>JAEOAD010000024.1:26407500-31525773 GCA_036365145.1 Orientallactaga sibirica
ATCTTAATTCCCACTTTGTTCTTTCTTTTCTCTTGTTCATCTTGTTGATTTATCCTAGTAGTATAGCTGGAATAACTAGATTAAAAATTTGATGGCAATGACATTTAGGAAAGTATGTGGATGGACCTCCCTAGAAGAAAATTTTAAAAGTATCTTTTATGAAGTTTTCAAAGAAGATTCACGCTGAATCAATTCTTATATGGATTCCTGTAGGCATTTTTCTGTGGCTACCATGTCATTGCCCCATAGGTCATAGAGAAAATAGCCACAGGGATGGCGAGCATTATGCCTTGGTGGGCAGCATATATATATTTCATGTTACCAAGCCTGATGTGGCTGTAGCTCATTTTTCGTGGTCTATATGCCAGCTGAAAAGACCAACCCTGGACATTGTTCCAGAGGTGAACAACCAGATAACATATGGTATTATAATAGCAACTAACATTAGATTTTTTATTGAAGTGAAATAAAACAGGTAATACAGTGTTCCGTGTGGCTTTATTTATGAATAAACATCACACTTCTTAAGAAAAATAATGAATTTATAACCCCATGGGCATGGAGTTCATAAACCTTACTAAATATCTTGTGCTTCTGGGGCAGCTGGAATGAACAAAATGGCTTTGCTGAAGGCTTAGTTGCAGCATCAGCCACTGAAAACACAATCAACAGAGGATAGGTGACGATACAGATGATGGCACACAATTGCTTCAATTTTGCGAGTGATGATATGTGTTGATTGTGGCTGACTGAGGAACTGAGACAAGAGGAGATGTTGCATAAAGGAAAGATATTCTATTAGTCAGAGCCAGTGTTAGCTAGACTTGATCAATTTGTTGAGAATTGTCCAAGGAACCTAAAAAATGTTCCAGAACAAAAGGGTCTGTATTTGGAATATTCCATAAACAGAAACCACTAGTACACAATAAACCCCTGTGTCACTTTGACGCCTACGTGCCTATCATCCTATTTACAATGTAGTAAATAAGCAAACACTATTAGAACAGAGAACAAGATTATGTAACAGAAAAGCAAAGGACCAACGTGTTCCTGCTCCACATTATAATTTTTCTGGATATGGGTAACATTCAATTTCAAGATAATTAAACAATGTTTGTGATGCATTTTATTACTAAAAAAAGAACCCTCTTTTAGTCTAGAAATCATGATTTTTCATACTGAGAGAAGCAAATTGAGAGAACAAGTAAATTACAGGCACTATTGGAAAAGAATAAAGTGCTTTTATGCTGCTTTCAGCACATAGTTCAATAAATTCACGTGTATTGCAATAGGCATTACCCAGGAAAGCCACATGCACACAGCCCTTCTGTTTCAAGCAGAAGGTTACCAGCATGTTTCAGGGACTTCTTTTAACTTCCTCAGGATGGATTCCCTTTTCACAATATTTCAGTTCTTTAGCTTCCTGCTAATTGAAATATTTGCTTTGAAAATAGATATCCCCCTCATAATGAAACTGAGCATAGAAAACATGAAAAATGAACTTTAAAGCAAGAAATATGATATTTAGTGTTATGTGATCAACTAATTTTTGTCCAGGTGTAAATAGTGAACCAATTTGTTAACACATTTATTTTTAAATAGCTGTTTTCTATTTAAACTAAAATATATTACTTCTGTATTTTTCTACATATATTTATTTTATAATAGTTCAACTTGGTGAGTGAATGTTTTCTGGTATTATTATCCTGGATATTAACTGACAGTTTTGATCTCTAATGTAGATAATTATTCAGTTATGTCAACTTTTATACTTTCAAAAATGTATATTTGAGACAAACTCTGGCATATTTTTGTAAACAAAATATATGAGGCTATGCATTTCCATCGATTAATGTTTTGTTAAACTTGCCATTCCTGGAAAAGCTTGCATATGTTTAGAGAAAGCCCATATCTACAATTAGCATGTTTGTTGGGCTATGCTATCTCTTATCGTTTGTCTTATTGTTATCTTTACTTAGACAGGTGTTACTACTTCCTTGGTGACTGTGGTGGTTTATTTGATTCAGGTATCTCCCACAAACTCATGTGTACTGAAAGCTAGATGCCCAGCTGCTGGTAATTTGGGACCTGGAGTCCACTGGTAGTAGTGTACTGCTGAGTATTGGCTTATGGATGTTACATCAGCTTCCCTTGCTGGTGTTCGGCACACTTTTTTGCTGTTGTTATCCACCTGATTTTCAACATGAGGTGGTGTCCACCCCTACTCATGCCATCATTTTCCTCTTCCAAATGGAACTTCCCCTTGACTGTGTAAGACAAAATAAACCATTTCGTCACACAAGCTGTTCTTGGTTGTGTGTTTTCTGCCAGAAACGCTAAGCTGATTGAGATATTAACATTGGCACCTAGAGTGAGGCTGCTGCTGCTGCTAAAAACCTGTGTGTTTTTGGCCTTTTAAAGATGATTTGGGAGAGGGATATGGAAGAATTTAAAACCTTGGTCTCACAGATACCTCACATGCTATAAGTACAGTTTGATGGACATTTTTGGTCACAGGTGAATGACCTGAATGCAATAAGAACTATGGACTGTGAGGTTTGGCTTATAGCAGAGGAAGGAGCTTTATCCAGTCTGGGCTGAAGGTAGTTTATGTGAGTGGCTTGCTGTTATGCCCATCACCTGAGTATTTGTGCAGGATTGTATTGCATCAAAATGGACTGGCGTGAGCAGATGGATATGCCACAGGAAGAAATGAAATCTTTGGATTGAAACAGCTGCCCATTCAGCTGCAATTACCTGAGAGATTACAACCATCTAGATAGGACAACAGGAACTATGAAGACATTTATGAATGGGGCTGAATGCTGAAGGAGTGCCCTGTTCTTCAAAGTCAGCTTTCTTCCCCTTTCAAGCGTCAAGTGGGTAAACCACCTGGTACTATGGAGTATAACAAATGCAAGAAAGGGACACGTATTGAATGAATTTTCAACATGGTTTAGTTGTTTTATTTACTTATTTATTTTATTCATTTAATAGCCACACACAGTGTGAAGCAGATTTGTTGAATTATCTACATGGAGACCCAATGGAGGGATGAGGATTGCAGTGGAGACCCAGTTGAGATGCCAGGTCTATGGGATGACTACCAAAGAAAGCTTCTTGTACCAGGTAGTTTTGGGGACTGTGAGTAGCTTAGATGGAAGGGCATACTTGGAACTCCAGAGACTCATTACTGGTTAGAATTATTGGACATGGAGACATATCAATGGTTACAGTTGTCAGACTTGGAGCTACAAAGTTTGATGTTTTCTCTGTTTATTTTGAATCTTGTATTGGTTGAATATTTCATTGTCACACCCAATGCCATCTCCTGCAGTGTCAACGTTTATTATGTGCTATTATTATTATTGGTATTATGGCTCAGTTAAAAGACCTTGAGCTTTGGGAATGTTTGAACATCATTGAGATTGATGAAATCTATGGATTGAATACATTACATTTTACACCATGGATGGTTATTAGTTTATGGGTCAGGGGCAGAATGTGATGTTTTGATTCAAGTGTCTCCCATAAACTTATATTTTCTGAATTTTTAGGTCCCCAGCTGGTGGCAATTTGGAAACTGGATCTTCCTGCAGGCAGTGTATTGTTGGGGACAGGCTTATTGGTGTTATAGCCAGTTTCCCCTTGCCAGTGTTGGGCATACACTCCTGATGCTATTGTCCACCTGATGGTAGCAAAGAGGTTAGGTCCACCTTCTGCTCATGCCATCATCATTTTTCCCTGCCATCATGTAGTAACACCTTGAGTCTGTAAGCCAAATAAACCTTTACCTCACACAAGATGTTCTTGTTTTGTTTTGTTTTGTTTTGTTTTTTTTTGACAGCAATGCGCAATGCGCAATGCTAAGATGAAAACAGTGACTTGGAATTAGATGAGCATTAAGAATGTTATAAAGGGCTGGAGAGATGACTTAGCGGTTAAGGCACCTGCCTCCTAAGCCTAAGAACACTGGTTCCAATCTCCAGCGGTTCCAATTTCCAGGTCCCACGTTTAGCCAGATGCAAAGTGACGCAAAGGCACAATGCCACACTTGACCACAAGGGGGAGCACACATCTGGATTTCATTCACAATGGCTGAGAGGCTGCTGGCACACCCATCTCTATCTGTCTTCCTCTCCCTCTCTCTCTGTGTCTCTCTCAAAAAAAAAAAAAAAAAAAAAAAAAAAAAAAAAAAAAAAAGAATGTTATAAATAGAAGCTGTGGCAGTTGAAGCACCAGGTAAATTATTGCTCATATTCTTTTCTCTGATGTGCCTTGTCAAATTATATATGTGTTCTCTGTGGTAATAGAACAGTCTGCATTACACAGTGAATCCATGCATTACAATATGTTCCTTGAGAGTCTCTTTTGTCACAAACTTTTGCTAGGAAATACAATACCAGATCTTGTCCTTTAGTTTTCTGTGTTCATGTGTATAAAACCCATGACTTTTTCTACCTTATAGAATTCACTTTATCTCCACAGGTTATTACAGAGATATTAGAACTCCTATGTCTGGTTGGTAATTTAAGAGATGTGCAATTCCCCATATACTACTGAGTCATTTGCTATAAACATACAAACTCACTTTACTCTGTGGATACAAACATCCCCATTCCCTGATTTTATGTATAATTCTGCTGCTATAAATTTTGGGTATGACAGATAATATAATACAAAAATCCCCACTCAGCTGGACTAGCTGGCCAGCAAGGCTCTACAATCTGTCAACATGTCTCTGCCACCTCAGCACTGAGATTACATGTGTTTGTAGCTATATCCAAGTTCTTATTTTTATTTATTTATTTATTTATTTTTTTTTCCTTTTCACATAGGCTCGGGCAACTGAACTCAGGTTCTTATGTAACAAGGAAACACATTATCAATTGGGAGACCTTCAATGCACTGAAGCTTATAAAGTGCTTTTATTTTTCTATGTTTTTGCCTATGTATATGTGTGTGTTGAAGGTGTGCATACATACTTGTATTGTGTAAGGACAATTGATGTGCAGGTTGACTTGCACAAGTTTGTGTGTGTGTGTTTGTGTGTGTGCATGCACCCCAAAGATTAATCTCAAGAATCATCTTCAATCATTCCCCAACTTGTTCTTTGAACCAGACAAGAGGGAGGGTGGGATGGAGGGAGGGTAAGGGTGGGAAGGAACAAGAGGGTGGGGGGGAGGTAAATGGGGGGATACAAATTGGGACCCAAAAGGAAAAGATACTATAAAACCCTTTAATCTGAACAACAGGCTAAACCATTGATCATTCAGCAGGCCCGCAGAGGGAACACCTGAACCACAGGAATCTGGAGAGAGCATCATGAAGGCTAACCCTAATCTTGTCCTGCTTCTCTCTCTCTTCTCTTTCTCTCTCTCTCTCCTTCTCACTCTCTCTCTATCCCTGTCCTCTCTATACTCACTTTCTCTTTTATATTATCTATCTTTTACTTCCCTCACCTTCCTAGGTGCAGACTTAAAACTCCCAGTGCCAGCACAGGGTTAACTTCTACAATGAGCTCTTGATCCGAGACACCTACAAGGTTTCAAAAAAAAAAAAAAAAAAAAAAAAAAAAAGAGTTCTTGGTGATCCACCAAAGGGTAATGGTAAGACCCTACTGTCGAAGACAGCATACATGTGTGAGAACAAACACAGAAACACAGAGAGACCTGGCCAGAATCTGGAAGAGGGTCAGTCCCCAGACAGTTAGCTAGTCTAGTACCAAAGGGTGCTACATGAGCAACTGGGGGAAAATGTCCGACATTGGTCCAAACATCTTGCAGACTGAGATACCCAGTAGGTAATAACCTAATGTAATGTTCATACAAGTGCAGTAGTGGCAAACAGCCATGGTGGGTAACCAACTGCTCTTGATTTGGCTGTTAGATCCACTCAGTGGAATGGAACACATTGCTGGAACTGGGGAATAAGTCAAAAACCAGGTACACAAAAGGAGCTCAGTCTCCAAGTTCAAGAGACCACCAAAGTTTTTAGCAAGCTTGGATCATGATACTTCTATTCTCCAATTTCATGAGGTAGATGACAGAATTGATTACAGAATATCATTTGTGTTCAAATATTTGGATTTAATTAATATATTTTCCTATTTCATCTTACTTTGATTATTGGAAAATAGAAATTTTGTTGTTTGTATTAAGTGAAATAAAATATGTGACAGAGAAAATGGGCATATTTAAATACAAGTATACAAATATATAGCAGTGAAAAATTTGGTATATTGAAATACAAGTATAGAATAATTATACATATTGAATATTCATTTCACAAAATTTGAATTGTTTTGTTATTCTTAGTATTTGGATATATATAATTATTTTAAAAGGCTAAGAATGATTTAATGTTAAAAACAAGTTTTTGTCAATTATGTTTTTGTGGAGACCATATTATACAAAGCATATTTAAACTTATTATACAAAAGATACTGTGTATGCATGTATGTATGTGGGATGTGCTTGTGTTTCCAAATATTATGAGGACCTTCAACAGTTAAAGTTAAAGATGTACTAGAATGCATTTCTTCTAACTATAAAAATTATATTTAATATAAAATATATGGTATATTATTTATCAGTATATTTGTGATCTCTATACTAAACTATATATTGGCATTATTTATTCATAAAATATAACTGACAACTGTGGAAGAGATTTAAATGATAGCATGTGGACTAGACACCTGAAACATTTTATCAGGATTTATCTAATTGTATCTGATCTGCAATATGTATTATAGTGTACACTTAAAATTTTGGTCAATATTAACTTTTTTAATAAATGACATACTTGGGATGGAGAATTGGCTTAGCAGGTAAGGATCTTGCCTGCAAAGTCTAAAGACCCAAGTTCTACTCTCCAGAACCACATAGGCCGGATGTATATGGTGGAGCATGCAGCTGGTATCATGATATTCCTTTTATATCTTTTCCATCCCCCTTTCACTTTAATGTCATGACAGTGTTTGTGGAAGAAACTTACATTAGGTTAATTGAGGTAGAGAGAACCACACTCAGGGTGGCACCATTTCATCCACTGGCATCTCAGATGGAATAAAAAAGGATTGTGATGATTTAGGTTTCCACTTTTTCAAAGGACTTAGAGCCTCCTAGAAGACTTTATCTAGATTAGATTTAAAAAACTGGGAAGACTTGTGTTAACAGTGGGAAGCACCATTCCATGTGCCAGGTTCCTGAACCTCACAAATGTAGAGAGCTGGCTGAGCCTCAGCTTTCATCTGTCCCTGTTTCCTCACAGTGGGTCGAGTGTGAGCAGCTGTGCCCTTCTCTCTGGCAGGGACTGTAACTTGAAATTTTAAATCAACCCTTCCTCCCTGTCAGATACATCTTCCCAGCAATGACATAATAACTAATATAAGACAAAAGCTAGACAAAGACCAACATTTATTTCTGCTTCCCACTTGCTAGTGCAAAGAAGTAAGCTCCTTCATCTTGCTGCAGTCTCTGGTGAACTGTATCTGCTCAAACTATAAGCAAAATAAATCCTTTGCACCTTTTCTCAGGTGTTGCATCATAGCATTATAAAATGATCTAAAGCAATTGTATTGAAAATTAACAAAAGCAAGGCTGCTTTCTGTGTTTCACCATCACCACTTACAACTGGCCTGTCCCAAATAATTGACAGAATAATTAAAACTAAATAAAATATTTTTATTAATAAAATTGTTTTCTTTGTTATCTGTAACTTTAACAATATTATTAAAACATTGCATCTTTCTACATTAACTGAAAAAATCTATTGCAACAATTTTTTTCAATCTATAACAGCAAGATAAATTTTGTAAGCGTAAAGATCTCTGAAAATAAATTATGAAATAATGAAGAAAAAACAAAAATAATAATTGCATGAAATCATAGACTAAGTAGTGGATGTAGATTATTTATTTATGAATACATTATTTATAAATTATTTATATAGAGATATTTATTTCTATTTCAAATTCTTACTCTCAATATACAAAATATATATTGAAGATAAAATCATTAAGTGATAATTAGGAAAATAATAACCATTATATTTTGGTAGTGTACAAAATGTTTGAGGTTTAATGCATGATGCACTGTATTAGCATAATGAATTATTTACCTGCTGGCAATGTATACATACCATTTGGAACATAGCTCAGTCTATGACTGCTGTCATTAAAAGGTGAGAACAGAGATATCATAAAATCTATAAACAAGAGCAGAGAAAAATAATTAGAACAATTTTAAACAAAGTATTTTCAAGAGATTGTATGCTGAAAAGTTGTAATTTTCATTTTATCCATATTCTTACCCAAAAGTCTTTGTGAGAAACATAAATGAGAATCAGGTCAATGGCTGTAAAGTGGTATTTCTGAATATATAATGGACCCTTTAAAATAAAATGTTTTTTAGCATTGTGTTGTCGTTTTCTCTGTGGTCTTTATCTAGTTCTCAGTGGTTCTTAGGAAGCTGAGATTATTGCAAGGTTGCCTTGGCCATGCTGTTCCCGAAAATATTTATTTCCTCTGCTTCTACACTGGTGTTCAGGAGAAACACACATTAAGCATTTCTCACAGTGATTCAGACTCTTAAGACGCTACTTCTATTGCAATTATTACCAGGAAAAAATGGAGGTAGACTTCCGTCTGGATTCATTCCTCCCTCAGAGAAATTCAGAAGTCCACACCACATCAAAAAGGTACAAAATATTTTCAGATAGAAACACTCTGTTTAGACTTGGCATATACAGATAGTGAAAAAAAAAAAAAAAAAAAAACATGCATTACAGGACACAATTTCTCCAACCTCTCCACATTGCTCACACACTCTGGCTTTATTCATTTCTGAATTTCAGGATTCAGACCAGTCTAGGGGAATTTTCCTTGTTTCTACTTCATGAATACATATGAGCCTGCCAGTAATATTTACTTGAGAAAAAGTTCAGTCTCAGAAACAACCTGAAAAATAAGGATTAGGAATCAGAAGCTCAATCTTTGGAATGACATTTCCTTTTTATATAATCTTATTTTTTTATTATTTTATGTAGATGTGAAATCATTTAACCTGTGTTAAAAGGATACAGTCTCTATAGAACTATGCACAAATATATTGTTTATAAATTCCAAACTGTTAATAACACTGTATGTTGAATTATATAATATACCCTCATTTTTTTCACAGATGACATTTATTTTGAGATGCCTTTCATTTTCTTTCATGAAATGCCTATGACTTTGAAAACATGTTTTCCTGGATTTTTTTTTTTTAAATTTGATTTCACTTTGCAAAAGGGAACCTTTAAAAGAGCTATCCTACTACACCACAAAAGAAAATAATGAATTTGAAATCAATTTATAAAAATTTATGAATGTGTGCTTCTTAAAGATTTCTATATTTGTGGTAAATATAAAATATTTATATTCCTTATAGTACTCATTCTAATTTTTAAGAATTTTCAACTGATTCTTTGTCATCTAAAATATATAATTTTCATTTACAGTTTGGTTTATTTGTTTTGTTTTTCCTAGAGGCAATTAGAGTGCTGTTGCAAGCCTTTTATTTATTTATTTTCTAATTTCCCATTAGTTTTCTTATTCCCTTCACAACGTTGTATAGTAGTTTACAAATTCTACTTAGTTTGCCAAAGAATGGAAAGCTAATTAGAAAATATGTCCACATTTCTTAGCTGTTTGGGTTTCTTCCCAGAACTTTTATTTTGAGAATATATATATAAAGAGAGAGAGAGAGAGGCAGGCAAGCCCAACAGACTAGTGTTTCTTATGAGAGAGAGAAAGAACATGCGTATGCACATGTGCTCAAAAGAAAAAGAGAGAAAATTGGCATGCCAAGGCCTCCAGACACTGTAATCAAACTCCAGGAGCATGCATTTCCTCATGTATACGTGTGACCTTGCATATACATCACTTTGTGCATCTGGCTTACATGGATATGGGGATTTGAACACACATCCTTAGTCTTCATATGCAAGTGCCCTAACCGCTAAGCTATCTTTCCAGCCCAATAATATATTTTTAATTTGCTATATGCAGATTTCTCCTTTTCCATGATAGACTTTTTCTAGTTAATATAAACAACACAAATAATAGTTTTTTTTTTTATGTTTTAGTTTTGATAGAAAAAGAGGAAGAGAGAAAAAAAAGGGAGAGAGAGAAAGAATGGGCATTCCAGAGCCTCTAGCCACTGAAAAGGAACTCCAACTCCAGAAACATGTGCCCCTCTCCACATTGCTGGGTCCTTTGGCTCTGCAGGCATGCTCCTTAACTGCTAAGCCATCTCTCCAGCATGCAAGTTGCCAGATTTCCTTAAAATATAACTCTCAATAAGATTGTTTCTTATGTGTTCAGTGTATTTACTTTTGTATCAGTTATATCATTGGGTTTTCAGCATGGATTAGGGATGATTCCAAATTTTTAAACGTGAAATTTCACTGAAAATGAGCATCTTGTATTGGCCCTCATTCCTAGCCCAAGTATAATGAACATCGATTTCTCTTCATAAACTTCTATAAATGGTTCCATAGAAAGATTTTTTTTACATTATAAGACAAAGCCATACTTGTCAAGTAAAGTCAAGATTTTGATATTTTACTGGGAAATTTTCTACTTTTAGCACTATCCCTTTTAATATGTTTCCTATTTGATTCAGATTCTCAGGTATTACAAAAGTAATTACATGAAATGTCAGTTTTGAAATATGCTTCAGAATATCATTTCAAATATTTAAACACTAAATTTTAAAATTGTTACTAATCATTATTAACACATAATAAATCCAAGCTAGATTTTATGCTAAACATTAGGATTTACATATTTTGTATGCATTTTTGAAGATTTGTAAACATTGGTTGAAGGGATTATGGAACTTCTAGGAGACTGCATATCATCATTTCTTACAGCAAGTGTTGGTCCTGTGTGCCTACAAGAGTTGTTAAGTTGTGAAGAAATAATTCAATATAAAAAAAGGTGATGGTAATTTTCCAAAAGATAATCCATCTTTTAAGTAGACATTTCTTAGAACATTAATTTATTTGCTGTTAATTTTCACATATATATTGCTTCCTGGAATGTCATGGATATAAAATTTAACAATTATTGAGGCCGTTGATATTTATGTCATATGTCATTGGTATTGCCCATAGCAAGCATTTTTTTTCTATTCTTTCACTCAATTTTCAGCATGAAATAGAATTTATATGTAGCAAAGAGATACAATGCTATTCTCATCATCACTTATTACAATTCATACTAGTATCATGAATCTTTTCATCAATCACAATAATATTAATGTCATGTATCATCAGTTGATATCATTATCAATATTATCATAATTCAAATGTGCTTCTATAATATGCTCCAAAATTGTTCTCAAATTGGGTGGCTTTAGAGACTTAATATGTCTACATATTTTAAATAAATATTGATCTACATATGTTTAATAACTGTATGTATTATATACATTGGATACATATTATGTGATATATGTATGACAAGCATTATATACTATATCTATATCTATCTATCTATCTATCTATATATATATATATATATACACACACACACATATATATATATACACATATATATATATACACACACATACACATATATAAATATATACACACATATATATAAAACACATGAGACCATGAGACTTTTATGATCCAATTTAGGTAAATCCTTGTGACAATATTTTGGTACTGTTTGTTTCAAGCTTTAACAAACTAAAACAAAGGCATGGTTAAATGTTAATGACATAAGAGAACATTGTGGTTTATAAATCATATTTTGTGTTTACATAAAGCTACCAATAGTAGTGTAGAATGAAATTTGTGGAGGCATTTAAAATATTTTAATTATTTGTATTGACACTATTTGTAAATATAAATTATATTTATATATTTTCACAATATATCAAGTTTCAATGGAAAGTGTACTTCTCTTGAGAGCTAAAACCCATATATAAAAAATGAAAATAAGCCAGGCGTGGTGGCGCACATCTTTAATCCCAGCACTCGGGAGGCAGAGGTAGGAGGATCGCAGAGAGTTTGAGATCACCCTGAGACTACATAGTGAATTCCAGGTCGGCCTGAGCCAGAGTGAGACCCTACCTTGAAAACAAAAAAAAACAAACAAACAAACAAACAACAACAACAACAACAAAAAAACAAATGATTAACAAGCTCTTTTTATGTTCAAAGAAGAAAAGTATGAAAATGTTAATAATAAAATGATAAAGTATATTCAAAGGAGTAGTTGAGTAAAAATTAAGAATGATCATTTTCCCATATATATAAAACTCTAGGGCCTACATCTATGAAATTCTCTCTAAAATAATAATGGATATCTCATGTATCTGGTGTTGACTTCTCTCTCCATTGGAGAATTTGCTTCTCTTTTTCAGATGGACACAGAACCTGAGGAGAGAATCAGCCCATCGCACCTCACCAGGGCCCGAGCTGAAACCATAGAGTAATGGAGGAAATGAGCAAGAGTGCTGCTTTCATGGTGATCCTGGTACCAACACAAGGGTGAAGGAGATAGACACAGAGAACACTCAAGTCCTACCAAACCAGATATACAGAGACACTGAGGCTCTGTAGACATTACTGAAGTAGACCTAAAATGATCCCAACATGGCTCAGGGATATTCACTAAAGAGGGGCCTGAAAGATTGTTAGAGCCACAAGTTTGCACATTATGCACGTAGACATTTCCTCTTCCCCATAACTGATGTCTACTCCCACAATGCACTACCCACATTCCCCAACTAGTAGAGTCCCCTTAGAGGGGGGAGGACAGGGAGGATGTCAATGATGTATACAGGCATGATAATACACACACTATCTTCATAAGTAAAATTATTTTCAAGTGAAAAGTACTATAGTATCATATGCTTTCCATTGGGTAGTTCCCTGAGTCTTAGATCATATTCCAATATTTTTTTACCTGCATGTCAATATTTAAATTTCTTTTCACAAAATGTGAGTTATGTAAAACTTTCTCAATAATTCTCCTGCATTTGTCTAACAATTTTCTTTAGTATTTTCAATTAAATGTTTTACTTACCAAATCAATTTATTCTTGGAAATTGATTATGTTAAAGAAAATCAACTAGGGAACTTTGGCAATTTCAAGGCTGGGGTTCCTAGGAATCATGTGCTATGCATGTTTTGCATGCAACTTTTTGTTGCTGTAGATAAACAATATGGTGATTTTTGTTGTAATAAAATGTATAGACATGAATCTTATGGTTGGATTAGCTACTTATATGCATTCATTTCTCTTGAGATTTCATTGACTTAATAGGTAAATCTTTGAAATAAATTCACTTGTTTGGAACTGTCAGAGGCTTTGTTCCTAATCTAGGAAACAATATGTTGTATGCCAAAATTGTGTTACTCGAACCTCTCTGGTCGTTGCTTATGTGTCATCCGCTATGGCTCTTACAACATAACATTTCGGAAACAGAATGATTCTGATATATATATTCTTCATTGTATTTCTGTAGGTAAGTCAAGGTATTGACTAAAAATATCTCCATACATTTTTACCCTTTGTATAATTCTTTAAATGGTTATATCCTTATATAGATGTATTCCTTATTCATAATTTTCTTATTGATATTTACATTAAGTGTTATGTTAAGCAAATGATTGAGGTGTTTACTCACTACTATTTTAATCAGATGCTCTGTGCACTTCTTATTTTCATTGTGTTTATCATTGCAAATTAATTCTAGTAGCACCAGTTACTGGTAATTCCAAACAAGGTAAATCTCAAAACTCTTTATATAGTAAATTGATAAATAGATTTTAGAAAATAATTTTGTAAAAGTTATATCTAAAGACTTCAACAATTACTTGCTACAAGATAGAAACACATTGCCATGAATGAAATCTCATATTTGAAGCTTATTATATGTTATATAAATAAAACTATATTATTTAAAAAATAATTAGGCATAAATATTGAAAATAATACAACACTAAATTTGATAGGAGCATAATTCTATTTAAAAAATTACTGCAGTAGTTTTATATATTTAGTTGCACTGTTAGTGAAGTTGATTCTGCTTCAGTATTTTGAATATGTTGTTAATTATCTATAGTAATAAACTACATATTTACTTAAGGAAAGCCACTGATGTGTATATTAAACCCTGGATTAAAGAAAAAAATATCATATCATATTCTAACATTTATTTTGCTTTGTATTGAAAATTTTCACAAACTTTTACTGAGATATTTGAAATTATATTTTTGTGAGAGTCACAACGAATGGTATAAATTGAATATGAAATTATTTCTCTTCTTTGAGTCTGATTTCATCTCTCTCAATTGCTTCTTTTTATTATACTTGAACCTGGAAAAGATCAAGATGAGTTGAAAAATTGTATTCTGTCTAGCATTTCTACATATCCACAAGAAAAATAAGACCTTTACCCAGTTGGAAATGAGAGTCAAGATCTTGTGCATGCTACAGTTTCAATTCTCTAAAATATTTACAGATATCAATTTTGTTCTATTGCGTTGTTTCTGAGGTATAAATCTTTGACACTACATGAGGGATTGTATCCCAGACAAGTGCAAATTTCGGTTCCCTTTGTCATATTTTATTGCCTCAAACTAAAGTGTATGAGTTTTCAGTATTTCTTAAAATTTCCAGCATGGTCTATATGTTGTTTTTGAATAGATATTCAAAAATAGAAAGTTCTTAAAAATACAGAATTTTCATATTTTGTTCAAGTATATTACATTGTGGCTGATTGTCTTCCCCAGTATTTTAATCATATAAGTAACTATGTGAGTGTTGAAGCAAAATTTAATCTATATAAATTCTTTTAACCTATGTAGATTAAAAACTATGTTAATGTACTAATTTTGTGTTATTGATCATATCAAGAAATACTTTGATCTCTCTTATGACCTAGTTGTCTGGCAATCAACCTGCCACAGGTGTAATGCCTTTGTTTGAATCTATAGCCTCATAGACTCAGATGTTTTTGATTAAAAATTGAGCATTTAAATAGGGTTTAATCCAGCCTGACTGGATGAGGTGTCCCTGGGGATGGATCTGGCATTCCATCTCTAAGATATATTTGGGGGCAGATCTTGAGTCCAGACTTAAAGTATATGGAGAGCAGTTTAAGTTCTGGTGATTTGGCTCGCTGTTTGATAGTGTTTCTCTATTTGGATCTATGAAAGTGAGTCGACTTCTTCCACAATTAATGGTGTTCCCCTGGAATTTATATGCCTGAAATAAATCATTTTCCTCTCATAAGCTTCTTTTGGTCATATGCAATAAGTACAAAATATAAAAAGGTATTAATATGTAAATATTTAAATTGAGTGATCAAATCCACTTAACAAATGAATTTTCAAAAGTAGGAAAGTATTTGGTGTACTTTACAGGTGGCAAAGAAAATTCAGTAGAACCAAACTCCATCAATATGACAAGACAATTTTGCCAACTTCCTATCATAAGATGTACCACCTCTGCATCATCTGCTGGGACCCATGAGAAATTGGAGAGGAAGAAGCAACAAGAGTATTGCTCCAACTTCTAGCCTGACTGCCCGCTCCAGGGGCATTGCAACAAACACTGTGTTCAATCAAAACACATCAAATCAGAAATCCACAGGCTACAAAGATTACAAAACTAAACCAGACTACTAACAGACACTGCCAAGACTCAGGGACCATTGAGGAAGAAGGAGCGGGAATATTGTAAGAGCCACTAAACAATTAATAGCCTATAAGTTATGCTTTTATTATGCATATTTATCTGCTTTGATAGATTTTGTAATGTATAAACTTTAAAAGAAGGATTTTATACTTTTTGATTGACTAGGTTAAGAATATAATAAAGTTCTGTTTTACATAACAAAGACTTATACAATAAGATGAAGTATATTTTGGAATTCCAAAGCACCCTTAAAATTTTACATAATATATGCTTCTAGGTTCATGATCATTTGAAGGTAATAAACAGAAGCCATTTATCAATTAACTTGTTTTTCTTTTTCTCTTCCTTTCTTCATTGTATCTTTTTATCATCACAAATAATACACAACTAACCACTATCAATATATTCTAATATTTCAAGTTCCTAACATATTCTTGTGTTTCACTTTGTTATTGTTTAATTAAGGATATAATATTTTGAGCCTATTTCAAATTAAAAGACAAAGTAAAAATGATTAAAAACAAAATGCATCTAAAATATCCATATGAGCTTTTAATGTCACACATGACTGTCAAACGTATATGTGCACATTCTTCTCTGTCATTATGTCTGTGTGTCTGTGGGAGACAAAAAATAGAAAAATAGCACAAGAACAGCATATAAATAAAAATTTGGTATTGTCAACTCATATCACTTGATAATTATATGACTCTTCTTGCTTTAAATCTTCTATTTAAGATAAAGGCTTCATTAGAATTTTTTTTTTTCTGAACAGATATTTATTTTTTTCCCTGTCATGGGAAATTCTGTAAATAGAATAAATTATTTTCCGAGATGGGCATGGTGGTGCACACCTTTAATCCCAGCACATGAGAGGCAGAGGTAGGAGGATTGCCTTTTGTTTGAGGCCACCCTGAGACAACATAGTGAATTCCAGGGCAGCCTGAGCTAGAGTGAGACCCTACCTTGAAAAACAAAAAAAGAAAGAAAAAAAAAATAAATTATTTTCCAGTGAAGAAGTGGTTTTATCTTAGCATTGTTAAGGTAGGCTTCGATTCCCTCAGCCCTATCTCCTCTTCAATTCACAGTATGAATAATAAGACAGAAACATCTTCAGTGCAGAAATCAACAAAAGCAAGGACTAGGTTTCACAATACATTGGGCTTCATAACACATTGTTAAATTCATAATTTGCTCTTATATTCTTTATTATTTGGTTGCCCCTTTAGACATATTTTCATTCAAAAATATTCCAAAGATCATTATTATTAATTCAGTGTGTTGGTATTTTGTTTCTGTTACCTTGCTGTGCATGATATATTTCCAATTTCCACAAAAATACTAACTTTTCTCAAGAAAACCATATGAATTTGTGAAAAGGGAAATTCTTATTATTTCAGTTTACATTTACACCCCATTATGACTGATATGACCCTCAATTGTGTCAATATTCGTCAATATTCATGTGCAGAAATGAAAGGAAAGCACATGCCAAAATCTACTTAAATCCGTCCATCATGGCAAGAATGAATAAACAAGCACATACAAGTATTGCATGGCTCCTAAAGCATACATTTTGTGAAGAATATATTTATTTATTTGCCATCACAGTAACTACATTGTCATTTATGTAAAGTGCCTAGAAATGTCTTTGATAATGACTTACATGACACTATAGTTTGTAACCTCTCTTTCTTGTTGCCTCAAGCTATTAACTAGTTATGAATTATGCCTTCTTCCATGAATATTTTAAGATATTTTGTATCATACAGAATATCATCTATGTGCAACTAAATGTGGAAGGCTTAATATGTGCATGGTACCCACATAAGCCAGATACACAAGATGGTACATGTGTCTGGAATTCATTTGTAGTAGCTAGAGGTGCCATCATAGCTTCTTGTTCTCTCTCTCTCAAATAAATAAAAAATAAAATATTTACAAACTGTGTGTGGTTGGGTAGAGAGGTAACTTAGCAGTTAAGGTACTTGCTTGCAAAAGCTAAGGATCCAGGTTTGATTCCTCAGTACCCACATATGCCATATGACCAAGGTGGCACATGTATCTGGAGTTTGTTTGCAGTTGTTGAAGACCAAGCATGCCCATTCTCTCTCCTCTCTCTCTGTCTGTCATATATATATATATATATATATATATATATATATATATATATATATATATGGAGTTATTTGCCTGATTGTATTGCTTTTATGTAATTGATTTTCTCTCATATATTACAGGTTTCTACTTATTAAAATGTGAGTATAGTCAGGAAAATAATATAGACTGAAGATAGTACTGACGGGTCTAATATAAATATGGGATGATACTCTTACCTGACACACAATAATCATCCTTGTTTATCGATAATCTATCTAAAAATATGTATAAGTACATACAAGAACAGTGATATTTCTGAGCCACATTCATTCATGAAAGAAACAGCAAAAATATATTCAATTATTTTCACATCATATTAACTTCCCTTCCCAATTCTGAAACTTGTTTTTCAATTAGAGCACTTAAATTTCAGAATGGAGTCACTCATGATGGAGTCACTGCCAGCCAGTAATAATAGCAAAGAAGGATGTGTTATGACTGCATTGGAAATCTCATTAAGTAAATGCCAACTGGTTTTCATCCTTGGCTGTAACGGCAAAGAAGGTGTTTGTGATACCTACAATGACAAGCACCTTCAGTCTGTGAGCTCAGGAACACTCTCAGTGTGTGATACAATCAAGCATGAGACTAGCATGAACTTAGCAGATCATCTTCTTTAAGACCTGATCTCTTTGTAGACTTTTTAAAAAAGTGAAATTCTCATCTTATAGGTTCCTGCATATTGTAAGTCCTTAAGCATGTCTGGCAATTTACTTTATTCCTGGGATTCTATCATATTTCGTTGCACTGACTGAACAAGGACAGGAATATCACTGGGAAGGAATTTATGTCATACAAAAATGTGTCTACCTGATACGTGAGTCTACCTATAAGGAGATTTCCATTTGGCATTAATGGGACTGGAAGGTTCTCACATCTAACCTAGCTGAAACAGAAAACAAAAAACAAAAAAAAAAAAAAAAAAACAATTGTACCAAAATGCTCAATTTCTTCCTAAGTTTATACCCTCTGTTTGTGAACACCACACTCAAAAACCCTGTGAGCTGACTGTTACCTGTTCCTTGCATGTTCCTTGATCAGAGTGCTCATTTTCATTGTGACTATGTGCTAGAGTCT
Source organism: Orientallactaga sibirica (assembly GCA_036365145.1). Taxonomy (NCBI): domain Eukaryota; kingdom Metazoa; phylum Chordata; class Mammalia; order Rodentia; family Dipodidae; genus Orientallactaga; species Orientallactaga sibirica. The sequence goes on from JAEOAD010000024.1 coordinate 26,426,447, forward strand.
GTCTCTCGAAATTCTCCAGCTTGGTAGGCTCAGAATATATGGGCTTCAGTTACCTCCAGCACTTACAGTTATCATTACCCTTAATGTGCCTGAAATTACAGTGGAGGATAAAAGAGAGATCGATTGCAAGAGAAAGGAAGAGAAATAACCCCATGCCCTTCAGTGAGGCACTAGCTATACAGTTGCTTATTTCTGGTGGTTTGACTTGGGAGTTTTCAACTTTATAATATAGTTACAACATCCACTGAAAAACATATTTTACATTTTGATTATGTAACTTTTCCTGGGATATTAATAATTCTATATTATCTCTTTTTAAAAAATACATTATTATTATTATTAACAACACAATTTTATGTATACATCAAGTATTGGTACCCTCTGTTCCCTCATCCCTAGACCCATTCTGTTGGGGGCACTCCTCAATGGGTTTGCAGGTATCCCCCATGGGTTGTGGGTTGTTCATTTCAGGAGCAGCACTATGTATTTTGGGGAGGTAGGGAATCCCTCAACCTGTGGCTCTTAACAATCTTTCTACTCCCTCTTCTGCAAAATAACCTGAGTCATGATGGGTGAGTTTCGAGTCTACTTCAGTGAGGAGCTGTTAGGAGCCTCTGATTTCTACTTTGGTAAGTGCTGCATATCCTCAGGGTCTGTCTCCTTCACCCTAGCACTGATTATCAGGTTTAGCATGAAAGCAACACTCTTTCTCATCTCCCCAATTCTGCTGTGTTTTCAGCTAGGGCCGGGCTAAAGTGTGAGGGGTGGTTTATCTCCTCGGGTCTCCTTACCTTCTGAAAATGAAGAACAGATTTTCCAATGGAGAGTAAAGTGAGCATAGTTTAGAAGGAATAAGCATTATTAATTTGGAGAGAATTTGATGTATGTAGTCCCTCTTTCCTAATGCTGAGCTTAGACAAGAAACACATCTCAATAATACCAAGAATGTAATCTAACTCTAAATAGAGTTAGCATAATCAGCACATTAATTTGAAGACTTTTTCACAGCCTACTTCTAGCCATTTAGCATCCACTTCTTCCCTAAATCTGCTTCAATAGAAAGCAATTCATTGAAAACATGAAATTGACAAAAAGAGCATGTTATATGATAAATATAACTTATTTCCATAGACTTCCATCAAATTTCAAAAATAGGATTGAAGCCCTTTCAAAATGCCAGGTTTCTTTTAACTTTCCACTGATGTCACCAAAATGTAGAAAGAATCTGAAAGATTTTAAATTTTATTTACTTATAAGCTTACTATTCAGCCTTTGTCTCATTCTTAAAAATCTAGTAGAAAACATAAGTTTTCAGCTTCATGGATGAAATTGGGTTAATTATTTATCACAAGTAAATAGCAGTAGACAGAGTATTTCAATTTTTTTTTTTTTTTTTTTTGAGGCAAGCCCAATATACTGGCCTTTTTGTTATGCGAGACAGACAGAGAGAGAGAGATACCATGGCCTTTAGGCATGGTAATGAAACTCCAAATGCAGTGTGTTCACCACCTTGTGCACATTTGTGACCTTATGCACTTGTGTCACTTTGTGCACCTGGCTAATGTGGGACCTGGAGAGTCAAACATGGGAATTTAGGCTTCACAGGCAAGCGCCTTAACGATTAAGCCATCTCTCCAGCCCAAGTCTTTCCCATTTCAACTGGCTTCCTGAGCTTCATTTCCATATGGCTTGGAGGAAAGCATCACATGAAGTTATCACAGTTAGGTGTGATTCTAAAGATGAAAAATGTTTTTAGTCAAGTTGGATCTTTAATCATAGCAGTGCACCTCTTTATGCTCTCCATATTGACCAAAGCTACTTTCACTAGAGGTAACAACAGAGATCCCTGCCTTTTACTCTTGAGCCCTGTAAGCCTCCCTGATTTTAATATTAGGTGAAAACTTATTATGGAGAGAAGGAAACTTATATGCTACAAAGAAGTATGGTATTACACAGTGCATTATCTCTCCTGAATCACACACACACACACACACACACACACACACACACACACATAAGTGTCCAGAGCAGAAGGAAGTCTCCCTGGTGGAAAACATTTAAATATCATCAATGAAGTTGTGGAACTGGAATATATCTACTTGTCAAAATAAAACACAAATTTGAAATGGATACATTTTACTGTATGCAAATGATTCCTAACTAATTGTACTGAAAACTTTACTGTAGGTGAGGTAAAGAAATGTATGTAAGAAATTATTTTCAAATAGACAGTTCAGAACAGGTAATTTTAAGTATCGCTCTGTCAATTTTGCACTACATTGACCTAAGTTATCTTTTCAGAAAGGGGCATAGAGTACCTTTGAAGTTAGATATATCTTCAATAAATCATATTTGAATTTAAAATGAGGCTGTAACAGACTACTTCAGATTAGCTAAGATTAACTTCAAGACCAGGCTAAGTTATGGAGGAAGGGATATTAATTGCAGCTAACAGATCCAGGGGAAGTTCCATAATGGCAGAAGAAGCTGGCATACTTTCACAGGACCAAACACAGAAAGCCAAGCCACAAACCAAAAATCAAAAAGCCACACAGCACAGCACACTTCAGGAACTCCAGCTAGGCACACTTTGCATATCTTTAGATTGAAATCTCAAACCCACCACCACACCTTAAGATCTGCTCAGTGACACTGCCTCCAGCCAGGTGGCTCCAGATGCAAATAAAACACTGAATATATTGGGGACCAAATACTCAAACTACCCACAATGGCATTGTTGGAACTCCAATTTGTTAGGTGCTATTTCATGATTTTCACACATAATGGCATCTGCTCCATTTCAGAATTTAGATTAATTATTCATAATTTATAATTCATGATTTCCAATGGATGGTTTCCCTGCATTTCCCCTATAGAATCTTCTCGAGAAATACTGCTTCTCTTTGGACCTTTTTGTTGTTACCATTGTTGTTGATGTTTGACAAGTATAATTTTACTATTGTTTTCACAAGAAGCTTCTATATATAAATGTTTCATTAACCATATTTGTGACTGAATAAGTAATTTCAAAATATAAATTGGAAGCCGGGCGTGGTGGCGTACGCCTTTAATCCCAGCACTCGGGAGGCAGAGGTAGGAGGATCGCCGAGAGTTCGAGGCCACCCTGAGACTACATAGTTAATTCCAGGTCAGCCTGGACCAGAGTGAAACCCTACCTCGAAAAACCAAAAAATATATATATATACATACATATATATATATATATATATATATAGAGAGAGAGAGAGAGAGAGAGAGAGAGAGAGAGAGAGATAGGTAGTATCATGCATAAGAACTCTGGAAGTTCTTGACTGATAATTTTGCCCTCATTATGATTGTTTTCCCCATGGAAAGCAGTGGCCTCTACAGCTCTGATGTCCTGAATTCATGACGCAACTCATGAGTGACCTACTGAAAGTTCACATTTCAAAAAGATGTGTTATTGATGTCAGAACATAGAAACAATGACATGTATGAGGTCATTTTCTAAAGCAAGAAACAAAAATGCTCTCTCAAAGATGACCTTATTCAATGTAGAATTCTAAGTGACACATTTACAATATGACATTTCATTGCACAAAGAACATTATAGTCATTATCGCTGTCTGCTTACCCTGACAGATTCTTTGAGGAATACAAATTATCTAATGTATGAATATCTTAAATCCAAAGAAGGATGTTAATGAAAACATCTATTCAAATAAGATATCGAGGACACCTTATTGAATAAATATAATAAAACAAATGCAATTTGTACTCTGTTAAATGCAACATTTACAAACACCATAAAATATATTAGAGAAAATGAGTGTTCTTTTCTTTCTATTATTTAGGAAACAAATGTAAATATTACATCTTTTCAGTATCAATAAGCAATATTTTCCTTTTGTAAATTCTTAAAACATTACAGTGATTTTTTAGATATTTAAAACAATTAATTTTTTTTTTTTTTTTTTTTTTTTTTTTTGCAAGGTAGGGTCTCACTCTGTTCCAGGCTGACCTGGAATTAACTATGTAGTCTCAGGGTGGCCTCGAACTCTCAGCGATCCTCCTACCTCTGCCTCCCGAGTGCTGGGATTAAAGGCGTGCGCCACCACGCCCGGCTAAAACAATTAATTTTATCACTTCCCATTTTTTATCACTGATATTAATAAATTCCTACTAATGGTTCATTGACCAATAAAAGTAATTTACCAACTTTGAAACACCATTTTAATATTTTTACTTTAAATTCATAATGTAAGTGGCTTTGGAATATTATGCCAATGACATAAAAATCACATTTCAGATCAAATTCATAGACTGATCTAAAAATATACATTATTTAATTATCACATCTGACAATGTTTTGAGTTGGCATGTTTTATAGTTTATTCTACATTGAGGAGCAAGCACTTGGAAAAAGAGATTTAGTTATTTAATTATTTTTGTAATGTAGAGTGTGCGTATGTGCATGCATGATTTGGTGAGGTGTGTGTGTATGTGTGTGCGTGTGCGTGTGTGTGTGTATGTGTGTGTGTGCGTGTGTGTGTATGTGATGTGTGCATGTGCTGAGTGTTCCCTTGAAATGCCCCATATGGTTGCCAGCAGTGGGGGGCACTCAGCAGTGTCTCCCCTCATCGCTCTCTGTCTAGTCTCTTTAGTGACTCCAGAAGAGCTCTGATGAGTCTCAGGTCTTTGTCTCCTGTACTATTTATAGGCGGCATGGCCACATTCAGGCATTTACAAGGGTTAAAGGGATTATTGGCAGTCTCAGAACTCCTGAAGCCTTCATCATTTTGGAGGAAACAGCTGAGCCATACTTTTAAACTAAATAGGTGATTGTTTCCAGTTTTAAATTATATACTGCAGTTACAGTTTAAATTCCTATGTATATGTGTGAATTTGTGTGTGAATGAGGACAACATGCCATGTCCCTTCCTTCCTTTCATCTTGTATGAGGCACAGTTTCTTTTCATACTTCACTGCTATGGTTTGAACTCAGTTCCTCATACTTGTGCAGCAAGTACATTATCCACTGTGTCATCTCATATTTAACAAACTTCTAAAATAATGATGTAGATATATGCTCTTAATCATAGAGTGTTGAAAGCATATTATATAACTGCTCCTATAAAGTTTGAATGACATCTGTAAATATACTTGCTAAAAACAATTCCAATCAAACTTAGAATAATGGAAGTGTATTTGGGCTGGCAAAGTGGTTCAGAAGATGACGGTGCTAGCTTGAGAAGCCTCTCAGGTTCATTTCCCAAGCTGTAAGTCAGATGCAAAAAAGTGTTGCACATGCCTGGGGTATATCTGAATGGGCAAAAGGCTGTGCCCTGTCCCCTACAATAGACACACATTCAAATACATAAATTAATTAACTAATAAAGAAAATTAAAATAGATGTATTTTATGTCAATATGTGTTTCTTTCAAAAATATTTTTACATTCCCAGTTGACATGTACTTTAAATCATTTATGGCAGGTGTTGTTTTTACACTGAAAATAAACTAAAAAAAAATAATACTGAAAATGTATGATAATTATGTACTTAATGAAGAAATATTATGGGGGCAAATTATATCAAATCTACAGAAATGATCAAAACAACAGACATTTTATTTTGTGTGAAAAGCAGTGTTAAATGAGGAGCTGCTCCAGGTATCTCAAAAAAATTAAATGTTGTCTAATTCTGGAGTGTTTCAGGCCTAGAGAGTGGAGGCAAGCATCGACATTGCTATATTTGAAGAGGCTGAGAAAAACAGTAAACATGTGTAAATCATGAATTAAGAACACCTAAAATACTTACCTGTGTATGACTTCTAGTTTTTTTTTCTCACTCACATGACTCCTAGACCAAACTTATTATTTCCCTTATCCTAAAGGTAGCTGTAGTTAGGGTAACAGGAAAAGTGAACCTGCAGGAAGACATAGGAGGGAAGTCAAGCAGATTATAAGTTCTCTGAAGCCATATACTTCTGCCATCTATATGCCCCACTCCTCTCACAGAGCCTAATGCTGTGGTAAGAAGAGCCAGCACCTATACAGTTACTGGGACAATGCTGTCAGTATTACCTTCCTCCAAATCATCATGAGAAAGATTGTGGTCCTTAAGAACAAATTCCTCCAAATTGTCTTAACTTATTCTGTAGCCTGCCTGAGAATCTCTAGGAAAAATAGGTTTAAATGATTTTATTTTTATGGGCTAAATTCATACATTCTTCTAAATGAAAAGAGAAAGCACCTTAAGTATTATGCCAACAATTGATATGAGAGATGGTATTTGGACTTGTTTTCAGCTCTTTTGTCATGTTAGCTCTGCATATTACTATTATTTCTTGTACTGCAACTTGTAAGTATTGATATGCTGTCATGGGAGTTACTCTACCATGAACAGGTAAATTAATGAATAATCAACAGAATGTTTGAGGTAAAGATGAAAATGCAGATAAACTTGTAAATCTAGCAATAATGTGTATAAGATCATAGGAGTATTAATCACCTGTTACATTAAAAATGTTATAAGACTCATGGGAATGATAAGATCACTATCACTTACTATTATATAAACTGGTTGCTTACTTTCATCTATGGTTACTAGATATACGATGATTTTTCCACTGTATATAGATTGCTGAATGTGGATAATGGATGGACATTAATATCATGGCTTGATTGAACAATGATTTTCCCAGACTGAAGTTAAATGACTGGCTTATTGAACATCAAGATTGTTAGAAATATGAATTATCATGGTTTCCTAATTTGTACCTGATGTCCTTTAATTTATGAGTCAGAATTTAATGACAGTAATGTGTTGTTTGCGTTTAAATTTTACCAAGTTTTAGGTAACTTTTATAAATCCTATATTAGTTTCTTTGAGAATGCTACAACTTTTGATTGTACTAAAGAGCATGTATCCCCTTTTGAAAGATAAAAAGAAAAAAAAAAAAAAAAAAGAGTCAAAAGAGAAAACCACCCCACCACCTTTTACTCTCTCTCAAAAAAAAAAAAAAAAAAAGACTCCATACAATTAACTCCTGACAGTACATGTTGTCCCCAGATAATAAGTAATCAATTTTCTAGAACTTGAGGAATGTCACTCTGACACACACTTATGTTTCCAAATACAATGGAATAATGTCTCACGTCTCTTCTCCTTGCCTCTTTTTGAAGCATTCAAAGCTGCATTTCACTAGGCAACAAACTCTTCTTCATGTATTGCTATTTTGTGCTTCTTATTTCTTTCTGTATTTTCTGTAAATGAATAAACTTCATTGAATATTACAATGTTGCTGTCTCCTTGAAAATCTGTGGTTTTTACTTTTACAAAATATATAACTTTCAGGCTGGAGAGATAACATAGTGGTGAAGCCTAGGGATCTCTCTTACAGCTATGTAGATACATACATAAGCCTTTTATAACATTTCTCTATTTGATTTAGCATTCTATTTTTCTATTCATCATAAACAGTTTTCAACTTGTGTATGTTATACTCTGTACTTTATATTAATTAACTAATTAGTTAATTAATTAATTATTTTCCTTTGAAATAATTAATGTAAGTTTCTTTAAAATAAATAAATATTATTTAAAATAAATATTTACTGATGTATATTTATTAATCATAATTTTTAAAATAATCGCATGCTCACTGAACTCTACTTTTGCAGGTATAGAAATAATAATGTAACTTTGATCTTAAAAAGTTGCATAGAACTATATTAAGATTAAATGACCCATATACATTTATTTATGTCCATACAGTGAGTTCGCTATAAAAGTCAGTGGGTTCTATTATTTTTATTTTGTTGTGATTTGTTCTTTTATGTCCATTAAAAAAGTACAATATCCTTAAAATATGGAAAAAATATTTACAAAAAATATTTACAAATGTGACATGGAGTATAATTGTGCCAATAATTAATGAGAGAGATGTTATCTAGAATTGTTTTGTCTGTACTCATTTTGATAGCCCCACAGTTTATAGTCTTTTTCATATATTTCTGGTTGTAAATATCAACATGATGTCATTAGAGTTACTCTAACAAGGACAGACAGGTATATTAATGAATAAATATCTGAATATTGAAGTAAAGGTAAGAATGTAAATAAGTTGTAAGTCTAACCCTATTATGATGTGTGTAAGTTCACGGAGTGTTAACCACACTTAAAGAGAGGCTGAAGACTCATAGGAAGGATAAGGTCAATGTCACTCACATGTCACAGAATATAATAATATAGTTTCCAAGCCTTACCATTATGATGATGGGCACAAATCAGAAAAACTTCACTTAAAGTATTATAATAGATAATGCACAAGTCAAATCTTAAAAAAAATAATAACTGCATAAAGAAAATTATCAGAAGTTTCTATTGAAATGAATATAAAATATTTTACAGAATGGACATTAGAGAATATGAAACTGAATTACTTGAACTCCAGATATTTGTCTTATCCAAGTTTTTAAGAAAGCTGATTCCAGTACAATGAAAATAAACCTCAAAATAAAATAATTTCATCCATACACATAAAAATAACTCAGTTGAAGATTAATTGCTAGGCTAAGTAATACTCAAAATTATGCATTTAATATATGCATTAATTAAAATAATATTTAAGTAATTTACAAATTTCAGTATTATGCTTATATGTAACTATTTATATATGTCTAATTCAAAATTTCCTCATTGTTTAATTTTTCATTACTGCTATCACATATTGACTGAAAAGCTATCTTAAGACATAATTTAGGTTTAATAATAATTTAAGTAATAGTATCTTCTAATAAAAAATTTACAATTGATTGGTAAGATTGTTGTCCTCTTAATGTTTCAAAAGCATAGTGAAAATGATAATACTATATCCAGAGTACATCATATTCTGTTAGACAGTGCAGATTTCATTAGGTGATCATTGATAATTTTGGCCAAACATGTTTTGAGAAACTTATTAATGTGAGTAAATTTTCTGTTTGAAAACTTATAGTTAGTTCATTCATAGAATTACTGCTTTTGGAATTTTAAGAAATATTCAAGCCAGGTATGGTGGTGCATGCCTTTAATACCAGTACTCGGAAGGCAGAGGTAGGAGGATCGCAGTTAGTTCAAGGCCACCCTGGGACTACATAGTGAATTCCAGGTCAGCCTGGGATAGACTGAGACCCTACCTCCAAAAAAAAAAAAAAAAAAAAAAATGGAGAGAGAGAGAGAGAGAGAAAGGAAAGGAAAGAAAAAAAGGAACGAAAAGAAATCTTCAAATTTATAATTGCTTGCAAATTATGTTTCAGAAAACAGAGCAGTTGAAAAAATATTAAATTATTAAATATCTTTGAAACCCATGCTCTACAACTTTTTTGTTCTATCTAGGTATAGCTGAATTCATATTCAGAAGGTCTTACCTTCATCTCTGGTGCCTTCTGTCCTTGTTCCTTCAATTCTGTCATGGTTTTTAGTACTATTAATTAATTAATTTATTCATCATACTCTGTTAGGACTTACTTTGCTTCTTCTAAGCTCTTTTGTTACTGTCCTTAGACAATTTTCTAACAATGTTTTTTGGATAATATATATAAGCCTTCCACATTCTTGACATCTATCACCTTCCTCTTATTATTGCTAGCCATGCATAAACTATTCCAAAGCACGCCTGTGAACATGTTACCTATTGTGAGACTTACATATATCTCTCCATGCATAGACTTTTCATGTAGCACAGCCTAAAGCAAACTACCTCTGTTGGGCTCCTTGTACATTTTATAATCAGAATGCTACTCACCATTATTTCTCCCTGGCACTATGTTCAGATTCACATGTTGTCACCCCTTTGTAAAATGAACTCCCCCCTTCCGTGATCCATGACATTAAACTTGATAGTGCATTCATGGAGTTGAACTGAAATGCAAACCTCAACAGCTAGTTACTCTCTTGCAGTATCAGGGAAATCATTTTTAGAAGTTGTTATTAAGTACAGAAGGAATAATTTTTAACTTTACACTTTGTATAAGATGCAAATGACTAGACTTGTAATATTAAGAATAGCAATGACAAAAAGGATTGTTTTATTTGGCTCTTAATATATTCTAATTTTAATTTTAATTTTATTTATTTATTTATTTATTTATTTATTTATTTATTTATGAGAGTGAGAGAAAGAGGGGGAGAGAGAGAGAGAGAGAGAGAGAGAGAGAGAGAGAGAGAGAGATAGAGAATGAGTGCACCAGGGCTTCCAGCCACTGCAAATGAACTCCAGACACATGCATCACTGGTGCATCTGGCTTATGTGTATCCTGGGGAATTGATCCGAGGTCCTCTGGCTTTGCAGGCAAATGCCTTAACTGGTAAGCCATGTCTCCAGCCCCGATATCCTAATTTTTATCCTAAACAGTCTTCATAAAAAAGGTTAGAAGTAGGTATTTTCATTATTTTAGGAACGAAGGAGCTGAAGTTCCTAATTTAGCTAACTTTTTAGATGTAACAGCGAAGACCCTGCAGATCTTATTTCCCCCACTGAGAAAGTTATTCCACTGATGTATTTTCATTTATTTTAATAAAATTGTTTCTCAGAGGAAAGCTTTTGCAAGACAAGGCTGGCCTTTGCAGAGGAAGTAGATTGTTCTTTACAGAAATCTGGAAAGCTTAGTATCAAAGATGTCTCAAGTTTGACTACTTATACCTGGTGTCAGCATTAATAACATCTCTGCACTGAAATTATGTCACATCAGACACATGGAATAGAATGGCATGCCAGCGAGGAGGTTAACCTCAAATATGAGTGAGTCAGTCTTGTCTGGATGAATTCCTGGACCTCATCTCAGTAGGCCAAATAACGTTGTGAAAAGTAGGAGATGCTAGCTAGAAACCAAGATCAATTCAACAAAAGTTCAGTTTTCCACATAGAGCACAATGAATGAACTACAATATAAAGTTTGACTGTTAGACTTTTAAGCATGGGTAGCATTTCACTGAATTTTTCCTACCTTAAGAAATTGTCTGACATTTCTGGGATATATCATGAGTCTGGGAATGGTAACGAGCTTGTGAGATCAAAATGATGATTCCAGACCAGGCTTCAGAAACTCTGGGCCCAAAAAAACTCTGGAGCCTTAAACAGTGCTTCTTCCAGAAATCACTAGCCTCTTCCTCTCATTCCACAGAATGTTAGAACTCAGGAGATATTTCACAAGAGTCTGCAAGAATCAGGAATTCAGGGAAAAAAAAAAAATGCTTATCTGATAATAGTGAGCCATTTCAGCAACAACAACAACAAAAAAAAATCAGTGGTTTTAATCCACTGATGAATTAATTCCATAGGTATGATTATTTAGCCACTATATAAATTAATTTGGAACGAATATATTAAGATATTGGCTGTATTTTAAATCAAAATGATTAATTCTCGTTTTGCCTTATTTCATTGACTTGTACCCCATGATGTTGGCTGACCAATTTAGGAACAAAAGAGCTATATTAATGCATCCTGTACTTATTATTATTTTAAATTACTCTCCAAATCCTATCTCATATAACTTTCATGTCACCTCAATGGCATTATACTATACTTTGTGCATTTTTTTCTTAAATATGTCAAATTTCATTGCTTGTCCATATTATAGAATATATAATTTAAGCCCATCAATGGCAATTTGCTGATTAAAATTTAAAATCACATTGCTGCATTATTGTATGAATACTTTTTTCAGATCATACAAAATAAATCAATATTTGTCTTTTTTGAGCTAGATTGACTTTCTTCTTTTCTGCTTTAAAAAATATATATTTATTTATTTGCGAGCAACAGACAGAGAAGAAAGAGGCAGAGAGAGAGAGAGAGAGAGAGAGAGAGAGAGAGAGAGGAGAATGGGAGCTCCAGGGCCTCCGGACACTGCAAATGAACTCCAGACACATGCTCACATTGTGCATCTGGCTTATGTGGGTCCTGGGGAATCGAGCCTCAAAGCAGGGTCCTCAGGCTTCACAGGCAAGCGCTTGACCACTATGCCATCTCTCCAGGCCCTCTTATTTTCCCCTTTTTACCACATGTTTAAACAGTGAATATTTTCTCTTCCAACCTCATGATTTCTTTCTTTTGTTTATGATTTCCTTCTTTTTTTTTTTTTTTTTTTTTTTTCAGGCTAGTATAGACCAGACATTTGCTCTGACACTTTTAAGCTTATGGTAGCAGATTTTTGTATTTCATTGTGAATTATTTTAACTGAGCCTCTGTCTAATACAAAGTCCTTCCGTGCAGTATATTACCAAGTTGTCTAATTCAAAACTGTTGACAAATCCATGTTGCTGGGATGAATACCCAAGCCAGGCACATTTTGTGGGACGAAGGGATTTATCTAAAGGTTGCAGATCCAGAGGGAATTTCCTTCTTTGGCAGAAGAAGCTGGCACTTGTTATTAAATATAAGCTGAGAGACACTGCCAAGCAGCAGCACCACAAGCACATACCTTGAACCAGAAACAACCAGAACAGCAGGCAGAGCTCAAACTTCTCTGCTCACCTTTGGGCTGGAAATCAAACTTCAGGATCTACCTTCAGGGACAACCTCCAGGCCAGGGCCTGGAGACAAAAGTGACAAGTTTAGTGTTAACATCTGAGTCTATGGAGAACATACATTAATACAAATCATCAGATACACTGTGGTAAATAACTCTAAACCCAGAGGTAGACTTTAGAAAACAGCATGCTGTGGATAAACAAAAGGGATAATTAGAATACAGATTCAAATATATTTTCTATTGAATACCTCACCTTTCTTTTAAGGTATTTATTATTTATTTATTTATTTATTTATTTATTTATTTTTAAAGATTTAGAGAGGCTTTATAGGATTAAGTGAAGAAAAAAGAAGAATGGAAAACTCCCTCCACTGGGAAGCTGGGAGGGAGTAAAGCACTAAAATATTTATTTAAAAGAGAGAAATGGAAAGAATGTGTGCTATCAAGAACTGTTCCCGCTGCTGATGAACCCCAGAAGCATGCTCCAATTGTGCATTTGGCTCTACATGGGTCCTGGGGAATTAAATGTAGGTAATGGAGAATCAAACCCTGACCGTCAGGCTTCAGCCATCTCTCCATACCCTATCTCACCGTTTCACTTTCTAGAGTACATTTGACCATCATTTGTCTTTCCATGACAATGGCTTGAATTATTTTTTTTTTTTTTTTTTTCTTTTTTTTTTTTTTTTTTTTTGAGGCAAGAGTGAGTGAGAGAGATAGATAATTTGCACACCAGGGTCTCCAGCCACTACAATAGAACTCCAGATGTGTGTGTCCCCTTGTGCACATATGTGACCTCACAAGCTTGTTTCACCTTTGTGAGTCTAGCTTATCTGTCACCTGAGTGAAACATGAGTCCTTAGGCATCGCAGGCAAGCGTCTCAACTGCTAAGCCATCTCTCCAGCCCCATTCTTCTTACTTTGTGTGATCATTTTGCATATGTTCTTTCTTTGTCTCTGTGATAAACAGTGGCATCAGCTATCTTTTGCTGTTTCAAGGATGAAAGTGCAATGATAAAGTTTAAAATAGTTTATAGTTTTGTTTTTTTTTCAGAAAATTTGATAAAATTGTATCCTTGGTTTTATGCAGCTATACTTCTTAAGTCCCTTCCTGAACAACATAACTATGCAATTGCTGGACAATTTGAACTATATGAGCTTGAGTGTAACTAACATAGAAATTGTATTTGTTATGGTTAAGAACCTGACTTTTCTAATGCATAGGATTTCTACGAGATTCCAAAGTTTCACATAAACCAATACCACCAATGTTTTACTTTGCTTCTGATTGCTATTGGATCTTATAAATCCTTGTAAATCCTTGAAATACATTCTTGAAAGGATAAAAAATATTTTCAAAACAGGTACTGAGAAAGAGATCAAATAGGAAAAATATGTTTAAAACACATGTCTTCTAATTAAATCATAAGACAGACATTTTCCTAATTCTCAACTATTTTACTAAAGCCTGAAAAGAACATGAAAACTATTAAAGCATTATTTCCTAACACTAGCATGATCTTAGTGGGATTACAAATCTCCAAATGTAGATTAAGCTGCATCCAGAAATTGTGAAAATGTGAAAAATAAAAAATAAATACAAAGTCTTTGCAAGCATTTAAACCCCATGTAAGATTTGTTTCCGCTGACACACTGAGCACATCCTTTTCTCATTTATGTCCAAGGCGAGCATTCTTTGAAAACCACAGCTTCTGCAAAACCGGTGCTTATTTACAGTGAGCCCTGACTCCACAGCATACAGTAGGATCTTGATCCACAAATCCTTCCTGTTAGTGGGATCATATTGCAGGGAAAACTTACTAAGCCTCACTTCAAATCATACTTTAAGATGTTTGTTGACTCACTGCAACTCGTAATCTAATAAATATCTCATTGCTCCAATCTTACTTCACATGCACAAACCATCAACCAGGCTTAATTTTGTGCTAATAGGAATGTACTGAAATCACCACTGGCTTTCTTATGCAACAGATTAAAAAGACTGCTTGTAAGTTACTAGTATTAAGTTAAATGAATAAGAAAATAAATTCTTGAAATTTTTATTTCCATCCACCATTCATATGCTCAGAAATGTGTTAGGCAATTAAACCACTGTCAACGTCATAGAGCATGGGTACACAATATGAAAATAGGTCAACACAACTTTTTGGCACAGTCATTAGATACAATAGAAAAACAGTTATAAGGCTTGTATAAAAAAAATAAAATACGTGGGCTGAGAACGGTTAAGGTGTTTTACGCCAGTTCCATCCACCATTAGCAAGATGCAAAGTGCAAGTGTTCAATGCCGCACTTGACCACAAGGGGGCACACATATCTGGATTTCATTCTCAGCAGCTGAGAGGCTGCTGGTGAACACATCTGTCTTCCTCTCCCTCTCTCTCTGTCTCCCTCTCTCCAAAAATAATAATAATAATAATAATAATAATAATAATAATAATAATACATATTTTGGAAGAAAATATTTTTAGATGAAACATGCCACAGCAAAAATAATTTAAAAAATTACATTTACTACATAGGCCAGCAACATCAACATCTATTATTATCAAGGTTTATACAGTATTCAGAATGGTATATGCTATGGTACTTTCACACTAGGGCTAGTTCCTTGGGTCAGTTAACTTCATCATTATCAAACATGCATGAGTGGTACATTTTACAATGTAACAACAATAGGTAACATATCACTAGAAAATATGATTGCATAGTTTCTTTATAAACATGTGGTTTTACTATTGTATATGTGTTCTATTTTTAATTGAAATGTCATCATACATATTAAGTAACTAAAAATGTGACTGAAAAGATTCAGTGATGCCTAATTTTAAACAGAGGTGAAATAAACTGAGCAGATATTTAAGTTTTTCCAATTGAAATATTGATACATAGGCAAATTTAAAATTCAAATAAAAAGCCTTCATTATTACTTAGATTAAAAGCACAGAGCATGAAATAAAAATTTAAATTTAAATTTAAAATAAACAATTCGATGGCATTTACTATATTCACAGTATATTATAATGACCATCTAACTTAAGACCTAAAATTTCTCATTACCAAAAATAAATAAATAAATAAATAAATAAATGCTATATTTATTAAATAGCCACTATCTAACTCTCAAGCAATTATAAATATTTTCCTGCATTAATTTAGTTATACTAGACATGCTAAATAAATGGAATTATAATGCTAGAAAACCATTTGTGTTTGAATATTTCACTTAAAATACTGTCATGGAGATGTATTCACAAGTAGCATGTATAAATACTTTATGCTTTACAAGGGTTTGTATTATTTCTTTACCCTTTGTGAATGTCTAGACTACATATTAGGCTACCTTGGAGGGTTTACTATGAGCATATGTGCAACTGAGCAACTGTTTCCAAGTTTTGGATATATATTTACACACACACACACACACACACACACACACACACACACACATAGGAATAAAATTGTAGGGTCATACAACATTTTATGCTTGACTGTCTAAACAAATGCACAACTGCTTCTTCACAACAGGATTAGGCCTAGGGAAATACTCATTGGTTAAAGGCACTTGCTTGAAAAGCCTGCCTGCCAGGTTAAATTCCCCAAGACCGTCTTAAGTATGGATAGTTTATATTGGCTCCTGAATCTATGATCCCGAGGCACTTAAATGTAGGAGAAGCCAGGCAGATCTGAAGCTCAGGTGCTGATGTTCCTTTTGCATTCTGGCAGGTTGCTTTCAGTATTAAGGAAACCTGTGTCCATGAAGGTAGGCCACAGTCACCTTGAAGTTGTCTTCTAATGCCCACTGCTGCTCTGGCATGCAAGGCCAACTCAGACACACATAAATAAAAATTAAACATGTACAATAATATTAAAATGCCAATTTAGAAAGGCAATATCTGTACCTCCTCAAATCTGTTTTTTTTTTTTTTTTTTTCATTAGTTTACATATTATGGTTGCAATTCAAAGAATGTGCAGTTATTTGTTTAGTAGTTTCTAATATTTCTTGACAATTTTTTTACCTTTTCCTGTGCTTGGTATTTCTGGTCTAGAAGTCTGTGTCTTTAGATGGCATTTAGCTAAAGTTTGACATTTTTTGGTAGATTCCTGAATAAAGTAATAAAAAAGAAAGAATGAAAGATGGAGAAGGAAAAAATGAGAGGGAGAAAAGGAGGAAGGAAGAAACAATAAAAGAAGTATGAAAAATGTAATGAGATAAAGACAGAGATTGAGAATGGGCACACTAGGGCCACCAGCAAACAAAATCCAGGTACATGTGCTGTTTTGTGCATCTGGCTTTGCATAGGTGCCTGGGACTCAAAAGTGACTCATTAGGCTTTGTAGGCAAACAACTTAACCAATGAGACATCAATCCAGGCCTGTATTAAAGAATCTTAATCTACTATATGTTTCTTAATATTTTCTCAGGAAAAAAATTGAGATTTTTTGTTCTTATGTATCCCAGACTGTCCTTAAGCTGGATATGGAACCAAGGATGAACTTGAATTCCCAAATTTCTTTTTTTCTATATTTTCCCCACTTTTTTGATATTTTCAATACATGGATCTGGTTAATATATTTTGTGGTTATTCTCCCTAACTACCTTTTCTTTTTCCCAACCCCATCTAATTAAAATCCTTTTTCTTGCCCATTAAATTTGGTCTTATTTTACCAGTACATTCTGAGTACTAGTTTTAAGTAGTACTGAGAAAGATAAATAAATAAAAAGGAACTTCAGACTATTAAATGAAAATCCTGCTTTTCAGCACACATTAGATAGCTCATACCCAGGCATTTTGTAAATATGTCTATAGTACATGGCTCAGGAGTTAATACTAACTCTACCCTGAATGTTTATATAAAATATGTATATTTAAATAATACTTAGATTAAGAAAATATATATAATTATTATATGCTGACATTACTCTGTAAATTAAAACTATCCATTGATTTTGGTAAATTGTTTGAGTTCAGATAGCCAACCAAAACTTAGTTATGACAGTGAAAACATTTTCCCAAAGAAACATGGAAGGAAAATTCACTGAAATTTTTTGAACATCCAAAATATCTATAAACTAGCAATGTTATGAAATATTTGTATTCATGTAGAATAATCTAAAACTGAAGAGATTTATAGCATATTAAAACAACAGATATTTTTTTAAATCTTGAAAACATTTTTTTTCTGTTTGAAATGTATGCATATAGACAAAGTAAGTAGTACATCTAAAATCTTCTATTATTTATGGGATGTTTTTATCCCACAAAGAATATTCTAATATAAATCACAGAAATTTGTTGACTACTGAAGGAAAAAAGATAAATTATTCGATAATTTCTCTAAATTGTCATGTTCACAGAATATGATACTATCATTAAGACATTAGATTTTCATTAAAGGTTAAAATATATTTCTGAAAGTGGCTTGTGTTAAGTAAATTATGTAAATTAATAGGCAAATTAGTCTGCATTGAAGGAATATGCTAATTTTTAACCTGGTGACTTACTCTAAGAAAATTGCTAAATGATGAAAATGTCTAAACATTTCAATTTGAGTACATTATTAACATGTAATGATAGAGTTCTTTTCCCAATTTTTTTTTTTTTTTTTATTTAACAGCTGACATGGTTACTCTATGTAACTGTGATTAACCTCTTTAAATTTTCTTCCATAAAGTGCCTTCTATAGTTATTTCTTTGTTGAGTTAAATAGAGCTTACATTGACACTCTGCACACTTTCATATGCAAATATATTGTATATAAATATTCCTATGTGCTTTCATTCAAACATGAGGCTCTCCATTCATTTTTCCACTCTTCATGATTTAATTACTGATTATCACTAGGCATCATATTTCCTTCATGAAATCATTTGCATTTTACCATATAAGATGATGTGTGGAATACAATTAATTGTGATATTTTCATTTCATCACAGGAATGGTATTATCATGAGTGACATTTATTTCCCAGCTATTGGATTTTGAATCGGATTTTCTGTATTAGGAATGAATTCTCTTCTATGGAGCAGGTCCCAAATACAATCAGGGAACTGCTGTTCACCACCCCCATTGCAGTCATGTCTCCATTGCACTTATGCGTACTTCTTATCTAGCTGGACAGTTGTGCATTTTTCTTTATCCACTGCTGTTTAAGGATGTTGAGCCAGGTGTGGTGGCACATACTTTTAATCCCAGCACTCAGGAGACAGAGGTAGGAGGATCACCATGAGTTTGAGGCCACACTGCAACTACATAGTGAATTTCATGTCAGCCTGGACTAGATTGAATCCCTATCTTGAAAAAAAAAAAAAAAAAAAAAAAAAAAAAAAGAACAACAACAAAAAAACAAGGATGTTGATGGATTTTCTACCTTAGCTTCTTAGATATCATTTTCCAGTACAATGACAGCTAGAAAGCAGGAAGGAGGCTACCACTCCCTTCCAGATTGATTTCTCAGTGTCTAATAAACAATGCATCAGGTGTCTTCAGCAATAGGCTATTATATACGAGTTCTTCTTGGGAACTGGCAAGAAGCCTCTATTGTACTTGGGGCCTCATGAATCAGACTGACCACCTCTGGCATTGAGCTTTTCCTATAACAACCTAAATTTAAATTTTATTATGAATTATCTAACAAAGAAGTAGATTTCTACATAGCATATTCATATCATCCATAGTTTTGGTTACACTTCTCCACACTCCTAATCTTTCCAATCATTTTCTTAGATCTTTTCTACCCCCAGTTTTCATCCTTTCCCTATACTTTGGTCATTGTCTCTCTTGAAGGGGATCTATTACTTTTCATGAGTGAATGGAAATATTTGTTGTGTCAATAATTCTACACTCTAAATATTCACTTATATGCATACATGGTATTGCTGCTCTAACTTTTGATTAGCACTTCTTCTTTTCTACATAACAGTAACTACTGGGGAGACTCAAACTCATCGAAGTGCTAAAGAGAAGCAAAAGTCCACAATAAAAGAGACATGTCTGTCACACCTGCCATAACTCATTGACCATTGTGGAAGCAATCATAGAAATAATGTCAGAGAATGGGGAGCCTTAGAAACTCCTATTCTGGACACTATGTGGTTGCTGCAGTCATGAACTCAAAGAAGGTCTCTCCTTACCTGGACATTACTGGCCCATCAACATATGGAATGAAAGCAAATAAATAAATAAAATAAAGTTTAAGTCATCAAAATAGTGGAAGGATTGGTTGGAGGGAGGAAGACGTAAAGGGAAGTAAAAGAATGGGGGAAAAGTGAGAAGTGATAGTGAATATGGCTGTATTTCAATACATCTTTATTGACAAAACTAGTCATATTTAATACAATCAAGTTGACTAGTATGTCAATCTGTGTCAATTTAGAACTAATTTCTAAATTGTTTATTAAGTAGTGTTACATGATTTCTCAAACATGGTATTTATTTATGGTTAATTTCTTTTAAAACAATCTGCCTAAACAACTAAGCCATAACAATTTGTTTTCTGTTTTATGTTTTAAAGTCAGAGGTGTCAAAATGTTTACATGTGAATCTTTCTACAAATTAACTTCTTACCTTTTTACATTAATTAATTTAGAAATATTTTAAGGTTCCTTAATATTTTAATTTATTTATTGTCTATTAGTACACACACACACACACACACACACACACACACAGATAGAGAGAAAGAGAGATAAGAGAGAGAGATAGAATGGCACACTAGACTGTCTAGCCACTGCAAACAAACTCCAAATGCATGTACCACTTTGCACATCTGGCATTATTTACCTGGTTACTTGGA
Organism: Orientallactaga sibirica; assembly: GCA_036365145.1. Lineage (NCBI taxonomy): Eukaryota > Metazoa > Chordata > Mammalia > Rodentia > Dipodidae > Orientallactaga > Orientallactaga sibirica. The sequence continues at coordinate 26,446,764 of JAEOAD010000024.1, forward strand.
AATAGAACACAGATAAGCTTTGAGTTCACACACCTTAACTACTGAACCATTTCTCAAGCCCTATAAATAATTTTTGATTGTCAAAGAATAATTAGGAAACATAGTAGAAAGATTAATGAAATTTTGAGGTTTTGTTTTCTATTTTTTTCTCTTTATATTCAGTTCATGGAGTGGTTAGTTCTTCCTCGCAGGTCTAACTGTGATAACAAGAACCACTGATTTTTCACAGTAACTCAGAACTCCCATTTCAAAGTACTTAATGATGAAGAAAGGGACACAGATGCAGAGTAGAAAATTAGAAGGAAAACAAAACATTAAAAAAAGATTTTCCAACAAAGTGATTGGTTGTCTAGGCTACATGAATATTTTCTAATCAAAATCCAGTTTTACTAGAGAAATGTGCGTTGTGAAAAAATGAAAATATGATTGGCAAAAACCAATTGGGTGATTGGATGATACTTTTACACTTTGTCAATACACAGATAACCCTGTTAAGAACCAGACATTACTGTGTTTTGTTTACAATGGATTAAAAGAAATTGGGAAAACAAAAGGAAATGGTGGATCCCCATCTCCTTGCTATTAAAAATGATTTCATGAATGATTCTTGTAACCACAAGTGCCCATTTTAAACTGAGGTATGTAGGGAAGCACCATTGAGCCATAAAAGTGACAACCTACAGTGTGAAAGTATCACTTCCTTGAAAAATAAAGAGATGTCTAACAACTACATGGTCTGGAAAATAATTAATAAGGACTTTTAACTTTTAAGACATGGTAGGGATTTCTATTACTAGTTGCCAAATGAACTATATAAGCATCCATATAGCTGACATTGACGAGGAGTTTCTGTTGTTTAGGAGCATCTCATAACTTCAAAATAACTGATAACAACTCTCCAGAAAATCTACTTGCCAATGTTATTTTCATCATTCACTCTTGGTTAGGAAAAAAAAAAAGTTGACTAATTTTTTAAACATATAAATTAACATAGCTGTAAATTGTCCTATGCATGGTATCTGTAAGTCTCATTCTCCCTTTCAGTGAATTTATTTGAGTATATGTCTGAGTCATATGAAAGAGAAAAACTGAAAAAAATAAGACAATATATCTACAAATAAAGAACTATTTGTGACAGGCAATCAAAGAAAGAAGTCCTATCAAAATGCATTTGCAATGAGTTCATAGTTGAGATTTTGTCTGTTGAAAATGGATACATGCAAATTCTTAGTGATTACATCTTATTATTGTTAATAATACAAATTTAAATCATATAAAATTAAAAGAAATAGAAAAAATAAAAAAACACCCAGTTTTGTGATCACATTATGATCAAACCTGAAAGGTGTCATTATTTTCAATACTGATGTATTACTGCTAAATGTCTTTCCTTTATTTTCCTTTTGTTCTTTAAGCTATCAAGTAATATATCAGACTTTGGGAGAAAGAATTGTAATACTACTTTTCTACTATAAGTATGAAAAATGTCAACAAAGCCATATATATATATATATATATATATATATATATATATATATAGAGCTTTGTTGACAAGAGAGAGAGAGAGATATAGATATAGATATATATACAGAGACAGAGACAGAGAGAGAGAGAGAGAGAGAGGGAGATAGGGAGAGAGGCAGAGAGAGAGAGAGAGAAAGCATTTGAGCATATGGCATGTGCTAGTGTGTGGTATGGGATGGTGTCCACAGGCGTGGTGTATGTTGCATATCCACATGCATGTGCAAATGCAGTCATCTGTGGAGCAGAGCCTATGATGATCTCAGTGAAATAACAAGTATCCTCCAATTTTTCTTCCACCAATTTTTTTTTTGAGAAACATTCTCTTAGTCCTCCTTGATCGTGTCTTACTGTGTGCGTGTGTGTGTTTGTGTGTGTGTATGATCTTTCTTTATATTTATTCATCTCTCCTCCCAATAAGACCATAGGCAGTTGGTACTGGGGATCAAGCTTGAAAAGTCTCTCAGGCTCCAATATTATTTCACAAGAGGTGATTTTATCCATTGAGCCATCACTTCAGGCCATGTATTTTTGTTGTTTGTTTGTTTGTTTTTTTTTTTTTCAAGGTGGGCTCTCACTCTAGCCTAGACAGAACTGGAACTCACTCTGTAGCCAATGTTGGTCTCAAACTCATGAACACTACCACCTCTAGTTCTAAGACTATCAGTGTTAGCCAGCACACCAGCTACCCATGTGTTTATTTACATTTGCATTTAAATGATTGATAGAAATCATGTAACAATATCACAAAATTCATCACCAGAAATTATAAAATGCCCAATTTTTAAAATCATGTCTTTAACAACTTGCCATACATTATTAAGGATTAAAAATATCGCCGTATCAGTGACTGTGTTTGTAATTTCACGTAATGGCGCACAAACCTGGTGCTGTAGAGGGACTTCTGCCGTTCACTGATAGTACCATTTCATTATAAACAGCTCATATCTTATCAATATTTTAATATTACTAAACCTACCTGTATGCCATGATAAAAGAGTCCTATCACATTTTTGTTTTGTGTCTCATGTTTTAAAAATGATGCCAGCAATGCACAGGGAAATAATAAGAAATCAAACCTTGCTCTGTATCAGCAATCTTTCAAGATAAACACAATTTATCTGAGTCAAATCAGAGGCAGTGAACTATGGGCAGAATCATAGTAGTGAAGGAAAACTTGTTATGAGACCATAGTGGAGTCATCCTCCTGGTGTTTGACAAGGAAGTGGATGACATTCAAATCACATGTTTGCTGATGTCTATCTCACTGGCCTCTATCACTGTGTGTAATGGAATAAAATATTCTCAAACCTGTTTTATTTCAAACTTTGTTTCCTACATGGGAAATATTCTTATGGTTTTGTGAGACATACATGTGATTCAGGGATTTTGCTGACAGCTGAAATTTTGATGTGGTTTTATTTAAACCTATTTGTGCCTTCTATAAAGTATCACTGTGTGCCTCATAGTTTCCTTTGTTATGGTTATCTTAACTCTGGTACATTTTTTCTTTTCTGTATAAATACATGTTCTCCAAAACATACCTTTTTATTTTATTACTCACTTAGCATAGAGTGAAAGCTAGATTTCAGGCTATTTTCATAGTTGTTATTTTTAACTTTCCAAAAATATATAACAAAAAGGGACAAAATTAAATTCCTGCTTTTTTCTTTTCTTTTTAAAAAAAAAATATTTGAGAGACACACACAGAGAGAAAGAGAGAGTCAGAGACAGAGAAAGAAACAAGAAGAGGCAGAGAGAGAATGGGCATGCCAGCCGCCTCTCAGAGGCTATGAAGGAACTCCAGACCTGTCGGCCCCTTTGTGGGCAAGAGCGGGACCTGAAGATCAAAAGGGTGTTCTTATGCTTGGCACGCTAAGCCATCTCTCCAGCCCAAATTCCTGTTTTTAGTAAGCTTCAGATCCTAGGATTTGTTTGGAAACTTTGAATATCAACAAAGAAATCAATCCACTTTTGAGTTTTAGAAACACCGTCTTTAAAGCCCTCATCCACTGTGACTTCTTTCTCATCCTTCAGGCCTTCTCCTCTGCCATGCAGCAGGATCTGTTTCTACGTTCTTATCTCTTTTAATGCACAAGGCGTTATATTTTCTCTTCTCTATTTACTCAATTAAATTGATATGATAAATTGATATGCAAATGTATTACACATAACTCATGCTGCAGATATTACTATGATATTTCCATATTGCAAAGTTTTAAAGTACATTGAAGTTAGAAAACATTGCAACTGTCAATGTATTTCAAAACAAAATATGGGAAATACAAAAAATATGTTCCTTTAAGGTAGAACAGCAAAGTCTTATTTTAAAATATTTGAAGAGTATACAATTATATTAATTGTATAAGGAAATATGTACATGAAAATATAGAAGAAGGAATATTTGAATGGGAATACACTGAAATACCATCTTTGGTATGGATAAGCATAAGAATTCAGAATATTCATTCTTAGTTGGTGACAGGTATAGGTTGCAGGGAAAGTGAGAAACAAGGACATGTTAAGATCACTTAGAGGATGATGCTGCAAAAGGACTTGATATTCTACCATACAGAACTACTTGCTCATCTATGCTCAATGCTTCTATTCATAATAGCAAGAAAATGGAATCAACCTTAATGTCCATCCATTGAGGGAATCAATAACAAGTGTAGTACCTTTTCACAATGGACTTTTATTGTTCTTTTAAAAAAAGGAGTTATGAAAATCCAGGAATATTAATGGAATGGTAAAAATACACTATGTGAAGTAACCCAGGCACAAAAAGATAAAAACTGTATGTTCTCTGAGATGTGTGGGTTACAACTTTTTTAAACATTTAAGATTTATTTTATTTTTATATTATTTATGTATTTATTAAAGAGAGAATGACAACACCAGGGCCTCTAGTCATTGTAAACAAACTCCAGACATGTGCATCTGGCTTACGTGGGTACTGGGGAATCAAACTTGGGTCCTCAGGCTTCATAGGCAAGTACCTTAACTGCAAAGCCATCCCTTCAGCCCAGATTACAACTTTTAATATTTGTTTGTATAAAGGGAATGAGAGATTGAGTTTAGATGAGAGAAAGAGGTAACAAGAAGTGTGGTGAGGGCGTAAGGAGGCATTTAGTATGAAATAATGTGAAGAGCAAGGTATGACGGGAGCCAGAGTGGGGCTAGGGACAGCAGAAAAGAAGACACAAAGAAACAAAAAAAAAAAATAGTTTGGAAATAACACAATAAAACCTAATTATTTGATAATATAAATTAAAAATACATGGGCAGGTTTTCTGAAAACACTTCAGGGTGTTCAAGTGAAAGGATTTATGCCATGTAAAAATACCTAATGTTAAAAAAAAAATAGTTCTCAAATGTAGACAAGCAAGATGGCATTCAAAGATTGTGATTAAAGATTTTGTCAAAGGAAAATATAGAAGATACTCATATTTAATGGAAAACATGCAACCAGTATGGATCATCATGATGTGAGTTTCCCTGAAGTTAGATATTAATTTGTCCTTTTCATGTTAACAACGGATTCAACATTTGGTCAAACTGAATAGGAAAGATTGAATGTCACTGATAGAAGATGGTAATGACAGGGAAGCTTGAACTTTAATCAAGGTAGGAAATAACAGCAGCTTGGAATAGACTAAAAGGTATATAGTTGATGAGGATTGTGCACAGTCTGAGAATATTTTAGAGTGAGAGCCGAAGGAGGTCATGGCAAACATGACTCTGTTATGGCTTCCTGGGCATAGAAGAGAAAGGGACTGAATGACATATAGCAATGGGAAAATAGCTTAGACAAGCAAGAATTTTTGAGGGTGTGATTTAGAATGTTCTTAACATGTCATGTTTAATATGCATTTGCTATTTTAATCAAATTTAATGTCAGTAACAGTTCTAATTACCAAAGCTGCAGTTCAATGTAAAGTATCTTTAGGAAAATCTTTTACAATATAATCAGAGACAGAGAGAATAGAGAGAGCTAACTGATGAAAATAATTACAAAAGGAAATAATAATATGAGAGACAATTGATCCCATGCATTGTAAAGAATCAATGTCTTGTTCTGGAGAGTTGGCTTAGTGGTTAAGGCATTTGCTCCCAGTGTCAAAGGACCTAAGTTTGATTCCCCAGAATCCAGGTAAGCCAGATGCACAAGGGGGTGCATGCATCTGGAGATCATTTGCAGAGGCTGAAGGCCCAGTGTGCGCTCTCTCTCTCTCTCTCCTCTTTCTCTCATATAAATAAATAAATAAATAAATAAATAAATAAATAAATAAGTATATAAGAATCAATGTCTTAAACTGTGTTCAATTACTAGAAAATACAGAAAAAGCAATATACTCCATGTATAACTGGTTCCATTTCATTATTGAATAAGTAGTTATTAAGTGGGATTTTTAAATACTGAATATATATTGGATAAGCAAAATCATGTCTTATGTCTAAGGATTAGAGTCATTTATTTTACACATATTTTGAAGGTAACCATTATTATTACTGGTTCAGGTTATACTATCATATACTAAAAGACTTGCTTATTCTTACAAAAAATGTCATGAATAAATTTAGAATGCTTTCCTGCAAAAGGTTTGCATCAGGTACTGGTCTACAAGTTCTCATTTGGAGTTATTTTTCAGCTAGAAATGGACTAAAATATATATCATTTATAACCATATAATATTTTCAGAAGCAACTTTCCAATTACATCTGAGTTATTTTTTTTTCTAGAAGTTATGAAAATATAGAACATTGCTTTTTCAGTATTTTTCAAGTTATAATGTATATTTCAAAAAAGACTTTAATAAAGTTGAAATGATACTATCAATGATATGCTAAATTCATTTTGGATTCATTTTTATAATTGTCATGCTTGACCATAATTTAGATTATACTGCCATGTTTATTTATTTATTTTTTATGTTCTGGAGAAGTGAGTCAGGTCCAAGGTATCATCACACCTGTTTGAAACAGTTTCCACTCAATAGTCTACAAACTTGTATAAGGTCAAAGTGAATTAAAACTATAAGTGAATTGTCTACAAATTAGTCATGTGGATCAATGAGTTTCAAAGTGAATGTGAACATAAAATACTCCACTTGCAAAATTATTCAATACACTCAGCAACCAGACTCTTACAATAGTAATGATAATGTGCACATTCTAAAGTGTGAGAGGATCTTTATTGCTTCAGGGGAAATGAATTTGAAAGACTGGCAGCTATTGAAAATCTATAGACTGTCCATTTTGCATAATAATTTTCATCACCCAGTAGGTTCCCTGAGTAGTGACATGAGTGCTTTTTACTTCAGTAATTTTAATTATTTTAAAATAATATTATTAGTGAAAAAAAGTGGTGCTGCCAAATACAGGGATTTAAGGTGCAATGTTTGTGAAGTCAAAGTGAAATGAACAGATTGTCCAACCTGAATGCAAGCAGAAAACACCTCTGAACTACAGTTTCTAATGGTGCGTCTTAAATTAGGGCTTAGCACTTTGTGAATACTTAATGCTGAGACTTATTAAGTCTTAAAACCTAATCATTCACCTAAATGTGGATAGGGAGGTGATCTTTTGGACAGTATCTCATTTTCAATTTGTTTCCCATATAAAACATGGTGATAGGTTAAGTGGGAAGACTTAGTGTAAAATAGAGGAACATGAAAACATGTATTAAAAATGATTCCTGGAAGAGTTTAAAAAAGCAATTTAAATTAATACAATTTAACACAGTACAGAATTATATATCTTACTGCTAATTAATATTTATATTTATCATAAATCAGTTTATAAAATAGAACATTTATGAAATAAAAAAATCCTATGTATAAAACTCTTTATATGTGTATATACACACTGGCATATTTGTAAATGTATACTCTTACAGCATATGAATATTATGCAGGTAGTAAGATATCCAGGTAGTATAAAAGCAAGAATAATCACTGCTATTTAAAATCTATATACAAAGAAGTTAGGAATAATAATGTACCTTTGTGTTTTCATGTGTTTTTGTAATCTTGGACATAAAAAAAATTGGGTTAATCATCTCACTGTTTTTAAAGTGTCACTCTCTCTAAATCACTAATCAATATTAATTAATTTGTTCAATGGAAAGTTTGTGGTGTTCAGTGTGATTTAAGATATTTAGACTTTAAGTGTTAAAATGTGGGCTGGAGAGATGGTTTAGCAGTTCAGGCATTTGCTTGTGAAGCTTAAGGACCCTGGTTCAATTCCCAGGACCCTGTAAGCCAGATGCTCTTGGTGGCACATGTGTCAAGAGTTGATTTGCAGTGGCTAGAGGCCCTTGGTGTGTCTATTCTATCTGTCTCTCATAGATAAATAAAATAAAATAATATTTAGAATTTATAAATACCTCTATTTTATGATTTGTTTGAATTAAGTATATGTAACTATAGATAACAGTTTCACAGGTAATGTTTTTATATTTAAAGAAGAATGAAATCAGGAAATTTACTCTCTTCAAAAGGTTTCATGTAAACTTCCTAAAGTCAATAGAGGACATTGCCAAATAAAAATTGTTATTTCTTATGTAAAATAATCTCAATGTTTAACATGGATTCATTTGAATGCATTTTAGAGCTTCATTTTCTTTACTTCAGTATATATCAGCAAATAAAATGAAAATCCAAAATTAAGCATAAACTGTTAATCATTTCCTTTTTTTCTGGGAGATATTTTTTATTAATTTGTATGATTGAAGAACAATCTTCAAAAGAATTTACCCTAGTGTTGCTTCACAAGTAAAAGATGCACATTTTATTCTATGAGTTAGAAGACTTTAATTCATGAATTAAGCTTATTTTTATTCAGATAAGTTTCAGACACTGATGAATTAACAGCATGAAGAATAAATGAGTGCTTTCATATGATGATCATCAAGAGAGAGATTTCATTAAAATAAAAAAAAATGTTTTAGCAATTTATTGGTAATGATAGAATTAGTGTTGCCTTATTTGGCAAATTTCAAAAAATACTTTAAAACAAAAGTTGAAACATAAAATATTTCACATTCCTTTGTACATTGTCTTGAAGTAATCCAAAACCAAGGCATAATTTAAAAGACTAGGTCACCACCTCAGTTCTTTGGTTGCTATAGCAATGGTGTTCTTTCCAACATTAAGGGCAATGTAATGAACATGAACATGAAGTAAATCATAAGTAAAGGGAAGAGGATGGTTAAGTTCATCTAGAGCAATAATCTGGCATGCATTTTTAAAGCGCTCGCAGTAAAGGCTAAGTGTGAGGTCATGCTATGTGCAAAGCAAGCAGCGCATTTAAGGATTTCACTCAGAACACACACAGAAAATTGGTAAGGCTTTAAAAAATGGATACAAATGACTAAATTATTTAAATAAAAAGCATGGATCATCCAGTAAATTTCAGTGATTAAAAAATATTATATTTTGGGCTGGAGAGATGGCTTAGCAGTTAAGGCACTTGCCTGTGATGCCTAAAGACCCAAATTTGATTCCCCAGGTCCCATGTAAGCCAAAGGCACAAGGTGAAACATGCATCTGGAATTTGTGTGCAAATTATGATATCTAGATATTTTAGTGATATATTACTAAAGAAAAATTACTGCAAATATTCATTATGTAAAAGAACCATTTTAAATCATGATTTTATAGCTTTAAATTTCTTGAAGTGTTTTGCTGAGTCATTCCATTACACACCTAATTCACCTATAGAAACTTAGCTGAGTGGTGGTAGAACCAGGAAATTGAATACAATTTAGCCTATCAACCTGCCACCTGTGCTGGAAGGGCTAGGAATTGGACATTAGAAAGAATATCTCTCTCTCTCTTCCTCTTTTTTGTTACAGATAAGTTTCTCTCATATTGATGAATTTTGGAAAGGAAATTCCTTACAGAGTAAAATTCTTCAAGGTGGTGCACATCTGACATGGCACTGCAAATATTTAAAGAAACATAAATGTAATCTGAAAGTATTATGTAGATTAGCATGAACCTAGCTTTGGTCACCCAGAGCTAAGGTAATCCAAATAAATATGGCTATATGTGCTACATTTATGACTTAACATAGGTTAACTATCTCTGTTTAACTTCTGGGTTAGGGTTACTTTCATCACATTCCCTTTAAAAATACACTCACGTCTTGTACAAACACCCAAGTTTTGTCCATTTTTTATTGTCTCAAAGTGATTTGTTAATCTCAATTTGAGTTCTTTGAACATAATTTATTCTTATTTTAATATATCGTTTATTACTTTATTTGCATGTAGAGAGGCAGAGGGAAGGGAACCACACACACACACACACACACACACACACACACACACAGAGAGAGAGAGAGAGAGAGAGAGAGAGAGAAGGTGGAGGGTGAGAGAGAGAAAGAAATGAGAGAGAGTGAGTTTAATAGAATAGCTATCAGTCAAAAATTCAATAAACTGGAAAGGTCGGCTACTTTTGATGCAGGAACTATATACAAAATGTTAAAACACAGAGGGAGAATGGACATGCCAGGTCCTCTATCACCTGTAAATGAACTCAGATGTATGTGACACTTTGTAAATTTTACTCTATATGGGTACTGGGGACTCCAACTTGAGTCATTTGGCTCTGAAAGCAAGCACTTTAACCAATGAGCTGTCTCTCTGACCTGAAGCCATGTCTTTCTTGTCACATCTTTGAGTAGATATGAGTTAATCTTCCTGGAGGCAATCACTTTGGCTATTAATAATAATTAATTAAGTATAATTAATGACCTGGATTATAAATAGTTGGCCTTCACTAATTGAAATCTGAACATCTATATTTCATTCATAATTATGCATTTTTAGTTGCACAATAATAATTACTTTTTTTAATTGGATTTCATGTATATTCAACTCTACTCAATTTTAAATTTAGTACTATACAAGATACAATAAGGTGATGCAGCATTTAAAAGACCATTGTAAAGTCAGGCACTGTGACATGTGACACATACCTTTAATCACAACATTTGAGAGGCAGAGGTAGGAGGATTGCCATGAGTTCAAGGCCACCCTGAAACTAGTGAATTCTGGGTCAGCCTGGGACACAGTGAGACCCTATCTTGAAAAAGAAAAGAAAAATGTCCATTGTAAGAACTTAGAAGTGATCAAATAAATAGATATATATAAAAAAAAAATAAAAAAAAATAAAACTTGACAAGGTTCGGTAACAACTGATTATAAAAACTCTTTAAACCAGAAAGAGGGAAGATATATTTATTTTCAAACTAATAAGACATAGTAATAGAAACCAAAATATCTAAAAAAAGGGAACCTATTAGGACTTCCAGTCACGATGGTGTCTACCTAACCTTGCCTCACCTCACAGGGAAGGAAAGGCAAACCCTTATGGTTCATGGGGAATTTTTAGGGGTTTGCTGAATGTAGTAGGCTACCAGTGGGAGGGTGTGGAGGAGAAAAATAGGGAGTCCACTCATTCCCAAGCTCTCAGGTGTCCATCCCACCAGTCCTCCAATCCGCTGAAGCAGCCTTCCTATCTGCAGTCCCAGCTAGAGGTCCCGCCTTCATTAATGGCAGGCCAAATGGACCCAAGATAGCAGGCTAGGACCTTCACCACAGGCTTTTCCACCATCTCTCAGAGCTCCTAGGTCCCACTAGGTCTTGTCCTAGCCTCTCTGAGCTCCACTTGCCACCATGGTACCCCACTGAAGTCCTGCACTAGTCCCACCTTAGCCTTTCTGAGATTTGGGTGCCACTGTGGTCCCACTCCCATCCTTCCCTAGCCTTTCCGAGCTCTTCTCCACTATGGTCCCACCCTGGACCTGCCCTAGCATTTTTGTGCTCCATACACCATTGCAGTCCAACGTTGGTCTCCTCCTAGACTTTCTGAGCCCCTTTCACCAGTGCTATCCCACAGAGGTCCCACACTAGACTTTCTGAGCTCTGTGACACTGTGGTCACCCTCACCAGTCCCACCTGCCACCCCTCCACTCCAGGTCAGTAGCTAGCATTCCATACAGTAGGCTTTCTTAACTATTGTGATGGGCAGACCACAGTGAAAAAGGAACAGCATGAAAAACCAGATGAAAGTAAATCCAGCTAGATTGTCTAGTCCCACAATGGATGTCTCTGATGAAAACATAGAAAACCAGGATGTGGTGGCACACGTCTTTAATCCCAGCATTTGGCATGCATAGGTAGGAGGATCACTGTGAGTTTGAGGCCACCCTGTGATTACATAGAGAATCCCAGGTCAGCTGGGCTAGAGTGAGACCCTACCTTGAAAAACCAAAAAATGAAAACAAACAAACAAAAAAAAAAAAAAAAAATAGTAGAGACAATAGGATCAGAACCTCAAAAATGAAGAGACATGATTTGCAAACCTGGCCAAGCAAATAGCAGAACTTGCAGAAATTCAACAAAGAGCCAATAATTGTATGAATGGTGTCCTTGCTAAATTAGTCCTAATCGAAAAGAACCAAGAAGGGTTCCAAAGACAGTTAAATGATCTGAAGGAGAGTGAAAAAAAAAAGAGGACCTCAATAATCAATGGAGACAAAAAAAAAAAAAAATAGAGTCAGACAAGTAGAGGATAGAAACTCAGAACTGGAGGACAAAACAGAAGAAACAGTTCATCAGTCCAAAAATTTCAATAAGTTCAAAAATTTCTGTGAACAGAACATGAGAGACATTTGAATCATGGGTATATCATAAGGGGAGGAAATATGGACCAAAGGCATGGAAACTTATTCAACAAAATTATCAAAGAAAACTCTCCCACTTCTCAAAAGAAATTCCTATCAAGTTACAAGAAGCGAACAGAACTCCAAACGCTCTGGACCAAAGAAGAAATTCTCCAAGACATATTATCATTAAGATGCTAATATCAATCACAAACAGAAAGTCCTGAGAGCAGCTAGGGAGAAACAACACATTGCCTATAAAGAAAACTCCATCAGAATGACTTCAGACATCTCAGTGGAAACTCTACAAGCCAGAAAGGCTTGCAGTAGAAGACTTCAAACTCCAAGAACTTATGGCTTCCAATCCAAACTACTCTATCAAATAAAAGTATTCCTCATAGTAGATGGTGAAATAAAAATTATTCATGGTAAAACTCAGCTTTACAATGATATGAACACAAAGCCAAACGAACATAGAATACTTCAGGGAATTCTCCACACAGAAAAATCAGATATCCAAACTCAAGTGCCCCCAAGAAGCAAATCACAATAAAAATAAATAAATAAATAAATAAATAAATAAATAAACAAACTACAAAGACCAAGGAAAAACCAAGCCCCAAGCCACATTAACCACCACAACATGGCAGTTATTAAATCACACCTCACAGTTATTATCCTAAATATTAATTGCCTCAATTCACTCATCAAGAGACATAAGCAAACAGGTTGGATCAGAAAATTAGACTCCTGAAACTGCTGTCTTCAAGAAACACACCCTACCACTGAAGACAGACACCTCCTCAGGGTGAAAGGGTAGAAAACAATATCCAAGCAAATGGAAATAAGAAACAAGCAGGCGTAACTATACTTATATCAGATAAAATAGACTTCAAACCAAATGTAATCAAAAAAGACAAAGAAGGGCACATCTTACTTATCAAGGGAACAATCCAACAAGAGGATATCACACTCATCAATCTTTATGAACCAAACACAGGTGCACCACAATTCATAAAACAAAACCTACTTGTCAATGAAACAAATAACCATCAATACCAACATAGTTGGGGACTTCAATACTCCATTATCGCCAACAGATAGATCAATCAACAGAAAATTAACAGGTCAGTAAGGGAGTTCAACAACACCATAGATCAATTAGAACTAACATACATCTATTAAACATTTTACTCAAAATCCAGAGATTACACATTCTTCTCAGCAGCCCATTGAACTTTCACTAACATAGATAGTACACTGGGTCATAAAGCCGGCCTCTATACATTTAAGAAGATTGACATAATTTTCTACATGATATCAGATAACAATGCTGTATTGGTAGAAATTAATGACAAAAGATGTACCAGGAACTCAACAAGCTCCTCAAAACTGAACAATACACTTTTAAACAATAAATGGATAGTGGACAAAATAAAATATAAAACTGCAAAATTTCTATAAATGAATGACAATGAGAATAAAACATACCAAAACTTATGGGACACAATGAAAGCAGTCCTCCATGGAAAAATCCATTGCACTAAATGCTTTTATAACAAAGACAAAGAGATCCCAAATCAATAACCTTACCATCCACCTAAAGGAATTGGAAAAACGAGAAGTATCCAAACCAAAAACTCCAGACAGAAAGAAATAATTAAGATCAGAGCAGAAATTAAGGAACTGGAAACTAAGAAGACATTTAAGAAAATTGATGAAACAAAGAGCTGGTTCTTTGAAAAAATAAACAAGATTGATAATCCCCTGGCCAATTTGATCAAGCAGAAAAAAGAGACAAGCCAAATTAACAATATTAGAAATGAAAAAAGGAGAGATCAAAACAGACATAAGTGAAATTGGGAAAATCATCAGGACTTACTTGAAAAACCTCTGCTCCACAAAACTGGATAATATGGAGGAAATGGATGAATTCCTGGACACATACCACCTACCAAAGCTAAACTCAAAGCAGATTAATCTCCTAAGCAAACCTATCACAACCATTGAGATTGTAAGGATAATCAAAACCTCCCTCCCTAAAAAAAAAATACTCCAGGACTAGATGGGTTCTCAGCTGAATTCTATCAAACCTTCATGGAAGAACTGAAATCATTTTTTTTTCTCAAATTGTCCCACACAATGAGATAACAGGGAAATGTCCCCAACTCCTTTTATGAAGCTAGTATCACTCTCATACCAAATCCCGGCAGAGATATCACAAGAACAGGAGACTATAGGTCTATTTCTCTGATGAACTTAGATGCAAAGATCTTGAACAAAATCCTTGCAAACCAAATTGAACAGCACAACAAAAGCATTGTCCACCTGGATCAAGTAGCCTTCATCCCAGGAATGCAGGGGTGGTTCAACATAAACAAATCTGTCAATGTAATACACCACATAAATAAGCTCAAACACAAAAACCATATGATCATTTCCAAAGATGTAGCAAAATCCTTTGACAAAAATATAACATCACTTCATGATCAAAACTTTGGAGAGAATTAGCATGGATGGTCTATATATCAATGTAATAAAGGCTATATATAAAGCTCATAAAGCCCAAATAATACTTAATGGGGAGAGACTGAAGGAATTCCCATTGATATCAGAAACAAGACAGGAGTGTCCACTCTAAACCACTTCAACATAGTACTGGAAGTACTGGTTCAAGCAATAGGACAGGGGAATGAACTAAAAGGGATACTAGTTGGAAAGGAAGAAGTTAAGTTAGCCCTATTTGCAGAGGACATGATTCTATATATAAGCAATCCAAGAACCTCCATCTCAAAACTTTTAAAAGTGATTAACTCCTTCAGTAAAGTGGCAGTATATAAAATCAATGCACAAAAATCAGTAGCCTTTCTATATGCAAAAGATAAATATACAGAGAAAGAAATAACTGACATTGTCCCATTTTCAATAGCATCAATAATAATAATAATAAAGTGTCTTGGAATAACATTAAGCAAAGAGGTGAAATAACTTTATAATGAAAACACTCAAGAAAGAAATTGAGGAGGACTTGAGAAAATGGAAAGACCTCACATGCTCCTGGATAGGCAGAATTAACATTGCGAAAATGGCAATCTTACCAAAAGCAATATATAGATTTAATGCAACACCAATAAAAATCACAACATCTTTCTTCACAGAGATAAAAGAATGATCTCAAAATTAATATGGAATTGCAGAAGGCCTTGGATATCTAAGCATATCCTCAACAAAAGAATCACTTCTGGAGGGACCAACATACTGATCTAAAGCTATACTACAAAACCATTGTAATAAAAACAAAACACCAGTAGCTCAGGAACTTAAACAATCACTAAACCATTGGGATCTCATGAAGTTGAAAAGTTTTTTTTTTTTTTTTTTTTTTTTTTTTTTTTCCCACAAATATACAATAACCAGAGCCAGGAGGTTAGCCACAGAATGGGTGAAAATATTTGCCAGATACACAACTGACAGAGGCTAATATCTAGAGTCTACAAAGAACTTAAAAACCTAAACAATAAAAAGTCAAACAACCCACTCACAAAATGGGGCAGAGAACTGCACAGGGAGTTCTCAGCGGAAGAAATACAAATGTCAAACACACACTTATGAAAATATTCAACATCCCTAATCTTCAGGGAAATGCAAATTAAAATGACTATGGGATTCCACCTTACCCCAGTAATTATAGCAAACATTAAAAAATCTAATGACCACAAATGCTGGCGAGGCTGTGGAGAAATAGGAACCCTCATTCATTGTTGGTGGAATGTAAGCTGGTACAACCACTATGGAAAGCAATATGGAGACTCCAGAAAGGGATGACTACAGAGTACCAAGAGACCCAGTAATTTCCTTACTGGGCATTTACCCTAAAAGCTCCATGCCTCAGTCCAGAGATATTTGCTCATCCATGTTTATAGCTGCTCAATTAATAATAGCTATGAACTGGAATCAACCCAGATTCCCATCATTAAATGAATGGATAACTAAGATGTGTTATATCTACACGATGGAATTCTACACAGCAATAAGGAAAACTTACTCAATGCTATTTGAAGAAAAAAGGTAAAACTTGGAACAGATCATTCTCTGTGAGCTCACCCAAAAACAGACAGATAAGCATCACATAGTCTCACTCATCTGTGGCTCCTAACTTGAATTTTCCCAAGGTGCTGACACACCTAATAAACATCTCGAATACTGGACAATAGGGATGGTGGGGTGGGAGGGGAGGTCAAGAGTGGGGATGGGACAAACAAAAAACAAACAAACAAAAAAAAAAAGCTGGACCCAAATGAAAATGGTACCATAAAATCCTATATACTGGAAGACATATTAAAAGGTCAAACCTTCATCAGGTGCTTAGAGAGAACACCTTACTCACAGGATTGTGGAAAGGGTAGGATGAAGACTAACTTCAATCTTCTCTCTCTCTCTCTCTCTCTCTTTCTCTCTGTCTCTCATTCCCTCTTCTTTCTCTTCTCTCCTTCTATTTCTCTTTCTCTTTCATATTACCTATATTTTTCTTCCTTCTTTTCCCTTGGCAGTGACCTGTAACTCCCAGTATCAGCATGTGATTAACATCCACAATGAGCTGTTGATCACTGAGAATTACAAGGTTCCCCAAAACAAGACAGTACTTGATGACCCACAAAAGATTAATTGTGCCGGGTGTGGTGGCGCACGCCTTTAATCCCAGCACTCGGGAGGCAGAGGTAGAAGGATCGCCGAGAGTTTGAGGCCATCCTGAGACTACATAGTTAATTCCAGGTCGGCCTGGGCCAGAGTGAGACCCTACCTTGCAAAACCCAAAAAAAAAAAAAAAAAAAAAAAAGATTAATTGTAAGACTCTATTGCTGAAGACACCATATACTGTTGGGATGGAATATGAATAGACCTGGCTGGAATATGGAAGAGTCAGTCCCCAGACAGCTAGCCTGAGTGCCAGATGGTGCTACATGAACGACTGGGGGAAAATGACCAGCATCTCTGTAAGCAACTCAAGTTCAAAGCTCCATGAAAAAAACTGAATTCTGAAACTGAAAACACAGTAGCTCTCATATCAGCATTGTTAATGTTAAATAATTATGTTTAAGTATATCAAAATTTATAAAATTTATATGTGACCAAAATTAGGATACTAGTGAACTACAACAAAAATGTGTTAGTACATGGATATCATGGACAGACAGACAGACAAACAGGCAGCTTATGCTCATATAATCCCTGTATGTTCTATATGGTCAACCTGTCACTCTTGACCCAACTCAATATATAGACTCATTCTAATCATAATCATAATACAAGGAATTTGTTTTTATGAATTTCAACAAACTCATTCCCATAGCTACATGGAAAGGCAAAAGACCCAGAAGAGACACAAATATACTGGCAAAGAAGAAAAAAGTTGGAGGATTTGTTCAATAAATGTTAGGATTTATATTAAAATTGTAATAACCAAAACTGTGAGATGTGACAGAAATATAAAAATGTGTCATTGAATTAGAAGAAGGAGCCTAAAAGTAGACTAATACAAACATAGTCAAATTTTATTTGATGGATGAGCAAAAATAACATGATGGAAAAAATATGAGCTTATTTGTAATGGTGTTGAAAGACTGGACATTGAGATACAACAAAATTAAAGTAGACACAGACCTTACAATCTTCACACAAGAAACTCAAAATGGAACACAATAGGCAATGTGAAATATTAATCTACAACACAGTAGTTAAAAAAAAAGAGCTAATTTAGATTTGATAGGCAGTTTATAGATATAACACAAAGGCAAAAATTTGGCATAATAATCAATAGATAGCTTGAATATGGAGTGCTCCCACAGCCTCATGTGTTTGTGATTAAACTTCATACTCAACCTCCAGCTGTTGGCAATTGGAAAGATTGAGTCTTGATGGAGGAGGTGTGTTTCTGCAGGTAAGCTTTGGGGTTATAGAGTCCTGCTGCCATTTGCTAAGTATTTCAGTCTTGCTTCTACTCTGCATCTGGTTGTCATGCTTTCTCTATCATAACAAAATTTGCCCTGGAGATTAAAAGTTAAAATAAACTCTTTATTCCCATAAGCTGCTCTTGATCAATTGCTTTTCCATAGCAACAAAAAGGTACACGCTGTAACCAATGCATCTTAAAGTACTGGTTGTTTGAAAGACACTGTCAAGAGAATAACAGAAACTACAGACTAGCAAGATACATTTGCCAAATGCATATCATATCAAAAGCTTGTTATCAAAAAACTAATGAATTCTGAAAAGTCAGCAATACAAATATTAACAAGGCAATCAAAGAATGGGCACTCTATCTTTTTAGACACCCATAAAAGAACAAA
The DNA here is from genome assembly GCA_036365145.1 of Orientallactaga sibirica. Lineage (NCBI taxonomy): Eukaryota > Metazoa > Chordata > Mammalia > Rodentia > Dipodidae > Orientallactaga > Orientallactaga sibirica. The sequence continues at coordinate 26,465,306 of JAEOAD010000024.1, forward strand.
TATATGACACATTTCTATATGAAAAAGATTACACTTCATATATCATCAGAAAAATGCAGACTAAAACAATAGTTTTATTTTAATTTATGCAGATGACTAACATACATGACAAGCCAAACACCAGAAAACACTCATTATTTTAAATCATATATGTGATTTTTGAGACCTATTTGTTCATTGAATGTCCTCTTAGAATTACATTTTTTTAAAAAATAATCTTAGCGTTTTTTTTTTTTTTTTTCTCTAAACAGATTTAACCTAAAGAGAATTTTGTTAGATGTGCCTCATAGTTAGTCTTGAACTTTCACAGCCCTAACTTGCCAATGCATTTTTAGTCATTCATTGCATACAGGTCCATGACTCTGGTTATATTTACTTCCCAACAATGGAGATTATATAATTTGCTATACAATCTACCAGTTTGCCTTAAACACACTTTTCAATGTCAAGATAGCATAAAGCTTTTTTTTTTTTTTTTTTTTTTTTTTTTTTTCTGTTTGTTTGTTTTATTTGCAGGCAACTACTTCCAAAAGTTACATGTTGATTCAGCTAAGAAGCAGAGTTAGTTTTCTCTTCTTTTGATTGTCATAGTGTTGTGAGAGTTGTTCTTTCAAACCACAGGTAGAAATATTATGGGCCTCTGAGCCACTGCTCATGCAATTTGTTTGTGTCTTTTCAGACTTTGTTGGACCCAATGTGTAAATGGTATTTCTATTTTAAGTTGGGATACTGCTGGGAAAGTATCAGAGAATAAATACTAAGCTTATGATTGGTAGACTCCAAAGAGGTATCTGTGTCATGGTGAAATATGGAACCTTCCCCAAAACTCACTATAAATATGAAAAGAATCCTACTCAACATTATGAGATATGAGAAAAAATATTAGTTATGTATATAGTATGTATATAGCCATGTAGCCTTCTTCCTGCCCCCCCATGGATATTGTGGGCCTTACTTTGTGGGGGCAGCCATCAGTTATGGGGGAGAGGCAATGTCTCTGTGCACAATTACCCAACTCATGGCTCTAACAGTAGTTCCACCACCTCTTCCGCCAATTTCCCTGAGCCATGTTGGGTTCATTTTACATTTATTTCAATGATGAGATCTTGGATGTCTCTGTGCCTCTGGATATCTGATTTGGTTGAAAAAATGGTGAAACACAGAAAAATTAAACATACATTTTTTTTTTCACATCTGAATTTTGTGTTTTGCAATCACATCACTACTAGTTGGAATTCTCTAAAGCCGCACTCAATGTTCCTGGGCTAATTTTACTAGGAACAAATTTCTACAACTCTAGAAAAATTAAAAAATATATATATTATTATAGACAAAGTAATATTATCCTATTTTACAGATTACATTCCAATTTAAAGACAGTTTCAGATTATCAAAGAACTCTCAATTTTTGTGGTATTTGTTTTTTGTTGCTTTTTTTGTTGTTGTTTATTCTGATTATTTTTGATGATCTTTCTCCCATAGAACTCAAGTTCATGGGATGAAAGTGAAAATCACTCACACTATTTGTGTAGTGCTCAGAACACTAACCAATCTTAGAGAGGTTTATGTCTCTGTTAGATGACAGATTATGTAGACAGCTACTAGAGAAGTACATAGACCATCTGTAGAAAGAACATGGATACATAGCCTTACTTATCAAGTGGGACTCATGAAATGCATCATTTTCTGAGTAGATGATCAGAGATTTCAAATAAAAAAATTCAAAACGAGGAACAATGACAGAAATGTCATAGGAAGAGGGTTGTAAAAGATATTAGACAATTTCTAGAGATACTTTACAATTATCTTTCTTGCTATTTGTAAATAGACTGTTTCCAGGAAGATGCTAATAGAAACAATTTACATGAAAGCTATACCCTTGGCATGATTAAAAGTGTGACTTATTTCACTTGTCAGAGGACATTACACTGCTGAGATGATGGAAGAGGGAAAGTATTTTGTTTAAAATACATGCTCTCTAGTGGAGGGTAAGGAAACAACTGTGTCCACTGCCACTTGACACAATAATAGGGAATATCATTTGTCTAACTTTAATAATGATCACATTGAATTGTGCACTAATTGTAATTCTTCTATGCTTATTTGGGGACACTTTGTTTATAATCTCCCTGAAAAAAATTATTACAATAAACTTAAGAAATCTTTTCATAGGACTGACACACACTGCCTCCAATACTAACAAGTGACCTAAGAAACTTTTTCAAAGTTATTATAATTCATAAGAAAACCTCGGAACATTTTTTGCTACTTATTCATCTAAATTTCTTGTTCTTCAAATTAAATAGTATCTTCTTTTTAATAAACATATTTTTATTATTTATTTAATAAGTTTTGGCTTCCTTTGCTTTGGCACTTCATTCTTAGCACCAGGGCAGAACTCTAAAATACAATATATTCAGCACACAAGTTTTTTTCTTCTTACATGTGTCCCACATTTATAAGTGATTTCCATCCTGAAAGAAGAATTGAGAAACAGTAACTGATCAGAAAAGAGCATTGTTAGGCTTACTTAAGAGAATGAGGTGGGTTTCTTGAAGACAGCAAACAAGATGGCCTATACCTATTAAATTCTCTCTAAAATAGTAATGGTTATCCATGTATCTTGCACTGAACTCACTCTCCACTGGAGAATCTGCTTCTCTCTTTCAGATGGATGCATATCCTGAGGAAGGAATGAGCCCATCATACCTCACCAGGGCACCAGCTGAAGCTATAGAGTTATAGGGGAAATGAGCAACAGTGCTGCTTTATCAGTGAACCTGGTACCAGCACAAGGGTGAAGTAGATAGGCACAAAGAACACTCAACCCCTACCAAATCAAATTTCCAGGGAAACAGAAACTCTCAATACCTCATCACTGAAACAGACCTAAAGTGAACCCAACATGGTACAGGGAAATTCACAGAAGAGGGGCCTGAAAGAATATTAAAGCCATGAGTTGGGTCATTATACACAGAGTTATTGCCTTTCCCCCATAACTGATGGCTACCCACATAAGGCAAGAACCACTTTACCCATGGGGGAGGATAGGGAGAAGGCTAATGATGGTACCATCATGGCTGTATATAATAAATCTAATAACTAATAAATACAATAAAATAAATATTTCTAAAGAAAAAGAAGAGAGAATGAGGATTGAATAGCCCCACCTTTAACATGTCGTAAAATTCAAATTAAGTTATAATGATAGGAACATATGGAGGGTGTGTTTAGTTGAAAGATGGACAAGATTGATCCTGCATGAATAAGTGTAATAGTGTTGGAAGAAATAAATCAATGTTTATCTTAGGAATTTATTGAAATTTCCAATGCATAATTAATTCTGAATAAAGTAATCTATAGGTGACAAGCACCATAAACATTTCTTAAAAGCCAACCAGGGACAGGAATGTAAAGCATTTTATCAAAATACAAATGAATGTGCATGAAAAATGGGTCAGTATTCAAATTATGAGAAGATACAGGAAATTTAAGATGACATTAATCATTCAACAAGGAGTACAAGACCAATTTAAACATATTGGTTGAATAATGTGAATTCTATTCTACTGTTCTACATGTCTGTTTTGTACCAGGATCCTGCTATTTTGTCACTATAAGGTCACCTTTATTTGTCACTTTTACCAGTAATTATGGTACCTCCAGCAGTGGGTTTCTGTTTAGGTTTGTTTTGGTTATTTGTGGTCTTTTGTGTCCCCAAATGAATTATTGGATGGCTTTATTTTCTAATTCCGAGAAGAATTTCATTGGAATTTTGCTGGGAATTCCATGAATGGAGGAAAGGAAGAGAGACTTCAAAATTACTTGGAAATATAAAATAAAGAAACTAATTCTTTGCATGCTAATAATACCTAATATATATATATAATCTGTGGGTGCATATATAGATATATACCCACAGATTAACAAAAGTGCTAAGGGGCAGGTTTGGAGGGATGTGATAGAGGTGAAATATGGTGTAAGAAGCTAACATCGTTTCTCCAACGGGAGCCAAAGGCCCTTGGGACAGGGACAGAATGTGTTCAATGTGTTCAGATCTCGCCTTAGGACAGAGAGCAGACTCAGGCGCAAGAAGGGCAGATTTCATTAAATTTTGGTAGGTGCTTGGGTACCAGGGTACAGTACAATGTCTTTCAGTAGTGGTATTCTTTGTCAATTCCTGCACTGATGCTGTCTCAATGAAAAGCTTCATGGAGGTTTCCCACAATTGTTGCAAGAAGTTGGCTGTCCCCATCCTGTATGGTGAGATTTGTATCATCTAATTTAATAAGAGGAAAACAATATTTTTGTCATCCCAGAGAGAAAATTGTGAATATTAAGGGTTCTTAAAAATCCATCATTTGTGCTGGAAAGATATATTAGCAGTTAAGACACTTGCCTACAAAGCCTAAGGACTCAGTTCAGTTTCCCCGGTAACCATGTATGCCAGATGCAGAAGGTGGTGCATGTGTCTCATTTGCAAGGAGGAGATACAGGCCCTGGTGCACTCATTCTCTCTTTCTCTCTCCATGAATAAATAAATAAGTTAATAAATAAAAAATTTTTAAAAACTCCATTAACAAAGTAGTGTTTCAAAACATTTATTAAATCCAAATGGAGAGAGGCGTCATTAGTTAAATCCACTTGCTTGGAAAGGCCTGCCCAATTGGGTTTCATTCCAATGTAATTAAAGCCATATACTAACTGGCACATGCATCTGTAGTTTGTTTTCAGTGACACGAGGCCCTGGGCCCCACATGTAATTTTTTTTTTTCCCTTTCTCAGACAAATGATTAAAATAACTATAAAATGATTAACGGTAAATAAAGATAGTGTGAGAGAAAATTGTAAGAAAAAATAAGGAAACGGACAGAAAAGGTTAAAAATTATAAACAACTCAAATAGAAAAATAGATACAGAGAATAACAAGAAATGAGAAATTTTTAATCCAGCATAAACCAAATAAATCATTTTTCAAATTATTAAATATTTTTTAAAGAGTCGTATGTCATGTTAATCGCTTTATTTTATTATTTATTTATTTATTTGAGAGAGAGATACAGAAATAGGCAGGTAGAGAGAGAGAAAGAGAGAGAGAGAGAGAGAGAGAGAGAGAGAGAATGGGTGAGCCAGGGCCTCCAGCCACTGCAAACGAACTCCAGATGCATGCACCCCCTTGTGCATCTGGTTTACGTGGGTCCTGGAGAATTGAGCATTGAACCGGGGTCCTTAGGCTTCATAGACAACCATTTAACCACTAAGCCATCTCTCCAGTCCCCTTAAATATTTTTAAGTGATAAAATATTCAAAGTATTTGACTACTGATTATATGGCGCAAAGATAATTAAGACATGAAAAATATTTCTTTATACTTTATAATTAATGTCATAGATATTTTGACTATTTCAATTTATATAAAACCGAAAGAATTAGGCCTCTCTGTGTGAAACAGAGAAGTAATACAGCATAATGTCCCATGAAGTGAATGCTAAAACATTTGTTTATTTAATTTGTGGTATTAAGTGCATGTATTCCTTTTTCTTTGGGTTACTCTTTTTGGTTTCTTTCACTGTTACATAATGAAATTCTCATTTATAGAGTGTAGATATAAAGTTATTTTATTTGATATCCATTTATAAAGAAATAGTATTCAAAAATGCAGAATTCAAAATGGGAAAAAAGGAAGGTAATGTTTATGCTTAAGTAAATAATCATTTTAAAAATGAAGAAGTGTTGGGACAGCAGCTTGCATATTAACTATCACAGATAATGATACTGCTCACTAACAATGAGGAATAAAAAAAATACATCTCTGCATTGAGGGCTGACTGGGCCTTCTGTATTTTCAGAGGGTAAGGGGAGGGGTGATGGAGAGAGAGTAATATCAAATGGCTGGATATACAAAATTTGTGATCAGAACAGCAGTAGTTAGCACATTTTGAAGAAGTAGTGCAAAATGGATATATATATATGTGTGTGTGTGTGTGTGTGTGTGTGTGTGTGTGTGTGTGTGACTAGAAAGGAATGGGGATTCTATCTCACAGTGTAGAAAAGGGTCATGACAATAAAAGTTGTAAAAGGGAAGAGGAAGTGGGAACAAGAAGACCCACTTTAATTACTTGACCTGAATAAAATAGTAAGTTGTAATAACCTTTATATGAGATGTTGCTAAGACAGAAGATATATGAAAAGCCTTATACAGTAATATTTAACATCAGGTGGGGAATAAAAGCTTTTGAGAGAGGAGTGGAGATTTAAAACTGCATCAGAATCCAGGACAGGAATTTTATACCCTTTTGATTGAAAAAGTATATATAAAAGTTAAAATAGATTTCAGTGAGACACAAGGCAGTAAATAAATGAAGCATAGAATAAGCATTAAATGGGACTCTCCTTGCATAGAATCTGAATGAACTCAACTCTCTTGTTTTCTGTCATGAAGATAAAAGCCAGTGCCCTTCTCCTGAATGTGTCCAAGGACACTCTGCATCAAAGACACAGAAACACATAAGCCATATCTACAAGTCTATATCCTGGCTCATGGATTTGCTCTCCACTATGACAAAGGTTATTTCAGGAATTTAATACTGTTAGAGTACTTCTTGCCTTTAAAATAAAGGTATGAGGAAAAAAAATGCTTCTTTCCCTTACCTTCTCCTCTCTGAAGCCCTAATGACTTTATCCGTAAGAACAAATTATATTTCAGCATTAAAACAACTTGTACTTTCTGTGTTTGAGGGATAAGACCTGCTCTATGTTCCATCTTATTATTTTCCAATATGTTACTTAAGACAAGCAGGTATTTTGGCCAATGTCTATATGTGTACATGTTCATATGCATATAAGAATGTGTGTGGCAACAGGTACACAAGTAGACCAGAGGAAAATTATCTTCCTCAGTTGCTCTCCATACGATTTTTGAGAAAGGATCTTTTATTGAACTAAGAGCTCAGTTATTTCACTAGAATACCTGAACTGCAATATCTACAGATCCTTCCCACACTGGGTTACTGCAGTAAGTACATCATGATGGTTAGTTTTTATGTGGGTGCTGATTATTCAAATTCAGGTCTTCTTACTTATATGACAAGCATCTTACATACTGAGCTATTTCCCCAGCCACATAATCAGATATTTAAACTATTTTGTTCACTACTTAAAGATTTTTGACTTTCAAGTCTGCCCTATATAATCATATACATAAACTCTCTAAATTGTAGTTTCATCACCATAAAGTGTGGATAGTTATAAAACTAATATCAGTATGTCCTTCAGAAATATAGATGAAATAATGAACCACTCATTGTGGTACACACCTTTAATGTCAGCACTTGAGAGGCAGAAATAGGAGGATCACCATGAGATCAAGGCTATCCTGAGATTATCTAGTCAATTCAAGGTCAACCTGGACTAGAGTGAAACCCTACCTCAAAAAAAAAAAAAAAAAAAAAAAAAAAAAAGAATAAATATATGTGAATTTCTGTTATATATATGATGTGAAGTTAACACTTATCAGTTTATATGTTCATAGCTATAATTTAATTGATTACATGTTTATTGATAAAATAATTGCACAGAATTTCATGTTGTTTTTATTATTTTCTTGTTATAACTAATTTTATTTTTTTAAATGGAATCAAAAATTTTGGAAAAATCTAAAACACATTTTAAAATTGTGCTGATTTCAAGAAATAACAATATATGAGGTTAGGTAGGGATAATGGTTTAAGGAGACATTTATTTTTATTTTTTTATTTTTAGAGAGAGACACAGAGAAAGACAGAGAGAGAGAGAGAGAGGGAGATAGAGAATGGGTGTTGTGCCAGCAGTCTCTCAGCTGCTCTGAACGAAATCCAGATGTGTGTGCCCCCTTGTGGGCAAGTGCGGCATTGAGCCCTTGCGTCACTTTGCATCTGGCTAAATGTGGGACCTGAAGATTGGAACTGGGTTCTTAGGCTTAGCAGGCAGGCTCCTTAACCACTAAGCCATCTCTCCAGCCCAAGGAGACATATTTTTAAACTATTGTATGATATTCTTCCTGTCAAATATTTTTAAGCATACTGAACTGTGTGTTTTCAAAATTTCCTATCATGAAATGCAGGATTATCTATAATTTGATGAAAAATAAATATAAACATAAGTTGTTTAAGGAGTGAAATGTGATCTTAAATATGTTAAACTTTAAAGACCACATTAAAATGTGTAAAATTAACCCATAGCATATGGTTCAAGCTTGAATTGTTCAGTTTTTTAAACATCAACTTGTGCATTGCATGTTTCCTATTACATAAGCTAGAAGGTTGATCTACCCCAGACCTTGTCACTTGTGATTAAGAGGGGAAAAAGACATAGAGGCCCCCTTATGTCATTTAAGGGCTTAACAAAATTGGACTTCCCCACCACTGATTGGTAAGCATATACATGTGGCCTTTGACAAAAAATGTCAGATATAAACCATATCAAAAGTCATTGTAGTTTTATATGCATACTAGTTATTACTGAGAATCTCAATCCCGCATGTCCGTGATTAGATATGATTATTATATTCTAATATTATTTGTATTCAAATAAGTATGCACTGTAATAACAATGATATTTTACTCTGTGTTTTCTAATAATTCAGAACTATAAGACCCTTCTTCATGGAAATACAATTTTACTGTGCACTTTCAAGTCTGGATGAATCTATCATTCTAACCATCCAAAATTAGTTAAAAGTTTCAGGATAAGGGCTGGAGAGATGGCTTACCAGTTAACGTGTTTGCCTGCAAAGCCAACAGACTCAGATTTAATTCCCCAGGACCACCATGTAAGCCAGATGCAAAGGTGATGCATGCATCTGGCTAGAGTTCATTCCTTCTCTGTCAGTGGCTGTCCTTCTTTCTTTCTCTCTCAAATAAATAAATAAAAATTAAATATTTTGAAAAATGCTGTTGCTGGATTGTGCCCATAGTACATTTCATATTCATTTAATTTTTACTATTAAAATATATCTTGTGTAGTATAGTGTAGAAATCTGTACACACATATGACATATGGATAACTATATGTATACAGATACATATGTTCATCAATGAGAAACATGAAGTCTATTATACTTTAATCCCTAAATTAATTTTCAGATCTCCTTACATCCTCTGGTCCTAAGAATGATCACTGTACACTAAAGGAATGGTATGAAATGTCAGTTCTTTGTTTTATAAAGGCATGTTCTCTCAGCATTTAGTGCATGCTACATATTAGGACACTGCTCTGTGTGCTGCCACATTTTAGACCTAACACTTGTGTCTCCTCCATGTTGCTTCATTAAAGGTATATTTTGCTACAGTCCATCTCTGCATCTTTCTCTGCCACTCCTCAATAAAATTGTAGTGCTGCTCATGGAGACTCTCTTTCTAGCACTGTCAGCTTTGATGCAACAACACCCAACTTCATGTTTCTATCTTCAAAATGACTATGCAGAGTAACCAAGGGTGTTCCATCTCAGATTTACTGGGGTGTGAGATGTGCACAGGAATGAGGTGAGTGGCATCATCAAAGGAATCTTTTCTCATGGTAAAACTTCTTCATTCAGGGTCTTTGTTCCTTCCTAATATTCCTTAAATGGCGCTGAACATTAACCAGGGTCTCATATTACTCAATGTGCATACCTTTAAATTAAGCTGCATCTAATATGTCTGTGTCACCTGTGTTTATCTTGCTATCAGTTGCCTAGGGGAACAATTATGTCTTTACTTGCACACTGGCAGGTGTTATTTCTTGACTCTTCCCAGTGTCTATGATCAGGGACTTAAGGGATCATTAAACACGTCTTTACAACATCACCACCTGGGAGGATGTGCTGTGGGCTCACAGTCACCACTGTCTTCATGAGCATTCTGAAACCAGTTTTCTATTTTTATTTCTATTTCAGTTCCAGCTCCTACTCCCCATGGTTATATTTATTGCAGAAGATACATGCTTATTCTTGGAGGTGGCTGCAGCACACTGCTACCTCCATGCCTGCAGTCCTGCCTCGCAGTGTGTGCGCCAGAGTTCAGAAAGCACTCCCTTGTGTCTCCTTATTTACTGCTGCTTCTGCCATCCACAATGATTCATTTTTCTGGCAGTAACCCTCGAATTCCCATGATTTACACAGAAGCATTGGGGGTGTACACCTTGCAGGTTTTCACTGGGCGTCATCTCTAAAAGCAATCCAGATCCTCTTCTATAGAAATTAAAATTGGAAATTAAACTTCACCAGTTCTGCAGACATTTGCTCACTCAGTTGACATACTTTATTGAGTTCCTATAAGGACCAGAAATGTTAGTAGGCAAAGAGTACACAGTACACGGTATTGCTCTACCTTAATACTAACGGGCAGATTAGAAAACAAACAAACAAACAAAACATTCAAAAGATTTTAAAAAAATGACCCTGAGGCATATTTGAAACACTTTGTAGCAAGACATTTAGAAAGGCCCATTGAATGAAGCTTCCATTGTCTTGGAAAAGAAACCCATCTGCTTTAGGACATAATCAATGAAGCTAAATAGAAGCATGGACTCAAATTCTAATTGCTGTTATGAAGAAAAACAATGCGAAAAATAAAGTGTCATGTCCAAAATTGAGGGGCAATGCAGATTTTATATAGAACAATTCTCTCAAACTGTGCAATATTTAAAGAGACATATGGAGAATAGAAACATTCTGATCAGAAGGGCAATGGTTAATTAAAGAAAAGTATTTAAATCATATAAATTTTAATTACAACAGCTCTTTCCACTACTAAATCTCATTCTGCTGTGAGACTATTCCTCTCCTTGCAAATAAATAAATTTCAAAAATATTTTTAAAAATTCATTCAACTGCATCTCTAGGACCTTTATTATTTTTTTCCTTTAGATCTTAAAACTACCTAAATTAACTTGGATAAGAAAAAGTAAATGGTTTTAATCAAGTAGATATTTTTTTTTTTTTAACAACACCAAGGTCAGCTATTAGTTACCAAACATGAATTTAAATCTATTCAAACTAATCTCAGAAAATCAGTAATATTTGATTAAAGTCAACAGAAGTAGGCAAGCTAAATATGAACACTGGTTGATTATCAGCTCCCACAGGTGATTCAATCAGTAAGGAAAAGTGTATTCATTCTGGCCATTCATAGTTATAGTCATATAGTTAGATTCTCTTCATGCCAAACAAAATTCAAGAGTCCTTTAAGATGAGTCATTTACTCTATGACACTGATCATGCCTTTATCCATTTTTACTTCAACTCATAATTTTAGGCACATCCTTGTTTAAGACATGCTATGCAAAGTATCAATTATAAGGTTAAACAAGAGTGAAGAAAAAATAGTGTTATAAGGATCTTGTAACAAGAGAGAACAGAGTTATGAAGAAACCAAAAGTCCTTTGAAAATTCAACATAAGGACCTTGTGGCACAACTGTAGTGCATCTGACTCCAAAATACAATGTAAGTATATTTCTAAATGTATATCAGAAATCTTACCATTATCTTTGATAATAGAAAGGTGAAAACCACAAAACAGTATTGGGGTCTTGGAAGGAATACCATCATCTATTATTCTTTGGTATTTTGAGGCATAGTGTCTATTGCATGGGTCTGCCTTGTGTTATTTGTACAACAATGTTCTAGATTACAACAGGAGAAACAAAATCTCCATCATGACCCAGGATTCATTGAAATTTTAGGCCAGTTTGAATACAGTAGCTTCAGATAATAAGTTAGCCCATTTTTCATTATTATTCAATTTTTGCTTCAAGAAATACCACAAAATAAGACAATGCTGATAATTTAGACAGCATCAAGGATGATTATAGACATAACATCTTGATTCTATACAGGTTGTTACTTCAAGTACTGTCAGCACTTGGTTTGCAATTGTGCAAGCAAAACCAATAACAATGTTTTGATTCACTGCTTATTTTCTAATTCAGTTTATATTCAACTTTGAACAAACTCAGGTATTCACCATTCCCTCATTTCTCTTAAAAACAAGCCCCTCAGTGTTACCTAAATCATTATCATAGTTCTCATTATTTTCACTTGTTTTCATTTGCTTGTGTTTGAAGAGAACTCTCCTAAGCGTTCTGTATTTCGTTTTTCAGATTTACTGTCTGCCATCCTATCTGATCCATCATCTGCTTTGCTCCTGTGTTGTAAAGGAACACATTTCTAATTTCATTGTTCTGTTTCTCCTGCTCGACATATTTAAAAGGATCAGATAAAATTTAGTTTCCTGTTTTCAAAATAGGCTTCGCTATGCTCTTTGCAAATATTGATTTTCTTGTTAAATCATTTAATTTATTATGATTATGTTTGCTGGGCTTAGGAGTGGCAAGTTCATTACTAAAGATGGTATCCATTAATTTACCTATGATTAAATTTAATAAAATTTTCCAAAGAGATATTGATATTAAAGTTTGGTAAATCATTTTTTTCCATTTTCAATAGTTCTAATCTATATAGCTTTGGGTTGATGTAGCATCTTTCCATTGGTTGTTAGTTTGAATCAAAGGATTTTTTTCTGATTTCAAAATTAATCCAATAATTCAACTTATACCTCTGCAGTAATAAGATTTAACCTATCTGTTATAAAAATATGTAAACCAAGTCATAGTTTAAGAGGATACCAAACAGTTAGTAGATTTATATGCTCATTAAATGCATGTATATATTTATAGGTAGTTTCTTACTGCATGAAATACATAAACCATAAAAGTTTTAAGGTGGAAAAACATTGAATTGCATCTACTATTTGCAATAGGAAGATTGTAAGGTAAATGCAAATACATACTTTCTAAAGCTTTTTAGTACAAACAAAAAGTCAAATTTGTAGTTGGCTGTTATATTGTGATAGTGATGTGTGCATGTAATGAGATTCTGTAAGTTCTATTTAATCTCCCAGAGCACCACAAATCCTTCTTTTTTCAGTGTATGTGTATGAGTATGTATGTGTCTATCTATATGTATGCTGTGTTTGTATGGATGTGTGGTGTGTGTACAAGTGTATCCAGATGAAACTGCACTATAAGGCAGAATATGGCATCAGATATGCCTCTCTATTGCTTTTGTATTTTTTTTTCGGGGGGGTACAAACTCTCCCAATGAATCTAGAGGTTGTTATTATTATTTTTTTTTCAGTTAGATTGGTTGACAAGTGAGCCCAGGGAATCTTCCTTTCTGTCTCTGCCCCTCTCAGCACATGGATGTAGTCATGACTAGTGTTTTACATAAGTGCTGGAGGCTGAGTTCGGGCTCCATTGCCTGAACAAGTTATATTACCTGCAAACACATCTACTCAGCACCCTACATAGATTCTTGAAACAGAGGAAAGATTTCTACTTTATCAGTCATGCTTTGACAGATTTTCTTTATGTAATGAACTGACTTATGAATTATAATTTGGTTAGATGGTATGGTTTTGAGGAGTACTGAGAACTTTGGAGACTGAGGCTTGCTTGAAGTCAGTTGCCTATGGGGGCAAGCCTTTAGGTTTTATAACCCAGCCCGACTTTTCATTAGCTTTTTTATTTATTGGTAGTTTGAGAGAGAAAGAGAAACAGAGAGACAGAGAATTGTTGTGCCAGAGCCTCAGCCACTGCAATCAAACACCATATGCTTGAACCACCTACTGGGCATGGGAGACCTTGCTCTTGCTTTGCCTTGTGTGTCTGGCTTATGTGGCATCTGGAGAGTTGAATGTGAGTCCTTAGGCATCACATGCAAGATGCCTTAACCACTAAATTATCTCTCCAGCCCCTAGCCCCACTTTTCAACTCATTCCTAATCCAAGGAGATATAAGCAGAGGCATCCTCTTACACATGACTCACGAAGGGGTCCTTTTGCCATGACTTCCCTCAAACTTTAAGGAAAATTAATCTTTCCTCATGCCATCCTTATTCCTGTGGCCCTTATTGATATAACACTCCTGTCAATTGTGCTTGTCACACATTTGGTCACAGCAAGGGGAAACATGACTAATACAGAGAATTAACACAGAGAAGTGGACCAACTGCCATTTCTGTCATCTGTAGGACTTGATAACTGGGTTAGTGGGGAAATTTAAAAGATTTTGTAGGCTTGAGCTAGTGGAGCATCAGTAAGCAGAGATCAAGATGGCATTCTAGGGCGACTGAGGAATGACAGAATGTTAACACACACAAGGATGCGGAGGTAATGGATTTTCAGGAGGTTTCTTATTGATAATCATTAGCTCCACAAATATTGTGTTTAGATTAGTCTACAAAGAGAACCATTATATAAACTATGTAAGTAATATATCGATCCATTGATAAGTGCTTACGAATGGGAATTCCTATAGTAAAACTTGAAGACAAAAAATAGGGACCAGTTAGTAAGAAGAAGGGTTCAATACAATGATCATGGTATCGATGGGCAAAATAAGGTATTGGAAAGAGTTTATTACCAAATTATTGCATGTTCCTGTATTAATATTTTCAATAAAATAGAGAAATATGAAGTAATTGATTGCATCCATATATATGTATATATGTATTTAGTCAATTATATATATATTTTTTGTGCTTCTTTGAAGGACTTATTAACTGACAAAGGTTGAATGAAGTATATTTACTTAACTTAATTTCAACTGCTATTCCCATACTATGCTGGCCATTAAACTTGAACAAAAGTTAGGTATTAGGATATAACATTTTCATCATATTTTGTGTGTGGAAGTCTACTATCCTGTGTTATTGAGTGCAGTGCTGTCTATAGTAAGTAAAGGCTCTTCATATGTCCTACTTAGAAAATCCAGTCATAAAAGGAAATAATCATTTTTTTTTAATAATGTGGCCTCTCTGTTATTTTATGATCTATATTTTATGTAGTTAAATTATATCTGGATGATATTTATGAGATATCGAATGTACATCAGTGGTAATGTGTCAAAAAACAATATTCCACGAACATCTGTACACATATTTTCTGAATTTCAGAGTAGACAACAGAAAAACAATGAAAACTGGTAAAAACTGTGTGTATTGTTCTTGTTTTAGGACAAATTTGACAAATTAGAATGCATTACTGAATTATTCAAGCAATCAATTGTTGAGTGCGTAATTCATTTTATTTAGAAATGCACAATAAGAGGACATGTCACTGCAGAGTTCAAGGTTCGATGTGTCAATCAAACCAACAGGAATGTTGTCTTGTGAGCCTCCAAGGGCACTAACAGTGTAAGAGCAGACTAATTAGTAAATGTATACACACACAATAAGAATAGTTCATAAACAAATGAAAATGAAAGTACATTTCAGGGGGACAGGAATGAGGAGGGATAGAGAGAAAATCAGGCATCATATTTCCCATTAAAGCAGATAACCAGCATCCCAGTCAGAGACAAGTCAATGTACAAAGAATTCTTCTGGGGAAGTCCCAACAAAAACTCGAATCTCAATGTCAGGGTTTCAGGCAAAGGCTTTTATGAACTTCCTGTTGTTACAGAGCCAGGGTTTGCTGCCTATGAAGTAGAGCCAGTCCCTTGCCACTTATCTTTTACAAAACGAACAGGCTATATCGTGCAGTTGACAGCTGGAGGTCAAGACCAATAAGCTTAAATTCCTGCCCCCAATCAGTTGATGGTGGAGGAATTTATAAGAAGGGAAAGAGGAAGCTTGCTGTTTGGACAGTTAGAAGGCTATTTAAGGTTTACGTGCTATAGTCATTCCTACCTCTTTACAGCCATATGTTTCTTTTCAGAAGAGGTGGGATTTTGAGCTTGTGATTTTAAAAGATCACTTACGGGCTGGAGAGATGGCTTAGCGGTGAAACGCTTGCCTATGAAGCCTAAGGACCCCGGTTCAAGGCTCGATTCTCCAGGACCCACGTAAGCCAGTTGTACAAGGTGGTGCATGCATCTGGAGTTCTTTTGCAGTGGCCGGAGGCCCTGGCGCACCCATTCTCTCTCTCTCTCTCTCTCTCTCTCTCTCTCTCTCTGTCTCTCTCTACCTGCCTATTTCTGTATCTCTCTCTCTCAAATAAATAAATAAAAAATAAAATATTTTTAAAAAAGATCACTTGCTTTATAAGCTGGCTTCTACTGCACATTGCTCTTTCTGAACAAGCCCCTTTTTGAGACATCCATGGGTTTTTCCTTCAATTTGATGTGAAAGACATATTAAATTGCTGCTATTGAAAGGATTTCTGTGTACATCCATGTTTAGCTGATTCTAATGTTAGGCCAAAGTAATTAGTTTTTTATTAATCAATCTGTTCCAGGCAAGTCCTGATGGGACAGGCCTATAATCCCACATACGTGGAAGCCTCTAATAGTGGGATCACAATTTCAGGACTGTCTGGTCTAGAGAGTGAGTTCAAAGCCAGCCTAGTCAACTTAGTGAGAGCCTGTTTCACAATAAAGAGTAAAAATAGGGCAGGAGGTAGAGCTCATTAGTACTTACTTACATATGCAAATTCCTGGGTTCAATTTCTAGTACCAAAATACAGTTAAATGAATGGAATAGCTTTGTTTCCATTGTGTTTCTAATCATTACTACTAGGCACATACCAAGAAAGCAGGGCCCAAGTTAATCCTCGAGAATGCTAACTCTTCTGACAATTCCTATAAAGAAGGTATCTGTAGTATGAGTGTTTAAATAGATGGTCCCTAATACATTCAGGATTTGATTAAAGTTTGTAATTTAGATCTGCAGCCACCTGGCTGTAGGAGGTGCCACTGGACAGATCTTAGAGTCTAGCCCTAAGGTGAGGGGGGTGGATTTGGAATTTGAGTTCTGCCTGGAGTTCTGAAGTGTGCTTGCTGGTGGGGGCCTAGGGCTTTTTTCTCTCTTCTTGGAGCAGCTTCTTCAGACATCGTGGAATTCCCCCTCTATCTTCAATAATTCCCTTCCTCCATAACTGTGCCTGGTCTGTAAGTTCATCTCAGTGACCTGAGGGTGTCTACAATAGATAGTTTACCTCTTCGGTTGTCATGAGGGACATTAGAGAGTGTTCACATTCCTTCATCATTCAAATACTCTAATCACAAAGTGACTTTTGACAGTTGTTTTCCAGAAATGATAGACAACCCACACTTAGTAATATTAACCAAAAGAATGATGTAAGCTTTATCAGATCCACTTTCCTAATAGCATGGAAAAGAACCAGTCCAGCTACATAGAACTTTCAGTTTATATACAAATCAAATTGTCTTCATTCTTAGAATAGACTCCTTAAAGCCTCCAATAACAACTCAATAAATCAAATAAAAGAAATATTAAGATCAGGAATGGTGGTTCATAGCTTTAGTTACAGCACTCAGGAGGCAAGAGGTAGGATGATTGCCCTATGGTTATACTAAATTCCAGGTAAGCCTGGGCTAGATTGTGACCATACCTTGAAAAACCAAAACCAACCAACCAAACAAAAAGACTGGAAAAAAAATAGCAAAGTCAATTATGAAATAATAGGTAAAAGAAGAAAGGAGAAAACAAAAATACTTTAGGAAAATGGAACCTTAAAATAAGTGAAATTTAAATCTAATCAATAAACTCATATATTTGGGAGAATACAATCTTCCAAAGGTAAGACACTACAATATGCTGAAAACACTCCCTTGATATATTGTATATTTCATAATATGACTTATTTTGTTTGTTTTCAATGTAAACAAACATTTGATGTGCTGAATGTAATGTGCTAAAAACTAATTTCATTGTTATGCTCAGGATAAATGTATGTAAATATAACAATCTATCATAAATATATATATATATATATATATATATATATAATTTGTATCAATTAATTTTTTAAATATATGATGATATTGCAAAATATTAAGAATTTTAAATTCTTACAAATTAAAAGGAAGCTTTAGGGCTCAAGAGATGCGTTAGCGGTTAAGGCACCTGCCTCCTAAGCCTAAGAATGCCGGTTCCAATCTCCAGAGGTTCCAATCTCCAGGTCCCACGTTTAGCCAGATGCAAAGTGGCACAAGGGCACAATGCCACACTTGACCACAAGGGGGCACACACATCTGGATTTTGTTCTCAGCATCTGAGAGGCTGCTGGCGCTCCCATCTCTATCTGTCTTACTCTCCTTCTCTCTCTGTCCCTCTCTGTCTCTGTCAAAAAAAAAAAAAAAAAAAAAAAAAAAAAACTTTACATTCTAAAGAAATTAAAAAAAAAAAAAAAAAAAAACTCCTCATGCTGAAAAACAATTCCAAAATTACAGACAATAATGTAAAATCAATCTATTAAAAAATAGCTGTAAATTCTGCTGACATAATGGTTGGGATGCTTCTAATTGCCTCTAAGAAGTAATTTTACCTAGATTTCAGCAACAATCCCAGCTCTTCTTTATCCACGAAGTCATAGGTGGCACTCCTAAGGGAAAGCTCAGCCTCATTTCTGGCCCTTATCTTTCAGCTGACTGGTTGGCTGCAGCTGAAGTTCCTCCTGCTACATACCACCCCGTTCTACACAGACAAGCATGTAAATTAGGCAGAATGTGGCCAAAGTTGTGTTCTGTATCACTTACCCAGGACAGCTCCTGGAGCTTGCATCCATCTCATGGCATATCTCTGAGAGCTCTGCCAGTAGCAAATTCCACTGTGCTTGTGATTCCCATGGGGAGGGAGTCTCCTACATACTACCAATTCAGGCACAGAGATGGTTCTGCTAATCAGTTTGCAGCACCTCAAGTGTAATCAACTTCTGCTGGTTGACATGGGCTAGAATTTGGGGCCAGCCAGTTGGTGACACATAGCAGGAACTCTAACATTCAAAATCTTAGGTCTCCACTATGGGTTTGTACTCATTATATAGCTAATGTGGAATTGTGAGTGCTCTATGTAGCAGGAGTGTCTGAGTGGAATAATAAAATATCAGTTGAGACAGAAAAATTTAAAAATGAAAAATGTTCATGATTTAGTATATGTAACAGGAGTTTTCCACTTTTTCTTTTCTGAATAAGAGACAATAAGTACTTGGTCCTAGCCACAGCATGGATATTCTCATAGCACACTGACTAAACAGTTAGAAGTGTAATCCTGAGTTAAATGCAATGGGATACACTAGAGAAGAGAAAGAATAAAGATGAGTATTGGGTTCAATTCTATGAAGATGTATACAAACAAACAATATGTGTGTGTTGTGGTGGTTTGATTCAGGTGTTCCCTATAAACTTATGTGTTCTGAATGCCAGGTTCCCAGCTGATGGAGATTCGGGAATTAATGCCTCTTGGAGACAGTACATTGTTGGGGGCACGCTTATGGTTTTATAGCAGTTTCCCTTTGCCAGTGTTTGGCGCACTCTCCTATTGCTATTATCCACCTGATGTTGGCCAGGGAGGTGATGTCCACCCTCTGCTCATGCCAGCCTTTTCCCCTGCCATTGTGGAGCTTTCCCTTGAGTCTGTAAGCCAAAATAAACCTCTTTTTCTCCACCAGCTGCTCTTGGTTGGGTGACTTCTACCAGCAATGCGAACCTGACTGCAACATTTGTTCACGCGTGCATATCAATCAGCTTAGTTTGTCTTGAATACAAAATCCCTAGGACACTCTCCTAGACACAAGAACCGTCTCTTCATACTAATATCTAGTGTTTATGTATGTCATTTTAATGTGTGTATATGTTTTCAATGTGAGAATAATATGAGATAAATGTGTTTGGATATTTACATCCAGAATTGCTTCTAAATATCTTCAGTGCATGTTTCTTATTAAGTAGTGATAACATGATTATTTGTAAAGTTTTTATTTTTTTTATTTTATACATTATCAAGGAAGTTATATCATGTGGGTTTTATATAGGTAAGTATATATAGTTATTGTACAAATTTACCAAATGCTACATGTTTAAATTTCATACCTATGCAGCCTTCAAAATATTAACTTTTACTAATAGAATAAGATTTGCATATTTATATATGAGTAACCCAAAATTTCTCTTTCAGGGGTTATGTAACTTTTATAGTTCCCAAACTAGTTGCTTGGTATTTTTGTTAGTTCATAAAACATGATCAATCTTAATTTTAAAGGGTGGTTTCCTACATCATAAAATTTCCAGCCGGGCATGGTGGCGCACGCCTGTAATCCCAGCACTCGGGAGGCAGAGGTAGGAGGATCGCCATGAGTTCGAGGCCACCCTGAGACTACATAGGGAATTCCAGGTCAGCCTGAGCTAGAGTGAGACCCTACCTTGAAAAAAAAAAAAAAAAAAAAATCCAGTCATTATCCTAGAAGTATAGATTAATCTTCATAATATTGATAAAAGGACAACATTAGTTAACAAGGAAGAAAACACACTAAAGACAGTAGAACCAAGTATTGCTATGATTGTATATGCTTTAACTATGCCTGCTTCAGAATTACTGTTGCATGTAGAAAATATAAAAGAAACCTAAACTATTAAAGCGTCTTACAGATCTCTTGAAATAGATCATTTAAACGGGATTTCTGCTCTATGAATTGAACCAAACCATTTACAAAGCACTGCTCTCAGACTCACTGATGGACATAAATGCACTCTTCATCATTGCTGCTCGGCTATCACAGTAGAGAAATCTAAACAGATAGATATCATTTTCCCTAAGAACAAGATCAATTTCATTTTTGTCAGTTTCTAAATTGTATTTGTCAATTGTTAGTGAAATTATGGAGATAAACGATTACTGATCTTGACCTTCCATTACTCCAAGGCCACAGTGTGAAGGAGCAGGTTGTTGCTCTACACTTTTCCTGCTTTGTTTCAATTTACAGGATCTAAGGATAATTTCTCAGAGCAAAGAGTGAGACAACCATAGGGACAAACTTCTGAAACTCCTAAACTTGTGTTTCAGATGTCATGTCTGAATTCTAGTTTTTTCACAATGTGTACTGTTTATTTTTCTGAATTCTAGGCCATATTGTTTTATTTATTCAACTACATGGACAGATTACTGAATACAGCTTAGTTTTTTCACTTAAGGCATTCATTTATATTTTGGTTGTAATTAAATTAGATTTTTTTCTAATGTAAACACTTTCAACCTCATTTTCTAAGTGATTCTATAAAATTGAGCAATTATGAAGCTTTGTAATATAAAATTGATAGTATGTTTTCAAAGTGAAATAAATCCAACAGGAAGATACTGCTATCACCCAGTCATCTAATGTCATATATAGAGAAAAAGTAAACAAGTTTTTGAATGGCACAGGAATCTATTCCATCTGACCTTACACACACACACACACACACACACACACACACACACAGAGAGAGAGAGAGAGAGAGAGAGCAAAGATATTTTGCATTGTTGTGTCCAACAAACAGGTAAGGCTCATTATGAATCATTTCCCACACACATTACACAATTGCATGGCAGAATTTCTTGTGAGCAAAATAGCTGACAAAATGAGCTGGTAGCCTTAAAATTGTATATATTTTTATATTGAAACTAATATTTATTGAAGAACTTTCTATTTCATTTAATATATCATCAAGAAATAGTCTTATTTTCCCTCGTTTTCAATCCTGGGTCCAAATCAGTTTTCTATACATTATGCACTGCTCAGAAATGCTAATTCGGAATCCTTAGAAGGCAACATCAGACAATTTTGAATATAAATATTAGTGTCATAAACCGGTCTCTGTACCTCTCACCTGTAATGCTAGGACATTGGGGGATGTGGCTAGAGGCTTACATCAAGTCTCAGGTCAATTTAGGCCACACATATTTGAGGCTATCCTGGGCTACAGAGCGAGATCCTTATTTGAAGAAAAATGTCATATGGATAATAATCCCTAACAGCCATACAACCTAGGGAAAGCCTGTTCTAGAAAATACTGAGGTTAGATTTAGAACTAACCTGTCTTAGCTTATTTTTTCATTATTATAAGATTTTAAATATCTATTCTTCAGCTATAGTTTTCTACTTAAAATTGTGGACCATGTCATATGTTTTAAGTATTTTGTTAAGTATTTTTTTTTAATTGTTGTTCTGTAGTGTTAGTAAAAATGAACACAATAAGAAATTTCCTCCAGAATACCCAGAGGGAAACCAATGATATTTTTGAGTCACTCAAAATTCACATTTAACATTCCTCTCACCTATTTAATCACTCTGAAAAGCTAGTGGAATTCCTTTCTTCATATCACTGTTTTATTTATGGTCATGTATAGTTACTTCCTTCAGGACAATGAACAGCATCACCATCATTATCATCATTTTTATTTTTATCCAGTGTCTGGATGTCTATGAGATGTGTGGTTGTGTCTTCATGTGTGTGACTGAGGATGCACTTATTCCATGCATGTGAAGAGAACAGAAAACAATGATTGGGAATCAGTCCTCTCTTTCTCCCTCGCTTGAAGCTGGGTCTCTTTAGTACTTCTTTATTGTTGTTAACTACTGTGTACAACAGGTTAGCTAGTCTGCAAGCTTCTAGGATATGCTCCTGTTTTATCCATCTCACCTTTCCTTAAGCATCAGAGTGCTACACTTACAGAAGACCACCACAATATGCAGTTTTTATACTAGGCGTGAGGGTTCCAACTCAGGGACTTAGGTTTGAGTGACAAGTGCTTTATAAACTGAGCCATCTCCCAGGTCCTCATCAGTAAATTCTTTCAATGACATCATTTGTTTGGATTTTACACTCAAGTGTAAACAATTGAAAGACCTAAATTTTGTCTAGCTATTGCATTTCTTTGTTGTTGTTCATATCATTAAAGCTACCTTCATTGCTGGGAGCATAAATAAAGTCTAATTCATATGTGCAATGAATTATGCATCCTTAAATTTTCATTTCACATTCCATTATTGCTGTTTTGACATTTATTGCACAAGGTTTATTAGTAACAATAGAAATCAACAATTACATTTTGGATTCTGAGCTTTCACAAGTTTATTTTCAGAAGGCTATATTTATATATCTAATTTGTCTGATTTTATGATAAAATTATATAAATAATGCATATATGAATGAATGTATGTAATATTGCACAAAATGTGAAGATTCTGTAGGTTGTAATGCATAAAGTCCATTTCCTTCATGTACTACCTGTGATCTATCTTTATGTGTCGAAGCATACATGCTCAATTACTAACTTTTTTTGAGATAGCTTCCTGAGATATTTAGGTAGACAGATATATCAACAGATAATCTCTTTACCTCCATTCATGTATATATTTACTATATAAAAACATGAACATCTTCATAAATAATAACATACCCCATCTACCTATTCTTTTTTTCTTAAAACTCCTGGTCAGACTACCAGTTTAGTACCCATTAGATGTAGGCTGTACTTAGAAGTCAAGATATTTTACTGATATTAACCATGTTTGTCAAATGGTTACATGGGTGATTATGTACACTTACAAGCTTCAGTGACTCCATTTGTAGACTGGAGCTGTATAATGATAAAAATCATAATTATATATTCTATTGGAATTGTTAATGCTACATTCCTGAATCTCGTTACAGAGCTGTACCAGGAAAACTGACTCAAATTATCTAAAAACATATATGATCTTTCATAAGAATATTCTGTGATGATTCATTGAATATACAAGATCTACCTGTTGATTCATTAGAAGTGATTTAGTCCTTGTCTGATCTCCTTTTAGAAAAGTGACCAAAATAATTGCAATGTATATTTTCATAAACAGTTCTGCTTCTGACGGTGAAATAATAATTAGAATCTCCTGTGGTAGTTTGAATGTATAGCCCTGTAGACTCAAGCTTAATTTTTGAGTCTCTAGTGAGCAGAGCACTACTTAGGGGTGGATCTTGGAGTGCAGCACAAAGGTATGTTTGGGGGCAGATCTTCACTTCAGTCCTCCACAGTGTGCTCAAAGCACTCTGAGGTCTGGTGCTCCATGCTTACTGGTGTTGCTGTTCTCTTGCTGCAATTGTTTCTGTCTGCTTGGGTTTAGCCAAGGGCACGAGCTTCTTCTACCATTGATGGTGTTCCTCTAGACTCTGTAAGGTTAAAATAAACCCGTTTGATCCCATAAGCTGTGTCTGGTTGAATATTTGTCTGAAGAATGTGGAGGTGATTGAAACATCCCATTTTAGATTATCGACATATTACTCTTTTCCTATCACAAGTGGATACACAGAACTCAACCTTGGCCTGTGTTTTACCTTTTCTCAGAAATATAGCTGCTGTTAAACACTGGCAAATGACCAAAACTGAGACTCAATTAAATAGACACAATATACATTTTCCATTGATTCATATTCAAATTAATACTCAAATAGTATTTTGTAAGCTGTGTAATCATCAGCTTTTCTTGGCATGGTTTCAGTTGTGAAATACAGCTATTTTCCTTACAAGTTTTGTAGACTTATATAGAAAGAATTTGAGTGATTTGTATTCTAGAAAATTGTCCTTAATTCTTAAATTAAAAACATGGCTTTATAGGATAAATTTAACATTTAAGGCTCAATTGCATTTCTCATTTTAGATTTATGCTTATGCATTTTCTATACTTAACCTTGTTAGGTAAGTGAACTATAATCAGCTGAAAAAATGAAGAAAATTGAGAAAAAAAATATATATAAAACCTCTGTTGCATCAGGGGGGAAATTTGCTATATAAGTTCCAAGATATATTGTTAATTGATGTGCATGCCTCTGCAGGAAGTTTTGTTAGTGTCATACACAATGTCTATCTGCTTTCTAGTTCAAGAATACCAATATACCTTCTACTACAATCTTCTTTTACATTACTCTGTCATATCTTTTTGGGACACAGCACAGAAATCTCCTGTGTTATTATTATTATTTTTTTTTTCTGTGCTGCTTATACCAAATGCCACAGACTTGGTGTGATGTTAAAGGAAGTCACTCTGGGAATGGACACATTATCATCACAGGACATCGTGGAGCAAAGGTTGCTGAAGAGACTTGTGGAATCCATGGCTTAATAATCGTAGTTGTTAACATGCCTAATAGAATGAGAGTGGGGAAACTCACAGGATTCTTATCTGGGATTTTATCCACTACTCCTTTCTCCACCTCAGTTGCAGACCACCTTGGAGGTATTATAATATTTCAGAGGAAGAAGGCTAACTTAAGTCAGGTCTTTACCTAGGTAGTGGTTTCCAGTAATCCAGCTATATTATATTTGTCTTAGAATCATAAAAACTGCTATAGGTAAGCTCGCCCATGCTTCTGTAATTAAGAACCAAACCTTCCGTAATTAAGTACTAGGAATTCACTGGTTTCCCAGCTGGATTTGATTGGAATTGATTGGCCAATCATTACCTCCCTGTGTGGGATGAATGTTTCTTCCAGTCTTCCCTGCAAAACCAGCACAACACTGGTGAGGAAGGAGAATAGGGTGGACAGGGAATGCAGAATGGCCTTACAAGTCCCCAAAATTAACCTATATGAAAGTCCTGTTGACAGAGATGAAGTCCATAAACTCCATTGCACACAGGTCAGCCTTGGGACTTCTAAACTTGTGCTCTTCCCTGCCTGCTTTCCCCTTGTTGGAGGTGTAAGGTCTCATAAACCTAACTCTGTTTATGTTTTAACTTAGGGCCCTTGCTCGATTATTGCTGTGGTGCATAAAGAAAAAACAAAATCCTGGAGTCTCCTAAGGTGCTCATTGAACACTGGTATCCACCATATTCCTGAGGACTTTGAGTTCAATATCAAGGTGTCTGGTGAGAGATGTTCTTTTTTATCTTGTTTTTCATTTATTTTACGTCTTCTCTTCTTCATTTCTCATTTTTTTCCCTTTGTCGGTGTCTCGCTTTTTCTCCCTTCCTTCCTCTTCCCTCCATGCCTCTCTCTTTCCATTTATTTTCTCCTCTCCTACTCTTTCTTTCCTTCCTTCTTTCTTTCTTTTTTCTTTCTTTCTTTCTTCCCTTTTCTTTCCATCCTTTCTTCCACCCCTACCTTCCCTCTTTGGGCTCTAACCCAGAGTATTGCACATGGTAATATAATAGGAAAGTTTGGGTTCACCCATATGATCTGAGTTTTATGGAAATGTCATTCTATATTAGAGTGAAAAGAAAAGGTAATCTCACTTTTCCTAAAATTTCCAAAATTTAACACTGATACAATTGTGATTAAGCTTACAAAATGTTTTTGAGGTGCTCATTCATAGCCTAGCATCCTAATTATTCTAAATAATGTAACACCTTGGAGACAAAAACATTCAGGCAGATTTTCTATCCCCTTATCCAAAATTGGTCCATTGAGTTCATTCAATAAGTCCCTTACTACAATAATTCAATCATGAACCCATGCTAAATGGGCTGAATTTGAAACTTCCTTGTGGTGCTACTCATGTGTGCAAATTATTTAAGAATACTGCAAAATATGTTTCATGGTTCCAGTGCTGAGCTTGATGAGATAGTAGCATCAAACGTTGTTCATTCACTCATTTCATACAATTCATTCCTGTTTTTCATCTACAAATTTTATATAATTTAATGACTTTTTCTTATCTAAAGTATTATATAAGGCATTGTTTTGGGGGAAACATAACAATTCTTATTCCATCCTTGGTAACCTGTGTTCATTCTTTGTGCATTACACAACTTATATGCTATAACTTTCCAAAGTTATTTTGTCACTAGCCAATGAAATATTTAGTGCTCTTCTGAAAATATACCAATTTCTATTCTCTGCTTAGACTTTATGTTCTTAATCATTATTCATTTTAATTAGTACACATTTTTCATATCATGTTATTGGTATGTAACATGTTATAAACGTAGAAAAATCATGAGATCACATCTTTCTGAAGAATCATAGCTATCTACATTAGGCCACCCAGGTTAAGATGGTTTCCAGTCAACTTAAAAGTTCCTTTTCTACCTACTAGGCACTTCTTCAGATGCTTTGACATGATTTAGAAATGTCCAAATTTATAGTGATAGGGTGGCAGGGGCTGGATAGTCAAAAGCTGTCGGATTTGTTTAGTAAGCTTTTGTTGCATATCTGATTATTTGTGGTTGATCTTAAAGCCTTTTACACAGTTAGAGTTTCTTAATTGATTTTTGAATAAAAGGTTTATTTTCCCCTAGGTAAGGCCAACTTAGATACTAGGATGTCACCACTCAGTAATAGGTATGAAGCTTTTATTGTGTGATTAAAACAAAGGGTGACCTGAGTGGTACTGATTCACTCAATGTGTAAATCATATGAGAATTGCTAAAGAACCAGAAGATGACATTTACTCAAGTTGACAGAAGAGTTTTCCAGTCATTTCCTCCTTTGCTTAATGGATGCATGTGTCAATGGTGTTCAGTCTGGCATCCACTGTCATTGTTCCATTTTTTTTGGCTGTGTGCTGTGGCCAGCAAGTTTACATTGTGATGTCAAAATCTACATTACTTGTGACAAACTCAGTTGTTATAAACTATTGAGTAACACCTTTTGCTATATTTTAGGGAGTGTGTATATATTTCTTGTCTCCTCCATCTTTGCTTTTCCCTAAAAATAAATTGTTTTACATTAAAACCTCTTTTTTGTCACAGTGATTCACAACTAGGAGCCTCTGAATTTCTGCTTTGGTGTGTGTTGAGTATGCTCAGCATCTGTCTCCTTCACCCTGGCACTGATTATCAGGTTCACCATGGAAGCAGCACTCTTGCTCATCTCCCCAGTTCCTCTGTGGTTTCAGCTGGACCTTCACTAAAGTGTGAGGGGTGTTTCATTTCTTTTAGGTCTTGCTATATTCGTTTTTTTCTTTTTTTTCTTTCTTTCTTTTTTTTTTTTTGATAGAGACACAGAGAGAGAGAGAGAGAGAGAGAGAGACAGACAGAGAGGGAGAGGGAGACAGATAGAGATGGGCGCGCCAGCAGTCTCTCAGCTGCTGTGAACGAAATTCAAATGTGTGTGCCCCCTTGTGGGCAAGTGCGGCATTGCGCCCTTGCGTCACTTTGCATCTGGCTAAATGTGGGACCTGGAGATTGGAACCAGCGTTCTTAGGCTTAGCAGGCAGGCACCTTAACCGCTAAGCCATCTCTCCAGCCCAAGGTCTTGCTATATTCTATAAAAGACAATAGAATACTCCAACAGAGAATGAAGTCAGCATAGGTTAAATGAGAGAAGCGTTATTAATTTATGGAGAATTTGATGGTTGTAACCCCTTTCTTAGCCAAAGACCAGTGGAAGCTTGTCATTGGAGATCATATTCTTTGTCTCCAAAGGATTTTGACCTGTTTCCTAGTTCCAGATATGGGTTCCTTTCCAATCAGAAAGCTATTGGTTACCTACCAAGATTGCGTGCCACCATTGCATTGGTGTTTCCAAATTGTTAGAGCATTTGCTTCTGAGTAGCTTAGACCCCTGGTTGCACACACTGCTATTGGCCAATTTTCCCAGTAGCTCATGTAATGCTTTCCAACATTAAGCAGGCTAAATGAGGACTGGCTGTCTTCTAGATTCTGGCCTGTTCTAATGTTGTTCTGTGTCAACAGCATACAGTTTCTTCAGCAACAGGGTCCTACTTTTACTTTCCCATTTTTTTTTAAAAACTTTTTATTTTTTAAATGTTTTTTTGGAGACAGACACAGAGAGAGACAGAGAGAGAGAGAGAGAGAGAGAGAGGGAGAGGAAGACAGAGTTGGGCACGTCAGCAGTGTCTCAGCTGCTGCGAACGAAATCCAGATGTGTGTGCCCCCTTGTAGTCAAGTGCGGCATTGCGCTCTTGTGTCACTTTACATCTGGCTAAACGTGGGACCTGGAGATTGGAACCGCTAGAGATTGGAACCAGTGTTCTTAGGCTTAGGAGGCAGGTGTCTTATCCCCTAAGCCATCTCTCCAGCCCTCCCATTGCTTTTTTAACCTCACAGAAAAAGTTGTTACCTACATGAGTCCTGCACAATACTGACCCCATCAACATGTCTTCATGGATAATTAAGGCTGAAACAGCAACATAAATAAGTCAAATTAGAAGAAGGATTACTTGGAATTAAGAAGGAATTTGGCTGAAGGAGAAAATGGAGGAATCAAAAGAAAGTAATCAGAGGGAATCTTGATCCAAAAGCATTATGTACATATATGTAAATCACCAATAAGAAAAGTTTTATGAAAAGGATTATGTCCCACTCTACTGAGTTTGAGGTCACCCTGGGCTACTTGGGACTCTACTTCAATACTCAAAGTGTTAAGTACTTACTTACCTGACATCAAATTAAAAGAGAGACTAATGGTAAGAGGGAGGGGATATGACAGAGAGTGGAATTCTGAAAGGGAATGGGGAGGGGGAGGGAGAGAAATATCATGGTTTATTGTCTGTAGGTATAGAAGATGTCAAAAATTTAAAATAAAATTTAAAAAGGGCTGGAGAGATGGCTTAGTTGTTAAGCGCGTGCCTGTGATGCCTAAGGACCCTGGTTTGAGGCTCGATTCCCCAGTACCCATGTAAGCCAAATGCACATGGTGGCATATGCATCCAGAGTTCCTTTGCAGTGGCTGGAGGTCCTGGCATGCCCATTCTCTCTCACTCTCTCTCTCTTTCTCCCATTCTCTGTCTCTAATAAGTATATAAATAAAAATAAAAAATTTAAAAAAAATATAAAAAATAAAGGGAAAAATTGACATTTTGAAACTTTTTTGCATATTCAAATAAAGTTAATCCTTCTTTAAACAGCTCATAAAGAGAAAATATGAAGTCTGGGCCATGTGGTCTATATTCTGCTTCTCAGTGACTCAAGCACTTATGTCAACAAATGCGGTTGTTTCAGGTAAAATCAGCCCCTAGTGATGTCTACCTAGCCAACCAGATTAAGTTTATGTCCATCCTGTACCTCCATTTGATCTAAATCATTTTTGAGCACATTGGGCTCAATAAGAATAGCAGCACATGCCTAAACTGTAGGGAAATTATTCTACATTTTCTGAAACTGTACATCATCCTTGACTACATGAGCTGCTTGTAAATGTATGAGCTATGGAATGTATTCCACCATACATTCCTCTTTCACAGCCCGACTCTCATACTGATGCAGGACATTTGGGTGAGGGGGGCAGACTTATGAATCCCAACTTTTATGTTATTATCCATTTTATTAAAGAACTGGTCAAATGAACTCTGAGAATTATTAATTATGAGGTTTACTTTAAGGAGAAT
The DNA here is from genome assembly GCA_036365145.1 of Orientallactaga sibirica. NCBI lineage: Eukaryota > Metazoa > Chordata > Mammalia > Rodentia > Dipodidae > Orientallactaga > Orientallactaga sibirica. Next base: position 26,495,371 of record JAEOAD010000024.1, read on the forward strand.
TAGTATCCAGTGGAAGGCTTTGGTCAGAAGAGAATTCCCCTTGTTGCCTGGCTGGAAAGAGGAGAGGAGAGGAGAGATGGGGAAGATTTTTGACAGTGTGATCTTCTGGCAAAGCCTCTGGCATATATACATATGTGTGAGCCACTGGGAAAGGCAAAACATGAGATCTCAGTCAAAAAGGATTCAGAAGAAATACACACACACACACACACACACACACACACACACACACACACACACGTGTAAAGTGGAGCCTGAGAACACAAGCCTTTATGCTCACATAGGGATCAGGAAAGACTTAGAAATAGGATGGTAAAGACTCAGACCTTAGAAAAAGACCACAAATATAAAATGAAAAAGCATCTAAAACCAAGGCAGGAAAATGCCCACAAGGAATTATCAAAGCAGGAATCAGGAGAGTCCAGTGCCAGGAAGCAGATTACACATGTGGCAGACACATTTATTTGGGTCTGGTATCCAATTATAATGAGTCTTGCCATCACACTCAGGTCTGTAAGGGAGAGACCTAATGGGATGCTAGATCAAGGGGCTGACCTAGAAGGAGCCAGCTCACCCAGGTGTGATAGGTAGAGGAAGAAGTTGCAAATACTCTCATTGAGGAACTCTTTGTATTTGTAGCCATCTTAGATGAGACAATCAGAGTCGGGTTCCAGTGATGCCAGGGCAGGCAAGGTGGCATCTCATTGTTCTCTCTGGGCCTTGCCCCAGCTGATTACACATTATAACTACCTATCTTTCTCTGTTTCTCCTTCAATACTTTATGAAAGGTGCTCTTACCTCCATTCTTTCCTCCCAGCACTGGAGTGCAAAAGAAGGACCCAGGTGAACTTGAGCTGAAAAGTGGATGGAGGTCATGTAAAGCACCCCACCCTCAGGAGGCTGTCTGGTCTTCACACAGGTTTACCTCACTCTTTTTTGGGTGAACAGCTCTGCAGGGAAAAAAAAAAACATTGAAAAAGAGCAACTTTAGTTTAGACACAATATGTGTCTTTTGTCTCTTGACCTTGTGCAAATGAGTACTGGGGAATAACTTCTTGCAGGAATAAAAGAAGTATTCATATGAAAACCCAGCAAAACAAAGTGATGTGTTCCAAGATGACTTTCTGCCTCTAATTATAAATGACAAAGAAAAACCTGGCGAGAGGTTCGGCTCCTAAGAGCTCTAGGCCACAGCATACTTCATATCTATCCTTTTGTCATGGAAGTACTGTTGCAAATTTGAAAGATTTATTTCCATTCACATTGACCACATAAGGAATCTATGTAAATAATAAAACACAAATTTTAGGAATTTACCACTCTATTATGTGCACAATGTAAATGATAACAGGACACAGTATCAGAACTCATTTTGCATAGTGTATGCTTAGTGAAAATTAAGAATTTTGGAGGCCAAGACAGGAAGATCACTGTAAGTTTGAGACCAGCCTGACATTACGTAGCAAACTCTAGGTCAGCCTGGGCTATTGCAAGACTCTACCTCCCTTTCCAAACAACTGAAAAAAAAAAAAAAAAAAAAACTTGAGAACAGTAAATTCTAAGGTATCATTGAAAAGAACACAGACCATGTATGACAATTTTTATTTTATATTATTTTTAACAATATTTTATCTATTAATGTGCATGCAGAGAGAGAGTGAAAATTAATGGGTGTGGCAGGACCTTTTGCCCCTGGAAAACTCCAGATGCGTGCATCACTTTGTGCATCTTTCTTTACATGGATACTGAAGAATTGATCCCATGCCATCGGGCTTTCAAACAAGCAGCTTTAATCACTGAGCAATCACTCCAGCCCTATGACAATTTATACATACATACATACATATAGAGTCTCAAATTTATGAACATAAGAGATTATTTTGTCCATCTGTGAATTTTATTCCCACTTAAATACTTTACACAAATTCAATAGAAATATTTGTGCAAATTTTATCTAATTTTGTTTACCAACTTACTTATATTGAAATGGGCTGTTCAGCAAGTTTTATGTTGTCTTACTACTTAAAGAAGGAAAATAAATTAGGAAGTTTTACTTGGCATATTTAAAAATAGTGAATATTTTCCTACGTATGTCATTTGTGCAGTTTTCATTTTCTATTTAGCCATCAGAATTTGGTCAGTCCTCAGATTCCATCTGGGAATATTATGTAAATTTTCTGGGAGAAACTTCATTTTCACTCTTTTTTTTTTTTTTTTTCTAGCTTCCAGCTTCTCAAATGGCTGTATGCTGGAGACAATATTCATTACATGTTACCTCACATTCAATGTATTTTTCAACTTTAGAAAAACAGATACCTTCTATCTGATTTCCTCAAGACCTCATGGGATGTTTTCAGAGTTTACACAATGTTCCACAGCAGGTTGTCACTGTAAAAAGAAGTCAAGACTTTCTAGTGACATCCTTACTTTATTCTTATTATCCTGTGGGACTTCATCGTTCCAAATTAGATCATTTTGTTTTCATTAATGAATTAGTTACTAAGTCAAGAGTATACTATGCAGTGTGGATTTGCATGCCATTTGACATTTTTCCCATGGTTCTATTAGACAAACTGTGCCATGTGTGGCTAGTGAACAGTGCCCTCCTTCGTGTGCTGGCAAGTTTTAAGATTTAGCCACAGTAACTCCTCCTTCTTTTGGCTAGAATAAAGCTCAGTTAACTGTCCTTTCTCTTTTTCAGCTGGTATAATAAAGTACCATAAATATGGTATTCAAAAACAGAAACATTTTTGAAACTTTCTGAGGCTTGTAACCTCAAAATCCAGATAGCTGTAGATTGAATATTTTTTTAAGGTGGACATCTCTCTTTAGTAACTTCCTATAGGAGAAAGACACAGAGAACTCTTGCATATCAGTTACAAAATGTAGTCAGTAGCAAAACACTTGGAGTATTTTTGAAAATATACTTTGGTTAAGGTGGATTAGTTGACATTTTAAGGTATTTCATTATAAATCCAGTACAAATAACATCGGTTCTTTTCTTTTTCAGAGATAAATGATGGATTGGATGAGACAAAATGACATTGCATGAAAACTTTATTTTATTAAAGTTAGGAAACTATAGGCCAGAAATGACCTTGCAGTAAGTTGTGGCTGATATATAATTCATTATTGTGTCAAATACACTGTGAAGTTTCATTTATTAACATGAAAGTCAACTCCTTAAAATAAATGGTGAATCATAGAAACGGCTTTGTTGAAATGCTCAGTATATGAATACACATTTACAAATTATATTCATATTTATTTTAAATCTTCAGAGAGCATAAGTTCAAATTTTGCTTTGATTTGATTGCACATATATTTTCAAATTTTGCATTCTATAAGTAAACTTAATTTTTTGCAAGGGTTTTGAATGGAATTTTTTCATAGGCAGGTCTACCAACACAAACAAAATAGTAGTTAGTTAATTCAATATCATTATTTTCCATATTATTTTAACTTTTTACTGTAAAATAATTTCTGGCTCATAGATGAATGACAGGGTCACCTTAATGCCATCTCTGTCTCTTTTATCTTTATTTGCATAGATAATTGAGGGAGATTAAGTAAAGTAAGAAATCCTAATACATACCACCCGACTATGTAGTAATTCTACGGTGAGAACTAATATTTATCCCTTAGGAACATTCCATTCCTAGGCATTAGAAAATTCCCTCCTCGATCTGCTCCTTACTCCTCAATGCTCCAATGTCTTTCTATATTTACTTATGGCAAAGATTCTTCAAACCTGTGAATTTGCCTTCTTCTTTATTTTCTACCTCCAAACAATGTTTCCAACTATCCATATTCTGTGCTGTTCTGGACATTTGCAAATATCTGTGTTTCTCTGTGTGTTTGTGTTTTCTTTGGGGTTAGAAGTGGGCATCACTTATAAATATAATCATTAAATAATTAAGCTTGGTCATTCACACAAGGATATTTCTTCTCATCACTTCCCAATATATAAAGGTCATCTATCTATCTATCTATCTATCTATCTATTTATCTATCTATCATCTATCTCTCATCTATCTATCATCTATAGATAGATTATTACATAGATGATAGATCAAGGACATACACACACACACACCATATATATATATATATATATATATATATATATATATATATATATATATATATATATATGATTTCTGTTCTTTAAGGTGTTCCCAGGGGGGGAAAAAAAAACACATCAATATGGAGAATGCTGTAGCAGAATTCTCACTAAGTATAATCAACCCATAATTATACTATTTGTAAGGAAAGCTCATTCAATTCAAGTATATCAGCACAGCACAGTGTCTAAGAGCAGAGGTCAAAGCAAGTAGAGGAAGGCATGTTTCAAATCATATTACAGAATGTTGCCTGTCATATCATTATAAATTCAATTGAAGCAAATACTAGTTTGATAACATGGTGTATTTTAAGTGATGACCGTATTTAACTTGTTAATAATTATTATTGAATGCTTCTAATTATGGAAAAAATTTCTCTTAATATTTCTTTCTGTGATGTATTTACATTAATAAAGAGGTAGAAGAGAGTTAAATTCCCCAATTTTTAAAGGCAATTACATTCTTTCATAAAATCCTGAGTTAAATGCCATGTGTGTTTATACAGAGTAGCACTGAAGTTTCTATGCTCATTGACATATTACTGGTTAGATATATGGAAATATTAGGAAGCACAAGGAGTATACAGGGCCTTGTAAAGATCATGAATTCATGCAAAAAAAAAAAAAGGAAAAAGAATAAAATAATGCATAAGAGTCCAATAACTTTTTGACTTTCAAGTCTCTTTGAATTTTATGTGAGTTCAGGCTGTGAGGCCACTTTTCCCCTCAGCCAAGCAATTGCTCACTCCAGGGGGTTGATCTACCTGGGGTCAGAACCTGCTGTGAACACAAAAAGAATCCTGTAGCTTTTTCTTTCTTAAAGTCTTATCTACTTTTTAAGGACAGAAAACAGCAATTCAAGCAAAAGAAAATAAAACAAAAAAACCCTACAATTATCCTGAGAGTCTTTCCAAAGGAAATATTGAATTAAATGACTGGGGAAAATGTCCCTTGAGGGAAAGAAGAGTAAAGAAGTATACATCGCAAAATGAGGGTTCACTGGTTCTGGTCAGTTCTGTCACCAGGGTTAGCTTTCTTCCTGTAAAAATGCTTAAGTACTTTAGAAAAACACAATAACTAAATATATAAGCTATAGCATTATCATAAATTGTATAAATATTATCACTAACAAAACTTGTTTCACAAACTAACCATGCAAGAGAAAGCTTTGCGGGATTAGAACTTCCACACCAGCAGCTCTGGATTCTCAGGTTTTCATCGAATTGAGAACATAGACTCAATGGAGATGGGTAAATTATGATATATATTTTTTTAATTTCTTTTTATGAAAGTGAGAGAAAGATAAAGAATAGGTTGCCAGGGCCTTTAGCCACTGCAAAGGAAGTCCAACCACATGTTCCACTGGCTTATGAAGGTTCAGGGGAGTCCAACCTGGGTCCTTATGCTTAACAGGCAAGTGCCTTAAAGCTAAGCCATCTCTCCAGCCCTGTGAAATTTGTGTTAAGGAGAGTTAAGAGAGGGAAACCAAAGCAGGAAAATGTTCCAGCCAAAACAAATTTTCTTTCTTCCTAGCAAGGCCTAGAAGCTGATTTGGTAGAGACCTTTGAAGTTCCCTCTCATGTAGAAAAGAAGGGAAGAAAAGGCCAAGGAACTCTCACGTGTGTCCTTGGTCCATTTATATTAATTGGCATCTAATTGGAGTGAGCTTCATCGCCAGAATTAGTTGTGTAAGGGAGGGAAGTGAGTGGTTGTTGGGACCAACAATAAGAATGACTCTGGAAGGGCCCACCCAGGCATGGCAAGTCCACAAAACTGGGGAAGAAACAGAGTTGTTGTTGCTTTCACCCATCTTTGATGAGACTGGATCTGGCACAGGTTACGTTGCTCCAGGGCAGGCAAGGCGGCAGCCATGTTTCTGTGGGCCAGTCCCTAGGCATCTATGTGTGAGGATTAAAAAGACACCTTGTTCCTAATCCATATCACCAATAGAACAACACTATCAAAACAATAGTCATTCAGTATACGTATGAATTCAGCAAAGTTCATCTGAATAAACAAGTCCAACAATAATCAAGCATGTTTAAAAGATAATAAAATTTGAAATTTTGGTATATTGAGTCTTAGGTATGCCCTGGGTAATTTGAAGTCATAATATCAGAATTAGTGCAGCAACAATAAATTATTCTCCTACACATGATATTGTTTCACACTGAAATTCACATGACACATTTAAAAAGGACTGTGTTGCCCAGATTCTTCTGTTTGTCCTGATTGCATGTCACATCCTCCCTAGGCATTGGTTCAGCATCAGTGGGGTTGTCTGAGTAGATACAGGAGAAGTAGAAAATCATCTTAGGAATGTGTAGACTGACAGCTGCTTACTATTTCCTCTGTGTTTTGGTTGTGTTCCCCAATGTCCACATCTTAAACATCTTGTCTCCAGGGTTGTACTGCTGTCAGCTTCTGTGGACATCCAAAGAGGTATCACTTGGGGGAAGCTGAATAGGTATCCGGGGAAGCCCCATCACAGGAGCATGCGGGACCCAAGTGTCTATGCCTTTGTTGTTTTCTTGCTCATATAGGTGAATGATTTTCTCCATCGCATGCTCTCATCATCCCATGTGATGCCTTATGAGAGGACAAGCACAATAGAACAAGTGGATCTTTATTGGGAAACCTTTGAAATTGTGAAGACAAACTAAAATTTTCTTGCTGAGTTAATTATCTCAGGTGTTTCATTATATTGATACAGAAATGACTGCAAATATAAATGTTGATTTTTTAAATAAATTTTGGGTGTATAAGGCATTTTAAATTTGGAGCACATATTATCTCAGTACTAGCTTGTGTCCTGTATTCTTAGTCCAGCATTTGTTCCCTCAAATTAGCATTCACTCATCAGAAAGAAGTATTTTCTTCAACATTTCACTGAATGTGTGTGTATCTAATGTACCTTGGTTTACATTATAGACTTTTGTAGTCCATATTTACATGAATGCTTTCTTTTATTCCAAGGCCTTTCCAAAGCTCCCCCCGCCCCCGCCCAATTCTATGCAAGGTTTAAAACAGGCATAAGTAGGCAGAAGTTTGTGCAGATGTCTGAAAAGAAGTCAAGGTCAAAAGTACAATTTTTTTTTTTTTTTGGAGGGAGGGGGGAGAGGGGGAGGAAGACAGATAGAGATGGGCATGCCAGCAGCCTCTCAGCTTCTGCGAATGAAATGCAGATGTGTGCGTCCCCTTGTGGTCAAGTTAGACATTGTGCCCTTGCATCACTTTGCATCTGGCTAAACGTGGGACATGAAGATTGGAACCAGCATTCTTAGGCTTAGGAGGCAGGGGCCTTAACAGCTAAGCCATCTTTCCAGCCCAAAAGTACAATTTTTTTTAGCATTCATTCTCACCCTTTGACTTTTGCTGGTGAATATTATTATTCTGTCTCTCTCCTCTCTCCCTACTTCACTTCCTTTTCCCACTTCCTTCATCTCCATCCCCTTCCTCTACCTATCACATATCCACTATATTTAGTAACACTCTCAAAACTAAGTCTGCAGATTTTTGGCTCTTTTACATTTTCTGTTACTATTTTTAGAAACCAATATATATTCAAGCAAAAGTGAGAGAATAAGTCACTTTCAATTTATTGTCATGCATATTCCAGAAGGCATATTAGAAATATGGAAAAACCAGTATAAGATAGATACTAGTTTATTTATTTTTTTATTCTTTACAAATTCTTCTATTCTTAAACTTAGGTAATGACATGTTCATTTTCATTTTCCTGAATTTGAATGAACTTATGTGAAGACATATTTGAAGAAATGTACTTAGTAACATTTAGAGAAGTGTAATAGTTCTTTAGCATATGCTGGGAAAAGGCAATTTTTTAAATCACAGCATTATTATCAACTTGTATAGAATATAACATATTACTAAATCTTCTTATCCACTTGTATTCTAGATTTGCATTTTATTACATTGAAAAAAATTCATGTAAAGTAATCTTAGATCTTTCAAACTAGGCTATTGAATTATCAAGTAGCAAAAGGAAAATTACTCCATCAGAAAATTATTAAAAGCGAAAGCTTTTATATTTAGTTATACTGGTATAATGTTTAATACCTGTCTGTTAGTAATGTATTTAACTTATCCCAAGTCCTATGTTTGAAATGATATAAAGAGATCTTGAAAAACTGGATGACATTTGGTTTGTAAAAATAAAAAAAAATGTATAGCCTTTCATAGGATTATGTTTTTTGAAGCAAGAGTTATGGTCCTTATGGCCTAAAATGACTCAATTTAATTTCAGAATTTCATAGAAGAAACACAATTGTTCATATCTCTGTTTCTGCACTGTATTTTAAAAACATTTCATTATCTGCACAAGTCGGTTGCTAACATTATTGATTTGATGCCAGGATTCACCAAACCTGTTCATTAATATCCTGTAACTTGTCAAACACCCAATTATAGTACATAAACAGAATGAATTGTCTGTCATCTTGTCTCTCCACTGAGAGATTAAAAACATGGACCAATAACATGAAATGATATCATTGTCCTCACAGTTGTGTTGTGTGTTTATTTTTATACCACTGGGATACAGAATAGCAAACAGCAAGACTTGATGAGGAGACAAAAGGACATCAATCATACTGTCTGGGTTGGTCTTTCAGAATCATTAACTTCCCAACCCCAAGCACTTAGACTTGTGGCTAAGCATCTAGTTGTATAATTCTGAAATCATTTAGAATTCTGCTAGTCAAATTGTTTTGTCTCTTTTTGTTGTTACTTACATCAGGAAACACATACATTGTATTGATCTAAATAAAACATTGTATGGGAACCTGTGCAGTAGACCTGAAAACTCCAGTCCAGTCTTTCCTTTTTGTTACACAACTATGGGGATAGGCAGCTTTTCTAAGTGACCCCTGGACCATTCAATTACATTAAATTATTGAATTTTATACAATTAAAATTTCTAAATGACTAACAAATTTCAGAAGTGTATTTTCCCAATTAATGAATATTTGAGGTTATTGCTTTGCTAAATGATAAATTAATTTCAAAAGGTGGATAAACAATGTTGATTAAGTTTCAGAGATTTGGTCTTTTTGTTGGATTTCAACCCCCACCCCCCTTGAAACAGAGTCACACCATGTAGCTCAGCTCAGGCTGGTTTGAACTTTCAGGGATTCTAATGCATAAGCCTGCTGTAGATGCAGCATCATGTTCTCAGTCTGTAAGTACCTCATTTACCTGCTCATCGCCTGGACAAAATACCTGACCAGAAGCAGATTAAGAAAGGGATGGGTTTATTTTTGCTTTCAGTTTTGAGGGGAAATCCAACATGGCCCAAAAAGCCTGTCTGGAGCAGAAAGCCAGCTCTCATTGGCAGGGTGGAATGCTGAATACTCAGCTAGACTTTTCCTTTCCATGCAGTCTGAAAACCTAGTTAGGACCATTGCCCCCCACCACAGGTAAGCTCATGCACATATTCCCCACAGACATGACCAGGGATTTGTTTTCATAGTGGTTCTCAATCTTGTTAAATTGACAACCAGAGATTAACCATCACAGTGAAGTTCAAGGCTTTTTTTTTTTTTTTAATTTTTGTACATGTGTTTGATTTTTAATATCTAAGATATATAATAGAAGTGAGATAAGCATCTATTAGAGTTGTTAGAATGTACTTTTCAAATATTTCAGATTATTCCATTTTCTAAATGTCTCTGAAAAAGCCACTAGTTTTTATTTCTGGGAACTTGTTTTGACTGACTGACATTTTGAATGAAAGCAGAATTCATATTGCTTGTCACTAGAGAGTAAATGGAGTGAAACCTGGTAGTGGTGTGGGGAGGACATCCAGACTGAGAGAAGTAGTTTGTATAGCAAAAAGGTAAAAAATTTCAATTTCTCTCTTGCAGTCTATGTATCTAGAATCAAAATGGAAATAGGAGGGAGAAGGAGAGAGAGAGACAAATTATGAATTTTCTTTTACTTGGGAATCAATATTAAATATTAGCATCTAGTTTGTGTGTATTTTTTCAATTTATATTTTAATTATCTCAGATTCCTTTTAATTCATAAAAATAGGGAGGTTATTTTTTTTTTTTTTTTCCACTTTGGAAGACTTTTCTTGTATGTGTCTGTCAACTCCTTCTGGCATTGTAACAGGGATATTCTCTGATGGGAATGTGCATTTTTCAAAGATTATGTTGCTAAAACAGAACATTCATTCTAACAATGGAGAAAACTTCTTTTACAATATATAAGGAAGAAGTTATAGAAGAAGTATTAACCAGTTAAGAACACTCTCCTTACATAGAACCACAAAGCCTATAAATTAGCAAGAGTGAGATCTTTTCTAAAGCATGGAAAGTATGGACCTTGAAAAGGATCCCATTTAATGATTTCCTTTGTGAAATCTTTATTTATTAACTCAATTCTGTTTGTTGTATATTTGTGTGAATAAATTTTCTTTTCAAATCACTTTTGTTTTGCCTGAGGAAGTATATTAACATTTCTTACAGAGAAGGTTTGTTGGTTTTGAACTGCCACAGTTTTTTAGTTAAATAAGTCTTTGTTTATTACTTTTTTATGAAAAAAATATATTTATCTGGTAGAAACTACAATAGTGTGTTAAAGTTTGCTTTATTTGGAAATATAAATATTTTGTTTAACTTTCTCTTTGTTTTCTTCATTTATTTTTGTTTGTTTGATTTTGTTTACTACTTGGTGAAAAAGGCTGAGGTATTTTAGCCTTGAAATACTCTGATCCTCTTGCCTCCACCCCTGGAGAACTGTGATTATAGAGCTGTTCATCCACACTTCACATGCTTCTAAGGTTTCTAACCAGAAGTCTACTGCTATACATATCCTTGTACCTCTATGTCAGTTTTATTTTTAATTTGATTAATTTCCTCCTTCCTGTTTCAGTATTTTTGCTTTGTCTTTTATTTTCTAGTTTGAATATAGCCCTACTTGTTTGGGGTTTGGGAGGTGTGGAAGTACTTAGCCTGCTTGATAGCCTCTTTCTGTTGTTGTCTACTGTGCATTTCTCTCATTACTTTTCCAAATATATTTTTCATGTTCAAAGTCATGTATACTTTAAATATGCAGATTCAGTTGCATAGATCTTGGATAATTATGTTATCTTTCTCATTTGTTTGCTATACATTCCCACTTGTTTTGCTGTTGTCCCCAAGCTCACTATCTCTCTCCCAGCTAATGTACTGATGACGCCATTATTATATACCGCATTTCTACTAAAGTAGTCCTTGACTCCTACAAGTTACTTTGTTGCTTTCATACTGTATTCATGTCTATGTGTACATCAGTAGATCTGTTTTTTTTTTAAACTACTCATGCATTAACTACCTTTTACATGAATCACAAGTATTTGAAATTCGTACACCATAAGTACAATAGCTGTAGTAGAGTTTTGTTCTCCTATTTACAGTGTCTTTTCAGCCTTTTTTATTTAATCTTTTGAGGTCGTTCAGAAAGCCATATGTGTTGCATCTGGTATAGCAACTGAGCCAAATGGACTTTTAGTGCACCTATCTATGATCGTCTACCAAGGAGTTGAGAGATTAAGGTTGCCGTAGGTAGAGATAAAAGAAGATTTGCTATCTATTATTTAAGGAATAGCTATTTATTGATTTAGTTGGGTTTCTTTTTTGCTGTTGTATTTATTTTTATTTATTTATTTATTTATTTATTTATTTATTTATTTACTTATTTAGAGACATGGTATCCTGTGGGCCAGATTGGTCTCAAACATACTATTTAATTGAGGGTGATCTTGAACTTTTGATGATCCTGCCTCTAGCTCCTCAGTGCTGGAATGACAGGTGTGTACCACCATGCCTGGTTTTTGTGGTGTTGGGGATCAAACCCAAGACTTCATAAATGCTAAGCAAAAACTCTATTTCTGAGCTATATCCCCAGCTTTGATTCTTTAAGAAGCATCATTTTTGTCTTCCTTTTTCTTTTTTTCTTTTTTTTTTTTCTTTTTTCCCCCTGCTAAGTACATCTCTACAAAGAAACAGGACCTTGAAAATCTGTCTGCTGCGTTTCATAATTACTAAACAGGAACCTTAGTCAGCTGGTGGTAACACCTATGAATAGAATATCAATTTATACTTTAATAGATAATTTAGTGTTTCCTGTTTCTTGAGACTGGCTTTAAGAAGTCACGTTGTCATTTCTCAGTGAGAATAGATCATCCGCCACACACAATGCCGTCTAGCCAGTCCTTACCTTGACCGCAGTGTTACAAGTACTTTCCACACCACACACTGTAACTCCCTCCTGTTCTTTAGGTGAGACGGAAAAGTCTGGAAAGTGGGGAAAGGAAGCATTCAGTTCAGCACTGTATTCCGTCAAGACCTTTCCTCTAACAGTGACTTCATCACCAGGCAGGTGAGCAAGGTGACCGAGTCTCAGGACAACACTCCTCCCTTCCTCCTCTCATGGTGACGACAAGATTTTGTTCATGTAAACATGCTGGAGTTTCTGGTGGTAAAGCTCAAAGAAAGTTTTGGATCTGCCAATTTCTAAGTTTCTTTAGACTTCTCTACCTCATTGTGGAAGTTTCACTGTCCATATACTTTGTAAATTAATAATTTAGGGGATTGTTGATGACTCTGGTGACTTTTGCTTCAGTTAAGCCAGCATATATATGCTGAGTGTTTGTCTCTAGATGTGCTTGTCTCTTCACAGTCTCACAGTTGTGTTCCCCGAGACCAAGAAAGATTTATCTAGTTTTCCTTGTGGGAAGAACATGAAGAATGGCTTTGAAGCCCTTAACATATCTGAAGAGTGAAATACTGTTTTATTCATTATGATTGTTGCACAAAACAAATTGTGTTACCAAAGGATCTGACTATGCATGCAATTTTATCTTCCTGTACTGCTCTTGCTTGATTTTACATGTACTATAGAGAAAATATCAGTCTAGAGAGATGCCTTCACAGTTAATGTGCTTGCCTGTAAAGGCAAAGGACCCAGGTTCAATTCCCCAGTACACACGTAAGTCAGAAGCACAAGGTGGTGCATGCATATGGACTTCATTTGCAGTGGATAGTTGCCCTGGAGTACCCATTCTCTATCTGCCTCCTTCTCTTTCTCTTCTTTCACTCCTTTTTGAATAAGTAAGTAAAATATTATATAGACAGATAGATAATGTTCAAAGAGGAATTTTATTGTGAAAATATTTACACCTGACTATAAAATGTTTCAGTAGATTAGTATTACTGCAGCCTAAACATTTTGTTTTATGATTAAACAATTCAACATATTGTTGCTTCAAAAATATTGCAGTTTAAAACCCTGAATGGTGCTATGGTCATCATCTATAATTATTTAATTAGGTTCGTGAGGACACTGGAGAGATGACTTAGCAGTTACATGTGTTTCCTTGTGTCTCTGGTTTGTGTGTATTAGAGAGAGAAATACAGAAAAAAAAGAGAGAGAGAAGTGGTGTGTTTCACGTTGTATGCAGAGGGCATAGGAGAATAATGGTATTTTCCTCGATTGCCTGTCTCAGTATTTTCTTGATAGGAAGCTTCTCACTGAACCCATAGCTGCAGTTTTAGGTCAGAATAACTATGAGCAATTCACTGTCAAGTCTCCTCTCCCCACAAGACTGGAGTCAGAGAAGTGCAAAGCCTCACATAATTGTTTCTGTAGGTGCTGGAAAATTGTGCTTGGGACAAATTCAGTCCTCTCATATATGCCTGACAGGCTCTGGTACCTGCTGAGTCATGTCTCCAACACTCTACAAGATACAGTTAAAGTATTCCAAATGCAATGAAACAGCTCCACACAACAATGTCATAAGGATGTGCATTTTTGCTAGAAAAACAAAGGATCAATTAAAATTATTTTTAAGATGCGTACAGTGATCAGAGTTCATTATCGTGCTTTCTCTATTTTCTTGGCATAGTTCTTTGCAGAACAGGAGAATCTGACTCTAACCTTCCACAAATCTCTGAGGCTTAAGCCCACTCTGCAAGCTTTACTGCGTAGATTATCGTTCACATTTTCAAGCCAAGTAACCTCCAGACATACAAAAACGTCCAAGCAGAGCCAGCTCATGTCTCCTTATTGTAGACAACAGTCAGGCGTTGTCATTTCTTCTTCTGCCTTCATACTCCCATGTGTGCTACATTTTCCATGCATTTTTTGTTTGTTTTTCATTCTCCTTCACACAAGGTAAATCAGTTAATGTGTGCATTTTGATAAATTGTTTCTTTGGCTTTCATTTTAGTAGAGAGAAATCTTGGATTCGCAAGAACATGTTATTTCTCCAATGATCATTTCTGTCTATTTTATGTTTTCTTAAATATCACAATTGAGATATGCTTTAAGAATTAAACATTCTTAAAAAATAATACAAAATGGCAGGGTTCCCTGGTCTATTTTCAATATTTTCTTATTGTGAAATTGCTATCGTTTGTTTTATTAACTGTTTGATGAATGGATGTATATATGTTTGTATATGTATATGTATGTATGTTTGTGAATAGGTTGCTCTATGTGACCCTACTTAGCCTGGCTCTTACCATGATGACAAGGCAGGCCTCAAACTTATAATGATCCTCTTGCCTCTGTGTACCAAATGCTAGGATTATAGTTGGGGCTGTAAAGTAATTCTTTAAAAGTTAATTATCTCTGCTGTTATAGTTTCTAGTATTTATTTTTGTGCATAAACTTATTATTTCATGCCATATACATAATTCTTTCATTGTTATTAATATATATGAATTTAGAAAAAGTATTCATCAAATTCTCTTATATTTCATCTGTTTTTGAAGTTAAAAATTTTAAATTACTGAGAAATTAATTATCTTTTCATGGCATCATATGTATTTTATACTTTCAAGTAAGCATTCTTACTTGAGTTCTATTACTACAAACATAATTTTAATATGGAATTTGGTTTTAGAAATAATTAATTTACTAGCATCCATCTTTTCTGCATTTAATTTTCACAAATTGAAGCTTTCTTATCATGCAGTTATTTATTTCAACAATTTGTAAACCCTTTCTCATGAGCACATTTTTCTCATTTTTTTTTTGCAAGATCAGTTGTGTCTAACATAATCTGATATAGTCATATATATAAAATTGGCACATTCTCCTGGAGTTTGTTTGCAGTGGTAAGAAGCCCTGGCATGCCCATTCTCTCACTCTTCCAATTTTGTATTCTGTTTCTTCCACTCTCTTCTTGCAAATGAATAAATAAAATAATATTCAATAAACAAAAAATTCAAAAAATAACCTGTATCCAGTATATTATTTTAAAATATGTAGTTTCTATTTTGTATGTATATAAATACAGAGAATAATTTTAAAAAGAATTAAAGTCTTAGTCATAATTGGGTTTATATTTTCTTAAATATAGATTGTAATTCTTGTTATCATTTAAGAATGGTACTCTAAAACTGTATGACTATGTCCTTATTTTATTCTGTCCATATTAATTATTAAATTACAGAGTCAAGGTCAAAACAAAATTGTATAATTTAATTTTATAACAAATGACATATTTTTCTATTTTTCAGGAATATTTATATCTGAAATATTTTAGCATTATTAATCTTTTTATCTCTTCAAAAGCATTTTCCTATTTATTTGCATATGTATTAATAAAATTTGCATTAAAATTATCAATTTATTTTAGAATTATTTTTATGCTCTATTTGCATGTCATTTGCTTCTAATATTCTTGCTTTTCTGAAGTACTTAATTGTACTTCCTCTCTTGATAGAATAAAACAATGTTACTACAAGCATTGAAGAGTCTATCAATCATGGTTTTATTTTATTGATATTTGCTTAGAACAAGATATAACTTCTGCTTATACATAAGCAGATTTTTCAACCAAGGAAATGTGTGTTTTTATTGTTGGATTAATATGCATTATTTCACAATGTAATACTTCCAGGAAGTTTTACTAAAAGCCTTTAAATAAAATATTCCCTGTCAATATCTATCTTTCCTCTGCAATGATGTTGATTCTTTATATGTCCCCTGTACTTCTCTTACCATATTTCTCAAAGGATGTTTAGAGAGCTTTTCCTTCAGTTTTAGAAAAATGGTCAAAGTTGGAACAAATCATTTGAATTCAGAGACATATTGACTACTAATAGTGAATAATGAGCAGAATCTCTCATAGACTGCTCTGTTCTGTTTACCACATAAAGTCCACTTACATACATTTTATTTTAATCATCATTAGTTCTAAATCAACACAAACAATAATCAGTACCTTCAGGATAGTAAAGTCAACCTATATATGTCATTGTCTTTCCTGTATCTCTCTAGCCTCCTACTTAATTCAAAGATTTATTTTAATTACAATTGAAATTTTTCACCAAGGCTACTATAGCTCTTTTTAGCAAATGAAGTAAAATCTGATCCTTGAGATTTTAATTTTAATTAGCTTTATCTTAATAATTTAGACAATATTAATTTCAGAACAAATATTGAAAAGCAGGAATTAGTTTTTGTTGCTGTTTTATTGTTTGTATTGATTTTTTTCTTTTTCTTTTATGAGGTAGGGTTTCACTCTAGTCCAGGCTGACCTGGAATTCACTATGAAGTCTCAGGGCAGCCTCAATCTCACAATGATCCTCCTACCTCTGCCTCCAGAGTGCTGGGATTAAAGGTGTGTGCCACCAAGCCTAGCAGGAATTAGTTGTTTTGATTTTAAAATCAATCACGCTGAACAAACTCACAGAAACACAGCTTGCAATTGAAAATGATAAACTAGGAATGAGAATCCATAAGGATCTAAATGGATATCCAGAGTATAGATAATATACAATTAATATCAAAGAATCCAATGCATGGGTAAAGAAATAGCATGATTGTCAAATAACTAATCAATGACCTTGGAAGATATGCTAGAAGTAGTGTTCAAAGTGTTATCAATAACCCAATATGGAAGATTTAATTTGAAAAGTATATTAAGGAGGAATATCTACCACAAATTTAGATGTAAAACATTGCCGCTATATTATATTGTCTTATTATAAAAAATGCACCCAAATAGATATCATTTGATCAAAATATAATGGAGTGAGGATATCATGGATTTTTAATAGTCATAGCCCATGCATGCTATATATGTCACAAGACTTTATGGCTGCATTCAGGTACATGAATAGTTATAATAAAGCCCTGATAATAAAGCCCTGAGTTTGAACCTGGCACTGTATGGGTACAAGGAGGGATGAACCACCATTTATTTGTAAGACTAGTGGGACATTTTTTGAAAGAGTGATCTTGAATAAAACATCCTCAACTGTGTGCACTAGATCCTTTTCAACCTTATTTATTTGAGTAAATAAATATATAACACAGATATTTGTTTATTAAAGTGAGTCTTAGTATTTCTCTGAAAAAGTAACAAAACCCTTTTGTCCTATATGAAAATAAGTCTCTCCCAATCAATTTCACACCATCATTTTCCACCTGCAACTTGGTCAAATTGCAGAATACTTTAGGAACATGCTTAAAAACCTTTACTTTTTCCTATACTTTATAATTTGGGGAAAAACAGAATTCAAAAATAGATCCTAGAGGGTGTCATCCTAGAGTGTGCACACACTTCCTCCTAGTTATTCAGCCAAACCCAGTCTGGATGATGACATGGCAGGATTGAGCAGAAACAGTCAGGGTCTCCATTTCTGTGTGACGATCAGCTGTTCTCCCTAAGAATGGACTTGAACACACAAGGGTGTTTTTCCTAATAGAAGACACCTAATTTTTGAGAGACAGTCAATAAGAGCAAGATACTTTTATCACAGGCCTTCAAGCGTAGGGACAATAGGACCAGGAAGGTCAATAGACTTTAGGAATTGGAAGGAAAACCAAGGCAAAGGAGATGTGAGTCCTTGAACTACCAGAAACTCAGTTTTTCAACTTGAACATTCTGAAAGTGTCCTCAACAACCTCATAAATCATAAACCCTATATCCCTTGTCACTTTGTGCATGTCTCATTATAAAGCCCAGATATAATCCAAGGAGACTCAGATACTGATACTCAGAGGTAAATGAGGTTCCCATATCTCTAAATTAATGTTCATTATTTACAGATGTTCTTAAATGTGTACCCTCACAATTGCCTGCTTTATTCCTCAATCTCTACAGCAAAGAAAAAAAAAACCTCAAAATTTTAGTATCTCAATTTATACCCTTAAAAGACGAACTTTTTTATTTGTAATGAGTTATCTATTAAGTTCAATGTAAAATATTCCACATTAATTTTGAATATTTCACATTGAATGGAGTTGTAACTGTTTGAATTGTATTATGTTTTTGCTTATCCCAGACAGCATCACAATCACTATCTAGTTAGTGGCCTCATCTGGAATGTGATTCAATATTTATGTGTAAAAGAATGGAATTGTCATTAATTTCTATCAACACATATTGGAAAATAATTATTTGGTAAGCAGCTGGCAAACTAAAAGTGTCATTAGGAAACCAATTAGTAGTTAACCTCCAAAATTTTTAAATATGGCTATAAAATGCATAATGATTAAAATATTACTTTACTCAAATTAGAAACTCTTTTGCAGGAGCTATAGATAGTGAAACTCAAGAAAATGATTGAGTTCCAGAGCTAAATATTGATGTTTTGTCAGGACAGACCCCCTTTCTCATTGTTCACTCACATTTCACTGCATTGAAGAGACATATTGTTAATTGATATGTCTTATATACCAGGGACTGAGATCCATGGGCTCTGTTTCACAATCTGGAAGCTAATGAGCTAGTCCTTGGGAATCGGGCATGGGAGGCTGATTGAGGAAAGGGATTAGATGAATCACAGTAAAGCTTAATGTCAATAACTCTATTAATCTTACTTACACAATGTAAATAAAGTATGGCTTTTACTTTTTAAATTGCTTGCACTTTATGTCATAATCAGGTCTTAATAGTTTAATTCCTGTTTATCATATATGCAAATTCTTGCTTTTTTGTATATCCGGTATTTGAATGAATGAACAGAGGACAGCTTTACTTGTGTTCTAGTCATGTCATATTTGATAAGGCCAATCTTTTCCAATATATGGCTTGTACATATAAATGAGTCTTGATACAAAGTGGTATGCTAAGAAGATGAATTCCTGGAATCATTATCTTCATTTGGGTCAACTACTACCTTTGCATACGAGAAAGTAAATCTCTCAAAATTGTTCATCTCAAAACAAGTAATACACAGTCTATCTAATTTGCCTTCAATGCCAATGGCACAAAATTAAGTGTGAGGGAGACATCTTATTGTCAGCTTTTTTTGTTTGTTTATGTTTAATATTTTGTTCTATATACACATAATATGTGCTTAAAAGATCTCAGTTCTTATTCTATACCTACAGTCACTTTGGATTCAAAGAACAGCAAACAATAACTAGACAGAATACTCTGCCCATGATTAGGACAATCACAGTAATGACAACACTGCACCTAGCAGCAGGAATGGGCTTTGGAAGAGAATTGGCTTGCCCTCAAGCTATAAGCACTTCTGACAGCCACTGTGAAGAACCAGATCCATACAGTGATCAAAAGCGCCCAATACCACCTGCATTGATTAATTACACATATTGCTTAGCCCTGAGGCCATATACTTCCTCCATTTAACCAAAAAAGCTTATATTAGTACCCAGAAGAATTTTGGAACTCTGAAAACTTTATCTGTCCTCTTCGCAGTGCACATTGATTGAAGATCATTTTTCTGCTGTTCTCTATCAGTCTCCACTTTTTAAAATATTTTATTCATTTATTTGAGAGACAAAGGAGAGAGAGAGAGAGAGAATGGTCACACCAGGGACTCTAGGTCCTCAGGTTTCACAGGCAAGCACCTTAACCACTAAGCCATCTCTCCAGCCCTCAGTCTGCTCTTTAATCTATTGATATGTGGATTGATATGACTGACCAAGTCAAGCTCACTGAGTGTGCTGCAGGTAGAACTACCGCCGTGAACCATGCTTAAAACATTAGTTTAGTGTGTAGATACAACCTACTTGCAGATTTACATATAATAATTATTGTTAATTATTTGACTGCTTTAGGAATTCAATAATTGTAACATTTGTTTTCAATTTTAACCACTGAGACAATCAACCAATGCTCATTTATGTTAATATTAAATTGTCCCTTTCTCTGAAGTTTGTGCAATGATTTATTGATGATATTTTAAAAAATGTACAATTCCGATAGTTTGATGTGCTTCATTATAGCAGAGAACAAATTAGGAAGATATGTTTCTGTTTGATGGTTAACTGTCTCAAAGATTCTTATTCTTTATGAGATATGGTATAGGGTTATAAAATTAATACATTTAATAACTTGCATAAGAAGCTGACAGGCAAAGGTGTTAATTTTGAATTCTCAGAGTTTTAGTTGTAAAGAGATGACTAAATGAAGTATCATGTACAATAAAAAATAAATCTTTACATTTTCATTTTCATTACCTAGGAAAAAAGTTAAATATTACATTTCTAAGTCCCATCACTTATGTTTGAAATTATTCTTGCACTGTTCAAACAGAAAAATCATTAAAATTTTTATCAAGGCCATGATTTTAAAAAGATTATATAAATCACCTGTAAAAAAATAAGAATAAGAGCCTAAAATTTCACTCCCTATAGCTACATATAGTTTGTGTTATTAAACTTTGGTAAAAAATGGTTTCAATAAAGACCCAGTCCAATACCAAATCCTTGGTATTAATTTTTATAAATTCATAGCAAATAAAATGTTCCATATTATTTTGTTACATACATTCAGGAAGTTAGAATGTGTCATGGTGTTTTGTCACTTTGTAACTTATCTCTCTTGTTATATCAATGTTTATCTTTTATTTTAGAGACTTTAATGTATATGTGTGTATATATATATATATATATATATATATATATATATATATGCTTTAGATATATCTCTTAATACATACTTTTATTCATTGAAAATATGGCAACAATGGTTTATTACAATATTGTAGCAAACAGAGCAAAATTTGCTTTCAATTTACTCATTAATAAATTTTAAATACAGGATAATTTATATTTTAAAGCACTGGAAAAATGTAAATAACTTCAGGAATTATTTATATTGGGCATTGAAAAATTGCAAAAATTCATTCAAATATAGTATAGGAAAATAAGAAAATCGGACTGGATATATGGCTCAGTGGTTAAGGTGCTTGCCTGAAAAGCCTAAAGAACCAGGTTTGATTACTTAGTACCCACATAAAACTAGATTCATAAAGTAGCACACACATCTGGAGTTCATTTGCAATAGCTGGAGGCCCTGGGACACCCATTCCCTCTCTCTGTCTTCTCTGTCTGTCTCTCTCTCTCTCTCTCTCTCTCTCTCTCTCTCTCTCTCTCTCTCTCCCTTTCTCTGTGTGCCTCACTCTTTTCTCTGCTTCCAAATAAGTAAATAAGAAAGTAATAGTAAAGTTGAATATTTAGAAATATAAACGATATTGAATTACAAACACAAATTTATATTTCTATAAAAATGGTAAATGAAATAATCTCTGAATTTTCCTATCAATATAACTGTGTGAAAAAAGAGAGGTTTCCTCATGTACCCTATACTTCTCTCCTGCCAAGTCTATCTAGTTAAAGAAATATCAATTAATGTCATGGGCAAACAGGTGTTGCCAAATATTCATGTATTTACCAAGTTATTCTCTAAAAGAGCTCATAATTTCTCCCATAGCCTGTTGTTTTCCGCTGGAAGAACTAATTACTTCTCTTTTCCCTCTTTTACAATTTTTATTTCCACTTAGATATTCATTTTATTTCCATGTCCTCATGACTTTTGATTTTCATTAGAGATCATTATGCTACTGGGAAATAATCACACCTCAGTGAAAATATAAGTAAAGTATTTTTAAACTTGATTATATTGCATTGTGTTTTTAAATTAATGTCTGTACACTGAGATCAATTATTATTTTTAAAGAAACTATTTTCTGAAGAACAAATTGCAGTTAAGTTGTCTTGAGGGCAATTTATTGTCATGTGGTGTAATTTAGCAACGTTCTTATCACTGCCAGGCTATAATGTTATTGAACATCTGATAAATATTAGCTGCTACAAACAGATAAGAAAATAGGAAATGAAAGTTCTCTTTAAGGTGGTAAAATGTTCAGGATCAAATTTAATGTCAGAAGAGTGATGGAATCACAAAAAATAAAGGATAATGTTTAAAAAATAATAAAGGGACAGTAACATGCCAGTAGATGCCTTGATTCTGTGTCTCCTGGATGTATTGCATTAGGGTTAACAGAAAGTTTTCTCTATCAATGTCTGTAAGGAGAAGCATGATGTAAATTTGTAATGGCCCAACCTAGTATATAGTTAAGTATAGACAAAGAAGAATGGCACCCTTTGCAAGAACTGAAGTTTATAAATATTGAAATTGAATAAAATTGTTCCACATAATAAACAAACTTGTATAGTTACAAGTATGTTATTAGATGGAAATATTAAATATAAACACATTTTAAATAATTTTATTTCAACTATCTTGAATGGTAAAATGGAATATTTCACCTGAAAAAAAAAGTACTCTTAGAGAACACTCTAAGAATGCAGAAGACGTACTCGCTTCAGCAGCACAGGTACTAAAATTAGAATGATACAGAGAAGATTTGCATGGCCCCTGAGAAAAGATGACCTGTAAACTCATGAAGCATTCCAAATTTTTAAGAAAAAAGGGTACAAAGAAATTTGTAGAAAACTGAACAGACTTGGAATATATCAAACTCAGCAAACTCACACAGTCACAGAAAGTCAAATGCCACATGGTGTCACTTATCTGCGGTCCCTAACCTGGACCTGCAGGAATTGCTGACATACCTGATAGGCAACTCAAGGCCCAGACAATAGGGATGGAAAGGTTTGGGGACAATGCAAGGATGAGGGGGAAGCAAACACAAAATGAAATCCAAAATGAGCTGATACCATGAAAACCTTTATCCTTAGAGATAGTTTAAAAGATATAACCCTCTAAAGGAGTAAGGAGTTTTAACTGAATTTATTAGCTAATGAAAGAGAAATACTTAAAGCATTGTTTGTTTTTTGCTTTACAAATATATAATTATCTCTTAAAAGAACTTATGAAAACAAAACTTATAAATTTATATAAACATGTAAATGAAACTAAATTGAAGTGATTGAAAGTAGATCTATGTATGTATGGAAAATACATAATTACAATGCAGACTGAGGACTGGAGATATGACTTAGAAGTTAAGGTGCTTACCTGCAAAGCCAAAGGACCTCAGTTCCATTCCCCAGGATTCATATAAGCCTGATGCACAGGGTGGCTCATGTGTCTGGAGATTGTGTGCAGTGGCTAGACTAAGTGGCAGGCATACCTGTTCTCTCTCTCTCCTGTCTTTCTCTCTGTTCTCTTTCTTCCTCTTACTCTCACAAATAAGTAAATATAAAACTTATTTTAAAAACAGACTAAATAAAATTCTGATGCATTTTTATTCTTTCCATATCAATTAATGTACATTAAAAGAACAAATTTCATAATATACTGATAAATATTTTAAACTTTAAATACTCCTCAAAACATAAATGAAACATTACTATTACTTAATATTAAATGCTGTATTAAAATTCCAGCATTTGACTTAAAGTTTTTATTTGTTTAGTTTTCCATTTATATTAGGTATATTAATGTAGAAAACATTTATCCCTCCTTGTATTCCAACTGTCTTGTTCTGAACATTAATAACATACTCATGGTCTCACATATCAATATTATATCCCCAGGAATGTCCCTAAACAGACACAAAAACATTTATAACAACATTACACAGCATAGTCAGAGATTGTGTATTTATATACACAAACATGAAGATAGATCACTTTTATTTCCAGCTTGGAGGACATATCTCTTAATGTTATTCTATCAATTGATACTGTATAAAAACCATCTGTTATTATTGAAATAGTGTAAAAACTTTGGGTGTAACATCTGGATAATCCATGTTGTGAGTCTAATTGTGGATCTTAAACAGAGGTCATGTCCTAGAAATAGCCCAGTGATACAAAAGAAAAGATATCAAAAGCTTGTTTTAGAAATGTTTCTATATATGTCAGAGCTGAGAAGTTATCTTGAACAAACAGTAGTTTCCAAATAAATATTTTGAAGGCAGCAACCTTTTGTGTGATAGGCAAAATTCTAAAATGATTACTATACACTTCTAATAAATGGAACCTGTAACCTGATCACAACCAACAGTATCTGAACAAGGTGTTGAGATAGCAGTCTTTGAACTTTGTTTTCTTATACTGCAGAGATGAAGAAATTTTGCAAATGTATTAAAGGCACTGAATGAACTGGCTTTAACTAATAGAAAAGAAATTATCCATGTTAGGAGGTTGCCCATAATAAAGTTAGCTCTTTGAAACAGGATCTGGAATCAAAGATTGTTTTGCCATTGATCTTAAAGAAGCAAAACTGCTCTCTGAGTCCCATAGCTTTGAGAAAAAATAATTTAGCCAGAAACCTTGTGAGCTTGCTACTGGCAAGTTCACTTCTGCCATAGCTGCTTCTCCATCAACAATTCACTCACCATGCCAACTTGTGTCAAAACAGCAGATACAAGTTCTTGCTCTAGCAAGGACTGACCTGGAACTCACTCTGTAGGCAAGACTAGCTTCAAACTCACAGTGATCTTCCTGCCTATGCCTACCCAATTCTGGAATTAAAGGTGTGAGTGACCACACAGGCTACATTTCGATAAAAATTCTTAAACAAGTATTTTTTATTTCTTGGATAATTAAAATTCTCTATTTAATGCCCCTAGCCTTTTGTTTTCCTCTTCTCATATTTTCCTCATCAGGGCTTCACTGGTCATCATTAATATGTTAGAAAACGTCAGCAGTGATGTAATTTTTTTCACTTTAGCTGCGTGACCAAAGTGCAATCTTAGCTGGTTATCAGGTGTATGGTGATATCAAAAATGACTCTGCATCTGTTCATAAGGTAAACAAAATTCTTCAATGTTAGTTGAAAATCGAATTAAACTCATAAAATTCATTTCAAATCACAATGTTTTATTAGTGTCCTTTTCAAGTAGCTATTTTGTTTTTTTTTTTTTTAATATAGTCATTTATTTATATGAGAGAGAGAGAGAAAGAGCAAGAGCTAGAGAGAGCAAATATGGGCACAAGGACCTCTAGCCTCTGCAAATGAATTCCAGATGCATACACAACCATTTGTGTCTGTCTTATGTGGGTTCTAGGGAATTGAAACTAGGTCCTTAAGCTTTACAGGCAGATGCCTTAGTAGCTAAGACATCTCTCCAGCCCTCAAGTAGTTACTTTAAAAGTAATACATTTCATAATTATGTTCACTTCCTTTACGATGACATGAGGTATGTGATGTCTATTTTCACATCCATTCTTAACAATAACAAGCTGTGTCATACATTACTGTATGTATGATTGTGACCATGCTACTCCATGGTCTTCATCAGCATTATTGAGCTTTTCCTAAACTATACTTCTCAAAATACACAACTCCACTATATGTTATAGATCATCTGAGAGAGTCCTATGGATACATCTTCAAAAGAATGCAGTAACAGCTTGTGGGCTTTGAATCTGTCTGTGAAGGTTGCCATTGATTGTTAATCTGACAGTACCTAGAAACACCTATGAATGTTGAGGATGGCCCTGGGCATGCCCTTGTGGGGTTATTATTACTGCTACCCACACAAAATAAAGTCCTGCCACTGAACGACACAGTCAGGGCATCCCTTACAAACTGAGAAACTGCCTAAACCGAAGAGGTGTTCTTTTAAACAACTTCAAAGAATTCACTTTTTAAAAAAATTTTGTTTTGTTTTATTTTTCTTCTATTTTTCTGATAAATAAGCTGTTATGTAGTGTTCGGAGAGCTGAATTATACGTACAATATGTAATAAATCTACATTCTGCAAGATCTAAATAAATAAATACATTTTCGGTATTAAAAATGGCACTTTTTGATTTTTGAAAGATCTATGTGGCAGCCATATATATATTGGAGACAGACACAAAGAGAGACAGAGAGAGAGAGGGAGAGGAAGACATATAGAGACGGGCGCGCCAGCAGCCTCTCAGGGACTGCAGTGAAATCAAGATGTGTGTGCCCCTTGTGGTCACGTGCAGCATTGTGCCCTTGCATCACTTTGCATCTGGCTAAAGGTGGGCCCTGGAGATTGGAACCATTGGAGATTGGAACCAGCGTTCTTTAGGCTTAGGAGGCAGGCACCTTAATCACTAAGCCGTCTCTCCAGCCCTATTTTAATGTTTTAAGTAAGTTAAAATAGCTATTAAAACTGTGTTGGCCTCTCTGTAAAATTAAATAAATAGTTTAAAGTAGTATTTTGGAAATCTGTTATATCAATTTTCCTAAATAACAAAATTGCCATTCTCAGTTTATTTTTACAAACTAGATTAAGTACCCTATGTATACTATGCATTTAATTTATGAGCGCTCACAATGAATAGGTGGCTTATGATTCATTGTTTCCATAATATCAGCTGTAATAAGTGGAGAATCACACAACCTTTCAATGGATGCTTCTTTGAATTTAAATGATGAAAAAAGGGCTTCTGAAAGTATCATTTTTAATTATTACCCATTTATAGCTTTTCTTTAATGTTACTGGTAAAAAAATACAAATCAGCAGAGAAAATCACATGAGTATCAGAATTGTTGTTTTGGACCATACTGTGTGCAGGGAAGTAATAAGTATATAGGTACTTATTTTAAGAGATTACCTGGGGTTCCTTTGTAGGTTTTTCATGAATCATACTACAATTCTTTTTATTTACTTTCTTTCTTTCTTTCTTTCTTTCTTTCTTTCTTTCTTTCTTTCTTTCATTATTTATTTATTTATTTATTTAAAAACACAGAGAGAGATAGATAGGGAAAAGAGAGACAGAGAGCATGGGTGTGTCAGGGCCTCGAGCCACTGCACATTCCAGATGCATGCACCAATTTGCACACCTGGCTTTATGTGAGTGCTTGGGAATTAAACCTAGGTCATTAGGGTTTGCAAGCAAGCAACATTTCATCCTATCATGCTAATTTTAATATAAAAAAATAAGTAGTAAATATCTCCTGAAGTTTTCTGTATGTTATAGAGAGGTATCTCAGGTAATATATTTGTTCTATTCTTATGAAAGATTGATTAGTAAGACTTTATTGCATGACTTAAAATTAGTAACTTTATGTGAATAAAATTAAATGTATAATTATATACCCTGCAAACATATAATTAAATTTCCTGAAAATGAATTCTACATGTTATAGAAAAATTTCCATTAAAATTCAGTTAAATTCCATTGCTCCAAGTTTCCTTGCAGTGCTCATGGACACAGGTATTCCAGGAATGACAAGAATGACTCAGCAGAACACCTGGTGGCAAACTGCACAACTTCACATGTGTTCTAACTTACTTCTTTGCTGGCCATCATTGGAGGGTAGAAAATGACTTCTGTTCTTCAACCAAATCTCAAGCACATGCTTTTGTCAGACAGAATGAAAACTCTGATACTGTTTCTATAAGTTACGTAGAAACACAATTCCAAGGCATCCATTATGTCCATCATAGTAGGATTGCTGGGCAAGAGGTTAGTCTTTGTGGCATGCTGGGTGCACAAGGAAATGCTGCTCACCATCTTGATCCCAAATGACTTCATATGATCATGCAAATGTCTCAGGCTAAAAAAATATTATTTCATTATCCGAATTAATCTCATATCAGCCTTCATCACTGATGTTTAATATATCGATAGGCATTTAGTACTTTAGTTCATGTTTTCTATGTCATCATTCATTCCCCAATAATTTTAAAAACTACCCAAGATCCAAATGGTCTCCAGTGGATTTTCAAATTTGCCTTTTTTACAGCCTATCTGACTTGACCCAAACAATCATGAGTTTAAACTTAGAAGAGCAAAGACAGCTCCTGATGATTCCATCTGTTCTAATTCTGCACATTTCCCTTGATTTTCAAAAGGACATTCTGAGTGGTGGTTTGAGTGGAATGTACCCTTTAGGCTGATGTATTGTGATTACTTGGTCCACAGTTAGTGGTAATATGAGCACATGGTTGAATCTTGTGGATGTGGAGCCCTTCTTGCTGGAGGAGGTATGTCACTGGAAGCAGACCATGAGGCTTATTAAGCTAGACCACTGTACATTGAGAGCCAGCTCCATCAATCTCTCTTGCTGCTGGGACAACATGTGATAGCCTGCTCTACCATGCTTCCTCTACCTTGACAAAAGGTTCCCTTGAAACTCAAAGCCAAGTAAATGAATAAAAATTCCTTTCTTTCTATAAGCTGCTTCTAGCTGGGTGTTTGGTGTCAGAAATGAGAAGGCAACTGTGTTGCAGACAGCTTCAGGTTCGCTGAGATGAACTTCCAGACCAGGCACAGTTATGGAGGAAGGGATATTATTTATTGAAGCTTACAGATCCAGGGGAAGTTCCATAACGGCAGAAGTCGCGGCCTGCTCTCACAAGGCCAGGCAGAGAGAGCAAAAGCCAACCATCCACCACAGCAAACAGAGCAAAAAACTACAGCCAAAAGGTCACACAGCACACTTCAGGAACTCCTGCTAGGCACATTTGCATATCTTTACAATGGAATCTCAAACCATCACCACACCTTAAGACGGCCCCCAGTGACCTTGCCTCTAGCAAGGTGATTGCAGATGCAAACTATAAAGTAATAAAACATTGAATATATTGGGGGACATATATTCAAACTACCACATTCTGCCCCTGGCCCCCAATATATTTAGCTCCTGGCCCCCAATAGATTTATAACTATCACACATTGTAAATTGTACTCAGTCCAATTTCAAAGGTTCTCACAGTCTTGATCAACTTAAGATAGTGAGTCCTGTAAAATCAAACAAGTTAAATACTTTCAACATGTAAAGGCACAGAGTAAACATTTTTAACTGGTAAAAAGCAAAGAGAGACTAGAATAATGCAAACTCAACTATCATCAGCCATCATCAAACTTCTGCAGTTCAAGTTCAATATAACCAGAGACTGCCAGTCTCCAGGTTTTCCAATTATGCCCCTCCAGCTGGGCAGAGTCGCCAGGGAAAACTTTCATCCCATGCCAACATTGCACTCCATGGTAGCCCTTTTGCACAGTCCTAGTATATCCAAAACATCTTCATGTCCCCATGCAAACCACGGTACATCTTCCAAAAGGCTCTTGCAGCCTATTCCTGAGGGTCTTCATGCCCTGCCTCATGCTGCATCTCAGCAGCAGCTCATGGAACCGTGTGCAACTCATGACCACTCCATGCATTTTTCATATTTCCAAAACTAATACCAGGTGTGCAGGACACAGCCATATTCTAAATCCAGGGACAAAATAAACCATTGCCTTGAAAAGCAGGTTCCTTCTCCAGTAAACACTCTTTCCAAAAGTTTGCATTTCTAACAGTCTTTCCTCAGGCATCCTCTCCATTGTTTTAATGTAAATCAAGTCGGCCACCTTCCTTCCACCTTCCTTAAGATTGCTAATTTGTCGACAATAGCAGCTCGGTAACCTGAAACCAGTCTCAGCGCCTCTATAATTTTAATTTGCTTGAGGTTTGCCAACTTAAAATCTTAAAACCTCAGTCCGATATCTTTAGCCAAGCACATCAGTCCATTACAAATTTAACCTTGATCAAACTTTCTGGGTCTGGATAGCGGAACGTAGCCATCCCTTATGCCAGTAGCCCAGTTCCAACAAAGTCCTCTGCCATCTTTCCTTCCCCTTAGAAAGCTCATAAACCAAGCCTCGAAGTTCAATACAGTCTGCACTTAACATTCTCAAACTCTCATCAGAATAGTCCATAAAACTTGGCTTACCACTCCAGAAGGCATCTTCAGTTGCAAGAACCAAGTCCATGCCCATTCCTCCAAAACAAAGGTTCCAAAAGACGAGTATCCACACACTCAGGTTCATCTCACCCCACACTCCTCGGTACCACTTTACTGTTGCAGACAGCTTCAGGTTCGCTAAGATGAACTTCCAGACCAGGCACAGTTATGGAGGAAGGGATATTATTTATTGAAGCTTACAGATCCAGGGGAAGTTCCATAACGGCAGAAGTCGCGGCCTGCTCTCACAAGGCCAGGCAGAGAGAGCAAAAGCCAACCATCCACCACAGCAAACAGAGCAAAAAACTACAGCCAAAAGGTCACACAGCACACTTCAGGAACTCCTGCTAGGCACATTTGCATATCTTTACAATGGAATCTCAAACCATCACCACACCTTAAGACGGCCCCCAGTGACCTTGCCTCTAGCAAGGTGATTGCAGATGCAAACTATAAAGTAATAAAACATTGAATATATTGGGGGACATATATTCAAACTACCACAAACTGTAACATTACTTAATCATCTGAGTATTACTTTCTTATTACTGTGAAAGAACACAGGGCAGAAATAAAAAAAAAAAAAAACAAGTAAAAGATTTATTTAGGCTCAGAAGATGGAGCATTTCAGACCATGACAGTGGGATTATGGGTGGAAACCTACTCACAGTGCAGAAGAACTGTAAGCAGAAATTAATAGAAAGTAGAGACTGCCTCTAGTGACTTACTTTCACCAGCCACTGCCCAACACAAACCTTCTAGACACTACCAACCATGCTGCCAACAATGTAAGATTTCCTCCTCCATGTCATTACTAAAGCTTGTTGGTATCGCCATTTTTACGGTAGCTATTCAAGCCGATGTTAAATGGTATCTTGTGCTTTTACTTTGATTTCCTTAATATCTAATTATATTTTATATTGCTTTCATATGTTCCACATTCAATGAAAGAAAATAATTTAGATATGTCTATTCAAATGTTTTACCCATTTATAGGGTTATTGCTTTTTTTTTTTTTTTTTTTACTTTATTTATTTTTGGAGAGAGAGACAGATAAAGAGAGAGGGAGAGGGAGACAGATAGAGATGGGCGTACCAGCGGTCTCTCAGCTGCTGTGAATGAAATCCAGATGCGTGCACCCCCTTGTGGGCAAGTGCAGCATTGCGCCCTTGCCTCACTTTGCATCTGGCTAAACGTGGGACCAGGAGATTGGAACCAGGTTCTTAGGCTTACCAGGCAGGCGCCTTAACTGCTAAGCCATCTCTCCAGCCCAGGGGGTTATTGCTTAATTGTACAACTGTGTATATTCTTCATATATTTAAATATCAAAATTCAATCAAGCTGCCACTTGAAAATACTTTTCTCTCCATATATTGAATTGCCTTTAATGTTTTTCAGTAATGTCCTAATCTAACACCTAACACTACTCATATTTCCTAAATTCATACACACATATGTGGTCTTAACTCAGGATCTATCATCTATAGCAATTGACAGATATATACTTTCACATTTTTTCTCTGATTAGTTTTATTGTATTAGATTTACATGTGTATATAGGATCAATTTTGAGCAAAATGTTTGTTTGCTCTGCTACACATAGACAGCCAGAGGAACAGGACCATTTGTTGAAAATTCTCTACTTACTATAGTCAGTTTTTCTGACATTTTTAAAAATATATATATTTGCACAATAATAATTGGAAGAATTTTTGTTTTAATTTTATTTCTATTATTTTATCAATATATTGTCCTATCCACTTTATGCTGCCAAATATACTATAGGTTTATAGTTGACTTTAACATCAGTTTTTTAAGTCCTATGAACTTTATAAAATTATTTTCAAGATTGATTTGAATATTTATATACACTCAAATTTCCATGTATATTTTTCAATTAATTTGTCTGTTTCTGCAGGGAAGTCAGGCTATATTTTGATAGGTGAATGCATTAAATCTATTCAACAACCTGAGAAATATCAACATCTTATCAAAAAATTCATTAAATAAGTGTACATACAGTATATTTATAAATTCTTTTAGCATTGTTTAATTTCTTATAATGACATTCTATAATTCTTATTTTAAATCTTAAACTTCTTTTGTTGAATTAATGCCTTATTTTAATAATTAGATGTATTTTTTTTAA
This sequence comes from Orientallactaga sibirica, assembly GCA_036365145.1. Lineage (NCBI taxonomy): Eukaryota > Metazoa > Chordata > Mammalia > Rodentia > Dipodidae > Orientallactaga > Orientallactaga sibirica. Next base: position 26,527,544 of record JAEOAD010000024.1, read on the forward strand.
TTTTAGTGTAATCTGAAGTAATGTTTACTCTTTCATATTTTAAAGGTTAATGTATGTTTTTTTAACTTACCAATTTCTTATTATTCTTATCCATAACATTGTGAGTTTTAACTATCTCAGAGTTTCACAAATGACTATGGAATACTCTTCTGAACTGTGCTGTACTTACACTTGTGTGCAGAAATATTAGAGTAAGAAAGGCACATTTGAACAAATTCAGAAAACATATTCTATAAGAATTCCTTTAACTTTAATAGGACTATTTCAAAGAAATATAAAACAGGAATAAAGAGTCCTTCAGTTGAGTAGAGCAAAGAAGGTTTATCAGCACAAAAGAGTTTAACCATGCTAAGAGCTAAACAGGGTAATTAAAATGCTAAGTGAAAATACCAGAAGAGATAGAGTCCTGTGAATTGTAGTCCTTGAATTTTGATTAAGAAATGAGATAATAGTGAAACTGGTATGAGGCAAAAATAAAATTGACTAACTTCAAAAAGCCTTAATATTTTTCAGATTGTTTTATGCAGCCTTGTTTGAAGAAATAATTATTTTGTAAGAGGCAAAGGGATTTATATTCTGAAGGAGTAGACAGTGATGGGAAGTAGCAGTCCTTAAGAATTGCACATAGAACTATTGATGAACTCCCATTTTCTTTTTTTTTTTTTAAATATTTTATTTTTTATTTATTTATTTGAGAGAGAGAGATACAGAAATAGGCAGAGAGAGAGAGAGAATGGTTGCACCAGGGCCTCCAGCCACTGCAAACGAACTCCAGATGCATGCACCCCCTTGTGCATCTGGCTTACGTGGGTCCTGGAGAATAGAGCCTTGAACCAGGGTCCTTAGGCTTCATAGGAAAGCGTTTAACCGCTAAGCCATCTCTCCAGCCCGAACTCCCATTTTCAATAAAGGGAACAGGTTAGAAATGTATACCATAAACTGGAGTATTGAAGAGATTAGCAAACTATATAATGAGGGTGGTACCGGTAACACTACTGAAATGAACTGATTCTATATTCCTCAGTTGGCTTTTATGTTTGTTTTTTCAGGTTTTTTTATTTTTTTTTTTTATTTTTAATTATGGACATACTTAGTTCGGATACATCATGTGTTCATACCACCCTTCCCCTTGTCCCTGCCCCATTCCACTGGAGCGCTCCTCAGTGGGCTTGCTGGTATTTCCCATGGAATTGGGACTTTGGCGTTGTGGGAGCAGCAGTCAGTTACTGGGGAGAGCCATGGTGGATGTGTTTTAAGCCTACTTCAGTGATAAGATGTTAGGAGCCTCTAGATCTCTGCTTCAGTAAGTGTTGACTATCCTCAGGGTCTGTCTCCTTCACCCTAGCATGGATAATCAGGTTCAGCATTGAAGCAACATTTTCTCATTTTCCCAATTCCTCTGTGGTTTCAGCTGGAGCTTGGCTAAACTGTAAGGGGGCGTTTTTCTACTTGGGTGTCACTACCTTCTGAAAAAGAAAGGAAGTCAGCTTATGTTAAATGGGATAAGCATTATTTATTTAGGAAGAATTTAATGGATTTAGTCCCTCTTTTAGCTGAGGACTAGTGTGAGCTTCACATTGGAAAGCATAATCTGTGCTTCCATAGGACTCTGACCTGGTTCTCAGTTCCAAAAATCAGTTCTTTTCCACTAAGTAGATCTCTTACCCAACAAGAAAGCTAGTGGTTACCCACCAAGGCTGTGTGCCACTATTGCACTTGTGTGTACATCTCGTCAAGGTGTTTGCCTCTGAGTAGACTAGACCCCTGGTTTATCAGACCGTTGCTAGCAATTTTACACCAATAGCTCATGTAGCACTTTCTACTAAAAGACAGACTGTCTGGGGACTCGTTCTCTTCTGGATTCCAGCCAGGCTGCACTATATTCCATGGGGCAGCATATGGTGCTTCAGCAATAGGGTGTTACCATTTACCTCAGGTAGGTAATCAAGTGTTTTGACAGAAGCCTGTCTTGTTTTGGGGACCTTGTAGGTCTTTAATCAACAGCTCGTTGTGGGTGTTAACTGCATTCTGATATTGGGAGTTACAGGCCAGAGCCAAAATTTTAAAAAAATTAAAAATTAAAAATTAAGGTTGGGTGTCATCCCACCCTTTCCAGGGCCCTTCATTTCAGGACCACCCCTCCCCCCATGCTCCTGTTGAAGGTTCAACCTTTTGGTCTTATCTTCAAGGATAAAAATTTCAATGGAACCCATTCATTTTGGGTTCAGTCTTGATTTTCCACCCTCCCTTCTCCTTTCCCTACCAACATTGACTTTAATTCATTGAACAGAACCTGTGCAAGGTTTGCAACTGATTTTGTTCATTGCTTTGTGGCTCATAAAGGGCATGCAACTGTGGAACCTAGAGAAACTGGTTGCTTCAGTCATGAAACTTAATACCTTATTATGTACTTTGTGCTATACAAATTTGCATAAAAACAACGTGCCCCTTGTTATATACTATTAAAATCCAAGTTGTGGGGCTGGAGAGATGGTTGTGGGCTGGAGATGGCTGCCAAACTATGCTAAAGGCACCTGCCTGCCTATACTTAAAACCAAGTTGTGGGGCACTGGTTAAGGCACCTGCCTGCCAAGCTTACCAACACTGGTTCCTATCTCCAGATACCAAATTTAGCCAGACACAAAAAGTAAGGCAAGGGTGCAATGTTGCACTTTCACACAAGGCGCACGTGTCTTGAATGCCTTCACAGCAGCTGAGAAGCCACTGGCATGTCCATGTTCTCTCTCTCTCTCTCTCTCTCTCTCTCTCTCTCTCTCAAATTAAAAAAAAAAAAAAATCCAAGTTGTGCATGTTCAGCCAAAATAGCATCTGCCTAAGCATGCTTCAGCTCCCAGAATAATGCCAGGCAAAATAGGTGGGACTCTAATGCGACTAGGTTTTAGCAGACCTCCAGTGGGTGGGCACAGAGGGGCACACTTGGGAATTCACCAGTTCTCACATTGTTGAGTAGCCCACAAGACCTTCCTGTCCGCCCAACCACTTGCCCCAGACGACACCCCCTGACCAGGTTCTCTATTGCACACCTCGCAGAACCCCCTCCACCACAGCTGCCTGAGGGGGCCCTGGTCATTGTGTCTGTTGAGGACCATATGCCACATCTTCCCTCTCTCGCCCCTCCCACTGCATCTGTTAAACCATGCCCTCTCTCGGTCCTTGCCATTGGACACTTTCCCTCTCATCCAGAGGCCCCTGCTACTGAGTCTGCCAGCGACCCATCCACAGTGTGTCAACCAGTTGTCCATAACTTCCTAGTCCAAGGAGTTCCCACCCCACTGCTTCTGGCACACACCTGTCTCCTGAAGGCTGCAACTACTGATAGCACAGCCCACATGTGCTCCTGCCAAACTTCCTAAACTTGCATCCTTGGTAGGCTGGCCTGCAGGCTGTGGGTAAGTGTACTTGACACTTGAACATAAGCAACTGAAGGGGCTTGACACAGCCAAATACCCAAATAAAATCTAGGTGTAGACCTGCATGTCTTTAATCTTAGTCAGGCAAAGACCTGTGAATGTCTGGGTCTCACTGACAGAAAACGGCAAGTTCAGGTTGATGGCAAGGCTTCCTGTGACCTCTATGCATACACACACACACACACACACACACACACACACACACACGGATGGAAAACAATAGAATTGAAAATTGACAATTTAATTCTAATTGATGGAAGAAAATAAATATATTTCACAGTATATTTGACTGTTTATTTTCAAAATTGCATAACAGCACTTTCAATTCTATAGAAAATGCATGGCGATATATTCATATACTGTTGATTTAGTATTTTATGCATTAAAGTAGAACAAGCTAACATGGAGCATTTTAGTTTACAAAATTTTAGAAATTCCTATTTTAAAATTTTGTGTTTTATTCTAAGATAATTTCTTGATATCATGGAAAATCATCACTAATAAGTGGTCTTTTCAAAGTATCTTTTTGTTTTTAATCAGTATTGTACCAATTATGTCTTTGAGTATATCATTGTCTATGCTCTCCTGAAAATTAAAATGAATGTGTTTTCATGACACAATGATTTGTCCCCAAATGTAAAGATAAATAAATAAATTCTCCAAACTATATTCATACACGTTGTTTCATGCAAACTATAATTAGATTCTCCCTGTAATTTGTCTGAGAACAGATGTCATATAGAGTACAGATCATCATATAGAAATGGTACTATAGCTTTACCCACATGACTGTTGTGCTATGCCTCCCAACTCCTTACCCACATTGGCCTGGAAAGCGAATTAACTAAATAGACTAAAGAATGTGATTCATACAAAGAACTTTTCTATACACCTTTAAAAAATACCTTGTTATTTTGCATAATTTTCTAAGTACTGGAAAAGAAAAAAAAAAATTATTCAAATATCAAGTCCTTACAGCAGCTATAGGAGAAAAAACAAGAAAAAGAGAAAGAAGGAAGGATGGGAGGATGGAAGGAAGGAAAGAAGGAAAGATGAGAAGAAAGGAAAAGATTTGTGGTTCAAACATTGCTAAAATTCATTTTTGAGTACATTTGTAAAACTTTTAAAAGAAGCATAAGTTATAAGAAAAATACTATTAGTAAAAAGTGTACGATTTTATTAACTTTCTTAAAATCTTGTCTTTAAGAGTTTTCCTAAAATGCATATTAAAGTCACCTAAGGACACATTTTCAACTCTCCAGGTCCCACGAAGCCAGACCACAGTGACACAATCATGTAATGTTACACATGTGCACAAGGGGGTGCACACATCTGGAGTTCCATTGCCCAGTAGCTGAAGGTCCTGGTGCACCAGTTCCCTCGCCCCACACCCTCTCTTATTAAAAATAAAATTTAAAAAAAGCCAGCCTGGGCCTGGGAGATGGTTTAGCTGTTAAGGCGCCTGCCTGCTAAGCCTAAGAACCGGGTTACAGTCTCCAGGTCCCACGTTTAGCCAGATGCAAAGTGACGCAAGGGTGCAATGCCACACTTGACCACAAGGAGGGGAAAACAAATCTGGATTTCGTTCACAGTATCTGAGAGACTGCTGGCGCGCCCATTCTCTATCTGTCTCCCTCTCTCCCTTTCTGTCTCTCTCTGTATCTCTAAAAAAAAAAAAATAAATAAAATAATAAAATAAAAATAAAATAAAATAAGCCAGTCTGTTGTGTTCCCCTAAAAAAAAAAAAAATCATTTTTTTTCTCTTTTCAGTTCTATATCATACCAGCAGGTGGCAGAAGTAAGACACAAACGTGCTAGAAGCACTGAGAGAGCTCTGTGAAGTGCTTATGCTGGTTTCAGTGTCCTAGAGTGAGAGTGATTTCTCCCCCTGCGTTTGCAAGGGACCAAAGCTCCTCTTGATCCTGAGAAGAGTCGTCCTAGAATACTTGGGCTAGCCGGGGGCCTCTTGTGATTGTGCTGATCACAAATCCCTGCCGTGTGGCTGTAACATTAGGCTTTAGCAAAGGGCCGCTCAAAGATCCAAAGCAAATTCTGTGCATAAATTTCAAACATCATCATAGTGACAAATATCTTTGCTTGATCAAACTTTAGTCAGTTCCTGAAACTTTTCCCGATCCTATATGTGGATTTGTTTGTTTGTAAATTCGTTGTTTTTTTTTTGTTTTTTTGTTTTTGTTTTTGTTTTGTTTTTTTAACAAAATTTCCTCTAAGTCAAGTTAGGAAAAGTCCTGTCTTTATCATTCATATCTAAACCCGCAATATCTATCAAAATTCTTCATCCTTTCACATACCCGCCTGGTAAAGGCCCATCATTTAGGGCTGAATCCACCAAGAATTCAAGTAGGGTGGCTTAGCCAATATTTCCTAAAATGCCAATGTTTCCTATTTTGCATCCACTGACAGTCTGCTCTTTGATCATTTTACCAATTATTTCCTCATTGCTGAGACAGAATATCTCAACAGCAACAGCTCTCAGAAGAAAAGGCTTTTAATTGGATTACAGTTCTGAAAGCTACAGTCCATTATGCAGAGAAAGCAAGGCTAGAGCAGAAAGGTTTCTTCTTCCTCTCCTCCTCCTCTTCCTCCTTTTCTTCTTTTCCTATTTTAAAAATATATTTTATTTATTTTTGAGAGACAGATGGAGAGAGAGAGAATGAAAGAGAGAGAGAATGGGCACATTAGGGCCTCCAGCCACAGCAAAAGAGCTCCAGACACATGCACCCCCTTGTGAATCTGGCTAATGTGGGTCCTGGAGAATCAAATTGGGATCTTTTGGCTTTGCAGGCAAGTGCCTTAACCGCTAAGACATCTCTCCAGCCCCAGTAGGAAGGTTTCTAACTAGCACGCAGAAGGAGAGGGTGAACAGGGACCTGGCTGGATTATAAAACTCTAAGCCTCATCCCCACAGAGCCACTTCCTCCAGCATAGTTCCACCTCCTAAAGGTTACATAATCTTTGCAAACATCGCAACCACCTGGAGATTAAGTATTCACATACAGGAGTCTATGGGATAATTTTTTTATTCAAACCACTACAGCACAATTGGTCACATCTTTATCCTGTATTTGAGTTAGCCATTCTCTCCACCCAACTGGGAATCTCATCAGTACCGTCTTTCTATTTCTTCCAAACATCTTGACTAAAGCCTGACTTGAGATACTTTAACAAGCCACAATGACATTTTGAAATTTTTGTAATACTAGATTACCTCAAGGACACTCTAGGAAAAAAAAAAATGATTCTATTCATAAGATGCAAAACAAAGTGAAATTTAACCTAATTTCCTTATAATTGTCAAATATTTTATACTGAATTTAGCCCATTTGCTATACTTTTGTGAAAACTCATTAGTAACTTCCTGTTGCTGGCTTTTAAAGAAAGAGTGTAAAAGCTAGGATCATAATGTCTGCCTCATCTTTTATTTCCGTGGCTCCAGGACCCAGGACACCATGCACTTCTGTGCATTTATGGAGGAAATGCTTCTTTACTGATTCCTGTGTCTGTCTTGGGTGGTGTAATGCTTACATTTTATTTTATAAGTATATGCCTTGAGTTACCCAATCCAATCACTTTTCATCAGAGTAATTGTCCCTACATGCTTAAAAAAAAAAAAAAATCCTTCTGCCTATCATAAAATCTGATAAAAATATATTACATATTTAATTAATGTAAGTCATTTAATTAATGGCTTGTTCATTTATGTGATTTAAACAACTTCATCATGTATACTGTTACAATGTGTCTCAAACCTATGTAAATATTTGTTTAAAAAACTAAAATAGGACAATTTAAATGGTCTGGCAACTAATTCATATGTATGCATGTAGAACATTCTAGGACTCTTATCTCTTATGCAATGTACATACAAATTCCAGGAAGAGGCTAGCCATGAAGCCAAGTTCTGGAGGCTGAACTATAACAATTTAGGTTTAAATCCTAGGAGAGACCTCCCTCCCAGGAGGGGTCCTGGTTGTAGAAAAGAGATAAGAAGTCAGATCATACTTTGATCTCTAACAAAATGCAGCCAGTTTGAATAGGCCCAGAGGTGCTCTTGCTTCTTACTTTCAGTGTCCCAGTCACACTAACTGCCTCACAAAGCTAACTGACTGCTTTTCAAAACCTATAGCTCTTATTACTACCTGAAGATAAACTTGATGATACTAGAACCCTATATTAGTTTCTCTCCCCAACATGTTGAATAAACCTCTTTTCTGTGTTAGGAATCTTTACAAGGCATACAGATTGTTGTGGTTTCTAAATCTAGAGATTTTGCTCTAAAAGCATGATTTAAAATATATATGATAACATAATAATGTTATTATTAGTAAGATAATGACCTGGATATCAAATGGACACCATGATGTTATTTTGTTTTCAGTTATTACATGATTCCGTTCTTACAACACCACAAATAAGTATTGCTATTATCATCACACTAAATTTCTTTAGTAGTTGTGAGAAAAAGAGACTTTCAGGAACATTTCCAAGTTTACACAAAAAAAACAAAAACTTGAACTCAGGTTTTGAAGCCTCAGACCCTATTTGTATGCTGTCAAAATAAAGCTCAGTGGTATTTTTATAGTGTTTGTGGAAGTTATTGACAAAGCATCCTTTTTATGCTAACCGAGATCCTTTGAAATTGTTTCAAAACTGTTAGGCAATCATCACAACAAAGCAGGTAGATGCTCAGGGTAGGAGGAATCAGCAGGAGGGAAGGGAATGGGTGTCACCATGTCCTGGTGGGAAGAGGAGCTATGACAAAGGCTGGGAGGAGATGACTGCTGGACACTCACTTTCACTTCCACACTCATCTGACTGTGCAATGATGGGACCATTGGCTCTGGCATAGGGAAAACAATCATCTCCAGCCTTGATCTTAAGGAAATCTGACAAGGATAGCTGTGAAATGTGATTTTTGAATCAGCATGTAATTGGTTTTACAAATGAAAAGATGTGCATGGCTCTAAACTATTAAAATGGTGAAGCTATATATAGCTTATGCCACATTCTGCTTAAAAGACACATTTTATGTACAACTGTTTTAATTTGACATTCTTTGTGGCTATTTTTCTGCTCCAGAAAGTAGAATCTCTCAAAACATTAATGGTGATATTTCATTCTTACATTTATTAATTTTGTTTGTTTATTGCTCATTTGAGACTCAATATTATATTATATATACTAAATATTATATATATTAAAGAAAATTGCATACAATAAAATCTTTGTGGACTTTGAGAACACTCATATATTACAAATATATAGGAATATATTATAGGTCACAGTAGTATTTTGAAAGATGAAGTAGTATTTCTTGCATTTTGCTTGAGATAGCTCACAAAACATTGAATAATTACAAGTCAGTATAAATACAGACTTGTAGCTATTTCAAACATAAGAGGTTTCAGAGGAAAAAATTTCAATTGCATTCATATTGAATTTTTTTTTCCAACTGTAAATAAAATGTTTCGATGTAAGAGAGAATGTGCTCTCTGCACTGATCTTTTCTCATTGTAAACGAGGGTAAATATAATTCAAAGGTGCAAGCTCCTGAATATTTTAAACTTTTATTCTGAAACCATCTTGAATGCCCTAATCAAGTATTTTCATCAGCTAGTAAAAAGCATTTCTTCTCTAACTGCAAAGTTTCAAGGAGAAAATAAACTATACAATTTATTTATTTATATGGTCAATCTATTTTTTAATTCACTTCTTATGCAGGCTTTATCAAACTGATAGGAAATCTGGAGGTAATATATTACCTATTCAATATATGAATATAGGCTGCCTATATTAGTATAAATTGTATAGACTCATCTTGTAAAAAGTATGTACTTGCATATGAGTGTGTGTATACCAGGTACATTTGCTAACCACAACTGATTGGCAGGTGTTTGTAACTATTTTTGTACCTGGCTTTGCATGGATGCTGCAAAATTAAACCAGACCAGCAGTCCTGGAGAGCAAGTACCTATAAACAGTCAGCCATTGCCTGGCAGCAGACTCATCTTCATGCAAAACGTGTTGACATAGTCTAATATTCGAAGATGCCACATAGGGACTATAAAGCACATTTGGCTAACAAAAAAAAATGGCAAACTATATATTTTTATATCTTTTTATTAATATGACAAAATACATATGAGAGAGTAATAGAACAATGAAACAACATAGAAACAACTTAACAGAAACACACCAATTTGTAGAAGATCTCTGTCTTCATGATTTGGAAATAATTAAAAATGTATTCCAAGACCATGGGCTCCTTGGCCATTTCCCCGTCTCATCTCTCTCTAGAGAATGTGCCCAGGGCTTCAAAGTGCTCATTTTGACCTACTCTTGGTGCTTGAGAGGGCTCTCCTCCACTCTGTACTACCTGCCACTCTGCTGTAGAACTGGGGGAGCGGGGTGGCTTCTGAGTCTTACCTGAAAGATCATAGGGCTTAGAAGCGTCACATCAAGGTCCCAGTGACAGATGCTATGATATTGACTTGCTGAGATCTGAAATAAATGCAGAATCCCTTGCGGTCTGGCAACTAATTCATATGTATGCATGTAGAACATTCTAGGACTCTTATCTCTTATGCAATGTACATACAAATTCCAGGAAGAGGCTAGCCATGAAGCCAAGTTCTGGAGGCTGAACTATAACAATTTAGGTTTAAATCCTAGAGAGACTTCTTCCTGTGAGGGGTCCTGGTTGTAGAAAAGAGATAAGAAGTCAGATCATACTTTGATCTCTAACAAAATGCAGCCAGTTTGAATAGGCCCAGAGGTGCTCTTGCTTCTTACTTTCAGTGCCCCAGTCACACTAACTGCCTCACAAAGCTAACTGACTGCTTTTCAAAACCTATAGCTCTTATTACTACCTGAAGATAAACTTGATGATACTAGAACCCTATATTAGTTTCTCTCCCCAACATGTTGAATAAACCTCTTTTTCTGTGTTAGGAATCTTTACAAGGCATACAGATTGTTGTGGTTTCTAAATCTAGAGATTTTGCTCTAAAAGCATGATTTAAAATATATATGATAACATAATAATGTTATTATTAGTAAGATAATGACCTGGATATCAAATGGACACCATGATGTTATTTTGTTTTCAGTTATTACATGATTCCGTTCTTACAACACCACAAATAAGTATTGCTATTATCATCACACTAAATTTCTTTAGTAGTTGTGAGAAAAAGAGACTTTCAGGAACATTTCCAAGTTTACACACAAAAACAAAAACTTGAACTCAGGTTTTGAAGCCTCAGACCCTATTTGTATGCTGTCAAAATAAAGCTCAGTGGTATTTTTATAGTGTTTGTGGAAGTTATTGACAAAGCATCCTTTTTATGCTAATCGAGATCCTTTGAAATTGTTTCAAAACTGTTAGGCAATCATCACAACAAAGCAGGTAGATGCTCAGGGTAGGAGGAATCAGCAGAGGGAAGGGAATGGTGTCACCATGTCCTGGTGGGAAGAGGAGCTATGACAAAGGCTGGGAGGAGATGACTGCTGGACACTCACTTTCACTTCCACACTCATCTGACTGTGCAATGATGGGACCATTGGCTCTGGCATAGGGAAAACAATCATCTCCAGCCTTGATCTTAAGGAAATCTGACAAGGATAGCTGTGAAATGTGATTTTTGAATCAGCATGTAATTGGTTTTACAAATGAAAAGATGTGCATGGCTCTAAACTATTAAAATGGTGAAGCTATATATAGCTTATGCCACATTCTGCTTAAAAGACACATTTTATGTACAACTGTTTTAATTTGACATTCTTTGTGGCTATTTTTCTGCTCCAGAAAGTATAATCTCTCAAAACATTAATGGTGATATTTCATTCTTACATTTATTAATTTTGTTTGTTTATTGCTCATTTGAGACTCAATATTATATTATATATAATAAATATTATATATATTAAAGAAAATTGCATACAATAAAATCTTTGTGGACTTTGAGAACACTCATATATTACAAATATATAGGAATATATTATAGGTCACAGTAGTATTTTGAAAGATGAAGTAGTATTTCTTGCATTTTGCTTGAGATAGCTCACAAAACATTGAATAATTACAAGTCAGTATAAATACAGACTTGTAGCTATTTCAAACATAAGAGGTTTCAGAGGAAAAAAATTCAATTGCATTCATATTGAATTTTTTTTTTCCAACTGTAAATAAAATGTTTCGATGTAAGAGAGAATGTGCTCTCTGCACTGATCTTTTCTCATTGTAAACGAGGGTAAATATAATTCAAAGGTGCAAGCTCCTGAATATTTTAAACTTTTATTCTGAAACCATCTTGAATGCCCTAATCAAGTAATTTTCATCAGCTAGTAAAAAGCATTTCTTCTCTAACTGCAAAGTTTCAAGGAGAAAATAAACTATACAATTTATTTATTTATATGGTCAATCTATTTTTTAATTCACTTCTTATGCAGGCTTTATCAAGCTGATAGGAAATCTGGAGGTAATATATTACCTATTCAATATATGAACATAGGCTGCCTATATTAGTATAAATTGTGCCACTGCAGATGGACTCTAAATGAATGTGCCACTTTGCCCTTCTGGCTGGGGAATCAAACTGAGTTCAGTAGAATTTGTAGGCAAGTGGCTTAACCACTGAGCAATCTCTCCATCCCCAGCTGTTGTACACTTTTAAGCCTTATCTCATTATATTTTAAAATAAAATCTGTGATTGAAGGGTGTCAAATGATTCCAGTTTGTTTCAAAAAGAAGGTACACTAGAGTACCTTTGGTATGCATATGCATTACATTACCTAAGTAATCATGGGACACCAAGTAAAATATATTTTCTCCCTGAGCAAAATAGGGTTATACTGTTCATCCCATGACTCTCTAATTTTCCACCTTTGATCAACACATCATGGTACTTACATCAGTCTAGGTATTACCATTTGCTCAAGGCTAATGTTCATATACATATGCAAATTCTGTCCATTTCCCTTTGCTTAGTGTGTAGTACCAGTAATAGTACAAGGAAGACATATATTCAGTAATTGTAAACTTACTTCAGATTGCTTCTCTTATGTACCAGACATTCCATTTTATTTCAAGACTCTGTATGAAGAGTTTGCATGTATAAATTTGAAGAGGCATGGTAATATTTTATTTCAGGTTAGCATATTTAAAATCTATGATTAAGAGAATCAACTTACTGTGATTGCACAGATCCCAGGAAGTGTTAATGAACCCTACTCATATTTTAGTCATGAGCATGCCAAAAACAATTAGTGGCCATCAAAATCTCACAGATCATCCAATGTGTAGTCCCCATTTGATTGCCAATTACTGCTACTGTTCCTCCTTCATCCTTAACATTTAACACTTGCTCAGTTATTGAACTCCCTAGCTATCTCAAGTCCTCTGCTGAAATTAGAGAAATAGTTGTCTTTAGCCTCCATAAAGGGAAGTCAACATTATGTTTTTCAAAGAAGATATTCTTTCTGACATCAGTATCCCTCTTAATGCCTTGATGAAACAAATCTTTTATGGATAATACATTTATAATTTCAAGTTTCATAGCATCTAGGATAGTAAAATATATTGTAGAATAAGCAGTCTTTCTTTTAAAATTCTGTTTATAAAATCAGTGTCATAATTAAATAATATTATTAATGGAGTAATTTTTTAATCATTTTATTGTTGTCTTTATTTTAGTTTTTTTAAATATATTTTCACTATGTAGCTGTACCTGGGCTTAAACGAGCAAAGTTCCTGTAATAATTCTTGATTTTTAATTTTTAAGGTTAAATCTCAATTTTGAGTCTTCTATGGGGAACAAATAAATTGTGATTGTTGTGTATTACAATTTGTAAGAAGTTCTTTTATTTCTTAACACATAGAAATGACCAATCAGAGACAATTTTATTTTCTAAAAAAGCAAGTTTTCATGAAATAGAGAAAATGGAAATGAAATATTTGTAAAGGAGAACATAAAGTTATTAAAAGCAAGAAATATTATTTTCATATTACATAAATTTTTCCTAAATGAGAATGCATCAACAGATTCTTCTTTAAGACAGACACAACTCTTGTGCAGCTAGATTCTGAAGAAAAATAATCCTATAGGTGAGGTGTGTATAAGATTTTTTTTTTTTTGCTTAATAAACTACATCAGGTGTCATTTACTCATCTGTGTGACAAGAGCCAGAAACAAGGAGGTAACATGATGGATGTTGTATTTTGCATCAGTTTCTCGGGTTTTGGTCCATGCTTGATTGGGTGCATTGTTTCTTCAAATGTGGGTGAGGCAGAAACTCATAGCAGAACAATATGGAAGAATAGAACTATTCATCATTTAGTAGTGATGAGGCAAATAAAAGACATAAAGGTAAGAAAGAAATGTGCATGCTTCAAAGGAAAGTCTCCTCCAATCAGGTACCACATTGCACACTACCACCTCTTCTACACATTTTATTCAAGTTCATTAGTTCAGACTTCATGATCTTCTGTAATTATCTATGGAAATACTTACAAAGTTACCCTCAGATGTGTGCTTCAATAATTTTATTGGTACTTCTTACCCATTAAAATTGACACTTAAAGATCATCAAAAAAAATCAATAGTTTGTTCTATATACCAGCAATAAACTTTCTGAGAAGGAAATCAAAAAACAATTCTACTTACAATATTTAAAATAGTTTTAAACATCTTGAGTAAGTCTAAACATGGCAATGGAAAACTATTACAATGAAATCTATAAAACACTGGATAGAGAAAATGAACAAGACACTAGAAGGTAACTTGTTCTTCATGCTTATGGATGGATAGATAGAATGATATTAGAAAATTACCTATACTAATCAGAATAGCATCAGATTTTGAACACTTCCTAATGACATTTTCAATTTTTATTTCAATGTAGGTCTGAGATTCACATGTTTTACATATATACATGCCTATCATTCTATTTTTTTTTTTTTTTTTTTACCAATTTGATTTTGTTTCTTTATTTGAGAGAGAGAAGAAGACAAAGAAAGAGAAAGGAAAGAGTAAAAAGAATGTATGGGCATTCCAGGGCCTCCAGCAACTGCAAAAATTCTCCAGAGACATGTGCAACCCTGTTCATCTGGCTTATGTGGGTACTGGGGAATTGAACCATGGTCCTTTGCCTTTACAAGCAAGTGCCTTAACCATTAAGCCATCTCTCCAGCCCCCACAGGCTGAAATTTTATTTACGTAAGTGACAAAAATCGTTTAGCAAACTTTTAAAACTTTTTTGGGGGGTTACTATTCAAACTTGCCTTAAAAACCCCATCATAACCTCTATTCTTGCTTCTTTAAGGAACCCCATTTGAATTTTCCATTCACTGCACTACACTCATTTGCTCACCAGAAATTCCATGTGGACTTCTTATGGCAATCCACATTCTGGGTATTTTGTCTGTCTCTTTCTTTTTATTTCCTTCATGATTTTTTTTCTAATTACTTCAAATCTTATAACCCATATCTAGTAAGATTTTGACATTCCACATCCTTGCATAAAATACGCACACTTTTTTTTAAAGGTTTCAGCTACATTCCCAAGCATCCAAGGATTTCATGGTGTACATGGTTTTCATATTATTACAAAATTATGTGAACTTTAATGCCATCAAACTATTTACAATTAGTTTCTCAAGTGAAGACCATTTTTTTTTTTTTTATTTTACTTGTATTTTACTTATAATTCTTTAAATTTCTTACATGGGATGAAAGTTAAACAGGGAGATAAAACTAATTTCACTTTATACACAATCTCCACAGTGGAGTAAAAAATATTCATGCTAGGTTCTTGATTAATCATTTTCTTATTTCCAAATAATTGAATGCATAGTCATAAATAGTGAAGCTATTTGATGTAAAACAGCATTGTTAATTTACCTTGGATGAAAATGATTGGGAATAGTTCATGTGAAAGAATAAACATTAAGAAACATAACTTATTAGAAATTAAACCCTTGATTGTATAACTTTTAAAAATAGCTGTATTTCACTATCAACTAAAACAAGTGATTATGATAATAAAGTGATAAATCATATTCTGGATAAAATCAAAATAGAAAATTGAATCCTATATATTTCCAAATGCTACTTATCTATAAAATATAAATTAAATTGTCATATGTGAATTAAGTATTTGATTGCAGAGTCTTTACAACTTGTAATTTATGTACTAGTGCCAACATAGTTTTCCTGTCAGATTCATATCCAAGTGCAAATGTTTCATATGCCTTCTCTATCTTACTCTGTGCCATGGGAGACTTCTTTTGACCTGTCTACATTGGATTCCTTGCCATTGCCTGAAAGGTGAAATGCTTGATAAAATTTATCAGTTTTAGAATGGTAGCCATGTGTTTAACTTCATTATTAAGGATGATGTTGTACATAATTGAAATGAACATCAGTATATTATGCTTTTGCAAACAGTTTAGTAAAATGGTGATTATTTAAAGAAAAGCTAAGGAAGAACAGGATATTCCAATGCCCTTAAAAACTGAATGCACAATGACAATATAGCAATTATTACTTGTATAATTGTAAAAAAATACCGTTTTTTTTTTTTTTTTTTTTACACTGGCATTCTCCCTACTGTGCTAAGTATGAACTTCAATTCAGTGATTTTAAATTACTAAACTGACTGAAAATTAGTGAAATACTAATGGGATGTGCACTAAAATTTTGTTTCAAATAGTTATACCAACATTAATCAACACTTGGAAAAATGAAAGCTCTAGCATTTGAAAAAAAATACATTATTACACTGATGAATCCTAGGAGTATGATAAAGAGAGGGATAAAAATAAATAAAAAAGAGTAAAGAGAAACATAGAAAAAATAGAACAAAAATACAGATAACTAAAAGATATAGTAAATACTTAAAACTTAATTTGAATAAAATTATTTGTCAACACATTGACGATTTTCCTCCCATATGTGTGTGGGGGGGTGTGCACATGCACATGTGTATGCATGTTCATATGGCCACAAGTGTGTGAATAGGTAGATGCATGTGTTGGAAGCCAAAGGTCAGTTCAGGGTGTACTTCGAGATCTTTGTCCACCTTATTTACTGAGGAAGGGTCTCTGATTTGAACCTAGGCCTTGTGCATTCTGCTCTCACTAAACATCTTGCATTAGGGATACTAAATCTCAACCTCTAGGGTGGTGAGACTACAGGAAGGCTGTTGTGCCCACCCGGCATTTATTTATGTGGGCTCTGAGGATTTGAACTTTAGCCTGTGTGTTTATGTAGCAGAGCCACCTCACTACCTCTAATGTTGATGATTTTTTTTTTTTTCGTACAAAAACACATAAAAAAAAAAAAAGGAGAAAGCATACATAAAAAGAACTGAATCTATGAGACAATGAAACCTTCATCAAGAAAGCTTCCAGACCAGGACAAAAAGCAATGTGAAAATCCCTCATATTAAAAAAAAACAACATAGTGCATCATTCTATAGTATTAAATAGTTGGTGAAGAGAAAATATTCACTTACTATGAACATGCACCTTAATAAAAGGCAAGAAGAAAATATTAAAAGAAAGAAAAGTAA
Organism: Orientallactaga sibirica; assembly: GCA_036365145.1. NCBI lineage: Eukaryota > Metazoa > Chordata > Mammalia > Rodentia > Dipodidae > Orientallactaga > Orientallactaga sibirica. The sequence goes on from JAEOAD010000024.1 coordinate 26,544,569, forward strand.
ATATAATATGTAAGACCCCTAATACTTTAAAATATGTTTTTTTTTAAATTAATTCTGCCATATTTAAAAAAATGCAATGTTTGTTCACATCCATTTTGTGGAGTATATTCAGAAATATTAGGTTGTATAATATATAAAATTGAGTTATAAAAATTCAGAAAGTTTACTAGAATTGGTAAATATTTTTTTTTCTCAAATGTTATATGAAAATGGCTGTGTGTGCACATGCAATCACTACTAACTGGCACACGTGGCAAAGGTAGAAGTTCAAGTCCACCCTGAGACTACATGGTGAATTCCAGGTCAGCCTGACCTAGAGTGAAACCCTACCTTGAAAAAAAAAAAAAAAAAAAACAAAGTACATCATTTTGCTAAAAAAGGTGAATTATGCTCAAAAAAACACAATGCATTCTTATTTTCTAAAAAAGATATTATATAAGAACTGAGCTATATTTACTGATTAGTGTTTTATTTCTGACTGGCTTTACATTTCTTTTACAGGTTACTTAATAGAGCAATTATGATTTCCAAAGCTGAAGATTCATGCCTTTGTCTCTTTATAGAAAAAAATTACTTTTGTGACCTCTGAGTGGCTTAGAAAGCACATTGAGACAAGACAATATTTTTTTTTGAAAAATTAACTATTACAGTAGAAGTTATAAAATGGGCAATTGCTATGCTAAATGTAGACCATTGGAAGACTGATAGCTCATTGTGTAAAGAGTCCTGGATTTGGTTCCTAGAACTCCCTGTAAATGTTAATATTCATGCTTCACATATTGCATTTCTATTCACAAAGAAAAATTGTAACAAATAAGATTCTAATATATTTAATTTATGAATTTGTCAAGGTCACTGAATAACAATGAATATATATATAAATTAGATAGATGAGATATATAATAATAATAATAATAATAATAATAATGATAATGATAATATAGAAAATATGTAGATATTTCTAGGAACTCTGCCATAGAAGTACATTGGTGAAATGTATTAGATGTAACTTCTCAGTAGAAATGTTTAAAGTTCCCTAAAGTGCAAAAATTCAACAAGGAATTAAGTGGGGATTTTCATGCAGTGGAGAGAAATAAGCATGAAATTACACATTAATTCTGTCATTATGGAGATACTTATTTATATCTAGTCTCAGCTAAAGCTAAGAGAGGAAAACAAAATTACTCATTGAAAATGGAATACTAGAATCAGGTACATAGAAAATTTGATCAGTGGAGAAAAGATATCAGGGTGTCTAAGACTTATCTACATAAAATCAAGTCAGTGCATTTTATTATTTTAGAAGAATTATCCATCATATATGAGCATGTATAAAGCAATAAAAGACAAAACTTTAGGCATATTTGAGATCAGAAGACATAATTCAAAATTTAGACTTTTACAAGAAGTCATAAAGCATGGTGGCAGTGGAACATAAAAAAAATCCTGAAAAGATGATAAGTATTTACAGAAAAGTTATGTTCATTGCTCCAAAACTTCCTGTTCCTATAGTACTTCAGTCCTGTGCCTAAACTGTCCTCACCTGCCCAAGCTCCAATGAAGTAATAACATAGACAGGATGCAGAAAGGAGTAGCTGAAGCACTCCAGATCCAAGCATCCTGATTCAATTTCCAGTTGCAATTTCTGTTCATGGATTACAAAACCAAAGTATATTTCAAAGTGAGAATATATGCAATATATTTCATAGCTTTAATCTTGGATTCATAGTAGCATTAATTCTGTGTGGTACACTTTTCAGATCGGTTTATCACATTTATGTCCTTATAATGAGATCACAGTCCTAATGGTTCAGGTACTGCCTGTCTTCCCATGAGAATGAATAACTGCTTATTGACTTGGGTGACATTTCTATACCTGTTATGCCCCATTCCTACAGCAGTCCATGTTTTATTTTTTTTTTTTTAGTTTTGTTTTTTTTTCTCTTTTCAAATTGTAGCAAAGATTTAGCTTTGCATTCAGTTACAAATGTACATGAAGTTATTTTAGTTTCATGAATAATAATTTCTCAGGGTGGGAATAACTAAGTGCTTCATTCTGCATCACTTGAAACAGAATGTGTTTTACCACAGTTATGATGGTTATAAAATGGAAATCAAGTGTAGGCAGAGTAGTTTCCTTATGGAAACATGAAAAGAAACTCCTTCATCCCTATCTCCGAGTTTCTAGATGCTGTTAGAAATCCTTGGTATTAATTAGCTTGTACATACATCAGACCTGCCATCTTGCTTCCATTACTACATCACGGTCACTCCCTCTGTGCTTATTTACCCTCAAGCCTTACCACAGCATGCTCATTTAGTATGAGTTAGTCTTAGACTGATTAAATCTGTAAAGAATATGTTTATAAATTTGGCTACATTTATAAGAATAAAGGGTGAACATCAAGAAATGTTTCTGGTGAACATAATTCACCTCTAACAATACATTGAAAAAATTATAAATAGCAAATTGTATCTCAAAACATATTGTACCTCAAAAGTCTTCTGCTATTTTATATTTCATGAATAATGCATGTTTTAGAATACCTAAAGAAAAAAAAATCATATTATTTATTTCAGCCTTATGTTGCAGGTGAGTAATGTACTTTGTTAAAATGTATATTGTTGGGTTGAAAGATTATTCAGGGCTGGAGAGATGGCTTAGTGGTTAAATGCTTGCCTGTGAAGCCTAAGGACCCTTGTTTGAGGCTCGATTCCCAGTACACAGGTAAGCCAGATGCACAAGGTGATGCATTCATCTGGAGTTTGTTTACAGTGGCTGGAGGCCCTGGTGTGCCCATTCTCTCTATCTCTCCCTCTTTCTCTCTTTGTCATTCTCAAATAAATAAATAAAAATAAATAAAAACAATTTAAAAAAAAAGATGATTCAAGGGTTAACTGAATTTCACGAGGCATCAAACACACCTGAAACAACTTGAGTGTGAATATCCAGATTCCATGTAAACAGCTGGGCATGGCCACAACCTCTGTAACCTCAGTCTAACAAAAACCAGCAAGCTCTCAGTAAGAGACTCTAGCTCAAGTAAAGCCATGGAAGAGTGATGGGGGATCATAGACTTCTTCAACCACTGCATAGGAGGGCCATCTTTACATTTGCACACACACACACACACACACACACACACACACACACACAGGCACATAAATGGCATGTAGTTATGGCTTAATAAGTATAATAAGTATTATGGAATTACACAAATCTATAAATACAATTTGTTAATGCAAAGATCTAGCTAAATATTTTCCAGCATAAAGCAAATCTAAAATTCAAAGTTATATCTGATAAAATATTGCATTTTATAAGTAATTATTTATATACAGTCTCCCTATTTATAACATTAATTCAAACCAATAAGAGTATATTTTCATGCCTCTTAGCAATTCTGTGGAACTTACTGAAACACTTTTCTCCTGCAGATAGTAAATTAAAACTATTAGGAGGGCCAGAGAGATGGTTTAGTGGTTAAGGTGCTTGCCTGCAAAGCTTAAGGACCTAGGTTCAGTTTCCCAGTTCCCACATAAGCCAGATGCACAAGGTGGCACATGTGTCTGGAGTTTGTTCACAATGGCTAGAGACTCTGGTATGCACATTCTGTTTCTCCTGTTCTCTCTCTCCAACTGGGTGTACACAATTCTTTTGAAAAATATGCAGATAACCACATAGCCACCTTGTTCATGAAGTCAAGTGACAAAGTTCAAATAAGATAAAGTACAAAGAGCAGAAAGTCAGTCTTGTCACTCCCTGGGACCTATTTGCACTTGTGGTAAGCAAGTCAACTAAGTTATATATTTATGATAACTTTACAAATGTGGTGCAACTGGAGCACAAAGCAGGGGAAATCGCATGTTCATAATTCTTTGTTAGAATAAGTGAAACTTGTTTGGAAGTGTCTAAGCTTTTTTTTTTATTTTTTTTTTTTAATTGACAACTTCTATACTTACATACAAAAAAAAAAAAAACATGATATTACCCCCATTCCCCTTTAGAATTCTAATCTCCATCATATCTCCTCCCTCTGTCCATTAGTTTTTCTTTTAATTTAATGTCATCATCTTTTTCTTCTATTTTTGAGGGTCTTGTGAAGGTACTGCTAGGCACTGCAAGGTCATGTATATGGAGGCCAATTTCTGTCTGGGCAGTTGCATTGTAAGGAGTTATACCCTTCCTTTGGCTCTTCCATTCTTTCCGCCCCCTCTTCCACAAAGGTCCCTGAGCCTTGGAGGGTGTGACAGAGATGTTTTAGTGCTGGGCACTCCTCCATCCCTTCTTCTCAGTGCTTGGAAGGGTCTAAGCTTTAATGACTCGTGAGCAGGTGAAAATAATTGAGGAAGACCTATCATCCACTCAGTGATAGGTTGATCAGAGTTTAGAAGAATAAACGCAATCTCCAAAACTAGATCACTCCAAGACATAGTTATCCTTATATATTTGGAGCTGACATTTTAAAATGTTCAAAGTAGAGCAGGGCATGCTGGAACATGCCTTTAATCCCAACACTCAGGAGGCAGAGTTAGGAGGATTACCGAGAGTTCGATGCCACCCTGCGACGACATAGTGACACAGTGAATCCCAGGACAGCCGGAGGTACAGTGAGACCCTTCCTCGAAAAGCCAAAAAAAAAAAAAAAAAAAAAAAAAAAAAAAAAGACTAATAATACAGACTTCCAAGACATCCTTTGTAGCCTAAATGCTTCTGTTAATGAATACAAAAGACACAGAAATAGACATAACCTGACAATTTGGCTACATGGATCATATGTTTACAAATATTCTATCTGGTTAAATCAAAACACTTTAAACATCTTTGTAATCATACTTCAAGTCCTGACTCTGACATCATACAACACCACATATCCAAATGGTGTACCGTTAGTACACATTCTTGTATGTTGGTTTGTAAATGTGATTGCATGTCTGTATTCCGTGTCCAATATAAACATTTTGTACTTCAGAATTCATCATAAGAACTGACTAGACTTGATCATAAGCTCTGTTTTTCTATATATATATGCAAGAAATAGAGATAAAGAGGCAGGGAGAGAGGGAGAAAGTGAGCAAGTGAGAGAGAGAGGGAGAGAATGTGTATTCCCCGGACCCCAGTCACTACAAATGAACTCCAGATGCATGTAACACCAATGTGTATCTGACTTACATTGGTACTGGGGAATGGAACCTGGTTACTTAGACTTTGCAAGCAAGTGTCTTAACCACTAAGCCATCTCTCCATCCCCCCTCTGTCTTTTTAAAATTCCACTTGAACACTTCTGTAAATTTGAGGTCCAACTTCCTTCTTTATTACTGGTGGGACTTATTCTATGAATGTACCTCCATTGTAATTTATTTTACTTTTTTTTTTCATAAAAACCAAATAGGTTAAGTCAAGTGGCTTTATCAATGTAACACATTATTCAGTTAACAGATTAATACATTAGTAAAACCCTGGGGTCATGTTGAGGCAGAGAGAACATAGGTCTTACATTCTATCTATCCAGATGTTTAGGTGAGGGATTCATTTAATAATAACAATGATAATAATAATAATAATAATAATAATAATAATAATAATAATAATAACAGTATTCCCATACCACGGTGCTCTCTTCTAAAGGAACAATGAGATAACAGTTTGTTAAAGTTAAAAGAATTCTTTACCATTAGGCATTTCCAAATGTTACCAAGTATACCAAGATGTTTCCAGCTACCACAAACTTGAAGTACTTGAAGTTCATGATTAATGTCATTCTTCCTGACACTGGGAACACATGCAATAACAGTAGAATTGAAAAAATTTGGATTTTCTAAGTAAAGAATGGATGACAATCTTCTTGCTGGATCACTCTGAATGAATGTCAGCCATTCACAAAAATTTGGTAAACATGGGTTTGTGTATTTTTCTCAGACTGTCTTCAAACCATGGACTCCCCAAATATAAAACAGGGAAAATGCAGCTAAAATAGTGCTAAAGTATAATTCTTGTGATATCATGCATTTAATTTTGTATTTATTATATAAATTTAAATTAAATATATCATCCCAATTTCCCCAAATATACATTCAATAAATACAAAGCTGTATAAGATTCCACTTGGGATCTGATCATAATTTTTAAGAAGCAGACATATAGCAGAATGAAGATATGATTGAAATGCAAACATCTGGCTGCAAGACTTGGTGTTCACATAATTATCTATAATTCAAGTAACTTCTTAAATTGTTGCTGCATTCTGTGTTATATATTTATTATTATAAGAAGAAAATTGGATTCTATACTCTGTTTTACTTAAAATATAATTTTATGCCTTTGTGTTAATTTTAAAACATAAAGCCTACATCAGCTGTAAGCTCTCATCACTAACTTGTATGTTCTGTTTTTTTTTTTTAATTTTTATTTTGTTATGATCTCACGCTAGCCCAGGTTGACATGGAACTTATTATGTAGTGCAGAGTAGCCTGGAAATAGTGGTCATCCTCTTGCCTCAGCCTCATAAGGGAGTGTAAGTCATGCATGTGTTAACATGGCGTGCATGTGTGTGTGTGTGCGTGTGTGTGTGTGTGTGTGTGTGTGTGTGTGTGTATGTGTATGTGTGTGTAGTATTTCCTTATGACAGACTTATTTCTAGTTCTCTTAATACAATGATGTTTCTGATACTTTTTCTCCACAGTATAATTGCCATACCCAAACAGACATTTTGGCTTAAAGTTGCAATTCCTTTAAAATTGATTTTTGGAACTAGCAGCAATCTGCTCATTCTGAAATAGGGTTATGGCTGGAGAGACAGCTTAGCAGTTAAGGCGCCTGCCTGCTAAGCCTAAGAACGCTGGGTCCAATCTCCAGGTCCCACGTTTAGCCAGAGGCAAAGTGACGCAAGGGCACAATGCTGCACTTGACCACAAGGGGGCACACACATCTGGATTTTGTTCTGAGCAGCTGAGAGAATGCTGGCGTGCCCATCTCTGTCTTCCTCTCCCTCTCTCTCTGTGGCTCTCTCCAAAAAATAAAATAAAACAAATATGATTAATACATTATTTTCTCTTATTCCATCTCAATAAGGAGATGCATACTGGCCAACTTTGACCCTCCTTATTAGTATCACTTGATAGAGTTGCATAATATTAAAAATTTCCCTAATCTAGAAAGTGAAAAGCCTCAACCCACTGCCCAATGAGATTCAATAGTGATTTTTTTTTTTTTTTGAGAGAGAAAGAGAGAGAGGGAGGGGAAGAGAGACAGAGAATGGGCACACTAGCAGCCTCTCAGGGGCTGTGAATGAACACCAGATGCCTGCGCCACCTTGTGGGCAAGTGTGGCACTACACCCTTGTGTCACTTTGCATCTGGCTAAATATGGGACCTGGAGATTGGAACCGCCATTCTTAGGCTTAGCAGGCAGGTGCCTTAACCACTAAATTATCTCTCCAGACCTATAATGATTATTTTAAAATAACTTAGCAACCTAATTTTACACCTTTTCTCAGAATAATGTGGAAAATAATATTCTAGTGAAATTTTTTCAGTATGAATTGTTTTTATAAGAATTCATCCACAATAAATTTTATTTAATTATTTTGTTTCTTTTTCATATGACATGTAAAATTTATGTATATGCATGTGTACACACTTGGCTGTCATTTCTCAGGTACTTTGTCCATTTCTTTTGAAGACAGGGCATCTTATTGGCCTGGAACATCCCATGTAGGCAAGATTGGGTGGCCAGAAACATTGGAGATCCTCTCTCTCTGCTTCCCTCACACCAGGACAACAAATGCACACAGCCCCCTTCTCTGGCTTTTACACATCGATACTGAGCTGTGAACTAAATTCCTTTACCAACTTAAGCTGTTTATCCAGCATGACTCTGTAGAGTTTAAAGTGGGCATTGGATACACATTGCTGTTTTCAGAGATTAGAAGCCATATAAGACAAGAAGGGAACAGGTTACCATTGCATTATTGTAACTTGGGCAAAGCCCCTGACCAAAAGCAGCTCATGGGAAGAAAGGATGAATTCCATCTGACAAAAAGCATGTCAGCCAGAGAGATGGGTGTGCCAGCAGCAGGGAAGGAAGTAGTTTGAGTTCTGGGTTGATATTATCCCAGAGCATGCCTATAGTGCCACATGTCCTCCAGCAAGGCTCCACCTCCCAAAAGCTCCACAACTTTCCCAAACCATCACCAGCTAGAAATCAAAAAAAATTCACTACCGTGAGTTAATGTTGGACATTGCAATTATTCAAATCAACACAGGATGGGTGAAAGCTAGAGAAAGAGGTCTCCCAAAGGAGCCGGAGCCATGGATATTTATGAGGAAATCTACCAAACATGCACAAAAGGGGACACCAAAATGTTCACTAAGTAAGAAGAGAGGAAATAATCTTCTTGTTCTCTGAACCTCATAACCTATACTAAACAGAATTTGTCACTGAGAAGTGCATGACAGGAGGTATTGCCAGACTTCCGTAAAACAAAGGCTGACAGGGTGATTAGTCCTCAAAGGGAGAGCAGAACACAGAATGGAACTATGGGCCAAACACACAAACCTGGCTAATCCTCAGTGCACTACTTTATGGCATAAATATCAATGGGCGATACTACTTGCAGAGATTACAGAGAAAACAAAATGATTGTAAAGATTGCCTCCCATCCTAATAGTTGTGCTGATATTTTCCAATGCTGTTAAGAATCTTTTGAATTTCATATACTTCTACTTGTTGATTCTTGGGACTATTCCCTGTGTTATTAGTGTCTTCTCAGGAAGTTCTAACATACACCTATCACTTCTGGTGTATGACTATGTTTTCTGGATTTTCAGTATCAGTGTTTGATTCATTTCCAAATGATGGTAGTGCAGAATGAGAAGTGCAGGTCTAATATGCACAACTGAGTTTTACTCAGCTTTAAGCACAAACATGAAGTTATGAAATTTGCAGGAAATTTAATGTAATTGAGTAATTGATTTCATATATATATATATATATATATATATATATATATGTAGTAAGTTAAATAATCTATTCACAAAATGACAAAACTCCCATGTTCTCTCTCATATGTAGTTCCTAATTTTTAATTTTGAAGATATGGGGATCTGAGACCAAGTACAGGCTATGGTTTAAAACATGATCAAGAGAAGGGAACCAAAAGGGGAAAAAAGGAGAAAAGGAAAAAAAAAATGTAACATGCATTCCATCATTTCTCCTTACTGCTGAGTAGAATTCCATTGTGTGTTTGCACCACATCTTAATTATCCAATAATCAAACGATGGGAATGTGGGTTGATTCTAGTTTTTAGCTATTGTAAATTCAGTAGCTATAAACATGGTTGAGTAAAAATCTCTGCATTAAAGAGTATAACCTTGGGCTGAAGAGATAGCTTAGCGAATAAGGCGACTGCCTGTGAAGCCTAAGAAATGCCTGAGAGAACCTCCAGGTCCCACGTTTATCCAGAGGCAAAAGTGATGCAAGTGTACAATGTCACTCTTGCCCACAAGGGGGTGCACACATCTGGAGTTCATTCACAGTGGCTGAAAGGAGGCTGGAGCACCCATTCACTATCTGTCTCTCTCTGTGTGTGTCTCTCTACCACTGTCTTTCTCAAATTTTAAAAAATAAATAAATAAATAAATAAAAAGAGTGTAACCTTTAGAGTATATGCCCAGTCTCACAACTCATAACTAACAACCCCATGGTAAACACCAACAGTCCCACTAAGGAGGGTCCTCAGCAGAGTGGGGGCAGAGAGGAGGGAAATGATGGTACTAACATATGATGTGTCCATACAAAGTTTATAAATAATAATAATAATGTAACATGTAGAGTTAAAGCAGAAAAAAGGCAAAGTTATGGGTGAGGGGATTAGGGAAGTATTGAAAACATAAAAGAAAAGAAGGGAAAACAGGTTGAAAATAGCATATTCAAACATAATTCTTTGTATGATGATAAAAAATTTATATCTTATTTCAGATGTAAAAAGCTACATAATTTTATACTAAGCAAATATGTAATAAATACCATTATGATTAAAGGCCACAAAGTCAGCCAAGAAACCTACACAAATAATATTGTGATGAAGAAATGGAAGAACACAGGACAATTAATCAAATACTCACATGTAAGAATGCAACAGTAAATAAATTTATTAAACCAATAGCTGATAGCAATTTTAAACAAAGAAATAAGCATCAATAAATTTGGCTTTCACCCTGATTCATATTGTTGGCATATATTTTTTTTTTATTCTCCTTGCAAAATGACACAAAATTTATGGCTAAAAAATATCTAGGACTGCATTGTAAAAGCACATAGCTGTATATTTAAAACAGAAATTCCACTGTGCTATCACTTATAAAAAAGCCACATAGACCTTGGACGTACAAAAATTGAACAACACCAAAACTTCACTGTCACTTCCCACATATATTAGATTTTCAACATCCATAATTTTGAAAAATGCAATAGAAAATAACTATTTGTGAAAAGAATGATTTTGAATTAGGTTTGGAAGAATATTTTGTTTATACATTGAACTAAGTAGAACGCACATTTATAAAATAATGTCTTAAAATGGAGTAGGGCATTTAATGAATTTAAAACTAGGAGAGTTAAACAGGAAAGGTACAGGAAAGGAGACAGGTGAAAATAACGAGCTCTAGAGATCATCAGAGACCTTTTTGTTGAGCAGAACCTATCCATGCTAGGATATTTGATAACTTAGTCTTTCATAACAAAATATCATAAGCTAAGCAAATTAGAATATTTAGAAGACTGACATGTTAGTGGGTTTGTTTTTTCCTGAGGTCTCCTGGCTTGTAGAAAGCTAGCATTTAACTGTTTCCTTGCATAACCCTTTCTGGATTCTTCCAGATTCTTTGACTCTCTTCTCTCTCTCTCTCTCTCTCTCTCTCTCTCTCTCTCTATATATATATATATATATATATATATATATATATATATATATATATATATCTCCACACTATCCTCAATAGCCAAGATATGGAAATAAGCTAAGTACTTGTGAGTGCAGAGCTGATAAAGATAATATGGTATGTGTACAAAATGGAATTTACTCAATCTTCAATCTTGAAGTAGAATTAAATAGTGTAATTTTCAGGATGTAGATTGTATTAGAGATCATTGTACTTAGTGAAATAAACTAGATTTAGAAAAAGTATATCACATAATTTATATCATATATGATATGGTAGTTTGTTTGTAAATAATATAGCATCACCTATTTATTCTCCTTGCAAAATGACACAAAATTTATGGCTAAAAAATATCTAGGACTGCATGTAAAAGCACATAGCTGTATATTTAAAACAGAAATTCCACTGTGCTATCACTTATAAAAAAGCCACATAGACCTTGGACGTACAAAAATTGAACAACACCAAAACTTCACTGTCACTTCCACATATATTAGATTTTCAACATCCATAATTTTGAAAAATGCAATAGAAAATAACTATTTGTGAAAAGAATGATTTTGAATTAGGTTTGGAAGAATATTTTGTTTATACATTGAACTAAGTAGAACGCACATTTATAAAATAATGTCTTAAAATGGAGTAGGGCATTTAATGAATTTAAAACTAGGAGAGTTAAACAGGAAAGGTACAGGAAAGGAGACAGGTGAAATTAACGAGCTCTAGAGATGATCAGAGACCTTTTTCTTGAGCAGAACCTATCCATGGCTAGGATATTTGATAACTCAATCTTTCATAACAAAATATCATAATCTAAGCAAATTAGAATATTTAGAAGACTGACATGTTAGTGGGTTTGTTTTTTCCTGAGGTCTCCTGGCTTGTAGAAAGCTAGCATTTAACTGTTTCCTTGCATAACCCTTTCTGGATTCTTCCAGATTCTTTGACTCTCTCCTCTCTCTCTCTCTCTGTCTGTATGTATATATATATATATATATATATATATATATATATATATATATATCTCCACACTATCCTCAATAGCCAAGATATGGAAATAAGCTAAGTACTTGTGAGTGCAGAGCTGATAAAGATAATATGGTATGTGTACAAAATGGAATTTACTCAATCTTCAATCTTGAAGTAGAATTAAATAGTGTAATTTTCAGGATGTAGATTGTATTAGAGATCATTGTACTTAGTGAAATAAACTAGATTTAGAAAAAGTATATCACATAATTTATATCATATATGATATGGTAGTTTGTTTGTAAATAATATAGCATCACCTATTTTATTTTTATTTTTTTTTTTTTGCAGTAGGGTCTCACTCTGGTCCAGGCTGACCTGCAATTAACTATATATTCTCAGGGTGGCCTTGAACTCACTGCAATCCTCCTACCTCTGCCCCCCTAGTGCTCTGATTAAAGGTGTGCGCCACCATGCCTGCCTTAGCATCAATTATTTTTGATTAAGCTCCCTACTTAGTCTCAAGGAGTGTCGTCATTCATGCTCCTGGTGCTGGCTGGTGTATGTCTCTTCTGTGGATGTATTATGAAGTGAGCCAGACTCTTCAGCCATGATGAAGCTTCCCTTGGAATTGTAATCCTGAAATTAACCATTTGTTCCAATAAACTGTTACTGGTCTGGTGTTTTTTATTTATTTATTTTTTTCCCAGCAACAAGAAGGTAATTGCAATATATGTATCTGAACATAAATATCTATAGATGAAAGGACACAATTGACAATAATAAATAGATAATGATGATGATAGATTGATAGGTGATAGACAGAGGAATATATGACACTAAAGTAGAAGCAGGCAATGGGAGGAAAGGAGACCCACTGTGGAGAATGAGAATAGCACTGAGTAAAGGTAGGGAGAAATACATTACTTGTTTTGTCTCATATATGGAATATATATCTATGTTTATGCATGTGTGTGCATGTGTGTGTATGTTTGTGTGTGTGAGATAAGACAACAGAAGGTGCACTGTTTGTAGGAGAACAGTTGCTTGCATGATGGCATTAGAGAAATATGAAGTGAAGATTTTGGGAAATAAATATGAAAAATATTATAGATAGATAGATAGATAGATAGATAGATAGATAGATAGATAATGTCAGGATAAAATTCATTCATTGTATTCTAAAATTATTTTTAAGCTTTTACTTGCTTCAAAATAGTAAAAATGTACTAACTATTCTTTTCAAGGTCTGTCATCTTTAGAATTATGAAAATGTTCAGGGAATATAAATTAGTCCATGATAGTGTAGGAAAATTACATGTAGAAAATCAAGAGGGTCCATTATAGAGAACAGACAGGTCCAGAAGAAGTTCATGTTTCCATCAGCCATATGGGAAAATGTAATTCACTGTTAATCAGGTAGAATTTAATACTTCAGTAAGGGATAAAATGGCTTAAGATAAAAATCTGTTGAGGGCTGGAGAGATGGCTTAGTGGTTAAGGCGCCTACCTGCTAAGCCTAAGAACCCCGTTCCAATCTCCAGGTCCCACTTTTAGCCAGATGCAAAGTGACACAAGGGCACAATGCTGCACTTGACCACAAGGGGGTGCACACATCTGGATTTCGTTCACATCAGCTGAGAGGCTGCTGGCGTGCCCATCTCTATCTGTCTCCCTCTCCCTCTGTCTGTCTCTCTCTGTGTCTCTCTCCAAAAATAAATAAAATAATAAAAAAATTTAAAAATCTGTTGAAAGTATGCCTAATAATATCAAGTTGACTCTAACAAAATTGCACCCAGAATGAAGAGCAAAACTATTCATAAGGTATTATATATAGACAGAGTATAATAACCCTAATAGCCTTTAAAAATCATAGTTTGATAAAAACCCAAAAATACTTTAAATATGTCAAAACTATACAAAGACTACCACAATTTTTTTAAACTAAAAATGCAAAATTTCCCTGGCTGTTCAGTCAAAGTGGAGGGACAAAGTTTAAGAAAAACAAACACAAAAGATTTGATATTTAAAATCAAATTAACTACAAAAGTTTTATTAATTAAATTTACATTATTCTAATCTGTCTTTACTATGCCTTAAAACAATTACATTTTTTTTACTCTGCACCATTATATGTTAAAAATATATAACTGTTTAATTTTACAAAACTCACAAGTGAAAAAAAAATCTTAAATTTCAAATGAGATTAGGAAATTTAAAACTATCTTTAGTTACTAAAAACTTTTAAAATTAAACTAAATACAATTTACAATATAAAATAGTTCTAACTCTATCAGGGGCCAAAACCAAAATATGGTAATTTAAATAAATGTCCCCTAATATATTCAATGTTTTATTAGTTTATAATTTAAATCCACAGCTACCTGCCTAAAAAAGATGTCACTATACTATTCTTAGGGTCCAAGTCTAAGATATGAAAGTGAATTATATTTACAATCTAAAAATATGCAAAATATGTAAAGTTTCTAAAATATGTTTGTTTATGGTACTGCTTTAGATTTTTGTTTTGTTTTGTTTTGTTTTGTTTTGTTTTGTTTTGTTTGGTTTTGCCCTGGGATTTCTTTCTCTCCTTAGACCTACAAAAACCTATAAAACCTTTTCCTAGATATATTAACTTAATAAATATCCCTTCTTCTATAATTGTGCCTAATCTAAAAGTTCATTGCAACAAACCTAAAACTGTCCACTCCAGTAATGGTTCAGGAATATGATGCAAATGTAATGATATATGTATTAAAATGTCCCAGTGAAACTCATTATATAGTACATTAAATAAAAAACATTAATAGGATTGTAAAAAATTACCATGCCAGCAAATGAGTAGGGAATTATGAGGAAAAAAATCAATGAAAAAATAAACACAGAAATGACACATGTATGCAATTTTAAGAAGAAGACAACAAATCAATCATAGCCATACTGAGCAAAAACAAACCTATTCAGTAGGAACAGGGATCTCATGATCGATGATTTATGGCATTTCTTGAAATATACCATTGTCTAAGTTAAAAAGTGGAGTGTGTGACAGTTGCTCATTGCAGTGAACAAATATCTTACAAGAAGCAGCTTAAGGGAGGCAAGATTTTATTCACGCTTACAGTTCCAGAGGGCACTGTCCGTCCTGGCAGAGAATGTAGACAGCGCAGAGAAGCAAGACTATCACATTGGTAAGCAGAAACAGAATTACTCACATCTCATCAGAGTCAGGAAACAGTGGCAAATGTGTAGTGGGGACTGGCTACCACATTTTACCACCTTCTCACAAGGATGCACTTCTAGCAAGGCTCGGCTGCCTAATGCATCTATATTTTTCCCACACAATGTCATTATCTGGAGAACACGTGTTCACACAACAGAGCATATGGGGGCACATTTACATGGAAACCTTAGCAGAATATTTCCAGTGAGATTGATACGAAAGGAAACTTACTTTAAAAAAAGTCCCTGTACAAGCCTGTGAACACAACCTTATTTTGGGTCAAGAATCTTGTAGTTGTAACTTAGCTAAGTATCTAAAATGAATAATTTTGTTGACACTAAGGAATCTTCTAAATAATTTTGTGCACTGGACCCATATACATGACAAATAAGTGCAATTTCTTTACTAATATCATGTGATAAGTTTCTACCTTGATTTTAAATAAGGACCAGTCATTGCAAATGCCATTGTTTTCCATTATTAGTATAAATGTCAGTATAGAGTAACAGTGCTTGAGGCTTATTAAAGTCATAGTTGTATTTCACGTTTCACTTTATCGATGTATCGGTGTATGTGTGCAACTCTGTGCATATGTGTTGTGTATGTGTTCACAGGTAGAAACAAAGCTGTGGATGTATCTGAACATTCTAGTATGTATGAGTGGGGCCAGGAGAACAATCGTGACTGGCATTCATCAAAATTCCACTCACTGTATCTTCTCCTCAGTCCTCTAAAGACTTCTGAGTCTCCCCAGTGGTCACCACCATCTAAAAGAAGCTTCCCTAACCAAAAGTGTGAATAGTACTATCATATGTGCCTAAACTTGTATACTGACGTAACTTTAAGCAAGTACTATAACCATTCAGTAAGACAAATAAAAGCAGTACAAGTTGGAAAGAAGAAGATTAGGGAGGATGGACAAAAAGGAGTGATAGCAGGTAATTCTAATCAGGCTATGCTGTCTACTATAAATAGAAGTTAAAAATGCCACCCAACTTTTAATTTAATTTTATTTTACTTATTTTGTTTGAGGCAGAAATCATATTTTCTGAGAGCTCACCACCAATTAGGCTAGACTGCAGAGCAGTGAGCCTCAGTGACCCTCTTGTAGCTGCCGCCCAGAGCTTGGATTGTACATGCCACAACACGAGCCGATTTCATGGGCACTGAGAATAAAACTCAGCACCTCATGCCAACAAAATAAACGTTTTATTGCTGAACTCTCAGCAGAGCCCAATTGCACAGATCTTAAAGATAACTATTATTGACTTTATGAGTAAATGTTAACTTAAATCAAAGCAGTTTGATCAGTTGAACTTGGTATGGATCCTCCATACTCTGATGAAAATATCTATATTTTAAAATGCTAGCATCAATATATCACCTTTCAAAAATTACTTTTTAAATTTAATACAGTTTTCTAAGTCACTTTGTATTATTGTGTAAGTATGTGGGAAAAGCTTTGTAAAATATTCAATGTTCCTATTAATTAAAAGGTAAGTATGCACATTTCCTTATTGGTAATATTTTAATAATGAGTGTTTTCCTACTTAATACATAACTAAGGAATATGTTCTTTTTTGATAAAAATAATCTCAACAATGTAGGAGAGTCTTCGGATGGATGAAAAGAATGGTGGGTCATAACATTGGGAGGAAGTATTCTGAGAACCTTCTCACGGAGCATCACATTTTGAGCTCCCCAGTCCATTGCCAGCCATCACAGCCAGGTTCAAAGTAAGACATGCCAAGGTCTTGAGACTCATTTCTAATTTAAAAACTGAAGTTATGCTTTTAAAAACTGTCTCATTTTTCCTCTTTAAAGATGCATTTTCCAGATATGCATTGAGTCTGATTGTTTTACTAGACCTATTGTAGGTAATTGGGGTGAAACACTCAAATCCAACTATGTGTATATGACTGCTAAGAATGCATAACTTAATTTACAATCCAAATTGAAGTCTAAAGCCTCGTAAGTCCATAGTTCTTTCTGTAAGAGATGTTTTGAACTTTTTGTCCCTTCATGCAAATTGATTGCCATAGGAAAATATATTTGTAAATATATTTGTAATACTGAGTTTTAGTGATTCACAATTTACTTTGCATTATATAATTTCCACATATTAGGCATTATGTTAAGCTCTTTCAAAACATTTCATTTTATATTTATATATGATCTGTGAGTCCTTTTATCCACCTAGCTTTACATTGATGAAAACTGAGACTTAGAGGGAAAAATCATTAGTGAGGCCTCCCCTCACGCATATGCACATGCCAGTTTCAGCTCAGAGGACTGTCTCTTTGGCCCATCATCTTCCCCATTCTGTTGTCCTGCCTCCCTGCTGAGCTAGCTACTCAGGAGCAAATCCACTGAGGATGACAAGGGGTAAGCCATCCCCAAAATGCTCCCAGAAATAGTGCAGATTTGTTTTAATCCTGCACTCAATATATTTCAGGGATGAGAATGAAAACTCATCCCCAGAAGCAGGTTTATTATTTTGATTGACACCGGTTAGATATATATCAGGGATAATAGGAGCCTTTTCTAGAGCATGGGTGATGGCTCACCTTGTAATACATGTTGTTTGACAAGTGTTGTTTATCACCAGCTTTCCAATAACACCCATGGTAGATATACTTTTGAGAAAGTGAGAAATAGCAGTGTTCTCAAACATACTATTATTTAAAATGGCACCAAACTACCAATGACATTGAAATGAGGAAAACCACAATTGAGTTTGTGTATACAATTGCACCCAGACATCTCAGCAGTTAATACAGTGTTTCTTCTTTCTTTTTGCTCTGTGTCTTTGCTGTTGTGCCTAGTTTGCTGTGCTCCGAGGACAGGGTAGAAACAATGGAGTGTGTCATTGGCAATGAGTGAAATTCACCTGTGGGAACCCTGCTTCTAGCTCTAGTTCTGTTTGCACTCTAGTTTTAGGTACCTTTTTCTCCTTGCTATTCACAAAATTGGGCTTGAATATTTCTCCTTCTTTATTTATGAGGGTCTTACCTTTTTGTAAATGACATCTTCTACAAACGAGTTAATGGCTAGCTCAAGATAAACCTGCCCTCTGTTGACATGTCTGATATATCATGATTGAGTCTCAGTTTATTTTAAATCACTGTCAAGTGTATTACTACATTCTCAAACCTTTGCCTTCCTTTGAAGTATGAAGTTATTTTATGTATTTATTTGATCTACCTTCATACATAAATTCTTTTTGATATCTTCTACCATCTCTTATTTTATCCAGTCAAGGAAAATTCAGTAGAATCTTAGGTAGTCTGGTTAGAATGATTAAAAATAACATCAAAAGTACATAACAGATTAATGCTTATTTTTCTCTTTCTCTTTATCTTAGATCAATTTCATTTTTAAGATCGCATCTTATTTAGCTCACATTTGGCCTTTTGGCAAAGATCAAGTGTAGCATCTATTCTTGTCACTTATATAATAAAATATTTAAATACTCTTATTTGGTATTATTTTAGCATATATATATATATATATATATATATATATATATATATATAGAGAGAGAGAGAGAGAGAGAGAGAGAGAGAGAGAGTACTTAAATTGTATGTGATGGATTTCACATATTTTTATTTACAATAGTAAAAATTACAGCCACAAAATAAATGTTGAACCTTTAATCATGTATAGTATACTACTTCATTATAGTTTAGCTATTCCCAAAGTCTACAATGTAATTTCATTAAAATGTCAAACGTCATGTATGTTTCCTTAGCCCTTAATTAGAGATATTCACAGTTGAGGTAACCTGGATTGTTAGCTTTTGTAATAAGGTACTAAGTCATTGTAGTGGTAACCATGATATGGGAGATAACCTGTTATCTTGAAAAATTGCCTCTGTATAAGTATGATGTAAAATAACTGGTATTTGATCCTAGAGCAGGCACATAATTTACAAAATGAGATGCACTGCATTGACAAGTGCATTTACAGATTTTTCACTAGCAGTTGTCCCATGCATATTTATAAGCATAACACCTGAGGTATTCTGGACTCAGAAACGATGAGGAAGAAACAACTGAATGCATTCTTCAATAATGCTCAAAATAATAGGAAACTTCAAACTTCTCTTTTATCAAATAAGGTTTGCTATTGAACAAGTCTTTTTTTATGTTAGAGTTACTAACACTGGTTCTGAGAGATTCCTGTGGCAGGAGAATGTGTGTGTTCTTCAAGTAACTGAAATGTACAAAAACTCTAAACTTTGATTTTATTTGCAAAAGAACCATATACAGAGCCCACTCTAAAGAAGGTCTATCTAATGAAGTAATAAGAGATTAAGGCATAGTAGCATAATTTATTGCTAGAAAGTGCAGATTCTGTGTGGACCATCAGCTGGAGGGTAATTTTATTTCAACATTATATTTTCAATTATTTATGCATTTATTTTCAAAACAGTGACACACACACACACACACACACACACACACACACAGAGAGAGAGAGAGAGAGGGAGGGAGGGAGGGAGGGAGAGAGAGAGAGAGAGAGAATGGGCATGCCAGGGTTTCCAGCTGCTATAAATGAATTCCAGATGCATGTGCTACTTTTTGCATCTCTTGCTTTACGTGAGTTCTGCAGAATCAAACCTGGGTCAGAAGGTTTTGTAGGCAAGTGCTGTAAATGCTTAGACATCTCTCCAGCCTTTGGTGTTATACTGAGAAAAAACATTTATGAGCAAAATAGTTATTTATGGAATTTAAAAGAAAATAGATTCTAATTAGTACAAAAGTAAAAGGGAATTCTAGAAAAAGGAAGTTTATTTTCCTTTCAGTGACAGAATTATTTAAACAATTGTAAAATATACAAGTTTTCTGTGATTCATTACACTTCAGAAACTAGTTAGAGAACAGTTGAAGCGGTGCAGAGGGCTGATAGATTGTAAAAGCCACAAGGTGGGTAGAAACACCCTGAGGCACAGCTCGCCCAAGGACAAAGGCCCTAATAACCCCACAGTGAACACTTATAACCCTACTGTAGAGAACCCTCAGGGAAATGGGGAACAGGGAAGGCACTTATTGCAACTTACATTAAAAAAATATTAATAAAATGTAAGTATGAAATGGGTTCAGAAAAATATCTGTGGAACTCAACATAAGACAATTTGAGATTGAAAAAAATATAAAATGGGAAAAAACAGCACAGATAATTCATAAATATGGTAGCCACTATTTTGTTTGTTATATGCCAGATACTTTCTGATGCATTATAAATAAATTTTACTTTAGAATCTTGGATACTCTGTAAAATTCATAATTTAAGGACTCAAAGAGTCAATATTTTGTAAACAGGAAAATATTGAAGATCTGACATTTAAATGAGCAGTTTGAAATAGCTTTCATTTTCATCATTGAAAGTGGTATATTCACTACTATTTATGTCAATTTATATTGATAACAAAGACTATTCAACCATTGGTGATTAACCAATTTTATAATTTTATTATATATACACATATGTATATACCATTATATTGTCAAACATTTCAAAAATGAACATCAGAAGCAACATACTCAATTACTCTAAATATTTCTCATGGAATAGTCTATCTTTCAGTGTCTAATAAATAAAATATAATGTATTAGTTGTTCTCAAATAAAAATATGGTTATCAAGATTAACCTCGATACTTTCTTTGATTTTTCTATTGCCTATAGGCCTAATTCTTCAATTATCTCTTATGGGTAAAAACCTAGAAGGCAGTACATATGATGAAGGACCCGAGTAGAATGTGTAAAGAAGATGGAAGGACAATATTGCTTCCTTGGAAAAGATGTAGAGAGTGTTTTCAGTTTTCTGTTGTTTGTTTTCTAAGAAGCATAAAATTTATATTTCAATATAATAATAAAAGGTACCACACTGGGATTGTATTTAAAAAGATACAGGGATGAGAAAGGATTTTCTGACAGACTCTGACATGGATAATAGTGGGTCACAAATAGGCAGAGAGCATCATAATTGGACATGAAGGGCATTGTGGCTATAGATGATCATTTACAAATAAGAAATTAGAGAAACAATAAGCAAGGGACCAAATTCTTATCTATATTTGATATACCAAATAATGATCTTTTTTTTTTTTTTTCATTTGACTTGTTTCTTTCATTTTAGTTTCACCACATTTATGTAGGTCATATGAACCACTTGTGTTTTAATTTAATTATAATTAAATTATATTTTCTAACAAGTTTGCAAGTATTATGCCATTATTTATCTCTATTAACTTTAAATAGTGTAGTAATTGACTTCATAATTTAAAGTACAATATGCAATGAACTAGTGGCCAAACTTGTAGAGAGACTTCAAGTCTTTCAAAGCCAGTAATTTACAAAGTTTTTGTTTGAGTATACATTTATTTGCATGAGTGATTTGTTCTTTATATTTGATTTGTGGAATACATAAAGTAAGAATCATCTATAGATGTTTGTACTTGATTTTTCCCCAAAAAGTTTCCAATATAATTATAAATGTCATTAATAATGAACATCATAATAATATTGACAAATGTGTTGCCAATTAAAAAGTACAACTGTCATTACTTTTTATATATTGTTAAATTTTAATTTAAATAAATTATAAAATCATTACTAAAATAGATGTTATGCATTTTCCTTAAAGTGTAATTATTGTTTGCTACATTTCAAATCTACTTTATATAGTAGTTGTTTTTAACTTTTCCATAAAACCTGTAAAACAGAAGTAATAGAGGCTTTTAAAATGTGCTTTTGTGAAATGGCTCAAAATTTAACTTCCAATTGAATGACTTCCATTGCATTGTAAGCAAATGTCAGCTTCAATATATAGAGCAAACAAGCTACCATCAAATATGCTTCATTACTTTAATACCCTATGGTCACTTAATGTATTCCTCAAGGTGGGGGGTTGCTAATAAAAAAATTGAAATTCTGGAAAATCATTAAACTTACTATTATGAATATATTTATCAAAATATTTTTAAATAATTTTTGAATAAGGTTTTTACTTCATTATTTATATAATATTGTATCTCCTTTAAATGAAATTTAATTTATATAAATATTAATATATTTTATTAACAGAACAAAACTTTTGTGTGTTTTCCTGAGAAGAGATAGAATACGACTCAAATTGTGGGCTGGAGAGATGGCTTAGCGGTTAAGGCGCTTGCCTCCTGAACCTAAGAACACTTGTTCCAAACTCCAGTGGTTCCAATCTCCAGGTCCCACATTTAGCCAGATGCAAAGTGACACAAGGGTGCAATGCTGCACTTGACCACAAGGAGGCACACACATCTGGATTTCTTTTGCAGCAGCTGAGAGGCTGCTGGTGCGCCCAAATTTATCTTTCTCTCTCTCTCTCTCTCTCTCTCTCTCTCTCTCTCTCTCTCTCTCTCCCTCTCTCTCTCAAAAAAAAAAAAAAAAAAAAAAAAAAAAGAATATGACTCAATTTGAAAGTACACCTAACTCATTTGTCTCTCACTAGTTTTTATTGTAAGTCACTAAAGAATTGCTATTAAAGCAAATGTAATACTGTACATTCCATCATGCACAAAGAAGTAGAATCTTACGGATAACTAGATCACCACTTAGGCATGCCTAGCACCAGTTGTTGCACTTTGTCCTTTCTGGGACCAAACACCTGTGGTACTTTGACTCTGAATGTCTGACCCCCCATAGCCTGAGGGTTTTCGTTTATTAATATCATTAACAACATAATTCATGTGGATACATCATGTGTTGCTACCCTTCTTTTCCCTCTTGCCTGCCCCCATTCTGTTGGGGACGCTCCTCAGTGGGGTTGTAGGTATTCCCCATGGGGTTACTATTTATGTGTTGTGAAATTAGCTGTCAGTTATTTTGAGGGAGAGGCAATGCCTCTGTCTCAACCTGTGGCTCTTAACAGTCTTTCCACCCCTTCTTCCATAAAATTCCCTGAGCCATGGTGGGTGAGTTTTAAGTCTACTTCAGTGATGAGCTCTTAGGAGCCTCTGGATCTCTGCTTTGGTAGGTGTTGAGTATCCTCAGGGTCTCTCTCCTTCACCCTGGTGCTGATTATCAGGTTCATTTGTGACTGAGTCTCCAGCAGCTTGCTAGAGGAGGTGCCACTGGGGGCACAACTTGTAGTCCACCCCTAAGATATATTCAGAGCAGTTCTGAGCTCTGGCTGTGCTTGCTGGCTGTGTTGTTGGCGGTGCCTTTCTGCTATGAATCTATGACCATGAGCCAACTTCTTTTGCCTTTATGGAACATTCCCTGCATTCTGTAAGCCTGAAATAAACCATTACATTTCACAAGGTGATTCGGGTGGGGTGTTTGTCCAGCAACATGCATGTATCTACACCAACACCTGTTCATTGCACTTGAGGAGAAGAAAGCTTTATTCTGAATTACAGTCTTGAGAGGAAGGAAGTACTTCACAGCAGAGCAGAGATTGAACTTCACATCTGAGTAGAAGGGTTCTTTAGTAATTTGAAGGTAAACGCCCCTCCCATCCCCCCATAGTTTTAGGTGCTTGTATTCAAACTTCGTCCTTAGTCCTCAGCAAGTGGAGCCCTGCTAGAGGACGCCTGTCACTGAAAGCGGATCTTGAATCCAGCACTATTGGGCTTTCAGAGCTAGCTTGCTCTTGTTCCTTCTCTCTCAGTTATGGAAGTGCCATGAAGTGGGCCAGCTTCCTCAGCCATGATGAAGCTTCCCTTCAAAACTATGAGTCTGAAATAAATCATATCCTTCTATGTACTTCTGGTCAGATATTTTGTCCCAGCAATAAGAAGTGAACTTTTACATAGTCCTGGCGATAAAACTGGGCCCATCAACCACGAGGTTCACCCCAAGTAAAAAACTTCCCAAAGCTTCTAGTAGCTGGGGATTGAGTATGAGTCTTAATCATAAACACATGATGATATGGTTAGATTCCCCAGCACCCAAATAAGGAGATGCACAAGATGGCACATGGGTCTGGAATTCATTTGCATTGGCTGTAGGCTCTGGCATGCTCATTCTCCCTCTCTCTGTCTTTCTCTCTCTCTCTGTCTCAAATAAATACGTAAAAATAATTTTTTTAAAAATATATTTTTTAAAAGTTTTGGCTGTGATTGTGTAGTCTAAAAGCATAGGCAAAGGCTGTGATGATATATACAGTAGTAAAGTGGTACCTAAAAAAACAATGATCTGATTTTGATCCTGTAGTACACATGTGAAAATTCCAGGCATAGTGGTACATGCCTATCATCCCAACAATGAAGAGGCAGAGGCAGGAGGATCACAATGCAGCAGATACTACCTCTGAAAAGGTGAACTGTGTTCCTGAAGAATAGATCTGAAAATCTCCAATAACCTCCACATGCATGTGCATGTTCAGACTGCTGCCAAAACACCAATTCATGTACAGATGAACACACATGAACATGTAAACACACAATTAAAAAAACTTGGGCACACAGCTTTGAAAGTACAAGTGATTAATCATATAAAACAAGCAAACACTAAACAAAGAAAGCTCATTCTTTCTGTATATAGATAGATAGATAGATAGATGTATAGATAGATATGAATGAGAATGAGTTATTATTAAAATAATGGTGTTATGAAATTATATCTTTTAAAAAACAAAGGCCTAATAAATCCATAACTCCTTATTTAAAAAAATAATTTCTATCTTATAAATACAATGTATAAAAATTACACAGGTGTATTTAACCTTTAACTATGTGTACTTTTTAGAATATATTAATGGTTTCTCTAAATATGCAGCAAATACCAGACAAAAGGAGGAAGGAAGGAAGGAAAGTAGGAAGGGAAGAAGAAGGGACTTATTTGGGCTCACAGTCAGTAGGATACAATACATCATGGGGAGGAATTCAGAGGGCAGCTGGTCACATTGCATCTGTAGTCAAGAGGCAGCAACAGATCAATGTCCATACACATCTTTTATTTTTGATAATTCTGCTCATACAATGGTACTGTTCTCTTTCAGGGTGACCCTTTCCTCCTCAGTAAATCTTCTCAGTGGGGTGCCTATCTCCTGATTACTCTAAATCCAATCAAGTCCACAGTTTAGATATCTATCAGAGAGAATAGCATCATTGATCAAGAAGACACTGAAGATTTTAGTACTTCTGTTACCATTATTGATCTAACAGATATATGATACTCTAAATTCAGCAGTGGGAGATTCTTTGCTAAATACAAAAGTCATGCATTTACTGAAGGGTTTTCCTTCCTTCCTCATAACAGTTATATATAATTTGAAACCAATTTATTGTCTTTTAATTAAATTCTCAGCTCTTTAACTTAATAATTTGGTGACAAAACATTTTAATACATCACATTTTATGTCAACCTGATAAATCATACATCATAGTTACCATACTATTAATGGGGTCTTACTTAAGACATAATTATTTAGTAACTATGATATTTTATAGATATGTGCGTGCATTTTGGAGGACTGGTAGAACTGAGTTAGGGAACACAATTTTAAAAAGTATGGATTCACCATTCCAACAGAATAAATGTAAAATACTAGATACACATTTAATATGCTAAATTGGGAAAATGAAATGAAAATATGCTCATGTAGAAGATTAATGGTAATGTTCACTTAATACTTTTAGTCATGCCAGGCATTGTGGCACACACCTTTAATGCCTGCACTCTGGAGGCAGAGGTAGGTGGTTGGTCATGAGTACACAGCCACCCTGAGAACACATAGTGAATTCCAGGTCAGTCTAGGTTAGAGAGAGACCCTACCATAAAAAACCTAAAAAAAATAAAAATAAAAATAAAATAAAATAAATAGTCATGAAGTTGTATTCTGGGAGAAGTTGATAGCCTTTTTGCATACCGAGGGACAAAGTGCACCCAGGGACAACTGGAGGAATGTGAACAATGCAGAGTAACAGTCTAGTATCAGAGAGGACTCACGTTCTGGGCTGAGGACCTCAGTATAATGCAAAGAATGTGAAGAACTTTGAGCAGAGAATCTGCCCTGTAATGGTTGATCACTCTCATCTTCTATGCTATGAGGAAAATTGAGTTCAAGGAGGCAAATATAGAGACAGAAATGTCCAGTAAGTAATTTTTCATGCTTTAGGGGTAATGATGTTGACTTTGAGCTGTGTTAGGAGAACCTGATTTAAAGTTGTCAAACTCAGCTTTTTTTTTTTTTTTTTTTTTTCTTGAGCTCATTGGATTGGCTTGTTGATAACATGTGGTATATAATAACTAGAAGTAGAAAAGCTTTTGAGGTGAATTTATGAAAACAACATATATTTGAAAATGAAAAGACAAAGGAGAAGCAAATAATAAAAACCAACATAAGACACTTCTCGATATCAAAAAGTAAATGAACAGCAAACAAATTAACACACTACTCTACATGAAACAAGATAAAATAAACAGATAACAGATAAAATAAATCAATCCAACTTTCTAATTCCTGGGATGAAGGGCAGTGAGTTTAGGAAGACAAAAAGCATTGTGCACGAATGTTTTGATTGGTAAATTTGCTGACTGGATAGAGTTTGCAGATTATGATAGGGGAAAAGATAACTCAGTGAACTCCCAGAATTGAAAAGACATTGTTGAAGAACTGCAGAAGCATTGTTAGAAAATGACTGTGTGTCTCGTTAGGAGAATGAAGATAGGAGTATGAAGGAAGTTGTGGAGATGTACACATTCAATTTTGAAATATTCATAGATCATCAGTCATTATAAGCATTTCAAAAGACGAAAAGAAAGAGAGGCAGGTAGGAAGTCCTGAGGAAGAACATAATTTGAAGTGTTATAGGAGAAATGATGCTGAGTTCAACTTCCCAGGAAGAAAACTTTACAATGCCATGGAGCACTTACTCTAGTACTGATATGAGGGTGTACTCAGTTACCTATAAATCCAGAGACAACCTACAAAAGAGCTAAGAATAAGTGAGCTTAATGAGATACAAAAACAATAATACCAATAATAATTTGTTTTGAAATTGTTTCATGTGTTTTTCAAGGAGAGAGAGAGAGACAGAGAAGGTGAACAAGGGGGACACATGCTACTGCAAACAAACTCCAGAGGCATGCTCAATGTTGGGTGACTGGGTACTGGGAAATCAAACCCAGGTAATCAGGCTTTGCAAGCAAGTACCTTTAACTGCTAAGCCCTCTCCCTATCCCAATAATAAATAATTTAATCACCATGTTATACATCAGGCTTGAACCTTAAAAATTACAATGTCATTTATCAGATTTCTCCCAAAAATGAATGTATGAACAAGCAATGACTCCACACTGAGAATGTCAACATATCAGATATAGTCAATTGATTGACATCTAGAGACACTCAAAGTTAACATCACAATGTTTTCTCTAAAATATTGAAGATTTGGCTGGAAAGATGGCTTGGCGGTTAAGGTACTTGCCTGCAAAGCCTAAAGACCTGTGTGCTACTCTCCAGATACTACATAAGCCAGATGCACAAGGTGAGGCAAGGGCAAGATTGCACGTGCCCACTAGGTGGCACAAGCATCTGGAGTTAGATATCAGTGGCTGTGGCCTTCTCTCTCTCTCTCTCTCTCTCTCTCTCTCTCCAAAAAAAAAACACATAAATAAAACATATTCAAGATTGTTAAGGTCCATCCTTCTTCAAGTTTGTTGCCATGGTAGAAAGTGGTACCAAGATGATTCCTACTAAGGACACTTATTATGGCATCATGAAGTTATAGTATTTAGAAAAGGGAGAAATACTGAAGTTTGTTTTTCCCTAAACATTTACTATATTTTTTATTTATTCATAAAGCCACAGATGAGGGCATTAATAACAGAAAATATTATTTCTGCTTAAAAACAATCATAATGTTTTGGTAATATTTTTTTTTCCAATTGTATTATCTCTCAATGGGAGAAGAATTTTTTCAATGTTGTATAATATATGCAAATTATTTTCTGCTTTTAAAACATGGCATGCTACACCTAGTGGTGCAAGCCTTAATCCCAGTACATGGGAAATTGAGGTAGGAGGATATCAGTGAGTTTGAGGCAGCCTAGTAGATAGGATGAGTTCCAGATCTCCTGGAGTTACCTCAAAATAAATAAAAGTAAACAAGATGCAAAATGTTATGTAATAGTAAGTTGCATATACTTAAATTTTGTGATTTGATAAGATTAAAACTTGTTAATGCCCATTAGAACATAATATCTATTCCCCAAATATATTCTTTTTCCTCTTGCCTCCAATCTTTTAATGCAACAGTCATTCTATCAGTGGCTATATTTCTAATGTATGGAAATTTATGTAAGCAAAACACAGTATATATATATATATATATACATATATATATATATCTCCATACATTTATGTTAGCTCATCCTAATTATTACATAAAACATCTCTATGATTAGATGTGCCAAAATCCCATTAGTACCTGCAGAGTATTATAATTCATATACCACATGTTTATTTATGCTTTTACTTGGAAAATATCAATTTTTTCCCAACTGTGGATGATCACCAATGAACTTTATAAGAACAAATATGAATCATTTCTTGTGTAGTTATGCATATTATTTACCTTTATATGACTGTAGTGGGTGAATGGTTCATATTTTTAAGCAATGACCAAGCTGATTTTCTAAACTTTACCTCATGTCATCTTATCACTAAATAATTGAAATAGCCTGTTATTTACTCATTTAGCTGTGAAGCTCTCCTTCACTCAATTCCTTCACAGCGAATGCAAATTAACTATTCAAAAATTGATAATTTAATACCTCATTTATTACTTCTCTCTTCATTTAAAAAATGTATCTACCTTCTCAAGCTAGCATAATGTCCACTTTTCGTGAATATGGAATCAAATGGCTTGTCTTCTGGATAGTATAACCTCTTTTGTAGTGTATATGCTTGTTATGATCCTTGAGCAATACTCTTTCTATTTGTCCATAATAATTGCATTATTTTTTTGTTATCAATATAAATCATATCTTCCAGAAGGTAAATAAAAGAGACTAAGCAGTATTTTTCCATGATTATTAACTTCTTTATTTAATATATATGATAAAGTAAATATAATTGTTTGCATTTTTAATTGACTTCTCTGTAACATTTTTAATATAGCTGGAAAACACCAGTGGGGAAGCTTTTTAATGGGGGGTAGTAGAATACAAGGAACATCAATGTAGAGAGGAGTATTAGTAGTTGGAAAATGTTTAATGAGGGATGAAGTTGGGGAATGAGGGAGAGAAGGCAGTAATAATAAGAACCAAAATTAAAAACATAGCAATAAGCTGAATTGAAACATAGTACTCGGTAAGTTATCTTAGTAAGTTAATTTCCAGAAGCCATAAGATGTTGGGCCTTGCTAGAAATGGGCTGGACCTGAGAGGAGGCTGGCCTGAACTATTGGACATGGCCAGGGACCCTGGGATGTGGGGTTGCAGCTGCCGCTCTGTCAGGAAGTCCCTGGCGATGATCATGGCCTTCCCTATGTTGTAGGTTGTAGTGAGCTGTCATCACCCAAAGTGGGCAGAACTGGTAAGGCACCCCCAGACCCCAAAAGGCTCTGACCATTCCATAAGTCAGACTTTGCCCCCCACAGTTCCTGACCTTGTGGCTAGCTGCCCAAGAGACCCTCATGTGGCTGAAGTCACGAAGCCTTCTCACACCCAATAGTAACAGAAGTCACAGCCTCCTGTTAATCTCCTATTCCCCCCTTCCCCTATCTTCCCTTATCCTTCCCCATAGCTTTGAAGTTACTATTCCTTCCGCCACCTAGATAACAGCCCATAAACTATGCGTCCGATGGCCATATAGTCTGTACGTGCCATCTCAACCTTCCCCAAGTGTTTATAGACCCACCCCCTTTGAATAAATGAGTGCTGTCCATCAGACAGTCTCCCGGGTGTTCCTTGCCCATCATGTTGCCTGGTCACACTCACCCACTGCTCCAGGAAGGACCTTGCTGCTTCCTTCCCAACTCCTCCCTCCCTCGCCTGGGATGTGGGTGGTGGCCAAAGGCAGGGAAACAGGAACAGAATGAGATCCACAATAAGATATTGAATAAAAATTTAAATACTAGGCCAAATGAGCCAATGAGAGCATTATTGGCATGTCTCTTATGGGGAAACAAACTGCTCTCTAACTGGACTGGAGATCCGCACCACGGAAGGGAATACATCCCTGATACTGAAAATCTATGAAAGGGCTAGTCATGAGCCCTAGGGGTGTAATGTCTGCTGGTGTCATGCTAAATGTATATACTATGCTCACCAAACTGCCCAGTAAACATTTCTCTTAATGTCCATACCCATATATTAATTCTACTTTCACTTTTGATTAGAGAAACTTGTATTTTCAGATGGTGGCGACCTTGGGATAACTCTGAAGGCACCATGGTGCTGAGAAGAAGTGACAGAGGAGTGCTCAGCACTGAAACATCTCAGACACACCTTCCAAGGCTCAGGTTCCATTGTGGAAGAGGGGGCAGAAAGAATGTAAGAGCCAAAGGAAGAGTTGGAGTCCTTAAACATGCTCCTCCAGACAGAAAATGGCCTGGATATGTGTGACCTCACAGTGCCTGACACTACCTACATCATAATATGAGGGAAAAGATCATGACATCAAATTGAAAAGAGAGACTGATTGAGAGGGTGAGGGGATATGATGGAGAGTGAAGTCTCAAAGGGGAAAGTGGGGGGAGGGAGAGAAGTACCATGGAATTTTGTCTACAATTAAAGAAGTTGTCAATAAAATAAATAAATAAATAAATAAATAAATAAATAAATAAATAAATAAATACCAGGGATGAAACATCTTCCACTGAGCTATTGGACAGAGAGATTACAGATGTTGGCTTCTTCTGCTTCTCCTCCTCCTCCTCCTCCTCCTTCTCATTATTATTATTATTATTATTTTTATTATTATTATTATTTTAAGTTTTTTTTCTTTTTCTTTTTTTTTTTTCTTTTTTTTTTTTTTTTCACTTTAGCCCATGATGACTTGGAATTTACTCTGTAGTCTCAGGCAGGCCTTAAACTTATAACGACCCTCCTGAGTACTTGGATTAAAAACCTGTGCCATCACACCCAATAATACTGGCTTTTGACATTGCTCTCATTCCTACCAAAACTAGCTGCTATAAATCCCTATTGCTGAAGACTCCACATTCTTTGGTTTTAGAAACCTACCTGTCACTGTGCTAGAACTTCTTCCCTGCTGGCTGGCTTTCCCCAGTAAGGTTATTTACCCCTATTAGACATTCTTTCTTCTTTAAAAATACACACATAATATTTTTTTTTTTCTGCAAAGTGGTATATTACAACTAAACATATTACATGCTCTAATATATTAGTTTTGCATCTGTATTTTGTATGTGTGAATATAAACATATATTTATGTGTTTGTACATATACATGAGCCACTGTCTAAAGAATGTGATAACAACTTATAAGGAGCTTAAAACAGTAATTGAGAGACTGGTGGGATAGCTCCCAGGTTAAAGATATTAACTCCAAAGCCTGACTGTCCGGGTTTGATGCATCAGTACCTACTTAATGCCAAATACACCAAGTGGAGCATGTTTTATTTGGAGTTTGTTTGCAGCAGCTAGAGGCCCTGTTGCACCCATTTATATTGATTTTCTGTCTCCCTCTCCATCTCGTTCTCTCTCCTCTATCCCATCTCTTCTCAAATAGAAATATTTTCAAAAATAGAAAACATAAACTGGGAAAAGTGTCTTATTTTAGGTTACTTAGGTCTAATACTTCCTCATTGTTTATTTCATTTCAATTTGTTAAGACCTTAGCAAATATCTAATTGTGAAACTTACCTGGTGGAAATTTGTTCTTTCTTTGTTTATAAGGCAATTAGTAAATAACTGTCAAAATAATATAACTGTGTTTACTATATACAAAATACAAAATTACACTGTCCCTGTAGGCATTACAAAATAGGAAAAGTTTAGTTTTTATTTTGATTAATTGTATTTATAAGGAGCCCAAGTTATAACATAGTTAAGTGTGATATAGGTTGGTCAGGGTTGGAAATTTATGTCCAGTAGATCATTTGTCCTTATAATCTAATATTATATCCTGGTTCAGCCAACAATATATTCACTTAGTGAATTCCAGGATCTTTAGCATAACAGTAAATTATTTAACTGGATTGAGTAATTCCAATAAAAAATGTTTGTGGGACCCAAATAATGATTTCCCCTAGACTGGATTAATCATCATTTATGCTTCTCACCTTTGACTGAATCGGTTCTGGCTATAGGCAGGAACATCATGAAAGAGAATGATATTTTTTCAGGTCAAAAGCACTGGAACCTACCGGCAAGTGCAGTTCTTGCTCACCCACTGGGACCATTGATTTGGAAAGAACTCTTCCTTTGCTAGAAGTATTTCTCAGCCCAAGGGTTGCTTGCACTTGAATTTTATTTCAAATATATTAAAATTTGGAGAAGGGCTGGAGAGATAACTCACTGGTTACTGGTGCTTGGATACAATGCCTAGTAGCCTGGATTTGATGCACAAAATGGCACATGCATCTGGTGTTTGCTTGCAGTGACAGGAGGCACTGGCATACTTATTTCTTCTTTTTCTCATTCTCTCTCACTCTCTTTGCTTGCAATTAAATAAATAAAATGTGAATAATGATTTGTCCATGTATGCAGATAAAACACTTATGCATATATTTGAATGTATGAATATATATGAAAATACATATTTATATGTAAACCTTTATATGGACCATAAAAGCTCAGTAGGATACAAGATTTTAGTTGTTTTCCTAAAAAAATCGCTGAAATCTAGTTAAAATTGTAGAAGTATGTCACTTTATTTTTTCAATATTTTTTTAATTTATATTATTCTAATTTTACATTCATAATGGTGACTGCATTATCCTCCTCCCTGTCCTCCCCCTTCCAAAGGTACCCTCATCAATGGCAAATGTGTATCATGCATTGTGTGGGTAGTCAAGAATTATGGGGGATAGAGAAAGTCTGCATAATGCCCCAACTTGTGGCTCTAACATTCTTTCTGCCACCTCTTCCATGAATTTCCCTGAGACACACTGGGATCATTTTAGTTCTACTTCAGTGATGAGGTTTGTGGTGGTTTGATTCAGGTGTCCCCCATAAACTTAAGTGTGCTGAATGGGGCGGGCTTATGGGTATTATAGCCAGCTTCCCCTTGCCAGTGTTTGGCACACTCTCCTGTTGCTGTTGACCAGAGAGTGATGCCCACTCTCTGCTCATGCCATCGTTTTTCCTGCCATCATGGAGCTTCCCCCTCGAGCCTGTAAGCCAAAATAAACCTCTTTTTTCCCACAAGCTGCTCTTAATCGGGTGATTTCTGCCAGCAATGTGAACCTGACTGCAACAGTAAAGTGGTACCGAGGAGTGGGGTTGCTGCTAGACACTTGACTGTGTGGCTTTGGCCTTTTGGAGCTGATTTTCAAGAGGAATGTGGAAGGATTTGAAACCTAGGCCTAAGAGACACCTTGCAGTGTTGTAAGTACAGCTTAATGGACTATTCTGGTCAGAGCTGAAAGACCTGAAATGCAGTAAGAACTATGGACTATGAGGTTTGGCTTATAAGGGTGAGGAGCTTTGCTTGGACTGGGCTAGCAGTTTGTGTGACAAGTTTGCTGTTATGCCCGTGTCCTGAGAAGCTGTGCAGGGTTGCTTTGCATAGAAATGAACTGGTGTGAGCAGAAGAATATGGCACAGAAAAAATGAAATCTTTGGGTCAACTCTACCCGTTCAGCTGCAGTTGAGAGGTTACAACCTTTGAGATTGGGCCAGCTGGCCTGCAATGGGGCAACAGGAAGAATGCAGACTCTTTTGAAGGGACCTGAATGCTGAAGGAGTGTCCTGTTCTTCAAAGTCTGATTTATTCCCCCCTGGATTAACAAATTGGCACCCTACCTGGTATTATGGAGTATAACAAATGCAGGAAAGAGAGGGTCATTGAGTTTGTAACGCGGTCTTGTGTTTTGGAAATGGACATGGGCAGTGTGAAGCAGGTTTGCTGGATGCCTGCATGGAGATCCCATGGGGCCATGATGATGGACCGTGGGTTGCAGTGGAGACCCAGCGGAGATGCCGGGACTATGAGATGGCTGCCAAGGAGAGCTGCAGGCCCTGGATGAAGTTTTCCAGGACTGTGAGTAGCCTAGCTTGAGGGGCGGAATTGGAACTCCAGAGACTAGTTGCTGCTCAGAAGTATCGGACTTGGAGATTTGTCACTGACTAGTTGTTGGATTGGAATTACAGAGTTTGACGTTTGCCCTGGTTGTTTAAAATCTTGTATTGGTTAAGTATTTCTTTGTTTTGCCCAATGCCATCCTTTGCAGTGTGAATGTTTTATTCTGTGCCATTATGGGTTTTTGGGGGATATTTTTGGTATTATGGCTCAGTTAAAAGACCTTGGATTATGGGGATGTATGAACATCATTGGAATTGATAAAAACTATGGGGACTTTAAATTTGCATGAATGAATTACATTTTACATCATGTACGGTTATCAGTTTATGGGGGCCAGGGGCAGAATGTGGTGGTTTGATTCAGGTGTCCCCCATAAACTTCAAGTGTTCTGAATGCTAGGTTCCCAGCTGATGGCAACTTGGGAATTAACACCTCCTGGAGGCAGAGTATTGTTGGGGGCGGGCTTATGGGTATTATAGCCAGCTTCCCCCATCATTTTTCCTGCCATCATGGAGCTTCCCCTCAAGCCTGTAAGCCAAAATAAACCTCTTTTTTTTCCCACAAGCTGCTTTTAGTCGGGTGATTTCTGCCAGCAATGCGAACCTGACTGCAACAGTAAAGTGGTACCTGAGGAGTGGGATTGCTGCTAGACACCTGACTGTGTGGCTTTGGCCTTTTGGAGCTGATTTTCAAGAGGAATGTGGAAGGATTTGAAATCTTGGCCTAAGAGACACCTTGCAGTGTTGTAAGTACAGCCTAATGGACTATTCTGGTCAGAGCTGAAAGACCTGAATGCAGTAAGAACTATGGACTGTGAGGTTTGGCTTATGAGGGTGAGAAAGAGCTTTACTTGGACTGGGCTAGCAGTTTGTGTGAGAAGTTTGCTGTTATGCCTGTGTCCTGAGAAGTTGTGCAGGGTTGCTTTGCATAGAAATGAACTGGTGTGAGCAGAGAGGATATGGCACAGAAAAAATGAAATCTTTGGGTGAACTCTACCATTCAGCTGCAGTTGAGAGATTACAACCTTTGAGATTGGGCCAGCTGACCTGCAATGGGGCAACAGGAAGAATGCAGACTCTTTTGAGGGGGCCTGAATGCTGAAGGAGTGTCCTGTTCTTCAAAGTCTGATTTATTCCCCTGGATTAACAAATTGGCACCCTACCTGGTATTATGGAGTATAACAAATGCAGGAAAGAGAGGGTCATTGAGTTTTTAACAAGGTCTTGTGTTTTGGAAATGGCCATGGGCAGTGTGAAGCAGGTTTGCTGGATGCCTGCATGGAGATCCCATGGGGCCATGAGGATGGACCGTGGGTTGCAGTGGAGACCCAGTGGAGATGCCGGGACTATGAGATGGCTGCCAAGGAGAGCTGCTGGCCCTGGATGAAGTTTTCCAGGACTGTGAGTAGCCTAGCTGGAGGGTGGAATTGGAACTCCAGAGACTTGTTGCTGCTCAGAAGTATCGGACTTGGAGATTTGTCACTGACTAGTTGTTGGATTGGAATTACAGAGTTTGACGTTTGCCCTGGTTGTTTAAAATCTTGTATTGGTTAAGTATTTCTTTGTTTTGCCCAATGCCATCCTTTGCAGTGTGAATGTTTTATTCTGTGCCATTATGGGTTTTTGGGGATATTTTTGGTATTATGGCTCAGTTAAAAGACCTTGGATTATGGGGATGTATGAACATCATTGGAATTGATAAAACTATGGGACTTTTAAATTTGCATGAATGCATTACATTTTACATTATGGTTATCAGTTTATGGGGGCCAGGGGCAGAATCTGGTGGTTTGATTCAGGTGTCCCCCCATAAACTTCAAGTGTTCTGAATGCTAGGTTCCCAGCTGATGGCAGTTTGGGAATTAACACCTCCTGGAGGCAGAGTATTGTTGGGGAAGGCTTATGGGTATTATAGCCAGCTTCCCTTGCCAGTGTTTGGCACACTCTCCAGTTGCTGTTGTCCATCTGATTTTGACCAGGAGGTGATGTCCAGAGTGGGGTTGCTGCTAGACACCTGACTGTGTGGCTTTGGCCTTTTGGAGCTGATTTTCAAGAGGAATGTGGAAGGATTTGAAACCTTGGCCTAAGAGACACCTTGCAGTGTTGTAAGTACAGCTTAATGGACTATTCTGGTCAGAGCTGAAAGACCTGAATGCAGTAAGAACTATGGACTATGAGGTTTGGCTTATGAGGGTGAGGAGCTTTGCTTGGACTGGGCTAGCAGTTTGTGTGACAAGTTTGCTGTTATGCCCGTGTCCTGAGAAGATGTGCAGGGTTGCTTTGCGTAGAAATGCACTGCTGTGAGCAGAAGGATATGGCACAGAAAAAATGAAATCTTTGGGTGAACTCTATCTGTTCAGCTGCAGTTGAGAGATTACAACCTTTGAGATTGGGCCAGCTGACCTGCAATGGGGCAACAGGAAGAATGCAGACTCTTTTGAAGGGACCTGAATGCTGAAAGAGTGTCCTGTTCGTCAAAGTCTGATTTATTCCCCCCTGGATTAACAAATCGGCACCCTACCTGGTATTATGGAGTATAACAAATGCAGGAAAGAGAGAGTCATTGAGTTTTTAACGCGGTCTTGTGTTTTGGAAATGGCCATGGGCAGTGTGAAGCAGGTTTGCTGGATGCCTGCATGGAGATCCCATGGGGCCATGAGGATGGACCGTGGGTTGCAGTGGAGACCCAGTGGAGATGCCGGGACTATGAGATGGCTGCCAAGGAGAGCTGCCGGCCCTGGATGAAGTTTTCCAGGACTGTGAATAGCCTAGCTGGAGGGGCGGAATTGGAACTCCAGAGACTTGTTGCTGCTCAGAAGTATCGGACTTGGAGATTTGTCACTGACTAGTTGTTGGATTGGAATTACAGAGTTTGACGTTTGCCCTGGTTGTTTAAAATCTTGTATTGGTTAAGTATTTCTTTGTTTTGCCCAATGCCATCCTTTGCAGTGTGAATGTTTTATTCTGTACCATTATGGTTTTTTGGGGGGGAATATTTTTGGTATTATGGCTCAGTTAAAAGACCTTGGATTATGGGGATGTATGAACATCATTGGAATTGATAAAAACTATGGGGACTTTTAAATTTGCATGAATGCATTACATTTTACATCATGTACAGTTATCAGTTTATGGGGGCCAGGGGCGGAATGTAGTGGTTTCATTCAGGTGTCCCCCATAAACTTCAAGTGTTCTGAATGCTAGGTTCCCAGCTGATGGCAACTTGGGAATTAACACCTCCTGGAGGCAGAGTATTGTTGGGGGCGGGCTTATGGGTATTATAGCCAGCTTCCCCTTGCCAGTGTTTGGCACACTCTCCTGTTGCTGTTGTCCACCTTATGCTGACCAGAGAGTGATGTCCACACTCTGCTCATGCCATCATTTTTACTGCCATCATGGAGCTTCCCCCTCGAGCCTGTAAGCCAAAATAAACCTCTTTTTTTTCCCACAAGCTGCTTTCAGTCAGGTGATTTCTGCCAGCAATGCGAACCTGACTGCAACAAGGTTTCAGGAGCCTCTGTGTCTCTGGATATCTGGCTTAGCAGGAGCTGGATGTTCTCTGTGTTTATCTCCTTCAGCCTTTTTCCGGTGTCTTGATCACCAAGAATGCTAGACTCTTGCCCTTCCCCCACATTACTCTCTGTTTTCAGCTGGGGCCCTGTTGAGGTGTGATTGGCCAGGCTTCCCGTCCGGTTCATTTCCATCTGAAAAAGATAAGCAAATTCTCCAAGGGAGATAGAAGTTAGTAGTAGATAGATGAGATGGCTAGATATTTTAGAAGGAATTTTATATGCTTAGGCCCTCTTCTTGCCCACATTTGGTGGTATATTGATCTTGGAGATTGAGCTCATTTTTGTACATGGTTTTGACTTGGTTCCCAGTTCCAGCAATAAGTTCCATTCCACTGAGTAGATCTACTAGCCAAATCAAGAGCAATTGGTAACCCACCATGGCTGTGTGCCACTACTATACTTGTTTGAACATTAAGTCAGGTTGTTTCCTGCTGGGTAGCTGAGTTGTTTAGACAGATGTTGGCCATTTTCCCCCAGTTGCTAGTGTAGCACACTCTGGCACTAAACTAGCTAACTGTCTGGGGACTGACCCTCTTCCAGATTCTGGCCAGGTTTCTCCATGTTTTGTCTCACACTCATGACCTGTCTTCGACAGTACAGTCTTACCAATAACATTTGGTGGGCCATCAAGAAGTCTGACCGAAATCTGTCTTTTTATTGGGGGGGGGTGACATTGTAGGTGTCTCGGATCAACAGCTCATTGTGAAAGTTAACCCCGTCCTGGTGCTGGGAGTTATAAGTCAGCGCCAAGGAATGTGAGGGAAGAAAAAGAAAGATAATGTAAAAGAGAAAGTGAGTATAGAGGGGGAGAGAAAGAAAGGGAGAGAAGAGAGAGAGAAGCAGAAAAAGATTAAGGTTGGTCTTCATGATGTTCTCTCCAGTTTCCTGTGGTTCAGGTGTTCCCTCTGCAGGGTTGCTGAAGCATCAGTGTTTTAGCCTGTTGTTCAGAATAAAGGGTTTTATTGTATCATTTCCTTTTGGGTCCCTATTTGTATCCCCTCACCCTTGTCCTCTCTCCCACCCTATCACTCCTTCCCACCCTTACCTGCCCTCCATGCCACCCTCCCTTGTGTCTGGTCCTCAGAGTGCTTATTAGGTTTGGCAGCATCTCAGGCGGATTCAGGTTAGGAGCAACAGGTAAATGAGACTATGAGACAATTATCATTTTGTGATTGGGTGAGCTCATTGAGGATGATCTGTTCCATTCTTGACCTTTTTTTTTTTTTAAATTTTATTATTTCATCTTTCCATAATGCTATGTAGAATTCCATAGTATAGATATACCACATCTTTGTTATCCATTCATCTAATGATGGACACCTGGTTGATTCCAGCTCTTTGCTATTATGAATTGAGCAGCTATAAACATGGTTGAGCAAATGTCTCTGGTCTGAGGCTTGGAGCCTTTAGGGTAAATGCACAGTAAGGGAATAGCTTGATCTGTTTGCAGGTCTATGGTCATCCTTTTCAGGAGTCTCCATATGACTGTCCATAATGGTTGAACCATTTTACATTCCAACCAGCAGTGAAGGCTTGTTCCTATTTCTCCACAGCCTTGCCAGCATTTGTTTTTACTGTTTTCTTTCTTTCTTTCTTTCTTTCTTTCTTTTTTTTTTTTTTTTTTTTTTTTTTTTTTATGTTAGCCATCCTTACAGGGGTAAGGTGGAATCTCACAGATTTTTAATTTGCATTTCCCTAATGATTAGGGATGTTGAAAATTTTCTTAAGTGTGTGCGTTTGGTATTTATATTTCTTCCTCTGTGAAATCCCTGTGCAGTTCTCTGCCCCATTTTGTGAGTGGGGTGTTTAATGATTTATTGTTTAGTCTCTGGAGTTCTTTGTAGATTCTAGAAATTACGCCTCTGTCAGTTGTATAGCTGGTGAAAATTTTCTCCCATTCGCTTGGTTATCTGCTGGTTTTGGTCACATTAATTTTAACAATATTTATCCTTTATTTCTTTAATGCTGTGAAATATACTTGCAATTATTTATAATATTAAAATTATATATTCAGGGATGGGAACATGGCTAATTGGTTAAAAGTGCTTGTTTGCAAAGGTTGATAACTGGGTTCAATTCCTCAGTACCCACATAAAGCTAGTCACATAAATTGGCATGTGTCTGGGTTTGTTTGCAGTGGCATTTAGCCTTGGCACACCCATTCTCACTATCTCCTTTCTCTTTTCTCTCTCTTTCAAATAAATAAATAAATATTCCAAATACTAATACATTTATTAGGTTATTTGGTTAACTTGGCTTATGTATACACAACCACAAACCAAAATTTATAAACATAATCACAGTGTTTACTTATATGCAATAAATCCTCTTTACTTTAGCGACATTTTATGCATGAAATAACTTACTCACTCAAGCCTGTTGGTCATACTACTATTACTTCTGAAGTGTATTGCCCAATGTAGCCATTACTTTTTCACTGATGCCACAAACACTTGATCAGAAGCAGTTATGAAAGAAACGATACTTGTCGGCTAATAGGTTCAAGTGGAAGTGTTCATCAAAGTGGTGAAAGTGTGGCAGCAGTTGGCAGCCTGAGGTCACATCTGGGCATTGCAGAGAGGATGTAGCATGAGAGAAAAAAAAAAAAAAAGTGATACCAGGGTATGAAACTTCAAGGCCTGCCCTGGTAACACACTTTGTTTATCCAAGCTCTGCCCCATAAATGTTCAACAACCATTTTGATAATGACATTAGAGATTAAATTTTTAAATACATGAGTGAGGGAGATTTTATATTGAAATGACCAACAGTCAACATCCTTCAATAATTTTAAAATGTAAATTTTTACATTTGAACAAAATATTTAGACACTTTGTGAAGAGTCCTTATTTTCATTAACAAAGGACACATTTATTTATGCATTTATTTTGTAGCATTGAGTGACTATCTATATCTAGCTGAAAGTGATATTAATTGGCATTTTAATTCTCTTTCCTGTGTAAATTTTTCTATCCCTATCTAAAAGTGGTTCAGTAACTTCTGTGTACATTTTTTTGTCTTCAATAACTCAGCTCAGTAGGGGCAGGCATGCATTTTAAGACTGTTGGTAGTGAAGTGAAAATAACCTATTTCATATATTTTACTATGCATGTATATTGGAAACATAAAATTTTAAATCTTGAGTGGAGGGTCCTAAATGATCTTAAAAAAATTCAGTATAGTGAAGTGTTTTTGAAATCTTTTATCAATTCAAATTTAAATTGTAGAACTTTAGAAAATCATCTTTATTAGTATAAAAAGGGAGGACTTTGTACTTTAATTCCATTTTTATTAATAAGCATAAATCCACAACTCATTGCTGTGATATCACCTAAAATTTGAGATAAACCGAATTAAAAATAAGAAATATAATTGCATAATGTAAGCAAATGATAACTGCTTGTCTAATATGGTTAAACAATAAGTATTCTCAAATAAGTCTTTCAAAATTATGATTATGCCATGAATATCCGACTAGCCCTAGGCATTCTCATTGGTTCTGTGAAACATGATAGTCATCTTTGCCTTCCAATTAGATTGTATCATGAATATAAGCTGTATCACAAATTGTATGTACATATAAATAGTTTTAAAGGAATTTACTATGTGGGATATTCTAAAGTTTTTCAATTTTATTTTATTGTCATTCTGAAAAATTACTACTTTGTTTCAAATGCACATTTTTAAATATTAGGCTACAACTTATAATTCTGGACAAAATGGAGATTTAATAAAAGAGACTCTGTATCTATCAGCCATCCAACACTGCTTTTTATTTTGAGAGAGACACAGAGAGACAGAGAGGGGAGAGGAAAACAGATAGAGAGGGGTGAGCCAGCAGCCTCTCAGCTGCTGCAAATGAAATCTAGATGTGTGAGCCCCCTTGTGGTCAAGTGTGGCATTGCACCCTTTCGTTACTGCATCTGGCTAAACTGGGACCTGGAGATTGGAACCAGAGCTCTTAGGCTTAGGAAGCGGAGCGCCTTAACTGCTAAGCCTTCTCTCCAGCCCAGCACTGCTTTTTACTTGAATAGCATTTTACACTTTCATCAATATTTTTAAAAAAGTGATTATGTGGGATATGGAGAGATGGCTTAGCAGTTAAGGCACTTACTGGCAAATTCAAAAGACCCACGTTCTATTCCCCAATACCTACGTAAAGCCAGACACCAGATGGTGCGTGCATCTGGAGTTTGTTTGCAGTGGCTAGAGGTCCTGGTGTATCACTCTATTATCTCTCTCTCTCTCTCTGTCTCATAAATAAATAAATGACATCTTTTTAAAAAATATTATTTTCTATATCTTTATTGAGGATATTAACCAAGTAGAGAGTAGTTGGTTTTCCCCATAGCACAAAGCTAATACAAAAATATTTTGAATAGACAAGAACTCATTTTGGACTCACTAGTCTATCTTGAGAAATTATTAAGCATAATTTTTATTTTTTTAATTATTTTTTATTTATTTTTGGAGTGAGAGAGAGATAGGCAGAGAG
Source organism: Orientallactaga sibirica (assembly GCA_036365145.1). Taxonomy (NCBI): domain Eukaryota; kingdom Metazoa; phylum Chordata; class Mammalia; order Rodentia; family Dipodidae; genus Orientallactaga; species Orientallactaga sibirica. Next base: position 26,586,970 of record JAEOAD010000024.1, read on the forward strand.
GGAGAGGGAGACAGAAATGGGCACACCAGCAGTCTCTCAGCTGCTGTGAACAATATCCAGATGCGTGTGCCCCCTTGTGGGCAAGTGTAGCATTGCGCCCTTGCCTCACTTTGCATCTTGCTAAACATGGGACCTCGAGATTGGAACTGCTGGACATTGGAACCAGCATTCTTAGGCTTAGCAGGCAGGCACCTTAGCCGCTAAGTCATCTCTACAACCCAAGGATAAATTTTAAGCAACAACAAAACAACTTAGAGAATTACATAAAAGGGGGTAAGAATGATAATATATTTTGTGAATAATAGATATTAAACTAAATATGAGTCTTAGCAATAAATACATGAAATATTATATCTCATAGTGATGAAATTAACAAAATTTAGTTGAAGAAGAAAAAGAACAGAGTATCAGGTAAAACCAATATATTGATGTGTGCCATCTTTAATACTGTAAATGAAATGGCGACATGCAATTGGTAATATAAGCTTTAAAAGAATAAGAATTGTGCATGTACACTTGTGAGTTTTTCTTAGCCTTAGATAGATGCATGTGAGGGAAATTATACTACATATCTTCTGAATGCAGAATAACTTTTGACTAATAAACAAATATTTAAATTTTCTAACATGAAAATAAATGGCCAGCCTAGGGGTATTGTCTGTAAATAGCATCACTTGGAAGGCAGAGGCCAGCCTGAACTACCTTGTAATCCAGGATAAACAGAGTTACATGGTGAGAATATGACTCAAACATAAACTAACAAACAACAAACCAAAAAGCAAAAATAAATAAATAAATAAAAAGAAACTAATACCACACAACTAAATTATTAAAGCATATTTTGTATCATAACCAACATAAGATAACCCATTTCTTTTGATGCTTTAAATTTAACTTTGATACCTGTATATCACATACATACATATATTCATTATACCATATGTAACAATAAAAATAAAACACATTTAGTGTAAAACATACCAATTATAATGATTATATTATATAATTTGACATATTTTGCCTCTAAAGTCATTCTTGTATATTTTTTTGTACCCAGGTAAAACTCTCATATATTCTTAACAGTGTGCTTCCTGTAATAAAGAATATTTTCAACTGTAAAACAGTTTCTATGCAGGTGTGGTGGAAAAATATTTTTTTTATCATTGTCATAAAATGGTATTTGCTATCTAACTTTAATTTTTTCAAAATTATATGTATATACATATTATGTGTATTACTTAATTTGTACTATGCTAATTAGTTTGATATTTGTTACCTACTGAATGAACATGTTACACAAGTTAATAAATTATTGTCTCAAGTAGTGAAATTAAAATTATGTATTCATATTACAGATATAATTGACTGGATACATGTATCATTAATATTACTGTTTGGCAAGTCTCCAGTCAAGTTGCAGGTTACTGTATTAAGAAATCTGATTATATCAGAGCAAATAAAAATAGAATTTCCATGTTGGGCATGGAGGCACACCTTTAATCCCAGCACCCAGGAGGCAGAGTTAGGAGGATCACCTTGAGGTGGAAGCCACCTTGAGACTTCATAGTGAATTCAAGGTCAGCCTAGGATATAGTTATACCCTACATCAAAATAAACAAACAAACAGAAAAATAAAAAACATAATTTTCATGTATTCTAGTTTCATGCATTTTAAAATCCATTTAGAACAATATTCTCCCACTTAGATTTGAATTTTGGCATATTGATTCATTTCAAGTCTCAAAAATATGGCAGTCAGAACATGGAAATGATGGTGAGGTATGCATGCCCTGAAAAATGGGTAAAGCTAAATAGATAAATTAGTAAATCACATACAGAGAAAATAAGTACAACACTATTCACCTCTCTATCTAAAATTTAAAGAAAAGAAGAAAAGGAAACTTTTGTCCTATGCTACATTTGTTCACTGACATGCTGTTAAATCTTAGAGCTATTCACCTAAAACTTTAAAAAAAAAAAAAAAAATTAAGACATAAATTACAGCCATATAATTTTCATTAAGCTCCAATGGAACATCTAGCAAATTAGTGCTATGAAAAATGTTTGAATGTGTTCAAAAAGTATGCATTTTACTGAGATATGTTATCTCATATTCTCTCCCCAATATAGGAAACTTTAATTTCTCTTCTGTTCTTCATCTGAGTAATAAATTTTATGTAATTTTGTTGATTATCATGAAATAAATTCATCACAATTACCTATTCATTGCTTTAGCAATGAAAAACATTTCATATGATAGACCTGTCTCCTGGTTGATTTTGTGTTATTGTAATAACCTCAGTATTCATGTACTATCCATGATTTGATTTGATTCCTCAAAATATCTTTATTCATACCTTCTCCTATATTCCTTCTAAAATAAGACATTAAACAGTGTGTGTCTCTCAAATATTTGAGTATTTATCACTGCATATTCACATAATTAATAATTTGATTTTTTTTGGTTACAATCATCAACACATGAAAATGTTCACTAGAATAATAGTTATAATAAAAATGATAAGCTTAAAGTGAGAAGAGAATTATATTTTTCTTAGGAATTTTTAGCTCTTATCGTGGAAATTGCAAATCCAATATTTGAAGTTACAATAAATTCAACATCATTGTGAAACTTATAACTACATATTTTTGGAAATTTTAGGTTGATTTTCTCACATTGAATTTATTATTATTACTATTGATTAGAATAGAAAAATACTTAAAATAGATTTAGCATAATTGGTGAATTAACATCCTTATATGTAACATTCTCATACAACACATTTTCTGTTCTGCACTTATTCATTGCAGAGTGTTTGGCTGCATATTATTGCATGTGAACAATTATTCATGTCATCTCATATATTGTGGTGCAACAGGTTTCTTAACGATGACTAGTATATGGAAACAAAGGCAATGACTGTGTTTAATGACCCAACTCATGGCTCTAACAATCTTTCCACCCCTTGTTCCATGAATTTCCTTGGGCTATGTGGGGTTTTTCAAAGAAGTTTAAAATAATTGAATGGGTCATATTAAGGCTGGAGATAAAAAGGACTATGAAAAGTGTAAGCATATTGTGAAAAAAACAAATGACAAACAAGTCTGTTTATAGTAAAAATTGATTATCACTGGCAGAAAGTAAATGGATTTACTTTACTTATGTGTTGGACAAGAAATAAATGCTAAAATAATAATAGTAAAAAGTTAATTCTGCTGGCCACAGGCTATTGGACTTTATTTGTTCAATTGGAAAAAAAAAAAAAAAAAAAAAAAAAAAAAAAAAAAAAAAACTGGATTTCTACAAAACAATCCGCATTATGTTAATTTGTCTTCTCATTTAATTCTACCACATTCTTGATCGCAAATCCTCCTCTAAACACTAATGTGCTGTTGACCGTTTAGTCAGATATTTATCAGCTTTTGTCATTATTACCCATTGACTTTCATCTAGATAATAATTTCTGGTCCTTTGCCTAGGTAATTTTTTGTGGTATTTTCCTGAAAAAATTGACACTTTTGAATATATTTCTCTGTATTTAGAGGTATATTGATGACCATGTTAGTAATCCTTCCCTGCAACTTAAATAAATGTTGCATAAAAATATCCTAAGATGTGTGTGTTTCTTTTCATGTCTACTCTGATGTTTTCAAAACAGTTCTACCTAAGTATCTATGGTGAGGATGTAAAACTATTTAACAATTCAGGAACAAAGTGTTTGCATTTAATTGTGGCATTAATATTCTGTAATTCATTCTAGTCCTGAGCCATAAAGAGATGTTACCTTTTCATTGCTTGTACAAAACACCAAACCAGAAGCAACTTTAGGAAGGAAAAGGCTTATTTCAGCCTTCATTTTGAGGGGAAGTTTCATAGGGATATTTAATTAGATTAAGGAAACATAGAGGATGTGAATGTTGGTGTGTTAAGTCAAGGAAAGCATTCAAACAACATATCTTGGAAAGATGAGTCCAAATTCTCCATTCATCCTGGTCACTGGGGGATTATGTCTGACAATGGTGGATCTCAAAACATGTGACCCTGTTTAGAGGAAGGGAAGAAACGATAAAATGAATAAGAAAATATTCATTCAGAGTCAGCATATCTGACATCAACAGATGTCTAACTATGTAAGGAAAGAGATATCTACGTGCAGTTCTAATAGTAAAACAATAAAAATATATGCTCAGGAAAGATGAAATCAACCTCAGAATTAGAAGACCCCAAGAAAGTTTATAGTCAAGTAATAAGATGAGCCTATAGTGCTTTGAAGTATTGTCAATGACAAAAGTAAAACTGACTTTATTTTAGTGTTGAAGACCATTATTGTCCTACTACAAAATGGTTAATTATTTTAAAATATTTTGTACATGATGGAAACTTCCAATGCGGCCCATATAGAAAAATGTAAAATTAATTAGATAATGTTGCTCAGATAGGCTATTTTGTGTGTCTTCCTTTGTGCATCTGTGGCCACATGCCATGGTGTGCATGTGGAGGTCAGAGGATAACCTTTGCTCTCAGGCATCCCTTTCAACCTTGTGTGAAGCAGATCCCCCACGCTGTTTACAGCTATGTCTGCCAGACTAGCTGATCCACCAACAAACAAACTGCAGATTCATGTGCCCCCTTGTGCATCTGGCTTATGTGGGTCCTGGGGAATTGAATCAAGGTCCATTGTCTTTGCAGGCAAGTGCCTTAACCACCAAGCAATCTCTCCTGCCCCAAAATATTATACTTTTGTTATATATACAGAACGTAAAGGTTACACATGTAATGCTGTACAGAAAAAGAGAACTCTATTAGCAGTTGGGATGAAGATTAATCAGGTTACATTCTAACGAACTGTTTGCCTATGCTCTAAGCTTTGGAATGTGGATAAAAAGATTTAAAAGTAATCAACTATTGAATCGGGCATAGAAAGTTTCTCAGCAGCCTAGCAATTAAGGCTTAGAATAATTGTTGGCATCTGCTTTCAGCCAGTGTTTTAGTAACAAGTAAGAACAAAAAGTAGAATGTGCTGATTTGAAAGACATGGAGTTCAGTTTGAAAAAGATTCTATTTAACATGGAGCCTAAAAAATATGTGGGTGTTAGTGAGAGTCGGACCATTTTGAAAAAGCCATTTAGTTTGCACATGAGCAATAAGGAAGTTGCCAGAGGCCATCTCTGGAATTAGTGAGACCACACCCATTGCATCCTCAAACATATAAAACAAACTTTAAACACTTCTTCTACAGAAAATAGAACCCCCGGGTCACTCTGGTCACAGAGAACCATCTACAGTAAAAAATCGTGCATTCGTCTACCGAGTTTATTTAGAGGTTTCTTCCACTATAGACTAAAGTTGCCAACAACTGGGTGTGTTGGAAGTAGACCTCACATTGTCTAAAAATGCCAGCTTTTCAAACTTGAAAATGCAAAAGTTTTATTATTGGGTCATGGAAGTTTACACACAAATTTAAAACAGAAGGAAAAAAAAACAGAAAAAAAGATGTCGGAAAATGTATCTTAGACTCAAAGTCCTTGACATCCTCATCCTTATAGATCTATATGTGTAGAATTGTGGGAGTGAAGCCAAAGATGCAATAGAGAGCTCAGGAAGTTATTGATGCCAAAACATCACCACCACGAGGCTAATGCAAGCAGTACTGGAGTTTGCTCTTTGCAAATGTGCAAGCATTTCAGACAAATTGGGCTACATACTTATTGTGAGAGGCAGAGAAGCGAACTAATTTGAAACATCTTTTCATTTCAAACCCTGATTCTGCAAATGGCAGATTGGAATTTATTTAAAATAAAACCTAAAAGAGGAAATTTCATTGAGGAAAACATCAACTGTTTGAGGCATCCAGATTGAGTTAAGAAAAAGAACAGGAAATTGAATCTTAAAATAAATGTTTCAAAATTAGTAGTGCCAAGATGATAGTTAAAATCGTGATGAACTAAAACCCATGTATTCATTTAATTGGAAATGCCTCCAAACAGAGCTGTAATACAGTTTTTGTTCTTTTTAAAACTTTTCTACAGTACATAATGTATTTGATCATAATTGCCTCCCATTGCCACTTGCTTTAATTATTTAAATTTTATAAATACATTGGATTAAAAAATGAAGGGCATTTCAATATGAATTTAAAAATAAATTCGTCAGAATTCAATACATTTATATAACACACATCTCTTAAATCTCTGTGTCCTTGAGAGTTAATGCAAATAACACTTTTATAACATGGTGACTTAGTTTTGCATTTTAATTTAAAATGGGATAAATTGGACATAATTTGTTTAAATGGCAAAAAAGTTGGCAAATGCATCAAAAAATAGCCAATTCTATGATGTTCCATGATATTTTGTAGCTAATATTACTTTGCAATTTTACAAAATTATAATTCCTTCATCTAATTTACCCTCATTTTACTACACACCTTACAGTATGTGAGAAAATCACAGATACCATGTCTTTATTTAGTATATTAATAAATTAATACTAGGAGTCAGTTTATTCTAGCTCATATGTTTTTTTTTTTTTTTTTCCAGAAACTGGTTGCTGACCAGAATTTGGGTTTATTAAGTCATTGATATATATTGGCAAAGAAAATAGTGTTTTTCCTAACATTCTTTATTAAAGACAATTTTATTCCAAACTTGATAATTTTTAAGAGTTCTCTTTTGATCTTTCTCTGTATTTACTCAAAACTATTTGCAAGACTACACAAATCATTCACTCATTATATTCACTTTTTCCCCTTATGCTAACTACCACCCCAAAATATTATAAAGTATAATTTTATTAACTTATTTTAAACTCAGAATTATTTTCTACATTTATATTTCAAAGTTGACTTTTTCTTTTTTTTTTTTTTTTTTTTTTTAATTGCCATAGCCTTTAATCTGATTTTCCTATTTGTTCAGAGTTCATGCTATATATTGTTTGGAGGTCACAAATTCATGACTACAGTGGTTAGGTACTATGGAAGAGACAAGTGAGTTTGCAGGGAGTGGTTAGATCATGTGACCTTGAAATCAATCAGGAGGTGATCCATAGATGTATATCAGTTTGTAGCTTCCTTCCTTCCTTCCTTCCTTCCTTTCTCTCTCTCTCTCTCTCTCTCTCTCTCTCTCTCTCTCTCTCTCTTTCTTTCTTTCTTTCTTTCTGTCTTCCTTTCTTTCATTCTTTTTTTTACTGGCAGGATTTCTTTATTAACTTTTCATTTTGATACAATGTCATCACATTTAGAGAAAACAAAGAATTTTCATATGCTCTTCATTTTGCTATAGTTTGCCATTTGTCCAAATTTTGGTGAACCAGATATCAGCACAAGAGTGAAGGAGATAGACATGGAGGACACTCAACACCTAAAACTGCAGAGATCTAGAGGCTCCTAAATGCTCATCACAGAAGTAGAGTTAAAACATACCCAACATAGCTCATGGATTTTTGGGTAAAAAGAGGAGTAAAGTTTGTAAGAGCCACAAGTTGGGACATTATGCCCAGAGGCACTGTTTCTCCCCAATAAGTGAGTGTTGCCCCCACAATGTACAACCCACAATCCCCATGGGGATGACCTGCGACCCCAGAGAGGAGAGCACCTTCATAAAAGGGGCAGGGATGAGGGAAACGATGGTACCAGCACGTGTTGTTTTCAAGGTAAATGTGTCCATAACTAATACAAAATAAATTTAGTAAAAAAGAAATTTGGTGTTATTTTTTATTTACTTCTGTTACTATACAGTCTTAGACGGTATCATGACAGTTTCGATACTATTGAATTTAGCTGGCTCCTTTCTCCCATCATGGTACAACCCATATCCCTTTGCATTTTCAAACTTCATATGTCTTTTTGTTCTTTCCCACCCTTTTCATTGTCGTGTCTCATTTTTGTTGCCTCCTTTTTGTCACTGTCCTAGATTTTAAGATTTTGAACACCATGCTTTACATACATAAATATAACCACTACAAGCTAAGTTATACACATAAAAAATTTATAAAAAGCAAATGAAGCATTGTGGTTTCTTAGTTTGAACCACCTCTGTTTATATAAATTGTATTTCCAGATCCATCCAGGTTTTAGAAATGTCTATAAATTTCATCAATTCATTTTTATTTCATGTTTCTTTACTGTTGAGAAAAGTTACATTGTGTATATACATACCTTGTGCACCACATTTTATTAAACATGTATCTATTGACTGACATCTATGCTAGCTTCCATTCCTACCTATAGTGACAAGAGCAGTGATAAACATGGGTTTGCATATCCCTATAGTGTGGTTAGAAACCTTAGGGTATGTGCCCAGGAGTGGTATTGCTAGGTCCTTTGCCACTTCATATCTAATTATTTGAGAAACCTCACTATTGATTTTTCCAATTCCTGTACTCATTTACACTCTGACTTGCACTGAATGAGTTTTAATTAAAAAAATGCTTAACTGACAGCACAGTAAATGTAGGAGGGGTGGGGAGACACCTGGTTTAGAGTTCAGTAAACGTGGAACAATGTGGATATAAGATCAATGCAGAATGAAGTATTGTTCATAGATCTCCTGACACTTGATATATATTGATGAATTTTGGACAAGTTATTGTTAAGCCTAGCAACATTCTGTTTTGTAGCTACAAAGAAGCCTCCAAGAAGAAAACTCATGCAATACAGACTTTAAAGTATGAGTTAAATAATGAATAAAATTTGTAGAAGAATTTATTGGAAGAAAATAAGACTATCAAGGACATTAGAGAAAAAAAAAAAGTAGTAAAGATATCTAAGAGAATTCATGGATATTTGATACCATTTTGTCACTTAATAGAAATGAAAACTGTAAAGAATATGTTGTTGCTAAGTTGGATATAAAACATTTACTAGAAATATATCATTTACTGAAAGAATGCTGAGATATGAACAAATACTGAGCAAGGTATGTCAATTTATATGAAATGGGTTAAAATGTGAGGTAGACTATTTGAAAAATATCTAATGTATATTTGCAGCTATAAGAGTTACATATCCAAATTATTCAGTAAGTTTATTATGTAAATCTGTAAAGTGTTTTTTACTTGTAGCCTTATAGAAAGTAAAAATATTGATTCCTTTCAACACATCTATTTATAATTCCTAAATTATTTTCAGAAGCGAAAGAGCCTAAATGTCTACATATTAGAATGAATACACATATGTTGAAACATGGAGCCAGCAGGAAAGTATCAGGAATGCCCTGGAGTTGACAATGACTTGAGACATCTGTGTCAAAAGAGCATAACTCGGGCTGGGGAGATGGCTTAGCAGTAAAGGTGCGACACTTAAGGACCCATGTTTGATTCTTCAGATCCCTCATAATCCAGACACACAAGGTAATGCATGCACAAGATCACACATGTGCACAAAGTGGCACATGCATCTGGAGTTTGATTATAGTGGCTGTAGGCCTTGACATGCCAATTCTCTCTTTCTTTCTTGCTTGATTGCTCTTATTCTCTCCCATCAAAAAGGTAAGTTGGTTGGGCTTGTCTCAAAAACAAACAAAAAAATAAGTAAATTGCATATCTCAAAAGAGTTGAGTATGGTTCAAATTAATGTATATGGTGCATGGTCCCTCCCTTTCATATATAGGCCAGAATTTCAAGAAGCATGGGAAGATGAAGTCTAACAAAAACAAAAGCATTCACTATTTCACACATTTCCATTACAGGATAGTTAACCAAGCTCATCTACCTTTTAATTTCTGTTTTATATTACCATATATTTTCCAAATTAAAAGAATAGAAGGGCCGGGCATGGTGGCACATGCCTTTAATCCCAGCACTCGGGAGGCAGAGGTAGGAGGATCGCCGTGAGTTTGAGGCCACCCTGAGACTACAGAGTGAATTGCAGGTCAGCCTGAACCAGAGTGAGAACCTATGTCAAAAAACAACAACAACAAAAAATAAATAAATAAATAAACAAATAAAAAAAGAATTAAAATACAGCTTGGCATGGTGGTGCAAGTCTTTAATCCCAACACTTGGGAGGCAGAGGTAGGGGGATCACCACTTGTTTAAAGCCACCTTGAGAATATAGAGTGAATTCCAGGTCAGTCTGGGCTAGAGTGAGACCCTACCTAAAAAAAAAAAAAAAAAAAAAAAAATTAAAATACAAAGCACTTAGGTCACCCAAGAATAAAACATATAATTTCATTTCATAAAGTTTATCATAGTTAGACAGCTGGTTATTAAAAAAAACTATCATTAACCAAATAATTAGATAATTCTTCAAATACATAAGTAATGTGACTCAGCGTTAAATTATTTGCACAAATGTCAAAATGCTAATTATATTATGCGAACATTTACTATTAAGGAAACATCCTTTACTTAGTATTCATCCACACAGTGTTTAATAAAGCTAGTATGGATAATATTAATGCAAAACTCACTCTTCTTCAAAAAATTTGTATACCAAATTAAAATGAGCCATGTTTTGTTCTATACATTTATTAATTATTATTATTATTATTATCACTTATGTGTGTGCCACGGTGTGGCTCTGGGTTCTGGTGTGCAGGCACCATGGTTAGCATGTGCCCTACTGCAAAGTTACCTAATGAATGAGGACCATGGAGACACCACGTGGACGTCACAGGATAACCTCAGATGGTGGCTGTTGTGATCATGTTCACATTGCTGTCAGAAAACACCAGACTAAAAGCAGCTTGTGGGGAAAACTTGAATTTATTTTGGCTTACAGACTCTCGGGGAAGCTCTATGATGGCAGGTGCAAAGGACGATATAAGCAGAGGGTGGACATCACCCCCTGGACAACAGCAACAGGAGAGTGTGTCAAACATTGGCAAGAGGAGTTGTCTATAACACCCATAAGCCTGCCCCCAACAATACACTGCCTCCAGGAGGCTTTAATTCCCAAATTACCATCAGCTAGGACCTCACATTCAGAGCACCTAATTTTGAAGGTGACAACTGAATGAAACCTCCACCGTGGCGTGGCCTTCCACCTTGTCTGTGACTGGGTTTCTCATTGTTTCCTAACACACTTCCTAGGCGCGATGTCCCAAAGCTTCTGGGAGTATCTCCCGCTTTCTCTTATCTTGCTGTAAGTGTGCTGGATCACAAATGCCCACTGTAGATTGAGAATTTTCATTCGTTTATTTGCAAGAGAGGAAGAAGGGGAAAGGAGCAGGGAATGGGCATACCAGGGTCTCTAGCTGCTGCAAACTCCCGAGGCATACACCACTTTGTGCATCTGGATTTACAGGGCCGGTTCCATGGAATGAAACTCAGGTCACTGCTTTGCAAGCACGTGCCTTAACCACGGAACAAGGCCTAGTTTCATGTGTTTTATGAGAGTTTTGGGAATCTGAACATAGGAACTCATGTTCATTTTAACAACTCATTTTCACTTTTGCATTGGAGGAAAGTTCTCTGCATTTTTTTATAAACATCTCTTTGAATGTCTTTATTAATTGTTAATGAAAATTAATTTGTTCAGAATTCTGATTTTTTTTTTAATTTCTTCAAAAGCTTTCTCTTCAATAAGTCATTTCTAGGAGTCAGTTCCAAGTTGCTAGTATGAACTTCCAATCAGACACAGTGATGGGAGGAAGGGATTATTCCAAGCTTTCAGATGCAGGGCAAGTTCCATGAAAGGCAGTAGGAACTGGCTCATTTTCACAAAGCAAAGCAGAGAGAAAAACCACCAGCAGTCAGCAAACACCAAAAAGCAGCAAACAGGATCCCAGAGCTCTGACTGCTCTTTCTAAATGTATGGTGAAATCAGATCCACCCCTAGCAATATTGCCCTGTAGCAAGAGTCTGCCTATTAAGGGCTGAAGTTGCAAATTCAGTTTTTATAAACTCCTGAGTCAAAGGAGCCATACATTGAAACTACCACACCATCTTTTGAATTTTTCATGACGCTTACCATGTTGGTTATTTTGACTCCAAACCTCCTATTTTTCAATGTTTATTAAAAAGTTTGTTTGTTTGTTTTTTTTTCCTTTAAAGTGCTTTTACCTTAAGGAAAAAGTAATTACCTCAGTATTTAATTCTATGAACAACTTGCATTTTTCACAGAAAGTCATTATACATATATATTTAGATGCTACAAAATTGTAGCCAGTTTGATAGTCATTATTGAGCTAATGTATTTCCAGGCTCAAAATCATTCAAAAATAAGAGTATCTATATTAGAAACTTAAATCTTTTCAGGACTAAACTTCCACTGTAGCACTCCCCATTCCTATAAAGCTGAAGGCAAGTCTGGAGGATCATGAGTTCATGGTCAATATAAGCTACATAAAAATTAAACTGAAATTCAAAAAAGAAAATCAGTTTCCATAAAGCAATTGCAGGTTTATAAGTCATACTGATGTAGGATTGGGGATTTCAGGAGGGGTCCCCCAAACTTCTGAACCCAATTTTGGGTTCTTACCCTATTTTAACAAAAAAATAAAATAAAAAGATAAAATCGACCTGAGAAGCCTACATTATGAATTATTTAGTTTACTTGTGAGAAATCATAGTTTGTGAGGTTTATTTAGGGGAAATTGGTAACTAGCTGGGGCAATTTTACACACGCGCACGCACGCACGCACGCATGCACACAGTCGAGATAAAACATAGAAGCCCATTTAAATAGCAGGCCACGAAAAACTACGAAATAGTAAAGGACTCAGAAATCAAAGATAAATCTCCGAAAACACGGCCCAGATAGAAGTCAAGAAGCAAAGCACTAAAACCGAGGTGAACATTCTCCCCTTCCGAGCCAGGCTTGTACGGACATGCTGGGAAGGCAAGGTGGGACAGACACATGGATATTCATGGCAGGTCAGTGAAAAAGGAAAAGAAATGTTGGGCCTTGTAGATAAATGCCTTTATGTAGTTCAGACATCCAATCAGGGTGAGCCTCTGACATCAGGTGTATAAGCAGAGAATGATTGGTCCACACTCAATGGGCTAGGAGTGACCAAGATCTGATTGGTTTGTGGACTCAGGGGCTGAATCAGGCAGGAAGAAGCAGGACATTCCTGCTGGGCCTGTTACTGACAGACACCTTGAAGAGACAGCGTCAGACCCAAATTTCAGTTTTGCAAAGATGGAGAGACTGGCACTACTTTGTTCCCTTTTTGGGATTCTGTCCCCAACGGAATGCCTGAAAGAAGGAAGCCTTCTCCTATTTCTCCTTAAATGCTTTATTTAATTTAGTACATAAATAACAATGAAGAAAAAAAAATTTCCATGGCTTGCACAGTCCTGTAGAAGAAATAAAATTTTTGAATTTTATTCAAAGATTTTGGAAATAATATTTATGTAAAATTATGCCACTCATGAACACATTTATGAGCTTTTTATAATAACTAAATAGGACCATTTTTCTAAGAAATTAGTTTATTAAAACCCTACACACTGATGCACTGTTATTAAAAAAAGAAAAAAAGGAACATGTCTCAGTTCATGTAACAATTTGTTAGCCTTGAATTTCAAGCCTAGTTCTCCTTTTCAAGAGCTACTTATATTTCCCCACTTACCTCTCGTATTACAAATGAATGCCTTTTCATATTCCCCAACTCTTTGAACATTTTCCTGAGACATCATTTCATGATGCAACAACACTTTTATACTTTTTTATGAAATTTAGAATTAATTAGACACAAGGACAATATTAATCTGTATTCAAATAAACTTTCTTGTAGGTGAATGAGTGGAATCGATTCTAATTTACTCCCCTCATAGAAAATAATTTTCATATAAAATTTTCAGATAAGCAGAATAGTAAGTTATCTTTTTTTCTGAATGAGTATTTGTGGTATATATGTGTGTGTGTGTGTGTGTGTGTGTGTGTGTGTGTTTATGTGTATGTGTGCACACACACACATACAGCAATATTGACATTGGATACCTTCTTTATTTGCTCTCCACTTTTTTCTTCTCTTTATAAATTCCATTTATTTGCATGTGTGTGTGTTTAGGGGAAAACCAGGGATACTCACTGTTGTAAATGAACACCAGTGCCACTTTTTGCATCTAGCTTATGTAGCTGACTTGAGAATTGAACCCAGATGACAGCTTCACAAGCAAGACCTTTAACTGCTGAACCATGTCCCAAGCCCCTACATCTTATTTTTTTGAGACAGGATCTCTCATCCAGAACTTACTGATTCTGTTAGAGGAGCCGGCAAGAACCAGGGATCCACGTGACTCTGCCTCTGAAATGCTGAGGTAACAAGAGCAAATTACTGCCACTGGCTTTTTATGTGAATGCTGAGGATTCAAACTCAGGTCCTCATGCTTTCACAGCAAGCTTGTTGTGAATGAACCATCTCCTCACGCCCAGAACTGGGATTTCTAACACTGAGTAACGTATTAACAAGAGAGGCTGCTGACTGGAGAGCAGGTAGAGAAGATAGTAGAAATTTTCCACTTAGTGGATTTTATCCATGATAGTCAATGCAAATGGACTTTCACATCAATTCTGGGACAGGAAACTACTTGAAAGTCTAAATTGCAAAATATTGTGATGAACATTGCCCAAATTATATATATATATATATATATATATATATATATATATATATATATATATATAATATAGTTGTGTTTATTTTTTTTTTTCCATTCTAAAACTCTTAAATTACAAATGCAATTGAGGCAATTGAGAGAAAAAAAAAAAAAAAAAGCATTTATGTGTGTGCATAAATTATGTTGGTTTTAAACCAGGTCAAGAGTTTATGAAAAAGTGAAGTTTAAGCCAAGAGTGGTGGCACATGCCTTTAATCACACTTGGGAGGCAGAGGTAGGAGGATCACCATGAGTTTGAGGCCACCCTCAGATTACACAGTGAATTCCAGTCATTCTGGGCTAGAGTGAAACCCTTCCTAAAATAAATAAATAAATAAATAAATAAATAAATAAATAAATAAAGTGAACTTTAAATCTAACAAACCTGGATTCAAGAGAAAGAGGTTTTGTGTCTGATCTGTCAATTATTAGTTGTATGACTTTTTTTTTTTTTTTATTATTTGAAAGCAACAGACAGACAAAGAAGCAGACTGTGAGCGAGTAAGAGAGAATGATAGAGAGGGAGAGAGAGAGAGAGAGAACGGATGCACTAGGGTCTCCAGCCACTGCAAACGAACTCCAGATGCATGTGCCACCTTGTGCATCTGGCTTATGTGGGTCCTGGGGAATGTAGCCTCGAACCCAGGTCCTTAGGCTTCACAAGCAAGTGCTTATGCTAAGTCATCTCTCCAGCCTCTAGTTATATTACTTTTTATATGTTATATAATTTTTTCTGTTTTTTTTTCCCCTAAAAGAATGGAATGATTTAATTTCTGAATCACTTGAAAAGTTTTTTTTTTTTTTTTTTTTTTTTTGGGGCAAACTATTAAAAGATGTTCTATCAATTTATCAAATATTGCTTCTTAAAGAAGACAATGGAAAACTTCTTTATGTTTTTATGTTGAGAAAGCACACACACACACACACACACACACACACACACACACATTCATTTATAAGGCATTATAAACATTGATAATCTTCTATGCATCATCCCAATACTAAATGATTGTATCAGGAACAGTATCAGGATTAGACAGACAGGAGTGATCCACATATAATGCCATTTTCATTATGAATTATTCATTTTGAGGCATGAGGGATATCATCATGATGTGATGAAGCAGATATGAAATTTACAAATGAGGAAAACAAAATGGAGTGACCTGGAGGTTCGATGAACTGGAGGTTAAAAGTTCACAAATAAAATGTGGCTGGAATTTTGAATGAGAGGCAGCACTGACAAGGCAGATTACAGATCCCTGCAGAAATATCCCAAGGAAAGACATTATAAAGGAATGTTCATTTAAGATGCAACAATTTATATCCAAGTAAAGACTGGCAAACAGTGACAGCTGGCAGTGTGCTGTGGTATTTTACAAAGGAAAGACAGGAATATACAGAAATCACCTGATACTCTGCATCTCCATGTCTGACTCCCTTGTGTATGTTATGAAGAATTGTCTGGATAAATTCTGCTGCCTGACACTCAGCTGTTTGGTTGGCTAGTTAAGTATCAGTTTATCTATGCCCCAACAACACAGGGAGTTCCTTACTTAGAAATTCAATATATAGAGAATACCTCAGCATAAAAGCTTGTCTACTTAACCAAAAGTAGATATAGAATTAGCACAATTATACAATTCAGTTCTCTGTCTCTGCAGGCATCACAAAATAATGGGTATAATCTAACTGCAGTCTTATATGCATTGTATGTTCAGAATTATTTTTCTACATTATTACAGTAAGAAAGTAAAATTCTTTAATTGATACATATGTCTCTTAATGCTTTCTCCTAAATTTGAGAATTTTTGACTCTAATTACATTTGATATTACTTTAAAATTTTTCATTTCAGATAAAACTTTAATAGTCATTGGTGTAACAAGTTTTTGATATTTTATGAACTTTGTATTCTCACATTTTATAACTAATATATTTAACTTTTTGATCCAATGTACTTTGTAAAGGAAAAATAATTAAAACAGAATTAAGTAGTGATTACTTTATAAAACATTCATTTAATTACATTCACAATTTGGAGGTAAACCTATTAAACTTAGACTGAAATTTGGGATACACCAGAGGCAAGAGATACTTTTAAATAAAACCAATGGAAATGACAATAACAAATATATAAAATCAAATTTGGTCATCTGCAGTTTCTTTACTAGAATTTTATTGAAAGATGAAAATTATTCTTTCTTGTTTACAAATAATTTCCAAGTTTTAGAAAGAAAATTTTCTTACACTAATTGTATTCAATATAAAACAGTCCTTATGACAATTACACAGGTATTTGAAAACTTGATTAATCAACTAACATTTTAGGGCCAGTAAAATATTAAAAATGTGATAAAAATACACTTTAAATAACCTCTTTAGTGAATTCGGTACTCTAGTAAACAGGATTTACCAGCTTTTGGTATCAAATATTAATATCAATAATTAAAAGTTAAAGTAGATTTCATATAACTGTTCTTGGAAGCCTGTTCAAGCATAAAGAACATAAGGGAAAAAGTTTTAATTTGAGATGTCAATTTTAGATTCTATTGAAAATACTGCATAGCTTATTAAAATATTCAAAATCTCATTTATGTTAAAATTATTATGTAAGATTCTATTAAAATTATCCACTCTTCTGGTAATCAAAATTCCATGGATGAATGACGAAACTCAGGATTTAAAGTATCTTTCTATTTATTGTCAATCTCACAGAAGAGACTTTTAATAATTTCAGAGCACCTCAATTTCTTATTAAGTGCAGAAATAATAGTGACTTGTATAATACAATTTTGTATTTAATTTTACACACACACACACACCCATAATCATAGAAGAAAAAGAATATATATATATATATATATATATATATATATATATATATATGAATTTCCAATTGTCTGGAGTTTTTAAGTATGTATTAGTAAGAAACCTTCCATTTTTCTTGCATGTCCTCACAATGACTTCAACTTGAGACACAAAATGAAAATGATTATTTTCCTTTATATACTATGACTTTAAAACAAAAAAAAAATTGTAAAAATATCATAAGTCAGAACTGTGAATGCTGGCACTTCTTTAGCAATTATTAAAATAAGCATGAGGATTTTAGACTAATTTTGAAAATCAATGAAGTATCTGATATACACATGAAATAAAATCAAAGTTTTCATGGTCATAAAATAGTAGCTTTTTGTAGTTCTTTATGTAATTATATAAATTACAAAAGAACTATGTATGTGCATATGTATTTAGTTATCTATGTACCAAGGTATATACTTGTTTTTAAAATGTGATAAATTCAACATGATCTATAATATGTCCTTTACATAGTTCTCATTCTGCCCACTGGCCCCTGTAACTGTCACAAGGGAGTAGAAGTTCTGAATCAATAACATATCTTGTAAAAGGTGACATTAGACTCACAGTTATTCCCTGAAAGCTTGATTCTTATTAGTGTACATATGTAAAAACCATGTTGGGTCTGTGTTGATAGCTTTGTTGTTAATCGTGATTGCTTATGAAGCCTGCCAGCCCATGTTTAATTTCCCCAAATAAACATAGGTCCACGAAGGTAGCAGGAGCTTTTGGTATTCTCTCTCTCTCTCTGTATATATGTGTGTGTGTGTGTGTGTGTGTGTGTGTGTGTGTGTGTGTGTGTGTATGTGTGTGTGTGTATGCATTTTTTCTTTTTCTCTCCTTCTCTCTCTATGTCTCTCTTGGAATATAAACAAATGAGTAATAAATAAAATTGTTCAAAACTATCCTGTTACTCTTCACAAGCCCAAGACTATTTTTCCCAAGAGACCATCTCCCTTCCATGGTGTTCTTTTGCAAAACTGATTGATTATGATATCAAAAGTTATGTTCAAAATCAAAATAAATTAATATAATTACTGAGTAAATAATTTGAAAAAATTAAGCGATTTTATAATTATTTAGAGGCAAAATATGGAGGATGAAACAGGGAGACATAAGGGTATATAAAATATGCCATAACATTTTTCTGCAATATCAAATTAATTGTAGTGCAAGCATAAACAGGGAGCCAGTAAAAGGAAATTTAAATTATAAATAGAAAATGACCTTCTTGTTTGACCCTGAAACTTTGGCTAAA
The DNA here is from genome assembly GCA_036365145.1 of Orientallactaga sibirica. Lineage (NCBI taxonomy): Eukaryota > Metazoa > Chordata > Mammalia > Rodentia > Dipodidae > Orientallactaga > Orientallactaga sibirica. The sequence goes on from JAEOAD010000024.1 coordinate 26,605,637, forward strand.
GTCGTATACAGCTCCTTCTTTTGAGAGAAATGAGGAAGTATGCCAATAACTTCATTGGAAGACATTAATATGATAGATTTTGAACAAGGCACTAAAGAATTAATGTTAAGAATTGAATACTGAAGAAATTTTAGAATGCAATAGGTTATGAGTCTAAAGAATTTTGGCCTGGAGAGATGGCTTACCAGTTAAGCACTTGCCTGTGAAGCCTAAGGACCCTGGTTCAGGCTTGATTCCCCAGGACCCACGTAAGCCAGATGCACAAGGTGGAGCATCTGGAGTTCATTTGCAATGGCTGGATGCCCTGGCGCGCCCTTGCTCTCTCTATCTGCCTCTGTCTCTGTCTGCCTGTCACTTTCAAATAAATAAATGAAAAATAAACAAATTTAAAAATAAATAAATAAATAAGGAACTCAAACTTCACACACACACACACACACACACACACACATATAAATGGTATTAATATAAGATAAAATAATGTTAATTTAAAAATATAATTAAGTTATATGCAATATAATACTTTTGATAGACATTTTAAGTGCATTTTTAGTTTGTTTTTGAAAGGCCTTAAACAGAACTGCTGACAATTGTCTTTCAACTTCTTCTGGATTAGGAAACAAGGTACATGTCATTCAATTATCTCTATCTCCCTCTAGATGAGGAAACACAGTACACAGGATACAGTTATTTCCTATCTTTTGAGATGCAGAAAGGGCACATGACACACAGTATGATATTGAAACTGAATATTCTCTAAGCATGTTTCTTTGAAATTTGTAACAGACAAAGGATTGTAGAAAACTGAGTATAGATAGTCTGCATCTATGATTAGAATTGATAAACAATAGTAAGTATGTATATATATATATATACACACATATATACATACATGTCATATTTGTGTCTGGCTTATTTAGCATAACCAAATGATTTCCAGTTCATCCTTTTATCCTTCTTACATCGTGATCTCATGTTAATTTACAGCTGTATAGAATCCCACTGTGTAAGTGCCATAATTTCTTCATCCACTTAAGGTGGTTTCATTTCCTAGCTCTAACTAATATATTTTATGAATTTAATATTTTGAACTATTTAGTAGTGCTTTTCATTAAGAAGGTGCCATTTCTATCACTTTGCCTTACAATTACTTGAAAATCAGTAACTTGATGACTTTAAATGGGAAAGAAATTTAAAAGCTGACATTTCAAGGTTAAAACTAGATACCAAGTAAACAGGGGTCTCTTAAGGGAGATACTGTCACTAATGCAGAAATGAAAGGAAGATTTGAGGAATGCCCTTAAAACACATTTTGACACCAAATTAAAAAAAAAAAAAAAAAAAAACTTTAGCCAACTATTATGAGATATAATCATTTAACATATTTGTTAGCTGTCACGTTTTTTGTTTGAACACTGCTGAAATCATGACATTAACTTTTTTTATTTATATTATTTTGATTTTACATTCATAGTATTGGTTCCATTGTCCTCCTCCCTGTCCTCCCTCTTCCAAAGGGACCTTAATCAATGGGGAATGTGGGTCATGCATTGTGGGTGTAGTCAAGAGTTCTGAGGCGTAGGCCCCAGTTTCTGTGCGTAATGCCCCAACTTGTGACTTAAGAATCTTCCCGCCCCCTCTTCCGTGAGTTTCCCTGAGCCACATCGGGCTCATTTTAGTTCTGCTTCAGTGATGAGGTTTTGGGAGCCACTGTGTCTCTGGATATCTGGCTTAGTTGAAGTTGGATGTTCTCTGTGTTTATCTCCTTCAGCCTTTTTCTGGTGTCGTGATTGCCATGAAGGCTGCATTCTTGCCCTTCCCCTGCGTTGTTCTATGGTTTCAGCTGGAGCCCTGGTGAGGTGTGATTACTGATCCTCCCTTCAGGTTTGTTGTCCATCTGAAAAAAAAGAACCAAATTATCCAACAAAGAGAGAAGTTAGTACTAGATAGAAGGGATGACCATATATGTTTTGGAGAGAATTTTATATGTGTTGGCTCTCTTCTAGCCCATATTTGATGGTATCGTGATCTTGGAGACTGATCTCATTTTGTGTACCTGGTTTTGACTTATTTCCCAGTTCCAGCAATGTGTTCCACTCCACTTAGTGGATCTATTAGCCAAATCAAGAGCAGTTGGTTTCCCACCATGGCTGTTTGCCAATACTGCACTTGTATGAGCATTATGTCAGGTTGTTACCTACTGGGTATCTTAGACTGCAAGATGTTTGGACCAATGTCGGACATTTTCCCCCAGTTGCTCATGTAGCACCCTCTGGTACTAGACTAGCTAACTGTCTGGGGACTGACCCTCTTCCAGATTCTGGCCAGTCTCTCTGTGTTTGGTCTCACACCCATATGCTGTCTTCGAGAGTAGAGTCATACCATTAACCTTTAGTGGGTCACCAAGAACTCTGACAGAAGTCTGTTTTTTTGGGGAAACCTTGTAGGTGTCTCGGATCAACAGCTCATTGTGGAAGTTAACCCCATGCTGGCACTGGGAGTTATAAGTCTGCACTTAGGAAGGTGAGGGAAGAAAAAGATAGATAATATAAAAGAGAAAATGAGTATAGAGAGGACAGGGGGAGAAAGAGAGAAAAAAGAAAGAGAAGCAGGACAAGATTAAGGTTAGCCTTCATGATGCTCTCTCCAGATTCCTGTGGTTCGGGTAGTCCTTCTGTGGGGACATTAAGTTTTTCTAACTTTATAAAAAACAAGGAAATTCATGATAATCTGTATTTTGTTTTAGCTCAATCATCTATATTATAGGTTATATAATCTGTGTTAAATTAAATTCTACTTACATTGATTGCTTTCTCATTAAATTTTATTAAATAATTCCTTATTAAATTTTATTGTGAATTTAAATATTAGTTTGATATGGTTATTTAGTAATTTTATGCTCCATTTTCTCAATTAGTAGCTGTAGCTATGAGCAGTATATCATTGTGATGATGGTTCAGTGGTTATAGATTATGGGTTTCTTCTAAATGGAGATGACTTCTAGATAGAATTTGTAAGGTAAAATGAGAAAGATGTATTGCAATCTTTTCTTGTTTATATATTCAGTTTTCTAACAAATTTAATTAGGATTGTACAATAATATTTTTCAATTACAAAATTCTGTGGAGGAAACAAACATAGAATCAGTTAATAATTTAGGAAATCAGCCACACATTCACTTAAAAATGTATCAGCATTCATGGAACTGGAGAGATTGGTTTACTTTTTCTTAGAATCTTAATTAGGTAAAATGAGACAAAGTTAAATTATAGAGCAAAACTAAATATCTTTAATTGTACAGAACTAATTTATATCTCCTTCCAAATTAGTTTGTTGAGAGGTCATTAAAATAACTTTTTGAACACTAATTTCTAAGGAAAGACCCTTTAAATTATGTCCAACAAATTATATTTCTGGTTAAGGTGATATATTGTCAGGAACTACTTAGAGATCACAGTTTCCCTAAAAATATAATTATAATGAATAAACGCCAATTATTTTCAGGATTGCATTATTTATTTAACCTAATTTTGAATCATGTTCCTTATCAATGTTTCAGGAAAGAATTGTACCTAAATTTCTTCAAGTGTACAATGTAGCGCAGAATCTTACCCTCCTATTTTATATTTGAGCATTAGTTACAAAATATAGTCAGAGACTAAGAAAAATAACTCATTAACATAGAAATGCCTTTGCTTTTTTAAGAATCTTTTCTATAATAACTTATGAACTGCTTAAACATTTTTTTTATTATTATTTTTTTTCCTGGAGGCAAGCCCAACAGACTGGCCTAATTATTTATTTATTTATTTATTTATTTATTTATTTATTTATTTATTTATTTTCTTATGCAAGAGAGCAAGAGCATAAGAGAGAGACAGATAGAATCGGCATGGCAGGGACTCCAGCCACTGCAATTGAACGCAAAACACATGCACCATTTTTTGCACATGTGTGACTTTGCAAGCTTGCGTCACTTTGTGCGCCTGGCTTATTTGGGACCTGGGCCCTTAGGCTTCTCATGCAAACTCTGTGACTACTGAACCATCTCTCCATCCATGAATTGCTTAAACTTTTATTCTTCTAATGGCTATGTAAGATTATTTATTTATTTATTTTAGATTTAGTTTCTTTAAGCATGATAATTACATGCTTTTAATGTTGGTTGATTTTATTCTACAAATGATTTAGAGAATATACTAAAAAGTTACATCAAATCTTTAACTTTTAATATATAAGAGAAAAAAAATTTTAATTGTAATTACTATTTTTTTTCATAAGCAGCCTATATGTGATTAATATATAAGTTAATATACTTACTAAAATAATAATAAAGTATATGATTAATAAAATATATTTATTATCACAAACAAGAAAAGTGAATCCCTGAAACCACCTAGAGGTGTTTAGGTTTTGTGTTTGTGCATGAGAACAATAATACCTAAATTTAAAAAAAAAAAATGGAACTATCTTGCTGTTTGAAATTTCAAATTGGTTAATAGCTATGATTTTAAAGAGAAGATTTATTAGAATTTTATGTATTTTTATTAAAAATCGGTTAAATTTAGATATTTGTTCCAATGTATTTAAATATAAAGGTAATTGTACTAGCAATAACATATTTTTTTTATATTTTAGTTTCTCTTAATGTTGTTTATCTTTACACTGATAAATATAGTGAAGTGAACGTGACAGAAAATTTTAAGGTCAACATGTAATTTATTGCATAGGATTCAAGGAGAATTTTTTTTTTTTTTTTTTTTTTTTTTGAGGTAGGGTCTCACTCTGGTCTCACTCTGTCACATCACATATTCTTGCAAATCTTTAAATTGTATGCAGTTTTTCCTAAGCCATATGTATTAAAATATTTATTTTGGAAGATTCAATATGAATATATGTAACAACATTAAGTCTATATTTATCATATATTTATCATAATATTTTCTTTAGCAGTTAGCACAAATTTCTATGAGTGCTTCAATTTGCTTGATTTTTGATTTTTCTAAATTCTTTCAAAAGTTATACTTTTAAAAACTTGCTTTCCTTGTTAAGATACATTAATTTAATTACCAACAATATTGGTTATTTTGCACAATGATTGACCAAACAATACTTACAACTCATTTTTACTATTATATATTATTCGATTTAGGTAATTTATTTGATAAACATCTATCAAATTTTAGAAATCAAAATTACTATAACTGATTGTATTTAAGGTCATTTTTAATGAAAAATCAGTTTTAAGAGGCAAAAAATATTATATTCTTACACAATTTGTGACAGAGACAGGAGGGTTTCAAAAACTTACTGTAAGGTCAATTCTCACTTATGTATTATGTCTCTAAACATACATAATTTTGAAGTTCATATGTACTTTGGAAGCTATAAACTAACAATTCATTTTGGCTTAAACTGAGAATAATGATCAACTTCATATCTAAATTTCATTCTCTGAAATTAACTTCTTTGCTAGATTCAAAATATATACTTATTTAATTTATGCTCAGAATTTCAAATTTATCTAGTAAAAGTTTTAGAGTAACAGCACAGATATAGCTCCATTAAAAATGTGTAAATGCATGCATATCTTCAAACAAAACGTTCTTACATTCAAATTTTTAAGGAATGACATTTAAGGTAAGAAAAATGTGACAGAGTGGAAGTAAGTCTTTCTTTAGCACATCTGCCTATGTGTGGACTTTTCAAATTATGACAGGCTTTCAAAGATTTCCATAAACAACTTCATTAACAATTATTGATTATTTTGTAAAAAAGAGGATAAAGTGTGATTGATCAGTGTATATGTATTTGATGTACACTGTAATTAAAGCTAAAGAATAAATGAAATATAAACATTTGAATTTCATAAAACCGTTATAACTTTCCTTAAGCATAATTATCACTTGCAGACTTTTCAGTGAGTGGTGATTCATATTCTCATTAGGAAGTAATGACAAAAATTGATAAAAATGAAAATAATCAACATAGAAAACAGATAACCTGAGTAAAGTTTCAATCTACCAGTCAATATATGATTTGACAATTAGTTGTCTTTATTTTTATTTTATTGTTTATTTTTTAAATGCTTAATATTTATGTGAAAGAGAGAAAGGGAAAAGGAGAGAGAGATCAAGAATAGATGGATCAGGGCCTCTTACCACTGCAAACTCCAGATGCATATGAAACTTTGTGCATCTGGCTTTATGTGGGAACCAGGCAATTGAACCCTGACCATCAGGTTTTACAAGCAAGTGCCTTGCACTACTGAGTCATATATCCAGCCTCTATTTTTTTTTTCTTTTTTAATATTTCATTTTCATTGATTTATTTGCTAGAGAGATTGAGAGAGAGAGAGAGACAGAGAGAGAGAGAATGGGCACACCAGGGACTCCAGCAACTGTAAAATAATTCCATATGCATGTGCCACCATGTGCATCTACATCTGTCCAGCCTCTACTTTTATTTTAGTACATCCTCAGTTTCATTGTTTTTGTTGTTTACCAAAAGTAAATTTTATTTTTATGTCCTCAAAGTACTCAAATATTAAATAGTATTTTTTTTCCTCTAAAGTTTGGTACATCTTATCTATGTAATATTTTGCCCCACATTTTTTGCCACACATTTAATTTTCTGAAAATCCCCTTTAATTCATTAATGAAAATCATTTATTTTTCATTTTGAGTATTTTTTTCAGAAAATATAATCAATAATTTTTCCTTAAGATATTACATAGAAACTTCAGCCATTTGTTATGGAGTTGAACTTTATAATGTATCTTATGTTTATAGCCTATGATGTTTCTATTTTCCATTTCACACATTTTACTTTAGCTTTGTACATACACATCAAAGGACAGAGCACCTAAGCCAATGAAGGCATCCAATGTGCTCATTTGGTAGGTTAAATAATTTATTTTTTGGACTCTGAAACAATACTTGGTAGAATCAGGAGGGCGAAGATAAATTAGCTATATGACTGTGGGGGCACGATATGCAAAATCCAATTATAAAATCTCACAACTATATGAAAATGTGTATGACAGGTATACTCACATGCACACCCCTCCACACACACACAATTTTAAAAAAAGACCTCACATGTTGAATGCAAAACTGAAGTCTGTCTACTATTTTATCATGCATGTGGTGGGAAAATAACTGTTTTAGTGTGTGCATAAATACCTATTACTAATGCAGGTAAGGTCGAGATGTGACTTGAGGTGCAGTAACCCAATGGGGGTGATTTTATTATTTAACTCCTTTTACTCAGTGCTCATGTGATGTATTATGGGTGTAATAGCCACTGTTCATGTATGGAGATAAAAGTACAATTCCCACTGTCAAAATTCACAGCCCACCTTTTGAGGGGCAGTCTCCCATTGTTCACTATTGAAGACATCAGCTGTTCTGGAAGTGTCAGTCTCCTTGGGTCTTAAAGTATGTGAGTTTCTACATGGTTTCTTGAAATAAGAACTCTGGAAACCCCACTGGCTCAGGAAATGGTACACACACATGGCAGTCTCCCCACACCTTATTTAACTTCATGAAACTGTCATGACTACAATTTTCACATAAGAGTGAATATTTTGATTTTTTAAATATGCAAATGAATATTGAGAAACATATTAAGTATATTGCCTAGTATAGTCTTACCTCACATTAATAAATTGGGCATCTACTGTTTCTCATTCTCATTCCATCTGATTCTTACTGGAAATCAGTAGGTCTATTTTTCTATCAAATCATTCTTCTCTGCTGATGAAAATACAGTTATTTTTCACAGAAGTGTATCCATGTCTTACCAGTTTTCATCAACTAATTTTAATCAATGTGATTTAGATGCATAGTTACAGTCAACTGACCTTAATAATTGTTTATTAACAATCAGTGAGGTTGTTCTACATTGAATAAAACAATATATTAGAAATGTGTTGCATTCTTATTTTATTTTTTAAACTATTATAAACAATAGACCAAACTTGTCTAGTTTGCATGGCTTTATATAGTATTTTGAAGTATGTGTTCTGGAAGGAAAACTGCTGAGACAAATGCCATGTATATTTTATATTCCATAGTTACTGCCAAATTGGCCTGTAAAAATCTATGCTGCCATCAATATTGTATGAGAGTTCTCATTTTCTCAAAATTTCCTGCACTAGATGTTATAGTCATTTTAGAATTGCCCAATAACATAGTGATATCAACACTCACTTTCCTGATTTCTGGTGAACTTTGATCAGTATTCCATATGATTTAAAATATTTAATGAGTTTGTGGAGCATTAGGTATACATTTATCATTTTAATAGAAGTCTTCTCAGGGTGGCCTCGAACTCTTGGCGATCCTCCTACCTCTGCCTCCCAAATGCTGGGATTAAAGGTGTGTGTCACCACGCCCAGCTAGGTTGACTTTTAAGTATGTCCCACTGTATTTCCTGGTTGTTGTTAGTATGAGTGAGTTCTTTCACTAGTGTCATCAATGCTGTTTTTTAATCACAGAGAAGAGATTGTTGGTAAATTTTGTGTTTTTTTTTTTTTTTTTAACTAGGAAAATTATATATTGACAGTTAAGATTCTGACTCTATTAATTTTATGAGACTATTTGCCTCTCTGTAGGTTTGTGTTCTTGGCAAAATGAATGCAGGAAAATTTTCATTTACCTCATCTGTGAAATGAAGCTGTAACATTGCAATGACTCCAAATAAGCATATTACAAATGCTGATGTTGTTTTAATCTTAAGAATGACATATTGGAACAGGAGAGATAGCTCCAAAGTTAAAAGCACTTGCTTGCAAAATCAGATAGCCTGGGTTTGATTCCCCAGTACCCACATAAAGAGGCACATACATCTGGAGTTCGTTTGCAGTGCACCCATATTTATTCTTATTTTCTCTTGCTCTCTCTCTCTCAAAAGTTAATAAATGACATATTACATAGTTCTATTACAGACACTATTTAAGATGAAAATAAGTAACTAGTTTTCAACTTATTAAAGACTTTCATCTTTAATGATTTTTGTGATATTTGGAGACATTGGGTTGACAAAAAAAAAAAAAAAAAAAAAATGATTATAGAATTCCTGCATTGTTAATGGAGGAAAGTTGTTTTCATTCTTAAAATAAATTAAAATTATGTACCAGTTGGGGAATAAGTTCATCAGTATTGTAATAGCTAATCTGGTGTTTCCACTTTCCTGGACTCAGAGGCACCTAAAATGATTGGTAAAATTTGTTTCTGGGTTTGTTTATGAGACATTTTGGGGAAATAACTGGCTTGTTCTTCAGAAAAGAAAAGAGAGAAGATGCAGCCTGAGCATTGGAGTAATTATTAATGGATAGGACAGAGCAGAAACAGAGGAGGTCAGCCCGAGCTTCACCACCACGTGGTCACGTACACACACACACACACACACACACACACACACACACACACTCCAGATGATTCTTCTGCAGAATTTTTGTTGCTACTACTGTCCACTAACAACCAACACTTGACTGTTATCAGAGCTTGTTGTTTTGTTTTACTGAGAATTTCAAGGTATGAACACATTGCAAACTGGTCATATTCCCTTCCCAGTATTCTCTTATGTTCCCTTCCCTCTGTTCCAACACCACTGACGGCCTTCTTCATTGGGGTTTTTGGTATTCACTGTGGGGTTATGAATACTGTTTTTGTTGTTGTTGTTTTATTTTCTGCAAGCCTATTGAATTCCCTGGTCTCTGTGTACTGGCAGGCTTGCACAGGAAGTTCACTAACCATTGGGCAGTCCCTCCAGCTCCTCTCCAGATTCTTAAATTTATCAGCTACAGTTTTTCCTCTGTTGAGTCCACAGACATACATTCTGGAAATAGTCAATGGCCATTCTATAAATCATCTGTTCCTATTTTATATAGATTGTGTTTGTCTATGCCTTTAGAGAAATTTGTTAACTACTAGTGTATATTAGAAATGATTGGAACATCATGTCTTTTTTCTCTCTGTGGTGTTTTCTTTCATATCACCACAAAAATTGATTTATGTTTTGGCTTACTTATGCATATTATCCACTTTCAGTTTATCCATACACACACACATACTTTTTCACATAATATAAATAATTTCTTAAGTTGACTGGCACTAGGTCTGTAAAGCTCTTTATCTTATCCTATTACTAAAATGGTCCAAAAAGTAGAAGAGGGACAAGTTTGAAAAATTAGAATGGGTTCAGTGGCAAAGGGACTGTTGAGGAGAGACAAAAGAAAGTAATGGGAGGTAATACACTATGCTCATGACATAACAACTAAGTTAAAGAAAACATTTTATAATTTGTTTACTGATTAAAAAAGAGTTAGAATTCAGGCAACACTATACGAAGAAGAGATTCTCTAAATGGAATGCAAGACAATATCTAATTCTTAAAAATTATTTATTTATTTACTTGAGAGGGAGAGAGAAAGTTGAAGGGAGAGAGAGAGAGAGGGAGAGACAGAGAGAGACAAACAGAGAGAGAGAGAATGGGCATGGCAGGACCTCCAGCCACTGCAAACGAACTCCAGATGTGTATGCCACCTTGTGTATCTGGCTTTACGTGGGTACTAGGGAATCGAACGTAAATCCTTAGGCTTCACAGGAAAGCAGCTTAACAACTAAGCCATCTGTCCAGCCTCAATTTCTAATTTTAAGCCATGTTTTCAGAGGAAAATAATTGATCAAAGCTTATATGAAGCACATTTAAGTAAATATTTCAGGAAAAAATGTTCTTCTAAGAAAACAGTAACTGAATTAGGAACTCTGAAGTTGCCTGATAAAGATCTAGATTTTATGTTTGCATTTGTATGTTTTTGAAATGATTCTTCAGAGATATCAAGGTTATCTACTTTAAAACGACAGTTAACATTGTATACTTTAAAAATTTATTTGCATCATATTTTTAATCTTTGCAATAGATAAGTACATGCAATTAATGAAATACCATATAATATTTGTGCCTACTACAAATTGACAAACATATAGCTTCACTAAATATTAAATAGTCATCCCAAAGTAGGTGTATTAAGTGCTTTGATTTTATAATTTACTTTTTATTTATATTGTTATAATTTTATATTCATAATGGTGAATCAATTCTCAATTATCCTCCTCCCTGTCCTCACTCTTCCAAAGGGACCTTTTTTATATATAATATTTTTCTTTATATATTGAGTTAATGTAGGTTTAAGTCCCTGCCCCAATGAAGGTTTGATGGCCACGCAATTTGCTTTGACAATTAATTCTGAGTGGTTGTCAGTATTATTGAAGTACAAATTTCAAAATGTTGTGTTGGTATCAAATAGAATACACAGTTTATACTTCAAAGAATGGTTTTAATGTACTTTATTAAGATGTTGCATAGGTTTACATTTTGACCAACATTAGATCTTTGAGAGTTCATGCTAGATCTTAAATGCATCTGCTTAAGGAGATCAAAAAGATCTGTACTGATCAAAACATGAATCTATGTGAAAGTGATTGATATTGTTCCAAATACTAAGCCTTTCAGTTTGTGTCCCAACTTAACTATAATATGGAGGAGCAGCATAAGATATAAACAACTATTGCTAAATAATGAACCCACCAAAAAGTTGTTCACTGCACTGCAGCATAACTTACCCCAGTTTCTCCAATACTCAGATTGAATGATAAATCCTGGGTAACTGAAACTTCCCTTTTTATATTTTTATTTAAAAATTTGGGGCTGGAAATATGGCTCAGCATTTAAGGCACTTTCCTGAAAAGCCTAATGACCTGGGTTCAATTCGCCAGTACTCATGTAAAGCCAGATGCATGAAGTTGCACATGCATCTGGCGTTTGCTTGCAGTGGCTAGAGGTCCTGGTATTTACACTCTCTCTCTCTCTCTCTCTCCCCTCATTCTCTCTCTCTCTTTCATTATTCTCCTTGCAAATAAGTAAATTTAAAAAATATTTTAAATGAAAAAATAACAGATCTATCACTCCTTTTTATTTCTTATACTAAGTATCAAATAACAATGCACAGAATCAGAGATGATATATCCACTTTCCTGAATAAGAACAATGGAAAATGAATGGATTTTTGAATCACATAATCTAAACTAACATTGGTACATTTTTCTAACCTTTTCAGAAAATTTATTTCCCTTAACATAATCATCTTCCATAAGAGAAATTGAAAATTGAAATTAAGAAAATATTTTCTGAACTGGAAATTTTCACCCTTTTACAAAACAGATTTATAAGGTTTCATTACTGCATCTCTTAATTGCAATTAAGAACAGAGCCAAAGTGTGGCAGTCTTCCTATGGAGAAATATCTTCATTTACATTTCTTCAGGATCTCAGTGAAACTGATTTGCAAAAGAAACACTATTTGAATGTAACTATTTACATTCAGCAATACATTTTTTTAATGTGTATTAATCATAGAACAGCTAGAATTTATTTTAGGGTACACACAGTAATACATCCATATATGATTCATTATATAATTGAGAATACATGTAATTTAGGATATATATAATATAGGATTTCTTATTTGAAAAAGCAATTATTTTTTCTTCTGAACAGAACATAATTTATCCCAAATATTAAGAACATTTAAAATAAAAAAAAGAGAATTCAGAAAGTGCTACATAATTAAATGAGACTTTACCTAATGTTAAAAAAAAATGGAAGCTCTGTGGACATTGAAATCAAAACAAATTGTGATATAATTATTGTTAATATATAGAAAGTTGCAAAAATTACTTCTCACATATAGGCCTGCCTATATTTTAAAGAGTTTACTGACAATTATTTGAAAATTTTGGTTTATATACATTGACTTTATGACTCTCGGTCTATCTAAATACATATACATATACACACACACACACACACACTATATATATATATATATATATATATATATATATATATATATATATATATGGAGAGAGAGAGAGAGAGAGAGGAAAGAGAGAGGGAGGGAGATGGAGAAAGAAAAAAAGAGATATATCTGGGTATTTTTATAAGGTTTGTTTTGATTTTTGTAAACATTATGCTTGCTTGTATCCACTTTGATTTTTAAGACAATTCTTGACTATGTGTACCTCAAAATTAGATTTGAAAGATGTTAAATTAATACACAAAAAATCGTACACATTATATGGCCATGGTTAATCACTACCAGGACTAGATTAATGTCTTAGTTCTGAAATCAATTATGGAGTTTGATTTCATTTTTAATGAAAATTATTGCTATGTATGATATTTTTCCTTGAGAATATTTAGCATGGCATAAAGTAAACACCATTATTTTATCCTATAGCTTTTTCTTCAAATAGTATTTTTATTTTTAAATTTCCTCATTAATAAAAATGTCCACAGAAAGACTAAGCCCCAGCACCACACTACATCATTGCTGACAACCGAAAGTACAATAAGCTCATGAATATTTAATATTTAATAATGAATTACAAAATTACAAACTATAATAACAAGGAAGGATTATGGTACTTGCTAATGATTATGTAGCACAATCAACAAGACAAAAAGTATATAAAAGCAAGATATTACTGGGATTAGATTTTAGTAATATGTTTAAAATAAGACACATTTCTATACACTTCACATATAAATCAGAGGATTGTCTTAACAAGATGGCACTGTATTGCAGTATGTTTAATGTCTTCCAACAGGATTAGTACTAAAAATTAAGTCAAATATTAAAATCAGTCTCAAATGACCTAGTGACTAATACAAAATACAAACAGGTTGATTTCACGAAGCATGAAATGAGGTTGAATCTCCTTTATCAAAATGAGAACTTTCACTATTTTAAATTGCTATTCCTACAATGTGGAGTCAGTTTCTCACTAAAAAGTATTTGATTATACTTTTGGAGGAACATGTAGGAAGAAATTTTCTTTCTTTTTTTCTTTCTCTTTCTTTCTTTCTTTCTTTCTTTCTTTCTTTCTTTCTTTCTTTCTTTTTCTTTCTTATCTCTCTCTCTATCTCTCTCTCTCTTTCTCTCTCACCTCCACTTTACTGAAATCCCTCCTCTGTAGAAATAGTCCTTTTCTGTTCTGATGCCTCATTCATTTTTTTTTTCTCCTCTGACCTCTATGTCAAAATCTTGATGTGCTCAATACAGTGTAGGTCTTATGGGGATAACACCCACCATTGTGAAGTCTTAGATGAACCAGAGATCATATCACGAGAAAAATGACCCAAAGTCCTCCTCTGCAACCAGTGTGCTTCTTTTCTTCTTCCGTCAACTCTTTAAAAATGTTCCCTGAGCCTTTGAATGTCAGAGATGTCTACCTTAGTATGGAGTTCTCAACAGACTTTATTGCCAGGACTTTGATGAAGTTTGAGTTTTCAATGATTTTAATATATAAAATTTACTTAGGCTATGTACTGACTTTTTTTTTAGCCTAAATGCACATAGGATCATTTTTTCTCAAGTATGAAAAAGTAATATTCTTCAAATCTTATAATCTTATTCATAATGGAAATCTCACTTACTGTACATAAATACTTGCTATGATTAACCTTCAACATTAGATGTTAAAGAAAATAGTCTGATTATTTTCTGCCTCTCTAAAAATATCTTTTAAAAAGTTCCTTCTAATATAATACAATATTATAGACATCAGTTTTGTATTGGATCCATTTTTTTTTTTTTTGTATTTTAAGGCAAGAATTGCTATTAAAATAAGAACCACATGAGAACTTTGAGTTTTTATTAGAACATAGAGGAGGAAACTGCAATTGCTTACATGCAATTTTGAAAAATAAAAAAAAATCATAAAGTGAATGAAGCTATGAAAAAGTAGTGGTTATAAAATATCCCCCCACAACCAAATTACATAGAAAATGAGTGTTTTTAGAAAATATAAAGCTATTTATTAAGTAATAAATATAAGTACAAAATATGCCCTTCATAGTACATAAATGTATTGGAGAGTCCAACTATTAATCATTAATGTACATAAATAAAAATCCAATTTCATCAAAATAATAGTATATATACATATATAGTCTTCTTAACATGGCATGTTGCATTAAAATAATATTCAGAATATTTCCAAAACATTTATCTAACAACACTTTTTTTCAATAGAGGATGATGCACTGTACTATGGAAGTACTGAAACCTACAATGGCTGTGAAGAGCTAACAGTAATAAGAATGTGACAACTTCAAGGACACCTGCTGGTAGAGTTTGGGAGAGAGCCAGTAAGAGTCAAGGAAATGAGGATCCCAGCACCCAAAACTCCTTTGTGATAACTGCATGTTGGGTGTTGACACTGTAAGCATTCCACAATACACCTTCAATTTAAGTATCCAATAGAATAAGCCTGCATCTTTGAAAATTGGAACGATAAGACGCTAGTTCTTATTGCTTAACACCAAGAGCTTGTGAGATGGAAGCATGGCTTTTGAGCTATGGAATTTAGGGTCATCAACTGTAAATGAGTTGTTCCTTGGCTATCACTGATTTCAAAGCAGGCTGAGCAGAAGAAATTTTAACCATTCTTTTGTAATGCCACTCAAGGAAACAAAAATGTTCAGTAACATTTTGCAGACTATGTAGAAATTATCAGTTTAAGAGAAGTTTAAAACAAATATGACACTCTTAGGCCTTTGCATAAATAATTAATTTACCGAAGAACATTAGACACCTTAGACAATCAAAACATTTAAGCAATCCTAGATTAGTAAGAAACAATTTGGGGAGGAACATATTTTTACTCTTATTCACAAAGACATCTTATAAGTATTTTATAAGGAAGACCAACAACTTAAATCACATATAGTTTGAGATAAAATAAACAGGGGAAATTATCCTGCTTATAATTAGTTATTAAATATAAATAACTACTTTTATAGTATTTATTTGTTTGTTTGAGAGAGAGGAGGAGGAAGAGAATAGAGATGGGGAAGAGGCAAATAGAGAGATGGAATGGGAGTACCAGGGCCTCTAGCCACTGCAAACAACCTCCAGATGCATATGCCACCTTCTGTATATGGCTTACATGGATACTATGGAATCAAACCTGGGTCCTTAGTCTTCACAGACAAGTGCCTTAACTGCTAAGCCATCTCTGCAGCCCCTACTTTATAGTTTTAATAAATGCAAAAAAATTAGACAAATTAGAAACTAAATAACCTTATAAAATAATAATATATATATATATATATATATATATATATATATATATATATGAAAAGCAGAATTTTAGAAAGTAAACACTACTGAAAAATAAGACACTTCTGAGGAAGACAGTAAGACACAACTATGTATGCTTTGTAACAGTTAAAAATAGAAAAAAAAATCTCAAAAGACAATAAATTTTAATCAGCTGAAATTCTAAAGGGATGAACTTTGGAAGGTAAGCAGTTTTTCATTGGCTAAATTCTTCATCAGTAGTGTTTCCATGCTCTGAGCACAGTTAGAAAACTGGTATGGATTCATGTAAATGATCTCTCCAGGGGAAAGAAATGAAGCAAAAATGTGGTGGTTATGGAATTGTAGTAAGGGGTTTAGAAAATCCAGGAGGCTCTATGCATGCTTAGCCATTTCTCATGCTCTGTATGCTAAACTATTTAGGTAAGTGGAAGGCACAGAGTTTTGGGAATGGAAAATTTTTTTTTTTTTTTTTTTTTTTTTAACATTCTGTACCATCTTGTAAGATATAAAGGCAATATTTTCAACTAACCATGAAGGTTTTCTTGCTACTAGATACACTGCTGTGATTAGAATTTTAGTGAGGAAAAAAGACAGTATAAAATCTGAAACTACCAAATATAGTTCTCTATCTCTATTCAAGAAAACAAAACTGCATCCTTCTCACCAAAAACCTGTTGCAAATGTACAAGAAGAATCAAAGGAAATAATGATACCCAAAATAAAAAAGAAAAGCAAACCATAAATCTGTTCTGATGATTATCTAGACAAAGAGATAAATCAATAATAATGACAATTTTAAAGTTATAATTAAATATTCATTTAATTATTAAAATAGATAAAATATGAATGCAAGTGATACCAATAATTAAAAAACATTAATGTGTCTGGAGAGATGGGTCAGCAGTTAAGGGTTCACCTGCAAAGCCTAATGAACTTGGTTCAATTCCCCATTACTCATATAAAGCCAGATGCACAAAATGGCACATGCATCTACAGTTTGCTACAGCAACTGGAGACCCTGGCATATCCGTTCTCTCTTGGACACTCTTTTCTCTGTCTCTCTGATTACAAATAAATAAATATATATTTTTTAAATAAACATTAAAGCTGAGTGTGGTGGTACACACTTATTCACAGAACTTGGGAGGCTGAGTTATGAGGATCCCTATGAGTACAAGGGAAGCCTGAACTACATAGTGAATTCCAGGTCAGCCTGGGCTAGGGAGAAACCATACCTAAATATATATATGAAATTAAAAATGAGAATACATTAAACAGATTTAAGAACATAATAAGTGTTATAAATTATTACCACTTGAGAACAGGATAATGAAAGCATTCAATCTGAAAATAAAAGAAGATAAGAAACAGGAATAGAAAAATGTGATTTTACATACAAATACCATAGTACAAAATAGCTGTAAACAGAATCCCTGATACAGGGCAAAGAAGAATTGAAGCAGACATTAAATACATATAAGAATTCAAAAAAATCTACTAGCAAATGTATTAAATATGCTAAATGTTCTCAATGTAGGATAAATTAATATGAAAAGTGAGAACTAACTTTTCAAAGGAACTTGAAGAACAAGGCACAAAACCTGTGCCTGTGTATGTATGAGCAGAAAGATTTATGACAAATTGTACCAAATTCAACCAATTAGAGAATACAGAATGATTAAATAATTTCAAATTTATGTGCATATTTCTATATGAAATTAACACACAATATAATTGTATGCCAAATTAATTTTCAATAACATAATTTTAGGCGAAATAAAATTGAGTTAACTCATCAGTAGTTTCAAATTAACCATAAATAATTGTATGAATGCCTAAGTTCACCTGACTAGCTGAATATTCAGAAGTGAACTCATCTCCACATCTATTTCCTTGTCTAAAAAAAGTAGATAGATAACATGTTGATTAATTTATAACAAAATTTAGAATATAAAGTGTTGTCACACATAAATCTTCTCAAGTCTGTTCCTACAGTTGAAAACATATTTAATATCACATCTTGAAGGCACTTAATGTCTCCTTTCTGTGTGAATATTCTTGAATCAGAAAGATGCAGTTTTAGGAATATTCTAAAGTCTAAGCACTATGGATTAATTCAATTATTTTCTTTGTTATAAATCTGTATCTTCTCATTTATCTAATTTGCAATACTGACCAAGTTATTCCAGCTCATGGAGCTTCTACTTATGCAAGTACAATGTGATTTTGTCATTTGTACTTAAGACACAGCTGTAGTAATTTCTATGGTAGTACAGGTTTATAGGTCATAACATATTGCTTTGAGTATTTTTGAAATGAATAATCTATGAGGTCAATATGTCCATTTCACCTTTAATTATCCCCAGCATATTTTTTATTAACTTCATTTTGTTCTTTGTCCAAAGAAAATAACAGGAATAAATTTACATCAATATACCATTTCTTATTTGGAAAAGGATCATGAAAGAGTTAAGATAAATTTGACAAATGGGTGACCATCATCATTTCCTTGAAAAAAACTTCATATGCATCATGTTGCTTACTACACAGGAAGATATGAGAATAATAAATACAATTTTGAGGAAAATAATCATTAAATCAGGTTAATTTTTGGATCATCTTATTCAAGTAAAATCTCAAAATGGCTTATTAAATAAAATTCTATTAAATGCTCTAATTTCATTATAGCCATTGTTTATACTAAGAGACATTTATGACAATATAATTTCTTAAATAATTTAAAAAAATATTAAATTATTATTTTCAGTCCAGGCTTGTTGGTGCATGCCTTTAATCCTAGCACACAGGAAGTATAGGTAAGGAGATAACCTTAAATTCAAGACAAACCTGGGCTATAGAGTTGCATATAAAATTGTTATTAAAATTTTAAATAATAGTAAATAAAAATTAGAAAGTAAAAACATAGGAGCCCTTCATGGCATCATTCGTATATGAATGTTTTTGAAAAATTGTACTCTATACTAGAGGATAGTATATTTCACCTTGGGGAAACAGAAGACATGCTTTAAAAATAGCAAGACTTTTTCTTGCAGCAGCCAGCACTGTGCTTGCCCTGTAGGACATTGGGATTCTCTGGCACATTTAAGTAATTATCATTTCAGTGGTGGGATAAAATGAGAGCAGTCAATGAAACAATGTTATGTTTCAGTTTTGACCACAGAAATTCCTATGAAAGTTCAAATGTTAAAGAAAGAAAAATAAATGGTAGACCACAGAGGCATTTTCCCCCCATTTCCAGAAAGTGAAGTCAATCACCATAGTTTAAATTGGATAAATTTTATTAATTTAGGGAGGTTTTGATGTAGCTCCCCTTTTAATCATATATCATTTCCCCTCCAACCTACACTTTCAAAGATCAAGAACTGAGCAATGACAAATGTGAAGTCTGTTTACAAATTTATGTCATAGATTGCAAATATATTGAATGGATACAACTGCAAGAAGACATGTTTTTCTCCCATCTTAAAATTAGACAATTGGCTCAAGCTACTATTAGGTGTGCCATCAGAATTTCAAGACTCTGATTCTAAACAAACTTTGTATTTATTTATTTAATTTTATTAAGGTCATACTTTGTGGCTGGAGAGATGGGTTAGCAGTTAAGGCATCTGCCTGCTAAGCCTAAGAACACGCATTTGATTCCCCAAATCTCACTTTTAGCCAGATGCAAAGTGACACAAGGGTGCAATGCACTCTTGCCCACAAGCTAATTCACAGTGGCTGAGTGGCGGCTGGAGTACCCATTCTCTCTCTCTCTCTCTCTCTCTCTCTCAAAAAAAAAAAAAAAAATACTTTGCATGGCTACATCATGTGTTACTGTGTTATTGCCATCTTTTGCTTCCTTCCTACCCCCCTTCCCCTGGGGACCCTCCTCCTTGGGTTGCTGCTATCCCTATGGTGTTACCAGTTATGCATTGAGGGAGCAACAGTTAGTTACTGGGGAGAGGCAATGCCTCTGGGCATGATATCCCAAATCGTGGCTCTTAAAATCTTTCTGGCCCCTCTTCCAAAAAATTCCCTCAGCCTTGGTGGGTGAGTTTTAAGTCTACCTCAGTGATGAGCTCTTAGGTAGGTTTGAATGCCCTGGCTTATGTCTCTTTCACCCTGGCGCTGATTGTCAAGGTCACCATAGATGTGGGACTCTTGGTAATCTCCACAGTTCCTCTAGTTTCACCAAGGTCTTGGCTGAAATGTGAAGGATGGTTTATCTCCTTGGATCTGGCTACCTCTGGGGGAAAAACAAAAGGAATACTCCCCAAAAAAAAAAAAAAACAGATTCTCCAACAAAGAGTGAAGTCAAACAGGTACCTACTAAATGGTAAGTAAATTTGAAATGTAAGTTTGAAAGAGGACGGTTTCAAAAAAAGGTCCACTTTGTGTGTACTACCAGAATAGGTTCTCAAGCATACATTCCAGTGCCAGGGATGAGATTCCTCCAAATGAGTTGTTGGGGTTGCACGACAGGGCCCCTGGAAATAATATAGGCCATCTTCATTGTTACTGTTCTTGGTTGTCAATAAAGGCAATTGGCTTGCATCACATGGGCCCATATATTTTGAAAGCTGGGTCCCCAGTGGTGACAGTCTGGGAGGTGGTGGTTTGCTAGAGGAGGTGTGTCAGTGGCTTTACACTTTGAGTTTTCAGACCCAGTTTGCCAGTGCTCGCTTGCCTCACACACTTGTTTCAGTTTTCTACCTGCTGTACCAGAATTGTTTGCAAGCTTCTGTTCATGCCACCTCTGCCCTACCATCCATGAAGTTTCCCCATGAGACTGTAAGCCAAAAGAAATATTTTCCTTCAATCATCTGTTTTTGGTAGTTCCACCCTTGCACACCACAGAAATGTGAGAATAATGACATCAGACTTTATTGCTGTAGACTCTATGACCTTCCAATGCACGACATACAGAACACAAGCTGGAACTGAGCTGGAAACTTCATGTCTGCCAATTTGATTTCTTGGTGCCCCAAGGTGTTATTAAAGTACTGAGAGCAGGAAAGGATATGATGGAGAGTGAAATTTCAAAGGGGAAAGTGAGATTAGGGAGGGAATTATCATGGGGTATTGTCTACAATTATTGTCAATAAAAATAATAATACAATTTTTAAAAAATAAGGTACTGAGAGGAGAAAAAACAATTGCTCTACCCAGCTGTGTACCTATGTATTCTACAATTGACATGCTAGGCAAAATATAACAACATAAAAAATATAGTCGCTTATGAAAACAGTGGCATCAATGTTATAAAACTTTTTGATTGGATTTTGAAAGCCATTCCACAGGAAGGAATATATGTCTGCTACAGTAACATAGCCAAAAGCTTGTATCTAGGCATATAGTCCCTAATGGGGCAGGAGTATCTTCCATTGTTGTTATGTAAATTTAACAGCAGGTCAAATGGCCTTCTATATATATTTGCTACCATGGATTTGTACAGATTATGGTCTGGATCACATGTTTCCTTCAGAAATGGACAAAGGTTAATACACAGATACAGAGTTGGCCAATTTACCAAGAATGTGACTATGTGTGCTCAGTCCTATCTAAACCACCTCTCCAAGGGCACCTCATAGACAAGGGAAGAGAAAGAACATAAGAGCAGGAGTGGTGGATTTCTATGGAATCCTGTTTTCTGGATACAAAACAGCCATCACCCTCATGAACACATAGCAGTTGTGGTTGTATAAGTTAGACTGAGCCACTATTTTCTATCCTAGCTTACCCCATCTGTGATAGTTTGAATAGATGTCCCCAGTATATTCAGTGTTTTATTAGTTTATAGTTTGCATCTGCAGCCACCTTTCTGGAGGCAATGTCACTGGGGGGTTCTTAAGGAGTGGTGGTGGGTTTGAGATTCCATTATAAAGATATGCAAAGTGTGCCAAGCGGGAGTTCCTGAAGTGTGCTGTGCTGAGTGGTTGGTGGCTTTTGTCTCTCTGCTTGGCCCTGTGAAGACAGGCCAGCTTCTCCTGACATTATGGAACTTCCCCTGGATCCATGAGCTTCAATAAATAATATCCCTTCCTCCATAACTTGCCTGGTCTGGAAGTTCATCTCAGCGAACTAGAAGCTGTCTGCTATACCATCCAATCCTATCCTGTCCTGTCCTGTCCTGTCCTGTCCTGTCCTGTTGTCCTGTCCTGTCCTGTCCCGCCCTGCCCTGCCCTGCCCTGCCCTATCTTATCTTGTCCTGTCCTGTCCTGTCCTGTCCTGTCCTGTCCTGTCCTGTCCTGTCCTATCCTATCCTATCCTATCCTATCATCACAAAGACATTATGATTGGCTTCTCAGATGTTTTCTGTTGCTTGTTAATTCATCTTTACATTGAGGTACTTGATAAGTGCATGGATAAATCAATCCAATATAAGTACACAAGATAATACTATCAAAATAGAGTACAGGACACACACATCTGGACTTCATTCACAGTGGCTGAAATTGTCCTGGCTCTCCCATTCTCTGTCTCTCTCTGCCTTTTCCCTCTCTCTCTCTCTCTGTTCCTCTCTGCCCCTCTGTCTCTCTCAAAAAAGTACATATCAGAAAAGAACTTACAATAATTATGTATTAAAATCAAATCAAATTTAAGATTAACATCTCCTGTTTCTTTTTTAAAATATTTTATTTTTATTTATTTGATGGAGAGAGAGAGAGAGAGAATGGGAGTGCCAGGACAGCCAGCCACTGCAAACGAACTCCAGATACATGTGTCCCTTGTGCATCTGGCTAACATATGTCCTAGGGAATTGAACCTGTGTCTTTGGCTTTGCAGGGAAACACCTTAACCATTAAGCCATCACTCCCGCTGTCCTGTTTCTTCTTAATATGACTGTTATAATGTATCTAGTCTTTCCATGGTGTGATATATGGAGTCATCTTGTCTGTGTAATTCTGGTGACCTCTGGTGATTTTGCTATCTTTTGTGGGTCTTGAGTCCATTCATCTTTTGATTCTAATTTTTTATTCATCTTTCATATAAAATATATAATATTAAGAAATCTTTCCTCTTTTGCTTTCAAATATCCAAGAATATATGTATTGTACAACAAAATGAGCTCAGCACAGTGCTGGCTATTTTCCATGGCATAAACAATCTTCAGAAAGGAGGTTGATATTTTATTAAGGGAATAAAGAGAGCCATAGAAGAGTAATTCACATTATTGATATTGTCCTTAAAACTCAAATTGACCCAAATCTAAAGATATTTTGTTCACTCCACTTGTTACTTTATGAAATCTGCTCTTCATTGCAGAGTTTAAATAGAACAGATTTTTTTTTAATTTATCCATTATCCAACAGAGGAGCTTGAGAAGATTTTAAAACGGATCTAAATATTTTATATATACATGCCAATATTTATATTAGCCATGAGTTCGAGGCCACCCTGAGATTACATAGTTAATTCCAGGTCAACCTGGACCAGAGTGAGACCCTACCTCGAAAACAAACAAACAAACAAACAAATAATAATAATAAGATAAATGAATCATTAATAAAAATAGCAGTAAGGGAGGAACTTGATGTATAATTTGTTAAATTCACGTGTGGTGCTTCATGCCTTATTTCCAGCATTCGGGAAGCAGAGTTAGGAGGATTGCTGTGAGTTTGAGGCCAGCCTGAGACTACACATTGAAGTTCAGGTCAGCTTGGGCTACAGCAAGACCCTACTTCAAAAACTAAAAGCAAACCAACAAGTGAAAAATAAAAATAAAAATTTTGCAAAATAAAAGAAAGTGTAGTTTTTTGTTTGATTGTATTTTGTTTGTTTGTTTGTTTTTTGTTTTTGTTTTTGTTGTATGGGTAGGCTCTCACTTTAGCTCAGACTATGTAGTCTATTCACTATGTAGTCTCTGGGTTGTCTAGAACTCACAATAATCCTCCTACCTCTGCCTCCAGAGTGCTGGGATTAAAGGTGTGCTCCACCAAACCCTGCCTAAGTATAGGTATGTTTTAAGAAAATGTTAAAGACATTTTGATGTGACAAAAATATTGTGTGGCATTTCTTTTCAATCCAAACTAGTTCCACAATAGCCATTTAGCATAGCTGGAGAATCCCCTAGGAAACTAAACAGCAAATGAAATTTTTGTTTTAATATTGCACAAGTGTCACCAAAATTAGATAGCTAATTATAGACTCTAATTAGAAATGCAGCATCTCTCTATATATAACATGTTTTAATAAAATAAAAGCTAAGCATATTATCATTTAGAGATAAACATTATGTAGTAGATGATCCTAAGTACTGTATCTGAATTACTCTCACCCCACATAGAAATGTTAGGGAAAAATATTGGAAAGTGTTTGGCTCAAACTGCTTTACCATTTAGTAGAAGAAACATAATACTAGCTCTTTGCATATTGAAAAGTCTTTTCCCTTGCTATAAATCCCTTAAATCCCTGAGAAAAAAGTACATTTCAATTTTGGGTTTTATAATTAGCTTTGTATTATATACACATTTACAATAATCACATCCTAACTTGTGCTACCGACCATCAATTGTTTAGAAAGCATTGTTTATGGTGAATGGTTCCCTCAGGCAATGCACAATTTGGGCAACATACACAAAAAGGCAAGAGGAGACTGTAGGGAAATTTAAAGCTTTATTGTTCTTACAACCATGGCATTATAATTCCATGGTTTGTGGAGAACTGTCTTAAAGTTTGTGTTAACTCTGTCACTTTTAAAGCTTTGAGATTATATTTTGGGATAATATTTATCTTCTTTTCAATGTCTCTTAAAATGCTGTTACATTTATAAGGTATTTTGATAAAATTTTGCCTCAGATGTATTAACTTTTGCATTCATTGAGAAATCCATATTTTCATAGCATTTATCTGGAACTATAAAGTAAACAAGCATTATTAACTCACACACATAACTGCTATATTTCATAAACCAAGTACAGGAAATAATTGTTTCAATGATAGATCAAAACCAGAGCTTATTGGATGATTATGAGGTAAAAATCCCCGCTAGCTAAAGCCTTAAGTATAAAATCCAGCAGTGGTAGAAGTGGTATCACAAAAGAAGGGGGTTGGTGTTATTCATAATTGTTTAATAACAAAGAAACAAATCTCTAAATAACCTAAAGAAACTGGCTGTATTCATTTTAGTTTATCTGTGAAACATTTTAAAATTATCTTCTATATATTCTGTGAAAATAGGTTATAGAAAATGTATTTCTTCTTATTCTGATTTGCATTTTAGTTATAGTACACAATAAGTATATTTACTGAAAGTAAAAATGACCCCATGGTTAATTATCTGAGGATCTAATGCCTTCTAATACTTTCCTTGGTTTATTTTTTTAGGCTTAGTATATTTAATTTTTATAGTTACTATATTCCCTACATTCAAAATTTTCTTTCCAAAAATATCATTTTATCTGATGAATATATTTTCTAATTTCTTATTAAGTAATGCATATCTACTGATCATAGTGTGACAGTGTGTTTATAAATTTTATGATAGACATGAACATATAACATTGCGTCCTAGTAAAAAAAAAAAATAACCAACTTTATTTTACACTGGTTGTTCAGTTAAAATAGAATAAATATGTTCTATTTAAACAGAAAGTGTAAGTCATTTAAAGAATCAATGAGTATACTTACGGAGAATGATGATTACTATGGACTGTGCAAGTGTTTAAAACTGTTAGGAATAACTTCAGAAATTTTTAAAGAATGCCCTATTATTTCAGGGTGTTTATTTTTTATAAATTGTAATAGTTTTCATAAGATCAGATTGACTGAAACTATCTTTAGTGGATAATCAGAATTATCTAAAACACAAGCCTCCTTGATAGGTTAAGTTTCCAGTCCCTGTACTTCTGATGTTGGAGGGTCCCATCCTGCCTTGCTTACAGAGTGAGTTTCCAGTCAGTCTAAGCTACATTGAGTCTCTGATTAAGAAAGAGAAAGAAAGAAAGAAAGAAAGAAAGAAAGAAAGAAAGAAAGAAAGAAAGAAAGAAAGAAGAAAGAAAGAAAGAAAGAAAGAAAGAAAGAAAGAAAGAAAGAAAGAGAGAAAGAAGGAAGTAGGGAGGGAGGGAGGGACAGAGGGAAAAAGGAAGGAAGGAAAGGAAGAAAGAGAGAGTACAAAGTAAAACATTAATTAGAACATTAACTCCTATATGGCTTGATGATCATATGTATTTTTCTTCCTGACATTGAGAGATCCTTGAGTGATAATGAATGACAATAACTGTGAAATTAACAAAACACCCAATTGCTTATTTATTTCAAACCATCACCTGAAACCAGGTGTGGACATGGTGGTTTAGGCCTTGATTTTCAGCACTCAGGCGGCAGAGGTAGGAGGACTGCCTGAGTTCAAGGGCAGTCTGAGACTACAGAGTGAGTTCCAGGTCAGCCTGTGCTAGAGTAAGACCGTAGCTCAGGGAAAAAAAAAAAAAAAAAAAAAAAAAAGAGTATTATGAAGCTTTAGTTACCTTTGAATCACATTTTTTAAATTTGTTTATTTAAAAATAATATTTACTTTTGTATTTATTTGAGAGAAATAGAGAAAGAGGGAGGAAGCAAAGGAGGGAGGGAGGGAGAGAGAGAGGAGAAAGAATGGGTGCTCCAGGGCATCCAGCCACTGGCAAAGGAACTCCAGAAGCAGGTGCCAACTTTTGCATGTAGCTTACATGGGTCCTGTGTTCTTAGGCTTCCTAGGCAAGTTCTTAACTCCTAAGCAGTTTCTCCATCTTAGGAGTCCATCTTACTTGGGCTATGGTATTCAATGTTGGGTCATGAACACTTCAGTCAGTCCCTTTGGGGAAGAGTGTGTGCATGTTTGTTTTTATTTATTTTTTGGTAATGTGCTTTAAATCAAAGTAGATACAGTCTCATATCTCAAATAGGATACTCTCTTACACTCCAAAGAAGAAAACCAATAAAATTATGACATCTTTACTAGAAAATCTGAGAGTCAAAATACAAATTTCAAAAATAAACAAGAAAACTTTTTTTTTTTATCTTATATACTGGTATTTGATTAAATAAAATTTCTAAAGTACTGACTGAAAATTTATACACTAAATATATTAAAATGCACACTTCAGAATTTAGTTGCTGGTAAAATATTGAATGTCTCAATTAGACATTTTTTGAAAAATAATATGCATCTTGTGTTTGCACTATATGAAATATTTGTATTGCAGAAGTATCAAGCATCATGTAGGTGATAATATTCCTCCTTTGTCCAAGAGAGATCAAATATGTAAAAATTCATATGGATATATACAGATGGGCCATTCAAAATAGATTGACAAAATTCCTTTATCAGAAAAAATACAATTGGAATTTGAAACTAAATTAACAAAATATTTGAACAGTCATATTAAAAATAATTCACTTTCTTTTAAATATCTCACACTATCAAGAAAACAATCAGCTTGAAGAAGTTATATAAAATAAATGGTGTTACATCTCCAATTTTGAATATAGTTGTGATGATTTCAGGAGGGCATTGTATCTAGTCAAATGTCAGTAAAACATCAATAAAATCAGTTAAATGAATATCAAAATTTAAAGCAACAAAGTCTTCTTTGACAATAAAAAAATATAAAGGTACATGATACAGGAGAACATAATTACAAGGTGCTGTGTCCTTGACATTCTTATTAAACTTTGATGTGGGAACAATATCAAAGACCTCAAAATTGAAATCAAATGGCAATAGGATCCATACTGTATATCATGTATGTAATTAACCTACATTGAGAAAAAACTTCAAACAATAGAAAATATTAATATGTTGAGTATATATTCTAACTGTACAAAAAGAAGAGAAGAAAAACAGAACATAATTTGGATACTTTCTTCACTGTAATAAAAGTTGCATAATTAATTCAAACCTATGCTATTTTTATTAGAATAAACTTCAAAATAAAATTAAGTAAGTTATACTGTAAAAGTTATACAACAATACTCTTTTTAATAAGGGAAAGGGAGGGCCCATGGGGAGGAAACATGGAGGTGGGAAGGCTGTTAGCAGCCTTGGGAGCGATGGTGGCCATGGAGGTGGCGGCGGCTAGCGGAGGTGGCAGGCGTCCCA
Organism: Orientallactaga sibirica; assembly: GCA_036365145.1. Lineage (NCBI taxonomy): Eukaryota > Metazoa > Chordata > Mammalia > Rodentia > Dipodidae > Orientallactaga > Orientallactaga sibirica. Next base: position 26,633,889 of record JAEOAD010000024.1, read on the forward strand.
ACCTCCCTGGGGACCACAGCCTCCTCTGGCCCGTTGGGACCCTTTGAGCCCTGGTTGAGGGGCAGTCGGCGGTCCACAGCAGTGAGGCCACAGCCCACAGCGCCTGGGCCACCCACCTGCAGGCTGATTCAGCTGTTGAGAGAGCTGTCCCTGGCCCAGCTGGCCAACACCCTGTGCACCATGCATGGCCAAGGCAAGATCCTGCCCAACAGTGCCTCACTCAACATGCACCTGGTCAAGAGCCACGGGCTGCAGCTATGTGACAGAAGATGGTGAGCTCATCAGAAGCCTGCGTCCTGTGGGGAGGCAGAGATGGCGGATCCAGCCAAATGCAGCATCAAAGTGATGTGCAGGTTCTGGCCCCTCCAGGAAGCGGAGATCCTGCACAGGGTCAAATTCATCCCCAAATTCAAAGGCGGGGAGATGGTGGTGATCAGGCTACTCTTCAAAAATATATACTAAGGTCAAAACAGGCGTTAAGATGGCAGCATAGATGGTAAAACCATGCCAAAACAGGCAGAGGTTCTGGGCTGGAGGGTCCAGCAGTGGGACCCTGGCAAAATACACTGATTCTACTAAAAAGTGAGATGTATGAGTAAATTATTCAACTGCACATGAAAGAAGATTAGGAGAGATCCAGAGGTTCTGGAGCTCACAGAAGCAGGTACAGTGTAGATTATGGCTCCAGCAGTGATGTCCTGTAACAGTGTAGATTATTCCACGATGTCTTGGCATGATGTGTTACAGTGTAGATTATGTGCTGTTCAGTATTGTATGATGTCTTGGTACATGATGTCCCTGTTATTAGTGTAGATTATGTGCTCAGTATTGTATGATGTCTTGGTACATGATGTACTGTTACAGTGTAGATTATGTGCTCAGTATTGTACGATGTTTTGGTACATGATGTACTGTTACAGTGTAGATTATGTGCTCAGTATTGTACGACGTCTTGGTACATGATGTACTGTTACAGTGTAGATTATGTGCTCAGTATTGTATGGCAGTGTAGATTTGTACTAATGTCTTGTGTAGATTATGATGTCCTGATGTACTAACAGTGTAGATTATGTGCTCAGTATTGTACAACGTTTTGGTACATGATGTACTGTTACAGTGTAGATTATGTGCTCAGTATTGTACGATGTCTTGGTACATGATGTACTGTTACAGTGTAGATCATGCGCTCAGTATTGTAGAAGGTCTTGGTATATGATGTCCTGTAGTAGAGTAACTTCATTGACTGACCATAACAATAATAATAATAATATTTTTTGAAAAAAAGGGAAAGAAAAGCATACATACAGTTAAACAAATATAAGATCTCTCACTGGAGCTTCCATATTTTATAATGTATTTCCTGGAAGATTATGCAGTTGGTTGGTCAGTAGAAAATGGGTGATTCCAGAGGTTTGACTGCTATTTCCCTTTAGGATAGCTGTTGTATCCATGTGAAAGGATGTGATGCAGTTATACTAACTGCTACTGCTTTCAATTCTATTAAAATACATGGGTTAGTGGAAACTGTAGAATGTTTCTGTAGGTCCAGTGAACCCATGATATACCATGATGGAATTTCCTCCAGAAGTCCCCACGTTTGTAGTACCATAGTGTCATATTAGGCATCTGGACATAGCTGACATTACAGAATTTGTCATCAAAAGTGTTCAAATCATCTCATCATTCTCCTGCCTTCAGCACATAGCCAACAGAGTGGTAGACTTCAGATACTTTTGGCAAAGGTCTGGAGGTATAAGCATCATGCTATCATGATGCACAGTTGCAATGTAATGCTTCCCACACATGTACCTATCCCTCTCATCCATGCTTCTAAACTAGTTCATATGTGAACAATGGTCACATTTTTTATTGATGAATGGTCCTCTACTGCCTTCTCTTATAGCACTATTGACTGTCCTTTAGGGCACCATGGTGTAGTTGCTTAGGCCTCTGAGCTTAGAGAAAAACAATTTTTTTCTTTATCTTAAAGTGCCAACTTTGTCATTTTACATTTCCTAATGGTTTGGAAAAAAAAAAAAAACACATTAACTTTATTCTGCACTAAGTTTTCATAACATACATAACAAAAATGTGTATGTGTCCTATAGGCCACCATGGTGTAGACAACCACAGTTCTGAATAGAGAAGTGACCTTTTCCACTGCTCCAAATGTACTACTTCTAGTTAATTTAGCCTTTTGACTACCCATGATTAAATGTGTGTGACTTGTTTGTCGTAGTGTAACTTACAGGTATCGATGCAACCACAACTCCATCTTTTCTGAAATGCTGAACTTCAAGTGAGAGTGACTTGCATGCAGCAGAAAACTATTAACTGTCTTGGTATCTAAGTTCTGCTTCCCAATGTATGTGACTCCAGAACAGTGAAATGATGAAAAGGAAGATGGTATTTTGTTCCATAGGAAGGCAAATTGCTTTCTTCCCCAAGGCTATAAAGAACACTAGCAAGGACATTTTCCTGTGCTTCTACCTTCTTTTCTTTGCTGGAGCCAGAACATCGTAATCCTTTTTTATTCCATTCAGCATTAGCCATACACTTCTCCAAGCCTCCTAGCTATCCTCTCAGAAAATATAATCCTTCCTTTGAGTTCCTTGCCAAGTTGTGAAATCTTGTGTTCCAAAAAAAAATCTGTTTCCAATTCCAATAAATTACCACACATTTTATTATACACCTTCATCAAGCATCCTCAATATATGGTGGCCTGGGCCATCCAATGTTCCATTGTAATATATCCTGACTAATTAAATAGTTGCCATTTCTATATCATTACTTTTGGTTCTCTAATTTCAGATGAACTATGATATAATAAAGAACTACTTGTCATCTACAAAACAGTCTCTGAATTTTAGTCTTTGCTTTCAAAAACTTTATTGTTTTCACTCCTTAGACTATCAGAAATTGATATCTATACCACAGTTCAAACTTAATAAAAACTTAAGCACTTACATTTTCTGAGTCTGTGATTAAGTTTCTACCCCAGGTTGATGAACTGTTTATCAGTCAATCATTACCACAGAGTGTTATACCTACAGTCCTGAATGTTTGCCCATTATATAACAAGAGAGAAAGCTCAGAATATAGTCTATTTGCTTATTCTTGCCACTACTATGAAATGCACTGGGTCCTCTCAAAGGCCCACACTAAGATTGTATTATACTTTTAAGGCAGCTGTTGAGTGAGGTAAAATGGGAAAGAAGCAGAGACATTCAGAATACCGATCAGACATGATATGTACATAACACATGCAGAGGGAGGGAAGAAATACTGGATGTTGGACAGAAAAACATTCTACAAATGATTAGGCTCAGTCCTTAAGACAAAGCCATCTGTGAGAAGTGTTCCTCAATCAGAAAAAATCATAGTTCTAATAAGCTTGAAGGAATAATTTCTTTCAGGTAGGTATTGAAGCTATGACTTCTTAGTATGAAGGGCTATATTTCAGTAACCAGAAAAAGAGATTGCTTTTTCATAACAATTATGGTAGCTTCAAGATTGTCAATTTACACTCCTTAATATTTAAAAAAATATTAAATTTATTCTATAATAACCTTTCAAAATGATGTATGTGTTCTATATCTTATAGTTCATGTTCCAAAAATTTGCATATATTCACCTTAGGAAATACTATTACAGAAAAAATTTCAATTGTGAACCTAAGAAGTACTTCTACATAATAAGGCTAATGAAAATTTTGAAACTGTTCAGTTATAATACTTAATACACTCTTGTTCTGCCTATTATGAATTGTGTGGAGACATAAATGCCAAATGTCCCCCATAACCTCATGTGTTTATGATTAACCTTCTTACTTGATCCCCAGCTGGTGGAGCTTTTTGGAGATGGAGGTTTGCAGGAGGTGTGTTGCTAGGGCAGGGTTGATAGAGTTCATTAGTCCAGCCTGCAGAGTATTCAGACTTTGTTCACTCTGATGCTTGTTCTCAGTAGATATGTAACAATGTGAGACAGCTGCCTGCACATTCCATGCTTTCCCTGCCATGATGAAACACTCACCCTTCAAAACAGTAAGTGGAAGCTGGGTGTGGTGGTACACACCTTTAATCCCAGTACTTGGGAGGCACAGGTAGGAGGATTGATGTGAGTTCGAGTCCTCCCTGAGAATACATAATGAATTCCAGGTCAGCCTGAGCTAGAGTGAGAGCCTGCCTTGAAAAAACAAAAATAAAAACAAAAAAGATACAATGAAATTTGTAGAGAAATGGTTGAACTTGGAACAGATAATTCTATGCAAACTCATATAATCACAGAAAGACATTCGCCACATGGTCTCACTCATCTCTGGTTTCTAAACTGGATCAGCCTGAGTTGCTGCCATACCTGAATTTCATCTCGAGGGTGCACAATAGTGAGGGTAGAGCTTGTGGGAAGTGGAAGGTTGGTGAGTGGGGGAAAGACAAAACTGAGTACCATATAACCATATATCCTAGAAGTTAGACTAAAAGGTGGAATCATCAAGAGGATCTAAATTGAAGGGCCCTGGAGAGGGTTAGATGAAGCCTAACTTTAAAGGTCTTCTGTTTCTTTCTTCTCTTTTTCTTTTTTCTTTTCCCTTGGCACTTGACTGTAACTCCCTGTACCAGGATGTTTTTCACATCCACAATGAGCTGTCAACCAGAGAGACCTACTAGATATCCCAAAAGAAACAAGACAGCAACTCAAAGTCTAAGTGACTCAGAAGCAAACAACCTGATGTTATGCTCACTGAAGTGCAATAGTGGCACACAGACATAGTGGGTAACCAAATGCTCTTGGATTGGCTGACAGATTAGCTCAGTGGAAAGGAAAGCGTATGTGGATTATCCAGATAATGATTGGCTGTCTACTGTCAAGCACCCACTAATTTTGGGCTATAAAAGGATCTATACCATTTAAATTCTCTCTAAATTAATAATGGTTATCCGATTTAAATGGTGCTATCTTCACTCTCCATGGGAGAATCTGCTTCTCTTTTTAGATGGGAGCTGTACCTGAGGAGATAAACAACCCAACACACTCCACCACAGCCCCAGCTGAAACCACAGAGGAATTGGGAAAATGTGCAAGCATGCTTCTTCCTTAGTGAATCTGACATCAGCACAAGGGTGAAAGAGACAGATACTCAACACCTATCAAATCAAAGATTCAGAGGCTCCTAATTGCCCATCACTGAAGAAAACTTAAAATGCACCCGACATGGCTCAGGGAATTTTGCAGAAGTGGGTTTGGAAAGATTGTTAGAACTACAAGTTGGGACATTTTGCACAGAAACATTGCCTCTCCCCCATAACTGATGGCTACCCCCATAATTCATGACCCACAATCTCCATGGGGTTGACCTGCATCCCCAATGAGGTAGGCCTCTTCAGAAAAGAGGCAAGGAGGAGGGAATGGATGGTAGAAACATGTGTTGTTTACATACTAGATATGTCCATATCTAATAAAAATAAATAAATAAAAAAGTAAGTGTAAACAAACCCTTTCTTTCCATAGGCTGCTTCTGGTCATGTACCTTCTCCTAACAATGATAAGGAAACTGCCAAAGTGTATGACCTCAACAAGATGAAATTTCTCATTTACAACTATGAACATTGTCTAAATTTTCTCAATGTCCAATGACTCCATGCTAAATTTGGTAAATACTCAAACCTCATATATATATATATATGGCTCCTAATAGTTGCAATTTTCAAGTATGTTATCATAAGTAGATTTTTCTTCTTTGTTTCCTATTTGTATTTTAATATTCACTTTTCCAAACCTTATTTTTTCCATAGATAATTGGGTCCAGGCATTCCGGTGTGATTTTCGAACACATTTTTCTTATACCTTGATATGTCTTTAGTGCTTAACCTCTAACACATAAGGATAAAAACAACAGATTAAAATCAATGAGATTATGGTTTAAAATAACTAGGTTTTATATTTTTATTACTATAATTCAAATGTTACTTGATCTTCTGAAAACAACATCTATATATATATATATATATATATATATATATATATATATATGCTCATTACTCATTAAATAAACCATAGGTAACATGAAAATAAGTTGGTAGAATTAAACTGTAGTCCAGCCCTTCTGAGGAGCAGGACAATCACATCTGTAGTCCACAGTCACTACTATAATCACTACCTGAAAACATGTGGGGTGTGCTCTGGCCAGGTGAAACAATGTGAGACTTTACATAAGCATATATATATTACCTTATTTATTTTTGGAGAGAGACAGAGAGAGACATACAGAGAGAGAGGGAGAGGGAAACAGATAGAGATGGGCGTGCCAGCAGTCTCTCAGGTGCTGTGAACGAAATCCAGATGCATGCACCCCCTTGTGGGCAAGTGCAGCATTGTGCCCTTGCCTCACTTTGCATCTGGCTACACGTGGGACCTGGAGAGTGGAACCAGGTTCTTAGGCTTAGCAAGCAGGCACCTTAACCGCTAAGCCATCTCTCCAGCACAACAACATCATTTTTGATGAAAGAAGTATCTTTCTCCAAATTGCTCTATTTCATACTGTACATCTTTAGACAGTTTCTAAGATAATTTTATTAAAATATGAGTTTTATTTCATACGCTTAATATTCCCTTTCAAAAGCTTAATGAAAGGTTTCTTATTTCAAGTTCCAGTTCTAAAGACTTTTCATCTTCTCATTGTGTTTTTCCATTAGTTCTGAAAGGCAGAGTGTTCTTTTACTTCTTTATTCTTAATGGTTAGAGAAATGGCATTAAAGTCAGTTCTACATTGCAAATACATTTTCTCTATAATAAGGTATATGTATATAGAAAAATTTATTGAAGAAAAATGTACCACTTAAATCTTCATCTAGTGAAGAGTTTAATAATTAAGATTTACACACATATTCAAGACATACTCATTAAATAAACCATAGGTAACATGAAAATAAGTTGGTAGAATTAAACTGTAGTCCAGCCCTTCTGAGGAGCAGGACAATCACATCTGTAGTCCACAGTGACTACTATAATCACTACCTGAAAACATGTGGGGTGTGCTCTGGCCAGGTGAAACAATGTGAGACTTTACATAAGCATGTTTTCCATGTTTGTGGACATTATTTCATCATAGGTTCCTCAAGCTTCAAATCCATTGCAACTGCTGTTCTCCCTTGATGTGAAAAATTTGAGAAGTCATATAATTGTCTCTTTAAGTGCTAAATGAATCATATTAATCACCAGGCACTTTGACTATAGGTAAAAAGAGCTCAACTAAGCACTGGGTCAACATGAGAATGTATTATGTCATTATGATAATAAAAATTATATTTGCCTAAAGCTTTCTTCTACTTAAACATTTTGATCTTTACATTAACTGAAGAAGTAAGACTATTTTCCATTGCTCATCTCACACATATTAACTTATACTATCTTAAGAATTTAGTAGAATTTATTATGATGAGTCAAAGCTGACATTTAAAAATTAGTGGAAACAAATGTTTTAGAGGAAAAAAATGCAATTAAAAGATTTTTTTCTTTCTCTCTCTCCTAGTTTATTGAATTTCCTTTTATTATTTGCCTCATTTTATATTTAATTTCTCCATTACAACTTTAAATTTTTCTATGGTATACATAACAAAAAAGTATTCATTATTAAAATTGAAGTCTTATAACAGGGTAAAATCAAGAAAAGCTTTACTTCTTTATGTCAATTCCTCTTCTCCATTGTGGCAAGAATCATTGACTCAAATCATGGAGATATTTGATAAATGAAACTTAGTATGAAAAGGATGACACATTTCTAAGAAGTAGGGAGAAAATGCTTTGTTTGCAAAACACATATAAATGTGGAGATTCATGATTAGCTAAATGCAAACTACAGGTTATCCTGTTCAATATTTTAACATATATTTATTCCTAGTGTTTTAGTTAGGGATATAGATAGACTGAAAGCAACACACCCAGCTGAGTTCATATAGTGATGCACTATTTAGTTGTTTATATAATTTTAGGGGAAAAAGCTAATAGTATTTTTATCCATACATTCCTTCATTCAAGCATATATATAATTTCATACTTAGTATAGTGACCCATTAGGGAGAATGATGACTTTTCAGTCATTGGTGGAATTCAGTACGTTGTAGAATATTAATCAAGTTTGCTTTATTAACTATTTTAATAACTTCAAGCACACTGATTGCTCCTGTAGAAATTCTGCACTTTTCCTGTCAAGTACAAATGTGTGGGCTGTGATCCTGACAAGCCTCTAATAGTTCTTGTCAGACACTGGTTGCTCTGCTGATTGCCCATCTGTTTACTCAATGGTGATTCCATCTCTTTAGGAAGATAAGAATAACACAGAGAATTGACAGTTGCTTTTCTTCTTCACATATTTCTTATTTTTTGGGGAGGGTCTATAGGACTTTAAGTACTGCAAAACAAAAATTGTAATATCAGAGTATTTTTCCAAGAAAATATTTGGCTTTATTTTCAACTTGAAAGATTTCTTTTCATTTTGTTCTTTTAGTTAAGTAGAAACTTTGTATAGATACATCAAGTGTTGGTACAATCATTTTCCTCCTGCATGCCCTGAATATAACTCATAATTTGAAAGATTTTGAAATTTAAAAGTTTATTATGTAAATAATAAAAATCGCTAATGTATAACAATGAATGTAAATATACTGTTATAGTTCCCTGCTCATTTCAGGGACAAAGCAGGGCACCAAAATGGGTGATGGGAACAAAATAAAAATGTTTGTTTTGCCATACAGTCTCTAGAAAAAGCTTCATTATAAAGGAGAAAAAATGTTAGTGTGCAGGTTGGACATCACCTCCTTTCCACAGGAACTGTACAAACAAAAGAAGACTAGTTAGACAAAGTTTAACAAGAATCAACTGGGCTAGAGCACCACTAACCCTGCTATCAACAAGAACCCCCATTAACTAAAGTGCTACCTCGCAAATTTCCACTGGCTAGGAACCAAGCATTTAAAACACATGAATTAATGGAGAGCACCTAATTCAAATCACCTCATAACAACCAGATGCTCTTCTTTACTATAGACAGTGGTACTGAGTAAGTATGCTTCTGCTTGAGAGAGACATCACTAAGGTTTGGATTAATATCAAAACTTCAGTAATTGCAGAAAGAAGTAAACTTATTATGATGAAAGAAACTTGTTAGTAATAGGCATGTTTCATTCTTGGTAAGATAGATAATTCATTATGATGACCTATTGAAACTAGGTAGATAATTAAAGCACTTTAGTCCCATCATTACTTTGGATACTCTTCCCATAAAGGTGTCCAAATGCACCATAATTATTTGAAACACAGTTGATAATACAATAAAATAAAATTTAAGCATTTTGTAAATAATACAATTTCTCCTATGCAGAAATAATTAGGAATTAGTGATTATACTAATTTTATTTTCAATAAGTGGGCTATGCTGAAAGCTGATGTGATATTTTATGACAAAAGGAAAGCGTTCTCATACATTTCAAGATGTGATACATTACATATATATATATATAGTTGTTATCCTATACAGAAACAAGTACTGCCATCAATGGCAGAGCATATTTACTTAGATATTACAGTATTTGTTTCTCTTAATCTAGATACTGTATAGGGAGATAATCTTAAATTTGAGGTAAATTTTATAAGCTGGCTGAGAAAAGTGACTTACAGTATAAATCAGTGAGCTTCATGACTACAAAACCCAGTCTAAGTAGAACAAACCAAAATCCTTATTGTACTAGTAAAATCTGATTTTGGTTAGCCTAAGAAAAAGTCACACACATTTTACTATATTGGAAAATAGAAACACAAAGTCTACAGAAAAGTCAACACTGAAAACAAGATGCCAACACTCCCACTAATGCTCAGAGAGTTTTGAGAAGAAGAAGTGTGAATCTGTAAATGCCCCAGGGCAGGTAGAAATATTCTTTTTTTTTTTTTTTTTTTTTAAGAATGTCACACACATTCTCTCTTCAATATTTTTAATCTTCTTTTTATTTATTTGCAAGCAGAGAGAGATAGAAGAGAGGCATAGAGAGAGAGAGAGAGGGAGAGAGAGAATGGCACGCCAGGGCCTTTAGCCACTGCAAATGAACTCCAGATGCATGTTCCCCTTGTGCATCTGGCTGACGTGGATCCTGGAGAATTGAACCGGGATCCTTTGGCTTTGCAGGCAAATACCTTAACCAATAAGCCATATCTCCAGGCCCCAATTTTTTTTTTTTTTTTTAAGAATGTCACACATATTCTCTCTTCGATTTTTAAATTATTTTTTAAGATTTATTTGCAAGCAGAGAGAGATAAAAGAGTGGCAGAGAGAGAGAGAGAGAATGGGCATGCCAGGGCCTTTAGCCACTGCAAACGAACTCCAGATGCATGTGCCCCTTGTGCATCTGGCTGAAATATTCTTGATTAGAGCACTCCCCAGAGACAGACATAGACCCTAATTACCCCGTAGTGAACACCAAAGAACACCAATATATGTATGCATTAAATGCCTTGGTATTATAGCATAAATATTGATAAATTAAATTAGAAATTTCCAGTGGGAAAATGAAATCAATTTGGGGAAATACATATGGAATGTCTCTTCTTCCTAAAATATGTACTGGTCTTAGTATTCTGGACATTCGGGATGTTCCTCCGTCCTCCGTTTATTCAATATCACTACCGAGGGGTTAATTGTGTAGCTCACTCATGGAGTTTTGCCTGGAATACATAATGACATGGGAGTACATCTTCAGAATTACATTCACACTTAAAATGCTTGTCATATTCTTCTAAAGGATTAAAGGTTTAAAATTCCCAATATCAATGAGATCCACATAAATAGTGAAATAAGTAATTCTTTAGTCTCAACAGGAAACAATGGCTTTATCAAGCATATTATTTCCATGGGCATTAAAACGTCAGTTGGAGTTGAGTATAGACAAGTGATCAAGAAAAATATCCATTATGCAAATTTTAGTTACTCAAAATCCTGAAAAATGAAAAGAATTAGTGAGATAGAAATGAGCAAGTAGTAGATTTGTAATATATGGACTAGTAAAAGACTTTCAGAATTATTTGCTCACTAAAAGATTCATGCTAATTAATAATTTATCCATTCTGCCTAATTTCATTAGCTTGCACTTCCATCAGATGTATCATTGAAGCACACGAGGTATAAATAGATCCAGTACATTGCCTCAGGCACATCTTGTGTATATAGGGATGGAAATGGGAAAGTTACTTTGGGAAAGAAAAAGACTAAAAATATTGTGTCTTACGTTACTTGAGGCCTGCAGCTATTACATAAATTCTCCCTTTTACCTCATCAGGAAGTCACATATTCAAGTTCTCTTTCCCATCAGTCTATACACATTCCTACCAGATGACTTAATGCAAAACCACTAGAAAAATCATTTTTCTGAATTCCGTTCTTGCAGAATTGCAGGTAAGTGCAGATCTAGTTATTAAATGCAACTATTTTCCCTCTAACCAAATTAAAACCTAATGGACTCAAGGAGGGAGAGGTGAGGAGGGTGGGGAGAGAAAGGGGGGGGGAGAGAGATAGAGATGATTGTTTAGTGAGTAGATCTACTTTCCATAAACTATCTAGGAAAATGATGACATCACATTTTCATAGGGAAGTCACCTTCCTAAGTATGCCAGTACATATGAAAGGTCTCATTCCTTCTAGAATGTTGTACAACAGATCTTATTCTGAAGGGCTAAGTTTCATGTGTTTGATCAATGTAAGTTTGGCAGGTTTGATATCATTCATGTCAGTTAAATATTCAACAATAATAGAAATATAATATGCCATGTACTTTTATAACTACCATGATGATTCCAATATTGAAAACTTTGTTAATATTTCTAGAAATATGAAGAATATATGAAATACCAGGGCATTTCATACACTGTGTACAGACTCCAGATGTGTGCATTGCATGCTTGCCTAACTGTGCCTCTGGCCACATGGGACCTAGAGATTTGAACATGCATTCTTAGGTTATGGAGGCAAGTGCCTTAATTACTATGCCATATCTCCAGCCCGTGTTTGATTTTTTTATTGCTTAGATTTTTGAGTTCTTATAGAGTCTAGACATTAGGACTCTGTCCGTGTTATAACTGGCAAAGATATTTTTTCCCAATCTGTGGTTTGGTTTGTCTGTTGGCTATGTTTATGGTATGTGTTTTTTTGTTTGTTTGTTTGTTTTGTTTTTTGATGTTCCACTTCAGGTTTACATTGTAAAATGATTACAACAAGTTTATTAAAAAAGATTACCTGTATTTTTTAAGGAGAAACATTTACTATGATATTTTAATCAACTTGTAATTATACAATATACTAGTTCTTCCCAAGTTCTTTCTTTAGTGTATTTTTTTTTTTTTTTTTTTTTTTTTTTTCTATGTAGGGTCTTATGCTAACCCAGGATAAATTATAAAAGAGAAAAGAGTAGGCTGGAGCTTACTCTGTAGTTCCAGCCTGACCTCATCCTTACAGATCCTCCTACCTTTGCCTCCCAAATGCTGGGACTATATGCATTCATGAAAATACCCAGCCCATAATATACTAGTTCTTAAAAATATATTTCATTTATTTGTGTGTGTGTGTGTGTGAGAGAGAGAGAGAGAGAAGTCAGGGTGCACCAGGGTCTCTTGCTATTGAAAACAATGCTAGATGCTTGTACCACTTTTTGCATATGGCTTTATGTGATTTCTGGAGAGCAAACACCTTAGTTTTCTTTTCCTTTCTTTTTTTTTTTTTTTTTTTTTTTTTGTCTCTCAGAATTTGTAGGAGTCTTACTATGGAAAAGGACTTATTTTGAAAAAGAGAACCAGTCAGATTGCTAATGAGCATAGGTGTTCATTTTCCAGGCAGAACGCTGAGGTTGCTAGCACATTTTGTGAGGTTTAAGAGTTTGGGAAGTAGCAGAAAACAGGTTCAGTACAACAATGTTTTGTAAGCAACCTGTTGTTTAAAGGAGTTTATCACAACACAGTATGCAATGCATGTTGAGGTGATCAAAGTAACTCAAGCGAGCCCTGAAGTAACACAAAATGCAAAGGTGGGATGAATAAGAAACTAATCACATTCACCAAAACATTTAAATACACATATTAAATCTCTAGGTAGTTGAACTGACAAAGCAAGACTAACTCTTTCCTCATCTTTGGAAGAGGGAGGACAGGGAGGAGGGTAATGGAGTCACCATTACAAATGTAAAACTAGAATAACATAAATAAAAAAAAAGTCTATAGAAGCTTTTAAATCATTATAATGTAATGGTCCTATTCTATTTGAATCACATCATCTTGTCAGTTCATAAGACTACAAAGATCATACTGTGAATGTTGTCACAGTCAAGATGAAGCCATCTGTGCCATATGCAAACAGTGTGGAATAAAGAGGTCATAAAGGAAAGGATTTCATTCACATCTGTCTAATATTGAGAAATATCCCAAGCTGCCATCAGAATCACAACTCTATCCCAAGAATACCTTTTTTTTTTTTTTTTTTGATTTTGTAAGGTAGGGTCTCACTCTGATCCAGACTGACCTGGAATTAACTATGTAGTCTCAGGGTGGCCTCGAACTCTCGGCAATCCTCCTACCTCTGCCTCCCGAGTGCTGGAATTAAAGGCATGCGCCACCACGCCAGGCCCAAGAATACTTTTATAAGGAAATCTGTCCAGCCACTAATTTTCTACTTGGCTTTGCAATGACACCACATTTGTACGTTTGTACTGATGTTTACAGTCAAGTTTAATATTTTAAATATATGCTTTAGTTTAGCTTTAAAATTATTATCTTTGCATCTCTGAATTAGGCTATGATACACCAATATGTACCAACTGCAATGGCCTGCTCATTCTCAGTATTTATTTTGCTTTGTTTTGATTATTCTCAGTTTGTTTCATGACTGACAGAAGTCATTTGTGGAGTTAAAGCAGAGAAAGGAGCAGGAAAATGTTTACAATTTTCACAGGCTGTGTTTCTGTAAGTTTTTATTTTACATGTTCCTTATATCAATTATTAGTCATTGGTTTGCTCTAATGGAGTAACATATAGTGAGGAAAGGGTTTGGGTAGATATGAATGAAATAAATTTAAAGGAAATGAAGGGAAATTTGTGGAAGAAGGGGCAGAATTATTAGAGCCACATGGTGAGCAGGAATATTCAGAGGTATTGCCCTCCCACAATGACTAACTACTGCTTTGTCAACTCATAACTCACAACTCCATGGTGAATATGAGCAATCCCCCTAAGAAGGACCCTCACTGGAGTGGGGCCACAGAGGGGGGAAAAGATGGTACCAGTACATGATATATTCATATAAAGTTTCTACATAATGAAAGAAATAAGAAAGAGAAATCAATGCAGTTTTCAGATCTATTAAATAGTAAAATAAAATATTAATCTTAATTTTTTCTCAATTTTATACTACTTAAGTATTTCCATGGTAGCATGACACTCTTTGAGGCCTATAAGTGATTGTGAACAAATTCTAAGATTGATTTAACAAGTAAGAAATGATCACTTCTACAGGAATGTTGTAAGAGGGTGCTCTTTCATTTAGCAAAAGGAATCAGGTGATGAGAATTTCTTTTTAATTTTTTTAAATATATTTTATTTATTTATTTACTTGAGAGAAAGAAGCAGAGAGAAAAAGAGAAAGCGAGAGAGAGAGAGACAATGTGCACAGCAGGGCCTCCAGACACTGCAAACAAATTCCAGATGCATATGCCCCTTCAGCATCTGGCTTACCTGTGTCCTGCAGAATCGAATAGGGATCCTTTAGCTTTGGAGGCAAAGGCTGTAACCTCTAAGCCATATCTCCAGGCACTTTTTGTTAAATTTTTATTTATTTATTTGAGAGAGAGAGAGAGAAAGAGAGAAATGGGTGCATGAGTGCCTCTAGCCACTGCAAACTAACTCCAAACACATGAACCACCTTGTGCATTTGAGTTATGTCGGTCTTGGGGACTCAAACTGGGGTTGAGTTGTGGGCAAACACCTTAACCACTAAACCATCTCTCCAGCCCAGGAAATGAGATTTTCTGTTTGGAAGACTATCTGCTTTTATACATACTTTAATTAGAAAATATCATATTAATTTTAGCTTCTTGATTCAGATAAAATACCACATTTTCTCGAAACAACACTTATGATATAGAAATAGGTTTTAAAGTAAATAATTAGTTACTCAAAAGTGTGTATCATATTACCAAACTCTTGAAACAAATGCTGGGGCATACTATGTATACTTAGAGTGATAAACAGGGTAGACATTGCAAGCAGTTACAAACATCTATATATACACATTCTGATTATTGAACATATCCCAACATGCTCTTATTCAAATTTAAGCTTTCTGTATTGAGACTACCATGTATTCACATGAAGTTGTAAGAAATAATAGAGATTCAGATTGCTTATACACAGTAGAGCAACAATAACATTGATGTTCAAAATATATATCTTTTTTTTATGACAAGGATCTCTGGTATTGATGTTTATATTCAAGTCTTTTGTCTAACCCAGCTCCTTCTGACACCCTGACACACTGATGTCTTCTCCCTTCCTCCCACTGTTTTTCCACAGTTTCTCTGTATACTGATGATCACTGAAGTGGAACACAGTTTGATTAGAGGCCATTGAGGGAAACATATCCTTGTTGTTTGATTCTTATTCCTTTTATATATATAATTACAAAGAAAAATATTATGTAGACTCCTTTTCTGTGTGATAAAATATTTGGTAAATAACTTAGTAGTCAAATGGTTGTTCCTTTAAATTATTTACAAATTATTGTCTATAGTGGCTTTAATATTTTATATTGTAAGAATTTCAATGTATGTGTGTTTTATACTTCAGCACATTATTAATTTTGGATTGATACTATTTTAAGTAGGAAACTTATTTTATAGCCAGTTAGTAAGTATTCTACTGAAATAACAGCATTTGTTGCAAGGATATCATTCTCTCTTGAATCTATCAAATGTCATTGTAAAAAGTAATTGAGATTATCTATATAGATCTACATAAGAAATATATTCTATAGGTTTTTGATTTATGTGTCTATACCTCAATCAATGCCACAGTGACTTGCTTATTACAGCCATATGACTAAATTCAAATCTGAGACTGCAATCCAGTTCAATATCTTATTGAACTCTGAGTAGCTATGCTAACCTATACAAAACGGACCAGCCATTTAAGCAAAGACCCTGTATATAACTCCTTATTCTGGAAAATGCAAAGCTTGATCATGAATGCTGCAGTCATTATTCTTGTGCAACAGAAATCCGTGTCCACAATGTCATCGTACAGTACTCTGCATTAATTCTAAAACTATGTTACTCTTTTCCATATCTCAAGGACATTATTATCTAGCAGTCAATCCATTTGGACTTTCTGCCAGCATAACCAAGATCATTAGTCATTCTCCTCTTAACAACTGGTCTCTTTAATCTTCATTATATAACTTAAGGAATTCTGTCAATAAGTTGGATTAAAACAAACATCTTGCATTGATACATTTTACTGAATATTATTCTTTTCAAATTTATGTTTGAATGTAATAACTATTAGGGGATAATTTTAAGTGTTAAGGCACAATTTTTTTTTTCTTAAATACTCGACTAATGGTCCTATACAGGTTACTAATGTAATTAATACTAATTTTCATTCACCAGTACAAGTGTTTGCAGTGAAATAATATGTCATGGTTTTTGTGCTTTTGTTTTTCTTCTTTGTGTATGTTCCTTTTAATTGATAAATTCTGTAGAGTGCCAATAGGCAAAACACATGAAATAACAAACTTTACTAGGATATGGCTTCTCAGAAGTATCTGTGGATTCATAGGAAGTTCCACTCACAACTCAGACAGGAAACTTACAGGGATTCCCAATGGTCTCACCATTTCCATGATAATCCCATCATCATACCATATAACTTCTCCCCACTTAGCTTTTCTGGCCTGAGGTACTTGTGTGGGCTTCACTTTCTGGTTCATAGATTTTACAACACTCCACTAGAATCTGAACATGAAGTTCTGAAAAATTCAGCTTTTCTTATAGAGCTAATGTATGTTGTTCCTCTTAATGATATATATATATGACATTCATTATATTCTTTAACCTCCTCAATTAAATATGTCCTCCTTAGTTGAAAATTGCTATATTCACTTTTCTCTGTTCAAATAACCATGTCTTCTGTCCCCTGTGAGTCCCTGAATGATGTGTGGACTAATGTAGAAAGTCAGTTGATCTTAGTGTGAAATGGTCTCCAAGACAGAGAATGATCTGCTCATTAGGAAATAATTAAAACCCCAGTTTCACACACCTCTCATTTGTAATCTGCTTTAGGTAATAACAGTATCATTCATTTAAAAAAATGAAAAGATAGAAAGTGAATTAGAAAGAAAAGCCTAAAATAAACTTATCTTGGGCTATGACACATACTGAATTTACAGTCAGACCACGTTCAGAGTTCAGTGTGTGATATGCTTTGTTTTTAAGTAATGACCACCCCATGTATCATTGTCTATACTATTCTGTCTTAAATATAGAGATTAAAAATATATATACTCATCCATATTTAAGAGTATTCCTGCTTTAATTTTATTAAAAGTAATTTGTTATGTACAACAGCCTTTTTCACCATAATGGGCATTTATTTCATTTAAAGCAAATCTTTCAGCAATACTTGTCATGTTAGTTTGCTTATTTTTAGTTACAATTCTAAATTGATTTAATTGAAATTAAATAAAAACACAAAATATTTCCAGGACCCAAAATATTTGAAAAGTTAGTCATAGTAAGAGATAATTACTTTAGAAATACAATTGTCTTTTCAATACAAACCCCTTTCATTTGATTTCCTGAAATTTATTCTGAGTCAACTAAGAATTTAGCTTTAGCATGCTCATTTTAGAAACTAAAGGGGGGCATGATGCTTTCAAATGGTATGATCAAGCCTTGCTTTGAAACCATAAAGTCAAGTTCAATTAATGTTAAGAATGTTATTCCACATAGTTTTCCAAAACACAAGAATCAATAGATGTTTGGCACAGGTTGATAGTTGATAAAGGTAGTTAAATATTAATTGTGAAAAATATTTTCAAAAATCATTAATAATTGATACTGTTCAGTATTGTATAAATGATAAAAATGCATACCAATTAAATTTCTAGTAAAATGTATTTGAGTGTATAATATGAAAATATGTTGAATCTAGCTTGATTATATATACTTGATTAATAAGTTTTATTTATTTGTTTATATTTATTTATTTACTTATTTTTTGGTTTTTAAATGTAGGGTCTCACTGTAGCTCAGATTGACCTATAATTCACTATGTAGTTTCAGGGTGGCCTCGAACTCACGGTGATCCTCCCACCTCTGCTTCCTTAGTGCTGGGATTAAAGGTATGCGCCACCACTCCAGGCTCTATACTTGAGTCATATCATTTAATATAAAATATGTTATTAATATACCAAAGTTCATATTCTTTATAAGCAATCATGCCATTGTTTAAAATAAATTTATTTGAAACCACTTTTTATATTATTTGTACTGTATTTCTTGTTTTGAAAACTAAGCTATCTGGTATTTTAACTTAATTATTACTAAAATAAATTAGAGAAGTCTGGTATAATCTTTGTTTTATTTTATATATATATATATATATAAATATAAATATAAATATATATATATATTAATAATTATAATAAGGACTTATATAGAATTTTGTCTTTTCATTGATTATTGTCTTTGGCAATTCAATCTTCATTATAATTCATTGTTAACTATTATTATTGTTATTAATTTTGAAACAGTGTCTCCTTATGTCACTTTGGCTGTCTTAGAATTGTGTGTGTGTGTGTGTGTGTGTGTGAGAGAGAGAGAGAGAGAGAGAGAGAGAGAGGGAGGGAGGGAGGGAGAGGGAGAGAGAGAGAAGGAGATAGAGGGAGAGCCTTCCTTCAAATTCACAAGACCCCTACTTCAGCCTGGGTGCTAGTATTACAAGCATGACTAAGCCTTATTTCTAGAATGTGATGGATTGAGTAGATATTTAGACATATACTTTCTTGCCAGTGTGGTTGCCCTGGCATCGTTTCATATTGAAAATTTATTGTCCTGGGAAATTATTAGTATCTCATTTTATTCTTTACTAGAAAATGAAGAAGCAGTGCAGAGAGGCTGTAAGGCTGTTGCAGCAAGATGTCCTCTGACAATATAGAGAGCTCCAGAGATGTGATGACTTCACAGCCATACCAAGAGAGTGGTCCAAAGGCAGGGGATTTTTGTCCCACCTTTACTGATCAGTAGATTCCAGTGGCTATGAAAATGTAATGAGACACTTGCAACCCTCCTTGAAAGTAGGAGATAACTTGTTCATGCATTTGGATACATACATTACACTTGTATCTACTGTCACACCTCTGATCAAAATTCTAACTGCAGGGGCTAGAGATATTGCTTAATGTTTAAGGCACTTGCCTGAAAAGGCAAAGGACCTAGGTTTGATTCCCCAGGGCCGATGTAAGCCAAATGCACAAGGTGGCACATGGGTCTGGAGTTCAGTTGCAGCAGCTGGAGGCCCTGGTGCATCAGTTCTCTACCTCTCTGTTTCTCTTTCTGTCTCTGTCTGCCTCTCAAATAAATAAATAGATGCATTTTTTTAAATTATAACATCAGGCACAGATATGTAGAAAAGTATGAATGACAAGTATGTGTACTGAGTAATTTCTAATATACATACTATAATACGTCCACTTATGTTTCAGTAAGTTAAATTAAACATCATAATGACCCCTATTAAAAGACGAAGTTTTGGGGCTGGAGGAATGGCTTAGTTAAGTGATTGCCTGTGAAGCCTAAGGACCCCGGTTCAAGGATCAATTACCCAGTACCCACGTAAGCCAGATGCACAAGGGGGCATATGCATCTAGAGTTCGTTTACAGTGGCTGGAGGCCCTGGTGAGCCCATTCTCTCTTTGTCTCTCTGCCTCTTTCTCTCTGTCTGTTGCTCTCAAATAAGTAAATAAAAATAAACAAAAAATTTAAAAATATATAAAAAAGAAGTTTTAAACATGCACTTCTTCTGGATATTAGTTTGTCCATAAAGTAATTGAAGTTCAAATAACTAACACGATTTGTCACATATACAAACCTAAATGCTGATAACAGTTGAAACAACTTGCTTAAGGTCAAATGGTTATGAAATAACCAACATCTACATTATACCATATTTACTTTTAACCACTCCCAGAAATTATATCTTTTTACTGTGTAAGACAGATGCATGTGCAATTGAAGTTAATTATGGCTTTATATTTTCCAAAGTGAGGCAACTGGGAATACAAAAACATGATTTTTAAATTATGCAGTTATGACACATTTTATTTTCCTAAATCACTCCTCAATTTGGTGTTTATGTGTAAGTAGGGAATGACTTTCCCCTTCCACTTCACACTGAAGACACTGTATCAGATAGTATCTGACTACACTTACCCTAGAAGAAGTAGGATTACAATTAAACCTGAATGAAAAATGGCATTTCTAATACCTGTCTCATAATCCCTTATGTGTTCTTTTTCCTGATTTATCATAAAAGGGTTATGTATTTATTTCCTATTGAGGCCTTAAAGAGAAAAAAATCATAATAAACGTTATTCAAATTTAAATAGCTCAAGGTAAAAGTCACACATCTTTTTTATAATTTGTTAATTTCAAGAAGTATACGAGTACTTATTCAAATATTTTCATGAGAGATAAACTTTTTCACATTAAAATAATTAAAATTATAGAAACTTCTTACATTCTACAAGTATAAAACCAGTAGAAAGACATTTTCAGTTTGTTTGGCAGATACCACAAGTTCAATCAATTTGGTAGAGTATATCACAATCAATAAAAATTTATTTCCAAGTTTTCTTTCCTTGTGTTCTTGGTCAGACGACTTATCCTTTTTTTTTTTTTTTTTTAACTTTTTACTGACAATTTTCATGAATGAACTACTTTTAACAATGAATTACTTTTGTTTCCCAACAAGTCCCTCTTTTATTTGGATGCTTTGTTTTCTATTTCCTTCCTAACTTCCTACATTACACCATGATCCATGAGAAAATATTGAGGGGCCTAATGTAATATAGATCTTGTGCAGAAAGGACAGTTACTGTGAGGTTATGAATGCAATGGCTACTTCATGTCTGGATGATAGGATATCAAAGTTGTCCTCCTCATCCTCTTCCTCTTACATTTTTCTACCCCCCATGTACAGTGTCCCCTGAACTTTGGAAGGTGTGATGGAGATGTATCATTTAGCATTGAGCAATCAACAGTAATTTCTTTTAGCACTTTGATGATTTCTGAGTCTTTCCAGTTGTCATCAGTAGAAAGAACCTTTTCTGACTAAAACAGAGCAGAACTAGACTATGAACATAAACATAAATATTGACCGGTCAATTAGTTGGCTGTAGTATAGTCAGGTTGGCATCTTCTGTCGGTACTGGCAAGCTGTAGCCAAAGGGAACAAGTTCACTCAGAATGATAAGGGCCAGCTTGCCTGTAGTTGCAATACTAAGGAGAGCTGCAGTGAAGCCAGACAAAACAACTGCCTTGTGGAGGAGGTGGTCCGAGGAATAGTTTTATGTCACTGGATCTCACTCATCATCTACACCACATCAACTAAATGGCCTATCTCCATTAGGCAATTTATGTAAATGGATACAAATTTTCTTTAGAAGGATAAGATAAAACATGTCTGTATATGACTATAAACATTCTAATACTAACCTATCCAATCAAATTCCTTTATTAAACTCCCAAGTAAAACATGCATGAAAGTTGACATCAGCTTATTAAGCAAAAATTTCATGATGTAAGAATTCTGGCAGAATTGCATTAGTTAACAGTGAGAAATTATTCTTTTATCAATTACTGATTTCCGTCTCTGGGAGCCTGGAATGAAAATGTCTTCAATTAATTTTGTTTTATGTGCATTGCTTCTTAAAGACATTTTATTTAATACATTGTTAATTCATTACCATTGAACTCTTGACTAAAAACATTATAACTCATGTACAATATGAAATTAACTAAACATATTTTCTCCTGATACTTACCACAACCCTTGAACTACTTTTAACAATGAATTACTTTTGTTTCCCAACAAGTCCCTCTTTTATTTGGATGCTTTGTTTTCTATTTCCTTCCTAACTTCCTACATTACACCATGATCCATGAGAAAATATTGAGGGGCCTAATGTAATATAGATCTTGTGCAGAAAGGACAGTTACTGTGAGGTTATGAATGCAATGGCTACTTCATGTCTGGATGATAGGATATCAAAGTTGTCCTCCTCATCCTCTTCCTCTTACATTTTTCTACCCCCCATGTACAGTGTCCCCTGAACTTTGGAAGGTGTGATGGAGATGTATCATTTAGCATTGAGCAATCAACAGTAATTTCTTTTAGCACTTTGATGATTTCTGAGTCTTTCCAGTTGTCATCAGTAGAAAGAAACTTTTCTGACTAAAACAGAGCAGAACTAGACTATGAACATAAACATAAATATTGACCGGTCAATTTGTTGGCTGTAGTATAGTCAGGTTGGCATCTTCTGTCGGTACTGGCAAGCTGTAGCCAAAGGGAACAAGTTCACTCAGAATGATAAGGGCCAGCTTGCCTGTAGTTGCAATACTAAGGAGAGCTGCAGTGAAGCCAGACAAAACAACTGCCTTGTGGAGGAGGTGGTCCGAGGAATAGTTTTATGTCACTGGATCTCACTCATCATCTACACCACATCAACTAAATGGCCTATCTCCATTAGGCAATTTATGTAAATGGATACAAATTTTCTTTAGAAGGATAAGATAAAACATGTCTGTATATGACTATAAACATTCTAATACTAACCTATCCAATCAAATTCCTTTATTAAACTCCCAAGTAAAACATGCATGAAAGTTGACATCAGCTTATTAAGCAAAATTTCATGATGTAAGAATTCTGGCAGAATTGCATTAGTTAACAGTGAGAAATTATTCTTTTATCAATTACTGATTTCCGTCTCTGGGAGCCTGGAATGAAAATGTCTTCAATTAATTTTGTTTTATGTGCATTGCTTCTTAAAGACATTTTATTTAATACATTGTTAATTCATTACCATTGAACTCTTGACTAAAAACATTATAACTCATGTACAATATGAAATTAACTAAACATATTTTCTCCCTGATACTTACCACAACCCTTTGGGCTTTATAGGCAACATTTCAGCAGTTTGAGTGATCATTTTTAATAGCAAAATCACTAACAAAAGCTCAATATTCAAAATGCACTGAGCTAAATAATCAGGGAAAAACATTTATATTGTAACATTTGAAAGCAGAAGGTAGAGAATGCTGTTTTCCCTCAGCTGTCAACATGCATGTCAGGTAAAAATAAATTTATTTTTCAGGGTTCTGTGAAAATGAATGAATGAATGAATGAATGAACAGCCAGAAAAATACAAAAATAGTTTTTTTTTTTTTTTTTAACTTTTAAAAACATTTGTTTATTAGAGACAGGGAAAGAAAGAGGGAAAGGCAGAGAATGGTCACACCAGAACCTCTAGCAACTGCAATTGAACTTGAGATACATGCAGCACCTTGTGCATCTGGCTTACATGGGTACTGGAGAATCAAACCTGAGTCCTTAGGCTTTGCAGACAAGTGCCTTAACCACTAAGCTATCTCTATAGACAACAAAAGCAGTATTTTTAGTATTGATTTTGGATTACATGCAATGATATCATGGAGGGAAATTTGCAAATATATAACTTTAAATACCAAGGATTTTTTTTACAAATATGCATTATTGGGTTGGTATAATGAGTATCATTTATAAAACTAAATCTAGATGTCATTTCCACATAATGACCTAGTAAATATTTTAAATAATCTCTCACTTATGAACAGAATTTTTACATCAATATATGGATGGTGTCAAGCCATAAAATGTACTCAGAAATTTAATTAGTGAAATCATAGTTTATGTCCTCTATTTCCAATTATTTCTTTCTAACAAACCGAAGAAAGTTTGGGTTAGCCTGTTTTCCTCTACTTAAGATGAAGCAAGATCTGACTTGGAAATGAAATAGAGTAACCAGACAGGCACGACATTAGAAAAGATTGGTCAAGCAAGCTCAGAGAAGTCACCACATGCATTTTCAGAATCTGTTTTCCTTGGCAGGATTATGATTGCCATCTTCACAGAAGGTGTTCAGAACCACAGAGAGAACTTTAATTAAGAGACTTATTTCCATTTGGTCAGGCTTTAGGGGGCACTTCAATCAAGTAGATCCCATTGAAGTGAGAATAGGAAGAGCAGGGGAAGTGGAAGGGTCATAAGGAGAATAAGTTCACTGTCCACCAAGAAGCATCAAAGAACAACTTTATTCTATTGAAAATGCTCCTTGCTGTGTCAAGAGATATGCAAAAGAAATCAGCTTTTATCAGCACAATGGACAGGTTCTGTTTGTCATGTATGCTGACTTAAAATTTCCTATTACCAACATATAAATTCATGTGTTAACTTATTGTATTGCCATGTCAAGTGCTTCTTGCCAGATGAATCTAGTACTTCTAGTAAAGATGGATTTGTCTTTTATATTTACACATATTTCAAACCGTATTTGATAGTCACAGAATCTCAAAGAGATGCCTTTGTAGTGTACATAAGAGCTGATAATCTGAAACTTTTGTCTCCACAATAAAAGCACAGAATTTCCTCAACTTTGTTGAAAACACACATCTTCTGGAACGAATGATAGTATTACTGCCTCACTGCCTCTCATTTCTTTCTGACCATAGTACTTAATCTATTTTAGAGCATTTGATAGTCATACAAAGACATCCTTCCTTACTGAAAATTTGGAGAGACATATTAACTTGAACATATTAGAAAAGTTCAAAATCAACATTTAAAAATACATATGACATTTGTTTATAAATGTCTGTTCCCTATTTTGGGAGGCCTTGAAATCTAATTACTCTTTTCTGACAATGATATCATGGTTATTCATTCAAAAAGTATATCACAATTATTTATTAGCTAAAATTTATGTTTCTCATTTTTTTCATCTTCATATGTAAGATATTTTATATTTGCACTTGTTAGTTGTTTTTGCACAACTCTCAGTCTTTAGTTTATATCATACTTTATGTATATGAATGTACAAACATACCTGGATTGATGTAAATGGCTATTATAATCTATCATCTATATTTCTTTTTAATTCATTTATTTATTGTTTTTGTTTATTATTTTTATTTATTTATTTATTTGAGAACAAGAGAGACAGAAAAAGAGAAAGAATGACTTATTTATATCCTCTTAGATTTTGATTATGCCTCCTTCTACATTTCCATTATGCAATTTCTTCCCCTGACCTCACTTAGGCCTTTTCACTCCCAGTAATCTGTTCTTCTACTTACATATATACAACACCATTATATTGAGTCCTTCTTCCCTTTTTCTCCCTTTATATCCCCTTTCTAGCTTACTGGCCTGTGCTACTGAGTTTTATTCCTATTCACATAGAAGTCCAATATTTGTATCATCTATATTTCCATCATCGGTCATCTATCTATATATATCATCCTTCTAATATACCTATCTATCATGTCTATCCTTGTAAAATAACTACATGAGTATACACTATATGTTATCTTCACAGAGGTTATGATTATAAGGAATTATTTTTCAATTGCTTTAAACAACATAGGCTTTGTTTTTTTTAATTTTATTTATGTATTTATTTATTAATTGGAGACAGTGATAGAGGGAAAGAGGCAGAGAGAGAGAATAGGCATTCTAGGACCCCTAGCCACTCCAAATGAACTCCAGATGCATGCATCATTTTGTGCATCTGCCTTACATGGATCCTGGAATTGAGCTAAGGTCCTTTGTCTTTGCAGGCAAACGCCTTAATCACAAAGCCATCTCTCCAGCCCATAGGCTTAGTTTTTATTCAAATCCAAGCTATACATACATACATACATACATATATATATATATATATATATATATGATCATAAATCCATCGCTATGCCTCATGACATATATATATCACCTACTATAACTTTTTCTTGCTGTGTTATTTTTGTTCTACATATACTTAATATATGATCTACACTCATACACAAATTTTAAGTATTCACTAATGCATTACCAACTACATAAAATATGTTATTTGCTTGACAATCACAAGGATTTATGATAGTAATCTCACTGGGTCTGTTTGAAATTACTATCTATAATGAACCTAAATCACCTACCACGTTGAGTAGCATAAAACAAGTTTTCAAGAAGAGATTCTGCTCTTCTCCATTGCAAAGTACATTTTTTATCTACCTAAATATCAGCTTAAATTTTATATTTTACATCATGTTCATTTCATGCCAATCCCAAGGGAGTAAAAAATATACACTCATTGTATCTATGGCAGTCAGTTTCGTGTTGCTGGCAGAAATCATGTGACCAAGAGCAGCTTGTGGGAGGGAAGAGATTACTTTGGTTTACACACTCGAGTGGAAGCCCCATGATGGCATAGGAAAACAGTGGCATGAGCACAGTGTGAACATCACCTCTGGGCCAACATCAGGTGGAAAATGGCAGCAGGAGAATGTGTCTAACACTGGCAAGAGGAAGCTGACTATAACACCCATAAGCCCACCCCCAGTAATTCATCACCTCCAGGAGGATCTAATTCCCAAATTACCACGAACTGGGGACCTGATATTCAAAGCCCATAAGTTTATAGGGGATATCTGAATCAAACCACTGCAGTACCCTTGGGAATAGTGCTTAGTGTATCATTGACCATGTAAAAGGTTTCTTCTCTAAGAATATTTAGAGGGTAATAATCTTATCACTAAACTGATTACTTATTATAAAATTATATTGTTCAGAAACCTTTCATGTGGGTGCTCTAGTTCAGAACACTCCATCTCAGCAATCCAAACAAATCAGTTCAACCATACCATTTATTATCTGAAATAACCACAAAGTCTGCTCAATATAATCTGGAGGGGAATAAATTTAACTTTCATAATATCATATTGATCTCCTGGACTTGCAGCTGAATTAATAATATTCCTCATTAATGACAAGTAATAGCTCACAGTTTGAGTGCTTATGCAGAAAAAGCATTCAATAAATTCCTGGAAGCAGGAAAATGAGGCAGCTTGTAGAATTGCCTCCAACATCAAGGACTAGAAAAAGAGGATGGCAGAGATGGTTTAGCAGTTAGAGAGCTTGCCTGTGAAGCCTAAGGACCAAGGTTCAACTCCACAGAACCCACGTAAGCCAGATAAACATGGTAGTGCATGTGTCTTGCATTTTTTTGCAGGGGCTAGAGGCCCTGGTTCATCCATTCTCTTTTTCTAATTCTCTCTTTTATAAATAAATAAATAAATAAATAAATAAATAAATAAATAAATAAATAAATAAATTGTTTTTAAAAGTAAAGAAAGACAAAAAAGAAAGGATACCTGTCTTCATCTATTTTACTTAGTTCAAGACTGCCAACCCATGGGATAGTGCTACCCACAGTCAGGATGAGTTTTACCACCTGAATTTAACCTAGAAAAAAAAATTGCAAACATTCCAAGAAGTCTGTCATCTAGGTGATTCTAGACTCTGTCAAATTGGCAATCAAAACTAACCATGAAAGCATCTAACCATTAATACCTAGCAAATTTTGGGAGATCATTTGGGAGATAAAATGTTTGGAAAGAAATAATAAAAAAAATTCTATGATCAACAAAAATTACAAAACATTGACAATAAAGTAAATATCACACCAAAATATTATCACAGTTTCCTTATCACTATACATTGACTTTCTAGTCACAAATTTTCAAGGAATAATGAAATCTATGCCATATACTACTTTTTACTCCCCTTTCAAATAGATCCTGAATCTTTAGCTTAAGAAACACTAAAAGTAAATATTCTTCTTTAAAACTTCAGAATTAGGACTGGAGCAATGACTTGGTTGATAAGGCATATGCCTACAAAGCCTAAAAGCCAGGTTCAATTCCCAAGTTTCCACATAAGCCAGATGCACAAGGTGGTGATTCATCTGGAGTTTGTATGCAGATGCTGGAGGCCCTGGTGCACCCATTATCTCTCTGTCTCTTCCTCTCTCTCTCCTTCCCTCTGTCTTTCCAAATTAATAAATAAAAAAAAAAGTCCTTAGAATTACAGGCTAATATGATTCTCCAAAGAGCAGTGTGTATCACATACAGCTTATACAAATCCTGACAATCAATCCTTTGGCTTGCTTACAAAACTTGTTTCCTTGTGAATTCTTAGTATAATTATCAATGCTAACATTTGTATATATTAAGAAGCTCAGATGATTCTTCTGCATATATAAATTGAGAATTATTATTCCCTAAAAATGTTGTACCAATGTGACTAAAGTTTTATGAGACCTTTTATAACATAGTCTTTAATAAAATGATATTTAAAGATTAGAAAAAATATTGTCCATATGGATTCTCCTAAACTTTTTCAAGAAAATCTTATAATAATAAATATACTTGTTCACTGATAGCCATTACTATCTCATGTGACTGATACACTAAAAGAAAAGTATTGTAAACATTAAAGCAGCTTCTATGAACCATGCTCTAGAGTGATAGAAACTCTTGTATTTAGTATAAAAGAAACCTGATGGAAACAAAATAATAAATTTTAGTATCATACATGTCTCCACATATTGAATAACCAAAACACTTCTGTAAAGCTATCCTTTGGGTATTGCTGCACAAATACATAATCATCTATGAACATATCTCTTCACTGAAACATCTTTCTTACATGAAAATACTGGAAACCATCTAAAAGGAGCAATAGAAGTCTTGATAATCACAAACTGCATATCTGTATCTTAAAAGGAAATTTGCAAACTCTATGTACTGACATAAAAGTAACACAAACACACTGATTAAGAAAATTAAGACACTTGCTACTAAATAGTATATATAATAAGCTAACATTATGAAAGGAAAGTTTATTAAGAAAAAGAATATTTCTAATTTTGCATGATGATATCATTACAAAAACCAGACACAGAAATATATGTTTGTATTCTTTGGCATCAGGCTTTAACTGTATGGATGGGAAATTGGACACAGATAAGCAGACTTTGCAAGAGTTATCTTGCCGTTACCTGGAGTCTTAACTTTCATTTCATTTGCAGTAGCCAAATAATAGTTGTGTTTCTGTTGCAATGTAAAATGAGCTGGTATGATTGACACATAAAATGTGGACTGATTGGATCTGGATCATTAGCAGGTATACTAAATTTGCTCTTTTAACTGACTGAAATGGCTTTATTAATAACTATAATTATGTTAAAGGGAACTAGTGAATGCATTATCAATAGGTATCAATATGAGGTTGGGACAGAATTTCCTAAGATGGAACTTTTCATTTCATTTTGCATTATGACTTATGTTAATAAACCCTCATTGTAAAATTAATATATTTTGATCACAAAAGCAAATAAAGTGGTTTTGATAAGCAACTAGATATATTCCATGTTCTTTTTTTCTTTTACTATAACATGATGCTTTAAAGAATGTCAGCAGGTACAGAAAACAATAAAGAATAACAGCAAATTGATCCAAGTGAGTATTTACGGAATTATCCTTAAGTGCTCAATGTCTTGGGACTTTTTTATCCATAATTTTGCAAAATTTGTTTCATGACATTCTATGATATGGTTTAGATAATGACTCTGATTCAGATATATCTTGAATATTTTTATTATATCTATTCAATTTCTTCAGAGAAATGAACCGTCTCAAAAAACAAAAAGGCTTCCATTTTAACATTTAATAATGTGAAAGCTGGAGTTGGTGGAAGCTGAAACACTCTAGAACAGGAAAATCCAGAGTTGAGCTTGGGCCCTCTGGGATGGACGAGATAGAACCATCATTTTCACTTTAGATGCATACTTGAGCTCAGTATACACAGAACCCAAGTCTTCATCTGTCTCAATCAGTTCCTAGACAGGAGTCTGCCAGGTGAAAAAAAAAAAAATTAGCCAAAACCCAGTCAAGCATCTCTGTACCTTCTATGTCAAATGGAATGGACACACGTAATCAGATTAAATCTGCTCAAGCTATTTCTCTTGTAGATATTAATAACTATTTTTTTTTCTTAAAGGTGCTATTTTAAAGTAATTTTTGAAATGTTAACTATACTGTGTATAAAGATTCTATTTTGGAAAATATTATTTTTTTTTCACAACTTTCCAGTCATGGTAGTGAATAAAATGATCTTTCTTCAGGAGATTAATTGACAAAGAGCTTCCTTTTATACTATCAGTAGTATTTATTGGTTTTGCTTTTTTAAAAATATTTTTATTTATTTATTTACTTACTTATTTATTAGAGATAGGCAGAGGCTGATAGATAGAGAGAGAGAATGGGTGTGCCATGGCCTCCAGCCACTGCAAACAAACTCCAGACAGACACCACCCTATGCATCTGGCTTATGTGAGTACTGGGGAATTGACCCTGGGTCCTTAGGCTTCTCAAACAAGTGCCTTAACCGGTATCTCATCTCTCCAGCTCTAAACTCTTTTGTTACCTTTTTATTATTATTACTAACAACATATTTTGTTTGAATACATCATATGTTGACACCATTTTTTCCCTCATCCCTGTCCCCATTCCACTGAGGACAGTACTCAGTGGGGTTGCAGGTATTCCCTATGGGGTTGTGGGTTATGCATTGTGGGAGCAGCAGCCAGTTATTTTTGAGGGGGTGGGGATGTCTCTGAGCACCATGTCTCAATCTGTGCTTCTTTCAATCTTTCTCTTCCCTCTTCCGCAAAACTCCCTGAGCCATTGTCCATGAATTTTAATTCTACTTCTGTGATGAGCTCTTAGGAGCCTCTGGATCTCTGCTTTGGAGGGTGTTGAGTATTCTCAGTGTCTGTGTTCTTCACCCTGGTGCTTATTATCAGGCTCCCCATTGAAGCAAGACTCTTTCCCATCTTCCCATTTCTCTGTGGTTCAGCTATGGCTTGGTTGAAGTGGGAGGGGTAGTTTTTCTGCAAATTACTTATTACATAGCACATTGGAAATCTATGATTCAGTTCAGATTCCAAGAACTTATTTCTTGAATTTTGGAAACTCTCTGTGCTAAAATTAACTGAGAAGGAGGAACCCACCGGTGTTTTATGAATAGCTGCTTCAGTTTTGATGCTGAGTCTTCATGCCAAAGGTTCCTTTGTTGAAAGGCTATTACCAGATCTATGCAGATGTGATGAAAACTGTAGAATATGGAAACTTTTGGAAGATGCTTATGTCATTAGATAGATGCAACTGAGGGGAAATGGGACCCTTAAGTTATGAGCTTCCCTTCTCTTTCTCTCTCATTTGTGAGAATTTTTTTTTCCTTCATAACATTCTCCTATATAATCTACTTTTCATTTACCCAATAAATTTACTGGAACCTTCAAACAACTCAGGCTTGGTGGTACACAGCTTTAATCCCAACTCCCAGGAAGCAAAATTAGAAAAATTATCCTGTGTTTGAAGCCAGTCTGGGACTATATTGTGAGTTCCAGTTCAGCATGGGCTAAAGTAGACCCAGCATCTAAAAGTAATAATAATAAAATAAAATTAGTAGGTAAGGAAAAACTTTGTATTTATTTAATTAGTTATAACTTATTATAGACAGATATTCATGAGGAGAATACTATTCCCCAAAAAGGATTTGGGCTATAAAAATTTAACCATAGTTTTCTCCATTTGACATATTTTTCCAACTGCTTTTCAAAGGCAGGGAAGTGATTTTCAACTCCTTATTAATGAGAAGGTATATGAAAATGGTACTGCACTCTGAGACACAATTTGTAGACTCTGGTTGCTTTCTTCCATGCTCCTTTTCTCCCTCTGTGTCTCTTCTTTGAAATAAACATTAAATTTAGATTTAATGTTTCTAGGGAGACAGATTGAGATCCTTTTTGGTCCCATGTCTTTAGAAAACTATGTGATTATATTTTATATAAGAAGCAAAAAAAAAGCTCTAATTTAACTATATTATTTTTTCACCCCAACCCTGAATGTGGGAAATATAGGAAACTAGAGCATTCTCAGAGACACACTGAAATCTGGAAAGTGTTACCCTACATACTCCCTGGGGGAAAACTATTAACAGCCTTATTTAAGAATAAGCCTCACAGAAAGATCTAAAGACTCAAAATTGGTGGTAGAAATGAGAGTCCATTGCTGTGGACAGTTGCAGCAGAGAGATCTGCCCACAAAAGCAAGACCAGGCTACAGAATGAACAAAGCTGCAGGAGTCTAGAGTCATCAAGCTCCAGCCCTTGAGGTAATGAGTTGGATGCACAAGCTTCATATTAGCCACTTAGAGTTGGTGGGTTGTCTCCATAAATGAATGAATGTAGTAATACACCACTGGAAATAATGTGTACAAGTGCCACTGAGAAAATAGCTGAATTATTATAATAGGCTCCAAATCATCTCTATCTTTTCTTTAAAATGAAAACTCATGGAATCAAGGAAATAAATAGAATCTCATTCACTCATTAGTGTAGTTAGTTTTGCCTGATAGGTTTTAAGAAGCACTAGGCTGAGGTTTTGTGTGTTTTCAAATTACTCTGAATGTATTGAAAGTTAAGGATATATCTCATTTTTGAGCTTTCACCTTAAATTAAGCATTGGCCCTACAATGTGTGTGCTAGTAAATAATAAATGTAGGTTTAATCTGTGTCCATTCCTCATAATTGTTTTTCATAAGTGATTTTTGACCTATCATTCACTTACTGCTCTTTATTCAATAACTTTTCTGTATATTTGCCTGCATGGATAAACTGTCATTTTACTTTTTGTTGATAAATCCTGTATATGCCTCATATTTGCATCTATTACAACTGTTTGTTCCATCCATTGCTTAATGACACCATTTGCTCTTAATTTTCCATTATAAAAATGCAGTATATTGTTCTTTTACAGGCAACAATCTTCATTATAATTCATCTTCCATACTTTGGAAGTAGAAATCACACTTCTAACTTAATTTCAAATAATTTTTTATGTTTCTCTTATCAAATTTTATTCCAAAACTCAGAGCAAGTATTTTTTTCTAATTTTCCCTAATATCTAGAGTTGTACAGTTTCTAAAATTTGATTCATTTAAAGGATATAGATTTTTTTAATGTTTTTCAATTAAGTTATAGTGATTTGTAGAAATTTGTCTATTCATTTAATTGGCATTAAAATTATTTTATAGTCTGTTGTCTGGAATTTACTTCCATCTTTTTTGTTTCTACTTACAAAAATGACATGTTTAGTACAGTGTGCTCTGGGGTATTGTATAGAATGTATCTCCTACTGCAGAGCTACAAATACTTCCGTGCCTACTCTCATCCATCAGGTAGGTATTGAATTTCATATTTGCTTCTGTAATAAATATGGATTTCATTTTCCAATACCCTATGAAGGATTCCACAGATTAATCACAACTTCCCAGACCTGACTACCTACATTTTTTTTTGCCTCATCTATTTCTACTGTCAACTATCCATCAATATTTTTATCTCTAAGTGACTATTTTTCATCACATTTGACATTGCTATCACTTTTGATTTTTTTCTTTGCCATTATTCCTTCCCCAGTAACATAGTTTAAAATAATTATTCTTTACACTAAGGTTTTCCATAATTGCCTGTATTTTATTTCTCAGAATTATTATTATTATTTTTTTTTACCTAGATAAAACAAATTATTTCACATACATCTTGTGGTGGTTTGATTCATATGTTACCCATAAACAGGTGTTCTGAATGCTGGGTTCCCAGCTGATGGAGGTTTGGGAATTAATGCCTCCTGGAGGGAGTGTATTGTTGGGGATGGGCTTATTGTTATTATAGCCGGTGTCCCTTTGCCAGTGTTTGGCACAGTCTCCTGTTTTCCACCTGATGTTGGCCAGAGGGTGATGTTCACCCTCTGCTTATGCCATCATTTTCCCTACCATCATGGAGCTTCCCCCTCGTGCCCATAAGCCAAAATAAACCTCTTTTTTTTCCCCACAAGTTGCTCTTGGTTTGGTGATTTCTACCAGCAATGAGAACCTAACTGCAACACATCTTCAAAACATATTTGAAATATTTAAGTAATTGGCATATTTTTATTGAAATATATCCTGTCATTTGGCTGTCAACTTGACAGAATCTCAGGTCACCTAAGACCTAAATCTGTGGGGATATCTTTGCAGGATTTTCTGAATTTCTAAATTAAATTTTCTTCCTAACTCTGGATGGCATCATTCTTTGCTTTGGAGTGCTTGATGACAAAACAGGAGGAAGTGAACTGAGCACTAGCATTGATCATTCTCTATTCCCTAGGCGTGGAGTGAATTTGATCAGCTACTCCATGTTCCTGTGGTCATGCTTTTTCAGCCAAGAGGTACTGCGTCCTCAAACTGCATGCTCCTTGTGATAATTTGAATCAGATTCCATGCAAAACTCACATGATCCAAATTCTTGTGCTCCGACTGATGGCAACTTGAAAGGGAGCCTTGCTAGAGAAGGTGTTTCTTTGGGGAAGACCCTGAGGTTTATTAGCCCCAACATTCCATTTTCCACCTGCTGTTGCAAGAAGATAGTGTCCAGCCCTTGCATGTTTCCCCTTCCCTCACAAAGCTTTTCCTGGAGACTGTGAGCCAGAGTGAACCCTTTCCTCTTTATCAGCTGCTTTATTGTATGACAAGAAGAAGGTAACATGAACACTACCACAGTTGTGCCTTCTCTGCCATGATGAGCTGCACCCTCAAACCTCATGTTCCTGCAGTAATGCAGTCCCTCCCATGGAGAGGTTTACTTCAAACTGTGAATCTAAGTAAACACTTCCTTCCTTGAGGTGTCAGAAATTTGCCACAGAAATGATGGAAAGGCATCATAAACCTTGTCTTCTATACAACTTTTTAAGGATTGGTAATCTTGCATTTTTGTTATCTCAAAGCAGTTTTTTTTTTTTTTTTTTTTTTTCGAGGTAGGTACTCACTCACTTCATCCCATGCTGACTTGCTGACTTAGAATTCATTACGTAGTCTCAGGGTGGCCTCGAACTCATGGTGCTCCTCGTACCGCTGCCTCCCAAGTGCTGAGATTAAAGGCATGTGTCATCACGCCCTGCTTCAAAGCAATATATTTAAACGTCCAGTAATGCCCATAACTTCTTTGAATGTATGATTTGAAAAATCATTTATTTGAGAATGTTTATGATTTTAATAATATGCTAAGTATTTTTTCCATATTTTATGTTTAGTATTTCTGTGAAGAATATGATATAATAATTACTGGCTTTTCAAGTCAATTTATTTGTAAGTTTGATTCACAATTTTCTCTTTGCAAACTTACATTCTTCAGAAATCAAGAACCTACATCCTCATGTATGTTATTGTCATAAGTGCCAAGTTTCATTATTTTATCATTAGTTGACCCATGGTAACTTGCCCAATAATGAGGAGAAAAGGAAAAGTGAGATTTGAAATCGAGAACAGGGTTATATTTGGCATCTTCCAAAGAAAGGTCCTGAAGGAAGATTTTCTCTCAAAAACAAGTCTATATGGCTGGTACTGCAGTATTGTATGCATATTTCACATACCATACACAGTTATTTCATGTACCATAATATAAATACATATTCTCATGTCATATCAGCATGGACACTGTCACTCCTGGAAATAGGCCCTTCCAGATAACAAAACCCTAAATAGAGGGCTACATGCATGTCAATTTTACATGATCCTGTCACATGAATCATATACTAAGTAGGGCCTTTGTACCTCCAGATTCCCCATATGCAGAAATATGTGAACATATTACAAATTTTTCATATACCCAACTGTCTATCCTCTTTTTCACCCCCAACCCATGTCTCTCCCTTCCATTCTACTGAAAGGCCTCCTCTAGTGGGGGTATCTTTGATCACTGTGGGGTCATGAATGCACCAGTCAGTTCTGTGTGAAAGACAGTGCCTCATAGTAAGCCTCTCCAACCCACGGCTCCTCATTTTTTTTTTTTTCTGTATCCTCTTCCTTAATGTTTCCTGAACCTTGGAGGGCTTGTTAAAAAGATCCTCTAATGCTGAGCTGTTGAGAGCTTCTTATTTTCTGCTTTGATGAGTATTGAGTCTCTAAAACTCTTAAGCCAAATACCTGGAGAAGGTTCTCAGGCTAGTAGTGAAGGCAGCATTCATATTTAATCTGCTATTTCTCCTGTAATGTATTTGGGTCTTGGTACACACAATAGAGATGACTCATACTGAACTATATTTTAAGTAAAAATAGTTTCCAAGTTTAGAGCATATTACATTTTCTTCATACAAGTAAAAGCAGAGGAAACATGTTATCATCAGATATGTATGACAAAAAGGTATGCTACAAATGGATTAACCTCTAAAATATGCTGAGTAAAATAGTCCAGTGATAAAAAGTGTGGACAATGATTAATTTACATGATTTTTGGAAAAATCAAGATGCA
Organism: Orientallactaga sibirica; assembly: GCA_036365145.1. Classification (NCBI taxonomy): domain Eukaryota; kingdom Metazoa; phylum Chordata; class Mammalia; order Rodentia; family Dipodidae; genus Orientallactaga; species Orientallactaga sibirica. The sequence continues at coordinate 26,670,466 of JAEOAD010000024.1, forward strand.
TCTGGATTATTCTATTAGATTATTTCTTTGAGGCATGTTGCAGCACTTCTGACTTTATGACTGATTAATATCCCTTTGTATGTAAACAGCACATTTTATATTATTCCCTGACAATGGGCATTTAAGTTATGCCCACATCTGGCTAATGTGAATAATTCTGAAATAAACATGGAACTCCTTGGAGATGTTGATGGCCATATTTTTTCATTGAAAGTGAAAGTTATCAAAGCAAGGGCAGTGCTCACAGGGATTCTATTTGGCTAGGATGGTGTACAACACTGTCAATGGAGTGTCAGAAGCATCCCCTAACTTGAAAGGGACTTGGATAAATGGGTATATGAGCGTATGAATTCATGACTTCATTGTTCATATCTTAAGACAAAAAACTTGGTGGCTTCATACATGTAAAAAACACAGAAAAAGTGGATTCTTTAAACATATGAACATATTACAAATGGGTAATGATCCAATTAGTTTTTTTTTTTTTTTTTCACAATTATGTCCTTTCTCTCCTACCCTGATTTCTGTATTTCTCAGAGGTCCCTTCTCTGTGGGATTATGGGCAATTGCTGTGGGACCAAGACAGTGTCACTCACATATGAATACTTTTTGTTTCTCTGTTTTCCTTTACCCTAGTTTACATCCCTAGCATACCTGTAACAGAAAGACTCACTTAAAGCACAACAGAGATACCTATTTTTTGAATAATTGCCTAGTTTATTGAAAGACTGATTAAATAATTAATTTTATCACATATAAATAGGAAATTGCTGGAGATGACAAGCCATAACTTCATTGGCTATTACATATACATTGACATGTGGTCCTTAAATAATCATTTGCCATGAAGAATCCTTATTATAGAAAGAAAAAAAATTGTTATTGAGTTTTTGGACATTATTATAATTCCCTGTATGAACACAGAGGCTTGGAGTTTTGTTAACAGAAGTATGAATTTTTGCCCCTTGCCAGGCTACTAGCAGTTTCTCATAATCATGAAAGGCCCTTCTGTTTAGAGTACAATATACACAGACACAAGTCAAAACATTAGCAATTAATTTTGAAGTGGAAAGCTATGTGGGCACAAGAAAGCAGGGATTGTGCTATACCACTGCAAATCCTACAAAGGGGAACGATCATCAAGAGGTCCTGAATCGTAGGCTTCAAACACACACTTAGAATGAATATTAAGTGCTCTGCCTCTGGCACCCAGTATGAGAGGCAAAAACCATTTCAAACAAATGCTTAGCCTAATCTCACAGCAACTATAAATCATGAACTTTTCTCTTTTCAACCTTGTTAAATTGTGGCTTGATTTTCTAGTGGGCAATTCTAGCATCCTTATAATTAAAATTTTAAAGAAATGGAATATGGCTTTAAAGGAGATTAAAACACCTCTTGAGCTTATCAGTGATCTATTTTCACATCCAATAGCTGTTTGATGATATTCAAAAATTGTTGATAAAGCCTAGACTTAATATTTTTTTTATATAAGAATATAGTAGTTCCTTCTTTACTTACTAAAACCTTTTTTAAATTATTGATTTAATACTTGGACTGAATATTGTATGTATATTTTAAGTTATCAAATTATATTTTATGAATAAATTAAAAAACTGTCCTTTAACTTGCTATGTAGCTCAAGTTAACTTTGAATTCCTGACTTATCCTCCATTTCCCAAGGGCTTGAATTATATATTTATTTGAAAATTACCTAGACAGACAAAATATAATAGGGTACAATATTTAATTAAAGAACAATATAAGAATAAGTGAACGTGAAGAAAATAGTTTATTTAAAAGAGATAAACTGAAATCATATTTAATAACATATAAAGCAAATTTAAGTTTAAATATTACATTATTCCATGCCTACTTTTCTGAGTTATGAGTTACTATATTACTTCCCTGCTGTATCAAAATGCCATCAGCTGCTGATTTTAGTTCAAAGTTTTATTTTCTTCTCTATGGAAGCAGAGATTTGGAATCCTTACTGAAGGTATTGGTAAATTCCTTTCTCTAGGATTCCACAGAATGGTCAGTTCTGTGCTCACCCAGGTTCTGTTGGGCTCCAGTTATTAGTGAAATTCTGATGTTCTAAATTTCATCATTCCAATTTTACCTCCAACTTTGGGTGACCTTCTTCTCTCTTTCTTTCTCTCTCACTTTCTCTTTCTGTCTGTATTAGACTCTAAATTCCTCTCTCTTTATGACTTTAAATATCTCCCTGTATTTAGGACCCACCTGAAATCAATATAAACATATCCTGATTTCACTGTATCTTCAGTGATTTTAGTTCTGAGTCAGATCCATTTTTATGTTTCCAGTAAAAATGACTTTAGGAGTCATTTTTTCAATGCAATACATTCATAATCAATGAAAAATGATTTTATACCTGTCATTCACTCTTAGATAACTAATCTAATTCAATTCAGTAAGTGAAAGTGTCATTTAATTACATATTTAATTCAATCCCAGATCTAATACTTATGCCATGATAATTATTGTTACACCTAACAATATTTAAAAAGACAGAATGAAAAAGAAAGAAAGAAAGAAAGAAAGAAAGAAAGAAAGAAAGAAAGAAAGACAGGCTGGGAGGGAGGGAAGGAAAAAAAAAGAATAAGGAAGAAAGGACAGAAAGAAAATATAGACATTGGCAAAGAAAAGAAGTCAGAAAGAAAGAAAGAAAGAGAAGCAAATTGTGATTTATGAGGTTTCCACTGGCAATGCTGATGACATTTTTATAAAGCTGTTATCCTGGGATGGACAAAGTTATGCTTTATTGACCCATTAATTATCAAATCTTAATTTTCTAAGTTGAGCAAAAGAAGTGATGGCAATAGCTATTTAGTCACTCAGATACTGACATTTGATAACATGATGATATTAATTGCTTATAAAACAAAGATGAGTAATTCTTCTACAAAACACTATTTAGTCACCATAGGTGATTTTTTTTTTGTTTAAGTAAGCAATATTAAACACAATTTATTGATAATATTCCATTTCAAAGTTAATATGGACCAATATTGAGCTAATGAGTCTAAGGTCTAACCCCTTTCTGTCTCATCATGCAAGAATTCCTGCTGTATGTTGTGGAAATCACTGAACTATCTGCAAGAACAGTTAAGCGTAAATGATCTTTGGCTTAAAGGTTACTATTTTATTGATTTAAGCTTTGCTAAGTGTAAGAATTTGCATATAATGACTTCTGTAATAGATCCTTTTTTTCTTCTACTGATATAGTGCATAAGCCATATTGCTGATGGAAAAATGCTTAAGAATTCACAACAAAGATATCCCTTGCTTTAATATTAGCTATAAGGAAAGTATATATGCACACAACTCCTTTCTTTCACATTGATATTTGGCTAGTATTATGGCTAAATCAATTCCCCTCCTCAGAGGTGAAATGGCTCCTCTGACCTTTGGAGAATATGGAAAGATAAATTGTGGCCCTACTGAGAAAAACATATTTTTTATGGAAAACGTAGAGAAATATTTAAATGTTTTTCTTGAAGTGGAAAATTATATCAAATTAGAAATTATATTTTTACTAATATTACATGATACCCCTGAAAATAATTACATTTCAAACTTTGCACTGCTATTTTATGTAATGTGCAAATGAAAATAATGTGTATCCTACTATATACCTACATTCTACCATTTGAAATTCCCATTATAATATTTATTATTATAAATAAACAAAACTTATTAGCAGACATTATTTACTGATAGACTAAATATTTTGTATGGTAGATTGACTTCTTTTATTTTGAATTTTGAGAATATGATATGTTAATTTTAACAGTGTTATCTTACAGTGAAGCCTGTTCTAGAAGACAGACTCAGGTTGCTTAACAACTTTCCATATGAAGCACAATTATGGAAAGAAAGGAATGTGTTTGAATATATTTGAAAATGCAGAAAATGGCCCCCTTTCACAAGCCTACACTGAGAGATAAAAGCCACCTCCAAAAGCAAGCAAACACACTTTAGCACCTAGGCAGAACTCAGAAACTTTGCATATCTTAGTTAAGAATACAGATTCCTCTTAGGGCTGGATCCTAGGACCTTCCCACAGTGACATCTCCTCTAGGAGGCAGTTGGAGATCAAAATTACTACAAATAAACTCTTCTTTGACTTTTAACATTATTGATGAATTATGAAACAATCTGAGGAATAATTATATTGAATATTAAAATGAGGAAAGGTGAAGGCTAGAGAGATGGTTCAACAGTTAATGAACTTGCCTGCAAAGCCTCACAACTGGGTTTGTCTCTCCAGTACCCAGATAAAGCCAGGAGCATAAAGTGGTACAAACATCTGGAGTTCATTGGCAATGGCTGGAGGCCCTTGTGCACCTAGTCTCTCTTTCTCAGTCCGTCTCTCTTCTCTCTGTCTCCCTCTGGATATAAATAAGTAAAAAAAATAAATAAAATATTTTTAAAAAGAAAATTTACTGTTTGGCACTAAAATTCCATTCACAATACATCATTTAGTGGCTGGGCAGATGACTCCATGGATGAACTTTTGCATGGCTGAACACTTAAATTTGTATACCTCCAAATACATATAATGCCCAGGTGCAAGTAGCACAGGCATCTTCCATCTCAATCTCACCTACAGCAATAGGAAGTGCCATCAGAATTATCCTGAATCTCACTGATCACCCAGTCTGGCATTCACAGTAGTTGCAAAACAACAAAATAAACTTTATCACAATGTGGAAGGAAAGGATGGATATCTGGAGTTTTTCCTCTGACCTGTATATGCCTTGGCTGTACATGGCCATATACCACATACATGTGTGGACACACCTGCAGAGAAGAGAGAGAGAGAAAGGAACTAGAATAAATAATTAGAAAATTCCCTGAATTATATGAAGAGTTTAACTGTGGTTGAAATGTCTAAATTATAGTAAAGTTTTCTTTAGGAAATTGTGATTTTAAACAGTATTTTGAAATTATTTGTATCATTTACATGTTGTTTTATGTAAATCTTTTATGAAATAGTACAGAAAAATCATGAATGTGACAGGTTGGGGAGCTGGCACAGTGATTAAAGGAAATTGCTTGCAAGTCTGCTGACCTGCAATTGAACATATTCAGCTCATTTGTAAAGCTGCATGTAACGTGGCATATTCCCTGTGCATCCATAGGTAATGTCTCTTTTGATTTCTATATGCACATGGTGCAGTGGCAAGCTCATGCACATACACACTTACATACATACACACCCCATACCCATCATACACATAATATATATATCTCAATACCAGAAAATCGTATGTATGAACACTCATTAGAGTCTTTCTAATCTCCACCTCTCCTGGAGAATATTTTAGAAATTCATTACGAAAACAATTCAAAACTTAATACTGTAAAATATACTTAAGACGTTTGTAAGAACATTCCATGGGTTTCTCTTTCATTAAAAAAATGCAATAAATAGGGCTAGAGAGATGGCTTAGTGATTAAGGCACCTGACTAATTATTCAACTCCAGGTATGTTTACCAGATGCAGTGATTCTACCCGGCCGGGCGGGGTTCAACAGGGGCTCGAGGGGAGGCTGTTAACCTGATAGAGGACAAGCAGACACAAAGAAGAAAGCCTTGCTTCCACACCAGTTTTATTTATTAATACAGAGGTATATATAGGGGAGGCAGGAAGAGGGCAAATGGCTATAGGGGGAGGCGGAAGAAGGCACATGGGATTTATGACTGCCTAATGGATTTTTAACCAGATCTTGAGTGATAGGCCTTAAGAATGTCTGTTGAGATTACAGGCAGGGCAGATTACAAGTCCTGTTTGTTTAAGATACACATCTTTGTTACATTCTTGTTCTTATCAAGGCTTTTTATGGTAAAAGGAACTCAGGAAGCTGAAATCTTAACACAAAGAGTGGAGGCTTCTTTCCAAATGTTTGCAGTTTTGCGGTCTCCAACAATGCAGCTTTAACCAAGTGGGGGAGAAGTGACCTGCCTCCGTGGGTCATTTTTTAAAATGCACAGATTTGGCCCTTACACCTTTTGGGGGGGAGCAGGGCCTAAATAATTAATGGTACCAACCTCCATGCAAGTCAGGTTTTCTCTCTCCAGAATGGCAGTAAGACCTTCCAAACACACTTTGGTACCCATCCCCTAGGGGTGGTCAGAGCGGTTCTCAGAAACTTTGCTAGAATGATTATCTTAAACAAGTTAAGAAGTGACATTAGGTTTTCAGAAACTATAGGTTTTAAAAGGTAAACAAAGGCTTACAGGGCTTCCAGTGGATCTTCCTATAAGTTTTACAGACATTAGGTATTACAGAAACTATAGGTTTTAAAAGGTAAACAAAGGCTTACAGGGCTTACAGTGGCAGAAACTATAAGTTTTACAGACATTAGGTATTACAGAAACTATAGGTTTTAAAAGGTAAACAAAGGCTTACAGGGCTTAATAAACTATAAGTTTTTACAGAAACTATAGGTTTTTTAACATTATAGGGTTTACAGAAACTATAAGATTACAGAAAAAGGTAAACAAAGAAACAATCTGAGGGGTTTAAGTTCTCATATTGAATAGCTCCAGATGAGTGGAAGAGCTGCTGAAAGCTGGAGTACCAGGATGGTTCAACAGTTAATGAACTTGACAATAAAGCCTCACAACTGTAGCTGTGTCTTTTTAGTACAATTGGTGATAATATACCAGGTACAACTAGAGAGTAAATTTCATTAGTGATTGACCCACCTGGGCCCAAGCACAAAAGGAATAAAGGATGGCTGGAGGCAAAACTTAAAATAATTTTCTTTTTGAGTACTTTTTTATAATTTTGTTTGAGGCCACCTTTGGGACCCAAGATGGGCTGTATCTCTGATTATTTATTTTCTTGGGGACCCAACTGTAATCATAAATTATATTTATTTTGGTATATCTGAAGAACCAAAAAGAAATCAATTAACCTGTTACATTGTAACACTGTTTGCTTGCCTGACTCAGGCAAATGTTGAAACAAAATAAATAAAAATTTTTGAGTTTTTATTTCTCTAAAAACTGTTGTAAAAAGTTTTTTTTTTTACTTGACATTTAATAGCCAGATGACAGTACTGTCATTAAGAATCAGACATTTATTCAGGCCAATAGCATCTAACCCTGTAATCTATGTTTGCCCAGCAGCTTAGCTGAATGAGAATCTGAGAAAGAAACTGCCATACTTAAGGCATCAAAAAAACTTTTTGCATGGCAAAAGACAAATGACTATATGAAATACACTTGTAATTTTATGTTAAGATTATTAAGATTTTAAATACCCCAAATATGATTTTTAACCTTTTATATATAGTAGCATAATGATAAAGGTGTAATGCTCATGACAGAATCTTTTTCCAGATTGACAACCTGCCTTTTTAATACATAACTGCATTTTTAGAGCATCTATCCTGACTACAGCTTTTAATCAATATCTATCTGTGAAGAAAAAGTTTGAGAAAAATTTTAATCAGTCCAATAACATCTTTTGGGGAGTTTTATACCTGTAGGACCTTTTAGAGATACTCAGCCATGGGGGCCTCTGGTTTTATAACAGACAAATTTTGTAAACCATTTATTGACCTGAGATGTAACTCATTAATTGACCTGAGATGTAATTCCCAGTTCATTCCCTCCCCACACAAAATTGGGAAAAGGCTTCAGCGGTGGGCTGCCAACACCAATGTGGAAAAAGGAAAGGATGGATATCTGGTCTGGATGTCTGTTCCTCAGAAAACATTCTTTTAAATATTTGAACCTGATAGCCATTATGCCATTTTTTCTGGCTGTCCTTGATTTTTGTCCTAAAGAGGGGAAGGGAACTGTACCAGTCATACGTCTGTCCATAGGGAAACAACATACAGACACACAAATATGACAGAAACATATAGGGCCCAATAACACAGACACACAACAATATGACAGAAACATAGAGGGCCCAATAACATAGACACACGAATATGACAGAAACAGAGGGCCCAAGAAAAGCTTTAAAAGGAGAAAGAGAGAGATTAGATGCTTAAGACCGGTTTAACCAGGGTTGATGTTTTGAAAAACAGTTGTAGGAAACAATTATAGTTACATTAAAGATCTTTTTACTGGTGTTTAGGAGATGTTAGGAATTTTTGTATATTTATATTAACTATGTGAGAGAAATTTTGAACCAATTTTAACCTTAAGATATAGTTAAAATGTTGACAAATAGGAACTTAATTAACTTTATTTATGTAAAATCTTTTTTAAGCCATCATCATCATAGATTAATATCAACAAGCTAAAGTTTTAAGTTTACAGATTGAATACCATAGTAACTTGCTATCAGTTAGAGCCATGTTTTTATTAGTTTGATGTAAGCCCTAGGTTAATAATCACTTTATTGTATCTAAAAAGATCTGTAATCTAGTTAAGTGTTTTGTCTTTAACTTTTTGTTTAAGTTTTAATATCTACAGTTACATATTTTTATTTTACAAATTATGTAACCACTTTGTAATAATCTTTTTCATTAGTCACCAACATTTAAAGTTTTTTTTTTTTCTTAGTTTATTTTTAATCGGTTTCTTCAGTTTATTTTTAATCGGTTTATTTTATTATTACCAATGAAAACTTTTATTGTTTTTACAATTGCTATATGAGGCCATGAAATATCTTTAAAGGTAGATCAGACTTGACTTTTGACACACATTTAAATTATGAAAGTAGATTTGAACATTATAAAAAAATTTTTTTTGACAAATTTAGTATTAAGCACATATTTAAATTTAAATATAATTTTTGAAACTGTTTTTTTTTTGTTAGTAGTCCATGCATGACAAAATAAGCTTAAAACAGTTGTAAATACTTATAAGAAGTCCATATCTATTTATAATAATTTGGCATTTATCCATATTTTGAAATTTTGTTAGTAGTCCCAGAAAAGTATAGAGAGACAAAAGTGAGCTTAAAACAGTTGTAATACTTATAAGAAGTCTATATCTACTTATAATAGTTTGGCATTTATCCATACTTTGAAATTTTGTTAGTAGTACCAGAAAAGCATAGAGAGGCAAAAGTGAGCTTAAAACAGTTGTAATACTTATAAGAAGTCTATATCTACTTATAATAGTTTGGCATTTATCCATATTTTGAAATTTTGTTAGTAGTCCCAGAAAAAGCATAGAGAGGCAAAAGTGAACTTAAAACAGTTGTAAATACTTATAAGAAGTCTATATTTACTTATAATACATTTACCCAAATTTTGTTAGTAGTACCAGAAAAGCATAGAGAGGCAAAAGTCTTAAAACAGTTGTAATACTTATAAGAAGTCTATATCTACTTATAATAATTTGGCATTTATCCATATTTTGAAATTTTGTTAGTAGTCCCAGAAAAGTATAGAGAGACAAAGTGAGCTTAAAACAGTTGTAAAGAAGTCCATATCTATTTGAGAACATGTTGTTGTTGTTGTTAGAAGTTCCTAAACTCTGCAAGCCAGTGAAGCTAAGAAAGAGCCCCCTTTTTTTTTTTTTTTTTTTTTTAAGAGAACAAGAAATTTAACTTGGGTTCCCTGCATCTTAAATACTTTAAGCCCTAGAATAAACAATTGCAGTTTGCTGAAAAGAAAAAGGCCTGAGCCTTGCCCCAGGTGTGAGCATTTTGTCTTTGTTGTTTGTGGTTTTTGAGCGGCTCTTAAAATCTGCCAGCTTGTCACAGCTCGAGCTAACAGCCACATTTTGATGAAGGCTAGTGGCGATAGAGAAAGATGGTTAAGAGTGGGCAATATTCCTGGGCCATAAATAGCCCGGGGATTTTGGTGGTCCCAAACAAGCCTGACCACAAGTTTAAGAATCCGGTAGCTGCCCTAAAGTTCCTATGCATGATCAGTTTGCAAATTGTTAAAGAGGAATAGATGCAGGTGCCAGCACCCGGTCAAAGCTGTCAGGATTTGAACAAAGCTCGGGGCCTTCAGTCAATGCCAGAGAAGCCCTGGCCGAAGGTTGCCCTGTCGCCTTGATTCAAGTCCATGGCTTAAACCGAAAACAAAGAATGAAATAAGAAAACAGTGTCTGAGAGGGAGATCTGTCTTTTTCTTTGAGATGGAAAAAAGTCTGTTTTTCTTTACATTACACCTCTCCTAATTCCTCAGTGGGGAGGCTAGCCCCTCGTTTCTCTGATGGAGAAACGGACAGTTTATTTTTTCTTTACATTATCTCTCGCCTCTCAGTGGGGTCTCACTGGGGGCAGCCCCTCCTGGGCTTGTAGTTATTAGTCTTTCTCTGATGGAGAAAGGGAGTTTGTTTGCTAACTGGGAAACAAATAAAAGAAAATAAAACTTCGCCTAAGTTAAAAGAGAGACAATTTCTTCATTTAAAAATGCACCCTGAGCCTGTAAATCCTAAGGGAGGATGTCCCCAAAGGATCACCCGATTTTCTTTGTGCCTTGAATAAATAAACATATATGGTTTGTATATTATTAGGTCTCCGAGGCGGGCTTTATGATCAGATCAACTCACCCAAAATACTGTCCTTCATGATTAATCCCCACGTCTGCCACTTGCCCCGGCCGGCGGGGTTCAACAGGGGGCTCGAGGGGAGGCTGTTAACCTGGATGAGGGACAAGCAGACAAAGAAGAAGAAAGCCTTGCTTCCACACCAGTCAAGGCTTTATTATTATTATTCATACAGAGGTATATAGGGGAGGCAGGAAGATAGGATTTTATGGCTATAGGGAGGCGGGAAGAAGGCACATGGGATTTATGACTGCCTAATGGATTTTATGGCTACCAGAGGGTCGGGGGTCTCTTGAGTGATAGGCCTTAAGAATGTCTGTTGAGATTACAGGCAGGGCAGATTTACATCAGTCCTGTTTGTTTAAGATACACATCTTTTTACATTTTGTTCTTATCAAAGCAGGCTTAAAAGGCACCACAGGAACTCATCTGAAATCATCACTGGTGGTCTAACAAGGGTGATCTGAGTTTAGTTTCCAGAGGCTGAGAGGCTGTGGCTGCCCATTCTCACTATGCCTTCTCCTCTCTCTGTGTCCCTCTCTGTGTCTCTCTCGAAAAATAAAATAAAATAAAATTTAAAATGTTTAAAAAATGCAATAAATAAAGGTTCTTGTGTCTAATAAATAATTTACATACTTATATTATTAGGATCCGATTTATGATCAGCAACCCAAAATACTGTCATGATTAATCCTCATGAGTTCAGCATATAGACTCACATGCATTCAGAAATAGGTATTTATATTACATATCAAGAAGATGAGATAAGCGTTCTTTTGACTTTGAGATTAAAAGACACCCTCATCTCATCACTGGTGGTCTAGCAAGTTTCCTTTTACCTGTGCTTTACATCAGATTTCATGTTTTGTCTTGCCATTGCCCATAGCATCATGTGAATGTGACAGTACCTATGGCATTGGTTACCAAGGGATGTATGCTCCAAGCGAGAGTTAAAGAATATCCGAAGAAACATTGGTAATTCCTAGTCAACCAAAAGACTAGATTCCAAAGCAGGATTAATCTCCCCATTTCAGCTATTCTAAAGTAAGGAAAGTTTCTGCCAACAGCAACAATTAGCCTTCTTAACAGAAAATCTATATAGAAGAGAACAAGATAATTCAATACTGCAACAACCTTGGGTATTATCTAAGGGCCAAACCCCATGGCATAGTGAACCACTTGACAGCCTCAACTTTCTCTTGATGTAAGTCTAAGTTCTTGGTCACCAATGAAAATCCCTCACTAGCCTTTGGCTGAAAGAGAAGCTACATCCATAATAATCTCCATAAATGAACAATGTTTATTACATTTAACCTATGCTGACATCATTCACCATTGGAGAGTCTCCTTTTTCTTTTTCAGAAGATAGGGAGACCGGAGGAGATAAACCTCCCTCCACACTTCTGCCAAGACTCAAGTGAAACCACAGAGGAATTGGGGAGATGAGCAAGAATGCTATTCCCATGGTGAGACTGACAACACCAAGGTAAAAAAAGACAGATATTGAGGACAGTCAACACTTACTAAAGCAGAGATCCAGAGTCTCTTGAGAGCTTATCACTGAAATACACTTAATACACACCCACCGTGGCTCAGGGAATTTTGTGGAAGCAGAGGTAAAATGATTGTAAGAACCAAAGGTCGCGATGTCAAACCCGAAAGTACTCCCAGCCCCTCCAATAACTGCCTGCTGCTCCCACAACACATAACCCACAATTTCTTGGAAAATTCAGCCACATGAAACAAGGGGGGTGCTCAGCAGAATGTGGGCAGGGAGGAGGGAAAAGATGCTACCAATACATGATGTATGCGTACAAAGTATGCTTTTAATAAAGAAAATAATAATGCTAGGACATATGTTTTGAAAAATTGTATAGCAAAACATAACAAATTCAGAAAGGTAGTTCTCATAGGTTGCATTATTTTGTTTCATACTTTACTTTGGATGTAGAGAATTGGATACATAAGTGTATGGAAAGTCAAATATTTAGGCAATGAACCACTAAACAAATCAAGAAATAGGACTAAGAACAACAACCCTTGAACCTCAGTGTTAGTCTGTATGTTATTAGCAAAGCAAAACACATGGGACAAGCTAGTTATAAAGAAAATAACCTTACGTTGGATCACAGTTCTTGACTCCTGTGGCTTTCTTGAGGGCAACGTCCACAGCAAGAGTGCAGGACTGAGGTGTGCATGTAATTGTCTGTTTTCTTGTAAAACCACCAGGACAACACCATGAACCTCCCCCCTAATGGATTTGTTGATCCTTAATCAGTTCTAAAGACTGCAGCTATAATCAACATAGTCTAAGTTACCACAGTCTGTTACTTACAAATGAAGATAACTTTATACACAGCAAGCTGTGGAGAAAACAAAACCACATGAAAATTATACTCACTTTCCCCTCATAAAGCATTTTCTACAAAATTCTCATTCTGTATACAAAACACTATAGATGGCTTTGCCCACTTTTGTATACAATATTAATGGGACATTACTCTTCCATCTTTTTCTTATGCATTTTGTTAAATTTTATTTTAAAACAAAACAATGTGGTTGCTCGTGAAATCACTATATACATTTATCTCCTTGCAAACTCATCCATTAGAAAATATACCACATTTTATTTACTTTCCCTTGGCTGTTAGAAAAACATTAGCTATTTGCAGTCTAAGTTGCTCTAACTAGTGCATTAAAATGTGATAATATTTTGTTAAACAAGTGTATATTTTCTTTTAAAATTTCTACCAGAAATGGAATAGCTCTCTTACATAATTTTTATTTTATTTTGTTTATTTTTATTTATTTATTCGAGAGCTACAGACAGAGAAAGAAGAAGAGAGAGAGAAAGAGAGAAATGGGTGCACCAGGGCCTGTAGCCACTGCAAACAAACTTCACATAGATGAGCCACCTTGTGCATCTGGCTTCTATGGGTACTGGGGAATTAAGCCTTGAACCGGGATACTTAGGCTTCACAGTCTTATGTCTTTTTTTTTTTTTTTAATTCCATTAGACGATTCTTTATCAGCTACCAAGGCAATTATAACAATTTATCATATACCATCTTTTGTCTGAGTTTATATGGTCTTGATTCTAAGAAAGATCTAACCTGTCCTAAATAGGTGGGTAAATTATGTAATAGTGTGTGTTAATCACAGAATGACTGAGTGGTGCATCACAGCAAGTTCATTTCAATGCTACTGAAGAAGCACCTGACAATTTTGCTCAATAATACAAAATCCTGATTGTGAAAATAGGATTTGAGTGTGAACATGCTGACTTAGAAAGTTTGGACCTAAGGCTTCCAAACCAGTAGCCTAGAATCTGAAATATAGTTATTCCCATTAATTATATAAGTATTCCCATTAATTCAAAATTTCAGGTGTTACTAAAGAGTCATTTTCATAAAGATTATTTGTTCATATTAATTAATGTGAGTCTAATTGAGAAAAATCAAATTTATAGATTTGCCTGTAAATGTAAGAATATATAACCTCTGTTATTCTTCAAGAAATAAGTATAAAAGTACATATTTGCTAAATCAAAGAAATATTTTTCCTTTCTTTTCCTTTCGTTGGTTATAAATTATTACCCTACCCATAATTTGTTTAGCTGAGGCTTTACCAGATCATGTTTCATGTTCATGTCATCCACAATGCAGACTTGCTCTTAATTAGGTCAAGATCGTAGGGTAACTATGAACGTCCTCCTACATTATGCTTACAGACCATCGTTGTTGATGTTATAGCTCAAGAGAGTAGACTGTCAAAAGAGCCCGGGGTCTCTGAGCAGAAGAGAACTGTACAGCCCTGATATGCAGAATGAGTACAGATTTCTTATCATGTTGTTGTGCCAAAAAAAATGTACTGAATTACCAACATATTGTTCTTGCTTTCTAAAAATTTATTTTACACAGAGTGAGTTAGCAGCAGTCATCAGAAATAGGATATGTCTACTCGAGGACCCCTATAATAAACAGTGTGTTAAGTTGCATACCTTTTAGAGTGGCAATGAAATCATTCAAATTGGCACTGATGAAGGGATCTTTAATTATTCTTTTGTCTACTCTATCCACATTGTGTCACCACCTACTCATTTGTCATAATGTAGGCTTCTTGATATGACCTGGATGTATATAAGATTTCAGTTCTGCCCAGTGCTTTAAATATTTCTGAGGTTCTTATGGTTATTTATGTGTGGAAAAGGAGTACTGCTATACAACTTAGAACTCAATTTAAACATAGAATGAATCTGATGTAGGGAACAATATATATATATATATATATATATATATATATATATATATATATGCATATGTGTGGGTCTAATTTGTTTACTTTGTTTAAAACAAAGATGTGGACTGTAAAGATGGCTTAGTGGTTAAGGTGCATGCCTGCAAAGCTTAAGGACCTAGGTTTCAATTCTCCAGGACCCATGTAAGCCAGATGCAAATGGTGGCACATGTGTCTGGAGTTTGTTTGCAGTGGCTAGATGCCCTGGCATGTCGTCTTTCTCTCTCTCACTCTCTCTCTCTCTCTCTCTCTTTCTATCTTCCTCTGTTTGTAATAAATAAATAAAAATAGATCTTAAAAAAAACTACAAAGATGCCAATAAAGACCAAATTCCAACATTGGAAGTTCATAGGACAAAATAGGGTTCATACTATACAGTAGCTGCTGTGGAATGAATTTGGTAACACATTCCAAGTCAGGGCTGTGGAGATGGATCAGTGGCTCAAAATATGTGCATGCAAATCCTTCTGGCACAGGTTTGATTCCCTAGTAACCACACAGAAGAAGGTGCATGAAGTGAAACATGAATCAAGTGATTATTTACAGTAGCTAGAGGCCCTGGTATATGCTCACGCTCTCGCTCTCTCTCTCTCTTTCTCTCTCTCTCTCCCTCTCTCTTTCTTCTCTTGTCTCAAATGAATAAATAGATTTCCAAAAAATAAATAAATACAATATTCCAAGACAGTAAAGGGTATATGGATAATCTCACCAATCAAAAGCATAAATTAAAATATTTGATATTTCCAAATGTCTGTACTTTGCAGACTTGTAAGAACTGACTGTATTAAAGTAAGAAAAAATGTCTATAAATTGTTTAAGTGACAAATATTAATCAAATCTGAATGTCATATTTCTGTTTTAAATATATATATTTAATTTTAAATTATTATTTTCTTATTTTGGTACCATATGTGGCATGGTCAAGGCTATGATAACATTGCTATACAATCTCCTGTAAAAATAGATAGGTGATGCTTGGATTCTTACAGATTTAATCATTACCAATATCCATATTCTCAATTTTCAGTTGCACAGTCAACTATAACATTCTAAAATTTCCAAAATATCTATAGTTCAAACATTTACAATAATATGTATTATATTTTGGAATTAACATTCTGTCATTAGTATTTGTCAGGAAACCATGATCTTTCTTTCTCCTGGAATGTCTGTCATGAATTGTCTGCAGGTCTGTAAAGATGATGGAGTTTAGTCTATGATTGGGTTATGCTATATATCATAGCTGATCTTAAGATGGAAAGATTGCTTTATGGACCTCACTAAATCACTGGAACCCATCAAAAGCAAATGTTTTCTTTGATCAGAGGAAAAAATGGCACAATAGAACAAATGCCATCAGTCAGGAGCAAAGCAAGTATCCCCACCAGTGTTTGTTCATGGGGAAAGAAAAAGAGAAGCTGTGAAAGCCTCAGCATACAGGGAGCAGGACAATCATAGCATCAATATCACTGTGACACAGAAATTAATTTTTAGCAATCAGAAAGTAATCTAGATCCTTTAGGAGGAACTAAAGCCTCACTAACACCATTAATATCTTGAGAGATCTTGAGCAGAAAATCCAGGTGTGATATCCTCAGACATCTGGGTTAAGAGGATATGCATAGTAATTTGAGATCAGTAAATGTGTCTCTCTATATTATATGAGGTTCCTGTGATGGGATTAATACTTGGTTTTCAGTACCAGATTAAATTTTAGCCCTGCCACATCCCCACACTCCACCATGTGAGTTCTCATTTCCAACCACTTACTTAGCTGTTTGATTTTGTAGTTTGTAGTGTGCCCTGCTTATTCATCCTGTTGGTGACCATTGTCCCCTAGTACTCCCATAGCACTTTCCAGCACTGTGATGTCTAGCTGAGAGGGAACTGGTTTCTTTCATGGGTGATAATATTTTGATTTCTTGTTTAAATATACTTTAATAATATTCATAAATTATAATATTTAATCTTTAGAGTATTGTTATAAACCACTTATGTATGTGAAAAAATAAATTTTGATCATATGTATGTACACATACACACACAAGCACACACACACACACACACACACACACAAGCACACAGAAGTTATATAACTTTCTGAATACATAAAATAGAGGGTGCAAAAATATGACAGGAAGACTTCTGGTCAAGATGGCATCTGCCTAACCACAGTTTTGCCTCTCAGGAAAGGAAAGACAAGATCTTTGGGGTACTTAGGAGTTTGAAGATCCTATTAGACCTCAAGTGGGAGGGTGTGGAGGAGCAAAGTAGGGAATCATCTGACCTGCATGAACTTTGGGTAGCCCACCATTCCCCCAAGGCCCTCATGCAGCTTTCACAGCCACCATCTCTTCTGCAGTCCCAGCCACAGACCCAGCCACCAACTCCTGCACTAACACCAACTTTGCTGTCCCAGGCCAACAGGCTAGTGTTTACCCTCCTTCCCTGGGCTTTCCCAGCATTGAATCCCCATTCCAGCAACAGTCCCAGCCACCATCCCATCCCAGGGGCCTTCCCAGCTGCCTTCCTGGCTGAAGTCTTGCCTGCCATCCCAGATACCCTCTCCTGCTCTACCACAGGCTAAGTAGTCCCAGGGAAGCAGGCTAGCATTTTCCCTCCATCCCTGGGCTTTTTCCCCATTAGATCCCCATTCCAGCCACCGTCCCATCTTCCATCCCAGGGGCCTTCCCAGTGGCAGTCTCAGGCACATCCCAGCCACCCCCTCCTGCATTACCAAAGGCTAAGCAGTCCCAGGGCAGCAGGCTAGCATTTTCTCTCCATTGATCCCCATCCCATCTGCATCCATGCAGTCAACTCACACCTAGGCCAGCAAGCTAGAGTTTCCCTGTCAATCCCTGAGCTTTTGTTCCACAAGAATACCATCCTAACTTTGACCATGTCCTACTATATATCCTGCAAGCTACTTGGAACCAGGCCAACAGGGTACCATTCTCTCCTCCCTCCTTCCATTTTCCTTTCCCCCACCTGGACCACCCATTCCCCCCTGTGTGTCACACAGAAGTCCCACATCCCTGCCTCACTGTGTCACAGAACCTGGCAGTCCCATCTACCCGCTGCTACATGGTTCCAGTGGATCCTGACCCCACTATGCCATTCCCTCACCCATCAGCATCATAGAACCACACAATATGATCCTCCCCACCTCTGCCACCTCACCACAACACCAGTCTGCTGTGTCCCATTCCCCCCACCCCTTGTCCCCCTGGGCCACCGAAACACCCAGTCCCATACCCCCAAACATGATCAACAAGAACCTTCAAAGGGTCCTCAGGCCCTCAACAGAGCCTCATCAGAATTTTTTGTCTGAATTGACAGGCCCATTGCCATCAGAAGCCTAATTGAGGCAAACAAAAAAGGCAATAATCACTGAAGACACTTCAAGGATAAACTATAATTTCCTCCTAAGTAAGATTCTTGCACTATGATGAGCAGAGGACAGTAGTAAAGGAATAACATGAAACATCAATTACAAGTAAATCCAGCAAGGTCACCCAATGCAACTATGGAAGTCTCTAATCAAAACATAGAAGAGACAACAGAATCATAACCCCAAAATGAAGACACAAGCAATGGAGCCCTGGCCAAGAAAATAGCAGAACTTGCAGAAAATCAACAAAGGGCCAATAATTGTATGAATGATGTCCCTGCTATATTAGACCTAATAGAAAAGAACCAGGATTGATTCCAACTTAGTTAAATGATCTGAAGGAGAGTGAAAATAAAGAGGACCTCAAAAATCAGCTGGCTAAGCTCAATGAAGACATAAATAAATGCAAGGATGACTTCCAAGGAGCATTAAGAAAATCAGAAAATGATGTGAAAAAAGGAACTCGACAAAGGAATGGATTCTATACATAAAAAGGTAGTAGAAAATACAAACCAAGTTCAACAAGTCCAAAACTCTATAGAAGCTCTCAAGAATACAGTCAGTCATGTGCAGGATAGAAAGTTAGAACTGGAAGACAAAACAGAAGAGACAGTTTGTGAGTCCAATAGTTTGAATAAGTTCAAAAATTTTCTGTGAACAGAACATGTTGGGCACCCTTAAACATCCAAACATTTGGATCATGAGGATCCCAGAAGGGTAAGAAATTCAGACCAAAGGAAGGGAGAAGTTGTTCAATAATATTATTGAAGAAAACTTTCCCACCCTCTAAAAAGAAAGTCACATCAAGTTACAAGAAGTGAACAGAACTTCAAACAGACTGGACCAAAGGAGAAATTCTCCAAGACATATTATCATTCAGACTCTAAACTTCATTAACAAAGTGAAAATCCTATAAGCAGCTAGGGAGAAACAACACATTACATATAAAGGGAACCCCAACAGAATTACTTTAGATTTCTCAATGGAAACCCTGAAAACCAAAAGGGCCTGGAATGGAACAATGCAAAGTCTAAGAACTTATGGCTTCCAACCCAAATTACTCTACTCAGCAAAAGTATCCCTCATAATAGATGGTGAAAGAAAAACTTTCCATGATAAAAGTCAGCATTGCAACTATATGAACACAAAGCCAAACCTACAGAGACTACTTTAGGTAGTTCCCCACACAAAAGAGTCAAATAACCAACCTCAAGTGCCTTCAAGAAACAGATCACAATAATCAAACTCTGAGAAGGCACAAAAGCTCTAAAGCCCAAGAAAACACCAAACCACTTATATGTCAGAATATGGCAGGGATTAAATCAAACCTCACACTTATTTCCCTAAACATTAATGGCCTTAATTCACCCATCAAGAGGCATAAGCTAACTGGGTGGATCAGAAAATTAGCACTCTCAATCTGTTGTCTTCAAGAAACCCACCTCACCACTAAAGACAGACACTTCCTTGGAGTGAAAGGGTGGAAAATGATACTCCAAGAAGAGGGAAATAAGAAACAAACAGGTGTTGCTATACTAATATCATATAAAATAGACTTCAAACCAAAAGTAATCAAATAGACAAATAAGGCCACTTCTTACTTATCAAGGGAATGATCCAACAAGAGGATATAACAATCATCAATCTTTATGCACCAAACACAGGTGCAACATAATACATAATATAAAACCTACTTGACAACAAGACAGAAATAACCACCAACACCATCATAGTTGGGGACTTCAATACTGCACTATCAGCAATAGGTTGATCATCCAAACAGAAAATAAACAGGGAAGTAAGAGAGCTCAACAACACCATAGCTCAATTAGACCAAAAAGACATATATAGATCATTCCACCCAAAAGCCACAGGTTGCAAATTCTTCTCAGCAGCCCATGGAATCTTCTCTAAAATAGATCATATAGTGGGCCATAGAGCCTACCTCCAATTTTTAAGTAAATTGACATAATTTCCTGCATGATATCAGACCACAATTCTGTATTGCTAGAAATTAACCACATAAAATGTGCCAGGAATCCCACCTCCTGAAAACTGAACAAAACACTTTTAAACAATAAATGGGTAGTGGATGAAATAAAAAAAAAAATGAAATTGTAAATTTTTTACAGTTAAATGACAATGAGAACCCATCCTACCAAAACTTATGGGACACAATGAAGGCATTCTTAGGGGAAAAGTCATAGCACTAAATGTCTTCATAACAAGGACAGAGATCCCAAATCAATGACCTAACCATCCACCTAAAATCATTGGAAAAACAAGAAAAATCCAACCCAAAAAGCTCCAGACAGAGAGGACTAATTAACATCAGAACAGAAATTAATGAATTGGAAACTAACAAGACAATTCAGAAAAATGATGAAACAAAGAGTTGGTTCTTTGAAAAAAATAAACAAGATTGAAAATCCCCTGGCCAATTTGATTAAACAAAAGAAAGTTTCAAATTAACAAAATTAGAAATTAAAAAGGAGAGATCACAACAGACATAAGTGAAATTTGGAGAATCACCAGGACTGATTTCAATAACCTCTACTCCACAGAATTGGATATTATGGAGGAAATGGATGAATTCCTGGGCACATACCACCTACCAAAGTTAAACTCAGAGCAGATTAAGCTCCTAAACAAATCCATCACACCCATTGAAATTAAAAAGTGAATCAAAAATATCCCCGAAAAGTAGATTACAGGACCAGATGGCTTCTCAGTTGAATTCTAACAAACTTTCATGGAAGAACTCAAACCATTTTTTTTTCAAACTGTGCCACATAAAGAACAGGGAAAGCGCCCCAATTCATTCTATGAAGCTAGTATCACCCTAATACCAAAACCAGGCAGAGATGCCACAAAAACTATAGGCCCTTTTTCCTGATGACTTAGATGTAAAGATTCTGAACAAAATACTCACAAACCGAATTCAACAACACACTGAAAGCATTATCCACCTTTGATCAACCCAGGGTTGGTTGAACATATGGAAATCTGTCAATGTAATACTCTACATAAATAAGCTTAAACACAAAAACCACATGATCATTTCAATAGATGCAGAAAAGGCCTTTGACAAAATACAGCATCACTTCATGATCAAAACACTGAAGAGAATAGGCATGGACAGTTTGTATCTCAGTATAATAAAGGTCATATATATAAATGCCCTAAAGCTTCAACAATACTTAATGAGAAGAGACTGATGGAATTCCCAATGAGATCAGGAATAAGACAGGGCTGTCCACTCTCACTTCTGCTCTTGAACATAGTACTGGAAGTCTTAGCTCCAGCAGTAAGACAGCAGAAAGAAATAAAAGGGATACAAATTGCAAATGAAGTAGTTAAGTTAGCCCGATTTGTAGATGACAAGTTTCTCTGGTTAAATGACCTGAGAACTTCCAACTCAAAATTCTTAAAGGTGATTAATTCTTTCAGCAAAGTAACAGCATGCCTTCCTTTATACAAAAGACAAAGATACAGAGAAAGAAATTGAAACATTGTCCCTTTTTCAATAGCAACAACAAGAGTAAAAAATACATTGGCATAACATTAACGAAGGATATGAAAGACTTATATAATCAAAACATAAAAGCACTCAAGAAAGAAATTGAGGAGGATGTGTGAAAATGGAAAGACATCCATGCTCTTACATAGGCAGAATTAACATTGTCAAAATGGCAATCTTACCAAAAGCAATATACAGATTTAATGCAATATCAATAAAAATCCTAACTTCTTTCTTCACAAAGACAGAAAAAAAATCTCAAAATTCATATAGAATAGTAGAAGGCCTTGGATATCCAGGCATTTCCTCAGCAAAAGAAACACCTCTGGAGGCATCACCATACCTCATCTAAAGCTATACTACAATGTCATAGTAATAAAAACAACATGAAACTGGCATGAACTGTAGTCTTTCTTTTCTTTTTTGTTCTTTGGTTTTGAGCAAGATTTCACCCTTAAACTAGTTATCCTCCTCATATCAGTTCATGAGAAGTGGATTTATGCATATACACCACCATGTTTGAGCTATATTTTATTTATGGGTCACCCTAATTTATTTGAAAACAAGGTGTGACATAATTTTGATATTTAGACACTTTCCTCAAAACTTTCAGGGTATATAAACAACACTGGCCACTTTCATTCTGATATGAAGAACATCTGGATCAGTGAACAAAAACCCTTTATTAAGAACAAGTCAGATATTTAGTTATTATCCTTTGCAGTTAAGTTGAGTCTCCTTTTATGGATGCATGTTTATATGTTTAGTATATGTGTATTCTTGTTCATATGTACATGCTAGGAACTTGTCATAATTCTTTACATAAATTTCCCCAG
Organism: Orientallactaga sibirica; assembly: GCA_036365145.1. Classification (NCBI taxonomy): domain Eukaryota; kingdom Metazoa; phylum Chordata; class Mammalia; order Rodentia; family Dipodidae; genus Orientallactaga; species Orientallactaga sibirica. Next base: position 26,693,012 of record JAEOAD010000024.1, read on the forward strand.
AAATTATTATCAGAATAAAAAGTCATTTTTTCAAAAGCAGTTCAATTTGTGGAGCATTTGTGGTCACATTTTGTTCCTATCACCTGGACTTGCTGACATTGTTCTTCAAAGAGAGTTATGCCTGCAGGCGGTACCTGCTGAGCTGTCTGGATAACCCATTGTCCTCTCTTCCTGATCCATGCATTCTGTTCCCTTCATGTCCAGATCCCCAGGATGCATGACCATTTGATTTTCTGAAATGTTGTCACTTCTCTCTAGGTGGCAAAATGAATGAATGCATTATTAATTTTCCAAGCCCTTAATATAGTGTTGGAAAGGATACTTCCTCTGCCAAAGGGGTTTTTGTAATGTGTCCAAGCTGATGATCAGGAAATACACTCACATGAGAGACTATCTTAGCTTCTTGAGATTTGGAAAGCTACAAGCATAGCATTTGAATCAAAAGAAGCTTGTTTACATATTTTTAAAAGTGACAAATGCCATCATCTTGATATTGATCAAATTGCTTGCAAGGGAGCAATCGTCAAAAAGGCTAACCTCCTTGCTGACCATTCATTCATCAGGAAAAATACAGGAACCTATATTGACAAGGATTGCCCACTTTACATAGAGAAACTTGAAAAAAAAAAAAAAAGTGAATGTTTGGGTTTAAGTGGGAAGAATTAGAATTATTTGTTTTAATTCAAAAACTAAGAAAGAGAGCCTGTACACAAATCACCAAGTGTTCGTATATCTCTTGTTTAATTGATTATTTGCTATGAGTAATGATCTTGTTAGATCATTAAAAGAGTTAAGCTGGCAATTCATTCAGTGTAAACTAAAATAAATTCTGCTTTACAAGTAAGATCAGAAATATACCTATCTCAAAATTTGAAGTAAAAAAAGAAGTTTCAATAGTAAAACATATGATTTCACGATATCGTGTATTTCTGAAAAAAATCCAAATGAAGTAAAGCTAAGTTTTCATTAATACATAAAGTGCATGGGAATTTATGGATAATAGGAAATTAAATATGAAATATCAAGGACAATAATTAGTGATGCATAATAATTTAGGTGACTATATTATTTATCAATCCGTCATTATTCATCTATCCAACAAGCACATCCATATTAAGCTAGATTATTCACATTGAATTGTTCTTTTCCACCACAGGCAGAAAATGGGCATTTCCACAAACTTGATTTCTTGCTTATTGTTACAAATGCCAGTTTTTTATCTAGCTGTAATTTTATTAAAGGGAGTTGTCTGTGTAAGCATTTGTTAATGCCTGTTACAAAATACATGTTCCATAAATTCAATTATTATTGTTATTAGACCATGAATTATTCTTTGACTTTTTATGATTTATACATTATTTTACAATAAATGTATTACAAAACAGTTAAAACGAATGACAATTACTTTCTAAAGCATTCAAAATAGCTGGATAACTAACAGTTTATATTAATAACAATGAATAAATGTTCTTTTATATGTAAAGAAATTCTGGATCAGCAAACATTATATAATATGGGGGAGACATGTATATTTAATTGAAACATACGGGCTTAAATCTAGATGAGTTTCACAAGAAGTAATTTGAAATGTAAAACAATAATATGTTATAATTAGAAAGTTGAGTTGAACAATATTATTTATTGGCAAGCAACAAAAGTAATATAAATATGAACGTATAAAATTAAGTTTAAATATTAAGTTACTAAAAGGCAGGCAGCACTAATGAATATAGGGCTCTTCACAAGCAGTTGTTCTCCCTTTGTGTACCTTTAGGAGGGATCATAAAATCTTTTCCCCAGACTTGTTCACCTTCTGAGTTTCCAGACATTCTGTCCTCCCCCCACCCCAGGGGAAGGTTTCAACTGCTACACACTACAGGTCAGACTCTACCCCTCAACAGCTGTTTACCACTTCTATAAATTTGCAGAGTGGTTGTATGACCTTTTAAGTTTTGGCTATTTCAGATTTAACCTCCCAAATCTGCAGAGGTTGTCTTATCACTTTGGAAGAATTTGCTATCCAGCAGCCTGTGAGCTGAGGAAGGAACATGAGAACTCAATGAGTGTTCCTTTTAGAATAGCTATATGTACATGTTTACATTGGTGCTTCAGTTTTTTTCTGACATTCCCACATTAAACCAAGGTACATTCCATGAAATTACAAAGTACCTGGGTCTAAAAGGATTATAAGTAGTCCATATTTAAAGAAAAATATCGAAGGAAGTTAAGAGAAAGCTAGCTTTTTTAGCCAGTTGTAAGTAAGAGATTGAGACCAGACAGAACCAGGGGATGCCACCCCACATGCCATGTCAACCTGACATAAGAAAGGAACTTCACGGAAAAGGAACTGTCTGATCTGATCCAGACTGATCTGGAGTGCCCCCTGCTGTCCACAGTCAGCTCAAGTGAGCTGGATCTAGGATCTGCCATACCAATTTACAAACCTTTTGAGTCTTCTCCTTGAATATAAAGGCTTCTGTCTTCCTCCTGTCCTTAGCTCTGCCTGGTCCTGCTTTTCTGGCTCTGCTCTACCTCCCTTCATTCTGCCACAGGGATATACATGAGTCAGGCTTCTCCCTCATCCAGTCTGACTTTGTAGAGGGGGAGAGCATGAAACTGCTTTTTGGCCTGAGGGAACTTTTCTGCTTGTCACTGCTTTATAGTTTTGGCTAACTTCTCACTTTAATTTTATGCATGATTTTCCCTCTGGTCTTTAATCATGTGCATATTTTCCTTACAGAGTTTACACATGGGTGTTTTAACTAACTCTAGGTCGGCTACCTTTGTAATTTCTTTAAACTCAGGATAACCATGCGTATAACTCTTTTTATGACTTACTTCTTTTCTGTGGTAGTTTGAATAGATGTCCCCCAATACATTCAGTGTTTTATTAGTTTGTAGTTTGCATCTGCAGCCACCTGGCTGGAGGCAATGTCACTGGGAGGATCTAAAAGTGTGATGGTGGGTTTGAGATTTCAATCTAAACACATGCAAAGTGTCCCCAGCTGGACTTCCTGAGGTGTGCTGTGCTGTGTGGTGTTTTGGCTTGTGGCTTTGCTCAGTGTTTGGTCCTGTGAAGGCAGGCCAGCTTCTTCTGCCATTATTGAACTTTCCCTGGATCTGTAAGCTTCAATAAATATCCCTTCCTCCATAATTTGGCCTGGTCTGGAAGTTCATCTCAGCAAACCTGAAGGTGTCTGCTACATCTTTTGAATCTTCTGGTCTCTGTTTTGGTATCTGCTCTCTCATTTTCCCTTGAGTCTCACTATTTGCCCTCTTAACTTCCCTGCATGGAATAGCACTTGGGAGATGCTATGTGGGCTCAGGGAGTTTCAAGGAAGAGGGCCAGAAAGATTGTTAGAGCCACAAGTTGGGACATTATGCACAGAGATACTGCCTCTTCCCCATAACTGATGGCTACCCCCACAATGCATGACTCAAAATCCCCATAGTAGGGGGCAGGGATGATAGAACGAGTGGTATGAACATGTGCTCTTTGTATACTTAGCATGTCCATAACTAACTAAAAAATAAAAATAAATAAGTTGGATAATAAATAGATGGAAAAATTAGAGAACTCAAAAATATTTTAGAGTGCATTGTGATAATTGATGGCTCTGAAATATGATTGAAAATTGAACCAGGTCATATTTCATAATTTCTTGAACCATGGATAGTTCTGAGATTCCTAATTTAACACAAACACAACCAACCTGAATTCTTTCAAATGGTAGCAATAAAAGTCATAAAGAATATAGTTCTTGGGAATCCTAAGTCTTAAAAAAGTGTTTTGAAAATTTACCAGAATTTATGTCTTCTAATATGGCCTTGAAAAACACACTTACTGTAATACTGATGTGAGGGCTGTATTATAGTCTTCAAGAGAAATTAATCTGCTCCTCTAAAAGAGTTTGAAAAGGTTAAACTTGTTTAGAGTGTTTAGATCCTTGTCCCTGAGTTAAGCATTGAAGGACGAGGTAATGTTCTTGGTTTTTTTTTTTTTTTTTAATCTCTATCCTTTCCAGGAATTTTATGGTTCTGTAAAAGTGTGTAATGTTTGTCATTAATAGAATGAATTGATGTTAATTATTGTCTTTTATTACAAAGGTTTATTTTGTGCAATGTGTGAAGATAATTGGCTTTAAATATAAAAATGATTCTTCTGGCTGTAAAAATGTCTTAGTCTGGCTTGTAATTCCCAGGACCAGAAACAGGTCACACCCCCTAATGAGCTGTTCCTTGGAGAAATCTACGAAGTCCCATAAACAAGGTAAGTTTCTGTCAAAGCACTTGATTACTGGCCAGAGCTAAAAGGTAAAATCCTATAAGTGAAGACAACACAAAATGCCCCCACTCATAACATTGAGAGATCATGCTGGAATTTAGAAAGAAGCCAGATTCCTCATGGCTAGCCCTCTTAGTGCTAGATAGTGCTATATGAGCTGGTGAAGAAAACAGTGCTGTGAACAAGCAGGGGATCCTGCTATGTACAAAATCAACCGCCCAGACAAGATGTACACACCTGTGCTATAGGGCTCCTCAGCCCATGTAGGTAACCAATGGTTCTATGTTTGAAACAGAGGTTCACCCAGTGAGAAGGAACTCATAGCTGGTACTGGGAACCATGTCAGAATCCTAGGAGATTATGGTTGAAGACTCCAGTCAAAAGCTCCCACTAGTCTTTGGTTAAAAAAATTAAAAAAATAAAAAAAAATAAATAAAGTTATAGCCAACAAAATATCTCTTAATTACCTATGCTTATCCTCTTTAACCCATGCTATCCTCACTCTCTATTGGAGAATTTCTTTTCTTTTTTTTCAGAAGGCAGCAAAAACTAGGTATAACCAAAATCCATCAACAGGACAAGAAAAGACAGCTGACTCTGTATTATGAGATGAGCCACATTATTAGCCAAGGTGCAAATGAAAGTACAGAAGAAATGGCAAGTTAAACATGAGAGCTGCTCTCACAGTCCGCCTGAGAACCTGTGCCAGGGAGATGGCAATAGACACTGAAAGAACTCAAACTTACCAAAGCAAAAATCTGTAAGTTGCTGAGAGCTCAACACTAAAATAGACTTATAACACACCCACCGTGGTTCAGATAACATCAAAGAGGTGGGTGTGGAAATATTGTAAGAACACTGAAGCGAAAGTCATGTTCAGAGGCATTGCCCTGCACCCAAAATGAATGATTATTGCTCTCATATTTTTTACCCATTACCCCATGGTGAATACCGGTACTCCCACTGAAGAGGGTAATCAGTGGAATGGGTGTGGGGAGGAGGCAAGTGGGACCAATATATAATTTATCCATACAACACAGTTTCTAATTAATCAATCAATATGAAGTTAGAACTAGATAAATGCCTTAGCAGTTAAGGCACTTGCCTGTGAAACCTAAGGACCCAGGTTTAGTTCCACAGGACCATGGTAAGCCAGATCCACAAGGTGGCACATGCTTCTGGAATTTGTTTGCAGTGGCTGGATGACCTGACACACCCATTCTCCCTCTCTCTCTCTCTCTCTCTCACACACACACACACACACACACACACACACACTCGAAGAAATAAAAGAAGTCAAAAAAATTGAAAATACTAAATTAAATTTAAAGTAAATCTTATTTTTTTAATCTACCTTGAGATTATTAAAGTTTTGGCAAATGCATAATCATAGTGGAAGATTTTTACCTATTTCTTTCAGAAACTGATAGATCAAAAAGAGTAAGAATTTCTTTCTGAAACATTATCATAAAGATATCTATAAATTACCATTTATAACCAAGATTCTCAATAGAAATACACCAGGGATACTTGAAAAGATAATTTCAATGTCTGTTCTTTCTTCACCTTGTTATATATTGTTTTCCTTTCACCTGAAGAACTTTCTTTAAGATCCTGGTAGTATAGAACTAGTGGTAATTAATTCTCTCAGGATTTTGTTAAAATTTTTGGCTATTATCTTCATTATTATTGGTTAATTATGCAAAATATTATTATTATTATTATTATTATTATTTTTTTTTTTTTTTCAAGGTAGGGTTTCACTCTGGTTCAAGCTGACCTAGAATTAACTATGTAGTCTCAGGGTGACCTCTGCCTCCCAAGTGCTGGGATTAAAGGCCTGCACCACCACACCCAGCTCAAAACATTATTTTTGTAAGGGAGAGAGCTAGTGAGAATGGGTGCACCAAGGCCTGCAACCATTGCAACCAAACTGCAGACACGTGCACCACCTTGTTCGCATGTGTCACCTTCTGTGCTTGCATCACCTTGTGTATCTGGATTTCTTGGGTCATGGAGAATCAAACATGGGTCCCTAGGCTTTGCAACCAAGTGCCTTAACCTCTAAGCCATCTCTCTAGACCTAATATATTATTTTCTTTAGGAATTAGTCATGTAATAGTTTCTTGTTTGTCAGATTTCACTTTTTCTTTTTGCTTCCATTTTTTTCAAATATTTGGCTTTTAAATTATGGTACCTAAGTATTGTTCTTTTTATTTATTCTTGGGTTTCATTGAACTTCTTGGATTGGTAATTTAATATTTCCATAAATTTATGAATATTTTGGCTGAGATTTTATTCTCATTTTTCTCTCTCTTTGTAGAAACTCAGTTATTCCTACATTGAACTAAAAAAAAAAAAAAAAATAAAGAAATGTATTTTATTGTCCAATTTATAGCTGACTTTAGAAGGTATAGACAAGTTAAAATTATTTATTTAGTGGACAGCAATAAAACAGGAAATCCAATTAACATTAGGTAGAGACGTGGAGAACCAAAGAGAACATTCTTGGACTCAGGCTGAAGTCAGAGTGGTGGTGAGACAGAAATCTCCTCCGATATCTGGCAGTGCAGACTTGCAGACCCTCAGTTGATCTCCTGAAGACAAAGTACAGAGTCCCTTCTGTGAGGGCCAAGCTCACTGCATGTGATCCCTGTAGAGGAAGCTGCAGACCTTGTGCGTACTTCTCCTCAGTGCCAAAGGTGAACCCTGAGGACATATACCTGCTCAGACAAGCTTCTCTTCTGGAGTCCTGATGAAGACCAGCACAGAACATTCAGTGTTGATATGTCTGCTCAAGGCACTTGACCCATTCTGCATATTTCTCTCCATGTGAATGAATGTTTAAATCCATTTATGTGCTTTCTGATTTTCATATCCTGACAATTTGTTCTATGCCAATTTTACATTAATATTTTTGCTTTAATTGTTTCTTCTGTGGCATCAGTGTTGGTAGAGTATTGTTAGTATCAAACATTTCAATAGTGTTTCCAAAATCTGCTATTAAAATTCTAGTCACATAATGTTGCATGTGTATTACAGTCCAAGGCCCTGGATGGTTTATAGTTCAAGATATCAATAAGGCAAAGCTAAGGCAACTAATATAACAAATGCTCCTGAATAATTTCACTCTATATTTGCCTTTTATTATATGAAAACTAAAAAGTAAGTGAGAGTGAAAGGTATATGGAAACTAAGATAAAATATGAATATCACAAATTCTTCAGCCACGAGCCAAGATGCAAGTGCATGTGTTTTTAGTTGTAGATGTGTTTCTGTGTTTGTCAGTGTGTTAAACATTTTGTGTGTAGTAAATAACCTACAGAGTATATAAGAAAAAAGTGCTAAATACATGGTAGTTAAGAACATTAACACAATGTTCAGAGTGAGTGTATTTTTCGTTAATTTATTTTCAATTATATTTTCACTAAGCACCCTCTAAAATATTTTCAAATTAATATTATTTGTTTTAATTCATTATTCATTCTTTTTTCAAGGTAGGGTCTTGCTATAGTCCAGGCTGACCTGGAATTAACTATGTAGTCTCAGAGTGGTCTTGAACTCATGACGATCCACATACCTCTGCCTCCCAAGTGCTAGGATTAATGGCATGCACCACCATGCCCAGCACATTATCTTCATTTTACCAAGATATTTTATTATGTAGGCATTTCATAATTCATTATTATTTACAACTGATAGTTGCATATTTATTTCTATTTCATCATATTTTCTTTCTATCATTTATTTGTTTGTTTTAATTTTGAAGTGTGATTACTGAAAAATAAGTATTTCTGCAAGCCTTTTCAGAGTTGATGATATTGCAAACATATGGTCAAATGAAACAAAATTTGTCTGTGTCATGCTTACTGTGCACTTTAATGTGGGAGATTCAAAAGTTAATATCTCCTGCTGGCAATGTCTTTTAATACACTTGTAGGTCTTATTTCTCCCTCTTCTCATGACCATTGGAAGTTAAGGCTTAGAACACTGTCCTCTGTAAGTATTTTCATAAATATCCTCACAGGTAGCATAGACAAACTTTGTTATCAGAATTCAAAATAGAATAAAGTAAGCAAATTTAACTGAATTATGTAGTTACTTTAAATTCATTGTTGTGATTTTTGTTTAAGATAATGTGAACTTTAGCAATGTTGATAGTGTTGTCATTTACTGTTCTGTAGTTTTTAATGCCTCAAATTATACTCAACTAGAGTATACAAAATGTCTACATAGAAGCTTTAGGGATTTATCTATAATCTTATAATGGAATTTTGTAGTTATAAAATCACAAGTTGTGTGGTACGGGGATGGTAGGAAGTAATAAAATATACTTAAGTATTCTCTAATAAAGAACCAAAATAATTATAGTGCTTGGCTTGGAGGTACTGTTGAGGAGAACATTACACGTTGAATATATTTTTAGTTTTTATTTATTTATTGTACAGGAGAAAGGGAAAGAGATAGAGAGAGAGAGAGACAGACAGACAGACAGACAGAGAGAGAGATATGAAGAGAAGGGGCGCACCAGGACCTCCTGCTCTTGCAACTACAAACACTATTTTGTGTATCTGGCTTTCCATGTGTACTGAGAAATTTAAGCTGGACTGTCAGCCTTTTAAAGTAAGTGCTTTTAACCACTGAGCTATCTCTTTAGCCCTTATTTTAATTTTTATTAAAGTTCCTCCATTAATATTTCTTTTACGTATTCCTTAGGTAAAGCATTTGGTCCACTATGAAATGGCCATTTTTTCATTTTTTCACTTATTGGATTCAATAGTGCCTATGGGCAACCAAAATATCCAAGGTTAATCTTCTCCAAGAGGTACAGCATCTTGAGTGTCTTTAGAGGAATAGTTCATTGTCTTAAAGTATGTTGTAAGAAGTGTTCTGCTAAAACATATGTTTGAGCTTATATTTAAGATAGACAGGGTTGACTCTTTTGATATATGGGAGGGAGTGGTCTGACCCTAAGTTAGTATATTAAGTAGTTCTGTTCTTCCAAACTTAGTTTCCCTTGTACTAATGTTTATTTATCTAAGCTACCATTTGCATGAACAGAAATAACATTATACAAGTGTTTTCTTCATTAACCTCACTTTAGTTTTACTATTTCTCTGAAGATTCCATCTCCAAATAAAAATTGTGAGCTCCATTTGCCCCAAGATAATTGACTGCTATTCCCACAATGTATAATCCACAACCCCACAGGGAAAACCTGCAACTGCACTGAGGAGTATCCCCAATGGAATGAGGGGAGGATGGCAGAAAAAGGGTAATACAACATGATGTATCCATAAAAAACATGTCATTAATAACAATAATGAAAAATATAAAAATTGTGAGCTATTGGGCTATGGTATTTAAATATAATATAATTTGAGATAGATATTTCAGCAACCTGTTTATTTTTTTATTTATTTAAGATAGATAGAAAGAGAGAGAGAGAATAGGTGTGCCAGTGGTCTCTCAGCCACTGTGAAAGAATTCCAGACGTGTGTGCTCCCTTGTGGGCAAGTGCAGCATTGCGCCCTGCATCACTTTTTGCATTTGACTAAATGTGGGACCTGGAGATTGGAACCGGCGTTCTTAGGCTTGGCAGGCAGGCACCTTAACTGCCAAGCCATCTCTCTAGCCCTCAACAATCTTTTTTTTTTTTTTTTTTTTTTTTTTTCTATTTAAAATTAGAAAAATCTAGCATTGTTATCAAAACATTTTATATCAATGCTAAAAGGAATTTTACAAGTGGCATTTTAATGTAGTATATTATATTATTAAAACGATCCACGAAACTCTGTTTTAATTATTCATTTATTTGTCACACAATTGGGTTTCTTCTTTTTGAGACTATTTCAAATTTTACATCTGTGAACATGGGTATAGAAGTAGCTCTTTGAGTTCTTCGTAGATTTCTGATTCTTATCCACTGTCAGGGAAGATTTTCTAATTTATATTGTCTAGGGTATGTGTGCTTCCTGATAGACAAATCTCTTCTTATCATGCCTCAGCATTATTTCCACAGATCAATATATTACATGAGATAAAGATTTTGTTAAAGAACATTTTGTATGTTTTCAGACAAAGAAATTTGATTATATTCCATGATGATTTATTAATCTCTCTTTAATAACTAGCATATGAGGATCAAGTCATTACTTTTGGTTAAAAATTCATATTGGGGCTGGAAAGATGGCTTAGGGGTTAAGGCGCCTGCCTCCTAAGCCTAAGAACGCTGGTTGCAATCTCCAGCCGTTCCAATCTCCAGGTCCCACGTTTAGACAGATGCAAAGTGACACAAGGGCGCAATGCTGCACTTGACCACAAGGGGGTGCACCCTTCTGGATTTCATTCGCATCAGCTGAGACACTGCTGGCGAGCCCATCTCTGTCTTCCTCTCTCTCTCTCTCTGTCTCTCTCGCTGTGTCTCTCTCTCAAAAAAAAAAAAAATTAAAAAGTTAAAAAAAAATCATATTGGTATTGAACATACCTAAGTTCAAGGTTTTTTTTTTTTTTTTTTTTTTTTTTTTTTTTAGGTATACATAATTATATGTTTGTTGCATTGTGCTTGAGATAAAACACAAAAAAACAAATGTATCTCAGAACCTGAATGGACATGTCTAGGGCTTTTCTCAACTGAAATAATAATTATTTTTGAAGTGTGTTTATATAACATAACAATACATCAAAATTCATCCTATGTAAAAATTAATTAATAATGCATTGGGTTTCCTCCTTTTGCTTAAAATGATGACCAGACACATTATAGACAGTGAGCAGAATTACTGATGTTGTCACTAAAGTTTGCATTTTATTCTTTTGGAGACATTCTGCACTGAGAGGTCTGTTTGTTTATTACACCAGCACTTTCCATAGTTGAGAATTCTGCCTAGCCTTCACATGACACTTGAGACAGCAGGCAGTGGCTCTGCAGTTCACTCAGTTAATTGAAACCACTAATGAGCTGAATGACTTTTTAATATCAACTGCCATCAAAACTTCCAGAGTGATTGCAAATGGGTTTTTAAGAGCTGGCCACTTCAAGAATACTTTTTTTCTTTCTATGTCAATAATATGAGAAAATTATGGATAATTTAAATTTTGAATTGCAGTCCACCAACTTCCAATATAGCATAAAGTTTTAATTTTTGACATAATATTATTAGTCAAAATTACTATGAAAGGAGCATATTTTTTTCTACAAATCGTATTATTCTTTTGATAAGAAGATTTAATTCCTCACTAAAGCCCCAAAGTGTTTTGTAATTTTATCTACAATCTTTTGAGGGTATTTGGTGGGTTAAGTGAAAAATTCATTTTGTTACACTTACCTAATTAACAATGTTATTAAAAATCATTGCACATTAGTTTTCTATTAATGTATCTTTGTTTTGAAAATATCAATTGATACTAATACAATAGACAATAGGTATGTCTTGCTATGTGTTTTAGAAGGTTTTTCTTTTACAGAATTGTATGTGTGAAAGAGAGAGACTATATTTTGCTTGTACTATAGTTTATCTTTTGGTATTTTGTTTTTGATGAGTACTAGGTTTGAATTTAATGAAGTTCAATGGGTCATAGTTTCCATTTTATATTCATGGGACCTATAAGAAATCCTTACTGTCTTTAGGGTTGTAAATGCATACTTATATATTCTTCCATAAGTTTCAGAGATTTGTTTTATATTGAGCTCTGTGTTTCTTACCCTCCTTGGATGATCCTTTTAAGAATTCCATTCTATTGAGACATCTTAAATTAAATTGTAGGGGCTCTTTCATTGTGAAATGTGTTATACACTCTGATAAAAAAAAAAAAAGCCTCAAGATTGTTGTATTCTTTCTTCAGTTAGAGGAAATGATATTGACCCATATGAAGATGCAACGAAAAGCACAAATTGGGGAGCAAAAATGGCCTTTCCTGGACACAATATTTTGACAGTGTTTTCACCTTGGACTGTGAAGCTTCATTGAGATCAAATGCATTTCAATAACATATAAATTGCCTAGTCTCACACATTTTTCTTACAGATATACATGAGAAATAAAATGACAATGACCATACATGAGAAGATTGTTTGAACTGACAACTTCATTTTGCTAACTTTAGTAATTTGCTAATCAATAATAGTATATATTATGAATAGAATTTCTTGATTAGTTTAATAATGTACATATTCTAAATACACATATAAATAAGACATAAATTCAATATGTCAAATGTATGTAAAAATAATATTTCTCAACATATCAAATATTTACTTTAATCATATAAACTTTTATTTTAGAGTATTCACAAATTGTTAGACCATTTACATTTAAATATGCATAATGTTACTGATGCACTACAGTTTATCAATTCACATCAGGGTGATGTCTTGATTTAATTCTAATTCAGTCAATAAATGTAAATATGTTATAATAGCTATGGACAGTTTTAGCTATATATAATCTCAGATTGATTATGTAAGTGCATGGTGGAAACATGATTGCTGGGTTATATGTGGGTTTCATTTTGTGTAAGAATGTCAGTTTCTCCTCAAATGTAATGATACCCTTTTGCATCCACATTACATGAAACAATGTGAAATTCTGCTGTTCTTTTCCCTTGTTAGTCATTGTCTATCCCACTATTTGGGATGTTAGCCTTTAAAAGGGTGTGCAATAGTATTTCAGTTTTTCTTTCCAATTGCTTTATATTATGGACACCACATTTTCTCAGCAATATCTTCCATCTTTTTTTTTTTTTTTTTTTTTTTTTTTTGGGGGAGAAAGAGAGAGAGGGAGAGGAAGACAGATAGAGATGGGAACCCGAGCAGCCTCTCAGCAGCTGGGAACAAAACCCAGATTCATTCGCCCCCTTCTGGTCAAGTGCAGCATTGCACCCTTGTCTCACTTTGCATCTGGCTAAACGTGGGACCTGGAGATTGGAACCTGCTGGAGATTGAAACCAGCATTCTTATATTTAGGAGGCAGGCGCCTTAACCGCTAAGACATCTCTCCAGCCCTCTTCCATCTTTTGTGGTAAAGTGTTCAGGGCTTTTTCTATGTTTAATTATACTTTCATGGATAGGTTTTAGGAGTTCTTTTTTCATTTGGGATTTTTTTTTTAAATCATGTATGTATTATGTTTCAGTATTTCTCCTAGTATGTAACTGTCCTATGAGTAAAACAAACATAGAGCTCCCTTGTGCTGCATTCAAGGATATATACGAAACTACTTGTAAAATAGTTTTCAGTAGTGACTCTATATTGATAGGTGTGACTCCTATACATACCTTCTATGCTGATGATAAGGGTTATACAGGGGAATCCAACACCAATGTATCTGTCAGTTATTCTGATCAATTCTATTTTGCTGTCGTGTTCCTGGAATATTTCCAGAGCTTTTAATAATGTGTACATATATTTGTTATAGTAATTTAACACATACTTAGAAATTTTTTTGGGATTTAATTTTAATATGTTGGAAATGCACTTTGAAGCTGGGCATGAAGGCTCATGCTTTATAGTCTCAGCAACATAATTCTAACCACAATGATGTGGATGGAGGATCACTGTGAGTTCAATATTAGAATGGAATGTAGATGAGTTCCAGGTCAGCCTGGACTAAAGTGAAACCCTGACACACAAAAAATATAATGTGCACTGTGTTTATGACCAAGAATCCCCTTTTAAGTCAGATTAAATTCTCCCATTGCACTTGGAAGAAGAAGACTAAACCGTGCGAAAGATTCCTGCCCCCTGTTATTTACATGCAGAGTGTAATCCTCCCCTGGTAAATTGAAAATAGGAATTAATGTCATTACTGATTTTACCCACTTATCCATTCATTTCAGAATATATTACAGGTAAATTGTTCAGTGAAATTCACTCAAGAACATTTTTTTTTTCATTTTTTTATTATTTTTTATTTATTTATTTTTGTAGAGAGAGACAGAGAGAGATAGACAGAAAGGGAGAGGGAGACAGAAATGGGCATGCCAGCAGTCTCTCAGCTGCTGTGAACAAAATCCAGATGTGTGCGCCCCCATTGTGGGCAAGTGCGGCATTGCACCCTTGCCTCACTTTGCATCTGGCTAAATGTGGGACCTTGAGATTGGAACCACTGGACATTGGAACCAGCATTCTTAGGCTTAGCAGGCAGGCTCCTTAGCCACTAAGCCATCTCTCCAGCCCTCAAGAACATTTTAATAATTTATTTTTTTATTTATATTATTCTAATTTTACATTCATAATGGTGACTCCATTATCCTCCCCCCCTGTCCTCCCTCTTCCAAAGGGACCCTCATCAATGGGGAATGTGGGTCATGCATTGTGTAGGTAGTCAAGATTTATGGGGGATAGGCCAAGTCTCTGAATAATGCCCCAACTTGTGGTTCTAACATTCTTTCCACCCCTCACAAATATTTTTTGATTAATTGCATACTTTCTGCAAGGTGATTTGTAGTCTACAAAGCATTATTAGTGAAATAGCATAGGAAAGAACTATATGAGACTTGTGGGAAATACCAGATACTTTCAGTCTATGCACTAAAAGAAACAAATGTCCTTGGTACTACCATCACAGGAACATGGTTCTGTCCACAGCCCAACAAGCCCTGAGAGAGGTTCTTAATTTACAGAATGCAACACAGCCTGGGTTTCAATTTTTTATTCTTACAAAATATGAAACCTGGAATTCATGTTAATCCTGCCAAACCTTCTGACCAATAATGAATTAAGAAATGTATGTGATTTTTTAAAAACTTTTTTTTAAATTATTTTTTGGAGAGAGACAGAGAGAGAGAGAGAGAGACACAGAGAGAGAGAGAGAGAGGAAGACAGAGATGGGTGCCCCAGCAGTGTCTCAGCTGCTGCGAAGGAAATCCAGATGTGTGCGCCCCCTTGTGGTCAAGTGCGACATTGCACCCTTGAGTCACTGTGCATCTGGCTAAATGTGGGACCTGGAGATTGGAACCAGTGTTCTTAGGCTTAGGAGGCAGGCACCTTAACCCCTAAGCTATCTCTCCAGACCAAAGAAATGTATGTGATTTTAAGACATTAAATCTGTAATAAGTAAAAGCAACAATAAAAATGAACATCCATGTCACCTGATGCTGATCATGGCAGTTGAGTTTATTTTATGGTCCACGTAAGCAAACTTTGTGCTCCTTAATCAGTTAAATATGTTTTTACTCTACTCATTTTCAATCTTTAGTAAAATGATTCATTGTTCAGCCTTTTTCCCATTAATCTTCATCATCCATCTTCATAACTACCTACACCTTTAGATAAAGATCCTAATTCCCCATGAAACTTGATGTATATCTGCTTCTTTCATGTTTTCTTGTATTTTATGTAAGTATGGCCAATAGAACATGATGAACTCACCTTTCCATTTTCTGTTTCATATGTAAATATGAATATATATATATATATATATTCATCTACTTGGTAATTTAATAATTAAGTCGTATCTCCATATTCAGTCAACATTTATACTGAAGATGTTGAACAATTCTTGCAAAAGAACTCTTGATATTCTCTTCATTTGTAGTGGAGATTCTTTTCATCATCTCAAAAAAAAAAAAATGTCAGAAAGTGTATATGTTCCGGGAATTTGGCTAGCACTTTCTAATCATGTAGATCATACATTAAAAGCCACAGTGGACAATTCTGGTAAGAGACTGATGCAGAAACAAGATAGCAAAAGTGAGAGCTGAATGAAAACCAGCTTCATTTGAGAGAAAAGGCCAAGTGAAACAACCATTTTAGTTATAGCTGTGCACATTACATTTAGTGGACAGTCCAAGCTTAACAAACTCACACCAGCATTTTGCAAACTGTCTGTATGAATTATATGCTATCACAACAGTTAGAGATAATTTGTCACTGCTCTCCAATATTATAATCTCATTTAGTTCACACTGTTCTATACTGCAAATTAAATTATTGACTGGCAGAATATGTTAATAGTATCTATCAAGTTTTAGTATCTCGCATAGCACAATTTAATTACCTTGTTTAAAAAAAGTATAGAGGGGATGGATTATTCTCTATGAGTGCTTGTAATGCAAGCATAAAGATCTAACTGGCCCTGAGTTCAATCCACAGCACCCTCATAAAAATCAGGTGTGTCAGCGGCCGGGCGTGGTGGCGCACGCCTTTAATCCCAGAACTTGGGAGGCAGAGGTAGGAGGATCGCCGAGAGTTCGAGGCCACCCTGAGACTACATAGTTAATTCCAGGTCAGCCTGGACTAGAGTGAAACCCTACCTCCAAAAACCAAAAAAAAAAAAAAAAAAAAAAAAAAAAAAATCAGGTGTGTCTATGCAAGTCTTCAACACCAGTCCTGTGGGAAACTGACCCTGCAGAGTTGCTGAGGCTCAATGGTCATCCAGTGTGAATGAAAAGAGCAGCTCTGGGTTCAGGGGGATTGACTTAAAGAAACAGCATAAAAGACCCTATTGCTAAAGACATCTCTTGCCTGAGAAGCAAGGTCACTGAGAAAGAAAGCTCGTGCTGAGCATACAATCTTCTCCTTGTAGACCAGCCAGCTGAAAGCTGGAAAAAAATCTGCACTGCATGCAGCCCTATGGGAGACAGAAGTCATCAGCAGTGGAAACACTGGACACTGAAAATTCAAGTTCGGCCATACAGGCTCAATGACTGAACGGGTGCAATAGTAGCATGTCTGCTCTTGGGGTAACCAACTGCTTCATAATTGGACTGAAGGCCCTCTCTATGGGAGGGAATACATACCTTGTACTGAAGAACCTAAGCAAAAGTCTATGGCAGGGGAGGTCATGAGCCTTAGGGGTATAAAGCCTGTTCTTATCTGGTTAAATGTATATAGTATTCCCCCCAAGCTGCCCTGAAAGCACTACGCTTAATGTTCATATTCACATATTAATACTACTCTCACTTCTGGTTAGAGAAGCTTCTCTTTTCAGATGGCGATGACCACTGGGATGACCCAAAAGGCAACATACTGCTGAGCAGAAGGGATGGAGGAGTGCCCAGCACTGAAACATCTCTGTCACATCCTTCAAGGCTCAGGGACCATTGCGGAAGAGGGGGCAGATAGAATGGAAGAGCCAAAGGAAGGGTATGGCTCCTTACAATGCAACTGCCCAGACAGAAATTGGCCTTGATATCCATGACCTTGCAGTGCCTAGCAATACCTTCACAAGACCCTCATAATAGAGGAAAAAGATGATGAGATCAAATTAAAAGAGATACTAATGGAGAGAGGGAGGGGATATGATGGAAATTGGAGTTCTAAAGGGGAATGGGGGGAGGTGAGGGAAATATCATGTGTTTTTTTGTATGTAAGTATAGAAGTTGTAAATACAAAAATGAAGCGGGGCTTGGTGGTTCACGCCTTTAATCCCAGCACTTAGGAGGCAAAGGTAGGAGGATTGCCATGAGTTTGAGGCCACCCTGAGACTACATAGCTAATTCCAGGTCAGTCTGGACCAGAGTGAGACCCTACCTTGAAAAAAAAAGAAAGGAAAAAAAAAGTAGAGGAGGACACCCAACATTCTACTGTGCCCTCTGCACTTATGCACATATGGCATGTGTATGTGCATGCACACATACACACATCCATACATATACTGTATACACAAATACCACATGCACCACACACCCTGCATACTCACATGCCAAAACATATGTGAGAAGTGATAGTGTATTTGCAATAAGAAAAGCCTTTCATTATCAATGTGAAAATAACATGGTTGTTAATCTTATTGATTGATGATACACATCACAAAGTCCATTCAAATATTCTGTGCCAAGAGTTCAATTCAGCTGACAAAAAAAAAAAAAAAATCCAATATTGATGATTCCTAAAAATCTTTCATAACTCTAAAAAACACTTATTTTTATACTTTCCTTTCTAATAGTAAAAGTCATATTAACCTAATCATGGAATTTGTATTTAAAGTAAATCAGCACTTTGATTTTCATTAAGTATTTATTAGCCATTATTGTGAATTACAGATAGATTAAATTAGGGTGACAATGAACAAAGAGAATAAAACATTTACCTTCTGTTTAGACTGGCAGTTTTTTTTTTTTTTTTTTTTACTATGACATATTTTCATCATAATTATATAACCACTGTGGTTTTCATGCAGGGTTTCACATTACAGTCTTATGGTCTGGAACAATCTGTGCAGTCCAGACTAGGCTTTAGATCACTGAAGTCTTTTAAGTGTTGCCATTACAGGGACAAGCCCTTAACACAGCTAGAAATCACACACACACACACACACACACACACACACACACACACACACAGTAGTTTTATTTATTTTTTAAAATTTTATACAGACACAGAGAAAGAGAGAGAGAGAGATAATGGATGCACCAGTGGCCTCTCAGCCTTTGTGAATGAATTCCAGATGCATGCATCCCCTTGTGCACATGTACGACATTGCACAATTGTGTCTCTTGTGTCTGGCTAAACGTGGGACCTGAAGAATGGAACAGGCGTTCTTACGCTTGGCAGGCAGGTGCCTTAACCCCTAAGCCATCTCTCCAGCCCAAATTTTAATATATTTTATATAAGCTAAGTAATTTGTTATTTTCTCATAACTATGAACATTTCAGATTTTAATTTTTTTTTTAAATTTGTAAATTACAAAACAACATATATTATATAATGATTTGAATCATGCTTTATACTAAAGGGCAGTACTGTCTGTGGTAGTTTGAATGCATGTTCTATAAATTCATGTGTTTTATTAAAGCTGGTAACTTAGGTTTCCAGACGCCTTGTTGGAGGACATGTTACTGGAGGCAAATCCTGGCATCCAGACCAAAACTGTGTTTGGGGATGGATCTGAAATTCAACCTAAATGTATATAGAAAGGTCTGAGCTCCAGGGGTCCGGCCTGCTGCAGTTCCTGCTGCTGCCGTTTAGTGTCTGCTGGCTGGTGGTGGTTGTTGCAGACAGCTTCAGGTTTGCTGAGATGAACTTCCAGACCAGGCACAGTTATAGAGGAAGGGATATTATTTATTGAAGCTTACAGATCCAGGGGAAGTTCCATAAAGGCAGGAGAAGCAGCCTGCTCTTCACAGGGCCGAGCAGAGAGAGCAAAAGCCAACCAGCCACCACAGCACACAGAGCAAAAACAAAAAACTGCCCAAAAGGTCACACAGCACACTTCAGGAACTCCTGCTAGGCACATTTGCATATCTTTACAATGGAATCTCAAACCATCACCACACCTTAAGACCAGGGGCCCCCAGTGACCTTGCCTCTAGCAAGGTGATTGCAGATGCAAACTATAACTAAAAAAAAAAAATAAATAAACACTGAATATATTGGGGGACATATATTCAAACTACCACAGTGGTTTTCTCACTCTGCTTGGGTTTATGAATGGGAGCCGGCGTCTTCCACATTTCATGGAACTTTCTCTAGATCTTTAAGCATGAAAAAAATTCCTTCTTCCCATAAAAACTACATGGTTTGATGTTCATCTCAGCAATGTGGACCTGACTACAACATTGCCTTGAAATGTTTTCTTTTCTGATTTTATCAAGATTCATTGCCAAATTTAAATCTGTATAAATTCCACATAATATTAAGTTAATATGTTATATATTCTGTTATTTTATTTTTTTTACAAAATTAGTATCTTTCCTTGCTTTTCATTATATTGGTGTGTTGCTATGGATGTATATATATTCTTATTGGCCTCATATGTTTACATTTTAACACAGCTATTTCCCTAGCTATTGCTAAAGATACTTAGAGTGGCAGAACACTATTCAGTTCTGCCTATATTTTACATACTTTAGCAGTTAAATTCATCCAGAAATTGACTTTTAAGAACACCTATTTTTTTTTCACATACTTTAGTCTTTTTTTTTTTTTAATTTAGGATACTTTGAAATCAGTTTATAATGTCCTCAAAGATCTCATCAATGCATATAATTGTTTCAAGGACATTTGGAATGATAAGATCTCAATAAATACATGACATTCTTGTATGTCTTTATTTACATAGCTTAAATGCACTTCAAATAATCAAACTGATTATAAATTATTGCTGCTCAACATACACATGGGAATTTCATTATCCATTTCATTTTTATTTTCTGTTCATTTGATTTGCTATGGTCTCTTTACATTTCCAAATGATGGCATAAACCTCCATCTAATTATGCTTGCTAGGGGTATATTTTGGACTGCTAATACTTGATAAAAATAAAATGAATTTTTTACAACCCCATTGTCTCTGAAAAATATTTATGAATTATTCTGAGGAATTAATTCCTCACTGAGATAACCAATAAATGGATGCCACACGTGTTCAAAACCATAACTGTAATTTAACAAGCTTGATGGTATTCTAAGTGCTCTGTACTCAATGTCAAATCTTGAAAATGTTTTTAAAACAAAATTCATGCCGTCCTTCATGCAAAGGGAACATGTGTGAAAAATGGCATACTGACCCTTGACACAATAAATAGTATTAATTAGCTTTCACTTATACCAAAAGAAACGACCTGCTGAAATGCTGTTTGAATGTAAAACAGGATGCCACTACATTTATTTAAATAATCATATACGTTAATAAAAATTTGAAAATGTAAAGACCTACATTCTAATAAATAGTCCATCACTTTTATGTATGATAGCAAAATTCACATTATTCACAAATTGCTGTTGTACAATTTCCTCTAAATTACAATAGTCACTCCTGAAGGGAGGAAGAAGTCCAGAGGTCAAGAAATCTGGGGAAGCTGATACTAAAAGGTCATACAAGCACAGCCAGTGCAGGAGCAGTGCAAAAATGTGGAAGTAGGACCAATAGTGTGAAACATTTTTTTCTGAATTGAAATATTCCTTTGTGAGAGGAAGAGAGAGTGAAAAGATCAACAAGACTGGGGGAGTTTTACCAAAATAAAAAGGATCATACAAGTTTATAAAAAGGCAAACTGTTTTTGGAGAGAGAATCTCCAACCAGAAACCAAGCATAGCAACTTGAAATTCATGTGCAATGAGATACAGAAATGCAGCTTCCCTGAGCCATCACCTGTGATAGGAGGGGCTTGGTGATACATATACTTATGTGATGTTAAATAGTAGATTAGTTTATTATTGATCAAGCACCTTTGAAATAAGCATTGTTCTCAATTAGAAGAGGTCTTCTCAGGGTTCCAGGGTTAGTCTTATATCTTTATTTGTGTTTGGATTTTATTTATCTACTTTGTCTAGTTTTCATGTGCATGCATTGCATATGTACAGCCATATACAGCTGTGTTATTTTTAACTGCATGTCACAAAATAATCAATCAAAACAGGCAGAACATTCATTTCACTATCAAATATTTAATTTTGTAATAGGTTAAATATAAGCTTTTAAGTGTATTTTTTTTAATTTTGCATATAATTGTGTAATATTTCCTTGCTACTATCAATTATATTCAAAACCTCAGATTACTACTTTTCCTCTTTGTCACTGATATTTACTGATATGACCTTTACTTTTGAATACACAGTTTGCACATTCATCTTACTAGTTACTTTTTCAGTGCTGTGACCAAATACCTGACAACAAGCCAATGAAGGAAGTAAGGGTTGTTCTTGGCTTACAGTTTAACATTATAGTATATCATGGTGGGGAAGGCATGGCAGCAGGAGCTTGAAACCGTTGGCCACATTCAACAGAGTCAGTAAGCAGAGAGTAATGAAGGCTGTTTCTCAGCTGTTTTCTCCTTTTATATTCAGTTCAAGACTTTAACCAATGAAATCACACCACACACAGTTACAGTGGCTTTGAACTCACAGGAATCCTCCTACCTCAGCCTCCTGAGTGCTAGTATTAAATGACATATACCACTATGGCCCAGAGAGAAAGAAAAAAAATAAATTGGCATACTAATGTCTCCAGCAACTGCAAACAAACTCCTGATGCATGCACCACCTTGTGCATCTGGCTTTATTTGGGTACTGGGAAGTCAAACTCCAGTCATTAGTTTTTGCCAACACCTGAACTGCTGAGTGATTTCTCTAGCTTTCCACTAATATTTTATTTATTTATTTATTTGTTTATTTATTGATTGATTGATTGATTGATTTTTGGAGGTAAGGTTTCACTCTAGTCCAGGCTGACCTGGAATTCACTATATTGTCTCAGGGTGGCCTTGACCTCACGGTGATCCTCCTACCTCTGCCTCCCGAGTGCTGGGATTAAAGGCATGCACCACCATGTCTGGCGTCCACTAACATTTTAATTAACCTGATCTAGAAAATCCCTTAGAGATATTATCCATGATTTGTTTCCATGTTGATACTAAATTCTTGCAAGTTGACAACTAGAGATACACCAACACATTCATGCAATACATAATTTTGGATTTTCATGTACACTCAATGTTCTATAAATTTAAATATTTTTAAAATTGCCATATATATGTATGTGTATATATATATATATATATATATATATATATATATATATATATATATTCTGGTTTTCCTTAAAATTTTATATAAAATCATAAAGGATTATTTTATTTATTTATTTATTTATTTGAGACAGAGAGAGGGAAAGAGAGAGAAAAAGAGAAAAAAAAAAAAAGAGTGAGAATGGGTGCACCAGAGCTTCTGGCCACTGCAAATGAACTCTAGGTGCATGTGCCTTCATGTGCACATGTGCATCTGGCTTACATAGGACTGGGAGAATAAAACCAGTCCTTGGGCTTGACAGGCATGCGCCTTAACCACTAAGCCATCTTTCCACCCATAAAGCACAATGTTAAATTATCCTTGCATGGGGCTGGAGAGATGGCTTGGCGGTTAAGGCACATGCCTGTGAAGCCTAAGGACCCCGGTTCAACTCTCCAGGTCCCATATAAGCCAGATGCACAAAAGGGCACATGCATCTGGAGTTCATTTGCAGTGGCTAGAGACCCTGGCTTGCCCATTCTCAGTCTCCCTCTCTCTGTCTCTAATAAATAAAAATAAAAATAAAATCTTAAAAAAAGTATCCTTGCATGTTGTACAATTTCTAGAAGCATTTTGCAGTTTATTTTTTAAATTTATTTTTATTTGCTATGGACACAGTATGTAAACAACACATGTTGGTACCATCCTTTCCGTCATCCTTGCCCCTTTTCCAAAGGGTCCTTCCTTGCTGGGGATGTAGGTCATCCCCATGGGGATTGTGGGTCACGCATTGTGGGGACAGCAGTCAGATATGGGGGAGAAACAATGTCTTTATGCATCATGACCCAACTTGTGGCTCTAACAATTTTTTTGCCTCTGTCTCCTCTCCCACAAAATTCCGGTAGCCATGTTGGGTGTGTTTTAAGTTTACTACAGTGAAGGGCTCTTAGGAGCCTCTGGATCTCTGGTTTGGTAGGTGTTGAGTGTCCTTAGTGTCTTTCTCCTTCACTCATGTGCTGATGTCAGTTTCACCAAAAAAGCAGCACTCTTTCTCATTTCCTCAATTCCTTTGTGGTTTCCTTTGTGCATTAAGTGTACTGGGTTGTTTATCACCTAAGGTCTGACTCTTTTCTGAAAAACAGAAGTAGATTCTCCAAGGGGAAGTGAAATCAGCAGAGGGTAAATGGGCTAACCATTATTAGTTTATAGATAACTTTATGGTTGTAGACCCACTTACAGCTTCAGATTATTGGGAGCTTGATATTGGAAATTAAAATCATTATCTGGATATGATTCTGACTTGTTTCCCAGTTATAGATATGGGTTGCTTTCCACCGAGCTGATCGGTTAGCCAGTCAAAGAGCAGTTGGTTACTCACCATGGCTGTGTGCCACTATTGCACTTATGTGAGCATCATGTCAGGTTGTTTGGTTCTGAGTAGCTCAGACAGATGTTGGCCATTTCCCCTCAGCAGCTCATGTAGCACCTTCTAGCACTAGATAGGTTAACTCTCCAGGGACTATCTCTCTTCCAGATTCCAGCTAGGTCTTTCCATATTTCTTTCAGACAGCATATGGTCTCTTCAGCTGTAGGGTCTTACCATTAACCTCTGGTGGATAATCAAGTGCTCTAAAAAAAATCTGTCTTGTTCTGGGAAACCTTGTAGGTCTCTCTGATCAACAGCTCATTGTGGGTATTAACTGCATCGTGGTACTGGGAGTTACAGGCAGGTGTTTTGGCTTATAGTCTTGAAGGGAAGTACATCATTGTGGAAAAAGCATGGCAAGAGCAGGAAACCACCGCTTCATGGTCACATCAGCAGGGTGGAAGGAGCAAGAAATGAATGCTTAATGCTTAGCTAGATTCTTCCTTTGTAAACAGTCAAGAAATGCAGCTCATGGATTGTTGCTACCAAAGTCAGGGTGGTTGTTCCTGTCTCTATTAACTCAACTAATGTAATCTCAAGAATACCTCACAAATATGATAAGAATTTTTTTTTTCTATGGTAATGCTAAATCCAGTCAAGATGATAATAAGGAATTAGCCATCACAGGTGAATTAACTGAAAATATAACATGTAGTGTTATATTGGAGGACAAAAAAATAATATCAATTTTTGGTTGTAATTCTATCAATCCTGCAATATTTTGCATTAATAAATCAATGAACAAAATTAGTAATCAAGTTTGAATATTTCCCTTTTCTATCTCATGAACTTGAAATAATTAGTATGAAAAAACAAGAGATGACATATAAATATTGACCATGTAGTCTGGCTATGGGTTATTAGCAAAGTCTATCCTACTCTCTACCTGAAAGTATCTTGTGTTCCTCTCCAAAGAAGCCAAAAATTGATGTTCACTCGCTCATTATAAGAGAGAGAAACAGGAGACACTGAGCGTATTAGACATAGAAAACCTGTATTCTGAGATTAAAATGATTAATATTTTTGTCAGTTTGCACTGTTGGTAATATTATGTAGAAAAATATAAATGTACAAATATACCTTGGTAAAAAGTCTTATACATGACAAGTTATGAAACTAGAGTATGACCCTGAATTCTTTTATTTTGTATGGTATATGAACATATGTACAAAACTCAAATATTGCTATAAATATGTTATAAATCTGTATTTGATCTGAGTGTGCCTATATGAAACATTCTATGTATAAAAAAAACATAAGATTATGGACACAATTTTGATAAATTACAATTCTTGGCAATGTAGTGGTTTTCTTCTTTCTATATAATTAGACTCACATTTTATCACCAATACTACCTAGGTTGGTCATTAGAAGTTGGTAATAAGTCGTGATTTAGGAATTCTCAGTTCTTCAGCTTGGTTCTTTCTCAGTATTGCATTAATATTCAAGATCATGTGCTTTTCTATATAAGTTTCAAATAACTTTGCTCATAAATAGATAATTGATTTTGGTATAGATTCCATTGAAATACATGAATTAGTCAGTATTCCTTTTTTTACATTTTTGTTTCTGTTTTTATTTATTTATTTGAGAGAGACAGACAGAGAAAGTAAGAGGCAGAGAGAGAGAAAGAGAGAGAGAGAGAATGGGAGCACCAGGGCCACTAGCCACTGCAAATGAACTCCAGATGCATGTGCCACCTTGTGCATCTGGCTTACGTGGGTACTGGGGGATCCAGCCTTGAACTGGGGTCTTTAGGCTTCTCAAGCAAGTGCTTAACCACTAAGCAATCTCTTCAGCCCTAATCAATATTTCTTTATACACACATTCTAAAGCTATTAGTTAGGACTAGATTTTGTAGATAGAAATGTAAGCACTATGCTCAATGATGGGTAAATATAACAAATAATATTAATAAAATCCTTATTTCCTTAGAAATAATCAGTCCTAGATTTAAATTTTGGATTATTCAATTATTAGATGAGTTATTCTGATTAGATCACTTTATCAATTGAAGTCACAGTAAAGAGAGAATTTTATGTCATTGTACAATGGGAGATGACTGTCATAAATATATATTTTATTAAAGGTAGGGGCCCGCTCTAGCCCAGGCTGACATGGAATTCACTATGTAGTCTCAGGCTGGCCTTGAACTCATGGTGATCCTCCTACCTCTGCCTCCCAATTACTGGGATTAAAGGTATGTGCCACCATACCAAGCTCACTCTTATTTTTACTTTATTGAATCATTCCCATATTACATTCCCTGATAAATATATGTGATCCAAATCAAAGGTGTGTTGGAATAAATGTAATAATAGTACATACAGAAATAACAGTATGATAGGGCATGTTTTTTTTTAGTTATAGTAATAGTAAAACTCTTAGAAATACTTTTATTCTTTTCAAAGAAAAATAGTGACAGACTGCTTTATTTCATAGTCTAATTAGGTACCTTTTAAGATCCCTTTGACAGGAGTAACTCCAACTCAAGTAGAAAATAGTCAACGTTTTACAAAGAGACATAATACAAAAATGGAACTCCAAATTCATTTTGTACATCAAAGTCTTTCATAAGACTTCGTCTACCCAAGAAATTTCCTTTGACTCGTTCTTAGCTGAATAATGCATCCTTTCTACTTGCCTTTTAATTTATCAATTTTTGTCAGCTCATTATTCAAATTGTATGTCAAACAGTAGAAATTAATACTTTGGCATTTTGATATGTCTGGCTATTCTCTGATTTATCTACTTAATGTCAGGCATTGAGCCTGCTGAAATCAAATACAGACTTTAGTGATCATAGGAACAGAGAATCCTGGTTGATAGAATATTAACACTTTTAGACATAAGTGAGGACTAATGACTTTTTCAATTTGGTTGGAAAGGCATCTTCACATGGCTCATTCACAGGCAAGAACTGATTCAGACTATCTGAAGAGAAGGGACCTGGAGTTAGTGACCAGGACAAATAAAATGAGAATGTTCTATGTTTTACATTGCTATTACTACAAGGCCATCTGAAGAACCTACATTTTCCCCATTCATCTACTTTATAGTGTAGGATGTTTACATAAAATATGCAGAATAATAGGGAAACTATCATGAATAAATCCTGGATTTTTTTTCTTACCATAATAATTGGGGTGTCACATTGACTAGATGGAGAGATACCTAGAAATGTTTCCAAAGACAAATGACATCCTATCAAGCCCTTTATAAACCACATTATTCTCAGTAAGGTCTTTCCTTGAAAGTATGGAATTGAAAAATAGAAGTTCACAATAGTAGAGGGACAAACCCTCAGCCTAGACATGCACTTTTGCTTGTTAAAATTGTGGCAATGCAGAGGTTAAGAGTCCTTTCTCAGACCCAGCCAGGAAAACCCAACCAAGTGTCCCCTTATAGAGAACACTAAGAGAATTTATTGTCATATTGAGATAACAAAAACCTAGGAGCAAACCAAGATATCTTTCAAAGCTCTTTTAATGTTTGTCCAGAACCATGCCAGTGGGAAGCCTGTCCAGCTAGGGGAATAAGGACAATACATTTACACACTTGTACATCATTGAGAACAACTTCCATCTAGAGTCACTTGGAATTTTCTTTGCATGTGGAACCCATTCCTCAAATGTCTCACAGCCAATTGGATTTATGAATAGATACAACTACCAGACATCATACTTTGACTAAAAATTTCATGGACTCTATTGGAAAAGGTGATTCAAACAGAAGCAGTCTCCAGCTGCTTGCTTGCTTATTGACTGACTCTAAGGCTTTCAGCCGAAGGTGAGGTGGAAAATCATAGCCACGTGTGGCAGAGTCTGTAGCATACCAGAGGAGCAGAAGCTAAAGAAGCAAAGGGATTATGTGGAAGGCTAGTGAGGACAAGGTATAGTTCTCTAAGGGATAACTCCTTTCAAATACATCCCACAGCCTGTAGTTTATTCTGTTCCCACTCATCAACAAATTAATCTACTGAAGAGGACAGCACACTCGTAACCCAGTCAACTCAATAGCAACATCATCTGGAATAAGCCTTCAGCACAAAGCTTTTGGGAAGAAATCCCTGACACTAACCATACAAATATTGTCAATCATTGTTCTCTGACCATCCCCATGCAATCTTATGCTTTCAGCTGAGTAATCAGTAGATAAAGGAATATAGCATGTATTTATTTTTCAGACTATATGTTTTTAATATTTTATTTTTATTTATTTGAGAAAGAGAAAGAAAGAAAGAAAGAAAGAAAGAAAGAAAGAAAGAAAGAAAGAAAGAAAGAAAGAAAGAAAGAAAGAAAAGAAAGAGAAAGAATGTGAACACCAGGGCCTCTAACCAGTGCAAACTCCAGATGCATGTGCCAGCTTGTGCATCTGACTTACATGGGTTCTGAGGAGTTGAACCTGGGTCCTTAACCTTTGTAGGCAAGTATATTAACCACTAAACCATCTCTCCAGGCCAGGGTATATTTTTTTATCTTTATATATTATGTGTGTATGTATGTGTTTGAAGCAGGGTCTCACTCTATCCCGGTGGAACTTGTGTCCAGGCAATCCTCCTTCTTCAGACTCCCATGAACTGGGATTAAAGGTACCCACCACTATGCATGGCTGTTTTTCAGACTATCTATGCAATTATACTTAAAGTATACAAATATATTAAGTTGCAATTTTCATTATCTGTCAATATCTGTATTATAATTTCACTATGTGATTTCCTCCCTTCCATCTTCCCTTCTTTCTTCCTTCTTTCTCTTTTATCAAATTTTAAACTGGTTCTCACTATTTTCCTAGAAAATTTGACTTAACAAATCTATTTGTACCATTGATACTCTTCTATCTCTGACCATGTCACATTTGAGGGGATTAAAGTGTGGATTATAATAAGCAAATAGCTTAATGAATTTGTGAGTAGAATTTACATGAAGTATTTATATTCCAAAAACAAGAATCTCTGAATTTGAGTAATAATTTCATCCAGTGATAAAATCAGTTTCTTTATGAATATGTTTTTTTAAGTGTATTGGGATCATTTACAAATAGTATTAGATATATTTCAATAGAGAATATGTCTCATTACATGCTGTCAGAAAAAGAAAGATTTTACTGCCACATGAACTACTTTTCAGCAGAGGATGATGTGAGGTGTTTAATAAAAATAAGGGAAACAAGAGACTGCTATGAATAAATATTTTAATATCCATTCATCTAACTGAATTTAACTTATAAAGATATTATCATGTATGTTATATAAAGGTTGTATTTAAAAATTAGAGAATAAAATTAATACTCTTAAAATGTTTCAGAGTTTTTTTCAAATTCTACCTCAAGAGATATTTTTATTCATCTTTGGATGAAACAATGAACTGATTTTGTATAAATTAATAATAATTTAATGTTCTTCGGAGAACAAGAAATTTAGTTGATGGATGTTTAATGGCTTACCACATATATTCTGGATATTAAGTAGGAAATGCAATAATTTAAAAGTATTTCTTCAAGTTGTAATTATCCTTATTATATTATTTTAATATAGTCATTATATCATCATCCACATTTTAAAAATCTGGATCTTATTTTAAGTAACTACCTAAATTTTAAAAAAATGGGTTGAATTAAGATAAAGAAGTCTTGAGATATCTGGAAAATAATACTAAAGTTTAAGTATATAATTAAGGATAGATTAAATACATAATTAAGGGGAAATTTTATAGAAAGAGACATCACTGTCAAAAAAGCTAGAAGTTGGTGAGTATCCTTAGTGAAGTAAAAGGTTAATGGGAATAATAATGTCAAATTGTCATGTTCTTTAAGAACATGACTTCAATGATAATCTGTATAAAATTCATAGTCACTGTAGAGAAACCTAAATGGAAATGATTAAAAAATAATAAAGAATATAGACTTTTTCAGTAATTTTAAATAGATAATTTAGACATGTAGTCAGTGAAAGTTCTTTAAAGAAATCCTGAAAATTTCACTTATGGAAGAGAACCAATTTAAAATAACTTATTTTATATTCTTAGAAAAAACCTGAAATATCAACTTATATTAGGAGAAGC
The DNA here is from genome assembly GCA_036365145.1 of Orientallactaga sibirica. NCBI lineage: Eukaryota > Metazoa > Chordata > Mammalia > Rodentia > Dipodidae > Orientallactaga > Orientallactaga sibirica. The sequence goes on from JAEOAD010000024.1 coordinate 26,723,174, forward strand.
ATATAAATATTTTTAAATTCATAAATAAACACAATGCATGATAAATATCACATTGTCTTAGGAAGACTGCCAATATCATATGCTATCGTCCGTTCTCTTTATAAGACAAGGAAAAATGTTCAGGCCAAACTGAATATAAATATGATTTCTCATGCATTTCTGTTTCCACCACAAAATACTTCATTTTCATTTAATTATTTACTTATTAGTACAAACACACACACACACACACACACAGAGAGAGAGAGAGAGAGAGAGAAGGAGAGAGGGAGAAAGAGAGAGAATGGGCACACCGTGGCCTCTAGGTGCTGCAAATGAATTCCAGATGCATGCATCACTTTGTGCATTTGGTTTTACTTGATTACTGTGGAATTGAACTAAAGTTGTTAGGCTTTGCAAGACAATACCTTAAATGCTGGTCTATCTCTCAAGCCCCACAAAATAATTCTTAGTCCTCTTAAATCTATGGCCACTCAAAATCATTTGTTTGGTGGGAATCCATTTCCTCCCAAACTTCTAATCATGTTGCTATGTTTACCTACTATCAGTATGTATTATTTTTTAAGTTTTTATTGATAACTTTCACATATGTACATAATGTATTTTGGTCATAATCCCCCTTTCCCATTCCAGTCCCTCTTCTACTGAGCCCCTTCTTCCAGATATTCCAACTTCTAATATTTATTTATTTATTTATTTATTTATTTATTTATTTATTTATATGAGACAGACAGAGAGAGAGAGGCAGATAGAGAAAGAGAGAATTGTGTATCAGGGACTCTAGCCATTGCAAACAAACTCCAGACACATGTACCACTTTGTGCATCTGGCTTACATGGGTACTGAGGAATCGAACCTGGGTCCTTAGGCTTCATAGGCAAGTTCCTTGACTGCTAAACCATCTCTCCAGTCCTCTGACTTCTATTTTTTTATAATTTATTTTTTATTTATATTATTCTAATTTTACATTCATAATGGTGACTCCATTATCCTCCTCCCCGTCTTCCCTCTTTCAAAGGGACCTATGTCTTTTTTTCCTGCCCTGCACCATCAGAAATGTTGGGAAATTGATGGGTCCATTGTTGTGTAGATCTTGTGAAGGTGACAACACTTGCTGTGATTTCGTGATTGCAGAGGCCACTTTATGCTCAGAAAACACAACTTTAAAGCACTGCTATCCATCCTATGAGTCTTACATTATTTCCTTCACCTCGTCCACATGTTCTCTGAACCCTGAAAGGTGTGCTAGAGATGTTTCAGTTATGGTTGAACACTCAACAACCACTTAAAAATAATTATTTTATAATTACTTATATAATTAATTAATATGTACAAAATAAAATTCCATGGAATACAGACACATCCATACACAGATATATAGAGAGATCAGATTATTATAATGGATGCAAGATTAGAAGAGCAAAGCTGTTTGAAAAGGCAAAGGAGAATATTCTTTGAAATCTTCAGAGAGCATGACTCTGAAACATTTATTTTTCCAGTAGTCTCTAGAAATATATAGGAGATTTTATTTCCAATTTAAGATATGCTAAAATTTTAATAAGGGACATATTTTAAGTAATGTCTATTAATTTAGTAATGGTGATTATAATTGAATACATATTTCTGAATTTTAAAACTTAAATTATGCATTTCAAAATCATTATAACAGAGTAATTTGCATATAGATATAATTATAACATCCAGGCAATTATTACAGATAACTCAGTAAATATACTAGTATTTCCATTACATAGATACATATGTTGCTGGAGTTGAATTTACATTACAAGCCTGATGACAATCACTTTCTGAGATCAGATGACCTTTCTCCAAGATGCATACTGCCTAGCTGCCCATACCCAAGGGACTAGAACATTAAGCATTTTTCCCCCAAAGATCCATGCAACAAACCTGCCTGAAAATAGTGGCACTCTGACTCTTTTCCATTTTTTTAATATTTTATTTATGGCACCGGGGAGAGGAATGGGTTCCTGCAAATGAACTCCACAGGCATGTGCCACCTTGCGATTTCTAGGAAATCAAACCTGGGTCCTTATACTTTGTAGGCAAATTCCTTAGCTGCTGAGCTATCTCTCCAGCCCTCTTTTCCAATTGTTTTTGAGGTAGGGTCTCACTGTAGCTCAGGCTGACCTGGAATTCACTTTGTAGCCTCAGACTGGCCTCGAATAATGGGCATCCTCCTACCTCTGCTGCCAAGTGCTGGGATGAAAGGCGTGTGCCACCATGCCCGGCTTCCTTTTTCAAATTTTAACTCAAAAAAAATCTGAAATTTATTTTTGCATTTATTTATTTATTTATTTATTTATTTATTTATTTATTTATTTAATTTGAGGTAGCCCAAGCTGACCTGGAATTAACTATGTAGTCTCAGGGTGGCCCCGAACTCACAAGGATCCACCGACCTCTGCTACCAAAGTGCTGGGATGAAAGGAGTGCATCACCACTCCAGACTCTGAAATCTAGTTTAAGATTTGTTCTTTCAGCTGTAATAAGTTCTTTTCATAGTTGATGTAATGCCAATATTCCCTTTGGATATTTAAAATGATCTCTCATTCCGAAATATCATGGAGAAACAGTTGTGGGTCATTTTCTTGCATACCTGTTTCCTATAGTATCTGGAATACACTCTGAAATCTAAGGATTTATCAAAGAAATACTTACAATAGAATGTTAACTTCATTTTACTTATACCCTTATCTTAATTGTTTATTAGTTTATGTGCAGTAAAATATGGGAAGTTAGGATTTCATTATTGCCATGGTCTGGTGACAGCAATCATCTTTTATAGCCACAGAAAGCAGAGTTTGCTCAAGTCAAAGCCCAAGGGTAAGTCACATATTAATATTAAATGATGCAGAAAAGGCCTTTGCTCCATGTCCTTCATAGTTCCAGTGAAAACAATAGTGAGGCAGAGAAATATGGACTGTAGGACACTAGCAACTTAAATCTAACATGTATATATCCTCACATTTAATTGAAAATAATTTTATTACAATGAGTATTCAAACAGATTTGACTTCATGTTTATTTTATAAATGTGCCCTTTATTTTTCCAAATATAAGAACCTGCTAGATGAATTTTTCTTTTTTAATGAGAACATATTTTATTTTAAATGAGACATCAAGACAATATGCCAGGAATTAACATATGAACTTAAAGTTTTAATTTGAAATTTTGAATATCAAGTAAGCAATAACACTTAAAATTATGGGAACCTATTAAAGTAGCTGCACAGAAAATGAAGCTGGTATTTAAATCATTTAGTCTTAATACCACATAGTGAAAACAGATATAATTTCAGCTTACAGTTAGCCTACTTCATTAGCTCATTATTCATTTAAAATATACAAAAGTTTACAAAGAACATTTAAATTTTATAGTTGCTTATAAAGTGGTACTTCAATGATTGTCCTATGTTAGTGTCTTGTCAAGAGATCAAAAACTATAAAAACAAAATACCCGGCAATTAAAAAAAAAAAAAAAACTACCTGGCAAGTAAAAAAAAAAAAACATAATTATGTTGCTCTGTATTGATAAAATCAACAAAGGCAGTTTAATCTCACCACAAAAGGATTACGCATCCAAAAATATCACATCAATTTATATATGGGTTACAAAGGAATATATGCAAACCTCATACATTTCGTGAAACTGATATAAAGGTGTGCTTTCTTTTAACACAAAACCAAAATGGTATTTGTTTTGCTTTGTTTTGTTTTGTTTTGTTTTGTTTTGTTTTGTTTTGTTTTGTTTTGTTTTGTTTTGTTTTGTTTTCCAAGGTAGGGTTTCACTCTAGTCCATCCTGACCTGGAATTCACTATGTAGTCTCAGGGTAGCCTCAAACTCATAGCAATCCTCCTACCTCTGCCTCCTGAGTGCTGGGATTAAAGGCGTGCACCAGTACACTGAGCCAAAATGGTAAATTTTACTGGCTCCTTTATCAGTGTCTTTTGGTGCTTTCCTCAATTTTGGTTGTCAGAGCTCATGTTTCACAAACTTCGTAGCTAACTTTTCAGTCCGGCACAGCAGTCTTTTCATTATCTGTTATTTGTGACTTTGTTCATGTGTACCCTGATTTTCCAATTCTTGTTTTCCTGGTTGCTGCTTAGGATTCATTGCTTAATGTCAAATTAACATAAAGTGTTGGATTTAATGTAGACTCAGTAAATTCACCTCGGCTGCCACTGGTGAGTTCAGGTTCTGCAGCAGCTTGCTTCCAAGTGGATATCGCAGCCTTCAGCATGTCATCCACTGCACCAACAGAGTGCTCAAGCACTGGGAAACACTCATGAACTACTACCAGTTAGCTCACAGTGATTTCTTCATTTGTCTTGACCAACTCAATGGCTGTGACTCCTGGAGAGAGGTCACTTCCATTAACTATTTCATTCTGGGAGCTTGGGACACTGAGAGCCTGACTGCCCCCCTTCATGGAACTCTTTCCTCTTTCCCTTTATCTAATATTGAATGGCTTGTTCCTGCTACTACATATCTCAAGTCATTATTGATTTTATTATATTCAGCCAGAATAACCTGTGCTATGCAATGCTGAAAGTGCCCTTGGTTTGTAATTTGCATCTGGGAAGGAATCAAGGGGTTTTCAAGTTAATATAATAGCAGATACAAACAAGTTCCCCGCTGGAGGGACGGCCTGACAGTTGAAACTCTTACATGCAAAGTCAAAGAACCTAGGTTTCATTCCCCAGGACCCACGTAAGCCAGATGTACAAGGTGGCACTTGTGTCTGGAGTTCGTTTGTAATGGCTGGAGGCCCTGATGTGCTCATTCTCCCTCCCTCCCTCTCTCTCTGTCTCTCTCTCTCTCTCTCTCTCTCTCTCAAATAAATAAATAAAAATAAAATATAAAAAAATAAAAACAACTTCAGACACAAAAGAAGGATGTGTTTAATCTTACTAAGAACAAATACTATGACTCTCTATAACACTTGGAATATGTAGAAAATATGTGCAGATGTTGGAGTAAGTCTGTTAGAATGAATTGAAGCCCACAAGCAATATCTTTGCTAAGTATGAGATGCAGTTGCTTAAACCAGGCTTAAAGAAAGGCAAGAAAAGGACCAATATTATGCAATTACTTTGAGGATTGTGCAAATAAACATGTGGAACAAAGAAATCATGTATATCTATCCTTATACAGTAATAAAATATATTCTCAACTTTATTATGTTTGGAAACTGTAGCCATTTAAACTAATTTCCTACTTTTCCCCACTATACCATATTGGAGTGAACTAGTAAGAAATCCTCACACAGACCCCTTGATTGTGGGTTGAATTTTAAGGAATTTCAAACAAATCTAGATTCTGCTGGTGTCTGAGTCATATATCCATTTGGGTAAATGACTAAATATAAATTATTTTCAGCCATTTAGAGCTATTAAAATATTATAATAGGGTGAATCTGATGGGAAAAGGTAATTTATCCAATGATTGTAGAGTACTGAATTTGAAAGCATGTAGAGCCAATACACCAAGATTAAAAGAAATCAACAATAACAGGAAGAATGATAAGGGGTAAGCATAGGAATCTGCCTTATGGAGAACACTCATACATCATGAAGTAACACAATGAAAAACTAACAAAAATACATTTGAATTTGCTGTTTTAAAAATGAGAAGTTTCCTACAAAGGAGTGTAACATCATTTGATATACTTAGAAATGGAGAGATTTTTGAGTCATTCTTTAGTTACTGAATGTAGAAAACCCATGATTGAGAACATCTTTATAAAGAAAATACAACCTTCTATCCCCTCATGGTTATATTTAACCACCAAGAAATATGATTTGGAAAACCAAATTTTGTACATTATTCCAGATAAAAATTCAAATAAATTTTAAACTATCATTGCCATTAAGTGGCTTTGAAGAAAGATAAAATCAAATGCTATTTTTGTGCATATATAATTGTAAAAATTTTACAATAAAGTATAAAGTGAATCTAGCCATATAAGTAAAGGTTGATTGAATAACATGCTGATAAAATGCTTGGTAGTATTTAAAGGATCTATAAAAGACTCACTCATACAAACAAAATAAACTAACAACTAGGAAGCAAGCTGGGTTAAACATTAAACCAGTTGTAGCACAATACACTGAAGATCAGTGAACTTGACAGATATGTGCAATTTGGGGACATCTTGTAGAAATTACATGTTTGTAGTATTTTCTGTATATATTTTATTTGTTTAAAATTATTCATACTTTTCAGTATTTTATTCATTATGTTATGTTTTAATCCTATCAATTTATTAATGTAGGCATAGATATTAAAATATGTATTTCAGCATAAAACATTTACTACATTAAACAGAATAAAATTACAAGAAATTATGGAAGAGTTGGGAAATATGCTTTGTATTCCTTAACTGGAAAGGTAAATCATATAAATGTTTCAATTTAGTGAAATTTTTAGTAAAATTTCTCTTTTATACTTTCATTTCATGAAACACACATTGAAACACTTTACATATAGTTATAATAAACATTAAGATCAATAATAATACTGTGAATTTTTCTACAAATTATCAATACATAATTAAAAATTATCAATACTTATACAAAAAAACAATGTATTGAGAGACACAATAGAGAGACACAAGGGATAAACTTTAAAGTCAATCAGTCAAAGGTTATAGTTTTAATTGATATGGGATAGACAGCATTGGAAGTCAAGGAAAAAAAAATAACTTTTGAAGTAATTGGCCTAGGAAAACTTACCATATATAATGATATGTATATTAAACTGAAATATAGTTAGAATTTGTGATTTGCTTATGTGTTATTACTTTGATCTTAAATGTCATCAAAAATTCTACCCAACCGTGGAGCCTCGGTACTTCACCACTGATATGTGAGGCATGTTGTGCCCATGGTGCATTTGTGGCATGAATGTGACTAGCCATTGCTTTCCGATTGTATTTGAGGATGGAACCACCGGAGGGAATACATGTACTGAACTGTAAACTTGCAGTGGAGGCATAGGCCCTCGTCGGGTGTCTACTACTTTGTTTATGCTAAGTGGGCAGCATGTCAAGCTGCATTATATGTACCTATATTTCTTCCCATATTAGTACGGCTCAAAGCCTTGGTCACAGAAGTTTATTTCTACAACAGATAGATGTTAGTGCACAGATACATACCAGGAAAAAAATAATGGTGAGAAAGGGTAGCTATTGTGCACTCAGTAATAAAGGGTAAATATAATCACCCCGAAGTCTCTGGGAACCTCACAGAAGAAGCAAATATATATATATGTAAAAAGGATGGGAAGGGTGGGGCTTCAAGATGCTATCATCTGGATACAAAATGAATATTATGGGCTGGAGAGATGGCTTAGAGGTTAAGGCGCCTGCCTGCTAAGCCTAAGAATGCTGGTTCCAATCTCCATTGGTCCCAATCTCCAGGTCCCATGTTTAGCCAGATGCAAAGTGATGCAAGGGTGTAATGCCACACTTGCCCACAAGGGGGCGCACACATCTGGAATTTGTTCACAGCAGGTGAGAGACTGCTGGCGCACCCATCTCTGTCTCCCTCTCCCTCTCTGTCTATCTCTCTCTGTGTATCTCTCCAAAAATAAATAAAATAATAAAAAAATGAATACTACAGTCATGAACTGAGAGTAACTTAGGTTTCTTAAAAACATTGTTCCTATCAATACGTTACCATGGATTGGGAGGTTGTGTTTATAAAGACCCACATTTCCCTGACTAGCAAATGGTAGCTAATAGTTGCTGGAGGAAGGGACATCTTGTTTTTCATTGGGATAGCCAGCCACTGGTAAATTGACCATTTTTCAGTAAATCACTCCCAACCCATGATCAACTAAGGAACTCAATTTGACTTAGTGGATCAAAAATAACCAGTTCTGCATCACAAGCAAGGAAAAAGTATTACAGACATCCTTATTTATAATATAGTGCTTCATGTGTGCATACTTACATCTAGCTATGGTGTGGGGAAATATTAGAACATGAATAATAATGCAACATATAAAAATGTCTCTGAACCAAAATTGGTTTCGAATTTGTGAATATATATGAATATGTATATAGCAATATTGGAAGGATATAAAAACTTATTACAAAGCTGTTATTTAAAAAATTGTGGGGATGAACTATGAGAATGAAATATGGGAATGAATTATGGGAAAAATTGTAGGAATATTCTTTATGAGTTTTACACAAATCACTTTTGTGGATATTATTTATAATGCTAAATCCCTTACTTGTAGCTTGCTCTAAAAAATCTTACAACTGTGTAATCCACCCGCTTAAAGCAAAGTGACTAGCTTTCCTGTGCCTTGGTGTACCTTTGGCCTGAACAACACAGATAACCAATATTGACAATGACTAGAGATGCTCACTTATCTTAAGATAGGCTATTTGCCCAGTTTCTCAGAGGCCTGGTTGGACTCTCAATTCAGAACAAACATGCATGCGTAAGTGCTGATCACAGTACTGAAGACACGGAGATCTGCTGTAGGCAACAGGTGGGCTTAATGTGATTGCCCTTGTGCTCATAGTGTATGTGTGTTCAGGATCAGCAGGCCACAGCAGATCATACCCTAAATCCCTTCCTTTGACAAATGTTTAGGAATTATTCAAGCCAAAAGTGCCTACAGTTTGCTCATGCGATGTACCACTTGTTCACATATTACTGGTTTTTGGCTGTTCAATAAATGTACCTTTACACAGAGGAGGCCTCAGCCACAGTCCCATCAGAGCAGCAGTGACAACAGATGCAGCAGGGTTACTAATTGCTTAAGCGAAAGTTCTCTTCAATTTCCTTTTTCCTCGGCCTGCTTCTAGAGGCAGCTAGCCCAAGCCTGGGATCGGAGAACCAGGACTTAGCTCTCTGACCCATGAGGATCTACTCCTAGCATCACTTTGCCCACTTCTGGATAGGAAAGTTCCAAATGTCAGTTTTCTCTAAATCCAGGGCTATGGCCCCAAATAGTGAAACAAATTTCATGTCATATAAAATTGGAATTTCATAACTCATGTATGTTATTCATAAATTTTAAATGATTTCTGTATGTAATACATTGATTACAGTTGTTCAAAAATCAATTCAACAAAAAGATAGCCTGATACAGCAAAGATGTTATTGATATAAATAAAGATATTTTCAAAATAAAGCTGTTAAAATAATCACAAAAAGTAAAGGGCTGGTAATTTCATATTTTTTTTTAAATAATGCATTACATTTATTGCATAAAATCTGTCCAGGAGAAGTGTTGACTCCAAGACTTGCTAAGAACACTTAACTTTTCCACCTCTAGTATCCACCATCTGTGCCTAAAGTGTCTTTTTGATCCACCCAAGTGTTCATGAAAGCACCGACCTAATAGCTCTGCAATCACCATGCCCTATCTTGTTAACACCAATGGAAAACATGTTCTACATGTTCTACCTTCATTGTTTCTGAGGGATATTTAAAAAATCATAAATTAAGGCTGGAGAGATGGCTTAGCTATTAAGGCGCCTGCCTCCTAAGCCTAAGAACGTTGGTTCCAATCTCCAGCAGTTCCAATCTCCAGGTCCCACTTATAGCCAGATGCAAAGTGACACAAGGGCGCAATGCCACACTTGACCACGAGGGCGCACACGCATCTGGATTTCGTTCACAGCAGCTGAGAGGCTGTTGGCGTGCCCATCTCTATCTGTCCTCCCCTATCTCTCTGTCTCTCTCCAAAAAAATCATAAATTAGCAAAAGGGGAAGATATAATTTAATAATAATGTAGAAAATTGGATAATATTATTCAAAACCAATGTTAAAAACAAGCCATCAAACATGTTTGCAAGTATTTTATATATAATTCATCACACTGTTCCAGATCAAGATTTCGACACAGATCATTCAAAATTTCAGAAATTAATGGATTACAAAATGTGTTAAGATTATTTAACACAGTATTTATTCTTCAATTTATATCTGATATACATTTCTTATATTCATTTAAAATTATAAATGATAGTTTTTTGAAATAGAACTAAATTTCATATACAATGACCCTTGAAGAGTGAAACATACTATGTGAAACCAAAAGAAATCAATTTGAGATATGCACACCTGATATAAATGCCTATTTTCCTATTTAAACTGAATAAATTCTATTTCTTTAATGTAAATAATGATTATGTCAACAGGTTTGTTATTTGGGAAGTATAATCTCCTTTATCTTAAAATTTTAATTAAACAACATATATTTGAAATTGATGAAATTTATTGCAACTGTCATAATCACTAATTGTATTGTATTTACATGAATACATTTATTTCCATAATAAATTAAATGATTACATAGTATAAAATAAGATTATGACAAAAATAAAATGAATCTTCAAATAATTCCTATTTTATATATAGATTGCTGCTATGATTAACCTTTAATAAATGTTATCAGTCCTCCGCAATGTCAAAGAAATCATGACATTTCCATTATCTTAGTTTTGGCACATCATAGTTCTTTTATATAATATGTACCTCTTCTTTCTTAAATCTTTTCCCAGTCCCCCAAATGCACTCTAAAGTACCTTAATTTGACTGGACAGATTGCTTAGTGGTTAAGGTGCTTGCCTGTAATGCCTAGTGACCAGGTTTCAATTCCATAGGACCCACATATAGCCAATTCACAAGATGCATGCATCTGGAGTTCAGTGGCTAGAGGCCCTGGTGTGCCAGTTCATTCATATTCTCTCTCTCTCTCTCTCTCTCTCTCTCTCTCTCTCTCTCTCCTTGTAAATAAATAAAATATTAAAATCCCTTAATCGCTAGGAACCATAGTCAATGAATCACAAGAAGGATATTGAATTAATTTTGTTCTCCCCTTTAAAAACATTCTAATGTTAGTTGAATGTACAGAATGGGCAATGCTTCACCACTTATATAATATCTAATATTTCAGCATATGTATTTAATGTATAGTTGATTAAAAGGAATCATTTCAGTTTGAAAAGTAATTAGTATTTTCCCTTTTGAATATTGGAAACATAGACTTAACCTCAAGTTCCTCCATTGCAAAGCATTTATTTTCTGCAGGCAGTGAAGAGTAAAGGCACCAAGCAGGAGCCTGATCATTTAACTCCCTATATTTGCTTCTTTTGGACTATTTAACTTTCCATTAGCTCACTCAACCTCCACTGAAGTTATCAGCAAGTTAAGTGGAAACAGGGACTTTTGACTATTGAATTCCACTTATGAGTTCTTATTTGAGTACTCAAGAGCTCTGCTGGAGAATGTAAACTGAAAATCTCTTCAATGAACCTCTGGCATTGGGATAAAGGCACTTGTATTAAATTCAACATGGAGTAATCAGGTTCGAGACTTACATTTAGTTGTTATGAAATTATATGACCTGATTAAGAAATAAACAATATATACTAAAATTCAATAATCTTGCCACCTTTTTACCTTTTACTTAAAATTATTGCAACGCTAGCCATCAAATTTGACAACTAATGTATGTAATACTACTCTTAGTTGCAACATTATGCAAATTAATTCAAAGCATAAATTTAGTAAAGTACTGAAAAATGGAAATATTTCCATAAGATGTATTAACTATGAGATGGCATAGGATATCAAAATTAGGTTAGATATCAAATTAGATATCAAAATTAGGAAGATATATAGGAGCTTGCTAAAATTTAATCAGTTACATAGTCAAAATTTGGGAGGAAGAATGACAATGCAAAAGATTCGCATTCATCTGGGAGGGAGTCATTCATCTCTTACCAGTGTCTGCTGGTCAAGATGCTTTCTCACCATGTGAAGTATTTTGATGGCCACCCAGAACACAAGATACATTAAATGCCACTCTTTCTGATGTCCTATGTTTTCTTTGTATGCTGATGTTTCCTAAGATTCACCAAATGTCGCCACAGTTTGCATTGACTAATGAACATCATTTCAAACTTTTCCTTGTAACTTGATATAAATTTGCCAATTTTCCCATATTTATGGAAATATATTTACATTTCTATGTTCACATTATTCATAAGCCAGGTAGAAATGCCTATAATTCTGACAAGAGTGGGACTAAAGGTGGATGTCACCAAGTTGTCTGCACACGTGACCAGTGAAAGAGGAGGGAATGTTTCCCATTTCTACTAATATTGCCAGTTCACTTTTCACTTAACAGATAACTAAGACTCCTATATCCAATAAAAACAAATTGACACTCTAATGAACCTCTCTATTGCCTTCTCTCTCTTTTTCTCTCTCTCATTCCACAACTAGATGTCACTATCTATTGCAGACTGGTCTCAAATTCATAATCCCTCCTTAACATCCATTGTGCCAGGATAGCTGGCATACCTCACATAGTCTCCATCTTTCCATGTCAAGAAATGGCTGACATGGGGTATAACAGTGTTAAAATGCTTGCCGGGCACATGCAAGGCTACGGATTTATCCTTATCACAGAAAATAAAAATGAATTCCTAAAATTTTTCTTAATGTAAGTTAGTTATCTACCAATCCCACCCCAAATTCCAATGTTGCTGGAAATTTTGAAAATATAGTTGTGTCGCCAATATTTACCTCCAATATCTTTACTAGACTTAGTTCAGTTCATTTATTTGTCATATTTTATTTCACTTAAAAATAATTTTGATTTCTTAGCTAACAGTATTTAATGTGAGTTTGACGGGGGTAGACGGAAGAAAGGATAAAGAGAAGTGTTTGTATTTATAGTAGATTTACAGATGATGGAATTTTGGCATCTGGAGGACACACCCTGAGGAATGGTACATGGGTACAAAGAAAAATTCCAGATGCATAGTCAATCATAAAATTACGTCTCAGAGAGGAACATGTAATCACTCAATCTTTTATGGCCCCTCTTCTCTATGAGAGCAAATAGAGACTCTATTTTTTTTCTAAGATATTTTAACTGATCATTTTAAACAATGCACATGTCTAGGGAGGGGCATTCTGTGGCATTCAAGAGACAAAAGATAATTCTAAGTAAGAACAATAAAGGAAAAGTTTGATCCTGCTTTCCAAAGAAGAGCATAAACTTATGGTAATACTACACTTATTCAGAGTATTTAACAGATGTTTGTTTCTGACTCAGAAGAAAGAAATAATCTAGAAATGCATTCACTTATAAGAGACTACAGTTAAAACAACTATGTCTGAAATTAGCAGAATATCATACCACTTAAGAGTATTAAATATGAGTTTGTTGGTAAGTAACTAAATAAAGTTTTGCTTGCTGAGAGGAAGTAGGTAGACTAACCCCATGCCCAGAAGAATTTAATTAATGAAACAATGAACTCTAAACACTATAACAGCTTGAGGTTACCTATACAAATTTTCATTTGCTTTTGGAATTAGCGACTCTGAAAATGAACCCACAACCAGACAGTTCAATGTAATTTCTATGCCTTTAAAATATATTTATAGAATTTAATTTTATTTAAAAATAATATCTATGGCTTTCAATAAAATAAGATATACATTTGTGAACATGTTCAGTTAAATCATTTAACTGTTCAAAGACAATTACTTTAAACTCCTGATAAGACAGGAAGCTTATATTTAGCCTCTGATGTTTGAAATGAGTGTCAGTGGGCTTAGAGTGAAAAAGTACATAAGCCAGCTGAGCTGGGTGAACAGAGTGGGCTGTCTCCAGAAATGACAGTAGCAATGAACTTGCAGTGAGATGACATTATCATGAAATTAAAGAAAGTGAAGCAATCCATTAATAAAAGAAAAAAGTAAAATTACCACTCCTTTAATGCAGAATACAGATTAGTGTATCTGTAGGAAATCTTGAATAGCACTTAAAAATCATTGCACATAAACCATATAGCAAACCTGTCATTAATATATCAATAATTAGTAATGAATGCTGGGGAATTAAAATTAAGAACTCTTGCTCCCTCTTTCTCCAAACACATAAAATCAACTTTCCTGATACCAGGAGAGGGAGCTCCCCAAAGCAAGTGCATCTCACAGGTAGACAGCATCTCAGGGGAGGAGGGTGACTGGTGAAATATTTGTTTTATGATGGTGATTGTTAGCACCATCCTGATGAGTGTCTCCTGAGCATGGTGACCTGAGTTACCATACAGGCCACATCAAAAAATAGAGTATGGATACTTTGTCTTCTAATTTCACTGTTTCCAGCCTATTTGAAGTCCTTGAGGAAAAGCCAAACAAAGCTTTCATAATATTGTCAAGGGTGTAAGCATCTTAAATATAATAGAAACAAACCTGAGCTTAAAAATAAATCAAATCAGCAAGCAAACATAAACTGGAGTCTTGGGAGATGGCTCAAATATGTACAATGCTCATCCTACAATCATGAGTACTTAGGGTCACCAGGATGTATATAAAAGCCAGATGTCATAGTGCAAAAATGCAATCCCCATGCTGGGGATACACAGGAGGATCCTTGGAGCTCCCTGGCTGGTGAGCCAAGTTAGTGAGTTCTAGCTTCAGTGAGAGACCCTGTCTCAAAACATAACATAGACAAATTGAGGAAGTAATGTCTTCAGTGTGAACGCATAGAAACAGCATGTGCACATGAACATACCATAGACACGCACACACGCACACACACACACACACACACACACACACACACACACACACACAGACAAGTTTGAGAATTACCTCTGGAGGCTGGAGACATTATTGCTCAGTGGTTAAAAGTGTGCACTCTTAAAACCTGCACCATGTAAAGTCAGGTGGCAAGTGGTACTCCATTACTATCAACATATAAAAACAAACAAAATTTTGTATACATACCTCTAATTCTAAAACTTCTTTTACAATGGGGCACCCTGTGTTGTCCTGTGATCTTCAGAATTATGCCATGGCATTCATGCTACACACACACACACACACACACACACACACACACACACACACAGCTGTGGCAATTATGAATCGATACAGCAGTCTCCTTCATAAAGTAAAAATAAGTAAATATACTCAAATGACAATGAAATACAGATCAGTTAAAAAAAACAAAGTTCATGTATTGGAAGTACAAAATATAGAAAACAGGAGAAAAAAAGGCAAATTTTAGCCGGGCGTGGTAATGCATGCCTTTAATCCCAGCACTTGGGAGGCAGAGGTAGGAGGATTG
Organism: Orientallactaga sibirica; assembly: GCA_036365145.1. Lineage (NCBI taxonomy): Eukaryota > Metazoa > Chordata > Mammalia > Rodentia > Dipodidae > Orientallactaga > Orientallactaga sibirica. The sequence continues at coordinate 26,738,320 of JAEOAD010000024.1, forward strand.
CCGTGAGTTTGAGGTCACCCTGAGAAATTCCAGGTCAGCCTGAGCTAGAGTGAGACCTTACCTCAAAAAACCAAAAAAAAATAAATAAATAAAAATTAAAAAAAGGCAAATTTTGACTGTTTCAGAAACATTGCCATAAATGATATTGAAGGGTAGAGAAAATCTGAGAGACAGGATCATCATGAAAAACAAAATTTTTACAGATCCTTAAAATACTTTGTTTTTGTTTAACAGAAGAACAAATTAATAATCTGAGGCACACAGAGGGGCACTGAGGGAAAAGGGATAAGACTGAGGAGTTACTTTAAAACAGATACAAGCAGACAAGGTCTCCTACGGGAGAACACCAGGACTCCTATTATTTGTGGTGTAGAGCATCAGCAAGCTTTGACAGGAACTGCAGCATGTGCCTGTGTTTCTCTGTGACTCACTGTGTCCAACCACTGAGAAGAGTTGGTTTTATAAATTAGACAGCTTAGCAAACAAGTTGAGTGAACATCCACACTCTGAGGAAGAGATACAATTCCTTGGAAGAAAGCTTCCCTAGCAATCCCTTGAGTATGTCATCAATTTAAAAGTTATCATGCTTCTAATACCACTGTTGGTAGGTTGTGTCACCATATCACAATGACAAAACAAAATAAACATATCAAAATTGATGCATTCCTATTTTTGAAAGAAACAGGTGCAGATGCATTACATATCAAAAAGAGTAATTATGGATTGCATTTGTGAGAAGAATAATCCATTTAAACTTTCTTTACCAAATACACCAAAATGTATAACCAGATGGGAGATATTAGAGCACCATATCAATAACATATATATGGAGAGAGAGAGAGAGGAAATATACAGCCTCATGTTGAAAAAATGCAGTAGGATTCACTAAAAAATACCCAAATTTAACCAAACGTAAGGAGGGTCATGCACAAGAAAACACATAGAGAGCATAAGAAAGGCTGAGAATACAGACCCTCACAGAGAGAATGGCTGTGAGAACAAGAATGGGAGAAATGTATAAAATTTCAGTAATCCAATGATTACTAACACAACTATTATTGAGTAGGATCTCTCTCTCTGCACTCAAAAAATTTAATAAACACTGGACTAGAAATATTCAGAAAAAGTCTATAATGAATTTGTAGACTTTTGCTTCTTTTCATTATTTCCTAAACCATATCAAATAACAGCTATTACTACAGAATTTATTTTGTCTTGAGTATTTCAAGTAAGTAGATGATATAAAGCCCGTAAAAGAATGTGAGTAGGTAATGTGTAAATATTAGGCTATTTCGTATATAAGGCCTTTGAGAATAAATATATTTTGATATTCACAGGGTAAATAAAAATACAATGCTGTTTATTATTGCCTGTGGGCATGGAACATGGGAGATATTGATCCAGGGTACAATTCTTCAGTCATGCATATAAACTCTAGAGATCTACAGTACAGTGTTACGATTAGCTTACAACACTAGTATATTGAACTAATCAAGGATTTTATCTCTTATTTCTCACCATACACACACACACACACACACGCACGCGTGTGTGTGTGTGTATATATATATATATATATATATATGATGAGTATATATATATATATATATATATATATGATGAGTATATATATATGATTAGTATATGTTTGTATAAATAAATCAGAAGATTAGAGTAAAAGTGAGGAATGAAAAATGAAGAAACTTTTACTGAAGGATGGTTTCCTCTCACCTACTATGCCATAGTAAGCATAGTAGTGGCTTCCACTAGTATGCAAAAGAAAATACTTTGAAAGACAGCCTCGACAGTGTTTTGTGACCCTATATGCTCCATTCAATGACTGAATGATAAGTACTCATGTAACTATATGTTTAAAATTTACAATTAAAATACAGAAGAAAAGAGTTTTTTTTTTTTTTTTGTTTTTTTTAAAGAAGTACTGTCTCCAGTAAAAGGAATGAGTCATTGTAATATAACTATCCTCAAATTAATGTTTTTTTTTTAATTTTTGTATGCATTTATTTATTTACAATATTGTAGTCTTCTATCTCCTCTTCCCCAGCCCACTTCTCCTGAGGGGTCTCCTCGGTGGGTGGGGGTGGTATTGTGTTCAGTGTTGGATAAATGAGGTTTCAGTCAGTCTCTGGGGAATAGGTGGCAGGGGATGTGCCTCAAAATATTTCTATAGACCCTGTGTCTGTTATAATCCTGCTGTCCCCTCTTTCTCAATGGTCCTTAAGGCTTGGGGAGTCTATCAGCAGTCTGATTTAGTGTTGAGTTCTTTGTAGACTCCGAGTTTCTGATTCAATGTGACTTGATTGACCACAGTGTCTTTCACAATTCCTCTGGAGCTGGTTGTCAAGATACCACTGAGAGCTGTACTTGTGTCACTGCTTGTTCTGCAGCTTCTCTTGATCTCTGGCAGATGTGGTAGAGGTATGAGGTCTTGTTGGATGCAGCTGGACATATGTTCTTGTCCTATTTACTGATCTTGTATTTCCTCAATTTTCTCTGCCATCTGTAAAATAAAACAGATTCTCCAAGAGTAAGAGCAATTTGGATTAAAGTGTAAATGAATAGTTATTTTATTTTTTGTTATGTAAGCCCACTCTTTTTCAAAGAACATTGGGGACTTCTCTCTGGAGTCTGTGAGTTTCATGTCCATGAGATTCTGACTTGGTTTCTATGACTAGGAAGGTGTCTCCTCTCACTACCCACACTTTTGAGCCATCCTCATGTCCAAGTGCAAAACAAATGCTTACATGAAAAGACCATGTGCCATTACTACACAGGTGTGTACCTCTTGCCCACATCGTTGTTTTCATAGCTTGCAGTGTCACCTGCTTATTCATGTTGTGGATTACCAGTGTCCTTCAACAAATCCTGCACTTTTTTTCTAGCATTACAAGGGCTAGCTTGGAGGCAATTGGTTCCCCTCTCAGATGCAGCATACTATTTCAATGTTCTGTGACCATAGCCTGTGATGTGTTTAGCAATAGGGTCTTACCATTTAGCTCTGTCAGGCAAGTAAGTTTTAAAGTAAAGGCCTGCATTGTTTTTGCAACCTTATGGGTCCTCCTGTCCAACAGCTCAATGTGAGGACTAATTAAAATCTTGTTCTGGGATTAACTAGTTAGATCCTGTGGTTTTAGCTTTTAGCTTTTTCCACCTTCTACAGGACACTTATGTCTGTACCAACCTCCATGCCTTCTTATTAGTGGTTGTGTCTTGTAGAATGGTATCCAAAAGGAAGGATTCAATGGAATTGATTCATGTTATATTTAGTGATGTATAATTCCCTTCCCCACCCTTCCTACCCCATACTCCTCCAATACTTTCCCACCAACTCTAGAATTTTGATTCATGTGAAAATAATTACAGTTATATTCAAACACTTTCTCTTCAAATGAAGGAAATTGCAAATTTTCATGTATCTCCATCAAGGTTTTATCATGTAATGGAAGATATCTGAGTTTTTTTTATATTCCAAAATCAAATACACGTTTATTAGACATGCATAGACACAAATACCTGAAGCTATAGAATCAATGGAAATATTCTTAATTTTTTAAGGAGTCTGAGAAGTCCATGAAATTTATAAGTATTTAAAAAATAATTTGCAGGTCATTAATGTATTTTTTTATTCTAGATGATAAAAATATATCAAATTTTCAAATAATTTGTTATTATATGAATAATTTCTGATTCCACTAAAATTCAGTCATAATAACAACAAAGTTATACCTATTTTCTGAAAAAAAAAAATCTACTAACTTGACAACATAATATAATTCTATATAATGCAGGATTTAAGAAAAATACAAAGAGAAATAGGAATATGTTGTGACCATATATATATATATATATATATATATATATATATATATATATATGAAAAATAAAATAAAAAAATATGTCCACAGTTCTAGAATATGAAAAGGAACCTTTGAAATATATTAATAATCTCAACATTATAGAAAGGAAGTTTGCAAATAAATAAACTTCTACCTGTATGAAGTAGGGAAAAAAATCTCAAATTAAGTATAAGCAAGGACAGAACATTTTAATGATCTAACAAAAAAATGATGAACTGAAAAACAAAAGAACAATATAGAATATGATTGAAATCAAACACAGAACTTAAGAAAATAATTCATAAAATTCCACTGAGACTAAAATAAAACAAAGCTTATATTACAAGTATAAAAAATGGAATAAATCATAAGACAGTAATAGACTGATAGGTAGAAAATTATGATAGTCATCCTAAAACTCTTGAAAAATTAAGTTAAATTACAAATTTTCTAAAATATGGATGAAAAACCAAAGTATATGATTATTATGTTTGTAACAGTCAAAATAATAAAAGTTTTTTTTTTTTAATTTTCACAAATTTTTATACTTTTCAAGAAATTCCAATGAAAATAAGAGGTATTTATTCCATATGAACTAAGACTAGTACAAAAGTTGTGTAAAAATTTGAAGTCTCAAACTAGTCAAAGCATCTTTTAAAAAATGAAATGTTAGAGAACTGATGCTGAGAATTTATAAAATTACATGCACTTATTTAGTAATTCTGTGTATGTTGGAAAATAATATTTATTCAACAGAAAACAGGTTACAAAAACAAAACTAAGGAGGCAATTAAGAGCTATACATGTTTACAGCACACTGCTATAATGATTTAAGATCAATAACTTAATGTTAAGAGGCTCCCATCAAGATGGTGAAAAAAAGAGAAAAAAAAAGAGATGCTTCAAATTAACAAAATTAGAAATGAAATAGCAGAGATCACAACAGACATAAGTGAAATTGCAAGAATCATCAGGACTTATTTCAAAAACCTGTACTCCACAAAACAGGAGAATATGGAGGAAATGGATGAATTTCTGGACACATACCACCTATCAAAGCTAAACCCAGAGCAGATTAATCTCCTAAACAAACACCCATTGAGATTGAAAAGGTAATCAAACACCCCCAAAAAAAAGAAGACTCTAGGACCAGATGGCTGTTCAGCTGAATTCTATCAAATCATCATGGAAAAACTGAAACCATTTTTTCTCAAACTGTGCCACACAATCAGAGAACAGGGAAAGATCCCTAACTCCTTCTATGAAGTTAGCTTCACCCAAATTCCAAAACAAGGCAGAGATGCCACAAGAAAAAAAATACATATATATATATATATATATATATATATATATATATATATATATATATATATTTCCCTGATGAACATACATGCAAAGATCCTGAACAAAATTCTAGCAAACTGAATTTAACAGCATATCAAAAGCATGAGGCACCTTGATCAAGTAGGATTCATCCCTGGAACACAGGGGTGGTTCAACATACAAAAATCTGTCAATGTAATATACCACATAAATAAGCTTAAACACAAAAACCACATGATCATTTCAATAGATGCAGAAAAGGCCTTTGAGAAAATACAACATCACTTCATGATCAAAACATTGACAAGAACAGACACAGGGACTTCTCAGGGGAAGAAATACAAATGGCAAACACACACTTAAGAAAATTTTCAATATCCCTGTGGTAGTTTGAATATATGTCTCCCAATATATTCAGTATTTTATTAGTTATAGTTTGCATCTGCAATCACCTTACTAGAGGCAATGTCACTGGGGGCCGGTCTTAAGGTGTGGTGATGGTTTGAGATTCCATTGTAAAGATATGCAGTGTGCCTAATAGGAGTTCCTGAAGTGTTCTGTGGCTCTTTGGCTGCAGTTTTGCTCTGTGTGCTGTGTGGCTGGGGGCTTTTGCTCTCTTGCTTGGTCCTGTGGAGAGGAGGCCACTTCTTCTTCCATTATAGAACTTCCCCTGGATCTGTAAGCTTCAAGAAATAATATACCTTCCTCCATAACTGTGCCTGGTCTGGAAGTTCATCCCAGCGAACTTGTCTGCTACAATCCCTAATTAGCAAGGAAATGCAAATTAAAACAACTATGAGATTCCACCTTACCCCAGTAAGAATAGCTAACATTAAAAAAGAAAGAAAAAAAGAAAGAAAAAAAGAAAGAAAGAAAGAAAGAAAGAAAGAAAGAAAGAAAGAAAGAAAGAAAGAAAGAAAGGGAAAAAAAACTAATGGAAACAAATGCTGGCGAGGCTTTGGAGAAATAGGAACCCTCTTTCATTGTTGGTGGGAATGTAAAATGGTGCAGCCTCTATTGAAAATGATATGGAGACTCCTAAAAAGGATGACTATAGACCTATCAACAGATCCAGTTATCCCCTTACTGAGCATTTACCCCAAAAGCTCCATGCCTCACATTAGAGAGATTTGCTCAACCATGTTTAGAACTGCTCAATTCATAATAGCTAAGAGGTGGAATCAACCCAGGTGTCCATCATTAGGTGAATGGATAAAAAAAAATATGTGTTATATCTACACTATGGAATTCTACTCAGCAATAAGGAAAAAATGACACAATGAAATTTGAAGAAAAATGGTCAAACTTGGAACATATCATTCTCAGTAAGCTCACCGAATCACAGAAAGATAATCATCACATGGTCTCACTCATCTGTGCCTCCTAACCTGAATCTGCCCGAGATGCTGTCATACCTAAAAAGCACCTTGAGGGCCAGGCAATAGTGAGGGTGGGACATGAGGGAAGGATAAGGGTAGGGGCACAAATAGGGACCAAAATGGAAATGGTACCATAAAATCCTATATCCTGAATGACAGGCTAAAAGACTGAACCTTCAGCAGGCCCATAGAGGGAACACCTGAACCACAGGGCCCTGGAGAGGACATCATAAAGACTAACCTTAATCTTTTTATCTTTTTCTCTTTCTCTCCCTCTTCTCTCTCTGTTCTCTTTCTTTTTTATATTACCTATACTTTTCTTCCTTCATAGTCCTTGATGCTGACTGGTAACTCCCAGTGCCAGCATATGGTTAACTTTCACAATGAGCTGTTTATCAGAGACCTACAAGGTTTCCCAAAAGAGGGCAGATTTCTCCCTGGGTTCTTGATGACCCACCAAAGGTCAATGATGAAACCCTACTGCCGAAGACACCACATGTTGTTGGGATGGAACATGGGGTGCCATGGCTTGAATCTGGAAAACAGTCAGTCCCTAGACAGTTAGCTTGTCTAGTGCCAGAGGATGCTGCATGAGCGACTGGGGAAAAAGGACCAGCATCTGTCCAAACAACTAGTAGTCTGAGCTACACAGCATTAAAGAACCTGACATGAGGCTCAAACAAGTGCAATCGTGGCACACAGCCATGGTGGGTAACCAACTACTCTTTATTTGGCTAACAGATTGGCTCAGAGGAATGAAATTCATAGCTGGAACTGGGAAACAAGTCAAAACCATGTCCATAAAATGAGACCATTCTCAATATCAAGCTCCCACTAATCGTAGGCCATAAGAGTGCCTACACATATAAACTTCTCTATAAAATAATAATGGTCACCCTATCTATCTGATGCTGACTCTTCTCTCTATAGGAGAATTTGTTTCTCTTTTTCAGATGGATGCTGAACCTGAGGGGGGATATGCCTATTGCCCCTCACAAGGGCCCCAGCTGAAACCATAGAGTAATAGGGGATATGGGAACGAGTGCAGCTTTCTCAGTGAACCTGACACCAGGACAAAGCTGAAGGAGATAGACACAGAGAACTCTCAACTCCTTCTAAACCAGATATCCAGAAACACAGAGGCTCCCAAGACCTCATCACTGAAGAACTAAAATGAACCCAACATGACTCAGGGAAATTCACAGAAGAGGGGGCAGAAAGAGTACTAGAGCCACAAGTTGGGTCATTATACACAGAGACATTGCCTCTTGCCCATAAACTGTTGGCTACCCTCACAATGCATGACCCATATTCCTCAATGAGGGGGGTCCCTTCTGAGGGGGGAGGACAGGGAGGAGGCTATCTAAGGCACCAACATGAATATAAAATTAAAATTAAAATAAATAATAGTAAAAGATATGTAGGCCAGGTGGTGGCACACACCTTTAATACCAGCATTCAGGAGGCAGAGTTGGGAGGATCGCTGTAAGTTCAAGGTTAACCTGATTCTACATAGTGAACTCCAGGTCAGCCTGGGCTTAAGCAAGACCTTAAAAAAAAAAAAAAAAAAAAAAAAAAAGTGTGTGTGTGTGTGTGTGTGTGTGTGTGTGTGTGTGTGTGTAATAAAAGCTGGGCTATAACTCAGAGGTAGTGCTTGCCTAGTAGGCACAGGGCCTTGGTTATGTTATAGCACTGTATAAATAAGTAATTAAATAAATAAACAAATAAATAATATAGTTTAAAAAATAACTCAAAAAACAAAGGAAGAAGAAAATATACCTAACACTAGCATAAGTAGAAATATGACAAAATACAGCCACATTAAAATATTGATTAGGAAAGCAATGTAGGTTATCAAAGTAACCAGTTGTGGCCCTTTGAATTTTTTAAGTGTTTTATTTATTTATTTATTTATTCATTCATTCATCCATTATTTATTAATTTATTTGCAATGAGAGGGAGAAAGAAAGAAAAGGGAGAGTGATAGAGAAAATGGATGCACCAGGGCTGCCACAATTGGCCTGATATGCATATGCCACCTTATGCATATGGTTTTGAGTGGGTACTAAGGAATTGAACTCTGCTTGGTAGGCTTTGCTGAAAAGCACCTTAACCAATGAACTACCTCTGTATCCCAACTGTGGCTCTTATAAAGAGCACAATTGATAACATTTAGTTAGACATTTGTAAAATGTAACAAAGCCTTAAATTCAGATTTAACTACTCCACCATGTCCCCATGTTTCTACTAGGGAGAGGTGGGAGAGGGGTAAAAGGAGGAGGGTGGGAAAGTATGATGATCATGCATATTGTCCACAAAAAGTTGAGAAAGGTTTCATAATGTTCTCTTGTTTCCATGCAGATGCACAGCTTGAGCACATGCATGCTCATGTATCACACATGATGCATACCAAACATGTCAACGTTTAACATGTTTTGGAAAATCCATACATTTTTAATAATACGGTAATGCAACCTTGGATTTTTTAGCAGAATTGTTCACAAGAGTCTAACATGGGGGGGGGATGTTGAGCCAGGCATAGTGGGAGGTTGAGGTAGGAGGATTGCCATGAGTTTGAGACCACTCTGAGACTACATAGTGAATTCCAGGTCATCCTGGGCTACCTCAAAAAAAAAAAAAAAGTCTAATCTGAGAACTATATGTGTCCATAAGTTTAAATTTGATTAATCAATATAAAAATAGTGAATGAAATGTAGTGGGCTTAAAGATGAAACTCACAAACATAATTTTGAACACAAGTAGGCAAAAACAGTAACCTGAACAGTGAATATCCTGGGCTCTCATGATGAGTTTAGAAATATTAGTGTGCTAAAGAATTTATCCTTCAATTTTATATCAAGTCTAAACCTATTATATGTAAAAGTTTTCTGGAAATCATAAAGAAAGGTTTATGTTTTTCTTAGACTTGCAATACTTTATACTGATTTATATATAATATTACAACAGCAAGGTTACTATTTTACATTATTACAGCAGTAAGGTGACTATTTTTACATTATACTTGCCTAATGGTCACTGTTACTATATCCCTATATATTCATTCTGTATTAATAATTTCAAGATACCATTTCTCCTTGGAATTTTTTACTTAGAAAATATCATCTTTAAGTATTAAAGTTTTCTCAGCTCAGTTTTTACTAAATTTATCAAAGAAATTTATATTTTTAGAATTTTTGGAACTTTTAGAATTCACATAATTGATCTCTACCAAGTGATATGAGGAATTTCACTTAAATAGATAATAATGTAAATAGTGTCACTGTCAGTTCAACTGTGACCTACTGAAAACACATAGAAGAAATATAAGACTTAGGAACAAGATGATGTCTTTTCTTTCAGAAAAAAAAAAAAAAACTTTCTTTCAAGCCATAAATGATTATAAGTACAATAAAAAATAAAACTATAAACAATAAACAATAAAACTATACTATATTACATAAAATATGCTTTTTTAGCATTTACAGGTAAGGTTTTCATCCTTTACATTTAGTTGTTTTTTTATAACAGTATCCTTTTTGCTTAGAATTAGGTTGTCTTCAATACTACTCTATTTATTGATAAGAAGTTTATTGCAACATAAACTTTTAACATTTTTATATCTTAATATATATTTCCAACTATCAAAAACATAATTAAGCCTTATAAACTTTTTAATTGAAATGTTAAACAAGTTGTCTTGTTATAAATGAAGAGCCCTATTTAAAAGCAAAGAAAAGAAAGGTATATTTTACTGAATTGTTTCCAGTAGGATGACCAGATATCATATTTTCCTGGAAATTGAATTAAATGTCACTTTAATATATGGCAAGTATAATGAAAGATTTAATAAAAGCTGATGTTTAAAATTAATATGTTCATTTGCAAGCAAAGGAAAAGAGAAAGAGAGAGAGGCATACCAGAATCTTTTGCCACTGCAAACAACTCCAGACACATGCACTACTTTCTGCATACGGCTTTACATGAGTATTGGAGAATGAATGGACCTCATGGTGTCAGTCTTAGCAATCAAGTGCCTAAAAGTTATTTCTTTTTGTTCCTATTCATCGACTTTTTGGAGATTATTAGGAATACCTCTTGTGAACACACCAAATAATTTTAATATTCTATATAAAATCCCATCAAACAAATATTTCTACCTATTGACCTTGATTTTCCCTTTGTACATGGTGTGCTGTGAGAAAAATATGAAATTTTTTAAATAAATATAATCTTTTGGATGGGGTAATGAACAACTCTTTTCTTATTTGTCAAATATTTGTTACACATCTTATTAATAATCTACAGATTGGACTGTTAACATGAATGGTATACTTATAATTACAAATGATTTTTTCATATACAGGTTTTAGATTTTCATTTTATGTATGTGTATATATGTTTGTGTGGGAATATGGGTCATGAAACTAGAAAGACAAACAAGAGCATTGGAGAGGTCAACTAGAGGGTCACTGAATAAAATAAAATAATAAAATCAGATTATATAAGATAAACAATAAAACTATAAACAATAAACATAAAACTATACTAAATTACATAAAATATGCTTTTTTAGCATTTAAAGGTAAGGTTTTCATAAAATCAGAAGGGGTGGTTATGTTTGATATTCATTGTCAATATGACTGTATTTAAAATTCTATAATGTGTAGTTACAAAAAAAATTAAGCAGGAAAAAAAAAAACACTGAATACAGGCAGTGTTATCTCACGGGCTCAAATCCTAAACTGAATAAAAAAGAGAAATTGAGCACTGGACTAGGATTCATCTTTCCCTTCCTCCTGATGGTTGGCAAAGTGTAACTAAACACCACATAGTCCTGGCACCTTTAATTTCCCTCCATATGAAATATGAACTAAAACTTTTAGCACAAAATAAACCATTTTTGGTTATGTTGTTTTTCTAACATCAACACGAGAAGTAATACAGACACATGTGCCCAAGAGCTGGGATGGTTATGTGATAAAACAATCATGTGGTTCTTCTTATGTCCTTGGGGCGATTTGCAAGAAGAATGTGGAAGAATGTGGAGCCATAGCACAGACCAGCCCTAGAATACCTATAGAACAAGGTTTAATGGGTTCTTGTGGTGTGCGCTTCAGAGAATAAAATAGCAACATAAAAATGAAAACTAGAGACACTGCTCTTGTTTCAGAGAGTGTATACATGATTTTCAAATTGATAAATTTCAAATTGATAAAGGTTCAACATGTACTGAATGCAAGGAAGAGGGATCAATTCTTTTTATACTTTTGACTGGAAGTTTCATAGCAGGAAAGACGTGGTGGCACGGTCAGAAGCAGAATAGATACCATTTCACCCATCAGTATGCAGAACAGGAAAGACGTTCAGACCTCAAATTCTTCAAGCTCTGTCCTCATTTACCTACTTTTTCCATCAAGGCTCTGCTTCCTAAAGGTTGTTCAACCTTCTAAAACAGCATGACTACCTGGGAATCAAGTGTTCAAAAACATGTTTGTGTGTGGGGGGGCGACTCATTTCACAATCAAACCGTAACAGTGGAGGACAAGAATTCTAACAAGAACTAAGATAGAAACAAGTTGTGTTATATTTGGACAAAGAATCTGGCTTTATGCTATTCTATCCTGAGAACTTGAGTGATGCTGGATTAAAAAACAATGATGAGTGGGGCTAGAGAGATGGCTTAGTGGTTAAGGAGCTTGCCTGCAGATTCTAACAAGCTGAGTCCCATTTACCAGTACCTACATAAAGCCAGATGCACAAAGTGGCATGTGCATCTGGAGTTCATTTGCAGTGGCTGTAGGCCCTGATATGACAATTCTGTCTGTCTCTATTTTATTTCTATCTCCTTTTAAATAAATAAATATCTCGTTAATAATAATACATGTTTAAAAATAAATAAATATGTTTAATAAATAATGAATGTACTTGTTTAGCAGACCAAATGTCAAGACAGGATAATAATCAGGCTCTCTCATGGTTAATTTTCTCTCTTTTCCAGGTCTAAAGTGAAAGAAAGAAAAAAGAGGGACAATGGTTGGAGAGATATATCAGTGGATAAAGGCACTTGCTTTCAAAGCTTGCTTGGCAGTGGGGTTCAATTCCCCAGTTCCATGGAAAGCTAGATGCACAAAGTGTTGCATGCATATAGAATTTACAGCAACCGAAGGCCCTGGAAGGCCCATTCTCCCTTGCTTTCTCTCTCTCTCCAATTAAAAAATATGTATGTGGTTGTTTGATTCAGGTGTCCCCCATAAACTTAGGTATTCTGAATGCTAGTCTCCCCAGCTGATTAAAATTGGAAATTAACACCTTCTGGAGGCAGTGCATTGGTTCATTTTGAGTATCCTCAGTGTCTGTCTCCATCACCCTGGCTCAGGCTGCCAGGCTTGTCATGGAAGCAACAATCTTGCTCATCTCACCAATACCTTTGTGTTTTCACCTGGGAACCAGCTGTTGCGCTAAGTAGGGGTAGTTCACCCGCTTACATGGAGTCAGCTTTCCTTGGACTGTTGAAAAATTTTTGTTGTCCTAAGTTCTTGGTATTTTATGAAAAAGAAAAGTAGATTCTTCAATGGAGGATGAGATTAGGACAGGTTATAGGGTACAAGCATTGTTAATTTAGAGAGATTTTGATGGGTGTAGCCTCACTTGTGGGTAAAAACTCTTGGAAGCTTCTCACTGGAGTTCATAAAATCTTGATCGCCATAGGATTCTGAATTGGTTTACACTTTCAGCTGTGGTGTCCTTCCCACTGAGCATATCTCTTAGCCAATCAGAAAGTCAGTGGGTATCTGTTTAGAGTGGGTACCACTAGTGCACAGGCGTGTGCATTTTGTCAGTATGATTGCTTGCCTATAAGAGGGTCCCCTGCTTGTTCACAGCATTGTTGGCCATTCTCATGTTGCAATTTCCAACACTGTATAGGCTAACCATCTGGGAGCTGACTTCCTTCCAGATTCAGCTGGATCTCTTGATGTTCTTTGTTGGCAGCATGGGTTGTCTTCAGTAATGGGGTCTTATCTTTCCCTTCATATATTTACCTTAGCATGTATATTGTCCCACGGGTGTTTTAAGTTATATTTTGGAACCATACTTATAAGTCTCAATTAATTTGGGTTAACATCATAACCACTATATATATATATATATATATATATATATATATATATATATATATATGTTTTTCGATGGAGGTTTTAACTCTAGTCCAGGCTGATCTGGAATTCATTATGTAGTCTGAGGGTAGCCTCTCACTCAAGGCAATCCTCCTACCTTTGCCTCCTGAGTGCTTGGATTAAAGGCTACCAAAACCTGGCTAAGTATTTTTTTTTTTTTTTGTCAATGTATTGTATAGAATTTATTTCAGTTATTACTTATATATGTATGACTGATGTTATAAGCATTGAAGTTATTTTCCATCTCATATATGGGCTCTTTAGAAGGATAGAATCAATAAGATGAACATGTTTCATCAAGATGATTCACTGGAATAGCTTCTGGGCTGGGTAGTCCAACGATTAAAGTCTTCAGGCTGGAGAGTACCAGAATCCAGGCCATGAGGCTGGACACCTCACCAGTCTAAATAGGGAACTGAAGAACTGCAGGATTGCTTGAACACTGCTGGTCTTCAATCTATATTTGATCTACCCAAGAAGCTGGGAAAGCAATAGGGCAGATACATGCACCAGTGGCTAGCATGAGCAGGTAGGCAAAATTTCTGTGATCACTTGGAAAATCCTTATATGGCATCCACCATTGAAGGGACCCTTACTCTGGGGGAAGGTCGTATTCACTCCATCAATCCTTTCTGAAACACCTTCACAGACCCACCAGATAGGTGTATCATCAACTGGCTTCCTAATCTGATCAAGTTGACAATAGATTTATATATATATATATATATATATATTTTTTATTTATATTATTTTGATTTTACATTCATAGTAAAGGTTCCATTGTCCTCCTCCCTGTCCTCCCTCTTTCAAAGGGACCCTTGTCAATGGGGAATGTGGGTCAAGCATTGTGAGGTTAGTTAAGAGTTCTGGGGGGTTGGCCCCAGTCTCTGTGCATAATGGCCCAACTATGACTCTAACAATCTTTCCGCCCCCTCTTCCGCAAGTTTCCCTGAGCCACATTGGGGTCATTTTAGTTCTGCTTCAGTGATGCTGTTTTGGATTTTAACCAGCAGAGTATCACATTGCCTTAGTAATGAAATATACTTCATAACAAGTTGATTTCTTATATTCATCTTATAGACAATTAGTCTGCATTAACATGGCCATTGCCACAAACAGTACAATTGTCCCTTGTTTTGTCTTATAGCATTATTTAACTTTATACTTAAGTTTTTGTTTTGCAATTCATAATATGAAAATACTATACTTTGTAAATACTGTAAAATTCTGTTTTGTTTTAAAATATTTTATTTTATGACAGTATCTTATTCCTAATTTTATGAAAGTATATTGCACAATGCTTGCTTTTCTTAGAAATATGTCTGTGGTACTTATATAAGTTTAGGTGTTCTACATGTGTTCATGGGAATCGAAGAAATAAAGAAACACAATTTTAAATAAAACTGACAATATTGGTAACAAATTATGTTAGATGAGAGTAGAAATTACAAGGAAATTTCCTTTAAGATAAATTGTTTTTCTAATGTAACAAGAAATATTCTGGAAATCAGAAGTCTTTAACACACTATAGCTAATAAACACAATTTTGATGTGTAATTTCTCTTGACAACAAATTGGAATAGTTAAGATTTTTGGAAGCTAATTACACTCTCATTTGGTTAATGAGCATGTTCAGTAGCAATATTATGATTCCTGCTTCTTTGGGAAAGAACAGCTTGATGCTTATGAATGGTTGAGTTTCTGTGAAAGACATGTGGCTACATTGGGAATATTTTCCTCTTATGTAACAATTACCTCGATTTTACATTGCTAATTATGCTTCAAAAGCTATTTTGTTAATACATTCATAATTCTTAAAATAATGAAGGTAGTTTTAAAGAACAACATTACTATTGAAGCAAAATTTTTATTTGTTCATATCAATCGTTTTTTTTTTTTTTTTTTTTTTTCTGGACAGGATCACCACCTGCCATCTCACTATTTATGACAAAGAAGGAAGGAATTTTTGTCTAAGAACTCTTTAGATAATGTTTTCTATTATGTATTCGAATTTGAATCATTATTTTTAAACATCTGATTACATGTAGCGAAAGAGTCAAATACTATTTGTCTTAACTTACCAAATTTAGAACCAATGATATAACAGTGATATGAATTAAAATGTCATCATTACTAGCCTTTCTAAATGCAAAAGACAAAGAGTGAGAAAGAAATAAGCGACAATATATATATATATATATATCTTGGAATAACATTAGCCAAGGAAGTAAAAGACCTTTACAATGAAAACATAAAAACACTCAAGAAAGAAACTGAGGAGGACTTGAGAAAATAGAAAGACCTACCATGCTCCTGGATAGGCAGATTGACATTGTAAAAATGGCAATCTTACCAAAAGCATTATATAGATTTAACACAATACCAATAAAATGCCCAACTTCTTTCTTCACAGAGATAGAATAAACTATTCTCAAAATTCTTATGGAATGGGAGAAGGCTTTGAATATCTAAGCATATTCTCAGCAAAGAAACTTCTCTGGACATATCACCATACCTGATCTAAACCTATACTACAAAGCCATAGTAATAAAAACAACATGGTACTGGCATAAAAACATGAATATAGACCAATGGAACAGAATAGAGGACCCAGAGTTCGGATCAAGTAACTACAACTACTTGATATTTGACAAAGGCCCCATCAATTTACACTGGAGCAAAGTCAGCATCTTCAACAAATGGTGTGGGACAAACTGGAAAACCATATGTAGGAAAATGAAACTCAGTACACACATCTTGCCATGCATAAAAATCCAGTCAAAATGGATCAAAGACCTCAATATAAGCTGGGAATTGTTGCTACGACTGGAAGAAAAAAATAGGAGGAACTTTCCATGATATAGGTTTGGGAAAAGACTCACTGAACAAAACCCCAGTAGCTCAGGAAATTAAACAATGACTCAACCATTGGGATCTCCTGAAACTGAAAAGTATTTTCACAGACCAATATACAATAACCAGAGCCATCAGATTACCCAAAGAATGGGAGAATATTTTTGCCAGCTACACAACTGACAGAGGCCTAACATCTAGAATCTACAAAAACCTTAAAAACCTAAACAATAAAAAGTCAAACACCCCACTCACAAAATGGAACAGAGAACTGCACATGGAGTTCTCAGGGGAAGAAATACAAATGGTAAACACTTAAGAAAATATTCAATATCCCTAATCATCAGAGAAATGCAAATTAAAACATCTATGAGATTCCACTTTACCAAAGTAAGGATAACTAACATTAACGAGAGAGAGAGAGAGAGAGAGAGAGAGAAAAAAAAACTAATGAAAATAAATGGTGGCGAGGCTTTGGAGAAATAGGAACCCTCTTTCATTATTGGTGGGAATGTAAAATGGTGCAGCCTCTATTGAAAATGATATGGAGACTCCTAAAAAGGATGACTATAGACCTATCAACAGATCCAGTTATCCCCTTACTGAGCATTTACCCTAAAAGCTCCAAGCCTCAGATCAGAGAGATTTGCACAACCATGTTTATAGCTGCTCAATTCATAATAGCTAAGAGCTGGAATCAACCCAGGTGTCCATCACTAGATGAATGGATAACAAAGATGTGTTATATCTACACTATGGATTTCTACTCAGCAGTAAGGAAAAAATTACACAATGACATTTAAAGAAAAATGGTCAAACTTGGGACAGATCATTCTCAGTGATCTCACCCAATCACAGAAAGATAATCATCACATGGTCTCACTCATCTGTGGCTCCTAACATGAATCTGCCCGAGATGCTGCCATACCTAATAAGCACCTTGAGGACCAGACAATATGGAGGGTGGGATGGGAGGGAACAATAAGGGAGGGGGGCACAAATAGGGACACAAATGAAAATGGTACCATAAAATCCTATATCTTGAGTAACAGGCTAAAAGACTGACCCTTCAGCAAGCCCATAGAGGGAACAGCTGAACAATAGGGCCCTGGAGAGGACATCATGAAGACTAACCTGAATCTTTTCCTGTTTTTCTCTCTCTTCCTCTTCTGTGTCTGCTATCTTTCTCCTTTATATTACCTATCTTTTTCTTCCTTCATCTTCCTTTGCACTGACTTGTAACTCCCAGTACCAGCATGCAGTTAACTTTCACAATGAGCTGTTGATCAGAGACCTACAAGATTAACAAAAAGAAGACAGATTTATGTCAGAGTTCTTGATAACCCACCAAAGGTTAATGATACGACCTACTGTCAAAGACATCATATGCTGTTGGGATGGAACATGGAATGACCTGGCTGGAATCTGGAAGAGTGTCAGTTAGCTTGTCTAGGGCCAGAATGTGCTACACCAACAACTGGGGAAAATGACTGACAATCTATCCAAACAACCCATAGTCTAAGCTACGCAGCAGTATAAAAAACTGACGTGATGCTCAAACAAGAACAATAGCGGCACACAGCCATTGTGGGTGACCAATGGCTCTTGATTTGGCTAACAGATCTGCTCAGTGGAATGGAACTGATAGCTGGAACTGGGAAACAAGTCAAAACCATGTCCAAAAGTGAGCCCATTCTCCAATATCAAGCTCCCACCAATCATTGTCTAAAAGAGGGCCTACACATATAAAAATCTCTCTAAAATAATAATGGCCATCCCATCTATCTGATGTTGACTTATCCTTCCATTGGACTATTTGTTTCTCTTTTCATATGAACAACGAACCTGAGGGGAGGATCAGCCTATCGCACCCCAGCTGAAACCATAGAGTAATGGGGGAAATGGGCAAGAGCGCAGCTTTCTCAGTGAGCCTGACACCAGCACAAGGCTGAAGGAGATAGACACAGAGAACACTCAACTCTTATTCAACCAGATATCCAGAGACAAGAGGTTCCCAAGACCTCATCACTGAAGTAGAACTAAAATGAACCCAATGTGGCTCATGGAAATTCATGAAAGAGGGGGCCACAAGTTGGGTCATTATGCTCAGAGACATTGCCTCTTCCCCATAACTGTGGGCTACCCCCACAATGCACGAACAACATTCCCCAATGAGAAGGGTCTCTTCAGAGGGAAGAGGACAGGGAGGAGGCTATTGAAGTCACCAACATGAATAAAAAGCTAGCTATTTTTAGGCCGTTTCAGTTAGAAATTGAGGCCCAAAGAGAACCAGATGATGCCACCAAACCCTGGCACAAGGATGGAAATGAAACTCATGTCTGCTGGAGAGTAATCTACAGCACCCCCTGCTGCCCACAGTCTAGCATGCTACCTAAATAAATGGCCCAGGTGGGCTGGCCCTGGGATCTGCCCTTCAAATCTACAAACCAATCATGCCTTCCACTTGCATACTTGAATCTGACACTATAAAGGCTGGAGCCTTCCTGTCCCTCCTCTCTGCCCATATGCATCTCCCCAGCTTTCAGCTTGTACTGCTTGGACACAACACATGCATCAGGCCTTGGGAGAGCATAGCTCTGATTCTTGATCTGAACTTTTCTGCTTGCCTCTGCTTTATAATTTGGATTAACTTCTCACTTTGATCACTTGAATGATTTTCCTCTGGTCTCTTCATACTTTCCTTACACTCCAGTCCTACAACATGGATGATCTCACCAACTCTAGGATTTTTCCCTGCATATATATATATATATATATATATATATATATATATATATATATATATATTTAACTTGATGTAATGGTGAGTGTCACTCTCTTCATTGCTCATTTCTCTTCTGAATCTCCTGGTCTCTGCTTTGATATCTTCTCTCTAGTTTTTACTTGAGTCCCACCATTTTCCCCTTCCCCACATGGGAAGACACATGGCCAGTGCCATGAAGGCTTTTCTTACGTCTCCCTACACAAGTTAATAGATTCCACTTCCCATATGCTTGCAGATCTACTCTAGTCTTTCTCTAAAATCCTCAATTTTCTTAAAAGGAATATTATAAACTCTGTGGTGTTTTCCAGATGAGAGCATGTTTCCTTCTTCCACATGTTTATCACTCTGCTCTATACTTCATTCCTAGATCCCAAACCCCCTTAAACAAACTTCAGAATTTGTGATTTCCCCCAACATAAACTTAATACTTCATATTTTATCCTTCTTGTGTCTGCCTTTATAAATTATTTATTAAAGGTAGGAAAGAACCCAAAACTTGGAATTCATAAATTCCTGCAGACCCTGTATGAACCCCGAAATCCTGGATCAGCTCCCCTAATGCACAGATGCATATCAAGTGACTTGGTTTTATTGGGTCATAATGGAATTAGGAGATGGAGCCTAGGTGAAGAAGGGTTTGACATCAGTACTACCTTTGAGGCTGTACCTTGTCCCTGGTTCCTCTTTTTGTCTACTACTTGTCATCCATCCTAAAGTGAGCTGTTGTTTATCACCAACCCATTAAACATCCTAAATAAGGAATGTTTATCTATGGAATGTCCTACAAATAAGGACCTTGAATAAGAATAATTTACAAAAGACAAATAAAATGTCTATGTTTCAAGGTAACATGATTCCCTAGAAAATGACACATGAAATGAAACATGAAAATCTTGCCAGAGGATTATGCATCATTATTCAGAGGAGCAAATATATGTGTATTATATAACTGCTGGGTTTTGTGAGACTATGGATGGCCTATATCCTTGTCGTTACCAACAAGCCTTGCTTTTAATGATGTTTGAGTGGTATTTGTTTATTTTCCCTTTAGGTCCTTTTTAAAACTTATTAATTTGTTTTCAGGCAATGTCTCGCTCTTGCTAGGCTGACTTGGAATTACCTATGTCATCTCAGGTTGGCCTTAAACTCACAGCTATCCTCTTATCTTGGCCTCCCTAATGCCGAGATCAAAGGCATGTACCACCATGCCTACATAAAAGTTGTTTTGAAGTCACACAGAGTGTTAGGTTCCATTCATTCTAACAATTTAAAATACAATTTTTTTTTATTGATTGTTCTTTACCCTTTCTTTCCGTAACCTCCTCTAGGTAATCACCCCTCCACCACCATATTCTCTACCTTCAGTTTCAATGTCATGTGAGGCCCATCTCCTTTGAGACAGGTTTCTCATTGGCCTCAAAATTGTCAATTTTTTTTATATAAGCTTGCCAATGAACCTCAGGTTTATATATCACTTCATAAATTAATTTATTTTATTGTTATATTAATAGATATAATATTTATCATTTAGACTGAGATTATGGATCAGTGTGTAAGAATGCTGGTGTTATAACGTCTACGACCCAAGTTCAATGCTTAACAATCATATAAGAAGTTGGTATGTGGCTACACATCCCTTTATCGTCAGTGCTGAAGGAAGAGAATGAGAATGACTACGGCTCACTAGTGAGCTAATCTAACCAATAACAGAGAGCTCCAAGGTTCAATGAAAGACTATGTATCAAGGATATAAAGCTGCAGAGTTATATTTTGAACACTTGAAGTCCTCTTCTGGCCACTACATGCATGCACACAGGGTAAGCCCATTTGCACAAGCACACACAGACTCACACACACACTACAAACACTACATATGCATTGTTCATATTAAATATATATACCCACATAAAACAAAATGTAAGTTTAGAAGTTTCTTGGTTTCTTTTGTAATTATGTCTATTTCAGATATTGATTTTTCTGAAGTTAGAGGCAAAATCAAATATTGTTTACTTGGCTAGAAGTTAATTCTAAATAAGATTTATTAAAGTAAATAATTCAGGAGAAATTAAATCTGTCTAGAAATAGAACTTGCTCTTTATATCCTGTGTTTATAAAAAGAGAAAATAATTACATTTAACTGATTATATTACTTTAAGGATTAAATAATTGTTATGCAAAGCTTTAAACCTTATGAAAAATGTAATTTATGGTATGATGCTATTTGCAATCTTCCCTCATATTTATTATTACAAACTAAATGATATTTTGCAATAAATAAAAATATCTAGAAGGAACTAAAGTAATTTATTATATGGTTATTACTGAGAAAAGAATTGTTTCATCATTATTTTCCCTCATATCACTTTATTGTTTTTTTTTTTTTTTTTAAGCAACAGGCAGAGAGAGAAAAAGGCAGAGAGAGAGAGAGAATGGGAACACCTGGACCTCCAGCCACTGCAAATGAACTCCAGATGCATGTGCCATCTTGTGCATCTGGTTACATGGGTACTAGGGAATCAAGCCTTCAAACCGGGGCCCTTAGGCTTCACTGGCAAGCACTTAACTGCTAAGCCATCTCTCCAGACCTCATAAGTTATCTTTAGTGATTAAAAGGTATATTTTTTTTCTCTTTCATTTCTGCAAAAAAACAAAAAAAAAAAAAAAAAATACAATAAGAAACTAAAAAGATGTGCCATCATGCCCGGCAGCTTCTGGCTTTTTTTTTTTTTTTTTTTTTTTTTTTTTTTTTTTTTGTTTCATGGTATGGTCTTACTCTTTCCCAGGATAACCAGAAATTCACTCTGTAGTTCACTCTGTAGTTTTTAACTCATGATGATCCTCTTACCTCTGCCTCCCAAGTGCTGGGATTAAAGGTGTGTGCAACCGTGCCCCAGTAGCCATGTAATCCAGATGAATAAGGTGGCACATGCATCTGGAGTTTTTTTTTGTTTGCAGTGGCTGAAGGCACTAGTGCACCCATTTTTCTCTCTCTCTCTCTCTTGCTCGCTCGCAAAACAACAACAACAACAAAAAAAAAAAAAAAAAAAAAGAAAGAAAGAAAGAAAGAAAGAAAGAAAGAAAGAAAGAAAAAGAAAGAAAGAAACTGGTAATGAAATGTGAAAATGGTTGAATGGTCTTAATATGCTAGATCTAGGACTGCCTCATGAGCATGAAGTCTCTAGAAGTATTTTGATTATTTTTCTTTCATTTTCAGATTCTTCTGGCGAACTAGATGGTGTACACTGCAGTTGCCTGTTAGCTCTCTAGTATCGTCAGCTATTTCATGTATATGTGCTGTATATGTAGCAGGTGAATTTATTGGTTTTTTTTTTTTTTTTCAAATCGTATAGAATATTCCATGCTATGTTGCTTTTCTCTTGTAGTGTGTGTGTGTGTGTGTGTGTACACATACATACATACATACATACATACATACATACATACACACATACATACATACATATCATGAGCCTTGTGTGGTGACACACATCTTTAATCTCAGCAATTAGGAGGTAAAGGTAGGAGGATCAACATGAGTTCAAGGGCACCCTGAGACTACATAGTGAATTCTAGGTAAGCCTGGACGAGATTGAGACTCTACTTCAAACAACAGGAAAAAAATAAACAATTTAATGTAATAAGTGAGATAAATTATAATTGAACAAAATACTACCATATGTATGGATGGGTAAGTGTGATAAAGATCTCTATGAGTTTCTACTCCAAAATAGTCATGTATATTGGAGTTGAACCTAGGTTTATAGTTTTTAACTCAAAACATTAAGAAAATCACCATGCCTACATAAGCTACATAAGCATTTTAAAATCAATCAAACACAGGCTACTATGCCATGTTTTGAAATTCGATAGACAAGTAAAGAATACAATACTTGCTAAGAGTTCTTGGAACTTGCTGTTTGAGAAATTAACTGCAATTAATACCATTTTTCTTAATAAAAACATAAATGAATATTTTTAAATCTATCATTTGTATGAAGCTGTATGTAATATATCTATCTATGGCTTTGCAAGTTGATAATATCCTTTATATAAAATAATACCTTTAGTTATGGATAACTTTTAAATGTTTTTTCTAAGTTTTTCACATCATATCAGGTCTTGATGTTTCATACATCTTTGATAATGTCACAAGCCCAAGATAAGCAATGTTTGATTTTTTTTTCTTTTTGTGAGTGTATGTGCAGTGTGTTTTCATGTATGTATCATGTGTTTTCCTGCCTGTACAAGTTCATAGCCATATGTGTATTCATGCATATAGAGGACAAATGTGAATTTTAGGTGTCTTCTCAATCACTGTCAGCCCTAGTTTGAGATTAGGCTTCTCACTGAACCTGTTGATTCTCAAATAGGATTTTCAGTAGTTAGTCAGAAAGCCTGGGGATCATTATTCATCTATTTCCCAGCATTGGTTTATAAGTATGGGCTGCCATGCCAAGCCCAGCTTTTGTTGTGGGTGCTTGTTTAAAACTTAGGTCCTCAGGCTTAAGTGGTAACCAGGTTACTGACTGAACCATCTCTCTAACTTTCAATATCAGTTTTTATCCTTCAGTGTGACCATGGGGTCAAATCTGGGGATGGCAATGTAATGTCAGTCTAAATCTGATGTAAAATAATATTTTCATGGAATATTTAAATTTTCTTATTTCTTTAGAGCAATTCTTAGTGTGTTCTGTGTTGTGTATGTGTGCATGTGTATATGTGTCTGCATGCTCATCTGTTTGTATGTGTGTTGGCACATGCATGTGCATATATGTACAAGCCAAAGGATGACCACAGCTGTCATTATTGAGATGGTATATTTCATCACCCTGTGAATAGACAACTAAACTAGACTGGTTTGCTAGGAAGCTCTAAGGTTCATCTTACATCTGTTTTACCAGCTGTGAGGTTATAGACATGCACCACCATGCACATCTTTTTAGAATGGGTTCTCGGGATCTAACTCAGGTCCTCATGGTGTCAAGGCAAGCACATGACTGCCTGAGATATCTCCCTAACCCTGTTAGTGTTCTCTTAATTTTAACTATATTGGTGCTATGCATAAATTATTACAAATTTCAATGAAATGTGAAGGCACAAGAAATTTAACAGCATCTAAAATAAAAATAAATTGGTACAGTATACCTATGTAGCCTTATAGTCTAATAGATACACTATAATCAAAGCTCCAAGAGAAACAGATATCAATATTTCATTTATGTTATATTACCTGTTTATATTTTCATAGATTTAATTATATTTCAAAATCATTTGAAAATTATAAATTCATTTGTATTGAATTTTCAATTTTACTTACATGTTTTATTTATTCATTCTATGGAGATTTATATCGTCCAAAAAAATGAGTTTGGAAATTTTTGAGTATTTTATATCATTTCCCTATTAGAATATCTGCATAAGGCATGTAGTGTTATCTCTAAGAAAAAGATATACCTTGTTTCATTATTTTTATATATTAGGAAATAAATAATTAAATTTTTATATGTTTATTTAACATGGAGTTATTGGCCCTGTTGATAAAACCTAGAAATGAAACAAAAACCTTAAATATATTGTAAGAACCCATGCATTTTCAAAGGTGTATTTCCAGTGGAATTTGGATATCATATTATCAGTTCTCCAAAGCGTTATTATGAATGTGTCACATAAAACTTAAAAGGTAGGCCTCAGGCATGATTTGCTAATAATACCCCTTATTCTGGTCCTATGTAAACATCTATTCATTAAGAGGATGAGAATTAGAAAAAAATACAATAGTTACATGTCATAGAGGCAACCGACAATAAGTCTTTACATATAAATTAAAATTAAGCCTTCCACTTTAAAAAATGGTCTTCTCATTTCAAGGAGGATTTTGAGGATTTCTCTTCCCCAAACTTACCCTTAAACTAATTTAAATAACTCTAAAACCAAATGTGGATGAGAGGCAAATGTTTTCCAGCTCATTCTGCAAAGCGATACCTGCTCTTCCCTTCGCCTAAGTGCAGAGCTAAAAGTTGGGCAGCAGCTTTGAGAGTTATGCTGATTGGGTTGATCTTCATGAAGTGCTGATCTCAAAAGCCTAGTATCCCTAGGGTTGAATTTAGAAAGATGTAAAGTGGTTTCCTAACACTGCATTCTGCAAAGTGTAAATTAATAACTTGACATTTCACAGCTGTTTAAAGGCTGTGCTTTAAAGAATGAAATATCAATCACAAATATACATCTACCCAGAAATGTCAAATCCCACCCAAATGAATACTGCTCCAAATTAGCAGCAGGTCACATTGTTCTGCAGTCTTTCACTTGTGATGCATTTCCTTTCTTTCCAGGTTAAGAGCTCCCCTGGAGAGGATTAAACCTATTTTATATCCCATATAAAAGATGGGTGGTAAGCTGCTTTAATAACAGAGCATAGTAACCAAATACTAAGCTTGTTTGAGAGAGGCTGTGTAGTGTTCTAAAAGAAGAAATTTAACTAGGGGTAAAAGTACATGGGTTATATCACCAAGCCTGCACTTAACAGTTGTGATATAGGTCTCTCTTGAACTCAGTGTTTAACACTTTAAAATTGTCCTTCTTTATTTTACAGGATTAAAATTACCTTTACCCCTCACAGACGTTTACAAAATTAGCATGAACCAATTAATTTCAGTATTAATTTTAAATATAAGCTTGGAGAATTACAAGGAGCTGTCACTCTTTGAAGAATAACACTGCATTTCTTGTAATCATTATGAAAATGTCAATTTGTCTAATATTGGAATCATTCAGTAAAATAAACCATCATTTAAACCACCAGTCTGTGATTCAGTTTGCATGAGTTCACATATGGCTGATGTACTTCTTAACATTTTTACTGTTAGTATTTCATCCTTTTCTCCATTGATTTCAAAGTATTCTTCAAACCCAATGCATTCAATATGTCAGATCATATAACAAGACAGCAATTAATCCTTCAATTGTTCATAATACTTCTGTACTTTCATTATCTACATCGAGTATAAAGTATATATCTCATTGGATTAAATGTCTTCCCAACTGTGAGGAATAGTTAATCAAAGTTATTCTACCTGATTGCAGGAGCATGTAGACCTTCACTCACATGCACATCTTGCATTTTTCACAAAACAAAGGTGGTGGTCAGTTTTCAGACTATAGAGAGATGGTCCTATCATTCAACCTACTGTATTAGACAGGGTTGCAGAAACAGTTCCTTGTACGATATTCACTGTATAAATTTACAATTAGAAGGATTATCAATTGACATGTATATACCCTAACCACTTAGTATAAATATTTATACAAAGAAGACATTGAAAAACTAAAAAAAAAAAAATAGTGAATAAAATGCATTTAATTGCAATTTCTATTAGAGTTAGTGAAAGTAAATATTTCTAATCTTTCGAAAGGTTCTTCAATGCGGAGACTTAAGGAAGTGTTTTCCATTATTAATCCATGTTCTCATTAAAAAAAAAATATCCTTTTAAGAACAAATACTTTGCTACTGAGAAGGACTAGTCAGGTAGCTTTGTTAGACAGGCAATCAGATAGGAAAAAAAGCTTACAAAAAAGAAAACTTCTATCACATTTGCCTGCCCTGCTGCACAAGGGGAACTGGAATTCAGCCTCTGCCCCACTCGCATCCAATTAGCTTTCTCTCTCACACCTTGCCCACGTGTGTGGACCTCTTCCTGAGACTAGGAAATTGGCTCTCACACCTCACCCAGGTGTGCCAACCTCTTCTGGAGACAGTCCCCTGATCCCAATAAATACTCACAGGGGAGGGGGACGCAAGAGGGAATTCTTTTCTGACTCCTTGGCTGTTCAGATTTTCATTTCTGAGTCTCGGGATTCCAACACTGGTAAGATCATGTCTTTCCCCATCATACAGCTAGACTATGGAAGGATATTTCGTTTTTATTGTTTTTATGGCCTTTTGATTTTTTTTTTTTTTAAGGGGAAGTCTTTTTAGAAAAATTCCTTTTCATATGATCCCACTCCCCAGGCACATGCTCAACTTCCACATGGGCTCTCAGACCATGTGGGTATATCCATTCTCCCTATCCTTGGTATCTATAATTTTCCTGAATAAAAATGTAATAGTTTATAAACTACACTTCTCAGTCTTTTTTAATTCCAATTCTTTGTTATAAACAGACATGAGGCTAGAGGGATGACGTAGCTGTTAAGGCACCTGCCTGCAAAGCCTAACTAATGACTCATGTTCTACTCTGGAGATCCCACATTAGCCAGATGCACAAGGTTGAGACAAGAGCAAGATTGCACATGCCCTCAAGGTGGCACAAGTGTCACAGGGCTGAGGCCCTATCATGCCAATTCTCTCACCCTCTCTCTTTCTTTTTCTCTCTCTCTTGTGTGCATGCCACATGCACACATAGCCACACACGTTTTATCTCTAAAACATAAAAATTAAAAAAGAAAACAGACATGAACTTAGGGTTTGGAATTTAAGGACTTTCCCTGGTCCAAGCAAACCCTGTTATAATAACATAAATTATGTGCTGAATGGCAAAACAACATTTTTTCTGTTTTAATACTTGTTGCTTTATGTGTCTAGTAAATTTATCACATGTATTTAAAAGATTCAATATGTGATGAACGCACTGTGTTCATTTTAGTCAATTATTTTAATTGAGAGCAATTATTCATTTAGGTTTTACCATAAATTCTTTCATAAATTAGTTTGACTTAATTCTTATGTTGAATTATGACAAACAAGTTACCCACAAAGTACATTAAAAATGTATCTACTCGACTGGAAGGATTGCTTAGTGGTTAAGGTATTTGCCTGCAAAGCCAAAGGACCTAGGTTTGATTCCCCAGGACCCATGTTAGACAGCTACACAAGGAGGTACACACATCTGGAGTTCATTTGCAGTGGCTGGAGGCCCTAGCTCACCCATACACCCATACACCCATTCTCTCTCTCTCTCTTTCTCTCTCTGTCAAATAAATAAATAAAATTTTTAAAAATTAAAAATATATGTACTTACATCCATAATATTCAGGAATGCCAAGAAAACCATAAAAAGCAGTCAGTCTTCTTATAAACTGAGGTGACAAATAGATCTTCCACAGAAACTAAGCATTAAGTTTTATTAGAACACACACCTTTACAAAAATTTTGATAGTTATTTAAAGATGCTTGCTTTCATCCTTCATCAAATTTTAGTACAATAATTACAGTCTATTCAGACTGGTATAGAAAGTAATACTTTAACTGTATGATTGTTAAATATAATAGAAAGGTATTTACCATATTTTTGTGGGAGGAACATCTGAAATCAAGATGCACTCAGATTTAGCATGTGGTCAGGAACCAATTGCTCAGAGACTGTTCTTCACATAGCTGAAGGGACAAATACTATCTCAAGGCCTCCTTATAAATATATAAGGACTCTGTCTTCATGATATACTCAACTTCTAAAGTTTCCACCTCCTAATGCAATCACAGTAGATAATAGGTTTTATCATATGAATTTTGGAAGGCATGGAGATTCAAATATGAGAAAATATTACTATAAATCATCCATGATCAGTGACATCTCACTCAATCTTTTTCAAATAATACTACCTAAGATGACTTTACCTGTTAATGTCTCCAGTGCTGAAAATATTAGTTCTTGCCTTAGAATAAAATTAGCTTCACATAATTATCTTCACATTCATACAAAATAAGGTTGTGATTTATATTACTCACACTAATATAAAAGCAATTTTCAAGACATAATCATGAAATTGTGGCTTGCTGGTAATGCACAGTAGGACTTTATGGAATTTTTGATAATAAATCAAATATTTATTACATGTCTATGTGCATGGATATTACAGATAGAAGTTGGAAAACTTAAAATGTCCAAAAACAATGAGATGTTTTAATACATTAATGTGTGGTAGTGATATAATTCAGGAATTTTCAAAGTTGTAAGATAAAGAACCACTAATAAGTTAAATAGAGGGGAATATTACATACTATACAACTGAAATCAAGTCCAAAGAAATGTTAGAAATGAATGTGAAAACTACATATATTTGATGATTATTGTTTTGCTAATTCATATATTGTTTGTTCCTAAAATAATCACCTATACTGTGAAAATAAGAAAATGTTAAAAAAGTAAAATAATTAAAATAGTTCGTAGATGTAAACATAAAAAATAAATTCAATACAGGGCTGGGGAGATTGCTTAGTGTTCATGGCACTTGCCAAAAAGCCAAAGGACCCAGATTTGATTCCCCAGTATCCAGGTAAATCCAGATGCACAAGGTGGCATATGCATCTCAAGTGTATTTGTAGTGGCTAGAGTCTCTGACATGTCCATTTTTTTCTCTCTCTCTGTATCTGCCTTTTTTTCTCTCTCTCAAATAATAAAGTAAATAAATAAAATATTTTTAATAATAACTTCAATATGGACATTAAAAATAATATGGAGAAAAAATAGGAAACATTACTTGGAATAAAATTTTGTGAATCAGTTTGTAAAATATAAATCCTAGGATTTAAATTGAATTTAAAGTGAAAATACAAATGACTTTGTATACTATCTCAGTATCTTAAGTTAATATGCTCTAACACAAGACATAGGAAGATGTGGCATAGGTGACCCATCTCAGGGTAGTTATCAATTTTCTAATCTTATATGTCTTGATGCATCATGATTATCCCTGGTATTCACCACCATCTGTAAGATAAACAGATTCTCCAAACAAAAGTGAGAACAGTTTGAATTAAAGGGGATTAATCTAGGGTGTGTCCTCTCTGCTTAGATGAAGAGCAATGAAGCTTCTCTCTGATACCTATTGGTTTCCTGTTCTAGGCAATACGATTTGGTTCCTAAACCTAAGTGTGTGCTCTCCTCCACTGAGAGGGTCTCATGGTCTCATGTCAAATCTGTGAGCAGCAGGTTACCTACAATGGCTGTGTGCCACTATAACACAAGTGTGTACTTCTTGCTTTGCTCGTTGATTTTGTATCTGGCAGGATATCGTGATTAGTCAATCAGTTGGCAACCATTTTTCTCCCGCCACTCTCATAGCACTTTCTAACAATAGAAAGGTTATCGTGGAGGGAACTGAATTCTCTCTCAGTTCCAGCATGGTCACTTGATGTCCTGTGGCTACATGAGTGAGTATGAATTATAAAATGAATGTGATGCCCTGTCAAAATATGTGCAAAATAATGTATTTTTTTTTAAATTAGTGCCTTCTATTTTCATGATATCTGAGATAGTATATCCATTTTGATTGTTACTTCGACCATTTATATTACTGACTAACATTTATCTTCTATTAAGATCTTTATATAATCACTTATCATTTTAATAATCCTGTGATTAGGTGTTGACAGGACCATTTATCTCATAAGAAAGTCAAGAATGTACTCATTTTCTTTCACACTATGCAATAAGTCACAAATTATTGACCTTGATGTCTCCATGTATATTTAAAAATTTCACAAAGCACTCATAGATTTTATAATAAAAATTGTCAGAACCCCTTCTATTTTAGTGGCATAATGTTGGGGTTTTTTTTTTTTTTTTTTAAGTGCTGTCATTGAAACATGAATTTAAAAAATTGATACCTCCATAAAACATTAAAACTATCATTTTATGTAATTTATTAATGAAATTGATAAATAAAACAGCATTATGAGGTACAGAGTTCATTCTATTTTCAAATGTTTGAATTTTTATTGGGTGTGTGGCTGTGTTTATTCTGCTATAAGAAACAACTAACAGGGAAGACCCGCATTTCTGAAATAACAGGGCTGACGACATTCATACTGTGCAGGGAGGGAAGAGTAAGCGTGAGTTCTTAGCAGTAGCAGCACCTTCAATTGTGCTCATGTTACAGTGCATTAAAAGTACAATTTCCATTTGATGGGAATCTATAAAGCATGCCAATAAAGCTATTCATAAAAGTATGAATTTTATAAAGTGTAAGTATAAAAGCCCATTTTGAATGTGCATTAATGTTTCCAGTTCTAGCATTAGATGCTTATCAAATATCCCAGACACATTTCAAGTGTCCCTCAATAAAATAATTTATGTAATAGAACTTTATCTATATTTTAGAAATGATTCATTTGCTATTGAATGAAAGTTCTGACTTGTCCTGATTTTTTTTTTTTTTGTATTTTTATCAACATTCCTTATCCCATGACTTTGAAGAGCGTGTTTCTGATATCAGTCCTAGTGGAGACTCAAACATGCAACTAAAGGGGGGAAAACTAATCCTGATAGTGAAATTAATACTATTTCTCACATAACACAAACATGTTCAATGATAAGAATGGTCTGTAGGCTATGAACCCTAGTGTATCAACACTAGATGACAAGCTCAAGTTTCATAGCCTTCTGATTCCCATCACTTATACTTGCTGCCTGTGAGGATCCAGAAGTAGACCCAGAATCTGGAAAAGTGCTCAAGGAGAATGGGGCTGTTGCCATTGAATTCTTATTCTTTAAAAGTCCAAATATGAATCATTATATTTCAAAGGCTGGTATGGACCACTGGCCATCTTTGTTCTTTAATTTGCATGTTAGGCAGTAAATTATATATAAAAATAAACTATAGCTGTAAGAGATGATTTCCTATAGAAAAGCTGTAATTCTGAGGCTTTCTGAGGTGGATTGTTGGGACGGAATATCACGCTTTGCATAGGTGCTTCGGCAAACATAGGTTCAAATGGACTGCATCCCTTGGGTGCACCATACAGCCCAGAACTGATTTAGCATACAAAGAAATATCTGAGAGAATGCAAAAACCATCATCCTCTTTCTTTTCCTGCCTGTACACTTCCTGAATGCATAAGGCACAGCTGAAATGACACAAATAAATCAATAAACACTTTCATTTTATTCATGTCTTCAATTAAAAACATTCCACAAATTCCTATTATACCTCTTTAAATTGATTATCATAGAAAGAAAATATTTATTTGTTTTGGAATTGTTGCTATGGAATTGTGACATTGAGCTCTATATCTTTGTCTATTCACCTGCAATTTTAATAGTATTCTTTATTTCTTTGCCCATCAGCACAATTTTAGTTTTATGCAAACTTACTTTTTATCTTTAATGGCCATAGGGACTGACATCAATCATTGTTCCTGAATAATTTTAGGAACAGTAAAACTTGGCAATCTCTCCACATTTAGTTCATCACAATATACTTTTGAAATCTGTAATAAGTTTCATTCTAACTCAGAACTTGCTTCATGAAGCCAAACATTTTATATTATAGTTTAGTAGCAAGCAATACCCCTTACTAAATGATTTAGTGATATTCTAAAATAGACAGTTTCAATATTTTTTCATACAAGTTAAAGAAGTAGAAATAGAATGACAGGTTGTGGATTTAAAACACTGTCCATAGATATTAGCTGATATTTTATGACATACATCATCTTTATAAACAGCTCCATTATTCTTATTAGTATATGCAAAAGTACTTAGATTGTTTCCAATTAAATTTCTGGCTTATTGTACAAAGAATAACCTCTAGATTTTAGTTTTTTTTTTTTATTTATTTATTTTATTTATCAGAGAGAGAGAGAGCCAGAGCGAAAAGAAAAGAGAAGAGAATGGACATGCCAGGGCCTCTATCTATTACAAAACAACTCCAGATGCATGTGCCACTTAGTACAACTGGTTTATGTGGGTCCTGGGGGATGAAACCTGGGTCCTTAGGCTGCTCAGACAAGTGCCTTAAATAAAAAGGCATCTCGGTCAGGTGTGGTGGCACACACCTTTAATCCCAACACTTGGGATTGGTAGCAGGATCACAGTGAGTTCAAGGCCACTCTGAAACTACATAGTGAATTACAGGTCAGCATGGGCTAGAGTGAGACCCTACCTCAACCCCCCCCCCCAAAAAAAAAGCATCTCTCCAGCCTTTTTAAACTTTTATTTTTATTTAACTTCTAGAATTTAAATAAATACATTGCTATAATGCTTTGAGTTCAGGGACTTTATTATAACACAAACTACATGTTCAATGTGGTTTTTTATTATAACTTTTGCTGTAGAAATAAAATCCAAAACACTCCTGAAATATTGTCTGTTTCCATGAACAGAAAAAAATGAGTCTAAAATAACTCAGTTCAAACTACTTACAGATATTCCATGGATGAAAATACTTGCAGTCCCGTAAAGCAGTTGATGATTATTGAAAATGCTCTTCCTTGTTGGTAATTTTACTAAGTAATACAAATTTCAGGGCTGGAGAGATGGCTTAGTGGTTAAGGTGCTTGCCTGCAAAGCCAAAGGACCCAGGTTCGATTCCCCAGGACCCATGTAAGCCAGATGCACAAGGGGGTGCAGGCATCTTGACTTTGTTTGCAGTGGCCCATTCTCTCTCTCTCTTAGCTCTGAATCTCTCTTTCAAATAAATGAATAAAATAAATTTATAAAATTCCAAAAGACATTTACTTTTAAATATCAACAAAAAATTAAATCTTAATTTCTAAGAATTCAATATATCAGGTTTCTTCTCAAATAGTAAAATGAAATAATTATAACAGCCTTTTATATTCATATAGGCATGGGTTATTGCAGATACCAGGAAGAAATCTTTAATTATATCTCAAATAGGCTTGATGCTGATTGTTGGATACCATTATCCTTACATGGTGTTTTCATTTTTTAAAATTATTTTGTATTTTTATCAAGGGAAGCCCAAGACCACAAGTTAACTCATGAAAATCTATTTCTAAATCTTTTCTTCCTTACAAAATTTTCTGGAGTCTCTAAATTGTGTTTGATGAATTCTCTTGCCATTCTAACTCCTACCAAAAAAAAAAAAAAAAAAAAGAAGAATATGTCTTCACCTATCGGCACCATTACTAAGAAAGGAAGAAAAAAGCACCACAGACAAGCCACTGTAACTTTCAATCTTTTCTCCCCATTGCCTGTAGCATTTCTCTTCCAAAAAAGTCCTTTGAGCAGGTAGTGCTGAACTTTTCAGGAAGCAGAAACCTGACTGTTTTCTCGAAAAGCAGTATTTCAAAGGAGAAGTTCAAGAAATCATTAATGATCTGAGGATCTGAGTTTTTAGTAATAAGTAGGACTTACTTTTCATGAATATACCTTGTAAAATTGATTTTAGGAGACAGGAATCAGAAAAATAGAAGAAAAGTGAAATTTTGCATAAAAATGAGCTGGATTTTAGGTAACAGTGGATATAATACATATAGGCTGGGGGATTTGTAGAAAAGAACATTCCGTTACCTCAATATTATTGTTTCTTAAAGAAAGTTTTAAAAAAAACATCGAAAATAACTCTAAATTATCTCAAAGTGTTCAGTGTTTTCTGTAGTTTTCATATCTTAGTGGTACATGTTAGAAGGATAACAAATGAGGGACACATGGTTACCCAGTGCAAAACCATCACCTGGTTCATGGAAACAATAGATCCTAGAGGAAAGGAAAAATGTATAGAATCAGAATTGCTCACAAAATTTTTAATAGTTGGCTTCGAACATCATAGTGGTCCTTCAGACCAGTATTACTGTGGGAAATTAAAGTATCAAACGTGGTAGATCTTCAAGAAAGTGGACTATTTATCCTTTTTTATTACCCTTTTGGTTTCTATGTATAAAAATTACACATGATCCTAAAAGCTTTTTTAGTCTTATCTCTTCATTAAGATGTTTTTGTTAAGGAGATTTCTGCATTTGAATTCTATGAAAATCATGTACTCTCTATCACGTATCCAATTCTCCAATTCTATAAATAGCTACATTTGAAGGCATGAGCACCCATAATCAATAATGGTTTTCTTGTATATAATTTTTAGTAAAATCCAGTAAAAACAATGTGAGGAAATTTAAGGAAGCAGGAGAGCCAAAGAAATGAATTAAAGGGTTTTCAGTGATAAATTCTTCAAAAGGACCCACAGGAGAAAAGCATCAGTTTGTGTTTTGTGGTCATCATAATTTTCAAGGAAGTGAAGATTCAGTTTTGTGCCTGGAAACTATCTCTTGTTCACCAGAGTTTGAGGGATGGAAAAGCTGATAAGAGTGTTTGGAGTGATGGAGCCTTATCAGAGATGTGGGGAGGACATCAAGCTATAATCTCCCTCCAATAAAATATTTTCAGTTCCTAAATGGTCATCCATAATGTTCATCCAAACTTTCATCTTCGAAGCACCAGATCTGGGAGAGTAGTCTTTTACTTCTTGATAAGAGAGAGAACTCATCTACTAATAAAAAAAATAAAAGTCTTCACATCAAAAAAAAAGTACAGACTGAAAACTTACAGATAATAGCTATAAATGATTTTTCTTGAGATACCATTGTTGATATGTCCTTCTAGTTCAACCAAGTCATTTTAGGGTAAAAGCCCCTGTACTTAAATGTATTACTCTCAATGCTGGGCCTATATTATGCCTTACATGCATTTATTTAAAGTGAGTTTTTTTTTTTTTCTTCTCTTCTTTTGGAGGGAATGGGCTGACAATTGACAAAAGCAGAATGGATGAACTAAGGACAAACTTATGGAAAATTCAGCCACTCGGGTACATAGGCCACTTAGCAATGTTTATTTCTCTGGCTCAATATCTATTTTTTCCTGCATTTTTCTTGAACTGCCCAGAACATAAAAGAAGTCATTTTCAGCTAGTTCCCTTAACAATGGTCAATTACAGAATATCTCTGACCTATTCACAGACTTCATTCTCTACTTGGGCCATTTCTAAAAATTGAGATCACAGACCTGTAAGTTTTATGTTCAGATAAGTCTCTAGAAATACAGGTAAAAAGAAAAAATGTCCTTCCTTCACAATTAGGGAGGAAACACAAGTATATAATGCAATACAATGCAAAATAAATGTAAATATGGTGAAGTTTTAAAATTTGGATATAGACTAATATAATATGCAAGTATTGGTCAATTTTATCAAATGATTTAAATCCCAAAAATGAATATATTAAATATCAAGGACCTTAAACCATTACATGTTATATATCTTTACTATAGAGCACAAAGCTAAATCTCTTTAAAAGCAAGCTTATATATATGCATAGATTTCTCATATAGGAAACACAGACATATATATCAAAATGTTTACAGTTTATAAAATTGTATTTATGAATATCAAAGGAGGCAAGATTACATTTTGCTTGCATCTAATAATTTTAAAATTCAAAAGTTTTTTTTTTTAATATACGAGCCATATATATCTTTTATACTATAATTTATTTATTCATTGTCAACATTTTCATATATATATTATTAAGTACACACTTTTATGGACAGACACGTATCATTTATTCAATTGTTCATCAAATGTGCTAGGGAATGTTACAAGATATGAATCAGAATTACAAACTCTATGAAAGAACTATATTAAGAATAATATAAATTATGCCTTCTCTTATATAACATATGCTAAGGAGAAAACTATTTTAAAATTCTGTGTGATGGGCTGGAGAGATGTTTTAGTAGTTAAGGTGCTTGCCTGCAAAGCCTAAGAACTCATGTTCAAATCTCCAGGTCACACATAGACACACAGTGATGCAAGCATGCAATGCTGCACATGCACACAAGGAGATGCACACTTCTGGATTTGGTTTGCAGCAGCTGAAGGCCCTGGAAAGTCCAATCTCTCTCTCTCTCTCTCTCTCTCTCTCTCTCTCTCTCTCTTTCTCAAAAATAAATAATTTAAAAATTGGCATGCAATTCAACTGCATTGGAGAGTAGACAATATTCACTTACGGACATCTTGTAAGGCTTGGAAAATAAAATTATTTTTACTTAATGAGGAAAAAATGGCAAGATGAATGAATCATATATGGGAATGAAAACAACAGTACAATATAGTGTTTTGTACAAAACATAACATGAAGTAAGGAGCAAATATTGTGAATAAGATATTATTTGTAGAGTTTACTTTTTAAAAAATCAGGAAAATAGTTTCAAGAAGCAAGTAGGGATCACATTATTCAAGGTGAATTAAGCTCTCTCAAAGATTTAGTATTTCATTTAAAAAGCAATGGGAAGCATGGAGCGATTGCTTAGTTGTAAAGGCACTTGCCTACAAAGCCAAAGGATCCCAGTTCAATTCTCCAGGACCCATGTGAACCAGATGAACAATGGGGTGCATGCATCTGGAGTTAGTTTGCTATGGTTGGAGGCCTTGGCATGTCCATTATTTCCCCCCTTTCTGTCCCTCCCTCTCTCTCTCTAATAAATAATTAATAAAATCAATGGGAGCCTATGAAGAAATATATATATAAAGTTGAGTTCTATCTGATTTGAGTTTTAAATGATTCTTTCACTTGATTTTTGGAAAATAAACTAGATAGAATTAAGAATTATTTCATAGAAGATAACTTGGAACAGGTTGCAACAATGTGCATATGAAATTATGTTCAGCTGACTAGAAAGTGACCCTGCTAGAGGAAAGCCCAAGATGTATAAAACAGGAAAGTGCCATTCACTGAAAGTAGGAAGAGATATTGAAAGGGAATTTTAAAGTACTTCTGCATTGAGTATGCTAAATCTGAGTACTATATAAGTCAGTGTCTTGAGAAATGCAGTGGTCAAACCATACTAAGTATGTGGTAGTAATACATGATAAGTAATAAAGTGGGGGTTGGTTTTAATGCAGTGAGTTATGATGATCTACTGTTTTTTTTTTATTTTTTTGTTTATATTTCATTTATTTATTTGAGAGTGACAGACAGAGAGAGAGAGAAAGAGGCAGACAGAGAGAAAATGGGTGTGCCAAGGCCTCCAGCCACTGCAAACGAACTCCAGATGGATGTGACACCTTGTGCATCTGGCTTATGTGGGTCCTGGGAAAGAGGGCCTCAAACCGGGTGGCTCTTAGGCTTCACAGGCAAGTGCTTAACCGCTAAGCCATCTCTCCTGGCCCTGATCTACTGTTTTTAAAAGAGCAATCCACCACCCAAACATCTTCAGTAGCCAGAACACCATCAAAAATAGTGATGTTGATTGAAATTTTTGAAGATGCTTCAGGGAAGAATTCTGGAGAATAACAAGTAAATATGTCAGATAAAATATACTAAAAATAAAATTACAAAGAATGTGTGTGTGTGAGAGAGAGAGAGAGAGAGTAATCGTGGAAGTTAGTGGATTCAAGAAAAATAAGCCAAGAATTTAAAAACAATGTAGACATTTACTGATGATTCATAGTGTATAAAAACATGTGGGATGAAACTCACCAAGAAAATTAAGGCTATGAGAAACTGGAAGAATAAAATTCCACCATGAGGCTGCAGAATTTGTTCTGTGGGTAAAGCCTTTGCTATGCAAACCTGTTGATCTATCTGAGTCCTGATTCCCAGACCCCATGTGAAGACAGATATATGTAATGCCAGTATGTGTAGGGCAATATGGGAGGCAGAAAGAGGAGAATCTTGGAACTTCATGGTCTAGCCAAGTCTGGCAAACATTTCAGTAAAAAAAAAAAAAAAAAAAAAAAAAAAAAAAAAAAAAAAAAAACAAAGAACGAACTTGCCTCAAATAAGAGGGAAGGATAGGACTGACAATCGGACTTTCTTCTGATGGAGGCACAGCACCATGATCTGTGTGCCCTTATACTCACACACGCACTCACACATATGCACACATCATGCACACCAACATAAAAAAATAAATTAATGCTACAAATTATTTGCTGCCCCACCCACTTAGAGATGAATTTGCATTTCCCATTTATTGTGGGTCAATGCAAACGGCTTGTTGGCAAATACACTATAGTGTATCTGTCCCTGAATGCTCAAGGACTTCCAAGGTTGAGTGTGCAACGATGATGACCTAAGCTTGGATGCTCACATTATCCAACAACTTGTTCAATGTTACTGCTTTGGCTGTGTGCAAGACCACTGCAATCACAGTGAGAGGGATGAAGTCTCCTCAGACATTCTTTTTTTTTTCTCTCTCTCTCTTTTGTTATAATACACCAGTTTTGTGACTAAAGATAACTTGATGCCTCACCAGATAGTCCAGCTACGAACAAAATATCATAAACTTCCCAAGTCAATGTCTTATGTGATAGAAAGCTATATTGCCTCTAGCTCTAAATAAGTCTGTTATGTTAAAGCACAATACATTATAAGATGGAGAATATTTTAATGTATTGTCACATAATGTACAATTTTAATACAGCAGTGGACAACTGAAACATTTATTTGCAGGTGTGCACCATGCATGTGTGATCCAGAGTCTCTTGCCACTACAAACAGACAGTCATCTGGTCTGACTCTACATGAATGTCTGGGGAATTTAAGCTTGTCAGTAGTCTTTGCAAGCAAGTGCCTTTACCTGTTGAGCCATCTCTCCATCCCAGTGGAACATACCTTTGAGTGAAGTTCAATCTCACCAAAGACCTGTTATATTTACCATTGATTTTTGGCCCTTAATTCCAGACAGAGACTTTAAAGACCTTAAGAGGACTATTAGTGATCAGGAAGAAATTAGGTTTTTGCAATATATAGAGATAAAAATTACCAAAGCTACTTTCAAGGCCAAGATAGAAAATAAAAATAGTAATAATTAACTACTTAGTTGCTGAAAGTGAGCATAGAATTTTTTTTTTTGTTTATTATGACAATGCAGAAAAAAAGAAAATAAAATAGTTAACTACAACCTAAAATTTCACAAGACTCTAGAAGGAATGCAAATTATCAGGAAATTTTAAATTCTAAAATAAAATGATTCTCATTCCTAGTTTCCACCAAAATAAACAGAAACAGCAAAAATATCAAGGATTAAAGCACAGGATCAGTATGGGTGCCCAACTTAAATAACACTTTAAGGACAAGATATATTTTTTAAAAATATCAGGAACATTTACTGAATGAACTGTTGTTTAAATATCAGAATACTATAATAGCAGGAAGGACTCTAAACATGTAGAAAACCTTAGACATCTTTTAAATAGAGAAAATGTCCAGGAATCATAAAGTTTTGTCCACAGTCTTATAAATTTCTCATGTACAAGGGGTAGAATTTATTGTCTAAAGAAAAAAAAAGTACATGTTTGTTAATAGAGAGGGTTATGCCCTGATATGTTTTCTTTAAAACAGTTTGGATTAAAAATTAGGACTTATTACAGAATGTAAAGAAGGGAACAGGAAGCTGAGCATGGTGGCACACGCCTTTAATCCCAGCATTTGGGAGGCAGAGGTAGGAGGATCACCATGAGTTCAAGGTCACCCTGAGAATACAGAGTGAACTCCATGTCAGCCTGAACTAGAGTGAGACCCTACCTCAAAAAAACAAAAACAAAACAAAACAAACAAACAAACAAAAAAGAGCAGAGTGGAAGTGTTCACATGTACCCATTGAAGGAAGTTGTGAAGAAAAGTAGTTGGGAGGATGGATGGCTTAGCGGTTTAATCCCAGCACTTGGGAGGCAGAGGTAGGAGGATCACCATGAGTTTGAGGACACCCTGAGAGTACATAGTAAATTCCAGGTCAGCCTGGACCAGAGTGAGAGCCTACCTCGAAAAAAAAAAAAAAAGGGGAGGCTGGAGACATGGCTTGATGGTTAAGGCACCTGCCTCCTAAGCATAAGAACGCTGGTTCCAATAGCCAGTGGTTCCAATCTCCAGGTCCCACGTTTAGCCAGATGCAAAGTGATGCAAGGGTGCCGGGGTTTTTTCCCTCCACCACCGGCAGGTAGAGCGGAAGAGAGAGAGAACCGGGCCAGCCACTTCTCTCGAGGCTGAGCGAGAAGGCGGGTGTCGGCGACTCAAACCCCTACCCCCAAAACACCGGGGAGAAAAACCACATTGAGCCGGGAGAAACGTCTAAGGCGCAACTCACTCCTTTATTGTCATGGGGAGGTATTTATATATTTTGAGGAAGGGGGCGGGAAGAGAGGATGAGAGAAAGGTATAAGGGCCAATATTATGTCACCACGTCAGCAGCAGCTGGGCGGAGGCAGTAAGGGCCAATAGTATTTCATCACGTCAGCAGTAGCTGGGCGGAGGCAGTTTCAGCCTAGGTGCTGAGTCACTCCAAGGACAGGTCACGAAACTCTACTCAGGCTCTGGAAGCTCAACCAGGCCTCACTGGGAGCCAAGTACAGGTAAACTCTGGCTGGGCCCAGAACCACTAGGCCTCACACTGGGCAGGGCCCAACACAAGGGAGCAATGCGGCACTTGACCACAAGGGGACACACACATCTGGAGTTCGTTCGCAGCGGCTGAGAGGCTGCTGGCGTGCCCATCTCTATCTGTCTTCCTCTCCCTCTCTCTCTGTCTCTCTCCAAAAAAAAAAAAAAAAAAAAAAAAAGAAGGGAACAGAAGCAGGAGAATATGGCAAACCCTGGCAAGAGAAAGCTAGCTATATCACCCATAAGCTGCCCCTAACAATACACCACCTCCAGGAAGTTCCAATTTCCAAAATTCAATGGGGACCTAACAATCAGAACAGATGAGTTTATGGGGAATACCTAATTCAAACCACCACATTATGTCCTTGACCCACATAAAATTATAAGTATCCATGATATAAAATGCAATGCACTCAATCCAATTTTTAAAATCCCCAGTTTTTCTCATTCCCAACACTGTTCAAAAACCCCATAGTTCAAGGTCTCTGAACTGACTGAACAAATAACAACAAAGAAAACATGGCACAGAATAAACATTTACACTGCAAAAGATGGCATTGAGTATAGCAAGTCAAAGATTGAACAAATAAAAGATTTTTAAACAAACAGGGTAAACATCAAATTCAGTAAATCCAAGTCCAATCATTCTAACCAGTGACAAGTCTCTGGATTTCCAATTCCATCTCTCTATCTAGGCTGTTCCAAGCCTAAGAAAACTTCATCAAGTGCCAGAAGCTTTCCTTGGCAACCACCATCTTGGCATCTCCACTGGGTCTCCGCTGTAACTCACAATTCGTCCTCATGGCTCCATCAGTCCTCCATGTTGGTAATCCAACAAGCCTGGTTCACACTGCCCATGGGTATTTCAACAAAGAAAAGCACATTGCAAATTCAATGACCCTGATTTTTTTCTGCATTTACTATATTCCATAGTACTAGGCTGCTGACTTAATACAGGGTGGAAATACAGCAAACTTTAAAGAACAGGCACTCCTTCAGCATTCTGGCCCCTTACTTCAAAAGAGTCCACATTCTTCCTGTTGCCCCAATGCAGATCACATTGTCTACTCTCAATATATGTAATCTCTCAAACAATTGCAGCTAAATAGGAAGTAGTTTCAGCCCAAATATTTCATTTCTTTCTGTGCCATATCCTTCTGCTCATACCAATCTGATTCTACATATTGCATCCCTGTACAAGTTCTCTGGACAAAGTCGTATCAGCAAGCCTTTCACACAAAGAGCTTAGCCAAGTCCTGAAAAAGTTCATTCTCATCCTCATAAGCCAAACCTGACAGTCCATAGTTCTTATTGCATTCAGGTCTTTCATTGCTCACCAGAATGGTAAATCAAGCTGTACTTACAGCACTACAAAGGGGTTTAT
This sequence comes from Orientallactaga sibirica, assembly GCA_036365145.1. Taxonomy (NCBI): domain Eukaryota; kingdom Metazoa; phylum Chordata; class Mammalia; order Rodentia; family Dipodidae; genus Orientallactaga; species Orientallactaga sibirica. The sequence continues at coordinate 26,781,187 of JAEOAD010000024.1, forward strand.
TTTTTATTTTATTTTATATATTTATTTGTTTATTCATTTATTTTTGAGGTAGGGTCTCACTCTGGTCCAGGCTGACCTGGAATTAACTATGTAGTCTCGGGGTGGCCTCAAACTCACAGTGATCCTCCCTACCTCTGCCTCTCAAGTGCTGGGATTAAAGGCTTGTGACACCATGCCCGGTTTAGAAGGAGCTTTTTAAGTCAAGGTTTCAAATCCTTGCACATTCTTCCTACAAATCAGTTCTAAAAGGCAAAGGCCACACAGGTTTCTAGCAGCAAGGGCTGGTTCTACTCCTTTGCTATCATTTTTACTGCTGCACTTACCTTCTCTTTGCTGCCACAAAGCAAATGGCCAAGCAACTAGTGGGAGGAAAGGGCTTATTTGGGGCTTGCAGATTCATAGGGAAGCTCCATGTGATCTCAGGAGAAAACATAAGCAGAAGTTGGATATCATCTCCTGACCAATATCAGGTGGACAACCACAACATGAAAGTGTGTCAAACACTGGCAAGGGGAAGCTGGTTCTAAAACCTATAAGTATGATCTAAAAATCACATTCCACCAAAATGACAACTCTTAAGGAAGCCCTTGTATACGTCTGAGGAAAATGCGAGGTGATGGTCATTGCACTGAGAGGATTAATACAGTGTCACCAGACAAAAGCTTAGGCAGAGGCCTGCTGAGCCCTTCCTTAGTCCTTCTAGTGCTGAGTCATTTGATCCAATTTGACCCAACATCACAGACCATCATTTCTTCTCAATTGAATAATTTTATTTTAATATAATGTACTCTCAATGCCATAAGTGTTCCTTTTGGCATAGGTCAGGTTAGTAATTACCCTGATTCTAATTTTATACTTTTGCCACAGTCATATCTAAAGAGGTTTCAAGTACTTTGTCCATGAGGTTACTGGCATCTGCCTGATGACATTGCCCCATTACTCTTTTTCAGCATCTACAGAGAATATTTGGTTGTTTCTAAAAAGCTATGATATTATAAAACTTAGGGTATGCATCTTATTATTTGTACTACATAGATATCTAACTTCCTTAATTGTTTGAAATTCTTGGTCATATTTCAATTTCTTGAACATAAGCATAGTATGCCATAGGTATACTTCATTATAACACTATAGATCAATTAAATATTTTCCTATGGCTTTTACTATGGTTTATGTTTTTCATCTGGCCATTGACCCACTGAATCATAGGACCCATAAGATTGTGACATATATATAGATAATATATTAAGAATCATAATAAAGCACTCTTTAATGCATACTTTAATGCACACTTGGGTATGAAGAATAATAATACTGAACTAGTAAGATCCACTAAATAAGCCTAATATATATATTTGTGATGTATATGTAGATATAATGATATAGATGAAGATACATAATAAAAATGGATTAACTGATAAGCAAGCAATTGTCTTGGTAACTGTTAAGTAAGTTCATAAATTACAGAAATAAGAAGCTAGGTTTCAGCCAAACCTATCAGTAGCATCTATGTAAAGCATATATCAGAATATATCCTGCTGAAATTATTGTTTGAGTGTAAGAGTTTCAACATGTTCACATCATAACTAGAAATAATCACTGACATTATGAGTAATAAATAATATCACAAGCTTTAAAGGAAAAGTTGAGGCTGAGTGAACACTATGTTGTGACTTAAACCCCCCAGAAATCAAGTTTTAAGATGGTGTCCACCTTCATGAATTATAAATCCAAAACCTTGCTGGAAAATTTACTTTCAGATTTTCATGATGAAGATCAGAGAAAAACTTTTCTTGGTCCAGCAGGAGAATGAGGAAAAGTAATTTTTTTTCAAAAAGAAATATAAGCTCCAGGGCAAAGAAACCATTTTGAAATACGCGTAGTGATCAATGTTCAATCCTTCAAAGGCCATCAAGGGAAATGATTTTACTGCTTTGGTAAAATGAGTGAGGGAAATACCCCAATTCAATAACTTGTAACCTTTCAGTCTTGCCCAGAGGATTACGTATACTACAACCATAAAATCCAGCACCCGAGAAATGTTTTCAAGGCCCAAAGTGCGAGGGCAGCAGTAAGTCACTAAACAGCATTGACATCTGATGCTTCCCTTCCCTTGTCAATACCTGCCCCACTTTCCCCAACAGATGTGCTGCATAGCTGTCTGACACTCTGAAACTGTGTTTAGGAGAAAACAAAGACAACAACAGCAAAAATGGCAAAACATAAGATGCCAGTTGTGCATGGTGGCTCACATCTTCAATCCAGCACTAAGGATGCAGAAGTAGGAGGATTGCTGTGAGTTCAAGGCAAGCCTGAGATTACATAATGAATTCCAGGTCAGCCTGGGATACATCTAGAACCTATTTCAAAATAAATAAATAAATAAATAAAACAAATTAGAAAGATGGCTTAGCAATTAAGGATCTTGCGTGTCAAACCTAAGGACCCAGGTTTGATTCCCCAGTACCCAGGTAAGCCAGATACATAGCCCCAAATAAATAAAATATTTTTAAAAAAAAATAAAATAAGGGCTGGAGAGATGCCTTAGCAGGTAAGGCACTTGCCTGTGAAGGAAAAAGGCCCAGTTTTGATTCTCCAGTACACACGCAAGACAGATGCACAAAGTGGTGCATGCATCTGGAGTTCATTTGGAGGGTTGAAGGCCCTGGCAAGCACCTATTCTTTCTATCTGCCTCTATCTATCTATCGCTCTCAAAAATAAAATAAATAAATAAAGTAAATGAATAAAAATTTAAAAATAAAATAAAACAAATAAAATTAAAAAAACTAAGATCCTCAAATAAAGTACAATTTTACATATCAAAACTCTCATATAACAGTAAATGAGGTGGGCGTGGTGGCACACTCCTTTAATCATAGCACTCGGGAGGTAGAGGCAGAAGGATCGTCATGAGTTCGAGGCCACCCTGAGAATACATAGTGAATTCTAGGTCAGCCTGAGCTAGAGTGAGACCCTACCTCAAAAACAAAACAAAAACAAAAAAATAGTAAATGTATAAATATATCATATGAGTATATACACGTGTGACATATGTGTCCTGAGGAGCATGCCCCATGAACGTTTGTGCAGAAACCAGACAATAGTGCTTACCATTCTCTTGCTTTTTTTCTCTTTTTTTTTTTTTTGTTTGTTTGTTTTGTTTTGTTTTGTTTTGTTTTTGAGGTAGGGTCTCACTGTAGCTCAGGTTGACCTGGAATTCCCTCTGTTATCTCAGGGTGGCCTCGAACTCATTGTGATCCTCTTACCTCTCCCTCCCAAGTGCTGGGATTAAAGGTATGAACCAACACACCTGGCTCATTTTCTTGCTCTTCATCAACATAATTTTTCTTTTAGATGGCATATCTCCTGAACCTACTGTCTGTAAGGGAAGATAGAGGAGCAGTAAAGATGTGTTAATACTTTTCTCCTGTAGAAAGTTTTGGCTCCCAAACCTGACCCCTCTCTAGATATGATGCTGCCTCTATTCTGAATGAATGAGAAACCAGATGCAAAAAAATAAAAAAAAAAATAAAATGAACTTTTATCTCTAAGATATGTTCTTAGCATGTCAAAAACTACTGAAAATACAGTAAACCCCTCAGTTTTTCTTTGTCCCCACCATCTGAATTTTAAATGTCTTACCAGTAGATATAGAATAATTGCTATTCTTGGTAACTAGGTTTAATCAGCATAAATTTATCTATGCAACAGAAATGTGTGATTTTTTATGAAAAATAAATGCAGTCAAGTCTCTTATGAACATATAATATGTCATAGGACTAGAGTGATGAGACACCATGAGGTAATAAGGTGTAGGTGTATTACTGATCTTCTCAGCTAAAATAAATCCGCTTGTGATGCTACTTAATGATACTGATAGTGAAAATAGCATTGCTAAATCCCAGTGCTAGGGGGTGTGCTGATGATGGATCAGTGAAACTTCATCTGCTCAACAGCTCCATATTGGCCTTTGGTTATTCTCTGAGAGCCACTTGTGTTCAATATACACACACTAGGAATGAACAACCATATTACCATGCAGCCCTTGATTAAGAAACTCAACCCTGTATTGCCTCCAAAATGAGGCATTATCTTTATCATCTACCTGTCTATCTATCTATCATCTATCTATCTATTTGCTAATCTGTTAGAAGGAATTCCTTCTAGTGACATCCATTTTGCTTTCATCACTGTACTGTGCCTTGCGCCACAAGATAGGGGACCTATGTAAAAACTCTTCTAGCCACACTGCTAGTGGCCAAAGGTTCTCATGAGGAAGGGTAGAAGAAAGAAGAACAATAAATATATGACAGTTCCTGGAGTTTATCCTGATGATGACAGTGTTTTTGCCACATTCACAGTTCTGGGACAAGAAATTATTTCATATGTGGTATTGGATTGAATGGTCACAACACTCATTTTAAGATAAAAATTAGACTTCTTTTTGTTTGTCCTGAGACTATTCTGCTCACTCAAATCAAATAACAATTTCTCTTTCAGGAGAACCATGGTTGACAAGCCAATGGCATGAGTCAGTGCAGGTCCCTTATTCTGATTGCTACTTTTACTCTGTCAAAAGTCACAACAATGAGGAAATAAGCCCATGGAGATATGCTAAACATTAATGTGTAAATTAAAGCATTAAATATAACTACATTGTATTAATATTGTTAAAATTCAAAGCTGGGAGATGGCTCAATGGGTAAAAATAACTGCTGCATAAGGTTGAACACCAAAGTTGAGTTTCTTAAGCACCTACATAAAGCCAGACTCAGTGCCACACTTTCTATAATCCCAAGTCTACAGAATGAGATACAGGGTCAGGAGAACTGCAAAGATCTCAGACTAGTTAGTCTCGTGTCCTCAGAGGAAAAAAACAAAAGAGACCCTGTATCAAGCAAGGTAGAAGGGGAACACTGATATACTGAGGTTATCTCCTGAACTCCAAAGAACACAAGTTGCATGCATGTACCTGTACATATATGTCTCTCTCTCTCTCTCTCTCTCTCTCTCTCTCTCTCTCACACACACACACACACACACACGGAGAGAGAGAGAGATAAAGAATGCTTTTTACTGATGCTAGCAAATCACAGAGAGAACATAGACCTACCATGTGACAAGAAAAGAAGACTGATTGCCTAGCATGAAATGAGTCATGTCTATCACATCTTCCAGGGCCCAGGGAACAGTGCAGAGGGAATAGCGGATTCAATACAAACACTGTTCTCACTGCTAGCTTGAAAAACCACTTTCAGGGAGATGGAGGTAAATGCTGAGGAGACGCAAAACTCATCAAAGCAGAAAATCAGAGGCTACTGAGAACTCTTTACTAAAGGAGACTTGTAACATGCCCTCCAAAGCTTAGGAAACATTGAGGAAGAAGGGGCAGAAAGACTGTAAGAGCCACAGGTGGTACGAGTATACTGAGGCATTGTGTCCCCCAGCAGAGACTAACTGGTGCATTCATGATTCCGCAATGATAACCCCTCTGACAAGAGCCCTCGGTGGAATGGGGGCAGAGAGAGTGAAGATAAGATTATCACTGGGAATATGACCGTTAGACCATTAATGCAATAAAGTTTCAAATGACAAAAAGAATGGACAACACTAAATACAAACCAGCATGCAGGGTAATATGAGCTCTCATTCATCCTTTGAGAGTGAAAAGTACTACAGGCATGTTGAGGAATTCAGCAATATGTTGCAGATCTACATATAATTTCCATGAGAGCTTGAGTGATCTGACTCTTAGTTATTCATCAGAAAGAAAATTATATCCACACAAACTTGCACATAAATATTTTGAGCACTCTTAAATAAATATGTATCTATTTGGCTGGGGACTGGAATGATGGCTTATCAGGTAAGGCACATGCATGTGAAGTCTAAGGACCCCGGTTCAATTCTCCAGGTCCCATGTAAGCCAGATGCATATGGCGGCACATGCGTCTGGAGTTAATTTGCAGTAGCTAGAGGCCCTGGCACACCCATTCTCACTCTCTCTCTCTCCCTCTCTCTGTCTCTTATAAATAAAATAGATAAATAAATAAATAAAATAAAGGTGTGAGCCACCACGCTCAGCTTGATTTAAAAAATATATATATTTGGCTGGAGAGATGGCTTACTGGTTAAGGTACTTGCCTATGAAACCTAATGACCCAGGTTTGATTCGCCAGGTCCCATGTAAGCCAGATGCACAAGGTGGCACATTCATGTGGAGTTCATTTGCAGTGGCTGGAGGCCCTGGTGTGCCCATTCTCTTCCTCTGACTCTATCTGCCTCTGTCTTTCTTTCTCTCTCTCTCTCTAATAAATAAATAAATAAATAAATAAATAAATAAATAAGTAAATAAATAAATAAATAAATAAATAAATAAATAAATAAATATTTTGAGCACCTTATGTATAACTTTCAAAATTTGATATACTCAAAATTCCTTTCAGTTCCTGAGTGAATAAACCATCATACATTCACCCAATTGAATATTATTGATAGATACAAATAAATGAGCTCCCAAGCCAAGACACAGGAGACCTCAGAGCATACTTCTTGTGAAAAGAGTTAGCATTGAAATGTTATATGTGTTGTAGGTATATATACAGAATTCTCTAAATAGTAAAATGATCCAGATAGAAAAAAAAATCAGTAAGGGACAGAGTTGAGGAGAGAGGAAAGTCTGTTAAACCTAGACTTTTAGTTCTCTTCACAGTACTGTGTCCTTAGGTTCATGGTATCTGTTACTCTCACAGAACTCCATAAAACACAATGCTACACTTGCATGTACACTATGACCTTGAGTAATAAGTGTATTAATTTTTGTTTATCAGGATCATAAATGCACCGCACTGATGTTCCATTAATAATAAGTAAGCAGTGTGCCAAAGACCAGAGTTATATGAAAAGACTCTGGACTATCAACTCAGTTTTCTCTAAATGTGAAGCTACTCAAAATAGTTTTAATTAAAAATTAATTTATTACTAATGCTTAATTTCAAAAGGCGAACTCAGATAATGAGCTCTCCCATGAAAAATATTACTCTAACTGAACCAAAGGGAGGAAAATGGTGGCTGGGTATTAAAAAATGGAGAGGGTGTGATACACAATAACCTCAACCTTCTCCTGTTAATCTCTCACTTTTTCTTCTTTCTCTTCCCTCTCTCTCTTTCTCTTTCATACTACCTATATTTTTCTTCCTTCTTTTCCCTTGGCACTGACCTGTAACTCCCAGTACCAGCATGTGGTTAACAGTCACAATGAGGTGTTGATCAGTGAGACCTACAAGGTTTCCCAAAAGAAGACAGATTTTTGTCACAGTTCTTGATGACCCACCAAAGGTTAATGGTAAGATGCTAAAGCCAAAGATACCATATGTTGTTGGGATGGAACATGGATTGACCTGGCTGGAATCTTGAAGAGAGTAAGTCCCCAGATGGTTAACTTGTCTAGTGCTAGAAGGTGCTACATGAGCGACTGGGGGAAATGACCAACATCTGTCTAAGAAACATGTGGTCTAAGCTACTCATCAGCAATCAACCTGACATGATGCTTACACAAGTGAGATAGTGGCACACAGCCATGGTGGGTTACCAACTGCTCTGGATTTGGCTACAGGATACACTCAGTGGAATGGAAACCATACCTGGAACTGGGAAACAATTCAGAACCATGTCCAAAAATATGAGTTCACTCTCCAATATGAAGCTCCCACCAATAGTGGGATAAAAGAGGGCCTAAACCTATTTAATTCTCTCTAAAACAATAATTGTTACCCATGTATCTTGCACTGACTTCACTCTCAATTGGAGAATTTGCTTCTGTTTCTCACATGGACACAGAACTTTAGGAGAGAATGAGGCCATTGCACCTCACCAGGGAACCAGCTGAAGCCATAGAATAATTGTGGGAATGAGCAACAGCACTGCTTTCTTGGTGAATGTGGTATCAACAAAGGGGTGAAGGAGATAGACACAGAGAACTCAACTCCTACCAAACCAGATATCCAGAGACACACTCCCATGAACTTGTCACTGAAGTAGACCTAAAATGAACCCAACATGACTCAGGGAAATTCATGGAAGAGGGGGCGGAATGATTGTTAGAGCCACAGTAGGGCCATTATACACAGAGACATTCCCTCGCTCCCATAACTGATGGCTACCCCCATGTGATGGTTAAGTTTTGTGTCAAATTGATTTGTTTAGGAATCCACAGACATTCCTCATAAGTGTGTCTCTGAGGCTGCCTCTAGGAAGGATTAACTAAAGGAAGCATCCTTCCCCCAGGTGTAAGCCCTTCCCCCAGAGTGGGCAGCCCAGAGTGGGCGGCCCCTCTTGGAGGAGGGGGCTGGTTGATAAAAAGGAGCTCTGGGAAGAAAGGCTCTCTCTCTCCCACCTGGCTGCCGGTGCTGCTAGCTGCTTGCCACTGGGTACTAGCTGCTTGGTGTTTTCTGCTTGGTACTTGCTGCTTGGTGTTGCTGCTCTCCAGTGTGGACTGAAGACCAGGGTGGACTACAGAGCAGCGTCTCTCCAGGAAGCCTCCAGGCCTTCAGTGCCGGATTGGGACTGCTGAGGCCTCCCGCCTCGTGACTGAGCAGCTACCGGGTTTCTTGACTCTCGGACCTGCAACCTGCTATTGCTGGACTGTGTAAGCTAATCCAATAAATTTCCTTTTAATACAATTCATTCTGTCCATTCTGTTCCTCTAGAGAACCCTGACTAATACACCCCACAATGCAAGACCCACAATCCCTGAGGGGGGAGGACAGGGAGAAGGCTAACAATGGTATCATCATGGCTATAAACAATTTATATAGATAACTAATTAAAAATAATCATTAAAAATTTCTATGGGAGCTAGAGCAATTAAGATGTTTGCCTACAAAGCCAAAGGATCCTGGTTTGTTTCTCTAGGACCCACAAAAGCCAGATGAACAAGGTGGCACATGCATCTGATGTTCTTTGCAGTGGCTGGAGGCACTGGCATGCCCATTCTTTCTTGCTCTCTCTCTGTCTCTCTCTCCCTCTTTCTCTCTATTAAATAAATAAATAAATAAATAAATAAATAAATAAATAAAAGTATATTAAAAACTTTTAAAAAAAGCATTTCAACATATTTTACCTTCTGTTCTCAAAAGACAAGCAAATGGAGACCAATATCATGAAGATTGAGGGGGTTTGATGCACAGTCAACATGGGACCAAAAGACAGTGCTTCAGAATGTGGAGCAAAGTTGAGTAGTTAAAGTCTTACTTACAGGCAAGCAAGGAAGCTATTAAAACATTCCTCCAAGATACACATTTTCACATAGTAACACAATTTCCTAGGAATAAAGATAGTCTGTTTTATTGTTTCCCTTTTTATCTAAATTCATAGAAATTCATTAACTTGGAGGTATTTGTAACCATTGAAGACAGCACTTGAAGACTGTTTTGTGATAAGAATACTAATTTTTTTATTGGCAATGAGAATGGTAATGAATACTAGATTTGTAGATAATTAAAACTTTACTAAAATGTTTTATAAATATAATTAAGTGTTTAATTAACTTTAAAATATCATATAATTTGCAGATTGTTCTGAGTTTTAACATTGTGAAATATTTTTTATTTATTTAAGACAGAGAGAGAGTCAGGGGAACAATGCAGACAAAGAGTGAGAGAGAGTATATGAGCATGCTAGGGCCTTCTGCCTCTGTAAATGATGAACTCTGGATGCATGCACCACTTTGTACATCTGGCTTTACCCGGGTACTGTGGAGTAGAACCCAGTCCATTAGGCGTTGCAAGTGCCTTAAACCATTGAACCACCTCTCCAGCCCATGATTTTTAATTTATAATAATTTAGAGATATGTCATATAGCCCCCCTCCATTTTTTTTTTTTTTCTTGCTTGAGAGGCCAAATGTTAAGAATCAGTCTGCTTTTGATCAAACAGTCCAAGGGACATTTGCTCTGGCTGCACCAGTAACTATACACTTCTTCCCCAAAAGGCAAGCAGCACTAGCAATGGTTGCCAAGATGGGAAAATAAATCAGTTCTGAATGTTAGGTTCCCATCTGATGGAGATTTGGGAATTAACACCTCATGGGGGTAGTGTATTGTTGGGTGCAGGCCTATGGGTATTATAGCCAGCTTCCTCATGCCAGTGTATGGCACACTCACCCGCTGATGCTGTCTACCTGATGTTGGCCGGGAGGTGATGTCCACCCTCTGCTCATGCCGTTGTTTTTCCTGCCATCATGGAGCTTCCTGTTAAGTCTGTAAGCCAAAATAACCCCCAAAAAAAAAGTGAGTTCCTAAAGGAAAGTAAATAATTGATATTTATACACTATAAGATATACAAATCCAGTTTATCTTTTAATAAATGACAATGTTACTTATATATGTGGCAATAATCTTCTCACAAATTTTAGGAAAAGTTTGTTGAATATTTAGAACAGTCCAATCAGTAAGAAATTTGTAAATTATGGGGACTTTATATAGATATTGCAAAGCTATGAAACTACATTACAAATTCTATTATGAGGCTGGAGAGATGGCTCAATGAATAAATGCACTTCTAGTGCAAACATGAGGGCCTGACGAGGCCTGAGGACTGCTTGAGTTGGATCTCCAGGTGCCACATAATAACTGAGTGTCTGAAACCTGAGATCTGTAGGGGAACAGAGATCCAAGAATTGCTGGATCTCTCTGTGCAGGGGATAGGGAGAGACCCAACAGGATCCAGGGATTAGTAAGAGACTCCAGCTCAAAAAAGAATGGGTAGAGAATCAATGGAGCTGGACACATTATTCTGCTCCTGTCACCACAAGCTCGCTCACCCTACCACAAATAGTCATACTGTGGCAACGGTGACACATTCATTTAAATATCACACAGAAACACCTCACATACAGTCTATCATAATGTTATAAAAAATTAATATCAAAGAGCAAATTTGCTCACTATGTGTATTTTCATCTGTTAGATATATTGATACCATTTCCCTTTTTATGGTCAAACCAAGTAAATAGAAATTAACTATATTATTACATGTTTAGTATAATATATAAAAGGCCAAGAATATACAAGTTGTTTTTCATTTCTAAGCATATGTAATAGTATTATTTCGACTTTAAAAACATTGCATATACCTACTCCCATTGTATGAATGAGACAGATATCATCTTTATCAAATGAATAAAATTTCACTAAAATTATTTTTAATAGTGAAAAGAAAAAAGTGAACACAAAAAGTCTTAGAGTAATTAGTCACAAATTCCTATAAAGGTGAATGAATTCAAACATATTAATACTAATAAGTTTATATAACTGATATATGTCTTTTATTTAATATATACTCAATCATGTAAGAAGATATAGATTCTGTCTAAAATAACACATTTTTAAATAAATGTTAATTTTGCTGAAAAATTCAAATGTTAGGGCCTGTAGAGATGGCTCAGCAGTTAAGACACTTACATGAAAAACCTAAAAAACCAGCTTCAATTCCCCAGTACCCATGTAAAGCCAGATGCAAAAGGTGGTGCATGTGTCTGGAATGTGTCTGCAATGGCTATAGATCCTGGCACACCCATTCTCTCTTTCTCCGTCTCTCAAATAAATAAATAAAATATTTTAAAATTCAAATATTACATTTATTTTTCATTTTGATGTAGTTTTGGTATAAATATGAAGCAATATAAAGATATAAACAAATAAGTTTTGTGGGTTAAAATTTGATAAAATTATCATAACAGAATTCCAAGATTTTCTTACAACATAATAAATACATATTTTCAAATAATATTGGTGTTACATATTAGTCCAGATTTGAAAGGAAGCAAAATTATTTCATAGATGAATGCACTCTAATTATGAATCAAAAAGTCTAAGATCTGTAACCTTTGATTACAGGTGAAATTATCTCACATCACAACAAATACTGGTAGGTAATGATTTAAGAAAACATGATTAGCATTTATTTTATTTGGATTTTTTTGATTTATATATTAACTCTGAGTCTGTAATTTCAAATTGAAATACAATGGGGATTTTTTTGTGTGTGTTTGTGTGCAAAATATGAAAGAGTTTTGTAACATTTTAGAAGACACTTGTTCACTAAGAGAAATTTTTGAAGACATGTATCCTCCCACAAGAGCCACTTTATAGCAATGAATACACAAGGGAAACCTAGCTGATATAATTAGCAGATAGTTGATGCTAAGACAATTAAATAAAAGGTCATTTGCTTTATTTTGGAACAAATTCTGTCATCTCTTGATACTATATTACCTAGTGGAATAATTTGGTTTATAAATGTGGCCACGCATGCCAATAATCAGTGACTCTCATAATGGAATGCACTGGTTGAACCAGATGAATGCAAAATGTAACCCTCAGTGCTATTGGTGCACTTTTAACTGATATGATGTCACTTCAGATTACTTTGCATGGACATCTGTGGTTATTTAGTATTACAAGTTAATTTGGCTGACATCCCAAACAAATAAACAAGTGCAAATCTGTCTCAGTGCATTCATTGTGCTTGAATGATTGAAAGGCTTTCTTTTGTGTGTGTGGCTTTAATGTTCCAGAATAATTTTATCTAACAGCAGGAGGCAGCTAGATTTCCAAATAAACTGTTCTTTTAATGTAGTTTACATATAATCTACAACAAAAAGGATATCTGGTTTTAATTACAATAATAACCAATGGAAAATGACTAAAACATTTTACAGAACATTATATGTGTCACACATGATCATAATAACCATAACAGTAAAATATAAGTGATAATGTTTATAGTAAAAATTAAAATAATTAATGGGAACAGTAAAAATTTTCAACTGGCAGAAATAAAATAACCAGAATTGAATCAACAGGAAATTAAAGCTATTGCAAAATAAAGAACCAAAAAATAAAATCCTGCAAAAGTAATTTTACTTTAGAAGCTGAATAATAATGTTCACACTGAGAATTTGCTACCATAATGCACCTGAGGAACCAAAGGCAGAAGGCATCTGTGTCTTCGTGTCTAGACCATATGAGGGATCTGAGCTTCCTGTTGCAAATAAATAAAAGGATCACTCCCATGTGTCTATCTATACCTAAAAGCAGGGTCTCAAGCCATGAAGCATGATGACAGCATGCTACTCAGGAACTAATATTTTTAATGTACATTCATTCTGAGAAATTTCATAAATCCCCTTTCTTAATGCATGTGTATTAACTTATACCTCCTTCCCCAATCCTGCAGTTAATACACAATACCTCTCGTTTCAAATAGGGAGATACACCATTTGATATGTGAAATAAAATGGGCTATGTTGTCCAGATTATTTGGTCAACTACCTCTCTAGATGTTTCTATAATTATCTACATTTTTATGTAATTAACATTTTAATCAGTAGATATTTTAGCAAAGAAAATGGCCCACCATAGTGTAGATGGTTATTTGTGTGATAAGTAAGATCTAAAACCAAAGCTTTCCAAGACAGTAATTCGACATCACAGAGACTATGACCACATTTCCAGATGTCAGATTCCACATTTAACACTGACATTAGCTTTTCTGAATTTCCACCCTGATAGACTTAAAAAAATTCTAAATGCCAGACCCTAAAACCAATTGCAAAAACTAATGCTTTAAATTATCTGTGTGTCTAAGAGTGTGATTGTCTAGGTCTGCAATTTGTGCAAGGCAGGATCTGATATAGCCAGATTTAATATTCAATGATTTGAAGGAGGACCTTATAAGTACTATTTGTTCTCCAGGATTCGTACATATATTGTAACACAACAGTGATCTACATGTATATACCCAGGTATGCTTTGGTATAGACTCAAGCATTGACATTAATATTAGGGGGAGAGTAAATGCATATTCATTGTGATGCTTAATTGAAGTGTTAAATATTCTACTTTTAAATATTTACATAAGTTCCTTCTAGTCAGATATTTAATGCAATAATTACTAACACACTGCTAAGTGACTTCACTCTTTCAAAGCTATCTCAAAAGAGAGTCTAAAATAGAGTGTCTCACACTTTGGAAAGCACTGGCCCTTATAAAAATAAAAACAACTTAGGTTATTACCCAGTTGACTCAGGAACAAAATAATTACACTGTCAATAGTGAAGCTTATATGCAGTTTCAGGAAAATAAATTTCCACTCAGCAAGTCTACGTAGTTCAAGCTACTCCTGAGTACTGAATTGTCCAGAAGCCAGACCTTTCCTCCCCTGCCCAGAATTTCTGACATTACACAGGTATTAAGAGTGTTCAGGCAGGTGCTGATGGTAAATTCATTACAATGTACTCATTTCTTTCTAAACCAAAAGGTTAATTATTTTAGATAAAGACAAGTATAGGCACTCAAAATTCTAGGAAAACGGCCAAACTTTTCAAAATTGAAGGTGTAACTAAAAATGGAGGAATGTTTTGAAAATGCTCAGCCAATCAAACATAACAGGAAATAGCCAGGCTTGGTGGTGCATGCCTTTAGTCCCAGCACTTGGGAGGCAGAGGTAGGAGGATTGCTGTAAGTTTGAGGCCAGCCTAATTTCCAGGTCACCTGGGCTAGAGTGAGACCCTACATCAAAAACAAACAAATGAACAGACAAACCAAAAAGGTAACAGGATTTTTTTTTCCAAAAATTAGATAATAAAATTTATCAAAATTAGTAAATATATTAACTGTGAAATTTTTGCAAAATCCCCTCAATTACTAGTGCAGAGAATAAAAGTTCTGACAATGAATAGGCTTTATATTCATACACCCAATTTTATCCCATAGCTTAATCCACTAAATCTTTTCCATTTTAATGTTTGGTTTATTGCTTTGGTGGAATAACTTAACTATGTTAGCAGGCTCTCCTCCAGATTTGGGACTGTAGGGATTCTCCTGCTTTGTCTGTAAGGTAGTGGTGCTACCTGCATGCTCATCTATACCTGGGCAGATTAAGAACATTAAAATCTCTGTAAAAAGTTCAGGTGAACCCACCCAAAAATTGAATATTAAGAGAGTAGTTGATGTTTATTATAATATTCACCTAGAAACAAAGATATAACTGTCCTTTTTCACAGTGGTGTGTCACATTGGCAAAACTTACAAAATGAAAATCTCACATAAAATGATGTTCTGAAAATATTAAATAAAATATTGATATTCAGTGATTTCTTCCTCTAAAGTTAAATATGTCAATCATATTGTTTGTTTGAATATACTTGTTTCAGTTCTTCTCACAAAACTGTTTATTTGGCACATTTTTGGATTAAAAATGATTTCTTTCTAGAATATAAGACCACAAAGAGTTGGATAGTTCATACTCTCTTCTATATAATATTTTGAATTGACTAACATATAGGCAAAAATCAAATAGTCCTGGCAAGAAGAAAAAATGCCATGCTAACTAGAATGAGCCAGCAGGAAAGTCTGATGATCTGATGCATAATGAGCTGATGTGTTAGAGAAGACAAATGAGGCATCCCAAAGCCAGACTCTTCATGAGCACCAAAGATCTTATCAAAACCCCATTAATATTGTTCAACTTGCGAGGTGGTTTGACAGAATGCAGGTCAAATGAAAGATTCTCCATACTTTCATAAGTCCTTCCTGTATTTTGACTGTTAGTTTTCATATTTGTATTTCTTACCCCTTTCTAATTAATGTAAATTTTACACACATCGATACTATGATGTATGCATACAATACATAATGTTCAAATTGGCAAAAATATCTATGACCATAAACAATTATCATGTCTTCATGGTGAAGTTCTGTCTTTTAGCTTTTTAAAGAATGAATTTTTCCAACAAGTTGAAAATTAATGCTCTGGCAATTTCTCATGATTAAGTTCATAATAACTACTGAGACTTATGGATATTTATTGCACATTTTAGTCAGAGAGTGACACTGAATTATCAATATCATACATTTATTTTCAAATAAATTACTTAAAGAAACTGTAATCAACTTATCTAAAATATTCTCAGAGGGAGAATAAGGTGGGTAGAAATAAAGAGAATAAAAATTAATGGCAGGAAAGATTATATAAAATGGGCTTTGAAATAATGAATTAAACAGTAGTTCATTATTGAAGACTAATTTAATAAAGATGAACTTAGCAAAAAATGATTCTGCAATATGTTTTATTGTGGCAGTAGCATGGTCATCCTAAATTCAGACAAAACCTGTAATGGCTACATGGACCTGAATAATTAATGTATTTTATTTATAATCAATAAAGTTTCATTTAGGCAGATGTAGATTAAAGCATTTGAATTATAAATTGGAAGAAGAACTAATAACCAAGAAATTATCTTCTGCAAACAATATAATCAAAACATAACATTTCATAACAATGAGATCTGTAAAGTAGATGACAATGGGTTCATATGTGTGTAGACAAACCTGCACATCTTCCAATATATATTTAACATGTGTAAACACTATATAATGAATTTATTGTCAACAAGTGACTAATGATTATATAGATTCTAATTAAAATGGCATCTTAGCTACTTTAATGCCTAAGCATAATATATAAGCCCCATATTTGTAGTAATGCTTTCGTTAAAAAAAAATCTGTTGCAGCACCACTCATATAAAAACAACAGATGAGTTTTATGAAAGTCTATTACCTTTGGTGAGCCAAACCTAATCCATTGTCCTATTGAAAGACACCAAGCTCTTCTGGTCTGAGATAATTCTAATGATGTAGATTCTTTAGGACCCAATGTCCATCTAGCTAAAATTTATGCTCATAACTTTCTAATATTACTGTTTCCTTCTGCTGCGCACCATTAACCACAAGCTCAAAATTTATGTAGTAGTATATAAGTCAATCACATTATTTGCAAAACTGATTTTTACACTTCTCTTCAATATGGTTTCATCTCAAATTCAGTGAAGTCAGAGATGCCCTGTATGTATATTATAGTCTGTTAAAGCGGTGTCTAAGTACACCATTTTCTGTTCCTCCAAAGAAGCTTTCTTATTTTAAGATTGATTGTTGTTATCAATGTTAATAAATTTAATTGATAACATCTGTGATCTCTTTATTGCTTTCTCTGATGGCCATAAATAACCCTACACTTGTCTGAACAATGTCATGCCTCTTTATAATCCTCACCAGATGGTATTTGTAAGTGTTCTTTTTTATTTGAATTGCCTATTTTCTCAACATGATTGCTATGTCTTTAAATGCAGAATTTCAGTTCTAAAATATAAACACAGACCTTAACTCTCACTAGTATGCATTTCATATGTGCAGATACTCAAAATCAAAGATCTTTATTATTACATATTAGAAATTATGGATGAAATAATACTGTGGATTACACTGAGATAAATGATGAATGCTTGGTAACTAAGTAGGCACCAATTTCATGAATCTTTTCTATTATAAAAGGTGACAAAAATATCTTACTCATCATTAAAAAGTAAAATTTGTTCTTGGAATTAATACATGAGTAGTAATTGCTTTCATACATTTTCTATATCTTCTCACACTTATAGTCAATATGCCTCTGATATTCTCTGATTTGCATTTACATTTGATATTATAGTTTTAAGTCAGGAAGAAACAGTATTTCTCAAAGCTGTTAAAATGCTTGCTTTTTAAAAGGACATTGACTGGATCATATTCACAGACTG
This sequence comes from Orientallactaga sibirica, assembly GCA_036365145.1. Lineage (NCBI taxonomy): Eukaryota > Metazoa > Chordata > Mammalia > Rodentia > Dipodidae > Orientallactaga > Orientallactaga sibirica. The sequence goes on from JAEOAD010000024.1 coordinate 26,798,826, forward strand.
CATATCTGGCATTGTCATAATTTGTAATTATTGTCACATTGTTATCATGACCTATATTTGTAACATATCATGAGCATCATATAGTAATATGTTTAAAAATAAGCTGATATCCCCTATTTTCAAAAAAAATTGTTAAACAACACATAAAATATTGTCATATTATCCCTAGAGGAGCAATTGCATTACAACTGAAACCATGTGTGTGTGTGTGTCTCTGTGTGTGTGTGTGTGTGTGTGTGTGTGTGTGTTATGTTATTTTAAGGACAATTGCACATAGTTTTGCAGTTTAATGCAAGGTATGTTATACTAAGTTTAAAAAAAAAATGGTTCCCATTAGGGAGCTACAAATCCAGCACTGAGATTCTTTCTCACCCTAGCTAAAATGGATATCACTAATACAAAAAAGAAAAATCAATCCATGCTAGTGAACATGAAGTAAAAAAAAGAAACAAACCCTATTTGGTGAACATGTGAATTAGTCTAGTCACTATGGATATCAATCAGCCTTATTTAGTTTAGTTTGATAAGTAAATCAAACATACATACTCACACACACATAAGGAAAGTGTCATATGATCCAGAGATGCCATTCTTAGGAATATAACAAAGGACTAATGCAGAAACAACTGACACATGCCTCTTCATGTTTACTGAAGTAATCTTCATCAAGCCATCCTATGTGGACACCAGAGGGCACATAGTTAAGAAAATATGGTACATCTACTGGATAAATTGTTGTTTAACTATAAAAAGAATAAAATATAATCACAAAGATAGTTGAACATCAGTCTTTATTGAGGCTACTCACAATAGCTTAGACAACGAACTAACCTAGGTGTCTAACCTGTCAGATGGCTGTCATTAAGGAAGCAAATGCTGGCAAGAATATAGATTAAGAATAACATATTTGCTGCAAGGGAAATGTAAACTGTGCCGCTATTATGGAAAACAACATGGAACTTCTTCAGAAAGCTGAAATTAAACTATTACATGAACTGCTCCTGGGCAAATACCCAAAGCACTCAAAAATGGTACCAAAGAAATATCTACATATCCATGCCTATTGTTTCCATGTTTACAATAGCAAGGAGATTGAATCAGTTTAGATATCCAACAACAAGTGAATGGATAATGGCAATTTAGTCCATTATGGGATTTAATTAATCCATAAAGAAAATGAAATCTTGATATATCAAGGTAAAAGATGAATGTGGAAATCACTTTATTACATGAGGTCACTCATTGCCTTTATATTTAGGTATGGCTGTGGGCACAGGTCATTAAACTAGGATGGAGACTCATGATTGAGGAAAAACTGATTCTGAAAAAGTGGAGAAAAGATAGTACTAGAGTGTATGTGACATGGGAGATCAAAGGGTTTACCTAAGCTGCAAACAGTGGGGTTGTGTGGGGGAGATTGGTGAGAGGAGAGAGTGGCTTAGAATTAATAACACTAAGCATGTATGAAAATACCCAAATAAACCCATCTCTTTATACAGTAACTATAAGATAAACACATAAGTCTTGTTTGAGTCAAATTTGTTACATCCATTAAACTCCTGTATCAACAGTATTCTGCTCTTTATATGCTCAGTTTATGGAAATAAGCAGGCTAAATTGTTTAATTTCTTCTGCCATTCTTTCCTCCAATGGACCATGTAAAATTATAAGCATGCCTGTGTTCTCATTTCATCTTGACTCTTCCTGATGTCTTTGTCATGCTCAAACTAAGCCACCTGTTCCTGATGGTCATTCATCATGCTGATCAGTTGGCTAGTACTGTTTCATAGGAGTTTCCATTTGTGCCACACAGCCTGAGATCTTGTGCTATCACAAGATCAGACTGTCGGCTATGCCTGCAGGTCACTCCCTGCTGCTGTCCTTCCTTTGAATTCACTGAGGTCTGGAGAGCTGTGCTGGTGCAAAGTGATGTTGACAGACTGGCCTTGTCTCAAGTCCTTGTTGGTAGGAAGCCCATCATGACATTTGGTCTCTCTTTGGGATGACAGAAGCTCTGAATCAACCTGCAGCCTTTTCCCCAGGAACTACTATCCTGCTTCATAGAAACCTCTCTTGAAAACTGTTCCTGAAAGCAACAGGAACTCACAGTCTAACATTCCATGAAGTTGTAATTTTCATTAATAATTTCAAATGTGTAGAATAATGGATACTTGGCAGATCACAAAAAGGATATGAACATAGGAAGGGAACTAGTTAGGAAGAAGAAAGAGGTTAATGGGAATGGTTGGGGGTAAGAGGAGGTGACTGGAGCAAATATAAGCAAAATAAATTTTTATATAGATGTACAAAATTTTCAAAAAATAAAATAAAATACAAAACAAGTACAGTGAATAAAAAATTAAATTAATAAAACCAATTTGTAGGAAACAGGAAGCAATGTCAGTAAACAAGTTATTAGGTACTATTTTTTGAGATACATATTAATAGATGGTACCTGTGTATGTGTTGTTGCATTAAATTTTTGAGAAAAGCAATTATTACAAATTTAAAAGCAAACTGGAAAACATACACTAATCTAATCAAATAAATAAAAATAATTATTTCATGGTAGCAAATATCATAAGCCTCATAATTTCTCAGTATGACTAAAATATTCATCAAAACCATATTGATTATTACGTTACCATTATTATATTTAACATATCATACTGTTTAGCAAAACAAACCCTAATTAATTAATTCACAATTTATTTGCAACATTTTAAAATATAAAGATAAAAACCAACTTAAATAATTTTGGAGAAAAGGAATCTATCCAGTAATATGTGACAGTGAAAATACAAATAAGAACCTATTATACACACACACAAACACACACACACACACACACACACACACACACACACACACACATATATATGTGGAGAGAGAGACAGAGAGCGAGAGGGGGAGAAGACAAGGTCATTGGAAAGATTTAGAAACAATTGAAATCTAGCAACAGGAAAGGAAACTGAAGATTCTGATTTTCCACTTTAAATAAAATTTCCCAACAAAATATACCAGTAGAAGAATGGCTATCCCCAGTTCTAAACTAGAGTACATATAAGAGGGATTAGAACATTGTCTCTGCTGGACAAATTTTTTATACCACTGTGACCAAGGAATTTGAGAAAATTATAAAAATACCTGGAAACCACCCATGCATATTGCATCAACAATGAGTGAATGCATATAGTATGCTCTGTCAATATAAGAATGTTATTTAGCTATAAAGGAAAACAAAACCTATTGAAAGTAAACAAGAAAAAAGTGGCAGGAAATCTGATGAAAATGGAGTCCACCATATTAAGTGAAATAAGAAGAAAATCAAGCATCAATAACTCCCTCTCATATATTGAACCTTTTGGAAAGAAAAATGAAAGTAAGACAACTAGGAAAGAAGAAAAGAGGAGAGGACTAGGGGGAAAGCTATGTGCAGGAAATGGGAGATTGGATAAGACCAAGGCACATTACAGGCATATGAAAATAATATTTGGTAAATTAATAGATGTAAAACAAAACTCCGACAAACAAGCAACAAAGTTTTAATGTGGTCAAGTTTGAACTCTAAATATACAGCAAATTACTTTTAAAACACTCTGAAATTATTTGTAAATATCTTTAATTTATCCATTTGCAAGTAGAGATAGACACACAGACAGATAGAATAGGCACTCCAGGGCTTCCAGCCTCTGCAGATGAACTCCAATTGCATGTGACACCTTATGCATCTGGCTTTACATGGGTACTAGGGAATCAAACTCAGTCCATTAGGCTTTGCAGTCAATCATCTTAACCACTGTGCAATCTCTCCAGCCTTAAGCTTATTTTTTAAGTGAAGATTATGGGGAAGATCAAGTTGACTATCAGGCCATCATCTTTCTCAGAAAATAAATTGAGAATAAAAGACCCATATTGTTAGAAAGAATCTTTATTTTTTTAATTTACAAAGTGAGGACTATTATTTTTATTTGCATTAGGTAAACATATATAAACTATTCCATGAAGAATATAAGACCTGTGCATACCCTAGTAATATGTCAGGGTAAATATGACCAATACAGTACATTTCACAAGGCACTGTGATGAGTATTTTCCAAAGGTAAATGCAATCCAATATCATTCTCTATAGTAAGGTTCTGTTTAGTTTAGAGTAGATTTTTTTTAAAAAAAAAAAGAAACTAGCTTATGAAATTTAGTATTGAAACCTCTTGTTTGTAAAAAAGTTAACTAATGAATTCAGAAAGAGTGAATTAAAGAAAAAATATTAGATTGCTATTTGTGAGGTATTCTGCTGTAAAACTGATCCAATCTTTCCAATATATTCTCATTTCTTAGACAAAAAGCAATGTTTTATTTTAGACATAACATTTATCTTAATAGACCATGTTCTTCTTTGCTAGCTCAGGAGAGTAGTCTTGTTGAGATGTCTTTGTGATTTATGTTAAAGCACAAACATTTTAATGTGAGCTACATGATATCAATAACTATACATATGGCAAATTGACAAAGCAGAAAGTCAGTTTTGAATCTCAATAATCACCTGAAGTGCTCAATATGACTTTTAAATAGTGTGAAGTCAAAATCTCCTTTTTCTCCTGTCTCAATAGAATCTTTTTGTATCACGAGTAGTACATTGTATACTTTCTGACTAGAGTGATAGTTATAGCTAGCCTGTGCTACCTTCAGTGAATCAAGCAAATTGGTAGGCAAACCTAAGGAATTATAAATAGATACCACTGCAGCATTGATGTGATGAAGAAATCAAAATCAGTAATTTTTATAGTTACCTCCTTATTATAAGAGAAAAACAAATTCCTGATGAGAAGCATATGGAAGGAAAGGTTTATTCTAGCCAAGCTTATCATGCAGACCAAGGATGGCACGTGCAGCAACTGAATGGAAGTAATCATGGTACTGGGCTTAGAACTGAGATGATGGACCTCAAAGTCTGCCCTATTGAAGCCCCTCCTCCAGCAAGACTCCCTCTCCTAAATTATCACATCATTAGGTTATGGGGAACACTTTACATTTGAACTATCATAATAATCATTTCTGTAACTTGTTGTCCTAGGTTATGAGGAAGGTTCCAAGTTGTGAATTTTGTACTCAGGAGAGCATAATAGCCTAAAGTCAACAATGCATAAAATACATGGAAAAGAAGGAAAGAATGAAAGTCAAGCTCTATGAGAGATGGCCTGATAGATGTTCTTATTCTTCATTGATTTCTATTGAAATTATTTGAGTATTGAGAAAGCATCAAATAATTTTAGCATTTAATGTAAATGAATATGCATACCCACAAGCAAACACATATATTTAAATAAATATATATATATATATATATATATATATATATATATATATATACTAATTAATATATAACATGTTTAATAATATATATGTATAAGTAATAAGTACATTTAATGGTTTTATATATATAGATGTATATATATATATATATATATATAGATAGATAGATATAGATATAGATATAGATATAGATATAGATATAGATATAGATATACTATTTTAACTGCTACTGTTTAGAAAATATAGAAAAGGATGGTAAGAATTGAAGTTACCAGTCAAACAGATGGCATATAGGGTTCTTTTCTTCATTTATAATGCAATATATTAAGTTGTATCATATCATTTATCATATATCATTTTAAGAATGACAAAATGTCCTGTAATGCTTGTTTGAGTTATAACATGCATAGTATTTTCCAAATGTGTATTTGAAATATTGTCATGGAAAGGAACATTGTTTTCACTTTTTAATAAGTTATAATACACATAGTATTTTCCAAATATGTTTTTGAAATGTCATAGAAAGGAACATATTTTTCAGTACTTTGATAAGAATTTTATTGTTTCTCACCAGTTTGAATAAAATAATGTCTTTATAGCCATTTATGATAATCAATACTGTTTTTTCCTTTTCTTTTTATTTATTTGTCAGAGAGAGAGAGAGATAAAGAGGCTGATACATTGATAGAGAGATGAGAGAGAAAGAATAGGTGTGTCAGGGCCTCCTACCAATGAAAACAAACTCCCTTGTGCCACCATGTGCATCTGGCTTATGTGGGTACTAGGGAATTGAACCTGGGTCCTTAAGTTTCACAGGCAAGTATCTTAAACACTAAGCCATCTCTCCAGGACATTATTCAGTTTTTCAATGCATATTTCTGAGGAATAAAATTTGTAACAAATACTGTTCTAAATAGTAAGAAATAGAATTCTGGATTTTTGGGACCTTCTACTGTAATGTGGTAGCTTGCATGTGGAATGTCCTCCATAGCCTCATGCGTTTTGAATACTCAACCCCCATCTGGTGATAGATTGCGAGGTGGAGCCTCACTGGAAGAAGTGTGTTGATGAGGACATATTTGGGTGTATAGTCCAGTTTCCTCCTTGACAGAGCTCAGCTCATTCTCGCTGCTTTCTACTGGATGCTGTGACAAGACCTGATATCCAATCTCAAATCTACCATCCTTTCTCTGTCATGCTGAAGCTTGCATCAAGACTGAAAGCAAAGATAAACCCTTTCCTTCCACCAGCTGCTCTTGATGTGGTGTTTTACCCCAACCACACAAAGGTAATTATAACCTATGAAAGCATCCATACACATGAATCATGGAATCAAAGAATCTTACACCAATTAACAAAAAGAATTGCTTGTGGAGAAAGGTGGCTTTCACCAGCATTCATCTGTTTCTTTCTCATATATAATAGCACAGTTACGAGAATTTTTTCCAGACTCTTCTATGTTAGAATTGTAGGAAACCTCCTTTACTCTGCTGATTGCACCTACAGGCTCCTGTGACTGGGGAATGAAACACATGGGTAGATGTACCATTTGAGGAACCTCTATGTTGATTGAGCACCTCATAGAAGAAGGGTATCTATAATCATGCATCTTTGAACAATGTTCACAGCCACCAAGTACTGTGGTATAAGCTTCCCATTCCCTGTCAAGCAACATGCTCTGACCTGCAGGGATTTATCAAGGAAATTCAGTTTAGATAGTCTACTAATAAATATGTGTGCACAAAAATATGGGCACTTTCTGTCATTAAACAATGATCACTTAAAGTGAACTAAGTTCTGCCATTTACTCTGGAATAAAAAGGTAGATTAGTGTTAGGTGGTAGTCATACTATAGCATGAAACTGTGAGATAGAAAGTTTACCACTCATGGATTAAAGGCTCCATGTTACTATTGGAGAATAAGATATTGACATCAGTAGAGAAATTATCATCTTTTATAAAATTATGTTTTAATTTAATGGAATAATTACAATAGTAGGCATTAATGCAGATTTTCAGTCAATATGCATGTGTTCGAATGTACTTAAAACAAGTGAGAATAAAATATAATTTTACATAATACTGAATTTATTCATGGGGGTAAACATGACAGAAAGTATGAATGAAGTTACAAACTTCAATACCTTGGAATAGATCATTTTTATTTATTATTTCAAACTCATACTCAAAACTGTTCCATATTGTATAAAAATCTAGAGCTAGGCGTGGTGGCCCATGCCTTTAATCCCAGCAATTGGGAGGCAGAGGTAGGAGGATTGCCATGAGTTTGAGGCCACCCTGATACTACATAGTTAATTCCAAGTCAGCCTGGACCACAGGAGACCCTACCTTGAAAAACCAAAAATAAATAAAATAAACAAATAAAATAAAAATCTGTTTGGGGTTCCCTGCACCGGTCTCTGTGAGGGAGGGCATGGCAGTGTGGAGTGAGTAGGCCAGACCCCTATTTCCTGAGTCCTCCCAGCTCACTGGGCTGTGTTCCCTGTGCACATGGTGTGAGGTTGGGCACAACATGGAGTAAGTAGGCCAGATCCCTGTTCCTGGGCTTCTCCCAATCCTCTGGTCCTGGTAGGTCCTATTGTGCCTTGCTTGGGGAGGCCTGGTCCCTGTGTCAGCTGTAGAATCAGACCTGTCACTCTGGTATCCTCACTGGCCACTGGGTACCAACATCTCTGTTCACCTGAGTCTGAGGGTGCATGGGCCAAAGGACAAAATCTTGCTTCCTCTCAATAAAATAAAGTCTCCCTAAAATAGGTAGACAACAATGCAAACAAGCCAATGGAAGTCAGAAAACAGAAAGCTCCACCAAGGATGCCTAGTCCTACAATGGAAACTTCCAATGAAATCAAAAAGAAGTCAACAGAAATTCATTCCCAAAATGAAAACACCACACTCAATGAGATTCTGATTAATAAATAAATAAATCACTGACCTGGAAGCAAACTATCAAAGAACCAACAATTGTATCAAGGAACTTGAAAGTCTAAGTGACTCAGAAGCAAACAACATGACAGGATGCTCACACAAGTGCAGTAGTGACACACAGCCATAGTGGGTAACCAACTGCTCTTGGATTGGCTCACAGATCTGCTTAGTGGAAAGGAAACCATACCTGGAACTGGGTAACAAGTCAGAATCATACCCAGATAACAATTCTGCTTTCCATTGTCAAGCTCCCACTAATCTTGGATGTAAGAGGGTCTACTCCCTTTAAATTTTATCTAAATTTATACTGGTTATATCATTTAACTGGTGCTGACCTCACTCTACATTGGATAATCTGCTTCTCTTTTTCAGAGAGGAGCTGGACCTGAGGAGGTAAATGACCCAGTGCACTCCACCCTGGCCTCAGCTGAAACCACACAGGAATTTGGGAAATGAACAATATTACTGCTTTCTTACTGAATCTGATATGAACACAAGGGTGAAGGAGATAGACACTGAGGACACTCAACAGCTACCAAACCAGCAATCCAGAGGCTTCTAAATGCCCACCACTTTAATAGACTTAAATTGCACCCAACATGGCTCAGGGAATTTTGTGGAAGAAGGGGCAGAAAGATTTTCATAGCCCCAAGTTGGGTCATTTTGCACAGAGTCTTTGCCTCTCCCCCATTACTGACTGCTTCCCTCACAATTTATAACCCACAATCCCCATGGGGTTAACCTGCATCCCTAAAGAGGAAAGCCTCTTCAGAAAAGGGCAGGGATGAGGGAATGGATGGTAACAAGAAGTGTTGTGTACATATTACAGATGTCCATATCTAATAAAAATAAATTTTAAAAAATCAAAAAGAGGGCTGGAGAGATGGCTTAGTGGTTAAGGTGTTTGCCTGTGAAGCCAAAGGATCCCGGTTCGATTCTCCAGGACCCACGTAAGCCATATGTACAAGGGGCACATGCATCTGGAGTTTGTTTGCAGTGGCTAGAGGCCCTGGCATTCCCATTCTCTCTCTGTCTACCTCTCTTCTATCTCTCTATCTCTCTGCTTGCAAATAAATAAATATTTTTTAAAAAAATCAAAAAGAACATGTTTGGTATAGAGAAAGAAATTTGGAATCTGTGATAAGCTCAACAGTCCAGTGATGTAAAAGGCATGAAAACTTTAAAGATTATTACAGTTTGGAGGTAGAAGGAAGGAAAATAAATTCTCAATGAATTTTTTTAATTTTTTACTGAATCTAAAGATTAATAGTTTCACTGATGTTACATTATCAAGTATATTAGATTCCTTTATATTTTAATCTATATTTATGGTCAAAAATGTGAGCCATTCAACCACATGACCAGTAACCAAAGGTAGCCATAAATTATAAAACAGAGAAAGGAAATGCATTATATGTATATGAATTTGAGTACAGTTTTTGTCCATCATTCTAGTTATATAATTTGTCTGTTCTTCCTAGCTACGTTGTCATGCCTAAGAAATGATATTAATTGTAACATTGGCATTATTATAAATAGTTTTAGTGGGGCAGTGAACAGTTTGTGTCATGATGTCAAGCAACTAACACTAATAATTTCTTCTCTCAGCAAGGATTATCAAAATTGTTAGGAATGACTAGCATCAACTTGGCAAAAAATTGTCAGTTATTTAAAGAGAAAAAATTCATATAGTCCCTGGTGTTTTAGGAAGATGCTAGGAATTAGAGTGAAATGTTATCAAAACTTGTAAATTGAAATATAACTAGAATTTTCTGGAAACATTTTTGAAATAAAGTAACCTAGAAACCTTTACTTTTGCCACATTTTGGTATATTTAGGATTGAGTAAGTTCTTATCAAAATAAATTTAGCTCAATTCATTCTGAACACTGTGATTTGATATAATTATGTATCTTGTGAATCATACATTTTTGGAAATATTGGTTTTCCTTCTATTTTTTTCCAGAAAGTAGCAAACACACTTCCTTTTGTAGGACAATAGTAATAGAAAAATTTAATTTGCCAGTCACTTTACTCAAATTCGAAGAATCATCCAAATTTGGCTAGTTTAGTATCCCCATAGCACCTTGGTAATTTTCTACCTAAAGAAGTTTATGTTATTATACTTAAAACAGGCTATTCCTGTTTTCTTTTATTTTCTTATTTACTTTTCTAATACATTTTTATTCATATTAGAGAAAGGAAGGTGGTGTCATAGTGAATCTCCTTTGTGTTAGCACCCAAAATTTGCAAAATATTATGAGTTACCCTCTCCTAGCTGAGAGGAAAATATCTAACTATATGCACCTTAGGGAGGGAAAATATTTATTTGGTTTACAATTTCAAAAGCAAAGTTTCATGGTGATAGGAAAAACATGACAAGATTGGAGGCATGTTTTCACATTAGCAGAGAGGAAGTAAGGAGAGGAAAGCTGGGATGAACCATATCAACTTCCAATCCCAGTGACATACTTTATCCAGGATGGACTGACCTCTTTAAAGTTCCACAGACTCAAGTAGCATCACCAATTATGAATCAAGCATTCAAACATATGAACCTATTGGAGCTATTTTATATTCAAAGAACTATATTTTTTCTCAGTTGACATTGCAACTGAAATATATCCTTGTATTACAGTTCTCTGAGGTTTGGAACCAATAGGCCAAATCTCTCCCAAGGGGGGATATTTATTAATCTAGCTTACAGATTAATAGATACTAGCCAAGATTATCTCTCTTGATATCTGATCTGATCACTATGTGCTAAAAGTATCATATATCTCACTTAGCAAAACATAGAAATAATTTCCTCAGAAATAGGGTGCATGCTGCTTATATCAAACATATTGAAGTTAAAATCTGGATTTCTGATATATGGACATTTTGAAAAGAATAAAGGTGTTTATGGGTCCCAATATAGGACCTTGAAGAGAATTAGCATTAAAGAACTTACAGAGTAATCATGACCATATAGCTTCATATATTTGATATATTACGGATAAAGAGTTGACGTTTCTGAATAATCAAACTCACTTCTTGCTTTGAGAAAGCCAGTGGTATATGCCCTACTTATGTGATTCCTTTCAGAATAAAACAGTAAACAGTGTGTCCAGATTTTGGAAGTAGGTTATTTCTTAGAGTTAATTTGCAGCACTATACAAATTCTCCTGTTTCAAATGATCATTGTGCTCTCTATAGGCAAGTGCAATATTATTCAAGAAAGATGTTTTTTGTTTTGTTTTACCAAGTAGGTTTTGCTCTAATCCATCCTGACCTGAAATTCATTTTATAGTCTCAAAGTGGCCTCAAACTCATGGGGATACTCCTACATCTGCATCCTAAACTCTGCGATGAAAGGCATGCACCACCGTGCCCAGCTCAAAGAAACATTAAAGCAGTGTGTAATCATGCATGATAGAGGCCTAGAACTATGGAGACAGAGGAAGGATGATGATTGCTTTGAGGGCAGACTGGGCTACATAGAAACATTCTTTCTCCAAACAGACAAAATACTTTAAAAACAATAAAAAGTTCATATGATTGTCTGTAATGTTGCTTCCTTCAAGATATATTCTCATCTGCAAGTGCTTTCCAATTAACATTTACTCCTTAATTTTGAAATACAATAGGAATTAGAATGTATCTAAAATAGTTTCTCAGAGGAAAAAAAAAAGCAGCTCCAATAAGAAAACAGACCCCCACACACACACACACACAAGGAGGAAGAAACAGAGACATAATAGGAGAAGAGGGACCTTTTGGAAAGGGCAGAAGAACAGAATGTGAAGTGGATACAAGTGAAGGTAAGGTAAGGGGATGATGTTCAAATACACAACATATATGTATAAACTTGTCAGTTAACATGGGAATCTTTTGGCTTAATATATTTTCAGTTTCCTGTCTATATGTATATTGAAATTAAAATCTGGAATGCATGTTTTGAAACTGAAATTAGCATGTAGGAAAAAAAGTCACAAAAATTTCCTAAGTAAAACCCATAGAAATAGTCATTAACAAAATACAAATTTTGTTATTCTTGAGGGTTTTTCTACTCTATAATTCTATTATAACATGACCACACAGTCATCAAAATTCTGTCTGAATATTCTTGTTTATATAGTTCCAATACTTGTAAACTGTCATTTTCATATACAGTTAGGAGACAGGAATATGTGGTCTTGTGATACACCATGCAGTATACAGAAATAAAGATATCCACTGTATTTTTATTAGCAGCTGTTTCATATTACACAAAATCATTTACCATATATTGACTACATTTTAATACTATTGAAATGTTAAAAATCAGTATAATATAAAAGATAATCTGTATTCTTTCCATGATAGAAGCAGATGATCTGTTTAGAATTATAAGGCACACAGAACATGTAAGCATAAGTATTAAATTGCTCAGCTCCTATAAATCTGCTGCTTTTTCACAAGCATCAAATCAGTGTGTTTCTTCAGTCTCATCTACTTAATTTATGGAAATCTGCATTGCCAGCAGGCTCTCAGAATACCTTTGCATATTAAATGTGTTTCAGTACAAAAATAAAACTTTTTTTCTCTTATTTAACATGAAAATAGAGGGGCTGTTTTTCTCTTTAATAACAATTATATTTTGTTCTGAAAAATATTATCTTATTAATATTATTGGTTTTTAGAAACAGGGTCTCATGTAGCCCAGGCTGACCTCAAACTCACTGTACAGCCTAAACTAACCTTCACCTTCTGATCTTGGCTCTAACAATAAGGAAGAGGAGGAAAGAAAGTAAAAAGGCAAAAAAGAAAAAGAAAGATAGGTACATAGGTTAAATAGATACACAGACAAATAGATAAATAGATAGATGACAGATAGGTTGATGCAGTTAAGTAGTAACAAGGCCCCTTGCATGAGGAAGTAAGGTATGTTCTTGAACCCATAAGGACAAATTTGATTTGTTTCAACTGCTTTCTCCTAAAACCTCATTGTAGGTTTTGAATAGGTGGCTTTAGTAATGTCTCTTTCTTCCAACAGAAATAAATGTGTAGGGATGACACCCTTTCCCTGAATATTTTGGTCTCACCTAGATACCTGAATCCAGTAACAGTCACAGAAAAGATGTCAATCTTAATTTCTAGGTGGTCTTTTCCATTTATAGAAATCCTGTCCTGGTTGTACTGTATGTTCCTTGAAGCTCTATAATTTCTGTAATACAACTTTTCTAAACTTTATCCTATGGTCTTTGTATACATTCAATAAAATTTATAAGACAGGAACCTAGAGGCCAATAATTCAGTGAAAGTTTCCATGAGCATGGGTGTCTGGCACCATAGTTTCTGGATTATTATTCACCTAAGAGTGTAGAAAGGCTCCAGTGTTTTCAATTACTACATCAAGGTGATTGAATGGAATCAGAAAATTGACATGATATAGAGATCACTATAATTAGGAAACCTTCTAAAATATGTTCAGAGTTGAAAGTACCTTCTGGTAGGTAGTTGCCACATATTCTTTTGCTGCCCATTTGGGGTAGGAGCCATGCCCTGAGGGGGCTCTGGTAGGTGGAGGCTGATGACTGGCAATTGAGTATTGGTGTGATCAAAGTAAGCCTCAGCATAAGGAACTAAGGTTGGCTCTTGGGACCCTCAGGAACCAGTGATATGTGGTGGGTACCATCAGGGGCTGCATGTTAAAGCAGAGTGGAAGCAGTCCCTTATTTCGAGGCTTACTTTGATCACACCAAGCCATGCTATTGATTGTCTCCACATACCTAAGCCCCCACACCAGCCACCTCCTTAGACCATGGTCAGACCTGGTTCCTGGATACATAAGACCCCCCCCACCATGTCCTATACTCAATTGCCAGTCATCAGCATCTACCTACCAGAAGGTTCCAGTGCATCCTTCACAACCTGATCAGCTGGTATACAGTGGGGGAACAGGGGAAAATACCACTGCTTCTGATCTCCAGAGGCAAGGCACAGCTGGAATAGTGCCCTGAAAAGATTACACACCTCCAATAGCAGCTCTTGAATCAGCCACCAACCCAGATTTGTGAACACACTTATAATCTACACAATCTGAGCATCTGTAGCTACAATGCAATCCCATTTCAATCTGATTCAAACCCCAAAAGAATGCTCACTGAAGGTCTTACAAGAGCAAATTTTTGCTTCCTCCTTGAAAACAAATCAGATTTTTAACCCAGTGATGGGTACACCACACACACACACACACACACACACACACACACACACACACACACACAAATGTAAATAAGAAACTGAGATATTTCTAACAAGATGGTCTGATTCCACAATAGATGGCTCCAATAAAAATATAGAGAAGAAAACAGAAATAGAACCACAAAATGAAAACACAATATGCTCTGAAACCTTGATCAAGTAAATCAGTGAACTGGAAGCAAACCATCAAAAAACAACAATCAAATTAATGAAATGCAACATAACCATCTCTTATAGTACACAGCTTTCAATAAATAGAGGATCTCAATAACCAATTGATTAAGCTTAATGAAGACATGGATAATTGCAAGAATGAATTCCAGAAAAAAATCAAGAAAATCAAAACACCACCTGAAATTGAAACTAAACAAGAGGATGGATATGATACATAAGAATGCAACAGAAAACGAAAATCAAACAGGGCTTGTAAAAGCCTCTCTAGAAACCTTCACTAACAGAGTTAATGGCATCGATGACAGAACTTCAGATCTGGAAGAAAAAACAGAAAAAAAAATTGCTCTGGAGTCCAAAAACTGTTAAGTTCAAAAACAATCAGATGAACAGAACATGATGGATTTGTGGGAGACACTAAATGACCAAACATCTGGATCATGGGTAAACAAGAAGGAGAAGAAATTCAGGCCAAAGTCATAGATATATACTCAACAAAAATAGTCAAGAAAACTTTCCAACCCTCTCAAAAGAGAGACCCATCCAAGAAGAAGAAGTGCACAGAACAACAAACAGCCTAGACCAAAGAAGAAATTTTCCAAGCCAAAAAAAAAAAAAAAAAAAGTAAAAACCTAAAAAACAAAAGCAAAGAAAGTACTAGAAGTAGCAAGAAATAACTCATTACATACAAAGGCAATCCCATCACCATTACCTTAGACTTTTCAATAGAAACCATGAAAGCCAGAAGGGCCTCAAATGGAGCATATTAAAGTCAAAACCACTATGGTTTCCAGTCAAAACTACTGTACCCAACAAAAGTATCCCTCATAATAGGTGGCGAAAGAAATACCTTACATGATAAAAGCCAGCTTTATGTTTATATGAATGCAAAGTCAAACCTACAGAGAATATTCAGAGAATATTCCACACAGAAGAGTCAAAAAACCAACCTCAGGAACAATCAATATAAAGTGGAAAAGCATAATAACCCAATATAGAGTAAGTATGAAAATATTCAAAGCCCGCAGAAAGTACCAAACCCCAAAAAACCTCCAACATGGCAGGGACTAAATCAAACCTCACAGTTACAACCTTAAATATGAATGTCTGTAACTCACCCATGATCAAAAACACAAGTTAATGGGGAGGATCAGAAAAATAGGCCCTTCTATTTGCTGTCTTAAAGAAATCTACCTCACCACTAAAGATAGACACCTCCTAGGGAGTAATAGGATGGAAAAGGATTTTCTAAGCAAATGGAAATAAGAAACAACTGGGTGTGGATATATTAATATCTGACAAAATAGACTTCAAACCAAAAGATATTGAAGAAGACAAAGAAAGCCACATATTACTCATAAAGGGAATGATCCAACAAGAGGACATAACATTCCTAAACATATGCATCAAACACAGGTACACCACAGTTTATAAAAGAAAACTTACTTGGCAACAAATGAGAAATAAATCCCAACACCATAATAGTAGGGAACAACAATATCCCACTATCATGAGTAGATGGATCATTCAGCAGAAAATCAGCAGGGAAATAACAGAATTTATCAACACCATAGATCAACAAGACCTAACAAACATCAACAGAACATCCCACCCCAATTCTATTGAATATACATTTTTTTCTGCAGCCCACAGAACCTTCTCCAAAATAAAACATGTACTAAGGCACAAAGAATGCTTCCTTACATTCAGGAAAAATTAACACGACTTTCTGCATCATATTAAACAACAATGTGTTAAAGCTAGAACTTAACAACAAGAAAAACAGCAGAAAGTAGACACTGAAAAACACACTCTTAAATAATGAGTGGTTCATAGAAGAAATAAAAAAGGAAATTGTAAGATTTCTAGAACTGAATGACAATGAAAACACAGCACACCAAAACTTATGGGACACAAAAGAGGAAAATTAATACTATTAAATGCCATCATAACAAAACAAGAGAGAGATATCAAAATAATAACTGAACTCCAAAACAAACCTATTACATCCATTGAGATTGAAAATGTTATCAAAAACCTCCCCAAAAGGAAAAGTCCAGGACCTAATGGATTCTCAAATTCTACCAAATTTTTTCAGAGAACTGAAACCACTGCTTGTTAAGTTCGTGCACATAATTGGTGAAGAAGGAATGTTCTCCATCTCATCTTTAAAGCTAGCATCACCATAATACTCATAGCACAAAGAGATGCAAGAAGAAAAGAATATTGCAGACCTATTTCATTGATAAATGTATATGGAAAATGACTGAACAAAATCATCACAGACCAAAATAATAACACATCAAAAAGATTAACAACCTCAATGAAGCAAGCTTCATCCCAGGGATGAAGGGATGCATCAACATATGGAACTCAATGTAATACAAAACCTAAATAAACTTAATGAATAAGAAACACATGACCATTTCAATAGATACAGAGAAGGACTTTGATAAAACACATCATCACTTAATGATAAAAATGCTAGTGAGACTACGCATGAACAGTTTATATCTCAACATAATAAAGGATATATACAAATCATCTAAACCCCAAATTATATTTAATGGGGAAAGACTCAGGAAGTTCTCACTGAGATGCGGAATAAGACAGGGGTGCCCACTCATACCACTGTTCTTCAACACAGTGTTAGAAATCCTAGCCCAAGCAATAAGACATGAGAAATATATAAAAGGGATACTTGGATCTATTTTGAGATGATATGTATGTATACATAAGTGACCTGAAAGACTCTACCATATAATTTATAAAGGTAAGCGATTCCTTCAGGAAAGTGGTGGGATACAAAATCAACACAAAAAAGTCAGTAGCCTTCCTATATGCAAATGACAAAAATATGGAGAAAGAAATCAGCAAGGCTGTCCTGTTTTCAATACACACACACACACACACACACACACACACACACATGAATCAAATACCTTGGAATAACATTAATCAAGGATGTAAAAGACCTATAGAATTAAAACATAAAAACATTCTAGAAAGAAATTTATAACTAAACAAGAAGATGGAAAGAACTCTTATGCCCCTGGATAGGTAGAATTAATATTGTGAAAATGGTAATTTTTCCAAAAGCAATACACAGATGCAACAAAATACAAAACAAATTTTCAGAATAATTCTTCAGAGAGATAGAAAAAATACTCTCAAAATTCATATGGAATGGCTGAAGGGTTCAGATATCTAAAAATATTCTAAGCAAAAGAAAAACATCTGGTGGCATTATTACCAAACCCAGTATAAAGCCATACTGCAAGGCCATAGTAACACAAATGACATGGGACTGTCAAGAAAACAAGCATATAGACAGGGGAACAGAACTGAAGAAACATCCCTTGTTTCAAGCTGTTATAGCTACTTGATCTTTGACAAAGAAGCCAGGAACTCCTGGCTAACATTCACCAAAGAAAATAGTCAACATCCTTAACCTCAGGGAAAAAATTAAAAGAACTATGAGATTCTACATTACTCCATATGGTAGTTTGAATGGATGTTTCCCAATCTAGTCAGGAATTTTATTCAAGCTTGTAACTTGATGCTACTTTGGGTAGATTCTAGGTTTAGTCCTTAGATGTTTGGAGGCAGACTTGAAATGTGCAGCTGAAGATACTCAGTTTTCTTGATCTCTGTGTGTGCTTGCTTATGGTAATGGTGGTAGTTTTCTTACTCTCCCTGAATGTATGGAAATGTGCCAGCTTCTTCTACCATTGTGGAACTTCCACTCTATATGTAAGCTTCAATAAATCCCACTAATGTTGGCCCTCAGCGGAACTGGGTCAGGGAGGAGGAAAATGATGGGACCAACACAATATTATGTGTCAATACAAAGCTTTTACTTAATAATAAATAAATAAATTACAAAAGTACACTTTGAAAGATAAAAAAAGAGATTAAGTTTCCTACTTAAGTCTCCTGTAGATGGAGTCCTGCTGCAAGAGGAATGTCACTAGAACATATCTTGAATACAGCCCTACTAGGTGTGTAGAAAGCCATCTTAAGGTCTGACTCTGACTTTCATGTTTGTAGGTGGTGGCTTTTGTCTCTGTTATGGATGATAGAGTGAGCAGACTTCCTCAGACATGATGTAGCTTCCTCTGGATTCTGTAAGTCTGAAACAAAACTTTTATGCCCATAAGCTACTTCTGATCAGGAATTTGTCACACCTACATGAAGGTATCAACAACAAGAAATTAGTACCAGGAATGGGGTTAGAAAAAATTTTAGATTGATTGGAGGAAGGACTCAGTGCAACATGAATATCTAATCTTGGAATCCCAGAACACATTACAAGTTAGACAGTATGATCTCTAAAATCCTAGAACACCTACAGTGAGAAAATAGACAGGGATATGAGAATTTCTTCATTGTTTTCATACCATCTAAGCTGGAAATTACAATGGTGAACCACAAGAGTATGACACACACTTTCAAATAAAGTAGATGGTGAAGACAGACAAATGAAGTTGTCCCTGACTCTCTCACCTGTGCCAAGGAACATACATACCTACAGTCACACACATAAATGCATACATATGAACACACAACAACAAACATAATAAAAGTTTTATACATATAAATATATATATATATATATATATATATATATATATATATATATATACAAAATATATGCATAGAGACAGTTATTTTCTTTCTTTCTTTCTTTCTTTCTTTTTTTTTTTTTTTTTTTTTTTTTTTGCCTGAAGCCATTGGTTTAGAGAATGCACCCTCTTCTCAATGCTGAGAACAGTGTTGGAGTGATGTTCAGTGGTTAAAGTTGCTTGTATGCAAAGAAAGCCTGATGGCCTAGATTCTATTCACCAGTATCCATTTAAAGGCAGATGCAAATTGAGGTGCATGCATCTACAATGTGTTTACTGTGGCAGGAAACCCTGAGATGCACTGTTGCAGACAGCTTCAAGTTCGCTGAGATGAACTTCCAGACCAGGCACAGTTATGGAGGAAGGGATATTATTTATTGAAGCTTACAGATCCAGGGGATGTTCCATAATGGCAAGAGAAGCGGCCTGCTCTCCACAGGGCAAAGCAGAGAGAGAGAAACCAACCAGCCACCACAGCACACAGAGCAAAACTACAGCCGAAAGGTCACACAGCACACTTCAGGAACTCCTGCTAGGCACATTTGCATATCTTTACAATGGAATCTCAAACCCACACCTTAAGACCAGCCCCCAGTGATATTGCCTTTAGCAAGGTCATTGCAGATGCAAACTATAACTAATAAAACACTGAATATATTGGGGGACATATATTCAAACTACCACATTCCGCCCCTGGTCCCCAATATATTTAGCTTCTGGCCCCAATAGATTTATAACTATCACACATTGTAAATTGTACTCAGTCCAATTTCAAAGGTTCTCACAGTCTTGATCAACTTAAGATAGTGAGTCCTGTAAAATCAAACAAGTTAAATACTTTCAACATGAAAAGGGACAGAGTAAACATTTTTAACTGGTATAAGGCATATCAAGGAGAAACTAAAACAATGCAAACTCAACCACCATCAGCAGTCATCAAACTTCTGCAGTTCAAGTTCAAAATAACCAGAGACTAACAGTCTCCAGGTTTTCCAATTCCGCCCCTCCAGCTGGGCAGAGTCACCAGGGAAAACTTTCATCCCATGCCAACACTGCACTCCATGGTAGCCCTTTTGCACAGTCCTGGTATATCCAAAACATCTTCAGGTCTCCATGCAAACCACAGTCCATCTTCCAAAGGCTCTTCCAGCCTATTCCTGAGGGTCTTCATGCCCTGCTCATGCTGCATCTCAGCAGCGGCTCCTGTAACTGTGTGCAATTCATGACCATTCTATGCATTTTTCATATTTCCAAAACTAATACCAGGTGTGCAGGACACAGCCATATTCTTAATCCAGGGACAAAATAAATCATAGCCTTGAAAAGCAGGTTCCTTCTCCAATCAGCTCTTTCCAAGAATTTGCATTTTTAACAGTCTTTCCTCAGGCATCCTCTCCATTGTTTTAATGTAAATTAGTTAGGCCATCTTCCTTCCACCTTCCTTACAATTGCTAATGTGTTGACAATAGCAGCTAAACCAGTCTCAATGCCTCTACTTTTAACTTGCTTTAGGTTTTCCAACTTAAAATCTTAAAATCTCAGTCTGATATCTTTAGCCAAGCACATCAGTCCATTACAAATTTAAGTTTGATCAAACACTCTGGGCCTGGATAGCTGAACGTAGCCATCCCTTATGCCAGTAGCCCAGTTCCAACAAAGTCCTCTGCAGTCTTTCCTTCCCCTTAGAAAGCTCATAAGCCAAGCCGTGAAGTTCAATACTGTCTGCACTTAGCATTCTCAAACTCTCATCAGAATAGTCCATAAAACTTGGCTTACCACTCCAGAAGGCATCTTCAGTTGCAAGCACCAAGTCCATGCCCATTCCTCCAAAACAAAGGTTCCAAAAGACAAATATCCACACGGTCAGGTTCATCTCACCCCACACTCCTCGGTACCATTTTACTGTTGCAGACAGCTTCAGGTTCACTGAGATGAACTTCCAGACCAGGCACAGTTATGGAGGAAGGGATATTATTTATTGAAGCTTACAGATCCAGGGAAGTTCCATAATGGCAAGAGAAGCGGCCTGCTCTCCACAGGGCCAAGCAGAGAGAGAGAAACCAACCAGCCACCACAGCACACAGAGCAAAACTACAGCCAAAAAGTCACACAGCACACTTCAGGAACTCCTGCTAGGCACATTTGCATATCTTTACAATGGAATCTCAAACCCACACCTTAAGACCAGCCCCCAGTGACATTGCCTCTAGCAAGGTCATTGCAGATGCAAACTATAACTAATAAAACACTGAATATATTGGGGGACATATATTCAAACTACCACATGCACATTATCTATCTTTTGTTCTCTCTACTACTACTACTCTCTTTCTGTCTCTCTCTCTCTCTCTCTCTCTCTCTCTCTCTCTCTCTCTCAATGAATGAATGAATAAAAGTGGAGGAAGTAAGCAAAGGAATGCAAAACAGCTCATACTTCCCACACATTCAGTCTAAGTGCTATGGAGAAGAGACCATATTTAAATTGAATAGGAGATGGGGAACAGACCTAGAATCTGTTGAGGGATTAAAAATAACCAAAGCATCTCACACTTTGTGGCACTTTACCAAATCATTGATATGATCTACACAGGAAGGAGAAAAGTATACAAGGCAATGTGGGCATAACTGGAGGAAAATTAAAATACTTTAATTTTGTGTTTTATTTAACCAAAAGATCAGATTCTTAATTCAACTGTTATATATAAAATTGTTATATGGAGAAAAAAAGTCCACTTTGTGTATTTGGCTTTATGTGTGTATTAGGGAATTGAACATGGGATATCAGGCTTTCCAATTAGGTGCCTATAAATGCTGAGTCATTTCTAAAGCCCTGAGAGTTATTTTTGATGTTACTAATTGTCAAGCTAATTTTTTGTTTAAAGAAAAAAAATTGCAAAGATGAAATGATATATGTTATTAATATTACATATATATTGTTTTGTAATTGTTTAGAGTACCAGGCAAAATAAAACTCAAAGGTTAAAAATGTGGGCTTTGCTATGTTTCTATACAACAATACTTTATGACTTGTTCCCTTGAAGCAAGTAAATAATTGACCTGGTGTTTGACCTGGGTTCTTTAACTTCTCTAAGCTTCAGTTACTTGTAAAATCAGATGCAATAACTATTCCCATAGGCCTGTTTCCAGGGTTATTTTATGTTTTTTTTTTAAATATTTATTTATTTATCCATTTACAAGAGGAAGACAAAGAGAGAGGAGAGAGAGGGAGAGAGAGAATCAATGAGAATGAGATTGGGCAATCAGGGTCTCTTGTGATTTGTTGGGCCCTGCCTGGTGTGAAGCCGAGTGGTTAGCCCAGCCAATCTTGGCCTACTCCCAGTAAGGCCTAGTCGAGCCTGAGTACCTGCCCTTGACTCAGCACCTAAGCTGAAACTGCCTCCACCCAGCTGCTGCTGACGTGATGAAATACTGTTGGCCCTTATACCTTTCTCTCATCCCCTCTTCCCGCCCCCTTCCTCAAAGCACATACATATCTCCCCCCTGACAATAAACGACGAGTTTCGCCTTAGACGTTTCTCCGCGACTCAATGTGGTTTTTCTCCCGGTGTTTTAGAGGGGAGGGGTTTGAGTTGCCGACACGCCTTCTCGCTCAGCCTAGAGAGAAACGGCTGGCCCGGCTCTCTCTCTCTCTTTTGCTCTACCTGCCGGTGGTGAGGGAAAAAAGCCCCGGCATTTTGGCGCCCAGACGTGGAGCACAGCAACTACTGCCCCATGTGAGGACGTGTGAGGATTCAAAAACGGACTACGGACTGCGACGCTGGCGTGGCGAAGGAAAAATTCAACATTAAGCTGACGAGCTAATCGGACTGCTGACGGGTGTATCCTCATAAGTTATGAGGTAATCTTCATATTTAATATTCTAACCTTTACTTCTATAATCTGTGCTTACTTCAACTTCCTTTCTCTTTCCTTCCATTTCCCGTTTGCCACCATTTCTAAACGGGTACGTTCATGGTGGACACACCACGTGGACAGACCTAGAGGAGACTTTAAATGTTTTGCCTCCTCATTTAAATAAAAACTCCATCCCAAACTTCAACATCTCTTGTTCTTTTCTCTTTCCTCTCATTTTTGGGTTTCCGACAGACCGCTTCTGCGGTGCCGCCATTTTTGTCCTGCCCCATTTGAATGGGGGCGCCATCTTAGAAGCACCACGTCGGCAGACCTAAAAACAAAACTCACCACGTGTGTAGAAACTCACCACGTGGACAAACCTAAAAAAGAAACTCACCACGTGGGTAGACCTAAAACGAAAACTCACCACGTGGACAAACCTAGAGGAGGCTCACCACGTGGGCAAACCTGGAGAACTCTCAAAGTGTCCTGCCCCCTCATTGGAGTGGGGGCGCCATCTTAAAAAAAATTCTACAACATACTTAACTATTTTTTGAGACTTTATGCTTATGTTGTACTCATATATATTACTATTAAACAAAAAAAACCTCCATGGCGCTTGGAACAAAACTTTCATTTTAGCCACATGGATTAATTCAGTCCTCCTTGCCTTAATTGCCAACCTTAAAGGCTCTTCCAGGAAAAAGTTCATTTTTGCCCTTAAAAACTGTAAGAAAAAACTAAAAAGAAAAAACTAAAACTGACTTTTAAAATCTCCTTTCTCCCAAGGCCGCCACCCAAGCCGCCACCCGGCAGCTATCTTTTCAGCTCTTTTCAGCCCCTAACTACTGCCTAAGGCAAATGTGCTCAAACCCCCGGTGGAGGTCAGCTCCTCCATGTAGCTTTCTGTGAATGTAAACTATGATCAAATACAAACCGAGGTTAACTTTCCTCACGGGCGTAGAGCACAAGTCACTGGTCCGCCAGGCTCCACCGACATTCCTGCTGGGAGCGGGCCGAGCACTGCCCCGAGCCTCACTGGCTGCGCCTCGCCCGCACCTCCAGGCATTACTTTTGGTCACTTTTATCAAAAATACACACCATTGTCCCACCCTTCGCTGCCTTCCCATTAACATAAAGATAAAGAGATGGCTTAATTGTTAAACACTTGCCTGTAGAGCCTAAGGACCCTGATTCGAGGCTCAATTCTCCAGTACCCATGTAAACAGTGGCTGGAGGCCTGACATGCCCATTCTCTCTCTACCCGCCTAACTCAATTCATACTAAGCCCAACTAACTCAATTGGTAATACAATGTTAGCCTGGGATTAAAGTTTTCCCTGACAACTCTGCCCAATTAGAGGGACAAAATTAAAAAATATATGTCCCCAATATATTCAATATTTTATTAATTTATAGTTTACATCTACAATCACCTTACTAAAGACAATGTCACTGGGGGCCAATTTTAAGGTATAATAATAATTTAAAATTTCATTATAAAGATATACAAAGTGTGCCTAACAAAAATTCCTAAAGCTTACTGTGACTTGACTACCATAATTTTGCTCTATATACTATTTGACTAATTAATTTCTTTTTCTCTCTTTCATGGCTCTATAAAGACAGACCAACTTCTTCTGCCAGCATGGAACTTCCCCTAGATCTATAAGCTTCAACATCATGGAAAGCTACTAACTGTCAGCCCTGGATTGACCCTAACAATACATGTCTCATATCTTTTCTTCCTTGATTAATCATCCTACTATTTTATTATTATTTTAGGTCATTCCAACCCATCTGATCTCCAAGACCTCACTACTAAATGCCTTGCCATTTTACAGGTGTCTCCAAAAAAGATTCAAACTGCCCCTCCCTTCAAGATTTTGGGCTCCAGGTTATTCCTTGATACTGTTTCTCCTGTCAAACCCCAGCACTGCGCTGTTAGCCCAGGAAGGAGAACCCATCCAATGGATTCACCTCTCCCTTGGTGGAGTCCCCAGAGTTTACTCTATAACTAACCAGATTGCAGACTGCATTATGAAGGGCAGGGACACCTCTGTCCGATTGTTTGGCACGGAGCCTCATGTCATTGTCACCCCCTTTAAGGTAACAGACTTCACTTGGCTTCAGAGAAATAACAACAGGGTTGCTATTGCCCTTGAGGGGTTTCTGGGTATAATTGATTGTCACTATGGTCCTTATAAATGGATGAGCTCCTTCTCTAGGTTGGAATGGAGACCGCCCAGACTTTTTTTATCTAAACCCAACCCTGATTTTCTTACTGTATTCACTGATGGGGGGCGCTTGGGAGCTTCCCTAGTTGTTTACCCTCCCCTAAGGAGGGGAGAAAAGTCTATACCCATAAAGTCTATCTCCCATGAGGTCACAGGATCAGCACATGCTGGGAAAAAACTAAACATGCTATTAGCCATATGCTTCAATGCTTTGCCACCCTTGGATTGCCAGATCAAATCAAAACCGATAATGGTCCCTGCTTCGTAAGCAAATCTTTTATAGATTTCCTCCAAACCTGGAAAATCTCACTTTCCACAGGCATCCCATATAACCAAGGCCAAGCCATCGTGGAAAGATATCATCAAACTCTCAAATCTCAATTACAAAAACAAAAGGGGGAATCTCTACCCCACATGACCAACTAAAAAGGCATTATTAACCCTAAATATTTTAAATTTTTCTAAAGAAGATAGACACTTGTCCCCTTTTCAAAAACATTGGACCTCAGCTGTCACCTACAGCTCCATCTGGGTCAAATGGAGGGACCCATTAACTGGGGCCTGGAGGGGACCAGACCCCCTCCTCACAGCAGGAGAGGATTTAGATGTGTCTTTCCTCAAGAGAAAAAAAAGACCTATTTGGGTACCGGCAAGAGACTTAAAATATTTACCCCAACAAGGGGATGATAATAATCAATTTTCCAGGGAGTGTCACACCCCTGAGAACTATGCCTCTGTTTCTTCCCAGGAACAACTGAAGGTGTGGATGCTACTAGACCTGAATAAAGCCAGAAAAGCTCCAGAAAGATTTACAGAAGAGGAGTCGGGACTCCTAAGACAACCTGCTGTAGACGAGCTTACATGGCTTTTTATCCCACCTTCTCCCTCCCCTTGGACCCCTCCTTCTTCTTGCTCTTTACCCTACCTTCTCCCTCCCCCTGAACCCCTCTTTCTTCTTATCCTCACACTCAGGCCCTGTGTAATTAATAAGATTACACAATTCATTCACCAACAGCTTGAGGCAATTAAACTTCATCAGGCCAAGGCACCACAGGTTTACGACTCAAAGACAATGGCTTTTCCACTTACTGGCTATCCACCTAACATCCCTCCCCTGCCCTCCATCGAACCAATGACGGGTAAGCTCTCAAACAGGCTGAGACAACCTAAGACAGGGCGTGGAGTGGTCAACGGGCTAGAGGCATAGTGCCCAGAGACGGGTAAGTTTCCCAGAGGGGAACAACCTAGGACAGGGACTATGCCATCCACCGTTCTTACAAAAACAAAAGGGGGAGATGTTGGGCCCTGCCCGGTGTGAAGCCGAGTGGTTAGCCCAGCCAATCTTGGCCTACTCCCGGTAAGGCCTAGTCGAGCCTGAGTACCTGCCCTTGACTCAGCACCTAAGCTGAAACTGCCTCCACCCAGCTGCTGCTGACGTGATGAAATACTGTTGGCCCTTATACCTTTCTCTCATCCCCTCTTCCCGCCCCCTTCCTCAAAGTATATTGGCCCTTATACCTTTCTCTCATCCCCTCTTCCCACCCCCTTCCTCAAAGTATATTGGTCCTTATACCTTTCTCTCATCCCCTCTTCCCGCCCCCTTTCCTCAAAGCACATAAATATCTCCCCCCTGACAATAAACGGCGAGTTCCACCTTAGACGTATCTCCGCGACTCAATGTGGTTTTTCTCCCCGGTGTTTTAGAGGGGGGAGGGGTTTGAGTCGCCGACACCCGCCTTCTCGCTCAGCCTCAAGAGAGAAACGGCTGGCCCGGCTCTCTCTCTCTCTTTTGCTCTACCTGCCGGTGGTGAGGGAAAAAAGCCCCGGCAGTGATTGAAAACAAATTCAAGGTATACTCATCACTTTTTGCATCTGGCTTTACATGGGTACTGCAAAATCGAACCAGACCTTTCTGCAAGCACCTTTAACTGTCGAGTCCTCTCCCTAGCCCTGCAAGACTAATTTATATATAAAATATAGTAAATGACAAGCACCATGGTCACTGAGTCTTGAACAAAAGGAGCTATTTTATTCAATATTCAGTAATGATTTAATTGAAAGTCAAAATTGTTAAAAGAAAATGACAAGTGTCACAATGCCCTGTTGATATTTAATGATTTAAGTATTTTTATACTCAACAGATGAAGAACTAAATTTGATATATTTTTTGTCTGTGTTTTTTGTTAGATATTTATATTCTTTGCAGATGACAGAATACATCATGGGTGCTGTTGCTTTTCTTGAAGCTATTGGTGTCACTTGGGTCTATATTGCTTCATTGCTGAAGCTATAATTTATTCTAGCAGAACTCAGTATAACACATTAATGTCAGAATGTTATTGGTCCCCAAAGGGAAGTTGCATGTTTTAATACTGTATAGCTCTATCAATTTCTATAAGATATCTCAGGAATGGCCAAAAAATAAAAATAAAAAAACATGAAAAGTAAAGTACCTCAAATATTAAGACTTAAGTTTTGGAGGTTTTTTTCAATTAATTCATTTTTTAACCAATAATACCACATGACTGCCATCAGATAGTCATATTTTATTGTGATGAAATATGAGCAAAAGCCACCAGAGTCTTTGTGATGTCTCTTGACTGTTTCTATGCCTTTAAAATATGGTTACAATAAACAATAACTTTTGACCAAAATATGTTTAATATTTTAAGATAATTACTACAATAAGTCCTCTAACTTATGAAACAACTAAAAAATACCTTTAGTTATTTAAAAATCTAATTATAGATAAAAGCCTTCAATATAACTGTCTCCTTAAAACTATTTCAAAGGTTAGATTTTCTTCATATAACTCATTAATGAATATTGGAACTATGAGTATCAAGACTTTGTGGACTGATATACGCAATTCAGAGAAAGTTAAAGATTACCATGTTTTCCATATTCATTAAGAATTATTAGTCCATAAAAGTACTGCAAAATGCATTAGTTTGAACCACATTTGGTTGGACTAAAGCACTATAAAGTTTGTATATGTTCATGTTTTGTCAAAATAGGTAAACTTAGAGCTATACTTGTCAAAGAACTTCTCATTAAATAACTGCTCCAGGTCCAGAATCTAGCACAAAATTAAGGAGTTGTTTACAAAATACTTCTTGGCCACTGACTCACAAATTAACTGAAGGCAACATAGCATAGTGCAAAAGAAACTAAAACTATGGACAAGCGGTCACGTTTTGGCTCAGACCTTCTTGTCTGCTCTCTTTACCATCAGTGATCATTCTCTCTCTCTTTTGACTTTTTTTTTTTTTTTTTTTTTTTTTTTTTTTTTGCAAGGTAGGGTCTCACTCTGGTCCAGGCTGACCTGGAATTAACTATGTAGTCTCAGGGTGGCCTCGAACTCTCAGTGATCCTCCTACCTCTGCTCCCGAGTGCTGGGACTAAAGGCGTGCACCACCACGCCCGGCTTCTCTTTTGACTTTTCACAACATGTTCTTCATGTGATTCTTCTTTTCTTTTCCCAAAAGAAAAAGTTATTTATATTTGTGCATTTATTCTCCTTGATATACCTTCTCAATAGTTATTTCTTTCCTGACACTATGCTAAAAACTGAGGCACAAATTAAATTTTTAAAATACCTTTACAAGGGCTGGAGAGGTGGCTTAGTGGTTAAGGTGCCTGCCTGCTAAGCCAAAGAACACGGTTCCAATCTCCAGGTCCCACATTTAGCCAGATGCAAAGTGACGCAAGAGCGCAATGCCACACTTGCCCACAAGGGGGTGCACACATCTGGATTTTGTTCGCAGCAGCTGAGACTGCTGGTGCACCCATTCTCTCTCCTCCTCCCTCTCTGTCTGTCTCTTTCTGTGTCTCTCTCCAAAAATAAATAAGATAATTTAAAAAAAATACCTTTACATATGGAAATCTGACATGGCAAGCTAAAGTAACTGTTAGAGGTATTCAACTAATGCATATTACCCAGGTCTACCAATTGACAACATGGCATTACCACATCTGTTTAACTGCCACTAATGTAAGTGGATTAGAATAGTTGCAACAATACCTGTGCATTGGTAACCTAGGTGTGGTGGTGCATTCCTTTAATCTAGTACTTGGGAGGCAGAGGTAGGATGATTACCACTAGTTTGAGGCCAGCCTGGGACTACATAGTGAATTTTAGATTAAGAACAAGACACTACCTCAAAAAAGAAAAACAAAACATATTATCTATCTATCTATCTATCTATCTATCTATCCATCTATCTATCTATCTATCATCTATCTATAAAATATCTATCTATCATTTGTCTATCTATCATTTATCATGTATCTATATATCTATCTATGTGTGTATGTGTTTGTGAAATTAATCAATTACCCCACAAGACTTTGCATGAGATAACAATGTTTCATCAGAATGTCAGAGAATTAGCAAAGCTCCTCAGATTTTTTAGTTTTTGAAAACATGACTTAATTAGCTTCAGCATTTAAAACAATACTGAGGGATGGTTTTTAAGCCTGTTGTGGTGGACAATGAAAGGAAAACACTGAAGTACTTGACACAGGAGGATCATAAATTCAAGGTCAGCTGGAAATATAGTTTATATACCCAGTTTTCACACTTCACAAAATCAAAACTGAAATCTTACCATTTTTATTCTTTAAATTCTACCTCCCCATTATCAGGGCACATACACAGTATTTCTCTCTAAATGTTATATTTTCCCATCTTCAGGCATACTGCCCCAAATGTTCCTAGTCTCTCTTGATCTCAGAAGCTAAGCAAGTCCAGTTCTACTTAGTACATAGCTGGGGAACTGCCTGTGAATACTAAGTGATGTAGGATCTCATAATTTTGCATATTTTTTCTTGTCCAGCTCATTTTGAATACAGAGTATAATATTCCTATTTTTAGGCAAATTTTGTGAAAATTGAGAAGATAATTTTTGTGTGTGTGTGTGTGTGTGTGTGTGTGTGTGTGTGTGTGCTATGTGCAGCTTTGTGTCTGTGACTGTTAACAGTGGGGAGGCCAGAAGTCCACTTTCATGTTCAGGGAATCTTCACCTCTCCACCTTGTTTGAAGAAGAGCTCTTTCTCTGGAAGCTTGCCCTTTGTACATTGTTGTACTCACCATGAGATTTCCATGAAACTCTCTGTCTGCGCCTTCCATCACTCAGTGAGAACCAGAATGAGCATCAACAGGCCAGAGTTATCAGAGCATGTCAGGGCATCTGGCTTTTTGCATAGCACCGGAGGATCTAACTCAGGTATTCCACCTTGAGTGGAGAATACATACTGAACCATCTCCTAGACCCAAGAAAAATAATTTTCAAAATGGAGTGATAGCAGTTCATAATAGATCCTATAAAGAACCATAGCAAAGCCGTTTCATATGTCAGGGTAGCTTTGCAAAGAGCCCTCATTTGAGAAAAGACACAGTTTATGTTGACAGGATTATTTGCTTGCAGGAAGTATGATGTGTATGAATCTTAAAAGAAAAATGAGCTTGGTGAATCTTAGGTAGAGACAAACACCCTGTGGAAATTAAGGGACAGGGGAAAGAGACAAACACAGCAGAAAGCTTCTCTCAGCAGTTCCTGGACATCAGCTTTCATTCATTTCTCACAAAGCAAACCTCAAAGGCTTCTTAATATTCCTCCCATCTCCTTATCCATATTTCCAGCATCTGCTTCATTAAAAAATCAAGCCTGTTCTTAAATGGTTCTTAAAATCGCTTCACATAAATTAAGGGCTTCCTTTTTATTGGTCCAATTACCCCTCAGGCTGACTTGAAAAATGAGTCTAAAGTCATTCATGAATCAAGAACTGTTTCTTTCTTAGAGATTTAAATTTTAATAATATATAAATCAATGTTTCCCTGGACAGATCATTCTAACTAGCACACAGTAATATGTAAATAACTGTTCACGTTTATTAAAATACTTTGACCATTTGATTTTTAAAGGTAGTTAGTGGGGTTTATGTCCCACCCCACAAAACAGGGGTGGGGAGGCATGTTAATTGCTCTTCTTTCAAGGCATTTTTTAAACTTCATCTTGCCTTCATTGTGATTCACAAGTTAGAGGCTCAAAAGAGAAACTTTGCACAGTTTTCTGTGGGCTTCAGCAAAGCCATCTTATCACTTTAGTCTTTTTTACATTCAAGAGTTACCAGTGAATTATTGAAAATGGAGACCTAACCTCAAATACTTACAAACCAGAAATGGTTGAGTGTTCTAAACCTCAGCATTTTCTCTTAAACAAGCCACCCATGCTCACTATAACAATGATATCATGAGGATACAAAACTGCAAATAGAAAAACACAATAACACTTCATTAAAAATAGAAACCTCCCCCATCTTCTTCCATTTCTATAATGTGTTCAATTTACATTATTAGTGAATGTAAATTCTCCCAGTCTCTCAGCCATATGTGAATCACTAATAGGGAAAAAAAAAAAAAAAAACAAACAGAATAAATAATCCTCTTGTCAATTTAAGAGTCAGGGATATCTTTTTGATAGGCTTCTAGTAATTGCTTAAAACATATACTTGAAAGAAGACAAAATCTTTATTTCCTAGTATCTGTAGAAAGGAAGGAGTAAACTTTGTTGAAAAGTTGAAACTAAATTATGTATGAAAAAAAGTAAACTCACTGGTCTGTGTAAAGTGAATTAGCTAATACATATGCTCACCACAGTGATCTGGTTAAAATACCATAAAAACTAGTATCTGTTGTTGTCTGGACGTGTCCTTAGGAACTGGACTGCCTGGCTATATAAAACAGATAATTGTCTTTCTGGGTTCACAGATGCAAATGATTCTGCATATGTTTCACATCACACCCTGTTTTAATGCTAATTCCCCAAAAGAGAGCTTTCTGTTCCACCTTTGTGCAGAGGTTTTCTAAGTTGTACAGTAATAATTTGTTAAATTTTATTTTTCCAATAATCCTGAGTTTGCTGATTATAAATCATGATGTGCAGACTAGGGTGAAAACTGGGGTTAATGAAATAATAGTGGGCAAATATGCAAAAGAAAAAAATATCAAACAGACAGGTAAGAACACCCATGGGAACTGTAAAGAGCGGGCTCAGGAATTCAGGAGCAAATTAAAATCAGCAATTCTAGTATTTGAAAAAAAATGAGAGGGTGATTTCTATTTTTTCTAACATGGAGCACTTTGTTGGCATGTTAAACTTTAGAAAATTTCGGAAACTATTAAAAAATTTGTATATTTTTTTCTAAAAAAATCAGCAATAGTCTTTGCTATAATGCTGAATAACACTTGGACACACACACACACACACACACACACACACACACAATCAATCAATCAGTACAATTTGGTTTATTTATTTATTTATTTTTATTTTTAGACAAAGTCTTACAATATAGCCAGGCTGGCCAGGAACTCACTAGGTAGCTTAGGCATGCTCTTGCCTCAGACACCTATGTCCTGGAATTACAAGATTGGGCCACTATACCTAGTTATAATTTTTGATTAAGGCAATGTTATTTTATTCTATAAAATTAGAAGTAAAAATTAAGACAAAATCCAGAAAATGTAGATTCTGGGGCAAGTAAAATGTAGTTACCCTTGGTCTTCTTGAGTTGATTTTATTCAAAGGGAAAGCAAACAGTTATTTGGGCCCACTGAACATATACTATCTATTGTATTTTCATTTCTCTTTTTCTTGAAAGTATTTAAAATGTAAATGCTTTTAATTTGGGTCCATAATAGACTTTAACCAAATTGATTATGTAAAACTATGTTCTTCATGGAAGTATGTATGTTAGGAAGATTATTGTGCAATTTTATCTCAGAACACACTGGTGGTCTAGATTTATGCAGAAGGTATTAGAAATTCCAAAAGAATTGGCTCAAATTGTATCAAGATCAAAAGAATATAGGCCAAGGATGGCAAATTCAGTAAGGAATACAATGAAAGAGCAGGTGAAAGAATAGATAGAATCTGTGATCTGATAGCAGAGACGATTGTGCCTGCCTCTGCCTTGATGTTCTCTGCTGTGGGAGGGGTCGTGCGTTCCCAGGTGTGGGCTTCCCTCTGTCTTTGTTTCCCTCATACAGTGAGAAACTAGGCTATAGTAGTCCCCATCTATTATACTGCTGGAGACTGCAATTTCTTGAGGTTCATATCCAAACATGTGACAAGAGATATCATTTAAATCAGAAGAATGGATTGGAGTGTTTGCTGTATGTTTGCAAATCATTTTCTTATAATTAAAATATTTCAAGCTGATATTTATTCCAGATTCATTACAATTATTTATATACTTGCCTTGCATAATAAAGAAGCAATTTAAATCCCAATTCAAATCCCACTTTCTAATATCTTGAGAAATAAAAGAAATTACTCAGAGGATTACTAATGATTCTAGTTTTCTTATAACTTGAATTTCTTATATATATGTGAAGTTGCCTTATTTTGCATAAATATGACATAATTATACTTTATTGCTTGAAATTTACATTATAGTTCGTCATACCTCAAAGGCCAACCTTGCCTTCTGCATGGTGTCTTAAAATAGAATATCTTTCAAATGAATAAATGCTCAATATTAGTGCTTATGATCATAACCACTTCCATTCAAAACTACTTGTACAATTATTTCAGAAAGAGTCCATGTAATTATCTTCTATTCTAACACATACAAATTGCTGTCATAGCAAAGCAATTGGTAAAATATAAATCTTTTCAGAAAGTAACTTTCTACCCCCAATTATGACTTTTGCTCTTAAATGTGTGCAATGCTGAAAAATACTATGTACTATTTCTAGAAATAAATGACATTTATTTTCACATCCAAGCAAGTTTAAATACGAAATCATTAGCTACAATGTAAATGGTGATCCAGGTAGAATTTGACAACTGGAAAACCATCTATAATGAAGACAATAATGCTATAATGAATAGTGCAGTGCTATTTATGATCCATATTTATGTTGGCTTTCAAAACTGTTAGAAAAAACATGAAGCCAAGTTGCTTTCGAAGGCATCAGCCTACTTTTCAAAACAGATCATTTTATTTAAGCAAATGATAAATAGATTTTTGATTGAAGAAAGGCATGGCCTTAGGCAATTCTCTGCAAATACCCTGTCTGCAGAGTACAGTAGGCCCTCCAGAAAATAGCAGATCTGTCAACACGAAAGGAGGTATTTCATGTCATACCTAATTAATTCTTAAACAAATGTGGTTTAATGTTGAAAATTGGTTAAGCTTTTCAGATACTTGAAAACTACAAGGAATGCCAAATCAACTAAAGGCAACCATGGAGATGGGGAAAATGAAAGACAGAAAGTGATGTGGCTAGAATCCAGAACCTTTTAAAAGTGACCATGTGAGCCTGTACCTGTAACTCAGATATAAAAGACAGGATGGAATTTCTGAATGGATTATGGGTGGGGAGTGGAGAACAAGGAAAGCTTTCATCTTGAACCAGTATAATTTCTAAGAAGTGGCACTGTTATGGTAACACTGATAGAAATAAAGTGGAAAGGGGAAGTTAGCATTATTGTCCTCACCTCCTTTCTTCCCTGTCTCCATCTACCACATCCTATTTCAGAGGAAGAAATTATCCCACAGGAGTCCATCTCAGGGACAGAATTTTAATAGTGTGAGTTTGGAAGTGACTGCCATTAAATTGTTTATATGCACATGGGACTGGATCACCAGAACAAGATCTAAGCTAACCTCTTGATTTGAAAATGCTTAAATAGGGTTTCCTTCATCCCACTCCCTCATTAGAATGTGGAGTGTCACTTTATTCAATTAAAAAGGCCAGGGATACATGGATAAATATCTGTCATCACTGAGCAAAGAAACCCTAGGGTGTGTTAATCCACCATGAAAGGGTGTTGTACCCTGAGGGAGCAAAGGTCATTGGGATGCCCCCCTCACTTAGCGAATGAATCATGCAATAACTTAATTTGTCTGGGAGATAGCTCAGTTGATAAGGTGATGTCTCACCAGCACATAGACTTGAGTTTGACCCCAGGAAATTGTGGCACTTGGTGGCACAAATTTGTAATCCTCAAAGTGGAGGAGAAGAGACAGGAGGTTCTCTGGCCAGCTAGCCTAGCCTAATTGGTGGGCTCCAGGAAAATTATAACACCTGTCTAAAAACAGGGGATTGACATCTGAGTTTTTTTCTGGACTCTACACTACACACACACACACACACACACACACACACACACACACACACACACAAATATATTAAAATAGTCAAGAAGGGAAATATGTTTGATTTAATCTTGATTCATTGGCTTCTAATCCCACCTTTGAGAAGCTCTAAGTGGAAGAAGAAGAGAACAGCGGTGTATCTACGTATGCACGGTGTATCCTTGCGTCACATCTTAAGATGTCCCGTTGGTACTAAGTTGAAGGGAAAATCTTTATTCCTCATAACTACAGGTAGTTCGTTCTGGCAAAGTGAAGAAGAGCAACAAAGCTTCTTCTCCTGCTATCCTCACTGCTGACTCTACTCTTCAAATCCTGTTTAAATAACACAAAATGTGCTTGTGGGTTAGGCTTGGCTGGTAGTAAAAGTCAGATATATATTATTCATAAGGAAGAGAAAGTATTTGGGTGAAATTACTTTTATTATAATATAAATTCTTCTTTTGGGGCAAGATAAAATAGGTACAATTATTTGGGGTTTTATTTTTGTAGTTATCTTCTCTTGTTGGCACAAAGCACCTGACCAAACGAGCTGATGAAAGGAATGTTTTTATTTAGACTTACAGACTCGAGGGGAAGCTTCATGATGGCAGGGGAAAGCATGGCATGAACAGAATTTGAACATCACTTCTGCCACAGCAGGTGGAAAATAGCAACAGGAGAGAGCCAAACTCTAGCAAAGAAGGCCACCCCCAACAACGCACCTCCTCCATTAAAGCACCACGTCCCAAATTGCCACCGGCTGTGAGCCAAACACTGAAAACTCAAGAGTTTATGGGGCATATCTAATTCAAACTACCGTATTGTGATTCCTTCCATTTTTAGCTGAGAGTCATTTGATAAATATTTTATTTGATATAGATACAATGGGGTTTCATCCCAGTGCATACCAGCAGATGTGCTACGGTATCAAGATTTCATTGCTATATTTGTAGTGCATAACTAGGTACCTGGTTGTACATGTAAAATTTGTAAAGCATGTTTAACTGAAATAATATCCTAGAATAATAGATAAAAAAGTAATTGGTGTTCTAACAGCACATTTTATATTGGCTGTGTTCCTAGGAGATGCTATTTCATTAAAAATAGACACCACTGTTGCGTGAATCTGTTCAAAAGAATAATAAGGAAGCTGCAACTGAGGTTCATTGATCTGTTTCCATTACTGGCATGAGATACAAACATATGGAATTTGCCAACCCCTTTGTTGTTGCTGTTCTTTCCAAACAAATTGTGACAGTGTTGTTCCATGTGCCCAGGGTGCGATATATCTTCACACTTAGTTCACAATGCTGTTTGAGTGTTGTGCAGCATTTCCTCAGTGAATCACTCAAACGTGGGAAAATATCACCTACTATTTTGTGGTAAAATGCCCCTTTGCATTGGAAACGCCCTCATGGGATCTACCACAGAAAAACTGCATAGTGCACTGATTACATATGGCAGAGTCATGAGTGAGGATAAAATTCAAAAACTACTTCCAACATTTTCTGTTGTGAATTGGAAATGGCAAATGCTACTAAGTCTCCACTGAGATACCCAGGACCCTAGAAAACTTTTGAGAATAGCAAAGCATGCAAGAGTCACAGTCACTGAATCATCTGAATTACTGGCATCAAAGGAACTCCCCTATGAATTTGTCATCATGCAAGACAGTTGAACTTAATGATAAAACATCACCCCTCCATTATGGAACATGTAGTGCAATTCTCAGCAATCAGCCTTAATGAGAATTAAGTCCATTTGACACTAAATATTTTGCATACTAATCTGATTATTTTGTCCTGCTCTTAGATATAATGCATACCATTTTGAAATTGTTGGAAATCTTTCTATGCATGGATTGATAGCTACCATATAAGATCTTTATAATTAAATATTCAGAAATGTGAGCTCTATTCAATACTCTTTACACACACTCTAGGTAAAATGATATAGATAGATAGATAGATAGATAGATAGATAGATAGATAGATAGATAGATGATAGATAGGTAGGTAGATAGATATGCAAAAGTTTGATATAGAGCTCCTATCTGAAAGGTGAGTATCTATGCATATGTAAAGCTTATTCCAAGAAGCAACCCTATCAAATGCAAGTGTCTATTAATTAGCATGTGACTTATAATTTCTACCATAGCATAGTGAATCTCTGCTCAAAATATTGCAGTGATGGGAGTTTCACAAAGGGCACTATGCCAGCCTCTAAGAAGAGGATATATGACCTATTTTCAGTGATTGCCCACTTTTTCAGGGGTGTGGAATTAGAAAAATGAAGTTAGGGCTGGTGAGATGACTTAGCCATTAAGCGCATGCCTATAATGCCTAAGGACCCTGGTTAGAGGCTCAATTCCCCAGTACCCATGTAAGCCAGATGCACATGGTGGCACTTGTGTCTGGAGTTCGTTTGCAGTGGTTAGAGGCCCTGGCATGCCCATTCTCTCTCTCCCTTTCTCTCTCTCTAATAAATAATAATAATAATAATAATAATAATAATAATAAAATCTCTTTGTTTAAAAACAAGAAAAGAAAAATGGAATTAGGGGCTATAGAGATGGCTTAGTGGTTCACAAACTTGCCTGCAAAGCCAAAGGACCTTGGTTCAATTCCCCAGCACCCATGTAAGCCAGATGTACAAGGTGACACATGTGTCTGGAGTTGGTTTGTGGTGGCTGAAGGCCCTGTCATGCCTCTCTCTCTCTCTCTCTCTCTCTTTTTCTCTCTCTCAAATAAATAAAATAAAAATTAAATTAAAGCAAATAATGGCTACTCACTTATTCCCATGCATATATGTATGTATATAAGGAGTGTGTGTATATGCATTTGTGTATTTGTGTTTGAATTTGTATTGGTGCATGTATGTTTGCAGCTTTCATGCACATAGGTGTGTGTGTGTGTGTGTGTGTGTGTGTGTGTGTGTGTGTGTGTAGGCCTGTGATTGACACTGGATATCTTCTTCAATCACTCCTCACCTTATTTATTGACACAGGGTCTCTTACTGAACTCAGAGTTCACCAACATTGCTGTTCTATCTAGCCAGCTTTCCTGAAAATTTTACCTATCTCATTCAGACACTGTCATGTCTGATATTTATGTCAGTGTTGGAAATCTTAATTCAGTTCCTCACAATCACATAGCAAGGACTTCACCAACTAAACCCTATCCCCATGCCCACTTCATCTTTTATTATTTTCCTTGATTTTCCTGATTTTCATTCTTGAGAGTTTCACTGTTGTATTTTGACTTCTGACTTGATCAGTACTTCCTCAAAGCAGAACTGACTTCTAATACCCTGATACACTTTCCTTCATCACAGAACTCACTAATACATCTGACCCTGCTTGCACTCTCCAACCGCAGTAGCCCTGTGTGCTCACTAGAGGAATGAAAATCCATCCTATGATTGGCTAGCAACAGTATTAGATTTCATCTTGATCAGCATGTAGTAGCCACTCTGTGCTTATAGAAATGACTTTTTTTGGCAGAATCAGGCCTTAACTTCCTTCTCCATTGCAACCAATAGCATATCTTTTGGAAAAATGCTAAAACTTTGATACCACCATTTTCCCCATCATCTGTGGATGTAAACAAGTGATACACCCATGTCCTATAATGTGTGAGGCCCTGGATAATTCATGACACCAACACAAACAAACAAACAAACAAGCAAACAAACACCTCAGTGTCTACACTGACACCTCCTCTCACTGCTGACAGCAACTTGATGTTCCTGTGAGTGTCTAGAACCAGGTTTTCATCAGTTAGCAAAGGTAATTTTGATGGCCTGAGTGGGTCTCAATTTATGGAATACTGAGAATTTTCTGATCAGTCTGACAGTTTATTGGTATGTTAGCATTATTATCTCCATTTTTATTTTTTAAATTATATAGATTCATTTTTTAGAGAGAGGCAGACAAAGAGAATGGATATGCCAGAGCCTCCAATTGAACTCCAGACACATGTACAGCCTGAGCATCTGGATTTATGTGGGTACTGGGGAATCAAACCCTTGTCCTCTGGCTTTACAAGCAAGGGCCTTAACTACTACGCCATCTGTCCTGCCTATCTTTATTTTTAGAGTTACTGAAAAAGAAAATGTAAGGTGTCTGAATTATTCTACTGATTTTCAGTCCATATCTGTGTGTAAATTGAGTTCCAAGTCAGTACCTGCAAGGTTATAGGAGAAAACACCAAGTATCTCCCTCTCAGAGTTGGGGGTGATATACATTAGTATATATTGTGGTCTTTTCCATTTTATTGAATCTCTTTTGGATCTGCAAGCAGACATTGAGGACTCCATTAAATTTCAAGTGAGTGTGGATTGACATTGGGAACTGTTCTTGTAATAAACCTGTTCATTTTGTGAGTCACTAGGAAGAGAGACAAGCAAACAGTCTTATTCTACATAGGGCTTCCTTTTTTGTCCCTTCTTGTGGCCTAGCAGAGAACATGCTGTCTACATTGAACCAACTCCAAAAGGAACAGTCTGCTTTCTGATTGATATCAACAAGATTGATGCAGAGTCTGTTCCAAATTTGTTTCAATGGCCAGAAATGAATTATTCTTTGTTATAAAAAAGATAAAGGGTGGATTGCCTTCTATTGGACTGTCATCCACTTATTCCAGGCTCTGCTGGGGCAGGGAAGACTGCATTGTTGTTACACTTACAATAGAAAGTGCAAGAAGTTCTTTTTTTAATTTTTTAAATTTTCTTTTTACATTTTATTTTTATTTATATTTGACAGAGAAAGAGGGGGAGAGAAAAGGCACTTGGGGGCTTTCAGCTGTGGCAAATGAACTCCAGAAGGATGTATCATGTTGTGCAACTAACTTATGTGTGTCCTGGTGGATCAAACCTGGGTCCTTTCTTTTCAGGCTAGCGCTTTAACTGTTAGGCCATTCCGCCAGCCCACAAGCAGTACTTTAAATGGTAAAACAGTGCAGCTTCTGTGATTTTTGACCTGCCTTCACCAGTGTTAAAAATAAATCTCTCTACACTTTCACATTAATGTTTTGAGTATCTGTGCATCATGGATGACAGTGTACAGTATCCCTTTGCTTGGAAGGAGATGGCAGTATGTCCTCACTTTCAATTTAGGTTATGAAATCCTTGAATACTAAAGTGGAATTTCATATCCTGCATAACCCAGAAATGTTCACGAATAAAATATTCATAAGAAATATTTCTAGAAGAAAATTATAAGTTCATGTGAGCTATATAGGTTTTCTTGTGTCTCCAACATGATTTTAAGTACTATTTCAAGAGAGATGTGATCCCAATCCTTATTATTCCTTTTATTTATTATTAATTTAATTTTCATAGGGAGAGATCAATGTCACTTTCCACTAGAAATGAATATCTGTACATTTTTCCTTGGTTGGCTTGGGAATTGGTCTCAGGCCAGCAGTCTTTGCAAGAAATTGCCCTTAACTTTTGAACCATCTTCTCAGACATCCTATTTTATAATTTCAATAAATAAACATAATATGATTTGATTCATAAGTTGATAAATTGACTTATGCTTTGTCTTTATTCAGTATATTAATAGCAGTGGTTTGTTAATATTGTTTTTTCCTAAGAAATGCATTTGCTTAGGAATACATAACAAATGCACCAAATGCAGACAGAGAACACTGAATTGTGAAAATATCCTGTCATTCCCTCCTATCAGAATGGCTTTACCCTCTTAGCATTGTTTCTACATTTATTTACAGATACTGGATAGTAAGTAAAAATCTTTCCTAGTAATATTAATAGGACAATTTTTGATTCTTCCCTGCATAAATAGTACTGACATTTCTTTAAATCTTAAATCTACATTAAATTTTCAAAACTGCTTTATTATATTTTGCTCTCTATATTATATATACTGTACACCTTGTGTGCATGAATGGCCTTGTAAATGAATATGTGTGCATGAAGGTAAACTCAAGCAATAAGATACCATCTGGCATAAAGTTCACAGTCTTACTAGGGGAGTGACTTAATATGTCGTAATGAATAAAAAGCATATTTGATAGTATTAAAAGATGATTTATGGACAAAAACTAAAAAGGAACATTAACAATAAGGCAGCAAGTAGGTTTGCTACATTCCATATGAAAACTACTGTATATGACTAAGGTGACATCAAACATAAAATAACAAAGAAGGATCTGCAGTCATTGAGAGGCTTTGAACACTGAATGTGAGCAGAGAATACATACAGACATCCTGACCATGCTCAAATCAGTCCAAGGGGCAAACATGACTGCAGTACACTGAAGAAATGGAAGCTTCCATGGGAAGAGGTATATGAATGTGTAAGGGACATCTTACACCGCCTCTGCAGATGTTGTACCCATCAACTTTATCAATGAAGGAGATATGTGTCATGTATCATAAAAGGAGGTCTAAATTTTACACAGAAGCAGGGATGCATTGTGTATCAGTCAGCTTCTGGTTCACTCAGATGAAGTTCCAGACCAGGCACAGTTATGGAGGAAGTGATATTTATTGAAGGTTACAGATCCAGGGGAAGTTCCATAATGGCAGAAGAAGCTGTTACACTTTTACAGGACGAAACACAGAGAACCAAGCCACAAGCCAAAAGCCACACAGCACAACACACCTCAGAAACTCCAGCCAAGAACACTTTGCATATCTTTAGATTGAAATCTCAAACCCATCACCACACCTTAAGATCTGCCCAATGACATTGCCTCTAGCCAGGTGCTGCAGATGTAAACTACAAACTAATAAAACACTGAATATATTAGGCACCATCTATTCAAACTACGACACACTGCATCTTGTGTTATGAATAGGCTCCTTGTTAGAGACAAAATACCAAGTCTCAAACATCTTACAAAATGAAAGAGTTTATTTCTGGCCTATAGACTTTAGGGGAAGTGGTATAATTGCAGAAAAAGCATTTCAGGAGCTGAATTTGAGCCTGAAAGCCCCACATGAGCATGGGAGAAGTAAAGAGTATTGGCAAAGTGAAACAAGTTAGGGCACATTAAAACACCTCAAGTCCTACCCTCAGTAACACACCATCTCCAGCAAGGCTCCATCATGAAAGGGTCCAGCAG
The DNA here is from genome assembly GCA_036365145.1 of Orientallactaga sibirica. NCBI lineage: Eukaryota > Metazoa > Chordata > Mammalia > Rodentia > Dipodidae > Orientallactaga > Orientallactaga sibirica. Next base: position 26,841,439 of record JAEOAD010000024.1, read on the forward strand.
TGGCGGAATGAACATGAGCCTTATCCATGAGTACAGAAGGGCATGGGGATATTGTTTCATTTAATCCACCACCAAGTATGTAAGGATGTGAGCAGAAAACAATCAGACTAAATGGTAGATGATTTTAAAAAAATGAGATTTTATGGTGTATGAATGAAGGTGGTGACAAAATTCTAAGAGGAACCCTGTCACAATCAGTTTGTATTTACAGTTAATACCACAGATAATCATCGACAAAAATTGGACATGGTATATAAAACATAAAAGAGATAGCAAGGGGGGTCCAGCTTTTCTACATGAAGTTAGTAGAAGAAAGCTGTTATGAGAGAGATAAGAAGATCTACTTGGGGTTCTATAAAGTTTACAGTGGTGCTTATTCATACAAGTTAGGTAGAATAGTATGGAAGGTAAGGGTATCATGAGGGAAAGTGGAAAATGAATGGAAAAAGACAGCTGTCATTTGCTACATAGGAGAAGGAATGAACAGAGCATGTAGGGGTTGAAAAGGAAAATAATTAAAATGAAGATTACCCAAACTTATTGTCATCAACAATGATAAAATTTGCCTAAGTCATCACAAGAGGAGTTGCTGTTTGAGGTTAAACATAATGGATGGAGAGTCTAAATACGAAAAAAAAAAAAAAAAAAAAAAAAAAACAGATGGTGAATGGTGAGGAAAGAATCATTTTGTAACCAATACTATTCATGAAATAACTAGGAAAAGTGAACACGTGAAAATACTTAAGTAAAATTATATGTAAAACTATATTTGAACACATACTTGCCTCTAAATATAGTTTGAATGAAACAAAAACTATAGTTTTCAGAGCAGTATTGTTTTCATAAAATGAAAGCATAAAGATGTTTTACTTGTTTTTTATTTTTATCTCTTCATGATATTATGTTCATTTCCTGACATTATGAAAGCTCATTCTTGTTATTTCCACCTGAGAAGTAGCAATTTTAATTTACTCATATAATCCACAACGGTTCTGCAATAACTGAAATTTTAAAAAAAGGTAATGGAAGATATTGGCCCAAAAAAGTACTTCACTTCTTACTAATGGAGTCTCCCTACACATCCACCTATTTTTCAGAATCACTGCCCTCCAAAGGTCCATTTAATAAGCTGCATAATGTTGTTATTACCCATACTTTTTGGTTTTCATCAATATTTTCATTATGTTTATGATTCTGCTTGAAATCCTGATTATACTCCCTTGCAGTTACAATTTGTTGACATCAAACAAGTATAAAAGCCATGTATGCATGGGTATTTACACCTCCTCCCCACACACTTTTCTTTTTAGAAAAAAAAGCTTGCTGGGCATGGTGGTGCACTACTTTAATCGCAGCACTCAGGAGGCAGAGGTAGGATGATCGCCATGAGTTCAAGGCCACCCTGAGACTACATAGTGAATTCCAGGTTAGCCTGAATTAGAGTGAGACACTACCTTGAAAAACAAAAAAAAAAAAAAAAAAACCTTTATCTAGTCTTACCATGATGATCCTCTGTAACATTCCATTTAACTAAATCACATTCAATATGGGATATCATTTAATAAGTTATTATCTGCTTAATGGCTTAAATCAGAATGTATTTATGTCCACACATGTGTACAGGTCACTGTGGGTTAGGTGTAACAGGGTTCTCTTTCAAAACTGTATATGGAAGGAATCTGAGTTTCTGAATTAACTTATTGTGTTCTTATTAAGGAAATATTATTTCTTATACTGATTTTATTCAAGTCATTGATTAAATCAATTTCTTTACTGGCTTCAAGGTAGAGACATATTGTTCTCTAATTCTACAAATGTAAGGGGGTGGGCAGGAAGGAAATTCCAAAGACTCAAAAACTCAACCAGTCTGGGAAAGGGCTGCACAACCCCATCCTAACACATGCAAACAAGGGCTTCCTGATTTGGAACCACAGATCCACAAAAAAAAAAAAAAAAAAAAAAAAAAAAAAAAAAAAGATGCAAAATCGAATCTAGATGAGCTGTTGAAAAGACAGAAGAAAAGATATTTGATAAGAAGTTCTGAAAATTTACATGTTACCCAGGCCTGGCAGTGCAGCTTTTCATCCCAGCACTCAGGAGGCAGAGGGAGGTGGATTAATGTGAGTATGAGGCCAGCCTTAAAATACAGAGTGAATTACAGGGCAACCTGGGATAGAATGAGACCCTACCTTGAAAAAGAAAAGTAATTTACATATGAATACCTTAAATATATTTATCATCATGCTATTATTCCCAATATAGAAGTTATATTAAAAAAAACCTGTGATATCTCTTATGGATTCAAAGACTACATTTATATAACTCAATTTTAATTTTTTGTGTCCATTATTAAGGCATCAAATACATATTAATCCAGCTACAAAACAATAAAATAGAGTTAAGAACTAAATGTCAGAGTTAATTAGGAAGAAATCTACAACAGGTATAAGATTACATTTTACCATATTGATTGTAGGCTTAGACAGATGACTCACTGGATATAGTGGTTGCCGTGCAAACATGAAGACCTGAGTTCATATCTCCAGCACCCATGTACATGCTAGGTGGGAGTGGCAAACTGCTTGTAGTTCCAGAGCTTGGGTAGAAGAGACAGAATAGCATGGGCAGGCAGTCTAGTTACACTAGTGGAATCATGGAATGCTGGATTTAAGTGAGGGCTGCTATGCCACAGTTACCTTCTCATCGCTGGGACAAAACACTGAACCTGAACTACTTTATGGAAGGTAAGTGTTTGTGTCAGCCTAAAGCCTCCAGTGGAAGTTTCATGATGGCTAGGAAAGCATAACAGTCCTGATAGGAAAGCCTGGATCCCATCAGCATAGGAGCAGCAGGGAAGAAGTAGCCTATGTTCTGGGCTTAGAGTTGTGGAATATTACTCCAGTGACTGTCTGTACAACACACATCTTTTAGCAAGGCTACACTTCCCAAAGGGTCCATTGGCTGCAGACTAGGAATGAGGTTTAATCACAAAAACGTAGGCTAACGTAGCATGTTACATTCAAACAACCACAATTTGCTTAAGTAAGTGAAGTAAAGAAAATCCAGGAAGACACCTGATGTCAACCCCCCGGCTTCCACAAATACACACATGCATGTGCAGCCACATATGCAAGTACCCACACATCTGCATATATATAACATACATATACTATAAGGAAAGTTTAAGAGAAAAGCAAAAGAGAACATTAGACTACATCTCTACAGACAGACTGTTTATTATTAGAGAAAACAGAGAAGGGCCTCAGCTTTCCCGAGGGATGAAGGCTGAAGCACTCAGCCAGGCTAGGGCAAAAGCTTATAAGAAGGATCCAAAGAAAAACAGACTGTACCAGTTGCAGTTGATAAGAAAATTGTACCTGTTTGTGTCCTTGTTCAGAACAGGCTTCTTCAGCCAGAAATGTCTAAGGGAAGAAACTCAGGTGGTTTCTGGTCCTTCACGGCCATCTAGGCTAAGGGGAGTACATCAATCAGGGAAGGGTGCCAAACTTCTTTATTGCCTAAAAGCTTTAGGTATAGCTATTAACTCTTTAGTCCCCTTTAGTTTTCAGGGAAGGCTATTAACCCTTCAGTCTAGACTGTGGAAGTACAAAAGAAATTGGGTTGAACTGGGGGTGAGTGGGACATTTTGGGGAGAACACAAAGGGCCAGGACTGGGGACTGCTTCTTGCTGGGGGTGGCGGCAGTAAATCTCTCAGCATGTCCAACACAGTCTTGTGGAAGTTGGATATTCAGGGGTTGGTGTCCATGAAGAATTTAGTGACTCACTGTGAAGTGAAGACATATATTCTGTCCAGGAAGAATTCAACGAGGCATCTGCGTATGCAAGGACCAAAAGAGAGGGTGAACATTATCATAATCAGGGGAATAAAGTACATGTCAGAGACAGGATAGGTTTAACTGGAAGGGAATAGAGCTGTGAGATTTCTTAACTTATAGCATAGATATCTTAGTTGGTCACAGAGAGATATCAGGTCACATGTAGAGAAATAATATTAATGATCATTAAAAAGGCCAAAATATTATTGGCTCTACATTGGAAACATTTATCTCTCCACAATCATTGTAGTCCATCACTGAAGTCTTGGTCACACAGGTGCGGATTTGGGGAGTTTTAGCTTTTAGTTTTCCATTTGCCAAACTTCATATTGCAGCTTATGTACAAAGTGGGCTATTATCCCACATTGATCGTATGAATAGGTAAGGAGGCAGTTCTTCAGGACAGTGATACTTATCAGAGCCATTAAGCAAGAAACACCTAGATCATGTTAAACCTGTTAGCCATTAAGATCTGGTTATTATCCATGTATGAGTTTTCTTGTATGTGACATGACATTTATAGCTGAAATGAACATTATATTTAAGGTAGAAAAAATAATAATAATATAGGAGATGGGTATAGAAGAAGGAGTTATTAACTTGGATGGGGGGTTAATTGAAATTTGTGAAAATATAAAGATTTGGTTTAGGTAACCTAGAAAGTATAAGAGATTAGTTTTGAAGCAATATTTGAAATATCTTAAATTATTTTAAATTTAGATATGATGGAGATTAAGAACTTAACTAATACTGAAATTTAGGTTTAAAGTTTTTTTTTTTTGTTGTTGTTGTTGTTGTTCTTGTCTTTAATATAGAAGGTTCATGGTCTTACTTGGTCCAGAGATAAGTCTTCTCTTTAGGAGAACTAATGAAAGTATGTTAGGCTGGAAGGCTAAAAGTTTGATTAGTCTTGATATTTTTTTAATCATCAGTTGTTTATAAACATAATGAAATTGTGTTTTATAGAATTATATTTGTTATACAAAACAATTAAATATATTTTTATAATTAAAATAATTTTATAGCAAATAAATCAAAGTCTTACCCAATAGGAAAATGTATAAGAGTATACCATTTAAGAAACCTATTGCTATAAAGAGGTGTCCTATGTAACAAAGTAAAGACTTAGTTTTGATTTTTATGTAACATTCAGATAGATTTTAAATAAATAAACTAGTTAAAATATCTCGATCTTGTTAACCTTGATACTGACATGGAAAACTAAAGCTTACAGAACTGGTATCAGAGATGGAATGGAGAATCAGTCTATTTTTACATAGGTGTGAGTCCAGGGGAATCTCCTCCAAAGCATGAAAAAATGGCTAATTAGTGGAGTGATATCTGTAGCTATGTTGTGGAGTTAACATGAAACATAAGATAAATTTTAGGACTGATAAGAAGTTATAATACAAACTATGGCCTTGAAATAGTACAAAAACTACAGTGTAAGTACAAAAGACTATGTAGTATGGGACATAATTAGCATAAAAGTTTATTACAGTACAAGACATAATTTGGGCCAGAGGCTTTTAATTTTCTTTTATTGTAAAATGAGGTATGACATTATTAATAAATTTTCTACCTTATTGTAGAGAATTGTTTGAACTATTAAACTATTAAGGCAATATAGAGAAAAACCTTTTTAGAAAGTAGGCACATGTTATTCTTTAAATATGTAATAGTTCTAAGTACATGCAGAGCATGTCAAGTAAGACAGCATAAAGTTTTGGCCTTTGTATTTGGTAACATCTGTGATTAGTTTAAATTGCTGTGTGGATACCAATTACCCCACAAACTGGAAGCAAAACAGAAGCATATAAGAGATTTTTTAGAGTGGGGAACATGTCTTAAGTATCAATATATCTATAAGCAATGAAATAAGGTATAAGAAAAGGGGCAATTACTTAAGTAAAACTTTGACTGAGACTGAGTATATATAGCTTAAGAATAAAGTGAAACCTGGTTATTCTAGAGCTAAATTAGTCTGATTTTAATATAATCAGAAATATTATGATAGTCATAAAGTGATTTTTTATCAACTAACTTTAATCATTGAACCATTTTTTTAAGTTAACATAAGGCAGTATTTATGAATGGTAAAATATATGAAGCCTAGACAAAATATATTAACACTTTTCATATATTGCAGACTCTCCTAGGACAGGAGGAGTTTCCTCAGTTTCCCTAAGAATGAAGTCACAATGACTAAATCACCCTTTATGAGACTTACACAATAATCTCAGTGATAATCACCCAGTAAAACAGCATGAACAAGACAGAAGGCATCTTAAGGTTGTAGTTTTTTGTTTGTTAGATATAATAAACTTACTAAATAGTAAAAGTTGACAAATAGAGGAACATATTAAACTTGGTTGAGAACTTTAAAGTCAGTCTTCTACACCCACTATCATGACCAGATTAATATCAATGGGTTAAAATTTTTAAGTTTACCACCTGAGTATCATAACATCCTGCGAGGACCATCATTTGTTAGTCTGCTGTAAGCCCTATAGCTAATAGTCATTTTATATATCTTGACGAGTTTGTAATTGGATCAAGTACTTTAAGATTTAATCAACTTTGTCTTTAAATTTCTGTTTAAATTTACTCATACCTTCATTTACATACTTTTACCTTACAATCTACATATCCACTCTGTAACAATCTTTTTCATCAAACATTTATTAACATTTAAAGTTTCCTCTACAGTTTATCTTCTGTAGTTCATCTCATAACTACCAAGAAAAGCTTTCTTACCATAAGACTTTTAATATGACCATTTAAGTTTTTCGTTCTAACTTTTGCTTGTATGGTGATTTTTCTCCCTATGGATAACTATAAACAGGCTGTCTGGATTCTGACTGTCTGTCTTCCCATTTTCCTGGGTCAGCAGTCCCTTAGACTCTCCTCTTTCTCTCTTTCTCTCTCTCTCTCTCTCTCTTTGTAGTCGGAGTTTAACAGTAGGAAATACAGGTATAGATCAATTTAATATTGATTTGAAACATGACAATATAAATAAATTTATTAACTTATTACAAAGAGTAAAGTATGACCTATATGAACAATTTAGGGTGAGAAAAAAATGTGAAGAATGAAAACTTTTAAGTTAATCTATTTTACCACAGGCAAACGAAACCTTCTTTAGCTTAAGTCTCATAACCTTTTCATATCATTTTATATACTTTTAATAACATACATTATAATAATCTTTTCCTTATAAAATCTTTTATAAAAAAGGCTGAAGGAGATAAACACAGAGAACATCCAACTCCAACTAAGCCAGATATCCAGAGACACAGAGGCTCCCAAAACCTCATCACTGAAACAGAACTAAAATGACCCCAATGTGGCTCAGGGAAACTCGTGGAAGAGGGGGCGGAAAGATTGTTAGAGTCACAAGTTGGGGCATTATGCACAGAGACTGGGGCCTACCCCCCCAGAACTCTTGACTAACCTCACAATGCATGACCCACAGTCCCCATTGATGAGGGTCCCTTTGAAAGTGGGAGGCCAGGGAGGAGGACAATGGAACCAATACTATGAATGTAAAATCAGAATAATATAAATAAAAAAAGGAAAAAAAATATTTTTTGATCCAAAAACATATCACTTTCTCTAGAAGCAAGATTAGAATTTGTTATACAAATATGTCTATTATTGGAGAAAGTATGAATAAGTATGTTGTCAAAAACTTAGAGGTTAATTATTTAAATATATTATAAACCTGGTTTTACTAATTTAACATCATCTTGAAATATATGAGCATCAGACTATTTAATGACCATAAGCACTGGAACAATTAATAACCATAAATATTTTCATACATAAGTACAGACTACATAAAACATAGAACACATGACATTGTTGGCCAACATTAGACATGATAACATGAAACATGGAGATGCAGCCCTTTAAGATTTTAGCTTTGTTTTAGATTGGTGAGGACTTAATCTTAACAGGGCAATAGCCTGTGGTTTTCATTTTCTTGACATAGATATATACATACATATGCCAACTATACACAGTCAGTCAAAACAGGGGTTGGTAATGAAAAGAAGTCTATGTTCTATGGTGATTTTGTTGATAAGCTATACAACATTTTATAGGATGGGCTTATTCCACACCTTAAACATCACAATATTTGTAATTTATGATACATTCACTGGCATGCAATTCTATTAATCCATAAAAAGTAGAAGAGAACTTTATATTTGTATACATTTATTTTAAAAGTGGTTATATTTATTAAATAGATTTGTTTCCTCCAAATCTGATAAACAGCACTGAGCTTCAGGAAAGGATAAAAAAAGTCATCTTTAAGTAACACCATGTCAAAACAACATGCTAAAATTCTTGAAGCAAGATTTTTGGTGATGTAATGCAAATGTCTTATCTAAAAATCATAACCTAAGCTACAAAAATAAGTGAAAGTAATTCACTCCTCATGTATTGTAAATTATCTAAAAAGCAGTATGCTAGGTAATTGATGAGCATGTTACAATATATGATAATGAGCACATAAATAAAGTGTTTACTAGGCTGGGTCTCTCTTTAGAAGTGCTTAAAATCTTTCCTGGCACCAGGGAGAAGGAATGGACGAGTCACTGCAGAGCTGCGGTGAACACTGCTTCTTCTCTTATTCTCACCTGGGGTCCAGAACACCATTTCTCATGGAAAATGTGTTTTCTAACTCCATTTCTTCCTCATGAGTTCCGAAGTTGAGAATTAACAACAACAAAATGATATTCATTGGCAGTTATTTGAAGGCCTGTCAAAGCACAATGACAGACAATGACATATAAGTTAGAAATTTCCTATTTCTTATCTTTTCTGATGCTTCATTTTTTGTTTGTTTTTCTTAAGGTCTTTATTGGATTTCCATATGCTTAATGGCATGGGACTTGTACACTGCATTCACATTTCATTTCCTTCCTACTGAATTAGAACTATCCTTAATTAGCATATTTGTCAGTGTTCATTCCTTTTTACATATGAATAATCAACAGCTTTGATTATTGCCAACATTAACCAACTCAATGTATTCTGATTCTCATATAATATGCTACAGGCATTTTCAAAAGTATCTATTCCAGCAGTACTTTATGATTCCTAAAGCTGGTAATTTAGATATAAAAATTCAAATTTTGGTAGCCATTGAGAAAATACATTTTGAATTTTTATATATTAAAATAAGCCTTTTGAAATCATTTGATTTTCTGTTTTAACCAAACTTGAAAATTCTACAGCTTCATAAACTATTGGCCAATATCTCATTTATAGATATTTAATAGTCAAAATATTGTCTCAGTACTTGGGCATAAAATAATAAAATATCAATTAGTGATAGTTTTACATATGATTAAGTATAGGTAGTGCTATATTATATTGCTCCCAGGCAGCATCTGTGCTGAATTTTTAAGGAAATAGTTTTTTAATTTTATATCATCTTATATAAAATCACAAAGAATATATTTGTGTAAGTGCTGCTGAAAGAAATTATATATACATTCATATGCATATATATGTATTCATTGAAACAAAACATTTCAATATTTGAAATCAAATTGAAAAATTCCTGATAGAGCAGAATTCAAGGGTAGGGTAAGTGCTATGTTATACTGATGATACCAAAGTCCTAGACAAGAGGATTTATTATGCACATTCCATAAAAAAATAAGTCCAATCAAATCAAAATATGATAACAGTGGAAATTATGAAAGAAATTTAATCAATATTGCCACATTGGGAAGATGAATCCCAGTCTATGTTTGTAGTACTGACACAACATTAAGTTTAAGTAGAGGAAGTGTTGAGGAAAGAGTGAGAGATGTGTACGCTTAATCGAGTCTTATACACTATAATCTGTTGGATGTTTATCTCAGTCTTACTTCCTCACAGTGACCGCAGAGTCGCATCACTTGAAGTGAAACTCTAGTTTGCCTGAGTTAGTAACTCATGCTTTTATATGGATGTTGGACTTCAGTTTTGTCATTGGAAGATTTTGGGGTTATCTGTCAACAAGGTTGCTTCAGATTTGGGACAATGGCTGCAGAATTTTAGGGACCAGAGTGGGGGTGTGGAATAAGTTATTTTACATATCAGTGAAATAGCTTAGTGATACCATGTTCCTGAATCCTTGAAGTGGTGTTTGACCAATCTGAAACTACTAAAGCTTATATCAGTGGCCTTTGAACAGACACTGGAGTGATTCATATTTCTAATGGCAGAGAAGAGCAGTAAACTGAGGCCAAATAAAGCAGATAGAAAAGGAAGGCAAACATTGCAGGTTTTCCCCAGCTTTCACATGCCTTGCAGGTGAGTGAGGAGTCTGTGCACATTAGTAAACCATATTTTAAGTCCTTGATTTACTCAGGGATCAAGGACTACTTAATACAAATAAAAAAAAATGCTTCTTGAATATATATTTTTTTTGCCCAATATAAAATATCTGTTTAGTGAGACTTGGTGGCACATGCCTTTAATGGCAGCACGTGGGAGGCAGAGGTAGGAGGATCGTTCTAATTTCAAGGCCAGCCTGAGACTACATAGTGAATTCCAGGTCAATATTGGCTAGAGGGAGACCCTACCTTGAAAAACAAACAAACAACAAAAATCTGATTACAATAAAATTTTTGGTTTTAAATGGGAAGACGTCAAGAACTGAATCATTACTATTATTCTAACTATACCACTATCTTATTTTCCTTTAATTAATTAATTAATTTATTTATTTAAGAGAGCAAGAGAGGGAAACAGGCAGACACTCACAGAGAGAGAGAGAGAAAGAAAGAAAGCAAGAGAGAGAGAGAAAGAGAGAGAGACTGGGCATGCCAGAGCCTCCAGCCACTGCAAATGAACTCCAGATGCATGAGCCCCTTGTGCATCTGGCTCACATGGGTCCTGCAGAATTGAACTGAGGGCCTTTGGCTTTTCAGGCAAATCCTTTAACCATTAAGCCATCTCTTCAGCCCCAAACTGTTTGCTTAATACTTCATTATTTTCAAGTAATTACTCCACTAAATGTGTATGTGTATATATTCATAACTCTTTTTATCATACTTAGAGTTTATTGTTTTTTGAATACTTGTGTTATATGCCTTAATTGCTACAAAAGAAGTTATCAAGCATATTTAAAAGAGTCTATATCAAGCACATTTAAATGTTGTTTTAAAAATGTGTGGCTGTCATGACTGGTTATTATAATACAAATCATGTGCTGGCCTATAGCTGTTAAAATCCCTAGCTGCTGAATGTCCTAGAAATTAAATTATATTTTTCTTCTGCTGTACTCTATAGAATTTTGAGCTGATCTCTGAGGTTAAATCACTTTTTTGACCCTAAAGTTCTTTCAAACAGAATTCTGAGAAAGCTGTCTCTGGTGCATCCATTTCAGTGCTACAACTCATCTGAAATGATTAATACTAAAAAAAAAAAACTATGGAAAGGTTTATCCAATATCGTGCAAACTCACATGAACTCGATTTCCTTTGGATAAACAATTGCCTCTTTCTCATTTTTTATTTATAACAATTATTCAATGTCTAGCAAAAATGAAATAATAACCCATTATATATGAATACATAATATAATGCTTACATATGTCTTATGTGACTGTGTTTAAAGTGTTAAGTACACTGAGAAAATATGTCTTTCCTACTTACACTCTTCATGAAAAGGTACACATATATTTTTTTTAATCTTGATGAGCTAGACCACTTATTTGGACAAAGATGCTCCAAGGCAGCAGGTACTTGAAGAACACATTTCATATGTCTTCTTTGGCTTAACTATTTTATCAAAGCTCCAGAATGTAAGATTATTTTTTTCCATTTTTCTATATACCTATGGAAAATGCAATATTAAGTCTATTGTCTCTATACTTCATTTTTTTCCTCAGTTGGAATAATCTTATCTGTTATATTCTACGTCTAGTGAACATAATTTCCATTCACGGTAATTGACTGTAAAATTAGTCATATATGTAATATAGGCATAAATTGGAGACTTTATATTTCCTTATTTCTTAAGTATTTATTTTGTTGGTGAAAGTACTAAAATTACTATTCACTAAATAAATATCTACTTAATTATTCCTAAGTTTTGGGAAGTTTACTGTATAAAAATTTATTGAAAAATTAAAAATATAGTGCATAAAAAGTTTATGTAACTAAGCTATTATTTCCTTGCTCTACTAAAAAAATACATTAAAACATTTTTGCCATTGTTAATTTACAAGTGTTTTACAAAAATGCTGTTTTTTTATACACAGTGCCTACTTTTATAGTCTATATACAAACAAAAATTATGGAATATCTTCATGGGATTCTTAATCTTTTATATCACTGAAGAAATGTAATGTATAGTAAATAAAACAATGGAAGGTTACAGAAATCTGCTAGTGATTCAGATGATATTGAAATTTATAAATTGAATTAAGTATTTAATACATGAAACATGTATGCATTAATTAATTCATTCAGAGTAATATTTTTCTTTTAGCAAATGAACTATTAAGTCATTTTTCTGAAGAATGCTAAGCGAAATGATGGATAGTAGTCAACGGTATTTATACAGTTATTTATGTATTTTTAATTTGTTATACATAAAGCAAACATTTGGACTGTATGTGTTTGTGTCCAATGTCTCTGCATGTATCACAGTATGTATTGAGGTTATTATATCCTATGGTTTGTCAATTATTATTTTTAAAAAGCAGGGAGATGGAGAGATGGCTCAGCAGTTTAGGCCCTTTCCTGCAAAGCCTTATGACCCAAGTTTATTCTTCAGTACCCACATAGAGCCACATGAAAAACCATTGCATGAGTCTGCAGTTTGTTCGTAGTGGCTCGAGGCTCAAGCAATCAATTCGTTCTTTGTCTCTCTTCTACCTCTCTGCTTGCAAATTAATTAATTAAATAATTTTTAACAATCAGGGTAAAAATTCACAGTTACAGTGTTTGTATTTTAATACAGTGTTTGACTTCTAAAAGATACTAAATTAAGAGTTAAACTTCTATCTCTATAAACATAGTTAAACTAATACAAAAAATTAGATTGGACAACATTTATTGAGGGTGACATGAAATTCTATTTGTTCTGTCATTCAATACTTTGGCTTGCATATGAACTTATCTAACACCGGCCTTCTAAAAGAGTGTGTGAGCATTAGTTTTGAATGTAAAATATTTGAATATATTAGTAAGGTTGAAAACTTTCTTCCAAAAGGAGATCCAAAACTCATTTCTGATGTTTTCGTTTGTCTGCATATTTGAATTCTTGGTAGATTTCACATTTATATTGTATTCAGCATTAAGGGAGAAGTTGAAAGGAGACTAAAAAGAAAAAGGACACAAAATAACGCCTCCACTTATTTGTCCACTTCTGACAGGGCTCCTTATTTAAACTCCCTCATGTGGCCACAGAATCCCTTGCGTAGTTTGGAGGCATTGACCCCATTGTCTTTGATGTGGGTGTGACATTTTAGGACTTGGGCTATTCTATTCCTAGCAATTTGGTTACTTATCTACAAAGCATTTTGAAATGAAATCTCAACACTACTTTCTCATGTGTCTTCCACTTGGGGAAATCTGACATGTTAGCTTTCAGCAGGATTGATAGTGATTGATGGAAGCCAAGGTGAACCTATGGGACCACACTGGTCTTGCTCATTATGTAATACTACGTGTTCCTTGGTGCTTATTCATTCTGAGAGCATCTTTTTGTTTTGCACAGGCTTATAACCAAAATCATATACAATAGGAAAGCATTTACTATGTAGATATTTGAATTCTCTTGACCACAACCAACAATATGCCCAAAGATAGCATCGTAACATTAAATATTCTACTTGTTCGTTGAAATTCAAAGTCAAACCATATATGTGATAAGTTCAAGTTATCAGCAGAAAGGTACATAAGTCTAAAACATGTTATGCAGACGGATGTCTCTTTTCCTGTGTTTAAGATTAGAACTCCTATACATGAGGCAAGTTATCAAATTTTCCATATTAACTGCTTTGACCCTTATATGCATACACATATATCTTCAACCTCAGAACAGAGACTGTTACTCTGCATGTATCACATTCTTATTCTTCTCAGCTACCCTGCTCAGTACAAGGGTGTGAAAAGTCAAAGAGAACAGGTCCCTTTTGGCAGCCTGGTGACAAGAGGAATACTTGGTTTACTGTGACAAAGTAGGCAGTTCTCACATAAATAGCTCGGAGATATGCTTTGGAAGGAAAATTTTCTTTAGAGGGCTCTATAGAAACCTGTCTGAACAAGCTATTATATCTTTTACAAATCTGCAAGCTACTTTTTATGAGCTTCGGCTGCTCTTTACGACTACAATAAAAGGAGAGTAGAGGCCATGAGTGTATCCAATGGTCCCCAAAGCAAGCATTCTTACACAGAGAATGTAATGAGATATTGGATGTTCTTCCTCTTCTGAAGTTGGCTGCTCTCATAATATTTTTCCCAAACCATTTCATTGTCACTATTATAATGAAGGATATAAGAAGTTTGCTGGGCAGTTGTCATTATTGTTAGTTAACTATTAATTTTTGAAATAATATCTCCGCTATGAAAATAGAATATAACTCACAATACAAATGAAAAATTTCAGTAATTTCAACATAGTATTTTATAGAAATTTCACAGTAGAATCTATTTAAGTGTATTTATTTAACCACAGTATCATATAAATTTGAATGTTTTCTTAAATAGTGCAAATTAAGGTCAAAATTTTTATAAAAGACAAAGTTAAATATCTCAAAGTGCCAAAAAACAATACTTGAGAATCGTTTTTATATCATACTAAAAGATTCATAAAAAACTTTCCATAAATTCCATGCAAAGATATATATTATTTTAGAACTTTATTCTCACATAGATTTATTTATCAAACCATACTATAAATTGTTGACAAGGACTAGTGCAAAATGTCCATTAGCCTACTTCACAACCACTCTATTCCACAGCTTATTGTTTAAAATAAAAAATAAGATGATATTTATTGAATTTTGAATATAAAAGTTGGAGTATATATTTGGAAATTTAGTTTTAGCGATAGGAGTGCAGAAATTCAATTCAGTACTTTTAGTTTCTGAGTTCTATGAAACTACTGTATATCTCTTTTGATATTTTTGACATTGAAATTCAGAAGTTAAGAAATTTAGAGCTTAACAACAATTAAATATAGTTTGGACTTACTCTCCTACCTTTCAATTTCTTGTGATTTTATTGTTCATTTCATTGTATTGTAAAATATAGCAGATACACAATTTCAAGTCAGTGGATAATTTCATTCCTAAATTCTAAAGTAAAGTAAACAAAAACAGAGTCAAGTGGATCTTTCTCTGGACTTCTTTCATTTTCAGCATTCCCTTGGTGCAGTTTTCTAGGTGTATGTCTTCATTCTTGGGAAATAAAATCTAATCAGACTAATTGATATTCAAGTATCTCTATGACACCCTAGCTGGTTTTGCTACTGTTAGTCAGAAGTATACCTTACTACAAGAAATATACAGTGAAGCCGGGCATGGTGGCACACTCTTTTAATCCTAGTATTCAGGAGGCAGAGATAGGGGATCGCCATGAATTCGAAGCCACCATGAAATTACATAGTGAATTCCAGGTCAGCCTGGGCTAGAGTGAGACCCTACCTCAAAAAAGCAAACAAATAAACAAAAAAAGAAATATAAAGTGACTTTCAAATATTATGTGGAACATGTGTGCTTACAAAACAGTCTGTATCTACAGTTTTATTTACTTCTGCATATCTTACTCAACCTGAAAATTTAATTTTGACATTAGTGTTTCATCCTTTTGAATACAATATATATTTCCTCTCATAGCTCTTATGTTTATATATGAAATCTTCCCCATTGTCTGAACTATGACTTCTTCTCCCTCTTGGTCTTTTCTCTACAGGCTGCTCATACTTAGAAGGTCTTTTGATTCTGCATACTTCCCTTCTTGTTAATTATCAACTGGTTCTCCTCTTCAGAAATCCTTCCTTTAATGTCAAAGATTGCACTGACTCTGTTTCCTTGACCCATAGCAATCTGTTATGCTATTCTTCTGAAAATTTGAAAGGACCACATGATTTTTTTTTTTTTTTTTGAGAGAGAGACAGAGAGAGAGGGAGAGGAAGACAGATAGAAATGGGTGCACCAACAGTCTCTCAGCTGCTGCGAATGAAATCCAGATGTGTGTGCCCCTTTGTGTTCAAGTGTGGCATTGCGCCCTTGCGTCACTTTGCATCTGGCTAAACGTGGGACCTAGAGATTGGAACCTCTGGAGATTGGAACCAGCGTTCTTAGACTTAGAAGGCAGGCTCTTTAACTGCTAAGCCATCTCTCCAGCCCAACACACATGATGTTTTTAACTGTAATTTGTTGTTTCAAAAGCTGGAAAGCCTGTCTTGTAATCTCAAATAGCTGAACACCCAAAAGCATCCTGGCTCTTAACCCAGGAATTCAGAGAACTTCTGAACTATGATGAACTATGAGCATTTTAAATTATACATAAGAAAATAAGCAGGTATTAGTTATTGTTCTCAATGCTGTGAAAAAAATATGATAAAGTCCACTTAAGGAAGGGAGGATTTATTTTGGTTTATGGCTTATGAATGCATTCAACCACGCATGACAGGGAAGCATAATGTAGGATTACAAATGTTTTTGGAGGGCATGATACATCCATATTCATCTGACAGGATCATATGTGTTCATTTATATGCATTAATAGTTTTACTCTCAAAACCAGACAGCAAACTTTGGCAAAACTTTGATGTTGCATTCTTAAAAATGTAAATAAATTCCCTTCATTTGTTGTGTGTATAGTAATTCTGATAAGAAGATCCACCCTCACACCCACCCAAAGATGAAGATACCAACCATTTATCCATTTTTCTACTTGTGAATAGTGGGTAACAAGTAGATTTGTCAGCTTATGCCATGGCATAAAAGGAACCTTCCTGTTCCCAACATAACTGAATAGACCTGCTACTACAAATCTCACTCAATTACCTCCCATCAGTTACAATTCAGTGGATGGAGAACATGAGACTATGGCCCTATAAAATCTAAAAGAAATGATGTACTGGCTGGGACATCTAGACATGAAGTGTGAGAAGAAAGAAAGCCCATGTGGTTCCACAGGACCTGGGCAAATTGTTTTAAACTGAGTGAACTGTGGTTCTTACAGTCAGGCTGCATCTTATATTGAAGGTTCAGCTAGAACAGTAAGTTATTAAGAGGCTCATTAAATTCCAATTAAGGAACACTCCAAAATAGAAAGGTGTTCAATCTAGAGTTTAATTTTTTTTCAGATACACCAAATGTCCACATTCATTAAGGCAGGCACCAACACACATATCAATTGTGAACAATTTTTGCAGCCAGTAGTAATAAGATTTATGGGAATTTCCAGGCAGAAATAAAATCACTCTACTGACATTCTATAGTACTAAAAATAGGCATTATAATTTCAAACTATAAAAACAAAATAATTATAAATAAATTATGCAGATAATCATCTGGCACAACTCTCCATCTTTTAAATGCTAGTTGCTCAGAGTGGCTTCATTTCAGAGAACACTATTCACTGAGAGAAAGGAAAACAAATACCTCTAAGGAAATACAACAAATATTACCTCAGACTAGGGATCAATATTAATAATCAATACATTTAGCATATAGTCTTTTTCATTTTGCAGTCTTTTATTGACAATTTGCATACATGTAGGTAATGGTCTTTGATAAATTATGAAGAGAATGTCACTCCTCAAAACCCATATAACCAGTTTGCTCATGAGATGAACAAAAAGCAAAACCTATGTCCAGGGCATTGTGTAAGCTACATGTGACTACTGCAAAGTACCCAGCAATCAAAACATGACAACTCAGAGTATTACAATAACATGCTTGGGACTCTAGTGAAGGAAAAACACATTGTACACAGGAATTTGGAATAGGGTATGGGTATTGTTAAGAATTAGCAACATAGGTTTGTTCACTATAATAATCAAACCATGTAAGTAAGTTGATAATAACAAGAAGGTGTGTGGAATGTATGGAACTCTGTACTATCATCACAAGAGTTCTCTATGTCTAAAAGTTAAAGATTTTAAGAAACTTAAGAGAAAAATTTTAGCTATGAATCATAATATGGATTTTATTTCAGAAGTGAGTGCTGTCTGACATTCTGTATGTCTTACAATCTCAACATGTAGGTTATGTCAATGTGCTGCCTGCCAGGGTCCACATTGTTAGGCTAGGGCCCAACAATCTGGGTTCCAGTCCCCATTCCAAGAGTGAGGATGCTCTAGAGTGAGAAAGCCCTACAGTGAGGATGCCCTCCAGTGGGGATGCCCAAGAGTGAGGATGCTCTAGAGTGAAGATGCTCTAGAGTAAAGATGTCCAAGAGTGAGGATGTCCTAGAGTGAGGATGCCCTAAGAGTTAGGATGCTCTAGAGTGATGATGCTCTAGAGTTAGAATGATCTAGAGTGAGGATGCTCACTGATGTAAGAGAAGCATGGGCTGGACGTGGTGGTGCACACCTTTAATCCCAGCATTCGGGAGGCAAAGGAAGGAGGCTCACCATGAGTTTGAGGCCACCCTGAGATTACATAGTGAATTCCAGGTCAGCCTGGGCTAGAGTGAGACACTACCTTGAAAAACTGAAAAATGAAAAAGAGAGAGAGAGAGGCATGCACTCACAACTTGAAAGTAGAAATCTGCTCTTTTTCTCCCTCCACTGTTTCTTTTTTTGCTAATTAGAAATGGGAGATATGTTGGAGACAAGGGTATGGCTTTGAATGATTAATGAAAGTTTATATAAGACTTTAAAAGCAAAAATACTATTTAGGAGATTATCTTACATACACAAATTATTTTTTAAAACTAAAATACAAAAATTAAAAGTCAGTTTTAATTTCCTGAGTATTCCAGTATGCTTTCATCCAAATGAGCACCACTCTTTTTTTACTTAGTTTTGCTTTTCTGTAGTTGTTAAACAGGCATATGAAAGATGTGATTTTGGTTTACATAAGAAATTATAGACTTTTATTTCATCATTTTTTTTCTTACATGGATACCTGATCATCTACATAGTTTGTACATTCTTTTTAATATTATGTTTGCTACTCAGTTAACATCGTTACATCTGCAAACATATCCTCCAAAAGGACCCTCCTCACTGGGGATGCTGGTTATCCCCATGGGGATTGTGGGTGGGTCGTGCATTGTGGGGTAGCCATCAGTTATGTGGAAGAGGCAATGTCTCTGTGTGTAATGCCCCAACTTGTGGTTCTAACAATCTTTCTGCCCCCTTTTCTGTTAATTTCCCTGAGCCATGTTGGGTTTGTTTTAGGTATACTTCAGTGCCCTATGTGACTGTTGTTCCCCAATGCTTATAACTACCATGATGTAAAATGAATATATTCTACAAGTCTTCTTTTGTTCACTGTGATACATACAAATGTGGCATACAACACAAATTGCTGGATAAAACTTAATGACAGTGTTTTTACTTTCCTTTCTAATGTCTAATTTTAACCTTAGAGCTTATTTTAATTTGCTTTGAACCTATCAATTAGTTAATTTTATCCTTTCACTTTAGTTTTATCTTCACATTCTTATTTTGTAGTAATCTTTTTCCCTACTTCTTTCTTTAACAGAGCTACTTGCTGTATACTTTTTCCTAGTGATACATGAACACACCAGACAATGTATCGATAGCATAACCAAAGTAGCAGTTCCATCCACAAAGTCTAGCTTGGTGAACGAGTGAGCTTGCTGCAGTTATGAGTGAGAATGTTGGATTTCAAACAGGAAAATGGGTGATCAAAGGCTTTTCAATTACTGAAAAGACCATATCAGCACGGGGGTTTATACCCCCCCAAAACTATATCCCTATAATTCTCTGAATAGCTTGTCAGCTCCATCAGAGAGTCTCCTCTTTCTAGGAATAGTTACTATTACATAAGGCTCCTTGATGAGACCTTTGTGAATCATGAAGATTTCTGGGTTTCCAGAAGAGCCTGATGAGTT
Organism: Orientallactaga sibirica; assembly: GCA_036365145.1. Taxonomy (NCBI): domain Eukaryota; kingdom Metazoa; phylum Chordata; class Mammalia; order Rodentia; family Dipodidae; genus Orientallactaga; species Orientallactaga sibirica. The sequence continues at coordinate 26,861,331 of JAEOAD010000024.1, forward strand.
TCTTAAGATTACTGACCATTGTAAGATTTGTTTTCTTCTTAGTTTTGTGATTCTCCCTCCTCTATTTGGCAGTAAAGTTTCAATTCAGAATAAACAACTAAACATCCATTATGTATATGTTTTATTTTTTTACAGAATAATTCGAGGAGCATTTGGTTTACTTTCTATTTAAAAGTCTAGATGAATTCTACAATAAATCCCTATGGACCTAGATTATTTATTTATTTATTTATTTATTTATTTATTTATTTATTTATGAGACAGAAAGAGGCAGATAAAGAGAGAGAGAGAGAAAAAGAGAGAGAGAGAATGAGTGCACCAGGGCATCCAGCCACTGCAAACAAACTCCAGATGCATGTGCCCCCTTGTGCGTCTGGCTTACATGGGTCCTGGAGAATGAAATCAGGGTCCTTTGGCTTTGTAAGCATATGCCTTAATCTCTAAGCCATCTCTCCAGCCCTGGACCTAGACATTTTTTAGTTGAGAAAGTTTTGATTATTATTGCTTCAATTTCATTGCTTGTTATAGGACTATGTAATTTATTTATCTTTTCTTGTTTTAATTGAGGAAGACCATATGTATCTATAAATTCATCCATTTATTCTACATTTTCAAATTTGATGTAATATAGGTTTTAAATATCTGCCCATATTCTTTCCATGAAGGCAGAGTTCTTATACTGAGAACAAAACAAGTTAGAGCCATAAAAAATGAAAAAATGTACTGCAACTCCTGAAGGAACATAAATTCAAAAATCTCCATTAAAATACTTGCAACCTGACTTTAAGAACGTATCCAAAAGATAATTCTCCAAAATCAAGTGAGCTTTATTCCATAGAGGTATGAACGGTTGAACACAGACAAATGAACAAGTGTAATACAGAAAAATAACAGTCTCAAGTTCAGAAATCACATGATCATCCTAACAGATGTTGTAAAGGTATAACATGAACACATCTAAATTTGAATAGAAGGTATATTCAACAAATTTAAAACCAACATCATGCTTAATGAGGAAAATCTCTAAACATTTCTTCTAACTTCATGACAAGAGTGTCCTCTCTCTAATCCTCTTCAATATAGTCTTTAAATTACTAGGAAGAGCAAGAAGATAAGAGAGATAAATCTAAATCAAGCTGATAGAAATACGAAAATAAGAAGTCAAAGCTGATAAACCCTTTTAGTAAAGTGGAAGGATACAAAATTAACCTAAAATTCTGTGGCCTTTTTTAAACCAATGGCAAACATGCCGAAAAAAATAGAGGAGCAATTCCATTTAAAAGTCTTATGAATATCATCCATACCTATAGCCATCTATCTATATCATCTACATAATCTGTCTGAATCATCTATATTTCTACTGATATTGTCTATCTATTTGTGTATCTACCTATCATTTATTTATGTAGTTATAGGCAAAAAAGAAAAAGAACTCTATAATGAAACATTAAATACTGAAGATAAAAAATGAAGAAATTATTAGAAGATGAAAGACCTTCCATGATTGTAGACTGTAAAAAAATAATACTCTGAAATAGCCATCCTACCACAATCAATGTACAAATTCAATACAATCTCAGTCAAAATTCCAGTATCTTTAAAATTGTCTCTATTTATTTGCAAGGAGACAAAGACACAGAGAAAGAGGAGAGTGGGCAAATGGGCATACAAGGGCCTCATGCTACAAACAAACTCCAGATGCATGCCCCAGAAGGACACCTGGCTTGGCATGAGTACTGAGGAATAGAACCCAGACAGTCAGGCTTTGCAGACAAGAGCATAAACTATTGAGCCATCTCTACCACCCCCAGTATGGCACTAGAAAACAAAAAACAAGTAACAAAACCAATAGTAACATCAGTCATGTAGATGAATAGAATGAAATATAAGATCCAGGTATACACTCATTTAATGAGAGCTACATGAATTTTGACTACAATGTCACAAGCAAACATTTGAGAAATGAGAATTTATTTAACAAATAGTGCTGGAAAAATAATATCTACATAAAGATAAATGAAAATAAATCTTTATTTCTCACTTTGCAAAAACATGAACTACAGATAGCTTAAGTGCTTAACATAAGATGTTAAACTCTGAAATGGAGAAAAGAGGAGGACATACACTTCAAGATATAGGCATATGGAAGGACTTTTTTTTTTTTTTTTTTTTTTTTTTTTTCCGAGGTAGGTTCTCACTCTAGTCCAGGCTGATCTGGAATTCACTGTGTAGTCTCAGGCTGGCCTTGAACTCCAGGCAATCCGCCTACCTCTGCCTCCCTAAATAGTCCCCCAAACACACAGGTAGCAAGGTACTCATAAGACTGAAATGCTTCTGTACAGCAAACTGCCACCAAGTGAAGAGGCAGCCCAAAGATTGGGAGCAAATCTTTGCCAGTTCTATATCTGCCACGATTAATACCTAGTATATGCAATGAACTCAAACAATTAAGAATCAAGAAAAAGAATGACTCAATTAAAAATAGTCTATTACGTCAGTTCCATTTTCATTGCTGGGACAAGAATACCCCCCCAGATATAAACTATTAAGGAAATGTATTTTGGCTTACAGTTGTGAGAGGAAATTTCTATCATGATAACGAAAGCATGGCAAAGAGGAATCCAGGATCACATGGTCACATCAACAGGAAGAAGACCAAGATGAATGGTATTTTTCAGCTTGCTTTCTCCTTTTGTCATTAAGGACCACAGTCACTTGCATGATGCCACATACCATTAAGGTGGGTCTTCCCACCTCTATTAATGTTATCTAGAAAATCCTTAGCAGCCATGCTAAAAGATTTAGTTTAATAATGATCCTAACTCTTGTCAAGTTTACAATCAGAGATTAATTGTCATAGCTATGGAACTGAACAAGTCCACAAAAGAGACCCAAATAATTAAATAAATATATATATATATATATATATATATATATATATATATATATATATAGAGAGAGAGAGAGAGAGAGAGAGAGAGATAGAGAGCCCAACAGAATGAACATTTTTATACAAGAGAGCAAGAGTGTGTGTGAGAGAAACAGAGAGAGAAAGAGAGAGAAGGAGAGAGAAAGAGAGAGAATTGGCATGCCAGGGCCTCCAGCCCTTGCAATCAAACTCCAGATTCCTGTGCCCCTTTGTGTGAATGTGCAAATTTGCATGCTTGCATCATTTTGTGCACCTGGCTTACATGGAGACATTAAACATGAGTCCTTAGGCTTTCCAGGCAAAACAATAACTGATAAACCATCTCTCCAATCGTATTAATGATATTTTTTAGTATCCAATACCCTTAGCCATCAGTTGGAAATATATTAAAACTATATTGTGATTTCAGCATACCCTGTTCAAAATGGCTATCATCAAGAAAACAAATGGCAAAAAATACTGGTGAGGATGAAGGAAAAATGAGCCCTTATTCACTGTGGGACGTAATGGAAACTAGTACAAATACTATGAATAAAAGTGTGAAATTCCCTCACACACAAAAAAAAAAAAAAAAAAAAAAAAAAAAACACCACTCATGGATTATACTCAGTGAAGTCTGTAGCCTGCTACAGAGATACTTGAACATCCTTAATCACAATAGCTAAGAAATGGAACCAGCTGACATATACATGAACTGATAAATGGATAAGGAAAATATTATATATATATATATATATATATTATATATATATATATGGGAGTTTTGTTGAGCTGTAAAAAATGAATTATGAAATGTTCAGAAAAAATTGGTAAAGGGCTGGAGAAATGGCTTACGGTTAAGGTGCCTGCCTGCTAAGTCTAAGAACACCTGGTCAATTCTCCAGGTCCCACATTTAACCAGATGCAAAAGTGACACAAAGGTGCAATGCTGCATTTGCCCACAAGGGGCCACAGGCACCTGGAGTTCATTCACAGCGGCTGAGAGAGGCCTCTGGCCACCCCATTCTCTCTCTCTCTCTCTCTTTCTCTCTCTCTCTCACTCTCTCAAAAAAATGTAGAACTGAAAATACTTGTAGGAGTTATCTGCCCATTGCTGTAACAAACACCACACAGCGCACAACTAATGAAAGAAACAGTGTTGGCAACATGCCTACAATTTCAAGGGAAAGTTGCATCATGGTATGGAAAAGTGTTGGCAGAGTAGTCAGCTAGCACACCGCATCTCTACAAAAACCAGCAAGTCCGGCTGGAGAGATGGCTTAGCAGTTAAGGTGCCTGCCTGCTAAGCCTAAGAAGCCGGTTCCAATCTCAACGTCCCACGTTTAGCCAGATGCAAAGTGATGTAAGGGCGCAATGCCGCACTTGCCCACAAGGGGGCGCACACATCTAGATTTATTTAGTTCACAGCAGCTGAGAGACTGCTGGCCCGCCCATTCTCTGTCTCCCTCTCTCTCTGTCTGTCTCTCTCTCCAAAAATTAAGGAAAAAAAAAAAAAAAAAAAAAAAAAAAAAAAAGCAAGTAAGTTGTCAGAGTGTCTTCGCCCTCAACCCCAAGGTTTGTGCTCAGTAGCACACAACCTCCACCACAGTCTCATCTTGCAAAGGACTCACTCACAGTGAGGTAAGTAGGAAAGTTCGCAGAGAACACTTGAGGCTCCGGGGACTTTTACATTCAAAATGCCATAATACTATAAACAGACAGAAAATCAGTGCCTGCTTTCTCCCATATGGAGATCCTAGCTTCCAATGTGTAAATGACCTGAGAGTCAGTAGAGTCCAAGAAACTATGAGGAGGCCATGGGGAAGGGACTTACAGGAAAGACATACAAGAATTATGGGGTATGTAAGCAGAGGACTGTGAAGGAAGTTGGTTCTTTTGGGTAGACCTGGGAGTTTTATAGTTTAGCCTCACTTCTTGGGAGTTTTTCGCTATTTACCATCTTCTCTCTTTATGTTCCTCTCTTTTGTCTCTCCTCTCTTTACTTTCTCTCTCCTCACACGATGATTTCTACAATATGATGCCCCGTCCCAAAATTATAAGCTGAGGTAAATTATATTCCAACAATAGCATCATGTTTTGACATTAGAGGGGGCCTTTATCTGAAGATTGAAAGTGGAAGATTGGGAAAAACTGTTCAATTATAGAGCGTTTTAGATAAGCAGCAGGAAAAGTACTACTTGTTTTCCCAAGAAATGTCTCTCATCTTAGGGTGAAAATTGATGCAGGGGCTGGTGCGAGAGGCTCAGCCTTTAACTATGTTTTCTGGGTAAGCATCAGGACTGAGTAAGAATATACAGAATTTTAGTAAACACCTGGGCATGGCCACATATACCTGTAACCCTAGTTCCAAAAAGGGGATCAGAGACCAGGGAATCACTCAGGGTCACAAAAAGCAGCAAGCTCAAGTATCACTCTGGCTCGAATGAGAATGGGCAGGAGATGGAGCCGAACATCATAGATTCTAGCACCGCCATCTGAGGCTAATGACCTCACCACAAGCAGCGCCCTCCCCTTCACATGTGAGTGCATAGTGAGCCCAAAGACATAAACACAAGCATAACATCACACATCACACACACACACACACACACACACACACACACACACACAGAGCACAGCACACTATAAATACACATGCAGAAAAGAAAAAATACACTGATACAATAAATATTTATTACCCAAATAAACTGTAAGAAAATAGAATCAGTTACTCATTCATGGAATTTTTCAGGGTATATGTTGCCAGACCAGGCATGGGATCATAGCTATCTGACATTGAGGAACTTTCCGTGTCTTTACCTTCCTGATATCTCTCAGGGTAGTGATCATTCTAGGATCTAAGATGTTAGCAAAGATGCAAGATTTAATCTGTATACTCGGAAAAATGGTAGAAAAGAAACATTGGACCTTTCTGTGATGACTCAAGTTTTTACATGACTCTTTCCATGTATTCCACCCCTAAAACATAACCACAAAGTCAACCATCAATAGAAAAGGACTCCAGGATTTTTCCTTTCATAATATTTTTATTTTTCATATCTACCACATTTTATAAACTACATGATCACATCTTTCACCAAAAAATAAATTGAGAGAAATTAACATACACTCCTTTCACAACCCTCCTTTACTCTTGCTACAAATGTAAGTGACTTATATCTCCCTGACGAAATTCTAAAGCTAAAAGTCTGGGGCAGTAGAGATAGATAAATGGTTAAAGATATTTGCTTGCAAAGACTGCAGGCCCAGATTCGATTTCTCAGTACCCACAAGCCAGATGCATAAAGTGGAACATGGGTCTCAGTTAATTTGCTGAAGCAGGAGGCTCTGTTGTGTCCATTCTCTCACTCTCTCTTCTGTTCTCTTATCTGTCCTCCTCCTCCCTCTGTCAAATTAATAAATAAATATTTTTTGGATTTTGCTTCAATTTTAATGTATCTTTTACTTCATACATTGTTCCAACTGAGAAATATGATATGATGTTCTTTGGACTAGGCTTTTAGTCACAAATTCAGAACACTATTTTTTTAAGTTTATTTTTATTTATTTATTTATTTATTTATTTATTTATTTATTTATTTATTTGAGAGAGAGAAAGAGGGTGACAGAGAGAGAGGAAATGAGCATGCCAGAGCCTTCATCATGTGCAAACAAACTCCAGACACATGTGCCACATGGTGCATCTGGCTTAAGTGCATTCTGGGGAATCAAACCTGGGTCCAATGTCCTTGCAGGCAAGTGCCTTAACTGCTAAACCATCTGTCAAACCCAGAACACTGTTATTTAAATAAGAATACAGCTCAGCTTGCCTGTGAAGTAATAAAAGAAAGTGTTATTTTTTTTCTATGTTTTGTCCCCATATGAGAAGCAGATTAGAGAATTAGCTCTTAAGTGCAACAGTCAAAACAAACCAGAGAATTAGAAGAATTGCTCATATGTAAAATTTCCAAAGTGAATTTACTGACAACCAAATGTAATTTTAGATTAATTTCAATTACAATTGGTAATTTGCAATTTTGAATGAATAGATATTTCAAAGCATACACATAAGTGATTCCTTGGTATAATGCAACCAAAATTCATATATTATTTAATTTCAATATCAATGTACAAAGTACTGTTTTTTTGAAAGAAGCATGAGCAATTAGGCATGTAATATCTGAATACAAAAAGAATAGCATGTTTTTTTTTGGGCTGGAGGGATGGCTTAGCGGTTAAACGCTTGCCTATGAAGCCTAAGGACCCCGGTTCGAGGCTCAATTCTCCAGGACCCACGTAAGCCAGATGCACAAGGGGGTGCATGCATCTGGAGTTCGTTTGCAGTGGCTGGAGGCCCTGGCGCACCCATTCTCTCTCTCTCTCTCTCTCTACCTGCCTATTTCTGTATCTCTCTCTCAAATAAATAAATAAATAATAAAATATTTAAAAAATATTAAAAAAAACAAATTTTAAAAAAATAATAATAATAAAAGAAAAAGAAAGAATACCATGTTTTTGCTAACTTGATGATATCATTTCAATTCTATAATAGGTATAAAGTTTTGGTGACCAGTTATTGAACTGAACATTATACCTTAAAAAGAATCATTATACCTTTAAAAGAATGTTTTAAGATAAAAAAGTTATTTTTGTCCTGGAGAAATGGCTTAGCAGTTAAGGTATTTGCCTGCAAAGCCAAAAATGATCCCGGTTAGATTCTCCAGGACCCACATAAGCCAGATGCACGAGGGGCACATACATCTGGAGTTCGTTTGTAGTGGCTAGAGGCCCTGCCATGTACATTCTCTCTGTGTCTGCCTCTCTTCTATCTCTCTCTCTCAATTTCTCTCTCTCACTCTCTCTGCTTGCAAATAAATAAATTTTAAAAAAATTAAAGTTATTTTGCATGCATAAATCTGAGCTCAGATTACAAATGGGAGCCTTACTCAGACATGTGGGTGATGCTGTGTAGTTCATGTCAGCCATCAGTGCAGTAATGCACAATCTTCAGCTCCTATAGTACAGCTGTGAAGTCAGTAGGGAGTCATTCAATTATTTGTGATTTTACATTTCTGTCGGTTAAATCTGAGCATCAAGTACAAAATTGTACTCATGGGGACATTATCGGGATTTCTCTCTCTCCCTGGAGGGTGATGGGTCTATATGCCAACAAAAGATCCATAAATGAGAACTTCCATCCGTAAGATGTACATTTCTTTTCCACTAATGGTTATGCTTTACCAGTCCTGAGAATTTTCAAACAGAAGGAGGTCCCATAATCATGAATAAACTGCAAATGGATCCTGCAGATTAATTTGGCATCTTCTTTAAAACATGTGTGATTCCAGAGCACAGTAGAGCTTCACAATGGACACCATTCCTTAATTTAAAATGTTTAGCAGTGCCAGAGGATATAATATAAGATGGAATATTTTAGCTCCTTATGAGTTTGTGTGGGAGGTTTCAAAATGAATTGAGTATGTTAGAGATTTGTTGGCATGCAAAATACACAAACATACCTCACTGATTGCGCAAAATTACTCGTTAATGTGATTCTTAGAGTGTAGTTCAATCTCAGAGAGAATAGCTACTTTAATTGCTATACTTATCTTTTAAAACTTTAAGTTGCATAACTTATATTTTGTTTTCTGTATGAATATGCAGAAAATGATGGATTATTTATTCTGTGTATGATACCATTTCAACATTTACAGATTTAAATCTGCTTAAACTTTAAGAATGTTTTGCTTCGAATGCTAAAATGTAACACTTTAGACAGTTTTTTCAGAGATTACTTCTACTTTAACTCTTCTAGCTAATTTTTCTCACATTATATGGTATAATACCATGGGCTAGGGGCTGGAGAGATGGCTCGGGTAGTAAAACACTTGCTGTGCAAGACTAAAACCCCAAGTTCAGATCCCTAGCAATGGCAAAAATGCTGAGTGTGATTAGTGGCCCTCCTATTATCCTAGTGCCCAGGTGGCAGAGACATGGGGACCCAGGCACATGCTGTCTAAGTAGACTAGGTAAATCAGTGAGCTCTGGGCTCAGGTCAGACACCTGATCTCAGTAGATAAAGTGGAGAGTAGTCAAGAAAGATGCCAGGATGAACTGATGGAAAATACCTGCATGTTCTCAATCATTGATCTTGTGACCTTTCTTATAGAAACATACAAATATGCATACCACATACATACTTGTGTGTTCATTCTCATATTAACAGGTATGCATAAAAGCACACACATACAATAAACACACATGCACACAGAAAACAAAGATCATGAGACAGAGTATTTGTACTAACCTTCTAGCATTCCACTCACAGCAAAGGAATACATTCTGCAAGAATCACTTTATCACCTGAAGTTCAAGAACAATAACAACATATATTGAGTCCTATAAACAGTAAAAGAGAAAACATGTATATATGTTAGCCAACTGGTAACAAATCAACTAACATCCTCCCAATCTCTCACCAATATTCCAATAAATAGTGTAAATAAAATGGGACCATTTTGATATCACATTGATTTCTAGGTATTATCTCATCCATCTACTCTTGATTAGATTGTGTGTTTGCTTCTTCCTAAAGTTCCTATGTTGAAACTAATCCTACATATGAGCATATTAAATGGTGGAAATATTAGAGATCATTAGTTCAAGAACAAGCCCCCTCAAGAATATGATGGGTGACCTTACAAAAGACATGGGAAGGTCCCTTGTCTTTTCTGCAGTGTATGGACATATTTATTAAGATTAAAATAATCTATCAACTAGGAAACAAATGCTCCAAAGTAAGAATGTACTAGGATATTAATCATTTTACCACCACTAGAACTTGACAAGTACACTATCCATACTTTACAAATAACATCTATATTTTTAAGAGTGCAAACACACTAAATCACCACCTGCAAGAATTCAAGAATTGACAGATTGAGTAGGCCAGAGTTCCTGCTTTCTTTCAGACCTCCTAGTTCCCTGGTCCTGGAACCCCTTCTGCTGGCTTGGGGCTGCCTGGAACCTGGGTGTATGCTGTTTAATATGCCTTTTACTCCATCTTCCTGATTGACCTGTTCCTGGGTACCCAACTTCCAGATCCTCTGAGCCAGAGGGTGGGAGATGGCCTTTTGACCATGGCTCCCCAGCTTCCCAGATCCTGGTTCCCCAACCCCTTGGGCTGAAGAGTATGCACAATTGGAGTGAGTAGGCGAGAGTTCCTAGTTCATGACCTCCCAGTTCCCCAGGTACCTTTGAAGTACTTGCAATCTCCACAGTCTGCATATCTGTGGTTATAACCCCATCCTACAACAATCTTGCTCACTTTTAATGCAGAACACTTACTGAAGATTCTACAAGGACAAATATTTTCAGAAAATGGAGAGATTTTCACGGAGGATGCCTACTCCCACAATGTAACCCTCCAATGAAAACACACAGAGAAAACAGAACCTGAACATGAAAATGAAAACACAACAAGTTCTTTGACTCTGATCAAAGGCATTTTTGAACTGGAAGCAAAGGATCAAAGAAGGAACAGTCATGTAAATGAAATTGAGCAGCATCATCTGTTAGAGCACTGATCTTTTGTCACTAGGGTTAACTTAATTGAAAACCAGAGATGCCTCAAAAGACATATAAATCAATGAAACATCACTCAACAAATAGAGGATCTCAATAGAAAGCTGATTCAGTTAATGAAGACATGATCAAATGCAAGAATGAATTCCTGAAAGCACAAGAAAATCAGACCTTGGGGCTGGATTGATGGCTTAGCAGTTAATTCCTGGGCATAAAACACCTACTAAAACTAAACTCAGAGCAGAATGATCTCCAAAACAGCACTACCACATACATCAATGAAAAATTAATCAAAACCATCCCCCCAAAAAGTCCAGAAACAAATGGCATCTTAGCCAAATTCTATCAAACTTCATTGAATTATTGAAACCATTTTTTTTCCAAACTGTTTCACATAATCAGAGAACAGGGAATCCTCCCCAATTCCTTTTATGAATCTATCATCACCCTGATATCAAAACCCAACAGAGATCCAACAAGAAAAGAAAACTATAGTCCCATATCCCTGATGAACTTAGATTCAAAGATTCTGAACAAAATACTGGCAATCCAAATTCAACAAAAAAATTGAAGACATTATCCTTACTCAAGCAGGATTCATCTCAGGGAACGAGAGATGTTTCAATGTATAGAAATTGGTGAACATAATACATAATACACCACATTAATAAACATAACCACAAAAAACACATGATCATTTAAATAGATGCAGAGAAGGCCCCTGACAAAATAGAACATCAAACCATGATCAAAACACTGGAGAGACGGCTGGAGAGATGGCTTAGCCATTAAGGCACCTGCTTCCTAAGCCTAAGAACACTGGTTCCAATCTCCAGGTCCCATGTTCAGCCAGATGCAAAGTGACGCAAGGGCGCAATGCCACACTTGACCACAAGGGGGCACATGCATCTGGATTTCATTCACAGCAGTTGAGAGGCTGCTGGCGTGCCCATCTCTATCTGTCTTCCTCTCCCTCTCTCTCTCTGTGCGTCTCTCTCCAAAAAAAAAAAAAAAAAAAAACTGGAGAGAATGGGCATGGACGATTTATATCTCAACACAATTAAAGCTATATACAAAGCACCTAAACCCAAATAATACTTAATGAGGAAAGACTCAAGGAGTTGCCATTGAGACTGGGAATAGGTAGGGGTGCCCAATCTCACCACTTTTCTTCAAAGCACTAGAATTCCTAGCCCAAGCAAAAAGACTAGAAAAAGAAATAAAAGGAATACAAATTGGAAAGGAAGAAGTCAAATCAGCTTTATTAACAGATGTCATGATCCTATAAATAAATGAACTGAAAGCCTTTATCACATGACTTCAAAAGGTGATGGATTTCTTCAGGAAAGTGGCAAGATACAAAATCAACAGACAAAAATCAGTACCTTTTCTAGATGCAAAGCAAAAATATACAGAAAAAGAAAATCAGTGAGGCTATTCTATTTGCAATTATCACAAAAAAAAAAAAATTAGATGCCTTTGAATAACACTAACCAATGATTTGAAAGACCAGTATAAAGAAAACATAAAACCACTCAAGAAGGAAATAAAGAAGGACATGAGAATATGGAAAGACCTCCCATACTCCTGGATAGGTAGAATTCATATTGTGAAAATGGCACTTCTACCAAAATCTTTATACATACTTAATGCAATACAATTTAATACAAATTACAGCATCATTCTTCATAAAGATACAAATATATATATATATATATATATATATATATATATATATATATATATATATATAGAATGGCAACAGACCTGGGATATCCAAACATATCCTCAGCAAAAGAAACACCTCTGGAGGTATCACTATACCCACTCTAAAGCTATACTACAAAGACATATTAACACCAACGTGGACCTGGCATAAAAATATAAATATAGATCAATGGAAGATAATTGAAGACCTGGACTGTGATGGTTAAGTTTGTGTCAACTTGATTTGTTTAGGAATCCAGAGACAAACTTCATAAGTGTGTCTCTGAGGCTGCCTCTAGGAAGGATTAACTAAAGGAAGAATCCTTCCCCCAGGGGTAAGCCCTTCCCCCAGAGTGGGTGGCACAGAGTGGGCGGCCCCTCTTGGAGGAAGGGGCTGGTTGATAAAAAGATGCTCTGGGAAGAAAAGCTCTCTCTCTCCCACCTGGCTGCCGGTGCTACTAGCTGCTTGCCACTGGGTGCTTGCTGCTTGGTGCTTTGTGCTTGGTACTTGTTGCTTGGTGTTGCTGCTCTCCAGTATGGACCGAAGACCAGGGTGGACTGAAGAGCAGGGTCTCTCCAGGAAGCCTCCAGGCCTTCGGTGCCGGATTGGGACTGCTGAGGCCTCCAGCCTCGTGAACTGAGCAGCTACCAGGTTGCTTGACTCTCGGACCTGCAACCTGCTATTGCTGGACTGTGTAAGCTAATCCAATAAATTCCCTTTTAATACAATTCATTCTATCCATTCTGTTCCTCTAGAGAACCCTGACTAATACAGATTAGACCTGGACCTTATGTCAAGTAGCTGTAGGTACTTGATCTTTGACAAAGGTGCCAACAACATATGTGCCAACAACAATGGTGCTGGAAAAATTAGATGACCATATGTAGAAATATGTAGTAAGAACCACTCATCTAACCACACACTAAAATCAATGTCAAATGGATTAAAGACCTCAATATAAGACCTGAAATTCTTTTACTACTGGAGGAACTCAATGGGAGGAAATCTCCATGATATAGGAGTGGGGAAGGACTTTTTGAACAAAATCCTGTACCCCAGGAAATTAAATAATCTCTCAGCCAATGGGATCTCATGAAGCTAAATAGCTTTTGCCTAGAAAAAGATATCATAATCAGAGCCAGTAGGTTACCCACAGAATGGGAGAAAATTTTCTCCAGCTATACCACTGACAAAGGTCTAATTTCCAGAGTCTACAAAAAGCACAAATGGTAAACAATGAAAAATCAACAACCCACTAAGGAAAATGTGATAGATAACTTATAGGAAGTTCTCAGAGGAAGAAATACAAACAGCTAACACACACTTAAAAAATTTTTCAACATCCCTAACCATAAAGGAAATACATATTAAAACAACTATGAGATTCCACTTTAATCTATTAAGGATAACATGCATTAAAAAAAATCAAAAGAAAATAAATATTGGCTAGGATGTGTGGAAATCTGAGCCCTCATTCACTGTTGGTTGGAATGAAAACTTGTACAACCACTATGGACATCAAGATTCATGAAGAACATGGTTATAGAACTACCAGCAGACAAAGCACTTACTGGACATTTACCCTAAATGTTCAATGTTTCACTACAGATATACTTGCTCAACCTTGTTTATAGCTGCTCATAATAGCTAAGAACTAGAATCAACCCAGTTCCATGGTGAGCCTGAAATCATTGGACGAATGGATAATCAAGCTTTGGCACAAATACACAGTGAAAGTCTATTTAGCAAAAATTTTAAAAAATGATACAATGAAATCTATAGGAAAATAGATAGACTTAGAACAGATCATACTCAGTGACACACACACACACACACACACACACACACACACACACACAAGAGAAAGACAAATGCCATGTGTTCTTACTCATTGGTGGTTCCTAACCTGGATCACCTTGAGTTGCTGGTTTACTGGATTGGCAACTTGAGGCCCAGACAATAGGGATGAAATGGTTTCAGTGGGAAAGGAAGTAGAGGGAGGGGGAAAATAAACACAAAACTAAACGCAAAATGAACAGGTACCATAGAAAACTTTCCTTGAAGGCAGGCTAAAACCAGAGCATAGGGAGAACTCTTGAAAAGAAGGGCCCTAGAATGAGTGGAATGAAGCCTAACCTTAAAAAAATTTGGTTCTGGCATGTACTCACCATACCAGAAATGGGTGCTATGCACTGTTGATCAGAAAGACCTAAGAGGTCCCCAAAACAATATTGCCTTCTGTCAAAGCACTTGAATCCCACATGAAATAATAGATAAGACCAGATTGCTAAAAACAACATATGGTGCTGGCACAAAACTCAGAGAGACCTGGCTGGAGTCCAGAAGAGAGCCAGTCCCCAGTTACCCTGTCTAGAGCTGGAAAGTGTTACATGAGATACTGGGGGAAACTGGCCAATAACAGTGGGATAAGCAGGGGTCTAAGCTATTCTGAAGCAAAAAGCCTGACAAGAAGTACACAGTAGTGCAGTGGTGACACACAGCCTTGGTGGGTAATCAATGTTTTTTGGATTGGCTAAGAGATCCATTCAGTGGAAAGGAACCCATACCTGAACTGGGAACTACGTCAGAATCCTATGAAGACAAAGATTATGCTCTCCAATGTCAACATCCCCCTAGTCTTTGGCTAAAAGAGGGTCTACATCCTTCAAACTCTCCCTAGATTAATAACACATCCAATTTAACCTATGCTGACTTTATTCTCCATTGAAGAATCTGTTTTTCTTTTCCAGATGGTAGCAAAGCCCAAGGAGATAAACCACCCTCTTATCTCAGTCAAAGTCCAGGCAAAAAGACTGAGAGTGTGGGTCGAAGAGCAAGAGTGTGAGCCTGACAATTAGTGCCAGGGTGAAGGAGACAGACACTGAGGATACTCAATACATCAATACATATCAAAGCAGAAATCCAGAGGCTCCTAAGAGCTTATCACTGAAGTAGACTTAAAACATGTCCACCAAGGTTCAGGGAATTTTGCAGAATAGAAGACAAAAAGATTGTAAGAAGCAGAGTTTGAGATGTCATGCCCAGAGGCACTGCCTCCCCCAAATAACTGACTGTTGCTCCCACAATACATAACCCACAACCCCATGGGAAATACCAGAAATCCCACTGAGGAGGTCCCCCTGCAGAATGGGGACGGGGAGGAGGGAAATGATGGTACTAATATACTATGTATGCATACAATATATGTTCTTAATAGTAAAAAAAAATTAATGCTAGAATTCATTATACATTTTTTTCTTGGAAACGATATTTAAAACCGGGTAATGCTTCAATGGGGAAGTTTTCACCTTTCATAAAACATGGTAGCCAATACCTTAAAGATCATTTTAAGAGAAATATATTTGATTCCGGAAACACTCACCTATTAATTACTCTGAAGATATATTGTGTTTTTTTTTGTTGTTGTTGTTGTTTTGTTTTGTTTTTTGTTTTTCTAGTTGTCATTCAGGGATTTAGTTATCACTCTTTCTGGCATTTTTCAAAAACAATGTGTTTCAGTTTATTAACATCACCCCCTTCTATCTCCAATCTACCTCTCACCCCACTTCCATTATTCCACATTTTGACTCCTACTCTTAATTTTCATTTATTTATTAGATATGGAGAGAGATAGGGAGACATAGATAGAGAGAAATGGAGAGAGGGGCAGATACAGAAATTGGGCGTGCCAGGCCCTCTAGCCACTGCAAACAAACTCCAAATGGATGTACTACCTTGTGCATCTGGCTTACATGGGACCTGGAGAATAGAACATGGGTCCTTTGGCTTTGCAGACAAGGGCCTTAATGGCTATGCCATCTCTCCAACCCCTGCCTCCTAATCTTTATATGTCTCATGTATCCTTTTACCCTTTCCTCATTCTTTCTGCTCATCTCTTGGCTACCATTTTATCTGTACAAGGATTGTTGATACAATGCTCTGTATTCTACTGGGGGTTTTCCTTTCAATAAAATTCGCATAACTCAACATGATGTGCCATATTAGACAAAACAATGAATTTTATTCTATTTCTGTCACAAAAATTAAGCTGGCCAAAAATATGACATAATCCTAGGCAATTTTCCAGAAGTCAAGATAGTATAGAAACAAAAAGTTGATATTACTTGGAGAATATGC
Organism: Orientallactaga sibirica; assembly: GCA_036365145.1. NCBI lineage: Eukaryota > Metazoa > Chordata > Mammalia > Rodentia > Dipodidae > Orientallactaga > Orientallactaga sibirica. The sequence goes on from JAEOAD010000024.1 coordinate 26,877,668, forward strand.
GCCCTGAGTCTCTGACCGTTCTGCTTATATGAGAAGAAAGAAACTACTTCCTGCTCTGGGAGAGCTTCTCTAGAATATTTGTAGAAACAATGGAGTTGAAAATATCCCTGTCAAGAACATTGAGACTATAGCTTTAGCACATAGGAGATAGAAATTATATATTCCTTAGGAATATGCCAGAAATGTTTATAGGCTTAATAAGATTGTTCTATTCCCCACGACCAGAGTACATCCTTTTTAAATCAAGGCCTCTGCATGGTCATGCATTATCAGGCTATATTTTCATTGCCCAGTAGAAATTTCTGCTAAAGGAAACAGTGTATAACTTCTGATTCCCAGGGTTTTGTTCTTGTTGAGAATAATAACCTTTTCCTTATTTCTGACCATATCTCATAAATTCTGCTGGAATCCTCCAAAATGTGGGTAGTGAATGTGTGTTTTGGGACAGCATAAAATCTCAAATTCTTTGCAATTCTGTGCAAATATCATCCCCAATGGATAATTTTGAGAAAATAATTTATATTATATTTCATCATCATGCTTAATTTACCAGAATATAAAACTGTAGCTATCATTAAATTAATAGATTTGAAGAATGTTCAAATTAATGTGTTGCATAATTATTGTAAAAGAATATTATATAACCAAATTATATGTAATTTTAGGTAAGATGTCATTGTATAACATGCATTCTATATATTGCAAAGTCCTTCAGTGTATAATACTGCACAGCCAATATATATCTTACCAGTCATGCTTGTTGAATCTATGGTCCATGGGCTGCATGCATCCCAGCATAGCTACAAAGGTGACCCAAAACATTTGTGTTTAACATTGTCTTATTGTAATGTAGAAATAAGATCACAACTACACACGAAAAACATAGGACTAAATTGGTATTTTGTTGCTTTGTTTTGTTGTTGTTGTTCCTTTTGTTTAAGAAAAAGGAAAAAGGGACCAAATATGAAAATAAATGCAATTATAAAAACAAAACTTTAAATCTTGACCTGTGGTATCTGGAATTCATAGTGTTGTTGTTTTGATTTGTTTCTTTAGAAATGGAGACAATGGGGTTTAAGAAGTTCTTATTGAAATCATTGAACTAACTATCATTTACTCTATTATTTTATTATAGTTTGATAATGTTTGGGGACCATGGTTCATTTTAGAAAGTAAATTCTGTTTATTTAAACCATTTTAGAAAATATTTTATTTTTAATTATTTATTAGAGAGAGAGAAACTGAAAGAGGGAGAGAGAATGGGCACACCAGGACCTCTAGCCACTACAAATGAACTCCAGATGCATGTGCTACCATGTGCATCTGGCTTACATGGGATGAGGGGAATAAAACACAAGTCTTTAGGAATCAAAGACAAGTGCTTAAACCACTATGCCATCTCTTCAGCCCACATCTACCTTTTAAGGTGAGGAGTTTAAGAGATATTAAAGAATACAGTAAAATTCAAGGCCTGTTAATGAATCTTGCATTTTTACAGCTTTCTCTACAGGAAACCTTGGAACAGGCTCATTCCCTATTCAACACCACAGGGAAGGATTCTTTACCTTGTAAATTCTTAATAAAACACACATAAGAGCAAAATGTATTTTAAAATTAACTTAATAAACAAAAAGAGTACAAAAGGCTGTTTTAGCAAAACTACAATATTCTTCCTCAAATTGCTGTCTTCTACCAAAGTCTAGGACACTCTGATGCTAAGGATTTTATTATAGGCTCACTTTGGTCCTCTGACTCCTCCTCTTCCATAGTATCAATATCTATATTGATAGTGACATCATCGTTATAATCTGACCCAAAATTATAAAGTCTAAGTTTGTTTGACTCATCAGCTAAACTGTAATTTATGTTTACCTCTCTGTATCCTTTTAATTATGCATAGTAACAGTTTCTGAAATATTCAATTAAAATGTTCTGAGTTAAAACTCTCTACTATAGATTTTTTTTTTTTTTTTTTTTTTTGAGAGAGAGAGACAGAGAGGGAGAGGAAGACAGATAGAGATGGGCGCGCCAGCAGCCTCTCAGCTGCTGTGAACAAAATCCAGATATGTGTGCCCCCTTGTGGTCAAGTGTGGCATTGCGCCCTTGCATTACTTTGAATCTGGATAACTTGGGACCTGCAGATTGGAACCACTGGAGATTGGAACCAGCGTTCTTAGGCTTAGGTGGCAGGCACCTTAACTGCTAAGCCATCTCTCCAGCCCTCCTATAAATATTTTTTTAATAAGCAGATTATTCAAATATCTTAGCAGGTATTATAAAATATATTTTTAAAAATATTTTATTTATTTATTTATTTGAGATAGAGGGAGAGAGAGAAGTAGATACAGAGAGACAATGGGTATGCCAGGACACTCAGCCACTGCAAATGAACTCCAGACTCATGTACCCCCTTGTGTATCTGGCTTACGTGGGTCCTGGGAAATGGAACCAGAGTCCTTAGGCTTTGCAGGTAAACAACTTATCTACTCAGCCATCTCTCCAGCTCAAAACATTAAAGTTTGAAAAGTAAAAAAAATATATCTAGATAAGTATATTGTCAACATTCTTTTTTTTAATAAAATCTGACATGCTTATTCTAATTCATGTCAGTTTATAGTCATTATTTCTCTCATTTAAGTGACTACATAACAGATTAGATTCAAAAGTATTACCTTTAACTGGTCCATTTCTCATCCTAATGAGATTCATAGTGTTAGAAAATTAGCATGCCTAATTCCTCTGAGTAAATTATGAACTACATCTAGTCTTAATATTTTCAAATAAAAGATTTAAAATCCAATATCAATTTTAAATCATCAGGATTTAACAGTCCTTGTGTCAAAACATGATCAGTTCCTTGAAGTTCTCCAAAACTGAGGAAACCAAAGCATTGTTCAAGATAATGTCAGCATTAGTAAGTTTGGAAAGCAAGAAATTTCCTCCCAAGTTAATCTTAGTGAATAACAAGATGGCCTCGTCTCCATTCTTTTTTCTGGTAAGTGATCTCAAGTTGGAAATTGTTCTGAATTCTTCCAAGTCATTTCATTTTAATTTCATCATACTGCACATTACCCTGAATTTATTTGCATATTTAATTATTTGATAATTTTCTGTTATTCTCCTACCATGATTAAAATCTGAACAAATTGAAAAATAATCATGTCTATTGCACTTGAAATTCCAGCATCTATAATGCTGTCTGTCACCATGCAGGTACACATATTAAAAATTTAATCTTTAACTGTAAAATCTATTTTATTGTAATCCACTTTCAAATGCAGCTTTGGTAGAAAATGTAAGAGTGAAACTGTTTTTGAAACATTGCCTCACACAAGTAGCTGCTCTGGACATCTCAATGAAACCCTGGTTTGTATGGAATTCTTAGCAATTCTCTATCTCCATGTCTCAGTCTCTAAAGTTCTGGGGTTACAGGTATGTGCTAATATCATGTGCCAACATTTTTAAAACAAAACCTGAAAACATTGCCTTCAGTTTTAGTTCTTGTGAAATGAAGACTTGCTGCTTATTAAAAGAAGTTATACTAACTTCTCTTGGAAGCATTTCCATTGGAATTATATTGGATTACTTAAAGCAGTAGAACATTTCCAAGATATACTTTTAAAAACTTGGAAGCGCTTATGTGTTTAACACTTTATGAGCCTGCCAGGTATGGCATGCAATACTGTGTATCTGATCTGCAGTTAAATTATTTTGGTATGAGAAACTGGAGTAATCTAATTTTTTTTTTTTATTTTTCTTATTTTTTTAATTTTCCTTTCTCAGGAATCATTTGTTTTAAATTACATATTTCAAGTGCAAACAAACAAAAACAGCAGCAACAACAGTGCAAACTGTAAGCACAGAATGTTTTGTTACAGGTTTTACTGGATGCCTGACTTGGTGATTATCTTCATTAAAGCAGAAGAAATAAATGGGAAGAGGAAGTGGAAAGATGAAGTGGAAACTGAGAAGTCATGCCATGAAACCTTCAGCTTTTAACTGTAAAACTAGAATCATGAAGTTTTATTTCACAGCCTCTCTTTTTATGCTATTCCTGGAATATATGAGCCTTAAAGCACAGTTTAGAAGGTTTCACTATCTTTCCCTAGACACTGAATTAAGGACCAGCACAATTTCACATCACATAAAATTGCCACCCAGGGCTCTAGATCCTTCCTTTAGTATCCTTTCCCCCATCAGTGTCTCACATTTCCTGCTCATTCTCTCTCTCCAGACACCTTGATTGTCCTTATTATTGATTCACACTTTAGATTCAAAGTAGGATTTTTCCATTCTACAACAAAAATGTGCTTTTCTTGGTAATGTTGAGCCTTATATTAAGATGGAGCCTCAGAATAGAATCATTTTCTTAGAGCCTATGGAAATGGAAGAATGTAAGAATCAGAAGCCTTTCTCCCCACCCATATATCAGTTTCCAGGTCAAAAAACAGAAAGGTTGAAAATTTACATTTTTAGCATAAGAAGCTGTCATTAAATCAGGGATCATGTAGACAACACGCGGTCACAACACAGAATCGTATTTCACTTATGGGAACAAGTAAGAAATAGAAGCTGAAACACAATAGCATTGCAGCCCCTGCAGTATTGATTCCAGCAATCACCACCCACAAAAGGGATTAGGACACTTTCAAATGACTGCCTCTACTTCTCTTGAATAGGAAAGACTTCCCGGAGGTGCCCATGCCCTCTTCAGAGGCCAGAAATGAGTACTTTTCCTGCGCTTAGGTTCACTGGGATCTGCATCACAGAATCTGCTATTCTCGCTCTGATGTGTTTCTAGAGGTCAGCCATCCATTCTACCCAGAGAAGTATCATTTGTGGTTTTCCTAAATATTTGAAACCCTTTGTTTCTTTTCTAGTTTGTTTATTCTCACGGATTATAGCCCGAAGAGCAAACCATCTGCTACAAACACGTTAGGGATTGCCTAGATATTCAAGGTGTGAGACATATAAACAAAATAATAAAGCAAAGACTTCAAAAACTAGTACACTTGAACATGGTTGTTCATGTCTGGAACACTTAAAACACTGAAGTAGCAGGATTGCCATGAATTTGAGTCATGCTTGATTATATAGTGACTTCCAGTCCAATATGGGCTGACAAATATGACCTAGAATTGAAAATTAAAATAGTGACTACATAAGGATAAGAGATGTAGACAAATGGGATATATTTAGCTATTATGTTCCAAATACCTATTATAGCTCATTGAATTGACTCAACTATAAATGAGGCATGTTGTTACAAGTACTGAATTGCTTTATTTTCAGATGGTTAAAGTTTATAATGAGAGGTTAAGTGCTCAAATTGCTTTCTAATATATCCCACATTGTTTGGAGGCATTGTTTTAAAAATAAATTCAATATAAAGGTTATCCTGAGCAACTAACATTAGTTAAATGAAACTGATTCTACTGACAAAAGTGTTGTTTAATCATTACTAAAATAGTGTATTTAATTGCAAAGATTTGATTGGCCCAAAACATAGAAACAGTGCTGATTTGGGGAAGAACATTCCAAAAGTTATGTAAAGTCAATGTTCCCTAGCATCTACTCCAGAAAAGGGAAACATCTTGTCTCTTGTGATGACATGACAGTTGGTGACTAAATGTTGCAGTAACATTGCTCATTAAGATTGATAATACTCTTGGACCTCTTAATACCACCATGGTAGAAAATTGTTTCCATGTCCCTTAACACACTTTGCCAACATTGATATTGTTGAAGCAAATTTGTGGAAGATTCAGATTACCTCAATAAAATCAATGTGTAGTTCCAAAACCAGGCCCTACCATGAGATATAATACAACCAGAAAAAGTTTATCAAAATTCCAACAAACCAATTAAAAGTACACAGCAATAAATCTGATGAAGCCTCAAGTAAAAGGCTATGATCAATGATAGAAATAAACAGGACCCTTATCCCTGATTCATGGGCGAGTTAGCACAGATCTCATTTTGAAACTATTGTGCTTGTCTACTCTAGACTATTTGAAACTGACATTAACAAAAATTGAAAGTTATCATCACTAATTCAACTATTTCAGAACTTAGGCTACAGGAGGAATGACTACTGTTCTATGACACTAAAGGATGACAAAATGACTAACAACTCAAAGATGCCTGAGTGTATAAATTAAGTTTTGGATCTTTGATAATAGATCTCCTATGGCCTTGTGTGCAGGTGGAGAGAGGAGAGTTCTTGTAGAAAATTAGGATGTTACAAGGATATAAGAATTCAAATTTGTTTGAACAGACAAGGCTTAAAGGGAGAATGCAGGATTTCCCTGCTGTCTAAGGACACCATAGTAAGGCAGCTACAACTGTGTTCTATAGGCACCAGGCTTCATCCTAATGTAACAATGGATCTTTGCAGCATTTTTCATGTTGTACTGGTTTGGAAGAATGCGAAGAATGGGTTAGGGGATGTGTGACCACAGCTCCAGAGTGCTGCTGAGGCCAAGCAACAGGAGGCATTATCAGTGCCATGAAGCTGTGCAGATGCTACATCATGACACAGTCTTGAGAATGTTTTAGACTCTGGGAGTATGGAATATCTGCCATGCAAAATGTGGGGTTGTGGTGGTTTGGGCACCTAAGAGGCCACTGGCAGTGCAGCTGGAGGGCCGAGCTACCCAAGTCTTTTATATCCCATAGAATTTTCTTGTAAGCTCCAGATACTGGATATAGAGCATCAAGATTTGGAGTTTGGCTTATAGAACTTTTATTTTGCCTTGGTCCAATCGTGCCTTGCTATGCCTCATTCCTTTCTTTTGAAATGGGGATAAGTATTATATGTCATTGTATTCTGGGAGGATGTAACTTTTGTTTTGATTTTATAGGGATCAAAGTTAAGATTCCCTTTAGTATCTGATGAGACCTTGGACTTTTGAATTGTGTTGGAAAGGTTAAAGATCATGGAACTTTTAAAGCCAGACTGAAAGCATTTTGTATCATCTGATGACTATGAGTCCATGGGGGCAAAGGCAGAATGTGGTGGTTTGAATGTAATGTCCTATAAAGTCCCTAATAAGGTGATGTCATTTGGGAATGTTGTAGACCCTTCAGGAGAAAGAAAGTTGCTGGAGGAAGCATGTCACTGGGGGGTGGACCTTGAAGTGTTAAAGCCCAGCTCTCTCTCTCTCTCTCTCTCTCTCTCTCTCTTTCTTCCTCCCTAATGATATGCCAATGCAAGCACCAGTGTCCTGCTCAGAGATGTTTTCCTCACCAAGATGGAATCTGCCCTTTACAACTGTAAAGCTGTAACCTGAATTAAACCCTTTTCCTTCCATAATTTGTGTCTGGTCAGGTATTTTGTCCCAGCAATGAGAAAATAATTGATAGTGTTACCAGCATTTCACACCTAATTCAATACTCAGACTGGAGAAAGAATGTGCACTGTTCTCAAAAACTTTGAAGATTCAACAACACAAAGGTGTTGGGGGACAAAAATGCAGTGTTGATGGGATGGAGAGATGGTTTAGCTATTAAGGTGCTTGCTTGAAAATCCGAAGTACCCAGGTTCAATTTCCCAGTATACATGTAAGCCAGATGCACAAAGTGGTGTGTGTGTCTGGTGTTTGTTTGCAGTGGCTGGAGACCCTTGCATGCCCATTTTTTTAAATTTAATTTAAATTTTTAAAATGTAGTTTTGAATATCCAATCATAAATCTCCTAGGATCTTATGTTAGCATGGAGGAAGAAGTTTGTCTCTACAAACCAGAATATTCAAGTGCAGTCATGCCTAATAAGCAATTTACAAGGACTAGGTGAACACAAGAACAGGATAAGACACTTCAGAGAAGACCCATCAGTCATTCAAAAAATAGATTAGACAGCAACTGAATAGATTGCAAAACTCATCATCAAAAAATAGCACACATTGAGGAAGGGAATAAATATCCAAATATCCCAATATCAAAGTGTGACTAAAATAACATGGCTGACAAAGAAATAGAAAAAAATATAATGCATTGAACATAACAAGGTAAATTGAGGGAAACTGTTCTTGAGAAAATGCAGGCAAAAATTTAAAACTGTTGTGCTAACTACAATTAAAGAGCTAATAGAAAATATAAGGCAAAGAACAAAACAAGTGGAAAATGATTAACAAATATTACATATCAAGAAAATGTTAAAACTGTCAAGTGAAATGGTGAACATGAAAGTGTAATTGAAGCTAAAGCTACACCAGAACAGTGCAACCACAGGTTTGCTCAATCAGAAGTTATAATACATCAAAGTAGAACCTTGGAAATTACCAAAATGCATAGCACATATAAAAGCAATTTGTATTGTCTTTTATTTTTAAGTTCAAAATTCAGGTTTTGAGAGCAGATGAGATAGCTTGGAGTTTCAGGATTGTGGCTGCAAAGCCTAAGGACCTGAGTTCAATTCCCCAGTACTCACATAATGCCAGATGTACATGGTGGTGCATGCATCTGGAGTTTATTTGTAGTGGCTTGAGTCCCTGGCATGCCCATACCCTCTATCTGACCCCATCTCTCTCTCTTTCTAAAAATAAATAAATAAAATAAAAATTATTTAAAATTTCATGTTTTGAATATATAAAAAAAAGGCTCAAAATAATTATAACTTGATGTAGATCTGTAAGTACCTCTATTTCTGAAATGTGCATATGTCTATCTTATAATAAAAATATATAAAGGCACAGAACCATATAGGAGTGAAGAGTGGCTATGTCACTGTAGCTAGTTTAGTATCAATCTAAAATATATTGTAATAAATTTATTACATTAAATGAAATGATTAAGGTTAGTGCAAAGAAGGTATATGCATGGATATGAGAATGCAAATAAAATGGTTAAATACTAAAACAAAACAAAGTAAAACAAAGAAAAGCACCTAAAATGCAAAAGAAGCAGTATTGAAGAAAAAAGTGAGAAAACTTTGTTATATCATAAACCATAATAAAAATTATTGAAAATTGTTATTATTTGAATATTAAACATGTTAAACAGTAAATTAAAAAACATAATCAGGTACAGTACATTTTTAAAATGATATATTGAAAGATAAATGCTTAAAAGAAATATTCCATGGAAATAATATACCAAAGTAATTTAGAGTAACAGAAAATAAAATATCCTTTAAATAAAATTAAAAATAAAAGCTGGGCGTGGTAGCACATGCCTTTAATCCCATCACTCAGGAGGCAGGGGTAGGAGGATCTCTGTGAGTTCAAGGCCACCCTGAGAAGACAGAGTGAATTCCAGGTCAGCCTGGACTGATGCATTTAAAAATGTGTTGATCATTATGAACATAGAAAATTATAAACAAATATTAAACAAACAAAATAGGCTCGAAATTTATGAAGCAACCATGATTTATTGTAAGTAAAATACATAATTCTACACTAATAAGTTAGTCAATATTATACTTTCATATCAGACAGAAGATCTAGAGAGAAGACACAAGGGAACGTGTTAGGGAAAAGCATTGTAAACCAACTAAGTTTAACAAATAATGACAGTAACATTGCATTCTATTTATTTATTTATTTATTTTTTTGGAGAGAGACACAGAGAGAGACAGAGAGAGACAGAGAGAAAGGAAGACAGAGAGAGATGGGCGTGCCAGCAGCCTCTCAGATGCTGAGAATGAAATCCAGATGTGTGTGCCCCCTTGTGGTCAAGTGCGGCATTGCGCCCTTGTGTCACTTTGCATCTGGCTAAACGTGGGACCTGGAGATTGGAACCAGCGTTCCTAGGCTTAGGAGGCAGGTTCCTTCACCGCTAAGCCATCTCTCCAGCCCAGCATTTCATTCTAAAACAAAACAACAACAACAAAAAAAACATTTCTTTTCACTTTAATGAAATGTTCTCTTGTATACTTCATATGTTTTGTTGCAAAATATGTCAATGTTTTTATTAAAATAAATCAAATATATTTTCTAATCACAGAGGGATGAAAATAGAAATAATCAATTTGCAATATAATTTTATTTGACATTTCTAAATACACAAAACTATTGTCTCTTTAGATGACCCAGGAGCCTGATCATCAGTGAATATGGTGATCAGAAATTTCAAGGAAAACTTTTGGAATGTGCACAGTGTTATACATTTTGATTCAAGTTCATTCCACAAGTGTGTTATTTTTAGGAAAATGCACTGCACATTAATTATTCGTGAAATTTTCAAATACACTTATCATGAAAAAGAGAATTTCTCCTTAAGAAAAAAAAAAAAAACAGGAATATGAGATTCCAAAATCACATTTAGTATAGGTATTTATATACTAAATAACTCTTAGCAAATAAAATGTTATGGCTAATAATATAATTGCTTCATTATTGTGTATTAATTCATGTAAGCTTGACTGAAAAGTATGAGATGTAAAATCAAAAGATAAAGTATGAAAGGTAATTTTTAACAATTTCAAATAAATTTTCAGGAAATGTTTAGAATGCCTTATGGGAACAATGGATTTTTCTAAATAGGAAAAATATTGCATATAAAAATGTTCATAAAAATAGGTCCACTAAAATAAACAATATATGTTTATTATTTATATAATGAAGTTTTAAAAATTCAATTGCAATGTGGTATGATTTTTTTTACAATAACTGATTCATTACTTTTGCTCGTTTGCATTGAGGATTGAACATAGAGCCTCATGTATACTAAGCAAACACTCTACCACTGACATATGCCCCCTGTCCAGATTGTTGAATATTATTATGTGATTACTTTCTAGAAAGAAAATACAATCTTAAAAGTGTAGGTCAGAAAACAACATTTCCCCAATGTGAAATAGTACATATTTTTCAGCTAGTGTTTTTACAAAGTATACAAAATCATTTTTCTCCACAGGTGACAGAATTCAGATTGCCTTCCTAAAGCAGAGCCAAAGTGGAACTGCACACAATAGCTAGTTACTTTCAGTAGCTGTTTACATTACAAACTAACCTGTCGTATGAAACGATGAACTAACTGGTTTATGTCTGAGTTGATAATTAGAAGACAGGATTTTGAATGCTGAAAAAAGCAATTATAAGTCAGGGAGGGGAAAAAAGAAAAAAAAAAGAAAAAGCTCAGCCAGTTCAGACAGAAAATCAAAATCTGTAATAGGTGGATTAAAACTGTAATTGGTTCTGATATGTAAGTGTTCACCATGGATGCAGTGCCAACAAACAAAGTGCTTAAGGTGACAAGCAGTGACATCCAGATGATATCGCTCCAGCTTGGAACGCCTTTCCTTTTCATATAAAACACTATTAAGGGAGAGCAATCAATTCTGAATCTGGTTTATTTTGACTTGTTCCAGCCCAATTACTCAGATAGAGAAGGCATCTCTGTTTAAGGCTTCCAAAAGGGTATACGTGACAAATTAGACTGTAAGTATCTCATTAGGTCTGACGAAATGCCAAATTCATTTACACATCCAGAGGGTTAATGATGTATATCTTGAATGCTTTCTCATATGCATGTATTAATATTTTCTAGAGAGTTTTAGAACACTGAAGTTTTTCTTGAATCATGAAAATTCAAACTTTTAAACAATTGCTTAAACAAACTTCTAAAACCTTGTGGAAATCAATACATGGAATTATATTATATACTTAGCACGAGAATTATATATAGTGTTTGTCTGTATATACCATATGCCACTAGATTATATGTTATATTTTTCTTTTTAAAAAAATATTTTTTATTTTTTTAATTTTATTTTTATTTATTTATTTGAGAGAGAGAAATAGGCAGACAGAGAGACACAGAGAGAATGGGCATGCCAAGCCCTCCAGCCACTGCAAATGAACTCCAGCTTCATATGGCCCCCTTGGGCATCTGGCTTACATGGGTCCTGGGGAATTGAACTTGGGTCCTTTGGCTTTGCAGGAAAGTGCCTTAACTGCTAAGCCATCTATCCAGCCCTAAAAATATATATTTTTTTTTTTTTTAAGCTGGGCCTGGAGGCACACACCTTTCATTGCTGTACTTGGGAGGCAGAGGTAGAAGGATCACTGTGAGTTCAAGACCACCCTGAGACTACATAGTATATTCCAGGTCAGCCTGGGTTAAAGTGAGATCCTACTTCATTTTTTTTTTTTTATTTACTTACTTGAATGAGAGAAAAAGAGCAAAACAGAGAGTGATCATGGTCACTCCAGGACCTCTTGCCTCTGCAAATGAACTCCAGACACAAATGCCATTTTCTGCATCATGTTTTGTCTGGGTCATGGGGAATCAAACTCAGACCATAGGCTTTGCAAGAAAGTGACTTTAAGCACTAAGCCATTTCTCCATCCCCTAGTTTTCTAATATTAGGAATATATATTTGGCATATATTTTCATGTCTCTTATTTATGATTAATATCTTCTTATACATTTGAGGAGTTATGTGAAAATGACAGTCAATAAGTTATTGCTATATAATGCACCTTTCTCATATAATTCTGATTATAAATGAGTGATTTTCTTGCAATATATTCTCTATTTACCTAATTTTAAGTGAGTCCTATAAGGTGAGTCAATTTGTTTAAGTTTTATTGGAGTAAATAAATTGATGCAAACACAAGACTGTAGATTAAATAGGATTAATTTTTACCTCATACCCATTGAACAATTTAAAAATCAAATACATTCTTTGAAAGTAAGGCAGCTTGATACTAATTTTTTTCAGAAATATTTTAATCTTACTTTATGATCTAGCACTGCATAGATGTCTTCATTTACAAGGTGAACGTAGCTCCTTCAGAGAAGAGTAGGTTAGAAACCTGTTTTTAATCCAGTGAATCAATCATTTCAGTTCATCGTTAACAGGTGAGAACTTACGTACAAAACAACATATCCAGATGAGAAAAGAAGTGAACAGGAATAAAGCCAGGTGACCCAAAACAAGAAGGGAATAGATCTGGGGAAAGGTCAGTCAACTACCTAACTTCTATAGTCTTCCTATTTCTATCTAATATTAGGGCACATGGTTTTATATACACTGATCCTTTCTCTAAAATATGCATGGCTGCACCTATCTAAAAGTTTATAAGAGTTAGCTAATAGTCATGACTATCCATTAGACCAGTTGCTGAACTTATACTTGGCAACTTACAAACTAATGGAGAAGATGATTTCCTCTGAATATGCACCATCACCCTTCATAGTCATGTTCAGGTATGTTCCAGCCTTATAGGGTGAAAACAATGTTACAGATATGAACTTTTCATATGATATATCTATGACACTGGAATTTTCATGTCACTCCAAACCAATAGACTGAAGCAGATTCTTCAGAATTATTTGGCAATGTCTACTGGACTTTTATGTACCTTTTATGTGAGAAAACAATTAAAATTGCTGCCCATGAGAAACAATAAAACAAGAGAGTACATTTGCTAGTCTTCACATTGGACTTCTGAACTGAAAGGCACAGATTTTTTTAAATAAATAATTCCTTTATGATATTATGCAGCAGGGTCCATAACAAATACAGTTAGCTCCCAACATCACAGGGATCAAATTGAACCTCACATTTGTAAAAATGAATTTTCAGCCATAAATGGAAAAGTTAACTGGGTGAATGCAGAAAAATGGACCTTTCTTTGAAGCTTATGAAATCCATGCTAAAGATAGAAAAATCAGAAATAGGGATTTACATAAAGAAATAAAAAAAAAACATATAGTCTCTATTACTATTGACCAGATGATCTGAATGTATTCAAAAATGACAAAGAACAAACGTTTTCTCAAACTGAATTCAACAAGACATCAAAATCATTATCACAAAACACAAAAAAAAAAAAAAAAACAAACCAGAAATAAATTAAAATATCATCATTAGGGGACACCTCAATAAATCAATATTCATCCCATGGAAAATAAAGGGATGGCTCAACAACACCTTTAAGCAAATGACTAACAGACATCTATGGAACATTGCCCAATACAGAACACAAATAAGCAGCCTTGAAACCTTTCCAAAAATACAACATTAAGACATATTGATCAAAATGCTGGAAAAAAGACTATATCATATGGGGTTTTATAGAAATTCAGGAGAAACAACATAATAAAGGCTGAACAATGTGCTATAAAACAATGCACTCATGGAAAAGCCAAAAATAATAATTTAATGGAGAAAGACTGAAAACACACCTCATTAAAACTAATAGAACACAATGACAGGGTGCCCAAGATAGATCTCAAATCAACCACTAACCATCAATAAGTATTAGAGAAACAAGAACAATACAAATCTAAAAGACAAGATAAAGAATAATTAAGATCAAAGCAGAAGTCAATGATTTGGAAATAAAGAAACAATTAAGAAAATTAATGAAACAAACAGCTACTTTTTTGAAAAAATAAACAAAACTGATAAATCCCTGGGCAACTTGATCAAAACGATAAAGAGAAGTCTCACATTAACAAAATTATAAATGAAAAAGGTGATAAATAGGCTTCAAGAAATTTGGAAGGACAAAGAAAAACCTCTATCCAAAAAGCAGATAACCTGAAAGAAATGGATCTACACAAAGGACAAATATACAGAGCAGATAAATCTTCTAGGCAATCCTGTTTTCCAATAGCTGCAAAAATGTTAAACCTCCACTTAGAAGATCCAGGAAATAACTAAGCAAATTCTACCAAACCATCAAGAACTGAAAGCACATTTGTCAAGATTTTTCACATAAATGGAGAAAAAGGAATGCTCCCAACTCCTTCTTTGAAGCTATCATCATGCTAATACAAAAATCAGATAGGGATACATAAAGGAAAGAAAACTATAGACCTATATTCCAGATGATCTTGGATGCAAAAATACTGAACAAAATCCTCTCAAACTGAATTCAACAAGACATCAAAAGCATTATAAAAGGTAAAAAAAAAAAAAAAAAAAACCCAAAAAACAGCATTATACACAATAAACATCCATCCCATGGAAAGGGATGGTTCACCCGGAAGGATAAACAGTTCAATGATACATGATCATTTCAATAGTGCTGAGAAAAAATACAACATGATTGCTGCTGGAAAGTAGTCACAGGGGGTTTTTCTCTCCACCAAGGCTAGGTACAAGCAAAAGAAATAAGAGAGAGAGAAAGACTCAGCAGTTTCTCATTGAGGCTGAGCAAGACAGGGTGCCCACTCTCACCACTGCTCTTCAATAAGTACTAGAAGTCCTAGCCCAAGCAATAAGACAAGATAAAGATATAAAAGGGGTGTGAATTGGAAAGGAAGAAGTCAACTTATCCTTGTTTTCATATGACATAATGCTATACATCAGTGACCTGAGAGACTCTACCATATAGCTTGTAAAAGTGATAAATTCCTTCAGAAAAGTGGGAGGACACAGAGTAAGCACATAAAAAAGCAGTAGCCTTAATATACACAAAGGACAATATACTTTGAGGAAGGGGTGGGAAGAGGGATGAGCTGCAAAAGTTAAATCCTTAGGTAGAAATAATACTTTGAGAAAGGGGGTGGAAAAAGAGGGGATCAAGAAAGAAATTGAAGAGGACACAACAGTAACTCATGACAGCCCAGCAGCAGCTGGATGGAGGAACTTACAAGGTCCCCAATAAGACATGCAACTTGTCTAAGGTAAAAGGTAAGACCCTATTTCTGAAGACACCTCATGCTGCTGACACAGAACATCCACTAGAAATATGGCTCCAATCCGGAAGGAAAACAGTTCCCAGATTGTTAGCCTTTATAGTGCTGAAATACAATACATGAGCTGCTGGGGGAAAATGGCAGTAACATTGTGGGCAAGCAGGGGACAAAAACAATCAGCTTGACAAGACATACACACATTTATAATTGTGACACCTAGATTAGTTGGGTAACCAATGGCAGTTGTATTGCCTAAGAGATTCACTAATTGGAAAAGAATGCATAGCTGGAACTGGCAACTGAGAAAGAACCCTAGGGAGACTGAGATTGTGAATTCCAATGAGAAGCTCCTAGTTTTTGGCCAGAAGAGAGGCTACACTCATCAAAATCTCTTTAAATTAACAATGCTTATCCCCTTAAACCTATGATGATCTCATTCTCTAGTTTTCTTTTTCAGAAGGCATTGTGTACTTAGGACAACAAATATCTATCAACAAGACAAGAAAATATAGCTGATTCCCTATCAGGAGATGAACCACCCTGGCACATCAGGTAGGGCTCAGGTGAAACCACAGTGGAAATGGTGAGATTAGCAAGAGTACTGCTTCCATGGTGAGCCTGACAACCTGCACCAGGTGAAGGAGACAGCCATGGAGGATGCTCAAAATGCACCAAAGTAGAAATCCAGAAGTTGCTGAGAGCACAACACTAAGGTAGACTTTAAATACACTCAACACGACTCAGGGAATTTGAGGAAAGAGGAGGAGGAATGATTCTAAGAGCCAAAGCAAAGGAGGGACTATCCAGAGGCATTGCCCCTCCCCACAATGACTGACTGCTGCTGTCACAACTCATAACTTACTTACAACCTCATGGCAAAAACCAGCAATCCCACTGAGGAGGACCTCAGGAGGGAAACGATGGTACAAACACATGATGTGTCCATACATAGGTTCTACTTTATTTTAAAAAAACACTAAGTATATTTTTAAATAAAAAGTAATAATAAAAAAGGATGAAATACCATAATAAAATTAAGCAGGTGAGTACATTTATTTGTAAAATAGAATTAGAAGTATGTCGATCAGCTGATATTGTGATGATGATCTATAATAAGCAACAGTAAAGTTTGTTTGTTGTAAACTGAATATCTTCATTAGTGAGATTCATTTGCCGGTGTGTGTGAGAGATAGAAGGAGAGAGAGAGGAGAGATATCTTGGTCTCTGTCTCCTATGTCACATGTTTTTGTCTTCTTGGAAGTTCTCCAATGTGACCACATCCATCATTAATAGAAATCTGTGTTTCCATGGAGATCACATAGCTTCATAAATTGTCTTCATTAGTTACAATTGAGAGGCTAAAACTTTTTTTGAGATAAATTATCATATTTTTATTTACAAATACAATTAAATATGTTTCCAGTGTATACAAATACAAATTAAGAATGAAAGACACACTGTAGCCTTGATACCACATAATTAATGGGGCAAAATACTGTACAGAAAATGTAGTAATGGAAAGTGGAATAATTTTCAAATCCAAAGTACCCATATTTATAGAAGTCACCAAGGGAGGACAAGAGAACACCTATTTGAAATGGAGACACAGCATGTTTTCTGTATAAACATTGTGGAAGCAGTTCTGATCAGAGTTCATCCATATGAATATATGGCTTCTCTGATAATGTCAAGGCCTATGAGACTCTGAGTCTGAATTAAGCCTTATTTGTAGAGTGGATTTGGCTTTTGCCAAAATTTCCTTAAACATGCAAAAAAATATTTTGGAAATAAAAGAACGGGTAATATGTTTGTTAAAAAAAAAAAAAAATAATGAAAGAATTTAAACTTATGCCTAAAGTCTCTTGTCAACTTCCAACACTGAAACCACTTTTTTGGAAAACTATGGAAGAGTTTAGAACTTGGGCCTGGAAAATAATATAGTTTTGCAGACCTTAATGGGTCAGTCTTGTGGCAGTTTGAAAGAGCAGAATTCTGAGGAAAACGTGCACAGTACAGTCCCATCTTTTAGAGTTTCAGAGGGGAACAAGCTGATGTCAGAACTGTGTTAGAGGTCATTCCGTTTACACTCTGACAAAGAATTTCACCGTTTCTGCCTGTATTCTGAGAACCTTAATGAGGCTAAATACAAATTAATAGACTCATTTGTTTGGTGGAAGAAATTACAAGACAACTGAAAATTCAAGGTGTTTCATAGTTACTTCTAAATCCTCTTTATCTATCTAATATATATATATATATATATATATATATATGGAGAGAGAGAGATTGGGGAGAAGCACAAGTTTATGAACAGTATACAGAATGGTGAGGATAATGGAGCAAATTATTTGAAAATTATAGATCAGGCAGATTCTAAAATATCTACGAAATCAGTGCCATTGAAGAGACTCTTGGTTTCCCAACTGAGAAAATAAGAAAGGTGCACTGAGTTCATGGCCCTACTCAAGTATGCCTCTATGTACTGAAAATAAATATTTATTTGAAAGTTAAAGTCAATGATGAGAATCGTGCTGTAGGTATTACTTGCTCAAAATCAACTGCCTGACACTGTTTCCCCTGATTGGCATATGATGGCTGATGTCACTGTAATTTAAAGACATCTCCATTCTGACCTGAAGACAGAACATAACATTACCCACATGGTACTGATTTTACAGAAATAAAAGATGGAATAGTTGATTGAGTCCTTCTTTATGGTTCTAGAGAGCCCAAGAGACCAGTCAATATGTCGCAGCATCAGAGTTCATACAAGAAGTTCCTGTGAAACCAATACAGAATGCTTTGAAGTGAAGCTTTCATTTTCAATGGATACTAAATAATGTTGAAGCCAAGAGAACCACAGGGTGTTGTCTGCTAAATAAAACTGCATACATGTGATAGATACAACATGAAAGAAAAACTGTATACATTAGGAAACAGTGCTTTGTCCTCACAAGACCGTGGTTAAATAAATATAATAATAATAATAATATATATATATATATATATATATATATATATATATATATGGCATATTTTTCTTTATGGGCACATCTACTTTTTGTCTTTAAAAATATTTTTCTTTATGTACTTATTTATAATCAGAGAGAGACAGAGAAAGGGAGAGATAGAGCAATAGAATGGGTGCACCCGGGCCTCTAAAAGCTGCCATCGAACTCCACATTCAAGTGTCAATTTGTGCATCTGGCTTTATGTGGGTACTGGGGAACTGAATCCAGACCATTTGGCTTGGGAGGGGCATTCCTTAACCATTGAGCCATCTCTCTAACCCACATCTATTGTTTTCTAAGGATAAACCTAAGTGGCACATAAGTCTTTCAACATTAAAAAGTGAATACCATACTAGTTAGAATAATATTTGGGAAGAATGTTATAATAATAATTTATTTCACTTCTGATGACAGGATGAAATAACACTTTCTGTATGTTGAAGTATGAGTAACACTGGATATCTATGAACCAGTGCAGCTGCAATCAGATATGTTTATTAATTAATTTATTTATTTATTTATTTATTTGAGAGAGAGAAAGAGAGAGGGAGAGAGAGAGAATGGGCATGCCAAGGCCTCCAGACACTGCAAACGAACTCCAGATGATGCATGTGCCCCCTTGTACATCTTACTTATATGGGCTCCTGGGGTATCAAACCAGGGTCCTTTGGCTTTACAGACAAATGTGTTAACCGTTAAACCCTTTCTCCAGCCTTTAGATTTTTTTTTTTAATTTTAAAATGTGTATGTATTTGTTGGGTGTGCAATTACATGTAAAGGCCACAGAACAGCTTCAGGTTCCGTCCACAAGAACCACTCACTGCCTTTGAAACAAGATCTCTTATTCATCTAGAGATCCATACTTACACTCCCCTAGATGACTAGTGAGCCCCATGAGTCTTTGTGTCTCCACTTCGCAAGCACCGAGATTAAGGACAGATACCATCATATTTCATTAAAATGCAACATTTCATTCAGGCTTTTAACAAATACCTCTTTTGTCAAATTAAAAAACTCGCATATCTGATTTCCATTGTTTAATTTTGTTAATATACATACATAAGCAAATGCTGGATTATATTCAAATATTTCAGTAAGATGACTGACACCATCTGTTATTTGTTAAATTAAATAAAGCAATTGCATTTTCCACAAAAATCTTTTTCTATTACTGGAAAAAGTAATGTGATGAATTTCATATACAAACAGAGCAGGTTTCACATTGATTACAGAATAATCTCAAGTCTGCCTCTATGAAGATTTGTGTTTGTTCTAGAAATTATCTTCTTGTAATACAGTTTTATTTATTTAAGTGGGAGTACAGAGATCTGATAAATATGTCAGTAGCTCTTCTGTCTTCTATTTTCATGAAAATATTCTATCAAATATGATATTTTTTTTAAATAACCTGCTCAAATGTCTCCAAAGTTTTGTATGTAGAGGTTTTTTTCTAATTTTTTTAAGGAAATACTTTCATTTTGCCACTGACTCAATTATTATTTGTGTGTTTCATTAATATTAATTGAGAATACTTATTAATATCTACAGTACTATATTTCAAATAGTTTTTATTAATTTTATTATGTCTTGACATTTTAAATATTTCCCACCAGTTCAACTTTTTTGTAATGCTAATTAGACTTTTAAAATATATTTTTTATTTTTATGTGTGTGTATGTATTTGTGATTGTGTCAATGGGTGTGCTAAGGTCTTTTACCACTGCTGCAAATAAAAACTACAGAAATACTTCATTTTTTTATGTTTGACTTTACAAGGATGGGGGTGGGTGGGTATTGAATTCAGGCCAGCAGCTTTCACAAGGGCCTTTACTTTATGCATTGATTCATCTCTCTGTTCCCTGATTGGACTTTTTGTGTTTTTTCTTTTTCCTTTCCTTTCTTTCTTTCTTTCTTTCTTTCTTTCTTTCTTTCTTTCTTTCTTTCTTTCTTTCTTTCTTTCTTTCTTTCTTTTTATGTTGTCTTTCATGGATCTTATCTTGACCCCTAATCCATAGATTTACGATTTCTGTTGCAATCATGTATTGTTGTAAACCTTTTCCCCCAACATTTTTGTTTACTATGCCTCTTTTCAGCAAGCATACTGGCCATAAATAGTAAAGTTAATAATATAACATTGAAATCTCCAGATTCCTGTGCTTGGCAGCATCCCACTTACCTGATTCCACCATCAGTGTTAAGTAGTAAAGGTGATGGCTAATTTTGGTTTTCAGTTTGGTTGGACTAAAGTAATCCTGTGATATTAATAAAGCATGACCTGGGTATGCCTTTGATGGTATATCAGAGTGGCTGAAGTGATGAGGGAAAACTCTTAGCAAATATCAAAAGGAGCATAACATGAACTCAGGTCCTAGAGTTATTTTTTCAAAAAGGATACAAGAGAATGCTGGTTAATACTATCTCTGCTTCCTCCTTAAGCACCAAGTCCTTCCCATTTCCATTTGCCTTTCCGACATTAGTAGATGGCATTCATCTGAACTGTGACTCAAAATAAACTCTTCCTCCATTAGCTGTTTTATGGTCAGTATTTAATCATAAAAAATAAAAAAATAGCTAAAACACTAAATTATGGATTCTTGGCTGTAATTATTTTCTGTGTCTATGAAAGGGCATGTAACTTCTTCCACAATGGACTATGTCTTTCAAGGTAAGTTGAATCAGTGCTCTTGCCTCCTTGCCACTCATGTTAGCTTGTCATAAAATATTATTTCAATTAAAGCTGATGTGGTATTTTATCTCAACAGTTTAAGAGATTGTTTAAGAGTAAATTGGATTTGGTTATGGGAAACTGGTGACTTATATGTTTTAACACTATTCTGAGTAGAAGAACCAGAAGATTAAATCTTATCAATCAAATATAACCCAAAGTCTGAGAGCAGAAAGAAAACCAAATCCTAGATTGGAGATATTCAGACACAGTGAGAATGAATTAACTTAGTAAACTAGAGCTTGGATAATGTTCCTCACATCATGATGGATTATCATCTTAGTGTACTGATAACAGTGTTAATCTCATTTAGAAAAATCCTCATAAACACCATCAAATTATACTTAAACAACAGAGCACATTCATGCCAAGACAAAAGGATTCTAATGGGGTTCTAGGGGGTCCAGGAAAGTCCTTGAACCCCAACTCCTAGATTTGTTTTTAATTTTAATCAAAGAATTGAATTCAAAAGAAGACTGAGAATGATAATTATTAAATTATATTTATTGAAGGAAGTACAGAGCCAATGTAAGGCACTCATGTGTCTAAAGATACCATGTGGAGGGCCTGAGAACAAACGCCTAGAAAGAAAAAAGAAAGTTTAAGGAGCTCCTGCCATGTGGGGAGCTAGAAGGAATAAAGGGGCCCATGTGGAGAGTAAGGGCTAGGGGGCCTTCCTGGCTGGACCTGCATCCAGTCAGCCCAGGCCCAGTAGAGGGAAAAACTCACCCATATGTGGAAGTTCTCAAGCAGTCTGAGCCTTCTTTCCCCTTGTAAAGGTATTTATGACCTTATGTGGATGGGCTGTCTTCCAGCTCAGGTAAACCAGAGGGACAGCTGGTTGTTTAAGAATAGGGGTTGTTTCAGGAAGAGGTTAGACCTGGCACCAAGTTCCAGAGGCTAAACTTGTCCAACCACTATGCTTAAATCCTATGAAAGACCTCCCTGCCAGCAGGGGTCCTGGGTTGTGAAAAAACAGGTCTAGAAACTTAGACAAAAGATAAAAAGTCAGCTCATCTTTGATTTCTAAAAAGTACAAACTTTCCTTTTTTACTTCCAGGGGTCCAGTCACCCTAACTGTACCCCCTCTCAGGATGAATAAAATTAACTAGTAGATAGGTAATGGAATATATAGATATAAATAGATATCAGATAGATAAAGATGATGGATTTATCTACTGACATATTTCACCAATTTCCTGGCATTTATCTTATCTTTTCCCTGTTTCCTTCCCTTTGGTCTCTCATTTTCTCTGAAATAGAACTGCATTCTGGACTTACTAAGTAATATATTACTTAAAAACTGGATTTCTTTCCAACATGAATGAAGCTTTTCTGTGTACAGAATATTCAAACTATGGCCACTAGCCTCATTGTGGAGGCAACACTATGACATACTGTGCTGCTGGTAGGTCTGAGCAGTTCCTCATTATCTCCCATTATTGTTTTTGTGGGTAATTAGCTATTTTCTCTGTGACTTTCTCATTTTGTTGTTCTCAAAGATAATTTGGGTAAGAATGAATCTTTTGGGATCTTCAATATCTTTCAAATCTGTAATCTCTTGAATGATATATATCTAACTATGTTTGCCAGGAATCTTTTCTAAATGCCTCAATGTGAATGTTGTCCTTGGAATTGTTCAAACTAGAACTCCTTGTATTTTTAATTATGTGATGCCACTTTCTGTTTTTTTTACTTTCTAGAAACACAAGTTTGTTTTTTGTTCCATTCATCTTCTAGTTAATTATGAAGATTTATAAAGTCAAGTGTGGTTCTTATACTACCAGCATCAAAAATGCCCGGCAATTATAAGAAATGAAAAACTCTAGGCTCTGATTTTTTGTTATCCATTCATATTTTCTATTATACCATATATTTTAGTATAAACCATATGCCTGAAGTCTCCTACACATCTTGCAGGCAGCTATACCATTGGAGATAGGACTTTTTGCTCTTCAGTGGTATTGCTGGATATTTATATCAAAATGAAAGTAATGTGCTTGAATCAAAATTGCATTATTTTTAACATTTTGTTATTGAGGTATTATTTAATGTGAATTTTTATAATTGTATTTTGAATACTGCTATTAATAATTCAAATTATGGAATATAATCTTTAAAAATTATTCCTTATTGGGCTAGATAGATGGCTTAGCATTTAAGGTGCTTGCCTGTGAATCCTAAGGACCCATGTTCAAACTCTCTCTACATCAACATTGAGACAAGCACAAGGTTACACATGTCCATTAAGTGGGGCAAGTGTCAGAAGTTCAAGTGCTTGGCTGAGGCCCTGGAGCACCAATTCTCTCTCTCTCTTTCTTTCTCTCTCTCTCTCTCTCTCTCTCTCTCACTAAAAATAAATTTTTAAATGTTCCTTATTGTTTAAACATACCCATTAAAGTCATCTATTTGACCTGAAAAATTCAGAGGAAGTGAAACCTGGTAGTAATTTCCCGACTGTCCATATTTTTGGTTCATGCACTCAAATGGTAACTGCAGAACAGAAATTTATATTTTGTCATAAATTTGCATGAAGGATACAGCATTTCACATATTTTAGATACTATATATAACTCTTATTGTATTTTTTCATGTTACGACTTCAAATCATACAGATTTCTTCAGGTCTTAGACTATTGTTAACACATATATAAATTACTTTCTAAGAATTGTTATATTATTTGCATTTGATCCAAAGCAAAAAGAAAGAAAATAAGAAATAAGCTGGGTATGGTGGCACATGCCTTTAATCCCAGCACTTGGGGAGCAGAGGTAGGAGGATTGCTGAGAGTTCGAGGCCACCCTGAGACTACCTAGTGAATTCCAGGTCAGCCAGCCTGGACCAGAGTGAGACCCTACCTTGCAAAACCAAAAAAGAAAAAAAGAAAAAAAGAAAAAGAAAAAAAAAAAGAAAAGAAAGAAAGAAAAAAGAAAGAAAGAAAGAAAGAAAGAAAGAAAGAAAGAAAGAAAAAGATAGAAATAGAAATAATAAAAGCATTAATGAATGAAAAAAAAAAGATGGCATGGAGTGAAGAAGAGCAAGAGGGCACATCCTCTGTTGAGGAAAACCATCACATTTTATTAAGTCTGCATGTTTCGGTGTATTAATTGATTGCATCTGAAATACATAATTTCAAGCATAATATTTCTTGAAACAAGTGTTCTATTACATAATTGCAAACATGTTGACTAGTCAGTATGTTATTCATACATTCTTTCTTTCCCAGCTGTTTATGGCTCCCCCAAATGATGATAATGATGATGTTGACAGGAAATTCATTCCTTAAATACTTAGTCAAAACCCATCCTATGCAGCCATTGCTTAATATGTGGAAGCATAGTCTTTCCAAGAAAATAAATGAGGGATGAAAACAAATGCTGCCAAATAGAAAATAATTCATTGACATTGAAAGAAGTACTAGAAATTCTTTCTGTAGAGATCAAGGAACAGGACATTGTTGTTTCTTCTGGATGGAAATATCCACTTTTTGAGGCATCATGGTGAAAGGGGGTATGGTAGATTGAATAGATGGCCGAAAACATATTCAGTGTTTGATGAGTTTGTAGTTTGTATCTGTAGCCACCTGGCTGGAGGCAATGTCACTGGGCACATTTTAAGGTGTGGTGGTGGGTTTGAGAATTCAATCTAAAGATATGCAAAGTGTGCTTAGCTTGAGGTCCTGAGGTGTGCTGTGCTCTGTGGCTTTTTCTTTCTATGTCTGGCCCTGTGAAGGCAGGCTAGCTTTTTCTGCCATTATGTAACTTACCCTGGATCTGTAAGCTTCAATAAATACCCCTTCCTCCATAACTGTGCCTGGTCTTGAAGTTCATCTCAGTGAACCTGAAGCTGTCTGATACAGAAGTTGGTACCAGGAGTGGGGTAAGATGAACCTGACCATGTGGATTTTGGTCTTTTGGTACCTTTGTTTTGGAGGAACAGACATGGGTTTGGTGCTTGCAATTGAAGACACCTTATGGTGTGGCAAGCCAAGTTTTACGGACTATTCTGATAAAAGTTTGAAAATTCTAAGTACAGATAGTATTGAACTTAGAGGCTTGGCTTATAAACTTTCTAAGGGGAAGGAAAGACTGCAGAGGACTGTGTTGGAGCTGGGCTACTGGCATAAGCACTGGCTGTGACCTGCTGCCTAAGCCCAGAGAGTTTGATCAAGGTTAAAGTTGTAATGGATTAATGTGCTTGGATAAAGATATTGGACTGAAAGATTTAAGATTTTAAGTTGGAAAACCTCAAGCAAGTTAAAATTATAGGCACTGAAACTGGTTTTAGGTTGCTGAAGCTGCTATTGTGAAATACATTAGCAATATTAAGGAAAGTGGCCCAACTGCTTTACATTAAAATAATGGAGAAATGCCTGAGGAAAGAATGTTAGAAATGCAAACTCTTTTGGGAAGTAGTTGAGTGGAGAAGGAACCTGCTTTTCAAGGTTATGATTTATTTTCTCCCTGAATTAAGAATATGGCTGTGTCCTGCACACCTGGTATTAGTTTTTGAAGCATGAAAAATGTGTGGAGTGGTCATGAATTGCACACAGTTCCAGGAGCCACTGCTGAGATGTGGCATGAGACAGGATGTGGTGCCCTTATAAGCTGAAGAGCCTTTGGAAGTTGAGCCATGGTTTGCATGGAGACCTGCAGATGTTTTGGATATGCCAGGGCTGTGCAATGTCTACCATGGAGTGCAGTGCTGTCCTGGGATGGAAATATTCCCTGGCTACTCTGCCAAGCTGGAAGGGAAGAATATGAAAACATGGAGACTGTCAGTCTCTGGTTACATTGTACTTGAACTGCAGAAGTTTGATGATTGCTTAATGGTGATTGAGTTTGAATTGTTCTAGTCTCTCCTTGCTATGTCTTATACCAGTTGAAAATGTTTACTCTGTGCCTTTATGTGTTAAAAGAATTTAACTTGTTTGTTTTATTAGTTTGTAGTTTGCATCTGTATCCACCTGGCTGGAGGCAATGGTCAGGTTCATCTCACCCCACTCCTGCTAACAACTTCTAAAGCAGATAGCTTCAGGTTTGCTGACATGCCAGAAGAGGCACACTTATGGAGGAAGGGATATTTATTGAAACTTATAGGTCCAGGAGAAGTTTCATAATGGCAGAAGAAGCTCTCCTGCCTTCACAGGACCAAACACAGAGAGAAAAAGCCACACAGCACAGCACACCTCAGAAACTACAGATAGGCACACTTTACATATCTTGAGATTGAAATCTGAAACCCACCACCACATCTTAAGATGTGCCCAGTGACATTGCCTCCAGCCAGGTGGCTGGATATGGAAAGTACAAACTAATAAAACACTGAATATATTGGCAGTCATCTATTCAAACTACCACAGGTCTTATAAGTCAAATGCCTAAGAAAACTTACTAGATTCAAGAGGATCTCATCCAAGGTTATGTAAGCAGTAAATAGTAGATGGGTGGGGAGGAGATTCTTCTGTAGTATGGCTTCCTGCAATGTGTATAAGGGACTCCAGCTTAGACTAATAGTCATCCATGCTGGGGTGGGCTATTTAGTGTTTCAGCTACCCAAGTCACCCATGCTCCACTAATGAGGACTCACCCACGCTTCTGTAAATAACCTCAATGAACTCACTGATTCACAAAGTTAAAATTTGACAAAATAGATACAGTGGCCTGCTGTTGGTCCCTCTATCTCTGGTAAATAGAAAGCTATTCCCAGGAATGATGGTCTCATTCCTGACATTGAATGAGAGTGAACTGACTTCTCTGTTTGTACAGATGGAGGGAAAGGCAAAGAAAATGCCACAGGACTTTGTCATTATATAGAGAAGGTCACAATGGAGAGTCTTCATTATAGTGAAGAAAAAGTGAGGCAGCTCAGAAAGAGGCTAGGGAAATATACATAAGTAAAATCATATAGGGTGTTGTAATTGACCTAAATTTTATAACAAATGTAAGGCCATTGAAATATTAAATAAAGTGATTAAACATGAACTTTCTGGAGGAAGTGTTTTGTTGGGGGCAGTCATTAGAGTGTTATAGCCCACCTCACTCTTGTCTCAACATGGTTCACTCTCTTGCTGCTGTTTCCTACCTGCATGATAGAGGCAGATTTGAACAAATTGTTTCAGGTGTAACTTTTAAGACTATACTAATGTGTATTTTTACAAAGTTGAACTCTATGTTGTTCAGTTCAGTATTATCTCATTCAATTATCCTTTTAAATAATTTCGGTCAGAGCTTGACTTCTCAACCTTGGAATATGTTATAAATATATATTCATATTCAAAGTAATAGCAATCTCACTGACTGATAGTAAAACAAAAGCAAGCTGTGACTAATATCAATATTGTGATCCATTATGCATTTAAGGCCTGTCTCCTCTCTGACTCTAGTCTGAATAGAAACTTCCACATGTAATCAGGGAAAGATCATGCCCAGTGGGAATGGAACCTAAGGAGCAAGTGAGACGGTTCAGTGTTGAATGTCCTACATGACTGGTGGCTTTACACTCTAATATTGGTTATGTTGGCATCACATTGATGAAGAAGAAACTCAGTGATGTCTTATTTTTTCAGGAAATAAACTGACATTTTAGGGGAAAAAATTTTCCTTTGCCACAGAGACCTCCAACCATTACTGATGTTTCCTTGAAAGAGTGCTTCCTTTAATGTTCCTTAGCAGATTCTCATATTTGACTTCTCTGGAGGCCCAGAAAACCCTTGCAATTGCAAGTGCTGGTGACTGCAGCAAGGACAGTCTAGCTTCTTGAGAACTTCCAGGCAGAAGTCATGAGGCTCTGTTTGCCTTCTTCAACTCTGCAAGGGGAAGACCATACAACCACAAAACCCATCACCATACTTCTCTTTAGTAGCAACATAAAACAAGCCAGAACTCTTCAGCTAAGTAAAGATCTGACAGGAAGGGAAATGTTCTTGTGTCCCACATCTCTCCACTTTCCTGTATCCTGAATCTCTTGAAAATACCTAAGCTAGTCTTGAAATAAGTCCCATCAGGGAAAGAAAAGGGTGATGGAATTCAGAAGCATACTGCTGAGTCTTTTCTGGTGTTAGACATTGCTGTTTCTTGCTCTCACAAATGAAATATCTCTTGAAAAAATGAGCTAAAGAGGGCAGATCTAATTGTTGAATGGTTTTACCAAACACTACAATTTTCTAACCCCAGTTTACTCGAACTAATGTTCACCACCTAGTACCTGACTCTTCAAGTTGAGAAATCCCTAACATCATCTGGAATCACACAAAAGGTCGTGTTACATGTCCATTTAAGTATCATGTTAACTCTACAATTTAGGTTTATTGTTCCTACTTCTCAGAAGTTGAAACTGAATTGCAATAAGTTTTAAGAGTTAAGAATATTCACAAGTAAGAATTGCCAGAAATATCCATGTTTTTCTGATAAAAAGGAGATACCCCAGAATCCTAGAAACTTGATGTGTTGCAATAACTTTTCTATGATAAGAATGTTTTAAAATGTATTCATTTGCTCAAAATATATATTCCCAAAGTGAACTCTTATTTTATACTAGTGTAAAAAAACAAGACTCAATCCTTCATGCCTTATATATTGTATCAAACTTCGAGTGAAAATTAGTTCTAATTTTTCCTTTTTCCATCATCTTCTATGTACTTTCCCCTTAAGTAGAACCCAATGAAAGTCTGGTTAATATTGACAAACACATTTAGTGGTGATTGAATCACAAATTCATTTTATACTCAGAAAAGAGGGGAAATTGAATAGTGTTCTAGATAAGCACTTTAGAGTTATTCCCCTAAGAAAACACATCAGGAAGAAATGATCTCTTTTTTATTATTATTTACAGGTTGTCTGTAATCCTAATATAATATTATTTTAATGTATTATTTATTGAAGAGAAGTTAGCACTTAATTCTGAAAGTCAGAGTGATGGTGACCAAGCTAACAAAATCAAAAGAGGGGGAAAAAAGTAAATTCATCTATTATATATTCTTTGTGTGTTCACAAGAACCCAATGTTCTGATCTGAAATACTCACCTCCCACTCATGCATGTCACTAGGAAGAAAGTGTGTGCTGCATTGCCAGAAAAATACTGGTCTGTGAACCAACAAGCATATTTTTCAAAAGCCCACAAAACCAAAAAGTATAGCCTGTCTGACCCCTTATTATTTATTTTCTTTCAGTCCCTATCTTATTTAGATATAAGACTCTCCAATACTTTGAGGCATTTTTCATGCCATTCCCAGGTTTTGCAGAAAATGTTCCTAATGTAATCATCTTCAATTCAGACTATTTCTTTCCCTTGGAGGAGATTTAAATATTTTTATATGCCTGGAACTAAAGAAAATTTTTTCTACAGAAGCCACACTAAGACTTATTTTCAGAGTGTTACTTTGGCACTTAATAGCCACGCATACTTTGGAGAAATGCAGCTTTCATGGCTGAAATATCCTTTTAGTAAGATAGATGATAGATAGGGAGAAAAATAGATTTGTTAGATTTAATAGATAGATAGATACATAGATCCATAGATGCATAGATACATAGGTGATAGATAGATAGAAGATAGGAAGATAGAGACAGACAGATCCCAACGTTATCATCAGTACAGAACGATGACAGTTTTATAATTGTGAGTTTCAAAAATTTAGCATGATTATCAACTAAAACTAAATAATTTTTAATGTTCTGTTAGCTACTTCTGAAAACTGTAGAAGTATTTTGTGTGCTTTAGCAGCAGTGTACTACATAGTACTTCGGTGGTCTGTTTCCAGGGAACAGCTTTCACATGGGTCTGA
This sequence comes from Orientallactaga sibirica, assembly GCA_036365145.1. Lineage (NCBI taxonomy): Eukaryota > Metazoa > Chordata > Mammalia > Rodentia > Dipodidae > Orientallactaga > Orientallactaga sibirica. The sequence continues at coordinate 26,907,787 of JAEOAD010000024.1, forward strand.
TCCAAAAGTGTATCATGAAATGTGATATATAGAAAACATTATACATGCACTTATCACTTGGGAAATTGGTATTGTCAATCCCTGAGAAAATAATTAAGACCCATGCTTCCACAAACAATATTGAAACATATTACCTTAGTAAAATATACATATGGAAGAAAAATAACAGAAAAAAAATACTTTTTTTTTTTTTACCAAAGAATCTAATTCCTTTAAGAATACACTGTGATGTATAAGGATCAATAGAGCTACTGATGTTAACTCAATGGTTATCTCAATACCAATTAGAAAATAAAAGAACATTCTAGAAAATTCACTAAATGTGATTGCAAATAGATGACACATGCATCTGGAGTTCTTTTGAAATGGATGGAGGGCCTAGTGGACCCATTCTCTCTCACACTCCCTTGCTATATATGACTCTCTCTCTCCCTCTCTCTCAAACAAATAAATAGATAAGAAAAATCCTGCCATATTTTTTAATTAATTGCTACTTCTAATTACTTTCTGCCACAGAGCACAGAGGATCATATTATTTAATTGTATTACAACCAAAGTAATTTACTGCAATAGCCAAATATGTTCATATTATTTGAAATATTACAGCAATTGTCTTTCCTCCAATAATATGGACAACAGTTTGAAGATGCAATGGTAGATTTAAACATATATGGATTGGGGCTGAGATAAGGCTCAGTAGTAAAAAAAAAAAAAAATACCTTATACCTTTCTATATAAACCTGATGACTGCACTTCAGATCGCCAGACCTCATATAAAGCCAGAAAAAATATAGTCCACAAATCTGTAAGAACAATGTGCCTATGACATTGTCAGAAGTATGCTAATGTTTGTGGGAAAGCATTGTGGGAAGGCATTAGCAGTGACATACAACAGAGACACTGTCTTAAACAGGGTGGAACTGAATGAAGATTGTCATCCTGGTTTTTCTCTGAAATTCATAGGTATGTCACACACAAACATACATTTATGTACATACACAGTCATGCATACATATGAGTGCAGGGGGATGCCTTTCATACTTTTTCTAGTAAAGTCAGGTAAATATGCCTATAAGTATGTATTTGGGTTGAGTCAGGGTTCAATATCTTGCAATACTTTCTGTTACTAATACAAACATCAATATTTTATGTCTCATAATTAAATAAAATGTACATTATATTTATTTGAAAATTAATTCAATTTAATAAAAATCAGTTACCATTGGATTTGTTGGCTAATGTAAATGTAGCGAATAGCTCAATCTAATCAAAACATCATTTTTGGTAATGGTTGGTCTTTTTTTTTTCAAAGCACAGATTACATTTCACATAACTTTCATATGACTCAGAAAAATAAAATTTAGTTTAGGCCACTTATGAAAGAAAATTCAAAGTTTTCTTGTAGCTTATGCCTTGCTCTTCACCTATCTAGATTTTGATCTTAAATAGTAATTACTGGATGAATGAATAATCAGATCTTGTAATTATAAGAAAAATGAAACCTACTCAGTATCATTAATTTATTTCTTTTAAAATATTTTTTTATTTGCAAATAGAGAAAAAAGAAAAAGAGAGAGAAAATGGGTAGGCTAGAACCATTTACCACTACAAATGAACTAGATGCCTGTGCCAATTTGTACATCTGAATTTACATGGGTACTAGGGAATTGAACCCAGGCTGTTAGGTTTTAAAGCAAGTGCCTTTAAAGAGCTGAACCATCTCTCCAGCTTTCAATGCCATTTAAACCTCTTCTAATAAGACCCTGAAACTTAACTAAAACTCTCATGTTGAAATGGGCAAAAAAATATATAGTTTTATATGCAGTATTCATAATAATACTTGTATGTCTTATTGATACACACACACAGCCTTCCTCCAACATAGTGCCAATCAGCTACTGCCCCAATTAGAAAAATTCTAATTTTTCATCTTCTATGACACATAGAGTCCCACTTTTCCATATAGTCTTCTAGGTTGTATTTTCTATGGATTTTTTTCTTTATATTTCCCCCTTTTACTAGTAGGTATTGTGATTTCTTGCACTGATAAGTTTATTGGTCAAGTCAAGCTGGTCAATAAATCATGAATGATAGTTAAATTGTCTTTTACACAGTATTTTCTGCCCTTATGACAGAGAGAGAAAAAGAGAGAGATAGAGTTGGTTTTAGAATAACCCTTTCTCAAGTCCATGTTTTTCTTTTAAGATCCAGGGAGGTGTGAGTCAGAATCTCTCCAATGTCCTTATGTCTCTTCCCCAGATATGAGCTGTTCTCTCAAATACAAGAACAGTTTTTCCTGTCTCCTGTCACTGTAATCGTAAGCTATTACATGGAGTATTCTTAGTTTATAATTAATTCTGACTGAGAGAAATGGCTTTAGCGTTTATAAATATTAGGGGGAAAATTATGTCTCCTTCCTCCTACAAAAGAGGTAGTGGGGTGATGGTCACAGGCAGGCTTATTATCTATGAATGTGTCATTATTTGGAAGCACTGTTTCAAGTTTAATTCACCTTAGAAGGCACCTTCACCTGATGTGGCTTTTGTGCTTAGTCAATTAATATAGCACGTGGAAAAATTAATAGGAAGGTGAATCCCTGTGCAGCCCAAATAGTCAGGAGGCTCAGTAAAGTCTTATAAAATAACTATGAAGCAACAGTGAAGGGGTGCCTATAATATTCCTAGAAAGCCAAAGAGTACTTCACACCTTGAGGTCTCAAAGGTGGAAACACCCTGCCACACTTTGATTATACATTCAAGGTCTATAGTATATGAGACTTTTTTAAAATTCACACTAGGAACTTCACAGAGGAAGTTTTCTCACGTTTCTCTGAATTGCAGTTCCTTCAAAGCATTTATACCCAAAATGTGTTGCAAGAGAAAAACAAAGAAAAGGGAAAAGGAAAAATGACCCCTCCTACTTCTATATCCTCTCCATAGTCAAAGTTCAACAGTGCCACTTGTTCTTGACAGATAACTGAAACCACTGCATTAGGACCAACCAGTTGTGCAATTGCATTTATTAGACTGTCCATTAGCTAATTTCTTTCTTAATTTTTTTTTAAATTTTTATTCATTTATTTGAGAGAGAGTGAAAGAGGAAGATAGAAAGAATGGATGCACCAGGGCCTCCAGCCACTGCAAACGAACTCCAGACTCACGCACCACATTGTGCAACTGGCTTACGTGAGTCCTGGGGAATTGAACCTGGGTACTTTTGTTTTGCAGGTAAGCGCCTTAATCATCTCTCCAGCTCCCAGCTAATATTTCAAAACCGATTGCCGGGCGTGGTGGCGCACGCCTTTAATCCCAGCACTCAGGAGGCAGAGGTAGGAGGATCGCTGAGAGTTTGAGGCCACCCTGAGACTACATAGTGAATTCCAGGTGAGCCTGAGCCAAAGTGAGACCCTACCTCGAAAAACCAAAAAAAAAAAAAAAAGATCTAATTTACCCAGACAAAGCAAAATTCTCACACTTGTGTTCAATGCTCCTGTCTAAAATATATCTCACCAAGTACTGATGCCTTATTAAAGTTTTAATTAATACTATTTCATGAGTTGAATTTGTTTCAATGTCTTTCATTATCCTGTTCTATTTTCTTCTCTTACAAAAATCACAGTAACTTCCTGTGCTTATTTCTTTGTGGCTCATCCTGTCCTTCATATATTTGACATTCATCTGTGTTTTAAGTCAACTTCTAAAAAAATTGTATTCAGGGCTGGAGAGATGGCTTAGCGGTTAAGACGCCTGCCCACTAATCCTCAGAACCTGGTTCCAATCTCCAGGTCCCACATTTAGCCAGATGCAAAGTGACAAAAGGGCGCAATGCCGCACTTGCCACAAGGGGGCACACACATCTGGATTTCATTCACAGCAGCTGAGAGACTGCTGGCATGTCCATTCTCTGTCTGTCTCTCCCTCTCTGTCTTTCTGTCTCTCTCTGTGTCTCTCTCCAAAAATAAAAATTAAAAAATTGTATTTAAATTGTATTTAATTAATTAATTTACTTAACATAGGCAGAAGAGAGGGTGACAGAGAGAGAGAGAATGGGTGTGACAGGGCCTCCAGCTGCTACAAACAAACTCCAGATGCATGCACCACTTTGGGCATCTGACTTATGTGGGTCCTGGGGAATAAAACCTGGGTCTTTTGGCTTTGCAGGGAAGCACCTTAGCTTCTAAGCCATCTCTCCAGCCCAGAAGTCAACTTTTCCTTAGAATCTACAACCTTGAAAATAAATGCCTGCATTTAGTCATGTCTTTTAAACTTTCACACTCATAAACAGATATTAACCTCTGGGAATATATTAATATATATATTAATATATTACTACACTTTCACATTCATAGAGACATTTTAAATGATGTATGCTAAGAATAATAACTTTACCACATAATAATTTACAAAAAGAAATTTCAAGATGAAGTGGTCCTGTTATTCAGTACTAAGTTATTTTCAAGAACAAGAGGCAGATTAATTTTGCCCTACACCACTACAAAAATCACCATAATTTTTTATAAAACTTAGCTCAAATTCTTCCCAGTGGCCACCAAGTTAATACAGACTTAATTAGTGCTTTCCATAGTTACTCAAACCACAACAGATATCTTTTCAATGCCCTTGATTCTGTAACTCATATGCTTAACACAACCCCATTAGTTAAACAGAGTTCAGAAAGACCAAAACATTTCAACATTTTCTGTCATGTGACAGACAGCCAAACAGTTCAACAGAACTCCAACTTTGCTCAAAAATGCTTCCAAATTGGGAAGATCGGTTATACAAATGGCATAGGGACATTTGTTCAGCAAGAAAGAACTAAAACTACACAGAACTCAGAACGTCAAAGAGGCTTTCTGAAATGTTTCAAAAAGAACCTAAAAATACTGAAAGGTGCTATCAAAGAAAAGCAAAGACTGAAGTGTATCATATGGACAAATCTTTAGCAAGAATTAGACTTTCTGGAGAATTCAAAACAAAGTCAAAATTCCCATTCCTCTCTCTTACGCAAGAAACACAGCAGCTGATAGTGGCTGAAATGGAAGTTAAGAAAAGTCCCTGGAGTAAAGTAATCCCAACACTATTTATTCAATCTTTCCTCGCCATTCAGGATCAACATCCTGTGAGTGGCTGATTCCCAAAATGTGTCTTTTCTCTTAGCTGGCTCAACAAAATTGTTATCAGATCACAAGCTTAGCCCTGACTGCCCAAAGAAGCTAAGTTTGGCCACCAGCACTTGATAAACCAGTTAATTGGATATTTACCAGTGAAAAACAAGACAAATAGTTATATTCAGTGTGGCTTTCCTAAGAAGGCAGACAAAGAGATCTATTGGTGACCTAAGTTCATCTTCATGTATTACATCAAATTTGCATCTAACGTGGCTCAGAGAAATTTGCAGAAGAGGGGGCCGAAAGAATGTTAGAGCCACAATTATGGGCATTATGCAGAGATTTAGCTTATCCCCCATAACTCTTGACTACCCCCACAATGCATAACCCACATTCACCATTGATGAGGGTCCCTATGGAAGAAGGAAGACAGGGAGGAGGATAATGGAGTCACCATTATGAATGTAAAATTAGAATAATAACAATAAAATTAAAAATTGGGTCTAAGCACAGGGTAGCTAGGCCATTCCCATCAAGGTGGAATTCTCCCATCACTGCTGTCACAGCTTCAGTCTCTCCTGAAAGGGATTTAGACAAGCTTTCAGAAATTTATGCAATCTCTTTCTGGAATATAAGCTCCCCTTCTGGCTGGCACTATTGCCCGTGCTTTGTCTTTCTTTTAACATGATACCCCTGAGAAAATCCAATTTGGGGAGGGGTATATTGCCTCAGTACTCTAATAATCAAAAGGTGGGCACAAATGCCTTTTTATATTTTTATTCCTTCCAAGGTAATTATATTCTTATTCAATATTAAGCCATTTTATTCCTTCTAAGATAATTATATCCCTATTTAATATTAAGCCATTTTATTCCTTCCAAGATAATTATATTCTTTTTCAAAATTAAGCAATTTTGCACATTTAAGTGACTCTTCTCAGTAGCTTACACAATTTTGCAATATCTATTCCAGGTAAGAAAATTCTTTATCACCCCTCTCACCAGAGCTTACATTGCTTAATTACTCTGTGATTTCAGGGAACTAATAGCATCATGACCAAAAGAAAGTTAATTTGCAATTTGGTAATGATTTTCCCTATTTAAATGTATATATGTATTTTTAAATGTATTTTTATAGACTCAATTTTCTATAAGTCATCAGAATGAGTTTACAAAAATATGTTATCCTATAATGCTAATTTATATTGTAGATAGTCCACTCTTTCTTCGAACGTGTATATGACACCCCAGTTATTAATCCTACTCCTATTCTTTTTTATTTTTATTTATTTACTTATTAGAGATGGAGTAAGGGAGAGAGAGATAAAGAGACACAGAGAGAGAATGTGTACTCCAGGGACTCTAGCCACTGAAAACTAACTCCAGATGCATGCATCACCATGGCTTACATGGGTACGGGGGAAATGACCCTTGAACTGGGGTTCTTAGGCTTCACAGCCAAGCACTTAAGCACTAAGCCACCTCCCCAGCCCCCCCACTCCTCTTCTTAATAGTACCTTGTTCTTAGTATTTTGCTCTTACCAACTCATTTCTTCCCATGAGAATAAGCAGAGCAGATAATTGGCATACATTAAGTGGTATCTAGTTAGTCTACTATGTGCACACTAGCAAAGATTTCTACCACTGAGCTTCTTCTCTGGTCTTCAATGTATTCTTTCCTTCTATCCACATGATTCCCAACATTTTATGAGGTTCTCTGTTAAATAGGATGGATGTCATCCAATTCTGCTGTTTTAGCAAATTACTTTTTTCTGCAAACAATAATATAAATATTGTCATTATCTTAGCATTTAACATATGAGCAAAGTTGAAGTTATATGTAATAAAACATTAATTCCAAAAATCACTCATCCTTCCATCCATTCATTTAATTAAATTCACAATGCATTGACAATGAATGTTCATAAGAGAATTTTAGGGGCCCTTTTACTTACTATTATTTTGTTATAGCTGCACTGATATTATATTCTCCTCTGAGACAATTATTACATCTTAGAAACCAGGATAAGAACTTTGATTTGCTTTTCTCACTTGCACTCAATACATTTATATCATTTTAAACGTTGTATTATGGGTTGAGGAAATTAATACAATTGAACAAATAAAAGGAGAATCACAAAATGTTTTGCCTTATGCATTTTTTTTTTTGAGGTAGGGTCTTGATCTAGGCTGACCTGGAATTCACTATGTAGTCTCAGGGTAACCTCAAACTCATGGCAATCCTCCTACCTCTGCCTCCCAAGTGCTGGAATTAAAGGCATGCACTACCTCACCTTGCCTGTTTTGCCTTATTTAAATAAATTTAGGCAACAATTTATTTCAATAGCTATGTTTATTGTTTTTAATATATGTAATGATGCATGCTAGTTTAGTATTTTCACTGTTTCTAAGCAGTGGGTTGGATAAAGAAAATGTAAATATCAATAAGACTAATAGAATTATAAATATACATAAATATAAATTAAATATTTCATGACTTAGTGAAAGAGAAAATTTGAATAATTTTTTCGTAACAAACATCTTGTAATTGTTAAGTGGTTCTTAACAGTGCAGTTGTGCAGTGTTATAGAAGCCTGTACAGAGCATGCATCCCTTTGAAGAGAATACTAAACTTGAGATTAATTAACTCTCATGTAAAAACTAAAGTTAAATTAACTGGTACACTTCCCCATCGTGTATTTTTTTTTTAATTTTTTGTTTATTTTTATTTATTTGAGAGAGACAGACATACAGAGAGATAAAGAGGCATATAGATAGAGAATGGCTGTGCCAGGGCCTACAGACACTGCAAATGAACTCCAGATGCATGTGCCCCCTTGTGCAGCTGGCTTATGTGGGTCCTGGAAAATCAAACCGGGATCCTTTGGCTTTGCAGGCAAACACCTTAACCGCTAAGCCATCTTTCCAGCCCCCCCCCATCGTGTTTTTAACCATTCCTTACAGATTGGATAGAACATATTCAACTCACAGCAAATATCTTGCAAGTAAAACGGTTACAATGTCTTATTCACAGTAACAAAAGTATAAGAAGCACTAGAAACAATTAATTAATTTGGCAAACAGAACCAAAACAGCCATTTCAGGATGTATAATTGCTATATACTCCTACTCATATGACCATTATACATTTTGGGTACTGAAATATCCATGTATTTGATTAAGGGATACTCTCTCAAGACCTTTCTGAGTGCCATATATATATATATAAAATATTTGGTAGCTATTGCATTAAACTTTTATATATATATATATATATATATATATATATATATATTTCTTATATTTCTGCTGAATTTCAGGCAACATTCTATCTACTATTTTTATATTTTTTTTCTAAAGAATCTCAGGCAATGAATGAGAGTATATATTCCTGTTTATGGACAAGCCTACCCAATAGAATTGTCAAGGAATTTTCTTCAGCCTTGGAGACTATGTTTTTGTCATTTTCCTGCCAGTTCACAGTTTTCAGTTTCACATCCAGGCTCCATTGCATGGCAAGCCCAGACATCCAAGACCATAATGAGCAAAAGACTTTTAAAGAAAACAAAGCTGTATTTTTAAAACAGACGTGTAAGCCAACTGCAGCCCCCTCCAGGGGTACACAGGCTGAGGTCCATGATACATTGAGTCCTCTGTTCACTTGAATAACTCAGAGACATCTATGGAAATGTATTTCATGAAGTTAAGATAGTGTTAGCAAGAGGCTAGATGGCCTGTGCCAACCTGGACATCACTTTTGGAATTGTCATATTTTCCTTATCCCTATTTTTATTCTAGAAAGGAAAACAAATCACAATCCCATATGAATATGAGCCATTCAATGGAGTATTTCCTATTTTAGAAAAATTGCCAAACCAGATTACTAATTTATTAGCAAAAGTAAATATCCTATTATTTATTATATAAGACATGTTCTAGATATAGCATTTTTCTTAATATTTATTAATTTTGAAATACTACATTTTATTTTTTCCTCCAAATCAGTGACAAATTCAAGGACACACGCAAGGCGCAAGGGACTCCATCAAATACTGGTTCTTTCCCTTTTAGATAATGAAATTTGAAAATTTCATTTTCTTTTATTAAGTCATAAGTGCACTGTCTCCTTAAAAAAAAAAAAACGAGAAAATAACTAGAATGAGCTCTTTGAATCCTTTTAAAAATTCATCTTGAGAATTCAATTTCTTTTGCCTCTTAATGTCTTACGTTCGGATCATCTCCTTCAGTTTTATAGAACAAGAAGAGCAGTTTTCTTTAAATTGCTAAGTTCTATCTCGCTCAATGTGTTTTCTACCTTAGGCCTTGCATTCTATGCTTACCAAGTTGTACTGAGGCTTTCTCTCCTCTACTCGATGAAAAACAGTAAGTCATGGCATTCTGATTTATTGGTAAACTTTAGCAAAGCTGTACAAACATCAAATATCTCTGGGGATACAAATAATGGTCCCAAACATTCTCAGAGCAAATGTAAACAACTTCTCATTTTTTAAGAGACCATCATAAAGAAGTCTGACATATAACATAAGTGTGATCTAAATAATTCCATATCAATACATGAAAACTCAAAGAAATCCTGTAGGATTTTTCAATTGTTCTTGATTTTCTTCAGGCACATTATTTATTTGTTTGTAATATGTCAGAATAGATCTTAGAAATTTAAATTTCACTTATCTCATGTCCCATTAAAAGCTCTGGGTTTAGCATTTAGCACCGCTGGGAAGAAGGGTTTTGGTGAAAATGAAAGTTTCCTACATGAATCCATAAATAATTGAAATCATGTGTTGTTGGTCAGTAAATTTTTAAATTTTTATGCTGTTTATAATTCTGTGATAAAATCTGACAGAAGGAATACCCAGTGGAACATAAATTGACCATGCTTGTAAAATGCTACCTACACAGTTGATAGCTCTACATTTCAAAAGCTCATTGTAATTTATCTTCAGAATCTAAATCATGCTATGTTGCTATCTGTGGACATATATGATTTTTCTGTATGCTTCCTCACTGGCCTATAAACCCAAGAAAAGTAAGAGTTGCATTCAATACTCAATAGTAGTACAGAGTACTAAGAACAACAAAAAGTATAGAGACAGTGATAGTATTAATTCTTAACTTACCCCCCCGCCCCAACCAAGGGTTCTTGATACAGGGTTCTTGCTGTCCTCAAACTTAGCTATCCCATTGCCTCAGCCTCTCCTTCCTGTATTGGGACTACAAGTGTGTATCTCCAAGCCAGCCTTAATATTAATTTCTTAAATCACTGAAAAGTTCCTGAGGAATCAAATAATGCTAACAACTTTTCCCATAGGAGAAAACATTAGAAATTTTCAGTAATTAATTTTGGAAAACTGATATATAAGAATCATAGCTGTTCAAGTAATTCTATGTAAGGATGAAATAACCTTGTTTATATTGCCTCTAGTTTGCAGATATTGATTATAAATTTGAAAAAGATACCTCTGGGATGAACATGCAAAATGAGTTTCATAAAAAATAGAAATTTTACAATACAGACAATTGATAGGATAGCTGGAGATAAGTGATGCTATGATGTCTCTAATAAAATGTAAGCATAAAATAATAGCTTAATACTTAACAGCAAATAAATTTTTCAGAGTTAGTATCAAATACAAGATCACCTACAGGGTGATATTTTGTTATTGGTTAACAGTATCTAAACCAAGAAATTGAAGCTAATATAATTGGCTAATTTATGAACTTTTAAAGCCTAAATGAAGTATTTTTAAACTCTATAGGAAATTTAGAAATATGCTAATTGTATAAACTGATTATGTTCACACAAAAGGCTTCACAGATATAAAAATCAATTGGTAAACCCAAATATAATTATATATTTACTTAAACTGAAGACTCTTGCCTATATAATTGTAAAGTTCCTTCAAGAGTGGCAACTATTTGCTTTTCAGTTTCTGTATTGCATTTCTGGTTTGCGTCATAAACTTAGTCAATATCTTCTGCCACAGTGCTGCCATTATCGAGTTTTCATCATTGTACTCTTTTCAATTTTTTCATTTAGTTATCTATTTAATTGCAAGGATAGATAGATAGATAGATAGATAGATAGATAGATAGATAGATAGATAGATAGATAGATGATAGATGGATACATGATGATAGATAGATAGATAGATAGATAGATAGATAGATAGATAGATAGATAGATGATAGATAGATAGAGAGACTAAGACCACCAGTCACTGCAAACAAGCTCCAGATGCATGCACCACTTTGTGCCTCTGGGCTCTATGTGCATCCTAGAGAATCAAGCTAGGGCCATTAGGCTTTGCCAGCAAGAGCCTTAACTGATGAGTCATCTCTCCAGTCTGATTATACTCTTTTAAGTAGAAGAAATTCACAAAGTACATCACCGATCCTTACATTTGGAAAGGTAATATCTGACAATGACACCTGGATTGAGAGAACTGCATTAGGGTACTGTCAGCATTCACGTGTGTCATTCTTGATCTCAACACTCAGTGTTCTGATTGCCAATCAGACACTGTTTTCCAGTTCCCTGTGTCAAGTTGATAACTTCATTTCAGAGGGAGGATGGCAGATTTTTATGTTTACAGACCAACTGGAAGTTTCTTCATCAAAACATGATGAAAAGTTTGGGTGGTGAACGGATGCAATATGATATTGTGTTATTCAAGCAGTTTTGCAGTCTTCCCTGCAGTGAATGTTAAGGAAAGAAACATCACTTCCCAATGGAAGCTGCACATTGCCATGGGACTTAATTTCACAATCTTAAGAGCAAAGCGTTTTTTTGTCAGTCCCAAAGACATACTTTAAGAGCTAGCAAGTGGTTTCACTGTTACTTTGTTATAAAGTGGATATGTTCAAATCAGCCCTTTAATCCTAGCATTTGGGAGGCAGAGGTAGGAGGATCAGTGTGAGTTGAGTGAATTCCAGATCAGTCTGAGTTAAAGGGAGACCTGGAAAAATCAAAAGAGAAATAGAGTGGGCACACCCTGGCCTCCCAGGAGGTCTAGACGCATGGGCCACTATGTACATCTGGCTTTGGGTGGCTACTGGGGAATTGAGCCCAAGTGTCAGGCTTTTCCCGCAAGTGCCTTTAACTGCTGAGCCATCTCTACAATCCAAACAGGAGTTTTTCCATCAAGCCTAGATTCAAATCCTAACTATCCATTACAGCTACAAGATACCAGACCAGCCAGGCGTGGTGGCGCATGCCTTTAATCCCAGCGCTCTGGAGGCAGAGGCAGAGGCAGAAGGATCTCTGTGAGTTCAAGGCCAGTCTGAGACTACATAGTGAATTCCACATCAGCATGGGCTACAGCGAGACCCCCACCTTGAAAAGCAAAAAATAAAAATGAAGATTGCAGACCAGAAAAAAAAATAATAAAGTTGATATGTTCAAATCATATGCTACTCTGTTAGCCTTGGACCTAGTCAATGAAAAATCAGAACTGGATGAAACTTATCATTTGTTTTTGAACCTTTAGGTTCTGAGCCAATTTTTTTTTTTTTTTTTTTTTGTGAACAATGCATATTCTGACCTATCTTGACTTAAATGTGAAAGACTGTTATCTCAGAGATATAGAAATTATTGTACCTAAGCTATGTCTGGCACTGGGATCAATGTAGAAATTTAAACTAGACAGAAGGAAATTATTTTGTATTTTCTTCAATGACATGCCTAAATGAATCACAGCTAAATCAAACTCAGTTGAGTCAGAAGTAACTTAGTGTGTAATGTATCATCATCTTGAGTAGAAAACAGGAAGTTGGGTTTAGCAATGTAACAAATTCTGAGGCCAGGAGAACATGTTTCTGTAGATAAAGATCTTAGGATGAGGCTTTGGCTTCAGGAACAGAGAAGTGACAGCTTTGAAGGACAGGAGCAGGAAGAAATAACAAAATTTTTTATGTATGTTGGATAAACACCTTGGATTTGGGAGTAAAACATTTTTTTAAAAAAAAGTAAGGTTTGCCAATGATGACTAGGTAAAGTGGTAAAAATCTAAGCATGCCACCACATTGGGTAGGTATGGGAGATAGAGAGAAAGACACACACACAGAGAAAGAGCACAGCAAAGGGAAGAAAGACAGACACAAGAATCAAGGATGTCAGATAGCTGGCTGCAGCACAGTCATTTTACATAATTATTTGGATGCATTGTTGCGATGTCCTCAATGTTCTTTTTCTTTTTTTTTTTTTTTTTTTTTTTTTCCCAAAATACCTTCATTGCTTTGTTTTAACCATGTTTACTATTTTAGGTTACACTTTTAATTATATATAAAAATCAGGGACAGAGGGGAAGCAACTGAGCACTGGGTAATCATTTACAAATATGTAATTGCTTGAACATGAAGTTTTCCCACAAATTGTTCATGTGTCAGGGAGTTATTCCCCAAGAGGGTGACATCATTTGGGGACATTTCAGAAAACTTAAGAAGTAGGATATAGTCTGAAGAAGTATGTTACTTGCACACCTTTAATCCCAGCACTTGGGAGGCCCAGGTAGGATGATTGCTGAGTTTGAGGCCACCCTGAGACTATATAGTTAATTCCAGGTTACCCTGGGCTAGAGTAACATGCTATCTCAAAAATAAAATAAAATAAAGTATGAGACAAATTAAATGATTTTATGCTATTAATCTGAATTTATCTGCCCAGTCATTGTTGACAATTTGATAGTTTAAATTATTATTATATGAAAATAAAGACAGATATTATTCCATCCAATTAGTAGAAATCAATAGCACTGTGCTAGAGAGATAGCTTAGCTGTTAAGGTGTCTGCCTGCCAAGCCTAAGAACACCTGTTTGATTATCCAGGTGCCACATTTAGGCACACACAAAAAAGTGATGCAAGGGTGCAGTGTCACACATGCACATAAGTGGACGCATCTGTCTGGAGTTCATTCACAGTGGCTGTGAGGCCACTGGTGTGCCCATTCTCCATCTATCTCTCTCTCTCAAAAAAAAAAAAAAAAGAAATTAATAGCATAGAAAATATTATCTTACCAGTATACTATTTATTATTAAACAAAATATTAATAAAAAAAGAAATTCATTGCAAAAAAAAAGAAATGGGGTTGGAGAGATAGCATAGCAGTTAAAGCGCTTGTCTGCGAAGCCTAAGAACCCAGGTTCAATTCCATAGTACCCATGTAAGCCACATGCAGCAGGTAGGGCTGAAGAAAGAGCCGGTCCAGCAGCTCCTCTTGGGGCTGAGCGGGATGATGAGTGTCTGCAACCCAGATCCCTCCTCTAAGACACCGGAGAGAAAAACACACTGGGTCGGGAGTCTTGTCGAATCAGGAACTCCTTTTATTTTAGTAGGAAGGTGTTTATATAGCTTTGAGAAAGAGGGTGGGTCTCAGGATGGGATAAAGGTGTAGGGGCCAATAGTATTTCACCACGTCAGCAGCATCTGGGAGGAGTCAGTTTTGGCTTAGGCTTTGCTGAGTCACTCCTAAGCGGGAGTAATAGGCCAAAGACAGGTCGCTAAACTCTAGTCAGGCTCAGGAAGTTCCACTAGTCCTCACACCCGGGCCTCTTAGGGCCCAACAATGGTGGGCATGTATCTGTATTTCGCTTGCAGTGGGTAGAGGCCATGGTGTGCCCAATCATTTTCTCCATCTGTCTCTGTCTTTCTCTCTCTCTCTATCTCAAATCATTAAAATATTTTTAAAAGACCCGGTAGAACAATAATAATAGTAATGACATTCACATCAATCCAAACTAAAAGTGGATATAGTGATATAAATATAAATTTCTGAAAAGAAGAACAAATTTTTTTTTTCTTGGCAAAAAAGAAGAAATGACTATCAAAAAAAAGGGAAAAAGACAAGAATAGTTTTTTGTACTATGTCAAAACAATGGTATGCCAATAATAAAATTTAGAGTTGCCTGTATCAGGAAGTCTTATTAAGTAAAATATCATTTTAGAATCTTCTCAGTTATATGTAAGGATCAAGCACAGTGATCTTTCCTTTTTTGCAGTTTCATCTGAGCATGAATTCAATTATGAAGGCCTCCATCAGCCTTCTGGGAGGAAGAAGGGGTAGCCACTTGGCCTCGGAGAGGATGGCATTGTCCTAAACCTTCCACTGAGGCAGAAGGCCCAGAATTTTGCTGATAATATTTTCTTGTTGGTATTTGCTTCTAGTAACCATCAATATTCTCTTTAATACACACCTCAGGACTTTAGGAAGAAAGCAACTTCCCATATTCACATTCCCCCTCATTTCTTTTCTGAATTAAACAAGCTATGGTGTCTACAGTATCATTTAAAATTATAGCTAATGGATTGGGAAGGGGAGAAGTGGACATGACAGACAGATAACATTTGCAAATTTGAAACATTGGAATTGCAAACATTATCTTCAGGTTACAATCAGACTCAGTCTCAAATACCAACAAACAAAGATTATTTAGATTTATAATGAGAAATTTTTGATAGAGAGTATATTTACTGAGATGTATTAGTAAGGAATTATATCATTGTGGGTAACAGATTAGGATTGACAAATTCACATTGCTGTCAGTGTCAGAAGTTTCTTGAACCATGATATAGAACAATAACCTTAATTTCAATAGTTTTTATTTACTTTGGTTGAAATAGAATCTTACTATGTAGCCTTGGGTGGCCTTGAACTCATATTAACAAACCTCCACTTGTACTAGCAGCCCTTCTTCTTCAGGCGTATCAGCACTGTGATCACAGGCATATCCCACCCACCAAGTACAGCTCTTCTTTAATCTTTGATGTAACTTCTCATGTGTGAGGGAAGGTAGCAAAGCCTTAGGAATAAAGCATTATCTCTCACAAAACAGCATTCACTCATGTTTTCAAATCAAACTCTATTTGTATTTAGACACACTTATCACTTGCAATTACCTTTAAATTATGATATTCATCACAATTCTCATTATTTAATCTATTAGTCACAGTATGAAATTATCAGTCTCCAGTTAGAATGGATAATATCAAGATAAGATCAAGCATGGCAAGGATGTGACAAAATGATCCTCTAGCATAAAGTTGATGAAATATAAATTAGTATGAAGAACAGTAAGGAGATTCTTAGAGAAACACTGAAAGTAGACCTACTCTAGCAATTTGGTATCCCATTTTTGTGTATTTGTATGCAAATCTTATTATATCTTTATATCAAAGAGACACTTATATTCTTATTTTGACCGTATATCTCATGTTCATTGAGCATCAAGCTCAATATCCTCCCACAAATTAATGGATAAAGATGATATGATGTAATTTAAGTTTTATAAAATATAAGGTATAATAAAATATTCCCTTACAAAAATAATGGTACTTTCTTATTTGTAGCCAAATGAATGGAAATTGTTGGCATTGTGTTAAATGAAATATATCAGTCACAGCTATACAAGACTACATTTTATCTCATATCTAAATGTTATTAAGTGTAGATCACATAATAACACTGATGGCTAAAGCCTGGAATGGGGACAGATTGGACAGATTGGATAGAATGGAGGTTGGACCATGGTCTCTAGCATAGCTATATAAAACAAGTGAATTTTAATGCTTTCAGAGCAGCAGGATAATGCATTAAAATTCTCAAAAATGAAAAAAAAAGTTGAAACAGTATCATAATGGTTGAATTTCAGGATTTCATTAATTTCTCATTTAAATTTTGGGTGATAATTTTAGAAATATATTTATTTACTCTGGAAATGACTTTTATTTCTTCAAGGTAGTTTCTGATAAGCCTTTTGTTTCCCTTATTGATGTTTATACAATATTGTTTGCAACACAAATGAATAAAGATCTGTGTTTCTGAAAGCCTTGGGATCTCATTTCTCTATTTTATTCTAAGGTCTTGCAAAAACAGCACAAGGAAAACAATGTTGAAATACACTGTCTTCTCTCAAGAATCAAATGCAGCAAACATAGAGGTGGAATGTATTATTATGAAAACTCAGAAGTAATATCCTGGTTATGATTATTCATGTATGTACCAAATGTGTTAGCCATGCCACAAGTTTCCCCCAACAATAAGCATGCTGAAGAAGGTATTCCTTATATTTCTATTGTAATCAATTAAAAAGTACCATATAGAAAAATTTCATTAGTTTGAATAGAATATAAAAGCAAAATAGAAGAATGGATTAGCTGGATTCTAATCCTTTTCTAGCCATTGTGTTCAAGTTTCAAGCTAATCTGTCTGTAATAAAATTGGTTATCACATAGAGTAAATTATTAGTAAATAACATGTCTAATATTCACAATTTAAATACAAATAACTTTATTATGAATTGGTTGCATACAGTAATGTGGTAGTTTGAATAGATGGCCCCCAATATATTCAGTGTTTTATTAGATTATAGTTTGCATCTGCAGCCACTTGGTTGGAGGCAATATCACAGAGCGGATATTAAGGTGTGGTGGTGGGTTTGAGATTTCTATTGTAAAGATATGCAAAGTGTGCCTAGCTGGAGTTCCTGAGGTATGCTAAGCTGTGTGCTTCTGGCTTTTGGCTTGTGGCTTTGCTCTCTGTGTTTGGTCCTGTGAAAGCAAGCCATTTTCTTCTGCCATTGTGGAACTTCCCCTGGATCTATAAGCATCAATAAATATCCCTTCCTCCATAACTGTGACTGGTCTGGAAGTTCATCTTAGCTAACTTGAAGCTGTTTGCTACAAGTAAGAAAAAGGGTATTTTGATCTTTCTTTTTTTTTTAATTTTATAAAATAAACACAGAGCTAATGGAGCAAACTAAAAAAAGAAGAGTACATTTTGATTTTAGCAACATCAATTTAAAGTATTTGAAAGGAATTAAATCAAATAGTTTTGTGCCCTATAGCAAGAAATATATTCCTATCATAGTTGACTCTGAATATTTCTGCTGTGAAAATAGTTAACTTCTAAAATTCCCTGGAAATTCGGATTTCAATACAAGGGGATAAAATGATGGGTCTATAGCATAGTATTTGTCTTAACTGCTGCTGAACTGACTGCAATGAGAATAAATATCTTTAAGATTTTAAACTTTGTCAATAATATTCCATATTCATAATAATGATTTCGTATTGTAGTCTTTATCATATTTTCTGACTTTTGTGAGAGAAATATATTGAAAACAATGGTTATCCTGAAATTAAAAATAAAATTCTCTCTCCTTCTCTGTATCTATAAAAACACATATAGATATGTGCATGTGCGTGCGCACACACACACACACATACAAACACATTTAAAATTGCTAAACCAACTCCTATTACATGTTACAGAACCTGGTGTTCACAGAGTTTAGGAATATGAGTAAATCTTAAAAATACTCCATAAAATACAATTTCTCTCATACATATATATGCTGCATGTAGCCAATCAGCCCTAGTACTATGTGATACCACAGGGAGTAAAGTGCTTGCTGTGTAGCATGAGGTTCTGAGTTAAGGTCTCCAGCATGGCATCATAAGCCTACAATCCCAGTGCCATGGAAGAGGAGACAGAATGTTCCTGGGACTTGCTAGATAGCTATTGTAGCTGAATCACTGAGATAAAGAAAGACTCAGAGATCCTGACTCACAAATTTTTGTGAAGAATGACTGAGAAACACATCCTATATCAACCACTGACCACAAGAGGCACACACAAACATGTGTACTCCTACATATATGAATATACATATGTGCATGTGCATACATATACACATAAAAACATACACAGATGCACACTCTAAACATACACATACATATAATATGAAAAAAAAAACAAATAAATTCATGAGTTACCGAAATTGTACTGGCTCAAAATATTTATATTTATTAGACATTTGGAGTATTCTATGCACCATGATAAATGCTGAACTGATGAGATAAACATGGCAAAATCCTCTCAAGTAAGGAGCTCAAACCTTACACTGAAAATTGACTCAAGGTGTTTCCACTTTAAATTACCATGTGAGACTTTAAATGAACAAGAATTTGAATTTTCTCATGTTTAGCCATGGATATGAGAAGCTAATTATGATACCAACCTTCATGAGTCTTATTTTTACAATGAAAATAAAAGCTACATACTTAGAGGACTGCATGCACTCAAGAACCAGTCTCATTTCTCACCATGCCTGAGATGCAGAAACAAATTTTCATATGTGGTCTAGAGAGATGGCTTAGCAGTTAAGATGTTGATTAAAATTAAATTTTGTCTATTTTGTCATATATGAAGTGATTATTTAATCCATCTCAATTTTTTCTGTGTTGCATTTAAGACTGTACCTCTGGCTGGCCTGAAAATTGCTATGAATTTCAAAATTGTCCCAAAATTATGGCAATCCTCTTGATTCAGACTTCTTAATATAAGGATTAAAGAAATAAGCAACCAGGCTCAGTTGTATAAGATATCTCAGATCAAAACATCCCTTCACTAAATTTGAATGATGACATTGCTTGGTCTTTTTAAGAAATTAGGATTATGATTATTTTTGAGACTATGTGGAACTATGATTCATCAAGACCATGTAAAAAAACTGTAATAGTTTAAGTATTTGCTACATGAATTCTGTTCTTATAAAACTGAAAACAAATACTTTAATAATTGATCAATGTTGCCTAAATATTTGTGTTAGTTAAATATAAAACCAATCAGTGATTTAGAGTTATAGATTAAGTTATCTGTGTTCCAAAGTAGACTATTGAGAAATAACCAATAATAATAAAAACCTAAATTTTAAAAATCATCCTATAGTAAATATGAATACATTTAAATACATATAATACAGAAAAGTGCATTTTCTATAATTGCAAATTTCTATAAAGAGATATTTCTATTTACATGTATTTTAATGAAACAACTCACTAACCATATGGACACATAATATTAAACTTATTTTAATCCTCCACTGTGGACATTTAACAGAAAAACAAATTGAATTCAAATGTATGCAATTGTTGGCAAATGTTCAAATTTTTCTTCAATTTGGTAGAGACTTTCACAGTTTCATAATTTCTTCAATCTTATAAAGAATATAAATTGAATTCTCAGAATACTAAATAGAGCAGAATACATACATTTCATTATATTACATTTTTAACTTTCTGCATAATTAAATATGACTATTAATATTATAGCAATAATCTAGCAAAGATTCATTGCTGCTAAACAAGTACACTTATGAAAATATTTCATTACATGCTGAGAAATAGGAAGTATATTCAATGGCCAAATGTGGAAGTAATGTATGTATGTGTATATATATATATATATATATATATATATATATATATATATATACACAGCAGCATCAGGAAACTGTTCCTAACACTCACAAAGGGGAAACTGGCTATAACACCCCCATGATCCTGCCCCCAAATTCTCATTGTTGCAAATGCTCTTCTATGAATGGTGTATTTAGTGTTTATTTATTTACTTATTTATTTATTTATTTATATAGCATTGTTGAGATAGGGATTCATGCAGCTCAAGCAGGCCACATAGCTAGCCAAGAATACCTTGAAATCCTGATCCTGCTACATCTTTTTCTACAGTGTTGGGATAACACATATGTACCATGATATCAAAGTTGAATGAGGTATTTTTAGAAGTTTTGGCAAAATTGACAAACTGAAAATCGTACAAGATATAAGGACTTGCGAGCACTGTGTGATAAAGAACAAACAAACCACTGACAAAATGGTGTAGAGAACTGAATGGGGAGTTCTTGAAGGAAGAAATACAAATGACAAACACACTTAAGAAAATTTTCAACATTCCTAACTGTCAGGGAAATGCAAATTAAAACAACTATCCAATAAGAATAGTAACCATTAGAAATAAAAAAAAAAATGTTGGACAGGCAAAGATGGTTTAGGGATTAAGGTGTTTGTCTGCAAAGCCAAAGGATCCCAGTTTGATTCCCCAGGACCCACATAAGCCAGATGCACAAGGTGGCACATGCATCTGGAATTCATTTGCAGTGGCTGGAGGACCTAGTGCACACATTCTCTCTCTCTCACTCTCTCTCTACCTTTTTTCTCTCTTTCTCTCAAAGAAATAAATAGAATTTTTTAAAATGTTGGCAAGGATGTGGATAAATAGGCACCCTAATTCACTGTTAGAGGGATTGTATGCTGGTCCAACCACTATGGAAAACAATATTGAGACTCCTGGAAAGGATGAATATAGAGATACCAAAATTCCCAGATATTCACTTATTAGACATTTACTCTAAATACCCCATTCTTCACTACAAAGATATTTATTGAATGATATTTATAGCTGCTCAATCCATAATAATTAAGAACTAGAATGAACACAGGTGCCCATCTTTGGATGAATGGACACAGAAGCTGTGGTACATCTACATGATGGAATTCTACTCAGCACTATGAAAAAAATGACAGAGTGAAATTTGAAGAAAAATGGTTGAATACATCACCAGGTCAGGGTCCAGCCAAGCCACATCTGTCAGATCTGGGTGGAGCCCATGGAAGGTGGTGGTGATTTCTACGCAGTCATGTAGAGGAATTGATGCCTTATTGTTATCAGGAAGCAGCGAGGCTGGATTCAAAGCTGCAGTTTGGTGAAATTGTATCTTTGGTTGATCTAAGAGCAAGGTCTGATAGTGGGTTATGCATGAGTTGGATAGTCATCAATCTGAAGGGCTTTGTAGAATAGTCTTTATTGTATGCGAGGCTGTAATTGATAAAGTCTGCCTCAAGGTTAGTTTGTCAGAGTAGCAGCAGCTGCAATAGACTGGAGGCAAGGGGCCAACCTGTGGCTACTGGGTCTAACTTCTTAGACAAATAGAACACTGGGTCTTGTTATGGCCCCAGTCTCTAAGTTAGGATGCCACCGGCAGCCCCTCCCCCCCCCTTTTTTTTTTTTACAAGTGGAAGGGTTTGGTTAAGTCTGGAAGTACCGGGGCAGTTTTGGGAATGTCTGTTTCTCATTTTTAGTCTAATTAGGGGCAACTATGGTGAGTTTGAAAATAACTCTGTGGGCTGAGGCCCTGTACCAGGGTACATCTGCTCAGAAAGCTGAACTGATAACACTGACCAAGGCTCTGATATTGGGACAAGACAACACAGTAAATATCTACACAGCTATTATGCTTTTGCCACAGCTCATGTCCATAGTAAAGACTATTAACAGCAAAAGTTAAAGACATTAAAAATAAAATAAAATTTTGGACTTATTGGCTGCCATTTGGGAGCCTGCTAAAGTGGCTATAATTCATTGTCTGGGTCATCAGAAAGGGGAGACCACAAAAGCAAGAGGGAACAGACTGACAAGCCTAGAAGTAGAGTGCTGCCTTTCAGCATAGCATCCATCAGATCGTCTGGTCACTCTCCAGGCACTCACTCTTCCCTGAGAGACCAGCATACACAGAACAGGTCCTATAGCTCACCTCTCATCTGATAAAATAACAGACCCCCACAAGGATGGTACCAACTGAAAAATGGACGACTGTTACTGCCCAAGCCCTGGGGCAGAGACTGGCTAAACAACTACATGAAGAAACACACTTAGGCAGCAACAAGCCAGCCAAGCTAATAAAGAAAGAGCTTTTCTTCCCAGGTATGGACTCAGTCATCAAGGCCAACACCACCCACTGTGAGACCTGCTAACAGACAAACGCCTCCTCTGGTAAGATATCACCAATAGGGGTGAAAGAAAAAAGGGGGGAACAGAGCAAAGTAGATATTGGAAAGCTGATTTCACAGATGTAAAGGCAGATTGATACAGATATAAATATTTACAATATTTTATGTTGATACCTTTTCAGGATTAATAGAAGCTTTCCCTACTACTTCTGAGACAGACAATATAGTAATTAAAAAATTGTTATATATAATTCCCTGCTATGGGTTGCCCCTCAAAATAGATAACAGGCCTGCCTTTATGTCAGAAATCACTAGGAAATTGACCAAAACATTGGGGATCAATTAAAAATTACATTATGCCTATCATCCCCAAAGTTCAAGACAGATAAAAAGAATAAATTGGACCTTAAAGGAGACTTTAACTAAATTAACCCCAGAGACTGGCAAAGGACAGATAGAACTCCTTCCCTTTACCCTGTTAAGAGCCAAGTGTGCCACTTATGTAAATGTATGGATACCCCCATCCTGCCCCAATCGATCTTAAACAGATAACTGACTTTACTAATGAAATGCTTCTTTCTATCCAAATCTTAGACATACTTTTTATAAAGCAAGGGCCCTAAGGCTAGCAATAGATTCAGATGTATCCAAATTGGAAAGATACATCTCACATCTTGAAACTTCCCTATCTTCACAGGCAGAATTTACCCTTCAGAACAGATGAGGCTTGGACCTACTATTTCTACAAGGTGCTCTGTATTTTTTTAAAGGAAAAATGTTGCTTCTATGTTAATCATTCTAATGTTGGAAAAGAATTTATGGCTATACTTAAAAACAGGGTTCATAAAAGTAATAATAATACAAAGGGAACAATCCAAAAGTTGGTACGAATCTATGTTGAATTGGTCCCCCTGGATAACAACTTTAATTTCTGCCCTGAAAGGTCCCCTTATTGTTGGGTTTCCTGCCCTCACTTGTGGGCCCTGCATTATTAATGGCTTGGTAAAACTTGTTAAGGATCACTTAACCACAGCACAATTAATGGTTCTGAGACAACATAACCAACCTTTAGATTTATATCAAGGATTTGAGATGGAACCAAATTCAAGGGGGGAATGAAAGGACCAAACTGACACCATGGCCATGACAGGCTTCAGGAAGGTCCTGCCCTGACTAGGCCAAAGTTTCAATTTCCCAGAGGGGCAGACTCTGGATGCTGAGTCAGTTCCTAGAGACATGTCCAAACATGCCCAGACATGTCCAAGCTCCCAGTAATTTCTTCCTCTAAGAACTCCCCTTACAGTTCTCTGCCCCATTTTGTAAAAAGGTTTTTTGACTTTTTATTGTTTAGGTTTTTTAGTTCTTTGTAAATTCTAGAAATTAGGCCTCTGTCTGATGTGTATCCGGCAAAAATTTTCACCCATACTTTGGGTAATTTATTGGCTCTTCTTATTGTATATTTGTCTGTGACAAACTCCAGATTCATGAGATCCCAGTGGTTGAGTGTTTGTTTAATTTCCTGAGCTACTGGGGTTTCCTTCAAGAAGTCTTTTCCCACTCCTATATCACGGAACATTTCTCCTATTTGTTCTTCCAGTAGTAGCAGAGTTTCCTGTCTTATATTGAAGTCTTTGATCCATTTGGACTTGATTTTTGTGCATGGCAGGATGTGTAGATCGAGTTTCATTTTCCTGCATATGATTTTCCCGTTTGTCCAGTAATATTTTTTTGAAGTTGCTGTCTTCTTTCTAGTCTACATTGTTAGGGCCTTTGCCAAATATCAAGTAATTGTAGCTACCTGAACCAAAGTCTAGGTACTTGATTCTGTTCTACTGGTCTATATTCCTGGTTTTATTCCAGTACCATGTTTTTATTACAAATGGCTTTGTAGCATAGCTTTAGATTAGGTATGGTGATGCCTCCAGAGGTGTTTCTTTTGCTGAGGATATGGTTGGATATCCCATGCCTTCTGCCATTCCATATGAATTCTGAGATCATTTTTTTTTCTGGCTCTGTGAAGAAAGAAGTTGGGATTTTTATTAGTATTGCATTAAATCTGTATATTGCTTTTGGTTAAATTGGCATTTTTACAATGTTAATTCTGCCTATCCAGGAGCATGGGAGATCATTCTATTTTCTCAAGTCCTCCTCAATTTCTTTCATGAGTGGTTTTATGTTTTTGTATAGGTCTTTCACTTCTGTGGTTAATGTTATTCCAAGGTATTTTTTGTTTGTTTTTGTTGTTGTTGCTATTGAAATTTGAACAATGTCACTTATTTCTTTCTCTGTATCTTTGTCTTTTTGTCCTGCTACTTTGCTGAAGGAGGTAATCACCTTTAAGTGTTTTGAGATGGAGGTTCTTGAGTCACTTATGTATAGAATTAGGTCATCTGTGAATAGGGCTAACTTAACTTCTTTCTTTCCACTTTGTATCCTTTTATTTATTTCTCCTGTTTTATTGTTTGAGGTAGGACTTTGAGTCCTATGTTTTAGGCCAGAGCAGAGAGTGGACAGCCCTGTCTTGCTCCTGATCTCAATGGGAATTCCTTCAGTATCTCCCCATTAAGTATTATTTGGGCTTTATTTATACCCTTTATTATGTTGAGATATAAAACCAATCATGCCTGTTCTCTCCACTGTTTTGGTCATGAAGTGATATTGTATTTTGCCAAAGGCCATTTCAGCATCTATCAAAAGGATCATGTGGGTTTTGTGTTTAAGCTTATTTTTGTAGTGCATTACATTGACAGATTCCCATATGTTGAGCCACCCCTGCATTCCTGGGATGAAGCCTAGTTAATGTAGGAGGATAATGCGTTTGATGTGTTGTTGAATTTGATTTTCCCGTATTTTGTTCAGGATCTTTGCAACTAAGTTCATCAGGGAAATAGGCCTGTAGTTTTCTTTCCTTGTGGCATCTCTGCTGGTTTTGGTATTAGGGTAATGGTAGCTTGATAGAAGGAGTTGGGGAGCTTTCCCTGTTCTCCAATACAGTGGCACAATTTGAAAAAAAAAAAAAAAAATGGTTTCAGTTCTTCCATGAAGGTTAGGTAAAATTCAGCTGAGAATCCATCTGGTCCTGGACTTTTCTTTTGGGGGAGTTGTTTGATTACCTTTTCAATTTATATGGTATGTTTAGGAGATTAATCTGCTCTGAGTTTAGCTTTGGTAGATGGTGTGTCCAGAAATTCATTCATTCCCTCCATATTATCCAGTTTTGTGGAGGAGAGGCTTTTGAAATAAGTCCAGATGATTCTTCCAGTTTCACTTATGTCTGTTGTGATCTCCCATTTTTCATTTCTAATTTTGTTAATTTGAAACATCTCTTTTTTTCACTTAATCAAATTGGCCATGGGTTTATCAATCTTATTTATTTTTTCAAAGAACCAGCTCTTTGTTTCATCAATTTTCTTAATTGTTTTCTTAGTTTCTAATTCATCAATTTTTGCTCTAATTTAATTATTTCTTTCTGTCTGAAGTTTTTTGGGTTGGATTCTTCTTGTTTTTCCAATATCTCTAGGTGGACGGTTAGGTTATTGCTCTAGGATCTCTCTCTCTTTGTTATGAAGGCATTAAGTGCTATGAATTTTCCCCTGAGGACCATCTTCATTGTGTCTTGTTAGTTTTGGTATGATGGCTCATTTTCATTCATTTCTAGAAATTCTGCAATTTCATTTTTTATTTCTTCCACTACCCATTTATTGTTTAATTGTGTGTTGTTCAGTTTCCAGGAGCTGGTGGGATTCCTGACACATCTTTTGTTGTTAATTTCTAGTAATACAGCATTGTGGTCTGATATCATGCAGGAGATTATGTTGATTTTTCTAAATATAGAGGCAGGCTTTCTGACCCAGTATATAATTTATTTTAGACAAAGTTCCATGGGCTGCTGATAAGGATATGTAATCTATGGCTTTTGGGTGGAATGTTATATAGATGTCTATTAGGTCTAATTGATCTATGGTATTGTAGAGCTCTCTTATTTTCCTGTTAATTTTCTGTTTGGATGATCTATCTATTGCTGATAATCGAGTATTGAAGTCCCCAACTGTGATGGTGTTGGTGGTTATATCTGTTTTGTAGTAAAGTAGGTTTTGTTTTATGAATTGTGGTGCATCTGTGTTTGGTGCATAAAGATTGATGATTGTGATATTCACTTGTTGGATTGTTCCCTTAGTAAGTAAGAGGAGGCCTTGTTTATCTGTTTTTTTTTTTTTTAATTATTAGTTTGAAGTCTATTTTATCTGATATTAGTATAGCAATGCCTGTTTGTTTCTTGCTTTTGTTTTCTTGGAATATTTTCCACCCCTTAAACCTGAGGGAGTGTCTGGCATTAGTGGTGAGGTGGGTTTCTTGAAGACAGCCGATTGAGGGGTCTATTTTCCTGATTCACCCTGTTAGCTTATTTCTCTTCATGGGTTAATTAAGGCCACTAATATTCAGGGTGATAACTGTGAGGTTTGATTTAATTCCTGCCATGTTGTAGTGGTTTATGTGGTTTGGTATTTTCTTGGACTTTGTAGTTGATTTTGCCTTCTCTGAGTTTGGTTATTGTGATCTCATTCTTGTAGACACTTGAGGTTTGTTGTTTGATTCTTCTGTGTGGAGCATTCCCTGAAGTTCTCTCTGTAAGTTTGTCTTCGTGTAGTTATAAAGCTGACCTTAATCATGGAAAGTTTTTCTTTCACCATCAGTTATGAGGGATACTTTTGCTAGTTAGAGTAATTTGGGTTGGAAGCCATAAGTTCTTAGTCTTTGCAGTATTCCATTGCAGGCCCTTTTCACTATCAGGGTTTCCACTGAGAAGTCTGAAGCAATTCTAACGTGGCTACCTTTGTATGTAATTTGTTGTTTCTCCCTATCTGCTTTTAGGACTTTCTCTTTGTTATTGATATTTAGAGTCTTATTGATAATATATCTTGGAGAATTTTCCTTTGGTCCAGTCTGTTTGGAGTTCTGTTAGCTTCTTGTAACTTGATGGGACTTTCATTTGAGATAATGGGAAAGTTTTCTTCCATAATTTTGTTGAATAATTTCTACATGCCTTTAGTCTGAACATTTCCTCCTTCTGGTATTCCCATGATCCACATATTGGGATGTTTATGGTTTCCCACAGTCCCCTCATATTCAGTTCACAAACATTTTTGAACTTATTCAACCTTTTGGGTTCATGAACTGTTTCTTCTGTTTTGTCCTCAAGTTTTGAGTTTCTGCCCTCCACATTGTAGACTCTGTTCTTGAGAGCTTCTGTGGAGTTTTTTTTTTTTTTTTTTTTTTTTTTTTTTTTTTTTTTTTTTTTTTGTCCTGTTCTTTTTTTGAGGTAGGGTCTCACTCTAGCCCAGGCTGACATGGAACTCATTATGTAGTCTCAGGGTGGCCTCGAACTCATGGCAATCCCTACTACCTCTGCCTCCCATGTGCTGGGATTAAAGGCATGCACCACCATACCCAGCTCTTCTGTGGAGTTTTGTACTTGTTCAATTTGGTTTGTATTTTCTACTGCTTTTTTATGTATAGTTTCCATCCTATTGTTTAGTTCCCTTTTTACATCATTTTCTGATTTTCTTAATGCTTTTTGGAATTCACCCTTACATTTATTTGTGTCTTCATTGAGCTTAGCCATCTGGTTATTGAGCTCCTCTTTTTTTTTTCCTCTCCTTCAGATCATTTAGCTGTCTTTGGAACCCTTCCTGATTCTTTTCTATTAGGGATATTCTAGCAAAGACAGCATTCCTACAATTATTGGCCCTTTGCTGTTTTTCTGCAAGTTCTGATATTTGCTTTGCCAGGGTTACATTTCTTGTATATTCATTTTTGGGTTCTTATCCTATTATCTCTTCTATTGTTTGATTTGAGACATCTATTTTTGGACTGGGCAATCCAAGTTCACATGTGGAGTTCTTGCACCTGGGGGGTGGGAGGCCATGAGGGTGATGGAGCTCATGTGTAGAGCTCCTGCACATGGAGGGTGGGGTGAGGTGGCAAAGTAGATGGAGTTCATGCATGGAGCTCAGTGGTGGAGCCTAGGACTGGTGGAAATGCATACATGCTGGCTTGGGTCCACTTAGCTAGTGCAGGAGGAACCTGTTGCTGAGACTGTGGCTAGGACCTCTGTTTGAGGTTATTGGGAGACTGGTGGGCTACCTGAGAGCATGGGAATCAGTGGATTCCCTACTTTGCTCCTGTATGCCCTCCCACTGAATCCTAAAGAACCCTAAAGATCTTGACTTTCATTCCTGCCATGTGAGGCATGCTTAGATGGATTCCATCTTGACTGGAAGTCCAAAGTTTTAATAAAATTTTCATTTCACTCTGAAATTGAAATTGGGACAGGATTTGGGTGTTTTTAATGGAAGCATTTTGCTTCAGATTATTTTTTTTCTCTTCCAATATTTATATTTATGATAAAAGAGGGAGAGAGAGAGAGAGAGAGAGAGAGAGAGAGAAAAAGATCCATCTCAAAGAGGGTGTGTGTCCTTAAAATATGGAATCTGGACTGGAGAAATGGCTCAGCAGTTAAAACACTTCCTTGCAAACCCTAACAACCCTGATTTTATTCCCCAATACCCCCCCCCAAAAAAAAACAGATGGGCAAAGTGGCACATGCATCTGGAGTTCATTTGCAGTAGCTAGAAGCCATGTTGTACCCATTCTCTCTGTCTCTCTTCCATCTCTTCCTCTGCTTGCAAATAAATAAATAAATCTTAAATGTATGGAAACTGCAAACAATTTAAATCAACTCACAATGTATTGGAGATGGTTGTACAACTGAAATCATTCACATCTTCCTTATAATGAATTATAATATTTTAACAATAAATGTAACATTTTAATAATAAAATCATTTATATGGGAAATCAAATGACACATGCTATTGTTATTTTACTGACAGTGACTTGAATGAAATATGGTCTTAACTGTTAAGATGGAATGAGTGTTTTCAAACTCCTTCCTGGAGGATTATAGAAAAAACAAACATACTTGGAACCAAAACTATGAATAATATTGAATTGAATACATCATTATATTTCTAATACAAGAAGCCTAAACTTTCACCCCATCTCTATGTAGAATAGAAGAAAATGGAATCATTTGCCAGTTTTAATTAGTGCTTGTTGTGGACCACTCTGTTATATGGGGCTCAAATTCTTTCATTTGAACATACTAAGATTCTCACACCTGTTCCATTCATCTTATCTCTTCTTAAGTCATTGCTTTTCTCATGTTCAAATATTTCTGGACTAAGAAATTCCAAATTCATACTTAATTTCATACCCATACAGATGGGAAACATCTGTATGAATTTATTTTGTAGAAGAAAAGTATATATTTTGGGAAAGTAGTTGAACTAAAACAGAGACAATTTTCAGCCAATAATCAAATCTGCCCCTGTGCAGGAATAATTATTCTTGCAAGTCTGATGTTCAACTTAATCAGATGATTCTGTAATTGTCTAATGAAACGTGCATTGAAGTAAAGTAACAGGGATTTATGTGAAGTCTAAAGATCATCTTGCTATCTTGTGTTCCACTCATTTACCATAAAATTTCATATTGCATGTAGCTTGGGAAAGTTAAAACTGAAAGCATTTATAGAATGCATTGAATCCATATCCCTATGTACAGAACAAGTGGAAAGCTCAGCTCTAGCTTTCTAAATCACAGCCTGAAGCACCACTGCTCCAAAAAATCCCCACACAGTGAGAAACAAAAGTAAATGCTCCTAATACAGTCCCTTGAGATTTGGGCTGGTTTGCTAGACAGAATTATTGTGTCAATAGCTGATTTAACATTGCATTATTCTTTTCTCCATTCCCATGAAGTACAATATATTTAATAGGAAAACTAGGACAAAAACTGAAAATTTTTAGACTTTTCGTTATTACCTGTTCTGTTATGTACTCTCAGTCCTTAGGAATAAACAGACTGGGGTTTATGACAATAACATATCCCATGCAAAATGTACTTTTGGTATAATTTTGATAAACCAATTCCTTTATTATTCAAAATGACATTTTATAGCCATAGCTTTTCTGTAATTGCAGGGAAATTCAAAGCATATGTCTGAGGAAGACAGTGTAATTATCTTTGGTGGTATGTACCTATTTCTGATACAAAAGTATGTATATTGAATTGAATAATGCATTGTAACAGAAAGGGTCATGATAAAATTCTTTTTAAAACTGGATAATACAGTTCACTTTTTAAATAAATACTGTTGAAATTTTTTCTTTAAAAAATTGGTAAATGAAATAGTTTTGTGTCTTACATGAACAAGTACAAATAAATTTCATTTGATGAATGCATAAGTGTAGGATTTCCAATTAGAATCTGTCAAAATTTTTCATGGGTTGCACTTATATCAGTTATCTAAGATATCTTTACATGATATCACAAATAACATCTATCTCCTCATACTCACCACATTTAAATATAAGCATGGGACACTGATATTTCTCATTTTTATATGCAGTGTGAATGAAAATATCCTTAAAATTATTGCAAACTTTGGTTTTCTGATTACCTAAATTGTTCCTCCTTAGACAAAATAATCTTTCTGAATAGCAAACAGTTTAAAATCTACAGCTCTTTCTAAATAGTAGTCCTCAAGAGAATTCCAAGTAAAGGTAAGAAACAAATTCTGTAGTCTAAAATCACTGTAATGAATGCACAACAAAATGTGGTAGATAGTCACAATGGGATTCCTTTAAGCACTAGAGAAACTTAAAAGCTTTTTTCAGAAAAATGGAAGGACCCAGATAGGATTATATTAATTGAATAGACTCTCAATCTCAAGAAGCCCAAACCTATATGGCCTCTCTGATATGTGCACCTTACCTTGTAATATCTATAAGTATGTATTTTGAGGAGGTCAAATGTGGATAAAACCCATAATAGTCAAGCCATAACCAAAAGCAAATATTAAGAGATGAACTGTTACAGATATAAAAGAAGAGAAACATTATGTTAACTGAAGGAGGGTAGATACTGGGAGGGGAATTGAAATTAAGAGAAGTGTAGTAGTCAGCTCCACTTGCTGGGATGAACCTCCACACCAGACACGGTCTATGGGAGGAAGAAGGGATTTATTGAAGCTTACAGATCTAAGGGAAGTTCCAGAATGGCAAAAGAAGTTGGACTCCATTTCACAGGTCCAAGCAGAGCAAAAAGTGAACACCAACAGCAGCACAGGCAAGCAAGATCCAGGAACTCCAGGCAAAACTCACGCACTTTGCATATCTTTAGACTGGAATTCCAAACTCACCCCCATACTATAGGGCTAGACCCTGGGTTCTGCCTAGAGTGACATCTCTTCCAGCCAGGTGGCTGGAGATCTAAATTACAAATTTTAATAAAACTTCTGAATATATTGGAGAACATCCATTCAATACACCATAAGAAAGATTGGAATCAACAAAAACAAAGTTTTATTTGAAAATGCCAGCTTAAACAATGTCTAAATCTCTTTATACTACCTAATAAAATAAACAAAAGTAATCAAAATGAAAAGATTTGGAAGAGAAAAGTAGAGAAACTCATGGAGCATGTAGTGTTACATCTGGGTAGACTTGGAGCATTGATTACATTTATATAGAGTGAAATATTATGTTTGCAACTAGACATTGAACAGGGAGGGTAAAAAAGATTATACTAAACAGCATTATTTCATTGGCATAGGAATAGATTTAAGTCCTTCAAGAGATATAAACTTATTAAAACTGCTCAGGTTACTCTCTCAAAATAAAGAGTTTGAGTTGTGGATGTAAAAGCATGTTGCCTCATTTGAATATTTCTGAAACATTCATATTATTAGTTACTTCCATTGAAAAATTATTCAACACTTCAAAAGACATTCCCTGATGATATCTATTCATGAGTAGCTGACAGTTCATCCAAATATTCTATAAAATTGAGTATAAGGTATAATGCTATTATCATTCATGAGCCAAAATATTCAAGCAGTAATATTCTTAATAATTAGAATGCCTACATATAAAAACAGCTGTCATAATTCTCATTTCACATCCTATTTATTTATCCAAATCATATATTTATATTAACTAGATTTTAGTAATTTAGAAGCTATAAGTTTCATATAAGATACAGCAAACTAAACTTAATATCCCCCTTAAGTCCAGCCAACAAAGGTTAAGAAGCATAATAATTTCATTATCATTTATAGATAGTTCTGTGATGGTCAATACCACTGCTGACTGAAGAAATATATTAACTAGTTAATAATAAACATTTTACTTATTGGGTTATTTTCATTTTATTATTTTACTACTGTTGCATTTGAATTTGGTTCTTTTTAATTTAATGTAAGCTGGCCCCCAAGGACTCCTGTGTTTGAACATTAATCCCCAGTTGGTGGTGTTGTTTGTGAAGTTTATAGAAACTTTATGAGTTGGAGCCTTACTTGAGGAAGGGTGCCACTAGGGGACTAGATTTGTTATAGCCCTGTCAACTTCTGTGTCTTTCCTTCTCCCCCCTCCCCCCCACCCTCTAGTCTTTTTTCCTCTCTTCCTGGCTTCCTCATTGCTGGTGTGAATATACAATACTACTGCTTGCTAAGACCTGACATGCTTTCTTAATCAAAATGGATACTTCCATGCAAAACCTTAAAAACAAAATAAGCCTTTTCCTTCCTTAAGCTTCTTCTGCTCCTGTGTTTTGTCTCAGCAATAAGAAACTAACTTATGCAAGTGACCAGAGTATACCAGGTTTATTTTAAATGAATAAATTATAACTGCTAATAGCTTCTCATGGAATGGTGAAGTCTGAGCAGACCCTCTCCCATACTTGAGGGAATGCTCATGGGCCCAATCTTGTTCAAGTTATGGCAGCAGATAGGATTTTGTGAGAGTATAGGCCAAGTCATGGCCAGAAAAGAAAATTTTTATCTCCATTTCTCTAATGATAATTTCAAATATTTTAATCATGAGCTTATTGGACACTTGAATTACATCTTTTATGAAATGTCTGTCCACTTAATGAGTCCATTTCCTTATTGTGTTGGGGTTTCTGTATAGTTTAGTGAGTCTTTTTAAAAAAAAGTTGGCTACATCTTATATTCACATCAGTGTGTGTGAGTGTGTGTGAGTATATGTCAGGATCTCATGCCGCTGAAAAGGAAGGCCAAATTTATGTACCATTTTGGAGGAGGTTCTGTCTGTGTCTGGAGAATTAAATCAGGGATGGCAGAATTTGCAAGCAAGCATCTTTAACCACTGAGAAATCTTCTATCTCCATATTTTTATTAGTTCTTCTTAGATTGTTGGTATTATTTTTATGTCAGATGTAGATTTAGCAAATAATTTTATCACATTTTGTTGTTTGTACAGTCTAACAGTTTATGTCAGGGCTTACATTAAGTCCTTTGTACCATGTGGAGTAGATATTTGCAAAGAATGAGAGCTAAGAGCCTAGTTTCATAATTTTATATACAGATAACTAGTTCTCCTCAGCTCAATTAATTGGAGAGGCTGTCTATTCTCCAAAGTTTATTTTTGGTGACTTTGTCAAAAACAAAAATCAGGTTTTAGTAGCTGTGGGTGTTTATATCTACGTATTTTCATTTTATTCCATTGATCAATGTGGTTGTTTAGTTCCAATACTGTGTGGTTTTACCTTAAAGATGGCTTTGACTACTTGGGATCTAACATTCTTTTATATGAGTTTATTTTATTTTATTTTTATGTCTGAATAGTATGATATTATAAATTTGATGGGAATTACATTGAATCTGTAGATTATTTTTGAAGAATAGTCATTGTATAGTTTTAATTCTCCTAATCAGAAGTCTGTCAATCTTCTGGCACATTGCTCAATTTAATATTTTGATGTTTAAAAGCTTTCATTTTTAAAAGTCTTTCAATTTATTTGTTCAGTTCATTCCAGTATATTTTTTGAAGTTATTATGATAACATTTTTTTCTTTCGTATATTCTCTACTTGTTGGTTAGTTGTATCTATGGGAACCACTGATTTTGCCTTTCCATATGCTGGAAGTATTTATTAGATCCAAGAGTTTCCTGTAGGGTCTTTACACCACTATTAATTATATCTCTGATAAATCTTATAAATTATAGAATATTATTATTCCCATAAACAAGACTCATATATGTCCCCTTTCTCCCTACTCAGGTTTCAGCTAAAAATATCACTTCATAAGAAAAATCCTTCACACACACATTTGCATTCATTGCTATAACATTTATTGTCTACTAGATGTAATTTTTCTGAAATTTTGCATCAAAATATACATTAGCTGCATTATTTTATTCCTTCTGCCTTCCAATAGAAAGCTAAGTGCCAAGGAGAGAAATCTCAGTTGCCTAGTTTCACATCATTTGGACAGCTTCTGAGAGAGTGCTTCTGTACACTGGAAGTTCTCGACAAAATCTGTTCTAACATTCAGACACTACAATTTTAATTCATGTTTAACATGCCTCTACAAAGAAGAAACTTGGTTGCTGTGTTGACTTGGATTGGAAAGTGTTTGATTAACATGCCCAAAGTCCAAGATTTCATTTTCCACAGTGAATGACTCCTACCATTGTGGGGCACATGCCTCTAATCCCAATATTCAGGAGGTAGAGGCAAGAGGAAGAAAATTCAAGACAGACCTCAGCTACATAGCAAGAGTTTGCAGCCAGTCTGGATTAAACAAGACTCTGCCTCAAAATGAAATAAAATAAAATAAAATAAAATAAAATAAAATAAAATAAAATAAAATAAAATAAAATAAAATAAAAAAAAAAAAAAAATAAAAAGAGGCTGTCTTTTCTCCAAAGTTTAGTTTTGCTGACTTTGCCAAAGGGAAAAAAATAAAAAATAGGTGTTACTAGCTGTGGGAGTTTATATATACATATGTTCATTTTATTCCATTGATCTCAGTGGCTGCTTTGTTCCAGTACTGTGTGGTGTTCCTTCAAAATGTTTTGCCTACCTGGGACCTAACATTCATTTATGAGTTTTTACATTTCATTTCTGAATAGGGTGATATTATAATTTCCATGGAGATTACACTGAATCTGTAGATTACTTTTGGAAGAATAGTCATCTTTATAGTATTAATTCTTCTAATCAGAAGTCTTTCAGTCTTCTAGTGACTTGCTCAATTTAATTTTACAAACATTTTGAGATGCACTAAAATTTTGAGAGTCAAAAAACTATTTCTCAGAAATATTTAAAAAATTATTTTTGGATGAACTAAATATATACAGGATGAAACAATGAGTTGAGGCTATTTAGACCTCTTTTACAAATGTACCCTTAATAATATTACCTTATCTTCTATCACTAATTTGAAAAATCAATTGCAAGGCATATATTCACAATATATTTTTGCATGCATGTGTGGGCTTTTAAATGTGTATGCTAATTGTGAAGATGCATGTATTTGTGGAATCACATGTATATTTGTACAGCTGGATGTGAGATGGGGATGTTGGTGGTCTTTCTTATTCATCTTCCTCCTCATCCTCTCAGGCAATGTACCTCACTAGACATAAAGCTTATCTATTCAATTACGCTGGCCTGACAATGATCCCCAAGGATTCCCTGTCTCCATGTCCCCATCAGGAGGATTGCAAGTGCTTGCCACAATTCCTGAAATTTTGTATGGATTCTAGGGATCCAAATTTAGATCATCATGTTTACATGGAAATCACATTATATGATGGACCATTTCTATAGCACCAATATATTTATAAATGTCTATGTTTGAAACAGGTTCTTATGTAGCTAGGACCGGCTTGAGATTTGCTATGTAGCCGTGGATGACACTGAGCTTCTGATCCTCTTGGGTCCATCTTTCAAGGGCTAGCGTGATAGACACATAACAACATACTTGCAACTGTCTTGGATTATATGGTGCTGGGGATGAAACCTACCACTTCCTGCATGCTAAGCAAGCACTCTTCTAATTCATATACTTCTGTATCCTAAAAGGAAGTTTTAAAGACATCCTTTATGATCTACCTTTATCGATAACACAATTACCATAAAAATCCAGCAGACATGTTTAAATTATTTTCCTATAAATAAATTTATATTGATATAGTAAATAATGATACATTTAAAAGTTCCCAGTTCATATTTTAAAGACTCATTATTAGTGCCACTCCAGCCATAGAATAATAGTTTTAGAATGAACAGGAAAAAAATGTGATGCCTACTTTTTTTTCATTATAGCATATATTAATTATTTCATAGGGAAATGGCTTGAAAACTAGAAGTTTCAAAAAGTTGTCTAGGGCTGGAGAGATTGCTTAGTGGTTAAGGCACTTGCCTGCGAAGCCTGAGGACCCATGTTTGACTCTCCATATCCCATGTAAGCCAGATGCATAAAGGTTAGGCAAGCACAAAGTCACACAAGCCCACTAGGTGGCACAAGTGTCTGGAGTTTGATTTCAGTGGCTGAGGCCCTGGACTGCCAATTCTCTCTCTCTCTCTCTCTCTCTCTCTCTTGCTCTCATTCTCTCTAAAATAAATAAAAAATAAATTTTATAAGTCATGTGTAATAAGGTAATTTCACTCTTTTTTTTTTTTTTTTTTTGGTTTTTTTTGAGGTAGGGTCTCACTCTGGCTCAGGCTGACCTGGAATTCACTATGTAGTCTCAGGGTGGCCTCGAACTCTCAGTGATCCTCCTACCTCTGCCTCCCGAGTGCTGGGATTAAAGGCATGCGCCACCACGCCCGGCTTAATTTCACTCTTTATATTGGTATATATCTCAATCATATTGAAGATTTGAATGTAAAATAACAATTTGAGTGTAAATATAGAGTATTGAGCATAATGTAGGATTTTATAAAGCCTACAGCAATTAAGAGCTAAAGTATACCTAAATTTACCAGTTTGTGAACTTGAGTAGGATGCTAAGCTCCTGCTTTCCAGTTTTCTCTTCAGTACTATAAGATAAATATACTGTGTAGACCATATCACATGTTTGCAGATTATCTGGGTCATACATAAAAACTAAGATTAATTTTTAGAACCTGTTAGCCTTGGTACCAGTTAGTGGTTAAAAAAAAAAAATCCCTTGTGATGAAAGAAGCATGTGTATTATCCTAATCACCTCGTATCACTGTATTTATTTCTTTACCATTTATGATCATTAGTATATTTATTTGTACACTTTATAATCCAAATGTGAAGAGTGTTAATGTTATATGGAAAAAAAAATCTGCTATTATAGCTATGCAGGAGATGGGAGTCATTATCAAACATAGATAATGAGATCATAAACAAGCTAAAATTTGTTAAGAATGGTGGACATATATTATCTTTATGGCTCTAAAAGTTAGAAGTGCAATATATATGATATACAAATTTGCACAAGCTTTTCACACTGTTACTCCATACACTTAAATAAATCTATTATTTTCTAAAAGAAGGGAAGAAAGAAATTTAGAGATAAAGTAATGAAAACAATTTTCTAGAAAACAGTCTAGTTCTACTTTTTGCTCAAATAAATAAAATAATAAATTTATTCATAACATTATAGTACTAAATAGAAATAACACCATAACATGAAAATAAAATTGTGTGATTCTAATAGGCCACTCACAATAGACATGAAAGCATAAAATATTCAAGGAAAGGCAATTATCATCTCTTTCCATTATGGACTATTAGTTCTCTGGAGTTCCATTAGGTATGCACTTATTTTACTTGCTAATCTTATTTTCAAGCTTCTAAAATCTCATTTTAAACTTCAAAATCACATTAAACATCTTAGCATAGTTTATGTCCCCCCCAGTGGCTAGAATTTGGAAGACTTAGAAAATTCAAAAAAGAGTAAAGTTATCTTATTACATCCCACTTCATAATATTCTCCAAATATTTGTGAAGTATATATTAATATTAGAACTATAAAATTGTATATATTTATTTCTAAAAATATTTTTATATATGCACCATTCTATGAAAATGTCATCCTGTGGATATTCTTACTAAACTTTGCTCATAGATTTCCCTGTGGCCTGTATTCCATTTTTGACTATTTTATTCTAGTGTGCCCTTGTCCAATCTATCATTCCCTACCTTAAGCCAAGTTTAGTGTATACTACTCAGTCTTTGAGTTCTTCTCAATTCTGCTTACTTTAACTCCATGTTTTGATTATTTTCATGAAAAATGCTTCAAACTATGTCATTTTATTACTGAAATTAACATTTAATATATTTATTCTATATCATACAATATTAGCTATATTTAAAATATCTTTTTTCTTCCCTGGAAAATTTTACCAGCATTCTTAAATATGTATTTTTCATTTTGACTTTGACTTCTCTTAAAACAGACCACCAGAACATAAAGTAAATAAAGAGCAAATTAATCACATACATATTATATTTATTTATAAATATAACTATATGTACATATAGAAGGTTTTTGTCTGTAAGAAACCCATAAAAGATAGTTGCAGAATCTCAGTAAAATGACGAAAGATGTTTCTAATTAAATAATCTTTACAGAAATAAACCAGCTTCACTAATCTTCATAAACTGAAATTTGTGAATTTCTAATACTTTCAATGTTTTCATTTTATCATTTACTCATGACAGTCTTATCCATTGGATTACATCCAAAATGAAAAAAAGCTTTTGAATCTTGAGTAGGGGGAAAGAAGGTGTTAATACAGTTGGTGAGAAAATGTCAAAATCACTTTAATGTGTGTGTGTGTGTGTGTGTGTGTGTGTTTGCTCCAACTCCCATGACCTTGGAGGGCCTCCTCAGTGGGCTATGGTAATTTCTTTTTTTTTAATCTTTCCTAAATATTTTATTTTATTTATTATTTATTATTTATTTATTTATTTATTTATTTATTTATTTATTTATTTTTATTTTGGTTTTTCGAGGTAGAGTTTCACTCTATTCCAGGCTGACCTGGAATTCACTATGCAGTCTCAGGTGGAGCCTTGAACTCACTGCAATCCTCCTACCTCTACCTTCCAAGTGCTGGGATTAAAGGTGTGTGCCACCATGCCTGGCACAAATATTTTATTTATATTTATTTATGAAAGAGAGAGAAAGAATGGGCATGCCAGGCCCTGTAGCCAATGCAAATGAACTCCAGACGCATGCACCACCATGTGCATCTGATTTACATAGGTTCTGGGGAATGGAATCTAGGTCCTTAGGCTTCCCAGGCAAATGCCTTAATCAGAAAGCCAATTCTCTAGCCTGCTAGGGCAATTTCTGAGGGGTCATGTAGGCCTCAGTCAGTCCATATGGAGTAGGAGAGGAAAAGACCATATGGTAACCCTACCCATTCTGTGGCTCTTATAATCTTTCCATCCGCTATTTTACAATATTCCTTGAGCCATGGTTGTCTCATTTAATGATTACTTCTTTGTAGCCTCTGGATTTCTCTTTTCATAGGTTGTGATTAATCTTCATTCTGTGTCCATTGCCATGGGCCTGGTTGTCAGCCTAAAAGTAAGAGCAGTGTTCATGACATCACTTCTACAACTTACTTTTGATATTTTAAAAGTTATTTTTACTTATTTGAGATGAACAGCAGGAAAAAGAGAGAGAGAGAGAGACAAGAACATGGATGACAGGGCTTCATGCCACTGACAATGAACATCCGATGCATACATTACTTTGTGCATTGGAATTTACGTGGGTAATTGGAAATTGGACCTGGGCCATCAGGCTTTGCAAGCAAGCATCTTTAATCACTGAATTATCTTTCTAGCCAAAATTTTATTTTTATTGGTTTCTTGCTTCAAAAAAATTGGTAACACTGGTGGTTTGATTCAGGTGCTTCCCATAAACTTAGATCTTCCAAATGCTTGGTCCCCAGCTGATGGCAATTTGGTTATTAACACCTCCTGGAGGCAGTGTATTATTGGGGGCACACCTATCGGTGATATAGACTTCTTCATCTTTCCAGTGTCTGGCACACTCTCCTGTTGCTATTGTCCATTTGATGTTGACAAGGAGGTGATGCCCACCATCTGCCCATGTCAACATTTCCTCCGCCTTCATGAAACTTCCCCTTGTGTCTGTAGGCCAAAATAAACCTTTTTTCCCCCCACAAACTGCTCTCGGTCTGTTATTTTCTGCCACCTAACTACAAACAGTAACATTCATTTATGTATATGTTATTATATATGTTGAATATTTCATGTAATTTTGGGTATATATCTGCATAAACATAGGATATTCATTTCTGTATGAATGCTACACTTTATTTTAATATTTCAAGAAATGAATGTAAAGCATATTTGTGTAAGTTCCCATTGTAATCCTTTGAATATTGTGAGAAATAGACAATACTGCTTGATGTTGACTCTTTTTGAAAGTAATTTCATATTAAGTCCTATTTATATATTCTAGATTATGACACTAAGTAGGTAAGCAAGTTTGGGATCATAAAGTGTATTTCAAAATAGTTCAATAAAAGAAATGCCACTGCATTATTTGATCAGATGCAAAAAGGCTGCTCATACTTTATTTAATAACAAATTAAACCAATCCAAATTTATTAAAGATAAATGGTCTGTCAGTAATCAATTTTAGTCGAAAATCCAATTTGTTGCTCAGGAGACAAAGTTAATTTAGGAAAAGTGGTTAAATAAGTCATAAAGTT
Organism: Orientallactaga sibirica; assembly: GCA_036365145.1. Taxonomy (NCBI): domain Eukaryota; kingdom Metazoa; phylum Chordata; class Mammalia; order Rodentia; family Dipodidae; genus Orientallactaga; species Orientallactaga sibirica. Next base: position 26,949,102 of record JAEOAD010000024.1, read on the forward strand.
CATGCTGGAAAATAAGAAATGGGGAAGAAAGAGTTCTTTTGACAAGTAATTCACAATGGATTCCAGCAGAGTTGGTATGGAATAACTTTATATTCAAAATAAGTCCTAAAGATTACATTGAAAATGTCTCAGAAAACAAACATAAATTTCTGATCAGCATTTAGTACATTTTTTTACCTTCATGTAACTAGCATATATTGAAAAAAGTAATAGTTGTTAAGCATTTAATAAAACACAGAAATAATTCTGAATGATCCTTTCATTCTTATGTGGGAAATGTGAGCTTATGTATCTACATTATAATCAAAATCCCGAATGAAAAGTTATATGTAGTAGAAATGGATGCATTATGTTTCTGATGTCTGAGAACTTCTACTTACTTACTCATTACTTACTCATTAAGGGCTACTAAAGCCATGTTGGAGATACTCTTCTTTCAGAAGAAAAGGCTTAATGAAAGCATCTTTCATAAAGCTTTTTAAATTTAGTTTTGTCCTATTTATCAAGTGAAAGAAACTCTTGGTAACAGCTAACCAACAATATCTCAAAATTCTCTGCTGTCATATTCATTTGTACCTCAAACCTGTAAGATGGTTCACTTCATATAAAATCTAGGAAACAGCCTAGGATATAATACATGGGGACATTTTATAGAATTCAATTTCTCATGGTAGATTATTCTAACAATTATTATACCAAGGAATGTACTTGTGCAAAAATGCCACCATTGGGCTGGAGAAATGGCTTAGCAGTTAAGGCATTTGCCTGTGAAGCCAAAATACCTTACTTCGATTCTCCAGGTCCCACGTAAAGCCAGATGCACATGGTGGCACATGCATCTGGAGTTCGTTTGCAGTGGCTAGAGGCCCTGGCGCGCCCATTGTCACTCTCTCACTCTTTCTCTACACCTCTCTCTGTCTCTAATAAATAAATAAAAAGTAAAAAAAAAAAAAGCCACCATTAAAATATGATATTTAATGTAATAGAAATTAAATTGATTTCTACATTTTTGATTTTGGTATGTACAGTATGAGGAACCATATAATTGTCCTCCTTCCAGTAAGAAAAGAAAAAAAAATCTCTAAATCTCCTAAAAAGTTATTAAAATTGTTGTAGAAAGTTACAAGAAAAATTTTTCTAGTGAAAAAACATTAAGCCTTCCATTTTATCCCAAATTCTTGATGAATTCAAAGTATACTTACCCAATTTGGGATTTAAAATTCCCTAAAAGTCTCCTGACAGCTCAGGCTGTGTCCTTGACAGGACAAAGGCTACCACTTCTCCGTAGAAGAAGTTTTTCAAATTTACCCCAATGTATCAACCAGGGTTATTGAATATTTAGGCATAATACTTAATTTAAATATCATATCATCTACATAATACATTTTAAAAAGACCATTCTGACTATAGACTGCAGAAAACATGTCTCCAGAGAAAATCACCAGACCTCAAAAGTAAATTCACCACAGTCAATTCCATAACCTAAATAAGCAACTACTCAGCTGAAAAGATGTCATTATTTCTGAGAAGTTAACTTTAAAAGGGACCCGAATAGAGAAAACAACAGTTTGTTGGGCAAGGTAGCCATCATGTTGCAGGTATAAAACTTGGAGATAGTGGCAATGTCTGAAAAAATAAATATTGTCCAAACCAGCTAAAGCTAAATGGTCAAAAATGGTGGGATTTAATTCCGTGCGGAATACCAGTAATCCCACTGAGGAGGGCCCTCAGTGGAATGGGGGCAAAGAGGAGGGAAATTATGGTACCAATATATGATGTGTACATGAAAAGATTCTACTTGATAAAAAGAGAGAGGGCTGGAGAGATTGCTTAGTGGTTAAGGTGCCTGCCTCCTATGCCTAAGAACCAGGTTCCAATCTCCAGGTCCCACGTTTAGCCAGATGCAAAGTGATGCAAGTGTGCAATGCTACACTTGCCCACAAGGGGGTGCACACATCTGGATTTCATTCACAGCAGCTGAGAGACTGCTGGCACGCCCATCTCTATCAGTCTCCCTCTCTGTCTGTCTCTCTCTGTGTCTCTCTTCAAAAATACATAATTTTTTAAAAAAATTAAAAAGAGAGAGAAAAAAGAAAATAAATTATATTTCTCTGCTACATACAGGTGACATATCTTAATCATTATGTCAGTATATCATTTAGTATATATTATATACTATATTATATTTAGAATGTAATTGTAAATTACAAAAAGAAATTAAGCTTTGCTATTTCCTTTTTTTTAAAGTATGGTGGAATTTAAGGTGCAAATCTAAAAACACCTTCTAGCAGAAAGGTCGATGTAAATGAGTTTTAATTTTAATAAAAATAAGCTGTGAAATATTTGAATCTGTGTTCAAGACAATGTGAATGACTTACATAAGTTAAGTGACAGTGGGGATGCAGAGAGCGATAAACACAACTCTATATAGTTTATTCGTAGAGGAGCGGAATAGAAAGAAATACCCATAAACACAGTGTTAGGTTTGGGCAAATAGATGGTTTATTGCATCTTGGTACCATTTCCAGCATGAGGAACATCAATGATGTTAAAGTAAGTGAACAGTAAGAGAGTTCCTGTTTGATGCTTTTAACAAGAGTGATTTCTGTGTACAGATTTAGCAAAGGTTAATGGAGAGAGTAAAAGCAGAAATTGAAAGGTCTTAAATTGATCACAAAGAAATGGGGGAAAAGCTAGTAGGTTTGGAACAAATGCAAGTGTTTTTTCTCTGTCGTTCATATGTAATGATGATGATGGTGATAATGATGAAGACTATAATGGTAATAATGGAGAGGGTAAAATTCTGTTTAGGTTTATGTAACTGTTCATATATTGAGCTAGTTCCTTGTTTGCCTGAGTGACAAATCTACTCCATCTCCTTCTTCCATTGTGTGAGAAAATTCTTTCTTCCTTTACTTAAAGTAAATTTCACTAAGTAACAGCAAGCAATTGCTTAAAAATTAAAGAGAAATTCATTTAAAAATACTTTGAACTATTTAGGAAGTTAGTGAGAAGAGTCTTTATACAGTTTCCTTTTTCAAATTTATGTCGCTTGCCAGTTAGTAATTCAACAATGTTTGAATTGGGAATATAATGTCATCACTATTAGAACACACTTTGTCTATGAAGTAGAGTTCAAAACACAGTGCCATCTATAAGATTGTACATGACAATTGGTCTAGATAAAGTCACCTGTGCTGACAGTTAATTTCTTCATAATAATAAATTTTCCTTTTTTAATTCAGTATTTCATGCACTTGAAAACATAGTTGGCATTTTGTATTTCTTTTATAAAGGAGGGTATTGAGTCTTTTGTTAGGAATAACAATTTGTCTAAATGAGAGACCATCTGTTCCTATTGAATGAGAAAATAATCTGGCAAAAAGGAGCAACCTTTGAATGGTTCCTTTGTTCATTAACACAGCAATAGGTTCAAGTTCAAGATGTCCAAAACTGGTATGTGTGCAACTTTAATTATAACTATGAGCCTATGTCAGATGCATGAGTGTCTCATCTGGTCTTTTGTGAAGTACCATTATCACTATTTGTGAATCTTGATAAACATTGAAAAACAAAACTGCAATAGCACTGTGACCACATATTGCAATGTTGTTCTGCCATGTTTGGCAATGTATTTATTGCAAATGTTTCATTCTTTGTTTTCCAGTGTTACTATAAATATGCTAAACATATAATAATTAATAGAAATATAATATGCATTTGGAAATAGGAGACTGACCATGAAAGCATTAAAGTTTTGCAAACATGCTTAAAATTTACAGAAAGTCCTCCTGACTACAGACCAGAGATACCACTTTCAATGTACATACCTTGTAACTTCAAATTGTAAAGGTTTCCTCTGTCCTTCTGACTTAGAAGTGTTCTCCCAGACTCTTGACAGTTTTCTATCCAAGTTTTTCTTATGGGTCCAGAAAGCATATCTCTGCAATATGACCATCAATGAAAAAGGTGCTCATGTCTCTCAGACTGAGAGGTGGAACAATACTATCATCAGATCTAATGTAATGCTAGCTGTGATGTTTAAGTTTTGTGTCAATTTGATCTGTTTAGGAATCCACCACCATTCCTCATAAGTGAGTCTCTGAGGTTGCTTCCAGGAAGGATTAACTAAAAGAGGAAGTCCTTCTCCCAGGGTGAGCTCTTCCCTCAGGGTGGGCAGCCCCTCTTGGAGGGTAGTTTTATCTAAGAAAGGTCTGGGAAGGCGAGTATCCCCTCCTGCCACCTGGCTGCTCATGCTGCTTGCTGCCTTCCAGTGTGGATTGAAGACCAGCTTGGACTGAAGACTAGTGGCACTGCAGGAAGTTTCCAAGCCTTCAGTGCTGGATTGGGACTGCTAAAGCATTCAGCCTGTGGAGTGAGCAACTTCCTGCTTCCTCGACTCTCAGGCCTACAAACTGCTCTTGGTGGACTGCCATAAACTAATCCATAAATTCCCTTTTAATACAATTATTCTATATGTAGCAGACAGCTTCAGGTTCGCTGAGATGAACTTCCAGACCAGGCACAGTTATGGAGGAAGGAATATTATTTATTGAAACTTACAGATCCAGGGGAAGTTCCATAAAGGCAGGAAAAGCAGCCTGCTCTTCACAGGGCCAAACAGAGAGAGAGAAAGCCAACCAGCCACCACAGCACACAGAGCAAAACTACAGCCAAAAGGTCACACAGCACACTTCAGGAACTCCTGCTAGGCACATTTGCATATCTTTACAATGGAATCTCAAACCCACCATTAACACCTTAAGACCAGCCCCCAGTGACATTGCCTCTAGCAAGGTGATTGCAGATGCAAACTATAACTAATAAAATACTGAATATATCGGGGGACATATATTCAAACTACCACACTATAGATCCTGTACCTCTAGAGAACCCTGACTAAAACACATTTATATACTAATAAAATAAATATACTAAGAAAAATTAATTTTCTTTAAGTCCATAAAAAGATGAATCAATGAATGGAATAGTAAATATGTACATGAATATATAAAATAATTTATTTCAATAGCTATTGTAACTAGATTCATGTGACAATTTCCCTTCTCGTCTTTTCTTCTCTTTCTTCTTCCTTTTCTTTACCTCTCCTTTAACATTCTCCTTGCATTTCTAGAATAGAATCATTATGTCTAAATTGTTTAACTCTTTTCTCTGAAGTAGATGATTAATAAATGAATGATTATCAAACTGAAATATTAGCCACTGAAATAAAAGTTTGCTTTTTCTCTTTTGACTGAGTTAAATTTTACAATAAGCAAAGAATATGTTATTTGATACTGAATCACAATGATTCCCATACAACTAAAGAGTACTCCCTGACATTCTTAATGAGCATGCCATCTAATAATGAAAGTAACTTTAGACTGTGGGCCACAATAGCTATAAACTTAAAGATGCTAAGATGATCAAACAGATATACCCACTGTTTGTCTTTTCCTTAATAATGATTAAAAACAAGAGAATAAAAATATTTTGGGTGTATGACTGAGAAAGAGTGCTGAAATTCACCATGGAAAACATGAGAGACCTGGAGTGACAGCTTACAGGACCAAACATCACCAGCAAATATAACTCCATTTTGTTCGCCAGACATTCTCCATTGCAAGTGAAGTGTGAAGAGGAGAGACACTGCATAAAAATGTCAACATTTTTAGCTATGAGAAAAGTCTACTGCCCATCACGATCTCAAACTTTGATCCACTCAGAGCAACTACAAAGAGCCCATAACATATCACTACTTCAGAAAGGGCACAAGCATTGTCTCCCTCCGTACTCAGGATTCTGTAACATCACTGGAGTGACACTTGTCAAACACAGTGGAAAGGATTCACTGCCAAAACACTATTCTATTCCAGGGAATATTCCATCCCTTCAACCACAGATATTCTCCCACAGAGGCCAACATGGCTTCAGCCTCTTCAACTTAACTAACCTCACAATGCAGCTATGACATGACAGCTATAACCCAAGCTGCAAAGTCCTTATACTATAAGGTGCAGGTGCACCAGCCAACAATGATGAGTTTCATACCAAGGTTCTTAGAACCCAGAGTCTTGCCTCCAAAATCCAGGTCCTATTTGATTCCTTTTGCCACTTCTGCCTACTTCTACACATTGTTGTCCATTGATATATAACATATCTAGTCCAAGGGACACACAAATTCCACACACTCACCATTTCTGTTGAAGGTATGGGCATTTGTCCCTGGTACCACTGGGGCAACAATTGCTTGAGTATCCAGAAAAAGTACAGTGTACCCCAGTAGTTCATAAGGAAACATCTTCTGTGCTCCATATTCCCCTCTGCCAGTAAGTAGTCCAGTAGCTAGAACAATCCAGTAGCTTAGTGGGGTGCACCACCAAGTTCATTGGGATCTACATCTTTTGGGCACTCTGGAGTGCCACTAATTCAACATGAATCACTGACACTGTGTAAATGATCTTGTACCACATGCAAAGCCATTGAATATCATTAAAGAAGTTTAGGGAAATGATAGTTTTAAGCCACTGGAAGCAAAAGCAAGGAGGCCTGACATATTGACATGCTAAGTGAAATCTCCAGCAGGCTTGTACTGTGTAACTCACCATATAAAAAGTTTTTGATTCAGTCAATCCTCACATGTACAAATATCAGTGCTGTCAGCACTCACATTACAGTAACAGCACCAAGAGGGAATGGGCTGACACATTCAAAAATTTGAAAGCAAAAAAAAACATACATTCCTGCTATTAACAACACAATGCACAACAAAGACTCTTACACAAATGATGAGTATTTCCACTAGTGAACATAGGGAATTCATTATCACTCACTAGTTCTACAAGGAATCCTTGTAGAAGTCCTAGAGTGAAAGTGGAAGGCAAATAACTGCCATCCTGCAACATGAAATGACAAACCTCACTCGTGAATATATCAATGACACAGGCAACATTGCATAAAACCTCACAAACTCAATCAGAGTGATATAAAGTAATAATTTTATAAAACAAACAGGTAGAAATTTGAAAGGCATGACTACATTATTATCACTATCATCCTTACATTTTATTGGATTAAATATTTCAAAGAAATGGATATACAATGGCTACATAGATTTGAAAATGATATCCCATCCTATTCTGACTAGAAGTAGCTTTATTCTGAAGATTAAACACAGATTAAATACTAAGGGGTAAGGAAAGATTTCCAAATAAACTAAAATTGTAACAAGAATAAAATCACTTATATCAGGAAAAAATACATAGACTTATAAACCAAAACTTGTTAAACATGTGACATAATATAAAATATATAAAGGACAATATGTAATTAAAAGGGACACTATCCTATTTCCAAGAAAAGAAAATAATAATCAAAAACATGTATGTATTTAAAGCTGAAACACACGGTTACATGACATTAGCACTATATCATTTAAAAAGAGAGAGCCGGGCGTGGTGGCGCACGCCTTTAATCCCAGCACTCGGGAGGCAGAGGTAGGAGGATCGTTGAGAGTTCGAGGCCACCCTGAGACTACATAGTTAATTCCAGGTCAGCCTGGACCAGAGTGAGACCCTACCTCGCAAAACCAAAAAAAAAAAAAAAAAAAGAGAGAGATCACTGTGGTAGTTTCAGTAAGATGGCCCCCAATATATTCAGTGTTTTATTAGTTTGTAGTTTGCATCTGCAGCCACCTGGCTGGAGGCAGTGTCACTGGGCTGATCTTAAGGTGCTGTGGTGGATTTGAGATTTCAATCTAAAGATATGTAAAGTGTGCCTAGCTGGAGTTCCTGAGGTGTGCTGTGCTATCTGGCTTTTGGCTTTAGGTTTTCTCTCTCTCTTGCCTGGTCCTATGAAAGCAGGTCAGCTTTTTCTGCCATTATGGAACTTCCCCTGGATCTGTAAGCTTCAATATATATCCCTTCCTCCATAACTGTGACTGATCTGGAAGTTAATCTCAGTGAACCTGAAACTGTCTGCTACAATCACAATATAATAATAGTTTGAAATTTCATCACCCTACTTGTGGCAATGGAAAAATTATACTTATGAACATAGTTGGCAAACAATGTTTGTTTTACAATATAGTCTATACTGAAAGATGTAATAATCATCTACAAAACATCACATGTAACATCTTCAGAATCAACTTCCTTTTTATGTGAAGATATGATCTATAGAATAGCCCACATGTTACAAGAGAAACAATCCTCAAGAAATTAAAAACCAAAATCAATGATCTTTCAGAACAAAACTAGAAATCAACCAGAATTATATTACAGATAAAACATATATACTTGAATTGACTTTGGATCAGTAATCAATGAGAAAATCGCTTTGAAAATGAGAAAAAATGAAAAAAAAAAAAAAAAAAAAGGAATCACAGCATACCAAAACATGGGATGCAGAAAAAAAAGCACTGTTAACAAGTATATATCAAAACAGCAGGTGAGTACACACACACACACACACACACACACACAGAGAGAGAGAGAGAGAGAGAGAGAAGCGAGATTTCAGCCTCACAAAAAAACACAGAAACTCAAAAAGGAAGGACAAACCAAACCTGACATTGGATCAGAGAAAAAATAGACCATAAATAAAAAATAAAATAAAAAGTAACAACATAAAGAAGATAATATTTTTCATGGCAAATGAAACTGACAATTTGTTAGTTACACAGACTAACCAACCCCCAAATGCATTAGATTGGTGATGTAAAAGAAAACCATGAAACTGTTCATTCAGGAATATAAAGGATGATTAGAAAATATTATGAACTAAAGACCAGCAAACTGAAAATTCAAGAAGTAAATAAAGTTTTGTATGCATGAAGCTTGTAAAAATTAAAACACAAGGACAGAAAACCTTCGCTGATAGAGCAAGTAATGGCATTGAATCAGTAATGAATACTGAGATAAAACAGTTGGGTGGTTAAACTGATTAAATTTAACAAAGATTTGAAGAAGAAATGATTCTGATTCTACTCAGTCTATTTCATTTCAAAGTGCCTAGAGAAAGAACCATTTCATTCTATGAAGTTAGCCTTACCCTGACAGCAGAATTAGGCAATGACAAAACCAAACAGACATAAGGAAAGAAACAAAGAATGGGTAAAAACAAAAATAAAAAGATAATAATACATACCCAAAGTAATACATTTTGGTTCTTTCAATCTGAAAAAAAAAAAAGGTTAAAAAAAAAAAAAAACAGACCAATATCCCTGATGAAAATAAATAAGAATACTTTTCAGAAAAAATAGCAAGAAATTTAAGCCAACAGCTTACCAAAAATTAGAGATCAGTGACCATTTCTGATCACTGACCCCAACAAACATAAAAAAAAAAAGTAAAAATGCCCTCAAGAAATCTTTTGAAAAAGTGATAACAGCTTTTATGCCATAGACAATTTGCCTAAAAACTTAACCACTGTAACACTGTTGGATGATTGTGGAGCATTAGGGGACAAACCAAAACCTTTTGTTCATTTGGTTTGTTTGGGACGACCATGGAAACTTTAGGAGGAAGAGCCTTGCTGGGAAAAACGGTCATTGGTGAGTTCCTGTTCTTCCACGGCTTCGAGAATATGCTGCAATGAGAAGAGTTCTAACCCAGATCTCACCTGTCACAGCGGCCTCTACCATCTATAACTGTAAGCCAAAATTAACTCTCCTAAGTTTAAAAAAAAATTCTCAGCTTTTGAGGTTGGAAGAAAAAGTACAATCCCAGCTGCACTTCTAACTTCTCTCTCATACCTTGTCTTTAACATGAAAATTTACACCAGTGGTTCCAGCAGGAACCTGCAAGTCAAGTGTACATCCTATGACAGATGTGCCACAAGAAAGTGGAGGAGGAAAGGAACCATAACAGAAACTAAACCACACACACACACACACACACACAAATATGCACACTCATAAATGAAGTTTTCCTGCTGGGAAATATCTAACTGCTATGAAGGAAACTTGCATGGAATTACAGTCCAACTTGAGATCTGACAGGAGGGTGTTAGTAACAACCTGACAGATGATGAAATCCAGGCTGAAACTACCTTAGAAGTAAACCTCAATTTTTGTTTTCAAGTTGGATAAACAGAGAGTTAAAGCAAGGACTAATGTAGATGACAAACACTTCAAGAACAATGATGGAACAAGGTTGAGATATTTTAGGAATAATAAATGTTCTTTAATTTTGATCTAAACAATATAAACATTTAACAAAGTTGCCTAAAATCTAAAATCATATTTTATCATGAATTTTATTTTATATTTTCATAAATACAAAATTTTCAATCAGTAAGATAATTAGAATAAGATTATTTCCTTTGTTTTGCTTTATGTTTAATGAAAAACTGACATATTGAGTTAATTTATAAAAAGAAAGAGAAGAATGCTTCTTAAAATGTCATATTTATGAAATTAGTCTGATCATATTAGAATAAGCCAGCAAACTGTAAATAGAGGCTTGATGACTAGATTGCTTCTTTTATTTAAAAAAAAAAATAGTCATAGAAGGGCTTCTGGACAAACAAGGGGAGAAAAATCACACTTTCTTTTTCCTTGAGAATGTCAATGTGATTTTGATTTACTTTGGTTTTAGATTGATAAATATCCCAATGCTGTTTAAAAGTAAGGCATCGGTTTCCAAATGATAGAAACACAGCTCTGTTAAGTTGCTACTCGTTTTGCATATTGTTTTTGTTTGTTTGTTTGTTTTTGGAGAGAGACACACACACAGATAGAGAGAGAGAGAGAAAGGGAGAGGAAGACAGAGATGGGTGCACCAGCACAGTCTCAGCTGTGAGCATATTGTTTTGTCATTGGTCACACAAACTTTACATAAAGTTTCTGACCTTTTACTTCTTTTGGTTTTTAATCCATTCAATATTGAGAAAAGAAATTAAGTAATAGTAATAAATATGCTTTTAAAATACTTTAAAAATAAATCAAATGGAAAATAGAGAGAAATTATGTAGTGCTGACTCATTAGAAGAGATGAATGAAGAGTAAATTCAAATATGACTCCTTTAACATCAGCATTAAATTTGTAGAATAAACTATCTAATATTACCTCAGATTGTCTGAAAATTCTTATTTTTTAAGTATTTTTGTTTATTTATTTGAGAGAAAGAGGCAGAGAGAGAGAGAGAGAAAGAGAGAATGGGCATGCCAGGGCCTCCAGCTACTGCAAACTAACTTCAGATGCATGCATCCCCTTGTGCACCTGGCTTACATGGGTCCTGTAGAGTCAAACCGGGATCCTCTGGATTTGCAGGCAAATGCCTTAACCACTAAACCATCTCTCCAGCCCCTGAAAATTCTTCTTTTTATTTTAATTTAAATCATCATTGAAATGCAGCAAAATAGTATAAATTATATAGGTTCAATTCAACAAAATTTCAAGAAGATAATATGACTATATAATATATAACTGTAATATTGAAATTTACTAGTATTCCCAAATCATTCTTTTTTGCTTCATTCCAATCACCAACCCGCCATTCAGAAGTGAAATCACTTTACATTGATCATCCTTAATTTTAACCTATCATAGATGAAACCATAGATTATATACTCATGAGTCTGGATTACTTTGTTCACAAATTTTGTTATATTTTGTTTTGAGGTAGGGTCTCTCTGCATCTCAGGCTGACCTGTAATTCACTATATAGTCTTAGGCTGGCCTGGAACTCACAGCAATCCTTTTATGTTTGCTTCCTGAGTACTGGGATTAAAGGTATGTGCCACCACACCCAGCTAAAATTGTTTTTAGAAGATTCTGCCATGTTTATTTGTGTGGTTTTTATTCTCTTATCCATATTGCTTGATACTATGTCATTATTATACACTATACCAGCTTTACAGTATGTAAACATTTTGTTTTGATTTATTGAAAATTGAGAATAGGGAATTTTAGACATTTTGTACACAACTTTTTGGAATAATTTATACATATGCTTATCAAAATTTTGTGGAATTAGGCTGGAGAGATGACTTAGTGGTTAAGGCACCTGCCTCCTAAGCCTAAGAACGCTGGTTCCAATCTCCAGCAGTTCCAATCTCCAGGTCCCACATTTAACCAGATGCAAAGTGATGCAAGGGTGCAATGTCGCACTTGACCACAAGGGGGTGCACACATCTGGATTTCATTTGCAGCAGCTGAGAGGCTGCTGGCGTGCCCATCTCTATCTGTCTTCCTCTCCCTCTCTCTCTGTCTCTCCACGTGTCTCTCTCCAAAAAAAAAAAAAAAAATGTGGAATGTCTGGAATAGAGTGAATGTTATTTGTTTCAATATTAATGGTATATTTGCCAAGTAGCATTTATTTATTTATTTTCTGAGAGAGAAAGTGAGAGAGAGAGAGAAAGAGAAAGAGAATTGGTACTCCAGGGTCTCTAGCCAATGCAACCAAGCTGTAAAGCTTACACCACCTTGTGCACATGCATGAGATTATGCATCTAGCTTTACGTGAGTTCTGGTTGTGTCAAGCCTGGGTCTTTAGGCTTCACAGGCAAGCATCTTAACTGCTAAGCTATCTCTCCAGCCTACCAAGTAGTTATTCATAAAGCAGTTGTGCCAGCTCACATCATTGCTCCATATGCTTAAAAGCACTTGCTGTTTCCTGGCTGCTTCTTAATGCTCATTATACTGAATGAGTAATGTCAGCATCCTGGCATGTGAATTGCATTTCCCTAATGGGAAATTTAGTTGTCAACTTTTCCCATGTTTATTGACCATTGTAAAGCCTTGTTTCTTCGTTTATTTCTCTTCTTATAAAGATTTGGTTCAGTTTTTGTCTGTTCTCCGTTCTGCTTTTATGCTTCTTTCTAGCTGATTCTTTTCCATAAGAGATGAGATACCCTACTTTGACCATTTTCATCAGAGTTCTAAAACATACTTTAAAACTCCTGTCATGATAATTCTAAATAATATATATCAGTATAGATCTGACTTTTCTGAGCTTCATTTTGGCTATTCAGTTTGGACATACTTAAGTAATTTTTCTTAAACCATTTTTAAAGCATCTGCCTGTCATTCTTGTCCCCGTGAAATGATGAGCCCTTCCCTCTGCTATGTACAGTAGAGGCTGATCACTTGAATCCAGTATGAAATCCATCCTTCTGCATGCATTGAAATTTTAGGATAATTCTCTCTCTGTGATTCCTGTTGATGAACCAGATTCTTTCAGTATTAAATATAATTTCTTGACATAACCTCCTCCTCTACTGGTCCATGATTCTCAAATATTCTGAACTGATTGATAGATTGCTGCTTCTATCCTGTGAAAACTTAGAAGGATACATTCCCTGCATTCTCCAATCCCTGAAGTCCTTTCATCCCTGGAGTTAGCTGGTCCAGTTTTTATTTTTACTTATTTATTACATGCAGAACCAGACAGGAGACAGAAAGAGAAGAGAGAGAAAGACAGAGAGAGAAAATGGGAACACCAGGGCCTCTATCCACTGCAAATGAACCCCAGATGCATGTGCCACTTTGTTCATCTGCCTTTATGTGGGTACTCGGGAATCGAAGTCAGGTCATTCCATTTTGCATCCTTAACTGCTGAGCCTGCTCTCCAGCCCCACTAGTCCACTTTTTATCAGCATTGCAGCTTCTGATATCAGAGAGAGGTTTTTTTTTTTTTTTTTTTTTTTTCTATTTATCCTGGCTGCATTAGTTTTCTACCTCATAAAGGAGAAACACTTTACTATGCATTTAAATATATATTATATAAAATTCATTTTCACATGTGTACAATACTTAAAGATTACACAGAATTTGGCTAATGGTAAAAAGCATTTAAAGGTAATATTTCATTTCTAAAGCCATATGATTAAAAAGGTAATGAACTTATATGTAGTCTAGAAGCTCTCAGAGTTATTACATGTACACATTTTAAGAAGTCTATAGTCTGTATCTAATGCTTCTATGCTGTGACACATCCTGTCATATATATCTGATTTGACTTATGTAATAGAAAAGTAGACTTTCTGCTCTATTAAGCTTTCATGATTTTATCAGGCAATTACTATTTCTGGAAAAAGATCTAATATTGGGTAAAAAGAACACAACTTGTTGGTACATTATTCCTAGGAAAGAGAAAAAAGTTAAAAAAAATAAAATTTGAGTCTAAATCCTAAATGCTAAATTACAAAAACAACAACAAAAAAAATTTTCAGGGATAAAGAAGAGAGGGAAAGAAAAGCAAATTAACCTACAGAATGAAAGACATATCTTGAACAGAAAAAAATGAAAGACACACCAAACTTATTCAATAAATTGCCTTTTTCAATTAATGTCTTCTGTGTTGGTCAGATACATGTATAAAATCATAACAATTGTTGATCGCGTTACCTTAAAAGTGACAAAGCACAAAGATGTTCTGCATTTTAATTAGAGGTTTCATTTTATACTTACTTTTACTTTTTATATACTTTATTCATACATTTTTTACATCTATTAGTATATCTGATACAAGTGTATCCCTTTACTGTGCCCAGTTGAATTCTTATCTTGAATGACTGTCCGATCATTAGTAAAACTATATTACTGAAAACCATTCACATATTATTTTGTACTGTATGACAAGTTGAGAGAGTTTATGGAACTTTATCTCATAAATTATCATCTATATAATCCAACAGTTATGACTTCCCATATTATTAACATTTACTTTTGTTAGTTTCCCTATATGAATACTTCCTGTACATATATAGTGAACCTTAAGCTGCAAAACTTAGAAAGGCAATGCTTTATTCTTCTTAATAAACTGTTTGTAGGCAAATTAAAATCATATTAGATTTGCACCACAATATATGAATTATTTCTCTTTTCTTCTTAGAGTGAGCATCAAAGTAAACTTAACCTAAACTCATGCACTTGACACATTATCTACTATGTTTTTTCAGGTTTTAGTCATATGAAGAATACAAATACTAAAATTGTCAATGCCTAATTTTATAAATGCAATCTACTTGTAAATTGAAATTAAAACATGATATTTCTGAAGCTACACATCAGAAAAATAAACATTTAAAATGCACTTGGGAGATTTCCCAAGATCTGAAGCACTTCTGCTACTGGAAAAAAAAAATAGGAGGCACTTTCTATGATATAGGAGTGGGGAAAGACTTCTGGGAAAAACAAACAAACAAAAAAAAACAAACAAAAAAACCAGTATCCCAGGAAATTAAACAATCATTCAACCAATGGGATCTCATGAAGCTAAAAAGCTTTTGCACATATAAACATGTCATAAACCTGCAGATTACCCATTGAATGGGAGAAAATCTTTGCCAGCTATAGCACTGACAGAAGCTTTTTTGTGGAAGAGGGGGCAGGAAGATGGTAAGTGCCCCAAGTTGAGACATCATTCTGAGAGGCATTGCCTTCCCCCCAAATACTGATTACTTATCCCACAACACATAATCCACAATCCCATAGGGAATACCTGCAACCCTACTGAGGAGAGTTCCCAGCAAAATGGGTTCAGGGATGAGGAAATAGAGGGTACCAACACATTATGCATCCATACAAAATATGTTGTTAATAATAAGAAGAAAAGAAACAAGTAATAAAATGCAATTGGTTATGTTATTTTTTTTTTGCTACTATCCTCCATAAACATATTTTATATCCATTCCTCACTATTATTATTGGTGATGATGGAATAAAAATATGTTTTCAACATTTTGGACAGCTATAGCTATATATGCTATAGTAGGTAACATAGAAAATAATAATGTACTGTTCACAAGTAGGAAGGTTAGCAATCTCTCAGAGAATATCCAATGAGGATTCATTTGCTGCCTTTTCACAATGGTGCACTTTTGTTGGCTTCTCCCAGAACAAAAGGGACGAACTGTTTCTTGTATCCTCTTAAGGATACTAATCTTATCATATTCTGATGTCACTGTGCATCAGATTAAATATCAATATATAAATTTGTGTAAGAACAGATTTTCAAAGTACAATATAACATGGAAAAGATACCTTCATTGAACTTTACAATCAAAACATCCACATTTACAGGGATGATGGTGCAGGACTATGCTTATAAATACAGAGCCAGTCAGGCTGAGGTAGCAGAATGCAGAGTGGATGGCTATCCTTTGTGTTCCATAGTGATAGAGGCCCTCCTAAATATATTTTCATACATATATATGTACATATGTATGTATACATGCACATGGGAAAAAGTGCCTATGTTATTTCACTGGTGTTTTTATAAGAAACATATTACATTTCAGAGTCATTTTCCTTTATAAATATTATAGAATGTATTTAATGAATGTAACAGTAGCAATTTCTGAATTAAGTAGTCCAAAAGTGAGAGTGATTATTAGAAAGAAGTTGTATGGGCAATCCTGAATTGTCCTTTCACACAGGTACAAGCTCAATCACAACAATAATAACAAACTTTATTTGTAAGTAATTCCAAAAATCTGATTGAGAGTCTCATGTCCTTCATGTCCTTCTGACTCAGCATGAAAGCTGACTCACACAGGCAGGGAGGTGCTTCATAAACTCTTCCTCCAGGATAACCCACCCCAACATGGCGCAACACAGCACAGGAAAAGGAAGAGGTAGTTCATACATGTAGAACAATCATATTTTCTGCACACATTTTTAGTCTTAAAAATACCATCTTCTAAACTATAACTCATGAACCACAAGTGAGACTGGCAAAATCAAGCCACCTGGGAGAGGATACGGGGTACAGCTTGGGCTGATAATTAGCATATTTCCTTGTCCTCCCTCACCATTGTGTAACTGGAGGAAAGTACCTAGTTCTCTGATTCTCCCTGAGGGGAAAAAGATGATCCATGGATGAAATTGTCTTATCTTCAGGCCCAAAGTCTGCACTGATGATCTCAGAGCACTAATTGGTACAACCCCATACCCAGGAGAGAGAGGAGATGGGTAAATGGCTTAGACTGTGTAATTCATGATGGAATTTCCCCACTAGATCTAGTACCAAGAGAACACACACACACACACACACACACACACACACACACACTCAACTTCCCCTCACCTCTCTCAGCTTCTTCCCACAGGGACAATCACTTGAATGATCTATTCTATGATACAATATTGGGGGCGGGAGGGAATTTCTTTATTCTCACTGACACACTATACTGAAGAGACCAATTGCAGCATAGAAACCTAGGTCCTGCAATGAACAAGGAAAGAAGGTTGCAGCAGAAAAAAAGATTTCAGAGATCCCCGTGACCTCTAGCAATGATAACTGGTGGGAGATATTTCCAATGTCAAACATGTTCACAAATACTAGAGGAAGTGACTGCATATCAATTATTTTTTGTCACATGGATAGATTTTACAGTAGCTCTTATTACCTCAATAAAATAATTTAAAAAAAACTCTCAAAAGTTTGTATTCACACACACACACACATTATATGTATATATCATAGAACATTTGCTTCATGAATTCAAAAATATAATTTGCAAGATAAGAAAGAATTTTCATAATTGCCAGTTATAACCTTTTTATATCAAGTAAGAACACCATGTTTCTTCTGAATAGTTACCAGTAAGTGCATGTTGCTTATTAGCATAACTAATATAGTATGCAATGCTGAAAACCCCTGAAATTTTAGCTCCAGAATCTATTTTGGAACCTCTCATTATAGGAAAATACAATTTTTCATCTCACAGTAAAAATGACTTTATAATTAAAGCTGTGATTATAAGCCATTAGGATAAATATAGAATCTGCCTAATGACAATCATATACCCAGAAAAAAAACTATATCTACATAAATTACACTCAACACTTATTTTAACAAACATTTCTAAATTCTTCCTTAAATAAATAAAAGACTCTGAAATATTCACAACAATTCATCTGTATGTTTTCTATTTTAGTTCTGGAGATGCAATGTGTTTAATGGGTGACTCAAACTGAAAAGTCCTTGATTACCTTGCAAAGTTGTGTTAGTAGAAGCTGTAGGTCTAGTTCAATCGTACCCCTTCCATAGACACAGTTTCTCTACAAGTTCATTGAGTGCATTAAGTTGGATAGATTCCTCTTGCTACTCATGTTCATGTGAAACCTCATTATACCTGCCAGGCCTCAATGAACATTGCTGGAATTTTGGTGGTAAGAAAGTTATCAACGCTCCTATTGTTAGTTAGAGAAGCTTCTTTATGAGAATTGTGGCAGACACTGAGGAGACTCACAACCGAACAGATCTAAAAATGAGAGGCTAGGGCTGGAGAGATGGCTTAGGGGTTAAGGCGCCTGCCTCCTAAGCCTAAGAACACTGGTTCCAATCTCCAGGTCCCAATTTTAGCCAGATGCAAGTGAAGCAAGGGTGCAATGCCACACTTGACCACAAGGGGGCGGACACAACTGGATTTCGTTGGCAGCAGCTGAGACACTGCTGGCGCGCCCATTTCTGTCTTCCTCTCCCAACCCCCCCTCTCTCTGTCTCTCTCTGTGTCTCTCTCCAAATAATAATAATAATAATAATAATAGAAAATAAAAAAAGAAAAAATAAAATAAAAATGAGAGGCTATTATGAGCTTATCACTAAACGAGAAATCTCCGTGACACTCTTCAAGGCTCAGGAAACATTACAGAAGAAGGGGGCAGAAATAACCTAATACCCACAGGGTGGGAAGGTATACTTTGGAACACTCTTACTTGGACATGAACTGCCTGGTGCATTCATGACCTCACAGTGGAATTTGTTACCTGCAGAAAGCCTGTACCTTGACATAGAGGCAAAAAGAGTAAGACATCAAACAGAAAGACAACTTGGAAAAAAGTGAGTGCTTTAGGCCAAATGGTTCGAGAAGAAAGGAACAAGAGAGCGTAATAGGAAAAGAATATGATCAAATTACAGTGAGAACACGCTCTTTAATTCTCGATAAAATTAAAAATAGTTTTTCAAAAATTAAGAAAAAGAAAGAGTGTCCTTGCAGAAATTAATAATTTAAAAATAATTTGTATTTGTGGCAGTTCCTAAAGCCAGAGCAGATATACTCAGGAAAATAGAAGCACACAAAAGGAAAAAGGACAGGTAAAGATGTAGCAGAGAAGGAAACTGTGCTTCTGGGAGATGAAGAACATGGAAAAGACAGGAAGGGAGGGGCTTTACTGGGTCTTTAGAGCATGGCTAGGGCTGAAGAGATGGCTCAGTGGTTAAAGGCACTTGCTTGCAAAGCTGAAAGCCTGGGTTTGATTCCCTACTACCCATGTAAAGCCAGAAGTACAAAGTGGTACATGCAACTGGAGTTTGTTTGGAGCAGAAAGAGAATCTGGCATGCCAATTTTCTGTTGAAAGAAAGAGAAGGAAAGAGAGAAAGAAAGAAAGAAAGAAAGAGAGAGAGAGAGAGGGAGGGAGGGAGGGAGGGAGGGAGGGAGGGAGGGAAGGAAGGAAGGAAGGAAGGAAGGAAGGAAGGAAGGAAGGAAGGAAGGAAGGAAGGAAGGGAGGGAAGGAGAGGAAGGGAGGGAGGAAGAAAGAGAAGGAAGGAAGGAAAGGGAGAAAAAATGAAAGGAAATGAAAGAAGGATGGAAGGAAGAAAGGAAAAGAGATTGGGAGGGTGGAAGGAAGAAGGAAAGAAAAAGCCAGCGAGTGCAAGGTCAGGTTGAATTTCTGGTTTCAGATTTTGGCCTACGCACTGGGAGACAACAAATCGCCATTGTTTAAAAGAACCCAGTCTGTGGTAATTTGTGAGCAAAAGTGACAAAGGACCAGACAGTAATGCAACCAATATGGACTGTTTTGAAGGTGAACTACATATGATCTGCTCTACAGTGAGGTTTTATTGGGGTCATTGTAAAATCTGAGCCAACGGTCTTGTAACAGAAAAGGATTCCCTTAAGAACAAATAGAGTATATAGCCTGCCAGTAGATGTCAGTCATGATCTGCTCTCTCCACTAAGTAAAGGCAAACTAGGAATGGGAATTCCAGTGAGTCAGTGGTCATGTGTTCTTTGTCTGCTGCCCATCTCTTCAGGAACTGAAGGCTCTGTAGGTTATCTCTGTCCCAGTGCTTTGCTCTCTCCTGAATCATTCACTGTATTCCTGATTGCCCTGCTTCTTCGCCCAGCTGCAGCTTTCTCTCAGTAACATAGTCTAATTGATCCTTTCAAAATATAAACTCACCCACCATGGCTCAGGGAACTTTATAGAAGGGGGGGGGGCAGAAAGAATGTAAGAGTCACAGGTTGAGACATCATGCCCAGAGACATTTCCTCCCCCCAAAATAACTGACTGCTGCTCCCATAACTCGTAATCCACAATCCCATAGGGAATACCTGCAATCCCTCTAAGGAGTGTCTCCAACGGAATGAGGACAGGGACGAAGTAAAAGAAGGTAGCAACACGTGATGTATGCATACAAAACATCTTGTTGTTAATAATAATAAAAATAATATTCAAAAATATATAAATTGGATAATGTCCTTCCTCTGCTACAAACCATCCAACCCCTCCATATTTTACTCCAAATAATATTCATAATAAAAAATAATTGACAAGCAGCGCATGGTGGCACACACCTTTAATCCCAGAACTGGGGAGGCAGAGGTAGGAGGATTGCTGTGAGTTTGAGGCCACCCTGAAACTTCATAGTGATTTCCAGGTCAGCCTGAGCTAGAGTGAGACCCTACCTTGAAAAAAAAAATACAATTTCTTTCCACATCTCTTTAGTCTCCCATTCTAATTACACTGGACTCGGTACTGTTCCTCTGACATGGTCGAAGAGGCTCCTGTGTTGTGCATGGAAATAAAAGGACTCTTCTCGATATTACATACATGATTCCAATCCATATGTGTATTTTCATAGTATCACCTTCTCTGTCAGAGGGTCATATTTTAGGGAAAGTAGCAACTTCCATATATGTTAGATATGAGCCTCCCATGTTCTATCTTCTCTACTCCTTATAATTTTTGACAACATATTGTACCATATAGAAATTATGAAACATATTAGTTAAGCACTTAGGATTTAAATCATTATTGCCTGAATCAAAAGTCAAGTTTCCTGAGCATAGACCTCTTTTTCTTTCTGCTGACATATGCACTGCAGAATGTCTACCTCATTAGTGAGGATCATTAAATATCAACTGCCTGTATTTCAGGAGTTGTAAGTGGTGTGTTCCCCACCAATCAGTTCTACTACTTTTAAGATGGAAAAATACAAAGAGAAAACTAAGCTATCTGAACAAAATAGATCATAGAATGGTACTTTTTGTCCTTTTTCCCTTTTATGCACATATTAGTTTAAGAGTCATAATGATTATAAAAGCAGATGGATATGCCCAACATAGGAAGAGGCACTACTGCAAAATGAAGGGGACTGAGAAAGAAGCAAATTGAGTTGATAAGAAGTTGAGACCAGACTGTAAAGACCCAGGACAAAATTTTAATGTCTAGGTAGAGTTTTAGCGTAGTGTAATTCAGCCACTTTTAAACTAGCATTGGAACTAATTTTAATTCATAATAAATTATTTCAGAATTCCTGCAATTATATTTTAAATCTATGAACATTAGTGTGAAGTACTGGGTGGTTTTATTACTTTGTTGCAATAGTTTTTTCAAGGTAGCTCTGACCACCAGTTTTTAAGTGTCTAAAAAATTCATTCTGATGAGGTATCTAAATGATTTATGTCATGTCTAATTGATTCTTAATTATTAGTAACTTTAAAGATAACCTAAATATCTCTTTAAAATAATTTTGTATGTTGTTTTGGAAATACAAAATCAAAATTTATTCTTGATCTGGAATATTTTTACACTGAAGTATTTTAAACTCATTTACATTTCTGTGATTATCCATGTATGTTTCCTGATCATTTCACTTAGAAAAAAACACTCATTTTCACTCATTTTACATCTATAAATATTTCATACTTACTATTTTCCTCAGTACTATATGCATGATTTTTTCCTTACTTTGACTGCTTTTAAATTCAGTTCTTTTTGCTCCAAACTGGCGTGAACAGACCTGAACTCTCCAGTTCCTCAATTGTGCAAAAGCTATCTGTATTGCTTCATATTGTGCTAAGTCTCCTGCTTACCTTCTCTTCTATTTCAGATGCCCTTTTGTCTCCCAATCCATTTCAATATCCAGTTAAAAAGATCTATCCCTCTGAAACACAGAAAGACCTGAAACCCCATTTGCTTTCAAGCAATCTTCATTTTGATAATGCCACAACTCTTTCTTACTTGAGGACATTCTCTGTCACCTTTAATGACTATTTTGAAATCTTCTCTTTAATCATGATTTTCTGGTCCCTTAAGCTCAATTTAACCCAATTTTTGCTGAACTTTGAGTTGTTTTTCTCTTTTGAAAAACTTCATTAATAGTTTCTGTAGCAGACAGCTTCAGGTTCGCTGAGATGAACTTCCAGACCAGGCACAGTTATGGAGGAAGGGATATTATTAATTGAAGCTTACAGATCCAGGGGAAGTTCCATAATGGCAGAAAAAGCTGGTCTGCTTTCACAGGACCAGGTAAGAGAGAAAAAGCCCCCAGCCACACTTTAGGAACTCCTATTAGGCACACTTTGCCTATCTTAACAATGGAATCTCAAACCCATCATCACACCTTAAGACCCACCCCCAGTGACATTGCCTCTAGCAAGGTGATTACAGATGCAAACTATAAACTAATAAAACACTGAATATATTGGGGGCCATATATTCAAACTACCACAGTTGGTTTCACAAATTAAAACTTCAAGCACAGCTTGTCTTCTTTGAGTCATACATTTTATATTTTTTTCTGTTTTTGTGGTTGTACTTTGAATATTTCCAATTTTTCCTCATTAGATACAAAAGGTAAGTTTAGTACAGTGCATTAAAGACACAGACAAAAAAGATATTAACAAAAATATATTTCATATTTTAGTGACTATTATTCAAGTTCACATTTGATAATTCTGTGCATTCACCAGAGGTTCCTCATAGTTCCAAATTGGTATTTCATACTGTCATAGCTTTAAAAGTACATTATCTTCTCTATGTTCACTTTAATAAAATATGTGCAAAATCTAAGTGTCATATGCATTGTTAAATACATTATAATTATAAAAATATCATACTTGATTAATTAGGCATACATTGTTTGTGAAATATAAGCTTAATGAAGACCTGTCATGTATTGTTAATAATAGTGAAACATTTGGTATTGTCAGAGGCAGTTTCAATAAAAGAGATGATGTCTCTGAGCTTAGCCTGATCGTAAGGGATGCTACTAAATAAGAAATGGGTAAGAAAAATGTGAGGTGTTTGTCTATCTCTAATAGCTTTCTCAATGTATGGAAACATTTATTAAAACTGTTCTGAGTCTGGAAAATTCCTGCAATAACTAAATATGCAAATATAAGGTACAGGGAGAAAAGAAAGCTGAATGTCAAAGCCTCTTGTCCCTTCTGCTTTCTTGTCTATTCAAAATGCTATAAGATCAGACTCTTGAAACTAGATTTAACGTGAAAGAGTTTACAGAGCACTTTTTTGAATCTGCTATTTTGTGAAGAAGTATCCTGGAATGTGAGATAACCCTCTAAATACCTGACATAAATCAGACTATACTGAATCCAGAGCTATTATGATCAATCCTGTATTCAGAATTTGATGACAGGATGAATATATTAATATATAAGTTAACAATAAAGAATTATTAGAATAAATCCTACAGCTGAAATAAAAATAACAAAGTAAAGTAATTGTCAGAAACAAAACTAACATAAAAATTAAATTTATGTATGTCGACTGAAATATAACTCAATATGTAAAATATTATAGGTATATTATCACCTTGGTATAATGAGCATAGAAGGAAGTGAAATAACTCTTAATATTTAAAATTTGCTGGGCTGGAGAGATGGCTTAGCATTTAAGGCACTTCCCTGCAAAGCCTAAAGACCAAGGTTCAATTCCCCAGGACCCATGTAAGCCAGATGCACAAAGTGGCACATGCATCTGGAGTTTGCAGTGGCTGGAGGCCCTGGTGAAAGTCAGTAGAAAATTATTTCTCTTTAAGATATTTTCACTCAAAATCAAAGTATGAATATAAAGAAAGATGTTTGTAAACTTTAAAGACCTTTTTTTTTTTAACCAAAGTGATAATTTTAAAGCAGCTATGCTTAGATGTATTCTTTTTGTTTTCCAAATAAAACGTTTAATTTCAGAATCTAATTTCACCATTTATTAATACAGTAAAGCATTGTCCAGTCAAATTCATACTAAGGCTAGTTACCCTATTTCAACAAAAGGACAGATTTTCTTAAAGTTAATATGCAAAAGAGTGATTTGTCTCTCACACAATAAAATGTATTTAACAGAATGAACTCAAAATTTAAAAAAAAAAATAGAACATAGTGTAAAGAAAAATAACTGGAATAACAAGGTTACGAGTATATATCCCAGTATTAGTAAAGTGAGATAACAGACTACAAGCTTTGTATCACATATGACAGACAACCAATTCATAAGGACAAGAGATGCAGCCAGAAAATTTTTAAGTTGAGCCTTCATTTATAGTTTTTAAATAACATGGTTTTATGTTGGGAATAAAAACCCCAAGACAGCCAAGCCAAACATTTTTTGACACCTTCTGGTTGTTCATTTAATATAATATTAATGCCTTAACTTATTCTTCAACCCAAACCACTAGAGAACATTCATTACTATCTAATGTAAGTGTCTGCTTTTTCTTCCTCCAGACAGGTGAGGTAAAGTCTCCAGGAAGTTAAATACAAGTAACCTTAGTCTACTGATCGTGTCCTTTCATTTGTGGACATTCAAAGTGGTCCCAACTACAGTCTTGTGCACTTTTAGTGACAAAAAAAAAAAAAAAAAAAAAAACTACACTCCTTTATGCATGACTTGGGGAAAATTAACTGTTACAAGCTTATGCCTTCTCATGAATGAAATGAGATTATTTCAGAGTTATTAATTGAGAGTTATACATTGGTTTTTGACTTAGTAAGATTAAGCCAAACTGCCTATTCATACACACACTTAGTACACACACCCACATTCACACATGTATACACACATACACACATATAAACACACTTGTAAATTTATATGGACTTGGATATATATATATATATATATATATATATATATATATATATATATATGTAACATTCTCACTATAAACATCATTGTATAATATTTTGTCATTATTATATAAAATAAAATCTAATTTTAGCATTTTTCTCCTTAAAAACATTCAGTTGCCTCCACAATAGCTAACTTCAGTCTACAAAACTCTTCAGCATATCATGTGAGAACCACTATTTGGTGAATTCTGACATCTTCCCTTGAATCTTTCTTTGTTCTCTGAGTATGACTTATCACTTCCTCTTTATTTTCACTTTTTAGTTGAAAACATATTTATTTGGGGTATACTTGTGTTCTGGGCTCTTTTCCAACTACTAATGGTTTTTGTAAAAAAATATGTTTATTTCTTGTAAGAAATTTGTCAAAACATGTTTAAAATACTAAAAGCACTTGACAAAGTCCTTTTTCCTTCTTTACCATCTAACTGTTTGCAATTCAAATCTTCTTTCCAGACCTATTGTCAATGAAGTTCACTTTAAAATCCCAGCACTGCCCCATTAATTCCTCCTGTATCTTGTTATATCATCTACCAGTGTGTTCAGATAAAATGGAAGAAAGCTTAGGCCATGATAAGTGCAAGAGGTTCTGGTTATTAAAAACAAGAAATTGAAAAAATTCAGCAAAATGACAGTCTTTATCACAGTTCAAACATTGGATCATAATTTGTGCTGCTGTTTTTACGGCTTGGGTAACTTTGTGGAGGAGGAGGCACAAAGACTCAATGATATGGGGGATGAGAAGTAGAGCTGTGGGAATCTTTCTTCTGCATCGAAGCAGATGTGGTTTCTTGCACATGATTGAGAATATCAGTATTTCACCAGAGATGTAGGATGGGCCCAAGACACTCTAAAAGCATCCCTGAGTAAATAGTGGAAACTGATGGTTGATAACAGATGGGTTTATGACGATTAGTAGTGCAGCTACTGGTTTGAACCTAGTCTCTTATAAATCACCTTCCATCCATGATTATGCAAACCACCCTAATTTAAATCACTCTGTCAAAAATGAATAAAAAAGTAAACAGACAAACAAATAAAGCATGAGATACAGATAGGGATTCAAGGGGGAAAGCAACGGTTTTAATAAGAGGGGAAGGGGAAAGAGAAAGCATAACCGGGGATAGTAGGATCAAAATTAAGCCAGGCGTGGTGGTACACGCCTTTAATCCCAGCACTCGGGAGGCAGAGGTAAGAGGATCGCTGTGAGTTCGAGGCCACCGTGAGACTACATGGTTAATTCCAGGTCAGCCTGGATCAGAGTGAGACCCTACCTCGCAAAAAAAAAAAATAAATAAAATAAATAAATAAATAAATAAATAAATAAATAAATAAATAAATCATTGTATACATGCATGTAAATATCAAAAATAAATAAGAAAAAGGAAATTGTTTTGTTTGCATCTTTTTTTTTTTTTTTTTTTTTTTTTTTTGTGAGGTAGGATCTCACTCTGGTCCAGGCTGACCTGGAATTAACTATGTAGTCTCAGGGTGGCCTCAAACTCTCAACGATCCTCCTACCTCTGCCTCCCGAGTGCTGGGATTAAAGGCGTGGGCCACCATGCCCCGCTTGTTTGCATCTTTTACTTCTAACTTCATGATGGCCTACAGGGGAACAAAAAGTAGACAATGGTATGCAAAAGAACATGAATGCTGTCAAATAATCTGGACCAGAGGATGAGGAAAAGGAAGTAGCCCTAGTCTACCTGGTTTCTTAACCTCAAATTAGTATATAGAACAATGGCACAGTAGCTATTAGCAGTCTTCAAATTAAATATCATACTTGTCAGTATGAACTTCTTTTCCCAATGCTTGGTACACAGCCCTCAGTCTGGTGTCAAAGCTCACTCCACAAAGAATTTTAAACATCTGTTAATCTCATGATGCACTAAACTTACATTTGGTTCCATATCTGCAGCTTTGAATTCATTACTAGACTAACATTTACGAGATGTATGGTATTGTCTCCTACTCTTAACCTACTTTTTAGACATGCCCTTTCCTGGGATGTCCAACTTTGAGGCCAGGTAAATGAGTGCTATTTTTATAACAATGACCATATGAACAAACTCCGGACCTTACAGAAATGTGGCTTATGAATTCCTAGATCTAGGATAGAGCTGGAGGCTCTGAATTTCTGACTTCCTGCAGGAGATAGCCAGGATGGAAATTTGTAGAAACCAGCTGAGCTGCAAAGGTCTCCTTCCTGAAGCAGTAGCATGCTAGAGACAAGAGCAGTGGTGATTAATGGTCTGTGGAGATGGTAGTTTAGGTACCTCTAAAAGACAATTCTTGTCCTTTTAGCAACAGTAAAGCATCAGACTGATGGTAAGAGTGTGTATTTTCTAGTAGGGAAGTTTCTGATGGAGACATAATATGTAAATAAATAATTAGACTTAAGTCTCAATGTATTTAAGCAAACAAACTTTTCATTCTATAATAATCTCTTGATTACCAATAACCTATTTTAATAATCAATTATTTTATATGTATTGCATTCTATTAACAATATTTTTCATACTTTGTATGCATCTCTCAGTGGTTTCTATGAGTACTTTATGTTTAAAAATAAGAAAATAAGCAAACTGATGCAGACAGTTGCTTAATAAGCTGCCGCAAAATAAAGATCATAAGTGTTGAATTTGTGATTTGAACCTTTTAAACTTGATTATTATGTTCATTTTCCTGTTAATATTATAGGCATTATTCAGTTTAGAGTTTAAATGCAGACAAGACATGAGAAAAGATACTTATTCTAATGTAAAATGGGAATTTAAAAATAACAGGTTTTAAGGATTGGTCGTTAATTTTAGGTTTTGTTGTTTTCATGCCTGTTCTGATGGTCTTAACAATTTTAAAAGAAGTTCAATCTGGTTATTACAAAGATGCCAGCCATATGGCCAGGAATCAGAAGTCTTATGAATTATTTGGAAGCTTCTTTTGATCTCGGATGTGAAAACAGCATGATCTCATTTTGTGTCAATCTTGTGGATTTATTTTGGAATCTTAACCTATTTAAAACAGCTTTTTGTTTTCTTGCATCCCAAAGTCAGCTTTAAAAGGACCTAAAACTCTTGATACTTGGCATGTGGCAAAATGCTATTCATTCATTTTAGCTTTGGCAAAAAAAAAAAAAAAAGAATATAATTAAAATGAAAGTATACATTTATTTGATGATTTGTATCTTTCTTCAGAAAGGAGAAAGATAGATTTTTATTTTGCATGGATGAAAATACAGAGTCTCTAACAAGTGAAGTATTATTATGTCTTTGTCTGGTGGGACATTACAATGATTACCATGTTCTACAGTGACCACCCACTTGCACAGGGTAATTTGAAAACTAAACACTTATGGAGAAACTAAATGATGGTGAGAGGACTGAAAATCTGTCATATTAAATGCATTTGAAAGCATATACAATATTTACAGTTAAAGTGTACATGGGCCATGATAGTTGTATGCAAATGCTTGAAGTAGGGTTTATCTTATGGAAGAATTTACTAATTTCTCATAGATTGCAAATAACAACAGAGAAGGATGTGCATGAGAGTTGCAGGCTGTTTTAACTGTGATCACATTAGAAAGGTGATGACTTCCCAAAATTAAAACTACTAGAATTTGAATCAACTTATTAATTGATTAGATCTCTCATTCTTAGATCATTACCTAAAGCTTTAAATGTCATTGGTGTTATTCTAGAATAAATACAATCTGCCCTCATTGACATTTGGATCCGATGCAAAGGTAAAGAGAGCATTACAGACATGATGAAGGACATTCGATGATCTGATTTAAAAAATATGTCCAAAACTGTTTGTATGTATTGTTCAGACCATGGTCGGGGATACAGAAACCAGGAGTTGAGAACTCAAGTATGTGAAGGTGGTCACTATTTGCTATGGACTACATTGTATCACCCTCCCCAAATCCATTGAATATTTCTAAAGTCTTAATCCCAAAATATGAAGGTATTTAAGAAATTTTGAAGTAAAATGTGTTTATTAGATTGTGAGGGTGGAAACTTCATGATCTGTTTGCTGTCTTTTAAGAACAGACAGAGGAGAAATTGCTTTCTCTCCAATATGTGAAGGCACAGGGAGGGATATTCATCAGCAAACCAAGGAGAAAGCTATCACCAAAAGCTAACAATTCTCCATTCTGATCTCACAGTTCCGTCCACAGGAATGATGAAAAATAAATGTGAGTTGTTTATACCACCTAATATATGGTAACTTATTATGTGAGCTGGACCTAAGATATTATGAAAAGTTACAAGAGATTTAAAAAATCCTATATAACATGCTTACATTTCAGAAGAACTAAAAGACCAGTCCTATTCTGCAATGAGTGAGAAGGTGAACCATGTTGAGAAATGAGATGGAGGCAACTTGTTAAACCAAGGTAATTATTCTTCCATTTCACCTCATATGAATATTGAAAACTTCAGAATCCATATCAAAATTCTTGTTAGGAGTAAATGACATGGGATCTACATAAAACCAGGGACATATTTTATTTGCTAGCTCAGAGAAAAATGAAAAGGTAAAATAAGGTATATCTGGCAATTTCTTTTTTGAAACTATCAGGAAAAGTACTACTGTTCCTGTATGCTTTTGAATTTGACATTTCCTCAATTCCAGTAAGACCCTGAGTGAAAATCATTCAACTGGGGCCTGTCAACTTCCAGTCACATGGAAAAAAAATAAAGAAATAATGACTGCAGTTTTAACTCACAGATATGGAGAGGTCTTAGAGTATAGCAGTAAATGAATGGTACAGTTTTCATAAGGAAATAAAATAGTAAGTAATCTATAATCTTACTTTGACACTATGTGTTTCATGGCCAGTGACATATTCTTTAATGATTCAAGAACAAATGCATTTACACAAAGTATTTGTAAAAAGTTCAGAAAGTTTTATGACAGAGAAAGATAGGCCTATGAAAATTACATAAAGGGTTTTGTACCATCTTCTTTTCTACAGATTCATTCCTAGAAAAATAGCCTAACAAATCTTCATAAAGCTGGAATAAAACTATATAAGTTCAAGAATTAGTACTCTTTCTCTAACTAGGAAACTAAATTCCAGTATACTTGAAGTAAAATATACTAACAATCAGAGAATTAAAAATCAATATTGAATTCTAGTTGGAAAAGTTTAAATGAGGAATATAAATATATTCTTGTATAACCTATTACACTCTAGCAGAGGTTTTAACATCACCTTACATGGAAAATTTCTCACTATATGAAGAAATAAAATCAACTGTTAAAAATAAATGACAGTAGCTGGAGAGGTGGCTTAGCCATTATAGTGCTTGCCTACAAAGCCAAAGGAAAAATTACACAATGAATTGTATAGAAAATTCTCTATCTCTATGGAACTCAGCAGTATATTGCTGTCAAATAAAAATCTTTCAAATTGAAGATAAGCTTTTTTGTATTTATATTTCAAGTAAGAGTAATATCTAAGAAAAAGTCCAAGAAAAAAACAAAGTATTGAGTATTTACAGAACTGTACACACCAAAAGTCGTGTGTCTAAAACTTAAAAATGTGAACAAAAACATTATTTAAGTCCTTTATTTTCATTGAATTTTGTCAGAAGGCATCATTTTATTTTCTCACATGTGGTGTATAATTCAATGACATCTTAGAAAATTAACCAAATTTTGAAAGTGTCTTGTCAAAATAGAATATTCTCATCAATCTACAAAGATCCGTTTTGCACATTTAGGTTTCTCCTTCCTTAAGAGAATTGCTAGTATGTTTTCTAATTCTAATGGTTTGTCTTTGCTTCATACTCTATGTGAATGGGATATCTTTCTCTTATCTGCCATATTTCCTTGAGATTTATCACTTTATAAGTATGTGTTTTTAGATGGAGAAGTTTATTTATGTAATTCGAAAGT
The DNA here is from genome assembly GCA_036365145.1 of Orientallactaga sibirica. Classification (NCBI taxonomy): domain Eukaryota; kingdom Metazoa; phylum Chordata; class Mammalia; order Rodentia; family Dipodidae; genus Orientallactaga; species Orientallactaga sibirica. Next base: position 26,980,115 of record JAEOAD010000024.1, read on the forward strand.
TTTCAATCACATGAACATAACCATGAGTTTGCTATTTGCCTGTTGATGAATAATTACAGTATTTTCATCATCTACTTTTTAATGAAAGTAAGAAAAATATGTATGGGTAAACCTTTATGTTCCTAGGTTTTCATTTCTTTTGGATAGGTTGAAAAGTAATTTGACTATATGGTCTATGGTGTTTTACTCATTTGGATACTACAAACACTGTACAGAAAATGGTGTGATAATGGTCCTGTGAGAAAATAACCAGCTCAATGGGAGCAAAGCTAATGTTTCAAAGAAGAAGCAACACCCACACAGGCCGTGCAGGGGTGAGAAATAATTGTCTAAGAGGAAAGGAGGCATGGTATTCCATATCAGGATGGCAGGAAGAGTAACATCCATTTGTAAGTTAGCATGATGACTAACCAAAAAACTCAGAGAATCCATTGAGATCATGAGAGCCGGGGATCTGCTAATGCTTGTGGCATTTACAAATAGGGCCTAATTCCTAAAATCTAAGAAAGAGTTGCACATTTCCCAAAAGAGCAGTTTTCTCTCAGCACCATAATGCTATCAGGTAAGTACACTGTCTACTTAGGAAATGCCTTTTAACATCATCTTATGGGAGCTAAGGGATACACTCTCTTAATAGTTTTCAGAAGGCATTATAAGGTGTAGGTGTTGATAGAGGTTTTATATATTAGTGAAGTGATTTTTAGTTTCCTGACATAGTTCCTCCACACGTGCTCCTGTCTTTTAAAAGGAAACTAGACTGCTTTTATGATGTGTGAAGTTACGCAGATGGTTTCTTCCTGCCTGGCTTGCTGATGGAGGCATAGGCAGCTTGCACTAACCCTGAAAGAAGGGAACATCAATATCCAATCCCACTAATGCCCCTCTGGGACATATTTGAAACTGGGCACAGTTTGAAGCACCAAAGGCCAGAGAATAGGCTTAAGATTGGTAAAATGTGGGATAATACTTCATTGTACCAGCAGTTCAGAGAAGTTTGGCTAAAGGCCTAAATAGGCATGTCAGAAATGAATTTACCCAAAAGCATAATAAAAATAAATAAAAAATGTAGAATGCACTAAAAGTAACACAAAAAATGAGGTTCTGTGACCTGGAGAAATGGCTTAGTGGTTAAACACTTGCCTGTGAAGCCCTGGTTTGAGGCTTATTCTCCAGGACCCACATAAGCCAGATGCATATGGTTGCACATGCATCTGGAGTTCGTTTGCAGGGGCTGGAGGCCCTGGCGTGCCCATTCTCTCCCCCCCTTTCTCTCTCTCCCTCTCTCTGCCTCTTTCTCTCAATTAAATAAATAAAATATATTTTAAAAATGAGGTTCTGATATAAAGGGATAGATATAAAATTATAGATTGCACCCATACATTTTTCCATTTTGATTCAATTTAATTTTAAATTAACAATTATTTATTAACTTAGAATTTGTTATAATTGTGCACATGTTCAGGATATAAAGTTTATACAAATACATGTCTATACATATATCACAAGTTTGTTTATAATGTCAAGTTCAGAAATATAAGCAAAGCTGGGCGTGGTGGTGGACGCCTTTAATCCCAGCACTCGGGAGGCAGAGGAAGGAGGATCACCATGAGTTCAAGGCCACCCTGAGACTACATAGTGATTTCCAGGTCAACCTGAGCTAGAGTGAGAGCCTACCTTGAAAAATCAATACATACATACATACATACATACATACATACATACATACATACATACACAAAAGGATCAGCTATTTTTATGTGTGCAAGTGTGTATGGGCGATTCACAAATACACATGTATGTTTACATCTGGAGGCCAGAAGACATTGTATGCTGTTGTCTTCATGTATGCCACCCAACTCTTTTTACGACAGGGTCTCTACTTGGTATGGAGCTCAGTAATTATCCTAGGCTGGCAGGTTAGTGAGCTCCAGGGTTTTGTCTGTATCCACCTACAAATCCTGGGATTACGGTCATAGACCATTATGCTCAACATTGGTGTGGGTAATGCAGAAATAACTCGGGCCTCATCCTTGTAAGGAATGCACTTGATCAACTGAACTACCTCCCCAACCTTCAGCAAATATTTTTGAATGACATGCAAAGAAAAGAACATGTGGAAATAAAAATGGAAAGCACAAGAATGGACACTAGCATGACTCACATTCATGAGGGTGGCATGCCACTTGGAGGAGATGCAGAGGGAAATATTCACAAGCATCTTATGAAGAAATAGCAGTAACACTCCAAAAAAGAACAATGGGGCTGGAGAAATGGGGATTTCTTTTCAAAAAAAAAAAAAAAAAAAATGATTGAATTTAGATCTTTCTTAGATATATATAACATTATATATATATATGCCATTTTTTCAATTTTCGTTTTTCTTAGCATACAAAAGAATTTGTTTACAGTATGTCCCCATCCTATAGCTTCCTTCATAGTACATGTTTCTTTTTCAGAAATATTTTATTTTTTAATTAAATTTTTATGAGAAAGAGAGAGATAATGTGCATTGAAAAAAAGAAAAAAACTACATTGTGGGAAATATACCACCTTGTACATCTAGCTTACATCGGTTCTGAAGAATCAAACCTGGATCCTTAGGCTTAGCACAGAAGTGCTTTAACTACTAAGCCATCTCTCCAGCCCACATGTTTATTTTTGTCCTCTCCTATCATCTCAAAATGTCCTTTTTTCTTCTCTCATGGATTTCCTCCTTAATTTCTAGCAATTTCATCTGCGTGTATGTGTGTGTTAGTGTATATTTCATATATTTACCTTAATTCTTGCACATGTGAACCCAAAAGTGTGCGTGACCAAGATTCAAGACTTAAGTATTCCAAGTGTTTACCACAAGTCATATGGATACGACTACCCCCACAATCCATGACCCACATTCCCCATTGATGAGGGTCCCTTTGGAAGAGGGAGGAGGATAATGGAGTCACCATTATGAATATAAAATTAGAATAATATAAATAAAATAATAAATTATTTTTAAAAAGGCTTTTGTGCAGCAATAACATTTACATAGTATATATATATATATATATGCTAAAACAGAATTTTGACCTAAAATAAGCCTGTGACAAATGATTCCATTTATTTAAAGTTTAAATACAGGTAAGTCTGGACAACTGAGTTCAAAAGAATCAAAATAAAGAAATCATTCAGTTAGAGGAGAGAAGGAGATATCAAGAGGTGAAGGTCCGGGATATATAACCGCTGGAATATTTCCAATAATTTAATTTTTGACATGCTGTTTTCACGACTGGTTGTTTTGTAATAATGCATGGAGAATATATATTTTATCCACATGCTGTTAATATATGATTTACTTCCATTTTAAAGATGAAAATAGGGGTAAAGAATAGAAAGTTATTCCTGTATGCTTCCATTATTATGTTAAATATTAGATTCACAGGTGCCACAAATGTAAGACGGCCATAAATTATTCCCCTGCAGTCTAATGTGCTCCTAATGAAAGAAAATATCCAAAAGTACTTGTACAGTCCTTACTACGTGTAACACAACTATATTAAATTATAATTATACATAATTACAATTGTACATTTATAAGACTCACAACAAAAGTTTGAGGTTATAATTATTACTCTCTTAGCCAATAAAGATACATAAAAATAATAGAAAAAAAAAGCTCATGCTATGTAATGTCAGAATTAAAATCTAAATTATTACAAGAGTCTGAACTCACATCCTGGCAATTTGCCTCAATGTTGAATCGCCTTAAGCAGTATATTGTTTACTGATATATATTAGAGGATTATAATCATTTTTTCAGAAAGTGAAAAAATAAAGTATACTGATAATGTTATAAATTCACATAGTTAAATTTTTGGGTAGTTGGAAGCTTACTAGTTGGACTCACATGTATAAAAAACATGAAAAATGTTCCTGAAGACTAGGAAATCCTTTATAACTACCGAACATTTAAATGGCAAAGACTCAATATTACTTTCTAGTTGAGACATTAATTTAAAAATAATAACTCATAATAATTGAGTAAACTGTCTGTAACACAGCTATAAAACAAAGGAACACAAAACAAAACAATGAGAAAAGACCTGGTTATGCAGTATTGCTAAAGTTGGCTAAGCGACAAGACAGAGAAAAAAGTTACCTTTAACACCCTGCTCAACAGTGATGACAGTATTGCTATCCACAACTCAAGATCCAGGAAATATTCTGGTAGTAAAGGTTTGTCCTGTATAAAAGGGTTAGAAACCTCTCAACCTCATTATAGAAGCTTAGTACTGAGACAAGCAATCAAAAATAAATTAATTAATTAATTAATTAATTAATTAAATAAAAATTGAACTTTGGCTATAGTAAACACACACATAAGCAAATTAAACCATTAACAAATTACAATGTGCATAAATAAAAATGTGGTTTAGTTTAAGATACAGAATTAATACGGATGCAGTGTAAAGTATAATTGCAAACCATCAAAACAAAGTGAAACACTTTCCAAATGGTAAAGATGCATTAGCAGGCTAGAGAGATGGCTTAGTGGTTAAGGAATTTGCCTGCAAAGCCAAAGGATCATAGTTTGATTCTCCAGGACTCGCAGAAGCCAGATGCACAAGGGGACACATGCATCTGGAGTTCGTTTACAGCGACTAGAGGCCATGGCATGCCCATTCTCTGTCTTTCTCTATCTCTCCCTCCCTCTTTCTCTCTCTCAAATAAGTAAAATATTTTGTTTATAATGTCAAGTTCAGAAATATAAGCAAAGCTGGGCGTGGTGGTGGACGCCTTTAATCCCAGCACTCGGGAGGCAGAGGAAGGAGGATCACCATGAGTTCAAGGCCACCCTGAGACTACATAGTGATTTCCAGGTCAACCTGAGCTAGAGTGAGAGCCTACCTTGAAAAATCAATACATACATACATACATACATACATACATACATACATACATACACAAAAGGATCAGCTATTTTTATGTGTGCAAGTGTGTATGGGCGATTCACAAATACACATGTATGTTTACATCTGGAGGCCAGAAGACATTGTATGCTGTTGTCTTCATGTATGCCACCCAACTCTTTTTACGACAGGGTCTCTACTTGGTATGGAGCTCAGTAATTATCCTAGGCTGGCAGGTTAGTGAGCTCCAGGGTTTTGTCTGTATCCACCTACAAATCCTGGGATTACAGTCATAGACCATTATGCTCAACATTGGTGTGGGTAATGCAGAACTAACTCGGGCCTCATCCTTGTAAGGAATGCACTTGATCAACTGAACTACCTCCCCAAACTTCAGCAAATATTTTTGAATGACATGCAAAGAAAAGAACATGTGGAAATAAAAATGGAAAGCACAAGAATGGACACTAGCATGACTCACATTCATGAGGGTGGCATGCCACTTGGAGGAGATGCAGAGGGAAATATTCACAAGCATCTTATGAAGAAATAGCAGTAACACTCCAAAAAAGAACAATGGGGCTGGAGAAATGGAGATTTCTTTTCAAAAAAAAAAAAAAAAAAAAAAGAATGATTGAATCTTTCTTAGAATATTAACATTATATATATATATGCCATTTTTTCAATTTTCGTTTTTCTTAGCATACAAAGAATTTGTTTACAGTATGTCCCCATCCTATAGCTTCCTTCATAGTACATGTTTCTTTTTCAGAAATATTTTATTTTTTAATTAAATTTTTATGAGAAAGAGAGAGATAATGTGCATTGAAAAAAAGAAAAAAACCTACATTGTGGGAAATATACCACCTTGTACATCTAGCTTACATCGGTTCTGAAGAATCAAACCTGGATCCTTAGGCTTAGCACAGAAGTGCTTTAACTACTAAGCCATCTCTCCAGCCCACATGTTTATTTTTGTCCTCTCCTATCATCTCAAAATGTCCTTTTTTCTTCTCTCATGGATTTCCTCCTTAATTTCTAGCAATTTCATCTGCGTGTATGTGTGTGTTAGTGTATATTTCATATATTTACCTTAATTCTTGCACATGTGAACCCAAAAGTGTGCGTGACCAAGATTCAAGACTTAAGTATTCCAAGTGTTTACCACAAGTCATATGGATACGACTGCCCCACAATCCATGACCACATTCCCCATTGATGAGGGTCCCTTTGGAAGAGGGAGGAGGATAATGGAGTCACCATTATGAATATAAAATTAGAATAATATAAATAAAATAATAAATTATTTTTAAAAGGCTTTTGTGCAGCAATAATAACATTTACATATATATATATATATATATATATATATATATGCTATGCTAAAACAGAATTTTGACCTAAAATAAGCCTGTGACAAATGATTCCATTTATTTAAAGTTTAAATACAGGTAAGTCTGGACAACTGAGTTCAAAAGAATCAAAATAAAGAAATCATTCAGTTAGAGGAGAGAAGGAGATACCAAGAGGTGAAGGTCCGGGATATATAACCGCTGGAATATTTCCAATAATTTAATTTTTGACATGCTGTTTTCACGACTGGTTGTTTTGTAATAATGCATGGAGAATATATATTTTATCCACATGCTGTTAATACATGATTTACTTCCATTTTAAAGATGAAAATAGGGGTAAAGAATAGAAAGTTATTCCTGTATGCTTCCATTATTATGTTAAATATTAGATTCACAGGTGCCACAAATGTAAGACGGCCATAAATTATTCCCCTGCAGTCTAATGTGCTCCTAATGAAAGAAAATATCCAAAAGTACTTGTACAGTCCTTACTACGTGTAACACAACTATATTAAATTATAATTATACATAATTACAATTGTACATTTATAAGACTCACAACAAAAGTTTGAGGTTATAATTATTACTCTCTTAGCCAATAAAGATACATAAAAATAATAGAAAAAAAAAGCTCATGCTATGTAATGTCAGAATTAAAATCTAAATTATTACAAGAGTCTGAACTCACATCCTGGCAATTTGCCTCAATGTTGAATCGCCTTAAGCAGTATATTGTTTACTGATATATATTAGAAGATTATAATCATTTTTTCAGAAAGTGAAAAAATAAAGTATACTGATAATGTTATAAATTCACATAGTTAAATTTTTGGGTAGTTGGAAGCTTACTAGTTGGACTCACATGTATAAAAAACATGAAAAATGTTCCTGAAGACTAGGAAATCCTTTATAACTACCGAACATTTAAATGGCAGAGACTCAATATTACTTTCTAGTTGAGACATTAATTTAAAAATAATAACTCATAATAATTGAGTAAACTGTCTGTAACACAGCTATAAAACAAAGGAACACAAAACAAAACAATGAGAAAAGACCTGGTTATGCAGTATTGCTAAAGTTGGCTAAGCGACAAGACAGAGAAAAAAGTTACCTTTAACACCCTGCTCAACAGTGATGACAGTATTGCTATCCACAACTCAAGACCCAGGAAATATTCTGGTAGTAAAGGTTTGTCCTGTATAAAAGGGTTAGAAACCTCTCAACCTCATTATAGAAGCTTAGTACTGAGACAAGCAATCAAAAATAAATAAATAAATAAATAAATTAATTAATTAATTAAATAAAAATTGAACTTTGGCTATAGTAAACACACACATAAGCAAATTAAACCATTAACAAATTATAATGTGCATAAATAAAAATGTGGTTTAGTTTAAGATACAGAATTAATACGGATGCAGTGTAAAGTATAATTGCAAACCATCAAAACAAAGTGAAACACTTTGTTTAATGCTAAAGATGCATTAGCAGGCTAGAGAGATGGCTTAGTGGTTAAGGAATTTGCCTGCAAAGCCAAGGGATCATAGTTTGATTCTCCAGGACTTGCAGAAGCCAGATGCACAAGGGGACACATGCATCTGGAGTTCGTTTACAGCGACTAGAGGCCATGGCATGCCCATTCTCTGTCTTTCTCTATCTCTCCCTCCCTCTTTCTCTCTCTCAAATAAGTAAAATATAAAAAATATGGGGCTAGAGAGATGGCTTAGCAGTTAAGGTGCATGCCTGCGAAGCCTAAAGATCCCAGTTCGATTATCCAGGTTCCACATAAGCCAGATGCACGTGATGGCACATGTGTCTGGAGTTCGTTTGCAGTGGCTAAAGGCCCTGGGGTGCCCATTCTCACTCTTTCTCTCTCCCCCGACTCTTAAATAAATAAATAAATAAATAAATAAATAAATAAATAAATATCAAATCTAAAATTAAAAAATTATGCATTAACATTTTAAAATTCAAACAAAAATATGAAAATGTTATCAACATCAGAAATAAACAGAGAAGTGAAAGATCAAATAATGATTATATTGGCAGAAGTTTTCAAGACTGACAATAATGTCCATGAAATGAAGGTTGGAAGAATTAAAATGATTTTATGATGTTGGAAATTATCTAAGCTTTCTGGTCTCCAGAGGTCATCTTGATAGTGCTATGGACTTTAAAAAAATGTACAGATCAGCCCTCACAGAGTACGTTTCCACTTTAAAACATCTTCCACAAAATGTTCCTAATGGCTTTCAGAGCTTCAGTACTTACTAGGAACTTCTGCTGCAGCATTATTTGCAGAGTGGTATGATATCTTGTGCATTGCTTGGTTACAGTGTAGCACACCAGGTGAATGTCAGTGATTGCTGCATTATTTGGCAAATATCTCAAGGAGGGTTTAACTTACAGTCTCACATAGCATCTCTCAGTATGTTCCCCAGACACCATATGTTCCCTTAGCTTTAAACAGATGGCTTTATATCCAATTGATCACCAAATGAAGTAGTTCTCTTTGGAAGTCTTGGAAAACTAAAACCCTGTCAACACTCCAAACACCAGAATCTTACTTCAGAGTGACAAGATGTTCTTTCTATTAGATAAGTAGGAGACCAATTGAAGAAAGAGATCCAGCTCATATCCACCTCAGCATGTACAGATTAATAAGATGGTAAGCAACATTTCACATAACCTCTACATTATTTCATCTTTAAACATCTTTGATGCACAAGAAACCCTCTTCATGAGAGTTTCTTAATATTATAACAAGCTATATGCATAAACATCTGCTTGTAAAAACCTGACTGCAGAGTTATAAAAACTTATAAAGTAATTCTCATCACATCACATAGAAAAATGTTTCAGTCCAGTGTACACAGATCCAACTTGTATAAACACAAATTTCAAAGCTCCAAATCAAAAGTTGAATAAAAGGTAAAACAAGAGGGAGGAAGTTAAGATGTCCCCTGGGACATTCCTTCTGTCTACATTCTCTTCTTGTTAACGTCATCCCATCTTGTTGGTTTAAATAGTAAGTGATGAGTGTTATAAATTTCTTTTTTTAAATATATTTTTTAAATTATTTTATTTATTTTTGGAGAAAGACACAGAGAGAGACAGAGAGGGAGAAGGAGACAGAGAATGGGCACACCAGCAGTCTCAGCTGCTGGGAACGAATCCAGATGTGTTCACCCCTTTTTGGGCAAGTGCGGCATTGCACCCTTGCATCACTGCATCTGGCTAAACGTGGGACCTGGAGATTGGAACCGGGTTCTTAGGCTTAGCAGGCAGGTGCCTTAACTGCTAACCCATCTCTCCAGCCCATAATTTTTTTAAATGTAGTTTTGTAACCTTAGATTTCTGAATATGCAGTATTTATGTTTATATAAATTAATGTGACATCCCAAGTGGATGAGTGATATGCTATTCAAACATTACATGCCAAAAATCATGCCTCTGGCTTTCCCTTCCAAACTTTTACTTTCCCCATGAAGTATCTAGAGAAAAACATGTAAAAACTAATTTGTATTTTCTCTTTCACACTTTAAATCTATTCCTCACCTTTTTCATTGGTATCTTTTTCTGTATACATTTACATATGATTATATATTTATATAGGTGTGTAATACTATACATATATCTATATAAATACACAAATGATAAATATTTTAAAATATATATTTCAAATGTAGGCCCATTTGTCATTTGTTAAACAAACAATCAAATCTATGTGGAATAGGAGTTTTTTTTTTTAATCAATCTAATACAACTGCAAATTAAGTGTATGTGTGTGTGTGTGTCTGCTGTAGCTGTGATATGTACTTATTTAAAAAAAAAAAACTTTCAAAAGAGTCAAGATAATATATGCTTAAATCATTAAAGCAAAATATTACATTACTTCTGAATGTAAGTTTAATAAATCATTGTTTTTTTTATTAAATTTACATAAAAGTCACCTTCCTTTGAAGGACTGCATTATTGCAAGTTCTTTCCTATGTATTTATTTTTTTTTCCATTCTTTCATAGTGTTAGCCTTAGATTTCATGTTTAAAAAAATGCCCATTCCTGGGCTGGAGAGATGGCTTAGTGGTTAAGGTGCCTGCCTGCTAAGCCTAAGAACGCTGGTTCCAATCTCCAAGTCTCACGTTTAGCCAGATGCAAAGTGATGCAAGGAAGCAATGCTGCACTTGCCCACAAGGGGGCGCACACATCTGGATTTCATTCACAGCAGCTGAGAGACTGCTGGGGCGCCCAGCTCTATCTGTCTTCCTCCCTCCTCTCTATCTGTTTCTCTCTGTGTCTCTCTCCAAAAATAAATAAAATAATAAATAAAATTTTTAAAAATGCCCATTCTTTCAATTCAAACACCCCCACATATAATTGTGTGAAGAGATACTGATGAACTCACACAGGAAGAGGTACCTTTTTCCCTAGGGAGTTTGGAATGCAGACGTTGCATTGCTCTGGGAATTAGTAATGCATAATTGATCTGTAATCTACATATGTACCTAGTTTTTGAAATTTGAAACTCATATGGGGATTGCTTTATTATAAGGAAACCAGGTACAGAACCTAAATGGAAATATATGCATCAAAAAAGGATAGGAATCCAAGCATTTAAAACTAAGACTGAGTTGGTATTGCAGTCAGCTTCTTTTTGCAGAGACAAACATCTAACTAGAAACAGCTTATGGGAGGAACAGGTTGATTTCAGGCTTACAGAATCCAGTGGAAACATTATCAATGGTGAAAGAAGCTGGCTCCCTTTCATAGATCCAAACAGAGAGACTTCACCAGACAGCCAGCAAGCACCAACACCAGCAAGCATGAGCCAGAGCTCAACCTGCCCTCTACACACCTTAGGAGTGAGACTTGATATCTACCCCCAGACAAAGCTGATGGACTCCAGGATCTGCACCCCCATCAGTATAACTATTTCCCAGTAGGGCTCCACCCACATGAGATTAAAGATTCAAGCCTGAGTCTATGATGTTTCACACATTTAAGCCATTTCATTCCACCCCAGGCCCCAACATACTCATAACCATCTCACAATGTAATTTGCATTTAGTCCAACTTTAAAATCACATAAAGATCTGGGTGTGGTGATACACAACTTTAATCTCAGCACTCGGGAAACAGAGGAAGGAGGATCACCATGAGTTCCAAACCAGCCTGAGACTACATATTGAATTGCAGGTCAGGCTGGACTAGAGTGAGACCTTAACTTGAAAAACCTAAATAAATAAATAAACCCATAATTTTTACTGACTTTAAATTGTTCCAAAATCCAAAGTACAAAGTCTAATCTCGGATTTAAGAGTGTCCTGTAAATCCTGTAAAGCCAAAACAAGCTACATATTTCCAACACATAATGGCACAGAGTAAACATATTGCAAAAAGTAGTAACAAGGAGACACAATCCCAGTACAAATTAATAACCATCACATAACAAACATTTGCAGTTTAAGTCTGACATCCATAACCAGTGGTGAAAGTCTCAATTTTCATATTTTGTGCCTCAAGCTGGGCTGAGTAGCCCAGAGAAAACTTTCACCCCAAGCGAACAGCATTCCACGGTAGCCATTGTACAGTCCTGGTATATCCAGAACACCCCCACAGCTCCACACAATAGTTTTTTTTTTTTTTTTTTTCTTTCAACACAGTGATGCCACCCTGCTTCATGTACATGGACAGATTCATGCCAGCAATTATCTCACTCTCCTTATCAAATTACTGTGGCAGTCAGCTTCACATTGCTGAGACAAACATCCAAGCAGAATCAGCTTATGGAAATAAAGGACTTATTTGAGGCTTACAAATCCAGGGGAAAACTATCAATACCAGAAGGACATAGCTGAATTCCATAGATCCAAGCAGAGAGATATTACCAAACAACCAGCAAACACCAATACCAGCAAGAAAGCACAGGCAGAGCTCAGATGGCCGTTTGCACACCTTAGGACTGGACTTAATATTTTCCCCCAAACACACCTTAAGAGTGGATTCCTGGGCTGGAGAGATGGCTTAGCAGTTAAGGTGCCTGCCTCCTAAGCCTATGAACGCTGGTTCCAATCTCCAGGGGTTCCAATCTCCAGGTCCTATGTTTAGCCAGATGCAAAGTGACCCAAGGGTGCAATGCCACACTTGACCACAAGGGGGCACATGCATCTGGATTTCGTTCACAGCAGCTGAGAGGCTGCTGGCGCCTCCATCTCTATCTGTCTTCCTCTCCCTCTCTGTCTCTTTTCAAAAATAAATAAATAAATAAATAAATAAATAAATAAATAAATAAATAAATAAGTGGATTCCTAAATCCACTCTTAGTGGCATATCTTTTATCCAGTGGGACTCTATGCCCTGGAGACTCAAGATCCAAGACTGATTCCATGAGGCTGCACATTTAAACCATTACAGATGGCTAGTGAGTTATATCACTTGCAAATCAGAAGAGGTACACAGCAGGAGGGAACTGAAATATTTTAAATTTAAGAAATAATTTCTAGGCCAAAATATTAAAGGGGGTGTAACAGACTGCTTCAGGTTCGCTGAGATGAACTTCCTGACCAGGCACAGTTATGGAGGAAGGGATATTATTTATTGAAGCTTACAGATCCAGGGGAAGTTCCATAAAGGCAGGAGAAGCAGCCTGCTCTCCACATGACCAAGCAGAGAGAGAGAAAGCCAACCAGCCACCACAGCACACAGAGCAAAACTACAGCCAAAAGGTCACACAGCACACTTCAGGAACTCCTGCTAGGCACATTTGCATATCTTTACAATGGAATCTCAAACCCACACCTTAAGACCAGCCCCCAGTGACATTGCCTCTAGCAAGGTGATTGAAGATGCAAACTATAAAGTAATAAAACATTGAATATATTGGGGGACATATATTCAAACTACCACAGGAGGATAGGAGAAAGCTCACTTTGTTTAAAGTAGTTTCAGTGAGAGATTGAGACCCAAAGATAACCAAGAAATGCCACCCCCATGTGACCTCACCCTGACACAAGAGCTCAAATGGTACTTATGTCTGTGGAGCCTGATCGAAAGTGTCTCCTGGTGCCTACAGTTTAGCATGCTACCTACATGGACTAGTTCAGTTGGGCTGACCCTGGGGTTGGCCCTCAAACTCTACAAACCAATCAGGTTTTCACCTTCCATACCTGAATCTGATGCTAAAATGGCTGCTGCCTTCTGGTCCCTCCCTCTCTCTTTTGGCTTACCATTGGTGCGTGGGGTTGGGGAAAGAGGTTTCTCTCTGGATTCTCTCTCATCTCTTGTCAGACATACGTGAGTCTGGCCTCTGGAAGAGCAGAGCATTGTTTCTTGATCTGAACTTTTCTGCTTTCCACATGCTTGAAGCTCTAAAAGCTTCAGTTTCACTTAAATGAGCTTTCCACAATGCTTGCAGCTTAAAAAAAAAATGTTGATTACTGATGTAAGTACAGAAAATCCATTTGCCAGCACATTTAAGAATTCTTTGCAACATGGTATTGCATATAGATGGCTGGAGTTAGAAATAAAAAGTAAAAAATAAAATGATGTCAATCATTACATCTACAGATGTTACAGCATTCACATTGAACTTGGGAGTTTTTAACTGACAGGAATCATTGTGCTAAATATACAAGAAGCAACATATCTTAAATTATAAAAGGTTTACATTTAAATTAATATATTAAAGAAATTCCTGAGACTTACAAAAAAAAAAAAAACTTTATTGGAAAGTGGTAAGCCTGAGATTTTTCAACACTCTATTTTTATTTGGAATTTTCTTTCAGTTCTTACAGAATTAGCCAAAGGTGCAGCCTTGCTAGTACACATTTATTTTTCCAAATATTTGCTAATGCAGAGTGACTGCAATCCAGAAGGAGACTACATAGATAAGTAGAGATAAAAGCTGGTATTTTATTGATATGAATAATATGTTGTGTCAATTTTATAGTTAACTTTCCTTTTTTTCCAGTTTTGGAAATCTAAAGCTTAGAGGAATAAGAATGTACTTTCACATTTCACATGGTGTTCCATCTGCATACACTGCAATTTGAGGATGTATTTTCCAACCACATAATGCCTTTTAATTCAGTAAACCTTATCTTAAATGTCAAAGAAAAAAGCTAACTATAGTGGTGCATGCCTGTAATCCAACTCCTTAGGAGGTTAATGCAAGCAGATCATGAGTTTAAAATCTGGCTGGGCAAGGCACAACTTTGTCTTAAAAATCCAAAAGATAAATAATAAATGAAAAAAAAGTCAAAGATAAAATTGATATTTACCAATTTAATCTTATATCACTATGCATTATAAACTTTTTCTTCTATGTGCATAACAGATGAATTATAACTGAGAAGTCAAGTTAAAAGGAGGTAATCATCTGAAACCAAGGTGCAGATCGGAAAAAAATGATTTTTTGAATAATTGCATAGAGCGAAGAAGTAATAAATCAGCACCTGAAATTTATTTCTGGTATGTTAGACGAGTCACAGTGAAATATATAAAATACACATACACACGCATCGATATTTCACTTAGAGTTCTATTGAGGACTTCAACAATTACCATCCTAATAATAGGATGTCAAAAGTACAAATTTTTTATTATGTGGACTAATCATAGAAGATTCATAGATGACAATCCTTAAAAAGACATGAGGTGACCCGTGTAATTATGATAGCTTATTTGTGAATATTTCCCACACTCAGCTCAATGTTAACATTTAAGATTTTTGGTAATTTATATGACAAGAAGTAAAATTACATTGAATGGTTTCCTACATGGCTGGTTGCCACTGAGGAATACATGGGAATGAAATGTTCACTGTAATAATAGTTCAAGGTAGTGACTTCTATACAGGAAGAATGATGTCTCTTTCAGAGACAGGGAAGCCTAACTAGAAAGGGATTGTGGAAACATATAGATATAATCTTATAAGTAAATCCATGGGAAGGAAATGAATGCTAAAAGTTATGCTTTTTTATGTTATATTTGCCTTTCCACTACAGTTAGTGTATAATGCAAAACCTCAAACTTTCTAATCTGTTTTATTATGATCCTGGAAGGATACTTTTTAGTCAAATTCTTTAGATAGTATGTGTCATACCTCATTGTAGCAGACAGCTTCAGGTTCGCTGAGATGAACTCCCAGACCAGGCACAGTTATGGAGGAAGGGATATTATTTATTGAAGCTTACAGATCCAGGGGAAGTTCCATAAAGGCAGGAAAAGCAGCCTGCTTTCAAAGGGCCAAGCAGAGAGAGAGAAAGCCAACCAGCCACCACAGCACACAGAGCAAAACTACAGCCAAAAAGTCACACAGCACACTTCAGGAGCGCCTAATGGGCACACTTTGCATATCTTTACAATGGAATCTCAAACTCACCATTAACACCTTAAGACCAGCCCCCAGTGACATTGCCTCTAGGAAGGTGATTGCAGATGCAAACTATAAAGTAATAAAACATTGAATATATTGGGGGGGCCATATCCATATATTCAAACTACCACACTCATTTTAGGGAACATTTGATTATCCCACAATGAAAAGCTTTTCCCTTCTTTATCTTCCAATGAAGTAGTTAGTGTGAGTGAATGTGTGTTTTTGTGTGTGTGTGTATGTGTGTGTGTGTGTGTGTGTGTGTGTATGAGAGAGAGAGAGATTGAAAAACTAGGCATTTAACTGAAAATCATGAGCTGTGATTTGATAAATTTCCCAGTTATAGGGCCACTTGAAATAACCAATGAAATCCTAGAAATGACATAAGATTATCCAAATGTCTAGAGTAAAAAGCTGCATTTTAAAGTTACTGTATTCTATCTTTTCCCATCTGGATACAGTAAATTCCTTGACTCAATAAATCTCACATGATGAATAAACATAGCATTAAGAAATAAAAATAGGGGCTGGAGAGATGGCTTAGCAGTTAAGGAGTCTGCCTGCTAAGACTAAGAACACAGGTTCTAATCTCTGGGTCCCACATTTAGCCAGATGCAAAGTGACACAAGGGCGCAATTCCACACTGGACCACCAGGGGGAGCAGACATCTAGGGTTTGTAAATAGCAGCTGAGAGGCTGCTGGTGTGCCCATTCTCCCTCTCTGCCTCTCCCTCTCTCTCTGTGTCTCTCTAGATAAATAAATAATAAATAAAAGAAAGTAAATTCACCTCATTGTCATGGAAACAAATTAAAATAATTGATAGTGGTAAATTCATTTAACTTTGTGTAGGAATTCATAGATAGAGATATTACAGTTTTATGTGATACCTCTTGAAATAAATACATATTTATATTTTACTTAAGTATGATATATTGGGATAACAGGAACTCATTAAAATGTGCTGTGTAATATAAAACATGCTTTGTGTCATCTTGCTATTAGTTTCAAGCACATATTGTAAAGAATATTATAAGTTGATGAATTTTTCTTTCCTCTTTCTTGAAAATAGGAAAGGAAAGATTATAGAGCATTCAATGAAATGTCTCTAATTTAAAATACAGAAGTCAGTTCATAATAAAATTTCTAGATGATCTCAGTGTCAATTGAAAATTCTTTATGGTAGCTGGACGTAATGGTGCACACCTTTAATCCCAGCACTCGGGAGGCTGAGGTAGGAGGAACAACATGAGTTTGAGGGCACCCTGAAATTACATAGTGAGTTCCAGGTCAGCCTGATCTAGAGTGAGACCTTACCTCAAAAAAAAAAAAAAAATTCTTTATGGTAGTAATTAAATACTCAAAAATTCTTGTGGTAAATTTCATCTTATACTTTGGATTTAAAGCTACAAATACAAAAGGAAGAAAAACTTAAATATAACAAATTACAAACCCCATCAAATTAGAAATAACAATAAGAATTTAATGTAATATATCTTATTAAGAACTAGATTGATTCAAGCCTTAGTTTAATTATGATTTGGTTCCAGTGGCAGAAATTTCTGTTGAGCATCACAGGCCTAATCAATCTTAAAAACCTAATGACTCAATTTTTCCTAGTTTAAAATGCTATCAAAATTACTCTTGACTACCCCCACAGTGCATGACCCACATTCCCCATTGATGAGGGTCCTTTTGGAAGAGGGAGAAGGATAATGGAGTCACCATTATAAATGTAAAATTAGAATATAAATAAAAATAAATTATTTTAAAAAATTACATTTCTGGTGATGGAGAAATGGCTTAGCAGTTAAGGTGCTTGCCTACAAAACCTAAGGGTTCAGGTTCAATTCCCCAGTATCTATGTAAGCCCAATGCATCTGGAGTTAATGCTCAGTGACTAGAGACCCTGGCAAACCCATTCTCTCTCTCTCTCCCTCCCTCCCTCTATGTGTGTGCATGTATCTATCTTCTTCTTTCTTTACCTGTCTTTCAAATAAATATAAAATTTTAAAAATGCATTATTGGTTTATTTTTAGTTATTTGAAAGTGACAGAGAGAGGAAGAGGCAGAGAGAGAGAGAGAGAGAGAGAAGGGAGAGAATGGGTGCACCAGGGTCTCCAGCCACTGCAAATGAACTCCAGATGCATGCACCACCTTGTGCATCTGGCTTTCGTGAGTACTGGGGAATCAAGCCTCGAACCAGGGTCCTTAGGCTTCACAGGCAAGTGCTTAACCACTAAGTCATCTCTCCAGCCCAAAAAATGCATTTTTGAGTGTCATAACAATGCTCAACATTGGACTTTGCTTGGAACCAATACATTGTATTGTATGTATAGCTTTCCATCATATTTTTATAATTAACATATCATTAAAGTTGTACTTGAGAAAAATCTACTTGCTCACTCAAGAACAGGAAGGAGGCTATCAAAGGCACCAACATGAATGTAAATATATATATATATATATATATATATATATATATATATATATGTATATTCATTGAATGATCAAATAAAGAAAAAAACAAAAAAAGTTAAATAAATTCTAGCAAGAGCATGTGAAATGTTAAAAATATGAAGAACAAAGAGGAGGAGAAAGATGAGGAGAAGGGGGAAAAGGAAGAAAAAGTTCTGTTGAGAAACACTAAATTGCAGATATCATGGGGAAAAAAAAAAAGGGAGCAAAAAGAAAAAAAAAAAAAAAAAAAAAAACTTTTCTCACAAAGGATCCTGTAAGCAAAATTTAGTTTTAAAAAAGATAGAAGTTGGGCTGGAGAGATGGTTTTAAGCGGTTAAAGCGCTTGATTTATTAGGAAGGCTCGATTCTCCAGGGAACTTTGCATCTTTTCTCAGTGGCTGGAGGCCCCGCACCCATTCTCTCTCTCTCTCTCTCTACCTGCCTATTTCTGTATCTCTCTCAAATAAATAAATAATAAAATATTTAAAAAAAAAAAAAAAAAGATAGAAGTTGATTTATTAGAAATTGGGAACTTTTCTTTTTTCTCAACAGAGAGTCGGAGAAATACAGTTGTGTTTTGTGCTTTCAGGCCATCAAAGCACAATTTATTTTATCTCCTAATTTAGTTCATAGCTTTTTAATTCCTATAAAGACAGTAGAGTTTTGAGGAGGTTGCTCAGTCATAGAACACTTGACTAATGTGTTCAAAGCCCTGGGTTTGATCTCCAGTACCATCATCACATATGTGAATACATTAATTATTAGATAAGAGTGCATAAATGAAGATAATAGCAGTTTAGTTCAATAAAGTCAATATTTATTATCATTACACAGATACATTTTTTGCCAATTCTTACATCGCAGTTTCTCTAAGTATTACAAAAACAGTAGTGAAACCAAGTTCGAGATTAACATTTAAGAAGGCAGATTTTTGTCAGAGTACTTGATGATCCACCGAAGGATATTAGTAAGGCCCTACTGCTAAAGACACCCTGTGCTGTTCGGACAGAGCATGGAGAGACCTGGATGGAATCTGGAAAAGAGTCAGTCCCAAGACAGTTAGCTTGTCTAATGCCAGAAGGCGCTACATAAGTGACTGGGGAAAAAATGACCAACATCTATCTGTCTAAGCAACTTCTGGTCTAAGAGACTCAGCAGCAAACAACCTGACATGATGCTCACACAAGTGCAGTAGTGGCACACAGCCATGGTGGGTTACCAACTGCTCTAGATTTGGCTAACGGATCCTCACAGTGGTACAGAACCCATACCTGGAAAAGAGAAACAAGTCGGAACCATATCCAAAAACGAGCCCGCTCTCCAATATCAAGCTCCCACCTATAGTGGGAAACAAGAGGGCCTACATCTATTAAATTCTCTCTAAAATAGTAATGGTTATCCATGTATCTTGCATTGACCTAACTCTCCTTTGGAGAATCTGCTTCTCTCTTTCAGATGGACGCAGAACCTGAGGAGAGAATCAGCCCATCACACCTCACCAGGGCACTAGCTGAAGCAATAGAGTCATAGGGAAATGAGCAAGATTGCTGCATTATCAGTGAACCTGGTACCAGCACAAGGGCGAAGGAGATAGACACAAAGAACACTCAATGCCTACCAAATCAGATATCCAGAGACACAGAGTCTCACAAAACCTCATCAGTGAAACAGACTTAAAATCAACCCAACATGGCTCAGGGAAAATTCCTGGAAGAGGGAGCAGAAAGATTGTTAGAGCCATGAGTTGGGTCATTATACAGAGTCATTGCCTCTCCCACATAACTAATGGCTGCCCCCATAAGGTAAGACCCACATTACCCATGGGGGGAGGACAGGGAGAAGGCTAACGATGGTACCATCATGGCTGTATATATACCATATACATAACTAATAATAAATAAATAAATAAATAAATAAATAAATAAATAAATAGGTGTTTTAATATTGTGGGTGTTTTGTTCAGGTGTCCTTCATAAACTTAGGTGTTCTGAATGCTAGGTTCCCAGTTGATGCATATATGGGAATTAACACCTCTTGGAGGCAATGCATTTTGGGTGGGTGGGCTTATGGGTATTATAGTCAGTTTCCCCTTGCCAGTGTTTAGCACGCTCTCCTGTTGCTATTGTCCAACTTGTGTTTGCCAGGGGGTTATGTCCACCCTCTGCTGAAGCCATCATTTTCCCTGCCATCATGCAGCTTCCCATCGAATCTGTAAGCCAAAATAAACTTTTTTTTTTTTTTTCCCAAAAGCTGCTCTTGGTCAGGTGATTTCTGTCAGCAATGTGAACCTGACTGCAACAGTAATGTTGGTACAGTGCAGTGGTGTCATTTACTGCTAGACACCTGACGCTGTGGCTTTTGCCTTTTGGAGTTGATTTTCTAGAGGAATATGAAAGGATTTGAAACCTTGGCCTAAGAGATGCCTTGCAGTAATGTAAGTACAGCTTGATGGACTATTCTGGTCAGAGGTGAAAGACCTGAATGCAGTAAGAACTATGGACTGTGGTTTGTAAGGGTGAGAAAGAGCTTTGCCTGGACTTGGCTAGAAAGGGTTTGTGTGAGAGTCTTGCTATTATGCTTGTGTCATGATAACTTGTGCAGGGTTGCATTGCATAGAAATGGACTGATGTGAGCAGAGGAATATGGCACAGAAAATATGAAATCTTTGGGCTGAACCTGCTGGCAATTCAGTTGCAATTATATGAGAGATTACAACCTTTGAGATTGGGGCAACAGGAAGAATGTAGACTCTTGAAGGGCCTGAATGCTCAAGGAGTGTCCTGTTCTTCAAAGTCTGCTTTATTACTCCATCAATTAACAAATTGGCACCCTACCTGATATCATGGAGTATAAGAAATGAAGGAAAGAGAGAATTGAATTTGCAATGTTGTCTTGTGTTTTGCAAACAGCCATGGGCAGTGGGACGCTGGTTTGTTGGATGCCTTCATTGAGTCCTGACGGAGCCATGATTATGGACAGTGGGCTGCAGTGGAGACCCACTGGAGATGCTGGGACCATAAGCTGGTTGCTAAGTAGAGCTGCCAGACCAGATGAAGTTTTCTAGGACTGTGAATATGCTAGCTGGAAAGGCAGATTTGGAACTCCAGAGACTTGTTACTGGTTAGGCTTGGAGTTTTGCCACTGACTAAATTTGTTGGACTTGGAACTGCAGAGTTTGTTGTTTGCCCTGGTTTAAATCTTGTATTGGTTGAATATTTCTTTGTTATGCCCAGTGCCATCTTTTGTAGTATGAATTTTGTGCCATTATTGGTTTTGGGGGGATTTTTTTTTTTAGTATTATGGCTCAGTTAAAAAATCTCATTATGGGGATGTTTGAACATCCTTGGGATTGATAAAAGTTATGGGGACTTTTAAAGTTGGACCGAATGCATTGTATTTTATATAATGCATTGTTATCACCTTATGGGGGCCAGGGCAGGAATGTGGTGGTTTTATTCAGGTGTCCCCCTGTGGTAGTTTGAATATATGTCCCCCAATATATTCAGTGTTTTACTAGTGATAGTTTGCATCTGCAATCACCTTGCTAGATGCAATGTCACTGGGAGCTGGTCTTAAGGTGGTAATGGTGTGGGTTTGAGATTCCATTGTAAAGATATGCAAATGTGCCTAGCAGGAGTTCCTGAAGTGTGCTGTGTGACCTTTTGGCTGTAGTTTTGCTCTGTGTGCTGTGGTGGCTGGTTGGCTTTCTATCTCTCTGCTTGGTCCTGTGGAGAGCAGGCTGCTTCTCCTGCGTTTATGGAACTTCCCCTGGATCTCTAAGCTTCAATAAATAATATCCCTTCCTCCATAACTGTGCCTGGTCTGGAAGTTCATCTCAACAAACCTGAAGCTGTCTGCTACAATAAAGTGGTACTGAGGAGTGTGGGGTGAGATGAACCTGACCGTGTGGATATTCATCTTTTGGAACCTTTGTTTTGGAGGAATGGGCATGGACTTGGTGCTTGCAACTGAAGATGCCTTCTGGAGTGGTAAGCCAAGTTTTATGGACTATTCTGATGAGAGTTTGAGAATGCTAAGTGCAGATAGGACTGAACTTCGAGGCTTGGCGTATGAGGTTTCTAAGGGGAAGGAAAGACGGCAGAGGACTTTGTTGGAACTGGGCTACTGGCATAAGGGATGGCTATGTTCCGCTTATCCAGGCCCAGAAAGTTTGATGAAGGTTAAATTTGTAATGGACTGATGTGCTTGGCTAAAGATATCGGACTGAGATTTTAAGATTTTAAGTTGGAAAACCTCAAGCAAGTTAAAAGTAGAGGCATCGAGACTGATTTAGCTGCTATTGTCAACACATTAGCAATCTTAAGGTGGAAGGAAGGTGGCCTGACTGATTTACATTAAAACAATGGAGAGGATGCCTGAGGAAAGACTGTTACAAATGCAAATTCTTAGAAAGAGCTGACTGGAGAAGGAACCTGCTTTTCAAGGCTATGGTTTATTTTGTCCCTGGGTTAAGAATATGGCTGTGTCCTGCACACCTGGTATTAGTTCTGGAAGCATGAAAAATGCATGGAGTGGTCATGAATTGCACACGGTTCCAGGAGCTGCTGCTGAGATGTGGCATGAGGCAGGGCATGAAGACCCTCAGGAATAGGCTGGAAGAGCCTTTGGAAGATGGACTGTGGTTTGCATGGAGACCTGAAGATGTTTTGGATATAAAAGGACTGTGCAAAAGGGCTACCACGGAGTGCAGTGTTGGCATGGGATGAAAGTTTTCCCTGGTGATTCTGTCCAGCTGGAGGGGCAGAATTGGAAAACCTGGAGACTGTCAGTCTCTGGTTATATTGAACTTGAACTGCAGAAGTTTGATGACTGCTGATGATGGCTGAGTTTGCATTATTTCTAGTCTCTCCTTGCTATTCCTTATACAGTTAAAAATGTTTACTCTGTGCCTTTACATGTTGAAAGTATTTAACTTGTTTGATTTTAAGTTGATCAAGACTGTAAGAACCTTTGAAATTGGACTGAGTACAATTTACAATGTGTGATAGTTATAAATCTATTGGGGGCCAGGAGCTAAATATATTGGGGGCCAGGGGCGGAATGTCGTAGTTTGAATATATGTCCCCCAATATATTCAGTGTTTTACTAGTTATAGTTTGCATCTGAAATCACCTTGCTAAAGGCAATGTCACTGGGGGCTGGTCTTAAGGTGGTAATGGTGTGGGTTTGAGATTCCATTGTAAAGATATGCAAATGTGCCTAGCAGGAGTTCCTGAAGTGTGCTGTGTGACCTTTTGGCTGTAAGTTTTGCTCTGTGTGCTGTGGTGGCTGGTTGGCTTTCTCTCTCTCTGCTTGGTCCTATGGAGAGCAGGCTGCTTCTCCTGCGTTTATGGAACTTCCCCTGGATCTCTAAGCTTCAATAAATAATATCCCTTCCTCCATAACTGTGCCTGGTCTGGAAGTTCATCTCAACGAACCTGAAGCTGTCTGCTACAATAAAGTGGTACCGAGGAGTGTGGGGTGAGATGAACCTGACCATGTGGATATTTGTCTTTTGGAACCTTTGTTTTGGAGGAATGGGCATGGACTTGGTGCTTGCAACTGAAGGTGCCTTCTGGAGTGGTAAGCCAAGTTTTATGGACTATTCTGATGAGAGTTTGAGAATGCTAAGTGCAGATAGTACTGAACTTCGAGGCTTGGCGTATGAGGTTTCTAAGGGGAAGGAAAGAGTGCAGAGGACTTTGTTGGAACTGGGCTACTGGCATAAGGGATGGCTACGTTCTGCTATCCAGGCCCAGAAAGTTTGATGAAGGTTAAATTTGTAATGGACTGATGTGCTTGGCTAAAGATATCGGACTGAGATTTTAAGATTTTAAGTTGGAAAACCTCAAGCAAGTTAAAAGTAGAGGCATCGAGACTGGTTTAGCTGCTATTGTCAACACATTAGCAATCTTAAGGAAGGTGGAAGGAAGGTGGCCTGACTGATTTACATTAAAACAATGGAGAGGATGCCTGAGGAAAGACTGTTACAAATGCAAATTCTTAGAAAGAGCTGACTGGAGAAGGAACCTGCTTTTCAAGGCTATGGTTTATTTTGTCCCTGGGTTAAGAATATGGCTGTGTCCTGCACACCTGGTATTAGTTCTGGAAGCATGAAAAATGCATGGAGTGGTCATGAATTGCACACGGTTCCAGGAGCTGCTGCTGAGATGTGGCATGAGGCAGGGCATGAAGAGCCTCAGGAACAGGCTGCAAGAGCCTTTGGAAGATGGACTGTGGTTTGCATGGAGACCTGAAGATGTTTTGGATATACCAGGACTGTGCAAAAGGGCTACCACGGAGTGCAGTGTTGGCATGGGATGAAAGTTTTCCCTGGTGATTCTGTCCAGCTGGAGGGGCGCAATTGGAAAACCTGGAGACTGTCAGTCTCTGGTTATATTGAACTTGAACTGCAGAAGTTTGATGACTGCTGATGATGGCTGAGTTTGCATTATTTCTAGTCTCTCCTTGCTATTCCTTATACAGTTAAAAATGTTTACTCTGTGCCTTTACATGTTGAAAGTATTTAACTTGTTTGATTTTAAGTTGATCAAGACTGTAAGAACCTTTGAAATTGGACTGAGTACAATTTACAATGTGTGATAGTTATAAATCTATTGGGGGCCAGGAGCTAAATATATTGGGGGCCAGGGGCGGAATGTCGTAGTTTGAATATATGTCCCCCAATATATTCAGTGTTTTACTAGTTATAGTTTGCATCTGAAATCACCTTGCTAAAGGCAATGTCACTGGGGGCTGGTCTTAAGGTGGTAATGGTGTGGGTTTGAGATTCCATTGTAAAGATATGCAAATGTGCCTAGCAGGAGTTCCTGAAGTGTGCTGTGTGACCTTTTGGCTGTAGTTTTGCTCTGTGTGCTGTGGTGGCTGGTTGGCTTTCTCTCTCTCTGCTTGGTCCTATGGAGAGCAGGCTGCTTCTCCTGCCTTTATGGAACTTCCCCTGGATCTGTAAGCTTCAATAAATAATATCCCTTCCTCCATAACTGTGCCTGGTCTGGAAGTTCGTCTCAACGAACCTGAAGCTGTCTGCTACACCCCCAGACATTTAGGTGTTCTGAATGCTAGGTTCCCTGCTGGTGGAGATTTGAGAATTAAAATTCTTGGAAGCAGTGCATTTTGGGGAGCATACTTATGGGTATTATATCCAGTTTGCACTTGTCAGTGTTTGGCACATTCTCCTGTTGCGGTTCACCACCTGATGTTAGCCAGGAAGTAATGTCCATCCTCTGTTCATGCCATCATTTTCCTCTGCCATCTTGGAGCTTCCTCTTGAATTTATAAGCCAAAATAACCCCTTTTTCCCACAAGCTGTTCTTTGTCAGGTGATTTCTGCCAGCAATGCAAACCTGATTGCAACAAAAATTAATGCTGCATGTAGATGTGAGAGGAAGCAGATTTAATTATTGATGCAGAAAATATGGGACTTCTGCTGAATTGCTCAAGTTGGGCCATTTACCTATGTAATTCACTAGTACTATTGTTTTAATGTTTATCCTTTGAGAAAGTGTCTTGTTCCTATATCTCAGCCTGACTTCAAAGTCACTATGTAGCTGAAGATGGCCTTGGCTTTACCATCTTCCTGCCTCCTCCTCCTGAGTTCTGGGGTTACCCACATGTGCTATCACACCTCCTTTTTATTGGGGGTTGGATGCTCGGGATCCAACCCAGGCCTTCATGTATATTTAGGTAAGCATTCTGTCAAATGAGATGCAATCCAGAATACTCAAGTTCCTAATTCTTAATAAGTCTTAAAATACTTATAGCAAACAAAGTATCTCATTTTTTACTGCTAAGAGCTCTGTAGACCTAACCAGAAGAATGTTCTATGATGTATTTATGTTTATTTATTTATATATGTACATTTCAGATTTTGCTTAGTGATTTGAGGAAGCTGGGTATCTTTTATTAATCTCAAATATTTATGCAGATGTTTTGGAAAATAATAGCATATTGTTATCTGGGGAATCATATTTCCATTCTATATGGTTTCTTATATGATTCAAAGATGAGTTGAACACCTACAAAATTCCTTTCATTTTTGTCTCAATCCCAATGTGATTTAGGTAAAAAGTAAATTATTTCCCTTTTGTCTATGTGACCCTCACCAATATTTCAAAAGGTATGTGAATCAACCTATGTGTAACAATAAGTCTCAAGAGCAGTTACCCACGTATACTTTCTCTTGTGTTCATTTGAAAAGTTTGCAAGAAATTTATTTCTTTGCCTATTTCCTATTTATTTTTAATTTTATTTTTAACTTGAGAAATGTTCACAATGTGCACACAAGTATATTGAAGAGGATTCCAACTGAAGCTTGGCATGCTTCTCCAGGTCAGCTTCTTAGGAGAATTGCTCCTTATTGGTACAACTATCATTTCTTTTTTGAAAAAAAAAATCACATTTTTCAAGGCAAAAGGATTGTTTTATAGAAATGTCACTGCTTCTTATAGACACAGGCATCACTTGTGATAAGGCTATGTAGCTTGCAGATCTTGTGTAATGGAATGTACACGGTTTCCAGTGGTAAAAATCAAAGCCAGAGTTGTGTGACTGGGAGGCAGGGGCTGTAACACTGATTTATACCCAGATGGCTATTCCTAACATAAACAAATTTTGCTGCAACCCTGTGTCAAGAAAGAAGAGAAAGAAAAGGAATCACCTCAATGTTCCAGAGTTCCAGAAAATAGCTTTTCTTCATAAAATTAGATAAGTTTAGTTGATATGTTCTGGTTTAACAATAACAAGGCAAGACATAGACCATTGGAGTTCACATTTAGTACCTCATATCTAATTGACTGTGGAATGGTTGCATTTCTTTTCTTTTTAGACTTCTAAGTCTTAGCCTCATACATAAAAGCCTGATTTATTTAGAACTTAACTAATTTTAGAATGCTTTCAGCTTCATTTCTGAACTATTCTAACAGTAAAAAAAAAAATAATAAGAAAAATTAGTAAACAATTTCTTTTAAAGGTTCTATATACAAACACCTTTTTTGAATGAGTAATTATCATTTTAAAATTATGTAGGAAAATGTATAGAAGATGAGAAATGCATCTCCTTGTCTTTCACACTGCTATACTGAATGTGTTTAATGGCTGGCTTGTATATATATATATATATTTGCTAATATATTTTATATATTTGCTATTTTATATGATATAGGTCTGTAAATAAATTGAAGATTTTATTATGTAATGTAGTGCTACAGCATGCTTCACATAAGGAAAGAACATAAATTCCAAGTTAGAAATTTGAAATGAATAACTACGTGATTTACTTTCTGTTTCATAAAATAGATGATAGATGCATGTTATAGATTTAAAATGTACAACCTCAACTGAATTTAGGAAATAAAGAGTGTGATTCTTGATAGACTCAAGATGTCAACAAAAATACCATAAATGATTCTTTTGTGCTATCTGAATATATCCTCACATCAAATAGGTATTTAATGCTATGAGATACTTTTTCATTATTTCTAGCTATACTATGATAATGACTCTAGATATCTCATTGGTATATTGGTCCCCATAATAACTTTACAACTAGTTAATGGATATATTTGGGTAAATATTTAGTATTTATTTCAAATCAACATTGAAAAATACATCCAAATTGCTTTAATCTCCCTATTACTTTTACATTGTCTTCTGGTATTTATCTCTTTAACAAAACTGTATGTGGACACTATAATCTTTTCTGAGAACTTGGTTATAAAACAGAATAACCAAATGAATGTCATTCTATGTTTTTAATACCCTAGTCTACATGCTAAAATCTATACATAATTCTGAGAGTATTTGATGTATATCAGATAAAATAAGATGGTTTGAGTAGAGAAATTTTACTTTAGATGATCATCCTATTTTTTTTTCAACATGATATCTCTGATTTTTAGGCCTATAATTTTTTTTTTAAGTTTCGCATTCAGTCAAGCAATAATAAATGTTTTTAGGATATTTTACATATGAACCTAGAAAACTGCATCCCAGTAGACTACTCATTCACTTGAGTCATAAATTCTTTTAGGGGCATTTATGAGAAGCAGAGCTAAGATAAATGTGACTCCCTTCTGTAACATTATTCATATTTTGCAAAAGTGAACTTTAGGCTTTCTTCTGGTTGATTTTATTATACTTAGGCAAGTTTCACTGAATTCATTTCTTCATGCACTTGATTTGTGAAGAGAGGAACAGAGTTCACTTCAGGAGAGAAAAGCTCATAAATCTTGATGAAGACTGAAAATGAAATGGACAAAAAAATAAGCCACCAAGAATCCAGTCCCTTTATTTCCATACTAGTGTGTATGGGTATCTTTTTAAGTTGTGAAAATAGATGTAAGAGTATCCGAAAGTAAAATTTTAAAATAACATTGATTAGAGGCAATGTTTTCCTCCAAGAGAGGAGAAAAATAGCTACAACTGACATGTGACAAGTCTGTCTGTGAATCAACGTGTCTCTTTATTATTCAGAAGTGAATTAAGATGCCAAAGTTTGGCAACATTATTATTTAAAAAAAAAACACTAAGGAAAGAATATGAAGCTTAGCAGATTCCAGAACATGTTTACTTAGTTCTTCCTATTCATATCCAAATCTGATCTCTAAGTATCCCATAACTATGGTTTCTTAGAGCATCCCTGCCAGCAAATGCAGTAACAGAAAATTTGTAAAGTACAAGATGATAATCTTTGGTGGATGGTATCCCCATTTTAGCATGGAAACAAATTAAACATCCAACAGATCAGGGAGCCTCACTCATGTTACTGTACTGATTGGGTTTGTCAAGCACCTAGTCCATGTAGATAACAGTACTTACTTATTTGGTTGTTGCAGTGTTTACAGCCTCATATAATCTCCAGCCCTTAAACTATACCTGGCTTTTAAAAAAAAAAATATATATATATGAATCATCAGCATCCTGCTTTCTAGAGCCATATAATCATATGGAGATCGTCAGAGGATACATACAGGCTAGTAATGCACAGATTTTATTAATAGCTGTGGATTTGGTCCAAGTTCCAATGGAGTCATGAGTTGAGTGTCTGTATACTATACAAACCTTTCAGAACTCCTTCTGCCTAGACGACTGGCAAGCCTGGCAACACTAAAAGCTGTACTAATTTGTTTCTTGGCCCCTTTTCCACTGCCCTTTACTCTCTTCATCATTCTTTTCATACGGCAATTCTAATGGCAAAGAGAGCTGACGCTATAGAAAACTGCAGTGAAGATTAAAGGAAAATCAATACCTAAGTAACACATAAGTCTAGGACTTGGTCACATGTTTTCATCTTCTAGGGGGAGGGTCCCTTTCCTTTACTGCAGAACCAAGGTCAGGTTCATAGGATAGAATGTACAGGAGGAAAGTTTTAAAAAGCATACCCAAAAGATACCAATCAAATTTTCAATGAGTTTTACTTCACAATTTTATGTGAAGTAAAATTCTGTATTCTAGAATAGTATATTCTAAGTAAGATAAACATTTCAAACATCATTCAAGTTTGGACATGACTAAAATTGTAGTCATAGTATAAAAGAAAGAAATATATTCTTCAGGGGAAATAGCCTTGTCTTCAAACACTGATGAGAGGTATAGTCCCCTCTAAGCAAGAAATATCTAAACAAGTCTAAGCAGGAAAGTGAAAAAAAAAAAAAAGGAAAAGTTTAGTTATGAACTTTCTTCTACCTTACAAAAATAATAACCTTGCATTAATTACTCTCATAAGAACTCATATATCCCTAGGAATAAATGACAAAAATAATTGAAGAGCATCACCCTTCATTCCGTCCATTGAAAAGTTTCTGTTTGGGTCCCACCAATGACTTTCCACAGTCTTTACAGGAATATTCACATTGCACTAGTTTCTTATGAGATTTTCTGATATCCCAAGTTTCCCAAAGCAAGTTTGCAGCCTTCAATATCTGGTGGGAAAACATCTACTTATCACTGGCTTCAAATTAAAAATTCTATTCATAAGTACTCAGATGAGTTCCTAATTTAGCTAGTTTTCAAGTATTAATTCTACTCAAGGGTTTCACCAATTAGAACATGAGCAAGCAAAGATCTAGTTGTCATTTCCATCCTACAAGATAAAGTATACTCAGCAACAGTAATGATGTATACCTATTTAGTGACACAACATTCTCAACCCAGATTTTATAGTAATGATGTTGTTCAAGGCTCCATCAAAGAACTTCTTTCTGCCCACACTTATTACCTTGTGGCATATCCTTCCAGCAATAATGTATTACAATAAACCTTTAATTTGACAAATAATTTTTTAAGTAATTGCTAAAGAAAATGATAATTTTCTAACATCACTGGTTTTACTTTCATTAATAATGCAATCTTTAGGTTTAAGTTAGACCTGCATGTGACCAGTTTTCCTTGTGTTGGAGGATGACATCCAAGAAATTATTGCCCAATTAGCACATAATTGAAGTGACATATATGACTTACAAGGAATGTGCCACTTAGTAACTTAGCCTCCTGCTATGTGCAGAGATACAGTATGTACCAGAACAGCACAGAGATGCAAGTGACATTTTTAGAATTGCCATGTCCTGACACCAGACCAGGCTCATCTACCCTGGACTGTTAGGAAAAAAAATGAGAACCACAAAAAATAAAAATAAATAAAGGTGTTTGTATTTTCTGACTTGTCAAAATCAGTATATATTAGACTTTTTTGTCCAATCAGTTTACTTCATATTCTATGTCCATTGACTGTTTTTTTTCTCTCTCTCCAGAAATGATTGTGTTTCTACATCCTATTCCTCAGCATTTACTGCAATGTGACTTTGACAATCCTGCTATACAGAAGCAGGGAAATCTGCTACCTTCTCTTTGATTCAAAAGGCCTAGAATTTATGAAACAAATGATGATGCTATATATTTCTAAGGTCAGGTCAGCAATCTTCTTATGAATATACTGGGCTACTCAACCTTGGCATCCATGCACTATGATGTAACGAAGACAAAAATAATGCAAATGGAAAGGTCACATTGACAAAGCCTCAAGAAGGTAAGAAAGAGATATGTCAAGCTGCAAGACACTTATTCTTCAAGATCTACTCATAGCTGATTGCAATTGTATGGTAAACACAAGTTAACTCAGGTATAGTTTTTACTCAGAAGCCACAAAAGAATTTCTAGTTACATTAAAGATTCTCAATGAAAATTATTGTGTGTGTACTGAATAGATTAATCACCAATAACATTTATAAAATACCCATATATTGCCCTGGTAGAATCTCAACTAGTTTCTCTAATTTTTTTTTTTTATTTGAGACAGAGAGGGAGAAACAAAGGGAGAGAGAGAGAGAGAGAGAGAGAGAGAGAGAGAGAGAATGGGTATGCCAAAGTCTCTAGCCACTCCATATGTACTCCAGACTCATGTGCCATGGACCAGGAGAATCAAACCTGGGTCCTTGGCTTCATAGTCAAGGGCCTTAACTGCTAAGACTTCTCTCCACCCCTCAACTAGTTTTGACAGGTATTGTGTAAAATGAAGCCAGTCCTTGGTGCTTCTGAGTAGAACACAGGATGAGAAACCTACTCTGAATCAAATGTGCTACATATTATGGAAAGTAAAGGATGTTGTGAGAGCCTAACCAAAGGCAGGAAGCCAGAATAAGTCATTGTGGGAAGCAGCACTGAACCGGGTCAATAAACTAATGACATTTCCAAACTGGATTTAAAATTATTCTGGACAAGTGACAGCTAATATTGTGTCTTTCAACCACTACCTCCTTTAATAGTTATTTTAATTAACCTTTAAGGCTTGTCTAACCAATAAATAGCCAACACATTGGGGACAACACCTTGATTCTTCTTTTCCTAGGGCTTTATTACTAACAGAGTGCTACTTAAGACAACACAATTGAGGAATAGCAGCTAAAAGGTATCATCCTATATTTAAATTTCACATGGGTTCTCATTTGTGAGAGAATGGAAATTATCAGAAGTCTTAGACTAGCTAACCATGTAACGAATGTGAGGAAATATAAATGATCAGTGACTGAAAGTAAACTTGGGGCAGTGAAATTCTTCAATATTCTTTCAATTGAAAAATATATTTGGTGTCTATCCAGGAAAACTCTGATCCAATAGCATGCGTCAGAAATGGTGTACCATTTTTCACAATGAATCTAAGTGCAGTTGGTCATTTCCATTCTGATTCATGGGATGCTTACCTTATGACTGTTTACCATGTTATGAAGAAGCTAGGCTATTCAGAGAGGTGAATAGGAAGAAATTTAGAGGGACTCCTAACCCTTAGCTCAGCCTGGTTTCCAGCCATGGTCATCATATTTGAGTTCCATTTTTATAGTGGATTTTCTAACTCTCAGGCCTGACCCAGATAGCATAAATAATAAAGTTAATGCTTCATTTTTTTGAGAGAGACACAAAGAGAGACAGAGAGAGAAAGAGAGGAAGACAGATAGAGATGGGCACACCAGGAGCCAATCAGCTGCTGAGAACAAAATCCAGATGTGTGCACCCCCTTGTGGTCAAGTGCAGCATGCATCACTTTGCATCTGGCTAAATATGGGACCTGGAGATTAGAACCGCTGGAGATTGGAACCAGCATCCTTAGGCTTAGGAGGCAGGCGCCTTAACCACAAAACCATCTCTCCAGCCCAATGCTTCATTATTTACCAGATAAAATATGATAATTTTTTAAATGCTATTTTGTGTCAAAAAGCTGTAACTATAACTTTAATTATACATACTTTGCTTTCATGTAATTCTCCAAAGATTTCCAATGAATTTGAAAATATACACAAGCCTAGAGTTATTAACAGAGTCAAATAAACTACTCTAGACTTGACACTTCACCTCATTTCTTTTTTCAATTACAATCTTATATCTTCTACATGTCCATATATATTCATTATGCTTTACAAAGCAACTCAATTTTCTCCAAAACTGACCCTGTCATTTATTGATATACAGAATTTTCTAATTATCATACTAAAATTTGTTTCCTTTCTAGTTATTCCTGTTATGGTGCTTAATTATTTCTTTACAATGCATACTATCATTTATCCATGCTTATCCTGTATCTACATTGAGTTTTATTTTATTTTTTTTTTTTTTAGTGAGAATAAGAGAGAGAGGGAAAGAGAATTGGTGCACCAGGACCTCAGCCACTGTAATCAAACTCCAGATGCTTGCACCACCTAGTGGGCATGTGTGACCTTGCTCTGGCCACACCTTTGTGCTTCTGGATAATGTGTGATCTGGAGAGTAGAACATGGGTACTTAGGCAAGTGCCCTAACTTCTATGCCATCTCTCCAGCCCTACATTGAGTTTTTTAAAGTCTATGAGCCAGCAAAATTGGTTATAGGTACTCTAAAGCTATGTATAATATACATTAAGAATGTATACATGATGAACAGATACTGATTGATAAGCATATTTATATTTTGCTTCTCATCTACTTTTGAATAGTTTTGATCACCTTGGAAAACTAGTTTCTTACTTAGACATAACATTATGGGGGGATAATTAAAGAATTTCTGGTGAACCATAGACTTCATACATTCATGCACACTTAAATGAAAACACATGATAATATAAATAATACAAGTGTGTGTGTTGTGTGTGTGTGTGTGTGTGTGTGTAAATAAAATCATGCCTTTGGTACCTTGGGTTCATATTTCTTGTGAACTTAATACATCCAAGAATTACCTAGGAAACAAGCATCTGAGCATGCCTCTGGGGGGGGTTATATTGTTTAGGTTAATTAAGATGGGAAGACACACCTTAATTGTGAGTTGCAATTAAGTAAGTTGGGTTCCTGCACAGGATATGAAGGAGAAGACTAAGTGAGCCCCAGCATCCTTCACTCTTTCCTCACTGTGGTCTGGGTGTGATCAGCTACTTCAACCTCTGTCGTCGTGCCTTCTTCTCCATGATGGACTGTAAATAGTCACCATAAGCTGATATAAATCCAAGAATCCTTAACATCCTTGTTATAAAGTACTTGATTATCACAATGAAAAAGTAGTATAGTAAGAAACCTATAAACTATTTTTTTTTCTAAATGTCTAGGAAAATCTCAAAGAGTAGCTCTAAAAGTAAAATGATTTATACTGTGTAGGACTGACATCAGGTGGATGTGTAGGTCATTGCAATGACATAAAATAGGATGGTGAAGTACCTGTCTTCAATAAATCTTCTCATGTATGAGTGACAGACTGCTGGATTTACTGACAAGTATATTTTACAAATTTATGGAAAGATAGACCTCAAATTTGATGGGCTATGCTTTGGCTTAAGTTCAAATATTAAATGACTTTGAACAAATTAATGCTATCCAACTCTCACTTCTTCATTACTGACTCCCATCATTGATCCCATCATCAGCTGATCTCAGAACTTGGTCTTCTTGCAAGACAGCTCAATATGATAATTTTTATGTCTCTTCCATAACAAGCTGTTGTAAAATCCTTAAGACCATCTGGTTCCAGAACAACTTATTTATAACAAAAATTCACCTCAGATAACATGTAAATAGAGACATCACTTTTGATTGCTTAAGTTAGCTAACATTGACAACATACAGTCCAAGAATTTTATGCACTAAAATTATATTAATATAATGAACCCTTCTCTGTATAATGTTGCTAGAATATGAATGAAGAAAGTGAAGAATGGTGACATTACATACAAGAATGTGACTGAATCAGAGTGTCTCCATTTTATTTTTATAGATCTCACGTATGCTCCTATCCCACACATTTTTTTACTTAGATTTTTTTTCAGGACAATTCCACTTGCACACACAGTAACCAGAATACATTAAAATATTTAAATCTGAGTTAATGTCCTTCAAAATGGGTAAAACTCACTATTTTCTATTATTTTATGTAGAAATGAATGAATATTTTCCTCATCAGAAGCCTTGTAGTTCTTGTTTATGAGGTTCACATTCAAACTTGCCATGATTCTAAAAGCTAATTGATACATTTCTTTTAAATCCAATTCAAAGAATTCTCAGCTCTCACTCAATTAAGGTCCTGCCATTATTTGCAGGTATTACTTTAACACAGTATGAAATGGTCTTTTTCTGATCTAATTTCTCTAGAATCTGTTCTTTTCCAAATATCATTATAGCACTAGCCTATGTAATCACCCAATCTGATCATATCATGAAGACTACAATTGATTTTTCAATGCTTTTCTACAGTACACTAAACTTTAACATATATTTATGCTATATTGCAGTATGAGTTTTTGGAAGGAAGATATTAACTGCATTAGTTCTCTAATCCAATTCCCATATTAATAAAGACTTCTAAATAATGAGAGAATGTAAGAATATAAGCTTTTCAATAAACATCCATCAATCAAAATCATTAGTCTAACTTAAATTTGACTTTACTTTTAGGAGGGAAACTGTGAATTAAAAAGAAGTGCACACAGTAACTTGTAAATGATATCTTTAAATGTAAACAACACAAGAATCAATGACTTTGATAAGTTATATTGGTGAATAAGTCAAGAACTTACTAGAGCACAAGAGATATTAAAGTTATTCCAACTTGAAAAGCATGAAACTATTCAAATTTTGAAAACAATTACTTACAAATACATATAAGCTTAGTGTATTTAAAAAGCAAATTTAACAACATGGGTTCTGAAAGCACAAGACAATTATATAATAGCAGTCATAATATATCTTAAGACTAACATAAGCTTTAGAAATTAAATTTCTAGCCAGGCGTGGTGGTACATGTCTTTAATTTCAGCACTTGGGAGGCAGAGGTAGGAGAATCACCATGAGTTCGAGGCCACCCTGAGAATATATAGTGAATTCTAGGTCAGCCTGAGCTAGAGTGAAACCCTACCTCAAAAAAAAAAAAAAAAAAAAAAAAAAAAAAAAGAAAGAAAGAAAGCAAAAAAGAAAAGAAAAAAGAAATTAAATTTCTATTATCAATTTTAAAATATGTAATCAAATATTATTTCATTTAAAAATCAATATTTTACAATGTGATAAATCACTAAATAGCAATGTGAGTAAAGTGATGAGTGAAATATATTTGACCTCTTTAAATAATTGTGAATATAAATAAAATGATAAAAGTTAAAATTATTTGAGCATTTAGAAAAAGTACATTTAAAAATATTTGGGGTTCAGGGAATGTCTCATTGGATAAAGGTCTTAGTGCAAGAGTTTGATTACATGAGTTGTGTTACACAGAATACATGCAATGTTTGGAATCCCAGTGTTATGTTGATGTCTTTTATGTACTTCTCCAAAATTTATATGATCAACATTCTGGTTTAGAAAATAAATGATGTATATGCATATGTATTAATATCTAAATATAAAAAGAGAGATCATAATGTAACATTGAAGATATTGTTTGCAAAAATGTGGAGGCAATTAAATCAGATAAAATTTCTAATAATTTGCTGGCTGAAAGTTCATAGATCCTTTGATACTGGTTAGTAGCACTGGTAATAGAAAGGAAGAGACAGATTTGAGGTATTGTGGGAAATAAATTGAGTGAGCTTCCTGAACAATTAGAAATAGCAGAAAGAATAGTTGCGTGTATCCATTGCTCTCTGGAGTGTACTGTGGTGTGGGTGAACTGGAAGCTTGAACTCCTCATGTCAATCATCTTTCCACAGTCCCACCTAAATATTAGTAATACTGTATGTGCTGCTAATAGTAATATAGTATTAATTCTTAGCTCTTAGTTTTTATAAAGTATGATAAGAGAAAACAATATAAGTCCATGTTATGTCCTGGTTTTTAAAAATAATGTCTGGGCTGGAGATATGGCATAGTGGTTGGGGAACTTGCTAACAAAGCCTGGGGACCCAAGTTTGATTCCCCAGAACCCATGTAAGTTCAATGCACAGAGTGGTGCATATGTCTGGAGTTCGTTTAAAGTGGCTGGAGGCCCTATCATGCCCATTCTCTCTCTCTCTCTCTCTCTCTCCATTTCTCTCTCTCCATGTCTCTCTCTCTATATATAAAATAAATGAATAAACAAAGTATCTTTTAAAAATTAAAAAAATAACATGTCAGAAATTGCTACAGAAAATAAGGATTTTTTTTTCTATTTGTCCTTTTCTGATTCCCTTTCTCCAACACATCCTGCAAGTGAGTTCTAGAGCACCAGACATAAAGAAGAAGACTGAGTAGCTAGGAAAATAATTGAATAATTAATAATAGCAAATTATATTTCAAGGTGATTTTACTGAAGGGAATTATATAATTATTTTAAATACATATATACTTTGAGATGTTAAGACTTAGAACTTTAAGCTCATAAATAGTAACTTGGGACTGTAGCTCAACATGAGATCTGGGAGAACAAAAAACTGAAAGGTTTAAATGTATGGACTGAATTACAAGCCACAGAATTCTGTCAGAAGTGATAAAAGAATAAATTAGGGCTAGAGGGATGGCTTAGTGGTTAAGGTTTTTGACTGCAAAGCCAAAGGACCTAGGTTTGATTCCCAAGGAACCATGTTAGCCAGATGCACAAGTGGGCACAGGTGTCTGGAGTTTGTTCTCAGTGGATGGAATCCCTTGTGAGCCCATTTTCTCTCTTCCTCTCCCTCTCTCTTTCTCTCTCTCTCCTTCTCTCTCTCTCTCTGCCAAATAAATAAATAGATAAATAAATAAATAAATAAATAAATAAATAAATAAATAAATAAATTTAAAAATTTAAAACAATAAATTAAAGAAACAAGAGGAGATACCTGATGAAAAGAAAGTAGATATGATTCTCTAAAGCTCCTAGGAAGAGATACTCACACTGGGAAGATACTGATCAATGTCAAATGATGCCAAGTCAAAGTCAGTGGTGATGGCACTGGTGAGAAACTAACTAGGCCCATGCAGACAGATGGTACTGAACTGTGGAATAGGAAGATCTCCTAGGGCATTTTGCAAAATCACTTTCATCACAAGATTATGAAAGTCAAACGTTAGGGTTCAAGAGAGTATGGTGAAATAGAATGAGTTATTGAGTACAAGGAATTATTTTACATTCAATGGAAGTATCTAGTATATTATCCTGGAGCATAGCAGTGAAAAGAATATGCAGAACACAGACTTTGAATGGCATAGAAAGTTAAAAATGTATGAGTAGCTAATGTGTGTTAGTATTTTGTTAAGGGTTTTAATATTTACTTTAATTCTAATGATACCAAACATATTTCAGAGATTTCTTAAGGAAAATATGGATTAAAACACCAAACAGAAACAATATAGTTGAAATACCATAAATGTTGAAATTAGAGTTTAATTTTCCAAGTCTTTAAAAGATTGTATCTTTGAATATGGTGCAGGTCACAACTTTGGAGAATGGTTAAAATATGAATGTACTGGAATCTGATGAAGAGGGGAATGCTGTGATATAGCAGATGGTTAAGGAGAAGCATGCTATGTAAAGAGAGCATGCATATTCAAATCCCTGCCTACAGAAACAGGCACAGAAACAAGGCAGAAAGAATACATCCCTGATACTGAAAACCTACAACAGGGGTAGTCATGAGCCCTAGGGGTGTAACATCTGCTGGTGTCTGGCTAAATGCATATACTATGTTCACCAAACTGCCCAGTAAGCACTTCTCTTAATGTCCATACCTATATTTTAATGCTAATCTCACTTTTGGTTAGAGAAGCTTCTCTTTTCAGATGGTCGTCATCTTGGGATGACTCAGAAGATACCATGGTGCTGAGAAGAAGGGACAGAGGAATGCTCAGCACTAAAACGTCACTAACACACCTTCCAAGGCTCGGGGTCCATTGCAGAAGAGGTGGCGGAAAGAATGTAAGAGCCAAAGGAAGTATAGGATGCCTTACAATGTGCTCCTCAAAACACAAAATGGCTTGGAAATCCATGACCTCCCAGTGCCTGAAACAACCTACACAAAAGCATCATAATAGGAGGAAAAGATGATGATGTCAAAATTAAAAGAGAGACTGATTGAAAGGGGGATTGGATATGATGAAGAGTGGAGTTTCAAAGGGCAAAGTAGGGGGAGGGAGGAAAGTACCATGGGATATTGTCTACAATTAAGGAAGTTGTCAATAACAAAAATAAAAAATTAAGAAAAAAATCCAAAATACTTTATTTTTGATATAAATGCAAATGTAAGAATATAATGAATTGTGGAATCAGAAGCAATTTTACTCATAAACTAAGGAGAAAATGTGAGAAACTATAGAAGAAAAATAAAATACTACATTCCATATTCTCTGCTGTGCAAATTTTATGAAATCTGAATTTATGTTAGCATTCTCACTATGATGCAGACATTGAAAGATATGCCTTAAAATCTATAGTATGTTAAAAGTTTGTTTAAATCCTATTTATATATAAAATTGCATATATACATAGAAAGACATATGTCAACATAAATTTCTCTGCTATTGCTATTCCATTAGAGTATTTGTGAATATTTTATATGATTAATCATATTCTGAATATAATACTAAACAATATTTTATATTATAATAAGAGGGAGTTTAATTATAAGTAAAATGTTATTCCTGCCAGGTGTAGTGGCTCATCCTTTTAAACCTATGAGTTTAATCCCATGAGTGCCATGAGTTAGAGGCTACCCAGAAACTACATAGTGAATTTCAGGTCAATCTGGGCAAGAGTAATACCCTACCTCACAAAAAACAAGAAATGAAAAAAAATATTATTCCCAGTATTCTATAGTTATATGCAAAACTTTGAATGGAAAAAAAAATACTAAATTAACTTTCTTTTGGCTCCAAACTAGCAATAGTTTCCATTTATTCAATAAAGACTCTATTTTGAAGAGGAAAAAAAAAAGAAAATTATTTTCATTCATGTCTGTCTGGGCATTAGTGGGAAGATGAGAGGAAATAAAGTTATGAAAGAATAGAACTTTCCTCAAACTCTTGGATGCAGATGCAATATTGCAAATTCCCATTATAGGGATATTTCCTTTCTTTATGGTTGCTGTCAATTCTAATCCCTTTCAAAAGATAGTATATAGAAGGCCGGCAAAGTGCCATAATGATTTTGCATGAAATGTAAATTGTTTTCAATTTCAGTGTTCTCTAAGGTATTATGAAATCACAGGAAGCTCACATACATTCACACATGGCTAACAGACGGGTGAAAATGGCAATTGATGTGAGAAATATATGAAAGCATTGATGACCAATTTAAAACGCAGAAAATGTACAAAGAGCAACATCATGATGTTTCATAGGAAGTAGGTTATAAACAAATAACAGTTGGCCAAACATGAAATCATCACATTCTGATAGAAAGTGAGATATTATTAAAAGATGAAAAATGTGATGATAACAATATACATGTAGTTGAAGAGATGGCTTAGCAGTTAAAGCACTTGCCTGTGAAACCTAAAGATCCAGGTTCAATTTGCCAGTACCCATGTAAGCCAGATGCACAAGGTAATGTATATGTCTGGAGTTTGTTTACAGTGGCTAGAGGCCCTGTCATAGAATTCTTTCTATCTGCCTCTGTATCTCTCTCTCTCTCTCTCTCTCTCTCTCTTTCTGTTAAATAAATAAACATTTTTAATGGAAGGTACAGAGAATATCATAAGCACTGAAAATTTAGCTGTTTTCATTAGTGAAAAATTAAGGGTGTATACTCATTCAAAGAATACTCGATTGGTGCTGAGAAGCCACATTGTGTGGACAAAGGAGCCTATACAGAATCCAGGATGGATATAATTAATGGTTTATCTAAGGACCACAAGCATATAAACCTGGAAAGAAAAAAATAGATCCATATTATAGTTTCAGAATTTGGTGTTAAAAATTACTGATGATAGTTTTAATTCCTGGTTTCTTATAAGTATTGGCCTTAGTTCTTCTCAGCAAGCTAAAGGATACAAACATATGAAGATGACTTTTCTTTGTTCAGGCTCCTATCCTCATGAACCACACTCTCCCATGACCAACTTTACTAGGATTCAATTTAAATATATCTATATTAGTTATTTGATCCTGAGAAATGCATCAAACCTCTATTGGCCCCAGTTCACTCATTTAGTATTTTTTTAAACAGTTTTACCCTATACCCAGTGGCCTTAACTCACCACACAGATTGGCCTTCAACTCATGCTAACACTCCTACCTAAGCTACTTTAGTGGTCAGATTACAGGCACGAGCACCACATTTCTCTTCAGTTCACTTACATTTGAAGTAAGGATATCAATAGTGATAACTTAATATAATTGTGACTATTGAAGGAAATTATATATACATAAGAATAGTGCACTAAGTGGCACTCGATAAACAGTCAATAAATGTCATGATATGTGAATCATAACACTCCTATTTAAACATGGAGGTAATATAAATGCTTAGGGTATAGATTGTAGTGATGATTTCATAAATGTATGACTATTTCCAAACTCATCAGTATACATAAAAGCTTATACAGGATTTTTTTTGGTTAAATATTCCCTAATAGAGTGATTCTCAAAACCTTGAAGAATTCAACATTATAGTATTCTTATTGATATTCTGCACAAATAGATTCTCATAAAAGCCAGAATCTTAACATGTTTACATTGGACTGGAATTACGTTTTTGTGATGAGAAAAGTAGCTATCATACATCAATAATCTATTTATT
This sequence comes from Orientallactaga sibirica, assembly GCA_036365145.1. NCBI lineage: Eukaryota > Metazoa > Chordata > Mammalia > Rodentia > Dipodidae > Orientallactaga > Orientallactaga sibirica. Next base: position 27,021,839 of record JAEOAD010000024.1, read on the forward strand.
CGTAATTTAGTATTTAATTGAATCCTACCAGATGATTTATCATCTGCTACATTTTAAAAATACTGACATATTATGGAAGAAAAAAACAGATGAACATAATTTTAAGCAAATTATATTTTATTTTAACAAAATTGATCCTATAATTTTCCACATGTGATTATATAAACAATCACTGATGAGCTATGTTATTCTCATATTACATCTTCAAATGCAAGCCACTTCCAAGACATTCCCTAGAACTGGCCATTCAAGGTCCCTTCTTATATGTAGAGGAGATGGGCATCTAAGTATCTCCAGGTACAGATTCTGCAGTCAGTTACCCTTGGGTAACTTTTCAGAATAACTCCCTGCAACAAAATCAAAAAGCTGTGTAATTTTGGTTAAGTGACTTGATGTCCTGTTCTCAATTCTGGCACATTATTATGAAAATGATCAATCTCTTTAAAGGTCATAACATAATGAGAATTAAAAGAGTAAAGGCATGCAATGTTCTCAAATCTGCTCAATAATCATCCTAACTCGTGAGTTTCTATCTTTGATCATTTGCTAAGAAAAAAACTTGAAGTGATTATTTTGACTTAAGAAAATAGTTTCTTTTATCCTCCCTCACTTTTAAGGATAGCAGTTAGCCCCTTCAAATTACAGACACTATCCAAATGACATGTCAGGTTCTTGTTATTAGCTTCTGTTTTATGTTTCTCCAGTTAACATTTTACAAAAGATATTACAAGTCTTTTGATTAAGCTCCTGCATTATGGAACTCTGTGCTAGTCTTTAAGACTTTGTCAAGACATGTGTATAGATCAGATAAGGTTGTTTGAAGAGCTTCTTGCTGTAAGAATCCATGCAAACCCCTATTCCAACACTACATTAAATGTCCCTCTTATCTACATGGGATATGTTACAAAGCACTTTGTGGCTACGTAAAATTGAAAAAGTACTGAACCATATATAAGTACTGTAGTTACTATAAATATATTTATGTGTGTGTGTGTGTGTGTGTGTGTGTGTGTGTGTGTGTCTTTATAAACATCCATGGCAAAGTTCATAAATTATGCACAGTAATAAAACATGAGTAATGAAAATAAAATGAGACAAAATAGCAATGCAATAAAATTGATATAAATACAATCTGTTTCTCAAAATATACTTTGCACTGAACACAGCATCCATCTTCGTGTATATGTTATATGGTATATGTTATATGGTATATGGTATATGTTATACAATCCTTGAAAATGAGATTGGAGAAGTGAATGACAGAGGTATTGGATGCAGTGTTATGCTGGCATGCAAGGCCCTTGGACACATCCATTGCAATACTGCAATATTCAATCTGATAATGATGATAAGCACTAAGTAGCCAATGTGTAGTTAACAAGTATGGCTTGACTATTCTAGACATGGAGATGGTTCACTTACCAAGTGGACAGAGCAGAACGGTGTCAGATCTTATCATGCTGCTCAGAAGGACATGTAATTTAAAGAGGAATAATTATTCTGGAATTTTCCATTCAATATTTCCAAGGGTAAGTGAAAATAACAGAAAAGAAAACTATAGAAAAAGGGGAAGTGAATGGCATGTAAGCATGCAAGTGAATAACTTTACAACAGAATAAAACATGGGCATCTAGACTTTCCAATCACCTCCTTTTACTTATGTGACCATGACAGAAAAACTTAAAAACTTTAGACAATATAAATGTAACATAGGTTACTTCTGCAAGTTCATTAACGGGATGGCATTCCAGTCTAAAGGAGGTTCAGAGAGCTCTCCTCTAGCATTTACAGAAGTGGGCCTTCATATACTCAACAAGAAAGGAAAAACAAAAGAAACCACTGGATTGGCTTTTCCAGGTTATTTGCCTTACGTACTCAAAGGCAATTCCATAATTATGTAAACAGTTGGTCAGTCAATTGGTTGATTGGTTCTAATTGGTACAGGCCAGAAATTTTAAGTCACTTAGAAAAATAAATGACTCGACATTAAGTTCTTTTTGGCCTTTATTGGAGCCTCAGGTACAAAAACAGCCTCTGATATTTTTGTGCATGAATAAATATTATTGAAGTCATATTTTCTGTTATATAGAACCCACTGTACAATTTGATTAAAAAAACACTTATATTTTAGAATCTACTACTTGGGTAGATTTACTCGGGCCATATGATTATTGTTAGAACACTTATTAGCACTAAAAGTTTAAAGTCATAAAAGAGTTTGCCATTAATAGAATAGAATAAAATAATCAAATATTTCAATTTCAGGCATAATTGAAAAATAGTTCCCAGGGTTGTGACAATGATTCAGATGTTAAAGGCACTTGCTAACAAAGTCTTCCAGTCCAGGTTTGATTTCCCAGAACAAATGTAAAGTCAAATGCACAAGGTGGGCATATTATTTTAACTTTTATAGAATTTATGTTGATTCATTCTCTATTAGTGGTCAGGGGATCATCTATAAGTGTTCAGTCACAATTGGCTCCAAATATCTCCAAAAAATTAATGATGAGATTTAAAACAAATGTTCATCTCTCTGAATGGTAATGTTTATACTTCAGCACTAAAGTTACAGCAATCTGTGACAGAAGTACAGATCACACAGTACAATCTTCCACTTCTAGTTACATTATGAGTACTAAAACATCATTTAATATAAAGTACATGAAATAAAATAACAAACCAGATAAAATACCTTTTAAGCTAAAATCTGAAAAGTATGCAGTCAATGTCTCCCATTATATTTCTAAATCTGTCCTTTGGATAATCCAGTGTAGACAGTGAACTAGAGAAGTGTAGCAATAACATGCCATCACTCATTTCTTGAAGTGAGTACCAATTCTTTCAATTTTACCTGCGTATAAATTGTAATACTATCTGTTAAAAGCATTTCTTAATGTCATTATCCAGGATTCACATGAAGAATGTTCCTAAATGAATCCCAAGTATCATGAAATATTTACGCTTTTCTTAAGGATATAGCCATCTTTCATAAACACTACCTAATATTTCCATAATTCCCTTCATATGAGTAGCCAGAAAACATAGTGACAAACACTGAGCATTATCTTGTATGAGTGTTTTGTCTGTGCGTTTTCCCATGCATCTCATTTCTAACGCGATTTCTAACTCTGCTCTTCCTTTACTTTAGCCTCTACTTTCATTTTTGTTTTGTTATACTGGATTATTGGGTTTATCAGAATGTGGTTTAACAAAATCTACCTCAAGGTATTTTGGACATTGCAATGATAAAGCAATGATAAATAGTGGGAGCAGAAGAAATGTAATGACAAAGGAATATTGTACAGAACTGCATGTTGAAAGGTGTAGGAGGGTAGCACAAAAGCTAAAACTGGAACTTGTTTGCCCATGCCTTAGATGAATGCTAAGTTAAAGCATACATTTTTACCTACTTCAAACAAAATGACTATCATTTCTCTTCTAGAAGGCCCATATTGCTGTTTTCTCTACTACATCTTTTAAAAACACACCAAAAACACCATAATGTGCACGTGTACACATTCACATGCAAATAAATAAATACTGAAAGAAAAAAAATGGCTCAACCACCTGGTATTTGTTTGCAGCAGCCAAAGGCCTTGCTGAGCCGACACACACACATGTGAGCAAGCACAAATAAGCAAATAAATAAACAGATGCTTTGGAAAGAAGATAAGATTCAGTGGAGGAGGGACTTCGGAGGGGTTGTGATCATGATATGGTGTCTACATTTATGGAATTTGTACATAAAAGTTAAATATTAAAAAAATAATATCTCAGGCTGGAAAGATGGCTTAGTGGTTAAGGCGCTGCCTGCAAAGCCAAATGATCCAGGTTTGATTCCGCAGGACCCAAGTAAGCCAGATGCTCAAGATGACACATGTATATGGAGTTTATTTGCAGTGGCTAAAGGGCCTGTCATGGTCTCTCTCTTTCTAAATCTCTCTATCTCTCTCTCTCAAACAAATAAAATAAATTTTAAAATAATATCTGTATTTTCTTTAAACTTAGCACATGGGGGAGAATCAAAAATTCAATATCATCTTGAGGGATGTATCATTTAAAGCCAGCCTGGACAACATGTGATTTTGATTAAAAATGAATACATATAAGCTCTTAATAATTTTTGATAGAGTCTATTATTTTTTTAACCATGTTAGTAAATATATCTCCTTTTAAGAGATGAAAATAATGGCATAGGAGTTAATTAAAGGGTACAAGAATGCAGACATTTTGAAGAGTAGAAATTTCCAAGGGCTGAATAAATATATATTTGGAATACATGGACAAAAGTTGTATAACACAGACAGAATTATCTTTAGATTTTCTATTTTTAGAACTTTAAATTCATTCATTCATATTATGGCTAGGGGCAAGTAAACCTTTTAAAAATTAGAATAATAGAATAGCTTTTATAGTAATCCATTTATGGAACATAGAATTCCTTAAACAAATAGACATCTTTCTAAATTCCCTTTAACTGTTGACTTGAGCACATCACAATTTGGCAATTTTCAAAATAATTGGAGACACTAAAAAAAAAAAGAGGCCTATTGTATATGTTTATTTTAATGTCTTTTAATTAGTTTTGTAAATATATTTACATTTTATAATTTAATAAGAAAAGTTTTACATGGAATGTAAATACTAATATATATCATTATTTATATTTTTATTTTTATATATAAAATATCATGCTTTGTGTTATAATTCTGACAATTGTTAAAGATACTTGAAATTAACTGTGTAAAAACTACACATTCATTTCTCAAGGTACTTGGCCCAAGAAAATGATTTTCATTTTCTAATAAATCTTCAGTTAATGATATTATTTAAACCTGTTGTGCCATTATCCATATGTCTGTAGTTTTGTGCACCACTTAAATTAAAATAGACAAAATCCCTTAGATATTGCTAAGCTGTCTCCAAAGTGCATACAAGTTTTCTAGTGTTCTGAGGCTTGAAATGGTGGTTGATTTCATCAAACCTTTGAATGTTCAGTCAAAACTCCTTGGTAATTAACCAAAAAAGCAGTCAATGAAGCCAGTCCTAATTAACTGAGGGAATCATAGAAGGATAAAACATGGATTTAGACAAAAAATATAATGAAATTATATTACTTACATTCTTGAAGACTTTTCAGTGCTTTACCATAGGAACATGAGAAGTTTCTACATACAAATAATATTAAAGCACAACTTTTGCTAAAACACCATCTAAATGGTATTTTCCTAATTGAATTCATTAACAACTATTTTCCCTTTTGATTTCATAGATGCACTAAATCTATAAAATGGGACTCAATAAATACAGAATGATGATAAAAAGAAACTTGTTCTGATGCTTTAACTTATAAAATTTTAAATTAAATATTGTTTTTAAAAACATATGCTAGATACAAAATTATAAAAATATTAAAGGTAATAAATATATCATTTTCAGAAGATTGTTCCCTGTCATTATACAATTTTTATATTAATTCTGCCCTGTAGAATAGTTATGTGAAAGAAATCTACCTTGAAAATATATTCTTCAGTCAGGAGTATTAACCTCTAAAAGATAAAGAAAGCAATAATGCAACAACTTCATGAATTTTACATGATAATTATGATAGAGCATGTTTATAGTTCATATGGTGCATCATAAAGCAAAATTATTCATATTTTGTCCTAGTCATTTAGATGCACTTCTTATACATTTGAAAATCTGAGGGGTTTTCTAAGAAGTGTTGCTTGCTGAGGAATACAACATTAATCACAGAATTGTCTGTTGTTGACATACACTTTCAGGTAAGATTTTTGACTAAAAACAGGGAATAGTCTGACAGAACAGATGCTTGCAAATCTGTAGAAGTTCACATAAACTTTTAAGCAAGGAAGGCTTAAATTCAACTCAAGTCAAATTATAGAAAATTAATCAAGGAATATTTGGTATCTCAATTTTCTTTAAATAACTATTTCACACTAATTTTAAGAAGCTAATGTCTAGTTGTTAATATGCTATAATACCTGACTTTTTTAGCAAAATGTCTGTGCATTTTCACTTGGTATTATGTAATTATTAAGTGGAAACAAGAACATAAAAAAAAAAAAAACTTGTTTGGAACAAAAGAATAACTTTTAGACTGGAGTATACAGAAACCATTTGAATCCCAGCACCATCAATGAAAGAAATCATTCAAGTTATTTCATGTTCCAATATTCTCTTATAAATATCATGATAAAAATACTTAGAATCTGTTGATACAATAAATTCCCATTCAAAATATTAGTTAATATAGCATCATAAGTAATTTATAATGATTTTTGATTCTTGTAACACAATACTGATTACATTTTAAAGTGTAAACTATACACTATAATGAGACATGAAAAGCTGGCATAATTGTTCATGCCTATTTTTCCAGAATTGAGGAGATAGAAGTATCAGAATTGCTATGAGGTCTAGACTGTCCTGGGCTTCAGAGTACATTTCAGGAAAGCCTAGGCTATGTGAGAACCTGCTCCAAAATGAGCTAATAAATCAAGTAAATGTAAATGCATACTGTTAATAAAGCATTTCAAAACAATAGGCCAAATGTTTGTGATCTATACATGTGAATATATATATATTAGTGTGTGAAGTTGCTCTAAAGCAAAGAAAGATATAAAACCAATTACAGAGGCCGGGCATGGTGGCGCATGCCTTTAATCCCAGCACTCGGGAGGCAGAGGTAGGAGGATTGCATGAGTTCAAGGCCACCCTGAGACTACATAGTGAATTCCAGGTCAGCCTGAGTTAGAGTGAGACCCTACCTTGAAAAACCAAAAAAAAAAAAAAAAAAAAAAAAAAAAGAAAAGAAAAGAAAAGAAAGAAAACCAATTACAGGGTGAGATAAAGAATTCACATAGAGTTGACCACAACTTTACTTTCAAAAGTACTTTGAAAGGGCTGGGCAGATGCTTCACTGGTTAAGTTGATTGCTTGCAATGCCAAAAGACTCCGACTCAATTATCCAATACCCATTTAAAGCCAGAAGCACAAAGTGACACATACATATGCAATTTGTTTACAGTGGCTGGAGGTCTTGGCACGCTCATTCTCTCTTACTCTCTCTTTCTCTCTCCTTTTTCTCTCCCTAAAATAAATTAATTAAATGTTAAAAATACTTTAAAAGAAGAATTATATAAAAATTTGGGAGATAACATTTCAAGAAATTCCATGAACATTATGTGAAAAGACCTATAGGATTCTCTCCTGTGGAGATTTAAATATAAAATCCTAATCTTAATTTAGAATGTTGTATTTTTCTTTCAATTCCAAGAAAACATTTGTTTCACATTTTCACACTGTGGAAATGAAATTATATCTTATAACCAATGTTGTCTTGTAAGCACTGTCAGCCACGTGACTAATGTTAGAATGTTGTGCAGACATTTCCAATGATGCCTCCTCTTGACCCTGAGCAAGAGCTATGATCAGTTCACGGTGAATTTCAGGAATTACCAAGAAAGGTGGACATGGAAAAACAGGTGGTGGAGATAGAGATGGATGGATGAGTATGCAAGCAAGAGAGCAGAGTAAGGCCAGGGGAAAGATAGCATCAGACTGGAGCCATCTTGGATGTTTCACTGTGAATATGGAACCCTTTCTCTGCTGAGGCTCACATCCTTCTATTTAACTCTACATTAACTTTTAACTATCATTAACTTCGCCTTTTGTTGCAGTCAGCTTCACGTTGCTGGCACAAGGAACTCGACCAAGAGCAGCTTGTGGGAGGAAAGGATTTATTTTGGCTTACAGACTCAAAAGGAAGCTCCATGATGACAGGGGAAATGATGCAATGAGCAGAGGGTGGACATCACCTGTTGTGCAAGATCTTATAGACAACAGAAACTGGACAGTGTGTTATGTCTCTCTACAAAAGTACAAATTAGTTTTAAAATGAAGCTATAATTTTCTTCTTTAAAGAGTAATGAATTTGACATAGTAACAATTTACCCATACCTTAAAATTCAAGAATCATCCAGTCACAGATGGTTCCTACCTTTTCAAAGTAAGGGCTTAACATACCTAAAAGGCAAGGCTATCATAACTAATTTACATTAAAGCTACAGTAGAATAAATTGAGGGACAAAATACAGAGGCGCAACTTTGTGTGCTTTCAAGAAAATCAGGTGCTTAGAATTATTTGTTCAAAATGTTCACTAGAGTGAACCATCCTATTTCTTGTATTAGGCCACTTGAGCTGTAATAAAAAACATTATAACCACAGATATTTCTTTCTCACAATCAAGTTACAGTACTGGGTGTTGGATAGAGAGGTGGCTCAGCATTTAAAGGTGTTTGCATGCAAAGCCTGCCAGGGTTCCATCCCCAAGCCAGCCACACACGCTGGAAACAACAATGATGCAAGTGTCCTGTGTTCAATTGACCTTAGCAAGAGTCCATGACACAGTGGATACATGTGTGCTTACACACACACACACACACACCACTAATAAGTAATATTTTAAAACGTTTTAAAACGACTACAGTGCTGTTCACTTTCTGATGCTTGTTTACTTCATAATTCACGGGTCACGTTCTCTTTACCTTCTTGTATGCTCTTTACAAGGTAAAGAGGAAGTTCTGTTATCAGTTCCTGTTCTGATAATAAGCCATTGTTTAACTTGCTTTTCTGCTGAGTGTGCACTCATCATTCTTTCTCAGTCCTAAGACAAGAACTTGAGAAACACTTGTTTGGGGAAGTTTAAAGATCATTGAGTACAGGACTCTTGACCCCTAGGCTAAACCCATTCAGAGCTGAGAAAGGCTCCACTGTGCCCAGAACCCATGCCATTATTACCTGTCTCTTGAGAAAAAAAATACATTTTAGGTGTTCCTCATAAATTGAAGAATTTTAGGGTTATAATTGCCATATTATAATAATCAATTACTAGTGCAGTTCAAGACATCTTATTTTCTTAGTAAGCTATGATGCCTCAAAACTACAAGTTACAAAGTAAATGTCATTTCAGAATAGATCAAAATTATACTTGAAAAAACAATACATGATGAGCTCTCAGGAACATCTGGATCTATTCTTTGGTATGAGTTTAGAACCTCAGCATCTGTCTCCTTCACCCTGGCATTGATTTGATAATCACCACTGAAGCAGCACTGTTGCTAGTCTCCCAAATTCCTCTGTGCTTTCACCTGGGTGAGATGCTAGGGGTGGTTTAAAACAAACTCACCAAGACTGAGGGAATTTTGCAGAAGAAGGATCAGAAAGATTCTAAAAGTCACAGTTTGGGACATCATGTCAAGGGGCATTTACTTCCACCCAATAACTGACTGCTGCTTCCACATCACATAACTCACAACCTCATAGGGATTACGAGCAACCCCACTGAGGAGGGCCCTCCATGAAATGGGGTCAGGGAGGAGGGAAAAGATGGTACCAACACATGATGTATCCATCCAAAATATGTTCTTAACAATAATAATAAAACAAAAAAAAAAAAAAAAACATGAGACCCCCCCTCAGCTTCCAGAGGAGTTAATGCCAGATAATGGTTGTTGGGAGAGGGTAATCATGATTATTAGTGGCATAGCCATTGATAAGTTGTCCTTTCACCAGTGATCTTGCAAATAATTTGAATTAAACTCAGTAGTTAAAAAAAAAAAACTGGAAAGAAAGTAAAATTGTGATTAATGAAGAAGAAAAAGGTTGTTAATAAGAGGGATATGGGGATAACAGAGGGAAATTGAGGCGACTAAAATAAAGCCATATATATATATATATATATATATATATATATATATATATATATGAAAATGTCAAAAATAAGAAAAAACATATTTAAAATTGTTCATTCATTTATTTATTTGAGAGAGAGAGAGAGAGATAATAGGCAATTAGAGAGAGAGAGAGAGAATGGACATGCCAGGGTCTTCAACCACTGCAAATCAACTCCAGATGCATGTGATACCTTGTGCATCTGGCTTTATGTGTATACTGGGGAACTGAACCTGGATCCTTAGGCTTCACAGGCAAGTGTCTTAAATGCTGAATCATTACTGTAGCCTATACAAATTTTCTTTTTTTTTTTTTTAATTTTTTGTTTATTTATTTATTTGAGAGCGACAGAGAAAGAGGCAGATAGAGAGAGAGGAAATGGGCATGCCAGGGCCTCCACCACTGCAAACGAACTCCAGATGCATGTGCCCCCTTGTGCATCTGGCTTACATGGGTCCTGGAGAATCGAGCCTTGAACCAGGGTCCTTAGGCTTCACAGGCAAGCGTTTAACTGCTAAGCCATCTCTCCAGGCCCCCAAATTTTCTTTTACAAATAATAAATGTATCTAAAACATGTATTTAAAGTTTTATTTGATTGTTAGCTGATACTATAAATTACTAGAACTGATCACACACATAGTTTTAGTAAATTTCTATTTTTTCTTAACATTTTATCATTTCTTTTTAAATTTATTTTTTATTTTTATTTATTTATTTGACAGTGAAAGAGGGAGGGAAAGAGAGAGAGAGATTGGACGGGACAGGCCCTACAGCCACTGCAAACAAATTCCAGACGTGTGTGCCCCCTTGTGCATCTGGCTAAGGTGGGTCCTGGGGAATTGGAAGTGAGACCTTTGACTTTGTAGGCAAACAGCTTAACTGCGAAGCCATCCCTCCAGGGTAACATTTATTTTTTTAAAGGGAAGGCTGGTTTGGAACTCACTAGCTGGCCTAGCCTAGGCTAAATGGAAACTCTGAACCTGTTGCCTCTGCCTTTCTAAGCCCACCTTAGTACTTTGAAGTTTTTGTTATATATTTAAAGAAGCATGAACTATGCTTACTAATTTTTAATCCTATTAAGAGAATCAAGTTTTCTTCTGTTATACTCATCAAAATAATAATCCATTTTTATGATAATGCTTTATTTCTACATATGTTCTCCCTCTCTTATACACATATATGTGCATAAATATATTCAATAGGTAGGCACATGTTCATGTTTGATTCGACTCTCCTAAGGTTAATTTGAAATTTTTAAAAATAATCAAGTGTTATATTAAAGATTTACCTTTAGCTCACTCCCTATGAAATTACTGTGACATTCTTCATTAGCATAACTATGAGCATACAATGCATTTTATTCTACATATGATTTGTTGTATAATCTTTCCAGTAAAATATTGATCCCCTGAAGGTAAAGTAGTATCTTTTTGCGACATCTTTGCTTCTGAAAATTGTTAAAGAACCTCATACATGTTAAGATATAATAATCAATGATTAAATATTTAAGTTATAAAATTTACATTTTGACAGTAAAATATTAATAAATATGTACAGGTAGTATTATTTGAACTAAACTGACAATAAAACTTGCTATTAATTTTGTAACTAAAACAGAGGAATATGTTACTATGATATTTCAAATAAAATTACTAAATATGTAAAATATTTTAAAATATCTATTTCAGATATAGGAATTGTCACATATACAAATGTTAGACTAAAATGTATATAAATCTTAACTAGATGGAACAAAAGAATGACCCAAAATTAGATTAAAATGGTATATATACCAATGATTTGAGATTGTGCTAAAATATATTGTGGTAGTATTTTCCATGATAATATTTCATTTACATATTGTCTACAGTGTCACTTAGAGAGGAAATTTCCTTACATTCTCTGCCTATGTTGGTGAGCTCATTTTATTTTAATACCATAATCAAAATAGTTGCTAAAACAAAATAAACAAACCCAAAAAATATACCTCATTATGTTTTTGTTTTATGAAAACATTCGACCCAAATTTCTCTCCTAAAAGTTTGTGCTAATAATTTATAAACCCTGTATGTGTTTGTGGAGACAAATTGCCCTTAGAAACAATTGTTATAGTAGCTAACAGAAGTTTTCTATAGTTCCTTAAGCTACCTTAGAGCAGCATAACTCTCTGTTGAATCCTGGGCAGCCAACAGTAAGTGGCAGCTATGTATATCTGAAAGATTTTCCCTGGCAAGAGGTAGGTCTTTGTCTTCAGTCCCAAAAATGACACTGTCTACTGAGGAGGCTCTTCCTCCTCTGTGTGGTCATGAAGGAGCACTGTTTTATTTTCCAGTTTTCATTAATATATCTTGAGGATTGTGAAAGGAAATTTTTCAAAAGTCAAATAAAAACAGACACAAAAACTCTTTTGGAGCTGGGCATGGTGGCACACGCCTTTAATCCCAGCACTCTGGAGGCAGAGATAGGAGGATTGCCATAAATTTGAGTCCACCCTGAGACTACATAGTTAATTCCAGGTCAGCCTGGACCAGAGTGAGACCATACCTTGAAAAACCAAAACAACAACAACAACAACAACAACAACAAAACTCTTTGGTTATACATAGTATCCAAAGAAACAGAAATAAATAGGTCTAATGACTGTGCCTAAATTTGCCCTCTGAATACAAAGCCAAGAGCTGATAGTGAGGCAAATAATCAAGACAATATCAATTTCATGAGCATTTTCATTTCCAAAACTGAGTAACGTCTCAGTCATCATATATTTTCCTAGTAAATACATCAATTAAAGAATGTTTTCTTATAATGATAATGATTGCTCTTGAAAATGATATACACATATTGTAAAATCATGATCTTATATACATCAGTCATCAAGAAATTTAACTGCTGGGAGAACAGCATAGTTACTAAAATCAAGTAAATTATTGACTAATGAGCTCACATGAAGAGTTAATTTTCATACATGCAATAAGAAAGTTTTGTAATTAAGAGGAAAAAATCATTAATTTTAGATGGTATTCACAATGAATATATTTTATTATACTGTATTCTTTCAAAAATGAATATTGTACATATAATAAGTATATTTTCCTTTTATCACTCTTTGGTTGTGAGTATAAGTATAAAATACAAGATATCTATATCTAGAACTATTGGCAAATTTGTCATACAGCTTTTTTTATATAAAAAAGGATCTGGAAATACTCAAATTAATCTCTTTTGAAATAAATAATCTATCTCTAATCAAAATAATCTTAAAGAGAAAATGTATTTATGTTTTCATTTTACTTTGGAGGTTGTAAATTTTCACTTTTATAAAATTACATCCTCACTATAAGGTTTCACAACAATAATATACATGAATATTCATGGATTATTTTTAATTAGGTTCCCTTATCAACTCATGTAATCTTAATGATAGGTTCCAAGCTGATGGCAATTTGAAAATTGAAGCCTCATGAAGCAGATCTATTGTTGAGGGAAGGCTTATAGGTGTTATAGCCCAAATTAAACCTTTTTCTCCCAAAAGCTATGTGGTCAGGTGCTTTATGCAAATTACATGACTCTGATTTCAATAGTAAAATTGGTACTGAGAAGAGGGTCATTTTGCTAAGACCTGAGTATGTGGCCATTTGGAAGTCATTTATGGAAGGAATATGGAAGGATTGGAAACCTTGATCTAAGAAATGCCTTTTATTGATGGATTATTCTGCTAGAAGCCCTGGCATGTCCATTTTCTCTCTCTCTCTCTTTCTGCTCCTCTCTCTTAAGTAAATAAATAATAAAAAGTAAATAAATACTTTTTTAAAAGCCACTGAAAATGAACTCTAGACACATGTGCCACCTTGAGCCTCTGGTTTATGTGGTTACTGGGTATTCAAACTTGGGTCCTTAGTCTTTGTAGGCAAGTTCCTTAACCACTAAGCCATCTTTACTGCTCAACTATGGGACTTTTAAAATTGAACTGAATGCACTGAATTGTACATAATGGATTATCATTAATTTATGGGCACCAAGAACAGAATGTGGTGGCTTGATTTAGGTATCCTACATAAACTAATGTGATATGAATGTTTGTTCCCTAGCTGATGGCAATTTGGGAATTGGGACCTTGTGGGAAGTATGTTATTGGGGATGGGCTGATGATGTTATAGCTACCTCCCCTTCTCAGTGTTTCACACACTGTTCTGCTGCTAATTCCCACCTGATGTTGAGCAGGAGGTGATGTCCAGCTTCTGCTTATGCCATCATTTTCCCTGCCATCATGAAGTTTACCTTCAAGTCTGTAAGCAAAAATAAACCCTTTCCTCCTGTCAGCTGCTTGTTGTGTGCTGTCTACAGCACTGAAAAGGAAATTGCAACAATTCATTTGAAAATAAGTTTGGAATTCTGATGTTTCTGTGTTTAAAATATGTGGTAGAATTCAAAATGTTGTAATTTCTGTGCTGAATTGATATGAGGATGAAATTCAAAATATGTAAGCTTACAATATATATACAAATTCTAAGGAAATAATAAAAAGTATGAAAAAATTGATATTTCCCATGTAAATCAGTACATCAAGATATTTCAAGTATATGCAAACATACTGAAGATATTAATCAATAATAGAGGAGAACAATTGTACTAATCCATGTTCTCTAGAGGATACTAACTGGAAAGAATAAAAATGTATAATAAGGGGATGTATTTTATTATCATATTATCATATTGGATACTCCCTCAGAAACTCACACAAAAAGAGATTCCTAATCTAATCAAGTTGATGACAGAACTTAACCATCAAAAAAAATCAGTATTAATATATACACATATGTAATATATTACATCTAGAATATATTAAGACATTTGAACTTAATATCTCTTAGAAGCTTAAAGTGCCTAATTCATATTACTATAAAGCAGCCATCATTTTCCTAAGTATTGCAAACATATTAAATGCAGCCAAATTATTTTTATGATAAAGTTATAAATTGCTTTGTTAATTTCCTATAGCATATATTTTCCATTAAAACTTGACTTAGCATACCATTTTATATCTTTAAATTACCATCCATATTTTAAAATTTTGGAGTTTCCCCTTTGTTCTGGTCTACATATTTTTTTAATTTTTTTTAAATTTTTATTTATTTTTGGAAAGAGACAGAGAGAGAGAGAGACAGAGAGGGAGAGGGAGAGGGAGAAAGATAGAGAATGGGCGCTCAAGCAGTCTCTCAGCTGCTGTGAACGAAATCCAGATGTGTGCACCCCCTTGTGGGCAAGTGCAGCATTGCACCCTTGCATCACTTTACATCTGGCTAAACGTGGGGCCTGGAGATTGGAACTGGGTTCTTAGGCTTAGCAGGCAGGCACCTTAACCGCTAAGCCATCTCTCCAGCCCTGGTCTACATAGTTTTTGAACAAATTTTCTTATGCATTTTCATAAAAATATGTCACTATAGTACTATCTGCATAGCATTCTTATTTTCTCATTCCAGTAGGTAAAACATTCATAAAATATTTAAACTAACAGTCACTTAGCACACTTTTAGATTTTGATAACACACATATATAGCTAATTTAGATCATCTAATAATAAGTATATATTTTTAATATTTTACTTTATTTATTTATGGCACAGAGAGAAAGGGGCAGAGAGACAGACATACATATATATATATATATATATATATATATGAGAGAAAGAGAGAGAGAGAGAGAGAAAGAGAGAGAGAGAGAGAGAGAGAGAGAGAGAGAGAGAGAGAGAGAGAGAGAGAGAGAGAGAGAGAGAGAGAGAGAGAATGGGCACACCAGGGTCTTCTAGCCACAGCAAAGGAACTTCAGATTCATGTGCCACCATGTGCATCTGGCTTATGTGAGTACTAGGGAATTGAATCTGGTTGCTTAGAACTTGCAGGCAAGTGCCTTAACCACCAAGGCATCTTCACAGACCCAAGTATATCTTTTTTTTTTTTTTTTTTCGTTTTTGAGGTAGGGTATCACTCTAACCGAGGCTGACCTGGAATTCACTGAATTCACTATGTAGTCTCAGGGTGGCCTCTAACTCATGGTGATCCTCCTACCTCTGCCTCACGAGTGCTGGGATTAAAGTATATATTTTTTGAACAATGTTTATTCTATTGAGCAAAACAAAACTCTGAGATCATATGTTAGCATCTCCAAGTGCATTTTTATCACAGGTTCAAGCTATTTTGATGCTATTATAACCACTTATATTACAATAAACCTATCACAAAAACCAGTGCTTAGAATTGTGCTAACACATTTTGTATGGATCATCTTCATTCATTCCCATCCAAAAGTAAGTGTAATTAGAAAACATCGACAAAGATTTACATAAATTAACCCATATTTTAAGTAATTACTCACAGGCAAAGATAACATTAGAGTCCTATGAATGTTTATCCAAACCTCACTTTTTAATCCCTGAATTGTTTGAGAAAATCCCATTTTGTATGGCAAAAGCAACCATAAAATCAAAAAGAAATATTTAAAAGCAATGAAATTTTGATAATCATTAGAAAAATTAATGAAATTATCTTAGCTTACAATAAAATTTCCTAAGTAGTAATTTGAATTAAACAATAATGTACTTTTATTTGACCTTCCTGTGACTTTTATCAATGCCATTTGGACAAGAAGCTACAACCTGTCTCCCAGTAAAACAAATTGTACCAACATAAATACAGTCAGAAGAAATCATAGTCCACTATCAAGAAGATAATCTAACTACATATAAGAATTAATGTGAACATTATGAAAAAAATCACTGGTAAACTTCACCTAAAGTAAACTAAGCATGGCTTGACTTATTCTGGTAGTGAAGGTAAGTGACATTGTATAATTTCAGAGTGTATTTATTACTTTCTTCTTTAAATTATACAAGAAAGTCCATTAATTTTATCAGCTTAATATGTGATAATAATATACAGTATCTGATAAAGTTATACAAATTTCATGGACTATTGAAACAGGACCTGTGGTGGGCAGGGTTTTATTTCTAAAATTCTGCATTTCGCAGAAAGTAAGTCATCTAAACAATACACTTGGTTCATCCCAACATACATGGAAAAGGAAGGGGACATTTCAGAGACCTCTCCACTTTTCCAATAATCAACACTGCACTTTGTTGAAAATTATTTTTTTCTGCTTTCTTTCAAGTATAATATTTAATCACCTTCAAGGATCCTGATAATTTAAAACTTCAAAGCAACTTTCTTCATGTATTCTTATTTGTCACTTCCTATGGAAAGGGAAGGTTTAAAAATCATAACATTGGACTGCAGGAATGGCTCAACAGGTGAAACACTTGGAATAAACTTAAATTTTCAGTAATTTCGATGAACTGGATACCTATATTCAAAGAATACTGATCTGACAATCTAATCAGTAGCCAATACAATTTCAAATACATTCCTCATTTAAACAAACAAACAAAAAAGTCTCATGAATACTTTTCTAAGCATGAGTTAAAATCTATATACCTCCTTTTGGGGTAAACTCATTGAAACTCTTACAGATAGATTGATTTAAAATCTCACTTAGAACTTTTCAGATATCTTTTTTCCCAAAGAAGCATACAAACCCTTTTTATAAAGCATAATTATGAGTCTATATGGCTTGTTATCTCTATCGACGCATATAGAACATTTGAGTAAACATTTTCAGGAAATTAATCACTTGTCCTGAAAAAATATGAAAATAAACTAGGATAGATGATTCTCAATTGAAAATCTTATTTGCAGATGTACATTCTTTTTGTATTGCATTGCTTAGATAATTTATACATTTCAGACAATAATTTGGCTTGATCCTCATACCATGCATAAATGGCCGCACAGAGTAGTTGTTCATGGGAAATTTTTCTTCATCCATACATTCCCTCATACCCAGAAGTCCTTGGCATAGTTTAGCTGACGCTGCAGTTTCTTGTACACAAAATCTTAGATAACCTCTGCTCGCCAGAGTGCACAGGTATTTGTTTGCCTACATGAAGTACTTTGACAGTTTATTGCAACAAGAGTATTTATTTTTCCTAGCAATGCAAGTTAGCTACAAAGCACTGCTAGAAAAGTAGCACTCTGAGACAACAATGCTTTGTGTGATATGAATGCTTAATTATTTACTACTGGTCAAGAAAAGATTGTTCCTTTGTACTATTTTTTTTTTCTTTTTGTCTCATGGATGAAATAGTTTGCAAAATTTAGTTTGTTACACTCTTGTCAGTGTGCTGGGAGGACTGTAGCTGTACTATGAGTCTCAAGGACGTTTAACTTCTGACAGTTGTGAATGCTTCTTTGTAAATGCAGACATTGCTCTTTGACTCGAATTTCTGGAAGAGTTCCAAGATGCAGTCTCAAGTTATGCTGCTGGCTCCTTAGCACATACTAGGATGTGGTCAGCAGCAACAAGGATTGCCAGGGTGGACCAATACATGGGCTTTTCTCTATACAAATTTATATCAACATATCGTAGTCACTTAAGAATCTAATGCCTATAATCTTTTTTCAGTATTTGTGGACTAATAATCATATGATGTGTTTCAATGCATGATTATGCTTATCTAGAAGAAATAGTGACATGAATATCTCAAATATCTTTAATTTATTTAACCCTACCTTCTTTTCAACTAGCCCTCATTCTACTTTCTTTGAGATTTATGGAGACAAATATCCTTATGCCCCAAGGCATATTCTGTATCTATTATTTTTCTCTACATAAGACAAGTAATACTTCCCATTATGTTGAAACTCAGTTCCTTTTTCATCTACAGGCACAAATACTTCATTTAAGAATTTTAATGGGTAAGTGAAAAATTTGGGAAAATCAAAAAAATTCACTAGCATACTAAGTTGCATGTATTTACTTTTAATTAAAAATAATTTGTTACAAAAACACATTGTGTATCAAAAAATGCTGACAGTTACCTGGCACAAATAAACCTACACCACCCTTTATGTATATGCTGGGTTATTCAAAATGCATAATGAGTTATTTTAAATATAAAAATACTTAACTTTCTGTATTTGAGTAAATTATAGTAGTCATTAATCATGTCAATCAAGTCTGCCTACACAACAGTTACAAGCCATATTAAAATTGATACCCATATTGCATCTGGATTTCATTCACAGCAGCTGAAAGACTGCTGGTGCGCCCATTCTCTATATGTCTCCCTCTCCCTCTTTCTCTGTCTGTCTCTCTCTGTGTATCTCTCCAAAAATAAAAAATAAAATAATAAAAAATAAAAGTAATTGTTGGGCTGGAGAGATGGCTTAGCGGTTAAGGCGCCTGCTTCCTAAGCGTAAGAACACCAGTTCCAATCTCCAGGTCCCACGTTTAGCCAGATGCAAAGTGATGCAAGGGCACAATGCTGCACTTGACCACAAGGGGGCACATGCATCTGGATTTTGTTTGCAGCAGCTGGGAGGATGCTGGCGTGCCCATCTGTCTTCCTCTCCCTCTCTCTCTGTCTCTCTCTCCAAAAAAAAAAAAAAAAAAAAAAAAAAGTAATTGTTTACGAGATACATGCATTTTAAACTGTTGTAAGTATTTCCATTCAATCTCCCAAAGAGGATGCATTTTATATCGAATTAAATAAAAACTTGCTGCATTGATAGTTAATGGAACAAGGGAAAAAATATATCTCACAAATAATATGCTCATGTTTCTGAGATCATATTTCTGAAATTGCAAATAACTAAATCCATAGGTAAATAATTTTAGTTATGATAATCTTGTTCACATTTTGGGTTTCACATATATCACTTTATCCTATGCTTACTGTAATTCAATCTATATAAAAATAAATAATGATCAGTGTTTTATGGATGTTTAATCTAGCACCTGCAAGGAGAAACAATCGTAAATGATAACACATTTATTCATCCACCAAGGGGAAGTTTTAATTTCTATTTTTAGAGGTATATAATTTAGACAACTCAATTTCAAAGACTTGAGAAATGATTACTTTTCAATTTAGATTAAAATAAAATGTGTCATTTACTAAATTGGGTTCAACTTCTTACTCATTGCTGTCACAAAAGTAACATTAGAGTCAATTTTAGAAAATTCTGAAACCTAGAACTACATTCCATCATTGTAATTCTTTGTGTAAGCTAACAAGAAAAAAAAAAAAAGAAAATGCAAGTGGCTTTAGATTTCAGTGACATTGATCAATGCTCATTGTGTCTCACATCTATTACCAAAGGATTTCCTCATTTATAATTCTCAGGATGCTTCATGAGGGAACAGAATTTTTTTTTTTTTTTTTTTTTTTTTTTTTTGAGAGAGACAGAGAGAGAGGGAGAGGAAGACAGACAGATAGAGATGGGCGTGCCAGCAACCTCTCAGCTGCTGCGAATGAAATCTAGGTGCTTGCACCCCCTGGTGGACAAGTGCAACATTGCACCCTTGCGTCTGGCTAAACGTGGGACCTGAAGATTGGAACTGACGTTCTTAGGCTTAGCGGGCAGGCACCTTAACCACTTAATCCATCTCTCCAGCCCGGGACCAGAATTCTTGATTAATCATTTTAATATTCTAATAAATGAGTCACAATGATTCACAGATAAAATATGATATATTTTGAGAAATCCATTAGTTTTAAGAATCACTCTGAAGCATTCATGGAGCAGTATACAACAATTCTAGACAACAGTTGATATGAGGTCATGAAGCTAAGTGGCCAATTCCAAGATACAAAAATGATACTTTAAGTTTTATTGCTAGTATCAAATCAGGGCCATAATTGGAACTAGTTATTTACAAATACATGCATGCATACATACATACATACATACATACATACATACATACATACATAATGGGTATTTATGATAGTTCTATCTCACTACTTAATCATAATTAGCCTAAGTATATTCAGAAACATTTGGGTAAAGGTGGTCAGCTTTTCATACCCAACTCACTCAATTAATTTTGACAAGGGAAGAATTATTTGGTCAATAATTGTATATTTCAGTTTCCAAATGGCTGTATGTATTCATACGCTTTCATTTAAGTATTGTGTGAGAGCATGTGTTCACATTATGTGAGTGACTATCTGTTGGTAAGTACAGATAAATGGACAGGATGGTTCATGAGAATGAAAGTCATGGCTCAAATTTTATTACTGGCATGTGATTCATTTGCATATTCCTGGTTTATTAATTTCCAACATTTGAAGCAAGATGAAGTCTACACATTAAACACATAATTTTCCTTCTTTCTGTGGTATTTTCCCTACTGTAATCTATAATGTTCTCTTGTCACAGTATTTCTTAAAATTCACTTTCGTGCAGAGCAGTTTACAGAGACACCTAGTGGTTAAATGTAAAGGCATCACCATCATTTACTTTGAATCAGTGCTAGAAAGTTTTATTTATTTGAACTACAGGAGGCATTCCCAAAGCTCAGCATAAGTATATATTCTTTTTACAACATTGTAAGCTAGAGCTGAAGCAATTGCTCAGTGGTTAAGGCACTTGGTTGCAAAATTGTAAGCTAATTTCAAATATATTTAGCAAATATTATCTTAAATAGGATAATATTTAAAATTAAAATAATACAAACTCAAAAATAACAGTATGTTTATGTTGAATAGAATTGTGGGGATCTCAAAAAGTAATGGAATAAATTACATGTTCTGAGAAATATTATAACTAAGACCATATGTGATGTATCAAAAAGTCTATTGTGTTAGTCAACATTAAAACTATGTTCCTGATAGACTAAAAATGTATGTCAAAGGTTCCTTCCTGTGCTAAAATCGAATTTGAAAATTAAATATTCTATTTACATTATGAAAATATAAAGATTTCATATTTATAAATAAATTCCCTATCAGGATAGAAGATAAATAAGTAAATAACATATGGTAATGATTGTTTTGTGGGTAAATCACATAATACACACGAAGCCAATGGCTATTATTCCTATGACAAATCTATGTAAATCACAATTTCTAAGATTTTCATCATCTGATATCAGAAATATCTTTGTTCTCTCCTTTGAACAAGACAAACACTGACCTGAAATTAAACAATATCCTAACAAATTATTTGTGGCTTAACTAAAAATATCTGCACTACTGATTCAGAGAAAATTTAAATCTATTGCAAAATCTCAAGACTGAAATATTTACCACCTCTAAACAGACTGTGACAATTCAACATGTATAGATGATGTGAATATATATATATATATATATATATATATATATATATATATATATATATAATATTACACATATGTATATATACCCACCAATATATGCTATTAATCCATTAAAATTGATTCCATATTTAACCAGAGTACAGTCACATTATTCTGCCAAATAATAAGAATCACATCATACCATTTATGTTTCAAACATAATTCCAGACAATAAGGCGTAAAATATATTTACACGGTAAAACCACCCAGTTATCATAGGAAGAAACACACTTTAGCTCACTGGTCTCTTACTCAGATCAACTTTTCTTCTGTTCCTGGGGTGAACGGCAGTAAGGACACACCAACACAGCAAAAGCATCTGATGGATGCGAGGAACTCCTTATGGAGAAGGAGTTGTCTGTTGTCCTGGCAAGAGCATGAGGTACTTACAGTAGCGGTGACGTTGGTAGAGTCCAGCAGGTGACTCTTCAAATAGACTTCCTTTCTACTGACACAGTCTATGTCAGAGGCTTTCCAGCTTTTTAAGTCACTCCCATGTATACAAATTCTCTCTGAAAGTTCTTCAGATTTCCCCTTTAAATGCCCACATATATTTATAAAGTGTAATTGTTTAAAAAAAAAATAAAGCTTCCCATTTTAGCTACTGAGGTTGAGCCACTCCCTTCCAGGGTCCTGTTACTGTAATACACCCGCTGTTGTAAATGGCACACGCATGTAAGCGACCCACAGCAGAATGGGACCATCTGTCCCTGACCACCATTAAGCCTGGAGCTGCCAGGGGTGAGTTCTACTCCCCCCCACCTTTCCAAAGTGAACACTGCACACTCCCACGCTCTCATTACGCACATGGTCCAAGACTCTTCTGTCTCCCAAAAAGGTGACTTCCAAGGGGGGCTCGGGCAGCGAAACCTGAGCCAAGGATGCCTCCGCCCTCGGCTGCCACCTATCGGCCACAGAGCGCGCGTTTCGCCCGCGGCCCATCATGTCTGCTGCGGTTTGGCTCGCACCGGCGGCGACACCATAAACAAGTGCCACCGGACGGGGCCCAGAACCCGCCACGGAGCGGAGATGAGATGCTTCTAAGAACAAGACCATGCTTACCGTGTGGCCATCCCCATGGTTCCCGAGAGAGAAGACGCCACTTTCTCCGTGTTGTTTTTCTGGAGGTGCCTGGCTGCCAGGACACGCCACAGGCGTAGAAGCGCGCAGTTTCAGCCCAGCAGGACGGAGGATGCTGGCGACAAGGAGTTCCTAAGGATGAGGATGGTGCGCCGCACCTGGGGAGGGAGCGAGACCGCCCTGCAAGCAGCCAGAGCGGTGAAACCGCCGAGAGGATGTTGGAGCGGTTCTGACACCCATTAGGTGCTGCCGCGGCTGGCCGAGCGCGAGGACCGCGGTGGCTACAGGAGCTCGGCGAGGTGGTCGCCCAGCCGCGGGGAGCAAGGGACGGCGCAGGGGCTACGGGCGCCGCCACCACCGCCACCGCCACCGCCACCGCCGCGGGAGCAGCCGAGGGGCCCGAGCCGCCTCCCCTCGCCCCCTCACCACCATGCTCCGTGCGCGCTGCAAGAAGGAGGAGGGCGATGCACGCACACACTCGAGTCCCGCTCCCTCAGGCTCGTCCCGGGGCGTGCGCCACTGACCTACCAGACAGAGAAGGGGGAGGGGGGCATGTGCTGAAGACTGCGACCCCGAGAACCTAGGGGGGAGGGGAGGGCCGGCCCGTGCAAACCCAGGCCGGAGGGTGCCGGGATCTGGAGGCGGCTGGAGGGGGCGGTGGCCTCCACTGGGTCGCAGAAAGTTGCCCTCACTGCAGATGGACACTGTAAGTACCCTCCTGGGGAAGATGCGGGCGAAGGGGATCCGGGGATTCCCCCACTCAGTACCCCCGCGATCGCACCGTGGTGCGCGTGGGAACCACTGCACGCGGGAGTGTGAGCGGTTGCGAGCGCTCACCCAGGCTGGCCATCACGTTGGCCAGGACCAAGGTGCCGGGCAGCCTTTCTCCGCGTCCTCCCCCCCTTCCTCCGGCTCCAGGCCATCCCGCTCCACCGCTCCTTCCCGGCCCCTCCCGACTCTCTTGCTCCCAGCCCCTACCGCGAGGCGACTCTCCAGTGGGTCCCTCGCCACCCCTCCCCCCCTCTCCTTCCCTCCCACCGCTCGCGATCGCCCCCCAGATCTCCCCGCCCCCCCCCGCTGCCTGCTCAGACTACCGCGGAGAGCTCCCGCCGGGGAGCGCCGTGTGGGGAGCCCCGGATCCCGCGGTCGCCACCGCGGCGGCGGCCCGGGGGCTGGCGGGGTCCGGGCGGCGTGGTGCCTCCAGTGGCTGAAAACACACAGCTCTCTCTCACCCTTGTTCTCTCTGCCTGGGCATCAGGGATCCAATGCTCATTTCCCCAAAAGAGGTATTTTGGGCTTTTTTGTTTTGTTTTGTTTGAAGGGTGGCTATGATGAGTGGGCCCTGGCGATGTGAGATGGGGTAAGTCAGACATTCACTTTGCAAGAGACGTGTGTGTGTGTGTGTGTGTGTGTGTGTGTGTGTGTGTGTGTGTGCAGTGGCTTTCTTTCCCTCCCCCCTTTCTTCCTCCCTATACCCTTCCTTCGCTTTGGGGCTGGGTGGGGGAGGGGATCCTTTGGTCCTGGAACTCCGGGTGCTTCTGCACCAGCGGCGGGGCCGCGCCAGCAGCTGTGCCCGGGAGCACCCGGGCCCGCCTGGTTTTGGGCTGCAGCCTCAGGGGCTCTACGCTGTTTAATGCAGGGATGTGGCAGTCGGTGATCCAAGATCTAATTTCCTTGGGAGTGAACGTCCCTCTCTCCCATCGCCGCCTGCTATTTTTTTTTAATTTTATTATTGTCATTTCATAATCTGAGAATATGCCTTGCACCCGCGAATTTACATGTGTGCTGCGTTCTCCAGTAGGCATATCAGCCTCCCCAGGCTCATTCAACTTTATTTTCTCAAATCTTCTGTCTCCTTTGATATCGTGGAGGAGGAGGAGGAGGAGGAGGAGGAGGGAAAAAGGAGTGGAGCAAGAAGAGGCTCTTCGACCCTTGCTAACCAGAACTGAATTAAAGTTGTAAACGCAAGAGTTTAATACAGGCTGCACGCAATTTGCCAAGGGCTCTGCGATGGGGAAGGAGGTGAATGGGGGCGGGGAAGCACCGCGAGGGAGGGGGAGGGGACCCAACCCAGCTGAATGGATGTGCACATTTGATCCAGCGGAAAAGAGAAATTTCAAGGTAAACGTTTTGCTTTCATGGGAGAAATGTTTCAATCCAGGGGACGTTTGCCATGGGAAGGGGCGGTTGGATGTCCTAGTCAGGTTTCTATAATGTTCCCAAACGGTTTCTGTTAGTCTGGGTGGCCAAACGTGAATGGTTCCCAGGCACGCTAGCACATGTGTGTGTGTGTGTGTGTGTGTGTGTGTGTGTGTGTGTGTGTGTGTGTGTGTGGATGCAGGCGCTTTTAATAACGCGGGCTGGAGTGGACTTGGGGATCAAGAGCAGGTCTCCAAGCTTGAGCCTGACCATCGGGAAAGGATTGCCTTGAGTTTGTGTTTAAGATTGGATCTCAAGCTCTGGTGGTGAGGCCAAAAGCAAGGTTGACTAGAGTAAGGGCATTGGTTCCCAGAACCCAGCATTTCCTTCAACACCCACCCGCGCTCGCCCCACTGACCAGCACAACACAACACAACACAAACACACTCACAAAATTTATTTCCGTCCTTTAAGAGTGCTACTGTCCACCCAAAGTAGGAAGTCAAAAGAAGCCTTCTAAGGGACAAAAAGAAAGGGAAGGGGGAGGGGATCGACTGGTCGTTTAGCGAGATGAAATTCGGATATTAAAACACTGACCTATGCCCCTTCCTACTCTCCCAATCATCTTTCTATTTCGCATCTTTTTCATGCCAGCTGCCCCTTTCTTGAAGAAAAGAAAAAAGGGAGGGGACACTGACAATTAAATGTAATAAGCAACTCCAAAGATGGAGATATTGGCGAGGCAGTAGTTCATTCCCAATCTTGCTAATTCAGTAAGGCTAGTTTTGCATACCGTGGCAAACTGACGCGGAGCCCTGGGTAAAAAGGAGCTTTTGGCGCTGGTCGGTGGTTTACTTTTAGCTGGTTCCCGGTAAGCGGAAGAAATGTCCTCTTTAAACTCAAGGTATTCAGAGGTGTGCTCTGAGATTGCAGGTACCTTCGCTGAGTTCTTTGTAATCCATCCTGCAGAACTATTTCAGTGGCTTAAAGATGCGGTTCGGTAGTGTAGCTGACAAGACCAGCTGGGAGAAGTGGTCGCAGGGTGCGCTAGGGGAAGCGCTGCTAAGTGGCTCCGTGCATGCAATTACGACGCTGATGTGCTTAATAGCTGGTGGTGAAGTCCACCATCAAAGCGAAGGCTCTCTCTCTCTCTCTCTCTCTCTCTCTCTCTCTTTCCTCCCATTTTCACAGCTCCTGGAGACAATTGGTGTTTTAAAAGCTTCTCCTGGCGCCTTTTGATACATGGCCTTACATCCTATGCCCGTCTCTGAAATGTAGCCTTTAGGTTCCCACCCAGACAATTCTTGTCTTTGGTTAAATTAGTCCAAGTATCTTGGCTCCTTGCTTTCCTGTGAAAGTGGGAGACCTAACAGTGAATTGTTAACTGAAGAGATTCTGAAAGAAAGCAAGGGGAGGGGGCTGGGAATGGGTGAGGTGGAGAACCCTGTAAAAATGAAGCTTATTTTTTCTCTTAAATTTGAACCATGAAACTGAACTGACAGCCATTTTATGTATATTTATGGATTGGTTTTGAAAGGGGGAGGGCAGAGAACACTAAAATGGAACTTTATCTGCCCTCATCTTGTAAAGAGCTGAACATTGGTGGCATGCTCATTAGAAAATGAAATGAGCCTTTAAATCAAAATGAATATCTATTTTTAATAAAGTCTGGAGAACGTCCATGTTTCACTGGGAGAGGGAGGAGAGGGAGGGGTGCCATGCATGTCCCCTCCTGGATTTCAGAGAAAGAGCAGGAGGAAAGAGAGAGACTTTCATATCATCCCTTACTTTTTTTTTTTTTTTTTTTTAAGATTGTTATTTGCTTGTTTCCTCTCTCCCTTGCAGGAGGTAAAATGCACGCTTGCTGCCTCCCAGTAACTTTGGATCAGGATCTTCACAGAAAAATGCATAGCTGGATACTGCAGACTCTAGCGTTTGCTGTCACATCGCTCGTCCTTTCCTGTGCAGAGACCATTGATTACTATGGGGAAATCTGTGACAATGCGTGTCCTTGTGAGGAAAAGGACGGCATCCTAACTGTGAGCTGTGAAAACCGGGGGATCATCAGTCTATCTGAAATCAGCCCTCCCCGTTTTCCAATCTATCACCTCTTGTTGTCCGGAAACCTCTTGAGCCGTCTCTATCCCAATGAGTTTGTCAATTACACTGGGGCTTCAATCTTGCACCTGGGTAGCAATGTTATCCAAGACATTGAGACCGGGGCTTTCCATGGGCTACGGGGTTTGAGGAGACTGCACCTGAACAATAATAAACTAGAACTTCTGCGAGATGATACCTTCCTCGGCTTGGAGAACCTGGAATACCTACAGGTTGATTACAATTACATCAGCGTCATCGAACCCAACGCTTTTGGGAAACTGCATATGTTGCAGGTGCTTATCCTCAATGACAATCTTTTGTCAAGTTTACCCAACAATCTTTTCCGTTTTGTGCCCTTAACACATTTGGACCTGCGGGGGAACCGGCTGAAACTTCTGCCCTATGTGGGGTTATTACAGCACATGGATAAAGTGGTGGAGTTACAGCTAGAGGAAAACCCCTGGAATTGCTCCTGTGAACTAATCTCTCTCAAGGATTGGCTGGACAGCATCTCCTACTCAGCCCTAGTGGGGGACGTGGTTTGCGAGACGCCCTTCCGCTTACACGGAAGGGACTTGGACGAGGTATCCAAGCAAGAACTTTGCCCAAGGAAACTTATTTCTGACTATGAGATGAGGCCTCAGACTCCTTTGAGCACCACGGGGTACTTACACACCACCCCAGCCTCTGTGAATTCCGTGGCTACTTCCTCTTCTGCTGTTTACAAGCCCCCATTGAAACCCCCCAAGGGAACCCGCCAACCCAACAAGCCCAGGGTGCGTCCCACCTCTAGGCAACCCTCTAAAGACTTGGGCTATGGCAACTATGGCCCGAGCATTGCCTACCAGACCAAATCCCCGGTGCCTTTGGAGTGTCCCACCGCGTGCACTTGCAACCTGCAAATTTCAGATCTGGGCCTCAATGTCAACTGCCAGGAGCGAAAGATCGAGAGCATTGCAGAACTGCAGCCCAAGCCCTACAATCCCAAGAAAATGTATCTGACGGAGAATTACATCGCCGTTGTGCGCAGGACAGACTTCCTGGAGGCCATGGGACTGGACCTCCTGCACCTGGGCAACAATCGTATCTCTGTGATCCACGACCGAGCGTTTGGAGACCTCAGCAACCTCAGACGGCTCTACTTGAATGGGAATCGTATCGAGAGGCTGAGTCCAGAGTTATTCTATGGTCTGCAGAGCCTGCAGTATCTCTTCCTCCAGTATAATCTCATTCGCGACATCCAGCCTGGAACTTTCGATCCAGTCCCAAACCTCCAGCTGTTATTTCTGAATAACAACCTCCTGCAGGCCATGCCCTCGGGTGTCTTCTCCGGCCTGACCCTGCTTAGACTCAACCTGCGGAGTAACCACTTCACCTCCTTGCCAGTGAGTGGAGTTCTGGACCAGCTGAAGTCGCTCATCCAGATCGACCTCCACGACAACCCTTGGGATTGCACGTGCGAGGTGGTGGGCATGAAGCTGTGGGTGGAGCAGCTCAAGATGGGCGTGCTGGTGGACGAGGTCATCTGTAAAGCGCCCAAGAAATTCGCCGAGACGGACATGCGCTCTATCAAGTCAGAGCTGCTCTGCCCAGACTATTCGGATGTGGTGGTTTCCACGCCCACGCCCTCCTCCATCCAAGTGCC
Source organism: Orientallactaga sibirica (assembly GCA_036365145.1). NCBI lineage: Eukaryota > Metazoa > Chordata > Mammalia > Rodentia > Dipodidae > Orientallactaga > Orientallactaga sibirica. The sequence goes on from JAEOAD010000024.1 coordinate 27,050,776, forward strand.
CTCGAGGACCAGCTCGGTGACGCCCGCCGTGCGCCTCAACAGCACTGGGTCGCCCGAGGGCTTGGGAACCGGTGCAGGGGTGTCTTCTTCGGTGCCCTTGTCCGTGCTGATCCTCAGCCTGCTGCTGGTGTTCATCATGTCTGTGTTCGTGGCGGCTGGCCTCTTCGTGCTGGTGATGAAACGTCGCAAGAAGAGCCAGAGCGACCACGCGAGCACCAACAACTCCGACGTGAGCTCCTTCAACATGCAGTACAGCGTGTATGGCGGCGGGGGCGGCGGCGGTGGGGGCGCGGGCGCGGGGGTCCACCCGCACGCTCACGGGCACCACCGGGGACCCGCGCTGCCTAAGGTGAAGACGCCCGCCGGCCACGTGTACGAGTACATTCCGCATCCCCTGGGTCACATGTGCAAAAACCCCATCTACCGCTCGCGGGAGGGCAACTCCGTGGAGGATTACAAAGACCTGCACGAGCTCAAGGTCACCTACAGCAGCAGCAACCATCACCTGCAGCATCAGCAGCAGCCGCCGCCGCCGCCGCCCGCGTCTCAGCATCCGCAGGCGCAGCCCCCGCCGCCGCTGCAGCTGCAGCCCGGGGAGGAGCGCGAAGGCCGCCACCTGCGGAGCCCCGCCTACAGCGTCAGCACCATCGAGCCCCGGGACGACCTGCTGGCTCCCGTGCAGGACGCTGACCGCTTCTACAGGGGCATTTTAGAGCCAGACAAACACTGTTCCACCACTCCAGCCGGCGGAAGCCTCCCGGAATACCCTAAATTCCCTTGCAGCCCCGCTGCTTACACTTTCTCCCCTAACTATGACCTGAGACGCCCCCATCAGTATTTGCACCCGGGGGCAGGGGACAGCAGGCTGCGGGAACCGGTGCTCTACAGCCCCCCAAGTGCTGTGTTTGTAGAACCCAACCGGAACGAATATCTGGAGTTAAAAGCAAAACTAAACGTTGAGCCGGACTACCTCGAAGTGCTGGAAAAACAGACCACATTTAGTCAATTCTAAAAAAAAAAAAAAAAGCAAAGAAACTCCGGTGGAGGTTTTGCATTTAAATAACAAAGCAAGCAAGCAGACACACATGGTGAACCCCTTTGATTATAATTGTGCTGTCTCAACGTTTAGGGTGAAGTGCCTTGGCACGGGATTCTCAGCTTCTTGGGGGAAGATAACTGGAAGGGTGTGCAATTTACACACGGGAAACATTTGTGTAAACTGGGCACGTATGGTGAGTGGGGGTGAGTAGAGGAGCAGGGCTTGAAGGAGGGCGATTTGTAGCAAGGATGACTCCTGAGAAGTAGCAGTCATGTTGGGCCCTGGTTGGAAGTGCTAGGAAGGGTGGATCAAGCTTAGATTGTACTCCTCCACCCTGACTCCTCCTCCCTAGTCCTTTTCTCCCTTTCCAAGCCATGGGTGAGACTGGATGGCTTTGCTGGAGAGATTAGCACACCCCAACTTTAATAGGAAGTTTGTTCTATCTCTTCCCTCCCCACCCCTTCCACCTCCCTTCTTTACTCTTTTCCTTTGTTTTTAAAGGATGTGTTTGTATGCATTCTGGACATTTGAATTAAAAAAAAAAAAAAAAAAAAAAAGTCTTGTGATCCAGAAATGGATCGTGATAGATGTGGACAAATCATTAAAATGAGAGAGCTATATGATCCATAATTGATTAGTCAAAATAACTTATTGATGAAATATAAAAATATTTTATTGTAGCACCTATTTTTATATGCACATTTAGCATTCCTCTTTCCTCCACTATTTAGCTTATGATTTTCTTCACAGAGGTGTCTGGTTGTATTAGGAGCTGCATTCCAAATTGAAATGAGAGCAGAAAGGCCTTTTAAACCTTAAGATGGGGAGCTCTTCGTGGCAAAATCTTTAAAAGTCCATGCACCCCACCCAATTGGATCTGTAATTAAAAATAAAAATAAAGCTGATTATATCCCAGTATAAAAAATAAGGGAATTAATGGGGTCATTTGAGAATTGTATGGTAATTTTTGGTTATATCAGAAATTAACAAGAATTTTTTATTAGTGAACCAAAATGATGTATTGATTTGACTACTATTGTAGCCGAGCTTTGATTGTATAATCAAACTGAATTGTGTTTGTACAGACCCAGGTGAACTGGCACCTCAGAAGACCACATGATGGACTGTACAAGTCTGTACCCCATGTCTTCATCCTTCTGGGCAGCAAGCAGTGTTGACAATGACAAACAGGATCTCTGTAAGATGGGGCTACTGTTGTTACAGTCTCATATGTATCCCAGCACATGTAATTTTTTAAAATAGTTTCTGAATAAACACTTGATAATTATGTCCAATTTGAGGGACTTAAGCAATGATTACTTGAGGTGCAAAAGACTGTGGTTGGTGAAACTTTCATTACTAACAATTTAAGGAATAATAGTAGCTAAGTTTAATTCCCAACAGAAGACAAAAAAGTTTCCTCATAAATTATAAAAATTTCAAAATGCACACATACATACACACATACATATATAACATGTATACTTTTGTTGTTTCAAGGAAGCATGCTTTTATTCAATATCATTTAATATGTTTATTAATGATATTTTAATTAAATATGTTGTTTTCTCACTGAAGTATTCATCTAATACATGGACCATGGTAAGTAATATGTTACATATTCATTTCTCTTTCAGTATTATATATTTTACTCTATCTATATTATTTATTCAGTCCAAGGTTTCCTCTAATGTCCACATATTATTGTGCGTGAAACTCTTTTCAATAATCAAATTCTCATTATTTAAATTTCTTCAGGGTCATACCTGTTCAAAATTTTGGTGGGTGTGAGTTGTTCCGTCTTTGAGTAAGGTTTGCCAGTGGACACAGATCACTATTGAACAGGAGAAAATATGTGAATTATTCGGTAACTCACACTCATGTACTTCACTGTTGCTGGTAGTTGTCCCACAGTCTCACCAAGGGTTGTTCATAAGCCTCCAGGTTCAGGAACAATTGTCGTGGCATTCTGCCACAAAGAGGCAGCATTCACCCATGAGTAAGTTGACAGTAGCTGCTCACTGCAGATTGAACAGGTGGGGACAGTTTCCCCAAAGAATTAAAAACAAAGTTGTAATGCTATGTTGACCAAGTGCAAGATGCTATCCAAATTCCTTGCATTCTCTCTTTCAGCTGTTTCCTCCCCCCCCCCAAAGGGGAGAAAGAATCAATCAAAAATGTCATGATAATATCATGAAATTATAAATATATATTGCTCTTTATCTACCTCCTTTATATAAGATCTGGGATTAGAAAAGAAAAATAAATATGGGTGTTGGTTTCACATTTGGGGTTGATATTAACTTCTCCTTACAATGGAAGCTACCTTTTCTTTGAAAAATGTCTATATCACTTCTTCAGTATTCCCTACAGATGACAGTATTTTATATATTATAAAACATTGATGTCATGTGATATTCTCAAGGTAATTATTTTCTATATCAATGGGTGCATAAAACAATTAGGTAAGAACTACAGAAAATAAAGGCATATTTTAGACAATATAAACCATTTCCAAAGATAGGCCAGTGACATATTTTTCAAAGATTTCTGAAATTTTATTCTTTTCAAAACAGCACTATTCATATTATCCAATAATTTATGTAGCTAGCCCCTTTCTAACCATACCCTTCACAAGATGTTCAATATCTTTTTTTACAAAACTCTGGATAATGACAATTGTATAATTCAATAGAAAAGTTTAGTTTTTTTTTTTTAAAACATAATATATTAAGAAGATAAAAGTAACATCATCCTGGTTTTAAAAAGCTTGAGAAATTTATAAGTCAAAATCATAACAGTATAGAATGAAAAATGTGTTATCATTCTCCTGATACTTGGTTTTCTACAATTACATTACCTTACATAGTAGAATCCAAGATGTGTGCTACGGCATATTTTGTTTTTTGATTATATATATATATGGGCTGTTCACTAAGTAAATAATCAGATGGTGAATACTAGTGATATGTGATACGATGTAGGAACCCTGCTAATACTTTCCATAAAAATGTGGAGAACAACCTTTAACATTTCAGGCATCAATTAAAATTTGAATGCAAACTAAGAATGCCATTTGTAAGTGTTCTATGGAATGTCACATAAACTCATGAAAACCTAGTTTCAGGTAGATCTTACAAAATGTTATTTTGATGTCTCTGAATATAATGTAAAAACAAGCTATCTCAGAGAAGATTTTTTTGTCACTGCTATAACTAGAAAAATATTTTGCATTGCATGACTGATGAAAATTTGGGGGTTGAGCAGCATTATCATCAATATAATTTAAACATCAATTTTGTTTAGGCCAAATTATCCCCTTCACTCATCCTCATTGGTATTACCCCACTTAGGACCTCAACGTTAACAACAAAAGTGTAGGAGGTAAAGTAAAGATAGGCACATACTGAGGAAAGGGTTATGTATTTTTTTTTTTTTAATAGTTCATTTATTTACTGGAGAGAGAAAGAGACAGATAGAGAGGGATAATGAGTGCTGCAGGGCCTCCAGCCACTGCGAACAATCTCCAGACATGTGTGCCACCTTCTGCATCTGGCTTACGTGGGTACTGGGGAATCATACTCTGAGTTTAGGCTTTGCAGTCAAGTGCCTTAAAGGCTAAGGCATCTCTCCAGCCCAAGATTATCTATTCTAAAACTGTAGTTGTTTACCTCCCACAATGATTATATTCTTACTAATAGGTTGTATTTTGGAAAGTTAATCAAATTAATATGTAAATATAAGCTTTCTTCTGCATTCTGTGAATTCTGACTTTCCTTATCCTTATGTCTCCTCCTGCCTCATTCTCTCCTCTTATTATTTAATTATTTTTCAGTTGAGCACAGGAAAAGATGAAAATAGTTCAGGCCTTGCTTGAAATAAGAATACCTTGTTTAATTTCAAGATTTCAGTAGATTGTTTCCAAAATTACACAATACTAGGTCAGTGAAAACAAAGTAAAATGTAAATTCACTTTGAATTCAGGTGTACTTATGTTCTTGTTTTTTTTTTTTTTTTTATATATTTCCAAGGTTTGACAAATGTTTATTGTATCTACTTTTTAAGAATAAATTTTAAAGGGATAAAGAGTGACTGCAAATGGCAAAGGAACTGATTTACAGATGTTAATCCATGTACTTTTATTTAGCTGACTTTTAAAAAGAATAAAATGTTTAAAAACATTGTTAAATAAACAGTTTTCTAACTATTTATCTTATGGACAATGTTCCACATACTTCTGAAGTTCCCCACCATTTTTTTAAATATAAAAGTATGACAATAGTTGAAAATTTTTGGACTGATATGTTATGTGGCTAAAATCAACTTAATATCAACATTTAAAAACTTATATTCATATAATATTTGATTTAATCAATATATTTTATCATTACTTTAAAATAGCTACATGCTTTTCTGTACCTGTAGTGCCCCTGATATATGTCCATGAGTATATGTAGCCATCCATATACCATACAAAATCAGATCAACTCTGACTCAGTACATAAGTTTTATATAGTGTTCCTTATGAATTTTAAATTACAATTTAATGTTCATGTTTGAAAATATTAGAATAGAGAGAAAGGGTTTGATTCAATATATACATTTCAGATAATAATCTCGTGCTTTTCTTCTTCCTATTTTTTAGTAGACAATTTGGCTTAAAAGTCAAAGGTCAAATATTTCTCATAACTCTATTGGTATAATAAAATAAAGAATCTTTATACACATTTCTAAAAAGACCAACATTTAGCACTAACCTTGAGTTATTTAGATTATTTTTATTTAAAAAAGTTTCTAATATCAAAATATAAATACATAATATAAAATTGTTATAAAATAAAGTTGATTTCTATTTACTAAAAACAGGTACTGCATAATGCAAGGTATGCCAGATATATTTTGTTAGATATTAGAAAGTCACTTAATTAATGAAGCAATAGTCATGGAAATATGTTAAATGGAAATCTTTCAATGATTTTTCTTTAGGTAATAATCAGTAAACATAAAGGAATACTGCATGTTTCTATTTAATAAATATGTAACTGCTTACAAACTATGAGTTTCTAAGAGTGGAAAGTATACATATATCAGTATGTGATTGTTTTGTTCTTTGCTTTTTAATATTTGAAATGTACATTAATGGATATATGACAGCTGGTAATGAAAGTAAGACTTTGGTATGTTTTGGATAAGCTTCTTTGTGTATCATTCCTTCGATGAAATATTTCTCAATCATCATCCTATAAACTGACCTTAAAATTAATTATAGAATTTCAATGTTGAACCACGTCTGAAAGCATATAAACATATGTAAGTAACAAAATGTTGTTACTTTTTAGTGTTGTAGCATATACATATTTTAGATTTTTACTTATAAATCATTATTTAAAACCAATGATCATTTCTAGTGTCCCAGAGCACATACTTTGAAAATGTATTAGGTATAGTTAATTGAAAGCAACATTCAATATTCAATATTGAAACCTGACTGGCTGTATGTGTTTAGTATTGTACCTGTATATTTTAACCATTGCAAAAATTTATATTCATCTCAATTGAATTGATTAGCCACATTCTTGTCAGATACTACAGGGTTATGGGAATATTCATATGTGAGAGGGGTCACTTGCTCCTATTATGGCTTTGGCCTATACTTATCACTTAAAAGCTCAAGGTTAAACAAAATGAAAATGTTATGTGTTATTGTGTTTAATTGTAGCAAGTAGAATAATTCCCTTCTTCTCATTTTCTAAAAATAAAATATTCAATGTATTAATCCTATTATTATTTTTTCAGTGAAATTAATGAGTATCTTTAAATTGTTAAATTAAAAATATGTTTTTGTCTTTTTATATAAGTATTAGACAGGCAAGATGTGCTAAGTACTTACTTAGTAAGTACTAAGTAAGCAGTGAGCAAAAATAACTGTAATAGAGGAATATGGGCTTTAAATTATCATTCCAGACTTGTCACTCAGAATGATTGTATGCTCACAGCATCGAAAAATGAAGATGATATTTTTGTTAGGGTGTTTAAGTTATATAGTTTGATTAACTATCAAGCTCATTTAGTTTACAGTTTATTCTCCATTGTGAGTTTATAAACAAAAATGCAATGCAATAGGAAAACAAGAACTTATGTCCTGAAATATCATAGTTTTATTTGAACAGAACATATTTATTACTACACTTTAAAGTAAATTGGAATTAGAGATCATCTTTTAAACTAAATCACAACCTTACATAACGTCTTAACCTAACAAGTGAGCACACTATTTAATCATGTTTAAATAAAAGTTGTGCCTGTGGTAAAAAAAAAAAAATGTTTGTATAATATTTATAGATTTTCAAGAATTCTACTTTAAGTCAGAGTTTGTGAGATTTGTGTAGGTTTACATTATAAGTAACTTAAATCTGACAGGAAACAGAAAAATAGTTTTATGTTAAAATAAAACTAGTTTATTGTGGATTAATGCCTTGCTAAAATTACATATATAAAGGTGAATTTTAACTATTTGCAAGAATGTGGAGTCTCCCAAAGAGGTGATTACTCTTGCATAAGTGATTTTGCTAAATAATCTGTCTCCTACAGGTTCATAGACATCATAAGAGAACCATATAAGTTAAAGGTTTTAGTGCACAGAGAAAATGACAGTTATGGACTGTTCATAAGGTCTTCACAAAATGTACAAGTCTGACATACTTGCAAAGAGGGACAAAGGTCAGTTTATGAAAACGAGGATATGAAACTCATGTTTTGTGAGAATAATTTCTGGAATGAAGGAGTTAGCTTGGCAAAACTGAATTTACAGAATTAAGATGAAAGGAAAAAAAAAAAAGTAATGGAAAGGCAGAATTGCCAAGAATGTGATCAATGCATTTGAGCAAAATAGTAGAGGAAATTATATATTTATATATTGGTCTGCTAACTTTGGTGATGATGTTTGTAAATTGATTGTAAACCTACATAAAAAAAAACAGATAATTTAATTACAACACTCTGTATGTATGCTTCTTATTTTTTTGTTCAAAGATATTTTTTTAATATTTTAGACTGCAACCAGATGTACTATGTAAAGAAATTATGAATGTTATAATTAGAATTTTTATGAAATATTATTTAGAGTAATATGTTGTCAGTAAGATGTTTCTTTTAATTGTTCATTTGGATAAGTGATCAAGTAATATTTACATCTTCCTCCACTGAATGCAAAAACTACCATCTTAGAAATAATGAAGTGATTGCTACAAATTATTTAATGTTGTTTTATACCAAATGATGTCAAAGGTTAAAAAGTAAAATGTGATCTTAGGTTTCTGCATTATGTTGTCTTCAGCATCATCTTTTGTAAGCATCTGTGCTTTAATTTTAATCTAAAAACAAAGACACTGTACTCAGTTACAAAAAGCTGAAAGAACTTTAGATATTAAGATTTCTCTACTGGGTACATGTCAATTGTGAGCCTAAATTACCAACCTGATAATTATTTATGTGATTTTCTTTAGGATAATATAAATGCATAATTATGTATTATAATGAGGGCATCTTTCTCTTTTGTGTAGGGGTATAATACTTGGAAAAATCAAAATATATGTTTTCAATTTCTCCATGGGCATTTTGAAACAGTTACTTAGCAATTTGTAGAAAATTTGAAATGATTACTTCCTTGAAAAAAATTAAGCATGTAGTTTATTGAGTTTAAGATATGATTACCATTTGAAGTATTGCCTTAAACTTTTAATGTAATTTAACTTTTATAATATAACTTATTTAAAATATAATTATAATTTTTATAATATAATTTAAACTTTAACATGATTTAAAATATATCATCATTTCTTTCTTGAAAAAAATGAAAAATATTGAATAGTCGTTCTAAGTTAGATAATGATTGTTTTGTTCATACACTTGATGACTTCTTGTCTTTCAAATATTTATAAGTTATGTCTTTAGGTAATTGGAATTATTTTGCTTTACATCAAATAGCACTGAGTACACCTATAGTATTTAAAATTATCACTTTTAAGAGTGTAATGAAAGAAATATAACAAATATGTCATATTATATTCCTATTTTAATATTTTAAGTTTATTTTCTCTTATATGATTATTAATAACTAATAAATAGTTATAACTTTCATTTTCCTTCTGAGACTTAAATTTCATAACAAACCCAAAAAAAGTTTCATTTTAAAAAAATATATTATCTATTTATTTGAGAGAGAGTGAGAGAAAGAGGCAGATTGATATATACATAGAAAGAGAGAGAATGGGCATGCTAGGGCCTCTAGCCACTGCAAAAGAACTCCAGACTCAAGTGATCTGTGCATCTTGCATGGGTTCTGGGGAATTGAACTCCATTTCTTAGGCTTTGTAAGTAAGTGCCTTAACCGCTGAGCCATTTCTCTATCCGAAAAGCTATTTTATTTATCAGTGATTCTATAAACATACTGACAGATATCTAGAGAGTAAGGTCAACTCAGTGAATCACCTCTCTGAGTCTCCACCCCTGCATTATTTTCCTTGGCATCAATTTCAGGGATAACTAAATTGTTAAGAATAGTGAGTGCTGCTGTTGTAAATCAGTAGTAGAGGTCTTGCTTACCATAAGTTGGGACCTTTGACCCCTAACACCACACACACACACACACACACACACACACACATGCATATAAACACACACACATTTATTAACCAGGCATGCAAATTTATAGAAAAAAAAAACATTAGGGATATAATTAATAAATTTTGAGTTCATTATAAAAATCATAGAAAATGTTTTATAAATATTTGCTTTTTAGTTTACTTTTACCAAAAAAATTATATACTTAAAGAAAATATAAATAATACTATAATTCGTAGATTTGCATATTCCATTTTTAAAATTATTAATTATTTACATTTCTTATTAGTATAATTATAGTTCTCAAATTATACTACCATTTTATTTTATTATATTTTATTTGGTTTTGGTTTTGTTTTTCGAGGTAGGGTCTCGCTGTAGCCCAGGCTGACCTGGAATTTACTCTGTAATCTCAGAGTGTCCTTGAAGTCATGGCGGTCCTCCTACTTCTGCCTCCTGTGTGCTGGGATTAAAGGCATGTGCCACCACGCCTGGCCTACTATTTTAATATTAGAAGCATGCTGGTGGTGAAATGCTAGAAATTTCAGACACTGTCAATGTATGTGCTCCTGGTGTTTTCAGCCTGGTGAGGTGATTATCTGTTTAGAAAGTCTTTCTGGACAGTGTGTATTATCTCCTGGCTATGAGAAAATCAGTTCATCTTTTTAATGAGAATGTAACCTCTAGGGTAAAGCATTCCAGAAGGAATAATAACACTCCTCAGGGCAGTTGCCTCCATGGGGATACATTTTTCTCTAAGGCTGACTGCATGTATATTTCATTGATGAGTATTAATATTTTTAAAAAATCATTGCATTTTGTCATAAGGCATAATGATGACAGGATATGGTATTTTTGGAATATATACAAACACATTTTAGGTTCTTTAAAATTTATGATAACAAATCTACTATGTATATTTGCTATGTTACCAAATACCAAGCACTTTTTAAAAGAAAATATGCATTATTAACCAAGATATTGAGCTATTTTGTTTTATTTTATTACTTTTAAAAATAATTTATTTGCAAGCAGAGAAAGAAGAAAGGCAGAGAGAGAGTCTGGGGGAGAAAATGGGTGTGCCAAGTACTCCAGCTGCTGTGAACAAACTCCAGACATATGCTCTACTCTGCATTTGGCTTCACATGGACAATGGGAATTGAACCCAGGTCATTAGGCTTTTCAGGCAAGCACCTTAACTGCTGAGCCATCTCTCTAGCACAAACTACTTTATTCTGTCAGTAATTCTACAAACGAATGAATCGTGGGCTTCTGTTTGGCTATCTATTTGAATGATAAGGTAGGAATTTATACACACAATTTCATACATAACGTTTTAGTAGCAATTACAATTTTTGTTTGGCATTTGGTGGGAAAATGACCATACATTAACAAGTGAAAATGCCTTCATGCAGATAACATATTAAATCATATACTATGAATATATCATAAAGTAGCTAACAAACAAAACACAACTCTATTGTAGAAATTAAATATTTTCTTAAATAATGCATGCATATTTCATTCATGCATTATATGGTTAATGTTTTATTTAGAAATACTGTTGAAATGAAATTGTATTAAACTTCCATCTTTAATGTGGTGTAAAAAGTATTAAGGGCAACATTTCTCCCAATGTCAGAGGATAAACCTAAGTACAATTTTTATTAAAAGTAAACAAATAGGGGCTAGAGAGATGGCTAAGCGGTTAAGGCGCCTGCCTCCTAAGTCTAAGAACGCTGGCTCCAATCTCCAGCGTTTCCAATCTCCACATCCCACGTTTAGCCAGATGCAAAGTGATGCAAGGGCACAATGCTGCACTTGACCACAAGGGGAGCACGCATCTGGATTTCATTCGCAGCAGCTGAGAGGCTGCTGGCATGCCCATCTCTATCTGTCTTCCTCTCCCTCTCTCTCTGTCTCTCGCCAAAAAAAGTAAACAAATATAATAAGTAAAAGAAGTAAAATTTTTAAATTTATAAGAAAAATATTTTGAGGAACATTTTATTCTATGCATATTCTTTAGGTAGGTTTTCTCTATGGAAATTCTTTTAGTAATATAAGTATTTACACTGTTAGATATATTCTTATTTCACTAAGCCAAAATCTGAAATTCTTATTAAAGTATTTGTTTTAAAATATCATTTGAAAAAATAAAATCAAAACGTATTGAATAGGATTTCTGTACACTATAAGCTAATATCATGTACAATTTATAAACATAAAAGATAGATCAACAAAGATTTGTTCAGTTATATCTTCTGCCACTTTACTACTAATAAAAATTCCTTTAATGTTGAAAATATTTCTATGAGAGAGGAAAATTTTATGTAGATAAAATGGAGTAAATGAAGTGAAGAAATTTGAGAACGTTGATACAATAAAGCTGAGATAGTTTTTCACATATGACCTTAATTAGTCTTGAGGATTATCTATTTAGTATTATCAAATTAGCACATAACCATGATATAATATTTTACCAATAATATAAAATAAATACTTAGCCTTATCATGTTATAATCTGTTTAATATTATTCTTACATTCATATACTGAACCTAGAAGTACTAGATTAAATTTCACTTGAAGTAATCTGTCAAAGGACTCAGGTTATTTTGGCTATATTCATAAATATTTTAGAGTCACTTCAGGGATTAAAACTGAAAGTAAGTCTTATCACAAGAACCTGTTACCATGGATGTATGGGTGTAGGAAGACAGTTTCTGTTTCACAAATAACAGTTATTTATTTTCCCAAATACTTGTTCAATCATTATGTGTATTTAAAATATGCAGCTACCTCTTGATTTGTATTAAATATCCTAACTGTTTTTTGACTGAAGTGATGGAGTTTCACCATCATGAACTAGTAATTGATGCTTGGTCTTAATATTTTTCTTGGTTTCTTAGGTTTTCAGTGGATATGAAATTTTGTATAGAAAATGTCTATAAATTAATTACTATATGTATTAGATTCATGTTTTAACATTTTGATTAGATAATGTTTCATAATATGTATGTTTCTGTAACTGTCTTTGATAAATTTGTCTTTGACTAGTTTTTCAATCTGCATTAACCAGTGCACTAGTTATGAGTATTTTTAATGCAATGAGCCAGATAGGATTGATTACTAAATTAAATAGAGTACAAGAATTCTATATTTCTCTGTATATAGACTAAGATGCTCTTAAGTGTTGTCTTTATGTTTGCAATGTTCATTTCAGTGTCTGTATTATGTACACTGTGAACAGTTTTAAGTTGTTGATTGACATTACGTCAAGTTTTACATTATTTTTTAAGTTTGTATTCTATTTTGCCATTTCTTCTGAAATTCTGAACCTGTTGTGACTTAACATAGTTAAACTGACATACATGTCTTCTGGATTACAGTGGAACTTTCTTATTTTCACTTTACCTGGCAATTCATCACCTCAGGAAGAGGCACTCTTTGGTACACAGGCATTCTTATGAGCTGTTAAATTGATCTGGACATTTTGTTTCAGGAGAATGACATTCTGATGAAGGGACATCAGAGATCAAAACAGATTGCAAGGTTCATAACTACCAATGACACTGCAGCTTATGTGACAAGAGGATAATAAGAAAAAAAAAAAAACAAATATAGAACTGAAGATAAATTCTAGATTAGCAGGTTTATGGAACAGGAAATGGTAAACCTGCCAATTAGTAGAAAATACAGGCACCAAAGACAATGACTCATCTATCATTTTGCTGTTTATACTTTCAGTCTACCTTAGAAAATATAAAACAGCAATGTTGAAAAGGGTTGGGTGGGATTGAATCAAAATCTTAAGAAAATAAAATAAATTCTCAAACACCAAATTAAGTTATTTCCTTTTAGCACTAACAATATAAAAATTTATTTTTATAGCACAAATTACACTTTTATTAAAATTATTTGTATATATTTATTAGAATACAAAATTAAAGTTATATTTTATATAAAAATCATAACCTCCAAATCACAAGCTGTTTTACTATTATATATGAATAAATCTTTTGTTTCTGTTCTATGTACTGTTACTTCATTTATCAATTCTATTAAAAGTAGTTAAGTTTGGTTTATAAATGACTATACATTTGGAATTTTCAATGTAAAACTATGCTAAGGTATGAACTTGTGCTGATGGTTTTAACAGTGAGACCACTTAGAAATTGTCAGATATCTCAGAGATAGCCTTTTAAAACTTTTAAACTTTTAAAACTTTGTAAACTGTGTTTCCTTCACTTTTTATTTTAGTTATTAATAAAATCACCTCCATTTATTATACTGATAAATTCTTCTATAAGTTGCAAGTAAACCTACTATGAAAGTACAATTTTACAAACTGGAAAATGTGGAACGGGGCTGATGTAATATTTATGAGTAATCTCTTAAATATATATGTGGGCATCTATTTGGATGCTATATTACTCAGTTTTAAGTCATTTATTGGTACATATGGCTTTTATTTTCTACTTCCTAAAACTAGTTCTGTTTAGTGAATATTGGGCTTAAGGTAAGGAGTAATCATCTCCAATACAACATCCTTTTAGATACAAATTTAAGTAAGTTATGAAACAAAGCATAACTTTTAAATACTAAGATCGAGATTTTTTTCCTGAATAAAATATGTTTTGTGCTTATTCATTCTTTTTAATCTAAGTCGTAAAGCTTTTAATGTTTTGACTAGGATTTTGCAAACAACAAAACTCAACCTCAGGCATCAAATAAATTTCCTATAATCTCTGCGTGAAAACATAGTAATTCTACCTTATAGTATCAAAATTTGACATTAGGAGTTTTCATATATGATAAAATATAGGGAGGGGATACCCATGCAGAGGAATTTGTACGCTCATCAATTTCAAATTTGTATAATACACTTAATCTTTTTCTTTGCAAATGTGAAAGAACTAAAGAAGTAAATGACACCCACTTTGTTTGGTATGTCTTTAGATGATAGTAGATAAATTCTTACAGTGTTATGTATTGCAGAGACAAATGTTTGGTTTATTTGTTTTTGTTTGCTTCTTATATTTTGTAAGCCATTGTGAACATTTTCGATGTAAGTTGGCTATGCAGGATCACGGTGATGACTTGAAGGTATAATTGTTAGCAATTCCTCCACTCCATCAATCTGCAGCAGAAAATGCTGTCAAGAAGATTTGTAAACTATCATCTCCATGTGTCATATTCTTGGAGCAGAATTCTTAGTGGTTTACTAATTCTATCTATATAGGCAATATTGCTACATATGTGTCTGTCTTCTGACCTGGGAAATGGCAGAGGAGATGAGAGACAGGACCACACTTGTATATAATTAAATTCAAGTGGTTGAGATAATATAAAAGAGCAATATTGACCTCCTGTTATAAATAAGTCTCTTGTCTTATTTAATATAGCATATTTCAGGTATTCTACAAGATTATGTACAAAATTCTACATCATTTCTCAGAATGATACCTTGTATAAATCTCACCTTCTCAACTATTTCTCCAAGAAAAACTATCTGAATTATTGAAATGTCCTTAAATTACTCACTTTTCTGTAATTCCAGGTGATAGTATGTTTTATTTATAGAAAAAAAAAAACATAATACTGTGGAAAATAGTTCAATGTAAACATGTAGAGAGCTTCTTGGTTTTCTTTTATTCCAAAGATCATACTGTTCAACATGTTAATTTTCATTTATATATTACATAATGTCAACTTATCTTTTAATAACATATACCTGATGAATGTATTTCAATTTCCTGCTAAGCTAACAATCCTTGATGGAACCATGCATTTTATTTATTGAAATATTTGAGAGAGTGTCTCAAAATCCTGAAATATTACGATGGGAATGGATATACGACATACCATACAAACATGTATGTTACATTACTACAAGGCAAGGATAAGTCATCTTTTGGAGTATTTGCTATTATTGTATTTCAGAATTCTCTTAAAACTAAACTTGGTTAGCAAATGGCTATTTATTTAGACTCTTGAATGTAAAATAAGTATGAACTTGTGAGTATTATACAATCTGATGTTTTTTTGTTTTGTTTTGTTTTTGTTTTTGTTTTTGTTTTGCAAGGTAGGGTCTCACTGTGGTCCAGGCTGACCTGGAATTAACTATGTAGTCTCAGGGTGGCCTTGAACTCTCGGTGATCCTCCTACCTCTGCCTCCTGAGTGCTGGGATTAAAGGCATGCGCCACCAAGCGCAATGCCAATTTGTTGTTTTTAACAGTGACAGAGCAGATATAGCACATTGGCATAGTTATATTTACTCACTGTTTCTTGCTCCCTAACCCTTGTTTGTTAGCTTTTTATTTTCTTTTTTCTGTTTCTCTGTGTGTAATTACTTATGCTCTTCCTTGTCCATTCTTAGTTAACCTGTGTGAATCTTGCCTCCTGCACAGTCACACTGTTAGGGCTTTTTTAATGTGGTGACATTGACATGTAAGTACAGTAAGGTAATACCAAGGAAACAAAAATCACAAACAAAAAATCAAGAGTGCAGACATACTTTGAAGAAACAAAGTCTTTCTACAATTACTTTTATATGTCTTAGATGTATGTATATGCCTGGAGTTTTATCATTTGTAGTCCATTTCTTCATTGAGAGTTTTTAGATGTAGAACATTTGGTAAGCAAGTGCTTTAACACTGAGCTAAATGACCAACCCTTTGTTAACTTTTTATTTTGAGAGAAGCCATCACTGAGTTGACCCAAATGATCTAGAGCTGACAACCCTCCTGTTTCAGCCTCCAGGGTAGCCAATGATTAAAGGCTGGAGCTTTGACTCCTTGCATTAGAAGCTTTGGTTGCATAGATGTGGATATATGCCTTGATTATTTTACTACTACTTGTATAAAATACAATAAATATAAATAAAATAAGATAACATGTAATTTAAGAGAAGGGGGAAATTTAGCCTTATTTCTGGTTTGCCAGCACTATGTATGTGTGTGTGTCCTGTGTGTTTGTGTGTATGTGTACATCGATAGGTAAGTAGGTAAATATAGAAAGATGACTCACTTTAGATGAAAGGAACATTATGTATCTATAATAGTTATATCCTATTTTTGGTAGTTTAGGGAAGAAAGAAAACTCTATATGACTTAAAGGATAGTATCAGGAGAAACATTTGTAAACAGAAAGGAAATAAGATAGTTAGACTAAGATGTGTTAAGTCTTCCAGAATTTCATTTTAGTTACTGTTCCCGGGAGTAGCTGATGTAACCCTATTCTCTGAACTGAATATTCATATCCAGGATTTTTATATAATTCTTCAATATTTACCTAATATAACCTCTTTTCATTTCCGTTCTTAGTCTTTTTAAAGTATAATTATGAGAATCAGAGAAATACTTTTGTGTCTACCTTGGGAGAAAACATAATCAAATTACCTATAAACTAGAAACACTTTTTTGTGTAAATTTAATTAGGATTTAAAATTTTTTGACATATGGTAATTTATTGTTTAAATATTTTACTTATTTATAAAGAGAGAGAAGAGGCTGGAGAGATTACTTAGTGGTAAAAGTGCTTGCCTACAAGCCTAAGGACTTAGGTTCAATTAATTCACCAGTACCCACTTAAGCCAGATGCACAGGTGGCCCATGTATTAGGAGTTATTTCCAGTGGCAATAGGCCTTGGTTTGTGTTCTCTCTCTCTCTCTCTCTCTCTCTCTCTCTCTCTCTCTCTCTCTCTTTCTCTCTGCCTATCTCTCAAATACATAATAAAATAAAATAAATAAGGAAAGAGAGAGAATGGGTTGCTATGTCCTCTTGAACCTAAACATCACCTAAAGGCATTGGAAAAACAGGAGGTATCTAACCCAAAAAGCTCCAGACGGAAAGAAATAATTAAGGTTAGAGCAGAAATTAATGAATTGGAAACTGAGAAGACAATTAAGAGAATTGACCAAACAAAGAGCTGGTTCTTTGAAAAAAATAAACAATATTGATAAGCCCCTAGACAATTTGATCAAGCAGAAAAAAAAAAAAAGACAACTCAAATTAATAAAATGAGAAATGAAAAAGGAAGCCAGGGGCGGTGGCACACACCTTTAATCCCAGCACTGGGAAGGCAAAGGTAGGAGGATCACCATGAGTTCGAGGATGCCCTAAGACTACATAGTGAATTCCAGGTCAGCCTGGGTAGAATGAAACCCTACCTTGAAAAACCAAACAAAAAGAAAGAAAGAAAGAAAGAAGGAAAGAAAGAAAGAAAGAAAGAAAGAGGGAAAGAAAGGAAAAGGAGAGCTAACAACAAACATAAGTGAAATTGGGAGAATCATCAGAACTGATTTCAAAAACCTCTTTTCCACAAAACTGAATAATCTGGAGGAAATGGATGAATTCCTGGACATATACCGCATACCAAAGCTAAACTCAGAGCACATTAATCTCCTAAACAAACCTATCACACACATCGTGATTGAAAGGGTAATCGAAAACCTCCCTAAAAAGAAGAGTCCAGGACCAGATGGCTTCTCAGCTGAATTCTATCACACCTTCATGGAAGATCTGAAACCAGTTTTTCTCAAACTGTGCTACATAATTGGAGAACAGGGAAAGCTCCCCAATCCCTTCTATGAAGCTAGTATCACCCTAATATCAAAGCCAGGCAGAGATGCCACAAGAAAAGAAAACTACAGGCCTATTTCCCTGATGAACTTAGATGCAAGGGAACTCCAGATGTATGTGCTACTTTATACATCTAGTTTTCTGTGGGTCATTTCCATATTCACTGCCTTATCATTACCTTCTGTTCACCCTCATGGTCTCTTTCTCCTAATGAGAATCAGCCCATACACCAACTCACAACAAAAAAATTTATATATATATATATATATATATATATATATATATATATATATTCCATTTTATGAAAGACAATAAGCTATTTTAATATTTTTGTATATATTAACCATCATTAGGATAAGTTTATGTCTCAACAATCTTTAGGACATTTACATGGCCCCATTCTTTTCTAACTAGGGAATTATTAACTTTCTTGGAAAAGCCTTATTATCTCTTGATTAGTCATGAATAAAGTGTCCTACTTATGTGAGAAATAGAATTGTGAATCAATATTTAACTAAATGTGTAAAAATTCTAGGAAATTTTCTTGTTTCTCTCCTGTGAGTTGGAATTTTTTTCTGAATATTGGCCAATCTAATTAGAAACAGGATATGCCTTTGAACCAACATCAGCTAACAGTTTTTGCTTACGAGAAAGGACAGGTTCAGTGAAAAACTACTGTTTGAAGACCACAAGGCAAAATTTAAAAGTCAGATTAGAAAATACCTTCTGAAAATGAGAAGACAGTCTCCAAATGGCAGCAGGAGTTTATATAACATCCATTCATTGTGCTTTGTTTTGTCATAAAATTTTCAAGATTCAAAAGGAAGGAAGTTAATAAGTGTTGTTCTTTGGGGATATATCTTGCTTTAATCCCTACCTTGTAACCCATTTTCTCTGTTGTCTGTCTGTATGTCATTAGCTGTTGTTCTTTGGAGCTCCCCTTACCACCATAGCTTGGATTTTCTGAAACCATGAGTTCCTGGGAACTGGGGAGATGGCTAATCAGCATCATGTTTGCTAATTCAGTATTAAGAACCTGCTTTAGGATCCCCATAATTTATTTAAATTCCAGGCCAGGTGTGGCAGTGTGCACTTCCAATCCCAGCAGGTTGATCCGAGGGTCATGATGGTACTTACACAAGACAAATTGGTGAGCTATAGGTTTAGTGAGACAAACTACTTCAATTAACAATATGCAGATTAATTGAGAATGACACCTGGAAATCAACTTCTGTCCTCCACATGGATGTTGACACATGTGCATACACACATGTACACACACATACACACAGGTGTTCACACAAATACAAACATGCATACATCCCCCCACACTACACATAGTACATTACACACAGTGAAAGAAAAAACCTGACAAATGCACACTATATCTATATGTGACATAGGTGAAAAGCAGACAGCCATATCTGATGACTCTCAGAAGTAGCACAGTGACATAATTGTATGATATATTATGTTCAACCACATTTCCCTATAAATTTTATTATAGGAAGGAAGTTTTATAATCAGCTGAGCATGAAGTCACTATTGCTAAGTAATCAGTAGCATTATGTTGATCCCTTCTTTTTGGAAATTATTTTTATTGACAACTTCCATAATTATAGACAATAAAAAATGGCAATCCCCTTCCTCCCCTTTGCAATTCCACTCAACATCATACCCCTTCCCCCTCTCAATCAGTATCTCTTTTATTTTGATGTCATCATTTTTTCATCCTATTATGATGGTCTTGAAGAGGTAGTGTCTTGATAACTGAGAACAGACCTGGCTTAGAAATTGGCCAGATTTTTTTTAATATTAAAAAGTAGAAATAAAACATTTTTAATTAGGGGGAGGCTTATATTGGGAACATAAGAATAGAAAACTGTAAATTCAAATAGAGTTATAAAATAGTAACAATATGACTTTCCTATTGCTACAGAAATATAAATATAAAGAAATATAAATATAAATAAAAAGAAATATAAAGGAGAAAATACATGCTTTTCATATGTCAAGATGCAAATGTAAGATGTTTTCTTTGATTGTAAAATGTATCTAAGTATCTTTTTTTTAAAAATTTTAACTATTTAACAATCAATTACATTGAATGTTTCCCATGGCTTTACTAATCAAAATCAACATTTCTCAGAGACCAATCTATGAAAACTGCAAAGATTTTCTACCTTCCCCCCCGCATTTAATTCATCCATCCTATAAAGGGTAGCTCAGAATAGCTCTGTGAAAAATACTCTAATCGAGGGCTACAGAGATGGCTCAGCAGTCAATGCACTTGCCTGCAAAGGCTAATAACCTGTTTTTGATTCCCCAGTACCCACATAGAGGCAGATGCCCAAAGGTGCTTCCTCTGGAGTTTGTTTGGGGCAGCTGAAGGCACTAGAACACCTATTATCTCTGTCTGTCTCTCTTATCTCTACCATTCTCTGTTTCCAAATTAAAAATATTTTTTAAAAACCTGAAAATAAAATTTCAATTTTTTGGGGGGCCTACCATTTTTAACTCAGGAATTATGGCTGCTGTATAGATTTTAATATTCTTATTTTAACTATATGTTCTTTAATTTCCTTAAAAAGTTGTATAGTTGTATATTCCCATGGCTTGAGTGTCCCATCCAAATAATATTGAAATTCCATTTTTGAAATATTTTTAATAATTTATTTTTTAATTTATATTATTCTAATTTTACATTCATATTGGTGACTCCATTATCCTCTTCCCTGTCCCTCTCTTCCAAAGGGACCCTCATCAATGGGGAATGTGGGTCATGCATTGTTGGGGGTAGTCAAGAGTTATGGGGGATAGGCCAAGTCTCTATGCATAATGCCCCGACTTGTGGCTCTAACATTCTTCCCAGCCCCCTCTTTGGCGAATTTACCTGAGCCACATTGTGATAATTTTAGCTCTATTTCAGTGATGAGGTTTTGGGAGCCTCTGTGTTTCTGGGTATCTGGCTTAGTAGGAGTTGGATGTTCTCTGTGTTTATCTCCTTCAGCCTTTTTCTGGTGTCGTGATCACCAAGAACGCTGTACTCTTGCCCTTCCCCCGCATTGCTCTATGGTTTCAGCTGGGCCCTGGTGAGATGTGATTGGCTGATCCTACCTTCAAGTTCATTGTCCATCTGAAAAAGATAAGCAAATTCTCCAATGGAGAGAGAAATTAGCTAGATAGATGGGATGGCCATCAATATTTTGGAGAGAATTTTATAGGCGTAGGACCTCTTCTAGCCCACATTTGGTGGTAGCTTGATCTTGGAGACTGAGCTCATTATTTGTACATAATTTTGTCTTATTTCCCAGTTCCAGCAATGAGTTCCATTCCACTGAGTGGATCTATTAGCCAAATCAAGAGCAGTTGGTTACCCACCATGGCTATGTGCCACTACTGCACTTGTTTGAGCATTACGTCAGGTTGTTTCCTGCTGGGTAGCTTAGACTGCGAGTTGTTTAGACAGACATCGGCAATTTTCTTTTTACTGTAATCATGTTGAGAGTTGAGACTCTAAGGAGGAGTTCAGTCATGAAATGGAAATTTTGTGCCTATGAATGCACTAAGGCTGTTATTTCTGGAGCTAGAAATAAGAAATTAAGTCAGACCTTTACTTATGCATGCGTATGTGCATTTCTGCCATATTATGACACAGCATGGAGGCCCTTGCCAGATGCCACTGTAGTGCTCTTGGGCTTCTCATTCTCTAAAATATGAAAAATACTTAGACAATTATCCAGTCGATAATATTATGCTATAGCAACTAGAAATTCATGGAGGCAGATGTGCCAAATGTAATTTCTTGTCTGGAGATATGGCTCAGTTGGTAAAATGCTTGTCATGCAGACATAAGGGCATGAGATCAAATACAACATTAAAACCTAGGTGTGGCAATGAGTCCCAGTGATGATGGCAGCAGTGGAGAGGTAGAGAAAGGCTCCCTGGCAAGCAAGTCTAGCTGATCTGATCCAACCCAGGTTTAGTGGGAGGCTTTACTTGTCTGAAAAGAAGGTGGAGAATAATTGAGGAAGACATCTGATATCAGTATTTAGCCTCTACACATGCAAATGTACCCACATGCATGAATGCTTACATAACACCTACAAATGCACACACTTCACATGATTTCTGAAAATAGTAATGATGAAAATTGTAGCTTGGATCTCATGCAGACCAAACTACTTGTTAGTCAACTACTCATGTTGATGAAAGAAAGTAGTAAAAACATGTTCATTCCAGGCTGGAGACAAGATTTGGGGTTCAAGGCACGTGCATGCAAAGCCTGTTGGCTCTGGTTTCATTCCCTAGTACCCATATAAAGCCAGAAACACAAAGTAGCACATGTGGCTGGCATTGGTTTGCAGTAACAGAAGTCCCTGTGTGCTCATTCTCTCTCTCTCTCTCTCTCTCTCTCTCTCTCTCCCTCCCTCTCGCTCTCTTTCTCTCACTGTTTCTATCTTTGTGTGTCAGACAAACACAAATGAATAAACTATATAAAATATAAAAATGTTAATTTTTGTCTTTCCTTTCACTTCTTGCTTTTCCTTTATTTACTAAATACTTGAAATAATTAGCTGAGTATATGTACATTGACTTTTAGACAAGTTAGATTTTATTGACTAGTGGATTCATTGTAATTAAAGTATTTTGGTGCCTTTTATGTAATGTTGTGTCTGTAATTGTCCCTGTGCTTCTGACTTATACTATATTATCATAGCAGGTTCATGATTTAAACAGAATTACAAAAATGATTAAATAATCAAATACATATAATTATGTACTATTCAACTCCAAGAAACTTGAGATGAAAGAAAATCATTAAGTACCCCCAAATCTGAAAAGCATTTTCAACTGTAGTTCTATGAATTTGTATAAAAATACTTCCAAATTTCTTAAAAATTCAAGTAGTCTTAGAAAGTTGTCTTCATAATAGAAAGTGAATCAAAGTTTATCAAAGTAATTGACAGAATTTTGGAAATATCCTGCATATATATAATTGGCATTATATGGAAAGATACACTTCACATATAAAATATTAAACATCACAATTCTGATTAAACCTTAAGAATTGTTGAGATTCTGAACTGTAAGAAGCTGCACTGAACTACTGCTGTGCTAATGGCATGCATTCTAAATCATATGTTTATAAAAAGAAGCATATAGTGCTGGAGAGATGGCTTAGCAGTTAAGGCACCTGCCTCCTAAGCCTAAGAACACCAGTTCCAATCTCCAGGTCCCACGTTTAGCCAGATGCAAAGTGACGCAAGGGCATAATGCTGCCCTTGTTTACAAGAGGGCGAAAGCATCTGGTTTTCGTTCACAGCAGATGAGAGGCTACTGGCGCTCCAATCTCTTTCTGTCTCCCTCTCCCTCTCTCTATGTCTCTCTCTCCAAAATAAAAATAAAAATAAAAATAAAAATAAAAATAAAATAAATAAATAAATAAATAAATGAAGCATATACAACGATATTGTTATGGTTATAAATAAAATACTTGTATTTGGCCAAAATGTTTACTTTCATAACTCCTTTTGAAAAGAGTTGAAAATAATAAATTAAACTTTTACTTTTTTTTTTTTTTTTTTTGGAGAGAGACACAGAGAGAGACAGAGAGAGAGGGAGAGGGAGACAGATAGAGATGGGAGCGCCAGCAGTCTCTCAGCTGCTGTGAACAAAATCCAGATGTGTGTGCCCCCCTTGTGGGCAAGTGTGGCACTGCGCCCTTGTGTCACTTTGCATCTGGCTAAACATGGGACCTGGAGATTGGAACCGGGTTCTTAGGCTTAGCAGGCAGGCACGCCTTAACCACTAAGCCATCTCTTCAGCCCAATTTTCACTTTTTGTCAGTGAAAATCAGGAGAATATCCTAAGTGTTAATGCAATCTATTGAATTTTTATTTTTTGGATTTGGACATTTGTTGAGATGAAACAGTAGGTAAATTTCAAAACCTTAATTGATAATTTGTTGGAAAGTAATCTTCCTTAGGGAGAAAATCACCTATAGTAAAGCTTAAAAGTTGTTTTTCAAACCAATTGGTGGTCTGTGTTGAAGAATATACAGTAAACTAATAAGTATGGTCAATATGCAAAATGAGATGATGTGCCTTACTTATTGTCATTGCATTGATTTAGCATACACATCTCAGTTGGAAACAATGAAAGACACAAAATAACCATAAAATAACAAATGAGAAAGCACTTAACATGGGTAATGCACTGAAAGAATGAATGAGTGCATACAGTAAGGTGTAGTCATTCAAATTGATGTTCTCTGTTGGTGGGTTTTTGGTTTTGTTTCTTGATTATTTCCACCCTAAATACATAGTGCTCAGAAAAGTATTTGGCACAAAGAATTCATTAACACACACACACACACACACACAATTCAGAGACTCATAACTAGTCAAAGGACTGAAAACAATTGAATGACGAGTGCTTCCCCATATGTGGGACATATTAATCATTCCCTCCAAGGGCTCAGGGGGCATCCATAGTGTAGCCACTGGTAAGTGATAAGAAGAACACATATAGTGGGACTGAAGTGATAAAGAGGATAATAAGGAATATATATGAAGAAAATGTTGTATTTATTTATATATATGAAAATATCAAAATAATAAAAAATAAGTAAAGGAGTACAGTGGTAAAGTCAGGAACAATGAAATATAATATGTTATAAACTAGGTTGAAGTGACTTAAAATTAGTTTATATGATTCTAATTTTTATGTCAGTAATTTCTTCTCATAAGTCATATTTACTGCTTAGATATTTTAAAATGTATACATTCTTGCTGACTATATATAATGCTACTAAAAGTCAATTAAAAGTTTAAATATTTGTATTTATGGTTTTCTGTAGTAAATTATGAACTGAACTGTACCATAGCAGACCACAGTGATTTTTAAGATACCTATTGGTTATGCAAACTTGTCACCTTCTTGACACATAACTCATGTCTGAATTCCATTTCCTATGGATGAAAAATAACTGATTAAAGGGTAAGTATTTCCTAGTGAGGGAAAAATAAGCATATTCATCAAAATGGTCACATGCATAAATTCTTTGTTGGTTTTGCAAGGGTATGCATGTATATCCTCATAGCAAAATCATATTTCATTTTCCTATACAGAAGAATTTATTTAAGTGTTTTAATCTCCCATTCTTCTACCTTTATTATTCTGAAGAGATTTCTCACTTTTCACATGGGAGAAATTATTTTTAAATTATTCTATTAGCTTGAAAGATTTTAACATATAACCATGACTTAGGATGAGTCTTTCAGTGTGCTTTGAGGAAACAAGGTTAATGATTCTGTTGTATAGAAATTTTCAGAAAACCTAATCCATGTTTTTCATAACAATATAGTAGAGTTCATCATATTTATGAAAACTCACTTTCAATTGGCATGTTTTGTAGTGCATGCTGGATGTAACTTGTTTGAGCTGCTTCTTTTATTAAAAGGAAATGATACACAAGCCGGGCGTGGTGGCGCACTTTTAATCCCATTCGGGAGGCAGAAAGGAGGAAACCCTGAGATAGTGAATTCCAGGTCAGCCTAATAATACCTCGAAAAACCAAAAAAAAAAAAAAAAAAAAAAAAAAAGGAAATGATACACTAATAATAGAATTTGGTTATAAATTTTGGATGCAAAATTTTCTTTGCAGACTAGATTTTTTCCCATTTCTATTATTGCTGAAGCACTTCTACCTTTTTTTGTAACTTGTGTGTGTCAAATGAAATGAATGGAGTTGGGATTAAGATCCTGAAAATGAAGCAATCTCTCCAACGACCTCTATGAGTTCTTCATGAAGAGACCTCTTACTTCATCATTGAGCACTGGCCAGCTGGCTCCACTTTACATCCTCATTTGGAGCAGAGCCACAAAGGAGAAACTTTGTTTCGAAATGCATGTACAAAAGTGCCCCTGGTCACTCATCCTGAGAAATGGGATATAAATTTCTAATAGTACCCTCATGCCTCTAAGAAGAAAAACACTGAGTTATAGCATAATCAGAATTGTTTGAATTCTGAATTTCTTGAATATATACACTTAAATTTTAAACCAAAATATATTTTCATAGTCTCTTCATATAGAAACTATTTATGAGTTAAAAAAAGTGTAATTTTTCTTTTTAAGATGTTCAGTGTGCCAGGTGTGATAGCACTCACCTTTAATCTGAGCATGTGGGAAGCAGAAGTAGGAAGATTGCTGTAAATTTGAGACTGCCCTGAGATGATGACATAGTGAATTCCAAAAAAAAAAAAAAAAGTTCAATGTTGGAGAAAAACATCAAGCAAGTTTGAAATCCAATCCAAACAATATGTAATGAAATTTGATAACATTAGTCATTAGTCCCCTGTCAAATTTATTTTTTAAAAATTGGTTCTAAAATGTTCATATTTTCTCTGTCTGTCTCTTTTCTTTCTATTTCCTACATGAAAATAAATGAACAATTTTAAAAAATGGCTGGCAAGATTGTTCAGCACTTGCCTGCAAAGCCTAATGACCTGGGTTTGATTCTCCAGAAAAACAATGTAGCACATGCATCTGGTGTTCCTTTGTAGCAGCTGGAGGCCCTAATACTCCCATTTTCTTTCTGTCTCTCTTCTCTCTATCTCTGTCTGCTTGCAAAAAAAAAAAAAAATTCATGTACTTTAAGTTATTTAGGAAGCTTATGAAAAATTGATGTGCTTTGGAGACCATCCCAAAGAGCTCACTTCTGCTCTAAGTTAGGTGGTCTTCATATTCTATCATGAGAAAGCACCACAAGCACATTTTCTCTAGGATATGCCAATGACTAGTCTTGAAAACTATATGGAAACAGGTTAACAGACCCACCCAATCTAGGTCTGTGATATATCCTTTGTTTACACTCATTTTCCACAGATTGCTATGTAATCATTTGGACATTTTACAATTTATACTATTCTATCCTTGCTAATGTTGGGCAAACATAGCTTATTCATCTCTTCCTTTATCTCTCATTGTGGTTAAAAATAGGCAAAATATAAACACTGCCATTTAATCATTTGAATATAATATTAACTACTGCATAAATATATTTTGTAGTCATTGTTCTCTAGAACATGTGTCTCCTTCCCACAAGAAAATTCTATATTCATGAATTAATAATTTCTTATTCCTACCCCACCCCAACCACTACATAGTATTACTTCTCTAATGATGACATTACCCTGGTTGCTGTAGGAACTTCACATAAGAGAAAGTATAGAGAATCTGTTCATTTCTTACTGATTTTTTAAATAGCATAATGCTTTCCATATTCATGTACATTTTATCACATATTAGAATTTATTTCATTTTTAGGCTGAGAAATATCTTTTCCATAAGTCGTTTAGGCATTCAGCCCTCTTGCCTTCATGGATCACTTCCACATTTTTGCTTCAACGGGTGATAATTTGAAGACCATGAGTATAGAAACATGTTTGAGGTTTTGTTTTCAGTTCTTTTGAATAAACAGAGTTAAAAACATTTTATGGATTTTCATAGTAGCTCCACCATATGACACTTCCACCAGCAATGTGTCGAACCCTCTGCATGCTCACCAACCCTTGTTAAGTTCCTCTTTACTAGAATGGCCATTTCAGTGATATACCAGTGAGATTTTTCTGCCATTACTCTGGTTGAACATCCTATCTTTTTTGGTTTGTTTGTTTTGTTTGTTGGCCAGGTGTCTATCTTCTTCAGGCAAATTTCTATTCAAGTTCTTTCCTCACTTATCAACCATAGATTGTTTCATTGCTCATATGTAGTACTTCTTCATGTATTTTAAATATTAATTTCTTATTATGCAAGTGCATATTTGTGTACTAACATAATAGGAAAATATTTTTCTCATATACCACGGGTAATCTATTAATAGTTATCTATTAGGAAAGAGCATTGCAATTTTGATATACTCAAGTTGTCTATTACTTCAATTAGTTTACTGAGCTTTGGTATGCCAAGAAATTCATTCCAAATTAAATATAAGTTTTTAAGTGATTTAGAGTTTTATTCTTATTATACTTACATTCAGTTATAATATCCATTTGAGTTTATACACAGTGTTTAGAACCTTACTATATTTTCCTCACTGAATTACAGTTTGGTGTACCTCATTCATTATCCTATCTTCTTTATTTTATTTATTTTCTTTTTTATTGGTGTGTGTACTTGTTCATGTTCACGGGGACACATTCATGGCATGTGTGTTATGAGTGGACAACTTTGGGTTGGTTCTTGCCTTTCCACGTCCTGTGAGGTAAGGTCTCTCACTCTGTATTGTTGTACTGCTGCCGCTCATTCTACGATGCTTGAAAGAAACTTCCTGGAAATTCTCTTGCCTTCACCTCTCTTGCCACTGTCAATGTGCTGAAATAACAGAAACCTATTAACACTGTCATCTTTTTTACATGGAGGGTAGTGATCAACCGTATATACTACAACCTAAACAGGGAATCCACTGAACCATCTCCCCAGCCGTCCTTTCTCTATACATTTAACAGAATGATTTCTTTAAATCTAATCTTGCCATTTCTGTATTTAAAAATCTTCTGAAATTTGCCCTTTTATCCTATGGATGGAAAGGAAGCTCATGTTTTTATGATAGCAAATATCTTCAAGAAATGGCTTTCATGCATGGAGTTCTGTAGGGGCAGGAAAGCCTAGGTTGGGGCGGGGGAGTGTGAATGCTATCTTGTTAACCTGGGTCCATGCCCCGGGGGTAGGGGGGTGGTGGTGAGTGGGATGGCTTTCGTGAATGGAGCTTCGTGGGGGTAGGAAAGCCTAGGTTGGGGTGGAGCAGGGTGAATGCTAGCCTGTTGACCTGGGTCACCTCACAGGAGGAGGGGGAGTGGGTGGCAGTGAGTGGGACGGGGTTCATGTGTGGACTTCTGCAGGGTTGGGAAAGCTTAGGTCAGGTTGGAGTGGGGCAAATGCTAGCTTCTTGACCTGGGTCTGCACATGGGGCAGGGGGCGGTGGCCCGTGGTATCGCTTTCACGGTTGGAGCTCTGTGGGGGCGAGAAAGCCTAGGTTGGGGCAGGGCGTGGTGAACACTAGCCTGCTGGCCTGGGTCCACTAAGCCTACGGTTAGAACAGGAGAATCCTGCGGCTGGGAGTGCAGCTCTGACAGCTGATTGAGTGGACTGGGGAACTATTGGACTACCAAGAGATGGGAATTAGAGGATTCCCTACTCTTCTCCTCCGCACCCTCCCACTGGAGGTCTACTAGGATCTCCAGACCGTTAACAACCCCACTTACCCCTAAATGTCTTACCTTTTCTTCCCTACGAGGTGGAGCATGGTTAGGCAGATGACATCTTGACTGGAATCATCACAGAAATGTTTAAATTTTAGATTTGTAGTTGAAGAATGAGATGTAGCAGTCAAGTACATAGAAAGTTTAATAAACTGTTCAGAGGTTTCAGGCTGAAAGTGACAGTGGTCCTGAATGCATGACCCACATTCCCCATTGATGAAGGTCCCTTTGGAAGAGGGAGGACAGGGAGAAGGATAATGGAGTCAAAACTATGAATGTAAAATCAGAATAATATAAATAAAAAAATAAATCATATAAAAATATGTTTTATTTATTTAAAGGCAGATAAAAAGGAAGATGCTAAGAAGAGACACACACACACACACAGAGAGAGAGAGAGAGAGAGAGAGAGAGAAAATGGTCAGGCCAGGGACTCCATCTCTGTAAACTCCAGACACATGTTCTGCCTTGTGTAACTGCCTTACATAGGCACTGGTTAATCAAACCTGGGTCCATAACGTTTCCCATGCAAGCACCTTAATTGATCAGCCATTTATCCAGCCTTAAACTATATCTTGCTTATCAATTTATGTTTGGAAAATGAACATAAATTTTATTGTGATAAAGTGAAATGGTCAATCTAAATTATGAAGTTATTTTTATATCATATTTTAAAACTTTTTGTTTGACAAGTTCCTTATTATAGACAATAAGTAAATCCCTTCTCTCCCTCACTTTTGCCTTCACCACTCTCTATCATATCCCCCCCCCTCTCAGTTAGTTTCTCTTTTGCTTTGATGTCATCATCTTTTCCTCCCATCATGAGGGTTTTATGTAGGCAGTACTTGGCACTGCAAGGTCATGGAATATCAAAGTCAATTTGTGTCTGAAAGATTGCACCATAAGAAGTTCTACCCTTCCTTTGGCTCTTACATTCTTTCCACTACTTCTTCTGCAGTGAGCCTTGGAAGGTGTAATAGAAATATTTCAGTGCTGAACACTCTGTCATTTTTCTCAGCATTATGGTGCCTTCTGAGTCATCCCAGTAGTGACCTCCATCTGAAAAGAGAAGCTTCCTTAACCACAAATGAGAGTAGCATTAATATATGTATATCAATGTTAAGAAAAATGCTTACGGGGTAGTTTGGTGAACATAATATATGCATTCAGTCAGACAAAGCAGTGGCAGGTGTTACAGCACTAGGGTTCATTACTTCACCCACCATAGGATTTTACTAGGTTTTCTGTACCATATATGTATTCTCTCCCATGGAGCAGACCTCCAGTCCAAATAGAGAGCTGTTGGTTTACCCCATAACAGACATGCCACTATTGCATCTGTTGGGTCATTTAGCTTGTCTGGCCAAACTTAAAGCTTGCAGTGTCCACTGCTGTTTATAACTGCTGATGACTTCTCTCTCCCATAGGGCTGCATGCAGTGTAGCTTTTTCCAGCTTTCAGTGAGCTGGTCCACAGTGAGGAGGTTTTCAGCTCAACTCCATCTTGATTTCTCAGTGACCTTACAGCCAAAGCATGTGACATTTTTAGCAATAATGTCTGACCATCTACTTCTGGTAGGAAACAAAAAGCATTGACAATGAGCTGTAATGTTTTGTGGTGCATCAAGGGCCTCCCCGGCCAACAACTCATTGGAAGTCTTCCCGTCTGTGGCACTGAATTTTTTTTAGGAACAATTTATGGCTTCTGGGTGCACCATTATCCAAAAAATAATAGGTTTACATATATCCTATTTTATTAGCATGATTTCTGTATAAATGCTGAACTTTGAATGTTGCCATGAAAATGAGCACACATTATACAATATTTTTATAGGTTTATTTACAGAAGGAAGAGTATACAAAGACAACAGGAACTTCACAATGTTGTAGGACTGAGAAAATTCATTACACATTTCAGGTTATTTTGAACATCATCATCACTGAGAATATTTTATTTGCCATAAAATTGTTATAAACTCTCCAGAAAAACATAATTTCTCTATTTTAGTAATAAGTTCACTTAACAATGCTTTGTTTTGAATCCATGAAGTATCTTTGAAGACTCCTGACATCCCAAACTGTAAACATAACTTTAGGCCATTACTATTTTAGTACATCAGGGTTTTGGTAATATTTTGCACTTGAAATAGAATTTTAATATACATTTGTAATATGTAGTTGTTTGTTATTAAATATTAGTGCTATTAAAATAACTTGAGACTTGTTTTGTTATTTAAAATAGATAGTTATAATGAGTCTGAGTCCAGAACTAAAGCAAATCATGAA
The DNA here is from genome assembly GCA_036365145.1 of Orientallactaga sibirica. Lineage (NCBI taxonomy): Eukaryota > Metazoa > Chordata > Mammalia > Rodentia > Dipodidae > Orientallactaga > Orientallactaga sibirica. The sequence continues at coordinate 27,082,571 of JAEOAD010000024.1, forward strand.
AAACTAAGTAGGATGTATCATTTTAAATTAATACTGTTATCCAATGTAAATTTTTGCTGCTATAAATTATCAGTTCCTAAATCTTGAGATAACAGTGATCATTTATTAAGTGGCATAATTACTTAGTGCACTGCAGCATTAGCTGAGCTTACACACTCATGTAACATTATTTTAGAAACAGCAGTAAAAACCCTGGTATCTGTAGACTATTTATTTAAATGTCTTTTGGGAAATTTTTAAGACTCTGGAAAATAATTAAACAAGCCATACAAAACTGTAGAAATTCAGCTTTATTTTATTATCAGAAATAATCTCTAATAAAATAAAATCATTTGAAAAGTTAAATTAACATATAAACAGTGGAATTTAGTATGATCATATATATTTTTCCCTAAGAGCCCTGTTTCCAATGTTTCTAATGTTATTTAACTAGTAAACCAGCCACAATGCAAATGAACAATGAATTTTATACATTCAGTTCTATGTTTCAAATTGGAGAACATGTAGTTGGGAAAGAAGCGGAGGTGTTAAGGATGGAGATTGTTCACACATTTTCTTACATTTGGTAACAGACTAGATTCCCTTCATCTATAAGTGCAATTCAGATCTGAAGACAATATTAAATAATGAAACCTAAATTCTAATAAGTAGAAATAAAAATCATTAAGGCAAATTATACTATGTAGTTTTGCTTTGATTTGTAGTTATGTTCTCTTAGTACATGATAAGTAACGTTAGTACTTATTTAAACATATTTATTTTTGTACAACTTCAACTGTTTTATACAGATTATATTTTTTCAGAATCATAACTAAAATACCTTTGCCATTTTTTCATAAAGTAGTTAATTACTCAAATTTATTAAAAAAAAATAAAGACATTTAAGGAAGGTGATGCCAGAGCTGGTCCTTTACAAGTCATTTAAGCAACTTTCATTTTCCCGAAGAAATCATATTAAAATAATGTTACAGTTTCCTTCTAAAATGGTTTTCCTTTTTGTAATTTTATTACTCATTTGCTAGGGAGGTGTTGTGGTCAGTTTTGTGTTGCTGCACAAGGAACCCAACCAAAAGTAGCTTGCGAAAGGAAAGGGTTTATTTTGGCTTACAGACTAAAGGCAAAGCTCCGTGATGGCAGGGGGAAATGATGGCATGAGCAGAGGCTGTATATCACCTCCTGACCAAGATCAGATGGACAGCAACAGCAGGAGAATATGCCAACAAGCATTGGCAAGGAGAACCTGGCTATTAACACCCACAAGTCAGCCCACAACAATATTGCATCCCTTGGAGTCTCCAATTCCTGAACAGCCACCAGCTGGGTACCTAGCATCCAGAGAGAGAGCTGAAAGGGAGAGGGAGACAGAGAGAATGGGCACACTAGAGCCTCTTGCCAGTATAGATGAACATCAGGCACATGTGCTAGTTTGTGCACCTGGCTTTATGTGGGTACTGGGGAACCAAACCCATGCTGCAAGCAAAGACCTTAAATAGCTGCCATCTCTGCAACCAATGATGCTGCACTTATCTTTTCAATGCAGGACAACCACTTTGTCAGAAGAAGTTTATGGGTAGAAAGGATTTATTTTGTCTTACTTTCCCAAGAGGAAGCCCCATGATGGCAGAGCAAATCATGGCATTAGCAGAGGCTGCACATCACCTCTGCCAAAGCAGGTGAAGAACAACAGCAGAAGAGTGATCAAGCTAGGGTCCAATAAATCTTAAGGTACACCCCCATAAACACACCTCCTCCAGCAAAGGTTCACCTCCCAAATTGCCATCAGCTGGGAACCAAACATTCAAAACATGAGTTTATGGGGGACACCTACCTCAACCCACGATAAATTGTATCTACAATACTGAGAAGGGTAAGTGGGATTAGTCAATTGTTAATATAAGCTTGTCATCTACTTGTATATTTTCCCACTGCAAATGAAACTGAAAGTGGTGATATTGGAATTGCACATCATCCTACATTTAAAACTACTAGTTTTGGTGCTGCAGAGAAAGTTCAGCGGCTAAACATTTTTGCTTTCAAAGCCTGAAGACCCAAGTCTGATTCCCTAGTGTCCATATTAAAGCAGATAAGTGGCATACACATCTGCAGTTCATTTGTAGTGGCAAGAGGCCCTGGTATACCTTATTTTCTCTCTCTCTTTGCTTCTCTCTCTCTCCCTTCAAATAATTTTAAAATAACTACTAGTTATCATTTAGTAATTATAAAGTATTTAACTTGAAGTACATTTATAACTAATTTCTGTGCAATATATTTGGAGATTGATACAGAAAAAAAGAGCCCAGAAACCTAAAAGCTTAGAATTCACTTATTTTCTTTTATGAAAATACAAGTAGCCTATGTAGGTAAAGTTTGTTATAAATGAGATTTCATTTTTTCTAAATTTTATACAATGAAATAAAACTAAGAATGACTAAAATATATTCTTCTGATAATTTTTTTTCACTTCTATTATAAACTTTAATAGGTCTGGTAATTTAATATACAGCTTCTGTTCTGAAGGACTTTATGTAATGAAGATCTTGGGACCCAGGAATAAACCCACCTTGATATAATAGCTGATGTCAGAGCACAGGGTGGTGGCCCAAATCTATAATCTCAGCACTCAGAAGTCAGAGACATAAGCCAGCTCAGGCAGCACAATGAGCTCAATCTTGAATTACATTGAAAACTTGTCTGTAAAGAAAACCTAACATCAAAATAAAACAAAAGCAATGGTATACTAACATTGTGAGAGTGAGATCTTTATTTCTCCTGTTTTGTGAAGTGTATTGCTTTTTAAATGCATGCAAACTTGAAAACATTTAAATCACTTTTGATCATAAGCACTAATTTAGTTAATAATAACTGACTGTTTTCCAAGCACCAAACATCATGCTAAGCATTTTTAAATGCAATATAAATTTGTAACTATTAAATAAGAAATCAACCCAGTAACAAAAAGAGCTATCATTATCCTCATTTTACTATTAATCTTATTGGATACTAAATAATTTTCTCAAGTTTGCAAAAAAAAAAAAAAAAAAAAATGAGCAGAGCCAAGCAATTCATATCTGCATTTCCCACATATTGTTTTTAGATAAATGATTTTATTGATGTTGAATCTCATGTATCTCATGTAAGTTTTCACTCTCTCACCTACATAATTGTTTATTTTAAATTAGTAATTTTCTAAAACAAAAAAAAAATACCTTGAATAGGTGAAAGGATTGGTTCTTAGCCAGTAAGAATTTTGCCAAAAGCAATTTTATCCCCAAGTATGTTTAAAGTTCTGCTGCTCTTCTTTGTATCATCTCCTTTGGGTCAAAAGCATCATTTGTTTTCTCCTTCTGGTGAAGTGCTTCATTGAGAGGTAGCCTGTCTCACATTATGTTGATGTTATGTTGATGTTAATTATTCTGTCTACCAGTACTGGGCAATTTGAAGTTAGTTAACCACTCCATGATCAAATGCCAGAATTTAATTAAATTGATGTCATGCTCTAGCCTACAAATCCATTTAATTCTAGTGTTCTAGTGTTCCCTATCAATAAAGGTAAAGATGTTTCCAAGTAAGCTTAGTTTGCTTAGACTTTAATTTGTCACCATATATATGCCATGTGTGTGTGTGTGTGTGTGTGTGTGTGTGTGTGTGTCTTTTATAACACTCAATAGTATCTGATCAATTAATAAAGAAAGGTTAAAGCATGGGACACATAAAGACATAGTACAAACTTCACCCATAAATTATCCTTTTCTTGATTCATCATCTTACTCATTGGAATTGTCTTGAACTGACAAACATTTCATACATCTCTTCTGCATTAGAGTTCTTTGTGAAAAATACACTTTCTTTTATTTTTTAGGATATTTATTTATTTATTTATTTACGGCATATTTTGTATGTATACATCATGTATTGGTACCCTCTTTTCTCTCATCCCTGTCCTCATTCTGCTGGGGACCCTCCTCAGTGGGATTGCAGGTATTCCCCATGGGATTGTGGATTATGTGTTGTGACAGAAACAGTTTTAGGGGGGAGGCAATGCATCTTGGCATGAGGTCTCAAGATATGGCTCTTACAATCCTTCCACTGCCTCTTTTGCAAAATTCTCTAAGCTGTGGTGGATGTGTTTTAAGTCTACTTCCGTAATGAGCTCCTTGGAATCTTTGGATCTCTGTTTTCGTAGGTGTTGAGTATCCTCGGGGTCTGTATCCTTCACCCTGGCACTGATTATCAGGTACAACATATAAACAATATCCTTGCTTATTTCAGTTATTCAGTTATGGCATTTCTGAAGTGCAAGGGGTAGTTTATCTCCTCTGGTCTGGCTGTATTCTGAAAAAGAAAAAACAGATTCTGCAACAGGAGTAAAACAGCATATTTTAAATGGGATAAGCATTATTAACTTAGGGAGAAGTCTTTGTGCCATTATTGCACTGGCATGTACATCATGTCAGGGTGTTTGCTTCTAAGTACCTTAGACTTCTAGTAGCTCAGATAATTGTTGTCCCCTTTCCCCCAGTAGCTCATGTAGTGCTGTCTAGCCTAGATGGGCTAAGTGTCTGGGGAATGGCTCTCTTCTGGATTTGTGCTAGGTCACTCCATGCTCTGCGTTGGCAGCATATGGTGTCTTCAGCAATAGGGTATTAACTTTGCCTCATGTGGGTCAGCAAGTGCTTTGACAGAAACCTGTCTTCTTTTGGGAAACTTGTAGGTCTGGCTAATCAATAGCTCATTGTGAGTAGCAATCAATTTCTGGTACTGGGAGTTACAGCCCAAAGACAAAAATGTTTTTTAAGGTTAGGCTTCATCTCACTCTATCCAAGGTCCTTCTTTTCAAGTCCCCCACCCCTTACACCTGTTGAGGGTTATATCTATTAGTTTATTTTCAAGGATAAAGTTTTCTATGTTACCAGTACATTTTGGCTTTAGTTTTGTGTTTGTTTTTCCCCACTCTCTTCTTCCCTCCCCCAAATCTTTTCATCCCTATTGCCTGGGCCTTGAGTTGCCTATCAAGTATGTCAGTAACTCAAGCTCATTAAGTTTAGGAACTGAAGATAAGTGAGACCAGGCAAATTTGTCTTTCTGTGATTTTGTGAGTTCAATGAGTATGATCTGTTCCAAGTCCGTTGATATTTTACATATTTGATTGTATCATTTTTTTCTAACTGCTAAGTAGAATTCCATTATGAAAATGTTCCACAATTTCATTATCCAGTCATCCAATGATGAGCATCTGGGTTGATTCCACTTCTTAGGTATTATGAATTGACCAGATATACACATGGTTAAGCAAATAATCTCTATAGTGAAACATGGAACATTTTGGATAAATGCTCAGTGAGGGAATAACTGGGACTGTTGTTAGATCTATATTCATGCTTTCTAGGAGTCTCCATATTGATTTTTAAAGTGATTGTTCTAGTTTACGTTCTCACCAACAGTGGATGAGGATTTCTCTTTCCTCACCAACATTTGTTGTCATTTGATTTTTTTAATGATTGCCATTCTTACTGGAGTAAGGATGTTGTTTTAATTTGCATTTTGCTAATGGTTAGTGATGTTGAACATTTTCTTAAGAGTATATTAGCCATTTGTATATCTTCCTCTGACAACTTCCTATTTAGTTCTCTGACCCATTTGTGGAGTGGGTTGTTTGATTTTTTTTTTTTTATTGTTTAAGTTTTTGAGTTCTCTGTAGATCCAAGAAATTAGGCTTCTGTCAGTGGTATAGATGGTGAATTTTTTTCTCCCATTCAGTTAGTACTCTATTGGCTCTGATTATGGTATGTTTTTCTGTGTAAGAGCTTATTAGTTTCATGCGATCCCATTGGTTGATGGACTGTTTAACTTCTTGGGCTACTGGGGTTCTGTTAGGGAAGTCTTTCCCCACTCCTGTATCATGGAGAGTCCCTCCTATTTTTCCTTCCAGTAGGAGGAGAGTTTCAGGTCTTATATTGAGGTCTTTAATCCATTTGAACTTGATTTTTATATATGGTGAGATGAATGGGTCTGTTTTCTTTTTTCTATATATGGTTAATCAATTTGTCCAGCACCACTTGTTGAAGATGCTGTTTTTTTCTCCAATCTACATTATGGGCACCTTGGTCAAAGAACAAGTAGCTATACTTACCTGACCTAAAGTATGGGTCTTCAATTCTGTTCCATTGGTTCATATGTCTTTTTTTTTTTTTTTTTTTTTTTTTTTTTTGCCTGTACCATGCTGTTTTTGTTACTATGACTTTGTAACATAGCTTTAGCTCAGGTATGCTGATACTTGCATAGGTGTTTCATTTGCTGAGGACATGTCTGGATATCTGAGGCCTTCTGCCATTCCATGCATTCACTATTTTTTATCTGTGAATAATGATGGTGGAATTTATATTGGTATTGCATTAAATCTATATATTGCTTTTGGTAGAATTGCTATTTTCACAATATTAATTCTACCTATCCAGGAGCATGGAAGGTCTTTCCATCTTCCCAAGTCCTCCTCCATTGCTTCCTTGAGATTTTTATATTTTCATTATATAAGTCTTTCACATACATGTTTAATGTTATTCTAAGGTATTTAACTTTTTATTGATATTGAAAATGGGACAGCCTTGCTTTTTTCTTTCTCTGTATGTTTGTCTTTTGCATATAGAAAGGCTACTGATTTTTGTGTGTTTGATTTTTTTTCTTTCCATCTGGAGCTCTTAGGATTGGATTCTTCTTGATTTTTGAAGGCCTTTAGGTGGACAGTTAAGTTATTAATGTATGATCCCTATATCATTGTTATAAAGGCATTTAGTAGTGTTTATTTTCCCCTTAGGACTGCCTTCATTTTGTCCCATAAGTTTGGTAAGTTGTTTTTTCATTATCATTCAATTCTAGGAATTTTTACCATTTCTTTTTTGATTTCTTCCACAACCCATTCATTGTTTAAAAGGGTATAAAAGCTCAGTCTCCAGAAACTGGTGGAGTTCCTGATATGTCTCTTATTGTTAATTTCTAGCTTTAAAGTATTGTGACCTGATATGATGCAGGAAGTTATATCTATTTTCCTGGATTTATGTAGGCTTTCTTTATGGCCTAATATATGATCTATTTTGGAGAATGTTCCATGGGCTGCTGAGAAGAATGTGTCTTCTGTAGAACTGGGGAGGAAAGCACTGCAGATATCTGTTAGATCTAATTGCTCTATGGTGTTGTTGAGCTCTACTATTTCCCTGTTGATTTTCTGCCTGGATGATCTGTCTATTGATGACAGTGGAGTGTTGAGGTCCCCATTATGATAGTGTTAGTGTTTATTTCTGTTTTGTTGTCAAGTGGGTTTTGTTTTATAAACTGTGGTCCACTTGTGTTTAATATATATATATATATATTTGTTTGTGATGTGCCTATGTTGTACCATTTCCTTAATGAGTAAGAAGTGGCCTTCTTTGTCCTTTTTGGTTACTTTTGGTTTGAAGTCTATTTGATCACATATTAATATAGCATTTTTCTTATTTCTATGTGCTTGGAAATTCATTTACTATCCTTTCACACTGAGGAGGTATTTGTCTTGACTGGAGAGGAGGGTTGCTTAAAAACAGCTGATAGAAGGGTCCATGTTTTTTGATCCACCCAGGTAACTTATGTCTTTTGATGGGTGAGTTATGACCATTAGTATGTAAGTTTATAACTGTGAAAGTTGACTTAATCCCTGCCATGATGAGGTGCTTTACGGAGTTTGGTGCTTTCTTGTGCTTTGCATTTTTTCAAAGCATGCTCTAGTTTTTGTTTTTGTGATCTTCTTATAGGCTCTTGAGATAGGTTGTTTGTCTCTTCTGTGTAGAGTATTCCCTTAATTATTATCTGAATATTTGGCTTTGTGTTCATATAATCATATAGTTGACATTTTTGTGCAAAGTTTTGATTTCACCATCTATTATGAGGGATATTTTCATTGCGTTGGAATTGTTGGGTTGGAAGCCATAGGTTTGTAGACTTTGAAATGTTACATTGTAGGCTCTTCTGGCTTTTAGGGTTTCTATTGAAAAATCTGAGGTAACTCTGATGCATTGCCTTTGTATGTAGTAATGTGTTGTTTTTCTCTTGCTGCTTTTAGTACTCTCCATTTATTTTCATTGTTAAGAATTTTAACTATGATGTGCCTTGGAGAGTTTCTTCTTTTGTCCTGTTTGCTTGGTGTTCTGTTAACTTCTCATATCTGGATGGGCCTCTCTTTTAAGAGATTGAAAAACTTTTCTTCAATAATTTTGTTGAATATGTTCTCTATGCCTCTGACTTGGATATCCTCTCCTTCTGGTATACCCATGATATGGATGTTTGGTCACTTTAGGATATCCCACAGTTCCCTCAAATTCTGTTCACATGATTTTTTGAACTTAGCAATGTTTTTAGACTCCCAATAAATTTCTTCTGTCTTGTCTTCCAGCTCAGAGTTTATGTCTTCCACATGAGTGACTCAGTTTGTAAAGGGTTCTAGAAACATTTTAAAAACTCTATTAGACTTTTGTTTTCTGTTGTATCATTGTGCATTGTGTCCAACTCTTTTCAATTTAATATAATTTTTAATTTTTATTTTAGAGAGAGAAAAGTGAAATCAAAATCTAGATGTTTGTGCCACCTAGCGGGCATGTGCAAATTTGCTCTTGCTTCACTTTTATGATCTGGCTTATGTGTATTCTAGACAATTAAACATTGGTCCTTAGACTTTGCAGGCAAGTTCCTTAACTGCTAAGCCATTTCTTCATCCCCCATCTCTTTTTTGAAGTGCCACTTCAGTTCAAAGTCTGACTTTCTTGAAGCTTCCTGGAATTCATTTGATTTGATAATGTCTTTGTTAAGCTTAATCATCTAGTTATTGAGATCCTCTATTTGTTGACTCACCTTCAATTCATTTATATCTCTTTTGAGTCTTCTCTGGTTTTCTTCAATTAAGTTTAACCTGGTGACAAAAGTTAAGTTCTCTGAGAGGCGATTCTGCTCAATTTCATTTATGGGATTGTTGGTTTTGTGATGGCTTTCTTCCAGTTCAGCAGTTCTTTTGATCAGGGTCATATGGCTTGTTGTGTTTTCATTTGAGATTCAATTTCTTTTGTTTTCTCTATGATTTCATTGGAGACTTCCATTATGGGACTAGGCATTCTTGGTGGAGAGCTTTCAGTTTTCTGACTTTCATTTTTATATTTGTATTTTGGTCTGATCTTGAGGAAAGGTTTCATCTTATTGAGGAGGAAGCAAGTATTTTTCCTTGTAGGATATTCAGTGAGCTGTTTTAAATGCAAACTGGATTGGTGTATGACAGGGTTGTGACCTCAGATGTGCAGACTATGGAAATTGCAAGTACTTCAATGGTACCTGTGAACTGGGTGGTGGAGAACTAAGATCTCTGGACTACTCAGTCCACTTGGGCACACTCTTCAGTACTAGGAGACCAAAGGTTTGGGACCCAGGAGCTGGGAATCTATGAAGCCAGAGGCAAAAGACTAAGTCCCACAGTGGCCCTTGCACCCTCTGGCTCAGTGGAATAGGGCTTTGTGGACCCTTGAAATGGTTAATTAGGTAACCAGAGCAAAAATCCTGTTTCCATAGCACACATAGAGAGACCCTGCTGCCCAAGCCAGCAGCAGAAGTATCAAGACCAGGAAATTGGGAGGTGGGGATGAAACTGGGAGCTCTGACCCACTCACTTCAAGTATTCTCCCTATGGAGCAGGGGATCAGGGTGTTGGAGACATACAGATCATTCTATGAGGAAGGTAGAGCAAAGGGCCTGGTTCTGAAACAAGCTGGCAGGGCCCAGGCAACCCAAGCCAGCAACAGGGGAACCTGGTTCAGGGACTGGAGTTGGGGAAGGAATTGTGAGCTCTGACCTACTAACTCTGTGTACACCCTGTGTAGCAGGGGATCTGGGAGTTGAAGACCCAAGAGCCATTCAGTGAGGAAGCAAGTCACTTTTCTTCACAAATCTATTTTTTTTTTTTTTACAGTTTGTGATATGTGTAAAAATGTGAAACAACTAGATATTTAAGTCAATTTAAATAGCATTTTTAAAAATTAAATATTCCATTTAATTACTTTATACTTCCATGGGAGTTTAATAATTTGTACAACTCAGCAGAGCTCAGTATAGGATGAGATGGTCATTAAAAGAAGATCAAAATAACTTGGTCCTGCAAATCTGCATAATTCACATTTGTTCAAGAAGTATGTGGACCACTGAGCAGTCAATGAGATATTACTAGGAACATTGAAAATTCCCTCAATCTCTTAGAAAAAGAGGCATTCTGAAGGTTTATAAACATACATTTTATCTTAAACTGGACTTTAATGACTCTGAAATGCTAAAAGTTTACTCTTTTGCCACCTATTCTGTTAGATAACTTTTGTGTTTCTACTTTAGAGCTTCAAGAGGTTGTCTTTGTTTTAACATCATTTCCAAAATATTATTTCTTTCCTAGTAGGATTTTGGGTTGCTGCAATACAAAAGTATTTGCATATTGTGTCATTACATACCTGTCTCTTCCCACACCTGTCATTGTCTGATTACATGAACCAATGAGCTTGTCTTTTCCAACCTCCCAGGACACCACAGAGGCTCCTAGAATAACACAATGGGCTTGTGTAAATCTGAACTGTGAGCTGCACTCTGTAGTTCACCCTTAATTTTCTCTTTAACTACCTCTTTCCATTTTCATGTGCTCTGTAAGAAGTCTATTCTTTCCACAAAGGCATTAGTTCTCTCTGAAAATAGCTCAGGTCATAATAATTTAAAACCTTTCTTTTCATCTAAAATTGCCAACTTTGATACTGAAATAAGATTCTGTCCAAAAAATAAGATTTTTATCTTTAATTCTAATGAGAAGGGTAAAGAAAATTTGAATATTTAAAGCCAACAAAGTTAGTTTTATGCTTCAGTATAAGCACAAAAATAATTTAGATTATTTTGTATATATATATATTCTGATGCACACATTCTATTATCTCACTAGGCACTAGGTTCTATTTCATGTGACATCAGTATACATATTCAGACATTCCCCCCTAAATCTAACTTTTTTGCAAGGATAATTTTTCAGTTTATAGATAATATATTCATTTTTTCAGAATTTTTTTAAATCACAAATACAGTTTAATAAAAGCTACTCTTCTAAGAGATTAAGAAAGTAATTAAATGAAAATTACAAATGAAGCATAGTTGCAAATAAATGAGCATTCAGAATTCTTTTCTTTGACACAATTTTTTTATTATTTTATTTATTTATTTATTTTTATTTTTTAGAGACAGAGAAAGAGGGGGAGATAGAGAGAGACAGAGAGTGACAATGGGTGTGCCAGGGCCTCTATCCACTGCAAATGAACTCCAGACACATGTGCCTCCTTGTGCATCTGGCTTATGTGGGACCTGGAGAATCAAACAGGGGCTTTGACACAATTTTATATTGGTCTACCCTACAACACTCAAAAGTAATAACAAAACTGCAAATAATATTTTAATTTATTCTAAATCAAAAGACAGTACAAAGATTTTCCATAGGCAGTAGTAGGAATTATTCCAAAATTAGAAACTTACTTCCTAACTACATAATGCTCTTTAGAGGCATAAATTCTCCAAAAATATAAATCTCTATTATATATTTTTGTCTATTTATTATGACATTATAGAATATAATTGCAGTATATTATCTCATTGAATAGATTTCCACCTAGATTTTGTAGCTCATTCATAATTTTATGAAGTTACTGATTTCATAAGTGAACAAATTGAATGTAATCCCAGGTTTAGAAAAAATGCATTAAAAGTGTCTATTTCATATGTATTCAAAAACATACCTAATTCATATCATTAATTTATTATTATTGTGGTTTGCAGCTCAATATTTTGTTGGTTATAATATTCTAAAGAAATACTTTTATATTAATTCTGTGGAAGTACTGACCACCTACCTCATCTTCTATGAGATATATCGTGTGATTTCAGGTGAAATCCATGTTTTCAGAATGGTGGTCAATTGTTTCTCTTAATTATGCTTATAATAAATTCTAAAGAAGATAGTAAAGTCTATGCCAGATTTAGTATAAAAATATTTATCTAATAGACTCTAACCATAAGTTCAGACTGTGTCTTTCTCTTTTCACCTTTATATACTAACTTACATGTTGAATTACATAACTAAATAAAATGAGTCAAATAACATTTACCAATAATGCCCTAAATATATAAAGCATTAATAGCTTGAAAGGCATTGTAAGTGTATACTATAATTTCTATATGACATTGAGTAGATGGAGTTTTATTTTATCTAGCACAAAGTTCCCCTTTTAAGTGGTAATGGAATTGAAATAAAATTTTGCATTCCTTTTATTCATGTCTCAAGTTCTATAGCACACCAATCTCTTATTGTGTTAGTAGTCTCGCTCAACTGACCTCCTGTTCCTACAATTAAGTGTGGTCTCTGAAATAGAATTAACTCTCTGCTCATCCTGACTCTTCAAAAATATTCAATGCTTGAGAGTTTCTGCTTTCCTGTATCTTGTTTCAGATCTCCCATATTCCTAAAGAAAAGAAGATAGAAGTAAAGGAAGGAGGAGGAGACATCTTTATATTCTAACTCAAGTGAGAAACTTTGATGAGTTGAACTTAATGAAGCAGAGAATATAATGGCATTCACCAGAGAATGAGGTTTGGAGTAGATAAAGAGATAAAAGTCATAGGACATAATATGGGAGGGATATGTTTGTTGGTGTTTGCTCTGATCAGTCAGAGATCTGTTGCATCATGTGGTTCACATAATTAATAGGATGTGACTCAAAGATTTGAATGAGATATGGTCAAACTCCATGACCAAGTTGCTTAGTTGATTTGATTTCACATTATATTCAAGCTACAGCCCTACATTTTATATGCACATCCATAGTTTGTCAGAACATAGCTTAAAGATTAAGAGTTCAGTGTTCCAAATGTGCAGAGACAATGAACACAATTGTCTTGGGTGGAGACCCTTAGACTACAGCTCCTCAAGCAGAGGTTTGAGTTCAAGTTCTATTCAGTGTAGGAGTCTCATTCCTCACATATTTTTGCCTAATAGTAACAGAAAGATAGTAGTAAGAATAGCAAAGAAAAACCAACAGCAGCTACTAAAAGTGGAGTAGCAAAACTGTTACGTGGTATTATTAAGGCCTTACTTTAAAATATTTTATATTTATCAGTTAAAATGAATAAATAACCATTGCATAGATGATCTATGCCTTATTGTTAAGACAAATCACAGAAATTTTGAACAGACATCTGTACTGTTAAAGAATTCTAAATACACGAAGCAAAAAGATAGTTTATGGTTGTTTTTTCTTTTAAGGATAAATGTATGAGGCCAAGGGAGAATTTATTAAGCACTGCTTAATTGCTAACTATAATGCTGTTCCAACTCTTGATCATTGAATTACAGTTGGAGAATCATTTATATAGACATTGTAATTCTACATACTATGAATAGTGATAAGTTATATATATATATATATATATATATATATATATATATATATATATGTATTAAATTAAATATTCCAAATTTCATTACCCTCACAGATGAATGATTAAAGCAGGGGACAAAGAGCCTAGTTTTTGTTGCAGGTCACAGAATTCTAGGAGAAAGTCATCCACAAGGCTTCCAGAGCATTCTTTGAAGCAGGCCAATGAGACCGTGAATGATGAACTCTGTGCTGAGGGAAGGGGGGAAAGTTATCACCCCACAACTGGTACTGAAATTTAATCCCACTTTGAAGGACATTGCCACCAGCATCTAACCTAGGTAAGTGACTCACTAGTTGGGAAGCTGTGTGTCTTCCCTAGAGAAACTCTCTTGACAGATGTTACTAACTTACAGAGGAAATGCAACCAGAATTTCAATGATACTGAGGGATTATTCTCAAAACCTGATTTTCACAGAAAATCAGGTTAAAATATGAATAATTTTACTTTATGGTTGTAGATAAACCAGACAATGAATTTGGCCTCATTCTAACTCTGGCATTAGTTCTAACATAAACTTACTTAAGACCAGGATTTTATGAGATGTTCTAAATGATTAACACATGTCTCATATTTGGTTTGGCTGTCAGTTGTTTATGCTACACAAGAAAATCTTAAAAATCGGCTAAGAAGCTCTGACTCCAAAATATTTAACCGTAGCTCAGTATTACAAACAATGACAAGACATGAATGCTTATATTCATAGACTGATATACTTACACAAACTTATGTTCTCTAGAGAAGAGTATAATCTTGCTGTTTAGCTCTACAATGCCCATCATTCCCCAAATGTGTCCTGAAAATTTACGTGCAATATAATTTTATCTTTCCTCTATATGTGATATGAAATTAATATCTATGATGTATGATGTAAAAACCTGAAATAAGGCAGATAGTGCCTTAAAAGTTGTTTTCAAAAATATACTTATAAAATATAGAGTTTTTCTGAATTATAAGATACAGTCATGATTTTATAAAAAACGTTTAAGAAGATATAAAAATTAGCAGACTATATGGACTCAAGAATCGTTTAGTAGATTAATATGTTTACAAGGACTATTGGCGTTTACTTGCATTCTGTGTTAAGAACATCCTATAGGTGGGGCAGGGGAGATGGGAAAGAGGTTAAAGGCACATGCTTGCAAAACCTGCTACCTCAAGTTGAATTCCCCAGACACCTACTTGAAGCTGGAAGGATATTCTTGTCAGGAGCAAGAGATGCTGGTTCTCTCTCCCCTTCTCTGTCTCTGTCTCTCTCTCTTTCTCTCCTTCCCTCTGAAACCAAAAGTATAAAGTGGAAATAAACCCTTACATTCCTTAAACTGCTTTTGACCAGACATTTTGTTCAAGCAATGAGGCAATCTAAAGCACTCAGTGGAACACAGCATATTTATATTTTTCCAATTTATTGTCTTATGCCTATAGAATACATTATTTGGCTAATGCACTAAAGACTTTGTTGCATTTGTTTTTATATATGATGTACAAAAATATACTCAGCTCGTTATACACATTTTATGTCTTAAACACAGAGTTAGACTTATGACATGTTATCTTCACTTGAGTTGCTATACAGTTTTTTTATTAAAGTAATTTTCAATTATTTATCTTTTCACCATGTGTTATAAAACACTTGAAGTGATTGAAAGATTGGTGGCCAAAAATAAAGATAACGTGTAGGCTTGGATTTTAGTCAGAATACCTTACACTTTTCAGGGTAATTTTGCTTTACACATGTTCCTTGTAGAGTTTCATGATGAAGCAAGAGAAAAACAGTTTAGATAACTTTCTGTAAATTCTACCTGCCTTTGGAGAGCAAATCCAGGAAGATATAACTTTACTTTGAAAAATAGGAAATGGTTGCCCACCAAAAATCTGGAGCTGATACAATATGAGCTGTGTGGGATGTATACCTAACATATTTGTCAAAGACCCATCAAAATTTAATAAAACAAAAAAGAAACATAAGTGTCATGGAGAAAGAAAAGGTAAAAAATGTCACCTTTTGTAAGAATGCTTTAAGGGGAGCAAAATTAGCAAACTTTTATTATAATTAGGCCTGGTTTGAACAAAAATAAATAAATCTATCTATAGAAAAGTCTGTATCCTAGTAAAATGAATATAAATAAGTTGTTGAAATTTATTTTTGTTAGTAAGTTAGTATTGTAATCTTCCCCCCTTTAGGAGAAGCATTGAAATTAGAACATCTGGTTTGGTTAGATTGATGTTCCAGTATTTCCATGCAAATTCCAATCATAATTGAATGTTGCTATTTCTGTCCTTTCAAAAGATGTTTTGCAAATTATATCTCATTTAGAAAAAACTACTTTATTTTTTATCTTGTAGTCACGTCTTTTTGTGTTTTTCAAAAATAAAATAAAATGACCCATTTTGTAAGAATTAAATCAATTCTTTTGAATACTCTTCTGCTTGTGACAGATTTTTGTATGATAGCTGTCTTGGTGAGCAAACAAACCAGTATTTCATGCAGCTTTCATATGCTCTTCTTTCTGAAAAATCTGTCAAAAGTATATCACGTCCAAAAGAAAAATTCTTTGATTTATATTTGATACTATAAGGGAAGACTTTAAAAGAGAATGAAAATCGGAGAAGATATTGCTTTTGTAGAAACTTCAAATATGTTTACAACCAAATCTCTTTAGAGCATATGAGAGTTGGTATTGAGAATATGAAAATGAAATCCACTTTCTCGGCACACATACTGCATTAAATTACCTCCTGATAGGATGCTAAGATGGCCTCTGGAAGGTTCAGGTGAGATGCCAGACAGGAATTGGCCTCCAGTGGACATCAGCTGCAATTTTCATGAGAAAAAACACACCTGATTCCAGTAATATGTTATTGGTAACATTTCCCTCAAAACCACAATGCATGAATCTTGGAAACAAAAGGTACACATAGGGATGACCTTACTCTATACCCCCACTGCCTTAGGTGTTTTATTGTATTTTATTCCTCGTGTGTGTGTGTGTGTGTGTGTGTGTGTGTGTGTGCGCTCACGTGTGTGCACATTTTAGTGTGATGTAAGGCTTATTCAAGTACATGTGTTCCATGAGTGCTTGCATGTGTTGGGGTACACTGTCATGTGGTGGTAGGATCATAAAGATGGGTCCCTCAATCATTTCCTGTTCTGACAAATCTTCTTCGAGCTGTTGCTTGCTGTTTTGTTATTACTGTTGATGTTTCCCATGAGCTTGGACAATGTCCCAGTCAGTACTTCCTTATGGGACTGGTTTACAGACATGCATGTCCATGCCCAGCTGTCTGGGATCTGGACAATTACATTATTGTATTGTCAAGCTCTCTCTAGCCTGCATGCTTATAGCAGCAAACACACTACTGCTGAACCCTCTTGCCTGCACAAGCATTAGAGATTTGTACCTTTCATTACTGGTTTTCACTTGGGAAGTATTTCCACCATGTAGGACATCATAACAACTAGTTGGACATCTCTTAGACTCCTTCTCTTAATGGAACAGCAAAAATGGAAATAGTTATGGTTCACACAGCTGAAGCTGAGCATCACAAGGTTTCTCAGGCTTATTCTCCCCCATCCTTTGACCACTCACACCTCTATGCCCTCCCTAACACCTTGACTCACATTCTTTCAGACTTTGAATCGATTCAATTTTTTGTTCACTCAACTGTCTCAGGACAAGGAGAGCATATGGGAACTGAGAGGAATACCAGTCCTCTCCTGGTAAACCCACTTAGTTCTAGAAAATGCTATGGGAATCAGTAGGTGATAATGGTCACCAATAGTATGAAAAAACCAGGGACCCAGCCAGCTGTCCAATAAAGGAACCAGACAAGAAGTACACACTTGTGCAATAGTGGAACACAATCGTTATGAGTAACCAACTGCCCTCTACTTGGATAGAGGCCCACTTAGTGAGAGATAATTCATCACTGGTACAGGGAACCCAGTCAGAATCCCATGGCCAAGAAAATTACAGACCCCAGAGAAAATCCCCTATTGCTCTCTGGATAAGTAGATTAAGCATACACATCAAAATGCCTCTTAAATTACATTGCATACCCTTTTAATCAAGATGCTTTCATTCTTGGTTGGAGAACCTGTTTTATGTCACATAAAGCAGACAATGCTCAGAAGATCTATCAAGACAAGGAAAAAAAAAAAAAAAAGACTTCCAACTGTCTATCATGAGATGAGCCACCTCTACTACATTTATCAAGATCCAGGAGAAATTGAAAAGGAAGCAGCAACTTAAGTATTGTTCCCAAGGCTAGTCTGACAACCAAGTCCAGGGAAACAACAAAGAGCACTCTGGTGAATCGAAACACATCAAAGCAGACATACAAAGAACTCAGGAATAAACCAAACTGTTAACAGACCTGCCCAGGCTCAAGGACTATTGCAGGAAAGGGGGCTGGAAGATTGTAAGTGCCATAGGATAGGTAGAAATATCCTGAGACCCAGCCCACCCCCCACCCCCTCAAGAGGTTGACAGAGGCCCTAATTACATCATAGTGAGCACCAATATTTCTACTGAGGAGAGCATTGAGAGTAATGGGGACCCAGCATAGGGAATGTAAGACTAAACCATATTTATTTTTTTTAAATCCTTACATTTTTCTTGTCAAAAATATTTCATCACAGCCATGAGGGAAGTAACCAATGGATAGTATTCCAGAAAATATTTATTGCTACTTAAAGGTTTCCTTAATAATTATTTTCTCATGTAGCTTGTGATGCCTATATTCCCAATACATTCGAAAAAGAGACCAAAGAATCATTGCAAGTTCCCATTTGGCATGGACTACATAGTTAGTTCCAACCCAGCTTCCAGTAAATTGTGATAAACTATATCCAAATATAAAACCACCAAAACAATTATGTTTTGTTAATTATTTTATTTCTCCAGGGGAAAATGTTTAAACTATAGACTCAAAAACATCACATTTAAAAATTTATACAAAATTTAGGGGGCTGGAGAGATGGCTTAGTGGTTAAGGTGCCTGCCTGCTAAGCCTAAGAACATCAGTTCCAATCTCCAGGTCCCACGTTTAGCCAGATGCAAAGTGATGCAAGGGTGCAATGCCGCACTGGCCACAAATGGGTGCACGCATCTGGAGTTCCTTCATAGCAGCTGAGGAGCCGCTGGTGAGCCCATTCTGTATCTGTCTTCTTCGACCTCTCTCTGTGTCTTTCTCTGTGTCTCTCTCCAAAAAAAATTAAAATAATAAAAAATAAATAATAAAAATTATACAAAATTTAAAAAATTACAAAAAGCAATATATCTAAATTAAATAAAAATGCAGAAACATTCAATAGAAAACAAAATCAAAATATTAATGTATGTGAATGCTGTTAAGACATGATCATTGTCTTTGACTTATACTAACCTATGTTAAAATGATGCAAACTGAAGAAATAATGTCACTTTTAACAGTAGTATAAAAGGTGTGGATAATTTTCATGTCAAAATTTCTGAATTTTTAAATCATCTTTGTCTGTAAGTATATATATCATATTCACCCAAGCATCCTGTCACATGTGCAAATAGGTAGAGAAAATGGTAAGAATATCAATAAACATACTAGGTAGAGGGTGAATTTTCTTTAGCTGTTGAGGGCATTTCATTTAGTAACTCCTGTTTGAACATAATACATCATGAGAACTTGCTTTCAATGACTGTCCAAACTAATTTAAAAATATGTGAAAGACAGAGTAGCATGAAGTATTACTTTATATCCCAGCATTGTTGTCTTAAATCTCCCTGTGTCTGAGTTTCATATTTCTCATATTAAGAGATCTGACATGTTATATAAAGACTAATGTAACTGTTAGACAGACAAAAGTGAAATATTTGCCTTTTGTGTGGTTGAGGGTAATGTTATTTTTGAAAAATTTTGGGAATGTTATTTTGCTACAATATATTTAACTGTAAAATGCAAATACGATTTCTATGGACAAAGTCTTTTCTAGGAACTCCTATGAAAAGTGTGTGTGTGTGTGTGTGTGTGTGTGTGTGTGTGTGTGTGTGTGTAGAGAGAGAAAGAGAGCCAGAGGAAGAGAGAATTAAATAGGCAGGAGTATATGTCAAAGGAGTAAGATATGTAAAGGAATGTGTAAGTCTCAGTCATAAAATATTGATTAACTCATTTTAATAATTATATTGTTTGTAACATAAAACACATATGCCTATAATTATAAGCATATGTGAGTACAATTACAGAAAATGTTATAGATCCATGGAATATATGTATTCTGACAACTCAATGGTATGCTATGCAACATAACTGACATGCATATACATGAATATACATAGCTATGACATATACAAGGTGATGTTTTGTTTGAATGTAATAGACAGTTTATTATATGTTAAGTTTTACATATATAAGTGGGCAAAACTAAGCCATTTCTTTGGATATCTTGGCCACTATATCACCAAATCTCACTGAGCCAGGGACATGGACATGATGGAAATTGTTTGTGGCAAAAGAATAGATGTTTCATTCATGTGAACATACTTTTACTAGTTATTTCATTGACCCACTCACCTCCAAAAGTATATTCAACTTCTTAGCTCAATTTCTTCAACAAAAACAGAGCAAAGGTAAAACTGGGAGAACTACAAAACAAGAAGAATGCTAACAAAAAAAGAAAAACACAGCTTTCAATAATATTTCTTAGTATCAACTGCCTCAATGCCCCAACAAAATGACATAGGTTTGCAGTCTAGGTTAAAAAGCAGGATCCTCCAATTTGTTGCCTCCAAGAAACTCACCTTTATACATAGGATGGACACTATCATAGGGTGAAAGGTTGGAAAACGGTGTTTCAAGCAAATAGGCCTAGAAAACCAGAATGGTTCGCTATCCTAATATCTGACAGGGTAGACTTCAGACCAACATTAGTTAAGAAAGGTAAGAAACGTCACTTTATATTGACTAAAGGAACACTTCAAAGGAGAACATTACAATCCTAAACAAATATGTATCTTATGGGGCTCCCGATTTCATCAAACAAACACTTTTAGAACTAAGGTCACAGGTAACACCAAAGACAGTTGTAGTGGGTGACTGCAACACCCCACTCTCACCAATTGACATTGACAGGTCATCCTGGCAAAAATAGAGATACATCTGGATTAAATGAGGCCATAGAACAAATGGACCTAACAGATATAGAGGACATTTCATCCAAATGCTGCAGAATACACATTCTTTTCAGCAGCACACAGAACATTCTCTAAAATAGACCCTATATTAGGACACAAGCAAATCTTAACAAATACAGGAAAATTGAAATAATTCCATGCACTCTATGTGATCACAATGGGGTCAAACTACTAGTCAATAGCAAGAAAAGCTACAGAGCATACAAAAAAAAAATCATGGAAAATAAAATATACAATAATAAATGATGAATGGCTCAATGAAGAAATCAAGAAGGAAATAAAAAAATTCACAGTGCAATGATAATGAGAATACAATATACCAAAACCATTAGGACACAATGAAGGCAATCCTAGGAGGGAAATTTATAACTTTAAGTGCCTATGTTAAGAAACTAGAAAGGACACAAGTAAATAACTAACTGCTTCACCTAAGGCCTTGGAAAAAGAAGAACAAGGCAAATTGAAAATCAGTAGATGGGAAGAAATATTAAAGATTAGGATATAAATTAATGAAATAGAAACAAAAAAAGAAAGAAAAAGGCACCATCACAACAGATAACAGAGAAATTCAAAAAAATCATAGGGGCATACTGTAAGAACATACACTCCACTAAGTTTGAAAATCTGAAAGAAATGGATGATTTTCTTGATTTATATGACCTAGCTAAATCAAATCAAGGTGAGATTAACCACTTAAATAGATCTATAACAAGTATAGAGATCTAAACAGCTATAAAAAAAATTTCCCAAATACCTGGGTATGGTGGTGCATGCCTTTAATCCCAGCACTTGGAAGACAGAGGTAGGAGGATTGTCATGAGTTTAAGGCCACTCTGAGACTACATAGTGAATTCCAGGTCAACCTGGGCCACGATGAGTTGTTACCAAGAAAAACAAAAACAAAAACCAAACAAAAAATCTCCCAGCTAAAAAACATCCAGGCCCAGATGGATTCAGTGATAAATAGACCTTCATGGAAGAACTAACACCAAAGCTTCTTTAAAAAAGTCCATAAAATAGGCTGGGCATGGTGGTGCACGCCTTTAATCCCAGCTCTTGGGAGGCAGAGTTAGGAGGATTGCCATGAGTTCGAGGCCACCCTGAGACTACAGGTCAGCCTGAGCTAGAGTGAGACCCTACCTCGAAAAACAAAAAAAAAAAAAAAAAAAAAAAAATCCATAAAATAAAAAAGGAAGGAATGCTACATAGTACACCAAACTCCTTCTACAAAGCTAGTATCACCCTGATACTAAAGCCAGACAAAGATAGAACAAAAAAAAAAAAAGAAATGAAAAAGAAAATTACTGACCAACCTCACCCATGAACATAAAAGCAAAAATTCTCAACAAAATATTGTCAACCATAATACAAGAATATATCAGAAAGATGATTCACCCTGACCAAGTAGGCTTTATCCCAGAAATGCAGGAATGGTTCAACATACACAAATTGATAAATGTAATACATTATATAAATGGATTGAAGGACAAACATCACATGATCATCTCATTAGATGATCAAAGCATTTGACAAAATCCAACATCCCTTTGTGATAAAAGTCCTACCAAGACTGGGAATAGAAGGAAAATGCCTTAACATAATAAAGGCTGTTTGTGACAAACCTACAGCCAACATAATGCTAAATGGAGAAAAACTTGAAACTTTTCCAGTAAAATCAGGAATAAGAAAAGAATGTCTGTCCGCTGTGCCCAATTTCATTTAATATAGTACTGGAAGACTTAGCCATGGCAATAAGGCAAGAGACAAACATAAAAGTGACACAAATTGGAAAGGAAGAGCACAAGTTATCAGTATTTGCAGATGGTATGATTCTATACATAAAGGACTTAAAGACTCTATCAGCAAACTGTTAGAGCTGATAAACACCTATAGCCATGTAGCAGGATACAAAATAAACACACAGAAATCAGTAACCTTCCTATATGCTAACAATGAACACACAGATGATGAAATCAGAGAATCACTCCCATTTACAATTGCATTAAAAAAAAAAAAGTACCTTGGAATAACAATAGTTTAAAAAGAAAGAAAGAAAAGGAAAGAAAAGAAAAAAGAAAAGAAAAGAAAAGAAAAGAAAAGAAAAGAAAAGAAAAGAAAAGAAAAGAAAAGAAAAGAAAAGGAAAGATTAAGTTACTGGCACAAAAACAGACATGTACATCAATGGAACAGAATAGAGGATCCAGACTTACATCTTTGACAAAAATGCCAAAAACACTCATTGGAGAAAAGAGCTTTTTCACCAAATGGTGCTGGGAAAACTGGATATGTATGTGTAGAAGGATAAAAATAGATCCTTATCTATTTCCATGCACAAGAATTAAGTCCAAATGGATCAAAGACCTTAATATCAGACCTGGAACTCTGAAACTGCCAGAGGAAAAAGTAGGGGAAACACTGCAACATATTAGCATTGGCAAAGAGTTTTTGAATGTAATCCAATTGCTCAGGAAATAAAACCACAGATCAACTGCTGGGACCTCATGAAATTACAAAGCTTTTGTACAGCAAAGGACACTGTGATTAGAGCAAAGAGACAACCTACAGAATAGGAGAAAATCTTTGCCAGCTAAACATCTCACAGAGGGTTAATCTCTAGGATATACAAATAACACAAAAAATAAGAAATCAAATAACCAAATTAAAAAAAATGGACTATGGAACTAAATAGAGAGTTCTAAACAGATGAAATACAGATGGCATATAAACATCTAAAATATGTTATACATCCTAGTCATCAGGAAAATGCAGATTAAAACTACATTGCGATTCCATCTCACTCCTGTCAGATTAGCTACCATCATGAGAAAAAATGACCATAAATATTGACAAGGATGCAGAAAAAGAGGAACCCTTCTACATTGTTGGTGGGAATGCAATCTTGTCCAGCCATTGTGGAAATCAGTGTGAAGGTTACTGAGACAGCTAAACAGATTTACCATATGATCCAACTATAGAACTCCTAGGCATATATCCAGAGGACTCTTCTCACTACCTTAGAGATACTTGCTCAACCATGTTTATTGCCACTCTATTCACAATAGATAGGATATGGAACCAGCTCAGATGTCCCTAAATTGTGAGTGGATAATGAAAATGTGGCACATTTACACAATGGAGTTCTACTCAGCAGGAAAGAAAAATGAAGTTATGAAATTTGCAAGAAAATGGATGGTTCTGGAAAGGATTATACTTAGTGAAATGACCCAGGCCCAGAAAGCCAGATGTCACATGTTCTACCTTATATGTGGATCCAGAGGGAGTGCAAGACCTAATAGGATGATATTGTATATAAGTAAGTAGAAGAACAGATTAATAGGGGTGAATATTCCTAAGTGAGGTCAGGGGAAGAGATTGAGAAAACGAAAGGTGGAGGGAGGGCTAATCAAAATCTAAGAGGATATAAATAAATCATTTGGAAACCTACTTTTCTGAACAATGGAATACTCAAAAGCCATAGATTGTTCATAGAAAATTTTCAGTGCCAGAGATAGGATACCTTCCAGTGAGTTGTTGGCCGAGGAGGTCTCTGATACCCCCCAAAACATTACAGGCCATTGCTGAGGCCCTTGTTTTCCCACCAGGAATAGATGGTAAAACCCTATTGCTGAAGACTCCACATACTTAGGCTGCAAGGTCACTGAGAAATACTGCTGGACCAGCTGACAGAAAGCTGGAAAAAGCTATGGTCCATGCAGTTCAATGGGAGAAAGAGTAATCACCAATGAAGATACTCAACAGTGGATACTGCAAGCCTTAAATTCGGCCAGACATGCCAAATGATCCAACTGGTGCAGTAGTGGCATATCTGCTATGGGGGAAACCAACTGCTCTATAATTGGACTGGAGGCCCACTCTATGGGAGAGAATGCATCTTTGATACTGAAAACCTACAATAGGGGTAGTCTTGAGCCCTAGGGGTGTAATGTCTGCTGGTGCCTGGCTAAATGTATATACTATGCTCACCAAACTGTCCAGTAAGCACTTCTCTTAATGTTCACACCCATATGTTAATACTACTCTCACTTTTGGTTAGAGAAACTCTTCAGATGGTGGCAACCTTGGGAAAACTCAGAAGGCACCATGGTGCTGAGAAGAAGTTACAAAGGAGAAATCAGTGCTGAAATATCTCTAACACACCTTCTAAGGCTCAGAGTCCATTGTGGAAGAAGTGACAAAAAGAATGTAAGCGCCAAAGGAAGGGTAGGACTCCTTACAACGTGCTCCTCCAGGCACCAAATGGCCTGGATATTCATGACCTCACAGTGCCTGACACTATCTACACTTGACCGTCATAATAGGAGGAAATGATCATGAAATCAAAATAAAAGAGAGATTGATTGAGAGGGGGAGGAGATATAATGGAGTGTGGAGTTTCAAGGAGGAAAGTGGTGGGTGGTGGGAATTACCATGGGATATTGTCTACAATTATGAATGTTGTCAATAAAAAAAATTAAAATTAAAAAAAGGAGTGGGAACTTGTACTGCTCACCCAACCAGGGCCTGGATTAAGCTGTATATTTACATGTTATTTGTCATCCTACATAGTGAACTATACTTAGGTGGTGACAGTAATCCTACAGATTGACAAGAGATAAGAATTAATAATGGAAGCCACTGAGAAGTTTCTTATAAATACATAGAACAACCAAATAGTGTGCTTGATCAATGTAGAAGAAAAAAAAACACACACAATCAACCACCACTTTCAGGTTCTAGTTGGTGATTTTCTTGGTGACACAGTTTTTGTGCTGACGTAAGGATAAATATGAGTCTTCCATTTAATAAAAGTTTAATTCTGGGGGAACATATGGAATGGTAATAAAAACAAGTATCAAATACATATAAAAAAGAAATCAAGCCTATGTGCAGCTTTGAACCAAATGATGTTTATTAAAATAGTGTAGAGGCTGGAGGGATGGTTTAGTAGTTAAGGTGCTTGCCTGAAAAGCCAAAGGACCAGGTTTGATTCCCCAGGACCCACATAAGACTGATGCACAAGGTGACACATGTGTCTGCAGTGGCTGGAGGCCCTGGCATCTGGCATGCCCATTCTCTCTGTTCCTCTCTAAAATAAATAAATAAAAATTAAAAAAAAATAAATGTAGCTGTGCAATTTATTGTGTAAGCTGTCTTTTTTTTTTTTTTTTTTTTTTTTTTTTTTTAATGTAGGATCTTGCTCTAGCCAAGGCTGACCTGGAATTTCCTATATAGTCTCAAGCTGGCCTCAAACTCACAGTGGTCTTCCTACCTCTGCCTCCCAAGTGCTGGGATTATTTTTGATAGTGAAAAATGACAGTGTTCATCACCATGCAGAAGTAATATAAACTTAAATTAACCTTGGGAAATTTGATGTATAACAAAGTCTATTTTTTAAATTAGATTATCAATCTCAATGAAGTGCCAGTGTATATAATTTGGGCAAATAACAGAGTTTTTGGCAGTTAAAGGTCAAATTGATATTATAATTCTATCTTCACTATGCTGGAAGCATAAAAATGTGAACAATGTGCACTTTTGAGACAATAAACATAGAGGAAGGAATTATGGCTATAAGCCCAGGCTTTATACTAAGAATAACTCTAGTAGCTAGAACTAAAAGAAAGAAGACAGACATTTTACCAATTATAATTAAGGCTTTGATAATATTATTGGTTGAACGTCAACTTTGAAAATTCAAAATGCACAGCCAGATGAGATCAGAAATCCACTGGGAGACTTAGAGACATGTAGCTGAAAAGTCATGGACATTGTAATGAATCTTATAATTCAAATAATTTGCAAAACTCTGAGTAAAAGAATAAATATTTTGGTCTGGAGAGATGGCTTAAATGCTTAAGACACTTGCTTAGAAAGCCTAAGGACCTATGTTCTACACTCTGTATCCCAAGTAAGCCAGATGCACAAAATGAGGCAATGCAAGCTCACACATGCCCACTAGGTGGCACAAGGGACTGGAGTATGATTAAAGTGGCTGAGGCCCTGGTGTGCCATTTCTCTCTCTCCCCCTGTCTTTCTTTTGCAATCTCTCTAAAATAAAAGCAAAGTAAAATAAAGAATACATATTTTAAAGAAACAATCAGCCATGCTATCTGAATTTTTGAGTCCTGATATTTTAAGCTATTGAAAATAAAAAAGATGAAGTTTGTGGTAGTTTGAATAGATGGACCCCAATATATTCAGTATTTTATTCCAGTTTGCAATTTAGATCTGTAGCCACCTGAGAGGAGCAGGTGTCCCTGGGTAGATCTTAGGGTCCAGCCTTAAGATGTGGTGATGGTTTTGAAATTCCAATCTAAAGCTATGAAAAGTGCCTGGAGTTCCTGAAGTGTGTTTGTGTGTGGCATGGTTTTAGGGGATTTTGCTGTGTTTTCTCTCTCTCTAAATAGACTTGTGAAAGCAGGCCATCTTCTTCTGCCACTAAGGAACTTTTCCTGAATCTGTAAACTTCAATAAATCCCTTTCCTCCGTAACTGCACCTCATCTCTAAGTTCATCTCAGCGACCTGAAGTTTTCTGCTACAAAGGTTTTCAACATAGTCTTCAAGGTAAAATTAAAACAATAATAACAACAACAACACCAAAAACAACACTCCAAAGATTATGTCATTATGGCAACAAATACAAATAGTAACTGAGAGATGCATTTCAATTTCAAAGAGCCAGTAAGAAAAATTTCAGAAGTTGTCTTATAGAAAATAAATGAGTCAGCAACATCAACTCAAATAATTGAAATCACCTACTAGGTTTTGTTAGGGCTGAAAATGTAGCTCAGTGTGAGAAAACTTTGCTAGCATGCACTGGGCCCTCGTTGTTTCAACTCCAGGACTGAAAAGAAAAGAAAAGAAAAGAAAAGAAAAGAAAAGAAAAGAAAAGAAAAGAAAAGAAAAGAAAAGAAAAGAAAAGAAAAGAAAAGAAAGGGAAGGGAAGGGAAGGGAAGAGAAGAGAAAAAGAGAAAAGGAAAGGGAAGGAAAAGAAAGGAAAGGAAAGGAAATGGGAAAAAAGGAAAGAATAGAAAAGAAAAAGATCATTTTCACATGCCTAGATAGGAGATTAAGTGCTTCAGGTATGCTACTTCTTACACTTATGCATCTTAACTGAGGGAGAGGTGTCTAGGAGATAGGCCAGGTCTGCCTCTGGGTAGTCTTGGGAGTGTTCCCAAAGAGGGTTAGATCTTGGACCTCTACTCAATAGTAGTTTAATCCTCAGATGAACTCAAAACAAAAGTAGATGTTCAATAGAGGATGGAACTGCAGACAGTGAGATCTAGCTAGAGAAGCAGACCATTGGGAATATATTTTTGAAGCTATAACTTGACATCAGATATTCTTTTCACTACTCCCCTCTGCTTTCTATTTACCATGGGGTGGGCTCTTCTAGCATCCCCTTCTGCCCTGATGGACTGAAATCTCTGAAACTGCAATCAAAATAGGTCTTTCTCCAGTTTAGTTTTTTTTTTTTTTTTTTTCCTATCATATCTGGTCATAACAATGAGTAAAGTAATTGACAAGCTGATAGTGATCAGGTAGGTCTGAAAATGATGGCCAATGATTAGATTAATTAGAAATTTATTAATGATACTTAAATTTTATTAGAATATATATTCTGGGCTTTTATGGCAAAATGGAATCCACAGACTTAATTTGTAGGAATATATTATAGATGGTTTAGGCAAGACTATTATCAAGTGAGTTAATTGCATTGATATTGGAAAACTAATTAAAACAAGTTTTATGAAGATTTTGTCAGTAAGGTCAGTCATTCAATACTCAACAAGTCTTTGATAATAAATCAGTCATTTCTGCCTATGATTATTATTTCAGAGAATTTATGAATGAATGATGATGTATGTATTTGGGTTTGCATCTAGCTATCCAGCAGAAAAGATATTTGAAATTCAGACAAATTAAAAATGACATAGACTGTTGTTATAATATTGTGACTAATTCCTGTAAAAGATGTTTGTATTCCTTCCTATTGCTTTGATTCCTGCAGTGTCAAAAAGTTACAAAAAGTAACTTACATATTGTGCAAACTGACTTTGGTTTTGTCCATGTGACCGGATTTGGCAAATGGCTTAGGTATATTCATAATTATGCAATGTGAGAATCCAAGTCACAAGATCCTTCAGACACAGCAAAGGTATGTCAACTGCAGTAGCTGATCCTTCATTCCAAATTAAAGTAAAAGTGAGTCTTGAATCAAAAATAAGCATATATTGTTGTAAAGCTCAAAATAAGGTAGAATGTAAATTATGCAGGTCACTGTGGGCTCAGAAATCATTTCCCTTTTTGCCAGAAAAATATCTAATGTGAACAATGTCAGAAAAACCTTGGTATCAATATGATATAGATGTGATTGCTGCAGTTTGAAGGACAGATAATAACATACATTCTTTCCACACTCTGTATTAATGTAATCTTGCTAAATACCAAAGTAATGCACAGAGGCAAATCAATAAATAGAGCCAACTTAGAAAGTTACCAAGCCAATTAGCCTTTAATTCTCTAAATTTAGATATGCCTTCTTGTTGGGCCCCACGTTGGGCACCCTTTGCTGGGGTTTTTTCCCTCCACCACCGGCAGGTAGAGCGGAAGAGAGAGAGAGCCGGGCCAGCTGCTTCTCTCAAGGCTGAGCGGGAAGGCAGGTGTCGGCGACTCAAACCCCTCCCCCCCAAAAACACCGGGGAGAAAAACCACATTGAGTCACGGAGACCATCTAAAATGGGAATCTCTCCGTTTATTGTCACGGGAAGGTATTTATATATTTTGAGGAAGGGGGCTGGAAGAGAGGATGAGAGAAAGGTATAAGGGCCAATAGTATTTCACCACATCAGCAGCAGCTGGGCGGAGGCAGTTTCAGCTTAGGTGCTGAGTCACTTCAAGGACAGGTCGTGAAACTCTACTCAGGCTCTGGAAGCTCGACTAGGCCTCACCGGGAGTAGGCCAAGACTGGCTGGGCTAACCACTAGGCTTCACACCGGGCAGGGCCCAACACCTTCTTATGTGGAATCCTACATAAACACTCTTTATTCTCTTGAAGCAAAAAATAGATCTACTCATTGAGGATGATGAGACGCCAGTGTCGTATTAAAGTTATGCAAGGGAAACGAATTCTATCCACAAGCCTATCAATTTATATGAATGCTATTAAGAGCCAAACCAGCTTCTGTTACCTCAGAACCATGATGATGTCTTATTAATACATATTGGCTGTAAGTCCCGGGAATATTTGAAAATAGCCAAACATATATCACAGGATTAAGTGGAAAATGATAGTCCAACTTGGAGACATGCATTGTTCTCAATGGAAATTTAAGATGGATATTGGTGTGATAATATAGTCATTTTCAATAATTTTCAGTAATAATCATTGAGAGGCATAAAGTAATATAGAAATTAGTAATACTGATGATAGTCAAATTTGGTTTTTTGCTTTATTAACAAGTGGGACAGATGAATGATGGGTAGGGACAGATGAATGATGGGCAGGGACAGATGAAGGATGAGTGGGGACAGATGAAAGATCGGCAGGGACAGATGAAGAATGACTGGGGACAGATGAAGGATGGGCAGGGACACATGAAGAATGACTGGGGACAGATGAAGGATGGGCAGGGACAGAAGAAGGATGGGTGGGGACAAATAAATGATGGGTGGGAACAGATGAAGGATGGGCAGGGACAAAAGAAGGATTAGAGGAAACAGGTGAAGGATGGGCAGAGACAGATGAAGGATGGGCAGGGATAGATGAAGGATGGGTGAGGACAGATGAAGGATGGGCAGCCACAGTTGAAGAATGGGTGAAGACAGATGAAGGATGGGCAGGGACAGATGAAAGACGGGTGGATACAGATGAAGGATAGACAGGGATGGATGAAGGATGGGCAGAGACAGATGAATGATGGGTGGGGACAAATGATGGATAGACAGGGAGAGGGAAGGTTGGGCAGGGACCGATAAAGGATGGAAACAGATGAAGGATAGACAGGGACAGATGAAGTATGGGTGGGGACAGATGAAGGATGGGTTGGGATAGATGAAAAAATGGGTAGAGAGAGATGAAGGATGGGCAGAGACAGACGAACGATGGGCAGGGACAGATGAAGGATGGGCAGGAATAGATGAAGGATGGATGGGGACAGATGAAGGATGTGTGGGGATAGATGAAGGATGGATGGGGGCAGATCAAGGATGGGTGGGAATAGATGAAGGATGGGTGGGAATAGATGAAGGATGGGTGGGAATATATGAAAGATGTGTGAGAATAGATGAAGGATGGATGGGGACAGATAAAGGATGGATGGAGACAGATGAAGGATGGATGAGGACAGATGAAGGATGGATGGGGACAGACGAAGGATGGGTGGGAATAGATGAAGGATGGATGGGGACAGATGAAGAATGGGTGGGAATAGATGAAGGATGGATGGGGACAGATGAAGGATGGATGGGGACAGATGAAGGATGGGTAGGAATAGATGAAGGATGGATGGGGACAGATGAAGGATGGATGGGGACAGATGAAGGATGGGTGGGAATAGATGAAGGATGGATGGGGACAGATGGAGGATGGGTGGGAATAGATGAAGGATGGATGGGGACAGATGAAGGATGGGTGGGAATAGATGATGGATGTATGGGGACAGATGAAGGATGGATGGGGACAGATGAAGGATGGGTGGAGATAGATGTAGGATGGGCAGAGATAGATGAAGGATAGACCAGAGCAGATGATGATTGATGAAGGATGGGCTGCATTATATGAATGGTGTGCACGGATACATGACTGGAAACTCTCAAAGCAGCACTATTGATTTGGGTAATAGTAGTATTCAAGAATAGGAGATAGAAATTGTCTAGGCAGATTAGAGTGACATGGCCCCAAAGTGAATTGCTTCATCTCGCCTAAACACAGGAATTATCACTGGGCTCTAGAGAACATCTTTGTCATTTAACTTTACTATAGGCAGAAATGTACAAAGAGTCTAGCCTTTATTATCTCTGCCTTCTAAGCAGTCCTTGTACACCCTTCCTGGAGATCAAATGTTTCTGGCAAGATTTCAAATTCCCAGAAAAACTAATCCCAGGTAGCTGATTTCAGGACTGGAATGACTAGAACAGCCACCCCTACAGAGTGCTCACATTAAAATAAAAAACAACAACAACAAAAAAATTCCAATGTCTTATTTTTTGGGGAATTTCCTCTTGACCCTTCTTGGGCAAGAGCTCTGAATTGCTTCCTTCCTTTAACTGCCCCCCCCTCCCCACTATTAAAGGGATACCTCCTAAAGCTGTAAGCTGTCATATACACTTTCTGATCCTTACTATCTGGTCTGTAGATTTCATCCATTGAATTTATAAGGTAAGAGATTGAGGTGCCTTCTCTGACTCAGTGGATGTTTTATGTGACCACCGCTGTCTGACACCCTAACTCCAGAGTTATTGCCCACCTAAGGACCAAGAAAGGTTCAATAACTCTCAACATACTCAAAAATGCCCATAGTGAGGCAGGGAGGACCATAAGAGAATAGAGATAAAGCAACTGGTGGCTGCTTTACATCTCACATTCATCGTGACCCTGCTATTTTCAGCAGCTGCTGGAGTGCTGGGCTCAGGTGTGTGTGTTCAAGCCCAGCTCCTTCAGGATGCTGCACCCAGGTGTGCTGACCTCTTCTGCATTCAGCCCTCAGACCTACTAGAAAGCCTAGTTACTCATGCAGCTTGTGATAGGCTTTTTCCTCTTTTCTACCTCCTGGGCCTTTCACCTCTCAGCATCTGAGGTTTTTGCCACTGTTAAGGTTTTGGCCTTCCAATCTTGGCCACTCAGCTGCTGACAGGATGGAAAAGGATGGGTTCTCAGATGAATCTCCACTGCCATTCCCCTTTCTTTGGTTTTCAGACCCTCCCTCACCTATCCTGAATAAATAAAATAATTCACAAAAATAATCCTTCTCGGTCTCATTTTATTTCAATTCCTGAAGTAAAGCAGTTCAAGAGCTCATGTTTGGGTTTTACATTTGTGCCCAAAAAAGTAAGATAGACTTCAATATCAGTATTGATATTTGGAAGAGGTATTGGCAAACCCCATGTTTAAATGGACCAATGTGAAATAAATTATCTATTGGAAAAATTTATAAAAGTATTAATATAGCTTATAGCCTAGACAACCAAGATATTGCCTATGAGAATTTTTGATCATTATTGTTCAAGTTTATTTCATATACTTAGGTCAATCTATCCTCTTGTGAGAGATAGATAGCTGATAATAAGTAAGTGGTAAATGATGGAAAAAATATACTGAAACATATGGATTAAACTTGGCATGTTTATAGCCATCTTGAGTTTTTCCCTACTATGATTAGTGTTGAGTAATCATACTTTGGCTTTCTGTCTGTAGCTTTCCAGAAGCTTATAACAATGCATTCAATGCATTCAACAATGAGAGTCCTATATGGGCTTGACAACTGGACCGTGGCATCCAGAATGCGCCAGAGTCTTCTATATTACCTTAAGATAAAGCATGTGCATTTCAACCAGGATAAAGTTAAGTTTCTTCTGGCCCTTATGTAACCTCTTTTTCTGATGAAACATGTAGGGTTTCAACTTGTTGAGCTAATGCCCAGTATCATACTTCTGTCATTAAATCCCCTGATAAATTTTGTGTGTGTGTGTGAATATATATATATATATATATATATATATATATATATATATATATATATTCATCTTATATATCTTCCTATCTGTTCACTCAGCCTGATGGAACTGGGAGGCTGATCTTCCCACAATATGGTTGGGTTGGTTGGGTTGTTTTGAAGCAATGATGGCAATTGAAAATGCTGCGTGAACAAAATGATTTCCAGAATTATAGTCACTAAAATTCCCAGGGAGGAAACTTTAGATACCTGGAAATCAGTCAGCCATGGAAATTACATCAAGAAGCTGAATAGTTTGTGCTTTAATTCTTTGGTAGTCCCCTGATGTTTGGAAAATATTTTGTGACTAGGGACAATGTGCTACACTTATTTGATAATTAATTTCTATGCTCATGTCAGTTGAGCATTGGGCATGTAGATTCAAGCTATAAAACAAAATTGTGCACACACACACACACGCAAATATAATATGCAAAAGAAGCTTCTTGCTTATGTGTGGTAAAACAATATTTACAAAGATGCTTTAGAAAGACCTTAATGCTCTCAGGCTTTTGAAGACAATTATCACTCCCTAACTGAATTAAATCTGACCTTCCTTTAACAACAAAAATGCAAATGTAAAAGCATGCAAACAAAATTCACAAATGTGCTCTATCCATTCATCAAGAATCCATCTCCTGTTACCCATAATTAAAAAGCCTTGGGCTGGAGAGATGGCTTAGTGGTTAAGGCGCCTGCCTCCTAAGCCTAAGAATGCCGGTTCCAATCTCCAGGTCCCACGTTTAGCCAGATGCAGTGACGCAAGGGTGCAACGCTGCACTTGACCACAAGGGGGCGCACACATCTGGATTTAGTTCACAGCAGCTGAGAGGCTGCTGGCATGCCCATCTCTATCTGTCTTCCTCTCCCTTTCTCTCTGTCTCTCTCTCTCTCTGTGTCTCTCTCCAAAAAAAAGTCTAAGGACACAATTCTTTTTTTTTTCTAATTAAAAAAATCTTTTTATTTAGAAGTAAACATAGAAAATTAACCTTTGAATATCTTATTGACTGACTTCAGGGCCTTAGTAGGGTAGGGTAATTGTAGCAAAATGAATTGAAACACATTTATTTGTTGATTTTATGCATATAAAGAACTAAAGAGATTCCTGTAATCTAAGAGTTTCATACAAGATTCCCACCAGCAAATTACACTGGACATTTTATTTTAATAAGAGTGATGGACAACATAAGTTTTCCTTGACAAATCTCATTGGGTTAATGCCACTGAAGGGATTCTAGTCATTGGACTTACCTATTAAAAAAAAAAAAAATGTTCTCACATCTCATAACCCACAACCCAATGGTGATTATAATTAATTCCACTGAGGTGGAAACCAGTGGAATGGGGCCAGGGAGGAGTTACGGTATAAACACATGATTTGTCCATACAAACTTTCTACTTAATTAAATAAATAAATAAATAAATAATTCCAGATCATTGACATAAATAGTAGAATATTTATGGGATGATAGACATGTATACATTTATTCTGTGTGTATGTAACCTGAATGAAGCCAGCACATTTGAAAATAAAATTATGGAAGCTGAAAAAATTTTGCTTTACTCTATCCTTATATCATTTTGATTTGTTTAATATCCTTTTCATGCAGTATAAAGAAACTATACGATTCAGTTTGTGAATTATTTGGAGATCTACAATCCTCCGTTACAGATCCCCAAGTCACAGTGGTTTCTCAAGGAAGATGTCTTAAAGCCATTAAACACAACTTCAGACATACTTCTGTGTATGGATTGCATGCATGGATAAATGTACTATGATATGAAAAGTGATGCCACTTTTCAGGTTAAGCAAAATATATATATAGAAAGTCTAGGGAATTTCCATGTCTTTCCAATCTCACAAGACAAAGTACATTTCTGTCATGTGGCTAAGAGAATGCCTCCAATAATAAAATAATATATATAAGAATACGTAATATATGAGAATTATCCAAGAACAGTGAATATAATCCTTAGTTAAGCCCATGAAAGGAGTGCAGTTGTTTGAAAACTGAAGCCCACTTTAGTGACTTTCACCCTGGAAGAGCTACAGAATCCTTTGAATACCTAATTTTTTTTAAACCAATTCACTCCTTTCCTCTCTTTCCCCCATCTCAGATTTTCTACACAAACCTACATTCTTCATATTTTCTTCTGCTTCCTTATCTCCCCTTGAAATTTTATTTTAAAGTTTAAGAGGATAAAGAACAAGAAACCAATCTGGACTCTGGAGTTATTGATTTAGAACAGGGATCCCAAATCCTGTTTTGATGAGAGTAAGACTCCTGTGTTAGCTGTGTCCTCTCAGTGCTGGTGTGCAAGGAAAGGACTTGGGAAACGACCTGCAGGGGAACCTCTTAGATGCTGAGACCTGCTGGGATTGCTTTGTTCTTTTGGTATGCATGCATCCCTAGCCCACTACAGAAAGATCATTGTTTGCCAAATAAAGTAAATTAAAGTCAAAAGGGGCTACCCAGTGGGAAAGCTTAAGGGGAACATTCATTGAGAGATTTTAATTTTAACTCCAGAAGAGTTTACTGAAACAGAAAGAGTCACATCTTTCCTTTGATAGTTTGGTATAATATCCTAGATATTATTGGGTGGAATCTTACTGGGTCCCCAAGATACATTAGCCCTTTCACGGTATGCATGGAAAACAATCTAATTTAAATTAGATAATTTTCCTCCATATTCCCTGAAAAAAAAAAAGTTTGATATTTTCATTGAGATCAAAATGATGAGTGGTTAGCTTCAGAAAAGCAAAAATGCTCTGGATAGAGAGAGCACAGTTTATGGTACCTTAAGGCAAGGGGTAGTTTTCTTCCATTAAAGGATATGAAGGAAATATTGAAAGCATGAGAGAATAATGAAGAAGATAAAGAGTGAAATAGATAATGGTGGACCTTCTACTTTATGCCGAAAGAAGACATTGAAATACGACAAGCAAGAAATACACACTCAGAATTCCACTATAAAATGATTGATGTTCCCTCCCTCATCTGTGGAGAAAGGATTTGAAGGACAAAAGGAACATAGCATCATTTAGGATGTTTTTTTACAGTAATTCTAGGAAGAGATCTTGATTACTTGAATTAGGATACTGGCAGAGAGGATGCTAAAAGATGGGAAGTTGGCTGGCGAGAGATTTTGGAGGCAAAAATCGATAGAGTTCAGGGTTTACTGATCAGGGATGGGGATCAGGGAAAACAGAAAGAAGAGCGTCTTTAAAGGATTCTCAGGTTTCCAATATGCTCATCTGTCCAGACATTATTCATTCCAATGACAGCCAGTGGAAGAAGACATGATGAATTCTCTCGGGGAAAAGAAACAGAAGCAGGCTGTTGGATGTATGGGTCTAGAATTCAAAATAGCTGAGATGTAAAGAAATATTTATATACTCAATTTGGGAAATGTGCTTGACAATCTGAGCCATGAGAGCGGTATGAGCACCCAATCGAAGACCTTTAAATGAGCAGGGACATAGGAGCTCAAACAAAGCAAAGAGAAATTCAGCAATTACCAACTAAGAAGAAGAAATGGGATAACCTAAGAGGTTAAGAAGGGGGAGTCAGAGGAATGAGAATGATGCCACAAAGATGTGATTTCTTATCCCTATTACAATTAGAAAACCTCATTTTATTTAAATTGAGTGGGCAATTACAAGATGAAAAGCTTCTAAAATATCTGGCAAAGTGAGCATTGGAAAGTATCCCCTGCATGTATAATCAGGAGGTCTCCAAAATGAGGGGTCAGTACATAGGTTGGGATGAGGTCATGAATAAAGGGTGGATGAAAAAAGTCTTTAAGCAGTTGGGCATTAATAAGATGTGATGACAGATTGTAGGAAATATTGTTGAAGGAAGACTAAAAAAAGAATTTAAAGTTTATACAAAGCTCATAATTTTGTGTAACAAGGGAGAAGATTATGCAACCAAATTAGCAATGTTCAGGAAAAAAAGGATTGTGATAATTATGTAAGTAATCAAACAAAGAAAATTTAAAATACAGTCTCTCTGCTGCAAGGAGCTACAACTAAGGCAGGGGCATATCTAGTGACGGAATAGTTAGGATACAGCATAGGCCTAAATGTTCACCTATGAGACTAGAAAGTTCCAATAACTCCATTTTGTAGATGAGAGAGTAAGTAAATTAATTAAGGCCAATTATGTGCAGGGTGAAGGCAGAAGTCAAAGCTACAAACCCTGACACCAAGGTCCTTCCAATTAGCTACTACCTTTACTGTTCTATGTGGACTTCTCTGGTTGATTTAAGAGATCAGAAAGGAAAGTCATTCTCCTGACCTCTGTCAGTTCTAATTAAAGAGCAATTTATTCTTTATGATAAAATACATATAATTGTTGAAATGGTTTAAAGAAATAGGCTTAGAGGAGATATGAAATTTTTGTAATTTTGTTAATTCTAAATTAACCTAAATCTTGCTAACTGTGAAGATTTTCTTCTTGCTAAGATGAATGTTTTATAGGTTATCAAAAGTTGAAAGCTATTATCTTTCTAATCACAGATAAGATGATAAGACGAGACTGAACCCTGAATATCTCTTTAAATATATATATAATTTATTTGAGAGAGAGGTAGGTGGCAAGAGAGAGAGAATGGGTGCATCAGGGCATCCAGTCACTGCAAATGAACTCTAGGTTCATGTGCCACCATATGCATCTTGTTTAGCTGGGTACTGGGGAATTGAGCCTGTGTCCTTAGGCTTCACAGGCAAGTACCTTAACTGCTAAGCCATCTCTCCAGCCCCAGTACCTCTTTAGAGAGAGAAAATACAGTCTATCTCTTTTTAAATTATTATTTCTATCATTCCTCTAGAGTGAACTACAGTCATCAAATGGGCTGACCTCTTAGATGCTTTACACCAGACCTGCTTCAATCACACCCACTTTTAAAAAAAAAAAAAAAAACTTTTAAAAATATTTTATTTATTTATTTATTTATTTGAGATAAAGAAAGGGGGGAGAGAGAGAGAGAGAAAGAGAGAGAGAGAGAGAGAGAGAAATGGGTGCACCAGGGCCTCCAGCCCCTGTGCATCTGGCTTACGTTGGTCCTAGAGAGGTAAAGCAAGATACTTTGGCTTTGCAGACAAATGCCTTAACCGCTAAGCCATCTCTCCAACCCATACCCACTTCTTTTTACTGTAATTGTTTATGTATGGAACAAGAAATCATCAAATCATCTATAGTTCTTTTTTTTTTTTTTTTCTCACAGAGAGAGAAAGAAAGATATAGAGCAATGGTTCCATCACTAATAAAGTAGCCTTGCAGATGCTTATCATCAAAAAAATGTTTTCAGAGTAGTAAACCTCGCTTATTTCTGGTGCCTCTGCTTTTGAAAGTATCAGATAATGTGTGTGGTTCCCTGGGCCTATTGCAAACAGGATTGTTAAGTTGCTACATGGTTCCAAATACATTTGCCTGGAGAAACAATGTTATTGCCTGATGTCATTTGGTAAATGAAGACCTCAAAAATATATAAAAAAAAAACAACAACAACAACAACAACAACAAAAAGATTCAGGATGTGAGTGAGGCATGGTGTTCCTGTCACTAGCTTCCTGAATTCCTCTGTATGCAATCTTGTATCTAACGTTGGAATACCGGTGAGGCTCATCCATTCAATTTGTGAGAAAATAATGGATGATGAGAGAAAGAACTACGAGATACCAAAATTAAGTCTTTGAGGTTGAACCCATGCTGATCCTGAGCAGATTTTGACCAACGATAGGCAAAGTTTGTCCTCTTTACTGTACAGACATAGGCCTGGGAGGAACATACTTTCCACTGGGAGAAACTGAAATGGAGCTGAGACTCTTTTGGTCTAGCATGGTCTCCAAGGTCTCAGACAAGCAGCATAAATGATGTCAAAAACACATGACCCACATTCCCCATTGACGGGGTCCCTTTGGAAGAGGGAGGACAGGGAGAAGGAAAAGGGAGCCAACACTATGAATGTAAAATCAGAATAATATAAATAAAAAAATAAAAATAAAAAATAAATATATATATATATTTAAAAAAAATTAAAAAACCACAGCTGGGCACTAAAGTACATGAAATAGGTCATTAATATAGCAATGACTACCGTAATGGTGCACACCTGGAGGAAATTAATGAAGAGAAGGGTCCAAGGAGGGATTATGAAGGAGATCCAAGGCCTATGAACCCCAACTTTTGGGTTCTTCTATAATTTAGCAAATAATTAGGAATAAATATGAACTCTGAAAAGGGTAAATTATGAATTATGAGATTTATTTTAGGGAGAATTAAGATGCAGGGAAAGGCTAGCTGGAAGACTCAAGCCAGAAGGGAATTCTCCTCTTTGTTGTTCTGGGAAAGAAGGGATATCCCTAGAGAAAGCCCCCAGAGAAGCACACACACACACACACACACACACACACACACACACACACACACACACCAGGGAAGCAGAGCCGGAGAGCACAAGGCCTTCGCCTTCAAATTTGGGGTCAGGAAAAGCTAAGAGATCAGGTAGTAAAAGACATATGGCTTAAAGGGAGGTCATGCATGTAACAAAGCCAGAAAGCACCCCAAAACAAGGTAGGAAAGTGTCCAACCAAGAAGATATTTATCCCTTCCCAGACAGGCTGGGAGGTTTTCAATGCAATGAATGTCAGGTACCAGGAGAAAAGGGATCAAGAGGGTTTCACGCTTCCTTTATTTTGATCAGATTTCCAATTAGGATGAGCCTTGCCATCACAATCAGCATAGACATGACTGACTGGTGGCCTCACTGAGCTCACTCATGGAAGAAGCAGGACATTATTGCCTTTGAGTGGTGCTTGCAGCCATCTTGGATATGACTGGATTAGATGTGGTTTCTAGTCCTGCCATGACAGGGAAGGTGACTTCTCCTTGTTCTCCTGGGGCATCTGTTCCTTTCTGACTGTCTATAAAAAGCTACTTTCTCTTGTTTCTCCTTCAATAATAGATGGAAAAAAAAATTTAGTGTGAATGGAACTCAACTCCAGTTTCTACAGAAGCCATGGTGTATTTTAAAATAATTATAATTGAAAATAATGATCATAGAAAAGGGAAGGAGAGTGGCTGGGGGGATGGCTTAGCAGTTAAGGCAGTTGCTGGCAAAGTCCAAGGACCCAGGTTCGATTCACCATGACCTACATTAGCCAGATGCACAAGTGGTCACATGTGTCTGGAGTTCATTTGCAATGGCTAGAGGCCCTGGTATGCCCATTCTCTCTCTCTCTCTCTCTTTTCTCTCTCTCTCTTTCTTCCTCTTTTTCTGTCAAATAAATGAATAAAAAATATTAAAACAAAAAGAAAAGGGAAGCGGGATTCCATAGTTACTATAGATTTTAGGGTATACGACTGGGCTGGGGAAGCCCTACCAACTCGGCTTGGTAACTGGAACTCAATATACTAATTACACAGAGAAGAACTTCTGTAACATTCTGAGGAAATGCAAATACATATCCAGTGCCATCCCCAAGTCTACCATAGGAGAACTGGCATGAAGTTTATGTTGAAAAGAGGGCAAAAGAAGAAGAAAGAAAGAAAGAAAGAAAGAAAGAGAGAGAGAGAGAGAGAGAGAGAGAAAGAAAGAAAGAAAGAAAGAAAGAAAGAAAGAAAGAAAGAAAGAAGAAAAATTGATAACTAAGCTGTTCTGCTCTAGGAGTGGGCCCAACCCATCATTGACCCATTATTTTGTGGCTCCTGTCACTCTAGCAAGTTGTGAAACTAGGTGAAATATTTTCCTGGGAGCTAAGTTCCTCCTCTAGTTGACACTAGTTATTCAGCTTTCCCTTAGGCACCTCAGTAAATCAGTTATGTTCTCCTTCTTGGACAAATACCAGAAAGGTCAGGAAGGTTCTCCTTCTTGGACAGTTACCAGAAGGAGGTTCATCATGACTGAAAAAGACGGTACCTTCAACTGGAGTGACAGTCACATCCACAGGAAGGAAGTGGAGAGAGAAAGAAAGAAGAAAGAAAGAAAGAGAAAGAAAGAAAGGAAAGAAAGAAAGAAAGAAAGAAAGAAAGAAAGGAAGGAAGGAAGGAAGGAAGGAAGAAGGAAGAAAGAAAGAAAGAAAGAAAGAAAGAAAGAAAGAAAGAAAGAAAGAAAGAAAGAAAGAAAGGGGGAAGAATGCTGAATGATCAGCTAGCTTTCTCCTTTTCCTACAGCACAGGGACACAGGTCAAAGTATCACCTTACTCATAGTTAAGATGCTTCTCCCACATCAACTAACCCAATCCATAAAATATCCCCCCAAAGACATGACCATAGATTTGATTCCATGGTGATTCCAAATCCTATCAAGTTAGTCACCACTTATTACTCATTATTCCCAGCAACAGATCCCAGGGGAATTTACACAAGTCATTCAGGGACCATTGCTTCAGTAGTCTGGTACTCAAAGGAATGTAGATAAGTTTTTCTCACCTTTTAGAATATCTTCCCTAGTACCAAGATTATTGCAAGTTGACTCTGAAAACTCAAAAATAAAAAAAAAAAGGAAGAAAGAAATTATTGACAGCTTTTTCTTCTATCATTAAATTATGGTTGTCTTAGACCTATCTTAAAAGATGTACCTTATAATATGCCTGAGAACATACATTCATGGTGTTTTCAAGTCATTTTCTTTGGGGTCCTCAGAGATTGACAGCCTGGTAGGAGGGAAAAGAAAGATATGGTGTCTTTATTTGAAATTAAAGAGAGCGCCTTAGACTCTCTGCAATTGTCAGGAGACTCTGTGAATAGACATTCATAGGCAGGCAAAAAAAAAAAAAAAAAAAAAAAAATGCCAAAAAACAAACAAAAACAAAACAGAACAAAACAAAACAAAGCAGGATGAAGAAGTAGGTACCTTTGAAACCGGTTACTGGGGCTACTATTTAAGTAAATGATTCTATTGACAGATGTTCCTTTTCTGAGATAGGCACTTTTAAGGGACTAAGAAGTTCCCGGAGATGCAGTCACAAGCTCTGAGAAACATTGGTAGTGTGCATCCAAGTCTGTATAGTCCCCAATTGATGGCTACCTCCCTCCACCCCCAAATAATTAAAATAGCTAGTTCTTCAATAGTAGTTGTAGATACTGTACAAGGAGTATTGTACACATTACCTCATTTAATATTAAAATAAATACCAATCTTTTGTTCCTGATGGAGCCAACAGCACTAAACTCTTTACGCAGTGTTGTGTATACAATTGTTGAAAAAAAATTGTCTGAGTCAAGATTTAAATACAACTAGTACAATTGCTGAAACATACTCTAATTTTATTTATTTATTTATTATTTTTATTTTATTTTT
Source organism: Orientallactaga sibirica (assembly GCA_036365145.1). Lineage (NCBI taxonomy): Eukaryota > Metazoa > Chordata > Mammalia > Rodentia > Dipodidae > Orientallactaga > Orientallactaga sibirica. Next base: position 27,125,276 of record JAEOAD010000024.1, read on the forward strand.
TAGAGAGAGAGAGAGGGAAAGGGAGACAGATAGAGAATGGGCACGCCAGCAGTCTCTCAGCTGCTGTGAACGAAATCTAGATGTGTGAGGCATTGCATCCTTGTGTCACTTTGCATCTGGCTAATCGTGGGACCTGGAGAATGGAACCGGGTTCTTAGGCTTAGCAGGCAGGTGCCTTAACCTCTCCATCTCTCCAGCCCTCCATACTCTAATTTTAAACATCATTTTCCAACTAGTCAAAACCATATGTTAAAATTATTTCAAACAGATTTTGTTTAAAGTATAATTTTCTTCACTATTAAAATTTGTTATAATAAATCCTTACATTTTCCTTCAGGTGGGCTATCTTTTAGATGCAGACTAAAGATGAATTAGATAACTGAAATTAAATTTTTAGCAAGGATTCCGTACTATGCTTTTTTCAAATGTTTTTCTCAAATTCAATAGTTTCATTTTAGTCTTAAATCAATACTTTTGGAAGAAGCACTAGAGTTATAAGCAACACAATTTGAAATTTTATTTTAGTGGAGAGTAAAAAAGAAACAGTACTCTGAGTTTTTCTCAGAGAAATACAAAATTTTTAAAGATTATTTTTAGTTATTTAAACTTCCATACATGTATGTATGTTGGTATTATTCCTCCAGTGACACTCTCAGTAAAACAATTTTTCCCCTATTAATTTCTTTCATGTGACTTGCTGTCACATGAAACTTTTTCCAATGTGACTTCAAAACATTTTATTCACCCAATATAAAGCACAGATGATAGACCAATGCACTATTGTACCAATATCAGTTTGGGTGAACCAAATTTATTGGGGAAACCTATAGAGCAGGGTGAGGGATTGCTTACAGATGCATGGGTGACTCAAAGGCAACTGCATCACCAGAAAGTTTCATCCCATCCTTGAAGGTAATCTTATCGAAGTTGATTTTTTTTTTTTTTAAGTCTTCAGAGGGATGACATATTTATAAAGATACAGAAGATCCCAGGCCCATGGATTCCAACTTTTGTATACTTGTCCAACTTTTCAAGGAATTGAAAATAAAGACACAGAGATGGATACATTATGAATAAGGCTTATTTAGAGAGTCTTAGGATCCAAAGGAAGGCAAGCAGAAAGGCTCACGGCAAAAGGTCTCCTCCTTCTCAGTTATTCTGGGAAGAGGGAGGAGAGATGGAAAAAGTCTACCTAATCTCCCTCACATAGATGTGTGGGGGAAGAAGCCTCTGATGAAGGGGATTACACATGTCAAAATCAAAGCAGAAGAGCCCACACACAAAGTTCCCTTCACATTGGGGGTTCCAGAGCCTCAAGAAAGATCACACATGAAGCTAAGCAGGAAAGCACCTTAAGCTATACAGGAAGGTGCCAGGAAAAAAAAAAAAAAAAAACAGGATCCCAAGACCAAGACTATACGAGAGCTGATAAAGAGACAAGTGGGGCCAAGGGGCCAAGACACATATATTCATGCCAGGCGCATTCATATTGACCAAACCTCCAATTAGGACGAGCTTCACCATCAGGCTCAGGTGTATAAGGGAGAGACATGATTGGTTTGCGAGTTCGAAAGGCTGGTTGAGGAAGAGCCAGCCCACAGGTGTGCTAAGCTAAGGAAGAAGCAGGAAGCAGCACTGAGGTGGTACTTTCAGCCATGATGAGACTACAGCAAAAGCACGATCTAATTTGTTCAGAGCAAGCAATGTGGAATAAATGTGTCTGCAGGACAGTTCCTATCTAGCCATCTACCAAAAATGCAAACATACAAAAACAAACAAACAAAACTATCTTGCTCCTCGCCCATATCAAAATGGCATCATGGTGTTCCTCTACTGGTTAACCTTCTACTTCTTCTTTAATCTAGCTCTTTCTCAAGACCACTTGCAGCTTGGGGTCTCTGCTATCATTACATATACAGACCTTTTATCACAGTATTATTCTGATGTAAAGTTGCATTAGATATGAGGCCAAAACATTCTGTACTTCACGATAGCTTCATGATATATTTGGAGGAAAAACAAGCCATACAAAACTTTTCTTTTTTAAAAACATTTTATGGGTGGGAGGTTGACACTCGAGTAAAGTGAGGCTTGCTTCCCTGATCATAGGCAGGCGATTATTTGCTGTGAATTGGACAAATTACCAGAGGCTGCACCACTGCAGGCTGTTAACTGCCCTCTCCTGGCAACTATGACTTGCCATTGACCACTCTAGGAGATGTATGAGATTATGATCCTAGTTAAGAGTCTCAGGTCTCTCTGCCAATCCCCCGTCCCTACTTGTTGTCACCTTCTTGTTGCTGGCACAAAGGTCGTAGACAAATCTCATGGCTAACCTGAAAGCCATTTCGGGGGGGAGGGGAGTGACAGACACTGTGGTAACTCAAATCTCATTAAAACAGAGATATAGAGGCCACAGAGAAAGCAACACTAAATCCGATCTCCATCTTGCCTGCTAAGGCTCAAGAACTATTGTAGAAGCGGGGGCAGAAAGATTATAAGAGCCTCTGTGTGGGTAGGAATAGCCTGAGACACTGTGTTTTCCCCAACCCTGGCAGAGCCTGGCTGAGCCACATTGGTCCTTCAACGAATTCCAATAAGAACCAAAGAAGACTGTGGTAGTTGGTCCCCAATATATTCAGAGCATCTGGCTGAGCAATGTCCAGCTGGTCAGGTGTGGGTTTGGTCCATTGTAAAGATATCAAACTAGCAGGAGTTCCAAGTGTGCTGTGTGAAGAACACCTTTATGGAAAGAAGACTGGTCTGGAAGTTCATCTCACACAGCTACAAAGATTGAGGAGGGGAAAAGGAGTCTCAGAGTATAACTTTTAAGTAGTACATCAGTAAATATTTAACAAACACAGCTTTGGGGAGGAAAGGGTTTATTTTGGCTGGGAGACTTGATGGTTTATTCCATCATAGCATGGAAAAACATGATATGAACAGAGGCTGGACATCACCTACTGGCAAACATCAAATGGACAATAGCCACAATACAGTGTACTAAAAACTTGCAAGGGAAGCTGGCTATAATAACTATAAACAGGTCCCCGACAACACAACTTTTCCAGTAAGGATCCAATTCCCAAAATGCCATCAGCTGAAAATCAAGCCTTCAGAACACATGGGTTTCCCATTCCTTTATCTCTTGGGCATGCTTAGCCCAGGCACTGTGTCATTGCTTCTTGCTATGATAATACACTTGTGTGCTAAGAGAAGGAAAAGCCACTTTTCTCCAACTCATACATCTGCACACCACACAAGGACCCTCTCTAACCAGTTTATTGCTTCTTCAAATAAAATCTATGATTGAATACATCCCCCCCTTTTTTTTTTGAGAGAGAGACAGAGAGAGAGAGGGAGAGAAAGACAGATAGAGATGGGTACACCAGCAGCCTGTCATCTGCTCCGAACAAAATCCAGATGTGTCCGCCCCCTTGTGGTCAAGTGTGGCATTGCACCCTTACGTCACTTTGCATCTGGCTAAACGTGGGACCTGGAGGTTGGAACCGCTGGAGGTTGGAACCAGTGTTCTTAGGCTTAGGAGGCAGGCACCTTAACCACTAAGCCATCTCTCCAGCCCTACATCCCCTTCTTTGTCTCTCTCTCTCTCTCTCTCTCTTTCTATCTCTCATTCATACACATGTTTTCTGCCTCTCTTTCTACATTCTGTCCTCCTCTTCTTTGTCTTTCTTATCCTTCTCTCTCTTGACCTTTTCTCCCCGCCCCCCCACCATTTACAACAAAGTCTTAGATCCAAGAAACTGTTTGTCTTGGTCTTCCATTCCAAACCCCCAAATCTAGCAAGCCATTTCCCCCACTCATGCTGAAATACTGACAGGGCCAATGTTGTGTAGGAGACTATAACTGCTGTGAATTCATGAGGGAAATGCTCAGACCATATCTTCCAGAAGATAGCACTCCATAGCAGTCCTCCACCTGCTCCTTCCCTCTTCAGCAAGGTTCTCTGAGCTTTGGAGGAGGTTGTTCTATAGCTTCTTGTTCCCTAAGCCATGTGTATGAAAGTAGAGAAATTGTATTACTAAAATTCAACAGTTAAAAACAAGTAAATATATTTACTTTGAATTGCAACAAAATATCAACTTGTGTTAAGTCTAAATATTATTTGTTTAATCTTATTCTTTTCTCTTTGTCTTTTTTAAAAAAATATATTTTTTTTATTTATTAGAGAGAGAGAGAGAGAGAGAGAGAGAGAGAGAGGGTGCATCAGGGCCTCCAGCCACTGCAAACAAACTCCAGACACATGTGCCACCTTGTGCATCTGGCTAATGTGGGACCTGGAGAATTGAACTGGGTTCCTTAAGATTCACAGTTGTGGCCTTAACCACCAAGCCATCTCTGTAGCCCTCTGTTTGTCTTTTGAATAACTGTCTTTCTCCCTCCCTCCTTCCATCCCTCATTCTTTACCTCCACCATTTTATCATATACTAATACATGAATTCATAAAGTGGATACAATTTTATTTTTAGATAGATAACTGACTTCATGATGATGATATTTTTATACAAGAAAAAGATATGACAATGTGTATCATTTAAGGCAAGCATTAAGATTATAAATAGCTAAAACTTGAATGGCCTAGGACTAGTTAATTAGGAATAAAAGCATCTTTCCAAGGAAAGTGGGTAGCCTTTTCTGCATGTTTTCTTCCTCTTCCTTCTTTCCATCCATTCTTCATATTTTTCTTCATAACCCTTGAATCCTGACTGTGTTACAGGCACTACACTGAATGCTAACACTCTTCACTACATATCAATTAGTTTAGCAGTAAGAAATATGAACAATGAAATTATGAAAGAATATAAAAATTATATACAATATAAGGCCAGTCTATAACAGTTTTCATTTTTTTCTCATCATATTTAAAACAAAAAGTCCCTATTTTAAAATTTTTTGACTTTGGGAATTAACAACAATAGTAGGGTGTGACTTTAATTCAAAACTACTGCTGAGGCAGCTTCTCATTGCTGGGATGACCAAACAAACCAGGCACAGTTTACAAGAGGAAGAGTTTATTCAGTTTACAGATCCAAGGGGAAGTTCCTTGAATAGTGGAAGAAGCTGGCTCCCTTTCACAGATTCAAGCAGAAAGAAATCAACAAACAGCCGACACTACAAGCAGCATAACACTGGCAGCCAAACAGCAGGGACTCAGGCAAAACCCAAATCTGCCCCCAAACACAGCTTAGGGCTGAACACCAGGAGCCATACCCAGTGATACTTTTTCCAGACAGGCTGCTAGGAATCCAAGTTTCAATAAAACACCTGAGGTTACTGGTGTATATACATGCAAACTACCACGACTACCAATACATTAAACATCATTATGTTGTATGGTCTAGAATCTTATAGCTACGTTTTATACCTACTAAATAAAATTTGTAAGGTATATATTCACTTTTCAACAAAAGATAGATAGGTAGATAAAATAGTTTGATTCCTCTCATTCCATCCTACTCCACAGCTCAGACATTATAGATTATAAAATGTGAAGTGTAAAAGAAGTAATAAATTATGTGTATATATTAATCGTTTCTTCAAACAGCTATGTTCAGCTATGTTTAGATTTTATGTTTCTAGTATATTGAATTTATTATTCAAAGAGTTCCAACTTTAATTTCTTAAGGTATTCTGTAAATAACTAAATAACCTTAGTTATTTAGTGTTATTTAATTAAATAAACAAAATTTCTTTGAGGTTAAGACACACAGATTTATGCATGTGTCTTTTATTCTTTTACATATGTATTTCATATTCTTATTGCTTTCATAGGTAATATATATGAAAGCAATAAGAGGCTGTGAAGGTACTGGTATGTGGACCAAGCCTTCCAGCCTTCCTTGCCAAGAGAGGCAGTTTTTCTTGGGATGAGAAAGTAATTGTCAAAGTAATTTATCTTTCTTCTTCCCCTTAGTTTATGACTTTTAAGGTTTTGTTTATAATTTAATTCAATAGATTTTTTTCTAAAATTCCTGTGTGCTTATTTTCTATTCAACTTAACTTCTCCCTTGATCACATTTTTATAACACGGCTCTTTTATATTATCATTTTCAGAGCAATCTCTATTACAACATAATTAATCTCAATGAGGACAAAGCACAGAAATTATGTTATCCAGGCTCTTAATCATAGCATGTAATCTTCCTCCTGATTTCAACTACGTGTATCGTGTTGCTAAAGATAGCTTCAGGCTATATGCCTGGATCTTACATAATCTCAGAGTGCAGCATGCCTGGCATGAGGAAAGACTGACTGTGCTTCAAGCACTTGTGAGATGGAGCCAGATAGAGATGAATTTCAATGCTTTATGCTAGTTTATTTTGCAATGACATGTTTCTTAAAATCTATGGCCTTCAGTTACCTTTACAACAATAGTAATTACAGTATGAACTTATTTGAGGTTTATGAGATGTGACAAATATAATGTACTTTGAATATTGCTTATATTCAGTCAATGACAGATAGCCACTTTACTATTTCTATATTCATGAAAGTTGTACTTGTTTCCTTCATTGTCCTGGTAAATACTGGCCATGCATTGCCTTGAGCAATATCCCTTTCATACCACATCTAGGTATATAAATTAGCTTAGTAATTTTAATTTTCATTATGCAGGTTTAAATCTTACCCATTATCTTATCAGCCCTATGAGATTTTATTTCTCTAATTTTCTGTTTCTACATCTGAAAATGGGATCAGTAGCCATGTCAATCAGAACTATCCTGAGTGAAACTGAAACTGAATTATAAATTGCATATCTCTATATATTTGTTTAACATATGCTGACAGTTATGTATTAATATTTGTAATATTACATATTACAAAAGTGAAGGTAAAGAGGAAAATATAATCATATTCAACCAGAAATTCTAAACAATGTATTATCAAGTTACCATGCATACCAGAATCTATCCACTAATCATTGAGGTCAGAAGGCTTTATTCTACCTTTTTCAAATCAAATTAATATTAAAAGTCAAATGACATATGAATATACATGCAATCACAAAGGTTTCAAGATTAATTCTTCCAAAATGACATTATCAACGAGACTATCAGATTCTGAAATTGGTAGATGATTATTATTCCAAAGATCACACAACTGAGCTTACTCAACATCACACAACAAATTTGGAATGTCCTGAGTCATTGATGTGTATATTCACCAACTAAGATGTGCATGCATTATATTATTATATAACATATGCAATTATATGTATTTCATAGGAAATGGCTCTAGTCAAAATTATACATGCCTAGTCACCAATGAATACAATAAGTAAAAGTTTGGTCATGAATTGAAAATACGGATATTCTTGTGGTTTTTCACATTCCACAGCATATCAAATCACTTATAGGAAGCTGAGAGTTTCAGAACTATACCTTCATTTTTAAAAAACTGGCAAGTAGGCTATGTTAGGTGAGAAGTATTAATAAATATATCTTTGAAGCTGATTCATATTTTAGCTATAGTTTGAAAAATATACTTATAGTTCCACAACAGCATTCCAAAGTCCTTTTTTTGTTTGTTTGTTTGTTTGTTTTTTTGAGGGAGGGTCTCATTCTAGCCCAGGCTGACTTCCTGGAATTAACAATGTACTCTCTAACTCACTGTGATCCTCCTACTTCTGCCTCCCAAGTGCTGGCATTATGGGTGTGCACCACCACACCTGGCAAAATGTGTAGCCCAGGCTGGCCTTGAACTCCAGATCCTCCTGCCTCTGTCTCTTCAGCAATATCCTACCGGTGCGTGCCACCACAACCGGCCAGAGTCTTATGAATATTTGATAATCCCTGAATGTGGCTCATAGAGGAATTTGATATTTGTGCAAAAGGATCATATATACAATCATTTTATCAACTGATAATTTTTGTATTAAGTAACAATATAAGTACTGAATTTTTCTTTGTGAAAAGCCTTTGGAGAAAGTTTAATGTAATGGTGTTTACATATATGTATCTTTCTTCTCTCATCCTCATGTCTTATCAAAATTGTCACCACTAAAGGAAACTTACAGGACAATACTTGTCATAGGAATGCCATCTTCTTGTAATAAAAATGCACATATTTTATGTTGTTATTATTAAATTAACTGTTTTTAAAAATATTTTTTCTTAATTATTTGCAAGCAAAGAGAGATAGAAGAGAGACAGAGAGTGGGCATGCCAGGGTCTGCTGCTGCTGTAAACAGACACCAGATGCATGGGCCATTTTGTTCTTCTGCCTTTACACGGGTACTGAGGAACCAAACTCTGGTTGTTAGGCTCTGCAGGCAAGAGCTTTAACCACTGAGAGATCACTCCAGCCCAAGTTACTTTTTAAAAATCTATTTAAAATACATTTTACAAATTATTTACATCTTCCTGGGCTTCCTGTTTGAATAAATAGGTAAAAATGCAAGGATTTTGGAGTTTACTATAAAAAGGTTCCTTTGATATAGGGAAAGAGGCTCTATATATTCCAATAAAATTGTTATGAATAAATATAGGTGATAACCACATAGAAGTAGATGCAGAAGTTCATACTGCTGATGTCTACAAAATATAAAGATAAAACATCTATTATAAAATTTCATTTTTTGATTAAATAATTATTATAAAGACAAAATAAAATTAAAAATATCTAAAAAGCACAGAATGCATTTTGTCTTTGCTTTATATACTCCTTAAATTAACATGTGCAGTGATGTGTTATGACAGCATTTTCATATGTTTGTGTGGTAGAAGTGTATCATTGTACTTTGGGCTTATTCATCTTCTCCACACAATGACTTCCTCTGTCCACCTTGCCACTGTCATGAGGGTCACCTTCCTTCCCTCAAATCATTCTCCCTTTTGAATTCAAATCACATGTCACATTACCATCAATCCTCCCCTCAAGATTTCTTTCTTTACTCTCATAGTCCTAATTATACTTTCTACACACACACACACACACACACACACACACACTAGGGATTAAAACAAACTTTATCATGGCAAGTGACCTTATAAATGTATTCTTGAATTTCATTTTCAAATATGTATCATACATTTTTACATCTGTATTCATGAGAGTGGGTAGTTTTATAGTTTTTTTTTGTTGTTGTTGTTGTTGTTTTCTTATGTTTGTCCAAATTAGGCTAATTCTGGTGTCACAGAACGAATTGGTAGTGTGTCTTTCCATCCCTCCATTTATCTTTCTATCTAGCAGAAAAATTTTCATAGACCTACTTGTACATACTCTTCAAAAGTTTGGTAGAAATAAGCACTGAAGCCATCACGCCTTGGCCTTTCCATTCTTGGGAGACTTGTAATTAATGTTTCCATCTCACTACATATTATATATTTGATTAACTTGTTTTTCTTCTTTATTTTAACTTTTGTATGTGTATTGGTTACTTTTCATCTGGCTTGAGGAAGGAGAGGTTTATTTTGGCTCATGGTTTGAAGGTACAGTCATTCATGGCAGAGTGGTTGAGGCTGTGGACACTGGAGTGGGACAGTTACATCACATCTGCACTTAGGAAAGGTTAAAGAAAAACATGTTTGCTTATCTTGTTTATCCTTTTATTTCAGTCCAGGATCATAGCCATTGGGCTACATTTACGGTGGGTCTTCCCATGTCATTTAACCTAAACTGGAAAATCCCTCACAGACATCTGCAGAGATTTATTTCCATTGTGATATTGATTCCATCAAGGAGGCAATCAAGATTAGCATCAGAGCTCCAGCCTTTGTCCGCTGGGCACCAAAGAAATCACTATACATTATAACTTATCACTACTTATCCTCATGTGCTCATGACCAACACATGATGCAAAATGCCTTTGGTCCAACTTCAGAAGTCTCCAAAGTTTCTAATAGTGATTAACTGAGAGCCTTATACAATTGATAAATAATATATGGAATTATATATGGAAGAACATGAACATTCCCACTCCAAAAGGGAAAAATAGGGTCATAACAAGGAAAGAGTAGAAGAAAGAAAGCCAGAATCCAGTATGGTAAACACCAACTCCAGAAGGCCCATGTCTAACATCTGGATAGAATCCTGTGGGGTTTACAGGGCCAGAATATGCCCACTCCTCCGTTTCTGCTTCTGGCAGCACACATAGCCTGGACCTTAGGACAGCTCCTTGCCTAGTCTCAGTATCTCTCTGGACCATAGCTGTGCAAGGATCCATGACATCCTCAAATCCACATCCTTCATTCCTGCAAAACAAGCACCATATTAACAATGGCATCAAGCTCCTGCCAACTCAGGACCCAGCATGGCTCTCGTGGACTACAGTTCCTAAGGGTCTATGCACCTTCTGTGTTGACTCTGGAAAATATTTCCCTGTGCCATTGGTTTTGATCAAGGAAGTCCTGCACTGTCATGCTCAATTTGGCCTCTCTCCTTTCAAAGGTATTTGGATATTCACAAGGCAGGACCTTTGATGGCTAGGTACCATTGGACTACCATGTAACACTAAAATTCTCTTTAGCTGCACTAATCCTTTCAACAATTACAGTTGATTTTCATTCCTCTTTATCTGCACATTTAAATTTAGTCATGCTGCTTTAATCCTTAAACAAAATACCTTTCACATCCTTTTACTCTAGTTTCTCTTTCTTTGTAGACAGGAATAAGAGGAATGAACAGGAGATTATTTAGACCTTTTGCGATCCTGTCCTGAGATGTCCTCTGTGAATCAAAATAGTTTATAGCATTTGAATTCAACCTCCATCAGCTTCTCAAGATGTAGTCAAAATGCAGTTCAATTCTGTGCCAGAATATCACACAAATAACAGAAGTTCAGTACCCATTCATCCCCTTTTTTCCATCCTGAAATCTCATTATCTGAACCTAGAATCTTCTCATTTCTCTGTTATTTCATACCCCCACTGGAATTGTCCATTAAACTAAGTCTAGAGAGCTATAGGGCTTTTCTTTACCAGAATATTCCACATTCTTCCCAAAGATCAGTTCCAAAGACCTATGAACCCCATGGTCAGGTTTATCAAAATAGTATCACTGTGTTACATGTTTCTATATTATTTACTCTTCTCATTGTTGTGACAAATGCATGGCAAAAAGCAGTTTCAGAGAGTCCAGTTTATAATGATGAAGATGTCATGGCAGTGGAGGAGGAACACGAGGAGCAAGCTATCATTTTTAATAGGCAAGTGGTCAGGGACAAAGTTCAAAGATAACATGGATGCCACCTTTCCTGTCCCAACAAGACTAGATAGAAGCTACATTGGATCCAGTCTCATTTAAGATGTCTGAATGTCACACTTTCTGGCAGCACCTCCTGGTTTCTTGCTCAGTTTAGCACACCTGGATGGGCTGGCCCCTCCTGACTCAACCTCTTGAGTCCACCAACCAATCAGGTCTTTCCCTTACATAGCTGAGCCTGATGGTGAGGCTCATCCTAATTGGATCTTTTGTCCATAAATGGGCCTGGCACATGGGTGCGCTTATCTTAGCTGTTCATTGTCCTGTGGCCTGAGTGTCCGGGTCTTTGCTTTTGTGAGCTCTTCCCTTCCCAGCCTGGAAAGGAAGAGGAAGTTCTTTACTGCTGGAGCCTTTTTCTACTTTTTTTTTTTTTTTTTTTTTTTTTTTTTGTTTTGTTTTGTTTTGTTTTTTACATTTATCTTGTTCTTGGATGCTTTCTTGAGTTGATGCATATGTGATCTCTTATATAAGGGGATCCTATGGTATATGCTCTCATGCTTTGCCTCCCTCCTCTCTCTCTCTCTCACTCTATGTTTTTTTTTTTTTTTTTTTTCCCCTTTTCTTTTCTCTGGGTGATTTCTCTGTGGGGAAGACTCTCTCCATTCTCCCCTCACCCTTTCCAGCTTAGCAAGGGAGAAAATTCAGTTCTGGCTTGAGTCTTTGAGCTGCCCTTCTTCCTAGATCCCACTTCTCACTAAAATAAACAGCATAATTCATAATTTACTTTTCTCAGAGTCTTTTTTTTTTTTTTTCTATTCTTTACTAAAAAATTAGATCCACAGATCTTGGATCTCTTGTATCTTTGTTTAGTTTAATCTCTCCTTGGACTCAAAAATCCTGCATCAGCCGGGCGTGGTGGCGCACGCCTTTAATCCCAGCACTCGGGAGGCAGAGGTAGGAGGATCGCTGAGAGTTTGAGGCCACCCTGAGACTACATAGTTAATTCCAGGTCAGCCTGGGCCAGCGTGAGACCCTACCTCGCAAAACCAAAATTAAAAAAAAAAAAAAAAATCCTGCATCAGCAGCAGGAGCTCAGGGAGCTAGTTATATGTGCTGTAGTGAGGCGGAGAGAGATGCGAGCTTGTGCTCATATCTAATTCTACTTTTTTGTTTAGTCTTGGATTACAACTCATCAAATGGTATGGATACAGTTAGGGATGGTCTTCCCACATCAATTAACTAATCTACACACTACCACAAATAGTGATTCTAAATCCATTAAGTTGACAATCAAGTTTAATTAGCAAAGTAGGTTATATAAATCTAAACTGATAGCTATTCCTTTATGCTTTTTTTTTTGGAGAGAGTGAGAGAGAGAGAGAATGGACTTCCCAGCAGCAGCCTCTCAGATGCTGTAAATGAACTCTAGACGCTTTCTCCCCCTTGTGGGCAAGTGTGACATTGCGCCCTTGTGTCACTTTTTTTTTTTTTTTTTTTTTTTTTTCCAGTTTTTTGAGGTAGGGTCTCAATCTGGCCCAGGCTGACCTGGAATTCACTCTGTATTCTCAGGGTGGCCTTGAACTCACGGCGATCCTCCTACCTCTGCCTCCCGAGTGCTGGGATAAAAGGCGTGTGCCACCACGCCCGGCCTTGTGTCACTTTTTGCCTCTGGCTAAACATGGGACCTGGAGATTGGAAACGGAGTTCTTGGGCTTGGCAGGCAGGCACCTTAACAGCCAAGCCATTTCTCCAGCCCTTTATTTATTTGTTTATGTATGTATGTATGTATGTATGTATGTATGTATGTATGTATTTATTTTTTTATATTTTGAAATGTTCATCTTCTCCATTTCATTTGAATTTATTATACCTCTTGTTTTATAAATTGTGACTTTTTTAAGTTGATCCCCTCTTGCTAAGTTTGCCTAGGGGTTTGTGAATCCTTAAGATATTTTTCTTATTGATTGGATAAGTGATTTTTTTTCCTTTGTTTTATAACCTTAAATTAAGAATCCAGAAGAGGGGCTCGAGAGATGACTTAATGCTAAGACACTTGCATGTGAAACCTAACTATTCAGATTTCATTCCCCAGTACTTGCATAAGCCAGATGCACAAAGTGGCACACGCGTCTGGAGTTCCTTTGCAGTGGCTAGAGGCCATTCTTTCTCTTTCTCTCTTAAATAAATGAATAAATAATTAAAATAATTTTAAAAGAATCCACAAGATAGAAAAGCTTTGACTGAAAAAAAAAAAAAAACAGAAAACTAAACTAAAAGCATAAAGAATCTAGTCTATGGAATTATAGTATACAGCTTCTTAATCTAGAGGAAGAAAAAGATACATAAACAAGAGCAGAGTCTGTAAGACAAAATGGATAGGAATAGGGAAAAACAAACATAAATCTCCAGAAATCTAGGGTCATCTTGTATTGTTCCTGCACTAGATCTGTGTTTAACATCTGTTGTGGTTTGAAAGTGAAATGGTATGATAGGCTTGTGTTTGAATATTTGCTCCCCGATTAATAGCACTGTTTCAAGATATTGCAGGATTCTTGAGTCTTGTAATCATGCTGGAGGAAATGGGTCACTGGGAGACTACCTTGAGTTTGTAGAGCATCGTCCCACTTGTTTGCCCCAATATCCTGGCTATGTATGCAATTTGACCAGCCTCCTGCTCTTACTGCGGTACCTTCCCAGCCATGTTGTAAGATATCTCCTCAAAACTGTAAGCCACAATAAGTCATTTCCAACTTATCTGCTTCTTGCCATATATTTTGTCATAACAACAACAAAGTCATTAAGGCCAGGCAGGGTGTCACATTTTTTTAATCCCAGTCCTTGGGAGGCCAAGGTAGGATAATTGCTTGAGACTATAGAGTAAATTCCAGGCCAGCCTGGGCTATAGTAGGTCCCTACCTCCCCCCCCCCAAAAATATTATTAGTACAAATGAAATGCTAAAAAAAAGCTTGATTTCTTATTTTTTGGCCAAAAATATATGTTTAAAAACAAAACTGGGAAATGGAAAATAGGGAGAGATAATTAACTACACTTTAACTTCAATGGCAAGGAGTTGATGTTTTGAAAGGAAGATTAGGAATAATTCCCTCTGGAATCTCCAATTTAAATTTAAATCTGTAGTTTTTTTTTTTTTTTTTTGTATTTGTAGGAATGTTATCTAAGTTATGCCAGGTAGCATAATCTTTTTTTTTCATACTTTATAAAACATGAGATCAACACTAACAGAAGACAAAGATGAAAGTCAGTTAACTAGTCTGTTGGACATTGAGTAACTTGGGCTCAGGTTTTTATTATTTTTATATTGATAATTTTGCCTTTATCTAGGATAGTATTATTATGTTTATTGAAAGTGTTCCTTAGGTTCTGCCTTTGAAAGAGTTTTAGAACATTTCTCCAAGCATAACCACACCCCACATTGCTCAGGGAAATCCTCAGAAGAGGGGGAGGAAAGATTGTTAAAGCCACAAGTTGGGACATTGTGTACAGAGACATTGACTCTTCCCCATAGTTAATGGCTACCCCCATAATGAACGACCCATATTCTCCAACCAAGAGGGCTGCTTTGGAGTGGGGAGGACAGGGAGGAAGCTAATGATGGTACCAACATAACTGTATTCACATTATATAAATAACTATTAAAAAAGAATAACCACAGCCAGTATCTGTTTAATATATATATAATTTGAGACAGAGAGAAAGGGGGTGAAAGAGAGAGAGAATGGACATACCAGGGCCTCTAGCCACTACAAACAAACTCCAGACACATGCTCCACCTTTTGCATCAGGCTTATGTGGGACCTGGAGAAACAAACTTGAGTTCTTAGGCTTCCAAGGAAAGCGCCTTATCTGTTAAAGCCATCTCTCCAGCCCTCATGTCAATGTTTGTTACTTCCAAGTTGCCCACAGTCTATGCCAATCATCATGATACCAAAGTACTAAAAAAAAAAAAAAAAAAACAATTAAAATTAAAAATGAGCCTTTGAATTTCAGAATAAGATTATTCAGAACCATTATATTTTTCAAGTTCTATAATCAGGAAAATATGTTTAAACTACCAGGAATATGGTTTCCTTATGTGTAAATTGATAGTCTTAGAAAGGGATTCAGTTGGTAAATCATGGTATGAAATTACCTTATGTCTGGTAAATCATACATCAATGCATACTGCAATGATTTTATACTGTTCTTGAATTTAGCTAACTACATATTCTTTTTATAAGCCTGAACCTCTAATTCAACATCCTCCAAACTCTCTTCCCCAAAGTCTCATATGATGATTGTACGCTTTCATTTCTCAAGTGAATTTAAAGCATCTGAATATATTAGGTCTATTTTTTTACATGAAGGCAAAAATCATACTGGTAAAAGATTTCCACTCTTGCCACAAAGTCATTGTAGTTTAATCAGCTGTATTGTTTTACTCACTGACATTATAAGGCTGAAGGTATTTCATGAATTGCTCTGATCTCCACCATCTTGTGGAGCAGAGACACCAGTCACACATGGTTTAAAAACTTTCTGACCTAGTAGATAATTTTGCCCTCTGATATTGACTGAAATATTTGATAAGATGTATATATGTATATGTATGTATATGTATATAACATGTATATTTTTCATGTAATAATAGAGCCAACAAATTATCTTTTGCAATACTTATATTTCCAAGATGGTCTCACAGTGTTGACTTTGATGAAAGGCAGGCTAGAAATATGACAGTCATTTCTGTTTTAGCTATACCAAATGAAATGGAAATGGGGGCAAATGTTTTACTAATAGAACGTTAACAGGTAATTTGCATCCTGGTTTCAATATACCAATAGACATCAGGGCTCTTCAATGTTGCCTCCACAAATGTATGAGCACGACAACACTAGATACAAAGTTACTCTAGTAGTGCAATAAGACTCTTCTCTACATTGTATTTTGGTAGGGTGAATTGTATTCGCGTGTTATGAGGTGAATGCTCAACTAATATGAGCTTAACATCACAGAATAGCTATCAGGACTGCATTTGAGTAAAAATAATTGAAATTACTTTAGTTGCTTTAATTAACTGTCTTCTAACAATTAAAAGACACAGTATGAGCTGGAGAGATGGCTTAGTGGTTAAGGCGCCTGACTCCTAAGCCTAAGAATGCTGGTTCTAATCTCCAGGTCCCACATTTAGCCAGATGCAAAAGTGACGCAAGGGTGCAATGCCACAATTGACCACAAGGGGGCACATGCAACTGGATTTCATTTGCAGCAGCTGAGAGACTGCTGGCACACCCATCTCTATCTGTCTTCCTCTCCCCCCCTCTCTCTCTGACTCTCTCCAAAAAAAAAAGACACATTATTATTAAAATTATTCCTTTCCCCTAGAGGAAAATGCATGTAGGAATATTAATTAATAAAGTTAGGACAGTACAGATGTTGATGTGAACACAGAATTTTCCATGAAGGTGATGTAAGAAGTCTGTCCCAACATTGATGTCAGAACAAAGGCATTTAATCAGCCATTCTAAGCTTCCCACATCATGTATCTCTGGTTACACATCTTCAATTACAAAAATGGAATCTGGAAGTTGATTGCAATGTAGTCACGAGAATAGATTATTCAATATAAGCATATCTATTTCCATAATGTAGATCTTTTATTGTTAAAGATCTCTTAAATGATAGTTGGGAAGACAGATGTTCACATAAAAATCTATGCAATTGGTTACACAAAAATTGCTGAGGGGGTTGGAGAGATGGCTTAGCGGATAAGGTGCTTGCCTGTGAAGCCTAAGAATGCTTGTTAGATTTTCCAGGTCCTCTGTTTAGCCAGATGCAGTGCTGGAAGGAGGCAATGCTGCATTTGCCCACAAGGGGCACATGCATCTGGAGTTTGTTCACAGCAGCTGAGAGGCTGCTGTCTCACCCTCTCTCTCTCTCTCTCTCTCTCTGTCTCTCCAAAAAAAAAAAAAAAAAAAATTACTGAACCTGGAATTAAAACAATTTACTTTTAAAACAAGGAAAAACAAAACTTACTTTATTACCCTAACACTATCCTCTCTCCAGGGTCTCATTATTTTACCCAGGATGCCTTAGAACTAAATCTCAAGGTCCTGTAACCTTGGCTTTCCTGTTACCTTGATTTCAGGCCTACACTTCCATTCCTCCATCTACCCTGTTCACTCTCAAACCTCAGTATATGTTTAGCTTTGTGACTAGGTTTATTCAGCAGTGGATGTATTGTACATGATTGCTATAAATACATTCAATAACAACAAAAACACATCATTTTTACTAATAATGATATAATATAATCAAACTCAGGAGCTGGAAAGATGGCTTAGTGGTCAAGGCAGTTGCTTGCAAAGCCTAAGGACTCAATATTGATTCCCCTGTACCCTTATAAGCTAGATGCATAAGGTGGCACATGTGTCCAGAATGTTTGTAGTGGCTGAAGGCCCTGGCACACCCTCTCTCTCTCTTTCTCTTTCTGACTCTTTCTCAAATACATAAATAAAATAAATCCTAAGAAAAGTGAAAATCATTAAACTTAATGTCATTTTTAATATTCGTTCTTTCAACAGGATTGGTTGTCAAACAAACCGTAACAGAATATGCACATTAAAAAAAAAAAAAAAACATGAAATGTAAGGAAGATTGCTTGAAAAATGGGAAATTTCCACTTTAGAACATAAATAATGTGTACGTGAAAGAAGGAAAATAAACTAGCCTGGTTGCTGAGGGTAACTGTAAACGCCACTTCTTCCAGCATGACACTCGACGGGAAGATTCATGCCTGCACCTCTGCTGCTTATCTGTCTGCAAGTGATTAAGGTGATGCAATTTTGAGCCAGGTGCTCACATAACTGTCAGCCATCATGTGCTGAGGAGCAGAGAGCTTAAACATGTGGGCTCAGATTCAATCTCCATGTGTTGCTGAAGGCATGTAAGTGAACACCAGTTCACACCAGAAGACGGAAAAAATGCATATCCTTATCAACCAGACTGATGTCCTTGTAAGTCAGGCTGATAAAAATGTTACAGAATACTCTGTAGTTTTTATAAAAATCAACATTGCTGTACAATAAAAATTATCTGTAAGTAATTTGAAATATTTGGTGTGCTGCTGAATCTCTCTCTCTCTCTCTTTTTTTTTTTTTTTGGTCCAGATACCTCATAAAAGGTTTACAAAATAAATGATAAATGTGAAAATAAATTAAAGTTACAATAAAAGTGTCTCATAAGCATATACCCCCAAGTAGATCAGCTATTGTTTGGATCCTTGTTCAAGTGATTTTATAATTAATCTTAGATAACTGTGTAGGACAGATAAGTGTTTATAATTTTAAATTAAAACATTTTCTCTTGTACTTGTGGAATTTGCACTGAAATAATAATCACCTAGTCAGTTTTTCTTCTAAAAAGATAAGGTAAATGACAACAGAATCAAAAAGATGAGGTGGGGTGGTGGTTCATGCTTTTAATACCAGCACTCAGGAGGCAGAGGTAGGAAGTTGCCATGAGTTTGAGGTTACCCTGAGACTACATACTGAATTCCAGGTCAGCCTGGGTAGAACGAGACCCTCCCTTGAAAATCCAAACAATAAGTAAACAAATAAAAAAGGAAGGCCCATTGTAATTTTGATTCATGCATTCATGTAAATGATTTTGAGGATACAAAATGGAATAATAGACTGTGTTTTCCTTTTGGCCACCAGAATCTAACATGTCTGAAGGAAATGGATGCTGTCATTTTTCTATCTATTGTACCATCCAAGTGTTTGAGCAGTGCAAACTTTCAGTTCTTCTTTTCAGCAGTGTATTTTAATGCATCTGCCTCAGTTATGTTAATGGTAATATTGATATTAAAATGCCCAAAAAAATACTTGGCTCTTTATCCACTAGGGTCTAAACTCAATTCCCAATTGTAAATATAAAATGGCATAATGACTTTGGAAAGGGACTTCTGCTGAGAGGACATAAAGCTGAAACAGTCTTTATGTAGTGTTCATAAACTTAACACTGAAGCCGTCAGTGGGCTTTGCACCTGCAGAAATGCCTCTAGTAGACTGCTGAGCACAGGTGTTATGGGTTCACCTCACCCGAGACTCCTAAGCAGATAAACAGCTAAATTTACTTCTCTGCGAAGGCTCTGAGTGACGCTTTACAACCCTCTTGATAGAGTGAGTTTTCTACATTCCTAAATATGGTGACGTCCAAGTTCCCTCCCTTCGTTCATGCCAATGTCTTGTTAAAAAATGTCTGTGGCCTTACTTGGTAAATTCAAATCACTGTGTTTTATTCCCCCTTAGGAAATGAATGCAAGGAGGGATATTACATAATAAAGTTCTGTGTTTATTGATAAACAGGATGTGGTTGTTTGTTCCCAGAGACATGTGGTGAAATGATTGAGTTCCATAAGCTTCAAGCATAGAGTGGAAGAGAAGCACACACACCTCACAGCTGGAGACCAGAGGGTGGGGGTTTTGATAGGTGTAGTTTCTTCGTATCTGTATCCTGAAGTTTTCATTCCAGTGGCCACCTTGGATGCAGAAATATGACTCTGGTAACGTAAGAAACCCGGGTGTTTCTGACGCAGTTCACCTATCAACTGAACATTTTATTAAATAATAAGTAAAACATATCCTTTTTCAGTGTACTTATTGAGTTGTTTACCTACCACATAGTGAATGTATAGAGAACTTTGATCATCTCCGGACATGCTTCCTTGCCTCCCCAAATGCCAGAGACAATTTGAAAAGAACTTTGTCTGTTCGAATTATAAGTGCAGGGGTGAGGGGGGCATACGTGTGCTTTGTTTAGTATTATGTTGTTGATGCCATGCACGTCGTCATGATTGTCAGTGACTCACTTACCTTGGTTGAAGTGTTAAACCTTTGTGCTGTGACCAAATATTTTCTGTATGCTCACATTCTTATTTTTCTTTATCTTATTTAATTGACATACGTTCTCTCCCATTTTAATTTGATTTGTCTTTCATGGTTGAGTATTACTTACTTGTTACCACTTTCTTTTCTTCCTTCGTTCCTTATTGTTTATTTCCAATGATGTAAGACTATTACTTGATTAGAAATGGCTAATGTTTCTCTGAAAGTGGCTGAAGCATTTTGTATATCCACCAGGAAAGAATAGGTAGTTTTTGTTTTTAAATTTAGTTAGAAGTTATCATTGTCATATGGATCTTCTTTCTCTCCCCCCTTCTCTGCTCCCTCCCTTTGTTATTTTCTTCTTTCTCTCCTTCATTCCTTTTTTTTTTTTTTAGACATACTAGTAGGTGTATAGTGGCAACTTAATGTTTCAGCATTGTTTATCTCAAGGACTAATGGTTTCCAGCATCTTCTCCCTCAATGTATGTTATGTCTTTGTCCTCTCTTGTGACATTATTGTTTAGATTTTATTGAAATTTAAAATACTTGTGTTCATTTTCCTGTTGTTGAGATTAATGATTCTATGGTAGATTTTGGTTACAAGCCCTTTCACAGATGTTTGGTTGTTCAAATAAGCTTATTTCCTGTTTAAATACTACTCTCATAAAGAGCAAAATTTTAATTTTAATAAAATTAAATTAAGTGACTTTCCAGATTATGCTTTTAATGCTTTATATAATAACTTATCAATAACATATACTTATTTAGCAATAAATAAAATAAAATAATATCTAGCAATAAAATATTTGGACTTGAAACAAAATACTTCTAACCAATTCAAGAATCAAGGAAGAAACTGTGAGAGAACTCAAAAGTCATCTTCCAGAGCACTAAATGAAAATACAGTATAGTTAAGACTAAAAGACAAAACTCAAATTGTTCTTAATAATTTTATAAACATTAATGGTTATTTTAGGGCAAAACTCAAATACATTATCTTGACTTTTTAGCAAATTAGATAAAGAGTAAATTATATGCAAAATATTATTCCAACATTTTGTACAGTCTATTATTTTGTAGGATTAATACCCTGTAACATTATTTTGTGCTTCTTTAGAAATAACTTTTTTCCATGTTCTGCATTTTTAAATTTATAATTTAGTAAATATCAAAATACTTTTGCCTACAGACTTTTCTTCAGCACTTACATTAAGAGACTGCTGTTGAAAGAGTTTATATGTTTTGAAAAAACATTCCATATGTAATTTGAAATACATTTTCTCTCGTTATAAAATTTTGTGTTGATATTTTAATATTTTTTTCAATATTTTTCTTAATTTGTGTTCTGGGCCTTAAAGTTTTGAATAAAACACTGCCATTGTTGTCTCTCTTATTGCTCCTTCAGGATATTTTCTTTATGATTATGTTTGGGAAAATTGATTACAATACAAGCAAGAGTATATGTGGGTGTGTGCATGACTTCTGGATTTCTGTTTTTTTTTTTTTCTTTTAAATTGTGAAGGTGTTTACATATCATGTATATACCCCATTTTAATAGTTCCTATCATCTTATACATGTTGTCTATTTTTTTTCCAGTAGATTTGTAGTACAATAGTGATCCTGATTTTAAACACCTTTTCTAATTGAACCAAAATCATAATGTTCACCATTACTATTTGTATTGACTACTTTCCCTCTTGATTGTAGTTGTGATAAAGTGTGTTTCTTTTTTTTTTTTTTTTTTTTTTTTTTTTTGATAAAGGCTGTGTGTTTCAGGTTTTATTTCATACAAAGCTTAAAGTGTGTTTCTTTATTTCATACAAAGCATTACCGAGTGCTGAGTGTGATAAAATTGTAATAAAAAATTTGGTTAAAAATATTTATAGTATGTTTCCCCTGTTGCTGCCTTGGAGCTACCTGGACCCTGTGAGCTTTCTTCAGAAGCAGGGTCCTTGCTCCAGCTTCCTGATTGAATAGCACCTGGGTTTGCAACTCCTGGATCCCCCGATCCAGAGTGTGCATACACAGATTGAGTAGGCCAGAGATCCTGGCTCTTCCTCCACCTGGCACACAATCCTCTGATTCTGGTACCCCTGCTGCTGGCTTGAATGGCTTGAACTCTGGGTGTGTGGGAAAAAAAAGAAAAAAGAAAAAAGAAAAAAGAAAAGAAAAGAAAAGAAAAGAAAAGAGCAGTTACCACAGATATCAATGAAATTGGAAGAATCCTCAGCACATACTTCCAAACCTCTACTCCACAAAATCAGATAATCTGGAAGAAATGGATTAATTCCTACCACATACCACCTACCAAAACTAAACTCAGAGCAGAATAATCTCCTAAACAAACCTCTCACATCCATTCAGATTGAAAAGGTAATACAAAACCTTCCCCCCTCAAAAAAATCGAGGACTGAATGGCTTCTCAGAAGAATTCTATCAAACTTTCATTAAAGAACTACAACCAGGTTTTCTCAAACTGTTTCATATAAATAGAGAGCAGGAACTGTTTGCCAACTCCTTTTATGAAACTAGCATCAGCCTAATACCAAAACCTGTCAGAAATACCACAAAAAAAGAAAACTGTAAGCCTGTATCTCTGATGAATTTAGTTGCAAAGATCTGGAACAAAATCCTCACAAACCGAATTCAACAACAAATCAAAATCAAGTAGGCTTCATCCCAGGGATGTAGGGATGGCTCAACATATGGAAATCAGTCAATTACATATACCACATCAGTAAATGTAATCAAAAGAAAGGCATTATCATCTCAATTGATGCAGACAAGGCCTTTGACAAAATACAACACTATTTCATGATCAAAGTCTGGAGAGAATAGGCATGGAGGATTTAAATCTCAACACAATAAAGGTTATATATAAAGCCCCTAAAGACCAAATAACACTTAATGGGGAAAGACTCAAAGAGTTTCCATTAAGATCAGAAAAAAAAATACAGGGGTGCCCACTCTCACCACTGCTCTGCAACTTAGTACTATAAGTCCTTGTCCAAAGAACAAGACAAGAGAAAAATAAATAAATAAAAGGGATACAAATTGAAAGGAAGAAGTCAAGTTATCCATATTTGCAGATGACGTGTTTCTATACATAACTGTCCAGAAAATATCCATCTCAAAACTTCTAAGGGTGATTTATTCCTTCAGTAAAGTGGCAGGGCACAAAAGCAACACATAAAAATCAGTAGCCTTTCTATATGCAAAGGACAAATATACAGAGAAAGAAATCAGTGAAGATGTCAATTTTGAGTACCAACAAAAATTTAAATACCTTGGAATAACACTAGCCAAGGTTGTCAAAGACCTATATAATGAAACCATAAAAAAATAAAATAATAATAAAAAAACCCTCCAGAAACCAATCATGGAGAATTTGAGAAAATGGAAAGATCTCCCATGCTCCTATGTAGCATTAATATTGGGAATTAATATTGGGAAAATGGCAATTTTACCAGAAAAAAATATACATATTTAATGCAATATCAATGAAAAATTTGGCATCAAAATAAAAAAAAAATTCAAAATTAATATGGAAAGACAGCAGTCCTTGGATATCCAAACATACCCCCAATAAAAGAAACTCCTCTGGAGGTATCAGTATATCAGATTTATAGCTATAGTACAAAGTCATAGTAATAAAGGCAGCATGGTACTGGCATAAAAACAGAAATATAGACCAATGGAACAGTATTGAAGACTCAGAACTTGGGTCAATTAACTAGAGCTACTTGATCTTTGACAAGGGTGCCAATAATATACAATTGAGAAAACACAGCATCTTCAACAAATGGTGGCAAAAAAATGGATAACCATATGTAGAAAAATGAACCTAGACTCACTCATCTCATTGTACACAAAAATCAAGTCCAAATGGATTAAATGGGGAAAGACTTCCTGAAAAAAATCCCAGTAGCCCAGGAAATTAAAGAATCACTCAAACAATGGGATCTCATGAAACTGAAAAGCTTTTGCTTAGACAAACATACCATAATCAGAGCCAATAGATTATCCCCAGAATGGGAGAAAATTTTCACCCAGTATGCCACTGACAGAGGTCTCATATCTAGAATGTACAAAGAACTCAAAAAGTTAAACAATAAAAAAAAAAAATATCAACCCTCTCAAAAAGGGGGCAGATGACTGAATAGGGAGTTCTGAGGAAGAAATACAAATGGCTGATACACACTTAGGAAAATGTTCAATATCCCTAACCACTAGGGAAATGTCAATTAAAACAACTATGAGATTCCACCTTACTCCAGTAAGGATGGTAATCATTAAAAAATCAGGGACAACAAATGTTGGTGAGGATGTGGGAAAGAGGAACCCTCATTCACTGTTGATGAGAATGTAAACTTGTAAAACCACTATGCAAATCAATATGGAGATTCCTGAAAAGGGTGAATATAGAACTACCAGCAGACCCAGTTATTCCCTCATTGGGCATTTATCTAAAATGTTCCATGCTTCACTACAGAGATATTTGGTAAACCATGCTTCTACAATAGCTAAGAACTTGAATTAATCCGGATGCCCATCATTGGGTGAATGAATAATGAAGTTGTGGCACACAATGGAATTTTATCCAGCAGTAAGAAAAAAAAAATGGTACAACGAAATTTGTATAACAATGGACAGAATTGGAACAGATCATAGTCAGCAAACTCACACCATCACAGAGAGACAAGCACCACATGGTCTCACTCATCTGCAATTCCTAAGCTGGACCAGCCTGAGTTGCTGACATACATGATGTGCAATTCAAACCCAGACAGTAGGGATGCAAGGCTTTGGGGGTAGGGGAAGGGCAGGGTGGGAGAAAACAAACACAAAACTAAATTCCAAATGCACTGGAATCATAGAAATCTTTGCCTTTGAAGAGAGACTAAAAGATATAACCCTCAAAAGGTGTGATGGGGGAGAACCTGAAAAGAAGGTGTCCTGGAGAGGGTGGGATTAAACCTAACCTTAAATATATATATATATCTTGCTTGTAACTTCCAGTCCCAGAAATCAGTTGCTACCCACAATGAGCTGAGAGAGACCTATGAGGTCCCCAAACCAAGACAGTCTTCTGTCAAAGCACTTGATTACCCACCTGAGGCAAAAGGTAAGACCCTATTGCTGAAGACACATATGGTGCCAACAAAGAGCATGGAGAGAACTGGCTGGAATCTGGAAGAGAGCCAGACCCCAGAGAGTTAGCTCATCTAGTGCTGGAAAGTGCTATATGAGCTATTGAGGGAAAGTGGCCAACAGTGGTCTGAGCAACTAGAGGTCTAAGCTACTCAGAAGCAAACACCATGACAGGATGTACACTCCAGTGCAATAGTGGCACATAACTTTCTGATTAGCTAAAAGATCTGCTCAATGTAAAGGATATCATATCTGGAGTTGGGACCCAGGACAGAATCCTCTGGAGACAAAGAATATGCTCTCCATTGTCAAGCTTGAACTATTCTTTGGCTACAAAAGGGGCAAAATCCATTGCAATCTCCCCTAAATAAATAACACTTATCCAAGTTAACATATGCTGACTTCTGACTCTCATTGGAGAATTAATTTGCTTTTTTTTTTTTTTTTTTTTTTTCAGAAGGTAGCGAGAGGCAAGGAGATAAACCACTTTGCATGTCAGCCAATGGCCCAGGTGAAACCGCAGAGGAAGTAGGGAGATGAGCAAGAGTGCTGCTTCCATGGTGAGCCTGACAAGCAGCATCAGGTGAAGGAGACAGAACAAGAGGATACTCAACACTTACCAAAGCAGAAGTCCAGAGGCTCCCAAAAGCTAATCGCCGAAGTAGAATTAAACCACATCCACCAAGTCTTAGGGAATTTTGAAGAAGAGGGGGCAGAAAGCTTTTAGGAGCCACATGTTGAGAGATCATGCCCAGAAGAATTGCCTTTCCCCCAAAACTGAATTCTACTCCCATAATGCATAACTCACAATCCCATGGGGAATACCTCCAACCCCACTGAGGAGTGTCCCCAGTGGCCTGTGGGCAGGGACCAGTGAAAAGAGGGTACCAACACATGATGTGTCTATATAAATTATGTTGTTAATAATAATAAATAAAAATATTGATGTCTGGGAGTTGGAGAAAAGACACAAAGGTTAAAGACATTTGCTTGCAAGCTTGCCAACCAGAATTTGTTCTCCCAGCACCCACATGGAGCCAATCCACATGCAAAGTGTAATGCACTTCTGTAATCCCAACATGCATAAGGTCATGAATGCTAAAGCTAGGAGCATTCAGAAGCTGGAAAGCAGCAATCACAAAATCAATGAGGGAAACTCTACCTCAAACAAACAAACAAACAAACAAAAAAAGAGGGGAGGGAGAAAAGGCAAACCATCCCAAGATTTTTCTGTGACCTCTATGTGGGTGTGGTGGAACACATGAGCCTATATGCATACATTTTACACAAACACAGACTCATACATGTATATATATATATGATGTATATAAAATATACACATATAAGATGGAGAAATTAGTGCAAGAAAGTGAATCAGTATAATATGAAGTAGAGATCCCTTTCAGTTTAACATGGCTCGAGTTGTATAAAGTACACAACAGTATTCAACTTTAACCTCCCCCTGAAGACACTACTGCTGTTTTGGGTGTACAGTGAGATTTGAAGTGCCAAAGAATTTTTCTCTGAGCTCCATTTTCATCAGACCTGCAATCCTGCATCACAGTTGGTAGTCTTTCTAAGCAAACTTGTCTCTTCCCTATCTGTAAAAATGCTGGTGCTTAATGCACAGTGTAAAGCTCACAGGAGCAACGGGACATTCTCATGTGGTCTTCAGGGGTGTGCTTTTCTCAGCATCCTCACTCATCCACGGTGAATGCTGCACTTGGACCTATGTCACCAAAGTGGTGTGTTCGTGTATTTTTGCTGTTTCTTTCCCAGCAGCTAGCAGACTATAGCTCCTTTACCAGGAATAAGGGTTTTATATGACATCAGGTTTATTTATTTGCAAGGAAAGAGAGAGAGAATATGAATATGGATGTGTCAGGACCTCTTGCTGCTGTAGATAAAATCCAGACACATGCACTACTTTCTGCATCTGGCTTTATATGGTTACAGGGGTATCAAAACCAGGCCATCAGGCTTTGCAAGCAAGGGCTTTAACTGCTGAGCCATTTCTCCAGTCTATGGTATCAGTTTTGATGGAGGACTACTGTGCATAGGTTTATTTTTCCCCCACTTTGTTTAGTTTCCTCTACATCTGTAATGACTTCTTGTTCATTTCTCACATACAGATATGCATTATTTTCACTCCTAGTAGAGTGCCAGAAATTGATCAGCAACAAAAGGATAGAAGCAAGGGTTTGGTAGTGAAAATGCATGTTCCCTCCCTTTGGTGGCAACAGGTTGTGTCTTTGCCCAGCAAAGCAAAACCCAGTCACCATTTGTCCTCATGGACTATTAAGGAAACCTCTTTCAGATCTTCTGCCTTGGGCCCATACTTCTTCATATGCATCTTGTAGAAGCCCATGGAAGTGCAGAGGAGAAACTTGGTGAGTCTTAAGTATAGTTATTGGTTTTCCAGACTATCTTAGTAGCCCATACTTGGCTCCTATTCTTCTTTTTTTTTTTTTTTTTTTTTTAATTTTAGCTTTCCTTCCTCACTACTTTGTGGCTGCCACTGGGTCATCCTCTATGCTTCTAAATTCTAATTCTAATTCTAATACAAATGGCAGGTTCAGAATTTTGTAGACTGAGTTTAGAACAGAAGTGGGTGGAAAAGCTGAATGTAAAATTGAAAATCACAGAAATTCTCTTCTTGAATAAAAGATTCAATAAAATATATATGTTCATATCTTACATTATTAGCTGATCCAAAACATTTACAGATGAATGAATATTTTCACCTGAAAACTTAGTAGTTTTATTTTTCTCCTCAGATATCTTGATCATGAAAATAATTTATAGTTTCCGTATTCTCCATAAAACAATAGAGAATCACTAAAATAAATACATCATATTCAGATATATACTAACTCTGAAATGATTATGACAATTTAAAGAAAATCCTTCCAATACTAAAAAGTGAAAGTGCTCATTATTTCTAATTAAAGAACCATTCAGTCCCCAATGACATGTAAAAGTGAGATATTTCATGCACTTAGCAAACAGTTTGCTTCGAACAACTGTTATGAGTTTAGTATGATTACACTTATGAGTTCTGAGCTGATAAAGTGTTAGGACATGAAAACCATCAATACATACACATCCAGTGTCTTCCTCTCTCAATCATCTGTGAGAACAAAAAACAATGAGCTTATAGTAATGAAACAAAACTAAACTAAGGAAATTCATGCTCTGTAGGAAGAAAGAGAAAAAGAAACAAGTTCAGGAAGGAATGCAGAGAAATCTCTATGAGAAAATTCAGGGGTAAAACGTGTGGATCACATAGAAAGGGCCTGGAAAAAACACACAGGAACTCAGCCTTAAAGGGTTATATAATTGCCACTTGCATGCAATGGTTCACAAACAAGCTGTTTACTTCTTGGCAATAGTTTTCAAAAAATTCATAAATTTTTTAAATGTGCATACTTGAAAATAAATTATATTACTGAAAATTACAAAAATGTTATAAAATTTTGAATTTATTTATATCTAGCCTGTGAAATATAAAGTATTGGAAAGAAAAATTCTTTTAAATGATTGCTAAAAATAATATAATGTAATAAAAACAGGTAATCTTTAGTAATTTATATTTTAAATATACTTAGTTACTGTCAACAACAGGAAGTCATTATAAGGAAATAATAGACAAATAAGGTGACACATACTATATTCAAAATATTATTTGAGCCAATATTATATTTTTCTACCTTCTCTGTAAGGATTCAGTGAAATCATGTATCAATGAAATAAGATGCATATTAATATTTTCCACATCATCATCATCATTACTATTATTATTTATTCTGCAACTCAGATGTAGAAACTCTTGATTAGAAGCATTGACACATTCATGCCCCTTAAGCTATAAAGTTTTTATGTAGTGTAACAAGGGACTAGGAAGATGGCTTAGAAGTTAAGAGGCAACATGCCTGCAAAGCCCAAAGACCTCAGTTCAATTCTCCCATACCCATGTAAGCCAGATGCACAAGATGGTGCATACATCTGGAGTTGGTTTGCAGTAGTTGGAGAGCCTGGAACATCCATTCTCTTTCTCAATCTGCCTTTTCTTTTCTCTCTCTATCTCTCTCTCTCTCAAATAACTAAAATACAATATTTTTAAAAAACCCTTTATATAGTATAACAAGATTTTAACCTAGGCTTGGGTAATCCTAATCCAGCACTGTTGAAAATTTATTGTGTGTTCGTATCAATCAAGGGTCTTGTTAAAACACAGCTCATGCTTCAGTGTTTCTGTATTCTGCACTGAAAACAAGCTCCTTGGTGATGTTTCCTGCCTAAAAAAATACTGTGACTGGGATAAGAAGAGAAGATTACTTTTCCAATATAAAACTATACTACTGTCTAAACTGATATTAAGCACAAATAAAATGGAGGAATTGATGTGGTTTTTGTATTTGAAAACCTGTACTTATGTGTGATGAGCAGTTTTGTTGTGTTCAGCAAAATCTATATAAGACATTAATAGCACAATTTAGTAAAAAAAAAATGTAGCTAATATGGAAAAGTTTTCCAAAATTTAAAATGTAAACCTACTGGAATTGTTGAATAAGTATATTTATTTTAGAAATAAATTTTCACAAACTCTGAGAAGTTCTTACAGCCACATTTATTATTCTAGTGTTGGAGATGTAACCCAGGGTCTTTCTCATTTTATGCAAGCATTCTACCACAGTATATCGATCTTAACCATTAATACTTTTATTTGTACTAGACAAAAATGGAATTCTCCAAAATATGAAAATAATAGGAAACTATGGATAATGATTACATGCAATGGCCTCACAGCCGCAGTAGCCTGCAGCACTGCCATCAAGGACATGAGTTGCCTGCAGCCCATCAAGCTCTCCTGGGGAACCAAAGTGCTGTGCAGGACCAGGGCGCAGGGACAGGGCAAGTAGGTATGTGTGGAATTTATGGATGATAGAAGACGCTCCATCATCTGCAATGTAAAATTTAGAGAGAAAAGCTCAGAGATTGCTCCAAATTTGTTGTGTTCTGGATCCACCAATTGGCCCTCAAGATTACCTGCAATGTCAAATAAAGTGTTTGTATTGTTTAAAAATTCATAAATAAATACAATGAGTTAAAGTCTATTTTGAAAAGTTACTTATCAAAATAAGGAAAAAAAAAACTTTGCTATTTAGAAAAGACCTGCATTTTTTATAAATACTAATCAGGCAAGAACAGTCCATTCTATACATGACCATATCATACATAGAAATTAACCATGCCCTTAACACAGTTGCTGTTTAAAATTCAATAGCTCTCGGAGGCCTGCATGAATACTTAATTTCTATGACATACTATGTGTGTGTCAGATTATTCTTAATTTCTCATGAAAGAGGCCGTCTAAATTTAGAGTAGAGATAGAATTGTACTTTTATACTTTCTAGGATAATTTGATAATTTACTGAAAGGTTTAGGTTTATTAAGAATTAAAATTAATTAAATTTTACCATTAGGAATATCAGAAATACAAAAACCTTAGCGTGTTAGTTTTTTTTTTTTTTTTTACAATGGTGCTAGGGCCTTAGGTCAGATGGTAGATATATTTTCATCTTTTTCAAGAGTCTCATTACTGACTTTTTAAATTTCTTTTATCAGTGTATGTGAACACATTCATGTTGGTGCCATCAATCCCTCTCCTCCCCCCTCTGAAGGGACTATAGTGGGTGTACAAGTTTGCAATACCACCAACAGTGAATGAGGGTTCTCTTTCCCTGGAGCCTACTAAATATAATATTCATTGTCATTTTACTTTTTTAATGGTTGCCACCATGACTGCAGTAAGGTGGAATCTCATAGTTTATTTAATTTCCCTGATGGATAAGTACTGACCATTTGTATTTATTTATTCCTTTGAGAGTTCTCTATTCAGTTCTCTACTACATTTTTTTTTAAAGTGGATTATTTTTTTGTCTAGTTTTTGGAGTTCTTTATAGATTATTTGTAGATATCTGGTCTATGCCAGTGGTATAGCTGGCGAAGGACAAATGTTTTCTCCCATTTTGTGTGTAGTCTCTTGGCTATTATATTTTCATATGCCTGTCTGTACATAGCTTTTTAGTTTCACAAGAACACACTTTTGGAGTGATTGTTTAATTTCCTGGGCTATTGAGTTTTATTGTGGACGTCTTTCCCCACTCATATCATGAAGAGGTCTGCTTACTTTTGTGTCCAGTCATTTAAGAATTTCAAGTCATATATTGTCTTAAATCCCTTTAAAGTTGATTTCTAAGCATGGTGAGAAGTGTGGTTCTAGTTTCATTTTTTTACACAGTAGTCATTCAATTTCTCAAGTACTTTTTATTGAAAATGCTGTATTTTCTTCAGTGTAAATTTTTGGCTCTTTTGCCAAAGATCAGGTAACTGTAGTTGTTTGAACTAAGGGCTGAGTCATCTTATACATTGATTTATATGTCTTTTTTATTCCAGAATCATGCTGTTTTTATTACTATGGCTTTGTAGTATAAATTGGGTATGCTATAACTCCAGTGGTGTTTCTTTTGTTGTGGATATTTTTTGATATCTGAGGCCATCTGCAGTTCCATATAAATTTTATAATTGTTTTTTTTTCTATCTCTGTGAAAAATTATGGTGGAGATTTTATTGATAATGTATTGAACCTTTTTTATTTCTATTGCTACAATTGACATTTTTCACAATAATAATTCTACCTATCCAGGAGCATGGGAGGTCTTTCTCTCTTCTCATATCCTCCTCAATTTCTTTCTTGAGTGTTTTTGTTTTCATTATATAGGTTTTTCTCTTCCTTGGTTAGTGTTATTCCATGATATTTAATTTTGTTATGACTATTGAAAATGGGACAGCTTCACTGATTTCTTTCTCTATATTTGTCTTAGGTACATAGGAAGGCTACTAATTTTTGGGGGGTGTTGACTTTGTATCTTGACAATTTTCTGAAGGAATTTACCACCTTATACGTTTTTTGGTAGTCTTTCAGGTCATTTATGTATAGGACCACGTCACCTGTAAAAAGGACTAGTTTGACTTCTTCCTTTCCAATTTGTTCCCCTTTTTATAGCTTTCTCCTGACTTATTTCTTGGAATAGGAGTTCTAGTATTATACTGAAGAGCAGTGGTGAGAGTGGAAACACCTGTCTTATTCCCACTCTTAGTGGGAACTCTTTGAGCCTTTCCCCATTTAACAAGATGTGGGTCTTACATACTTTTTATGTAGCCTTTATTTTGTTGAAATATGCTCCCTCTGTCCTTAAAATTTCCAGTGTTTTTTTTTTTTAATTTTTTAATTTTTTATTTTTTAGAGAAAGACATAGAGACAGACAGAGAAAGAGAGGGAGAGGGAGAAAGATAGAGAATGGGCCCACCAGCTCTCTCTCTGCTGCTGTGAACAAAATCCAGATGTGTGCCCTCCTTGTGGGCAAGTGTGGCATTGCGCCTTTGCTTCACTTTACATCTGGCTAAACGTGGGACCTGGAGATTGGAACCTGGTTCTTAGGCTTAGAAGGCAGGCGCCTTAACCGCTAAGCCATCTCTGCAGCCCAATTTCCAGTGTTTTGATCATAAAGTGATGCTGTAATTTGTCAAAGGCATTCTCAGCATGTTTTGAAGTGATCATATGGTTCTTGTGTTTAAGTTTATTTATGTGGTGTTTTATGTTTATCAATTTCAATATTGAAGATGAAATATGAATATTGAATGTACATATGTTGAATCATACCTGAATCACCGCAATGAAACCTGCTTGATTGAGGTGCATAATGCTTTTGATGTTTTGCTGAATTCAGTTTACAAGGATTTTGTTCAGAATTTTTGCATCTAGATTCATCAGAGAAATGGGTCTATAGTCTTCTTGTATATTTGTTTTTGGTATTGGCACGTTCCCTGTTTTCAAGTTTTGTGGAATAACTTGAGAAAGAGTGATGGTTTGTGAGAAAGATGAAAATTTGGTAAAATTAGGCTGAGAATTCATGAGTTCCTGGACTTTTTTATGTGCATGGGAGGGTTAGGTCCATTTTCAATCTTATTGGATGTAATAGATTTGTTTAGGAGATTTATCTGCTCTGAATTTAGTTTTGGTAGGTGGTAGGTGTCTAGGAATTCAACTATATTTTTCCAAGTTATACAACTTTTGGAGTAGAAATTTTGAAATATGACCTGATGATTCTTCCAATTTCTTTGATGTCAGTTATTACCTCTCACTTTTTATTTCTAATTTTGTTAATTTGAGACTTTTAGTCAAATTGGCAAGGAATTTATCATTCTTGTTTACTTACACAAAGAACCAGTTCTTCATTTCATCAGATTTTTAAAATTGTTTTCTTAGTTTACGATTCATTATTTTCTGCTCTGATCATAATTATTTCTTTCTGTCTTGAATTCTTAGGGTTGGTTTGTTCTCTTTCAAACACCTTTAGGTAGATGATTACATTATTAATTTGAGAACTATATGTCTTTGTTATGAAGGCATTTAGTGCTATAAATTTTCTCTGTTGTTTTCTTCAATTTTGTTAAGCTGAGTGATGAAAATGCTTGTTGTTATGCATGATTTGCATTTCACTTATGTAATTTTTTAATAATTTGCTTCTAATTCTGCTATTCATTCAGTTAGGGTATCATTAAGTTTATTTAATAAGTATATTATACTTTCATTTTGGCTTTTTATGCCTGGTGTACTCTTTGTTTTCAATAGAGATTTCCATTGTGGGGCTAGGCATTCTTGGTGGAGATATCTCCACTTCCGTGTGTGTGTGTGTGTGTGTGTGTGTGTGTGTGTGTGTGTGTGTGTTGTTTGCATTGAGATTTACCCTTCTATAGGTAGAAGTCTTCTTTTGTTAAGGAGGAAGCACATAGTTTTTGTAGGATCTTCAGTGAGTTTTCTGTTTAGAGTTTGAAGCAGATTTGTGGTGTTATAGCCACAAATTCAACTGGTGGAGGGTGCATGCATGCCAGAAGCTCTTGTCTGGTGGCTGGTACCAAAGTGCCTTTGTGTCTGTTGGATGGCTGAAGTATCTTCAGCCTGTGATTGCTGTGGTCCCATGCCTACACTTCATCATAAGTGCTTGCCCCAGCTCCCCTACTGCACCCAAGCTCCACAAGTATGTAGATGTTGCACTGGAACTGCTCTGGAGGGCACTAGCTAACCATTCTGGCATCCTGTTCCTGGCCATTGCTCCCCATTAGAGGATAGTAGGACCTTCAGCATGGAACCCATGGAGCTCTTGGGGTCTGATTGCCAGTGTGCATGAAGAATGGGCTACTTGCGCAAGAGAACACCAATATGATCTCAAGCCTTGGCATGAGTCACCTGCAGTGTGAGGTGGTCCTCTGTCTGAGTAGACCAGGTGTGGAGGAAGACCCAACATCATATGCCTGGGCAGGTCAAACTCAGTATTCCTGAATGTGATTTAGGCAGCACCAGCCCACCCCAGTGTGACCGTCATAGGGTTCCTGCTTTTGCACCCTAGCTGTGCTGCAGAGTGTGTAGGAATAGGCAGGTACCATTTGTGCACCCAAACACCCACCCAGTAGGGGTCTGCTAGGTCTCTTCTATTATTGGACCATCCCCTCCCAAATCTTGCCTTATTTCACCCCTGGAGTTCTAGCACAGTTTAAAATCTTCAAGCTTGCTAAGAAGACCTCATATGTGCTGTTATTTGCTGGAACTTGTATTCTGTGATGTTCTCAAGATTATGTTATAACATGGCACCTGTTCACTATCAATAAGATGTTAAATTATAGGTCAAAAATCCTAGAACTTTGACATATAATTTATACCACTTAATGCTGGCCCTTTATTAATTCAAGAGCGTGAGAGCAAGAACAAGAGCAAGAGCGAGAATAGGAGAGAAGAGAGAGAGAGAGAGAGAGAGAGAGAGAGAGGCAGGGAAAGTCAGTGCACCAGGACCTCCAGGTACTGCAATTGAACTCCAAATGCATGTGCCACCTTGTGCTCATGTGTGACCCTATGTGCTTGCATCACTTTGTGCATCTGGCTTACATGGGATCTGGAGAGTCAAACATGAGTCCTTAGGGTTTGCAGGCAAGCACCTTACACACTAAGCCATCTCTTCAGCTCCTCAGCAATTTTTTATTGAACTTCCTACTTGAGCCCTTAGCAAGAGATTCCTGCTAGAGAGAGTGTGTCACTGGGGGACATTCTGATTACAGCCCTAAGATATGTTTGGAAACAGATCTTCATTCTAGCCCCAAAGTGTGGAGAGCTTGCTTTGCACTCTGTCCATCTGTGCTTGATTGTGGTGCTGGCTCTTGGTATTGTCTCTCTGTTTGGACCTATAAATGGGTGCCAGCTCCTTCTACTTATGATAGAATTTCCCCTGCATCGGTGAGCCTGAAATAAATCCATTCTACCCATATATGGTGCCTGATTGGATGTTCATCCCAGCAACATGGTGCTGACTGCCATAGTCATCATAGGTGAGCTACCTCTTCCCTCTTCCACTGCAGGTCAGCATACAGGACACACACACACACACACACACACACACACACACACACACAATGTCTCATTTAATATTTGTCTCAAATTTCTACAATTTAATTTATAGCTTTGGTCCCACTTCTGTGACCTTCACTATGTATTTCTTGTACAGAGAATTTTAAGATAATGGTTCATCAAGGTTAACTGTGATACCAGTAATTTCTGTTTCAAAGCTCTTCAATTGAGGCTTCAGGTGAGGCTGCTCTTTGCTTGGATTTCCACAGAGTGCCCTCCAGTCTTCATTTGAGCCCTGCATGCTGACAATGCAGGTATAGGATTGGGTCACTGTTCAAATCTAATTTCAGGTACTTTTGTGAGACTGTGTTTTTTTGTTTCCCTCTACAAAGTAGATAATTATGAAAACTACAACATAATTGATACTCTTTGCATTCCTGCTATTCCTAGACATGTATGCTTGTTAGCCCTGGAACTGCCAATGGGAATTTGACATGGGCGATGAGGATAACTCAAAAGGAATGTAGCATTTGAACTAAAATATCCATGAAATTGCTGTAAAGACTAATTTAGGAATGGGCAATTTCAGGCAAATGTTGACGATGTGAAAATTTATGCTAGTGTATTCATAGGACTTATTTAACATAGCTAGATTGGGGTCTGAGAAGCATTCATAGAAAACCATTATTTTCTTACATCAGATACAGGCAATGTGATTACCACTTAACACCGAGGTGTGTATTGAAATAGTTGATGTAATTTTCTGGTATATAGTTAAGATTGGTTTTGTATGTATATGTGTGTGTTTATGCACCTGAAATTAATAATGCTTTCTTTAGTTCAGGAACACTTTTTCATATTTTTTGGGGGCATCTCTCTAGTGTTTATGGTGATAATTGTGTTTACTTTGTGACATTCTTAGTTTCATAATTAAATTTCAAGTACATATTGTGATTTTGTGAAAAATTCAGTTGTGTGTATATTTATAAATTTTTTTCAGATCATTCACTTAGTCAGTATTAAACCACTTATGCAATAAATGAATTGAATTCCATATTACAATACAGGATTTCATTGACATATAGAATTAAGCATTGGCTTCAGTAGTGCTCAGAGACTGTTCTGGCTTGTAACTTCCTCAGTGTTGTCTGCAAACCAGCAACATGGCATTCATGAATGTGTCTGTCACAAGTGAATAATCTCAGAAGTTATGGAGGAGAACTGAAGGGAAAAACTTCATCTTTACCAAGCCTCCAACTGATTGGCACATGTATCAGGATTTCAAGAGCACTGTATTAAGGTGAAATGTAGAACATCCAGTTTATAAAGTATGTTGCTCTTTCCTTTAAAGACAAACATTCCCTGAAGCAAAGTGATTTAAGTAGCCAGCCTAGAGCATATATCAGCATCACATTAGCATCAATATCTGAGAAGTAAGCAATTTTTTTGTGTATTTTTCACCTACTTATTTTTAAATAAGATGTGAGTAAATTGCCAAGGTTGGCCTTGAACTCACTCTATCCCATGAAGACTTTGAATTTGGAATTTTTTCCCCATAGCCTCTCATAGCTGAGATTATAATCCTGTATTACCTGGACTAATTAGAAATAAATATTCTCGAGGTATACAAGTAATCCACATTCATTTAAGAGTTAATTGCCTTTAAGAAAATTACTTTTGCTGTTCTTCATTTTCCTCATATATAAGGTGGAGACAGTCATAATATGTCTATTATAAATTCATGTGGGGATTATAGCAAGATAAATTATTGAGAGAAGTGCCAGATGTTTGGTAAGAATTCAATAATCTAATTATTTTACCTTGATTTTGGTTTGTATTAGGCTCTGAAAAATAACTTGTTTTTCACAGAAAGTGAGCCTGGTACAGGGAACCAAGGTGGCTGAGTGAGAGTTTAAAGGTGCAGCAGAGGTCGCGTCGTGAGCTTTGATTTCTCATGATTCCACTTCCTCCTGGGGTGAAACCAAATGATAGGCCAGGTCGGTAGAGCTTTCTTGACCATCAACGGCAAATGAAGTTTTTGATCACAGGCTAGCAAGAAATGCACCTGCCATTCATGAGACAGCAAGGGCAGCCTCAGCTGAGCTGCTGAAGTCATTGCTAGCAGCCCCCACAATCAGTACTGTTTCAAGGCAGCCTTCATCAAAGAGGCACAGCACACCCCAGCTAGTGACATCAAAGATAACACATGAAAGAACAGAACCCTCTCAAGGATGTCTTTTTTTTTTTTTTTTCTAAGGGAAATTACAGAAAGAATGATATACTTAGAAGAGAAATAAAGCCAGAAGGGATGAAATACATTTTGTATTTGGGCCACTATAAGAATAGACATATATCTTGGTTTAAAAAAAAAAAAAAAAAACATGATGTATGTTTTACTTAAATTGATTTTAGGGAAGATTATGACAGATTAAACCTATAGAATTATGATTATTTTTTTCCACAGTTATATCCTTTGCTTCAATACAATATTAGAAAAATAGTATGGGACATATCTGTCTAAAAAGGAATGTTCAGATAATGTTTCACCGAGAATTATAAAGAACAAGTGTGACATTGTTTTTCTTCTTTAAGAAAAAAAAGTAATAGTAAAAGACAGCACCTAAAAACACCTCGGAAAATGAGTGAACATTTTACATGCTCTTGTAGTCAGCACCAAATTGCTGGGATGCACTTCCAAATCTGACACAGTTTATAGGAGGAAGGATTTATTTCAGCTTATAGATCTAAGCGGAAGTTCCATCAGTGGTGGAAGAAGCTGGCTCAATTTCATAAGACCAAGCACAGAAAGAAACCATCAAGTAGCCAGCAACACAAGCAACCACACTCCAAAAGCAGCAATGAGCAGAGGCCCAGACAGAGCTCAGACATTTCTGCATACTTTTAGCTAGAAATCAGAGCAGGCCCAATGACACCTCTTCCAGCCAAGCAACTAGAAGCAAGCTTTAAAAAGAAACCTGAGTCTATTAGGGTACATACATTCAAACTAAAATCTTTACCAGGTAGAAAATGGCGATGTTTTATGACATTTATGGAACTGACAAAACTGTATCTGAATTAAAAGTTAAAAATAATAATGGTGAAGGTCATATGAGGAATAAATGCCATTACATTTTCTGCTTTTAATTTCTCTGTGGGTGTGTCCATGTTCATGTGTGTAAGTGTGCACATGTACACTCTAGGAGGCATGTGTGGAGATCAGAGGAAAATCTTTACTGTTGATTCTTGGGATATTCTTTGCTGGTAGAAGACCTATTTGATTTTCAGGTGCAAAGCCATTTGTTTAATCCCCAGAACCAACACGTTTAAAAATGTTTTCAGGGTGGGAGAGATGACTTAGTGGTTAAGGAGCCTGCCAGTGAAGCTTAAGTATAAAGTACACACACACACACACACACACACACACACACACACACAGAGAGAGAGAGAGAGAGAGAGAGAGAGTCAAACATGGGTCCTTTAAAAATTTATTTATTTGAGAGAGAGAGAGAATGGACACAACAGGGCATTCAGCCACTGCAAATGAACTCCAGATGCATGTGCCACTTTGTGCATCTGGCTTACTTAGGAAGGACCCAGGTTATTCCTCAGTATATGACGATGAATGCATCTGGAGTTTACTTGCAGTGGCTAGAGACCCTGCTGTTCCCATTCTTTCTTTCTTTCTTTCTCTCTCTCTCTCAAATAAAGTACAATACAGAAATACAAGGTAAGTTTCAAATAGTTTTCAATAATGTTACAGAACTTGTTACAGGCCAAAGTCTTTCATGTGCCCAAGGATATGAAAATGGGTCGTCAATCCCAAGTCATTTGTCTTAATTCAAAGTAAATTCCCTTGAAGAACCAAACCATGTTGCTACTCTCTCTCTCTCTCTCTCTCTCTCTCTCTCTCACCCAGAGTGTGCACTGCACTGCATGTAGGGGAAGTATTCAACCCAATGGTGAGTATGCAGTTTTGAATTTTCTATTGTTTAGAATATTATATCCTATGAATGGTTATGGTGGAAACTGACTACTGTAGAATTTGCCATTTACAGAAAATCAATTAATTCCAGAGAGAAACCAAACTACCTCTCTCTGCTTTTATGCAGCATAGGATCAAGGACATGTTTGGCAGTATCAATTATTCTACCCATTCTAAATTGGACAATATTCACAGTACTGGGCACATCCATCTTTGAAGTTAGCAGGTATGTATATTTTAGGAGATGATAGCACATATAGGGGGAACATTTATGGACACTGAACTTTGTAAGTGTCTTTCTAATGATCATACCCGAGACTGAGTGTCTTGAGCTACTTCCTGGGAAGAATCACAGTGAGAGGTCCAAAGAGCTAACCTAAGCATTGACAGAGGAAAAGAACATTCTGGAAGACTGTGAAATACATGGAAATATTGTGCTCACACTGTAGCTGTTTGCACAGATGCCAGGTGACTAGATGTTGCTCTCATGAGGAAACACAGTCATCAGAGCTACACAGCCCAGCCTTGTAGTTGTATTGGAGAGTGTGTATTTTAAGGGACAGAAAAAGCAAAAAGGAATCTATGATAGACTTAGCTACATGACCATAAAATGTCTATAAGGTCATTATAGGAGGAAACATAGCTTGGCACTGGGGAGTGGCTCAGAGTACAAGTGTGAGTATCTGAATTTGGAAACCATTTATGGTAGCACGAGTATCCATAATGCAACACCCCTAATATAAGAAGGGAAGAGATGAGTGATGAGACATCTTGTTTCATACAAGGTGGAAGGTGAGGAATGACACCCAATTTTTTCTCTGATCACCGGGGCATTGCGTCATGTGCTTTCTGGTACTCACATACATGAACATGGACTCACATGCACATGCATATGCATATCATGCGTACATATACACATACATGCCAAAGAAAAAAGAAAAAAAAATCTGGGCTGGAGGAATGGCTTAGCAGTTAAGGCTCTTGCCTGCAAAGCCAAAGGACCTCGGTTTGTTTCCTCAGGACTCACACAAGCCAGATGCACAAGGGGAAGCATGCAACTGGAGTTCATGTGCAGTCCTGGAAGCCCTGTTGTGCCCATTCTCACTCACACTCTCTCTATCACCCCCTCTTCTCCCTGCCTTTTTCCCTCTTTCAAATAAATAAATAAAAATAGAATTGTTTAAAAAAAAAGGAAAAAAAAAACCTGTTGAAATATAACCTGCTGTTACTCAATACAAAATAGAGCCCATAAGTCTTTAGATATGTTGAAGAAACAAGTAATCAAATCAACAGAGATGCAGTAAAAATTACAATAAATATAGTAAGCACAAATCAACCTGCAAGAAACAACTGAGAGCCAGAAACTTTGAAACATTGTTATTGAGAATGGATGAAATTCATATGATATGCATATTTGGAGGGAATATCATTCTCTATGTGAAGCTTAAGGTACCTATGACTTTGATACAGAAATAATTGAAAGACATAAAAATCACTTAGAGGTGTTTTATTACAGCATTAATTTTTGTTCATGGAAAAACAGGCCACACGTTAGAGTTTATATGTGTTCAATAATTTATAATAAATATTCATGAATTAATAAACTGGATATTTGAAATCTTAAAGATGTGGGGGAATCATTATAATATGTTTAAGTAATCAGAGTTTGAAAATCACCATGCACCTTATAAATTATGTTACTGAAACATAGGAAAACTCAAAACCAAATATGAAAAATGGTTGCAGCTGGATGGCAGCATGCTGAATTAATTTTCTCCTCAATATTTTAAAATAAACTTTATATGGTTATAGGTATCTATTGAAGGGAAATTTACATAGCTAATAGCAAAAATTTCCTAAAGTAAACCTCCTCACATCTAGGTTTAAAAAAAAAAAAAATCCTGTTGGATATGTCCATAAAAGAAGATGATATACCTTTAACATTATTTTTCTCTATGGAATGTAAAAATTTAGCTCATTTATCTCACTCCCAAGTACCCTTTCCTAGTAATAAGCATCACATGCAGTGTAACTTTTGGTTTTTAAATTATCAAAATAAATAAAAATTTAAGTCACATTTCTTTCTCAATTATGGTAATGGGTTATTGATTACTTGTTTACAAGACAAGGCATGAATTTTACTATTCATTTACCATTTCCTTTTTTCCATTCTATTTCTACCATTGATAGCAAACATTATATTTGCTTTGGGAAGACAAAAACTATTCTTTAATTATATATATATATATATATATATATATATATATATATACATTTCAATGGTACTTCTTTTTTTGGCTTTGGGGGGAGGATCTTCTTGACCACAAATATGTTACGTTTATACCACATAGCTTGCAGTGTGTTATGATTATCAATGATTATCATTCTTCCTTTATCTGTCAGAATATCTGGATCTGATAAACCAGAGTATTCATATGATCAAATTGTTATTATTATTTTTTAATTTGGGGGGGTTATTTATTTATTTATTTAGTTATTTATTTGAGAGAGACAGACAAAGAGAGAAAGAGGCAGAGAGAGAGAAAATGGGTGCACCAGGCCACTGCAAATGAACTCCAGATGCATGTTCCACCTTGAGCATCTGGCTTACATGGGTACTGGGGAATCGAGCCTTGACCCAGAGTCCTTAGGCTTCATCGGCAAGCACTTAACCACTAAACCATCTCTCTAGACCAAATTATTTTTCTTACAATCAATGCTAACCACCACAGGGAACTTGTGAGCCCACGATCACGTGCACATCTAGCTGTCAGGGACAGTCCCTCTGCAATGATGCTCACAGGACAGTCACTCAACCTTCCCTTTTCAGGATACATAGAAATATGCTGATATATCCTTTTTTAAGCAAGGATTTTTTGTATATTCTACTTATTTATTTGCAAGGAGAGAGAGAGAGAGAGAGACAGGAGAGATAATGATTGTGCCAGGGTCTCTACCTGCTGCATATAAACTCTAGATCCATGTGCTTCTCTGTACAGCTAACTTTATTTAGGTTCTGAGGAATTGAACTTGGGTTGTTAGGCTTTGCAAGCAAGTGCCTTAACCATTGAGTAATCTCCCCAGCCTAGTACTAAAATTTTCTTTTTGCTCAATGGGTTCTGAAGTTGTTGTCCTTTTTCTTTTAGTGGTCAACATCCAGGCTTTCCTCCCTCTCTTCACTCAGAGTGAAGATGGTATTTCCCTCTGACAGCTTCTCCAGCCTTCCAGTTCATTCCTTCATATCCTTATGATCATTTACCCTAACAGAATCCTTGCAGGTTTCATGTTGAAATACCATCTTCTTTTTGGCCACCTGGAATAACACAGATGTTATTAATTCCTCATGAGTATCTAGACTTTAGACTGCTTTCTATTTTAATCCTTAGTTCAGCATATTTTATTCACTAACATTACGATATCAATTTAATCATATTACTTAGTGTGTACTAGCTATATTTTAATACAGAGCAAAATATTAAAATATTATTCAATATCCTTTAATCTTTTATTAGGTAATCAATCATTCTTATCAATTTTTCAATTATAATGTCATTTTTTTGTGATCATAATCTTCCTTCCAGAGACCTTAGATTTTGACTTCAGTTCTGATCTTATCGTTTTCTAGGTTTGAAATTACTATTTATTGAATCTCAGGATCTTTTCCTTATATTTTATTTTTTTATTTGTGAGGGGGAGACAGAGAGAGGGAAGGTGAGATAGAGGGAGAGAATGGGCACATCGGGGCTTCTAGCCATTACTAAGGAACTCCAGATGCATGTGCTACTTTGTACATCTGGCTTTACAAGGTACTGGGGAATTAAACCCAGATCCTTGGGTTTTGTGGGCAAGATCTTTAACTGTTGAGACATATATTCAGGGAAAATATCAGGATCTTATTTTAACTTATTCCTCAAATTGGTTAAGACAAATACTCAACTAAGTTTCCAAGAAAATATGTGCCTGAGACAAATTTTGAACTTTATTTATTTATTTGAGGGAGAGAGAGAGAGAGAGAGAGAGAGAGAGAGAGAGAGAGAATGGGCTCTCTAGTGGCCTCTCAGCCGCTGTGAATGAAATCCAGATGCGTGAGCCCCCTTGTGGGCAAGTGCAGCATTGATCCCCTTGCGTCACTTTTTGCATCTGGCTAAATGTAGGACCTGGAGAATTGAACAGGCATCCCTAGGCTTAGCAGGCAGGTGCCTTAACCACTAAGCCATTTCTCCAGCCTCAAATTTCTGGGGTTTGAATTCTATACACCTTTACTTCAGACACAGAGTTGTAATGTTTCAGTTTTCTATTTTATGTAGAATTCACAATATCTTGAGCTCTTGCACAAATAGTGACCCATACCTGTAATCACAGCATTTGAGAAGTGGAAGCAAGAAGGTTACAAACTTGAGGTCATCTTCAACTACACAGTGAGGAAAACTTGGGCTACCTGAAATGAAAATAAAAAGAAAAATAGAAGGGCATCTTCACAGTCACTGTGATGTTTAATATTCCTCATCAGCATGAGAGAATTTAAAAACACCAAGCAAACACAATTCTGGGGGTGATTTCAGAGAGGCTTAACTGAGGCAAAAAGATCTGCCCTGCAGGTAGGCAACACTATCTCATGGGTTAAGTTGAACAAAAAGGAAAAAAAAAAAAAAAACAAGTAAGCAGGAGCATGA
Source organism: Orientallactaga sibirica (assembly GCA_036365145.1). Classification (NCBI taxonomy): domain Eukaryota; kingdom Metazoa; phylum Chordata; class Mammalia; order Rodentia; family Dipodidae; genus Orientallactaga; species Orientallactaga sibirica. The sequence goes on from JAEOAD010000024.1 coordinate 27,169,594, forward strand.
GAACTCCTTCTCTCTCTCTCTCTCTCTCTCTCTCTCTCTTTTTTTTTTTTTTTTTTTTTGGAGAGAGACAGGGACAGAGAGAGAGAGGAAAGACAGAGAGAGAGAGGAAGAGAGAGATGGGCGCGCCAGCAGTGTCTCAGCTGCTGTGAACGAAATCGAGATGTGTGCGCCCCCTTGTGGTCAAGTGCAGCATTGCGCCCTTGTATCACTTTGCATCTGGCTAAATGTGGGACCTGGAGATTGGAACCGCTGGAGATTGGAAACAGTGTTCTTAGGCTTAGGAGGCAGGCGCCTTAACCCTTAAGCCATCTCTCCAGCCCCTCCTTTCTCTTCTTGATTGAGGATGCATATGACCCTCCCCATCACACTTCTACCACCACTCTAACAAGCCTTCCCCACCAGCATGGGCAGTGTTCTTCTGAACTGTGAGTCTAAGTCAACTCTTATTGCTTTAAGTTGCCTTTGCAAGGTACTTCCAAGAAGAATAGCACATTGCTTTATGATCTAATATTTAGTGTTGTTGATAAGAATATTGTGTTTTTTAAACTTTCCTGAGAATCTATTCTTTCTTTAGGACTTATCAGGTAATCATTCCTATATTATGCACAACCCAAATTTCCCAGTAATAAAAAAGTACAGTTCATGCTTTTCTTTTGGTATGAGACGGTATTTTTAAAATTATGAATTAAGTTTTTAATTGATGCAAAACATTAAAATGTACATATTTATGGGGTTGTATGTGATGTTTTAATCATGAAGTGTATGTTGAAATGTTAACTCAATTTAAATGTGTCTATCTCCTCAAATATTGATCACTTCTTTATAGGGAAAACATTAAAAATCATTGCTTCTATCTTTTTGAGATATACAGTGCACAATTGCTAAAAGGAATTTCAAGGTTCACATTCCTTCTTAGCTTTTAACAATTCTTATTATCCATGATCTCCTATCTCTTTCTTTCTTTGTCCACTTCCCAAAAACATTTTGCCTGGACATAGTCCCTCTCTTATATCCCTTCTGCACTTCCACTCTCAGTTGAGCTTAGTTTGGCCAATGTAGAAAATATAGCTGTTATTTATTTGGTAGATATTGTAATATTTCATATGGATCTTATAATATGTCTAAAGATAGTGAACTATCTTGCAGTTTTTTTTTTTTCCTTTTAGCATAGACTATTCATAGTTCAATGCCCCACTAACGCTGGCTGAAATCACTTCTGTGACATAAATGTGTCTATCAGATTGTATTTTGCGTTCCTTTCCTTAAAATGGCAACTGAGTTATCAGGGTCGTTCTGTGACTTTGCTGTGGTTAAAAGGATCTCAGATTCATGAGTGTGCTTTGGACCTGAGCTATTCTGAATTGAGGGGAGAACATAATTACTGGAAATGTGCTTTGTGCAGGTCTTGTTTGACATTGCCCATGACATGCTGATACCTGCTTCTAGGACCTGTTCTGTTCCATCTACTAAAGATAAAGTTCTCATATCCATAGATTTCTTCTTTTCTTCTATCACAACAATTTGGTCATGTGAACCTGGGAGGTCAAGACTATCCTGTGGAATTCTAAGTCCTTTAAGGGTCTTGAAGGTTTTCTTTATGTTCCTGCAAGGGAAACAAGATGTGTGTTGTTTTCAGCTTCCCTGTATACATTTATTTACATTTAAAAATGTCCTACTAGTAAGATAAAGATTGAATGGATGAAGTGAAATTAATTGGTGGACCAAATAAGCTTATTGCTATCTTCCTTCATTCTTTAATACTTATGAAGGTTAGGCAAAGGTAGGGGCATGCACTTTTTGTTCTTCTTCCTCAGTTCTGATCTCATAATTTATCAATGGGAGAGTCAGGACAGATATCAGTCATTTGATATGGAAGAATACATAACAAGGTATTTTACACATCCATATTTATTATTTTCCATCACCAATAAATTCCTCCATACTTAAGTCTTGACTTGGGAAATTTGCTTGGATAATTCAAAGGAATGATAACATCACAGAGTAAATGGTATCTGAGTCACTGGAAAAGCTGCTTGGTGAATAAGGCTTCAAGTATGTAGCCAATAGATTTGAATAACTTCACCTCGGTGTTATATTGACTAGAGCATGCCTCCTTTCTAAAAGGATGGTGAAAGCTCGCTAGATGACACAGTAGAATGTGCACTGCCTGAAGCTCATCAGACAAATGGTACAGAGCAGCTAGAGTGCTCAGAGGACTGCTAAGTGAGAGCTGTCCCTATCTCCCTACCCTTCTTCCTCGGTTGATGAGCTGCGAACATGTTGCCCACTAATAAAAAAAGAATTAACTTTTTTTTTTTTTTTTTTTTTTCTGTAAGAATGAACAATTCTATGATCATCCCTGACCCTGGCTTCTCTGTTCAACCTAGGAGAGGGATGAAATATAAAAATATCCCTGTTCTTAGTCTCATGAATCTGATAACTGCAACTTTTTCCTTGGGGTGATATGAACACATGTCTATTCACTCCAGATAGAGCACAGATGACAGACCAAAGCAAGATTGCACCAAAACTGGTTTTGGTGAAACAATGAGTTGACTGGGGTTGTTTACTGAGCAGAGGGGGTGGGTGCATACAGAGCATGGATAACTCAAAAAGCAGCTGCATCATGGAAAAGAACACTCCAGCATAGATGTCCACTCATAGAAGCTGCATCTTCTGCAGCTCACTGCACAATCTGCATGCAGGCAGCTTGTCAGGGCAAGAGGGAGAGGCCAGGGCTCATTACAGGACTCCCAACAGCTCTGTGGGTCTGAGATATTCCTTCCCAAGCAGTTGTTAGAATTTTTTATGACCGTAAGGCAGGGTCTTGTAACTTCGCTTTCCCAGACATGACCTGAGTCTCTTGACACCCCCTTCCCTCCCTGTGAGGAAATGTTTCAAATCAGAGAAAATGGTTACACAACACTGGTTAAAGTCTGACCCTGGGCTGGAGAAATGGCTTAGTCTTTAAGGCGCCTGCCTCCTAATCCTAAGAACGCTGGTTCCAATCCCCAGGGGTTCCAATCTCTAGGTCCCTTGTTTAGCCAGATGCAAAGTGACAAAAGGGTGCAATGCCACACTTGACCACAAGGGGTCACATGCATCTGGATTTCGTTTGCAGCAGCTGAGACGCTGTTGGCGCGCCTGTCTCTATCTGTCTTCCTTTCCCTCTCTCTCTGTCTCTCTCTGTCTCTCTCTCTCAAAAAAAAAAAAAAAAAAAGTCTGACCCTCAACAGTGTTTTACTGCTCCTATAACCTTGGGTCCTGTGACCTTAGAAGTTGTAGCTCTCCAGGTTTGACCTCTTGCCTCCCTCCTCACTCCTAGAGGGAATATTTCAATTCTATGGAATTTGCTATACAACACTGACACAATGGCTATGTGTTAGTCCTCTTGAATTCATTAATAGAAAGTTAGATGTTGACTTAGTATTTGGAAATGGCTAAGAGCCTTTCCTAATAGAGATCACAACATTACCTAGAAGCTTGTTAGAAATGCAGAACAGACTGTGAAAGGCCAGAGGAATAGCTCAGAGGTTAAAGGTACTTGCTTACAAAGCCTTCTGGTCCAGGTTCAATTCCATAGCAGCCAAGTTAAGAAAAATGCAAATTTGTGCGTGCATCTGGGATTCTAATATGCCTACACCAACAGGGGATGTGGCTTTGCAAGTCTAAAGTTCACCCAACTACACTGAAATTCTTTTGAAATCTGGCAGTTTATTCTCTTGTGACCCTGTGTCAAAGGATGTAGAACACTTATACCTCAAAGTTGCCTCTCATTTCTTCATGTGTGCTATGGCACACATTCACATAAAGACATATATGTGTACTTACACACATAAATGAATGAAAATATTACAGAAAGAAAAGATATAAAGAATGCCCAGCCCTATGTGAACCTACTTATTCTACAGTATGGCATGATTCCAAATCAATGTCTACACAGCTTAAAGTTGGAGAGGCAAGGATTTAGAACAAGTCATTAAAGTGACTTAAATTTACTGCTAAGCTCTAAGCTCAATATTTCCAAGTTTCCCAACACATATTATGCAAGACTACTGTCTTTAATATACCTCACAGATAATGAGATAAAATTAAAGATTAGTGGATTAAATACTCAATGAAATTAAATTTATGTGTATGATAATAATCTTGAATGTCTTCTTTCAATATAGTTCTCCACTTGTTCTCTGTATTTGAATTTAAACTGCCTCTTTACCAAATGGTAATCTAAAATTTAGGCCCCCTTACTCTAAATTTAAATCCAAAAATATTTAAGCCTACAGTTAATGTTAAAGGAAAAGCATAATAATGTCCAGATTTATGTCTATGACACTGATCTGTAGTCCCTTCTCAAGATTCTTGAATAGGTAAAGCTCCAATGGCCAGGCAGCATCTAGCTCTTCAGTAGATACAGCTAGGATTGCCATCCACTGACTCATCCTGACTCCTCACTAACAAAGTGGGATTTGAGGCATATGTTCCTTTCAGCAATGTGTGGAAAATTGTACTGATTGTGGCCCAGTTCCCAGATTTTGTGATTTTTATTCTTTCCTGTGCTATTGGGCAAAGTACCAAAAAAAAAAAAAAAATCTCCCTGGGACCATTATCTCTGCACAACACCTTGAGGCTCTGTCTTTTGAATATGTCCAGCCATGTCTAGCATTTAGTTTTTTCTCTTTAGTTCTCCACAATACTGAACTATGCCTTCATTTATTTTTTTTTTCTTTCTTTTACCCTCTATGCTGTAAGGAATTCTCAACTGAGATTTTGACAGTACATTCTATCTGAGTTCAATTTTTTTTTTTTTATCTACCATATATAGAGTTGCCAATTTTGCTAGATATAAACATGTATTTTTTTCCTCTTCCTATGCAGGTGTAAGGTCTTTATATTTCCTAATAAATATTCTAGATTTTTTTAAGGTGGTCTCTCTGGTGAGATAGAACAAAGAAGTAAGTTGTAGAAATATAATAACCAATGAATATTTGAGTAAATGCTTTGCACTTTTGCCTACTTGGACTTTTCATGAAAGAGAAATTTTCCCACCAGACAATGTGGCTCATTTCAAGGTGCTTTATCTTTGTATCTGTTTCCACAAAACAGAAGCAATGCACTTCCAGTCATAAGTGCTGGATCACCATAAAACCCACTAAGCAACCCTGTTCATGGATGGTGAATTTCTAAGTTTCCCTCCTCAAATTTAACCTCATTAACCAACTTGTTTACTCAAAGTGTTTATTTACTTAACTCTTATCACTAAATCACAATTTTTGATTTTTTAAAAAATTAAAGTAAATCTTTAAGAGGATAAATAACACCATTTTCTATTTCTGAAATGAGGTACCCAGTAAATAGGATTGTGCCTGTTTTCTGCTTTTAACACTTTTTGGAAGCTTGCCACGCCTGTTCTACTAGAAACCAGAACAGGTGTCCTTCTTTTAAGGCCTTCTTTAAAACTAATTACACCAGGTGTGTATCCTCTAATTGCACATCTGTCTTGCTTGACCTACAAATTTTCTGTTTTTATATGTGCATGTTCTTTCCTTCACAAGAAAGTTTTTTTTTTTTTTTTTTTTTTTTTTTTTTTTTGTGTGTGTGTGTGTGTGTGTGTAATTTCTTTCATTCCCCAGGTTAATTAGCTCATAGTTGCTAGGTTTTAACTCTTTATTGGTCAAGAGACCAAGACCAAAACAGATTTTCTCATCTATCAAGTCACTGATAGGTTTACAAAGAAAGGAGAGACCCAAAGACAGATTGTTCCTATACAGCTTTTCCAAATTGCATTCTTATGTTTTTGCACTTGCAACAATTTTATTGACATGTTATTTTTTCTCAATGGAAGTTGGTGGCTTCCTCTTCATAAATTAATGGAACATATTTCTATCATATTTTATAAAATCTGCTGAGCTAATAAGGATGGAAGCACAATATGTACCACTAAGATCTAAAACTTTAACTAGAGTTTTGTAAGTAAACCAGGTCTATTTCAAATCAAGTGGACTGATTTAAGATACAAGACAGTATAAACGTTGCTAGAAATAGTAACCTTTAGACATTTTTTATCTTTTAGAAGTATTTTTTAAATTAATTTGCAAGCAGAGAGAGATTGACAGGGAGAATGGGTACCCCAGGGCTTCCAGCCACTGCAAATGAACTCCAGATGCATGCTCCACTTTGTGCATCTGACTTTATGTGGGTAGTGGGGAATCAAACCACAGTCATTAAGCTGTGCAGGCAAGTGTCTTAAATGCTGAGCCATACCTCCAAAACAGACATTTTTATTTTAATGTACTAATAAACTACACAAAAGCAAACACAATGGGTAACATCTGCTCTGGTATTATCTGTTCCCACATTGACCATATTCAAACTCCTACGTTCTTACTTGGATCAGAGTGACTGTTACCATAGGTATAATTTCTTATCTGATGTAGTGGTTAAAAGTACTGCAAAGTGGGGAAAATCAATTCATACTCCAATGACATAAATGGTTGTGCAATAAATTGTGGGAACATAAGGTGTTGGGCATTGATAAACACAGGCTGGGACTGTGAGGAAGGTCGCCTGGGATGTTGGACATGGCCAGGGACCTTGGACTATGGGGGTTGCAGGTGGCCTTACCATTGGGAACCCACTCTGGCAGTGGAGTTGGCCCTCCCTGCCCTTGGGCAAGGTTGTAGTGCCATATCTTTCCCCAGAGTGGGCAGAACCAGAGAGCTCTCCCCCTTCCCAAAAGCACCTGACAATTCCAAAGTCAGGCTTTGCCCACCCCCCACAGTTCCTGACCTTTTGGCTAGCTGTCCAAGAGACCCTTATAAACAGTCTCCATGTAGCTATGCTATAGCCATCCTATATGTGGCTGAAGTCACATAGCTTGTAAACAGTCTCCCTGCAGCTGAAGCCATTCAATACGTGGCTGAAGTCAAGTAGTTTTTTTCCCACCACTTCTGTTATCTCCCTTGCAGCTTCTCCCTCGCGACCTCTGCCTTCCAACACCAGCCAATTAGTTAGCAACTATTAAACCTATGTATCCAGTCGCCTTGTAGTCTGTATGTGCCTTCTCAACCTTTCTCAAGTGTTTATAAACCCACTCTCCTTTTGAATAAATGAGAGTGCACTATCCATTAGACAGCTTCTCAGGTGGTTCATTGCTCCTCACACTTACCCACTCCAAGACCTTGCTTCCCCCAACTCCTCCTGTGCCCAGGATGTTTGTTGGTGGCCAACAACCCCCAGGAAGAGCGAGGATCCACAATAAGAGATGCCTCAAAACCTCATTTGAGGCTAGAGAGATGGTTTTGTGTCTAAGGAATTGGCCTGCAAAGCCAAAACACCCAGGTTTGGTTCACCAGGACTCACAAAAGCTAGCTGTTCAAGGTGAAGTTTGCAGTGGATGGAAGCCCTGGCATAGCCATTATCTCTATGTGCCTCTTTCTCTTTCTCTCTCAAATAAATAAATAAAATAAAATATTAAAAATAATCTCCCTTGGTGCAATTAAATTCACTTTCTAGGGAATAACCCTTTATCATCAGTGAGGTCTTGTTCATTCAGGACAGAACACCTCTTGCCTTAGGTCAGATCAATGACAAATGCAGACAATGCTATTTCTGCTTAGAAAAACTTGTGCAAAACATACTTAATAATTCAAGAGTTCTTTCAAAACAACACTGAACTTCTAAACATAGCTAATTTCCTATGGACAAACCACTGTAAAATTTTAATTGTGAAAAACAACATGACCTTCACTCTCTAAAGCCTTTCAGTAACAGCAGATACGTTCACCTTTGGTCAGTTTGCACATAACAGTCCTTGCATACTCTGAGGATTCAGGTAAGTTCTATAGTGTTAAATAAGCAGGTGTCCATTGGCCAGGGGCTATCTCCCAACATTGAGTTCATCTGCAAATAAACCACAACCCAATTTAGAGCATAAACAAATCAAATACTAATTGAGGATGTTTGTATCAAACAGCTGAGTTCCAGTCAAGCATAGGCCAACACATCACCCCATGCCCAAATAAAGCAGACTCCTGTGTGAAGTCAGTCTTGTGATATCTTCTACTTTGCTTCAGTGTTCAGTCAATTACAGCTCTCTGCCCACCTTTTCTTGCCTTAAGTGCTGCCCCATTTGATTTGTGAATCATTTTAAAAATAATAGGGTGCTGAGATTTTTCTGGAAATATAAGAAAGAAACCCCATTCTTTCCTATGTATTTAAGATATGAAACAAGACAAGCAGAATGATGAAAAGTGATATGCTAGGTAAATCACTAATAATGCTGAGAAATTTAGTTATTTTTTGCCAAATGGACTTGCTTCTCATTGACATTAGTGTTAGGTAGACTGCATCCTGCTTGCCTGGTGCCAAGTGGATATCAGCATCTCCCACCTGCAGGGCAAGAGCCATACTAAGCTGACTTCACAGAGAGCGGAGGATGCACACACGTGTCTTGCAAAGCAGCGGGGTGCAAAAGAAAACCTAGGAGACGCTGAGTCAACCACACTCATTTCTTTTCTTAAATACATTAGTCAGATGCCTTTCTCCCACACATGTCTTTCCTGAGGAGATGAGCATAAAGCAACTCTATTCCGAGAAGGCAAGAGGAGCCAGGAATAAGTACCATCAATGTGTAGTATAAGAGATGAGCAGAGAGAAAACAATGGTTTCTCCCCTCTTTTCATCTCCTTTTCAGCCAGCTATTTTGAAAATAAATTGAAAGTTGATACTGTTTTCCTAAAACATGCAATGATGATTGCTATTATGTTGATAATTTGTATATTACACTTTTCTTAAACTTTCATTTACTTAGAAGATATGCCTGATTAGTTTCATAATCAGCTTTTCAAATTAGTTATAAATATATATGTGATAAAATTTATCTCTTGCCATTGAGTAAAGAGACACTTTTTTTTTAGCAACTTGATCACTGCAATAAATTGTTTTGTTTGGGAACAAAGCTTATTATTTATTTATTTTGGGATGAAATCTAAGTGATTCAGACTCTAGTCCTAGAGCTACTCTGTACCTTACCTTTAGGCATGTAACATTTTCTTTGTGCTTTTCCGCCTCCCATCTCTAAGTATGAACATAAACGATTTTTAAGGATTTAGTTAGATTAAATTTAGACCTGAGAGATGGCGTTGTGGTTAAAAGTGCTTGCTTGCAAAGCCTGACAGCCTGAGTTTGATTTTCCAGTACCCCTATAAAGCCAGATGTACAAAGTGGCACATGTGTCTAGAGTTCATTTGCAGTAGCAAAAGTCCCTTGGATGCTAATTCTCTCTCTCCTTGTTAATAAATCAATAAAAACATTAAAAAAAAGTATTACTAGGTTAAATTAGAAAATTTAAGTAGGCCTCAATGTATGCCTCTCTTAATACCTAACTTGGATGCCAGAGGCCCTGGCTTTTATCTACAACACCCCTGAGAGAAACTACATTAATTGTATAACATACCTACTGTATTAATTAAAATTGTCTATTAATGCATAATCATAATACTGTTAAATACATATTTTATCTTATTTAGATGTTACCATTTTCATATGTATTATTGTTGTGATTTGAATCAGGTGTTACCTGTAAACTCATGTGCTTTCAATGCTTGGTCTGCAGCTGGTGGCAATTTGAGAGGTGGAGCCTGTCTCAAGGAGGTGTGTTGCTGGGGGTGGGCTTTAGGATGTTATAGTCCAGCTTTCTCTTTGCCAGAGTTCAACTCTCTTGTTGCTTTTGCCTGCCCCTATAGCAAGAAGTGATGTCCAGCCTCTGCTCCACCATCCTTCCCCTGCTATGCAGAAACTTCCCCTCTCCATTGTAAGTGAAAATAAACCCTTCCCTCCTATCTACTACTTTTGCAAAAGTGTTTTCTCACAGATGCAAAATAACTACAACAATTATATATATTATTGATAATTATAGACACAATTACCTTAGTTATCGTGCTTTTTTTTAACCTTCTCAGTATATCATTCCCACTACTCACTAGTTCATCAAAGAGAGTATTTCTCCATGAATGTTTATTTTTTTTCTAGAAAGTCAAGTACTCATTGGTACAATATATCTCACAGCATGTTTTTGCCTTTTTTTTTTTTTTTTTTAATTTTAGAGAGAGCAAGAGACTCAGAAGAGAGAGAGAGAGAAAGAGAGACCAAGAGAATTGGTGCACCAAGGCCTCGGCCACTGCACTCAAAACCTAGATGCTTGTGCCACCTAGTGTGCATGTGCAACCTTGTGCTTGCCTCCCTTTTGTGTGGCTGGCTTATGTGGGTATCTGGAGAGTTGGACATGGTCCTTAGGCATCAAAGGCAAGTGCCTTAACTGGTAGGCTTTCTCTCTAGCCTGAAGTTGTTGTCTCTTAATAACATTAGAAGGAGCATTCATCTGAACAGCTTAAGGAGTGAATGCCTCTTTGATGAGGCATTTATAATATCAGTGATCAAAGCAGGCAGGGAAAGAAAGCATGATTTGTCATATAAAGAAAAAATAATCAAAGGAATTACCTTTCAAAGGAAACCATAAAAATTGTAAAGATATCTAGTGGGATACCAACAGGATTGCCTATTATTAGATGACCTTAATTTGGGTACACTACCTGCAGACATAACCAGGCAGATGAACTGGGAGTTTTAACCATGGATGAATGTAAACAGAACTCTGCAAGCTCCTTCTAGACACAGGCTTACAGGACAAGATGACCTTGTCACTGCCTGAGGCATGGATATCCTTGACCAAATATTAGTTCCAGAAACTTGTGAGGCAATGACCTCTGTGATTATTTTCAGCCTGTGGTCAAGTTGAAGGTGTAGTCCTTAGTAATGAACAGACAGCCTTAACACTGCTTCAGGCACTCATGTTTCTGCTCAAGAAAATAGTAGTCAAAGGAAAGAACTATTTCATAGATGTTTCTTTGTTTGCCTGCAGCACATCATTGGAAGTAGTAGCATTATCAAACTAAAATATAGATTATTCCAAATGTTCTAGAAATGCATATACTACTTTACTTTCTTAGGTAAAAACATGAAATTAACTTGTATAAACACAAACCATCTTTTTTTTTTAATTAATTTCAATGTTATCTGGAGAACTAGTAGTCTGTCTGTTCTCATCATATATTCCAGTCATACTTTATAATCAGAATAGAAATGATCTAAGAAGCCATATATTATTGCTGTTTTTCACCATCAAGGCATAAGAAGCAGGATGTAGAACCAACACATACATGGGGTAAGACATTGCCAATAAGTGCAGGTATGTTTATTGTAAGAGATCAGAATCTAATTAAGATAATCTGGAGTTCTTACAGAATTTCTGCAAAATATCATACCCTCTCAAAAAATCTTTGGAAAGCTAGGTGTTGAGCAGGAACACTAGGACATAATGGTATTTGTATGGCACAATGCAGGTTGGGCCCTAGCCAGGCCGCCTGCTAATACATATGGCACAGTGTAGGTTGGACCCTAGCCAGGCTGCCTGCTAATAGGAAGCGGAAGTGGCTTCTATGGATGTGGCATCCTGCACAGGCCTGGCATGAAAACAGCTACAGCCTCATGCCCGTGAGCAACCTGCTGCGAGATGATCTGCCCAGAGACAGGCTGTCACTGGTCACAAAAAGGGAACCACACCATACAACAATTGGCCAGCCAAACCCTTAAGAACCCCTAAACTTTCTTGAATAAATGAGTCTGCAGCAGCTTGCCCTCTGCCTGCTTTCACCTGACTCCCCGTGTCTTGACTCTGCGCCTCTCATCCCCTGCCGGGTGGAGACCCTGCATCCCCTCCAGGGCTGGCCCTACCCTGGTAAATACCCCAATGGGTATTTAGTAAGAATCCACATTAAACAGCTCTTTTCTGACCTTGCTACTTCATTAAATGGACACATAATTTTTTAACCATAATTTTGTAAAACATTGCGGAATATAAGTGATGATTTTGTGTTATCAAAAGCCTGCAGTTTCAAGACTTATTTAATTTTGTTTAAAATTAGATTTCAAATACTAGATGCAGATGGTAAAACACATTGATAGCATTGCCCTTTAGTTTTCGCTCTTAGACTGTGTAAACCAGACATTTAAAAAACATAATTTTTTAGATAGCAAAATACACTAGAAATCAACTGTGTTGATTCTTTAAAAACATAAAAAAATTATAATTGTATAATTCAAAATGCAAAACTACTACCATATGCAGTGAAGAAATTTACAGTACATCAAACAATCTTAACCTATAACATATATTAGCTTTTGTATAGTTCTTATATTGTTTTCTAAAAGAATGGCTTAGTACTGTGTCATAACGAGTCTACTATTTGCTGATGTATGTCCTTAGATTCTGCATAAACACGGACATAATTGAGCTAGTAGCCCTTAAATTTACATATGCAATTGCTAGCACTGCATCCATTTTAGTACATAAGTTAGGGACAGTAGGGTGATAATTCAAATTATTGATTTGTTAACTTATGCCATTGATGTAAGTCAACTATCTAAATTGCATACATGAGGTTTTTTTTTTTTTTTTTTTTTTTTTTTTCCACAAACATATCTAATTTTGGCCAACACAGATAAAGAATCATGATTACTGAGAAATGTTTAGTTAAAAAGTGGGCGGTCACAGAAGATGGCTCATCAGCTAAAAGCACTTACTTGCAAAGCCTGCCAGCTCCAATTTCTAAGCCACCCTCATACAGCTGGACTCAACATGAAGTACAAGTTTCTGGAGTTTCGTTGCAGTGGCTGGGAGCCTTGGCATGCCCATACACTTACACGTGCACACATGTGCAAATAAATAAGTGAATAAAACTTTTTTAAAAGTGAAGGACAGGTGGTGTGGAGGTAGAGAAGTGGCTCATTGGTTAAAGCACTTGCCATATAAATATCTGGATGCTATAGCAGGCATCTGTAATCACAGTGTGCCTATAGCTAGAAGGGAGGCAGAGAGGAGTGAGTCTCCTTGAAGTTGGTGGGACAGTAAGCCTGGTCACTCAGTGTTGAATAACAACAAACCCTGCTTCAAATTAGGTGGAAGACAAGGACCGACAATGGAAATCATTCTCTAACCTCCACACATATGCAGAAGCACGTGTGCATGTGAGTGTGTGCACACACACACATGCACACAGTCAAAATATACAAAGACTGTGGGATTCAAGGATACAAGGTCTGGGTCTCCTCTAGAATGGACACTGCATGGTTTGGGACTCACGTTCACTTGTGTTGTTGAAGCCAAGTTGTCTTTCTGATCATAATGAACACAAAGAATACCCCCCAATTCACCCCAAGAAATGATATAAGCTCACAGCTGACATGTCATTATTCTCAATGTGAAAATCCTGTACAGTGCTTCAGGGGATGTTCCATATGTTCTACTTGGTGCCATGCTGAGATCACAAAAAAATTGCTCTGCAACTTACAGTGAGAACCAAGGAAAGGTGTCTCTGTTCAGTAGGTTCTTTAAAGTACCCCAGAGACAGGTGAGTATATGTGGAGATCTCTGGATTTAAACATTGAAGTGGGACTAGTGAAATGATTCAGTGGCTAAGAGCTCTGGCTGATCAAGCATGAGGACTTGTGCTCAGCACCCATGTAAAAGACTGAGCATGGCTGTGCATGCCTGTAGTTCAGAGTTCTAATGGGGCAAGGGACTGAAGTATTGCCCTGGTCAGCTAGTCTAATTATAAAAGAGGGAGCTTCTGGCTCAATGACTCAGTAAAAGGAAAAGAAAATGAAAGATAAATAGAGAGCACTACATGTCCTACTCTGGTTTCCACATGTGAATCTGAACACACACACACACATCACACACATGCATTGACCTCACAAGCACACTATACATTCATACCACATATTACATGCACACACACACATATTCATATGACATATTACACACACACACATGCATAGACTACACAAGCACACCACACAACTTCAGACCACATAGTACATACACATACACACTCACACCATATATTATACACACATACACATACATGTATCTATACTGCATAATACACATATGCATGTGTGCCCCAGATTACACACACATGCATAAACTACCCAAGCACACACACATTCATTTCACATATTACACACACATACATAGACTATACAAGTAAACACACATTCATACTACCTTTCATACACATAGACAAATTCATACCACATATTAACACACACATGCACACACACACACACACACATGCATAGACTACACAAGCACATATACCAAAAGAAACCCCATTCATATACAGAAAAGTGTGATAGGAAACATGCTGACGTACAGTGTCTGTCACCTGGGTCCCTTACCTAGATGACTGTCACTGCACATTGTTGACTGCCAGCAAGCTATCTGGCCTTCATGGTAATTTCCAACAGATAAGTAATTTAGGGTACTTCCTCTGTCTTCATGCTTTGAAATGTTTAGTAGCATGGATTTCTCTTTCCTGCATAAACAGACTCTGTTACGGGATGTCAAGATGTTTGAATAACATCTTGAAAGCCAAAGGAAGGAACTTGGTTGAAAGCCATAAATATATTTCCTGCAGTAATGATTTCCGAGGTGTTTTAGCTTAGATTTCCGAGGTATCTCGACAGTGATGTTGAAAAAAATGTTAGCTATGATAAACATGTTTGTTAACTTCAGAAAAGAGAAATTAGTTTTAAAATCTAGTTATGTGCTGTGTAAGACTGTATTAAGGAGAATAATCCTATAGTCATAGTAAGAACAAATAAATAAGCACAAACCATGGTGACAGCCTTAATATCCTTTTCAAAGTGCTATAATAATATGAAAACAGAAGCAATAAAAGTCAGTAACGTGCTGTGTACCTTGAGATAGAGTTATGTAATGATTCAGCACCACCGAATAGAAACAAGGTCTGCCTGGATGAGGAGCATTTTGCTTAGTATGTTAAATGAGTTTCTGTGGCAGGTCAGAGTAGAAACATTGTGATTTTATTAATCATAAGATCCTACATCTAATCATTTTTGTCTGTTGCTTTGCCATATTTTGTCATGTTATGAGCAAAGGATTATCTCCCATATGAATATTTTCACTTCTCAGCCTATCAGTTCTAATATAGAATTGGATGATCTTTGGAAACAATATGTAGAAAGTATGTTCCTTGATCAATGCACAAATTCTCCACTTACTAAGCTTCCCTAAGAAAACTGCTGTCCTGCATAGACAAATCAAGCTGGAACTGAGCTGGTGGCCTTCCTTGCTGATAAGTAGTTGTCATCATGGTGGAAAATGCTACACTGACTGCTGCAGGGGAAAAGTCACCAGTAATCATAGCCAACAGTGGACCCTGGAAGCCTCACAGTGGAACAGCCAAGAAAAATAGGTCCCACTGGTGCAATAATAGCATGTCTTTAATGAGAAGAGCCAACTGCACTCTGATTGAATTTGAGGCCTTTTCCATGGAAGAGAATTCATGCCCGGTAATGAAAACATAATCAAAATATCTGGGAACGTGATAGACCCTAGGGTCTGAGCAAATGGGGATAAGATGACCCTCAAGTTGCCCTCTACATATTTATATTTATGCCTATAGGTTGTTCTCATTTAAGTTTTGGTTAGAGCAGTTTCAGGTGGCAATGATCACTAGGAAGGCTCAATCTATTCAAAGCGTAGAGAATAATGAGCATGTGAATGCTCAGTGCCAAATCTCCATTCCTCCTTCTAAGGTTCACAGGCTGTTGTAGGACAGGAGTTGGAAAGAATGTCAGCCAGAGGATGGGAGGAAGTGCTTTGCAGTGCTATCTTCTAGACATGAAATGACCATTCACTCCTGACCTCACTGGGGCTGTCCTTACCTGAATGAGACCTGAATAGCATTTAGCCCATTAACATTTCTTAATGGAAGAAGTAGGAAAGAAAATCAAATGTCATCAAAAGTTAAGAGAGACTAGTTGGAAAGAAGAAGGGATTTAGGAAAAGGGATATGAGGAAAGGAAGACAGAAGTTACTAGGTGAGGATATTTTGATCAAAGTGCTTTTGTACATGTATGAAAATAGTCAATGAAAAGTTTAAAAAGAGCCAGGCGTGATGGTGAATGCTTTAATCCCAGCACTTGGGAGGCAGAGGTAGGATTGCCATGAGTTCAAGGCCACCCTGACACTACATAAGACTACATATGGAATTCCAGGTCACCCTAAGCTATAGTGAGGTCCTACCTCAAGAAAAAAAAAAAAAATTAGGGCTGGAGAGGGGGCTTAGCAGTTAAGTCACCTGCCTGCTAAGCCTAAGAACCTGGTTCCAATCTCCAGGTCCCATGTTTAGCCCGATGCAAAGTGACGCAAGGGTTCAATGTCGCACTTGCCCACAAGGAGTGGACGCATCTGGATTTTGTTCACAGCAGCTGAGAGACGGCTGGCGAGCCCATCTCTATCTGTCTTCCTCTCTCTCTGTCTGTCTCTCTCTGAATCTCTCTCCAAAAATAAAATAAAAATAAAAAATATGACTGTGCAATGATGTTCAGTCATATTTTAAAAAAAAAAGTTTAAAACTGGTACTCTGATTGATATGAGTAAAATGAATTTCAACAAAACAGATTATGTTCATAACTTAGAATCAACATAAATGTAAATTGTACTATATAAAATAAGTTTAGATATGCATAGCAATAAAGACTAGAATTATTGGAGATTTTTTTTTTGTTCTTGTTTGTTTCTGTGTTGTGTTGTTTTGGTTTTTGAGACATTATCTGGTATTCAATCCAGCCTGGAATGGAACTAAAAAGTCCGCTTGCCTCAGGCTCTTGAGTCTTGAAATTATAGGCACGTGATACCATGTCTAGGTAGAATTCATTTTAAAGTCAATTGAAGACTTAATTATCAGATGAAAAAAAAATTATTCACTGTTTGTCAGGGAATTACACATGTGCATGAGGAAAAGATAAAAGTTTTGAGAATGCATTCCATAGGAAAATCCAAACAGACAGGCCTTTGATTGCTTTACGAACAAAAGATATCTACAAAAGACAACATACACTTAAGTTTTAAATTTTCTTTTCAGTTGCAAAATATTTTTAAATGTTAAGTGCATATTTTCTAAAAGCACTTTTTTTTTTTTTTTTTTTTTTTTTTTTCTGGGAGCAACCATATACTTGGGGCTATATCACAACAGGCCTGAAGGCTTTGCAAGCAAGAACTTTTGACCCCTGAGCCATTATCTTCAGACCTTTAAAAATATTTTATTGTTTTATTTGCAAGGATGAGGAGGTCTGGGGAGAAGGAGGTCTGAGAGAAAGAGACTATGGGCATGCCAAGGCCTCTTGCTGACCACTCTGTGCCTGTGACTTTACATGGAGACTGAGCAATTAAACCTGGGATGGCAGTCTTTGCAAGCAAATACCTTTCACCACTGAGCCATCTCTCTAGCACTGTTGAGATTTTTTTTTTATTTTAAAAAATATTTTTTTTATTTATTTATGGGAGAGGGAGAGGGAGAGGGAGAGGGAGAGAGAGAGAGAGAGAGAGAGAGAGAGAGAGAATAGCCATGTCAGGGCCTCTAGCCCGAGCAAACAACTCCAGTTGCATATACCACCATGTGTATTTATCTTGCTTGGGATCTGGGGAATCACACCTGGATCATTAGGCTTCACAGACAAGTGTCTTAACACTCTTCTTTCTTGCTCTCCTATTTCCCCCTCTCTCTGTTTGTCAATAAATAAATAAATAATATATTTTTAAAGGCAATGTATATATTATTCCCTCTCACTTTTTTGTGTAGATGATAAATTTCAGGTATTCTCCAAGACAAACACATCCAAAAAGTAACCCTTATTAATACAAATTGAAACCACTACTAAATGATTTTTTTAAATACGGAAATTTCTAAGTGTAGAAAATTAGTTAAATGTAAAAAGATCTTAAGTGCTAGTGTTAAAATGTGAAAAACATATGTAACATGGTGCAGTCCTGTTTGCACATTTGGCCTCCAGCTGCTTGTGGTATTTAGTAGGTAGTGGAATCTTTTGAACCCATGCTCTGCCTGGCAACGAGACTGAGGGTTCTAGGAAGCTCTGCCTGGAGCTTTAGATCCTGGTTCCTTGTCTGCTGTTAAAGTTACTTTTTGGGCCAAAAACCTGACCTGAAGGAGCTTATTGGAGGAAAGGGTGTATTTCAGGTGTACATCATTGCAGAAGAAGCTGGCTCACTTCCATAGAGCGTAGCAGAAAGACACCATCAAATAGCAAACAAGACCAGCCAGAGCTCAAAGTGGCACTAAACACACTTTAGGGCTGGCCTACAAGATCCTCCCCCAGTGACATTCCTTCCAGCAGGCTCCTAGAGATTTAAGTAGGAAGTTTAATCTTAATCAAAGATCCTGGAGGCTCTAAGGGGCATAACATTCCTATTCAAATATGCCTGTATATGAGGAGACTCAGAAGCACAATCTTGAACTGAATCCACCATGCAATCCCTGCAATGATTGGCTGGGCCCTTTGAAACTGTGAACCAAACAAACCCCTAAATTTGCCTTGCTGACATTTTATTTTCACAGCAATGAGAATATTACATAATAGATATCTATGAATTTATAATATTGTATAAAAGTTTATTTCTCTAAATTTTATTGTCTGAATGTGCAGTCTATAACACTTAAAAGATAATTTTACTTTTATTCACTTATCATTGTCTTTGTTTTGAAAGATAATTTCAAAAACTTGGCCTACTCTATTTTAAGAACTATAAGTGCATATATAATGTAGATACATATATATTTATCTTGAAGATCCATAATCTCCACATTGTTTGCTTACTAAGCAATAATATGTTATGTAACCTTTAATAGAAATTGGTATATTTATAACAAAAATTTCATTTCATGAATAATTTAGGTTTTCTAATAGCTTAGATACAGATTTGTATGTACACTAGGGAACATGGATATACTTCTTGGCCCATCACTTGACATTAAGCTTTCAGATTTCCTTCCCCCTAAAGTGATGCATATCCATTGTATTCTTTGCTAAACTTGAGCTAATAATTTTGCTAATAATTCATTAGTATAAGGTCATCACCATACTTACCGATTTCTTAAACAGTACAAATTTATGTTGCAGTAGTTTATAACATGAACTTTATATCTGCTTTTTGTTTTTTATTAAAGTCAGTTTCTTAATGTAACTAGCACAAAAATCCTATTCTTGGCCACTGCATAATAAAGGCTCTATGTTTTCTGATTGGTTATTTTTTTTTCCATCTTTTAGACAAAGTCTTATATTATAGTGCAGGCTGGCGTCAAGCCCTCTATCTTTCTGCCTCATCTCCTTCAAAGTGCCAGGATTACAGATGCACCCAACACCAGATGTCTCTTTTATTGAGTCAAAAACATGCTATAACTGAGATTTCTGGTGGCACTTGAGGTAGCTAGATGGTATGGTTTATGTATGGGTGTAATATGTAATAGACTCAGAAGGATCATACTTCCTTTAGCACACCCGTAAATAATAGCATTAGTTACATTTGTCAATTGTACTGATGATGCATAATATCTTAATAAGTTCATTCAAAACCAAAGCAGGGACAGATCTCTGTTCTATGGGAACACATTAAGAATGTATGCCCCATTGCATTGTATCAAACGATTCAGGAGAGTTTCAAGTAAAAGTTTTATAAGTAACATTTATCTGCCTTCTTGTCAGGACCATGGAAATCCAGGACTAAGAAAGCCAAGTTTGGTTTACTCTCATTATAAAATTCTAGTTTTCAGAACATATGGCAGATTTCAAAACTTGAGGTAGATATTCCCTTGAAAGGTCTAGCTATATTGGAGTATCCATCGGAATGGAAATTGAAAATAATGATAAACATTTCATCATTTTTTAAGAAAAAGAAAAAAAACTTGGAAGTAGATAAACCTTTTCAGAATTTTTCGAACATAGTCTTCATGATTGAGATGCACATTAAAAAGAAATAAAAGTAATGGATTTGAAGTCAAACTACAAAGACATCCAAATATTGGAAATGCCTAAAAAATAAACACCTAATTAAAAAGACACCAATGTGAGAAACAAATGTCTTTGGCTCAAATTCCCATCTTCAAAAGATACTTGTTTGTACAATGTATCTTTTTCAAATTCTTTGAAATGCTGCCTATTCTTATGATTTGAAAATTCTAATACTTCTTTATTTATATGCCATTTCTAAGCATTTCCATTTGTGATTTTATTTTGGCACTGTATCTATTGCATTAAGAGATTAAAATGAATAATGATGCCAGTATTATTAAAAAAAGTTAAAAAATAATTTTGTGGTATTTAGTGAGAAAACATGAGATTTGCAGGCAGCAGAAATAATGAGTTGCCTAATTTTGTGCAAGCTAATCCTTTTTTAAAATAAAATAAAAATGCTAAAAACCTTTTTATACCATTCTACAAAGAGAAAATGAGAATATATAAAATGTTGGATATAATAATGGCATGACTGTTAGCTTTATAACCTTCTAAGAAAAAAAAAATCCTCTACCAATGTAGTCTACAATTTATTTCTGAGTAAAATTAATAATAAAAGGATAAGGCCTTTTATTTAATTAAATGATGTGGCTTGTTTTACATACTTCTTCCAAGATTCTCTAAAGAATGCATATATTCTGATCAATATGCCAGATGGATAGTCCATGGTAGATTTAATTTTCATTTTTCTTTCTTTTGTGCATATTAAGAGTTTTTATACTTTAAATGTATCTTTGAAACCCCCCCAAAAATAAAAAAAAAATAATGCCTAACTTGTTGTATCTCTGTCCTCTAAGTAATTGCACATATTATTGCCATTTAAATCAATAACTTAATAGAGAGTTGTTGGGCTGTAAAAATATGACTATGAAAAATGAAGCAAGAAAATCACAGATTCCAAGGAATGATAATGCTGGTGAAAGAAAACTATTTGTGCTTGTGCAATTTCCTGTCAGTGAGAGGGTTTTCTGGGGATTCTACTGTTGGAAAAGAGCCCAGGTCATTCCTGGCAGATGCCCCTGACTGGGGCAGCAGCTGGTTCATATGCTTATACGTTGATTACCCTCCAGATGGATCGAAAAGATGAAGTAATTATGAATTATTACAGAAAATTAGGTTTTAAATTTTGACAACATGAAGAAAACAAACTCCAAATCATGGTATTACTTAATTGAATGATTACGAATTTATCTTGCATTTAATATCAATAATAAATACATTTTTAAATGAAAAGCAATATTCTGTCACCACATTCACTTAAAATATTTATTCACTGTAAACAATTAAATTGAGCAACTCATCAATCCTTGAGAAGAGATGACAGATGTCCAAACTACTTCCATCCTTGAAAGTTCTAAGGCCTTCTTTCTTTTTGGCTGGGCACATAATTTTCTTGCCTTAAAATTTCATTAAGGCGGAAGACACTGTCCCAGAGTCACTACATGACTACTTGCTGTGAGTCATGATCATAATGCATCTGCCTTGTATTTTATCAACAAATACTTAAACATATTATCAAGTGGAAGTAAGAATCTTATAAGTCTATATTAGCACTAAAGAGTTGAGAAATTTATCAGAATTATTAAGATTTCTCATGCATATTCATATCATAGTTTGGGGGGAAACAAGCATGTGCCTTTTTTGATAAATAATTTGGGAAGTAAAAATCAATCAAGTACTAAAAGAAGTTGACTACTGGGGAAACAAGCATGCACACATGCTATGAATACATTGTAATTAGTAAAAAGAACATGAAAAAATTTGGTAGGATGCAAAAGACTATTGGCCTGATTGCTGAAACCATCTCAGGGACCAGTCTATGATTCAGTAAGTATTTCTCAGAGAAAGAAAGATAAATATGGCAGAAAGAAAAAATATTTGAACCATTTCTCTAGCTATAGTTGAAAGTGTCAAGATTATGTACAACTATTCAACTATTAGATGTCAAAACTCTATGTCCAAAATATACTGAAAGTAAAATTTTCTGTTTAATGAATATGAAATTGTAAGAAAAGCAGTTAATTGACTGCTTACTGTCTGAAAACCTAGGTCCTTTCAACATAAATATGAACAGTATAATCTCATTGATAAACTCACCATTCACGTGTTTCATAACACATAGATGCTAAATCTATAAAAGTAAATATTTAAAATTAGATGAGCATACATGTACGTTAAGTTTGTTGGTTGCCTGGTCTAATTAACAAATACATCAATGAAGTCAATGTGAGAAAAGGAAAGATTTATTTTACTTGAATTTTTTTGTGGCTTTGGTTTAATCTGCTTGATTATGTTGATTTTGATTCTCACCACAAGACTAAATTATGGTCCAAAACCGGGCACCTATCAGAAGGACGAGAGGAAAGAAAAGGGTCAAAGTCTCAATACAATTTTATAAGGGATGCTCTCATAAACCAAGATGTCCAAGTATGGCCCACCTTTTAAACCTTCTATCACATTCAAGTAAGAGCCAAGCTAGCAATTAATCTATTAACACATGGCTCATGGATGGTTATTTAAGATTAAATCACAGCATAGATTCACAGGTATATGTTTCATGGTTTGCATGTGCTCATCTGCATCTTAGAAATTGTAGCGATATTGTCTCCTATTCTAATTCCATAGCTAATTGTCGAGTCTTGATTGTAAGACTCAGACACTGATATTTTCTCAGTAACTATTTTTTTTAAATATCTTTAAATGGAAGCAACAGTCAGAGAAATACACAGCAGATTGTTCCATTCCATTGTTCCTGATTAGGGCATTCTTATTTGCTTGACCAGAATCCAGAAAGATATTTTGTGACATGAACAAGTACAATTAGTATTCTGTGAGTCTGTTTTCATTGTTATGACATAAAATAATTTCATCCAGCTAGAAACAGATTACATCTTTGGCATATAGTAGTTTTTCTTTTCTTTTTTAAAAATAATTTATTTTTTTATTTATATTATTCTGGTTTTACATTCATAATGGTGACTCCATTATCTTCCTCCCTGTCCTTCCTCTTCCAAAGGGACCCTCATCAATGGGAAGTGTGGGTCATGTATTGTGGGGGTCGTCAAGAGTTATGGGGGGTAGGCCAAGTCTCTGTGCATAATGCCCCACCTAGTGGCTCTAACACTCTTTCCACCCCCTCTTCCCCGAATTTCCCTGAGCCACACTGGGGTCATTTTAGTTCTACTTCAGTGATGAGGTTTTGGGAGCCTCTGTGTCTCTGGATATCTGGCTTAGCTGGAGTTGGATGTTCTGTGTTTATCTCCTTCAACCTTTTTGTGGTGTTGTGATCCCCAAGATCGCTGTACTCTTGCCCTTCCACCACATTACTCTATGGTTTCAGCTGGAGCCCTGGTGAGGTGTGATTAGCTGATCCTCCCTTCAGGTTTGTTGTCCATCTGAAAAAGATAAGCAAATTCTCCAGAGGAGAGAGAAGTTAATACTAGATAGATGGGATGGCCTTGATGAGATAATCTTGAGTCACATAGCACTTGTGTGTTGCAGTCTTAGTCCCCCTAGTGGCAACTCTGGAAGATGGTGGAGCTTTAAAATTATGGAGCCTAGTATGAGGTAATTAACTCTCCAGAGGTCTTGCCCTTGGAAGATATTAATGCTAGTATCACAAATTAAGCTAGTTCTTGTGAGAGAGTGGGTTGCTGTTAAAAAAAAAAAAAAAAAAAAAAAAACAATAAGAAAGGCCGCTTTAAGCTCCCTGACTTCTTGTCACAATATGTGAGTTCTTCTAAGCTACTTGCTAGTATTATAATGTGATATGTCCATCATGAAATCCTTATATCAGGCAAAATATATGGGACTCTTTAATGTGAGAATTTCAGCCTCTAAAATACCATGTTCCAAATAAGCACCATTTTGCAGAACTACTCAGCTTCAGGTATTATGTTATCATAACATCAAAGGGACTAATATATATGTGCCACATTGTGTACATGTGTGACCTTGTACATAGGGCTTACATGTGATCTGAGGATTTGAACATGGGTCCTTAGTCTTTGCAGGCAAGCAACTTAACTGCTAAGCTATCTCTCCAGCATGCTCTCAAGGGTGCACAGACATCTGTAGTTCATTCATAGTGGCTGAGAGGCCATTGGTGTGCCCATTCTCTCTTTCTCCGCCGCTTCCTCTCTGTCTCTGTCTCTGTTTCTCTCTCTATCTCTCTCAAATAAAAAAAAATGAAAGCAAGCACGTTAAGTGCTGTGCCATATCTCCAGCCCCCCTAACTGTATTTTATACTTCCTGTTTCTCCACCTACAAAATGAAGACCATGGGCTTCAAAATTTCTTTTATTTAATTTATTTTTAGAGAGAGAAAAGAGGCAGTTAGAGAGAGAGAATGAATGTGGGTGACCCAGGGCCTACTGCAAGTGCCACTAGGTGCATCTGCCTTTACATGAGTACTGTGGAATTGAACCCGCACCATGAGGCTTTGCAAGCAAACACCTTTAAGTGCCAAGCCATGTCTCCAGTACTGGGATTTTTTAAACACCTTGCTCTGTACTACTAAAGTCATCAGTGCAGAAAATAAACTATAGGTAATGAAAGGCATCATTTGGCACATTCTGACATTGCTATTGCATTAAGGCAGAAATGATGAACACTGTCATGTCAGAGAGTTTAAGAACAGAAGACCATTTAAACTATTCAATAGATAGCATCCCAAGCTACTAATCACACACACACACACACACACACACACACACACACACACACACATATATATAATATATGAAATATAATAAATAAAATATAGAATGGGATTAGGATTGAAATTATAGCTTTTAGCTGGACGATCATTGCTTTAAACCTATTTTATTATTTACTTTTACTTTTATGTGAGCAATTTTTCGTGTGTATCTGGAGGCCGGAGCTTCAATTAAAATATCTTCCTCAATCACTGTCAACTTTATGGTTGGGCTAGGGTCTCTACCTGAACATGGAGCTCACCAGTTCAGGTAAACTCACTAGCCAGCAACTGATCTCCCTTCTCTGCCTCCCCAACACTGGGATCATACATGCGTGCCACATGGGTCTTGGTGATTCAAACTCAGGTACTAATACTTGCACCTCCTCAGCCCTCCGTTGTCAATTTTTATCCTAAATATAAGACTCAAACCTTCCTGTGGAACATTTCATACAATGCAATGTAATTATGTTTTAGTTTTGGAAATAAGGAAATAAAATATTATGGGCAGAGGAATATTAGAGATAAGTGGTAATTTCAAAACTCAAACAGTAACTGTGGTGGTTTGATTCACGTGTCCCCCATGAATTTAGGTGTTATGAATGCTAGGTCCCCAGATAATGGAGGGAATTAACACCTCCTGAAGGCAGTGTATTGTTGGGACAGGCTCATGGGCGTTATAGTCACCTTCCCCTTGCCAGTGTTTGGCACACTCTTCTGTTGCTGTTGTCCATCTGATGTTGGCCAAGAGGTGATGGCCACCCTCTGCTCATGCCATTGTTTTCCCCTGCCATCATGGGAGCTTCCCCTCAAGTCTATAAGCCAAAATAAACTTTTTTTTCCCTGCAAGCTGCTCTTGGTCAGGTGATTTCTGTCAGCAGTGCAAATCTGACTGCAACAATATCTTAAAAACAAACAAACAAACAAACAAAAAAAAAAAAACAGCCTCAAAAATTGGGCTGGGGATGGCTCAGCAGTTAAAGTACTGGCTTGCAAAGCCTGACAGCCTTGGTTCGATTTTCTAGTACCTACACTGAGCTAGGTGCACAAAGTGAAGCCTGCATCTGGCATTCATTTGCAATGACAAGAAGCCCTGGAGTGCTCATTCTCTCTCTCCTTGTCAACTAATAATAACAAATAAATAAATACATGGCATGACATTACATGGCAAGAACTTCAGGTTATCTGATTTCTCAAGCAGAAAGAAAATTATCATTTATAAGAAATACTAAGTATCTGCTTAACACAGATAGGATCTGTAATGGTATAGTTCTTTTCTCCTAAGTACTGCCTTATATATATATATATGCAAATCAGAGCAGAATATTCTCCTTGGCATCCTTAAGGTAAGCATATTGTTAAAGTTTCTGCTTCCTTGCTTTATAGTTTCTCAAAATAAGGTCTTGGCTTAAAGCCATATTGCAATGGCTAAGTGCACACCTGCAGGCTTAAATAAGCAACTCTGCCTTTTGAATTGCTCTTGCTTAAAGCAAAATTGAAATTAAGAATTGATAGTGGGGCTAGAGAGAGATGGCTAAGGGGTTAAAGCACATGCCCGCAAAGTCTAATGACCAGGGATCAATTCCCCAGTACCCACATAAAGACAGGCACAAAGTGGCACATGCATCTGGAGTTCATTTGTAGTCAGTGGAGGCCCTGTCATGCCCATTCTGACTCTCTTTCTCCCTCTCTCTCTCTCTCTCGTGTGTGTGTGTGTGTGTGTGTGTGTGTGTGTGTGTGTCTTTGCTTTAAAAATCAGTAAGATATTGGGCTGGAGAGATGGCTTAGCGGCTAAGGCGCGTGCCTGTTAAGCCTAAGAATGCTGGTTGCAATGTCCAGCGGTTCCAATCTCCAGATCTCACGTTTAGCCAGATGCAAAGTGAGGCAAGGACGCAATGCCTCAATTGACCACAAGGGGGCGAACACATCTGGATTTCGTTCATAGCAGCTTGAGAGACTACTGGCACGCCCATTTCTGTCTCCCTCTCCCTCTCTATCTCTCTCTGTCTCTCTCTCCAAAAATAAATAAAAAATAATAAAAAAATTAAAATCAATAAGATATTTTAAAATAAGAATAGATAGCAAATGGAAGGACCATGCATTGTCTAGTAATCCTCCGTGAATATTAGTTTTCAAGATTAGACTTCTAAGTCTGAGATGGAAGCAAACCATCTCTAAGAGTAAAACTTACTGCTATAGAAAACAGGGGACACTAATAATGTCCACAATTTTAATATTCTAACTTAGCAATCAGTTGACAATTTTTTTTTTTTTTTTGTATTTACAGATGATCATTAAAGCTATTATAGGTCTGTTTTGATGTACTAGGTACTTAATTTCCTGGTTTTTATTTAATTTTCTAGCTTTAAATACTTAATTTATTTTTCAAACATTTACAAAAGCATATATTATTAATTTATTCATTCATTTGTTGGGGGACATCAGAGTCTCTTGCAGCTTTAAGTAAATCCCAAACATTTGAGCTACTTTTTTCTTCTCACTTTACTTGAATGGCTTGGGGTTTGAACTTGGGGCTTGCAGGCATCACAAGCAAGTAACTTGAAGTGCTGAATTGTTTCTAGTCCCAAGATTTTTTTTTTTTTTTTTTTTATAATATTGATTTTTTTAAGTTTAACATTAGTTTCTTTTTTTAAATTTCTAATTTTATCTGCAAATAGAGAATGAGCCCACCAGCAGCCTCTCAGCTGCTGTGAGTGAACTCCAGTCATGTGCACCCCTTTGTGGGCAGTGCAGCATTGCACCCTTGCATCACTTTTTGCATCTGGCTAAATGTGGGATCTGGAGAATCAAATGGGGTGTTCTTAGGCTTCACAGGCAGGTGTCTTAACCGCTAAGCCATCTCTCAAGCCCTATATTCTTTTTTAAACTTTACTAAATATAGAACTGAACTTGTAGTTTATACACACTCTTACAAGTTTCATCACGTTTGTTGATTGTGTCTCTTGTTCTTATTCTACTTAAAACTTGCTTTCTGTTTTAAAATGTAGATTAGTTATTTCTCAAAATTAAAGATTAGAAATTAAGTGGTATTTTTGCTGTTCAGAATATTTTTATTAAAGTCTAACACAACTTTTCACATCAAAATTGCAAGTATAATAAAATGATGCCTAGAATTTGTAATATACATGCTACTTTTTGTTTATTTTAAACAATTTTTGAGACAGTCTCACTCTTTAGCCAAGAATGGCCTGCAATTCAGTAAGATGGTTTCATACTCATGCAAATCTTTCTGTCTCAGCCTCCCAGAGCTGAATTTTTAGCATACAGCAGTATGCCTGGATCCATTTTCTTGTTATAAAAAAATGATTTTCTGGAGTTAATTCTAGTTATAATTGAATCTTCAGATCATTTTCAAAGTGTACATTTATATATTCAAAAATACTTATTAAGCCCCATCTCCATGCACTTACTTAATGTCATTGCTTATACCACATACCATCCCATCCCCCTTTTTTATTAACTAGAAACTTTGTATAGACACATTATATGTTGTTATCATCATTTTTCTCCTCAATTCCCCATTCCACTGAGGGCCCTACCTAGTGGGATTGCTGGTATTCACCGTGGACTTGCAGTAGTTTTAACCTATGGAATCGCAGGCATCTCATATTAGCCTTGAAATGCCAGATCTTGAATTCTTGATCCTCCTGCCTCCTTCACCAAGTTCTAGTAATACAGGCATTTGTCACTATTCCCACTTTGGAATGACATTTTCACTTGTCTTTATCAGTCATAATTCGAAAATTAAAATCAGCAACATTAGACTGATAATGTTATGTAATTATTTTTACATTCTTTAGTTTTTCTTTTCCAATAAAAAACCTCTACAATTGAGTTCTGTGTATACTAAAAGTATTGCATTTGCTTTAATTCTATGCTTATAATGCTTACTGTCATTTAATCTTAATAGAGGTGGTGATGCTCTCTAATTCAATTTTTTTAATTATTTTTTATTATTTTTATTATCATTATTATTATTATTATTCAACCTGATTATATCAATTTTAATAAAAGCAGAAAGAGATACATGTATAACTTGCCTAGCTAGATAGTACTGGTGGACTCAGAGCCCACTGCTGACTACACCATTGATGAGTTTTCTCTCCAGTAGATTGAATAGCACCTAATGTCACTATGAGAGAAAGCCACCAGGTCAGAACCTTATAGCAAGTCCCAGCTGGATTTGTTGTGACATGCTACCAGAGCATGTGGTATCTTCAACAACAGGATCTTGTCTCCTAGACCTGGTGAGAAAGCAAGAGTAGAGGCCATAGTCTGTATTATTTGTGGACCTCAGTTCCCTCCTAACCAGTAAGTCATGGCGAGTTACCCACACCTGGCTCTGTTAGTATGTTACGGTTTTACTTTTAAATAGAATCTATTTCTGTATTATAGGTTGGCCTTTCATTCATTGTGTAGCTTATGCTGGCCTATTACTCATAATCTCAATACCTCAGTCTCCTGAGTGCTGGAATTATGAATATGTCTCACAAATAAAATGGGGTTACTTAGTTTTATGTTCTAAGAAAAAAAAAATAATGCCCTTTGAATGTTTTGTAAGATCTAAGAATTCTTTTGTTGGTACTCCAAATAAAAGGAATTTAGTTTCTCATAAACATCTAAATAGAAGAGAAGGGCCATGGAGGGCCAAACTACCCAATGGAATCCTGCTGCTGGGCAGGGTAACAGAGGGGTGGGTTCATGCAGAGCATTTTATATCTCTCAAATTGTGTTGGGTAGCTAGGTCTGATGACTTTACATTTTGTGGTTTCATCATCTTAGAGCTGAACCTATTCTCAGGACTCTGAAAATCAGGTCAACTAGGGTGTGTGTATACTGGACCTGAGTGTGAGAATTCTACAGGTCAGCATTTTGAATCATTTCTTCAAAAATGGGAAGTGTCTAGTCTTTAGCCAGAGCCTCACAACCATTTCAGGAAACATTGAAAAAATAATTTACAACATGATTAGACAATAAAACAAAACATAAATTCCATTTCTTCTGGGTTTTCTGTAGATTTAAAATGAACTGAAGCTTTACTGCTTCCCTGACCTCTTTTCCTCTTACACAGTATATTCACATCAGCTTATCCTCTCTTGGTATTTAAGATCAGTCCTTGAATTATATCATGCATGCCAGACAATATCCTCTCTCATGGCATGTGTCTAATAGTTTCTCTGATAGATTTGGAGGTAGAAAATAAAAATGTTATCGTACTATTATGTAGGAAGACAAATAGTAACATTTTAGAATTAGCTTTAAAGATATCTTTTGATAATGACTCTAGAATTACAAAACCTAGTATTGTGATTTTTAAATAATCTTTTTGTTGGATTTTGTGACTGATTATCTATGTTTTTCTGAAATTAAATGTTGGAGTATTTTTGCCTATGCTATTTCCTGTATCTTCCTTTCATAAATTACTGTTAAATGCTGTACAATCCAAATTGTAAATAATGGAAGTTATAATAGGTGGAAACATTCACAAAAATTACATAATTTACTCATGTTAAAGCTTTGAGTCAATTCATAATATCATAATACCTTTTCCTAATCAGAATGTTATGAAATCACCCTATATGCATAAAATATGTTTATAACATAATATTTTACAAAATATCCAAATGTGATACAATTGTTAGACATTTTCATTCTACTCATATTCTCTGCCACATTGGTGTAAATTAGATTTAGTGTAATTTTATTTAATTTAGGTAAATTATCACATTCTGGTTATTTACAGCAACACAGAAACACACACAAGGAAATAAAAATGTGCACATCTTCCAGTTGTTACACAGAGGAGTGGTAATTTTCACTGTTAAAAATATTTACTTAAAAGCCAGTGAGTTATCAAAACAGTGCCTTCAGTTATCCTATTTCATTAATCCATGTAGTATGGTTTTTCTACTCAGAGTTTTCTTTCTGTTTCTCAGCGACATTAACATAGCAGCTATGGGGCATCTTTTATTGTCACCTAGGAAATCATCTTTATTTTATAAATGAATTATTCATGGCAGAGAAAATACAGTTGGGTTGGCAAAATTCACAATTGTTGGTTACAGAGGGAAAATTACCTCACTCCTTTCTTTGCACCTTGAACTCTATACTGCCCACTGTTCTATGGTTGGGCAGAGTGGAATATAGAAAGGTCATTTGAAATCATAATATTTTAGTAAATTTGAAGGTTAATTTCAATGAATAGTGATGATGATTTTATACTTTAACAGTTTCATCCTAGATAGCACTATTTTAGGATTTGTAATCATTCTGATCAATTCTAGAAAAAATATAAATATTTGATAAATATTTTAACATTAACAAAATTAAAACAAGTGCTTGGAAAGAAATATGGAGCATAAAATTTTACAAGGAGCCGTTTGTGGTGGTGCACACCTTTAATCCCAGCACTCAGGAGGCAAAGGTAGGAGTATCACCATGAGTTTAAGGCCACCCTGATATGACATAGTAAATTCCAGGTCAGCCTGGGCTAGAGTGAGACCCTACCTCAACAAACCAAAAAATAATAATAATAATAATAATTTAAAAAAATAAATCTATAAGGAAATAAGCAAGGATATGAGAGTTGACTGGCTAACATGTTATCATGACTACCCTTCTGTGGTTACAGGTTCCCCATATATATGTACATGAGAATATATATATATGTCTTAAGAATGACACCCATAGTTTTCACACAAAGACATAGTGAAAAAAAAAAAAACCTTAAAAACTTCTATGTATATTGAAAAGCACTGAGGATACTTACCAATTCCACAGATATGCTTAAAAATGAATGAGTAAAATAGATTGTAAATTACTGATGGATAGGATTCATTTTGAAGATAATCTTTCATATTTTCTGTGCATATTAAAACTTTTATGAAAATCTTCACCTTGAGGATCCAGCTATAAATATCACATCTTTTTCGTGTAAGGTGGTAACTGCTGCTCCATTTTTTGTAAAAAATTATCTCTTAGCAAGCAAGCCTCTTTTCTCTTAGAAAAGCATTCTCTTCTAACATGTGTTCTGTAAGTTTAATTTCCTCATTTATATATTCTTCAACATGAATGACCCAGATATGATAGTTTCATCATCATTTACATATACCAGCATAAATTAATGTGTGAATATGTACAGTAGAATATATTCATTATCTACATTGGTTTTTCACAATTATCTTAACTAAAGGGTTAATACTTCCACTTGAAAATCTTATAGGACCTATCATAAATCATATTTTTGTGCTGCTGTGTGATTTATTGATATGTTGAAAATGCATGTAATATGATGCAGGATTTTGGAGTCCAGGAGGGGTCTCCAGAATTTATGAACCCCAAGTTTTGGGTTCTGTCCTACATTTAATAAAGAATTAATAAAGACACTAAGAAGTATACACTATGAATTGTAAAGTTTATTTAGGGGAATCACAAATTGTGGAGTTTTTTTTAGGGGAGATTAGGATTTAAGAGAATTTAAGGCCTTTAAAGAAAGACTAAAGCTGTCACTCTTCTGTGGCTAAATATATCAAAACAACAATAATTAAGATGCAATGTCTCTGTTCTCCTCAAACTTATCATGGAGTAAATTAACAGTTTATTAATTCAAACTTATAAGAATGGGTATAAAATTTAAATTAAAACTAACTTTAAAGCCAGGCGTGGCTGTGCACACCTTATATCCCAACACTCGTGAGGCAGAGGTAGGAAGATTGTTGTGAGTTCAAGGCCAGCCAGAGACTACACAGTAAATTCTATTTCAGCCTGGACTAGGGTGAGAACCTACCTTGAAAAAAAAAAAAAAAAAAAAAAAAAAAAAACTAACATTAAATGTGAATAAATTCTCTATGTCACTGTAAAGGCATTTGAACAATTTAAGGAATCAAAGAAAAATACTATTTGAAGAACAACAACCGAGTTAGCTATTTTACATGAGGTCTGGGGTTTGAACTCAGGTACGCTAGCTTGAGCAGTAAGCAGTTTTTTTTTTTTTTTTTTTCCTAATGATCTTTAACTCTCAGTCTTCATGCATTAATTTCCTACATTTATTGCAAGTTACACATATTAATTTAATATAGTGCTATGCCCTTTGTGAGTTGACAAAATTAGTATTGAGTTACTTAGACTTAACTTCTTAAAATCATTACTCAGATTGGTGAGATGCATTTAATTATGGAATATGTGATTATTGACTAGGAGAGAAAATTAAGCTATCAGTGGCTCTATTCCATCATATCATAAAGTCAATGTAATAACTACATTAAATTTATTTTAAAACACACTATGGTACATTATATGGAAAATAGCACAATTATTATCTGTAGCCTATAACATACTTTTAACTTAATAAATAAATTACACATACTTCAAAATAGTTATTATAAATTACAATGAATATTCATTACTCATAAAATTAAATAAAATATTTTATATTTTTATCAATGAAATGTTACACTTATTATTATTAAAAGAAAAATATTAACTATTTTCAATCTTGTGGCTTTCATGTAATTATTTGAAACATCCTCTATAATGTTAATAGAAAAACAAAATGTATTAAAATATAGCCACACAATACAAATTAGTACTTTTTAGGTACCTGGTTTTTAAACTTGATTAAAAGGCTACTTCATTGGGTCACATGTACCCAGAGTTTACTGCAGAATTGATTAACATCAACATGCATTTCAAACCTCTCTGCAGTTTTCCTATTCAGCAATTATCACTTCACATTAGAGCTTACAATCGGAACCTCTGTGCCATGATAACTTGTATGTGCCATTAACCAAAATCGACCTCCTACCTCTAGCTTCAGAAGACTGTTAAATTTTCCCAGCATCCAATTGCATAGGACTCATGTTTAGCCAGGATGGAACATTGTATGTACATCTCAATATTAATTTGCTTATGAACAGTATGTCACCTGAAATCCTAAAGCTTACATATTAGGAAGCTATTACAACTAAGAAATTAGAAAATTTTGTGGCTTTATCATGAAGGTTTTAAGGGATTTAAAGAATGTTCTACTGGTGATCAACTGACTGAAGAAATCCTTGATCAGAGATGGAAGAGTCCTGAAAAACCTATCTTTACACTACATAGAATAGCACCTAAACTCAAAGCAAACTCAGTTGTTTGGATATAGATAAAAGCCTTTTTGCCACAAATCTTCATGTATTGGAAGGTTTGTGTTCAATATAGAGGTACAAAAGTGTAATATCTTTAATAGGCAAAATTGTATGACTGCAGGTCAATAAGCAATCATGTGTTCTCATAAAGAATGTTGAGATTCTATTGCTCTTTTTTCCTGTTTATGAGTTGTGAGGTCTAATTCTTCTACACAGTCCTAAAATGAAAGTACACCAAGAGAGTTCGTGAGACCTGTGTGGAAATCACCTCATGCCTGAATCACCAAATCTGAGTTAAATGAATTTGTTTTGATTGCTTCATATATTTCACACAATATATAAAGCAATATATAAAGCAGAACAATACAGAAAATTGATGTCAAAGTGTTGAGTCATTATGATGAAAATACCTGAAAATGTCAATCTGGTTTGAAACCAGGTGACAGAAAAAGAGTAGAATATTTTTATGGGGTAGGATAGAAAAAAAAGTCTAAAACTTCTATACATGACATACTTAAGGGTATTCTCATGAATGCTTAGAAGATGGATAAATAGGACTCCATTGAAAATTGGAATGAAGGCCACCCTTGTAACACAATTGACCTGCCTGTACTGTGTTCATGCACAAAGACTTTATGGAAGGCTCTACTTAAATAGCTTGGACTACTTTGTTTGGCAGAAGGAATTTCAAAAGAAACTTTCAGGCAATGGTATGAGTATTATAAGAGAGTTTTAAATTTTCATTTGTAGTGAAACTCAGTAATGAAAGGAAAGTGTTGCCAGAGAGAACTCTAGGTCCTGGGTGAATTTAGGATGGATAGACAGAAATTGGCTAGGCAGTCACGGTAACAGAACTCCATAAGTGATTTTTTTTTCCTTGACTAAAAGAAGGAAATATCACTAAGCTTGTAGAAACCTGGAAATATTTCTCTATTAAGCTTGTACCCTTCCTAGAGTGTGGGGTCCAACCCCCCTCTTGGGGAGTCTACTGACCTGCTTGACTGACATGACCAAGGATTGTTTGCCTAAAAATATCCTGTTCCACTCCCATTTTATGGCCTAACCGCAAGTTCCATTTGCCCCAGGTGGCTCTTGCTTAACAGTAGACAACAGGATATGTAAACAACAGGATATGAGAACATGACCTTCTGACCCTGGTACTTTTCCACAGTGCTGTAAGGCTGTATATATATCACCCTCTGACTTCAATAAATGACATTCTTGAAGCATGAATGACCCAGTGATTGTCTTTTCAATCCTCAGCACCTCTCCCAGCTCGGGGTCTTTGTGGTAGCGTGGGCCCTACAGCTGGAGGTCCCACCGAGATTGGGAAAGAAGGAAAACTGCTGAAGGATCACTCCTGAAGGCTGGCCAGCCATAGAAGAGGTAAGAGAGGAGCACATTGAAAATGAGTACCGCTAGCTCTCATTCATTGCTAGTCGATCAGTTAGTTGAATTGCTAAGGAAACAAGGTACGGGCATTAAATGTACTACAGCAAGAGATTTTATTAAGATTTTACAAAAGGCGAGCCCTTGGTTTTTGGTTTCAGGGGCCTTAATGTTTCAGACTGGGAACAAATGAAACTTGATTTCCAAAAGATCCTTCATAGGGAAGGACCCAAGAGCATTCCTATAGCTACTTTCTCGTTGTGGTGCTTGGTTAAGGATGCTTTTGTTAGTGATAAAGAGAAAGTAAAAGAGCAATTGGCTGAGGCAGAATGGCTTTTTACTGAAACTCAAGAACAGGAGTCAATTAAATCTTTTCAGAATTCTGATAAGTCCTCCTCTGATTCCTCGCTTTCTTCTAGTAATGAGGACTCTGAGGAAGATAAAAAAAAATTAGAAAACAACATAAAAACCTTAAGAAAGAAAATGAAAAGGCTCACTCCCACGGACTGACCTATGCCGCCGCCGCCTCTCACATTTCTCACAGAACGTCCTCCTGCGCATAACTCTAACTTCTCTTCCTTTCAGCCATCTGCCCCTTCAGAGGGACCAGAGGGAGGGGTGGCATTCCCTGTTATAGAAACTACTAATGTACTGGGACAGGCACAAAAGGCAACATACCCCTCTAAATTTTAAAGACATTAAACAATTAAAGGAGGCTGTGACAGCATATGGGCCCCATGCTCCTTTTCCCCTGGCTATTTTTGAATCTTTTGGAGCTCTAAATTGCACTCCTAGGGACTGGCAACAGCTATGCCATGCCATCTTGTCTGGAGGTAATTACCTATTGTGGCCAGGAGAATTCCAGGAGCTCTGTAAACAAATCAGCGCTACATAATGCAGCCGTTCAATTCCCCAGTAGAATTTTGGACATGCTAACAGGAGCCAGGCAATATGTCGATTTGCAGCAACAAATTTTATATGACCCTGCTGTATATGAACAAATTAACATGGCTGCCACTAGAGCCTGGAAGGCCTTGCCTAATAAGTCTGCTGGAGATCAATTAGCATGTTCTTCAAGGGCCAGATCCAGTGTTGATTTACCAAGGGTCTGTTTGTGTTTTTCCACAGAATGAGAAAATCCAACTTGGGTTCCATTGTGTTCAGGCTGCAGATTTTGCCAACAGGGGACCTTTTGGGCATTCTTCAAGAACCCAATTGTACTGATGCCAGTGGCCTGGAATGCCCAGGTTTGGCCTGGGGGAGTATTAATTTACATTTAAGAATGCCTGCTATGCATCTTGATCCAGAAAGCCAATTTAACTCTTATCTATTCCGTTAAGAATTCCATGTGCTTTGTTCTCAAGCTTAACTATTCTCAACTTAACTCTTCCAATTCCTTTGATGATTCTACTGGATGCCTTATCCTAAGTCCATGGTCAATTGCAGATTTTTCACTGAATTCTACCAATTGTTCTGTGCATGGTTTACAGCATATATGGAGAGTCATTTATTGGAATAGGAATACCACTGGATCTCCCGGTCCGTCTTGACCTGGTCAGAGATGTTGGCCAGGACCATTGACTTTTAATCTAGAATTGCCTATGCTCTGGGAAAGGCTGTTGAAAGGCAAAAAGGACATCTGGTGGTATGGTCACCAACCTCCATTTATGAATGGCTCTGTGCCGTCTTCCTCCTTCCATTATCGTAATCCTCTCCAGCATGGCATGTTTTTGTGTGGACCTTTTACTTGCTTGAATGCCGTGCCTTTAGTAGCACAAAATATTATGTATTTCAACTCAACAGGGGCATGGAATGTTTCTGATACATTCGAGACCACATTAAACCTTATTTTGGTCCAAACCAGTAGAAACATCACTATTAAATCTGCTGCATGTGTGATGTTGCCTTTCCTTTTATTGTAACTAATGAAACTCCCTCGGGAGATATCCTCAATTGTTCTTCACAGGACTGCCACCTGAAGACTTGCTGGGACCAAGAAAACTGGCATTGGTGGTATGGATCCCTGGCATTGTTCCCCTTCCAGTGGAGCACAATGGACAGATGCAGTTGATTCTCACTCGTCAGAAAAGTGACTTTGGCGTATCTGCAGCTATTGTTGCTGCAATTGCTGCCACTGCTGCTGCAGCTACTGTTGCTGGCGAAGCCCTTTCCCAATCTGCTGTTACAGTGAGCACTGTGGACTTGCTTTCAGGGGAAGTGGCTTCTGCACTCAACACTCAAAATCATTTAAATTCTCTTATACAGTTAGGTATACTAAATTTAAATCAAAAGACAGCTCTACTACAAGAACAAATAGATTTACTTTGGGAAACCCATATGGTGACCTGTACTCCCCTGTACCATCACATTTGCATTGCGCCAGCTGAGGTGTCAAATGCTTCTGCTCAACTTAAGATGTTAAATGCATATTTGTCAGGGCCTTGGAATCGCAACTTTACTCATTTCACATTCACTTTAGCTACATAGATTATTGCTATTAATGATAAAAGAGTTCCACCCATCTCTGGGAACATGTTGCTGAAATGATTGCAATTTGCAGGCCATCTCTTTAAGGAATGGAGTGGGTCCATGGCCCTTGGGCTAATCGCCCTGGGTGGTGTGGCTTTGTCCTTGGTCTGTCTCTGCCGTATGGCAAAAACTCAAGCCCAGCACCAATTTCAGACCAAACAGGTCTTGATGTCTCTGGCAGCAGATAGCCCCACTGCTCAAGTATGGCTGAGCTTACAAGATAAATGAGTAATCAATGACGGGTAAGACCTGGGGATGTCTATCAACCTAAGACAGAGAGTCTGCGGGGCCTGGGCAGGCTTCTCCATGATGGGTAAGATAGATGTCGACATCCGAGGCAACCTAAGACAGATGCTCATTTATATTTAAGGAAGCGGGACCTGTGGGGTCCAACCCCCTCCTGGGGAGTCTGCTGACCTGCTTGACTGACATGACCAAGGATTGTTTGCCTAAAATCATCCTGTTCCACTCCCATTTTATGGCCTAACCACAAGTTCCATTTGCCCCAGGTGGCTCTTGCTTAACAGTAAACAACAGGATATGTAAACAACAGGATATGAGAACATGACCTTCTGACCCTGATACTTTTCCACAGTGCTGTAAGGCTGTATATATATCACCCTCTGACTTCAATAAATGGCATTCTTGAAGCACGAATGACCCAGTGATTGTCTTTTCAATCCTCAGCACCTCGCCCAGCTCAGGGTCTTTGTGGTAGCACGGGCGCTACACTAGACGACAGGAACTCTAATCCTTACCTAAGATTACTGGGAAAAATAAACTGTGGTGTTTTAACATAGTAACCTGCTGACCTGGTCTTCCTCATGTAGCCATTCCCCATTAAAAAAAAAAAAAAAATCAGATCTGCTTGTAAATCTGAGGCCTTATGCCATTCCATATGAATTTTGAGATCATCTTTTTTTCTATCTCTGTGAAGAAAGATGTTGGGATATTTATTGGTATTGCATTAAATCTGTATATTGCTTTTGGTAAGATTGCCATTTTCACAATGTTAATTCTTCCTACCCAGAATCATGGGAGGTCTTTCCATTTTCTCAAGTTCTCCTCAATTTCTTTCTTGAGTGTTTCTATGTTTTCATTGTAAAAGTCAATCACCTCCTTGGTTAATGTTATTCCAAGGTATTTTTTTATTTATTTATTTATTTATTTATTTATTTATTTATTTATTTATTCATTCATTTGATGCTATTGAAAATAGGACGGTGTTGCTTATATCTTTCTTTGTATCTTTGTCTTTTGTACACAGAAAGGCTACTGATTTTTTTGCATTGACTTTGTATCCTGCTTTTTTCCTGAAGGAGTTAATCACTTTTAAGAGTTTTGAGATGTAGGTTCCTGGGTCACTTATATATAGAATCATGTTGTCTGCAAATAGGGCTAATTTAACTTCTTCCTTTCCAATTTATATCCCTCTTTCTTTCTCCTGTCTTATTGTTTGAGCTAGTACTTCCAGTATTATGTTGTAGTACAGAGGTGAGAGTGAGAATACCTGTCTTGTTCCTGATCTCAACGGGAATTCCATCAGTCTGTCCCCATTAAATATTATTTGGGCTTTAGGATCTTTATATATAACCATTATTATGTTGAGATATAGATTGTCCATGCATAGTCTCCCCAATGTTTTGGTCATAAAATGATGTTGTATTTTGTCAAGGGCCTTTTCCGCATCTATGGAAATGATCATGTGGATCTTAAGCTGTACTACAAAGCAATAGTAATAAAAACAAAATGGTACTGGCATAAAAACAGGATTATAGACCAATGATACAAAATTGATGATCCAGACTTTGGGTCAAGTAATACAGCTACTTGATATTTTATAAAGACCCCAACAATGTAGACTGGAAAAAAAGACACCATCTTTAACAAATGGTGCTGGAAAAACTGGATAACTATATACAGGAAATTGAAACTCAATCCACACATTTCACCATGCACAAAAATCAAGGCCAAATGGATCAAAGACCTCGATATATGACCAGAAACGCCACTACTATTGGAAGAAAAAGTAGGAAGAATTTTCCATGATATAGAAGTTGGAAAAGACTTCCTTAACAAAACCCCAGTAGTTCAGGAAAGTAAACAATGACTCAACCATTGGCATCTCATGAAGCTGAAGAGCTTTTTCACTGACAAGCAAACAATAAGAAGAGCCAATAGATTACCCACAGAATGGGAGAAAAATTTTGCCAGATATACATTGGACAGAGGCCTAATTTCTAAAATCTACAAACAACTCCAAAACCTAAATAATAAACACTCAAACAACCCATTTGCAAAATGTGGCAGAGAACTGCACAGGGAGTTCTCAGAGGAAGAGATACAAATGGCAAACACACACTTAAGAAAATGTTCAGCATCCCTAATCAACAGGGAAATGCAAATTAAAACATCCAAGAGATTCCAACTTACCCTAGTCAGAATAGATAAAACATCTAATGACAACAAATGCTGCTTAGGGTGTGGAGAAATCAGAACCCTCATTCACTGTTGGTTGGAATATAAGCTGGTACAACCACTAAAGAAAGCACTATGGAGACTCCTAAAAAGGATGACTATAGCAGTACCAACTGACCCAGTTTTCCCCATACTGGAAATTTACCATAAAAGCTACAAGCCCCAGTTTAGAGATATTTGTTCAACCATGTTTATAGCTTCTCAGTTTATAATAGCTAAGATCTCCAATCAACCCAGATGTCCATCATTAGATGAATGGATAACAAAGATGTGGTTTATCTGCACAGTAGAATTATACACAGTAGTAAGGAAAAATGGTCAAACTTGAAACAGATCAGTCTTAACCAATGTGCATGATCACAGAAGGATAAGTGTCACAGGCTCTCACTCAGCTGTGGCTCCTATTTTGTATTTTCCCGAGATGCTGACATACCCAATAAACATCTTGAGGACTGGACAATAGGGATGTTGGTGTGGGAGGGCAGGAAATGGGAGGAGGACAAAAAACTGGAGCCAAATGGAAATGGTACCATAAAATCATATATCCTGAAAGACATACTAAATGGTCAAACCTGCATCAGATGCTTGGAGAAAACACCTGAATCACAGGGGCCTAGAGAGGGTATGATGAAGACTAACTTCAATCTTCTCCTGTTTATCTCTCTATCACTTCCTTTTCTCTCTCTCCTCTCTTTCTATTTCATATTACCGATACTTTTTCTTCTTCCTTTTCCCTTGATACTGACCTATAACTCCCAGTACCAGCATGTGCTTACCATCCAAAATGAGCTGTTGATCAGTGAGACCTACAAGGTTTGCTCAAAGAAGGCATATTTCTGTCAGAGTACTTGATGGCCCACCAAAGGTTATTGGTAAAACCCTACTGCTCATGACACCATATGCTGTTTGGATGGAATATGGAGAATGAATCTGGAATCTGGAAGTGAGTAAATCCCCAGACAGTTAGCTTGTTT
This sequence comes from Orientallactaga sibirica, assembly GCA_036365145.1. Lineage (NCBI taxonomy): Eukaryota > Metazoa > Chordata > Mammalia > Rodentia > Dipodidae > Orientallactaga > Orientallactaga sibirica. The sequence continues at coordinate 27,210,764 of JAEOAD010000024.1, forward strand.
AGTGCCAGAAGGTGCTACATAAGTGACTGGGGGAAAACAACCAACATCTGTCTAAGCAACTCATGGTCTAAGCTACTCAGCAGCAAACAGCCTGATGTGATGCTCACACAAGTGTGATAGTGGCATATAGCCATGGTGGGTAACCAACTGCTCTAGATTTGGCTAACAGATCTGCTCAGTGGAATGGAACCCATACCTGGAAATGGGAAACAAGTCAGTACCATATCCAAAAGCAAGCCTACTCTCCAATGACAAGCTCCCACCAATAGTGGGCTACAAGTTGCCCTACATCTATTAAATTTTCTCTAAAATAATAGTGGTTATCTATGTATTTTGCACTAACCTCCTCTCCATTGGAGAATCTGCCTCTCTCTTTCAGATGGACACAGAACCTGAGGAGAGAATCAGCCCATCACACCTCAACAGGGCACCTGCTGAAGCCAAAGAGATATAGGGAAATGAGCAAGAGTGCTGCTTTATCAGTGAACCTGGTACCAGCACAAAGGCAAAGGAGATGGACACAAAGAACACTCAACTCCTACCCAAATCAGATATCCAGAGACGCAGAAACTCCCAAAACCTTGTCAATAAAGTAGATCTAAAATGAATCCAGCATGGCTTAGGGAAATTCAGGGAAGAGGGGGCAGAAAGATTGTTAGAGCCATGAGTTGGGTTATTATACACAGAGTTATTGCCTCTCCCACATAACTGATGGCTACACCCATAAGCGAGACCCACATTACTCATAGGGGGAGGACAGGGAGAAGGCTAATGATGGTACCATCATGGCTGTATATATATTAATACATAACTAAAAATATATTTAAAAACCCAGATCTGAATATCAAGGTGGGTTTCCAAAACCCCTTTTTGCCTCTCTGGGCAAGAGCTCCTCCTTTCTTTCTTCTCTAATGCCCTAGGCTTTAAGCTCCTGTTCTCTCCTTACTCTTAAAGTCTTAAGCTATAATAAAATCTTTCTCAATCTTATTCTTTAGTCAGTGGATTTCATTCTTCAAATTCATAGGACAAGAATCTGGGAACATGCAAAATTATTGGTTTGTTGGCATCCAAGGAAACAAAAAATTTCTATCAAAACCTTGAGCCTTTGGCTCTAAAGTCTTTTGTTCTTGTTGACATAAGCAAAGAATTGAGAAACATTTACACAGAAAACTCCCAAGTCAGAAGGTGTTCCCCAAGAGAGAAAATCAGGAAACAATCTCATATGGAAGCTTGGCTCAGATCTATCTATCTATCTATATATATATATATAAATTAGACAACCATTTAGGATAAACTCTTTACCAAGTCTAAATATATAGCAAAGATCTTGATTTATTATTGGGTTCAGGAAAACAACTGACTCAGGAATGGTATCCCCATGAGTAGTGTTTTCCCCCCAAAAAAATTACAGAGGAAGATTCAATAAGCCTCCACTTATTGATATTTTACATCAGGTTAGAGTTCTAGTCTTCTTGGGCCTGTATCCCTGACTAACTATCTATTAAGAAGCTATCTTGGGGCTGGAGAGATGGGTTAGCAGTTAAGGTATTTGCCTAGAAAGCCAAAGGTTCCAGGTTCAATTCCCCAGGGTCCAGGCAAGCCAGATGCACAAGGTGGCACATGTGTCTGGAGTTTGTTTCTAGTGGATGGAGGCCCTGGCACAACCATTCTCTCTCTCACACCCCACCAGTTTCTTTCTCTCTCAAATAAATAAATAAAAATTAAAGAAGCTGCCTTCCTCTTCAGGCATATCAAAACAAATTTGAAGAATTGGAAAATATGTACTCTTATCAGAGAAAGAACAAATAAAATATGTGTAAAGTTGTGGCAAAGGAGGGTATAAATGAGCTACCATTCACTAAGGAGACTAGGAGGAATCATAGTTGGCAGAAAAATTGGAATATCTTAGGGCTTCACAAAAATTTTCTGGGTCTATCCTTCCATCACGTACTTATATGACAGAATTATTTTATGGAATCCTTGGACATTCCCCAACAGAGCTATTTTTTCCACAAGTCCCCAACTTTATTTTCTAAAGAAAGCTATTGAGTTGTTCTGTTGTTTGTTATCATCACATGACCATGTGAGACATTGAAATATACAGGTTATTATGTGAGAAAAATGTCATTTCTATTTGGAGAATGAATGTAACAGATATTTAAATAATATAAAGAAGTTTATATTGATATAATTTTCCATCATTAATATTGCTTTAGGAATATAGGTAATATAAACAAATATGGTTTCAATTTAATGTAAATCAAAGTCAGGATTCATGTATTTTTTTGATGTAGAAAAATCCCAAATAACTATGAGCAATTAAAAATGGTATGTCTTTATGAAAACTATCTTAAAATACCATAGGCTAAAATAATTTGTCTAGACTACTTGTCTTGATATAGGAAGCTTGGACTTACAACTAAAGAACTTCTTAGATCTATAAAATTAGTGAGATCACAGAGATAACTATTGCCCCTCCTCCCTGGAAGCTTGCACACATGAATGAATAAATACAGAGAAGAACAAATTACACACAAAAAACACAGCATATTAAATTACTGTGGGGACCAATTACTGAGCTGTAATTAATGAAGTTCCATATGGTTAGTGTAGACACATTTCAGATTGTAAAACCTGATCAGAAACCAGACATAGATGGATTTACATTCTTGGAAATATTAACTTTATGAGATCTCCTAGGTATTCTCCAAGGACTTCAGGGAAAGACAGAGTACCGCTATGATAGACAAGTACAGCTATGATAGACAGAGTACCACTATGATTGACAGAGTACTACTATGATAGGGACTTGTAAAATTCTACTCCTAGTGCTTTATTTTTCCCAGCACTTAATCTCTAACAAGAATAATTTAAAAAAATGATAAAAGAAACATAAGGACCAAAAAAAGAAAAACAATGCTAGCATCAGAGCAGTCAAATATGGGCATAGGAAATATCAGACTGGGAATTTGTCATAACTGTGGTTCATGTGTTAAGTCTTTAAATTCTAGGAGAGCACACACTGATGGATTCATGATCATGTGTGGCATTACAGAGTGAGGACCAGGAACCAAAGGGTATGCAACAGAAAACCAGGTGAAATTCATCATTGAAAAATACTGAAGAGAAGAAGTTAGCATGAAAGCTAGAGGTGGCGAGGGAGGATTTCAACCTCAGTGAATGAGAAGTGACATAAATAAAGGTCTGAGGTACTTCCTTATACAAGGTTCATGCACTTTTCTCAAGTCTCATTGACTTTTCATTGCAGGCCGTTCTAGGTAATATGAAGAGACTTTGAAGAAGCCTTTGGTGTTACCATTAGGTTTAATAACAATGAGTATCTGTTGAATGTATTGGGGTTAGAGTAAGAGAAGGAAAATAGGCTATATCCCAAACACGCCCTAAAAGGTTAAGTTTTCAAAAATCTGAAAAAGTTGAAGTTTGAGTAGGTGTCAAACAATTCATGTGAGGCCAGGAAAAGCTGAAAACAACAACTTCATTACATGCTTTTGTGACAAAGACTTTAATGATTACAGCTTTTAAAAGTAATGGGCAATTTAAATTCAGATATAAAGTCCAAGAAGATACCAAAAAACTATACATATTAAAAGATACTGTAAAGGGTATTTAGAAAGACTTGGATGATCTTATGGGTACACTGGGACTAAATAAGAAGTCTACAAACTTGAGTATGTCTGTATTCTGAATTTAAAATGTAAATTCACACACACACACACACACACACACACACAAGACAAAACACAAAAATAAGACCAGAATAATAAAGAACAGTGTGACACACGAAAATGTGTCTATATAAAGTACATAATGAAAAAAAAAACAGATAGATACTAGATTTTTAAAACAATAAGGCTTATTGATTAAATTGTTGAAAAATTGCTGACAAATAAAGCTCTTGAATATCTTGCTTATTTCAAAGTTTTACACAAACAATTGTTAAAATCATCCTCAGGCTTCCTCCACATCAAAAAGTGGACTTCTTGAAGCATTGCATCACAAGGCACCATTGTAAATAAAAATCAAATAGTGATGGCACCATTGCATGAGTCCCTGGCAAAATCAGCAACAACAAAAACAGGGGACAAAAATAACAGAAAGCTTGAGGAAATAGTCATCAAATGATACACAAAGAGCTGGGTGTGGTGGTGCATGCCATAATCCCAGAACTCAGGAGGCAGAGGTAGGAGGACTGCCATGAGTTCGAGGCCACCCTGAGACTATACAGAGAATTCCAGGTCAGCCTGGGCTACCTCTAAAAACAAAACAAAACAAAACAAAACAACAACAACAACAAAAAAACCCAAAAGACATAACTATCTTGAATCTACAATTTTTATGATAAAGTCTGCAATAATTATCTGGAGATATAAAATGCTTCAATGACATTTTTGTCATATGGTTTCAAAATTGTCATATTGTCTTGATTCATATTGAGAGGGAGTTAGGGAGCTTTTCTAGGCACTTAGGATGACAGGGCTCCAAAGTAAAAGGCAGGAATGTCTCTGGGCTTTGCTAGAGATCAGAGAGAAAGCTGGCTTCTCTTTATCTCTTGCCAAAAGGAGTTCCCTAGATCTGTTTTTTTTTTTTTAATTATTTTATTTTTTTTCCAAAAATAACCTGAGACCCTCCTGGGAGAGAGTTCCTCTTTCCTAGAATTTAACTCTAATGCTGACATTGTGGATTGGTCAAGTTCAGCTCCTAAAATTTGCATCATGGCTAACCTCTTCCAGAGCCAGCCTCTAGCCAGACCAATCAGCTGTCTCTCTGGCACACCTGAGCAGAAAAGTAAGGCCCACCACCACAAGATTATCAATATGCTTACCAGGAGACAGCCAGCTCTGTTGGCTGGCTCCTGAACTTCAAGGTTCTGGAGAGCTTCCCTTGTGTCAACCCAGCTGAGACAAGGGGAGACAGCCCCTTACTCCCACATGGGCAGAAGCTCTCTGTACTTTCTTCTCTTTACTTTTCCTAATCTAATAGATACTTTCTAAGCCTTACCCTCTGCTCTATGAATTTTATTTCTTTAAGGTCATATGACAGGAACCTGGTGTACTCTAAATTTATTGGTGAGTTGGTATATTAGTGTATTGACAAGAAACCCCCAAATATCTGTTCCAATATACTATTGATATCCTAATAAAATATGATCAATTCAGATATAATAGTAAAATTAGAGACATATTTTGTAATAAAACATTATTCCTTTCACTATTATTGATAATGAAATAGTTCCATACTTCTCTTCAAATAATATAGGAAATAAGAACTGTAATCTTGGTAATTAAAACATGTGAGAAAACAATTTATTTTTTCTGTATAAAGCTAATGTGCAATTAAAAAGTATTTAAAATATTTTGCAACTTTAACATAGTAATTTAATACTCTTAAGAAATAATAAGATGGATGCTAGTAATTTGTTTCACGATTATGTGTAAGAGTTCATTAAAATGATAACTAATATGATGAAATCAGGGAAACTGATATTTACAGTTCAAACTATGGTCTGTACCCACTATGATATTTTTCTTAAAAAAATATTATTTATTAATTACATTGGTAAAGTCTTTGCTCCAGTATTCCTCTTCTTATTTCAATCAAGCATTATCATTCCATCCCAATGACAAAATATTTGAGATAATTAATTAGATCCCAGTTTGGGGGATCTAGTCCATTAGAGGTTTTGCTCATTAATTTGGGCCTGTGGCAAGTTTGCACATCATGGCCAGAGATTGCTGCACAGTAACACTGCTCACATCATGCCAAGGAGCCAAAGAAAGGGGGAAGAAGGTACAATCCCCATTCAAGACCATGCTCCCAATGACATGACACACCCCAACTAGGCTACCATCTTCAAAGATTCCACCACCCCCAATACTGCCTCCCTGGTGACCTTGTCTATCCAGACTTCAGAAGGTCACCAGTCTTTCCCTTGTCTTTTCAGTCACCCTCTGTACTCAGTGCTAGTACATAGTGATTTATCCACCAAACCATCTCCTTAGGCTCTGAAAGCAGTATTTTTGCAACAGAGTTCTCTACAAAAAAGAAAGCACTAATAATGCCACTTTCTTACTTTGATAATCTTTCCCAGGATTTTCAATGGGATTCAACCCAAATTTTATGGCATGAAAGCCACATTCTTTGATATGTCACTGTTTTAGTTTCCGTAAAGAATGTATTTTGTAGCCTAGTATGTTTAAATCTTTGTTCCCTTCGGGGTGGCTTGGGAAGTCTTTGGAGCCTTTAGGTGTCTGATGGAAGAAATATGTCACTGGAGGACTATACTTTGAGGTGTTTTACTCCAGCCCTGCTTAGAGGTCTTTAGATTTTCTATTTCCTCCCTGTTAATTTGAGTATGTGAGACTGGCTGCCTGCTAGTTCCACACATTCCCACCATAATGGACGCTTCATCTCAAACATGCAAGCTGAAAATAAACTCTCTGTTTCTTTAAGCCCATCTGGTCAGATATGTGGTACAGCAATAATAAAGTAACTGATAAAATAGATTGATGCCCTCCAGATCTGTTTTCAATGCTCATTACTTGAGTTCAACATAGTTTTGTTTCCATTATAAAAATCCCTAGATACCTTGGCTAACAGGATTATCTCCTTCTTCCTAGAAAGTACTATACTATCCTTTATGTATTTATTTAGAGAATTCTACTTAGTCTCTAGATGTAGTTAAAATGTCATTTCTTTTGCCAAACTCTCCTTAGTTTTTTTTTTTTTTTTTTTTTTTTTTTTTTTTTTTTTTTTTTTTTTTGAGGTAGGGTCTCACTCTAGCTCAGGCTGACCTGGAATTAACTATGTAGTCTCAGGGTGGCCTTGAACTCACGGCAATCCTCCTACCTCTGCCTCCCGAGTGCTGGGATTAAAGGCATGCACCACCACGCCCGGCCTTCTCCTTACTTTCTTACAATGAGAATAAGTACCTCAGCTCTAATGGTCCTTTCTACACATCACATGTTATCTTGATTAATAGATTAGGTACATTATTTCTCTGACCTTTTATAGATGGCTTTAAAAAGTCCATCTCTTCAGTACACAAGGCACATTCTTTTGCATATTGAGTCTCACAGTTATGGTTTGTTACATTCTTTTCATAAGTGATTTACCCACTTACTATACCACAGTTAATTCTTCTATCTGTATAATGAGGGAGTTGGGCTTTATCCCAAATGTGCCTTCCAAATATAGTGTAACATCATGGAAACAGTGAGCTGTCCTCTCTTCAAACAAGAACTGGAAAATAAGATTGCCTCTGAGAGCTAAATCACCACACAATAGATGTAATTAGCCATCTGTTGGGAGTAACACAAATTGCCTCTAAATGTATTACTAAAAAGTTTAGGAATTCCTAAAACCCCTTTCAAAGTGGCCTGCAATCATCTCAGGAGGCTTTACTGGAAGGGGCAGTAACTTAAGTAGAAGCCTAATCGACCATATGACTCTCTTTCTACTAAAAGCAACTGCTAGTTAGAATAAGTATGCCAGAAGATGCTAATCCTCAGCGTGTTTACTACTTCTAAATAAATGAGCATGTAGTAAACTTACTCTATCATAAATGCTAATATATAAGTATCTGAAATTTTTCCTTTGCTAATCTTTTCTTCCCATTTTGTCAAATTTTCATATTAATTTATGATAAAGGAGGAATTGTGATGTTTCTATACGCATTTTATTTGTTGACAGAACATTTATAACGAAAAGGATTAATATGAAAATAAAGTTAAGGTGAAATTCTGCTGAAAATTTCAGGAAAATATTGAATCCTTGTCCCTCAATACCTTCCTCACATAAGGAATTCTGCTTACAATAGAGAAGAAAAGTGTGGATTTCCAGGTGCATTCTTTAACATTGCACTGACTTAGTTTGTTTTATCAGAAAAATGCTGAAATTCTGATAGAATGCACAGAAATCTAAATGTTACTTGACTTTACAATATTAAGTATTTGGACAGAGAAGTGATAAAGGTCATTTTCCAGAGGTTATGCAGCAAAACCATCCTTGTTTTAGAAATCTTTTACAAAAATGTTAAAAAAAAAACAAAACACTTCAAACAATTGTTCCTTTTGGTAAACTTAAGATTGTACATTATTTTAGGCTAAACAAAGAAATAATGATGCCCAGATAACCTGACATATATACTCAGTGTCTGTTTGGGAATATATAAATTAATACAATGAATTTTGAAAAATCTTTTGAATTATGCTAAAAGTGGTGTTTCTTATAGCAGGAGCATTCTAATTTAAAAGGATTGCTATTTATATACAATAGCAAGAAAAAGACATGAAATTGACATCCCTTGCATTACGTGATTTTATTTGAGAACTGGTGTATGTACAATAATAACGGTCAGATAAATAATTATTGAATGAAAGAAAATTAAGTGTATTTTGTGTAAAATCATTACACCAATTTCAAGAAGTATTAAATTCTTCTGTTAAAATTATTTTACAATATATGAGGAACTTAAGGCTTAGGAGGAAGTGGTTTAAGTAGCCAGATATAGAAAAGCAACTAGAAAGTGATGTTTTTACCCCATGTGACCCACATCCCATACCCAAATCACAAAGTTACTACTTTTAATATTTTTCTTGATAAAAACTTCATTTTAATCATTTAATGATTTGCCTTCCATGTGAAAATAATAACTGACATTGTGCATATGCTTTTCAAACTGTATCATAAAATATACTAAACTTAAGTATTCAGTAATTGAAGATTGCTTGAAGGAAAGGTATGTTAAACTTCATGCCAGAAAAATATTTTGGCCATATATAATAGCAGATATCGATATGTAAAATCATATAATTTTTCTATAGTCTCAGTTTTTGTTTTTTTATTTTTTAAAATTATTTTTTATTTTTGGAGAGAGACACAGAGAGAGGGAGAGGAAGACAGATAGAGATGGGCGCTCCAGCAGCCTCTCAGCAGCTGTGAACAAAATCCAGATGTGTGCGCCCCCTTGTGGGCAAGTGCAGCATTGCGCCCATGTGTCACTGCATCTGGCTAAACATGGAATCTGGAGATTGGAACTGACGTTCTTAGGCTTAGCAGGCAGGCTCCTTAACTCTGAAACCATCTCTCCAGCCCTGTTTTGTTTTTTTAAAGGGTTACTTTTATTTATTTATTAGAGAGAGAGGGGGTGGGGGGATGTGCATGCCAAGGCCTCTAGCCGCTGCAAATGAACTCCAGATGCATGCGACACCATGTGCATCTGACTTACATGAGACCTGGATAATTACTATTGTGCATAAATAAAATCACAGGCAAATTTCTTAACCACTAAGCCATCTCTCCAGGCCATCATTTTGTTTTATAATTAATATTATATGTGTCACTATCATGTATGCATTAATTTACACTGATAAATTACACAGTTATTATCTGCAATATTTTCATAGACTCTGCATAGTGTCTACCATAATGTTCATTTACAGGTACATGTATGCCTCAAAGATTAGGCCTCTGAGATGCAGAGAATATAAGATTCTTAACTGAAAATTGAATTAGGTAACATTGGGTTATATAAACTCACTTTTTCACCTGTTCACTCTGTCCCATTTGTGATACATGAAATATATAATGGCACCATTTTATATCATTATTCTGAATAGATAGATGATTAAATTTTCCTTTCTAGGAATAAACGGTTTGGAAACAGGATGTAACATTTAGAAGATTAAACATTTCATTAACTACTTCCAAGTCTTCCAATAATGACTGGACTTAGTTTTCTTTACTTATTACTCAATCTTTTCTAAGTTTATCTGCTCTGTGTGATATTGTCATTGTCTTTACGTTTGCATGTGTGCATATGTGTGTATGACTGGACAGTGAAACGAGGATCTCATGCACATTAGACAGGGGCTCTACCACTGTGCAACATCCTTGGCCTCAAATATCTAAAATCATATTGCCTTTTCCTTTTAAGTATCATAAAAGCAAAGCAATGTTCCAGGAAATTTTATGTGCATCTTAGTACATTGACAGCAAGCATGCAATAGTTTAAACTTGCCAAAACAGTAATTGAATTTATTCTTGATGACTCACAATAACATGGATGAAATTTTAGATACCATCCAAAGCCATTGTCATGTCTTCATTGTTTTGAGTACACATACTTAGTCATTCCAATGCTTGAGGAATATATGTACTACTTGAGGTCTGTGGTGGTTTGAAAGTCAGATATCTTCCATTGTCTACTGTGTTAGTGATTAAGGCCCATACTCAGTCCCTGGATGGGAGCCTCTGGGGAGTAGAGTCTTTGTTGGAGGATGTGTGTCACTGAGGTCAGACCTTGGAATTGTATATCCAAGCCTACCTGTTAATGTTAACTTAGCTGACTCTTGCCTTTGCCCTGAAGCTATCACATGTGGTGACACCCCAGCTGTCTGCTCTGCCCTGCTTTCCCTGCAAAGGTAAAATTTCCCTCAAAATTGTACGTTGAAATAAAGCATTTCCCCCCATAAGCTGCTTTGATTGGGTGATTTATTCTAGCAACATGAAGGCAGCTACCACAAAGACTTAATGAAGTGGTCCATACTTGCTCAAACAATATATTAATAGGGATAACTGAGAGCCAATTGCCATATTTCTAGGGATGACATAACCAAATTGTTTCAAGTCCAGTCACATCTTAGATGACAATGGCTAGGTTTATACAAAAATGGTTGCATCTTTTCAGCTCTCTGGGGCAACAGGCCACCCTCAGAGTACATGGTGAATTCCAGTTCAGCCCAGTCTAGAGTGAGACCTTATCACAAAATAAAAAACAAACAACAACAACAACAACAAAAAAAAAAACAAAACAGTAACCACAAATGAAAACCCCACAGAATTGAAAAGACATGAGACTGCTAATACTCATTTAACCTTGGACATTTGTACCCATAGAGCCCAATTCTAGCTGTATCTGAATAATGACAGTACGGACAGAAAGAATGAACGTAAATTAATGTTGGTACCAAGGAGTGGTGTCGTTTGCTTCTAGACACCTGACTGTGTAGCTTTGGCCTTTAGGAGTTGATTTTCAAGAGGAATGTGGAAGGATTTGAAACCTTGCCTAAGGGATGCCTTTCAGTGCTGTAAGTACAGCTAGATGAACTATTCTGGTCAGAGTTGAAAGACCTGAATGTAGTAAGAACTATGGACTATGCAGTTTGGCCTGTGAGGGTGAAAAAGAGCTTTGACTGGACTGGGCTAGAAGCAGTTTGTGTTAGAGGGTTGCTGTATTGGTTGTGTCATGAGAACTTGTGCAGGGTTGCTTTGTGTAGAAACAGACTGATGTGAGCACAGGGTATGGCACAGAAAAAGTGAAACCTTTGGGCCAAAACTTCTGTCTGTTCAGCTGTAATTGTGTGAGAGATTCAACCACTGGGATTAGGCCAGCTGACCTGCATTGGGATGACAGACAAAATGCAGAGTCATTTGAAAGAGCCTGGATGCTGAAGTAGTGTCCTGTTCTTCAAAGTCTGGGTTAAGGAATTTGCACCTCATCTGATGTTGTGGATTATAAGAAATGCAGGAAAGAGAGGTACATTGAATTTGCAACACAATCTTCTGTTTTGGAAACGACCATGGGCAGTTTGAAGCAAGTTTGCTGAATGTCTGCATGGAGACATGATGGACCTGTGAGGATGAACTGTGGGTTGCAGTGGAGAGCCAGTGGAGATGTCAGGACAATGAGATGGCTGCTAAGGAGAGCTGCTGGCACTGGATGAAGTTTTCCAGGACTGTGAGTAGACTAGCTGGAGGGGCATTGTGGCGGGTGGTGTCCGGGGCCGCACCATCCACATTGAAGATGGTGGCTGGCACCTTGCCAAAGGGCGATGAGCTCGAGTCTTGTCAGTAAACAGGAAGTTATGGTGATTGGCTAGGAGGCATATCCTCATTGCATCAACGTATGGGCTTCAGCCAAGTTAGCTTTCTCGCATAGCAACTATGTTATGATTGGTCTTCATAGGATATATAAGCTGCGCTATTTCCTGTAATAAAGGTGTGTGTGGTGGTGGTCTCCCATCCAAGCAAGCAACAAGAGTGGTGCGTGTGTCATTAGTGTCCCTAATGGTCAGTGACAGGGCATAATAAGAACTCTAGAGACTTGTTGCTGGTTAGGATTATTGGACTTGGAGATTTGTCACTGACTAGAATTGTTGCACTAGGAGTTACTGAGTTTGATATTTGTAACAGTGTATGGCTAGACTGGTGCTCTGTAGTCTCCAAATAATGTAAATCACCAGTCTTTTCTTTCACATTTTCCAATTACATGGTATTGTGACTTGTGGCCTCTGAGCTTGAGTAAGAGTTTATTTAAATTGGCATCAATAGGTACAGCTCATCACTTTCTATTCTGATATAAATTTTTCCTGATTGCTTATTACCTAAGTGCTTCAGATATTCTTTAGGATAAAAGGGTCATCATCATCAAGCTCACAGATGATACCCTCAGCCTCCTATATTTGTACAATATTCTGTATTATGATTTCACCTTATGAACTCCAATTCCATAAATGTATTCTCATTCTCTCACTTGACTAGATTATTACTTGAGATATTGTCTGTATCCTCAAGATCATTCTACCCTGAAAGCCTAATCTCTAAAATTCAATTAAATTATTATCTCTTCTTAAGATTATTCTCTGACAAATTTAGGCTGAAATATGAGTTTCCTCTATTTCTAAGAGACTCTGTTTTCTTCTAATACTTCTAAAGTATATTTTCTTTGTGGTATTTTCACTTTATTTTTTTTTTTCTCTCTCTAAAATAAATTGTTTTATTTCTGACAGTATGTTTCATTTTTATAGTTCTGATGTGTAGAGGATTCAACTCCGAGGCTCTTTAAAATATTTATTGACTAATCAGAAATTTTGCCTTATGCCTTAAGTACCCTCTCTCTCTCTCTCTCTCTCTCTCTTGTTTTTTTTTTTTTTTTTTTTTTTTTTTTTTTGTTTTTTGACAACCTCAAACATCATCATCTATTTGCAGACTCAGGTTTGGATGCCCTACCCTGTGCTTCTGTCTTCCCCCTCACAACAGAGGGAGAGGAAAGTAGAGGGGGAAATTCGAGTTTCAGATTAGGCTATTTTGTCTTTCCAGTAGTCATCTCATTTATGTGTGAAATGACTAAGAATGACTCTTCCTTCATAACACTTTCCCTTCAATTATGATTTTCAAAGTCAGCTGAGAAGCATGAGGCCTTACATGCAGTTTGATCGAATCAGTAGGAGAGATATTTCTCTTCCTGTGGAGTTTTCCAGTATATTCCTTTTATCTGAGAGAGTTGTGTTTTTCCCATGTATTTTGTATGTACTATTTCTTTCACAAGAAGTTGAATTCATTCATCTTACTCATGGTATGAGATTTTTTTATAAGTGTATAAAAATGTTAATTTTCTGCAGTCATGTATACAGGGATAAAGATGTATGTTCTTCAGGAGAGAGGCTGTTAGGCAGTAGAAATTTAACTTAACATAAACAATGGCCCAAAGTGTCCTATATAACTTAGAAGAAATTATAAGTGTTTGTTAATTCTGATAGCCAACTTGATTGGATTAAGAAATACTCGGTGTCCATGATCTTAGCCTATATTGGTGAAAGTCTGTGGAAAGAAGATTGAAAAGGAAGCTCCACCCTCAGTGTGGATGGCCCTACTCCACCAAGTTTCCAATGTCCTATACCCTGCATGGAGCTGCAGGATTTGATGTTTTCATGCTGGATTTTTGTCTTGACATGACTGAATCTTTTGTTGCTGTCCTTTTGTTTATCCCATTCAGAATGGGGACATTTACTTTGTTCCATTTTATGTTGGATTTCTATAATCTTTTTCTTTTTCATTTTTCAGGGGTTCATAGTTAAGGATTGCCTTGAGTCTCAGAATATATTATGAACTTTTAGATAAAGTTGGACCTGATGAGATGATGAAGACTCCTGATAGAAGCTGTGCTTTGCATGTTCATGAGCCTTTGAGGACCAGAAGTGGATTGTGGTGAGTTAAAGGTATGTATGATGTTTAATTTTGAGTAACAACTTGATAAAATATAGAAATGCCTAAGAGATTGATAAGGTTCCCCTTTGGGATTGGCTTTAAGGACAATTCCAGAGAGCATTACCTGAAGAGGGAAGACACAGATTGGCTTGGGCTCCAGACTGGGAACAATATAAAAAAGCAAAAACTATCTCCAAAAACAAATTAAAAATAATAAAACAAAATTTAAAAATATATTGGGCTGGAGAGATGGCTTAGCAGCTAAGGCACCTGCCTGCTAAGCCTAAGAATGCTGGTTCAAATTTCCAGCGGTTCCAATCTCCAGGTCCCACGTTTAGCCAGATGCAAAAAGTGAGGCAAGGGTGCAATGCCGCACTTGCCCACAAGGGGGTGCACACATCTGGATTTCATTCACAGCAGCTGAGAGGCTGCTGGCGCACCCATTTCTGTCTCCTTCTCCCTCTCTATCTCTCTCTGTCTCTCTCAAAAATAAATAAATAAATAAATAAAATAAAATAAAAATTAAAAAAAAATTAAAAAGCAGAAAACCAGCTAGATGCTGTCATTGTTCTTTGCTTCCTCGCCCCTCAGGTGTAAGCCAGCAGTTTCATGCTCCTGCCAACACATCCCAGAGCTGCACAGATAAATATTCCCTTATAAAACAATCACTTCTACTGCTAAAGTTATGAAATTTAGTATTGACAACTGTTAACCCTTTCAAGTAAGATACTAGAATATTCCAAGTGAGTTGCAAATAATTATGTAGATCTTCATACCATATTATATGAAAAAAAAATCCTTGTGCAAAACCATTTTGCCTTTGGGTGGGGCCTTTATTAACTTTCTTATTGCTGAGACAAATTATTTGAAAAAAAATCAGTTTAAGCAAGGAGGTTACAGGCCATCATGACGAGAAAGCCATTACATCAGAAACATGGAACAGCTTGTCACAACGCATTTTCAGTCAGAAAATAGTGATGCATGCTGGGGCTCAGCCAGCTTTCTCTTTTAATAGTCCAAGGCCTCAGTTCATGGACTGGTGCTGCCTATAGTGAAGATGGGTCTTCCCACTCCAGCCTAATAAAGATAATCCTTCACAGGCAGGCCTGGAAGGTAGTTTCCTAAGTGATTCTAGGGCCTGTCATGTTGACAAGCAGTCAATACCATCAGAACATTCAATAACAAAATAAAATAAACAAATTCAAGATAACTACAAGTAATTTATTAAGCACTTTAAAAATTCAAAGTAAAGTACTCACCCACACTATGATTTTTTTTTTTTTTTTTTTTTATTTTTGAGGTAGTATCTCTAGTCCAGTCTGACCAGGAATTCATGATGTGGTCTCAGTGTAGCCTCAAACGCTTTTTTTTTTTTTTTTTTTTTTTTTTTTTTTTTTTTTTTTTGTAAGATTATATATATGACAAAGAAAGTAAGAGAGAGAGAGAGAGAGAGAGAGAGAGAGAGAAAGAGAGAAGAAAGAGAATGAGCATGCCAGGGACTCTAGCCACTGCAAAGGAACTCCATACACATGCACCCCCTTGTGCATCTGGCTTATGTGGGACCTGGAGAATCAAAAACCTGGGTCCTTAGGCTTCACAGGCATGTAATCGCTAAGCCATCTCTCTAGCCCACCTTAAACTCTTAGAGCTCCTCCCACCTCAGCCTTCCAAGTGCTAAGATTAAAGGCATGAGCCACCACACCCAGATCCCCACAGTATAAAATATTTTGAGTGCATAGAAAATTTTCTAGTAGGACTGGAGAGATGGTTTATTGTTTAAGGCATTTGCTTGCAAAGCCAAAGGATCCCATTTCAATTCTCCAGGACCCACATAAGCCAGATGCACATGGGGTGCTCATTTGCAGTGGCTGGAAGCCACTTTCTCTCTCTCTCTCTGCCTCTTTCGGTCTCTCAAATAAATAAATAAGATAGATTTAAATTTTTTTTTCTTTTAGCACTGAACATGGAATCACATAATGACAAAGTTTCTAGAAAGCCAAGTTTATTTCTTTAAAACAATTGGAAGATTATTCTTTTTCTGTAGAAATTTATAAGTGATTTATTAGGATTATATTCAAATTTTAATGGTGAATGATAATGGTGTCTAACAGAAAAACAAAGCTGTGTAAATGTGTATACCTAGATAAATGTTTGAATAAATGATATCAAAATATGTTAATGATAATTACTGTAAATATATCACATTTCAAAGAATAATTAATGGTATTAGAGAAAAGATGATAGCATAACTGGGAAAAGGATATTGTTCAATGTCATTTTAAAGTTTCATATCTCAATATCTAAACACATACTACATATAAATGCACAGTCATCTATTTCTATGCTAGAATTCTGAATTAGTTCATATTTTTACATATTTTACAAATTTCAATAATGTAATTTATTTCTTTTGCAATAATAAAAATACAATACTATTTAAATCAATTTCTACTACAAAAACATGTGCTATATATAATTCTATTGATTAACTCTAGGGATTCTGAGTACACTTTGATATTAGCTACTTTCTTTTTTTATTACTTATGAACATATTCAGTATGTAAACAGCATATGTTGGTACCATACTTTCCCTCATCCCTGTCCCCCTTCCAAAGGGACCCTCCTTGTTGGGGATGCTGGTCATCCCCATGGGGATTGTGGGTTCTGCATTGTGGGTACAGTGATCAGTTATGGGAAAGGGGCAATGTCTCTGTACATAATGTCCCAACAGGTATCTCTAATAATCTTTCTGCCCAGTCTTCTGCAAAATTCCTTGAGCTATGTTGGGTTTGTTTTAAGTCTGCTTCAGTGATGGGCTCTTAGGAGCCTCTGCATCTCTGCTTTGGAAGGTGGTGAGTGCCCTCAGTGTCCATCTCCTTCACTCTTGTGCTGATATCAGGTTCACCAGAAATCAGCACTCTTATTCTTTTCCTTAAGACTTCTATGGTTTCGGCTGGGGCCCTGGTGAAGTGTGCTGGGTTGTTTCTCTCCCCAGGTTCCACTTCCATCTGAAAAAGAGAAGCAGATTCTCCAACAGAGAGTAAACTCAGCACAGGTTAAATGGGATAATCATTGTTAGTTAGAGAAAATTTAATGGGTAAAGACCTTCGTGTAGCCCAAGATTGGCGATATTGGAGAGTGAACTCGTTATCTGGATATGATTCTGACTTATTTCCCAGTTCCAGATATGGGTTCCTTTCTACTGAGCAGATCAGTTAGCCAATCCAAGAGCAATCGGTTACCCACCATGGTTGTGTGCCACTATTTCACTTCTGTGAGCATCATATCAGGTTGTTCCCTTCTTAGTAGCTTAGACCTCGAGTTGGTCAGGCAGGTGTTGGCCACTTTCCCCAAGTCGCTCATGTAACACCTTCTAGCACTAGACAGGCTAACTTTCTGGTCAGGACTGGCTCTATTTCAGATTCCAGCCAGGTCTCTCCATGTTCCATACAGATAGCATTTGGTGTCTTTAGCAATAGGGTTTTTCAACATGGTATAACATATTTATATTTACTTTTCACTGTGTGTGAACCATAGATCTTGAATACCAATTAATGCTTAATTGTGTACATATGCACACTTTATTTTCTGGCCACAAATAAGCTGTTGCACTCTCAATGCAAACATTATTACATGTTTGAACATTTGATCTTCAAAGTGTTTAACATCCTAAAGCATTGGATTGATTTTTATTATACCTAAAAGGAGTCCATGTAGCTTAACTAACATAAATCAGAAGAATTGCCCAATATGGGTCTAAAATAATTGTAAATTGTTCATGTTTTCATAGAGACAGGATATGGTAAGTGTTACAATCAGTTAGAGCTGGGATCATTAAGTGCAAAATTGAAGACTGAAACATTAGTGATATGATTACATAGGAAACCAGCTTTATTAGTTTGGACTCATTCCTAGAATTACATTTTTCAATGCCTTTAAGAGTAAAATAAAGTATGCCTAATATAATCACCTCAGGAGAGAAATTGAGAAGTAGTAAGTGTGTAGTAAAATGTATATACATATATGTGCATACATATGCAAAAATTTGTCATGATACTATTGTGCATAACATTATTTTGAATAGCCTACATTATTATGGCTTTCTTTATTCTGATTGATAATATATTATTTTGGTTAATATGGGTAACAATTATTACATTATCCTAGATAAGATATACTATTGATGGTAACATTTGTATAAATTAATTATTTTTTATCTGAAATTTCATACTGAATATATTTGGTAGTAACCACACTTTCCTTCAAGGTAATGATTAAAAATTAATTTTATATTCTCACTTTTTCCCCACAGTGCTTGGAATCTAGCCTGGAATCTTGTGAATACTAGGTCAGTGCTTTATGACTCAACTATATGCTCAGCCCTTTTCAACAGTTTTTATTTTGAAACAGTGTCACCACGTTGTCCAAGCTGTCCTTGAGTTTACTATGTAACCCTGACAGTCCTTAAACCTACAATCCCCTTGCCTGATTGTCACTTGTAGTTGGGATTTCAGGCATGTCACGACATTCCTGGCTCCTTGTCTATTTTAGGTACATATAAATAGTGTAGGATACTGTTTATCAACTTAAATTTTCTTATCACAAGTAGACTAAGACCAGGTTTTAAAAGAAATAAATACGCATGTGTGTACATGTCTTTCTCTCTCTCTCTCTCTCTCTCTCTCTCTCTCTGTGTGTAAAATAATTGAGAAGTATGATAATACAGGAGGCATTGTTTGCTAGAGAATCAGAACAAACAGAATGCATGTGACATTTTAACAGGAGATTTATTAGAATGATTTCCCCTGCAGGAACTAAGGTGTCATCTGATGGATGTTTGGACACTGGAGTAAGATGTGGTATATCTACACTACAGAATTCAACACAGCAGTAAGGAACATCTGAACCACAGGGGCCTGGAGAGGACATCATGAAGACTAACCTAAATCTTTTCATGATTTTTTTTTTCTCTCTCTCCCTCTCCTTTCTATGCTCTCTTTCTCTTTTATATAACCTATCTTTTTCTTCCTTCATCTTCCTTGGTGCTGACTTGTAACTCTCAAATACCAGCATGGGGTTAACTTTCACAATGAGCTGTTGATCAGAGAAACCTACAAGTTTCTGCAAAAAAAAAAAAAAAAAAAAAAAAAAAAAAAAAGACAGATTTCTGTCAGAGTTCTTGATGACCCACCAAAGTTAGACCCTACTGCCAAAGACACCATTTGCTGTTGGGATGAAACATGGGGTGACCTGGTCAGAATCTGGAAGAGGGTCAGTCCTCATAGAGTTAGCTTGTCTAATGCCATAGGGTTCTTCACAAGTTATTGGGGGAAAATAACCAACATCTGTCCAAACAACTCACAGTCTAAGCTACTCATCAGTAAACAACCTGACATGATGCTCAAACAAGTGCAATAGTGGCACACGGCCATGGTGGATAACTAACTGCTCTTGATTTGGCTAATAGATCCACTCAGTGGAATGGAACTCATAGCTGGAACTGGGAAATAAGTCAAAGCCATGTATAAAAAAAAATGAGCCCATTATCCAATATCAAACTCCCACCAAATGTGGGCTAGAAGAGGCTAAAATAGCTATGGCCATTCCATCTATCTGATACTAACTTCTCTCTCCATTGGAGAATTTGCTTCTCTTTTTCAGATGGATGACAAACCTGAAGGGAGAATGAGCCTATCACACCTCAGCTGAAAACCATAGAGTAATTCAGGGCAAGGGCAAGAGGGCAGATTTATTGGTAAACCCGACAGCAGAACAAGGCTGAAGGAGATAAATACAGAGAACATTCAACTCCTACTTAGCCAGATATCCAGAGACACAGAGGCTCCCCAAACCTCATCACTGAAGTAGAACTAAAATGACCCCAACGTGGATCAGGGAAATTTGCGGAAGAGGGTATGGAAAGAGGTTAGAGTCACAAGTTGTGTCATTATGCACAGAGACTTTGTCTCTCCCGCACAACTACCCCTATAATGCATGACCCACATTCCCAAATGAGGAGGGTCACTTTGGAGGGGGAGGTCAAGGAGGAGGCTCCCAGAGGCACCAACATGAATGTAAAATTAAAATAAATTTAAAAAATTTGGTTTTTGCTCAGTCTATGAAGCTTCATGACTTAGAAATCAAAATTGGTAAGGATGGCCTGCAAGATTCCTGTAATTCTCAGCACCAGACTCATCAGAACACAGTCCTTCTGCCTATGACTCCACTAATGTCTTCAGCGGCTCCAGAACTGAGCTCAGCAGAGTCATGACTCAGGCAATACTTTAGGCCCCTCCAGAACTGAGCTAAGAAAAATCCATATTTTGTCCCAAGATAAACACCTGCATCAAGAATGGTTTCCTGAGTGTTTGGTTGCTGCAGAACAGGGAGTTTCTCCAGAATCCACATCATCTTGTGCACTTGAAATTTTCTGCTTAGTGCAGTGGCTTCTCCAAAATCCATGTTCTATAGAGGGTAGTGGGTTACACAACAAGAAGCCAATAGACCCTTTGAAAGCCAACCTTGAGTCACTTTACAGTAAGAAGACACCAGTGAGCTCCTTCTGTGAATACATGTCTCTGGTACATAAGAAAGTTAATTTCCAGTATAAGACAGTGTGGTAGTTTGAATATATGTCCCCCAATATATTCAGTGTTTTTTTTTTTAGTTATAGTTTGTATCTGCAATCACCTTGCTAGAGGCAAGGTCACTGGGGGCCCCGGTCTTAAGGTGTGGTGATGGTTTGAGATTCCATTGTAAAGATATGCAAATGTGCCTAGCAGGAGTTCCTGAAGTGTGCTGTGTGACCTTTTGGCTGTAGTTTTGCTCTGTGTGCTGTGGTGGCTGGTTGGTTTCTCTCTCTCTCTGCTTGGCCCTGTGAAGAGCAGGCTGCTTTTCCTGCCTTTATGGAACTTCCCCTGTATCTGTAAGTTTCAATAAATAATATCCCTTCCTCCATAACTGTGTCTGGGCTGGAATTTCATCTCAGCGAACCTGAAACTGTCTGCTACAGACAGTAAGACCTTTCTGTATTCAGTGATCCTTGCTGTGGCCACTGTAATTAAGGCTAACCTAAGTCCTAGTGGGCATCCTGAATAATGTTTCTTACATATGTGTCCCTATATGCTGTAGCCATCTCTTCCCTTCTCTTACTCACCAATAAATTCTTACTCTAATTTATTTTCTCCTTAATACTTTTCACATTAATATTTCCTTAGATGACTATATGACTATATCCTAGTAGGCATACTATTAAATAAATAGATTATGATAATGAGATTGATAATGCTTATGTGGTCAATTAAAAGTATGCTTTATTAGCCGGGCATGGTGGAGCACACCTTTAATCCCAGCATTCAGGAGGCAGATGTAGTGGGATTGTTATGAGATCAAGGCCACCCTGAGACAACAGAGTGAATTCCAGGTCAGCCTGGACTAGAATGAGACCCTACCTCAAAAAATTATATATATATATATATATATATATATATATATATATATATATATATATAATTTTTATTATATTTTATATTTTAACATATATATTATTTAATTATTTTAATTATTTATATATATATATTATTTATTATTTTAACATATATATAGAAAGAGAAAGAGAGAGAGAGAGATTGAATATACCAGGGCCTCCAGCTGCTGCAAAAAGAATTCCAAACGCATCTGCCAACTTGTGCATCTGGCTTGTGTGGCTCTGGGGAATTGAACCTGGGTCCTTTGGCCTTTGCAAGCAAGCACCTTGACCACTAAGTCATATCTCCAGCCCTCAAATTTTAATTTCTCATTTTTATTGCAACCTCCTAATTGTAACCTGTCCTTCTTAGACTCGTGCATTTGCACACTTGATCCTCACTGTGTGTCACTTCTCAGGAAGCTTGGGGGCTTTAGGAGGTGGATCATTGTTGAATGAAGTGTGTCACTAATGTGTTATAATCCTGCCCCACATGCTGTTCTCCTGCTCCTTCCTCCCAGCTGGTGTGGCAATATGAGCCAGCTCCTGTCATGCCTTCTCCACAATGATAGAGTTAGCTTCAGAACTCTACACCAAAAATAAACACACTTCATTCAAAAGTTGATTGTGGTCAGGTATTTTATACCAATGAAAAGAAAATGCCATGCACAGCCTTGAAAACCCAGCATGTTAGAAACATGCCAGTGCCTCTTTCTAAGAATAAGCATGGGGGCTGGAGAGATGGCTTAGTAGTTAAGGCTCTTCCCCACTATGCTTCTGGGCCCAGGTTCAATTCCCCGGTACCCACATAATCCCATTCTCACTGTATCTGCCTGTTTTATTTTCTGTCAAATAAATTTAATATTAAAAAGGAATAAACTCTGCATGAAAGTTCTGTTGTTTTGGAAGTTATTACTATTGTCATCAATATATTTTGTGTGGATACATCATGTTTTGGTACCCTCTTTTTCCTTGTCACTGCCCCCATTCCTCTAGGGACCCTCCTCAGTGGGGTTTTAGGTATTCCCCATGGGGTGTGGTTTAGACACTGGGAGCAGCAGTCATGCATTATGGGAGGGAATGCCTCTGGGCATGATGTCTCCAAGTTTTATTTTGAGTGGACAGGCTGACGAAACACTTTCAAATATGAGATTAATTGGGAAACTCAGGTGTTTCCTCTGAAAAACTGGAGAAGAAATATCTGCCTTTAAATATTTGAAGGTTTATTATGTTTTTAAAGAATTGGGTGTTTGTGTATGATTCATGGGGGAAAATGATTCATATTTATAGAAAGATACATGCTGCTCTTTTAATAAATGACTACTAATAATTTGCTATATTTAAATTGAATGATAATTTCTCTGTCTCTAGAAATGTTTAAATTAAATAGAGAGGTACCTGTTCTAGTTAGATATTGTTGAAGGATGATTGCATAATAGAGTTGATGCTGCTAAAGCTATTTTCATCTCTGAAAAAACATTAATCTATGCATTACTAACCATAACGTGATTAATCATCATGTTACACAAATTAATTTGTGAAATATACAATCTTTATCATTTTAGGGAATTTATGTATACTTTTGTCATTTTAGTTAATATTTTTATCTCTTCTTGTTCATATTACTTTATGTAGGTTAGTGGAAAAAGTGTTTATTCAAATATATTTTGTAACTCAAGTCACATCACTTGAAATACAGAGGCTTTCAGTAGTAATGATAAAATCAGGGGAAAATGCTCATATAAGAATCAAATAATAGGGCATTATAAAACAGACAAGTTCTAGAATATTAATATCTTGGTACAATCTCATATACAAGATGATGATTCTTTAATTATTGTACAATATTTTGTTATCTTCATTGTAAAATGAACACTGGTGTGGCTCCTGAGACATACAGGCTACTGCTTATATAGTTAGATAACAATTCAAGCACAATGGTGTTTGAGTAAACTTTGGAAGTAATTTAAGGACCGAAAAGAATGAACTAAGCTGGCATCTGTCCCAGACATTAGAGTGACATGTAGGCTTAAATGAGCACAATCAGTCAGGAATCGGATTTCACGTTTCAGATTTACACTTGGGCCATTTTAAATCCTTATATAATCCTTGAGCAGTGGTGCATTTCTAACTTGTTTGGAACAGCAATATTTGATGATTCACAAGAACTATTATTTACTGCCTTTAAATGTTCTTCAAAGATCTTTCTTATTTTATATTTCAGTTTAGAAATTTGGACTTTTCCACATGTGTTTTTGTTTCAATGAAGACCTCTGCTTTAAAGTTAGACAAATAATGATGTCAGAGTTTGTTTAACAAATTATTTGTATAAGTAGATAGTTTAATAATTCAAGGCCCAGAAATATTTCTGAACTATAACCTACAGACATTTTCTCACCTTTTGAAATACTGATGCAACCTTCATTTAATACCTGCTATATTCTGAGAAATTTACTAAGTAATGTTTGTACAAAGATGAAAATATTGTTGTCTTTTCCCTAAATGAAAAGTTAATATCTATTTGAAAAAAATATTTTAAAGACTGAGTTAGAGAAAAGTTATGATTAATTTATTATAGATTACAAATAAAATAAAGATGTGGCCCATGTCAGAATGCTAGGTTATGATTTAAACAGATTTTTCATAAGCTACCTAACAAGGGGATAGAGCACAGGAAATTCTATGGATCAAAATGTGCTCCAAAGCATGTTTTGATTTATCATCATATATTTGAAAGCTAAGGGAGACCTGAGAAAGTGATGCAAGATGAACATGAAGATAAGGGGGCATGTGGGAGAGAGACATACCAGTTGTGGAACAAATGAGAACTTACATTGTTTTTCTATATATTTCTTACTTATGTACAAGCAGCAAAGGTTTTTGAAGTCACTTTTGTCTCATTTAAAAAAAAAAAACTTATTTATGTGCAAGGAGAAAACACACACACACACACACACAGAGACACAGAGAGACACACAAGACAGAGAGAGAGAGAGAGAGAATGGGCATGCCAGGACCTGTAGTGACTGCAAATGAAGTTCAGATGGATGAGCCACTTTGTGCATCTGGCTTTACATGGGCAGTGTGGATTCAAACATGGGTCATCTTAACTGCTGAATCATCTCTACAGCCCTGAACACTCCTTTTACCCTTCAGTTATATTGCAGTTACCATGAAACTATTAACTATTAGAAAATATCCTAACCCACATAATGTGGACTCAATTTCATGAAGAGATAATACAAAGTTAAAGACCATAGAGGTGACATGGAGACAGTGTTGTATTGGAAGACAAAATGAGAGGTAATGACAAGGATCTTCCTATAAGAGTCAGAGACAGGGAAAGAGATTAGGAAGGCATAATACTCACCCTCTTCCTTTCCACTGATTTCTTCTTTTTATTTATTTTATTTTATTTTATTTTATTTTATTTTATTTTATTTTATTTTATTTTATTTTATTTTTGGAGAGAGACACACAGAAAGAGAGAGAGACAGAGAGGGAGAGGGAGACAGATAGGAATGGGCATGCTAGCAGTCTCTCAGCTGCTGTGAACGAAATCCAGATACGTAAGCCCCCTTTGTGGGCAAGTATGGCATTGCTAAACGTGGGACCTGGAGACTGGAATCACGTTTTTAGGCTTAGCAAACAGGCACCTTAACCACTAAGCCATCTCTCCAGGCCTCCACTGATTTCTTAATAGAGTTGTTCCTCTTCTCTGTACCTCGATGTCTTAGTTGTCTCAAAATGCACATGCTAAAAGTTATACCCAAAGGTGAAGTTATTATGAGGTGGGAGAACTAATTACATCCTGAGAAAAGAACTTTAATGAATGAGATTTGGGTTTTTATAAAAAAAGAATGCAGACAGTTTGCTATTATCATATGCCCAGTATGTGAGGTAATAGTTGTCTATGAAACAGACCTTCATTGGACACTGAATCTGCTTTGATCATTGCCCTCTCAGGGCCCACAATTTGAGAAAAAAAGCTACCACTTTGAATAAGTCCTATAGACTACAGCATTTTAGTACAACAACATGACGATAATAAGACATGAACACAGCAGGAAACTAAAGACAATAGTTCCAAATGGAAAAATATCCAATTTTCAAGGATTGTGTGAATCAATATTGTGAATATGATTGTCTTACCAAAAGCAATATACAGATTTAATTCAATACCCATAAAAATTCCAATGGCATTCTTCAATGAAAAGAAAATCCTAAAATTTTATTTGAAAGCTCAAAAAATGCTTGAATAAATAAACCAAACTAAGCAACAAAAATAAGACTGGAAGTATCATTCATCATATCATAATCATCATATCAGATTTTAAGATATATTACAGAGCCATAGTAACAAAACCAGTATTGTATTAGCACAAAAACAGACATGTAGATCAATTGAACAAAATACAGCACCCAGATGTAAACCAAGGCAGCTATAGTCATCTGATTTTTTTTTTTTTTTCACAAAGATATTCACTGGTGAACATATGGGCTCTTTAACAAACTATTTTGGGAAAACTGGATATCTATGTATAGGTGGATGAAAATAGATCCCCATCTTTGTTTGAAGTGGAAAGGAGAATCTCTGCTCTGCTGAAGTGATGTACTTAGGGAATGAAAAATAATTGGCTCCAAGGTAGGGTGAAACAATCAAAAAGTTGGTAGGAGAGAGTGGGTGTATACAGCAGGTTTTATTAAAGGATATTTTAAAGGATTCAGAGATGCAGTACAGACAGAAACATCAGGCAAGAAAGTATCCATCAACATGGTCAGGAGCCCCAAAAGTGGGAAACCTCAATTGAGGGCTGAATTTGAGGGGTTTCAATATGTTGGGACTCTCCATACCTAACACAGAAAGAGCCCCAGGCTGATTAATGGTTTGTTGAAGTTTTAACAGTAACTTAGAATTCTATTGAAATAATAAGGGTGAAATAACAGATATGTCTGAGCTGCAAGGGCACCCAGAGAAGCATTAGAAGCAACAAGCCGGGCCTGAGCCAGAGCAGCAATAGTGTGTTTGGATGAACTCCAAGATCCTTGGTGAACTGGGAGAGCCCTGGCCCATCCCCAGCCAAGAACACAGTTTGTCAGTCTCCAAGCCAAGTATACATCTTCTAAGTTTCTTTACTGTATGATTCCCTGAATTGGGGATTTTTCCCTCATCTGTATGCACAAAAAATCTACTAAAAAGGTTCACATGCCTTTACATCAGACCTGAAATTCTGAAACTGCTAGAGGTAGAAGTAGGGGAAACACTTCAACAAATAGGCAGAGGCAGAGGCTTTCTGAATAGAACCCCAGTCACTCAGGAAGAAAGACAATCAAGTTGGACCTCATGAAATTAACAAAAAAAAAAAAAAAAAAAAAAAAAGGTTTTGTATCACCATGGGCACTGTAAATAGAGCAAATAGCCTACACTATAGGAGAAAGTCTCTGCCAGTCATACATCTGACATAGGGTTAATATCTAGGATACAAAAAAGAACTCAGAAAACTAAGTAATAAACAAACAAAATAACCCAATCAAAACTGGGCCATACGTTTAAATGGAGATTTCTTAAAATAAGAATAAAATAGCTAATTAACATCTAAAAACGTGCTTTACATCCTTATCCATCAGACAATTAAAACTACTTTGAGATTACATCTCATTCCTGTCAGAATGACTACCATCAAGAAAACAAATGAGGGCTGAAGAGATGGTTTAGCTGTTAAGCACTTGACTTTGAATACTCAGCACCCATTTTTAACTCTCCAGATCCCCCGTAAGCTAGACACACAAAGGTGAATCAAGGACAAGGTTGCACATGCCCACTAGGTGGCACAAGTATCTGGAATTTGACATCAGTGGCTGAGCCCCTGACCTGCCAATTCCCTTTCTCTGTCTCTCTGCCTCTTTCTCTAAAATAAAAGTAATTCATTAATTAAAAAAGAAAACAAATGACAATGAGTGCAGTTGACAAAATATACAAGATATCACAGGCTATTGACAAGACTGTTGGTTGCATGGTAAGCAACTATTACTGAAAATGCCACATGCTGTGGCTGAAGGTCACTGAAAAATCAAGCTGGAGCTGAGCTGAAAGCATTTTCCTATTGACAAGCTATTGTGATGCTGGAAGAGCAATGCAGACTGTTTGGAGATAAAATTCATCAATGGTCTTAAAACAGCAGTGAATCCTCCAAGGTTTGCAGCTGGCCAACCAGGACAAATGAATGAACTGGTGCCATAGTGGCATGTTTGTTATGGGAAAAACTAACTGCTCTCTGATTGTACTGGAGACCCACTCTACAGGAGGACTTCTTTACTGGTACTGGAAACCTCATCAAAAACCCACAGCTAGGGAGGTCGTAAGCCTTATATAGGAATCTACTACTGTTGTCTGGTTAACTAGATATATTATGCCTCAGAACTGCCCTCTGAATATTTATGTTTATTTCTATATGTAAATGCTACTCTCACTTTTGGTTAGAGAAGCTTCTCTGAAAAAGAATGTAGACTCATGAAAGATGCAAAACTCACCTAAGTTCTAAGAAGAAATGATAGCAATGTATTCAGCACTAAGTGAGACAGTTCTGTCACACCCTCCTAGTCTTGAGGACCACTGCTAAAGAAGTGGAGGGAAGAATGTAATAGTCAAAGGAAGGGGAGGAGTGCTTTGCATTATTGCCTTTTTTTCATTTACGTAAAGTAACAATCCACATTTTATTTTATTTATTTAATTATTTGACAGACAAAGAGGGAGAAAGAAAGAGAAAGAGAGAGAAGAGAGAGAGAGAATGGGCACACCAGGGCCTCCAGCCACTGCAAATGAACTCCAGATGCATGTGCCTCCTTGTGCATCTGGCTAACGTGGGTCCTGGGGAATAGAACCTGGGTCCTTTGGCTTTCAGACACAAAAGTGCTGTGGTATTCATGACTTCACAGTGTCTGATGTGACCTATGCAAAATGTGCATAATTGGAGATAAATTTATTATATCAGCATCTAGAGAGATGTCTTAATGGTTAAGGTGCTTGCCTGCGAAGTTTAACAACCCAGGTTCGATTCCCCAGTACCTGGAAGACAGATGCACAGACTGATACATGCATCTGGAGTTTGTTTGCAGGGAGTGGAGCTCCTGGCATGTCATTCTTTCTCTCACTTTTTCTTTCTTTCTCTAGCTATTTCTATCTATGTTAAATAATTAAATTAAATTAAAGTTAGAAGAATATTTGAAAAAATGACATCAAAATAGAAGTGAGTCTAGGAAAGAAGAAGGGATTCAGTGGAGGAAGGCTTCAGGGAGAGGGAAAGGGAGGGTTGTGTGAGGGGATTGCAATCAGGGTATTTTGTCTATATGTATGGAAGCTGTCAATAAACATTAAAGAAATAGTTCATATGTACTGCAAAAGGCACATTGGATGTTCCTGGGGGTGATCCAAAATTAAGTAGTGTTTTCTATACAGGTGTGTGTGTGTGTGTGTGTGTGTGTGTGTGTGTTTGAGAGTATATCTAAAAAGGGTCACATTGTCAGTATAGTATGAAATTAAAATTGATTCTGTGAATTCATCTTAGAGGTACTGGTCATGACATTGACCTAGATATAGGAGAAAGTGCATTTGCTTCTTTGTACATTTAATAGGGATGCTGATTTTGAGATAGATGTCTATTAAGGATACAGATGCAATAAGTGATAACTAGTCCGAAATATGTATCTGAAACTCAAAGTAGTGATTGAACCAAGACAAAAATTGAAGTGGAAATCATGAAAAAGGGTAAGATTTCTCAAGGAGATCAGCTGTGAAGTAATATGTCCTGTTTATATGATTCACATATTAAAATTTACTGCATATATGAAAAGATAATAAAATATAGTGATTTTAAAGAGACAAAGACTATTACTCATAGATGATCAAGTTATATACAGAAATATTCCAGTTTTTTAGAGTGAAGGAAAACAAATATGTCCTTTTATATGAAATCTGCAAATTTCTCAGTGTTGCAGCATACAAAATTAAGTATATACCCATATGCTCACATAATTTGGAAAATAAAATTTGAATAATCATCATGTATAGAAATATACAACAAAATAAGGCCTTTGTGGTTTTATTTGATCTTTTTTTTTTTTTTTTTTTTTTTGGTATTTCAAAGTAGGGTTTCACTCTACTTCAGGCTGACCTGGAATTCACTATGTAGTCTCAGGGGGGCCTCGATCTCACAGTGATCCTCCTACCTCTGCCTCCCGAGTGCTGGGATTAAAGGTGTGCACCACCACGCCCGGCTTTTATATTTGATCTTTACATGAAAAACATTCTAAAACATGACTCTCACAATTTTAAACATAGAACATGATAGATATCCTAATTCACAGATTAAGAAAGTCAAACATCAAATCCCTAAAATGCTCTATTGTTTCAATGCATCCCCCACACAAAACATAGCAGCTAGTAATTTTTGAGATAATGTCTGACAAAGAAAATCAGGAGTGTGTGGAGAGTTCATTCAGCCAGCAGTCAAATGTACTTCTTGTATATGCATGAGGGTCTGCATGCGGACCTGAGGGGACCTGACACTGTCTGACTTTCATATTACTCCATATAAACAGCTGGGTATGACCATGCTTGAGTATGGAGGAGAAGACACCAGAGTATTACTGCAGCAAGTGAAAATGGCAAGCTCGAGAATCAGTTAAAGACTCAGTCTTGTCTTAAGGAAATGCACGGATGAATAATAATGTACAAAGAATGGCATCCAACATTGTTGTCTGACCTTCTTAGACATTCGGTATGCAAGCCTCCATAAACACATCTATACACTACAAACACACACACAACACCACACATCCTATATATAAAAAAAGTAAATAAAAAGAAAACATAATTCTTCATGATTTAAGGTACACACACCTTTTCAAAAATTTGTTTTTAAAACATCAAAGTTGAAATAAATTGTTTACCATACTTCTATATGAAATTCTACTCCATAAACAGATACTGGAAATAACATTTTCACACATCTGACAAAGTACCTGCATTCTTCATATATAAGGAATGTCTGAAGCTACTTAATAAAGTTGCTAACCATACAAAATATGTTGTCAAAGTCTGGAACTGATACTTCACAATGAACAGAAAATGAAAACGTCTCTAATCCCAATAGATGTTGGTCGATATCCTTAGTAATTGGAAAATCTCAAGTTGAAATTGCAATGAAATTTTAATATGCATGCTTTAAAATGGTTAATGAAAAACAAAAATAACATTCAATATGATTAAAGATATGCAGCAAACAGAATTTTCCAGGTTTTGTCAGAGGCAATTAAAATGATACTATCACACTGGAAAATGATTGCAGCTTTGTAAAAAGCTAAACCACAGGTATTTTCTAAGACACACACATACATTCTTATATGATTATATTATATAAGTCAAAAAAATTGTTCACATAGAGTTATTCATGGACATTTGTTCTAGTTTTATTCATCTGAGCCTATAAATGAAAATAACCCAGACCAAAATAACAAGAGCCTAGGTTAGCAGCTACAGCACACCAGCCTTTGGATAATATTATGCAAATTAAAAGCAACAAACAGCAATGCATCTACTGACACTTTGCAACAAAACACATCTCAAAGTGGACGGTGAGAGATAAATCACATATAATATTGCATTTCCAGAACTATAGTTATATGAAATGTTATCTTTTTTTTTTTTTTTTTTTTCTGTTTGTGTATGTGTGAGTACTGTGCATGCTTTGGTGTGTGTTCTCAGATGTGCATATGAATGTGTGTTGGAGGTGAGAGGTTATTGCTGTCTTATTCTTTGAGACAGGGCTTCTTGCTGAAACAATAGCTCACCACGTCAGCTAGACTGCTAGCTAATGAGCCCCAAGGATCCCTATCTCAGCCTCTCTTGTTCTTGGGATTACAAATGGACATCACCATGCCCACCATTTTATGTAGGAACCATGGAGCTGAACTTAGGTCCTCCTTTTGCACTGCATGCCCATTCCCCACTGAGCCATTTTTCCAACCACTGCATGAAGCTTTAGAAGAGGCTAATGGTGATTGTAATGACATCAGTGTTTCCTCAAGAGAAGAGTGTAACCTACAGGAGAAATAACACACACACAAATTTGAGTTGACATAAATGGTACATATTTTGATATACATACATATTGCAAAAAATAACCATTTGCAAAAATTGATCTAATCATGTGCTAAATATATGAACAGTATGTTACATGAAAAACCTCACTTCAAAAATTCACCTGTTCATTTCTCAGTTTACCTAACACAGGAAAAATATATTTCCCATCTTAAATCAACCTCAGATTACTTGAAACAAAAAACAAAAACACATAACGCCTTATCATATCATATGAATATTTTATTTTGGGGAAAATAAATTATTACTGTTATTAAAAGAGTTTAATTTTGCTACATAATATGATGAAACAATTAAGGATTTGATAAATTACAGTTATTATTGAATATATTATTGGTATTATTGTTTGAAATAATAATAATTTGAATATAAGTAGACTGAGAAGAGATAGAAAATGTTAGCTGATCTGACTTTGAAATATTTTTTCACATTTGTTTTAAATTTAATTAATGAATTAATTTTCAAGGGAGGAGAGGGGGAGAGAGAGAGAATGGGCACACAGTGGGCCACCAGCCACTAAAAGCAAACTCTAGATACATGTGTCACAGTGTGTATCTAGCTTTATGTGGACAGTGGGCTATCAAGGCTGGGCCATCAGGCTTTTCAAGCAAGCGCTTTTAATCCCCAAGCCTTCTCCAGCCCCTTCTTTCACATTTAAATACGAAGGAATAAAATGTTTTGTTATATTATCAAAACTGTGTTTAATAGAGATAAAATGGATATAAGTTTCCCAAGTGTAATTAGGCTTTCAAACTTAAAATATACCATAAAAACTGAAACAACATAAATTTTAGAGAAAATGATTTTGTGAAAATGCATTGCATTTCAATGAAGTACTTTGCATCAGAAGACAAACAATGATTCTTAACATTCAGTGTAGTATCTTTTTTCAGTAAGTACTTGTCATGGACATTATTAGCTTTAATGTATACTGGATGGATATGCTTACTTTCATTGTTACATCATACTTATTTCATTCTACTGTGATTTCTTTAAAAAATTTGTTTATTTGAGAGAGAAAAAAAGAGAGAGATGGAGAAAGAAAGAGAGAGAGTGAGGGAATTAATGGCCATGCCAGGGCCTCTAGCCACTGCAGACAAACTGAAGATGCATGTTCTACCTAATGCAGCTGGCTAATGTGGGCTCTGGGGAAACCGACCTGGATCCTTGGGCTTTGCAGGCAGTCACCATAACAGCTAAGCCATCTCACCAGCCCTCTATTGTATTTTCTCTTTGATATTCTTTTTTGTCTGTGTAAAGCTATAAAAACGAATACCAACAATAAATATTTATTTGTGAAATTCAGATTATATCATGAAGTCCATAATTTTGCGAGACAAATATTAGTGATAGGAAAGCATGGGTCATCCAAGTCAGACAGACATTTAGAAAGATTTTTGAGGAGTCAGAATTGGGTTTTGTTGCAGTCAGGTTCACATTGCTGCCAGAAATCACCTGACCAAGAGCAGCTTGTGGGGAGCGGGGAAAGGATTTATTTTGGCTTACAGACTCTAGGGGAAGCTCCATTATGGCAGGGGAAAATGGTAGCAGGAGAAGAGTGGACATCACTGCCTGGCCAAGATCAGGTGGACAATAGCAACAGAAGAGCATGCCAAACACTGTCAAGGGGAAACTGGCTACAGTACCCATAAGCCAGCCCCCAATAATACTATGACTCCAGGAGATCTTAGTTCCCCAATCTCCATCAGCTGGGAACCTAGCATTCAGAACACCCAAGTTTATGAGGGATTCCTGAATCAAACTGCCACATTTCACCCCTGACCCCCATAAACTGATAAACATACATGATGTAAAATCCAATGCATTCAGTACATCTTTAAAAGTCCTCTTAGTTTTTATCAATCGTAATGATGTTCAAAATTCCCATAGTCCAAGATTTTTTAACTGAGCTATAATAGCAAAACAAACAAACAAAACAAACAAACAAACAAAAAAAAACAAAAAAAAAAACCAAAAATCAAAACATAATGGCATAGAATAAACACTCACACTGTAATAGATGGCATAGGGCACAACAAAGAAATATCCAATCATTACAGGATTTAAACAGGGTCACCCTCTGTAGCTCCCAGCCAAATCATTCTAGTCAGTGACAAATCTCCAAATCTGATCATTCTATGGATTCCAATTCACCCCCCTCCCCCGGGAAACCCAGCTAGGCTACTCAAGTTCTGGAAAACTTCATGTGGGTCCAGCAGCTTTCCTTAGTAGCCATCTTGTGGTCCCAGCATCTCCGCTGGGTCTCCACTGCAACCCATGGTTCATTTTCATGGCTCCATTGGTTCTCCATGCATGCATCCAGAAAAACTGCTTCACACTGTCCATGGTTGTTTCCAAAATACAAGACTGTGTTGCTAATTCAATGACCCTCTCTCTATCCTGCCTTTCTTATACTCCAGGTGAACTGCCAATTTGTTAATCCATGGGGGAACAAAGCAGGCTTTAAAGAACAGGACACATTCTTCCTATTGCCCTAATCTCAAAGCTTGTATCCCTCATATAATTGCAACTGAATGGACATCAGTTTCAGTCCAAAGATTTCATTTTGTGCTATATCCCTCTGTTCACACCAGTCCATTTCTACACAATGCAGCCCTGCACAAATTCTCAGGACATGGGCACAACAGTAACCCTCTCACACAAACTGCTTTTAGCGGGTTGAGACAAAACTCTTTCTCACCCTCACAAGCCAAAGTTCACAGTGCATAGTTCTTACTGCATTCATGTCCTTCTGCTCTGACCAGAATGGTCCATCAAGCTGTACTTACAGCACTGCAAGGCATGTCTTAGGCCAGAATTTCAAATGCATTCACATTCCTCTGGAAAATTAGCTCCAAAAGTACAAAGCCACACAGTCAGGTGTCTAGCAGCAATCCCACTCCTCTGGTACCAACTTTACTGATGTAGTCTTAACATTGCTTGTTAATATTGGCCACCTGTGTTGTCCAATCATAAATTAAAGCAGAGAAGATTTGGTTATGTTGCTCTAAGCATGTGGTCCACACGGTTGTAAAATTAATGTTAGGACAAGTTACAAGACAGAAACTTAGCAAGAAAGCATCTCAAGAAATATTCTTAATCAATTTGAAAAGTCCATAAGAATTATTCCCACACTTTCCCCCATACTTCTTTTCCATATTGCATTCTTATAGTTCATTCCTACATTTTATGTCAAATTTATAGAAAACAACACATATTATAACTTCACTTCTCAGACTAAGAAATTATATTGGGCTGGAGAGATGGATTAGCTTTAAGGCACCTGACTGTGAAGCCAAAGGACCCAGGATGATTTCCCAGGACCCAAATAAGTCAGATGCACAAAATAGGACATGCATCTGGAGTTTATTTGCAGTGGTTTAAGGCCCTGGCATGCCCATTCTATTTTTCTCTCTCTTCGTCCCTCTATCTCTTTCTCAAATAATAATAATAATAATAATAATAATAATAATAAAAAAATAATAAATAATAAATTATGTTCACATCAATGGGTTTAAGATCATTTATGTGTATCTCCCTCATTCAATTATTTCCCTCCATCCAAACTCCCAGTGGAAACAAAAGAATTATGAAGAATTTGACAGATAAATGTCTCAAAATGTTACTAGTACACTTATGATAAAATATCATACAAAGTGGGCTGGAGAGATGGCTTAGTGGTTAAACGCTTGTCTGTGAAGCCTAAGAACTCCTGTTAGAGGCTCAATTCTCCAGGATCCACATAAGCCAGATATACAAGGGGGTGCACACATCTGTGAAGTTTGTTTGCAGTGGCTGGAGCCCCTGGCACACCCATTCTCTCTGTATCTGTCCAATTTTGTTTCTCTCTCTCTCAAGTAAATAAATAAAAAATAAAATATTTTTTAAAAAATTTAAAAATCCACATACAAAGTGCCTTAAGCTCTTTAATGAAATGAACTCAGTTGTATTACCTAAATCCTTTGGTAGCACTCTAATTTTTACTGGATACTCTAAGGAATACACACTTTTATTTTGATATGTGTTGCTTCATTCCACTCATTCCTGACATCTTCAATTGGTCCAATATTTGACATTTGTCAGGAATTACCAGGTAAACTTTCATTTTCATCGTTTCCCTTTTATTTTTCATTTCTTTTTGAGAAATTGAAAGTACCCTGATGAGTATTTCAGGCATTTTCTGGGTGTGAGCTCTGACTTTGGCAGGATTTTGTATGCCACAGTTGTTTTTCCCTTTCAAAGTCAAGCTGAAGTGTTAATTACTTATTCCAACTGGCAGTCTTGCAAAAAAAATTCTTTGAAAGCAAGGGCTAAAATTGTGGAGATAGTAGCTGTAGAACAATTGCAAGACAACCCACATTTAAACCAAATAAGGTAACAAAAATGGAGTAAAGTAATGCTCCTAAAATTGATTTAAAGTCTGAATAATAACAAAAGTAAAATACTTATCTATATATATCCCCAGATCATTGGCAGTATAAAAGCTAGAGTATGGTTTTATAATTTTATCATGTAATCCAAATAGAAGGATGAAACTCTCTTTTCCTGCTCAGAGAATGTGGGATGTTCTGAAGACATTAACAAAAATACTGAGTCAAAATTCTCTGGTCCCTATCAGCACATCTGGATAGTGTTTGCTTTCTGTGAGTTGATGGAGTGATCATAGTAACATTGCTTGTGTACGTGTTGTGACTCTATCAACATTCTGAACACTTGACATATAAATATTACACTTCCCAGAATAATTCTATTAAGCAGAATATATTAAACATTCAATTTACAAGAGAGAAATTTAATCAACAGGTAATGTGTACACCTCAAGTAAGCAAATCTTTTGTTAATTTAATTAGAAACTTACATAATACAGACAATATACTATGATCATAATTCCCTCCTACAGCCCCTTATTCCCCCTCCCAAATCTTCCCTCCACTGAACACAATTGAAATCCACTCAATAATTTCTGATTTTATTCCGAGAGTTTGACTGATATGCCACAACTAACATTTCTGTAAATCCCTGTGGAAGAATTTAATACTGTGGGAATAACCCTACCTAGAGTTATTTCCAATTAGTTAACATAGAGACCCCAAACATAAATTGAAGGCTCTCTAGTTCTTGCAAGTGTAGCAAGATAAAATGAAAAGACCTTGAGTTGATTTCATTTTAATTTAATTAAAATATAGATATTTTATTATAGTTACATCATTCCTTATGATCCTTTTTTTCATTTAAAAATGGAATAATAATATTTTGCTATGTATTATTGTAGTGATTGAATAAATGAATGTATAATAAGTTGTCATTTGCGGGATTTGTGAATGAGGTGTAAGAGTGATTACTGAAAACAAAATGTTCTAAGGACCTAGTTTTGTGGGTTCATGGAGGTATCAGATCTTAAAGATACCTTAAACACTAAGATATGGCTATAAGAATTATTTCACAGAAATAAAATAAACATCATCCCTATGAGTATCTGAGAAATATAGGTGAAAACAATGAAAGTTATCCAGAGACAGCTTCTGTGCTGCTCACAAGTCACACACACACACACACACACACACACACACACACACCCATAAAAATAAGTAAATAAATAAATAACTTACCTCAGTTTTCTTACTTGGCTTTCTTTTCCTTGATACATCAAGGAAAGATTTCATGAAGTCTATGACAATCTGCATGATATTTCTTCCATGGTTGAATATTTGCTTATTCAGAAAATATGTTGATGATCTTGGTGCTTCTGGGAAAGGGGAAAAAATCAACTCCTGACAGGACAGAGACTAACAGATGAAAATGCAAAGTTATTTTCCACTAAGACCTGGTTTCAGAGTCACTGACAATTGATGGGGTTCAAGATTTTGATCACTAATGGAGAGAAACTATCTATTTAGGGAGATCAGACAGCCTAGAATGAAGGGGTACTTGCTTAATTTATCATAGCCACTTCTAGAGAGAACAGTTAGAACTTTAAGTGAATAGTAAATGGTCATTTAACATTGATACATTTTTCAACTCCTACTGAAAGTGGCAGTGCATATTTCTATACATTGAAACTGTGATCTAGGGTATTCTATACCAGACTAAAGTTTAATTACTGAACAACCAGGAGAGTGTTGTCCAGGGATGTCTCTGAGCCTGGGGCATTTCTTCTGTCAGAGCTGATAGCCCAGATGTAGAACCATCTATCTGTATACAATCTTCTTTTGTGGTTATGTGATTTTGATGATAATATAGTATTATCAGCACCATTACTAATTAGATTTTACTTCCAGTCTTCACTTACCATTCAATTTCACCATATCATGGGTATTCTGTTGCTTACCTGGCTTTATTCTCCTTGAAAAATAACCTAGGTATCTCCTGAGAATTATATGACATCCAGTTGTGAAATAAAAGTAAAATCTCATCCTGCTGCAAGAAGACAGATGTCACAGTAAATCTGAAGTCTGTAATCTTTGAACACTTTATGTTTTCATACTGGGAACTCGTGGGGAAAAATTATTTTCTAAGAATGTCCTTCAATCCTCTTAAAGCAATCTCTGATGACTCTCAATGTTTTCTGTTCAGGTAAGACAATACATAAAAATTAGGGAGACCTTTTCACCATCTTTCACATCTGAATGAACATAAATTTCAATTTTCCACCATTTTGAGGCTCCATGTAAAATAAATAAATTATTTTCTTAAATAGTTGCAAAGGGATTTTTGAGAAATGTATTAATGTAAATAAAGAAAACATAAATAAGGCCATAGATGGAGAGCAAGAACCATAAACAACAAAGATCATTTTCTGCTATGTAAATATATACTCATGGGCCTGGGGAGGTAGTTCAGTGAGTAAATGTTTTTACTGTGAAAGCATGACAACCTGACTTTAGATCCCAA
The DNA here is from genome assembly GCA_036365145.1 of Orientallactaga sibirica. Taxonomy (NCBI): domain Eukaryota; kingdom Metazoa; phylum Chordata; class Mammalia; order Rodentia; family Dipodidae; genus Orientallactaga; species Orientallactaga sibirica. The sequence goes on from JAEOAD010000024.1 coordinate 27,249,286, forward strand.
GAACCCATGAAAAGCTGGAAGTAGTATCACATGTCTATAATCTCCCCACACCTTCTGCAATATGGAAAAGAGTAGACCCCTAGAAGCTCACAGGTCAGCTACCTTAGCATACATATACAGTGTTGAAAAGAGAGATCCTGTTTCAAATCAGGTGGAAGGTGATAGCAACCACAGTTGTCCTCTAAACTCCACACATATGCCCTGGTATGTGCTCACCAGCACTCACAATGAGCACACATATAGCATTCCTACTAAAACAAATAAATAAAAATAAACAAACAAATAAATAAATAAACACTCTTTTCTGAAATTCTAAGCATAGAAAGACGTATATATGTCTACATGTGTGTATATGGATCATGGTGTTTGTTCTAAAGTACAATCATTGTGGCATAAACTATTAAAATTTAGGATGACATTTTTCTAGAAATCTTTTAGATGCTTTTAGTCTTACCTAGTGAATAAATACAATATGAATTATATGAAAACTGTTTCGTTATTCTAAACTTGATGCATATGGCATATATGCATATTTACAAAGTACCTGATTTCATTTTTTCTAGTTACTTACATATGCCAGGCTTTACTAATGCAACAGGGGAAATGGGAGAATACTGAAAGGTACTGTCCAAAATTCTAGCTTCTATTCTAATGGAGTTATACAAATGCTTTGAAGTGTAAGAGGCATATATAGTGCATCAGAAATTAAAGAATAATCATGGAGAAGAACCAAAGAACCAAGCAGGTGGATAATTGTGTGTGTGTGTGTGTGTGTGTGTGTGTGTGTGTGTGTGAAGAGCACTGAAGTAAAGACCGTGATGGTACATATCTGCTTTTGTTTCCAGTTAGCATTTTAATTGAAGTAGAATTTATAAATGATAAATTTGGAAGCCATTGGCAACTAATTTCAAGCAAGAAAATATTCCAATTAATCACACAATCAAAAACCTGGATAACAGGCTGTTGCTTGGCAATGGGATAGAAAGAGTATGAACAAGGTTGGATTCGGTACTATTGAGAAGAGTTTAACAGACTTCACTGATGGATTTGGAAGCAAGCACCTTTAAGCACTGAGCAATTTCCCCAGCCCCCACTAATGGATTTGGTATGGGATAGGATGGAACAAAAATAATTTATGCATATGAACATTAGTTAAAAGTGTTAATCACCTAAAATGATTTAATCACACTATTTTAGTGTTTTTTTTTTTCCTTATAGTGTAGACTAATTTTATTTAAAATAATTTCGGTAGCATTCACTATTGTGTTTTTTTCTTCATTTTTAAAATTAGGAAACCAACAGATCTAGTGGGGTGATGTTTTAGCCACATCATTATCTTGTGAGTCTATGAAGATCTGAGGTTACCTTCAGGCTGCCTGGCTCTTCTGCTCCATCCACAATCACAGGGCTCTGTGGATAGCTTCAGATGGCACTTGTTGTTTGAGTAGGAATTGTCCCCCATAATCTCATGTGTTCAAACACTTGGTCCCCAGTGGTGCTGACATTTGAGAAAGTTGTGGAACCTTTAGGAGACAGAGCTTTTCTAGAGGGAGTGGGTTACTGGAGGCATGCCTTGAAGTTTTATAGACCAGCTTCAATTCCTTCAGGCTCCTGTCACCATGCCTTTCCCACCATGATGGAATTTATTTTATTATAAGGAATATGTTCCCAGCAATGAGGACATAACAAATATGATAGCTATCAGTTTTCAGTTTGAAAACCTGAAATAATATACTTCAACTGAAAACCATGTGGAATTCTTGAAAAGGTTTGAAGAAGAAAATAAAATAAATAAGTATTGGAGATGTAAAATATGAGATGTCCATAAAGGAGAGATACATGAAGGTCTCTCAGTAAAAATGTAATCTATACTTGCTGATATAATATTTTGCACTGTGAGACAGTGGGTTCTATATAAGGTAAAAATCATCACCAATGCTTTATGATGTGTGAGAAGAGATACATGGTTCTGCTGCTGGGAGTACTTTGTATTCTAATATTTTATTTTTAAAACCAAATTAAGGAAAGGAACAATTGGCTGTAACAACAATAAAAAGGAAAATAAATTAGAGCACATTATTTTTATATTAGAAATTCCCTGTTGTGAGTATATTTTAGAGTTGTGATTTTGTGTTTCATGTAGTTTACGAGATTAGTCACAATTGTGACCAAAATCTTTCTCCTACTCTTTTATTTCAATATGTGAATATTATATAAATACTAAAAGTTTCACTTTGAAAAATATGGGCATGGAATAGCAGAGACTTTCTTGCTATCAATGAAAAAGTAATTTGAAAACAAGTAGTTATTCTCACATAATGAACTAGTAAGGTCAAGTCTTATGCAACCTCCATTAGCATATGTGTCATGGAGAACATGAGACCATTTGATTGCATCACTGTCTTACTGGCTTGGAAATTTTATCACATATAGAATGTTTATTAAAAATAAATATTTAAGAAAAAAATTATCTTATTTAACCAAGGTATTGTAGTAAATACAATGTTCTGGATTCTGTGTTGGCACGTGATACTTATCAACTCATTTCACCATTCTGACGATTCCATAAGATAAGTATTGTTTTCTTACTAACTTAAATATAAAAATATGGAAATGTAGTGTCCTTAGAGACAAAGTTGTAACTGGTGGTGCCAGGAATAGAAGAAAGTAGAATATGAGTAAATTGGGATTTTCATAGGAAAAAATTATCCTCATTGATCATTGACAGTTTTTCTTTAGTTCTTATTTGTATGTTTACATATTGGGTATGTACAGATTAAAGATCTACAATGTTTTTAGTAATTTTTTACTCATCCATGTTTTTTTCTTTCTTGTCCCACCCACTAGAAAATTGAAGAGAGACTATGTCATTAACTCTGAATTTCCCTATTCACAATGACTATCAATCATATATAAGTTGGGAGGGAATTATGGATTCTTTAATCCATTTTCCTACTTTTCACGTGACAAATGTGAAGACAAATAAAATACAAACCTACTCATGTAATACTTGATTCAGGGAGGAACTAATCTCCAACTGGGTCCTCGAACTTTCTCTGTATATTAAGATAGTAAGCAATTGAAGCTTTCTCTGGCTCCATATTGCCTGTTCTGTATTACTTTAACAACTATTTACTTATTGTATGGAAATTTCACAGACACTTTGCACTTTGGTCATATAGACCCAGTGTATCAATCACTTTTTTTCTTGCTAGTGCAAATATCAAACCAATAGCATCTTGTGAAGGGAAATGGTTTATTTCAGCCTAGAGATGCAAAGAGTAAAATCCATTATGGTTGAGAAAGCATGGCTCATGATATTGTCATATGATCACTGCAACAAAAAGGAGAGAACAAGAACAGCTCAAGGCTGACACCATTGGCATGCTTTCTTCAGCAAGGGTCCAGCTCCTAAAGGTTTTATAACCTTCCAGAACAGTAATATCAACTGGAGATTAGGTATTCAAGCACTTGAGTCTAAAGCAGGCATTTTACACTGAAAGCACTATAACCCCCATTAGTCTCTCTTATCCCTTTTCCCACTCCTGCTGCATTACTAATTTCTACTACTTAGCTGTAGATATGACACTGAACAGAAATACTCCATCTACTCCAGTAACGATTAATTATCATTAGCTTCTCAGGGTGGGGTGGGAGTCTCATAAGCCTCTCTCCGTTACTTTGAGATATTAACTAGTCTTAGCTTGTGCATATCTTGTGCAGGTAACCACAGGTGCTTTTAGTTCATGCATGCAATGGCTATTTTGTGTCTATCCAGCAGAATTCCTTAGCAATCTCCCCCACTTTCCAGCTCTTACATTCTTTCAGTCACGCTTCCTGATCTGTGAATGGGGATGGTACAATTGTCCCCTGCATGGCTGTGCAAACCACAGTTGCTTATTTTCAACAATTTTGCAAATTATGAGTCTTTGTATTAATTATCATCCTCTGGAAATAAAGATAACACAGGTTTTTCTGACTAAGGATGAGAATAACACTAATCTGCAGGTAAGAGCATAATTACTTAGTAGGTAGTTTGATAACACATCTGCAACATTTTTAGGTTCCCTCTGTTGGCCTATGACCTCCTCAAATAGGGAATTTTACAGTGCTCAGGATACATTCCTACTTGTGGTGTGGGCCTCAAATCCAATCTGGATATGGTTCGTTATCACACTATAATTAGGCCACTCTTGTACCAGTGTGTATAATTAGCCTGGCATAAGAGTCTTGTAGCAAAAACTATCCACTGATAGATGAGACCATAGATGTATTTTCTTCCCCAACACCCTTCAGAGCACCTTATGGCAATATGAAAACTAGCCAGCAGTGAGGAGGCGTCTGTTTTAGCTCCAGCTTGATTTTTCTACACCCCACAACCAAAGTTGGTGGTGTCTTTAGCAATAAAGCTTTACCATTCAGATATGGTTGCCAACTAAGAACAACTTTCAGTTATAAATGAAAATATATTCTTTGTTCTCAAGAATGGATAAAAGCAGGATGCAGCCACGTTTTATCCACCGTTCATAGAACACAAACTGCTGATGTACATGTTTTTTTTTTCAAAAATTGTCTCTTCCATGACACATTTCGATTCTGATTCAAGAAATTTTTTCTTTTATTAAAATTTCTATATTGATCAATGCCATTCTCCTTGATAGAGTCATATCTAAAGAGTAAATAATATATTCCTAAGAAAAGTAAAGAAAATTATGCAAATATTAAGATAAGTGGGGCATGGAAAGCAAAGCCTACTTTATCTACTGTCCATAGCATGGCTTGTCTGAGAACATAGAAATGTAAATAGGCATGGAAGTATAGTAAGGAAATACCAATGCATGACTCTGTAGACATAGTTTAATAGTCTAATATCAGAGATGAACACTTAGGTAGGTGAACATTAGGTATGTTAAAGCTCAGTTCTTTTTTATTACTTGATTAATTAATTTATTTGCAAGCAGAGAGAGACAGAGAGAAGAGAGACACAAGAAAGAATGGATACACAAGAGCATCTAGCCACTGCAAACAAACTCCAGATGCATGCTCCACTTTTTGCATTGGCTTTATGTGGGTATTGGAGAATTGGATCCGGGTTGTTAGGCTCTGCAGGCAAGTGCCTTAACCACTCATATATCTCTCAAGCCCCAAACTCAGTTCTTTTAATTGAGACACAACTTTTGCATTTGTAGTCTGTGAGCTAAGGAATTTAGTGAACAGAGTCCCTGAAAAGGAAAAGAAAGTGTTTACCAAACAGAAAAGAAGTTAACTGACATCCTTGCACCATAGTTAATTGGGAAGGGCTATGATAAATGAGGTGGTTAGTAGAAATGACTCAATTAAGGAATTTGAAATTTATATTAATTGAAATGGTAAATTATTTTAGGATTTAAGAGTGTAATAATACAAGTTCAATGCTTTGAAAACATTACCCTGAAAAACATATTTTAAAGTGCACAAGAATAGAATATGGTAGATTCTAATAGAAATGAAAATCACAAAAATAACCAAAAATGTTCTATAAATACTGTGTTTTTAGAAGTGAAAAGGTAAGCATATGTTTAACTGTTATGGCTTCTGTGACATTCCAGGTTTTCTAACCACTTAAAAAAGTAGGAGAGTACTTTTGTAACATAAGAATAATAAATACTGCAAGGAAAGTTTACATGTTTGTTAAAGTGTGTATTTTCTAAAACATTAGAAATTGATAGATTCTGAAAATCCAGCTAGCACATCACATATTGATTTTCTTTGGGTAACTAATTGGTGTTCCTTTATAAAGAACTGTTTAATGCTATTTTAACTTATAATTGAAAAGGCCCAACAACAGTTAACCATTCTGAGTACACCAGGGGTTCCTCTTCCTTTGGGTCTATTGATTTTCAGTTTATCGTAAGCATAATTGGTACATTTTATTCAAAAGGAAATTGAAGTTCTGCTTGCTTGTTTTTCCAGAATCATACTTATATATTAATGGGAAGCAGGTAAAAACAAATTAGGAAGGAATAAAAATCAAGGTAAGATAGGTAAACAGTAGAAATTATTAATTTCTGACAAATATAGTTAATTGAATTACTGTTTATGTGGTATGTATTTGTTTGATGCCCTCATTTAAAACTGTTTTTATATTTTCTCAGATGTGTCTGTTTATATATGAAATTGCTTTTCTTTTAACCTATCTCACTAGTATTCTCTCCTTTCGAAAACATCCAAGTACTCAAACTGTTTCTGTCTCCTACCCCAGTATCCATGTATTGTTTGTACATAGTAACCACTAGCAGAATAGGACGCTAAAATATCAAAGTAGATATTTAATCAAGTTTTCTTGAAATTCTTGCCTATATTTCCTTAAAGTCTGTATTGTTCAGTAGCCAGATTCTTGTTCACATCAGGTATGTTCCCTCTGTCTGCAGTTCAAATTCCCAAATGTTCACAATATGTCTGATGTCTCAGTTCAAATAACTTTTGCACAGACACATTTCTATGTTCACAATTTAATCTGCTTCACTGTACATCATAGCATTAATTTTATTTCTCCTCAAGCTTGTTCCAACCTGTATTTGCCCAACTTGTGTGTTTCCTTGCATTAACTTCCTTCTCTCACTGTCTGTTTACTGGTTACTGTGCATCTCTTCATTTCTTGGTAAGATGATGCTGTATTTGGAAAGTGGATGAAAAAATAAAATGATGAGCTTGAGAACTTAATATCCCATTGAATATGATACATCAGGGTATTTCTGATAGCCTGTTGCAGAAGTCTAATATGATACATACTTACACTCACCCGTATTTCTGTGAAAATGTCACTCATTGTGCATGGTAGGTTTTTGACTTTACTGATTGTCTCCTTACTAAATACTGTCTGGTAATATGTATGGTACAGCAGAATAAATGTTCAAGCTGTGGAGTCCTGCTAAACTAAATTGAACTGCTATTTCCCTGTGTGTTAAACACTGAAAAATCTCTCTACTTCTTGTACTAATGAATAATGAGCCCAAATTTATAGTTTATCAGGGAAAAATACAGCATGACTATTGAGAGAGTCTTGTAGAACCCCATGGAACAACATAGGAAGAAATTAATTTAAGGAGATAAAGTCAGAAAGTGAAGCAAATTATGGAGTCTAGGGAAAGAAGCCATTTAAAAATACAGGTTTTTAGCAATGGCACCTCACAGTGCCTGGGGTCGTGATGTAGCAATTACAACAAAATGTCTTTGGTAGATAAGAGCTAATTCTAAAAAGAAATGAGGAATAAGCATGAGCTTGAACTTTGCATTAAGGGAGATGCAATATAAGTTGAGATGAAAGGAAACACTGACCCCATCCTTCTGATCATTATGATAAAATCATAAATACAGTGGATAGAGGCACATTTCTGAACACATTCTATTGTTAGTACTTGCAGTATATGTTCATGAACTTCAAATACTATTTTATAGCATAGTTCCTAAGTTTATAATGATATTTGCCTGGTGAAATATATTTAGCTTCATCTCCTCATACTTTGGATTACCCAGATCATTTCTAGGTGACACACTTCTCTGGTTAGGATGTGAGAGAAAATTCCCCACTTCTCTCAGGCAGCACAAAAGGAAGACAAGTGTATGACAATGAGATTCACAGTTGTGGGTTATACTTGCCCAGTTAAAAAAAAAAAATGGAAAGGGAAAATAAGTGATGCAAACATACTGTTATCACAGGTGCAAGACAAGCCTCAGGTTTGAGTGTCTGGGCAGATGACATTTAGCCACTGGTTTCCATATGCTTTTCAATGTAGCAAGTATCAGTGAGCTGCAGAAAAAGGCAGGTTCATCAAATATGGTCTTATGGCAAGATAATAGGGTCTGTTGCCTATCAATTTCCTCCTCATTGAAACCTTGCCTTCTGAAAGGAAGAAGAACTCAAGAGGTCCAGAAGTATAGGAAAACTGAAGCTTAAAGGTCACAGACAATTCCCCAAAGTTATAAGACTGTTAGTCAACTCTTGAGGGGTAGAATTTGGTCAAATTTATGTAGCAGTTGCAACATTCCCTCCTTGTTGAGGTGGGGGAGGGGTAAACTCAGGAGACTCAGAAAGTCCACAAGTCTGGGAAAAGGTTGCAAGATCCCTCCCTAAATTAACATAAAGGGAAAACAATTGTTTGGGGATGAGATTATCTGAATTGCCAGCCTTCAAGCCATGTAGTGTGCTGTAGTCTCTCCCATCGGCTGCAACTTCCGCAGACTGTGCAGTATGCTCCAGACATTCAGCTTCCGTGAGTCTTCATCTATGCTGTGGTGGGCTCTTCCGTGATGCAGCTCCCTTGGGGAGGTCATCATCCAGAATGGGATGAGACTTCTAAATGACACAACTGCTTTTGAGTCATCCACGATACTGTAAGAATCCTTGCACCCTCTTCTGCAAACATCCCCAATAAACTAATAGTTCACACAAACTGGTTTTGATAAAATTGTACTTTGGTCTGTTGTCTGTGCTGTGTCTGGGGTGAAGACATGTGTTCCAGTCACACCAGGAAAAACATTTCCTGTGACAAAGTACAAAGACTACATATCCATTTTTTAGGGAACTGACATGAGCTTTAGGTTTAAATATAGAAAGATTGATGTGTGGGAGAATTGTATGCATAATTAATCAGTATGGGTCAAACTACGGTGAGAGTGAGTGATTATTATCTCAGCTCTGGTTCTGCCCATGGCCAGAAATCCTTGCATGACCTGGGAGCACAATCTGCTTTTCCTTGAAAGTGATTTTAGGATGGGGTGATCTTTAAGTCTCTTGTACTCAAGCAATTCAGTTTGCCTCTCGCACATCAGGATACCATAGAAGCTACTGGTAAGTTATTGTTAACATTGTTTCTTTAGTGTTGTGGTAGATCAGAAATCACACCAGCTTTCAGATATTGCTTGAATGATTTAGCATGACCATGTGTAGAGATGAGCAAGTAAATGAATCACAGAGGAGGAGACAAATGTGAAATGTCAGCAGGAATGTCCACTTTCATCATACCTTTAGATTCCTTCTGGACCCAAGTGAAAGACAGTGATTTTCAAAATGTAGTTTCCAAATGTCTATAATAATATCAGAAAATCAAATAGAAATACAAACACATAATGTGTTAACATAGAGCCCTTTGATTGGTGTCTCATCCTGACATGGAAAACAATGGAGATATCTGATAGAATAAAATTACTGGGTAATTTATTTATGAGTTACATCAAATTTAAGAAAAAAAAAACTACAATATGAACCATAGGACAAAATATATTAAAACAAGAAAAATATTTCAAGAACTATACAGGAAGAATTAGAAAATATATGGAAAATTATCATTAAAATGATAAGTGCATCAAATTATTGATATTCATCATAGGCTTCCAAAAGCAGAAATGTTTCTGCAGAAAATCAAGCCTGACTTGTTAGAAACAAGTTAGTTGATAACTTTTTTTTATGAAGAAGACATTAGCTGCATTTATGCCATAAAATAATAAATACTAATTAAAGACAGTTAAATATCACCACTGGTAGTTGAGATTTAAGTAAGACATAAAGACAAATAAGGAAACATTCCACATTTTTCTAATAGTGGAATTAACCTTAGAGTTTGGTGAGAACTAGGCAAGTTAATTATTCAAAAATACCAGTGTCACATATATCTAATTTAATTGAGTTAAAAATAAGATTATAGGGCTGGAGAGATGGCTTAGCAGCTAAGGCGCCTGCCTGCTAAGCCTAAGAATGCTGGTTCCAATGTCCAGCAGTTCCAATCTCCAGGTCCCATGTTTAGCCAGATGCAAAGTGAGGCAAAGGCGCAATGCCGTACTTGCCCACAAGGGGGCGCACACATCTGGATTTCGTTCACAGCAGCTGAGAGACTGCTGGCGCACCCATTTCTGTCTCCCTCTCCCTCTCTGTCTATCTCTCTCTGTCTCTCTCTCTAAAAATAAAATAAAATATATAAAAAAAAACATTATTGATAGATTTCCAGGGAAATCAAACAAAATCAAAAGAATGATTTCAAATGTCTTGGTAATAAATAGAAGTACTTAGAAGAATTGTGACCTACAAGTGTTCAACAAAATTATACTTCTATATTTAAAAACTACAGGAATGTAATTCAACATATTTTACACACATACTAGTGACAGATTCTTCTTAAGCAAGAAAAACATTTTACATAAGAATGAATGATAAGACTACAGTATAAAAGGATGAAGATTTATCAATGAAATCAGATCAGTAAATCTATAAACAACTACTTTAAATTGACTTCAAGCTGGTAAAACATAAGTAAGCCCTACTTAAAATATATATTAACATAATTTAAATGGTTTCTTTTCTTAAAGAAGAAACCTATAAGACTTATCTTGGTAAAGGTTGTATTATACAAAACAAATCACAGAAGTTCAAGTAAACTTGATTATTTAAAAAAATATTTTCTTTTCATCTACATATGTTCATGACATTTTTCATTATTCAGGCCACAATATAAATATATTAGTACATTATGAAAGAAGAGACTGCATAGCTCATATTTACTTACCATAAGATCTTAATAGTAAGGTTAATTAGTGATGGATTTTTATTTGTGTATCAAGCTTACATTCCAGAAAAATAACTCATAAACAATTATAGTATATTTTGAGTCAGGTGGTATGAAAGGTCCCCTGTACCCAATATATTTGGCATTATACCTTATACTAAATCTCTAGTTGGCAAAGCCTTGCTGAAGGATGTACCCCTGTAAGCCAGATGCACATGGTGGCACATGCATCTGCAGGTTGTTTGTGTGGCTAGAGGCCCTTGTGTGTAAATTAACCCTTTCTTTTTCTCTCTCAAATAAATAAATAAAACTAAACTATTTTTAAAAAGAAAAATGAAATGGGAGAAACAACTTACTCCCAGTACTAATGAGATATTCAGATTCCAAAGGTTCTACCCCTCTGGGATGTTGCTCACTCATACTCTTTATGAAAACTGCCCACTGGCTGACTTCTCTCAGAATTACATTCTCTGTCCTACTTTCTTTCTCCCAGTAGCTACCAAGGTTCAGAACTTCTTTTTCCCATTGTTTTGGATACTTTTTCTCTCTGTACAACTCTTGTAATCTGTCCTTGAGTTTTCTTTTTTAGGTCTGTTTTAAGTTTCTCTATGAAATTAAGAATCTGTAAAAAAAAAAAAAAAAAAAGAGTCTGTGTCTCCTCTGCTTCCAGCATTGTAACATGAAACACTATGGAAAGGTGGACCATGGCATAAATTTCATATGGAACAAAATAACATATTATTAAGTCCTATTTTGTTAAATTGAAATAATAATAAATCCTAACATTGTGCCTGACATGGCATTGTGCAATAATTAAATTTGGAATAAATGAAGGAGGTATTCCAGTTTGGCTTTGATCTCACTGTAGATTATACATCATATATATATATATATATATATATATATATATATATATATATCATTATATTTTTAAATATGTCAATTAAATAAAACTGATCATATGGAATAGGAGTTTAGATCAGCTATAGAGTATGCTTAGCCTACTAAGAGCACACTACAAGTCCATAGCAGATTTTGTTAATGTAATCCTAAGAAACAAACTATTACAATTACTCTTTTCATACTGTGGGAAAATAAAACAGATCATTAAAGTGTACCAAGACTTTGTACTTTCTATTTAAATTGCTATTTTACTGCTCACATTTTATTTTCTTTTTACTGAACAGCTTGTGGATGAGGGAGACACACACACAGTTTGGCTCAGCTCTCTGCTGCTGAACACAATATCTTTGAATTGGCAGTGGCTGCTTTGAGGAACCCATTATTGTCCCAACACTGAACTTCATTAATTAAATCCCCACAGAATGAGATCTTTATAAGGCAGGGATAAGACGAACTGTGACTAGGGCTCTGATATGCTCACTTGAAGAATGTTTACCATAGAGAAAAAGTAGCTTACTAGCATAGTGAGCAGATGAATTTCCTCTGATAAGTCTTTATGAAGACACAAAGCTTTCATTTGTATCCCCAGAATTTGTTAATATTAAAAAATTAAATCTCTTTATGATATACACATGTTGTGAAAAAAGTTCATTTTATAATATATTTTCTATATATACTTGTAGTGTGCAATGTTACTTCACAAATATTCAATTAAAAATATTCTGGAACTGGAGGGAACCTTAGTGGAACTTTAGTGGGTAAGGCACTTGCCTGAAAAGCCAAAGGACCCATGTTCAATTCCCCAGGACCCATGTAAGCCAGATGCACAAGGTGGTGCATGTGTCTGGAGTTCATTTGCAGTGTTTGGAGGCCCTGGCGTGACCGTTCTCTCTCTCAAAAAAAAAAAAAAAAAAAAAAAAAAAAAAAAAAAAAGTAAAAAGTTCTGTAAGATTTTCAGATTGAAGTAAACATTGCTGTCTATAAAGTCTGCAGACACAGAGAACATATTCCATAGCAAATATTTCTCCCTAAGCCAATTCCACTTACATTTTTGGGAACATTTCATATGTAAATAGTATGTTTCTTACACTTGAGAAATTAAAAAAAAATTAGTGCATTTCCTTGATTACTCTATCAGTATAATCAAACATTTTTCTACCAGCATATTAAAGTAGATGTGAAAAAGTAAAATGATATTTTTTAACTTGTAGAACAAATATCATCTTAGATTAAAATCTTCTTTGCTCCTAAAAACAGAAATACATTCACACATAAAATGATTATATTTATGCAATTTCAGGTATCAACTATTCAACTATGCTTATGATATATATATATATATATATATATATATATAGATATAGATATAGATATAGATATAGATAGAAATATAGATATAGATATAACATAGTTCTAAATAAAATATACTAGAAAATTTTATCTAAACCCTGGATTCTTATTTTCTTTCTAACTCCTTCTTGGCCCTTCCCTTTCTTTCTCTTTACATTTTCCTTCTTCCCTTTATTTCTCCCTTCCTTCATTCCTTCTTTTTTTCATTTTTTTGGTTGTTTTGTTTGTTCGTGTATGTGCATTCTTACATGTGTTTGTGTTAATGTGTCTGTGTAAGTACACACTCACCTAAGCATTCAGCCATGTAGAATCTAGATGGAACTTTGGGTGTCTTCTTAAGAACACCATTCTTTTTTCCACTAATTAATTATTTAATTTATTTGTTTGAGACAGGCTTTGAGAGTGAATAGCTTGTTGTTGTTGTTTTAAACACTGGACTTTCAGCAGTCATTAGAACTCCCCATTCAGTGGCCCTGGAGCTCTTTGTCTCCCTTCCCATGGAATGGTGCACAAGTACAGAAGGAGTGTGTGTAAAGAAGGGTACTCAATTAACGTTTATTGGAAAGAGATGGAATGATGTTCTGCAAGGTGCTGTCAGGCTCCAAAAGTTATTGTGACTGCATTTTTTTTTTTACAGTTTTGGGAGGCATCTGAGTATTGAATGAAAACTAGGCATCATGTAGGGCTACTTAAGCACATGGAGGCATCGATGGTAAGGTGAAGTTGTGCAGGCTCAAGACTGCCTGTCAAAGTTCCAGTAAAGCTGAGAAAAAACAGGACGTAGAGAGAACAATGGGCAAAAACAAATGGTCACCTGGTGTCCTGATGTGACAGCAGCCACTATCTTCATGAGTAAGTACTTCTTCCTCCTCCTCCTCCTCCTCCTCCTCCTCCTCCTCTCCTCCTTCTTCTGTCAATTTCAGCACCTGGACTGGAATTGCCTTATTGTCACCTTCAGGGAAGATCTATGTTTATCTTACCTTGAGGGCCTGTGAAGGACAACTGGGGGCTAACCAATTTAAAAAATACTTACTTGAGGGCTGGAGAGATGGCTTAGGGGTTAAGGCGCCTCCCTCCTAAGCCTAAGAACATGGTTCCAATCTCCAGCAGTTCCAGTCTCCAGGTCATACGTTCAGCCAGATGCAAAGTGACGCAAGGGCGCAATGCCGCACTTGACCACAAGGGGGCGCACACATCTGGATTTAGTTTGCAGCAGCTGAGACACTGCTGGCTCGCCCATCTCTGTCTTCTTCTCCCTCTCCCTCTCTCTCTCTCTCTGTCTCTCTCTCTGTGTCTCTCCCAAAAAAAAAATAATAAAAAAATTAAAAAAATACTTACTTGACAAGAAAAAATTATTAATTTCTCTGAACCTTCAGAGTCCCTGTAGTTACCTAATCTGAGTTCAATGTATGAACTATCTGATTCAATAACTACCTTGAAATGCTGATCTAATTAATATTCACCACACTGCATTTCATATTATTGTTTTTCATTTGAATCACTCAGGGGCACATGACACCTCCAAACTCCTAAAATTTCCATTGTTGAATATAAACTGGATAACATTTTTGTTTCTGGACATATTTTTATTTTTCCTAGGGTTTTCCATCTTTTCATCACTGTCTCACTATACAATCATTCTCTGGATTCAGCAGCCCCTTCTTCCTTTGTCCAAAGTAGGAAAAGTGTTACCATTGAGTATCAGACATTCTGGATCATATTCTATACAGCTTCTTAAAGGTCCTCAAACCAAATAGGGATTATTTTTCCATGTTATTAAGGACTTATTCAGATACTCCTACTTCCACTCCCAAATACTAAGAATTATTATATGATTCTATGCCCCTTTAGGACATGGCTATGTTAGTGCTGGCCCTTCCTATCTAAATTTTATAGAACTTCTTTGAATCATGTCACCATTAAAATGTCCATTTGTTGTTTTGATCCCTCTTCCTTGATATTCCCTGAGCCTTGGAGGGCATGACTATATAGGGAAGAAGGTAGAGAGAATTACTTTGGGTATGATTCTCAGATATGAAGTGACTGATTTATCTGGACCTTACAATGGAGTTCACTACCTCCATAAGATCTGGATAATGATGAGTCCATGAATATATATATATATATATATATATATATATATATATATATATATATATATATATATTTTTTTGTTTTTTTAGGTAGGGTCTCACTCTGGTCCAGGCTGACCTGGAATTAACTATGTAGTCTCAGGGTGGCCTCGAACTCTCGGCGATTCTCTTACCTCTGCCTCCCGAGTGCTGGGATTAAAGGCATGCACCACCACGCCTAGCTAGTCCATGAATATTTTGACATAGATGATAGAGGAAGGGAAAAAAAAAGGAAAAAAAAGAAAGAAAAAAAAAAGAAAGAGAAACAAAAAGAAAAGAATGAGTCATAAAAACAGAAAAGGGAGTCCATGGAAAGATGTAGTATTTCCCTGGAATTGGGAAAAGTAGGGGAGGAAAAGAGGACCATGGGAGGGAATTGTTATCAAACTACAGTACATTTATTTATGTATTTTAAAATTCTCAATAAAATGTGTGCATTTGTCTGTTTTGCTTTTGAGAGAAGTCTGAAAGATCTAGAAGGCAAATGCTCAAAATGCATTTCTAGAGTATAGCTTTCAGATTGTGACCAGTGTCTCATTATACTATGATTAAAAGGGATAGATGTTGCTATGCTGCAATTTCATAACGGTTGAAATTAGACAGAGATGACATGCAGCCAGTAGCTTGAACAGTATTGCTAGGGCTTAAAACACATGGAACAATGAAAATTTGAAGGATTGAGAAACTGGCTGGCTTTTGGTTGTTCTCACAGAATAACTTGAAAGCATGAAGTATGCTTTGAACTCTTCTATCAGTTCAGGCCTTGCTGTGAAAGACAGGCCTACATAGCATCATTTTGTGAAACCATCATCTTTTGCACATGGAACAAAAATTTTAAGATAGGCTTGATATTTCATCATAAATTTGAGAAAATTAGTATTGGTAGAAAAGTAAAAGGAATCTGTGGAAAATGATGGAGATTTTGGTTAGATATAGTTAATAATGCTGAATCCACATATATTCTTAGGATGATAGCCATTACACCTAGCCTTCATTTTTAAATTATTTATTTATTATTTTAGCATTTTTCAGAGTAGTTTCTTAATGTTTTATAGACAGAGCCCAGGCAAAGCTATACCTTTAATGCTGGATACCTTTAAACTTTTTGATTATCCTCTTAAATTCTTGTTCTTTATTTTTTATTTCTTTATTTATTTATTGATCAAGACTCAGCTTGCTGCAGAGTGAATTCCAGGTCAGCCTGAGGTAGAGTGAGACCCAACTTCAAAAACCAGAAAAAAAAAAAAGACTCAGCGTGGACACAAAGAAACAAAGAATAAATAAAATTATTGAAATGGACTTCAGAACATCACTTATATTCACTATAGGAAATGACAAAGACATATAAGTAAGTGCTTCTTAAAACACATGAGGATCAGATGTATGCAAATAAATGACAGGACAGTGCATTGGGAATTCCTATGTAAAAAATTCTTATGACTCAGAATTTAATTTCCTGGCAAGGATACAGTAAGTTGAATCTTGAGATCTGATAACTGCTGATAGAAAATGGTGGACATTGGGGAATGGATCTGTCAGAGGTGAGAAGTTTAGAGATCTGAGCATAATAGAATAGTTTAGATTAATTACATAGGTCTAGAGAAGTCTCCTATTGATTGTGCTCCTCAGTCAGGACCAGAAGACTCTTCATAGAGCCATGAAGAAATAGCACATGAGGGAAACACCACACCTGCTGGGAAGGTCTGTGGGGGCAGTCTACCACAGCCCCGTAATCTAGGAAAAATATTCTATGATACTGGTCTTACATGTGTTTGCATGAATAAAGCAATTCTGGAAAAGCAGAGGATAGAGAGACCATGTCAAGGTGAGTACAATTCTAATGTCTAAAACCAGCCTGAAATAGCAACCAGGAACCTTACCTACCAGGAATCCCTAGCAATGCCTGACGGACATCTGAGCCCAGGTAAACACTAGTGACATAAACCCTCAGTTAAAAGGGAGACTGAAAAACTGGGCTTGGGATATAGCTCGGCATTAAAACACTTGGCTAGCATGCATAAGGCATTGGATTCAATTTTCAATACTAGTAAAAAGAAAGAAAAAAAAAAAAAAAAAACTAGAACCAACAAGGATGATGGCTTTTATGAAAGGCCATTCTTCAGTACAGGTTGACTAGCTTCAACTTAACAGCTTTCTGATAAGCCAGGAAAAAGTCACCCAGATCACCTGCATTGTCCCCGAGTTTGCTTCCTGTCAGTGAGCAGATATTTCTGCATCTATAGTAGATATTGCAGATTAGTCTTCAGTTCATTGCATCAGCTTCTCCTCTCAGTGACAGAACAGTTTGATCCATCTCATTAGCATTTTGTATAGTTAGATATTTAAAAATTTATCTGACATATTTTAAAATTGCCCTATTATAATTTTCAAAGCAAAAATAATAATATTTACACAGGAGATTTAAGATGCCATCCTTCAGCATTTAATAAATATGAAAATTTCTATGATGCATTACATTATTTACTTGGTGCCAAAATTCCAAAATTGGATTTGGATCTTATAACACATATTTTTTTTTTTTTTCCAGCTAGAGATTCACTCTAGTCCAGGCTGACCTGGAATTCACTCTGTAGTCTCAGGGTGACCTCAAACTCACAGTGATCCTCCTACCTCTGCCTCCCTAGTGCTGGGATTAAAGGCGTGTGCAATCATGCCTGGCCTTATAACATATTTTAAACTAGCTTTATTACTTTTTTAATTTCTCTTTTTTAAAAAATATAATTTTTATCTTTTTTAAATTTAGCTGGCCATATCATAGGTTTTTATTCATGTTTCATTTTGATTAATTCAATCTTCCCCATACTCCCTTCTTCTCTCTCTGAGTTTTTATTATACTGAGAACAAATGATCCCTAATTTTTTAGTATAGTAATTCTCTCAGAAATTGAGATGATGTTATCAAATACCAACAGTTAATTTCAAGAAAAAAAATCAACCAAAACTAAAATAATTATAATGCAAAGCCCAAAAGGCCTGGATTTAAAGATGATCTTTTTTTAAAGTGTGTATCTTCAAATTGCCTATCCATGTACATATTAAATACATAGTTTTACCACAATGAATAGTTTTAGAAATTGTAGTTGAATTCTGAATTAAATTTGAGTAAATCTGAATGTTGTATTCAATCATGTTCTGCATATTTTGGAGACAGAGAAAATGGAATGTTAACCATACATAAGAGACATAAGAGAGTAAGAGTATCTTGCTGTATAATGCTTCTTTTTTTCATACTTATTTGTTTTCAAAGAGAGAGAGAGAGAGAGAAAGAAGTACATGGGCACTTCAGGTCCTCTTGCCACTGCAAAGAAACTCCAGATACATGTGCCATTTTATGAATCTGCTTTACGTGGATACTGGGGAATTGAACCCAGACCAGCAGGCTTTGCAAACAGTGAGTTTAATCTGTGAGCCATCCCCTCAGCTCAGTCTTTCTTATATGTTCATGCCACAGAAAAGTTAACCCACATTCACATTTTGGTGTTTAATAAGCAATAGTGGGATGATTTTACTATGTTTATTGGATTATAATTCTGGTTGTATAACTTTTCATATCACCTTAAGCAAATATTTGAGTCAACTTTCTTTCTTTTCTAACATATGGAAGTTTTCTCTTATAAGAATATTTTGCTTTTGGATGGACACATATCATTGAATAAAATTAGCAGTTTCTGGACTGGATCCGCCCATGTTATGTGATCGTGTTGAATATCCCATCATCTAGCATTCTGAGTCACTAGCATAATGATAATTCTTATTGCTAATGAAGCTCCCAAAATGTGTCCTGAATCATCAAACAAAGATGAGATTAGCTTCAGAATAATTTTAGTTCCAAGTGACTCATCTGTCTCATTAATCTACTAAATTAAGCCTCAAAGTCCTTTGGCATATTTCTTCAGAAAAACACTTCATAGTGTTTGTATTAAATAGTGCTGGTAATATGTCTCCTGTATTGTAATAGGTCTATATTTTTCACAACCTGCTACTTATGTGCTTTATTTAAATTTATTTTTATTGACGACTTCCATAATTATAGACAATAACCCACGATATTTCCCTCCCTCCCCCACTTTCCTTTTTGAAACTCAATTCTCCATCATAACCCTTTCCCCCTCAGTCTCTCTTTTATTTTGATATTAAAGTACATTTTAAATTCTTTTTGCATTTTCTTTATTTTTTATATTTTTAATTTTTTCATTATTTTTATTCTGTAATTAGAGGGAAAGAGAAAGAAGAAGAAGAAGGAGAGAGAGAGAGAGAGAGAGAGAGAGAGAGAGAGATTGGGCATGCCAGGGTCTTCAGCCAATGAAAATGAACTCCAGGTGCTTGCACCACCTTGTACATTTGGCTTATGTGGGTCCTCAGGAATCAGCTCTATGTCCTTTGGCTTTCTAAGCCATTTCTCCATCTTTAAATTTTCTTTATTTTGATGTGGGAGCATGTATACAAGTGTGTGTGTGTGTGTGTGTGTGTGTGTGTGTGTGTGTGGTTCAGAGGACAATGTGTGGGTGAGACTTACTTTCTATCTCCTTTTGAGACAGGATGTCTTATCATTGTCCACCAACTGGTTTACATTCTTCCAGGCATTTCTTTTTCATTCTTCTCTCTGCCTATAGGTGCCTTGGGATTATACTACATTTTTAGCTTTTTAAGTGGGGTTTAAAGATCCCTAAATATGCAAGTAAAATTATGATATGTATAAGAAGAGAGAAGAGAACATATGGGTATGCCAGGGGACTCTTGCCAGTGCAATGAACTCCATATGTGCAACCATATCAGTTTGAGCATCTGGCTTTATGCAGGTTACTAGGGAATTGAACCCAGGCCGGCAGGCTTTGGAAGCAAGAACTTTTAAGTGCTGAACCATCTCTGCAGCCCCATTCATATGCAAGTTTAAAAGAAATAATCTTCACAGATACTTGTTTTCATTGATATGACTGATCCAAACATGCTTTGCTCAAAATAGTTTTGATAATGCATACAATTTTCAGAATGTAGGGCTAGCAAGATTGTACATACTTTTGTTCTCTTAAATGCCATTATTGAAATTCTTTGCAGCCATTCTTTTAAATATGCTTCTGTTGTTTCTAGTAAGAAAACATGATTCCTTACTTTCTGCCATATTCAATCTACAGGCTTCTAACCTACTATCCAGAATGTAAAAAGAATGTTCAGGTAGCCGAAACACTTTTACACTACCAAATTGTCTGCTGTGATCTGAAGATACTAGTTTTCCCATCCAAAATATCTAGATTTTACTAGTGAAATTCAGAATTATTGTGATCTCGAGTTTACTTCTCTCTCTTTTATTTTCTCTCTCCCCCACCCCGAGTTTCAGTTTGTTATCTCAACCATGAAATTAATGAGTCTTTAAGTTCAGAAGATTGATCCTTGAAGATATCTCTGGAAATCATTTAACCAACTGTCTAAGAAATAAATTCTATACACTATCAGAAACCTTCCCAAGTCTCTAGAGCATGATAAGAATCTTTGAATTAAACCTCATTTCCCATTACACCACTGACATAGCACCTGGGTCTTCCTGCCACAGTCCTCTTGCTGTGCATCCTCATTCATTCAGTGTGCTAAATCTTAATAATTATATAAATAACAATGAATTTTAATAGAGGAACCCAAGTGGACATTTTCATAATATTCTATAAATACTACACACCACTGATATTTGCTTTCACAAAAATCTTGAAATTTCACTTATCCAGTAAGGCTTGTTTTAAAATCCTTTTTCTCCTAATATATAGTATAAAAAAAATAAAAAGGAATAAGGCATGATCTTGAATTTGCCAGTTCCAGTCTTGAAATAAATAGGAAGCAAATACACAGGGGCAAAGTAAAGAAGATTAGTGTCTGAAAAATCTCAGAGAAAACTAATTCATTGGATAGCAAACTGAGTTGTGGCATATACTCTGACAAAGAGGAAGCCATGTAAAGATCTCCCCTGCCCCCACAACCAAAGGCAAGAACAGAACTTAAACACTAGAAGCCATAGTGAGTTCTTTCAGAGAAAAAAATAATTACCACGTATTAGTCTACTGTCAGTTCAGGAGTGGGTTCCCTTACAGCTCTGTTCTTGTCCAATGCTGTGTCTGCACTTGTGTGGTAAAATTATCATGAACCAATGTGCTCATTGTGCTACCATCGTGATGCAGAGTCCACAGAGCAGAGCTGACTGACAAATTGCAAGTGCTGAAGGGCTACAAGCTGTTCCATTCACTTCATGCAGGTCTCAGACCCTTCTGTCTTGCAATGCTTTTCAACATTCAGGCTTGGGCTACTGCAGTGAAAAATTGTCATTCACAGGGATAGTAAGAATCAGTAAAAATTTCTCATATTTGAGCAAAAGCTCCTCAACTATCTCTTTCTTCCTGTCTTTACCATGAACTCAGTACAGCCACTTGTTCACCATTCCGAGGTCCCACCAAGCTCTGAGCTTTCCACTGGCTATTGATCTTCTGTCAATCTCTAATTTCCCAGTAATTTCCTAACCCCTTCCTTTTTCAATTTTTTGCTTAAATCTCACCGCCTCCTGAAAAGCTTGAAATCCCTTTATCACCATCACATTCTGTGTTCCTGGTGTCCTTGAATTCTTTTCATTTTTTTTTCTCATTATTCCCAAATAACAGTTATTCTGTGATATATGTTGTTATTATGTTTACTTGAATTTATCCTTTACCCTACATTAGACTGTAAACTGTACCAAGCAGCCCATGACATTCACACTTCAAATCTTACCTTTCCTCTAATTTTGATGAAAGCACTGATTATGAAATGATATTGAAGGCATCAAAGTGGATCCCAGATGTCACCATATTTCTGTTTGCGTATGATAGCTGCTTGCTTGGAAATATGCTATGTAGCATAAGGAGCCCGGGACTCCCACTTCTGATCCACTAATTCCTAGCTACTAAACTTTAGAACATTCTCTTCCTTTGTAGAATAGCATCCATCTTATTGTCAAACATAAGCCACATTCTCCACAATAGGTTAAAAAAAAAAAAACAAAAAAAAAAACATGAGTGACATGTTTGATGTTTACTAAAGAAAATTTTAAAGGAAAACTGTTAAGGACAGCTCCAGGAGGAAAATGATGATGCAAGGGTGTAATTGGAAGACATGTCCAGCTTTACCCTCAATATTTGGTGAGACCTGGAATATAAACTTTATCCTTGTGTTGGTCCAGTTCAGAGACAAGATAACTGGTCTTCTTATTCCCATAAAAGTGTGAATAGCTACCTATTTTGACAACGTTACCATGTATAGAGTAGAAATAGACTCTTACTCAGTCACCACTGTCTAGGTAGAGAGGGTCTAAAAGGCCAGGTTTAGTCTTTTGTCGTAGAAGCAAGCTGGTGACACTGGAAATAAAGCCTATGGATGCTTAAGGAGTAAGTCCTCAAAAATTGTAAAGGGCATTGAAAACATCTATTCGAAACACTGACAGCATCCATTATGTCCTTCCAAAATTAAATGGCTTGAGAACTCAGCAAATCTCATAATTTTAAAGGGTATAAATGTGCAAAGGGCAGGTACTATTCAGTTACTCTCACTGATGCTGACAACTGAAATATTCAAAAGGAAATCATACAAGCACATCTGTGGTGGTACCACTATTTGCCCAAAGTAGAGGGGACCAATGTGATTTCCTCACCACTAAAACATATACATTTTTTCTTTATCTCACACAAAATATCTGTGGAGTCACCTCCTCTCATAAATCATAGATTTCAGTTATCTTCCTGTTAAATTATCTGTAAGAACTGCATCCTTAATAGGGACTTGGCATTTAGAAATCCCAGAATAATCTTTACAAATTAAAATCCATTTTGTTAGGAAAATTAGTTAATCTAATGAATCATAAATGCTGGGTAAGTAGAGAGAGAACAGGCAAGCCAAGTAAAGTTTTATTTATTTACTTAAGGCGTCTACCAAAGTGTCCAATTTGCTCAGTGAATTGTGGCTAATGGAAGGTGCAGTGAAGATTCAAATGACTGTTTTCAAGCTTAATTTCTTTCTACTTCCACTACCTGCTGCATAACAGGAATGGAAAAGAACACTGCGGTGGAGATGGGCAAGGCCAAATGTGGAAAAATAATTACAGAGGATCCATAATTCAGGCAAAAAAAGTTAGAAAAATGGATGCTCAGAAGTTTTCTGGTGTTCTGTCTATTATCAATTGCAAACAAGAGCTAAATGAATGGATATGTGGAATGGATTGGTATTTCATTTTATTGCAGATAACTGACCTCAAAATTAGTGGATTCATTGATTAATTTGCTTATTTCTCAGTCACTCAAAAGTATCCTTTCAAGCAATCTAATATAAAATTTGAACACTTTGTCAATAGTACATATAATGGCAATTTTTATTTGTGAGTTTAAATACTGCAAAAAAGTAAAATTAATGTGAAAATAAGATAAAATAAATTTCATATCAAGACAGATTTGACATTCAATATTTTATAATAAATTTTCTGAGTGCCATGTCTCCAGCTGATGGATCTTTGTGAATTAAACCCTCCTGGAGGCAGTGTATTGTTGGGGGAAGGCTTATGGGTATTATAGCCAGTTTCCCTGTGCCAACAGTTGGCACACTCTCCTTTTGCTGTTGTCCACCTTTGTTGGCAATGAGGTGATGACCACCCTCTGCTCATGCCATCATTCTCTTCTGCCATAATGGAGCTACCTCTTGTGTCTGTAAGCCAAAATAAATCTTTTTTTTTTTTTTTTCACACAAGCTGTTCTTGGTAGGGTATTTCCTGCCAGCAATGCAAACCTGACTGCAACAGTAAAGCTGGTAGCAAGGAGTGGGATCGTTACTGCTAGACAACTAAACATGTGGCTTTTGGAGATGATTTTTGAGGAGGGAACATGGAAGAATTTTAAACCTTCACCTAAGAGACACCTTGCAGTGCTGTATGTACAACTTGATGGACTAATATGGACAGAGTTGAAAGACTTGAATTCAGTAAAACTATGCACTGTGAGGTTTGGCTAATGAGTGTGAGAAAGATCTTTGCCTAGAGTGGGCTAGGAGCAGTTTGTGTGAGAGGCTTGCTGTTATGCCCATGTCCAGTGCCATTATACAGGGTTGCAATGCATAGAAATGGATTGGTGTGAGCAGAGGGATATGGCACAGAAATGAAATTTTTGGTCTGAAACTTCTGCCTGTCAACTTCAAGTGTATGAGAAATTATAACCTTTGAAGTTTGGGCCAGCTGACCTGCATCGGGACAAAGGAAGAACGCAGTCTTTTGAAGGGGACTGAATGCTGAAGGATTTTCCTGTTCTTCAAAGTCTGCTTTATTCCCTCCCAGATTTGCAAGTTGGTAGCCCATCTGGTATTATAGAGTAGAACAAATTCAGAAAAGAGAAGGTCATTGAATTTGCAACACAGTTTTGGGGTTTGGAAATGGGCATGGGCAGTGTGAATCAGACTTGTTGGATTACCTGCAAGGAGACACTATGGAGGCATTAGGATGAGCTGTGGATTGCAGTAGAGACGTACTGGAAATGCCAGGACGATGTGCAGCTCCCAAGGAGAGCTGACGGCACTAGGCACCAGATGAAATTTTCTGTGAGTAGCCTAGCTGGAAGGGTATAACCGGAACTCCAGAGACTGTTGCTTGTTTGAATTAGTAGACATGGAGATGTGTCACTGGCTAAAGTAGTTGGACTTGTAGCTACAGAGTTTGATGTTTCCCTGGTAATTTTAAATCTTGTACTGTTTGAATATTTCTTTGCTATATCCTAGGTCATCTTTTGCCCCATGAATGTTTATTCTGTGCAATTATGGGTGTTTTTTTTTTTTTTTTTTTTTTTTTTTTTGGTATTATGGCTCAGTTGAAAGACCTTAGACTCTGGTGATGTTAGCACATCATTGTGATTAATAAAAATTATGGAGACTTTTAAAGTTGGATGAATGCCTTGCATTTTATGTCACATATGGTTCAGTTTATTGGGGCCAGAGGCAGAACGTGGTGGTTTTATTCAGGTGTCCCCCCAAAACTTTAAATGTTCTGAATGTCATGTCCCCAGCTTTTTGCAATTTGGGCATTACATTTTCCTGGAGACAATGTATTGTTGGGGGTGGGAATATGGGTATTTTTTCCAGCTTCCTCTTTCCAGTGTTTGACACACTTTTCTGTTGCTGTTGTCCATCTGATGTTTCCACCTTTCTACTCATGTCATTGTTTTCCTCTCATGGAGCTTCTCCTCAAGTCTGTAAGCAAAAATATTTTTTATTCCCACTAGCAGCTTTTGGTCAGGTGTTTTATGTCAGTAATGTGAACCTGACTGCAACAGACACAACTTTGAAATAAGCAGCCATTGACTAAAGCTTCCCAAAACATGTTAAAAAAACAAGTAGGGGCATATGAAATATATATATATATATAAAAAAAAACTAAAAGTCAAATCATGAATATTTACTCATGGAAATGCAAGAAAATATTTACAGTTTAATATTGTCAATTTTTCTCTGTGATTAGAAAATTTCCATGGGATGAAGCAGAGGTATTAGGAATCAATGTCTTATAAATTGGACTAATAATGTCAATTCAGCAAAAACATGCCATATTTCAACCTTTCATAATGATGGCAAATCAATAAAACCTTATAGGGCTGGGGAGATGGCTTTGCGGTTAAGGTGCTTGCATGCAAAGCCTAACGACTCGTGTTCAACTCTCCAAATCCCACCTTAGCCAGAGGCACAAAGGTGAAGCAAGTGCAAGGTTGCACATGGCCAGTAGGTGGCTCAAGTGTCTGGAGTTCCATTGCAGTGGCTGAGGGCGTGGAGTGCCAGTTCTCTCTCTCTCTCTCTCTCCTGCTCTAAAATAAAAACTTAAATGCAGTAACGGAGATTCATTGAGTAGAAGCAAGTAAAGATAAGAGCTATACCAGTAATTGTTTTTGGAAGCTTTGTCTAGTAGACCCTTCAGAGCTGAATGTTTTCAGCTGTAAATGGCTCTGTAATTTTCTTGGAATGTTTACTATTCATCAGAAAAATGAGTGCCCTATAAGATTTGTCCAAACAGTATGCTAAAAATTAGATTTGTAATGACTGCTCCATTGCTGAAATGTGAAATATAAACAGCTCCAAATTGCATGCAGTTGAATAAAAGGCAGGGCAGATTGTAGTTTTTCATTTGGTTTTCTGACTTTAAAAAAATCATTTTCGCTAATAATAATTTTTCATTTTCTGGGTTGGTTAGATGTTGAAGAATTTGTGGGAAGATAAATGATAAAGTAAATATTTGAGTGTTTTTATTAGGTTACTAATACATTGATGTTTATTTATCAGCTAAAAGTAAGAAAATTAGGCAGTGGGAGTGCTGGTGTGAGGAAATTCATTTACCATGAGCACTCACCGAACAATGGGCTTAGTATTATCGGCATGATAAAGGGAAAGAAATAAATATTAACAAATACTATGCCACTATAAAGTGTCATGTTGTATGTATCCATTGCTGTTTTTAATTATTATGGAGGGTTTTCTTATATTTTTGATATTATATATATATATATATATTAGATTGATATATTATTGAATCAAACATTTTGATGTACTTTAAAATATAACTTCACATACAGTTGAAAATATGTGATACTTCTTTTTCTGAGTTTGGTTTATTTCACTTGTTAAGATGTCTTCCCCCATTCCATCTATTATTTTTAATGAATTTTTTTTTCCTACTTTGTAGCTAAATAGTATTCTATTGTTTATGTAACTTCATTTTCTTTATTCATCAATTCATTGATGGGCATATGGGCTTACTCGAGATGTATGTATTATGAAGAGTTTGAATTTTGGTTAAATTCTTTTTCTGGATATGTTGAATTGAGTAGTTTTTCTTCATTATTTTAAACTTAAATCTATTTGATAGATTCAAATTTTAACATAAACTTTGAATTGTGTAATCAATGAAATTTGTTAAGGAAACTGATTCCTTTAAATATGTATTATACATATATCCACACATAATATCTATATATACTTATACACATAGATATATAAGTGTATATCTTTTATACACACATACATATACATATATATTATATGTACGTATGTTTGCATGTATAAATGAACTTGTTATACTAATATGTGGTTCTTATGTTTGTGTCCAGAAGAAATGTTGATCTTTGATTTTTACTTCATATAATCCTAGCCAGAAGTTTGCTTCAAAATTATACTATAACAGGATTCTGAGGGGTCGGGCACTGAGGATTTTCTACAGGGAAGCAGCTTTAATTGTACAGGCACAGTGGATTTATATCTAAATACTGAAGCATTGCCTTATATAATCTTTGTCTTTATTCTATATACTATTTGTCTCCCTTTTATAGTAACTAATATCCTGATTGGTTGCTGACAATTTCATACTGTGAATTTGCTATGTACATAGACATACAGATACTGCTTGTGTCACATTGTACTTTCTTGGACCTATAAATACTGGAATTAATCAAAAGGCATTTAATGTAAATTGATTCCTCTTTACTACTCACTAAATTTATTTGCCAATTTAGGTCTTACTTCTTCTTTTATTTTTTGGTAGAATTCATGATTGAGTTAAAGGTGGGTCTAGAGTTTTATTTATGCTATTATTTTTTAAACTATTGTAATTGGTGTGAGAGAAAATGGATAAGTGTTTGAAAAGAGAGAAAACAGAAGAGATAAAGAAGGTAATGGGAGAGGGGGGGAAGGAGGAATGTAGAATAAAAGATAAGAAAGAAGGAGAGAGAGGAGTTGTGTACACACTGGGGAAGAGAAAGGCCCTGGAGTTTTCTTTGTGAAAATAGAAATATAATTTATTTCTATAATGTTTATACACTTCAATTTTCTCTTTCTTTTTAATTTGCATTTAGCAAACATTTACAAAAAAACCCTAAAATTTCTAATTTGCTTGCATGATTTTTAATGTTGTAAACTTAACCTCATTTTACTATACATAATTAATGAACTGATATTGTTTGTGCCCTGATAGTGTATTATAAAACCTTTTTTCTCCATTCCTTTTTGTTCCATCCCTATAAATAACAAGAATCTTCTCATTAAACCAAGGTTATGGATTTGTTTTTCTTTATTATGTATTTCTTTTTTAATTAATTAATTAATGTATTTTAATTTAAATTCATGTTGGTACATCTGGTAGCTCCCTCCTTGACCTCCCCCCCTCCGAGGAGACCCTCCTCATTGGGGAATGTGGGTCGTGCATTATGGGGCTAGCCAACACTTATGCCGGACAGGCAAAGTCTCTGTGCATAATGACCCAACATGTGGCTCTAATACTTTTTCCACCCCCTCTTCCATGAATTTCCCTGAACCACATTGGGTTCATTTTAGTTCTACTTCAGTGATTAGGTCTTGGGAGCCTCTGGCTTAGTATGAGTTGAATGTTCTCTGTGTTTATCTCCTTCAGCCTT
Organism: Orientallactaga sibirica; assembly: GCA_036365145.1. Taxonomy (NCBI): domain Eukaryota; kingdom Metazoa; phylum Chordata; class Mammalia; order Rodentia; family Dipodidae; genus Orientallactaga; species Orientallactaga sibirica. The sequence continues at coordinate 27,277,665 of JAEOAD010000024.1, forward strand.
GTACTGGTGTCAGGTTCATTAAGGAAGCTGCACTCTGACCCATTTCCCCCATTACTCTATAGTTTTAGCAGGTGCCCTGGTGCAGTGCAATAGGCTGATCCTCCCTTCAGTTTGGTCTTCCATCTGGAAAAGAGAAGTAAATTCTCCAATGGAGAGAGAAGTTAGTACCAGATAGATGGAATGACCATAATTATTTTAGAGAAAATTTTAAATGGGTAGGCTCTCTTTTAGAACACATTTGGTGGGAGCTTGATATTGGAGAATGGGCTCATTTTTGGAAAATGGTTTTGACTTATTTCACAGTTCCAGCTATGAGTTCCATTCTGCTGAGTGGCTCTATAAACCAAATGAAGAGCTGTTGGTTACCCACCATGGCTGTGTGCCACTATTTCACTTGTTTGAGCATCATGTCAGGTTGTTTACTGCTGAGTATCTTAGACTGCAAGTTGTTTGGACAGATGTCAGTCATTTTCCCCAGTCGCTCGTGTAGCACCCTCTGGCACTAGAAAAGATAACTGTCTGGGGACTGACCCTCTTCTAGATTCTGACAGGTCACATGTTTCATCCCAACAGCATATGGTGTCTTCAGTAGTAGGTCTTACTATTAACCTTTGGTGGGTCATCAAGAAATCTGATAGAAATCTGTCTTTTTTTGGGGGAAACCTTATAGATTTCTCTGATCAACAACTCATTTTGAAAGTTAACCCCATTCTGGTACCTTCTTTGGGGTTGCCATCTTGACTATAAGTCGGTATTTCTTGATTGATATATATTTTTTCCATTTAAAATTTACTATTACATATTTAACTCAATACACTTATTAGTCTTGTTTCTTTTTTATTTTAATTAATTTATTTATTTGAGTGAGATTAAGAGACATAGGCAGATAGAGTGATAAAAACAGCAAGGGAAAGCAAGAGAGAATGAGTACGCCAGAGCCTCCAGCCACTACAAACAAACTCCAAACACATGCACCACCTTGTGCAACTGGCTTAAATGGGTCCTGGGAAATTAAGTCTGAGTTCTTTTGCTTTACAGGCAAGAGCCTTAACTAGTAAGTTATCTGTCCAGCCCTATTCTGATTTCTAAAACAAATACTTAAGTGATTGATTAAAAAATATATTGGTTTTCAATACTTGTTAAAACAGTTCTTTATTTGAAAACATAGTTTACCTCTGTATTTCCAGCTTAAATAAACAGGACTTTTACTGTTAAGCATTTCATTGCATTTCTCATTTTCATTTAACTTGTTCAATGGTTTACTTAGAAGTACATTTCTTAATTTAGAAGCTTTTGGAAAATTCTAAATTATCCTTTATTTATTAACTTTAACTTAATTTTACCTCATGAAATAATGTTACATTTTAAGCTTGGAAATTTGGTGAGATCTATATAAGTTCAGTTTTGGGTCAATGAAGATAAATTGTCCTTGAATATCTAAAGCAAAAAGTATGGTCTAATTTTATAGACATTTGTTCCAAATTACCCTTTCATTAATGAATTTTCATAAATGAAATCCTTGGCCTTCCCTCCCAAAAACATATTTCAGTTTTTTTTTTTTTTCCGCTATTCACACCCACCCTATATCTCTCAATGCTTTTTTTTTTCTTTCTTTTCTTTCTTTCCGGGTGCTACTAAGAAGCAGGAAAGTTGGATATAGGTCTGGATTATTAAGATTTAATTAAGTTTGGGAACCCAGATGTATGTGCCACTTGGCATCCAGATTTACATGTATTCTAAAGAATTGAACCCAAGGTAGCTAACTTTGCAAACAAGTGTTTTTAACTGCTGAACAATCTCTATAGCCCTGTACTTCTCAATGTATAAACATGTAAATGATTGGTAACATGATTTGCTAATTTACAAAAGTAAAAGCATTCTAAAAAAAATAGGTAATGGATTGTATCAGGTTTGTGATATAGCATATATGCAATAATTTTATTAGCATTTTTAAATCTTTATTATTTCATTCTTTTATGACTGAATTTTAGGTTTCTCTTTATCTATATCTATCATCTTCCTCTTAATTTCTGCATATCCCTACAATTTTGTACTGCTCCTTTTGCTCATTATTCCTCTCAAACATAAAAATTTTCTGAACATTTTTCTCATTTTTAAAAGATTTATTTTTATTTTTATTTATTTATTTATTTATTTATTAGAGACAGACAGAGGGAAAGACAAAGAGAGAGTGGGCATTCCAGGGCCTCTAGCCACTGCAAAAGAACTCCAGATGAGTGTGCCCCCTTGTGCATCTGGCTTACGTGGGACCTAGAGAATCAAACCGGGGTCCTTATGCTTTGCAGGTATGTGCCTTAACTGCTGAGCCATCTCTCCAGCCCTGAACATTTTCTAAATCAGTAAAGCTAAAGTATTGACTTGGGTATAAACATTGATAGAATCTATATTTGTATTTCTGTATGCCATGAGAAAGATTGCTCAACAGTTAAGGCACTTGCTTGTAAAGTCTAAGCACCCAGTTTTGATTCTCCAGTACCCACATAAAGCCAGATGCACTAGGTAATGCATGCATCTGGAGTTTGTTTGCAGTGGATAGAGTCCCTGGTACATCCTCTCTTTCTCCCTCTCTTTTTCTCTCTCTCTGTGTGTATGTGTCAAATAAATACATAAATATTTATGTGTCCCTTAAATATCTATAAAATTCTCTTTTTTTATGTGCTTGTTTCACTATGTCACTGATTTGAAATACTATTTTTAAATTATGGTATATATTTATTTTATGCTCAGTCCAAGATGAGAATATGTTGTAGAAAGCATTCATATATGATATGCACATCTTTTGCATTAATTAACTTAAAATAATTGCATAAAGGTCACAAACTTTACTAACTCTATGTAAACTGTAACTTTCTCAGTTATGTTTGTGTGCCATATGTTGGGAATTTTTTAAATATTTCATATATAATAGTTCCTTGAATTCAGAGCCTATTTTGCTATTGAATATGACTCATTCCATGCCTAGAAATAATAGAGTTAACATACAATTATTTGTTCTGTGTTAACACGAAAATTTGCTCAAAACAGCAAAATAGTTTTCCTACATGAACTATAATTGTTAGAACTTCATTTGTTCAGGGGTTATTTAAAAACACAATAGAGGGTAAGTGGGCTTTCTCCAAACATGCACTTCCACCACCTCCCAGGATGCTGGATCTCTTCTAAGCATGCAAACCTTTATTGCATGACCATCAACCAATCCAGATCACTGCTATGGACCTTAACTTGACCAGGAGACACACCCCAACTAAATGACCCTCAAATTTACATTTCCAAGTTTATAAAGAAGAGATGCAATAGACTATAAGTAAATAGATGCACTTGTTAGAGAGAATTCCACTGAATCAATGTAGCAGATGCTCTTCAGGCGTAAGAACTCATAAACATGTCTCTTCTGGTTTGTTTCTAACTGCCTGATTTGCAGGTGTGTGTGTGAGGGCTACTTCTCACTTACTGGATATGGGAAACAATGCTATTCATATATGATCATCCAGGGATTAAAACTCATATGGATTTTCCTAAGTGTATGCACAATATCTGCCCCTATATTTATCCAGCTTCTTTTTTGTTCCTGACATGTGTCAATTGCTATGGGTGACATTTTCTGTCTCCTAGGCTTTTCTCTTTCTGCTACATCCCAGTTGCCCATAGTTTATGGAACTCATTAGGGACTTCATTTGCTTTTCTGTGTCTTTTACTCATTCTTATACTAGTATCATCTATATTTTGAAAGTAAATAAATTATGCTAGAGAAACAGTATGGAACACGTTCATTTGAATGATTCATGATGTCTTATAAAAGAATTATGTCACATTTTATATAAGGTGCTCTTATGTAAAATGTAGATTCAAAGTTGATGTTCTTTTCAGTCCAGTATTAAGTTCAAACAACTTAATACATATAAAAAATGGGAGAAAATGATGCACACTGAGGATTAAATAAAAAATATTTAAAATTATTGCTGTTAGACTACACTTTGACTAGTACTATGTAAAGATCCTTTAGGAAAGGCCTTTGAGGTCTGCTCCTTAAAAAGGTAAATAATTTGCAGGGGTCTGAAAAATAGAAATTGAATCCTAATTACTTTAGAATGCAGATTCTTCAATGAACTTATTACTTTTTTCATTACATTTCTAATACTGATGGGAGTTTGGAGTTCAAGGAGGGATTAGGTGTCCATAAAGATTCAGGAGACTCCAGGCCTGTAGACCCCCATCTTTGTGTCCTTGTCCAAAGTATCAAAGTAATGAAACTGCTGACTCAGAGAAGAGTACATAATGAATTATGAGTTTATTTTAGGGAGTTTTTGGATCCAGATGGAAGGAACAAGGAAAACCTGACCCAAGTGAAGTTCTTCCCCTTTCTAGCCTACCTGGGAAGGGGGAGAAAAGATAGAGAAAATCTCCCTTCACATAGAGCAGGGTCTGTGCACACACACCTGCTAAGCAAAGCAGAAAAGTGTTCAAAACAAAGCAGGAAAAAGCTTAGACAAAAAGGAGGTCTCACCATTTACAGACTGGCTGGGAAAGGGAGGAGGAGACTTGGAGGCGATCTCCCTCACTTAGGGAAAGAGTGAGCTAGGAGAGTGGTCAGGGGGTGACAGCCAAGGGTCCAAACCCTGGTTTCTTGAGCTTTTAGTGAGATTATGACTCAAGGCTAAGTCTATTCCTTTTTAGCAAAGAATTGAAAACCATGCACACATTAAAGGAAAAATTATTAAAACTTTATTTTAAGGAAGAATAAGTAGGAGGGGAAAGTTCAATTTCCCAAGCTGAATAGCTGGGAGTCATGAACAGGTTGCCTCTTGGCAGCATTGTTTTTACCTCTTCATAACCTTGGAAATGTAAATTTAAGGGTCATTTAGTTGGGGTGTGTCTCGTGGTCAGTTTAAGGGCCATAGCAGTGATCATGATTGGTCAGTGGTCATGCAATAAATGATTACAGGTTTAGAAGAATTCCAAAATTCTGGGAGGGGTGGAAGTGCATGTTTAGGGAAAGCCCATGAAAGTGTTTTGAGGTCAAGGACTGGGAAGTGTTTCTGAGTGGCCATTTTCTAGTCTGGTGCACAAAGGTTTGTCATCCATGTTCTCCTTGGGCCTTGTCCCTGACTGTATTACGTATAAAAACTCTTCTGTGTTCCTAGTCCCTATCAACATAAGCCAAGTGTTTGGGTGAAATGTAATAGCTACCTGATAATTAGATATGTAAAGAAAGTATGCATTTCATTCAAACTTAGAAAAAGTTCTCTACAACGTTGGCTGGGCAATAAATTCACTTGTGTTGTTTGTTAAAATCAAAGTTCTTATGCCATATGTAAATATATAGACTGAAAATCTATGGAATTATATATTCAGCTTTATAAACAATCTGCTTCTCTATTAAATGACACAAGAAACATTTTAAAAATTATGTTAATGGACTGGAGAAATGCCTCAGCTGTTAAGGCACTTGCCTCTGAAGCCTTAGGACCCATGTTCAACTCTCCCGATCCCACATAAGCCAGATTCACAAAAAAGATGAGGCAAGCACAAGGTTGTGTATGCCCACTAGGTGGAGAAAACATCTGGAGTTTGGTTGCAATTGCTGAGGCCCTGGTGCACCAATTCTCTCTCTCTTTCTCTCTCTCTGAGTTTCTCTTGCTCACTCTCTATAAATTAAAAAAAAAATGTTAACAATAAAGAATATTGGTATTCTTTGATCATGATATGGGGATTATATTAAACATGTTAAAGAACATACAATTCTGGCTTTTTAAATATATTTTGTAAAGCTGTGACATATTTTTCTCATCTTGCCTATCCATAGGAACACCAGTTCCTAGAACAGGGAGGACAAGTATTTGTTTGCAGTCTGTTTTAAGGAAGTCTCATTAGGATGAAACATTAGGACAACATTGAATAATATTTTTGTTGTCTTTTTTTTTTAAATCTACTGTATTCATTTGGATCTTCTGCACAAGTGGCATTGTGTTCTGCTCACATTGAATCAATAAGGTATCATCTTATGTAAATTTTGAGGGTATGCATTTGCTTAAGCTCCTTGCTTGCAGTTAGCACACAGCCTGGACAGTTTTTCTACTTCATTTGGTAAATGAAAAGTATCACTGAAAAAGATAGGGTGTGCTATTTTATTCTGCACTGTATATAAGCCAAAAGGTTTAAATGTAGGGTTATCATTCTAGGACTGACCTGAAGGGCACACTTTTTGCCATTCTTGGAGATATTTCTTGCAAAGAGATGTTTATTAGATGTTGTAACTTTTCCTTTTCTTTATTCACACTTTTTAGGTGGAAAATATCTGTGGAATTTTAGTCAAAAACAATACTCGTTTCAGTGGTAAATGGAGAGATAGATATTTCAGGATTCTGCTTTGTGTTTCCACATAGAAATTGTATACTTAAAGAGATACAACAATGATTTGACTTGCATTTTTATACCAAGAAATCACTTCCAAATCCTTAATAATAAAAATAGATTAATATAAGGAAGAAAACACAAAACATAGCTAATGTAGTGAAACATAGTTCTGTTTTTTCAACAGATTAACACACACATTTCAGCCTCTCCTACTCTTTTGTTCTTCCATGTTTCTTTGTATTTGGAGGCGACAATGGTTAAGTCAGACAATAACTGGATTATGAATGTCAGCCAATTGCTGGCTTTCTATGCTAACAAACACAACATTTAAATTCTTGGATGAGTCAAGCAATTCCTCCATTGAAAGTGATAAAAAAAGTTTATGTTCATTATACTGAAAATGTATACTTTTGAATTGATTAGCACTTTAAAAACAATAAGGATGTGAGATTTCAATAAACACACACACACACACACACACACACACACACACTAAACCTTTGGAGTTTTGTCTCTTTGGGCTGCTGTAGGAAATTATCATAAAACAGGATGATTTACAGATAACAGCCACTGTTTAGAAACCTGGGTGTTTCAGTATCAAAGCACAGGGAATATCATGTTTGGTGAAGGTCCACTCTTGTTTACCATGTGGCACTTCCTGTCACACCCTTGCATGTGAAATGGACAGGCTCTTATTGTGTTCCCATAGAAAAGTACAGATCCCAGCATGAGTGCTCAGCCACCATGACCCAGTCACTTCCTAAAGGCCTCAGTACCTAATTCATCACTTTGGGGTTTATGATTTCCACATAATAATTGGAAGAAAATATACACATGTATCATAGCACTATGTTTATACCATTTGCTATATTCATTTTTTATCAATCATCCTATATTGATATTTGCATATCTGACTGTTTACATTCACCAATATCTATATTATTAACTTTTTTTGTATAACAGACTACAATAACTTGAGTTATTTCTTTCTTCTTTTGGTTTTTCAAGGAGGGTCTTATTCTAGTCCAGGCTGACATGGAATTCACTGTAATCTCAGGGTGGCATCGAACTCATGGTGATCCTCCTACCTCTGCCTCCCCAGGGCTAAGATTAAAGGTATGTACCACCATGCCTGGCCTTGATTTCTTTCTTTTCTTTTTGTGTATATTTAGCCAAAAAAAGTCAGTTAGTAACCTTTTGATGATCTGAATCAGCTTTAATCAACTATTGGCATAGGAGTCAATGAACTGTAAGATAACTGATAATTAGGTTCATTTTGCTTTGTTAGTAACTATGTGTTTAAGGCAATACAAGAAAGAAATGCCTCGCACCAAATAATTTTCTGCAGAAAAATATGATAATCAATTTTATTACAAACACAACAGACACACAAATATGTGTGTGTGTGTTTGTATGTATAAAATTGAACTAAATTCTCTATATGAAAAATATAGAAAAATCTATGGACAAATGACCCTAATCTGTCTTTTAAAACAATGGATTTTTAATTACAGCCCAAATAATTTCATTTAAAGTTACTCAGAACTAAATAATATTAAAAGAAGAAGGGGAGGAAGAGGAAGAGGAAGAGGAGGAGGAGGAGGAGAAGGAGGAGGAGTAAAAGAACATAACGAAGATGAGAGGAGCCAAGTGTATGAATCAACTTTTATCAATATGGTTTAGCTGATGTAGTGATGACACACCCCTTCATAATGAGGGGGGATTCAGTAGTCAGTCAGGAGGGAGGATCCAAAGAGGGGAACCAGAGTTCACCTTCTATCTAATCCAGCCTATGCAAGCAGCTCTCTTGCCCCTTACTCTGGGGCCAGCCCTTGAGCCTAAACAAATCATTGTTTGCTTACACTCATCTGAGCCTGAGGGCAAAGTCCACCACAATAAGATTACAAATACATCTCCTTAAGTGGTGGGAAGGCTTCTTTTTGGCATTTCACCTTTCCTAACCTTCCAGGTCCCTGCTCTGGGAAGACCCCCACCTATAAGTCCTACGGACATGAGATGGGAGAGGGGTTGCTAACTCCATGTATGCTCTCTACCCACTTCTGCCTTGCACATGGCAGGGGCTATCTGTATGTTTCTTCTCTAAACTGATAAGGTATCTGAAAATCTTACCATCTGGTGAATGGATTTTAACACTTTGAATTTATAAGGCAAAGATCTAGGAATACCCTAAATGTGTTGGTTTGTTGGCATTGGCAAGGAGCCCCAAAACTCCCATTACAATAAGACATTAAGCCTAGGAGTAATTTCCAAATATATTCTTTCTGTTTTTTTTTTTTTTTTAAATAAATTTGTTTATTTATTTATTTATTTGAGAGTGACAGAAAGAGGCACAGAGAAAGAGAGAGAAAGAGAGAGAGAAAGAGAATGCACACTCCAGGGTGTTCTACTGAAGTGCCAAGACCCCCAAGTATGGGTTGGGGTCTTTGGGAGTCACCCAGTGAGACAAGACCGAGGGGCTCGAATGCAACAACAGCAGGATTCTTTATTATCAAGCCTAGGCAGGGACTCTATCCACACAGACCAATGCAGTGGGAGTGGGAGAGAGCCCCGACCCTCAGAGGGAAGGGGTTTATAAAGGGAAAGAAACACAGTGGTTACATCATGTTGCAACTGCTGTTTATCTTAGGTCTGCAGTTTGTTTACAGGACTTATCTTTTTCAAGAGGCTGGAGGCCCCCGCGGTTGTTTATTTCTGGAATGTCCTTGAAGTAGATACTTCCCAGAAACCTGACAAGGGGGGGGGGTTGTAGTTGAGCAAGCAAGCACAGGTTACAGAAGCGAAGGTCAGCACATTAGTCAGCTAGATCCTTATCTGAGCCGGGTGGGAGAGTTTTACTCAAAATGGCTGTCTGTTCTAAAATGGCAGTACTACTGTCAAGCTGGAGCGCCGGCAAGCAGAGTTACAGAAGCTAAAGGCAACATGTTAATTTCTTAGATCTCACACTACCACTGCAAAGGAGCTCCAGATACAAGTGTCACCTTGTGCATCTGGCTTATATGGGTACTAAGGAATTGAACCTGGTTCCTTAGGCTTCACATGCAAGCACCAGAAACCTTAAGCTATCTCTCCAGCCCTGAAATATTTTCAAATTGCCACTGAGACAACTGCATTTATTGCCAAGTATAGAAAAGGAAGTATTGTTAGTTTCTCATATATCCTTGTCATATATGACATAGAGAAATATGCTTTAAGGTGTTCTTAGGATACATTTTAATAATAACTTTGAAGCTTACACAGTTTTTGAAAAATTAATTCCCTTAACAATATTATGATAAACCAAGCAGTAGCATCCTTAATCCCATCCCCAACAATACCTATTCTAGCAAGGCTCTACCTCCCAAATTGCCATCAGCAGGGAACCAAGCATTCAAAAAATATGAGATTAAAGGTGTCACTTAACTCAAACCACCACACTTAGTGTCTCATATTTTTAATGAATTGCTTTGAGAGAGATAAGAGTGAGAAAGAGAGAGAGAGAAAGGGCATCGCAGGGTCTCTAGCCACTGCAGATGAGCTACAGATGCATAAACCACCATATGTATCTGGCTTAGGTGGGTCCTGGGAAATCAAACCTTCGTCCTTAGACTTGGCAGGCAACCACCTTAACTACTAAGCAATCTCTCCAGCTTTCATTTCTTTCTTGTAATTGTTTCATTACTGGATATCTGAGATTTGGCCACTGGTTAATATTTTTAAATTTTTTACTCATATTCTTTCAGTGGATGTATTCCCAGTGTTCAAGTGAATCTAGGTTGTAGGAGGGTTGAGGTCTCTTTTCTCTCACTGAATTGTTTCATAGCTTTGTACCTACACCTTCACCCACATGATCAAGGCACTAGTATTCATCTCCAACACTACATTGACCATAGTATTCTACATGTACAAGTAGCCGCAACTGATTCCTGCTCATAAAGAAGTAAGGACAGTGTGTTGTGTTCTAAGATTAGCAGTAACTAAGGAAAGGATTGAAAAAGAAACAAAGTAAGATAAGAGATTAATATTAGATACACAGGACTGAAATAGAATGCAGAATAATTAAGATGAAGTGAGGGATATGTCAGCTACCTCAATAGGTAAAATGAAGTGAGCAAAAGTTAAAGAAGGGCAATTAAGAGATAATTTCAGCTCTTGGAAAACAGGGGCTAAGAGAGCTCTCCAAATTCCATATATATATGTTGGGGGTGTGAGTCAAAAGAAAGAAATAGAAGAGGGCCAGAAAAAGCTGGGTAACTAAATTGAAACTATATATTAAAAAGGAAAGTGTTGAACTGTAGTAAAACCAAATGAGTGGAAAGTAGAGCCTGTATGAGATTCTTCGCTTCAGCGCAGTGATTTCCACTTCCTCTGTGCAGCTACTCAAGGGACGCATGTGCTCGTCCTGCCTCCATGCTCCTGTGTACTTCCTCTGTGGTTGTAAAGCTGGGTTGCTAAGTCTGTTTTTGTGTGGGCCTTGAGTGAGAGGGGTACGTAGGGCGTGCGCGCACACACACACACACACACACACACACACACACACACACAAATTTTATTGGAAACTTTAATATATTAGCATACTGTAAATTACTCCTCTTTCCATGGTTATCCTCTTTCATCCTCACTCTGCAGCCCCTCATTCCACTGAGGCCCTCCTCAGGGTGGGTATTGAAAATGTGAGGTCAGGAATAGAGCAGTCAGTTCCTGTGGGGACTACAATGCCTCCCAGTATGTCTTCCCACACTGTGAACCTCACATTCTTCCTGCCCTCTCTTTTGGAATGTTCTGTGAGTCTTAAAGTCTTAGGAGGAGGAGTTGCCTTTAGTGTGGAGGCAGCTCTAGGAAGCCTCTTATGAGCACCTTTTTCTATTGTCTAGGAACTTTTTTTTTTTTTTTCCTAAGCCAGGTCTCAGTCTCAAAGCATTTGCTGTAGGATCCCAACCATGCAAGGAAGGAAACCAGAGTTCTCTGCTGCTGAGTTAGCAGGAGTCTTTTAAAAATGCTTTCATGTCACTTCCCAGTGTAATGCTGGCAATCCAGGATTTTCCCACCACCAGCACTTGCTGCAAAAGTGCAGTTGCTGTTTTCTGCTTTTGTCTTCTCTCTCACTCTCTCTTTTCTCTCTATCGCCTCTTTAATTTGTTACTAAAAACATTGGGTAATATTTTTTTTCTAAAATCTTTTCTTCCTTAAGCATGGATCCCTGTCTCTGTAGTTGCTCTGTCTACCTGTGAATGCAGCACTTTTCAAACAGGCAGGAGCCTCCAGAATGGACTCTGATCTCTCTCCTCAGAATGGACTCTGGATTCTCTCTCCTTCTATTCTGTTTTCAAGAGATGTTCTCTTCCTTTTTTCCACCTTTCCTTTTTTATTCCTTACTCTTCCTTCCTTTCCCTTCCTTTCCATTCCATTCCCTTCCCTTCTTTTTCCTTTCCTTTCCTTTCTTTTCCTTTCCTTTCCTTTCTTTTCCTTTCCTTTATTCCTTCCTTTGTTTCCACCTTCTCTCCTCTTTTCCTTCCTTCCTTCCTCCTAAAACTAGTGTTTTTCTCTCGACATCCACATCATAACTCATTTGCTTTTCAACTGCCCTTGATTTATTATCTGCAGAGTATAACAGTTTATGTCTGTGTATAATATATCATTTTCTCTGAGAAATGTCTTTAAAACACTAACAAGTGTTTAAACCTAGAATAATAGAAAGCATTATTTTGTTTATGGGTGAGAATGAGAAAAAAATAGATTTAAGACATGTTATATTTTTCACTTTATATATATTCCACAGTGAATACCATGGGGGAAAGCCTCCCCTCCCCAAGGCGACAAGGCGACAGGTGGCTGGGGCAAGGGGACTGAAGAATGTAACCCGTTATATAATAAAATAAAATTTAAAGAAATATAACAAAGATAAGCACTCTACTATTCAGTAGAAATCTGAAGTATAAGTGAATGTTATTACTATGGTTCCTCAAAGGCTAAAGTAGAATAACATTAGAATAGGTCATGAAATAATAGAAACAAGAAAATGGATAAGCCTATCAAAATTAGCAAGAAGAACATAAAAATGTAAGATAGATACACAATAAATTACTTAACTGATAGAATTAATCTTTATGCGGTAGTAATTAAAATAAAAAAAAATGTATATGTTCCCTATGATTAGGTCTCAGTTTTGTGTGTAATACATTGATTTATAGTAAAAAAAATGACACTGAAAATAGTTTAAATTTTGTAGACTTTTGTCCTATATGAGAAGATAAGAGTTATCAAGACTTGCTTTGATACATAACTTTCAAGTGGTACATCTCTAGTGTTCTGTTTTGTAGCTAGTGATTAATAAGTTTTCATATAGACTCATTGTTAAGAAAATCTGAAAAGATACTTTAAAGTCACTCGTGTGGCCTCTTTTGGAAGTTAGAATCATGTATTTCAAATCTGTAGTCTTAGTCTCAATTTGCTTCCTATATAAACTATATACCTTGCATTTTTTTTTCATTTCATTATGAAAAAATGTTTCTATGCCAAATGCCAAAAATTAATGCATTTTATAAGAATCCAAATAAAATATCATGATAAAATATTAAATATTAAAAATAGGCTACTTTCATTTATACTGTAAGCATAAAAAAAAACAGTTCTAATTCAAGACTGTATCACTTAAAGTTTGAAAGGTTGTATCTCTGAGACTTGCCCTTGCCATGAGAGCAGACCACATTTATCATCCATTAGTCTCTATTCCTTTCCCCAAACATCAAAATTTGGTTCACTTTATTTAGGTTTTCTCAGGAGAGAAACATTGCATTGTAAAATTATTAGACCATAAGGTAGAAGGTATTTATTAAGCAGCTGAATGGATAGAGAAAGAGCTTAGCACTTAATAGCATTCTGTTTGAAAGCCTTAGTGCTTGAGGAGGCCTCAGAGACTGCTCATGTTTGATTCCCAGGACCCACATGAGCAGTAGTATGGACACACATTTCTACCCAGATCTCACAGAGGCACAGAGACATGTGAATTGCTGGAGGTCACGGCAAACAAATAAACAGATGAAAAGCATATATGCACATATATTGATACTTTTGAGCATACACAAGTGTATATATATTTATATATATTATAAGCTAGTATATAAAATAGATACCTATACACTCACATTTAACACAACATTTTTCATAATATCCACATAATACCATCAGTCTAGTTGACCATTAGTGGGTGAATGGATGAATAAAATATGGTATTTATACTGTGGGAACCTAACTACTAACAAAATTAGGTCATCCTCAGGGAAATTAATGGAAATTGAAATTATTAATTTTTAATATTTTATTTATTTGTTTGAGAATGAGAAATAAGCAGAGAGCGTGAGAGAGAAAGAATGGGCACGCCAGGGCTTCCAGCTACTGCAAACAAACTCCAGGTGCATGCTCTACCTCGTGCATCTGACATACATGGGTCCTGGGGAATCAAACCAAGGTCCTTTGGCTTTCCAGGCAAGCACGTTAACTGCTAAGCCATCTCTCCATCCTGGAAATTGGAATTATTATGGCAATGAAAGTTAGCCAAAATCACAAAGCAAATATCACAGATTTTCTCTCATATGTGGAGTTTAGAGGAGAAAATTAACAGCTTAATTATCAGTCACATGGAAGAGAAAATGATGAGAGAGGATGGGAGTAAGAGAGGTTTTATTGAGTGGTGAATATCATTGATGTATATTTTATTGTTTTATAAATGTGTCATAATAAAATGCATTACTTTGTACCATTAATATACAATACCTGAAAAGTTCAGGTTTTTTTTTTTTTTCTTTTCTTTTTTTTTTGCAAAACAAACAAACAATGCTGACAATTTGATGTGACAGAGAAGACTAGTGCAAACCACTGGGTCCTGGTGCACCTCAGAAAGGAATACTAAGAATAAGTCCCCGTATGAACTGCGCAACATTAGAACATTTAAGAATGTTTCAAGGACATGAATGCATGATTTGGATAGTTTTCTACCACCAAGGAGATGTAGATGTAGTTCTCACTCAGGTAAATTGAGAGCAAAGGATGTTCATCATTCATGTACTGGCAATGTGTGTTCTTTAATCATTGTTCCTCATGAGAGCATAGTGCTGTGATTGAATTATTCCAACATGATCACAGATAGACCAGTCTGTTGTTGATACTCTTTGGAAATATTTAATTTTGGCAAGTGAACAAGACAGTTTGGTCAATGGGAACTAGATTAGTTCCAAAATATCAACTGTCAAGAACTATTTTCTTGTCATCATTGGGGAATACCGATGTGCTAAGACCTGTTAACCTGTGGTCTATTGACTGAGTATTTTTTATCAAAATGCATGAGCAAATCAAAATTCACAAAGAAATATAAAATGAAGTCATAATGATAAAATAAAATAAATAAATATAGTAATAATTTGCTAAAAACCTTTAAATTATTTTAAATTAAGAACTGCATGTCTTCAATTAAGTAGACATATGCTACTTGATGAGGGAAAAGGACATAATTGTCACAAAATATTACAAAAGAATGAGTAGTTGTCAGTTCAGAGCATGGGGATAAAGTGATGTAAATTACTATAATATATTGTGCTTCTGTCTTGTATTTTATTGAATTCTGGAAAACACATTCCTAAAATCATTATGGGATAATTGGGTATTGAGTATAAACTTAGTATCTATGAAGTTGGGTAC
Organism: Orientallactaga sibirica; assembly: GCA_036365145.1. Classification (NCBI taxonomy): domain Eukaryota; kingdom Metazoa; phylum Chordata; class Mammalia; order Rodentia; family Dipodidae; genus Orientallactaga; species Orientallactaga sibirica. The sequence goes on from JAEOAD010000024.1 coordinate 27,292,731, forward strand.
ATTTTTTTTTTGTCACCATATTTAGAATGACATAGAAACTGTCATCTTATACTCAAGAGCCTGACATTGTGTTTAAGTGAAGGACAATAAAATTAAAAAATGATGAAGGTAAAATAAAGTATAGAATAGGATTTTATGACAAATAAAATTCATTAGAAATGTACACAATTAAAGATGACACTGTCATTAAATGAAATGTCTTCATTTTCAGATTTTGTTTAAAAGGCAAAAGAAATCCTTGACAACATAATTTGAGGTAAAAGAACAGATTCTGATTGCTTATTTCCTAGAGGCAATATTTAATTTTATTGCCAATACTTTGCATGCAAATGCCAATGTACAATATGAATTATTTTTAAATGTATTATAAAATAAGAGGAAAGTTTGTATTTCATTACCTCAGTTCGTAGAACATTTTTCTTATAAACTTTAAATTTATATTTATATTCCATTCATTTTTATTTTATATTGATATAAATATATGAACATATATATTACATTCCCACATATACATACATTAATTTATATATAACATATGCATATAATGCATTATCTTCAATTTGTTATTTTCTTTACCACAGAGTTCAGAACTCTGGAATTCACTCTTTAGGGTAAATTTAATAGTTTTCTTTCTCAGCCTCATGAAATAATCTGATAGTTCTTAAAAACAATGCCTTCCCAGACTATCTTGGGAAAAAGGGAGCTTCCTCATTTTCTTGGCACAGGCAAGTGCACTAGATGGAAGAAGGAGTAAGATTCCTGAATCCTTTGCTTCAGGGCCCAGGTAGCTCTGAGTTATCCAAGGAATGGCTAACACTCCATAGTCACTATGTGCACCCTAACTTCTTTCTCTACAAAACTCTATTTCCATGGCACTATATTAATTTTTGTCTGAGGGCTGGAAAGCTTCTTGTAAGCTAAACTCACTCTCAAATCATTATCTAGGGAATGCTCTCCTAAAGAAAAATAAGTATATAATTTGTAATTTAAAATGCAAATATGGCATAAACCTGAATACAAATTTATTTTTTTAATTTATCTTCACAATGGATTTTTTTTTTTTTTTTTGAGAGAGAGAGAGACATAGAGAGACAGAGAGAGAGGGAGAGGAAGACAGAAAGGGAATGGGCACACCAGCAATCTCTCAGCCACTGGGAACAAACTCTAGATGCATTCGCCCCCTTGTGTGTAAGTGGGGCATTGTTCCCTTGCGTCACTTTGCATCTGGCTAAACGTGGGACCTGGAGATTAGAACTGTCTTTCTTAGGCTTAGCAGGCAGTTGCCACAACTGCTAAGCCATCTCTCTAGCCCCACAATGGATTTTTTGAGAATATTTGCAGTTACAAGATACATCTTTAGGTCTCTGAATATTGAACTTATACATATTATATATAGTATTAAATATAGGAAATGAGATTTAATATGCCTTTGTCATTTTAGTTTTCAATATTTGTTTTCTCATAGAAACTTAAAAATATTAAGACATCTTAAAATTTGTATCTTGTTATCATGTAAAAATTCAGGTTACAAATATTTGTGTATACTGAAAATATGTGAAAAAGAATTTAATGTCTTTGTTTCTTATATGCCAATTAGCATATTCATCTGTTAAACAATAGACATCACTTTCTGTACTCATTTACAGCATGGACTCAAGAGTATTTTCTATATTTAAGGAACTTTGTAATCATCACCACAGTCAATTTTTGAACATTTAGTCACTTAACAATGAACTTTGTTCCTTTCACTTTCACTTCTCTGTCATCTCATGACCTCTACTGCTAAGCAAGCTCTGATCTATTTCATCTGTCACATTCCTTGTGATGTATACTTCACATCAATAGACTCATGCAGTCCGTCTGACTTGCTTTTTCTCTATGCATAACCTTTTCAAGTCTTCTCCTTTTCAGCATGCATTCATAACCTGTATTTATAGCACTAAACCAGAGTACAAAATAGATAACTATAAAACATCATTGTACTTCTTGTACCAACTTCATTTGAAACATCCTATGTTTGTTGGTATTTATTTTATCCCCCAAACATAAATGGCTCTATTTGAATTTGCATAACTATTATAATGTTTTATATTTAAATGGCTATTTCAAAACTTATTAAAATATTCATTGACTCCTCATATGACAGAATTAATAGACACAAAATGAGTATTCATCCTTCTATTTCAAGTTTTGTTTTTCACTGTCACCTGGGAAGAATAGAAAACATGGCACAAATAAAACTGAATAAATTCTGTGCTTATCTTAACACCCAAAGGAGTAAATGCTATTTTACTTTCCAAATTAAAGTGAAGCATATACCTTGTATTTTGACAAATTCAAGGTTTTATGGAATTTAAAAGGAATAATAAAAAATAGAAACATATTTATTTTAATATTACTTTTCAGTATTTTATTGAACACATCAGTGTCATAATATCTGCAAGAGAATCAGTAAATTACTGAGTTAGAACTTCATAAAATCCTATTTCATGCAGAGAAAAGTACTGAAAATTGTTGAGCAAAGTAAGTAAGTGAGCATGTGTCCAGTCTTGCTTTCCACGATTTTCTATAGTTTTGGAATAGTTTGTTCAATTTTAAAATATCATAAACGTAGAGAATGCTAATTTTAAGAGTTAAAATATTCCAAAAATCAACAGAGATTAACACTCAAAATATCTGTGAAGCATGAAATTTTGATAACTGCCCATATCAAAAATGGTATCCTATATATGGACAGATAACTAATCCTCTAGGAAATCAAATATTTACCTAATGAGAAGAATATGAAAGAGAATGTTTGCATTTTCATATCCCTATAGTTTGTGCAGTATAGTACACGTATAGTATCAATAAAGCCTAGAGGTTTAGAAAATTGATGACACTAAAACTAGAACATATTTTCAATACACTTCTTGAATGATAGGTTTTATATTGGTTTGTATTTGATGAATTAGACTCTGTAAAGACAGGATAATTATCAATTGAAAGAATCACTTTAAAGTTACTTTTAAGTGCTGATCTCATTACTTATGATTTAGGTACCAAATAAATATTTCCAAATTAAGTTTCTTAATGATTTCTATTCATGGCAAATCTATTGTTAATTTTAATTTCAATTTCATACCTCTCAATATGATATGAACTGCTGAAAAACTATAAAAGCCAAATCAACATTTAAAGTCATGATTCAACAAGTATATTGAATTCTTAAATTCAGCATTTTCAAATCATTATTTGGTCCGCTGACTCTGGCAATAACATGTAGACTGGTACTATATTGTTTGATTGTCACGAATGCTAGGCATTTGAACATTGGTTTGACAGACCTAATTGAAAAACAAATAATTAATCAAACATGCCCTAAAAGATCATCTCAACTATGCTTAATTTATTCATAAATAAGTATTTCAATTTCAAAGTGTATATGTGGATTTCAAAGCAATTTATACTCTTTAAATCAAATTTTTGATTTATAGACTAGTGTATTTAAGAACATACTTCTGTAATCTCATTTACCTTAGAGCAATTACTTCAGAGTGTAGCAATCATAAATTCATCTTTGATTCCATTGAGATGCAAATCTTTCCCCATGCCTTTGTCTTTTTTGTTTATATACCACAATATTGTCTTCTGGACTTGGTCCAGTGGGGGTCATCTAAGACACATCCCTCATTCCTACTTGCTATATCTGTGGGAAGGTTGGTGCCTTACCAGAAACGTTGGTTGTCGAATAAGGTTGGCTAATACATTGTTCGCCACTCTCTGATGTGCTGCAGTACTTTTCCGCTATCTCGTCTTTGGAAGAAAAATCTTTATTGCTTCTGGTTTCAGTAGAGTTGAGTTTGGCCTTTCCTTTTGTAATAGTGTTGACTTCTCCTTGAACTAATGTTGAATAATTGGAATTGTATACCACGTGCAGTGAGAAATCAGAAGTCATCAGATGTGACTCCACCACATGTCTTCACATTACTAGACATTTTCACTTCTTTTGAATCCAAGCACATGGTGACCCCTCATCAATCTCCTGGATATAAAGATAGAGAGAAACTGGCTGTGCTGTTCCAGTGTCCTGAGAAGATGAGTGAGCAGTGTTGAATTTAGGAGAAATGGACTGGAGTGAGCAGAAGGATGTAACACAAAAAGTAATGAAAGTTCTTGCTGAAAACTACAGCCACTTCAGCTGCAATTTTTTAAGAGAATATCACTATTCACCCTTGAGATTGGGCCAGCTGTTTAGCAATGAGACAACAGAAAGAATGTTGATTCCTCTGAAAGCAGACGACCTCAAGAAAGAATGTAGTAGGTTTTGTTGTTGTTGTTGTTGTTGTTCTTTATTATTTCCCTCTGGATTAAAAAAAAAATAATAAAATGTAACTGACCTTGTACTATGGGAGATTAACAAATGCAAGAGAGAAAGAGATGTTTGATTTAGAACATGATTTGTTTTTTGGAACTGGTCACTGGGTGATGTGAGATTGGATTGTTGGGACTCGACCTGTCCTTGCTATGCCCAATGCAGTATTGTACAGCATGAATGCTTACTCTATGCTATTATGTTATTTTGGTTTGGCAGGTTCTCAGTTAAGAAACCGTGTTTGAACACTATTGGGGTTGGTCAAGATTATGGAGAGTTCTAAAAGTGGACTGAATACATTGTACATCATGTCATTGGTAGTCATGAGTTTTTAGGGGCCCGGGGTGGAATGTGATGGTTTGACTCAGATGCCCCCCCCCAAAAAAAAACTCATATGATCTGAACGTTTGTTCCCCAGCTGATGGCAATTTGGGAGGTGGTGGCTTGTGGGAGAGAGTATGTTTCTGGGGCCATGATGTTAGGAGTGCTATAGCCAGCTCCCCCCTTGCCAGAACTGGTCAGTTTCCTGCTGCTGTTTTCTATCAGATGTGACAGAAGTAAAGTGAAGCCTATGCTTATGCCATGTTTTCCCCTGGCATCATGAAATTTCTCCTCAAGACTGCAAACCAAAATCAACTTCCCTCCCTTAGCTGCATTTTTTTTTTTTTTTTGATGCTTTACTCCTGGCAATACAAAGGTAAGTATAAGAGAGATCATTTGAAGTTGTACCTGCCGCTGGCTATGAATTCCTTTCACTGCTTCACTATTTGAGAAACTGCTGCCTCCTGCCTCCACCAGTTTGCCTTTCTGCCATGTCGGACTCCATGACTTTGGATCCATGAGTTAAAATACAAATTGCCATCTTCAATTTCATTTCCCCAGGCAATTGGCTTTAAGTGAAAGTAAATGACATGTTTTCCTTCTATCTGAGTGACCTTTTTTTTTTTTCTTTTTCCTGATGCAAAATACATCTTTCTTTCATCTACCATTAATTCAGGAAGAAAGCAAAAACAAGTTGGGGGAGAAAAGAGCAATGACTCAATATTAGAAAGGGAAAATATTTTAAAAATGTCATAATTAGTCATTTTTATAAAAATGACAGTGCCTTGGTGTACATTGTGTTATTTCAAATTTGATAAATTACATTCATACATTTAAAAACATTTTTGATTTATTTATTTGCAAGCAGAGAGATATAGAGACAACAGAGACAGAGAATGGGCACACCACGGGCTCCAGCCATTGCAAACGAACTCGAGAGCTGCATGTGCCACTTTAGGCACCTGGCTTTATGTGGGTACCTGGCTTTATGCAAGTACAGGGAATTGGATCTGGATTCTTAGGCTTCAGAGACAAGCACCTTAACCACTGAGCAATATTACCAGCTCCATTCCCATATTTTACGTTAGTATATATCTCTCACATCCTCCTGGATCATAGCTATTAAAAGGGAAAAGATACCTCAACAGACTTTTATTTCCATCCCTGCCTATTTGAATGAAACACATAAATTAATGGCTACAAAAACATCTCCGAAGGCATGGATATTATGGTTTATGTTTACAATGTTATTTTGTGAGTATATGTTTTGCATAGACGTGGGGAATTAGAACTGAATTCATAGCTGGATGTCATGGCACATGAATCTAATTCCTGCAATTTGGAGGGAGAGGCAGGAGGATCAAGCATTCAAGGCCAGCCTTTCCTACCTAGAACTGAAGTCTCAGTAACTCATTTCAGCCATGAGGGAGCTGCACACTTATGTGACTATATTCGTTTACACAGTGTGATACAAGGCCCTGGGGATTTTCTAATTAACTCTTCTTAGCATATTCCCTCAGATATCACTGCTATCAGAGTTATGTGAAATCCTGTGTGAATCATCATTTTTGGTTTTATTTCTTCTGGATGTTGCTCTATAAGCCCTTTCTCCCATCTGATGCTATTTTCTACCAAATCAAATTAATAAATTCTAAACTAACATGCAGCCTTTCTTAAAGGGTCTTCAGTCCTCCTAGCAATATTCTAGTGATCTCCATATCTTAAAATCATATAATCTGTTATCAGCTTCAGTAATTCTTTAAGCAATCTCTGACACTTAACATCCACTGTACCTTGTAATTACTATGCCCACTTTTTACATTCCTGTCCTATTATTCATATATTTGCTGTGAATGCAGTAATCTACCTAATCAGAATAAGCATCACTCTATCATAGTAAATTTATGGACAAAACAAATAGTAATAGTCAGGAGTCAGTTCCACAAAGGTGGGATGAGCATCCAACCAAGCAATTACACTTTTATGGGAGGGAGGAATTTCTTTCAGCTTACAGATCCAAAGGGAAGTTCCATCATTGGTGGAAGAAGTTGGCTCCCATTCATGAATCCAAGCAGAGAGAGAAACCACTAGCAGTCAGCAAATACCAAAAGAGCAGCAAGCCTAAAAATCCACGAGAGCTCAGATCTGCCCCCAAACACTCCTTTGGGCAGGATTCAAGGATCCACCTCCAGTGACTCCTTCTCCAGCCAGGTGGCTGGAGACTCCAGTAGCAATCTTAATGGGACACATGTATCTATGGATAAAGTACATTCACATTCAGACCACTATATATATATATATAATGATTTACATTTATATTATCTTATTTATCTATACTTGTGTATTTTTGTGTTTTCCCCTTAGCAGCTCTCCATTCTTCTATGATCTTCAGTATGAAAAATTCTCAATCCTACCTTATATTTCTATGTGTGTGTTCACTACAAGTATGTAAACCAAAGTATCATAGGATCGTCATGTGCATACTGTTTGCTGGCTTTGTTTTCTGAATCAATAAAAATGAGTGAATCATATCCCAAATATTACATATTTATATAAATGTATACATACATACATATTTATGTATAATATATATATATATATATATATATATATATATATATACATACATACATACATATACATATATATACATATATATTAGACTGAATGTCCCCCAATGGACTCAGTATTTTTTTTTTTTTTTTTTTTGAGAGAAAGACACAGAGAGAGACAGAGAGAGAGGGAGAGGGGACAGATAGAGAATGGGTGCTCCAGCAGCCTCTCAAATGCTGTGAATGAAATTCTGATGTGTGCACCCCCTTGTCGTCAAGTGCAGCATTTGCCCTTCCGTCACTTTGCATCTGGCTAAATGTGGGACCTGGAGATTGGAACCAGAGTTCTTAGGCTTAGGTTGCAGGCACCTTAACTGCTAAGCCATCTCTCCAGCCATCATCATTATTATTATTATTATTATTATTGTTGTTATTGTTAAAAGCTTGTCTCTAGCCATTTGGCTGGATGAGGTGTTACTGGGGGCAGATTTGCAGAATGCTTGTGAAAGAGGCCCAACTTCTTCTACCATCAATGGAACTTCCCCCTGTTCTACAAACTTCAAATAAATTCTTTCCATAATCTGTGTCTAGTTTGGAAGTTCATCCCAGTAGTATGGAGCAGACTACAGCAATGTATATATAAAGAATATTCACTATATTAAAATTCCTACACACAAAGAAAATAAAAGGAGAAAAAAGAAAACTTTCTACCTTTATCCTTTTATAAATAGTGTTCCTTCATGTTTTTTTTTTTTTTTTTTTTTCACTGTACCTTTTTTTATTTCACCAAAATTGAAGCAAAGTAGTTCGAGTGATATTTTATGAGTTCTACTTTTGGAACTGGTGTTGGTATAAGAACCCTTACAATTCCAGGAATTGGGTGCATAATTTAAGTGAAAAATAGATGTTTTTCTTAGAAATAAATCACAAATGGTATTAATATACAATGCATAAAATGTGAGCTTTAAAAATGTCTTTGAAAGAAATAGTACCATGTATAAAACTAATGGAAATAGATATACAATATTTCACACATCAGACATGATTTCTTTGTGATCCTTAGCCAAGTAAGACTAAAACATGGACATGATTATCAAGGCAACAATCATGGTATTCAACAAAGATATATGGTTGACTAAACTGAATCAATTTATGATAAAAATTTGCTTAAGTAAAAAATCCTGATTTGGGAATATATAAAGGGCTTAAATAGGTATTTCTGCTAAAACAAAGCATATATGGTCAGTACACACATGAAAAATAATTCATCTCTGCTGAATCTAACACATATATTGAATAGAAATTTGAGGACTGGAGAAGTATAACTCCTTCCTTCCTCTACCTGATTTTTTTTTCTTTTTCTTTTTTTTTTTTTTTTTTGAGAGAGACACAAAGAAAGTCAGAGAGAGAGGGAGAGGATGACAGAGATGGGCGTGCCATCAGCCTCTCAGCTGCTGTGAACAAAATCCAGATGTGTGTGCCCCCTTGTGGTCAAGTGTGGCATTGCGCCCTTGAGTCTTTGCATCTGGCTAAATCTGGGACCTGGAGATTGGAACCAGCGTTCTTAGGTTTAGGAGGCAGGCGCCTTAACTGCTAAGCCATCTCTCCATCCCCCTCTACCTGATTTTCACACCTGATGATGAATGTTATTGACACTTAAATGTCTTTACATTATGACATATCCTTCATGTATCAATGAAATATGTTCTTTCTGCCCAATAGTTGTTCCAGTCTTTCTACCTAGGCTTCGTTTGGTAGCCTTGAAATTCTTAAAACTCCAATTTCTAGTGTCATTTAATTAAGCTATTTCCTATTTATTTATTTTTTTCTTTTATGAACCAGACCTTCATTATAGGAGTTTCTACAAAATAGAATATGTTTTTTAGAATTATCAGTCTGGCATCATCACCAGTCTGGAAGTATTACTATATTGTCTATTCTAGGTTTTTATTTCTTTTTTAAATTTTTATTTCTTTATCCTATTTAATCTTGTACTGGGCCTTGTTTTAGTGTTCCTTGAAACAACTCCATAACCATCTTCTATGTTCTTCCACTTTCTGGCATTACATTTCATATAGTTTGTAATATACAGAGTATCAATCCTGCTCACTCATTTCTTTTTTGGATATATAAGTTACATTGCTCTATATTAATCAACCACTTAATATTACATGGTCCATATTCTCCTAATCTTCTGTGAGAATATCTCTCTTGGGACCTCTCATTTGTTCAAGTACATCATTATATTATATAAAACATATTGTTATAGTAAAACAACTAGCTATAATTTGCCTTTGTCTACTTTGTTCTAAACATTGTGCCAAGTTCTTTGCTGTACATAAGCTCAAAATCATACATTCTCATGTTCAAATACATTTCCATTATTACCCATGCTATTTCCTTATTAAATCAGAGACACTTGCTGGTAAATAATAATAATAATAATAATAATAATAATAATAATAATAATAATAATGCTTTTAAGATCTCCCTCATGATGTGTCTCATGGAACTTAGTGAGGACTATAAAACAGTTCACACACACACACACACACACACACACACACACACACACAAAATCATATGCAAGGGCTGGAATGATGGTTTAGTGGTTAAGGCACTTGCCTAGAAAGCCAAAGGACCCAGGTTTGATTCCCCAGTACCCACATAAGCCAGATATACAAGGTGGCAAATGTATTAAATGTATTTGGAGGTTTTTTTCAGTCACTAGAGACCCTGGCATGCCCATTCTCTTTTTCTTTATCTACCACTCTTACTTTCCCCTCAAAAATAATAAATAAATATATATATATATATATATATATATATATATATATATATATAATCATGCAAAATAAAAACTGTTGCATAAGTAGATCTTTTTCACAATTTTTTGTTACTAAATAAGATTGAGATGCCATTTTGTGGCCTATTTATGGGGCACAGCCATAATTTAGAGAAGACTAACCTCTGAAACTTTCCTTTCCCAGAGAGCCTGGGAGATAAGAGACCTAAGTGTTGAGATCCCCGTCTCTGCTCTGGAGTGCACTAGCTGCCTCTAGCAGTTGACTGGGGAAAAAAGAAGTTTTATTTATTTATTTATTTTAAACTAAACTAAAGAGGAGTTTAGTTTCAGCCATCAGTAAACCTGTTACATCTGCTAGTATCACTATTCTGATTCTATTACGGCTGTAACTTCCTCTGCATACACACACTCCCTGGCACTTTTATTGCAGAGCAAAAAGCCAGCAATATGTGAGCAAGTAGCACATTGTATCTTTGAACATTTGTTAAAGGAAGGCATTTAGGAGCATGGTCTGTTGAACTCTACTGATCAAGAACACACACACATACACTCTGATCAAAAGAGCAATCACATTAAGCCAACTGCTGCTTCAACAGGTCTGTGGGCCCATTGTTCCTGACCTCCTTATCTTCAATACTATGATCAGCACTTCATATGCATGAATGTTTGTTCTGAGTGAAGAGTCCAAACAAGCCTCCCAGGAAAGGAGCATAGAGCATATCTTAAGATCCATCAGCGTCTACAAGCATTGTCAGTATTTGGTCATCTATGATATTCAGACCAAAGGTACACCAAGGAAAAGCTAGTAACATTGCTTTAAGCAGGTTGGATTACATAGTTACATGATAAACTTTATAGCAAGTTACAAGTAAAGAATTTAGCAGCTCACAGCAATAATATCACAAAAGCTTCTTGTAGCATCCCTGTGGTAGTTTCAATAGATGACCCCCAATTATATTCAGTGTTTTACTAGCTTGTAGTTTGCATCTGCATCTACCTGGCTAGAGGCAATGTCACTGGGCAGATCTTAAGGTGTGGAGGTGGGTTTGACATTTCAATCTAAAGATATGCAAAGGGTGCCTCGCTAGAGTTCCTGAGGTGTGTTGTTCTGTGTGGATTTTTGCTTGTGGTTTCTCTCTCTGTATTTTGGTCCTATGAAAGCAGGCCTGCTTCTTCTTCCATTATGCAACTTCCCTAGATCTGTAAGCTTCCATAAATATCCCTCCATAACTGTGCCTGGTCTGGACGTTCACCTCAGCAAACCTGAAGCTGACTGCTACAATCCCTACAAAATTTTTCCATATCTTTCTCATAGATCTCATTGCCTGTTGCCCTAGTTTGTTCTTATAGTTCATCACCACTACAATGTTGCCCATAGTAAATCTCATCAGATGAGATTTTCCCCTTATATTTTGGATCCTAATGTTAAAGGTGTATATTCGAGATGAATAGGAAGAGATAACTTAAAAATAATACATCTTTAACAACTGTAAGTTGATAGCTTTGATTAACTTTATGTTGCCAGCTAAAGAACTAAAGTAGTATGTCTTGATGAAGAATCAATCTGAAATCAGCTGGACTCCTCAGTTAGAAATTTTATGTGTTCTTCTCTCAGAGAATACTTCTCTTGTGTTATGTAGAGAATACATTAAAAATCAATATTACATTTTATGCTTAATACAGGTCAATGACAGAGTATCTCTATGGACCTGAAAGACATTTTTTACCAAAAGTAGTACTTATTGTCTAGTTCTTAATGCATATTACAGTTCAGTGAACTTCTCTATCACCTAATTCTTCAGTGCTCCAGTTTTATGACATACAGTTTTGCAAGAGAGTTTTTCAACAGCAAATATGATGGAAACACATTTCTGATCATCACAAATCAAGTCATCTCCTACCATGTGGCATCTTCTTGGCACAGCAAACTTTTCTGGAACATTATCATTGAAGATAGGTAAGAAGTCTTCCATATGTACAATCAAATATCTTACCTTGAAGGAGCAGTGCCCTTTTCTCTCTCTCTCTTCCCATTCTATTATGTTTGCATATGTTTCAACTCGTGTATATACACAAAGTAATTTTAAATATATTTTATACATATTCAGGGATTTACAATTACATTTAGTACAAATTTTCCAATAAGGATACTGTGGCATAGATATATAGAAGTCTACATTAATTTAAATTATACTAGAATGATACAATTAAAATATTACTATTAGGCTGGGAGATGCTTTAGCAGTTAAGATACTTGCCTGCAAAGCAAAAGGACCCAAGTTCAGTTCTCTAGGACCCAAGTAAGACAGATGCATAGGGTGTCACATGCATCTGGAGTTCATTTTCTGTGGCTGGAGGCCCTTGTGCACCCATTCTCTCTCTCTTTCTTTTCCTCTCTCTCAAATAAATAAATAAAAATAAAGTATTTAGAAACATAAAAAAATACTATTGCCTTTGTTCATATTTGTAAAGAATAATGATTTCTAATAGATGTTAACATAAATGAATTTATAACCCTATTTCAGAACATAAATTTTGAATTCTACCAACAGATGATTGTGGGCAAGTGAATTCTAATGAATTTATTTCCTATTATAATTTTTTAAAGTTTTTGTTTATTTATTTATTAGCAGCAGACAGACACGGAGAGAAAAAGAGGCAGAGTGAGAGAATGGGTGCGCCAGGGCCTCCAGCCACTGCAAATGAACTCCAGCTGCATACTCCAACTTGTGCATCTGGCTTACACGGGTACTGGGGACCAAGCCTTGAACCAGGGTCTTTAGGCTTCACAGGCAAGTGCTAAACTGCTAAGCCATCTCACCAACCCCCCCATTATAAAATTTTAATGACAATCATTGACATGTGCTCAAGTTGTTAAACTTCTTGGTATACACTGTGACTTCTTTTATGGTATCACCATCCTACCCAGCTTTTATAAAAGCCGAAAGATCAAGTTAATATGTGTAATTTGTGAATTACCTATGATTAGGTATATTATTTGTACAAACATATACTGACTTTTAGGAAAATTAGAAATAATAATTACAAAAATTAATGTTCCACCTGGCAATTGTATTTTAAATATGGTTGTGAGAGAATATAAATTACATTCACTTTTTGCTTTAATGTTAAATTTGATGGTAATTCACAAATACTTCATGCTAACTCAGTCACTTCTGAATTTTTGAAAGCTTAGAACCAAAGGTAGAACTGATAATGGAAGTGCTGGCAAAGGAAGGAGAGAAGAAGTTAGAAAATCAAAAGGACATGGGACTGTTTATATTAATCAGACCCCAGGAGTGATGTACTGAATTAAGACTAGAGCATTGAGACAACATTGACTTCCCTATCTTAGCAAGAGAGGGAATCTGTGGTGGGTAACAGCTAGGCCACAGTGCATTTTTTTTTTTTTTTTTTGAGATAGGGTCTCACTCTGGCCCAGGCTGACCTGGAATTCACTATGTAGTCTCAGGGTGGCCTCGAACTCATGGCGATCCTCCTACCTCTGCCTCCCGTGTGCTGGGATTAAACGCGTGCGCCACCACGCCCGGCTCACAGTGCATTCTTGATGCTACTAGGTAGAGGTCTAGCACTGAGGCCCTTTACCATGTATTCACTTTTATCAATTATGAAATAATTAATAACACTGTTACTCTCAATTAAGATAATAGCAGAGCATAATGATAGAACACGTTCATATTTGACATATGTGTCTGTTCACAAGATTTGTAATTATTACAAGCTGGATGAGACAAATTCCAGCTTAGTTTTGCTACTCTAACTGAATGATTGAGACTGAGTAAATTATAAAGAACATCATTCTTCCCTCACATTTCTGGTACTTGGTAGTTCACAATGAAGATATCAGCAGCTGTTGGAGACTTCTTGTGTCTTGTCAGCATGGAAGGTGAAGAGGGAAAGAGAAAGACACCTCTCTAAAATTCCAATGTAAATGGAGTAATTCCATTCACTCTTTCAAAAGGAGAAACTCATGGCCAAATCACCACTTAAATTTTCAACTTCTTAATATTGTCACCATGACAACACTTAGATCTGTGAGAGGACATGCTCTATCCATAGACGATGTCCTTATCATCCTAGGGCCCATAAAAATTTGAAACTAGTGACTAGTGATTTGTTTAAAATAATTCTCTACCAAAGCATACTATATAGCCAAGCCTTTGAAACCATAAATACCCAGGGACAAAAATAAGGCCTAGAGATATGGCTTTGTGATTTAATTCATTTCCTGTGCAGGCATGAATGCCTCAGGATGTCTAATATCTCTTGATCTTACAACCCCAGAATGTGGTGACACAAATATAACCCTAGACCTGCCGGAGTGTGTAGAACTGACAATCATTAGGCATCCCAAATGATAAGCTTCAAATACGCAAGAGACACTATCACAACAGAAAACGGGCAGGTGAGTGAAGGAGTGGCATACCTGACATTCTCCTCTAGCTGCAACAGAACAGAATTGGGGCCACAGGTGAGCACAAAGAGGTCAGCATAAGAAAATACACGTGTGTCGACAAAACATGCTACATCACACAAACCATACCACACATACTGCACACGTGCCAAATAAAAGTTAAAAAAGAAAAAAAAAAAAGTTAAAAAAGAGAAAATCAGAAACAATAATACAAAATGTTTTATGAGGTTTTTGCACCCTAACTTACAATATCTTTTAGCATGCAATCCATGTGTTGCTAATAAAGCCACAAACTGTATAAAACCCAAACCCCAGCTTTCAATTGATGTGGGGTAGAAATGACACATATATAAGTAAATTAAAAATGGAAATAAATGTTTTTACAGGAATTACTCAGAAAGGTAAGATCCTATTTAAAATTCCACACAAGTCCACAAGCTTCTTTTAAAACTTTATATGTCATTTGATTCAGGGGTTGATAGTCTAAGCACATGAAAAATCCAGCAAAGCGTGAATAGTTGTAGACATGCAGAACATTTGTCAACAGTGACAAGCCTGATGAATAATAATTCATGAACGGTTCTGAAATTTTAACTCTTGCTTTGAATCTATTTGTGAGGCATTACTATTAACATAAACAAAATCTAAAAGCAGCCTTCCATAATTAAACACTCAGTGGATTAAAAATGAGGAAGTTGATGTCATTTGCATTTGTCTCTGGGAACACCTGCATTTATTTCTAGGATCTTTTAGTGACAGAGAAGCACAGCTGCTCATGTTGTGACTAATGAAAAACATAAAGTTAATGTCATGAAGAGCTAGCTACATTACATATTTATGCTGCTCTAAATAAACTCAGGATGTTGCATATTTTAATAATAATTTTTTAGCAAAATGATGCCAAGTTTTGTTTGTAATGAAGGAATGTAAGTAGGACAATGCTGAATGACATGGATTGTGTGCCTATGACACACATGAGTGTATCAATTCTCAGGAAGTTGAGTATTTAAGCACAAATCATAGTACTCATTTGCATATACACAGAAAGAAGCAATTGGTTAGATTTACATATCAGCTTAGGAAAATAGGGATCTTTTAATCATATACTCTTACATATCATATTTTGAGTATTTTACAAGATTCCTTGTTGGTTTTAAAATTTATCAAAGAAATATACATTTAGATTTCAACCAACTTAACACATAAAATTCAAAGCACATACAATCACATGTGATTTTAGCTAAAGGGCCAAGAGAGGATAGGATGTAAAGTAATAAACAGAAAAAGGTTTTGCATTATTTGGATCACTTGAAAGTTCCTGACATAGTTTGATGAGAATTTGCATGGAGATTTTTTTAATGACCACTGCATTATATGTGGCAATACTAAAAAGATGCAATATAAATTTTGGTTGTATGGAAAAAATGACAGTGAAAGTAAGTTTGTCTTACTCCCCTTCTGTAGTAGAATCTCTTATCCTGATATCCCATTTTGAACTTAGATATAACTACTTATGTATTTTATCTCAAAAGCTTGAGTTCACAATGTTACTAGTTTTTCCTGTTGATGTGTCACTTAGACTCACTCATTTACAATCTCAAGTTTCACTTAACTTCATTGTAGGCTTTTCTTAAACATATCTTCCAGAATTTCTAATGAAGGCTATGCAAATTTCAGCTATTGTTCTTTTAATTGCGAGCATGTAATTCTGTAGTGGTTACCACTTGAAACATTAATGAAATAATTTATTTTTAGCCCCAAATTAATCATTAGTATACTTAACATTAACAGTCAAAAGACCAATGACCAATCTTCACCAATAAGCAGCTTATCCGTATGATATTTTTTTATGTTTATGTATTGGACTTTTTTATCTGATTTTCTCTGAATGTTTTAACTCTGTATAATTCTATCATTTCACGAGTTCTTCTATGATTAAGTATTGGCAATTATAATGTGCTCCTTGTCAAAATTAACTTGTTTTGATATTAACAAGAATGTATTTCTTTAAGCTTATGGAATGAAATTATTTCTATTTTCTAATGGCTCTGATTATTATTTATGTTCTTGTTTGCTTTCTGGTGAATGATTATGGTTCATTGATTTCAGGTCAATATTTCATATATAACAGTGAATTCATAACTATTGCAACTGTACTTGAGAAAATTTGTTTAAATTACATTGACTTTAATATATAAAATCAGACTATTATCTCTGTGAAGGCCATGTTTTTATTCCAGAATACTGAAAGTATTTTATCTAAACCTATTCATGTGAAATTTAAGACAACTGAGACTTTCCTAGTTATGATTCACCTTTAAACTATTCTATTTCTGTGGGTGGAAAAGTGGTGCATATAAGTGTCCATTTAAACTTCTAACTGGATTAATAATCACTGTTTCCCATTTGCTTTTCAAAACTGAGCTCATACAAACAACAAACAACAACACCAGCAAAAACAACAAAAAGAGGGCCCATGTGATGGTGCACTCCTTTAATCTCAGCACTAGTGAGGCAGAGGTAGGCAGATTGCCCTGAGTTCACAGCCACCCTTAGACTGCATGGTGAATTCAAGATCAACACAGGCTAGAGTGAGACCTTACCTTGAAAACACAAACAAACAAACAAAAAGAGCTCAGGTCCACAAAAGGCCTAAACCCTGCTGAAGAAATATGCTAATACATGCTTACCTCCCATGATATTGCTTATTTTTTTTCCAATTAATTTCATATTCTTTTATTAAATTAGCAACTTAAATTATTCATGTATATTTTGTGGAAGAATTATGTAAGTTTTAAGTTTAAAGGTAATCAAGATATCTACAACTACGCAATTTTCATAATAAAATGATTAAATTAAATTCATAATGAATTAAGATACATATTTACTTATTTATTTTAATCCCTGATTAAACCTGAATTGTATTCTCAAGGGGAGACATACAAATGTCCTACAGACAGAAACAAACTTCAACATCAGTAATCATCAGAGAAATGCAAATTATACCCGCACTAGATATCACACAGTAGTAAGAAAGTCTATTCCAATGAATTCAAAGATAGTTTGCAAGTACAAGGAGTAAAGGAAACCCCATGGAAATTGTTGGTGGAAATTTCAATTAGTGGAACATTTTCAGAATTATAGTATGAGAGTTCCCAAATTTAAAGAAAAATAAACTTGTATGTTTTTGCAATTGAAGTAGTGTGTATGTTTCCAAATGAAATAAAATTAACATTCTAGAAGACACTCAATGTCATCCTTATTGTAGCACTATTCACTGTAACCAAATATGTAAACAACCAAAGAATCCGACAACATTGCTGTATAATGAAAATGTGGCACCTGTGCACAATCTACTGTATAGAATCCTGACAATTGAAGCAAGGGAGAGAATTGGTAACAACTATGTTAACTGAACTTTGTAAGCACAAAGGACATGTTATGCATGGTCATTTCACCTATCTGTGGAATGAAAAAGTTTACTGCATGAAAAGTGAAATTTAGAGAATGGGATCAGTAACATTGTGGTCACTGGAGCCTGGGGACAGTATGGGTGATTGAAGGGATGAAAGGGTTAATGTGTGGCTACTAAGTTACAGGTCTTGAGAAATAAGAAATTGTGTTAGTCGATCAGTTATAAATATTATTTATTTCAAAGAACTAAATAATGTTTTTTGCACCATAAAGAAATGTTTGAGGATATACATATGTTTAAACAGATGTAACATTTTAGATAAAATTATAGATGTATCAAAAATGCCCACAGAACTTCCAAGATAAATACAACTATTGCATATTTATGTATCAGTGAAAATAAAAGTAATGCAAATTTTAAAACTCTTAATTATGTGAATAAAAATTTCAATATAAATGCACATGAATTTAATTAAATAGAAATGTTTTTGAAATGGGTTTTTACCAAAAGTGTTTGTATTCCTCAATAAATTGAATGATGTATTTTATCAGCATTGCTGGCAAACACATGTAAGATGAAAACATCATGGTAACATATTGAACAGAGAACAATGGAGTAATGAGGTTGTTGAAAATGCCTCCAAGTATCTACATAAGAGACTTAAATCATTGTAGACTATGTTGGAATGACTTCATATCAGCCAAAATTGAGGTTGCCAAAAATAAATGCCTTCAAAATAGTAGTATTTTATATGATGAAGATGAAGTCATCAAACATCAGCTTTCTTAGTAGTACTTTTTCATTCATCAAAATAAAGTATTCAAAATTAATGCACTGGTATTTATTTGCTCTTAAATACAGTTATCATTTTAATACATACCTGTATATGTAATAATGGAAGTGGTCAAAAGAAAACATTAAAAATACCAAAAAAGTAAACAAAATGCCATTTTATATGCCATAATATCTTAATGTTCATTCACTGCAATTAAAAATTGAAAATATAGGCCTGGAGAGATGGCTTAGTGGATAACGTGAATGCCTGTGAAGCTGAAGGACCCAGGTTTAATTCTCCAGGTCCCTTGTAAACCAGATGCACATGGTGGCACATGCATCTGGAGTTTGTTTACAGTGACTACAGGCCTTGGAGTGCCCATTCTTACTCTATTTCTCTCTCTCTCTCTCTCTTTGTCTCTAATATATAAATGAATAAATAAATAAATAAATAAATAAATAAAATCTTAAAATATTGAAAATATAGTTTAATTGATTACCAGTTTAATAATACTAGATATATTAATATATTTGTGATAAAAATACTTTACCATTTTACCATAATAAGTCTATTAATACAATATCTAAGTATATTTACATGTAAGGACTGAAAATAATGCTTATCTATTAAAAGTAGTACAATTATTGCCAGGCGTGGTGGCACATGCCTTTAATTTAGCTCTTGGGAGGCAGAAGTAGGAGGATTGCCATGAGTTCAAGGCCACCCTGAGACTACTTAGTTAATTCCAGGTCAGCCTGAACCAGAGTGAGACCCTACCATGGAAAACCAGAAAAAGAAAAAAGGTAGTACAATTCATGAAGTTAACAGTTTTAAAATTCATGTGGTATTACATTACATGCAATTTTGCATACATTTGGTCTTGATACAATATAGTATAGCTTTTATAAAAGTTTAAGCTTAGTTTTTCCTTAGAAAATGAACTTATTGCAATAGTAGCACACAGCCATGGTGGGTAACCAACTTCTCTTGATTTGTCTAACAAATCTGCTCAGTGGAATGGAACTCATAGCTGGAACCGGGAAACAAGTCAAAAACCATGTTAAAAAAATGAGCCTGCTCTCCAATATCAAGCTTCCACCAATTGTGGGCTACAAGAGGGCCTAGACATATAAAATTCTCTCTGGAATAATAATGGTTACCCATCTATATGGTTCTAACTTCTCTTTCTGTTGGAGAATTTGATTCTGTTTTTTCAGATGGACACCCAACCTGATGTGAGTATCAGCCTATTGTACCTCACCAGGGCCCCAGACCAAACCATAGAGTAATTGGGGAAATGGTCAAGAGTGCAGCTTTCTCAGTGAACCTGACACTAGCACAAGGATGAAAGAGGTCCACACAGAGAACACTCAACTCCTAATAAACCAGATATCCAGAGACACAGATGCCCCCCTAGACCTCTCCACTGAGATAGACCTAAAACGAATCCAACATGGTTCAGGGAAATTCATGGAAGAGGGGGCAGAAAGATTGCTAGAGACACAAGTTGGGTCATTTTACACAGAGATATTGGCTCTTCCATATAACTGATGGCTACCCGCACAATGCAGGACACACATTCCCCAACAAATAGGGTCCCTTCAGAATGGGAAGGACAGGGAGGAGGCTATTGAAGGCACCAACATGAATGTATTCACATTATGGGTATAACTAATAAAATAAAAGATAAATTAAAAAGAGAATACTAACATGATAAGGAAGGTGATTAAATTAATAATGATTCTAATAAAATTCTGGTAAAAATGACTTTTCTTATATTAAACCTTCATAGATATAAGATTATGTATAAAATGTATATTGATTGATTATCTATATTGGTGCTGTAGATATTCATATAATAACACTTTTAGTTTAGGTGGTTGCCTTTTAGCATTGTCTGTATTTACATATAACTGAAATAAGAGTAAATAATTTCCCCATGAGTTTATACAATGTGTATGTCAATCTTAAACCTATGAAATTCACCAACCTGAATTCACATAGTATAATTTAGTGATAGATAGTCTGAATTTCAGGTTAACTTATACCTGGAAAATAATCATGACAATTTTATATGGAATTATTGTAATTAAGGTCAGTGAAGCTGAAAAGGCATGGGGGGGGCAAAATGAAAACTCAAATTCAAAAATCAGAAATAGGGCTGGAGAGATGGCTTAGTGGTTAAGGCACCTGCCTGACAAGCCTAAGAACCCGGTTCCAATCTCCAGGTCCCACGTAGCCAGATGAAAAGTGAGGCAAGGGTGCAATGCCACACTTGACCACAAGGGGGTGCATGCATCTGGATTTCGTTCTCAGCAGCTGAGAGACTGCTGGCGCACCCATCTCTGTCTGTCTCCCTTCTCTCTCTCTCTCTGTCTCTTTCTGTGTCTCTCTCCAAAAAAAAAAAAAAAATCAGAAATAAAAATATTGTAAAGCAGATTTGAATTTTATGATTCTTATCTTTTCCAATCACATGCTTGTATTCACATGTATTTTGTGAATTTATTTTAATACAATAAAATCCTAATCTAACAGAACAATATTCCTCAAAATTAACAGACATCAAGCTGAGCATTTTGTGTATTTTTTTTTATTCTAACTAATATATGATACCCTGCCACAAAGCACATCCAAATTGAATTAATTGACTTAATTTTGGGCTCTCTTTCACAAATGAAACTAAAATAGTGCAATGCTTAGGTTATAGGTATTTTAAACTAGAATTTGTATGCATCTGCTTGATTTCCACTTCAAGGCCTTCTTGACAGATTTTGTATTAACAGACTAACCTAATAATAACCCTGCATGAATGTGCTTTGGAATTAATCACATGTGTGCTGAGTTCCAGTGAATAAAACTGGCAAAACATTACTGCTCTTCCAGGGGAACGTTAAAATGCATCCATTTTAAAATATGATCTTTCTTTGAATTAGTACTTCTCGACGTGTTCTCCCTACTCTGTTTTGTTTAGGAGCACACATGTGTGTTTTGTTTATCTACGAAGATGATTCTATACCAATCACAGTGCCTCAGCACTGGCTTCCTTCATAAAAACTGAATGTATCACATTACATTCCCAGCACATTCTAATTAAATTCCTTTTCATTGCAGTCTCTCTCAGAGGGTTAGATATGCTCGGGAATATTTAACAAAATTCAACAAAGCAACTATCTGAAGTTGATGCATTAACCTTGGCACTGAAAGTTATTTTATTCAGTGCACGCACTCCACGCACGCCAGAAACATCCTTCTACAATGACCTAAAAATGACATTATTTCACTCTAACTGGAGAGGCTGTAAATGAATAATGATCATTTCTGACTCATTATATGTATTATGTATTTTGCCCTGGGAAATTTTAAGGAAACAACAACCATCAGCAACAACAAATGTCTACCTTACCTGAATGTAAGACATATGGTATTAAATATTTTTCTCAAAATAAGGAAAATGGATAGACCTTAATATTTGACAGTTGAATCATTTATAGAAACATGCCAAAACATGTCAAAGTTATATATTGATAGTTCCATCCTTTTCCTTTTATTCTAATATGTAACATATAGATTTAGCAAGGATAACATTTCCTATGTAACATTCTCTCAGTGGAAACAAATTTTGTGTATGGGAAGTGAGGCCAAGGAAACATTCTCATGTCTCAATAGAACTTGAATGGCCATACAGTCTTCTTGTATAGTAATTGATCTATAGTCATCCAAACTATCATAGGTCATCCACTGACATTGTACATGCATACTTCAGGATTCTAGGCAGTTTTCAATTGAGTCAGTTACCTTCATGTTGCTAGAGCAAATACTCAAACAGATTTAATTGAAGGGAAAAAATAGTTTATTTCAGGTTATAATTCCAGAGAGCAGAGCCAGGTATGGCAGAGAAAGCATGGCACTAGCAGGCAACCAGTGTGACGTGGGTATATCAGCAGGATGAAAAACAAGATTGAAGGAGAACAAACAACAAGTATAGGTCTGGGTGTACCCCCTCAAGGCAAGCTGGCTTCCAGTGACCCCTTCCTTCAGCAAAGCACTCTGCTTCTTAAAGGTAACATCATCTTCAGTAAAGTACCACAGGTAGGGATTAAGTGTTTAAAACATGAACCTTTGGAAGAGAGGCATCACTTGAAAAAACAACTGGTTTTTGTTCATTTGTTTTGGATTTTACATTGATATAATATCAATACCAGTTAAAATGAATTTGATCCAACTTATTTAGTTTTGAAAGTGCTATAGGAAGATTCATAAAAAAATTGGGTTAAATAATGACTGTGAATAAGCATATCAATTAGGTCCAATGACTTTTATTTTTATTTTTTTTAACTTTTTATTTTTTATTATTGTTTTGGACAGAGACACAGAGAGAGACACACACACACAGAGAGAGAGAGAGAAAGAGAGAGAGAGAGAGAGAGAGAGAGAGAGAAGACAGAGATGGGCGCGCCAGAGGTGTCTCAGCTGCTGCCAACGAAATCCAGATGTGTGCGCCCCCTTGTGGTTAAGTGCGGCATTGTGCCCTTGTGTCACTTTGCATCTGGCTAAACGTGGGACCTGGAGATTGGAACCACTAGAGATTGGAACCAGCGTTCTTAGGCTTAGGAGGCAGGCGCCTTAACTGCTAAGCCATCTCTCCAGCCCGACTTTTATTTTTATATGAGTGGCTGGCACAGCTGTCTTAAATGTAAATGCATTTGTATGGAAACAAAGAGTCTCTATTTCCCTTTTCTCTTTCCTCCATTGCACATTATCAAGAGACAGTTTTCCATAAGTTGTGTGAATCACAGCTGGATGTGATGTGTTCGCTTCTCCCTGCCCTGGCTTTTGATATAGTGATTTCTTTGCAGACTGGCTTGCCAGTGAAATGCATTAACACATTTCTATTTGAAATAGGAACATTGAAAGGGGCAAATGAGAAACACGTTAATAAAACTCTTAAAATTTTAACTTCTTTGGGTGAGAATGTATGTAGAGTCACATAAAACAGTTAGTAAAAAAGAAGCACCTCAGCTTTATAAAAGATAAAAGAATGGGTACTGAATGAGTACAGCCACTCATTGTGGTGAGGAAAATAACCTTCACAGTACTAACAGGGTGAAGCCAATGCATTATTATTTAAATTTTAGCAATGGATGCACAAAGCAAGAATGGGTATATTCAGATACAAAAGCAAAATATATATATATACTGTTATGTTTATAGCTTTTGGATGAGAAAACACATCAGTGTAAATTTGGTAATCATTTTTGCAGAAACAATAAAAATGCAATCACCCATTGTAGAGTTCAGAAGAGACGTAGGAGACAGCAATAAATTATATAACTAAAAGGTCCATTTGAAGAGAGACTCCAAATTGTTCAGAATGATTCCAACTGATAGACATGGTTGTAGGCAACAAGAAAAAATATTTTCTGAAATTTTATAAATCTTATGTTTATTACTTATCCTTTACTTTTTTTTTCTTTTTGTATTTTGCTTTATATCAATTGTTTATATAGATACTTTTGAAATACATTGAAATATGATTTATCTTCCCTAAAATTTATACCATTAAAAGTCTGATATAAAGCTGGGTGTGGTGGTGTATGCTTTTAATCCCAGCATTCAGAAGGCAGCGGTAGGAGGATCGCCATGAGTTTGAGGCCATCCTGAGACTACATGGTGAATTCCAGGTCAGCCTGGGCTAGAAAAAACAAAACCAAAACCAAAACAAACAAACAAAAAAGTCTGATATATACCATATAACACAATTTTAGACATATTTTAAACAAATTTGAATAGTTGATGTATTTTGTACTTATATCTTTGCCATTAAAAGGAAGATATCATTTGTTTATGTTATACAATAGAGTAAGTTGTTTTGTTTTTTATTTAATGCCACATTGCCAAGGTTAAATTGTCTCATCTATGGGCTGGAGAGATGGCTTAGCAGTTAAGTCGCCTGCTTGCTAAGCCTAAGAACTCCAGTTCCAATCTTCAGGTCCCATGTTTAGCCAGACACAGTGATGCACGGGTACAATGCTGCAATTGCCCACAAGGGGACACACGTGTCTGGAGTTCATTCACAGTGGCTGAGAGGATGTTGGCATGTCCATTCTCTATCTGTCTCCCTCTCCCTCTCTCTCTCTCTGTGTCTCTCTCCAAAAAAAAAAAAAAGAAAAGTCTCATCTATCAAATTCCATCTTTTTGTTAGTCCACTGTTCTCCATGTTTCCACCTTTTTCCAACTACATATCTATGTAAAAAAAATGGCTTTTATATTTCACCACAACATTATATGAAAACTGATCCAGTTCAGGAAATAGAAATTTAAATATATTCTTTTATGCTACTCATTATAAAAATTCCAAAAGCATTCATTTTCCTTCATTTTCTTCTGTTTTACAATGCATACTGATCATGTATAAAAATGCTATTTATAGTACAGTATAATAGACAATCCTTCGTTGTTCATAAATGAGTAAATAAATTTAAAAATGTCTCTAGTTGGATTTTTAACTTGCAAAACTTATACTACATTACCCACAAAAACAAATGTACTTATTAATTTTTAAGAGTGTAAGTTGGGACCTAGGGTGGGTCATCTGAAGATTCTGTGCTTTCTACCATCACCAGAGTAGTGGGATGCATTGTGTATTCTATGACTTGACAAAATCCTCGTAGTGTCTGTCATTATGCTGATATATGACTTTCAATAATCCTGGAACTCTATTAGTAGATTTGAAATGTCCCAAATTGAAAATGCTGTTGGACAAGTTGAAGCCTGCATTTATCAGAACTTTACTAGAACTTCCCATATCTATTTTATTTACAGTCCCCAAGCAAATTGTAAGTCTTTTAATTTTCAAATATGTGTTCACTCCATTCTACTTGCAAGAGTGTTCTTCTCTGAATATATTAAATGTACTAATACTTCAGCTTTCCAAATCTAGTCTCCATTCTATAAAGGCTCAATAAAGCATGAAGCTTATAATTCTGTCTGTTAATCACTTGAAATATGAGGGTGTTTTTATCAACCTATCTGAGAGAACTGCACTAAAGTAACAATGTAATGTATTAACTGACAAAAATATAGATGTTTTGAGAACATTAAAACAAACTTTGAAACTCAGATGAGATGGAGATGCAATATATATTCAGAGGATGGGAGACAGTATAGATGGGCAAAGGATTTTGTTAGAAAGGAATGTGTAATTGTTTTAGAGTGAGAAGCTAGGAATTGCAAACACTTCTGTTACTATAAAGTAAAGTGAACAGGGTTCAGGTCAAAAAAGTTTTGATGTGATGAATTAATTGTACTTGACATTAATGTGGGGCCAATAGGAGTACTATAAATAGAAAGGATGGTGTCACCTAATATCCTTAACACATTTCACATTTTCTTTTTCGTATTTAAGATGTATAAATAAAAAAAAATACCTACATATTGCTGAGGTATTGATTTCAAGTTTTATATTTTTGCATGAATAATCTAAGAAAGTATCATGAGAAGTGTGTTGCAAATAGTTGTCTATTAGCGAATTAAATAATATTACACTTGTGCATTGCCATCAGAAGTAAGTTGATCTTAATGAAAATTCTGATCAAGTTGATTTATAATCAGAAATTATGAAATGATTTTGACTTTTCATGTTAAACTGATAGTAATGCATCATTTTCCTTACTAAATTTGGCAGTGTGGAAGGTTATTCTGGTTCTCATCATATGCAGAACACCTATTTTGTTTATTTACTTTTATGTGTTGGTGGGGGGCATGTGTGCCATGGCATGGCTATGGAGGTTACAGGATAATTTTCCTTTGCCTGTCTTCTACCTTCTGTAAGGCAAAGTCTTTTTCCACTGCAAAAGATCTGTCACACTGTAAAGGAATGTCAATCTAGCATCCTGCAAATTTCAGATTCTTCTAGCTCCACTCCCTATTGTTACAGGCAAGTTGAAAGACTCATGTTTCACATTTTTTCTAGTTGGCATATGGCATATGTGCCATAGCTGGCATCTTTGTAAAAAAACAAACAAACAAACAAACAAAAACATAGTCTTTAACTACTGAGCTGTCTCCTCACATATGAAATCCACATATTTATGTCTGTGAAATTTTAATACCCACATATCAAATAATGCAGTGCATTCTTCAGTTGCTATTAGAATTTATTTAATAAATTTCAAGAAACAATGCTGTGTTAGAAATGTAAGTATAGGGCAGGAGAGATGACTTAGAAACTTATCTCCAAAGCCTAAGGACCCAGGTTCAGTTCCCTAGAACCTATGTAAGCCAGATGTTCATGGTGGCACGTGTGTCTGTAGAGCATTTGCAGAGGCTACAACCCTGGCAATACTATTTTGTCTCTCTCTCTCTCTAATAAATTCATAAATAAATAAAAATTATGTTAAATAAATAATATAAACACAGGGAACATTTCAAAAGGTATATTTATCAACAATAACGATTAATACATAGTCTCTATTATACAATCCAAATTCATAAAATTTTTTTTTCAAATTCATATTTAACTACTAGTATTCACTTCATTTTCCTGCTTATGCATTTAAGAAATGCATCAATAATGAGATGAATCTCTTTGTTAGATATGTAATCTCAGGATCAAGGTGCATACAAAGTGATGCATCAGTTGAATTACCTTGATATTGCAAAGTACATGATTCCACTAGACAATTCAAAATGATGTAAGGCATAGGATAATTAGTTAAAGTGTATTTCAATTAGAAGACAAACATCACTAATTATTAGTAAAGAGCATTCAGGTTTAGAACAGAATAAAACCTATAAATATTTGAGGGTAATATATTTTTACCTTTAATTTTAAAATAACATAAAAAACTTCTCTCCTTGAATCCAAACTCATCTAATTATTTTATCTTTACATACTATGTTCAAAATGATATAACATTATTTGATCTCTTATTAATCTCCTCATTATTTTTAAAATGAAAAGTATATCCTATTAATAAATATTGTCAATTTCATATTTTATGTGCAACTTTACTTATGTTACTTGTGTAACTGCTTTCCTTTAAGCCAAATAGTTTAAAAATGATATTCCATCTGATCCTTTATTAATAACTACATATCTATGTTATATTTGTTTTGTCAAATTAGATGTTTTACTAAGCTCGGTTGAGCCTTATTTATATTGTTTTATGATAATTATGAATAAATATTCCAAGTATTACCTCTGAATTTGCTAGATGTCATATTATATTTTAATTGTACAAAACCCCAAGGAACTTCTATAAGCATGTTGAAATTTTTCACAAGGAAGAAATTATGTTAAGAGAATTGCCATTTTAATTAAATGTCTTTAAGATGGAAATAAGCTAAGAGAAGAAAAAAATATACTTAGTCAAAAAATTAATTGTTCCAAAAGTAAGTGATAGTTTAAGTTCAAAATAAAGATACAGGGATTTATTTTTCTATTTCTATGGCTGAAAAATGTCTTTGAATTTTGAAAATCCTCAAAATATTATGCATTAGACTAGACTGTATAATAGGTTTGAAGTTTAGAAATTACAAGTAGATAAAATTGACAGTATTCTACATGAAAAAGTATAAAATAAATAAATAACATCACTTTGATAAATATTCATTGGTCTTAAATAAATTTGAAGATATGTGAAATATAATTGAGGATTCAGATTTTATTAGTTTGGGCTCTAAATAGACAAAGTAAATCAAGATCAACCATCTAAAGTTTAGTTGAGTAATAATTTGTCTTTGTTCATGTCTTCAATGGTTATTTTTCAATGCAAAATCTGTCCTCTTTATATTGTTACTCAGTTTAAATTAGCATTAGGAATTAGTAAGGTTGGAGAAAAAGAGCTCCTCTTATGTAAGGGTCTGGAGGGATGGCTTAGCAGTTTAAGTGCTTGCCTGCAAAGCCAAAGGACCCAGGTTCGATTCCCCCAGGACCCATGTAAGCCAGATGCACAAGGTGGCACATATATTTGGAGTTTGTTTGCAGCTGCAAGAGGCCGTGGCATACCCATTAGCCCTCTCTCTGTCTTTCTCTGTCTCAAGTAAATATATATATATATATATATATATATATTTATGTATAATAAATATGTGTGTGTGTTAAAAACTGGCCTCATTAGAATAAAATGTGATTTATAAAATAATTACAGCCAAGAACTACAATTACTAGTAATATTATAGCTAAGTGAGGATATTTTTTATATGCATGATTTATCTAGAACTAATGTAATAAAAGTGAAAAATATATTATAATTCTTTAACAATTTCTATTAATAATTATTTCAGCAGGATATTACTGAGATTCTATGTCTTAAAACAGCTTGCTTCTAACAAAGTATTTGTTTCCATTAAGAATAAATTTATAAATGATGATGGCATAATTAAATGTTTAAGTAAACATTTTAATGTGTATTATCATTGAATATATCAAATGTTGGGGACCATGTAATTCATGATATATTTCAATTAATATTGTTCTTGATTTTATTAAGTTTATTCAAATTAACTAGATGCAAAAGATATGGATTTGTGTTTACTTTTACATTTTCCACACAAAATAATTAATGGAATGAATGTGCTTTTACAATTTTCATAATATTCAACAAAAATTTAATTGAATATTTTTAATTTACTCAGAGATATTTTTATTTACAAGTATTTCAGATGTTTGTTTCAGAAAAAATGAATAATTTACATATACAAAATGACAATGTTTAGAGAAAAGAAACATTGTAATTCTAAATACATGCTAGTTAATATTGAGAGACAATTCATTATATAATTGAGAAATTCTTCCAAACTATTTACAACTCTGTCTTCATGGAGTAAAAGTGGGTATACAAAATTGTCCAAAACAATGTCTAGAGGAAAAATATATGTCTAAATACATATTTAATTTCACTTTTCTTTAAATGCATATATTTCCTTTTGCTTTAAGTCCATCTATTACTAAATAAAATGCTAACTCATCATTACAACTAGAAGTAAAAAAATCTTTGGAATAAGATATATAGTAAAAATGATCAATCATAAAATATAATGGACATTTACTACAATGGGAAAAATATTTAGAACCATGGTGATAAAAAATATACAATTACATTTTTTCATTGCTATGGGATTCAGGTAAAAGTTAAAAACAAAGGATTAAAATTGAAGTTTGAATGAAGAACAACTGCACTTCGTTGCTGGAGTTGTGTGCATGGAAATTATGGGGTTAGATTGCTTTGTGGTATGTGTGTTGTATTCTTTGGTCAGCTTTAAGATGTACCTGTAAGTAGAATGGAACTATTAATTATGATACCAAGAAATGAGAGTTTTCTATGAGTATGATATGAATGAGACACTAATTGGCAGCAAAAGAAAACATACATGGGTAAAATGAGGAGTGTGCAATCCAGACTGATTATAGAGACATTTGTAGTAAACACTCTAACAATCATGATATTGAATAAATTTTATGAATGAAAGTGGCACAATGAATTAAAAGTTAGTGGGTCTTATTGGAGAAATTATCAGGGACATGTACAGTTGTAAATTTCGGGCAAAGACTGTCAAATATGGACATCAGATAGGACATCCTGAGATCTAAATAAGTGGTCCAGTGTGTAAAGGTGAGGTTGGATACATGCTTTTGATGCTACAAAGAGATAGATTAGGTTGCATTATCAACAACAGTGAGTAAGTACACATAAAGTTACCATTTATGAAAAAAAGAACTCAGTTTCAGATCTCTTTATTTACATTACATAAAAATATTAAAAGTTAGGACTCACATATGAGTAAGTTCAATTTTTTTATTTATGGGCACAGGTTACTTAATATCCCAGATTTTCCATTTTACTGTAATTTTCTTACATGTATATATATATATATATATATATATATATATATATATATATATATGCCACATTTTCATTATCCAGCAGTAGATAGATGAGAAGGTTGATTCCATTGATTCCATTTCTTAGGTATGGTGAATGAAATAGGTATGAACCTGAGTGAGCAAATATCTCTATGCTAGGATTTGTGATAGGAGACCATGTGAGGGGAGCAAGTGGTGATTAGAAGCAGGGAAAGGTCAAAAGGAAACATGGTATGAGAGCAGAAATGAGGCTAAGTTGTGTGGAAGGACACATGGGGAAAAGAGAGGATGGGAGTAGGGAAACCAAAAAACTGCTTGAAAACACCTTAATGTAATTTAATTCTTTGTTCTTTAATATATAAAGAAGAACATTCATCTTCAGAATCAAAAAACTCATTGAGACAGCTAGGAGGGAAAGCTCCCAGACAGTGCCAGGAGCTGAAAGCTGATGTCTGAGATATTCTGCAATGATTTCAGTTATGTCCCTCTAAAGTTTAGTAAGAAGGTAAATGAGAAAGTGCACATTTCCCATAGAACTTTACAACCTCTGACAATAGCAACTCCATCATTTTCAGACCCTCCTGGATTCTGGACATAGATTGCTATGTTAGAGTAACATCTTTGCCAAGTATGAGCTATGATCTTGGGCAAGTCACTTTTTATTTCACTAATTCAACACCCTCTTGCATAATAGGAGTTTTAAATCTAATTATTTGAAACATTACAGAACTTCTGAAATGCCTGGGTATATTAAACTCAATATGTTTTCCTTATTGGTATAATTTTTATGATTTATGTTCCCCATATGTCAGATATGCAATGATCCTGGAGAATATTGATCACAAATTAGACTAACTCAAACCCCTAAAATGGCTAAATATGAAAAGTGTAGAGCTATACCTTCATTTGTGAGTAAGAAAATGTTTAACATGGAGACCTTTTGTCGTACTGCCACTTTTACTTCACAAACAGTTTATTATTTTTTAAGGACTAATCCTAAGTGGAGACAAGAAACCATGTTCCTTGAAGTCTCTTGTCACCCAAAGAAAGAGGCCCTGGGTATCACAGCTGGACCAGCTAAAGCCCTGACTCAGGAACTTACGTGCTGCTGTCTTAACATTCATTAACATTAGTAACCTGACTCACGGCCAGCCCAGGGTGAGACCTCTATATTATGAGGCCTTGAGAACATTCATAATATAGAGACAATATATAAACCTTGATACATATGTTAGTTTGCATAATACAAAGTTTTGCACATTATAGATGAACAGTAATTGTTTAAAAAGGAATATTTGTAAATCTCCAATAACAATTGAATTTTACATTAAGCTCATGGCACACAGGACAAACATAATGGTAATCAGGACTTTAGTTTTCACTAATGAAAAAAATAAAAAGCTAGTTTAAAAATAATATTTTTTGCAGCTAGCCTATCTGAGAAATCAAAGACAAAGTTCTTGCTGGAGGCAAGATTGAGTTTTGAAGTTCAAAAGATGTCATCAGTTGTCTGTCCCTTTCTTGTTCACTTTGATCCATTTTTATATATAGATAGTTTGAAAACTTAATTCTCAACCAACTTTTTCCATATATTGGCAGGAATATATACCCTGACCACTCAAAGATCACTTGTTTTTCAGTTTTATCTATTTTAAAAGGAAATAGTCTCTCCTTCTTAGAAGGAGTAATAATGTCATGAAAATAAATTTGACATGTTTACCTAAACTTTAACCCGATTATTGTATCTAGAGTACGTGTGAGATTATTGGCATGCCAAGGTCATTCATTTCCACACAACCTCCAAATGCAGAGCTATGATCTTGTCAACATTATATATTTTGTTCCTGAACTTAATAACATTTTTAAAACTATCAAAAATATGTATAGCTGGTGCTTTTGTGTTTTTGTAATTTTTCTCCCTCTGAATTTTATCTCAGTTTCTCAGAATAAACTGGATTCCTGATTTTCATGGAATATTGACTTGCAATTACTTGCACTTCTCATGGAGTACTTTATAACTGCACTGGGCACTGAGTCCATCTTCACTTTTACAAACATGTTCTGGGTAAGTTTTAAAAGAATCACTGTAGACTGACTGCTTGTCTTAATAAATGGGAGGTTTAATTTATCAAAACAAAACAAAAGAAAAAAAGATGTGGGCGCTGGAGAGATGGCTTAGCGGTTAAGGCGCCTGCCAGCGCTTCCAATCTCCAGGTCCCACATTTAGCCAGATGCAGTGACGCAAGGGTGCAATGCCACACTTGACCACAAAGGGGCAAACACATCTGGATTTCATTCGCAGCAGCTGAGAGGCTGCTGGCGCACCCATCTCTATCTGTCTTCCTCTCCCTCTCTGTCTCTCTGTGTCTCTCTCTTAAAAAAATAAAAATAAAAAAGATGTTGGCTGAAAGATTATGTGATAATTTTGGAAATAAAAGGGTTTACCATGAATAACTTTGATATCTCATTACTAAGCAAAGTATAAAAAGGTAAATTCTATAATTTTATTTTTTAGTAACATCATAATTTGAAGAATCTTATCTGTAGTTACATTCTAGGAGTGAGAGCCTCAGAGCTATTTGCTATTTTAAATATTAAAGTCATTAGTGATTCATCTGTTGCCACATATTTCTTTCATAAAACAATCAATCAGTGTTCTAGGTCAAAGTGGTTGCTAATTAACACCACAAGATAACATGGGTTTGCAGATTGGCTGTAAAAAGGCAATGATGTAAGAAGATATGACAGTATGTGATTGGAAAAAAGTCTTACTTTGTTGACAAGTCTTTACTCAACACATACCCAAGGAGAAATCCAGAGACTCCTAAGACCTCATCACTGAAGTAGACTTAAAACACAACCACCAAGGCTCAGGAAATTTTGTGTAAGAGGGGGTGGGAAGACTGTAAGAGTCATAGCCAGAGGCATTGCCTCCTACTCTAACTATCTGCTGTTCCCACAAAGCAAACCCACAACCACATTGGGGAATACCAGCAATCCCATTGAGGTAGGTCCCCAGCAGAATGGGGGCAAAGAGGAGGGAACAGATGGTACCAACACATGGTGTATCCATACTAAGTATGCCCATAATAAAAAAAAAAAAAAAAAAAAATGAATACATGTAAAACATGCTTCTTTTTCAAGAGGAAAATATCGCAGGTAATGCTGTGTTGTGAACAAATATTGTTACTAGACATAAATTTCATGCTATGATCATTGTTAATATTATAATCACATAACTGTATTTGATATATTTAAATGGTTTAAAATTTCAATGATAGAGCAAATTTAAAGGATTAAGTCTGGGGCTTGCATAATAATAATATTAAAATATTTAATGCTATAATATTATATTATTATAACATAATCATATTATAATGTTAATTTGCTCCTATTCATCTCAGAACATAGAGAAGTAATGCAAAGAAAATACCTCAGGAAATAATTTGATGATAATTTGAATATTTTAATATTTATAGGGGAAATTTATAATTCATAAATCTATCAGTTTTTTGGAGAAATACTTTGTTTTAACATACTAATGTGCTTTGGAAAATAGTTCAAATATGTAACAATTTTATTAGTAAAGTAGATATTTTATTTGTGGCATAATACTTTATCATTTGAGGCAAAATCTATTTTTCTTTTTTTAAATGTAGGCTTATAATTTTGCATGGTGTTGAGTATTTGAAATTCTGTCACTCTTTTGGGAATGCTGGGCCTTCATTGCCCTCCTGAACTATACAGTGAGATGAGCCAGGACTACATAGTGAGATTTTCTTTCTCAATAAAGCACATTTCTATGTATTTTATTAATTATGAAATGTTAAAGATTTCATCTATAAATCTAGCTAAAGTGATCATCTTATTTATGAGAAAATTTTCATTATAAAGAAGAAATGTAAATTAAACCAAATTTTTATGGTCTCAAACGTATAGATTAGTTTGCTTACCAATCTGTCTTTTAAGCTAGTTTTTCTTTAGAAAATGCCACTTTCTCCAGGATACTGACACAATTCCTTACTGACATATAAAGAAACTCAAAATTCTAGAAAGAATAATGCTAGGTAAGCATGCATTTTAAACTCTAAAAGAACTGTTATATAGTACTCAGTTAAAGATATAATTAGAGTACATAATTAGAGATGTATAAAGTAGGACCATGAAAACTTTCTAAGAACCCAGTTTATATGAATAATCAAAATTTCAGATGATCTATTAAATAGTGTTAAATAGCAAAACAAAATTGAAACATAAATGTCTAAAACAGGATAAAATTTAAACTTAAACAATATATTTCAAAAAAGTTCTTGTCCAAAAGCACACACACACAAACACACACACACACACACACACACACACAGTGTCCACATAGTCTCCAATAAGGTAATTCAGCAAATATGTTTTATATTTTAGAAACTATTTGGTATAGCACAACGTAACATCTCAAACATTAAAACAAGGATATCCTTAATTCTTGAATATTAAAGTATGCAACTTATGCATTCACCTACACCTTTCGGATACACAAACATAATATGGACTCATGAGAGAAGAGACCTGCTTTCAGGATGGACCATAGCATAATGAGATTCTTTACAAAGTGAGACAGTGAAGGTCCATGGATTTTCTTGTAGACACCAGCCTCAGGCGTTTTATTTTCATGCTCATTAATTCTGATATGTCACAGTGGAAGAGATATTTTTGAAATGTTATGATATTCAGGGCCTGCTCTTATGATTCATGTCCACTTGAAGTTTAAATCAAGAATAAGATTAAGGAGGAAATCACCAACCTTGATACTCACTTTGTGGACATTCACCCAGAGACACAACAGTGTTTCTTATCAAATACTGTGGGACGTCAGATAATTTTAAAGATCAATGGTGATGAATTATACAGAAATATCTTTTACATAAAGGCAAAAATAGCTATGAAATTGCTAAATATTTTAAGTCCCATTACAAAGACACTAATATCGAATGCAGATAGCAATCCTTTCATTAAATTGACAGAAGATATAGGAAAATTGTAATTCTTGTATATAAAACCAATTTTTCATTCATGCTATTAACTTTTTTCTTCTAGCTGTTAGTTACCTCTCTGTATTCCTTCTTGGTTTGTGCAAGAAATTATTCACATCACTACAAACTCATATCCCTCAGGCACTGAAGAAAAATTGTTCCATATGTATAGAGATAGATGATGCTCAGAATTACATATATTAAAGAAATGTCTTCACTATTCACATCCTTAGGATGCCTGATGAGAATAGCAAAATGTTTCAACTTTTACAATGATTGCACACTTTATATAAAGTCGCCTTTCTGTCAGTAGCTTTTCCAATAGGCCATAACTCAATAGGGAACAGTTACAAGCAAGCCAGAAGCTGAATGCAACTTTATATCATGCAAAAAAATGCCACCACAGAAACAAAAGATTATAGGAAAGTAGAAATTGTAAGGATTTATGTTCTTTGAAAAAAACTATATATTTATGCTATCATTTGCAAATGCATTCCCAGGCAAAGCCATGCTATATTAACAGTACCCCAAATGAGAATATTTAAGTCACATCCTAGTTGTGAATGCCCTAATTTCTTTTCAGCTATTCACAATAAGTTTTAGTGAATGGATTGTGAATGTAATTAGGCTCAAAATCAAAGTGATGACTCTCATCTTTTCCAGCAATTTCCAGTATAAAGCTTTGAAAAGTTCATAAGTGCAGTAGATTGAATGTGAAGTGTTCCCCATAGCTTCAACTTTGTCATTAAGCCTCATATTTAGTCCCCTGCTAATGGCAATTTGGGAAGGTTGTAGGGGCTTTGGGAGGTAAAACCTTGCTGGAGGAGGTATATTTCTGTGGGTGTGCTTTGGGGTGATATCACCCAGCTCCAGGCTCAATAGAAAGACTGCTCCCTTCTTATCCATGTGATAATTTGACCCAGGCTCCCAGCTCAGACCAACCTGTACTTTCTACATGATGAATCTCCCCCGCTGAGGCTGTAAACCTTTCCTCCAATAAACTGCTACATGCGTTAGGTTCAAGCAAAGAGGTATCAGCTACAATAACCATTGTCAAAGTTAGTATGTAGTCTAAATATGAAATTAAGTATCTAAAATTGTAGCAAATTTGGAAATTGGTAGTATAGCATGTTTACACACATCTCTGTTGTTAAAATTTCCAAAATCTCATTGAGGAGATGCACCTGGTTTCCTGTTGGGTTCTGATTAAGATTATAGGGTTATATATATGTGAAATTGTTAACCTGAGGCAGTTAGATTGACTGGACCCCGGAAAGTGAAGGCAGGAATATTTTTGAGCCTGTACAGTTTGCTAAAGATCAGAGAATGATCTGATTTCTTATCTGTTACCTAAATGAGTTATTTCAACCTTTCTACCCGCCCCCCTCCCCGCCCCCAGGAACTACCTGGACTCCTCCTTGGGAGAGAGTTCTCCTTTCCTTGAATTTGAATCTGATCTTGACATGATCTTGAGCCAGCCCCTAGCCCAACCCAACCAGCACTCTGGCTCACATGAACCAGAAGGTGAAGCTTTCTACAATAATGTTAGATAGATTTCTACAATAATGTTAAATATAACCTACAATAATGTTATATATATATATATAGACCCTGATTAGGGGGTCCAGCTCTCTCTTGGTTGGCTCCTGGACCTCCAAGTTCTAAAATGTCTTCCCTGACTCCTCACTTCCCTTTCCTACCCTACACATGGCAGGATCTATCTGTAATTCCTTTTCGTTTTTCTGTAACTCTCTTTTCATGTTTCTTCCAGGCACATCACATGGGCTCTCAGACCACGTAAGGGTATCCACTTTCCTTCCCTTTGTTTTATGTTTCCTTAAAGAAATATAACAATTTAATAATCATCCTTCTCTGTTTGGTTTGCCTAATTCTTTGGTTGAATATAAATATGAGCTCTGTGTTTGGAGTTCAAGGAATTTCCTGAACTCCTAACATAAACCCCATAACAATCTTACTTTGCTTTGTTAATTGTCATGGGATATTCACGAAAGCCAGCACAAAATAAACTTTACAGAACACACTTTTTTTTTTTTCCAGCTCCTCAATGAAAAGTCCATTCACAGCAAATCAAGCACACAAGTTTTACTAATCTTTATATATTTCTATTTTTATTGCAGAAAATTGAAACTTGAAACCATGTATCCTAATAGACTATCAGACAGCAAAACTGGGAACCAAATTCTTTTTAATTTCTTTCTTGAGTTCATTTCTTGTAATAGACCCCAAAATTATATCTTTTTCTATTGTTAAGAGCTGTTATAAAAAGAACAATATGAGACTTTAAAATTGTGTATTATATTTTGGTGATATTGAATCCACTTTAGTCTGGACCTCATAAAACCTTCTTAAGGAATGATATATAGGAAAAAAATGTGGTTCTTTATTTTTTTGGGAAAAAACATTCATATTCTTAAAGTAAGGTTTGTTTTATTTTTTAGAAAATAGAGACATTTAGTTGACCTTTTCATTTGTCATTTTTAGAGGCTTAGAACTGTTTTGTAATTTTATATACTTGATTTTAAATATTATATAATCTCTAATATATATACATTCTTTTTGATGCAAAGTTGATATCTGTTAACCAAAGATTTTAATATGTCAGAAAATATAGATTTTAATAGAGATTTGAGAAAGGGGTGGGGTCAGTATTCTACACACTGGCTGGGTGTGGGCTTCTAGAAAGGGAGTCACAATATGCACATTTTTAGGTAGATACATTTTTTTTGGACAAATTTAATGGAGGAGAGGGTTAATCATGAATTAGTGTGTGGGCTATGACAGAGAATTACAGGAATTGGTTGTGATTTTCTATACTAAGGCCTATTGCCTCTTTATGTCCTTATATGCTGTTTTCTGTATTTGCTATATTGTCATATGCATAGCAAGATTAAGTAATTTTGCCAGGCTAATACTTTGAAGATTGCTTTAGAACACAGTAAAGGGCAGTTTACTGGCCATTTCAGTCACCCTGGCTCTTGGTTGCCTGGCTGACATGGAGCTTTGCAATTACATCAGCCTATGGACATGATATCATTTACCTCTTTTTTCCCCTTGATGGCTATTTATCCTGTCTCATCCCCCTCACCCCTTTAGACTGGGCCTATAAAGAGTTTGGCATCTTGGTACCACCTTTCTTGTTCCTTAATCTAGTTCTACTTTGCAGTCACTGCTCAAGATAACCCACACCTAATAACATCAAGTAGAAGTGGGTCACTATATTGTTGAAAGTCATGTAACTATAATTGAACTCATACTCACAGGCCTTGTAAAATAGCAGGGGGAGGGATACAGCCTTAAGAGTGGAAGGATACGGTTTCCCACGAGTTCTTGGAAATGGAACTCTGGACATCTTATGATTGCCTGCTAAGATACCTGAGGTATGACATCTGATGGAAACCGATGGAACTTCTCAGATGTTGTAATTAAACACTGATTAAGTGGTGTTTAAATTCGATTAATACTATAATAGCTACCATAGTACTTAACAGTCTCTTTTTAAAACTAGTCTAGCTCATTTTGCTTTGTGCTACTATGAAAATACTTCACTCTTTGATTATACCTTACTTTTGATCACTTTGCTTTTTTACCATATAGACATATAGTTAATTTTGATTATGGCAGTTTTTCAAGAAGAATGCATTCAGCAGAAGTTAGAGGTGAAGGGAAGGTACAGTTACTGTGTGAGAGTTCTACATGTGAAGATCTTCAGAGAGATAGAATAAAAAAGGGAATATGAGAGCATGCCTGAGGAAAGTAGGAACAAAAACAGAGTGACATTATTTGGGCATCTGCATGCCAGAGGGCTACTTTAATTTAGTTGACATTTTCTCTTTTTTTCTTTACTCATGCCTTCTGTCCTGATCCAGATATTATTCAAATCTTGACTATATAAAGGCTACCTAATGATAAAATTAGAAATGGGGGACCAAAGATGGACCATTACACAAAACTTTAATTCATTATTATTATTATTATTTTTTTCTGTCTCAAGTTCCTGACCCTACTCATGGGAGGAATCTAATTGGCCTTGCTGGCCTGACTTTCTCCCAGCATCAGAGTTTCCTTTCCAAACCTGTTCATCTATCTCCCCTAAAACATATATAATCCATTCTCTGAGCCCTACAATTTACCCCTCCTAGTTGAGTGTGTAGCACATTGTCCTCTTCCAGTTGATTCTGTAATATACTGTAAAGGACCTTGAGCCGCTGCTTATCTTGCTATATAGTGATGTGAACCCCGTGTAGCAGCAATGTGGGATTCCATGCACTCCACCACAAATCTGTTTCTCCAAGACAGAGCACAGTGCTCAACATAGGCATGAATCGGAGTTCTACACACACTCTCACCATCAGTAAGAATACAGGACATTGGCCTTGGAATTAGAAGACATGAGTCAAATTCAAATTTCTTCTTCCTGTGTGATTTACTTTTGATTATAGAATGA
Organism: Orientallactaga sibirica; assembly: GCA_036365145.1. Classification (NCBI taxonomy): domain Eukaryota; kingdom Metazoa; phylum Chordata; class Mammalia; order Rodentia; family Dipodidae; genus Orientallactaga; species Orientallactaga sibirica. Next base: position 27,332,744 of record JAEOAD010000024.1, read on the forward strand.
AAACTTGTGTCACTAGATAAGACTATTAATTTTTTTAAATTATTTTATTTTATTTTTGGATAGAGAGACAGAGAGAGACAGACAGAGAGAGAGGGAGACAGATAGAGATGGGTGCACCAGCAGTCTCTCAGCTGCTGTGAATGAAATCCAGATGTATGTGCCCCCTTGTGGGCAAGTGCAGCATTGTGCCCTTGTGTCACTTTGCATCTGGCTCAACGTGGGACCTGGAGATTGGAACCGGGTTCTTCGCCTTAGCAGGCAGGCACCTTAGCCACTAAACCATCTCTCCAGCCCGAGACTATTTTTCTTCCTCTTACAAAATAACAATTGGGCCAGATGAACATTAACACTTTTCCTGTCAACTCTGATCAAAGTTTTAGTTCTCACATTTTTTTAAGGACATTGTCATTTACACTTGAATATGTTGGAAATGCCACAGACTCAATTACTCAACTCTATCAGACATTAATGACATGAACAATTTTATTTTATGTTGCATTGCAAAGCACATTTCCTCCCATAGTCAAGATGATTCTATCCCAGATATTCTAGCTATTGTTTGATATTCTTATGTTTAGTGCTTTTTCTGAGAGTTTTCAACATTATTTTTCTTTGATTTTATTATGTAAACTAAAAAGCACCAAACTTAAAAATGTGCACATTTATTCTGCTTGGCAGCTTTCAGGAAATAATACTGGCTATTTTTTTTCTCTCTTTTGTAGTCACTATGGAAGATATCATAGTAAAATTTGACATTTAATAAGAATCTGGGTGTCATGACTGATTCCCTTTTATTTCTTTATTATCAGAAGCATTTGTTTATGAACTCATGATTTTTTTAAATTTCAGACATTGATAACTTTTTGTCATGCTGACTGACAGAATATGGTAAGTGTGAATTTTATTTTTATGTGATATAAGAAAACATATAGCATGTTTTATTATTATTTAATTTGTACATGAGACCTTTCATTTATACACTGTGACATAATTGTAGGCAGATAGCTTTATGTATATCTATGATACATTTAAAATTTGATGTTAATATCAGAAAACACATTTATATATATTAGGGAATATGTACTTATAAATATTATTGAGTATCCAGTTAGTTTAGAGCTATAATTTTATGACTTATGAAGAAATACATTTTTAACAAAGAATTATTAGTAGATACATTGCATATAGGAGTAAAATTATAAGCTTTGTAAAGGAACCATATTAATTTATGACTTATTTTCCATTGTTTCATATCTGAAAAAAAGCATGTGTTAACTGTTCTTTTTTTCAGAGATAGAAAAGCTGAAATATAACATATGTTTTTAAAAGGAATGAAATGTTCTGGCAAGAAAAAAATAAAACAATTACTCAAGCAAAACTGAGCTCACTGGAGAGATTCCAGGTCATGGAGCCTTTCCTATTTCTTTAAGGATTTATTTCCTCCAACACTCATGTTGATTCCCAGGATGTTGATGTAGGCCTATAATCAGTACCTGAGGTGGTGAGGCAGGAAGAACAAGGTTGGCCCTACACAAACAAAACATTTTACAGTGAAATTTATTGTCAAGCAAGAGTAATGAGAGCTGAGATCTATATGAGGTAACAAGACCCCATCTTCACGGGTGGGATTGATGCCATCTTTAAAGGGAGTATCTTGCCAGACCTGACCTCTTACTCATCTACTTTCTCCCCATGTGATGACCTAGCACTTTTCCTCAATAAGAATATGCAAGGTTATATTCTTAAAGAAAAGTATGTCCTCTCCAGAAAGCCAAGTTTAGTGATCTTTACTATAGAATACCCTCTCTCCAGAGATGGTGAATTGATACATTTTCTTGGTATGTTACCCAGTTCTTTTTAGTATTGAAAAAATAAAATAAAATTTGGAGTTTCATGTTTGCTTTTCCAAGGAAGAATTCTGATCTCGTGAGCTTTTGTTGGAGCACTTTAACATAAACTGAGACATAATGTAACCCAATAAATATGACTGCTTCCCTTGGGAGAACAAGGGATCAGACTTTCAGCTCATTCTGTCCATAAGCATAAGGACACCTGGTGACAGGCAGGAAATAGAGTTCCCATTTTCTATGACTGGAATATTTCTCCTGGAAATATAAATGAAAAACACTTTCTCACAAAAGTATTTCATGGAACATTTAGCTTCATTCCACCTTCCAAATTTCAAAGTCTATTGGCCACTTCCTGAAATACTAACACAGAATAAAATTCCAGCAACAAATCAATGAACAAAAGAAAGTCTTGTAAACTGTCCTCATATTTAAAAAAAAAAAAAAAAAGGATTAGAATGACAAAGGAGGTTGTAGTATCACTAAAAGTGATGAAAATATGTAGAAAACATGCCAGAGGGAAAAAAAAATCAGTTCAAAGAGTAAGTGTAAGAATTTACTTGTGCCAGAAACTGTGCAATGTGAAGTTTTGTCATAAAGGTATAAAAATGTGAATGAATCTTTAACTTACTTTTTGCATTTGAAAACCCACACCCACACAGCAGCTATTTTCTTTCTTCTAATTAATATTGAATGTATATAAAGGAATGTTTTCCATGACAACTTGATTTATTAAAATATCACTATTTTAATATCTTTAATATTACCCATTGTACTTTTTGGTAGATACTTTTATTCTTATATTTTATATTATAGAACATGATATAATTAATAAAATTACAATGAATTTTCCATGAATCATATTTCCTTGTATTATGTAATAAATTGAAGTTATCTAGGAAATATTAGTACTCTATTTCAAAATATATGAAATAATTTCAGTTATATACAACTAGTCTCTAGGACTCGTTGAACTGAACTTTAGGAGTTATATAGGGACTCATCAAAGAAGAAACTTTGATTTAATTTGGATAACATTATTCTGGTATACATTAGAAACATTAAAAATATCTGCCAACTTTACAATTACATATATTTTATATGTAGAAAATTAATACTATCCTGATTGATAACAAATTTATAGTATGTCAGTGTTGCAGCTATTTCTCAAAGAATTGTTTTTAGGTTCTTTGGACAGGCTCTGCTTTGGCTGTGAAATAAGTACTATAATCCAGTTACCAACAAGATGAAAAGAAGAAAACATTGCTTGAGTTAAATTAACAATAGATAATTGTTTTAAGATCTATTGGACATTGATTGTTTTCTATGGTGTCGATGTTCACTTCAGCACCCTGTCAGGAAACAAACAAAAAATTAAAAATATAAGGAAGCATATTAACACTGCTCTGACATTCCCAGGTGTGGTAGTTTGAATATATGTCCCTGAATATATTCAGTGTTTTATTAGTTATAGTTTGCATCTGCAATCAACTTGCTAGAGGCAATGTCACTGGGGGCCAGTCTTAAGGTGTCTTAAGGTGACATTCCATTGTAAAGATATACAAAGTGTGCCTAATAGGAGTTCCTGAAGCTTGCTGTGGCTCTTTGGCTGTAGTTTTGCTGTGTGTGCTGTGTGGCTGGTTGATTTCTCTCTCTTGCTTGGATCTGTGGAAGCAGGCCACTTCTCCTGACATTATGGAACTTTCCCTTGATCTGTAAGCTTCAATAAATAATATCCCTTCCCTCATAACTGTTCCTGGTCTGAAAGTTCATCTCAGCGAACCTGAAGCTGTCTGCTACAGTAAAGTGGTAACAGGAGTGGGGTGAGATGAACCAGATTGTGTGGATGTTCATCTTTTGGAACCTTTGTTTTGGAGGAATGGGCATGGACTTTGTGCTTTCAACTGAAGATGCCTCTGGAGTGGTAAGCCAAGCTTTATGGACTATTCTGATGAGAGTTTGAGAATGCTAAGTGCAGATAGTATTGAACTTCGAGGTTTGGCTTATGAGCTTTCTAAGGGGAAGGAAAGACTGCAAAGCACTTTGTTGGAACTGGACTACTGGCATAAGGGATGGCTACGTTCCACTATCCAGGTCCAGAAAGTTTTATCAAGGGTAAATTTGTAATGGACTGATGTACTTGGCTAAAGATAATGGACTGAGATTTTAAGATTTTAAGTTGGAAAACCTCAAGCAAGTTAAAATTAGAGGCACTGAGACTGATTTTAGGTTAATGGAGTTGCTATTGTCAACACATTAGCAATCTTAAGGAAGATGGAAGGACGGTGGCCTGACTGCTTTACATTAAAACAATGGAGAGGATGCCTGAGGAAAGACTGTTAGGAATGCAAACTCTTGGAAAGAGTTGACTGGAGAAGGAACCTACTTTTCAAGGCTGTGATTTATTTTGTTCCTGAATTAAGAATATGGCTGTGTCCTGCACACCTGGTATTAGTTTTGGAAGCATGAAAAGTGCATGGAGTGGTCATGAATTGCACACGGTTCCAGGAGCCGCTGCTGAGATGCGGCATGAGGCTGGGCATGAAGACCCTCAGGAATAGGCTGGAAGAGCCTTTGGAAGATGGACTGTGGTTTGCATGGAGACCTGAAGATGTTTTGGATATACCAGGACTGTGTAAAAGGGCTACCATGGAGTGCAGTGTTGGCCTGGGATCGAAGTTTTCCCTGGCGACTGTGCCCAGCTGGAGGGGTGGAATGGGAAACCCTGGAAACTGTCAGTCTCGGGTTTTATTGAACATGAACTGCAGAAGTTTGATAACTGCTGATGGTGGTTGAGTTTGCATTGTTCTAGTCTCTCCTTGCTATGCCTTACCAGTTAAAAATGTTTACCCTGTGCCTTCACATGTTGAAAGTATTTAACTTGTTTGATTTTACAGGACTCATTATCTTAAGTTGATCAAGACTGTGAGAACCTTTGAAATTGGACTGAATACAATTTACAATGTGTGATAGTTATAAATCTATCAGGGGCCAGGAACTAAATCTATTCGGGGCCAGGGGCGGAATGTGGTAGTTTGAATATATGTCCCCCAATATATTCAGTGTTTTATTAGTTATTGTTTGCATCTGCAATCACCTTGCTAGAGGCAATGTCACTGGGGGCCAGTCTTAAGGTGTGGTGGTGGGTTTGAGATTCCATTTTAAAGATATGCAAAGTGTGCCTAATAGGAGTTCCTGAAGCTTGCTGTGGCACTTTGGCTGTAGTTTTGCTCTGTGTGCTGTGTGGCTGGTTGGTTTTTCTCTCTTGCTTGGATCTATGAAAGCAGGCTGCTTCTTCTGCCATTATGGAACTTCCCCTGGATCTGTAAGCTTCAATAAATAATATCCTTTCCTCCATAACTTTGCCTGGTCTGAAAGTTTATCTCAGCGAACCTGAAGCTGTCTGCTACACCAGGCAACTAACATTAACTTCAAAATATAGATGCACTGTGTGAAGTAACTGTAATTAATCAGCTATAATTATTTGGTTAGCATCAAACTTTTCAAAATCCATAGTTCTTAAGACAATCTTTGCATGACTAAAGTGAAGACAAGTGTCATATTTGAGATATAGTCACTATCCCACTATTATATAGTCGCTATTCCATCATATTTTAAGTCAAAATACATAAAACTGAGGCAGCCAGTATGATTCTAATGAATGTGTTACATATTAACTAAGAAATTAAGAAAATTAACTCATAATTATTTATGATATAATTCATTGAAATCAAAGTTGAAAGAATCTTTCAAAATAGCTTGCACACAGATGGTGCCATTTCAAGCTATTTTCTAATCATTTTAATTTATTAGTCCCAATATGGTTGGCATAAGTCATGCTATTTAGTATTAATAGAAGTGATATAATTTCCTTCCATCCATCTGGAAACGAAAGCCATTTGGAAAATTGTGTCCTGGTCACTATTCATGTATTTCTAAGAATATATATGTGTAAAATAATATCAGGATTGAATAATGTGTAAATCCAGAAATATACCTATAAAGCACATTTTAATTTGAATGAAATATCCTTCATAAGCTGAAAGGTCTCAACATTTAGTCTCTAGCTTGGGCCGTTTGGGGAGTTTCTGAAGTCTTCAGTACTTGGAGTCTTGCTGACAAAAGTGGATAACTAGATGCTGTCTTTAGGGTATTGGAAACTCACCCCATTCCATATTTTACCCAGCTTGATGACAAGAACCAACTCAATGAAGCAAAGTTTACTTTGGCTTACAGTTCCAGAACATAGAAGCCATCAAGGCTGTGAAGGAATGGCAAGAGAGTGAAGCCCATCTACATATTAGTAAGCAGGAAACAGAGAAAAAGCAAGAATTGAGATCAGCATACAAAACCCTAAGTCCCGGTGCTTGTGAACCAATTATTGCAAGAAGACTATCTTCAAAAGCTCTACAGTCTTCCTCAACAGCACTGCCAGCTGGTGACCAAGTGCTCAAACACGTGGGCCTATGGAGATATTTCACATCCAAACCACAGCAGATTTGTAACTATTTATACAACAGCCTGTCTTTATTACTTTTTGTTTTTAATATATGAGATATCTGCAAAAGAACACCTTTAATAACCAAGGTTTTAAGATCTTCTGAATTAATGTTGGGTATAACTTGTTTTTTAATTATTATTTTATTTATTTTTGGAGAGAGACAGACAGAGAGGGAGAGGGAGACAGATAGAGATGGGCGCACCAGCAGTCTCTCAGCTGCTGTGAACAAAATCCAGATGTGTGTGCCCCTTTGTGGGCAAGTGTGGCATTACGCCCTTGCTTCACTTTGCATCTGGCTAAACGTGGGACTTGGAGATTGGAACCGGGTTCTTAGGTTTAGCAGGCAGGCACCTTAACCCCTAAGCCATCTCTCCAGACCAGGTATAACTTTGTACTAGCAACCCTATTAGTAACACAGAAAACCCTATACTTCTACAATAGGCAATAATTACAATTTGCTAGAGAAAGAGAGTAAGTTGATTTTAATAGCATCGGTGATGGATCTAGGAAGTACAATGAAGGAAGACAGAACAAGGAAACCAAGGCTGTATAAAAGAAAGTCAAAATGAGAGAACATAAAAACCAGTAAGGAAGAACTTTAAAGAAGGGAAATGCCAGGATGATTAAAATCAGGAGAACCTGTAAATGCAAGTTTCTGGGATCAGTAAATCCTTGGATTGAGATTACTTTTGAAAGTGTTCAGTAAAGAAAGGTAAGTACAAACAACAAAGGGATTTGTCTAAAAGGCCAGAAAGATAATTTGTGAATATAGTTATTGTAGTGACCTATGATATGTTATAGAATGGTATAGTTGAGGACAATCGGTGAAAAGTAAACATTATTAGAGAAGAGAACAGAAAATATCAGGTATATAAAAATGAGAACCACCACAGGGATTATGGAAGATTAGCAGTAGTTCCTTATGAATTTTCTTTCGGAAAAACCAAAAGGGTTATTCACAGCACAAACAAGAACAAAGGGTTTCATAGGAAGTTCATGCTGACTGGATGAAACTGAAAGCTAGGGAGTTTAAGGAAGGAGAGAATGAACAGGCTCTGTAAAGCACAAGAACATAGCAGGACAGTCTGCATAAGTGGCCAGGATATCTGGTGAGAAAAATACACATTAGCATACTTTTTGTAGGACAGGCTCCCAAAAATGGAGTCACCAAGGACAGCAGGATGGTGGCAGAGCAAGTAAGTGGATTATCTACAATCCTCAAGAAACTACTCAGACATTATCCCTTCCTTCCTTGCCTAATAATTCCCCCAGGTCATGGTTTTCTGTCCCTTATGCTAGTTGCCTATCACTATTCTGATCTTACACCCTAGCTATTTGAAATGGCTAAGGTAAAGAACAAAGGAGTTATTTCTTTTCCCCTGCCTAGCCTTCCCCCAGCTGAAGAAGCCTATAGAGCCCACTACCTGAGAAAGTCAGGTTGGCTGTGCTCCTGTCTTGTGAGTTAGCTGGTGCTTTTCCCAAATAAAAGCTTTCATCTTTGCCTCAGAGTGGTTTGTCTGGTTACGGTCACTCCCAAACCTCCCACCTTCCACTTGAGAAAGCAGTTGGAAAACCCTCCGAAGGGATGGAGACATAACAGTACAATAGGGGATAGGAATAGTACTGAAGAAGCTAACAGATGGAGTGTTGACTTCAAACCAAAGTTAAAGGGCAAGTGGAATTGATGTGAAGAAGAATAAGAAAAGAAATATGGGGTTATTAATCCTGTCAGTCTTAACACATCATCTAAATGTGTTCAACTCTTCCTCATCGTAGTGGGCAGGAGAAAAATAATATTGTCTGACCCCAAAGTAGTCAACCATGGGGACTTCTTTATACATGCAAGTGCTTATGTATTTGTGCATTTCTATAATTTTACTTTACAATTATCTCAGGCTACCAATGTGAAGAAGAAAAGTAAGTGACTGGTGGCTTTAGAGACAGTATTAGACTGTTGAAGAGTATTATTTGGGTCACATTTTCAATGTTTTATTTAAGAATATTTGCTAAATCAGAAATCATATTCATCATGATGACTAGTTTATATAACATTTTGAGAAATAAACATTGCAACATATTCATTGAGCCTTGTAAGAAATAAAAAAGAAAAGAAAAGAAACTGGTACCTGCTGTTGACATGATTGTCTTTGAAAAGAAATGGAAGTCAGAAATAGATAGATTTCTCAAGGGTAGAAATTCAGAGAGGAGTCATTGTACCAGTGGGTGCCTTGGGCTGGAAGAGCAAGCTATCTGTCTCATTGATGTTCGGAGTCCTAAGTAGACACTTTTAATTTTCTGAGAACAAGCCTAGGGACAGTCTAAGATCAGAGAAGTCATGTCATGAACCAGGATGCCTCACTAAGATCCTATCTGTCACCAGCCATATAAAATCTCAGGAAATGAATGCTCACATATTGAGGCTATTCATGTGGGACCATAAACTAGAATATGGAAGTATCAACTAAGCAAATTTTTGAGGAAGAAAAGGATAGTAGGATTTTGAGTGATATAGAGTTGTCATTTCCATTTATGTTCACAAATGAGACAAATAGGTATAGTTTTATATTGTGATATGTTTCTTTGAATCATATAGCTGTTATGCATTACTAAAATAAAGAAATTTGAAAGCCATGCTCCATATGAATATTTTCTTGATTATCAATCTTTTCCATATATTTTTTTGGGGGTGGTGTGGAGTGGCAGGAGTGAGGATGAATAAGGGAACTAGCAAGTTCAGAATATTACTAAGCTGACTTTCCCTATCAGAAGTGTAGAACTGGGTCAGGTGGGTGGTACACTCATATGTTTACTCTGTAATTGTCCACGTTCTTTCCCTATCCCCAGTAAAAATATATGTTATGGTTTCTTAGCAAGGCAAGATTCATAACTTCAGAAATATATCTTCCACAGTTCATGTGACATTTTGCCATAATGAACACATTGATAAAGAAGGATGCATGATTACATTTGACTGTATGTCTTTTATAATAAAATCAAAACTTTCATTACATGTCACTCAATCTTACTTTTTACTATAGTATTTATTATTCTTTGAGGTGGAACTCTTCAGTTTTAATTTGCTTCTTTATGATATGTTTCCTACTAAGTAAAATTGGGTCAGAGGGCTTCGTTTGCTTTATTTAAAACAACATTCTTGAAATGCAGTGTTGGAATGCAACTAGCCTGTTAATCAATTAAGGAAAGATTGAGTGTGTGCTGCTTTTTCAAGATTGTGATCCAGAAGAAACTCAGAGAGCACATTCCTGGGGAAGAACTTAAATTTTTGAAGAAACACAATCCAAAGAGATTGAACTCTTAATCACCTTATGGTTTAAGGAAAAGATTCAACTACACTGCCATTGAAAAACCATAAGCCTCTCATGTTCTTCTACAACCCTCACATATCTATAGAACATTAACTTGGAAAGCACCAAGTGGAAAATGTGATTATCTCATTTTAAAAAGTTAATATAAACCTATCAACTTAAAACATTAATCCTCAGTTTAGAAATAAGTTCCAGTAACAATATGATTTCTGATTTCTTTATCAATAGTAAACAAAAAGAATTTGAGAGGTGCTGGGCAGTTTTTGCTTCAGGCAGCTAGCTAAGGGGAGGATCTATGTCATATCTTGGCAAGGCCCACCTCAGCACACCCTATCTGCCCAGTTGCACAACTCAGTGTCAGCTAGTGTCAAACAACCAGGTCTCTCTCTTGAGCATGCAGGCTACCCAGGTGTGGATGGCCCTCTTCTCTGAGCTGAGACCAAAGGATTTTCCGACCTGAAACAGGTGTGCCAACCTTTTCAAGAGCTGGAACTTCAAATATCTCAGCAGGGCTCAGGGAAACAGATTTCGTTTTCTGTCTCTTTGGCTGCTCACATCCCCATGCCTTGATCTCCTCGCTGGTAATACTATGTCCTTCCCACTTTGGCACCTTGACTTGGCGGCCAGAGTGGGAAGGGATATTTACTTGCATTGTTTTTTATGGCTTCTTGATTATTTTGAAAGCAAAAGACTTTTTATTAAAAAAAAAAAAAAAGTTTCACATTTTTGTTTCCAAGGCCTGCGTTTGTTCTTGCACATGGGCTCCCTGTAGCATGGGACATATCCTCTCCTCCTCCCACCACACTTTCCCTTCCCTTCCTTGGTTCTCACACTCTTCCTATCCCTCTCATCCCTGATTTGTTGTTGTTGTTGTTGTTGTTGTTTTTCGAGGTAGTTTTGAATAAAAACGCGGTGATTTATAAACCATTCTTCTCAGCCTGTTTTCCTCTTTTGGTTAAAATACACACAGGATCTCAGGATTTTGGATTCAAGGACTTCTCTTGAACCCTCATATCGTATTAAATAATGGCTGGCATCATGGGGTACATTTCCCAGCCGTTAGGAAGTAAAGTCAGTGAGATTAAGAGGTTAAGGACCAGCACTTGGGAGGCAGAGTTAGGAGGATTGCCATGAATTTGAGGTCACCTTGAGATAACATAGTGAATTCCAGTACAGCCTGGCCTAGAGTGAGACCCTGCCTGGAAAAAACACACACACACACACACACACACACACACACACAAAAAAAAAAAAAAAAAAAAAAAAAAAAAAAAAGAATAAGAAAAAAAGGGCTGGAGAGATGGCTTAGCTTTTAAGGCTCATGCCTGCTAAACCTAACGACCCAGGTTTGACTCGCCAGGACCCACATAAGCCACATGCACAAGGGGACGCACCATTTGGAATTGGTTTGCAGTGGCTGGAGCCCTGGCATGCCCATTCTCTCTCTATCTCTGCCTACCTAGTTCTGTATCTCTCTCTCTCAAATAAATAAATAAAAATATAAATATAAAAAAAAAGAAAAAGAAAAAGAAAAAAATAGGTTAGGGCAGGACAATCTGGACCTCATGCAGTATAGTATAAATAGTTCTTTCTGTGCTGGAAGATGTATGTCATCTGGGGGGGACCTTGGTGTGGAGTTCAGTTCTGTGTTTAGAGTGAGCTCATATGGAAAATCTATTTTTAGCTGTCTCAAGAACCTCCACACCAATTTCCAACAATGGCTGGACCAGATTACATTACTACCAACAGTGTAGAAGTGTTCCTCTTTTTCCGCATCCATGCTGACACTAATTGTCATTTGTTTTCCTGATGGTAGCCATTCTGTCCTTGCTGGTGTTTGCACTGCTGTGGATGAATGATGAAATGAGTCAGCTTCTTCCATCATGATCAAGCTTCACCTGTAATCTGTAAGCCTATAATAAACTCTTTTCTCCTATAAAGAAATAAAATAAAAAAATAATAATCAATACAAATTTCTGCCAGTATGAATACCTCATTATCTGAATTACTTAGTTACCACAGTTCATCACCAAAAAGGTATGAATTTCACTAGTCTTGACAGCCATACCTAATGACTAACTACTGAAAATGGACTTAATTTACATGACACTGAAGAATATTTTTCTAAATATAACCCATAAGTAGTTGGTTTAAAGCACAAAGTACGAACAAAATTCATAGCAAAACAAAAATAAACTGTATAGACACATGGTATAATCATATCATTGGTTTGAAATGTTATTATACTCCACAAACATTCATACATTAAAATCACCAGTTCCTTACATTTGTATTATGAGGCAGGTATATTTTATTTTATACTTATCAATTTTCCTATTTGTCAACAAAATGAGATAAGAAAGTTAGTGTTAGTCCATTATAAAATCTGTATTTTTAAATTTTTGCTATTATAAATTCTTTATTTTTAGAAAAATAGAACATAAAGACATGTAAGAGAACATTAGAGATAAAATTTGAGGACAAATTTTCCACCTAGGTTGAAAGATTAAGTAATTGCTAATTCAATAATATCCCTTGCTTTAACATTTGTTCATAACTTTGCAAAATAACAAATGTTGGTTTATTGTCACTGGAAAAAGACCTAGCTTAGTCTTTGAACATACTAATTTCATTGGAAATAATAAATTTTAACACTGCCATCTCTATTTACCACAGAACTGAAAAAGACTCTCCTTATATATACAATTTTGATCACTTTATATTGTGAACACTTTATATTTAAAATTATAACAACAAAATGTTATAGTACCATGGGTTCTACATGAATTACATATTTATTTCAACAAAAAATTAAACTTACTAAAATGGTTTTCTTTGTAAATACTTTCCTTACTTTAACCTTTTGTAATTTTTTTTCTAAATTTAAAAATTCCTATGTAAATGCACATGTAAGTAGTTTTCAGTGTGTCCTGTTTACTGTCCTTACTCAGGGCTTTGTATTCACTCTGGTCAAAAATTTCCTTTGTCGTGCTGGAGAGATGGCTTAGCGGTTAAGGGGCCTGCCTGCTAAACCTAAGAAACCGGTTCCAATCTCCAGGTCCCATGTTTAGCCAGATGCAAAGTCACACAAGGGCTCAATGCTGCACTTGCCCATAAGGGGGCGCACACATCTGGATTTTGTTCACAGCAGCTGAGAGACTGCTGGAGCACCCATTCTCTATCTGTGTCCCTCTCCCTCTCCCTCTCTCTCTCTCTCTGTCTCTCTCTGTGTCTCTTTCCAAAAATTAAAAAATAAAATTATTTTTCTAGATTATTCTAATGGGATTCTATGTACCTTTAGCCACTTCCCTTTCTACTCTTTTTTTGACCATTCTTGTGTAGTATGGAGAGTCCCGTCCATTCAAAATCACTTGACCCAATCAAACTTAATTTTATATATCCTTCAAGAACATAAAATTTATACTGACCTCTCGTGTCTCTAAAGAGTTCTCAATTTCTTTTCTAAACATTTCTGGATGTTTGCTTAATCTAAAACGAAGTAAGGCAATGGTCTCCCTACATCTTTTCCCTAAAAAGCTTAGCCTGTTAATGCCTTGAAAATAGCCAACTGTGGTAATCCGGGTGTATCCCCACTACTGTGCAGGTTGACAAAAGTAGATGCATATCCTTGAGGCAGGGCTAGGATATACTGAGATGTTATGCCAAAGAATGAAATAAAGAAAGAAAGACAGAAAGAAGAGGAAGGGAAGGACGAAGGAATTAAATAAAGAAACAGGAAGGGAGGGAAAAGAAAATATAAGGGAAAGAGGAAAGAAAGAAATAGGGGGAAAGGAATGAAGTAAAGAAGGAAGGGAGGAAGGAAGAGAGTAAAATAGTTTAAGATAGAAACAAAACCTTTGTTTACAGTGTGAAATTTATAAAATGTTGAAATGCAATGTTCTTCCTCCTTGAATTCAAGATAAAGAGAAAGGGAAGTCATGGCCTTACTACTACAGACAGGAATAAACTTTGCAAATTGTTCTATATTCCCCATTGTCATTGTATAAATGCATGAAAAGGTCACAAGGAATCTATTACATTTTCATTAAATTTATGATATTTTTTGAAAACATAAGCATAGGCAAGGCATTATGTTTTGGAAAATCAAATTATTCATTTTAGCAATAATAATGAAAAGGTGTAATATATAAAGTATGCTTTTCATATTTTCCAATTTCAACTTCTATTAAAAATTTTAATGCTTGTTTCATTTTCTCAATATAAGTTCTTTATTGTCCAGTTAATATTAAAGTAAATAGGATAAAAATAAAATAAGTACTAGGGAGTAGGGGAATGGCTTAATGGGTAAGAGCACTAAATGCTTAAGCATTAGAACCTGGAATGATGTGACACTGTCTCAGTTTGCCTCTAGAACCCACAATAAAATTTGAGTGTGACCTACACATGAGTCTGCAGGGGTGGGGGGAGTTGGCATGGCTGTATTGAGACAAGATAATCACTCCCAAAAATCAGCTATAGGGTGAGGTCTAACTGGGGAATGAAGACTTATATGGAAGAGCAATGGGGGAGGATATCTGATGTTCTCCTCTGGCTTGTACCTGCATTCACAAGTCATGCTCTTATCTACACACACACACACACACACACACACACACACACACACACTCACACATATGAGCACACAAACACTGGAAGGATGTCTATGCACCAAGGAAATTGTCTCTCTAAGAAACAATAGTGCATTAAACAAACTGTAAGTCAGTACATCTTATAGCCTCATCTTACTTCTTTATCTGTTCTGACACATATTTCAATCTTTTTGTCTTGTCTTCCTTATTCCTTTTTTAAAATATGCAATATATGCAGCAATCAGTGTTATCATTCAATCCACGGCTGGAAAAAAAAAAAGACAGAAATATGACAGAAACAGTTTGAGGTAAATATCTCATAGAGGTGAATATTCTCACCAATGAGAATGTTTGTTATATGACTAATAGTGCATTTGTCCTTGGTGTGAAGATCCTACTTGAAAACGAACTAAGGACAAAGCAGCTTAAATGTTGACTCTCCAAAGGTATAGGGACTATTTCTCCACTAAGACCTTCATACTCCCTGTAATACATGTGACTGAGTCAGGGGAGCCAAACATCATGTTTTACTCGTAGCCTCACTTGTGCTGAGCATATTTACCTGTGGGAAGGCACAGCCTATTTTGAGGTCAAAGCTAAATTGCTCCATATGGACAGGGTCATGATGGTCTGTGCTTTTATTTCTTCTACAGATGCTACATCAGCTGGCTTGAGTTAGACCAAGAGTTTGTTTCTGTAACCTTTGAAAGTTGGTAGCATCAATTTGATGTCCTTATCATAGAAGAAAGAGCAGCTCCCACTATCACGTTCTGTGTCTGGTGCTCCTAAGACTGCTCAGTGCTCAGACTACAGTTCAGTCGCTCACACTTTCTAACAAAGCTGTAACAATCTCCAGATGGCAGCGAATGCTTTTTTCTTTTTCTTTTTGGACTGGGGTTTATTTTGTTTTATATTTTTATATTAGCAACTGAACCCCTCTCATTGAACACATTTTATGACTGCTTTTAATAGCTTCTACCTATTTATTTTTATTAACATGTATTCATACTCAGAGGAGTTGTATTTTGACAATTCCATACATGCAGATAATGTAGTTTGGTCATAGTCATATTCTTAGTTATTTTCTCTTATGTCCTCTCCAAATTTCCTCCTTTTTCACTTCCCATATGTGTTTGCAACTTTTTTTTTCCAAATCACATGATGCTGGATTAAAACACACACACACACACACACAATTTAATGGCAATTGATTTGTTAAAATTCAATGCTTAATACCTGTTGTTGCACCAATGAAATTTGCATTCCTGTCACCTTTCAGATTTGCTCTGTGAAGGTTTGATTCAGGTGTCCCCCCCAAAATTTATGTGTCCTGGATGCTAGGTCCCCAGCTGGTAGCAATTTGGGAATTGGAAACTCCTGGAGGTGATGTATTGTTGGGGGCTTGCTGATGGGTGTTATAACCAGTTTTCCCTTGCCGGTGTTTGGCACACTCTGTCATGGTTGTCCACTTGATGTTGGCCAGGAGGTGATGTGCATCCTCTGCTCATGCCCTCATTTTCTCATGCTATCTTTAAGCTTCCCATAGAGTCTGGAAGCCTACAAACCCTTTCCTCCCACAAATTTCTCTTGATCAGGTGTTTTCTGCCAGCAACATGAAGCTGATTGCAAGAGTCCCATTATTTTCTTTCAATTTTTCATATGTGTGAGTTAAGTTGCTTATAAGTAGTTAATGTGCATTCATATTTTATACTTGCTATGAAAATATAAAATTTCATACTGTTTCTATTAAAATTATGTATTTATATTAATTATATATTTTGACCACATCAAATTTATTATTTTTAATTTTTAAAAATTTATTTCAGAGAGAAAGATGCAGAGAGAGAGGGAGAGAGAATCAGTGTGCCAGGACCTCCAGCCACTGCAAATGAACTCTGGATATATGATCCACCTTGTACATCTGGTTTATGTGGGTCCTGAGGAATTGAGTCTGTATCCTTTGGCTTTGAAGGCATGCAACTTAACTGCTAAGCCATCTCTCCAGACCCCATATATATAATTTTATTTGAGAGAGGAAAAGAGGCAGAGAGAGAGAGAGAGAGAGAAGAGAGAGAGAGGGAGAATGGGCATGCCAGGGATTCCAGCCACTGCAAACAAACTCCAGATGCATGCGCCTCCTTGTGACTCTGGCTTACATGGGTCCTGGGGAATTGAGCCAAGGTCCTTTGGCTTTGCAGGCAAGCACCTTAACTGCTAAGCCATCTTTCCAGCCCCCACAAGTATATTTTTGATCACTGCATTTTATTTCTCAGTATGTATAAGTAAATTTAATTGGCTTCAGATGTGTGTGTGTGTGTGTGTGTGTGTGTGTATTGTCATTAAATTCAACAATTTACATTATTTTAAATTTACTTATTTAGTTAGAGTTAGGATTTCCATTGAAACTATGATTTGAAATAAATTTTATTGCTGCAAGGCTGGAAATATGCTAGAACAGTGAAACAAGCATCAAGTCCATTGTACAATTTCTAGAAATGAACAAAATAGTAAAAGGAAAAAAAATCCCAGTTCAACTTCTATTTTTTTTTCATAATAGTTCAACCATTTTAGAGGTATAAAATGAGATTTTTCGGGCTGGAGAGATGGCTTTGCAGTTAAGGCACCTGCTTCCTAAGCTTAAGAACACTGGTTCCAATCTCCAGCGGTTCCAATCTCCAGGTCCCACGTTTAGCCAGATGCAAAGTGACGCAAGGGTGCAATGCGACACTTGACCACAAGGGGCGCACACATCTGGATTTCATTCACAGCAGCTGAGAGGCTGCTGGAGCACCCATCTCTATCTGTCTTCCTCTCCCTCTCTCTCTATGTCTTTCTGTGTCTCTCTCCAAAAAAAGAGATTTTCTTCTTATATATATTTAAATATAAAATTAATTATTAATATATCACAAACAAATTTCATGTGAAAAATTCATATGTAAGATTGTATCCTATAGAAAATTAGGGAACTATAGGATTAATTTTAATTTTACATACAATTATAAAGTGAGTATAGATGAAGCCTCAGTGGTAGAGTACTTGCCTAATGTGCAGAAGATTCTGAGTTTTCAGCAATACAGACCCACAACAGTAACCATGAAATCCAAGAGAATAGAAAATGGAAAGGTGATGCTGGGGAAATTGCTCAGGAGTTGAACATGTTTGAAAGGCTTGCCAGCCCGAGGTTTGGTGCCCCAGTAACCCCGTAAAGCCAGATGCACAAAGTGGCATCTTCATTTAGACTTTGTTTGCAGTAAAAGGAGAATCTCATGTGCTCGTAATCTCTTATCATCTCGCTCTTTCTCTCTCTCTTTCACACACACACACACCCACCCACCCACCCACCCACACACACACACACACACATTAATAAGGAATAAAAATTAACAAAAAAAAAAAAAAGAAAAGAAAATGGAAAGATCTCCCATGTTCACAAACTGGAAGAATGAAATTGCTAAAATTACCATATTATTGAAAATAAGCTATGGATTCAATGTGAAGTTACTATTCACATTCTTTAGTGAAATAGAAAAATATCCTAAAATGTTTATGGAATTCAAAATCCTGAGCAAAAGAGTAGTGTGACAGATATCAAAGTACCACTTCAAAACTAAGTATAGAGACATAGTAACAACAACAAAAAACTGCAAAATTAAAAATTAAAAAAAAAAGAAAGGAATGTGCTAGAGAGATGGCTTAACCAACAACGCACTTGCCTGTGAAGCCTAAGTACCTATGTTCTAATCTCCAGATCACACATAAGCCAGATGCTCAAAGGTGAGACAAGTGTAAAGTCACACACACCCACTAGGTTGCACAAGTGTTGGCATTCCAATGCAGTGGCTGAGGCCCTGGAGCTCCAATTCTCTTTCTCCTTCCCTCTTACTCCATATCTTTCTCTCTTTTGCTCCCTCTAAAATAAAATTAAAAAAAAAAAAAAAACAGAGCTGGAATAAAAAGATACACAGACCAAATAAAAGATATAGTCCGTATATAAGCCACTAGATTTCCAACAAAAGTCCCAAAGATATATGTTGTAAAAAAGACAGCATCTTCCACAAATGGTTTTAGAAAACGGGATATACAATGTGAAAGACAAAAACAAAATTTCAGTGTTTCATTCTGAAAAAAAAAAATCAATTCAGAATTATCAAGTCTATTAAAATGAGACATACAATTTTGAAACTATTAGAAGAAGACATAGGTGAAATACTGAATAAACACAAATATTCTGAAGAGGAGCTCAATGCCTAAAGCTTTGGTGACAGTTATTAACTAATAGGATCCCATGAAGTTAAAAAGCTTCTGTATAGTAATGGAAAAATTAATAGCATGTGGCCTATGCAATATAAAACTATGATAGACATGTAGAGAATGGATTAGTATCCATAGTAAATAAAAAAAAAACTCAATGTTTAAAATATAAAGAACACCTTGTAATCCATTCAATAAATAAGCAAATGGATAACACACTTGTATAAAGGAAAAAATACAAATAATCAATAAGTTTAAGCAAAAAGGTTTTCAACATCCTTGCAAGTCAAACAAATGAGATTCAATGTCCCCTGGTCAGAATGGCAATCATCAAGACTCTACAGCATGATGAGGTTTGGTGAGACAGCGTGCTTCTGAAATACAGTTTAAACCATTATAAATGGCTGTTGTCAATGTGAATTCATCTTCCCACTAAACTAAACAGAGTGGAGCACATGGAGAGGTTAAAGGACAGCTTAGTGTGTTGATCCTCGCCTTCTACCTTGCTTGAGTCAGGGTCTTTTTCACTGCTGTGAATGCCAAACTCAACAGCCCACGATCTTCTGGGTAGCATTCTGTAGACGCCTCTCATGTAGTTGTAAGAGTAGGGTGTTGTTGGCATCCATGCTTCTGGCTTTAAGTGGGTCTTGGGGAATCTGAATTCAAATTTTTATAATTGTGCAGCAAGTACTTTATCCATAGAGACACATCCATCTTCCCATTTCTCTTCCCCCACCTTTTTTTTAAATAAAAAATGATGTCTGTGCATTATTGTAAGGTGTATTGTTTTTATATCCAAATATTTGGACATTTTCCATATTGTGGGAGTGCATGGAACATTCTCAAGCTATAGAATGTTGTCAGCTTCTAGCAGATTATTAACATTACACTTGAAGTGCTGCTTTCAGTTCATTTTCACCATTACTTATAGGCCAGGGAAGTGAGTGATTGTGTGATGATGTACATACCCATGTCTCTCCAAATCTGGACTTGGTGGCTTGTCCTGTGACAATAATTAGTGGAAGCTGCATAAAAAAAATCCAGTTTTAGTTTGTCATTTTTTTTAAATTATATATATATATATATATATATATATATATATATATATATATATATTTATTTATTTATTCGAGAGGAGAGAGGGGGAGGGAGAGAGAGAGAATGGGCATATCAGGGCCTCCAGCCACTACAAACAAATTCCAGATGCATGCATCCCCTTGTGATCTGGCTTATGTGGGGATTAGAGAGTTGAACTGGGATCCTTTGGCTTTGCAGGAAAACGCCTTACCTATTAAGCCATCTCTCCAGCCCTAGTTTGTCAAGTTTTTGGATGCAGTAAGGGTGAGAGATGATCTGCAACCTGCTTGTACACCACAGTGGAAGCATTCATAATCTGAAAAAGTTTTAAATATCTCCAATAGACACATTTTTTTTCTATTGTAATATTTTTTTCCCTTTTTAATGGGTATACCAGGGCCTCTAGCCACTGCAGACAAACTCCAGATGCATACACCTGTTTTGTGAACCTGGCTTTACATGGGTAGTGGGGAATTGAACTCAGGTAATTAGGTGGTTGCAGGCAGGAGTCTTAACGACTGAGCAATCTCTCTAGCCTCTATTTCAAAGATTTGTTTGAGAACCACTAAAAATCAAATAATCTCTTATAGGATATAAACACATGGAAACAATAAATTTTAGGCTGTAGAGTTCTTGAAATTATAAGTTTTTTTTTTTTAAATGTTATTTACAAACAGTAAACACATCCAGACTCCTCCAGGCACAATAAGCTAGTGTAAGACAGTTTTGAAGAGAAAGCATCTTTGAGATGTCATTCGAATTCTTACATAGTTTGATGTTTGAGTCAAAAAAGTAATGTATAGATGTCTAGTATAAGATTTGTTTGCTGAAGAATAAAATACAAAGCTAAAAGTATTTAACAGATAGCATTAGCCATAACAGGGAAGGGTGCATAGTAAAATAAACTAACACCTAATAATCTTTAGGGGAAAATATTTCTTTCCACCATTCATACTGACAACTTTTCATAGGCAATGTTCATAATCCCCAAATCTCTAATAAATCCAAACATATTAAACCTAAGTGTAATTTTTGTTCTGTTTTTCCTTGTTTCTTTTGTGTTTGTCTCTATCTCTTCCCTTCCCTTAGTCCTACATGTTTCATCCCATCTTTCCTTTTAATCGGTATTTTGAATTAAATAAGCCTCAATTATTTGAATGTGAACTAACTCTCACAATATCATGTCCTAACCATATGATCCTCATCTTTTGGTGCTATTTTGTGAAGTCATGGACAAGCTTTAGAAACTTTAGAAGTAAACGGATACAAATAGGATCATGGAGACGGTCTTTTAGGGTGACTCCCTGCCCTTGGCTACTTTTGAATTCTGTTTTTCTCTATTTGGTGTGATATGATAGTTTCTAGCACATATTTCCACAACCATGAACTGAACTATTCTCCATCTTTTCCCAGCCATGACGTTCTGACACTCTCTGAAAGTATCAGCATAAAGAAATCTTTCCTCCCTTCCTTTATTTATTTTGGTATTTGTTGTGAGGATGCTAATATAGTTGAAATGAAAGTTTAAACACTCATTTTGTATCCCCTTCCAAATTAGCAGGTCAATATTCAGTTTTCACTTAGATATCTTATAAACATAAAATTACTTTACCCAAAACTGGGATGCTCAAATTCTCTCCTAAATTTCATATGTCTCCTATAGTTTCATCCATCTGATGAAAGGGCATCTTTATTTTTATTCTGTTTCTGCTCAAAATTGTTATTCATACTTATATTTGTTACTTGATCCCATAAAAGGGCTACACCTAATACTATTAGTTCACATTTCAAAATGTGGTGGATTTTTTGAGTGTAGGCATCTGGAAATAAAAGTAAATGCCTACCTGAGCCGTGTTCCCTCGACACCCTTCTCTTTGAGACTGTCCTGTTGCTGCACATTAGAAACATGTGTCCTGAATCATTTCATAGAAACAAAATCTCTCAGGGGTTTCTTTTCCATTATATATATATATATTTTTTTTTAATAAGTGCTAAAAAGAGGTATACAGTCATAATTATATATTTACTTTTTCTACTCTACACAAACAAATAACATGAATTCATAAGATGCATTAAAGTTGTTTTCTCCCCTTTGGTTCTTAATCACTAATACAAATCAACATTCAATGCACACACAAGAAAACTACAATCTAGAGTAAAACCCACTGGATTTTTTTTTTTTTTTTTTTAGTTACATAGATTCCCAAAGTGAGATAACTTTTTTAGAATGTTCATTATATGGTACTGTACATATTTTCAAAACATTTTAATTACTGATTTAATTTTACTTCCTGTTCTCGTCCCACTTCTAAATTACATTTATAGAATTTGGAGGATTCAAAACCTTTGCCAAGAGACAAAGCCAACATTCCCACTCTGTTTGATTAATATGCTTGTATGTAATTTATGTTTCTTTCATTTTTATGAAGATTAAACTGATTTATGCTATCCATGTACAGACCCAATTTTAGTATTCTTTGAAGTTTGGATAGCAAAGGATTTTTTTTTTTCAAATAAGTTACGAATTGGTGTTTAAAAATCACAAATTTATTTAACTTTCAGCTCTTTCGTGCTAAATCTATATTTTAATAAAGTATTAGAGATTGTTCTTCCATCAGCTGAAAACAACTGAATGAAGTTTATAACTCAAAGTTCATGCTGCACTTTGAAAAGAAAGGAGAATTAATGAAGTCAAACTCTCTGTTTTAGGGGATAAATAGAGTCTACTGAGAAATGGTTCTAAATGGCACATAACTGTTTTATGAATCAGGCAGAATGAGCTGTGCAGGGCTATAAAACAATTATGGTTATTCATTGAGCCTGGAGTAGTAAAGGGATAGTTGAGAGCTAATAGCATTTCCTCTCTACAAGTAAAAAAGAACAAGAATGCATTTATCACTGAGCTCAAGCTGCAAGTATAATTGAATGGAGGAAGTTTTTATTTCTGTTATGCAGCTAGAACAAATAAAATGTATTAATAATTAATTTTCTGGAAGTCAGTTCCATAATGAAGACATTAGACAGAATAATGCATAACCAAAAAGAGACAAAAGAAACTGCTTTCATAGTTACATTCATGAATGGGTTATCAAACTAAACAATTCAGAAGTATTTTTTAAAGCCCTGTGTGTGTGTGTGTGTGTGTGTGTGTGTGTGTGTGTGTGTGTGTATAAGAGCAAAATTATGGATGTTGGTTCTCTCCTTCCTTCTTCTTTGAAGCAGGGTTTCTTTGCCACTGGCTCATTCATTCATCAGGCTTGCTGGCCTTTCAGCCTCTGATTCGCCAGTCTTCATTGCTCATATCTCTGAGTAAGAATGCTGGGATTACAGACACATGCTACCATGTCTGATAATTTGTGTAGGTTCTGGGGATCTAAACTTCAATTATCATGTTTGTAAAGTAAGTATTCTATCCACTGAGCTGTCTTTCTATCCCTTATTTGTAATTTTAAGCTGAAAAATTTCAATAAGTAACATAAATCATAAGCTACTGGAGCTTTTAAAAATATACAACATTTTTAAGAGAAACATACACATATACAACATTATATGCAACATTATGTAATGGCCATCTTCATTTATAGTATACTGCTTGAGTAAATTACCAGGAACATCTAAAGCAAATGACACACACTCTGCATTGAAAGTTTGTAGGGACTATTACTCAGTGACAGAACATTTCAATATTTAGCAGATGTCATTATTCACAGCACAGAGAAAATAATCAAACACACTTTCAGGGAACAAATAAAAGTATTATAATATAAAAGTCAGTAATAAACACATTTTAGATGAGATTGACTAAAAAGAAAAAAAAATATAAAGTAGAATTCCTCAGTAAGTAATAGAACAATGTTTATAATCTGAACTGTGAAGTAATTGTTTATTCTACTGTGGGTCTAAATTTTATAGGGCCAAAAAGCTGAGTGAATATTAGCAAAGGAGATTTTTAGAGCAAGATAAAAATGTGTTAAATGCTGCCAAATCTTGACTTCAAGTCTCTATAACTAGATTTTATATTTTTCTGTATTGTAATCTGACAAAGTAATAATAGAGTTCAATAAGGAGAAACAAATTGAATAAGCTTTGAATAGAAAATCTTATTTGAAGACTCACTACCCTCCTGTTTAGCCAGAGTATTATATTCTAATGAGAAACAGGCGCTCAGATGCCAATCAGCACGTCTAGACTCTGTGTCAATATTGCGTGACCAGATGAGAACTCTAAACTTGTTTTTTTATGTTCTGAAAATTAAGATCTGATATTTATAGGGAAATAAAACTCTGCATATTTCTTCTGTCCTTTGGTAAAAAAAAAAGTTAAAATAGTTCTGTTTTTCCTTTTATACTCTTAACCACAGATATGTTGATGGTGGCATATTTCTTGTCATAAAATATATTTACTTAAACACGCTTAAGAACATACAGTTACTCTCAGAAAGGAAGGAGCTAAATATACTTATAATTTTCTACAAAGTCCCTCATCATTAATGTCCACTTAACTTTCTAGTTTTATCTCCTACTTCAGTAGGTTAATTATGCTGAAGTTATTTAAAGACTATTGAAACATGGACATAGGCCTACCTGGTGATTTCTTGTTCATGGTCCCATTCTCTGCCAGTATTTACTGCTTGATCCCAGAAGGTCAGAGAGTCTCTGGGCAGGGTGGGCTGCATGAAAATGTCCACTGAGTAACTTCTTATTGCTTTTTGTCCTTACACACACTTCTATAGTTTCATCATGGACTCACTTCCTCTTGAACCCAATGATGTGATTCTTAAAAATCTCTATACTCACTTATCTTTCAGAATAACTATCTCATGATATTTTGAACTGCTTAGCATTTTGTATTGTTTTTCTCTGAACTGGCTATTTGATCCTTATCAAAGTTTTCAGTTCATTTTTTCTAGTTGTAACCCTTATAAACTATATTTTGTTTGCACGAAATTATCTTACTACATACTATTTCATATTTAATATTATTTGTTGGCTTTTACCCATTTACTATGAATGGACCATTAGTCACAGGAATCATATTACATGATTTAAATCTTAGATTTCACTATACAAATAAGTCATGAGATCCTATTGTATCTCAAACATAGATAACTTTGCAAGTTAGCTTCTGTGTAAAGACAATAATTTTGCCTTCTGGTTGTTGGAGTGTAAGAAGTCCCTCATCAAGTCCTGTGAATAATTAACCATCACAGTTAGTAGCCCTGTTTGAAGTGTTTATGGAACCTTGGAGAGTTGGAGCTTTGCTGAAGGAGGTGTGTCTTCTTCCTCTTTTGTCATCATCATCTTCTTCCCTTAACACAAAGCACAACATACAGTCAGCATTTTGAAAATCCTGTTTAGAGAATGAATGTTTCTGAAAATGGATACATGGATGTATTGGCAGTATCAGTATATGAAGTAAATATAAAATTAGCTGAGGATCCAGTTAAAGCATGAAGATTATGTAACTCTTCTCTATTTTCAAATACTCTCTGATGAACACTTTAGTGAGTATTTATTCTTTTTCAATGTCTATGTGTAGTAGGTACTACTAAGTAGTCTCTAAATCTGTGGCCAATATACACTCACTTCTCTAAGTTTCTTTTCTATCTCTTCTTCCTTTGCCTTATACCCTTCCTCTTCTTCATCTAGCATTTTTGGATTTCTGGAACTTCGTCCAATATGGACAGTTCCTCCAGTACGTAAAACATTATCTTAGTTCCCAGTGACACCCACGGAGATAGTTACAACTTCTGTATCCTGTCAAGATAAAGAAAAACATAAGGTAAGAAAACAATATGTGAAAAAATAAAAATACTAAAATTGTATATGAATAACTCATTGTATATTTTAATATGTTTCAGATAATCACATTTTGCATACTAGATATGACACTTTAATAAATAAAAATTAATAAATGGAAAATAATATCGGATCATTTCCTGTTACAAAAAAAGTCTTATTAATTTTTTTTTTTTCATTTCAGATGGCTTGGTGTTTCAGTTAAGTAAATGTATATGAAAAAGACTTTATTAAATGTGATTTATATTAACACATGTACTCATAAGCTGGTGTACATAAAGCTAAATGTGAAACATATCATAGAGTAAAAGATACATGGATGTAAAAATATTTTTTTGTGTTGATGTTTAAATGAGAGCATATTGGGCTGGAGAGATGGTTTAGCAGTTAAGGCGCCTGCCTCCTAAGCCTAAGAACGCTGGTTCCAATCTCCAGTGGTTCCAATCTCCAGGTCCCACTTTTAGCCAGATGCAGTGACACAAGGGCACAATGCCGCACTTGACCACAAGGGGGCACACACACCTGGATTTCATTCACAGCAGCTGAGAGACTGCTGGCGTGCCCATCTCTATCTGTCTCCCTCTCCTCTCTGTCTGTCTGTCTGTCTCTCTCTCTGTGTCTCTCTCCAAAAATAAATAAAATAAATGAGAGCATATTAAACTATAAGAAAATATAGAGAATTTCTAGTCTTATGAGAGTTTATATACAAATTTGATTTATGTATTAATATTGATATTCTTATATATTCATGTACATATAGATGTAGGGATTTGACCAGTTTAGTGATTTACTGAACTATGAAGCAGCAGAAGTGGCATGAGAATCCATAACTCACAGTAGAATTTCCTTTTCAACACATCATGGAAGACTTCTTCTAAGGAACATTATTTCATCCTTATAGTATATTTTCTATGACACTCATAGAAGATATATAGATAATATATTAGTTTTACAAGGAGGTTTGAACAGTTCTATTTTAAGAATTTTCCATCTATTATATTTTGAAAGTAATAGATTAGATTCAATATCATATGCTTTAAATTTTGAACTTACATATTTAACAAACATATATGACAATGTATTTACAAAGAAGAAAGCTGCCAGAAAAAACTAGATAGATATTTTTTCTTTGCTATGGACTAGGAATATGTCCTTTCTTATGTTTTATAAACATATATTCAGACTTAAAACCCATTTAACATTTGTGAGTTTTATTTGAAAACCTTTACAAGTTAATTTTTGTAAAGGTACATCCTTAACTGTTGTAAAGTGAATTGAGGTCCACATTCATTTTTTTATTGTTTATATTATGGGCATATCACTACTCAAAGTTGGTACATAACTCTACAGTAATGATTTTCATATGACTTTTTAAATTAAGGATCCTTACAAAAATAAAATAACGTTGCCACTCTCGTCATAAGAATGGTAAAAATACAGAGTATTTACAAATAAGCATCTACTTAGAAAATTAAGAATAAGCAAATATATATATAGATTTAAATACATTTTCCTTTTAGAAATTATTGTTCTGGTTAAGTAATTCATGGAAGTTAAACATAATCACATAAACATATATTGATGATACTTTTTAACCTGAAAGAACAATCAATTCTCCCCTATTACTTAGAGAAATCTCATGTCTAAAAGAAAGCTTTGATGCTACAGTGAATCATCACCATAAGAAAAGTACAGAATGCCCTTTCTTTTGTATTCATTTTATGAATAGTTTTACAGTATGTCGAGGATATAAGTTTATTAAAATATTTTTAGGCACAACATACACTTACATGACTCTCAGGAAGAGAAAGAATGGGCTCATTAGGGCCTCCAGCCACTGCAAACGAACTCCAGATGCATGTGCCACCTTGTTCACTTGGCTTATGTGGATCCTGGGGAATTGAGCCTCAAACCGGGGTCCTTAGGCTTAACAGGCAAGCGCTTAACCACTAAGCCATCTCCCCAGCCTCTTGTTTAAAGTCTCCTAGCCTATGACATTTGAATCACATACAAAAAAAAAAAAATACTTTCTAATTTCCCTGTTTTTTAGAGAGTAGATATATGCATGCATACAAGTAGAGAGCTTCCACAGTGATTTTCAAAGAAAGTGTTTGACTCACATGCAAGGGTATCATTCTTAGATTATTTCTTTTTGTATTTAGAAAAGCTGTGCAAGAAACAGAGTTGGGAAAATAGATTGATCAACTGAACTAAGGTGTTCAAGGCTAGACGATACAGAGAAGTGTTTAAAATAAAATAAAATAATAAAATAAAACTACTGTAGTGTCATGGTGATTACTGAAATATGGGCTTGCATTTACTATGGCATGCTAAGAGAATAACTTCAGGACATTGGTCCTTTCCATCCATCTGGTTTGACAGGGTCTCTTGCTGTTTGCCGCATGGAAGGCCATATTCACTGGTATTTAAGCTTTGGGATTCACCTGGCTCTTCATCCAATGGGGCTGAGTACATTTGATTACAGACACATGTGTCACTACATGTCCTGATTTGTATTGGGGTATGAGATCAAACTATGGTATGCAGGTGTATGGAGCAGAACCCTTTTCCCACTGAGATATATTCCCAGCTCTGAAATGAAGATACTTAAAAATAATAATAATTGTATTTACTTATTTGCAAGCAGAGAGAGAAAGAGACAGAGTTTGGGGAGAACATGGCCTCCAGCCACTGTAAAGGAACTGCAGATGAATTTACACGCTGTGTGTCTGGCTTTACTTGGGTACTAGGGAATCAGACTCGGGAGGTTAGGCCTTGCAAACAAGCACCTTAAATGCTGAGCCATCCCTCCATCCTGAAGAGTCTTGACACTACATTATTCTGAGTGTCTGAAGCTCCTGAAAATGTGATGTATCCCCACAGAAATTTCCTCTATCTTTAAACTGATTTTGATAGCAAAATCTCATGAATAAATAAAAATTCATTCAAAAATTACAAGTGTATCTGTTAGATCAGTCCTACCCCTGCATACCCTGGTTTTACTAGAATAATTTCTTATCACCTGCTTTTGTGGTAGTTACATATTTAAACAAACACTTTGAATAACACAGATTTGAATATGCTTGGAAATTTCTCAGCATGCCATGCTGACAACTTCTATGAATACAGAAACACTACAGTTTGAACTCTTTTATTTAATTAAATTTATTTATTATTTTAGAAAGAGAGAGCTATAAGTGGAGAGAGAGACAATGAGAAAAAGAGAAAGAATGAGTGTGCCAGGACTTGTAGCTTCTGCAACTTAACTCTGGATGTGCCTATGCCACATTGTGCATCTGGCATCTGGCTTACATGGGTACTGGGGAATCAAACCTGGGTCCTTAGGCTTTGCAAGCAAGCACCTCAACCACTAAACAATCTCTCAGGCCTGAGTTCACACCCTTGATCTTGTATTACACGTATGAAGAATACAGATGCTATTATAGTTTTCATTTCTTTTTTTTAATTTTTATTTTTATTGACAACTTCTTTAATTGTAGACAATATCCCATTTTATTTCCCTCCCTCCCCCACTTTCCCCTTTGAAACTTCACTCTCCATCATATCCCCTCCCCTCTCAATCAGTCTCTCTTTCAGTTTGATGTCATGATCTTTTCCTATTATTATGATGGTCTTATGTAGGTAGTGTCAGGCACTGTGAGGTCGTGGATATCCAGGCCATTTTGTGCCTGGAGGAGCACATTGTAAGGAGTCCTACTCTTCTTTTGGCTCTTACATTCTTTCTGTCTCATCTTCTGCAATGGACCCTGAGCCTTGGAAGGTGGGTTTGAGACATTTCAATGCTGAGCACTCCTCTGTCACTTCTTCTCACAATTCATATGAGTGAGTTGAAGGTTTGTATATCAGAAACTCATGGAAAAGGTACAGATTTTCTATGTTTTGAAACATCATTGTCCTGAGGGAATTTTGCAGTGCAAAGTTATCCCTTTAAATATATGCTAATGCCTTTCTTTAGACCTCTGAGGGGCTCACCAAAGGAAAGATATCGTTTCTGCGTGAGTATCAAATTCCAAATATATTTCATATTTGCAACCATACTTCAAAACATTTCCTTGACTAGAGCTGCACCAGAGGAGAGGACAGAATATTATGAAAGGCCTAAGAGTTTTTCAGGTAGGTATTTAATAAGCACTTTTTCCTCTTTCCTTTGAGCTATCACTATCATTTGGTAAATCTCTTAGATGATTATTAGTGAGACTTTATTTCCATCTTCCAAGCAGCCATAACAGCTGAAATTCATTTCCTTTCAATTCTAACTTAATATTACCCTTTTCAGTCTTCTCTGACGTTAGAGAACAATGATTGCTATTTTCAGTAGACGCAAAAAAATAATACTTTAAAATTCAGGAATATGGAAAAGTTATTTGTGGCCTTTATTCTGTCTTAGAAGAGTGTCACCTAAGTAACTTCGGCTTGGAATTTGTTTGTCAGAGTTTGAAATGGGAGATGCAACTGATAGATAGGTAAACTCTTTTACATATTTATAGCATGCTGATTACAACTAATTACTGAAGCACATAAATGTGAGATTTATTTTCAAGAGAGCTGGAATCAAATTTATAACAAAATTTACATTCAGTTAACTATACAAGGAATCTTTCTTGCATTTTTAACTTTTAAAAATATGGTTATTTTTCCTCAACCAAATGCTAAATGGCAGTTTAAATTCCAAATTCAACTCTGATGTTTAGCTGATATGAGAAATTGAGAAAGTAAATTAATTTTTCTAACCAGTAAGCCTTGCAGAAAAATTAATGTTTACCTCAGAGCTTTGACATTTACACAATAAGAAGTTTCTATGCCTTCTATTTTACAAGAATCTAATACACATTCCATTTCTTTATACAAATGTGCCAGCTCTTTTGCTTTTTTAGTCACTCCGAATGTTTGCATTTTCTTACCCATTTGAAATGATTTTGTGTGTGTGTGTGTGTGTGTGTGTGTGTGTGTGTGTGTGATTTTTTCCAGTGAAATGTGGGCAGAAGTGACTTGTCTCATTTCTAGGTTTGCTTAGTTCAAATTCTGAGGAAACTTTGTGATATGTTTGTTTCTTTCTTGGTTCTAAGGAAACATTTCAGACAGTGCATATTTTGTAAGGAGGGCAATGATAATTCAAGTACCTGACTCTATTTGAATATATGACTGTGATAAAAAAATAAAAATGAAAGATAAATCAGGGGACAGCCTCTTTAGCATTAACTCAGTGTGAGGAGTCCTTAGTTACAATGTCAACTTATGAAAATTTCATAATTGCTCACATAATGAAATATAGTTGAATATCAAAAACTTTGATTAATAATTCTCCATTCTTGAGTATGACTTTAGAAAAGGAATATTGGGCTGGAGGGATAGCTTAGCAGTTAAGGCACTTGCCTGTGAAGCCTACAGACTCAGGTTCCATTCCCTAGAACCCACATAAACTAGATGCACAAAGTGATGCATGTTTCTGGAGTTTGTTTGTGGTGGCTAGAGGTCCTGGCATGCCCACACTAATTCCTCTGTCTCTCTTCTCTCTAAGTCTCTCTCTCTCTTAGTCTCTCTCTCTCTCTGATTGCAACTAAATAAATAAATATAAAAAAGTCTTTCTTAGCTCTGATTAATTTAATACATTTTCCCTAGTTCCATCTATTTTTCTGCAAATTTCATAACTTCATTTTTCTTAACAGCTGAGCAAAAGTCAATTATGTATATGAACACATTTTCATTACCCCATCATCAGATGATGCTCATCTGGGCTGATTCTATTCCCTAGCTCATGTGACTATAGTAATGATGAACATTGATGTGACTCCCCAGTGCTGGGATTAAAGATGTGCTCCATCATGCCTGGCTGGTAGTTGCTTTTTGAGAGACCTTACATTGATTTTCATAGTGTTTATAACATATTATAACAATCCTACCACAATGAATAAGAATTCTACTTTATTATATGTGGATCCTAGCTACCAATGATTGGACTTCTGAGTAGGAATAAAACTCAGTGACAGAAGCCAGTAAGCTAGAAAGGGGCTATAAAGGGAATAGAAAGGGAAGGGGGGTGGGGGAATTAATAGGATGGTATTGTGTATATGTAAGTAGAAGAACAGAGTAATTGGGGTGAAAAGGCCTAAGGGAGGTCAGGGAAAGAGATTGAGTAAAGGAAAGGTGGAGGGAGGGCTCATCAAAATCTAAGAGGCTATAAATAAGTCATATGGAAACCTACTTTTCTCGACAATGGAACACTCAGAAACCATAGATTGTTACTAGAAACTTCAGTGCCAAGGATGGGATGCCTTCCAGTGATTTGTTGGCCATGGAGTGCTCTGTTACCCCCAAAACATTACAGGCCACTGCCAAGGCCCTTGGCTTCCCACTAGGAATGGATGGTAAGATCCTATTGTTAAAGACTCCACATACTTGGGCTGAAAGGTGACAGAGAAACCCTGTTGGAGCTGAGCTGAAAGTGTCCTCCAATTGGACCAGCTACAGAAAGCTGGAAAAAGCTATGCTTCATACAGTTTGATGGGAGAGAGATGAATCACCAGTGAAGATACTCAACAATAGACACTGCAAGCCTTAAATTTGGTCAGCCAGGCCAAATGAGCCAATGGATGCAATAGTGGCATGTCTGTTACGAGGGAAACCAATTGCTCTCTAATTGGACTGGAGGCCTGCTCCATGGGAGGGAATACATCCCTGATACTGAAAACCCACAACAGGGGTAGTTGCAGGCCCTAGGGGTGTAACTTTTGCTGGTGTCTGAATAAATTTATGTACTATGCTCACCAAACTTCCCAGTAAGCAAGTCTCTTAATGTTCATACCCATATATTAATGCTACTCTCACTTTTAGTTGGAGAAGCTTCTCTTTTCAGATGGCAATGACCTTGGGATGAGTCAGAACATACCATGGTGCTGAGAAGAATTTACAGAGGAGTGCTCTCCACTGAAATATCTCTAACACACCTTCCAAGGCTCAGGGTCCACTGCGGAGGAGGTGGTGGAAGGAACGTAAGAGCCAAAGGAAGGGGAGGACTCCTTACAACATGCTCCTCCAGACACATAATGGCCTGGATATCCATGACCTCACAGTACCTGACAGTACCTACACAAGACCATCATAATAGGAGGAAAAGATGATGACATCAAAATAAAAG
This sequence comes from Orientallactaga sibirica, assembly GCA_036365145.1. Classification (NCBI taxonomy): domain Eukaryota; kingdom Metazoa; phylum Chordata; class Mammalia; order Rodentia; family Dipodidae; genus Orientallactaga; species Orientallactaga sibirica. The sequence continues at coordinate 27,365,289 of JAEOAD010000024.1, forward strand.
AGTGTCTGATTAACAGGGTATATGATGAAGAGTAGAGTTTCAAAAGAGACTGTGGGGGGGGAGGGAGGGAATTACAATGGGATATTGTCTACAATTATGGAAGTTGTCAATAAAAAGAATAAAAATTAAAAAAAAGAAGAGTTCTGCTTTCCCCACAACCTTGTTAGCATTTATTGTCAATACATTTTCTTTTTAAAGTATGCTTTGTATAGACACATCATGTGATTTCTTGATGACAACTATTCTGCCCTACCAGAATGTGCTGGAGCAGAAGTTACCAATGGGAAGGGATTTGAGAAGTCTTGCTCTACCTGGAAGAGTCAAGCAAAAAGGATGCTCCCTGGGCCTTCCTGCTACACTTGTACTCATTTGCATCAAAATATTTATGTTTCCCTGGTTGCTAAATTCTTATAATAAAAGCATCATATATAACATGATATTTTCATTTTCTTATTCATTCTCTAGTCTACTAATTTTAGCATCAAAATGAATCTCTTATGAATCCTATTGATACCTATTAAATATGATAGATTTTCCTATTATTACATTTATTGTCTTTCAAACACTATATTCATCTTCTTTCTCTGCTTTTTTATCCCTTTGTTGTTTCTTCAAACATGCTTTTTGCAGTTCTCTGTCTTTTGTGACCTAGATCATTTAATATTGTGAATGTATTTATCCCTTAAATATAGACTTAAATCTAAACATGTACTCTGGGTGTATAGATACATATATACCCATATATACATTTATGTCCATATCTGTATATATACCCACACATATATGTATACATGCATACATACAAATATGGAAATTTGCTGATTATATAGATAAATATTATGAGTTTATATAATACATATGATCAGCAAATTTTCCTAGGGTGCCTAGCAGCAAATAACATTTTGGGTATTTAATTGGACATTATTTCTTACTTTCTAAAATAACTTAATCAAAGCTTCTTATTCTTAGATACCATAGTTTCTGGTGTTTTTCTTTCCTCATGCTGTAATCACAGGGATGTATTACAACAAGACAACACAAAACCAGCTTTCTCCTATAAGACAACCAAGATAGCGTTGAACAACCATTTACTTCATTTTTACCGATATCTCCATATCATTAGCTTTGACAAATTTCCTGCGCCTATCATGCGTCTGATGTCATTATATACCTGGGACATCTCATATGAGGAAAGGAAAGAGAAATATACCATATTATTAGAAAAATCTGAAACATTCTTATAATTCTCTACCTTAACTTATCAATATTCATGAGTTATCATACCCTTCATTAAACTTTGCTCATTAAACAAGTTATCCAAAATTCTAACAATTCAGCTATTCATTATTTCAAGGAAAACCCACATATACTCTCGGTTGTGTATAACTATAATTTTGTCTTTTTATTAGGTTATTATCCTGCTTCTCTCTCTTTCTTATTATCTTCATTTTAATCAGAGCATATAGTCTTTTATTCTTTACTGAAACAATATTTCTATTTATTAATTATTTGCAAACTAGGGGCTGGGATAGGCACACCAGGTAATCTTGCCACTGCAAACAAACTCCAGATACATGTTCCATTCTGTCCATCTGGCTTTAAGTGAGTACTGGGAAATGGAACCCAGGCAGTCAGGCTTTGCAAACATCTTATTTGTTTGTTTATTTATTTATTTATTTTTATTAGTTATGTACATAGTGTGTATACAGTCATGCTGGTACTATCTTTAGCCTCCTCCCTGCCCCCCCCCCCCCCCCCCCCGGAAGGTACTTTCCTCATTGGGGAATGTGGGTGCTGCATTGTGGGGGTAGCCATCAGTTATGGGGAAGAGGCAGTGTCTCTGTGCACAATGTCCCAACTTGTGCCTCTAACAATCTTTCTGCCGCTGTTCGGCGAATTTCCCTGAGCCATGTTGGGATAGGCAAATAAACATCTATAACTGTTGAGTCATCTCTCCAGCCCATCTTTTTCTTAATAACTGTACATTCCTTTAATGCATAAATTTCCCTCCTTTATTGAATAAATCCCACATTTTCCTTCACCCTGGCTTGCTCTGAAATTCTTTACTTCAGCATAAGTGAAAATCCTGGCTTTACCTGTGCAGGGGCCTCTAAAAAGAAATACTCAAGTGTCACAGCTCCTGCCACTACCTTTGTACATGTACTAGAGTATATCATGAAAAATTTCCACTTTTTTCGTGCTTATTGAAAAAAAAACAGTTTACAAGCATTTTGAAAGGTTGTCTTCATTTGCAAGCCATCAGATGTTTGTTTACAAAAAAATCATTTAATACAAATAAAACAGAAAATCAGAGAATTCAAAAATGACAGAAAAGTGAAAAATCATCCAAACAATTAAAAGTAATCAGCTACACATCATCCTATGTACAAGAGTACTGTTAACATCTCTCTCACTGCCATATACTTTATTCTTTTTTTTTTTTTTTTCAATGTAGGGTCTCACTCTGGTCCAGGCTGACCTGGAATTAGCTATGTAGTCTCAGGGTAAATTCAAACTCATGGCAATCCTCCTACCTTTACCTCCCGAGTGCTGGCATTAAAGGCATGCACCCCAAGCCCAGCTCAACATACAATTCTTAAACTTAGCACACACAAACACACAAGCTTCACTTGTCTGTAAACACATTGTTCTATTAAAGAAGGTAGAATAGCAATTGGAACCCCCATGGGGAAGTTAATTTACTACATTTCCCCTTTTCATTGACCAAGATAATTAAATCTCACAGGAAGGAAATAAGAAATTACTAAGGTATGTTAATTTGAGAAAAAGTAAAATTTTCATGTTTCTCATGATGTTCCACACATCAATCTACCCCTTCTCAGTATATAATAGCAGTATTGTACCTGCACTTCACATTGCTCTGGAGACTTTAACAGTATGTGAAAAATATATAATTAATCTTATGTTAAAATCACCAGTGTCCAGAATTTTGCTTATGTCTGTAGACTAATAAACAAAAAAAGTCATCACACTATTTTTACATAGAGATACTTTATATTTACTAAATAATTTTTAAAATCTGCAAAATGATTATTCATCATTACAACATAATGAGATATCTTGTTTAAGTCATATAGGCTATATATAACACACTTAAATTCAATGCTTTATTCATAGACAATAATATTCAAATACAAAGGCTCATTTATTTCCTAAGACATTTTAAATAATTCTCCAAATTCTTTTACTTATATTTGTAATGCAATAATTTAAAATAATTTTATTTACTTATTTGAGAGAGATATAAGGGGAAAAAATGGAGACAGAAGGGACAGAAAGAGAAAGCAAGAGTATGGGTGTGCCAGGACCTCCTACCATGATGAACAAACTCCAGATGCATGTACTGCCTTGTCCATCTGGCTTTTACATGGGTACTAGCGAATTTAATCCAGGCCATCAGACTTTTTAAGTAAGCACTTTTAATCACTGAACCATCTCTCTAGCCCATAATGCAATACTTTAGATAGAAGATAAGCTTGAATTCAGATTCCTCTCTGTGAAGTTGTCAAGACATTATATTAGTCTATATTGTATACAACAATATTTGCTTGGAGAATTAGAGAAGATAAATACAATTGCAACCTTTTAATAATACCCATATATCTTTGAACACTCAAGGTTAAATGTTGGGTAAAACAATGGTATACACACCCAATAGACATAGCCTTCAAAGGAGAAAGATTGACTAGAAAAAAAAAAAAAGTGTGATAGCCAGAAAAATCAAGGGGTTGGGAGAACCTATCAGCAATATAGCTGGGTGGTAAGTTAAAGCATCTACTACTGAGGCATTACATCTAGAACATTCTACTTTGTGAATCTCTTGTGTGCTTTCTGTGATATCATGTTGACTTTGACCTTCAGTCTGTTGTTGTTCTTTACTTTGGGCCTAATCTTGATGAGACAACATTTCTCTCTTGACATTGACCATTCATTCTTTCACAATTAATTTGATTTTGCAAAACATATGAAAATAATTCATATCAAAAATACCCTACTTATGTACAATAAATTCTGATCTGCAAGTGAATAGTGTGTTCAGAAAATTTAAGGACACATGACTGGAAAATTGAAATTCAGTAGTTATTAAATAGAAAACAATAAGAAAATAAAAATTCTAGCACATCACAATTTCGTATGATACCACACATCCTTAGTAATGCTAGGGCAAATTAACTTTATCTCAAAAGGGTATGTCTAAACATTCAGGCAGTTGTTCACTATGAAACTTGAACTTTGCTTGAAAGATTTATAGTTTTTATTTTGTACAGTGGATGTTTAGAAAGTACTGTCTTGAATACACACACACACACACACACACACAGAGACAGAGAGAGAGAGAGAGAGAGAGAGAGAGAGAGAGAGAGAACTGTATTGCTTAGTTAAAAAACAAACAAGCAAACAAAACACAACAAAACAAAACTCAAGTTGCTTATTTCTGACATTCTCAGTGTTTTGGAGTAGTGAGCACACTTACAAGTAGTGAGTTCAGGGAACACACTTAGGGGTGTGTGGCTTCTTCTCACTCAGCAGTAGACTAACAAAGAGAAGCCGGAGGATGCATGAACAGTTTCGTAAGTACCTAGTAGAATGATTACCGCTTATGATTTTTTCCTCATTCCCGTTTGAAATAACCAATCACCTGACTTGTTAGTCTCCAGAAAGAAGCTTAGTCTTAATTCAACCCCTGCTTCTCATCTCATGTTACATTGTTTACCACTTTCTTTTAGGACACTACATGCTACTTAGCATAAATTTGCGCATTACACAACAGGTCTTTTATCAGCAGAACAAAAATTGTTCAATTTAGTCTTAATACAAATTAAATTACTCTTCTGGTTTCAGGTGAACAGAAATAATTATTGATATCCATCTGACTTTTGTCTGGATCTGACTCTTATTCTTGAAAATTAAATGTGGAAATGAAAAATTTGCTCTCAAGGGATTATTTTTCTTCTTAAAATAAATCACATGTATTACTTCTTTCAGAATTATCTTTCCTGAGTGTTGCTGATGGCTTCTTTTTAAAATGCTTCACATTAGCAAGTGCCATACAGATGAAAAGCCCATTTTGACTTGACATTAATTTTATGCTTTGTGCATAATACATGACCCTGTCATTAGGTCAACTATAAACTGCCACGAATAAAGTGTGATTTTTCTACTGCATTACCATTTGTCCTGCTTTTATTTGTACCCTGAGGTATACAGTTGCCCTCTGCTTTCATCTTTGTGCTTTTTTAAAACTGCCTTTTTATTCATTAGCTCTCACCAATAACATGCCTCGTGTTTACAAAAGATAAAGAATCTTCTAGGATAAATGAACTTGAATTTTCCCTCCTCTAATTTAACAAACTAACAATAATAGAAGCTTTAGAAGCCAAAACATTCAGAAATTTAATCTTATTTATTCTACACATTGAGAAAGGATCTGGTGAGCTGGCAAGCAGCTAATCATGTTCTCTTTTCTGTATTCTGTCTTTCAGGTCCTTCTCTCTGATTGAAACAGCTGTGAATTCCACTTGCCAGTTACCTGTTTGGAACCATCTCCATGTGAATAATGCAAGTTCTTATTGTTTGTTCATATACACAATTTATCAACATTTATACTTGCCTTCTGCAAACACAATCATTTTTATCATTAAAAATTAAAATTATGTGCTTTCAGAAAGAAGCACTATATTTTTCTAAACTGGTAAGTCATTATATGAGTGCATATCATAAAATAATAGAAATGTAAACTTAAAATACTTGTAAAATTCCATCATTTTAAAAATATTAATGCAATTATATTTTCCATATACAAATAAAATAATCAAATGGAATAATAAAACAGGTCAATTGTCTCTAACATACAGAAATTAAAAAAAAAATGTTGGTTGCTATGGATATTTGGAGGGAATGATTGAATTAGGGAGCTGCAGAAAAAAATGACACAAGGCAGTAGATATATATGATGAACAAGTACAATCATCCAATGTTTACCATGAAAGTTACAGAAGAAAAAGTTCTAATGACTTAACAAATGAATGGATTTGGATGTTTTTGTTCCAAAAAGTAACCAAAAGTAAAAGTAAAATTATTAGTCTGTTTTGCTGCACTCGGAATTTACTACCTATTTATGCCATAACATTTTAAACTTCAAATGTACATAAGAAAGTTGACTTTAAAATGATTCAAGTTATAAGAATATATTAACATTAATGTATATAATAAAATCACATGCATTGTGTTTAACACAAAAAAAAAAAAAAAAAAAAAAAACTTAAAAAAACCCTGCATATTCCTCAACTTAACATGAGCTTTTATACCCTGGTCAGGCAATCAAAAGTTGAAAATAGTATAAGTTGAAAATGCATATAATTCTCATAGCCTATAGAACATCTTTGGTCAGCATACTGTCCACTGTGTATTATCAGCTGTGTGTCCTCATGTGGCTGTGCATAGGAGTTGGTGCCCACTAACACTGCCCAGCATCCAGAAAGTGTAGGAAAAAGGTCAAAATTCAAATTCAAATTGTGAGTTCTATTGAATTCATACTGTTTTTCTTTCTTTATTTGGTAGTGATGAGAGGGGATAAGTACCAAAATTTCACTATAGCCTAGGCTAACCTGAAACCCAGTCTTAATCCCAGGCTTCATAGATACACTTTTCAAAACTATAGTGATATTTCAAAATATACATCACAGTATTGTACATGCCAGACTCAGTGCATATCTGTTTTATATCATTCCTGAATACCATTGGTAACTATCTATTTGCCAGTTCTCCTCACATTTTTATTTTTTTCTGGACAGAATTTGATGATTTTCTTTGGAAGGGGTGCATCAAGCTTCACACAAATATTTTCATTGGAAGTAGAAGATAAGGATGGGTTGCAGAAAGAGAAGAAAAAAAGGGGATATGTGAAATGATTTGAATTTTGAGAATTATAAATAAAAGAGGTGAAAATAAATGTACTTAAGAAAGAGATTGAGGGCTGGAGAGATGGCTTAGCAGTTAAGGCACCTGGCTCCTAATCCTAAGAACACTGGTTCCAATCTCCAGCGGTTCCAATCTCCAGCTCCCACATTCAGCCAGATGCAAAGTGACGCAAGGGCGCAATGCCACAATTGACCACAAGGGGGCGAACACATCTGGATTTCGTTCGCAGCAGCTGAAAGTCAGCTGGTGCGCCCATCTCTGCCTTCCTCTCCGTCTCTCTCTGTCTCTCTCTGTGTCTCTCACAAAAAAAAAAAAAGAAAGATATTGAGAGAATAGTTCTAATGCACAATAGTGACAACTGCAAGGGTATTTTACTCAAAATAGAGACTCTCTCCATGAGAAGTAGGTAAATACTGTGCATTTACTTTGACATTTACATAATTTGGCATGTTTAGCCCAGTTTTCATTTGAAATAAGGTCACTAGATTTCAAATAGAGTTATTATCTTTATAATGATTTTAACATTTTAACTTGTTTATTTATAAGAGAAAGAAAAAGACAGAGAGAGTGAAAGAATATGAATGGTCTCCAAGTCCTCATGCTACTACAGTGAAATCCAAACACATGAAACACTTTATATGAAGTGGCAAATAAAACCCCAAAAAATCAGGCTTTGCAAGAAAGCACCTTTCACCACTGAGCCATTTCTCTAGCTTTGGTTATTGTTATTTTCTAATTTTAGGTAAGAGTGATAAATAATTTATTGGAAAATTGTCTGATATGGCTTCAAAAGATACCTTTTAAAATGCACAAAGGGAAATTACCTAGAAATTGGAATTGTTACAAAATTTTCTGATCTTGGTGCCTACAATGAACATGAAACAGAGAAACACATAAATGGACTTTTAAAAATTAAATAATTAATCAATTATTTTTTATTAAGAACATACTTATATGGATAAGTCATGTGTTGGTACTATCTTTTCCCTTCTTCCTGCCAATTCCACAGGGTCCTCCTCAGGCGGGGTTGCTGTTATTCCCCATGAAGTTGTGGGTTATGCCTTGTTATAGCAGCAGTCAGTCATTGGGGAGGACGGCAATGTCTTTAGGCATGCCATCACAACCCGTGGCTCTAACAATCTTTCTGCCCCCTCTGCCCCCAAATTCCCTGAGACTTAGTGGGTGGGTTTTAAGTCTACTTCAGTGATGAGCTCTTAGGAGCCTTGGAATCTCTTCTTTTGTATGTGTTGAATATCCTCAGCATCCGTTTCCTTCACTCTGGCCCTGATTGTCAGGCTCACCATGGAAACAGCACTCTTGTTTGTCTTGTTTGTCATTTCCCCAATTCCTCTGTGTTTTCACTTGGGCCTTGGCTGTGATGCAAGGGGTGGTTTATCTCCTCAGGTCTTGCTACTTTCTAAAAAAGAAAAACAGATTCTCCAATGGAGAGTAAATTCAGCATAGGTTACATTGGATAAGTGTTATTAATCTAGGGAGATTTTGATGGATGTAGCCCAACTTTTAACCAAAGACTAGTGGGGGCTTGACACTGGACAGCATAATCTTGTTCTCCATAGGATTCATACCTGGTTCCCAGTTCCAACTATGGGTTCCTTTCCACTGGGAAGATCTCTTAGCAGATCAGAAAGACATTAGTCACACACCAAGGCTGTGCTCCACCTTTGCACTGGTGTGTACTCTTGTAAGGTGGTTGCTTCTGAGGAGCTTGGACCCTTGCTTGCTCAAGCTGTTCTTGGCCACTTTCCCCAGTTGCTTACGTAGTGCTTTCCAGCACTACATAGGCTAACTGGGGACTGGGTCTCTTCAGAATTCCAACCAGGTCTCTGCATGTTCTATTCCTGCAACTTATGATGTCTTCAGCAAAGAGGTCTTACCTTTTGCCTCAGGCAGTTAATCAAGAATTTTGACAGAAACCTGTCTTGATTTGAGGACCTCCTAGGTCTCTCAGATGAGCAGGTCAATGTGGGTAGCACCTATTTTTGGTACTGTGAGTAACAGGTCAGAGCCAAAGTTTTTTTTTTTTTTTTTTTTTTTTTAAGCTTCATCTCACCCTCTCCAGGGCCCTTCTTTTCAGGCGCTCCTCCTATTCTCCTATTGAGGGTTATATCTTTTGTTCTACCTTCAAGGAGAAAGGTTTCTATTGTACTAGTTCATTTTGGGTTTAGTTATGTGTTTATTTCCCCCAAATATCCCCTCCTGCTCTACCCAAACCCTTTCATCCCAAGTGAATGGACCTCACATAGTGTATTTGGTATGCCAACAACTAAAAATGATCCAGGTTAGGAACTGCAGATGAGGGAAAATATGGGGCATTTTTTTCTGTGATTGTGTGTGCTCTTTGATTATGATCTATAATAAGTCCATCTGTTTTCCTACAAATTTCATTGCATCATTTTTTTCTTACTGCTGAGTAGAATTTCATAGTGTATGTGTACCACAACTTTTAATTCGTTTAATATTGGGCACCTGATTGATTCCACTTCTTAGCTATTATGAATTAAGCAGTGATAAATGTGGTTGAGCAAATATCTCAGTTGTGAAGCATACAGCATTTAGGGTAAATGCATAGTAAGGGAATAACTGCCGGTTCGTAGTTTTATATTCCTCTTTTTCAAGAATTTTAATATTGATTTCCATAGTGATTGTACAAGTTTGCATTCCCATTAACAGTGAATGAGGGTTCCTCTTTCCCCATATCCTCACCAACATTTGTAATCCTTTGATTTTTTTAATGATTGCCATCCTTACTGGAGTAAGGGGGAATCAAATAGTTGTTTTAATTTGCATATCCCTGATGGGTTGGGATGTTGAACAATTCCTTAAGTGTGTGTTAGTTATTTGTGTTTCTTCATCTGACAGCTCCCTAGTCAGTTCTTTGCCCCCCCCTTTTTTTTTTTTTTTTTTTTTTTTTTTTTTTTTGAGGTAGGGTTTCACTCTAGCTCAGGCTGACCTGGAATTAACTATTTAGTCTCATGGTGGCCTCAAACTCAAGCAATCCTCCTACCTCTGCCTCCCAAGTGCTGGGATTAAAGGCGTGAGCCACCATGCCCGGCTTTTCTTTGCCCCATTTTTGAAGTGGGTTCTTTGATGTTTTTTATTGTGTATTCTCCGAATTCTTTTTAGATTACAGATATTAATCCTCTGTCAGTGATATAGTTTGCAAAATTTTTCTCCCATTCTGTGGGAAATCTATTGGCTTTGCTTATGGTGCTTTTGTCTGTGCAAAAGCTTTTTTAGTATCATTAGATCCCATTGGTACAAAGATGGTTAAATTTCCTGGGCTACTGGTATATTGTTCAGAAATTCCTTCTGCACTCCTATATGGTGAATACTTCTCCTATATTTTTCTTCTAGCACTTGAAGGTGTTTCGTGTCTTATGTTGAAGTCTTTAATTCATTTCGACCTGATTTTTGTGTATAGTGAGATTGGTGGGTCTAGTTTCATTTTACTTCATGTGGTTAACCTGTTTGTCCAGCATCATTTGTTGAAGATGCTGTCTATTTACAGTCTATTTTATTGGTACCATTTTCAAAGATCAAGCAGCTGAAGCTACTTGACCTAAGGTCTGGGTCTTCAATTATGTACCATTGATCTATATTTATGTTTTTTATGCCAGTACCATGCTGGTTTTGTTACTATGGATTTATAGTATAGCTTTAGATATGGTATGGTGATACCTCCAGAAGTGTTTGTTTTGCTGGTGATATATTTGGATATATGAGCATGTTGCAATTCCATGTGAATTTTGAGATCTTTTTTTTTTTTTTCTGTAAAGAATGATGATGGAATTTTTTATTAGTATTACATTAAATCTGTATATTGTTTTGGTAGAATTGTTATATTTCACAATGTGAATTCTACTTATCAAGGAGCAGGAGAGGTCTTTCCATCTTCTCAAGTACCCCTCAATATCTTTATTTAGTGTTTTTATGTTTTCATTGTATAAGTCTCACATCCTTGGTTAGTGTTATTCTTAGGTATTCAATTTTTTTGTGGCTTTTGAAAATGGAACAACCTTGCAAATTTCTTTCTCTGTATTTTTATCATCTGCACTTAGAAAGGCTACTAATTTTGTATTCTGCCACTTTTCTTAATGGAATTAATCACATTTAGAAGTTTTGAGATGGATACTTTCAGGTCACTTATGTATAGGATGTTATCATCTGCAAATAGGGCTAATTTCACTTCTTCCTTTTCAAATTATAATCCCATTTATTTTTTTCTCCCATTTTATTGCTTGGGCTAGTATTTCTATGTTGAAGAGCAGTGGTGAGAGTGGGCACCCCTGTCTTTTTCCCAATCTCAATGGGGACTTTTGAGTTTTTAATCATTAAGTATTATTTAGGCCTTAGATACTTTTATTTAGATAGCTTTTATTATGAAGTGATGTTGTATTCTTTCAAAGGCATTCTCTGCATCTATTGAAATGATCATGTCATTCTTATGATTAAGTTTATTCCTGTGGTGTATTGTGTTGTCTAATTTTAATATGTTTAACCATCCTTGCATCCATGTGATGAATCCTGCTTGATCAAGGTGGATAATGCTTTGATGTGTTGTTGAATTCAGTTTGTGAGGATTTTGTTCAGGATCTTTTCATCTAAGTTCATCAGGGATATAGGCCTAAAGTTTCTTTTTTTTTTTTTTTTTTTGTGGTAATCTGTCTGATTTTGGCATTGGGGTGATGCTAATTTCATAAAATGAACTGGGGAACATTCCCTGTTCTTTGATTTTGTGGAAGAATTGGTTTCAGTTCTTCAATGAAGGTTTCATAGAATTTGGCCAAGGAGACATCTGGTCCTGGACATTTTGGGGAAGTTTTCTATTAACTTTTTTTTATTTCAATGAATGAAATAGATTTGTTTAGAAGACTCATATGTTATGAGTTTGGTTTTAGTAGGTGGTATGTGTCTGGGACTTTGTCCATTTCTTCCAGATTATCAAATGATGTGGAGTAGAGATACTGGAAGTATGTCCTGATGATTCTTCCAATTTCATTGATATCTGCTATTAACTCTTCCTTTTCATTTCTTATTTTGTTATTTTGAGACCTTTTCTTTTTTCCTTTGATCAAATTTCCCAAGGGTTTATCAATCTTGTTTCAAGGAACAAGATTTTTGAAAAATCAATTTTCTTAATTGTCTACTTAGTTCCTAATTCATTAATTTGGGCTCTGATCTTGATTATTACATTCTATCTGAAGCTCTTACAGTTGGATTCTTCTTGTTTTTCCTACATGTTTAGGTGGATGTTTATGTTATTAATTTGGGTTCTGTCTGTCTTGGTTATGAAGACATTTAATGCTATGCATTTTCCCCTTAGGACTGCCTTCATTGTGTCCCATAAGTTTTGGTAAATAGTGTTTTCATTATTATTCAGTTCTAGAAATGTTACAGTTACTTTTTTATTACTTCCACAAATCATTCATTGTTTAAAAGTATGTTGTTCATTCTCCAGGAGATGATGGAATTCCTAATGTGCCTCTTGTTATTAATTTCTAGCTTCTAAAGATTTTAAGATATAATATAGGAAGCTATGTAAATTTTCCTCAATGTATGAAGGTAAACTATTTTGGAGAAGTTTCCATGGACTGCTTCCATGGGCTTTGAATTTTTTTTTTTTTTTTGATCCTGATATAGGTTTATTTATTGTGATCTTCTTGTGGGCTCTTGAGATTGGTTCTTTTACTCTTCTGTGTGATTATTCCATAATATTCTTTGTAGTTTTTGTTTTGTGTTCATATAATCATAGATCTGACATTTTAAGTGGAAAAGTTTCCTTTCATCACATATTATTTGGAATGCTTTTACTGGGTTGTAAGTCATAGTCTTTCATACTTTGAATTGTCTTATTCCAGACCTTTCTGACTTTCAGGGTTTTCATTGAGAAATCTGAGACAATACTGATGTCATTGCCTTTGTATATAGTGAATTGTTTCTCTCTTACTTCTTTTAGCACTCTCTTTTTGTTTTCATTTTTAAGAGTTTTAATTTTGATGTGTCTTAGATAGTTTTTTCTTTGGTACTATTGGTTTGGTGTTCTGTGAGCTTCTTGTACTTGCATGGGCCTCTCTTTTGTGAGACTGGAGAATTTAACATTTTATTGCTGTTATTCTTAATTTTTTCCTTACTAACAATTTAATATGTAGCTAAAATTTCTTTTCTTTTTCTTTTTTTTTTTTTTTTTTTTTTTTGAGTAAAGATCTCACTCTAGCTCAGGCTGACCTGGAATTCACTATTCAAACTTGGGTTGACCACGAACATAAACTCATAGCAATCCTGCTACCTCTGCCTCTGAATTGCTGGGACTAAATGCATGTACCACCACACTCAGATAACTAATTTTTTGTAAAGAAGATGCATAGTCACTGTTATGGTTAGAAGATATTATTCCCCTCAAGTTTATGTGTTGGAGTTTAGTTTCCAGCTAATGAGCCTTTGGGCCCACTGGTTAATGTTGAATTGGATAATGAAGAATCTGCTGAATGAGTTAATCTAACAATGGACACAAAGTTTGAACAGATCATCCATGATAATGTAGGCCATTATTTTATAATAGTGCTGTTATTTCTCAATATAACTCCAATATATAAAAAGCTCATGATGCTGATTGTGGTGGTGGACACCAGTAGGAAATTTCTGAACAGCCAGTGGCAGGAGGATCAGAAATAAAATATTACTCCATCTTACATTTGACCTTCTTCAGTTTGGGAAAATGAAGAACAAATTTTATGCTTTGGTGTATTTATTTCTTTTGGACACAGCATTGAAGGATACATCTTGCTGATTTCAGGCATATGAACTGGTACTATAGTTTAATTTTCCCATATATAATTACAGTAAAATATTTTCCTTCAAATAGTTATAAAAATCTATCATCACTAGTAATGTAGTTGTAATTATTCCATAAGCTCAATAACTCTTGGTACTTTAAGCCTTATAAGTATGCTTATAGGTCAAGTTGTGATGTTTGTGCTTATATGATTAATAATGAGATGAAGCATTCAAGTTGTTTTTGAATTATTTACTGTCTTTTAATAATCATTAAAGCTATATATGTATATTTTCCATTATTATTTAAAATTCATTTGTACATTATAGCATTCATCTTCCGATTCTTTTAAAATATATTTTATTTATTTATTTGAGTGAGAAAGAGGCAGAGAGAGTGAGAGAGAGAAAAAATGGGCATGCCAGGGCATTCAGCCACTGCAAATGAACTCCAGATGCACGCACCCCCTTGTGAATCGGGCTTACGTGGATCCTAGAGAATAAAACCAGGATCCTTTGGCTTTGCGGGCAAATGTCTTACAGCTAAGCCATCTCTCTAGCCCCAGCTGATTCTTTATAGTGCTTTAAAATGTTGAATTCTTTTAATTTAAGAGGTACCACACCAGTTTTAAAAATGTATTACTGATATATTTTACATTATTACTGACATATTTCAGCCAAATATAAACCATCAAGTAACTTTAGAACTTCAAATAAAGACAAATCATTCAAAGGTTTTGTAGCACAATTTATTTTTAAATTTATTACAAATTCCTCACTAATTAGTATGACTCTCATTTCATATTATCATAACTTAATACTGTACTCATGGACTTAGTGGCTGAGATGCTTTGAAAATTTTTTCTTGCTGTTTATTGACTCATTTGGGAATTATTTTTTCTTGTGTAAATTGTCTATGGTTTAAAATTTATTTGTTTTCTCCTCAAAGGGACAACAAACATGTTCATTTAAATTCATTGCTAAATATATTTTTACAGATATAGCTCCTACTAGTCAATTTGTGGCCATTTTTGAAAAACGCCTTTGGAGAAATAATGGTACACATGTGGATTAGAGTTCTGTGAACTTCCATCTCTTGAGACTCTTCACATTTACTGATAGCAGTTCAGTTCCTGCTAAAATGTTTAGGTTTTTGTTTTCTATAAATGAGGTTTCAGCACTTTTTTTTAAATTAGCTATCATTAATTTTCTAAGAAAACTCAGATTGAAATGAAAAAGAAAAGTAATACCAATGAATAAATATAAGCCAAAGATCTCTTATAAATATATTACTATTTATTAACTATTTTCATGCGTGGATAAATGTGTTTTTTTAATTTATTTTATGTATTTGGAGGGGGGAAGATAGAGAGGGAGAATGGACACACCATGGCCTTCCGCCACTGTGAACCAACTCCAGTTGTATGAACCACTTTGTGAATCTGGTGTATGTGTGTCCTGAGAAATCAAACCTAGGTCCTTTGGCTTTGCAGGCAAGCACCTTGATGGCTAAGCCATCCCTCCAAGCTGATAAAATGTATTTGATCCTACCCCTTCCCATTCTCTTCTCATATTTCCTTGCCTCTGTTTCTCTTCCACTGAATCACTTCTTTCAACCTGGCCCTCTCTTACTTTAATATCATTTTAAAATGTGTTCTTTTACATTTATTTCTGTTTTATTACTTATTTGCATAGGCATATATGTGTTTATGATGTATGTCTTAGGTTTCCCATGTGACAACATATGTGTGCATGTCACAGTAAAACATTTTGGGGTTTCATTCTCCTCTCCTTTCAATTTCTTGAGACAGTCTTTTTTTTTTGCTGCTGTTGTTTATCAGATTTTGGATTCTCCTAGCTCCACCTCTTGTTCATTGCCATAAATGGATAGGGATTATACATGTGTATTCCATTTTGTGTCTAGTTAACATGGGCACAAGCATCAAGCTTGTGTCTTCAGACAGTTTGCACAAAAGAACCTTTAACCACTGAGACAGCTGCCTAAGCAGAGAGATGTTTGTAATGTCTCAATAATGTGTTGTTACTGTGTATCTAAGCCTATTCTCTGAATGATTTTTCTATATATCATTTAGATTCCTACTTAGGAATGTGTCTAAGTATACAGAATTATATAACTTCTGACTAAAAGTTGTTGAATTATATATGAACTAGCTTGGAATATTTGTGTGTATATAGATGATACACACTTTCAACTTTACAATGAATCCTTTGCAAAATGTTAGATGTGTGGGGCCATTTCTACCCCTACTTTAGAGTCATAAGTTGGACTTTTGCAGTGATTTCAGTGTGTGAACAACTTCCTTACCTCAGTATGTATTACATTTAGCTAGGATATTAACAAAAATCTGTCAATGAGCAGGCTCGTTAGTAAAACCTCTGTGCTTGCCAATAGCCTCCCCAGAGGGCCCTTATGAAGAATCAGGAGTAGTTCTACCACAGGTGAGATTTTTCTGTGTATTCTGCGTGAAGCATCTAGATGTGACTCCATGAAGATTGATGAAATTCCAAGCATTGATGGAGTCCTTGTGGATGAATAGACTCTCTGCGGCAAAGATATGTGTGTTTGAATAATTAACAGGATAGTGAAAGTGTAGAGTAAGTGTGAGATCGTATGATCGTATGGAATGTAGATGAAGATGAAGAATTCAATGATACATATAGAAATTTACCATTTATTTTGAACTATTTATAAACTGTTTTGAATGTTTAGGCCATATTAATGATGTTGGATTTCAAATCTGAGAACAACATAAAGTAAGGAATACAAGTTTGAATATCTAACTTACAGTTTCACTTCATTCCCTATTATTTTGTGCACTGCTTTTTGGTGACTTTTCTGCCTCACACATTTCTCTCCATCTTAACCCATAAGTGCTGCCTTTCTTAATTAACAATCACTTAATTGCCTTCTGCAATTTAACTCTTTGTTTATGATACTTGGTCATCAATGAACCTATTGAACTTACGATCTTGTTGGTGGCAGAAAGCCCCCAGAGAAAAATAGCTGATGAGAGGAAAGTTGCTTATTTTAGTTTACAGACATGAGAGGAAGCTCATGATGGGAGGGGGAAAAGGCATGAGCAGAGGCTAGACATCACCTCCTAGCCAGTATCAGTTGGAAACAGAAGCAGAAGAGTGTGCCAAACCTTAGCATCCATAGGCCAGTCCCCAGCAACACAACTCCTCCAATAAGGCTTGATTTGCCACTAGCTGAGGACCTAGCATTTAGAATACATGAATTTATGGGGGATATCTATCAAATACCTATAGGACCTATGTAATATCTATGAATTCCTTTTATTTATTTATTTTTTCTTTCTTTTTATAGAACTTATAATGCAACACATGCTTACAAATGGTTAACCAGTATCTACATCCAATGCCCAAAGCCCTCCCTTTAGGGTTATTTTGTTTGTTTGGTTGGTTGGTTTGTTTTTGGTGGTTTTTTTGTTTGTTTGTTTGTTTGTTTTTTGTTTTTGTTTTTGTTTTTTGAGTTAGGGTCTCACTCTAGCCCAGGCTGACCTGGAATTCACTCTATATTCTCAGGGTGGCCTCAAACCCATAGTGATCCTCCTACCTCTGCCTCCCCAGTGCTGGGATAAAATGCATGTGCCACCACGCCTGGATCCTTTTATTTTTTATTAAGAGACAGTTTGCCCTAAAATGTCCAGTCTATCCTTGAAATCAGTTGGAAACCCAGAATATTTGAGCTTGCCATTCTCCTGCAGCCGCTGCATGAGTTTCCAAAGTTCTATCTGAACTTAGACATAACATGCCCCCAAGGCCAAACATTTTTGTTAATTTCTAGAAAGCAGCAAGTAAAAAATTGCCTGAAAATACACATATTTTGGCAATGTAATATTTCATGTTGATTTTTATAAAGTATTTTGTCTTTATAAAAATACATTTCATTTCTAGAACAGACGATCATTTGAATAATTTTAACACTCTTCATGTATCGCATGAGGTATATAAGATAAAGTCAGCCGGGCATGGTGGTGCACAACTTTAATCCCAGCACTTGGAAGGCAGAGGTAGGAGGAAAAAAAAAAAAAAAAAAAAAAAAAAGTCAAAAATATATTAGATATCACATGCTTAGGTTTTCTCAGAAATTCCAAAATTAATATTTAACCATTATTTCCATTATGTTCCTCAATTAGTGTTCTTCTTTAAATGCAATTAATTTTGTGTAAACATTTAATGAATAAAATATGGTGAATAATAAATAATTCATTGTTATCATAGATTTCTCAAAATGTTCTGATTTATATTTTTAGCAAATAAGAGGTATAATGATATCTAATGAAGGAAAAAAAGATAATGAGCTCTGAAAGACAGAAAGTCAAAAACAAATTGATATTCAACTATGGCATAAACATCAATTTTCCAATGATTGCAGAGGAGTGACTCCCTGTTCCATGGTGGAAAGGAATTATTAAAGTAATCAACAGGAATAGTGTGTGATGGGTTAATTATTTTTTAAGAAAATATTTTATATTTATCAAAGATAAGGAGAGAGGGAGAGAGGGAGGAGGGAGAGAGATTAAAAGAGGTATGGGCATACCAGGGCAAAGGAACTCTTGAAGCACACACCATTTTGTGCATCAGGCTTTATGCGGGTACTAGAGAATCAAATGCAGGCCTGCAGGCTCAGCTTCTTTATATTTGCACATTTTGAGCAAAAAATACATATTCAGAAAAATAATTAAACATCATCTTTTAACAAAGGTGTAACTTACCTATGAAGATGTGAGTGTCTAATATGTTAGAATCTACAATTAGTAATCTAAATAATTTGTATATTGCATATGTACAAAAGAATATCAAGCCAACAGAAGCACATTAATTTATTTAATACCCATATACTGTGGAGCTGATGCGCACCAGCCTTTGGAGTAGGCACTGAAAGGACGTCTGTTGGCAGCTGAGGCAAGGCCTTTACTTCCAAGTTGTGTGCACCTACTCTTCAGTGTTCACTTTTCCCATTTTTTCAACAAGACATTTCCATGCTCTGACTAATAAAGCCACTTGGCTGGAGTCAGCGTACAGCTGTGTGGAACATCCACAGGGATGCACGGAACATCCGGGAAACACAAATGAGAGCCTCCCTGAGATGTTCCTCCCATCTGTTAGGATATCTATCATCAAAATTAAACTACACACAAGACTTAATATGTGTCAAGGGTTTGCAAAAACTGCTTGTCTTTTGCACTGATGATGAGAAAGTAACTGGTTCATCATTTATAGAAACAGTGAGACAGGTTTTCTATAAATTAAAAATAGCATAATAACGTTGTGATGGTTAAGTTTGTGTCAACTTGATTTGTTTAGGAATCCACAGACATTCCTCATAAGTGTGTTTCTGAGGCTGCCTCTAGGAAGGATTAAATAAAGGAAGAATCCTTCCCCCAGGGGTAAGCCTTCCCCCAGAGTGGGCGGCCCAGAGTGGGCGGCCCCTCTTGGAGGGGGGGGCTGATTGATAAAAAGGAGCTCTGGGAAGAAAGGCTCTCTCTCTCCCACCTGGCTGCCGGTGCTACTAGCTGCTTGGTGTTTTCTGCTTGGTACCTGCTGCTTGGTGTTGCTGCTCTCCAGTGTGGACTGAAGACCAGGGTGGACTGAAGAGCAGCGTCTCTCCAGGAAGCCTCCAGGCCTTCAGTGCCGGATTGGGACTGCTGAGGCCTCCAGCCTCGTGCACTGAGCAGCTACCGGGTTTCTTGACTCTCGGACCTGCAACCTGCTATTGCTGGACTGTGTAAGCTAATCCAATAAATCCCCTTTTAATACGATTCATTCTGTCCATTCTGTTCCTCTAGAGAACCCTGACTAATACAAATGTGATCTGGAAATTCTTGCCCTGAGTACATATCTAAAAGATTTGAAATCCTGATGTCAGAGAGATAAAATTCAAAATGGCCAAGCTTAGTAGAAACACACAATAGAATGGTGGCTGCCGATGGTTGTGAGAAGAAAACAGAATTGTTAGCCAATGGACCTAAAGCTATTGTCATAAATACTAAGTGTTTGCCAGGAAATATATATACATTTAAACTACAGTGTTCTTCACTTAAAAATGAAGAGGATAGATCTTCTGGTGTAAGCTGTCATTGAATCAAAGAAAATGACACAAGACAATTACATTGATGATGGATACATTCACTACTTTGACTATGTGGTGACCTTGTCAGAGGTATGTATAAGTCAGTGCTGTATGGTAACTATATACTGGTCTTTTCTATCTATGTATGCTTGAAACTATAAAAAATGCTTATATGATTTTTTTTCACTTTTTAAAATTTAAATTTTATTTAATTTAATGAATTTATTTATTAAAGAGGGGGAGGGAGAGAATGGGCATGCCAGGGCCTCTAGCCACTGCAAACACACTCCAGATGCATGTGCCACCATGTGCATCTTGCTTACATGGGACCTGAAGAATTGAACCTGGGTCCTTAGGCTTTACAGGCATGTGCCTTAATCGTTAAGCCATCTCTCCAGCCCTGATTTTTTCCTCTTTTTATTTATGAGACTATATAACTGTTTTCGAGGGACTTCAAAGAGACAAGTAAAACAGGGCTGGAGAGATGGCTAAGTGGTTAAGGAAAAGCCAAAGGACCTCCGTTCAATTCACCAGGACCCACATAAGCCAGATGCACAAGTTGGCACATGCATCTGGAGTTTGTATGCAATGGCTGGAAGCCCTGGTGTGCACATATTCTCTCTCTCTCTCTTTCTCTCAAATATATAAGTAAAAGTAAAGATACAAGTAAAACATAATATTTGCAAAAAATATTCCTATTAAGATAAAAATAAGCTAATTTCCATCCCATCACTTAAAAATTCTGAAATATTTCACAAATTATTTGGATAATATCTTCAGAAAATCAAATAATATAAATGTGTAGATTTTGAAGTACATACACATAATATTTTCAATCATACTTGCCATTTTATTTAGTCATAGTTGCAAAACCAAGACCTTAGCAATTATCACTGTGGCTTACTTTCTATCATCCTGCTAAACTGATTTAATGTCTACACTGTGTTTAGTCATCTTATTCCTCCACTGTACCTGTTCAAATCTCTATTTTATCTTGTTCCATTTTTCTGTTTTGTTTTCTATGTGAAAGTTTCAAACCATTTCAAAGGTGTTCTATCTTGTTTTATTCTTTTCTTTAAATATTTAATTTATGTGTGTGTCTGTGGGGAGAGAGAGAGAGAGAGAGAGAGAGAGATACCAGGGCCTTTGCTACTGCAAAGGAACTCAAACTCACATTTCACTTCATGTGCCTGAATTTATATGGAGACTGCTGGGGAATTGAACCCACTAACAGACTTTGTGAACAAGCACCTTATACTCTTAGCAATCCCCCCCGGCTGTTTATTCTATTCTTGATCTTGCTTTTTTATTCTTTTTTAAAAATATATATTTTATTTTTATTTATTTGATAGAGAAAGGTGGAGAGAGAGAGAGAGAGAGAGAGAGAGAGAGAGAGAGCGTGCCAGGGCCTTTAGCCACTGCAAACGAACTCCAGATGCATATGCCACCTTGTGCATTTGGCTAACGTGGGTCCTGGGGAATGGAAACTGGGTCTTTTGGTTTTGCAAGCAAACACCTTAACCACTAAACCATCCCTCCAGCCCATATATATATTTAATTTATTCATTTCAGAGAAAGAGGCAGACAGAGAGAGAGAGGGAGAGAATGGGGGTGCCAGGGCATCTAGCCACTGAAATGAACTCCAGATGCATGTGCTCCCTTGTGCATATGACTTATCTGGGTCTTAGAAAATTGAACAGGGATCCTTTGGCTTTGCATGCAAACACCTTAACCATTAAGCCATCTGTTCAGCCCATATTCTTTTAATATTTTCTAAATGTAATTGAAAAAAAATGTTCATAAATGCATTGTTTTCTAGTTTTCAATTTTTCCACTTATAGTTAACAAATTTATCTCTAGTGCTTATTTTATGAAATTCATGCACCCCTCCTCCTACTCCTGACCAACTGTCTTCATGTAAATACAATGCTATCTGAATTCCTGTGATTTTGTGTCTAGTTTAAGGTAGACTGTACCTCAAATTTGTTATTAAGAAATATTTTAGTTTTGATGAAATCTTTCTTATCCATCTAAAATGAAAATCTACTTGCTAGTTTATAAACATAAGCACACAAGCAAACACACCACACACACATACACCCTCCTAAAAATTTATAAATACTCTAAAAATCCAATTTTCAGGACTGGAAAGATGGCTTAGTGGTTAAAGTGCTTGCCTGCAGAGCTAAAGGACCAAGGTTTGATTCCTCAGGACCCAAGTAAGCTAGATTCACAAGGTGACCCACACATCTGGAGTTATTTCCAGGGGCTGAAGGCCCTGGCACAACTTTTCTCTCTCTTTATCTTTCTCAGTCTCTCTCTCTCTACCAGCCTCTCACTCAAAAAAATAAAAATTAAAAATTAAATAAATATATATATATATATATATATATATATATATATATATATATATATATATATCTTATTAACAAGCCACAATGGTATAGAGCAAGTTGTAGAGTCCTGTGTTTTCTGGAAGTTTCTAATTGATTTTACATAATTTCATTTAATGTCAAATCATTCTTGGGCTGGTGTATAATTTTTTATGATTTTGAATCTATTTTTCCAATGAAATCTTTCTTTTACACCTCTCACTGTATGTCTTAAAGGAAACAAAACTTACATGTGAAAGAATTTTAATTTTAGCTTTCTGTGACCATATTTTATCTTTTTTTTTTTTTTAGTTTTTACTTTTTATTTGTTAACAACTTCCTTAAGAGTAGACAATATCCCATGGTACTTCCCTCCCTCACCCCCCCACTTTCTCCTTTGGAACTCCACTCTCCATCATAGCATATCCCCTCTCAATCAGTCTCTCTTTTCATTTTGATGTCATCTTTTCCTCCTATTATGATGGTCTTGTGTAGGTAGTGTCAGGCACTGTGAGGTCATGGATATCCAGGACATTTTGTGTCTGGAGGAGCATGTTGTAAGGAGTCCTACCCTTCCTTTGGCTCTTACATTCTTTCCACCACCTCTTCTGCAATGGACCCTGAGCCTTGGAACGTGTGTTAGAAAAGTTTAAGTGCTGAGCACTCCTCTGTCTCCTCTTCTCAGCACCATGGTACCTTCTAAGTCATCCCAAGGTCACCACCATCTGAAAAGAGAAGCTTCTCTAACCAAAAGTGGCAGTAGCACTAATATATGGGTACAGATATTAAGAGAAGTGCTTACTGGGCAGTTTGGTGAATATAATATATACATTTAACAAGAAACCAGCAGACCTTATCCACCTTGGGCTCACGACTACCCCTCTTGTAGGTTTTTAGTATCAGGGATGTATTCCCTCCCATGGAGCAGGCCTCCAGTCCAATTAGAGGGCAGTTGGTTTCCCCCGTAACAGACATGCCTCTATTGCACCTCTTGGCTCATTTGGCCTGGCTGGCCAAATTTAAATCTTGTAGTGTTCTTTGTTGAATATCCTCACTATTGTTTTCTCTGTCTCCCATTGAACTGTATGTAGAGTAGTTTTTCCCAGCTTTCTGTCAGCTGGTCCACACAGAAGAGGCTTTCAGCTCAGCTCCAGCAAGATTTCTCAGTGATCTTGCTGCCGAAGTATGTGGAGTCTTCAGCAGTAGGATTTTACCATCTATTCCTGGTGGAAAACCAAGGGTCTCAGCAATAGTCTACAATGTTTTGGGGTTATCTGTGACCTCCCTGGCCAATGACTCACTGGAAGGTATCCCATCCCTGCATATTTTACCTTATTAAGGATCACTTTCTTTTTAAGCTGTGTTCTCTTATTCAAAAATTCTATATCTACATAATAGTTTTTTAATATAGTAGCTTAACAATAGAAGTATTTAATGTTTTCTATAACTATTAAATATAATCTTAGAATTTAATATGGCAAGATGTGAGTGAAGCCACTCTCTTTGAAATAAAGAAATAAATTTCCAATATCCTTATTGCTAGACCTTACTTTGTCCATCCTGAATAACTTCTTTCAAATTCTCCTGTATCTGCATTGGAATTCTCAGAAGTTATTTCCATTCTCCTCCACAGATTTCTCCTCTGACCTAGTTCATTTACAAAGATTTTTATAAAGATGCATTTATCAAATGTCCCATCACTGTCTGCGTGGAAAGATGGTAGAATGGATCAGAAAAAAAGAAAATATGAATAAGTATGAAAATCTATTTTCTTATAATGATCTATCAAATAGATACAAGAAAAGGAAATCTTCGTTCCCTTTTAAAAAAGGAATTTCATGTACAAATACACAACCTAGGATAGATCACTCATGTGTAACATTTCTCTATGAGAACAAGATAAATCAAATTGTGTTATTTATACTGTAATTCCCCTTATTCTGTCATTAGATCCATTTTGCTTTAAAGGGATTAATGTGGTTGGGTAGATGGCTCAGTAGTTAAAAGTGCCTGCTTGAAAAGTATGTTGACCAGGGATCGATTCAAGACACACAAAACAGTGCATGCATCCAGGAGTTAGTAGTAGTAGGAGGCCCTGGGGTAGCCATTTTCTTTCTCTCTCTCTCTCTTTTCAAATAAATATAGAAAACATTTAAATTATAAAAAATAAAAATTTGCATATTAAGAATAAAGACCAAATTGGCCAATTTCTAAGACTGTACTACAGTTAAGTTGCTAGTACTTAAAGATTACATATAATACAAGAATATTATTTTTAAATGCACAACATAATATGCATATGTAAATAATCATAATAAATACATCAATTCTATTAACAAATATTAATCAATTTACTTCTAAACGTTTGCAGTTATTAAACATTTTTCCAGGGAGCACTGTGCTTTGTTTCTGTTTAAATGTACTCTATGTATACTTTCTTGTTTAAACACTGTACTTATCTTCAAGTTGAATTAGTCTCTGCATATTTTCCTGTTATTTAGCCTATTCTAAAGTAAAATACAAATGTAGCAGCATCTCACTTAGCAAAGTGATGAGTATCGTCAGTGTTTTTATGATGTTATCCAAGTAATCATACTTTCATTGAACCCTGACTTCTTTCTTGTCATGAGAAGGTGGTTACAGGAGAAAAAATATGGTGATGTGGAATCTAAGAGTATAAACATTAAATTATTTAAGAGGTGAGAAGAGTGAGATTAAGAGAAATGAAAAGTCAAGAAAGGTAAAATCAGGCTAGAGAGATGGTTTAGCAGTTAAGGTGCTTGCCTGCGAAGTCTAAAGACCCAGGTTTGATTCTCCAGGTCCCAAGTAAGCCAGATGCACATGGTGGCCCATGTGTCTAGAGTTCATTTGCAGTGGCTAGAGTGCTTAGTGTTCCTATTCTCTCTCTCTCTCTTTCTTTTCTCTCTCTCTCTGTCTCTAATAAATAAATGAAAATAAAATATTTTAAAAAGAAAGGTAAAATCATGACAATGAAATTAAAAACATAGAACAAAAAGGAGGAAGATGTTTCAATTTAGAAACCAAATATTAATACTAAGACTACATTATTCAAAAAATGAAGATACAAATATGAGAACGGAGCTATTATATATATATATATATATTTTAAATTTATCAGTGGTTTATTTACTGTAGTATGTATGTTTCAGTACTCCATAAGTTGACAAGACAACAGATGATACTAATATTAGTGCTTAGTCTATTGGGACCCTGATATGCTGAATGGCAAAAATGATACTGTAATAATTGTTTTAACAATAGTAATTCTAGTTTCTATCAGAATATGGAACAGGGATATTATTCCATTCCTACGGGTCAGAAGTTCTGTGCACATTATCAAGGTGTAAAAAACACTACAAGGAAAAAGGAATTTTTTTTTTTCCTGGCACAATTTTATTTTTGCTAGAATTGAGTTCTGTACCACTATGTAACTAAGTAAGCTCTTTGGGGTGTTTTTCTTTTCTTTTCTTTTCTTTTCTTTTCTTTTCTTTTCTTTTCTTTTCTTTTCTTTTCTTTTTATTTTCTTTTCTTTTCTTTCTTTCTTTTCTTTTCTTTTCTCTTCTTTTCTTTTTTTGTTGTTCTGATATATATATATATATATATGTGTGTGTGTGTGTGTGTGTATAAAGGTATTGGGAACTCTAATATGAACATACTGTGTTTTGGTCCTGTATACATCATGTTTTCTTCTTTAGTCCCCTCCACTCCCCTTCCATTAAAGATTCTCCTCTTTCCAGATAGTTATTCCTCTGTTTTCTTGAATAGTTCCTTTTGTCTTCTTCTGTTTTCTATGTAAAGATATTCTGGGCTTAGTACAGGACATGAATACACACGAAGGCTGGTTTGTGTCAGCAAGAGAGTACACATTCCAGCCCAAAGACTTCTAAATTCTTTTTAGTTCCTCTTCCACAATGTGCTCTGAGCCTTGGAAGGCATGTTAGCAATCTCTTTCAGTGTTGAGCTCTCAACAGCTTTTATTTTGAATTTATTTTGCTAATTTTACCATGGACTACTACAGATTTCTCCAGAAGACCATGTTGTAGACTTTTTGTCCCTCTCTGTCATGTTCAGAAAGTGTAGGTTTGTTGTTTCTCACACTGAATCTGACTTTCTCTTTGCTATCCAAGACATCATGAGTGGAATAGGCACACCCACAGAATGTAGAAAGATGTCCCTACTTTAATATCCTTAGCTTCAATTATGCCTTCAAATATTTGTGCAATGTTCAATTACATATTCAACAGTCTGCCTACTAGTGTGTCATTAATAATGAGGGCATGATTCTGCCTGTTTCAGATGACTCATGGCTGGCTGAGAAGGGGAAGGACAAACAAGGAAACAGTAGCTATGTTTAAAATCCCAAACTTATGTAAATTATGAAAACTAAAATTTAAAGAATATGTAAGGCTTTTCTGGGAAAACCCAAAACATTTAAGAGAGGGGTTTGCAATTTAGAGACAAACAAAATGACAATTTTGTAAAAGTGTCTTTAGTTTATCAAGTGATATAGATACCATAGTAGGCTAAAGTGATTATTGGGGAATAAATTGTTTCTTGCCTCAGGCTTGGACATCTGAATTTCATTTTAAATGTAACAGAAAGATTTGGAAGAGTTTTAAGATACAGAAAAGTGATTATATGTCTTTTTTAACAACACTAAAAGCAGCATTAGTAAGATCAATTTAGAAAAGGGAGATTTGTTAGGAGGATGAAACAGAAAATGAACAGAGATGATCAGGCTGGTCATCAGTGTCCTCGAGAGGGACAGGGTGCTAGCAATGATCAGGAACTGTAAGTGAGCATTCTTGACAACAGACAGGATGTGCGGGGAAAAGCTAAAGGAGGAGAAACAAGGATTGCAGAGCTCTAGCCTAGGAAATTGCAGTTGGGAAATAAAAAAAAAAAATGTCAATTCATGTTCCTTTCCCTGTATGCCTGAAGAATTTGCATAACTCACCCTGGAAAGGATTTCTTATTCTATGATGTATACAGTTTATTCCCACACATGGAAATTTCTGTTAACAGCAAAGAATTTGTAAACAGAATATATATGGAGCTCTATTGTGATAAAACTGTGCTATTACTGATTCTCAGTAATATTTTAGCATCTATAATTCTGACATAAATATTGAGTTTTCTAAGAGGAGAGCAGTTTTGAAGTTTAAAGGGATAGGTAATATAATGTCAAGGCAGGAGTGGCTCCTTGCTCCATCATATCATAAAGTAGGGATAGCTATGCTATAATGAAAGCTAAGCTTTTAAAGTATTTTTATGCAAATATATTTTCCAAACTATAAATATTCATTTGGTAATTAGCCATATGCAATCGCTCTTATATTTCTTCAGTCTCTTGTTGTTCCATGTCCTCATACCTTTGCCATATTTATGATGCTAATTAAACGATTTTATTAGACATAATTTAGTTTGAAAACACCATATTAGTGTTCTCCATCATTGTGATCTTCCTACATAAAGTGCATTTTTCATTTTAAAAATCAAAGATAATGATAAAAACAAACAGAAATAAAAGCAAGAAAGATTAAATTCATTCCTCTGCTCATTGCTCAATGAGAAATAACCATGCTGTTTAGAATAAGGGTCACCATCTCTAGCAGGCCCGCATACCTTCGATCAGGCAGTGATCTCCTACAGATGTTTCCTCCCTCCACACTTTCTTCATTAACTTTAGTGGAAACACAACTTGTAGTTCTCCTTACCACAGCATATCATTGTTTTCCCTCTGTTTAAGTTAGCCCTGGCTCTTCTTTTTATTTGAAGTTTTTCTTACCACATAATCAAAACCCATCATTCATACTATGGATATTTTATTTCCCATATCTTATTGGGGCATCACTTCTAACTAGAATCCTCACAAATTTTATTGGCAACTTAAAAATATGTTTATGCAGAACCCCAAATTTGCCTTTAGCAAGTTTAATTATTATGTTATTTTACAGTATGTGCTTATTTAGTCTAGGTTCAGATTGGTGTACACATGTCACTTTATCTTATTTTAGACTACATTGTTTAATATTATTTTTACAAAAATTACTTGTAAAAGCATGGAGCTAATCTTGTTTTTAATTATGTGAATTATGACAGTTGCTTTTATGCACAATTTGAAATTTCATTTTCAGATTAGTTGGCTGTCAAATTTAAAAGAGAATACATTGCAGATTATAAGGATTCTATGCAGAAAAGAAAAAAAAAATGTTGGGCAGCCTTCCAAAAACATTACTGGTCCAGAGGATAGACTTGGAAACATAAAGTTTAACAAAGAGAGATGGAGAGGTTGCTTATTGGTTAGGGCCCTAGCATGCAAAGGCTAAGACTCAGGCTGGATTCCCCAGTACCCAAGTAAGCCAGATGCACAAGGTGGTGCATGCATCTGGAGTTCCTTTTCAGTGGCTGGAGACCCTGGTATTCCCATTCTCTCTATCTGCCTCTTCCTTTCCCTCTCTCTCACTATCTTTCCCCCTCTCTCTAAAATTAATAAATAATTTTTAAAAAGAATAACAAAAAAGGAAGTGAGGAGGCAGATTGAAACTTAAAATGTATGATGGGAAATATCCTCTGCTCTTCTCTCACTTACTTTTGATCTAAAGGCTGGTACTCAAGGTACAACTGATATTCAATGGAGTGTGGACCTGCCACTTAATCCACTCATGGTGGGAGAAGGCCCTAGCCTAATGAGGTAAATGGGAGGCATAGAGTTTATTGGAAGAAGGTATGAATGGAATAATTTTAAAAGCCTTTATAATTATAAAGTAAAATTATAACATATGTAGATGAAGAAAATATTTTAAAAATAAATTTAACAACCTCAATTCATATATAATGTGATTTTAGTAACTTAATTTTCATTAATGAATGCACATGGCCTGAAAATATCACAGAGTGGTAATATTAACATAATAACCCTGTACAAAAAATACAGTATCTCACTAAGTGCAAATTTGAGAAAGTTTTCTCTGAACCTGCTAAGAGAAAAATATTTTCAAATTTTACCATCATATATGAACTTCTGATCAATTCTTTTGTACGTATTTCTCACATTAAGTCAATATAGTTTTTTCTGTCCTCAACAAGCTCTGTGACCATCAGAGGAATGGGAAGGCTTTTGTGTTCAACAGTAAATTCCAAGAACTAACAAGAGGGTTCATATTTGAAGGGGCTTTCAAATGTCTTCTCCCTATTTTGGACCTAAGACAAAAATCAATAATTTTCATGAGACAATAATGACACTAAAATTATGCTAAGACATTGTCACTGGTGGAAAAATGATAACAACATTCTTTCCCTTCAGAGTGTAGTTTAGACTCTGGAAGGATCAATATTATAAATAATGAAATTACCTTTTTGGTAATCTTGGGTATGAAGAATATGCTATTAAAATTTCCTCTTTTTACCTTAGAAACCTCTACCAGCACCACAAAGCTCATTAGGCTTTGCAAGGTCCCTGGTTCACCTCATTGCTGGATAGTCTCAGCTCTTTTATTTATTTTTTTAGTTAATTAATTTATTTATTTGAGAGAAAGAAATGGGTAGAGAGAGAGAGAAGGAGGGAGAGAGAGAAACACAGAGAGAGAATGAGTGTACCAGGGCCTCCTGCTGCTACTGCAAACAAACTCCAGACACTTGTGACACCTTTTGCATATAATTTATGTGGTTAATGGGGAACCAACCATGAGTCCTTAGGCTTCAAAGGCAAACACCTTAACTATTGTTATGCCATCTCTCTCGAGTCCAGTCTCATCTCTTTTGAACTAAATTGCCTTGAACATTTAAATTGTAGCACTTCTCTCTCACTTGTAGATGAAGACATGCACATATAGTTTTCATTTATTATGTAGATTATTTGTTTGTTTATTTATTAAAGACAGAGAGAGAGAGAGAGAGAGAGAATGGGCACACCAGGGCATCTACACACTGCAAATGAACTACAGAAGCATGTGCCACCATTTGCAAGTGGCTCACGGAGGACCTGAAGAATTGAACCTGGGTCCTTAGGCTTTGTAGGCATGCGCCTTAACCACTAAGTCATCTGTCCAGCCCTGTTATCTAGATTTTTTTAAAATTCATGTTTTATTGACAACTCCCTTAATTGTAGACAATATTCCATGGTACTTCCCATCCTCCCCCCACTTTCCCCTTTGAAACTCCACTCTCCATCATATCCCCTGCCCCTCTCAATCAGTCTCTTTCTCTCTCTCTTTTTTTTTTTTTTTTTTTTTTTTTTTTTTTTTTGAGGTAGGGTCTTGCTAGGCTGACCTGGAATTCACTATGTAGTCTTAGGGTGGCATCGAACTCATGGTGATTGTTCTACTCCGACTTCTGCCTCCTGAGGGCTGGGATTAAAGGTGTGTGCCACCATGCCCAGCCAGTCTCTCTTTTAATTATGATGGTCTTATAAAACCTTAAACCTGGGTATGTTATTTCAATAATAGAATTTGGGATTGACGGGTATATTAGAGATTTAGACACTTTCTCATTTTATAGCTATACTTTAAACTAATGGGTGTGGACCACATCAAAATGTAAATGAATTTATTGTATAGTATAGATGAATTCATACTTTTATACCCCCTACCTCCTAGCTGTCATTCATTTATTCTTACAATAAAAATGATCAGAATCAATTGGGGTCTGGCACTATGTTTGCAAAGTGATGCAATGAAGAAGTTAGTTAAGAATGTGAGGAGCATTAGGAAAAAGGAGGTGGATAATAAAAGAGTAGCCCCATAGATAAGACAGCAAATGCATTTGGTAGACAATGATGTTTCAAAAATTGAAATTATGAAAATTTTTTGTTTTCAGAAAATTCTTCCAGGCTACTTTCAGGAAATTGATTGAAGAATGTTGAAGATTGCCCAAATGAGAAATAATCTAACCCATCCTATATATGTGAGTATATAGTGACAGAGTTTGAGAATATTACATGCATGGAGTTTATCAGATGTGATGACTTACTGTTTAATAATGAGGAATACAAATATGATTGGCTGTAATCTGATTTATGACAAAAAATTTATTTTTATATTCCCAGAAACTGGGGACAGTAATTTAGGTGAGGGATACTAATTGCTAAGAAAGGTATTGTGTTATATTTAAACAAATAAAATGCTTTAAACTGAATTAACAATGGTTCTAATAAGTGTCTCTCCAAAACATGTGATACAACTTTTTTTGAATTGTCTTGTAAGCAGGTTACAGTTAGGAGAGATTAGCTTTAAAGGACTTGCTGTAGTGCTTTGTAAATCTCTGGTTAATGATGTTTGCAAAAGATAGAAGATTGGCTACTTGTCAAAAGATATATGCATAACTCTCACCACTGACACAATATAGATGAACAAACTGACTTCAAAATTTACATTCAAAGTGTCCAATTCCAATATATAAATCATATTTCATATTTTGTCTTATTCCTAAATTTAATTAGGTAAATATACACATCTTTTATTTATTGGTTTTGGATATATATATATATATATATATATCTCCAAGTATATGTGTGTGTGTTACTGATTTAAATTTCTTTATATAATTCCAAAAATATATGTTTTATATCAGGGTTTAATTATGCAACCATACTGGCTTTGAACTCAAGATTCTCATGACTCTACTTCCCTGATTCTGAGATGATAGTTGAACACCACTGCACTTGACTCATATTCTGAGTTTTTGGGGCACTTTCTATACTACAAATGCATCTTATTGATTCATGATAACTTCTATAGGTAGATACAATACTTCTTCCTATAAGCCAAAAAATATCTTCACTCTCAGCGTAACTTCATTATAGACACATCCCCTTCTACACAATTTTTTTGCCAAAGAGATTTTTCCCCAAAACATACATACATATATGTGTATACATATATCCAAGCTCTATGTTTTTTGTAAATATTTTACTTTTATTTATTTATTTGAGAGACAGGGAAATAGGCAGGAAAAGAGAGAGGGACAAAGAGAATGGGCATGCCAGGGCCTCCAGCCAATGTTAATGAATGCTAGATGTATGTACCCCTTGTTCATCTGGCTTATGTGGGTACTGAGGAGTCAAACCTGGGACCTCTGGCTTTGTAGGCAAGCACCTTAACCACTAAGCCATCTCTCCAGAACCAAGCTCTATATTTTATTTTATTTTATTATTTTATTTTATTTTATTTTATTTTATTTTATTTTATTTTATTTTATATTAGATATGAGAGAGAGAAAAAGAATGGACATGCCAGTCCCTCTGGCCACTGCAAACGTACTACAGACACATGTGCAACCTTGTGCATCTGGCTTATGTGGGACCTGGAGAATCAAACCTGGATCCTTAGGTTTTGTAAGC
Source organism: Orientallactaga sibirica (assembly GCA_036365145.1). NCBI lineage: Eukaryota > Metazoa > Chordata > Mammalia > Rodentia > Dipodidae > Orientallactaga > Orientallactaga sibirica. The sequence continues at coordinate 27,397,873 of JAEOAD010000024.1, forward strand.
AGGAGCTTATTCTCTCCAGCTTCTAAGCTCTATCTTTTATCAATCAACTATCTTATTCTATTCCTTTTCTTCTTAAGTGAGCAATTGGTCTATGTATGCATTGCCACAGAAGCACTAGAAGGACTGCTATAGAAGAACTCTTTTTTTGTTGTTGTTCAAGATATAAGCTTTTACTGCTAGAATTTAAAATTATTACAAATAACATCTTAAATTAAACTCACAATCATTTCAAAAGTATCTTTTGGGGATCATTTTATTATTTATTTTAATTTTAAATTCATGTTGGTGTCTCCGGTAGCCTCCTCCCTGACCTCCCCCTCCCAATGGACCCTCCTCATTGGGGAATGTGGGTCATGCATTATGGTGGTAGCCAACAGTTATGGGGGAGAGGCAAAGTCTATGTGCATAATGATCCAACTTGTGGCTCTAACACTCTTTCTGCCCCCTCTTCTGAAAAATTTCACTGAGCCACCTTGGCTTAATTTTAGTTCTACTTCAGTGATGAGGTCTTGGGAGCTTCTGTGTCTCTGGATATCTGGATTAGTAGGAGTTGAATGTTCTCTGTGTTTATCTCCTTCAGATTTGTTCTGATGTTGGATCATCAAGAAAGCTGCACTCTTGCCCATTTCCCCCATTACTCTATGGTTTCAGCTGGGGGCCTGGTGAGGTGCAATAGGCTGATCCTCCCTTCAGTTCATCATCCATCTAAAAAAGAGAAGCAAATTCCCCAACGGAGAGAGAAGTTAGTACTAGATAGATGAAATAGCCATGTCTATTTTAGAGAAAATTTTATATGTGTAGGGCCTCTTCTAGCCCACATTTGGTGGGCGCTTGATATTGGAGAATGGGCTCATTTTTTGTACATGGTTTTGTCTTATTTCCCAGTTCCAGCTATGAGTTCTAGTCCACTGAGTGGATCTGTTAGCCAAATTAGGAGGTGTTAGTTACCAAACATGGCTGTGTGCCACTATAGCTAAGAGCTGGAATCAACCCAGATGTCCATAATTAGATGAATGGATAACAAAATGAGGTATATCTACACTATGAAATTCTATGCAGCAGTAAGGAAAATGAAACAATGAAATTTGAAGAAAAATGGTCAAACATGGAACATGTCATTCTCAGTGAGCTCACCCAATCACAAAAAGATAATCCATGCATGGTCTCATTCATCTGTTGTTCTTAACTTGAATCAGCCCAAGATGCTGTCATACCCAATAAATACCCTGAGGACCAGACAATAGGGAGGGGATGGTGAGAGTGGGAGGGAGCATAAGGATGGGAGGGAGGGTAAGGGTAAGGGGACCTTATAGGGACCTAAATGGAAATGGTACCATAAAATCCTATACTCAAAACAACAGGCTAAAACATTGATCCTTCAGCAGGCCCTGAACCACAGGGACCTGGAAAGGACATCATGAAGACTAACCTTGATCTTCTCATCTTTCTTTCTTTCTTTCTTTTTCTTTCTTTCTTTCTTTCTTTCTTTCTTTCTTTTTTTTTTTTTTCTTTTTCTCTCTCTCTCTCTCTCTCTCTCTCTTTCTCTCCCTCTCGTCTATATCCTCTCCTATATATCCTATCTTTTTCTTCCTTCACCTTCCTTGGCAACAACATGTAACTCCAAGTAGCAGCATGGGGTTAACTTTCACAATGAGTTGTTGATCAGAGAGACCTACAAGGTTTCTCAAAAATAGACAGATTTCTGTCAGATTTCTTAATGACCCACCAAAGGTTAACGGTAAGACCCTTCTGCTGAAGACACCATATGCTGTTGAGAAAAAAAAAAAAAAAAAAAAAAAAAAAAAAACAGAGTGGCCTGGTCAGAATATGGAACAGGGTCAGTCCCCAGATAGAGAACTTGTCTAGTGCCAGAGGGTGCTGCACTAGTGACTGGGGGAAAATGATTGACATCTGTACAAAGAACTCATAGTATAAGCTACCCAGCAGTAAACAACCAGACCTGATGCTAGAAGAATTCTTTAACATTTTCCAAACAGAATGGCAGAAGGATAGCAATCTTGAGGCATAAAGTTACAACACTCTCCAGATATTTCAAAAACAGTTTTTTAACTCTTAGGCATTGGGAAAATGATGACTTAGTAAAGACCACAAGGATAGTAGATCTCTAATTCTGCTTTACCTTGTGTTTTCCACCCACCCGATTATTCTCGATGTACATTAACCTCCCATCTCTGGGCCATTTCAATTACTTTTGGACTTGCTAGCATCAACATGACTAGTTTTCACATTGACAGCTATAAAAGGTATATATTTTATTGACAGAGAATTTATTAGAGGCAGAGTCTCTCTTGAAAACTTATATTCATTTGGCTCCATACCAACCTTTGAACTGGTTCATCATATTCCCTTTAATTATATTTAATTGATGCTCATGGATCCGCAAAGACACAAGGAGTATAAGCAATATTTTACATTTCACACACTGCGAAGACAAAAAAATATCAGGTAAAGAATTTCTTTCAAGCAACAAGGCTTACTCAAAGCTGTCAGCATTATGAATAGACTTACTATGTCTCTTCTCTACAGTAGGTGTCAGACACACACCTTAGTGTCTGATACGAAAATTGCAGTGCACCGTATGTTGTGTTCAAAGTTCCTGTTCCAAGAGATCTGGATGTTTATCTTAATGTAGTTAGTAAATAACATAGCATTTGACAGATTCCAGACATTGAAAAATTGCTTATGGGACCATTACCAGTCAAAAAGATTATTGCATGTTATTACTTTTAAAAAAATCTCCAAATATCATTAGATGGCAACTGAGTTTAAAAATAAAAAGAATACAAACTCTATGTTTTCTTACATACATGGACGATAAATATTTGTTCCTAAATTTAATAAATCTAATTGTTACTTCTCTCAGTTATCCTTTCATATCACCCATTTTTTTATTATTAGCAACATATTTTGTATGGATACATCATGTGTTGGTACACTCTGCCTTGGTAAGTGTTGAGTACCCTCAGGATCTGTCTTCTTTAACCTGGTGTTGATTATCAGGTTCACCACGGAAGCAGCAGTCTTGTTGTTCTTCCCAACATCACTCAATTTAAAAAAAAAAAAAAAAAGTTTAAATTCATTAATGTAGGACTCTTACATAGATTTAAGGTTTTTAATGTTCTATTATTATTATTATCATCATCAACATATTTCGTATGGATACATCATGTGTCGGTACTCTCACTTGGTGGCATTTCTATTTCTGTGATTGTGTGAGTTCTCTGGGTATGATCTGTCCCAAGTCTGTCCATTTTATATTTAAGATTTTAAACAATCTTGTTTGGAACATTCTATGTAAATAAACATATGAGTGAAAGAAGAAAACACTTCAAAAGATATATCAGGAATAAAAAGAAACAAGGCTTTTATGAATAACTATATGCACAAACTTGGAAACACTAGAAAAATTTCGTAGAAAAAATGGCATAATATAAATGAATCAAGAAGAAATAGAAGCTTAAACATACCAATAATAAATTGAGATTGAAATAGCAATTTAAAAACGCACTATGCGCAAAAGCACAGGACCATTTTTTTAAATGACTAAATTCTAGGATACATTCAAAGAAGAAATTATACTAATCCTTTCTATACTGTTACAAAAGACATAATTAGAAGGGATGTTTCCAAGCTTATTTTATAAGGCCAATATCATCTTGACTCAAGGGCCAACAAACACACAATAAAATAAATTACAGACTAATATCTCTGATGAGCAAATATAAGAAAAACATCTCAACGAAAGAGTAGCCATAAAATTGAACATTTTATAATGATTATAAATAATAACCTCATGTGGCTTATACCACTGATGCACAAAATTGGATTAACATATGCTGTCCCATCAATGCAGTATGTCACATGAAGAGGATGAAAGAAAATTAAATGCATGATGTTCTCAGATGAAGAAAAAAATACTGACTACATTTGACAACATTTATTGATAAACAGTCTGAATAAATAAGGTAAAGAATGTAATTTCTTCAATTAATAACATTTGCATGCAAACGTATATACTTAGTAGTAGACTCAGTGATGAAGTGCTGAATAATTTTTAAAATCAATATAGTTGTGTACTAGCAAGACAAAACCAGAAATAAAATGTATTCAATATTGGGCTGGAGATATGGCTTAGCGGTTAAAGCACCTGCCTGCTAAGCCTAAGAACCCAGTTCCAATCTCCAGGTCCCATGTTTAGCCAGATGCAAAGTGACACAGGGGCTCAATGCTGCACTTGACCACAAGGGGGCGCACGCATCTGGATTTCGTTCATAGCAGCTGAGAGAATGCTGGCGCGCCCATCTCTATCTGTCTCCCTCTACCTCTCTGTCTCTCTCCAAAAATAACTAAAATAATAAAAAAATTAAAAATGTGTTCAATATAGCATGGAAAAATACAATTATCAATATTCAACATTGCCATTAGCCTATATGGAGAAAAAGTCAACATGAACCACAGAGAGAGAGAGACAGAGAGAGACAGAGAGAGACAGAGAGAGACAGAGAGAGACAGAGAGAGAAACTAACTCATTAATTTGAAGGATACAAAGTGAATATAAATTAAATAATTGCATTTCCTTATATCTATAAGGCCCTAACTGAAAAAAGAAATCAAAAGCAATATCTCATTTACAAGAGCATATCAAGAAAATAAATGCTTATGACTACATTTAAGGAAGGAGGCTATAGAACTGTACACCAAAATCCATAAAACACTAGTGAATCTTTGTCTACCATCAGAGGGAACTTAAGTTGTTGTAACCTTTCTAGACATCAGTATGGGCACAGTTAGTCTTTTTTTTTGGGGGGGGGGCATTAAAAATTTATAAATTCACATTTGTTTGGCTGTAGGTAACTATATAGATTACTTTTCACATCTCTGGCAAATATCTGACTACAGTAATTTAAGGAATCAGGATAATTTTAACTCACAGTTCAAGAGCACAGTTCATTATGCAGTAGAATATTTAGGCAGCTGTTCATATTGTAACTGTGGTCAGAAATGAGAGCAACATGAATGACAGTGATCAACTGCATACTCCGTTTTATTCAGTGCAGGAGTCCACCCCAGGCTATGATGCCTCCCAAAGTTAGGATAAATTTCCCAGCCAAAACTAACCTAATTCAAAAATATTTTAATAGATATGCCTGGAAATTTTGTTTTAGGAGATTGTCTATCCAATCAAGTTAACAGATATTTTCTCAAAGGAATGCTTATCTGATTCTTTTAAATTAACCTTCCATGTTTGACAGCATGTTCCATGGGACATTATTTAATCAATGTATATCTCTACAATTCAGAGACCTGCCACTCCTTATCGTCATGTACATATTAAAATAAAAGCAGGATTTAAAAATGAAATAAGACTCAATTTCAAGAGAAGCTTGTCAATTGATCTCTTTTAAACATGTACTTGCCATTCGGTAAGGTCAAATATCTTAATTTCCATAACAATAATTCCTGTATACTAAATATTCAAACCCAAACTAACACTATTGCTTAGTAAATCCAAAACACTTTGATATGAAGGAACTATATCTATCTTCACAGTGGGAATGAAGAGAAAAGTGAATTTTTTTTCATGCTGAAAATTCAAGAAATGAATGATAAATGCTACGTGCATTTAGGACTGAGATGGGATATAAATATTTTTATAAGCTCCTGGAGAAGATTTCAGCTAAGTTTGTGTATATATATAATTTAAAAAGAGAATTATGAAATCAGTCTTGATCAGAGAAGTTTCTTCTTGTAGTACGTGTCGCTTATTACTAAGACTCATCCTTTTTCAAATGCTGTGAATAAGTCACTTCTCAATGTTCAGCCACAAACAGGATATCTCTCATAGCTCAGAGTACCTTAGAAGAGGAAGGGGAATGTCAGAGCCAGTGCTGTGAATGACTATCTTCTGGACACATTCATGATTATAAGACTAATAAACACACACCAAATGCATTTCTGTATAAAACTGGGGCCATCAAATATATCCTCATGTTAAGAAATAGTGTTCCTGAGGTCCCACACTTCCTTAAGGAGCTATTCATAGTTAACAAATAATTTTCACTATTTCTCTTTGCAAATATTCTCTCTGATATATTTTGATCTAGTTTAAGCAATATTTTTTATTTACAATAATTTTGTCCCATTGTTGTTCGAAGTACATTTTTATGAGGAGAAGCAGTGATTATGAAGTACCATCTGTGACTCCACTTAATAGTCTTCTTCTTTGATTTGCTGCATGAGGATCAAACCTTCCAACTTGACCTCATCAGCGTCATGATCTAGACAACAGATCTAGTTAGCACCAATGCAGCTCATTCATATTCTATTGTGGAACCCATTTGTGTCTCCACTCATATTTGATTAAATTTCCATTAATCATTATTAAAGATTCCTCTGTGCAAATGAAATGGCATTTAGTTCATTTAACATATAATTGAGTTCTAATTGAGTAGCAACTGTTTCACCAAATTGTTAAGTACCTTTTGAATGCAAAGTAGTGCAGGTACCTATTGTGGAAGTAGTTTTCTCAATTACTGTTTGTTCACTCACTTTCATTTCTGTATAGTGAGGCAAGAGTTGCTGCTTCTTCCTGGTTAATAATCTGGCTATCATTGATATATATATATATATATATATATATATATATATATATCTTAAGGCTGTGTTGGTTGACATTCCTTACATTTTTTAATTGGATCATCATTCATATACTTTATATTTAAAATTTATCTAGTGTACAAAAACATTTACATCATAATAATTATGCCCACATATCTAAGGTCATATGTGGATATGTACTAGGTAAAAACTGAGTTATGCTATCCATAGTTCACAATTGAAGTCAATCCAGTTCAATTTCTTTTTTCTTCAGCAAGTAATCATAATTGTCCCTTTAATTACATTTAATGCTATAGGATTTTTCATTCATTTTTTCTTTGGTTCATGCCTTCAATATTTAACCTATCACAAAGATATTACTGAAATAACCTTAATGTTCTACTAATCTATGTCTCTGTGGGTGAAGTAGGCTATAAGAAGGTAAGTTTAGGGCTAGAGAGATGGCTTAGCTCTTAAGGTTATTGCCTGCAAAGGAAGCCTAAGGACCCAGGTTTAATTTCCCCAGAACCCACATAAGCCACATGCACAAGGTGACTCATGCATCTGGAGTTTGTTTGAAGTGGATAGAGGCCCTGGTGCACCCATTATCTCAATCTAACTCTCTCTACAATAAATAAAATACTCTTTTTTTTTTTTTTTTTTTTTTTTTTTTTTTTTTTTTTTTTTGGTTTTGCGAGGTAGGGTCTCACTCTGGTCCAGGCTGACCTGGAATTAACTATATATTCTCAGGGTGGCCTTGAACTCTCGGCGATCCTCCTACCTCTGCCTCCCGAGTGCTGGGATTAAAGGCATGTGCCACCACGCCCGGCAAAATACTCTTTTTAAAGAAGGCAAGTTTAAGGCACCAATAATATTTTCTTTCTATTCCTTTGTTTGAATTTTTGTTTTAAATAAAGTAATTCTCATTGGAAGTTTCAGGAAGAGTACAAAGAAGGCTGATTTCCTCATTATTCTTGGAAGAGGTAGAAATTACCACCACTCTGCACAGCCTCCATAAGGTTCAGCGAGAGTGTTCACTTAGGACTGAAAGATGGAAGTAGAAATCTCTATGTCCATGTACCTCAGCTGATGCTACACAGTTGGGAACAGGTGATATATTGCTCTGTTGGGTATTAATGAAAGGTTAGCTGCTAAATACAAACCATACTTATAGTGAGGAATAGTAAAGACATCTTTTCACAGATGTGCAAGGGGTGAAGTGTCCTGTTCTTACTCAGCTCATGCCTGTACAGGTGGAGCCATTGTTTTTGTACCATGGTATTTCACTGGAGGAAGATGAACACTACTGAAACATGCTCTTTTCTAGCACTCACTCTTAGGATAGATCGGGCAGACATCTGATTTGCTTGGTTATGGCCTTTAGGAGTTTATAGGTCAAAAGTCGGTTGTGGTGGCCCACACCTTTAATCCCAGCACTCAGGAGACAGAGATAGGAGGATCACTGTGAGTTCAAGGCCACCCTGAGACTGCATAATGATTCTAGGTCAGCTTGGGCTAGAGTGAGACCCTAGCTTGAAAAACAAAAGGGAAAATAAAAGAGTTTATAGGTCATTATTTTCTCTAGCAGTCAGTATAGGGTAAATGAGGCAAAAATAAAGGCAGGAGCTCAATTGTGTAGTTCTTCAGGAACAAGTCCCTTCCTGATCTGCTACCTTTTCTCTACTTTCCTTATGTTGTTTTATATTTTAGCTACACTTAGCAGGAAAAATACTAAGAAATATGTCTGAGTTTTTCTTTTTTTCCTTTCTATCTTTCTTTTTTCTTTTTTTTTTTTTTTTTTTTTGAGAGAGTCAGAGAGAGAGACAGAGACAGAGACAGAGAGAATGGGCGTGCCAGCAGCCTCTCAGCTGTTGTGAATGAACTCTAGACATGTGTGTCATCTGGTGGTCACGTGTAGCATTGTGCCCTTGCTTCACTTTGTCTGGCTAAACGTGGGACCTGGACAATCTAACGGGCCTTCTTAGGCTTAGCAGGCAGGTACCTTAACTACTACGCCATTTCTCCAGCCCTCAGTTTTCCTTTTTAAAGCAGATTTGTTTTGAAAAGATTAACTTTTGAAAAATATTCATTTACGCTCAAGTGAATACTTAAAAATAAATTTCTTCACCTTGCAGAATTTCAGTAATGCATCTCTTAAGTAAACTAATATCCAATCCAATTTCTCTGAATGCAACAAAGATCTCATCATTCTGTGAAATGATGTGTATTTTTGCTTAAAATTTGAATACTGGCCTTAGGATGAGTTTAGAAATTATCTATTTTACTTTTAAGGTATGCAATGCTACAATCCTTATTCTCCTTTCAATTTGTAATAATAGCAAGAAGTAACAAGTGGCTGACATTCATCAAAACATTATTTGTGATGGGAGATATAGGTGTAGCCTTCATACACATTGCACGAATGCAATTTTCACAGTGCAAGAGAATAAGATCAACTGATTTTTTCCATATTATTTTAGCTTGTATATGTATGAGAATACAAAGACATGGTCCTTGGACTATTGCTATATCTGTTATGTACATATCTTCCACCCAAAATTTAATTCAAACTTTGTTTTCAATTTTATAAGAATCACCATTTCGACAGTGAAGCCACATAATCTGGGGAGTTTATGGTATTGCACATTACTAGGAAGACAACATTTTACAAAGAACAGGACAGCTTTTAGAAAATATATATGTGTGTATATTTAAAGGTTATTTTCTTTGAAGCTTTGCTGGAGTTACCTCTGCTATACTTTAAAGTCTTTTATCTCCTGGCTTCTGTTTATAGCTCTAACTTCCTATGCCCTTGAGATATTGGGCATTCTTTATTTAATCTTAGGAGACTGACAGCAGACATGATTCTACTGTGTGTTGGAGGGAGTTATCATTTTGATTTCACTTTAGGGAACTTGCAGCATGTTTTTCCTCTGTAGCACATGATGATATTTCAACTTTGAGATTATTCAGGGTGACTACCATAAACAAATATTTATCATGTCCATCAATATAAAGCATATGCTACAGGAAATAGCATATAAAAAGACATAATATGTGCATGTTGGTCTGGAATCTCCTTGTTTTTTGTCAAGTCAAACACAAAGACAGAAAGAAATACTGAGCTACAATGAAACAGAAGTTTGACATGTTTACTTCAGAATTTTCATTTTGTCTTATACTTCCTTTTTATCTCAAATGACTATAAGGATTATAAATTGGATTATCAATAGCAATAAATGATGAGCTAAATTCACATTTTCTTCATATTTTTTAACAATTACAACTACAACTTATACAATGTGTGAACCATATATATTATAGACCATGATCCATCTGATTATAAACTAAGCAAGTATACTTCTGAGAAAATTTATAGTTCAATAAAATATGGACTTCATTTTCATCAGTGATTCTTTCCTTGAGGTCATAATGAATTCCCTAAAGATGTTCTACTTGACATTAACACCATTAATAGAAACTTTCACATAAGTAGAATGGGGAAAGAAAACAACACCCTGAAAGTATGATGTCAGGTGATAGCTGGATGCTGATAGAGAAAACCATTTGATAAGATAGAAGATGACATAGGACAATTCGGACAGTTGATGATGACTAGAAGAATGGAAAGAGTAAGGTCGAAAAATCTAGAAGACTCTGGGACCAGGACATCTAAAACATAAGCTGTCATTCCATTCTTTATATTTAATTGGAACCATGCTAGTAAAGCAGCTATGGCAATTAATAACGTATTCCCTAAGGGATGTAAATAGAATGCCCATGAAAAGTATAGGTCATTATTGTGCCCAAGAGATTATTATTATCTCCTTACTATATTACTATTTCTGTACAGCTGGTACATTTTAAGTACTACAGATAAATTTATCTTCACGGTAGTTTCTTTTTTTTTCTTTTTTTTTTAATTATCATTTTTTATTGAGTTTTATACTTACATACAAAAAAAAAAACCTGATATTTCCCTTCCCTCCCCCCATTCCACTTTAGAACTCAAGTCTCCATCATATCCCCTCCCTCTCTCCATTAGTCTCTCTTTTAATTTTATGTCATCATATTTTTCTTCTATTTTGAGGGTCTTGTGAAGGTATTGCTAGGCACTGCAAGGTCATGGATATCGAGGCCAGTTTCTGTCTGTGCAGTTGCATTGTAAGCGGTCATACCCTTCCTTTGGCTCTTCCATTCTATCCGCCCCCTCTTCCGCAATGGTCCCTGAGCCTTGGAGGGTGTGACAGAGATGTTTCAGTGCTGGGCATGCCTCCATCCCTTCTTCTCAGCACTATGTTGCCTTTTGGGTCATCCCAGTGATCATCGCCATCTGAAAAGAGAAGCTTCTCTAACCAGAAGTGAGAGTAGAGTTAATATGTGAATATGAACATTAAGTGTAGTGCTTTCAGGGTAGCTTGGTGGGAATAATATATACATTTAGTCAGATAAGAGCAGGCTTATACCCCTATGGCTCATGACCTCACCTACCATAGACTTTTACTCAGGTTTTTCAGTACCAGGTATGTATTCCCTCCCGTAGAGAGGGCTTTTAGTCCAATTATGGATTAGTTGGTTACCCCAAGAGTAGACATGCCACTATTGCACCCATTCAGTCATTGGGCCCGTCTGGCCAAGCTTGAATATTCAGCGTCCACTGTTTTCACTGTTGATGGCTTCTGTCTCCCATAAGCTGCGTGCAATGCAGCTTTTTCCAGCTTTCAGTTGGCTGGTCTACAGGGAGAAGATTTTCTCCTCCACACCAGCTTGCTTTCTCAGTGACCATGCTTCTCAGGCATGAGATGTCTTCAGCAATAGGGTCTTACTATCTGTTTCTCTAGGGAAACCAAGGGCTTTAGCAAAAGCCTTTAATGTTTTGGAGGCTACCGGGACCTCCTTGGCCAACAACTCACTGGAAGGTATCCCATCCCAGGTACTGAAAAATTTCTAGTAACAGTCTATAGCTTCTAAACGTGCCCTTATTCAAAAAAGTAATTTTACATATGTCTTATTCATAATATCTTGAGTTTAGATTGACCCTCCCCGTGCCCTTCTTGTATGCATTCTCTCCCCATGGCCACGCTTAGGCCATTCCCTTCCCTGTAATCTGTTCTTCTGCTTACATATGTGCATTACCATACACTTAAGTCCTTCCCTTTCCTCCTGAAATGGTAGTTTCTTTGTCTTGCAACAACCTTTACAGATGGTACATTTCAATAATTCTATCTTAATAATACAAATATTAAAGCCCAAATCATAACTGTGATTTTTTTCTAATTTGTAGATACAAATTCCCATTTATTTTTATAAAAATGGGCCTCCTCTTTGCTTAAATTTTCTGTGTCTCTTTGTTCATGTTTCTCAGAACACATTGGCCTATAGCTGGTATGTAACATTATCTTGACACTGAAAATTTTAGGTAATCTGCTACCTCAGAGGAATAGCAGAAACGTTGATAACTTGGTTTTCGAGGTTCTCAGATTCCTTGGCCTGTTTAGGTGACATTATTTCTAAACAATTCTAGTGAGTTCCTTTACTTGATAAGGAGTCATGATCGTACTAACATTATAAACTTCTTGAAATTTTACCTGTTTGATAGAATCTGGTAAAGACTCTGAGCTTTAAGATGTGCTCAAATTTCCCATAAAACTGGCAGCTGTGTCTGCTTCTTCATGCACATTATATCCCAACGACTGGATTGGGTTCAAAGTAGGAGTACATATGTAGCTGCCAAGTCCTCCTTAATTAGTATAGACATGCTCATAGCTTATGGATTCAGAAGATAGTTCCAGATGCTATAATGCAGTTTACCAAAACTCTCCTTTGGGACATTTCATGTACGAGTGGGTTCTTTCCTTGCTATTATGCCTGCATCTATATAGAAGCCAACCTGGAGATAACTAATTTTATACCTCATCTACTCCAGCATTACTTTTGTCATGCAGAGGATGTGCAGCATTGAGCTTGCTCATATTCAGACCTCCATTGTGTTTTGTCAACATTTTGTATAATTTCCTTTGTGTTTATTTTGTTGTGGAAGTAACAGGATGATATTCTTCATGCCCACATAGGAAAGGCTAGAGCCATTCTTGCCATCATTTCTATTCTACCATAATGAGCTGTACCATCAAACTATGAGCCAAAGCAGGCTGTTTTTTCTTGAAACTGATTTTGCCAGATATTTTTGTCACAACAATAAGAAATGTAATGTAGAACTGTTAACATAGTTCAGTAATGATTACTTCCCTTAACAGGTAAGAAGAAATATGTGATTTCACAGACCAACATTTTATAACAGTATGTAATGCACATGCTTTATCTTTTTTTCTCTCTCTCAAATAAATAAATAAAATATTTTAAAAAGAAAAAATGTATAAGTATTTTCAAAACAATATTTTTCTTTAGCCTTACTTTTGGTCTGAAAATTATGTCCCTTATATGAATATCCTATTTGAGAACGCATTTGGAAACCGAGTCTTATGATGACAGTAATTTTATTTAGTAAGTGCAAAGTCAAGATCCAAATATAGGGACAGAACTAATTTGTATTAGAATTGATAGTTCTTGTAAATAAAAGCCTATCTCTGGCCAAGATTCCAATCAATGTTTCTGAATTTGATTTCAGAGAAAAGAGGGACAATTGATCCAAATCCTTGTAACTAAATTTGCAGCGACAAGTATTCCAATTGTGAAGATATAACATGCAGCTCATACTGTATCAATAAAGTCACATAATTACTTTGTGATCATTAATTTCTTTTTGCCAATGTTTTATTGGAACTTTTATACACGGATATAATATACAGGGATAATAATCCCCTCCCATTTCCTTCCTTTCTCAACTTCAAGCTCTTCCTTACTGCTACCTTCAAACTAGTCTTTCTCCTATTTTAATAGCTTTTTTGACCTTCTCCATCATATATGTCAGAATGTTGATGAACTCAGTATTGTGCAGATATTGTGGATATAAAAACAGCCACTGTATGGTCATCTAGAGAAAGCTATATTGTGTCTAGAAGATAGTGTCCCATAGTACTCCACTGCACCTTCTGTCTCTTACATTCTTTCTACATACCCTTTGCTATGTTACTTGAGCCTTAGAAGGCATGATAGGATTTCTCATTTAGTATTGAGCAAATCAACTGTCACTCAATACCACCATTTTGACAAGTTTTGAGTCTCCCTATTAGTCACTGCCATCTGATCAAAGAAGCTTCTCTGAATAGAGGTGAGATCAGCATTAATGTGTAGGAATACATGCAATGTAAATATTAGAAGGCAATTTCATGGGTACGATATATACTTTTATCCATACCACATCAGTTGCTTCCTGGCCTTTCCTCCCTGCTTTCCTTGACCCCCAGATACTGTTCAGGTCCACGACCTTGTTGTCAGTACCATGCAATAACTTCCTCCAATGGCATATGTCTCAGTTCCTATCAGATAGAAGTTGTTTTCCATCATAATAGCCATGCCACAGTTGCCTCCGTGGATGTTTCTTTTCTGGCTACTCAGTGGTGCAGCATACAGGTTCATAAGCCATTTGATTACTTTTCTCCCCCAATAGTTTCAATGGCACTTTCCAGCTATATGACAATGAGCCACAAGAGAAGATCAGCTCTGTACCAGGTTGATTTTTTTTGTGTGTGTGTCCTGCCTCAGAAATTATTGGTATCTTCAACAATATTGTCTTACTATCAATTTCTGGTGGACAACCAAGGGCCTTGAACATAGCTTGTATTGTTTTGGGTTGTCAGGGGCCTTCATGACCAACAACTTACTGGGAGGTACCCTTGCTTAGACTGATGCTTAATTATAACAACCTATGACTTCTAAGAGCTGCATATAATGCACTCATAGGTATTTTTGGCCCAACCTAGAGCTCTCCTTTTTTACCTTTCCCTGAATATATTTTAATTAGTTGCCAATGAAATGGGTTTCCCTATGCCTCTTATTCATGCTGTAAATGGGTACAGAGACTATGAGAATCCATATTGTGATTTCTCAAACATCTAAAAACAGGTCTACTACATGACCCAGGTATATCTCTCCTTGGCATATGTTCTGAGGACTCCGTATACCATTGTAGAGTGAAACTTGCTCATACATGATCACTGCTGCTGTATTCACAGTAGCTAAGAAATTCAGTCACCATAGATGCCGATCAGGTGATGAGTGGATACATCACACGTATACATCAAGGAGTTTTCTTAAATGTAAAGAAAATAAAAGTATAGAAATTCCAGGAAAATGAATAATTACTGAGGTCACCCAGGCTCAGAAAGATGAACCCCACATACTCTCTCACATATGTAAATCATAACTTCAAAGGCGTAAATTTCTATGCAAGTTGGAGTAAGAGTCAGCAGAGGGAAAGAAGCTAAAAACGAGACACGAGAGGCATGAGTGGTTAGCACATAAAGAGAGGGAATAATATATGTGTGGTCAGAGAAATGGAATAATGGGGATGTAAAGGTAAATATGGAGTCAGGCAAGGGGAATGGAGAAGAGAATATTGGGGGAAGTTTAAGCAAAATTTAATTTATTTTATGAAATGAACAAATTTAACTTTTACTATCTCTAGTATCTTTTACAGGAACAAATAAAATAGACATTAAATCTTTAGTAGTTAGTTTCTTTATGTGACAAAATACTTGATAAAAGCAATATCAAGATGGATTAGTGTATTTTGGCTTATATTCTTCATGACAGGTGTGGTAGTTTAAATGGCTGGCCCACAATATATTCAGGATCTTATTATAATTTATCATTAAATATGCAGCCACCTGGCTGAGGTGATATCACTGGGCAGATCGTTGTTTCCAGCCCTAAGGTGTGGAAGTAGATTGTGAATCCCAGCCTAAAGATATGCAAAGTGCCTGAATTCTGCCTGAATTCCTAAGTGTGCTATGTGGGGTGGCTTCTAGGTTTTGGACTGTGGCTCTTCTCTCTCTCTGTTTGGACCTATGAAAGTAGGACAGCTTCTTCTGCCATTATGGAACTTCCCCTGGATCTTTAAGCTTCAATAAATATCCCTTTCTTCAGAACTGTGCCTGGTCTGGAAGTTCATGTCAGTGACCTAAGGTTGACTACTATAGAATTTGTACCAAGAGTGGGGTAAGATGAATCTGATCATGAGGATTTGGGTCTTTTGGAACATTTTTGTTGTTGGTGTTTTTTGTTTTGTTTTTTGAGGAACAGGCATGCACTGGTACTTGCAACTGAAGACACCTTCCGGAGTGATAAGCCAAGTATTAGGGACTATTTTGATGAGACTTTTAAAATGCTAAGTGCAGACAGAATTGAACTTGGAGGCTTGGCTTATGAACATTCTAAGGGGAAGGAAAGATGACAGAAAACATTGTTGGAACTTGTTTACTGGCATTAAGGATGGCTGCATTCTGCTGCACCAACTATGAGAGTTTGATCAAGGTTAAATCTGTAATGGACTGGTGTGCCTAGCTAAAGATATTGGACTAAGGGATTTAAGATTGTAAATTGGAAAAACTCAAGTAAGTTGAAATTACTGACACTGAACCCAACATGGCTTAGGGAAATTTGCTGAAGAAGGGGCAGAAAGATTGGTAGAGCCATAAGTTGGGTGGTTATGCAAAGAGACATTGCCTCACCCCCATAACTGATAGCTATCCCACAATGCAAGACCCACAATTCCCAAGGGGGAGGACAGGGAGAAGGCTAATGATGGTACCATCATGGCTGTAAACACATTATATAGATAACTAATTAAAAATAATACTGACACTGAGACTGGTTTCAGGTGACCTAAAGCTGCTACTGTTGAAAACAAAAACAATTTTACAGAAGATTGTATGGCACAATGCTGGTCTGGCCCTAGCCAGACAGCTTGCTAAAAGAAACCAGGACACACCCCTCGGGTTTTCACAATAGGATGGAAGGTAGTCAATGACCGGTAAGACTCCATGAGATGGGACAACCTAAGACAGGCACTGTCACATGTGATGAACCCTTGGGGTCTGGGTTCAACAACGGCTTGGCAAAGAACCATGCCTCCCAGGGTTGCCAGTAATAAAAACAAAAAGGAGGATATGTATGGCACAATGCAGGTCTGGCCCTAGCCGGACCGCATGTAAGAAGAAACCAGGACCTGGCTTCTGTGAACATCGCATCCTGCACAGGCCTGACGTGACAACAGCTAGAGTCCCATGCTCGTCAGAAATGTGCTATGAAATGATCAGCCCAGAGACCAGCTGTCATTGGTCACAAGAAGGGGACCACCCCATATAATGATTGGCCAGCCAAAACCCTTAAAACCCCCTATACTTCCTTGAATAAACAAGTTTGCAACAGCTTGCCCTCTGCTGCTTCCACCCAACCCCCCGAGTCTGTGTCATGACAACTCACCTCTCACCCACTACTCGGCAGAGACCCTGCAGTCCCTCCTGGGCTGGCCCTAGAGGGGACCCCAACAGAAGATGGCCTAAGAGCTTTACACTGAAACAATGGATAGGATGCCTTTGGAAAGACTATGATAGAAATGCAAACACTTTTGGAAGGAGTTGACTGGAGAAGGAAGCTGCTTTTCAAAGTTAATATTTATTTTGTCTCTGAATAAAGAATATGGTTGTATCTTGAGCACGTGGTATTGGTTTCAGAAGTATTATGTGGAGTGATCATAAAGTGCACAGTCTCAGGTGCTGCTGCTGAGACATCATGACCATGAGGCTTGTAAAGCCACTAGGAGATTGATCATGGTTTGCATGGAGACCTGAAGATGTTTTGGTGTACCAGGGTTACCATTGTGTGCTGTTGGCCTGACATGGAATATTTCCCTGGCTATTCAGCCCAGCTGGAGGGGCAGAATTGGGAAATCCAGAGAGTGTCAAATGCTGATTATACTGGACTTGAGCTACAGAAGTTTGATGTTTTGTTGATGGTTATTGACTTTCCACTGTCCTAGTCTCTCCCTGTTATGCATTAGAGCCTCTGGAAATGTTTAATCAGTGCCTATATATGTTGTAAATATATACCTTGTCTCATTTTACAGGACTCACATCTAAGAGACAATCTTAAATCTCAAATAAGACTTAGGACTTTGGAGCTATCTGAAATCGGCAAAGACTGTGTCAACCATTGAATTTGACAATATAAGATGTGAGACTGTTATAAATCTATTAAGGGTCGGGGCAGAATGTGGCAGTTGGAATGGATAGTCCCCCAATATATTTGGGAATATATTAAAGCTTATAATTTAAATCTGCATCAATTCTCCACCTTTTTACTTAGATCAAGTGTAAATTTGCAATCACCTGTCTGGAGGGAGGTGCCACTGGAAAGACCCTAGGTTACAGACCTAAGGTGTGAAGGTTGATTTGGAATTCCAGACTAAAGATATGCAAAGTGTTTGAGCACTGCCTGGAATTCCTACATAAACTGTATGGGGTGGTTTCTGGTTTACTGGCTTGTGGCTTGTCTCTCTTTGTTGAGACCTGTGAAAACAGGCCAGCTTCTTAGGCCATTGTGGAATTTCTTCCGGATTTGTAAGCTTCAATAAATATTCTATTCTCCATAATTGTGCCTGTTTTGGAATTTCTTTGGAAGTGAAATTTCCTGAGGCTGACTACTACAACAGGGAAGGGGAGATGAAGAGAGAGGTACTTTAACTGCAGGAAACTGAAGGAGCTCAGTCAGTAAGCACATAAAAATGATTTTTGTGCTTACACACTTTTTCATTTTTTTATCCAGTCTGGAACCTCAGCCCATAGGATATTCCATCAATCTTCCGGTGTGGTCTTTCCTCCTCCACTAACCCTTTCTGGGAAAGCCCTTACAGATATGTCCCAAGGTATATTTTCCAGGTCATGATGAGTCCCATCAGATTAACAATCAAGATGAACAAGTCCTTTGGAAAAGTTAATCAATACTATATCAAGAGAATGACAAGCCATGTGAAATAGTGTGTGTAAATGCAGCCAGTATAAGTTCAGTTTGCGTAACTGAAAAGTATAAAAATCATTGTTCTTTAACCAATGCATTCTAATTATATAGGACAAAAGAGGAAGCAAGGGGAAATAACATAGAACAGTGTTGATGCAAAGTGATGTAAGTGTGGGAAGTAATATGGGCAATGTAAAATTGGAAGAATTTTAAAATACATAATAAGCAAGCAGTCACAACATAGTAAAGACAAGCACAGAAGAAAAGCATTGAGCTCAGAAGAATGGCAGGGATGCTGCAAAAGATGACTAAAACTAACCCAAATGGAAGGCACAGGGAAGTGAGAGGGAAAGTAGAAGGGGAGATCAAAATCAAAAGAAGTATAAAAACAGCGGGGAGGAGACAACATGTCCCTCGATCTGCTGTAATTATTCCATTGCCATATACACAATGTGGTTTCTCTTTAAAAGGTTTAGTGGCAAATAGCTTGAAATTATAAAGTGTATTGTTTTGAGGTTTATTTTCAGAGGTCAATTTGGTGTCACCAAATAAATAAGAATAATAATGTTCACAAGTTAAAGGGGTAAATTCTTGGCAAAAACTTGCTCCAGTAGTAATTACTATCTTATATAAAAAACACTGGATTTCCATTAACTCCAATTTAAATCAAACTGACAGGTTTCACTAAGAATTTGTTACTAACACTAAATATTCTTGTAAGGTTGTGTAAAAATGAATCTATTCTAAGACAGCAGAAACATATAGAATTAAAATACAGATACCTCTCTCCAACTGGGGGATGGCAATTAGCTATAAATAGAAATTCATATATAATTATTCAATTTCTACTTATAAGACCTCTCTCTCTCATACACAAACACTCACATGCACACACATACACACACACACTTACTCAAACCCCTACTATATCTTTGTAAGTTTAAGGACTGTTTTTTTTTTTTCTTTTTTTAATTTCCAACTGCCTTTATCATCCAATATAAGGCATAAAACTCCCACAAGTTTTTCTCCCATCTTTCGTATATATATTTTATCAAAACTAATAAGGGTATTAGGGCAAAAAAATATTTGAGAGCCTCTATGTTTTAGGTGCATCAATCTACTTAATCATTATGGAAACATTTAAGAAGTCAACTCAGTCCATCCCTACCCAATAATGCTTCTTTATATAAATTGGGCCTCCAGTGGTGGGGTGAGCTAGCCTCCATTGTGATCAGGATCTAGGCAGATGTAAGTATTCCTGCTCAGAACTTCTAAAATCTTGAATTACCCAGCGAACAGGAAAAGCCTTCAATCTAGGGCATTATATTTAGTGCACTGTTATTTTGCAATATGCTACAGCATGTGCAATGAGTTGTTCATTAACATCAGTGATTGACAATATCTGGAGATATGCCCAGAAATCAGATTCTACCATAATGCCATTAAAAGAAAGAGGGTCAGAAAAATAATTACTATTGTGCTGAGAGAAAGATGCTATTGTCATTTGCTCAACCTTTACTTGAAATATGTTATAATCACAAAATGATTAACATTCAAATTATTCTCCTCATTTTAGGGTAAAAAAGGAAGCTAGATTAGATTTATATGACCTAGATAATGACAATATTAATAAATGCATACACTGAGAGATGAATATATATTTCCCAAACTTTGATTTAGTTTCTTAAATATACACTGAATTCCTTTAGATTGGCAAGGAAGTGCAAGTCAAAAGGTAGAGGTTCGTGTGATAAAAAATAATACTAATACATAAAATCCTTATACATTCTGAAGAGGAATAATTCATTACCAAAAAACAGGTCTCTGTAATCAATATAGTGCTTGTTTGAATTAACTAAATTTATGCATGCACACACATGTGTGTATGTGTATATATGTGTGATCTAAAAATTGTTTGCTCTCATATGTGTTACAAAGAGGTATAATGCCTGTCTTGCTTTCCCCCTCTTTTAATCAAATTAATCCTCAGTTTTTTACAGTGCTTTTCCCACCAGATTCCATCGCATATAGATACTTCTTACTTCTTCAATCTCCTCAGCCTGTATTTATTCTCAAGCATCTTGGATGCTTAAAATCATGTTGGGCTGGATATTTCATTGTTAAGAGGGTGATATTGTCCTGAGATTGGTTCTTATGGAGGGACAAAAAATCTTTGACGTTACAAAGCTGATACATTTCAAATATTTTAAACTACTCAACAAAATCTTATACTTTCATAAGAACAAGGAAGCAATTAAGCAAAAAAAAAATATGTCTGAATAGTATTCTTGCAGAAAGATGAGTATTAATGAAAGAATTTTGGAACTGCAGATGTGATTGTCTTCCCAGACCCTCTCTATGCTGGTAAAGCTGCCTCCATATCCATGGGAGTTTTGCTAAACTAGGATACTTTTTTCAATATTGGAGGTATTTCCTTTGGAGCATCTCCAGTTCATCCATATACAGCTCAATGTTAATTCTGGATTTTCTTTCACGGATATATTCTGTATAAATGCATCTATATATTTGACATTCTGTCAAGTTATTTGAAGTGTCTTTCCTTTTCATACCACTCAAACTGCATCATATTTCTTATTTCTTTTGACTGTATTATCTTGTAGGTGTTAAGCCCTGTGAGAATAAGAATAGTGCCTCTTTGGGGGACTGGAGAAGTGTCTAAGGGGCTAGAGGCACTTATTTGTAAAGTCTGTCTGCCAGGCTTTCATTCCCCATTACCCATGTAAACCTAGATGCATAAAGTATTGCATGCATCTGGAATTCGTTTGCAATGGCTTGAGGCCCTAGTGCACATCTATTTTCATTTTTTCCCCTCTAAGTCTCTTTCCCCTTGCAAATAAATAATAAATAGAATGTTTTTGTAAAAGAAAAAAAATTGAATATTTGGGACCCTTCACAAATTTATGATAGATTTTTGGGACGTGTGGTGTTTCAGAAGACTAAGACCTGAAGAATGGGATTAATGTCCAAATAAGAAGATGTGTGACAGGTGACTGGGGTGGTACACATTTTTAATCCCTGTTCTTGAGGACTGAGGTAGGAAGACTGCTGTGAGTTTGAGGCCAGCATGACCCAGACTGAAAACATGCCTCAAAAAAAAAAAAAAAAAAAAAAAAAAAAAAAGATGTCTAACCATTAACAGTTTCTATCCCTGTCTCTTGAGTACACAGAAAGCCCTTCTGGTAGGAGTCTGATTTCAGACTTCCTCCTCCGGGACTATGCTAAGTAAAGCCATGTTGCTTAGAAACAACCCGAACTATGGTACTGTGTTAGAGTATCTGCAAGTAAGATATACATGATGCAAATATGATTGCTCATTTATATTTTATATGTTATATTCCATTACAGTTTAAATGCCTTAATGTTAAGGGTTCATAGTTTATTCATCTTTGTAATCTCTATTTGGAAGCAGTAGTTACCAAATTAGTAAGGATTACTTAAAGAATAGAAAGGATAGTATTACAGTATGTCTTAAAATTTGGAATTGTTGAATTTTGATGTTTTTGAAGTAAGAGAAAAAGAGGTAAATGTACAATCCTGCTTAATTTTACATATGCATTTCTTCTTCCATAGTATAGTACAAGATTATCAAACCCAAGTGCGGAACTCCAAAACAAAAGCAAAAATTGAGTATTGTAAGATTTCTATCGGCAATTTAGGGTTCTGAAAATGGGCGTGAAAGTGGGAAGATAGAAGTAACAACAAAATCATAAATGAAAATGATAAATATCCTGTAGTTGTTCTGTATATCTTTATTAAGTTGAGTCTTTTATTAACAGTTCAGTTAATTCACATTTACTTAGATCATCTGGTAGATATGAATTCTTTATAGATTTATAGGGAATATAAATTAATTATGTCAATATATCTTTCTATCATAAATAAAAATCAATTTAGAGCTATATCCTTGTATTTACAGGTTTACTAGTAAATAAATAATTATAATATGTAAAATAATATAATTTAAAATGTAATTTATTATATCCCTTAACTAACTCTAACTACTTTATGAAAAAAAAACTCAAACTTAGAGGAGATATTGCTTCATTTCTCAAGAGTTAATAAAACATGAAGTCAGCATGTAGATGAGGAAGACAAAATTATCAATCTAGTTTTGCTTCACTCTGAGAATCAAATTTATAAGGCACATCTATCAAAATATGAAGTAGAGCTAGAAGAATTTTCAGGTAGTCAAAGTGAAAGTTTAAGATATCAACCAAAAGAAGACCTTTCATATTTACTTAATCACAGAGGCAAACAAAGGTAATTACAAATGCCAGTGGAAAAATTCAATATAAGAACAAAATATTGAAAAAGGTTAAAAATAATTAAAATGTTAACTGAATGCCATAGAGGTGCAAGATCTTTTTAAATATTCTTCCTATTAGTTTACTGTGCAGAACAGATGAAATTATAAAACTATAAGGAAACAACTTGTGTGTGCAATGTAAAAAAAACAAACAAACAAACAAACAAGGAACAAGTTTAAAATAGAGAAACAGTTATGTAAGATAAATATCTGATAGTGGGGCATTGTATATTTGTAATCTTAATTGTACAATTTCTCTAATATTTCATATCTAGCACAAGGATAAATGAAATTTCTGCTCCTTAATAAATTTTGCACAAATCTTAGTGTAGTTGAAAGTAATACAAGTCCCCTTTCTAAGCTGCAAATGAAGAGAGTTCATTACACATTTTAGCTCAGTGGAGTTCTAGGTAAATCAGGGTTGGATATCAAATAAATATACTCAGAGCCGTTAGTTTAATCAGCTTTCTCAGTAGGCTGCATTCTGCCTGTTGAATTAACAATTTGAAACTCACCTCATTTTTTTTTTTTTTTTTTTTGCATTTAAAAATTGCATGTACCACATATACAAAATGTTCTTCTGTCTAGATAATAACACATTTCTTGGTAGCACCTAAATAAGTAAAATACTGTTTCTTCCTTTACTGTGGTATGGACTTCCTCTCAACAGGATGTCCTTCCCTGCCCACCCTAATTAAGAAAACTGGCATAGGTAACTTTCTACAGACTTTTCAATGCAGGGGATGAGTATATTTCCTTCATGGGTTTAACAGTTCTATCAGCAGCCCACATCACTTGGAGGTCAGGAGTAGGCCCCTGCCAATGCTACTTTGAAATTACTGTTTACATTCCTCTCAGAGTTCTCCAGTATATTCTTCTACATGTTTTTTTTTTTTTTTGCCATTTCTTTATTAATATATTTTTAGTAGTTATGTATATAGTATATATACAGCCATGATGGTACCATCATTAGACTTCTCCTCTTCCCCCCTTGGGTAATGTGGGTCTTGCCTTATGGGGGTAGCCATCAGTTATGCGGGAAAGGCAGTGACTCTGTGTATAATGACCCAACTCATGGCTCTAACAATCTTTCCTCCCCTCTTCCATGAATTTCCCTGAGCCATGTTGGGTTCATTTTAGGTCTATTTCAGTGCTGAGGTTTTGTGAATCTCTGTGTCCTTGGATATCTGATTTGGTAGGGGTTGAGAGTTCTTTGTGTCTATCTCCACTGATAAAGCAGCACTCTTGCTCATTTCCCCTCTGACTCAATGTCTTCATCTGGTGCCCCGTTGTGGTGTGATGGGCTGATTCTCTCCTCAGGCTATATGTCCATCTGAAAGAGAGAAGCAGATTCTTTAATGGAGAGAGAGGCCAGTGCAAGATCCAACCATTATTATTTTAGAGAGAATTTAATAAGTGTAGACCCTCTTGTGTTCCACTATTGGTGGGAGCTTGATATTGGAGAGTGGGCTCATTTTTGGATATGGTTCTAACTCGTTTCCCATTCCAAGGAATGGGTTCCGTTCCACTGAGCAGATCCACTAGTACCATAAAATCCTATATCCTGAAGGATATACTAAAAGGTCAAACCTACATCAGGTGTTTGGAGAAAACACCCGAATCACCAGGGCCAGGAGAGGGTAGGATGAAGACTAACTTCAATCTTTCCTGTTTCTCTTTGTATCACTTCCTCTTCTAACTCTTTCTTTTTCACTATTCCTTTATTTTTCTTCTTTCTTTTCCTTTGGCACTGACTTGTAATTACCAATACCAGCATGTGGTTAACATCCACAAGGAGCTGTTTATCAGTGACACCTACAGGTTTCCCAAATAAGACAGATTTCTGTCAGAGCACTTGATGACCCACCAAAGGTTATTGGTAAGACCGTACTGCTGAAGACACCACATGCTATTCAGATGGAACATGGAGAAACCTGGATGGAATCTGGAAGAGAGTCATTCCCAGACAGTTAGCTTGTCTAGGTCCAGAAGGCACTAAATAAGTGACTGCAGAAAAACGACCAACATCTGTCTAAGCAACTCGTGGTCTAAGCTACTCAGCAGCAAACAACCTGACCCGATGTTCACACAAGTGCAGTAGTGGCACACAGCCATGATGGGTTACCAACTGATTTTTTTTTTTTAACCACCTTCTGTAATATTGTTTTTCTTGGCTTCACCAACCATCTTGCTCTTGCCAAGAAACTCCTTCTGTCATTTGAATTTTCACATGTAAAAATTAGAAAATATGTGGTCAGTGGATTGAGAAAGATGGTAAGCAACTTCAACCTGCAAAACTTCAAAAGGTGTCATTACTTTCAGTCTTGGGAAATCAGAGATATTTTCCTTGCAATGTCTACTCACAATATTTTGTCCTGGTTCATATTTAATGAATCAGTTATTACATGTCTCCTATGAATAAATAGCAAAACAAAAATAGGGACCCAAATGTAATCCCAGCTGCTGCAAACTGGCCATGTCATTTTCCATTTCCTCCTTCCATCCCCTTCTGAAGGCAAAGAAAGCTATCCACATACTTTTATTTCTTTTCCTTTTGCAGGGTAAACATTGAGTCTCTTGTGGACTGTGTTATCTTACCAATGGTATAGCACTTAGCAGAAGCCAGGATCACCTGTGTGACACTTGTATATTAATTTGTAATTGGGAAGGGAATAGAAATTGATTGAAACACACACATGTTCTCCATTTTTTATAATACCAGCTCCTATATAACTTCTTGAAAAATTTCCTTCATGCATGAAGTGCATGGTGATACATGCTAATTTTCAGTTAAAATATGGAAAATTCAAATAAAACAACTAAGGAAAAACATTTATAATAAGTTAAGGAAACATGAAGTCACATGAATAAGTTCTATTACATGCATAAAATGTGACCTATTTTAATTAGGAAAACAATAGCCATGGAAATAAGAGTCTTAACTAACAGAAACCTTGCAGGGCCAGAAAATTGAGCCTCAAATTTATATCAACATCACGGAAGACCATCTACAATACAAGTATAGTTTTGCCATTGAATTTATAAAAGTTCCATCTTTCAAGGACCAAAATATCAGAAAGGAAATCCTGAAACCTCAGAGAGGAATGCATATCACCCATATGTTGCCCTTACCCAAAGAAAGACGCCTCAGACAAGATTGTACCCTGCTTCTCCCCACATTCAATGACTGTTTGGCACAGATACCAACTGTGGCCCCTATCTCAGTTTAGAAAACATTAGATTGTTATTGCAGCCTTCAAGTATCCTAAAGCTATTGATCTGACACACTCCACGGATTCTCAACTTCTTTTATCAATACTATGCCTTTCATTCTCCTAAAACATTTTCTGAAAATACTCCCCAGTGAAGTACACCTCATGAAGATTGGTCACAGAAGCTGACTCTTAGGGCATCCCACCCAAAATATAGGTTGATTTTGGGAGACACTTCACGGATGAAGCCCTACTCAGGGGAAGAATAGCAGGCAACACTCACATTTCTGAAACTGCCAATGACACATCAATCCAGCCTCCTTAAAAAAAAAAAAAAAATGAAGCAGCCTGCTGAGTGTGTCCTCACATTGCTACCATTCACATGAAAGTCTCAAAAGGGCTTTTAGAAAGGGTAGCTGATTATTGTGGGTAGGTGTTGGTTATAGCCCTGAATCACAATTTTCCAATATTCTCAGGTATACTTCATTTACTGGGGAGTGCACTGCTATGTGAGCAGAGATATATGATTTTTGCAGTCCAGCTATAAAGGACTTTTTTTAATAGGAAGGGACCTTTGCAGCCTTGATTATCAAATGTTAAATGCTTTGGGAAAGTCTTGTTAATAACATTGCCAGTTTTACATTTTGGGGGCCATATTAACAATTTTGATAAAATAATGGGCAATCATTATTTGTTTGAATGTCAGTAGGAAATTGAGGTACACTATAACAGAAATGCCTCCTACTTTTTGTTCATAGACTTTACCTTAAAACCGTGCAAATGAAGCCAGATGCTGTGGTATACAACTGTAATACCAGAACTTTACAGGTAAAGGCTGGAATATCAGGAGATCTTTACCATTCTCAGCTATACAGTCAACTGGAAGCCATTCAGGGCTACATGAGACCCTGTCTTGAAAAATTGAAATGTAGAACGGAAAATCATTCTGATGGAACAATATGAGGAAATGAATTATTATTATTTTAAAATCTATATTTGTTTAATAAAGTATAATGTATTTCAAGTTTCCCCTCTATACAGTGGCACTCCTAATCTCCATGTGGCTTAATTAAGCATCTGCTTTAACTTTTATGTTATTTTCTAATTAAAATAATATCACAAAATTCACATATGCAGTTTCCTATGGGGAATCTTCATAACTATTAATACTAATTATGTAATGATAAAGATATTTAATGGGATGAGAAGTGAGTAACAAATCCTAAACAGCACTAGATTTGAATGTTTGATCACAGGTCTTTAAAGGTCTCTATGCCTACATTCCACTGTGATTTCACAGCCTGTTCTTGATATTAAACATGATATTCCTTAGATAGAGCACTGACATAAACGGGTCTTCAATTTTGCAGCCAACAGAAGTTAGGAGATTTTCAAGGTGTGAGAAACCAGCACACTTCACATAATAAATGACAAACTTTGTGAAAAACAAAATTGGCTGGAGGCAACAAAGAGGATCTTCAATATCTATCTGTGGCATGTCTCCAATTTCTGTTTTACTTTCTTCCTCAGCTCCAGCCGCCTTGGCCAATTGAGCTCATGTAGCTCTGGTCTGAATCATACTCATGTTTTGAGTACATTCTGGCTGTGGAAAAAAATTATTATATCCCAAATACATCTTGTGATTTTGTATCTTGACAAATGTCTAGATTCAATTTGGGTGACATTCAATATATGTTCCTAGATTCAGCATGTTGTTTTTTGTGTGTGACAAAAATTAGAGCTCAAATTTATTTACATGGCACAAGAGTAATTTCCTTCAGATTAACTTATTACTCTGAACTGGATATATGGTTTCTTCCTTGCTTTTTCCAAGATAAGAAAGCTACCTGTAGCAGACAGCTTCAGGTTCACTAAGATGAACTTCCAGACCAGGCACAGTTATGGAGGAAGGGATACTATTTATTGAAGCTTACAGATCCAGGGGAAGTTCCATAATGGCAGGAGAAGCGGCCTGCTCTCACAGGACCAGGCAAGAGAGAGAAAAACCAAGCCACCAGCTACACAGCACACAGAGCAAAACTACAACCAAAAGCCACAGCACACTTCAGGAACTCCCTTTAGGCACACTTTGCATATCTATACAATGGAATCTCAAACCCACCACCACACCTTTTGTGACATTGCCTCTAGCAAGGTGATTGCAGATGCAAACTATAAACTAATATACTGAATATATTGGGGGCCATATATTCAAACTACCACACTAGCTCAATATTATTTTGCTTTATATAATATGTTTTAATGAAAATATTTAGTGAACTGCCTCTTTAATAGTCACCCTTTACACAATATATACAAAATTTCTCTGCTATCTAATAACATTTGAGTTTGATTATGGGAAAGCTAAAAAAAGTATATATCTCTATCAGCATTTTTCCATTTTTGTTTATCCAAAACTATTTGTAGCATCCAGTTTTAAGACAATTACCTAATTGTATCATTATTGCTCATGCAGAATTTTTAAAACAATTTCAATGAACTACAATATGGTTTGGATATTGTACCTCTGGTGACTTAACATACCTGTAGTAGTCAACCTTCATTGCAGAACTACAACCTTTGTAAGTATGCTTCTCAAATCTTGATGAATTTCTAACTTTTTCCATGAAAACAATGATTCTGTTAATTAAAATTCAAATTTAAATGTACATTTAATACAAGTCTTTGTCATTTGCCCAGAACCTTTTGCTACCTAAAATCTTCTGATAGATTGGAGGCGTAGTTTCTGTTAGTTCTACGATATCTTACTCATCATAACTGTATCTTTGAAATTGTTCCTTCCCCAGGATTATAAATATCCCTGAGTCCTCCTTGATCTTTTTATCAATGAAGAAACAAACTGAATTATTTTACATTGACTTTAGTGAAATATTTCTCTTTCTCATTGAAGATACATTGTGCTGCTCTTACAGTGATTTGGTGTGAGTACGGTTGAGTGCTTAAATGCTTTCTGCTTCATTCCTTTTTGTATATTTCCTAATGCTGGAACAGCCATTAGCAACAGCTGTGCATGTCTATAATTCCATTAGCTATTGCAATATGATATACTTTTTTAGCCACTAGAATTATCACTTTCAAAAGTTTACTTCATCAATTATTTATTTGAAGCATGCACTGTGATATCAGAAGGGATGTGTGAGGTGTCCCTTTTCTTTCACAAGTAATGGCCACATCGGTTATTTAGTATCTACAAAAAGTATTTAGTGAGATCTCTGTGTGTCTGTATGTGTGTGTGTTTAAGTACAATACTATTAGAAGGATTTATCAGAGTTTATAGTTAGTTTAAAATTTTTAAGTAACTTCCGCTTGTTTACTGTAGCAGACAGCTTCGGGTTTACTGAGATGAACTTTGAGACCAGGCACAGTTATGGAAGAAGGGATTTATTGAAGCTCACAGATCCAGGGGAAGTTCCATAATTGCAGAAGGACTTGGCCTGCTTTCACAGGACCAATCACAGAAAGAAAAGCCATAAACCAAAAAGCCACACAGCACAGCACACTTCAGGAACTCCAGCTAGGCACACTTTGTATTTCTTTAGATTGAAACCTCAAACCCATCATCACACCTTAATATCTGCCCAGTGACAGTGCCTCCAGCCAGGTGGCTACAGATGCAAACTACAAACTAATAAAACACTGAATATATTGGGGGCCATATATTTAAACTACCACATTTATTAATAAAATTAACATATGGTACACATAGAAACCTCTTCAAATAAAATCTGCAGTTCTGTTGACATGTTCCTAATAGGTATAAAGCTTTCTTGAGTTTTTGCTAACACAAGATATTCTAGATAAAGTTTGGACATTTTTATGCCTCACCTTTTGGGGCCCCTTGACTCACATTAAAGGGTTTTTTAAAAATATAAATCAGGATTTTTTTCCCAAGTACACTGTGCTACTAGATTAGTCAGTACTACTAATCTTATAACATATTAATAAATATAGAATCATATACAGGAGGTTAATTCAAAGTGTATAATATTTATTTGCTAAAGCTACATGAAAATGTTTTAACAAGACATAGTATGTTAATGAAATAACAATACTTACTGGGGCCATATTCTTTTAGGTATCCTTTTTTCTAATGTCTCTTTATAAATTGATAAATGTTATATTTATTTTCATCTATATGACTGTATCATCATAAACACTTATAAAATGAGAGAATATTCCAAAATAAAGCACTACAGCCAGTTTTCAATCCTAAGTAAGAAATTTTGTCTTTTATATCTCTTAGATTTATAAACAATTGAAAAGAAAATAAGTTAGTTATTATAATAACAAATCATCCAAATAACCTAGAATGGAAAAGTATAAACATCTGCAAGGGTCCAGAATTTAATCCACAACAGTTGTGGTTGTAACAATCAAAGTGGACACCATTGTCGACATGCCATGAATAAAGATGCTGAGGACATTATTAATGTATAGATTGAATTCTGATGGAAAAAAGGAGAATGCTATTTTGTGCTTTTGAACTGCAGTATGGGGCTTAGGACCTATAAAAAAACATTGTGAACAATGGGCCCATCAGTAGTGGAGTGTTTGATGACATTTTTGAAGCATCTATGATGAGATGGGTCATTCACCCGGACTTCAGCTGTGTCAGTCTCACTTTGGTTCTCTGGAGGAACTTTGAAGTAACCCAATGAAGAGCTTCTGTTGGCATTTTCTAAAAATAAGACGTGAGAAAGGAAAGTTTCCACAAACTTCTTCAATTCATTTCAACACAATAAACATTTTTGAAGGATCACGAATGTGCCCTGTCTCTAGGGTTCTTTGCATCTGTTCTATCCATTAAATTTTCCTCCTGTTTTAGATCCCTGTCAGAACCATCCTTCATGCTGCTGATGCAAGAATCGATCTTAGACATACCCCTGAGAGGGTCACCTTCTATTGAAAATGTCCAGGAAAAAGTCCAATAAGTTTAGTCAAATATAAAATGCCATTAATGATCTGCCCCCTCCATCTCCTCTCTTATCTTTTACTGATCCCTCTATCCCTGGCATGCAAAGCTATTTATGTATCTTCAGGTGTTATTCTTGTCTGAATCTCTAATTCAATAGTGATACTCCATCATCTTATTAAAATTGGCATTCTGTTTTGATTAGACCATATATTAATTGCTTTTTCAATATGCCAGAGGCTGTGTTTTACATACCACCTTCCATGTTTTTTCAAGCTAGTGTAAATGTCTGTGGATTATCTCAACTACAATATAAGTAACTGGAGTCTGGAAAATATGATTTCCTGTGTAATCAACCCTCACTTTTTCCACTGTAACCAATAATAACAAAAAAAAAGTTTAAAGGTTTATTTAAGTAATTATTTAACCAGTATAACTACATACCAAACTGATGGACTTCCATGATTTAAGCCTTTTGTATCTCAAGAAAGTGCACAGCATCCCTATTTGTAGGAGATTTGAAGATAGAAACATTTCTTATAAAGCCTTTGTTGCCTGAGTAGCAAGTTAAGGATGTTTTGATAGTTTAATCAGGTGACCCCATAAACTTATATGTTCTGAAGACATTTGGAGGGGGCTCCTTGCTGGAGGAAGCGTGTTGCTGGCAGTGGACCTTGAGGACCTTGTTTATCCTTAACTTTGCAGTACTAGTGGCTTGCTCTCTTATTGATGTTCCCACCTGCTGTGGCAGAGGTGATGCCCATCCTCTGCTCATACTAGTCTATCGCCTGCCATATGAACCTTTCCCAAAAGACTGTGAGATATAATAAATAAATAAATAAATAAATTAATTAATTATTTAAATTAAAATACACATAACTTTCTTCTATAAGCTGCTTTTTTTTGCTCGAATGCTTTACCCAGCATGAAGGTAACCACAAGAGAATTGAATCATGGAACAGATTCCACAGAGGAGGTTAATTCATACACATCAGGAAGGAGATTAATGAACTCTGAGTGTTCTTCAGAGGTGCCATCTACTGGAAGGAAGATATCCAATTAAAATGCAAATACCAAAAGTTTTTAAAGAGCAAACTATATTTGCATTGAAAGGCATCCCTTCCTGATTGTAACCAAGTTAGGCTAAGATGTCACGCAGGTGCTATTAAAAACCACAAGACCTGAGGATACTGGTAACTATCCAAGTGCCTGGCTGGTAAATGAATGCAACTTGTCTCTACTGCTGAACTCTAATTTGCTGTTAATTATGCTAGAATGAGTGCTAGTAAACCACAAAGAATATAAATCACAATAATTCTCATTTTCCACTTCATTTTATAATAAAGTATGCTATTAATCAGCACAGATTCAAAATTAAACTAATAAGCATATTTACAGTAATTTACAAGAGGTAGTATGATTGCTATGTTAAAAAATCATTTAGTACTTTGCAAACATAAGAATTGAGTAAACGAAAGAGCATCTCACTATGCCTGTGGGAGAATAAGGAATGTTTCCAGAGTAGAAACAAAACAGAATAGGATACAAATATAAATAAGCACAAATACCAGAATAAAGATTTTATAAAGGTAGAAGACAATTGAAATGAGTAAGAAACATTACAGTGTTCCACAC
This sequence comes from Orientallactaga sibirica, assembly GCA_036365145.1. Classification (NCBI taxonomy): domain Eukaryota; kingdom Metazoa; phylum Chordata; class Mammalia; order Rodentia; family Dipodidae; genus Orientallactaga; species Orientallactaga sibirica. The sequence continues at coordinate 27,430,514 of JAEOAD010000024.1, forward strand.
TATCACTAAATATGAAAGACAAGGGATAAAAATAAAATTGTTATTGGTATATGTCTTGGCATGAATACTGTTTCTTCCCAAAGTTACAATTTGGTATAAATTAGGTATCAAATTGATTTGAAGTATGCTGTTAGGTTTGGGCTCTTTGGTGATTTAATTAGGCCATTGTGATTATTCACTCATGAATTGGGATGAGAGTGTTCATGAAATAGAAACTTAACATCTCATCCTTTGCATTTATGAGGACATGGAAGGAAGCTCTGTTTGTGAGAAGCTGGAACCTCAACAGATGGTGAAGTTTTCTTCACATAGACTTCCCTCATCCCCAAAGATTTGTTGCTTAAAAGTCAACATGAGAAGGTTGACTCATAAGAAATAATTTTTAATAACTGAGGACTCAAGGAGCAATATTTCAGGACATGGCAAGTCTTGGTAGGTAATTTTCTTTATAAATATCAAGTAATGTTTAATTTTTTCACTATCTAGAGAACTAGTTTTCAAATTTCCAAAATGTTAATTAACACTCGTGCTTGAAATGCAGAGAAGAAAAGTTGTGTTTAGGAAAAGCTTGAAAAGCCTACCCAGGCAAATTCTTTACTATGTAGATATAGGTAAAGAATTCAATGAGGTAAAATAATATAAAACATAACTAATCTTAAAATTATGTTTCAGATTTTTATAAAGTATATTCATATTGGCATAGTGAATATTGAATAAAGAATAAAATACATTCTAAAATATGAGGTTTAATATTAATGTCAATTATTTCATTTTTATTAATCTCTATATATATGTGCACTGTATAATTATGTCATATGAATACATTTTATTTGGTTTATTTGAGAGAGAGAGAGAGAGAGAGAGAGAGAGAGAGAGAAAGGGAGAGAGAGAATAATAGAGAGATCAAAAGAGACAGAATGGGAATGACAGGGTCTTCAGCTGCTATAAATTCCTGATGCATGCACCACCTTGTGCACTTGGTTTTTGTGGTTTCTAAGCCATCTCTCCAGTACAATACATTTTATATCATGAAAAATGGCCTAAAAGGTTAGTATTATTTTATTTTTTTAATTTAATTTATTGTTGTAATGACTTTTTTGTTCTTCTCATTATTTTATTCTGGAACTTAATATATCAATATATTGCAATTTTGTTATGTTCTCTTCTAGTTATCTTTTTTCCCTCTATCCCCCACCCCTGTTTCAGTACAGGCACACCTTATAGGAGGTATTTGTAATCACTGTAAGGTTACTGCACTCTTTTTTTTTTCCTGTGGGGAAGGCAATTCCTTACAGTATGTTTTCCCACTTTGTAGCTCTTACATTCTCTATCAACGCTTTTCCACAGTGTTCCATAAACTTCAGAGGGCTTGCATAAGTCTCCTTCAGTGTTCAACTCTTTTCAGCATATTATTTTGCTTTTATGACTTTTGAGTCTCCTTGGTGTCTCTACTGCCATCTCTCTGGAGGAGACTCTTTGCCTAGCAATGACAGCAGCACATGTTTTGATCTGACATGTCCTCTGGGATGCTTTGCAAGCCCGCTGCTGTAGACCATGCACTCATCTTGTCTATCTATTGAAGAGAAAAATTAGCCATATGTGAGAATGGAACAAGGAACTTTGTCTTGAAAATTGCCCAAGTATTACTCAAAGACAGAATCTTAAAGGCAGGGCTATTGGCCTCTGTTGATACAGAACAGGCACAGACACAGACAGACAGACAGACACACACACACACACACACACACACACACACCATTCACCATTTCACAGATGTTATCAGTCCAAATACGCAGACTTTAAGCATTTCTATGGAAAATTCACTGCTTCTAGTGTTGGTGCTTTCAGCATTAGTCCTGGATCTAATCACCACATGCACCCAGTGTTCTAGGTCAGGAACACAACCAGGTCAGATGAGGAAATAAAATAAGGAGCATGTTTTAATATCACATCACCATGTCCAATATTCCTAATAAATATTGCTCATCCAAGTTGTTCAGTGACATAAAGCAAAGTAGACCTGATTACACTGTTTAAGCAGACAGAGTACATGGTTTAAGAACACAGTAAATACATAACTTTGAATGAATACAAAACATATGGTTAATTTGGTTACAGGGTGAAGGCAATGTTTGTCAGAAAAAAAAAATCATGTGTATGTATTGTCAGAAAAGTTATCTTAAGGTCCAATCCAAACTTGATATCCCTGCATATTAATTTCCTCTTCTTTGGCAAATTCCAATAAAGTGCCTTACAGTATCCATTTTCTTAGTGCTATTAATAAATCATTGCTCCTTTAAAATGAAGTTTATTAATTTCTGTATTGGAAAGAAATTTCTCTTAATAGGAGAATGTTACTTAATGCTAGGTAATATTAAAAATCTTAAGCATTTGATTTAGCAATTTTCATTACTTAAGTATATGTTGGAAAATTAATCAAACCAGATTTAAAAACAAGTCAAAAATACCATATTCTAGGGCTAAGGAAATGGTTCTAAGGTTAAACAGATGCAAAAAATTACAATAATCCTCAAGTGTTTAAGTTAAATTTACAATACACATAAAAATAAGAATTGTGCATTTGAGTTATTAAAGGAACAGAAACCATTAACATGTTTTTTTTTTCACATCTAGAAACAAAAGTAATTTAGAAAGACAGACTTGGTTATATTACTATAATTTTATACATTTTTGCTTGTGTTTATTTTATGCGTTAAAACTGATTTACTGGCCCATAGAGGGAGCACCTGAACCACAGGGCCCAGCAGAGGCTATCATGAAGACTAACCTTAATCTCTTCCTGTTTTTCTCTCTCTCTCCCTCCCTCTCCTGTCTATGCTCTCTTTAACTTTTATATTACCTACCTATCTTTTTCTTCTTTGATCTTCCTTGGTGCTGACTTGTAACTCCCAGTACAAGCATGCAGTTAACTTTCACAATGAGCTATTGATCAGAGAGACCTAAAAGGCTTCCTAAAAGAAGATAGATTTCTCTCAGAGTTCCTGATGACCCACCAAAGGTTAATGGTAAGACCCTACTGTCAAAGACACCATATAGTGTTGGGACAGAACATGCAGAGACCCAGCTGGAATCTTGAAGAAGGTCAATCCCCAGATAGTTAGCTTTTCTATTGCCAGAGGATGCTACACAAGCAACTGGGGGAAAATGACCAACATCTGTCCAAACAACTTGAAGTCTAAGCTACTCAGGAGTAAACAACCTGACGTGATGCTTAAACAAGTGCAATAGTGGCACAAAGCCATGGTGGGTAACCAAGTTCTCTTGATTTGGCTAACAGATCAACTTAGTAGAATGGAACTCATAGCTGGTAATTGGAAACAAGTCAAAAACATGTTCAAAAAATGAGCCCATTCTCCAATATCAAGCTCCCATCAATCGTGGGCTATAAAAGGGCCTATGCATACAAAATTCTCTCCAAAATAACAATGGTCATCTTATCTATCTGGTGCTCACTTCTCTTTCCGCTGGAGAATTTGCTTCTCTTTTTTAGATGGATACCGAACCTGAGGGGAGGATCAGACTATCACACCTTACCAGGGCCCCAGCTGAAACCATAGTATGGGGGAAATGCGTAAGAGTGCACCTTTCTTGGTGAACCTGACACCAGCACAAGGCTGAAAGAGATAGACACAGAGAACACTCAACTCCTACTAAGCCAGATATCCAGAGACACAGAGGGTCCCAAGACCTCATCACTGAAGTAGAACTAAAATTAACCCAATGTGAATGTAACACTTGAAAATGGGATAATGCATCATCTCCAATTTTTTAAATGATATAACCTAATATTTTTTAACATTGTCAGTTAAAATGTTGATAAATTTTATTTGATTTTTTTGGTGAAGTTGTTATAAAGTCAGAGATTTCATGTTTATTCAACTGAGGCAGTTTCAACAGTGTTTTCATGTTCATTTGTTGTGAAATCATCTTTTCCATTAAACTGCACATTCTGGAGAAAGCTCTTAAAGTTGGGAGTTTCAGATATTTTGACCATATCATAACCACCATATCACCAGGATGTGGTAAGGAATTCAGAAAATATTTGTAGAATAAATGGATGGGAATGAATAGATACTGATTAATCAGCAAACCAATTTTCATATGTAATTCAAAATTTAAAAATATGCACATTAATGAAAGGAGATAACTTTCTGTATCCTCAAGCTTCTGAATGCTTAAAATTTTTAAACATGTACACATGGAGATGCCAATATTTGCCTCAATAAAGTTACCAGAATTCATTGAAAAGGATGAATGAAGATAAATCCACAGTGATCCAAGGCAAGAACCAGAAATATCAATTCTTATGTGCACTAGTATCAAGGTACTTTTGCCAAAATCATAAACAATAAATCCACCATATCCATTGTCCTCATGTATTACCCAAGAAGTGGTAGGTAACCCTTTTGTGTACCAAAGATGTTCCTGTATTTGTCATTCCCTCAATTTCAGTTTCTTTTCACCAGTGGGTAAGCTCTTCTTTTCACATCCCTCTGCATCACTACCTGAAGTGTTATTTTCATTATAGCTTAAAATCTATGGCTTATTCCTTTCTGAAGACATGGTGTCCTGGCCCTGTTGTCAGCTATTGAGAGTGATAATTTGAACATAATATCTTGCACATTCTGAGGTATTTTTTACTATGATTAAGCTTCCAACCTAAGTGTCCAGCCCACAAAGCTCTGCTGGAAGAATTGTGTCACTATGTGGGGCAAGCGAGAGTGGATCTAGAGACTACCCCTAAGTGTTGTGTTGAGAGGTATTTTCAGCTCTGGCTCTTAGTACTGGCAGGTGTTGGCTTTCATAACTCTGCTATGGAGGTATGCTGATGTCAGTCAGCCTCTTCCACCATGATGAAACTTCTAGACTCTGTAAGCCTGAAAGAAACACTTTCCTCCAAGATGCTGCTTCTGGTTGGGAGTTTTTCCTGGGGGTGGGGGAGCAAATGCACCAGGGAGCAATAGTTAAGTACTGAAAAGTCAATGTGAGGTCTTGTGCTGATAGTAGGAGTTGTTATATCAACTACTTTGAAATCAGCAACTTGTATTAGGGACACTTAGTATTTTTATTAATATGGATTAAGAGAGAATCAGGAGTTTCAGTACAATGACATCCGAGCTCAATAGTGGGTCTTCTGTTTTATGTTTTTAATGTGTCTTATTGTTCTTTTAACTTGTCCCTCGGTGAAAATGATAGCATCGGGAGCTCTGCCTTTCCATTCTTATTAGATCACACTTCTGACTCAGGCTAAGTCAGGAAAAGGGAAAGCATTTTAATTATTCCAGAGAGTGTGACATCAATATCAAGGATTCAATACAGAAGTGACAGAAAAAAAAATTAAGATTGACTAGGGAGAAAAATAACTTCTAGCAAACTCTGAAAAGTCCTTTCACTTCCTTTTGCTGATGAGCTAATGGAAGTACATGTTTTACTTGAGCTCAAAAGAAATGACATTCCAGCAACAGATAGAACCTTGTGAAAGAAGAGATCAAGGACCTTTTCTGAAAATGTAAAAAGGCAGAAGAAGAGAGAGAGAAGTTGGAGAAGGATGCTAGTGCACTGACTAGGGTGTTCTCAAGTACTGCTTGCCAATTTAGCTATGATAAAAATGGAGTATTTTGATGTCTTTCATTTGTTCACTGAAGTAAGAAGCTGTTCAATTTTGAGTGAATAGAATTTGAAGAAAATGACTACTTGGAAAGAAAAGTAAAATAACATTTTTAGGACAAAGAAAACATGTACAATAAAAGTATGTAGGAAGGAGGTGAAACAGTACTACACCTTGAGCTTTCATGGTTTAAATTGGCATTAGTTGTAATTTGATGTCTCTCATCTGGTCCCAGCAGCCACAGCTGGGTCAAAAATAATGATATTTCCCTGTTAGGAGGGACAATAGTTTGACTCAGTGCTAACTGCACAGTGTACACATTATGTATGCATGTACCAACTTAAGCATCCTGAGAGTTGGTAACTGGTAAGAAAGTCATCATATTTTAAAGGTTCCCTACTTTCCAGGAGCTCCTCTTTCTAAGGCAAAATAATTACAATGGTTGTAGTAAAATAACAGTTCAGTGTTTGGTTCACTTTCCCATAAATCCTGCAGTCATAGAAAGACTTTGTAGTAGAAGCACATCCAGACCATTCAGCACCATACATAAACTGCAATGCATCCTCATAGACTGAAACTCTTACTGCCTTTGAAAGAGTAATGAAATCTAATTTAAAATGAAATTCTGTTTGAAAACATAAATCAGTGAAAGTGGCCATTTATCTACTTGCTCTCTCCTACTTGGCTTGTTAGGTTGCAAACCAATGAAAGTCTTTCAAGCTTCTGTTTTTCATTTATTGTTCAATTTTGTAAAATATTTCTAAGTTTATTCTTTTCAATATTACACACAGGCACACACACACACACACACACACAAACACAGACACACTCACACACACAGAGTAATTTGCTGGTATATTTCCCCTATTACTCACTCTTGTCTCTCCCATTGAACTCTTCACTTTCACCCTCTACATGTTAGTGGAAATAACAGTGAAAATAATAATTCCCCTTCCCCAAGCAATCTAACTTCCATGTAGTATGTGTGCATGACACTGCCATCAAGACGATCATAATAGTTGGGCATGTTGGCACATAACTTTAATCATAGCACCAGGAGGCAGAGGTAGGAGGATTGCTTTATGTTCGAGACCAGCCTGTGACAAGGTAGTGAATTCCAGGTCAACCTGAGGTAGAATGAGACCCTACTTTTACCACCCCAAAAAAAAAAACTGTCAAAAGAAAATTTTAATTATTTAAAAATTTATTGAAATAAAGAATAAAAATAATATAAAAGATGGCAATTAGAAATAATTATTCTTAAAACACTTCCTTTTCATTAGAATTTAAGATTACTATTAATATGAAATTATCAATTCTAATATTTTCAGGTTTAGATATACTTTTTTGACTTATTGATTAAATATTATGGATGAAACTACATATCTTAAATCAAGTCATTTCACCAGGCTGTGTCAAAGGGCGTGTGTGTGTGTAGAACAGAGAGTACACTTGGGAATAATCCAGGTGTGCTGATGCAAAAGAATGTAGTTAGGCATATATAGTATAAATGTAAGTTCTAGAGTTTGTATGTATTACAAAATAAAACAAATTGATGGTTTAGAGTTAGCAATGTTTGTTTGATCATTAACGTGCTTTTTTTTTTTTTTTAATCATTGGACTGTCTTGGCATCACATTCAATTGTTTTTCCAAACATTCAAATATATGTAGATATAAATTACACACACACACACACACACACACACACACACACACATATATATAGTCATAAATATTGTTAAATAATCAAAAGGATACATAACTCCACAAAAACAAAAGAAAGTCACCATGTGTAAAAAACAAGCAATTTTAGAAGCAGTTGTGAATACTTTTGTGAAACTTGACTTCATCTGGCATTCATTCTGCAATGTATTGTGGATAGATTGTGTCTTTATATTACTGGTCCAAGCTAAATTGATTGGCATTTTGGATTGAATGGCAAAGCCTATGGAATTAAAATGAACATATGAAAGCATATTACAAATTATATATTGTAATATAATGATTATTTTTCCTAATTTAATTTCATATGGATGAATAGCCTTTAGTGTTATTAGATGAAATTCTGTAGATTAAGGAATACTATGCTACATTGAACCTGAATTAGGAGCATCACTGTTATTAGAAAGTATAATAGTCAGGCCTTGATATAAATTACAGTTTAACATGTGATTTTCAATGTCCATCTCAGTAATATGAGATCTAAATTTGTATTGCATAAAAAACAAAATGCTTCTATAAATTTCCATCACTTCCTAAACTTGTACCAAAACTACTTATGTGGAGGGACATTTGTAAAATTTTGAAATGCTTAGAAAAACAAATATACAGTTCAAGTAATTCAAAAGCAACTCAAATGTTTAGACATTATGCCATATATTTTCAAAATTACTCTATGGTTCAAAATTAAGATATCAAATTTATATTTAAGTGACAAAATAAAGTTAAAACTATACATGTCATAAATATAACACTTAAGGGAATCATTCAGAAATCATTAATTATGAGTAGATTCAAAATTCTGAAAAATTTAGAATGAACATATGAAACTATGTATTTTTTATAATTTATTTTTTTATTTATATTATTCTAATTTTACATCCATATTGGTGACTCCATTACACTCCTCCCTGTCCTCTGCCTTCCAAAGGGACCCTCATCAGTGGTGAATGGGGTCATGCATTGTGGGGGTAGTCAAAAGTTATGGGGGATAGGCCAAGTCTCTATGCATAATGCCTGAACTTGTGGCTCTAACACTCTTTCCACCCCCTCTTCTGTGAATTCCCCTGAGCCAAGTTGGGATCATTTTAGTTCTGCTTCAGTGATGAGGTTTTGGGAGCCTCTGTGTCTCTGGATATCTGGCTTAGTAGGAGATGTATGCTCTCTGTGTTTATCTCCTTTTTCTGGTATCGTGATCACCAAGAAAGCTGCACTCTTGTCCTTTTCCTGCATTACTCTATGGTTTCAGCTGGAGCCCTGTTGAGGTGTGATAGGCTGATCCTCCCTTCAGGTTTGTAGCAGACAGCTTCAGGTTTGCTAAGATGAACTTCCAAACCAGGCATAGTTATAGAGGAAGGGATATTATTTATTGAAGCTTACAGATCCAGGGGAAGTTCCATAATGGTAGAAGAAGCTGGCCTGCCTTCACAGGGCCAAGCAGAGAGAAAAGCCAACCAGGCACACAGCACACAGAGCAAAGCTAAGCCAAAAGCCACAGCACACTTCAGGAACTCCCATTAGGTACACTTTGCATATCTTTACAATGGACTCTCAAACTATCACCACACCTTAAGACCAGCCCCCAGTGATATTGCCTCTAGCAAGGTGTCTGCAGATGCAAACTATAAACTAATAAAACACAATATATTGAGGGCCATATATTCAAACTACCACAAGGTTCGTCATCCATGTGAAAAAGAGAAGCAAATTCTCCAATGGAGAGAGAAGTTAGTACTAGATAGATGGGATGGCCATAGTTATTTTACAGAGCATTTTATATGCCTTTTTCTAGCCCACATTTGGTGGTAGCTTGATCTTGAACAGGGCTCATTTTTTGTACATGGTTTTGACTTATTTCCCAGTTCCAACATGAGTTCCATTCCACTGAGTGGATCTATTAGCCAAATAAAGAGCAGTTGGTTACCCACCATGACTGTGTGCCACTACTGCACTTCTTTGAGCATTACTTCAAGTTGTTTCCTGCTGTAGCTTAGACTGCAAGTTGTTTGGACAGATGTTGGCCATTCATCACTCGTGTAGCACCCTTTGGCACTAGACTAGCTAACTGTCTGGGGACTGACCCTCTTCCAGATTCCTACCAGTTTTGTCTCACCCATATATGCTGTCTTCGACAGTAGGGTCCTACCCTTAACCTTTGATGGGTCAGCAAGAACTCTGACAGAAATCTGTCTATTTTGGGAAACCTTGTAGTTCTCTCGGATCAACAGCTCATTGTGAAAGTCAACCCCATGCTGGTGCCGGGAGATATAAGTCATCGCCAAAGGAAGTGAGGGAAGACACAGAAACAAAAATAAAGGAGAGAGAGAGAGAGAGAGAGAGAAAGAGAGAGAGATCAGGGAAGTATGTGTATAAGTGCACCAGGGCCTCTAGTCACTGTAAAGGAACTCCAGATACATACACTACTTTGTGTATCTGGATTTGTGTGGATACTGAGGAACTGAACCTGGGTCCTTAGGCTTTCAGGCAAGTGCCTTAACTGTTGAGCCATCTCTCCAGCCCCCAAAGTATGTAATTTTAGTAGAATGAAATGCATGTGTCTCTGGACAAGGCAAATGAGAAAATACTAGACATCATAAGTATGCTTTATTTATGAGAGGAGTTTCTTATTAAATTTTAAAAAAATAAATTGAGGGGCTGGAGAGATGGTTTAGTGGTTAAGGTGCCTGCCTGCTAAGCCTAAGAACACTGGTTCTAATCTCCAGTGGTTTCAATCTCCAGGTCCCACGTTTAGCCAGATGCAAAGTGACGCAAGGGTGCAATGCCTCACTTGCCCACAAGGGGGCGCACACATCTGGATTTTGTTCACAGCAGCTGAGAGACTGCTGGCGTGCCCATTCTCTATCTGTCGCCCTCTCCCTCTCTGTCTGTCTCTCTCTGTGTCTCTCTTCAAAAATAAATAAAATAAAAAATAAATTGAAAAAATAAGTGATCTATATTTAACAAATGTAATGTATAAATGCCAGAAAATATACATATGAATCTAATCACAAATAAGATACTTACCAAAATACACTATGCACAGAATAATTACCAGGAGAAACCTGTGAAGCTTTTGAAAAACATACAATTCTAAATTTATGTAATGGTTTATATAACAGAAGAAAAAAAAAAAAACAATAACCTTGTGCATGTTGTTATCTCAGTGTAACAGTCATTCAGAAACCTCAGAGGGACAGATGCCTAGTAGACAACAATTAAACAGAAATTTCTAAGAACAGGTCATTAAGAATATTGTATCATAAATTTGATTTATTCCAGGAATATAAGTATTGACTGCGTACTATATTAGACTAATTTGTTAATATGTTCATAAGATAAACTCATAATATTTTCATGTATACACATGCTATATAAATATTGAAGGTATAAGAAAAGCATGGTAAATTACATAAATGCTTACTAAATTTTAATGATTGAGTGCATATACTTGATTCTTTTAAATATGGTAAAATTGGAATCAATTAATAACTTTTTACTCTTCTATCTGAATAGCAAATCTTTTATAATAAGGCAAATAAAATATTAATTTTTAATATGATGATAAACTGTCATTTAAATGTGATGTCACTTGGATAAATTTAACAACAAAAAGTATCTTTTTAAGGTTAAAAAAACATGAAACTTATGATTAATAATGTTTCCATAAATTGTTATTTAGAAAAAAGTTTAGGTGGTCCCACATCTCACATGATATGTATACTAGGAAAAATTGTGTGCTACTGAAGAGTTAAATGAATCAAAACTAACTCATATTTGTGAAATTCCCAGAAAGCATTTTTACTCTTCAATTGATTTGAGCTTGAGTTTTAATCTTCAATAAAGTATTTTTCAGCTTTTAATCTTGAACTGCATCCTCACTTTTAATCTTGAGATGAAAGACTTTCTATTTATCAAAAAATTCTCAAACTGATATTGAAAATGCAACCATGTAAATATATTTTTAAATTCCTGTGTGCCTAAATAATATATGAACAATGTCAAAACACAAATGACACACTGTGAAAATATTTGCAACTCTTATCAAAAGCAATAGATTCCTTAGCATTTTTACATAATTACTCTCCCATATTTACATAATATTTGAGAAGAAAAATATTCAAAAGCAGCACACAAGTGAAGATAGGATATAAACTCTACAGAGACAAGCAATGATTCCATACAATTATATTTCCAATCTCACTCATAAGAAAAATGCAATTATAGAGTGCCTTGAGATACCATTGTTCAGCTCTTGTCTTGGTAAAAAAAAAAAAAAAAAAAAATCCAAGAATATGCAAAAAGCCAATAGTTACTGCCAAAAGAAAATGTTTTTTGATGCATTCTAGGTAGGAGTGTAAGTGGGCAGAACTGTTGCGGAGGCTAATGTGTCAATCTGATTTAGTCATCCTGAGTAACTCTTTGGAGATGTCCGTGAATGTGTAGAAACGTACTTTTGTACAAGGCTTTTATGATCATGCTGTGTATAACTGCAAAGACTGCAAAAGTTAGTGGCCTAGGTTTATAGGACATACTACCACCAAGAAATATTTTGCAGCTATGGAGAAGGAACAACCAAATGAAAGTAAACACATAAATTCTATCATAAATTGATGGTTAGTTTAAGTAAAGATTTATATTGAAAGTTAAATTTTACAAAGTGCATTTTTGTAGAAGAAAAACTGTTTATATTGTTAATATAATACCAAAATGATATTGAATAATAAAATTAAATAAATGTAGATGACCACAGAAGAAAGAAACTAATATAAGGAAGGGGTAGGATCAAGGCATTTAAATATATAGGTATATATTATTGTAATATTCCAATGAATCAAATAAAATATAAATGGTGGGCACTTAAATTATAATAATGTATTAGCATTAATAACATAAATGTCTTCCTGACTTGAGTTTTGAAAATAAAAACTTTTTTTCCATTTTTTTTGTAAAAATTTTATACATTTACTGTAATCACAGAATAATGAAACTACTGAAATCTGTCATTAGGACTGATCTATATTTTCTAATGTCTGTACTATGAACAACTTTTTTTCTATAAATGCATTGAATTTATAACCTATGTTTATAATCTAAGATTTTAAAATGCACCATATGTTAAATATTTAGCCAGGAAATGTGGTACATTCCTTCAATCCCAGCACTCAGGAGGCAGAGGTAGGAGGAGCGCTGTGAATCAAAGGCCAGTTTCTGACTACAGTGCGAGTGCCAAGTCGGCCTGTGCTAAATTGAGACCCTATCTCAACAAGACAGATTGATTTTTTTTTCACCATAAAAATTGCATGATAATATCATAGGGGCTATGGCTCAGTGATAACAATTCCCTGGGTTCAAATCTCAATACCAGCAAATAAAAATGAAAACAAAAATAAAGATAATTCCTTGAAAGCCATATCTTATCTTCTTAGTTGATTCAAAATAATATCATAGCCAGAGGGTGCACACAGGGGCAGGGAAAGGTGGCAGTGAGGAAGAGATAAACTACCCCTCTCACTTCAGCCCAGCCACAGCTGAATCCACAGCGGAATGGGGAGATGCGCAAGAGTGTTGCTTCCATTCTGTTCCTGATAATCAGCACCAGGGTGTAAGAGACAGACCCTGACGATACTCAACACTTACCAAAGTAGAGGCACCTAAGAGCTCATCACTGAAGTAGACTTAAAACTCACCCACAATGGCTCAGGGGATTTTGTGAAAGGAGGGCAGAAAGTTAATGAGAGCCACAGGTGGAGACATCATGCCCAGAGGCATTCCCTTCCCCCCAAAATAACTGACTACTGCTCCCACAACACATAAACCACAACCTCATGGGGAATACCTGCAACCCTACTAGTATGGTGTAAAGTTATATCTTAGACAAAGTATATTGGTTTACACCCATTTAGAGTACCAGTTTCTTTCTTTCTCCTTTCTTTCTTCTTTTTTCTTTCTTTCTTTCTTTCTTTCTTTCTTTCTTTCTTTCTTTCTTTCTTTCTTTCTTTCTTTCTTTCTTTCTTCTTCCTTCCTTCCTTCCTTCCTTCCTTCTTCCCTCCCTCTTTCTTCTTTCTTTCTTTCTTTCTTTCTTTCTTTCTTTCTTTCTTTCTTTCTTTCTTTCTTTCTTCTTTCTTTTGGATTTTTGAGGTAGAGTTTCACTCTAGCTCAGGCTGACCTGGAATTCACTATGGAGTCTCAGGTTGGCCTCGAACTCATGGTGATCCTCTTACCTCTGCCTCCCAGGTGCTGGGATTAAAGGCATGCACTACCATGACTGGCTCCTATAGTATCAGTTTAGGTAGTCTTAGAGCCTTAGAGAAAAGTAAACAGAAAGTTCAGGCTGTGTTCATTAAATCACAATTGTTTCTGAGAATTCAATAAATTATGTATGCATGTGCTATGACTTCTCTGTGTGTAAATCTTTAACAAACCCCCTTTCTGAAATATATGGGAAAATAAGCATTTGAACACTTTCTGCACAAATATCTAAACACTGAGGAATATTTCACACAGTAACAATATAGTAGTTGTGCTAACACTAGAAAGGAAGTGGTGTAAAAAGTCAAACAATTATTAAATGCATAGAAAATAACATTGCTCATTATCAGACGTCTGGAGACGAGTCACACTTCAATGATAGGTGAACAAATGGAAATGTAAAGTGGGAAAACAGTGAAGTTATAACCTAGTAAACGTCATAAGTCACTATCCTTCCATTTTCTTCTAAAGTATATGACACAGAATATGTCATGGTATTTGTCTAGACATATGGATATTGTCAATAAAATTTTAAAATGATATCATTACAGGAAATGTGTCAATTTGAGTGAGAACATAGAAAGCTGACTGCCAATGATATTTTCTTTTATAATAGAAAATTAATCTATCCAATATTCACCTTATTTAAAAATGTTGATTTTTTAATAATATTCAACCTATTTCTGTTTTATTTGGGATTAATGTAAGAATATGTATGCATCTGTAGATAATGAAATATACCAATGTTTCATAAAAAGAAAATGAGATAAGTCTTTGAAAAAGTCTGAGATGAACATGATTACAGATAATATATCTAGAAACAAATATGTATTTATTAGGTCAATGTCATATGTATATAGGATTTTGCACAAAAATAATAGGAAAGAATAACCTATCCACATTTTCTATTTTTTTTTTTTTACTATTTTACCTTTTTTGTTGTTGTTTTTTCATCTTTTGAGGTAGTGTCTCACTGTAGCCCAGGCTAGAATTCATTATGTAGTCTCGGCTGCTTTGAACTCATTGCTGGGATTAAAGGTGTGTGCCACAGTGCCCAGGTATTTTCCATTTTAATATTCTTATCTTCACATGGATACAATATAGGCTATATCATAAAGATTTACAATATAATAAAAGTTATTAGTTTTTTTTCCATTTTTCTTTTTCTGCAGTCCCAGGAGACTGATACATGAATATAACATTTATTCTTCCTTTTACCTATAGTTCTGTAAGAAGTTAATATACCTATATTCACTTTGCATTTTGAAGTACTGTTTGCATTTTTTCCTTAGTGAATTGTACTTGTTTTTATTTTTCTTTTAAGGTATTTTTTTTTCAAAAATGTATATATTTACTTATGAGAGAAAAAGAGAGACACACACACACACACACACACACACACACACAGAGAGAGAGAGAGAGAGAGAGAGAATGGGCTGGGTGTTTGAGGGCATACTGCCAGTGCAAACAAATTCCAGATGCATGTGCCACTTTGTGCATCTGGCTTTAAGTTGGCACTACGGAATAAAATCAGGCTATTATGCTTTGTATGCTAGCTCCATTAACTGCTGAGCCATCTCTCAAGCAAAGACTCTGTGTGTGTGTGTGTGTGTGTGTGTGTGTGTGTGTGTGTGTGTGACTATGTCTCACTAAGTAGCTTTGTATGACACAAGCCTCAGTCTCCCCAGTGCTTCATTTGTCTACAACCATGTCCAACACTGTATATTGAAATCTACCTTGAAAGTTTTTTTTTTTTTTTTAAATTCAGCTCTTTCAAACCACTGTCTTCTTGGTTAAATCATTTCTAATACAAAATGTGCGATTACTCTTTGCACACAGTCTATCTGAGTTGGTGGCAGTTGGATTTTCTCACATATCATTCTCATTAGGACTTGGAATACTCTAGATGTGAAACATAATACAGTCTGTCAGTATTCCTATATTCTTGGCTTATTTTGGCTTTGTGTATTTTCTTTCTGTCTTTTCACTTCTATCTTTCTCAGTCTCCATTTGTACCTGTTTGAGATCTATGCATGTAATCCAGATTTCATTTTATACTACTTTCTTATTTTCCTAACATGTCACCTTCATGATCTTTAAGACTGGCCTATTTTCTTATTGATTAAATGACAGTTCTTCTCTATAATCTATTGTATTTATATATTTTGTTTTGAGTCATCACACTTAGTTTCCTTTTCCATATGATGCTGTACTTTCTTTTCTCCTCCTATCTCCAAAATAGCTGAAGAGGATGTTCATTATTTTATATAATTGTTTCATTACTTTATTCATGCAATATTTTATTCATAACCATTCAAAGTTGTCTCTTACTCTAAAAACTTGGTCAGATATAGGTCCATTTTTGAAAGTCTTTTTGTTTAATTGGGTATTTATTATAAACCATGGTTTAACCATTTGTAGTTTTTATATTATGTGTGTCTTATTATTTATAAATTCCCACTGCCTGATGTTGATGTTCTTCATTTTTATCCAGGAGTAATATCTCTTAGATTTATCAAATACTCAGTGTCGGCAAGTATTTCCATCTAAGCAGCTTCAAGCTGGAATGGCTCAGTTGGGTTTTGAGAATTGTTAGACTATTGGGCAATTGGTGGACTATTTTTCCTCTCACATCAGAAGTTTTATTATTGATTTTGTTAAATCCTGTTGACTTTGGTATTTCTTTAAATTCCTTCAGACTTTACCATCTAATTCTTTAGCTTTTGATCTCATATAATATGGACAGAATGTATTTGTACTTCAAGGTTTCTTCTGTTGAGGACTGAGTTGAACATGAAGAATATGGGGCCTAGAGAGATGGCTCAGAGGTTAATGGCACTTTCTTACAAAGCCAAAAGTCCTGCGCTCCATTCCCAAGTTCCCCTATAAAGCCCTATGCACAAAGTGGAGTGTACATCTGGAAGGAATACATTTGCAGTGGCTGCAGAGCCTGGCAGATAAATGATCACTCCCTCCCTCCCTTTCTCTCTCAAATCAATCAAAATTAAAAAGAAAATACAAAATGAAGAACACACTGAGCTTTGGAGGAAAACTAATCTTGTTATAAAGTAGCATAAATCTTTGTGTTCAATTGTTGAATGGAAAGAAGAATATGAATTAGAATTTTTGTTCTATGAACTTGGAAATTTAAAAGAGGATATAATTTCCAGACAAAATATGGAAGATGAAATCTGGTTTGTGACTAAAAAGAACTATGTTAAATAATTCTAAACACAAATGAAACAGTTCTTATTTTGAAAACTTCTCAGTATCATTCCATTATTCTTTGAAACAGGGCCAAGGGTGTGGAGTCTCAAACATTCATTGCAGGAATTATACTGCTAATTATTTGATCCAATCATCTCTTCAGCATAAGGAAAGTGTTATTGAGGGCCAGCCCTTGTGTTCAATGGCATGGAAACCCTGATATGCACAGAAGACTGACACTGACAAGGGTTTTGTGTATTCACTATCATCAGGCACAGTCTGCTTTGACAAAATAGGATGAGACAGAAAGAAAGGAGTCTTTCAGAGTACTGGTTGACTAGCAGGAACTATGGTGGGATTCTGGACTGAATAAGAAGGGACTTTGACTCCAACAAGATGATACCCGAGCCCCTGTGAGATAATTGTCTGGCCTTGAAATTAAAACAGAATATTCCCTGCTAGTTTTTTGATGTGCTTGTACCAGAGACCCTTTTAGTCTTTCCTAGTCAGCCACTTGAAATGAGAACGTTTACCCTTTTTTCACTACATCAGGGTTGGAAAACAACAAAGCAGAAAAACAAAGGTTTCTAGTCATCTATACTTGATATATATATATATATATATATATATATATATATATATATATATATATGGTACATGGAGATTGGAACTGGTGTTCTGAGGCTTATCAGGCAGGCGCCTTATCCGCTAAGCCATCTCTCCAGCCCAACATTTTTGAATTGAGAGTATTTATATGTCATTTTTAATTAATTGGGGAACAGATGAAGACATATGGATATTGGGATAGCTGAATATATTTTGTACGAGTAACATCTGTTAGTTTGTGAGGTAAGTTAAGCACAAAGCATACTTGACTCCATGTCCTTGCAGATACTCAGAATGCAAAATTATTTTGAAAGTGTTTGCAAATATAATTAGTTTCTATATGGCTTAATAGATGCATGCATAATGTAATTATAAATTGCAGGTATACATTCAAAAGAGAAAAGATCACATGAAGTCAGAGGCATAGAAAACAGTAAGTGAAAGTTGTGGGCAGCCACAGACAAGAGTACATTCCCGTCCCTTGATTCTACTCAATGACTGTAATAACTTTGCCTAGCTATTTTAATGCACTGGGCTTCACTGGGGATTGATACAGGTGAAGTAGATTTCCCTGGCTACAAAGTGTCTACTAACAGAGTTGAAGCATGTTTATTTCGTACCACTCCACATCTCATTTAGAAAGAAAAATATCCTCCAGGCATTGTGGCATGTGCCTTTATTTCCAGCACTTGGGAGGCAGAGGTGTGAGAATCAGCCTGAATTCAAGGACAACCTAAAACTTCATAGTGAATTCCAGGTCAGCCTAGGCTAAAATGAAATTCTACCTCAAAAACATTAAAAAAAAAAGAAATAAGAAAAAAAAAAAACTATAAAAAAGGCATAGACAACTTGGATAAAATGCTTGCAATATATGTGACACACTTTACTATATAAACCATTTTTAAAACATTAAAAAAGATAAGAATACTCCCAGGAGAAGAGACTACAGACTAGAAAATACAAATTAATAAGAAGAAAGAGCAGCACAGAAGAGAAGGAAAGAATGTAGGAGCCAGAGGATGGGGCAGAGTGCTTTGAAATGCTGCCTTCCATTGCACTTATGACTTCAGAGTGGCTGCTATAACCTGCAAGAGACTTGCCTAATACTGGGCCCATCAATATCTCAACATGGATTTTAGATAGTCAAGGGCAAAAAAAGAAAAAGAAAAAAAAAAAAAAAAAAAAAAAAAAAACTATATCAAAGTAGAAGAAGAAGAAATAATGGGAAAGTAGAAGGGGTTCTGTGGAAGGGAAACAGGAGGGGAGAAGCTAATGGGAGAAGTTTATGATCAAAGTACATTATGGGGGCTGTAGAAATAGCTAAGAGATTAAGACATTGCCTGAAAAGCCTAAGGACCCAGGTTTCATTCTCCAGTACCCATGTAAAAGCCAAATGCACAAAGTATTGCATGTGTCTGGAGTCTGTCTGTAATGACTAAGGCCCTGGAGAATTTGTCTGTCTGTCTCTCTCTCTCTCTCTCTCTCTCTCTCTCTCTCTCTCTCTCAATCTCTGCTTGCAAATAAATAAAATATTAAAAAAAAAAAACTATCCAGATAGAGTGTTGTATACAATGTTGCAAATCAAAGTATCCTATTATTTAATTATTTTCTTCTTGGACTACTGGAACCATTGTAAACAATGAGGGAATTTGAGAAAATCTTTAAAATCAAGTCAAACTATTTATTATTTCCTAAAATAATTAGACAATAATAGTCAATATATTTGTCCTTGTAATTCATAAATGACCAGCTACTGAGTGTCATATACTGCTAAATACAATGACATCAGCTAATTAATTTTTAAGGCAAAGAATGTTTTCTTGGAACATGGAATGAAAGTAATAGAAGATTATTAAAACAATTATTTGGAGCAATTGGAAGAAAGAAACCACAGAATTCCATTATGTAAATGTATGGCTACTGAAAGCAATTTGATGTTATTATCCACTAAAGGAAGAAATCAAATCTAACTGGCTTATTCCTTAATCCTTTCCAAATTGATTTTTTTGACCTCTTCTTGAAATCTCTATACATCTTTCTCAGTATTCTTTTTTCCAAATAAATTTTTATGTATCCTTCCTTTGACACACTTCTACATTTTCACCTTTTCATAAAATGTAATTTATAAAATCAAGCTAGAAACAGAAGAAGCTCCATATGACTTATTGCAAACAATGGAGTCCGTTAGAGGTCAGCAACATTCTTCAGTAATTTGTTTCTTAAGTTTCTCAGGTATCCCAGTTATTATACTTTTTGTTGTGACCAATATCAGGAGAATAATTCAGTTCTGTCAATTAGTCTAGATTTAGTCTTTTCCTCTGGAAGTCAGGACAAAGGTCATCATTCCTGAAAACAAGTAGCATTAGTTTTTTGTTTGTTTGTTTGTTTGTTTGTTTGTTTGAGGTGGGGTCTCACTTTAGCTCAGGCTGACCTGGAATTCACTATGTAGTCTCAGGGTCCCCTCGAACTCATGGTGATCCTCCTACCTCTGCCTCCCGAGTGCTAGGATTAAAGGCGTGAGCCACCACGCCCAGCTCAAATGTTGAGTTTTAATATGGAGTGAACATTAAATCAGAAAGTCTTATGTGCCCCAGTCAATGAATGAATTAAGAGACTGTGATGTGATCTCGTACTGATCCAAATAGATACCACTCATTACTTACATATTGCAAGGTAAATATTATCTAATCTCCCACGAAAATGACTTGACAGTATACCTTATTACAGATAGTTAATCATAAATGTACCTGGTCATTGGGATGGCCACCTGTGTAGCTAAATGGTTTATCCGAACTTCTCATGTCTTTCTAGCAGGGTGTAGATTGCCAAGTTGAAATGAGTTGTGATTGGATGTAAGCCCTTTTATTTTCATTTCTCAGAGAAACTCAGAGGACGGTGTACCATTTCTTTTGGCTTGATATTTGAAGGATAAAAAGTCCTTGAGACATTCTTTTGTCATAAATCTGACAATTCAATCTGATTTTCAAAAGGAAATTAAAGATTAGACATAGAAAAATAGATAATTGATTTCAAAAGGAAGGGAAAATGCAATTTCAAATTTTATTAAATTATAGCTGTAAGGAATAAGGGAAGGACATATTTCTTTTACTTTTAATGGAAAACAATCATATATATTAATTGCAAGTAATATCATATCTTATGCTTCTGCTAAAGTTTTCTCATATAAAATAGAGAATGATGGCCAAAGGAAGCAAAAGAATAATTAAATTAGGAAAATAAATTTAATTGATGCATATTTTAATAGGGTAATGGGGACCCCATTATGAAACTGAGATTCATTCTAAATAAAGAATAACAAATAATATTTTTTCAGAAAAAGAAACCAGGAGTCTCTTGATTGAAAATTACTAAAAGGAATTATAATATCTGGGCTAAATTTTGGACAGACTTACCTAACAATATTTCTGCTGAGGGAAGGTCAGAGTAACAGGGTACAAATGGTGGAGAGTGAGAAACTGTATATCAAGGAAGCTAGGGTTCATGGATAGAGTGACTTAACCAATGTTCTGTGCTAAAACTGTATTCTATGAAGACATGGAGAGATGGGTCTAGGATAAGTATCAGAAGGCAGGTTAATTTTGGTCAAACAAAAAATCTTTATCAAATCTGTATATGTTGGCTTGGAGAGATGGATTAGCAGTTAGGCTCTTGGCGGCAAAGCCAAAGAGCCCAGGTTCACTTCCCTAGTATCAACATAAAATCCAGATGCATAAGGTGGTGCATGGGTCTGCATTTTGTTTGCAGAGGATAGATCCCTGGTGTGTCTATTCTCTCACTATCTGTCTCAATCTCTCTTTTCCTCTTTCTCAAATAAATAAGTTAATAAAATAATTTAAAAAAAGATCTATGTATATCATCAAACTAACTACCAACAAAAGAGAAACTTAAGCCGCACCTGGAGGGAGTCACCCTCAATTCAAGCATTAAGTTTTCTCATCTCTCTCCAAGAGACATGAGACTGGAAATAAACAGATATTCAAATTATAAAATGCATATAAAAATCATATTTAAGATTCAAAAGGAGGGCTAGAGAAATGGATTAAGGGTTAAGGTGCTTGTTGGCAATGTCGAAAGATCCAGGTTTGATTCCCTAGTACCCATGTAAGCCAGATGCACAAGGTAGCACATGTGTCTGGAGTTCATTTGCAGTGGCTAGAGGCCCTGGAACACTATTCTCTTCCTTTCTCTCTCTCTCTGCCCCTTTCTCTTGCTCCCAAATAAATGAATAAATAAAAAGATTCAAAAGGAATAAAATACATTGAGGTCATACCCACAATGGCTACAAATGTTATAATTTCTGAAAACAGAACACAAGTAAACATGCTCATGAAACTATAAAATGGAGTATGCCCAGCTGGAGAGATGGCTTAGTGGTTAAGGCACCTGCCTGTTAAGCCAAAGAACTCCAGTTCCAATCCAGGTTCCACGTTTAGCCAGATGCAAAGTGATGCAAGGGAACAATGCCACACTTGGCCACAAGGGGCACACACATCTGGAGTTCATTCACAGAGGCTGAGAAGCTGCTGGCTCTCCCATTCTCTATCTGTCTTCCTCTCCCTCCCTCTCTGTCTCTCTCAAAAAAAAAAAAAAAAAAAAAAAAGAAGTATGTCAATCAAAGAAATAGGATTCAGCAACTACTAGAAATTCAAAGATTTGACATGAAATTAGATTAAAATTTTTAATATTAACTGTTCACATAAATGAAAATCCATACCATTTTCTTGAGGTTTTTTTTTTTTTTTTTTTTTTTTTTTTTTTATCTAAGACTTTATTGTAATGGTGGAGAGGGAGAAAGAGGGATGGTGTGAGAAAGAAAGAGAGAAAGAAAGAAAGAAAGAAAGAAAGAAAGAAAGAAAGAAAGAAAGAAAGAGAGAAAGAGATAGAAAGAAAGAAAGAAAGAAAGAAAGAAAAAGAAAGAAAGAGAGGAAGGAAGAAAGACAGAGAGAGAGAGAGAGAGAATGGGATTGGAAAGAAGAAAAGTGAGTATTTGTACCTGATAAAGAGTGAGAAGGAGGAGGAGAAAAAGGGAAATATGCACACCTAGATCAGTAGAGCCAAAATAAAGAGCTGTTTTCTTGAGCTTTGCCTTTAGCCTGTGTCAAAGTAAAACAAATCTCTTTCATTATTACTGCAGACATTTTCCTTGTTTGAATGTCAAGTACACTTGATAGCATACAAATATTTGATGTATTTGAACAGGAGGTCCAAGGACTTTTTGAGGTGGAGGTTTTAGGAACAAGTAACAAGTGGAATGTGATGGTTAATCTCTAGTGATTAACTTGACAGGATTTAAAATAATCCTGGAATCTCTGCAAATACCTGTGATGGATTTTCTAGATTTGCTTAAATTGATTTGTGTGGTCCCACCCTAGCTGTAAGAGGTACCATTCCATAGACTGGGGTCCAGGATTAAATAAAAAGGAGAGAGCGGAATAAGAGATGTCTGAGCAGTTAAGGTGCCTGCCTGAGAACCTAAGAATGCTGGTTCGATTCTCCAGGTCCCACATTTAGCCAGTCGCAAATAGTGACACAAGGGCACAGTGCCACACTTGCCCACAAGGAGGTGCAAATGTCTGGAGTTCATTCACAGTGGCTGAGAGGATGTGCCCATTCTATCTCTCAAAGAAAAAAAAAAAAAAGAGAGAGAGCAAGCTGAGTTCACAGCTCTCTTTCTGACTGACTTGTGGACACCATGTGACTTATAGCTTCTTGCTCCTAAAGTCATTACTTCCCTGTGATTATGAACTGTAACCTCACTCTCTAAACAAAAATGAACGTTTTCTTTTCTTCAGCTACTTGTAAAGTTTTGGAACATATTAATGAGCCAAGTAACTAATATGAGGGACATTGCTGGAAGAATTTGGTGACTTTTGGGCCGGCCTTAGGTTTTATAGTTTGGCTCAACTTTCCTTTTTCTATTTCCTAGTCTGCTAAGATTTGGGAAAGTATGCTCAGACTCTGGCTGCCATAACTATAAGCCAATTCTGCTGGTATGACTTCCCTGCCATATTTGACTATACCACTACCAACTGTGAAGCAAAACACACCCTTCTGCCCTGAAGCTGTTTGTCAGTCAGATATTTGGTCATAGCAACAAGAAAATTTTCTAATGCAAACCACTGTAGCAATTAATGGAATTGTTGCTATGACTACCTCATCATATGCTGTGTAGACTTTTGAAGGTAGGATGCCAAATAATTTGTACTGGATGAAGCATTTCCTACATGGAATGCCTGAGCAAGTGATGCATGAACTGTGAAAGTGAGGTGTAAATTAGCACAGACAACTTGGGCTATTGGAGATAACAGAAACACTGAGGATGACTGAAGACACTACAAGGAACTAGCCTATGAGGGTACTGTCATTCTCCTTGGCAAAGGACTGGAAGGTTGTATATAGCTAACAATACCCATTATGCCTTCAGGTGTTTTGGGTTATAGACATGGGTCTCTGTGGCTTAGTATTGGTCCTCTAGTGGTTCTTTGTTTGATCTTTCAGTATCATCGTCCCATTTCTCTATTTTGTAATGAGAAGGTTTACACCGTGCTGTTGTGTATTTGAAATATATAACTTGACTTTTGATTTTCACAGATGATCAATGTTAAGACATTGCCATGAGTCTCAGAAGAGACTTTGGACATTTGAACAGTGTTGTTACTATTTAAAACTATGGGAAACTTTTGAAATTAGACTGATAATGATTGCTATTAGTATATAGGAGCCAGAGCTCAATGTTATGATTTAAATGTGAAAGGACCCCCATGAGCTTATGTTTTCCTAAACATCTTGACTACTGATGGTGGTGTTTTGTAAAGGTGTGGAACCTTTTAGAGGTGGGTTCTTAATGAAGGAAGAAGTGACTGGGTGAAGCATCTTAAAGCTATACAGCACAGCCTTACTTCCTGATTTCTGATTGCGGGGCCACGGAAATTGTTGAGTAAGGTCTCCTTCCCTGACACTTCATCTGTGAGCCACATCTGCTTCCAGATTTCTCCAACCATAATGGCCTATATCCCCTCAAACCTTGATACAAAATAAATCCTTTCTTCCTTATGTTGTCCTATCTGAAATTTTAGTCATAACCACAAGAAAAGTAAGGACAAGTGGCTCAGTGCAATCTGAGCTCAGCTCCATCAAAAGAAAGGTGGCAGGTCTTTGAGTACTGAGGCATGATAAAGGAAAATTACTAGAGGTGACAAAAGAGTGGCACTGGGTTATATTTTCTGCCACTCAGCATTCAATGAATTTAAGTTTCTGCCTCATGAGAGGTTGAGGGACAAAATTCCTCTTGTTCCTTTGATTACATTTCTCAAGAATGGCACCCAATCCTTGAAAAAGACCTTCCTAAGATGGAAAGGAGTTGCATTCATATCAAAGGGGTGAATACATTTTTGTAATAACAAGTTTTCTGAAGAAAATATTCTAAGTCAAATGAAGGTCTGGGTTCATAAAAATTAAATTCTTGTATCCCTGAACTTCTAAGGCAGTCTTTCCTGGTAGAGGGAGAGATGGGCCATCACTGGAAAAGATAGGCCTATACTGGGATGAAGCCATGCTATTGCATGGTCAAAACTGAAGGTTCCCTGGATCTTTTATGTCAATAAGTTTGGCAATTTTCAATGGCATTTTATTTCTGAGCTTTAAATTTCTAGGTCATGGTATGGGTTGAGTGGGAAAATGAACTTTCATTTAATCCTACTCACAATAAGTGGGTCATATCTTTCAGTTATGACAAGCTTTCTAATCAATTAGTTTGGTTTTTAATATTATGGAGAACTGGGATAAAATTTTAAAAAATAAAATCATATTTCTATGCCTCTTATGTCACATTATGCACATTGTTTAGGAAAGAAAAAAGGCCCAAACACTGAAGTGGAGATGCCTGGACATCTCTAGTAACTGTGCTTATCACTTGAGTCCATTAAGATTCCATTTTCAATAGAAGTAACCCTGATATGATATACCTGCAGCCATGTACTTGTGGTTCAATTTCTTATTGACTCTTCTTTAGCAAGATGGCCTGGTTTCAGAAAAAAAATTCAGATTCTTCTTGACATGCAGTTTAGTTACTTCCTGATAAAATTATTTTTAAAAATTATTTATTTATCAGAGAGAGAGAGAGAGAGAGAGAGAGAGAGAGAGAGAGAATGGGCACACCAGGGCTTCTAACCAGTGCAAACGAACTCCAGATGCATGCACCACCATGTACATCTGGCTTACATGGGTCCTGGGGAATTGAACTTTGGTTATTAGGCTTCACAGGCAAGTCTTAATCACTTAGCCATCTCTCCAGCCCAAGGAATATTTTAACTCTAAAAAAATAATATTTCTAACTTACTATAAATTCATAGCTTAGCAACTCAGTCCATAGTAAATTACAGTTGTTTAACCTAGTGGTTGACTATGTGACCAGGAGCTACAGCTCACTGCAGTTGTCCAACAGCAGTTTTTTATTGACTCTGACTAGCCTGAGAGACCATGTTTCAAACTTGAAAGTTGTTTTTACTGAGTGTTACTTTCGTATTATCCCAAAGATGACAGTCATGGGAAGATATATCATATGTTAGAGTCCATGTCTGTCAGTAAACCAGAGACAGATTGAGAGATGCAATGTTCCTTACTGCTTTTTTCTACTTTTCCCCTTGCTCCTCACCATTTTTGCATGGTCACTGCCTGGACCAGTTTTATTAGGGAATAAAGACCATGTGAAGTAGAACTGGATTGTCTTAGTCAAGGTCATCCTCAATCATCATCTCGCAGTGTACATGACAAACTAATGTGCCAGAAGAACTCATCATCAGGTTAGGGCTTCCTACAAAACTGTCTTGGGTTTTAGGAAAAAATAAACATATATTTTAGGGAAAAAATCCATATTTTCACATGGAATCAAAATTAAAACTGTAACCCTGCCAGTACATATTAAATGTGTACCCCATGAATTAATCAAAAAAATTTGTGTAACCAATAAACATCATATATGTTAAGGCTTATTTCCAAATAAGATATTAGTCCACCTAATAGTCATTGTATGGTAAAAATTGAATAAAAAGTTTCTTTTTCTCCTTTCCTTGTCTTTCTGCCTTCCCTTCTCTTCCCTTCTTTCCCTTCCCCTATACTCCCTTGTCTTCATTTCCTTTCTTTCTCTCTTTTTTCCTTCCATTCTTTTTCCATTCCTTTTAATTTGTTAAAATTGTCCTTTTCGGTTAAAAAAAAATAAAAATTCCTCCAAATCAGTCAATAAAACCATAATAGGAATCCATTCTGTTTTATATTTTAAACATATTTGTCTAAGATTATAAATAGGAAAACATGTAATGTGTTTGAATTTGTGAAAATAAAGACAAAATATATTTGTATTTATAAAAATGGTTTAGAGGAATTATTAGTGTATTTTAAATAATGATTTACTAATGAGAAGTGATAATACAATTAAAAATAGTTTGAGGTGAATCCCCATGCAACTAATCTTTTAATTAATATAGAGAATTGTGATCTAAATACCCTAAGAATCTTGCCTGACTTTCTAAAAAAAAAAATAAAAAAACAAACAAAAAAATAAGGCATATATGTGAGCAAGAAAAGAACATTGGAAGGAGTTTATTTAGCTCCTCATATTTTACTTATAATTTTAAGAACTGAGTCTGCTTGTATACTAAGAAAGAGTTTTCTGTATTCACTTTCTGTTTTTAAATATTTATGTTATTTCTGATTTATTCTCTTGCCCCCAAATTATACTTTCTGAATTTAAGGAAAACCTCCCAATGTAGCAAATGACAAAGGTAGACAGGTTCATGGGTGGTGTAGCTACTGCTAAGTTGCCCATTAAACAGTAAATAAAACAATCTTCCATTTATGATCATGCAAGCAAACCTAATTTAACTCAATGGGTCTAAAAAATATGAAAGTCAATTGGAAATTAATGTGACAAAGGAAAGGTGTTATTTGAATTATGAGGGGAATAAGAGAGTGTAATTCTGTGGAAGAAAAAGATCAAGATACATCATATGTATGTATGAGAATGTCAAAAGTGGAAAAAAGTAAATACAATATTTAAAATGGGATTTTGTGGTACACTAAAATAATTAGGGAGATAGTATTTAAATCTCATATGATGCCACTTTCATACATTTGGAATTACAGTGGATTATTCATTCTTTGCTTTCCAATTTTATAAACAATTTTTATTTCTTTCTTGCTCTCTTTTATAAGCAAACAGGTATGTCTATCTTTCCTCTTTGTCACCTTTAAATCTACTTTCTGAACAATGTACATTTGATCCTATGTAACATACTTTCATGTGCAGACATGATTTAATCTGAATGGGAATGTAACTACTTTCACATCATTTCTTGCATGATCATAAGTGGAACATTGTTTTCTTTACTGTTTAACCAGCAACATAGCTGTAGCTGCTCCACCTATGAACCTGTCTGCCCTTGTCATTATGTTACATTGGGAGGTTTTCCTTAAATTCACAAAGTATCTCTATTTGTGTCTTCCTCTTTCTTTCTTTCTTTCTTTCTTTCTTTCTTTCTTTCTTTCTTTCTTTCTTTCTTTCTTTCTTTCTTTCTTTCTTTCTTTCTTTCTCTTTCCCTCTCTCTCTCAAATAAATAATAATAAAACTCTTTTAAAAACCAAAATAAAATATATAATTTTGGGGCAAGAGAATTAAAACAGATAAATAAGTAATTTACCTATAAATTAATGAGCAAATATCAGAATGACTGAAAGTAGTTATCACTAAGGTAAGTGAACATATTATAATGAAACTGTTTTTTTATAAAAATGTTTGGAGGACTTAAATTGTGAAACTGCCCCTTGAACTTGAGCTCCTTTGGGGTGAATGTCCTATGGGGTAACATTTTGAACCCTAAGTTTGGATTTTTGAAAATAGCCCAGGAAGGTCCTTTAGTGTTTACTTGTAGACATATGAGAGATGTCTGTTGTATGTTGCATACTGTTAGTGCAGTCCTTTCTTTACTGAGTGGAGATGATCGTTGGAGTCAGGTGTTCCTCATAAACTTGGTAAGTTAGGAGTTCTAGTCTTGCTGGAGGAGGT
Organism: Orientallactaga sibirica; assembly: GCA_036365145.1. NCBI lineage: Eukaryota > Metazoa > Chordata > Mammalia > Rodentia > Dipodidae > Orientallactaga > Orientallactaga sibirica. The sequence continues at coordinate 27,459,005 of JAEOAD010000024.1, forward strand.
ATGTTGCTGAGGGTGGACCATGAGGTTTATTAGCCTTTCATTTGCCAGTGCTAGTTGGCTCTCCTGAAGCTGTTTTCCACCTGCTGAGGTAGAGGTGATGTCCAGCCTTTACTGGTGCCATGATTTTCTCTGTCATCACAGAGCTTCCATCTGAGACTGGTAGCCAGAAGAAACCCTTCCCTCCCACAGCTGCTTCTGGTCACGTGCTGTATGCCAGCAATGAGAATGTAACTGCAACATGGAGGACGTTGTTTCTCAACAAATATATTCATTTTCTTTTGTCGCATGTTAATATGTTTCTGAACACAGTTCCAAAGAAGAGATAAACATGCCTTGACAACTAATAAAATAATGGCCTTTTATGGAGAGGTTTTAACCAGATGAGAGAGTTTTCTCTCAGTATCCATGACACAGCTAATCCAGGATCTCTTGCAGGTTCCAAATTCTATAAATTTTCAACTCCGCTTTTGTAAAAAGGGTAGGGTTTGTATCGGATTTGTTTACAAGAATTCTGTGGTATACTTGGAGCCATTCATAGAGGATGTATAATACTTAACAAAACATAAATGTAGTACACATAGTTATTTCTGTGTTGCCTATTAAATAATTACAAGAAAAAGATGTATACATGTTAAATATATACAGGTGAAGTTCTTTTTTTCAATTTGCATTTCATTAAATATGTGTATGGTTAACCTGGGATTGCAGAACCAATGGATACAGATGGCTCACTATGTTTAAACTCCAAAACACAAATGCACTTACAGGGTGTTTTTGGCTGGGAGAAAGAGAAAAGAAGACAGGAGCCCCAGGTACCACAAGCTGTGCCTTCAAGTACTATTCACTGTAACTGTCCCTCATACATTACTGTTACTGCATGGGGACAGAATAAAAGTTTGTGAATTTGTGTGTACTCATGTGTGTGTGTGTGTGTGTGTGTGTGTGTGTGTGTTGTGTGTGTTATTTGTGTGTGTATTTGTGGAATTGATTCACATATGCCAGTTTATTGTACGCACACACATAGACATGCCTAGCACCACAGGTGGCTGAATGCTATTCAAAACTTCCAGCTATAAATGAGCCCTTGAGATTTGGACTGCTTCTGCTTGTTAGTAATGAAGACAAGAGGGATCCTGGTGTCAGGGAACTCTTTGAAGTGATCGAGTCATTTGTCTTTCCTTCTGGATTCTCACTGTATACAAAAGTAAAATAAAATTTAAACATTCTACTATTGTACGTAATTTTGATTGCTTCTCTTAAAGTATATAGTTCTCTCAACCAAACCTGATGTGCTTCTATTCTCCCCACATGGCTGTTTCCTTGTTAGCAGACATAGTGAGTGACATAGCCCCTCACCCTCATCTCCACTCTGAAGAAGGTTTGCAGAGACTCCTTTGAAAGTTGACTTTTATTTCTAATCACATGTTGCCAAGTTCTATCCGTGAAGGGAAGGCTTGACCCCTCATCTTCTGTTCTCTACAGAGCTCTGCGAGGAAAGCCTGTCCTCTGTCTCTGCAAGATCTGTCATCCAATGTTTCTGGTTTCCTCAAATGTGAAAGGAACCTCTATAAGACTGGCTGTATGGCTTTTACTCTGTGTTGTCATTAAGACAAAATCAAAGCCTTCACTGATTGTAGTGCCTAAAATAAGTGACAGGTCCGTGTTCCCCATGCTCTGTTTTCTTTTTTTAGATATGGACATATTTCATATATAAACAACACATGTTGGCAACATCCTTTCCTACCTCCGTGCCCCTTTTCTGATGAGACCTTGCTCCTTTGGGATGCAGGCCAACACAATGGGAATTGTGGGTCCTGTATTGTGGCAGGGGGTGGGCAATGTATCTCTGCAAAATGTCCCCACTTGTGGCTCTAACAATCCCCCCCCTTTCAATAAAATTCCTTGAGGCATGCTGGGAGAATTTTAAGTCTACTTCACTAATGGGCATTTAGGAGCCTCTGGGTCTTTTGGTTTGGTAGGTGTTGAGTGTCCTGAGTGTCTATCTTCATGACCCCTGTGATGATAACAGATTCACAGCACTCTTACTCATTTCCCCAATTCTTCTGCAGTTTCAGCTGGTGCTAGGGATAGAGTGCACTGGGTAGTTTATCTCCTCAGGTCCAGCTCCCATCTGAGAAAGAGAAGCAGATTCTCCAATGGAGAATGAAGTCAGCACTGGTTAAATGGGTAAGCATTATTAATTTAAAGAGAAGTAAAATGATGTAGACCCTCTTATAGTCTAAGGTTAGTGGGAGCTTGACAATGAACAGAATCATTATGTGGATATTATTCTGATTTATTTCCCAGTTCCAGATATGGTTTTCTTTCCACTGAGCAGATCTGTTAGCCAATCTGAGAGCAGTTGGTTATCCACCATGGCTGTGTGTCACTATTCCACTTGTGTGAGCATCCTGTCTTTTTTTTTTTTTTTTTTTTTTTTTTTTTTGCTTCTGAATTGTTTAAATTTTGAGTTGCTTGGACAGATGTTGGCCATTTTACCCCAGTAGTTCATGTATTGCCTTACAGCACTTGATTGGCTAATTGTCTGGGGACTGGCTCTCCTCTGGATTCCAGCCAGATCTTTCCATGGTCTGTGACAACAGAATATGGTGTATTCAGCAGTAAGGTCTTACTATTAACCTCTGATGGGTAGTCAAATGCTCTGACAGAAGTCTGTCATGTTTGGTTTGGGAGATCTAGTAAATATCTCTGATTAACAGCTCATTGTGGCTGTAGACAACATCCTGGCACAGGGAATTACAGGTCAGTGCTAAAGGAAAAGAAAAAGAGAAGAAAGAGAAACAGGAGAAATTTGATTTGATTCAGTTGCTCCCCTTAAGGTCCACCTTTTAGTCTGACTTCCAGCATAAAGGATTCTATGGTACCAGTTCAATTTGGATTTAGTTTTGTGTTACCCTCCCACCCTTCCCCTTCCCCCAAGCCCTATCCTCCCTATTGTCCAAGCCTCAAGATGTTATTCAGAGATGTTAGCAACTTGGCTGATCCAGGTTACGAACTGCAGATGAGTGAGACCATGTGATCTTTGTCTTTTTGTGATTGTGTGAGTTCACGTAGAATAATCTGTTTCAAGTTTGACCATTTTTTTTTTTTAACAAATATCAATGTGTCATTTTTTTCTTACAGCTGAGTAGAATTCTTTCTTGTAGATACACTACATCTTGGTTATCCATTCATCCAATGATGGGCACATTGGTTGATTCCAGTTTTTAGCTATTATGAATTGAACATCTATAAACATGGTTGAGCAAATGTTTCTGAACTGAGATGTGGAGCTTTTAGGGTAAATGCCCAGTAAGGGAATAACAGGGTCTGCTGGAAGCTCTATATCCATCCTTTTCAGGAGTCTCTGTATTTATTTCCTGAGTGGTTGTACCAGCTTACATTCCCACCAACAGTGAATATGTGTTTCTATTTCTCCATATCCTCTCCAACATTTGTTTTCATTTGATTTTTAATGTTTGCTCTCCTTACTGGGATAAGTTGGAATCTCATAGTTGTTTTAATTTGCATTTGCCTAATGGTTAGGGATCTGAACATTTTCTTTAGTGTGTGTTAGTCATTTGTAATTCTTCCTCTGAGAACTCCATATTTAGTTCTCTGCCCCACTTTTTGAATGGGTTTTTGATTTTTTATTGTTCAGTTTTGAGTTCCTTGTAGATTCTAGATATTAGGCTTCTGTCAGTGATATAGCTGACTCCATGTTCCCCTTTCTTAATAGTGGCAGGGACAGAAGAGTTGAAGGAATTTTAAAGGAATAATATATGTATACACACACACACACACACACACACACACACACACACATATATATATATATATATATATATATATATATATATATATATATATATAATCAAATTACTCATTTCTCATTTCTCATGTATAGGAATTGTAGAAGAGGTGACTGTTGCAGACAGCTTCAGGTTCACTGAGATGAACTTCCAGACCAGGCACAGTTATGGAGGAAGGGATATTATTTATTGAAGTTTACAGATCCAGGGGAAGTTCCATAAAGGCAGGAGAAGCAGCCTGCTCTTCACAGGACCAGGCAAGAGAGCAAAAGCCAACCAGCCACCATAGCACACAGAGCAAAAACTACAGCCAAAAGGTCACACAGCACACTTCAGGAACTCTTGCTAGGCACATTTGCATATCTTTATAATGGAATCTCAAACCATCATCACACCTTAAGACTGGGGCCCCCAGTGTCCTTGCCTCTAGCAAGGTGATTGCAGATGCAAACTATAAGTAATAAACCACTGAATATATTGGGGGACATATATTCAAAGTACCACATTCTGTCCTTGGCTCCCAATATATATTTAGTTCTTGGCCCCCAATAGATTTATAACTATCATGCATTGTAAATTGTACTCAGTCTAATTTCAAAGGTTCTCACAGTCTTGATCAACTTAAGATAGTGAGTCCTGTAAAATCAAACAAGTTAAATACTTTCAACATGTAAAGGAACAGAGTAAACATTTTTAACTGGTAAAAGGCATAGCAAAGAGAGACTAGAATAATGCAAACTCAACTATCATCAGCGGTCATCAAATTTCTGCAGTTCAAGTTCAATATAACCAGAGACTGACAGTCTCCAGTTTTCTAATTTCGCCCCTCCAGCTGGGCAGAGTCGCCAGGGAAAACTTTCATCCCATGCCAACACTGCAGTCCATGGTAGCCCTTTTGCATAGTCCTGGTATATCCAAAACATCTTCAGGTCTCCATGTAAATCACGGTCCATCTTCCAAAAGGCTCTTCCAGCTTATTCCTCAGGGACTTCATGCCCTGTCTTCATGCTGCATCTCAGCAGCGGCTCCTGGAACTGTGTGCAACTCATGATCATTCCATGCATTTTTCATGTTTCCAAAACTAATACCAGGTGTGCAGGACACAGCCATATTCTTAATCCAGGGACAAAATAAACCATAACCTTGAAAAACAGGTTCCTTCTTCAGTCAGCTCTTTCCAAGAATTTGCATTTTTAATAGTCTTTCCTCAGGCATCCTCTCCATTGTTTTAATGTAAATCAAGTCAGGCCACCTTCCTTCCACCTTCCTTAAGATTGCTAATGCATTGACAATAGCAGCTAAACCAGTCTCAAATGCCTCTACTTTTAACTTGCTTCAGGTTTTCCAATTTAAAATCTTAAATCTCTCAGTCCAATATCTTTAGTTAAGCAATCAGTCCATTACAAATTTAAGTTTGATCAAACACTCTGGGACTGGATAACGGAACGTAGCCATCCCTTATGTCAGTAGCCCAGTTCCAATAAAGTCCTCTGCCTTCTTTCCTTCCCCTTAGAAAGCTCATAAGCCAAGCCATGAAGTTCAATACTATCTGCACTTAGCATTCTCAAATTCTCATCAGAATAGTCCATAAAACTTGGTTTACCACTCCAGAAGGCATCTTCAGTTGCAAGCACCAAGTCCATGCCCATTCCTCCAAAACAAAGGTTCCAAAAGATGAATATCCACATGGTCAGGTTCATCTCACCCCACTCCAGGTACCACTTTACTGTTGCAGACAGCTTCAAGTTCGCTGAGATGAACTTCCAGACCAGGCACAGTTGTGGAGGAAGGGATATTATTTATTGAAGCTTACAGATCCAGGGGAAGTTCCATAAAGGCAGGAGAAGCAGCCTGCTCTTCATAGGACCAGGCAAGAGAGCAAAAGCCAACCAGCCACCATAGCACACAGAGCAAAAACTACAGCCAAAAGGTCACACAGCACACTTCAGGAACTCCTGCTAGGCACATTTGCATATCTTTATAATGGAATCTCAAACCATCATCACACCTTAAGACTGGGGCCCCCAGTGACCTTGCCTCTAGGAAGGTGATTGCAGATGCAAACTATAAGTAATAAACCACTGAATATATTGGGGGACATATATTCAAACTACCACAGTGATTTTGAGACATTTTACTACACTATTAATTAAATTGAAGAATGCTTACATGAATACATTTTATCCTAAAGGAAATTAAATATAAATCACTATTAATATAAAGATCCTTTTAAAATAAGATTAACTCCACTTTCCTATACTCCCAGTACCATATACCTGTTGGACATGTGTACAGAAATGGGAAATGATGAGTCTCAAATGATTGCTTCTCTTTTGTTTGAATTTTCTCATATCAGAGTAGCTAGAATAGTTTCCAAAAAAGCATACAGAAACTTGGTTTGTTTGATTTTTGTGGATATAGAAGATTCAGAGTTATCTCTAAAGTTTGTTTTCAAGAAAATGATTTGTTAAATCTATCTCTACTAGCCAAAGGATATATGAGGTTTCCTGCAACATTTTGACTTTTACTGGTTAAAAGGAAATATATGATAAATATAATATGCCAAGAACTGTTCTAGTTCTCTGAAATGAGAAAAGGAAATGCAAAAAACAGTCACTCTGTAGGAGGTCACAGGCTCAGGAAGAAGAGGAATTAATACGCATAGCTACAGTGGGAAACATAGTGAACATAGTATTTCAAAAATTCACTCTATAGGAAAGCTGCTTACCAAGAGAAGTCTTACTAAAGCAATTATGATTTTTCATATCATAGGAGCAGAAGAAAAGTCACCATGTTAGCTTGTTTCATTCCCTGAGATGTGAACTGAAGTGAAGCATAGGCAGATGTGGGTACTGAAGAGAGAGATGGCCACATCACTTTCAGGGTCATTACTTCATGCCATTATAAGAAGACACTCACTTATCCACCAGATGCAAGGAACTATCAGGGTGCAGGATGTTCATTTTAAATGATTGTTCTATTCTGTATAACCTAAAGAGAAGTGATATTCTAACAATAATAATAATTTTAGCAAGTCATGACATTTGGTGCATTACAATATTTTGTGCACATATTTTACAGATTTTCACAGAACAATGATCAGAAAATTCAAGTGCTTATGAGTTACAGATTAAGGAATGCACAAATTATTGAAAAATAAATAACTTTACATAAACCAAGTAATGAGACTTCTATCTTCCCAGTTTAATGAATCTACACTATGAGTCTAAATGATTCTGAAGTATAAGGAGGACAATCTGGTTGCATCTGCAGACAAGAAAAGAATGGAAAGAAATATTTTGCAAGTATTACTAGGGCTGTAATTTTGCTGCCTTTACCATTATGCTTCAGAGAATCTGAGACAGAAGCTTTAAAAGTGGTGAGTACTGAACACAAAAATAGAACGTCTATAGTTTTATTCATATTTCAGAGGAGCAGTGTGAAGGGAGGGAAGCTGCAGCTGTACTTTTCCATGTTACTAAGCAACTGCAAGGAGTCAAGAAAAATCACTAAAACTCATAGGTACCAGTGGGATCATGACAAATGACATTTAGAAAAAAAAAAAATATATATATATATATATATATATATATATATATATATATATATATATGAAGTGTATATGCCTGTGGACTACTACCATGCCATTATGATATAAAATGAGGGCCATTATTATAGTACTGCTATAAATTTAATTTTGAAGACTGGCTGTGACTGTTGGGCACAAGGAGCCTCCTAAAGCACTTAGCACAATGTCTGTCAGAGGAGATTCTACCAGGAAAATTTACTGAATTAAATAATTAGGCAAGTATTTCTGGTCTGAGCCAGAGATTTTATGTATAGAGAATGAAAATAAATTTGTATCATTGTATTGTTACATTTTGGTGTAATGTGTTTATTACATGTTTACCAATTTGATATGTTTAAAAATCTAAGAATTATACTCAGGTATGCACTCATAAATTCATGGGAGATTTTATATAAAAAAGAAAGAAAAGACAAAAAAGAGAAATCATACAAAGTGATTAATTGAAGGAGCTGTAAGATAATAGTAATACATGCATGAGTCACTAGATATTCAGAAAACTATTTTGCTGTCAAATGTAACTATTGTACTCTAAAATCACAGAAAGAAGTTACTTCCAAATTATTCAAATATCACATATTACACTTAAAATTTAATAACAAAATAGATACAAATGTTTTAAATTTATAAACAAATATAAATATTTTTTCTAAGCTCCTGGAGAAGATTTTACCTAAGTTTGTGTATATATATAATTTAAAACGAGAATTATGAAATCAGTCTTGATCAGAGAAGTTTCTTCTTGTAGTACATGTTGTTTATTACTAAGACTCATCCTTTTTCAAATGCTGCAAATAAGTCACTGTTCAATGTTCAGCCACAAACAGGATATCTCTCATAGCTCAGAGATTACCTTAGAAAAAGAGGAAGGGGAATGTCAGAGCCAGTGCTTTGAATGACTATCTTCTGGACACATTCATGATTATAACACTAATAAACACACACCAAATGCATTTCTATATAAAACTGGGGCCATCAAATATATCCTCATGTTAAGAAATAGTGTTCCTGAGGTCCCACACATTCTTAAGGAGCTATTCAAAGACAATGGTTGCTTGAAGAGGAGGCATCATGGTCTTCAGTGGTGCTGTCAGTAGTAAGGTACCCATCATCCTTTAAACAACCTCACACACCTATGCGCATGCAAGCAGCCCAAATTTAGCTCAATGGATAATAGCTATATTAAAAAAAAAATGTATGTAGAAATAATCTAGTTTGGAAGAACTAGTTTAGTGGGAGGGAGCAACAGACAGTAATACAGGTTAAGTATTATCAAAATATTGTTCCTAACCTGGAACATGCCTGTGTTGCAGGTATACCTGAAAGGCAACTCCAGGAACAGTAAATAGGAATGGAAAGAAGGGTTTGGGAGAAGGAAATAGGACAGTGGGGAAAGATATACAGAAACCTAAATCCAAAATGAATTGGTATTATAGAAACCTTCCTTATGCATAACAAATAAAGATATAACCTTCAGTAGGTATATGGGTGGGGGGACCTTCCAGTAAGAAGGGCCCTGGAGAGGGTATTATAAAGCCTAACTCTAAAAAAATTGGCTCTGGCTTGTAACTGCCAGTACCAGAAATCAGTTACAACCCAAACTGAGCTGTTGGTCAGAGAGACCTATGAGGTCCCCAAAACAAGACAAGCTCCTGTCAAACACTGGATTACCCACCTGGGGTAAAAGGTAAGACCCTATTGCTAAAGACACCATATGCTGCTGACACAGAACACTGAGATATCTGACTGGAATCTGGAAAGAAGTTAATTCTCAAATGATTTGCCCATGCATTTCTGGGAAGTGCTACATGAGTTGCTGGTGGAAAATGGCCAACAACAGTGTGAGCAAGCAGGGAACACTGCTATACACAAGAGACCGGTTTGACAAAATGTATACACCTGTGCAATAGTGGCACTCAGCCTAGGGATAACCAATGGAACTATGATTTGCTAACAGATATGCTCAATGGAAAGGAACTCATAGCTGTTTTGGAAAGTTGGAATCCTATGGAGACCAGGCTTGTGGAATCCATTGAGAACAGCCAAAATATATTAATAAGATAAAAAGAGGGCTGGGGAAATGCCTTAGCTGTTAAGATGTTTATCTTTAAAGCCAAAGGTCCCTGGTTAAATTCCCCAGGACCCATGTAAGCCAGGTGCACAAGGTGGAGTATGCTTCCGGAGTTCATTTACAGTGTCTGGAGGCCTTGTTGTTCCCATTCTCTCTCTCTCTCTCTTTCTGTCTGTCTGATTCTCTCAAACAAATAAAACTTAAACAAAAGAAAAATAAAGATAAAAAAGATAGCTGACTCTTCATAATGAGATGAGTCACCCCTCCCATATCAGCTAGGGCACAGGTGAAACCACAGAGGAATTGATGAGATGAGCAAGAGTGTTGCTTCCACAGTGAACCTGACAACTTGTACCAGGGTGATTGTGAATGACACTGCAGATAATCAAGACATACTAAAGCAGAAATCCAGAAATTAGTGAGAGGTCAACACTTAAGTAGACTGAGAACTGCCTACCAAGGCTCAGGGAATTTTGCAGAAGAAGGAAGAAAAGATTGTAAGTGTCACAGGGTGGAAGGGAATATCCAAAGGCATTGCCCCTTCACACACTGACTGACTGCCGCTGTCACAACTTACAACTCCATGAAGAATACAAGCAATCCCACTAAGGACAGCCCTCAGTGGAATGGGGGCAGGGAGGAGGGAAAATAATGTTACCAACAAATAATGTATCCATATAAATTTTCTACTTAAAGAAAATGATGGGATGAATACAAACAAAGTACATTACACACATGTGAGTGAATATCATATTGTAACACATTGTTTTTCATAAGGAATATATAATAAGAAAATAGTTAATATATTTAATATCATATATATGAAATGTCCAAAGAGTAAACACACAAAACTGATGGATAATATTTCAGAGATAGTGTTTGATAAACATGTAAAGCAAATATTCTTTGTCAGTAAATGGAACTAATCTTGCTCTGTCTTCTTTTGCAAGGGATAGTTCTGACTTATGTCAGTATCTAAGTCATCTACTACTCTCACTGCCTCCATTTTAATGTAGACCCCTGTCATTTTTCAACTGAACAAGAAAAATATCTTTCTATTGCTACCACTAATTGCCTCACAATACTGCTTTAAAAAATTTCCAGGAGTAAGAATGATAATTAAAACCATAAACATGTTATAAGATCCATCACATCCTTTCCATGGGTACAAATGCCCTAAGTGTAAAACTGCTTCTCATAAATTACTTACTAAGCCTGGTTATTCATCTTTTCTTTTCTTTGCCCAATTTCAGAATCCTTCAGGATCTTTCTGTAGGTTTAAAACTTTCTTTTTTTTTTCATTCATATTTTTAGTTCATCACATCACGTATGGGTTTTCCCTAATGCATGAACATGCTCAATTTACCTCAGGTCTTTTTGTTTTTTTCCTTGAGATACTTTTACAGAGAGAACTTATTTACTTCTACCTGTTATATTTCTGTATAACCCCAAATATCTCAAGTAAATATTGTGTCTCTCAAGGTCTCTTTCTTAAATGCAAAGTTGTCTCTTCTAAAAAAAAGTTTGTAATATATTACCTTCTAATTTATGTATGTGAACATACTAATATCACACTAAATTATTTACTCGTTCACTTTCCCTTTTTCCAGTCACATTTTTCTATGGCCATTCCATCTCTCTGGTGCTGACTTCTCTCGCTGTTGGAGAATTTGCTTCTCTTTTTCAGATGGACAAAAAACCTGAAGGAGGATCAGCCTGTTGCACCTCACCAGGGCCCCAGCTGAAACCATAGAGTAATGGGGGAAATGGGCAAGAGTGCAGCTTCCTTGATGAACCCGACACCAGAACAAGGCTGAAGGAGATAAACACAGAGAACATTCAACTCCTACTAAGTCAGATATCCAGAGACACAGATGCTCCCAAGACCTCATCACTGAAGTAGAACTAAAAGTAGTGGCTCCGGGAAATTTGCAGAAGAGGGGCGGAAAGAATGTTAGAGCCACAAGCTGGGTCATTATGCACAGAGACTTTGTCTCTCCCCCATAACTGTTGGCTACCCCATAATGCACGACCCACCTTCCCCAATGAGGAGGGTCCTTTGGGAGGAGGGAGGTCATGGAGGAGGCTACTGGAGGCACCAATATAAATGTAAACTTAAAATAAATAAATAATAAAAAAACATGAGGCTGGAGAGATGGCTTAGTGGATAAGGTGCCTGCCTGCAAAGCCTAAGGACTCATGTTCAACACTCCAGGTCCCATGTAAGCCAGCTGCAGTGATACAAGTGCACAACATCATACATGGGCCCAAGGGGAGCATGTAAATGGAGTTCTATTGCAGTAGTTGGAGGCCCTAGTGCACTTAATGCACCAATTCTCTTCCCTTCCTATATAAAAAAGGGCAATCTGATCTAAAAAAAAAAAAAAAAAAAAAAAAAAAAAAAAAAAAAAACTCCATTTTGGAGAGACGTCTCAGTCAGCAGTTAATGCACTTGCCTACAAAACCTAATAACCCAGGTTTGATTCTTTGATACCCATGTAAAGCCAGATGCACAAAGGGGCACATGCATTTGGAGTTTGTTTGCAGTGGCTAGAGGCCTTGACATGCCCATTTTCTCTCTCCCTATCCCCCTCTCTCTTTTCTCTGTCTCTCCCTCTACATGCAAATAAGTAAATAAATAAATACTTTTTTTTTTTTAAAAAGAAGTGATAAACCACTCACTCTTTAGGTACTTTTCTAATTTTTCAGTCTGTATCTTAGAGATAAAATTACTGTTTACCTTACATAGTTATTGTGAGATGAAAATATGTATATATGGTCTAATCTGGCTCACAGTGGAACAGTGGCTGCTTATTGGCATAAACTACATATATCATAATTATATTTGATAATAGTAGCTAAAACCGAAGTTGTAAGTTGAGTCAGAACAATAACATGTACTTGCTATGATAACTTACAGTCTTATGGGAGAGAGATGTAATTGCTCTTCAACAGCACTAAGGTTAAAACAGAAAGAAACATAAAGGAACAAGAGGATATCCCTTAACCTAAGCCACCACGTAATGTTGGTACAGGGAAAATGAATACAGGACTACTAACAAGTTAGCATTTCAAACACATCTTTAAAGAAAAATCCATTATTTACTTTGTGTTGCTATGATAAAATACATATCAATGGTAAAATAAGGGAAGGATTTCCTTTGTCTTTAATGGAAAGAGGATATTCTATCATGGCAAGTAAGTCATAACAGATGGGTCATGGTTACAGTATCATTTGGCCAAGCTCCACACATAGGTGCTAGACCAGAAAGAAGACACAGAATATTCCAGGAGGTGAGTCTAACCTTCTTCCCTATGCACTGTATCTGCCAGAAGGTCTCATGGTTCCAAAGGTTCCACAACCTCCTCAATTAGTGCCACCACGTGGTCAAATAGGTGAACATTGTGGGAGATATTTCAGTATCAATCTGTAGGAGAAAGATGAGGTTAAGTAAATGTTTATGAAAGCATGTAAAATATATTAAAGAGAGGATTACCAGAAACATAATTGAATCTATCAAAATTAAGCAAAAAATGGAAATACCAGATTCATTAAAGAACGAGGCAAATACAACACCTACAATATGAGTGGATGAAGGAATAACACACGTTAGGAATAATGATGTACTAAATGATGGCGGTTGTGCTGATTGCAAGTAGTGGGAACAACTTTGGAGGATGTTGAGGTAGTAGACCCTGTCGACTTGGTACTAACGAGAACCTTAAACAAACAGGCTGAATTGTAAGATGAATTAATTAGGGAAAATAAAATCTGATTCTGCAATGTAATAATCTCCAGTTTTGCTATGTGACCCTTGCCTTTTTAATTTAACATGACTTTTTTTAATGAGAGAGAAACAGGCAGCGAGAGAGAGAGAGAGAGAGAGAGAGAGAGAGAGAGAGAGAGAGAGAGAATGGGTGTGCTGGGGCCTCCAGCCACTGCAAACAAAATCCAGATGCATGCACCCCCTTGTGCATCTGGTTTAAGTGGTAGATCCTGGAGAATTGAACCGGGATCCTTTGGCTTTGCAGTCCAACGCCTTAAGCGCTAAGCCCAATATATATATATATATTTTTTTTTTTTTGAGGCAAACTCAACAGGCTGGCTTCTTTTGTGTGAAAGAAAGATAGAGAAAGAGATAGGGAGAGAAAGGGAGAGATTGAGAGAATTGGTGCACCGGGTCCACCAAGCACTTTAATCAAATCCCAGGTCTATGCGCAACCTTGTGCACATGTGCAATCTTTTGTCATATTGTGCTCTGGCTTATGTGGGACCTGGAGAGTTGAACCTGATTCCTTGGGCTTTGCAGGTAAGTACTTTAAACCTTAAGTCATCACTGCAGCCCACATGATAATAATTTTAAAAGTTTGTAAGTTCCTCTTGAATACCTCTTCTTTTATTACAAAAAAAAAAAGATGCTTCTTTTTGAGTACAATCTCTTTTCTTTAAATAAAAAAGTGAAGAGTCACACAATAGGACAGTGTCTGAAAAGTCTTAAGGCTCTGTCATAAAGAAATTTTTATCTCTTAAGAGTAGAGTGTGAATCTCTGGGTACACCTGATCTCCCTGTATCTCAATGTCCTTTTCAGAAGGACACTCAGGAGAAATTGCTGTCTAATTTAAGTGTGTACTAGAGTGCATTTTATCCATAGCAATCATTTTGTTTATATCTCATGGACATTGTACATTTTCCATCTTACAAGCATTTTGTCTGTCAGACCTAGCTCTGTGGTTTATACACAGTAGGCTTATGGGTTATCATGACACAATTTACTCTAGTTTGATTTTACTTGTTCCAAGATTTCTTTTCTGGAAAATGTCTTACCACTCCATTTTCTTCTTCCTTATGATATGTTAAATCATTTGGGGAATAGTATGTAATGTGTATAATACATAGAGATTATTCTACTTTTCTTCTCTTTTCTCTGTGCAGAGTGTTACCAATTCATTAAAGGTTGCATCCCTTCTCTGCATTCTGTGAAATCACTTGAAATTGTTTTTCAAGTTGATATTTTAATACCTGTACAAACAACTAGAAACGATATCAGGTAATTACTTCTGTTTCTGAAAACCTAAGTTAGCTCTTGTTTTATGCCACATACTGTACAATAACGAACTTTGATGAGCATGAAATAACAGATCATAGAAGGCCCCACACTGAGAAAGACAGGCATTCTTCCTCACTGTGCTGAGAAGCATGGCCTAGACCACCTGTTTTGGTTAATGCTACAACACTAGTACAAAGAGTCAACTGGAAAAAAAAAAAAAAAAAAAAAAAAAAAAAAACAGAACTCAGTGATAGCCAATGTTTGACATTCCCCAAAATAAGTATTACTAAATGCTCCTCACAAAATTGTACTGGAATTTGAAATTTATTATGTTATGGAAGAATGATCTAATTCAAAGGCATTTCTGCTTTGATAACTTATCTACCTTTAGAAATCACATTTCTTATTTCTATTTTCTGGCTGCATAAGAAGTAAAAGAGAAAATATTTGACAGCTTTTGGAAGATAATTGATGGTGATATAGAAAATCATATGCCTTTGAACCAGAGCGTAAAAATGACAAATCTATTACACAGGATCCTTCTGTCCAACTCCAGCTTTAGGCATTTGATGCTAAAATGGATCTAATTCCTATACAGGCAGCGATGTAGCATTACAGGCTTACATTGTAATACATCAGCTGTTAAGGTATAAAAGTCTGCAACTACAAAATGAGCTGTGCACTGTTCCTGGTGGCTCAGCAAGTAAAGTTTTCTTAAAGGAGTGGGAGGATATTTTCTTGCAGTATATTTTCTTTTCAGGTTATAAGTTGCTCTACTCAAATTTGATCCTCCCTGGAACAAAGTTACTGTACACAGAATTAATTAGAAAAAAATTATCTTATATACATAACACAAGAGCTTGCTAAATTGATTATTTTAATTAAGGATTTAGATCAATGAAATTAATTATTTACATATTAGTTGATGAAATGTACATTAATTAGTGTGCCATTCAAATAAGTTCTTCTATTATAAGGACAGGAAGAAGTAAGCATAAACATCTCTGAAAATGTGGTCTACAATTTTTATAGAATTTGAGACATAGAGGCGCCCTCAGAACTAACTGGTTTCTTTTGATCAGACGTTAAGGTTTTGGTTATTATTAGTTTTCCTAATATCAAGGGAATATGTTAGATTTTATTTTAGCCCAGAGCCTCTCTATTTGGTATACAAACTCACTTTTTCCTGAAAAATATTGCAGTTTTTAAAATAGAAACAATTTAAAAGGTTTGGAGGTCTGCATAGATAAATCGAATACATAACAGACTTAAGCTTGTCCCACTCTCTTCTGAAACTGACTTATGAAAACTCCTCATTATTATCAATAAATATTTTGACCCATAGGCAGTTGAATATAGATAAGACAATAAAAATGGGATAGTATTTTCCTTATTGACATAGAAACAGGGTACCTAACATCCAAGGAGTCTAAACGATGCTAGGCTGACTCCCAGTTTAAATCAATAAATACTCAACTATTTTTTCTTACTTGCACTCATTTCAAAACAGACAAAGTAATAAAGGCTCAAATGATGACTGAGCTTATAGACTGAGTACTTCTCACATTGACATATCAGTTTTAGAGAGAATCAAGATTTTTTTTCCCCCAGGGCCTGAGCAGAGGGCTGACAGCATGCCTTTAAATTCAGTGTCAGAGTCAGATTCCACTGAAATTATGTTTCCATGGTTACCACAGGGCATGAAGCCCTTACACCTAGACCTGATTCTAAATGTCCAAATGAAAGCTTATAACCTACCTATGGAGGCCCAACACCAAAGGGGACAATCAGGAAGAATTATCAGAGTACACTTAGTGATATTGAACTTTTGTATGAAAACAAGAATTGAACATAATGGAAAAAAAATATAATGGAAAAAAAGAACCAAAAAATGTAAGATCAGTGAGAAGTACCAAAACTCAAGCCAAAATCCATAACAAAATAAAAACACAGAAACACACCAGTCATAACAAAAAAAATAATATGAAATTAAAATTCCAAGTTCAGAACGAAAGGAGAAATCTGTGAAATCTAGGCTGAAGGTCACCAAAGTAATACTATGAATAACCAGAAACAAATAGCTCTATGTAATATGAATATTTATACTACTGTTGCAAAATATCAGCAATGTATACTATAGAAGTATTCCAATAAAACATTATTTATAAAAATAAGTAGCCATTTGTATCTCCTGATGAGGAACAGATTTTGTTCTCTCTCACCTCTTTTCTCCTCTTTTCCCTTTATCTGGTCATATATACCTATACTGTAGACAAATGGAAATGTAAATAATATGTATCCTAGAGAAAAACATTGAACCTATTTATGTAAAGAAACCAATATGTCCTTAAAGAGTAGAGTTTAAGATGAACCAATTGTGTAATAGAGCCTGGAAAGCAAATTAGCACATGCAGGGCTAGATTGAAGGAAATAGCACAAACCTAGGTATGTGTGTGCAAAATATTGTATGATTGATGAAAATGAATCTAAACATTTCACTAAACACAAACAGATTATTCACAAGGCAAAACTAGTTCTGACTTACACTTCTCATTCTAAGTGTTATAACAAAAAGCTCTGAACACAATAATGTAACAGCTGCTGAAATAAGCATCATTCAGAACTGGGAACACGAGGAAGCATATCAAAGATACAAAAGAAAATGTACAGTGCTCAAGAAGTGTTCATAAATACATAATGAAGACAAACAGGAAATGAACATGATTATCATGATGGACAGGGAAAAGGGGGTAGAGAACTTCCTGAGGCCTGGGAGAATATTAACATGTGTCTCTAATGTAACAGATGCATGGTTAGCGCTTTAAAGATTTTATCTTATCAAGAATATTTGTATAGAACATTCCATGGAGACAGGGACATGGGGGTTTTTAAAAAAAAAAAAAAGGTATGTTTTCTTCCATTCAAATAACAAAATATATACCACAGGAAAATTATCTGTATGATAATGAAAATAAAGCATCCTGTGGGTCAAACAAGAGACCAACTTCATGATAAAATTTCATAAATTTGAAGTTCTTCAAGTCTTTATAAAACATGTATGTGGGATATTCCCAGTAGCTCATACAAGGCTTAAGGTTCAAGGTCTCCTACCATGAACAGTCTGTTATGGTGTAAGTTAAAAGTCCCTTTGTTTCTGGGCCAGGAGTTTTGGTTTTCTGTCAGAGTCTATAGTAAGATTTTGAACTAAGTAGGCAATAAGAGTTAAATCTCACATATTCAAAGCACATTCATAAACACCCACACCACAGAAACACACTTTGGAAAGGGAAAGTAGTATAATCTTTTCATTCTTTCATTTAATATTTTTCAGCATAACTACAAATAATTAAATTCTATTATGGTATTAGTTCCAAAATATTTTTGTTTCTCTTTTGTTTCCTTGTTAAATCTTTCTTTTCTAGTGCACCGGTCTGGGTTCCTTGCTCAGAAAGTGTGTGGGCAGGCACTGCAATCAAGAATCAGTAGGCCAGACCCCTGTTTACTGGATCCTCCCACCAGGTCTGGGTACCCTGTAGGACAGTGCAGGCAGGAGTGGTGGTCTGGAGTAAGTAGGCCACACCTCTCCTTCCTGGATCCTCCCTGTTACCTGGTTCAATTTCCTTGGGCCCATCTGTGGGCTGGTGGATTCAGGGCAGAGTAAGCAAATCAGATACCTGTTCCCTGGCTCATCTTAGTCCACTGGTCCTGGTAGGTCCCATTGTGCCTTGCATGGGGAGGCCTGATCCCAGTGTGAGTTGTGGAATCAGGCTTTTTGCTCTGGTATTCTAACTAGACAGTGAGTTCCAACATCCATGTTCACCTGAGTCAGAGGGTGCACCGGCCAAAGGATAAAAACATGTTTTGTTTTTTTTTTTTCCCTCAATAAAATAAAGAGTCTTCCTAAAATGGGCACACAACAATGCAAAAAAGCAATGGAAGTCAGGAAACTGAGAGTTCTCCACCAAGGATGCCTAGTCCTACAATAGAAGCCTCCGATGAAGTAGTAGAGAAATCAACAGAAATTCAATCTCAAAATGAAAACACAACAACCAGTGAGAACCTGATCAAAAGAATAGCTGAACTGGAAGCCAACCATCAAAGAACCAATAATTGTATCAATGAAATTAAACAGAGTCGAGTCTTAGAGCATTCAGTTTTTGATATCAGGCTTAACTCAATTGAAGAAAATGTTAGAAACCTCAAAAGAGATATGAATGAATTGAAGGTGATTCAATAAATTGAAGATCTCAACAACCAGTTTATTAAGCTCAATGAAGACTTGAACAAATGGAAGAATAAATTCCAAGAAGCATCAAGAAAATGAGAACTCGAATTGAATTGTACCTTAAAAAGAGATGGGCATAATGCACACATATCACTTACCAAAACTAAATCAGAGCAGATTAACCTCCAAGAAAGCCTACTAAATCTATTGAGATTGAAAAGGTAATCAGAAACTTCCCCCAAAAGAAAAGGCAGGAACAGATATCTTCTCAGGTGAATTCTATCAAACCTTCATTGAAGAACTAAAAACAGTTTTTTCTCAAACTGTTCAGCATAATCAGAGACCAGGAATCCTTCCCAGTTCCTTTTATGAAGCTAGCATCATCCTAACACCAAGAACAGTCAGAGATGCAACATGAAAACTATAGGTCTATATCCCTGATGAACTTAGATGAAAGATGCTGAACAAAATCCTTGCAAACCTAAATCAACAACACATCAAAGCATTGTCCACCTTGATCAAGTAGGCTTCATTCCAGTGATGCAAGGATATTTTAACATACAGAAATAAGTTAACATAATACACTACATTAATAAACTAAAATATAAGAACCACATTATCATCTCAATTGATACAGAGAAGGCCTTTGACAAAATACAACAAAACTTCATGATCAAAACACTGGAAAGAATAGGCATGGATGGTTTATATAACAACACAAAAAAGACTATATATAAAGTTCCTTAGCCCAAATAATACTAAATGGGGAAAAACTCAAGGAGTTCCCACTGAGATGGGGTACAACATAGGGATTCCCACTCTCGCCACTGCTCTTCAACATAGTACTAGAACTACTATGTTGAAGCAATAAGACAGGAGAAAGAAAAAGAAAGAAAGAAAGAAAGAAAGAAAGAAAGAAAGAAAGAAAGAAAGAAAGAAAGAGAGAAAAAGAAAGAAGCAAGCAAGAAAGGGATTCAAATGGGAAAGAAAGAAGTAGAGGTATCCATATTTGCAGATCACATGATCCTACATATAAGGGACCTGAAAATCTCCATCTCAAAACTTCTAAAGGTGAAAAATTTCTTCAGCAAAGTGGCAGGATAAAAAAAAAAAATCAATGTACAGAAATAAGTAGCTTTTCTATATGCAAAGGACAAATATGTAGAGAAAGAAATCAGTGAGGCTGGCACTTTATGTTATTTTATTGGAGTTTGTTTATTTATTTATTTATTTATTTATTTATTTATTTATTTTTGGTTTTTCAAGGTAGGGTTTCACTCTAGTCCAGGCTGACCTGGAATTCACTATGTAGTCTCAGGGTGGCCTCAAACTCATGGTGATCCTCCTACCTCTGCCTCCCAATTAAAGGTGTGTGTTGCCACACCCAGCTCCATTTTTAATAGAAACAAAAAAATCAAATACCTTAGAATAATACTAACCAAGGATATAAAAGACCTACATAATGAAAACATAAAAATCACTCAAGAAAGAAACAGAGGAGGACATGAGAAGATGGAAATACCTGCTCCTGGATAGGTAGAATTAATATTGTGAAAATAGCAATTCTACCAAAAGCAGTATACAGATTTAACACAATACCAATAATGATACCAGCATCACTCTTCACAGAGATTGAAGAATTGATCTTAAAATTCATATGGAATGGCAAAAGTCCTCAGATATCTAAACATATCTTCCACAAAAAAAAAAAAAAAAAAAAACACCTCTGGTGGTATCACCATACCCAATCATATTACAAAACCATAGTGAGGTAAAGCATGGAGTGGAATAAAAAGAAACATAGACCAAGGGAACAGAATTGAATTGAAGTCCCAGATCTTAGCTGTTTTATCTTTGACAAAGGTGCCAATAATGTAGACTGATGAAAAAAAACAGCATCTTCAACAAATGATGTTGGACAAATTGGATGACCATATGCAGGAAACTAAAATTAGAACCACTCATTTCACCATACACAAAAATCAAGTCCAAATGGATTAAAGACCTCAATATAAGACCTGAAACTCTTCAACTACTGGAAGAAAAAATAGGAGGCACTTTCCATGATATAGGATTGAACAAAACCCCAGTAGCCCAGGAAATTAAACAAGCACTCAACCAATGGGATCATATGAAGCTAATTGCTTTTGCACAAACATACCATAAGCAGAGCCACTAGATTACCCACTGAATGGGAGAAGATATTTGCCAGCTATCCCACTGACAGAAGCATAATATCTATAGTCTGCAAAGAACTCAAAAGATGAAACAACCAAAATCAAACAACTGACTCCAAAAGTGGGGTAGAGAACTAAATAGAGTGTTGTCAGAGGAAGAATGACAAATGGCTACCACACAATTAAGAAAATCTTCAACATCCCTAACCATTAGGGAGATGGAAATTAAAACAACTATGAGATTCCACCTTATCCCAGTAACAATAGAAAATATTAGAAAATCAAATAAAAATAAATGTTGGTGTTCTGTGATTATATGTGTTCACTTAGAATCTAAGTGAACACATATAATCACAGAAAGACTTCCATTGCATGATCTCAGTCATCTGTACTTCCTAACCTGGATAAGCCCAAGTGGCTAATGTACCTGAATAGCATCTCAAGGCTTGGACAATAGGGAGGGTAGAGCTTGTGTGAAAGGAAAGTTTGGGGTGGGGGCTATATATAACTGAACCCAAGGTGACCTGGTAGCATAGAATACTATATCCTGGAAATCAGACACAAGGGTGGAACCCTCAAGAGGACCTTAAGGAGAGCACCTGAATTGCAGGGCCCTGTGACATGAAACATAACCTTAAATTTCTACAGTTTTTCTTTATTTGCCTTTTTCTTTTTTTCTTTTCCCTTTACTTGGAGTTGGCCTATAATTCCCTATACCAGAATATCATTTACATCCACAATGAGCTATTGATCAGAGAGACCTACTAGATCTCCCACAACAAACAAGACAGACTTCTGTCAGAGCACTTGATTCCCCAACATAGGTTAATGGTTAAGACCCTACTGCTGAAGCCACCATATGCTGTCAGCCTAGATCATGGAGAGACCTGGTTGGAATCTGGAAGAGAGCCATTCTCCAGACAATTAGCCTATCTAGTGCTGGAAGGTGCTACATGAGCTAACGGAGGTAGGTTACCAACATCTCTCTGAGCCACTCAAAATCTATGGTCCTTAGAAACAAACAACCTGATGTGATGTTCACACAAGTGCAAGAGTGGCACACAGACATGGTGAGTAAACAACTGCTCTTGGATTGGCTAATAGATCTGCTCAGTGGAAAGGAAACCATATCTGGAACTTGGAAATAACTTAGAATCATATCCAGATAATAATTCTGCATTCTGTTGTCAAGCTCCCACAAATCTTGGGCTATAAGAGGGTCTGCACCCTTTAAACTCTCTCTAAATTAATAATGGTTATCCAATTTAACTGGTGCTGATTTAATTCTCCTTTGGAAAATCTACTTTTTTTTTTTTTTTTTTTTTTTTTCAGATGGGAGCTGGACCTGAGGAGATAAATGCCCTAGTGGACTACACTCCAGCCCCAGCAGAAACCACAGAGGAATTGGTGAAATGAGCAAGAGTGATGCTTTCTTGGTGAATCTGACATCAGCACAAGGGCAAAGGAGATAGACACTGAGGATACTCAATACCTGCCAAACCAGAGATCCAGAGGCTCTTAATTGCCCATCACTGAGGTAGACTTACTATGCTCCCAGCATGGCTCAGCGAATTTTATGGAATAAAGGGGGTAGAAAGACTGTTAGAGCCACAAGTTGGGATATTTTGGACAGAGACCTTGACTCTACCCCATAACTAGGTGCTGCCCCAACAATGCAGGACCCACAATCCCCATGGGGTTGACCTGGATCCCCAGTGAAGAAGGCCTCTTTAGAAAAGGGGCAGGGAAGAGAGACAGGATGGTATCAACATGTGTTGTTTACATACAAAATATGTCCATATCTTATAAAATCTAGAGAGAGAGAGAGAGAGAGAGAGAGAATAAAAAACTTTCATTTCTACTAAGAAATGTTTTAATTTCATGTACAACATTTTTTCTTGATGAATACAGACACCAAATTTCTTTTATTTATTTGTTTATTTTTAACTTTTTATTTTAATTTTACATTCATGCTGGTACCTTTGATAGCCTCCTCCCTGTCCTCCCCCTCCAATGGGACCCTCCTCATTGGAGAATGGGGTTCATGCATTGTGGGAGTAGCCATCAGTCATGGGGAAGAGGCAATGTCTCTGTCCATAATGACCTAACTTGTGGATCTGACAATTTTTCAGCCACCTCTTCCATGAATTTCCCTGAGCCATGTTGAGTTCGTTTTAGTTCTACTTCAGTGATGAGGTCTTGGGAGCCTCTGTCAGACACCAGACACCAAATTTCTAAGCAAAATTGTTTCAAACTAAATTGAAGTAGACTTTGAGAAGAGTATACATGAGTGTACATCACAGACAAGTTTTATTCCCCCCGTGAATGCCTCAGCTCAACATATGAAAATCAATCTGATTTTTCATATAAGCAAAACACAGTAAACACATAATGATCTCAATATAAGCAGAAAAGATATTTGATAAAGTTTAACATGACTTCTTGATTACTGTTGTAGAGTAATTAGAAAAAAAATCAATCTATATAAAAAAAACATACCATATGGATAACTTATAGCCAGCATTATATTAGTAAGTAGAACCCAACAGCCACATGAAAATCTAGAATAAGACAAGAATACCCACAATCTCCACTCTTTTTCAATGTGTGGTTTATTGTTATGAGCTAGAGAAAGATCCAATAGGGATAAAATAGAAAAAAAAAAAAAAAGAAATTCAATTATTCCTATTCTTAGTTGATGTGATTCTATGCTTAAGGGATTTAATAGAAAGCCACAGGAAATTCATAGATTTATTAAACATCTTCAGCATAATTGCAGGAAAGAAAATCAACATAAAAATCAGTAGATTTCATAGAACCAAGATCTGAGAAAAAGATCAAAAATATCTTGCACTTACAATAGTTCTCTAAAAAAAAATAAAAGTACCTAGGATGAAACTTCATCAAGGATGCAAAAGACTTCTACAAAGAAAGTTCATCTTCTTATGAAATAATATTCATGCTAAAGGAAAATAAGCAAAAATGACAGCAAAATCAGTAGATGACTGGATAGATTATAGTACATTGATTCCATGTTTAATATTTTGTGTTATATAATTAGTTTAGTGTAAAATATGGTAGTATTTAGGTAATATTTGGGGTAGAAGGGAGAAAATAGGTGTGGAAAATATCAAATTCCTAATGCAATAAAGGTATTGTATAACTCATAATTTATAGCGGCAATTATCTCATTTATCTCTTTTATTGGTAGCTAGAGATCCACATTGTCCTTGATTGTGCCACACATAGTACTTATAATAGACAGTTACATGAAGGATGATAAAACTGAATTATAAGACTGGCAGATGGATGTCAAAGCAATGAAGACCTCTCCAGTCATATGAGTTGGTCACCTCCTGATACACAGGAACGGTTATAATGTAGCAGCCTGTACACAAACAAAAAGATCTGCAATGTAGGAACTGGCAGTTCACAATAACTTGATGCAAGATTTCTAAAAACATTTAAATCAAATGATTCACAGTGTCATAACTCCAATCTCCTCTGTACATGACAAACATTGACTGCAGACAGTTTTCTTTCTGGATCAGTGGTTAAGTGTTCACAATAAAATTCAAAAGAGGAGGGAGCAGCATAGGAGATCCAGAAATTAGAATTTATTATTGTACTAATTAGTACTAATAGAACTAATATTATAATTCCAAATTTATCCTTTCTACTATTTTGAATGATACTAAGGAGTAGAAACTGGGTTCTATTAATAATTGCACAATGATAATTTAGAAAAAAACATTATATTAAATTAGAATAATCTTTCAATTTATTTTTTAAAAAGTTAAAATTTTGCATATTGCCATGAGACAAATGTGAAAATGCACATACATGCATGTACATTTCTCATGTAGAAAACTACATTGTAAGTTTCTATCTATGACTTGGATAAGTTCATGATCATAAGTGACATCACCGTTGTGGTTTAAGATGTGGTTTAAGTCATTTAAGTTGCCACCCACCCAACAGGCTTATATGTTTGGACTGTTGAGCTATTGGTCCTGTTTGGGAAGGTTGTGGTATCTTTTGGAGGTGAAGCCTTGTTTGAGGACATGACTCACTAAGGACAGTTCCTTGATATATTTTAGTCAGACCCTACTTGGTTTTATTTATTACTCTACTTCTTCCCTGGAGATTTGATTATGTGACAAGCTTGTATTAGTACTATTGAAATTTCTTATTTCACTGCAAGTTTCCTCTAACTGTTCTATATACTCACAGCTCCTGAGGACTCTTATTGGTTCCAATTATTTGGCAGGGTTCAGGTATTCTTCTAGATCAATTTGCTGCTTAAAAAAAATAGAGATATTATTTAACAAATTGAGTGAGGTAGCTTGATTCAGTTATCCCCCATAAACTTAAGTGTTTAGAATATTTGAGTCCAGCTAATGATCTGTGTGGCTTTGGACCTTTCACTACTAACTTGCAAGAGGAATGTGGATGTATTTGAAAACCTTGGCCTAAGAGATGCCTTGTAGAACTCTAAGTGGAGCATCGTGAATCATTCTGGTTAGAGACAAAAGACCTGAATGAAGAAAGAACTGTGGAATGTGGGTTTCGTTTATGAAAGTAAGAAGGTCCCTTTTCAGTACTAAGATTGAAGCGATTTGTGTGAGAGAACTACTGCATTCTGCCTGTCTTTGTCCTGAAAACTTGTGAATGGTTGCATTGTGTAAAAATGGACTTGTGTGCGTAGAAGGATATGGTAAGGAAAGGTTTGGATACAAACTGCTGCCTATTCAGTTGCAATGTTTTGAGTGATTACAACCACTGAGATAGGGTCAGCTGTTTTGTTTTGGGAAAACAAGAAAATGTGGCCTCTTAAAGGTAAGAGGCTTGAATTCTAAAGAAGTATCTTTTTCTTCAAAGTCTTCTCCAGTCCCCATTGGTTAAACAAATTTGGTAGCCCGCATGGTACTATGGAGTATAACAAATGTAGAAAAGGAGTTACTGGATTTGCACCTTTTTTTTTTTTTTTTTTTTTTTTTTTTTTTTTTGAAATGGTTATGGGCAATGTGAAGCACAGTTTTGGAAATCTTTGCATTGAGACCTAAAGTAGCATGAGGATGAACCATGGTTTGCAGTACAGACTCCAGGCAGGATTATGGTACAGCTGGCAAGTAAAGTTGCTGGCCTGGATGCTTGTTTCCTGTGTTCAAAACTACCTACATGTAGGTGCAGGATTTGACTTGAATAGAATTTTGTCACTGGTTAGTGAAGTTAGACATGAACCTGTAAAATTTGATGTCTGCCCTATTTGCTTTAGATTTTGCATTGGTTCGATCTTTCTTTGTTATGCCCAATCTCATCTTTTGCAGAATGAATGTTTATTCTGTGCCATTATGTTCTTTTGGTTTTCCAGCTCATCTCAGAGATCTTGTACAATGGAGAAGTTTAAACAGCATTGGTATTGACAAATGATGAGGACTTAAAGTTGGAATGAATGCATTTCACTTTACAACATGTATAACCCCCATCATGTTAGTTTATGAGGGTGAGGGGCAGAATGTGGTCGTTTGATTCAGGTGTCCTGCATAAACTTACATGTTCTAAATGTGTGATTCCCCGCTGATGGCAGTTTGGGAATTTGAGTCTTGCTTCTTCTTGCCAGTGTTTAGCTCATACCATCATGAAGCTTTCTCTTGAGTCTATAAGCCAAAGAAACCACTTCCATTAGCTGCTTTTGATTGAGTGCTGTGTTTCAGAAAAATGAAGTTAACTACTACAAGAAGCTTCTAATTTTATAAATGTTTTCCTTTGTTAACTATAGAAAAAAAAATAGGATTTATATTACTAAGTATAAATACCAGTTCTTGAAGATTTTTATAGGGTTTTGTTCCTTTTTTGGCATTACTTTTTCCTTTTGCAGTGATTGTATCAGTTACGTGGCATTTGCTCTTAATAAGTAGGTACAATTTAGGAAAATGAAGAGTATATTTTGGGGGATCTTCACAGTTTAAGTGTGAAGCATCCATCAAGATTGCAAAGGCAATGTAGGAACTAGTGGCACCTTGTCACAACATCAAACCTCCAGGGAAGAAGTAGAGTAATAAATAAATCAAGTAGGGAGGGTCTGACTAAAATATATCAAATACTGTCCTTATTGAGCCATGTCCTCAAACAAGGCTTCACCTCCTAAAGATACCACGACCTTCCCAAACAGGACCATAGCTCAACAGTCGAAACATATAAGCCTTTTGGGTGGGTGGTGTGTGAAAATCAAACCACAATAGTTATATCACTTATGATCATGAACTCATCCAAGTCATAGATAGAAACTAACAATGTTGTTTTCTACATGAGACATGTAGATACATGTATGTACATATTCACATTTGTCTCATTGCCATATGCAAAATTTTAGTTTTTTTAAATAAATAGAAAGATTATTCTAATTTAAAATAATCATTATTCTAAATTATCATTGTTCAATTATTAATAAAACCTAGTCTCCTTAGTATCATTCAAATTAGTAGAAAGGATAAAGTTGGAATTATAATATTATTACTAGTGGATCTGGAAAGAAGGTAAACCCTGCTTAGAGTGTCATTGAAAGTTTGTTAGAGAACAATGTGTTTTAGATTAAGATGATCTAAATAAAACAATAAAGAATTAAAGAGAATTAAAAATAAATTAGAAATAAAACAAAAAGAATTAAAGAGAAATATACTGATATTGTTTTGAAGAGATATTTTCTCTATTTTTGGTTCAATATATATGACTTTTTTTTCCAGTTTTCAAAGTATATTTTACCTTAGATATTCAGAATAAAAATCCTAAACTGTTTTTGAAAATATGAATATTTATTTTGAAAATTTCATTCCCTAGAAGAATTGGTACTGAAGATGTTCATGTGTTTAAGACCAGACCTTTTCAGTAGTTATTTTTACAATCAATTTCATGTATTTAGCATTTTAGCTAGATGAGAATAGCTGGCATTATATGTTGTTTTTGTAGTAATGAGAAAGATGCAGGTAACACATGGTGACCCTTAATCAATCTCCTCCAGCTTTAATGATTCATGAAATTTTTAAAATATCTCTTCTGTAATTTTCACAGAAAATGAGAATATGCTGCAGGAAAGACAAGATAATATATATTTTGACCTCCTAAGACCATGTACATAAAGAATGTCATCAGTAAGTGTTACTTTTTTTTCTGACTCTGTAAGTATGACTAGTTCTTAGAACACTAAGAGAAAATAGAATTTAAGGATACATTTACTCATGTAGGTATGCCCGTTCATTTCAAGTACGTATGGTTAATATTCAGTAAATATAAATCTCTATTGAAGTTGGGCAGACATATGTTTTAGTACCTCTGTAAAGAAGTGATAGATACCAACACCAGTGGAAAGTTGGGGAGGAAAGAAAGTTAGTAAATATAATTAGAATTTTCAGAATATCTATACTTTTCTAGTTAACAGGATAGAAGTGTCTGAAAATACCAACTTGATGAATTTCTTACATGTTAAGTCCTTGGGTGCCATTAAGCTAAAGACCAAAAAAGAAAAGAGCAAACAAACAACAACAACAACAACAACAACAACAACAAAAACTAAGGGTAGTAGGTAGAGGTGAGGTGACTTTAGGTTTAGGTTACCATCTTACTATTGCAAAAGGAAACCAAACACCACTTTTCCCTGAAGTGTAATTTCTGTGGTATTGCTTCTTTATTAGTTGCTATATCGGAAACTGTTTGGATAATGCTCTTTCTCAACACAAACAGATATGAACCACATGAAACTGGCATATGCTTTATTTGTTATGTTGGGAAATGTTCGGTTCCTCCCAGGTTTATATTGTAGTACAGTGTGAGGGGGAGGCTACTGGGACATTTCAAATGAGATGGAATCATAAAGATGAGTCTTTAATATAGTACTATTGTCTGTAAAAAAATAAAATTGGGCTGGAGAGATGGCTTAGTGCTTAAGGCGCCTGCCTCCTAAGCCTAAGAATGCTGGTTCCAATCTCCAGCAGTTCCAATCTACAGGTCCCAGGTTTAGCCAGATGCAAAGTGACACAAGGGCACAATGCCGCACTTGACCACAAGGGTGCGCAAACATCTGGATTTCGTTAGCAGCAGCTGAGAGGCTGCTGGCATGCCCATCTTTATCTGTCTTCCTCTCCCTCTCTCTCTCTTTCTCTCTCTCTGTGTCTCTCTCCAAAAAAAAATAAATAAATAAATAAACAAACAAATAAAATAAAATAAAATAAAATAAAATAAAACAAAACAAAACAAAACAAAACAAAACAAAACAATGGGAGTCCACCCATGGAGAAAAGACCACATAAGAGCACAACGGCTGTAGGCTAATGAAAAAGGAGCAGGATAATCCTTGCTGCTAAAAGTTTAATTTTGGCTCCCTTTTACCACACAAGTGAGAAAATAAATTTCTGTTGTTTAAGCCTCCAAAAACTGTGATGATGATGTTGTTGATGGTGATGATGATGATGATTGGTGGCAACCCTTAGAAAATTAAGAATGGTATATGTTAATTATTGATGAGAAAGGATTACAAGACTTTAACTAATGGCCATAAGTTAGTACTTCCCATGATGCCATTGTTCTTATGCCCAACACAATCCTATGTGTATGAAATGACAGGGAGAAAATTCCTTCCCCAAGTCAGAAAATGCACAGGTAAAAATGCTCGTCCTCATCACCCAATGCTCACATCCACACATGAAGAGAGGGGGTGTTAGATGACATAAGACATGTTGTTTTTTCTGTCTGTTGTGGTTTTTCAGTATGGGTCATAAGACTTGGAGTTTGATGAAAAGACAGATATGACTCTTCTGCCACCCCAACAATGCTAGGGTCATGTTCTGAAAACTCCTGGAATGCATACACCCTTTTAAATATTGAAGTGCCTAGAGGACCAAAATAGCACTTACTACTTCTCTCACAGATTCCTCTGGGAATATTTGGCTCATCTCATATTTCACCTTTAGGTACCAACTTATTTACACATTTTTTTTTGAGAGAGAATGAGAGAGAGAGAGAGAGAGAGGGGAGAGAGGGAGAGAGAATGGGCATGCCAGCAGCCTCAGCCCCTGTGAACTAACTACATACGTGTGCTCTCCCTTGTGGACCAATATAGCGTTGCGGCCTTGAGTCACTTTTGCCTCTGACTAAACATGAGACCGTGAGAATCCAATGGACATTCTTAGGATATGCAGGCAGGAGTCTTAACCCCTAAGCCATCTCTCTAGCCCTTATTTACACATTTTATGGTCCTATGACATTAAATCATTTATAGAGCAAAATGACCATTCTTATTAATGATGAGTAACCAAGGACTTTTAACTCAAGAGATGGGTCTCCTCTTTGAACTTGTCCTTCTGTAGGTTGTTGGGTAGTGGTTATGTGAAAGTGGGTCAGATACAGTAATAGTTAAGCTGGTAAGACTTATCATCGGCAGAATTTGAAAGACTCTAATATTAAATCTTTCTTTCCCTGACCTACCAAGTCAGTATTTAGTAGGACGTACAAGAGAGACACAAATGTTTCAACTATCCTTCCATGACAGAGAACCTGGGGGAACACTGATCCTGGTTACCTTTCATGACTGCTGAATCCAATCCATCTCTTTAAAATTACCTTTACATTAATTGACAAACAGACTTCCAGTGTTAGTCCACAGTTTCCTATATTTTCTGGACATACACATTGCTTTCTAGGCAGTTGTAAATTTTCAAAATAGCATTCAATTGAAGACTTTAATTTCATTTCCACTTTACACACAAAAGAAGTGAGATATACAAAAATATGAATGACTTATCCAGGGCACCAGCCAGTTGGTACAGTCATATTCCGTAAAGTTTACCTTGTAAATGATGAATGAAGGATGCTTGTGATATTAAGGGGGAATGGGGCCGGAGAGTTGCCTTAGTGGTTCAGTTACTTGCCTGTGAAGCCTAATGGCCCAGGTTCAATTTCCCAGTACCAACATAAGGCAGATACACATGGTGGCACATATGTCTGGAGTTCACTTGCAGTGGCTGGAGTCCTTGAATAATACATTCTCTTTATATATGTCATTTTCTCTCTATCTAAAATAAATAAGTACAATATTTTTTTTTAAAAAGAAGGAATGAAGAAGATGCTTATCGAAATTATGTAAAGATAATTAAGACTCATCTTCTTGTTCAGTGTTTTAGATTATGACCATAATTGAAGCATAAAATGTTGCCTGATATCTTCTAAACATTGTACAATATTTGAGACCATCATATGTCCTAAGAGATACAAACATGTAATAAGAGAAAAAGGTTTTTTACATTTTACACAATGTGGCAAAACTATGTCATTTACTTTCATTATATAGTAAACTATTATACATAAATGAGAAGATTTTTATTCAAATATTCCAATTAGAGACTAGAAAACATGACTGATAGAATGACATGAATAAGAAAATTAAATCTGAAATGTCACATGTGAACCCTAAACAATGAATAGTTCAGTCATATCAAAATCTCCCTAAAATAACAATGCTTATCCAATTTAACTTATGCTGACTTCATTCTCCACTGGAGATCAACCACCCCTCACACTTTAGCCCACAAGAAGCCACAGAACTGGGGAGATGGACACAAGTGCTGCTTCCACTGTGAACCTGACAAACAGTTCCAGTGCAGGAAACAGTCACCGAGGATACTCCATACACACCAAAGCGGAAATCCAGTCGCCCCTGAGTGCTTAACAGTGAAGTATACTTAAACCACTGAGCACAGCTCAGGGAATTTTGTGGAAGAGGGCACAAGAAGATTATAAGGGATGGCAAAGCCAGAAGCCTTGTGCCTTCCCCCATGACTGACTGCTGCTCTCACAACTCATAAGCCACAACCCCATGGTGAATACCAGCAATCCCATTGAGGAGGGTCCTCAGTGGAATGGGGACAGGAAGGAGGAAATGATAGTATCAATACATGACGTGTCCATACAAAGTATATTCTGGGAAAAAAACAAAACAAAAAAAAAAACAAAAACTGAGTTTATAGGGTCATTCATTCAAATCAACACAAGAACTAAAATTGAGGGAGATATAATGGGGTAAACATAGCCTGACAGGACCAGACCTTTTGTTGTTGTTGTTGTTATTATTGCTGTTGTTTTCTTGAGCCCTGTGCTTTCTCCTTTCTGGTCATTTTCCTTATCTCATACCCAGCAGTAAGCCCTCTTTTTCTCCTTCTCTAGTGTTCTCAGCTTTGCCCTTTTATCCTTAGCATTTACTTTAACCCTTAGATTTCCAAGGCAAGGACCTAAGAGACAACTGCAATTAAGGGGTTGAGTTGTAGCCAAGGGCACAAATCAAGAGTTCTCACTCTCCAGGGTCCTCCTCTAACGCTGAGCAAGGATTTTCCTCCTACTCTGTATCAATAACAAAAGTTCCCCCTGAGAACTAGTACAATTCCTGGAGTCTTTACCTCCTCCTATAACATTCAGATGATTCTGTTTATAAGTCCAGAGCCCTCATACCCTGATAATCACCCATGTGATTGTTGTTATTAAAGTTTTCCCCTGCTCAACACCACCACCCTGAGGAGCAAGATTCAAATCCATAAACATCTGAGGGACAAATCATGTTCAAATCACAGTTCTCATCAATTTAAAGTTCTCAGTCAGGATTTGTATAAAGTGTAAATAAATATACAAATGACAGATAAATAAGATGTTAACATATTTGCTTATTTTTAAGTTCTATGGAACAATTAAGTAAAGGGGCAGTGAAAACAGTGCCAGAGATGTGGAAAGAGGATTTTTGATGGCTTCTCTAAGGTGGTAATACTTTACTGAAAGCAGGATTAACATGAAGGTGACTGCTGAAAGGAAAGCGTCCTAGAGGACATAGCAAGCATGAAGTACCTAAAAGAGGATAACCTGGAGAGCTTAATCTATTACAGAAACAGGAAGAGAACTAATGGGCGGGAACCTTTTAAGATAACATTACCTATGAAGTTGTTGACAAAATCCATTGGAGATGTGTAAGTGTAAAATGGCAGGGTCTACTTCATTTTTGTATGTATTTATGTTTACTTTTTAGTTGTCCTGGCTGCTGCTTGAAGAAGAGATAACTGGCATGCAAGAATAGAATCACAGAGAACAGTTAGGAAGCTTGGAAGCAAATAAGAACTCCTAGAAGGATCAGATGTCAGATTAGGTAGACATAAATATCTTAAAAACTTCTTCCTGATTCAATAAGCATGGAGCCCAGGCTGAAAATAGAATCTGTGCAAAGAAAAAGATCTGTTCATAAATCCAGGAAGCCAAAGGTAAAATCTGACAGGCTCTGATAGTGTAATATTAAGGGGAGATGCCAGGCTTAGATGATCTTGAATAGCCTCTGGCTTAACTGACCTTGTGTTCCCTTCCTGACTGCATTTTACAAAGTGCTTAACTTAAAGAAATGACTGGAATTTAGTTCAGGAAGATGATCACCAATTAAATGGCTACTTGAGTCAGGTGTGTACTAAAAGTTATTTACTGCTTTTTGAAATAGATGTCTAATTACTTTCTTTTTTAAGAGTTAAATATGTCCAATGGCAATTGATATCTATCTAGTAAAACAGTTCCCATTCTAATTTCTAACATTGAAAACTCGGCTCTCCTACCCATTATTGACAGGTTATTTATTTTCCTATATTTCCTGTCTTCTCTTACCATTTCCTTACAGCAGTTTTGCCTGCCTGAATTTAACATGGCTAAAATTGTAAAGCAAGTTTTCAGAATACAACATGAGACTGGAAATGAATATAAAATTTACATTTTCAACAAGAAGAATAAACAATATATTTATACCTTAGTATCTTGCATAAGAATCCATGCTATTTCATCAAGACATGGTTTAGAGAGATTCTATGAATTTTCCTTTCTCTGTTTTCTGAGAATATATTGATTTTTGCCTTAAATGATGATGGATGCCTTCCCCAAATGTAAAATTCAGACTGTTGCTTTATTTTATCCTTTGAAAATGTGTGAATGTCTTTCAGGCTTCTATGGTTTCTAATGACAAATTTTCTATCAGTTTGAGTGATTTGCTTTGTTGCTATCAGTAAGATATATCATAATATCTTCTATCATTATTATTTTTAGGATAGTTTCCTTGTCTTTCAGTTTTGAAAATATCTGATTGTGATGTCAGTGCACTTATTTGCATTTATCTTGATTGTTATTCACTCTGTGTACTGAGTATCACATTCATGTCTTTTACCAATCTAAGAAATGTCCAGTTATTATTTCTTTGGTTACTTTCTGATCCCTTCCTTCTATCTCCTCTCCTATCAGAACCTCACTGACACTAATAATAGGCATTTTATTACAGTCACATACCTTCCTTGGTTTGAATTCCATTTTATCCATACTATTTAAATGACTACATTTCCATTCCTCTATATATTTCAGTTCAATTATTTCTTCTCTCTCCTCAATTTTGAATTGTACCTGTCTTCACTAAATTTCTTCTTAAAAAAATGTGGGGCTGGGGAAAACTAAGGGTATGTGGATAGCTCTGTTATGGTTAAGTAGTGGTGATATCACAGCAGGGAAAGAGAAGGATACCTTTATAACTTCTGGTTGGGAAAAGCAGCACAGGCTCTTGCTCTATTCCACTGAAACTAAAGAGGGATATAATGAGAACATATCTAGGATCATTTATCCTTCTATAATACCAAATTGGTATGTCAGCAAGCATCTCATTAAAAACTGGAATGTGCAAGTCTAGGCTTCTTACTCTGCCTCTGGCATATGGAAGAATATGGGGGGTCTAATTACTTTCTGTAGTAATTGGCCATAATAGAGCACATATAGTTGAAAAGCTTTCTGTTTTGCCAAGAATGCTATCTTTCTAGATTGCTTCTTTCCTGGCACATTCCTGGCTAGAGCGACATAAAGAGAACTTATCATTATCTTATTCCTGTTATATTCTGAGTCAGTAACCCTTCATATATATCACATGCATATATTTTTATATTATTTCAGCTATAATTTGTAAGAAGTAGAGGAGAAAATATTTCTACTTTATCTTCTTGGAAGTAGACATCTGAAATGCCTACTTAATATTTTTCTTTTGTAGGTTTCCATTTCTAAATGGTCAACAACAAATTATATTTTGTTTTGTGACTCACAGAATGTCTGTCTGTGCTTTATGTACATAACAGTTGATCAACAAATATTTTGGACTATATTCTTAGTAGCATCATGTTTTGAATCCAATAAGTGGAATATCATAAAGTTATTTTAGGCATTGAATTTCATGGGTAGTACTTTTTGGATGCTGGACAGTACAAAATTAAATTTCTAATTGGAAATAGTATCAAAGAATCACATCTGCAGTATTTCTTTTATTTTGAGTAATGTAAGATTAGCTGCTCACTTACTCCTGGAGTCCTGAAACCAAAGTGTACATTGCAGCAATTCAGAGCTTATTTCCCCATATATAATACACACACACACACACACACACACACACACACACATATATATATATATATATATATATATATATATATATATAACCACATACACTTTTATTTGTAGGGAGTTATATATAGCTGTTTCTGTGAATTGCCTCTGAAGTACTTAAAACAAGGACTAAATGTTCATCAGCAGTTAAGGTCTGAAATAAATTTGACAAATTTCATGAAATATTAGTTTGTTAAAATGTCAAATGAGAACTGGGGATTTGACTCAATAGATAAAACACTCACTGATCTCAAAGTTTTGCACCCAAGTTCAATCCCCAGACCCCACTTGAAAAAAACAGAAGCTGTGGTATACTATTTTCATAATACCAGCAGGCTGAAAGTCAAGTGGGAACCATAGACAAGAAGAGTTCTTGGAAGCTTCCAGAGCATACAGCAAAATGTGGTTTAGAAAGAGAGGAGAAAAAACAAAACAAACAAAAAAAAAAAAAACAAAACTCTCAAATGACCTGGAAAGGGTAGCGCCTGCTCAAAAGAGGTCCTCTCATGGGCTGGAGAGATGGCTTAATGGTTAAGACGCCTGCCTGCTAAGCCAACGAATCCGGTTCCAATCTCCAGGTCCCACGTTTAGCCAGATGCAGTGACCCAAGGGCACAATGCTGCACTTGCCCACAAGGGGGCACACACATTTTGATTTTGTTCTCAGCAGCTGAGAGATTGCTGGCGCGCCCATCTCTAACTGTCTCCCTTTCCCTCTCTGTCTCTCTCTGTGTCTCTCTCCAAAAATAAAATAATTAAAAAAAATAATAAAGAAGAGGTCCTCTCAGATCCAACACATGCTGTGGCATGTGTGTACAAATTTTCATCCACATGAGCATACACACACATTCACAGACAAAATATTAAAAAATAAAACTTCAAAAGATATGTAACTGAATAACAATGCTGTGGTTGAAATGCAGCATCTCTCAGAAAGTAGGACATTGTTATGAGAAGTAATTTACGATAAGGTAGAATGCAACCTGCAAGCCCTAATTTAGAAGAAAAAAAAAAAGGTGGCAAAAAATTCATGCTACAAGATTTTAAATGAACAAAATTAAAAAAAAAAAAAACATATTATGTATAATCAGAATACTTCAAAATGAGTAAGCAATGACATCTGGACAAACACAATCACATGTGCACATTCTGGCAAACACTCTGATGTCTCCCTATCCAGTAACATGCATATCCAAAGGGCACTAAATATTGTTGTGAACTGAACTTGGTGCAGTGATTTCATTAAACTCAAACAAGGATCTATCTTTATGCTGGATTGTAGATCTTCTATAAATAATTGGCACTTGAAAGTACTCCTATTAGCTGTTGAAAAATATGTACCAGAAACAAACACTGAATTAGGTGGAGATCCAATTCTTTATCTTTGTTTGGAACAGACATTAAACTTGAATATGATTATTTTTTTATTTAAGAATGAGGAACAAAAGATGAAAGAAATAGAGATTTGGGGATAACAAAACAAGTAAATAACAGGAGTACTAGAAAAAACGTATTAGAAAAAAGTATTTGAAAATGTATTAGAAAAGTATTAGTAAAAGGAAAGGGTCTATTTTTCATTCATTAATTAAAATAATATTTATTGAATGTAACATGTCACATGGGATATACCAACAAATCCTAGCCATGTGGGTGAATATATTGTGCTTGGAACAAAGTGAGAAATCACAGACACACACACCCTCATACAAAAATACACGTGTGCACACACACAACAAGTATAATGAATATTATATGGACACATACTTATTAAGTAATGGAGCACTAATGATTCAGTATATATATATATAAATATTTGTTGTTGTTGTTGTTGTTGTTGTTTTGTTTTGTTTTGTTTTGTTTTGTTTTTTGAGGTAGGGTTTCACTCTAGTCCAGGTTGACCTGGAATTAACTATGTAGTCTCAGGGTGGCCTTGAACTCATGGCGATCCTCCTACCTCTGCCTCCTGAGTGCTGGGATTAAAGGCATGCACCACCACACCCAGCTAGGACATATCTTAAGAGTAGAGCAAACAGATTCCATAATGAATTGTACATAGAATATGAAAAATATACCAATGGAGGTCAGTATCAAGATTTTTGGTCTGATGTATTAGTTTGGAATGGCATTGTGCATGTGCTGAACAAAGCTCTTAGGGAAACATACCTAGAGATAAAAGGCCACATATTCAACTTTGTATGCTTGGAAAAATGGAACTGACTAGTATTAAGTAAAGTTTTCTGCACTGTTTTCTACCATTGACTGGTGTAAGCTGATTTGGTCTTAGGCAAATTATGTATATGAAGTTTTCTAGAGTCTTAGTTTATAATGCATCTGGCACCCTTATTTTAGAAAATAATTAGACTTTTAAAAATACTTTGAAAGTAGTTTAGACAATCCTGACCACACTTTCATGTAGGTGCATGCTGTTCTTAGATTTATAGTGTGCACATGGACACACACATACACACAGGGAGTTGAGGCAATATAGCTACCCATTAGACTAAAAAAAGACCATGAAAAATGCTTCATGCATTGTCATACACCTAGATGCTTTCTTGATATAAAAAGTTATTTTTTTATCAGAAGGTTCCTATACAAAGTTAACAAAAAATGAACATGAGTTTCTCTAGAGTTCTGTATTTTGATGAGGATACTCAAAGTAGTCATTATTAACCTAAAACTGTACAGAAGCTAATGGAACTAGGAAGATTGAACACATCCCTATTTTAGATAAGTTTAATGTAAATGTTCTATATATAAACAGTGATTGTAATTTTTCACAAATAATTATAACATCATTTACATTGACACAAAGATATGTTTATTGAGTTATAAATGTAGAAAAATTATTCAAATTTTTGAAGATATTTTGACTGATAAAAGAAATGAAAGAATGTCTTTGTAAGTGGCTATTTCTTATTTATGTATACAGTATTATATTGTCAGTTTTCTCCAACTTATCTATCAATGCAACAAATTCTAATCAAACTTATGCAAGTAACTTTTTGAAAGAAACAAAGGGACTCTGGGCTGGAGACATGACTTAGTGGTTAAGGTGTTTGCCTGACAAGCCAAAGGACCCAGATTAAATTCCCCAGGACCGATGTTAGCCAGATGCACAAGGGGGCAGACACATCCGGAGTCCTTTTGCAGTGGCTATAGTCCCTGACGTACCCATTCTC
The DNA here is from genome assembly GCA_036365145.1 of Orientallactaga sibirica. Taxonomy (NCBI): domain Eukaryota; kingdom Metazoa; phylum Chordata; class Mammalia; order Rodentia; family Dipodidae; genus Orientallactaga; species Orientallactaga sibirica. The sequence goes on from JAEOAD010000024.1 coordinate 27,497,584, forward strand.
TTTCTCTTCCTCTCCGTCTCTCTCCATCAAATAAATAAATAAATAAATAAATAAATAAATATAAATAAAATATTTTAAAAACGTTTTAAAAAAAGAAACAAAGTGATTCTAAGATCTATAAAAAATGCAGAAGTCCTAGAAAAGTCAGCCAACTGTTGAAGGTGCATAGCATTGTTAGACTATCTTCATGTGAGTATTTCTATTGATATAATGAGGATATTGTAGTGCTGATAAGAGTAGACAAGGAACAATGTCAAATGTAAGGAGTTTAGTGACAAGGCCACATAAGCACCATCTATTGATCACTGACTATAGAAGAACAAAGGTAATTCAGTGAAGAAAGGATCTTATTTATAATAACCAGTGCCAAAACAAATGTACTAGCTCTTATAGAACAAAGAATAGATACATAGTTTGATTTTTTTCCACACAAAAATAACTTAAAGTAGATCACAAACTTACCTGCAAAAAAATACATAAATTTTGGAGATAACATCACAGAGCTGAGGTGACTCTGGGTTTCAATGTAAGACCAAATGAATTTTCCAGGAAAAAGAAATGGAAAATTGTAAATAAAATAAAAATAACTGCTCTTTGAAAGACAAAGACTGGAAGAGCAAACTATACATAAGGGGAAACTATGTGACAAGGCACATAGAAAAATGGTCTTGGATATAAAACATACAATGATATTTTTTTTTGTTTGTTTTGTTTTGTTTTCCGAAGTAGGGTTTCACTCTAGCTCAGGCTGACCTGGAATTCACTATGTAGTCTCAGGGTGGTCTCGAACTCTCGGTGATCCTCCTACCTCTGCCTCCTGAGTGCTGGGATTAAAGGCGTGCACCACCACACCCGGCTTTACAGTGAATTTTTAAAGTATATATATTTATTTATTTACTGAGAGAAAGATACACACACACACACACACACACACACACACACACACACACACACATATATATATATATATATATATATATATATATATATATATACATGTATGCTTGTAGAGAGAGAGAGAGAATGGGCATGCCAGCTCCTCTAGCCATTGCAAAAAAACTCTAGATGCTTGAGCCACCATGTGCATCTGGCTTACATGGGTTCTGGGGAATCAAACATGGGTCATTACACTTTGCGAGCAAGTGTGTTAATTGCTAAGCCATCTATCCACCCTACAGTGAATTCTTATAATTCAATCATGATACCTCACACCACCCAATGCACTGGGCAAAAATTTTGGGCAAATATGTACAAGATGCATGACTGACAATTGCTTTTGGAAAAGGATACAGATGATGTCATGCATAATTTCAAATTAAAACAATTCCTGATGCCATGTAACACCTATTAGAAAAGATGATACTGACCATGCAACAGCCTGGTGAACATGTTGGGGAAATAAAAGAAAATGGTTCAATCACATTGGAAAGTAATTTTGAAGTTTCTCAGAAAGTAAATCATAATTTTACCACACAATCCATGCAAGTGTAAAAATTTTATCATGCAAAATTTTTCACATATATGTTCATAACCACATCTACATAAATGCTAAATGTTTGAAGCAATCTAAAGGACACCTAGCTAACTGAATATCTGACAGTTAGGCATTAATTTCAGACTTTTTTCTTTTGGTAACTAATCTTATTGTTCCCATGAGTCTTTTCTCTCCCTGTGTTCTCTGTTTCAACTTCCTCTGCAACTAAGGTGCTTCCTACTAAAGGCTATTTCATTTCCCACATCCACCTTCTCCCCTGCCATCCTGACAGCTTTTCCTTTTTTTTTTTTTTTTTTGTAGTAACTTGTCCCCTACCCAACTGACCCTAGGATACCAGATTATACAATTTCCTCTGGGGCCAGAATTTTGTCCATTCTGGCACCACTGACTATGATATTTATATTCTTCATCTATTTTGGGGTGTCCGATATTTTCTTTTCTTGCAAATACCAAGGATGGGAAGGTTCTTGCTCTGTAATCTAAGCTGGCCTTGATATTTCTGTGTAGCCCTGGCTGAACTCAAACACATCATCCTCCTGCCTTGATATCTCCAATACTTAGAATACAGGTCTGTGTGGCCATGGCTGTCTTAATTGTTTGCTTTTGTGATGTTGGGAAGATCATTCAATTGATAAGGTACTTACCTTGTTATTAAGTATGAGTACTTGAGTCCCATTTCCAGCTTACCATATAAAGTGGTATACATGGTGTGACACTCCTATAATCCTATCTCTCACTGGGCAGTAGGATCCCTGGAGCACTCTGACCAGCTACTCTAGCTAGATAGTTCCAGGCCAACAAGAAAACCTTTCTTAAAGTGATGGATGGAGTGCCTAAGGAACAGCATCACAGGTTGTCTTCAGGACTCCAAATATGCCACTCCTACATAATATACATATATTCATACATGCATACCACACATTCATAGAAACACAAAATATTTTCCATGCAAAAAAAAAAAAAAAAAAAAAAAAAAAAAAAACAGTGACTTTATTATCTTGGCATTTAAGCACTCAGATCCAGTTACTAAATGTTGTTGATTAGTTTTTATAACCCTTAATAACCCTCAAGTGGATGTTAGTCTTACTTTCACCTCACAGTTAAGGATACTTGTGTTTATTTATGTACAAAAATGTCCTCCGTGGTTCAGGAAAGTTGTAAACCTTTAAGAGGTAGAGAGGAAGTATGTCACTGGAGATGGGCCTTGAGGTGTTACAGCTGAACTTGCTTGCTCTGTATTCTTTTCTTTCTCTCTCTCTACTTTTTCTCAGATGATGTGATGATGCCACATGGACTTTGATTTCTCTGGGATGGACTCAACACTCTGAAATAGTTAGCCAAAGTCACCTTTTTTTTTTTTTTTCTTCCCTAAGTTACTTCTTCTCTAAAAAAAAAAAAAAAAAAAAAAAAAAAAAAAACTATCCGAGGTTGTGGGGTTCATGTTTTGTCAAAGAGAAAGTAACTAAAACAGAAACTGAAGCACAAAGTGGTTAAGATTTAACCTGTGGGGCTGGAGAGATGGCTAAGTGGTTAAGGTGTTTGCCTTCAAAGCCGAAGGCTCCTGGTTCTATTCCAGGACCCTCATAAGCCAGTTGTACAAGGGATGCATTCATCTGGAGTTTGTTTGCCGTGGCTAGTGGCCTTAGCATGCCCATTCTCTCTTGCTCTCTCTCTCTCTCTCACTCAAATAAATAAATAAAATATATTTTAAGATGAAGTAGTTAAGATATATCAGTGTTTTAATCATGTCCCTGAGGTTCCTTACCCATAAGCTTTAAGAAGGACTCTCCATGAAGTAGAGAGAGAGAGAGAGAGAGAGAGAGAGAGAGAGAGAGAATGGGTGCTCCAGGGCCGTTAACCACTGCAAACGAACTCCAGATGCATGCCACTCCTTATTTGTCTGGCTTACGTGAGTCTTGGAGAATCGAACTGGGGTCCGTTAGCTTTGTAGACAAATGCCTTAAACACTAAACTATCTTCTTCAGCACAGCATTGTCAGAATTTTTACCCTAACAGTGCTTACATCATGATGGGTCCCAAGGCCCCTTGAAGACAAGGACTGTACCTAATCTGGAACCAACTTTTGATGGTCAAAAGAATGCTGAGGATCTATGCAGAAAAAAGACCTGCAGTGAGTATATTAGTCTTGTGTGGGGCCTGATTATAGCATCTTTCTTAGCTAAAAACACTTATTCAGATTCACAGTCCAGTTGACTGACAAAGTGGTGGTTTAAAATTCTGTCATTTCCAGTGCTCCTCACAGGTCTTCCAGTAGTTGTCCATGACATTCAGAGACAATGTGAGAAGGTCACATGCATTGCTCTCCTTTATCTGGTAGGCAGTTGTAATAGCAGTGCCCATCAAACATCTGCCCAAGTTTTGCCATCAGAAGCAAGTTGTGAGAGAGTTATCCAGGCTTTGATTTGTGTTTGAGCATGTGTTGCAGTTGTGGGGACAAACACACTACTAAAAGCAGCTTTTGGGTGCAAAGGGTTTATTTCAGGCTTACAGATTATAGAGGAAGTTACATCATGGTGGAAGAAACTGGCTCATTTCATCATTGATCCATAGCAGAAAAAAAAAAAAAAAATGCTAGCACCACAAGCACAAGCTGGCACTGAACATACAGTTTCAGGCTCTACTCAAGGTCTGGCCCCAGTGACAGACTTCTACCAGACGGTTTTTGCCTGCTGAAGACATAAGTAGTAGGCTTAATCTTAATTAAAACTATCCGAGGGCTGGAGAGATGGCTTAGCGGTTTAAGGCACCTACCTCCTAAACCTAAGAATGCTGGTTCCAATCTCCATCGGTTCCAATCTCCAGGTCCCATGTTCAGCCAGATGCAAAGTGACTCAAGGGCACAATGCTGCACTTGACTACAAGGGGGTGCACACATCTGGATTTTGTTCACAGCATCTGAGAGGCTGATGACGCACCCATCTCTATCTGTCTCCCTCTCCCTCTCTCTCTGTGTCTCTCTCAAAAAAAAAAAAAAAAAAAAAAAAAAAAAAAACTATCCAAGGTTGTGGGAGTCATGTACATTAAAAGCATCACAGCATGAGATGGTGCAAATAACTTACCCCAGATCTACACTATGTGCCTCACATCATTATAGGACACATAGATGATATCTCTAATTTAAAAATTATATGTCCCTGTCTGTCACCAGCCATGTCCTTAAAATATGATTATGGTCCTAGTGTTGTTCTTATGGAGTTCAAGAGTCTGGGTTGGACTGAGCTTGGTGGTGCACTCAGGAGGCAGAGGTAGGAGGATTGATATGAGTTAGAGGTACCTTGAGACTACTTAGTGAATTCCAGGTCAGCCTGAACTAGAGTGAAACCCTACCTCAGAAAACAAAACAAAACAAAACAAAAAGTGTCTGGGCTGGGCTCCTCCATTTTGTGTTACTATAATTCGTAGTAGGTTTGGGACTGTAACCTATATATGCTATAGTTTCTATGGTTAAACTGAATTTAAGAGAAAACAAAGTTTTGACTTTTTCCCTCACTCCCTCCATCTCTCTCCCTGCCAATCCTTCCAAACTATTCATGTTAGGTTCTTCAACCAGATTAATGTTATCTTTTGTATCAGGGGGTCTGAAGTCGTTCTTCAAATTTTTAAACAAGTAAATAGAATCAGACGGGGCTTTTTATTTCATTTTCTGGAGTGGTATTTGGTTTGGTTACTGAATTGGTTCATCATGCTGTAAAGTTTGAATTTTTCATGGAAATCATGGTGAATTGATTTGATTGAAATGTTTGCATTACATAGAAACAACCTTGCTTTTGATTTAACAGTTCTTTTGATTTTCATAATGCTAATACATTTGGATAGAGATTTCCTTTCATTGACTTTTCTTTATATTGACCCAGCTAAGCCCAAGATGGCAAAAAGCAGAAGTTTGGCTTGCTGTGCCTTGTGGAGAGACATGAGTGACATAAGCATTTAAGAATTAAAACCTTTTCAAATATCACTTGGAAACAGTCGATAAGTTGAATAGGTTTTCTTTGGAGAGAAGAAATTGCTAAATTTGAGTGGATGGAAGCCTACTTGTTCTAGAAGCTGAAAAGCTGATTGAAAGTTTGTTCTAGGACAGAAGAGTTAAGTGTTGGTCAGTGGATTTAAAGCTGAAGCAATTCTCTTTCTCCTGCACACCCGGTGAAATAGCCTGGGAGGTTTAGGTTGTGGGTTCTCATTTATTTGGTTTTGGCAGGGGGTTCCATTTCTCTGGACATTACATAACCTTCCTTTCACAATTTTGTAGTCTTGTCATGATCTAGTGCATATTTCATCACTTTCTCCTAGGTGTGCTCTATTTAATTTGGTGTTCACTGTACCTATGAAAGTGAATTTCAGCAGCATCACCCATTTTTACCTCAACTTTAGTCACAGGTTTTGAATGAAGTCTAGAATTAGTAGGTAAATAAAATATATTACAAAGGTTTTGGAGAAACCATGTAACCAGATACAAGCAAGGAAACATTCATAAGAGGTAAATATTTATGAATTTTAAAGAATTGTTCACATCTTATGGAAGTGATATTTGATGACAACCTGAAGGTTAATTTTTGCTTACTAGATTTATATAAAGTGTACAAACAATGCTTTGTCCTCATGAATCTTCTATTTAGAAATAATAGAACAATAAAAATCTGACAAGGCTATGATTTGTTGTCTCACTCATTTCAACTCTTATTATGTCACAGTTTATGACAAATAAGTACCTCACAACCAGTGTGTGGGAGATGTGAGTTCATTTGGAAATGTTAGCAATAAAAAAATAAAGATAACCTGATATTGAATTAGGCAGCTTACTTGTCATTTACAGGGCCCGTTATTTATGAAACTATCTGTGGGGACATGATCTAATTTGAATCTCTGGGTAGTGATGCCTCAGGGAAAATATCTCAATATGCAGGTTCTGGTAATTAATGGTCAGTGAGAACGTACAGGTGCTTGAAAGGCTCAGTTGTGTTTTGCTTAGAGGTCTCTATAATAAATGACTCAAAAATCATCTTAAATTAGGTTAGCAATGCTATTAAACATGAAAAAGCTTCCTGATGTCCATCTTCTATAGCAGGTTAATACACTTGAAATTATTGTACATTTCTAACTTGCCTTGTGAAGATTACTTTTGTCACACTATCAAATCTAATATTTCCTCCCTCTTGACCACGTTGGTTTGCCCTCATTCTCAAATTAAAAGTAGTTCAGGGCTGGAGAGCTTTCTTAGTGGTTAAAGCAATTATCTTCAAAGGCTAAAGACCTAGGTTTAATTCCCCATTACCCATGTAAGCCAGATGCACAAGGTGGCACATGCATCTGGAGTTTGTTTGTACTGGCTAGAGACCCTGACATGTCCATTTTTTTCTCTCTCTCTCCCCTCTCTCTCTATCTATCTCAAATAAATAAATATATTTTTTAAAAAGGTAGTTTAGTTTTACCTGTTAGTATTTTCATGCTCATTACCTTGTAGCTCAGGAAGGAAACTTAAGAATGAAACATACAAATCATACCAGTAGTTCATAAACCTGCTTTACTGTGGCTTAAAATGCAATGCAATTTCCACACCTTTCTCTCCTGTCTTGCCATTTCTATTTGTATATTATGATAGGATTTTATACTGGCAGCATATACTAGTGTACCTCATTTTGAGAGTACTTATTATTCATATTTTCCAGGGATTAGTTAAGTGTCCATAAATCTTAGAATTCTTTAATCTGACATTTTAGAAGTTAGTGGCCAGTGTGATTTCAGGGGTATATAAAAGCGTTGGTAAAGCTTTGTTTACAGGACTGAAGGTAAGTCAAAGGCAGTTGCATTCGTAAAAAGCCTCCCACAGCATGAACGACAACTTCTGGAAGCTGCATCCCTTGACCTCCATGTATAACTTGCAGTCAGTGCCACTGATTAGATAGTCGCCTCTCCCAAGAACTGCTTCTGCTGATGTAACCATGTGGAGTGGCCTCAGCTTTTAAGTCTCCTTACTCCCTGAGATTGACTTTCTTATTTATTTTCTTTCATTTTTACAATTTCATCCATGTATATCATATATTTTGATAATGTTTTAGTCACCTTTGCCCCTTCTTATCCCCCTCTCTTGCCTATTAAATCCATTTCTTCTTCCCAATGAAGTCCCTTCCAAAGTCCATGGCCTTTATTATTATTCAGTTGGTTGTTTTTGTTGGTTGGTTTTGATACATTGAATTATATTAGGATAGCTTACATGGAAAAATGTTGAGCCTGACTCTTAATTCAAGTCTTCATTGAGAGGTTAACAAAAAGCTGATGGTTGACATTTTAATTTTTATAAAAAAAATTATGTGTGTGGGTGTCTATGTGTGTGTACATATGTGCATGTGTCCAAGGACCTGTTGATATTGTAAATGAAATATAAAAGGTTGTGCCACTTTTAGCATATGGCCTGTGTATGACTGCCCATAAACCATAGTGGACAGCCACTTAAGCCAGGAGCCAAGAGAAAATTTTGTAGCAGTGTTGTCATTACCTTCTTGATTCTTGGACAAAACAAGTAAGAATTTACTCAGCTTATAGTCTTAAGAGGAAGTTTCAGCATGGCAGAGCAGAGACTCGACCTCATATGCTACAATAACAGCTGAAAGGTAGAAACACTGGTGATGGGGAGCTGGGCTGGGAAACTTCTAAGCTTACCTCCAGCAGCCCACTTCCTCAAGAAAGACTCCAACTTCCAAACTGCCATGAGCTGGTGATCAAGTATTCAAAAACAGACGCAGTTATGAGGGGCACCTCATTCCAGCCATGCCAAACTAGCATCTTCTTGTTGCTGTGAAAAATATGTCAGACTGGAAATAGAATATGGAAGGAATGGATTTATTATTTAACCTTATAATTCCAATTGGAAGTGTCATCATGGGGGAAATACATGATAGAAGTTGCAAACTGCTCACATTTTCATATATCAGCAGAAGGAAGGAACAGTGTGAGTGATCTAGCTAGCACTAGCAAGAAGGGCTGCATTTTAAAATATAAATACTTGTCCCACCTCTGCCACACCCCTCTCCCACCAGGCTCCACCTCCCAAAGGCTCCAAAACTTTCCTAAATTGCCACCAACTGGGGACTAATATTTAAAACAAATGAACTTATGAGGGGCACTTTACGTTCAAACCACCATACTTCTTTGTTGCTTTAGGTCACTTTTTCAGGTATTTTCATACAGCAATGAGAAAATTACCTAATATACTATGCCAGGAAATTTTATGAAAAGTGAATGCACTATAGTGAGTGGTATTCTGTTTTTTTTTTAAGTTTAATAATGTGCAAAAGATAATTTCCAAATGATGTACTTAAATTTTTTGACTAGTGCTAAAAGTGGAGTTTTAATATTCTTTGGAAACTTATACTTTCATACTAAAATTCTATTTATTTAAAAATGTAGGAAGGCAATTTAAAATATCAGTTTCCTTAATCATAATTCCCCTTAATTTCTTCTTATTGTCCTGACATGCTCATTGTTCTTTGTTAGACTATCTTAAGGAAGTAATAGCTTTCCATACCTGTGAAAAGATATGCTCAACATAATGCAATAATACATTAAAATGGTTTACCAATTAGGATCACTGAATTACTATGTTTTCAGAGGATCATTGCATAGAAGAGATTCTGTATTGAAAAGAAAGAGACAACCAGAAAACATTTCCCAAGAGGGGAGATGGGAGGCAGAGAGAGGGGGATGTGAACTAATGTTTTTTTAATCACATGTCCCCAGAAACACATGTGTTCTGAATTCTTGTTTCCTAGCTGATGCCAATTTGGAAGGCAGTACCTTGCTGTAGGGCATTGTTTGTGGGGTTGGACTTAGGGGTGATATAGCCAGTTCCCTTTGTAAAAGATTGCCTCTTTGTTTCTGTCCCTTTCTACCTGCTGTTGGCAAGGAAGTGATGTCCAGTTTCTGCTCATGCCATGTTGCCCGATTTGTGTGAGTCACAATACTGAATTTATAAAAGAATGTCTGCTGGATTTTCCTATCCAGGAGTGGGCAAGTTAATTCCAGGAGCAGAGCCTAAGAAGTTGGGAAAGTAACTTCTGGTATGCTCAGGAGATTGCTAGCTGCCTCAAGCAGGAGTCTGAGAAAAAAAAAAAAAAACAAAGAAGCTGAATAGAGGTTTACTTTAAACTATAAATAAGATTGCTGCATCCATTGTCATTGCCATTCTGATTTTACTGTGGCTGAGGGTTCTTCTCCATGCGTGCATGCATTGGCATTTTTATTGAACAGCCAAGAACACATAATATGTGAACAAGTAGCACCTTACATAAGCAAAACATAAGGAACTTTTGACTTTGGATAATCATTGAACATTGGAAAAAGGAATGGATTTAGGGGCATGATCTCTTGCACTCTGCTTATCCAGAACACACATAAAATCTGATCACAAATTTAATCACATTCAGCTCACCTGCTATCTTTAGCAGATCTGTGGGCCCTTAGTTACTGACCTCACAGTCTCCAATGCTATGGTCAACACTTTTACTCATGTATTCCTATTAGGAGTGGAGAGACCAACCAGGCCAATAGCAAACATAGGGCCAAGAGCACAGTATTTCTAAACAATGCTTTTCAATATTGGCTATTTGTGATGTTCAGACCAAAGATACACCAAAGCAGAGAAAATCTATTCACATTGATTTAAGCACATGGATTTCATAGTTGTAAGGTTAAATTAGGGCAAATTATAAGGAATTTAGCTATTACACATCAATAATCTCAGAAAAGTTACCTGTAATGACTATAAGAAGTATCCCCACATTTTTTTCACATAGTTCATTCCCACAGATTGTTCTTATACTTCGCCCTCCCATCATAACTCCCCCCCTGCCATCTTGACGCCTCCCTTTGAGACTGTAGGCCAAAATGAAAACTTTCTACCATCACCTTCTTCATTTCATCAATGAGAAGATAATTGTGATGACTGCTCTCAGTTACATGGACCTGATCCAGCCTGTTACATTTTATTGTTATTAGTTCTGTTTTTATTTTTTATATCATGAGTACAAAGAGAAGGAGAAGCTTGTCTTGACTTAGAAGTATCGTTGAAACCACAGTAGGAGTGTGAGCTGGAGGAGATGGTTTTTTCTGCTTCAGAATTGAGGTCAATAGCATTAGAGAAATGCCTTTAGCACTTAAGACAATTTCTTGCTAACCCTAAGGACCAAGGTTTGATTCTCCACTACCCACATAATCCCAATACACAGGGTGGTGTATTCATCAGCAGTTCATTTGTTTGCAGTGGCTGGAGGACCTGGTGTGCCCATTCTTTCTTTATATCTCTCTTCTCCTCTCTTTCTCTCTGCTTGCAAATATGTGTGTGTGCATATATATATATATATATATATATATATATATATATATATATATATGATTTTGGACAGCATTGTGGAAAACTTGTTGGGTAGACATAGATAGTGGTACCTTACTAAGGATGAATGCTGAATGATTTCATCATAAAAGACTTTTTTTTTTTTTTTTTTTTTTTTTTTTTGGTTTTTCACGGTAGGGTTTCACTCTAGTCCAGGCTGACCTGGAATTAAGTATGTAGTCTCAGGGTGGCCCCGAACTCACGGTGATTCTCCTACCTCTGCCTCCCGAGTGCTGGGATTAAAGGCGTGTGCCACCACCGCCCGGCAAGACTTGTTTTTGACCCTGGATACATCATAGAAAGCCTGCACTTCTGTGAAAATTTACATCATAGTTCTACCACTAAATTACCATAAAGATATCTTAGCATTATGTGAATTTTGTAGCTCATAACCACAGATAATGACAGAAGTAACCCAAGAAAATCTAGCCATGTCTGACACACTGGAACACTGAGAGTTTTGTGACATGCTCAAGACACTAGAACTGGGTAATGACAGATATCTTTACATCAGTGGAAAATATGACTAGATTTCTTAGACTAATAATGGTGGATTTAATACTAAACACAACTTTTATTTCTTGAATGGAGTACTTTTGTGCAGCTATCTAGAAGTAACAACAGAAACAGTGATTGATTATTACACAGTTACTTTAGAAAATCAACTCAGATTCTTCTATATTCTCTTTAGCCAACAGGCGACATGTGAGTTCATATGCAGAACTTTAAAATGCTTAATAGGACAGCAGAAAATAGTGTAGGATTTGGATTTGTAATTTGATTTTGTCTATGACTGAGCAAATAAGTTAAACTAGAGTCTGCAGATCTCCATTCCTAATCTCACTAGTAGTGTTTGAATTGGTATGTACTTTTCAGCTCTGGATTGTAGTGGATGATTTCTGATTTAGCTAGAGAAGTTATTAAAATATATATTAATCTGAATTTTAAATTATTTTTATGCTTACAAACATAAAATAGCATGGATATTAGGTACTGTGGGTATATTTGTCTACAAAACCTTCAGGGTAATGTATTTTTAAATTCTATCTTTCTTTCCAACCCTACCTCTCACCTTGTTTTACCTTTTTTCTCAATAACTTACTTTGCTGGGACACAATGCCAAACCAGAAGCAGCTTAAGGAAGGAAAGAGTTTGTTTTCAGTTTATGCTTTTTTGGGGGAAGTCTATCATGTCAGAAAAAAGTATGGCAGGAACAAGAAGCTGGCTCACCTTGTACCATCAGCCTGGAGAAACCATAGGAAGATTTATGCATAATTCTCAGGTTTCTCTGATTTAAACAGTGCAGGAACCGTGCTTAGGGGATCAGGCTGATGACAGGGGGACTGTTGTATGAATATAGTCTTATTCCATGAATATAAAATATGTGAATATAATAGTATTCCCACAGTCACATGTATTTGTGATTAATCCTTTAAGTTAATATCCAGATGGTGGAGCTCTTGGGAGGTATGTGGATGGGAACAGGCCTTTGGATTTATATTCCAGGCCCACTTGCCAGCACTAGCAATGCCATTATTCCCTTTCCTCTGCAGAGATGTGATGCCTGGCTATGTGCTTTTGTCATGTTTTCCCCATGGCAATGAAACTTCCCAACCAAACTATTCTTTCATAAGCTGCTTTTTGTTGGGTGTTTTTTTTTTTTTTTTCTGTAGCAATGAAAAGGTAACAGTTATATTGGATCCTCCCAGCTCACCTAATCTATTAAAGAATCCATCACAGACATGGCCAGAGATTTGTTTCCATGCTGAGTCCAAATCCTGTCAACTAGGGAGCATGAGATTAACTATGACCCAATCCCATCTCTATGTCCAGCCATCCCTTTTCTTTGTATTTCTTTTTCATTCTTCTAGGAATGAAATCCAGCAATAGTCAAATATTCTCCCGTTGAACTATCCCCACATTCCATAATTAATTTAGAGTTTTGAAAGTTTTTGTTATTTTATTTTTTAATACACTCTAACTTCATCATCCTCAAAGGAAACAGACTTAGTACAAAGTAGTCTATGTGAAATTAACAATAGTTTCTTCTTCCTTCCTGTTCAATTCACACTGATTCTTTGTGAGGAGGCCTGAGTTCCCATTGTCAGCCAGAAGTTTTCATTTCAGAATACAACAAACTGACTCTGTCTTACATACATGGAATAGCAAGCGGTTTTATATTATACATTTATACCTCACAGACTTCAAGAGAATGAGGAGCACATGGCATGTAGCCAAAGAAAAGGGAAACCAAAGACTAGAGTTTCTGTCAGGGAAGGTCACCCAGTCATAACTCTTGCAGCAAACACTTCCCAACACAGGACATTTGATCTGCATGGACAACAAGAAGTGTCTCAGCTTCACATCTGCCTCACTTCAGATTCAACACTTGGATAATGTTAGCATCAGAATAGCTGAACCTAGGTTGTACACATTATTCCTGCAAGCCAAGACAGGGACTAAGAGCACTGAAATAAAACTCAGGCCAAGACTAAGACCAAGAGAGATCCACTATAAACTGTTTTACATACATAGAAGGGGAAAAACACATTACTGCTAGACTGTGCTCATCAGTCTACACTTCAAAAAAAAAAAAAAATGGAGCCGGGTGTGGTGGCACACACCTTTAATCCCAGCACTTGGGAGGCAGAGGTAGGAGGATCATCATGAGTTCGAGGCTACTCTCAGACTACATAGTTAATTCCAGGTCAGTCTGGACCAGAGTGAAACCCTACCTCGAAAAACAAAAACAAAAAACAAACAAACAAACAAAAAACACAAAACACAGAAAATCTCCTCTAGATACATGAATTAGGAAAACACAATTCATATATTCTATACAAGAAGATATACTGTTGGGCTGGGAAAATGGCATAGTGGTTAAGGTATTTGCCTTCAAAGCCTAAGGACCCCAGTTTGATTCCCCAGGACCCACATAAGCCAGATGCACAAGGGGGTGCATGTGTCTAGAGTTTGTTTGCAGTGGCTGGAGGCCCTGGAGTACCCATTCTCTCTTCTTCTCCCTCTCTCTCAAATAAATAAATAAACTATTTAGAAAAAAAAAGAATACATAGAAGATATATTCATCACATACTGTTAATTTGGCTGGAAGTTTTTATGTGTGTGTGTGTGTGTTCCCTAAACACTGATAAAAAAAAAAAAAAAAAAAAACATCCAATTTACAGTAACATGTAGGTTTATGCGATTCAAAGTATATTCAAATTTAATTTTTAATTTTTTTTGATTTTTTGAGGTAGTGTCTCAATCTAGCCCTGGCTGTCCAGGAACTCACTATATACTCTCAGGGTGGCCTCAAACTTATAGCAATCTTCCTACTTCAGCCTCCTGGGGCTACGGATTAAAGGTATGTGTCACCACAGGCAGTTCCTCCAGAGTTAAAATACTACAAACATTGTGCTAGTTCATAATTTTCCTAAAATGTTAATCTAATCCAAATTAGTTAGTCTACCCTTACAAAAAGGTGGCAAAATAAAGTTTCAATCGTTCAGTCCATGAGCCCATAGGCATGGCATTTACATTTTCATGCTCAGTAGGGACATCCTTCATTATATACACTTAGAATATTTCTCTTTCAAGTAGCTAAATATCCCATGAAGTGACTGACCCTCTTCTTCATAGTTCTATCAGGAGGAGCGAATATAAAACAAAACACTCAAACCTCTTACTGTTCACTGAACAACATGTCTGTGGTTTTCAAACAAAGTTATTAATGCATAAACAAGGAAAGCATTTTTAAATTTTATTTCAGAACTAGAACTCTGTGGTTTCCATTTCATCTCTCTATTCTCGAGTCTGATTATTTTCTCAGCATACAAACAATTGATCCAAAGTTTTAAGATTTAATTTTGTTGATTGTGGATTTGTTGAATAATAATATATGCTCTACACCTTATTATATTTAATGTTATTATAGAAAATTACCTGAAACTCCAAGGCTTGAAACAGTGGAAATCAGTACTTCTCATAGCTATAAGAATTAGTATGTGAATTCTGTTCTTAACTAAGTTCATCTATGCACCTCTAATTTTGAGTGTTTTGAACAACTAGAAATCATATTAGACTGATGTTTGGCCAATTTTTGTTAGGTTCTAGGTTAGGGCTGGTTGTGGATGTTGGGCTTCTTCTTTGTGGCTTCCAAACCACTAGTGGGATAGTTACCTTCAGCTTTCATTCAGGGTGATGCAAAAAAAAAAAAAAAAAAAAAAAAAAAAAAAAGAGCTGTACTCTTAAAGTCTTGTAGGTTCAATATTGCCAAACTCTGTTTCCACTGTTTCCATTGAATGTTCAGGAAATTAAAATTTAGACTATAGTTGCCAAAATGCTGAAGTGTCCAACTGAAACATTCTTTTTCTTCCCCATGGCAAACTTTCTTACTTCTCTGTATTTGACTCTAAGAAAATGCAAGAGTCGGTGTTTGAGGTCATGACTATAGCAAGTTAGGTGTTTGTGAGTGCACCATTAGAAAAGAGGAGTAAGAGAGCTTCCATAGTAGTTAGTTAGGAACAGAGGCCCAAGAATAACATAGATGTCAACCTATCCTGACCTGATTAGAAAATGACCACCTCACCCAGTCCAAATGAGCCAAGGAGTATAATAGTGGCATGTCTGTTTTGGGGGAAATAAACCACTCACTAATTGGACTAGAGGCCTGCTCTGTGAGAGGGGATATATGATACTGAAAACCTATGATGGGGGAAGTCATGAACACCTAACTGTAACACCAGCTGTTGTTTGAATAAATGCATATATTATGATCACCAAATTATCCAGTAAGCAATTTTCTTGATATTCATATCCATACAGTAATGCTTCTCTCAACTTTTCAGGTGACAGTGACCTTGGGATGACTCAGAAGGCACCGTTGTACCAAAAAGAAGTGTCAGAGGAGTGCTTAGCATTGACACATCTCTATCACATATCCCGAGTTAGGGTCCATTGCAAATAAAGTGGCAGAAAAAATGTAAGAGCCAAAGGAAGGGTAGGACTCCCTACAATGCACTCTTCCAGACACAAAATGGCAGGAATGTCCATGACATTGCAGTGTCTTGCACTGCATGCAGAAGTCCATCATAATAGGAGGAAAAGGATGATGACATCAAAATAAAAGAGTGACTGTTTCAGAGAGGGAGGGAATGTGATGTAGAATAGAGGTGTAAAGGGCAAAGAGAGGAAGGAGGGAATTATCATGGTTTATTATCCATAATTATGGAAGTTGTCACTAAAAAAAAATGAGAAAAAAAGAAAAAAAAATGACCACCTGGAGCCACTTTCTTGTCCTTGACAATAAAAAGCTGCCATGAGATTTCCCCAAACCTGCCTTCCCACCCCTCCCACCTCAGTATGTTCTTTCTAAGCCTAACAACCTTTCCTGTGCATCCACCTACATACAAAGATCTCTACTACACACTGAAGTCTGACTGTGAGACACATCCCGCCTGAGTGTTTCTCTCTCCCCTCTCTCTCTCTCTTTTTGGAAAGAGTCAAAGAAAGAGAGGGACAGCACCCTCTCAGCCACTGTGAATGAATTCCAGATGCCTGTGCCCCCTTGTGGGCAAGTGCACATTGCACCCTTGCATCCCTGTATCTGGCTAAAGGTGGGACATGGAGAATCGAATGGGCATTCTTCGGCTTAGCAGGCAGACACCTTAACTGCTAAGCCGTCTCTCCAGCCTGAGTGTCTCTTTTTTAAATTTACATTTCCAAGATTATAAATAAGCCTAAACCAGGCTGCCACTTGATAACCTCCCAGTTCAGCACCCCTACTAGACACTGAGCTTTACTTCTTTCTTCTTAGCTCTATTTCTTGTTAAAATAAATAATAATTTACCTTTCATGTTTATGTTCAATTCTTTGTTAAACACAGGTAAGGACTTGAGGTTGGGCTTCTAATCTCAGTAAGTGCTCTAGTTCACATCAACACCACTGTGTACACTTAGCCAAAATACTCAAAGCAACAACCAAACTAAAAGGTGTTGGGGAGACTCTCTGTTCTTCATAGGTGGTAGAAAACACATTACAGGAAGTACATTGCTCCAAGTCTAACTTCAGTCATCATTAGATTACCAATGAAAGGAACACAAAGGCCGACACACCTCATCTTTAATGTCTCATACTTAGTTTCATGTTTATGAATCAATGTGTTTCATAGAGTTGTATTTCCTAACAAGGTTGCTTAAAGATACATTTATTTTCACAAAATAATGACCCCCTGCATTCAAACAGTGAGAGGCAGATGTTAAACATTAGTATCAGGATTGTGTTATTTTTTACTGATGACACAGACTCAATCCACCTTCATTTCATGGCCTCCTAACCTGTCCCAACAGATCACTCTTTCTGTTTCTAACAGGCTCTCATATCACTGAACTGACAGCAACTTATAATGAACTTTGATTCTGAGCTTTAAAAAAAAAAAAAATTAACCTTCACTGAGCAATTTTGTTACTGGGTAACAGAATGTACTTGCTGCCAGAAATAAGGGTACAATTTTTTGACTGACTTGCAAAGCTATGAGGAAGAAAATATCTGGAGAAACAGCACATCTGCACAAAATCTTTCTTAATTGTATATGTACAGTTAAGTTCCAATAAAGGAATGGTGAATCTTTTTAAAAATTCTATGCCTTTGTGGAGACATGATTACATTTCTCTCCAGCATCTGAGATGTTATTTGCTCAAACACATCAAGTAGCATTGTTGATAATGTAGGTGTTATAGATTCATAAAAAATTCATTGAATTTCAGATAATTTGGGTAAAATAATAATGAACAGAAAACAGTAAACTAACATGATTCTCTAGAGAAGGATGGGGCAGAAACCTGTCAGCAGTTGAATGCAAACAAACAAAAAAGTTATTCTAATTAACTGTAAATTCTAAGAATTATGCACATTTAGTATTGTTCTAAAAATGTGAACTTTTATGTGAAGGAAAAGCAATTACCTCATCACCTTTAACTTTTAAGGTAAGTTCCTCTTTAACTTGATTTTGAAACTTTATAAAAATAATAATTTAAAATCAACATGAGTTTATTTTTCGTGCCAAGTGTATTATGCTATTTGCAAGAGCTATTCATGTGTTGTTAACACAAAGAATCCCACTTCTGAGGAACTGTTAGGCATTTGTTTATCTCTATGTGAGCATTGTAGATTGTAGTTTCACAAATAAAATGGCTACAACTCTGATAGGCAATATAATCATAAGGGATCATGTTAATGTATGAGGTCCTGAACTTATCAGATATGAACATCAGTATTATATAGAATAGAAGAAGCTGGACATGGTGGCACACATCTTTAATCCTAACACTTGAGAGGGAGAGGTAGGAGGATTGCTATGGGTTTGAGGCCATCCTGAGTCTGCATAGTGAATTCCAGGTAAGCCTGGGCTAGATCAAAAAATACCCTACCTCAAAAAGAAAGAAAGAAAGAAAGAAAGAAAGAAAGAAAGAAAGAAAGAAAGAAAGAAAGAAAGAAAGAAAGAAAGAAAGAAAGAAGAAAGAAAGAAGAAAGAAATAAAGAAAAAGAAAAGAAGAAAGAAAAGAAAAGGGAAAAGCAATTATTTTATAAAGCAGTAAACATATTTAATTTTATATTGTTCTGGTCCAACATGTTTTATGACTGTTCAAAGTGCTAATTTATTTATATTAACTATTCTGTTGTAATCATCTGCAATGTACTCTACTTTTATATGGAAAATTCTATAATCAGAATATCTTGTTTACATTACTAGCAACAACTTAACTCCAAAGTGGTTTTCTATGCCCTTATTTCTTATTTTCCATGCTTGATAATTGATTAGAATACATTTTCAGTTATTTGAATGTCTCATATATATTAATACATTGGATAAATGTCATTTCTTTGCCTTGTCTTTACTGTTTAATTAATTTCATTGAACCATTTTTATTATGTATATTTAACTCATCAACACATTTTCTTAAATGTTCCTTTGTACACTTGTTTTAGAAACTCTAGCAATTCTTATATTTTCTGATATTTGATGATATCATAGTTATACATGTGTGATTTACTGATTCAAGTAAATATTCTTCTTTCCCCAATCCACTGTATGGTCTTTTTCTGAAGAAACAAAGAACTAGGTTCAATGAGTCTGAAGCATGAGCTGCTACATCTTTCAGAGTTGAAACATTGAATTACTTCTAATGAAATATATTGCAATCGTATTACAACAGATCAAGGAAGCCTCCCTGTGATATGAAAGTAGAAACAGTGACATGCTAGAGATGTTCAATAAGAAAGCAATAATTTCCACACATTTACAGAAAGATTAAATTTAAAAACGTTAGGACCCGGCATGCCATCTGGAAATCTTATGAAGCTGTCAATAATGCAGATTTTAATTTCACTTTTTCAGTCCTTCTATGTATGCTTCATGTCCAAGGTGACTGACATACTAGTTTATTACACAGTCTACTTAAACAATTTAAGCTTACCATACTATGCTTTTAAACAAATGAAATATAAATGTATATAGGTAGGGTTAGAATATGGCATGATACAAATTGTAAAGGGACACTCATGCTGTTTTATGGCCTTTTAAAACACAAGAATAAACACACCTATTAAATTGAATAAACCCATTGCACTTTGAGAGAAACTTAAGTTCCAGTTTTTGCTTAGCCAGCAAAAATTGAAACAGTATCAGTGCATACATGAATCTTGAATACAGGCATCAAAAGTACACTACTGCCTAATTGAATGTGAGGTCCTCTCCAAGGGAAGTAACCTATGCATACTACTGTACATATAGTCAAATGCTATTGTAAAGAAGGGCATAAACCCTTGTGGGGCTAGGAGGGAGTATACTACTCTTTCTGGAGTAAATGGTTAGGATGTGCTCATCAAATTGCTTCCTAAACATTATATTATATTTATGCCAAAAGATTAGTGTTGCTCTCATAGGTGACCATAGGAGCTTCTTTTTGAAAAAGTGGTAATTCAACAAAGTGCTAGGTATAAGTGGTTATTGATTATTCTGCAGTAAATGAGAAATCCTCATCTGATCTTCAAGGCTCAGAGAACACTGCAAAAGAGGAACAGGAAGAATGTAAAAGTCAGAGAGTAGGGAGGGCTATTTTGAGTTACTACCCTCTAGATGTGAACTGTCCATCCCACTCATGACCTCACTGTAGCTGTCTTTACAGCCACACAACTGTACAGTATTGAACCCATCAACATTCTGATGTGGAGGATGGAGCAGGCAAAAAGACATGATTGTGAAGATGGACTATTTGGGAAGAAGAATGGATTCAATAGAATGAGAGTGGTTTGGGTGACATAAGAAAGTAACAGGAGAGGATTATGATCAAATTATAGAATGCTCACATATGAAGACTCTCAATAAAAAGTAATCCCTCTTGCTTGAGTTTATAGCACAGGTCTGCCTTAAAATAAACCTCAGGTCTGTTTATGCTCAAGGATGTGCATCCTTTGGTATAGCTGAACATACAACATTGGAATGAGGTAAAATGATAACATCATGCCAACCGTTGAACTGTCCCTTCTCCATAAATGAGACATTGTTACATTTTGGCAACTACATGAAGTTTACATCAAGTGCCAATAGCCACTGATTACCTGATTTTATTGGAAATAAAAATATATGAGTCCTGAATTTCTCCTTCTTCTTCCAACCAAGAGTAGTTTATATTCTCTAGCTGAAATATTCTCTATATTCTAAGATTTAGGTGAATGAATCCCTTGCCCATACTAAGAGAAGCTGAAGTAATGATGCCTGTGTAGTGTGTAGTGAGTAAATGGTTTGTCAGGATGTTCTTTACCAGTTTACTCCAGATAAGAAGACCAAGATTAATGCGATATAATGAATTACTTATAAATATCACCATTGCCTGCAAATACTCCCTGTATTACATTTTGTTTTTCAGTACATTACCTGCCATTGATAACTGATAGGAGAAATGAACATATTTTGGTTCATGATTTTAGAGGATGCCTGTGGCATTGCTGAATAACACAGCATACTTTATGACAGGAATAAGACAGAGAAAATGGGAATCTTCATTGGAGTTTTCTGTCTTCTACCCCTTATTATGTATACAGGAAAGGTGCCAACCACAATTGGGATGGGCATTTCCCCTGAAGTAATCTTCTCTTCACTTCCCCAGGGACACACACAAGAAGTTTGTGATTCAATCAGCTAGGTGTTTAGGAATCCAGCCAAATGACAATAAAGATTGATGATCACACTCTCCCAATGTTTGTAACATGTTTCTCCTAATCCTTTGTGAGGCCTAGATACTGCAGAAAAGCAAAATTTGTCTTCATTGAAAGCCTCCAACTATGGTCAATGCAGAAACCAGAAAGGGGCCTGGCAGGTCAAAAACAAAACAAAACAAAACAAAAAAAAAAACAAAAAAATCTTAATCCAAATTTAACAGTTTAATTTTCCATTGTTAAAATATTTTGGGGAGCTGGTCATGGTAGTTCACATATTTAATCCTTACTTACCCTTGGGAGTGTGAGAAAGGAAGGTCACCACTGGGCCACAGAGAGTTCCAGGTTAATGTAGGCTAAAGTGGACTCTTCTTCAATTAAAAGAAAAAAAAAAAAAAAAAAGAATTCTTTAGTCTGATTTTCCTCATTAGTAAAATAATGACCATAATTTAGAACAATGTATGTCTTACAGTAGGACTGCAAACTCTTAACACAGATTGAATCTCTAATAAACAAGGAAGTCAGATATATAAGCCCT
The DNA here is from genome assembly GCA_036365145.1 of Orientallactaga sibirica. Taxonomy (NCBI): domain Eukaryota; kingdom Metazoa; phylum Chordata; class Mammalia; order Rodentia; family Dipodidae; genus Orientallactaga; species Orientallactaga sibirica. The sequence goes on from JAEOAD010000024.1 coordinate 27,519,235, forward strand.
AGACAGTGTTTAGGAAAATTCAACAGATAACTTTTAGAGAACTGCTCACATAGAAGTGTTCTTTTCATAGAAGTGATGGAGAGATGGACCACCAGTTGAAGAACTTTCTTGCAAAGCCTGATGGCATGAGTGAATTCCCTAATACCTATGTCAACCCACATGCAAAAAGCAGTGCATCCATCTGGATTTCATTGGGAGAGGCTCAATGCCCTGACGTTCCTGTTCTCTCTCTGTTTCTCTCTCTCTCTCTCTCTCTCTCTCTCTCTCTCTCTCTTTCTCTCTCGGTCTGACTCCCTCTTCTTGCAAAAATATATATTCCCTTGTATTATTATCACTCTCTGCTAAAATGACTCTTCCTTGTATAAACTCTGCTATCTGCTTTATATTGTCATTTTTACCTGCTAAAATGTCTCTTTCTGTGTGCAATGTGGATTTATGCATCATTCTATTTCTAAACTGAAATCAGCTTCACACAGCACACCTTCTATATATATCATATGACTGCAGGGATGATGAATTATTTTGTTTCTTTAAACGATTAGGTCAGGGAATTTCTAAAACAAATTCCTCAGTCACAGCACTTGAATAACATAGAACAAAGCATTGCTTCTCTGTGAAGTATCTGTACAACCTTTGTAAGTCGTGATCACTTTCTCTCTATTCTTATTTTAGATGGTAAAGGCAACATGTTAAGTGAACATTGCAGGAAACATGAAATAAAATATATTATCCATATAATAAAACATTTTCATCTAAGGAGATGACTCAGTGACTAAAAATGTTTGTTTACAAAGCTGGCAGCCCTGGTTCAATTACCATTACACACATAAAGCCAGATGCACAAAATGTGACATGCATGTGAAGTTTGTTTGCAATGACAAGAGGCCCTGACATGCTCCTTCTCATTCTCTCTCTCTTGCTGCTTGCAACTACATAAAAATAAAATTTTTAAAAATATCAAAGCATTTTACTATGTTGTCATTCTCACAAACCATCTTTAGATCTTCATTGAAGGTTATACTGTTGCAATATTCAAGCCCCTCAACTAATTTCCTTCCTTGTATTATAAAAACCCAGGTTAATTTCTTATCTCTTTATGACACTATGTATTTGTGAGAAGAAAATGTAAATCAAATTAGCATTGTTGTTTCACTGATTATATTTTCAATCACAATGTTATAGAAAATAGCCATTCAAAATGTGCACAAGAATTAATGAATAGACATGAACAATATTGTAAATAGGAATGATTCTAATAGTTGGCAGAAAACTAGGTTAACTGCTGACACAATTTAATACCCGTGTGATTTAAGCACCTCAACTTACTGCATCGTACTTAGATTTTTCATATAAAGAGAATGAACTATCATTGAAAGAATTATTTGGATGACTGAATAAAATGTGCTTCTCAGAGATATGAAATAAATATTGGCTCGTTATTTTTTCTTTAGACCCTGATTTCATGCTCAGACATAAATTCTTCCTCATTGTCTTTTGAAAGTATGCAAGTGATGACTTGAATGTAAAATGTCCACCATAGCCTCATGTGTTTGTCATTAAACCTCCTACTTGGTCCTCAGCTGGTGGAGCCTTTGGGAGTTGAAGCTTCCATCAGGATGGGGTATTGCTGGGGGAAGGGACCTTTGTGTTCATTATTCCAACCTTCTGCATGTTCAAAATGAGCTCCCTCAGACTGTTCCCACCCTGCTGCTGATGTGTAAAGTTGTGAGCTGGCTGCCATGCTTTCTCTACCCTCCTGAAACTTCCCATGGAAACTTTAAAGGTAAAATAAACCCTTTACTCCTTAAGGTGGTTCTGATTAGATGTTTTGTCCCAGCAACAGGAAGTTAACTGGTGCAGTGTACATAGTCTATAACTTCATGTTGGATAGTAAGGTTCTCTTGGTTATTTCCTTTTAATATATTATTGGAGGTCAAAAATTGTTTGAAAATTTTATTCATCACAATGTCTTTAAGACAGTTTTCTTGTTTCTTTCTTATATCACTTGTGTCTAATAGTCTGGTATTCCTACTTATTTTAAAGCAGTTATCTCCAAGCACTTGTAAAAACTAACATACATTTTGGATGACACTCGTCCTAGAGCACTAGTATATTGACCCTCTAAACACTTTCAGGAGTTTTCATACTTCTTGACCTTAGCTACTGTTTTCTTCAAAATCTTTGAAAAGCTCAAAGGGCTCCTGTTTACTTGATCTAATGTCATTTTCATCATAAAAAATTAAGCATATATATTATAAATTATTAATTCACTTGAAGTCATAAATGCATTTTCTGTGAATAACATGTTTTCATAAAAGTCTTCTAAAGGAAAATTGTGAGAGGAATATTTCACTTCATGGAGAGAATGCAAATTTTCTATTGTCCATATTAGTGAAGCACATCTGAATTTCAGTTTTGGTCTACCATAATCTTTTTTTTTTTTTTTTTTTTTTTTTTTTTTTTTTTTTCGAGGTAGGGTCTCACTCTGGTCCAGGCTGACCTGGAATTAACTATGTAGTCTCAGGGTGGCCTTGAACTCTCGGCGATCCTCCTACCTCTGCCTCCCGAGTGCTGGGATTAAAGGCGTGCGCCACCACGCCCGGCTATACCATAATCTTTAGTCATGTACATTCTTCATTGAAATATATAGAATTAACAACTTAGTCTCTCACAAATAGCCATAGAAGGATTATGTTACTTGTTGTGTGTTGAACTATATGTGGATATTTTTTGATATGACTCTAATGTTGAGAAAGTAGTTCCTTCAAAGTTGAATGTAGAATGATAGAAGAAAGTTGGTCTGTTACTCTAAAAGTCATTGGTTGATTTTCCCCTGGAAATGGGTCATTTACTCATGCACAATTTTATAACATATGGTGTGCAGATATTATCTCAGCACACAATTGAGCATAGACCATAGAGGGAAGAAGGGAGCTCCTTAAAACTAATAAAACCTAAGAAGTTTAGGAAGTTCACTAAGTGCACAAAACCAGAAAGTACCAAGAGTTACAAGGTTCATAAAGTCCCTCCCCTAATTTGAATAAGCAGGACACAACTGTCTGGGAAGAGGAGAGTATAGGGCAGAACTTCCTAAAATTTGGGCAGCAAGCTATAGGCAGAATGTTTTCGTGTTTTATGACAAGTCTGGTTGTGGACTTTATGATGATGCAGCTGTCCCAAGAGCTACTTATATTCCTGTCAGTAACTTTTAAGTTATATGTATGTTGCCTGTCCCTGTAAATTACCTATGCTTTATGCCAGTAAATTATAAGTTACTTGTAAGATGCCTATCCTATGTTAGTAACCTGAACCTTAACTATCCTCCAGTCAGTAGCACAGAGGTTACTTGGAAGTTACTTATTCTCTTGTAAGTAAGCCCAATAAACTCACTGGTTCGTCAAGTTAGACATGAATGGAATTATTTTTTGGTCTGTTATAGGAGCTCTATTTGGAATGAATTGACATCAATCCATGTCTTCCAAGGAAATGTCAGATAGGTCATTATATGTTGGGCTTTGCAAAATATGCCCTCAATGTTTTCCTTTTTTCTTTTTCTTTCTTTTTTCTTTTCTTTTCTTTTCTTTTCTTTTCTTTTCTTTTCTTTTCTTTCTTTTCTTTCTTTTCTTTCTTTTTGTTCTTTTCTTTCTTTTCTTTCTTTCTTTCTTTCTTTCTTTCTTTCTTTCTTTCTTTCTTTCTTTCTTTCTTTCTTTCTTTCTTTCTTCTTTCTTTTGTGTTTTTTCCTTTTTTGAGGTAAGGTCTTCCTCTAGTCCAGGCTGACCTGTAATTCACTATGTAGTCTCAGGGTAGCCTTGAATTCATGGTGATCCACCTATTTCTGTCTCCCAAGTGATGGGATTGAAGGCACATACCACCACGCCTGGCCTGACCTCAATTTATTTATCTGTTCTTTAATTTTCTTTTTAAATTTTTTGTTTATTTTTTTATTTACTTGAAAGTGACAGACAGAGCGAGGCAGATAGAGAATGGGTGTGCCAGGTCCTCCAGCCACTGCAAATGAACTTTAGATGCATATGTCACCTTGTGCATCTGCCTTACATGTGTCCTGGGGATTTGAGCCTTGAATTGGGGTCCATAGGCTTTACAGGCAAGCACTTAACCATAAGCCATCTCTCCGGGCCCTAAAATGTTCTTTTCAATGCTGGTACAGTTTATTTAATGATACTGAAAAATTACATTTGGCATCATTGTTGTCATCAGTAGATATTAAGTATAATTACAAGCTCATGAAAGAAGATACCTGTTTCTCTATATTATGCTATTGATTTCAAACATAATTGTGTCACTGAAAACAAATTCTATCAGTTCTTTTCTATAAAGTGATGAGATTATTTATCTCATCATTGAGAAGATACTTGTCAAATGAACAAAACTGTATGAATCTTGCTGTTCTGTTATTTGATCACTAGAATAAAACATCTAGTTAGGCTTGAGAGTTAAACAACTATGCAAGGAATTTTCTCTGACACAACCATCACTGTTCAATGTTGATAAGTGCAAATGCAAATTAAAATTGATGAGGACTAAGTTCTTAGTATTGTAAAAAAAAAGAAGAAGATCTCTACATCCCTCATTTTCCTTGAGGATTTTCTTTTAGAAATCTTATAACTATGAGGTCTTGTTTTTGAAATTTATTTTTGGGTTTGAATTCAAATTTCCCTCCATACCATAGGCTCATGTGTTTTACCTGTAGATCCCTTGCAGAGTAGTGCTCTTTGGAAAGGTTGTGGAACATTTAGAGAGAAGAGCTTTTCTAGAGCAAATGGGTTACTTGAAGCCTGTGTCGAGGTGTGTGTATGTATGTGGATGTACACTTACTTTATATATACATTGAGGTAAGTATACTACATACTTACTCTTCATATGAGGTTGTGATACCAGCTTTCTACTTAACCAACATGTTTTTTTTTTTTTTTTCACCATGATAGTATTCACCCTCTAGATCTAAAAAAAGTTTTCCCTCCCATAATTGATTCTGGTCAGGTATTTTGTTCCAACCATGAGAAAGTAACTGATAAAAATATTTAAATTAGATTCTAACTAAACAGTACTTTAGTCCTCTATACAACCTAGAAATGTCTTTCTCAAAGATCTAAAAATAACATCTTTCAGATGTTAATATTTAAGAAAGCTAACACCTCCTCTTCTCAGTTTTGCTGTTAAAAAAACAAAGTTTCATTTTTTTCCCATTGTATGAAATCACATGAACTAGCACAGGATGCATTAAAGATGAAGTATAGATAGTACAAAACACTGTCTGGTACTCTCACTTAAGGACTCAATATTTTAAGAACAAAGCCATAACAATTTATACTGTTTCACTGTACAGAAGGGTGAGATCCCACCTCCACACACACCACACATATGGCAGGCACAGCTTGGAGGACTGCTGTGAGTTCAAGGTCAGCCTAGAGTCTACATAGTGAATTCCAGCTTAGCCTGGGCAAGACACTACTTGAAAACCGAAACAAACAAACAAAAAAAAAAAAAAAAAAAAAAAAAGAAGAAGAAGAAGAAGAAAAAACACTTTTAAATTTTCCACAGATTTCCTGTCATATAGGCTTAATAGGTATTAGATAGAAGTATGGCTTTTTTTATTACTGCTATCATCATGAAAAGATTTTATTGACTCTGGGATAAGTTCCCCCTTTCATTGTATTTTCCCAACACATGTGCACATGTTTTCTGTCCGTTTAATCTTTTATCACACAGGATATTAAAATATGTGAGAACAATATTCAGTATTTAATTACATTAGTTTTTGTAATGCTTTATCAAGAGCATCCTTAATTAAATTTTCTTTTTGTTCATTCTCCTGAAAGTGCTTGTTAATGAAGAATTAAATAACTATTTGTACTGCCTTCAAGTACTGTCCCTTTTTATACCAACACACAAGATGCCTTATTCACATTGGTTTTGTATCATTAATAAAAAACATAAACACAATTGAAAAGATCCCTGCTTAGTTTTATGAAGGACATATTTTGGACTTTGGAGAAGTCTAGAAAGAGATTAGGTATCCTAAAGTGTTTACACACACAACTTGGAATGTATTTGTAAATATCTGAACCCTGTTCATGTTTAAGTGGGAGTATGAAAATCCATGCCATTTTCTTAGAATCATATGACCTAATGGATAAGAGTGGCTGGACATGCCACTTATGACTTTATCTTTAGCAACCCATTTTACTACTTTTTGAGGTTAAAGTTTTGGGGTTAAGGCTATATATTTAACAATGTCTTTGTTTCAAGGATAAATTTGTAGTGACCTTTTAGTTCAATAGCATATTTTGTTTTATAATCTAATGTTTGGAATTTAGACTCATTGGCCACTTCCAGTAGACCCAGTTTTTGAACCCCCATTTGTTTTTAATGCCCTTTGCAAAGCAGCCTAGTTTTCCCCTGAAGCCATCTGTTTTTGTAATACTTTATAGAGTATATTTATCTCCCATGAACATACATGACTAACACCCTTATAGTCATTATACATTATAGTTTATTCATTCTGCCATCTACCTGTAAAGTTCTACATGTGTTGTATGAGTTTAACAAATATGATAGCCACATGACATACAATACTTCATTTTCAACATCCAATTTCAAATTTCTCAAAACTTAAGATTAAAACCAACTGACATTTTGAGTTATAGCCATGATCTTCATCATTATGCTAACCAATAGGTACATATAAATTAATTGTATGAATTTCCATTTTAAAATATAGGTGTGAATATATAAATATAGACATATAAAGAAAATAATGAAACTATGAAATTATTCTATATGAAATTGATATATATTTTAAATTTTTTTATTTATTTATTTGAGAGAAAAGAGAGAGAGAGAGAGAACAGAGAGAGAGAGAGAACAAGAGGGTGGGGTACAGAGAGAGTGCATGAGAGAAGATGAGTGGGCCAGTGCCTCCAGCTGTTTCAAATGAACTTCCAACACATGTGCCACCTTGTTGGTTCATCTGGCTTAAGTGGGTCCTAGGGAAGTAAAACTGGGTCCTTTTATTTGCAGGCAAGTACCTTAACCTCTGAGCCATCTCTCCAGTGCCTGATGCATTGGATGATAGCCAAATCATATTCTAATTAAGAAATTTTAATGCTGCTTTAATGTAAAACATAGTTTAAATTTGACCTTCAGACTTTGAGATATATAATAAATGTTTTTTTTTTTAAACAAATTACAACAGCCAGCATCTCCATGATACAAAAACCAGACAAAGATAAAAGCAAAAAAAGAAAATTATAGACCAATCTCCCTCATTAACATTGATATAAAAATTCTGAACAAAATATTGGCAAAGAGAATAGAAGAATACATCAAAAAGATCATCCACCCTGACAAAATAGGCTTTATCCCAGAGATGCAGAGATGGTTCAACATATGCATATACAACATATGCAAGGGACAAAAATAACATGATAATTTCATTAGATGCAAAAAAAAAAATATTTGACAAAATCCAACATCCCTTCATGATAAAAGTACTACAGGAATTGGGAATAGAAGGAACACATCTCAAGATAAAGGCTATTAATGACAAATTTATAACCAACATTATACTAAATGGAGAACAACTGGAAGCTTTTCCCCTAAATTCAGGAACAAGACAAGGGTGTCTACTGTCCCCATATTTCTTTAATACAGTACTCGGAGTCTTAGCCACAGCAATAAGGCAAGGGAAACACATGATACTATAAAATTCTATAGTCTGAAAAATAAGCTAAAACATTAATCCTTCATCAGGCCTACTGAGGGAACACCTGAACCACAGGAAACTGGAGAAAACATCATGAAGACCAACCTTAATTTTCTCCTGCTTTTCTCTCTCTTCTCTCTCCCTCTTTCTCTCCATCGCCTTTCTATACTCACTTTCTCCCCTCACCTTCCTAGGCGCTGACTTATAATTCTCAGTACCAGCACAAGATTAACTTTCACAATGAGCTGTAGATCCAAGACACCTACAAGGTTTCCCAAAAAAAGATAGATTTCTGGCAGAGGTCTTGATGAACCACCAAAGGTTAATGGTAAGACCCTACAGTCAAATACAGCCTACACATGTGATAGCAAACATGGAGAGACCTGGCCAGAATCTGAAAGAGGGTCAGTCCCCAGACAGTTAGCTCGTCTAGTATCAGAGGGTGCTAAGAGTGACTGGGGGATAATGGCCGACATTGGTCCAAACAACTTCCAGTCTAAGATACCCAGCAAGAAACAACCTGATGTAATGCTCAAACAAGTGCATTAGTGGCACACAGCCATGGTAGGCAACCAACGGCTCTTGATTTGGCTAATTGATCCACTCAGTGGAATGGAACTCATTGCTACAACTGGGAAATAAGTCAAAACCATGTACAGAAAATGAGCACAGTCTCCAATAAAGATACCATCAAATGTGGGCTAGAAGAGGGCCTACCCATATAAAATTCCCTCCAAGATATCTATGGCCATCCCATGTATCTAGTACTAACTTCTCTCTTCCTTGAAGAATTTGTGTATCTTTTCCAGATGGACAAAGAACCTGAAGGGAGGATCAGCCAATCACACCTCACCAGGGCTCCAGCTGAAACCACAGAGTAATGTGGAGGAAGGGCAAGAGTTCAGCGTTCTTGGGGATCACGACACCAGAAAAAGGCTGAAGGAGATAAACACAGAGAACATCTAATGCCGAGGTTTTTTCTCTCCACCACCAGCAGGTAGAGCGGAAGAGAGAGAGAACCGGGCCAGCCGCTTCTCTTGAGGCTGAGTGAGAAGGCGGGTGTCGGTGACTCAACCCCCCCCCCCAAAACACCGGGGAGAAAAACCACGTTGAGTCACGGAGACCGTCTAAGGTGGGAAAATCTCCCCGTTTATTGTCATGGGGAGGTATTTATATATTTTGAGAGAGGGTGGGAAAAAGGATAAGATAAAGGTGTAAGGGCCAATAGTATTTCACCACGTCAACAGCAGCTGAGAGGAGGCAGTTTCAGCTTAGGTGCTGAGTCACTTCAAGGACAGGTCATGAAACTCTACTCAGGCTCTGGAAGCTCGACTAGGCCTCACCGGTAGTAGGCCAAGACTGGCTGGGCTAACCACTAGGCTTCACACCGGGCAGGGCCCAACAATCTAACTCCTACTAAGCCAGATATCCAGAGACACAGAGGCTCCCAAAACCTCATCACTGAAGTAGAGCTAAAATGACCCCAATGTGGCTCAGGGAAATCTGCAGAAAAGGGGGTGGAAAGAATGTTAGAGTCACAAGTTGGGGCATTATGCACAGAGACTTGACCTATCCCCCATTGCTCTTGACTACCCCCACAATGTGTGAACCACATTCCCCATTGGTGAGGGTCCCCATGGAAGAGGGAGGACATGGAGGAGGATAATGGAGTCACCACTATGAATATAAAGCTAGAATAATATACATAAAAATAAATAAAAAGTAAAAAAATAAAAATTAAACAGCAACAACAAAAAAAAAAAAAAAAAAGAAATAGGCTCTGGTGTGCCCATTCTCTTTCTCTTTCTCTATCTCCCTCTCTCTGCTTGCAAATAAATAAATGAAAATATTTTTTAAAAAAGTGTTACCCATTGGAAAGTTAGAAATCAAGTTATCAGTATTTGCAGAGTAGACTCTATACACAAAGGACCCTAAAGACTCCAGGGAAAAGTGTTACAGCTGATAAACACTTACAGCAATGTAGCAGGATACAAAATAAACATACATAAATCAGAAGTCTTCCTAAATGCTAATAACAAACACAGAGAGAATGAAATCAGAGAATCATGCCCATTTACAATTGCATCAAAAAAAAAAAAAAATAAAGTATCATAGCAAAAAGTTGATGGAGATAGACACTGAGGGCACTCAACACCTACCAAACCAGAGATCCAGAAACTAATAAGTCCCATCACTGAAGTAGACTAAAAATGCTCCTAGCATGGCTGAGGGAATTTTGTGGAAGAGAGCATGGAAAAATTGTTAGAGCCTCATTACCTCTCCCCACACACCACAATGCATGACCCACACTCTCCATGGGTTAAACTGCATCTCCAATGAGGAAGGCCTCTTCAGAAAGGGGGCAGGGAGAAGGGAAAGGATGATACCAACATATGTTGTTTACATAATAAATATGTCCATATCAAAAAAATACTCTTTTGAAGAAATGAAGTCAAGAACTCACCAGATAAAGGGGTAGGAGGGAAAAATAAATGTAACTTGGAGTGAACCTAACCAAGGAAGTGAAGGATCTCCACAATGAAAACTTAAAACCACTCCAAACAGAAATTGCAGACAATGCTAAGAAATGGAAAGATATCCCTTGTTCTTGAATTGGAAGAATCAATATTGTGAAAATAGCAATCTTACCAAAAGCAATCTACACACTTAATGAAATTCTCATCATCAATCCAATGGCATGCTTCATGGAAATAGAAAAATACAATCCTAAAATTCATTTGAAAATGCAAAAACCTTCAAATATCTTTAAAAAAAAAGAGCAACAAATATGAGGTTGGCAGTATCAGCATATGTTTTTAAGCTATATTACAGAGCCATAGTAACAAAAACTGCATGGTATTGCCACAAAAAACAGGCATGTAGATCAATACATCAGAATAGAGGACCCTGATGTAAGTCCAGGTAGCTAGAGCCACCTGATATTTGACAAAAATGCCAAAATTACTCATTGGAGAAAAGACAGCCTCTTCAGCAATTGGTTCTGGGAAAACTGGATGTATATCTGTAGATGGATGAAAATAGATCATTATCTCTCTTCTTGCACACAAATTAACTCCAAATGGATCAAAGACCTTGATATCACACCCAAAACTCTGAAACTCCTAGAGAAAACAGTAGGGGAAACCCTTCAACATATTAGAATTGACAAAGACTTTCTGAATATAAAGCTACACTGAATGCAGTTAAATGGGAGATAGAGCAATCACCAGTGGAGATTCTCAACAGTGGACACTGCAAGTCTTAAATTTGGCCAGCCAGGCCAAATGAGCCAACAGGTTCAATAGTGGTATGTCTGTTATGGGGTAAACCAACCATTCTCTCTTTGGACTGGAGGGAAGCTCCACAGAATGGAATGCATGACTGATACTGAAAACCTATGACCTGGGTAGTCATGAGCCCTAGGGGAGTAATGTCTGCTGGTGTCTGGCTAAATGTATATACTATGCTCACCAAACTTCCCAGTAAGCACTTCTGTTAATGTTCACACTCATATATTAATGCTATTCTGACTTTTGGTTAGAGAAGCTTCTATTTTCCGATGGTGGTGACCATGGAATGATTCAGAAGGCACCATGGTGCTGAGAAGTGACAGAGGAGTGCTTAGCACTGAAACATCTCTAATACACCTTCCAAGGAGGTTCAAGGTCCACTGTGGAAGAAGTGGCCAAAAAAAGTAAGAGCCAAAGGAATGGTAGGACTTCTTACAATGCACTTCTCCAGACACAAAATGGCCTGGATATACATGACCTCACAGTGCCTGACACTACCTACACAAGCCCACCGTAACAGGAGAAAAATAGAGACTTATTGTGAGGGGGAGGGGTATGATGAAGAAAGGAGTTTCAAAGGGCAAAGAGGGTGGGAGGAGATTGCCATGGGTTATTGTCTATAATTATGGAAGTTGTCAACAAAACAATAAATTAAAAAAAAAAGAAAGTTGAATTTCAAATATTTTCCTAGTTATCATATGCTAGGATATAATGTTAAAACATTAAATAAGTAAAACTAAAATAAATCATTCAGTAAAACTAAGATACAAAAGAGCATGGAATTATACACAAATGAACCACACTGTCAGTCTTGTAATTTATTGAAGTCCTTGATATGGATATTCAAAGAGAAAATGACAAAGTTGATTGAAATGAAAATGTTCCTTTATTAAGAACTGATATTGGAATACATATGAATTTTCATTTAGTTACATCCATATGACATAATAATACTTAAGTTACTATGTATGTGCTGATATTGAACAAGGAAAATAATCGATGATTATGGGAATTTTTTAACTATAGGAAATAGTAAATATACATAAGGAATTTGAAAACTCAAATATAATCTACATAGCCATAAACTGAATAAAGTTTCAGATATCAATGCAAATTCATCTTTAGCTTAATATAGACTCAAATATATAAAGAAATAATTATGATTATATATAAATACATATACTAACATATCTATATCTGTTATCTATCATCTATCTATCTGTCTATCTATCATTTATCTGTCTATCTGGAGCATATTCCCTAGATCTGTTTATAGGTTCTAGAATCATAAGCACAAATAAACAATAATGTAGTACTATTGAGCATGCCACCGTTCTAATCTAGATTTTGTATGTCACACAACTATAAAACCAGGGCCACATGGAAAAAATGTGATTTCCAGGTCTCAAATGTAAGATATAAAAGAAAAGCTATGTGATTTTTTTACTGTCAGATATTCAAGAAATCCATTTGTAGCAGATCATGGAGAGATAGGAAAATGATCCAAGGAGCTCTCATTGTCCAAAGAGCTCAATGTGATCCAAAATTTTAGCAATGAAGTCACATAGATTACAATTCAACCTATAAAGTGAATTGATTATTGGATATATGAATTGTTTAGAAGAGAAAAATAACCCGTGAAGCATTCTGTAAAAAGTTTGTTCTTCATGCCTTTGGATTCTATATCTATTTAACCAACCATGTATTAAACATATTTAAGCAGAATACAACTGTGCTAAATATAGGTAGGCTTTGTGTGTTAACTCAATAAACAATGCAGCACAATAACCTTTACATGACAATTCTAGAGAATTAAGTATTGAAAGTCACCCAGACTTCAAATATATGAGGAGAGGTGTATCACATATGGAAATTAAGCACCATTTGATATTATTTCAGTTTCCTTGCAGTTGTGTTAGGGCTTATTTAGGTAGAACGCCCATGGAAGTAAAACATGATTATTCACCACTTAGTAATAAACTATATATAGTGACTTATTTCCAAAAATATCTGTAAGCACAAAGGGGTTGCCTATTTTTTGGCACTGTACCGTTACCTATGCCCCTCAGCCAAGCAGCAAAGGGAGAATCAAAGTCATGGTATGAACACATTCCCTGGATATGATTGGTAACATTTAAATGTCTGCCATCATGCTGCCAAAAGTCTATATCTGCCATAATGCCAGAAACAAAACTTCCAAAAAATCCAAATAAATGTACAAACTCTAAAGCATCTAACCTATGCTCTTCAAGATGTTCCAAGTCAGCAAAACGAAGGGAAACATGACAAGTATTCATAGCTCACAAGGGGCTAAGTCACATGACGACAGGGCGCTGTTCTAAATGGGACTATGAAGCAGGCAGATGAGGGAACAAAGGGCAAGGTGAAAATGAGAACAAATTTCAAAAATCATAGAATATATTTGAAGACTCACTAAAACCCCAGGCATGTAAATTTCCACGAGTGCCCTGGATCCCTTGGGGAGGGAGATACTGGTACACTGTAGACATCTTGGATTAAGCATACCATACATCTACTGTTATTTATCTAAAAATATTGAAAATTAGAAAAAAATACAAAATATTCTTCTGGGATAGATATAGCACTACTAGAATTTTATCATTATGTTTGCTTAGCAGTGCTTCCTCACTGTAAATCCATAGCATACTTACATTAGATGCAATGCATGGGTTGTATATTCTTATAATTCTAGCAAGTGGGATGCTGAAGCTAGAAGATCACAAGTGCAAGGCCAGGAAGATCTGAAAAGGGAGACTCCGCTTTTTTTTTTTTTTTTTTTTTTTTTTTTGATAGGGTCTTGCTCCAGCTCAGACTGACCTGGAATTTAATTAAGGCTTGGTCTGGTTGCAAACTCTAAGCAATCTTTCTACTTCAGCTTCCCAAGTGCTGGGATTAAAGCTGTGTGACATCACATCCATGAGATAGAGCTGGAGAGAGAGAGAGAGAGAGAGAGAGCAAGAGAGTGAAATGGGCATATCAGGGCTTCTATCCACTGCAAAGAAACTCCAGATGCATGCATCCCTCTGTGCATCTGACATTACATGGGTACTGGAAAATCGACTTGTGTTGTTAGGCTTTGCAGGCAAGTGTGTTAACCATTGAACCATCTCTCCAGCATGAGAGACCCATGTTTAATTTACAAATATTTTCATTTGTCTTCTTAATATTCTCATTTAAGAAGATAGGTTTGTATTAGACTTGTTCATCATGTATAGTAGTGTTTGACTCATCAGGATTATGAAAATGTTCCAATTATGACATTGAACTTGAAACACATTATTTCATAAAAAAGGAAGAACAAAAGATTAGATGATTATAACTACAATGTTATCTCAAAAAAGTTAATGTTGACAATATTGGAAAATCAATTGTTTTTAGTATCATAATCTAGTGTTTTACTATCATTTGGATAGGTTCAATATTTGGTTATTTTTTCATAGTGTCACTACTTATAGTGAGATGTAGTTACTCAAAGAACTTTAAAATGATCAAGATTCTCTGTTTTATTCACTGGCAGTACATCACTCAGAAGGAATAGATTAAATGTGCTGAAATAAAAGGCAATGAAAATTAATATGAAAGAATAAGATTATTATCAATTGCCTGTCTTATTTGAGAATATATTATCTAGTTTATGACCCATTTTTGACTGAAATTTTGTTCAGGTATATGCCTGATCATAAACTCTGCACTGCTGAAATGAGTAGGGAAATGGTGTCCTTAAAATCAAGTACTCACTTTTTATATGCCTTACACTGGCCTTTGTATAACTTGTCCTTCAAGGCACATTGCTACCCATTTAGTTTCTCTTTGTGTTAAAGATTTTACTTTTTCTTTTTTTCTCTATTTTTATCTCATATTTATACTTCGTAATAATATAAATATTTTCATTGACTTTAAAGATCATTTTGCAAGCACTCATTTCAAAGTAGTATAGATAGGATGAATGCATACAATTTAGCCAGTTATATAAATTATAATTTTGATAAATTCTTCACATTAATGTCCAACTAGACATTTCCTTATTGTGTCAGATGGAGAGTCTTAATCCTACCTCATTTTGCATTCCAATAAGCAGCAAACTACTGAATAAACATTGTCAAATCATAGAACTGTATTTTTATATAGACTACTGGGGTAGAAACACAAAACTCAGTGATACAAAAATGAAAAGTTTGCTTTTCTTTATGGCACTTTAAGCTAGATTTGTGTGTGACAAATCGAATGACAACAAACACATTGGATGGCATGAAACACTTACAAATAAGAAACAAAAATATACTAATCACAGTTCTTTGTCATGTAATCCTGATACACATTATAATGCAATATATTAAATGTATTTTCTCACCGAAAAGATGCAATTGTTTATGCACAATATGTTTGGAGGAAATTGGCTTTGGACCACAAAATTCAGATGAGTGGCAAGATTAAAAGGTGAAAAAGAAAATCACGTAATACATTTGGAAAACTATAGTAAATTATTCTGACATAAATCAAATCATATGATTTTCAAATTATTTATATAATAGAATTGCATGTAGTTTATCTTGAAATATAATGTTATAAATATATGATTTGTATACCTTTAAGTTATATATAAATATATAAAATATTAATATATTAATACATATGTCAACTTTGTATGATGTTACATATAGCATTTGGGAGTGACTTTTGTCTTTGAGAGAGACTGGCTTCTTTAAAAAGATATATAGGCAATGCTTTTATACAAACATACTTGTGAGTGTAACATCAAATTAAATAAATCATAGAGATGGCAGGAAAATATTTTATGGTACCTAACTTATGACAGTTAATATCTGCAATATAGAATATAGATTTTGTAAATTTCTGGCACATAAATGGTATAGCATTCTCAAATATAAGGAAAATGTTGACTAAATTCAAAATGTGTGCATATCACATTGATTCACTCATTTATTGTAAAACACTAATAACTTCAAGTTATAGTAGTCCTGGATTAAAAGTCAGTGTGTCAGCTATCTATTAATTTATTCTTAATCTCTCAGATTAATCAGTTAAATCAATCTACATATTTATTTATATACAAATACCACTGTCCTTTGAAAAGAGTAGGTTTTTAAAAAATGAAATTGGTTAGTAAAAGCTTCTACATGTGATGCTTACCTTGTGAGTTTCTTAGAACAATGACAAAACTCATTCTGAAATTTTCAAGTAAAATTTGTTTTAACTGAAATTACCATAATAAAAGATATGTAAATTTCTCTATGCATTTTTAAAAAATAAATTCGGTAAGAGACAAAAATACTTCTTGGAGTGTCATCAATATTGTGATAGATTGTAGAAAAAAGTTGGGTCAAGATTCTATTGTTGTAATATTCATGTAATCAATAAATAGTCAATCCAAGTTTTGTTGCTGTTACCAATGTCATGAATTTTTACTTGTTAAACTTATCATAAAATTGGAGGGAACATTTTGTCTGTTATTGTAGTTAGGGTGAACACCAACAGAATCATGAAGTCTAGGAACTATAAGTATTTTATAAAACCAAATGTCAGTTTCATTTGGATGATGGTTATCTGCCAAGAATGTTCCCTGCTGTGACACTTACCAGTAGTTTTAAACTACACATTGGCATTGGATTGCTTAGAAGTTTTTTCTTCTAATTATTGAGGCTTTTAAAAAAATATCAAATCAATATTTTTGAATTTATTGCTATTTCAGGCTTGTATTCCTGGAATAAGTTCAACTTTATTTTTTGTACTTTTAAAATAGTAATACATTTTAGTTTCTAAGACTGTTAAGGATTGTGATATGTTCATAGTTTTAGTTCAATTTTTACTCAGTGTGTGCTTGATTTTCAAAATGAGATGAAGTGTCCTATCATTTTCAGAAATCATTTTTGAACAGTTCGTATCATTATTTTCATCAGTAAGCATCATTACTTCCATCAGACTTAGATTTGACCAGACATGTTAACTGACCTGGGTATTTTAATATGAGGAGAAAAAAAAAAAGTATTATCTGTTCAAATTCAAACTAAGTCTACTTGAATGAACTTTAGATATTTGTGACTTCTTAGTTAGAAATAGGGTTGCATTTACTTCTTCAAGAAATCTCTAACACATCTTCAAGATATGTATAAGAAGCTAGAAATGATGGGCATGTGAAATTTTAAGATAAGAAGGAGGTATATCCAGATTGAAAGATAAACAATATTGCCTGGGAAAAGTAAACCACAGAACACTCAGTAAAGGACTGTGTGATGGAGGGTAGAATTCTAGGTCTCCAAGAAGAGAGAGAGGGATGACACCAGCAGTTGAAAGCTAAAAGGCAGCTGTTTCTGAAAAGGGGGATTGACAAGTGTGCAGATTCATCCTCATTATTAAACTGAAAACCGATAAGAACATTAATATTTACAGTTCATGTTATGGAATAAAAGTTTCAAGAGGTAGACATTAGGAAAAACCAGTAGGAATGACAAAAATAAGCAATCTACTTCCTCCTCATTATACTACACCCATGTTTAGCACTTTAACAAACACCCTAGTGTACACATAGATAGTATGTGCATATAAGCTGCTAAGATTATAACTAGTATTGATCTAGGAGTAAATTATGAATATTAATGCCTTACAGATAACTAGAATCACAGACTATTTTCCAAGCAGTAAAATGACAGCAAAATTAACAAAAGGAGTAATCACTGTTTCTGAAAGTGAAATTTTAGTAGTACAAAAATTAAATATCTATATCTTCTCAATATTGCCAGAAAATTCTTAGGAATGGATTAAAAACCTGTGCCCAATGATGAGTGACAAAATAAATTGCTTCTGGTCAGATGTTTGTCAATCAGTGTAAGAGTAACTGCAACAGTAAGATTGGTACCAAGAAATAGGGACATTACTGTGATGAATCAGATCATTTAGGTTTTGGTCTTTTGAAAGTTGTGTGCTTGGGCTGGGGAGATGGCTTAGCAGTTAAGGCACCTGCCTCCTAAGCCTAAGAATGCCTGTTCCAATCTTCAGGTCCCACGTTTAGCCAGATATAAAGTGATGCAAGGAATCAATGCTGCACTTTCCCACAATGGGTCACACACATCTGGAGTTCATTCTCAGCAGCTGAGAGGCTGCTGGGGGTGGGGGCATCTCTGTCTTCCTCTCCCTCTCTCCCTCTCTCTCTCTGTGTCTCTCTCCAAAATATATAAATAAATAACTAAAAATAAAAGAAAGAATCTTGTGTGCTAGAAGATTATGGAAAGATTTGGTACTTTCCAATGGGGGAGCCTTGCAATATTTTAAGCACAGCATGATAGACTATTCTGGAGAGAGTTTGAAAATACTAAATACAGAGACAATTGTGGACTCTGAAGGTTTAGCTAATGAACTTTTAAAGGAGAAAGAACAAACTTTCTTGGAACTGTGCTACTGGCGAAAATATTGGGTGTGTTCTTCTGCCCATGCCTAAAGAATCTTTTCAAGATTGAGTTTAAAATCAATGGACTGGTGTGCTTGATGGAAGGTATGAAATAGGAAATATGTAGTTTTTAATCAAAGGAAAAATTTGAGCAAGTTTATAATTACTGACACAGAGACAGGTTTTAGGATACTGAAGCTGAACTTGGTAAGCAGATTAACACCTCCTGTGTGGACCTGTGAAAAGGGGACAACTTCTCCCATCATTGTGCAACTTCCCCTAGGTGTATAAGCTTTAAATAAATCCTGTTCCTCCCATAAACTGTGCCTTGTTTGGAAGTTTATCCAAGCAATCTGAAGCTAACTTCAACATCCAATGTCTCCTTGGAATCCCTTTATACAATGCAAATGTTTATATCATTGTGTCTTGGAAGTAGTAAAGTGTGTTTTTGATCATACAAGACTCTCACATTTAAGAGACCATCTTAAATATCAGATGAGACTTGGGACTTTAGAATGGTGTTAAATTTAGTAAAGACTATAGGGATCTTTGAAGTTGGCCTGAATGTGAATTATGAGATGATCATGAGTCTATTGAGGTCAGCACTGCAGTGTGGCAGCTTGAATGTGAATATGAATTCATGTCCACCATAGCTTGAGGTATAAAGAATGGTTTGAGTTCTGGCAGTTCATTTTTGCTGGCTGACAGTGGTGTCTCTTTGCTATTGATCTATGGAAGTGAGGCAGCTTCTACTGTGTTCCCATGGAATCTGCAAGCCTGAAATAATCCTTTTCCTCCCATAAGCTGCTTTTTGTTGGGTGTTTGTTCCACAATAATAAAGTAACTGTAACAGGTGTTATTAAATTAGAATGTCTTGGTTTAGGTTTGTTTTGTCCTACTGTTTTAATTTATCTTAATTTTCTTAAAATATATTCCATTCAATTCTTATAACTTTCAGTGTTGCTAGTAAGTTTTACTTGTTTTCTTTTTGTTTTGTTGTTGTTCTTTTGCCCCATATAAATCACCCATAGTGTCTGAATTCTGCATCCTGTCTTTTTCATGGATATGCTACAGAATTTAGTTAGCTGCCCCTTTAAATATAATGTGAAAGATGCTATGTAAATATATTCATATGGCAAGCTATACCTACCATGGAGAAAAATTACCAGCTATATAAAACCAAAGAAGGTATAGACATCAATTGTGCAAATCTATATTCTCAGTATTTACTAAGACAATGTGATTAATTTGCAAAACATTTGAAGTCATTTTCAGTCTCACCAAATACAAGAGTTCCTTCTTAGCAATTTCCCCAGTCATTGTATCATATGTACATTTTTATCACAACATTGAATGTATTAGGATAACTTAATTTGTTTATAGAATAACTACCATTTTTAAAAATTTTTTTAGAGGTAGAGTCTCACTTTTCCTAAGGCTAACCTGGCACATACTTTGTTGTTCAACTATGGTCTTGGGTCATGGTGATCTTCCAACATTATCCTCCCAAGTTTTGGGATTAAAAGGTGTGTGCCACCATGCTTGGACCCTGCTGATTTTGATATATAGGCTGATGTATTGTTGATCTGCTTATTTTTAGTCTTTTTTTTTTTAATATACTATAAAATATTTGTTCTGGGCTGGAGAGATGGCTTAGCGGTTAAGGCGCCTGCCCACCAAGCCTAAGAATGCTGGTTTCAATATCCAGCAGTTCCAACCTCCAGCTCCCACGTTTAGCCAGATGCAAAGTGACGCAAAGGTGCAATGCCACACTTGACCACAAGGGGGTGCACCATCTGGACTTTGTTCGTAGTGGCTGAGAGGCTGCTGGCATGCCCATCTCTATCTGTCTTCCTCTCCCTCTCTCTCTGTCTCTCTCTTTGTCTCTTTCCAAAATTAAAATAAATATTAAAAAAATTTGAAAAAAATATATTTGTTCTGATTACTTTATTACTCAATTTCTGATATATTCTTGTTACTTTTGCCCCAAAGGAAGAAATATTTTACTCTGTAAATATAGTTCGTCATTGTTCTATTTTTATGGCATACAAAATTTTCTGCATCAATATTTATAGACTAATCTTTATCCTTATTTATTTAAATAATTTAAAAGTATATTTTTGACTTTTTAGATTGCATAATAACTACTCATCAGACAAAACTATGAATATTAGAAAAAGCACAAAATCACATTCATTTCTTATGATTTTGAAACTACAGATATTATAATTTATATATTCTACAAACTACAGTGTTTAAATTGTATTTTAAATAAATTGCAATATTATAAATATATTACTTATTTATTTATTTGGTTGAGACAGAGAGAGAGAGAGAGAGAGAGAGAGAGAGAGAGAGAGATAAAGAATAGTGTGCCAGGGCCTCTAGCTACTGCAAACAAACTCCACATGCATGTGCCACCTTGTGCATCTGGCTTACATGGGTGCTGGGGGAATTGAACTGGGGTCCTTTAGCTTTGCAGGCCAATGCCTTAATTGCTAAGACATATTCTCCTAAAATATTTTTAAATATCACATTTATTTAAATTTGAAAAATTCTTGGATAAGTAAATGAATAAAATTTTATTTCTATTTTATACTAAATTTTCTTAAACATAGTTCTTATAAGAGTAACAACCTCAGATTAGTTTGAAAAAAAAAAAAAAGTACAATGTTGGGATGGAGAGATGGCTTAGTGGTTAAGGCACCTGCCTGCTAAACCTAAGAACCCTGTTCCAAGCTCCAGGTCCTACATTTAGCCAGATGCAAAGTGACGCAAGGGCACAATGCCGCACTTGTCCACAAGGGTTCGCACCCATCTGGATTTTGTTCACAGCAGCTGAGAGACTGCTGGCGTGCCCATTCTCTATCTGTCTCCCTCTCTCTCCCTCTTTCTCTGTCTCTCTCTCTCCAAAAAAAAAAAAAAAAAAGTACAATGTAAATGTGAAAAATCACTTACATTTATCCCCAAAGTATCCTATTTTCTATTAAAAAATGTATAAAATGGAAAACATTTAACAAAATATATTTTATCTTTCTTGCCTTCATATATGCATTGAGTGCAAGCAAGTGGCCATTCTCTTGCATGGATTAGAGATTACCCAATTATTCTGCCTTTCATAGAACATATAGCATGAAAGGAAGGCATTTTGGCTCTAAATTAGAAGGCAAGTTATAAAATTGATAAGAAACTATTTCAATATTTTTCACAAAATATTTATATCATCAGTTAATAAATCAAATCATCAATAACCCCCTATGATATACACTTATGTATATTTAATTTCAGTTCTATAG
This sequence comes from Orientallactaga sibirica, assembly GCA_036365145.1. Classification (NCBI taxonomy): domain Eukaryota; kingdom Metazoa; phylum Chordata; class Mammalia; order Rodentia; family Dipodidae; genus Orientallactaga; species Orientallactaga sibirica. The sequence goes on from JAEOAD010000024.1 coordinate 27,540,970, forward strand.
AAACATTACTATGAAGTGTGGTGTCCTGTCATTTTCCTTATTTTGAAATATATATATCTACATACTTGGGAGGGAGAATGAAGTAGAGACAAAGACAGAGAGAGAGAGAAGAGAAGAAAAACAGAGAGACACAGACAGAGACAGACACAGAATGGGTGCAACACAGCCTTTACCCACTACAAATGAACTCTAGCTGCATGCATCTGGTTTAGATTAGCATTGGAAAATCAAACCTAGGTCCTTAGGCTTTGTAGTAAATACCTTAACTGCTGAGTCATCTCTCTGGACCCTGAAATATATTTAAATGTTAGGTTCTATACATGTAATTACATAGTTAAATACTGTCAATAACCAGAAGGAAGCTATAATTTAATAAGAATCTCTTTGATTTGACACACTTTGTGAGTCTAACCTGTGTCTTCCAAAAAATCAATAATGCTAAATCAAAATCTTTAGGCACATAAAGGACTTTAATTGACTGTTTGTGTGAATTTAGCCAGGGAGAATTAATGCAGCTTTGAATGTTTGTGTTACTTCGTTTCAGTTCTCATTTTACCATTTCTACTTCATAGCAAACTGAATACTCTCTAGGAGAAAAAAATAGCCTGTAATATAGAACATGAGAACTATAACTGTTTAGTAATTATGTCTCATGATGATGTTCTTTATTGGAAAAGGCAATGTTCATACTACCTCCATCTGTTGGGAGAATTATGACTCCTCCATATTCATAATTCTTAAACCCTGATTCTAGAGGTCTCAGAATGCATTTTTATTTGGAAGGAGAATCATTGTGGATACAATTAGTGAAGTTAAGGTCAAACTGCTGTAGACGTGATTCTACTCCAATATAAGTGTTTTTCTCTCCCTGGCTGAGAAGACACCAGAAACTGGGAAAGAAAATTGAAACTCATCATTCTGAAGGAATTGCATGATAATACAATTTTCTTGTCTGAGCCACCCAATTTGTTGGGGTTTGGTATCTCAGTCCCCAAAACAAGCAAACAAACAAACAAACAAACAAACAAACAGACAAAAGACAAAACGATGAATAGGAAACAGTGTAGTACTTCTGTAAGAAATACCTAAGGTATGAAAGTTTGTGGAATCTGGAAACACCTGTAGTACATCAGCGAAACCAACAAAAATAAACCCAACAACAACACCAGAAAAAGAAGTTACAGTAAAAAGAAATGTCACTAACAATGTGTTCCTATAGAGGTCTCAAGAACAGAGAAACATGATATTAGAAACTAGTGGAAACATAATTCTTGCTATAAGGTGACAAAGAACTTGTCTGATATCTTTTTTATTTATGTATTTATTTTAATTTTCCATTCATGTTGGTGCCTTGGGTAACCTCCCCCCTGTCCTCCTCCCTCCAAAGGGACCCTCCTCATTGGTGAATGTGGGTCTTGCTTTGTTAGGGCAGACATCAGTTGTGGGGGAGAGGCAATATCTCTGTGCACAATTACCCAACTCATGGCTCTAGCACTCTTTCTGCCCCCTCTTATGTGAATTTCCCAGAGCCATATTGGGTTCATTTTAGTTCTACTTCAGTGATGAGGTCTTGGGAGCTTCTGTGTCTCTGGATATCTGGTTTAGTAGGAGTTGAGTGTTTTCTTTGTCTATCTCTTTCAGCTTTGTGCTGGTGTCAGGTTCACTGAGAAAGCTGCACTCTTGCCATTTTTCTTATTACAGTATCATTTCAGCTGGGGCCCTGGTGAGGTGCAATAGGCTGATCCTCCCTTTAGGTTCGGCGTCCATCTGAAAAAGATATCCTGTATGAAAAGTTGAATGTAGCAATATTCTAGATGGAGAAATATTTTGTTTCCTTTTGTTTATGATAAAATTAAAGAAAAAAAATAAGAGCTGTTGATGCTGTGGAACCAAAAACTACAAAATAATGCTATAACTGTGATAAGACAAAGACATTTAATAAATAATGAAGTGATTGATACATGAATTCACTCAAGCATCTATAGTGAAGCAGTGCTATCCTGAACTGAAAAAAAAAAAAAAAAAAAAAAAAACAGTGATGGGATGAATAAAGGAGGATTTCTGGCATCCTAGAGCTATGAAATGGGTCAGCAGAGCTATTCCTCTAGGAAAGTACCCTTCAAGAGAAGTGAACATTGTTTCCAAATATTGGTTCAATTCCTGATTATCTCTTGTTTTCCATAAGTTCAGATTCCTCTTTGATTTCAGACAGCCAAGGCACTATTCCTGGATCACAGAGCTGGAAGAAACAAGCAATTTTAAAATTAAAATAAAGCAAGAATTCTGCCCATCCAATGAAAATCCTTTTTAAGAAATAGACAAGCAACCATTCCCTTCAATACTGAGTGTCTTTGTCTAACATTAAAAAGTTTTTTTTTTTTTTTTGAGGGGGTTTCTGTATCATCCAAGCTTTCAGCAAATAGAAATAAAATTTAGTTCAGCATTAGATTTTATTAATTATTAGTATGTGAGAAATAGACAAAAAAGAGTTAACATTAGGGAATCTTAAACTTACAATATTGCAAAAAATGGCTGGTTGTATGTATTAACAAATCAAATGAAGAGCTATTTGGTTTCAGTAATGGTATTTTCCAATGTCCAATGACTTCAAATCTCCTGGCAATTATCCTACCTCTGCCTCCAGAATGCTGGGATTAAAGACGTGAACCACCACGTGTGGCCAAAATGAAGGTTTTAAGCATGTAAGAGAGTTAACTGTTCAGGAATACAACTCATTTCTGAAGAATGAGAAAAATGTTGCCTTACTAAATAAACAACATGTTTCTTTCCTAAGTGAATGCAGTTTTTAGAAGTAATTATAGTATAAATCAATATATCAAGAATTGATTAATTAAATATATACTATAAATCATTTTACTGTGACATTTCTTTTTGATTTTTCAAGATAGGGCTTTGTTCCTTCCCAGGCTGACCACGAATTCAATAAGTAGTCTCATGCTGGCCTCAGAGTCAGTGATCCTCCTACCTTGGCTTCCTCAGTGTTGAGGTTAAAGGCATGTGCTACCATTCCCTGATAGAGTTATTGTGACTTTTAAAGCTAGAAAGGTAAAAAAGTTGAACGATCAAAAAATATATGACATGATTGACTATTCAAAATGTAAACATATAAATTAATGCTTAAAATATACAGCATTGCTGAAGGTCAAGCAATTTTATCCCATTATTATGTTGATCTAAATCGAAATGCAGAAGTTTTGCTGAGGGTTTGTTTGATAAATTATCATGTAGATTTTGTCAGTTAATTTCAAGTATAAGTGTAATAATAACCATTTTTTTAAATTAAATATACAGCTAAAAGTACATTGTATATATGTGACGGGTTAGCCATGATACATTAGGCCAAGAAACAACCTAGTCTAACCCATGAATTAGAATAAAATGTGCTTCAAATATATCCAAATATATATGTTGCAATATACCAAGACCTTTTTTTCTTTTCCAAAAATTGCATTCATAAATTGCCATACAACATCAAAAGTTTGTATAACCAATAGGGTATATTTGTTTGTCTGTTTGTTTCTTTGTTTTGGTTTTTCAATATAGGGTCTCACTCTAGCTCAGGGTGAACTGGAATTCACTCTGTAGTCTCAGGGTGGCCTCGAGCTCACAGTGATCCTCCTACCTCTGCCTCCCAAGTGCTGGGATTAAAGGCCTGCACCACCACACCTGGCCAATAGGGTATATTTGAATAGTTTGGTAACTGCTTTGGTATATCAGCTTTAAGGATTTGGGACCATGAGATATACATTTATGGTGATGATCCACATTTTTTTCTATAAATGTGTTTTATGAAGTTTAAAGGGACCACCATGTCTACATGACAAATAAAGTTTTCATATGATTTATTTGTCTACATTAGTCACACAGTCTCAGAAAAAAAAAAACTGTTAAAAGTGGATAGACATTTTCTTCAGTGAAAAATATTTTACAGGCAAAGATTTTTTAAAGTGCTAACACAATTAAGTGTTAATTATGACAAAGGTCTTGGAAGTTTTTGTTCATCCTGTTTCTATTGTGAGGATTCTAATGAAGTGTGCCTTATCTCACTATGTTTAACTGTGATAAATTCTTACTTAAAATTAATCTTTTGTCTTGGTTTAATTCTTATTCACTATTTCAATAGTATTATATTTTCTAGTCTGAGGAACAACATTCTAATTAGTGCTCTAGCTCAAAGAGAACAGATACTCCCTGTTCAAATGAGACCAAGAAATACACATGTGTACAGATAATTGTATAAGTAAACTATTATCTCACATATATTTAGGTACTTGCTTTCATTAATGAACCTTAAAAACCTACTGCTGAGAGTCATTTGATTCTAAGGTCTTAATATTTTTAAAGTAAAACTTTAAGTAAAAGTAAAACTTAGATCTTAAAATGGATGATCTAAATATTTTAAAGGGTTACAAACTTCTGTTGATATGAAAAAGATTCTGACAAAAGCTCAAATTTATTTATTTCCTATTTTAAAACAATTTCTCATTATGGATATAGTCCATGGTCTTATAATTTGATAAGACTATATTCATAATGATTAGCGATATAAGATTTAACCTAATTATGCTTTATAGTTATGATTAAAGTAAATATCTTATTTTCTGATAAAAAATGTAAAATAAAATACGTATTCTTAATAGTTCCAATATTCTGATTTGGAAGATGTCTACATGCATAATATTTGCATATTCTGATTTTGTAAAGCTCATGTTTTCTTAGTGAAACTCTTAAAATATTCAATTATTTAATATTTTATAACTAAATTAAGTATCTTATCCATCTTTTGGTATCAAATCTTGCTTTACATTTAGAATTCTGTTCTCATATGCTTTTGGGATTTTTTACTACATGTAAAAGACAACAAGATATCCATATTTGAGATGAGAATTTTTTAAACTTGAAAACAAATAGATTATTTTTTGAATACACATATGTGTGTGTGTATAAAATGCATGCATATCTGTTATTCTAATGATTATCCAAATTTTGCAGAAATTATTAACAAAGGTAATACTCCCTTGTAATAACACAGCAGCTTGTACCATGGTTTGGGCTTTGTTTCCTGCAAAGATCAGTATAGTAACAATTTCAACTGTTGGGACTATGTTTCTGTCATCTTCTCCCCTTAGCTTCTGTGTTGTGAAAGAAATCTCAAAGACATGGGCTGGAGAGATGGCTTAGCGGTTAAACGCTTGCCTGTGAAGCCTAAGGACCCTGGTTTAAGGCTTGATTCTCCAGGACCCAAGTAAGCCAGATGCACAAGGGGGCGCATGCATCTGGAGTTCTTTTGCAGTGGCTGGAGGCCACTGGCACACCCATTCATTCTCTCTACCTGCCTATTTCTGTATCTCTCTCTCTCTCTCTCTCTCTCTGTCTCAAATAAATAAATAAATAATAAAATATTTTTAAAAATGCAATCTCAAAGACATAAGTGATGCTGGATCCTCATGATACTTTCACAAAACAAGTACCAGCCCATGTGAGCACACGGCTTATTAACTTGCTCAACTTCTAGATTTTACCATTTCCAGTTCATAGGATATATCCTCAGTGTTCTTCTATTTATCTCTATTTGTATCACTTGTATCAATGTATCTGCCACTGAAGGTTTTGTAATCATGCTTTTCTTTAATTTACAACTATGTTCACAGTTCCCCTAAGGACACAAAGTTGTGAAGTTCTCTGCACCATTTCTCCCCATGATGTTTCTTATTCAATCAGTTATGCATTTGTAGGTGTTAATTTCATAGTATCCATGTTAATTCCCTTCTGTTTTTCATTTTGCTATCTTAATTTTGGCATTAAATAGTACTGGTACAAATATTAATGCATTATAAATCATTTTCTTCCTAGAACTTTTTTTGCTCACTCATATATTCATTGATGATATAAAGCAATTTTAGACATCGGTGAAACTCCAGATGATAAAAATATCTTGCATCAACTCCTCTTTGGGATCTGATTATCCCTAATAATAGAAAATTCATCTTTTATGTGTATTTGTGTGTAGTGTGTTGTGGCTATATACATATATGATCATGAATGCATGTAGATATACAAGTGTGTTTGTACATTCACTGTGTGTGAGTGTGTGTGTGTGTGTGTGTGTGTTTGTGTGAAAGACAGAGAGAAAAAGAGTGAGGGAGAAAATCTATTACCTTCAAGTGTTTTATTTTATTGGGAACTTTCATATATGAACATATTGAATACTGTTAACATTTCCAATGTTAGGTTATCCATCTTATGTCCTGTCTCCCCTGTTCCCGCTCCTCTGAAGGCCCTCTTCAGTATTCAGGTATTGGTTGCACCACTGAGGAGAGGATAATGTCTCACAGTACACATTGCCACTCTTCAGCTCTTACATCATCCTACCCCTTTTTGCTGTAATGTTCCTTGAACTTTGAGTTATGTTAGAAGTCTCCTTCAGTGTTAAGCTCTCTGCAGCCCTTTTAAATTTTATTTTTGCTATTATAATCTTTGAATGTCTTCATTGTCTACTATCATCACCATAAAGAAGGTTCTCTGAATAGCCATGTGAGCAGACCTTATATATAATCTGTCTCTTCCTGTGAAAGGGTTCCTGGTTTTTCTATATCATGCTCTTCATTTTTTGAGACAGGGTCTTGCACTGAACTCAGAGCTCACTAATTTGGGTAGACAACCAGCTAGCAAGCTTCAGAGTTTCTCCTCTCTCTGTTTCCCTGGGATTGGGATTACAAACACATGTGGGTACAAATGTTTGTTTTATGTGGATACTGTTGATCCAAATTCAGGTCTTCAGGTTTATATCAGAAGAATTTGACTGCCTGGACATCTATCTCCCCATCCCCCCTCTAAGATTAGCCTCAATTATTTGGTAATACTTGCCAGATGTTTATTCACCCCTTGAAAAGGAATTCTTACTTTAGTTTCCAGCTCTGAAATTTGTAGATTTTCTTATATTGAATAGGAAACTGGAACAAGATAACTTTGGAACAAGGGGATGTCACCTCACCTGCCCAGGAAGAACTAGTGCTCACTTTTGATGTAGTCTCATGCAAGATGGCTGCAAACAATTTCTCAACAAGAGCACCCATTACTTCTTTCTCAGCCTAGCACACCTCAGTGGGTTGGCCTCTCCCTAGCACAGCAGCTAGGGCCCAGGAGAATCCACGGAGAAATTGGTGAGATAAGCAAGAATGCTGCTAGCATGATCCTGAGAGCCTGAGTAAGTGATGGAGACAGACACTGAGGATACTCAAAATGCACCAAAGCAGAAACCCTGAAGCTGCTGAGTGCTTAACACTAAAATAGACTTAAAGTGTGCCTACGAAGGCTCCATGAATTTTCTGAAAGAAGGAGTAGAAAGACTGTAAGAGCCACAGGGTGGGAGGGAATATCAAGAGGCAATACCCTCCCACATGCAAAATGACTGACTGCTGTTCTCACAATGCATAATCCACGACTTGGTGGTAAACACCAGCAATCCCACTAAGAAGGGCCCTGAGTGGAGTGGGGGTAGGGAGGAGGGCAATGATGGTACCAACACGTGATTTGTCACTACAAAGTTTCAACATAATATTTTTTTAAAGTGAAAATATTTTCTTTATTGCAATTATTTTCATATGCAAGTAATTTTATGGGGATTTTGAAGCACAGTATGATGGATCTTTCTCTAATTCAATAGTTTATCCTGTTGGTTTTTTTAATTTATTTATTTCAGTTTTATATTCATATTGGTGCCTTTGATAGCCTCCTCCCTGTCCTACCCCCCCACCCCCGAAGGGACCCTCCTCATTGGGAAATGTGGGTAGTGCATTGTGGGAGTAGCCAACAGTTATGGGGAAAAGGCAATGTTTTTAAAAATGTGTGCAATTCTGTTTTAGTCAAATAGTTTGAAAATAAACGCTGATCACGTGAATGTAGCTATACCCCTCCCATGTATTCATACAGACCCCGTGTTTTGCTTTCCATCCAATAGAAGGTGTCAGAAGTAAACCCAGCTCAAACTGACACTTCAACTTCAAAGTTCTGGCAGCATATCCAGGCTTTGTTATATCTAGAGGTATCAGAGAAAATGGTGCAGGGTACTCAGCAAAAGAACAAATATCTCTAATGACAGAGCCAGTGAGTGTTTTCTGGATGATTTTTCTATTTTATTATGTGTTGATTCAATCTGTCAACAAGTCCCTTTTTCTATTCTCACTGGCAGTTGACAGCTGTGTGTATTTTAGGGCATGGACATTCTGATGAAAGACCATATGTAATTATTTGTTGTGTTAGGTATTTAGATTCTCTGTGATTTAAAACAATAGTGATGGCAATAATTATTATGTTCATGCAAATGCTGCAGAATTTAATTTACATATAATATAATCGTATCTCCTATTTTGAGCCTTGCATCCCCTGTAATTATAGAGCTTTAGATTAACTGGTGCCTTGCAATAAATATTATTTTCTTCATAACTGACTCCATGGAAAGTTTAAGGTAGGCTTATTTTGTCTCATTTTGTCCCTTAATTTATTTTATCAGTTACTTTTGTGAAGGTGACAGAACCATTAAAATTTTGAAAATAATCATTTAAATTTTCTGGCAACAAAGAATGATCACATGATTAATTTCTATATACCTAGAACTGAACAACAAACAGAATAATTTCTGAAAATAGAAAGTTAAATGTTATGTTGTGTTAATATCAGTTAAAATCCTCTAGCAAAACAGAACCAATAAGTTGTGTGTGTGTTTTAAGTGTGTGTGTATGTGTGTGTGTGTGTGTGTGTGTGTGTGTGTGTGTAGTTGGCTCAGAGTTATGGAGTCTGACAAGTTCTACCAACATTACTGTGGGTTGACACCTGAAGATCCAAAAGAAACAGTTGTATATTTTCTATATTTTCCTTTTATGGAAAAATCTTAAAATAAGGAGAACCAACGGTGTTATCCCCATTTGATGTCTGGCAAACACAATATTCAGGGAGTGCTCCTGATGAGATCTGAGGAAAAAGACAGAAAATACCAATGTTTTTTTCAACTAATTGTAAACATTACTATATGACTATATTATATATTGCTAATATTCACTTTGGATTATACTCATGATTCCACTCACACACCCCAGTTCCACTGAGAGCCCTCATCAGTGGGGTTATCAGATATGTATGTGTATATCGTATATATAATTTCAGAATGAATGCTAAATAAATCTCTGTATGCCAGTTAAAAATAAAAATAGTGCTGGAGAGATGACTTAGACACTAAAGTATTTGACTTTGAAGACTAAGGACCCAGATTTGATTTCCCAGTACCTATGTAAGCCAGATGCACAAGGGGACACATGTGTCTGGAGCTCCTATGCAGAGGCTGGAAGCCCTCCAATGCCCATTCTCTCTATATATCTGCCTCTTTCTGTCTTTCTTTAAAATAAATAAATACATTTTAAAAAATAAAAATAAAGAATCTCTGGGGCTGGGAAGATGGCTTAGTGTTTACAGTTCCCCAGTACTTATGTATATCCAGAGAAAAGAAAGTAAAGAAAAAAAATGAAAAAGGAAATGTCTTCAATGAAGCCAGTTGTGCAGAATTGTCTCCTTCCAGGTATGGTTTCAGTCTTTTCCTTCTCATCAGGACTTCCGTTGACTGACTGACATCCACTTGCTTTCATGATGAAAAGCTGCTTTCCTTGTTCTAGTTTGTTTATGCTAATCTCATCAATAATCACCCTCACAGAAAAACTCAGGATAATACTGAACTCAGTATCTTGACACATAATGAATCAGTCAATTTGACAACTAAAATTAATCATCATTAATTTTATTACCATTAACATTTCAAATTAACACAACAGGAGTATTACATGAATGATAGAAAGGAGAAGAAACTTTGGATGCATATCGTATAACTAAGTGCTAAGGAGTATATATACATATATGTGTGACATATATGTGGAGTGACAGATGAGTTCCCTTCTCATGCTGTTGGCAGTATATGAACTTTTCATTTGTAAGCATTTATCATATCTCTGGTCATCTGCTACACCATATCAGATAGAGTTGTATACAGTGTACTTGGGCAAGCCTATCTATGTTTCCTATTAGTAGATAGTGGACATTACTCGGGATTCCTATTTGTAACTTTCAATGAGACCATTAGCATGGGAGAACACTGGAGGTATAGTCTGCTCTGGGCCTCTGTGGAAGCCCTGGGTGCTACATGAACAGCCAATTCAAGACATAGTTTTGAAATATATGTAATTAAAAACTATGTTCCCAATGGAACAAGGGGCATGGCAGTTACGTATGAAGGGCACATGATCCAGCTTAGCCTCTCATTGTAGATGATGGGTGGATGAGGACTTTTGCTCATGTCTATCTTTTACCCCTATTAGATTCTCCAAATGATAGACCGGTTGCTTTCCCCAGAGCAGTGTGGTTCGCTCTTTGTTCATGCTTTTTTGGAAATACTCTGCATGTATCCAGAGCTTCTGCAAAATTGTGAAATGGAAAGAAGTGATGTGAGGGGGTAGCACCTGTTTGATTCCCTGGGAAGCTTGACCTCTCAGTTTTCATTAAAGTTTCATACAGGTTCAGTTCCTGGTTAAATTTGGGACCCAGATTTCTCTATGCTCTGTTCAGAAGGTGTACATGGGACAGTGGTGGTAGGGCTGACATCAGCAAAGCAACCACATTACCCTGCCATTCCCATTCACATATTGGGGAAGCCCAAATGCTAGCCTGTCTGGGGAAACATAAGCTGAGATAAAAGCTTAATTTCCAAGTTTTAGATATATAAACTTAAGGCATGTGGGGTGGTTTGATTCATGTGCCCCCCACAAACTTAGGCGTTGTGAATGCTAGGTTCCCAGCTGATGGAGATTTGGGAATTAAAGTCTCCTGGAGGTGTTATATCACTGGGGTCAGCCTTATAGGTATTATAGCCAGTTTTTGTCACATTCTCATGTTTCTGTGGTCCAACTGATATTGGCCAGTGGGTGATGTCTATTCTCTGCTCATGCCATCATTTTCCCTGCCTTCATGGAGCTTTTACATCAAGCCTGTAAGTTAAAAATGAACCTCTTTTTCCCCCCACAAGCTTCTCTTGGTTAGGTGATTTCTACCAGGAAGGCAAACCTGATTGCAATAGTTTATCTGTCTGAATTTGCACCTTGGACCCATGCTGTGGTAGTTCATATTAGAAAAAATTGGCTTGGGCAAAAAATTAAGGAAAATAAGGGAGATCTAAAGCCTTAGAATAATATATCTAGAGTGGATACAGAAACTCTAGGAGCTATTGGTAGGCCAGCTGGCAGGAAAGGTGATCCAATGTAGAGAAGTGTCAGCAGTTTTAGGCAAGCTCAAGGGAAATGATGTCTAACATCTGCTCATGGCATGCTTTTCCCTTCTGTCATGAAGCCTCCTCTCCAGACTATTAGTCAAAATAGAAAATAAAGTTAAATTAAATAAACCTTTCCTCCTTCAGCTGCTTTTGGTCAGGTCTTTGTCTCAGCAACAGGAAGATAGCTACAACAAGTGGGTGGACATACATCGTAAGAAATGCTGGTGCCATCATAAATACATAGGGAACAGGCTAGTAAGTATTGCAGTAGGTGAGAAAAGAGGCATAGTTATTTCTCACAGTAATTTAGTAATTTTAAACTTTACACAGAAAATGCTGCTATAGAATATGACAGTAAAAGCAAGTAGGTAAATGCACATGGGAGTAATAGAGTCACATCAGTGCATTAAAACCAGAAAGAAATAATAATGATGGTAATATAACAATGGGTAAAGATAGAGCTCTGTATTCTGTCAGCTTACTTCAAAATTGTCAGTTATTTCTAATTGCCTAATTTTTTACTTTTAGGAAACAATTGTTGTGCTATTCTTTCATATCATCTCTCATTACATACATTATATTACATACATTCCTTTTGGCTAATTTAGAAAGATTAGTTTATCATTTTCATCAACTCTGTGATGTTCTCATTTACAGTATTTTTATTGTCAGTGGGAACATTACCCGATTTTTTTTTTCCTCTTTTCAATAAGTTTAAATAAGATTCAGTTCCAGTATTTCTCTGAGTTCATGCCTAAGAAATATGACTTTTCTTATATTCCAAAAGGAACAGACTGAAGACATTCACAAATTTCCCCACAGTTCTGAGGTTTGTATGCTCGGTATACCCTATCTTATAGCTGGAGAAATTTTACTCAGCTTTCTTTTGTTTTCCTACTTTTCTGTGTGAATATGCATCTAGAGAGTACTCAGGATTGTAACATTTAGTTGATTACTCTATGACTTAGTACAAGATATTATAATACAATAAATGAAGAATATTTTAAATAGCAACTAGAAATCACATATTCCCATGTTTTTGATTTGTGTCCTCTGATTGCCAAATAAAAAAGGTTTATACTTTAGTGTTATTTTGACTGTTATTCTCTTTTTCCTTGATGTTTGTGAAAATTTTATGGGTTAGGCTTGTTCTATATGTTGCATTGAAGTTGTTCGTTTGTTATCCTAGTTGCTCTGTTTGTAGAAGTATCACATTCTTTATGTTTGAAAATTATAGGTGAAATCAGTGGGTTTTTTTTTTTTTTTTGTATTTTATGTATTTATTTATTTGAGAGAAAACGGGCATGCCATGCCCTCTAGCCATGGCAAACAAAGTCCAGATGCATGTGCCACCGTTGTATGTGACTTATGTGTATACTGGGGAATAGCTCTTTGGTCCTTAGGCTTCACAGGTGAGTGCTTTAGCTGCTAAGCCATATCTCTAGCCTGACTAAGTTTTTGATTTGACATAACAGAGATTGCGGTATGTATTAAATACAAAATGGATAATTCCTGAAATTGTAGATGTTTATTGTGAGACTGGCAGTTAGGTAATAATTGCAATGTTTTGTTTTACTGAAAAGCAAAAAAAAATGAGCACTTAGAAAGGACCTGTCCAGACTGGGATATTTAGTTGTGCTTTCATACCAGAGTTATTGTTATCTCATGAATATAGTAACTTCATTTTATATAGAGTTAGTCTCAAAGTAGGATCTAGGACTTATAGTTAACTTTAACTTTTGGAATATTTTATGATTTATTTGCAAGCACAGAGAAAGAGAGAGAGAGACAGAAAGAGAGAGAGGGAGAGAGAAATTGGGTGACTGAGGAAACTTTGCCACTGCAATCAAACTCCATTCGTGTGCCACTTTCTGTATTTGGCTTTACCTGGATGCTGGAAAACTTAATATGGGCTTTCAGTCTTTGCAAGCAAGCACCTTTACCTGCTGAGCAATCTTTTCAGTCCCTATTTTAACTTTTGAGGAAGTCATAATTTTTAAAGGGCAATAGAGATTCACTTTCCCACCATCAGTGTATAAGCATGCTTGCTACACCCTCACCAAATATTGCCATCTTTTGAGTTTTGATAATGGTCATCCTAACAGGAGTAATTTGATGCCTCATCATGGTTTGAATTTGGTTTATCTGTCTATCATCCAGAGCACATGCACCTCTACATTTGGTCATTTATTTTCCCTTTATGGAACAACATTTATTCAAGTTCACTGCACATTTTCTCTTCATTTTTTATCCCCTTTATTATGTGCTTCAGCTCTTGTGTTTCAATGCTATACTTTTTTAGTGATTTCCATCTCTTTATTGGACTTACTTTATTCATTTGGCTGGTTTTTATAGCGTTGACTTTTCTCTGTTCTTTTCTTGTTTGATTAGCTTCCTTCTATTTTTTTCTTTTTTTTTTTTTTTTTTTTTTTTTTTTTTTTTTTTTTTCGAGGTAGGGTCTCACTCTAGTCCAGGCTGACCTGGAATTCACTATGTAGTCTCAGGGTGGCCTTGAACTCATGGTGATCCTCCTACCTCTGCCTCCTGAGTGCTGGGATTAAAGGCATGTACCACCACACATGGCTAGAAAATATTTTTGAATTTTTTGTCAGGTAATTCTTATACCTCCAGTTCTTTGGAGTTGGTGAGGTGGACATCACTGTATGGCTGGAGGGGTGTCATTTTTTTTTTTTTTTTTTTTTGGTATATTCTTGGGTATCTTGCATTGCATTCTTCACAGTGGATGGTACAATAGCCTCCTACAGCCTTTCTTCTTTGGCTTCTCTAATGAAACATACTCACCAGAAAATGCAGTTGAGTCTCCATGACTCTCTTCCAAATTTTCTAAGATGTATTAATGCCTTTGATGTTTCTTGGGGAGAACCTTTAAGTTATTATGTCTTCTCTCTGCCCTGCCAAGTCAGGTTGGGAGCAGAGAACACGCCATCTTTTTTACTTAGAAGATTGCCCTGAAATTTTCATGTGTATCTATCTTACCTCATTCTACCTAATCACACAGTCTAAGTCCATGACATACTTGCTTTCATTCTCCACAGGAGCATAGTAAATAAACCAGGATGGTGGAAACAATACAGAATGTTTAGAAGGGTTCTCCTCAACCAATGGGAAGATCCTCAGGTGAGTTGTATGAGGATGCTCAAAAATGACCTCCTGACAAAATCCACATTGTTGGAGAAGGTCCATTGACTTCATATTCTCCCCTTATTTTAATCTTACAATCCTATGGTACCGTGAAAATAAACTTGAGTACACCTACATGCAATATGTATGCTTTGGCTTCTGATAGTTATCCCCTTGCTCATTCAAACATCTTGGTTTAACTCTAGAAACTGGTTTGATTTTATTAACTGGGCTTACAGACTTATGATTCTTGTATTTCTTTATTCAACAAAATTAATGTTTAAGTTAATTGTATAAATCCTGTTTATCATACCTTTAAAATAATATTTGAAATATTTTCTTCTTTTCATGTTGACTTCTGCTATTTGACCCTTACTCTCATTTTCAATCTCATTATCCATATCTATGTCTTCACTATAAATTTGAGGAAATTGTTTATGTGCCTATTTAAGCAAATTTATTTTTTTAAGTGCTTAAGTCCTGAAAAATAATCTATAAATGTTATTTTTTAAAATCCAGTCCAGGTTAAATGAATTTAAGTTCAGACTGACTTTGTATATAATTTCACTGAGTTTCTCATTTTATTATTAAAAAATCACATAGCGTGTACATTGACATGGAATTAAGCAGCAGGATAAAGGATGTCTTGCTTTGAAATGATGGATATAGATTTTCAAACTCAACTAGATCTTCTAGAAAATATGTCCAAGTAATCCTCAGTGAATCCAGCAGAATTTGTTTCTCATGACATGGGAAAAACTTGCCATACATCACATCGTCTTTGAAGAAGGTTTGAATTATTCAGTGTGTTATATTTTTTATCATGTTAAAAGTTTTGAAAGGAAAAACTGAACAAAGCAAAATTCCAGTTTTGCCATTGCCAAGTTCTGTGAAGCTAAAAAGAATTTAATGCCTGACCTGGATTCCTAATTTGAGTTAATAGAGCACTTGCTGTACAGTGTAAGTCAAGTTGTTAAGGATTTTGTAACATGTGACATGCTTCATATGGAGTGTGGGTGTGGTTCTCTAGAGTTAGAGAAGGGACAGAATGAATACATCTTTATCCAATCGGCTTACATAACAGATGCTGGTCATCCAACCATGGGATCCTGCACACTAAAAGCTGACAACTTCACAGCCACTTAGATTGTGAAGCTTGATGCCTCAGTAGTGTGAATCTGATGCTCTTGGCAGGAGGATTCCTGGAGCACTGCCAGTCTTTAGTCCATGTGGAAATAGGAGTCAGATGACAGTGACAGAAGGCAATGGCAGAAGCAGTGATAATGACACACTTGGCAGCAAGAAGCCAACAGCCAAGTAGCACTGCTTTCTCCTCTGACCTCTTTATATCTGGATCTGCCAGAGGTGAGGCCTGCCCTAGGGAAGGGTCTCCCCTGTCTAGTAATTCTTTCCCCAAAATGTCTAGACATAAATATTTCATCCAGATACAATCAACTTTACAATCAAGATTAATCATCAGCCAGGGATGGTGGCACACATCTTTAATACCAGCACTCAGGAGGTAGAGGTAGAAGGATCGCCATGAGTTCGAGGCCAGCCTGAGACTACAGAGTGAATTCCAGGTCAGCCTGAGCTAGAGTGAGACCCTACCTTGAAAAACCAAAAAAAAAAAAAAAAAAAAAAAAAAAAGATTAATCATCATATATGGTATATTGTAGGCATTCCAGATGTGCTTGTGTATGGTAATAAAAAAAAAAAAAAAAACATGGAAGAATCCTTGTTTTACACATTGAACCCTAAAATAAGGGAAAATGGTCTACTAGTTCATTTTTATTCATGTATTTGTTTTTAAACAGGCAATGTGTGCAAAGTACGGATATAGGTGAAATAGCAGCTTTATGTGGAAGGATTGTGGAGTAAGTACTGGAGAAAGGAAATATCAGGTCTACTATTATTTTTCTTTCTCTAATTGTGGTTCATGAAAACATGACTTTTTGCTCTTTGTTTTATGGTATAAGTGCTCTCTAATGGTATGTGCACATTTTTCAAATGTAAAATGACTTAATTTCTTATACCCCTACCTACCAAACAAACAAACAAATGAACAAACAAAACCTCACAAAGACATACACTTCTTAGAAAATTTACTGAAGTTTCATTGAGCTTTTGAAAGGAAAGGACAGGAAGGACTGATAATCAATATAATTGTATTTCAAGTAAAGCAGGGAGATGTACTAATATGATTATTATTGTATATGTGTGTAAATATTCGTACTTGCTATTCATTTCTGTTATGTGTGGATGGATGTATTCTTATGTGTGTGTGCACATTTGTGAATGTGGGCACGTGCAGGTGCATGCCACAGCCTATATTTGGAAGTCAGAGAAGAATATTGGGGTTCATCCTCTTCTACTACCCTGTTTGAAGGAAGCGTCTCAAGCTGTTCACTTGTGCACAAACTTTCTGCAAAATACAAGGATTACAGGAACCCACCAAGCTGTTTTTTTTTTGTTGTTTTTGTTGTTTTATTTTGTTTTTTGAGATAGGAACTTACTCTATCAATTTGCCCAGGTGGCCTTGAACTAGTGGCTATCCTTCTACCTCTGCCTCTCTTCTGGGATTAAAGGCATGTGCCACCATGTCAGGATTTTTTTTTTTTTTTTAATGTGGGGTCTAGGGATACAAACTCAGTGACTCAGACTTGTGCCGCTAATGCTTTATCCAGTGAGCCATCTCTCCATCCTCATGCTCAATATTGTTTACTTCACTCTATTGAATGAAAAATCAATTTTTGTTCTAAACATTTGAATTCATGTGTGTGTTGATAAATATGTCTGTAGCAGACAGCTTCAGGTTTGCTGAGATGAACTTCCAGACCAGGCGCAGTTATGGAGGAAGGGATATTATTTATTGAAACTTACAGATCCAGGGGAAGTTCCCTAATGGCAGAAGAAGCTGGCCTGCCTTCACAGGGCCAAGCAGAGACAGAAAAACCAAGCAACCAGCCACACAGCACACGGAGGAAGCTACAGCCATAGCATACTTCAGGAACTCCTATTAGGCACACTTTGTATATCTTTACAATGGAATCTCAAACCATCACCACACCTTAAGACATTGCCTCTAGCAAGGTGATTGCAGATGCAAACTATAACTAATGAAACACTGAATATATTCAGGGACATATAATCAAACTACCACAATGTCAAAGATAGACTAGCATTTAGACAGCAGCTGGTTGTTAGCACGACAATTTGTCCTCTGGTCTGAACAATCATCTAAGTAAATATGAGCCAAGCACATGTGAAAAACTGCCAGTTCATTCCTCTTGTCACTTGGTCCATGACCTAAAATCAATCAAAAGGAGAAAAGTTAACCTTCTCATATCTGAAGTCATTCAATGTTATCTACTTGTGTGTTAATTGATAAATTCAATATAATTTCAGGTTGTAAAGAATATTTTTAGCACAATTTGGAAGTCCTATAAGTAAGCAAAGCATTATTAATTATTTATAACAATTAATTAATTTAGCATAACAAAAGAAATAAAAACTGTCAACAGGCCTCCCATGGTCGGGAAACATTGTGGAAGAGGTGGGCAAAAATATTGTAAGAGACACAAAGTGGATAGGAATATTTTGAGGTGTATCCCTCCCCCCACCCAGCTGCCTCACAAAAACTGACTCAACAGTGAATAACAGAATCCCACTGAGGAGCCCCGCCCAGGTCAATGGGAGCATGGGAGAGGCGATAAAGGAGCATAACCTGGGATAGAGAGATGGCTTACCAGTTAAGGTGTATGCCTAGGAAGTGTAAGGCCCCATATCAACTACCCAGTCCCCACATAATCCAGTTACACAGGGTGTCGTGTGTGTCTGGAGTTCTTTTGCAGTGCTAGAGACTCTGGTGTGCTTATTCTCTCTCTCTCTCTGTCTCTCTCTACTCTCAACAAAAAACAGAGTATAACCTGTCTCTGTCTATATATGTGAAAAAAGTAGCAATCATCCTACTCAAAAATGACATCAGAGCAGTTTTTTCTTTGTAGGAAAGGATAAAAAACTATAGTCAAAGGAATTTGAAAAAAAATGACACAATCTGTACAAGTTTCTCAGAAAATTATGCATATAATATATTACATAATCACATACTATATGGAATAAAAAGAAAACAGCCAAAAGCATGTAGATGTTTATGCATGCATGTTTGTGTGCTTGTTTGTGTTTGTGTGCTTGTGTGTGTGTGTGTGTGTGTTTGTGTGCATGGTGTGTGAGTCTGTAACTCTGGTTGGAATGTGTAAGCATGCATATGCCTGCAGTGGATGTATGGATGTATGTATGTATTGTTGTATGGATGGATGGATGGATGATGGATAGGTGAAAGGGTGCATGAATAGATAGCTTAAAGAACCAAAATCATGATGTTATGGTATTAAAATACATATTTAAATTCTTAGGTAAGGCTACTGAAAAAGAACAGATCCTAATTTCCTTCCACTTCCATGTACAGAATGTTATAAAATTAATTACTTGCATGGAGGGGCACTCAAATTTATCATTCAAATAATTTATATAAATTTTTGAAAGTGTCAATTTTTCAAGAACTCACTACTTACAATTTATATTTTTAAGGTAGATTCTTTAATACATTTGGATTTAATCTTATATTTATTTATTTATTATTATTATTATTTATTTTATTATTATTATTATTATTATTATTTTTTTTTTTGGTTTTTCGAGGTAGGGTCTCACTCTAGCTCAGGCTGACCTGGAATTCACTATGTAGTCTCAGGATGGCCTTGAACTCACGGCAATCCTCCTACCTCTGCCTCCCAAGTGCTGGGATTAAAGGTGTGTGCCACCACGCCTGGCTTAATCTTATATTTAAATGTGGCTAAATAATTCTTACAGCCATATGAATGGATTAGTTATTGGATTATCTCAGCAATGCATGTAGATATAGTTACTTCTTTTACTTTCTGACTGGCAACCAGCACTCACAAAATGTCTTTCATGCTTTGTTGAGAAGTAATAGGAATGTGGAAATATAGTGCGGAGAATATGTTAGATATCATACTAGAAAGTTATTTGGTAAGTGGACATTTTTGAGTTTTTTCTTCAGAGATATTTTATAGCAGAGAAAGTCCATGGAGAAGCTTTCTATTATCATAAGCATTGTTTCTGTAAATGCAGAGGCATTAATATATTCGTCAACTGGAGACCAGCTTGCATGTATATCTAAGTAGTATATAAAAATGAATATATATTGCACAAATTCTATATACGTATGGACACAGTAGATAGATATATGGAATTCAAAATAAAATACATTTACTGCCACTGAGTGAATGCATGAGTCTGTAAAAGCCTTCCAAATATGGCAGAGGCATGAAGAAGTGAAGTCACTGGGTAGAGAATCCGTATCAATGAGGGAGGAAAGAAGGCAAACAGTGTCAGTGTTTATCTTTTGGGCCTGATAAGCTGCCAGATATTACTAATACTGCTCATTTTGTTGCTTTTGAGGTGCATCACAACTTCACAACCAAGTTGATAGTAATTAAAGAATGGAATGCTATAAATATGTTACTTAGAACAAGGGCAGGAGGCTGAGAAAGCACAGATTTGATGCAACCAGATGTGCCATCTGTTTAAATGTGTTATAAGTGATGATGGGAAAATTGCACATGAAACACTTCAAGGTTGAGTTAGGAAAAATACAAAGCTTATATACACAGAACTTGTTATATCTCCATTAATTGTTTGTGTTTTACACAGAAGACACCTTGCAGAAAACACTTTATTTTATTTGAGAGAAGCATATATATAAGAAGGAGAGAGAGAAGAGAAAGAACAGGTCTGCCAAGGCTTCCAGTCACTGAAATGGAATTCCAGATGTTCCGCCTAGTGCATCAGGCTCATGTTGGTCCTAGGAAATTGTGCCTGGGTCCTTCTTCTTCACAGGCAAGTTCCTTAACTGCTGAGCCATCTCTCAAAAAAAAAAAAAAAAAAAAAAAAAAAAAAAAAAAAAAAAACCTTCAGAATTACAATTGAATTAGAAGTATGTGGATGGATTTCACTTCTTCTTCCTATAATTATTGACGCTTGTTACAGAGAGGAAAAAAGGTAGTGCAGAGAGACATAATGGGTACTGGTAGGCCAAGGCTTCTTGCTACTTCAGACTGACTCCAAGAGCATGTTCCACTTTGTGCATCAAAATTTACATGGCTAGTGGGGAATCAAACTGAGATTGTCAAGATTTTAAGTAAGTACCTTTAACCACTGACCCTTTGAGCCATTTGTCATTAACAGTTATAATTTTCCGTACCTATTTTTCTGTATAATGTGTGTGTGTGTGTGTGTGTGTGTGTGTGTTCATGTGTGACTGAAGGCAGGTGCATATCTTGGTACATGTGTAGCAATCAGAGGATGTTTAGCTATTTTTTTCTTACCTTCCACATCATTTAGGACAAGGTCTCTGTGTTTGTGTATCTCTCTCTGTTTCTCTCTCTCTTCTTGAAAATTACCCCCCTTCACATTCTGTCTCTTGATTAGCATGCTGGGAATGTAGGAGTTAACTGTGTCTTCTGGATTGTTCAATTGTTTCTAAGAATTGAGTGACAAGGGCTTTTTCTTTTTTTTTTTTAAAAAAATATTTTATTTTCATTTATTTATTTGACAGAGAAAGAGGGAGAGAGAGAGAGAAAGAAGCTGGTGCAAATGAACTCCAGACGTGTGTGCCTCTTGTGCATCTGGCTAACGTGGGTCCTCAGGAATCAAACCTGAGTCCTTTGGCTCTGCAGGCAAATATCTTAACCCAGCTAAGGCTTCCCTCCAGCCCGACAAGGGCTCTTTATGTTGAGTATCTCCCTCAACAACTCTGGCATTCTTAAACAGCTTGATTATTATATATATGCTTCATCTAAAATAAAAACTATATTGTATTTACAATTTTTATCATTAATGGATAGTTTCTAGCAAAATTAAAAAAAAAAAAAAAAAACTTTTTGGGAAATGGCAAACATCCTGTTAGTACAGTACTTATATTCTCTTAGTCTTATTAAAATTACTGTCTATTTAATCTTGACATATTTCTAAATAGTATGAATTACAAAGGAGGCAAAAGAAATGTATTGTGTTATGTGAATTTATCTGTATTGCTATTAAGGAAGAGATGAAATTTTTCTGCTCACAAACCAAACTCAAGTCCTGAAACTGAAATATGTTATTTTTTACAGCCCTGTCATTAGAATCTCAGTATAGTGCTAAATCAATACATTTATAATTATCTATCTTTCAGATTATTGTAAGTAAATCTTATTTAGTCTCCAAAAACTTGTAAGCCATTTTTGTACTGGAAACTGTAGTTTTCAATCAAAATTTACATAAATGAATATGTTAATAATTTACAATATTGGTTTTAGTTCAACCTGGGCTGCAAATCAAGACGTTGTTACAACATTATTTTTCAATTAATAAAGACAAAAAGTTAAGGTTACAACAGCCAGGCGTGGTGGCACATACCTTTAATGCCAGCCCTCAGGAGGCAGAGGTAGGAGGATTACCATGAGTTCCAGGCCACCCTGAGACTCCATAGTGAATTCCAGCTCTGCCTGGGCTAGAGTGAGACCCTACATTGAACTGCCCCCCCACCAAAAAATAAGAATACATAGCTACTCATTTTCAAATTATCATGCCATAAATGATATGGTATTATATAAATATTTTTGATTGTATGAAATACAAATTTGGATATCAGTCTAACCAAAAATAAATACTAAAAACCACTATCAATAATGAAAGGAGAATGATATTGAAGAGCCATGAAAATGAATAAGGCTCAAGTAATATTATTATGTTTCTTCTCATTACAACATAAATTATACTAATGGACAAATGGTCTTAAAACTATATTCTGAGAATACAGTGAGAAAACTGTTAGTGAAGGCTTATAAAACCTGTTCCTTGAAATATTTTATTATAAATTTTTGTGCTAGTCTTTAATTTTATAAAGATAAATTTCAATGAAACATCTTAAAAACCAATGTTTTTAATTTTAAAGTAAATTTCTGTATTCACACTTCACTCCTTTGTGAACAATATGGCAAAATCATTACCCTTCAAAATGCTGAAGTGCTTACTGACCTTCACAATTATAAAAATTGTTATTGGATTTCTATAAAATGCACATAAAATTTTCACATCAACTAAATCTCTATCACTATCATCAAATTAATTGTTTTATCCAATTCCTACATTTATATTAATATCTTTCCTAATATGAGAACATAATAACAATCCTTGGCATAGCATAGGATTGCTTTGTTTATTAGGAGGGCTTTTGATTTGATGTGATGTGCGTTAATAATAAAATTTGAATTTTGATGGAAGGCCTTTGAATCTGTGGGATGATTTTTGTAATTTGGACATTTTCACAACATTAATTCTGACAGTCCATGAACATGGGATGTATTTCCATTTTCTAGATCCTTCTTCAGTTTCTTTCTTTAGTATTTTAATTTCACTGTAGAAGTCATTTAGTTATTATTATTATTATTATTATTATTATTATTATTATTATTTTTATTTTACATTAATGTTGTTGCCTCAGGTAGCCTCCTCCCTGACCTCCCCCTCTGAAGGGACCCTCCTCATTGGGGAATGTGGGTCTTGCATTCTGGAGGTAGCCATCAATTATGGGGGAGAGGCAAAGTCTCTGTGCATAATGACCCAATTTGTGGTTCTAACACTCTTTCCGACCCCTCTCCCGGGAATTTCCCTGCGCCACGTTGGGCCATTTTAGTTTTACTTCATTATTGAGGTCTTGGGAGCCTCTGTGTCTCTGGATATCTGGTTTAGTAGGAGTTGAATGTTCTCTGTGTTTATCTCCTTCAGCTTTGTTGTAATGTGGGGTTCATCAAGAAAGCCCACTTCTCCCATTACCCTATGGTTTCAGCTGGGGCCATGGTGAAGTGTGATAGGCAGATCCGCCCTTCAGGTTTGTCGTCCATCTGGAAAAGAGCATTTATTTTTTTTTTTTTTTTTGAGGCAAACCAAACAGAATACATTTTTATGTAAGATAAAAAGAGAGATAAAGAGAGAAAGGAGTATGTGAGACAGAAAGAGAAAATTGGCATGCCAAGATCTCCAGTCACTGCAATCAAACTCCAGAAGAGTGCTTTTTCTATTTTATTTCTTTAAAAAAAATATTTATTTGTAAGGTGGAGAGATGACTCAGTGAA
The DNA here is from genome assembly GCA_036365145.1 of Orientallactaga sibirica. Lineage (NCBI taxonomy): Eukaryota > Metazoa > Chordata > Mammalia > Rodentia > Dipodidae > Orientallactaga > Orientallactaga sibirica. The sequence goes on from JAEOAD010000024.1 coordinate 27,564,640, forward strand.
TAAAACATTTGCCTGCAAAGCCAAAGGACCCACATTTGATTCCCCAGGACCCACATAAATAAGCCAGAAGCACAAGGAGGTGCAGCATCTAGAGTTCATTTGGAAAGGCTAAAGGCCCTGGTGTGCCAATTTTTTCTCTCACTCCTGCCTATCTCTCTCTTTCTCTCCATCAACTAAACAAATAAAATATATTTAAAAATACTTATTAGAAAACAGAGAGCATGAGAGAGTGAGAGACTGAGAGTGAGACAAAAGAAGAGAAGAGAAGAGAAGAGAAGAGAAGAGAAAGAAAGAAAGTCTGAGGAGAGAGACAGAATGGGAATATCAGGGTCTCTTGGCCAGGTTGTACTAAAATCAATATTATAACTTTTACTGTTTGTTTTATAGGTCACTATTTTGTTGGAATGTATCATATGTTTTTGATGTAAATTTTAGGGTCTTGTATGTGTGACATTATATCATTTACAAGTCATTTAACATCTTCCTTTTATATTGGTATTCCTTCTATTTATTTCTTATGGTTTATTATTTTAGTTAAAACATCAACTGAAAACTTAAGTATAAATTAAGAAGTTAAACATCATTGCCACATTTATTATTTAAGAAGAAATAGTATCTAGTTTTCTTCCATAATATAACATTAACTATATTTCCTGTAACTAGCTTTTGTTATGTGGAGATATGGTTATTTTTATGTGGTTTCTTCAGAGAGTTTATCAAGAAGGGAGTTTGATATTTGTCTTTTTTTCTGATATTTATTTAGATGATAATTAATTTCTATACATAAGTGATTCATTTTGCTGTATTATATTTTAGCCCAACTTTTACCAACCAGCAAAGATAATGTGATGATAAATCAAGTGACAAATGTTGACTGGCAGAGAAGCTTTAGTCCTGAGACAATTGTGCTGAGGTTAAACAAAATATTAGATGTTTGAGTCGATATTTCCAAGAAATTAGAAGACAACACTCACAAAATTTCTTCAAGAGACATAAAGCCTTGAAAAAAATTCCAATTTTGTTTGCTCTTTTAAGAATGCCAAAGCAAATTGTGACTTTCCAAGTTTGCCATAGTGTTGAGGAAGCAGAGTGGACAATGGAAGAGGAAATTTTATTCTAAAATTATATACTAATACATTTATACATTTAAAATAAAACACACACACACACACACACACACACACACACACATATGAAATTAGACTTCAGTGGTTTAGGATGGTTTATTTATCTAAAAATCAGTCACCATTAAACTTGTGCTTTTGTGTCATTATTTTAGGGTGATTCAAAGTAGCTATGACTTTTTTTTTTTGTATGTTTGTTTTTTGTTTTGCAAGGTAGGGTCTCACTCTGGTCCAGGCTGACCTGGAATTAACTACATAGTCTCAGGGTGGCCTCGAACTCTCAGCTATCCCCCTAGCTCTGCCTCCCAAGTGCTGGGATTAAAGGCGTGCGCCACCAAGCCTGGCTGCGTTATACTTAAAGAAGACTCCAGTAATGGTCTTACAGAATATATCCTATGTCTTCTTCACTGTAACAGAAAATGAACCAATTGATAGGATTAATGCTGAAATGATAATTTTTCCCAAAATGATTTTACCATAAGGTATAAAGTGAAGTCACTGTCTTTAGAGAACTATGATAAATGTATAATGTAAAACATGATTTGTAGTAAAACTTACAGTTTAATACAAAATAGCTTAAATTCCTCATGTAAAAGGATAAGTTAAATGTTTAATTTTATTTAAAATAGGTAATGTATTCCTTGAGGTAGTGATATAATCAACAGCAGTAGATTATTAAAGTATATTAATTACCCTTATGCAAATTAAAGCATAGTTCAGATTTTAAAAGATCAATATTAGAAATAAATGGATAACAAATAATGAAGGATTTATAATTTGACCATCTGTTAAAAATATATATGGAAGTGAAAAAGATAAAGACTTTTACAATAATTACTGAGTGGAGATATAATATTAACAGTTTGCAGAATTTCTACAGTTCGTGTGAATCTTATGTGTTGGTTTTAGAAGATTGACTTCAGCTCTTTTATTTTAGGAGAACTGAAACCTTAGTAGTATCTACTTCATAAATATTATTATACTCATGGAATTACTCTTCAGTTTACCATCATTTGCATGTCAATCATTTTCACACATTGAATAATTCATTTAAATATAGTATAATATTTAATAACTGAGTTTGAATTAAAAAAATGATTGGCCAGGATTGGTGGTGCATGCCTTTAATCCCAGCACTCAGGAGGCAGAGTTAGGAGGACTGCTGTGAGTTCGAGACCACCCTGAGACTCTGTAGTGAATTCTAGCTCAGCCTGTGCTAGAGTTGAAGCCCTACATTGAACAAACCAAAATAAATAAATAAATAAAGATAAATGTCAATTAAAATCCCGAGTAAAATTAGCTGTGTTTTCTAGTTAAAATAATACTGTGGGGCTGGAGAGATGGCTTAGCAGTTAAGGCATTTGCCTGAAAAGCCAAAGGATCCCAGTTCAATTCTCCAGGATCCACTTAAGCCATGTGCACAAGGGAGTGCATGCATCTGGAATTTGTTTGCAGTGGCTGGAGGCCCTGATGTGTCCATTCTCCCAGCCCCATCTATCTCCATCTCTCTCTCTCTCTCTGTCTCTCATAAATAAGTAAATAAATAAATTAAATAAATAACATATGTTTAAAAATTAATAATATTGTGAAGAAAAAAAAAACATCAAAATAGACCTCAAAATTAATTTCTGTTCAGAGGGCTAGGAAATTACAGTATTAGCTTCTGGATTTTGTGTGATGAAGTAATGTATGTGACATATGTTTACATTAATTGTTTATCCTTCTGTGTAAGAGGAAAACACATAAAATCATGCTTACAAGAAGTATAGTATCCAATCTTATATAATTATAGGCAATATACTCTTTTGGTGTATTTATTTATACTACTGTATTCTGCAACTTCATCCTGGAGAAGTGTGTAGGTACCGTGAAGTGTATCAATGACAAGCAAATTTGCAAGTCCATCATACTCCATCCTGCATGTTCTCTGAGAATTTTCCTATTTTGTTTTGACTCCAAGTTAGGTTTTCTAGCAAACAGTAGTTCAGACTCATTTTGAAACCAGCATTCAAGATAGCTGCTACTCTACAACTTTGCTTTGCAAGGGAATCATGCTATAAAGGAACTTTATGCACAAATCATAATCTTAAATTTGGCAGTTAGGCAAATGCTGGTAAAATTCATTTAATGGTAAAAGATGATATGGTATTATATATTCAATACAAACTACCAATTATTATGAATGATGCTCTGAGCATTAGAATATTTATATGTTCACCTGTAGCATCTAGTAAGTCACACATTTTACCTTGTTGTAAATTATTTTTGTCTAACAAAATAACCATGAAAACTTATGATGTATGTTGCTGTTGGAGATTATCCAGTCTAATTCCTAGGCTCATGGGCTTATTCTAATGATTCATAAAGCAAACCTGTTTCTCATATGCTCTTTGATTCTGTTTATATGATGTATTGATTCTTCTATTTAATTCAATAAGTTATTTCACATATGTTGACTTCACATTTGTTTGCTGAGTATTGTAAAATCCTTTGGTACTAAGTGTTGTGTTTTTTTTTTTTGTTTTGGTTTTTTTTTGTTGTTGTTGTTTTTGTTTGTTTTTGTTTTTTTCCTGATATGGCTTTCTTGCTAGCACTTGGAAGGCAGAAGTAGGAGGACTGACCTGAATTAGTGATCACCCTGAGAATACATAGTGAATTCCAGGTCAGTATGACCTAGCACAAGGCCCTACCTTGAACCCACTCCCCCTCCAGAAAAAAAGAAATCACCACAGATAATTAAGATATAAACTTTCCTTTTGGATTATAAGGTACTCTTGCAACATAAAGGTTTTAAGTGGTGCTTTTTAATAATTAATGTCAGTTTATGATTGGCAGAGATAATAAAGCATGAAAAATATGTATGATATTTTCTTCAGAAGACATTTTTAATATGTGTAAAAATGTAAGCAGAAATTTTATGTGATATTTAATATCTTGAACTAAAGTTTTTTGTTTTTTTTTTTTCTTTTTAGTTAAGGCAGAGATAAATCCACCAGCTCAAATGTTAACTTTTTAATATCATTTTTGGTAATCATAAAGAATTTATATATGACAGCATTAAAGAAGCATTTTCAAGAAATAAATCAAAGCCCTGGAAAACTTGAGGCAGTGAAAGCTAAGGAATTTCAAGTGTATGTGGAAAAGGAGCTACACTTTAATTTGATAATTGTGTAAAATCAGCTAGGTGAAAAGAGAGGTCACAGCATGATTATCCAGCACCACCTATTTCTATAAAAATATATAGGTACATGATTGTTTCCAAAATATGTTTAGTTCAAAAACTTTTCTACATTGTATTTTAGTAAAACCAACAAAGATTGACAATTTTATAACCTTAATCAATTATCAGAAATATTAAGTTGCAGAGGCTCTAAAAAATTAAAATAAAATTACCTCTTCCAGAAAGCAATACTATCTACTGGAGGATGTTGTCTCAACAACATGAAATCAATGAAGCTATCCAAAATATGATTTTATCACATTTTGTTTATCTTATAACAAACATCAAGTGAAATATTAATTATAAGAAAGGCCATGTCTACTTTTCTACAAATATATTCTAAATTTACTGACCCAAAGTTTATTATTCAAAGTAACACAGATATCACATTCACACAATGAAGGTTCTAAATACATGAACATCTTTCTTTAGCCACTCAATGTAAAACTGTATATCATGTAAATATGGATTAATTTCTTGTATGTGGGAAAGTGTGTGTGTGTGTGTGTGTGTGTGTGTGTGTGTGTGAGAGAGAGAGAGAAAGATAGAATACTATAGTATTTAAATGTAATGATTTGATGTGTTTGTAAGTGTGTAATTGAGACTATATGTGCAATTGCATATGAGTATAAATGTGTGTATATAGGGATGGAAATGCATGATAAACTAAATTTTACTGTCAGATTAATTAGGTTATAAAAGTATCTTATTCTGAAAACCATAAAAATGTGACATTAGATGTCTAAGAGTGAACCTATATGTAAAGTATCTCACAAACTAAAAAAGATATGCTCTGAAGGTCACAATAGAATGATATACTTTCTAATTTAATCAAGTTGAACTAGTACTTGCTAGGGTACAGAGTTGTGTGCTACTCCATGTGGATCTAACATTTGCCCTTGAATATAATCTAATTTTATTTTCAACAACAAAACTTCTACTGTAATATTGATTATACATAAATATAAGGGTAAAGTGATTTAAGGGACATCAGATCAATCAAGTTCAATTAAGGTGTAGAAAAAGAATTCAGTCAATGTGGTTATTTATTTATGTAATGGTTATACAAGAATGGTGCTCAGACGCATTTGTGGTATATCATTAACTTATCCCTGTTCCAGCAGTTTGCAAATTTCTCAGACCATTTTTATTTTCAGAAATTAATAATATCTTGTTTTAGAATTCTCTGGAAGTTACTCTGAGATACAGATGTATTAAAATAATTTTATGAAGAATGCTGCAGGGGAAAACATCTGGAAAGTAGTAAAAATTCTGTGAAGTATTTTTATTTTCTAATGGCAAAATTAAACCTTGCTGACTCTATGCTTTGTCTTTCCTCCTTTTCTACTAGTCACTTTTATTCCCCAGTTTTGCTTTCACTTTCATAACTTACAAAATTTGTTCATATGTCCTAAAATTAATTGGCAATATGAAATCTACATTCCCTAGTTTTGAAAATAGTAAACAATAATTAAATCATGAGAAAAAAACCCAAAGATACATAGATTTTTTGTATCTATATAAAATGTAGTATTCAATAATGAGAGAAAACCTGTATTTATCTTTCTGAGTCTTACTCATTTCTTCAGTGTGATTTTCTCTAGTGCATAATATTTATCTAAATGGATAAATGTGTTCTTATTTATGGGTGATATTAACCCTCTGATATATTAGGAACAATGTTTTTTTTTTTTTTTTTCCTTCTTTGAAGGATGTTTCCACTCAGTTGTTTTCTGATCAGAAGCCTTTAAATTTCAAGCATTTTTATTTTTAAATTCTTATTTTTGTTTTCTGGGAGAATAGAGTTATTTTTAAAAAGCTTTTGCCTATGCTTATATATACAAATGTTTTCCATCAGTTTTAGCTTTCAGATCTTACATTATGATATTCTGAATAATTTCATACTGGGTGAGAGTTAGTGATCTAGTTTCCTGTTTCTACACATGACTAAACAGCACTCCAGCATCCAAATCTATTATCTGGATGTTGAATTTGATGGAATCAACAAAATAGTAATTATTTGAAGAAAATATTTTCAAAATCAAAGAATGGAAAACAAATATTAAAATGTGGCCTTGGGCAGAATACTAGCAGAGCATGTTCAAGGTTCTGGGTATGATCCAAAGCAACTGCAAAACTTCAACTTACAAATTTAATAAAATTTATACATAAGTACTAAAATTAATTATTATTATGAAGACTACTTGCTTTAGTTCTGACATAATACTTAACAATAATTAAATTGGAACAACTAACATGAATATCTGCTTAGGACATCTAATTGACATTTTTTTCCTCTTGGAGAAATGTTGGCTTCTACCTCCAGAGTAAGGCATGTCTAATAGGATTTGGGAAAACCTAATAGTAATCTAGCAGGTTAGAGTTATTTTTCCCAAGAAGATTCATCAGCAAGTTGAAGTCATTCCTAATGATCAATGATTATACAATCAGAGCATTAGCAAGGATAGGAACAAAATGATAAAACTCATCTAGTATTTTATAATTGATGACTTAATCAAGGCATTAGGACACTGAAAAAGGAAGATTTACAACTTAACTTATTTTGAAATCCAAACCTCTTAGGAAAATATTCATAAGCAGCCTTTTTTAAAATTATGTAAGTAGGGCTGGAAAGATGGTTTAGTGGTTAAGGTGTTTGCCTGCAAAGCCTCAGAATCCTCGTTCGGTTCTCCAGGTCCCACATAAGCCAGATGCACAAGGGGGGGCACGCATCTGGAGTTTGTTTGCAGTGGCTAGATGGCCTGGCATGCTCTCTCTCTCTCTCTCTTTCCCTTTCTATGTCTTTAATAAATAAATAAATAAAAATAAAATCTTTAAAATATTATGTAAGTTTATTAAACATGAGAGTATAACATAAATGTATTTAATTTACAACATACCTAAGAAAGACTTTCATATTAAAAACTAAACAAGAAGGATTAAAATTGAAAATTCATATACATAACAAACTATTTGATCTTTATCTAATAAATAGAAATATAAAAATAAGGAAAATGGAGGCAAATTATATAATCTTTCACCATAATAACTTTAGTCTACTAATGAAAACTATATAAAAATAATTAGCTGGGAGTGATGGCACATGCATTTAATCCCAGCACTCGGAAGGCAGGGGTAGGAGGATCACTGTGAGTTTGAGGCCACCCTGAGATGACAAAGTGAATTCCAGTTCATCCTGAGTTAGAGTGAGACCCTAACTGAAAAAAAAAAAAAATAGAATATATTAGTTTGTTATTATAATTAATCAAAATAAGAAACAAGAAAATTAATTAAATATAACAGGAGTGCTTATGATAAGTCCTGACATAGACACTCCAAAATATTGGTCTCTATTTCTTTAGCAAAGGAATTATAAAGACAATGAGGATGATAAAATTAAATAACTTTGGCTTAGAACCATGTTGTTATAAAAAGATTTTGGTTTTGATTATAATTCAAACTGTTGAAATATTACATGTAGCATTAATACATTGACTAAGATATTTAATATTAACTCTGAAGCAATCAAGTATGGTGGTAAAGACTAACAATATAGAAGAAGTAAAATTAGACATGGGAACAGGTATTTAAATATGGTGATGGGTGCAGGAATTTATACTCAATATTTGTATGTATGTATTTTTTTTTATTTTTTACATTTACAACTAAAGATTAAAAGTCAAAAAAAGAAAGGTTACTGATGCAATTGGTCAGTAGTAAATGTGAATGATAATATAAATTCAGAGGTAGCTGTAGCCAAAAAATAAATATGTTTAAGTTATTTTATCTATACATATATAACTCTTGTGATACTTTTTTTGTATGTAAAAGCATAATACAAGCTAATTCCAACCCATTTTATGCATAAGGATCTGTTGACAGTAATCTTATGTTTTCTTTGAAAAAAAGGAGAATTACAGTTTCTTATTACTTTATTGGGAATATTTTGTAGGAAACAGTAGAATGTTTACATATAATTTTTCATTCACAAAAGTCTGTTCATTTTCATTGTGTGTAAATTATACTTATTTCCTTTTTACATTTTTATATACTGTATTTAAATGTTTACTTTTAGGTTTTTGAGGTAGGGTCTTCCTGTAGCCCAGGCTGACCTGGAATTAAGCTCAGGTTGGCCTTGAACTTATGGCAATTGCTCCTCCTACCTCTGCCTCCCAAGTGCTTGCATTGAAGGTGTGTGACACAAAATCTGCCTTAAGTTTTTAATTTTAAAACACCACTTTTTATAAAACATATTAAACCTAATCTGTGCCTGTAGACAATATTATGAAAACATGTAATTACAACTGAAAAAGGAAACAGACAAATCTATCTTGAAAGGCAACTTTTAAAAATATTTCATGCATTTATGAGACAGAGAGTGAAGATAGAGAAATGGCACTCCAGGGTCTCCAGCCACTACAAACAAACTCCAGACACATGTGCCACCTTGTGTATCTGGCTAGCATGTGTCCTGGGTAACTGAACATGGTTCCTTTGGCTTTGCTGGCAAGTGCCTTAACCACTATTCAAACTCTCCAGCCCAGAAAATTTGAATTTGTTGAAATTTCAAGACTTTTTTTTTTTTTGTCTTTTTGCAAAGCAGCAGCCTGCCAAAACATTCATGCAAAACTCATATATCCTTATCCATTATAAAGGTTAGTTAATTTCTAACTTTTCCAACAGTTTCGACATATCATTTTACCAGCATCATTTTGCAGTACTTAATACACAAGAGATCTGAAAGCTCAAAACATTTTTTACAAATTACAACAGTTAAAATCTTTCCAAGCTGAGTAAATTTATATAGAAATAAGTTTGATTTAATCTCTTACATGTTAAACACAATATCTTCTTTCAATGACCAATACATCCAATGATAAGTGAACTGGAAATATCAAACTTCCAATTTCCTGATGAGAAGAAACATGGTTCCACTGAGAGCCATTTGTTGAATGTCCCCTGTGTCATACATAATTTGCTTTATTACATGTGTCTATTTACATAGGTCTTGCACCTCACCCTGAATAATTTTAAAATTAGAATGTCTCACTCTCTGCTGAATACAAATGCTCTTACTTTTGCAGTGACCTTAAGAAATAGAAAAATATTTTCCTCAACACTTTGTGACATGGATTATAAATGTCCCATATTTATTTTCCTTACTTTATTTTATCAGCTGCATTTCAATGTTATGAGCTGTCAATATTCTTATTCTAGGAAAAAAACTTTTAAAAATTTTTTTCAAATCGTAAATTTACTTATTTAATAATGAATTCAGTGAGTAATCAGGATAGTTTACTATTTTTTCTGTTTGTGTTATTCTGTATCAGCTATGTGCCTTTTAAAATCATTCAATGATTTTCAAGTAATTAATACTGGAATGAAAGTATTAGAAGGTATAATGGAATTTCAACACATTCAAGTAACAATATATGATAGCTGTATAAATTTTTTATAGTCTTGATTTGTAAATCCTGAAAATTAACCTTTAAATATTTGAAGTGGATTTAAAAACTTTCTTCTGCTGTTTTTTCAAGTAGAATATCTTATACATACAAAATAAAATATATTACTTTTATACAGATAATATATGGTGACATATAATTTTCACAAACACATTTCAAAATTTGAAAATTAACAAAGTACAGTTAACCAACAATATTTTGACTTATGAGAGTATTGATTCCTGTGAGTTTGAGAATAGCCTGAGACTACATAGTGAATTCAAGGTCAGCCTGGGCAAGAGCCTATCTCAAATAAGATAAAATGAAAATAAATAAAATAAAATAAAATAAAATAAAACAATGAAATAAAATTTAAATTGAAAATTTGAAAATTGAAATCCACACAGCAAATAAGTCATGAACATAAAAGTCAATAGATAAAAAATATCAGGTAGTAATTGTTATGTCTATATTATTGATTTACTTCATAAGACCAGTCATTACATAATTTCACTACAATAGATAGTATTGTTTTTAACTGAGAAAATATATTTTGCTTTGGACTTACTTGTCTAGCAAAATTAATATCAGAATATTCTAACTACCCTTCCTAATTCATTAAATAATGATACATTTTCTTGTCTGGTTAGATGGAATTCATAACTTGATCCTTAATTTCTCTGAAAACAAGATCTTCAGAGCAATTCCCAAACAAAGGAATCTATAGAAGAAATAGAAAAAAGCAACACCGAGCAAACTTTTCATACAAGGATACATGAGAAGACTGAGCTAGACTTCCCTACCTGGTGCTTTCTCCACATTCGACATTTAAAATAGCCAACATTATCCATGATTCTTGAAATGCTAAAACAATGAAACAAAATGATATTGGAATATATATGTGAAATTGATTGCTCTTCCATCTATGAAATTTTATTGGAAGCAAAATGAAAGAAAGCCAAGACAGGCTACATTCTGTGTTGTTGGTTTTCATTTATCCATCTATCAATAGTAATAGACCCATGTCCTGTTCAATTTAGTTAAAACTAGTAAACCTAAATATATCAAGTATTTTAATAGATTAAGAAAAATATCTAAATTTTTGAGCAACTTTGTAATATATAAAGTGGTTTTTAGTGCATTAGGATGATACCAAGACAGTCCAAGTTTCAGACAAGAATTCCTGAGCAAATCAAGCAGGTCAGACAACTAGCATGCACGTTAAGAAAAAATGTGACTAATAAACCATTTCTAATTTTCAGAATAAAAATACCCAATGGAGAAAAATTATATAATAGTAGGAAATGTACAATTGGAATGATTGTTAAATGCAACACATGTTATGGAACAAAGATTTAAAACTCTTATCATTTTAGGAAAAATCCTATACAATATACTATGTTGGGGAATTGAGTTACAATATAATTATAAAATGACCTTACAAAACATTAAAACATTTATAGAAACTATGTATGTTTATGACAGAACACAAAGCCTTATAAACTATTTTTGCTATATGATAGCTAAAATTATTAAATCATAGGATCTCATGTTTCAGATATAACAACAGTGTACTACCTAAATACTTCAGCAAACATAACAAGAATGATGCACATTAGTTAATGCTTCTGAATTAATTTAATTTTGAGTGTTATATAAATGAAGTTCTCTGAAGCTCCAAGGTTGTGATTCATCTCTGATACTGAAAACCTAGTCAAAAACCTATGGCTTGAAAAATCATAAGTCCAAGGGAGAAAGCTATTACTGTTTGGCTAAATGAATGTAGTATGTCCACAAAATTACCCTTGTAAATATTTATGCTTAAGGCCATATATTATTGCTGCTCTCATTTTTTTTTCTTTTAAAGATAAGAATGTATATTCAGATGGTGTTAAATACTAAATACACTCAAATGCTACAGTCTTCTGAGAAGGTCTGACAATTTACTTCTCAGGACTAAATGAGACATCTTTGTTACACAGTCCAAGGCTCAGTGACCATTGTAGAAAGGTAGCAGAACAAATAAGAGCCAAAGGGTGGCGTAGAGTGCTTGGGAATACAGTATTCCAGCAACAAAGTGGTTTTTTCTTTCATATGGGTTGACCTGCATGAGACTATTATTGGGCCCATCCATCTCTGACATGTTGTTATGAATGATAGAGGGGGAGAGAAAGAGAGGGAGGGAAGGAGGAGGAGGAACAGGAGGAAGTTCAGCAAAGGAGGGATGGAGAAGGAAGGACAAAGCAATGGGCTGGGAGAAAAGCATTTAAATTTCCAAAAAAATTACATTTTTAAAATTCTCTCTATACTAATAATGGTTATCCCATTTAATCTGTTCTGACTATACTCTCCATTGTAGAATCTGCTTCTCTTTTTAAGGTGGGAGCAGGACTGGAGGAGATAAATGACCCATCACACTTCATCAAGGCCCCAGCTGAAACCACAGAGCAATTGGGGAAATCAGGAAAAATGCTGCTTTCTCACTGAACCTGATATCAGCAGAAGAATGCAGGAGATAGACACTAAGGATACTCAACACCTACAAACCAGAGATCCAGAGGCTCCTAAGAACCTATCACTTAAGTAGAATTAAAAGGAACCCAAGATGAATGACTCAGGGAATTTTGCAGAAGAGGGGGCGGAAAGATTGTCACAGCCACAAACTGGGGCATTTTGCACAGAGACATTGTCTCTTCCTCATAACTGACAGCTGCCCCCACAATGTATGACCCACAAACCCCATCAGGATGACCTGCATCCCAAAGAAGGAGGGTCCCTTTGAAAAAGAGGCAGAGATGAGGGAAAGGATGGTACCAACATAAGCCTTTAACATACTATGTCCATAACAAATAAAAATAAAATATAAAATAATTGCAAACACATGCTTCATAGTGGAAATAAACAGATCACTAATTGTAAAACCATTTGCAATGCAAACATGGGAACAGGGCTGGAGAGATGGTTTCCTGCTTAAGGCATCTGCCTGTGAAGCCAAAGGACCCAGGTTTGATTTACCAGTATACATATGAGCCAGATGCACAAGGAGGGACATGGATCTGGAGTTCATTAGCAGGGGCTGCAGGCCCCAGCAAGTCCATTATCTGTCCCCTCCTCTCTCTCTCTCTCAACTAAATAATCAATAAAGTTAAAAAGAAAAAAAAAAAAAGAGAACATAAAAGGTAGCATGATGCTGTTCCTCTGTCATTACAGCAATGGGAATGTTAAAGCAAGCGGCCCATCAGTCTTTCTATCAAGTGAGCTATTTTGTCTAAAATCTCTCAACTTCACTGAGCAATCTTGTCTCCAAAAATAAGATGGAGAGTGACCTCAGGAATTCACACACATGCATGGGCATATGCACACGCATGACCATAAACATGTGAAAATGCATAAATATGTTCCCACACATACATGAAGAAAGAATACTGTGTAATCATAACAGTGTAATTACTTCAAATATAAACATGTCAAGATTTGGTGCTTAAGGTCAATTTAGAGGAATCCGTGATGATGTTACCTTTAAAGCTGGAATTCAATGACATCCATGCTTATTATGTATCTTCAGCTTCCATATCAGTCCTCCAAGTCGAACCATAGTATTCAATAATTGCTGGTTGATGAGTCATGGCTTCAATGTATGATACAGGGAAAAACAGAAGAGAATACTCATGCCGGTAATTCCTCAAAAGTGATGCTGGTTCAAGAAATGATTGCCTGTCTCCTATCACATTTCCACCAGAGTATGCATTATGTGAATCCAAAATGAATAGATAATTGAACAACTCTCAAAATTTACATCAACCAAAATCTGCCTCCTGAGACTTTTAAAGAATGTAGCTAATGGAGTCCAACTAGATAGATAAAATGTTTTAGAAAAGTGGAATCCTGCAAATATCAGATTCAGACTGATCTTTTTCAAGAGTAGATTAAAGGAGTGAAAATTACCTTTTCCTGAAATACCTATAACACGAAAAGAGGAGCAAAAATCACATTTTGAAAACATAAAATAACAACATGTATGCATGCTTTAGGTAGTGTCTATCTTGAATTTTTTTAATGCATGGAATCTGGTTGTAAGAATTGTGCAATATCAGATAATTTGTCATCAGAACAAAGGTGATGTTCAGAGAGTAAAATTATTTCAAAAACTTCAAAGTGGAGCAATGAGAATGAAATTTTTGCTAGATGAAATGAAGGCAGAATTTTCACTGAAGCAAATGCTATCAGCACGATTAGACACCCCTTAAACAAAACTCATCCAAATATAAAGGCAAAAATAGAGCTTGGAATTATACACCCACATGAAAGACCATATGGATCTCAACTGTATATAATTAATATTCAGTAAAGAAACCAGGGTAAATTAGCAACAACTTTATTTTAAAAAAGTAAAAAGAGAGCTTTGCTAAATAGTTCAAGATTACACTGCAATAAAGGCAACATCAGGTAAAACTGATAGTAAAATTACAACCAATGTTTAGGATTTTAAATATTTTTAAATATATTTTAAATTATAAAATTATATCATTTATATATGATATAATTTTATAATTTTGAAGCATTATCATTGGAATTATTAAGAAATTTTAACATTTATTTATATTTTTAATTTTTTAATTTATATAGATTATTGTTTGGACTAACATGAGTTTTTTCCTCACTGAAAACTTTTCACATTTCTTGATAGAAATATCTTCTGGTCGGGGCTAGAGATATGGTTTAGTGGTTAAAGTGCTTGCCTGTGAAGCCTAAGTATCCAGATTCAATTCCCCAGTACCCAGGTAAGTCAGATTCACAAGGTGGAGCATATATATGGAGTTCATTTGCAGTAGCTGGAGGCCCTGGAGTGTCCATTCTCTCTCTCATAAATAACTAAAAATTAATAAATAAATAAAACATATTTTTTTAAAGTATTATCTTCAGATAACAGATATCCTTGATTTGGTTTGATTGAGAAAGTCTTTATATCATGCTCACTTTTAAAGAAAGCTTCACAGTGTACAAAAGTCAATGTTTTTTTTTTTTTATAATTATTTAAGCTACTCATGCTACTATGTTCTTCCTTGCACATTTTCTGACAAGAAATCAGATATAATTCATGGTTTTACTCCTTTACAGGTAGAAAGTATCTTTTTTATTGTATTTGCTTCAAAGTGTTTGCCTTATCTTTGACTTTCTGTAGTTTGAAAATTATATACCTGATATATTTTTCTGGCATTTATTCTGTTTGATTTTGCTTTGAAACCTTGATCTGAGGTACTGTTAAAAAAATGAAAAAAACCCTCAGTCATTAATTTTAGAACAATTTTTCTATCCCTTTCTCTCAGTTTTATTCATGGTCTTCTTATCTTTGAAATTTATTTTGAAATTTTTTGCATTACCCCTTTTGTAGTTGTCTAAGTATTCTTGAATGCTCTATTCCAATTTTTATATTCAAAGAATACTTTAACTGTATTTTTTTTACTTATTTATGAGAGAGAGATGGAGAGAATTGGTGGACCTCTAGCCACCACAGACTATCTTTAGATGCATGTGCCACCATTTACATCTGGCTTGCATGGGTACTGTGACTGTACTGCTCAGCTATTTCTCCAGACTCTCCCTCTTTTTTTAGTTTTTAACAAAGACCCATATTTCTAAAAAGTACACATTTTCAGGAGAAATTCTAATATTGCACAGTGTAAAGTTATAAAATATTTATATCAGAACTTATCTTTGTGTCTGTGTGTATATGCATAGAGTGTGTGGGATGCAGTGTCTTATATTTGCACGTGCATGTGTGTGTGTGTGTGTGTGTGTGTGTGTGTGTGTGTATGTGTGAGTGCAAAGATAGACTTGGATGGACTTGTGGCAGCTAGAAGAGTGGTGGTTTGATCCAGGTGTCCCCCATAAACATATGTGTTCTGAGCACTTGCTCCCCAGCTGGTGGCAATTTGGGAATCAGATCTCCTCGAGGCAGTGTATTGTTGGGGATGGGCTTATGTAAGTTATCACCACCTTCCCCTTTACAGTGTTTAGCATTTTTGCTGCTGTTGTCCACCTGATGTTGGCCAGGAGATAATGTCTTCCCTCTGCTCATGCCATTATTTTCCCCTGCCATCATGAAGCTTCTTCTTGAGTCTGCAAGCCAAAGTAAACCCTTTCCTCTTACAAGCTGCTTCTGGTTGGATGTTTGTCGCAGGAAGGAGAAACTGACAAAACAAGTGTATCTTCTCTAATCCTCAGTTATGTACTTCCTTGAGATGAGGTGTAGCTCTCTAAAACTGCAAGGTTTCAGTTAGTGAGCCTTAGCACTTTTGCAGTGTGTATTCTCTGCAGACTGGAGTTACAGATATGAGTGACCTCTCCCGGCTTTTTAAATGGTTTCTATGGCAATTGAACACCAGTGGCTTTAGGATCCTCCAAGTCATCATACCTAAACAGAAAGTGTTCTTACTAGCTGAGCCATCTCCCAGCTGTGAAAAAGATTTGTAATTTAACTTAATCTTTAAAATGTGCTGCTTTTTATTTCCTTAAGCTGTTTCTCACTGATTTCATACTGAGAATATGGCTATACGACTCATTGCTAGAACCCAAACACTTAATGATGCATTTCTCAGCATTAGGAATATGGAATACACAGAAGGGATAACATGAAAGTTATGCAAGGAGACAGGACATATCTCAATCTTGATGCAGGCCTTGCCAATGCCAGCCTTGTGTTACTGGTTCTGCAGATGTGAAAGTTGCAGTGGTAATAGGATCCTTTTTGCTTTTGTCAAGGTTTCTGGCAAAACCAGGCAATATGAAAAGAGTTAAGTTCTCTGCAAGGAGGCCCCCACAAGGCATGTAATGAAGGTGAGAATATGCATCATAACTTGTAGTGCAGCCTTGAGGCTATTGAAGATGTCAAAATCACGCAACATCTACTAGGACAGCTGAAGGCATAAAGTGGAGGTAGTTCTAGAGAGAGACTCTGTGCACTGCGGGCCACAGAGCTGAAGGGTTGGAAACACATGAATCCACCCAGAGCCTGTGGTATGCAACATGAAATTTCAGAATTTGGTGTTAGGCCTTCTGAATTTTGCTCTTGCTTTCTTCTGTCCTTCCCTGTGTCCCTGTTGTGGTGTAAATGCGAAAGCATCCCCACCACATGTAAGATGATTGAACACTTGGGACACTATCTAGTGGGACTATTTAGAAAGGTAGTGGGACCTTTAGGAGGAAAAGCCTTGTAGCAGAAACAGGTTCCTGGGGATGTGCTTGAGTTTTTAGATCCCAGCCCCACTTGTTGTTTGTCCTCTGCATACTCATGATATATGATGAATGGGCTTCTTGTTCTTGTTTCTATACCTTCACTGACCTGGTGAGCTGTATCTCATGGAGCTCAAATAAACTCTCCTTCCTTAAGTTGCATTTATCAGGTATTGTGGTCATGGCAATGAGAAAAGTAGTTAATACACGCTCCCACTCCTCGTTCCTATCATTGGAATTGGGGATCTTTGTGTCATTTCCTTTTATGCTGGAAATATGTAAGTGTGTTTTGGATTATACTGGATCCATGTCTCAGAAGTACTCTGCACTTGAACTCTTGCACAGTGTTGAGACATTAATGACAAAGGAGAGCTCTGACGTTGTATTGAAGACAAAATTTGAATCATGACATGTCCATGAGCCTTTGGGGGACAAGGAACAGAAGGTCAAGGCTTCAAAGTGATATGTAAGTTTGTCATGTTGACAGGGGTTAGACTTGTCACAGTTAATCTCAACTTCACTGACTATAGCACAATCAATGAGACAATCATGCAGATAGCATAGTACTTAAACTGTGATTTCTTCTTGAGAGTGGGTGAGACTTTTCACACCTCATTTTCAAGGAACTGTGATTCCCCTAGAAAGGTAAGGTATTACCAGGTTGCTATATGTGATAAAGTGAAAATCAAACAGAAATTAGAGAGTTTTATGAAATATAAGAAGAATCATTAAAAATAACTTTTTTTGTAAAGTTTTCAACCTCATGACTTGGGTGTGGATCATAGTTGTCACATGAACTAATGAATGGCTTGGATTTCACAAGACTTAATGAAGACAAAAGAAGCAGAAATGTAAGGCAATTTGCAACTTGCTGGCATTTGATACATTCATTAAATCATGATTTGGATAAATTTAATTTGATATCTGAGCAGCTGAGTGAGCAGGTTACATCTGGCTTATACAGTTGTACTACAATTACCACAAACTCAATTTGCTACAAATTACACACATTTGAAATAGGAAAAAAAAATGTTGACTTCATTATCAGTAAATTGTACATAAATTGTATGGCAGTATATCACTTACGTGAACTTCTGAGTGAAAGAGGCTTATTGAATATACATCCCACATCTTTTAACTGCTGCCTTATGCTTAGAAAGTATGACAACAAACAGGACAATGAGAGCTATTTAATTTGGAATTGTTGGGATTTAGATTCTGAATCTTCTATGTGTAAGGCAAAAGGAAACCATATGATAATGGTAGTCATATATATTTCTCAAGTTCTATTAACATGTAGATCCCAAAATCATTTATAGCACAGGCTTACAGTATTGTTAATTATCATCGCATAACGAAGTTAATAAGGGGAAATTTAGAAGTGTAATATGTTCTTAATCATTTATTTCCTGTTTATATATAACTCTAATTAAAGGATTTTGTATAACAGTGAGTGTTAAAAATAATTATCTTGCCTTCTTATCTATGATGTTTATTAAGAAGTTATCCATTGAAGTGACTTATAATGAAAAATAATTCAAACTATGGAAATGGGCTGCATATGATATTTATTATATATTTCTTTGTTCTGTACAAGAGTAAGAAAGAGGCAGATTGGGTACACCAGAGCCTCTAGACACTACAAACAAACCCTATATGCATGTGCCACCATGGGCATCTAACTTATGTGTGTTCTCAGGAACTGAACCTTGTTCTTTAGGCTTCACAGTCAAGTACTTTAACTGTTAAGCTATCTCACCAGCCCTTTTTAAAAATTTTTATAAAGCACTTTTGTGTTTAATCAAATTTAATGTTTATGTACACTATATTAATAATATGTATATTACAATAAAGTTACACAGGAAAAGTAAGAATTTGTATATTAATATTTCAATGGACACTATTTACATTACTGAAAATATTTTCTATGTTTATGATTTTTTCATACTCCTAATTTTAAATTAGTTTTGTGTGTGTGGGGGGTGTGCATGTGTGTGTGTGTGTATATGTGTGTGTGTGTGTGTGTGTGTGTGTGTGTGTTGAATTAGGGTCTTGCTGTAGCCAAGACTGACTTGAACTTCACTATGTAGTTTCTGTGTGGTCTTGAACTCTCATTGATCCTCCTACCTATTCTTCCAACTTATGGCATTAAAGGTGTGTGCCAGCACATCCAGCTATTTTCTAATATGTTGTCCATTGAGATTTCTATTTTATGGAACACTGTGAAGACTGCCCTAAATTTATTTCATGCAAAAACTACTGTGCATCACTGCTATATAAACTATGTGGGCTTTTCCCCTTAAATGTGTTGGATATTTTATTTTGCTTATTTTTCTAATGACACATCTAGAATATCTCAAATTGTTTAAATGTGCCAAGGTTCTATTACTTTTATACATCAATCTATATATATATATATATATATATATATATATATATATATATTAAATTTAATTTCTAGTACTATCACATGTCACTTTTGTGCTATATGTAAACTTTGCTGTTTGGTTTGCTAATCTAGTTTTAAAATACAAAGTTCAGGCTGGAGAGATTGTTTAGTGTTTAAGTGCTTGCCTGTTAAGGCTAAAGACCCTGATTCAAGGCTATTCCCCAGGACCCACTTAAGCCATATGCGCAAAGCAGCACATGCATCTGAATTTCATTTGCCGTGGCTGGAGGCCCTGACATGCCCATTTTGTTTTTCAGCTTCTTTCTCTCTGTCACTCATAAATAAAAATAAATAAATAAATAAATAAATAAATAAAAGTATATAAAAAACTTTTTTTTTTAAATACGGAGTGGATTATTATTGAAAAATAGGGAACAAACTTGTACATGCTATTATGTAGTTCAATAATAAATAATCTATGATCACTTATGCACAGACCATAAAAATGGTCCTGTCCTGTTCTAGCACAAGCAGTTGCTAAATATTTGCCATCTCTTTCACTTATGTATTTTTTAAATCAAATATTTTTAAGAGACAGTATAGATGATATATGTCATGGATTTAATCCAAAAGGGGTCCATGTGTCTTTGCAGAAAGTAATAATTATATAAGAATGAATTCTAACTCTAAAGGGTAGGAAACTGAAAGAAAAAGGCATAATGAGAATTTACTGACTCATGTCGGGTAATAAGGATATTTAAAAGGAACTTTGCAGCCAGGCGTGGTGGCGCACGCCTTTAATCCCAGCACTCGGGAGGCAGAGGTAGGAGGATCGCCGAGAGTTTGAGGCCACCCTGAGACTACATAGTTAATTCCAGGTCAGCCTGGACCAGAGTGAGACCCTACCTCGCAAACCAAAAAAAAAAAAAAAAAAAAAAAAAAAAAAAAAGGAACTTTGCTCTACTAACACATGCACTTCTGATGTGCTCAGTTTACAGGGATTGACTTTGGAGGGGAATCAGATCTATAAGCACAAAATATCTGTTAATGTCTCCACCAACCAATTTCCTCCCCAGTACATATAGGCAGGCAGTGGCATAGCTGTCTTTACAATAGTGAATGGCCTTCTCACTACCAATGACTGAGCCTAGACACCTTAACACTCAGCATGGCACTGCAAGTTATTGGCAACAGGCCATGGATTGTCACTGAAGGAAAACTCACTGTAACTTACACACACACACACACACACACACACACACACACTCAGAAAGAGAGACCACATGGGTTTACTTTTTTTTTTTTTTTTTCTTTAGAACTTCAGATATTTCTCTAAGGCCTCCTATTTGTAGTTCCTAACATAAGGCAGCTCATCAAATAAACAGAGAAATACCATTACAGGACCAAAGGACAAGAATACAAGTCTGAGTACAAAATAAAGCTATAGTAAAAATAAATAATTGCTGGACACTAGTACAGATTTTGCACCTTCTAAGCAGATCGAAAATTAATATTGTGGGTGCTTGATAAGACCAATGATGCTTACATAAGGAAAGAAATAATGTTTGAGAAAATCACTTAAAATTTGCATGAAGGATGACTAGTAAGGATGGTTGAAATGAAGGACAATGAAGCATTTCAGAGATTGTGGAGGGAATTACAGTGGCAGATACTGAGAGGTGCATGAGAATCAGGGGGCCGGAGAGATGGGATGTCTCAAACAGCTTCTCAAGACAATAAGACAATTTGTCCTCATCCCATTTAGATACATCTGAGAATAAGAATTTTTATTTTGTTTGTTAAATCTTTTTCTAAAATAAAAAGAAACATCCATGTTTAATATTCAATAACACATTGTATAGAGAGTAATTAAGAGGATATTCTAACCATAAAATGTATTTGGGTAACAAAATCCCATTGAAATTTGGTATACCACTTTGATTTCTATAGTTTTGATTGCTATGAAATTGTCAAATATATGGTAACAAATTTGTTACCTTATATTTGTTTCCTTTCAAAGCTTCAAGTTGGGACCAAATAGATATGTTCAGACAAATTACCTACAATTCTGTTTCCAAACATACACATCTTAAAATGCTGAGTAGTAATTAACCCTTAATTTTTCTGCATTCCTCACACACCCAATTACCATTACAATATAGAATTAGTCCAATCTTGGGCAATGAGCACACATTGTGTGAATGCAGGCTTACCTATGGATTCCCAAACAAACCATTTTTGATCCTGTGCACCAATAGGGTTTTAGAAAGTCTGGATTTAGGAACGGATAAGGAATTAGGGAATTATCATGATTCTTACAGGTTCGTCCCAGTGTAGACAGCCAAATGGTCAAATGAATATGGTCTAAAAAATTAGTACTTTGGATCCCTTCCAGGTAATTATTGGCCTCCAGAGTTCAAAACTAATAAGGAAAAGATAAAAACAAGTCATCCTGGGCAAGAGTTCAAATTTGGAAATTGGGAGAGCAGACCAAGGCAGAGGTCCAAGTTTGAATGAATTCAGTGTCGGGAGGGACAGAGCGTCAAGTGCTGCAGCTGGGCATGACACAGGGTGTTGTTCATCCATCTGATTAATCAAATCATGATGCTCATTACGAGTGAAGGATAAGCCAAGGACTGGCTTTTGATTTCCTGATCTAGTAGGAATCACTTTCTCCCCGTCTACACATCAGGACATAAAGGTGAAATCAGTTCACATAAGCTTAGTTCCTGGAAAGAATGTGATTAAAATACAAGACTGTAATTGGCACAACAAATATACATTCTAAAGGAAATTACCACATGGATAAAGAAAAGGCAAGGAGAAGCATATAAATAAATAAATAAATAAATAAATAAATAAATAAATAATAAATATAACACAGGGGCTTGCCTAAAAATGAATGACAAAAAACAAGTCACAAAACACTGATACAATTGAAATAACAGAGTTTTCATCAGATATTACCCATTTATTCTGACAAAAGGGCAAGTCAGTTTACCAGTTATATAAAGAACTACCTTCGTGCACAATAAATTGGTAAATAAATTGAGAATCAAAGAGTAAAATGAAACACTGGTTATAGGTGTGCATATGTGGTCTGAGTAGTAAAGAAAGTTATCAAGACTCAGAGAGAAGTAAAAGGAAGTGTTATAGGGCTTGAGAGCTGGTTCGGTGGGTAAAGTACTTGCTATGCAATCCTCATTAGTGCAGATGCTTGGAAAGCCAACAACATTGTGGTGGTTTGAATCAGATGCCACACTCTACAATAAACCCATGGGTCTGAATGTGTAGTCCTTAGCTGGTGGCATTTTGGGAGTTGAAGCCTTGCTGGAGAAGATGAATTGCTAGGGCAAGACTTTGAATTATTAGAGCCAGCCTCCACCATGCCCTAGTTTGGCTCCATTTTGCAGTGACCTTCCACCTGCTGTGTCAGAGGGGATGCACAGCCTGTTCATGTCATGCTTTCTCCCTGCCATCAGGAACCTTCCCCTTGTGACTGTAAGCCAAAACAACCCTTTTCCTCCTATCAGCTGTTTTGGGTTGCATGCTTCTTTCTCAGCAATGTGATGGTGACTACAATAGACAGGAAACATGAATATCTGTAATCCCCACATACTTGCAGATAAGAGGAAGGAGGGGACAGGATAATCCTGAAGCTTGACAGCCAGCTATTATGACAATGCAGCCACACCCAGAGAGTTAATGTTTCAAACAAGGTGGATGGCAAGGAATGACACACGAGGTTTTCCTCTGACCCCATAGAACTGTGCACCCTAATTTACACATAGAAACCTCTCTCTCTCTCATCTCTCTCACATACAGAACTTTATACAAACATGAATAACAGGGTTTTGTGCTTTAAATATGCTTATACTTATTTGCTCATTTAACTTATAAATCCTGGTCACTGTATGGCTCTTTCAGGTTGATATAGAATTCAGATGAAATTATAAAATCAATGACTGAGTGGTCATTTCTCTGAAAAAGTCTTTTGAAAAATATTAGAGGTACAGTTATCCATGACAAGTGGGAAAATATTCTTATCATCCAAATTATCCAGCTGTCTCTCCAGAGCCCAATAATTGCATAAAGGTCTCTCTGACTAAGCTTTTCTCATGGCACTTTCTTAAATTCAGATAAGCCTGGCAGTCTTTGAGTGGCACTTCCACACTTTAAGGATGATCTCCTCCTCCACCAAGGATCACTGCCCTAAATCTCTAATGTAAAATATCCAAGGTAATCGGACTTGCCCGCAGTTCTCCCACTCAGTACTTATTCATTTCCGAGCAAAAGGCTTAGTGATGGCTCACCTTCATTCCTTAATGCTATGTTGAGCATCTGAGGCTCCCGAAGGAATCATCTGTGCTCCAAAGAGCTGATAGCCTAACAATTCCTGCTCTGCTCTCTGAAGCACACATCGCCGTTCTCTTGTGTTTTGCTCTCCATGCCTGCAGCATTCCGTAGGAGATATGCTATGGTTGTGGGATATCTGTCATCCTGGCGTCTTCATTACAAGTTAGGCTTCAAAGTTTCAGGTAATGCCTATTTGCCCCCCCCCCCCACTAAAGACCCAAACTCTGCCATACAATGCCTGTTCTTTTTCCAGAAACTTTGGCACAAGCCTCCTTGGCCCCCTTAATCTTGCATTTTTAATGTTTGTAGAATCAATACCGAGTGGAAGATAATACAAAGCTCACTGTCAGCTTTGGATGCCCTTCCTGTAAGAATGTTAAATACTCCATATTAAGCTTAAAGTTTTGATCACTTTGTCCCCAACTGGTGATGCGATTTGGGAAGGTTGTGGAACCATTAGGAAATGCAGCCTTTCTGGAGTAAGTGAGTCACTGGAGGTGTGAGAGCCCAGCTCCTCTTGTTCATCCTCTGACTCTTAACTGTTCTACAGTGTGACCAGCTGCTCCATGCATCTGCTGTCATGCCTTCTCCACATGAAAACTCCCCTTAGATATGTATGACAAAGTAACACCTTTCCTTTCCTTGACTTGCTTCCAGTCAGGTATTTGGCACAGCAGAAGACAACTTATACCTCTGTTCCTATTAAGTAAAAAGTACAGTGCTGCCAGTTCTCCAATCCAGTTATTTATATCCATGAATGTTGATACCAAGATACAGATGGCCATTTTCATCAACTTGTTCACAT
The DNA here is from genome assembly GCA_036365145.1 of Orientallactaga sibirica. Lineage (NCBI taxonomy): Eukaryota > Metazoa > Chordata > Mammalia > Rodentia > Dipodidae > Orientallactaga > Orientallactaga sibirica. The sequence continues at coordinate 27,589,211 of JAEOAD010000024.1, forward strand.
CCTACACTTTTTAAAACAAAATCAGAGGGAAACTCACACATTTTCACAAAGCCTATATTTGAGGTAGAAAATGCAATTTAAAAAGCATATATGTAGTGATTTCACAGGTTCCCAATTTCTTATTTTGTCTCAACTATGAGATATGCTATACTTTATTGAAATTTTGTGCCTACCTAGTCTTTTTAATTGAGTTTCATCTGTGGCAATAAATCAGTCTTACCTTAAGCCCCACTTCTTAAAGCAATTGAACTTGTATGTGTATATGAGTAGACATGCTTGCATATATGTGATTTTCAGGCAAGTATTTAGAAATCAAACAAATGAAAATTAAAAGAAAATCTTCAATAGATACTGATTTCTTCCAGATTTAAAGAGAATTACATCAATACCAAGAGATAATAATCTGGCATTTGCCAGCTGTGAGGATGGTATTTCAGATAAACAACTTTGGCCTAATTTTTGTTTGTCATCGTCTTACAGCTGCTGAGTAAATTATTTTATATTTTTTTCCCAGTGAAGAAGGTCATAAACATTGAATGAATTAGTAATGAAGACATTGCTTTTTTGCATTTTGTTGTTATTTAAAATATAGGAACAAATTTTTAAAGTTTCTCTTCCATTCTACCAAAAAATGACACAATCTTAGTATAGAAGCCATTCTGGATTCTAAAGAATTTATTTTCACTAGTAAGCAGTAACCTTAAGGCCACAAAATCAGCCCAAAGATCCATAACCAGCTGTATGATTTATAAATTAACAATGGGGTTAACATTATCAGAGAACTTCTTAGAGAGAATGAGTAAGCACTTTCCTGTTCAGTTCTTTTGTATGTGTGTGGTGGGTTGGTGTGCGTGCAAGTGTACACACATGCTCATATGTGCATATGGGTGAGCATTCACATGTGTGGCTGTGTTTTGTGTGATGTCTTTGTGTGTGTGTGTGTGTGTGCAGGCGTATGTATGTGTGCATGTGTGGAGGACAAAGGTCAACATTGGTTTTTTTTTTTCCTCAATTATTCTTCACCTTAGTTTGTAGCCAGGATTTCTCACTGAAACAATAGTTCAGACATTTGTCTAGACCAGCTAGCCATCAAACACCAGGAACACTTTTATCCTCAGCCCCTAGCATTGGAATTACAGGTGCATGACACTTTACTGAGATTTGATGTGGGTCCAAAGGATCTGGACTCAGACCCTCATGCTGTGTATAGTGTTCAAGAGCATGCATTGATAAGAGTAAACGGTGAGTGCAGCCCTGAACTCAACATCAATTAATTACAGGGAAGATTCTCAGCTTTGCTGTTTCTCTTAACAGATCCAGCTGTTCTTTGCTAGTCTGTTTCAGATATGTATTCCATATTATAGCTTAAATATTTCACCCTGGAAGTCATAAATATCTCTACAGAATTAGTCTTTCTTCAGACACTTGAGATGTCCATCATAGCTCTCTGTTAGAACTGAGAAAGGTAATATCTGCCTGAAGACATAAGTTACTAATATGTCCTCAGGTGTTATATTTAATTAATATGAAAAATATGTTTTATTCTGAGCTAGAAGAATTCCTTTGATGTGGTAACTTTATATTTCTCACCTTCACCTTAGCTGTCTGTCTTTCTCCCCCATCCACATTTCATAAACACCTCTTTGAATGTTCACCATAATTTTATTTAAATTTGTATTGTACACAATATTTTGATTTCAACTGGAAACATGTATGACTACAGCAGGGAATTCAATAAATGGATAACCAACAGCACCTGCTTTTCTTCATGTTACCTAGTGAGTTAGCAAAATGTATTTTTAGGATCAATAACTGCTGACTAGGCTAAAGGGCAAAGAGTTAATACTAAGTTGGAAATATCTCTGAAAATTGTGCCTAGCATTTATGGATTGACATTCTTGAATAGGAAATAGAATACATACAACAGTGTGTATGTGTGTGTGTGTGTGTGCGCATAATTAATACGTTCATATATATGACAAAAATGCACATGTGGGAAAATATATATGATCAAACTTGTATCATACATATAATGGATGTATCAATATATAATATAGAGAATGCATTATATGCATTCTTGCCTAAATTATATTTATTCAATAAATTATGCAATTATTTCCACTATCTTTTCAATGTTTGGTTAATATGAATTGGAGTGTAAAGTTCTGAGTAATTATATTTTTTCCTAGAAGGAATTTAAAATTCATTTAGATGAATGCATGTATTCATAGAACTAAAATAGTTTGTGCAGTTTTATGTGTTTATTCATGTGTATTCTCACATTTGTTTTATATATTTAAAAATATGTACATATTACATATAAAATGGTATGTCTTGAAATATATTCGAAAGAAAACACTTGGGACGTAAACATCTGGGAGAAGTCTTTGTGATTCACTCTTTCATTATATTTTTACTTTCTAGTAGAGCTCTTTAGGGAGTCTTTAAATGGAACCATTTAGGTAGAGAATTTCTTGACTATACCTTGGCAATACTATAACACTTTCACTGCAGTTTTTTTTTTTTTCTTTCCTTTGCATGTACTGGTTTATTAACATCAGTCATCATTACATTATATATATATATATTTTATTTAAGAGAGAGAAATAGGGAGAGAAAGACATAACATTTTGTTGCTTTTTAAATTTTTTTTTGTGTTCCTGCATCAAATATGTAATATGTCACTATGGCCTTAACACCAAGAAAGGGACTTGTTTTCAAAAAGAAAAACTATTTCTTACATGTCCTTAAGGGAATGTTTGTTAGAAACTAAATTGTGACAAGAATGGCACCTGGTTTTCTACTCATTGATATTGTCTCTTGAGTATGCTCTAAATCTTCACAAAGTCACAGTTTTATAACCTGCAAAACAGGGAAATCAGAGTCCTTCCCAGAAAACTTTGTATAATCCATGTATAAAAGGGCTTAATATTTTCTCATTGCTCTGGGAATCTCTTCATTCCTAGTCACTTTTTTATTAGTTATGTAGGTAGAGTGTATACAGTAATGCTGGTACCATCATTAGCCTCCCCTGACCTCCCCACTCTGAAGGGATCCTTCTCATTGGGGAATATGGATCATGCATTGTGGAGGCAGCCATCAGTTATAGGGAAAAGGCAATGTCTCTGTGCATAATGTCCTAACTTGTGGCTCTAAAAATCTTTCTGCACCCTCTTCCGTTAATTTTCCCGAGCCATGTTGGGATGTTTTAGGTCTACTTCAGTGATGAGGTCTAGGGAGCTTCTGAGTATCTGGATATCTGATTTGGTGTCCTTCACCTTTGTGTTGGAACCAGGTTCGTCAACAAAGCATCACTCTTACTCATTTCTCCCATTATTCTCTGATTTCAGCTGTGTCCCTGGTGAGGGGCTGTGGGCTGATTCTCTCCTCAGGGTCTGCATCCATCTGAAAAAGAGAAGCAAATTCTCCAATGGAGAGGGAGGTCAGCACCAGATAAATGGGATAACCATAATATTTTAGACAGATTTTCATAGGTGTAGGACCTTTTGTGGGGCACAATTGGAGGGAGCTTGATATTGGAGAGGGGGGTTTTTATTTGGCTATGATTCTGACTTGTTTCCAAGTTCCAGTTATGGGTTCTATTCCACTGAGCAGATCTGTTAGCCAAATCAAGAGCAGTTGGTTACCCATCATGGCTGTGGGCTCCAATATTGCCCTTGTGTGAGCAATATGTCAGGTTGTTTGCTGCTGAGAAGGTTAGATCACATGTTGCATGAAGTTGTTGGTTGGTCACTTTTCCCCAGTTGCTCATGTAGCAACCTCTGACACTAGACAAGCTAACTGTCTGGGGACTGACTTTCTTACAGATTCTAACCAGGTCACTCCATGATCCGCACCAACAACATATGGTGTCATTGGCAGTAGGGTCTTACCATTAACCTTTGGTGGGTCATCAAGTACTCTGACAGAAATCTGTCTTCTTTTGGGAAAACTTTCAGGTATCTCTGATCAACAGCTCATTCTGGATGTTAGCTGAATGCTGGTACTGGGAGTTCCAAGCCAGTGCCAAGGGAAAGGAAGGAAGAAAAAGATAAGAAATATAAAAGATAATGAGAGAAGAGAGAGAAGACAGAAAAGAGGTACAGAGAGAAGCAGGAGAAGCTTAAGGTTTGTCTTCATCATACTGTCTCCAGGACCCTGTGAATCAAGTGACCCTTATAAGGAAGTGATAAAAGTTCAAACTTTTAGTCTGTCTTTTGGGATATATGATCTTATAGTGCCATATACACTTGGGTCCAGTTTTTTCCCCCCACTAATGTCACCTTCCCCTCCCACCCTCCTTATTATCCGGTCCTTGAGATGCTTATTAGGTGTGTCAGCATTTCAGGCAGAGTCAGATTAGGAGCCACAGATGAGTGAGACCATGTGACAATCATCTTTCTGTGAATGGGTGAGTTCACTGAGAATGATCTGTTCCACGTTCAATCATTTTTCTTCAAATTTCATTATGTCATTTTTCCTTACTGTTGTGAAGAATTCCATTGTGTAGATGAGCAACCTCTTGGTTACCCATGCATCTCATGATGGGCATCTGGGTTGATTTCAGTTCTTAGCTATTGTGAATTGAGCAGCTATAAACATGGTTGAACAAATCTCTCTGAACTGAGGCATGGAACTTTCAGGGTAAATGCCCAATAAGGGACTACCTGGGTCTGTTGATGATTCTATAGTTAACCTTTTTTGAGTCTCCATATGGCTTCCCATAGTGATTGAACCATCTTACACTCCCACCAAGAGTGAATGAGGGTTCCTATTTCTCCACAACCTCAATGGCATTTGTTTTCCTTAGGTTTTCTTTTTTTTTTTTTTTTTTTTTTTTTTTAATATTTGCCATCCTTTCTGGGGTAAGGTGGATTCTCACAGTTGCTTTAATTTGCATTTCCCTAATGATTAGGGATGTTGAACATTTTCTTAAGTGTGTTTGTCATTTGTACCCCTTCCTCTGAGAACTCCCTGTACAGTTCTCTGCCCCATTTTGTGAGTGAGTTGTTTGACATTTTGTTGTTTAGGTTTTTGACTTGACTTTGTAAGTTCTAGAAATTAGGCCACTGTCAGTTTTATAGCCAACAATAATGCTCTTCCATTCTATGGGTAGTCTATTTGCTCTGCTTATTGTATATTTGTCTGTGAAAACAAAACAACAACAACAAAAAAAAAACATTTAAGCTTCATGAGTTCCCAATGGTTGAGTGATTATTGAATTTCTAGAGCTACTGAAGATAAGTTTGAGAAGTCTTTTCCCACTCCTATATCATGGAAAGTTGTTCCTATTTTTTCTTCCAGGAGTAACAGAATTTCCAGTCTTATATTAAGGTCTTTGTTCCATCTGGATTTGATTTTTATGCATGGCAAGATATGTGGGTTGAGTTTCATGTTTGTGCTTATGGTTATTCAGTTTGTCCATCACCATTTGTTGAAAATACTGTCTTTTTTCCAGTCAACATTGTTAGGGCCTTTGTCAAATATAAAGTAGCCATAGGTACTTGACTCAAAGTCTGGGTCTGTAATTCTGTACCATTGGTCTATAATCCTGTTTTTATTCCAGTAGCATTTGGTTTTCATTACTATGGCTTTGTAATATAGCTTTAGATCAGGTACGGTGATGCCTCCAGAGGTATTTCATTTGCTGAGGATATGTTTGGATATCCAAGGCCTTCTACCATTCCATATGAATTTTGAGATCATTTTTTCTATCTCTGAAGAATAATGTTGGGATTTTTATTGGTATTGCATTAACTCTGTATATTGCTCTTGGTAAGATTTCCATTTTCACAGTGTTCATCCTGCCTATATAGAAGCATGGGAGGTTTTTTCTATTTTCTCAAGTCCACCTCAATTTCTTTCTTGACTGTTCTTATGTTGTCATTGTAAAGGTTTTTCACATACTTAATGTTATTTCCAAGGTATTTTATTTTTTCATTGCTAATGAAAATGGGACAATGCCACTTATTTCTTTCTCTGTATCTTTGTCTTTTGAATATATAAAAGCTAGTGATTTTTGTGCATTGATTTTGTAACCTGCAACTTCTCTGAAAGAGTTAATCACTTTTAAACAGTTTGGAGATGGAGGATCTTAGGTCACTTATTTATAGCATCATGTCATCTGCAAATAGGGCTAACTTAATGTCTTCCTTTTCCAATCTCTATCGATTTTGTTTCTTTCTGCTGTCTTGAGCTAGGACTTCCAGTACTATGCTGAAGAGCAGAGGTGAGAGTGGACAGCCTTGTCTTGTTCCTGATCTCAGTGCAAATTCCTTCAGTCTCTCCCCATTAAGTATTACTTGGGCTTTAGGAGCTTTATATGTAGCCTTTATTATGTTGAGATATTAACCATCCATGCCTGTCCTCTCCAATGTTTTAACCATGAATTGATGTTGTATTTTGTCAAGGGCCTTTTTGGCATCTATTGAAATGATCATGTGGTTTTTGCATTTAAGCTTATTTTTGTGGTGTATTACATTGACAGGTTTCAGTATGTTGAACCACCCCTGCATTCCTGGGATGAAGCCTACTTGATCCAGGTGATCAATGCTTTTGATGTCTTGTTGAGTTTTGTTTGCGAAGACATTCATGAGGATCTTTGCATCTATGTCCATCAGGGAAATAGGCCTGTAGTTTTCTTTTCCTCTGAAATCTCTGCCTGATTTTTTTGGTGATACTAACTTCATAGAAGGAGTTGAAGATCTTTCCCTGTTCTCCAATTGTGTGGCATAGTTTGAGAGAAACTGGATTCAGTTCTTCCATGAAAGTTTGATAGAATTCAGCTGAGATGCCATCTGGTCCTGGGCTCTTCTTTATGGATAGGTGTTTGATTACTTTTTCAATCTTTTTGGGTGTGATAGGATCGTTTAGGAGATTAATCTGCTCTGATTTTAGGTTTGGTAGGTGGTGTGTGTCTAGGAATTCATCCATTTCCTCCAAATTATCCAGTTTTTTGGAATAGGGGTTTTGAAATAAGTCCTGATGGTTCTTCCAATTTCACTTATGTCTGTTGTTATCTCTCCTTTTTCATTTCATTTATTTATTTATTCATTTTTTCATTTTGTTAATTTGAAGCATCTCTTTCTTTTTTGATCAAAATGGTCAGGGGTTTAATAATCTTATTTATTTTTTCAAAGAATCAGCTCTTTGATCAATTTTCTTAATTGTTTTCTTAGTTTCCAATTCATCAGTTTCTGCTCAATCGTAATTATTTCTTTCCATCAGGAGCTTTTTGGGTTGGATTCTTCTTGTTTTTCCAGTCCTTTATTTGGGTGGTTAGGTTATTGTTTTGGCATCTCTCTGACTTTGTTATGAGGGCATTTAATGCTGTGAATTTTCCCCTGAGGACCACCTACATTGTGTCCCATAAGTTTTGGTGTGATGTATTCTCATTTTCAATCATTTGTAAAAGTTTTGCCATTTTGTTTTTATTTCATCTACTACCCATTTATTGTTTGAATGTGTGTTCAGTTTCCAGGAGCTGGTGGGATTCCTGATGCATCTTTTGTTGTTAATTTCTAGCAATACAACATTTGATCTGATATTATGCAGGAGATTATGTTGATCTTCCTAAATATATGGAGGCAGGTTTTATGACACTGTATATGATCTATTTCAGTGACAGTTCCATGGGCTGTTGAGAAGAATGTGCAATTTGTGTATTTGGGGTATAATATTCTGTAGATATCCATTAGATCTAGTTGATCTGTGGTTTTGTTGAGCTCTCTTACTTTTCTGTTAATATTCCATTTGGATGATCTATCTGTTGCTTATAGTGGAGTACTGAAGTCCCTAACTATGATGGTGTTGGTTGTTATTTCTGTTTTATTGTCAAGTAGGTTTTGTTTTGTGAATTGTGGTGCACCTGTGTTTGGTGCATAAGATTGATGACTATGATATCTTCATGTTGGCTCATTCCCTTGATAAGTAAGAAGTGGCCGTCTTTGTCTTTTTTGATAACTTTTGGTTTGAAGTCTATTTTATTCAATATTATTATTATTATTATTATTATTATTATTACTAGCAACACTTGCTAGTTTCTTTTTGCATTTATTTGAAATATCATTTTCCATCCTTTCACCCTGAGGAGGTGCCATTTTTTAGTAGTGAGGTGGGTTTCTTGAAGACAGCAGATTGAAATATCTAATTTTCTGATCCACCTTGTTAGCTTATGTCTCTTGATGGGTAAATTAAGGCCATTAATGTTTAGGGTAATAACTGTGAAGTTTGATTTAATTACTGCCATGTTGTGGTTGTTTATTTTTATTTTTTTTTTTTTGTGTGTGTGTGTGTGTTTTCTTGACTTTGTAGCTTTTTGTGCCTTCTCTGAGTTTTGTTATTGTGATCTTCTTCTTGTAAGCACTTGATGTTGGTTGTTTGATTCTTTTTTGTGAAGAATTTCCTGAAGTCACTTTTGGTGTGTGTGTGTGTGTGTGTGTGTGTGTGTGTGGTGATTGCAAGTTTGCTTGTAATGAGCATTTACTGAAGGATAAATCATGTTATCAGACATGTATTATATACACCAGGTGTTGAGAGACATTTGATGACTTTACAGTAACTGTAATCTAGAATACTTTTCATTCTACCAGTTTATGTCAATTCACATATTATTTCAGCATAGATTTTAAAATTTTTCTATGCATTGTGTTTCTGTATTTAAACTGCATTTGACATCAAGCTGTGCATTCAATTAACTCCAAAAAATCTTTCATTTGCAACAGCAAGGAGTCCCATCACAGAGGGTAATATCTGAAATCTGTTTTTTTCATATTATAATTTCATAAAAAGTCTCTAACCAAATAAATAAATAAATAAATAAAACAGCTCACAAGAGATGCAATCAAGTATACACATACAGATGGAGATTGGTTAGAATGTCTTGTTATTTTAACCTCCATTAAGAAAAAAAAGATTTAATTTCTCATAGTAATTTTGACTCGAAGGTAGATAAGTATGTTACAAACTTATATACAGCTAAGCACTTTATTTAGTTGTGGTTTTGTTTTGGTTTGATTTAAATATTGATTTTTTTTTCTTTTTGGTTCAATGTTCTTCATATATTAGTAATGCACTCAGGTCTGAGTTCATATCCTGTATGGATTTATAATAATTGTTTGTTATTGGGAAAGGTACTCAATATGTTTGGTCCATAGTTTACTCATCTGCACAGAAAAATAAGAACAATGACACCAAAAATGATTATAGTTTTGAAGAATCTAATTTACATATGCTAGTTAAATATCTGTGGAAATATTAACTCATTGTTCATATTTATTTATTTAAATCTCCTTAATCAAGTACGTGAAGCGTCAGCTGCTTTCAGAGCTTGGGCACACCAATATTGAAAATGCCAACGTAAGGTTAACTTTGTAGGTAATTTGGACCTGTCAGTAGATTCTGAGAACATTGAAAATCTGATTAATTCACTCAGGTGTTCTTGTAAAGTGTATGTCAAATTTCTTCGTGAGAGTAACTTTCATCCATCTCCATTGATAGAGTTTTCCTTTGGTAATTTTGCCTGAATGAAATGAAATGACTTAGTTTCCCAAAAATACATTTTTAAATTATTTATTTATTATTATTATTATTGGTTTTTGAGGTAGGGCCTCATTCTAGCTCAGGCTGACCTGGAATTCAGTATGTAGTCTCAGGGTCGCCTCAAACTCATGGAGATCCTCCTACCTCTGCCTCCCAAGTGCTGGGATTAAAGGCATGTGCCACTATGCCCAGTTACATTTTTTTTCTATTTTTTATTATTTTTTTGGAGAGAAACACACAAAGAGACAGAGAGAGGGAAAGGAAGACAGACAGAGATGGGCATGCCAGCAGTCTCTCAGCTGTTGCAAATAAAATCCAGATGTGGGCACTCCCTTGTGGTCAAGTGTGGCATTGTGCCCTTGTGTCACTTTTCATCTGGCTAAATGTGGGACCTGGAGATTGGAACCCACATTCTTAGGCTTAGGAGGCAGGCGTCTTAACCGCTAAGCCATCTCTCCAGCCCAACATTTTTTTTTTTAATGATATCTAAGTTAGGATGAGTTCACAAAAATAAGTTTAGAAAATTGTGCCCTGTTGTCAAATTTCAATAAATTTAGTATATTTTCTGACTTAATGCATTAATAGGAGATTTACATATGTCCATAAATAACATTTGTAAATAATTTCAGTTACAGTAGTGATATCTGATGCAGTTATTGCTCACTTTCTCTAAAATGTGTAAGAGGTAATGAGTATTCCTTCACTCATGCATTTCCATTGTTTTCACCATGGTCATAAATGTTTCATATTAAATAACATTTTATTTTATGAAAGGGGGATATGGTAGTTTTGAAGTTAGTACTTAAATTGTGGGAGTGTAGAAGGATTTCCATAGATATGTTTACTTGTGTTCATGTGGACTTTCAGACTATATATAAAATACACTTTCAATATTCTTAACTATTTACTGTTGACTTATTGTAACTACATATAACTATTAATAGAACTCAAACATTTTGCAAATAAATGCATAATTATTGTATGAACTTTCTTTGTTTCATATTTAAAAGTCTGTTTTACGACTGAAGAGAGAGCTCAGTGTTATAAGGTGCTTCCTTGTAGCACTTTCCAGTACCCACATGATGCCAGATGAATGGGGGTGGAGATGGCTTAGCAGTTAAGGCACTAGCTGGCAAAGCCAAATGAACAATGTTCCATTCAGCGGTACCTATGTAAAGCCAGATGCACAAGGTGGCCTCTAGCTACTGCAAACCAATTCCAGATGCATGTGCCACCTTGTGCATCTGGCATTATCATTCTCCTCATTCTCTCTGTCTCTCATTATCACTCTCTCATGCATAAATAAATAAGTTAATTAATTAATGAAAGTCAGATGCACAAAGTGGTGCATGTTTCTTGAGTTCACTTGCAGTGACAAGAGGCCCTGGTGCATCCATACTCTCTCTCTCTCTCTCTAAAATACTTTTTAAAGTCTGTTTTAAATTTTCTGTTATAAATAATTCAAATTCATAGAAAATAAAAGTGAACAATTAAGGCAAATTATAGATTTATACATTTGCAGAGAGAGCTAGCTAATCTCAAAAAGGATAGGGGAAGTTAAGAAAAAGATTCAACCACCTTTTATATGGGCTAAAGTATTTGAAAACATATAAATAAACACTGAGCAATTGGAGTAGTTTCAAATATAATATGTAATGTATATTTGTACAATTAAAAGAGGTAAAATGAGGCTGTTATGTTACTTGTAATATAAATATAAGGCATCTACTATATGTAAAAGAATAGATGTGCCTAACAGTTACCTCTATTTCTGAATGTCTTCCTTAGCACAAAGTTTATGTGTCAGATGAGAAAATTGCATTTAAATTATGAATATCTCCTACTTCAAGTGGGTAAATCGATTTGTGTATGTAGAAATCTGTGTAAAATTTAATGCCATATTCTCTTTATTCAGTTGCAGATTTGTGTCTCTCAGGCATATATTTTACATGTGAAGAAACAAGAGTCAATTAAAGAAAGCTCAACATTCAAACTTTGGAATTTTTGGAGAGAAAGCCTGTTAGTCTTACAACTTTGTCCTTGAGTAAAACATGAACTTTGTGAAAAGGGACCAGAATTAAATGAATTGAAAGTATAAATAATTAACATCTATAAAAATTTTGGAGTAAAATGAAACTGGCAGGTATATTCTGCCTGTAGATTCTGGGTGATTACCTCATTTGTTTAATTATTCATTCACTTATTACATAACCACAGTTAATTATAAAACAAGGCACACATTACAGTAGACTTTAAGTCTTTTAACATTTCAGCCTAGGATATAAAAGAAATATAGAGTTCATGGTCATTTAGGCTACACAAATGAATATGGCAAAATTAAGGAAATCATGACAAAGGCATAGAGGAGTGAGGGGGTAGAAGATAAATACTAAAAAATGTATAAGAAAATTAGCATGGCTGGATAATAGCCAATAAATGGTTTATTCCTTAAAGAAATAGATGTTAACAAGATGTAGCCATTCATATTTTTTTGGACATGTGTGTCTGGGCATTATTTCAAGTAAGATGGCTCACTACCAAGCTGTTTCAGTTGTTTAAATGGAACATTCAAATAATGACCTTAGGAGAAATAAAAACTGCTTTTCCTATAGGAATTGAGGAAAATGCATTAAAAGTTAAGGACATATTTGTGGTATTAATATGAACGTACTGAGAATATGACAGTGGTTTTGCATTAATTACAAAATTAAAATATAGGAGTTTACTACTCTTGAGTTAGTCATAATCCACTGAATAATATAGAATTATAACACATAACTAACTGTGTATGTATGTATGTATATGTCAAATATATCCACAGTGATCAGTGTAATGATAGATTAATTAATTGGATTGTGGAAGATTTAGAACAGGTAGTCAAGGACAGACTAAATAAAAATTCACTATGAACAACTTACAAAACAGGAATAGACTGAAAAATTTCATGTGAAAATATAAATTGAAAAAAATAGAGTCAAAATATGAGGCAATTGGCTGAAAATATGTTTTAGAAAATGTTAGAGTTGTATTTAGTGCTCAATACCTCCAAGCAATCAACAAAGACATTCCTTTAGAAACAAGGACAACTAGAGTTTCTTGAGTTTGTTCTCACTCACATGACAAACAGCTTTGACAAGAATGGGCTGAAGGACTGTGGGAGAAAAAGAGGGATAATCGACAATGCCGTCTACTTCAACAAGCACATCTAAATGGAGAATTTCTAGGAGAGCTTTCCAAAGATTGTGTTTGCCTTTGATTCTATTTTATTGAAATATCATTGAAAACCAAAATTATATATGTTGAACTGGGCATTGTGGAGCATGATCTTAAACCCAGCTCATGGGGGCTGAGGTAAAGGATTGCTTTGAGTATGAGGCCAGCCTGAAAGTACAGAGTGAGTTTGAGGTTAGTATAAACCCTACCTCAAAAATACAAACCACACACACACACACACACACACACACACACACATTGCTACCCAGAAAATATTGAGTAGTCAGTAGTGTACTGTTAACCTAGATTATTATAATGCCTATTAGATTTCCATATTGTAATCTTTTGAAACAAATGTTCTTGATTATAATGCAAACTATATCATTTGACCAGCATTGTCACAATTTCTTTATCCTCCGGTCCTGGACATTTACCAGTGTGCTCTCAGTTTCTATCTGAGTTCAGTTTGTTTTTAACTAGATTTTATTTTTCTGAGATGATATAATGTTCATCTCATTGTGTCTGAACTATCCTGCTTCAGGTTCATCAATATTGTCACAAATAGTAGAAGTTTTTCCTTTATTTTTAAATATCTTTTTGAATAATTATTATGTTCATTTAAAAAAAAAAAAATGTTTATTTATTTGAGAGAGATACAAAGTGAGAAAGAGAGAAAGAGAGAGAGAATGAATTGGTGCACTTGGGCCTCCAGCCTCTATAAAGGAATGCCAGATGCATGTGCCATATTGTGCATCTGGCTTTAAGTGGGTAATGGGGAATCAAGCCGGTACCTTTGGCTTTGCTGGCAAACGCCTGAACTTTTAAGCCATGTCTCCAGCCCTCCTCTATTGCTTTTAATTTCTGAATGATGTGTCACACACATGCTTATTCCATTATTTTAATCTAATAGTTCATTGAAAAATGTCTAGGACATTTAGTATCTTGCCTGCAATAACAATGCAGCAATGAACTTGTAAAGCTATCTGTAATGGATGGCTGACCTAACTAAAAGCCCCACTACCTACTTTTCTCTTCCTCAATATACTAAAAAACATTTTTATCATTCATTTTTCTGATAACTTATTTTATAATAGGTTAAAGTGCTCACCTATTGTAGTTTGATTTAATTTTTCTTTAGGATCAGTGAGATGGAGTTACTTTCTCACAATAGCTAGTCATTCCTATATATGCATAAAATTGAAGTTCTCAATGTTTATGCCATTTGCATATGTTTAAATTAGATTATTATTTTGTATGCTTTGGTTTGATTTATTTTTTCTTTTAATATAGATACTGCTTATATATTTTATATATTAAACCTTCATCAGACTTGTAGTTTGAAAAGATTAATTATATTTTCTCATATGCTATAGGTTGTCTGATAATTCTGTTGACTGTTTCCCATGTTGTACAGCAGCTATTTTGTTTGTTGTCCATTTTCTAGCCCTCCAGAAAACATTACTCTAAGCCACAGTGCTCGCCAGCACACCACACCATCTGGAACCAGGAACCTGGACTAGAGAGCTGGAGGAGCGGAAAGCAGGGATCTGGACTACGCACCATGCCATGCTGCCTGCACACCATCCAGCCCAAGGAACCCTTAACACTGAAGTGGTGGAGCCTGTTTTTATATTTTTGCAATCCTGTAATAACTTTCAAATTTAAAGGAAAAATGAAATCCAGTATATAAATTGCTTATCAGAAGAATTATCTTATCAGTGAGTGTTTAATAAACTGTGATTATTGCTTTTAATATTAACTAAAAAGCAAAAAGTGAGGAAAGGAGGAAAGTAAAGAATAATGAAGTAAAGCATAATCGCACACATAAAATAAAATTTTAAAATACTTCATAATTCCTGGGCTGGAGAGATGGCTTAGCGGTTAAGGCGCCTGCATCATAAGCCTAAGAACCCCTTTCCAATCTCCAAGTCCCACATTTAGTCAGATCCAAAGTGACACAAGGGCACAATGCCACACTTGACCACAAGGGGCACACATCTGGATTTCTTTCACAGCAGCTGAGAGACTGCAGGCAAGCCCATCTCTGTCTCTCCCGCTCCCTCTCTCTCTGTCTGTCTCTCTCTGTGGCTCTCTCCAAAAGTAAAAAAAAATAAATAAATAAATATTTCATAATTCTTAAGGATTACCTGGAGTTTCTCATTGAATTCAAAACCCAATGACAATTGTAATAGGTATGTTAAGAGATTTCCAGAAAATGTTTTTCAAGCCTTGGACACATTCACCCTTTGCTGGTTATCAATTTCTGCTCAAAAATTATGCACCTGGTTGGAAAAAAAGAAGAAGAATTATCAGAGTTCTTGAAATGACACAATCATTCTAACAAATATGTGTTTTGTTATTCCAGGTAGATGGGTTCAGACCTTCCCACATGGAAAATATTAGATTATGAAAATATGATAGAGTATAATTTGACAGATTTAATGGATTTGAATGTGTGTGAATAGCTTAAAAAAGAGTGGATGAGCACATATATTTAAATGTATATGTATATGTTTAAATATGTAGTAAATACATATACCTACACACACACACACACACACACACACACACACACACATATATGTAATAGATAGATAGATAGATAGATAGATAGATAGATAGATAGATAGATATATGGAGAGAGAGAGAGAGAGAGTGAGTTATTGGCATATTACTGATTTTCAATGGTTTAATATAAATTAATGTGTTTTATTAGAGTTGTAAAGTAAGTTGTAAAAATATGATATTTTCCCATATAGGTTTTACTAAAAAAGCCACCTACTATCTACACTTATGTGTTTGTCAAGGAATACTGAGATGAGAATCAAATATCTTTACTGATAATTATTATCAGTTTCATTGGGTTGTGATAGTCTAATGTCTTCCATCACAGAAGTAGTTAAAGATTCTGTTTGATGAGTAAAGTAATGAATCAATAAAAGTATGGAAATTGCTCTCAGCATTTCCGTCTCTTCTGGATCCTTCCCTTTACCTGACTTAACAATAGATTTCTCATGTTTAGTGCTTCAAACATTTCTTCTCAGGAGCCTTTCCATATGGCAAAAATTATGGTCTGTATTACCTATTATTTCTGTTTTGTTTTTAATTCCATATTTACAACATTAACAGATAAAATATTTCACAGAAATGACTTACACTGTACTTTAAATTTTCCCATCCAATACACATTTCAGTAGTCAATACACATTCTGAGAAAATATTAATAGCAATGTATATTTACTAAGATTGTTTGAAACATATATTTGTGTGGTCATATCTTTCACTGGAGTGTGCTATAACAAACTGACAGAATACTTTTTGGTTTCTATAGGGAATATTTCTGGTTTTTCTCAATTCAACACAAAGTTGGCAATAGTTTTGTTCATGTGATTTCTGTCCAAGTGTGTATTTATGCAATGTGTTATATTTATTGATTCAATTTTGCTAAATGATACCTGCATCTCAGGAATTAACCTCATTTATTTGATCATTGTGAAATATATTTTTGATATATTACTGAATTTGGCTTATAGGAGTTTTATTGAACACTTTTGTTCTTAACTTGTCTGTTCTCTCCTTGCTTCTTGGGCTGTTTAAAGACTGTTCTCATTCCAGAGTTCTCCTATCATGACTCTCACCCAGAGAAAATAATGAGATAGTGTTTCTGACTCTTCCCATTCTCTCTCACACAGTCATTGTTAACTTTAGGCATATCTGGGGCAAAGGTAGGAAGAGGAGAAAAGATTGAAGAATTTTTACACATTGCAAGCAAATAAATTGTATTTATGCCTCATTTTCCATGGTACATAAAAATTAGATATAAAATTTTATGTATAAAATTTAAGTCATAATGGCTTTTTACACATTTCTATGAAAATAGGTTTTTGAGAAAGTATGAATGTGATGATCTTGGGAAATATGTTTTTATGAATTAATATTGTATGCTTAACGGTGCTGTTTTACATGAACTCTAGCTCAGAAAGAGATTTAATGAGGGTCTGTGGGTGTACCTCAGGATGCTGCAGGTACTTAGCATGCACAAGGTCCTGAATGCAATTTATTGAGATTACATATATTTATGTATGTTTTCCTACCAGTATAATTCTAATTTTTCATCTTGAATTATTAAATTCTTATTCTCTTCTAGGGGAGTACATACAAGATTTATTTTCCCACAGTTTGTCAACCTGATCCTGTGGCATAAACCCAAAGTCGGGGTTCTGTTCTCTTATTTAAATTTGTGAATTAATAGTTATCAACTCAGAAAATATGTATGAATGATAATCATGTGGACTACTGTTAGCAAGAACACACAGAAATTTCTGTGGGAATCCTTTTTTTTTTTTTCTTTCAGAACATTGGATTCTATAATAACAAGGTGTCTTATCAAAATGTTTTATTTCTAATTTTTCTTTCTAATAGTTTGTAAATCTGCAATGGTAAAATTAGGTCATGGATAGTCTTAAATATCACTTCCAGGAGCTGTACTATGTTAAATATTTGATAGGCATAAAATCAGTTTTGGGATTAATGATGTGGTTAAGTTTTCTCATCTACATATTTGCAATACCTCTTGTCATCCTTTTTATATTCATTCTCCAATGTATTTACTTTATTGTATATATCTTTATATTTTCTCATTTGATCCATTGTGTTATTCAGTCTCTCTCTCTCTCTTTTTAATGTTTTGTTTTTATTTATTTATTTCAGAGAGAGATACAGAAATAGGCATGGAGAGAAAGGGAGAGAGAATGGGTGTGCCAGGGTCTCTAGCCACTATAAACAAACTCCAGATGCATGTGCCTCCTTGTGCATCTGGCTTTCGTGGGTATTGGGGATTGGAGCCTTGAAGCAGGGTCCTTAGGCTTCATAGGCAAGTGCTTAACTGCTAAGCCATCTCTCCAGCACCCCCCCCCCCTTCAGGCCCAAAACAGTGCCCATTCAGCTGAAATTGACTGAGTGATAACAATATTGAGATTGGGTCAGCTGATTTGCATTGGGACAGTAGGAAGAATGTGGATACTTTTGAAGGGGGCCTGAATGCTGAAAGAAGTCCTGTTCTACAATTTCTGGTTTATACCTCCCGCCACCTCTGATTAACAAATTGGTAGCTTACCTAGTATTATGGAGTGTAACAAAAGCAGGAAAGAGAGGGTCATTGAATTCACAGCATAGTTTTGTTTTTTGGAAATGGCCATGGACAGTATGAAGCAGGCTTGTTGGATTACATGAATGGAGAGCGGATGGAGCCATGAGGATGAACCATGGGTTGCAATGGAGACCCAGTGGAGATGCCAGTACTATGGGATGGCTGCCAAGGAGAGCTGCCAGCATGGATGGAGTATAACTGAGGTTATCAGCAGCTGAACTGGAACGGAGGAATTAGAACTTCAGAGACTCGTCACTGATTATTATTTCCATAATTGAGACATGCCATTGATTAGAGTTACCAGACTTGGAGCTACAGAGTTTGATGTTTACCCTATTTGTTTTAAATTCTGTACTGATTGAATATTTCTTTGATATAGCCAATGCCATCTTTTGCAGTGTGAATATTTATTCTGTGTCATTATTTATTTATTTATTTATTTATCTATTTTGTATTATGGCTCAGTTAAAAGACCTTAGCCTGTGTGCATATTTGAATAATTATTAATGAGTCACTTGAATTGATAAAAATTATAGGAACTTTTAAAGTTGGACTGGATGCATTGCATTTACCTCATGGATGGTCATAAGTTTATGCAGGCTAGGGGTGAAATGTGTAGCTTGATTCAGGTGTCCCCCATAAACATTGTCTTTGGAATGCTAGGTCCCTAGCTGGGGGCAATTTGGCAGTTGTAGCCTCCTGGAGGCAGTGCCTTGTTAGGGGTGGAATTTTGGGTGTGACAGGCAGCTTCCTCTTATCAGTGATTGGCACACTCTCCTGTTGCCGTGGTCTTCTTGATGTTGGCCAGGAGGTGAAATCCACCCTCTGCTCATGCCATCATTTTTCCTGCTGTCTTGAAACTTCCTCATGACTCTTTAAGCCCAAATAAACTTTGCCCCCCACAAGCTGCTCTTGGTCATGTGTTTTCAGGCAGCAGTGCAAGGACATCTGCAATAGTGTACTAAGGGGCAAAAACATATTGCAATGGTGATACCAGTGACATTTAATGCAAGTACCACTCTACTGCACAATACAACATGGTGTTCATATAGTCCAGAATTTTTAACAAGGAGATTATAGTATATTTAACTTTGTACTCTTCATGAATTATGTATGGGCTTCACCTTTTCAACTGAAATGTCTGTCTGCTGTCTGTTTCCAAACTCTACATGCTTTTTAATATTTTTTACTTGGGAAGACTTAATAGACGCAAACATGTTACATACCATTATGAATTCATTCACTAATACTCCTTCACAGTCTTAAAATATATCCACAAGGAAAAAAAATGTGTGTGTGTGTGTGTGTGTGTGTGTCTGTGTGTGTGTACATATTTTATACACTATAGCAGACAGCTTCAGGTTCACTGAGATGAACTTCCAGACAAGGCAAAGTTATGGAAGAAGGATATTTACTGAAGCTTATAGATCCTAGGGAAGTTCCATAATGGCAGAAGAAGCTGGTCTGCTTTCACAGGACCAAACACATAGAGAAACACCAGAAGCCAAAAGTCATACAGCACAGCATACCTCAGGAACTCCACCTAGGCACACTGGGCATATTTTTAGATTGAAATCTCAAACCCACCACCACATCTTAAGATCCACTCAGTGACACTGCCTCTAGCCAGGTGGCTGCAGATCCAAAGTACAGTCTAATAAAACACTGAATATTTTGGAGGCCATCTATTCAAAGTCTCTCTCTCTCTCTCTCTCTCTCTCTCTCTCTCTCTCTCTCACACACACACACACACACACATATATATATATATATATTCTTAAAATAAATAAATAAGAAAACACCTTATTATAGAATAAATAGCTCACATTTGGGCTGGAAAGATGGCTTATCAGTTAAGGCACCTACCTGTGAAGCCTAGGAATGCCTGATCAAATCTCCAGGTCCCACGTTTAGCCACACGCAAAAGTGACTCAAGCACACAATGTTGCACATGCCCATAGGGGGCTTACATGTCTGGAGTTTGTTCACAGTGTTTGAGAAGCCCTGATACAGCCATTCTCTCTGCCTCTTCCTCTTTCTCTGTGTCTCTCTCTCTCAAATTATATATATATATATATATATATATATATATATATATATATATATATCTCACATTTGTGTTTTATATAACGTGTACACAAGTTTTGTACATATATCTCCAAATCAATTCAGAGATGTGCACATGCCTATCTGTAAAGATGCTGCTTTTTGTGTCAGGCATGGGACTTGAAAGTAAAAGTTTAGAGAGAGAAGGTACTTTGCGTCCTCAGGGGATCATTGGCCAGCTTCGTCCTGGGCTCAGGAGGAGTTGGGGGGAAGCAGGGTCCTGGAGTGGGTGAGAGTGATGGGCAATGAGCCACTCAGGAGGCTGTCTGATGGATAGCATGCTCTCATTTATTCAAAAGGGGAGTGGATTTATAAACACTTGAGAAAGGTTGAGAAGGCACATACAGACTATATGGTTATTGGGTACATAGTTTATGGGTTGCTATCTAATTGTTTGGAAGGCAGAAGTCATGAGGGAGAAGCTGCAAATGGTGGGAAAAGCTACATGACTTCAGAGTTGTGAGGGAGGAGCTGCAAGGGAGATAACAGAAGTGCCGGGAAAAGCTATGTGACTTTAGCCACATAAGGATCTCTTGGGCAGCTAGCCACAAGGTCAGGAACTGTGGGGAGCAAAGCCTGACTATGGAATGGTCAGGTGCCTTTTGGAATCAAGGAGGAAAGGTCTCACCAGTTCTGCCCATTCTGGGAGAAGACAGGGCACACTAAACCTTGCCCGAGGTCAGGGATGGCCAGTGTCTCTCACCAGAGTGGGTTCCTGGGATAAGGCCAACTGCAATCCCCACAGTTCAAGGTGTCCGGCCATGTCCAACAGCTCAGGTCAGCTTCCTCACAGTCCCAGCCCATGTTTAGCAATGCCCAACAAGGTTCCAGCAAGTTTGGAGCAGAAGAATCAGAAAGGGAAATAAGGAATAACAAAATATTATGAAATGTCATAATGAAATCTATTACTGTGAATGTTAACTTAAAAGAAAATATATAAATAAAAGTATGCCATTTTTCTCAACAGACGTCTAGGGAGAAGTATGATACTTAGTAATTATATCTTTCCTTGGGTTGTTAAAATTGTTCCTTCAAGATGGGCTTTTTTAATGATTTTAACAACTGTAGTAAAACTACAGTGCCCAACACCATGAATTTGCTGAGAGATATTGAATGAATGTGTATATGTCCATGCCATACCAAGCCATGTTTACCTTTCCTGACTATTGCTGTACTTCATCCATTAGAAAACAGTATTTTAATGTGACTTTTGTGATTTCAGAAATAGACAGAATTATGTTTTAATTGCTTTTTTTCTCGAGTACTAAAACTGTCTGATCTTTGGTTCTGTAAAAAACAGTATAGCATATGCTGGGTGCTGTTTCTATGAAGAAAATGTATTTCTGCTTGTTTGAGAAGGTTGGAGTCTGAATCCTTCAGATAGCAAAGTCTCAATTTCTAAATCCTTATATGACAGAAAGAATACAATAACACACTGGCACTGTTTCATTCTTTGTGATTACATTTTCATTTGTGAAAATGAATAGAAATTCTCATGTCTTAATTACTTCTCATAATCTTCACCACCTAAAACTAATACTCCTAATATGAATTCTAATAACTTGGGATTCCAATATCTAACTTTTTTGAGGGGCCAAGTACAGTCACTCTATTGCATTGACATTAAACAATAAAGCATATAATCAAAAAATGAATATTTTCAAAGATAGTATCTTACAAACCAAGTTATGCATACAACAAAGTCAAACTTTTTTTTCAAAATAAAGATTCAGATGGAAGAATTATTTCACATAGAAAAATTCAAAACAAAAACATGAGAGGCAAAGTGGATATTTGACTTAGAGGAATTGTCTTTGTGAACAAGGCAGTATGAATTTAAGTTTAAGAGATTTGTTTCTCTTTCATTGAATGAAAATTAACTATGAGCTCATTGATGCATGATCTGTTTTTACATGTGTAGGAGAATATATTGTATTTTGGCAATAAATATAGAATAGATGTAAGAGAGTGTGAATAAATGATGTTGATTTGGGGATATTTTAGCTTATCTATCCTGCATTGCCTTATAAAGAAATTCTACGATGTCCCCATATTTTATTGGAAACTCTCAACAAGAAAACACGGAGATAAACAATGAAGTTGCTTACAGGACTATTTATAGTTATTTACTGAGATCCTGTTTAAATCATTATAGGCTTGAAAGCATTTGATTGAGCTGCTATAACAGATACAATTCTAAAAATAGGCAGGAACTAGAAACACAAGACCCTTAAATTCCATGATGGTAACAGGTGCAGCTTTAATGAAATACATTAACATGCTAAAATAAACAAAGCTAAACATAGATGGATAATGAACAGCATCTTTATTTACTGAGTTCCACAGGTACATCCAGAGACATTATACAAATATATTTAAAATAAGAGAAGAATTTTTAATATGCTCTTTTAGCATTTTAAAGCAGTTGCTCCATTTTCATTTACACAGAAGAAAAACACCTTTCAAAATATGTGAATATATCAATTAAATGCAGTTTTTGAAGCAAGCCCAACAGATTCATCATTTATTTTTTATTTATTTTTTGGTATTCAAGTGAGTGAGAGAAAAAATGAGAGAGAGAGAGAGAGAGAGAGAGAGAGAGAGAGATTTGGCACACCAGGGCCTCCAGCCACTGTAATCAAACTCCAGAAGTGTACATATGTAACGTTGTGCACTTGTGTCATTCTGTGTGTCTGGCTTTTGTGAGCTCCATAGCGTTGGGCATGATTCCTTAGGTTTCACAGGCAATTTTCACAACTGCTGAACCATCTCTCCAGGACAAAATGCAATTTTAAAGTCAGTAAATAACTAACCACATGGTCAAATTTATGAATATGAGCCCCCAAAACTCAGAACTATACATACAAATAAAATGATGGTGTGAACTTTTCTTATTCTTTCTTCCTTTGTTTTTTACTTTCTTTACTTGAGATGAACCTGGGGTCTTCCACATGATAAGCACATGCCCCACATCTGAGATGCTGTGGAATTTCTAACTAATAGCTAACTGAATTTACTTCCACAAGATCAAACTCTTCTCCAATTTTGTGGTTTTGAAGTAGTTTTATTATGGTTAGTGTTAGGAAATTTCCTCTAAGAGTAACAGTATAAAGATGTGGTACTGTTTGGAGAGAGCTCTGGATATATCTCAGTTGATGTGAAGGCCCTCTTTTATCTTCTCTTCAAAGTTCAGGAAGAGTGTGATCATCTAATAATCATAAAGCATGAAAGCCCATGAAAGTGGAGCATTTTGAAGTTGACAACTCAGATGGTCTGCTAAAGGTCACATGTGTATTACTTGTACAGCCAAAAGACATTGCACAGGGGCTAGAATCGTGTTGATGGATAATTTCAATTATTGTACTGTATTGTATTGCTTATTGTGATTTAATGGAATGAAGAAAAGGGCACCTTTACAATTGTAGCACATTTTATTACAATATTAATAATATAATTGACAAATGAGAACAACACATTTAAAAAACAGGTATGAAAGAGTTAGAAGTTTTAGAAAGCTATCTTTAGAAGATAAAGCTTTCAAAATTTAGAAACAACGAAAATATTTGAAAAAAATCTGCTGAAACAGAGGTGTTCAAGTTCACTTTGAAGAAATGGCTATGCCTTCAAGTTTTAGAAAATATTTCTGGATAATACAGAACATTTATTTATCATATCTGTGTATATGCTTTAAAATGACTTTCAATATAGCATTACATTATTTCTGTTGTAACATTTTCAAATATCTCACATTATTAACAAAAGTCCAAATCTAATAAAACTTGTAAAAGACTTTTCAAACCTTTGGAAATACACATATTAGAAAGCAATGAAAATATTATTACACTCAGCAGTACCAGGAATCTCCACATTCATTGCTGGAATTATGAATGTACCCATCTTTTGTTATTTCATTTAATTAATCTTCTTTCACATTTATTCATTCTATACTTGCTAATTTATTTTAAAAATATTTTATTTCTTGAAAGCCTCAGTTTAAATCACTGTTAACATTTAATGGGAGATGTTGAGGAGGTAATCAAGTATATAAAGAAAGGTAAATAGATATGTCACACTGATCAATGATTTAGAATTCAATGGGAAATATCTTAGTGAGCATGTGTGGTTCTTTCCAGAAATCTATCAAATTGTGTTTCCTAACTCAAATTTTGTTATTTTTTTAAAACAATGTTGTGAAGGTTTATCTTAATCATCAATTTGACTGGATTATGAATTACCTAAGAAGTATACTTCTTGGTATATCTTTGAGAATGTTTCCAGGGAATGTTAACTGGGAAGAAAAGATCACCATGGATAGTGGACAGCACCATCACGTGGACTATGATCAATGGCAGAAGAAGGTGTTGGGGGTGGGGTCGGATGCTGGGAAGATTTATCAGTGGTTAAAGTGGTTGTTTGTAAGCCTGCCAGGTGGGATCTATTTCCAAGCCAATTTTCCTAACAACAAAAGGAGCACAATTTTCTGGCATTTGTTTACCATGGCAATAGGCCACACAACTGACTTATGAAGAATTTGTATGAATATGATAAGAAAAATGCTGCGTGCATTTTGGAAATGCAAAAAATACAACATTTATAAGCATCGATGTTGATTTTAAGCTAATCCAAGTTTATCTTTCTCCTTATCTGACCATGAACGCCTAGATTCTTATTCACTTTCTTGGTTATTTACTTGAGAAAACAAAGCAGGTCAACAATTGAAATTTTAGCCTCTGTGGATTAAACAAGTATTCTTCCCTTGGCACCTTTAAAAGTTATTTATATTCTCAATTGTATATAAACTTGGTTTCATTCTTTGCACATTCTGTTACAATTGAGTGACTAATTTTGTATGTTTATATTATAACCTGAGTTTATACTTGATTGTGAGATCCTCAATCTGTACTGAGCTGACACATTTCAGAAAGTGACTTTAAGAAGATTTTATAATTCTCAAATACCAGTACATTTCATTCTTATTACACTGAATCAGAGTTCTCATGGGATATACAATGTATAGGTTTCATCTGCATGTCTCCTTTCCTAATGCTACAGGGATTTTACATTCCTAGTATGCCAATGCAACCACAGTGAGGGGTGTTCCCAGATCCTTGTCCTACGAACATTAACAATGAAATCCATGGACCAGAGGATAAGGTTCAGAAAGATTTTCTTACAGCTCAAAGCTTTAGGAGGATGAAGAGAAGGGGGCTTAAGTGTAGAACATGAGAAGGAAGTCAGGAAGAGATCTTTCCCAGAAAGGCAAGAGAGGCTTTGAGAAGCCCTCCTTAAGATTCAGATTTTTTTTTTTTTTTTTTTTTTTTTTTTTTTTTTAAAGGGGAATGGGTACTGAGAAAGACCAGATCTGCTGGTTAGTAGAGACAAGACCAGATTTTAGAGCTTTGCCAGTAATCTTAGGTCAGGATCAGAGTTACAGTCCTCTATGAAGGGTGAAAGCATAATCTATAAATCTTTCCTGGAGGGTGTAACTTCAAGGTTTCTACAAACTTAGTGACATTTCTTGCTTTTTGTCAAGGAATAAAAAAAAAAAAAAAAAAAAAAAAAAAAAATGACTTTTGATGTTCTGTTACCCTGGCTACATCTAGCCAATTTTGGTCTCCTCTCAATCCCATTGACACCCAGTGGTAACTCAATATATATAGGGATCACATACTCTTCTCCAACTCCTCTTATTAAAATATGATTTAGTCACACTGGTAAGCCACCATGTCATAAATAAAAGAAACAGGTAAGATGAATATTTCTAGGGATTTCTTAGACTGTCTTAGACAAACAGAAGATGAATAATCTATGAGCAGAAATCTGAATCTTTTTTAAAATATCTATTTGAGAAGGGCAGAGAGATGAGTCAGAGAGAGAAAGAGAGTGAGCAAGCGAGAGAGAGAGAGAGAGAGAGAGAGAGAGAATACATAGGGGTATGTCAGGGCTTCTTACCAGAGTAAATGAACCCCAGACTGGGTTTACCTGGGATATGCAGGATCAAACACAGAGCTGCAGGCTTTGCAAGTACATTTAATTTCTGAGCCATTTCCACACCCCATAATTTTAACATAATATTTGGATTATATTTGTGACAAGTTTGGAGGAAAGAAGCTATCATCTAAATATCTATCTGTTCCCTAATTTCTATACCATATTTAATTTCTACATTTATTAAAATATTTTTTGGGTTTAAGTCTTCAGAACAGGAAAATGAATGCAATCCGTCCTAGGGGAAAGGAAGGATTAAACTCAAGCAGCATGTTGTTGGATGAAAGATATAGAGAGCATGTCTTTTTCAGAAAATAATCTACTTCAGGGTAAATAACACATATTATATCTTTACTTTTTAAGACTAACTGATTTCCTGTTTTTCCTAAAGTTTTCTGCAAATCTGTAAGTGGGAAGTCTATCATACAGAATACTGGGACATTTGATGTAATTATTTACTATTTTAATTATACCTTTAGTAATCATAAAAGCAATCATCACTTTGAACTTCATTCTTTTTCCCCCTATTATGTGGCAAACTTTTAACTACCTCAGTTTTCCACTTATAACTGCTCTCAAATATTCCTTTCAAAAGCAGACATCACGAATAATGAATATAACTATATTATTTATCTATGGCTATGCACATGCTATTCATTAATAATCCAGTGGCATAAATGTTAGAGACGTGTATGCTAAATTATTACACTTGAATGAAAACAAACTTGAAAAGACACATAAAATTATTTAGAGGTAAAGTAAATGCTCTGCTTCAAATTTATATTCTTGAAGGATATTTTGTTTCATTTTTTTCTTAAAGAGCTTCATTTTTCTCTCTAGTTGTGCTGCCCTAAGTGCTAACAAATATTTCAATCTGATGTTGCCTCAAGATTATTAAATTATTTTTTCAGGTAATGGTTTTAAGCTCTCCACAAATCATAAATCAAGTCTTTCTCTAAAATTTAATTCCTCATGTTACATTCACTATTACCTTTTTGACTACTTTTTCATTTTTTATTACAATTTATGTATAATCCTGTCCTTAAGAAATTACCTTCAGAAAAGATGTACCCATAGTCATTTTTAAAAATAAAAGCCATATAATATCAGGCTAGATTCATTTTAATTGTGGAGAAAATTGTAATGGCATTTTAAATAATTGGATTTGTTTCTTTTTGCCCTGTGGACAAAATATGCAGGTTTTTAAAAAGATAAACAAATCAACACCACAAATTTAAAAAAAAAAAAAAAGATGATTTCTAACTCTGTCAGTAATGACTCAAGGATTTTATCTGGCCAACAATACAGACACCCCAAATTATTAGAAATATAAAAAACTGACAGAGGAATCTTGCAAAATCACTGACAAATTAGAACATATATATATATTTTTTTTACATTTGTAAACTAATGTTTTTTGAAGGGGATGAAAGCCCAATGTTTAAGACACTGTAACAATTTAAAATCTGTAATGAAAAGAAAAGCCTACTAATAACTTGTAATAATGTAAAATATATTTGTAATTTTAGATGATCAATGTTATATTATCTGCAATATGAAGTTCAACTATGCATAGCATTACACTATCAAAGATTATGGATGTACAAAATATTTGAAAAATAAAATTATTACTTTTAATGTTAAAACAACATAAAATAGAAGTATTTTTTACTGATTTATTTTTATTTATTTATTTATTAGAGACAGAAGAAGATAAAGACACACACACACACACAGAGGGAGGGAGGGAGGAGAGAGAGAGAGAGAGAGAAGGGATGCACGTGGACCTCTAGCCACTGCAAATGAACTCCAGACACATGACCTCATGTGCATCTGCCTTATCTGGGACCTGGAGAATTGAACCTGGGTCCTTAAGCTTCGGAGGCAAGAGCCTTAACGACCAAGCAATCTTCCCACCCCTTATATATATATATTTTTTTTTTCAGGAGTTTAACCTACAGTCTTTAAAGTTGAAATGGTGTTTTATTTTAATATTTCAAAATATTTGTATTTGTTTATTTTAGAGAGAGGAAAAAAAGAGTTAGTAGGGTGTACCAGGGCCTCTTGCTACTCCAAACTCTAGATATATAACCCCCGTTGTATATCTGGCTGTACTTGGGTACTAGGCTATCAAACTCAAGTCCATGGTCATTGCAAGTAAATGCTTTTAACTGCTGAGCCATCTCCTCTTTTTCTTTTTTTAATGATTATTTTATGGTTATATATTTTACAGTGTGAACATATTGCACAATGGTGATATTCCCACTGGGCAGTACTCTTACACTCTCTCTTCCCCACCCTTATTCTACTGAATGCTCCTCAGTGGGGTTCTTGGAACTCACAACAGGGTCCTGATTGCACCAGTCACTATCAGTTGGGAAGACAATGGCTCAGATACAACTTCCCACCTTGTGGCTCTTACAGTCTTTCTGCTCCTTCTTCTGCAATGTTCTCTGATCCTTGTTGGGCATTTTATAAGCTTCTTTCTTTAGTGTTGGGCTCTCTGTTTCTTCTGAATGTCTGCTTTGATGAGGATTGAGTTTCTTCAGTATCCATCATCATCACCCTGGTGGAGGTCGTCAGGCTAGCAGTGACAGCAGGAGCTGAGTTTAAATTGTTAGTGCCTTGACATGATCTCCTTGTGCTGGTAGATGTGATAGAGGTTAGTTTTCTTGTGCTAGGGAGTTGTCTGCCTTTTCTTGTCATATTGATGGATCTTTGTTCTCTCCAGTATTTTCTGCCATCTTTAAAAATAGCAGATGTTCCAAACAAGAGTGAGAGTAGCAGGAATCAAAGGGGATAAACAAAATGTTTTCGGAGTTTTTATTTATTTATTTATTTATTTTTATTTATTTATTTATTTATTTTTTTAGTGGGCATAACCTCTCTTCTTAACCAAAGAATAATGGGGACTCCTCTCTAGTGTCTATGACCTTCCTATCCATACAATTCTGAACTGATTCTCAGTGCCAAGTTTGAATTTTGTCCCTCTGAGCAGGACCCGTTTTCTTCATTCAGGAGGCCATTGGTAACTTGCTTATTATATGGGAAGCAGTTCCCTATCCAAGTTCATATATGAAGCTCTAGCTTAAAATCAGTGGGTGTATTAGTCAGGATTCTCTAAAGGAACAGAACAAATAGAATAAATTGTATTAAAAGGGAATATATTCCATTAGCTTATGACAGTACTGCAAAGCAGGTTTTAAGCCTGAGAGTCAAGGAACATAGCCGCTGCTCTTTTCACGAGGCTGGATGCCTCAGTGGTCCCAACATGGCACTGAAGGCCTGGAGGCATCCTGGAGAGATGCTGCTCTGCAGTCAACGCTGGTCTTCAGTCCATACTGGAAAGCAGCAAGCACCAAGCAGTAAGCTGGGAAGAACAAGCAGCACCAGCAGCCAGGTGGGAGGAGGGGATGCTTCCCTTCCCAGAGCTTCTTTAGATAAAGCTCCCCTCCCAGAGGGGCTACCTTCTGGGTGAAGGGCTCACGCTGGGAGAAGGATTCCTCTTTTAGTTAATCCTTCCTAGAAGCAACCTCAGAGACACACTTAGGAGGAATGTCTGTGGATTTCTAAACAGATAAAGTTGACACAAACTTAACCTTCACAAGTTCCACCCCTTGTCAACTTGACACCAAACCATATCTCCTTACATCATACTTAATTGACAAATGAATACAGTAACAAGGTCGTAATTCCACTTAACATGCTACAACTATCCTTTGTACAACCAGAAACACACACTCACACCCCCTCCGACAACCGAAGCAAGATTCATTGAGGAATGCTTAGTCTCTAATATCATAAGTCAAATATAAATTTAACGGTGGTTAACTAACAATATAACTTTAATTAGTATTAATTACCTAATAGAGAAACAGAGGAAGAACAAAAGCATCTTAATATTGGTAAGTTGGATTTTACTAGAAGCTTTCAGAAGGAAATATCTGCATTTTGAAATCCAGGATGTTGATTTTTCCACCTAACTATGAGATAGGAAGTTGTGCCCTGCCATTTGATCATTTGTTTGCAGCTAAAATATTAAACATAATTGATCCACAAATAATGCATGTTCCTTTTTTAAAATGAAGTAAATTATACAACTATTGAGGTTATGGAAGACAAAATTCATTTTAAAAGCTACTCAGCC
The DNA here is from genome assembly GCA_036365145.1 of Orientallactaga sibirica. Classification (NCBI taxonomy): domain Eukaryota; kingdom Metazoa; phylum Chordata; class Mammalia; order Rodentia; family Dipodidae; genus Orientallactaga; species Orientallactaga sibirica. The sequence goes on from JAEOAD010000024.1 coordinate 27,619,354, forward strand.
TGACAGAGCACTGTAATATCATCTTTGATGAAAACAGGAAGAAAAAGCAAGTTTATAAATGACAAGAAAGGAAAGAAATTTAAAAAAAAAAAAAAAAAAGAAGAAGAGGAGGATTTGTTCCAAGAGAAATAGAATAGCAGTTCCTATAATAACGGTTATACCATAAGAAAGGAAGAAATCACTGAAGTGAGATTTTCTGCTGTGAAAAGAAGGCCTTAACCAGGTAGGGAATTTCACAATCCTTATTGGAGGCATGGAGTCTCCTTACCACATAGATGCTTCAATATTTCACAACTCCTAAGAAGTAAGTGAGCTGTAGTTGATATGTTCTTTTCTGTAGGAAAGACAGTAAATTACCAATAAAAAATAAGAAGAACTTGGTTTTGAATAAATCATAGTTATTATTGTTGTATAACCTATCAAATTAATTGGGTATGCTTTAACTATTATATTATTCTTCAAAATATGTAGACATTTGATCATTTGAAATTTTCAGGCATCTATGAACTTTTTTTTTTCTTATTTTTGCTAGCATATGTTGTTTTATTTTTTGCCTTACAATAGAAAATAATTGACTTACATATTGTTCTGAACATACTATTATATCAAAACAGATATAATTTATGTTGTATTTAATTAGCACAACAGTGTCTATAATAAGCTAAATGTGATATGACTCAAAGTACATCACAGTATATTAATTTTAATGTAAAAACAGTTGAAAATTTATGAAAAATTCAATATGAATACAATCCTGGTTGGCCTTCAACTTACAGTAATCCTTTTGTGTTCAGCCTCCTGGGTTTTGAGATTACACGTTTGTACTATCATGTTGAATAGAATAATTGAATATTAAATTTTATGATTGTCCCAAACTTTATAAGAGAAAACTCATTTCATATGCACTTTAAACTAAGATAGAAATTCATTTTGAGTTTTCTGCTGGTTTAAAATGTATCTTTTAAATTTTTGTGAAATAACTAAAAGATTTATTATTAATATGATTGTTTTCTCTTCCAAGTAACTTGTTATATTTTTTTGATCATTTCTTCCTAAGATAACCATAAGCAACAAACGCTGCATATTGGTATGGTGAGGAGCACACATCATGCCTGCAGTGCTACCCACAGGCAGCTTCTTTTATCCAGGCCTAGTACGCCCTCCTTCTATGCTCTCTGTCAGTGTCATTGCCCATGAGTTCTGAGATGCAATCGAGTTGTCCAAGGGGAAGCATCATCACCGGGCAGAGTTTTCCATGTATCCCTGCACTTGGCCAGTGACTGGCCCACCTTCCTGGGTCCCCTGAGGGCCACCAGGCCAACTCCCCCCCCTCCCTCCCAGGTGCTAGCACCTGTCAGCATCCTGTAAGGGTATGGCTTGGCCTCTTTGGCTCACCCTAGAGTAATCATTGAATTTATTTATTTTTTGTTTGCACAAGCATTTATTCATAAAATTCCAAAGCGGGAAAAGTCCTGTATATATCAAATTAAGATGGCATGGCATATTAATATCACAACAGAGAGATCTGATGTTGCAGGTCAAACTGAATTATCCTATCAAATTAAGTTCTAGTACTAATATTGACAAAACTACTGCAAGGTGATATCAGCCATAATAGTAGTTTCTTCTTGGGAGGAGTGATTTGAAGGGGCCTGACTAGGACTTCTGGGGCTGGCAATGCTCTGAATCATATGTAATCTGCAGCGTATACTCTGAAAATCCATTCTGGTGTCCACTAACTTGTGCCCTTCTCTGTATGCATATCTCACTGTCTTAATAGAGCAAGCTTTATTAGTGCATGCCTCCAAATTTTTAATAGAACCAGCTATGGGAATGGCTTTATCCTTTTACCACCTCCTTTTCTGCTGTGAGGACTGAAAATTCACGCTTTTCAGAAATGATTACATGCTTTTTCATATTAGTGATTTTAGACATTTACTGGAAAGTGATTTCTAGCTTCGTCTTGGTTTCCACGTCTTTGTAGACAACCATGTTGGCCTCTGTTATCTTGGCTAATGCAAACACACTAATTCCTCCTGCTAGGCAGTAAAGCCATTGTCTTCAGATAAGCACATGATGAGTACCAAAGTACAGCTTCCCATTGCCAACAGAGGAGAAGCGCTCACTGTGTGCCAGAGGCACGCATCCAGCACACAGGCTTAGCTTTTCCTAATTTTGATGTGGCCTGCCACAAACCAGAGGCTATATGTTGTATACAAATGGTAGGAGCGAGAGAAGCATCATCTACTGACTCAAAGATGAAAATTTTCATCAGCAGCACTCCCCTCTCCATGTGAGAAAGTTGCTACCCACTCCTGGGCAGGTGACAGTCACATGTACTCACTCATGTCTCATGGCAGCCTAGGCCCAGCCTGCTCTCATCAGTGCATTTTGAAAAGTCTTATGGTGATTTAATAATGTAGTATCACTCTATTTCTACTAGTGTCCCAGCTCAATCAAATGTTTATAAGCAGAAATTATATGATTTTATAATTTAAAACCCAATTGAATAAGCCACATTCTCGAAAGTGATATGATTGTGTTACATTGAAAACAGAATTATTATAAGAAATATAACAATTTCAAAATATTTCCCTAATTTGTTACTATGATATCATGAGATAAAGATGAATTTCTTGATTCTTGCCTGTGTTTTAGCTTACCTTATGAATGCTGCATGACATTTGCCCCATTGACTTTTCCAGTTATATACTTCTTTCAGCAGTAACAGAATAGAGAAGCTGGGCCATTGGTAACTCAGAACACATAAACCATCATCCGCGTACAGCTCCAGATCACATGTTGTGAAAGTGCCATATACTATATACATTTAAGAGAAGCTGCTCAGCGAGTTAGAATTTTCTACAAATAATACTTTCTTCCCTGTATATTTTTGACCCATGCTATATAAATGGAGATTTATTGTTAGAAAGCCTATTGGATAATAAACTAATGATCTACTCAAGAAGTATTATTTGCTTCTTTGAACACATTACTCACATCTGTACAGGGTCATTGATATAGATATTGACCCATCCACTGGTTCTGTTCCATAGAGCCATCAACAAAAAATGAACAGAATGTCACACAACATATGCCCTTTCCATTTCAAAATTCAAGGCCTAACATCCATCATTGATTCTGGGCTCCAGTAGTTTTAAACTTACAATTTAGTGATTTTCCATAATAACTTTAAAATAAAAAGTAAACTGTTTAGCTCAAGAATATTCAGGATCTAATTCAAATTATTGATCATCTGAATATAAGCACCCTATACAAAATAAAGTATTTTCACTAATTTTTTCTAATAACTTAAATGTTTCATATCCATTAGCATGTAAAACACACAATAGGTTTAACAGATGCCTGGTGTATGTGTATGTATGTGTGTGTGTGTATTCCATGTTTACTTTTTCTGGGGTGATGGAAACAAACATGGCACTGAAAACAGATACAAACTGATTACAAAAATATTCCAATAGGATGATGAACAAATGAATAATTGCTGGTACTTTCATGGGAAACGGTGAGTGTTTACTTATAGAAGCATGGTTGACTCAATGGCAGCTGCATTACAAAAAAAAAAAAAAAAAAAAAAAAAGGTGGAAAATAAAGTCCCACCACAACAGGAGAGAAAACTCATGAAAGCTAAAAGATCTGACATTCCCACAGAAAATAGAAGCAACTCCACAGAAGTGTCTCCCATTCTACTCTAAGTCATCACGATAAACTCATAGGCTCACTGAGCCCTACTTTCCTGGAATCATAATTATATTTTTAGTTTTTCATTTGTGCCTGTATGAAGTCACTGTATGATCAAGTAACCACATGGAGCGAAAACTTATTGCATGAATCAGCATCTACACATTCAAGCATATTTGTTGAAACAGTGAAACATATCATACATTCAGATGAATGCCAAAATTTTAATATTCTCATCATAAATATTTGTAATACCTAAGGTATTTGGAATGTATTGCATCTTTGTGCCTACCTTTGTATTTGCCTAAAAGGGAAGTATGGTTACATGTAAAATTGTTGGAGAAATTGTTACATATCACATACTTTTTTATTGTTTTGACTGGAATGTCTTGAATTAAATCCTGTGTTCACAGACCAAAAGCAATGTCATGTTGAGGTACAATATGTCTTCTAAATGCATTCCTTTATAGCGTCTTTGACATAATATCCACCTGCTTTGCACCAATGTGAGTGAAATGATACTTCCTCATCCCACATGTCTCCATTGTCATCTATGAAATGGGTAGAATGATTTGAACGTTCTGTTTCATTCAGCTCTATATAGAACAAACATGTTCCATAATAATTTTAGTAAAGAAGGCCTGGAAATCTGAATGTTAAGGTAGATCTATTCACTGAAAATGTGGGTTATTGTTTCTGCCACAATACCTGTTACATCAATGAGAAAGAAAGAAAAAAAAAGAAAACACAAAAAGAGGCTAACTGAAAATGTTTTTTTTTTTTTTTTTTTTTTTTTTTTTTTTTTTTTGTGAAAAGAGCTTATTGTCAGTAGTTCTCAAAATCCATGAAAACACTGATTTTTAGGAAAAGCCCTAGGTGATGGCAGGATTTATTAGCAATCTAAACAGCTAGCATAGAAGAACTTTTCAACTAACCTATACACTTTGGAATCATTAGCTCTCTGGGAATTCAAACAACTCAAGAACAGGACTACCACATGTATGCATAATTCCAGAACAGGGCTACCACATGTGTGCATGATGGATTTGTGCATATAGATTCTAATACAGCTACTTTAAAGGATATGCATAACTCATGTTTCATTTAACACTATAGCCTATCATGAAATTGAAGCAAAAAATGGATACTTGGAAATAGATTCTGGAATATAATTAAAAACTGAAAGCAGATAGTAACCTTATTCCATTAGAAGCAGTCATGCTGGAATAATCTGTAAATAAATAAAGTGAAAGTACAAGTGTTTATAGTATAACACATAAGCCTAGAAGCCCAAACTCTGCGGTATAGAAAGAAAGCAATTATAGCCATCAAAACAAACAAAAATTAACCAAAGCAAAGAAAATAAAATTTTGTTGTCTTTAACAATTTGAATATTTTTTCGTTTTCATCTCTTTTGAGATCAGTTCAGGCTTTCATGAAAAAGTATTGAATCATAAAATGGGCACATTAGCATTTTATTGTTAATAAAAAATAACTTTAAGAAGTTTCAATTTAACATTTTCTAAAGGATTCATACTTTGGATAAGGGATGAAAGCTGAGGTTGTTCAACAGAAAATGGGCTCTTTGTTTCTCTCTGGAACAGCTTTTATAACACTTTATTTTACATTGCAGTTTAGCAAGTATGTGTTGAGCATATGGAGTGTGAAAAAAAAAAAAAAAAAAAAAGAAAAGAAAAGAAAACCCTCAATGTTTATGGAGGAAATCACTACTATTCATTGTACATATATCAAGTTCATAAAATATGTTTTTGCTCTCCAGAACACCTAAGTCTAATTTGAATAAATATCATGAAATCTACATAAAATACTTGAGGCGTATTCTCTTAAAACAAGATATTAACAAAGATAGATTTAAGCTAACGAAACTTTTATTTGAGGGAATGAGTTTAAACTGTGTATCCATTGTCAATAATACATTTCAAAGCAGTGCTTTCTATATTTTAGTGTTATAAACAGGGACTGGAGCCAGGAGAACAAAAGGAACTCATGAGGCTGGAAAACTGATTCATGAGTCAGCCATGTGGTAGAGGGACAAGGTAGCATTACATGTTTAGAACATTAACTAATTATATGATATTTGGGTATTTATGCATTTATAATATGAGCTGCAATATGTTAAAGAGAGTCACAGATAAAATTGTGTTTGCTGGAATATTAAAGATCAATTTCTCTGAATAATCTATGTTATATCTTGGTATTTGTAGTCTGCATATGAATCCCTGCCCTTTTGTAAAGGAACTTCTTAGGAAATCACTCCATTAGGAGGCCTTGGAGATTCTGAATCACAGTTTTATTCTCATGTTGATGAAGAATTTGAGTTCTTCCTGAGATTAGAACCCCAAACAGAGCCCATATCCATGTTTAGCAAAGAATTGAAAAACATAGACATTAAAGGTGAAATTATTTGACATTTAATTTAAGAAAGAATTTAAGTAAAAGAAGTAAAATATTCAAGCTGAGTAGTCTGGTCAGATCCTGAGAACGTTGCTACGCGGCATTCTGACTTGGGCTTCTCTATAACTTTGAAAATATAAATTAAGAGGCATTTAGTTGGGAAAATCTCATGATCAGTTATAGGTGCATAACACAGACCTTGATTGGTTCATGGATATACAGAAAATACACGTGATTAGAAAGAACTCACGAATCTGCGGCAGCTGGAGGTGGGAGGAGGGTGGAACCAGTGGTTTGGAGACAGCCAACTACAGCTTTCCTGGATTAAGTAACAGAAAGTGGCTCAAAGTGGCCATTTTCTAGTCTGTCAAGTAGAGGTTGGCATGCATGTACTCCTTTGCCTCTGTCCTTGCTGACTGTGTATAAGATCTGTCTTGTTCCTATTCTCTATCAAATTGCTGCTGTTATCACTAAGAAATAGAGTTTAAAGAGACTCCATATGGCTGGTTCTTAGATAATTATATATAATGACCTTCCTGCTTATAAAAAAGTCTGATTTCATTTTTAAATGATAGCAGATATATTTTTGTATATCCTATGTTTTATATATAACATACTCAAATGGTAATGTTACATTTTTATCATTTGTAGAGAAAAGAAACATCCCTTTATATCTGAAGTTTACGGTAAAATTTTAGTTTTAGTATTTGGTGTTTCTTTTTGTTTTTTCCTTTTCTGGCTTCTGTATAATATTTCCTCTTTTAATTTGGAGAATTCATTTTTGATAGTTATTAACTATCACTTTATTACAATAGATGTTTATTTTTCACAATTAATTTGTTCATTGTAGTAGTTCAATCTTCATAAAGCTTTTAAAGAAATTTAATAGGGTAAATAACACACACATATATGTATATGTATATAAAACAGTAAAAAAGCCAAAGTATAGTGGTATATTGTCCCTATGAAGGAATGCACTGCACTCATAATGGGTGTCTTCTTCATCTCTATACCTTATTTACTAAAGGTATCAATGCTAATTTATCTTGCTGTTTTGAATTCATTTACTTTTTTATATTTTGATTATTGTTGGAGGTTTTGTGATTCATTTTTCTTTGTTTTTTATGGAGAAATTTAATATATGAATATATTGCATTGTGGTCATGACACACCTATTACTATTAGGTGATCCTCTTATATTCCCCCTCCATGACCCTCATTCTATTGAGTGCCTCACCAGTTGAGTTATTCTTTCCAACATTACCACAATGAGAAGTTTCTTCAGATGAACACCTATTTATTTAAAAAAAAATATGTCAATTTGTTTTGGATTGTTTCTTCAATCTCGCTGAAATATTTATGTTTTAGAAAGTATATGTCAAAGAAAATGCAAATGTCCTATAAGTCAAATAGTCTAAGGAAGAGTGTTGTAACTTACAAGATATAAGATTTCTACCATGTATATTACAAAGCCTGACCACAAAACATATAAAACAATGTGACTTTTATATTATATATAGTCTGCATCTCAAGTGAGTTTTAGTAATGGGAAGGAGGGTTGGAAACTCCTTCACAATGAGAATGATCAGAATTTTCCTCTCTGAAGAAGTTATAATAAATTTTCTGTTAAAAAACCTAGTAAATGAAGATATTTTGGTGAAGAGGTTATTTTATCACATTTATTCTTCAAAGTATGCAATAAAAAGTACAAAAAGAAGTTGTGAGTGTGTGTGTGTGTGTGTGTGTGTGTGTGTGTGAAATATCTACACCCATATAATGCTGCAAACTAAGAATGTGGAGGGGATAAGAATAGTTCCAGACAATCTGTTTACATTTCCCTACAGATGTTCACAAGACAAAAGGAATGATGTGGTCACAGTCTCTGTAAACATGCCAGTATTACCCCATGTTGCAGTCAGGTTCCTATTGCGGACAGAAATCACCAAACAGCAGCTTTTGGGAAAGAAAGGGGTGGGGGGGTATTTTGGCTTACAGACTTGAGAGGAAGCTCCATGATGGCAGGGGAAAACAATGTCATGAGCAAAGGGTGGACATCACCCCTTGGCCAACATAAGGTGGCAACAGCAACAGGAGAGTGTGCCAAACACTGTCAAGGGGACACTTGTTATAATACCCAGAAGCTCACCCCCAACAATACACTGGCTCTAAGAGGCATTAATTTGCAAATTTACATCAACTGAGAACCTAACATTCAGAACACCTAAGTTTATGGAGGACACATGAATCAAACCACCACATTCCACCCATGGCCCCCATAAACTGACAACCATCCTTGATGTAAAATGCAATGCGTTCAGTCCAATTTTAAAAGGTCCCATATGTTTTATCAATCATAAAATTGTCCAAATATCCCCACAATCCAAGGTCTTTTAACTGAGCCATAATACCAAAAACTCTTCCCCCCAAAAAATAATGGCACAGAATAAACATTCACATTGCAAAAGATGGCATTGGGCGTAGCAAAGAAATAGTCAACCAATACAAGATTTAAACAGGGCAAACATCAAACTCTGTAACTCCAAATCCAACAACTCTAGACAATGACAAATCTCCAAGACTGATAATTGTAACCAACAACAAATCTTTGGGGTTCCAATTCCGCCCCTCCAACTAGGCTACTCACAGTCGTGGAAAACTTCATCTGGGACCAGCAGCTCTCCTTAGCAGCCTTCTCATGGTCCTGGCATCTCCACTGGGTCTCCACTGCAACACATGGTGCATCCTCACAGCTCCATTGGATCACCATTAAGGCATCCAGCAACCATGCCTCATACTGCCCATGGTCATTTCCAAAACAAGACTGTGTTGCAAATTCAATAAGCTCTTCCTGCATTTCTTATATACATAATACCAGGTAGGGTGCCGATTTGTTAATGGGTGGGGTGGTAAATCAGACTTTAAAGAACAGGACAATCCTTCAGCATTATGGCCCCTTAAAAATACTCTGCATTCTTTCTGTGATCCCAGTACAGATCAGCTGGCCCAATGTCAATGGTTGTAGACACTCAATTGCAGGTGAATGGGCAGTAGTTTCACCCAAAGATTTCATTTTTTTCTGTGCCACATCCCACTGCTCACACAAGTCAATTTCTACATAATACAACCCCGTACAGAGTCTCAGGACACAGACAAAACAGCAAGACTTTCACATAAACTGCTTCTAGACCAATCCAGGAAAGCTCTTTCCCACCCTCACAATCGAAACTTCACAGTCTGTAGTTCTTACTGCATTCAGATATTTTAACACTGACTAGAATACTCCATAAAGCTGTACTTACAGCACTGCAAGGCATCTCCTAGGTCAAGGTTTCAAATCCTTCCACATTCCTCTTGAAAATCAGCTCCAAAAGGCCAAAGCCACACAGTCAGGTGTTTATCAGCAAATGACACTACTCCTCTGTACCAACATTACTGTTGGAGTCAGGTTGCTGACAGAAATCACCCAACCAAGACCAGCTTGTGGGGAAGCTCCATAATGGCAGGAGAATATGATGGCTTGAGCAGAGGGTCGACATCACCCCTCACCAACATAAGGTGGACATTAGCAACAGGAGAGTGTGCCAAACACTGACAAGGGAACACTTGGTATAAAATCCATAAGCCCTCCCTCAACAATGCACTGCCTGCAAGAGGCATTAATTCCCAAATCTCTATCAGCTATTAACCTAGCATTCACAACACTAACTTTATGATGGGCACAAGAATCAAACCAACACACCCCATAATACTAAAAACATCTTGACATAAAATTTTACTCATTTATGTATGGAACTGTTTCATTTATAATTGTCTCTGAATGAAAATAGCCTAGATATCCTTCAGTGATTAATTATCTAAACAAAATTTTGTAAATACATACCAGGGAATACACAGAAATTAAAAAAAAAAAAGAATGGATTATTGACCTTAATTGCATAACTCCAGGAAAACGTGCATTCACAAAAGGAATTCTAAAAATGTAATATCCTGTCTTACTTCATTGGTATAACATATTTGATTTGACAAAATTTTATAAATGGAGATAGATTAGTGGTTACTTGTGGTTAAGGGTGAGGGTTAAGGAGATGTGTGTGCAGGGGAGAGATTGATTTGGCAATCAACCAGATAGACAGAATAAGATGTCATTATCAAGTGTAAACTCCTCTAATTTAACTGTGGTGGTGGATTCATGAGTTTTCCTATCTTATAAAAATGCATGAAGTTAATACATACTTGAAATCTGATATTTGAAACAGACCACTGGTTTATAATTAATGTTAATGTCTTCATTATGACAGTGTATTACAGTTTCATAAAATTTTACCATCAGAAGAAATGATAAAATCCACACAGGATCTTTCTGTACTATTCATTACATTACATGTGCAGCTGAAACAACAGTTAGGCAATGAGAATTTCAATTAATAATTTCATTTTTAAATTTTTTACCTTATATGAGATATGAAAATGTTAAAACTTTGAATAAAAATAAAGCATCATTAATATGTTTTATCCTAGTAAAAAGAAGTACATATATAATATAATATAGGGCCTCCTCATCTAAGTACATGTCTTACTATATCAATAGAGCAAATGTTCCTGTAGAGGCACCCTAAAGTTAGAATGGAAATTTATGAAGATTAAATTAACATACCAGGGACTGAAATAATTATCAGCAGTCCAACCATGGAAAGAAATGCTTTCTTAAAAAATTATACTTTCTCCTAGGCATAGTGGCACACACACCCACCCCTTTTTTTTTTTATTTTGGAGAGAGACACAGAGAGAGACAGACAGAGAAAGAGGGAGAGGGAGAGGGAGACAGATAGAGAATGGGCGCACCAGCAGTCTCTCAGCTGCTGTGAACAAAATGCAGATGTGTCCACCCCCTTGAGGGCAAGTGCAGCATTGCACCCTTGCCTCACTTTGCATCTGGCTAAACATGGGACTTGGAAATTGGAACCGGGGTTCTTACGCTTAGCAGGCAGGTGACTTAATCACTAAGACATCTCTCCAGCCCCCTTTTTTTTTAATTGACAACTTCTATACTTACAGACAATAAACCATGATAGTTCCCTTCTCCCCCATTCCCCTTCAGAACTCCACTCTCCATCATATCCCCTTCCTTTCTCTATTAGTCTGTCTTTTAATTTGATGTTATCATCTTTTTCTCCTATTATGAAGGTCTTTTGAAAATATTGCCAGGCACTGAGAGTTCATGGATATTGAGGCCAATTTCTGTCTGGACAGTTGAATTGTAAAGAGTCATATGCTTCCTTAGGCTCTTACATTCTTTTCAGCACCTCTTCTGCAATGGACCCTGAGCCCATAGTGCTGAGAAGAAGGGACAGAGCAGTGTCCAGCACTGAAACATCTGGCACACACCTTTAATCCCAGCACTTGGGAGGCTGAGAAAGGAGGATCTTCTTGAATTCTCTCCCAATAGGAAATCATAATTTCAGAAGAAAATTTAAATAAATTGTAAATGAATCAAAATAAATTATTTTATTTTCTTAATGAGACCAAATGAGCAACTTGTGCTGATATTGTAGCCCAGTGATTACAGGTTCTTCCTTGAAATACTGATGACTGGAAATTTGTCCTGCTGACCTGTGGCATGAAGGCTGGCACATGAGTTTATAATACCTTAGCATTTACAGTGATAGGAGATGAAGACAAGAGAATCCAGAAGCTCACAAGCAGCAGCTTCAAAACAGGAGACTGTGTCTCAGTAGGACTTGGGGGGGGAGTGGAGAAGTTCACTAATGTTGCCTTCCAATGTCCACCTGCATTCTGACACACACACACAAACACACACACACACACACACACCTCTCATACATAAAAAATACTTTACACATGCAAAAGATACACACATATAGAATAAACGTTTCAAAATATATAAATAGGTGCAGAGCTCAGCAAGTCCACATTTTTTTAAATTATTTATTTTTACTTCTTTATTTGAGAGAGGGAAAGAGGCAGAGTGACAGAGAGATTGATAGAGAGAGAGAAAAGAGAAAATGGGCATGCCAGGGCCTCTAGCCACTGGAAACAAACTCCAGATACATGTGCCACCTTGTGCATCTGGTTTACGTGGGTCCTGGGGAATTGAACTGAGGTCCTATGGTTTTGCTGGCAAGTGCCTTGACAGCTAAGCCATCTCTCCAGCCCCCAACTCCACATTTTTGATCTTCCATTAGAAGATGGATGATTTCTGTAATAAATGACGGAAATCATAGATGCCTGAAGATGTATGTAAGTTGATGGAATTGGAAAATATTTGATTATTTGATGCATCTATTTTATGCTAAACTAAAGGAAACATGATATTCTTGATGAAGAATTATACCTGTTTAAAAACAAATTGAAAGATGGATGAATTCTTTCTATAAAATAACATTTTTGATGATCTAGGAGCTCATCAGAGAAACATGATTTATAGAGTAAATTGAGATTCTCACTTGATACAAAAAGGGACATCATTTTGTGACTTTCATTGAAATTCTGTGAATATTCAAGGGCAGGTTTGGAAAAGCCAGACTACTGAAATGCACCATAATTGGAATTATAAGAGTTCTGACAATTACTGGCACATATCCAGAAAAAAAAAAAAGTGTCCTTTTTTGGATAAGAAAATATTATTTCATTTTTTTTTTTCCTTACTGCTGAGTAGATTTCTATTGTGTAAATGTACCACATCTTCCCATTGTCCATTCATTTGTCAACAGGATCTGGGTTGACTCCAATTCCTAGCTATTGTTAATAGAACACCAACAAACATTGTTGAGTAAGTATCTCGGAGGTAAAGAGTGACGTCTTTAGGGTAGATATACACAAACTAAAGAATGAAACAGACAGCACAATAGACACTTTCCTCCTAGATACCAGCATAAAGAAAGAACCCCCAATTAAGGGAGGTGGAAAGACCAGACTGAAAAGCCCAGTAGAAGGTGGGGAAAAATTAATCCTTAAACCATTGGCTCTTGGATCCCAGGGTCAGACCACAGCTAGCAGTAAGCCAGGATGATCTGTGAGATCCTCCAAAACAATACAGACCTTTGCCAAACAATTGATTACTCCACAGACTAAAGACCCTATTACTCAAGTCACCACAGGCTGCCATCTCAGAATGCTGAGACACAACATGGTAGAACAGGCCTTTGATCCTAGCACTCAGGAGGCTGAGGTAGGAGGACTGGATTATTGTGAATTCAAGGCCAGCCTGAGACTACATAGATCAGCCTGAACTAGCATGAGACCCTGCCTCAAAGAATAAAAATAATACGAAAATAATAATAATAAGCTGTTATTATTATTCAAAAGGAAACAAGGCCATACCACAGATTATACTCTTCCTTGCACCTGAACATGGCTAATGGTTTATTTCAAAAATATATATATGAAAAAAATTCTTGTAGATACTCAATCCTGACCAATAAAACTTCTTTATACTTCTATGTAGCATGTCTTTTTCTTTCTTTCTTTTTTTTTTTTTTTTTCTGAAATGAGGATGCCAGAAACAATGTATAAAGATGGAAAGGCCACCATTAAATGTGTTCCTTGAATGATGACATCACAGAATCCAAAGAAACTTATGAGCTCTCAAGACATGTTTTTATTTTATTTTTTGTGTGTGCAGAAATAAATTTCAATTTTTGAATGAATCTGTGTGTGTGTGTGTGTGTGTGTGTGTGTGTGTGATGTATGCTTCTAAGCATGCATATCCATATGGATGTGTGTTAATGCTTGTCTATAGGTCACAAGCCAATGTCAGATGTCTTCTTCAATTGCTCTCTATTTTATTTTATGAGGCAAAATTTTTCTTTGAAACTGTAACTCACCACATGAACAAGCAGGGATCCATCAATGCCAGCCAACACCTTCTCTGGAACTTGGATTACAGGCACCTGCAAACAAGCCATGATTTTATGTAGGTGCTTTAGATCCAATCTCAGGCCTTCTTATTTTCATAATAAGCACTTTACCCACCATGATATTTCCATAGCCCCACAAAATAGATACCAATTATAATTAGCAGGTGGTATGTGCTTTTCTGAAACAAAACTCTTGTGGGGCATAAAATCCTGACTGTGCAATTATAATGCCACAGTATATGCTGTATTTAACTGTGCAATTATAATGTCAGTAGCTGAAGATAATAAGTACACACACAGACATGCCTTGGCTCAAGACTCAACCAAAACTTATCATCTAAAAGAGTTCATGGGTCACTCAAAAGATTAAAGTTTGCACATAGTTAATACTGAATTTATGGAATTTTGGGATATGGTTTCACACTAAATTATCATATCCAAATCTGGATACCTGAGCAATGAAATCACATATACAGTGTATTCCAAAGTATATATTTTCAATAATCATAAATGGATATGAATAGACATTAGGGAAAATGAAGGTATTATGCAAACGTGTTGAGTATAAATAGTGGTATAAAATAGGATATAACACAAAATGGAAGGATAAGATCAGCAGAATGGTAATAGTTTTGAATTAGGCACATAGAAATGAATGGCAACATCTAGAGCACATTTTTGGGACTTTCAAATATAAAGCCAAAAGTAAAAGAACTGAATGAATTTTTGATAATTTAAACACTTTATTATTCTAATATTTTCATGTTAAAAGCTGTATTAGTCAGGGTTCTCTAGAGGAACAGAATGGACAGAATGAATTGTATTAAAAGGGAATTTATTGGATTAGCTTACACAGTCCAGCGATAGCAGATTGTAGGTAAAGCAACCCGGTAGCTGCTCAAGCCACGAGGTTGGAGGCCTCAGCAGTCCCAATCCGGCACTGAAAACCTGGAGGATTCCTGGAGAGACGCTGTTCTTCAGTCCACCCTGGTCTTCAGTCCACACTGGAGAGCAGCAACACCAAGCAGCGGAAAACACCAAGCACCCAGTGGCAAGGAGCAAGCAGCACCGGCAGCCAGGTGGGAGAGAGAGAGAGCCTTTCTTCCAAGAGCTTCTTTTTATCAACTAGCCCCCTCCTCCAAGAGGGGCTGCCCACTCTGGGGGAAGGCTTATCCCTGGGGGAAGGATTATTCCTTATCCCTGGGAGAAGGATTATTCCTTTTGTTAATCCTTCCTAGAGGCAACCTCAGAGACACACTTATGAGGAATGTCTGTGGATTCCTAAACAAGTCAAGTTGACACAAACTTAACCATCACAAAAGCCAAGGATAATTATGTAGTTTCTTATCTAAAAACATAAAGAATTTAAATAATGTAGTATAAGGGATCATTTAGATTAAAAATCATCAGTTTCAATTCTTGTACTCTTTAAATGGACATAGTACATCAATAATTAATAGTTACTTGATGATAAAATTTAGCTGGCTTACATCAAAAGAGCAAAAAGTACATGTATCTTATCATATAATTAAATTATTTTAAAAATAGTAAAATTAAAAATAAGTAAATACAACTATATATATATATATATATATATATATATATATATATATATATATATATATCAAATTTTTTAAAAAAGACAAGCTCTTAAATATTTGCTAGAAATAAAGCCAGATATGGTGGTACACACCTTGTTTCCCAGCACTCAGGAGGTGAAGGTAGGAGGATTACAGTGAGCTTGATGCCAACCTTTAGCTGTAGAGTGAGTTCTAGGATGGTCTGGCCTAGAGTGAAACCCTGACTTGAAAAAAGCAAACAGGGCTGAAGAGATAGCTTAGTGGTTCAAGAGCTTGCCTGCAAAGCCAAAGGACCCATGTTCAATTATCAAACACAAAAGCCAAATGTACAAGGTAGGACATGCATCCAAAGTTCACTTTCAGGGGCTAGAAGCCCTGGCATGCCCATTCTCATTCTATCTGCATTTTATTTCAAATAAATGCATAAATAAAATATATAAAAAAGAAAAAGGAAGCAAAAATATAAATGATGCCATTTACAGTGGAAATAATGAAAGTCAAAAATTTATATAAAAATGTAAAAACAAAAATAGGATCTATATCATAAAATCCACAGAAAGTAGAGAAAAACTTTGGTTATGACTGAACCCATAGCACATGTGTATAATAAAATGTTAATTTTCCCCTCCAAGAAAAAAAATAAAATCTTAAATTTAAGATTTACCATTCATGTAATAATAAGTGTATGGATTAGATAACAACAGTGAAACATTTATAATATATTATGTATAATATATGTTATATATAGGGTATTACTTATAAGTATGATATTGATGAAGTCATAGAAACACATGTAGATTATATATGCATATATAATATAAATACATATCAGTAGGTCTGGATAGATAGATAAATAGACAGATAGATACACATAGACACAAATTGATGCAGAGATAGAGAGAGAGAAAGAGAGAGATGTATATTATTATGCACATACTGAACCAAGCAGACTTTTCTACTAAAATGTCAACCAGATCTACATTTAAAGTCTTCTTCCTATGTACACAATTACTCCATTACAAAATTAAAACATATATATTAAAAATTAATTAAAAATTAAAAACATATATATTATTCACTAGCATATCTTAAAGCGATGCAGAGCTTAAAAATAATTAGCTGAATCCCTGAATAGCAAAAGATGATTTTTTTTTAATTTTATAGTTGATTTTCTGAAATAATCTAAAGAATCTTAGCAAATGCCAGAGAATCTGTGTTCATACCTGAGATGGTGGCTGGAATGCAAAATGCCCCCCAGAAACTCAGGACTTTTTGATTAAGCTTTAGTCCCCAGCTGAAGCTTCCTCTGGTAGGTGGGGCCTTACTGAAAGAGGTGTGTTGGGGGGATGAACTTTGAGGTTGATGAGTCCAACAGATTGGGCACCCAGGGCCAACTCACACTTGTTATTCTCTTTCTACTATAGATGTGTGATACACTGAGCCATCTCCTCCTCTATCAAACTTCCCCTTGAAAGTGAAAGCCGGAAAGAAATAATGGCTCCCGTAAATTGCTTTTAGTTTGCCAGTTTGTCCCAGCAACAAATCTAACTGCTATACTAGATATACAGAAAAAAAAAAAAAAAGAATTATGGAAAAAATATTTTCCTTATGTAGTAAAACATCCTTTAAAGGTTTATAACATGATAAAATATGAAATATCTTGTTCCCATTTAGACTCCAGAAATGTGATCTGATATGTGGCAGGTATGCATCATAGCACAGTGCTCATGTTCCCATGCCAGTGAGCAAACTGCTGTGAGATGATCTGCCCAGAGACAGGCTGTCATTGATCACAAGAAGGGAACCACCCCATACAACGATGGGCAAGCCAAACCTTTTAAAACCCCTACACTTTCTTGAATAAATGAGTCTGCAGGAGCTCGCCCTCTGCCTGCTTCCACCCAACTCCCAGTGTCTGTGTCTTGACTCTGTGCCTCACACCCTGCAGAGTGGAGACCCTGCATCCCCTCCTGGGCTGGCCCTAGGAGGGATCCCGACACTTGTTGATTCTAGGTACTATATGATCTTTTAAAATACATGAGTAAGTTATCTCACCATGGAATATGAGAGTTACTTCCCCTCTACTCCCTAAAATAACCTCTCAGTTAATAAGTTGTTCATTTGTTATCCATAAACTCCTTTATCCAAGTTCATTAACTGGTGTTATATATGCTAAGATACAAAACCCCTCAGCCAAATAATATAGGATATTCTGCGCAAAACTTTGGTATGATTACAATATTTTTTTTCTTAATTGCCAAGCATACTGGCTGAGACTCAAGTATTTCCTGAGCTTTGTGAAGTGATAGAAACCCATTTAACACAGTATAAACTGAAGGTTTGTATTAAATACGACTAAAGGTGAAATGACAGCATTTTTAATGGGCTCATCTCAACAAGACTATCCAGAATATCTTTGGGGACTACTGTGAGAATGCATATTTCAAATAACTGGACATCTTTGATGAACTGGGTTAAGTTATAAATAAATATATCTTCCCTATATTAACAGTTAGAAGATAAATAATTTAAACTGACCATAATGGGTAATGAGATTAAAGAAGTGATTAAACAGAAAACTAAATCTAAAATGAACTGGTATCATAGAAACCTTTCTCCTTGAAGATAGACTAAAATATTTAACCCTCAACAGGAGTATAGACATAGCACCTGAAAAGAAGGGCCCTGAAGAGGGTGGAATGAATCAAAACCTTACAAAACAATTGGTTTTGGTATGTAATTCCCAGTATCAGTAATCGGTGCTACCCACATTGAGCTATTCATTAGAGAGACCCACAAAGTTCGCCAAAACAAGACAGGCTCCTGTCAAAGCACTTGATTACCTGAGGTAAAAGCTAAGACCCATTGAGGAAGACACCATATGCTGCTGACACAATACACCACGAGACCTGGCCGGAATCTGGAAGACAGCCAGTGCCCAGTTATCCCATCTTGTGCTGGAAAGCACTACCAAAGAAAAGTGAGAAATAACAGCTGGAACAAGTAGGGGTATAAGCTACTCAGAAGCAACCAGCCTGACATGAAGTACATACCAGGGCAATGATGACACACATCTTTGGTAGGTAACCAATGCCTTTCTGGTTGGTGAAGAGATCTGCTCAGTGTAAAGCAACCATATCTGGAAATTGGAACCAGGTCAGAATCCCATTGAGACAAAGATTATGCTCCCCAATGTCAAGTTCCTACTAGTCTTTGGCTAAATGATGGACAACATTCATCAAAATCTCCCTGAATTAATAATGCTTATTCTATTTAACCTATGCTGATTTCACTCTCCATTGAAGAATTTTCTTTTTCAGAAAGTGGCAAGACAGTCATAGATAAACCATTCCTTGCATTCCAGCCAAGGCCCAGATGAAATTACAGAGGAAGTGACAAGATGAGCAAGAATGCTGCTTCCATAGTAAGCCTGATAATTGGTGTCAGGGTGAAGAAGACAGGCATTGAGGATAATCAACAAATACCTAAGCAGAAATCTAGAAGCTCCTAAGAGGTAGTCATTGAAATAGACTTAATACACACCCACAGAGGCTCAGGAAATTTGGCAGAAGAGGGGCAAGAAAGAT
Organism: Orientallactaga sibirica; assembly: GCA_036365145.1. NCBI lineage: Eukaryota > Metazoa > Chordata > Mammalia > Rodentia > Dipodidae > Orientallactaga > Orientallactaga sibirica. The sequence goes on from JAEOAD010000024.1 coordinate 27,638,515, forward strand.
TGTAAGAGCCACTAGTTGAAACATCATGTCCAAAAACATTGTCTTCCCCCAATAACTGACTGCTGCTCCCACAATGCATAACCCACCACCCCATGGGGAGTACCAACGATCCCAAATGATGAGGGTACCCAGCAGAATGGAGAAAGGAAGGAGAGAAAAGATGGTGCCAAAACATGATGTATCCATACAAAGTATGTTATTAATAAAAGAAAAGAAAGAGAAAAATAAACAAATGAAATAAAAAAGCAACAAAGTTGTCTCATGATCAACCTATACGTATAGTTGTCATAAATTCTAGCAATAAACTTGTTACATATATAAACAGAAAACTTACAGAATGGGAGAAAAAGCTTTCTGAGTTATTCCTCAAATAGGAGATTGATATCTAGAATATAATAAGAACTGTAAAAATTAAGTACTACAAAATTGCTCATGATTAAATAAGCCAGTGAAATGAAGAGATACTTCTCTCATAAACACATATGGCCAGTAGACATTTAAAAAATAGTCAACGTCTTTACCTATCAGGAAAATGCAAGTTTCAACCAACATGTTTTTTTTTTTTTTTTTCTCATTCCAGAAATAATTATTATCATTAAGAAAACTTGTGAAATTTGGGACAAACATTACCAATTGCATTGATGGTAGTAATTCCTATCACAGAGGAAGTCTATTTCCTATCAAGAGGTAACTTGCATATTTATGTCTATTGCTGCACTACTCCCAATTGCTTGGGTATAGAATAAACCATCTATGGATAAATGGATAATGAAAATGTGGGATAATGCAATGGAAGATTACTCAATTGAACTGAAAATTGGAGTTTTTTTTTTTTAATTTACAGGAAAATAGTATATATATGTATATATATAGCAATTCTATCTCTCTCTCTCTCTCTCTCTATATATATATAGCAATTCAATCTTATATCATATGTATTCAGAGAACAAAATAATTTCATGTTTTCTTTCATATGAGTATTCTAATTTTTAATATTTTTGCTATATAAACAAGGGGATGTGAGGGTGAGTACCAGCTACTACTTGAGAGAAGAAGAGGAGGTGATGAGAAAGTACAATGGGGATGGACTAAAGGCAACTCACAGTATTAAAATGGGAGGGAGACTATGGTGTGGATTAGATGAAGGAACAATAGTCACCTTTAGGAGGAGCTATATGTGGCAGTAATTTTGAGGCAGTTTATGGGAAAGAACATTATAGATAGGTTAGCTATTGCTACTAAAAATTGGGAAGAAGGAAGAATAGAAGGAGGTTTTTGTTAGGAGGGATTGTCCATCACTGCACAGAACTAGTATAGGATGGAGTCTCATACTATGCTTTCTGGTCCACTTACATTTTACTAACTGGCTTTCCTTCTCAAGAGAATTTGTATTTCCTGTCAGATATGTGTTCTGTCTTAAGCACTTGATGGGCTACTCAACTTGACATTGATGAATTCATGTGAAAAGTGGTAATCTTTAATGTTTCAGCGTATTTCCAAGTTTCAATTCTTAAAAAAAATCCAAGTTTTACATCAGCAGTTCTATAATGGATGTGAATAGGTGTACATGCCTGTAATCCTAGCACTCAGAAAGTAAAGGTGGGTGAATCACTGAAAATTTAAAGTAACCCTTGCCTACATAGTCAATTCCCAGCCAACTAGAGCTACATAGTGAGGCCCTATATAAGAAAAAAAAAAAAAAAAAAGTGTCATAATCTAAAAGAAAATACACTTAAGGTACACACTCACATAACTACAAAGAGGGGCTGGAGAGATTGCTTAGAGGTTAAGGCATTTGCATATGAATCTCAAGGAACCAGGTTCTGGTCTCCAGGTCCCACATAAGCTTGATGCACAATGTGGCACATGCATCTGGAGATTGTTTGCAGTGACTAGAGGCCCTAGCAAGCTCATTCTCTCTCTCTCTCTCTCTCTCTCTCTCTCTCTCGTCTGTCTCCCTCTCTCTATCTCTAATACATACATAAAAATAAAAAAAAACAAAACTTTTAAAATAACTTCAAAATAAGAAGGAAAATCAATCTGTCTGCCTATTATAGTCATCTGTGAAAAGAAAAGGGAATAATTGCAGGGGAGACAGCTCATTGCATTAGGTAGTTACCCTACAAGCATAAGTGTCTGAGTTGAAATCCCAGAACCCACAGAAAATATCCAGTGTCTTGCTGTCGGCCTGTAATCGCAGTGCTTTGGAGACAGAGACAGCAAATCCCTGAGGTTCACTGGCTACCTAGTGTAACAAAATCTATGAGCTCTAGGTTCATGTATAGGTCCTGTCCCAAAGGGAAAAAATGGAGAATGATGGAGGAATATATCTGACATTTACCAGTGGCCACCACAGACACATGCACACACATGCATGTGTACCAACACATATATACATGAACAGACAGCCACACATAACAACCAGACACACGAATGTATGAAGAAAATAGAAACATTTTCCAGAAAGAACTTGAAGTCAGATAATGCTGTAGATAAGATGCACATCATGCTTCCTAAATGCTAGGAGACATTAGTATTTGATTAAGGCAAAGATAAAATGACACCTGGTTAGTGAGACTTCCTTGAAGCTGTCTCCAGTATTCTTTGCATGGATTGGGAAAGCAGAAATTTTGGAGCTTGTTAAAATTATTAAACTGCTTTCATGCATAGACTATTATTCCACTGGCTTGAACAAATTGTTCCAGCTTCAAAGTTTCCTATGCACTGTTTTAAAAAGTGTAAGTACTAGGTGTAATTGAATGTCCTACAATGTATTGTTATACAGTTCCATAGAATGAAATCATGGCTTATGCCAGTACAGTAGATGTATCATTGATATTTTCTGCTTGCATTCGGCCAGCTATTCATTTGGCATGATTCCCATTCATAAGTTTATCAACCCTTTCCTGAGAACATTTTCCAGAAGACACTACTTTGGAAGAGCGACAGGTAATGTTGGTCAAGCAGTGGCCAATGTTGCTGTTTTGTTGTTGTTGTTGTTGTTGTTGTTTGTTGTTTATTTTTGTTTTTGTTTTTTGAGGAGTAGCCATGGGTGAGGAAGAACAAGCCAGCATTTTATTATGAACAAAAACTAGATTTTACAGCTTTGTCAGTAATCTGACATAAAGATTAGAGGTTTTGTCCATTAGGAAGGGTACAAGCATAATCTAAAGATCTTTCCTGGAGAGTGTAACATCCCAGTTTCTTCAAGCTTAGTGATATTCCCTGCTTTTTGTCAAGGGATTAAAAAAAAAAAAAAAATTCATGGCTGGAGAAATGACATAGCAATTAAGATGCTTACCTACAAAGCCAAAGGACCCAGGTTACATTCCCCAGGACCCACATACAACTTGATTTCGTTTGCAGCAGGTGGAAGCCCTGGTGTGCCCATTATCTCCCTCTATCTACTTCTTTTTCTCTCTGCCTCTCTCTCACACATAAATAAATGAATAAATAAATAAATAAATAAATATTAAAAAAATAAACAACTATTCACTTCTGGGGTTCTGTTATCCTGACTGCCTACCCAATTTCTATCAGTTTTATAAAGATATGTGGCACTTAATGACAGGTGTATTTCCTGAGACATGCAGCCCTGGATGCATACACCTCATAGAGTATAGTATACAGACACAAGCAAAAGCAACTATGATTTCCCAAGGCACAGTAGTCTCATAGACTCACTCTGGTACATAGTGTTTCTCCAGAGCTAAAATATTCTGTGGCACATGATTACACCTGTCTGCTAAGACCAGAAATGCACTATAAATCATCAAAAATAAAATACACAAAAAATTCATATATGATAAAATTTGAATTCCTGAACATATTAAAGTAATAACTGTTGATAAGAACACACACATACATATACACACGCTGAGAGAGAGAGAGAGAGAGAGAGAGAGAGAGAGAGAGAGAGATGCACTGGCACTAGCAAAAATTGTCACTGTTCTAATTTGATTCTCCAGAACATATTATGACACAATAGAAATTCAGTCCTTGTCAAGAAATTCTGACTGAAATAAATGTGTGAGCATCATGAGTAAAATAAAGATAAACATGAGAATATTTAGAAGTAAAAAAAAAAAAAAAAAAAAAAACAAACAAACAAAAAAAACAGATGCTAAAAGTTCCAAATGAAGTAATCTTATTTAACTATGTCAGGTAATATAGTTTTTTTTTCTATCCTGTGAGATTAAACTTATATATGACTCTTTTGTAAACGCATCATTGTAATAAACAACAATGTCATTTAAACCATTTTCAATATTGAGTTTACCATTGTGTTCAAAGTTTGTTTAATCATAGGGTCAAACTTTAGCTCAGCAATTTTTGTGTATGTATGCAAATACAAAAAGAGAGATGTTACTACAAGTACTTGATAGTAGATTCCAACGAAATGACTTATCCATTTATTGTGTGAAATATGTTGTCCTTTCAATAACTCACAATGCACACAATGTAACTTTTATTTAGAAAAAAATAATTTTGTAGCCATTAAGCAGGACTATTTGAAAATATCTTCAAATTTTCAATATAGAGATATTCTTATTTATCAGTTCCACATTCCTGGTTTTTCAAACAACCACACTATCATTAACTCATGGAGTGAGAATACATTTTCTATGTTTTGTTTTTTGTTTTTTTTTTTTTTTTTATTTTAGTCTAGATCATATTATACTCACCTCAGGAAAAAAAAAATCAAATGTCATATATCATAGCTGTTACTACCCCTGTAAATTTTTCTCCACTGTAGGCTATGTTATATAACTCCATATTATGTGCATTCTCACACAATCAATTTTAGGATTTTACTCATAATTGCTTTGATTCTGGGGGCCAATTGAAGACAACAAGCCTTTTTAAAACACTGCATTTTCTACAGAGTATGGATAGGGTATATATTTCCACTTATTTATATTTTTGTTGTTGTCTATACATACGGTGTTAAAATAGACTGGATACAGTTTTATAATTAAGAATCTAGTTCCATCAGAGAAAGTGTTCTCTATCTCTGTGCATGTGTGTATGTGTATGTGAGTGTGTGCAAGTACGTGTTAAAGGAAACAGAGTGAGAACAACGAAGTCTAAATGGACATAGCAAAGAGAAGCATTTATATAATTTGTCCAGCCTATAATATTCCTATTACATTTTGATGACTGAAAGAAATTATCATGAAATGCCATGTATTTGCTTTATTTTTTTTTCCTCAATCTGTTAAGTGCTATTTGTGAACTGAAAGAAAAATGTCATCAGGAGATGAAAGTTCTTAGAAGAAAAAGCTTACATATTTTCAAAAGGATGGAATCGAATTCCCAAAAGAGACTTTCAGAAACTTGACAAGCAAAAGCATCACAAAAAAGAGCAAAGGGGCAGGATTTGACAAGGAGACAAATAAAATGAACAAAGTGTGAAATATTTCCCTAAAATATATCAAGATTCACAACATAACCACATTAACATTCTATTTCATTTCTATAAGGATGGAAAATGAAAATGAAAAATGATCCCCCAAACAGTGTTATAAACAATACATTTGGGCTGAAGAGATGGCTCAGCCTGTTCGTGCATTTTCTGAGAAAGCAAAATAGCATAAAGAGGCCTCAAATTGCTCAAGTTCCAAGATTTTGCAAATAAAATAATAGTATTCAAATAACTTAAAGTAAATCTTTGTCTGAAAACCAGACATAAATTAATAATACTGCTGACAAATAGAGAAAATAAAATAATAGAATTGCCCTAACAGGTAAAAAGGCCCACATCCATGTATAGATTATATGACTGTGGCATAATCAGGAGGATCAAGATCTAAGCAATTTCCCTTTTTTATCTGTTTGTGTGTTCCTCGATCAAGATTGTGGATTTTACTTAAGCAACCAAAGCCCATCTCCCTCTCATCCTGTACGCATATGGGAATATCAATCACATCCTCCAAGGGACCAAAGATACCTCATCCTCTTCATGCTACATAGCCCATTTCCACAGCCCTAAGTTTACTAGTCTTTCACATTTTAATCCTGTGGCATCTGGTCACCCTGGACTTGTGTGTATATGACAAATAAATTAGGCTTGATCTTATTTCTGCAACAGTTGGTTATCCCCATAATCCTTGTGTGGTCTCTCCTCCAAGAGTGAAGAGTATACCTCTTGAACATTGGATGTAATACAGACATTGTCAAAGAAAAGCCCAATAAATATCACAAAAAGTAATCCACTTTTATAAATCCAGAGGAAGATCAATGATAAAAAGTGTGAGCTAGTTGAGAAATGGGAGTTATTGCTACAGGTAATCTTGAAAACCTTAAAAGATGCAATTACTCATGTTCAAGAGAGAGAAAGGGAGAAAGGAGAGGAAAGGAGAGGAGACAGAGAATGTCCAACAAGAGAAAATTCTAGGAAGCTTACGTATTTCATATTTTAACAATTGACATATTATAATTTTAAGACTAGCCATGCTACCTTACTAACTGGTATATATTGTTTTATTTATTTTTGTGTTTCTTTCTGTTATCAAGACTGTTTGTATTCATACATAAAATAATCCAGAAAGTAATACAACACAGAGAATTAGAAAAGACATAAATATGATGCTAAGTATATATTTATTTGGAGAAGGTGTATATATGTGGAGAGAGAGAGAGAGGGAGTCTCATTTTTATAGTCCAGACTAGCCTTAAACTCATAATCTTCAGCATTCCCTAATACTGGGAATTATTGGTAAAGTATTCCACAACTGATTATAGTTTCATTCTGGAAATAGAAAATAATCAAGTTATAATGCTTCACATAGATACAAACAGGCTATGAGTATAAGAATCTTTATACATGCATGTGGGACAATCAAAATTTTTAAAGATGGTATGGATCATTTCAAAAACCTCAAAAAGAAGTACACCATCTTAAATATGCAAAACAACTTAAGCTCCAAGTGAAAACCAGAACAATATAGAGCTCTTGTGGTGGATATAGCAGGTGGGAATGAAGTTTAAAATAGGATTTTAGGTCTCACTGGTTAAAGGCTTTTGTTTGCAAGCCTGCTAGCAGAGGATACTATTCCCCAGTGCTCATGTAATGCTAAATGCAAAAAGTGTCACAAGTGTTGAGTTCATTTTTCAGTGGCAAGTGGGCCTGACAAGCCGATTATCAATTTTTTTTTCTCTCTCTCTCTCTCTCTCTCTCTCTCTCTCTCTCTTTCTCTCTCTCACACACACACAAACAGAAATGAATTAAAAATATTTTAAATACTTTTTTTGTAATGCCACATAGCATCATTGAAAACTACATAGATTTTTCAGTATGTTCTGGTTCTGTAGTAAAGTGGCCTTTCACTTCAATTTTCAGAATCTGTTCCCTAAAAACAGCTATGCCACAGTGTTTAAAACACACTCCTTAGCATTTTTCATAAAGATATAGTCATTCTCACGAGGAAATATTTGAGAATTTTAATATACTTGTTTTCAGGCAATAGCTGATGTAACTATGTTGTGTTGAGATGTGCATGTTGCCTCAAAACCCATATCTGACCTTGGGGAAAACTTTAGATACAGCCAGAGTAGTCAGTAAGGAAGGAACCCACCTACATTACACTCATGTGTGTCCAAGTGAACAATGGGCAGTCTAGGAAGTGGAGTACTGAGTTGCAAGAACCATGTTCACCTACTGAGATAAACCTGGAAACACATTAATACTTCTCCCCCTACATCTGACATATTCACAGAAATATGGCTTAAAAGGGCAAAGTGACTTAAACTGTTTTATGAGCAGTGGGTTGAATTTTAACAGCATCATTAGGCCATGGAGTGTGACTTATTGTCACTCTGAAATGTGCATTGTAAAAAAAAAAAAACTCAAAAGCTAATAAAAGTGTTAGTTGGGTGATAACTTCATCTATAGAAGGTCAGCTGAAAGAGTACAGCAAATTGACTGGTTAATTGTTCTCATTAAACATACAGGTTGTCTTAAATTTGTATTATTAATATGACCTTCAGAAGAAAAGTGTCCTGACCATGTGAACAGCAACAAACTATGTATTTTTAAATATGTTTTAGCTGCTACATTAGTTCAATATTCTTAGACACAAAATAAATGGCTCTGCTCTGTTTGTAACACAAGCAAATGAATGTTTGCAGAACCTACAATGAATGTAAAACTTATAATATGTTTAATGAAAGTATGATTGAAAATACTGGGGTCAAAAAGTAGCATTTTGTTAATGTAATTAAAAGTTACCATCAACAATGTGGTGTGCTTTAATGTGAGAAATAAGATCTTGGCTTACGAACTTTCTATTCAATAAATTGGATGTGCCAGGCTGAGCTTTCATGTCCATTGTTAATGATGTATACTATACTTTCTCATCAGCAAAGGAGAATATTCCAAAAATTGCAATAATAGCTACAACAAGATTTATAAAGAAAATGTTGATTTGAGTGATAGGTTCTAGTTCTGTATTAAATCTCTCTGCTGAAAAAAAAGCATTATCTTTCACAATGGGGCTGTGTTGGCAGGGCTCAGAACTGGCACTGGAGTCTTCCTATGAATTTTCCAGTTTCATAGCTTCTTGTGTTCCTGTTGACAATGCCTGCCTCAAAAATATTGAGAGAATATGTTCAGACAATGAGGAGTTTCTGTCTTTTTCCTCGACACAGGACATTTCTTTAAAGAAATAATAGGGTTTGAGTGATTGCTTAGTGGTTGAGGTTCTTGCCTGCAAAGCCTAAGAACACATGTTTGAATCTCCAGGTCCCACATAGCCAGACACACAGTGATGAAAGCATGCAATATTGAACATGTGTACAAGAGAGTGCATGCATCTGGAGTTCGTCCATAGTGGCTGACAGGCCCTGAAGCACACATTATCTCTCTCTCTCTCTCTCTCTCTGTCTCTTTCTCCCTCAAAAAAAAAAAAAAAAAAAAAGAAAAATAATTATTTTTATGTCAATTTGAGACTGTTTCAACATTTACAAAATAAGAAATCTTAATTATTCAGTACATATCATGTATATTTACACAAGTTGTTTATATACACATCAAATCAATATTATAATTTTAAGCAAATAAGACATACATACATATGTATATGTATAGAGATGTATCTATATGTATCAATACATACATGTATATGTATATGTATATGTATATGTATATGTATATGTATATGTATATGTATATGTATATATATATATATTATATATCTACCTACAAAATACATTTACCTATCTACCTACAAAATACACACACAAACACATAAAAAATTGATTTTTATTTCACAATGCATACAAAATTTCAATGGGAAATGCAAATTTAAACAAAATGCTGAACTGAAAACTTTCTAAATAATAAATTTTTCAGTCTGAAGATATCTCAGAATAAACTTTTCTGTACTAAAGATAACTAATAAGTCAATAAATGAAGAAACAAGGGGAAAACATAAATTTTTGCCCTTATTTGAAAATGGATAATAATTTGAACACATATTGACACAAAATCACATAAAATGACCTATAAAGAGATGTAAATAATCCTGTGATTTGATTACTAGGAAATTCTAAGTTCAAGAAACATGCAAATAGCTCTGTATTATAACCAAGATGGCTGAAAACATCTGTGATTATTTTGATCTGGTTAGGCTGGGGAGTAGGTGGAATTTTTAAGCACTGATGACATTGCCTATGAAAATTGAACATATGTATAATTTGTTAGTAAGAAATCCCATGAGTACTAGGGACATGAGTGAGAATGTCCTTAGCTGTACTATGTGCATCTTTTACAAAATTGCATGCATAACAATTTGTTCATCATAAATTGTTGATTTAAATACTACACCTAGGATGGGAACTCTCGCAAGCCACAAAGCATGGTAGATATTTTCAAATAAATGATAAAATCCAGATAGCTATCAGTAGACTAAATTGATAAACAACATTATATTCAAACATGGGATAACATCAGTTTAATTAAATATGCCACATTACATGTGCAGGTAATAGTATATGTAAATGCCACAAACTTAGTATCTGGTACCATCCGATATAAAGAGAATCATTCTGTGTAATCCTATCCAAATTGCAAGATCAGGCATTTTTGAAGTACAGTGTTGGAAGTTAAGATTGCAGTTAGAATGGGGGACAATATCTAACTGCTGCTCCCACAATGCATAACCCACAAACCCAGGGGGGAGACCAGCAACTCCACTAAAGGTGGCCCATAGCAGAATGCGGCCAGGGGCGAGGGAAAGGATGGCACCAACGCATGATTTATACGTGCTAAGTATGACTGTAATAAAAAAAGGAAAAAAAAATTAAAATAAGGTAATAATATTTAAAAAGTCAAAAAAGTTGTACTTTTTTTCTTATGTTAAAATTACAGATGTGCATAAAGCTCCTTGCATTACACACACAGTTTATTAAATATATGAATATAAAAAATGCTTATGGAGTCCATGGAAATTGAAACTGAAGTCACTGATGTACAGAGCCATCACTAGGGATTTTCTGACCCCTGATGGGATTCTTTCATCCTTATAATTCATAACAATAATTAATAAAAAAGAAAAGGACATGAAATAAGATAAACATACTATTAAAGGCATGACACATGTTTTGTGCTTGAATCTAGCAATAAGTTGTTCAAAAAGAACCTACAGCCTTTCTGAATATGCCGTTTATTGATACTATGGTCTATTTCTCCATAACTTTATACTGTGCTTTCAAAGGGCCCCTTTAGATAGTTGATAAACTGCTACATTGAGTATATAATTGATCTTGGGTAATCTTAAGAATTACTCAAGACCAATTTATTCAGTTTTATACACACATATACAAATAACATACTTACATTTATATATGCAACTATGCAAGACAAGAATCTGAAAGCTTCTTACACACTGATAGAACTATATGAATGTGGATGCATTGAAGAATATAAGAAAAGTGTTGTTTTATTTTGTTACCCATCCACCAAGATATCCCAGGTTAGTAGCAAGAGTGCTACGTCACTCGGTAATCTTTTCTAAGGGAAAAGTGAGAGCACAGTTTATAGCCTAGATTCTTCAGTCTTATCTAAGGCTGTTTATGAGCCCTTCTCTATCTCTCACTACCCAGGACATGGAAGTAATTGGTATGGTTATTTCAAGTGGATATCTTGGAAACTTTGAAAAAGGACATAAGATCATCAAAAGTCAATCACAGGCCTTGGAAACTGAAAAGACCCTCCAACATGAAGCCTGTTCATTAAACCTATTGTATAACTGCAGTGAAACACCCTGCCAAGGAGACTAGGAATGCCTAGAGTACTGTGTGAATCCCCTAAAACTGCACACTGTAAACCCCCTGCATAGTCCACCACAGCACCGTCAGGCAATATGTGTATATAAATAGTAAATATGATGCCTAGCAGCCAACTTAACATAATTTCTTATTGTTTAGAATAAAATGTACAACACTTCCATGAGCTACCCTTAGAAGATCACAGCAGATTCTTAATATCACACAAGGTTATGCAGGAAGGAGATGAGTACTAGAGCCAGAACATGAAGATAAAATGTTTGAAAATCCAGTAAAATCTTTCAGAGGACTCATGGTAAAGTCCTCCTTCACAGATCAGAAAAGTTTACTGTGTTGTCAAGTAAGAAGACTGAACTGAAAGTCTTCAAGGAAGACAGTCAAATAATATGACAGCAGCAAAATGACACAATGACGTTTCAGTGACTGTACCCCATGAAACTGAGATGTGCAAACTGCTTAATAATTCAAATAGTTGTCCTCAAAACTCTCAGTGATCTACAAAAAACAAACAAACAAACTGTGGTAGTTTGAATATATGTCCCCCAATATATTCAGTGTTTTATTACTTTATAGTTTGCATCTGCAATCACCTTGCTAGAGGCAATGTCACTGGGGGCTGGTCTTAATGGTGTGAGTTTGAGATTCCATTGTAAAGATATGCAAATGTGCCTAGCAGGAGTTCCTAAAGTGTGCTGTGTGACCTTTTGGCAGTAGTTTTGCTCTGTGTGCTGTGGTGGCTGGTTGGCTTTCTCTCTCTCTTGACTGGTCCTGTGGAGAGCAGGCCACTTCTTCTGCTATTATGGAACTTCCCCTGGATCTGTAAACTTCAATAAATAATATCCCTTCCTCCATAACTGTGCCTGGTCTGGAAGTTCATCTCAGCGAACCTGAAGCTGTCTGCTACACAAACAAACAAACAAACAAACAAACAAACAAACAAACAAACCTACATACATGAGTAATGACTAAAGTGCAATGGAGAGATAAACTATGAAAAAGCTACAAAACAATTTCTAAAGGTGAAGGCTCCAGATCCGCAGCTGGTGGTATTGTTTGGGAAGACTGTGACAGCTTTAGGATGAGGAGCCTAGCTGAAAGATGTGGGTCAGTGAATTGTATCATCATCATTTCTCACTTCCAGCTCACTTTCTGCCTCCTTGGTGGAGAGGAGATCTGCCCTTTATCTCCCACTCCTGCCACATTTTTTTTTTTTCCCACAGTGATGGACGTTCACCTAAAACTTAAAACCAAAGTAAATATGTCCTTCCTTAAGTTTCTTCTTGTCAGGATTTGTGTCAAAATAGAAAAGTAACTAATAAAAAAGAATGATAACATAGGTGGGGAAGGAATTATGGAAAAGGAAATGAAACATAAACGAATAGGGATTTATGATCAATAATAATGACTTGGCCATCCTGAAATCTACAGAAAGAAATGAACATCAAGATGCATGAAGTCTAAACAGGAAAATATACTAAGAATAAATAGATCTTTACTGTTAAAATTTTAATTAAAAGATTAAAACTAAATATATAAAAACAAGCTTAAATCAGCAAGAAAAAGTGACTCATCTGATGGAAAAGGATTCCCCATAACTTTATTTGTAAGGTTCTGAGAATAATCCTTGTTTGGAGAGATTGAAATGATTTTTTTAACAAATAAAAAAAAAAATCAGCCAAGGATATTATACCAGAAATAGCAAAAGAAAAGAAGGAAGAATAAAGATATATTTAGGCAAACAAGACCTTAGAAAGTCAATGTTCAGTACACCTGTCTTACAAGAAAAACTAAACAAGGTTAAAATTGAAATGAGATGGAGTACAATCTGAAAAGTTATAAAAGTATAAAATTATTAACTAAAAGTAGGGATATAAAATTTGGAATACTTTATATTGATAAAGATTCATTAATCCCTTGTAATGCTAGTAACAAAATTAAACATAGATTATGAAACCTACGGCTAGAAAACTTTTAGGATGGATGAACAAGATATCATTTGTATTATGAAATCAGTACTTGGAAATGTGTGTTTAAAATTGTAGATTTAGGTCTAGAGAGATGGATTAGTTGTTAAGGCACTTTTCTGCAAAACCAAAGGATGAGGGTTCAATTCCCAAGGACCCATGTAAGCCAGATATTCAATGTGTAACATGCATCTGGAGTTTGTTTGCAGCCACTGGGGACTTAACTCCTGTTACCCTGGGAGTTCTCTTTAATGAAGTTATGGTGATAACTGTGTGATCAGTCAGTCTCTTTAGGGTAGAATTTTTATATGCATTTAATATTTTAAGTTTGAAATAGACAAATCTAGGAGAGGTTTTTTTATGTCTCATGTCAATAACAAAAAAACCTGTACAGGATAAAAAAAAATATGTTTTTCTAAGTGATTGAAATCACTTTTTTACTGATATTCTGTGGTGAATTAAAACACCTAAAGTAAATATATAGGGAGTGAAGGGGAGGGGCCAGACGAACACATGTGATATGAAAGTAGAGTTGCAGAATACAAGGGGTAAAATATTTGAAGTTGGAGGATGGAGAAAAGGAAGAGGTGGTGAAAAGGTCAATCAAGACTATGTATTTCAATATATTTCAAAAGGCACATGGTTAAACAAAGGGGGGATAAAACAGAATAAAAATGCTTTTGAAGAAGTTCTATATTTTGTATTCATATTTAAAGAACATAGTAAAGCTACAAATAAAAATACAAAATTTATTTTGGGACAATGGGATAATAGTTGCAATTAAAATAATTTTTAAAATTAGCATTTAGCCTATATAGCTATATTAATTCACAGTATCCCTACAAGAATATTAATGCCCATATTGGCTTATTTCATGTGTGTGTGTGTGTGTGTGGTGTGTGTGTGTGTGTGTGTGTGTTCTTGGGTTTGAATGAATGTTTAGAATTAGATTATATAATGAGATTGGTCTTAATCTCAGAGACATTGAAAAATGTAGAACTTTTAACCTAGTCCTAAAATGTGTGACTTATAACCTGCTAGGTAAAAGTTCTACCATTGATATACATCCCCCAGACCTCTTTTGTTGTTGTTGTTGTTGTTGTTGTTGTTGTTCATTTGGTTTTTAAAAATAATCTCATTAACTTTTTGGCTTTGAAGAATTCATTTTGTAGCACAAAATGCCTTTAAATTTGTGATCTGCTTCAGCCTCCTGGGTAACTTAGATATTAATATATATTGTGATCTAATTTCACAATATCTGTTTTAAACTATATATATATATTTACTAAGTGATATGCATCATTTAGCCTAGTTTTATTCTTTGACAAATGTAATTGCCTGATAAAATTGGGTTTTCAAGCATATAGTCAGGACATTTTTTTTTTTCAGTTAACATTATACACATATATAGTGATTGAGAAGAATAGAACTTCATTATACCTAAATAAAATAAATGTGGTAAAACAGGACAAGGAAGGAATGAAAATATGCATAGAAGCAAAACCAAACAAGCTAAATTATATTGGGTTTATTTCTTGAATAGATAATTGTACTAGAAGATGTAATTTACTATGTAGTGACCTTCTTCCTGTTCCTCTGTCAAATTCAGTTCTCTTCACTCAGATGACATCACCTATTCCTCGGGTTCTACCTATGAAAACAAAGTGAAGTAGACAGTTAAGCACTTATCTAGTGAAGTTAATCAATGTAGAGAGATTATTTTTTTTTAATTCTTGGTCTTCAATAGAAACTATTTGTTTCCCATTAATTATCTGGGTAATGGTCTGCATTGTCTGACTGGAAACTTAGAATATTTTGACTGATACTAATTTGTTCACTATAATTCAATATCCTATCTGTACTTTATGCAACAAGAAAAAAGAGAATATCTGTGGGATTTTATTACATATCTTCAAAAACCCATCTGTATCACTTTCATTAATATTTTTACTCCACTTTACATTCATATATTCAAATAGAATTTAGAATGTCTGTCTCAAGTATGCAATCACAATATTTGTGCAGTTAGCATATTGTTAACTCCCCAAGGCAAAACTGTAAAGCAAAATGGCCAGCTATTTATTTTTTGGTAGATGTCTTTGTTTTCTTGCTTCATAAGCACATTATTTGAGCTCTGATTTTAATGTGATTTCATAAATGTTTCTTACATACAACATAGCCTTCAAAAATAGCATTATAAAATTACATTTATCAATGAATATTTAATAAAAAATAAAATATCTAAGAACAAATTAATTAAAATGCATAAAAATAAAAAAAGATAAGCTCACAAAATATCTATATACAAGTTTACAGATGAAAATAAAATATCTTGACTATATAGATTCAATAAAAATGATATATTTCAAAGTGACATTTAGAAGCCACATGGTAGAAATGGTAATCTTATATATGACATCAACCATCGGCAGAATTGTAATATATTGCATAAATGGGATTGCTTATATAAAGTGTATGTCTTAAGCAGAAAATCAAGAATTTGATTAAAAGGAATGGAGAGACAGCTTAAAATTTAAGTGTGTTTTCTTGCAAAGATGACAGCCAAGTTTAACTTTTCAGTACCTACATAAAAGCCAGATGAAAAAAGTCTCTACCCACAATTTCATTCTCATTCTTCCTGTCTCTCCTCACAAATGAACAACAACAACAACAACAAAATATTAGTTATGTAGATAATGTGTATATAGTCATAATGTTGCCATTGTTAACCTCCTCCCTGTCCTCCCCATTCTGAAGATACCCTCCCTGTTGGGGAATGTGGGTTGTACATTGTGGGGGTAGCCATCATTTATGGGGAATAGGCAATGTCTCTGTGCATAATGTCCTAACTTGTGGCTCTAATAATCTTTCTGCCCCCTTTTCCATGAATTTTCCTGAGCTATGTTGGGTTCATTTTAGGTCTTCTTCAGTGATGAGGTCTTGGGAGCATCTTTTTCTCTGAATATCTGGTTTGGTAGGAGTTGAGTGTTCTCTTGTGTCTATCTCCTTCACCCTTGTGTTGGTACCAGGTTCACCAAGAAAGCAACACTCTTGCTCATTTCCCCCATTACTCTATGCTTTCAGCTGGGACCTTGGTGTGGTGCTATGGGCTGATTCTCTCCTCAGGTCCTGCATCAATAAAGTAGCCAACTCTCCAATGGAGAGAGAAGTCAACACCAGGTAAATGGGATAACCATTATTATTTTAGAGAGAATTTCATAGGTATAGGCCTTCTTGTAGCCCATGATTGGTGGGATCTTTATATTGGAGTAGGCTCACATTTTGGATATGGTTCTGACTAGTTTCTGTTTCCAGCTATGGGTTCTATTCTACTGTGTGGGCCTGTTACCAAAATCAAGAGCTGTTGGTTACCCAGCATGTCTGTGTGCCACTCTTGTCCTTGTGTGATCATCACATCAGGTTGTTTGCTGCTGAGAAGCTTAAATCACATGTTATTTGGACAGCTGTTGGACACTTTCCCCAAGTCACTCATGAAGCACCTTCTGGTACTAGACAAGCTAACTATCTGGGGACTGACTCTCTTCCAGATTCCAGCCAGGTCACTCCATGTTCCATACCAACAGCATATAGTGTCTTTGGCTGTAGGGTTGTACCATAACCTTTGGTGGGTTATCAAGTACTCTGCCAGGAGTCTGTCTCCTTTTGGGAAAACTTGCAGGTCTCTCTGATCAACAGCTTATTGTGGATATTAACCAAATTCTGGTTCTAGGAGTTACAGGACAGCATCAAGGGAAAAGAAGGAAGAAAAAGATAGGTAAGATAAAAGAGAAATAGGGAAGAGAGAGAAGAGGTAGAGAGAGAGAGAAAAAGAAGCAGTAGAAGATTAAGGTTAGCTTTTTAACATACCTTCTCCAGGGCCCTGTGAATTAGGTGTTCCTTCTAAGGACCTGATGAAGGTTCAACCTTTTAGTCTGTCTTTCAGAATATAGGTTTTTATGGTACCATTTCCATTTGGGTCCAGTTTTGTCCCCCCATCCTGACCCTCCCCTCATTCCCCACCCTCCCACCCAAACAACACGTATTCCTTTTTAGATCCAGAATTAAATCATTAGTATAACCAATATATTTTCATAATCTGCGTTTCTGATGAGTTGTTGAAGTTGACGAGACAACAGCTTTATTTTGTTGAAGAAATCAGCACAAGTTGTTCTGTAAGCATACAGATGACTAGATCCTAAATCATATTTTCACCTTCACTAACCAATTAAAATTATGCTTCAGAATGGGCTAATTCACTCAGAATAAGCTGAACACATTCAAATTTCTTTAAATTCCTAGAAATGTAACAATTGCAAAGTCTTTATTGTTTTCTTCAGTATTATACTTTATAAGTCAGGTTCAGAAAAAAAAATATATCACATGTTGTATTTCATTTTCATAATACACACACACACACACACACACACACAGAGTAATAAAGAGAGAGAGAGAGGGAGGGAGAGAAACATATATAGAAAAAGTAGTTAGAACATGGCCTATGAAGGGGGTAGGAGAGAGAGGGGATAATGAGAGGTTTATGAGAGACTAACTATTGCTTGATATCTTCATATATAAAATGTACAAGCGAGATATAACAGGTGATTGTAAATGTATAAGTCATATATATATATATATATATATATATATATATATATATATATATATATATATATATATATCAAGAGAGTGAAGTTGAAGGAGTGTTGTAGAATGAGGCCAATTTGTGCCTCATCATGAGACCATCACAAACAGACAAGAAGACAGACAGATAATCCATGAGTATTAGAGAGTAAAAGCTTCATGTTAACACAAGACACATATGTAAACCTGCTAACATTACTTGCCTAATGTGTATTTATAACATTGAATTCAGTAGAAAAGGAACTTTTCTACCTAAAAATAAATAAATAAATGACATCTAAAGGAATGAAAACCTCCTCATATCTTATCATTGGAGACTGTTTAGGAAGGCTTTCATAGACTTCTAATTTTAGAATAGCAATATGAGGAATTATTTAGACATAAGCATATATTAAATCTGGTGAAAATGGTGCAAAATAAATGAGTTACAAAATCTGTGAGTTTCCTGAGAGTTTATAATTCCTGAATAAATATGTATTTAGGGATTAGGAGTAAGACTCCTGTTTCTCTACCATGACCACATATGCCTTTGAGAGAGATATATCTCAGGAAAGAAAATCTGATAAAATCAGAGGCTGTTATCTTCACCCTGCATTTTGTTATCTTGTTAGTAATGTCAGGTGTGACTCGACAAACCCAAAGTTACTATATATATATGATCTTATGTTTAAAACAAAATTGTCCTCTATAACCTGTCTTAAAAGCTGGCTCTCCAAAGTAAGTACTGGGTTTAGCTTGATTTGATGACCAAGGGATTTGTAAAGAAATATTCTGGGTAAGGTGGGGAATCAAGTGTTTGACAAATTGTGGAAATATAAAACTACAATGCCAATAGAAGTAGATAGTTCAATACAGATGTCACAGAATGAGATATTCTATGACAGTGCTACCAAAACCAATGCTATCTAAGAATTGCACGTTCAATTACCTTCATTATATCTGTTAACTGTGTTATATAAAAATCAACCCTGAGTTATTTAAGTCTCACTCTTCTTACAAACTATTTAAGAGTAGGCAGTAATTTCAGGTACATTATCTGTTTAGGTGGAAAATTCTCAAGATAACATTTTAATCTTATTTGTCCATTAGCCAAAGAAATGACATTCATTAATATGTAGACAGTTTTTAAATAATACAAAAACTTAAAATCTGCATTCTGAGGAAATTTGTTATTCAAGTTATATGCTTTGGTTTCCTTCTTTTTACAGCAAATATAGTTGATGTCTGGTTCATTTTTGTCAGCATTGAATAAGTATAATGAAAGTAGGAGACAAAAAATGCTGTTACATGAAATAAGGATAGCTAAAATTGCAGGGGACTTCTGGGTAAGATGGCCACATAGAAGGCACACCAAACCAGATTAAGGAGGTGTATAAGCAAAACCACAGAAAAATACACTTTTCTTCTGAAAAATGAATGTGTATAGGTTTTTATCTGCCACAGCAGAAAAGCAGGAGACACTAAGATCTACCAGAAAGGAGGCAAACTGCCAGAATCATCTGCAGGTGCTTGTGGCCCACTCACATCTATGTGCCAGCTTAACCAGCACCCAGCTGCAGGAGAAGAGACCAAACAAAGGGATTTTACAACATCATTAAACCTGAAGGGAAGTCAGTGGAAATCAGCTAAGGAGCTGCTGAAAGAGGTACAGGTGGGACCAGCTGAGCAGTTCCAGTACAACTCCAGGCTTCCTGCACTCTCCCACCCCCCAACTGTCGGAAACATGAACCTCAGGAGAATGCATTCAGTCCCAGGCAGCAGGACATCCACAACAGCTCATCAGAACACCAGATCCACAACACAACATGGAGGGATCGAGGGGGACATTAAGCACTGGTGAAATTAGAAATCGCCTGAAAAGGTAACAAACTGACAAAATCAGGTACATAGGACTGCAGTGGAAGCACTAATCTCTCTTTCCATGTCCAGGCAGGTTGTGGGTTACATATTCTTGACTGGCTTTACCATTTTCAATTAAGCTGTATTTGGGGGATGAACATTGTTGCCTTTGAAGCTATCAGATTCATAGGGTGATTGTCTTTTTCTTCTGTCATTATCAGAAGCAGTCTCTGATTCATACTCAGTGTGACCTGGAACCCATTTCAGAACAGAAATCTCAACATCCCAGAAGACAGAATTAAGGGTTTAGACCAACATACAACCTTAGCAATTTAGGCTTTATAAGGTTATATGTTTATTTCAGTCTCTACACTTGTAAACTCTGTGCTGGTATTTATTGAATGTGTATAATGCAGTTGAACGTTTGAATTTTGCCAGTAAATTGCTCCACCCCACTCACTAGAATACTTGAATAGTGGGCAAACTCAACACTTAGGGTTACTTCTGTGGTTGGATTGGAGTACATAGCTACACTTGGCAATTTAAACTCCTACTCTGAAAGTATGGAAAGTTGGATTTCCAAGAATAAGAGTAGTGCAGATAATTACAAAACACAAGCATCAAATCAACCCAGTATGCAAAAATGAGGACATTATAATAAAAGAAACACAAAGAATCAAGACAATACGACCCAACCAAAAATTATAAATCCATCTGAAATGACCCAAAATGAGACTCTTTTGGATGAAATGTCTGTGAAAGATTTCAAAAATATATATAATTTTATCTATACTTAAAGAAATCAAAGAAGAAATCAAAGGAATCAAAGAAGAAAATAAAGATATTAAATAAGAAAACAAACTCCTGAAGGAATTTCAAGAGAATATGGTAAACCAGCTTAATGAAATAAGGAGGCCATTATAAGATATGAATAAGGACATGGAAATAATGAAGAAATAACAGGCAGAAATTCTAGCATTAAAAACCATAGTTAAAAAAAAAAAAAAAAAAAAAGTCTGTGGAAAGTCTCACCAGTAGAATGTATGTATGAAGGAGAGAACAGAATATCTACAGTAGAAAACCAGGTGACATATCTAATACAGTCAACAAAGAGAGAGATGAGATAATAAGATTGTATGAAAGATAAGCTAATAAGATAGGAATTTCAAGATATTTGGGGCACTAAGAATTCAGGGTATAGTACATGGAAAAGAATTTCAATTCAGAGGCTTAGCAGGCATTAAAAAAAAAAAAAATAGAAAAACAATTTCCCCAATTTGGTAAAGAAATGCCAGTGCAGATACAGGAAGCTTTTAGAACACCAAATAGGCAAAACCTGGAAAGAACTCCTCACCACGTTATAATTAAACTACTAAACATGAAAACCAAAGAAAATACACTGAAAGCAGTTAAAGAGTAAAAACAAGTCACGTATAAAGGCAAGCTTATCTGGATCACAGCAGATTATGTGACACAAACTTTAAAAGCCAGAAGGGCTTGGAGTGATGTACTCCAAGTTCTAAAAGACAATAACTACCAACCAAGATCACTTTATCCTACAAAGCTATCCATTCAAATTGATGGAGAAATAAGGACATTCCACAACAAAAACAGGCTAAAGGAATTTATAACAAGAAAGCTACCTCTACAGAAAATACTTGAATCAATCCATCACAATGAAGAGAAAGCAAAGGACACACATGAGGGAACACAAAAGAAAGAAATAAATACCATACCAAATACAGTTAAAACAAGACAGTAAAAGGAAATCAGGACAAACTACAAAACAAGAACTATCATGAGACTAAACACATGTTTTTCAATAATAACTCTTAATATCAATGACATCAATGCCCCAACCAAAAGACACAGGTTGCAGATTAGATAAAAAAGCAAAATTCTGCTGTTTGTTACCTCCAGGAAATTCATCTCTCAATAAAAGATACACACTATCTTATGGTGAAAGGATGGAAAATGCTATTTCAAGCAAATAGGCCTAGGAAACAAGCAGGGGTTGCTACCCTAATATCTGACATGATAGACTTGAAAACATCATTAGTGAGGAAAGATGAAGAAGGTCACTTTATACTGATTAAAGGAACACTCCAACAGGAGGACATTACAATTGTAAACATATAAGCACCTAATGTGGGGCATTCAATGTCATCAAACAAACACTATTAGACTTAAGGTCAGAGCTAACACCAAACAAAATTGTACTGGGTGACTTCAATATACCAGTGTCATCAATTGTCAGGTCATCCCATAAAACAAAAACAGAAAGACATCTGGATAAAATGATATCATCGAACAAATGGACTAAGAGATATCTACTGAACATTCCATCCAAATGCTGAAGAATAGTCATTTGTCTCAGTAGCATAAGATCATTCTCCAAAATAACCATATGTTAGGACACAAAGCATATCTTAACAAGTACAGGAAAAGTCAAATAAGCCCTTGTACTCTATGTGACCACAATGGGATTAAACTACAAATCAGCAACAAGAAAAACTACAGAACAAACAGAAACTCATGGAGACTAAACAGTACATTATTGAATGATGAATAAGTCATTGAAGGAATCAATAAGGAAATCAATAAATTCATAGAATCAAATGATGAGGAGAATACAACATACAAAACCTTTGGGACACAATAAGAGGAAAATTTATATCTCTAAGAGTCTATATTAAGAAAATACAGAGTTCAAAAGTAAAAAAAAAAATTACTACTTCACCTTAAGGCCTTGGAAAAGAAAATCAAGGCAAACAAAAAAGGTGCACACACACACACACACACACACACACACACACACACACACACACAGAAACTTGAGTAGCCAAAACAATTTTAACCAACAAAAATAAGTGGTATCACCATACCTGATTTTAAGCTATATTACAAAGCCATAGTAACAAAAACTGCTTGGTACTGGTACAAGGACAGACATGTAGGTCAGTGAAAGCAGAATGGAAAACCCCAAATGTTAATGCAGGCAGCTACACCCATCTGATTTCTGACAAAAATGCCAAAATTTTTCATTGGAAAACAACAATCTCTTCAGAAATGGTGCTGAGAAATCTGGATATGTATATGTAGAAGGATTAAAATAAATCTTTGTCTTTCTCCATGCAAATGGATCATGGACCTTAATATCAGGTCTGAAATTCTGAAACTGCTGAAGGAAAAAGTATATATATGGGCATAGACAATGAATTTCTGAATATAACCCTATTTGCTCAGGAAATAAAATCACTAATCAATCACTGTTATTTTGTGAAATTACAAAGCTTTTGTACAGCAAAGGACACTGTGAGTAGAGCAAAGAAACAGCCTACAGAATGGGAGAAAATCTTTGCAAGCTATACACCTGACAGAGGATTAGTATCCAGAATATACCAAAAACTCAAAAATCAAATCAATAAGAAATCAAACAACCCAATTAATAAATGGGCTATGGAACTAAATAGAAAGTTCTCAAAGGAAGAAATACAGGTGGCATATAAACATTTTAAAAATATTCTATATCCTTAGCCATCAGGGAAAGGCAAATTAAAACTACTTTGATGAGCCGGGCGTGGTGGCACACGCCTTTAATTCCAGCACTCGGGAGGCAGAGGTAGGAGGGTCGCCATGAATTCGAGGCTAACCTGAGACTACAGAGTGAATTCGGGTCAGCCTGGGCTAGAGTGAGACCTTACCTCAAAACAAACAAACAAACAAACAAACAAAAACAAACAAACAAAAACTACTTTGAGCTTCCATCTCACTCCTGTCAGAATGGCTATCATTATGAAAACAAATAAATATAGAAGTTGTCAATAAAAAAAAATAATTATTAAAACAATGACAATAAATGTTGGCAAGCATGTGGCAAAATGTAAAACCTTCTATACTTTTTGTGGGAATGTAATCTGGTACAGCCATTGTGGAAATCAGTGTGGAATTCCTTGAGACAGCTAAAGATAGAATTACCATATGATCCAGTAGCACTCCTAGACATATATCCTAAGGAATCTTCTCATTACCTTAGAAATACTTGTGCAACCATGTTTACTGCTGCTCTATTCACAATAGCTAGGAAATGGAACCAGCATAGATGTCCCTCAACAGATGAATGAATAATAAAGATGTGATACATTGCACAATGGAGTTCTATTCATTGGTAAAGAAAAAAATGAAATTATGAAATTTTCAGGGAAATGGATGGATCTGTAAAGGATAATACTGAGATAATCAAGGCCCAGAAGCCAAATTTCACATATTCTCTCTCATATGTGGATCCTAGGTACAAATGTGTAGACTTGTTTGTGAGTAGGAACCAAAAAAAGCAGAGGCTAGTAAGCTAGAAAAAGGCTATAAGGGAGGAAGGGCAAGGAAGGACTTAACGGGATGGTATTTTATATATGTAAGTAGAACAGATTACAGGGAGTGGAATGGCCTAAGCGAGGCCGGGGGAAGAGATCAAGTAAAAAAGGGTGGGAGAGGGTCAATCAAAATTCAATATATTATGAATAAGACATATGAAAACCTACAGTTTTTGAATTTAAAAAAAAAAAAAAATGTTTACAAGCAGAGAGAGAGAAGCGAGGCAGACAGAGAGAGAATGGGCATGCCAGGGCCTCTAGCCACTGCAAATGAACTCCAGATGCATGTGCCCTTTGCACATCTGTCTTATGTAGGTCCTGGAGAATCAAACCTGGATCATTTGTCTTCACAGGCAAACACTTTAACAGCTAAGCCATTTCTCTAGTGCCTGAAAACCTACATTTTTTTTTGGATAATGACATATCCAGAAGCCATAGATTGTTACTAGAAAATTTTCAGCGCCAGGAATGGGATACCTTCCAGTGAGTTGTTGGCCTTGGAGTTCCCTGCTGCCTCTGACATATTACAGGCTATTGTCAAGGCCATTGGTTTCCAAGAGAAACAGATGGTAAGACCCTATTGCTGAAGACTTCACAAGCCTGGGTGGCCAGGTAACTGAGAAATCAAGCTGGGGCTGAACTGAAAACATCCTCCCTGTAGACCAGCCAACTGAAAGCTGGGAAAAAAAAAAAAAAAAAAAAAAAAAAAAAAAACTGTACTGCATGTAGCCCTATGGGGGACAGAAGTCATCAGTGGTGAAAACAATGGACACTGGGATCCTCAAGTTTGACCAGCAAGAGCAAATGATTAAACTGGTGTGTCTGCTCTAGGGGAAAGCAACTGCTCTCTAATTGGACTGGAGGCCCACACTATGGGAGGGAATACATGCCTGCTACTGAAAACCTAATCAAAAGCCTATGACACGGAGGTCATGAGTCTTACGGGTATAAAGCCTGCTCTTCTCTGGTTAAATGCAAATACTATGCTCACCAAATTGCCTAGTAAGCCCTACTACACTTAATGTTGATATTCCTATATTAATGCTACTCTCATGTTTGGTTAGAGAAGCTTTTCTTATCAGATGGTGATGACCACTTGGATGATCCAAAAAGGCAACATAATGCTGAGAAGAAGTGACATAGGAGCGTCTAGCACTGGAACATCTGTGTCACACCCCCAAGAGGTGGCAGAAAGAATGTAAGAGTCAAAGGAAGCATATGACTCCCTACAATGCAACTGTCCTGACAGAAATTAGCCTTGATATCCATGACCTCGTAGTTCCTAGCAATACCTTCACAAAACCCTCATAGTAGGTAAAAAATATGATGACATCAAAATAAAAAAGAGACTAACGGAGAGAGATAAGGGATATGATGAAGAGTTGAGATGTGAAGGGGAAAGTAGGGGAGGGGAGGGAATTATCATGGCTTATTGTCTGTAACTTTAGAAGTTGTCAATAATAAAATTATACATTAAAAGTTAGCTAAAATTATTTAAATCTCAGTTTGATTCATGAAAGAATATGAAATTTCTTTGGTTTTAAGACTATCTATCTATATTTTTATGTATTTATATACACACAGATATAAATATATATACAGTGAATGAGGCTCTCCTTTTCAAGGATATATATATATATATGGTCTGGTATTTCTTTACAGGAAAAATAGGTTTATATTTTCAAAAAAAAGAAAAAAGACTAACTGCCAGATATGTGCTAAAAGCCTGAAATTCCATCACTTTGGAAGCTGAAACTGGAGGATATACAGTTGAAGATCAAACTTGGCTACCTATGAAGACCTTGTCTGGAGGTGACACTTCTTTTCAAACAACAAAATTTGAGACTATATTTCAAAATGAGAAGGAACACTGTGTAGGACAAAACTTAAAGTTGTATAAAATGTATGTAAAGTTTGATATAATCAGAATTAACTAAAAGTAAAGCATACTTTTATTAAATACTTAATGTATTTATTTGAAACAGAGAAAGAGGTAGAAAAAGAGGAGAGAGAGAGAGAGAGAGAAAAAGAGAGAGAGAGAGAGAGAATAGATATGCTCAGGCCTCCAGCCACTGCAAATGAATTCTACATGAATGTGCCACACTAGGTATCTGAATTGTCTGTGTGTTGGAGAATCAAACCTTGGTCCTTAGGTTTTTCAGGCAACTGTTTTAACTGCTAAGCTATCTCTCCAGCCCTAAATTGTTTTTTGTTTGTTTGTTTATTTGTTTGTTTGTTTTGTTTTTTGGAAGAGACACAGTGAGAGAGGGAGAGGAAAGAGTAAGACAGATAGAGATGGGCTTGCCAGAAGCCTCTCAGCTCCTGTGAACAAAATTCAGATGTGTGAGCTCCCTTGTGGTCAAGTGTGGCATTGTGCCCTTGTGTCACTTTTCATCTGGCTAAACATGGGACCTAGAGATTGGAACTGGCATTCTTTGGCTTAGGAGGCAGGCGCCTTAACTGATAAGCCATCTCTCTAGCCCCTAAATTATGTTTTTAAATAACTTCAGTTGCAAAATAGTGGTGATGAAGGACTATAATTTAGTTTTCTTGCTGATTTTAGATTATTACTCTGCTTTTCATAGAAACTTCTAATATAGTTATAATTGTAAGCAATCTAACTAGGAGGTAAACATTTATAGCTTATTTGAAGAATTCCCTGTGTATTGTGCTTCCATTTTTCATGTGCTTGATCATGTAGGAGAATATTCCTCTATCTTCTGAGAAAGCTGAGGTTGTTCAAGCAATGCTCCTTTCTGTGTTTGCTTTAACAATCTTTTACTGTCACTTGTTTAAATAAGTGGCTCAGTATTGTTTCTCACTGACCTGTCATCCTATTTGATCAAATGCTGAACCCTCTAGATAGTTTTTGATATTTTGTCTTCCCCATATCGAATCTTGAATGATATCATTTGCACTTAGACTATCTTTGTGATTTCCCAAGGGCTCCTAGGAATATCACAAAAGATTTGTTCTTTTCCTTAGAATAAAAAAGAGGTGCTATAAATAATTGAGGTATATCATATGAGTTTCAGAGAAAGTGTCAGAGTGTTTACTTTTACTGGTTTAAAACTTTTATGGATAAAATGTTATCATGTAAATATTGCAGAAATCAAATAATATTTTAAGTCTTTTCACTGATCTTACTACTCATGATGGTTGTCTATTTATCAGAATACTACTGTGACTTTACCTAATGTGTTACCAGTCATATATGCAGTTACTTTAAATATAGCATTTTTCTCTAGTTGGATCCAAAAGAGTTTAGTCATTTTAGACTGGAAGTTCACATTACTTACCTGTGATGTTCACTAATACACACATGTTACCTATATGAGTATAGTACATTTAACTTACAATTTTCATTATGGTGGAGGAAAATTAGGAAGCGTAGAATGGAAGCATAGTTTGCCTGATGAATTTTGATCTTTTGCTGGACAAAGTCATGGCATAATACTGTCTTAAGATGTTAGGTGCCCCCAGCAATGCAGTAACAAAAGCCAACAAATGTTACGATTACTGTGATGCATTGCTGGCATTTTTTGATGATGTGTTTAGTGGTATTTAATCCAATCAATAAAACAACAGGAAGTGCATACTTTTTAAAAGGAAATTTTGTGCTATATAACTTTCTCCAAATATATGCTAATATGAGGGTTGAAAGCTTATATAACACATGCTAGGCTAAGTTGTGATATTTTGAGTGTTACATATTTTAATACATTTTTGACTTAGGATAGTTTTAGATATGTGATGGACTTTTTCTGAATGGCCTCATTGTATGTAAAGGAGTACTCATATATTTTTTTGCATATTCTCACTACATGATCAATTATATTCCTGTTTTTTTCTTTCTCTGGATGGTTATATATAAGAATGTTTTTCTCTGTAAATGGTAAATGGTAAGTATTTTGCTTTGCATATGTTAGACATGTTACCTTTACTTTTATATTTTAAGTTTTTTTTTTTATTTATTTGCAAGCAGAGAGGGATAAACATTGAGAGAGAGAGAGAGAGAGAGAGAGAGAGAGAGAGAGAGATCGAGAATGGGCATACCAGGTCCTCTAACCACTGCAAATGAACACAAGAAGCACAGGTGCATGCAGCACTGTGCATCTTGCTTTACATGCGTATGGGGAAATTGAACCCAGGTTACCCAGCTTTGCAGGGAAGTGCCTTAAGGCTGATCAATCTCCCCAACACACCTATACTTCTTTTTAAACAAATATGTCTCTTGTATTCATAATTATTATTTATAAAATGACATCAAGTTGGCCCACATTTATATTGTATTTGACAGAATCATTATTTGTTTTTCAGTTACATTATTACTACAATATAGACTCATGAGATCTTTCACTTTTTTTTTTTTTAATCAGTTACTCACTTTATTCTGTCATTTTAGCCAATAAATAGCTTGAGAGTCCAACGTTGCAGGCCCTCCATAGGAATTACTTTATCTTTTTTTATTATTTTTATTACTTTTTAATTTATATTATTCTGATTTTACATTCATAGTATTGGTTCAATTATCCTCCTCCCTCTCCTCCCTCTTCTAAAGGGACCCTCATCAATGGGGAATGTGGGTCATGTATTGTGGGGGTTGTCAAGAGTTCTGGGGGGTAGGCCCCAGTCTCTGTGCATAATGCCCCAACTTGTGACTCTAACAATCTTTCCACCCCCTCTTCTGCGAGTTTCCCTGAGCCACATTGGGGTCATTTTAGTTCTGCTTCAGTGATGAGGTTTTGGGAGTCTCTGTGTCTCTGGATATCTGGCTTAGTTGGAGTTGGATGTTGAATTAACATTGTGAAAATGGCAATTTTACCAAAAGCATTTTATAGATTCAATGCAATGCCGATAAAAATCCCAACTTCCTTCTTCAATGATATAGAAAAAACTATCGCAAAATTCATATGGAAAGGGAGAAGGCCTCAGATAACCAAGTCCATCCTCAGCAAAAGAAATACCTCTGGAGGCATCACCGTACCTGATCTAAAGCTATACTACAAAGCCATTGTAATAAAAACAACAAGGTTCTGGCATAAAAACAGGAATATAGACCAATAGAACAGAATTGAAGACCCAGACTTTGGGTAAAGTAACTATAGCTACTTGATATTTGACAAAGGTCCTACCAATGCAGAATGGAGAAAAGACAGCATCTTCAACAAATGGTGCTGGACAAACTGGACAACCATATGTAGGAAAATTAAACTCGATCCACACATCTCTCCATGCACAAAAATTAAGTCCAAATGGATAAAAGACCTTAATATAAAACCAGAAACTCATTACGCGTTTAATCCAAATGGATAAAGGCCACCCTGAGACTACATAATATAAAACCAGAAACTCTGAAAAACCAAAAAATAAAAAAATAAAAAATAAATAAAATAAAAAAATAAAACCAGAAACTCTGCTACTACTGAAGAAAAAATAGGAGGAATCTTCTGTGACATAGGAGTGGGAAAAGACTTTCTGAACAAAACCCCAGCAGCTCAGGAAATTAAACAATCACTCAACCATTGGGATCTCATGAAGCTGAAAAGCTTTTTCACTGCCAAATATACTATAACCAAAGCCAGCAAATTACCCACACAATGGTAATCTGACAGAGGCCTAATTTCTAGAATCTACAAAGAACTCCAAAACCTAAATAATAAATAACCAAACAACCCACTCACAAAGTGGGGCAGAGAACTGCACAGGGAGTTTCAGAGGAAGAATACCAATAGCAAACACACATTTAAGAAAATGTTCAACATCCCTAATCATCAGGGAAATGCAAATTAAAACAACTATGAGATTCCACCTTACCCCAGTAACGATGGCTAACATTAAAAAAAAAAAAAAAAAAAAAAAAAAAGAAAAAAAATGCTGGAGAGGCTGTGGAGAAATAGGAACAAGTTTTCACTGCTGGTGGGAATGTTAAATGGTTCAACCATTATGTACAGCTATATGGAGACTCCTGAAAAGGATGACCATCGACCTACCAATGGATCCAGTTATTCCCTTATTGGGCATTTACCCTAAAGGCTCCAAGCCTCAGATCAGAGACATTTGCTCAACCTTGTTTATAGCTGCTCAATTCATAATAGCAAAGAGCTGGAATCAACCCAGGTGTCCATCACTAGATGAATGGATAACAAAGATGTGGTATATCTATACTATGGAATTCTACGTAGCAGTAAGGAAAGATAAAATAAGGAAATTTGAAAAAAAAAATGGTCAAACATGGAACAGATCATCCTCAGTGAGCTCACCTATGGACAAAAAGATAATTGTTGCATGGTCTTTTTTATCTGTCGCTCCTAACCTGAATCCATGTGACATGCAGCCAAACCTAATAAACACTCTGAGGACCAGACAAGAGGAAGGGTGGGATGGAGGGAGAGTAAGGGTGGGAAAGAACGAGAGGGTGGGAGGGAGGACAAGGGGGGAATACAAATTGGGACCCAAAAGGAAAAGATACTATAAAACCCTTTACTCTGGACAACAGTCTAAAACATTGATCCTTCAGCAGGCCCACAGAGGGAACACCCGAACCACAGGAATCTGGAGAGAGGATCATGAAGGCTAACCTTAATCTTGTCCTGCTTCACTTTCTCTTTCTCTTTCTCTTTCTCTTTCTTTCTCTTTCTCTTTCTCTTTCTCTTTCTCTTTCTCTTCCTCTTCCTCTTCCTCTTCCTCTTCCTCTTCCTCCTCTCTTCTCTTCTCTTCTCTTCTCTTTCTCCCTCTCCTCTCTCTACTCACTTTCTCTTTTATATTATCTGTTTTTTTTTTTTTTTTCCTCCCTCACCTTCCTAAGTGCAGACTTATAACTCCCAGTGCCAGCACAGGGTAAACTTCCACAATGAGCTGTTGATCCGACACACCTACAAGGTTTCCCAAGAAAAACAGATTTCTGTCAGAGTTCTTGGTGACCCACTAAAGGTTAATGGTAAGACCCTACTGTCGAAGACAACATACGTGTGTGAGACCAAACACTGAGAGACCTGGTCAGAATCTGAAGAGGGTCAGACTCCAGACAGTTAGCTAGTCTAGTACCAGAGGGTACTACACGAGCAACTGTGGGAAAATGTCCAACATTGGTCCAAACAACTTGCAGTCTAAGATACCCAGTAGGTAACAACCTGACATAATGCTCATGCAAGTGCAGTAGTGGCAAACAGCCATGATGGGTAACCAACTGCTCTTTATTTGGCTAATAGATCCACTCAGTGGAATGGAACACATTGCTGGAACTGGGAAATAAGTCAAAACCCAGTACACAAAATGAACTCAGTCTCCAAGATCAAGATACCACCAAATGTGGGCTAGAAGAGAGCCAACACATATAAAATTCCTTCCAAAAAATATATGGTCATCCCTTCTATCTAGTACTAACTTCTCTCTCCGTTGGAGAATTTGCTTATCTTTTTTTCAGATGGACAACAAACCGGAAGGGATGATCAGCTAATCACACCTCACCAGGGCCCCAGCTGAAACCATAGAACATCACAGGGGAAGGTCAAGAATACATCTTTCATAGTGATCAGGACACAGAAAAAGGCTAAAGGCGATAAACACAGATCTTTCACTTTTAACCACAATGTTTTCAGTGGTGTTATCATCTTAAGAAAATTCTTTGTATTAGTTGGTTAATCTCCCTCAGGCCCTTAAAAATGCCCATATTACTTTAATGAAGAATTATCATATAATTGGTGGAGGTTTCCTTCAATATATCATAGAATTCAACAGCTAGTATATGTTGCAGTTAGCTGTGTGTGGTCGTCAGAAAATACCTCACCAAGAGCAGCTTGTGGAGGGGGGAGGTTTTATTTTGTCTTATATACTCAAGGGGAAGCTTCATGATGGCAAAGCGAAATGATGGCATGAGCAGAGAGTGAACATTACTTTCTTCTGGCTGACATCTGATGGACAACAGCATCAGGAGGGTGTGTCAAACACTGTAAAAGGGGAGCTGGCTATAACATCTATAAGCCAGCAACCAACAATACACTGATTCCAGGAGGATCCAATTCCCAAATAGTCCCTAGCTGGGGATCTATGATTCAGAACATATATGTTAATGGGAAACACCTGAATCAAATCATCAAAGTATATAAAGAATTGTTATATTTTGTGTGGAATACTCTTTATGCATAAATTTAATTTCTTTAGTGTTTGATTTACTTGGTTACCTATCTTTCTTAAGTGAACTTTATAAATTTAGTAGTATGTATCTTTCAAAAATGGTACCTATTTCAAATTAGTAGTATTATAATTCATTATCATAACATTGTTTCTTCTTTTTAATCAATTTTAAAATTCTGTCATTTCCTCCTAATGTAATCATTCTATATCAAGAGAACTACTATTTTAGCTGTATTAGTCTCTTCTCCTGATCTATATCATTAATCAATTTGCTTGATATTAACAGGCAACCACCTCAAGTTTTCTTTTTATTATTTCATGTCTACTTGGATAAAATTGTTTCTATTTTCTGGATTCATGTTTGTCTAGTTCCAAAAAGGAAAAGCTGGAGCCATTTGATTTTGAGGCCAGTGAAAGAAGCTAATTTGAGTATACCTTACTTTCTTATAGTAAGGTTCCATTAAGTCTCTGCTACATAGAAGTGTGCTGATGCTGTTTAAGACTTACTAGCTTAGCTCTAATTTTATATTTTATTAAGTATAAAGTAATTCATAAACACCATTTGTTTCTTCCATTACTAATGATTAATTTTAAAATATGTCATCAGTTTTGGAATGAGCTTTATGTTTTATTTGCTTTCATTATAGTCATTTAATGAATTCTGTTTAATATGAACCATACAATTATACTGAAATTTCTAATTGTATTTATAGTACAATTTGACTGAATTTATATGTCAATGTATTCAAATGTATATTAGTATATGCTTACAAATTAACACAAAATTTAAAATACTTGAACCCAGTGCTATATTATCAGCTTTAGAAATATCTTTTTCTTCTTTGATTTTTTTATTGGGGAACTTTATTATAATAACATAATGCAACTTGGTTGTAGTTATCCTCTTATGCCCCCCTTTGCCACACCCTTATCTCCCTGAGGTCACTCTTTAATGGCATTATTTATTGTCATTATGGAGTCATAGACACACCCGTTGATTCTTGTGGGGAGGATAGTGTGTCACAGTACACTTTCCCACCATGTGCCTCATACATTCTTTCTACTGCCTCTTCCACTCTGTTTCCTTATCCTTGGAGGATATGTTAGAAATATACATTATTGTTGATCTCTCAGCAAAATCTTATTTTTTGTTCTGATGAATTTTGTTTCTCCTCATTCTGAAAATGTCAAGTAGGGAAAATTGGTTAATAAATATATTCAAATTTTCATATAAACCTTCATTATTGATGTAATGTTCTGGATTATTGATATTAGACATCTTCAAAATAAGAAACTGATTTTATAATCAAAAGTAATTCTATAATGCCAGTCTTTCTTTATATAAATTGATACTATATATGTTTTAAGGAGTATTTGCAAAGCTGGAACATGGCATAACAGACTCAGGTCTTCAGTTAGGAGTTACATTATCAAAAATCAACAATGTCTCAGCCATTTTTCTAGCAGTACAACAGTAAGAAGCACATTTACATTGAATTTATCAAATAAAATAAATATTATTATATGTTATATCATATTATATTATTAAAGAAAATAAATTAAAAAGTATTATTTAAAAACTCATTTAGGATATTAAGTGTGAGCACTGCTTCAGATAATATTCTTCCAATTAATTTTATATAGGATGTTTTCTTTGCTTTGCATATAATGTTTAACCATATACTCCATAGCCTTTTTGTCATTTCAGTCTGAAAGTATATAGGAAAGAATATGGTATAAGTTTTACTCAAATGATAAACCAAAAATTTAGAAGATTAAATGGTTTTCCTAGAACTAGATTTGTTACTTGTATAAGAAATAACCAATTCAGGTTTTCTTACAGTCAAGCTTATTTATGCCGAATGTTCTTTTTGTTACTTTATGTCCTTTAACTGAGAAAAAAAAAAAAAAATCTATGTCCTCCTCAAATTCATTAAATAAATAGAAATAGATCAATTTATTCTTTTACTACCGGTTCTTATGATGTCATTATAAACTAATATAGTCTAAAAGATGTCCAATGTTCAAAATTAACGTAGTATTAAATGTGCTGTTCCAGGTCCCATACCACTCTCATCTCATCAATCTCATCCATCCTTGGGTAACTTCATGAAATCATTGCTAATATTTAACACTAAAAAATATACTCTAGGAGGAGAGCCAGTCCCCAGACAATTAGCCCATCTAGTACAGGAAGATGCTACATGAGCTACCAGGGGAAAGTAACCAACATCTGTCCAACCATCTCAAAGTCTAAGCAACTCAGAGGCAAACAACTTGACTTGGTGCTCACACAAGTGCAATAGTGGCACACAGCCATGGTAGGTAACCAACTGCTCTTGGATTGGCTAACAGGTCTGCTTAGTGGAAAGGAAACCATATCTGGAACTGTAAGCAAGTCAGAATCATATCCAGATAATGATTCTGCTTTCCATTGTCAAACTTCGACTACCTTTAGACTATAAGAGGGTCTACATCCTTTTAAATCTTTCTAAATTAATAATGGTTAACCCATTTAACTTGTGCTGACTTCATTCTTCATTGAAGAATCTGCTTCTCTTTTTCAGATGGGAGCTGGATCTGAGGAAGTAAACAAACCAGTGCACTCCACCATAGCTGCAGCTGAAACTACAGAGGAACTGGGGCAATGAGCAAGAGTGCTACTTTCTTGGTGAATCAGATATCAGTCATGAGCCCTAGGGGTGTAATGTGTGCTGGTGTCTGGCTAAATGTAAATACTA
Source organism: Orientallactaga sibirica (assembly GCA_036365145.1). NCBI lineage: Eukaryota > Metazoa > Chordata > Mammalia > Rodentia > Dipodidae > Orientallactaga > Orientallactaga sibirica. The sequence continues at coordinate 27,673,492 of JAEOAD010000024.1, forward strand.
TAATCACCAAACTGCCCAGTAATAACTTCTCTTAATGTCCATACCCATATATTAATGCTATTTTCACTTTTGGTTAGAGAAGCTTCTCTTTTCAGATGATGGTGGCCTTGGGATGACTCAGAAGGCAGTGCTCAGCAATGAAACATCTCAAACCTACCTTCCAAGGCTCAGGTTCCATTGTGGAAGAAGTGGTGGAAAGAATGTAAGAGACAAAGGATGGGTAGGACTCCTTACAATGTGCTCCTCTATACACAAAATGGCCTGGATATCCATGACCTCATAGTGCTGGACACTACCTACACATAGGAGAAGAAGATGATGACATTCAAATGAAAAGAGAGACTGATTTAGAGCGGGAGATGATATGATGGGGAGTGGAGTTTCAAAGGGGAAAGTGGGGGGAGGGAGGGAAGTACTATGTGATATTGTCTAAAATTAAGGAAGTTGTCAAAAAAAAAAAAAAAGGTGATGGAGATAGATACTGAGGACACTCAACACCTAGAAAAACAGAGATTCAGAGGCTCCTAAGTGCCTATCACTGAAGTAGACTTAAAATGCTCCCAGCATGGCTCAGGGAGTTTTGCAGAAGACGGGGGGGGGTGTGTGGAAAGATTGTTACAGCCACAAGTTGGTACATTTTACACAGACATTGCCTCCCTCCCCCCATAATGCATGACCCACAATCCCAATGTGGTTGACCTGAATCTCAACCAAAGAAGGCCTCATCAGAAAAGGTGCAAGGAGGTGGGAAAGGATGGTACCAACATGTGTTGTTTACATACTAAATATGTCCATATCTAATAAAAATGCAAAAATAAATACTCTAGGAGATTATTCCACTCTATCCACCAATGGTATATATCTTCGCCAGCTTAACATTTATTATCCAGTAGTTTCAGCATCACTCAATGTAAAACTGATTATTTCACAGGCCAATGGATAATATTTTGTGATATAGTCTGAAATTTCTACAGATTATGCTTATTCAAATAATTTTCCTTATACATTGTTGGGCAATTTCTATGTGCCAGGATATTTACTAGGAGTTTCAATACACTTTCATGGAGATTAAATATTGTTAACACCTTCCAAGTGTCAGAAGGGAACATTTCTTAGAGTGGCTTAGTTTTCTATTTAATAAAGATTCCCACTATACTTTTTATCTATACTCTTTATCTTCCAATTTAGGAAACAATATAAAACCAAGCATTTCTGACCTTGGCTCTCACCTTCCCCAGCAAGCAGTTCACCATGACTTCACACCATGCATAGATGATAAACAATAATTGCAATTAAACTTAGTATTTTAAGGATATAATATCTGTCCAGGATAATTATTGTATAAATAGATATTATAAAGTATCATTCCATATTTGTAAACATACTGTTCTGTTTAGAAAACTGACACAGGAACGAAATATATAACTATGTTTATGGGGTAATATTGGGTGGAGTTGGAATAGTACTAAAGAATGTATGCTCTACAGTAATTGTTGCCTAATTGAGATAATTACTACATACTGACACTCAGCTTTTAGGTAAATGTACATGTACATATGGACAATAGCTAATCAGAAGTTGTATAGTTTGTTATCAAGAAAGGTATGTTTTCATCTTCAACCATACAATAATTTATGAACTGTATGCTGAAGTGTTATTTATAAACATGTGAAGTGGAAAAATATAAAATAAAGATATACCAAAAAATCTGGAAGAAATCTGTGAGGAAAAGCAACATCAGTAGCTCCCAGTGTCATTTAAATACAAAGCTCCATTTCTGCCATTATGATCTGTTGATTTAGGAATCATTGTTAGCATGATCAACATTTTTTTCAATTTCAATATACTTGTTTGTTTCTCTCTCTCACTCTATTTCTGGGTGTGTGTGTTCATAAATGTGTAGGTATACATTTGTGTATTTCTTAATTGTTCATCTTATTTTTTGAGATCGGTAATCTCACTGAACCTGGAGCTCACCGAATGACCTAGATTATTTAACCAGCAATGGCCAGTGATCCACCTGTCTTCATTTCTCCAGTATTATAGGCACCTTTATATGTTTACAGGAGATTTGAAGTTAGGAGATCATGTTTTCAAATCAATTTTTTTTATTAGTTATGTACCTAGTGTGTATACAGCCATGTTGATACCATAGTTAACATCCTCCCTATCATCCCCCTCCAAAGGGACCCTCATCGTTGGGGAATATGGGTTGTGCATTTTGGGTGTAGCCAGCAAAGCAAGTTCTTTACTGTCTGAGTCATGTCCACAGCTTGCATTTTTCTAAGTCCTTAAACATAGAAACTAGAAAGATATAACTTTAAGTAATTTGAAAATATCTCAGGTTTCTCTACAAAAAGATTAATTTGAAGGAATATTACCTGCCTTCATCACAGTTGGGGGTTAACTGACAGAAATATATCATGGATTGCATATGAATAATGACTGTTTTAATACTTTTTTGCTATTGTTGTTTTGGAGAGAGTCAAAGACAGAGAAAGAGAGAGTGAGTTAGACAGAGAATGGGCACACCAGTAGCCTCTCAGCCTCAATGAAAGAACTCCAGATGCGCATGCTGCCTTGTGGACAAGTGCAGCATTGTGCCCTTGCATCACTTTGTTTCTAGCTAAACGTGGGACCTGGAGAATCCAATGGGGGTTCTTAGGCTTAACAGGCAGGCACCTTAACCACTAAGCCATCTCTCTAGCCCTGTTTGAATAATTTTAATTCAACACGTGTTCTTAAACATTACTTTGTTTGTGCTTTTTTAATATTTTATTTTTATTTATTGATTTATGTATTTATTAGAGCAGGCAAGTGATAATGGGCACTCCAGGGCTGCCAGCCACAGAAAATGAACTCCAGATGCACGGGCCACCTTGTGCATCTGGCTTATGTGACTTCTGCGGAATCAATCTTTGGTACTTAGGATTCACAGGCAAGCACCTTAACCCTAAGCCATCTCTCCAAGCCTAGAACTTATTTTTTAACTGTATTTTCTCTTATTTAATTTCTTGATATCAAAGTTTTGTTATATAGTGCCAAAATTAATTTAAATATTTCCAAATAAATTTAACTATGTAATTTTATTGGATTTCTTTCACGACCATCTATAATCTGCAGCAATAATTTTAGATGATAAATCTTTAATTTAATAATAAACATTGCCTATAAAATTTCTTAGCTTTAAAATACTGCAAAATTTGTCTTTCAAAATGCCCTACTACTTTATCTTGCTTAAACCTATTATAAATTAGTTCCTGTTAATTTTCAGGCAAATAAGACACTCTTAGATACCAATTAAAGTATCATCTCAATTATATTTGGCCACATGAAACAATAGGTTTTATTTGATTAAAAAATATCTATTATACTCTACACTCTGGAAAATTCAGACAAGCATATTTTGGTCAGGTAACATGAAACAAAATTGTAGGCTTATGCAATGTAATAAAGAAATGGGAAAATATGTACTGAGGGCTGAATTTATAGATGTTCTTTCTGAAATGTATACTGTCATTCTTGTCCATCACTGTTTGAGATGAGGTTAGTGAAATTAGAAAGGCATTTGGGACGGTGACATTTACAGGTACCTGGAGCCTGCAATTCAATGTGTGTGGAAAGCCTTAATAATTCAATTATTGCCTTGACTGAGATCAGTGAACTCATTTTAGCATTGTGAGTAGGATTCAGTGCACATCATAGTCGAAGAATTGTTCTATTAGAGGTGTGTGGCCACTCCAATGCACTACACACAGAGGTTTTCTTTCATTAGTAGTTTGTGAGGCCCTTTTGACAGGTTGTGATCTGGGAGGCTGTGACATTTTATTGATCCTGTCACAGGCTGTCCCATGCTGTTCTGCAACAGCTGTAACTGTCTTCTTTCCCATGCCTTCGAGGAATCTGAATTCTGAGAAAGTTGTTGACTGGTTAAATCTAAGCTGTGATTTTCAGGATACTGCAGACTACATGAGACTTTTATAAATCTAAAAATACCTCACACAGATATCTTTGGTTAATTAATTTGTTTCTGTATTTTTGAAAAAAATAGAGAGGTATTAAAACATTAAAAAAATAATATTTCTGGTCAAATTAATCATGATACTTTAAAATGCAGCTGTGGACAGTCTCAACAAATAGTTTTGCCTTTAGATCCTAATACCACACACAAACACATTTACATTACTTTATTTTAGCCATCAACAATTTGGCATCAAATAAATTCTGTCCTTTGCTACAGACATTTAAAATATGTATCCTTGAGGAGCTGGGAGATGGATCAATAAAAAAGGAATTTTCCATACAAACATTAGTTTCTTAGTTCAGGTCACCAGAGGGCACAACAAAAGGTAGATGTAGCACTGGCATCTGTAATTCCAGCTCATCTGTTGAGACATAGAAGTTGAAGACAAGATAATTCTTCCACCACACTTCACAATGCCCGCTAATGTCTACATGCTTGTGTCTGCACTCATATGTGGGAAAACACACACACACGCACAGACACACATGCACGCACAGACACAAAAGCTTGAATTTAGGTACTGGAAACAACTACAAGCTATGGATCAAAATTACTTCAATGTAATGTGTTTTCCAAAATATATTCAAAATTATCTTGTGGATTTATTTTTTCTCACATTTTTTCTGTCTATATTAACAGGATCATTTTCAGGGAAAATTAGAAGACAATTATTTTTTTTATTTTTTCTTTAATTTACTTATTTATTTAAGAGGGAGGGAGACAGGGAGAGGGATTGAGAGAGAGAGGCAAATAGAGAGAGTCAAAGGGCATGCCAGGGCCTCTAGCTATAGCCAATATACTCCAAATGCATGTGCCACCTTGTGCATCTGGCTTAAATGGGTCCTTTTGCTTTGCAGGCAAGCACCTTAACCACTAAGCCATCTCTCCATCCCTGAAGACTCAATTGTAAATATGAAAAGCATTCAAGTTTATTTCATAAAAAGAACTAAATATTTTGAAGCAAAAGAGAACTGGAAGTAGAAATTCCATAATTTTATGATCAGTACATTTGTCATTGTCATTTCTATAGTACAAAAGACTGACTTATTTTTGACATTATCAGAATAGAATTGAATGGGCTTCTAATTCAGAAACAACACATTTATTCCTACATTCCTGTAGCATAGTATGAGATCGATGTGCCTCATCATTCCTCTAATAACAATGAGCTTCAACAATAAGAATTGATTATGGGTTTGTTGTTTGGTAGGAAGACCTTAACCGGGAAACAATAACATCTGGACAGTGGAAACGTACCAATGCATTCATCCAGTCTATGATGCCAAATAGGCTGCTGTAGCCTGAGAGTCCTGAAGAGTTCTATGCTCATGAATATGATGGAAAGAATCTTTCCAAGTAGAGATAGATGAGAAAGAGAAAGAGAGAGAGTAATAAAGAGAAGATATCAAGGTCTGAATTTTAAGAAACTCAAATAGATAAAGGGAAAACTATAAAAATTCCTTCTTGAACTCAGCTGACAGCAAAGAACCATATGTTGCAACCTTTGTATTACAACTACTTTGCAAGCATTCTTTCATCTTCCAACATTCCTCAGGCAGATACATCATAGGCATTTACTATACAAGAGGCATGGAGTACACAGGGTAGGATATGATATTTAGCTCAAGAAGTAAAAGTATATTAGCGGGTTTGTAGAAAGAATCAGCACTGAGATCACTCAATAGATTATTTTGTAAATGATGTACATAATATGACCAGCTGGGAAAAGCCAAAAGAGATTCAAAGGCTTAGAAAAGAGGAAAGTCAAATGCAAATTGGATTTCCTCTCTTGGAACCTGGTACGAAGACTGTTTTATTAATGTAGCATAATGCTTTAACAATACATTCATCTAAGAGTTAAATGAAACTCTTTCTTCTCTGCAAAGCTTCAAACATTCACTGTGTGAGAGGTATCACCACTGTGGCTTGTTTTATATATTAACTAACTTTATCTTCACAAAGATCCTGTGGAGCAGATGCTCTCATTATCCCTAATTTACAGATAGAAAATAGAAGCAGTCTAGGAAAATAGATAACTTCCCTCATTCATCTGCTTGACACACTATGATATCTTAAGTGATTGTTCATCATACCTTTAGAATAAAAATCACCATTACATGAAGCACCTATAAGAATTATCTGTCCCTTTTCACATTCATAACTTTTACCTTTTTTTTTTCTTACTAGATGAATCTAGATACAAAGGGCCCCTACCAGTGCTTATAAATCCAGATATTACATGCAACCTTCTGGAAATTAAATACAGTAAAGAATGATCAGAAAACCTTAGACAGGTCCTGAATATGTAACTAAAATTTGACCAAAATATGGTAATATAATATGGGAGGAAGTTATTTATTGAGAAATTGCCTTGTGCTATTAATTTTCTTAAGGTTATACAGGACTCTTACCTAAACTTGAAAAGGTAAAAGTATGAACAGGTAATTAATTGGCCAATAATCTGTTTTAAATTGAATAATAAATTATGCAATTATAAGGGTTTTCAAGAATTTAAAAGTTTTTTTTTTCTCCTCCTCTAAAATTACTACATGGAAAAATGGAATGCTTTCTGTTCATATCAGCAATATATGTATATATGTATATATATATATATATATATATATATATATATATATATATATATATATATATTTGATGTCATTGAATACACGCAAAAGAACTTGACTTTTCTCAATATAAAATAATTGACTTAAGAATTATCACTGTTCACACTGTCTACATGATCCCTCTCTCATCTTTATATATGAGAACTTAAATACTGTGACCACAGCTTATCTTAATCTTCACTTGTTAGATTGTAATTATTACAACAGATGTAACTTCTAAGTAGACATCTAGAAACCATATTCTCATCATTTCATATAAAATAAAATTAACTTTGCTCTTGATGTTTGTACACACATCATTTACAAATTTATACCTACTGTATACATTATACATATAAACTGCGTGCATATATGCTGAACATAGAAACACATCCATATTATGGTTAAAGTTATTTTTGTTTTCTAGAATCTATCATACAATGTACTTAAAAATATAAGACTGCTCATATAAATTGAGAGAAGAAATATATTTACTAAGCATATCTCCAAAGGTAATTGTTTGCCTACTAATTTAAAAACAACATAAGAAAATGACTCAGCCACATAGGAGCCCTGCAACACACAACTAAATTAGTCAGCATTTCTAAGAACATGCCTGATCATAAAAGTTAATATTGCTTGAGAAATACTTTAACTTATATATTCAATTTATTTTCAAGTTAAAACATCTGCCCAAGTGATCTGGATGTCAAATACTGACATACAGAATGAATATAAAAACAATGGTTGTGAGGTTAGCACATCACCACACCTTTATCTACATAATAACATTTTAATAGCTAGTTCCTCAATTCAGTTTCTAATGCAGGCAGGGCCAAATCCAATGTCAGTCAATGATAATAGAAATCACATTTCCTTTGCAACACTCCTTTTACTTTATCTTTCCATCCTAATTTCAACCCTAAAGAACAAAGATTAGGTCAGCTAGGATCAATTAAAGACACTTACCCATTTGAAAATAAAATTCATATCAACTAAATTCTCTCTGTATTTTTTTTTTTTCTGTGCTAATGACCAAACCCAGGGCCTTGTGCTTGCTAGGGAAGTGCTCATCCACTGAGCTAAATCCCCAAACTATAGAAATTTATAAACACAGGACATTTTGCATTCTATAAGGGCCATGACCTACTATCATACAAAAATATATTTTAATCTACTGATGAGTATAGCACCTACGAGAGTATGAAGCACAAAAAGTCAGCCTCATTATTTAACTCATTTGAAAAAGAAAAAATTAATATGGAACAGAAGAAAATTCCAAGGGCCTAGCCTAAGAAAAGAATTGACTATGTGACCTAGTAGATGTTTTATTATTTTTTTAACTTTGTATATTATATGACAAAACATAATTTAAATTATGTGTAATTTCATAATTTACAGGATAATTAAAATTATGTGTAATTGCAACTTCATGTGTATAATTATAATGATGCATAATTAGCTAGTTATAATAACTCATATTTCTGAGACTTGCATCCATGCTACTATATCAAGTACTATTTTCTTTCATAGGAAAATGAACAAACATCTTAAAGTCATCAAAATTCCACACCTTATATTTGCTGACTTTATAATAGATAGAAAAAGTGTTTATTTGGATAGATGGGGCATTTGATGAATCAAAAATATTTTTTCTGGCCTGGAGGAATGGCTTAGCTGTTAAGGTGTTTGTCTGGAAAGCCAAAGGACACAGGTTCAATTCCCCTGGACCCACTTTAGCAAGATGCACAAGGGGGCATATGCTTCTAGAGTTCTTTTGCAGTGACTTGAGGCCCTGATATCCCCATTCTCTCTCTGTCTCTCTCTGCTCTTTCTCTGTCAAATGAATAAATAAAGATTATTAAAATAATATATACATATATATAATACATATACTATTTTTGTCTTTAGATTTTAATAAGATATATCTGTTTGCATATTTTAATGTATACCAGTAAAAATATTGAGACAAGCAATCAACATTTATACATTTATTAAAATTCATAAACTGCACAATTTGGAACTTTCTGTCTTCTAGTTCCTAATTACATCCCACTCTGAAAAACCAGACTCAAGCCTTTATTGAATTTTATAGCTTGTTTGTTCATGTGGACTGGAAGCAAAATAAGTTTCTGTTTTAATAAATATGACATTTCAATAAAATTGGAGAACATAGTGGATCCATTGTTAATACATTGTAACCCAAGCACACATAGCCAAAGCAATGTATTTTATTCAAATATGTGCAAATATTTAAATTTAAATTGATTATTCCATCTTAGAAGATAAGAATTCTAGGGGCTAGAGAAATGCTCAGTGGTTTAAGGATCTTGCTTGGAAAGCCTGAAGGCCCAGTTTTGAGGCCCCAGTACCCACATAAAGCCACATACACCAGGTGGAACATGCTTCTGGAGTTTGATTCCTCAGCACTCATGTAAGCCAGACACAAAAATTAGTACGTGTGTCTGGAATTTGCACTGGCTAGAGGTCCTGATGTGCCCATCCACTCTCTCTCTCTACCTCTCGCTCTCAAATAAATAATAAAAATAAATATATTATGGTGGACCAAGTGAAACACTTTATGCAGTATTAGTATGTGAAGTGTTCCTATTTAATATTTCATCTCAGGACATTAGACAAGGCTTCAGTACCTTATTTTATTCATTGGGTTGGTTGAACATCAACTAGAACATGGCCTACATTTAAGAAAATGGAAATGAAACTCTCATAGTTTAATGTAAAAGAATAGATCAGAAGCCTTAAGGGGGGGTAGAGTGATGCCTTAGTGGTTAAGGAACTTGCCTGCAAAGCCAAAGGACCCAGGTTCAATTCCCAAAGACCCACGTAAGCCAGGTGCACAAGACATCATGTGCTTCCGGAGTTGTTTGCAGTGGCTGGAGGCCACAGTATACCCATTTTTATTTATTCATCTCTCTCTCTTTCTCTGTCTATAATGAATAAATACAAATGAAATAAAAATGTGTTTCAAAGCCTTAGAGAATACATGATTTTCCACTTATGCCTACCCATTTACATTAGGAGGGCTCAATACTATGAGACATAAATATGTGAGGTGATTGCAAGCATCCTTGACGATCTTTGTAATCTTTCTCTTTTCATTAGACTTTATAATCCATACAGGGATACCTGATGAGCAGAAATGCAGGGAGAGTAGTCTTACATTTGCACCCATTTCCCAGTGGCCAGGAGGGTATGCACAGAAGAACCCAAACAAGTCAGAATTCAGGTGACCCACACAGGGTACTATTGCTGACTAGTTAGTTCTGAAGCTTTGGGCAGGAACTGTGCACAATTCTTGCTTTTATAGATAAACAGGAAACTTTGTAGGTTGAGTGAACAAAATTGTGACTTGAATCCTAAAGGGAGAGACAAAGACCAGGGCTCAATGAACAATTTTGTATTTTAGGGACTCAGAAATGAAAGAGACACTGGACATTCTAGGGAATTGACTCCAGAATTCTGACAAAATTATACTGCTAATTTTCTCCCAATATTTCCAAAATGACTCTAGGGATATTTGTCAGAGGAACTGTGTATTAAAGAAAAGGAAACAGTGAGATATTAAAAGCATAATTGACATTTCATCTGATAAAATGTAAATTTCAGGAGACTCAAAATCTCATCCATAAAGACTTAAATTCAGAGCTTATGAGGTCATCTGGTCAATGAGATTCTGAATATCTGTCTCACAATGGATCCATGGGTCTTTCTAAGTATCTATTTCAAGTGTGGGATCTCTAACTGGACAAAGCATAGTTGGGAGCTGGAAGCATTATTCCAAGAAACCTGGCCTATGGAGTAAAGGCTCTTATGTAGCAAAGGCCAAATATAAGATGGGGAAATGCCTCTTCCTACTAAAATAATAAAAGAAAACAATGCTATGCTCTCAGTAGCATCATTGCCCCAACCAGAGAATTGAAAGCTGTATAATTAGTATTTCCACTATATCTCCATTCAACTCACCCATTTGTCCTTTGTAGAATAGAGATTATTATAAACTGATCCAGGTGATCATTACATTTGCAGCTGCTGTTCAAAATTATTTCAATGCTTGATAATATTAACAAGATAACTGATATTCAACTCTTGATCTGGCTCATGTCCCCTTCTCCACACTATTTATTTATTTATATATCTATTTATTTGTTTATTTTTTTATTTAAATGAGACAGAGAGAGAGAGAGAGAGAGAGAAAGGAACAGTGGACTGAGGCCTCCAGCCACTACAAGTGAACTCTGGATACATCCATCACTGTACGCTTTACATGGGTACTGAAGAATCAAATCCTAGTTGTTAGGCTTTTCAGGTAAGTACTTTAACCTCTGTTCCATCTCTCCAGTCCCTCCCATACTGATTTTAAGAGAAAAAAAAAAATTGAATTTTTTTTTCTGAAGTAGCAAGATTAGCAGGATACAATCACTGTTTTATTTCTGTTAGGAATAATGTCATAATTTAGTCCTCATAGAAATTGATCATTTTCAGCCAGGTGTGGTGGCACATGCCTTTAATCCCAGAATTTGGGAGGCAGAAGTAGGAGCATCGACAAAGAGATCTATCTAGGCCACCCTGAGACTACATAGTGAATTGCAGGTCAGCCTGGGCTAGAGTGAGACTCTACCTTGAAAACAAACAAAACAAAACAAAACAAAAATAAAACATGAAGTTAATCACTTTCCTTTTTTCCAAGGTGATACATTGATTATTTATTTTGATGACAATCTCATTCTACTATTAAGTAAAAACATGCATCTAGTTAAGAATAATGTCTAAAAATCTCATGTGCCTGAAAGTTGAAAAGAAATGTGAATCAAATGCAAGTGCCTCCTACCTCAGAGAAATAATAGGGACACTGTTTAAGTTGAGATAACCCTTCTGGGTGAATTATAAGTTGTATCAGACCTCTCCCCAAAACAAGAAAGTAACTCAATGCCTAGCATGACCATGGAGTCAACATTCCTCCTTTAATGCATTCTGTATTACATGAAAAGCTGCATGCTTTGAGCAGGTGGCATTCTGACTCCTCAACAAAGCCAGTATGTCATTTGACCTGCATGGTTACTTGTATTTTAAGACCCAGCAGATGCTATTAAGCCCCAGTGAGGTTTAGGCATACTCTTCTGAGCCTTGCTCTGGCCCCTGAAGGTGAATCATAGACAAGCCTTAAAAATACTGAGTGAAGCCCTATCATCTTCCAAAAATAACTCCTACACAAGCTGCAGGATCTTATTAGAAACTGTACAGCTAAACATAGATGATCAAGTTATCATGTGGCCTGAGTTTTCTGTCATAAGCCAGATGTTTTCCCGTTCATTTGGTAACAAGGATAAGAGCAGTATTCGATACTAACATTTAATTGCATTACATGTCATCAGGCCAAATGGCCTGATGAGTGTCAATTAACTTTATGAAGAAATGTCTAAAATGTCCATGTTCCTCATTCTTCAGACATTACCTTCTGGCTTTTGGCCTGTGCCATGGACACATCAGGGCTTTCTATTCTAAATCAATAAAGCAGGATAATTTTCAGGGTGCCATGCCTTAGGTCTCTAATATCAAATTCCCCTTACTAAGGGTAACTTAGCTATAGTCATCAGTATATGATAAATATGGCAGAATTAAAGACTAATCCATACTTTACCTCAATGTATGGGGTTGGTAAGTCAGTTATGTAGTGGGAGATTCATAGCATTTGACAGACACCATCTTGAAAGAGCAGAGTTTTATTTCTCTTATAAGAAATACTTTATCCAAAAAAAATCCCTGAATTTACATAGTGACTTATCCTGTATTATATTTTACATACTACTTTATTGATCTAAGAACTCGATTCATAAAAACAGATGTGTCAAGCCATCCATTCTGATGTAATTTAATGGTCCTACCATGCTTCCCACTACTTTGAAAGGACTGATTTGCTAGATGGTAACATGACCTTTTGAACATACAATTACTGTGCTAACTAACAGCACTTTTCAGGGCTCAAATAGTTATATAGGAAGTTTTAGATATTTGGGAATCATCCTATGTCTAATGCTTTTTATTCCAAATCAGTGTGGATAGGCCTAATATTGAGGGAAAAGACATAGGAGTAGTACAATTATCATGAAAAAAAAAAAAAAAAAAGGTCAGATATGGAACTATATGTATGTTAATGGTCCAGGGAAAATTGTGACACTCAATGGTCACATACTTAGCTGGGATGTGAGTGAAACAATATTCACAAGGAAATTTGGTAAATTTGAAAAAAAAATACCCACTAACAATATTTTTTACTTTATCTTTCCACAACCTTACTTCTTTACTAGCATGGGAATCTTCGTTCTGAAGAACAGGATGCCTTAAACCAATGAAACAGCAGCTCCACTTAATTGGAAGTTGAAACTACTGTCAAAAATAGATTTTCAGGGCTGGAGGGATGGCTTAACATTTAAAGCATTTGCCTGCAAAGCCAAAGATCCCATGTTTGATTCTCCAGGACCCAACATAAGGCAGAGATGCAAGGTGTTTCATGCATCTGGAGTTTGTTTGCAGCAGCTGGAGGCCCTGGCATGCCCATTCTCTCTCTCTCTCTCTCTCTCTCTCTCTCTAATAAATACAAAAAAAAAATAGTTTTCCTCAGAATTCATAGGCTAAGTATGTATATATTGTGAAGGCTCAGATGATTCATACAGGTTTTCAAGGAAAAAAAAAAATAAAGCACTAATTTTGACACTGGGTATGGAAAAAAACATTCCTGAAATTCACAGTGCTTCTCAAAATAACGGCATTGTGATTAAGCTAAATAAACTAATTCTATAAGAGATATTTTTCTAACCAATATAGCAATTTAAAGTGTTTTTTTAAATATTTTATTTATTTATTTATGAGAGAGAGAGAGGGGAAGGCAGATACAGAATGGGCATATAGGGCCTCTAGCCACTGCAAACAATCTCCAGGTGCATCTGGCTTATGTGGGTACTAGTGAAGCAAAACTGAGTCCTTAGGCTTTAAACACAACTAAGTGCCTTAACCACCAATCCATCATTCCATCCCTAAAGTTTTTTTTTTTTTTTTTTTTTTTTTAAGGTATAGGGGATATATTCTAGGCAGCAGGAAAATACCATCTATTACCAAATGACTATTAAGAGAACTGAGAAATGAATATAATTTTCACTAGTGTTTCCCTAATTTCATGATGAACTTATGTGTTTGCATATAAGTGAGTCATTGCTGTTCCCCTTTAATCTTCTTGTTACTATAACATAAGATACACTGATTTTATAGAATATAACTATTGCTGCCATATTGTAGTATTAAATTATGAATAAACATGTAGAAGCACATCATTTAATATGTTCACTTCCTATTCTGATGAAGAGGATCATGCATTTAGAAGTGAATGTTGGGTAGTTTTATCAAGTCAGAGTATACTATGACCTTGATAACATTTTCTTTTATTTTTTTATTTATTTTTTATTATTTTATTTATTTTTGGAGAGAGACACACACACAGAGAGAGAGAGGGAGAGAGACAGCAGAGAGGGAGAGGGAGACAGCTAGAGATGGGTGCGACAGCAGTCTCTCAGCTGCTGTAAATGAAATCCAGATGTGTGTGCCCCCTTGTGGGCAAGTGCAGCATTGCGCCCTTGAGTCACTTTGCATCTGGCTAAACGTGGGGCCTGGAGATTGGAACTGCTGGAGATTGGAACCAGTGTTCTTAAGCTTAGCAGGCAGGCGCCTTAACCTCTAAGCCATCTCTCCAGCCCAACATTTTCTTCTTAACCAAGTGTTGTTTAAGGAAACTGATGGATGAGTGTCAACTTCACAGGAGTTAGTGGGTTTCTCAAGTTCATGTGTCATTTTGACTAGGTCAAAATTAATTCATATATTTGGACAAATTATATTTTGGGTGCTAAAGCAGATTTACATTTAAATTGGCAGATTAAGTCAAATAGATTTTTTTCTCCTGACCCAATTATTTGAAGGCCTGAGTAGAAGCAAAAGAATAATTTTTTCTTGAGTTTGAGGAACTTCCTCTTGGATGACTGGTAGGGATTGAGACATTATTTTCCCCTGCCTTCCTAGTTCAGTGAAATTATCAGTTTCCACTTTGATTATAATTACATCAACAGTCCCGCTCATTCTCCAGACTTTTAAGTGAGTGTAAAACAATCTCCTGAGTTTTACCTCGCCACCTCATATGGCCATCTTGATTTCCAGGGACTTACCCTCCATCAATGAAGTAATTTCTTGTAAATAATAAGGAAATAAATGAATACTATATTTATCTTATTTCTCTGTGGGAAATTAATTAATGTGCTCATCAACACTGTGAGGCTAACATTTCTGACTTTGCTACTGGTCACAAATATAAATTGTATTATAAGACTGTAGCTTAGAGGTTATGCCTTTGAACAAAATATGACTTAGCTTTCAGTATGGCAAGTCATGATAAATGTTATCTTTTTCACCTAAACTAGGGCAAAGACAAGCCAATCTCATATTCTGAACAAAATCTTCCAGTCAAATTTTAATGAAAAATTGCATGTTTCATCTTTGTTCTTATTATATAATGACTTTTACCTCACTATGCAATATTGGTATATATATCCACTGAACAACTTGATATGGAAATACCTTTACATAATATTTTAAAATATAACTCCATACATATTGTTTTTGTATGCTTTTCATATCAGATATACTTACAAAAGTTATGCTATTTACAGTGCTATGTTTTGCTGATTTTGTAAAGCCTAGAATAGTTTCTGAATTCACTGTTTATGCAATGTTCTATTTAAAGAAATACTTCACTCTGAGTTTTTTTAATCCATCTCCTTTTATATCACCACTTCCATGAAATGACTGATTAAAATTAGTCACTGCTATAAGTAGCAATACTATTTTCAAAATAAAAGTTTAGACAAACAGAAAAATAAAAGTTTGGACAAATATTGTTGGTTTTCTATTGATATTCATAATATACTGAAAAATTATAACTCAAACTTGTTCTCTATCATATGTGTGTATGTGTGTTTTCTACTCCAAAGTGTGTGAATAATCGAAACATATAATCAGCATGAAGGGATCCTGCACCTGATTGGGGTAAACTAATAGCAAATCAACTTCTTTTGCCTTAACATATTTATGTTGATCCATATTCAATGGGACACTTAGCCACCTCACTCTTTACCACTCATATATATCTTCAACAAGCAAATATCAACAGTAAATTACAAGTAGTTAGAAGAGAGAAGTTATCCTTTGGATTGACAACATAATTAACTTAATACTGAGTACACAAATCTGTATTTACATCTTCAATTTGCTTTTCTTCTCTATATCCTTAATAAACTCTTATTTCTTATTTCATAGCAAGTTTATGTTAAGTAAATACTAGATCATTATGCCTCTTGTACCAACTTTTTAATTGTAGCCCAATTTTTATCCAATTTTAGTATTTCAGAGTAACATTTGGAAAATCAGATCATAGAGGATTGATCTGAAGTGATAATAGATTTAGAATTAATAGTGAAATGAGATAATACATTATAGGCCTGAAAATTGTGAAATTGGGAGATGGAGATATTCCTTAGTGGTTGAAGGGTTGAAGGTGCTTACCTGAAGTCTGATGGCCAGGGTTCAATTCCCCATTACCCATGTAAGGCCAAATTCACAAAGGTGGTGCAAGCATCTGGTATTTATCTGCAGCAGCAACGGTATCTGGCATGCTTTCTCTCTTTATATGCTCTATTTTTTTTTTTTTAATTGTGAAATTTTGGGGCCAGGAAGATGGCTCAGTGGTAAGTGTCTGCTGTGAAAACATTAGGTAGGCCCTAAATCCTTTCCTCTGTACCCACTCAGACTAGAGTTACAGGCTAAACATGTTTGTACCCCATGTCATGAGTGGGGCAGAGGGAACAGGAAAGCTGTTGATTCCCAATAGCCAGTCTATCTGAAAAAGGGAGAATTCTAATTTCAGTCAGAAATTCTGTCTCAGGGAAAAAAGACAGGAGAGTGTTTGAAGAAGATAATTGGAGGAGAATACCTCTGGCTTTCACACACATGCACACAGTGTGTGTGTATCACACACACACACACACACACACACACACAAATGGATACATCACATATGTAACAAACAAACACCAATAACATTAAATATCTTAATTGATTACAAGTAATTAATACCTATGTATCAGTTACATTTTGGAATGGTATAAGATACTGTTTATTACAACATTGAAAATGATGCATTACATTTATTGACAAAGAAAACGTGTGCCCTTGAATTCCTGGATCTTTACTGCAGCTCAGCTTGTTTGTCACACTGTTAACATATTAGATGATTAAATGGACACATTAGAACTATCTATTTAAGGTAACTTGGAAGAGTGTGGATAAAATTTTAGGTTCATGAATTAAAAAGCAAAAACAGTTCAAGGAGACGAATGAGAACATGTGAAACTTAAGTTATCTGCCAAGTGATCTGCATTTTGGAGTGAGTTGTCAAATTTGATTAATTGTGAGTTCAGGGGACAGTGAGTACAGAGTGGCCTTCATTAGATGCAGAATTTCCTATGCCCTTCACCAGTAATCAGGATGGATCTGCCTCCGTTTTTGGCTTGTCCTGCATTGCATAGATATTAGCCACCTACTTCCCAGGGGCACACTGGACTTAGCACCATTTATAAGGTGAAGAAAAAGAACAGGAGCTCGGAAACAGCCATTCCCAACCTCAGAGTTCTCAGTGCCTATTTTCATGAAAGGACATCCCAAATCACAGTAAGCTATTTAAAGAATGCGTTTTGTGGAAACATTTTTCCTGGACAAATATCGTGATGGGGAAATGGCCATGAGATATACTGTCATTGCTAAAACTTACAACAGGGAAAAATCTTTTTTGTCCAAAGATTATGAAACATAGCTTTTATAGAAGTATAATTCTCCTTTTGATATTTAGTCCATGCATCTTACAGGGTTTTCTCTCAGACCTATCAGCATATTCATAATTATCCACTTGTTGGAAGTGAAGTCTTCACTAAATACACTTCACATAATATTAAATATGAATCAAGCATATTTTGACAAAGAAAATGTTTAAACATTTTACTTGATTAGAATTAATTACTATGCAAGCATCAGTAGCATTCAGGAATAATATGAAATATGGTTTTCCCTGGACACAGTGATATTTCACTGTATTCCCAGTACTGGAGAAGGCAAAGTAGGACTGAGAGTTCATGGCCCTTCAGGGCTGCATAGAGTCAAAGGCCAACCCTCAGATATTCATCTTGAACATGTAACCTTGTTTCAACACACACACATGCATGCACATAAACACACAGGTGATAAGGAAAGGGAAAAAAAAAAAACAAAAAAAAACTACTCTATTCTAAAAGACCTGAACAATAAAGAATAAAAAGAAGAAATCTGATGTTGAAACTGTCTACACATCATGGGTAGTATATTATTTCCCTGTGTGGACTATTTTCTTATATTATATTATAGACTGAATGTTTCTGAAACTCCAGCATTCATATTTTATGCAGTAGTCTATAGTGTGGTGAGAATGGGAAAGCATATCTTAGAAAGGTAACTAGTTTGTAGTTATTCCATGTTTGTGATAGGATTAGAGTTTACAAAAAATACACTAACATGTTTTCTCTACACCCCCCATCACTATCCATCACATGAAGACATAGGAAGAAGTCACTCATCTATATGTAAGAATGAGACCCCTCACCAGGGGCCCAATCACCTGGTGCCTTAGCTTGGATTATGGCTGTTACTAACACAAACAATACATGTCTCATCTCAAAGGGAATGAACAACCAGGACCCCTGCCTCAAGAAAAGATGGAAGGTGAGGACCAGTTTGGAAATTGTCCCCCAATCTCCTCATATGCACAGTTCTACATGCATGTATATCCCCACTCACACATACACATACATACATACATCCAGTAAATAAGTAAATGAACAAACAAAAATATTTAAAAAGACAATCTCAGTCTGTAATCTACCAGGCCAAGGTTTGTATTTTGGGTGTTTTACTTGTTCAGTGGTATTACCCTGACAGTGTGGCTCAGCATCTATAACCATTAATTTATTCCTTTTTTTAAATTCACATATATGATTTAAAGATTTACATTATGTATGTTTAGCTAGGACACAATATTTGTACTATATAAATTTCAATATTTAATAAATATTTTTCAAGCAAGAGGTTGTTGAGTAAACTGTAAAACTTATCTTTAAGAGAATATGTAAAATTTGACATGAATTTCAGCTAACAAGAGCTTGGGAAAAAATGACTCAAGTTGGAATGGGAGAAGGCACCTTACCCAAAAGTATATTTATAGGTCATGATTTAATGCTCTTATTGATGACAATGTTTTGTGTCTAAATAAATTGAGGTCAAACTTGCCCACCAGGAATCCTCAAGGAATTTCACATAAGAATAATGAAAAAAAATGTTATCTTCAAGAGAAGCTGACACTACATTAATGCTCTTTCATTAGACCTGAGTCAACATCTCCTTCACTTACCTCCCCCACATGCCACAGTCATAAAATAACAAATACATTAGCAGCATCTCTGTTCCATCCCACCTCATTCCTCAGGAATTTCTGGCAGATACTTCTTGCAGTGAATTTTTTAGGAGAAGCAACAGCTTTCCAGGGACAGTTATGTATTTATGTTCAAGCACTGATTGTATAAAAGCATGTCTATGCATGCCTACTATGTTCCTATTGATTCTTGTGGGTTTTGGTGTATGTAAGAAAATTTAAGTACTGATAAAAGATTTTATCTGAAGTAAATAAATGGAACTCATTGCTGAAACTGGGAAATAAGTCAAAACCATGTACAAAAAATGAGCACAGTCTCCAACCAAGATACCATCAAATGCGGGCTAGAAGAGGGCCCACCCATATAAAATTCCCTCAAGCTATCTATGGCCATCCCATATATCTAGGACTAACTTCTCTCTCCATTGGAGAATTTGCTTATTTTTTCCAGATGGACAATGAACCTGAAGGGAGGATCAGCCAATCACACCTCACCAGGGCTCCAGCTGAAACCACAGAGTAATGTGGAGGAAGGGCAAGAGTTCAGTGCTCTTGGGGATCACGACACCAGAAAAAGGTTGAAGGAGATAAACACAGAGAACATCTAATTCCCACTAAGCCAGATATCCAGAGACACAGAGGCTACCAAAACCTCATCACTGAAGTAGAGCTAAAATGACCCCAATGTAGCTCAGGGAAATTTGCGGAAGAGGGGGTTGAAAGAATGTTAGAGCCACAAGTTGGGGCATTATGCACAGAGATTTGGCCTATCCCTCATAGCTCCTGACTACCCCCACAATGTGTGAACCACATTCCCCATTGATGAGGGTCCTTATGGAAGAGGGAGGACAGGGAGGAGGATAAAGGAGTAGTCATCACTATGAATGTAAAACCAGAATAATATACATAAGAATAAATAAAATTAAAAAAAAAGAATGACAAACAAAAAAAAAAAAAAAAAAAAAAAAATTGATTATTCTAAGAGCAAATTAGTTTCTCACTGTAAATATTACAAGAAGAAAGCTCATACCAGCCCATATTTTAAAAATGCCTCTCAAAAATATTTCTTAAAAGCTTTTTCATTTATTTATAAACATATTTATTCTATAAACATTTTTTTTTTTTTTTTTTTTTTTTTGGAGAGAGACACACAGAGAGACAGAGAGAGAGGGAGAGTAAGACAGATAGAGATGGTAGAGATGGACGTGCCAGCAGCCTCTCAGCTGCTGTGACGAAATCCAGATGTGTGCACCCCCTTGTGGTCAAGTGCTGCATTGCACCCTTGTGTCATTTTGCATCTGGCTAAACGTGGGACCTGGAGTTTGGAACCACTGGAGATTGGAACTGGCGTTCTTAGGCTTAGGAGGCAGGTGCCTTAACCACTAAGCCATCTCTCCAGCCCTATAAACACTTTTTGTAGGTAACAAGTTTTCTAGAGTGGGCTTTGAATCATCATCAACCTGAGTGGAGTTTATTTTGTTAATGAATATAATAACAAGTAAATATTATAAAATGTAACAAATTATAATCTGTTCTATAACAATGAAATATCAATGTCCCTTTTTATATTTCCATATTGGCTGCATCTTGACTTACTTGTAAAATATTCAGTCATTGAGGAAATTGTATGTGTGAAAGAAAGTTAAAGCATTTAGTCCTGGGATAAAATCAAAAGTACACAACTACTTAACAAGAGAATTAAAGTCGGAACAACAGTACTGTGTCTTGGGGGAATTTGAAGATTGTTTTGCAGGATATTCAGGGAGACAGCTATAAAAGCATAACAAGTTGACTGAAGTTTGTAATTAATTTAGCAATTGCTATGACAAAGCTACAGGCAGAGAGCTAGCTAATAAAATATGCCAATCATAGAACCTTTAAATAAAGGAGCAAGAGAGCAGTTATTGTAAACTTTAACATTGCTGCAATATTTAATCTTCTCTTCCAGAAATGACCTTGTATAATAAATATCAGGTCGTTTTCTGGGAAAAGAGAACTTTATTATAACTATACACTGTCATATTTCCAGTATTTTGCTTTCCTGTTTCTTTATATTTGATATTTAGGGTGTTTTAAATAAATGTAATATAGAAATAAAGTCATTATGTTTTTATAGAGAAATAGAAATATACATATATAAGCAGAAAATATGAATAAAGTATTAAATTTTCCACAAACCATATTAAATGTGGTCTTATTTGCAAATATGTAAAAAACAGATACCCACTTGATTTGTTCAAGAGTTATAAAAGATGAATCAAGAAGCCGGGCATGGTGGCACACACCTTTAATCCCAGCTCTTGGAAGGCAGAAGTAGGAGGATCACTATGAGTTTGAGGCCACCCTGAGACTACATAGTGAATTCCAGGTCAGCCTGAGCTAGAGTGACCCTACCTCAAAAAAACAAAAACAATAAAAAAAAAAAAAGATGAATCAAATTTTTCAGCATACTAGTATAGCAGTTTAATAGAAAAATATATATTTTTGCTTTCTTTTCATGTGAATAAAATCTATAGACATGATAATTAAATTACAGCCTGATATATTCTTTCCATCTAAATTAGGATTTTGTATTTTCTACATAAATATTATTATAAATACAACATAGAAGAATATGAGGCTGCCACCTGCAAGTCATTATGTTTTAAAATAGAGTCCTACCAGGGTAAAAACAGAAATTTCAGAATAGTTCTAAACATAGCAAATACGCTATACACAAAACGGAAATATTTACATATAAACACACATATTTCTATGCAAGAAACAGACACCTACTTAATTAGTAAATTAGCAACTTGAAAGATTTTAAAATGGTTGTACAAGATGATAATATATCTTTTAAAAGTGGATTCATTTTTTTAACTCTATCTGAATATGTGGTTTGAAGAAATGTAAAAAGATAGTGAAAACATGCATATGTGGTAGAATTGTCGAATGGAGCTAACCAACAGAAACATTACCTCACATTCTTATTGCTGGTGAAGGTAAATGCAACAGGACCCTATTCTCTTAGCAATTATCTTAAACACAGTAAATTGTGACTGACTACATTCACCATTGTGTAAAACAGATCTCTTGAACTAATCTTCTATTCCAATAAAAATTTTATCTCGTAAACAACATACCTCCAAGCCTCTCTGACCCATTAGCCATTTTATTTTCTGAACGTTTCACAGCAACAAAATGTACCTGATAAACACAAACATACATACACATGTGCACAAATGAATACAAAATTTTCATTTGTCAATTTAAAAGTATGTTTAAACAAAGAATGCTTCAGTTTATTGAGCCAGAATCTGAGATGATACCTCTGGATTTTTTATTCTTTTGTCTCTTCAGAAGAAGAAACCTATATCCCACATTTTAATATAACATTATATCAGGTTTTGAATCTTCTCTGTCATAAGCACATCAGAGATCAACGAGTTTTTCTCAGTTCACTGCACCCTGAATCACATATTGTATTATTTGGTTTGTTGTTGTTGTTGTTTTGTTTTGTTTTTATGAGATAGCACAGGCTGACTTGGAATTCACTTTGTGGTCTCAGGGTGGCCTCGGGCTCATGGTGAGTCTCCTACCTCTGCCTCCAGAGTGCTGGGATTAAATGTGTGTGCTACCACACCTGGCATTGTATTTTTTATATAAATATATGTTTAAGGGATGAACAATTTTCCCTTAGAGTATAATTCCTTGTCCACATTCATGATATATATTAGGTGATCATCTGGTCACAGACATATAAAAATCCTTTCTCTTTCCGAACATTCAGTTGAAGTTATTTCTTATGTATCCTGAGTCACAGAGGTAGAGAGCTGATAAAAAAGCATAATGGGGTTCATTGAAACGTGTGTGGGTGTGTGCACCTGTGCGTGTGTGTGCGTGCACGCACAAGTGTGTGCATATCATATCAACCTATCTCTATAAAATTTGAAATATATAAATGATACTCAACAGCTGAAGATGGTCTAATTACTTTCTATGCAAGGAATTCTAACCTTGCTTACTTTTGAAATAGTGCACACTTGGTGACTACCAATTTAAGCTACCTATCAGCTTAAATGGAAAATACACATCTTTTATTCTTCTATCTTCTATGTCTAGAAGCATATTGAGGTGAACTATCCAGTTCTTGCATGACAATTAATGTCTTCCAAACCCCACTAGAGGACGAAAAATTACCTGTGGAACAATCATTTTTGTTCCCCAATAAAGAGCAAATCGCTACCCAGGTTGTAAAATGTTTCATTCCTAGCATGAGAGAGACAGAGAGAGAGAGAGAGAGAGAGAGAGAGAGAGAGAGGAGAGAGAGAGAATGTAAGGAAGTTGATCCTAACCATATGGTCATGAAGAGGACATGGCATGCTAATATATGAAAAATGACACTCCAAGTAGTATCTGTCATCAGATAATTTTCCTGTAAATGTTAAGTTGTATCCTCCTTTAACTCAACTTAGATTGATATTGTACTTTGTGGCTTTGGAAATATTTCCTCAAATACAATAATCTATGAGAAAGATAAAAAGGACTCATTTTCCCCACAGAAAACATGATGGGATCTTACTCCGGAAAGCAGGATAAAATGCTCCTATTACGTTTTGATAAAGAACGAAGGACTCTGAGTCCAGGGTGATGAAGGCAGAGAGTCATTGAAGCAGGCCACATCCCAGCAAGTTATGCACAGTGCATATGTAAGAAAAAAAATTACAATATGCCTGTCTGACAAGTACTAAGAAGAAATAACAGAATAATGAAAAGCCCTGCCAGTTATGATGGCATACAACTTTAACCTCAATAGTAGGATTGCTGTGAGTTTGAGGCCACCATGGGATTATAGTGTGAGTCTCATGTCAGCCAGGGCTAGAATGAAAACCAATCTCATAACAAAAAAGATCCCTTAAAATCCCATATGAAACAAACAGCTACACATTCAGTATATAACATATGAAGCACCACTGAAATGGCACGAAGATAGGAAGAAAATGCTGGGTGGGGTAGAGGTATGTAGCCACAAATCATGCATTATATAATGTGTACAGTAGTACCCATTCAGCAGTTCCCAACATTTCCCCCACCATATTGAACTTCCTTTAACTACATAGTAAAGAAAATGCTAAGGGATTTCAGATTTCATTGAGAACTTATATTTAGAGAGGACCAAGACAAATCATTTGCACATGAACAATGCCATTTATTTATTTATTTATTTATTTATTTATTTATTTATTTATTTATTTATATTTTTGCTTAATTAATAAAGTATTTTTAGGAGGAAAGAAAATGAAAATGTTGCAATTAGTTTGTATTTATATTACCACCTAAGTCTAGGAATTTGGATTTCCATATACTTAGGAGATTTTGGAGCAAAATTATATTAATTGAGCTGGAGAGATGGCTTAGCAGTTAAAGTGCTTGCCTGTGAAGCCTAAGGATCCAGGTTCCATTCCTCATTACACGTATAAGCCAGACACACAAGGTGGTGTATACATGTGGAGTTTGTTTGCAGTGGCTAGAGGCCCTGGCATAACCATTCTCTCTAGATATCTGCCTCCATGTCTCTCTGTTGGTTCTGATAAGAGGAAAAGTTGATAACATTAAAATAAAAGACAGATTAATAGAGGGGGGAATGGGTATGACAGAGAATGGAGTTGCAAAGGAGAAAGTGAGGGTGGAAGTAATTATCGTGTTTTATTGACTAATATTATGGAAATTGTCAATAAAAACAGGAAATTTTTTTTATTTTTTTTTTTTTTTATTTTTGGAGAGAGACATAGAAAGAGACAGAGAGAGAGAGAGAGGGAGACAGATAAAGAATGGGCGTACCAGCAGTCTCTCAGCTGCTGTGAACAAAATCCAGATGCATGCACCCCCTTGTGATCAAGTGTGGGATTGCGCCCTTGCATCACTTTGCATCTTGCTAAACGTGTGACCTGGAGATTGGAACCGGGTTCTTAGGCTTAGCAGGCAGGTGCCTTAACTGCTAAGCCATCTCTCCAGCCCAGGAAAAATATTTTTAAAACTACTAATTAATTAGTAAAAATACATATGTTTTAGAATGAACAAAACAATTCAAGCACCACATCTGCTCAGAAGATATTCCAGTACAAAAGAGAAATAGTTTCATTCATGGATCTATATATTAACTAATACTGGATGATTGTAATGAAGGTAGATGGAAGACATATTGAGGAAAGTTGCCATAGCATAATGTGAATCAGGCACTGCACACCAGGTTGCCATTCTCTTTCTATCATCTCCTCTTTTCAAGCATTGCACCTCAGGTCTCTATTCTCTTTCTATCATCTCACCATCCCTTCTATCTAGTACTAACTTCTCTCTCTGTTGGAGAATTTGCTTATCTTTTTTCAGAAGGACAACAAACCTGAAGGGAGGATCAGCTAACCACACCTCACCAGGGCCCCATCTGAAACCAGAGTATTGTGGGGAAGAGTAAGAATACAGCGTGCATGGCGATTACGACACCAGAAAAAGGCTGAAGGAGATAAACACAGAGAACATCCAACTCCAACTAAGCCAGATATCCAGTGACACAGAGGCTCCCAAAACCGCATCACTGAAGCAGAACTAAAATGACCCCAATGTGGCTCAGGGAAACTTTTTTGGAAGAGGGGCGGAAAGATTGTTAGAGTCATAGTTGGGGCATTATGCACAGAGACTGAGGCCTATCCCCAGAACTCTTGACTAACCTCACAATGCATGACCCACATTCCCCATTGACGAGGGTCCCTTTGAAGGAGGGAGGACAGGGAGGAGGACAATCGAACCAATACTATGAATGTAAAAATCAAAATAATATAAATATATATATATTTATATATTTTTTTTTAATATATATATATATATATATATATATATATATATATAGAGATAGAGAGAGAGAGAGAGAGAGAGAGAGAGTTGAGTTTTACTATTCTAACTGAGAAGAAAATGGAAACATCTTGATTGCTGTAGAAAACGCTTTCCTCTTCACTCCCTTACGATGGTTAAGTAGGTTTCAGTTCTGCAGATTTTCCTGACCAGGAATAAAGAGGGAAATATGTCCCTTTTTACTCAAATTGAGAAACATAAATGTGACTTCTTCCAAGCTACAGTCAATGTGAAAAGTTGCTTTATATTTCTAGCAAAGAAGGTGTTAGAGAAATAATAATGATCCAACCCCTAAAGTTGCACACAGAAAGAAATTATTAAGAACAGAACTGAAATTAATGAATTGGAAACTAAGAAATCAATTAAGAAAATGTTAAAATCAAGAGCTGGCTCTTTAAAAAAAATAAACAAGATTAGTAATCCTCTGGCAAATGTGATCAAAAGAAAAAAGTATCAAATTAACAAAATTATAAATCAAAATGGAGAGGCCACAAGACACACCAAAGGAATTGGAAAAGTCTTCCGGACATATTTCCAAAACTTCTATTCCACAAAATTGGATATTCTGGAAGAAACTGATGAATTTATAGACACATACCACATGCCAAAACTAAATCCAGATCAGGTAATTCTCCCAAACAAACCTAATACATCCATCAAGATGGAAAATGTAATCAAAAACCTCTCCAAGCAGAAAAGTCCAGGACCTAATGGATTCTCAGCTGAATTGTACCAAACCTTCTTTGAAGAATTGAAACCACTTTTTCTAAAGCTTTTTCACATAATTGGAGAATAGATAATAGTCCACATTTCCTTCCATGAAGCTAATCACCACAATAACAAAACCAGCCAGAGCCGGGAGTGGTGGCGCACGCCTTTAATCCCAGCACTCGGGAGGCAGAGGTAGGAGGATCCGAGAGTTCGAGGCCACCCTGAGACTCGCGAGTTAATTCCAGGTCAGCCTGGGCCAGAGTGAGACCCTACCTCGAAAAACCAAAAAAAAAAAAAAAAAAAAAACCCAGCCACAGATACAAGAAAGGAAAACTATAGACCTATGTCCCTGATGAACTTATATGAAAAAATCCTGAACAAGATTCTCACAGACCATATTCAACAACACATTAACATCATTATCCACTTCAATCAAGCAGGCTTCATTCCAGGGATGCAGGGATGTTTGACATCCCCACATATATCACATAAACAATATTAAACATAACAACCACATGATCATCTCAATAGAAGCAGAGAAGGCCTTTGACAAAATACAACATCACTTCATGATCAAAACACTGGAAAAACTAGACCTGGAGGGATTATATAACAGCACAATTAAGGCTATATATGAAGCACCTAAAACACAAATCATACTTAATGGGGACTCAAGAAGTTCCAATTAAAATTGAGTACAAGACAGGTGTGCCCACTCTCACCACCCTTCACACAGCAGCTAGGGCCCAGGTGAAACCACAGAGGGACTACCAAGATGAGCTAGAGGATGCTTCCATGGGAAGCCAGACAACCTTTGTCAGGGTGAGGGAAACAGACACTAAGGACCTCAAAGTATAGCAAAGCAGAGATGCAGAAGCTGCTGAGATCTTAACACTAAAGTAGACTTAAAACAGACCCATGATTACTCATGGATTTTTTCTTTTTTGGAGAGAGCCAGAGAGAGGGGAGAGGAAGACAGAGATGGGCACACCAGCAGCCTCTCAGCTGCTGCGAATGAAATCAGATGCGAGCACCCCCTTGTGGTCAAGTGTGGCATTGCACCCTTGTGTCACTGCATCTGGCTAAGCGTGGGACCTGGAGATTGGAACCGGGTTCTTAGGCTTAGCAGGCAGGTGCCTTAACTGCTAAGCCATCTCTCCAGCCCAGGAAAAATATTTTTAAAACTACTAATTAATTAGTAAAAATACATATGTTTTAGAATGAACAAAACAATTCAAGCACCACATCTGCTCAGAAGATATTCCAGTACAAAAGAGAAATAGTTTCATTCATGGATCTATATATTAACTAATACTGGATGATTGTAATGAAGGTAGATGGAAGACATATTGAGGAAAGTTGCCATAGCATAATGTGAATCAGGCACTGCACACCAGGTTGCCATTCTCTTTCTATCATCTCCTCTTTTCAAGCATTGCACCTCAGGTCTCTATTCTCTTTCTATCATCTCACCATCCCTTCTATCTAGTACTAACTTCTCTCTCTGTTGGAGAATTTGCTTATCTTTTTTCAGAAGGACAACAAACCTGAAGGGAGGATCAGCTAACCACACCTCACCAGGGCCCCATCTGAAACCAGAGTATTGTGGGGGAAGAGTAAGAATACAGCGTGCATGGCGATTAAGACACCAGAAAAAGGCTGAAGGAGATAAACACAGAGAACATCCAACTCCAACTAAGCCAGATATCCAGTGACACAGAGGCTCCCAAAACCGCATCACTGAAGCAGAACTAAAATGACCCCAATGTGGCTCAGGGAAACTTTTGGAAGAGGGGGCGGAAAGATTGTTAGAGTCATAGTTGGGGCATTATGCACAGAGACTGAGGCCTATCCCCAGAACTCTTGACTAACCTCACAATGCATGACCCACATTCCCCATTGACGAGGGTCCCTTTGAAGGAGGGAGGACAGGGAGGAGGACAATCGAACCAATACTATGAATGTAAAAATCAAAATAATATAAATATATATATATTTATATTTTTTTATTATAATATATATATATATATATATATATATATATATATATATATATATAGAGAGAGAGAGAGAGAGAGAGTTGAGTTTTACTATTCTAACTGAGAAGAAAATGGAAACATCTTGATTGCTGTAGAAAACGCCTTCCTCTTCACTCCCTTACGATGGTTAAGTAGGTTTCAGTTCTGCAGATTTTCCTGACCAGGAATAAAGAGGGAAATATTCATGTCCCTTTTTACTCAAATTGAGAAACATAAATGTGACTTCTTCCAAGCTACAGTCAATGTGAAAAGTTGCTTTATATTTCTAGCAAAGAAGGTGTTAGAGAAACAATAATGATTCAACCCCTAAAGTTCCACACAGAAAGAAATTATTAAGAACAGAACTGAAATTAATGAATTGGAAACTAAGAAATCAATTAACAAAATGTTAAAATCAAGAGCTGGCTCTTTAAAAAAATAAACAAGATTAGTAATCCTCTGGCAAATGTGATCAAAAGAAAAAAGTATCAAATTAACAAAATTATAAATCAAAAGGGAGAGGTCACAAGACACACCAAAGGAATTGGAAAAGTCTTCCAGACATATTTCCAAAACTTCTATTCCACAAAATTGGATATTCTGGAAGAAACTGATGAATTTATAGACACATACCACATGCCAAAACTAAATCCAGAGCAGGTAATTCTCCCAAACAAACCTAATACATCCATCAAGATGGAAAATGTAATCAAAAACCTCTCAAAGCAGAAAAGTCCAGGACCTAATGGATTCTCAGCTGAATTGTACTAAACCTTCTTTGAAGAATTGAAACCACTTTTTCTAAAGCTTTTTCACATAATTGGAGAATAGATAATAGTCCACATTTCCTTCCATGAAGCTAATCACCACAATAACAAAACCAGCCAGAGCCGGGCGTGGTGGCGCACGCCTTTAATCCCAGCACTCGGGAGGCAGAGGTAGGAGGATCGCCGAGAGTTCGAGGCCACCCTGAGACTACGTAGTTAATTCCAGGTCAGCCTGGGCCAGAGTGAGACTCTACCTCGAAAAACCAAAAAAAAAAAAAAAAAAAAAAAAACCAAAAAAAAAAAAAACAGCCACAGAACAGATACAAGAAAGGAAAACTATAGACCTATGTCCCTGATGAACTTATATGAAAAAATCCTGAACAAGATTCTCACAGACCATATTCAACAACACATTAACATCATTATCCACTTCAATCAAGCAGGCTTCATTCCAGGGATGCAGGGATGTTTCGACATCCCCACATATATCACATAAACAATATTAAACATAACAACCACATGATCATCTCAATAGAAGCAGAGAAGGCCTTTGACAAAATACAACATCACTTCATGATCAAAACACTGGAAAAACTAGACCTGGAGGGATTATATAACAGCACAATTAAGGCTATATATGAAGCACCTAAAACACAAATCATACTTAATGGGGACTCAAGAAGTTCCAATTAAAATTGAGTACAAGACAGGTGTGCCCACTCTCACCACCCTTCACACAGCAGCTAGGGCCCAGGTGAAACCACAGAGGGACTACCAAGATGAGCTAGAGGGATGCTTCCATGGGAAGCCAGACAACCTTTGTCAGGGTGAGGGAAACAGACACTAAGGACCTCAAAGTATAGCAAAGCAGAGATGCAGAAGCTGCTGAGATCTTAACACTAAAGTAGACTTAAAACAGACCCATGATTACTCATGGATTTTTTTCTTTTTTTGGAGAGAGCCAGAGAGAGGGGGAGAGGAAGACAGAGATGGGCACACCAGCAGCCTCTCAGCTGCTGCGAATGAAATCCAGATGCGAGCACCCCCTTGTGGTCAAGTGTGGCATTGCACCCTTGTGTCACTGCATCTGGCTAAACGTGGGACCTGGAGATTGGAACCGCTGGAGCTTGGAACCAGTGTTCTTTTTTGGCTTAGGAGGCAGGCGCCTTAACTGCTAAGCCATCTCTCCAGCCCTCTACTCAGGCAATTTTAAGGAAAAGGGGGGCAGAAAAATTGTAACCGCCACAAGTTGGAAGGCAATATCCAGTGACATTGCCCTCACGACCAACAATGACTTAGTGCTACCCTCACAACTCATAACCCACAACCCCATGGTAAATACCAGCAAATTCACTGATGAGTGTCCTCAGTGGAGGGGGGCCAAGGAAGAGGGAAATCGTGCTACCAACACAGGATGTGTCCATACAGAGTTTCTACTTAATAAAAATAAATAAATATAATAATAAATAAATATAAAAATAAAAGAAATTTTCTCAAGGAAGAATAAGAAGGAGGAGGAGAGGAAGAAGCAGCAATGGGATGTCCAGGTGAGTGTGTGTTAGAGTCCTTCTTCAGGCAAAGCCACAAAACACCAAGGATTTCTCAGCAAAAGTGTTGTTTACTCTGAGTACAGAAAATCTGTGATTATATTTCTACCACCTTCAGGGAGATAAAAACTTTAAACACTTCTTGTAAATGTATTTGTATTATTTTTCCTTTTGAATTTGTTTATTGGTGTATGTGTGTGTTTGCCAATTTTCTTGTGTGTGTGTGTGTGTGTGTGTGTGTGTGTGTGTGGCATTTACATTCTGTGGTGTAAGTATATTGTCAGAGGACAACATTAGGTGTAGACTGTCACATTTCAACTTGTTTGAGGCAGTGTCTCATTTTGCTCGTGGACACACTCCCCAGGCAAGCTGGCTGCTGAGCTTCAGGCAAGTTCTCCTATCTTGTTGTAAGAGCTGAGCATGGTGGGGAATGTCAGTAATCACCACAATGGGAGACTCAGAAAGGATAATGTCCAGCCTGGGGATATATAGTGAGTTCAAAGCCAGCCTGAGAAAAAACAGCTTATCACATACTAGTTATTGTCCTGGACATGCACATGGATGTGTTCTAGTTGTGCAAAAGAGGTAATTACTTATTTAAAGTATTTCAATGCCCTTCATTTGTCTCATGTTTATTCAACAAATATTTCTTATGCAGTAACTATGTACATGGTTATATTGCACTGTTAAGTTGTCCAGTGAATGTCCTTCCCTTGAGTAACTTACATTCCAGTGGTGGTGAAATATATGCTAAATTATATCAATAAGTAAATACCCTAAAATCATGTAGAAAATAACTTTGAGCACCATCAAATGCCTGAAAAGTTACCACAAGATGCTTTAGATTCAAAGTCAAGAAAAGTTCCTGAAATAGGTTGTTTGATAAAAGAGTAGACTAATAGAAGAAAAAAACAAAATTCCAAAATTTCCTGGGATAGAAAGTCCAAGTCATGCAAGGGCCGCCAAAATGTTTGCATGCTAATGACAACATTTGTGAAGACTCTGTTTAGATCCTGAGCACCACTGCCACCCAAGTTTTCGTGTTTGAGCAGAAGAAAGGAGAGGAGGAAAGTAAGGTACGGTTCCTCGAGACATTGCCTATAGCACCTGGAAAATGTCTGAATTTTATTTCAAAGAAGAACGTGTCCCTTGACAGTTTTCTAGAAAGAAAATAGCCTAATCTGATTTGTGTGGTAGAATTTCACACTGACGACTGTGTGGAGAATGGATTGCAGGAGTGGAAATGAGACGGTGAAAACAAGCATTAAGGACTGTTCCAGTTAACGTGATGTAAGAGCACAGTGGAGTGTTAGAGAGAAACAGATGCCTCTGTGGACACTGATTTACTTAGAACTGTCACTCCAGAAAAATATCTTATCCTAAATAATTTAATTAGTGCATTATGCACATTGATAAGTTACAGCATGTTTCTCCAATAGGGATTCAGAGGGTAGAGAACGGAAACCTTAAAATAACACCTGATGCCTAATAGTAGGATATTATCCTAGTAGTAGGATATTATAATCTAGCTATATGATTTCATATCAAATGCCTACAATTTTAATGATAAAATATATGGAGTTTGCATTTTTCCTCATTCTTTTTCAGTTTCTTATTACAATTTTTTTTCTAATATTCAAACACATAAGTGGAAGCTGTAACTATTTGAAAAATTCAGGATTCCTGGGAGAAATAGAAAATCAAATTTTGGAAAAAGTATTTGGGTACACACAAAACATAAAAAAAAATAGTAGAATAAAATTACCACATGCTACTGGAATGGAATATTTTGTGAATATGGCTGAATTAATTTATACAAGTAATGAACATTAAATCCAGTTGGTTTGTGTTGAATTAGATAAAATTTTTAAAACATCAGTTTATTTTATGAATATATTAAATGAATATACTATAATAACTCACATATGTTAAACAGTGAAAAGCCAGAATACAAAGATGTGTTTGTTTCTATAAGCAATTATTAAGTATTTATTGAAAGTAAGTGTTAAGCCAGGTTGCCAGTTCATGCCTCAGTCTTAGCACTTAGCATGTGGAGATGTAAATTTATACTACAAGGTCATCCCTGGGTTTTTAGTGAGTTTCACAGACAGCCTGGTCTAGATGAGACCCTGCCGTCATAACATAAGTAAATAATAAACAAATAATTGATTTATTATGCAATAAAAGCTAATTTTTATTATTTTTGTTTTATTTTTATTTATTAGCAACAGATAGAAAGAGAGAGAGAGAGAGAGAGGGCTCACTAGGGCTTCCAGCCACTGCAAATGAACTCCAGATGTATGCACCACCTTGTGCATCTGGCTTATGTGGGTCCTGGGGAATCGAACTACGGTCTTTAGGCTTCAAAAGCAAGCACTTAACCACTAAGCCATCTCTCCAGCTCAATGCTAATCTTTTGAGAAGACCAGATCCTACTATTTGCCAATAATATGTAACCAGGCCTAATTAATATATCATAGGACAATTGCTCTAAAATCCATAATTATGAGGCATTTCATAAAACGAACAGTGCTCAAACACTAAAGATCCTGTTGAAGAGATTAATAATAGTCCACCAAGCTAAGGACAATTACAAGGCCTATCCTAACAAGGTAATCACATGAATCAAAGAATTAAGCCTAGAAAATAATATGTGTCAATGGAAATAACAAGTAAGGGTCCATTATGACAGCATGGTTGTTTGCTATGAGATTTGCTGATGTGAAATAATCTAAGAAAATAGTCATGAGATGAACTCTTTTCTATCTGTGCAACATATTCTGAAGAGTTAACAGCCAGGAAAGGATTTTAATATCTGATAATACAGAAAATCATAAATGTTTCATATATATATATATATATATATATATATATATATATATATATATATATATATATATATATATATTTTTTTGAGAGAGAGAGAGAAAGAGAGGGAGAGAAAGACAGACATGGGTGCACCAGCAGCCTCTCAGCAGCTGGGAACGAAATCCAGATGCATGCGCCCCCTTGTGGTCATGTGCAGCATTGCACGCTTGAGTCACTTTGCATCTGATTAAACATGGGACCTGGAGATTGGAACCACTGGAGATTGGAACCAGCGTTTTAGGCTTAGGAGACAGGCGTCTTAACCACTAAGCCATCTCTCCAGCCCTCAAAAATACTTTTATAATGTTTTATAATATGCACTAATAATAACCTCACACAAATATGAAAAACTATCCTACAATACTAACTAAAATATATTTGTATGATACATAAACTTATCTGTATTTACTGAGATTGTTAATGCATGAAAATCTTGCCACAAATAGTTAACATACTTCTTGCACTTATATATCAACATATGGTGTATCTGAAGCTCTCCTTAGGCATAGCCAATACAATTCTGGCTAAGATATATATGATTTATTTAGCCAAGTTTAAGTAGAGATATTATCACTTTTCCTCACATTTATTTACTTACTTGAAGGAGAGAGAGATAAAGAGAAAATAACCTCTTGCCTTTATAAACACCAGGCCCATGCACCACTTTGTGCATCTGGGTTTATTTGGGTAATGGGGAATCAAACCACAACCTGTACTCTCAGCGGGCTTTGTAAACAAGCACCTTTAACAACTGATCCTTCTTTCCATCCCAATATGGTAATTAAGAGACATGTTATTTTTAAGTAGTGACAACTTTCAATTGATGAGAACATACTAACATCCTTGCAACCAGCAGGTCTCAAACCTATACAAGGAAAGCATAATGAATATTTTAAGTCCATTGCCATAACCAGTCAGCTGCAACCACTCCTGTTCAATACTACATTATTTTTCTACATTTTGCATTTGAGCCTTGCATTTGGCATTGCTTGTTATAACTTGACATGGACAGTTTAAACAAAATTTCATAATATGCAAGAGAGCATGGATTCAATTCTGGGCACACAAAAAGAGAGAGAGATTTCAAACTGGTGTGAGCTATTGGAAATGGAAGTAGCGATGGTTAGAGGGCAAATTTGTCAAGATGATGTGGTCTTTTCTGTTTGCTGTTGCTGGATGGAACATTTAACCTTCTACCTGCCCACACCAATGGGGGAGGGGCCATACTAGTTCTGTCTTGATTTCAGAAACTGTCTCCCAAGCAGTAAGGAAAAAGAAAAATACATTCCTGTATGAATAACTGGTAAAACAAAATGAAATTTATATCACCTCTCAAATCAGTAAAGAAATAATTTAAAATTATGCTTTTAAGCAAATATTTTAACAGAATGGAATTCAAGACTCCATAGTCGAGAAGAAAGCTGATTGAGGTTTATTCAGGCTGAGCAAAACCATTAACCCTCTTCATCCATTTACATAACAAAAATCCATCCTCTCACACCTCTGGAGTTTTGAGGTCATGACAACAGTATACGTTGAAGTGTTTACTTGTAGTGCTATGAAGTAGGGTCTATACCAAGCTTGTCTCTAGATTCTAATGGTCTGCTGGTGGCCCTTGCATCTTACGAATCTCTCATTTTGTATGATTTCATCTCATGTGATGTTCAAGCAGTATGTGTGTCCACACTGAAAGATCCCCTTGGTATAAGGTGGAACACCAGACATTTTGGGATAGTGGCTTACCCAGTCCTGCCATCTGACACAATGCTGACATTACTGATTATATCTATAATATAATATATTTTCTCTATATTGAAATTATACACCTTTTTGAGTTGCTATGAAGAATGAAATATATGTATGTATACACATATATGCACATATTCACTGTTTTGATAATAGACTTTTTTCAAGCAATATTAGAAAAAATGAATAAATGGCCAGAGTTTTTTTCAGTTACTTCCTGACTATGCATGTACAAAACTTCCCTAATTACCAACATTTCACCCTGTAGTAGTACTTTTACCACATTGGGGAAACACCAGAGATCATAGTCCACATGAGGCTTCATGCTTGGTATTGAAGTTTGTATGATTCTGAGTGAATGTCTAATGGCATGTACTCTCCATGAGGGTGTTATACCGAGTACTTGATCTGATGTAAAAATCCTCTTTCCTCACCAGTAATCCTCCCCTGCCTCCTTTTATTAGTCACTGCTCACACCTTTACTAATGCTCTTATAGTCTGTACTGTTTTAAAATGACATGATGATATCACTTTACTATTTCTATAAATTTCTTCCTGGCTTGATGGTCTACGTCCTTTCACTGCTGAATAGCACTCCGTTGTTTAGATCGGCCACAGCTGAGTTACCTATTTGTCTGCTGAAAATCTTTTGTTTACTTTCACAATGTGACAATTATGCAAACTATTTGTACTTCTATCAACATCTTTGTACAGATTATAGTCTGATTTTTTTTTAGACATAAACTTTCAAATGTGTGGCTTGATTCCAATAATTATGACTGCTGTAACCTATTGCGAGAAAAAAGCCATCACATTTTCTTAAGTGGCCATACATTTTGTCCTTCAGTCATCAGAGGATATCAATTCCCATTGCCCTACCGGCTCTCCAGTGTCAGTCTCCTAACCATTGTTTTCTAGTAGACTCTAGTACTGTCTCAATGCTGTTTAGCTTAACTTTATTTTCCTGATGACATATATGTTAGTTGCAGATCTCTAGTGGAATATAATAGAGAAAATGAACACAGGATGAAGCAGATTTATCAGGTTAACTTAAATAGAACAGGCTGCGTAAAGACAACAATGGCTGTCTGCACATTGGTGAGGCTGAGAAATGGGTGGCTGCTCAGTCTATGTGGCTGTATGTATCAACAGTTCCAAACAAGTACTGAAGGCTCAGAGAACTCCTCAAAAGCTGTAGTCTTTTTTTTTTTTTTTTTTTTTTTTTTTTTTTGCTTTTTTTATTGACAACTTCTATACTTACAGACAATAAACCATGACATTTCCATCCCCTTCCCCCATTCCCTTTCAGAACTCCACTCTCCATAATATCCCCTCCCTCTCTCCATTAGTCTCTCTTTTAAATTGATGTCATCATCTTTTTCTCCTATTATGAGGGTCTTTTGAAGGTATTGCTAAGCACTGTGAGGTCATGGATATCCAGGTAAATTTCTGTTTGGACAGCTGCATTGTAAGGAGTTGTACCCTTCCTTTGGCTCTTAGATTCTTTCTGTTACCTCTTCCACAATGGACCCTAGACCTTGGAGGACATCGTAAAGATGTTTGAGTGCTGGACATTCCTCCACCCCTACTTCTCAGCACTATGTTTCCTTTTGGGTCATCCCAGTGGTCATCGCCATTTGAAAAGAGAAGCTTCTCTAACCAGAAGTGAGAGTAGCATTAATAGGTGAATATGAACATTAAGTGTAGTGCATTCAGGACAGTTTGGTGGAAATCATATATACATTTAGCCAGACAACAGTAGGCTTTATACCCCTAAGGATCATGACCTCCTCTAGCATAGATTTTTGATTAGTTTTTTTTCTTTCTTTCTTTCTTTCTTTCTTTCTTTCTTTTTTCTTTCTTTCTTTTTTTTTTTTTTTTTTTCAATACCAGGTATGTATTCCCTCCCATAGAGCAGGCCTTCAGTCCAATTAGGGAACATTTTCTTTCCCCAAGAGCTGACATGCTTGCACCTATTCATTCGTTTGGCCTATCTGGCCAAACTTGAGGTTTCCAGTGTCCAGTATTTTCACCGCTGATGATTTCTGTCTCTCGTAGGGCTGCATGCAGTGCAACTTTTTTTTTTTTTTTTTTTGTCTTTTTGTAGGCTGGTCCACAGTCAGAAGGTTTTCTGCTTGCTTTCCCAGTGACCTTACTGTTCAGGCAAGTGAGGTATTCAGCAATAGGGTCTTACCATCTGTTTCTCAAGGGAAACCAAGGGCCTTGGCAATAGCCTGTAATGTTTTGGATGCTACAGGGACCTCCCAGGCTAACAACTCACTGGAAGGTATCCCATCCCAGGCACTGAAAATCTCTACTAACAATCTATAGCTTCGGATGTACAAGTATTCAAAAAAGCAGGTTTATGTGACATAAATCTTATTCAGAATATCTTGAATTTTGATTGACCCTCCCCCTGCCCTTCTTTTACACATTCTCTTCCCCTGGCCTCGCTTAGGACTTTCCCCTGCCTATTATCTGTTCTTCTATCTCATGTATACAATACCATCATAAAAACTGTAGTCTTTAATCTACATTGGAAGGCTTAGAAAGCTGTTGTAATATGGGGTAGATATGCTCACAAGCAAAAGCAAAGGTGGGCAGGCATAAGCAGCATGGCTTTTCCTTCAAATCTCTTTATATTTGGTCATAAGCAGAAGATGCTGCCCACCCTAGGGAAGGGTTACCACACCCTCAGTGAGTCCTAGGAAGTAACCTCATACACCTGTCCAGTGTGATGCCTCTAGTTCATTCTAGATCAAACCCAGTTGGCAATTGAGATTACCCCATCACAATATGCAATAGGAAGTTTCTCTTCATGTGCCTATGAGACAATTGTATGCATACATTCATGAGGTAATTGTGGGGGCAGTACTAGGTTCTATTCATATAAAGTTTGGTGAAAATTATTATTTCTATAATGCTTTATAATTTTTAGGGTTGAAGTGGATCTCCCTCTAAATCCAATATTGCAAGTCATCTGGTATCATTTGTAATTAAACAACATATTCCCTTATTTAATACTTTTTAAAATATTTTATTTATTTTTATTTATTTATTAGAGAGAGAAAGAGAGAGAGAGAGAAAGAGAGGCTAGAGAGCCTCTAGCCATTGCAAAGAAACTCGACACATGTGACACCGTGTGCTTCCGGATTACTTGGGTTTGGGTAGAATTGAACACGGTCCTTGGGCTTTGCAGCAAGAGCCTTAACCTCTAAGCCACCTTTCCAGGGCATCCCTTACTTAATTCTAAGAGTGAAGAGTAGTTTTCTTTACCATGTCCTTATAGCTCATTTATTAAAAATATTAGCTACCTTCAAAATTTAAATGAATGCATTATAAAGTGAACTTGGTTAACCAAATTAAATTGATACATATGAATTGGGCTTGTAATTTAAAATATAAAGTAAAAAATATGTAATTATGATACATATAATTTTTCTATATGTAACTCATGATTTAAACCAAGTAACACTGGTTAGAAATAAGATGTCAATATTATCTCAAATTAAATAATTGCACCATTGTGTAAATTATAATTTCTGTTGAAGTCACACAAATTTCATGGAAATAAGTTATGAGTTATTTTATCAAATTTCATTGCCATCAAAAGCTGTTATGATTTTGTTTTTCTCCTATGTTCTTCACACATATCCCAGTTTGACAGGAGAAGACAGGAGAGAGAAGGAGGAGATAGTGGAGCCAAGGGAAGTGGCACAGGAGGCCATAATAGAATAGAACAACCTAGAAAACAAAGCTGAGGAAGAAGATAAGAACCCAGAGAATTGCTCAAAGATGTCGCAGTAGAGCATAGGAAGTGAAAATTGCTTTATCACAGGTCAAACTCAGTGAGAAGACAAGAAGTTCAGGTAAAGCAAAAGAACTTTCTCAAGTTTCTTAGAAATAAGAAAATTGTCCATATTGATTTTGAAAACAATTTATGAAACAATTTTACTGAAGTTATTTTAAAATCAAAAGATATGTGGTGTCAGGTGAGTGTTGGAAAACAGATTAAAGTAACTAAAGTTTAAGTAAATGATTTAAGTGTAGTTTTATGAGATACATTCTTGACTGAAATAAAAATTATATTAAAATTAAATTAAAATAAATTCTATTCTAGATCCTTAAAAAGTTTATGTAGATTGTGAATTAAATCAGTTACAAATAGGAAGAAATTCTGAGCCTAAAGGTAAGTCCAATGGATTTTGGTTATTCTTCTTTTGATGGAAAAAAAAAAAAAAAGGTTGTTTTAAGGTTTATAACTGATTTTTATTTCTAGAAACAAGTGAAAATGCAAGGAAAGTCAAAAACCTTATGTCATGCAGTAATATGTAACTTTTATAGGCTCTTGTTTTAGAGAAAAATATTCTTAATATTCATAATCAAATTAGATCCCTACTGCATTAATTTTATAATGAATACCTGAGGACACAACATATTATTCTTCATAAAGAACTACAGAGATTATTTTATGCCTCTTTAAATCCTTTTTTTTTTTTTTTTTTTTTTTTTTTTTGTCTACAATGTCTTAATTTTGGGGAATTTAGTAAAAAGTCATTTGAAAAACAGCAAAATTCCCATTTGTCTTAGCCTTAGTGGATTAACATCTTGATTCACTTAGAAATGGTTGGCATACATGTAGAAAGTTTCTTAGCTATGTAAGTACTTAGATATGAAAGAATACACAAACAAATGTATAACCAATCTGATGGGAAAAGAATGGGTTAGGGCAGTGGAGAATAAAATAATAAGTATACTATATAGATAGGTAGCACTATATATTTGAAAAATTAAAAAAAAAAAACTACATTCTCTGTATATTTGAAAAAAAAAAGAATGACATATAATATTAAGTCCATAGAAACTGGGAGTACAAGGTAATCACTAGGAATGATTTATAATAAATATGAATAATGGGGTAAATCTTCCCTGGACAGTGGCTTAGATGTACTCAAAATCCATAGAAGCTATTCAAAATATTTATTGTGATCCTCTAAATTTCTATTAAATGATTAAATAATAGTTTTTGATGTCAAATAGGAAATTTCTTTGTTGTACTCCTATGTTCCCACTACTCCAAGTTAAACCCTAGCAGCGTGACAAAGAGATCATAAGAAAAACCAAGTACTTGATATACTTGCAGATGTACACACAACACACTAGATACATGCCCAAATAAACTTCTTTACCTTGCTATGTCACAGTCATTTACCAGGTTTCTAAGGAGTTCAGAAAGAAATGCTAGTGATAATGTAGCTGAGTAGAACCTTGAAGAGATTAACATGTTCAGGTATGTTCCTAATGGCTCAATGGTTTAGGAGAACTTTTTGAGTCATATGGAAGTTCCCTATCTGTAGCAACCTCAGGAAAACACAACAAACTGAACATAATCTATATGTAGCACAAGAGGATCCCTCATTCCTTTGTGTCATTAGATTGTTTAGCCTGGACAAAAACTGTATAGGGACCATTAATCCAGAGAATGGAGATTAGAGGAAACAACCTTCCTTTCCCTGTAATTGCTTTCTTTCCTTTATAAGTATGTGAAGCTGAAGATGGATTACCTAAAATGACCACTGATAACAGGGATAGGAAGAACCCAAATAGACTGTGTGTGAAGTAATTTATTATGAAAGAATTGTCCTGTCTAGTTCTGAGTTATAGCCTCTTAACAACAGAAACCCCACATCTAAGTTACTGCGAAGATCACAGAACAGGCCATGGTGAATGTTACATCCCTAATTCTCTTTCTAGCCTGAACCTCATGTATGAAATTACTCAGTGACACTAATTTTTTTTTTTTTTAGTATAGGATACTTAATCATATGTTGGCTTTTACTCTATAGTAATTTTATTATAGGACAAGACAATCAATGTCAGTATATTAGTCAACAATAGCTACATAAAAAAATATTGTCAAAATGTCATCATCTCAGACCAAACAGACAAGCAGAGAAACAAATAAAACATAATTTACATACTTATGGCTTAAATGGTGAGTATACTTTGGCATGTGTAGGTGGCTTGATTTTAGACCAACAATCACTGCTCTGGGGCTTCAAATGCAGATTAGCATGTTGTTTCTATGTCCACCTCATCCTATAATCTGGCTTTGGTTTTTCAATGGACGCTTATTGCAGAGCAGAGAAAAGGAAGCACATGGCACCTCTTCAGACAGAGCAGGGAATATACAGGATCCACTTTTTCTGCATTGTGCAGTCCCTTGGCAAAGAGGAGTGAAAAACAAAACACCACAATCAAATTTGCCTGAGTTACTAATATCTCAGAATGTTTTACAGACATAGAGAAAATAAATTGAAAAAATGCTAAATAATTTATACATTGGTTGTAGGCAGGACAAACTGTTAACATTTTTCAGCAATGACATAAAAAAATAAATAGTTTCATTTTATCTTAATCCACTCTATATTTAATTGCTTATTTTAACACTTTTAGGAGGAATGATTATAATAAAAGCATACAGCTCTATTGAAAATAAGATTTTTTATGAATTAATTTTAAAAAGAGACAAATCTACTTAGACATGGTTCTAAAAAAAAAATCACAGAGAAGAATTAAAAGTTGTCTTAAGGGTATTGAGGAAGGGTTCCCAGAGATGCCTATGCATTTTATCTCTAATGGTGGGACACCTAACCTAAAATTCCCTTGTTTCTTAGCACATAATTTTCCCCCTTCTGAATGAAATATATAGAACAATAGTAGCAATAGTTTTTAGAAGATGCTGATTTAAACAACAAAAAAACTTTAATAATGTTTATTATGATAAAAACAAGTTGAGGAAACTATAATAGCTTCAGCAACATTTTCTTTTGGGAGAAGGGATAGTAGGAAGGAGTTTGTGGGGATATCTAAGCATTAATAATGAAACAACAGAAAGAGTTTGTGAGTATTTCTAAGCATAATAGCAATGATTTTGTTGGAATAGAAAAATGTAATATAGAATAGTTCAATAGTGCTAATCAAAGCAATTATGACAAAAACAATTTCAGTTTTGAACATACTTTCCCACAAAGCACAATGCCGAATAAAACCAAATGGAAATCTGAAAATCTACCACTTTTAGAATACAATACCATTTGTTATGCTGACACAGCATTGTTAATGGAAAAAACAAACTAATGAAGTATAATTTAAAATTTATAAATATCTTTGAATTTCAGTAAATATTTTTACACTATCTAACATGTAATCCAGTTTTTCTGTACTACAGAGCTGGAAATATAATAGTATTTATTAAGAAAACCTGCAGTAAAATATTCCTCTTTTACCCATCTTGGAGCCTGTGGAGGCTTACTGGGGACAGAACTTCTAAATGGCAAATGTGTCTGTAAATCTGGTGCATGGCTATTTTATCAGGATATAAGCAGGGTTTCTGGATCCAAAAGGAGCACATGACTTTTCTTAAAATTGAAGGTGTTTATACCAGAGGTGAAACTGAATTCTATTTGAGCAAGAGATGTGTACAAAGAAAAAAAAAAAAAAACACAGTAAGTGCTTGTGTCAAACCAAATAAAACCAAAGAAATTGCAGGAAAGGTATCTCAGGCCCATGGAAATAGTTGCCAAGGCCAACGGACACAGAATCTGTGTGATGCGGTTCTCTTCCAAAATTTAAACTTTAAAAAATGTAAATAAATAAAAACTCATTTATAGTCTTATAAAATAAGAAAACCTTTAAATTAAGAATTTGAAAGACTTTTTTATTTTATTAAGTTAAAAATTCAAAGTCATTTGCAAAACATAGGCGTGATTCAGAACTAAATGCATGAAAAACATACACCATAAACTATGATTTGAAAGCTTAAGCCGGGCGTGGTGGTGCACGCCTTTAATCCCAGAACTTGGGTGGTAAAGGTAGGAGGATCACCTTGAGTTCCAGGCCACCCTGAGACTACATAGTGAATTCCATGGCAGCCTGAGCTAAAGTGAGACCCTACCTCAAAAAGCAAAAAACAAACAAACAAACAAAAACAAGCTTAATAAACAACTATGTTACATCTTGAATACAAGAAACAATTCACAAATGTAGCCTATTACAGATTATATAACAATGTTTTCCCACCATATTTTTGAGTTGCTAGTTTCCTAAGCTATTAGCTTTTTAAGATATATAAAACACAAAACAACCCCCCAAAGCTTACATCTCTTGAACAGATAATTGTTAAAAATGCATTGTATGCATAAGATTTTTTTGTTTTATTGTCAATTAGTTCACAAAGTACTAGGTTTTTAATGAATTTTTCCATATTTTTAAGAAAAAAAAAACTTGGAAATAATTTTTAAAGGATATTTTGCAATGTTAAACGCATACCATTTGGGAGAGTTGAATCACATTTTTGACAATTTATTATAAAAGATGTTTTATAATTCCATATATATTTACTCAGAATGCCCAGATTATACATCTAATTCTTAATGGAAAGGAGGAAAAGTATGGAAATAATATATTCTTTCTAAAAGATTTTGTGACAAATTTATATGATAGAAGTTAATATTTTTGATGTTTCTTTAATTATATTTCATCCTAATCATGTTGAAATTGAAAATATATAAAAATATTTTATTTGTATTGGTGATAATAACAAATATGAAGTAATAAATTCATTGCTTAAATTTGTAAAATTAAGTACATTGATGTCAAAAGTAAAGGAAGTCTACATGTATGAACCAAAGAATACAGAGTCGGTCATTGATATTCCTCATAATATTGTATTATAAGCATTTTGAAAAGCATAGAAAATGGGGATTAGTTTATTTCTGCAAAATGTGGGAGGTGTCTTTTTCATATTATAATTTATAACTTTGCTTCATACATTGTTTAAGCTCATTATTATATTCAATACAATTTTGGTGTCATCTAAAGAAAGATTTAGAATTCAGATATAAAAGTGATTAAAAGCAGTATTATTTTACTGTATACTCCTTATTCTAAGATATTTGAAAAAATATGTAAAGCTAAAACAGAAAAACATTATCTCTAAAATCACAAGTTGGGATAGACATATTACTATTTTTGCATATATATATATATATATATATATATATATATATATATATATATATGATTTGATATTGAAAGCTTTTAAGAAAAATGACATGATTAGAATGGCATATCATGTTGAATTCTCTTTTCTTCTTTGGATGTACTTGATGATGTGGGAAGGAGAGGATGGGTCTTGCTATATTGACTAG
This sequence comes from Orientallactaga sibirica, assembly GCA_036365145.1. NCBI lineage: Eukaryota > Metazoa > Chordata > Mammalia > Rodentia > Dipodidae > Orientallactaga > Orientallactaga sibirica. The sequence continues at coordinate 27,718,450 of JAEOAD010000024.1, forward strand.
GGTGGCCTCAAACTCATTATATTCTTGATTCATCTCCAGGCTGTGCAAGTATACCTCAGCATACCCACTTGATGACTAACTAATGGTAACTGCTAATGCCAGAGAAATCTCCTAATGCCTGAGGAATGGAAGCCTGGATTGTTGATATTCACTGGGCAATTATAGAGCCACTGGATACATTAAAAATTTCATACTAGAGACTGTTATGGATGTATTTAATATGAAATTGCTAAATATATAAAGTCATAATTTATTTGAAGACATACCCATGGCCCAAGTAGCTGGAATGAACATTTTAGTCATAGAAATAAAAATAGAACAGGGAATGAAGCAAACATTTGTAATATATTTTTGTAATAAGATTAGGTGTGAAAGGGGAAGTTGGATCACAATTATTTCTGTATCAGTAGACTCATGAAGTTCCCATTTGTACATCTCACTTTCTTTTACATACTTTCTTTACTGAAATTCCCATCTAGTGGTACTTTACATAAGTCACACAGATTTTATGTCAGATGAATTTTTGAACATTGGATAATAACTTCAAATATATTTTAAATGGATATTTGAAATTTTAAAGTCAATAAAGAATAAAATAACAAAAAAATACATATCATATTTTACTCATATTATGTAGATGGCAAGATAAAAGGTTTTAAAATATACACAATAAAATATTTCTCCAAATAACTTGTCAAATCCTAATATATTTGAATAATTATATTCATTTCAGTTATTGTGTGAAATGTAAATGTTTTAAAATTACATGTACATGAAGTAGAAGAACAACTAAAGCAGTGATACTTTTATTTTCATGTAAATGATGATGAAGGCATAATTAATTTTTACTCTTTATAGCATTAATTACCATCAGTTGTGATTTTAAATTGTAACCTCATGTCAACCTTTGAATTACATTGTTTTGCATTCAGAATGAAACATTTCATAGTGAGAATTTGTAATCAGATATTGAAAAAAGAAATGAATATAAGCCTGTCAGATGATATATTTTCAGCATGAAATATTTGATATTATAATTATTAGAAGTTATAGAACAAAATTGGTAAATGAAATCTGCATCTAAATTTGTTATAAGAGTAGTAATAACTATACCTTCTTGTTATTTTTCTAAAAATATATTTTATTTATTTGAGAGAGAGAAAAAGAGAGAGGGAGGGAATGAGCATGGCAGGGCCTCCAATTGCAAACAAACTTCGGATGCATGCACCCCCTTGTGCATCTGGCTTACGTGGGTCCTAGAGAATCAAACGAGGATCCTTTGGCTTTGCAGGCAAACATCTTAACCTCTAAATCATCTCTCTAGCCCTTTTAAATCTCTCTCTCTCTCTCTCTCTCTCTCTCTCTCTCTTTAGTTATTCTTTTTAAAGGATCTCACACAGTATTGCTAAACTTTGATTCTCCTCAAAGGATTTCTGTCTTCAACCCACATTCCCATTTGAAGTCTTCCTCCCTTAATGCTCACCTGAAAGTCATGTGTAAGAAGATTCTGAGAATGCCAGTACAACTTTCTAACACTTAATTTGCACAACTTCCATGTTAATTACCATGCCATTTATCACTTTATTTTTTGAATTAACATTGTTCTCATAAACCTAGAACTTAACATATATCTGACCATAAAAATATGGCTAATTCATTTCTACATGACAGTGACTTTTTTTAATTTGTGCTTTGACATAGGCTTCTACTGTGTTTTGTCCAAAAGGAATATGTGATATAAGTGTGTGCAAACATGTGTGTTTAAAACATTTGTACATCATTAGTAAAGCATGAACTACACCATAAAGATGCACAAGTAATTAATATTCATTGCCTAATAATATCACTTTTATTTACTTATTTTAGAGAGCAAGAGAGAAGGAGTCAGACACAGAGAGAGAATGGGCATGCCAGGGCCTCCAGCCACTGCCAACAAACTCCAGACTCATTCACCAACTTGTGCATGTGGTTTACATGGGTCCTGAGGAATTGAACTAAGGTCCTTTGACTTTGAAGGCCACTCAGCCATCTCTCCAGCCCTAATGATATCACTTTGATATTGTTCTAGAGTAAAACCATGCAGAGCTGATTGTGTAGGGTTTAAAGCGTATTTTTGAAAAGAAATTCATGCTTGGTGGATGTAGACTTTATCATTTAAACTATCTTTTATCTTTACAGTAAAAATCAGTATTGGTTTTGGATGCTCCTTCCTACTTGATTTACGCTTCCCTTAAGTTGGTGATTGTGATGACATATTATCCTTACAGCTAAATATCAAAATACACCTCTCTCTGAGAACCTCACAGACACCTTACAAACTAATACATTGTATCTCTGATTGTCTATTTTTATTTTTGGTCATGTCCTTCTTCCATACCTTTACATTTACTGGGAATTGTCTTGCCTTATCAAATACATTACACAGAACATTTACTTGCTTAAAGTACATTCAAGGTGCATGGTCAAATACAAACAGTTACAGGAGAGTGAATTGATCTGGTCAGGCTGAAAAGGCAATAAGCTTCAGTGAATTTTTTTTTATTCAGAACTCATTTTTTGTTTTGTTTTGTTTTGTTTTGTTTTGTTTTGTTTTGTTTTGTTTTGTTTTGTTTTTGATGTAGGATCTCACACTAGCTCAGGCTGACCTGGAATTCACTACATAATCTCGGAGTGGCCTCAAACTCACAACTGTCATGCTAACTCTGCCTCCCAAGTGGGGATTAAAGGTGTGCGCCATCACACCCTGCCCCAGAACTCTTTTCTCTCATGGTTCTGTAAGCTGCATATCCATATTCTTAATACTAGCAATGATGATTTCTGGGAATATTTCTCTTCTTGCAGGTACTAATATTCATGACTAATTTGTCTTCACACAAAGTCATTTTTCTTTCATAAGAGGAAAAAAGAGAGAGAGAGAGAGAGAGAGAGGGAGGGAGAAAGGGAGAGGGAGGAACTGGTAGTACATTGTTTCCTTTTTATTCTTTCTAGGCCCCAGTGCTTTAAAGTTTACACTCTAGAGGTCTTTTACATGCTTGGATGGGGGCTATTCTGAGCTATTTCACCTTTTTTTGTGTGTGGCTATAGTGACTAAAACTGTTTCCCTAAATTCTTTCACAGTGTGTTTGCCATTAGTATATATGAAGGCTACTACTTTTCATGTGTAAATATTGTATCCTACCAAGTTGCTCAAAGTATTTACCTGTTATAGAAGATTTCTGGTGAATAGTAAGGTTCTCTTAGATACAGAATCTTATTGTTTACAAAAGAACACAAAACAAAAAAAAAAATAAAACAGAAAACATATTTTTACTTCTTTACCAATTTATGTATCTTTTTGTTGTTGTTTCATTTTGTTTTGCTTTTCAAGGTTAGGGTCTCACTCTGGTCCAGGCTGACCTGCAATTCACTATGTAGCCTCAGGGTGGCCTCTAACTCATGGTGATCCTCCTCCTACCTCTGCCTCAGGAGTGCTCAGATTAAAGGCATGCACTACCACGCCCAGCATGTATCTTTGAATTATTTCTCTGGTCTCATTGCTCTGGGTAAGACATCAAGTATTATGTTAAGTGGAATCATAGAGTGTTTATTTTTGTCTCATTCTATATCTTATATTGACTTTAGGTTTGCCATGTGTAGCATTTACTATGCTGAGGACTGCCCTCTCTGCCCCTAGGCTCTCCAATGAGTTGATCATGAAGAAACCTCGCATTTTGTTGAAGGTCTGTTTCTGCATCTACTGACATGATCATATGACCCCTTTTTGTAGGTTCATTTATTTGATATATCATGTTTATTGATTTATTATGTCTGCATCACTGGGATAAAATTTACTTTATCATTGGAGTTGATACTTTTATTATGTTAGTGAATTCAATTCACCAGTGTATTTGATAATTTTTATGATTCTGTGCATCACAAATATTGATACACAATTATATTTTTGTTGTTTTGTCATTTTGCTGTTAGTGTAAATCTGTCACCATAGAAGCGTTTCTGGTGCAGCCCCTACCCCCTTTAAATTTCATGAAATTACTTGAGGATCAGTGGATTCAGATCTTCCACAAAGGTCTGATAGATATCTACAGTTCACCAGACTTCTTTTTTTAATTATTTTTATTTATTCATTTTTATTTATTTATTTATTTATTTATTTATTTATTTATTTATTTATTTTTTGGAGAGAGACACAGAGACACACACACACACACACACACAGAGAGAGAGAGAGAGAGAGAGAGAGAGGAAGACAGAGATGGGCACGCCAGCAGTGTCTCAGCTGCTGAGAAGGAAATCCAGATGCATGAGCGCCCTTGCGTCACTTTACATCTGGCTAAACCTGGGACCTGGAGATTGGAACCAGCATTCTTAGGCTTAGGAGGCAGGTGCCTTAACCCCTAAACCATCTCTCCAGCCCAACCACCAGACTTCTTTTATTTGGAGTATTTTATTTCCGTTTCAGTAATAATACAAGGCTCATCAAGGTGATGATAAGAAGAGAATAATCTCAGTGTTAGTACTGCACAGCCATATATAGACACACTAGCTCACAGGACATTCCAGAGGAAGTGGTAGTGAGAATATTAGTGTGGTTCTCTCTGAATGCCAGAGAAACTTCTAGTACACACTGAAGAGACTGAAAACTCATCAAAGTTGAAAATCCAAGGCTTCAGAGAGCTCAGCATTAAACAAGGTATTTTTATCATTCCCTCCAAGATTCAGGGAACATTTCAGAAGAGGGGCTAGAAAGAATGTAAGAATCACAGGATGGCACGACCCTTCCAACATGAACTGACTGGTAAATGTATAAGCTACAGGATCTTGCTGGAACAAATTGCATACAATTCTGAGCCCCAAAACATTTTGACACAGAAGACTAAGGAGGAAAAATATGTGAGACAACAAAACAGGGGAAGGAATACTTGACAATAGGAAGGTGCGCAGTGGAACAGGGGTTAGGGAGATATTGATGAGATGGATATATGATCAAATTAAAATATATCCATGTACTAAAGTTCTGTATAAAATTGTTACAAAATATGTATTACATTAGAAGTTATTTCATATAGATAAATTCTCAAGAATGTCTTCCAGATAAATACTTTTTTACATATTAAAGTTAATAAAAAACTTCTATTTCTTTCAAAGATTTCCACATATGTAAGTAAACATAGCTAAAACAATATAATTGAATAACCATTTCCTTAAAAATGAAATATTGTTCAATTTAGCTAAGAAACTGTACACACTGGTAAAGCCTGAAATACACAAGTACACCTGGATACATTTCCTTTTTAGTGATTTATAACAACTTAAGTAGCAAAACTGAAAATGGAATCACACTGAATACAAATTCAATTGTGTAAGTTTTATCTATATAACATTGTCATCACTAATCTCATCTTCCATGGTGGGATGTACCTTGGTGCTGTACCTAGATCTAATTACCTATAACACATTTTATATTGGCACATTAGACTTTCTTTGCCTTCGGCACTGTTTTTATTGTTAAAGCATTCTGTTACTTATGCCAGTATGTTTCTGAAAAGTGATTTTTTCTTCTGCTTTTATAGTAAGATGCAATTTGTTTCATTTTTGATGATCTTATACTCTCCAGTAAATCAATTAACAGCTCACTGTTCATATTATCATAATGTTATCAAAATATCTATTACACATAAATATATAATTTTCTTCAGTGATACAGGTATGCTCTTCTAGGTTGGATATAATGAAGGACATTTCTATTACTCTATAGATAGAAATGTTATTATATTTTGACAAGTTTCAGCTTGATACCAAGTTGGTAGTTAATGTTACATTAAATCCTAATAATTTGCCTGATAAACTTTTATCATCACTGGAGGCACATTTGCCTCTCCTATGAGCTGCTGTGATAAGGTGTCCCTTAGATTATTGTGACATAAAAACTTGCATAACTCAGCTAATTATCATATTTCCTTCTGAGGTTGGCACTTGGTACATGCACTTTCTATAGTTACTATTTATTTGGTCACTCAACTTTGTTATGTGAATGCATGCTTTTCAGTGATTTCCATATTCAATATTGTGCTATGAGAAAAATAAACTCAGTTCTCATCCTGTATAATATGTACATAAAAGTTACTGAATATCTCAGTATCAAAAAATATAATTCATGTCTCTACCAGGAAGTATAAGTCATGTGAAGAACACTGCATAAGACACAAGGCATCAAGGTATATTACAAATGGTTTCACCTGGTTGTAAGAAAACATGGAAGCAAAGATATGTGTGAAAGAATCAACTCAGCATAAGACATCAAGGACATGGGTTTGTTAAATCACTCAAGATCTGGAGAGCTATTTATACATGGTCAGTAAAAAATTTGGAAGGTCCAAGAACAAATACTAAGAAAATGACAATCAATACTTGAATTGGAATGCTCTATATTAACTAAAAATGTATTATCTTTAAGGTGTAAGATATTAAGCTTAAAAATATCCACACTTCAAAGTACGCAAGCACAACTAATAAGATTTGGCATTATAAACACAGACACAAATAGATAAAATGACAAAAGCAGAGAGTTATTATGCTTTGAGTTTCTTGGTCAAAAATGACCTTTCATTTTCAAAGCAATGCATAATGAAAGTTTATCATTTATGTAATGGATTTGAACACAAGCATATTATTGTAGAAATCATAGTCAAAAAATATAATCCACAATCAAAAGTAATTAGTTTAGTCATTAAAATTCTATTCTTCCCTGGTATATTATCTGTTTTAGATTAATATTGGGAAATTCTGATTTTGGTACACTTGTTGTTAGGAATCTTGTTTTCTAGTTGCTCCAAGGAGTTCAAGATTCCAAAAATAAAAATAAAAATAAAATAAAACTTGAGAGTAAGTCCCCAGGAAGCTTATCTAGTACCAGAAGGTACTACATGAGCAACTGGGGAAAGTGGTCAGCAACTGTCCAACCAATGCTTAATCTAACCTTCTCAGCAGCAAACAACCTGATGTGATGCTGACAAAAGGGCAATAGTGGCACACAGCAATGGGGGATGACCAATTGCTCTTGATTTGGCTAACAGATCCACTCAGTGGAATGGAACTCATAGTTGGAACTAGAAAAAAAAAAAATCAGAACCATCCAAATCCACAAATTGAGCCTGTTTTCCAATATCAAGCTCCCACTAATAATGGGCTACAAGATGGCCTACAGCTATAAAATTCTCTCTAAAATAATAATGATTATCCCATTTATCTGGTGCTGACTTCTTTCTCCTTTGGAGAATTTTCTTCTCTTTTTCAGATGGATGCAGGACCTGAGGAGAGAATCAGCCCATCACACCTCACCAGGGCCTGAGCTGAAACCATAGAGTAATGGGGAAATGAGCAAGAATGCTGCTACTTTCCTCATGAACCTGATACCAAAACAAGAGTGAATGAGATAGTCTCAGAGAACACTCATCTTCTACCAAACCAGATATCCAGAGACACAGAGGCTACCTAGACCTCATCACTAAAGTAGACCTAAAATTACCCCAACAAGGCTCTGGGTAATTCGTGGAAAAGGGGCAGACAGATTGTTAGAGCCACTAGTTTGGACATTATGCACAGAGATGCCTTCTCCATAACTGCTGGCTACCCTCACAATGCACAACACACATTCCTAACTCGGAGGGTCCCTTTGGATGGAGGAGGACAGGGAAGAGGCTAAAGATAGTACCAGCATGACTATATACATTCTATCTACATAACTAATAAAATATCTAAAAAAATAAAACTTTATGATACAAAGTGAGTTTTGTTCTTTATGCAAAGTCGGTGTTATTTAATTTATACTATGAAAACAACTAAAAGTTACATACAAATAAGATATATAAATCATTATATAATAACATAGAATAAATAAAGCAGTATATACTAAAGCAAAAAGCTTATGGTAATCCATAGCAAAATAGCACCTGGAAAATAAAAATAAAGTATGTACTCTATATAACAACACTTATATTTCATATTTTCTTGAATATACTAAAGGTAACTTGAAATATAAGAGATATTTGAAGTACTATTAAAATTAAAATTAAAATTAAAATTAAAAAAATTACAGGGCTGAAGAGATGGCTTAGTGGTTAAGCCATTTGCATGCAAAGCCAGAAGATCCTGGTTTGATTCTCCAGGACCCATGTAAGCCAGATGCACAAGTGGCACATACATCTGAAGTTCATTTTCAGTGGCTGGGGGCCCTGACACACCCATTCTCTCTCTCTCTCTCTCTCTCACACACACACACTCAAATAAATAAATAAATAAAATATATTTTTAAAATAAAATAAAATGAATCATTTTAAGAACTTCAGCATTACCAAAAAAGAGTCAACATGTGAGCAATATGACTTTTTTTTATCACCTGTAAATCTGAAGTAAATCCCAAAAGAAAGAGAAATTCATCAAAGTACATGTTGTACATGTAAACATTAGAAATGTTTTAACATGCAGGAATGTATATAATTTAATAAGATAAAAATTGAAAAATGACTTTCAAAAATAGGCAAGAGAATATTGCACAGAACACAGAAGAAGAACACAAAAAGCTAATTGAAAAACAATAATAAATGGTACAAGAAAGAGCAGTGAGTATATAGTCAAAAAGATATGAATAGATGAGAGACCTAATTAGAGAGCAAAAATGGCACAAAAAACTAATGAACATTGTGCAGTAGTGCAGGCTTGAAGATGTGCACTTGTAAATATCAACATAATTCAGGAAAAAAAATAATGACAGCAGAACAAATACCATTCTGACAGTAAACTAAACTTCAAAGATAAAAAGAATATGATGTGTAGTAAGATCAATGAAAAGTTACATAGATGCAGTAAAATTTCCAATATTCTATATCACTTCATAACCCATTCAATAACCACATAACAGCACTCACATAAACATACAAATAATCTTGAGAGTGGTTCTAAAGACATCATATAAATTTAAAAAAGGTCATTCAAGTAAGTTAATTTTGAAATTTAGATTACTTATGGGAGGGCTGGAGAAATCACAAAAATATGACTAATTTATGTAATGGTGTTATCTGTAGATTTCAAAGCTACAGAAATGACTATATGTAGATAAGACAATAAAGCTAGCTATTACACACCATTGTATTCACAATATATTTCATACTTTTAGAAATAATATATTTATTTTATTTTATTTTATTTTATTTTATTTTATTTTATTTTATTTTATTTTATTTTATTTATTTATTTATTTTTGGTTTTTGAGATAGGGTTTTGCTCTAGCCCAGGGTGACCTGGAATTCACTATGTAGTTTCAGGGTGGCCTCTAACTCATGGAGATCCATCTACCTCTGTCTCCCAGTGCTGGGATTAAAGGTGTGCGCCACCACGCCAAGCAGAAATAATATATTTTTAATTTGAAAAGGTTAAGTTAAAATAGCTGTTGATATGATACAGAATCAATAGCTGGTTATACAAAATGCCACATTTCTTATTTAAACTAATATATAACAGTTTAATTTAATTATAGGATAAATTAAATCTTGCTGCCTAGCTAAGGGTTCTACCAGTGATGCTGCAAGCTCTGATTCAGGAGGCACATGATGAGGATATATTGTTTGTCACCAAAAGAAGTTGAGAAAGCACTTGATGAAAGAACCAAAGTTCCTAATGAATAAATAATAAAAGTCATGTAGATCCTCTGTTCATTAAGGAAGATTTCAAAACCTCTGAAGAGGAAGAATGTTTATCATCGGTCCTCTTTTTCATTCACATACTCATTGTTTCTTTTAAAGAATATATTTGGATAATGACTATATGCTCATAAATGACATATATTGAGGTCATCTACTCCAAATTGCTTATTAGACAATATTGGTATATCAGAAAACATAGCTGTAAATCAAATATAGTGGTATACATGAAAAGAATAAAATTATTATTCATCAAAAGATTTATATTAACTTTAAAATTAACTTTTGGGTGATGTGAATGCATCTGCATATGTGTATGGGTGCATGTGTGAGCAGGTTTTTGTCATTCTCAATTATTTTCTACTCATTTTTTGAGATGGAGTGCCATAATAAACTTAGAACTCATTGATTTGGCTCCCCTAGCCATCCAGAAAACCCCAGAGACCACTTGTTTCTGCCTTCACAACACTGGGATTGTTGACACATGTGAATTTTATATGGGTTTTGGGGATCCAAAGTCAGATTCTAATATTGGATAATTACTTTACCAAATATGCCATCTCCACCACCTAAAATTAAATTTTTGAATGAATATTTTATGTTTGATTTTGAGTGGATGTCCCCATGATTCAGGATTTTATTAAAGCTTATAATGTAGATCTCCAGCTGCCTCACTGGAAGGAGGTGTCACTGTGGGTGGATCTGAGGGTCCAGCTCTAGGGTGTTACTGAACACAGGTCTGAATTCCAGCCTAAGAAATACAGACTGTCTAAATTCTCTCTGGGTTTGGCTGCCTATTTTTCCTCTTGTTTTGCTTTGCTTTTCTTGTTCCCCCCACCTGCAATATGTAACTTCCCCTCTATCTGTAAGCCGAAAATAAATTATGTTTCTTCTATACACTGTTTCTGTCTTGGGGGTCTTCCTGAATACAACATTTCATTTGGATATTTTATTAATTTTACTTCATAAAAATACTTCCTATTTTAAAATATTTCAACTTTGGCCTGGAGAGATGGTTAACTGATTAAGGCACTTGTCTGCAAAGCCAAAGGACCTAGGTTCTATTCCCCAGGACCCACGTTATCCAGATGCATAAGTGGGCAGATGCACCTGGAATTTGTTTGCAGTGGCTGGAGGCCCTGGTGTGCCCATTTTCTCTCTCTTCCCCTCTTTTTCTGTCAAATAACTAAATAAATTATATAATGTTTCAAGTTTATAGAAGAAAGATACAAAAAAATTCATGATATTTTCAGCAAAATTTATCAGTGAAAATTTTATTTATTTCTTTAAATCACTTTATTTGTACACATAATTACATACTAATATAAGGGTCCAAATATTTTTCCTGAATTAATTGGAAGTTGTTGTAATTTATAATGTCTAGAATTAACTAGAACTAGGAAATTCTTATATGCAACAAAAGTTAAGATTGATGTGATACGAAAACCTCCTATTACATTGGTCATTTTATGGAATAATAATAACATTTATAGCATACTTCTCTCTTCACTACAGAATCCAGCTCCATGATAACCCACTTAACTTGGTTGTCATAGTTCCCTAGTCTCCTTTAATCTGAAATAATGCCTCATGATTAGAGTCAGATCTGTATTTCAGGTCAGAATATTACATAAGTGGTTTGTGTTTTTTATCAAGTACCATCTGTTCCTTGGTTGTGATTTGAGTTTGATCATCTGGCCAAGTTTTCTTGTGCTTCTTCACTGTGCAGAAACTATGTTTTTTTTTCTGCAAATGACAAGTACTCTGTAGGATGTCATTTAAACAATGAAACCATACAATGCCTCACACCTTCCTTTCACTTTCCCCATCCAAATTTAACAACCATATATCATGTTTGTCTACAACTATCTAACTATAATAATTGCAATAGGATGATTTCCCAGGCTCAGCATTTAAACACATTGAACTGTCAATATTGTTCTTGTAGAAGAATCTTAACTTTCCAAACATGGGTTTACTTAATTAATTTGTATGTTAGTACTGTTCTTTTTATTCATATGTATTTTGGTGGTGTGCACATGTATTTATATGTGCATGTATATATGTTTGTATCCATTTATGTGTGTGTGTTCTTATGCACGTAGGCACAAGTGTGGATGTATGGATGTTGAAATGAATGTGTGTGGATGTGAGCTCACTGATTTGGTTAGACTATCTAGTCAGTGATTCCTAGGCATTTGTGTCTCCACCCTGTCAGCTTTAAGATTACAGACAGACACATACCACAGTATCCAGCATTTCACTTGAGTTCTGGGGATATGAACTCAGGTTCTTAATGTGATACTTAATTATTCAAGATCTGGCTTAATGGAGGCCCTTCAACTTGATTACTATGCCATTTTCTTTTGTTCAATTGTTATTATTTGTTAAAGTGAAGATATATTTTGTACAATAGTTGCCAGCAATATATCTTAGGTATTGTTCTGGCCAGAAGGAGAATATTATCAATCTATAATAAGCATTAATTTGACTATTTAAGAAATTCTACAGGACACATTATAATTCTGTTTAATTTTGTGACTTAATGTTTTGATTTTTCTTCTGTGATATAATTTTGTTTGCACAACCTTGATAATTTATAAATGATTGAGTTTAAAAGCTATTAATATTAATAATGTATTTGTCTCTGTTTAAACTAAATGTTCTAACTAGTACAAAATTTTTTGTATGCAATTACCCTGATGAAATGCAAAATGCTCATGAAAAACTATTCTATATTCCTCTCATTTTTACTTTGTAGATACTTTCTATTTTTTTAATGAAAAGAAATAAAATCTACCACATGTAAATCTGAAGAGTCAGAACTCAACAGAATAAAAATTATCAGAATTCTAGAGCTGATCCACTTAGCATAAAATTAAATGTCAGACATCTTTTAATTGTATGCAAATTTCTCAAGGGCAAAAGTTATAAAAGCCAAAGATACCAAATACATCCATATTTGCATTTCATAAAGGAAGTTGAATAAATTAGAATATAAAGGAACTTTCCTATTATTTAATAAATTTCCTTAAGATCTATTAGCAAATATTGAGAAGTGCCATTTAGTCTCCCTTCTCCTCAGGGAACGTCAGGATGTTAAATGATAAAAGGAATGATTGGAAAAATAAAACTAGATGATTTCTATAAATTAGCACAGGCTATTCCACAGCCAACCTGCCAGACAAGAAATATCCACTGGTAAAATAGTAGCATGAATAGTTAAGGGAGTATTAACTGCATTCTACAGGAGGGATTTTATGTCTGGTACTGTAAATCTAGCCAAAAGCCTATGTGCAGGAACATAGGCCCTAGGGGAGAACGTACAATTGTGCTTGTACTAATCGGACAGCATGTCAATCTGCTTTATTTATATTTGTTCCCATAGATTAGTAGTTCAAGCTTCAATCACAAAGTTTATTACTAAAATGAGAAGTGGTAATGTAGAGACACATAACTAGCAAACTTGTTTTGAACAAGTGAGTAATATGTGCTCAGCTTCAAATAGGGCATATTATCATATCTATCATGGTCAGAAAACCTGATCACAGAACTGGAGGAGAAGAATGCAAAAGACAGTCATCAACTCCCAGAAGTCTTTCAACAATTTGCCAGCAATCCAGAAAAGTACATCAGAACCCATACTTCCCATAATAGCTAATGGTGGCACCTTCATGAGTGGTATAGCCTCTTGTAAATTGCTCATGCCACCGTAAATTAGGCAAGCAGTCCCAAGTTAACTAAATGGGTTAAAATACATAAAACTAAGATGGAGGGTAATGGGGAAGAAGGGTTTTAATGAGAAGGAGAGTAAGAGAAGAGAGTAGTTTGGGAGAATAAAATTAAAAGGTATTATAGACCCTAAAAATGACAACACAAAAATACAAATTATAAAAATAGATAAGCAAATAAATAAATAAATAAGTAGATAACAATACATAAGAAAAAATAAACCTCCACAGTGATATCAGTTGAGAAGTATGTCTGGCTCCTGCTACGTGGTGAGGAATGTGGTTCTTCCCTGCAGATGCCCTCTGCTCTGATTCATTTGCCACTCTGGAAAAGAACAGGCTCTACTCCTCTGGAATTTTTCCCATACTTAACGATATGAACAATAATTCAGTCTTTTCCAAAGTCATGTTTCTTCTATTTAAAAGGTACGTAAGTCAATATAAGAAACATTCACCCACTCTTCAATTTAAGGTCTACATGGAGAGTGGATTAGTACTTGATTCTGAATTCAGGTAAATTATTATAAAATATTCATTCACACCCTGGTGGATGCTCACACTTTCAGTCAGCAATAAAGAACTAAGAAAAATAAGGGAAAAGAATCCTTATGATCACAATGGATTCAGTATGGAGCTTCTCATCATTCTATACTAAGGTAATTACTGATAGGTCAAAAGACCATATTCTTGTGAAATTCAGAATGTGTGGCTAGGCAGATCAGTCTGTGGATAAAGGGCTTACTATAATAGCACGAGTATCTGAATTCATAACTACAGAACCCACATAAAAGGCTCAACAAGGGTTGAAAAAGATAGCTTAGTGGTTAAGGAGCTTTCCTGTGAAGACAATGGATCCAGGTTCAACTCCCCAGAACCCATGTAAGCCAATTGCACAAAGGTGGCATGTGAGTCAGGAGTTCATTTGCAGAGGCTTAGAGGCCCTGTTGTGCCAATTATCTCTTCCTTTGTCTCTCTCTGTCATATTTTGTAAACAAATTTAAAAAAAGCTCAACAAAATAGCACTACCATTGATTATCTCAGTGTGACTGGGGGAAGGAATGGAGTAAAGGAAGGGGAATCATTTGAGCTCTTAACCTGCCTGCTAGGCCGGCAAATCACAGAAGGTAGAAGACAGAGATCAATAATCAAAGTTGTCATCTGACTTCTTTTATGCTAATGCCTGAAAACACACAAATACACACATGTGCATGCACATGCACTTGTACACACACACACACACACACACACACACACACACACACACAAATCCATATTGTTTCCATAGAGATAACAGCTATTAACTGATAGTGTATTAAAGAGGAGATACACTGCTTTCCATCTTAAAGGAAAGGAATTTACATGAACAACAAAAGAAGCCTATGACAAATAGCACTTCACAAATTAGATAAAAATAAAAAAAATAAATAAAAGTTTATTAATTATTACAGTCACAGGCACAGACCTTGGAGTAACACATAGAAAGTGTCTGAGGTTTAAAAGAAAGAAGGAAACAAGAAGTAAAGAAGGAAGAGAGGGAGGAAGAGATAGAATGAGGAAAGGATGGAGGGAACAAAGAAAAAACAATGAAAAAAAGACCAAGCTAAATTTTTTTTTTTTTCACCATAACAATTTTCCTTAGTTAGAGTAGAAATAATTTTTACTTTGGGACATCAACTTAAAAAGAAACAAGAAAGCACAGAGTACAATTTTTCCATATGGCTGCAGAAAATAATTCACTAAAAAATAGCATGGTTATTGAGATTAGTCACAGCTAAAGTTAATACATATATTAACAACTAAAGGTTAATTCAAAAGAAGTGAGCAGTACTTTTTGCAAAATCTGGCAGAAAACAGAGGTGAAAATAAGGCATTGCTAATCTATGTTGAATCATTTTTTTAAATATGGGATTGATAAGGTGCATTCTTGATTATCTACATAAAGTATTCTTTAAAATCAGAATAACCATGAAATAAACTCATTCTATATGCTTTAGGTTGATATCTATGTTATTTTTGACATTAACAGTCATTGTGCTTCTAAAGGTAAATGTGTCCTTGCCTATTGTTGCACTATAAGCTGTAAACTGGCTTCTTAAAATGGTTTGCAAAATGAAGAAGAAAGGGCTAAGGAGACAGCTTGAGGATCAGGTAAAGAGTTTGTTTAGGACATATGAATTTTTTTTAGGTAGGGTCTTGCTCTAGCCAAGGATGATGTGGAATTGACTATTTAGTCTCAGGGTGGCCTGAAACTCATGACCATCCTTCTACCTCTACTTCTTGAGTGCTGAGATTAAAGGCATGGGCCTCCAGGCTTGGATTAAGATATTTTTAAACAGGCAAAATACGCCAAAAAAAATTAAAATAGTGTACTTCAATTGAATGACTGAATGGCACTGGAAAAAATGAACAGAATTTATTACCTGTTTAGGTGGTGTATCAGGTGACTATCAGTTTCTCTTTAAGTGTTATATATTAAAATTTATATGGGGATAAGTTATTTTAGATAGAATTAAAATAATAATTTCTGGTGGTATTATCCTACAATGTAGAGCCAAGACAGGCTATGTTGTTTATGTGTTGGGTTGTTTTGTTTTGTTTTTTGAGATAGGTTCTCTCTCTCATCCAGGCTGACCTGGAATTCACTATGTAGTCTCAGGGTGGCCTCAAACTCATGGTGATCCTCCTAACTATACCTCCCAAGTGCTAGGATTGAAAGCATGCACCACAAAGCCAGGTTAAGGCAGAATATGGTAAAAGTAGATTGTTTAAGAAATGGTTTATAGCCAGTCGTGGTGGCACACGTCTTTAATCCCAGCACTGGGAGGCAGAGGTAGGTGGATCACTGTGAATTCCAGGCCACCCTGAGAATACATTGTGAATTCCAGATCAGCCTGAGCTAGAGTGAGACCCTACCTTGAAAAAACAAAAACAAAACAAAACAAACAGCAAAAAAAAAAGGTTTATAAAGAGCATACATTAAGTTTAGTCAGCATCTCTAAACATTACTTATCTCTATTGCTCATCTGTGCTGCTCAGGACAAAGACACAAAGGCAGAGGAAACCTAGTGACATTGCTTTAGGTGAATGATTTACATAGTTGTATGATTAACTTTAGGAAAAGTTGTAAGTAAAGAATTTACCATTTTACAGCAATTATCTCTGAAATGGTATTAGTAATGCTCATAAGGAATATTGCCACCATTTTTCCCCCATAGTCCATTCCCATATTTCATTCCTATATTTCATTTGCACAGTGTGGATTTATACTTCATTCCCACAGATTAGGAGCATATATTTGAAAAAATACTAAAACTTTCTGATGTTGATCCTAGTTATGATTAATTGCATGTTTATGAAAAGTAACTATTCTATCTGTGTCAGGTTGGAACTATCAGCCAGGAAAGAATATTCTAAGAAAAATATCTGAAGGCATCCTCTCAGAGGGGTATTCTACTGAAGAAGTTTTTGTGGATGCACCTGTACATGAGTTCCACTTCCTTATCTCTGGGAAAGTGGTGACCTCACCCCCAGTGAAGGTGTTCTTAGACATCTCCATTAGCCAGCACACCCTACTGTACATGGTTTGAAGCATGAACAATCCCTACACTGGGGATGACTAGCAACATGGCAGTTTTACGATGACAAAATGAGTTTTAGCCCCACCTAAAGTATATATAAACACTCTGTCTCAAACAAAACTAAAAATATTAGCCATACCAGTAAGGTTGTGAGGAATTTGGGACATTCATGCATTGTGTATTGTTAGTGGAATGGAAAACATTTTGGCAAAAGAGTCAAATGCACAAAATATGCATGACCCATATTACCTTGTTACTATAATTCTTGGTATATATTCCTCAAAACATGGAAAATAGCTTTATAATAATAATTTGAATCACATATCCATAATAGGATTATTTTCACTAGTCTAAAATTGAAAATTACTCAGATGATAATCAACCAACTAATAGATATACAAATTCAGGAATATAAATTCAAATTGAATAGTATTATTTTTCAAAATTCAGGTGGATATATATGTTATAAAACCAGACATTATAAAAAATATTATGCTAATGAAAGAATCCAGACCAAAAAAATCAGATACCATATGATTTAATTTCTCTGGATAAAATAAGCACAGTAAGTACATACAGAGACATAAGGTGTGCTAGTTAACACTAGGTACCAGGTATATGGTAATGACACCCCCATGGGTTTCACTTTTTGAATCAAGAAAGCCTCCATAATATAATATAATATAATATAATATAATATAATATAATATAATATAATATAATATAATGGGGAGGGCTTGAAATGTATATTATCCCACTTAATGTTTAGATTGGTGAATTTAATTTTTTTTTACATTTTACCATATAGCAAAACTAGTGATTATAAACATAGCAGTACATAAATTCCCATCACATGTGTTTGATTTAGATGATATTAAAGGATTCTTAAGATTTGGGTTCACTTATTTATTGGTTTAAATCATCTCATGTTTTCAAAATTAAAACAATTCTATTGATTTGTTTTTGGCTAAGTTGCATCCAAGCTTAGTTAACATGAAGGATGCATTTGAATGCACATCCTTTTCATGATTGCCAAGACGGCTTAGCAGAGGGCTTTATCCATTCCAATTGGATTTATTAAAATAAAAGAGCAGGATGGTTTTCCAAATCCAGGATGCTAAATAGTCTTTGTCTGTCTTTGGTTTATATTCAAGACCAACATCAATTGCCTTTAGCATATATGTCATTTACCTTTTCAACATTAAATTAAAATGGAAGTATAGGATTCCTTTTTGGGAAACACATCACACACAAACTCTTCCAATCAGAGTAGTCATCTGTGACAATGGAATACTGCACATGTTATGTGAATGATATTAATCATGACAAACAAAAAGTAAATTAAGCCATGCAAAACTTTACTTTGGAAACTGATGACATCAGGACAAGATAGGGGGATTTAGGTCTGACTTTTCTCAAAAAAACTGATTTGGCAACAACATATTTTCTGTTTAAAATCTAAGAATAGTTGTGAAACAATAGTACTTATTCTGATGCAAAATCAAACATGAATTGCCTTAAAATGGCAAGGAAAAATGGAAAACCTCTGGCATTTGCCTGCTCTTCTGTGATACTTCTGCCAAGTGGAATGTGGTCCATCCAGGAGGAAATCTGTACTTGGAACCCTCGCTTTCAGTGGCCACAAAGACACAGACCGTGTCTAGCATTCCAGCCACACTGAGCACTGCCTGAGGAACTCGTAATTGTCTGTTTCATGTGACTTAGGACATAAACAGAACTGGAGATACTGTTTAGAAAGCCCTAAAAACACAATTACCAGAGGTAGACCTTCAGCTTCATGGAGAAAAAAAAAAAAAAACAGAGATATCAAGAGTCTCTGAGATATAACCAAGAGATTCTGACCAGTAAAAAATCATTTAAATTATCAGAGGCAAATTGGGTGGAGACACAGCCTGAGAAAAAATTGTTCCAAGCTGATGCATTTTCTTTTTCTTCTCTGCACATAAATAATTAGTGGTGAGGGTAGTCACTTCCTCAAATGTTTAGCCACAACTGGAATAGCAACGAAACTCAAGAAATCCAATGAGGCAGTTATGCATGATCCAATAAAGAAATCAAAATGACAGAAACTAAATACAAAAAATGTACATTTTTTAACTTTTTGGCAATAATTTAAAATAAATACTTGAACATTGTCACTTAAATAATAGAGAACGCACACAAAGAAAATCTTAGACATCATGCATGAGCAGAGGTAGTAGCTCTCTTACACTATTTGAGCTAACATAACAAGCTACCAAAACCAGAAAACATGATGAGCAGTGCCAATGTATTTTCATACTTCTGGAGCCTAAGAGCTCCAAGATGAAGACAGTGGGTGCTTGTTTCCAGGTAAAGCCCCTCCCATGGGAAGAACATTCATGTTGATTCCTCTCATGGTGGCATACAGCTAGAACACTGGGTCTCCTTTAACATTGCACTCATCCTACTGGGCTTCACTGTTAGGAATTCATCACTCCCACATGGTCACACCTCTCAATATTATCATACTCAAAATTATATTTTTAAACTCTTTTTTAAAATTTATTTTATTTTATTTGTTTTAGAGAGAGAGAGAAAGAGAGAGAGAGAGAGAGAGAGAGAGAGAGAGGAAGAAAGGCAGCTGTATAGATAGAATGGGAGTGCCAGGGCCTTCAGCCACTGTAAATGAACTCCAGACTATGTGCCACCTTGTGCAGCTGGCTCATGTGCATCCTGGGTCTGTTTGCTTTTGCAGGCAAGCGCCTTAACCACAAACCCATCTCTCCAGCCCCAAGATTATATTTTAACATGGAAATTTTAACGGGACATAATCAGACCATAGCATTACACTTTTGATTATTCAAATTTCACATCCTTCTCATAGGACAACTATCTCCATAATATTTTAATATGACCATGGATTTTGGAATACCAACACAGTTAGATTGTGAGTTTAAAATAGAGTATTTCACCTCTTATTTATGTAATGGTAATGATATTTGCAAATAAAATACCCACAGGCTATACTAAAACAAGCATGACACTATGCAAAGACAGTCATACCAAGGAAAACACAAAAAAGGAAAGAGAAAACACAAAAGCTTCAAGACCTACAGAAACCGTGAACAAATGATGGATAGCAAGACCTGTATCAGTGAGTGCTATGAGGGAGATTATGCAAATTAAACTTAATCAAATGCCATTCTTTAACTTGGTAAGGAGTAAAACCAAATTAAGGGCCAAAACATGGAGCCTTTGGAGAGATGCCTCACTGGTAAAAGCACTTGATGGTCAAGCCGGATGACTCAGGTTCAATTCCCAGTACCCATGTAAAACCAGATGCACACAATGGTGGATGAATCTGGAGGTCCTTTGCTTCAGCAAGAGGCCTTGGCATGTCCTTTTCTTCCTCTCTTTCTCAGTCTCTTTCCCTCCGCCTCAAATAAATATGTTTCAAAGAACCAAAAAGGATATAATTATGTGATGTCTGTAAGAAGCTTACTTCATATCTAACAAACTATATCTTTTTTGTTAAATAAAGATGGAAAGATATTCCATGAAAATTATGAAATGTATAGAGATGTCTATACTAATATCTTATAAAATAGAATATAAACAAAATGATGATAGGAGACATAGGATAGTATATCAATAGAAAAATATGTATTCACCAAGAAGATATAAATATCTATACACCGAATTTGAGAAGTTATAAATATAGGAAGTACAATGTAACAAGTGAAAGGGTAAATTCAAAGGAATAGTCCAACAATAGTAACCTTCAATGCTGCACTTTCAATAATAGATAAAAGACCCAGACAAGAGATCAGCATGGAATTAGAGGACTTCAACAGTGATGGAGCCACACTGACTGAGCACATACCTGAATAGTCTCTCAGCCGCAGACTACTACACATACTTTTCAAGTGCACATGGCTCATTCTACAGGATAGAACAAAAATGAGGTCATAAGCAAAGTCTTAATAAAGTTAAAACTTTTATATCATACAAAATAATTTATTGCATATGAATGTATATGTGGTATAAGTATGAAGTTTGCATGTTTGTATGTGAAACAATCTATGCATGTGTGAGTTCAAAGTTGTCTGCATACATATGGAAGCCAGAATTCACTAAAAAGAGGCTCTTTAATTACGTCCCTCTTTATTTTATTTTTTTCATATTTTATTTATTTATTTGCAAAGAGAGCTAGACAAATTATACAGTTACTTTTTGACCAACAGTAATAGAACATTTGTTTTTTTTCTGTTTTAATATTTTATGTTTATTTATATATGAGAGAGAAAGAGAAAGAGAGAGAATACAAATGGATATAACAGATCCTCTAGCCACTGCAAAGAAACTCCAGATGCATGTGCCACATTGTGCATTTGGCTTATGTGAGTGTTGGGAATCAAACCTCAGTTTTTTTTTTTCTTTCAAGCACCTTAATCGCTATGCCATATCTCCAGCCACCAACTTTATTTTTTTAAATAAGGTCTTGCTCACTAAACTTCAAACTCACATTTTTAGCTGGAGAAGGCAGTAAGGCCATATTTTCCCCAACCAAATGCATGGATTATAAATTCATACAATTTGGCCCAACATTTGCTTGGTGTTGGGGATTCCAAACTCAGGTCCTTGAATGGCAGCCACATTAACCCTGAATAATCTTGCCACTCACAAGAACATTTTTTTTTCAATTATAATAGAATGGAACCAAAAATATATAGCACAAAAATACCAGGACAGTTTATATATTTATATTTTCTATAAATTTATATATTTATATATAATTGATATTTGTGACTATTTATATATTTGTGAAAACTTAAAATACATGAGGATAAACACAAAGGTATAAAGAATACTAGTAAAATAACTTAAGGTGAATGAAAATGAAGATTTAGCATACTAAAATTTCTGTACTAGTGGGGAAACACTAAGATACTTATAAACACACATATGTAAAACAAAGAATATACAAACCTAAAAACCTTCTGTCATGAAACTATAAAAACTAGGAAAGCAAAAAAGCTACAAGACATACTCATCATCTTAGGTTACACTGATAAAAATAAAAATAGCAGAAGCATAAAACTGACAATGATTACAGTAGAGTGATGCAGACAAAGGGAAAACTACTACAATAAAGGAAAGTAGGAATTGTGGTTTTTTTTTTCTTTGTTGTTGTTGCTGTTTTTTAGTCAATAAAATTGACAAGAACCAGTAGGACCAACTAAGAAGAAAAATCAAAGGCTTCAAATAACTAAAATAAGAAATAAGAAAGTGAAATTTACAGTCATACAATTGAAAAATATAAGACTACAGAAAAATGCTTTCCTAGAAATAGATAGCAAAGTATATTAAATCATGAAATAAGTAGAAAATTTGAATGAATTGGTATTGAGATAAAATTCATAATATAAAACAAATTTCAAACAACAGAAGTCCAAGACCAGATGGCTTCCCAGGAGACTTCTCCCAAACATTTAAAGAAGACCCAGCACCAAAAGTTCTGAAATTCTTCTAAGGATCAGATGCTGTTAACACAGACCAAAGTGTTAGCCTGACAGCAAAGTTCTTGAAAAAAAACAATTACAAGAAAATAACATGATGGTTAATGTCCTTGGTAAATACTGATGGACAGCATTCTCACTTTAAACACTAGGATGTCAAATCCAAGAATACCAAGAGAGGACTCTTTATTAGTACCAAGTAAGATTTATTCCTAGAATGTGTGAGTGGCTGGAGAATGTTTCAGTAAAACATTAAGCAGGGAGCTGGGGATATAGTTCAGCAGGGAGCTTAATGCTCACCTTTCATATACAAAACCTAGGGTTTGATTCTCAGCAAGTCATGAAAACTAGGCATCTCTTCACAATTTTGTAAACATAGTATTTAGCAGATAAAGGGAGGAAAATTACAAAGTCACTGGGAAAATTAACAGGTCACAGTCATAGTCAGCAGCATAGGAAGTTTGAGGCAAGCCTGGGCTACAGAGTTTACTGTCTCACAAAAATAAATAAAAATAAAATAAATAAAATAAAATAAAATAAAATAAAATAAAATAAAATAAAATAAATCAGGCACTGGAATTAACTTTATTGACAAAATAAAGAACAAAAATACATGACTATGCTAAGAAATGCATTTGATATTACAAATTCAATTGTGTGAAAATAATAATGGTACTAGTTATAAATTAAATAATTTTTAGACTTTCTATTTTTAGTGTCATGTGTGCAAAATGATAAGCAAGTGCCCCTCACACATGCACTTTTATTTTACATTTATTGAAAAAAATTATTTTAAATTTATTAAAATTTAGATATGCATCATGAGATTTCCTTATGTAGAGACAAAGAAACAAATTAAATCAGTAGAATAAGATCTTTCTAATTTTATATTCTCTGAGTCATCAATATTTATACTTATCCAAACAAAGATATCATATCTTCTGAGACAGTCAGAGGGTCAATTTGCCACATTTGCTAAACTATAATTCATTTTTATATCTAGGTTTTATTTCAGCTTCAAATCCCCTTACTGAAAATTTCACGCTCATGCAATAACAATGACAACAAATTCAGCCTGATGCCTGGCTGCCTATTTTAAGATGAGTTTGACTTCTGTCATACTTGACGGGCAAACATGGGACTAATGAGTTTGTAATTACAGGCTCAACACTTATTCTTTCTCTTATGTATCTGCCAGCTTAGAATAAGAATTCCTCTCCATCCTTTACACTAAAAGTTCCTAGGGCAGCCCCAAGGTCAAAGCCATCCAGAAGAGTAAATGTCCTATTAAGACTGCTTGTGCATGCATATGGATGAGAGTAAATAAGATGGATGCCCATCCTTCATGGTTATATAAGGCCATGGATAAAAGAGGATACAGTTGTAGTTTTTAACAGAGCAAATGAGCCACATAGGTTATAGAGATTGTGGGGTAGAAAAATCAAACTGAATTAAGATTATTTCCAAGTTTCTAATTATATTATTATTTACATCAAATTACTTCTAGGTTTTGAAGTGTTTTTGTTGTTGATAGTTATGTAGATAGTGGGTTTACAGTCATGCTGGTACCATCTTTAGCCTCCTCACTGTCTCACCCCTTTGAAGGGATCCTCCTCACTGGGGAATGTGAGCTGTGCATTGTGGGGGTAGTCATCAGTTATGGGGAAAAGGCAATGTCTTTGTGCATAATGTCCCAACTTGTGGCTCTAACAATCTTTTCACACCCACTTCCACAAATTTCCTTGAGCCATGTTGGGATTGTTTTAAGTCTACTTCAGTGATGAGGTCTAGGAAGCCTCTTTGTCTCTGGATATCTGGTTTGGTAGGAATTGAGTGTTCTTTTTGTCTATCTCCTTCACCCTTGTGTTGGTACCAGGTTCACCAAGAAAGCAGCACTCTTGCTCATTTCCCCCATTCCTCTGTGGTTTCAACTGGACCCTGGTGAGGTGTGATGGGCTAATTTTCTCCTCAGGTTTTACATCCATCTGAAAAAAATAGAAGCAAATTCTCCAAAAGAGAGAGAAGTGAGCACCAGATAAATGGGATAACCATTATTATTTTAGAGAGAATTTACTATATGTACAAACAACCCACTCAAAAAATGTGACAGAGAACTGTACAGGGATTTTACAGAGGAGAAATACAAATGACAAATACACACTTGGAAAATGTTCTATATTCCTAAAGAGCAGGGAAATGTAAATTAAAACAATTATGAGATTCCACCTTACCCCAGTAAGGATAGCAAAAAAAAAAAAAAAAAAAAAAAAAAAAAAAAAAAAAAAATCTAATGAAAACAAATACTGGCAAAGTTGTGGAGAAATAGGAACCTTCATTCACTGTTGGTGGGAAGGTAAGATAGTAAAACTACTATGGAAAGCAATATGGAGACTCCTAAAAAGGTTGACAATAGAATTACCAACAGAACCAGTTGTTCCCTTACTGGGCATTTACCCTAAAAGCTCCATGCCTCAGTTCAAAGAGATTTGCTCAACCATATTTATAGCTGCTCAATTCATAGCAGCTACTGTCATCAATACAGATGTCTATCATTAGATGAATAGATAACAAAGACGTGGTATATCTACATGATGAGATGCTACACAGCAGAAAGGAGAAATGACACATTCATATTTGAAGAAAAATGGTCTTAACTTGGAGCAGATCATTCTCATCCAAGGAACTCACCCAATCACGGAAAGATAATCATCACATGGTCTCACTCATCTGTGGCTTCTAACCTGAATTGGTTTGAGATGCTGGCATACCTAATAAGCATCTTGAAGGCTGGACAGTATGGAGGGTGAGGTAGGAGGGGAAGGTAAGGGTGTGAGGGGACACAAAACTGCACCAAAATGGAAATGGTACCATAAAATCCTATATCGTGAAAAACAGACTAAAAGGTTGAACCTTCATCAGGTCCTTAGAGGGACACCTGAGTTACAGAGACATGGAGAGGGTATGGTGAAGATTAACCTTAATCTTCTCCTCCTCCTCCTGTCTCTCTCTCTGTACTCTACTCTACTTTCTCTTCTCTCTGTCCTTTTATATTACCTTTTTCTTCCTTCTTTTCCCTTAGTGCTATGCTGTAACTCCCAATACCAGTATGTGGTTAACATCAACAATGAGCTATTGATCAGAGAGACCTACAAGGTTTCCCAAAAGAAACAGATTTCTTTCAGAATACTTGATGACCCACCAAAGGTTAGTGGTATGTCCCTACTGCCAAAGATGCCATATGCTGTTGGGATGGGACATGGAGTGACCTGACTGGAATCTGGAAGGGAGTTAGTACCCACACAATTAACTTGTCTATTTACAGAAGTTATTACATGAGTGACTGTGGGAAAGTGACCAATATGTGTCCATGCAACAAGTGTTCAAAGCTTCTCAGCAGCAAACTTGATGCTCACACAAGTGCAACAGTGGCACACAGCCATGGTGTGTAACCAACTGCTCTTGACTTGGTTAACAGATCTGCTTAGTGGAACAGAACCCATATGTGGAACTGGGAAACAAGTCACAACCATATCCAGAAAAGGAGCCACTATCCAATATCAAGCTCCCACCAATCGTGGGCTACAAGAGGTTTTCAAGCTTTTAATTCTCTCTCTCTCCTAATTTTTAAGCATATGGTTTTTAATTTTCTGCTACAGTTTAGATGTATCTTATCTAGGAAAACTCATGCTGAAATGTACTTGCCAGTGTGAAAGTACTGACAACTATAAGGCCCTTTATGAAGCATTTAGATTATGAGATCTTTACCCTCATGAAAGTCTAATTCAGTTTTGAGAAGAGTGTTAGTTATGTATGGACCATAAAATGTCAATCCCCTTTGACCCCTTCCCTCATCTATAGATATTTCCTATACCTTTGTTTCCACTATGCTCTGGAGCAGCATGAAGCCATAAAAAGTTACAACCATTCTATGTTAGGGTTCCCAACTTCAATGATAAGAAGCTGAATAAACCTTTCTAATTTATAAATTACTCAGGACCAGGATTCTGCTAAAAGAGCAAATATGACATTGGTATTTCATTTTATGCATCTGGTAATACAATATAACAGACTCAAAGGGGAAAGAATTCCAAATAGTTGCTGTTCTAGCAGAAAGGATATGAAATTTATACAGTGGACTTAAAATGTAAATAGTACTTTGGGACAATACACTGTTAGCACTATGATCTTGTCTCAGAACACTTATGTTATAACAATTGTCATTTTAATTCCTGTAAATTATTTCAATTTTTGCTGCAAACCCTTAATGCCTCCCATCTCATAGAGAAAGTGACTTCCTGAAGTCTATGGGTATATATACTATACTATAATATCCTAGTATAATAGGCTTATCTGCTGGTGCAAATATTATAACAACATATATTACCTATAATGAGTTCTTTTATAATTCTGGCCTCCACTCTCACCCAGGACAATTCAGACCTTATGTCATCTCCAGTGGCAAAGTAAGAACTGAAGGTTACATATATTCAGATATGGTTCTTCTGCTTCTCTTTAACTGGTGATTTTCATATGACTGAAGGCTGGACCCATTCTCCTTTGGCAATATACTAATTTTAATAAAACTGTAATTTCCCACATTTATTTCAGATTCTGAAGGCAAAATCCCAGATGTCTTGCTGACTAACTAGTTCTATTGTTCCTCCAGCAGATATCTTCCCTGAGCAGAAAGACATAGAACTGCTATGCCATGAATTACAGAAAGGGGGAAAGGAGAAAATGCAGTAGGTCAGAAAGGAAAAAAAAAAGTTTGAAAATTATATCTAAAAATATTTTCTAACCAAACCAGTATAGGGATGGTCATTGAAGATCATATGTTATCTGATAACTGATGCATAAGTCCTCACACACAAAATTGTTTGAATTGGATGAAAAATGCCAATTTGAGAATCCATCTGTGGAAGGGGGGGAATCTTGTGCTCACATCTGAGAGGCTTTCAATGTTGTAAATATAGCTTAAGTTTGGAGGACATAAAAGTTGGAGATGAATAAAAATAAGACAGGTAAGATAAATATGACATTGCTTATATCAGATCTTATTGAGCAGACTTTATGTTAAGGGCAATGGGAAGTTTTGAAAATGCTTAAATCAAGAAAAGTACCAGAATTATTGGAACTGTAGAAGTCTCTGGTTTCAAGGGCAAAGGGAAATCCTTCATAATTTTCACTTCTAAATTCTTATTTTCTTCCACAGTGTTTATGGGCTACTACTTTATTCTGTACTAACACTTTATTTTACAATATATATGTGGTAAATGAACCACATCAAATAAGTAACTTCAGAAAATGTGTTTGGTTTTCTTACCAAGATGCAAATTTAGTTACTTATTAACACAGTATATTATGCATTAAAAAGAAAACATATTCATTATTAAGATACATTAAAATTCCATATGTGAAAAACAATTTCAATTTAATAAATTATGAAATCTTTACATTTAAGTTAAATACAACTTAATAGTGTACTATTTTATTATACTTATGGATTTGCAAATTATCTTCAGAGAAACATTTAACATTTTTCTATTCTAATTCAGCTGATACAACTGAAAATTAACTATGAATGTTAATTCAAATGTAAATTAAGTTTCTTCACGTTCAACATACAATGTGCACTTGTAAGAAAAATGTAATTATGCAGCATATTACTATGTACAAAAATGAAAATAGTGCTGAAAAGATGGCTTAGTGGTTAAGGCACTTGCCTGAAAAGCCAAAGGACCTAGGTTCAATTCCCCAGGACCCACATAAGCCAGGTGCATGAGGTGGCACATGTATTTGGAGTTTGTTTTCAGTGGCCAGAGGCCCTGACATGTCCAGTTCTCTCTATCTGCCTCCCTCTCTCTCTCTCTCTCTCTCTCTCTCTCTCTCTCTCTCTCTCTCTCTCTCACTCTCACACACACACACACACAAATAAGTAAATAAAAATTTGAAAAATTAAGCCTGGTGTGGTTGCACATGCCTTTAATCCCAGCACTTGGGAGGCAGAGGTAGGAGGATTGCTGTGAGTTTGAGGCCACCCTAAGACTACAGAGTGAATTCCAGGTCAGCCTGGACCAGAGTAAAACCTTACCTCGAAAAACCAAAAAAAAAAAAAAAAAAATTAATTAATTAATAAACAAAACAATCAATATACAACAAAATACCCAGTACTTTACACTTTGGTACATTTCTACTTGATATCACATATTTGGAGCCAAGGAAAAAAGGTCCACAATTTTCAAACTCTCTCCAAAGACAAAGTCCCCACATTCCTAAGTTTCTCTCACCTACTCTTAAGTATCTGATCTGCTGTGACCCTTCTCACTCAGTGCCTTTTCCTGCCATTCACATGGAACCTTCTTTCTGCTCCCAGAAAATGCCAGTCACTCTCTTCATACAGATGATTTGAAGTCACTCTGCTTTTTGTCCAATGACTGCCTTCAAGTGTCCGCATGCCTGTGTCTTGATATCTCCATGCCACTTTTACAAGCCACTGACCCCCATGAGGCATTTTCTAACCACAACAAAAAGTGGCCGTCTCCTTTCAGCACGCTACTGCAATCATGACACTCCTTCAACGATTTTCTTCCTGAGTACTTATCATTTTGAAACACACTGCTTCATGTTCTAGTTTATTTCACTGCTTCTCTCACTTTTAAAATGTACATCTTGACATAAGCAACACTTTTATTTTCTTTCTCCTGTACCTTCAGGACTTAGTGAAGTGCTTGGAAATTATGTGTGAAGAAATATTGTTTGAGTGAATGGAAAACTAAAGTTTTCAAGATTTGTGTTCTGTGACACTTAAACCTTTGAAGCTTACTTTTATTATCAATATTTAGTTTTATAATTATTAACCAAATAATGTATGTGTGTAGCATATGTGATGTGCTGTATGTATGTGGGTCATGTATGTATGTGTGTGGATATCTGTGCCTCCCACTTATTGTATGTAAAAGAAGAGAACACCAGGTATCTTCCTCTTTCAATCTTCTAGTCTTTCCTTGAAAATAGTCTCCCATTGAACTGAAAACTAATGATTTCCCTCAGACTAGATGACCAGGGAGTCATGGCACTTGTTTAGTCTCTGATCTCCAAAATTGTGAGTGCTCATGCTTAGCATTTTACATGGGTGCTGGGGAACTGCTTTTAGGAAAATAAAGCTCTCTTAAGCACTTATACTTAAGCAGTAAACAGTCTTATTCACTGAGCTGTCTCATAAGCACTTGGATGTTACTACTGCTATTCTGATTTTCTTTTGATTTGTCAATGTATATCATAGAATTGTTATTTATTTATTTACTGTCTTTGTTTATTTATTTATTTTGTTTTTTGAGGTAGGGTGTTGCTCTATTCCAGGCTGGCCTGGAATTCACCATGTAGTCTCAGGGTGGCTGTGAACTCATGGCAATCCTCCTACCTCTGCCTCCCCAGTGCCTGGATTAAAAGCATGTGTTACCATGCATGGCCATCATAGACATATCTTTCTAATTTAGCTATCTTATTTTGTTTCTATAGTTAGGTACATACTCCCCCTCCGAAGGTACCCTCCTCTTTGGGGATGTCAGTTATCCCCATATGGATTGCTGACGGTTCATAGTGGAGGTATCAGTCAGTTTTGGGGAAAAGGCAATGTCCCTGTGCACAATGTCCCAACTTCTGGCTCTAACAATCTTTCTGCCCCCTCTTCCACAAATTTCCCTGAGCCATGTTGGGTTTGTTTTAGGCCTAATTCAGTTTTTTTTTTTTTTTTTTTTTGAGGTACAATTTCACTCTAGACTAGTCTGATCTAGAATTCATTATGTAATCTCAGGATATCCTCAAATTCATGGTGATCCTCCTACATCTGCCTCACAAGTGCTGAGATTAAAGGTGTATGCCACAATGCCTGGCTTGTAATTTAGTTTTGAAATCAATGCTACTTTGTTTTATCTTTTTAAAAATTATCATTCTTTTTTAAGTTTTTTGTTATTATTATTATTATTTTTTTTTTATTTTAGAGCGAGACACAGAGAGAGACAGAGAGAGAGGGAGAGAGAGACAGAGAATGGGCATGCCAGCAGTCTCTCAGCTGCTGTGAAAGAAATCCAGATGTGTGCGCCCCCTTGTGGGCCAGTGTGGCATTGCACCCTTGCGTCACTTTACAATTGGCTAACCGTGGGACCTGGAGATTGAAACCAGGTTCTTAGGCTTAGGAGGCAGGCGCCTTAATGGCTAAGCCATCTCTCCAGCCCAAAATTATTATTCTTTGAGAGAGAGAAAGAGGGATAAAAAAAGAGAGGGGGGGAGATGGACAGAATGGGCACACCATGGCCTGCAGTCATTGCAAATGAACTCCAGATGCATGCGCCCGCTTGTTCATAAATATGGATTACGTGGGTCCTGGAGAGTTGAATTGGGATCCTTTGGTTTTGCAGGCAAATTCCTTAACCGCTAAGCCATCTCTCCAGCCCTACTTTGTTTTATAATTAACAATAGTTCCTTCCTTTTAAAAATAATATTGGATAATTTTTGATTTAATAGGAAGAGTTTGAATTATCTCATTTTATTTGAAGTTATAATATGTTTTAAACAATATCTACCACACTGTTAATGTCTTTTAGTTGTTCTGTAATTTGATGTTTTCTTTTTTCATATTTCCCAGTGCTTTTGAGTTCTACTAAACTATGTCTTTACCTTTATTCTCCATTGACTTAATTATTTTAGTGGTTCTGGTGAGCATTTCCACTATACATGTTTGTGCCATAAGGCTACTCTGCAATCATGGTACACTGCTTCATCCCAAGTGCAAAAATCTTGCAATAGTATACTACTAATCCTTCTTCCTAAGCTTTTCTTTTGCCTGTCTTTTGAAATGGAAGATACAAATATTATTTGGCATGTGTTCTTTGGAATCACTTTTTCAAAGTTACAAAAAAAGACTGTGAATGTACACTTAGCTAGCTAACCTGCAATTCTCGTGTTAGAAGTTTGAAGTTCTGAGTCTCTGAAATAATAGTTGTAAGCTCAAGTAATAATGTAACTTAAATGCCATAAACATCTGTAGAGTGAATTACACAGGAATATAAGAACCTAACTGTGTGCTTGATAAATATTCCTATTTCATTGTCAGATGAAGTCAAGAGAAATTTTAATGAGTAATACTTCATAACATTAAAGAAAAATTTTAAAATTTGAACATGTTAGATCAACTTCTAGAAATTTGAGCTACTAGAGTATTTATTGATGAATCAGAGGCAAGAAGGTAACTGTCAGAATAGATCATTGGGATATGTTAGAAAAATAAGCCAGTCTGCACTTAGTAACTGAAAGGATTCTAGACTTAGAGACAGTAAGTTTATCAGAGGATAAGAGTGAGAGGTGGAGGCGGAAATCAGAAATGCTAACTGAAAACTCGAATGCCATTTACATAACAACATATTATGCATTCACACTTCCCACCCTG
This sequence comes from Orientallactaga sibirica, assembly GCA_036365145.1. Classification (NCBI taxonomy): domain Eukaryota; kingdom Metazoa; phylum Chordata; class Mammalia; order Rodentia; family Dipodidae; genus Orientallactaga; species Orientallactaga sibirica. Next base: position 27,750,400 of record JAEOAD010000024.1, read on the forward strand.
GCTTTATTTAGAGATTACTGGTTAGCAAGGAGTTTGTAGACCATAAGAAAAAAAAAATACTATTCTGAAATATTATATAATCTTTATGGAGATACAGTAAAGAATTCATATGAACTTTGTAATTTAAGTGTAGTCTTTGGATAAACCTGGCATAAGAGTTAACCCCTCTTTGTGTCACTGCAAAGGAAGACTTTTTTCAAAATTATATGTTAAAGTAATAATTTAAAGAAAAAAACTTCTTCCTACTTACTGTTTGTGTATACTATTCTAAGGTGAAATTTCATGAAAAGATAGAACATTTGTTAAACATCTGATAAAAGCTGAAATTTCAGGTTAAAATGTCAGTACAAAAAGAGAAATTGTTTTTGATGGCTCACACCTTTAATCCCAAGATTAGGGAGGTGAGATGGGAGGATAACTGTGAGTTTGAGGCCAGCATGGGTGACAGAATAAGTTCCAGGTCATCCTGGGTTAGAGAGAGACCCTGCTTAAAATAATAAATAAATAAATAAATAAATAAATAAATAAATAAATGTTAAAAAGGGCAAAATTTTAAAATAACAAAATTTATAAGTATTTAAGGACCAAGAAAACATCATTTGATATATGAAAATTTCACATACTTGTTAAAAATATCCAGAGAGATCTTGGATTTATATTAGAAAGAATTAAAGAATGTAAAAAATAAAAATAAAATAATGAAAAAATCTGGGAGAAATAACATCTTGGGAACAAAACATAACTCAAAAATAAAATATAATAATAGGCCTGAGAGATGGCTTAGCGGTTAAGGTGCCTGCCTGCTAAGAGTAAGAACACCGGTTCCAATCTCCAGGTCCCAGGGTTAGCCAGATGCAGTGACGCAAAGGTGCAATGCCCCACTTGCCCACAAGGGGGCACACACATCTGGCATTCGTTCCCAGCAGTTGAGAGGCTGCTGGAGCCCATTCTCTGTCTTCCTCTCCCCTCTCACTCTGCCTCTCTCTGTGTCTCTCTCCAAATATATATATATGATAGATTATTAAGAGCCAGATTTGATGAGATAGCCCAATATATATAAACATAATAAAGTCTCACAAAATAACTATATCCTGTAACACAGACATACAATCTTTAAGACACATCTAGAATAAGAATTTATTCAAGCATATAGAATTATTATTTTAGTGTTCTCAAGTGGTGTTTATAATTGTATTAATTGTATAGTTACCAATTAAAAGTACATATTTTCTTCTTTAAAATGATATTACATCTTAAATGTATACATAGTCTTGATCACACATACACATATGTCCATTTCCCAAAAGCCATTAATACTACTAGGTAAATATGGCTTATAATGCTAAAGAAAATTTAGGATAGACAGGTTATTATACTCCTTTATTACTTCTAGGTTAAGTATGTTATAAATGTTTATAACCCTATAGGATCAAGTCTTTTCATCTCATCTTGAGGACACAGGAGATATCAGGTGCATCTCCCAAGTGGGTGCATAATTTGATCTGCCTGTATTGGAAATATCTCCCTACTCCTAGGATATATCTGAGTCACATATTACTGCATATCTGGTGTGTGTGAGGGTGTGTGTGTGAGTGTGTGTGTGTTTCAGTGTGTGTTCCCAGGTGTGTACATTTATGCCAGGTTGTTTCTCACATGTGTGTACATGCATATGAAGTCCTGAGGACAATGTCAGTAGTCATTTCTCAGGCATCATCCACAGTTTTTGAGAAATGACCTTGAAGTCAACAATTGTGCTGCACTGGCTGTTCAGTGAACTCCAGGGATTCCACAGTCTTCATCATAACCAGGATTTTATTTTATTTTATTTTATTTTATTTTATTTTATTTTATTTTATTTTATTTTATTTTATTTTATTTTATTTTATTTTATATTTGTTTGTTTTTGTTTTTTTCCATGTAGGGTCTCACTGTAGTCAAGCTGACCTGGAATTTATAATGTACTCTCAGAGTGGCCTTGATCTCACAATGATCCTCCTACTTCTGCCTCCTGAGAGCTGAAATTAAAGGCATGCACCACCACACCGGGCTTATAACCAGCATTTTTTTAATATGGGCCCATGGGTTTAAAAACAGATTCTCATGCATACAAGACAAGCACTTTACTGACTGGACTAGCTTAGCTACCCCACTGCATGATGAATATATCTTCTTGTGCCTTTCTTTCACCTATAAAATGACAGCATAACATTATAGAAATTAATTCAATGATACATATAAAGATTGGTACTCAAAGCCTGGCACAAATGTTTAATAAGTACTCTGACTGTAATTTTCTTAATCTCAGTTATCACAGGCTTCAGTAAAGGTGACATCTCTGTATACAGCTTAAAGAAAATAATTATGGAAACAAAAATGTTTCATTCAGAGAAATACAGTTCAAATTTTACCCATATAACAGTGGAACTTTATGTGATTTAACATCTTAGGTTTCAGTTGGGGTATGGTATATGATTCCTAATGTGTTTTAAGCTTGTAACATTATCATATTGCAATATTGCTTCTATTTCAAGAATACTATTGCTTCCATGATAGTAAGGGCTGACATTAATTTCCCCTGTAATTGAGTTTAGTACCAGAAGCATTCCACTAGTGAGCTGCCTGAGGTCATAGTTCCTTGTGTCACCTGCTACCGGTGAAAGTTATTATCCAAAGAGCTGAGAGTCATTTAACCCAAGAAGGTAAGGCCATTCAAGAGACCTGGCAGCCAAAATAGAATATCACCTTAACTGGCATTTTAAATTCAAACATGTATCCTACAGGGAACAGATTAATTTAGCTTAATCTCCCTTCCTTTAACTCAATCTCATATAACCAAGTAAGAATGCTGAAATGCCATCCATTTCAGATAACAGATGGAAAATAGCATGTTTAGAAGGAAATATTTGGATATTTAAGCTATCATAATGGTAACAGTGGTCATGACTATTCTTAACACAGCATACATTTTAAATGCTTAGTGACCCAAGGTTTTATTGAAGATATAAACTATCCTTGACTTCTGTCTTCCAGATATCTGAGATCAAGTTGTAAAGCTATACTTGAAGTGTGTTAGACAAACACTTCTGGAATGCTCAATAAACTTATAGATATAAATACATCAAGTCCAGAAACAGTCCTGGGATGAAGATGGATATTTGGTGGTGAGCTTACAGATGAAAGGATTAGAATACATTTGCATCAGGTTTGGGAAGAATGCATGCAAAGAAAAAGGTGTACAATTAGTTGGCACATTAAGGAAAGTTTACATGATTTTTGGTAAACCAAAAGAGAAATTCTCCCTAGGCATGATAACACATGGACATTAGCTCATGAGGTAGGATGATTTTAAATAAAATCATTGCCTAGTTATAGACTGAGTTCAAAGATAGGCTGGTCCATACATGAGAAATTGTTTTAAAAGAAGACAAATAAAAATGTACTGAGGTTATAGCCTAGTGGAGGATCGACTGTTCTCTGAGCATGAGGAAGGCATGAAGTTCAATTTCCAGTTCTGAAGAAATGGAAGAAAACACAAAGACAAAGAAGAAAGAAAAGGAATGAGAGAAAAGTGGAAGAAGGGGAGGGACAAAGGAAGGAAGGGAAATTTGAGTTATATAAAAATCAGATAATAGTGCATGTGTACCAGTAACAATTATTTGGATTGAGACTTGATTTTCAGATAGTCAAGAAAGTCCCAGTTTAAGTGTTTACTAAACTTCCTAGTGGTAAATTCAGAAGCTAGAACAGTATTATTTTTTGTAGTAAAAAATAATAATCTGCTTGGAGTATGTTAGTTTGGTTCAATGCAAATCTGGAACTTTTATACACTAAGGAGTATTCATTTAAGAAATTATTAGCCTTCAGTAGCTAAAGCAATCCCATTTAACTACCTTAAATTTCTACACTGCACACCTTTGGTTCTGTCCCACTGAGTTTAGGGTGTGAATTTTCTTCTGGTGGTAGAAAAAATGATGTGTTCCCTTCCATTGTCTCTCATAAGTCATTGCATCTAAGTACATTGTAATATCTCATGGGTTTAGAGCATGAGGAAATAGGCTTTATGTTAGTTGTGCTGCTATTTCTCTAGTTTTTTCTCACTATGAATAGCCTAGAAAGTTTTCTAGTGTAATAGACTGATAGACTTAGCTTTACCTAGATAATCCAACATAATTTCTTTATCTCAAAGTATAACCTATGTCATATTTGCAAAGTCTCTCTTTTTGTCACATAAATGACAAAATTAGAGATGATAGAATTTCAGATTTTTGGAAGTAAGAGAACTGAAAAGCTTTATCCTGCTGACAACTGGCCAAGGAGAAGATATCTTAGAAAAATGGACCATTAACTAATATTAAGTGGAGTGGAAAACGTGACAATTTCCAGGAGAAGCTCATCTTAGGATGAGTGTGGAATTGCATACAGCAGGTATTTCTATGTGGCAGAGTGTAATGGAACCTGAAAAGTAGAATGAGGTAAGGAATGGTAGTTCTATCAGGAGTTTTTCAATGAAAAGTGATGGAATAAAGAAGATGAAGGACTTGTGAAGGGTATAAAATTATGATCCACAGCATGGAAAGGTGTATTCTCTGTCATTGTCCCCCTGACAAAGACTGAATGGTGTACTCATGACTCTTTAATCGTAAATGATAAGGGCACTCAGTGGAAGGGAATTAAACTGATATAGTCAGCTTCTCATTGCTGGGATGAACCTTGAAACCAGACCCAGTTTCCTGGAGGAAGGAGTTTATTTCAGAATTGCAGAACCTGGAGAAAGTCAAGCAAATATCAGAAGAAGATGGCTCCCTTTCATAGACTGAAGCAGGGAAATACAAACAGCCAGTACCACCAGTAAAACAGCACAAAACCAGCAACAAGAAAAGCCAGGACCCAGGCCGAACTCAGACTGTTCTGCATATGTTTAGGTTAGAAAGCAGACCCACTCTCATGCACACCTCTTCAAGCCAGGTGGCTGTAAAGTCAGTTTTTGCTTTTATTGTTGTTGTTGTTTTGTTTTTCTTTTCATTTATTGACAACTTCTATACTTACAGAAAATAAACCATGATTTTTCCCTCCCATCCCTTTATTCCCCTTCAGAACTCTACTCTCTATAATATCCCCTCCCTCTCTCCGTTAGTCTCTCTTTTAATTTAATGTCATCATCTTTTTCTTCTATTATGAGGGTCTTGCGAAGGTATTGCTAGGCGCTGCAATGTCATGGATATCGAGGCCAATTTCTGTCTGGACAATTGCATTGTAAGGAGTCGTGCCCTTCCTTTGGCTCTTACATTCTTTACACCACCTCTTCTGCAATGGGCCCTGAGCCTTGGAGGGTGTGACAGAGATGTTTCAGTGCTGGCCGCTCCTCCATCCCTTTTTCTCAGCACTATGTTGCCTTCTGGGTCATCCCAGTGGTCATCACCATCTGAAAAGGGAAGCTTCTCTAACCAGAAGTGAGAGTAGCATTAATATGAGGATATGAACATTAAGTGTAGTACTTTGAGGGAAATTTGGTGGGAATAATACATACATTTAGCCAGTCAAGAACAGGCTTTATAACCCTAAGGCTCATGACCTCCCCTGCAACAGTCTTTTGATTAGGTTTTTTAAAGTACCAGGCATGTATTCCCTCCCAGAGACCATGCCCTCTGTCCAATTAGAGAGCAGTTGGCTTCCACCAGAGCAGCCATGCCACTATTGCCTGTCATTGGGCCTGTCTGGCCTAACTTGAGGTTATCACTGTCCACTGTTTTCACCACTGATGATTTCTGTCTCCCATATGGCTGCATGCAATGCAGCTTTTTCTAGCTTTCAGTTGGCTGGTCTACAGCACCAGCTTGATTTCTCAGTGACCTTGCCACTGATGCAACTGAGGTCTTCAGCAATAGGGTCTTACCATCTGTTTCTCAAGGGAAACCAAGGGCCTTGGCAATAGCCTAATGTTTTGGAGGCAACGGGGAACTTCCTGGCTAGCAACTCATTGGAAGGTATCCCATCCCTGGCACTGAAAATTTTCTACTAACAATCTATAGCTTCTGGATATGCCATTATTCAAAAAGGTAGGTTTACCTAAGTCTTATTCAGAATATCTTCAGTTTTGATTGACCCTATCCCTGTCCTTATTTTATTTATTTATTTATTTATTTTTACTTTTGGAGAGAGAGACAGAGAGGGAGAGGCAGATAGAGAAAATGGGTGCGCCAGCAGCCTCTCAGCCGCTGTGAAATAACTCTGGATGCTTGGGCCCCGTTGTGGTCACATGAGGCATTGTGCCCTTGCTTCACTGCATCTGGCTAAATGTGGGACCTGGATATTGGAACCGGTGTTCTGAGACTTAGCAGGCAGTTGCCTTAACTGCTAAGCCATCTCTCCAGCCCCCTGCCCTTCTTTTACACATTCTTTTCCCTGGCCTCACTTAGGCCTTTCCCCTGCCTGTAATCTGTTCTTCTAGTTTCATATATACAATGTCATTCCCTTCAGTCATTTTTGTTTTTAACTATTTTATTTATTTACTTGAAGAGAGGGAGAGGAGGCAGAGAGAATGGGCATGACAGGGTTTCCAGCCACTGCAAATGAACTCCAGTTGAATGCCCCACCTTATGCACCTGGCTTACGTGGGTGTGGTATGATCAAACCTGGATCCTTGGGCTTCAAAGGCAAATGCCTTAACAGCTAAGCTGTCTCACCAGCCCAGAAAATCCAACTTTTAAGCTTTAATAAAATTACTCAGTCTATGGGGGATATACATTAAAACTACCACTATTACCATTTGCAACATGTGTATATTAAAGTTTTCCAGAATGACAAGGAAGTATTCATTGTATTCTAAATTGCTAAAGACTCTTTGGAGGATTTTCAGCAGTAACTTCTCCCAATATAAGCTTACATGTTAATAATAACATGATAATTGTGGTATTTGAAATAGAATATGAAAGGAGCAGAGTAGAATCTTGGAGACCTCTCAGAAAGCTAGTGTGGACTAGTGGCAGATTAGAAGAGATGGTGTTATAGAGAGGCACCAGTCTGTCCTGATGGGAAGGGGAGGGTGAGAAGCTCAGGTTTTGAATTGAGTTCATATATGATCAATTACAGAAACAATGACACAGGCACCAGCAAACACTATTTTACCCTTATTTTAGTTTTTCAATATTTTGAATAAATTTCATCAATACACATTCTTTAAATTTGTTGTCCAGATTTCTATAACACTTGTATTTTAGTTTACTTTTTGACTTATTAGCTATCTCTTTTTGAACCAGCAATCATCTTGGTTAAATATTTGAACATCTGGGCTCAGTCATAGAGGCTTCAGTTTCCTTGACTAATCTCCCATTTAAATAAATATAACCAATCTAAACAATAAAAATTTTAGCATATATCATTTTGCTTTCTTAGATTGGACCATAGTTACATTCTTCTATAGTTAAAAGGGTTTCTTTTGTGGTTGGTGATTTGGTATTTTTATTTTCCTATGTAAGCAGAATCACAAAATTAACACATTCTGAGAAAAATCTTCTGAATTGCAGGAGAATTTTGTCAAAAAATCAAAATAACCATAAAAGATATTGTTAACTTCATCCACAAGAAACCTAAATCCATAAGCAGTTGATTTTATTTCTGTTTCTTGTTGATCAAATATTGCAAAGCTTCACAACCACAGGAATCTTCACCGCTTTCTGGAATATCCTATATGCATTATTCAACATCACAATCCTCCATGAAGACCTAGCATACCTGAGAATATCCGCTTATATCACATCTGTAAGGTAGCATGTCCAGAAGCCTGAGCTTTAGCTCTGGAATATGCATTGCTGTTACTATAGTAATAACAAGTCCAATTCTCAGGTTTGACACTATTTATTAACTATCTTCTGAGTTTCTTTGACGATATACATCTTATTGTTGTTTCTCATTCCTGTCTGATCAAAACTTATACTTTCTCAACCAGCGGTTTCAATTTGCCCTTTTCAAACCTGGGGGTCATTGTCTACTGTCCACCAGACAAAGAGGAGAGCAGTTTTGCATATTGGCACTTGCTACAGACTTATTCATTTCTTCATGCTATTAGTAAAGACAAGGTGGATACTTCTCCTGACTATAATAGTTGTGGAAGATATGGGTGCTCAATAATCTTAATCAAATTATGCAAATAATCCCATTCATGTCTGAAATTCACATGTGTTTCTTGCATGTCTCAATCCTATATATTAAGTCTTTGTTGTAGACTTTTCAAGTCACAGTCATATCCTAGGCCTGGTGAATCATTGTTATAATATTCCTTCTAGCTGCAATAGGTAAGAAAAATGCTATAAAAATAGAATTTAAATAACTCAGCCCCCAGAATTAAAATATTAGGTCATAAACCTTTTTGTTAGCCCAATTTGGTCATTATATAATGAAAAGGTGTTTTGAAATAACATATTATGCTACCAATGTAACTATACATTTGCCAATTAAAAACATTATTATTTTATATTAAGAAAGAATCACAGGGGCTGGAGAGATTACTCAGAATCTGGAGTTTATTTGCTACTGCTGTCGACACTCCTCACCCACCTCGCCCACTCCCCTTGCAAATAAATCAATAAAAGGAAATTGAAATAAATAAAAAAAATAATTAGACAGGGATTTGGAGAGATTGTTCAATGGACAAAGCACTACTGGGTGTGCAAGCACGAGTTCCCATCACCAGCACTAACAAAAAGTGCTGGGCCTGGTGACACACGTGTGGATTCCCAGGACTGAGCAGGTGACCACAGGGAATTCCTGAGCCTCACTGTCAAGCTAATCTCATGCAATAAAGCCGAAAGTGATTGAGTATGACTCATAGCATTGACCTATGGCATATGTACACCCACATTTAGTAGCATCCACCTGTACACACACAAACTTACTCCCACAAGCATAGAAACAAGCATATGCACATATACACATAGCATACACATCCATATGTAAAATAAGGAATTATATAAGGCTGCCAAAGAATTTGGAAGGTTTGGATACTTTATTTAAGGTAAAGGTTAAAAAAAAAAAAAAGAAAAACTTCTGTCCCCACCTTTTGATTTATTTTCTACTTCTTTTCCTGGTGCAGCATCTCTAAATCTGTCAACATTTGACCCTGCATAACATTTCTTTTATTTATCAATGCTTCTACATGCATCACATACAGCTTCTTCCAATTCCATCCTCATATGTAAACTTTTTCTTAATTAAACCCTTAAAGCCATAGTAAAGATTACAACAGCAATGCCAGGAACTATGACTCACTGTAATTGCACAGCAAAGTATTTCCGCACTGACTTCAGACCTGGGGAAAGTTCAAATAGGGAGTCTTATTTTAAAGTTTGTCTGTAGGGCCATTGATATGCCCAATTATCCTAGCACAAATTCTCTCAAAAGTACAACTTGAAGTATAGCTTATATAATAAGGCTCTTTGGGGTTCTGCAGAGGAACTGATGCAACAGAATGCATGCATAGACATGTTATAAAAGAAAATTCAAAGCCGTGTGTGGTGGTGCACGCCTTTAATCCCAGCACTCGGGAGGCAGAGGTAGGAGGATCACCACGAGTTCGAGGCCACCCTGAGACTACATAGTGAATTCCAGGTCAGCCTGGGCCAGAGTGAGACCCTACCTTGAAAAACAAACAAACAAACAAAAAAAAGGAAAATTCATAAGACTGGCTTACACAGTGGTGTAGTCCAACCATGCTTTCCACAGGCTAAAGCAGCAGAGAAGCCAGTGTCTTCTCAGTCCACAAAGTTGAATTTCTCATTCATCTCAATCTTCACCCGGGACCTAGATTCACACATTCCCTGTGCTTCAATCAATATTGAAAGGCCAAAGAAGCAAGAGTCTCATATCAATATAGCATGTTAGCAGAGAAAAACACAAACAACAACCAAAACAAGAGGGGTACCCACACTCACCAACAAAACTTGATGGTAAGCAGGCCAATAAGGCTGATTTTTGTTCAGATATCTTTATACCATGGTCATCCAAAACCCAATCTGGGGGTGGGTTTTCTCTCCTAAATTCATCCTGCCTGACCTCAAAGACATGACTAGTTGCATGCCACTTCATTAATCCAGATTCCATAAAGTTGAGTGTCAAGATGAAGGATAATAGTGGATGAGGAAATAACTATGAGAATACCAGAAGGAGTAGACTGATAATGAGAATGTGAGCGCAAAAACAAAGACAAAGAAATGTATTTATGCATTCGCTTCAGTACTTAAGAAAAGTAGTTTACTGACTGGCACAGGATATCTTCCTTATGTAGTTATATCTAAAATCATTCTCACAGGCGTTAGAGAAAGGTTAGTATCTTAGCTGGCCACACTTTCATACCACCTTGCCCCGTCATTGCTCAGTGATTATTAACTCATGGGAGTGATCATCCTCAGATGCTGGACTGTGTAAACTTGTCCTGATGGATGATAACACATTGCAAAGCTGAATCTGTGTGGTCCAGGTGGAAGTTTAGATGGGTGTGAGTGCTGGAAAGATGCAGCTTCTCTCATAGTAGGAGTGATGGTGGTCGTGGGAAAGCTAAGCCTTTCCCTGTTATGGTTGAATTCACCACAAGAGATTTGGAATATACTAGAACAGAGAATGGAAGGATATATAGTCAATTAATATTTGAATTACAGCTTCATATAAAGTATGCTTATTATATTTTCTGTTTGTTACAGATGACATGGATCAAATTCAAAATACAGAAAATTTCTTTGTGTCTCCCTTCCTCCATAATCATTATTTAGCATGTTTTTTTTTTTTTTTTTTTTTTCCTTAAAGCAAATTCAGTTTAGTATTTAGTACTTAGTTCTCTCAGTGTGTCAGAAGAGCCCCTGGATGCACTGCTGATCATCATAATGTGGTCACATCCACAGGGTGAATCAACATCTCATAAACCATGCATCTTGTTGCCTAATTCTGGAGTTCTTGCCTGTCTTCTGTCCCAGAAGTCTCATTCATTCATTTATGATGGTTCAGAGGGAAGATCCAGTCTATTATGACAACTCCAAGTTCCCATGAAAGTGGTTACAACACATACACACACACACACACACACACACACACACACACACACACACACACACACTGCCTTTTCTGTAGGAACTTATGGGGGAAAGGTGTATTTTTGCTACAACCATTTAAGCTTTCCCAGTTGACTGCATGGAGACAAAGCTTTTTTGCTAAACACAGTTTGCTATGTTTCTTTCAATATTGCAGGTCACATTCACTGCATCACACCTGTTTACCATGATCAAAGGTACATTCTTGTGGTGGTTTGAATAAGATTCCCCCCCCACCACCCGCCAGACCCTCATGTTTGAGTGATTGGTGCCCAACTGTTGACTATACTGCAAGGGTAATCTTGCTGGATGAGGTGTCTTGATGGGGTCAGGACTTTATAGAAAACGTTATATCCCAGCTTCTCCCTTTCCAAAGCTTAGCTTCTCCTTTTGTTTCTAACTTTTTATTGAGAACTTTAATATTGGGAATTGGTCATACAGCCATCAGGTAATATTTTTTGCCCCCTTTCTCCTGCCCCCAATCCACGGAGGGCCATTATCAGGGGTTTATCAGTAGTTGCTGCAGTGTCATAAATCCACCAGTAGGTCTTGGGGGCTGTGGGGGGGGGCAGAACAATTATGCAGAGGTCACCTTCCTGCCCTGAGGCTCTTACACATTCTTTCTTCTCCCTCTTGTGCTATGTTCTGATAGCTGTGGTGGCAAGGTGTGATGCCCAGCCTGTACTCTACCATCCTCTCCCCATCATGATGAAGCTTCCGCTCACATCTTTAATGCAAAGTAAACCCTTTCTCCCATAGGCTGCTTCTGGTCAAGTGGTCAGGTGCTTTTTTTTTTTTTTTTTTTTTTTTTCTGAAAATGCTAAGGTAACTATAACTGTCTTGTAAATGGCATTGTAAAAGAAGTCCTTTACAAACTCTTGGCTATGATGCAGGTATATAACTATGAGAGTATAAACACAGACTTTTAATGTAAAAATACAGGAATAGACTACTGTCACTTTTATAGAATATGCTTCAAAGGAACTTTTATTTCTAAAGTAATCTTACACTATAGTAAAATCTAATACACTCATATTGCTACTTTAATATGTTTTTTTGTCTTTTTTAATGTTCTATTGACAAATTCCATAAATATGGAAAATTAATTATCATCTTAATCCCTTCTTAATGCTTCTCTTCCCCCCCAATTTCCCCTCCACTGAATCCCTTCTTCTTTCCAGCTAGTCTCTGATTTTGATGCCATCATTTTTCCCTCATATTATGTAGGTCTTATGTAATTCACATCAGCCACTGTGAGGTCATGAATGTCAAGGCCACTTTGTCCTGATGACAGCATTGTACTTCCCTTATTTGGCTCTTATATTCTTTCTGCCATGTCTTCTGCAACAGTGTGGAGCCTTGGATGATGTGAGAGAGATGTTTCTGTGCTAAGCACTCCATTCTCACTTCAAATCACTTTGGCTATTTTTCATCACCCCAGTGGTCACTTCTATCTGAAAAGAGAAGCTTCTCTAAACAAAATCGAAAGCAGCATTAACATATGGGCAGAAGTGTGTTTTGAGGGCAGTTTGGTGGGCATAATATATCTGTTTAGTGAGACAGTAGTAGTAGTTTTTTGCTTGGGGCTTAAGATCTCCTCAGCCATAGGCTTTTGAATGGTTTTCAGTTCCAGGTATGAATTCCCTCCCATAAAGCAGGCATCAAATACAGAGAAGAATTAGTTTCTCTCAAAATAAATATGCCACCATTGTACTAGTTGGTACATTTCACCTGGCTGTCCAGCTATAAATCTTTCAGGGTCCACTATTGGTTAAAACCATTGATGACTATTCTTCTAAAGACTGTATGCTGCATAGTTCTTTCCACAATCCTGCCAGCTACTTCCAGTCCCAACTTGCATACAAATGTAAACATTTGAATCTAGGATCCACATATGTGGCATTTGACTTACTGAGACTGGGTTAAATCAGTTACTATATTATTTTTCCAAATCAATCGATTTCTCTGCAAATATTATCATTTCATACTTAGTTTTTCACGGCAGGATCTTGCTCTATACCTGGCTGACCTGGTATTTACTATGTAATCTCAGGCTAACATCTAATTTACAGAAATCCTCCCATATCAACCTCCAGAATGCTTGGATTAAATGCATGTGTGACCATGCCCAGCTAGTTCATATTTTTTGCAACAGAATAAAACTTCATTGTGTAAATAAGCACATCTTCTTTATCTATTAATTAGCTGAACGACATCAAGGCTGGTTTTGTTTCCTATCTATTGTGAATTAGAGCAGCCATAAATATGTATCAAGTTTATTAATGATTAAGTATATCTATAGGAATGGGTAGAATTTGTAGAGCATATGCCAAGGAGTAATATAGCTGGTCATATAGAAAGTCAATTTTTAGTTGTCTCAGGTAATGTTGCTTTTCAAAAAAAAAAATGTGTGAAAACTTTCAAATAGTACTGCAATTGCAGTTACTGGATTTGTAATGTACACTCATGGGTTTATGAATAAGCACATCCAAAAATATATCAACTTATGTTTGATATTGTTTAACTTATGTGTTTGCCAATTTCCCCTGAGCATCTAATAAAGTTATACAAATTTAGAGTACATCATGAAAAGGTAAAATGTCCCTTTCAAAACTTTTTTACTCATTGGTAATATACTTGAAAGGTATACAAATTTATATTCTTTATGGGCTATTAAATTAATTTCCAAATTTCAAAGTGTAAAATTTATATTACTATATTGTGATGTTTTGTATTTAAAATAATTTTCATACAGTAATATCTAGTTCTTTTTAAAAATATTTTATTTTCATTTTTTTTTTTTTATAAGAGAGAGTGAGAATGGGTATGCCAGGGCCTCTAGAGATTTCAAATGAAGTTTAGATGCTTGCATCACCATGCGTATATGGCTTACCTGACTTCTGCAGAACTAAACCTGGTCATTAGCTTTCTCAGGAAAGTGCCTTAACCATTAAGCCATCTCTCCAGCTTAATAATTTTTAATTCTTGAATAAGAAAGATTATTTTATTTATTCACTATCTTTTAGTACTCCCATTTTTATTGTAAATTTAAGTGATCCAATTTCATTACACTAAAATGATCAATAATATAGGATTGTTCATGCATTTGAAGTTAGACATTTATATTATTCAATTTCTCATATGTCACTGAAAGAGAAATATATTAATATATTATGAATAGTCTCCATATAAAAATCATAAAAATGAGATTTTTGTTCTTTGATAATTTTACTTTCATTAAATAAAATGAAGATTATTATTTTATATTTCAGAAATTCAACTCCATATAATATATATGACTATATATTATAGAATCATAATAAATTAGATGTTTTCATGTTATTTAAAAAAACATAACTTATACATAGCAAACAGTGGTAATCAAATGTCACCTGCGAGACTCACTCCTTAAAAGCAATAATTAAGACAAAGAACTTATTTAACTAAAATCAAGAGTACTTAGGAGCTCCGTATTCCTAACATGAACCGATTGGTGCCTTCATGACCCCCCAGAACTGCTGGTACTCCTCCTATGTATACACTGTTTTGAGTCTATCAATATGTAGACATGGAAGATAGAAGAGGACAAAAGGAATGATACAACAAAACAGAGGAAGCACTACATAGATCTAGGAGGGTCCTCAGTGGAATGAGTGTCGGGAGAGGGAAGAGAGGGTAGAAAGAATATAAGACCCACAAGGTGAGAGAGAACATCCAGAGGCATTGCCCCTGCCCACAATGTCTGACCACTGCTATCACAACTGTTAACCTGATGAATGCCAGCAATCTTACTAAGGAGGGAACTCAGTTTAATAAGGAAAGGGAGAAAGAAAATGATGGTACCATCACATGATGCATCCATACAAAGTTTCTACTTAAAAAAAAAAAAAAATAAGAAGAAGAATAAAATGGGTCAGGGATACCAACAAATTCCAGTATGTCCATGTATTAAATTTCTGAATATAAATATTACTGTATTTGTGTGCTTATACACACACATGCACAAAACAGTTAAACTTTTGACTATGTCTTCCGTTATTTAATGCATTTAATCTTTTATGTTTTCCTTTTCATGACTTCATACCTAGAAAAGAAAGAATAATGAAGAATGACTATATGCACTGTTAATCAATATGTTGGTTGGTCTTAAAAACTGGCAAGATGTTGCTATCACATTTTTAGTAGGTGCTATTTTTAAGGGAATCTTAGAAATAATTTAGAATTAAAATATAAAAACATAAATTTACATATGAAAATATCTAACAATCAGGAAAATATTACCAATTTACAAATAACTCTGAAGCACAATTTTTTCAACATTTGTTATTGAAGTGTTGGGCTCACAGAGTAGAAATACCTAATAAAAATATTTCATTGCTAACACTGTTAATTTTAGAATGGTCAAATTAGGGATAGAGCTGTACCCCTAAAGGTAGAGTACTTGCCTTGCATTCATGAGGTCTGGGTTCAATGTCCAGCACTAGGAATGATAAATTAAAGCAAAGCAAGATTAATAATTCTGTGATTGTAAATTAGATATGTGATCTGTATAGGATGGCATGGTGATGTACAGTTATAATCTCAGAACTGCCAAGCCCAAGATGGGAGCATCACTAGATGAAGTTATCTTGGTCTATGTAGAGAGTTTATATCAAACTCTTCTCTCAAAAACAAAACAGTGCATGCAAATACATGCACATATGATTAGTAGATAAAGAGTTATATCAATGTATAATCAATGAAGGTACATATATAATTATTATAGAATAATAAAAGGTTGAATTTGCTTAGAATTAGATCAATTCCTATAATTGATACAATAAAATTTTACAATTTAATAACTGAATTAAATATTTGCAATCTGAGATCAGCCCCTGAGTAGGAAGGTGAATGATATGTGTTGCATAACTGACACACACACAGACTATATATATCGTTGGCTGGAACCTAACACTTGACCAGAAGCAGGTTAAGAATGAAAGGGTTTAGGGAGCTGGAGAGATGGCTTAGCAGTTAAGGCATTTGCCTGCAAAGCCAAAGGACCCAGGTTCGATTCCCCAGGACCCACGTAAGCCAGATGCACAAGGGGCACATACATCTGGAGGTTGTTTGCAGTGGCTGGAAGCCCTGACGTTCCCATTCTCTATGTGCCTTGTTCTCTCTCCTTCTCTCTCTCTCTCAAATAAATAAATGAAAAAATAAAAATTAAAAAAAAAAGAATGAAAGGGTTTAAAAGAGAGACTAATGGAAAGAGGGAGGGGATATGATGGAGATTGGAGATCTAAAGGGGAATGGGAGAAGGGAGGGAAATATCATGTTTTTTTTTTTTTTTTTTTTTTTGTATGTAAGTATAGAAGTTGTCAATTAAAAAAAAAAAAAAAAAAATGAATGAAAGGGTTTGTGTCAGCTTAGAATTTCAAGAGGAAGTTTCACCATGGGGCTGGGGTATTTAATAAGTTATTAAGAACTGAGCGGTATCCAAGCATTTCCTCTATACAGCAGCAGAAATGATACAGTCTCAGGACTGGACATTTTAACCCCAAAGCCTACTCCCAGTAACACAGCTCCAGCCATGGCCCACCTCCCAAAGGTCTTACTAGGTGGGGATTAAAAGGCGAGTTAATCAAAAACACATGAGTCTATGGGGAACACTTTAACATTCAAACTGAAATATTCATAGTTGAATAATGGAGAAAATAGGATGACCAAGTATTTATCATAGGTTTGGGGAACTAAGTGATAACATTTATAACCAATATCATTTCTCAAATATGCTACCTTCAGTAGAGATAAGAGTGAAGTCAGAAAGTAAAATTGATTGTATTGATAAAAATGGAACCTGAGTAGGTCAGAGTGAACTTTTTAAGATGCCTGACCTATCTGAGTAGATAGGGAATTAAGCATATATCAATACATTTACTGGTGCATAAGTACATAGTTTTAATAAGCACACAAAATAGCTTTGAGATTGCCGGGCGTGGTGGTGCACGCCTTTAATCCCAGCACTCGGGAGGCAGAGGTAGGAGGATCGCCCAGAGTTTGAGGCCACCCTGAGACTACATAGTTAATTCCAGGTCAGCCTGGGCTAGAGCGGGACCTTACCTGGAAAAAAACAAACAAACAAACAAACAAACAAAAATAGCTTTGAGATAATTTACTTTGTATGTATGTATGTATGTATATATGAAGTATGGAATGATAGTGGACACCTATCTAAACAAGATAAGAAGCTATTATTTCCTCCAAAATTCAAACATTTTCTTCTGGTAGTAGGAGGAAAGATCAGAAAATTCAAGAACTCAAGAAAACTCACAGGACACAGAAATAATCCTTACTTCCTGTTGCAGGTTGTTTGGCCTGACCTCATTCTGAGAACATTACTTGTAGAGCGTCAGAACCAAGCTTCTTCAGTCCGGCCACCCCTTCCCCCACCTCATGAATTTTTTCATGCATGAACAAAAGCTCAAACGTTGTATAAAATAAACCCGTGATGGTAAGGTGGGGCTGTAGTGTCTCCATGAAGGTCTGCAGACCACCTGATCCTAGCTTCCACTTTATCACTTGTGACTGCCTTTCCTGCTTTCTAATTACTGAATTGCCCCATGTGGCATGGGAATGCTGGTGGCAGGTTCCCAACAAAAATTATTAAAAAAAAAACAAAATATATATGTAAATAAAATTTAAAAAATATATAAAACTGGCAAATAAACCCAGCTCCAACATTTTACTTCTCTACTATTTCTTGTAAGTCAATTACTATTTTTATACTCACACATGGCTAATATGTCTGTGAGTAGCATTGCAACATACTACAAATGTGTACCTTCAATATATGTGCATATTCCGCATGCAAAGACACATACAACACAGAAGGAACTTTTAAAAAAATCAGTGCATTATGAATTTATTTTAATAGATTAGATTAATTTGTAGAAATTCACGATAAATGCATTGACTTATATTACAAACCATTTTAAATATTCCAAATGTAAATATATGCTTACAGCACACCTATTTATAAGTTGCCGTAACTCAAACCCAGGAATCATTATCCTTTTAAAGAAGCTTGGAGTCACCTTGGTTTTTGAGAAATCTTAAAAACCTTTCCATAACTGTGAGGTTTAATTGCCCATGATTCATTTTGGCAGACAATGTACTTAAACCAATATGAGTCTCTTTCTCCTCCATTTCTTGGAAGCCAAAACTTACTATTATTCAAAACATTGTAAATAAAATGTTCACTGTACCTATGACAGATTTTTATATTAATTAACGGTTTTGCTATTGTGAAGGGCAAGTAACTAAGATGTGGTATATTCTACTAACCTATGTGAATAGTGCAAACAGGATTGGACAGGTGAGTACATCACAAAATCACTTTTGAACAAACATTGAGGAAATATAATATGGAGATTTAAAATAATGAGAAATTATGTTTAAAGTATGCAAGGCTGATATGAGGAGGATCAAGGATAAAATTTAAAATAAATTATCTAAATTTTATTTTAAAATGTCTAAATGTAACCATGGGCCTGAATAATGACCAAGGAGGACTTTTTTGACTGGGAGGTGGGTGTAGGATATGTGTGGAGTAGAACATCTCTTTGTAGTCTAAGCTGAACTCAAACTCACTGTCCATTTGAATCAGTTTCCCAGGTGCTGGTTTTTGTTTTTGTTTTTGTTTTTTTGTTGTTTGTTTGTTTGTTTTTTCTACCTTTGCTGTGGAGAAATAAACAAACATCCATCTACCCCCAGATAAGGCATCTACAATAGGTCATAAACCAATTTCACTCAAGTCTAGGTTCATGAATGAAAGAGTTTATTAATATTATTTATTAGAGCATGTATGAAGGGAATTTAGAGGTGCATCCCAGAATATCTGGGACTCCTTGCCTAACATGCAGGGTAGTTCCATCCGAGTCTTTCTGTAAACTTGGGGAGTGTTCTTGTAAATCTTATAACTGAGATATCTGAGACTCTAGCCTTAGAAGCACTTCCGTGTCCTGGGAGTTTTCTTGAGTTCTTGAATCTTCTGAGCCTTCCTCCTCACACCAGAAGAAAATGTTTGAATTTGGAGGAAATAGTAGTTTCTCAACTTGTTTAGATAGGTGTTCACCATCATTCCAGACTTCCAAAGTGGTTTGAAAGTAATTTATTTGCTAGTGAAAATGACAATTTAAAATCAACTTCTGCATGTACACCAACATAAATTTTGAAAGTACTAAACTCAAATTACCTCCCCCAAATTAAAAGGAAATTATACAAGCTACAATGGTGGAATTTGGGGACAACAAGCACATAACTATTCATTAGTATGGGGCAAATAGATAATGTGTTATTTGTACATGTAAGTGTGTTTGTGTGGAGGCAGAACTCACTATGAGGATGTCATATTTACTCAATGGGAAGAGCTTCCAGATATATTTCAAACCAGAGACAATTTATAAAGGCAGAATGCATATTGCTACATTTTACAGATATATCAGTACCAACACACACACAAAAGGAACATTTTAATTTCTGATTAATTGCCTGTTAACATGCTAACATTCATCTCTCACTGTGTCTTTACAAAAATGTTGTCTTTGGTTTTCCAAGGTAGGGTCTTGCTCTAGCCCAGGCTGACCTGGAATTCACTATGTAGTCTCACGGTGGCATTAAATTCACAGTGATCCTCCTGAGAGATCCTCCTTCCTCTGCCTCCTGAATGGTGTGATTAAAAGTGTGCACCACCATGATGGAGAGTGGAGTTTCAAAGGGGAACGTGAAGGGAAGAAGGGAATTACTATATTATGTATTTTAATAATATTATTATATACCCAAACTAAGTAATTACCCAAAAATGTGAACATTTTTAGCTTCTGTATCTTACAACCAGGCAGAAGTTCATTGGCTACATGTATCTACATTAGATCTGCTCTCACACTTTTATATGAAATTAAATATGATACATAATTCCTTTCACAAAATTCAGAATTTAAGTAATATTCATAACATATTAAAATCATTACAAAGCTAAAGATTCTAAAGGAAATATTTGAAAATAATGAATCTAATAAGGCAGTTTATATTATCTTTATAAATTATGCTAGGATGGGACAAGATACAAAATGTATATCAAATGCTAGTGTATTTCTTACAATTATATGAGATAGGAAAATTATGAAGACTGTGAAATAATATAATCAAAATATATTATTAATTTTTAGTATAACTAAATTTTTTGCAAGTACTTACCATGAGTGGAATGAATTCAGTGAATACTAATGATACCTAAAAAATTCTCATAGTATATTCATTAATTATTAATTAAACCTAATTCCAACAGCTGGTATTAAAAAATGAAAAAAAATTATTTAATGTGTTTTATCCTAAAATAAAATAAAGTTTAATGTAAACATGGCATTGCTTAATCATTTGTGATAATAAGCAAATGTTTACAGTCAAACATTTAAACAGTTAAATATTTACAGTTAACTTTTGCCATTCATTTTTTAACTGATATTGCAAAAGGAGTTTTATTTTTATTTTTATTTTTTGGTCTTTCAAGGTAGGGTCTCACTCTGGTCCAGGGTGACCTGGAATTCACTGTGTAGTCTCAGGGTGGCTTTGAACTCACGATGATCCTCCTCCCTCTGCCTCCCAAGTCCTAGGATCAAAGGCATGTGTGCCACCACGCCCGGCAAAAGGATGTTTTTAAAAAGTTATTAGGATTGAATTTAGGGTCTTGTCAATCTCTCATTGAGCTCCATCCCCAGTCTAGGAAATGACTATTACTACAGACAGTTTTCAAATAAGGAAAGTAAAGTTTACTGTTCTGGAATACATTTCCAGTCTTTTATTAACTGTACTAATAAGCATACTAATAATACTGATATTAAATAGATTCTACATATAATATTTAAACAAGTCACACTTTAGAACTTCACATTATTCAGCATAGCAAAGTCGTAGTCAAGGAAAACTATTTTTTATTTTATTGTTACAGATTAACTTGATTACATATTTAATTAGTATGAGTAAACAAGTACATCTTATATAAATAAAATTTTAAACAATGATTAATTTGATGACTCTGATACACATTTTTTCTAGCTCAGCTGTATGTATGTATGTGTATGTATGTATGTATATATATATGTATGTATGTATGTATATATATATATACACACATACACACACACACACATATATATAGTTTACATAGCATTCTTTGTATAGATGCATCATGTGTTGGTACCATCTTTTCCCTCCTCCCAGACCCCATTTTGTTGGGGGCCCTCCTCAGTTGGGTTGCTGATATTCCCCATGGCGTTGTGGGTTTTTGCATTGTGGGAATAGCAGTCTGTTACTGGGAGAGACAATGCCTCTGGGTCTGATGTCCCAATCTGTGGATCTTAAAATCTTTCCCCTTCCTCTTTGGCAAAATTCCCTGAGCCATGGTGGGTGTGTTTAAGTCTATTTCAGTGATGAGATGTTAGCTGCCTCTGAATTTCTGCTTTAGTATCCTCAATGTCTAATTCAACCTGGGGCTGTAAGGCTCACCATGGAAGCAGCACTCCAGTTTGTCTCCCACAAACGTCTGTGGTTTCACCAGGGCCTGGGCTGAAATGGGAAGGGTTATTGCCTAATGTCTCACTACCTCCTAAAGAAGAAAAACAGATTCTCCAACAGAATGAGAAGTCAACATAGGTTAAATAGGATAAGTGTTATTAATTTAGGGAGGCTTAGATGGATGTTGCTCCTCCTTTACCCAAAGACTAGTGGGAGCTTGACATCAGAGAGCATAATCTTTGTCTCCATAGGATTCTGACTGAGTTCCCAATTCCAGAGATGGGTTTCTTTCCACTGAATGGATCTCTTTGCCAATCATAAAGCCATTGGTTACACACCAAGGCCTTGTGTCACTATTGCACTGGCTTGTACTTCTTATATAACTAATTTTCCCTGATTTTTGATTTTGTTACAATAAAAATAATATCTCTTAAAATGCTATTATCTTCTTCTGAGAGGAAATGCTCAAAATATTCACGAATATTTTTAACTTTTTATAATTTTATCAGTATTTTTAATTAATAGAAATTTTCTGAAGTGTTTCCTGATTAATTATTCAGAAATTAACAAATACATTGGAATATTATTTAGTGTCTACAAAGAAGTATTTAATAACTAAAGCAGACATTTACATAATCTACTGGTAAGATAAACTAAATAGGCTAAATTAAGTTAGTATCACAGTAATACAAAATAAATGCTTTTTAAAACCCAAATGCAATTACATACATTAATGTGAATACACACATATGTGGTACATATATTGTGTCATTGGCCTTAATTTGTCACTTATTCTCATGCCAAAGCAATGCATTGTGACATGAAAGTGCTTCAAATTGAGAGGAGAAATTTGATTCCTCCTTGATTTTTCTACTTATATGACTTGCTATGGACAACATAATAATGGCAAAGAGAGGATCAAACATTGGTGTCTTTTAGATTCCTGTCTTGCTATGTACTCTTCCTGTATCATGTCATCATTCCTGAGCTCAAGGAAGAGACACACAGAATGGAATCATGGCATCCCAGTATCCCATGCTACACGAGGTCATGATAGTCTAAGTGATGAACAATTGGACTTAAGACTTAGGGGAGAATCAAACTAAGATCACCAGAGCTGCCTAGTAACACCCGCAATGAAGTGCACAGGCTTTGGATGCCAAGAGCAAATGAACCTCATTGCTGAAATGGGCACCTCTAGAACTAAATAAGTACTTCTATGCATTTTTTTTTAATTCAATATATTTTGTTATGTTTTGTTTATGTTTTCAATATGTTTTGTGTTAGAAATGTAAAAATAGCATAATGTCTTACAAGTACAGGTGATAAAGAAAAAAACGAGTTGGAAATAGGTTTATCATGTTCCAATTGTGGTTCATTTATCTGAAAAAAAGTTATGTCTTCAATAAGGGACTACATAAGCACATAAGTGAATTTAAAAGAAAAGACTAGAAGATTTTCTAAATAGAGACCTTACTGATACTTGACCTATGTTTACTGTTGTTCTGCATAGCTATCCAGCATTGTGTAGAACATCATCAATATGATGAATATGATGAATATGATGACAGTCTTAATTTGTTTTCTATATCAAAAATTATATATAGGCAAATTTTAAAAGATAACAGAAAAATATTTCCATGTGTAATATATTCAAAGCTATAAGATTCATGAAAAATATGAAATTATTGCTTTTAATCTCAGGATTATGATTGTTAATATGCTGAATATTGTTCTAATAGCATTCCCATGTTGAAGCCCTGTCCCCACAGTAAATCTTATTCTTGATAGATTATTATCAAACTAAATAAATCTCAGTTGGCTCAACCATCACAATGAAATGGGGAGGGGACAAATAGTTGATTAAATATGAGCTGATTTAGTAAGGTTAAGTGAAGCCATAAAACTGTACACTTAATTTGATGCAATTAATGTCCTTAAAAAAGTGAGACCAGAGAGGCTGTTCTTGGCCTCCACAATTGACTCCATGAAGGCAGGGTATAGAAGTGTATAAATATAAAGAGATGAAGGCTTTCTGCTAACACCATAACAGCTCTCCCCTCCCAAACTATGAAAGAATAATTTATTCTCATTTAAACTGTCCAGTTTGTGACGTTTAGTTATGTCATCTCAAGAGGGCTAAGGTAGTACTTTTTAGCTGGTTTTAATTTTTATAAATATTTTATGACATTCATTGCCTTTTTTTTTTTTTTTTTTTTTTTTTTTTTTTTTTTTTTGAAGTAGGGTCTCACTCTAGCCCAGGCTGACCTGGAATTCACTATGTATTCTTAAGGTGGCCTCCCAAGTTTTGGGATTAAAGGTATCAGGGTTATTCATTGCATTTTTAAAATGACCAATACATGATATATATTAGAACTTTCAGATTTTATTTTTGTTGATGACATTATTTTAAAATTGAATGAATGGATACAACCACACTGAGATTGTACATACATCTGCCATACTCACATAATGGTCAAATATATTATATGAAATATCCATTTGTATTAATAGTAATAATTTTCATTGCATAAACATAAGGGGGCACTGAAGGAATGGCTTTGAAGTTAAAGTGCTTGTCTGCAAAGCCCAAGTACCCAGGTTAAATTCCCAGTACCATACATAAGACAGATGCATAATGGGGCACATGCATCAGGAGTTCGTTTGCAGTGGCTGGATGCCCTGGCATGCCCATTCTTTCTCTCTTTCTGTTTCTCACTCTCTCTTTTAAAATGTATAAATAAATTTAAAAATGTATAATGAGAATATGGCATTCTAAATATGGAAAGAACAAACACTTTGCCTTTCAAAGAGATAGATTTGAATTCTACTCAGAATCTCTTCTTCCTGGGTCCGCCAAGTTTGAACTCACTGAATTCTGGGTTTCTGTGAGCTCATTCTGATAGAGTAAAATCTTCTGGAGTGTCCTTCTGAAAAATAAGATTGTGTGCCTAATTTGTTTTTGAAAGAAGGTCACCTGTCTTCTGCTTTGAGTGATGATGTTGGTGGGAAATCCTTATTCTTGACAGATTATTCTCAGAGTAAGTCAAACCCAGGTGGTTGAGATCTCCCACTGAGACCTCTCACTGAGTTGGGAATAGAAGATTAAATATGAGGACATCTCTACCGACTCAGCTTGGTTACTTTCACTAATTTCTGTGTGTGTGTGTGTGTTTTCTGTATATATGGGTATACATGTATATAGGTGTATAGGGGTGGAAGACAGAGGTCAGTGTTGGGTAACCTCAATTGTTTTATTTTCTTTTGTGTGTGTGTGTGTGTGTGTGTGTGTGTGTGTGTTTGTGGGTTTTTTGTTTGTTTTTGTTTTCATTTTTTGAGGTAGGATCTCACTCTAGTCCAGGCTGACCTGGAATTCACTATTAGGGTGGACTTGAACTCACAGCGATCCACCTACCTCTGCCTCCAGATCAATTGTTTTCTTTCTCTTATTATTATTATTATCATCATCATCATCATCATCATCATCATCATCATCATCATATTCAGGATGTCTGGCTAAACACAGAGCACTCAGATTGAGCTAGAACAGCCAGGCAGTGAACCCTAAGCTTTCCCTGTTTCTACCACCTTGATACACGCACACACACACACACACACACACACACACACACACACCCTGCACTTTATGTGGTTTCTGGGAATCTAAATTCATGTACTCATTCTTGCCTATAAAACACTACCTGATGAGCCATCCCCAGTGCCCAACTTCTCCCACAGTTGTTTGAATCAAACTGAGAAGTCACTCAGTCTGCTTGAGTCCCCAGATACTATCCTGAAAGCATACCAGAAATGTCTATTCTGGTTGACATTTTCCCAGACTTTCTCTTGTTACTTTCATATGCATCTCCCTCCATGCAGCTGTAAAGGATGAAGGGGGAAAAGTGTAGCATTAATTATCAAGACACATAGCATTTCCTCACTAAGACATGAAGTTTATTTCCTCAAATCTGTGAGGCACTCTCAATTTGTTCAGTAAGGCATAAATACTGTTTGCTTTTCCTTCTGCAGGATGGCTTTGGAATTGAAAAAAAAAAATCTTATTATTTTTGAAACTATTTTATCAGTGAAAAAATCAGGAATGAATCCTTTTGTATTTTATCATGCTGTCCATTCACTGGCATATTGCGAGAGAAAAAGAAACAAGGTAACTGAACAAGGGAGAGGAAATGAAATGGATGTTCAAAAGAGAATAATCAGTTAATATGGGAAATTTTATCCTGCAGAAAATCAGTAATTTGCTATCAGCCAGTGAAGTAATCTGAAGAGAAGAGATTAATTTTGTGCAGTCAAATTGTGCTTCCTGTGAAATAAAGATTGATACCAAGTAAATGATTATTTTTTAAATTGTCTAGAGGATTAATTTCAAACTCAAGGTGAATCAAACTCATTCTTGATAGAAAGTTTATTTTAAATCTAGAAGAAAAATGCCCGTTCAGAATCAGATTTTTTTAGACATTACAACTTGTGCTCTGAAAGTTGGAAATAAGTTGCATCTTTTTTAACCCTTTATTGTCTTTCCATGGAAAAAAAAAATATGCCTGGAAGATTAGATACATGTATATGTATATGTGTGTATATATATGGCTCATATATTTAGAAATGTATGTTTGTGTAAAATATACATTATAATTATATACTCTACACACATATATACATATAAATATATATTACATATATTATACATGCATATATATAGTATATTGTACACAAATGTATTATGCATGTATTATACATACATATATACATATATGCACACATACAAACATCATATTCAAGAAATGTCCATAAAGAAAAACATATAGCTTCATGGAACAGAATGGAAGGTTTATTAGCAATCTATACATGTCATAGTCAAGTGTATGATTTAACAAGTGTAGTATATAGTTCATAAATGCATCAACATTGAAAATTAAAGAGAGGATAATCTATTAATAACTAGTTCATAAAATTATCTTCCACACACAGATAATAAAATCATACAACAATCTTACATTGTATGTTGTTTAAAAGTAGTTTTGAAAATATAAATAATAAAAGGAAAAATATAGGAAATCTTTGAAATATTAGCCTTGGTATTACTTCCTTGGATGTGACAACAAAATCTGAATCAATAGAAAGGAAAAAAAATGCAAAAAAGGTGTCACAGGGAGATAAAACTTATGTGCATGATAAAGAAAATATAAAAGAAAATAAAGAGAACTATTAAGAAGTAGTATTTCCAAATACCCAAAATATATAGAAATATGTTGGGTATGGTGACACATGCCTATATTGCCAGACATTCCTGAAGCTGAGATAAGAAGGTCCTTGAAGTTCAGGGTTTAGAATCAAGCCTAAGAAACATAACAAAGCAAACATCATGAGACACATATCACAAATTACATGGACATACATGCATATTCAAACAAGTCAATATCAATAAAACAAACCAATTTTAAAAGATCACAGCCAAGCACTAGAAACATATTATTTTTTGATGCATATATATATATATATATATATATATATATATATATATATATATATACATACACACATACATATGCACAAAAATAAACGAGAAACTATCCTTAGAAGATATTTGAAATTATTACACATAATCATAGTATTTTACATTTTTGTATAAATAGGATGATTGAACATGTGAAAATGCAATATCTACTTATATACAAATTTATACTTAGTTATATCTCTCAACTATCTATGCTCTATCTCCCTATGCACATTGGTTACATGAAGTCACATGACTTTTCCGGTGAGCCAATTTCTATTCATCCCAGAACACCATCCATATGCAGCTTTGTGAATTAATAAGTTTCTTGTATTAGTTACAAGAACATGGATGAGGGTTTACTTACAGGATAATGGTTAACTCAAAGGCATCTACAAAACATGCCTCACTTCAGCATTGGGAATGACTCCTGAAACATGTATGATTGGAGTTCTCTGCATTTGCATACCTTCTGGGTACAACATCAAGACAGTCTCCTCCTCTGTGTCAATTGTTTACTGTTTATATGAATTTGGACTGGCCTTTCATATTTCCTGATCCTTGAGCATCTTGTGACTTGTGAAGTTTGTGAATTACTCAATTAGGAAATGTCTCACTATCTCATTAAATACCCATCATTCATTAGGTATTGAAAAGTCAGTAAAAATAATTATAATCTATAAAACAGAGGGAACAATCATAGTACACTAGCTACTGTCAACAAAAATATTAGAAAATGGGATTCATCCTTCTACCTGAATTCTCCCTCAAGCACATCCTGTACCAAAGGCCTACTTTTAGGAGTGGAATGTAATGTGCACATAAGTGAGGAGGCAAGGGGTGAACAGCCAAAATAATGATGACTTACTGCATTGACTATTGTTAAAGGGTACCAGTGCTGCTAGATTCTGGCAGAGCTTTGTACGGGACCATTTTGCAGGTTAAAGTAAGAGAGATTTTGCATGTACTTTCATTTAAAAATGATAAAACATTATATAATGTATTCAGTAATGATACTTATTTGATCATGACCCAGGGTACATATGACCTAAAACATCATATTGACTCAAAAACTAATATGCATCAATAAAAATAAATTAATCAGCAACACAAATATTAAAATCATTTAAAGTTTTCTTGATGAATTTGTGCTCCACTCCATAAGCAAAAACATTCAAATCTTCTCATACATCAGACATTTTCTGCCTTGAGTTTATTGGCTGATGAAGTCTTAGGGGAAATTTTTAAGGTTCTTACAAATGATATTATACTCATATATTGAATTTATTTTTTTGTTCTGAATATCTTTCTGTGTTTGACAATTTAGTGTATTTCATAGTGAGAAATTATTTAAATACCAAACCTAGAAAGTAAACTATAGTTCTTTTCTTTGTCTTCATTTGCACTGGAATATTGGGATTTTTATTTTTTTATTTTTACTTTATGACTGTCCTAAATTTTACTATGAGCAGTTAGGTGAAGCAAGGTGACACCTCCAACACTCTGCCTAGAAGCATGTAAAACGTTGAGCATATTAACATTTTACATTAGTCAGGTGCATTTGTCACAATTAATGAACCATTGTTGACATGTTATTATTAAGTCAAGGTTATACTGATTTATAACCCAATTCAGATGCTACAAGGTCCTCTGTGTTTATGAGATGTTTATATATGTACCTGTCTTCCTCAGTAATGAAAATCTGATTAGATGCACAGGCATGGAGAAGAGACTGGATGTTCTAGACACACTTATTGACACTTTTCATTGGGTGATTAAATTTTTCCTGGGGGCACTCAAGATGTGTTTTGAAGAGAAACTACTGAATCTCTTTTCTCTTTTAATTAATTGCTTTTTATATATTTATTTTTTTTTCAGTTTACAATGTAGGCTTAAATAAGATGCCTTTTGAACTACTATCTTATGTTTGAGGCTAACCAGGAAAAGTCCATGTTTGAGAAAAATTACCCATCTCATCACTGAGTGGATTAACAGCCCAAGGGTTGACTACTTCTGTAACCCTTAACAACAAATGACACATATCATTCTTCTCATGTTTACTTCCATGTTATGGCAGATATCTGTACACATTCGAAGACTTAGTAATACCTAGATGAAAAATGAATATAGGGCTGGAGAGATGGCTCAGTGGGTAAGGTGTTTGTCTGCAAACCATAATGACCCAGGTTCAATTCCCCAGTACCCACGTAAACCAGATGCACAAAAAGCATAGAGGTGCATGAATCTTGAATTTTTTCACAGAGGCTGGAGGCCCTAGAGTGCTCTCCCTTCCTACTTTCTGTCTCTGTTGGCAATAAATATTAAATAAATAAATAAATAAATAAACAAACAAACATTTAGGAAAAAAATGAAATATGATCTGGCAATTACATGTAGAGCATTCATACCAGGTGTTTTTGTTGTTGTTATTGTTGTTGCTTTCTTCTAATTGGGTTTTCTGCACCTGTTGTGGGGTACAAACACACTACAAAAGTCAGTCCCTTTGCTTTTCAGCAAGAGCGCTGTGTGCTCAAAGAGCATCATCCATCCAGAGGAAGTGGATCTCCACAATAGACTCAAGCTTGGAACCTGGTGCAGCTGCTGCACAGAGCCTTCTCACGGACGGACGTCGCTTTGGTCCACAAGACCCCATAGGCTACCCATCGTGCTCCGGCAACCCCAGCAGCTGCGTGTTCACACAAGGCTCACCAATCCCATCCCTGTCCATGCACAGCTCGCATGTTTGATGAGCAGGCTCTGGGCATTCTCAGGCAAGGTACAGGCTCAGCTATTCATCAGTTGGCCACGGACCGGCCTCTGACATGGGGTGTTTGGGACTCTGGAAGGTGTACTATGATACAGCCCTCACCCCACATATGGACACTACAGGCATGGTAGCCTTGGAAAAGGAGCTCACTGGGCTCAGAGACCTTGCATGGGTCAAAGCTTTATTGTCCATGGGGACCTTGAGCTGCAATGGGGCTCCAGGACGCTGTCCTTGACCTCCACTGCAGTTTGTGGTTCATGGTTGTGGTGATTTGCCTCCGATGTCCCTCTCAAACTCATGTGTACTGAAAACTTGGTCTCCAGCAGGTGGCAAGTTGGGAACCCAACCCTTACTGGGGATGCTTGAGGTGCATTATTCACGAGTTTGCCAGTGGTAGTTGGCTCACTGTCCTTGTGCTGTGCAGGGACAGAGGTGAGGTCCATCCTCTGCTCATGCTCTGCTTTACTTGTCATCCTAAAATTTCCCTTAAGATAGGAAGCCAGAAATAAAATGTTCCACAAGTGAAAAGAAGGTTACTACAAAAAAAGGTTTAAAAAAATTCCAATAAGGTTCATTATTACACATCTCTTTGTATTATTTTAAGTCCTTTCTTACTCTGGCACACTCTGTCTTCTCCTCCACTAAATAGGCTGGCTTGATAGTAATTTTGTATGCCATTTTAAAGCTCAGTTAAGGAAATCTATTTTTTTTTTTTTAATTTAAAAATATATTTATTTATTTATTTATTTATTTATTTATTTATTTGTTTATTGATTGATTTATTAGAGACAGAGAGAGAGAGAGAGAGAGAGAGAGAGAGAGAGAGGCAGAGAGTGAAAATGAGCACGCCATGGCCTCTAGCCACTGCAAACAAACACCAGATTCAGCTGCCACCCTGTTCAGCTGGCTTATGTGGCACCTGGAGAATAGAGCCTGGGTCCTTAGGCTTCATAGGCAAGTGTCTTAACTAGTAAGCCATCTCTCCAGCCAGGAATTCCATTTTTGAGAGGGCCTGTGGAATTACTTCAGAAGAAGATTGGAATTTTTTCTATTTATAATGTTATATACACACTTATATGTTAATCTACTTTGTATTTTTTTTTTTTTCACCTTGGCATCCTACAGATTCCTCTTTCTCTACTTTGTATTTTTATGGTCAGTGTTTTACATAATAGCATTAAAATTTATAATCAAAACATAATTTAATTTTAAAGTTTTGAAAATCTTGCATAATGATTATAAATAAACATTATTTATCTTTTCATGGATACCTAAAGAATTGCATTTATTTTCTATACTGATAGGGAGAGTGGTAGATAGTTTCAATTTTTTAGGTTGTAGTTTTCTGAGTCTATGAAATAAAATAAAAATGACAGTCATACTTAAAAATCTCTAGGATCTACTCCATGTGAATCTGGCTTCCATGGCTGCTGATTTTGAAAGATGTCTCTATGACCATTCGTATGTCAACTATTGCCTCCAGCAGATTTTCTCCTGTCTAGAAGATCAGGGAAATGTGAAAGAAATGTGATCACACAGGAAGTTATGCTGTGCTTCAGCTGGGTTTCAAGTGATAACAGGACACTCATATCTTTGCTTGCCAGCAGATAAATTCAGCAAAATTTCCTTAATATCTTCCTGTTGAATTCATGTTTTGATATATCAAGAAGAATTAAAGTATAATATGAGAAAAATTATTCTTATAGTTTTATACTAACTGCTATTCTTTTGGCTTTTTTCTCCATCATTACAAAAAGTGCATATATATTTTCCCTTACAGTTCTCATGCTTCCACCGAATATACCAGAAATTACATTCAGTTTAATGGATAGTTATGACTGTAATTATTACTCTAATAATTATATGTCTCCATTGCTAAAGTATATTTAAATTTTTGCTGATTAAAATGGTTGACATTTCTGCTTGACTTACTTTCATCAATTTAATTTTCTCTGGCTTTCTACAAAGCATATTTTATGTTGAATAAGTATCATTTTTGAAGGAAATATGATGTAAATCCATCCTTCACTTCCCAACTATATTGATAAATTATGCTTTTGTAGTAAGCCTATCTCTTTTCCATTTAAGGTGGTAATCACTCACTGATTCTAAGAATAGCTGTAACTTTTTAAATCAAATGAAGTAATTGATATGTTCCAAAAGGAGAAGATAAGATAGGGAAATGATAAATGTCTTTAGGCTTTACAGTTTTCCAGTAACAGATAATGAAGATTGAGCCACAGTAAAATAATTAGATCAGAGAAGATTGTTTTTGATATGACCATACTACATCCTCACTTTCAGACTCCACCTTTAAGCTTTATTTCTTCACTGTGCATAAAAGCATCTGTGCTCTTCCCCTTGCTCTGCATGCCCACTCCTAATCTGAGGCTTGTGAATGTATCTAGAAAGGTAGGTTAACAGTAAATGGTATAGGCAAAAATTATGTCCATGACCCTTAAGAATTACTGTCCAGACTAAATCAAGATTCAATTAAAAATTAGTAATGGAAACATATTTAAAAAATGTTAGTTTACATATGTACATTTGTTTCTAAATAAAAAAGAGGCAATTGCTAAAAAATAGTTCTTCAATATGTATATGTTTTCTTAAAGGGATAGTTCAGTAATAGACTTCAAAATTTTTATTAATTACCAAGCAAATATGACATTTTCAAGAAAATATAATGTGCCATGAATTTTTAAATATATTTTTGTAAGCATCCTAGGTCCCTGAATATAACTATAGTGTTAGCCATACCAAAAATAGGTAATAAAGGAATCTAGTGATTACAAAGAAACTTCAAACTCCTAAGAATAGTCACTATAATATCTACACTAAAAAAATCAATATTTTTTTATTATCTCAGATATCACTGAAATATGTCTTTTATTTATTTTTTAAATTTTCTTCCAATGTTTACAAGGCACAAAACATATTGGCAGCATTTTACTGTAAATCATATTTGACACAACCATTAGAATATAATTAAATATACTTAGCTTTTTTTATTGACAACTTCTTTAATTGTAGACAATATCCCATGGCACTTCGCTCCCTCCCCCACTTTCCCTTTTGAAACTCCACTCTCCATCATGTACCCTCCTCCTCTCAATCAGTCTCTCTTTTAATTTTGATGTCATCTTTTCCAAGTATGATGATGGTCTTGTGTAGATAGTTTTTGCTAAATGAAGTAAATTTATGTGTCTTACTATTTTAAAATTTAGAGGTAGTCTCACAATATGGAGTTATTTTTATTCGTGAATATGACTCCAAAATATAACTTTTAGTTTTTTTTTCAAATTCTCCTTATCAAGTTGTATTATTTAGCTTGAATTATCTTCATCAATATAACTAATCCCATATATTCATATAATTAATATATAATTATATAATACATTAATACATAATACATAATACATTAATATAACATATCCCATAACAGCAAGTGTACTCCTTGTTATTTGTTTAAAATATACAAGTAATGTAATCATAACTGTGAAAACAGAACAATAGGAAATACTAAAAGACTCAAAATAAAACATTCAAACAGCTAATTAATCACAAAGATTTCCAGATAAAGCAGTATTTGATGCATAGCTTAGGGGAACAACCTTATACTTTTACTACCATCATTTTCTCATTGTTTAATAGATTACTTTTGTATATGAACACATTAAAAACTGGCTTTGAAGGTGATATTATGTCTCCTTTTTTTTTTTTTTTTGAGAGAGAGATACAGAGAGAGACAGAGAGAGAGATAGGAAGACAGATAGAGATGGGTGGACCAGCAGCCTCTCAGCTGCTGCAAACTAAATCCAGATACGAGGCCCCCCTTGTGGTCAAGTGTGGCATTGTGCCCTTTGCATCTGGCTACATGTGGGACCTGGAGATTGGAACTGCTGGAGACTGGAACCTGTGTTCTTAGGCTTAGGAGGCAGACGCCTTAACGGCTAAGCCATCTCTCCAGCCCTCCTTTAGTTCTGAACTTTCAGAAGCCTCTGACTTTCTGCTTTGAAGAGTTTTGCGTCTTCACAGTGTCTTCTACCATCTCTGTGGTGATTCCCATGCTAGCAGTGAAAGCAACAGTCATATTTAATCACCTATTCCTTTGTAAGTTTTCCTGGGATCAGGAAGATCTCTTCTCCTTGTGAGGGGTCTTGTATCTCTCTGGTAGTCACTGCCCTGTGTACTATTATATACTTTGCAAAATTTTCCTTGACATTTAGAAATGTAGCATGCATGTATGGATATATGCACAAGTATATGCCCATGTGCTTTCAATAGAAAAATGTTTTTTTTTTTCTAACTAGAGATTGTGTGCACGTGTATTACTGAGTATTTAAACATAGACTCCATTGAGACTAAATTCACAAGTCATTTTTTACATTTATTGTGGTAAGTATTCAGTAACAATTTTGTTACATTGTGTAATTCAGTGATTTTCAAATATTAATAAATATTTAACATCATAATAGTTAATTTTAAATTGCTCTGCACATAACAAAAATAATTTCTATGCTGTCTTTATCACCTAACCATTTTTCAGTACCTTTACCACTAAGAAATCACGAACCTATTTTCTATCTCTCTACATTGCCTTTTCTGGGCATTAAATTTAAAAACAAATCATAATCCACTTGGCAATGGTTTATATGCCTTCTTTCAATTAACATACTATTTTCAATTATCAGTTCTGTTTATCATATACTATTAATTTAGTCTCCTCTTTGGGCACATAATACATCACTCTGTGAAAGTATACATATTGCTTACATATCCATCAGTTGATGGCCATGTTGGTTGTACTCACCTTAACTATTGTGGTAACACTACTTCATCTTCTCGCTATAAAATATTGTGAAAACCCACTTTCATTTATCCTGCAACCATAACTTGAATGGCTTAGATCCATTCTATATAAGTATTCAGTATATTTGACCATTTAAAGAGCTGCTGACTGTTCTTAAATGCCAGACCACTTTCCATTTCCACAGGAGTGGATAAAGAATTTTTGTCATCATTATCCCTAACATACACTCTTGTCAAATATTTATTTCATCATCAATATCTTATCATCTATAAGGCATATTTATGGGTTTTTCTTTACATTAGCCTACTGCATTTTCTGCTGGGCTTGTTATTTATACATACCTTTTGTGTAAACATATGTTTTTATGTTATTGTCTAATTTTATTGGATTTTTAGATCAGATTTGCAAGTATTATTTATGTAATTTTAGCTATAATTAGATCATCAGATATGTGACATACAAGTTCATGAATTGTCTTTTAACTTTTTACATATTTTCTTTTAATATTCTCCAAGTTAATTGTCTTGTTCTTGCTTATATTTATGCCAACATACTATAGTACATTATAAAATTTAAGGTGAAGAATATTTACCAAAATGCTTTCCTATAATTTCTTTTTTATATGCATTCAAAAACTGGATGTTTTTCATTCATTTTTGCATATACTGTGAAGTCAAGGCTTCATTCTATTGCTTGTGGCTATCCATTTATCACAGCCATATTTATTGAAGACATAAATTCTCATTTAATTGTATCAGTTCTCAAAAATGATATGACTAGCTGAACTCCATCCTGAGTTGAAAATCTTTCATGGTACTAGAAAATGTTATGCAACCGGATAATGGAGAAAAGTCAAGAACAGTGGACATTTCAATCCATAAGGCTGGTCAGCTAGACCAAATGTAGCATTGATATAATGGTGACTGTCTCTTATGGGGAAACCACCTCTGCCATATTAGATTTCAGGCCCTCTCTATAGGAAGCAGTTTATGTGTGGTACTAAAAATCTAATCAAATGCATATGGCGGTGCTCATAAATGCATTTGGGTGTCTTCATCCTAAGGGGGGTCAGACACTATTGTTGTTTGGCTAAATTGATATATTATGTTCACCTAACTGTCCACTAAATATTAATGTTTATGGTCATATATTAATGTCACTGTCACTTTGATTAAAGAAGCTTCTCTTTTCAGATGGTGACTACTATTTAGAAATAGAGCTCATCATAGTGGTGAGAAGTGAAGTGGAGGTCCAGCTCTCAGTCAAGCATCCACAGGACACTTGCCAAGGACTCACCAAAACTCAGGGACCCTTGCAGAAGAGTTGGTAGAAAGAACATAAGAGCCAAAGGAAGGGAGGATTACTTTATAATACTGACTTGTAGATGGTAAGGGGCCAAAGTATTCTTGACCTCTCAATGGCTGATGCTACCGGCACAAGATCACAATAATATGAGGGCAAATAAAATTTTTATATCAAAATAGAAGATGGGGATGGAGATATGACTAAGGGACTATGGCACTTGCCTGTGAAGGCTTAGGATCCAGGTTTGATTGCCCAGATCCCACGTAAGCCAGAGGCACATGGTGGCACATGTGTCTGGAGTTCATTTGCAGTATGTAGAGGCCTTGGCATGCACATATTCTCACTCCTCCTGTCTCTACTAAAATAATAAATAAATAAAAAAAACATATAAAATAAACATTTTAAAAATAGAAGATAGACTAGTTGGAAAAAAAAAAAGGGATTCAGTGGAGAAAAGAAAGGAGACGGGGGGAAAGGAGAGTGGTGGAAGAGAATTATGACCAGGGAACATTATGTATCAATGAAAAATTTAAAATAATTAATTAACCTTGTGCATGTTTTTCTTTATTTTAGAATTTTCAAAAGATTCCATTTACTTATATATTTATTTTTGTTTCAATTCCACACTGTTTTGATAACTATTACATTCAAGCTTAATTCAGTTTTAGGAGCGATTTTTTTTCAATTTTTTATGGGAGAGAAAGTGAGAGAGAGGCAGACCGAGAGAGAGAGAATTGATAGGCCAGTATTTCCAGCCACTGCAATGAGAACTCCAGATGTCTGCACTATCTTGTGCACGTGTGTGACCTTGCAAGCTTGCATCACTGTGTGTCTGGTTTACATAAGACCTGGATAGTCAAACATAATTCCCAAGCCTTCACAGGCCTTAACTGCTCAGCCATGTTTCCAACCCTTAGTGAAATGAATGGCTTTAACATTTAAGTCATATATGATGGTTATGGTACCCTTGCAACTAGGAATTTTAGGATCAGCCTGTAAATTTATGCTCAGAATCTATTTGAGGATCTGACAGATTTTTATTTCAGTACATGTAATCAACTTGGAGAGTACTGATTTCTTAATAATGTGGTGATTCCAAATCCATGATATAGAATACTGTGAATGTAGATAGGATTATAATTCTTCAAACTCCTTTAAAATTATTTTTAATATATACATAAATAAAAATCTTTTTAGGTCAGGGGATGGAGAGATTATTGAGTGGTTAGGGAACTTGCCTGCAAAGCCTAAGGATCTAAGTTCAATTCCCTAGTACCCATGTAATGCCAGATGTACAAGGTGGCACAGGCATGTGGAGTTTGTTTACAGTGGCTAGAAGCCCTGGCACACCCATTCTCTCTTTCTTTCTTTCTGTCTCTCCAATAAATAAATAAGTAAAAATATTTTTTAAATCCTAGCTCAGATTGCAATGATTTCTTAAAAGATTTTCTGTCTGTTTTTGACTGTGTTTTATATTGTACATGTGTAATGACCAGGGTGTCAAATTGTACACATTTTCACCAACTCATTCTGTTCTTACTTTTTAATCAGATATTCTAATGGATAACCAATTGTCTTTTTTCTATGAATTTGCCTAATGTTTAGTGATGGGAGACACTTTTTCATATATCTATTGTCTATTTTCACATTCTTTTTTTTTTTTTTTTTTTTTTTTTGCGGGGGGCAGTTGGTTTGGAGGTAGGGTCTAACTCTACCTCAGGTTGACCTGGAATTAACTATGTAGTCTAAGGGCATCCACGTTCCTTTTACAGACACACAAAGTGTAGCAGACAGCTTCAGGTTCGCTGAGATGAACTTCCAGACCAGGCACAGTTATGGAAGAAGGGATATTATTTATTGAAGCTTACAGATCCAGTGGAAGTTCCATAATGGCAGTAGAAGCGGCCTGTCTTCACAGGACTCAGCAAGAGAACAAAGCCCCCAGCCACACAGCACACAGAGCAAAGCTAGAGCCACAAGCCACAGC
The DNA here is from genome assembly GCA_036365145.1 of Orientallactaga sibirica. Taxonomy (NCBI): domain Eukaryota; kingdom Metazoa; phylum Chordata; class Mammalia; order Rodentia; family Dipodidae; genus Orientallactaga; species Orientallactaga sibirica. The sequence goes on from JAEOAD010000024.1 coordinate 27,788,413, forward strand.
ACACTTCAGGAACTCCTATTAGGCACACTTTGCATATCTTTACAATGGAATCTCAAACCCACCACCACACCTTAAGAACCACCCAGTGACATTGACTCTAGCAAGGTGACTATAGATGCAAACTATAAACTAATAAAACATTGAATGTATTGGGGGCCATATATTCAAACTACCACACCAAGCAACTATGCACTTCATATGATTTATGATTTATTAATATTAACTCTAATTATTCATTTACTATTATCAGTTTCAATTTGGAGGGCACAAGAAATTCAACATCAGGAAACATATCATACTATCATATGATATCATGTGATATCATATGATATTAACATATCAAACGTATCATTCACACTTCACAAAATGTTCTGATTTGTTAGAATTTTTTTAATAACCATTATACTTGAGAATTTATATAGGGTAAAACAACAAATTTTCAACATAATCATTTGTTATTCTATTTACTTTTGTCCTTGTATATTAGAAATGATTTCTCTTTAATTTCAAAACAAAGTCATTTAGACTCAAACTCAAAACACAACATATTTTGGTCTTATGTTAATCCTTAATATTGGAAATTGTCATGATCTGTTTGAAATTAAAGTAAAGTAATCAACACTTTATTACACTTAGTGATCAAAAATAAATGGTGTTCGGGAAAAATGAGTAGATAAAATATCCGCTAATAAATGATTTCATTGTAAATTCTATTATAGCTCTCCTGAGTAGATAGAGTACATATTCTGTAACTTATTCTAGCAATAAAAGATTGATGCTTCTATAAATGATACAGTGATAGCTTTAGGAAATTGGGTCTTGATGTAATTTTCCATTATAAAATTAAATATCACAATTAAAATTAATAACCACATCAGAAAAGAATTAAAACATAAGAAAATTAACTATTCGGAACATTATAAAAGCATCTAATGCCTCAACTCAAGTAAAAAAAAAATCAACAGGGGTAATATTCTACTTAGTTAAATTATTGACTTAATATAATTTCCTCATATAAATTATCATGTATTGAAAAAATGTTGAAAGTCAAGCAATATGCATCCTGTTTACAAATGATTGCTGTAGTCCTTATTTTTTCAGTTGTATACTTCTATTTACAGATAGTGGTAGCATTACTGCCATAGTGATTTTTCCACATTGTATCAATTAAGCTCCTTGTAGATATTCTAAACGATGTGTGTATGTGTTTCTGGGTGTGAAGAGATGGAGACACAAAGGTAAAGAAATAATCATTGCATGTAACCAAACATTTCAATTAGCGTAACCTTTCCTTTTTCCGAGTTCCATGTTGATGATCCAAATTTTTTGGTATAACTTCTCAGCAACAAATATGATTACTTTAAATATTCCTAGCAATACTTGTTTTCTTTCACAAGTTTATTTTATTCCATTAAAATGGTAATTAAATAAGCTTATAATTTAGGTTTCTATCATGTGTCGGGAATTAATATGAGCAATTTTCTGGTTATAACGGCCCCACTTTCCCATCTATGTCAGTAAATGTTCCCTCTGGTTATTCATGTTCAACTAATGAGAATACTGAGGTAGAGAAAAGTAACATCTCCAAAGGAAGACCTTCAAGCACTAGTTCAAGATTGCAAAACAAACAATAAGAAAACAAAAAGTAATTAAAGAGTCTTAAAGATGGTGCAACAGTTAAAGTGCTTGTTTATAAAGCCTGACAGTCTGGGCTCAATTTCCTATTACCCAAGCATAGCCAGATATACAAAGTGGTGCATGCATGCAGGAGACCCTGGTGTGCCTATGCTCTGGCTCTCTCCTTTTCTCTGGTCTCACATCTAAACAAAAATATTAAAAATATAAAAATAAAATAGAAGGATATGGATCCAGACTGGATGACCAGCACTGTCATAGATTTTGATGCAGTTGTAAGCTATTTTTTTTTTATCAGACCAGTAATACAGAACTTGAAGGTGATAAGTCCTTCAGATATGGATTTTATGTCCAAGTCATATTTCCTTTGTAAAACTTGAATTTTTAGGTATCTAAGTGTCATTCCTTCTAGATAAGTCTATATGGGATACCTGATGTGTTTCTGTCAAATAACATTTCTTTCTTAATTCTAAAATATCCCTCCAAAAGGATTATCTGCTATGGACTGCTTTTAAAGCAATTACCAATTATACCATTTAAAACATCCATGACATTCTGTTAGACAGGCAAAACAAAAGATTCAGATTTAAAGCAATTATATGCCCAAGAAAAAGAGGGTATAATGTATATTGAACAAATGTGTGGATGTATTATAAACATGCCCAGCCCAAAAATATTTTTACTTAATACATGCCATTAGGCAGTTTTTTTTTTTTTTTTTTTTTTTTTTTTTTTACTCTGGAGAAGGTTTTTTTTTTTTTTTTTTTTTTTTTTTTTTTTTTTTTGGCAGTTAATGTTTCACATTGTAATTTTGATTAAGTTTTGTATACTTAATTTTGATATCCATTAATGAGTTAATAAAAACCCCTAATCAATTTTATTTCTCATATATCTTCATATATGTGATTATTACCTTCACCTTCAAATATTTCAAATGAAAATTTACCCATTATCCTCATATTGCTGTGTGTACATCAGCAGGAGGAACTTCAAGACCATTTTGTCATAGAACCTGTCGCAGAGCCTATGGACCACATTGGGACCACAAGAATAATTTAGTTATCCAAACTTTTTGCAAGAATGAATATGTATATGCATCTTTAGGACTTTATTTAGCAATTCATAAAGCACATATACATAGAGTTAATTTTAACTGAATTTAATCTTACTTTTTATGTAGCAAGGAGAGCTCTATGTAACATTTATTCTGGAACTTTCGAAAACAATTGGTTTTAGTTGATTTTCATTGCTTGTTCTCCCCCCCCCCATGCCTACTCTTCCCCCAGTAAAACAAATATTTTAAAAATACAAGTGATATTAAATTCAGTTTTCAACTCATTTACTAACAGGACAACAGATTTGGCTTGAATCACTCTTGCCCTCACTTATATCCACACCAGACACCCCAGCAACCAATCTGCTTTGCAACAAAAGGCCATTAAGCCAGAGATGGCATTTTTCAAGCAAAACTTTAAATAGATTTAAAAAAAAATAATTTCTAATTTTTATAGAAATGTTTCTTCAAAAAATATTTTCTCTCACTGTCCCTTCTCCTATACTGAAGGATGTATAATGTTTTGTTTTGTTTTCTCTTTCAAGCTAAGTAGATCTTTTTTTCTAGTTTGAAATCAGTGTGTCTTTTTGATCTTACTAATATGGAATTCACCAGGGTATTATACTCTGATTGTACTTGGAGATATGACTATAAATCAATTTGAAACTCAAATAAAGAATGGAGGTTATCCAAATGATTGAAAACTTTGTCTTTAGATTGAGTACTTAATAAGTCAAATGGGTTTCAGAAGTTAAAACTGCCTTTTGACTTATTTTCCCAGAGAAATAAAATTTGTGTTATTCATTTGTTATTCTCTGTTCCTTGACTACCCACTACCCAAAGCTATTAAAATAACAGACTGCCTGATGAATTTTATGTTTCTTACTGCTTTGACAAGTTAGCTAAATCATATCACTTCTAAACTTCATCATTTAATTTTGATGAATTGTATTTTTTAGTTAGCAATTAGTGTTTTAGGTTCCAAGATGGTAGGGCAGACTGACCTGCCAATCATTTATTTGTGTTAGTGTTAACTGTGAAACAACGTAACTGACTTTGTAAAGTATAATAGTACAAAAGTAAGAAAAGAAGATAAGGATTCACTGGGATTTTTTTTTCCTGTTTTTGGTGTTTATAATTTTTCTTTGCCTCAAAAAATGTATATAATTTTCATTTACTGAAACATCAGTTCAATAAAAATTTAAGATAAGTTGAAAATGGTTGTTTAAAAATTAATGCATAATTTCTCAATGAGTTAAGTAGCTGTCATATTCAATAGGAAAGTTTGCATGCTGATTTGTAGAAAGCAGCTAAATTACAAAAAAAAAAAAATGTTGTATTTATGTGTTTTAAGTCATACCATTTATATAATTCTCTCTAGGGTGGCTTTTTAATTCCTTTCTAGGGATAGTTTATAATAGTAAGACGTGTCCACATATTTTTGAGTTACATATGTACAAACTGAAACTGTAAATTGTGAACACTGGAAAACATCATTGTGACAAACATCTAAATAATATATTAAAAATGAATGTAAATGGAAGTTAAAATTACTGTGAAACTTATATTCCAGTTTTGAATATTTGGGTTGGTGGGTAACTATTAAGAGCTTTGAAAACACTGTTCAATTCTGTATAAGCCAGATTTATTATTTCTTTGTAACTTATTCAGTTTGGCAATTGCTTTTGATTGGGTCTGTTGGTAACATGTTGTAATATATTTATTCATTTTGAAACTATTCATTTATACACACTTTTTAAAATTCATCTACTAGATAAAACATATAACAAAATGATAATAACACTGGGGGAGCTTTAAGTCCTTTGAAAAGAATTAGTAATAATTAGGTACGTCTAAGATAAAAGTGTTTATTCTTGTTTTCTTATGTAATTCTACAGGTGGTGGAAATGATAAACATTTAATGTTAACTTATGAATGCACTGGATTTAATAGAATAGATATTTTATAAAAAAATAAAAGTACAAGTGAAAAAACTCACTGCTACTAGCAGAATCCTTCCTAAAATAGATTGATTATTTCATTTGCCAGAGAATGAGAGATCTTGTTTTCGAACATGCAGAATGCTTTCTGTCTTATCAAATCCTTCTGTTTCAAAAAGACTTAATGAAGTTGTCAGTCACTACAACCCACTGCTGAGACTAGGGCAAATTAAATTCTTAGACCTCCATCCCTATTGGTCTTTGACAACCCACTGACAAGTTAACACTGTCGAGACTCTATTCCCAAGAGATCGCAATAGTCACTCAGGCAATGCTGCTTCTTCTCTGCACAGTGGAATATTTCAAGTGATTTCTTTCTTTGTTTTTAAGCATATCAAAACCAAGTTAAGGGATGAAGAAATTAGACCTTAAAAATGATCAACAAACCACTTTGTGAATAATCATGTAAGTGAAAAACTTCAAAACAATGGTCACCATTAAGCTGATTTTTATATTTTCTACCAAATAACTACTTTCACATTTATTATACTGGGAGAGGGGCAGATTTCACAATAAATGAGATGAACAGAATGGAAGCTATGGATTGAGCTGGCCTAGGGGTAAAAAGACAAAACTTTTCCTTCTAGTTTAAGGTATGTTTTAGACCTTGAAACAGAAATTTCAAGTAGGCAGGACTGTTCAGCATACTAAAATAATTATTTATCAGTTTCTTGAAAGCATGCCTTCATTTTTGGAGGAAAATAGATAAGTGCTAGAATAAATTACCTGACAATCATACAAAAAACATTATAGGATTTTTCCTCTATGAAGCTTTGTAGGTACAGCGTTTCTTTGAGATATACCCCGAAGCCTAGTGGCATAATTAGTGTTCACATAAAAATACTTCACTATTTTCAATGTAATCTTTACTATTGCTTCAAGATTCTTTCATTTTCTGTCTTTTCTTCCTTCCTTTCTTTTTTTAAAATTTTTATTTTTTATTTATTAGAGACAGAGAGATGGAGAGAGAGAGAGGGAGAGTGAGGATGGGCATGCCAGAGCCTCTAGTCACTGCAAATGAACTCCAGACGTGTGAGCCCCCTTATGCATCTGGTTTATGTGGGACCTAGAGACTCGAACCAGGGTCCTTAGGCTTCACAGGCATGTGCCTTAACTATGAAGCCATTTCTCCAGCCCCTTTTCTTCCTTTCTACCTTCTCCCTTTCTGTCCGTCTCTTTTATTTATCTTATTTTATTATTTTCTCTTTATCAGTAGATTGGTATTGAAGCATGTAATCCAGTCTTATCATCTCTTTAATGAATTATTCTTATGTTTACTTCCCATTCCTTACCTTTACTTCTCATGTAAATATTCTCCTATTGAAGAATTTCTCCTTATTTAGTATTTCAAAGGACATAAATGAATTTCTTTGAGGTTAACATATACTGGAGACTAGAAAGACTTTGTTCCCATTTTTATATTATTAACATTATTTTTATTACTATAAAATAATTTTCCATCAAATCTTTGATTGTTTTATTCAATTTTATCCTCTTGTCATAATTTTGACTATGATCACAGTTTTAGGTTTTTATTGTTTTATAAGGTTCTGTAAAGTTTAATAACTTTTGGCCTTGCTCTCTCATTGATGATATTGTGAGTCACTATCTGTTTGATTCTGTTTCAAACTGTCAGATGACTTTCATCCATTGGTGTTTTGTATTTTTGTAATTCTTTATAATTCTACACATTATTTGGGCTCTTTAAACACCAACCCTTCATATGTCATGAATATATATATATATATATATATATATATATATATATATATATATTTTTTAAATGTAGGGTTTCCTTTTAGCGCAGGCTGACCTGGATAATATTGGAATTTAGAGACTTACATCACATTTTTTGGATCTTGGATTTCACGTTTAATGTTTTGTTTTTTTTTTTATTATGAATTGGTCCAGTGTCTCCTTGTTATGCCATTTTAAATGTGAAAGTTCACTCTGTGTCATTATGCCTTGGAAGCTATAACTTGTGTTTTGATACTATAAGACTGACAGTTATGAAGAATTCTTGAATATCAGATGAGACTTTGGACTTTTGGAACAATGTTAAAATTAGTAAAGACTACAGAGACATACACTTCAATTCTGAAAATTTAAAAGTTCTAAAAAACAAAACCCTAACATACCTACTTTTGTAACTACTTGTCAGTTAAAAAGGATTTCAGCGGCTGGAGGGATGGCTTAATGGTTAATTTGTTTGCCTGCAAAACCAAAGGATCCCAGTTCAATTCTCCAAGTCCCATATAAGCCAGATGCAAAAGGTGGTGCATGAGTCTGGAGTTCATTTGCAGTGGCTGGAAGCTCTGGAACAACCATTCTCTCCCACCCTCTTTCTCTGTCTGCCTCTTTCCCTCTCTCACTCTTTCAAGTAATATATATATATATATATATATATATATATATATTACACATACTATGAAAGCAAAACATTATTTCATAAATATTGATATTATAAATAATAAGAGTTTTAAAATAAATTTACAAATAGCAAATTTGAAGTATAAAACAAACAAAAGGCAGAACTGTTAAAAGTTAGATAAATTATTGCCCCATAATTATAAGCAAGAATGTAAACATAAAGATAAATAAAGGGATTATTCAGTCTTCTGAAATCTTTATAACTGCCTGATATTGCCAGGTTCCATTTATAACAAATTTTCTCATTTTTAAAAAATTTATTCAAAGTCCCTTACCTATAATATATCAATTTACCATTTGCACAAGGTATACATTTTTTTTCCTAAGTCATTAATTTTTGCTTCTTCTACAATTAAAGAATATTAATCCTTTTTTGCAAAAAGAATTCCTCAAATAATAATAATATTGCACCCAGTTTGGAGAAAAGTTAACATTGGCATATTTCAATTTTTCTTTCATTAATAAAGAATATGTACTAGTATATAAGTAACCAAATATTTAAATATCTAATCATTAATACTTCATTTGTAATATACTGTTAAGAGAACTACATAACCCCAGTAGTATATTTAATATTAGGATTGAGAAACTATGAGAATTAAGCTGGCACTGAGTTAAAAACGTTCTCCCTGTATACCAGCTGAAAGAGCTGGAAAATGCTATGATGTATGAAGCCTATGGGAGAGAGAGATCGTCAGTGGAGATAAACAAGAGTGGAAACTGCAAGCCTTAAGTTTGGACAGCCAGGCCAAATGAGCCAATGGGTGCAATAGTGGCATGTCAGTTTCAGGAAAACCACCAACTCACTAATTAGAATGTAGGCTCTCTCCAGAGGGTGGTGGTGGGGGAGAGGGGCAGGAATACATGCCTGGTACTGAAAACTTATGTAGGTGGAAGTCATGAGGCCTCCTGCTGGTGTCTGACTAAATGCATATATTATGCTCACCAAACTGCCTTGCAAGCCCTTATGTTAACATTCATACCCATATATTAATGCTCCTGTAACTTTTGGGTAGAGAAGTTTCTCTTTTCAGATGGTGGTGTTCTCTGGGATTACTCAGAAGGCACCTTAATGCTGAGAAGTGACAGAGGAGAGTTCAGCACTAAAACATCTCTATCACACCTTCCAAGACTCAGGGTCCATAGTGGAAAAGTTGACAGAAAGAATATAAGAGCCAAAGGAAAGGTAAGACTGCTTACAATGCACTCTTCCAGAGATAAATTGGTGCATATATCCATGACTTCACAATGTTGGTACTACCTACAAAGGACCTTCATAATAGGAGGAAAAGATGATGACATCAAAAGAACAGAGACTAAGGCTAGAGAGATGGCTTACCAGTTAAGGCACTTGCCTACAAAGCCAAAGGCCCCAGATTTGATTCCCTAGGACCCACATGAGCCAGTTTAACAAGGTGCCACATGCATCTGGAGTTTGCAGTGGCTGGAAGGCATGCCATGCCATTCTCTCTCCCTCTCTCTCTCATATATATATATATATATATATATATATATATATATATATATATATATGGTATTTGGTTCAATGGAAGCAGCTGCTATTTCAGTGAGTTCTCAAGTTGCTCACTTCAGATATTTTGGGTATGATTTACTCACAGGGTTATTCATTTCTTTTAAAAAAATTAAATTAATTTATTTAAGTGTGTGTGTGTGTATGTGTATGTGTGTGTATGTGTGCATGTGTATACACACTAAGGTCTCTTTCCAGTAAAAATGAATGGCCTCTAGGTGGCTAGTAATTTAATGCAAGTTGGCAGGCTTTGCCAGCAAATACCTTTAACCAGTGAGACATCATCTCAGTCCTCAAAAAGCAGTTGTTCACAAATGCAAGTGTTGAAAAATGTGATGACATTGGTTAGTCATGATGATGACATGATTGGCCTTTTTCTCTGGGATTGTAGGACCTGTGACAGTTCAGTATAGATATGTTAAAATTTTTCTTTAAGTTGTATATCAGATGGCAACTCTATGCATTTCAAACAACGTTGGAAAACTGGCAGGCAACATATTTAGGTTGATTGAATATGGAGTCACAAATAAATCAAAATATTTATTTTTTCCCTGAAAATTTTCAGAACTGTTTTCAAAGTATTGTTTCAAATTAAAAACATAACATCATATATTTTGCTGTTCACTGGACTGTTTAACCAACATTTCAAAATAAAATGGATTTCTTTAATTTGAATTGACCATAATTTCAGTTTCATTTGAAATATTGTTTTGATTTGAAACTGATAAAGGAGGAGCAGGAGGGGGGCTGGTTTGATGAGAGACATTGAGACCAAATGTACTTTCAGAATCAGAACAATGATTAGTTCCTGAAACTGGAGAGAAGTTTCAGATGCCAGCAAGGATGAATCTAGGATGAATAGAGGAACATGCTGCATCACAGAAGGCAGAGAGGGGCTCCGGTGTGTGTGTGTGTGTGTGTGTGTGTGTGTGTGTGTGTGTGTGTGTGTAAGAGCAGTTTGGTTTGATGAGAGATACAGAAATAAATGAGCATTTTAGAAGTAGCATTTTATTAGACTTAGTTTGGGACAGGATCCCATGATGGAGTCGCCATGGTCAGCAGAATGGTGACAGAGGCATGGGGAAGTGGACTGTTCACATTCTTCAAGAAACCACCAGGTCATTATCGCCTCCTTGCCTAAAAATGCCCCAGGTCATGGTTCCCTGTCGCCTTATCTCATATGTCACCTGGTGACTGTTCTTGTGTCACACCCTAGCTGTTTTAAATGGTTAATGTAGTGATCTCCCCTCACCTTCCCCCAACTAAAAAGGGCCTGTGAATCCCACTACTTTTAAACCCAGGTTATCTATGCTCTTCTCTTTTGAGTCAGCACTGGCAGCTTGTGCTTTTCTCGAATAAAAGCTTTCATCTTTGCCTCAGAGTGGTCCTGTGTGGTCTTGGACACTCCCAAAACTTACATCTGGTGCCATGACTTGGATTTCCAGGGGTCCAGTGGAGATGATGGGACAATTCTTTAGAAACCACAAAAATGATGAAATTCAACTCTATAATTATAATTTTACAAAAATCCCCAATACCATAGTGAAAGCTGAACATGTCCACTTACATTTGGGACCCCAGTCCTGTTGCGGGAAGGATCAGGAAGCCTTGGGACTTGCTGATCATCCAGTTTGGCTGCAAACAACAGTTCTGCTTTGAGGAAAGATTACATGTCAAGGAAAAACAGCATGGAAGAGTGATTGAGTAGGAACAGACAGTCTCTTCAGGTCTCCACACACATGTACAACATGCACACGCACAATCTACAGAGACATGTACCATCACTATACACATACACACATGTACTGCATCTCACATATTGCACACAAATGTGTAAAATTACAAAAAAAAAATAAATAAAAAATAAATGACTGTGTATAGGCTTAAAGCTGATTGAATATCAAGTGACTCAAAGGACTTGAGCATTCTAGGGTTTTGCTATCTGGCAGGGCCCTAGAGTCAGGTCCCCAAACATACAGAAGTGTGCTTATTGTAAAAAAGATTTGCAAGATATATATGAAATTTACAAACACTTGAAACACAGGATTTGGATACTTTATTAATACATTTCAGGTTTACACTAAATTATAGGTCAAAATATCCCATCATGGGCTGGAGAGATGGCTTAAGGGTTAAGACGCCTGCCTCCTAACCCTAAGAACACTGGTTCCAATCTCCAGTGGTCCCAATCTCCAGGTCCCACGTTTAGCCAGATGCAAAGTGAGGCAAGGGCGCAATGCCACACCTGACCACAAGGGGGTGCACACATTTGGATTTAGTTTGCAGCAGCTGAGACACTGCTCGTGGGCCCATCTCTGTCTTCCTCTCTCTCTCTCTCTCTCTCTCTCTCTCTCTCTCTCTCTCTCTCTCTCTCTCTCTCTCTCTCCCATATATATATATCTCTCTCCTGTGTCTCTCATATATATATATATATATATATATATATATATATATATATATATATATATATATATGTCCCATCATACAAAAATATGCAAAGCTTGTGAAGTAGCTCTTTACTTGACCCTTAACCTCTACTCATTTCAATTGTTGTAATGCAGTTTTTTTAAAATCCAATTTAGACAATTATCTTTATATATTTTTGGAATAAATGGCACAAACTGCTCCAGTGCATCAGATGGAGAAAGCAGATAAGATGAGACAAATTTTAATCAGAGAAAGATTGTTTTTTCAGAGAAATTTATTTGAAAAGGAAAAAAAAAAAAAAAAAAAAAAAAAGAAGCAGGCATGAGAAACCCAGAAAAAGGAAAGAGGAAAGAGGAAAGAGATACCAAGACCTTGATAATACATTTGACTGTGAGAAGCTGTTGGAAACTAGCTTGTTGATAATGTATGTACTATTATCTGATCTCATGTGAGTGTCCTGTTTCATGCTTCCTACAAGCACACATGAATTTATGCTAATGGGTTTTAAATAGTGAAAGAAACTCTGGTGCTGTATCACAGATAAAGTTCTCCTCACTCAAGTTAGAAAACCTGAAGTACCCACATCAAAAGACAGAAGTCATGATGGGCTTCTGTAACGTCTGACACTCATACTGATGGGAGATGGGAGACACAGGCAGAATTTCCCAGAAGCTCCTGGTAAAATCAGCAAGGAACAGCAGAACAACAATACAGAGTGAGAAAGTTTATCTCAATGAGTTGGACAAGCAAAGACGGATCTAAAAGTTGTCCTGTGGCCTACACATATGTACCATGGCATTAGTGTACCCGAACTTACATGCACATACACATAAACATTCATACACATATATTACTATTGTGTTTGATTCTTAGTTATCAGAGCCACAAACCAATATAGTCTTGGTGTTTTTGAAAAGGGAGAGAGAGAATCCTCTAAAAATAGCCTCGTGGTTAGTCTATAGTTAGGCACAAATTAGTAAATTTGGGGCTGGAGAAATTGCTGTTTAGTTAAAGGTACTTGACTACAAAGCCTGATGGACCAAGTTGATTTGCCCAATACCCATGTAAAGCCAGATGCACAAAGTACCTCATGCATCTAGAATTCATTTGCAGAGGCAGAAGGACCGACAGGGCCCATTTGATCTCTTTCTTTCCTCTTTATTTCTCTGATAAATCAATAAATATATATTTTTTTAATTTTTAAAAATATTTTGTTTATTTTTGTGAGAGAGAGAAAGAGAGAGGGAGGAAGAGAGAGAGAGAGAGAGAGAGAGAGAGAGAGAGAGAGAGAGAGAGAGAAGGAGAGAGAAAGTGTATCAGGGACTCTAGCCACTGCAATCAAACTCCAGACATATGTGCCACTTTGTGTATCTGGCTTTATGTGGGTGCTGGGGGATCAAACCCTGGGTCATCAGGCTTTACAGCAAGGTCCTTAACCACTGATCCATCTCTCCAGCCCTAAATAAATATTTATCTTGCATACATTAAATATGCAAAATATTTAAATGAATAAGAAGTTAAATAAATATTTTTAAGGACTGGAGAAACAGCTTAGCAGTTAAGGTGCTTGACTGCAAAGTCAAAGGACTATAGTTTGCTTCCCCAGGACCCACATAAGCCAGATGCACAAGGTGGTGTATGCATCTGGAGCTCTTCTGCAGTGGCTGGAGTCCCTGGCATGCCCATTCTCTCATTCTTTCTATCTCTATGCCTCCCCCACTTCCTCTCTCTCTCAAATAAATATATATATATACATATATATATAGACACAACACATAGATGTGTATAAGAATCACTAACATTTGAGCTAGATCAGAATGAGTTTCTCTTTTAAAAGGAATATCTTGTCTACTATGTATTTTCATGCTCTGCAATAGATTTACTAGTAACAGATTCTAATTCACTATGGACTCCTGCCATGTAAAGTAGCAAGTAGAATTCTTTCACTGAATCACAGCAAGATGGTAGAGTACAGCATTACAAAATGTCACAGCTGGTATGCCTATTGCTTAAACCTTCTTGATAATTAGTCTCCATGCCCAGTAGCTTTGGAAGACTTCCAGCATCTTTGGAAGATTTTCAGCCTAGTTTGTATGTATCAGATGATGAAATGAGTATTAAATGAATGTACAACAAAAATAAAGCTAAAGTCCAATCTAACCCCTACAAAAGGAAAAAAAAAAAATGGAAAACTGGGATGGTTATATTACTCAGGAATACAAATTTTGTCTTTTCTCCTTATTCATCTAACATGTCTTCAAACCAAGGAAATAATAAAACACTCCCATCACTAAAAATCAGTGATAGATATTTCAACAACGACCATAGTTTCACTAATAATTCAGCCTTCTGGTTGACAAATACCAGGATTATAACCTCTAAAAATTAGATGCTTGTAGAATGATAATCCATTTTCATATAATTGTGAGTTTTGAGAAAGGTTTTCTGTCAGACATTTGCAAAGGTAGAATGACAATAAAGACTCATTATTCTCACTACTGTGCCAAACTTGTATTTGTTTACATATGTGAACTAGTGAAGAGAAGACTGAAGGTAAGTCAATGTACACAGATAAGACACAGATGCTTCACTGTTAGTTTTAGTGACCACCAGAAAAAAAAAAAAAAAAAAAAAAAGTCATACAACTCAAAAAAAAAAAAAAATCAGTAAAGAAATTGTTATTGTGACTGATGTTAAGTCTCTGTAGAGAGTAAAAGTAAAATTGGAAATAAGCACCATTGAGATCTTCCAGAATTGTTATCACAAATAAAATGAGGAGTAGTCAACAGTTTGCAATTACCTCAAATGAAAGAATGGGAACATGGTGGAAGAAGGGCAGCAAGAATGTAAGAGAGAGCAAAGACATGGTGTGAGGCACTGTTCCTACCCAACCCCTGGCCAGGATCCCAACTGACCCTACAGGGTGACTAATGTTTCCCCACTGAGGAGGGACTCAGTGCAGTGGTGATGATGAGAGCAGACAGAAAAGTATTACCCAATGGGAATATGACCAATTTGTATTTTGTTCATACATTAAAGTTCCCAATAAACTACTTTAAAAAAATCTTTTTTCTTAGTAAATATCACAGTTGACTTAAAACAAATATTGCCTGCTGTGCATAAAGAAGACCTTCTAGGTGAAATATATATATATATATATATATATATATATCTCCACCTGCTTAATCAGTACTAGCCCAATGCATTTTAAAATGGGTGGATTTCATAAAATAAAGATGCAGAAAATATTTTCTAGACCATGGGAAAATCTAGTCACATTTTGATAAAGAAGATCAGAAATCTGTTACTGAGTGTTCTTAGAGGAAAATGGGAAAGGGGTTTGCTTGCCAACCTTTGAGTATTTCAGAACTGGAATATTGATAGAAATAATTAACATTATATCAATGCTGTGAACCTCACTTACTTACTCATTAGGCTCTTTAGAAACTACATAAATGATGAAATTCATATTTTTACAAATTGTTTATTAACTTTATTTGCTAAGCAAGGCATGGTCGTGGATATTCAGTGTCTTGTTAAACAAATAGCATGCCTAGACCTCAGGCTAAACCATCAAATATTTTCCAGTATGGCTATAACTTAGTACTGTTGGTATTGTTACAAACCATAGTTTCTTTGGTCTGTTACTTTTTTACTATTTTTTTCCACTTTCACGTTCTGGTTTGGAATAACATTTTCCAAGTAAGTCTTCAAGTTATGTGTCCCTGATTCACCACCTTTATTTTACTGTCTTGCTCAAATGCAGGGTGTCTGTATAAAGCATTTTCTTGATAACTAGAAGCAACCTTTAAATTTCATTTTTCTTTTTTCCTTTTGCACTGAGCCAAATATGTCTTCATCCTTCTGTGGGAATCATGTTCTTCTACTGACCGAAGAGCCTGTCTTTTGAGATGAGAGGAAAGAAGATTCATCCTTCTTCTAGACAAATTCATTTTTTTGTTCATTCTATGTGCAATGACTCTGAAAAGCTTTAATTTGTCAACAATGGGGGAGTATAATTAATTTTCATGGATTTTGTTGTTAAATAGATTCTGGAATGGTTTATATAAATCACTCATGACATCCACATTTTTCAGTAAATTGAACACTTCTTATGTTTGACTGATTCAAATGGCAGGACAGCTCAGAGCAGAGGAGTACAAGAGAGGAGAGGAGAGAAGAGAGAAAAGGTAAAGTGTAGGCCAGGCAGATGGAAAAGGGGAGGGAAGGAGGAGAGAAAAAACCTGATACAGATGGGAGGGGAGAGAAGGGAGAAAAACTGTTAGGTACGGGAAAAGATGTGAGAATATTTATCTGGGAGAAACTGAATAAATAATCCTTTTTTATACATTTTTTTTTTCTGGCTCATAAGTACATCTGCACAAGTGTGTCAAGAACTCTCAGAGAAGCATGAAGAGTTCTTGCTCCATAAATTCAGTACAGCATGGAAAAGAGTTTGCTTATTTCCTGTTATTTCTTTTCTTCTCCCCACTTTGGTGAGTTGCTTCTTCTCAAACCTTGCCCTAGAAAATGGGATATCAAACATTACCTTTCTTTTTATGAGTAGGATAGAGAATCTGAAGTAACATTGCATATCTTGACTAATATGAAAATGCTATTGTTTCCATAACAGGTCTTGACTTAATGATCTATAATATTCAGAAGAAATGCTTTAAAATTAATTTTATTTGTAATATAACTTTAACAATCCTAAACCATAGAATATTTTAAACTTTCAATTTAAGAATTATGGCAGACAAGAACTTACAAATGTGGATACAAAACAGGAATAATTCTGAAGAAAACACAGGGCACCAGAGCAAGCAAATAAAGCCTCTTAGGAAAATGTCACCATTTCTGCAATCTTATGTCTTTATAGGCACAAAAAGCCAATAGACACTCATACTTTTTCTTTCTATAAGCTCATTATTTTCCATCAAATTATTCCTTTTTTTTTGGTGTGTGTTTGTGTGTGTGTGTGTGTGTGTGTGTGTTAAGGATTTTGATTCTATGTTTTGACCATGACTTGAAACAGGAAAGTGGTTTTAGAAAGTATTTCCTGTTGACTGGCTTGCTATCATTTTTTTTAAATTTTTCAAAATATATTATTTATTAATTTGAGATAGGAAGAAAGAGACAGATAGAGGGAAGGAGAGAGAGAATGAGCAACCCAAGGCCTCTAGCCACTGCAAAGCCAGCTTGTGCCTCTGGCTTACATGAATCTTGAGGAATCAAACCTGTGTTTTTAGGCTTTGCTAGCAAGCAACTTGACTGCTAAGTCATCTCTCCAGCCCAGCCATCCTTTATTTCACCAATATTTTCCTGGCACTGGTACATACCTTCTATACTGAGTCTAGGTAGATATTCTTACAGGAATAATTTAACAGAAATTATCATTTCTGTTTCTTCCCATGAAGTTGAGGTTGGAAATGCATAAATATCCACAGCATTGTTCCAAGGTAGGGCTGACTATGACTCCTTTATATGTGATTTATCTTAATCATTCAATAATGTTTTAATTTTTCTACATTGATCTTGAAAATAACTTATAACTTCTGGTGTAACCTTGATTCCAGTTACATTTATTTTCAACTTTAAGTGATTTTCTGAACCTATCCTACTTGAAGATCAGTTAGTCTGTTCTTTTAATTGTTACATTTCCCCATGTCATAGATATCTATCATAGTATCCTCACCTTCTAATAATTGAAACAAATATCCCTTTCCAAAATATACTTAAGTTGTAAGAATATCAATATTTTCATTGATTGCTTCTCTTTTTTTTTAATTTGGCTTTTATATTGAATAATTCTATAAAAATAATTCCTAATAAGACCAACCATTTCATCTACTTTTATCTTTATCTTACTACCTCACAGGCAAGACCAATATTGTTGACTTTAGTGTCCTTATGATTGATATATATATATATATATATATATATATATATATATATATATATATTTATTTATTTTTTGTTTGTTTTGTTTTCTAGGTAGGGTCTCCCTCTGGCCCAAGCTGACCCAGATCTTACACTGTAGTCCAGCCTTTACTGTGAACTCACAGAGTTCCTCCTACCTCTGCCTCCCAAGTGCTGGAATTAAAAGCATGCACCACCACAACTGGCTTTTTGTTATTGTTGTTGTTTGTTTTGTTTTTAATACATCTTATTTTTAATCCTCCTGAATTCCCTAGATTCATGATGGTCCAGTGAATTTTTAAAATATATTTTATTAATTAATTTATTTGAGAGAAGGAGAGAGAGGTGGAAGATGAGAGTTCCAGGGTCTCTAGCCAAAGCAAATGAACTCCAATTGCATATGCCACCTTTTGCATCTAGCTTTATGTGTGTACTGGTGAATTCAACCTGGGGCCTGTGACTTTGCCAACAATTACCTTAAACACTAAGTCATCTACTTAGTACCAGTGTTATATTATTATTATTATTATTTATTATTATTATTATTATTTTATTTTTAGAGAGAGACAGACAGAGAGAGGGTAGAGGGAGACAGATTGAGAATGGGCGTGCCAGCAGTCTCTCAGCTGCTATGAACGAAATCTAGATGTGTTCGCCCCCTTGTGGGAAAGTACGGCTTTGCACCCTTGAAACACTTTGCATCTGGCTAAACGTGGGTCCTGGAGATTGGAATTGCTGGAGATTGGAACCAGCGTTCTTAGGCTTAGGAGGCAGGCGCATTAACCGCTAAGCCATCTCTCTAGTCCATTTTTTTAATACAGTAATAATTTCTGTGGATATTTTCTTTATATCATAAAATTTTTCATGAGTCTAGCAGAGTGGGAGGAAGGATAAACATCAAAATTAGTAATATTGAGCATGGAAAGCACTGAGAATGTTCTAGAACACTGAAACTTTGTTGGGTGATATTGTATGGATAAACAAGAATTTGACAAAGCCAATAGAACTTAATAGAGAAATGAGTGATATATAATGCATGAGGAATTTTCAAAGTTTCTTATGAAGTATGGACATTTTAGACAAAAATGTATAATCTGACAAAATACTCATGTTTTACAAATACCATATAAAACTTAACTGAAGAGAATGTGGGAACAAGTGAATGAGCTAATTGTCTAGGAGAGTAAGCAGAATATGTAATAATGAAGGCTTAAGAGGACCTGTTCTGGGCTGGAGGGATGACTTAGAGGTTAAGGTGCTTGAGTGCAAAGCCAAAACACCCAGGTACGATTCCACAGGGCCCACATAAGCCAGAGGCACATGGTGATGCATGTTTCTGGTGGTCATTTCTGGTGGTTAGAGGCCCTGGCGTGTCCATTGTCTTTCTCTCTATCTGCCTCTTTCTATGTCTTTCTCAAATATATAAAAATATTTAAAAAAAATTAAAAACACACCCTATACTAGAGTTACTAACTACTTTTTCATTGGAATATGATTTAAAATTATTTATTTATTTATTTATTTATTTATTTATTTATTTATTAGAGAGAGACAGGGAGAGACAGAGTCAATAGGTGTGTGAGGGCCTTCAACCACTGTTAACAAGCTCCAGACTCATGCACCACTTTGTGCATCTGGCTTTTGTGGGTCCTGGGGAATCAAACCTGGATCCTTTGGCTTTGCAGACAAGTGCTTTAACAACTAAGCAATCCCTCTATCCCTGATTTAAAATTTTTGAACACACACACACACACACACACACACACACACACACACATATGTGGAAGGATATTTATAACAGATCATAGGATCTAGGTTTTTCACTGTTGCTGCAGAAGGGCCTCATAAATAAATGGAGAAAGTTATGAATTACTTTTCTCTTGATAACAATAGGGGGCATTATTATGAACTTATGCTTAGTTTATTCTAGATCAAGATAAATACACAAGGATAAATATAGATATTTATGAACATATACATTAGTTTAGATACCCACATATCTTCTCTCTTGAAATTTAGAAACAAAACTCAAATTGACATATCTCAAATAGCAACGAATATACCTACTACCTAATTTTTTAGTTTGTGTTTTCACAAACTAATGGAGTCAGAAATATGGAGTCAGAAATATTGACAGAAATGCTGCATTCTAAAATGGCCTCCAACAAAGCTGAGATATATAAACCAAATCAAAATCATATTTAGTGCCATGAAAGAAAAAAATATTCATTGAAAACAAACCACAACATAACAATGGAGTAAATCACAACGCTCTGTTAAAAGATCCAATATCTAACAAATAGATTCATCTTGGAAACAACGTAGCATCATGTGGTCATGTATTTCTATAATCTGATAAATTTTGTAGGTTGAAGGAAGATTTTGAATCCAAAGCTAATATAGGTAAAATAGTGATTCCTTATTTCAGGAAGACAAAAAAAGAAGAAAATGATGATGGGAAGGAAAAGGAAGGAAAAAGGGAGAAAAGGAGGGAATGGGAGAGAGAAAAAGTCAATTATCTTCTCAATTTCTTATTTATGAGATAACGTACCTGACAACAATCTGTTTAAAGGAAGAGGGGATTATTTTAGCTTAGTTTTAGTGCAACATGGCCAGTGTTGTGGTTTTGAATGTAATTTTCTCAAAGCATCACGTGTTTGTAATTAGGTTTTTCTACTGAACGCCTATCTAGTTGAGCATTTGGGAGGTGGATCCCTGCAGCGGTGTGTCACTTGGGCAGACCTTGTGTTTGAGTCCAGCTCTGTGGGTTCAGAGTCCTCTCTTCAGCTCACGCTTCCTCGTCCTGGCCGCAGTCTCTCTTCGGTAGATAGGCTGTGAAGTGAGCTTGCTTCCATCACCACGATGAAGATTCCCCTGAGACCTGTAAGTCTGAAATAAAACTTTTCTGAACATAAGCTGCTTAGGTCAGTGTTTGTCCCAGCAGTGATAAGGTAACTGCATCCTCAGGGAGGGCACAGTGGAAGGAGCTTAAAGTAGCTGGTCACATGAAGCCTCTTGAGGAAGGAGAGAGCTTTGGATACTGCCTTTATTTAATGTAGTCTGGTACTCTAGCCTGCAAAATGGTGTCACACACAGTAAAGTTGGGTCTTCCCATATTAATTAACCTAATCACAATAATGCCTAACAGACATACAGAGAGGTTAATTTAATGTACATAGTTCCTCAAAGGTGGTTTTATGTCCTTTCAATATATTCATAGGATCATGGCTATCTCATAATACAAAATACATTAAAGAAACTTCAACAGTCCTCATAATATTCCATCTGTTGCAAAACTGTTCAAAAATGTCTGCAAAGACCTTTTTGAGATACAGACAACCTTTAATTGTGAGCTCCATTAATATCAAAATACAACTTAAGAGCTGGATAGATTGCTTAGCCGTTATGGCACCAGCTGGCAAAGCCTAAGGACCCAGGTTCAATTCCCCTGTACCCACATAATTCAGATGCACAAGGTTGCACATGCATGGAGTCTGTTTGCAATGGCTTGGAGCCCTGTCCTACCCATTATCTCTCTCTTCCTCTAATAAATAAATGAAATAATATTTTTTAAAAAATAATTTTTTAAATATCCAACATGAGAGGAACACAGGTATATATTCCATCCAAAATGTAAGAATGGTGTTATATATATCAAGGAATGAACTGACTAAAGAAAAAAACAAAACCCAGCGGAGAAAACAAGAAGTCCTGAAGTTCCCTGACCAGTATCTTGGAGTTTTGATAAAATAATCTTGGGTATCTCTGCCTTTGCAGGTTTATGGTCTGTAGCCTTGCTTATGCCTTGGTGGCCTGAGCCTGAAGCTTTATTTATTTATTTATTTATTTATTTATTTATTTATTTATTTATTGCTTTATCTAGGTAGGGTCTTACTTTAGCCCAGGCTATCCTGAAATTCATTCTGTAGTCTCAGGGTGGCCTTGAACTCATGGCAATCCTCCTACCCATGCCTCCCTAGGGCTGGAACTGAAGGCATACACCACCACACCAGTTGAGTCTGTTTTTTTTTTTTTTTTTTTTTTTTTTTTTTTGGCAGATATTCCATGATCCTGGTATCTTGAATATTTTGAAGTTTCCACTGCAATGTAAGGTTCATTTTTAAAGCCTCATACATTGCTCTCTTATGACATCTGTGCAGGGAAACTGAACCTTGCTCACATTTTTTTTTTTTTTTTAAGCAGCTCATTGGAAGTGTTGTTTATATTTCATGACCTCTTCCATCTTACGTATTTTATTCTCAGTTACCTCCCTCAGATTTTCTTCTTCAAGGCTTTTTCTTTTCAAAGTAATGCCTATTCTTTCTACCTGAGCCTTTAATGTGTTTGGCTTTGCCATCAATGCATCTTAACTAATTGCCCAAAGGCAGAAAAGTAGATTTCTATTTAGATATAATAGTCACATTAACAATTATAGCTGGAAGGCTGTAATCTCTGTTCTTGGAAATTTAAATTTGCTCACATTTATTTCTCTAGCAATCTATAATTTTCATATATTTCTGCTTTCTTCATTGTAGATATGAATCTGAGTATCCAAGAGAATCTGTGTCATAGATTCAATGTTTTCCTTCCTTGACATTTCCTCTACAGACACATTAGTTCATTACAATTATGTTAAATTTCACCCAAGTTCTCAGGATACAGGAATAATTAGGACAGTTTTTTTTTTTTTTTTTTTTTTTTTTTTTTTTAGAGTAGCATATGAACTACCTCTAGGCCAGATCCAAAAGTATTCTTTTTTCACTTTAGTAATTCATTAGTCAAGCCTCTGCAGTCCAATTTTTTTCTTAACATACTGGTCTTACAAACTCCTACAAGAATGACCCAGGAAGTCAAGTTTACAGTGCTCTAAGCCCCCCCGCCCGCCTTTTTTTAACCCAAAGGTCCACTACCTTCCATATTCCTCCCACATAGCAGTTATAAAAGACTAAAAAACATATTGTTGGAATTATCACACAAATGACCTTTCTCTTTGTACCAATTTTCTGTTTTATTTTCTTTCTTAGAAAATTCACCAAACAAAAAGCAATTTAAGTTAGGAAAGAGTTATTTTGGCTTATAGTTGCAGGACATAGAGTTCATCATGAGGGGAAAGCAGAGTAGGAGGAGAAATCCAGCAAAACATGGTCACATGAGAACAGAGAACACAGAGACAGACGCATGCTTCTGCTCAGCAAGTTATTTTTTTCACAAGATTATTTGTTTGTTCTGTGGGACCCCCAATTGTGGGGACCTTCCACGCTCAGGCTGGGATAGGCGACACCCCAAATCACCACCACGAGAAACGGTCTTGATGCAAATGGCAAGAGGACTTTATTCCTGCGCGCTGGGGCCCACAGTCATACACCACACGGGTGAAGAGGATTGTGGGGACCCCGAATGCAGGGTTAAGGCAGTTTTTATAGGGTTTGCAACAAAGCCCAAGCATTGTGAAACATTTCAAAACATCAGAAGCCCGCGCAGTGCTGACCAACCCATTTGTAACACACCACAGCTTTTTAGACCAATTATTTCAAATTGTCCAAGCCCGCGCACTGTAGACCAGTCATTTTAAATTGCCTAAGCCCGCGCTTTGTGGACCAATCATATTGTAACACATTAAGGTTCCTCTTCGCCACCTCAGAGGTCTGTAGCCTTAAGGGTGGGGTGAAGAATTGTGGTCAGAGCCGGTCAGGTCGGGCTGGGCCTTCCCCTGAGCATTCTTTTTCCCTCATGTCGCAAGCAGCTATCTACAGAAGCCAAATAAGCAGTTATTCATCCTATTTCCTTGTATTTATTCAGCTAGGGTCACGTATCTATGAGCCTAGCCTATATTCTTTTTCCCAATTCTATATTGGGCTCTGAAACAGCAAGGAATGTGACCTTTTACCCACTTGCTGGCAGCAGGGCTAGTTCCCATTTTACTGGCAGGGCGGGCCTGGAATCTGAAGTATTCAGGTCTCCTAACTTCTGGGGTCTGAGAAGGGTCAGGCCATCCTTTCAGTTCATTCATGTATTTCTTTATACATTTATGCAAATCAAGATTTCTTATGCATCTCTTAAAGTGGGTAAAAGGTTAGCTAAAATTCTACTAGAGCATTTTATTTATTTCTTTATTTTATATTAATTTAAAAAAATTATTTATTTTAATTTCACATTCATGTTGGTGCCTCTGGTAGCCTCCTCCCTGACCTCCCCCTCCGAAGGACCTTCCTCATTAGGGAATATGGGTAGTGCATTGGGGGATAGCCAACAGTCATGGGGGACAGGCCAAGTCTCTGTGCATAATGACCCAACTTGTGGCTCTAACACTCTTTCTGCCCCTCTTCCACAAATTTTCCTGAGCCACATTAAGTTCATTTTACTTCTACTTCAGGGATGAGGTCTTGGGAGCCTCTGTGTCTCAGGATATCTGGCGTAGTAGGAGTTGAATGTTTTCTGTGTTTATCTCCTTCAGTCTTGTTCTGGTGTTGGGTTCATCAAGAAAGCTGCACTCTTGCCCATTTCCCCGGTTACTTTATGGTTTCAGCTGGGGCCCTGGTGAAGTGTGATAGGCTGATCCTCCCTTCAGGTTTGTTGTCCATTCGGAAAAGAGAAGCAAATTCTCCAACAGAGAGAGAAGTTAGTACCAGATACATGGAATGGCCATAGTTATTTTAGACAGAATTTTATATGCATATGCCCTCTTCTAGCCCACATTTGGTGGGAGCTTGATATTAGAGAATGGGCTCATTTTTGTACATGGTTTTGACTTATTTCCAAGTTCCAGCTAAGCGTTTCATTCTTCTGAGTGGATCTGTTAGCCAAATCAGGAGCTGATGGTTACCCACCATGGCTGTGTGCCATTATTGCACTTGTTTGAGCATCACATCAGGTTGTGTACTGCTGAGTAGCTTAGACTGCAAGTTGTTTGGACAGATGTCAGTCATTTAAGTTATTTTAATATAGGACCCTGGACAAAAGAAAAGTGTCAGCCAAGATAAGGTGGATAATCCCTTTTTAATTACCCTAATCAAAGGCATGTACAGAGAATAACTAAGACAATAGAAAATAATTACTCACTTCACTATTAATACATTTTCATTTATTATTTATGAATTTATGGGTAAAGTATTTCAAAAAAGTATGAAATGTACTTATACACAAGTCATATGTTACATCTTCATTTACATTTAATTTATTTTGATATATTTTGGTTTAAATGACAAAAATATAAACCTGGATTGAATATCCATCCTTAAAACCATACTGAAGCAAGAAACCTGTGCTCATGTTCTCCTACTTTCAAGGATGACAATCACTGATGGTACAGAAAAGAAAAGGTAGTTTTGGAATAATGCTACACAAAAATTGGAAGGAACTTGAAAGACTGAATTAAATGATGTTGTTTTGTTTCTTTTCATGATAACATTATAATTCACTGGCCTGCAGTGGACCTGGTAATGTTATTGTTCCTATAGCAGTGAATTCAGAAGTTTGATTTTCCATTATAGATAAATGAACAATTATATCATTTAGGTGATATACCTTTGGATACAATTGTAATGGGAAAAGTACAATTATCTTATGGAAAAAGGAAGAAGAGTTTTAGTTTTGTCTTTCCGAATAAGAAGAGAATTTATATTCCATTAAGAGAAAACGGAGTTTGAATAACAGTGTACTATATCACCTTAGTAGAAAGTGCATTCAGATAAAATAACTTTAAAATTCTCAATTCCAAAGTGCTACAGTTACTTTTGTGTTTCATGTATCCTATTTTTTTTTTTCATACACTGAATTTCTGTGTAGGGAAAAAGAATAGCTAAGTCTCACTACCTAGCATTTGGTGCATCACAAAAGCATATGGTGCTGAAGAGGAAATTAGGTTTGTGTCTCAATGAAACGTTGCACACATTAAAGGAAACATATTTAAATTGTTTTATTTGTAGTAACTGATGATACAGTGTAGTCTCAATGAATGGAATCTGGAAATCAGATCGTGAGAAAATATCTGCTAAACAGAGTGGCCATTTTCCCTTTGGAGACAACAACAAAAATGTGACCTGGAAAAATCATGACTATGTAGTTAATTATTTGTTCTCCAAATATCAGGCATTCTGTGTCTTTAATTATTTTAGTAACTCAATTCCATTTTGAGCTCTTTGCTCCTATGTCTATTGATATAATACTGCTGCATTCTACTCTAATTGATGGTAGGTACAGTACATTTATAAGTACAGTGATTATTTTATGCATAGCAAACTTACAAACAGATAGAGCATATCATTTACACAAACATACATACATAAAGTAAAGCAACTATAATTCAGCACAATTTTTTACACAATTCATATGTCATTTAGGTTGAATAAGGTTGTTTTTTATTTCTTACAAATTTCAATTTAAAAAAAAATACAAGAATAGCTTTTCTTTTTACATGCAGAGGCAATAAGGAACACTGAATATTTAAAACACATTTTAAATATTTTATTTATTTTAGATAGAGGCAGAGACAGAGAGGGAGAGAGAATGGGCATGCCAGGGCCTATAGACATTGCAAACAAACTCCAGATGCATGTGCTGTCTTGTGCATCTAGCTTTATGTGGGTACTGGGGAATCAAACCTGGGTCCTTTGGCATTGCTGGCACATGCCTTAACCACTACACCATCTTTCCAACCCTACTTGTGACTTTTATTCCATAGTCATTTAATGATGCTATTTAGCTATGCCTTGTCCAGCCTGATGATGTCACCTCCTTGCATCTTACTCTCTGAGATTTGTTTTTAATGATTTAGTGTCATCATTGCATTGGAAATCCACTCCCCTTTCTGAGTTCTTTGGCTATTTATTCATATTGTAGTGCACATATATTTGTTATACATTCATTATATTTGATATTTTTCATGGATTCAGAATTGTCATTTTCATGTCTTCTCTGTCTTTTATGTTACCGCTCACAGTTGTACAATGTAAAAGTTGTTTGCTGTATACAGCTGAAAGATAGAAGACAGCAGAAGGCCTGAGCATGTTGTTCAGACCAGCCCCACAGAAAGCTGTGGTGTTTATAATTGTTACGGCATCAGCATCTGTTTGATCACTTTTTGCTTTGGGTCATCAATAAATCCAGAAGTTCTCATTCCATCTCAATTTTCTTTCTCTTGAGAGCTTGGCTGAGCTCCAACGAGAACATTCTCTCTGGTTATGCACCTGCCAAAGAGTAAAGATTATTGATTCTATGTTCTGAAGTGGTTAACCACCAAGTTGGGAGCCCAGGACAAAGAGAATATAACTGTTATGTTCGCACTAATCATTCCAGCTCTCTGGGGAAATTTCCAAGTATTAACCCACTCTTCTTCCAAGAAAACCACCTACTTACAGGCACTCTTGCTGAGGTCCTAATTATTTTGCTGTCTTTCTAAGTGGAAGGCCTTCCTCGAGGACCATTTGAACTTTAAATGGCTACTGGCAGAGAAGTTTTCATTTGAAAAGTATCTTAGGCAAGAAAACCAATATTGATCAGATACAATGGGCTGCATTGTTAATTGATAGGTGAGGATACCTAAGCCAATTTCTGAGCTGGATATTCTTTGTCCATTCTTAAAGACTTGAAATGTGGCTAGAATAAAAAAAAAAAGAATTTAAAACTTAATTATAATTTGATTTAATTAATTTAAGTATGAATTTAAGTAGTCAGATGTGAAATGTCATGTTGCTTCCATAGGAAAGAGCTCAACTCTGATATTCACTGTAATTGAAAGTTTTGAAAGAAGAAAAAACTACTTTTAAAACCTTAAAAGGGGGAAAAAAAAAAAACATGTTTTATACAAAAGAAATGGGATGAATTGCAATTGCTTTAACTCATATATTTCATGCAAAACCTGGAAGCTGTGGTGGGTTTCTGAAACAGGAGCAAAGAGATGGTGGGTGAAGGCAGAAAACCTATCAGAAACTCACAGACCAGCTAGTCAAGCTAATGCAGTAGTGAACTATGCTCATGAGAATGAGATATTCTGCAGAAAATAAGGACTAAACCTGAAAAAAATGTCCTCTGTTCTCCACATACACACTCTGTGGCACATGCATACAAACATACACACACAGACACATGCACTAGCACACTTATGTACACTCAGAAACACGTCATACGTACATACACACACTGAAAGAGTGAAATAAATAAATAAATATGGTGACTAAGCTGTTTGTAAGTAGTATCTTCCCTGAATCATCAAACGTGAATAAGCAACTGTATTCTGATGAATGATCTCTCGCATTCTTCCCCACACATCCTACCTATAGAAAAGCATTTCATGGATTCATTCCCAGGGCTTCTGGACAAACTAGTCATAGTTTAACTTAGTATTATGCAAATTATCAAATATTCCTTGCTAACATTTGACCGAGTCACAAACCCTTTCCTGTCTTATCGTGGAACAAAAGTAAAACTTGACGCTTCTGCTGAAATAGTTCCAGACTTCATGTTTTATTAGTGAAGGCAACAACGCGTTCTATCGAAATGATTAATTTCTCATAAAATTCACTTACTTTCTCTTTTCATATTCCTATTTGCCAGGACATTTTGTATTCAGCCATTCTGTTACCCTTACAAAACAACAGAAAGAAATAACAACAAGAACAACAACGGTCAGACTTACTATTGTCCTTTTCCAGAGAAAGAAAGACCATAATGATCTAGCTCAGCTGTGTAGAAGATGGAGCAGAATTGTGACCTTACATTTTTTCCTTGTGGTTCGTATCTCAGAGCTCATATCTCAAAATCAAACTTGAGGTTCTAAAGCAGAACACAATGTAAATGAATCTCTCCTATACAAGTGGCCCGCTGTCTCAGATGCATACCAAACTAGATGCAGGACTTTTGGAACATTCTACATCTTCCCACCCAAAGACTGAGAGTGAACATCCCTGCAGATCGCAGAGACGCTTTGAGAGTAGCAGAGTGTGCCTACGAAATGCCTGGGAGACAGACGTGTTCTCCGCACTATGAGAACCCATACAAATTTGACAAGCCAAGGAAAATTTAGACGTCCTCTACTTCCTACTACTCTGAGTTATTTTAATTTTAAATTTATTTCTTCTTTCTGTTTGGTACATATGTACATACATATGTATGTTTCCGTACCATAACGGGATAAATTAGTCTTTTCATTTTAAGTATTACCACCCTGAAATTTTTCCTTAAATTAAAAAAAAAAAATCTTTAAACTTGAATTTACTGATATAAGGGTAATTTCTTCCCTAATTAGATATACCCAGTCAGTATTAAAGAAGAGTTATATCAAAGTACCATGACCACATTTAATATTATATGGATATATTTACATTGTGCTCAGCTATCTTTAACTTAAGGATTTATATGTGTATAAACATAGGTGATTATGTTCCTTAGTAGAATCTATGAAAGATTCAGTGGGATTTATTTATAATTCATATGTTTTATGATTTCCATTCACACAACCCCTTATACATAAATATAGCAATGTATTTATGAATATATGTACATATATATATATATATATATATATACATATATATATATATATATATATAACATATACATTATGTATATGTACACATAAATGCATGTTTGATATATATATACATTTACTGCAAAAAAGTCTAACTATAATATTATTTCTGAGTTATCCTTATTTCTCTTCAAATAAAAGCAATATTTTTGGATATTCCTGTTATAGAAAACAGTCAGATGTTGTACTTAGGTTTGTGACATACAGACTTTATTATTTTGAAATATGTATGCTCTGTCCATAATTTTGTTCAAGGCTTTTATTTTATTATTATTATTATTTTTTTGTTTTGTTTTGTTTTTTTTTTTTTTTTTTTTTTTTTTTTTTTGGTTTTTTGAGGTAGGGTCTCACTCTAGCTCAGGCAACCTGGAATCCACTATGTAGTCTCAGGGTGGCCTCAAAATCTTGGGAATCCTCCAACCTCTGCCTCCCTAGTGCTGAGAAATTAAAGGTGTGTGCCACCACGACTGGCCAATTCAAAGCTTTTGTTTTGTTTTGTTTGCCTGATAATAGTGCAGTAAGTTTATTTCACCTCTTCTTTACAAGTCTTAATTCTTTTCATTATTTTTTTTTGAGTTTTGTTTGCTTAATTGTCTGTGTCAACACACTTTTTCAATAATTTTAATTTTACATTCATGTTGGTACCTTCTGTAGCCTCCTCTGTGTCCTCCCCCTCTAAAGGGAACCTCCTCATTAAGGAATGTAGGTCGTACATTATGAGTGAATACTTAACTTTGTCAATGCTTTCTTCTGAATTGTTGAGATGTACACACAGTTTCTATTCATAAGTCTATAAATGCAATTTATTACATGTCTTGATTTGGAAATGTTATAATGACATTGTATCCATTGAATTAAAACAACTTTTTCCTGGTAAGTGAACATTTTCATGTGCATTTGGATGCGGATTGCATGGATTTGATTAACAACTTCTGCAACCATGTCTATCAAGGATTTTGCAAAAAAAAAAAAAAAAAAAAATGTATATATATGGTGTGTTTGTGTGTATGGTGTACTTTTCTTTCATTTTGGTGACAGTTGTGCTGGCTTCATAAATTGAATTAAATTGCCTTTTTTTCTTTCCATTTTTTGGAATAGCTTGTGGATCACTGGTTTTAGGTCTTCATTCAGGTAGATTGGGCTAGAGAAATGTCTTTAGTTGTTAAGTTACTTGCCTGTGAAGCTTAAGGACCCTTTTTTGACTCTCCAGATCCCACATAAGCCAGACGTACAAAGGTGAGGCAAGCACAAGGTCATACATTCCCACTACTTGATGCAAGAGTCTGGAGTTCTATTGCAGTGGCTGAGGCCTGAGGTGCCGATTCTCTCTCTGTCTCTCTCTCTAAAATAAAATAAAAATAAAAATATCTGGTAGAATTCAACAATGAATCCACCTGGGCTTGGGCTGTGTGTGTGTGTGTGTGTGTGTGTGTGTGTGTGTGTATGAGTGTTAGTTGGAACATTATTACTTCTTCAATCTCATTGCTTGTTATAGATGGATTTATGTTGATATGTTCTCTTTAATTTTAGCCTATTACATTATTAGAAAAATTTCCATTTTGTCTAAATATTCCAATATATTGGACTATTGGTTTTGCAAGTATTGCCTAATGTTCCTCTGAACGTCATTGGTGTTTGCCACCTTCTTCCTTGGAGTTTGCCTTCTTCTTCTAAGGCATTCTTTGATGCTGTTTTGGTGTGTGGGCATATGAGTGGGGACAAGTGTGAGTGTGTGTGTGTGTGTGTGTGTGTGTGTGCGCGCGCAGGCCACTTGATTTTTGTTGTCTTCCTCAATCACACTCCACAATATTTACTGAGGGAGGCTATGTCACTTAAATGCATGCCTCAAATAATTCAGCAAGTCTAGCTAGGCAGTATGCTCTGGGATCCCTTTATTGGTCTCACAAAAACTAGGATTATAAACCATGATCACATGGGATTTAATTGGGACCTGGGGATCCAAATTCTAGTCATCATACATGCATGACTATTCATTCACTAAACAATCTCCACAGCTTAAGTTTTTTTTTTAATTTTATTAATTATGAACATTGTTGTATGAATATGTCACAAGGTGGTTGTTTTTTTATTGAATTATACTCTTATATCACCCAATTCCTGCCTCATTCTACTGATTCTCATTGAGCTTGCTTTGTGTATGAGCTTTTTGCCTCCTCATATACTATGAATGTAACAAGATCCCTTGCAAGATTCAGTCCACATGTGCAGTATCCCTCTGGCCACCCTTCCTGTCTCATCATGATTAACTATGTCTCCTGAAAAAGAAGCTAAAGTAAACCAAATCTCCTAGAAGTTCCTTCTGTGTGGTTGTTGCTTAACATTTCCTGTGCAAATGTGAACAAATGTTATTTCGTCCAATAAGGCAACAGCAATAGACCAAAGTAACAATTCTACCCAACCCAAAACTAGTGAACCAATATGAATATTGGTCATATTTACCAGATCATCACTGAGAGATTAGTTACTTAGCAAAATATGGGTGACCCCAAAGCAATAAGACCATAGCAAAAGACCACCTCATTCAGGATAATGACCTCATGGAAGCTGCATCATGGAGTCCCACTTTCACTTAGCCATCCACTTCTTATATCCTCTTCCATTTCCCAAGATTGCTTGGTATTAGGAGTGCACAGGAGGTAGTTAAGTGTTAGAATACCAGGTGAGGGTCCAGACACAGTGGTCATTCTCTCAGACAGTGAAAATGGCCCCTAAGGGCTACTTAGGGACATTGAATTGCTCTACCTTTACATTGTCAATTATATCAGGTCAATGCTAGGTCTTCTACTAATACTGAAGTATTTGGCTACAGCAATGAGTAATTAGTAAAGTCTAGATACATGGCATGATACTACATTTTTCCAGACTGTTAAAATAAATGAAAATGCACATATATATAACATGGAATTTTATTCATCTGTAAAAAATAAAATTGTGAAATTTGCAATAAAATGAGTGAAACTGGAAAAGATTATAGTGAATGACTTATCCCAGGCCCACAAAGACAAATGAGTTCTCTCTCAGCTGCTGATCTTAACATTTAATATTTCTATCTACATAAATATGGATTCAACAGTGATTATAGTCTATGAAGCTAGATAGCAAACACCAAAAGGGAGAAAGAGGTATCAAGCAATCTGGGGTGGAAAAAAGTTCTCTTATGACATGAACACAGAAGTGATGCTCTAATGGGGAAAGGGAAGGGCAGTATGGGGATGGTGAGAAATAAAAGGAGAATGGAAAACAGTGTTTGAAAAGATGTTGCAATGAAATATACATCCTTGTTTACTAATAAAAAATTCATAAACTTGAAAACCGGAGTGAAAAACTGCAATGACAAAATTTGAAGTGTTGTGCAACCTAGTAACTGACTCTCTTTACACTACCAACTCAAGGCTAATAGTTAGCTCATTCCAAGGCTGTGATAAAGAAATTCATATGTCTCGTGATTGCAAAAATACCATAGAGAAATTTGGACAATTGGACTCCTTATTTAATGTAAAAGTGACAGAAGTGTGAATTATAAAATAAAACTCAAATGCATAATTTCCTCAGGAAAAAAAATGCCACATTCTCAACATTTGATTTGGAAAATAGTAACCTCCACAGAACTGTGGATGGGATGTTTCAATAAGTGATTTTAGCAGCATAAGTTCAATTTTAATTAATCTCAAGACAGCCTTGAAGCCTTAATCTTCCTCAGTTCTGAGAAAGAAGACAGAGGATACTTAACACTCATCAACATCAACATCTTCTTTTTCCTCCAAGGCCAAATAACCAGTCAGTTTTCATCAACAAGCAACACAAAACACAGCTCTCTCCTCAAAGTGATTAAAATAATTTATTCTGAGCCACATATGAATGACCATGCCTCTGGTATATAAATTCAGTTTGCTCAAAATAGTGTGTTCAAAGTGAAACTATTTATATTAAATTTATTTTCACAGAAAGAAAGTAATATACAAAGACATTTTACAAATACATTGGAGGGACATCAAGTACATGGGTTACGGAAAAATGGAGAAAATTCTGTTACTGGCTTTTAATGTTATCTCCTGATATTCTCAGTTTAGTGGTGCATGCCAGCTAGTGGTTGGTTTATGTAATGAATTTGAAAGCCTCTACCTGATAGTGAAAAGGTTGTTTGGTCAGACACGGAAAATAAATGGCTATGGAGGGGAATACTTGGCCCTGGATGTGGCAAAATTATCAAGTCTACACAATGTCATAGCTATTCTAATCAGCCTTGGAGAATCTTTAATATAGCTTTTGTCTAGGAGTTTAATTTACAACATGAGATTCAGACCATAAGTTTCCACTGTAGGAAGAGCACTATACATGGAAGGATTGTAGTTCCTGTTTTATACACATAAAGTCATGGTTCCTGTAAAAATTCAGGTGGTGGGCAGAACAAGAAGTCTCTAGCAGGAGTGGTGACAGACAAGGGAGAGGAGACCTTCATAGTCCATGACAAGAACTTCCTCGCACAAAGCTAATCTAAAGAGAGTGGTTTTCAGCGTGCAATTTGCCAATGGCAGAGACTAGCACTGGACCATAGACACTGCAATATATCTCAGGAAGATGAGCTTGTACCTTGATGTTACTTTGAAAGAATTATAATTATTGCACTATGCAGGCACAAAAAAAAAAAAAAAAAAAAAAAAAAAAACTTGCCTTGACTCTGTACTTTAAACATAGTGTCTAGGTTTAAGTTTTTTTTTTTTTTTTTTTTTTCTTTTAGGTTTTCATTGCCTCCACCAGAATCTGAATGTCTCTTATATCTCCACTTACATCAAGTTAGGACCCAATAGAATGTTGTAGTAATGTTGTATCAAGATATATTGAAAATAAATAAATTAAATATTGAAAAATTTGACTTGTTAAAGATTGGTCAAAGCTGGGCTTGGGGGCACATGCCTTTAATCCCAGCACTCGGGAGGCAGAGGTAGGAGGATCGCCCTGAGATTGAGGCCACCCTGAGACTACATAGTGAAGTCCAGGACAACCTGAACCAGAGTGAGACCCTACCTTGAAAAACCAAACAACAACAACAACAGCAACAACAACAACAACAGAAACTATATATATATGTCAAAACTCCAATTCGTAACATAATCTATGCAATTAGGAAGCCATTAGTCAGGAGAAAGTACATATCCTATGTCCATAGACAATATGTGCTCCTTTATCACTAAAATACAGGAACCAGATGATGGAACAAGAATTTGATAAATTCCTCTTAAAGTATTTTACCAGTTTACCCACAGGTGAACTGTGTGTACCTCATTGATAATAATGGAGTCTCTGACAAGCCTCAATCCTGCCTCCCAGGGGATAGAGGGCATTTAACTAATGTGAGTTCCTCCAGCCAGTGGGTCTGAGGTGACAATGAGGACAATGAGGTGACACTTGCTGAAGGTATTGACCTTGACTTCCCAGGAAGATTGGGGAATACCTGATTAAAAGTTGTTTTCAAGACTTGGGGTGATTGTGGAGAGAGAGTATCACAGCATTCCTAGCCTAACAAAGTGAAAACCACCAACGGCTCAAATGTTTCTAGGATGAAACTCTTTGGCAGTTTAGCTAGTCAGAATCTCAGTCTATTTAAGTATAAGGTGAGAGTGAAAGAGTCGTAAATTAGAAATATATGGAGAACCTACTAAATATTAATGATGGGTTTTGATTTTCTAACAGAAGACTTACTTATTTAAAAAATACATGATACTTTCCATTGAATTATAATGATTTGTATTTTGATTTCTCTGTTCCATGGTGTGATTATTGATTTTTGGAGAGAAACACAGAGAGAGAGAGGGAGAGGGAGAGGAAGACAGATACAGATGGGCACATCAGCAGCCTCTCAGCCACTGTGAACAAAATCCAGATGTGTGTGCCGCCTTGTGGTCAAGTGTGGCATTGCACCCTTTGTCACTTTGCATCTGGCTAAACGTGGGACCTGGAGATTGGAACCGCTGGAGATTGGAACCAGCGTTCTTAGGCTTAGGAAGCAGGGGCCTTAACCGCTAAGCCATCTCTCCAGCCCTAGCTCTTGTATACGTTCTACCCTCTCTTCCATATCTTCAACTTGCCATGAACATCTTTTTTTTTTTAATTTGATGAAATTTACACTTTTTGTCAAATGTCATTTTTAGTGACATTCATAAAATGACTTCTAGTCATTCATTTTTGAAGAAAAACTATCTTAGAGGCCTGGCATGGTGGTGCACGCCTTTAATCCCAGCACTCGGGAGGCAGAGGTAGGAGGATCGCTGAGAGTTTGAGGCCACCCTGAGACTACATAGTTAATTCCAGGTCAGCCTGGACCAGAGTGAGACCCTACCCTACCTCGCAAAACCAAAAAAAAAAAAAAAAAAAAAAAAAAAAACAACAACAAAAAACACTATCTTAGGCCATATATATATATATATTCCATATTTAATATATGTAGTTTTAAATTAATCTTCCTTTCTTACTATTGTATTTAAAAACTACACTATCTTACAATATTCTTGAGCTACTGGATATTTAATATTTGTTACATGTGTTATCATTCTACTTTGATTTTTACAAGAACAAGTTTTTCATAAAAAGCTTGTCCAGGAAATATTATTGAATGTATGATAAGCCTTCTGATTTTCCACCTCAGTGACTTAATCCTTCCTCCTTCCCTCCCTTTGGGGTGAAAACATTAAATCTGTAATTTAGCAATACAAAGATACAGTGTCAAAAATTATTATTAAAATGATTCATTGAAGCTGGTTTTGTACTTAAATTCTAATTGAATGGTGAAAATATAATAAATAATACTTTGAGTATAAATTATTTTATTTCTCTAGGAGAATATGATGACAGTGACAAAACAATGATGTTCATGATTTTCTTTCTATAAGAACTCCAATATTTGGGATGTAGGGATGGCTTAGCGGTTAAATCATTTGCCTGCAAAGCCAAAGGACACAGGTTTGATTCCCTAGGACCCACATTAGCCAGATGCACAAATGGGGTGCATGTGTCTGGAGTTCATTTGCAGTGGCTGGAAGCCCCGGTGTGCCCATTCTCTCTCTCCCTCTTGGTCTCTTAATCTGTCAAATAAATAAATAAAAATAAAATATTTAAAAGAAAGAACTCCAATATTCTAATGAAATTCTTGTATCTATGCCCTTAGTCAAGTCATCAGACATGTTATAATATGCATATTAACTATTCTTTTTTTTTTTTTTTTTTTGTTTTTTTGAGGTAGGGTCTCACTCTGGTCCAGGCTGACTTGGAATTAACTATGTAGTCTCAGGATGGTCTCGAACTCATGGCGGATCCTCCTACCTCTGCCTCCCAAGTGCTGGGATTAAAGGTGTGCGCCACCACACACGGCTCCTTTTAACTATTTTAACTATCACATTTACATTGGGTAATCAAGGCAAATTTTATATATATATATATATATTTTTTAACATTCTGTAAATATCAGTGGCACACCTCTGCCTTTCACTGGGGGAATTTGTATTTGGGGAAGTAGTACTGGGATTATGGTAGAAAGACATATCTGTATTTCACTTTAATTTTAAGACTGTAGAAAATAAATGACTTTAAATATCTGAACTGGGGCTGGAGAGATGGCTTAGTGTTAAGCACTTACCTGTGAATCCTAAGGACCCCAGTTCAAGGCTCAGTTCTCCAGTACCCACATAAGCCAGATGCAAAATATGGTGCATGTATCTGGAATTTATTTGCAGTGGCTGGAGGACTTGGTGCGCCCATTCTCTCCTCTCTCTCTCTCTCTCTCTCTCTATCCCTCTTTCTTTGTCTGTCTGTTGCTAATAAATAAATAAAAATAAAAACAAAAAAAATAAATATCAGAACTGTTAATTTGTATCAATATGAAAACAAAGATGCAAAAACATAGTTATAAGGAAACTGTATTTGAAGTGTTGTATAAAAATTGACATTACATGAGCTGGAGAGATGATTTATTGCTGAAGGTGCTTGCCTGCAAACCCAACGCACCTCATTTTGATTCCCAAGAACCCAAATTAGCCAGATCCACAAGGTGGAGAATGCATCTGGATTTCGTTTGCAGTGGCTGGAGGCCCTGGCATTCCCATTCTCTCTCTTTCTTTCTCTCTCTCATCCTCTATCTCATTCTCTCTCTCAAATAAATAAAAATAAAATATTTTTAAAATTTGGCATTCCTTCATTAATGTAGTCATAAGTACATTCAGTTCTTATAGGCCTTAAAACTTATATAAAATACAATCAAGGATATATGTCTGAAATATGTCTCATTATGTATGCACAATGACACTGACTCATACTGAGGTAAACTCATAAGGAATTATTAGACTAATAAAACACTAGTTTAAAATATATGTTGCAAAATCCATAAAAATGACATTATGTATGAATAATTTACTCACTGACATCTTTGTAATATTTTTCCTTTTATTTTTTGTGTGAGTTCATTTAGATCCTCTCCAACCGTTAAAATAATTTGAAATATTTCTATATGAACCATGATTCAGTCTGATGAGTAATCGTTACTCATTCCCAATTTATATTGTTATATTACCAATGGATGAACTTAAGTAGGGAAGACATCTTCTGTACCAAAACTGAGGTCACAGTGCCAGGAATGTAGGCCTGTGCTACTAGAATGAGAATAGCTGAAAAGATGCAGATTGAATAGCAAAACAAGCAAGAGTGTGCTTACAAAGAAATGGAGAAGCCAAGTTTGGACTTAGCTCACCCTTTTCCATAATTGGATTTCTGGTTCTTAGCACAGTTTCTAACACCTGACAGATGTCAAATGAGTTGCTACTGAGTAATTTTAAAAGCTCATGACTGAATATATCAGTTCCTATTTCAGATAGATGCTGAGAATCCATTCTAAACAGGTGTCCTGTCAATAACTTATCTGAGGTGGACATAGCTATACCTAGCTGATTATATCTCATGGAAATTAAATTGTTTGCTCTATTCCATTTTTTTCCATATCTTACCTCCCTAAATGTTTCCACCTACAATTGAAGTATTGTGCCAGACTAACACTGATGGAAGGG
Organism: Orientallactaga sibirica; assembly: GCA_036365145.1. Taxonomy (NCBI): domain Eukaryota; kingdom Metazoa; phylum Chordata; class Mammalia; order Rodentia; family Dipodidae; genus Orientallactaga; species Orientallactaga sibirica. Next base: position 27,826,004 of record JAEOAD010000024.1, read on the forward strand.
AAAGGACACACAAAAAATACTTTATTTTTTAAAATAATTTTAAAAAAACATAAAAATAAGTGAATACAATTCTAAAGAACTTAGAAGGGAATTTTGAAATTAGGAGAGTTGAATATTTAACTTTTTTAGTTTGGGGTAAATTTACTTTTGAATACACTGTCTCTTTGAATACAAAGTGATTCTCCTCAAGTAGAATATCTGATCTCATACGTACTTAAACCAGTTGTTTATTCTACACAAAGTGGAGATGGTCACTGATGACTTTTCACAGTAATAGCATGATCATACACTGAGTTCAGTATCTATCCTGAAATACTTCCTGAAGCCTACCTGCTCTGAGTTTCATTTCTTTTCCGTGCTTTTTCTTTTTCAAGTTTTACAACATTTTATTGACAAAGTTTGTAAGTAACAGTAAGAAATAATGCATATAGTCATTAGATATTAAGAAAAATTATTAATTATGTACTTTACTGACTGAGTTCATTCAATATTCCTGGATGGCCTGGAACATTCTGTGTAGCCAGGGTTAGTCTTGGGCTCCTTACCCTCTTACCTCCACATGTTAGGTGCTAGAATTAAAGGCTTGTGACACCACATTCAGCACTGAATCTTCAATGCATACAATACCTAGTGCAGTGTGTGTGTGTGTGTGTGTGTGTGTGTGTGTGTGTGTGTGTGTGTGTATTCCAAGGGGTGCACTTCGGGAGGATAGAGGTTGTGGGTCTTTTTCTTCAATTATTCACCAAATTATGTTTTGAGACAGGGTCTCTTGAGCTATGTATAGTGACACACACCTTTAATCACAACACATGGGAGGCTGAGATAGGAGCATTGCCATGAGTTCAAAATCAGACTGGGCTTGCAGAATGAATTCCAGGTCAGCCTGGGGCAAAGTGAGACCCTGTCTAGGTAACAACATCAACACAAAAGCAATGCCTCTCGCAGAACATAGAGCTCACCATTTTGCTAGACTAGTTACTCGGTGAGACTCAGAGATTCCTTGTCTCTGTCTCTCCACCTCTGGTATTACAGGAATGCACCAGCCTGCTTGGGTTTTCATGGTTAGTAGATATCTAACCTCAGGTACTCTTAATTGCACTGAAAGAATTTTGCACACTGAGTCATCTCTCAGGATTCCAAAGTATCATTGCAATAAATATTTATGAAATTATTTAATAAAAAAGGCTATGTTTCTTTTTCAGTATGAAGGGCATTGCTTAAAAGTACATGCAACTGGACAGAATGGTGTAATAATTTTACATTAAGCACTTCTTCCTTATATTTGTTTTCCAATATTAGTAATATATTATATGTGGAAAACATCACACAAAGTGCAACTTCTCTTCATATATTCACAATAAAGATCTAGTTCTTCATATAATAAAAGCCATGTTCTTTTTCTACATTTCTATCTCCACTTTATTTTATACAATGGAGAGTATGAGATGCATTTCATAGTTAATGTTTTGAAGACCATATAATATTGTAAACTTTCTTTTGAGGGAAAAATAAAAAAAAAACCATATATCGGGCTGGAGAGATTGCTTAGTGGTGAAAGCATTAGCCTGTGAAGCCTAAGGACCTAGATTCAATTCTCCAGAACCCACATAAGCCAGAAGCCAGATGCACAAGGTGTCACATGCATCTGGAGTTTGTTAGCAATGGCTAGAGGCTCAGACATGCCTCTCTCTCTCTCTCTCTCTCTCTGTCTCTCTCTCTCTTTCTCTCTCTGCTTCTTCTTCTCCCTCACTCCCCCTCTCTTTCAAATGAATAAATAAAATATTTATAAAAAGCTAAAAAATATATCATATATCCACACATTTTTAGATAAAAGATAAAAATTTAAAAAGTCATAATATTTGTATCTAAAGATGCACTCCGGTAAATGGTGGTGATGCATGGAAATATGTAGAATATGATTCTAATTATACATGCAGTCTTGTCTTCATTGTCACACACACACACACACACACACACACACACACACACACACATTTTTCAATCTATTTATATTAAGTTACCAAGAGTCCTGAAGGCCCTTTTAACTATTATATAAATAAGTCACATGACAAATACATTTTAAATCACTTCCACAAAGAGTGATGATTAAATCTATGCCAAGTGTCAGAAAAGATTTAGCATCTCTGTGAAGATTGGAAATTAGAGACAGAACATATAGATCCTGCTTGGAACATTAACTTTATCTAATTAAACTTCTCTAAGAATATAGTCCAATTTCAGCCTTAACTTTTTTTTTCCTTTGCAGAGAAATCAATTTATTTCCTATTCCAGCAATTCTATAAACAGAAACCAATCACAGAATTATTTCTTCTGTTATATCATAACCAAGAAAAGATACATATTTGTCACAATTTAATTGCCTCTCTTTTTGAATTTATTTTAGAAAGGAAAATTAGCCATCTGAGTATACAATTGAAAATGTTCCCAATGAAATAAGCAAAGGACAGGTTGTTCCCTCATAAACAAAGGAGGAAAGAGGAGCAGGTGTTACTAGAATGGAAATATAAAAAGATAAGGCATTATAAGATACAGAGACCTCAATAATACATTCCCTGTGGTGTTAACCTCTTCTAAATTTCAGTTGGATACCAATGTGATCTAGTTAAGCAATGGGTCCTTTTAGAGGAGATAAGACCATGAATGTTCTTCACTCATGAATAGATTAGGAACTTGATGGATAGAGCTAGTTTCTACTTTATGCCACATGGGAAACAAAAACAAGGCCCGCACCAGGCCAGATTCCAGAGCCTGGATTTTGGATGTACTATCCACCAGTACTGAGATAAAAGTTTCTGCTGATCACTACTTCTGCAATTTATGATAGTCACTTATTTCATAATGAATTAACTCATACAATATTTCAGATGCTTGGCTATATTGATATGCAAAATAGGATTCTTTTAAATTCCTGTATTTTCAGTCAAGTAAGTGATAGAAAGGTGTGTGTGTGTGTGTGTGTGTGTGTGTGTGTGTGTGTGTGTCTGTGTGTTCCCGCAGTTGTTAGATAACAATTAAAAGCCAGTACATTGAAAATACCTCTGAGTTACTTTTTTTACAAATTTGGTATAATGGAAGACCAAAACATCATAGATTATTGATTTTTTCCTTCAAATTAATCTATCTCAATGTTGGTTTTCATAGGTATTTGAAATTTGAAGGTATCAAAAAGATTGCACTTACATGTTCCCTTTCATTCAGATTAGAAACATATCAATGTAGAGTCATAAAAAGAGTCATTGAGATTTTTAACCAAATGATTTCTGTTACAAGTCAGCTGTCACAATAATATGAAAGCAGGCATACACACTACAAAAAGAATAAAGCTCATGTTTAAACATGATTTACTATTAACCAGGAATGGACCAGAGATGCATCTTTACTAAGAAACTGTTTTTGACCTCATTACATGAAACACATATTGCATGAAATATTGCTAACAAATGTTTATGATGTTCATAGCTATTTGTTTCACTCCAGGTAAACTTGAGTTGGCTGAGAAATGTAAGCAGAGATGTGGATGTGCATGTACATACACTGCTTTTTGTAATAGAAAAACCTAGACCAAAAAAAAAAAAAAAAAAGGCTGGGTAGCTTAGACCATGAGTTGCTTAGACTGATGTTGGTCATTTTCCCACAGTCACTCATGCAAATATAGATCCCAAACGTGATAAAGTTGTTTTATTATATATAAAAGTAAATAAATAAAACTTAAATATGTGTAGTACATGTGAGTAGTATTTGGTTCTTTCACATTAATAAATTGCTACACATTAATATCTGAAAATAGCACTGATTAATTATTTCATAGTTATATAAGAAAGAAATCCAAATATCTTAGCAATTAATTGGGTCCTATGCTGAAAGTCTCACAAAGTCAAATTGACAGTGTCAACAGAATGGTTCTTGTTTAGGCTCTAGGGATGAATCTGCTGCCAAACTCAGTCAGATTGCTGGCCAAGTTTATTCAATTGCACATGTAGAACTAATAGCTCCATTTTCTTACTGATAGTCTGCCATGAACTTAGAGTACAGGCTTCTTTCAGCAGCTGCCTGCATCCCGTCTAGTGTTTTCTAACTACCTCTCTCCAACTCCAACACTGACAAACAGAGTTCCCGTCAACTTTCATTCTCCTTGATTGATCTCCTGCACATTCAGTTTAGTCCAGCTCCATACAAATGAAATTAAAAAACAAGCAGGTGTTGCTTTATTAATATCTGATTAAAATGGACTTAAAAGGCTGGAGAGATGGCTTAGCGGTTAAGTGCATACACCTACGAAGCCTAAGGACCCAGGTTCGATTCTCCAGGTCCCACATAAACCAGATGCACATGGTGGCACATGCATCTGGAGCTCCTTTGCAGTGCCTAGAGGCCTTGGCATGCCCATTCTCACTCACTCTCTCTCCCTTTCTCTGTTTCTAATTTCTAATAAATTAATTAAATTAAATTAAATTTAATTAAATTAAATTAAATTAAAATGAAATCTTGCTGGGTCTGAAGGCACATGCCTTTAATCCCAGCACTTGGGAGGCAGAGGTAGGAGGATCGCCATGAGTTCAAGGCCACCCTGATACTCTGTAGTGACTTCCAGGTCAGCCTGAGCTAGAGTGAGACCCTACCTCGAACCACCCCAAAAAAAAATAAATAAATACATGAAATAAAATAAAATAAAATTTAAAAAATCTTTAAAAATAGACTTAAACAAAAGTCTATGGCAGGGGAGGGAATAAGCCTTAGAGGTATAAAGCCTGCTCTTTTCTGGCTAAATGTAAATATTATTCCCACCAAGCCGTCCTGAAAGCACTACACTCAATGTTCATATATACATATTAATGCTACTCTCACTTGTGGTTAGAGAAGCTTCTCTTTTCAGATGGTGATGACCACTGAGATGACCCAAAAGGCAACATAGTGCTGAGAAGAAGGGATGGAGGAGTGCCCAGCACTGAAACATCTCTGTCACATCCTCCAAATCTCAGGGTCCATTGTGGAAGAGGGGGCGGAAAGAATGTAAGAGCCAAAAGAAGGGTAAGACGCCTTACAATGCAAATGTCCAGACAGAAATTGGCCTCGATATAGGATCGAGGTATATGGGATATGACAGAGAATAGAGTTCTGAAGGGGATTGGGGAGAGGGGAGGGAAATATCATGGATTTTTTTGTATGTAAGTATACAAGTTGTCAATAAAAAAATAAATGAAAGTAAACAAAAAATTAAAATCAAAATTAATCAGAAAGGACAAAGAAAGCCACTTCGTACTCATCAAGGGAATGATCCAACATGAGGACATCACAATCATAAATCTAAATTTATTCATCTAAATAAAACCAAACTCATGTGCACCACACCATATATATATAATACTTGACTACAAAACAGATATAAACACCAATACCATCATAGTTGGGGACTTCAATATTCTACTATCATGAACAGACAGATCATTCAAACAGAAAATAAATAGGTAAATAACACAGCTCAAAAATACCATACATTAACTAGAAATAACAGATGTTTAGAGAAAATCCCATTCCAGTTTTCCAGAAACACGTTATTCTTAGCAGACCATAGAACCTTCTCCAAAATCATTTATTAGGACATAAAGTATGACTCCATAAGTTCAGAAATATTGAAGCAACTTCATGCATCATATCATATCATCATACTTTAAAGCTAGAAATTAACAATGAGACACATCAGGAACTCCATGAGCTCCTTTAGTCTGAACAACACACTTTTAAACAACGAATGGATTGTGGAATAAATTAAAAAAAAAAAAAAGTAATGTTTCTAGAATTGAGTGATAATGAAAGCAGAAATTACTAAAAATTATGGGACAGTCCTAAAGGGAAAATTCATAGCACTAGACTGCTTTATAAAAAAGTTATAGAGATCTCAAATTAATAACTTAACTGTAGAAAAAAAAAAAAAAAAAAAAAAAAAACATTTGAAAAACAAGAAGAATACAACCCGAAGACCTCCAGACAGAAAGAAATAATCAAGATCAGAGCAGAAATTAATGAATTGGAAGCAAAGAAAGCAGTTTAGAAAATGAATGAAATGAAGAACTGGTTCTTTGAAAAAAATAAACAAAAATGATAAATCCCTGGCCAATTTGATGAAAAAAAAAAAAAAAAAGAGAGAGAGAGAGAGAGAGAGAGATAATACTCAAATAAACATAATCAGAAATGAAAAAGAAGAGGTCACAAGAGACATCAATGCAATTGGAAGAATCATCAGGTCATACAGCCAAAATCTCTACTTAACAAAATTGGGTATTCTGGAAGAAATAGAAGAATTTCTAGCCACATACCACCTACCAAAACAAAATTCAGAGCAGACTAATGTCCTAAACAAACCTATCACATCCATTGTGATTTGAAAATATAGTAAAAAAAAAAAAAAAAAAAAAGACCAGGACCTGATGGCTTCTCAGCCAAATTCTAATAAACCTTCATTGAAGAACTGAAACAATTTTTCTCAAACTGTTTTGTATAATTACAGAGAAAAGAACCCTCCCCAACTCTTTTTATGAAACTATCATCATCCTAATATGAAAACCAGAAAGAGATAAAACAAGAAATGAAAACTATACGCCTATATCACTGATGAATTTAGATGCAAAGATCCTGAACAAAATCCTCACAAACTGAATTTGGCAACATACCAAAAACATTTTCCAACTTGATGAAGTAGGCTTCATGGCAGGGATGCAGGAATAGTTAAACATCTGGAAATCAATCAATATAATACACCACATAAATGAACTTACTAAAAGTAAATAAACACATGATCATCTCAATTGGTGCAGAGAAGGCATTTGCCAAAATAAAATTAAAAAAAAAAAAAAAAAACTTCATGATCAAAACACTAGAGAGAATAGGCATGGAGGGTTTATATCTCAACATGATAAAGGTTATATGTAAGGATCTTAAAGCTCAAATAATACTTAATGGTGAAAGACTGAAGGAGTTCCCATTGAGATTACAAACAAGACCGGGGTGCCCACTTTCACCACTGCTCTTCAATATAATAATAGAAGTCCTAACCCAAGCAATAAGACAAGAGGGAGAGATAAAAGGTATACAAATTATAAAGGAAGAAGTCAAGTTAGCCCAATTTGGAGATAACATAATAATATACATAAGTGACCCAAAAGTCTCCATATTAAAATTTCTAAAGGTGATTAATTCCTTCAGCAAAGTGGAAGGGTACAAAATCAATACACAAAAATCAGTACCCTTTATGCAACAGACAAATATCCAGAGAAAGAAATCAGCAAGACTGCCCCATTTTTAATAGCAACAAAAAGAATTAAATAAATTGGAATAAAATTAAGCAGGCATGTGAAAGATCCATATAATAAAAACATAAAAAAAAAAAAACTCAAGAAAGAAACTGAAGAGGACTTGAGAAGATGGAATGATCTCCTACAAATTGGGATAAATATAATTAATATTGTGAAAATGACAATTCTACCCAAAGAATTATATAGATTTAATTCAATATCAATAAAATTGCATCATGATTCTTCACAGGGATAGAAAAAAAATGATCTCATAAAAGAGGCGTAACATACATCAAATTCTCCCTAAATTAGTAATGCTTATCCCATTTAAACTATGCTGACTTCAGTCTCCATTAGAGAAACTGTTCTTTTTCAGAAGTTAGGGAGACCCCAGAAGGGAAACTGCTTCTGGCACTACAGCCACACCACAGATAAAATGACATAGTAATTTGGAAAGAGTGCTGCTTCCACCCTGAACCTGATAATCAGCACCAGGATGAAGGAGACAGATGCTGAGGACATCAACAACTACCCAAACAAATATCCAGAGGCTCCTAAGAGCTCATCACTGAAGTAGACTTAAAACTCACCCACCATGGCTCAGGGAATTTTGTGGATGAAGGGGTGGAAAAATTGTTAAGAGCCACAGGTTGACACATCATGTCCAGAGACATTCCCTTTCCCCTAGTTCCCCACCAAAAAATAAATAAATAAATAAAATAACTGACTGATGCTCCCACAAAGCATATCCAAAAACCCCATGAGTTTTATCTGCAAATCTACTGAGAAGGGTCCCCAATGAAATGGGGGCAGGGACAAGGGAAATGAAAGTACCAAGACATGATGTATCAGTATAGTATATGTCTTCATAATAATAATAGTAAGTATTTCCAGAAAAAAAGAATGTAAACAAAATTATCACAAAAAGTATATATAGATAATTTCATCAATGGAGTAAAAAATGTGATTTATATAAATGCTACTTGAGATATCCTGTCTATCATGAGATAAAATGGATATAGTAAGAATTCAAATTAATATTTTATATAATAAAGGAAAAAATGAAAGAGAAAAATATTAAAATAAATGCTCTCTTAAGCGCTCATGATTAGATTTTTGCCTACCCAAATAACCCATAATAATCTCCCTATTTTAAATTGTTTAGCCTCAGAGATATCTGTAAATCACTTTTCATCATGTATTGAAACATAGTCCACAGATTTCAGGGATTAGGCTGAGGGGATCATCTTGGAATTAGTCTTTGTTCCCCAGTAAGTGATATGATAACTCTCCATGTGCATGTTAGCTAGTTGTCACTACAATAAAGCAATGTATTTGATGTTGCTGCATCCCACACCACCACAAAACCATGACAGTTACTTTTAAAATGTGCTCATTTGTCTGAGTATTATGGAGGCTGAGTTATTCCCTTATGGTTACCAAATATTCTATTTATTTCTTCAGATTAAAACTAATTTTTCATGTGTTCACTGATTTTTCTTATTGAGTTTTAAAATTCCTCACTGTATTATAACCATGTAATTTTTATATCATCTTATGATGCCCTCTTATCTTCATTCAGAAGGTGACATGAGAGAGATAGAGTGATGGTTGTGGGAACAAAGGAGTGTTCCGATTATTGTCTGTAACAGTACAACATGATGTAGACTGGAATTTCAACTCATGATAGTATTTCATGTAGTCAAATAATAAATGTAGTGGCCTGGAAACACTAGAGGAAATTGTGTTCAAAGACAAAAGCTAAACACAAAAAGTCAAATACTGCACGATCTCACTTATTTACAGAATTTAAAGGTTCAACTCTAAAAAAAGGAAATAAAATTGTGGTTATCACAGTATACAAGATGATAGGATAAAGACCAAATTATGTAAATCTATGAAATTTTATGACAAGAGTAAGCACAACAGATCTACTATTCTACCTGGAAATCACAGTTAAAATCCATAATTTTACATACTAAATACCATTGATTGAATAGACATTAAGAGCCCTCACAATGAAAATAATAGGAATGTGCAATAATTCTTATATTATTAGCTTCATTTAGAATACACAATTAGTATGTTTGTCACAATATCATGCTATATAACATAACTTTATTCTATTTTTGTCAAAAATAAAATAAGGACTTTAATTTAGTAAGGTTATTAAAACCAATGCATGGTAATTAAAGATATTCTTAACCAATGACCTGAAAAATTTTTGTAACATTTATTGTGTTGGTACTTTTGCTATAAATATTTAAAAATAGAGTTTGTTTTGAAATGTCAGCATTTAACTTCAGCTGGTGAGATGACCTAGCAGATAAGGCACTTATCTTCAAAATCAAAGGATCCAATTTCAAATCCCCAGTACCCATGTAAGCCAGATGCACAGGGTGTCACATGTATCTGGAGTTTATTTGCAGCATTCGAGGCCCTGGCTCACTGTTCTCTCTCTCTCTCTCTAAAAAAAAAAATAATAATAATAATTTAAGCTCCATGTGTATCTATAAAGGGAAGCTTTCTATCCTGCCTTATTTATACAACACTTTCAATAACACCATTCAATACTGGACAATAACTGAGTAATTGCATAATATGAAACTTCCACTTGCTCTTTAACCCATTCTGTTACAACCTAAATGGTATAGAGAGAACAAATTTGACACTTTTTTCAATGATGGATAGTAATCTTTTTGTGCCTATCATAAACCAAGCATTTACTATTCTTCTTATGTCCCACTGATATACCCATAGGGCCTTTTAAAATGATTAATAACATGAAGAATTGACCCATGAAAATGGAAGCACAGCAAGGAAATGAAAAGTGACGAGGTTGGGAGTTTACCAGATGAAAATGGAATTAGCTAACATGGCCATGTCAGGATGGATGGTAACTAGACATGTATGTAGCACAAAGAACTCAGGCAAGGGAGCAGAGTGAAGTGAATACTCCAGAGGAAATGGCAGTAGGTACTTTTTTTCACTTTGATATAATTCTTAAATATTTCAAATTACTTAAATTATAGAAGATAAAACATAGTATCTGATCTAAATGTACAAAAGCATATCAAATTTTACAAGATATAAAGTGCTAAGAATCATATGTTAGGAGAAAGGAACAACCTGAAGCTATATTTTACGAGTTTTCTATAATTAACTACATTCAATGTACACATGTTTTAAAACAGTGCTCTTTACATTAGTTTGATTTTATTGTCCCATATTTTACATATTGATATATAACATTAGAAGCTTTTATTATTTTGAGACAGAATATTATAGGCCCATAAACAATAATAACTTCTCATTGATTAATATACTTTTCACATGATTTTCTTTGATCTACACATTTTGTGAGATAAAAATAAACTGTTTGAATAATTCAGCCATAAATTTCCCATAATACAAAACTGCATCTCAATTAAAATCCAGGAATCAAATCATATCATTATTTAGGGTAACCATGCTTGCCCTTACAAGGCATGGTAACCTTCTAAATCCTAGCCTAACAATTTTTGTTTCACAATTAATTATGTAATGTGAATAAAATCAATGAGTATAAGATTAAAATGTCAAGCTAAGTTAATAAGGTTATAAGTTCCTTAGGTTGAGTAATTTGGAAAGTTTCCTCCGATCACATTTTATATTGACTGTTGAAGGAAAAATATTAAATGATACTGGCATTCAAGGAAAATATATTTCAAAATACACAAAAACACATATATCACATGCAGATTAGAGAGTGAATTTTTTTGCTAAAATGGTGTTGTACATAGCATAAAACTAATAGGCCATAAAAATAACTACATAATTTCTATAGTTGATTTTACATATTTATGAAAGGAGTTGTACACCAACAGATTATTGCCATAATTAAAAAAAAAAAAAAACAGATTTAAAGGCTGAAGAGATGGGTCAGCAATTAAGACACTTGCCTGAAAAGTCTAATGACCCAGGTTAGATTTACCAATACCAACATAAAACAAAATGAAAAAGTGGTGCATGCACCTGGAGTTTGTTGTTGTTTGTGAGTTTGCAGCCGCTGAAGGCCCTCACACACCCACTCTCTTCTCTATATTTCCTCTATCTCTTTCTCTGCTTGCAAATAAATAAATAAAAATATTTAAAGAAAAAACAGATTTAAGATTTTTTGCCAAAATGTTGCCTTGTGCATAATTTTGGTGTAAGTCATGAATTTTCATGCTGATCATTGAAATATATCATCAAAATGTTTTTGTTACTCTAATACATGAAAAATGATAACTAAATGCTTTCAATTGTATTTAGATGTTTATACAGGAATTAATCACTTAATTTTTGCACTGTTTCTACTTGTGTGGAAAATGTAAGGATTACCTAGTATTTTATATTTTTCTTAAAAGCATCTTTTTATGTCTTAATGATGATGAATTTGTAAACATCACATGGTATAAAGTAGTCAATGAAAGTAAGTCTGACTGTCCTGCCATCCTTCTATCATTCCTTTTTAATGGAACTTACATAACCTTGCACCAACTAAAATTATTTAAAACTCATCTTCTAACTGTCTTGACATTTGAAGAACTACTATACTGCTGTAAAGAATATCTCTCATAAACATCTTCCATAACTCAGTGTGAAATTGTATTTTTGAAAGTATTTATCCACATATCTTAAAATTATTTACTTTGAATATAAGTTTATTGTCGCCTCTGATAGAAATTATATAATTTCATGATAAAAAAAAAAAAAAAGAAAGTAAGTCTCAGGCATAGGCCTTACATGGTAGGCAAACCACATAATCATGTAATATTCAAACTCCTTATCTTAATGCACAAATAGACAAGTAGGAGATGCCTTATTTAGTAGTTTGCATCCTTGTAGCATCATCCCAAGAGGCTAAGATTCAGTAATCGATTAAAGGAAGGAGAACTTTTATTTCAAATAGGAGTAAATAATAGTGTTTCTCCTCCAGAAAGCTATAAATTACTAAATAGTTTTGGAGAAAGGAATAATGTACTTATCTAGAAAGAAAACCACTGAACAAACCTCACTCTTTCTTTTCTTTTTCTTTTATTTATTTTTTATTTATTTATTTATTTATTTATTTATTTATTTATTTTTGTTTTTCTGCCTCATTCTTTTCTTCCTCACTTCAAAAAAAAAAAAAAAAAACCTTCAAATTTGTTTATAATGTTTAGTTTTAAAAAGAAAAATGTATGTTTCACAGAAATGCTCATTAGTAAATATGATCAAACATAACCAAACGCAAGGGAGTGCTTACAGTTATTATGCAAAAATATGTGAATAGGACTGATTCACACAGTCAAAGTATGAGTGGACTACTGCACAAAGATAGTACTGACTATGAAACTTGTTTCAGCACACATTGCTATAGTTTGTTGAATGTTCTTACTAATCAAGAAGGCCCCTTCTGGTGAAAGTTAACCCTGTGCTGGTACTGGGAGTTATAAGTCAGTGCCTAGGAAAAGTGAGGGGGGAAAAAGATAGATAATATTAAAGAGAAAGTGAGTTTAGAGAGGAGATGGAGAGAAAGAGAGAAAGAGGGAGAGAGAAGAGAGAGAAAAGCAGGAAAAAATTAAGGTTGGTCTTCATGATGTTTTCTCCAGTTTTCTGTGGTTCAGGTGTTCCCGCTGTGGGCCTGCTGAAAAAAGACAGATTTCTGCCAGAGCTCTTGATGACCCACCAAAGGTTAATGGTAAGACCCTACTGTTGAAGACACCATACACATGTGAGACCAAACATGGATAGTCCTGGCCAGAATCTGGAAGAGGGTCAGTCCCCAGTTAGCTAGTCTAGTGCCAGAGGGTGCTACACAGGCAACTGGGGGAAAATGGCTGACATCTGTCCAAACAACTCACACTCTCAGCTACCCTGCAGGAAACAACCTGACATAATGCTCAAACAAATGCAATAGTGGCACACAGCCATGGTGGGCAACCAACTACTCTTGATTTGGCTAATAGATCCACTCAGTGGAATGGAACTCATTGCTGGAACTGGGAAATAAGTCAAAACCATGTACAAAAATGAACACAGTCTCCAATCAAGATACCACCAAATGTGGGCCAGAAGAGGGCCTACCAATATAAAATTCCCTCCAAGATATCTATGGCCATCCCATATATCTAGTACCAACTTCTGTCTTCATTGGAGAATTTGCTTATCTTTTTCAGATGGACAAGGAACCTGAAGGGAGGATCAGCCAATCACACCTCACCAGGGCCCCAGCTGAAACCATAGAGTAATGCGGGGAAGGGCAAGAGTTCAGCGCTCTTGGGGATCATGACACCAGAAAAAGGCTGAAGGAGATAAATACAGAGAACATCCAACTCCTACTAAACCAGATATCCAGAGACACAGAGGCTCCCAAAACCTCAAAATTGAAGTAGAACTAAAATGACCCCAATGTGGCTCAGGGAAATTTGTGGAAGAGGGGGCAGAAAGAATGTTAGAGCCGCCGGGCGTGGTGGTGCAAGCCTTTAATCCTAGCACTCGGGAGGCAGAGGTAGGAGGATCACCGAGAGTTCGAGGCCACCCTGAGACTACGTAGTTAATTCCAGGTCAGCCTGGACCAGAGTGAGACCCTACCTTGCAAAACCAAAAAAAAATAAAAGAATGTTAGAGCCACAAGTTGGGGCATTATGCAAAGAGACTTGGCCTATCCCCCATAACTCTTGACTACCCCCACAATGTATGACCCACATTCACCATTGCTGAGGATCCCTTTGGAAGAGGGAGGACAGGGAGGAAGATAATGGAGTCACCAATATGAATGTAAAATTAGAAAATATAAATAAAAATAAATTATACAAAAAGATGATAATATAAAATTAAAAGAAAGAATAATGGAAAGAGAGAGGGGATGTGATGGAGAGTGGAGTTCTGAAGGGGAATAGGGGAGGGAGTAAATATCATGGTTTATTGTCTGTAAGTATAGAAGTTGTCAATAAAAATAAATAAATAATTCAATTGACTCACAAAAAAAAAGAAGGTCCCTTCTATTTGTTTTATCTCTTAAAATAATTTGTTTCTGAAAAAAAATCCTTTTTACTTTTGTTGTTGTTTTTCAAGGTAGCATTTCATTCTAGCCCAGCCTGACCTGGAATTCACTATGTATTCTCAGGCTGGCCTCAAACTCAGAGTGATCCTCCTACCTCACCCTCCCAAGTGCTGAAATTAAAGGCGTGTGCTACAGCTACTGGCTTAAGAACCCCTTTTGTTAGTAACATTTCTTGACCTATGCAAATGTATACACAGCATATTTTGTTTAGACAACAACCAAAATTTATAACAATAGTAAATATGGACTCTATTTATTTTTAAAAGTATTCTAATTTTATTTAGATAAATTGATAAAAGTGTTTGTCATAGTTGTTGTGAAGTATACCAAATATTGTGAATTATATTCAGTGTTCTAAAACATCAAATGAAATTAACATTCCATAAAAGGTTAATATGTGAAACTAAGAAAGCAATATAAATAAAAATGGAGGAGGGGGGGGCTGGAGAGATGGCCTAGCAGTTAAGTCATTTGCCTGCAAAGCCAAAGGATCCCAGTTGGATTTTGCAGGATCCATGAAAGCCAGATGCACTAGAGGAAGCATGCATCTGGAATTTGTTTGCACTGGCTGGAAGCCCTGGCACAACCATTGTCTCCGACCCCCCTCTGTCTTCATCTTTCTCTCAAATAAATAAATAAATAAATAAAATATTTCAAAAATAAATCATAATAAATTTAAAAAGTAAAAGTGGGCAGGAGAGATAGCTCAGCTGGTAAGGTGATTGTTTGCAAAGCCTAAGGACCTTGGTTTGATTCCCCAGAACCCACATAAAGACAGATGCACAAGATGCAACATGTGTCTAGAACCCATTCTCTTTACTTCTCTCTCAAAAATAAATAAGTAAATAAAATCATAAATTAAAAAAAAAAAAAACACATTCTTTTCCTTCAAATATTTATTTTGACTTTGGCTTTTTGATGTTAGTTTCACATGGTAGAGTTGAAATTCATTTATGTTTTATACTCTCTACATATAAATTATCATTTGTGCACACTTGCTAAAATGATAAACTGTAATTCAATTCCTAGAAATCTAGCAATCTTAAGATTTATTAGGTGAATATCTTCAATAATCTATCAATATGTCCTCACTGATGAAAAAATACTTGATCAGAAGCAGTTTAAAGAAGGAACAGGTGTGTTTCCACTTATGGTTTAATGAGAAAGTGTCCATTACTGTGGGGTATGCCTGGCAGGAGCAGACAGCATCACATCAGGAAGGTGTAAGTACAGATTGCAGTGAGGCATAGAGTGTTTCCTCTTAATGGAAGCCCCCAGTGACACACTTCCTCCAGCAAGTCCCTGCCACAATCTTCACTAACAGTAACACAAGCTTGAAATTAAGTATTCAAACATATGAGTCTAGGGTGGACATTTTGCATTCAACTCACCAAAAATGGGATAAATTATATTCAGATTTCTATATCAGTTATATATTTAAGTTTAGATGCAAAAAATGCAGGCACTGCACTGAATTGAATGTTTTCAAAAACTAAGTTAGGATATAACATAAATTATCTGCATATATATTGAATAACTTCCAAAAATGATTTCACATCACTACTAGCTTAATTGAAAAAGGTTTCATTTGCCAAAAGAAACACTTAGTACTCTAACAAAGTCTTTATCTCAATCAATTCTGAATGATAGATGTGCATAAAATATTTTCATAAAGATAAATTAAATGCAGTCACAAAATTAGGATATTTTAAATGGGTACTTATTTTTATAGTCAGCAAAGTTATATGACCTAACAAATATGGGTATTCTGACCCCAAGTATACATTTTAATATAACATGGAATCTTCTAAAAAATCTCAAATTCTGGAAGATGATAAAGGGCCTTATTCTTAATTTTACTAATAATAAAAATTCTGACCATTTGACATCTTTTGTGATTAAACAAGAAAATCATTATTATACAAGGTTGAAAAGTATAAAAGTATTTCTAAATCATTCATTGTATACAATCCACACTAAGCATTATATATATATATATATATATATATATATATATATATATATATATCTTAGATGAAGGCTTCAAAATATCAATATTCAAAAATATTACAAATTTGTATATAAATTTTCAGCAGTAAATCTTAAAAAGATGTCCTGATATTAAATTGGATTTTCTCCCTGAATCTGATTAAGGCATTATAAAGTAAACAGTGTAAGATTCACAAAGGAGCCAGGTGTGGTGGCGCACGCCTTTAATCCCAGCACTTGGGAGGCAGATGTAGCAGGATTGCCATGAGTTCAAGGCCACCCTGAGACTACATAGTTAATTCCAGGTCAGCCTGGGCCAGAGTGAGACCATACCTTGAAAAACCAAAAAAAAAAAAAAAAAAAAAAAAAAAAAAGGTTCAGATATACAAGTATCAATCATGAAATTTTTTAACACATGTATATTTGGATTAGGTAAAGTTAAGGATGAAAATATATATTGTCATGATCAATCTCTTTTCAGGTATACTACTTCAAAATGTAACCAATTACTTATACATTTGGATGATCAGGTGTTTACTTTTGACATAGCTTTACCCACAGGGATCATTTGTCTGAATTTCTTACTTCAAATCACATAGTTCATGACCTATCAGGTATGTTCAGTTTCCAGTCCTTCTAGTAAAAAAAGAGAGAGGCCATAAACTTGCCTTAAAAGTAAGTCAAACAAAATATTTTAAAACTTCTACTTGTATATATGAATTACTTAAGCTGTGGGCTTTTGCTGTTATACAATGTACATTGATTGTATATTGATTATGTCCACTCTTCTACTTTCGGTTTGCTCCCTTTTTCCTCTCTGTTCCTCTTCATATTCCACAATAGTCGCTTTTCTAAGTGACTTTATCTTTTAATTTCAGTTTTTATATAAGAGAGAAAATACATCTCTTTACTTATTCAAATGGATGAAAAATTATTTTGGCCATTGGTACTTATTTTAAAAATTGTTTATATATTTTGTACATCTTCTGATTGTATCACTTGCTTTTATTAAATCATTCTATATATATGTATATGTGTTCCAGTTCTATGTATTTCCTTTAAAACATGATATAATTGCTCTCTTCTTTATAGGTGTGTAAGATCTACATGTATGTAATTTTTTATTACAGATTATATATACAATATTATATTGTGTTTATTGGGTACATTGGCAATTACCTATCTGATTCTGATTAATGGTGCTGCAATAATGTTGAATATTTCAGTGTGTCTTTTATGTACTGATAATTTCTTTTAGATATGAACCAAGCAGTGTTACAGGTAGATCATAAAGTAGTTCTAATTTTACAGTTTTAGGGAAACTTCATGCAGTTTTTCATAGTACTACCCTAATTACATTTCCATTAACACAAAAAGGTTCCATTTTTTTCCACATCCTTCCAAATAGTTGTTTTGGTCTCTTTATTTTTTTGTTTATTTTGATAACTGGGATGAAATGAAACCTTGGTGTAGTTTTGATTTCATTTTCCCTCATCTATAAAATGGTGTTTATTTTATCTACCATTCATATCTTTTGAAAAGTGTCGGTTCAAATCATTTCTCCATCATGTGATTGTATTTCTTAGATTTTCAACTTGAAGTGTATGCATGATAAAGTTGGTTTCTGAAGTTGTAGATTATGTCACATAGTTTTGTATTCATAATTGAGTAGAATAATTTTCTTATTGCAATTCTTTTGTTGTTTCCTAATATATTGGAGTCCAAACCATGACATTCTAACCTATACCAGTATCATAATATGTTTCCTCTATTTTCTTCTAGTCATTTCAAAGTTAGGACTAAATTTGTGCTTTATATTTTTGAGTCATGTTTTGTACAGTATGACAGGTAGATGATCAATTTCAAACTTCTACATGAGGATATCCAGTACCAATATTTTTTGAAAGAAATTAAATTGTTTGAATGTTCAATATATATATATGAATGTCATGTGCAAACAGGGATGCTTTGATGATTTTCTTTCCTGTTTTTGTAAGTTTATTGTTTATTCTTGTCTAATTGTTCTGGTTATACTGTCTCATATTACATCATATCTATCTATCAATATAGTGTTTTTCTTTTTCTTGTTCCTTATATATATATTTTTTTTCTTCAGTGGAATTCAATATAAATTTGGAGATTATATCAGGAAAATTAAATTTATAAATTAAGGCAAAAACAGATGTGAGAATAAAGTTTACTTGTTCTATTTATCTATCTATCTATCTATCTATCTATCTATCTATCTATCTATATGTATATATTATATAGAAACCATACTATATGAATGAAAATCCTTCAAATTGATTTCATGTCATTGGAATATCCTTTTATGCTTCTTATTGTGTAAAAAAATGCACAGCCTTTTCCTGTCATATACCATGTGATTTCCTTTTTTTTTTTTTTTTTTTTATTTTTCAAGGTAGGGTCTCACTCTGGTCCAAGCTGACCTGGAATTAACTATGTAGTCTCAGGGTGGCCTCAAACTCATGGTGATCCAGCTACCTCTGCCTCCCAAGTGCTGGGATTAAAGGCGTGCACCACCATGCCCAGCTTTACCATGTGATTTTACATAAGCCTCTATTAACTCTCCTGTGTTAAAGAATGAAACTTATTGAGAATGTAGATTTAAGGTCTAAGTTTTAAACAAAATTTTACAATAAGGAATTGTACCAATTGGACTATGGCCATCAAGGTTGTAGAACTAAATTTTCATATCTTGGTAAACCTTTCAGTCAGTGGACATAATTGTTAGCATACAAGGTTTCAAACCTCAGGATTCTCCATCAAGACTTCTCCCTAATTTACTTAATATTACTTAATAGCACTGACTACACAAACTCAAAGACTTTAACAAATGTTTTCCCTTCAGACAACCCCATCCTTATTCAATGTTGACAGATTGATGTTCCCATACAGCTCCAGAGAGTTTTTGTTGTTTGTTTGTTTGTTTGTTTGGTTTTTGAGGCAGGGTTTCACTCTAGCTCAGGCTGACCTGGAATTCACTATGTAGTCTCAGGGTGGCCTCGAACTCAGGGCGATCTTCCTACCTCTGCCTCCTGAATATTGGGATTAAAGACGATTGTGCCATGTCAGAGTTTTTTTTTTTTTTTTTTTTTTTAATAGTACTTAAGTTCTTTTTTTTTTTTTAAGTTTTTAAATTTATTTGACAGAGGCAGATGAAAGAGAAAGAAAGAGAGAGACAGAGAGAGACAGGTGCATCAGGGCCTTTAGCTGACACACAGAAACTCCAAATGCATGTACCATCTTGTTCATCTGACTTACATGGTCCTGGGAATCAAACTTAGGTCCATTGCCTTTGCAGGCAAGCACCTTAAACATTAAACCATCTCTCCCAGTCCTTAAGTACTTATTTCAACATCATGTTTTTTTTTTTTTTTTTCCACCCACAGGAAAAATTCTGTGCTATCAAAGCTTTTTGTTGATTCCCTTCTGTTATGTGTGATATTTAGATTAACAACTGAAAATTTTGCAGAAAAAAATCAACACTTTAGAAATGTATCATGAATTTATTTGTTATTTTATTTTTTTATTTTAGTTATTTGAGAGAGAGATGTGTGTGTGTGTGTGTGTGAGAGAGAGAGAGAGAGAGAGAGAGAGAGAGAGAGAGAGAGAATGATAATGCCAAGGCTTTTTGGTACTTTCCTCCCCAACTCTACAGAATTTCAGCAACTCACAGAACCTTCTCCAAAGTTAACCATACATTATGCCATAAAGCGGGCTTTCTTGAAGTCAGGTAAGTTGAAGTCACTTCCTACATCCTGCCAGATCACAATGCTTTAAAGCTAGAAATTAACAATAAGAGACACATCAAGAACTCCACCAGCTCCTAGAGACTAAACAACACACTTTTAAGCAATAAATAGGTCATGGAAGAAATAAAAAAAAAAAATAGAAAGAAAGAAATTGTAAATTTTCTACAGTTGAATGATAATGAAAAGACAACCTACCAAAAATTATGGGACAAACTGAAGGCAGCCCTAAGGGGAAAACTCATATCCCTAAATGACTTCATTACAGAGTCAGAGAGATCCCAAATCAATAACTTGACTATCCACCTAAAGGTGCTGGAAAAACAATAAGAATTCAACCCAAAGAACTCAAGACAGAAAAAAAAAAAAAAAACATTAATCAAGATTTGAGCAGAAATTAATGAATTGGAAAGTATGAAAATGATTAAATAATTGATGGCATGAAGACCTGGTTATTTGAAAAAATAAACAAGATTAACAAACCCACATCTAAATTGAACAAGCAAAAAAAGAGATGTCTCAAATCAACAAAATCAGAAATGAAAAAGGGGAGATCACAACAGACATCAATGAAATATGATGAATCACCAGGGCATACTTCCAAAACCTCTAATCCACAAAAGTGGATAATCTGGACAAATGGATGAGTTAATAGACACATACCACCTACCAAAAGTAAACTCAGAGCAGATTAATCTCTTAGACAAAACTATCACATCCATGGAGATTGAAACAGTAATCAAAACCCTCTCCCAAAAGGACCTGATGGCTTCTCAGCTGAATTCTATCAAACTGATTTTTCTCAAAATGTTTCACATAATCAGATATCAGGGAATCTTCCCCAACTCCTTTTATGAAGCTAGCATCACCCTTATTCCAAATCAGACAGAGATGCAACAAGAAAAATATAGGCCTACATCCCTGATAAACTTAGATGCAAAGATCCTGAACAAAATCCTTGCAATTTAATTCAACAACACTTTAAAAGCTTTATCAACCTTGATCAAGTAGCCTTCATCCTAGAGATGCAGGGATGGTTCAACATAGGGAAATCAGTCAATGTAATACACCACATTAATAAGCTTAAACACAAAAACTGCATGATCATTTCAATAGATGCAGAAAAGGCCTTTGACAAAATAGAATATCATTTCATGATCAAAACATTGTAGAGAATAGGCATGGGCAGTTCATATCTCAACATAATAAAGGCTATATATAAAGCTCTTAAAGCCCAAATAATACTTAATGGGGAGAGACTGAAGGAATTCCCACTGAGATCAGGAAAAAGATAGGAGTGTCCACTCTTACCACTGCTCTTCAACATAGTACTGGAAGTTCTAGCACAAGCAACAAGACAGGAGAAAGAAATAAAAGGGATTCAAATTGGAAAGGAAAAAGTGAAGTTAGTCCTACCTGCAGATGACATAATCCTGTACATAAGTGAGCCAAAAGTCCCCATCTCAAAACTTCTAAAGTTGTTTAATTCTTCCAGTAAAGTGTCAGGATACAAAATCAATGAGTAAAAATCAGTAGCATTTCTATATGCAAAGAACAAATATATAGAGACTGAACTCAGTGAGGCTGTTCCATTTTAAAAAGCAACAAAAATATATTAAATATCTTGAAATAACACTATCCAAGGATATGAAATACCTTTATAATGAAAACATAAAAATACTGAAGAGAGAATTCAAGAGTACATGAGAAGATAGAAAGACTTTTCTTGCTCCTGGATTGGTAAAATTAATATTTTGAAAATAGCAATTCATCCAAAGGCAATATATGAATTTGACACAATACCAATAAAAATACCAGCATCATTCTTCACAGAGATTGAAAAAAAAATGATCTCAAAATTCATATGAAATGGCAGAAGGATTCAGATATCCAAACATATCCTCAGCAAAAGAAACACCTCTGGAGGTATCACCATACCCGATCTGAAGCTATACTAAAATGCCATAGTAACAAAAAGAGCATGGTACTGGAATAAAAACAGAAACATAGACCAATGGAACAGAAGTGATGACCCAGACCTTAAGTCAAGTAACTACATCTACTTGATCTTTGACAAAGGTGCCAATAATGTAAACTGGAAAAAAGACAGTATCTGCAACAAATAATGTTGGACAAATTGGATAACCATATTTAGAAAAACAAAATTAAACCCACTCATTCTCCTTACACAAAAAAAAAACAGAGGCTGGAAGGATGGTTCTTTTGTTTTTCCAGGTCCCACATAAGGCAGATTCACATAGTGGAACATGCATCTAGAGTTCATTTGTAGTGGCTATACACCCTGGAATGCCCATTCTCACGCCCTCTCCCCACCTCTTTCTGTCTCAAATAAATAAATAAATAAATTAATTAATTAAAAATTAAAATCTTAAACAAATTGATTAAAAACCTCAACATAACATGGGAAACTCTTCAACTGCTGTAAGACAAAATTGGAGGCATGTGCCACAATATAGGATGGGGAAAAGACTTCCTGAACAAAACCCCAGAAAACCCCAGTAGCCCAGGAAATTAAGCAAGCTCTCATCCAATGGGATCTCATGAAGATTAAAAAAATAAATAAAAAATCTTTTGCACAGATAAACATACCGTATCAGAGCTAATACATTACCCACTGAATGGGAGAAAATCCTCTCCAATTATAGCACTAATAGATGACCAATATCTAGAATCTACAAAACACTCAAAAATAAATAAACTTTTAAAAAATCAAACTATCCACTCAAAAATGGCAAAGAGAACTAAATAGGGAGTACTCAGAAGACAATATTAGACTAATAGTTTGAACCCTCAACAGGACCTTAGCAGGAACAACTGAATTGAATTGCCCTAGAGAAGGTGAGAGGAAACCTAACTTTAAATTTCTCCTGTTTCTCTCTCTCTCTCTTTTCCTGTCTTTTTCTTTTCTTTTCTTTTCTTTTCTTTTCTTTTTTTTTTTCTTTTCTCTTGGCACTGACCGGTAGTTCCCTATACCAGGATGTGGTTAACATTCACAATGAACTGTTGATCAGAGACCTACATGGTCCCTCAAACCAGACTTCTGTCAAAGCACTTGACTACTCACCCGAGGTTAATGGTAAGACCCTACAGCTGAAGATACCATATGTTGTCGGTGGAGAGCATGGAGAGAACTGGTTGGAAACTGGGAAAGATCCAGTCCCCAAATAGCCCATCTAGTGCTGGAAGGCTCTACATGAGCTACCATGAAAAAGTAGCCAACATATGTCTGAGCAATTCAAAATCTAATTTACTCAAAAGCAACAACCTGATGTGATGCTCACACAAGTGCAATAGTGGCACACAGCCATGGTGGGTAACCAGCTATTCTTGGATTGGCTAACAAATCTACTCAGTGGAAAGGAAACCATATCTGGAAATGGGAAAAAAAGTCAATATCGTATCCAGATAATGATTTTGCTTTCCAATGTCAAGCTCCCACTAATCTTGGTCTATTACTGGGTCTCTACCCTTTAAATTCTATGTAAATTAATAATGGTGTTCCCATTTAACCAGGGCTGACTTTACTCTCTGTTGGAGAATCTGCTTCTCTTTTTCAGATGGGAGTGGGACCGGAGGAGTTAAATGACCCAGCACACTTCACTCTGGCACCAGCTTAAACCACAGAAAAATTGGGGAAATGTGCAAGAGTGCTGCTTTCTCGGTGCAACTGATAGCAGCACAAGGGTGAAGGAGCTGGACAATGAGCATACTCCATACCTACCAAAGTAGAGATCCAGAGGCTCCTAAGAGCCCGTCACTGAAGTAGACTTAAAATGCAACCAACATGGCTCAGGGAATTTTGCCTAATGGTGGAAAAAGTGTTATAGCCACAAACTGGAACATTATTCACAGAAACATTGTCTCTCCCATGTAACTGACTGCTGCCCTCAAAATGCATGGTCCCTCATCCCCAGTGAGGATGGCTTCTTTGTAAAAGGGCCAGGGATGAGAGAAAGGATGAAAAACAACATGTGTTGTTTACATACTAAGTATGTCAATTTCTAATAAAAATAAATTAAAAATAAAAAAGAGTAACATGTGCAAAAATAGATACCATACCTTGTAAAAAGTATATATATAAAATGATTGAGTAGAGACTTTTCTCCACAAAATGTAGACATTTAACTATTAATGTTGGTTTTGAGCTGACATTTAGTGAACTCACCAAATTAGGGTGGTACTAATGTGATGGCCTACACTCTCTGCATAAGCATTGCTAATGGAAAAGAATTAGAACCAGAATTAGTTAAAAGAGCTTTGAAAATTACATTATCTAATCCAATAAATTTGAGATATCTTAAGTTTCATTTATTTCCTCAATTTTTCATGTTTTTTTTTTTTTTTTTTGATCACTATTTACATACCTAATACTGGTCCTGGAGTTGAGAATGAATTCAGTGCAAAACTGGATTATTTACGGCAACATAGTATTGATTAAATAATGCTGAAGCATCACCATAGAAAGCAGGATATCATTTCTAAGAATGGAAAAAATAGACAAAAAGTATATTAATGAGAGCCCTGCTCTTCCAAACACTGTGGATCTGCAATAAACAGAGGTATGGCTACAACATTCCAAGTCATAAACAAGACCATTGGCAATGGGGTAAACAGGGATGTAAGAGAAATGAGATGTCCTGGATCTCCAAATTACTCATTACATCACAGAAATCAGTGCTAAGGTTAGAGTTTCAAATCTCTGACTTCTTTTTTTTTTTTTTTTTTTTTTTTATTGTGTTTGTTATGTAATATGTGTGTGATGCACACATGGGCATGTGTGCATGTCCTGTGGACACAGGTGTGGACAAGGGTGCTTTGAAGTGTCCTCTAAGTGTCTATTGCTTCTATTCCTCATTTCCCTGACACAGTCTCTCTCTCTGAACCTGGAGCTTTTCCATCAGAGTTTCTGAACAGAGAGGCCCAGCAATCCACTTCCTCTGTCCTCTGCAGCACTGGGGTTTCAGGCACACATGACCACACCTGGCTTTTCCCATGGGTTTTAGGATCAATCAAAAGTCATCATTCCTGTGCCCAAAGCTTTCTTATTCTCTGAGACAGCTCACCATCTGTACCTCAGGGGTGATATGATCACAGCAACTGATATACATATATGGAGATGTCATAATAAAACCACTTACATTAAAATAAAAGTATTGTTTGTTTTCACTTAGTGAACTCGAAATTGGGATAATGAAGGTGTGGCAGTTTGAATACATGTCCCCAAATACACTCAGGTGTTTTATTAAAACCTTGGATTTTGAGCTGCATAGCTGGAAGAGGTATGAATGAGGCCGATCCTGGGATCCTGGGGTATATATAGTCCTAAAACGTTACTGGGGGAAGATTAGATTTTTATCTTAAAGGTATGCAAAGAGGTCTGAGTTCTGCCTGGGTCCCTGCTGCTGACTGGGGGTTCTCGGATGTTTTCTGCCAGGTTTGTGCGTGCTTGCTTGTTTGCTTGTGTCACTGGCTGTTTGGTTATGTCTCTCAGCTTAGATCTGTGAAAGCGAGATCGCTTCATCAGCCATTATGAACTTCCCTGGATCTTTAATCTGAAGCAAATCTTGTTCCTCCCCCAAACTGTGTTTGTCTGGAAGTACATGCCAGCAACATGCAGCTGTCTATAACAGTAGGCAAGAAAATAATTATCATATAACTAAAGAACAGTCAGCAGATATTTATGTTAATGTTTGGGATGATAGTACAATAACCTTTTATCCTAGTTTAGGGAGAGGCAGAGAAAGGAGAGAGAAGTATGTGTGTAGCAGGGCTTCTTGCTTTTGCAAATAATCTCAAGATGCATGCACCATTTTGTGCATCAGACTTTTACATGGAACCCGGGGATTCAACCCCCATCTTTGGACTTTGCAAGCAAGCTCTTTAATTTAACCAATAAGCCACCACCCCACATCCTGATTCTGCCTGATCACTAACAATAGGGATGGTAGTTTTCAAACTGTTTTTGCATATGTGTATTTTCTCTCCAATAGTTTTACTTATCTTTAGTGAGATCTTCCAAAAAAGTAATCAAGATACACAAGTGGCCACTAATATTCACAGTGGCTAATTGTCAAAACCATTAATGAGACCCCTTGTGCTTTACTGGCTACCTGTAACTTGAACTTCTTCAGCAAATGTTGTCTGCATTAGTAGCCATGGCAACTTCAGAACAAATATTGAGTCCTGGCCTTCCAACTGTTAAAATCCTCTAAGACTCCTGTAAGTCTGCGCTATATCCCCACAGAGACGTAAGCATTCAGAGCACTAGGGACTTTTTATCTTGTTCCAAGGGAAAAAATGGTAAAATAGCACAGGCAGTCTAACCTATTATAAAATTAAAAAGGAGAGAAAAATACAAAGATTAAGAGAATTCTTTCCCACCAGAGATGCTATAATAAATATCAAATTTGATAGCAACTACACAAAGCTTTATATAAACAGATCATTATCACAGTTGCAGATTTAGCTGCTTGAAGGACTATAGAGGAAAGGGTGGAAAATAGCAGAGCTAAAGAGCAATACTGTCTCCCCACTTGATTATTCTGAGAATATATACTTATGATGGATGTTTTTAGGGGATAATTTCTTAGGTGGGGTCACTAAGACTGTCCTATAGTCTGCACAATTCACTTTTATTTATGTTATTAGAAATGTGCTGACAATGATTATACAGACTACCTCATGCTTTTTAACTACTGTGTCATTTGTGTAGCAAAAATTACTTTATGCAGGATAGCAATTCTTCAGAAATGCTAACTGTGTCTTAGGGTATTCAAATACATATTTTGAAACAGTAGAATAAATAAAAGCACTATGACAATTTTGTTTTTCAAAGATGACCTCAAAGACTTCTCAAATTCAACAGGTTCTTTCTGTAATTTAACCTTGATTTTCCACTTCAGCATCTTTTTTCCTTGAACTACACAGACTGCCTTAACTGCTTTAAGTGTGGTGGAGGCAGCACTATGCAATATCTAAAGTCAAATCACCCAAGAAACACATAGTTTATTGGTCCCTTAGAATGCTTGCTCTTGGATCTCAACTGTAGCCCTAATCTGAGGATGCCAAACAAAACCACACAGAAATCACAGGGAGAAAACACATTCAAGCTTACTGCCTGACATTGTAAACTGTTAAATGTAGGATTGTGTGTCTACACACAAAGACCCCAATAACAGACCAAGGTGTCACTGACTGCTTCTTTCTTCAAATTTTATGCCTCAGAATCCCAAGCACAACAGAAAGCTGTTTTGTAATTTAAAATTCGAGCAAAGGTTATGCAACAATGGAAACTAGAATAAACACCACAACAACTAATTTGCCCTAGCTAAATATCTTCTGGAAGTAGGTTTATAAGTATCCTTAAAATATTTTTATGATATCATCTGTTCTTTATTCAAGTGATCAGTTAATAATTGTGTCATTTTTCATTGGAAAGAAATGTTAGATTATCTTCAAAAAATCACCTAAGTAACACACAATTTTACCATAAGGTTAGATATGATTTGTCCTAGATTAAAAAAAAATAATAATAAAAAGAGAAAATTTTCACTTAAAATTAAAAATAAATAAATAAATAAATAAATAAATAAATAAAGTTGGGCCTGGTGGTGCATTCTTGTTGTTCCAGCACTCAGGAGGCAGAGGTAGGAGGGTTGCTGTAAGTTAGAGACAACCTTGAGACTTCATAGTGAAAAATGTTATTCTGATGCAAACTATGACATTAAATGCGTACATATCACTCGTTTTGCATTAAACATAATATACTAGGCAGGATTTAATACAGAAGGGAACATGTGTAAAGCTTACATATGACACTGTACCACGTTATTAAAAGGACTACATCCACATATTTTGGTATTGGAAAGGGTTCTAGAACCAGTTTGCCAGAGGGGTGATCACATTTATAATTTATTGTAATAGTTTACACAATGAATACTTACATGCATTTCATATCAATTCTTAGCTGAAAGTCACAACTCTTTTGCAGAAGGTAAGAAACATTTAGTACTTCAGTATTTCCTCACTCTTTAACTGTAGCATGAATGTTTAGTTTTATTGTAATAGAAATTTTGTGTTGTTTGTGTGTCAGCAGGGATTGCTTTTCTCAAATGAGTGACCATACCTACTCTTCAATATTAGAAGGAAAAAATGCAACCCTATGGGAACAACTCAGTAGCTAAAGCACTTGCTGTGAAAGCAGTAGGGACTAAGTTTGCATTCCTAGCACCTAGGTGAAAATGCCAGGCTTGGTGACATACAACTGTCAATCAAGAGCTCTGGGTTTAATGAGAGACCCTGTCTCAAAAAATAAGTTGGAGAATGATCAAGCAAGATACACAGTGCTGACCTCTATTCCCCACACATGCACAGACAAGACACACACAAGAATGCATACATACTCATCCACACCTACACACACACACACACACACACACTCATGCAATGAACAGAAACTTTAACAACAATCGTTTAAAAGGAAGGTAAATCTATTCAAATTTCATTTTATTGTAATAAATTATATCCTGAAAAATCATTTATAGAGATATCTTTTAGTACATGAAACTCAAAATATCAACCTGAAATTTTGAACATCATATAAAGATATTTTAAATTCTCTCAAATAAAACTTTGCCAGCTGGTTTTTACATAAACTTAGCTCTGTGGAAAATAATTATCAAATGCAATTACTAGGATCAATCAATTTACTGACTGCTCATGTCTTGTTAGATATGCATTTCTCAGAATAATATTTTTACAACAGACTGAATATCACAATATATATCTAGAGAGTGTTAGCACTATTTTCTTCTCTAGAAATGGCAAAATATATTCCATTTTAGAGTGTTCTCCCCACCCCCCGCCCATGGGACAGAAACTTCCTAATCCTGAAATATCAAGATGCCAGTTTAGTGATTTTAGTTGAGTCAATACAGGAATATTCCGAGAGAATCATCAGAAAGGTTTACAAGTCCTTATGTACCTTTACTTTAAGAGATTTTATATGTGTGGGGTAAAAATGCTCTTTGGATAAACTTGTCATCAAGCATAATAGATTCAAAAATAATTTTAAATTTCTCTCTATATAAAGATAGTGATTGGCAATTTCAGCTAAGAGAATCTTTCATTTCAAAGTCATATATTAGGTTTATGGGTGTGTTTTTTTTTGAACTTTCTGTAGTGGGTCATTTTTTTTTTTTTTTTTGAAAATACATATAGATCATGTGCGTTATCAAAAGGAGGACATTTCTTTCTTACAAGATAATCTCTGTCCCTTATCATATATCAGGGGCCACCCCATTCTATGATTTTCTTAATCATAATTCAGCCATTCTATGAAATTTCTAACGACAACATTATCTTTACTATACATTCTTTTAGAACATTTTAAGTAATTTTCTAACTAACAAATATTTGTTTAAATTTAAAAATGTGGCCTAGAATTTTATAAAATTATCTGTATATTAATGCTCTTCCTGAAGAAAAATAATCTTCTTTGAATATAATTGTGTTTTATTGGCTTCTTGCAGCAACACAATGCCACAATGAATATCCTACAGAGAAATCACATAAGAATAATTAGTATAAACATTAATATGGGTATTGGTTGATTTGGACCTGTATATCTTTTTTGTTCAGAGACAAAGACAGAGACAGAGAGAGAGAATGGGTGCTCCAGCAGCCACTCAGCCACTGTGAAAGAACTCTGGACACATGTGCCCCCTTGTGGTCATGTGCGGCATTGCACTCCCGAGTCAGTTTTGGCGTCTGGCTAAATGTGGGACCTGGAGATTAAACTGGTGTTCTTAGGCTTGGTAGGCAGGCACCTTAACCTCTAAGCTATCTCTCCAGCCCAGAACCTGTATAGCTTTATAAAGGAGTATCAAAGAAATGTTTCTATTGAATGATGCCCTGATGGGGCAAATTATGAATTAAAAATGAAGATATTATGGAATTCCTATGATTTTATTGATAATAAGTGCAAACTTTGGGAGGATAACTATTTTGGGGATCTATGTTATGAAATAACTAAAGAATTAGTTGAATTAATGATAACTCATCTAAGTCACACATTCACATTGTCTTTATGTCATTTTGTCATTCTTTGTTATCTATCAAGTAGCTTCCTAATTTACAGTAAATCAACAAGACTCAAGTTTCTATTTATTTGTCTAAAATTATTAATATGCATAGTACTGAATTAGGTTAAACAAAAGAGCTTATAATAACAATGGTACTTACTTGCATAGCATGACCTGAATGTAAGCTGTTTGTCAGCATTGCTGAGGATTATCTGACTTAATGCTGTAATGAACCTGTAATCTATAAGAATCCTCATTTTGTTGGCAAGGAAACAAAGAAATAAATAAGATAACACATCTATGCATATTTACATATGTGTTAAATTTCTGAAGAAGCATTCAAGCCATTAAACCTATCTCCAAATTGCAAGCTTTATCAAGACACAAGACTGGAAATAAGGACCTGTGTTAATTGATCACAAACTGTGATAACAGACAAGAAGGACAATTAGACAAAGCAACTGTGGAAATTTGATGGAGAGGGGCAAGCACGTACCTTTCTGATGCTGTTGTGTTCTATCTGAACTTCAACATTAAAACAGGGGTGCTAGTGAACGCCTTTAATCCTAGCACTCTGAAGGCAAAGGTAGAAGGATCCCCATGAGTTCAAGGTCATCCTGAGAATACAGAGTGAATTCCAGATCAGCCTGGGGCTAGAGTGAGATCCTACCTCAAAAATTAAATGAATAAATAAATAAATAAATAAATAAATAAATAAATAAATAAATAGTTGATAAAAGCAGATTTAAGTTTTTATTCTATAAGTTATAAACAGGCTTTTACCTTTGTTTGCAGAGAAAGCGTTCACTAAGCTTTGAGTTCATTACTTTTTGTTTTAGAACTGTGATTTCTTTGACTGTGATAAGAGTTTTACTGGATCTGGGGCTCTCCTTAAGGGAATGTGAGAGTAGGGATTTATTCAACAAGGATTTCAAAGGAAAGTTGTGAATATGTTTATTTGTTATTGCTAGTATTTTTTTCCTTTCCCTATTCTACTACTCCCTATGCCAACAGCATTACCTTTGGGTAATAAACTGGCCATATATATTCAGAAAGAAAATTGATGGTAACTTCAGACTCTCCTTGTGCAGAATGCTTGAACCATATGCAATATTATAAACAGTATTTTACATAGTGGACCACCTCCATTGTTAAAAGTATTGTGTGAAGACATGGATGGTGGGCAATCAGGAACTTGTTAAGTCTATAGATTATCTAACTCAATTCAGGCTTGTGGAGACAAAAAAATTTTCAGAAGGGAACCCAAGATTCTGTATGTTAAAAAGTCATTTCCTGTACTTGTTTGAGAAGCATGGTCTCTGAGTTACTAATTTTCCAGACACAGGCTGGGTTTTATTTGGTATTACCTTTTATCAATACCAGGATAAATATTCACGATTGCTTGTGTATCTGAAGCCTCAAGACTGGAATAAAATGTATGGTATGGGGTATCTATGAAGGTTGAAATATACACATTATAAAGTAAGTCTAATATGCTGAAAAATATGTTAGAATTTAAGTTTATACAAAAAGCTATTAATTACTAATTTTATATGATTGTGGAAATGCATATAGACCCTTAGTGATAGAAATGTTTAAATAAAGTTAAATAGATTTGCTTTGGTTTAACATGCACAATCAGATGTCTGGCCAGTATGGGTGAACATGGGATGAAACACTTCTGAAATAGTTGCTACAAGCTAATGGAATTTAACAGTCTTAGAAATTATTGCCTGTAGAAGTTAGTCGGTTTGCTCAAACTGACATTCTAAACATTGACTCTAGTGATACTTGCGAAAATTTCTTCCTCCACTAATTACACCTCTCCTCCTCATAAAACACATGATAATTGTGAAAATGTGTTTAAAATGACAATAGAAGTGAAAATATTCCCCATTTCACTTCTAACTGAAATATTAACATTTATCTAAAACACACTGCAAAGCACAAAGGTCCTTCTCTAGTTTCTGTCTCTTTTTGTCTTGTTTCTTAATAGCTCAGTTTCTTTAAAGTTTGCTTCTTTTAAAAAAAAATTATTTATTTATTTGTTAGAGAGAGAGAGAGAGAGAGAATGGTCAGGCCAGGGCCTCTAGCCACTGCAAACAATTCCAGGTGCATGCAACACATTGTGTATCTGGGTACTGGGGAATCGAACCCAATTTCTTAGGCTTTTCAGGCATGCACCTTAACCATTGAGCCATCTCTCCAGCCCACTATCTTGCTTCTTGAATGCCCAAATATACATTCTGCTAATAATAACAGTGCATTTATTCTCTGTTTGCTCTATATTGCCTCTTCTTCTATTGGGCTATATGGCGTCCATTTCTTGAAAGTTTTCCTTGCTTTTTCTGCCATTAAAAAAGATGACTTTTTGATAATTTTTGGGTGTCCTCATGACTAATACCATCTCTCTGGAGCTGGTTGTCAAGCTAGCAGTGAGGGCAGCACTCATATTTAAATTGCCACTTCCTCTGTAATATCTCCTGGGCATTGTCAGATGTGAAATGGAAGTTACAGACAGCTAAATACAAAAGTAGACTTATAACATGTCCAACAAGGCTTGGGGAACATTACAAAAAAGAAGGCCAGAAGATTGTAAAAGCTACAGAGTGAGAAGAAATATCCTTAATCATTGTTTACCCCACAGAGTCTGTGGGGCATTCATGACCTCACAGTAAACACCAGTAACCCAAGTATGGAAGGCTCTCAAGGAAATGGGGACAAGGGACAAGGAATTTTAGAGGATAACCCAAGGGGAATATGACCAAGACATGATTTGTTCATGCAATAAAGTTCATGATTAATAAAAAAATTCTCAGTACTCAATAAAATTTGTTTTAATTCCTATTCAATAACGTTTAAACAGCATGGCTTTTACTCTGCCCCTAACCTGTTCCCAGGTTTCAAGTAAGTAAAGCCTCTTGGATAATACATTGCCCAAGTCAAGTAAAATGGAAAGGATGAGAAGAGTTCAAAAGTGCTGCCAAGGAATATCCCACATCCCCTGCATACATTCTCCTGGGACTTGCAAAGAGCTCCCTAATAACACTGTACTCTCTGAGAAGTCGTGCATGAAAACATCTTTCATCTCAGTGGTATTTTTGACATCTTGGGTAATAAACAGTCATTTGCTAATATTTCCAGTTGCTATCTAGGTCTGCCAGATTTTAAACAGCCTATTTAAATCACAGAAACAGAAATAAAGGTAAGGCTTTTTTAGAACATAGAACATTAGTACAAACAAGATATTGGGTCTGCAAGCCTTTTGGAATAAAATGATAGTTTCTTGCTTTCTAAATCTTACCAATAGTTTTATTTTGTTTTGTTTTTGTTTTTCAAGGTAGGGTCTCACTCTAGCTGAGTCTGACCTGGAATTAACTATGTAGTCTCAGAAGGGCCTCAAACTCAAGGTGATTCTCCGACCTGTGCCTCCCAAGTGCTGGGATTAAAGGTGTGTGCCACCACACCCGCCTCTAAATCTTACCAATAGTTTAGCCAGCATGCCAGGGTCCAGCCCTAGCATCAACAAGGGGTGAGACCAACAAGCTGGGATGAATAGGAGCGGCGAAAATGAAACAAAACTTAGGACATGTTGGTACAAGCTGATAGTCAGGCTTCAGCAGAGAGCCATTTGACTCTCTCTCTCTCTTACTCATTCTCTCTCATTCACTCTCTCTCACTCACTCACTCATTCGCTCTCTCATTCACTCTCTTATTCATTCTCTCTCTCCCTTCTTCTTTTTCTTTTTCATTCTCTGTTTCTCCTTCTCTTTCATTCTTGCTCTCTCTGGCTTTTCTCTCGCTCACTTGCTTGCTCACTCTGCTGCTCTGCCTTGCTCACTCACTCTCTCTTGCTCGCTCGCTCTGCTGCTTCTTGCCACAAAACCTCTGTCTTTTATTTTTCTCATACAACGAAATAGGATTCAAAAGGAAAAATGCAAAAACAAAACTGTGTCCAAATTTGACCGCATGCATAATCTTTGAAATTACAAGTACCTAATATTTCCAGGAAAGTTAGCCCAATCCTTTACAATTATTATGAGCAAGCACTATTAACCATTAGCTGTGAAAAACATCTTCTTTGAAATTACAAATACATAGTGTTTCCAGAAAAGTTAACCCCATCCCTTACAATCGTTATGAGCAAGCACTGTTAACCATTAACTGTGAAAAACACCTTTGAAAAACACCTTGACCAATTATTTTTTGAATAATGGGGCACGAGTGCCTTGTGGTTTATTTTTCATTCTTTCTCAAATCCCTAACAGCTAAATAATAAAACCTAACTCATCAGCCCATTGTCCTCTGTAGTCTGTCCTGTCCCAGATCCTAAGTCTCACTCTCCCACTCTTAGGGTCACACTGATATTGACCACCTGGAGGAAGCAAGCTTTTAGGATCAAATCTAAGCCCCTCACGAGTAGCATGATGGGGCCCCCACCATTTATTGTTGTTGTAATTAATCCATTGTTTTCCATTCCATTTTTTGTTTGATCTGGGAATATATCTCCTATTGCCTGCATAATACTATTCCACAAAATCACCTCATCAGAAGCTGGCAGTACGTCTAACTCCTGGGCATCATGGCTGGCCTGCAGACCATTCACAGGAGAGAAAGAACAAGCGAAGATAAGGAGAGAAAACAGAAAGATCATGGAAACAAACATGAGCTGTACAGCTGAAAGAAGTAGATGTCCTTGCCAAGCTAAGTGAGCCGAGGAGACCACCTGGTGGGATCCATGTCAAGCGACGCACTGGGTGTCGGCTCAGGCTTTTGGAGCATGCCGTCCCCCAAACCAACAAGTATTTTCTTTACCTTCTAAATAACTGAACAGCCAAATCAAAACCTCAGTGCCTTACGTGATATGATAGCTAATGTTAACTGTTAACATGACTGGATTGAGAAGTGTCTACATGGTTAGGACAGCACAGTACCATGTGTGGCCCTTGTGCTGTTTGCAGAAAGGATTATGTCCTTCCAGCTCTGTCCCAATGAAAGGAATGAGATAATCCTTGATGTATTCACAATATAAGGTATGAAGCGAGGCCTAATTGGATGAAGGCTGAGGGCATATTCTTGGGGACTGTATCATGCCATGGACCCTCTTCCTATTCATTTTGCCCCATGCTATTCGACACAAGCTCCAGGAGCCAGGGATCAAAGATTCAATTTGAAGCCAGGAGCACAAATAATTATTTTCTCCATAATGTTGTTCCTTTCAAGGGTTTTGTTTACACTAACAGTACAACTAAATAATTCATTTAGGACTAAACTATATCAGAGATTGAACATCACAAGATAGACGATGAAAAATAGATCAACTATAATTTTGTTTAATATTCTATTTATTATTTTATTTTTATTTATAAAAGAGAGAGGAAGAGAGAAAGAGAGAGGAAGAGGCAGGTAGAGAATGGATGCACCAGGGCCTCCAGCCACTGGAAATGAACTCCAGACACATGCACCAAATTGTAGCTCTCGCTTATGTGGGCACTGGGGTATGGAACCAGGGTCTTTAGTTTTCATTGGCAAGCACCTTAACTGCTAAGCCATCTCTCCAGCCCCACAAATGCTACTTTTAATTTACATTAATTTGATAGTAATCTGATGAAATACTCTGCTAATGTGTGAGTTAATAATTTTTAAAATTATTTTATTTATTTTTGGAGAGAGACACAGAGAGAGACAGATAGAGAGGGAGAGGGAGACAGATAAAGATGGGCACGGCAGCAGCCTCTCAGCTGCTGTGAACGAAATCCAGATGTGTGCGCCCTCCCTCTTGTGGTCAAGTGCGGCATTGCACCCTTGCGTCACTGCATCTGGCTAAACTTGGGACCTGGAGATTGGAACGGGCATTCTTAGGCTTAGCAGGCAGGCGCCTTAACCACTAAGCCATCTCTCCAGCCCGAGTTAATAATTTTTAAAATAAACAAAGTATATATAAATTGTTAAAGATTTTAAAAAGAAATGATATTAAAAAAAGAAAAGATTTTTGTTAATTATTCATCAACATAGTTGGATTTTCTCATCAACTGGAAATACAGAAATAGATTTATTCAATATTCACTCTCTCTATATATGTGTATGTGTGTTTTGCTTATTAGACCTACATAATGAAATAATAATGAAAACATAAAAATCCTGGTCTTTTTTATATATTTGTTGAAATATGATATGACAAACAGGTATTTTAATGGAACAACTTTATTTTTTACAGTTTTGCAACTGTGATGTTCAAAATTACACTTGTCAATCTAAACTCAAGGTGTTCCCTAGCTGGATCATTCTGGAACTTTCAGATGTTCTCTGCGGCTGTCAACTACCCATGACATCACATGCTTTGTCCTGTCTGATTGTGTCAGTACTGCTGACAGCACAGCTTGTTTCCTTATTAATTTTGACCATGCTGACTTCTTTCTTTCTTTTTAATATTTGTGTTTATTTGCAAGCAGAGAGAGACAGAGACAAAGAAGGAGAGAGAGAGAGAAAGAGAGAGTAAGATACTGAGAGAATGTGAAAATATGGGTGTGCCATGACCTCCAGACACTATAAACAAACTCCAAACTTATGAGTTCTGGGGAATCGAAACCCAGTCACTAGGTCTTGCAGGCGAGTGCCTTAACTAACCACTCAGCAGTCTCCTTCACTCCTTACTGACTTATTTTAAGAATGATCCTGATGGAGCTGGAGAGATGGCTTAGCAGTTAAGGCACTTGCTTGCTAAGCCAAAGGACCCAGGTGCAACTCCCCAGGATCCACGTAAACCAGAGGCACATGGTAGCACATGTCTCTGGAGTTCATTTACATAGTTGGAGGTCCTGGCACACCCATTCTCTCTCTCTCTCCCTGCCTATTTCTGTATCTCTCTCTCTCCCTGCCTATTTCTATATCTCTCTCAAATAAATAAATAAAAATAAGTTATTTTGAAAAGGACATTGGGACCATCCAATAGTTCATGGTGATCTTGCCTTTTAATGCACAATTCCTCTAGTCATTTAAGCAAACAGGATTAGTGTATAGACATAACGCTAGTATTGTTATTTTTATTCCATTCCATTTGTCATAATCCTAAATTATTTTTTAAAAGTTTATTTATTTATTTATTTATTTATTTGTTTGTTTATGAGAGAGATAGAGGAGGGAGGGAGAGAGAGAGAGAAAGAGAGAGAATGGGTGCACCATGGCTCCCAGCTGTTGTAAACAAACTCCATACACATGTGCCACCTTGTGCATCTAGTTTACCTGGGTCCTGGGGAGTCAAACCTAGGTCATTTTGCTTTGCAGGCAAATGCCTTAACTACTATGTCATCTCTCCAGCTCAGTCCTAAATTCTTTATCATGTCAACTGCTCTCTCTTTCTCTATCTCTCTATCATCTATCTATGTATTTCTTAAACCGTAAGATTATATTCACCAAAAGTATTGTCAAAATCCTCTCACCATTTTCCCTCTTCCCAGAGCAGCACACAACATGTAGAAAGACATTGGAATCAATTAATATTCATTGAATTAATAAATTTTGATTCACATGCCTTAACATTTCTTGAAGAATCACCATTTTTTTTTTTTTTTTTTTGTTCCAGGAGGAGAGACTGAAGATTAAATAATATCATGCACTTTTAACTTTTTTTCCTAATTCAAAACTGCAAATGTAAGATTTCATACAGTCCAAATGATATTTTGTTATTACTAAATGTAACACTTTCTTTTTTCCTTTTAGGTTTTTGAGATAGGGTTTCTCTCTGGTCCAGGCTGACCTAGAATTAACGATGTAGTCTCAGGGTATCCTCAAACTCACGCCGATCCTCCTACCTCTGCCTCCCAAGTGCTGGGATTAAAGGCATGCACCACCATACCTGGATTTAAATGTAACACTTTTATGAAATAATTACTTTAGTTTGTATTGATAACAAATTCAAACCATAAGGTTGTGACTAAAATAATGGCAGTGCCTTTGCTTTTGTTTTGTTTTACAAGCTTAATCTCATGATACACAAAACCCAGTATTGTTCATGAAGACCCACATTCTTGTTGTTTGTTTGCTTGTTTTTTCCCTGAACCTGTAGTGACATTTAGTCCTTTTCTAGAATACCTTGATTCTTTCTCGGTGC
Source organism: Orientallactaga sibirica (assembly GCA_036365145.1). NCBI lineage: Eukaryota > Metazoa > Chordata > Mammalia > Rodentia > Dipodidae > Orientallactaga > Orientallactaga sibirica. Next base: position 27,864,358 of record JAEOAD010000024.1, read on the forward strand.
TGTACAGTACTGTCTCCTAATTCTGAACAACTTAGCTCAAGGAACATTTGCACCAGTACTGAATCAGGTTTTATATCTTTTGTTTATATAACAGAAAACACACACACACACAAACCAGTTTGTTTTAGATTCATAGTCAGTGTTCTTGATTTATCTGTGTACAAGTTTCTTTCATAGAAATTTTTGTGTCTGTGACATTTTCTGAGTATATGACATTCTCCAATGCTGAATTCAAAGAGCCTTGAAGGTAATCACTATTTTCTTCAGATGTATAAACCCAGCTGAGGGCCAGTCCTGCCATGGAATGGACATAGTATATAGCTCACCTAATCATATCAGAGTAATGGACTTGGAAGTTAAAAATGTCCTCAATTCCAACTGAAATAAGCATAGCACACAAAACAAAAGTCAGGAATTTCTTTCATAAATGAATTACTCAGGTTTCACTTACATATATTTCAGGCCCCCATTCACACACAAAAAAAAGAAAGAAAGAAAGAAAGAAAGAAAGAAAGAAAGAAAGAAAGAAAGAAAGAAAAGAAACTTACTTGCTTTCCTGATTTGTAGTACATAGAAAATTGAGGCCTAAATTTGTAGATCAAAGGTGATGGTGCTAGATTCATAAAAACAAAGAATAAAAATTATAGTGTCTGATTAAAAAAATTACAAAGGTGATTGTGAATGTAAAAATCAACCCCCCCTTTTTTTATTCAAGTTTAAGTTAAAGAAATCAAGCTCCATTATGTTCAATGGTCACTTAAAAGAGACAACTATGACAATCTCACATACATGAACATTTTACATGTAGTTCCAATCTATCTACATATTGGTGGAAAACATTATAAATATATAGAAAGTACATTGAAGTAATATCAGCTTGAGTTGTGGGAACACTTGACCTGTGTGCTGCTGTTACTGCAAGCCGGGCTCCTTGCTCCAAAGAGGTGGCACTAGAAACTGAGGACACTCAAAATGTACCAAAGCAGAATTCCCAAAGCTGCTGAGAATTCAAAACTAAGGTAGATTTACAACAAACCTGCCAAAGTGCAGAGCCACAGAGGGGGAAGGTGTATACAGAAGAATTGCCCCTCACAGCAACTGACTGCTGCATTCATAACCCATAACCCTGCAATGAATAAGGGTAACCCCACTGAGGAGGGCCCTCGGTGGAATGAGGGTGAGGAGGAGAGGATATTAATGGGATTATATGACAGGAGCGGGACCCATACATGGTTTCTCCATACAACAAAGTTTCTATTAAATATAAAATAAAATTTAAACCCAGTGTGGTGGCACACACATTTAATTCCAGCACTTGAAAGGCAGAGGTAGGAGGATGTCTATGAGTTTGAGATCACCCTCACACTACATAGTGAATTCCAGATCAGCCTGTGCTATAGCAAGATACTAACTGAAAAAAAAAAAAAAAAAAAAAAAAAGAATAAAACTAAAAAAAAAAAATTAAAAAAACATGATACGGTAGAGAGTTTAGGTTAGATATAGAAATGTACAGAAATGGCAGAACATAGGAAGAAATGCATAATTTCCCAAGCATGCAAGGGAAATAGAAAAAAAAAATTATAAAAAGAAAGAAAATCAAACTAATCAAGAAAAACATAAATAATAAGGAGTCACTGAAATTGAAAGGTGTTTAACTAGTATGGATAGCAAATAAACCCAAGTATCTTCCCTTTGAAATAATCACAAAAATTAACTTTACTCTCATTGCTGATTAATCTAGTGTTATTTCATCAGCTGCAGACCTGCAATTGTGATATATTCAATAAAACTGTTCATAAAAGTACAGCACGTTCAGTTGTTCAGTGTTAGTGCTTTCTTTGCTCCAATGACTACTAATAATACTCCCACTTCAAGTCAATGTTGAGGAAGAATAGAGGCCAGCAAGCTGTGAGTTCATTTTTGGGTTTTGGACATGGCTTTTGCCTGTTTGGAGAGTGTGGTCATAGTAAGAATTCCGCTGCTTGTATTTGCAGAATAGTGCTGTATTTTCTATAAATCATTGATAGGAAAGTGATGTATAATGGGGGAGTGAAGCTATCATCTGTACAGAAAAAAAATCCAATTTCAATGTTTAAGAGTGGGAGTTTCTTAGCTAGACCCTTCCTAGATCATAAAGAAGAGGTGAAGGGTGAAGGGGAATTTGTTATTTCACACAGGAAATAATAAAGTTTATCCCAGGATGGAGGGAAAAGCTCACATGAGCCAATTAGAGATATGTAACAAAGTCCTTGAGAAGATGAAAAGGTGGGGCGGGAACAGGACTGATAACTTATTTATGGATCATTGTTTAATGTTTAGAAAGATTATTTGTCTTTCTTCTTGTTTTCCCCAGGAGGAAAAGAACTTGGGTATGTTTTGCACTATTTCTTGGCATAATACTGGTTCAAAGGGTTTATAAGCAACAGAAAGTTGGACAGTTTAGTGTAGACTTTTGATACTTTAACATATGGATCAAGTAATTTGCTCATGATCTATTTAAATGGCAATTGGGTTAGCAGCCCTGCCATCTTGAGTGGGTCAGGTCTCATATAAAATACTAAATGATGAGACAAGTTTGCCAAGTTAAAAAAGAGTTGACAGAAAAAAAAAAAAAAAAGGAACTTCCTTTCCTGAGATTCTGTTTTTTCTACTTTCTAGTCGAGCCCTGCTGAACAATTACAGCATAGGGATGTTGCTGGTATCGCTTTTTATTGACTGTGGATAAATTGGAAAGGCATTTCACCTAAATATAATGACTTCCTGTTGCTTTTGTAAAGTCTTCAGATGAGTTAAAGGGACATTAACATATTCCATTAGATTAGGATGTGTCCCCTGACCCACGCACTCTTTTGACATCTCATACTTTTCATAGAATGCAATGCCACATTACTGGTGGAATAAATTCCAAGTGGAAAAACAGCATACTAAAGGTCCTGTGAAGGAAAGACTGTCATCTTGGCTCTTGCTTATAACCAAATATCAAAATGTTCTTAGAGAGTGGCCTCTTTGTCTGCAAACACTGTGATCCTCAACTTTCAAACACACAATTTTCTAAGAGTATAACGTAACCATTTCAAACTTATTTACCTATTAAATTATATGTGAAGATTTCAAACTCTCCCTCTACATATTACCTGATCTAATTTTATAAAGAGTGACTTGCTTCATTCATTTTTTAATAATTAAGGTGATAGTTATATGCAATTCCTAGGCCTGGTATGCATTACGTTCAATTTTCTTGGTTATTTATTAATACTGCCCTTGTTTGTTCTCAATTTGGATAGTGTAATATATGGTCACTCTAACTGTGGTGGTTTGCACTAGCAGGGAAATAACTCTGAGACACCCTTAAGTACAAACCGAAGGACTAAGATTGGCGTTGTGAAACTGAATGGCACTAATGGCCAGGTAATAAATTGTCTTGGTGAAGTTTCCTATTATTTACTTTTGACACAATTTAATGAAAACCTAATAGAGTTGTCAGATGATAGATTATTAAAAATAATTTTGGAGACAGATAGCTATGTAATTCAGGCATATAACTATTAAGAGTTCAAATAACTGAGAAACCCTGCTGTAATAAAACAGTGTCCATTACTTTCCATTTTTCTGATCATATTTCCTCACCACATAAGGAAAAAAATACATTAGTGCTGATTATAATCTCATTCTTTTAACTAGTATTAGCCAAGCATTGACATATAACAAAGCCCTACCAATGGAATTAAGGGATTTTTTTTAAATCAAATAGTAAAATTTTGAGCAGAAATATTTGCCACAATCTTTACATTGTATATTACTTTAGACTATGATATGCAACTACTAATTATAAAAATGAGGTTATAAGCAGGGCGTGGTGGCGCATGCCTTTAATCTCAGCACTTGGGAGGCAGAGGTAGGTGGATCACCATGAGTTTGAGGCCACCCGGAGACTACGTAGTGAATTTCATGTCAGCCTGGGCCACAGTGAGACCCTACCTCGAAAAACCAAAATAAATAAATAAAATAAATAAATAAATAAATAAGTAAATAAATAAATATTGAAAAAAAAGTTTACAAAGAATTTTGTAAAGTAGACACATTATCACACACACACACACACAAAGAATATAGATATAGTAAGACAAAAGCAAAGATGAAGGGTGCCTGAATTAGTATGGCTTACTTTCCATTGTTTTATGTAACTATATTCTCCCATACTTAATTAGATGATTTTTTTCCTGTTGAAGTTATATACCTCACCTAGCATAGTTCACTGGAAAATGTAGAAGGCAAACAAATGCTGTGCTGTCTTGTAAATGCATCATATGTATGATTAAATCCATTTGTGTAATCACATATTAATCCATTCCACAGGGAGAAAGTGCACTTGACAAAGTGCGAGATCTATGAGTAAAACTAGATAGTATTTGGTTAAAAGAGAAATGCTACTTATATAAAATTTAGGCTTCCATGGTAGCTATAGTATTGTCTATATTATTCAATATGAATTTCTTAAATTTTCCTTTGTTGTTATTTTGTTTTGTTTTGATTGAGACAGGTTGTCAATGTACTCTCTAGCCTTAAACTAGGAATCACCTTGCCTCTGCTTTCCTTATACTGGGATTATAGATGCGTACTGACATGCCTGTTTACTGCTAATTTATTTTAACAATCCTGTGTTGCTGTCCCCCCTAAGGCCAGCCCATGAGGGACAACAGGGTCTCTGTCGAGTTGGGGTGAGCAGCGCAGAGTCATGACATAGACTCAGGGAGTTGGGTGAAAGCGGGTAGCGAGCTGCCACAAACTTGCTTATTGAGGAAGTGCACGTGGGTTTTAAGGGGCTTGGCTGGCTAATCATTGTATGGGGTGGTCCCCTTTTTGTGATAAATGACATCCTGTCTCTGGACAGGTCATCTCGTAGCAGGCTTCTTGCCAGCATGGGACTGTAGCTGTTGTCATGAACGCCATGTTCACAGAAGCCACTTCCTGGTTTCTTCTGCATGTGGTCTGGCTAGGGCCAGGCCTGTATTGTCAATCCTGCTAATGTTGAAAGTACAATCAATGTTCATAAAAGATAATGACCATTTCTGGAATTTTGGAGATGCTCAGAGAATAAAGCTGTTGACACAGAAGTGTTGACACAGAAGTGTGAGGAATAAAGTTCTGATCTCCAGCACCATATAAGCGCTAGATAGGAGTGGATGATCACCTATAATTAACAAATTTGGCAGGTATATACATAGGGTATTCTGTCCAGCTATACTAGCTGAGCTAGTGAACACTGGGGTGAAGAGAGAATTATTGCTTCAGAAAACAAGGAAGAGTATGAGCTAAGAAAACACCTGATGGCTTACACACACACACACACACACACACACACACACACACACACATAATCATGCCTGTGCATGCATGTATGTACACATGAACATGAAACCCCCAAGAACAGTTTTAGTACACAAACATATATGTATGCACATCAAACACAGAAGCATATAAAAAAGATGATAATGAAGTTTTTGCCTAAAGAATAATCACATTAATTATTATGTAATGCAAACAGAGTTTTCTTTGTAGGCTCAGGGATTGGCATTGACTTTCAATGACTCTAGTGAATCTCCACTGGAGCCTGGGGTGAAAAGAATGTGAACTGCAGTGGTCTGTTCATCTGCTCAGGAGTGGAAAAGGGGAGTCTCCAGAAAGAAGGATGCCACGTGGGAACTGTGTTCATCTACTCGGGATTGGGAAGGTGACTGCAGAGAGAAAGATAAAAAGTGGGACAGAGATGAGTAAATTATAGCTCCAGGAGAGGAGAGAGGAGAAATCTGGGAGGTTGAAGGCTTGATCCTTGGAAGATTTCCAAGTTATATTAATGATATTGCTGTTTTAAAAATAGGGTGTATTTATTTATTTGAGAGAGAGAGGTAGATAAAGAAAGAGAGAATGGGCACCCCAGGGCCTCCAGCCACTGCAAATGAACTCCAGACACATGTGCCACCTTGTGCATCTGCAATAATGTTTGTACTGGATAATTGAACCTTGGTCCTTTGGCTTTACAGGCAAGTGTCTTAACCAGCCATGAAATTGCTATTTTTCATTCAAAGAAGATAAAAAGCATAGAAGATAATATTATATTTCAAAATACTTTATAAACTTTAGTTAAATTTTGTGATTATATCTAAGTATCTAAGTTTACTTTAAGTTCACACGAAAATAAAAATATATTTGTGAAAAAAGCAATAAAATTCACAACAAAATCTACTAAAACGAACATTTTATTACATGTTATGTATGTAGAAAATAACTAAAGAACAACCCTCTTTGAGGTTCTAATTCAGAAAGGAAAATATGTTCTGTTCTTTTTTGGTGGAGTACATGTGATGTGTGTTTGTGTGCGCATGTGTGTATAAATGTGTATGTATGTGAGCACAGGTGTGTGCATGCCACTTTTTGTGTTGAGGACAGGTGACAATTTTGGGTCTGTGCTTACTCAGCAACTTGTTTGCAGCAGGATCTCTCAACATTCACCATTGTGTTGCCCAGGGGATGTGGCACAAGGGCTTCTGGAGGATCATCCTGTCTATGACTCCCATGTTACGACAGACATGCTGGGATTGCAGATGCATGAGTTGACTCCAGGATTCTCTTGTTTGAATGGCAGGTGCTCTATCCACTGACTTACCTGTGCAGGTGCAGGCAAATATGTATGTTCTTACCGTGATGTAAGAAGTGTTTCTAATACAAGAGTAAAGAGACCTCATGAGCATTCCATTTGTATTTACTGTTAGAGTTGCATAATAATACGAGGCATTCTACATAAGACAGCTACATGTCTCACTCTTCTATTCATTGAATTGGCATACATTCATTAATAAATCTATATTTTATCCATATTAATATGAGATATTATTATTTTAGTTGGTATATTTTTTTCTTAATAAAAATTTGGCAAGATGTGTGATTTTTTTAAAGTGTAAAATGTTCCACAAACTGAAATTCTATATTGAAATACTTATAAAATGGGCTGTCTATAATTAGACTTATAATAGTGAATATGTATTAGTTTTAAAATTACAGACATAACTAGATATCACTCAAATTTATTTAATTAATATGGCAATTGTATTTAGCTGTTAAAGATACAGGATTTCAGATAGATAGATAGATAGATAGATAGATAGATGATATAGATATATGTTTATATAAATTATAACAAGTGTCATCGCCATGGACATAACAAAATACTATCTTAAAAATATCCCAGGGATGGAGAGATGGCTTAGCAGTTAAGGCATTTGCCTGGAAAGCCAAAGGATTAGGTTTCAACTCTCCAGGACCCATGTAAGCCAGATGCACAAGGGAGCGCATACATATGGAGTTTGTTTGCAGTGCCTGGAGGCCCTGGCACACCCATACTCTCTATCTCACTTTCTCTTTCTCTAAAATAAATAAATAAAATATATTTTTTAAATATCCCATCTTAATTGTTAGAAACTTGCATTTTATGTGTCAGTCTTTACTTTTAGAAACTTTTATATTATTTTCTATTTACCTCATTAATGTATTCCGCCTTACTCCCAGTTCTTCAGTATTACAGAAGTAATTCTCAACATAGCTTTACAAACCTCTATTTTCTAACATTCCATTAGGAGTGAAAGCTTTGCAACTACAGTATCTTAAGTCATGTATGACCCAAGTATTTGAGTGCCTTCCAATCAGCTATATTGGTATAATGATTAGAGTGCTTCCTTTAAACTTTCTATTTACCAACTACTAGCTGTAAAGTAGAGGATCTTGAGTGCATACCATCTACAAAGTATTTCACCTTGATTAACAGAGTTTTCTGTTGTAGGCTCAGGGATTGGCATTGACTTTCAATGACTCTAGTGAATCTCCACTGGAGCCTGGGGTGAAAAGAATGTGAACTGCAGAGGTGTGTTCATCTGCTCAGGAGTGGAAAAGGGGAATCTCCAGAGAGAAGGATGCCACGTGGGAGCTGTGTTCATCTACTTGGGATTGGGAAGGTGACTGCAGAGAGAAAGATACAAAGTGGGGCAGAGATGAATAGATTTATGGCTCCAGGAGAGGAGAGAGGAGAAATCTGTGAGGTTGAAGGTTCGATCCTTGGAAGATTTCCATGCCTCACTTATCAGCCTTCAGAACAACAAAATTGTACTGCCTGCCTCCATGGTCCATGAAACACTGCTGTCTCCTTTGTGTACAGCCTATTTGAATATGTGTGATTGTGTGTGTTTGTGCAATGGCACGTGCATACACATGTTTGTGGAAGACAGAGAAGAATCTCAGGATGTGTTCCTCAGGAACGTCCTACAACTTAGTTTTCTGAGACCGGACCGCTCACAGGCCTGTAACTCAGCAAGTAGGCTACACCATCTGGCCAGTGACGTCCAAGGGTCAGGCTTCTCCACTTGCCCTGAAGTGGAATTATAAGTGAACACCACCACAATTTGTTTTTGAGGATTGAATTAAAATCCTCATGCTTGCAAGACAAGTAGTTTACTGCTTGAGATATCTCCCCATCTCTAGGTAAATTGGTAAATCCAATTAATGAAATGTTTTTTTTTTTTTTTTTCCCCTATGGGCAAAGAATAAACCTGGAATAACATTAGTATAGCTGGCGACATTGTATAGTGAAGGATTTAAGAATCTGTACAGTGTACTTACTACACATGCTCAGCTAGCTAAGAGCACATAAAACAGCAGTGTTTAGCTTTTTCTTCTAGGCCCTACCAATATTCAATATCCTTCAGTTCTACTGATTCAATTTTAATTCTAATTCCTACTGAGTTAAATTTATAAGACATCAACAATTTCTAAAGCAATTTACTACTGATGACAGGTGATATCAGCTACTATTAGGAGGAAAAGGATCAAAGATGACTAGTCTGGATGATATAAAAGTCGCAATTGGTTAGAAAGATGTCTTAGCAGTTACAGTGCTTGCCTGCAAAACCTAACAATGAGAATCAATTCCCCAATATGCATTGGTGCATGCATCTGGAGTTCATTTGCAGTGGCTGAAGGTCCTAGCACGCCCATTCTGTCCCTCTCCCTCTTTCTCTCTTTGTCTCCATCTATCCTGTCTGTGCTTGCAAATAAATGAATAAAAATCTAATTTTTTTAAAAAGTCATAGTTACAACCTTGTTTACCAGCATGTATTCTAACATTATAATCTGCTTTCCTATTAAAGCAAATGGAATTATCATTGATAAGAGTTAGATGCATTTAATTTTATTAGCAGGTATACAACTCCACAATTAGTAATAAAATTTGATCACTATGTTCAGTGAAATAATTGCCTATGCTTAGTAAAACTGTGTAATATAAATCTTTCTGAAGGAATGCTTGTTATACTGGAGAATCTGAGGATGGCCTGCTTTTCATCAAACAGACCATCAACTTGAAACACAGAAATGAACTTACAATAGGATCAACTTCAATAATTTCCATTTTATCTCTTCATATTAATAAGGCTATGAAATAGCATGGGGGGAATAGCCATTTCTAAATTACTCAGAGGAAGACATAGATACTGTAGTCACAGATATATCAGAACATAGCCTCAAATGATGGGTCCACTTTTAAATCATTGATAATTTATTTGTGCATATATACATGTGCATATCTATGTCCTAGGTATGTGTATGATGTTTCTATATGGATAATCTCATACTGTATCATGCAGGGCATGTGGAGGCAGGGAGGTCAGAGGAAAACTTTTGGTATTTGTCCCCTCCTTTCACATTCTTTTGGGATAGGGGCTCTCCCTTTCCTTTCCTGCGGCTGCTCGTGAGCTTGCAGATTCTCCTGTAACTGACTGTCATTTCCTTGGGCATTTGGGGATTAAAAATGAGTTCACTACTTTGCACTTCATTTTATGTGGTTGCTGAGGAGGGTCAAACTCAAGTTGCCAGGGCTTGCAAGCAAGCACCTTTAGCCACTGAGACATCTCTTCAGCCCTGATCTGACTTACTACTGGTTCAAGAATTTACGCAAGTACATTAAATATTTTAAATCTCAGCTTGTTTATGGATATGTACTTAAGATATTGAAGCATGTTATATTTATAAGACACACATCAGTTCCTGACACATGCCACTATAACAACAATTGATTATGAGTGGCATTAAGAAGAGAGTAAATGAATGCAATATGTCAATGATGTAAACTAATAATTGCTATTTCTTCCCTACAATCCATATTTAATTGTACTCATTATGATGTACTAATAAGAAATAATGAGAAGGTTTGTCTAAGGCAAATCAATTGCAATGATGCAAAAGCCTTAGGCACCTATCTGTGAAGGCCCTACACACTTTGAACACAAATGCTTGCCTGATTTATGGCTTTTTTAAATGAATCCACAAGTGCTAGCTTCTTTCATGTTTTTATTTGTTGTTCATGAATATTCCCTCTCCATGCATGCATAAGCATCCATGGAAGCAGAACTCAGTCTACATTAGGCATAGTGCCCCATTTCCTCAGGGGTTTGTGTATTAGTGGAATCTACAGTGGTGGTTGCCTGTAATCTAGAAAGAAGACTAATGCATATGAAATTCCTTGACGATGTACTTATGGATGAGAAGGAATAGACACTGAGAAAGATTGTTCCTCTGTTTCCTTTATTCTTTATGAATATTTACCTGAATCAACAGTGGAAAGTGCAAATACACTGAGACCAACTTACAAAACTACACCCTTTGACCAAGTACTTCTACTTGTACGGGACACACTCTTCCCCCTTCTTTTCAGATTCTGCTAAGACAGAAGAGTATGTGGTGTGCAAGTAAAAATATTCCTATCACTTTAAAGACATGCAGCCAATGAGCTGAAAATTAGTTGGTCAGTGAACTCTGTGTTTATAATTTTGGCCGGGTGTGGTGGCGCACACCTTTAATCCCAGCACTCGGGAGGCAGAGGTAGGAGGATCGCCGAGAGTTTCGAGGCCACCCTGAGACTACATAGTTAATTCCAGGTCAGCCTGGACCAGAGTGAGACCCTACCTCGCAAAACAAAAAAAAAAAAAAAAAAAAAAAAAAAAAAAAAAAAAAAAAAAAACTATGATTTTGAAAGATAATGAATGACATTTGATGGATTAGTTCTATAGATAATAAATTGTTATTTTTGCAGGAAATTACATTGTCAAATTGAAAACTATTTATAGCTTTCCCTTATGATTGAGTAAAATTGAATAGAACCTGAGACATGTGAAGGATTGTACATCAATTTGTGGCATAGACTAAAAATAGGTGAATAAATACTTGTAACATAGTGATGAATATATTTTTTAAAATCTTTGAAAATAGTTTATATTGTAAAAAGAACTCAATATCCACAGATCAAGATTTTGACAGAAGCAATAACTATTTAACACATTATTGCACTATTTGGTATAGTTAAAATTATATAGAATATTTGTGCACTGATGAAATACAGTAAGAAAAAAGAGATTAATAAACTTGTATTCTTGAAGAGAAGGTAAAATTTGAAGAATCTAAATTATTTATAAGCTTTTATTAAGTCCTACATGTTCAGTGTTAGATTTATTCATAAAATATCTTAAGACAAATCTCACTCTATTAAATTCTTATCTTATAAATACAAAATTAAAAACAAAGTCTGACTCTAAGTAATACAACCAAAATTGAGTTATGTTATTCATTAGAAAACACCAACCTTTTATCTGTCTTGTCCTACTTTTATTTTCTTCTATTTTTTCCATTACTCAGGGCTCTATATTGTAAAAACATTTCTGACACAGTCTCCTAAGGCAATATTGCTTGTTTTAGACAAATCTCTCTAGTCCATTCTTCAAACTATACTTGCTTCCAGCAACTGAGTGTTGTTGGAGACAGTTTATAAAATATTCCACCCTGAAGTGAATTGGAAAAATAAAATATGTTGCTTAAAGATAGAATATAAGACATTCTTTGGAGATATTTAGGAGGTCCTAAAATTTTAGATAAGTAGACGCTTGGGTGTGTTTAGGTTAAGACAGCAAGGGACACTGACAATCTGAGCAGTTTCTGCAAACAGCAACAACAAAGTTTAAATAGATAACAAAACTTACTCCCTAAAAGTCATCAGGACATTTTTTTTGTTTGTTTATTTTTATTTATTTATTTGAGAGAGGCAGACAGACAGAGAGACAAAAGAGGCAGAAAGAGAGAAATAATGAATGGGAGCACCAGGGCCTCCCGCAATTGTAAACAAACTACAGACACATGTGCCACCTTGTGCATCTGGCTTATATGGGTACTGGGGAATCAATCCTGGAACCGGGGTCCTTAGGCTTCACAGGCAAGCACTTAACCTCTAAGCCATCTCTCCAACCCCAGGCCAATTAAAAAATATTAACAAATGGCATATAAGCACACGCAACAAAATGATGAACATTTTCAGTTTAACAGGAAAACATTAATGAAAATCACAACCCAATACCTTGTATAACATTTCTACTTCCTTTAATATGGCATACAATTAAAAGCAAAACAGGAAATTGAAAGGTGAACATTACTATTTAACCTATTTTTACACTTGTATTATAACCAACTTGGAAAAGGCCAATGAAGTCATCTTCTTACTGGTCCATGTAGGGAAACTGGCCATGTAACAGCACTGGCATATGGTAAACTGCAGTAACAAAAGATCTATTAATGCTTAGTTTTCTGGATACAATAAAAATCAAAGTGTAATTTTGAACAAAGCAAACTACCCTATTCCTTTGACACAGTGTGTTGCTAGTACTTAGATGGACATAACATTCTAGTGATGGCCATTTTAGTATATACTTAAAGGTATTTAAAAATACCAATATGCTTTGACCTACATGTATGCACAGTATGTCTTCTGAGTGTCTGTATATGAAAGAGACAGCACATGCCATCCACAGCCACAGTGTACAATCAGATTCAGTCACCGAAGATAAGTGCCTTCTCCAATATTAAGGCAGAAAACAATATAAGCAATGATTATTATGAGAATATATTAAATAATATTGAATTTAATTATCACATTTTCATGCATTCACATAATAAAATCATTATTTCCCTACCCTTTGCTCTCTGGTGTGCCCTCTCATGCTGGTCTTCTTTTCAAATAATCTCCTCCCAATTGATGTCAAATCTTTATAAATTTAAGACTAGTGAGCATATCTGAAAGAACATGTGATATATGTGTTTATGACTCTGGCTTCTTTCAATTAATGTCATGATTATGTATTGCAACTCCACTCTGAAAAGACATATAACTGCATTATTCTTTTTGCCATATTTTATTTTTGTTTATTACTTTGAGAGAGAGAGAGGCAGACAGAGTAACAGAGAGAGAATAGGTGCACCCACCTTATGTATTTGGCTTACATGTGTCTTGGGGAATCGAACCTGAATCCTCTGGCTTTGCAGGCAAGTGCCTTAACCACTAAGCAATCTTTTCAGCTCTAACTCCATTATTCTTAAAGGCTGAATAGTACTCCAATACTGTGTATGACATATTTGCCCATTTATTCAATGATTCACAGCTAGACTAATTCTGTAACTTAGCTATTGTGAAAAACATGATCATAAACATGGGGTTACTTATATTTTGGGAATATGTTGACTTAGATTCCTTTTGGTATCCTGGAAAAGATTAGCTAGATACTAAGTAGTTGTATATTTAATCGTGAGAAGAGCCACCTAACTGGCTTTCATAGTAAATCTGCAATGATTTCTAAAGTACTTTCTTTCCTAGTACTCAGATTTAAGAGCCACAGTTTTGGAAGCACTTCCATTTCAGTTATTTCCATTGCCCTCTCTGGCATAATATATTTTCTCTGTTACACATTACATTTTAAATGATGACCACTCCATCATGTCTCAAAGTACCATGTTTAAGAACCTGAAGAGGATGTACTGAGGAGGTTCTGAAAACCTTGATTTGAATCTACGTAGCATTCCACGTCTCTCTAGGATCTGGAAATGATGAGGAGTTCAACAGATAAAGGCCTTTATGTTTGAGCTTGTGGAAGAAGAAATGACTGTTCCCTTCTCCCATCCAGCATGATTAGAAGAAATCAAGACCACTCCAAGAAGTAGCACTTGCGCCAGTGAAGTATGTGAAATATAAAAGGATCGTGGTCAACATACCAAAGAAAAAAATTCTCCATATCAAAGCATCCTGCATCAGAGTCAGCATGTACTTTTCTTGAGAATTCACTGATGTTCAATGTGTTTACTGACTATTGTAATCGCTGACCTGCAAGCATAGCAAGTTCAGAGTTCTTGTCTGCCTTATCACTGTTCCTGCCTAGAAGTTGAGAAGATAATAATAATTTAAATACCAAAATAGTAATCAGTGTTATGAAGAATAGAAGATGTAATGGCCTCCTGTGTTGTGGGTGTACCATTTATATTTTATTTACCTATAGACCAAAGAACACTAGAATATTTAGAAGTTGAAATTGATAATATAAAGTTTAAGCTTTAGGCATTTACAGAATCACTAAGTATACTTATCCAACAGATACTAGGGGTGTGTGAGCGTAGATTTCATTGGAGCTTTTTGGGATGGAGGTCAATTAGGAGCCAAAATGACACAATCCCTCCATGCATCTATGGAAAAAAAAATGATTGACATTGTTTTGTAAACAGTATATATATATATATATATATATATATATATATATATATATATATATATATATCTGTGTTTTTTGTTTGTTTGTTTTTTGAGGTTGGGTTTCACTCTGGTTCGGGCTGACCTGGAATTAACCACGTACTCTCAGGGTGGCCACAAACTCATGGTGATCCTCCTACCTCTGCCTCCCGAGTGCTGGGATTAAAGGTGTGCGCCACCATGACCAGCAATATCTGTTTCTTTAACAATGAGTAGAGTGGACATGAAGCCTCCTTTATGTCCATTATAATTTTGGCCAGGAAATTTATAATATATAAATAAATCACTGGGTAGGATATAAGGTTGACTCTGTTGACTAATAGGAACAAACATTTTCCTGGTTTGAAAACTAGCTGGAACTGATTAACAAATTGAAATGTTTAATCAGGAAGGAGAAAGAAAATTCATAAGGCAGACAATAGATAAAGAAACTCTTAAAATATTTTTTAAGATGGCAAGTACAAAAACAGTATGTACCTGTTATTATGGAGATATTCAGGTCTCATAAATATGCTTCATAAACAAGATAGGAGGAGAAACATAGAAGCAATCACAGCATTGGTTCCAACAAGGTGCTTAGATAATCCATCCCTGATGACAAGAAGAAAGGCAGATCAATGAGCAAATGGAGATTCCTGTGCACACATGGGTATCCATGATCTGCTCATTTTCTTTTTCGTGGCTCTTTGCTGACCACTCCAAAGATTCTGTGATGGCCACATCTTTATTCTTCCTTTGTTCCCACCAGCATCACACAAATGTTCACCATTTACTCACCAAGTGATGAAGGCCAGGATGTTCCTTCCCTTTGTGGCTCGGTTGCTAGCTTCACTTTTGTGAAACTTTGCCATCTTCATACACTATTCCTTCCTCGATACCTAATGTGCACTTGGCAACAGAAATGACACAATGAACTATCCATGAAGTAAACAGTCCTTTGAATTTTCCTTTCGGTCCAGGCAGGATTCTCCTGTGCCTCATCCAAATGTCTGTTTATCTGACTGCTCAATGACACCTTGTTTGTCACTGTCAAAGTACTTGCTACAATGTGTAGGAATGTACCTATTACCTAATTACATGGTCCACTGGGTTTATAGTAAAACACAGATTATTTAACTCTATGCTCCACTCTCTCTGTGTTTCTTCCAGCCAGCACTTCACTGCCAAACAAACTACGGGGGCTCCATAATCTTCGATTCAATGAAGTTGCAAAATTTCTGGATTGCACTTCCTGGAAGGGTTGAAAGCTTTTAGAGTTTCATAAAGAAATGGACACAAAAAAAGTCATCGTGTGTTGGGAAGATGCCCAGGGGTTAGAGGTACCTATTTGTAAAGTCTGTGGACACAGGTTCAATTCGCAAATCTCTCAACTAAGACTGATGCAAAAAGGGGCACAAAGGTCTGGTGTTCATTTGCAGGGAGTGGCAAGAGGCTCTGTTGCTCCTGTACATATAAACATGTGGAAATAATTATATTTAGAAAAAAAAAAAAAGCTGGTGGCACACACCTTTAGTGCCAGCATTTGGAGGCAGAGGTAGGAGGATTTCCATGAGCTTTGGACCACCCTGAGAGTACATAATTAATTCCAGGTCAGCCTGGGCTGGGCTAGAGCAAGACCCTATCTCAAAAAACCAAACCAAATCAAAACAAAACAAAACAAAACAAAAGGTACCAGTAGATATGAAGATATAGTTGGCTACAATGCACTTCACCCTGGGTAAGGTCCTCAGTACTGAAAAAAAAAAAAAAAAAAAAAAAAAACAATAAAAGTGACTTGCTATCCTCAAAACTGACACAAATTGAATCACAAAATCAATACAGGAGGTAAAGAGATGTACTTTTAAAAAAATTATTTATTTATTTATTTATTCATTTATTTAATTATTTATTTGAGAGAGTGAGAGAAAAAGAGGCAGAGAGAGAGAGAGAGAGAGAGAGAGAGAGAGAAAGAGAGAATGGGCATGCCAGGGCCTCTAGCCACTGAAAATGAATTATAGACATGTGCACCACCTTGTGCATCTGTCTTATGTGGGTCCTGGGGAATTGAACTGAGGTCCTTTAGCTTTGCTGGCAAAGGCCTTAACCACTAAGCAATCTCCCTAGCCCGAGATGTACTTGTACTGAAGAAATAGTTCACTGGATAAGGCACTTGCCTGTGAAGCCTAAGGACCCATGTTCAGTTCTCCAATATCCATGTAAGCTAGATGCACAAGGTGGTGCATGCGTCTGGAGTCCTTTTACAGTAGCTAGAGGTCCTGGCTGGCCAACTCATTCTCTCTCTCTCTCTCTCTCTCTCTCTCTCTCTCTCTCTGCCTTTTTCTCTCTCAAATAAATCAACAAATATTTAAAAATAATAGTTTTTCACCAGAGTAGAGTATAAGGATTGCAATCTTAAAGTTGTGATATGTGGTGATTTCAATGTAAAATTCTCCCCATATGCTCAGGTTTTGGAATATCTATAATCTAATTTGGAATATCTAGTAGCAATGTTCATGAAGGTTGAGGGACATTTTGGAGGTGGACACTTGCATGAGGAAGTGCATTGCTGTGGGCTGAGCCTTGAGGTTTCCTATTCCAGCCCCACATGCTCTTGATTTCTCTGCCTTCGGTGTACTGAAGTGACTACTCTGAACTGCCATGTCTCTCCAGCCATAAGGGACTCTGCCATGTGGAACTGTAAATCAAGTTAAAGCATCTTTCTTCCAAAAATTTCTTCTGGTTGTGTAATTTTCCCCAGTAATGAGAAAATAACTGATACATACTATTGGAATCTATGTTAGACAGGTGGATCGGTAGCAAAAGACACTTCCTGTATCACCATGTGGCCTGAGAAGATTTTTAGAACTGTTTGACTGACGAAGTTCAATCTCCAGAACCTACATAATCAGCTGGGTGTGGACATCTGCCTCTGAAAACTTAGTCCCAAAAATAAAAAGGACTCCAGAAGCTGTGAAATCAGTGTGAGACTAACCCTCAAGAACTGCTGGAAGTGGAATCGAGCAGGTCACCCAACATATAGCTGTGTCCGAACAACAGTGGTGCATACACTGACTAAGATAAGACCATGAGGTACAGCATGATCACATACATATCCATACAAAAGACATAACACACACACACACACACAAACACACACACAGAGAAAGAAAAAAAAGATAAATAAGAAAACTAACTGCATTTTAATATGTATAAATTTGTATTCTTTTCAAACCAAATAACGGTTGCCAATAGTTGTAGTCGTCCTAGTTGCAGTCAAAATAATCACGGAATGCTGTAACAGCATTCAGGTATGCCTCAGAGAGTGCATGCCACAGCAGAGAATAAATAATACTGAATGTCACAACAAATTACCTGAACACAGAGAGTATGGAAAGGTCATTCAGATCACAAAACTCATTGATCTCCTTTAGCATTTCACACGATGGGAGTGAACGCACCAACACCTTGCTGGTGTCTGGTTTCTGTGCTCTGAATTTCAGAGGCAATCATGAAGGTGTTATGTACTACTTAGTAATCAAAATAGCATTTTCATTATTATCTGTGATCTTTTAATACCTCCTCTGGGATTCTCCAAGGGATTCAATTTCATTTGGACAAAACATTTTTGAGCATAGAGAGCATAAATAAAGGGTTGGCCTCAAAATACTTCCAAAAGTATCAGTGAAATTAGTCTGAAATATAAGCTTTGTGAAGGTAGTTATAAAAAAGTGCATATTTTCTTAAATGCGGGTCTTGGGAAAAAGTTTATTCTATCAGAAAAATGTAATTTAATTTGAAAATATTTAATTTAATTTATTTAATTTTGAAGACAAAAACTGTATTTATGAAATATTTGTGGGACTAGAGAGATGGCTTAGTGATTAAGGTGCTTGCATGTTGTGGTAGTTTGAATAGATGGCCCTCAATATATTCAATGTTTCATTAGTTTATAGTTTGCCCCTGTAGCCATCTGGCTGGAGGCAATGTCACTGGGTGGATCTTAAGGTGTGGTGGTGGATTTAGATTTCAATGTAAAAATATACAAAGTGTGCCTAGCTGGAGTTCCTGAGGTGTGCTGTGCTTTGTAGCTTTTGGCTTTTCTCTCTGTGTTTAGTCCTGTGAAGGCAGGGCAGCTTCTTCTGCCATTGTGTAAATCCCCCTGGATCTGTGTGAAAAATCCCTTCCTCCACAACTGTGCCTGGTCTGGAAGTTCATCTCAGCAACAGAAATTGGTACTGAGAGTTGGGTGAGATGAACTTGATCTTGTGGATTCTGGTTTTTTAGAACATTTGATTTGGAGGACCAGGCATGGACTTGGTGCTTACAAGTGAAGATGCCTTCTGAAGTGGTAAGCCAAGTTTTATGGACTATTCTTGTGAGTTTGAGAATGCTAAGTGCAGATAGTATTGAACTTGGAGGCTTGGCTTATGAGCATTCTAAGGGGAAGGAAAGACTGCAGAGGACTTTGTTGGAACTGGATACTGGCATAAGGGATGAATGTGTTCTGCTGCCCAGGCTCAGAGAATTTGATAAAAGTTAAATTTGTAATGGACAAATGTGCTTGGATAAAGACATTAAACTGAAATATTTAAGATTTTAAGTTAAAAAAACCTCAAGCAAGTTAAAATTAGAAGCACTGAGACTGGTTTTTAGGTTGTTATAGCTGCTATTGTAAAACACATTAGCAATCTTAAGGAAGATGGCCAGACTGCTTTACTTTAATACAATACAGAGGATGTCTGAGGAAAGACTGTGATACAAATGCAAACTCTTTTGGAAAGGGTTAACTGGAGAAGGAACCTGCTTTTCAAGGTTAAGATTTATTTCATCCCTTTATTAATAATATCGCTGCTTCCTACACACCTGATATTAGTTTTGGAAACATGAAAATGTGTGGAATGGTCATTAATTGCACATGGTTCCAGAAGCCACTGCTGAAATATGGAATGAGGCAGGGCATGATGCCCTGATAGCCTAAAAGAGCCTTTGAAAGATGGACCATGGTTTGCATGGAGACCTGAAGATGTTTTAGATGTACCAGGAGTATGCAAGGGCTACGATGGAGAACACTTTTGGCCTGGGATGAAGTTTACCCTGGCAACCCTGCCCATCAGGAGGGATAAAATTGAAAAATCTGGGGACTGTCAGTCTCTAGTTGTATTGATCTTGAGCTGCAGAAATTTGATAATTGCTAATGGTGGTTGAGTTTACATTGTTCTAGTCTCTCCTTGCTATGCCTTATACCAGTTGAAAATGTTTATGCTTTTATATGTTGGAAGTATATAACTTGTTTGATTTTATATGACTCACAACTAAGAGACAATCTTAAATCTCAGATGAGACTATCTTAAGTTGGTGAAGACCATGGGGACCTTTGAAGTTGGGCTGAACACAATTTACAATGTGTGATGGTTATGAATCTATTGGAGTCCAAGGGCAAGATGTGTTAGTTTGAATAGATGTCCCCCCGATATATTCACTGTTTCATTAGTTTATAGTTTTCATCTGAAGCCATCTGGCTGGAGGCATCTGCGTGGATCTTAAGATATGGTGGTGGTTTTAGATCTAAGTATAAAGATATGCAAAGTGTGCCTAGCTGGAATTCCTGAAGTGTGCTATGCTGTTTGGCTTTTGGCTTTCCTCTGTGTGTTTAGTGCTGTGAAGGTAGGCCTGCTTCTTCTGCCAATATGGAAGTTCCCGTGGATCTGTAAGCTTCAATAAATAATATTCCTTCCTCCATAACTGTGCCTGGTCTGGAAGTTCATCTCAGCAAATCTGAAGCTGTCTACTACACATGTGAAATTAAGGACTCAGGTTTGATGCCCCATTTCCACGTAAGCTAAATGCACAAGGTGGTGCACACATCTAGAGTTCTTTTGCAGTGCCAAGAGGCCCTGGCACACCCATTCTTCCCCCATTTCTTTCTCTATAAATGAACAAGTAAAATATTAAAAAAAAATTAAAAGAGAAATACTTATGGATAACTGCATTTCTAATTTTAAAAATCCATTTTATATATATATATATATATATTTATGGTGGAATGAGTATATATTAATATATTTGTTTTGATTTCAAGTTAGGGACTCACTGCAGCCCACATTGACCCAGAATTCACTATGTAGTCTCAGGGTAGCCTTGAACTCATGGCAATCATACATCTGCCTTTCAAGGGCTGGGATTAAAGCCATGCTCCACCACACCCAGCACTATTTATTTATTTATTTATTCATTCATTCATTCATTCATTCATTCATGAGAGAGAGTGAGACAAAGGAAGAGAAAGAAAGTGTGTATGGTCGCACCAGGGCCTCCTTCTCCTGTAAATGAACTCCAGATGCATGAACCACTTACTGCACCAGGCTTTACATGGTACTAGGAATGAAAACCAGGAAGTCTAGCTTTAACCACTGGGCAATCTCTCCTGCCCCAATGTATGTTTTGTATATAATAAATACATAATCAAATATTTTTTCATATCTGTCTATTTTCTTTTTCCTAAAAGAACAATTGCTGTATTAAGAAAATTAAGATAACTGTATCTTAAAAAGCTAAATTGTAGGATCTTAAAATTACTTTATTCATATCCTGGAAGATTTTGTTCTATTCTGTTAACTTGTTTTCTTATCAAATAATAAGTTATTGAGATACTTGAAATCTATATGTAACATAATTTTCCTTAGATCTCACTTCATTCAAGCTGGAGTTGAGCAAAGAATGGGTTAGTGTACCTTAATTCATCCCTGACCTATAGGCAAGACACTGGATCTTTGAGCCAACATTTGACTACTCTGATTTTTTTTTTTTTTTCATTTTTTGGTTTTTCAAGGTAGGGTTCACTGTAGCCCAGGCTGACCTGGAATTCACTGTGTAATCTCAGGGTGGCCTCGAACTCATGGCGGTCCTCCTACCTTTGCATCCTGAATGCTGGGATTAAAGGCATGCACCACAATGCCTGGCTGATTATTTTTTTTTTTTTTTTTTAAGAACTAAAATATCATTCAGTTTCATGTATTCTCCTAGTAAAACCCATCCCCTGTACTCATCCCCATAGTAAATTTCACTGTCTATGATGTGATTTCACAGTAACCCATTAAAGTACTTTATATAATCACAAATATATTTGAATGCATAAATAATTTTAAAGAGTATTGTATTTGATTTGACTACCTTATACTTTGTATCAATATATTTATTTTCTTGTTGAAGTACTTATTTCCACTTACTTATTTAATAGTTTTATAATGTTAACTTTAAATCTAGATTATATTTTATTTCACACACACACACACACACACACACACACACACACACACATAATTTGTTTGTTTTATTGAAGTAGGGTCTCTCTCTAGCTCAGGTTCATCTTTAATTCACTATGTAGTCTCAGGTTGGCCTCTAACTCTTGGCAATCTTGCTACCTCTGCCTGCTGAGTTTTGGGATTAAAGGCAAGTGCCACTATACCTAGCTTCACCATTCTGTAGTTATGAATAAAATAAAATTATCTGTTACATTTTTCTAAATGAGTTCCATTAAAAATACTTCAGTGAAAATTATTGCTCCTTTCCTATGTACATATGCATGCATTTCACTACAGCATGTAGTAGATACAAAATTGCAAAGTTCTGGATCTTGTCCATGGTTAAATCTTATTTCTTGTCAAATGTATCTTTAAAATTGTTATGAAAATTTATACATTTTTCAGCAGTGAAAAAATAAGAAAACCCCTCTTCACATTTCTTGCCACAGTGCCTTCCCCAGAATAATCAGTGTCCTGACTTCTTAAATCCAAATATAATTTTTTCTAGTTAATAATGGCATAGCATTAGAATACAACTGTGTGAACTTTTATGTGCTTGGCATTTTTCCTTCAACATCTTGGTCTTGAGTATCTACCATACTTTTTGGCATGACTTCATGTATACTAATGTTTTATTGTCTAACTCAGTTTATTTATACATTACAATATGGTAGGTAACTCATTTAGTACTACTGTACTGTTAACAGCCCAAACCAGATGATGTAAAACCACTTGAAGATTAATATCAGTTACAATAAATGCTTGCCTGGACTCAGCAGGACTGAAGATTGTACTGGCTTCATTGTGTTTGTATTGCCTTACAATAGTTTTACAACTACAATGAAGCAGCCAATTTTATCACTGGAAGATCTGATAACTGAATCACTGGAATATGACTATTGCTAACACTTTCTTTTTTATTTTATTACTTATGTATATAGTGTGTATACAGCCATGATGGTACCATCCTTAGCCTTCTCCCTGTCCTCCCCCCATGGAAACCGTGATTGCATTGTTGGGGTAGCCATAAGTTTTGGGGGAGAGGCAATGTCTCTGGGTATAATGACCCAACTTATGGCTGTAACAATGTTTCCATCCCCTCTTCCATGAACTTCCTTGAGCCATATTGGGTTCATTTTAGGCCTGTTTTCAGTGATGAGGTCTTGGGAGTCTCTGTGTCTCTGAATATCTGATTTGGTAGCAGTTGAGTGTTCTCTGTGTCTATCTCCTTCACCCTTGTGTTGATATCAGGTTCACCAAGAAAGCAGCATTGTTGCTCATTTCCCCAATATGTTGAGATATAGACCATCCATGCCTGTTCTTTCCAATGTTTTGATCACGAAATGATGTTTTATTTGGCAAAGGCTTTTCTGTATCTTTCAAAATGATCATGTGATTTTTGTGTTTAAATTTCTTTAAGTATTACATTGACAGATGTCCATATGTTGAACCAACCCTGTGTTCCTTTTATGAAGCCTACTTTCCAGGTGGATAATGCTTTTGATGTGCTGTTGAATTTTGTTTGTGAGGATTTTGTTCAGGATCTTTGCATCTAAGTTCATCAGGGAAATAGGTCTGTAGTTTTCTTTGCTTGTGGCATCTCTGCCTGGTTTTTGTGTTAGGGTGATACTAGCTTCATAGAAGGAGATGGGGAGTTTTCCCTTTTCTCTGATTGTGTGGCATAGTTTGAGAATAATTGGTTTTAGTTCTTCCATGAAGGTTTGATAGAATTCAGCTGAGAAGCCATCTGGTCCTGGACTCTTCTTTTTAGAATTTTTTTGATTACCCTTTCAATGACCATTGTTGTGATAGGTTTGTTTAGGAGATTAATCTGATCTGAGTTTAGCTTTTGTAGGTAGTATGTGTCCAGGAATTCATCCATTTCCTCCATATTATCCAGTTTTGTGTTTTGAAGTAAGTCCTGATGATTCTCCCAATTTCACTTATGTCAGTTGTGATCTCTCCTTTTTTATTTCTAATTTTGTTAATTTGAGTTGTCTCTTCTTTCTGCTTGATCAAATTGGCCAGGGGTTTATCAATCACCTTTATTTTTTCAAAGTACCAGTTCTTTGATCAATTTTCTTAATTGTTTTCTTAGTTTCCAGTTCATTAATTTCTGCTCTGATCTTAATTATTTCTTTCCATCTGCAGCTTTTCAGGTTGGATACTTCTTGTTTTCCCAATGCCTTTAGGTGGATGGTTAGTTTAGTGATTTTGGATTTCACTCTGTCTTTGTTATGAAGGCATTTAGCACAATGGATTTTCCACTGAGAACAGCCTTCCTTGTATTTTGGTTGGTTGTGTTCTCATTATAATTCATTTCTAGAAATTTTGCAATTTCATTTTTTATATCAGTCACTACCCATTTATTGTTTAAGAGTATGTTGTTCCATTTCCAGGAGCTGGATGGGTTCCTGGCGTATCTTTTGTTGTTAATTTCTAGCAATACAGCATTTTGATCTGATACCATGCAGGAAATTATGCAAATCCTCTTAAATATATGGAGGCAGGCTTTATGTCCCACTATATAATCTATTTTAGAGAAGGTTCCATGGGATGCTAAGAAAAATGTGTAATCTGTGGATTTTGGGTAAAATGTTCTATAGATGTCCATTAAATCTAATTGATCTATGGCATTGTTGAACTCTCTTACTTCCCTGTTAATTTTCTGTTCGGATGATCTATCTGTTGCTGATAGTGGAGTATTGAATATCCCAAGTACGATGGTGTTAGTGGTTATGTCTGTTTTATTGTCAACATAGGTTTTGTTTTATGAATTATGATGACCCTGTGTTTGGTGCATAAAGATTGGTGATTGTTATATCTTCTTGTTGGATTGTTCACTTGATAAGTAAGAAGTGGCCTTCTTTGTCTTTTTTGGTTAATTTTGGTTTGAAGTCTATTTTATTTGATATAAACACAGCTACACCTGCTTGTTTCTTATTTCCATTTGCTTGGAATATCATTTTCACCCTTTCACCCTGAGGAGGTATTAGTGGTGATGTAGATTTCTTGTAGACAACATATTGAGTGGTCTAATTTTCTGATCCAATCTGTTAGGTTATGTATCTTGATGGGTGAATTAAGACCATTAATATTTAGGGTAATAACTGTGAGGTTTGATTTAATACTTGCCATATTGTGTTGGTTTATGTGGTTTAGTGTTTTCTTGGTCTTTGTAGTTTTGGGGCCTTCTCAAATTTTGGTTATTCTGATCTGCTTCTCACAGGCACTTCAGTTGGTTATTTGATTCTTCTGTGTGAAGAATTTCCTGAATTACTCTCTGTAGGTTTTGCTTTGGGTTCATACATTTGTAAAGCTGAGTTTTATCATGGAAAGTGTCCCTTACACCAACTATTTTGAAGGATATTTTTTCTGGGTAGTTTGGGATGAAAGCCATAAGTTCTGAGAGTTTGCAGTGTTCCATTCCAGGCCCTTCTGGCTTTGAGTGTTTCCATTGAGAAGTCTGAAGTAATTCTGGTAGTTTCCTTTATATGTAATGTGTTGTTTCTCCCTAGCTGCTTTTAGAACTTTCTTTGTGTGATTGATATTTAGAGTCTTAATGATAATATGTCTTGGAGAATTTCTCCTTTGGTCCAGTGTGTTTTGGAGTTCTGCAAGCTTCTTATAACTTGATGGGGCTTTCTTTGGAGAGAGTGGGGAAGTGGAAAATCATAGCTGCATCCCATTTTGATTTACCCATTTAATGTTTCTGAATTTTTTATTGTTACTTGTATATTAATAAAGACAAATTATTAAATGAAAAGAGCTAGCGATGTCTAAAGTTATATTTCTTAGGAAATAAAGTGTCAATTATTTTTTAAGAATATTTTATTTTATTTATTTTTGAGAGAGCGAGAGACAGAAAGAGGCAGATAGAGAGATAGAGAGAATAGGAATGCCAGTGCCTCCATACACTGCAAATGAACTCCAGACACATGCGTCCCCTTGTGAAGCAGGCTTACCTGGGTCCTGGAGAGTCTAAAAGGGATCCTTTGGCATTGCAGGCAAACTCCTTAACCACTAAGCCATCTCTCCAGGCTCTTGTCAATGATTTTAAGAGATCATTAGAAGTCTTATAAATTAAAGGTTATTTATAGTTATAAGTAGGAAAATGTATCAGGAGTGTAGAGAAATTTGATGTTTCAGAAAAAAAAAAAAAAAAAAAAACTGGAATTATGCGTGCCATCAAATTATTCTTCAAAATACTTTGGTGGAAAGAGTAGACTTCCTGAAGGGGGGAAAAAAAGTGAAGTTAACTGTGAGTATGATAAAAATGAAGAGGAACATAATTATAAAGGGATAATACTTCAAGAAGACAAGATAAACTTTAATTTGCATATGTCAAAAATCAGAGCTTTAATGTATATATCAAAGAGTGATAGTTATTGCAAGAAGAAATAGAAAATTGCACTCTATGATTGGCATTTTGTTCAGTTCTATCACAAATTGTCAAATCCAGCAGGCAAAAAATTACCAAGTACTGAGTTGAACTCAACAGCACCACCAACTAACCGGGTATAATTGACAGCTATACACTATCCAGCAGTCCCAGATTATACTCTTCTCAAGCTCAGAAGGAACATTTACAAATATAGATCACATTCTGAACATAGCACACATTTTTTACCATTTTTATTGGTACATATTCACTGAATATGGTACTAAGTTACATAAGGACATTTAGAAAGAAGTTTAAATGTACTTTCAACTTATTTGCTCAAACCTTCCTAGTTCTTACCTATTAGGTAGCCTTAGTTGCCTTTATGAGAATAATTTAATTTTCCTCATCTCCTAATCCTCATTTATAGCCATTAACCTGCAAATTATAAAATTTTATTCTACATTCTGGTTAAATAACTTCCATATGTATCAGATATTTTTTATCCATTCCTCATTGATGGACACCAAGATGGTCCCCATAAGTTAGCTATTGTGATAGTGCTACAGTACACATTGATGCTCAGGTATTTCTATGATAGGCTAACTTTGAATCTTTAAGCTAAATACATACTAGTGATATTAAGAATATGTATTTTTAATTTTTTCTTTACTAAGGAACATCAATGCATATTCCCATAATGGATAGACTAGTCCAAAACTTCACCTGCATATATTTTAATTAACAAAACACATTTTCAGCAAATTGAAAAGATGTAAATCATATACTGCACTCACATAGAACAAAATTATGCAACAAAAATATTGTGGGCTGGAGAGATGGCTTAGCAATTAAAGCACCTGCCTCCTATGCCTAAGAACTCTGGTTCCAATCTCCAGCGGTTCCAATCTCCAGGTCTCACATTTAGCCAGATGCAGTGATGAAAGGGCGCAATGCCACACTTGACCACAAGGGGGAGCACACATCTGGATTTCGTTTGCAGCAGCTGAGAGGCTGCTGGCACGCCCATCTCTATCTGTCTTCCTCTCCCTCTCTCTCTGTGTCTCTCTCCAAAAAAAATAAATAAATAAAATAAAAAATAAATAACAAATATTGTTCACTATTTGGAGAGTGATAGTTAATATCCTGTGCCAGATAACCTTAAGAAATTCAAAATTATTTTCAGTTAAATTTGAATAAAGTTTAACTTATTAAATTATGAATGAGTGATCTTTCTTTTTTTCGAAATAGTCTCACTCTAGCCCAGGCTGACCTGGAATTCACTATATAGTCACAGGGTGGCCTCTAACTCACAGAGATCCTCCTACCTTTGCATCCCAAGTGCTGGGATTAAAGGTGTGCACCACCATGCCCGGCCCAAGTGAAATATTTTTAAAAACATTTATAGTAATGAAGGCATATATTATAAAATAATATCTAGAATCAATAATGCATTTTCTATCATATTTTTAGGATTAATTAATGAAATCCAAATTATGCAGAGAAAATCAGGTATCCATAGAGAAGAGTCAATGTACGAATCAATCACTCATTGCTGACAGAAATTCATTTATAGGAGGAAAGGTTTATTTAAGGTTGCAGGTGGATGGCAGAGTGCATCATGGAAGGCATGCAATGGCAGAAGGGGCTTGAATCAGCAGTGAGGAAATAGATAGCTATGAATGCTCCTGCTCAGCTGTGTCTCTCCTTTTTATATAGTTCAGGACCCCACCCCATAGATTAATGCCAACCAAACTTAAGATGGGTGGTTCCACCTGACTTACCCCAAGTATATTCCTTCGTATACCTCCACTGAGGCACCACTAATCTCCACAACCCCTCACAGGTGATTCTAGATCCTGTTTAGTAGATAATCAATATAAAGCATCACAATACACTATACCAAAAGTTCTTTCATTATAATTATTTTATTTGTTATTATTATTATTATTATTATTATTATTATTATTTTAGAGAGAAAAAAAGGCAGAGAGAGAAAATGGATGAGCCTTGGCCTTCAGCTGCTGCAAAAAAACTCCAGATGCATGTGGCTCTTTGTGCACATGTGCAGCATTGCATGCTTATATCATTATGTCTCTGGCTACATGAGACCTGGAGATTCGAACATGAGTTCTTAACCTTCACAGGTAAGTGCCTTAACCACTAAGCATCTTTCCAGCCCTATATTTTTTGCCTTTTAAAAAAGATGGGGAACTTCAGCAAGACTTTGGTCAGGCTAAATAAGAAAAAAGACAGACACAAAATGTAAATATCACCACAACAAATAAATGATATGATTGGAAGTACATATTAAAATCAGAAGTAATAACCAATATATATCCTAATTGTTCACTATTACATTTCACAAATCATTTAAGAGTTAAATGTTTTAATTTGTCTACAGAGACTACCAGAAAATATTAAGAAAGGAATATCCCATAGCTTTTTATTGGTTCATCATTACCTTAGTACCAAAATCAAAGGCAGTAACAAGACAGAGGAATGAAGTCCATTAATTTTGATCAACCCAAATGCTAAAAAAGAAAAAAAAAATCCTAACCAACTGTTAAATATAAAATACACTAATGTACAGAATAATTATGCAATGAAAACAAGTAATTGGCTTCTGATATACCTCAATTGTTAGATGTTTGCTTGTTGCCAAGCCTGCTGACCCAGGTTTGATTTCCCAGTAACTATGTAAAACCAGAAGCAAAAATCGGCACAGGTGTCTAGTGTTCATTTGCAATGGCAAGAGGTCCTAGGGCATGCACACAAGCACACTAATTAATTAATTAATTAAAATAAACAAGTGAGATGTATTTTACATATGGAACCGATTCAACAGTTAAAAATCAATTCATGTAAGATGTACAATCAACAGGTGAAAAATATGTGATTCTATCAACAGTTTCTCAAAAACTATTTGGCAAAATCCAATACTGATTTATCATAAAAAATAATCAAAACTCTAGGAAAACATGGAAGGACAGCTATAGCAACCCATAGTAACATGAACCATAGTGATGGGACATTAGAAAAGTCATTGAGGGAGAAGCAAATATCTCCTTTTTAATCATTGCTGTCCAACATTGCTGAAAGTTCAAATTAAATCAGTGAGAGAGGAGTGTAAAGAAGCACACAGGAAAAGCTTGGCGTGGTGGCGCACGCCTTTAATCCCAGCACTTGGGAGGCAGAGGTAGGAGGATCACCGAGAGTTCGAGGCCACCCTGAGACTACATAGTGAATTCCAGGTCTGCCTGGAACAGAGTGAGACCCTACCTCACAAAACCAAAAAAAAAAAGAAGAAGCACACAGGTTCACACAGGTTCAGCAAAGGACAACCTTACATGTGATAAGTCTTTACAGCACATTGAAGCTTTAAAATGTTGATATCTTTTTCCTATACATTACCAATAAAAATATATTCTTATATGAAAACCCATTATCATTTACATCATACAATAATTGTGATGCACTTAAAATGTATCCCTCTAATTCCTCATGGTATAGATTTTTTAAAAATATTTTATTATTATTTATTTATTTATTTATTTATTTGAGAGAGAGAGAGATACAGAAATAGGCAGGGAGAGAGAGAGAGAGAGAGGGAGAGAGAGAATGGGTGCGCCAGGGCCTCCAGCCACTGCAAACGAACTCCAGATGCATGCACCCCCTTGTGCATCTGGCTTCCGTGGGTCCTGGAGAATCAAGCCTCGAACCGGGGTCCTTAGGCTTCATAGGCAAGCGTTTAACTGCTAAGCCATCACTCTAACCCCCATGGTATAGATTTTAAAAGCAATGGTTTTAAACTGAAAATCAATGCTACTGGGAGATAAGACCTAATAATTGTTGATTAGACGATTAAGATTCAAATTTATGAATGGATTAAAACTATGTTTATTTTGTTAAATAGAGAGATGACAGATAGATGGCCAGATAGATAAGCATAGATATAGATATATTAAATCTGTGTCTGCATATGAGAGAAATCATTGTGGTATTTAGTTTGGGTCTAGCTTATTTTGGTTAAGAAGATGATTACCAATTTCATGCATTTTCCTGAAAATAATACAATTTCATCTTTCTTTTTTTATATTTTTGTTTATGTATGTATCATTTATTTACTTGAGAGGGTAAAAGGAAGCTAACAAGAGAGAAACTGGCAGAGAGAGAGAGAGAGAGAGAGAGAGAGAGAGAGAGAGGAGAGAATGGGCACCCCAGGGACTCCAGCCAATGCAAACATACTCCAGATGCATGTACCACTTTGAACATTTGGCTTTACACGGGGAAACCAAACCCTGGTCATTAGGCATTTCAGGCAAAGTGCCTTAATTACTGAGCCATCTCACCAGCCTCAATTTCAGTTTTATTAATGGCTAAATATTGATGAATAAATAAGACTACATATCTATATCTCTATTCATTAACTATCTATCATCTATCTATCTATCATCTACATATGTATCTATCATCTACTTTTATCACATTTTCTTGTCATGGATAGTTGTATGTAGGCATCAGGCTTTATTCCATATCTTGGCTCTTATGAATAGTGTAGCAATAAATATGGATATAAAAGTATCTCTGTGGGGCTGGAGAGATGTCTTAGTGGTTAAGGCACCTGCCTGCTAAGCCTAAGAATGTCAGTTCCAATCTCCAGGTCCCACGTTTTCTGTGATATTTCATAGAGTGTACTTAGGATGTTTAAATTTTAAACCTAGTTTATGACTTGCATTCTAAAATTGCAGGACTGATTTGGCATCAGATGAGGAATCAGGAATATGTCAAAATCCTAACTTGTGACCTGATCACAGTAATTGATAATATTTTGAGCTTCCTTTCTTGGGGACTGGCTACAAATCCAACATCCATTGTAAAGGATTCTTACATTATGCTACTTTGGAATTCACCAAGTGAATAGATATGGACAATTAAAACAGTTTCCAAAAAAAAATAAGATATACTGCTACCTGCTAGAAATATGGTATGACGGGTTCTCCACGACGAGAAGTTTTAGGATTTGTATCAGTTTCCCTATAAGATTCTTATCTTCTCCAGGAAGCTCTGAACCATGACGGAACAAAGTGAAAGGGACTGGTCATTTCATCGCATATGATGGGGAAACATTTGTTACGGGATTCCAAGTGCTTTGATAGGGAGCCTTTCTGGACTTAGCATCATGGGCTGAGGCTTCCAGCCTGTCACTTCTACTTTATATGTGTTTCCTTCCAAGTTTCTATTCCCTAGGGAGTCAGCACCATGAGAAAATCTTAACCTGACCCTATTACATTCTTATGCTGATTTTTTTTTATTTCTATGAGATTAAAGTTGACACTAATATTGACTTATTATAAATTTGTGATTTGGATAGTAGTCATTATGTGCATTTATTGGACAGCTAAAATAAAATAATAAAGTTGGCTGATATCAGAGACTAGGGAAAACTTGGCCTAGAAATAGATAGGGCAGTCATTAGAGTGTGGAGGATATTACATTTGCTTCAAGAATCTAGGAAAATTTACTAGAGGTTATGATGTAGAAATGTTAAACAATCAGAATCATTCTTTAGTGAAAAAGTTACATTTGAGGATTTAGAAACTACCATGAGAAGTCAACTTTGCCCTCTTTTCTGAAAAATAATGAAGTGTGAAATGGTAAGCTATATTCTTTGTGGAAGTTCATATGTGCTCACATGTACATAGAGATTTATAACTTTCCAATTGTAGCCATTAGTTTCTGACACTTCACTGCTAAATTAAATGTGAAATCTGTCATTCAACTTTCTCTTTTCTCACTTCACCAAGCAGAGTCAGGACTGCTCCAAACACACTCAGTGAACAACTGCCTTTTATTCCACATTCCAAACACTGTATTTTCCTTTTTTTCTTTTTATCTTCAGACTCATTTTTAACTTTGTGCCACAGTATTTTATACTTTACCTGCTAGAAATATGGTACTTTGTACATTAAGATTCTTTCTTCTCCAGGAGCTCTTGTATATCCCAAAGTGAAAGAGTTTGCCTTTGATAGCATGAAAAATATTGGCCTGGTTCTCCAAATCATGGTAGAGACGTGAAGCTACATGCCCCTGGCTCCCTAGGACCAAGTAGGAATCAGGGAATCAGTGTTTCTGCCAAATACTCGGTCCTCACTCTTCAATCTTCCAAATTTTTTTTTTTTGTGTTTTGCAAGTAGGGTCTCATTTATTGGTCCAGGCTAAAATAAAATTTTGATATCTCACGGTTTTTTCGGTGATCCTCCTACATTCTGCCTCAAGAATCTGGGATTTAAAGGCACATCCTGTTGTTGGTCATCATTTTTCATTCTGTTTGTTGAGGTTGAAACCATGTCAACTTTGCCTCAGTCCGAAACCATAAAAGAATGAAAGGCAAGCTATACCACAGGAACTCTTCTTGAAGCAGTTTATTCAGGAACCATTTTTACATCAGGAATTAAATTAAACTCCTTCAGGAACCTTTTACATCAGGAAGCAGGACTGACTCCCAGCCCTCCACCCTAGATAAAGCCTGTATTTTCCTTTTTTCTTTTTATCTTCAGACTCATTTTCAGCAGTAGCCACAGTATTTTAGGCTTTAGCTTTTTATAGGGCATCAAACAACCACCTGCTGGTGGACTGATCTCCAAATCGTAACAAGGTACATGCCCCTGGCTCCCTAGGACCAATAGGAATGAATCAGTGCCAAAACGTCCTGACTTTATACAAAGGGCAGAAGCAGGAAATCACTCTGGTCCAGGTCATAAGACTTGGCAGTCAGCCAAGGCACCATCTTGGAATGGCCGCCACACTGGTTCCCCACAGAAATGCAGTTCCGTTTCTATTCTTTATTTCAATTTTTAAGGTATTTTATAGAAATTTAGATATCATTATGACATTTTTCAAATGCAGGTTGTTTTAGCTGCAACTCTGCCATCCTCATCTCCCCCTTCCCTCCCTTCTCCTCTCCCCGCATTCTCCCACTGCTGTTCACAAGTGTCCTTGTCTCCTTCCACCACTATACTTGCTTCTCATCTCTTATTACCCTCACTTGGTCACCAATCTGTTTTTTAAGGTTTCACTCATGTTTGACTCCATTTTATACATACATATGAGTATTGGTTGTTAGGATACATATGATATAAAACATGAAGTTTTGAGTTTTCTGAGTTTTGGTCATCTTGCTTAATACATCCAGATCCATAAGTTTTCCTGTAAATTGCATTATTTCATTTTTATTTACTGCAATTAAGTTTCTTCAATTGTGTATGTATATCTCATCTTAATTATCCAGTCATCTGTAGGTGGGAATATAGTATGTTTCCAATTCCTAGCAATTGTATGTGGAACAAGAATACACAAAGATGTGCAAGTACTTCTGCAGTAGAGCATGGAGTCTTTGGGGTATATTGCCAGAAGTGTAACAGCTTGGTCATATGACAGTTCTACTACACACTTTTTGAGACTGTACTAAGAAAGCAGTTATGGTCACCTCTTCAGAGGTGGGGATAATGCAGTTTAGGGTTTCTTTCTAACATTTTGTTTTGAATCTAAGTTGTCATTGAATAAAGCAATAAAATGTTTTTGTTTGTTTAATTTAATTTGTTTAATTTCTTCTTAATAAAATATTATATATAAGCATATCAATTAACATGGCTTAATGTAAAATGAAATTAACATTTAATGGTTATATTTGAGAAGAATAATCATTTTTGTCTACTGATCTTATCCAGTTAGCATAATATATAAAACAGTATAAACTATTATTCAAAAAAAGGATTTAATATTCAAATGCATACATTTGAATAGTCAGATTCTTCTTGCTTATTAGTATATTCATTATTCAGTAAGGGTAATTTGTATTTTATACATATTATTTTTTATTTTGAATACATACGACCTCAGAATAAAGTTTAATTTTGAAATGCCGATTCTCTGAGTAATTCCCATCATTTCTTCAAAGTGGCTCAGAGAAACTGCAGCCTGGGCCCATAAACTCATTTGTTTTATGAAGACTGTTGAAGTTAATTATTATAATGAAATTTTTGCTTAGATTTGCATGACAGCTTAACTTCTGATAGTGGTGTCTCTGGGCATTAGAAGGGTGCTTTGTTATGGTATTTTATGTTCACAGCCAAGACTGGCACCAACATTTTTTTTCTGATCTTAGTTCATTCAGGCTGCTATAACAAATATGATAAAATGGGTGCCTTATTAAAATAGTATGTTTTATTGACTATGGTATTTTAAATGTATGCCACACAATATATTCAGGATGTTATTAAAGTTTGTAACTTAGATTTGCCGCCACCTAGCTGGAGAAGGCCTCACTGGTCCAGCCCTAAGATGTGGTTGATTTGGAGTTCATTTTAAGATATCCAAAGTGTGGGAGCTTTGTCTGGAGTTTCAGAAATATTCTTGCTTGCACTCTGTCTTTCTGTCTCTGTCCTTTGTGTATGCTCGCTGTGCTTGTAAAAGGGGAACATCTTCTTCCATCTTTCTAAAACTTCCGCTCTATCTTCAATAAATCCCCTCCCTCCATAACTGTTCCTGGTTTGGAAGTTCATCTCAGTGACATTTAGCTAGCTGTCTACTGCATTGACATTCCACAAAGGTTAGGAAACTGTATGATTAGGTGTCACTGATAGTGATGTCTCACGAAATCCTGCAATCCCAGCTCATTTACCTTATCATCTAGCTTTGTGGCTGTATAGTGAAATGGACAAAGCACCTAATGAGGATGTTATTTAATAATATTTTATTTATTTACATATTCATTTATTCATTCATTTATGAAAAAAATGACTCAGATAATGAGAGAGAATGGGCATGACAGGGCCTCTAACCACTCCAAAGGATTTGTTTTAATTTTTAAATTTCGGTTGGACATACACATTCATCCTATAAGAACTGTCACAGTTGCCATTATCACCATTTTTGTTCTCCTCCATGTTCTCCTTTTTCTCACCTCTACTTCTATCTCTCCTCTTTACTCCCCACTATTTTAACTCTCTCCCTCCTTGTTCTCTTCCTCTTTTACTATGTCTAGTTACCTTCCATCCCTTTACTCTTATCTACCAAAGTAAGGGTCACCTCTTAACAGAGTTGTCTAACAATTGTTTCCTGGTCTAGTGAAAATACGAAATTTCAATATACTTTTTTTTTTGTTGTTTTTTTTTTTTTTGGTTTTGTTAACAAAATGCTCTATTAAGTAAATAGTAGTCTCACTGAAGGACCCTGTTTTTTAGGCGTGCGCCATATTTCTTTAAGTAAATAGTCACTAGGACCCTGTTTTTGACGATATTTCTTTAAGACTCTTGTAGGCTGATTTTCAGTGTATCTCTAAAGCCACATCATGTCATATACTATAGGTTTTTTCCTTATCCTAACTACTGTATATAATATTACTACTATTAAGTTTAATCATAGGCAGAGAAACAAGAGGATTTTTTTTTAAATTTTATTTATTTATTTGAAAGCAGAGAGAGAGACAGAGAGAGAATGAGCATGCCAGGGCCTCTAGACATTGCAAACGAACTCCAGATGTATATGCCCCTTGTGCATCTGACTTACGTGGGTCCTGGAGAATCGAACCTGGGTCCTTTGGCTTCACAGGCAAATGTCTTAACCTCTAAGCCATTTCTCCAGCTCGTAACACCAGAATTTAAAGAATCAAATCTTAAAAGTCATCTTTTGACTTATGTTCTTCTAAAGCCATTCTTTGACACAAAAATTCTATGTTAACCCACATTCTCCATTACAACTACAATTGGGAAGGTTGGGAAACAGAGATGGAGGAAGATAAAGACACAAGGAGGAAGGCATGGAAATATACAAACAAGAGCAAAAGAAAGAGATGAGGAAATGATCAAAGAGTGACGATGTTGGGAATCAAATGGAATGGAAGGGAAAGGAAGAGTGGAGAACATTGTAGAAGAAAAGAAGAGAGGAGAAGAGAAAGAAGAGAAGAGCAAGACGATAATTTAAAGAAATCAGCTAAGACAATTTTGTTGACTAGAATTTTTTCTAGGGAGGCCATAAATAAATTCTCGCATTCTTGAGTACACATACCATAGACAGAATTTGTTTACTTTCACATGACTGCTATGCTTTCATTAAAGCTCACCAGTGATTCAACAAGGCCTTTCTTCACTGCAGATTATCTGCTTTACTCAGATCTATTGGTTTAAATATTAATCATATAAAAATGCATTAATAATAATATCTTGACTGATGTGTGACCAAACGCTAGCATCACGCTACATAAAACACTACATATATACATCTGTAAAATATTATTTTAGTTAAGTTCAATAGCAAACACATATTTCATTAATGATTATATGTTTTATTAAATGATTTATTTTAGAAAATTTAGTTCATCATGCTTATAATTAATATTTACACATCTGCTTTAGATAATATTTTGTATTTGCTAAACTTACTCCTTTGTTTCTTATTTGAACACTTAACATAGTTCATCTCTTTCCACACTAGCAAGATATAAAGTAAAATATGCTATACTGGAAAATGCTTGGAAATAAAATTAAAGTTGAATACCTCAGACTAGATTAGCATAATAAATATGTTTAACTACTGACCATCTAGAAAATTGAACAGACTTCTCAAATATAGCAAGCCCATTAGAGAATGAATAGTAATGACATTTTCTGTTGCTAAAAAATGAAAAACAGCAATACCTCATCACAGTTCTCTATAATAAACAATGCAATACAAAGAGAGAAAACTGCCAAAAAGATCAATGCATAGCATCCACTTAGAGAAAACTGAAATCCACAAATGTACTGTTCCACAAAAGTCCTCACATAAATTTACTTTAAACACATTTACTGGACAGAAATAGAATCAATATTGTAAAGTTATCATATAACTATAGCATCTGGTATATCATTACACACTAGTTCTGTCTTGCATGCAGCAATTTCAACTGGAGAATTTAAGCAATGATGATTAAAACATATTATAAGTGTTTTATGCAACTTCCTCATAATAGCCAAGTTCACCAAAAAAGTCTAGAAAAAAATGTGCTACTTTCTATAAAGTTATCTTGGTTATGGCCTTTATCATACTTATTCCATCTGTCATTCACGTGCTTGCTAGATGGTCACTGTGAAATACTTTAAAGATGCCATAAAATCAAGGAATACAATGAACTTCCATTTCCCTTTTTGGTTCATTACTTTTCCACTATACTGTTTCCTCAGAAGCTAGCCTCTACTTCACTGTGATTGAATATTTTCATGAGTTTATGTATGAACTAAATTTATTAAAAACACGGATACTATGATTCTTCTGAACATATGTATATATTAATAAATGATAAAATAATAATCTAGGGATAAATAGTAACTTGTACAACAGTCGTCAATACAGTGAGGAATTACATTAAAAATAAGTACTTTCCTTCTGCATAGCCATTTATTCCTATCTATGTGGGCAGCACTTATAAGATCTGCCCATATGTGACAAAATTTTATTTATATTTTTCCCAATTTTTTGTTGAACTAATAATTTTACAGTAAAATTGAATTTCTGAAATTGACTCTCTTGTTAACAATTTAATTTTATTTTAAAATAAAAAAAAAAAACAAAAGGATGAATATAAAATGTAAGTATTGATTAATCCAACAAATACATTTGTCATGTGCTGTGGAGAGAAGAAATGTGTATTATTTTATATTTGTCCAATAAGAAGTTTTTACTATGACATCCCAATTGCATTATGTAAGACATTGGTTTAGTTCATCTTTGAATGTTCATCTTATAACTTTTTTTCCTAATAGCTGAAAATACTAATCAAAGTTTTAGAACTATATATCATTTTATCATGAATCTTTTCTTAACAAAAAAGACATTAAGGTAATAAATCTAGCATCTATATATCACATTTAATACTTTAATTTTGGTGTGTTATGAACATTCTAATTTAGTTATTGCTAAATTCCCTATATTGGCATAAAATATACACTACTGCTGTTTGAGTGATTTATTCTCTCTCTTTCTCTCTCTCTCTCAGACACACACACACACAACAATACACAGACAATATCACCTAAAATAGAATCTAAAGATTGTTATGAATATTCAATTTAAAACACTACAAATGCTCAAAACATTTTAAATCTACTTATACATGAACTGCCTTCATACAGTGCTTAGGCTTTAATCAATAGAGAAATCGACAGGATTAAGTACAGCTCTGAAGTTCTGCAGCTGGGGCAGAGTGGTCTGCCCATACCAGTTAATCCTAATGTTTCCTAACTTCACAGTATGTTGTGGTTCCCTTGCCAACTTTGTCTATTCATCGGGGCTCGGTCCCATTTCCAGCTGTTCTGGAGCACCAGAGAACAGGTGGCCAGCAAGCTGCAGAGACTTCCTCAGAATCTTTACCACATTTCCCTTCCAGTAGTAATGGCTTCCAATGACCTCAGTAGTGCTAAAATTTTTCTCATACTTTTCAGAGATTATTTTTCCAGCCTTTATCCATGTATATATCATTCAATATTTAATTTTAAAATGCTTCTTTCAGTGAATATTGCATGGAACTCATAGCTTCATCTTCATAACTGAGCTTTACCAGGTAGAACTACAACATAGCATGTAGTTTCTTAAATATATTTTTATTAAATGCATATATATATATATATATGGTATATATACAACCATGATGGTACCATCGGTAGCCTTCTCCTTGTCCTCCCCCTATGGGTAATGTTGGTCTTGCCTTTATGGGGGTAGCCATCAGTAATGCAGAAGAGTAGTTTTGTTAGAAGAGGAAGTGGGAAAAGACTAAGCTATGTAATTATATTTACTAATTTAAGATAGAGAACTTAAGGGTTTTTATTTATTTTGTTTGAACATTTTATTAACAGCTTCCCATACTTACAATCAACCATAATTCCCTGCACTTCCCCACTTTCTCCTTCAGAAATCCACACCCCATCTTATCCTTTCCCTCTCTTCATTAGTCTCTCTTTTATTTTGATGTCATCATCTTTTCCTCCTATTATGAGGGTCTTGTCAAAGATATTAAGGCCAATTTCTGTCTGGATATGCTTGCATTGTAAGCAGTCCTATCCTTCATTTGGCTCCTACATTCTTTCCACCATCTCTTCTTCAATGGACCCTTAGCCTTGGATGGTGTGAAAGAGATTTTTCACTTTTGAACACTCCTTGGTCACTTCTCAGCACTATTGTGGCTTTTGGGTCATAACACTGGTCACCACCATCTAAGAATAGAAGCTTCTTTGACAAAAAGTGAGAGAAGCATTAATATATGAGTATGAATATTAAGTAAGGTGCTTATAAGGCAGTTAGGTGAGCATATTATATGCATTTAGTCAGAAAAGTACAGGAGTTACACACCTAAGGCTCATGAACTCCCCCATTATAGGGTTTGGATTAGGTTTTCAGTGCCAGGAATCTATTCCCTCCCATAGATCAGGTCTCTAGTCCAATGAGAAAACATTTGTTTTCCCCATAATAGGCATGCCACTATTATACCTGCTCAGTCATTGGGTCTGGCTGGCCAAACTTGAGGCTTACAGTGCCCCCTGTTTTCACTGCTGACAACTTATGTCTCCCATAGGGCTGCATGCTATGCAGCATTTTCCAGCTTTCTGTCAGCTCATCTACAGGGAGGAGGTTCTCAGCTCAGCCCCAGCTTGATTTCTCAATGACCTTGCAGCCCAGGCATGTGGAATCTTCAGAAATAGGGTCTTACCATCTATTTCTGGTGGGAAACCAAGAGTGCTGGCAATGGCCTATAATGCTTTGAGTACATCAAGGACCTCCCAGGCCAACAACTCACTGGAAGGTGTCCTATCCCTGGCACTAAATTTTTCTAGTCACAACATATGGCTTCTGGATGTGCCATTATCCAAAGAAGTAGGTTTTCATATAGCTTATTCACAATATCTTGAATTTTGATTAAGCCTCCTCCCACTCTTCTTTTACTCCATCATTTCACCTGACCTCACTTAGGCCATTCCATCCCCAGTAATCTGTTTGTTTACTTACATATATACAACATATTACAATATTATCCCTTTAAGTTCTACCCTCTCTTTACTTATAGCCCTTTTTTAGCTTACTGGCCTCTAGTACTGATTTTTAAGTCCAACTCACACAGCAGTCTAAACATTTGTGGCTAGGATCTACATATGAAAGAGAACATGTGGCATTTGGCTTTCTCAGCCTAGGTTACCTCACTTAGTATAATCCTTCCCTGATCCATCCATTTGCCTGCAAATTTCATAATTTCCTTTTTCTTTATTGCTGAATAAAATGCTTTTGTATAAATGTACCATAGTTTCATTATCCATTTATCAGCTGAGGGACATTTAGGCTTGTTCCATTTCCTAGGTATTGTGAATAGAGTGGCAGTAAACATGGATGTGCAAGTATCTTTAAGTAGTGAGGAGTGTTACAGATGGGTCATAGAGTAAATTTATTTTTAGCTCTCTCAGGAAACATCACACTGATTTCCACAATGGCTATATCAGATTAAATTTCTACCTATAGTGTAATAGGGTTCCTCTTTTTCCACATCCTCACCAACATTTATTGTCATTTGTTTTCTTCATGATAGCCATTTTGACAGGAGTGAGATGGAATCTAAAGCAGTTTTAATTTGCAGTGCCCTCCTCACTTTTCAAGTTTGTGTTGCGTAATCTGCTCTGATCCTGATGAACTTGCCTTTATAGGTGACTTGTTTTTTATATTTGTTTTCAATATATTTTATTTGTTTTGTATGTTTGTTAGTATAATTATAACATGGCAAGGAGTTTTTTTCAGTTTTTTTTTTTTCAGGTTTTGTCTGGTGTTCTAAAGGCTTCCTGTATCTGCATTGGCACATATTTCCCAATTTGGGGGAAGTTTTCTTCTGTATTTTGTGAAAAAACACACGATACCTTTGGAGTGAAATTCTTCTCTTTCTACTATGCCCTGGATCCTTATGATTGATCTTGTCATAGTGTCCCGAATATCTTGAAATTCTCATTCATACCATCTTATTAGTGTGTTAGACTGTATTAGATCTATCACCCAGTATTGTAGTTTAGAAATTCTGTTCTCTCCTTCATCCATTCTATTGGTCAGACTTTCTACAGAATTTTTATTTGACATACTCTGTTTTTCATTTCTAGTCTTTCTGATTCATTTTTCTTCCATATTTCTATTTCTTTACTCATGTCTCTAATTGACCTCCTTATTTCAAAAAAAAATGGTTTCCCATGTCTTCTCTGATTCCTTTGATTTCTTCTTTGTTTTCTTTGAACATAGTTATAATCATTCTTCTGAAATCTCTCTCAGACATTTCATCTAAATCAGTCTCACTGGAGGTCATTTCTGATGGATTTATAGTTTTCTGTGGAATTATATTGTCTTGATTCTTTTATGTTTCTTGTACTGTAATGTAGAGATTTTTGCATTTTGTGTTAATGTGATGCTTGGGGTTTCTATTTGTCCACAATATTCTTAGATGTGTAAAATCTGACATCATTTATCTTCTGGGGAGGAGCTTACGGTGCCATGTGTATCTCTTAAATGACTCTCAGAGTAACAACAAAAGTGACCAAAGGTTGGGTTTGCCTGCTCTGTGAGTATCCTAGTGGTCTGGATAGATCAAAATACAGGCAAATTCTAAAATTCAACTGAACAATATACACATTCAATCAAAACCAGCATGAAGTTAAATAACAATGGGTGTTAAAACAAACAGATCATCTAACAAAGACAAAGTCCCTAAGGATGTGTGTTGTTCCACACCCTTAGTCCTGTCAACTGGGAGGCTAAGATTTCTGGTCTGTAAAGTATTCAATGTCCATCTGTGTCTGAGTGAGACCCTGCCCTCATGAATGACAGAAAAATAAACAAAGGCACTATAAATCAAGAAGTAACAAAGGACGACCCCCAAATATAGTGTATGACACAATGCAGTTCGGGCCCTAGCCAGACCACATGTCAGAAGAAACCAGGAAATGGCTTCTATGGATATGGCATTCTGCACAGGCCTGGCATGACAACAGCTACAGTCCTGTGCTCACACGAAACCTGCTGCCAGATGATCTTCCCAGAGATAGGCTGTCATTGGTCACAAGAAGGGGACCACCCCATACAATGATTGGCCAACCATACCCTTTAAACCCCCTACACTTCCTTGAATAAATAGGTTTGCAGCAACTCATCCTCTGCCTGCTTCCATCCAACTCCCAGAGTCTGTGTCATGACTCTATGCCTCTCACAACCCCCCACTCCTCAGAGACCCTGTGGTCCCTCCGGGGCTGGCCCTAGGAGGGACCCCAACATCATAGGTTATTTAAGAATAGCAAATCTGACCATCAGATTTAACACATAACTTGCAATGACATGTAAGGTGAAATTAACACTTCCAATGCAAGCCTCTATACTACGTATTTTTGGCAAGGACTAACCTGGTATAAGTAGGTTCTATTACAATTTGAGATGGCTTTGGACTCATCTATGTGTGGTGTGCACTTGGGTCCCTCTTTACTGTGCTGTGGACTCAAGTAGACTGGCTGGGTTGGTGGATGCTCTGATTGCTTCTAATTTGTGCTGTGTACCTGAGTTCCTTTTCCAAAGTCTCCAGTGCTTGCCAGAACTGACATTTGGGAGAGGATGGTTTCTGCTGTGGGTCAGGCAGGGCCTGGCAGCCACATTGGGGAAATGCCACACATGGAGCCACTTCTGCCTGATTCTTTAGTCTCCAGAAGCTCTTGGTCTCTCC
Organism: Orientallactaga sibirica; assembly: GCA_036365145.1. Lineage (NCBI taxonomy): Eukaryota > Metazoa > Chordata > Mammalia > Rodentia > Dipodidae > Orientallactaga > Orientallactaga sibirica. The sequence continues at coordinate 27,907,443 of JAEOAD010000024.1, forward strand.
TATTTCTGTGCTGTGTTGGATAATTTATCATACACCATCACTTTTTGGTAGGAGAATGTATTTTGTTGTTTTCCTGCTTATCCCTCCCACCCCAGGCTGCTTTGTTGTAGCTCCTGTGCCAGCATCTTCAAAGGTTTTATATTTCAGTGAAATGCTATATTTGATAATTTGGAATATCTGTAGAACATAGTTTTGGGCTATTTAAATATATGCTAAGTGCTGCAGTTACAGATTAACATGGGTATCTTAGTTTGATGGACCACTTGCCAATAGTGTGGTAATTCTTAGCTCATACAAAGAATGACTAGATTAGAGCTGGTTTATCTGGCATGTTTATATAATAATATAGGTAGACTTCTTGGAATGCTTCCCACTAAATTAGAGACAGTGAACTATTTCAGTGCTATTAACAGCTTTGTGGGTGCCATATGTATGTATGTGTGTGTGTATGTGTGTGTGTGTGTGTGTGTGTGTGTGTGTGTGTGTGTGTATATATCTATATATATATAGATATAGATATAGATATAGATATAGATATAGATATATAGATATATAGATATTGTTGAAACTAGTCAACTTTCTCACAGCAGAAATAACATATATACTGTACAGCAAAAATAATAACCTTGTCAGGGTTTGAACCATGATCTCTGCTATAAAGGGTCATTAAAGAGGCTCAAACACATTTTTTCACAACTTTCTATTGAATTGATTCATGGCATTCAAATTAATACAGATTGTAAGCTATCTCAAAGTGACTACGTTTATATGAATAGAAAATCATAAGCCAGACTTCAGGCATTCACTTTTTCTTGGCATGCAATGTGATGCTTAATAAAGCCTTCATGTAGGGTGTATATTTCAGTTGAAAAAAAGGGAACATGCATAAGCAAAATATTGTTCTTTTCACTTTCATCAACCAAAGGTAAACGTTATTTAAATGTTACTGAAAAGTTTCCATAAGATATATTAAGATAGAAGGTATAAAATAAATATTACAAATTAAGCATGTCAACTATTTACTATTATTTAATGGTAAAAAAAAAAAAAAGGAAGGGAGTTATTAGAGTCTGATGGCTTAGTTCATCTGTTAGAAAACACTTTTTTCTGATTTATTTTAGCTATTTCAAAATAATGTAAGCATATAATTTAATTTATATCAGTATACTACATATTCATTTACTTATATACTCTGTTAACAAAACACCACATTTTTAAGTTAGAGTTTAGCTTTATACCCCAGGTTATCACAGAGCTTCTAGAACTAGCTGTCCTCCTTCCTGAATCTCCAAAGTGCTAAACTTATCTGTGATGGATATGGAAGGCTCTGCATCTTGGAAAAAATAATTCACTATAAAATTTAGATTAAGAAGGTAGAATGATTTTTCCACTTTGGTTCGATGATCACAAACTGAAAATTGAAAAATAAATCTTATCTCAAATACTTTGAAAAGAAAGACCAAATACAAAACATATAACAGAAAATCCCAGAGATTTCTGAATCCTTATAACATCTAAAATTATACAACGTTTGCTGTCTGTCTAAAATTTTGCGAGTTTTTAAATTTTTTTAACAATGAGCCCATGTATATCTGAACTTATATGCCACACATATGGCATATTTTAGGGGTACAATGACAGGGACATTTTATGTTCTAGACATTTTATATATAGTTTATTATGATAGCATATTTGTACCTCATTTTTGTGGAAGAAGACTGCATGTATAACATGAACATAACTCAATATGTGCCGCTGCTAATGTCTTTTTTTTTTTTTTAATTCTTAGGTTAGATATCATTCAGACAAAAGCTCAGGAATAAAATAGGATTCAAAGGTGTTAGGGTAAAATACAGGATCATCCCCTGCTATAGAAAGTGAGAAGACAGTAAGAAGTAAAGCTCCAACACCGTGAGAGACAATCCCTTGACACATGTGAACTGGCCAGAGAGATAGGACTGAGTTTTTAATATTGTCTTTGTTCTGCTTCCCTGTAAAATGCTATTGAGAATAGACCATGATGACAGACCTTGATGCCAGTCCTTCTTCTCAGATTGCTATCTCTCAGAGTAAAGCACTTCTTAAAGATTCAGTGTTTCTAAGCTGAAGAAATGGCTCAGGGAGTAAGAGCATTTGCCACACAAGCATGGGTACCCTAGGATGGCTGGCTGGACAGTCCAGTCTAGCTAAAATTTCAACAGCTCCTAGTCAGTGAGAGACTCTGTCTAAGTAAAGAGGCAGATGAGAGACCAAGCACACCCATGTTCTCCTATAGCCTCTGCACAGTTGTATCCACAGCGGGTAAAAGTGCATAGACCATACACATCACACACACACCCAACACACACACACACACACACACACACACACACACACACACACACACAATAATAAAAAGGGTCAAGTGGGCCTTTCCTCCTTCTTCCTTTTTCATGGGCAAGACTTCTCTGCACTTTTGTATTTTTCTGGTCTTTTGCCTATATGACAAGTAAATAAACATAATTTCCTCATATCTATTTTTACTTCTAAGTTTTCTATATTAAATAATTTGAGTCAACCATAGAAATCTTGAATGCATTTATCTACAATACAGATGGTCAATCATGCCAGGCAGTCTTAGATCTAAATACTTGGTTCAAGAAATATCTGCTACCATCTAACATATTGCTGAAGGGCTTGTCTCCACAAGAATAGAATGGAATAACATATCATGGGAAATTCTGAGAAGAAAATAAAACTACAGAAATTTTAAATGTATTTTATTATTTGAAGAAATGTTTCACTTCTCATTTCTGTTTTTTTTTTTTTTTTTTTTTGTGGTAGAAAGAATAAATGCCTTTTTTATTTGACAGTTTTGTCAAGGACAATGTACTGATTATTTATACAGTAGAACTTCACATATTTTTTTGGTGGTTTCATTCAGGTATCCCCCATAAACTTATGCATTCTGAATGCTAGGTTCCCCAACTAGTGGCAATTTGAAAAGTGGAGCCTCCTGGAGACAGTGTATTTTGGGGTTGGGCTTATGGGTGTTATAACCAGCTTATCCCTGCCAGTGTTTGGCAGTGTTTTGCTGTTGTCCACCTGATGTTTGCCAGAAGGTGATGTCCATCCTCAGCTCATGCCACCATTTTCCCCTTCCATCATGGATCTTCCCCTCAACTCTGTAATCCAAAATAAACTGTTTCTTCTCACAAACTGCTCATGCTCAAGTGTTTTCTTCCAGCAACATAAAGTTGACTGCAATGTTTTGTTTTCCTAAGAGAAAAAAAAAATAAATAAAGATTCCAAACCTTAGTGCATATACCTAAAGATCTGCTTACATTCCCACACCTGACCTCCTTCTCAGAACATCTCCATGTTTTTTATAATAACATTGTCAAAGGAATTGAGATCAGAAACAAAACAAGATTAGAAAGGAAAAGGCAAGTCTAAAATTAGGGGGTGTGGCTCTACAGGGGATAAAAAGTAGAAATGGAGGGCTGGAGAGATGGTTTAGCGGTTAAGGCACCTTCCTGCTAGGCCTAAGAATGCTCGTCCCAATCTCCAGCGGTTCCAATCTCCAGGTCCCACGTTTAGCCAGATGCAAAGTGACGCAAGGGCACCATGCCGCACTTGACCACAAGGGGCGCACACAACTGGATTTCGTTAGCAGCAGCTGAGAGACTGCTGGCGTGCCCATTCTCTATCTGTCGCCCACTCCCTCTCTGTCTGTCTCTCTCAAAAATAAATAAAAATTTTAAAAAAAATTTAAAAAGTAGAAATGGATTAAAGTACTAAGACTGAATTCAAACCCAAAGTCTAAGGCAAAACTTGAACAAAATGTGGGCCAGGCATGATATGCAACCCTTTCTGAAATGGAGTTATGATGTAGACAATGTTTGGAGTGTGGTCTCTTAGGGACTAATGTGAGAAGAAAGCATACATGAATTATGTTCAATCAAGAGTAACCCAATACCACCTACACAAATTCATGCTTGTGGGATGGAAAGGAATTACACTTATTGTAAAGTCTTAAAAGTTACTTTATAAGTAAAATTTTTAAAAAGTGATATGTAAAGTAGTTTTAGTAAATAAGTAAAATAGTATAAATCAACTTTTATTAAAATGTAATTATAATGAAATAACTTAATATACTCTGTTCTATTATCTCTCAGGGGATATATCTATAGCAATATAATATTAATTAAAAGAAACCTATGAAAATTGTAGATATTATTTTTTCAAGTGTCTTTTTAAATTTTTAATTAAATGTATTTTCATTAAACTTGTTTAATAGATGCAATAAATATAATAAGTTAAATTAATAAATTTAATTTAAATGAATTTAATAAGTAAATAGAAATTTATTGAATTGTAATTTTCCACCAATGCAATATTATTATTTACTAACATAATTATGTTCAAAAATTACTGAAAATTAGGTTTGTTTTCATATGGTATTGTTGACACATTGGGGAATCTGAATGGCTTGAAGAAATATTACTAGACTCTCAAGGCCTGACAGATTTTATTTTTTTACATATTGATTTAATACTTTTATAGGAGTGAAAAGTTGAGAAACAAACAAAAAAAGTGGGGTGTGGTGGTGCACACCTTTAATCCCAGCACTTGGGAGGCAGAGGTAGGAGGATTCTTTGTGACTTCAAGACCACTCTTAGATTACATAGTGAATTTCAGGTAGGTCTAGGCTAGAGTGAGAACCTACCTTGAAAAAAAAAAAAAAAAAAAAAAGAAAGAAAAAAGAACAACATTTACCTAATGTGGTTTCATTTTTTGCCATAGCTATTTAAAATGGTTAGTTTATATGTTATCTTTATCAAATACAGTCTTTAAAAGTGGATTAGAGTGTCTGGAAAATGTCTTAGAAGTTATGGTACATGCCTGTGAAGCCTAAGGACCCAGGTTCAACTCTTCAGGTCCCACATAAGCCAGATGTACATGGTAGCACATGCATCTGGAGTTCATTTGCAGTGACTAGAGTCCTTGATGTTCCCTTTCTCTAGTGCTCACTCTCTCTCTCTCTCCCTTTCTCTAATAAATAAATAATAAATCTTTTTTTAAAAAGTTGATTAAAAAAGGTCTGGGCAGATAGTCAAATCTTTACCCTGTAAGCATGAGGTCTTTAGAGCTATCCATGTTTACATAAAATTTGGGTTTATTAGTAAATAACATCCCAGAAATTGGAAAGTAGAGGCAGGATAATCTCTGTCCTTGCTGCCCAGCCAATCTAGTGTACTTAAGCATTCATAAAATCATTGAGAAACTCTTTGTCAAGAAACAAAGTCAGAACTTATGGAATGACACCTGAGTTTTTCTTCTGGGACCCACACACATGCTTACACCACTGAATATGCACTAGCACACACATGCATTCACAACTTTCTCTCACACACACACCACATACCCATTTATTACTATAAGCATCATAGAATGATAAATAGACCCAGAAATTTAACATAATAAAGGTAAACATGGCAGGCATAGTATTGTTCATTGTTTCTCAAGTCTGGAGTTAGATTTATCTAGAATGTGAACTGTGGAAGTCAGGTTCACATTGCTAGCAGAAAACACAAGCAGGTTGTGGGGGGAAAAGGTTTTTTTTGTTTGTTTGTTTGTTTTGTTTTGTTTTTTTGTTTTTTGCTTCCATACTTGAGGGAAAAATCCATGATGGCAGGGGAAAACAATAGCATTGGCATGAGAAGAGGGTGGACTTCACCTCCTGGCCAACACCAACACGACAGTTTGCCAAACATTGGCAAGAGGAAGCTTGCTATAATACCCATAAGCCAACCTCCCAAACAATGTACTGACTCCAGGAGGCATTAATTCCCAAATTGCCATCTGCTGGGGATCTAGCATTCAGAACATCTAAGTTTATGGGAGACACCTGAATGACACCACCATATTCCACCTCTGGCCCCCATAAACTGCTACCATATTTGATATAAAACGCAATGCATTCAGTCCAGCTTTAAAATTTCCCATCATTAATATCAATGCTAATGTTATTTAAACATCTGCATAATCCAAGGTCTTTTAACTGAGCCATAACACCAAAAAAAAAAAAAATCCATAATGGCATAGAATAAAGATTCATACTGCAAAAGATGGCATTGGGCATAGCAAAGAAATACTCAATGAATACAAGATTAAAACAGGGAAAACATCAAACTCTATAGCTCCAAGTCCAACTCTAATTAATGACATGTGTCTAGGTCTGATAATTTTAACCACTAACAAGTCTCTGGAGTTCCAATTCTGTCCCTCCAACTAAGCTACTCACAGTCCTGGAAAACTTCATCCAGTGCCAGTAACTCTCCTTGACAGCCATCCCATAGTCCTGGCAGCTCCACTGGGTCTCCACCAGGCACTACAGCTCATCCTCATGTTGCTGTTGGGTGCCCATGCAGGTAACACAACAAGCCTGCTTCACACTGCCCATGCCCATTTCCAAAATACAAAACTGTATTGCAAATTCCATGACTCTCTTTCCTGCATTTATTATACTCCAAAATACTATGTGGGCTATCAATTTGTTAAGCCAGGGGGGGAATCAAGCAGACTTTGGGGAACAGGACACTCCTTAAGCTTCCAGGCCACTTCAAAAGACTCTGCATTCTTCCTGTTGTCCCAATGCAAATTAGCTGGCCCAAACTCAATGGTTGTAAATAATTGGAGCTGAATGGGCAGAAGTTTCAGCCCAAAGATTTCATTTTCTTTGTGCCATGTACATCTGTTCAAACCAGTACATTTTCATGCAAAGCAGCACTGCAAAAGTTCTCATGACACAGACTTAACAGCAAGCCTCTCAAACAAACTGTTTCTGGTTCAGTCCAGGAAAAGCTCTATCTCACATTCATAAGCCATACCTCACAGCCCATAGCTCTTACTGCATTCAGGTCTTTCAATTCTGACCAGAATAGTCCATCATGCTGTACTTATAGCATTTTAAGGCATCTCTTTGGCCAAGATCTAAAATCCTTCTGCATTCCTCCTGCAAAGGAGTCCCAAAATGCCAAAGCCACAGAATCAGGTATCTTGCAGCAATGACTCCACTTCTTGTTACTATTGTAATCAGGTTCACATTGCTGGCAGAAAACACCTGACTAAGAGCAGCTTATGGGAAAAAAACAAAAAAAAAAAAAAAAAAAAACACTTTGGCTTACAGACTTGAGAGGAAGCTCCATTATGGCAGGGGAAAATGATGGCATGAGCGGAGGGTGGCAATCGCCTCCTGGACAACCTCATATGGAAAACAGCAACAGGAGAGTGTGCCAAACCCTGGCAAGAGGAAGCTGGATATAAAAACCATAAGCCAACAATGTACTTCCTCCAGGAGGCTTTAATTCTCACATTTCCATCATGTGGATATCTAGTATTCAGAACCTCTAAGTTTATAGGGAAACCTGAAACAAACCACTTCATCATCTATGTGCCTCTTGATGTCGTGAAGGCATCACACAAGCAGTTTTCAGGAGTAGTAATCATTACTAAGATACTGGAAAGTCTCAGAAATTGAGAGGTATATTTTCATTTTAAACGACTTCATGTATATGTTTATTTGATATTAATTAGCAGTGCATCAATACGATTGCAAGTGTAGGTTATTGTGGTGGAAACATTGACAACAACCAGTAAAAGTCTATGGTTTCAGAATAGAGTTGGATATTTCATTCATTGCTACATATGAGTTTAACAAATAAAATTGCTTTTACTTTTACATTTCTTAAAAGTTTAGTGCTTGCCAAGATGTGCAAGGGCAGTGTCAATAAGGTAGTGTTAATAAAAGAATGCATTGGAAATACTACCTAAAATCTTTTCACAGCAACCTAATGCATCCTTATAGACAATGTGTGAAATAGCTCTTTCATGAAACTCTCTTTGAGGAAATGTGATCATCAACCCACTGCTGATTAATTCCCTTAACTTAAGTGCTGGTTAATGAAAATTCATTTATTGGAAGTGTCCATGTTTTATGAGGTATAATAAAAACAGTAACTTGAGAGAGGCTAAATTTGGGAAACAACATAAATGATAGTTCAATCTACATCAAGCTTTCTCCTCAACAGTTTTGCACACCTGTACTACATTCTTAGGGTCTTTATGCTTTCTGTGATTCAATTCATCACTTGAAATATTTCTATCTTATTTTTAAATAATTTTTGCCATTAAAGTAACCACAGTGGTTAATTTTAAAAGTAGGTTACTTAATATGTCCTAGGTAACTTTTTTTTAAAACTTTCAATCAAATTCTGTTTTTCTCATTAAATTAAATCTGAATGTTGGTAACGTAAACTTGACCACACACTGATTCTTCAAATAATAGTTTATATGAGGTGGCGTTGAATTTTTTCTCAAACTTAGTAAACTTGGGATCTACTGCAGCCAAAATGAATCAACACATGTCCTGAGAAATCAATTGAAATGCATAAAGTAAGCTTTAAGCTTTGCTGACTGGGAATAGCAGAGATACTTCAGAAGAACTAGGTAAAGGAAACTAGTAATATCTGGGGCTGACCTCCAGTGAAAGAGATGTGCTGTTACCACCATAAAATAAATAGATCTCTAATATGGAGCTTGAATATATTCCAAAGACTGAGTTATTTTAACATTGAAAAATGCAAAGATGATACATATCAATCTATGAAATAATAAATTTCCTAATCCAGGAAAATCATTATGAAGTACTTCTTAAAGTGAGATTCGGCTCAGCATTGGAAGATAAGTGTCAGTTTAAAAGTACTATAGCCAGAATTAACAAGAATGGAGAGTATCACATAAGACATTGAAATTAGTAGTTTGGCCTTTACTTGCTTTACTTGGTTGTGACTTTTTTTTTTTTTTTTTGGAGAGAGACACAGAGAGAGACAGAGAGAGGGGGAGAGTAGGACAGATAGAGATGGGCACGCCAGCAGCCTCTCAGTGGCTGTGAACAAAATCCAGGTGTGTCCACCCCCTTGTGGTCAAGTGAGGCATTGTGCCCTTGCATCACTTTTCATCTGGCTAACCGTGAGACCTGGAGATTGGAACCAGCGTTCTTAGGCTTAGAAGGCAGGTGCCTTAACCACTAAGCCATCTCTCCAGCCCATGGTTGTGACTTTTAAAAGTCCATTTTCACATGTACTAGTTATTAGTCCTTTCCAATTGCTACATCAATAATGTCTTTAATTTATCTTCTTCATTATAAACATTTTATATGCCAGAGTTCCCTCTGGGGAATGTCTAGTAATGTCTGAATAATTTCAAACATTTGTTTACTTTTCTTGGTCTCAGTGAATTCATCTCCATCCAGACCTACAATATAAATTAGAATTATTATTTTTTAAATAAATATGTTTCAATATTTATTTATTTGAGATAAAAACAAGCAGAGAGAGAGAAAGAAAGAGAGGGAGAGGATGGGTGCACCAGGGCTTCCAGCCACTGCAAACAAACTCCAGATGCATATGCCCCTTTGTGCTTCTGGTTTATATGGGTAATGGGGAATCAATCCTTGATCCTTAGGCTTTCAAGGCAAATGCATTAACCACTAAGCCATCTCTTCAGCACTAAATTAGATTTATTTAATGTGAGGAAGTCCTTCAAAGAGAATTTCTAAACTAGTCAACCCCATCCACAGAAAGGGGTAGGGAGTAGCCAGAATAACTAATAATAGTTCTAAAGGGCACTAGGCATCTGGTGACCGGATTAGCCTGTAAGAAGTCCCAAGTCTTGTCAAGTGAGCTCCAAGCAAACGACTCTTACTCTCCTGAAGAACAGTTTCTTCTAGTGGTAATATTTTACTGTTTGGGACTTTTTTTCTTAAAGCTGATGCTAGATATTTTATGTACTATGAGAAAAAAATTTTTTTTCTTGTGTCAGGATTACTGAATTTCCTGTCAACTCAAACCAACCTGTGCTCAGGTTGGCTTTCTTAATAAATGACCCTATAGGAAAAACAACAACCACAAAAACAACTACCCTCATTTCCTCATTTGGTCATCATGTACTTAATTTACTACTCAGGAAATACATACAGCTAAATGGGCTTAAATTTTGTCATATTTATCTACTGACTTGAAATTGTTTAAACAGATAACATGTAAGTGGGTTTGTATAGTAGTTGTTCATAGTATTAATACCTTCTTCAGTTTTGCATATCCTTCCTCCTTCTTCCTCTTCTCCCTCCTTTTCCCTTATATCCTTAGCACATCCAACCTACTGTACTCTGCTCTCCACTGTCTATATACAATCCCCTCCACTAACTCCCACGTCTGTCCTCCCTCCAAGTCACATTATAAATTGTAGGCCAATCATATGCACTCTTATTATGACTTACAAACAAATCCAACTCTTCCAAGCCAGGATCTGAATGTGAGAAAGCACATACATCATTTGTCTCTTGGATCCTAATTATATAAGTATAATTTTTACCTAAATTCATCCCTTACTCATCTGTGCTACATCTGCCAGAGCTGAGGCAACATTCTAAGGAAGTAGCAAAATGAAAGAGTGCTGTTTTCATTGCCAGTCAGAGAAGCTTCCCTGTGAAGGTGGAGCTACCCATTGAGGAGACTCAAAACAAGTAAACGCAGAAAATTTACAAGATATTTTTCACTTCTTCTAAGGCTCAGGGCATTCTGCAGAATAGGAGATGGAAGTAATATAAGAGTCACCGGTTGAAAGGAGCACTTTAGGGCACTTTCTTCCTAACATGTACCTGGTGCACTCATTTCTCTACATAGTTAACAGGAACCCCACAAGACCAGCTCAGTTCAGAGTCTACCACAATTTTGACAATGAGGATGCATGAGAACAAAATGAAACAACAAAACAGAAGAAGTACTTTGGAGAAAGACAAGGGGCTACAGGGGAATGCAGGTCGGCGAGAGGGCACAAAATAAGAAAATGGGACAAGGAAGGGCATGTTCACATTACAGCTTGTTCATGTATTGAAATTCTCAATAAAATGAATTTATATTTATCTTTTAAAATAGTAGTTGTTCCATGAATTGTTTACTTTCCACATATTTGAGTGATTTACACTAACACAGTCAAATGTAATTCTAAAATATTTTTAAGCACATGACCCTCTTTTCCTATTTTATATGTACTTCAAGTTTAATAGATAGCTAGTTTTCATTCATTTTTTTTTACCTGCTACCTTTGTTTTACAGATCCAGTAGGCACACTACTTTAAAAAAAGGGAAATAAGAGTCTGGAAATATAGAGTGACAGTTAAGGCATTTGCCTACTAAGCCCAAGGACAAAGGTTTGATTCCCAGTACCCATGTAAGCTAGTTGCACATGGTGGTACGTCAATATGGAGTTCATTTAGAATGGCTAGAAGCCCTGGCATACCCATTCTATCTCTCTCTCTCTCTAGTTGCTGCTTTCTTATTTCCTTTCTTTCTTCCTTCCTTTCTTTCTCTCTCAAATATTTTTTTAATTGTTCAGAAATCAAATGTTTGGATACCAGTAATATTTTGAAACATGAACCTAACATCTAACATATTTTGATTCATAAAGGAAAACACATAAAATTTAATTTAATGTAAAACTATCCCTGTAGTGCAATTTTGCTTTTCAAAATGTTATAGATGTGTTATTAGCTATTGTAATCAATCATTGTATTTTATTTACCTCTGTTAAAAATATAGCTGAGCATCATTCTTTACTTTGGGATGAGAAGCATGAAAAAACATTAGCCCTCAATATACCCGGCTCATAAACATCGCTTCTCTTTATTCAAATTCTTCCTTTCAAGTTAATTGTTGTGGGAAATGAAAATTCACTTAGAGGACCTAAGATAGACTGATGACTTGCTGAACAAGCTTGCACTGTTATAAGAAAATCCATGGCACAGCATGAGTCCTTTCACTAAGATTTCTGTAACAGACTCAGGGCTGCATTTCCTACAGTATGGGAAATAGCAAAGGACTTGAGGGTTAATAATGCTTCAAAAAATGAAAATATCCATGAGTCATGGAAGGTAGTTGGAAAGCAGAGCCCATGATGTCCCTCCAACATCCAGATTATTGACCAGCATAAATATATTGAATAGGTTACAACAGCTGCCCAGTCCATAACTTTCGGATTTCAGGCTGGTCAGAGTCATTTCAGGTGTCAGAGGCAGTATCTTCCTGAAAACGAATGCAATGGCAATATGTAATCAAAGTCGGTAGTTCCACTGATTGTCTCGTGGTTCCAGTTACCTGCACAGGAAAAGATCCATGAAAATTGCTTCAGATTTGGTCTAGAATCCACTTCTCCAGTCCTTCTGATAATGCTGTTAATACCTAATCTCTTGCTACAAATATCTTTTTGTATTAGATTGTATGTTTTCATATTCCTGAAGCCAACCCTAACCTGACAACTTACTTGTAAACTGAGGAAATAATCTCTCCCATTGGAAGGGGGTATATTCTTTGCAACAGCGTAGAAGATGGTAAGCTCATGGAAAATACTGGGAGTCCGCACTTACTCTTCAAGCAACAATGACATGTCTCAGAATGTTCTACAAACAGTTGGTAGGGGATAACTGGGATGTACCTCCATCAGCTTGGCAAATTATCATCTCATTTGGAAAACATGCCCTTGAAATTATATATATATATGTGTGTGTGTGTGTGTGTGTGTGTGTGTGTGTGTGTGTGTGTGTGTATTTACTTGAGATAAAGAGGAGAGAGAGAGAGAGAGAGAGAGAGAGAGAGAGAGAGAGAGAGAGAGAGAGCACCAGGTCCTCTAGCCACTGCAAACCAACTCCAGATGCATGCCCCCCCTTGTGCATCTGGCTTATAGGGGTCCTGGAAAATTGAACTGGGGTCATCTGGCTTTGCAGGCAAACACTTTAACCTCTAAGCCATGTCTCCAGTCTGTGGAATACTTTTTTTAACTGACAAGTAGTTAGAATATCATGTATGATAGGGTTTTTGTATTTTTTTTTTTTTTTTTTTTCTTGAGAGAGACAGAAAGAGACAGAGAGAGGGAGAGGAAGACAGATAGAGATGGGCACACCAGCAGCCTCTTAGCTGCTGTGAAATAAATCCATATGTGCATGCCCCCTTGTGGTCAAGTGTGGCATTGCACCCTTGCATCACTTTGCATCTGGCCAAACTTGGGACCTGGAGATTGGAACAGGCATTCTTAGGCTTAGGAGGCAGGCGCCTGAACAGCTAAGCCATCTCTCCAGCCCAGGTTTTGGTTTTTAGAACTCTGAAATATTCAAAATTGACGTGTAGTTGCCATTATAAGTTACATATATGCAAGATGCACCCACTTCAGTGATTTTTTTTTAAATAAATCAAACCATTTATTGGAACCATTACCATGGTCACTATAACAAAAAATATTGATGCAGTAATTGGGGGTTCAGGAGGAATCTCCCAGAATTTATAAACCTCATGTTTGGGTTCTGTCCTGCCTTTAATGAATAATTAATAAACATGAACTCCAGAAGGATAAATTATGAATTTTTAAGTTTGTTAAATGGAAAATCACAAATTGTGGGGTTTAAGAAAGACACTTCTATATGGAAATAATGTATAGTTTATAAGGTTCACTTAAGAGAATTTAAGGTCTTTAGTAAAGGTTGGAACAGAGTTTAAATTCAGGGAAAGAAGAACTTAGATGTATATGTAGAGAGGATCAGAAAACACACATATGACATCTTCAATGTACTTTCCTGAAGAGGGAAAGTATGGAAGCAGAAGAGAAATTCCTAGGAGAAGTGAGAGATCAAGAGGTCTACACTCATGGTTACCCCAAGTTTAGAGCAAATACATAGTCAGCAAGTCCAGAACCAGTGAGAACACCCACCTGGTAGATTCTGAGATCAGTCAAAAATTGTACTTGTAATTAGAGTGAGAAGATACCTCAAATTATAAAGCAAAGTCACGCAGAAAATTTGAAATCAAGAAACAATGTAATGCTCTCCCACCTAGTAGAGGGCCGATTCATGTGTGTCCCCGTGGCTCAGCGGAACTGGAGAGAGTCAGAAACACTTTAAGGGACAAAAGGGAGGGGCTGGACGGCCACAGCCTTTATAACTTTAGAGTCAAGTATGCAAGAGGAAGACCTGATTGGTAAATTTGGAGGATGAACCTGAGCATCAGCCCAGTTGGGTCAATCCACCCAGGTGGAGTAGAAAGTTGACAGTAGGGGGCGCTGTGGATTATTCTCAATTGGACATGTTGGCGAACAGTTTCTTGTCCCAGGGCAAGCGAGCTGGCACTTCCTGGTAATCCTGGAGCTTCAAACCCTAAGTGAGACTGCCAAAAAAAGCGAGCTTTTTCCCATCTTTCTTCAATACCTGCCAGTAGTTTTCTCATGACCATTTGGACTCTCTTCCTGGTGTTGTTATATTCCTGTTTCTCTTACTCCTCTTTAACATCAGTAACAACTGAGTTTCTTCTTTCATTTTATCTTAGTTTGCATATTGTAATCATAAATATCTTTTCTCTATTTTATTCAGTGTAATTATTTTATGATTTGGTCTGTTTTGTATATGATCAGCTCTTTAATTTTTACTGAGTAGCACTCCACTTTGTGGATACATTGTCATATGTTGACTCATCTATTGACAGCCATTTGGATAATTGCTAGTTCGGGGCTATCATAAATGATAATGCTATGAATATTCATGTATAAGTCTCATAGATGCAAACACGTTCACTACTCTTGATTAATTAGAAATTTAATGGCTGGACCATATAGTGTATTTGTATTTCAAATCACAGTTTGAGTTTATGTATTTTTATTAAAAGGTCAAGTTTTACAACTATGGAAAGTGAAATTATACTAATACTATATTAGCTTTTGTTTTGTTTTGTTTGGTTTGGTTTGGTTTGGTTTGGTTTGGTTTGGTGAGGTAGGGTCTCACTTTAGTTCAGCCTGACTTGGAATTCACTCTGCAGTTTCACGATGGTCTTGAACTCACGATGGTCCTCCTACCTCTGCCTCCCGAGTGCTGGGATTAAAGGAGTGCACCCTCGCTTCCAGATTCTAAACTAGCATTTTTTGCCTCTGATACATTCATGTGCATGCACACTGCATGTATACATGTTTTATAACAAGTACTGCCTGCAATTTTGTGTATATTTTGCCCAGATTAGTATCATTTATTCATGCTAGCCCAAGAAAATCATGAGATATCAGACTTTATTTCCTGTTGATGTATATTTTGTATCAGCAAACATTATTATCAAACACTGCAAGATAAGGTATGTCTTTTCAATTGTTAATTTAGCATTTGAAATTGAGATAATTAACACACATTGTTGCATGAATTTATCCCATATTAGTCAGGCTTCTCTAGAGGAAAAGGTCTAATAGAATGAATTGTATTAAAAAGGGGACTTATTAGACAGCAGTCTGCAGGCTTGGGAGTCAAGGAAAGAGGTAACTGCCCAGTCCAGGTGGCTGGATGCCTCAACAGCTCCAATCGAGCATGGAAGGCCTGAAGACTTTCAGGAGAGCGGCTGGTCTCCAGTCCATGCTGGAAGACTGAAGAAACTTGGTTCCAATGACATCTAAGAAAGTACAGCCAACAAGGGTAGATGCACACACAAGTGAAGGGACCAAACAGCACCTACAGTCAGCCAGGCTGGAGGAAGGGGTTCATTTCTCTCAGAGCCACCTCTGAGATAAGGTCCCCTATGGGAGGTCCACCAACTCTCTCTGGAGGAAGGAACTCCTCTTTCAGTCAGACTTCCTTCAGGCCACCTCAGCGACCCACCTTAATCAGATCAACTTGACAACAGAACTTAATCATCAACATCCTTTGTATAATGATATAATGATGTATAAGAATATGAATCATGATGTCACTGTATCTAATTTGTTATCCCATCTGCTTAGGACTATTTAAAGGAAAATGACATGTATGACGAAAATACATATTTACACGATGTTGACTTGTCCTGTCTTGTGAGGGTCTTGTGCAGGTAATCACCACTGCCATGAGTTTCTGCGCAATGTCATGTCTGGATGACATGTCTGGATGGAGCATTATGACAACTTTATTCTCTATCTTCAATCCCTTGCATTCTTTACACTCTCTCTCCTGGGATGGCCCCAGAGTCTTACAAGGGGTTATAGAGATATTAGCATTCTGACATGATGAGTTCATGAGACATCCCCCATCCCGGAAGGACTATTGGTAGTTAATGTTGCTGAGGGAGGGTAGTCATATTGTGCAGTGTTAGAACCACTGGAAGATGGTGGAAAGAAGAAATGATTCAATGAAAGAGGATAGTAGATAAGAGAGGATAATGGGTATTGTATAAAATTTTCAAAATACAATACATATATACATATGAGATTGTCAGAAAACTAAATTGAAAATTGTAGGTAACTCTGCAGGATGGGAATGCCCTGGGAGAGTTGGGTAGTACTGTTTGATTTTAAAGCCAGTTTCTTGAGACATATTTCAACATCTTCAACTTGGAATCTCACAATTTAAAAATATTTTATTTATTTATTTGAGAGAGAGTGCCAGATAGAAAGAATGGGCACAACAGAGGCTCTAGCCACAGCAAAAGAACACCAGGCAAATGTGCCCCTTGTGCATCTGGTTTATGTGGTTCCTAGGGAATCAAATCAGGGTGCTTAGGCTTTGTAGGAAAACACGTCAACTGCTAAGCCATTTCCCCACACCCTGAATCTCATTTTTGTAACACCGTATTTTCACTGGTTCTTACTTCTTCTGTAGTCATAAGAAGTTATGTTTGTACTTTCTTTAAGGAGAAAAAATATAATAATGCATCACTTTTCGACTTTTTTATAATATCTAAATTTTGTGTTGCAGACATAGCTCAGATGGTAAAGTGCTTGCCTTGCAAGGATGAGGCTCTAGATTTGATCTTCATAACTGTTGTGAAAAAAAAAAAAAAAACAGATGTGATAGATCATGCTTATAACCTCTGCACAGTTTATGAAGCAAGAGGCATGTTCTAGGAGGTTGTTGGCCTGTCAGTCTAACCTTGCTGGTGAATTTCAAATTGACAATATTCCAGTTTCGTCAAAGGTGAATGGTGCCTGAAGGAATGACACCTGGCATTTTCCACAAGCCTCCAAAAGCAAGCAAACACCCATTCATTCTCATCTACAGACACATTCCAACTTCCCACAAACACACACATAACATAATAAATATCCATTTATTTGTTAAAATACAGCCATTTGAATGATATTACGTCTGAATTTAATCTGTTTGTTATTAAAAATTGAATATGATTAAGATTTTAAGACAAAAATAAAAGAAATGTTGAAATGAAAAAATAAAATATAAGAACCACTTTTAAAGCTAATCATATGTACAATATTTTTACTGAAACCATTAATTCATTAAAAACTCATAACAAAAGCAATAATATTTCAAAGGTACAGATGCATGTTAGTACATTTAATTCAGATCATGCAGTAGGTATTCATGCTTTCAGCATACTTTCTCAAGCTGGGTTTGCTTCCTAAATCCAATATGGTAGTATGATGGTTCAATTCCCTTATTGATTAATAGCAGTTATAATAATGATCATGATTTCCATGTCTATTCAAGAAGTCAGTTTTTGGTTACCTTGCAAGACTGCCATAAGTTTTAGACAAACACTGCACATACCTAACAGTTTCTTGTTTTTACTTATACTGAATCTAGAAATTTAAAAAACACTTTTCTCAGCTGCCTTGTACAAATAAAATCCCTAAGGGTTTGACCTATATTTCTGAAGGCAGTGTCTCTCATTTGTACAAATAATAAGTATATATGCTCATTTGTCCACATCATAAAGGCAATTGAAACATATAATCAAATGGTATCATTGAAGTAAAATGCATTTGTTTAATTTCAGAGTACAGTAAGACATGTCATGAAGGAAGACAACATCAGAGTTCATGTGAACTTCCACTCAGTAAAGGCTGGAGGATGCTTCCAATTCAATTTTTAGAATTGAGTTATATGTACAGATAGAAATATAAAATAACATCCTCAGTACATCTCTTTTATTACCCCTGTATTATTGCTGGCAGTTTTATCTTGACATTGAGTAATAAATGCAATTTTTAAAAGAAATTCAATAAGAAGAAAGCTTGATATCACCAACAATTCGCCTCACCCATTTGACCAACATTATTTTTGCTGTTGGTCTTACATGGGGTGTTAGGTAAAGTTAAACGTTAAATATTGTAAATACAAACAATATTGTCTTCTGGTAAAGGTACATTTATAGGGAGAATATCACATCTCATCATGAATACCCAAAACAGAAAAGCCTTATGGCTGGATTATCAGGACAGTACTGTGGACTATGCTCCTTGAAAAACTTCACACATTAAGAAAAACCAGCACCAGCATTGAATCTTCATTCAGAGTTGGAAATCAAATGGTTTAGTATTTATATCTGTATATTTAGAAACATGTCAAGTACATTATCCTAACAGCTTTTGGAAAACATTTGTGTTTTGTTTCATTTCTTTTTACCCTTCTGAATATCAATTACTACAAATATCTTCTGGTTTATTCCATTGATAGAAACATAGAAGTAGATGACTTGAAAACTCAAAAAATGTCTCAAAATATTGTTAGCATATAATTTTGGAAACTATTTTTAACACATAAGCTTAGAAGGATATGAATAACATATACCCATGTATTGTGTGTGAGAAAGAAGGAAAAAGAGAGTGAAGGATGGAAAAAAGGGAGGGAAAGAAGTAGGAAGAACTTCTAGCACTTGTATGCTTTCATATGCAAAAATAAATAATTATAAACATTCGTTAATAGTTCACCCCAGGTTTTCAAACTTCCATATGATTAATTCATCCTGGGAATACAATATAGGATGGTTATTAAGCCCTAGATATTAAAAAAAATATTTCAAGTATATTGAGAATTTGAACAAGAAAACAGCAAAAATATACCATCCTATAACGAAAATAATAAATTCTGATGGAATAGGCTATTTATCTTTGGAAAGAAAAACATGTTCTCATGAGAATATGTATGAAATCTCCATCTTAAAGGATTTGAAATGTTTTAATGTTACATTCACATTCTGGAAGCCCTCAAATCAAGAAAAAAATAAAATTATTCCGAGTGTGAAACATGTCTAGGGTACCAGAGAGAAACAAACACTGCCTCTCACAAGGGTTACACAGCCAAATCAGGCTGTGTACACTGTGAGCAAAAATGCTCTCAAGCTCATGTATGTTTTTTCTGTAAGTTCTAGGAAGTATCCAGGCAATTATCACCATTAGTCACAAATAGTAACAGCCACAAAAAGACCATTATTTCTGCAAAATGTCCAATTAGCTGGTAGGTAATAAGAAAGTAAATGTGGATTTAAAATATATATATATATATATATATATATATATATATATATATATATATATTTGTATTCTTTCTGTCTCTCTTCTCTTGATATCTCTCTGCTTGCAAATAAATATTTTTTAAAGGACAGATGCACAAAAGCAGAACATGCATCTGCAGTTCAGTTACAGTTGCTGCAAGTCTTGGCATGCCCATTCTCTCTGTCTCTCTTCTTGCAAATAAATATATATATATATATATATATATATATATATATATATATATATTGAAAATAGGAGTAAAGAAGACTATTGAAACACTAATGATGAGAAGTTATGTGGAGGAAATAAAAATAACCCCCAAATGTAATATATTCTAGTGTAAAATGGTTTTCTAAGCTTTAAAATACATTTAAAAAGAAATTTAAACATCAAAAAATAATGAGTACTCTTATACAAAACAGTTATACTTGTTTGAAAGATTATCTGGAAATATGCATACACGTGGGTAGGTATCATTTTCAGTAGCTTTTAAGAAATAATTTGGGGGGTGGTGGTGGTGGTGGAGAAATAGCTTAGTGTTTAAGGCACTTGCCTGAGAAGCCAAAGGACCCAGGTTTGATTGCCAGAACCCATGTAAGCCAGATGAACAAGGGGGCACAAAAGTCTGGAGTTCGTTTGCAACGACTGTAGGCCCTGACATGCCCATTCTCTCTCTTTCTTTCTGACTCTCTCTTCCACTGCCTATATCTCTTTCTTTCTAATAAAGAAAGAAAAATAAAATATTACAAAAGAGAAAGAAATTAAGGAACACCAAACAAATGCTTTGTAAACTATTCTATTAATTTAATAAAATACCTCCATTTAATATAGAATTGTCCTAGAGATATAAATTTAGAAATAACAAATAGTTTTTTTCTAAAAATATCATTTTATTAATTCTTTATTGGTTGTGTGGGGGCATGTGTATGCATGTGCGCATACGCCTGCTACAGGGCATGTGGACATGTCACAATGCAACTTTGGAGGTTAACATGCTCTTGACAACTTGTTTTTTTTTTTGTTTGTTTTTGTTTTGTTTTTGTTTTTGTTTTTTTTTGAGACAGGCAATCTTTTCTTTTTTTAATAAATAAATTCATTTAGTTTTTTTGGTAGTAACATGAAAAAATGAATGAATGAAACTATTAAAGTTTCATATCACTTTATTTATGAATATATCAATTCAGTTCAGTAGGTAAGGGAATCTTATTCATGCTATAGCTTCTAGGGAAGCTGATCTTTGAACTCTTAGGTAATTCTGGTGTAACTACCTTGATTCTCACCATAGGCATTCTGGAATGACAGACACTGGCCTTGCAGGCTCTGCAGGAGTTCTGAATCTAAATTTAAGTACTCCCATTTGTGTGGCAAGCCCTTTCTCACTATACCATCTCCCTGTGTGCCAGGAGTAATTTTTCTCCACATAAAATAAATGGAAACAGAGTATATGCTGCAACACTTAGAATCCTAACATTTGGCAGTCTGAGGCAAGAAATGACAAGTTCAAAGCCAGTCTGTGCTATCTAGTGCATAAAAAGCTAGTCACTAGATGGGGTAAAATAGCAAAACTATGACTCAAATGAGCAGAGGGCTGTTAGCTTTTCTCTTAGTGGACTTTTCAACTTTAGGAATACTTAATCCCCTATACATATGCTTAAATTTCATCTATCTACATATAATAAACTGAATTCTGGGTAAAATGGGGTTCTGAGAAAAGAACTTCCCTTTCCTAAAAGTGTCCAAACTGGAGGAGACACAGAGGAGGGATAAAGAGGAGAAGAAAAATAAAATCCCATGCCTGCCAAGGTCAAGGGGTTGCTGCTAGGCTCAGCCCACTCTTTTTCTAAAGAGAGTGTTCTCACTGTATTACTTCATCTTATTAAAGTCTCATCTTCTGACTTTACTCGTTTGTCCATCTGAATTTTTTTTCATGAGCACAAAAACAAAGACTCTTGATAGAAAAAATGAACAAAAGAAACTGGACACTTCCTTATAAAATCTATAGTTTTGCACATTACTGATAAAGAACATTTTATCATCACTGAAAAAAAAATCTTGATTAAATTGCTTTTATTTTTAATTTTCTTGGTTTTGCAAGGCAGGGTTGAGCTCTGGTACAGTATGACCTGGTCACTATGGAGTCTCAAGCTGGCCTTGAACTCACAGCAATCGTCCTCTCTCTGCCTCCCAAGTACTGAGATTGAAAGCATGTGCCATGACTCCTGGCTTAAATTGCTTTGAGTTAGCATATGAAGTACTGAGTTTTCATACACAGATGGCTGTACTTAATTCTTTATTCCCCTTCCATTATCAATCTATACTCACCTGGATGATTCTTTCCTGTCAAAAAATAATCCCACCTTTCATTCCAAATATATTCCAATACCCTCTGTAGCTTAGCTTTGAACTATATTTGTGCCTCCACCTCCAGAGTACTGGCTGTTAAATCACATTTTCATATCATTAATCATTTTATTAAAGTGTAATAATCATGCATATCTGTGTGTTATAGCATGCTATTCAATTGCATGCAAGCAAGATGTGCCAATCAAATGAGGATAATTAATATTCATCTCTTTATCATTACTTTATACTTAGAGCCTTCAATATCCATTGTTACAATTATCTATAAGGTGTTTCAAAGACCATTGCAAATTAGACTTTCCCATTGTTCTTCAGAACACTAACATATTATTTATAAGAGTGTGAGTTTTTTTAAAGGAGTGATATATATATATATATATATATATATATATATATATATATATATAATTTATTTGAGAGAAAGAGGGGGGGGAGAGAACGGGTGTGCCAGGGCCTCTAGCCACTGCAAATAAACTCCAGATGTATGTGCCTTTTTGTTCATTTGGGTTACATGGGTCCTGGAGAATTGAAGTGGGATCCTTTTTGGCTTTGCAGGCAAACGCCTTAACTGGTAAGCCATCTCTCCAGCCCCGGTTTGTGAGATTTTTTTTTTTTTTTTCTGTTCTTTTTCTGATCCTTAATCAACAATTAAAAGGTACATTTTTATAACATTGTATGCATTTAAATATATCAATATATATATATATATCTATATATATCTATATATATCTATATATATCTATATATATCTATATATCTATATATCTATATATATCTATATCTATATCTATATCTATATCTATATCTATATCTATATCTATATATCTTGGGATGTTTTTACAGCCATTGTTTTTCATTTGTTTTTTAGACATAGAGTCTCATTGTGATGTGAAGACCAGCCCCATTCATTTAACAATTTTTCTACTACAGATTCCTGAGTAGCTAGGAAAGTTCTTTAATTTAATCTATAACCCTTATCTCCTTCTCAGCATATAATTGTTACACATTTCATTAGTTTCTCCTAGGGATAATATAATTCTTCTAAAACATAAACTCAAGTTTTAAACCTGGTTCCGTGTTAGTCCTGATTACGGTTTAATAAATAGTAATGTTTCCTTATTATTAGGCCAGGCACAAATATGCCTAACTAAATTCTGAATTAAACATATCTATATCCATCACTACTGTAAAATTTTATCACTTTCATTACTACTTTTAAATTTTTAAAGAAAATTATATTAGGTTTTACTGAAAAAGAACATTTACAACAATTAAGAGATATTAGAAGGGTACAGGAAACCCAAAAAACTTTATAGCTACTTTCCTTAAAAAAAAAAAAAAAAAAAAAAAAAAAAAAAGTACTCAATATCATTTAGTCTTTGACTTGGATAGAAAATATAATTTTTCTTTAGATACTGCTTCATTAATTACATGTTTATGGAATAGTGGTTTCCAATGTTCATATAAAGGCCCCTGGATTTCTTTTTAGTTCAATTTTGATTTTTTTTAACTATTAAATTATTACATTTATACGGGGAAGTGCACAGCCAAGGAAAGGCACCCACATGGCTAGAGATCTCACATGGAAGGCCTGGGAAAACCATGGAAAGAAAAAAAGGGAAAGAAAGTTGAAAGAGTTTCTGCCATGTGGGGATCTGGAAAGGAGCCCATGTGGAAAGTTAAGACTACAGAGAGTGTGACCCTCAGCCTGCCTCGATGGACCTGGCCCAAGCAGAGCGGAACCTCACCAACAGCGGGAAGTTCTCAAGTGGTCAGGCCGCTCACAGCTTTTGATTTTAATGAGATGTAATCATCTTATAAGTAAGGATCAGTCCATCAATACAACTTACTTGACTATCAACTTGACAGCAGAAACTCCTGAAACAGGCAAATTGAGTACTAGCACAAGAAAGAAAGCAGTTTCTGATTGCTTTTATATATTGGATACGTGATATTATTTTAGTAACAGGTCCCCATTTATTAACAAACCTTGGTGTGTGAATGATCATAAAGAACAGTAGTAGCAAATTCACATGTACCAAGTTTTCATTTTATTCTGGACATCGCTATCAATGTGTAAATATATTTATTAATACAGCAATGTGTGAAAGACTATAAAGTGATCATCACTTTACAGATGAATACATTCACCAGAGATTCATTAAGGACTTCAGCTACGGTCACACATTTTATACTCTTTAGCAAGCATTTTGACTTCAGTGCCTTTTTCCCCCTTACACAAACTTTAAAGTTGCTTTTTTTTTTTTTTTTTTTGTGGAACCAGGACTCAATTTCAGAAAGGATAAGTGACATACTCCGATATACAGGTTATATTCTATGTCAGATAAACCACCCTCCTATTGGCAAGCTAAACTAACAAAGGTTTTGACAAGCACTTACATTAGAAAACACTAACAAAATAATTACTAAAATAAATTTAAATGCCCCCAAGGCACTAAAGAATAGCAAGCATCAGGGTTGGAGAGATGGCTTAGCGGCTAAGGCACCTGCCTCCTAAGCCTAAGAATGCTGGTTCCAATCTCCAGCGGTTCCAATCTCCAGGTCCCACGTTTAGACAGATGCAAAGTGACACAAGGGCACAATGCAGCACTTGCCCACAAGGGGGCGCACACATCTGGATTTCGTTCACAGCAGCTGAGAGACTGCTGGCGCGCCCATTCTCTGTCTCCCTCTCTCTCTATCTCTCTCTGTCTCTCTCTCCAAAAATAAATAAAAAATAAAAAAAAATTAAAAAAAAGAATAGCAAGCATCATGATAGTCCAAAGAAGTTTCCCTAAACTTTATTCATTTTTAATTTTGATTCTTTCTTTCTTTCTTTCTTTCTTTCTTTCTTTCTTTCTTTCTTTCTTTCTTTCTTTCTTTCTTATTTATTTTTGAGGTAGGCTTTCTCTTTAGCCTAGGCTGACCTGGAACTCACAGAAATCCTCCTACCTCTGCCTCCAGAGTGCTGGGATTAAAGGCATGAGCCACCATGCCCAGCCTCTGGATAGACCTTTGGACAGACATTCAATTGAAGGGAAGAATGAGGACCAGAACTTAATTCTATCCAGTTATGGAATCATTGGAGTCATCTCACTACTATTAGCTGACTGAGCAAAGCAAAATTAAATTTTATATCATGTAAAATAAGATCTTAGGTCTACAAGATCAAGTGAATATTCTGCAATATATGAAATTCATATTTAAGGTAAGTGTGGCAGATATAAGAAGTAACATTCAAAAGAATAAGGTATTAAATTTAATTCTCTTTTCCCAGGATCATTGACAGGGGGAAGGGGGATGAAGTGGCAAGATCAGGAGATTTGGAAAAGCAAAGATGATGCTTATAGAAAGTTTAATAGGAGTGAGAAAAGATGGATTTCAGGTTAGTTCTTATGTAGGGAAAGTATAAAGATAAAAATGAAATAATTTTATGCAGTAAGTTTGCATTGTATATGTAAGTTTACATACATACATAATTTATGGTATAAACAATGTCAAATATTCCACAGTGTGACACTGTATGAAAACTATTCAAGGTTACAAAGCTTCTTTGAAGTGAATAATGAGTTGTCATTAAGCTTAAATCTAATATTCAGAATCCATTTTGAGAATAAATTATCCATAATTTCAGAAACAATTAGATTCATTACCACTGAAAGAGCTATAAAGAAAGCAAAATCGTCTTTAAGAGGTAAGCTTTCAATACAAGAATTTTGTTTTATATTATGTGTTTATTTTAATATTTTATTTATTTATTTGAGAGAGATAGAAATAAAAATGGCACAGAGAAAAAAAAATGGGTGCTCCAGGGCCTCTAGCCACTGCAAATGAACTCCAGACACGTGTACCGCCTTGTGCATCTGGCTTTATGTAGGTCCTGGGGAATTGAACAATCGTCTCTATGCTTTGCATGCAAGTGTGTTAACCACTGAACCATCTCTCTAGTACTTTTTTGTGAGTTTCGTATGACACTGTAGGTACAAAAAAAAGTATAATGCAGGCTCAATAATTAAAACTAAAACATAATTTTATTCAACACAAAAATTGTAAAAGTTAAATAGAAACTCAGGGATTAAAGAAATTCACATAATACTGCATAAAAATTTCAAGATGTCATTAAAATAGCTTATAAATATGATTACAAGTGAAGAGCTTATATGCATGATTTCACACGAAAGCAAGATATCAGAACTATTATTGTAATTACTAAAGTATTATAATAAAATTACTATTTAGAATTAAAAATCTAAGTTGATTTTTGCCTGAGAGATTAAAATATTTCAATAACTTATTTTTATTTAAAATAACTTATTTTATCAGTTTATTAAAATATATTTAAAGTTAGATTTCCAGACTTTAATAGTAGGATTTTATTTACATGACATAGTTAAATATGAATTTCTGTTTATTTAATTTGATCATATGTTATTGCTCCAATATATTCAATATTTTCTGTGTTTGTTTTTTCACTTTTTAAAAATTTTAGTTTTATTAGTTATGGACATACTTAGTATGTAAATATCACATGTTGGTACCATCCTCCCCTTTATCCCTGCCCCTTTTCCATGTGCAGGTCATCACCATGGGGATTGTGGGTCGTATATGTGGGGGCAGCAGTCATTTATGTTTGCATAATATTCCAACTTGTGGCTCTAACAATCTTTCTGCCTCTCTTCCACAAAATTTATTCAGGATTTTTTTAATAAAATTTATTAAAATTTCATTTCTCAGTACTTATTTCTGAATAGAAGAACTATTTGATTTGCTCTCTAATTCATATGTTCAGGTAACATTCTCATTCCTATATCAACTTGTCATTCATACAATAAGGCATAGTCCCATTCTGATGTAACTGATACATTAATGCAAAGGAAAAATACAGATAGAAAAGATTGAAAATGTCATTGATTTGGCAATGATAACAATAAAAAGATAGTGTTGGATGGGATAAGGTAAGAGGGATAGAGAAGTGGATTTTGAGATATTCAGGAAAATCTAGGGTAAAAGCATTTTTTCAAAAGCCTGAGTAATCTATAGGTCTATGTCCTCAAAAACTAAGGGCGACGTTTCAGAGGAAGGAAAGGAGTAGAAGTAAGCAAAGGCAGGTGTTGTGATTTGCATGTAAAATACCCCTCAGGAGACTGGAGACTTGGGTGTTTGAACACAGTCTCCAGCTGGTGGTTCTTTTTGGGGAAGGTTGGGAAACTGTGGAGGTGAAACCATGTGGGAGTCACTAGGGAGGATTCTTGACATTTGATAGACCAGCCCAACTTTCCATTCAAACTCTGCTTCTTTATTATTATTATTATTATTATTTTTAAAAGATATTTTATTTTCTTTTTTAATTTTATTAACTTATTTTTATATTAGTTATGTATATAGCATATATACAGCCATGAAGGTACCATTATTAGCCTTCTCACTGCCAGCCCCCCATGGGTAATGTGGGTCTTGCCTTTTGGGGTAGCCATCAGTCATGTGGGACAGGCAATGACTGTGTATAATGACCCAACTCATGGCTCTAACAATCTTTCCGCCCCCTCTTCCCCAAATTTCCCTCAGCCATGTTAGGTTCATTTTAGGTCTATTTCAGTGATGAGGTTTTGTGAGTCTCTGTGTCTCTGGATATCTCATTTGTTAGGGATTGAGAGTTCTCTGTGTGTCTATGGCCTTCACACTTGTGCTGGTACCAGGTTCACGGATAAAGCAGCACTCTTGCTCATTTCCCCAATAATACTATAGCTTCAGTTGGTGCCCTGTTGAGGTGCAATGGGCTGATTCTCTCCTCAGGTTCTGCGTCCATCTGAAAGAGAGAAGCAGGTTCTCCAACGGAGAGTGAGGTCAGTGCAAGATACATGGATAACCATTACTATTTTAGAGACAATTTAATAGGTGTAGTCCTCTTGTATCCCACTTTTGGTGGGAGCTTGATATTGGAGAACAGGCTCGTTTTTAGATATGGTTCTGACTTGTTTCTCCTTGACTGAAATGTGATGCTGTGTCTGGCAGCTCAAAACTACAAGCCTAATTAAACCTTTGTATTCTTTCAGTTGTTCCTGGTCCAATATTTATTCACAGTAATGAGAAAGTAAGTAATATATCTGTATCTAGAACATACATGGCTGCAAGTAGGGAAACACAAGGAAGACATGGCAATAATGCTTGAGAAAACATCAATGGTCAGGACATGATGTTTGTATTTCAGACCTAGGAAATAGGGAATTAGCCTTTCAGCCTTTTTGTTGTTGTTGTTGTTGTTGTTGTTGTTGTTGTTGTTGTTGTTGTTGTTTTTGAGGTAGGGTCTCCTCACTCTAGCCTTGGCTTATCTGGGATTCACTATATTGTTACAGGCTGGCCTCAAACCAACAGCAACCAATCTACGTCAACCTCCTGGAGTACTGGGATTAAAGTCAGTTGTCACCTTGTTCGACACAATTTCTCCTATATAATGAAAACACTGCTTTAAATGTGTAGTATTCTTTTATCATTAAAAATATATTTTCCTTGGTTTTTCTTTTACCTACTAATTAAGACACTAAATGTAAATAATTTTGCAAAATAACTTCATAGTAAATCCATTTTTGTACAATTTGAAACAAAATGTTTATGAGCTCAATATATTCTCCAGTTAAAGAGATAATATCCAATACAATTAAAATGAATTAAACATATTTTAATCCCCCCACATATATTTTCTAGAATATTTTATAACTTGTTTCTGATAGACACTTTCAGTTATTTTAATTTTGTGGGAACTTAAAAACATTTTGATGAACTTAGATTTTAATTATAAGTTTTGAGAGTTTTAATATATTTACTTTGTAAATATGATCTCTCCAACAAAATAAATGCCCATCTAAAATAAGTAGATACAATCCATTGTAAGTAGTATCTTTTGCAGATGCAGTAAATATAATAATATAATAAGGTCATGCTAAGTTAGAATGCTCCTTAATTGCAGAATGATTACTGCCCTTTAAAGAAGAGATAAATATGGATGTTGGAAATGCAACTCAATTGGTAGAATTTTTGCAGGGCATGCTATAACCCTTGTGTTTAATTTTCAGTACTGCATAAATTGGCCATTGTGGTCTGCACCTCACCTCACCTCACCAAGACTCAGTACTCAGGAAACAGAGGTAGGAACATTGGAATTTCACAATCATCCTTGACTACATAGTGAGTTTGAGGCTGGTCT
Source organism: Orientallactaga sibirica (assembly GCA_036365145.1). Classification (NCBI taxonomy): domain Eukaryota; kingdom Metazoa; phylum Chordata; class Mammalia; order Rodentia; family Dipodidae; genus Orientallactaga; species Orientallactaga sibirica. The sequence continues at coordinate 27,936,331 of JAEOAD010000024.1, forward strand.
GCTCTGCATGAGACACAGATATGTCCACATCGTATGGAGATCAAGTGGGAAATAAAAATAATAGCGTAATACAAGGGCTGTCAACAGTTTTTGCCAAAACTGAGGCACAAGTAATGAAGGCATATAAATATTTTTCATCAAACCTTCAGCTCACAGTATTCTTTGATTATATTTGGCCACAGTTTGAGCATACTCTTGAATCAAACTATGATAGACATAAAGCCCTCTAGTTCTTGAATTACAATTTAAATGAAATTGTGAATTCAAGCAAATTATAGATTTGTGAAAAAAAAAAAAAAAAAAAAACAGAAAAGTACACATGGCCAGTATCTGTCATTCTTTGTTCCATGTCCATTGGCTTCATGACTGTCCGAGTACCAATGCCTACTTACACTTTGACCATTGTAATTTATTTTAAGTTCTTTACTTTTTAATTTTATTGAAAATACTCATTTCATGATGTATGTACTGTCCCTTTAACACAATGGAATCACTACACAATATGATTTCTTTTGGATACAATGAAAACTTTCCATTATTTTTGCAAGTATGAAAGTAATTCAAATGATTATCATCAACATTTTAATATCATGACTAGCTAAATTAAAGTAAAAGAATGGGATTTTTATATGGAATTTAGTGTCTTCAGTCCCCATAGATGGGTAAGAAGATTTAAGATATTGGAGGAAAACTTGGCAACATACTTTGTCATCACATCATAGTAAAAGTGCACATATTCCAATAATATAGCTTATAGTTCATAAGGATACCAGAGTGTGTAACAGCTACCGTGAAGTGCTGTTCTCTCAGAATGGAAGTTTACTCTGGGTATTCAGGCCAGCTGATGGGGCAGAATTGGAAAATCTAGAGACTGTCAGTCACTGGTTATGATATTGGACTTGAACTGCAGATGTTTGCTCTTTGCTTGATGGTTGTTGAGTTTGCATTTGTCTAGTCTCCCTTGTCATGCTTTGTAGCAGTTGGAAATGTTAACTCTGTGCCACTATATGTTAAAACTGTATAACTTGTTTTGATTTTACAGGATTCATAATGAAGTGAAAATTTTAAATTTCAGATTAAGTTGTTAAAGGCACTGAATACAATTTACAATGTGAGATGGTTATGAATCTATTAGAGTCCAGGGACTGAATGTGGTTGTTTGAATGGATGTCCTCCAGTAGAGTCAGCAATTTATTATAGCTTGCAACTTAGCTCTCCAGCCACCTGGACGGAGGACATGTCCTTGTGGGTGGATCTTGTGGTCAAGCCCTAAGGTGTTACTGGAGGAGGATCCCAACTCTAGCCTAGGTAAACTGAGTGCTTGAGCTCTACCTGGAGCTGGGGTTCCTGGAGTGTGCTTGCTTTGGGGAGGTGCTTGCTTTCTCTCTCTTCATGGATCTATATAAAGAGGGCCAGCTTCTTCTGCCATTATGGAACTTCCCTTGGATATGTAAGATTCAGTAAAATCCCATTCCTCTCACAAACTCTTTCAGAAATTCATCACAGAACGTAAATGTGATTGTGACACTGCCCCTTTCTCTCTCTTTTTTCTTTTGTCATAGAAACTAGAAAAGTAACTAAGACAAAAGGTATCTCATTAAGCTTTCATTATTCAGTATCCTTTGTTAAGCTTCAATTCATCTATAATAAAAATAAATTTGAGTATAAATTTCAATAACGTTTGACAATTTTATCAGCAGAGTTGAGATTTTGAATATTTGTACAATTCAAAACTAATCCTCTTTTTTTATTGTTTCAATTTTTAGATTTTACCCACATTAGAGAGAGTATTTGCCAGGAGTGGTAGTGCACACTTTAATCCCAGCCCTTGGGAGGCAGGAGAAGGAGGATCAGGATCACTATAATTTCAAGGCCAAAGGCCACCCTGAGACTACAGAGTGAATTCCAAGTCATCCTGGGCTAGAGAAAAAACCTACCTCGAAAAATAAAATAAAAACAAACAAAAAAGAATATTCATCTAGATTTTTTTTTTCATTTGTAAAGGTGACTTTAATAGACATTGACCAGGTACAGATATTTTAATTCAATATTTTAAATATTTATTTATTTCAAGGAGAGAGAGAGAGAGAGGACAGGCCCATAGGGAGAATGGGCTTACTTGCGCCTCTTGCCACTACAAAGTTGTCTAGAAACATGCCATTTTGTGTATCTGGCTTTATGTGTTACTGGGGAAGTCAATCTCAAGGTAGATTTTGCCAGTGAGTACCTGGCCAAAAAAAAAAAAAAAAAAAAAAAAAAAAAAAAAGTAAGTACTGAGTCATTTCCCTAGCCTCATTTTATTTATTTATTTTTAATTTTATATATTTATTTGCAATCAGAGAAAGAGAGATAGAGAGAAGAGAGACAGACACAGAGAGAATGGGCACACCATGGATCCACCTACTGCAAACTAACTCCAGATGCATGTGACCCTTGTGCATCTGGCTTACCTGGGTCCTGGGGAATCGAGCCTGGGTCCTTTGGCTTCAAAGGCAAATGCTTTGAACACTAAGCCATCTCTCCAGCACTCTTTTTAATTTTATGTTTATTTATTATATGTTTGCGAGTGATGATATATTATAGTTTTACATACAACGACAAAAATATTATATTGTTGTTTGTTTCAGTATTATTATGCTAAGGAATATTTGACTCCTTTCATCCTCAGCTTCCATTAAATTTTTCATCATTTTGACAGTGAATAATTCTGTCTTAGCCATACACTTATGTGATCCCAGATCTAGTTAAAATCTTTCTTTCATTCATTCATTCTTTCTTTCTTTCTTTTTTTTCTTTTTTTTTTTTTTTTTTTTTTTTCAATACCTCAAACTGTTCCCTGGGCAATCAATTACTCTTAAACCAATTTAGAGAAAAATGACATTTCAGCACTAATAGAAGAGTTATAAAATGTCTCAATTCTCCTTAAGTATACAGTTAGCTAGTACACTGAGCACTCTGTATAGAAATAACGAGACATGATAATTCTGCACCGACTTGCCCATGTTCTGCATTGTGTTCAATGAATCATTCTCTGAGGTTTCCTTTTACACTGCAATCTTCCCATTAGTTTCATTCTTCATCCTCAAAAGGCAAAAAAAAAAAAAAAAAGAAAGAAAGAGTGTTTTCTGAGAATTCATAGACCCTTAGCATACCTTGTGAACACAGGAACAAGAAAAAATTGTCAAGGATTTCATTTGAATAAGGATGACTGATATACCGAGCACTGACGGACATGAATACATTATTGGTACTTTTTGCATTTGGCTTGTATTTCTTTCCTAGCAAATGAATGCTTTCAGAGAATGCTTAAGTAACATTCTAAAATAGTATGTTACATTTATTTCTACAAATGGCATACATTTTTTATCTAAAATTCCCAAAGAAACTGTTATTGAAAGATATAATAATGGTCAATATATGGGAGAATGGTCCTTTAAAATTTGTCCAAATAAGTAAAGATGGTTAAATTAACTACAATCATCATATGACTCTGTGAACATTTTTATGTTGATGTACAAAATTATTTATAATTAAGAATTTAATGTTATGGCTGGAACAATGGCCCAGTGGTTAAGGCACTTTCTTGCAAAGCCTAAAAAAACCAAGTTTGGTTCCCCACTAGCCACATAAAGCAAGGTACAAAAAGTAGCACATGTGTTTGGAGTACATTTTCAGTGCCTGGAAGCCTTGGTGTGCCCATTCTGTCTCTTCTCTCTCCACCCCTCTCTCTCTCTTTGTCTCTGTTTGCAAATAATAAATAAAAAATTATTTTAAAATAATTTAATGGTAAGTTAACATTAGTAATTGCTCTAAACAAACAAAGATATAGGTAAAAACATGTTATTTTAATAATTTTAATAATTTATTGTAGCTTTTGCTAGGCAAATTATTTTCTAACCCTTGTTTGGTTGAGACTGATTCTTTTTTTTTTTTTTTTTTTGTTTTTCGAGGTGGGGTCTCACTCTGGCCCAGGCTGACCTGGAATTAACTATGTAGTCTCAGGGTGGCCTTGAACTCACGGTGATCCTCCTACCTCTGCCTCCCGAGTGCTGGGATTAAAGGCATGCACCACCATGCCCGGCTGAGACTGATTCTTATTATGAAGTTTAGGCTGGTGTTGATCTATCCATCCTCCTGCCTCAGAACCTGGCATGTCTGAATCACCACATGCAGCTTAGTATCTAAGTGTTGTAAACGAGCTTGTCATGGCTAACAATGCCTTACAGATTTTGAAAATTCCATATACAATTTTTTTGGGGAACATAAATGTCTTGAATTTTAATTGTTTCATACTTTAGAATACTTAGATAGAAATTATAAAGTAACTTGGGGATGTGCTTTTAAATGAAGTTAATTTGTATTTCATAAACATCTTATACACATAGACTTAAGGGAATGCTTTTGTTTTATTTTTAGTTACAGGGAGACTTTTAGGTATAATGGCGTTTTCACACATAATCGGTCTTAGTCACTCTTCTCAGTCTATTCTGTTTACATGTGTATGTTTCTTTTTGTACTTTTCCCCTCACTCTTCCTTGTCATCTGCTTTTACCCACTCTTGATCACCATTCTATGTTTCTAGCACTTACCCATATTTGAGCTTGCATTTAAAATATTTTATTATTTATTTATTTATTAAAGAGAAAATTATGAGGGAAGGGAAGGAATGTGGGACCAGGGTCTCTAATCACTACAAATGAACTCCAGACACATGTACCACCTTGTACATCTGGCTTACGTGTGTCCTAGGGAAGGGAACGTGTTTTTTTTTTTTTTTTTTTTTTTTCAATTTTATTCATTGTTTATTTATTTCAGAGCAACAGACAGACACAGAGAGTTAGAGAGAGAGAGAGAGAATAGGTGTACCAGGGCCTCCAGTCACTGCAAATGAACTCTTAGGTTGTTCTTGGGGAAACAAAAATGGATCCTTTGGCTTTCTACGCAAGTACCTTAACCACTAAACCTGCCCTCTAACCCCCAAGGTTGCCAAATATATATGACTAGATTCTGAACTTGAGAAATGGGCTTTCTGCTTTTTTATTGTTTTGATTTTGAATTCAGTTCACCTCACTGTAATTGTTTTGAGATCCATCCATTTTTTTTTCTGAACATCTTATAGTTTTATTTTTCTTTACTGATAAAATTCTATCATGTATATGTTTAACCTTTAATCTTCTTTTCTTTTTTATATATATTTTATTTTTATTTATTTATTTGAAAGAAAGAAAGAGGCAGAAAGAGAGAATAGGCTTGTCAGGGACTCCGGGCCATTGCAAAGGAACTCCAGATGCATGTGCCCCTTTGTGCATCTGGCTTATGTGGGTCCTGGAGAATCAAACTGGGATCTTTTGGCTTTGCAGGCAAGTGCCTTAACCACTAAGCCATCTCTCCAGCCCTCTTCTGTTCATTTCTTAAGGAGGATCTAGGCTGGTTCTAGTCCCCAGATGTTATAAGTAAAGCAGCAATAAACATGAATTGGCAAGTATCTCTGTGTTAAGAAATAGAGGCCTTAGTGTATATTACCAGGAGAAGTTTAGTACTAAAAGACCAAAAAAAAAAAAAAAAAAAAAAGGCATAAAGGTCCTGTAATAATAGAAGACTTCTATACTCCACTTTTACATTTATATATGTCACCCACACTAAATATATCAAACAAACAAACAAAAAACAAAACAAACAAAAAAAAAACTTTAGAAATAAACTACACCATAGATAACAAATAATTTCTTAAGTGTTTCGTTGCATGCCTTCATTTTAGCCTTGACCCTTCACAGTAATCACAAGTATAAAATTTAACTTTTGGTGCCTTGTCAACATGTAAAATGTTTGGGAATGGAAGCATTCAAAGCTCTGATTTCCAGATTAGGGATGCTCAGTCTGAGTTATTATGTGGCAAAATTAAATCTTACATTTATTTTGTTTTACTGCTTGATTTATGCTTATGTGTTTTGCATAACTTTTCTTACTTACATTTTCACATTACTGTACAAAAGTTATATATGATTTTATGTATTTTACATGAGAATATTACTTTCACATAAGTGTAGTGAACAGATTGTGCCAGATACTTTTTAGTAAATTTAATATTTACAGGTAACTTATAGCTGTTTTTTTTTTTTCTTTTAAATAAATTTGACATACTGTATCTCTTTCTACACTTGACCTTAGGCAAAAGGACAAGAAGTAATGCTGCTGTATCTATTCCTGAGGGAGGAGTTTGTGAAAATTACTGCACGCAAATCCATGTTGAGGAAAGAAAAACATGAAAACTTAGGAAAAATATGATAATTAAGAAATCTAAAAGGGATGCAATCCACTTTCTCTATTGAATTCCTACTTAGAAATATCATCTTAGATTCTATTTTTTTTTATTTTTCAGATACTTATCATAGAGTTTGTCAACTCTTTTTATTAAAAATTTTAATACCTAGGCCTGGAGAGATGGCTTAGTGGTTAAGGCATTTGCCTGTGAAGCCAAAGCATCCTGGTTTGATTCTCCAGGTCCTGCATAAGCCAGATGCACATGGTGACACATACATCTGGAGTTTGTTGTGGTGGCTGGAGGCCCTGGCACAGCCATTCTCTCTCTCTCTCTCTCTCTCTCTCTCTCTCTCTCTATACATCTATCTCCCCCCTCTCTGTCTCTAATAAATAAAATAATAATAATAAAATCTTTAAAAGTATTTTAATGCCTGAACATACTGTAATTTGATGATTATCCCTTTTTAATCCTCTTTTTCTCCCCATCTCACCCTGATTTTACTGAGTTCTGAATCCCCTCTTTTGCAAATTTGCACTATTTCTTTTTAGCAACACCTTTTATTTTTAATTGAGAACTTTAATACGTGAACATATTGAAAACTGGACATATTCCTGTCAGGTTATACTCTTATATCCTCCCCTCCACCACACCATTACAACCCTCATCATTGGGAATATTTTTAAACACTGTGGAGCCATGAGTGCACCAGCAAGTCTCTGTGGAGGAAGAGCCATTGTCTCAGAGTACACCTTTGCCTCCCTGTGACTCTTAATTTTTTTCTGCCCACTCTTCCACAATATTCTGAGCCTGTAAGACCTGTTATAAGTCTTCTTTAGAGTAGAGTTTTTGACAGAGCTTCTACTTGTTTTGATGAGTTTTGATTCTCCTCAGTGTTTCCTGCCATTTCCGGGAAGGAGTACTCAGGCTAGCAGTAAGAACAACACTCATATTCAATCTACCACTTCTTCTATCATGTCTCCTAGGCCCTGGCAAAGTGATAAAGACAAGTTATTTTATTCTAAGCAGATGGCTCATTCTGATGGGTGTTGGTATTCACTGCCATCTATAAATAGGCAGATTCTTTAGCCAAGAGTGGGAGGAGAATGGATCACAGGGAATAAACACAAATATTTAGAAGACTTTTTCATGGGCATAACCTCTGCTCTTAGTCAAAGAACCATTAAAGTATCCCTTTTGGTTCTGTGTCCTTCTAGACCATGGGTTTCTGATGAGGTTCTCAGAGCCAGGAATGAATTCCCTGACACTGAGCCAGCCTCATATGTAATAAGTGAGCAATTGTTCACCCCCCACAATCTATGTGACACTATTGCACTGGTGGGTTCATCTTGCTTGGCTGGTAGACTTTGTAGCTTATGGAATCCACTTTTAATGTTTCTGGTGACTTCTATCCCCAAGCAACTCACTCAGTGCTTCCCAATACTATGAGTGCTAGTCTTCCCGGATCTAGCTCCCACCTCAGTTACATCATGGTCTCTCAATGTACTGGGACCTCAGTCTGTGGTGTCTTCAATAATAAGGGCTTAATGTTCAATTTTGGTGGGTAATCATATGCTTTGACAATGGTCTACATTGTTTTTAGGGCTTTATAAGAGTCACTGACTAACATCTCATACCTTAATCTGGGGGATAACCAAATTCTGACTCTGGGATAACACTTCTTCTATGTTTATGTTTCATTCTGTTTGTCTTCCTTTATTATCTATGTCAACTTGAAGATTACCTTGCTTCAGGCTCCTGAATGCTAAGGTATATGCCACCATAACTGGCCAATTTCATTTATTTTTGAGTAGGAAAATTTTAATTCCATGCTAAATTCAATGGCAGAGAATATTTATCATTATTATTTTGCAAAGAAAATGTCAGTGACTAAGGAAAATAAAAGTTATGCTTTCCAGGTCAGCCTGGACCAGAGTGAGACCCTACCTCGCAAAACCAAACAAACAAAAAAAAAAAAAGGTATGCTTATTCCTAGGTTTCATATGTCTTTTTTGTAAAGTCACACATATGTCTTTTTTGTAAAGTCACACATGACTAAAATAGATTTAATCATAATGATTGTCACCTACTGAATATTAATATTTCAAAAATGTAACTATCAATTATTAAAAAATTATTATCAATGATTATTAACTAAGGATATATATGCAAATAAATCCTTACACATATAAATAATATGTAATAAAAATAAAAATAACTGCATCTAACTGAATCCAATAAGTATAAATTATTGTAATTAAAATATATGACTCATAATTTAATTCTTTGAGTTGAATTTTTATGTGTTTAATTTTTATAAGTTAATCTTAAGGAAACATTTGCAAATCTCATTGAAATTTTGGTATGCTTCTATCTAACTGAGATGTATAGTTATCTCAGCTTCTCATCTTAAAGAGCATTCACAAAGGTCATCACAGTGAGTTAATGCACTGTTGCCTCTCTTACGTTGGAAGTCCTTTATGTAATAATTTAAATTCTTAAATAAGCTAAATATATATCTTGCTTCATTTTTTGCCCTCTTTCCAGATCCATTGTGTCATACAGTGTCCATAGAGCAGTCGTTTAGTTCTCAGAATTCATGAATTCTCTTTCTCTCTGTTATAAAATGTGATTGAAATATATGTGGAGTTTGTGTCATATTCTTTATCAATTGAACATCATATGTGAACTATCACAATTTCCCAAATGTTCTTCAGTTCCAGACCGTGGAAAGGAAAAAAAAAAACACTCCAAGGGAAGAAAATATCAAGAGTTAGTCTTTTGGGTTTGTCTCAAAAAAAAAAAAAAAAAAAAAAAAAAAAAAACATTGAATATAAGGCTATTTGTCATATAATTCTCACTACAGGTATCCATTTCAGAGAAGGATCTAAGAAAATGGTTCACTGACTACAACTCTAGGTCCTCTTCAGGACCAAATCTTTTTCATGGAACCAATTCATAGAGAGTGCCCCTTAGCTTTTTACACTGATAGAGAGAGAGCTGTAAGCATCTGCTCCCTCCATTTTAGGAAGTACCACCAATATTATGCTGTGTGAAATTTCAAGATCACTTGCTTACATTCTCTAAATTCAAGCTATTTCATCAATACTCTGACTCTTATCCTTGTTATTTATGAACTATAATTATTTTCAATATCACATAAAATACCATGCTGGTCTGTTATATTGTTGGGAGTTGACCAAAAATGGTGAGCTGGATGTAGTAAGTGTCCTTATAATTTATAGAGGATTTATTTATTTATTTATTTATTTATTTATTTATTTTATTTTATTTTATTTTTAATTTTTAGGTAAAATCTCTCTCTAACTGAAGATGACCTGGAGTTCACTGTAAAGTCTCAGGGTGGCCTCAAACTTTGGACAATATTCCTGCCTTGCCTCCCAAGTGCTGTGATTAAAGGCATGTGGCACCACACCCTGCTTTTATAAAGCTTTATAAGATTCATGGGAAAAAGACAATCACACTCCTGACACAACGGAAAACATACTCTATGAAATAAGTTACAAGAATAATGGATGTGCTCATTCAGCAGAAGACAAAGGTGGAACTAGAGAAGCAAAAAACAAGAAGACAATTTTTTTTTTCTGATTCTGATTATAAATTGATAGGCTGGTTTATACTGGTCTTCAATAACCAGGAAAGAGAAGCTACAGTTTCATTGGTCAGAGTACTTTGACAGTAGGCAACAATTTTGAGGAAGACCAAGAAATAAAAGCAAAAATATCTCCTTGTGTTCAAGTGTGACCTTGTAGGCTTGCATTACCTTGTGTGTGTGGCTTACTTGGGACCTGAAGAATTGAAGGACATGGGTACTTTGGGCTTTGAAGGCAAGCATCTTAACCACTAAGTCATCTCTCCAATCTGACAGCAGCATCTTTATCCGCAGAGGATATGATGATTTCAAAATCACACAGAGTGTTTTATCTCCATCCTGTGTGTGTCTCAGACTTTGAAGCCTTCTGCATGTTATGCAGATGTTTCTTTAGAAAATTCTGATAAAATTTTTGCTTCCATAACTTCTGATGGAAACAACCAGATTATTTTCTGTTTCTGGAACAACCCCAAGCCTAGTTAAAACAATAAAAGTTAAATTACTCACCCACTAACATGGGTTACTTATTTAAACTTGCACTTTCCGCTGAGATGTTTATGTAACTTTTAAGATTTGCAGCCTAATTAAATAATAATTCAGTAATATTCATATTTTCAATTTAATGCTCATCTATACAATGTTATGATTTAAGACTGTATCAGTTGGAATAATTATTTAAACTTGAACTTTAGTAGTGCTGAACTGGAATTATAATAAGCAATAAATCAAACATAAAAATTTCTTTTTTAAAAAAAATCAAGGCTATATGCTTTGTTAAGATGAGAATAGAAACTGCTGCTCTAAGCACAACTATAATATTAATGTCAAAAAGACCAAGTAGCAAGTGATCTATTACCCTTCATAATATGTTATTATATATGTCTTCTCAATAAATAATTTTATTATACATCACTAGTCTTGAGATTCCAACAAGCAAATTGAAGATGACATAGAGAAAGGTATTCTGGAAGAACCAATTATATTGATTTAGAATCATTCATTTGGAAATGATGAAATGCTTTATTTTGAAATTAAATTTTATTGTCATTTTATTTCAAAACCATTAAAACAAGGTCGTGTGAAAAACCACACACTTTTTAGACATAATGTCTGTAATTATAGGGTAATGATATTTGAAATTTATGTCAGTAGTTGATATAATTGTTCTCCAAATGTGTACACGTCCCCTTTCCTTTCCATGGAAACAGAGCTCTTCATAGGCGAGGTAAGAAAAAAGATTGGGTAGAGTTAGAATCTACCTATTCTTCTTTGTGGTCACTGTGTGGGGGAACAAAATATGTCTGCTCTTGTTTGTTGTCACAGGGATGGGGTACATAATGTATCTGTTCTTCTTTCTGTTCACAGTTTGGGGTACACAATACATCTCCCTGACTGGTACTTGTGGCCATGCTGGATTATATAATTTACTCTCTCAGAAAGATCCACATGACCATGTTGGATTATGTAACATATCCTCACTGACAGATCCATGTGTATATATATAGATCCATGAGTTAAAGTAAATGAATGTGAGCTAGAGAAATGCCTCAGTAGTTAAGGCACTTGCTTGCAAAGACAAAAGGCCTAGGTTTGATTCTCCAGTAACCACATAAGGCCAAATGCACAAGGTGGCACATGCATCTGAAGTTCTTTGCAAGAGACTCTGCTGTTCCCATTCTCTCTTCATCTCACTTGTTTCTCTTTCTCTCTCTCTTCTTGAAAATAAATAAATAAAATATTTAAAAATAAATGGAAGTTTATGTGGAAGCCTTTTGGCCCTGGCTTAATCCTTTCATCAACAGCACCACAAGTTACAAATGTGTGTTACTATCAGTCTACTGTAAAAGTATTCAAAAAGCTTGACATAATCCAATTAAGGATAGTTTTCAGTCCAAAACACAATACCTGCATGAAAACGATAGCAGTCACATATCTTATTGCAAAAGTTTTGTAAATAATTTGAACCCATGATACAAACTGACCTTTAAATTAGTTTATGTACCACAAAGAAAAATTAGCTGGAGTACTAGACTGATCATCCAGGCAAGTACCCAAAAGCCTCTGTTTCAGCATTGAGTTCTTAAACTTTTTTTTTTTTTTTAATCTCAACTAGTCTTCTAACTGCATATAAATATTCAAAAGATAACAAGCTGTTATTTTGAACAAATATATTACCAACAAATATAAATAACCTAATAGTGTTTAAAAGCTATTTCAATTATAGAAAATAGTTTTCCTACCAATAAAACATGCAAAGACTATATACATATTCTCTCTGTCTCTCTCTCTCTCCATATATATATGGCATGTGAAGCACTCTCTAACTCTTTTTAAAAATTCAACTATGCTACGTATTGGATGTTTTGTTGACTTTCTAAAGAAGTTTATTGGAGTATAAGATCGAATGTATTTCTTCACATGGAGAGAACTTGACAGTACAGTAATTATACTTTTGAGAGGTTTTTTTTTTTTTTTTTTTTTTTTTTTTTTTTTTTTTTTTTTTTCCGCAAAAGTGCACTTTTAAGCTAAGTAATGCCAAGTGCTTGAGTAAGGCTGGATGCAAAGAAGTACTGAGAAATCGTTTTGCACTGGTGACTCTCTTTGAGTGTCTCAGTTATACTGGATATGAGCTGAAGCTGCAAACAATCTGGCTGCCATAATCATGTAGCTTTGAGAGAAAACCAGCTCATTTGACCTTATACTGAAAGAATGAAACTTATTTGCTAAGAGATTTTTAGATTAAACTGGATTTGCTTGTATTGAATATAATATCTTTTGTATGTAATTTAAAATTTCACTTTTTACATAAACACATTTAAGCACATTATAAATGTATGGGGGAATAAAAATTAAGAGAACTTCAAATACAAGAAAGAGATCACTGGAGACTTTTTACACGGAACATTCACCATTTATCTGTTTGCTTTCACTCTATCAGGAATATCTAGGTTTATTTAGAACAGATACTAAAGGACTTAAAATTGAATAAAACACTGAGAAATCAGTTCCCTGTGAGGTGCTAAAACTCTTTTGACTTTCAATATTGCTTAGCAATTGAGTTCATCTCAAGCTAACTGTTATCAAATGGCAAGGTTGAATCAAAACAGAAATGGAATTTTGTTTAACTGAGATTCTCTCCAGATGAATGAAGAAATATTTGGTTTGGTACAAGTCTCTGTATGAGATACAAAGCAGGTGTTATGCACAGATTATGTTGTCAGGAGCTGCCATTAATGGTTTAGAAAGGCTTTGAGAGTGAACTGCATGGATGTATGTATTTGGAGCTATTCCCTAGTGTTGTGGTACTGAGAAGTGGGTCCTCTCCATGGTAGAGCTTAGAAGGAGGTGGTTAATTCACAGAGAAAGGTTTCCTGTGAAGGATTTAATGGCCATCTTCAGAGCAGGTTGTGATACCTGAATCAATGTCTGGCTTCCTTTATCTAGCAGGTGATCCCTGTTCCTCCAGGCAATTCTGCTGTTCACTAACTCTTATTAGACACAAAAGGAGAACTAACCTTTGGCACTGTGTGATACTAAAATTCCCTTCCCCCAGTCTAAACCTGGTAAGTAAATGTCTTCTCTTTATACATTAGACTGTCTCCAGGATTTTGTTATAATAATAAAATCAAAGTAATAAACTTCCAAAGCAAAAGATGAGAACTTATAAAGATCATATTCAAAGGAGAAAGATAAAAGTGGTATCAAATTCATTTTTAAGATATGGATACATTAAAAATACTTACTATAACAATATCAGGACTATTTATATAGCTGTGATCTGATAGAAAACAAAATTGAGTCAAATTATCACAACCCAAAATGTGTGGGCAGATTTCACGATATGTCTAACACAATGAAATTATAGAATTGTAAGAACCCATTTTTATAACACAAAGACATAAGCAAAGGTTAATATAAATTAATGTAAAAAAGAGAGGCAGAGACTGGGGTGATAGCTCAGTCAAGCTGACATGCCCAGAACCCACATAAAAGGTAGTTATGGGCTGGAGAGATGGCTTAGCAGTTAAGGTGCCTGCCTGCTAAGCCTAAGAACCCTGTTCCAATCTCCAGGTCCCACGTTTAGCCAGATGCAAAAGTGACACAAAGGTGCAATGCCGCACTTGCCCACAAGGGGGCACACGCATCTGGATTTCATTCACAGCAGCTGAGAGACTGCTGGCGCACCCATTCTCTATCTGTCTCCCTCTCCCTCTCTCTCTCTCTGTCTTTCTCTGTGTCTCTCTCAATAAATTAATAATAATAATAATAATAATAATAATAATAATAAAATAAAAAAGCTAGGTATATTTGTAATCCCAGTTCACCTAGGCAAAAAAAAAAAAAAAAAAATAGGTGTCAGAAACCACCAGAAGCTTGAAGTGAATGGTATGGGAACAAAGAAAGACCTTCTATCAAAAGAGTTGGATGGTTAGGACTGACATCTGAGGTTGTCCTCTGATCTGCCCATACTGTGGCATGTGTGTGCCAACATTACCACACATGAAATTTGCACATGTATACATGCACACATGTGCATTCACACACACACACACACACACACACACACACACACACACATACACACACACCCCAAAAGAAAAACAGGAGAGGTACAACCAATACCTACATCTACAGTTTAGAAAGTATGTATACAACCATCAACTTAGAATGCAGCTTGAATTTTAGAAACTATCAAGAAGAAGGAAAAGAAATTGCAATATGCCTTTCTCAGAATTAAAATATGATCAAGTAGAGGCAAAACACAATTGTATTATTTTCCTATGTCCCTTTTTATAGTAAGTCAATTAAGAAAATCATTTAAATTTTTATCAAGAAAATAGTTAAAAAGCTGAATTATACTATAATTATCTAGTATTCTTTTGAAGATAGGATATATTTACTATTTTAGAAAACACTTTTTTAAAAAAACCCACCTACATTCATAAAGTTTTTATATGAATTCCATGCAGAAAATTTTAAAGGCACACATACTTACATATGTTTTTTGTCATGCCCTAACTGTAATATTTAGTGTGTTCCGAGAAGCTTTGTCAGTGATAAAAATGTTTGGGAGAATGAACCAAAGAATCAATCATGCTGTATTTAAAGTGCCATTCTGGAAAATCCACTCATAACCCTTTACAGTAATTCTGATACAATCTATAAACAATGTAGTATAATCTGCTTAAACAATAAAAGATGAGCCTTTTCTATGGAATGACTATTACTTAGGGTATCTGATAGCAAAGCCCTCAAGGGTTACCAGGAAGACTTCTGGCTTTTATTCTGTTCCTGTTCCCAGATGATTACTGTTAAGACTGTCTAACTCTTTCTATTTCATTCTCATCTTAAAGTTGGTATCCAATATGTTTGAATTTGTGTAGTGAGACCATATATTTAAGACTCCATTCCCTCTGGTATTTCTCAAACCAATTCAACTAGGAACTTGATTTTTATAAGGATTCTAGAAAAAAAAAAGTATATTTTCTGGAATACACTAAAAGTCAGGTCTACAAATTTCTGGTATATGAAGATTGGACAACAAAGAAACCTGTTTTTATTTTTTTCTCTTTTAACATGTATTTTGAAAAATTTCAACAATATTCAAAAGTAGAAGGAATAAGAGAAGTGGCCTTCATTCAGATATGAGCTTCAACAAATGCAAACATTGTGTTATTTTTCTGAAATATTTTTTCTATATTAAACAAGTTATTACTTAACAAGTAGGATATCTGTCTAATAAGTAGGTTATCAGCTACATTTTTACTTGAAGTTACAGACAATAAGGGGCTGCTTAATAGCCCCAGAGAATGGTGGTGCCATCAGTACCGAAAGCATGCTATTGTCTGTGCCACTTGTGTAGAAAGAACACTCTGTTTTCCCCAGAACTTTGCTGTGGAGATGACAAGGTCTAGTTTTGGTTTCTGCAAAGTGTCTCTCTTTTCTTGTGGAAGCTGACACGTCCATATGAGGCCAAGGACTACTCTTTGGAAATATGCAAGTGTTTCATTTTCGAGTTAGGTATATACTGCAACCATTTCACATTGAAGGATAGGAAAGTAGCATAAAGGCACCTGAGAAATCAGTATTCAGAGAGAATAACAACTGTGTTGTGCGTGCAGACCTTGCCTATTTCAGTTTACTTGACATAGCATATTGTATTTGTTCCTAAGATTAAATCAGCCATGTGAAATATGTGTGACATATAAATTGAGCTTAGACTCTTTTATTAGGACTCTCCATACTATTCTCTATCATTGATTTACTAATTTCCATTTCCATTGATAATATGTGAAAGTTCTTAATTTTCCATCTCTTTGCTAGCACTTAATATTGTTACCTTTTTTTTTTGTTTGTTTGTTTGTTTTTTTGTTTGTTTTTAACCAGGCATCAGTAAAGTGAATGCCTATTCACACTGTGTGTGAGTGGAGCCAAAGGATTCCTATTAACACTGTGTGTGTGTGTGTGTGTGTGTGTGTGTGTGTGTGTGTGGATGTGTTTCATTCACTCCACTGGTTCTAATGTCAGTTTGCCACAGAAACATTCCCTTAGGAACATCAGAAATAATTCTTTACCAGTACTCCAGATGTTCCTCAAGTTAGTGAAGGCAACATTTCATGTTAAACATGATAGAGTTATAAAAAATAGCACTAATAAGTACTTTGGAAGAGAATACACATACATTCACACATGTGGACATATAAATTAGAATTGATAAAATTAAGGCCATGAAACATGTGTATGCAGGCCACGGGCTATGGAAAATGGAAGAGAAGAAGTAACATAGAGGACACATGCATCTATATTTATTTCCAATAAGAAAAAAAAAAAAAATAGTTGTAGGAAAATGGCTGGTAGATTAGAGTCATGGCTTTAACTTCCCATTCTGTCATTAAGCTATGCAAGATTTAGCTAAGGTTCTGTTATTTTATGTATGCTCAAAATAGGTTATAAATATATGTTTGTCAGATAGTTTTCATCAAGTATAGTGGAGATTATATTAGATAATATAAATGATTTACTATGGAATACTTACCACAAGCTTATGGAGGATTTGGAAGGGAAAACGAAAGTGTGGGATTCAGTAATGTCAGGAAATAGTTGTCAAGTGCACAGCTAGACAAACAGAAAGTAGCCAACATGGTTAGGGTTGAGTCTGATTAGAGCAATTACTGGGAATTGCTCTAGCTGTGACTGAAGGCAATTGTAAAAGAAAGAGCAATCACTGACTTAAACAGCATTCTCTCTCCCAAGATCTCCCCAGAGAATTTCCTTCTCATTCATTTAAATCAGAATTTAATGAAAACCAAATAACAAACCAAGCAGATAAAATTTGTATAATGTTGTATAATGTTGTCTTGTGTGTGTGTGTGTGTGTGTGTGTGTGTGTGTGGTGTTTACAATTGTCATTCATATAACAATATATTTTCCTCAGCAAGGACCTCTAATACATTATAAGAACAATTCTGTTATCATCCTTCCATCGAAAGAAAGAAAAAACATGAGTTCTCCAGGGCCTTGGTACCCATCTCAGGGCACTAAACATTGAAGTATTTTACCATTAATTTGTTTACAAGAATCTTTAAGTTTCCTTCTTGGTTAAAGAGTAAAATATAGAGTTATTCACAAAATTTGTATTAATCAAAATGAAAATAACAGTTTAAAGAGGAAGGGGATGGGGCTAGAGAGATGGCTTAGTGGTTAAGGCACTTGCCTGCAAAGTCAACGGACCCATGTTCAATTCTCCAGGACCCACATAAGATGCACAAAGTAGCACAAGTATCTGGATATACTTTGCAGTGGCTAGAAGCTCTGGTCTACCCATTCTGTCTTTATGTGCCTCTTTCTCTCCCTGTCTCTCCTCTCTCTTTTCTCTCTCTGTCTCTCTCAAATAAATAAATAAATTTTAAAAAGAAAACAGGGAAAATAAATTAATTAGTATTGGTACAAGACAGGAAATATACCAGGCATGGTTTCCGAAGCCAGTCTGCAACACTCAAACTCAGAAGAATGAAGCACTAGGTTCCCAGTAGGTAAAATACCACTGTGAGCTAAGCACTGACTGTGAGGCCTGCATGGTGCCGTAGCATATGACCTTGTCAAAAGCAAGGAAACAACAAAGGAAACAAATCTACTAAACAAACAAACAAACAAACAAACAAACAAACAAACAAACAAAATAGCATGCAAAGCTTTTCTACTCCTCCTTGTTTTGTAATTAGTTGCAATAGTTGACAGGAGCACTTTCATTGACAATTCTATATGTGCTTTGGCTTTGGCTACCATCTCATCAATGTCAAATAACATGAAAGATTAGCCTAAAACTAAATGTCATCCTTAAAGTGTCTAGATCTTCAGTATCAGTACCTGTTATGCCCTGCCACACTTCATTAACAGGTATGAATGATTCTCTGTGTTCTTATTTTTCAAAAATAAACTTAGATAACCAAAATGATCTTGCTTGAAAATGAGAGTTCATCAGTCTAGTCATAAGCATTATCTGCTTCTCCTGTTGGTTATTTGGAATGAGTAAAAAACACATACATAGCTATTGAAATTTCTAATTCAATGTAACTTTTTCATATCACATGATATAAACTTTTCCTATAAAAATGCTTATTACTTGGATTTGACCAGTGCAAGCTTGATGCTACGTAAAACTACCAAACTATATGAGATTAATACTTACTAAGTGTTTGTGGTAGTTTGAATATATGTCCCCCGATATATTCAGTGTTTTATTAGTTTATAGTTTACATCTGCAATCACCTTGCCAGAGGCAATGTTACTGGGGGCAGGGTCTTAAGGTGTGATGATGGTTTGAGATTCCATTGTAAAGATATTCAAAGTGTGCCCAGTAGGAGTTCCTGAAGTGTGCTGTGGCTTTTGGCTGTAGCTTTGCTCTGTGTACTGTGTGCCTGGTGGGCTTTGCTTTCTTGCCTGGTCCTGTGAAGACAGGCCTCTTCTTCTGCCATTATGGAATTTCCCTGGATCTGTAAGCTTCAACAAATATCCCTTCCTCCATAACTGTGCTTGGTCTGGAAGTTCATCTCAGTGAACCTGAACCTGTCTGCTACAGTGTTAATAAATAGACATTTTCCAAAAGAATTAAGAATTCTTGCATGGGCCAGAGAGATAGCTCAGAAGTGAAAGCACTCGTTTGTAAAGCCTAAGGACCCAGGTCCGATTCTCTATTACCCACATAAGCCAGATGCTCTAGGTGATGCACACATCTGGTGTTCTTTTTCAGGGGCTAGAGACCCTATTGTGCCCATTATCTCTCTTGCTCTCTCTCTCCATCTCTCTCTTTTTCTCTAAAATAAATGAATGAAACATATTTTTAAAAATAATTTGAAGCTGATAAAACCCAGTATTGCAGAGAACACACTTCTATAGGACCATTATTTTTATTCTTGTTATTACTTTATTATTATTTTTCCATATGATGCATTTTGATACCTCCACTTTTCTTTTTATTTTTGTTTCTCCTCTTTGTCCCACAAACTAACACCATTTTCCTTCCCATTATGTCCCTACTCTACATCTATGCCTAGTTTATTTTGCTCATTTTTAATCTATTGTTTTATTATGAATTATTATTAATGTATTGATTGATGTCTGTAAGCAAAGCATGGGGAGTTTTTAGTAATATGGAACTACTGTATTGTTATAGTAGACGAATAATACAAAAAGGCACTAGCCAATATTTTTAAAAGCATTTTTTGTGGTTTCAGTGTCCAAAATATCCATGGGAGATAATTCATCCATGGGAATGGGATTTTTGATTAGTACTCTATTGCTTTATGGCTTCTGGAAACAGTCTTATTTACTCATGTAGCAGACATTAGCTTAACCATATGTATTAATATTTGAAACTGACTTACCAAGTAGTAGGCTTTCATATAGTTTGTATCACTTTATTCAAAATTGCCAAACATATGCAAGTATGGTGTTGTACACCTGTAGTCCCTCCACTCAAGAGGCAGTGGAACAAGACAGGCTTGAATTTGAATGCAGCTTGTAATATATAATGAGTTCAAGATTAATGTAGGCTGCCACTGTGAGACCCTCACTCAGAAAAGGTTTCAAAAGCATAAGATTCAAATTAAACAAAAATAGACAAAAAGATTGCAAAATGTTTTATGAATAATTGTTGCCCTTTCAGCCACACAACACAATGTAATATTTCACTTTGAAGGATATATGATGATCAAATCAAGGTTAATAAGCAATAATTTTAACAAATTGCTCTCTCCCCTTCTCTCTCTCTCTGTCTTTCTCTCTGTCTCTCTCTCACACACATATATAAATAAATGCATCTCATATTCTACTTTGGTTTTCAGTAACATGACTAGAACAGATATCATTTGTTTAATTGCTACCTTAATTGTGTACTTTGTAAATAATGTGTAGTGAACTTATTCACAACTGAAGTCCAATTAAGGCTAGAGAAATTGTGGAAAAGAGTAATACAGCTGCTATGTCCCTGAAGTAAAAATACAGAATCATAATGTCTTATCCAGATAATAGCAAATTACCATGGCATGCATGAAATTTGTGACAAAAACAAGAGGAATTGCCCTTATCCAATTAATTTGTTGAAAATCATGTGATGGGTAAAATTTGCTCCAAATTAAATAAATATCTTTAGAAAGTATTTGAAATTAGACCTCCCATTTCTTCACCATTAACGTATTCCATAGCTCCTCGTGAGACAGAACAACCTTTTCACAGTAGAAATTGTCAGATTTTGTGGGAATGCAATAAGAATATTCTAAATCTTCTAAGTCTTTAATTGTTGATGCACTTTCTCAAGACATTTTACATTTTAATTCATGTTATTATCTTGATAAGAGTAATTTACTATGATTTCCAGCTATAAGATCAACATGAAGTTTAAATTAATATGCACACTTGGACTCCTCTGTACTGAAAGGGTCAAATAATTACATATAGGAAGAATGTGTAATTGTTTTTGACCAAAATGAAGAATAAGTTTAAAATAGCTCTCATCCAATAAATCCAGGAGGAAATACATGCATTCTGTAAGCCACTTATAATGCTTCATCCAACTATACACTTAAAATTTTTGAAAGCCAGGCGTGGTGGTGCATGCCTTTAATCCCAGCACTCGGGAGGCAGAGGTAGGAAGACCACCGAGAGTTCGAGGCCACCCTGAGACTACATAGTGAATTCCAGGTCAGCCTGATCCAGAATGAGACCCTACCTCGAAAAAAAAAAAAAAATGAAGTATGGGCTGGGGAGGTTGCTCATGTGTTAAAGGCAAATGCTTACAAAGCATTTTGGCCCTTTGTTCAATTCCCAAGTTCATATTTAAAGTTCACAAAGTGGCATACACAGGTGAAGTTTGCAGAGGCACTAATATACCCATAGTCTCTCACTGTAAAATAAATAAATAAATAAATAAATAAATAAATAAATAAATAAATAAATCACACACACACACACACAGAGACACAGAAAACACACACACACACACACACACACCTGAAGATATTGTGAAATTTTGTATGAATTATAAAATATATAATTTTTTTAAAGAACCTGTTTCTCTACTTTGGTAATACAAATAATGTTTTGCAAAGCCTGACATTTTTTAAAAGATAAAGCAAGTATTAATGTAGATTATTGATTCATATCTTATTGCTGATAACCCATCACTGGATATTAAGTACATTCTTGCTGCCTGTTACAGTATTTAAGTTCACTTTGCCTGTAGTCATTAAGTTCCTCGTGCAGCACTTTCCAGCATCATCTACAGACTTCACCAGAGTCACAGCGGAGTTTGTGAAGACAGTGTTGCTCCAGTCATGGCTTCCTTAGTGATGTGAGTTGACTATAATACACATGCTGGAGCTGAGACCAGATTGATGAGCAAGACAGTATCATGACAGGTACCCTCCTGCATCGCTAGCTCTCTCCAGCCTTCTCCTTCAGCCTACTCTAGGATATGTTTCTTGTCTCATCCTGTTTGGATACAGGCTTACAGAAGATTTGAAATCAAGTAAAATAGATCATTAAGTACATGGACATTCTGGACCTTCCCCTGATCTACTGAGTGGTCAGTATCACACAGTATAGATTCTAGCATTTAAATTTAGTATAATTTGGATGTTTTAATTAAGTATTTTCACATTTTAGATATAGATAAAAATTGTTACTCCATGTTTGTTTGATAATATAATTTTAGAAACTAGTTTGATTTTTTGTTTGTTTGTTTTCTACTCCTTTGAAAGGCTTTTGAGTTGTCATCATCACTTTTCCTCCTCTTCCTCTAACTCCGCCTGTTCATCCTCTTCTTTCTGGGGATGTCAAACTTTGTATATATTTAATTTCTGCATGCTAGATGACTTTTAGTTGCATGTGTTTTTGAGGATATTTTTTCTTGGATATTGTTACTTAGACACATTTTGACACTTTGAGGGCTTGTTTTTAGTATGTATAAGCTGCAATGCTTAATTTGGTACTAATTAGTTTTCTCATCAGGTCAGATTGCTCTCTGCCCACTAATCTACCCACCACCCTGTGAATCAGAGTTTATTTCTGTGTGTCAAGCTGTTACCATAGTGTGTGTATGTGTGTGTGTGTGTGTGTGTGTGTGTGTGTGTGTGTCACATTGTACTTTCTCTCAATGTCTTCTGTCTATCCTGTAAGCTGTCCCTCCTTTTTCAGAGTTACCCTGGATTTACAAATATTCCTGCACTGTACTCCACAGAGAAAAATTTCTTTGAAAGAAATAAGATTGCAAAAATACAGCTTAGGTAATGTTTCCCATCTCCTCACCATCATTGTTCTTTCTTGCTATCGCCCACTGCTCTGAAAACTATGGTTGTACAGCATCCATTTTTTCATTGTATACAGAAGAAAGTCAGTGATATTATTTTCTTTCATTTTCTAAATTGAAGTACATTTTTATGTTTGTTGTGTGCATCATTGTGCATATGTATGAGTTCTGGCATACATATGCATGTGCAGAGAACAACCTGGAGTGTCAGATTCTGGCCTCCACATTGCTTGACACATGTGTTTCCGAGCTCAGAAATCCAGGCTAACTAACCCTTACAAGAGTCTCTGCCACACTTCTTATGGTAGGAATGCTGAGGTTATAGACACTTTCCCTTGCATTTGGCTTTATATGGCTTTGGGCCAGCCAATCTCAAATCTACCCATTTGCATGACAAATGGTTTACCCACTGCATTATCTCAAAAGTAGAATTTATTAGCTAAAGTCAATTTTTGTTTGATAAGAATCTAATAAACACACCCATAAGGAAACAACTATAAAACTCTGACTACTAAAGAATTTTAAGATTTTTTAAAATTAGATATCACTTTATAAACTCATCACTATTCAAGGTCAAATTATATACTAGAAACAGTGAATAGGACTTTGAATAACCTTATATGCCAATTAATTGACATTAATTTCTATCAAAATCAGGAAAATGAATAAACTTATGACAAGAAAATATCACAATATTTTATGTTGATATATTTGCGTTTATACCAATGAAGTTTTTAAATATAACTTTTAAAATATGTTAAAAGAAGAAATGGGTAAGCAAAAATTTAAAAGATCTATGGAACCTATAATACAATCTTATATTAATCTCTTGATCATAAGTGTTATTTATTCAAGGTTTTCTATAAAACTTGGCTCACTATCAGTTTTTGTTAGAGACAACTTATCATTTACAAAAATCGACAAGCAGATAACCTATATAATATTCTGATCAGTCATGTGTTTGGAATATTCAATAACAGTGGGGTTATTGTAAATATATTCACTCCAAGAATTTCTTTTGTGCACTCCTGGGAAACAAAGGCAGCACTTTTTGCGAGCTGGGGAGGCTAACAGGAAGCCTCACTAGTACTCCACCCCTAGTCTTAAACTGTGACGGGCCACGATTCTGAACTTCTCCATTCTGGAATAGTAGCTATCCATTTATTTTTTAATTTTTTGGAACTTTTTATTGTTACAACTATATAATTTTGTTACATAGTTATTCAAACTCTAGTTCCTTCATTGCAGACATTAATCTCAACCCTCCCTTTGTATCCATCTCCTTTTATTTCTTTAAACACTTTTCAATGATCTTTCCCTATGTTTCTGTCAGCTTGCCAAATTGTTCTCTCCGAGATAGACAACTAAAATGACTCTAACTCTGGAATACTGCAATTTCTTTTCTCCAGTGTCTTCGGCCAAGGATTCTGGATTAACTTAAACTGCATAATTCATCAGACTGGGACTACTGCATTCACTGTCCACCCAGGCAGTGTGCAATTTCAATTGATGACCCAAGGCTGTGCTTAAATCTTAATGTATCTTAACTTTTCTTTCTCACAGCTCCTCAAATAAGAAGTTGAAACCTTCTCTACTCTAAGGACTAAAACTCTCCTAATTTCTTTTTAATTTTTAGCACATAAGCAAGGCAAGTGGAACCTTCAAATATGAAAAAACAAATCAAAGTATGCAGGCTATTGTTTGAGGCTGGTGACTGCTAGGAAGGAGGATGTATGTGTGCATGTGTAAGTATGTGTTATGTGGGCAGGGTTTGTATGTGCATGCATGGGCACACATGAGCCACAGCATGCTTTTGATGGACAGAGCATAGTCTTGGGATGTCTGTCTCACCTTGCACCTAGATTGAGACAACATTTCACTGGCTTTGCCTCTATTAATACCAAGATAACTGGACAGCTCCACTTCCATTGTCAAAGACCCGTAGTGAATAGGGAAACAAGGGCCACTGGAGGTTCTGGTAATCCAATTTCTGATGCCATGCTTGTGTAGAATGCACTGCTAATCACTGACCCAATTCTACAGCATTTTCAACCACAATTTAAAGAATAATTAATAGGAATCTTTGTGCAGCAGGAATTACCATATAGATTAGTGAGACTCTTGCCCACTACACTGCTCCAGCCTGGGCTCTACTGTATGGCAAAATGCAGATTGGGCCGTTGCCAGACTGCAGGCCAGAAGAAACCAGGAAATGGCTTCTGTAAACATTGTGCCCTGTGCAGGCCTGGAGTGACAATAGCTACAGTCCCACGCTTGTGAGAAACCTTCTATGAGATGATCTTTCTGAAAACAGGCTGTCATTGGTCACAAAATCATACAATGATTGGTCAGCCAAACCCCTTAAAAGCCCCCACACTTCCTTGAATAAATGAGTTGGCAGCAGGTCACCCTCTGCCTGCTTCCACCCAATTCCTGGAGTCTGTGTAGTGACTCCGCGCCTCTCACTCCCTACTTGGCAGAGACCCTGCCATCCCTCCTGAGCTGGCCCTAGGGGGGACCCCAACACTCTACCATCTCTATGTCCAGTATTTCCTGGTGGAACACATGCTGTGGACCATATTTCTAAAATCAATGTATATTAGAGTTACATTTTTATCTTTGACTTTCTTTTTTCTACCAATTTCCACATTTGGTCTGGCCATCTCATACTTCGGAAATGAACATTGGTTTAATGATAATTATACTATTTTTTTGTTAATTTCTTTATTTCATCTTTAATTCATTCATTAATATGCATAGGTAGCAGTTATTACTATACTTTACATGAGAGGATAAACAGAGGCCATGCACTCACTGTGATCTTTACTAATGGCCCTACTCCCGTCCTCTGTCCATGCTTCTATGGTCGACTGCTTCCATTGGTATAATCTTTTCAATTTTTTTAGATTTAAAAAAATATTTTATTTATTTATTACACACACACACACACACACACACACACACACACACACACATATATATATATATATATATATATATATATATATATATATAGAGAGAGAGAGAGAGAGAGAGAGAGAGAGAGAGGCAGCATAGGCATGCTAGGGCCTCTACTCACTGCAGTCTCCAGATGTATGTGCTTCCGGCTTACATAGGTACTGAAGAAATGAACCTGGAAATGAACCTGGATAGGCTTTGCAAACTAGCATCTTAACTGCTGAGCCATCTCTCAGCACTAATTTTAAAATTAATTTTAATGCAATTTTTATATAATTGAAATATAATGACTTAAAATCCTTTCTTCTACTTATTTCCCAACATTTTCACCCTCTGATTGCCCTGTGAAATTTACATAATTAAAAATATGACCATGGGCTGGAGAGATAGCTTAGGAGTTAAGGTACATGCCTTCAAAGCTCAAGGACCCAGGTTTGATTCTCCAGGTCCCACGTAAGCCAGGTGCACATGGTGGTGCATGTGTCTGGAGTTCATTTGCAGTGGCTAGAGGCCTTGGAGCATCCATTTTTACTCTCTATCTCTCTCTCTCTCCCTCTCTCTCTGTCTCTAATAATAAATAAATAAAAATAAATCTTAAAAAAAAATACAACCCCAAATGCAAAACATCAAACTTTCTAGATCAATGAATACTTATCATATCTTTCTATTTTTTTTTTTTTATTTCCTATAAAACAATATTACCCACTGTAACCTACTGGCTATTATGTTACATGTCTTGTAGCTTAATTTAGAATATGATAAAATTATATTTCTTTATTCCATCATTCTGCTCATTTTCAAGTTTTAAACCCTAAATCCACTTCTTTCTCTGAGCATTGGGTAGTGATAATGTGCATTTCTTCATTTATTATCCATACAATATCTTTATGTATGTTTCCCTTACCCTGAAGTCATACATTGTTGTATTGCCTACTCAATATTGAAATTTAGGAAATTCAAAAAAAAAAAAAAAAAAAAAAAGTAAATAAGGGCTGGAGAGTTGGCTTAGTGGTTAAGGCACCTGTCTCCTAAGCCTAAGAACACAGGTTCCAATCTCCAGGTCCCACATTTAGCCAGATGCAAAGTGACACAAGGGTGCAATGCCACACTTGACCACAAGAGGGCGAATACATCTGGATTTCATTCACAGCTGCTGAGAGGCTGCTGGCGCTCCCATCTCTATCTCCCTGTCTCTCTCCAAAAAAAAAAAAAAAAAAGTAAATAAAACAACATAGGCTTAGTTTGTTAAATCCCCATACTGGCTTTATCTGATTCCACATATATTCTAAGAAAGAGAGAAATAGAAGATGAAAGAGAAGAAAGAAAGGGATAAAAGAAATAAGAAAGAAGGATGTTTTTTTTTTTTTGTTCTGCCTATTTTATAGAGTGCTTACATCAATTCCCAATTATAGAAAATGGAGTGTTAAGCCTCTACGATGACAACCACCTCTATCATTAAAGAAAAAAAGCCCACAAATTATCAAATCCCCTATTCTACCTCCTAACTATGTTAAGTGCATCCACTTCTCCACACACCACCTGGCATTTGCTTATTTTCTTCACCATTACAACATTTCACTTAGATTCCCACATCAACTTCAGACTCTTCTAACTTCTGCTTTTCTTCTATCCCACAATATATAATTCTTAGTGAAGACATAAAATGGTTCTAAAATGCAAATAACTCCATTACATTTGTCTATCTAATAGAATTTAAGGTCTTCTGTTATCCTCAGGAAAAAGGCCAACTGCTTTAATGTGTCATCTATCACCATCCCTTTATAAGCTTCCGCATGCTTATCTTACCAGGTTTTTATAGACCCCGTTACTTTGTGTTAAAAGTATAGTGACTTTCTTCTCACTCCACAAATGTGTATTCTTTGTCTTCATCTCAGTGATTATCTATGATACTCTCTCTAGCAACAACTCTCTTTCATTCTGTTATTTCTATCACACATTTGTCTTGTCCTTGAGCATCTCTGTGATGCCAATGTGACATATATTTGTGTTCTTTTGGCTCCTTTGTGTGTTGTAAATGATCACAGTATTAGGTTGTATATTTTTCTTGCTTTATGTTCTGTATGTATATCACTAAAATGTGACTATAATGTAAAATTCTAATTTTAATAAACAACTTAAGGCTATATATCTAATAACCATGGATAAAATGCCTTTTTATAAGAAAGATAAAGAATCATTTAAAAGACCAACAAAAAGCCAGGCATGGTGGTGCACACCTTTAATCCCAGCACTCAGAAGGCAGAGGTAGGAGGATCGCTGAGAGTCCGAGGCCACCCTGAGACTACATAGTGAATTCCAGGTCAGGCAGAGCCAGAGTGAAACCTTACCTCAAAAAAAAAAAAAAAAAAAAAAAAAAAGACCAACAAAATATTATCTCTAAATGTATTTAAAGAGTATTTCAGTAGCCATACTTGGTGAAATTTAATAGCAAATATTCAACTACCTTAGACAAACAATGCATCTCTTTTTTAAAAAATTTACTTTTATTTATTTATTTATTTGAGAAAGGGAAAGGGAAAAGAGAGGGAGAGTGAGAATGGGCATACCAGGGCCTCTAGCCACTGCAAACGAACTCCAGATGCATGTGCATCTGGCTTACGTGGGACTTGGAGAATCGAACCAGGATCCTTAGGCTTCATAGGCAAACACCATAACCATTAAGTCATCTCTCCAGCCTTTTTTTTTTTTTTTTTATTTGCTTATTTTTTTAAAGATTTTTATTTTTATTTATTAGAGTCAGAGATAGGGAGAGAAAGTCTTTTGCATAACTTGACATGTTCTTTTCCCCTATCTGAGTTCATACTAAGTATACTGAATTATTATACTGAGATCATATTCTTCAAGAAAAATAAACTAAACTGTTCAAATGGGGCTGGAGAAATGGCTTAGTGGTTAAGGCATTTGCCTGCGAAGCCAAAGGATCCTGGTTCAATTCTCCAGGACCCACATAAGCAAGATGCACAAGGGGCACATGCATCTGGAGTTCATTTGCAGTGGCTAGAGGCCCTGGCAAACCCATTCTCTATTTGTCTGCCTCTCTTCCATCTCTCTTTCTCTGCTTGCAAATAAATAAAATTTAAAAAAATAATAATAATAATAAACTGTTCAAATGATATTATTTAGATTTTATTTTCAATCAGTCTGTGGATATGATTTAAATATAAAGTGAGGAATTTTTATAGTAAAATTGTAACATTTACAATTAGAAATATATTCATAGCTTGAATAATAAAATATTAAACAAATCAATGATTGGATCAAACAGAAACAACAATGCTTTTGCCATGTTTTATTTGCCAATGAAACTATTAGATCCTTATAACACAAATAATTATTCTACATTAAAATAACTTCCCAACGTGGCAGATATAAGTCAATATACATTGACATGATTCTCTTGAAGATTGAACTCACATTGTGAATCTGAATTTACCTCCTCTGTACTTTTATTTTCTAGTCCACTTCCCCATTGTGTTTATTACATTAAGGAACTCATCTACAATTTTTTGCAAGTGAGAAACTTGACCTTCACAACTGATTTGCACTTTACTCTCACACTGACAAGCTAATTAGCATAAAATTTTTGATTTTGTCTTCATAATATCCCAGCAGTGAATTTCACAGAGGATAGGCATAGAAAATTCTTTGATAATTACCTCAGTGTTATTAAAAATGACATATTTAAATTTCACATATCTTGAAACAACAAATGTGGAAGGACACCCTCACAACATTCTCCAGATTGATACAAAGGAAGAAAGTAGAATACAGAAGCTTGGAGATTGTTTTCCAACAGACTGCATGCAAGTGGATACTTGATGTAAGTCCTATACAGTAGGGCTTTATTCTTGACCTGAAAGATTCTAGAAAGTGCTGTCTGCATATAACCTTGCCAATTCATTTGATAACTTTGTTTAGAGCAGCTAAAAGATCTTTGGGAATATAATCTTCTAAATCTGCACCCCTCCATCTATTGAGTGTATACCATATGTGTTCACCTTAGGGGTAATCAGTCTACTGTATAGTTTAAGCCATTGTTTTAGCTCATTAACCTGCAGATTGTACTTCTGGAGCTTTCTCTTATTATAAAGACTTCTGGAGAGACTACATTCCTAGTGTCTACCAGTTGTAGTAGCTGGTTTCCATGCGGTAGAGTCACCCTCATTTCTTTTCTTCCATTACCTGTTTATCCACTGTCTGCTATTTTTCCCCACTCCTGTCCTTTCTTCCTTCTTCCCACATTGAATTAGTACAGATCTTCTTGATATTTTCTAAAGTACAAAAGGTCATACAGTGTGATTAATTTTCACTTCATTCTAGGAAGGAAATGAATCTAGTCATACAATTTGGATTTAACCTGATATACAATGGATGCATTTGTGGGTTTCAAATTGAGTTGAAAATATGGGAAATATGTTTACAAATAAGAGAAGTCCATAAGTGGAATAACTATATTCAACTAGTGAAAATAATGTTAAGCAAAATTGAATGACATGTTGTAGGTCATTGAAGGGCCTTACAGCTAATTAAAGAAATGAGCATGTTTGAAATTCATCTATTCTCAAATTGAATTTCACATCTAATAGAGTTCATATTTGATTCTCCATACAGTCTGGAAAGCTCTATCTGTATGTGAAGCCTCAAGAGCAAAAAACTATATTTTCCTCTGTTGTGGCCAGAGTTTTCATTCAGTTATAGAAGAGCAACAAGTATTTTGTTCAAATCCTGTCAGAAGAGGTAGAATATTTAAGTATAAAACAATGAAATTGTCATTAAACTTTTAAAAGTAAATATCTGTTCTGTCCCTTTCTTTTCTATATTCTCTGAAGTAAAACTAGTTTTGCATATTAAAAATGTCAAAATACAAATTGAAAATGTCAAAAAATCATAATAGTTTGAAATTATTTAAGAAACTGAGCTATATTTTTTCACACTTTCTAGTATATTATAATGAATACTGAATTTCTAATATTTAACTTGTTTTTCTATATAATACCAAATGTCTAGCTGAAATTGATTACATTATGAAAATCAAGTGCATACGCATTTAATTTATAAGTAAGAATAACATATGCATGTTATTGTACCATATTTGCATTTACATTTGAAATCAGATTCTGGATTTACTTTTAATGAAATATTAATTGCAGTCTCTTTTCAACATTACTTGAAATAATTCACAAATATGAGTTTATAACAGTAGCTATAAAATACTAACCTTGATTGTGTTACTATAAAAAGAGTGATACAAGTCAGTGATTTTGTGATATACACTCACACACACACACACACACACACACATATTGAGAAAGACAGGTGCTGTTGAAACACGTATGTGATTTTGGAGATATTTAGCTGAATAAGTTCTCACCTATACTAAGCTCAATTCAGAGCTATCTTAAATCAATGAAATATATCTGAAATTCATTCCAAGTAAAGACTTGTTGACAGATAATGACATGAGAATAAAACTAAAACAACTATGTCTCATTAGGAGACAAGTAAACAGGAACTTAAGTAATCCTGACACATAGAAAAGCTCATCCTGATGAGCATTGAAAGGATGAACACAGTGAATTTTAATTCCCTAAGGATTACTTGTTTCCTTAAGGACTGACATCTTTAAATCTTCCATGGCACTATGCAAAGCTATTTAATACTCATGTCTGTTTTGCTATAGAAAGTTTTTGTAGAAAGCTATAGAAAGGGGCTAGAGAGATGGTTCAGTGGTTAAAGGTGCTTTCTTGAAAAGCCTGATGACCTGAGGCTTTTCACTCACCAGAACAAACATAAAGTAAGATACATTGGCAGGAGGCCCTGTTGCACCCATTTATTCTCTCTCTTTAAAGAAATAAATTTTCATTCAAACTTTTTTTGTGTTCTCAATAATGTGATTAAATATTACATATTTGGTTAGGATTTTGATTATCTTCTAATAATGTATTATTTTCCTATAGATCAAACAGGCATATATATATATATATATATATATATATATATATATATATATATATATATATACACACACACATGTGTGTGTGTGTGTGTGTGTGTGTGTTTGTGTGTGTGTGTATGTATGTATGTATATGTATATATAATGTACAGCAGCATCTACTTATTTTATTCTGGAAGAATAAATTGTGTAAGGCAGTATGTTTTAAAAAATCATAAAACTAAGTTGCTTTGATGTAAAATACTACCAGTAACTGACTTGTGCACCATGCTTCCTTCACACTTACACATGTCAAAGTTTTTACACATGCCAAAATTGTCCAGAGTGAAGTATTTGAGCTCTCTTGGCTGTCTTCCCTCAAAACAGAGTTGGCCCTTTTGGGAAGAAGTCCTGGAAAGGCAGCATATCCAGGAGGAAGAGAACATTTATTCAAAGCCAAAACACCTATGTGCTTCCTTGTTGTGTATGTGTGATTTATACTTTTTCACTTAGCAGCTTGATCCTATAACTTCATTTCTTTCTTCTTCAGAGACTGAGTCAGGTTGTGCCTCATAGTGCTGGTATAGGTGTCAGAGACTCAGCACATCTGCCACTCGCCTGTGCTCATGTCTAGGGCAGGCACAGCGAACAATGCCAACACCAATAAAGCGCTTCCTTGCTGGTTCCATGGTAAACATCCTTGTGATCTCTTCCAATTCATTATCTATATAGTCCTTAGGATTGATCTTAACACCTGCTTCAGCACAATCAAAGGCACATTTGTATGTCATCAGTGAACCCAACGTTTTTACTTCATCTTCACTCACATCAGCCCTGTACAGGATGCCTCCCTTCCATGGTGTGTTATGTTGACTGTGGTGGGCCCAACAGCCTTCAATGTCCTCCCAGGAGCAATAGTCATTCCGGATGGGGAAAGGGGGACACAGCACTTGTTTGTAGGACTTGACGATCCTTAAGGTGCCCTGCACTTTGTTCAGTTTCTGCTCCTCCCTTTTCTGGGTTCACAGGTCCTCCACTGGTGTGTCTTCCATGATGCTGGGACAGGGGTTGAGAAAGCCCTCTACATTCTCGAAGAATTAGGATCCTCCTCGTGGTCGGTGACCACCTCTCTATAGTGGAGGCAGACAGGTAGCATAAGCTCAGATTGCAAGACAGCATCAGCAGTAGGCTGTTAGGTGCCCAGTGGGACAGCCAAGAGCTTCACTCAGACAGAGTACATGTACAGTACATGTACAGAGGGAGAAGCAGGGATCCTCCTACTTCAGCCTCCTGAGGGCTAGGATTAAAGACTTGCACCACCACATCCAGCTAATTAATTTTATTTTCATTTTATTTTGTTTATTTATTTATTTTTTTTTTTTTGAGGTAGGGTCTCACTCTGGCCCAGGCTGACATGGAATTGACTATAGTGTCAGGGGGCTCAAATTCATGCTGATCCTCCTATATCTGCATCCCAAGTGCTGGGATTAAAGGTGGACACCACCACACCCATCATGAAACCATATTTTTAATGTTTTCTGCCACTTCTATATTTTGGAAAAGTAAACTGTATATTATTCAAAATATGATGAAACCTTTATGAAGTACTCTTTTAGATGTATTTATATACAAACTTCAATTTACATTTAAATGAATAATTTTAATAAATATATAAATACAATAATGCAGGACAGTGTATCCATAAATGTAGTAAGGATCAGGTTTTTTTTTTTTTTTCACTATAATCACTTGATTTTAATTAAGTAGAAACTTTGTATGGACACATCATGTGTCAGTACCTTCATTTCCCTACTCCCTGCCCACATTGCATTGAGGGCCCTCCTCACTGTGTTGCTGATATTCACCATGGGGTTGTGGTTTATGTGTTATGAGAGGAACAGTCATTCATTGTGTGGGGGAGAGTCAATGTGTCTGGATATACCCTCCCACCCTTTGGCTCTTATAATCTTTCCGCCCTGGTTCCACAAAATTTCCTGAGCTGTGGTGGGTGTGTTTTAAGTGTACTTTAGTGTGGAGTGCTTAGAAGCTTCTGGGTTTCTGCTTCGGTATGGTTTGTGTATCCTCAGTGTCTCTCTCTCTCTCTATCACCCTGGTGCAGGAAGTCAGAAGCATCGTGGGAGCAGCACTATTGCTCTGTGGTTTCACTGGGACTAGCTGATTTGTGAGGTAGTCAGCTACCTTTCCTTTCCTTTTGATAGATTTTGTTTGTTCTGGTTCTCACTGTCTTCTGAAAAAGAAAAAGAAAAGTTTCTTCAACATAGAGTGAGATATGCAAAGTTAAAAGGGATAAGCATTGTTAATGTAGAGAGGTTGATGAGTGTAGATTTTCTTTTGGCCAAAAATTATTGAGAGCATCTTGTTGTAGTTCATAATCTTGGTCTCCATAGGATTTTGATTTGGTTCCCAGTTCTAGCTATGGGTTATTTTTTTTTATTTATTTATTTATTTATTTATTTATTTATTTATTTATTTATTGTGGTTTTTCCAGGTAGGGTCTCACTCTGGCTCAGACTGACCTGGAATTCACTCTGTATTCTCAGGGTGGCCTCGAACCTAGTGATCCTCCTGCATCTGCCTCTTGAGTGCTGGGATTAAAGGCGTGTGCCACCATGCCCAGCTCTGGGTTCCTTTCTACTGAGTGATGGCTTAGCCAGTCAGCAAGCTGTTGGTTACTTACCTAGGCTGGGTACCATTATTGCACAAACATGTCCATCATGTCAGGCTGGTTGCTTTCATATACCAGTGTCTGCTGCTAGCACACAACATTGTTGGTCATTTTTTCCCAACAGCTTATGGAGCACTTTCAAGCAGTATACTGGATCACCATCTGGAAACTGGCTTCCTTGCAGATTCCAGCAGAACTCTCATTTGTTCTTTTTGGCAGCATGTACTGTCTTCAGCAAAAGGTCTTAGATTTTACCTCTGGTAGGTAATCAAGAGCTTTGGCAGAAGCCTGTCTTGTTTTGGGGACCTTGTAAGTCTCTCCAATTAACAGCTCAGTTGGTGTTGTTGAACCATTGCTGGTACTAGGGGTTATAAGCCAGAGCCAAATGTTTTAGGGATAGGATTCATGACACGCTCATCAGGGCCTTTCTTTCCTGTCAGTCCCTGCATACTCCTGTTGAGGATTGTATCATTTAGTCTTCTATCCAGGAGAATGTTTTGAATGGTACCAATTCATTCTGGACTTAGTTTTGTATATATCTCCCACTTCCCTTTCATTCCCCTCCATCCAAACATTCCCATCCCTCTTGTTTGTCCATCAATTGCTTGTCAGTTATGCCTACAACTCAAACTGTTTCAGGTTAGGAGCATGCAGTGCATGCAGGGTGAACATGCAGCATTTGTCTTTCTGTGCTTGTGTGAGTTTGCT
This sequence comes from Orientallactaga sibirica, assembly GCA_036365145.1. Classification (NCBI taxonomy): domain Eukaryota; kingdom Metazoa; phylum Chordata; class Mammalia; order Rodentia; family Dipodidae; genus Orientallactaga; species Orientallactaga sibirica. Next base: position 27,971,313 of record JAEOAD010000024.1, read on the forward strand.
TAGTATGATCTGTTCCAAGTCTGTCCATTTCCCTACAAATTTTATTATATATTATTTTCTCTTACTGCTACAAATTTGATTATATATTATTTTCCCTTACTGCTAAGTAGAATTCCATTATTTATATGTCCCACATCTTTATAATACAGTCATCCATCACATGATGGCCGTCAAAGTTGATTCAAGTTCTTATCTACCATGAATTGAGAAGTAACAAATGTGGTTGAGAAATTATCTCTGCAATGAAAAGTGGAGCCTTTACAGTAGATGCACAATAAAGGAATAGCAAGATGAGTGGGTAGCTCTACTTTATTTTCCATTCCTTTCTTTTATTTTCTTTCTTAATTTGAGAGAGATAGAGGAGAAAAGAAAGAGAGAGAGAGAGAGAGAGAGAGAGAGAGAGAGAGAGAGGAAGAGGCAGTGAATTGGCATGGATTCCAAATGTGTGTCAGCCTTGGGTGTATCTGCGACATTGCATGCTTGTGGTCACTTTTGCATCTTACTAAATGTGGGACCTGGAGATTTGAACAAGCATTCTTAGGTCTCACAGGCATGGGCCTTAACCACTAAGCCATCTCTCCAGCCCTATTTTCATTTTTTCTCCCCAGAGCTTTCCATATTGATTTCCATAGAGGTTGTTCAAGTTGACATTCCCCTTAGCATTGAATGAGGTTTTCTCTTTCCTCACATCCTTGCCAACAGTTATTGTCATTTGATTTTTTTTTTTTTTTTAATTATTGCCATCCTGACTGGAGTAAGTAGAATTTCATAGTTGTTTTAATTTGCATTTCCCTGATGGTTTAAGATGTTGACTATTTTCTTAAGGGGGTACTAGAAATTTGTATTTCTTCTTGAAAAATCCCTGTTTAGTTCTCTACCTAAAAATTTTTGAGTGGATTTTTGATTTTTTTTTTTTTTTTTTCTTTTTTGTTTTTGAGGTAGGGTTTTACTCTAGCCCAGGCTGACCTGGAATACACTATATATTCTCAGGGTGCCCTTGAACTCACAGCAATCCTCCTACCTCTGCCTCCTGAGTGCTGGGATTAAACCTGTGAGCCACCACAATTTTTTGAATTTTTGTTGGTGAGATTTCTTTTTTATTATTTTATTATTTATATATTATAGATATTAAGCCTCTGCCATGGTGTTCCTAGTGAAGATTTTTTTTTTCCCCAATCACATGGGTAGTCTTTGGCTCTGTTTATGGTATGTTTGTCTGTACAAAAGCTTTTTAGCTTCATGAGATTGCACTGTTTGAGTGATTGTTGACTTTCTTGGGCTCCTGGGGTGTTGTTCAAGAAGTCTTTCTCTTTTTCTATGTCACGGAGAGCTCTGTCTATTTTATCTTCCAGTCATTTAAGAGTTTCAGGTCTTATATTGAGGTCATTAATCCATTCTTAATTGATTTTTACACATGGTGAGGGAGCATGTCTACTTTCATTTTTCTGCATGTAGTAATCCAATTTCTCCAGAACCAAAATTTCTCCAGTGTACGTTATGGATTCCTTTGTCAAAATCAAAGCTTCATAGAAACAGTTGGGAGCAGTCTCTTTTCTCCAATTATGTGAAAAAGGTTGAGAAAATGTGATCTCACTTCTACATTGAAGATTTGGTAGCATTTACCTGAGAATCCATCTATTCCTGGACTTTTCTTTTTGGGAGGTTATGTTTTTAAGTTTTAAGTCCCAATTCATGTAATATCTTTGTTTTGAAGATTTATCTGCTTTGAATTTAGTTTTGGTTGGTGGCATGTGTATAGCAATTCATCCATTTCTTCCAGAATATCCAGTTTTGTGAAGTAGTAGTTTAGGAAATATGTCTAAAAAATTCTTCAAATTTCATTGATACCTGTTGTGACCTCTGCCTTTTCATTTCAAATTTTGATAATTATACATTTTTTTTTATAAATTTGATTGAATTTCCCAGGGGTTTATCAATTTTATTTATTTTTGAAGAATCAACTCTTGGATTCATCAATTTTCTTAATTGTTTTCTTAGTTTATAACTTATTAATTTCTTCTATGATCTAAATCATTTCTTTCCATGTGAAAATATTAGGGTTAGATTGTTCTTATTTCTCCAATGCCTTTAGGTGGAAGGCTAGGTTAATAATCTGAGATCTTTCTGTCTTTATTACGAAGGTAGCTATACTATAAATTTTCCCCTTAATACTGCCTTCATTGAGCCCCATAATTTTTGATATGTGGTGCTTCTGATATCATTCTTATCTAGAAATTTTATATTTTTTACATTTCTTCCTTGACCCATTCATTATTTAATAATATGTTGTTCAGTTTCCAGTAGCAGGTATAATTTGTGTTATTTCTCTTGTTAGCACTCTGGTCTGATATGATGCTGGAAGTTACATCAATTTTCCTCAGTTCATGAAGGCATTTTCTTTTGTTGTTTGGTTTTTCGACTTATGGTATCACTCTAGCTCAGGCTGACCTGGAATTCACTATGTAGTGTCCAGGTGGCCTTGAACTTATGGTGATCCTGCTACCTCTGCCTCCTGAGTGCTGGGATTAAGGGTGTGAACCACCTTGCTGTGCATGAAGGCACATTTTATGCCCTAATATATGATCTATTTTGGAGAACATTCTGTAGTCTGCTGAGAGGAATGTGTATTCTGAAGAACTGGGGATGAATATTCTGTAGATGTCTGTTATGTCTAGTTGTCTATTGTATTTATAAGCTCTATTATTTTTCTTTTGAATTTCTGCTTGTATACTCTGTCTACTGATGATAGTGAGGTACTGTGATGATATTGGGATTTATTTCTATTTTGTTATCAAATATGTTTTATTTTATAAAATGTTTTGCACCTGTGTTTATGTGTTTAGTGCATTTTATGATTGTGATATCCTCTTCTTGAATCATTTCTTTGATGAAAAAAAAAAAAAAAAAGATCTCCTGCTGCGTGTGTGGTGGCACAGTTTTAATTCCAGCACTCAAAAGATCACCATACCTTCTTCGTGATTTTTGATTACTTATTGTTTGAAGATCATTTTGTTAGATATTAATATTTTTACCCCAACTTTAATCATATTGTATTAGATTGGGTTATAAACAGACATGTGCAGATTCTAGAGGTTGCACATGCAACATGATATCTGGGGAATTAGCTAGTAAGGAATGGGTGTTCAGGCATACTCAAACCATTTGATCACAGTGTTGAGCACAGGGGAAAAGAGGCTGGAGAACCCAGACCCAGGAAGCTAGGAAACTGGGAGCAAAAGCCAGCTCCCACAGTGGCATGTACATGCTCTGGTACAAGGGAACAGGGAGTTGAGGAACCAGGAGGCAGAATGCCAGGGATCCAGAAGTGAAATGCCTGCTCCTGCAGACAGGGTTCAGGGTGCTCCACACAAGCAGCAGGGGTTCAGGGTATGGGGAACTGAGAAGATGGGAAAGAACCAGGAGCTTTAGCCTATCACTCTCTGCAGGCACTTTCTTAGTGTAGGGGAACAGGAAGTTTTGATCTCGAAGGTTAAAACACAGCAAAGCAAAAATATTCTATTGTAATGAATGGTTCATAAGAGAATGGGTGTAATTTGCCTCATCTACTTTTGTACAATAGAAACTTTCTGTATGTCATGTGCTTTTTTTCTCCATGGTCCATTAATTAAATATATAAAGGATATAAAATAATCATCTCAATATCAAGTGTTGTAAAGTTTAATTTGTACTCTCAATTTGGCTGGCTTCAGCACAACTTTGGAAATTACTGAAGTCACATTAAAATGGTGTTTCCAGAAAGACTTGCAAAGGAGGGAGAGTCACCCTGAAAGTTCTAGGCAAGCGGTTTCTTCCTGTTTCCTAGCTGTCATGATGTGAAGCTTCTATTCTCTGTGATGCATTCCTCAGCCATGCTAGACTAACAAAACCCTCTGAAATTAACAGTAAAATTGAACAAAGGTTATTTTGCTAAGGAATTGGCTGTGCTCTTGTAAAACTAACACTACTGTGAGAATTATGAGAAAGTCTTCAAATGTAGATTACACACAATGACAGAGTAATAATTTTAAGTTAATAATAAAGAAAACGAGGGGTTCATAATATGATTTTATTTTGAATTATCAAGGATATGTATGTCTAACTTAAATTTTTAAATGCCATCTTAGAATATTCTAAAAATATTAATCAAGTAAGCATATTTACTCTCTGTAATAGTCAGCATATAATCATATTTCTAATTCATTCTTTAAAATTAATTATACATTGAAGTATATTCATTAATTTGATCAATGCACAAACATAAAAAATACACAAAATTTTAAAATATAATATAATTGTTGGGCTGGAGAGACGGCTTATTGGATAAAGCACATGCCAACAAAGCCTGAGGATCCCATTTTGATTCTCCAGGTCCCACATAAGTCAGATACAGAAGGGGGTACACACATCTGGAGTACATTTGCAGTGGCTAGAAGCCCTGGTGTGCTCATTCTCATTCCCCCTCTCTCTCTTTCTCTCTGTCTCTGATAAATAAATAAATAAATAAATAAATAAATAAATAAATAAATAAATAAAATCTTTAAAAATATATATCTTTAAAAAATGATATAATTGTGTTTTTACCTCCTAATAAAAATATATTTCTTATGATGTAGAATTTTAGACCTTATAAACTTATATAATTATAGCAGAGTCAAACATTAAAATATCAACATGTGAAATACTTGGATATACATACATATGATAAAAATATCCACATGAGTGCTGAGTATGTGTTTTGACATAAAAAATAGAAATAAATATGATTATCAATGTAGTAGATGCTGGTTTAAAGAACAACACTGTGTAACTTAGATAAGTTATTTGTTTTTTTGCATTTCTTTTTGTAAATGTCTTCCCTGCTTTTATAATCTGTCTTTGAAGGCTGGGTTTAATCTAATGTGATACCATATATAAAATCATATGGGTATATAGTTTAGAAGTCTAAGAAAAATAGTAAATATACTGTATTTTGTAGCATTCTATATATTTTTTCATTTTAATGATATCTTAAAATCTCAATTGTCTGTTTAAAACTAACTGAATTTTTATTTTATTATGTTAACTTTCCACTTAGTAATATCTCTATTTCACAAGGCTTTGCATGTGATTATTGCATGATTGAATCACTTGCTCTTTTTAATAGATGTGCCATGATTGCCAGCACATGATATAAATTTGAATTTTAAGAGCTAAGTATATAGCTCATTATACAGTTCAGGGTACTGGCCAAGAATGCACAGAGGCCTAGGTTCGATCCTATGCACTACATAAACCTGAGCATTTACTTATGTTAGTTAGAAATATACTTTTCCTATATGAACATACTTTGTTAGTAAATTCTGAATATTTGATTTTGGTTTAAAACTAAAATTCTGCTGTAACACCAGCTCTTTAGAGGTAGAAGCAGGCAGATTAAAAATTCAAGGCCATTGTCAGATACACAGCAAAATCAGCTAGGGATATATAAGACCCTGTCTAAAATAAGTTCATAAATTTGAATTATGAAATTTTGGTGGATAGCTTTGTTGTATAGTATTTCCTTTGCATTTGACTAATTTGGTTTCTGTCATTTTCCATTTGTGTTTCCATATAATTTACAGGGAAAAATACCCAAAGTCCAACAGGAAGTTCTAAAGAGAATTAACTTGGCATACACCACTGCTACCAGTGATGTTAGCCTCTGACAAAGCCCGGTAGCAAAAGTACTACATGTTGCAAGCAGCTTACCCCTTTTGTATGGAGCACATATTTTGTTTAGCCTCCAGAAGAAAAAAAAAAAAAAAAAAAGAATGTCTTTAATTAAGGTACTATAATAGGCAACTCCAGACATGTGTAGGTATCCCAAGAACAAAAAAAAAAAAAATAATAATAAAAAAGCACAATTTATATTATCTTCAAGGCTGAGTATTATATTTGAATTATATAAGTGATATGATTAATAGGAATTTTGGACATTAAAGTATGCCTCACAAAGAATAGTATTTCCATTTACATAGCTCTAATGTTTTTAATGGAGATCTACCCTAAAAATGGAAGTAAATATCTAGGTTTATTTAAAGCATTTTCTTCTACATATAACAAGATATTTTTATTTAAGGTTAAAATGTTTTCCCAGAACACAGCAGTCATGCCTTAAGTTTGTTAATAGTGTTTGCATCAATGTTGGCTTTCATTGGAAAACATAGTGATACTTATAATTTTGTTGGAGGTAAATGTATTGACTTAATGATTAATACCACCTATTATTTAAAATCTTCCTGAAACTTAATACTAAATAAATATTAAAACAGCAGAAATAACAAAATATAGTCATTAGAAGACAATATGTATTGGCTATATAAATTTATTATATTATGTCTTAAATTTACTTGTATTACTTAGAAATATACTTTTCTTATGTGGGCATACTTTATTAGTAATTTGTGAATACTTGATTTGTGTTGAAAACTAAAATTTTCTAATGATATCTGACATCTGACATCATCTATCCAGATTTCGTGAGTACATTTGTGTGAGACCGTGATACTAATTATTATTGATTTCAACTTTTTTTTTTTTTTTTTTTTTGGTTTTGCGAGGTAGGGTCTCACTCTGGCTCAGGCTGACCTGGAAGTCTCTATGTCTTCTCAGGTTGGCCTTGAACTCTCGGCGATCCTCCTACCTCTGCCTCCTGAGTGCTGGGATTAAAGGCTTGCGCCACCACGCCCAGCTTGATTTCAACTTTTTAAAAAATATTTTATTTATTTGTAAGGAGAGAGTGAGGGAGAGAAAGAGGAGAGAGAAAAAGAGAGAAAAGTGTGCCTACCATGGACTCCTGCCACTGCAAACAAACTCCAGATTCATGTTCCACTTCATGCATCTGGCTTTATGTGGGTTGTGGGGAATCTAACTCAGGCTGTGATACTTCGCAATCAAGTGGCTTAACCACTGAGCAATCTATCCATCCCAATGATTTCAAGTTTAAGCATTTGTAATAATTGTTGTTCCTTGCAACGGAATGGAAATACTCTTTAAAATACATACAAGCAGAAATAATCACATGCTTAAGGAAAGGTAGGACTAGATGCTTAAGAGATTCTGAACAAATGCTCATGAAAACAGGAGCAGCTACATCATGATGAAATTGCATTACATTAACTGTGATTGTCCTTGCCTGGACACATTTTCAGTTAGCTCACCACATCATGCTTTTCTGGGATTCTCATGTAAGTGATCCCTGTAATCTCTTTCAGAATCTAAAAACATAGAACAGCCCTGAAATCAGGAAAATATCCTCTTTCTCTAGGCAGTTTAATCTACTGAGGCAGCAGGCAAATACTAAACATGTCTGAGGATTTGGAAAACATGCAATCTCAGAGCTAACAAAAATTTCTCTGCCTCACAATACAATCCCAAGTGAGGCTGAAATTACTCCCTTTCAGTTCTCACTATACTGAATTCTTCTTTGAATCTTACCCACTTTCTTCTTAAGCTTTCTTTGGGTGCAAGGAAACATTGTTACAGCAGCTACAAGGTCACCTACAACCACACTTTCACCCACCAAAATTTATTTGAAACTTTGGTTACAGGTGTGGATTTCTGCTTATGGAGTTTAGGTTGCAATTCATTCTGAGAAGGTGAAGCTCTTTCATTGACCTTCCAGATAGCTTTTCTTCTACTTTCCCTGTAAATTCGTTATTGCTCTGAACTACATGGCATTCAACTACACCACCCTCTCCATATCCCTGTTATCATCTGGAAACTGCTTTCATCAAAATCTTTAATAACAAACTTGGAGTTACATCTCTAGATCATGCTGCTAATACATTAACATCACTGAAGATGAGCTAGTCAGAAATTCATGCGCTTATTTGATTTCCTTAGCAACAAGATCATTTTCTACATCATTTCATGCATCTGTCCTATGCCTTGTTGGTTGCAGGTAATGGTGTCTATAACTCTGTACTTGTTAGCTATTCTCTTCTTTGATGAGAGTGTTCAGTATGTCCGTTTATTCTTGCAAATCGTTTCTATAGTCACATACGTCAAATACAGCATCTCTACAGCCCTACTCATCAATTCACGTGACATATCATCCCTACTTGCAACTCAAATAATCTCCATTATGTAGGTATTATTATAGACACTTATTTTCAAGGAAATTGAGGCTGAGAAGGTTATATCACTTGTCAGAAGTTACTTTCATGATAAGCTTTAGAAATGAGTTCCACTTTAGTACAGTATGGCTTAGCATTTGTGTCCTGATGTATTGCAGCTAGTTACCTTAAAGTATAAAAAGGCTTTAGCTGTGTATGTTTACATTTGTCATTAATACCAAATTTTAATAATTCTCTGGCCAGTATGATGTTTGACAGAGTGTTGTAAAGGAAAGACCTAGGTAAACATCTAGCCCCAAACTTTTTATTTTTATTATTTTATTTTATTTTATTATTTTATTTTTGCTGAACTTTAAGGTCATAATGTTGGAAGTTACACAACTGAGTAGGATGCCACTCTCTCTCTAGATTCTCTGTTTCTGTATACAATGACTCTCTGACTGAAGCCACTTAAAGAGTTAAAATTCTTGGTCAAGCAAAGTTACATTTCAGTCTGTTGTCTGAAGATAGTTGCCTTTCAATTATCTCTCCCTGTTCTTCAGTGAAGAGGGACCTTTTTCTTTTTCCCCTAGATGTCAATGGAAAAATAAATGCCCTCTATTCCTGTTTTTTTTTTTTTTTGGGGGGGGCATCTTAAGTAATCATTGTATAATTGATTACTCATAAAGAAATTAAACAGACATGAGTCTTCAAACTTGTGATTTCTTACTATACACTTACAGGCCCTATGTTCAGTGGTCACATACAGTTGACAGCAAACTGTGCAAAAATATAAAAGATCATGTGCCTTTTGTAACTTCCGTGTTCCCTGTTCCTCCTCTACCAGCTTTGCCACCCACCAACTCTCTTTATAATCTCTCTGGCTGAATGCAGGTGTTTTTTTTTTTTTTTTTTTTTTTTTTTTTTTTTTTTTTTTTTTAATGGCCTCATTAAAGCAACAACTTCAGTGTTATTTGATTTGCTACATTTGCAAATAGATATTTGGGTTATTTGGCTTGTCCTAAATAGTCCTAGGATCACTGGTCTTTATGAGTAGTGAGAAATGGACATAAGTTCATTGATAAAACTGCACTAATAGGTACAAATTCTGGCAAAAATTAAACTTAAGCCCTGTCACCCATATATCCTTTCTTGGGATACATGTAAATTATGGAGTGTCTCTTAGAAAAATTGCAATATCACACTTATATATGACATTTTACTAACTTACCTCAACATATCATAGTATGGCTTTGGTATTCCTAATTTCTGTTCTTTGTCCCACTTTTTCCAATGTTGACTTGAAATAAAGTATTTCCTTTATATCTTTTACTTTGTCCATTTTCTCTTTTGTTCCCATCAAATGATATTTTGTATTACTTGAACAAAAGCTTATATTAAAATTATTAACAGTTATCTTAATAATATAAAAATTACACAATGAATGTAAATAGATTTGCAATACTATTTCATTTTTGCATTTTATATAATAATTAAAATAAATATGTATAAATTACTACTTCATTTTCTAAAGTATATTTTCAGAAATTGGTAGAAAAAATGAATACAAATCATATCATTTTCTACACTAAAATCTTAACTTGTAATAAAATTATAAAATAATGATAGTGTACTAATTGTAAGGAAACATGAAACTAAGTTAAAATCAGAAAAAAAAAAAAATAAATTGGCTGAAGAAAGGGTAGTCACATGTGAGATACAGCATTTTCTTCACTTGTATGCAATCTTGGTTTTCATATTATTATTTTCTATGTGAATAGATTCTTCATGTTTTAGGAGTTGACCTGGGTCTGATTACATGGAACTCATATAAAGTCAGACACTTAAAGTGGTGAATGTGTCTGGCATTTGTTTCCAGAGGCAACAGACTGACATGACACTCCCTTCAAACACACAAATAATTGAAAATATAAAAAGCATGATTAAAAAGTACAAATCTATATTTATACTTTATTTTGAGACTTATCCCATTACTTTTACTCACAACTTATCCACCCATGAGGTATAGTTATTCCTATATGTTTACTTATTTTCAAAAATGGAATTTAATTTACTATGTAATATTAAAGAAATTATGTTTAAATTTCTATATAAAAACTATAATGAACTAGTTAATTGAAACATTTGTTTATTCATTTATATTTGTTAAATTTACATGCCCATATAAAAGGCAAAATCCAATTCAGTCCTATCTACTCTATTCCACTGATATTTTCCCATATATTTTTCAATGTAGAACAAATTCTTATGTATCCCTCTTCTTATTTATTCAAATTTTATTGTGATGAAAAACAGCTTATTTAAAATAAATTTATAGGTCTATTAAGACTCTCTTCGGTCTCTGAAAAACTGTGACATACATTTATAATTCATTTAAGCAAGCTACCTAATTTTATTTCCTCACGAGTTCATTTGTGAGACAAATATTATTTTCAGGAAGTTTTTTTTTTTTTTTTTTTTTTTTAACTTTATGTTAGGACTGTAAATTATTTTCTCAAGAACTATTTCCTGTCAGGAGCTGGAGATTCATGGAAGGAATAGTAAGAAAGAAAATATTATAATTAAGAAGGAAGATATTGGGCTTGAGAGATGGCTTAGAGTTTGAGGCGATTGCTTGTGAAGCCTAAGGACCCAGGTTCAATCCCCAGAACACACTCAAGCCAGATGCACATGGTAATGCATGTGTCTGGAATTCATTGACGTGCTAGAAGCCCTGATATGCCCTTTCTCTCTCTCTCTCTCTTTAAAATAAATAAACAAATAAAAACAAAATATATTTTTTTAAACAAAGAAGATATTTAGAAATGATTGATTATTCAGAGTGAATACTTATCCAGATGAGTGTTGTAGATAATAGTTTGGAAATATTTTTCTGATCCTATATAGATGCCATTTTCTTCTGGTTTATCAGGGTCATGCCATGAAAGAGTATATGAATATTAATGGCCAATATACAATGTTATCCTCACCATGTCCAATCTCTTCCCAAAGGGCCATGTTTTCAGATGGTTAATAAAGGTGAAAAGTGCTAGTAGTTTTACAGTTCCATCTATAACATTGATGTATTGAATTTAGTAACAGTTGATATTCATTATGGAGAGTCTCGCTTCATTTATCTATCTATTTATATCCAACATGTACCATGGTGGAATTCTTGCATAAAGCTCTCAAGAACATTATACATGAAGTTCTAAAAGTGAAGACTAAGTTGCAGTGGAGACCTCACAATTTTGGAAACATGGGTTGTTTGCTGAAGAAAGCCAGAGCAATGAATAGATCTGGTCCAAATCTGAGGTCCCATAGGCTCCAGTATAACAAATCAGAGGAGAGTGACTAGACAAGCTTGTGGTAGCATAGACATAAAGCTGTAGGGTTTGAGAATCTCTCTGCTGCATTTTGGTGTTTCTTTTTTGATTCATTCCTTGTTACACTCATATTTGTCCCTTCTTTGAAGTGAAATGTTATGATGTGACATTGCACACTGAAAGTATAACTTTTGGAGCATGTGTCTTTTTATTAGACAGGATACCATGGATAAGAGATGGCCAAGAGTCATGGAGGAGGCTTCGGCATATGCAATTTTGGAGAATGATAGGACTATTAAAGACTATGGACATTGTTGAATTTGGACTTTTTTGGAAATACAACCATTAATTTTAGAATCTTCTTCTTCTTTTTTTTAATTGTATTTATTTGCAAGCAGACACACACACACACACAGAGAGAGAGATAGAAGAGAAGCAGACAGAGAGATAATGGGCATGCCACAGCCCCTAGCCACTGCAAACAAACTCCAGATGCATGTGCCCCTTGTGCATCTGGCTTATGTGGGTCCTGGAGAATCGAACCAGGATCCTTTGGCTTCGCAGGCAAATGCCTTAACCACTAAGCCATTTCTCCAGCCCAGAATCTTCTTTTTTTAAGTACTAAGAAAATATTTTATGGGAATTTACTATAATTTGTACATTAAACTGAATTATGTTCTTAATGCAAACACAAAACTCTCCATATATTTATATGAAATTAAAATTTACAAATGCTAGGAAATGTTCACCTGAAGACTATATATGTTACTAATTAAAGAAAGAGATAATTGAATTTTTGATGGAATTTAGATTATGTTAGAATCTTGGAAATTTGCTTTTACATATTTTCCAAACTTTTAAGAAGTTGTTGTATTTCAAATTTCAGTCTCTTATGTACTAAAAACTGTAAAGTTCATGACATATTCTTTCAAATAAGATAAAAAAAATTCTATGTAGCACTGTGAAAGGCAGATACATTATTGACTGGTGCCTTGGTTAAGACTGCTAGTGAGAACAGTAGCTGTTTAAGTTAAAGCAACAGAGACTGACAAGTCTCTAGATTTTCCAATTCCACCCTTCTAGCTGGGCTGAGTAGCCAGGGAAAACTTTCATCCCAAGCCAACAGTGCTCAATGGTAGCCCTTACACAGTACCAGTATATCCAAACTGTCTTTGGCAATGACTTCACAGGCATCACTATCAGGCGACTAGAAATTGAAGTTATAAGTGTAAAAAAAAATGAGTCTGTTAGGGGTAGAATTTCAGACTACCACAGAAGATATTATACATTGAGTCATCAGTTCATTTTGAGCAGCATAATTCATGTGGGGATAACTTGTCAGGTTACCAATGAATTAAGATGGGAGTATGCTATATTTACCATAATAAAATAGAAATGCATTTCTGTTAAACACACAAAACTTTCATCTTTCTTGCAAATATAATCTTAACTGAGAGATGAAAGGCACAATCTGAGGTTATAGATGTCAATATTTTAAATCATCCAGGGTTAACTATATTGATATTTGATTAAGCCTCAAAATATATAATTCAGGCCCAAATCTAACATACACTATAGACATTATTAAACACTAGACAGTTGTCAGCCTGGGAGGATTTTAGTCTTCCTTGATGGAATATGAAACATGGAAAGATCAGATACCTGAAAAAGTACACATCAGTTCTATACACTGTTATATGTGATAAAACTATTATGTACAATAGAAATGAGATTAAAGTTGAGAAAATTTAATGAAGTATGACTGTCAAGGTATTGGAAAATGATTTTTTTTTTGTTTTGCTATAGATGGTACATGTAATCACTGCTTGAAATTTAGAATGGATCAATAGCTTTTTTAGAATTAATGATTTTATGACATAATCAGATATATTTGTTTCTTTTAAAATATTTTACCTAAATTATATTGTAATATTTTATTGCAATTTGCAGACCTCACACATCTCTGTGGCTTTAGACTTTACTATTACAGTACATTTTCACTTATTTCTTTAACATGCTTGCTGTAGTTCTGATCATCATTTCTTCAGTTAGCTTTTAAGATATCTTTAGACACCAGGACTTGCAGGCACTAATGAAATAATTAATGTTACTGCTCACAAGCCTGATTTTAAAACTTGTTTCTAATATGTAAATCCTCATGTATAAATGCTCTATAAGAGAAAGCTAGACAGAAGCAGTGATTGTAGACACCAACAGGTAGAGGGAATCTAAGTAATTTAGTCAGAAAATCACCCAAAAAGAGCAGTATTAAGGAACACACACACACACACATATGTGTGTGTGTGTGTGTGTGTGTGTGTGTGTGTGTGTGTGCTTTTGACCCCTCACCTCAGTCCCAGTTATCCTGGGAGTCCTCCTCAGTGGAGTTATATTATTAATTGTGAGGTGATGAAGTCTCATGGATTTTTAAAGAATAGAATTATCAACATTAAGTCCATATACAGAGAAAATGTAAACCATTAAAACAACAAAATATAAGTTTGTAACTCATGATGATTTGAGAGAGCAAATCATAACAAAAAACTAATTAATTCTAAATACATTTTGCTATTTATGCGTGAATATTTTGAGATTAATCAAAAGGACACAATTTTGCAATAAGAATGCAAACACTAACCAAAAGTGTTCTCATATTTTAGTGAGCATTGTCCTCTTCTCAAAATGAAAGGTGGCTCCAGAAACAATATAGCTATGGCCAATTACTGTCAGAATGAACATCTCAATAACAACTACTCCAAAACCAGAATTGTTGATGTTGGCACTCTCTCTTGCATCCAGATGGATAATACAAAGCCAATCTAAACCATGAAATTAATTTATAATCTGAGGGTACATTTTAAATTTTCAATGCTAAAAATGCATCAAAATGCAGCTTGAATCAAAATAAATGTTTTCAAACAAATTATGTATTTTCTGGTTTTGTATATGTTTGCTTTTAAGTGTATAATGGATTCATCCTCATGATTTACAGGCCTCTGGATTGAAACAAAATTTGCTTAAATTATGGATCTGGATTCTCAGGATTAAATTTGAAATTGATGGGGAAATTCATTTGGCATCACCAAAACATCTTTGAAAAATTGAAGAATTTAAGACATCTGTCTCTCTATTTGAGTGTATATGATTAAATTATATGCTGCCGGGCTGGAGAGATAGGTCAGTGGTTCAGGTACCTGCCTTCTGAACCTAACAACATGAGTTAAGTTCCCCAGTACCCACGCAAAGTCAGATGCACAAAGTAATGAGGCACTTTCATGTCCATTCTCTCTGTCTCTATTTTCCCTCACTTTGCTTGCAAATAAATAATTAAAATAGTTTAAAAAATAAAATAAAATTGCTGGATATCTGATTCAATTCCCTAGTTTGATCATTAATACTTTATCAGGTGACTTTAATTCCTATTTGGTTTGTGATTTCATCATGCATGTATATAACCAGAAAAGTTGTATAAAATGTTGTTTAGATATGTGTTGACATTTATTAGACCTTTCTATCCAAATACTCTGATGAATGAAGATCACAGGTAAGAGAAAGAACAGGTAAGATATAGCATATAAATCATATGAATATTTTTTCTTGAATAAGCAGGTCAAATTTTAATTTGGCATGCTATAAGTACATTGTTATGTTGAATTTTGGAGTATAAAAATAATCTTATGGGAGTTGCATCAACATGTTCTGATATCTTTGGACACATTAAAGGATGTATTGACACATTTTAATAAACTAACAAAAAACTTAAATATATATTGATGAATATTCTCCTAATTTCTAAGTCATTTTTATGAAAACATCTAAGCCACCTTACTATGGAAACCAGTTTAAATTTATCAACTTCTCCAGTGTAAAGTTAGCACATTATCCTAGAATAGTTTAATCTTCTATTTTAAGGGTATCATTATTGCAATAATGTCAAAAATAAATGTGATTTATTGAGCTCTTCAATGTTCCCGACACATGTTTTGCATCTTTTAATTAACATTCAAGGTAACTTTTAGTAGATACTATTATGTCTGTAATCATTCTAAGAATGTTACATAACATGTGCAATCATGTGGTTAACAGCGTCTCAGTGTATCACATGCTTGTGAATAAAAATGGAAAAGAGATAAAAAGCCAATGCTTTGGATTGTGAATTTCCAAAGTGGAACAATGCTGAGTTAACTGGGCAAAAAATGGGAAAGGATGAGCTATCATTATCCTTTCATTAATGTCAGTCTTCAGGACCTTGGCCAAAGTCAGCTTAATTATGAATAAAGAAAAGTTACTTTGACATTTTCCTTACTATACTTTGTTCTGAAAGTTTAATAACTTTCTTCCCATGGAAACCTATCTAGACATTTTAGTTGTTTTGTTTTTAATAATATGCTTTTCTTGATTTTTTTGTTGTTTTCATGATAAAACATAATTTTACTTTTCTGAAGTGAATAGTATGTCCTCAGGTATATTAACTCTTCAGTACACAAAGAAAACAAAAAAATGTGGTATGTCTAATGGTATAAGACAATATTAAATGGTATGAAATTAATTAACATTCTGTTTGAATATCTTGAATTAAAAAATACAATGCATTGATGAAAAGTTTAATGATGAAAGAACTGATATATATATATATATATATATATATATATATAATTTTAGTTAGTTATTGGAGATAAAGGGAGTGAAGCAAATAGAAAGAGAATGGATGCTCCAGGTCCTCCAGTCACTGCAAACTCCAGAAGCATGTTCCACCTTGTGTATCTGGTTTACTGGAGTACTGGGGAATCGAGCCTGCATCCTTTAGCTTCACAGGCAAGCACCTTAACCTCTAAGCTCTCTCTCCACCCTTGAGATGCAATTTTTGTGGAGATTTTAGGCAGAGTCTCTTGCTAGCCCAAGTTGACCTGGAATTCACTAATACCCTGAGGGTGCCTTGACTCGTGGTGAACCTCCTACCCCTGCCTCCCACCACTCATGAAGTCCTCCAGTCTTGGAATTAAAGGCGTGCAGCACCATGCCCAGCTGAGATATACTTTTTGATATTATCTTTTTCTAAATATTAAAATCAATCATTAATAGAGATTTCTTTTTAAACAATTTCATTTATATTTGCAAGCAGATGGCCTTTAAAGCTTAAGGACCCAGGCTAGATTCTCCAGGTCTCATGTAAGCCAGATGTACAAGGTGGCACATGCATCTGGAGTTTGTTTGCAGTGGCTAGAGGCCCTGGTCTCTTTCTCTCTCTCTCCCTCTATCCCTCTTTCTCGATTTATCTCCCTCTTTATCTCTCTCTCTGTATCTCTAATAAATAAAACATAAAAAAGTAAAGTGACAATTTCATATAAAAATTGCTTCAAATAATTGCTTTATCAAAATTGAAAATGTTCATGAGTAATTAAAACACTGATTATTCCCTGAGAATTTCTGAATGACCCAAAACAATAAAGAGAGATAATACTTACATTTTTCTCTGTGAACAGTGTAACTAAAAATGAAAACAGCACTTGTAGCAGACAGCTTCAGGTTCACTGAGATGAACTTCCAGACCAGGCACAGTTATGGAGGAATGGATTTATTTATTGAAGCTTACAGATCCAAGGGAAGTTCCATAATGGCAGAAGAAGCTGCCCTGTTTTCATAGAACCAAAAGAGAGAGTACCCACAAGCCAAAAGCCACACAGCCTAACACACCTCAGGAACTCCAACTAGGCACACTTTGCATATCTTTAGATTGAAATCCTAAACCCACTACCAAACCTTAAGATCCACCCAGTGACATTGCCTCCAGCCAGGTGGATGCAGATGCAAAGAACAAAGTAATAAAACACTGAATCTATTGGGGGACATCTATTTAAACTACCACAGCACTGGTTTCCATAGTTTATTTCTTTTAATTTATTTTGGGCATGAATTGTACTTTGTACATTTTCCTGAGGAGATATGAACAAGCATCAATTGCCTTCAGCTAGATCCATAGCAATAAACTGAAGAAATAATTGCATACAATCTACCTTAGTAAACTAGTGAGTTCAATAGGGCTGTATATATAGGCAAATGTATAATAATGAAAAAAAAAAGCAGCATCATTAGAGGACCCACCCCACTATGGATGACAACTCAGAACGTCCCAGGGAGCTCCCACACAACTCATAGCTTGTGCTGATGAGAGAGACTTCTGCCCCCTGGGATTGTTACTGCTTATATAACTTTGGGAAGGGAACTTGTGCAGTGATAGCTTTAGGGACATTCTGGGCCTTGTAAGTTCTGTGCACATCTACAGACTTTAAATTTCATTTCTTCCTGAGTCTTTTTAAGCTTTATTCCTTCTTGTAGGAAAGAATATTTCAATTCACCAGAAATTGCTACACATTCTAGAATTTTTTCAGGCTTTTATCTTCTTTCTGCACTTTTTCTACACTGTACCTTGAATCATGGAGAGGGCAATATAGATCATTGATTAGATTCATCCATCTATAGCTAAGCATTAGGCAGTTATGCCACAAAAAGTCAATATTTTTTTTTTTTGAATGTGTTGGCTTATGAGTTCCTGAAGTACAGTATACATGGTGAAGGTGTTGGTGGCACCCATAAGTGCTATGCCACTATTATACTGGGAAGTATATGTTGCCTGCCCTATTTGTAGTTTATCATGCAAGGTCCATAGTTAAGCAGAATTGTTGTTGCTCAGCAGTCACATACTGGCTTCTGACACTGTGAAAGACAGCCATAATTGAGGGAAGTGTCAATTCAGCCCCAGTGTTAGTCTCCATGTCCTGAAGCTGAAGTGACGAGCATCTTAGCACTGTGGGTTTCACATCCATTTCTGGGGTGCAAACAAGTGGAATAACAATAAGTGTTTTGGATTCTGGGCTTTCAGGGCTCTTCTGGGTCACCACCCTGTACAAAGGTAGCTTATCCCTGCACTGGGATTTTCATTCAACCCATTTCTTCTTCCTTGTAAAGTCCTTGTCTACTTGTGTTTTCCCTCTAATTCCTTAACTGCTAGTTTAGTTGTCATTACTGATACTTTTCCAAATCTGTAGGACATTAAAGAGATAGCACCCTATAATGAATCCTTTTCTCAGCAGTTGGGCATGATCTGTGAAAGCCTACTTCTGTTCACTCCAAACAACTGCCAATTTATCCTGGACAGTGAGAGGTTACTAAAACAGAAATGTTAGAAAGGCATGATAGAGCATGAACAGATCCCCTTACCTGGAACAATTGTTTTGTTCAAAGACAAATATTGAAAATATTGAATTGACTTGCTCTTGTCATTCTCAGTAGCATAGCACTTGGCTTTCTTTGATTTATTTTTCTCCCAAAACTCCATCTCAGCTACAATATTCCTGCATTTGCTTTCCAATGATCCACACAGCTTTATTTTATTTTTTTTAATCTATTTTACCCTTCTCTTATTCTCTCTTGACTTATTTAGTTCACTGTAAACCTGATTTACATACGGGCTCAAGTCCTCTGATACACTCTATCCTACTTCATTTCATAATGAAAGTGTCCCACGGTGGAGCTTAGCAAACATGCAAAAGCCTCATGCTAGGCTTGAGGTTCTGCCAAATGAACCTCTTCATCCTGGGAACACATTCTGCTTTGACTTATAAACTAAGTTATTTCATTTTTAATTTTTATGCATTTTGGTTTTTCAACACAGGTTCTCTATCTAGCATGGGCTGACCTGGGATCCACTATGTAGTCTTAGTGGCCTTGAATTCACAGTAATCCTCCCTCTGCCTCTCGAGTTCTTAGATTAAAGGCATGATGGTCCAAGGACTACCTGTTTGATGTCCAGTTCCCACGGTAATAATGACTGTCTTTGAGATTCTTCCTCTATTGTCTTTTCATCCTGCATGTTCAGAGGAAGCTTATCCAGTTATAGTCAAATATGTCTAAATTCTAATTAGCCCTTTCTTCGGGGATTGAATTCCTTCACATTGCCTCAGGTTTTGCTTCCTTTGTCTCAAGGTAGAAAGAATAGTTATATTACCCAATTAACAACTAGACAAGAGGGTATAGTCTCTAATTTCTATCTCATTCTCTGCCTTTTCTCTATGTGACTTTTCACATCTGTCCCAAGTTTTTGGACCACAGGGAGTCCAAAGCCAGTCTCATCAGAACAGATCAAATGTGCACTCCTTCAGTCTCCCCCCTCCAGCTGTCAGAGAGGCCAACAGCTCTATATCTTTCTCCTGTTTTTTGTTTGTTTGTTTGTTTGTTTGTTTGTTTGTTTTTTGTTTTCAGCCTTACTAACATGTCAGAACGTCCTAAACAAAGCCCACACATCTGATGTCACAACCCCATCTATACCTGCTACTTTCAGAGACTGGAATATTCTAAAATCCAACAGACTTTTGGGGCCATCTTTGTATTTAACATGACAGAAAACATACATCAAGAAGATATGTTACCTGTATTATATAAGTAGACAGCCACCATGAGACTTACCCTTATAATAGTCCATTTTGGGAGGTCTTGGGCGTGTTTACGTGGCTTATGATCTACTGTAGGAAGAACATAAGCACCCCTACAACAAGGCCCATGCAATCTCATACATCAAGGGGAAATAAAGCCATGTGGGGACTTCCCTTCACATGGTCTGCCAAGAAACAGATCAGTCTCAGGTGCATGTCTCACATCACCTGTTCCACTCCTCCATAACACATTTTTTTTTTTCCTGTTGGTTCCTGTTTCGGCTACGAGTGTGTTCTGTGACACCATCTCCCCAAGATTGGCAAGCAATAACACGCTGAAGATATTATCCCATCAATTTCTAGCTTAATGAACCAGATAGTGTATAAGGTTACATATAGAAATATGTGTGAAGAAAGATTTATAGGAGCACATAAAGTCTGCATCCCTGGAGCTCCCATCATAACTTATGAACCTTTGAGCTGTTGGTTGAATCTCCTCTTCCAAACAATTGTTACTCCTTGTATATAACCTTCGGAGGTGCTTGGTGGCAACCTCTGTCTCAGGAATTTCTGAGCCTTTAATTCTTAATTTCTTGCTGAGACTTTTAAGCTCCATATACTTCCTGAGTCATATAAGCCTTCCTCATTCCTTTAGGGGGAATGTTTCAATTTATAGGAAATAACACACAGGAGTACTGTAATGAACACTGAATATAGCTGCACTTTTCACAATATATTGTTGATCTAATTGTAATTCAGTTGCATAGATATGCTATTAATGAACAATAATTTAAAATTCTCTACCAAATTTTCCAGGATTTACTTAAATCTTTTAGTAGATAAAATAACTCCATACAATCTTATTTATCTAAAAATATATCAACTGAAACTGGAAAGATGGCTCAGTGGTTAAAGCCACTTGCTTTGCAAAACCTGAAAACCCAGGTTCTATTCCCCAGTACCCACATAAAGGCAGATGCATTAAGTGGTACATATATCTGGAATTCATTTACAGTGGCACAGGGCCCTGTTCTGCCATTCTCTCTCTGTGTCTCTCTTTCTTTTTCTCTCTCTCTCCCTCCCTCCATCAATTACTTTCTCTCCTTGAAAAAAAAAAATATATATATATATATATATTTTAAAATAAAATTAAATATATTAATCAATTAATTATTTGAATACATATCTAAGTTACAAAACAGTATTCCACGTCTTTCACTATAGACGTATTATTGTACAACTTACTAAATTATCTTGCCTGATTGACAAATAAGTATAAAAATGAAGACAATTAAAATTTGTTATTGTGGCATCATAATGTTGATTTAATCAACAGTAACATGAAAAAATTAGCAAGTCATTTCCATATACCTTAAAAGGAGAGCATTATTCAGCTATCCAATTATAATTAAATTATAATAAATATTAATTGAAGTAATTAAGTAAGGTCAGTTTTATTTGTTCACTTTTTTTGTTTTCAGCCACTTCTTTTTATACCTGAATTGTTATCATTGTTATCTCAATTGTTCATAATTTTCCATCAAGTAATGTTGGGCTTTGCTAGTAACAGG
Source organism: Orientallactaga sibirica (assembly GCA_036365145.1). Classification (NCBI taxonomy): domain Eukaryota; kingdom Metazoa; phylum Chordata; class Mammalia; order Rodentia; family Dipodidae; genus Orientallactaga; species Orientallactaga sibirica. The sequence continues at coordinate 27,992,714 of JAEOAD010000024.1, forward strand.
CTGGACCGGTGAGGAGGCTGGCCTGAACTATTGGACATGGCCAGGGGCCCTGGGCTGTGGGGTCGCAGCTGGCCCTCTGTCAGGGGTCCCTGGCGACGGTGATTGCCTTCCCTATACTGTAGGGTGCAGTGAGCTGTCATCGCCCAGAGTGGGCAAAACTGGCAAGGCGCTCCCCCAGACCCGAAAGGCTATGACTATTCCATAAGTCAGACTTTGCCCCTCACAGTTCCTGACCTGTGGCTAGCTGCCCAAGAGACCCTCATGTGGCTAAAGTCACATAGCCTTCTCACCCCCCCCCCCACAGTTCTGAAGTCACAGCCTCCTGTTAATCTCTTCCGCCCTTCCTTCCCTTATCCTTCCCCCATAGCTTTGAAGTTACTAATCCTTCCTCTATCTAGATAACAGCCCATAAACTATGCATCCGATTGCCATACAGTTTGTATGTGCCATCTCAACCAAGTGTTTATAAACCCACCCACCCTGTCAACAAACGAGTGCTGTCCATCAGACAGTCTCCCGGGTGCTCATTGCCCCGTCGTGTGTTCGTATGTTCGTGTCGCATTCACCCGCCCAGCCAGATGACCCTGCAGCTCACCCAGGACGTCGGTAGCCAGCGACCCTAGGGAATGGGAGCAGCAGGAGATCCACAAAGTAAAAAAACACTGGAAATATACCAGCTGTGGTGGAGCACGCCTAGGGAGGTGAAGGTCAGAGGACCGCCATGAGTTTGAGTCCACGCTGAGACTACATAGTGAATTCCAGGTCAGTCTGGGCCAGAGTGAGACCCTACCTGGAAAAAACAAACATAAAACAAAACAAAACAAAAAAGCAGGAAATAAATTCAATATACTGTTTGGTTGGAAGAAGCATATTTTCTTGAGAAAATATTCCATAAGCAAATATAGAACTTTATCAGTTTTTCTCACTAATCTCTATTTGTATAATGAAAATAAATGTCATCTCCTTATTAACAATAAGCACATTTTCTTCAAAACAATTAAAAAAACTATTTATCTCTACCTTACATCTACATGCCCACTAATTTTCTGGGTGTGGTAGCAGTCAGTGCTGTGTGTGTGTTTCCTTCATTAATGAGTAGTAATTTGAGAAAATAGGCTTTGATCTCCTTTGATCACAGCACTATAAGGACAATATGCTTACATTGAGAATATACCAATTTTCATGCAAAGGAATGCAACACAATTTCAGGGCACAAAAAGAGAAATCGCAGGACAGCTTGTTATGCAAATGTGGAAATAACTTAAAAATAGATATATATATGGAAATAAAAAGACAAATTCAGAAATAGATACATATTTGTCTACATATTTGAAATCTTCTTTCAAGAAATATTACTGGCACAACTGGTTGCTCAATTTTCCCCTTACTGTTTAATGTTTGGTAGACCCTTCCAATTATATTTTCTTCAGTTTTGTATTTCCTTCAGTACTGAGAAATCATTTCTTTACTGATAATCATTCTACATAAAACAACAAAAAGATTCAACACAACGGTTCATAGCAGTCAAGAGTATGGCTGGAATGGAAGGGACATATAAAAGCAAGATGTCTGAACATTACCCAGGATGCAAGTGACAGAAGAGTAAATAAAACACTTGAAAACACAGTATGCACTACAGTTGTGCTTGCTTCGGTTGTTATTGCTCATATTCTGCTTGTCTTTGAAACCTGCTGTTTTCCAAAACAACAATGCCTCTTGTGAGGTAGAGAGCCTGATGCTTGTGTGTTGGTACCATCCAGAGCACCAACACCACAGGGGACTCACAGCAGGGCTTTGTGAAACACAGACTGAAAAGAACACATTCCTCATTTCTACTTTCACACATTACAAACCAACCAAAACAAAACAAAACAAAAAAAAAAATCAGTCTTCCCAATTTTCCAGTAAATTGACTTATAGATATGTACAGCTGAATGCAACTAAATAATCCATGCTATTCTGTGAGAGGAGTCATAGGATAGATCAGTATTAAGACCTGTAGCATCCAAGACAAACCACAAACTCACCTGAAGGGCACTCTGCCAGTCTCGCTTCAATATAGACCTTCAAATTACATAAAGGTGCTTTAAGTGATATTTCATGAAAAGTGGCTTCTGGCCAAATATAAAACGATTAAGGATCGAGAACCTTCTCTGTTTTGGAAGATGGTAAGCATTAAGAATGATGCTGTATGGCTGCAGCCATGGCTTAGCCTTTAAGGTGTTGGCTTGCAAAGCCAAAAGACCTAGGTTCAACTCCCCAGTACCCACATAAGCCAGATGCACAAGGGGACGGATGTATCTGAGTTCTTTTGCAATGGCTTTAGGCCACGAGTGCCCATTCTCAATCTGTCTCTTTCTATTTCCCTCTCTTTCTCTGTCTTAAATAAATAAATAAAAATGAAAATATTAAAAAAAAATGATGCTGTATATATGACTATATGTTGTCCTTTAAACCTTACAGCAAAATATGCAGTAAATATTTTTTGTTGGTTTTTGTTGCTGTCTTTTATTTTTTTTTTTTTTTTTTTTTTTTTCTTAAAGGTAGAGGCTTGCTCTAGCCCAGGGTGACCTGGATCTCAGGGTGTCCTCAAACTCTTGGGAATCCTCCTACCTCTGCCTCCCAAGTGCTAGTCTTAAAGGCATGCACCATCACACAACACTCAGTAAATGCCATTAATGGAAACCTAAAGAAGTAATTAACCAAATGACACCCACAGCAGAACAGGAATTTAAAATCAACATTTGAGTAAGCATCTTAAACAGTGATTTTCTCCTATTTTGAAAATATCTGGATGCATATGAGGTTGACCTAACTGAGAAAGCGGTGAGGCTTTCTTTTACTGGATAGAATGCTGGAATGCCATCATCAGCAGCATACAGAGGATTCCCTCAGAAAAGAATCACTTGACTAAAAATATGATACTGAGGTGTCTTTGCATCTCAATATTTATATCATGCCAAGCAGACACACTTGAATAAACATGATGTGTCCATAAAAAGTTTCAGCTTATAAAATATGGGACACAACTGCAGTCTCCACATTCTGAAGACTAAGGCGGGAATACTGTGAATCCAAAGTCATCATTGGCCACACGGGAAGACGTTGTGTCAAAATTAAACAAAGAAGAATACCAACAAAAGGTTATATGCATATACTCTGCAATTTTTCCCAGTGCAAATATTTCCCTGAGGAATTTTTGGATTACATGCATGAATCAAATATTTCTTATTAAACAGAAAAATTATAAGATTTTTACTCTAGGCAGAACTTCAGAGTTTTTTTTATCATTCATGATGCTTTCTTAAGAATATTAGAAAATACTTTCAAATGTTAGGCACATGAGCTCTGAAAGAAAAACTAAGTATGAAAATATGTTTTAAATATTAATATTCCAATTATATTTGACATCAGGACTTAATTGAAATAGAGCCCTTCAATTAGTGTTGCAGACAGCTTCAGGTTCGCTGAGATGAACTTCCAGACCAGGCACAGTTATGGAGGAAGGGATATTTTTACTGAAGCTTACAGATCCAGGGGAAGTTCCATAAGGGCAGGAGAAATGGCCTGCTCTCACAGGACCAGTCAAGAGAGAGAAAAAAATCCAACCAGGCACACAGAGCAAAAACTATAGCCACAAGGTCACACAGCACACTTCAGGAACTCCTGCTAGGCACATTTGCATATCTTTACAATGGAATCTCAAACCATCACCACACCTTAAGACCTGGGCCCCCAGTGACCTTGCCTGTTGTAAGGTGATTGCAGATGCAAACTATTAACTAGTAAAACACTGAATATATTGGGGGACATATATTCAAACTACCACAATTAGTTTCAGCTGTTAGTAGACACAGAAGGTAAAGAATAGTGTTCAAAGTACTGACTTCATGTTAGTCAATGTCCAGCTATTTGAATTTTATTTTGTGAGGTAGCCTCTCTATATAGTATCCAGCCTAGCTATTAGTGTGTTATTCTCCTGTCTCTGCCTCCTTAGTAGCTTGGGATTCAAGGTTCATACAACTGAGACTCTCATTTTGAGGTTCAACACTTTCAAAAATTCATCTCCCTTGGAAAAAGGCACGTATAAAACTAAAAAAGAAAGGAAGAAGATGTAACCAGCATATGGCTTAGTGGATAAAAGTACTTACTGTAGAAGGCTGAGGACCTGAATTTGATGCTCAGCGCTTAAATATGCAAGAGAGCCATGCGTGCTTATATCTCCAGCTCTGAGAGTGCTGGAGACAGGAAGATTACTGTGATTTTATGGTCAGCTTGCCCAACTAGAAAGCAATGAGCTTAAAGTTCATTGAGTGACTGTCTCAGGGAAATAAGGCTGAAGAGCAATGGAGGAGGACACCTGATGCTTCCTATTGCCTCCACATGTATGCACTTAGGGTGAATGCAGCTTCACATTCACTTGCATGCACCATACAGGCACATCACATATACTATGTACACATGCCAGAAAGAAAGAAAGACAGAGAAAGAGAGAGGGAGGGAGACTAATCGAGACACAGAGAAACCACTATTAATAAGGAAAGGATATTAATAAGGAAAGTGAACCAGAACTAAAATCCATATTGAAAACCCCACATGTCACATTTCCAGGGATACATGCTGGCCAAAATTTAAGATTTAATCTGAGCTTTAGTGTTTCAAATCACACTCAGTGGAACAGCTGTCAGCGATAAAAAGAAAATGGACAAATTCTCATGAAGACTCAGTACATGGAGAAGACACAAAGTGAGTGAAAAGCAGACATGGAAGAAAATCATTTGCAAACTAGCTCTACTGTCAACATGCGGGAGTGGTTGAAGAACTTGAAGCCTTTAGTGCTCTGAAGTAGAAAGAACAAAAGCAAATTCCACACAATTCACAGTGTCATTCTCTGTGATCCTGGTAGCAATCTTCTTAATTTCTACTAATGCGATAGATCCACTCTATTTTCCTTTCCTAATCTCAAGCTGTTTTTTGTTTGTAAGTTTTAAAGAAATGTACTACCATGGGGATAATGCAAAGTCCCCATCTCATGATGAGAGGTTCACTCACAAGGTGACTTGCATTAATCTACAAAGATTGGTATGACCTCCAGGGCTGTTCTTTTTCCATTATTTTATCTTCTCACTGTTCTCCTTTAATACAATAAGGAATCCATATCCTTCTTGAATCTTCCATGCCTTTTTATTAGACTCCACCAAATGAAATTTTAAAACTTATTGTTTCTAAGTGGAATTGCTTACGTCATTTGCAAAATTTCCTTTAAAAAGACTCAAACTATTTTAAGTCCCTAGGCAAATGCATAGTCAAAACAAAGGGGAATACATTTGAATTTCATATATCTAACAAATACTTTATACTTGTAATAACATTTTCTTCTTACTGTCTAGGTATTTTAAAATAGGAAGTTTGAAATTGTTCATTTAATAATTTTATGTTAATGTATGTATTTGATCAAAATTTTGTCTTATCACAGCCTTAGCTATTTCCCATATTTATCAAAAAGTTAAAATTTCTTTATCATGTAATTCAGTTCTTTCTTTATTTCTATCATTATTTATTTATTTGTTTATTTATTTATTTATAACTTAGGGGCAAAGACTTATTTTAATACAGGCTGGCCTTACGTGAGGCCAACACTGACCTTCACCTTCAGTTTTTTTTTTTTTTTTTTTTTTTTTTTTGGCGAGGTAGGGTCTCACGCTGGTTCAGGCTGACGGGGAATTAACTATGTAGTCTCAGGTTGACCTTGAACTCTCAGCAATCCTCCTACCTCTGCCTCCAGAGTGCTACAATTAAAGGCGTGTGCCACCATGCCCGGCGGACCTTCAGTTTTTGATTCTCTTCCTTGCAACTCTCGAGTGCCAGAATTAAACTTGACATTTTATTCCACAATTTTTTAATGTTTCTTTTCAGATTGATAGACAGCTTAGAAGTATATTCTTGGGTTTTCAATGAGTGCTGGTGAGAGTGGAATTAAATACTTTGAATGTAGTTGTGGATTTGTCCATTTTTCTTTGGTTTCATCAGCTTTGTTTCAGGTATCTTGCTCTTTTTATTTTTTTGTGCATGGAAATATAGAATTGCTATACTATATCTTCTTGGTGTGTTGATGACTGATACCACTTTTTGTCAAAAAGTTGCATTAGTTTTCAATCATTATCAGATATAAAGATAATAGTATTTGCTTTTTAAATTATTATTTACATGATATATAATTATCTACCATTTTTCTTTCAAATATTGGTATTATATACCTCAGAGACTCATAATGACTACTTTCTGCAATTCAATGTGGTGTCTTTTCTTTTCTCTTTCTTTCTTATTTTATTTTATTTTATTTTATTTTGGAGAGAGAGAGAGAGAGAGAGAGGATGACAGATAGAGATGAGCACACCAGCAGCCTCTCAGCTGCTGTGAACGAAATCCAGATGTGTCCTCCCCCTTGTGGTCACATGCGGTATTGCACACTTGCGTCACTGCATCTGGCTAAACGTGGGACCAGGAGATTGGAACCAGCATTCTTAGGCTTAGGGGGCAGGCACCTTAATGGCTAAGCCATCTCTCCAGCCCCAATGAGGTGTCTTTTTAATACATCTTCAAAACATTTGTCTGTAATCTATACATTTAGTACATTATATATATATATATATATATATGTGGCATTGAGTCTTAGCACTGACTCACAATTGAGACAACTTTGATAGAATTATTCATTCTTATGAGATAACAGATTGGAAGCCATAGAAAGCCTGATCCTGGGAATGATCACCTAACAGACCCAGTGACACATGTTGGCGCATTCACAACCTTCACTAGTCTAGTGATGGCTGTGAAAGAACTGGAGATTTAAACTCCATAAGAACTCATAATTGGGGAGACATGATGCATTTCTGGGCTGATAAACTCTTCCTCATGCCAGGAGGGACTTGCAGACAGTGTCCCCTGGACAGAAGTTCCTTCACACAAGAGCCTTCTGGACCTTGTGTAGTGTACCTCACCTGGAAAGTTATCTTCACCCTTCTTGATACTGTTTACAGCAAATGCATAAATGAAAGTACTGTCCTGAGATTTAGCTATCATACCTTATCCCATAGTGGTAATATAGCTACATAGGCAATGAAAAGTGGAAGTAATTATAAATGAAAGAATGAATGTCAATGAAGAAATGCAATATATAGTTTATTCACTATACAATAAATCACTCAAATTGATGACTACTATTTTAGACTATATTAACATACTGAATTAATCTTTCTTAGGTAAAGATTCCAAGAAGGAAATGTTTCTAAATATTTTATTATATGCAATAGGTATTTATTATATGCAATAATTTGTATAAATACACTAAGTTTTTTAACCCACAGTCATTAAATGATTTTTGGATTATAGAATATCTTTAATCTTGTGTTGTTTTTTTTTTTTCTTTTAAAATCAATAAAATAGATGTCATATCTGCACAAAATTGAATAATTGCAAATAAAATAAAATGGAGCAGCCTTTTCAGGCTTATTGTCCTATACCTGAGACTGAAGCTGCTGATGAACAATGGATAAATGACATGTCAGGAAGCTAATTCACATACATTTCTTTCCTTGAATGCTGGATCTGACAAAGACAAAAGCATCTGAAAGACTCCTTTCTCTTTTCAAATTCCAAAGAGTTAGGCAGGTGTATCCATTATTCATTCTTATAAATGAAAATCAAAGCAGCCCCCTATTGTTGATGGTATTATAAAATTCATTCATCTACAAAATGCCAAAATTTCATAAAATCCCCATAGATTTCCCCATCATGACTTGCAAAGAGCATTGGAAGTTAATTGTTGTATTTTTTCAGAAACTTCTCAGTGTTTCAAATATGTGTTATAATTCTAACAATATAGTATTACATATTATATATGATATATTATGTATGATTTAAACAATGACACATTTGAACATGAGTTGATCCTTTTGGAAAACTTGTTTAATTTCAAAGAAGGCTCAAACATAATTAACATTAGACTTGATATGAATTCCTGGGATAGTGTGTTTTAATATAGAGATAAATTTTTAAAAGTATCCCAGAAACAGTTTAATCAATAATGCTGAACATTTCATACAGTGTATTTCTCATGAATCAACAGAAATTTTTGGAAGAGAATTTTGTTCCTGTTTTACAAAACCAGTAGAAGTAGATGAATTTAGCAATAAATTTTTAGATCAAGGGCTGGATAGATGGCTTAGCGGTTAAGGCGCCTGCCTCCCAAGCCTAAAAACGCTGGTTCCAATCTCCAGTGGTTCCAATCTCCAGGTCCCACTTTTAGCCAGATGCAAAGTGACACAAGGGTGCAATGCCACACTTGACCACAAGGGAGCACATGCATCTGAATTTTGTTCGCAGCGGCTGAGAGGCTGCTGGCGTGCCCTTCTCTATCTGTCTTCCTCTCCCTCTGTCTCTCTCTTTGTCTCACTCCAAAAAAATAAATAAATAAATAAATAAATAAATAAATAAATAAATAAATAAATAAATTTAGATCAGAATCACTCACATGTTAGAATAGGAATGGAAGTAAGTTACCAGGAGAAAGAAGAAAATAGATTTATGAACACTTATTAATTCAACTATCTACCAATATAGACATCAAGACTAAAATTAGTTTCTTCACTTAAATGGGGCTATCAAAGAGTTTCAAAGTGTTAGGCCCTTCAACCCTTCAAAGTTCATGGAGAGAGTTTTCAGAGTTTGAAATACATCTAAATTTTTATGAATGTCATGTTTGATAGGAAAACATATAATGTTCTAAGTGGTATGTGTATAATGTTATTACAGGGCTGGAGAGATAGCTTAGAGGATAAACCCTAAACCCTTGCCTATGAAGCCTAAGGATCCCAGTTCAAGGCTTAATTCTCCAGGACCCATGTAAGCCAGATGCACAAGTTGGTGCAAGCATCTGGAGTTTGTTTGCAGTTGCATGAGGCCCTGTTGCACACATTCTCTCTCTTTCTGCCTTTTTCTGTATCTCTCTCTCTCTCTGTCTGTCTCTCTCTCAAATGAACAAAAATACATAAATAAAGATAATATTATTAAAATTCTCTCTTACTATAATTCCCGATACAGTATTAATCCAAGACTGATATTATTGTTGTTGCATTAAAAATATTATTCTTTTAAAAATTAGAAACAAACAAAAACAATTTAGTAGATTAGAAACTTTGAAACTCCAATGAAGCAGTGCATTCAGAAGCAGCTTAACTTTTGCAGAATGTAAGATAATGAAAAGAACAAATAATAGTGATTAACGCTAACTATCCATGTAAATATATACTTTTTGTTAGAATGCTTATTTCTAAGTATTGTACTTTTTTTTCTGAAAAACATTTTCAATAAAAATACTCTTTGATGTAATTAATATAAAACACCTTTTCATGCTTCCTTCCTTCTAATTATAGACAGATATTAATTCTTTTTTTACAGTAGTTAGAAGGGTTCAGTTCTTTGATCCATCATGTTAACCTGTGTCTTTTGATAGGTGAGTTAAGATGATTAATATTGAAGGCTATTACTGTGTGGTTTTAATTTTTACATTTTATTTATTTATTTGAAGGATAGAAACAGGAAGAATTTATATATATATATATATATATATATATATATATATATATATATATATATATATATATATATGTAGAGAGAGAGAGAGAGAGAGAGTTGAGTTCTTTGGACAGATGTTGGCCACATTCCCCTGGAAGCTCATGTAGCACCTTCCATCACTAGATGGGTTTATTGTTTGGGGACTGGCTCTCTTCCAGATTCCAACCAGGTCTCTCTATGGTCTGTGACAACAGCATTTGGTGTCTTCAGCAGTAGGGTCTTACCATTAACCTATGGTGGGTAATTAAGTGTTCTGACAGAAGGCTGGCTTGTTTGTTTTGGGAGATCTAGTAGGTCTCTCTGACCAACATCTCATCTTGGATATAGAAAACCTCCTGGTACAGAGAATTACAGGTCAGGGCCAAAGGTAAAGAAAAAAAAGAAAAAAAAAAGAAAAGAAAAAGAAACAGAGAAGAAAGAGAAACATGTGAAAAAAAAATTTTTTTTTCGAGGTAGGGTCTCACTCTAGTTCAGGCTGACCTGGAATTCACTATATAGTCTCAGGGTAGCCTCGAACTCACAGCAATCCTTCTACCTCTGCCTCCCAAGTGTTGTTATTAAAGGCGTACACTACCACGCCTGGCTTAAACAGGAGAAATTTGAGGTTAGGTTTTAGTTCACCATCTTCAGGGCCCTTCCATTCAGATGCTCCCCCTAAGGTCCTCTTGAGGGTCCTTTTAGTCTGACTTACACGATATATGATCCTGTGGTACCAGTTCAATTTGGGTTTAGTTTTGCGTCCCGCCACCCTATTTCCTTTCCCCCAAGCCCTACCTTCCCTATTGGCCAAGCCCCAAGATGCTATTCAGTTATGCCAGCAACTTGGGCTGATCCAGGTTAGGAACTTCAGATGAGTGAGATCATGTGACGGTTGTCTTTCTGTGATTGTGTGAGTTCACTTACAATGACCTGTTCCAAGTTTGACCATTTTTCTACAAATTTCAATACGTCATTTTTTTTAGTGTTTATTGAGGACAGTAGTTAGAAGGGTTCAGTTCTTTGATCCATCATGTTAACCTGTGTCTTTTGATAGGTGAGTTAAGATGATTAATATTGAAGGCTATTACTGTGTGGTTTTAATTAATACCTGCCATGATGAGGTGTTTTATGGGGTTTCGTGCCTTCTTGCGATATGTACTGTTTTGATCCTCTTTTATTTTGGTTATTATGATCTTCTTCTTGTTGGCTCTTGAGATTGGTTATTTGACTCTTCTGTGTGGACTATTCCCTCAGTATTCTCTGTAGTTTTGGCTTTGCATTCATATAATCATACAGTTGAGTTTTATTTATTTATTTATTTATTTATTTATTTATTTATTTATTAGTGGAAAGTTTTTCTTTCACCCTCTATTATGAGGGATACTTTTGGCTGGTAAAGAGCTTGGTTTGGAAACTATAGCTTTTTAGACTTTGAAATGTGCCATTCCAGGCCCTTCTGGCTTTCAGGGTTTCCATTGAGAAAGCTGATGTATTTCTGATGGGATTGCATTTGTATGTTGTGAATCACTTCTCTCTTGCTGCTTTTAACACTCTTTTTGTTTTGTTGTTAATAGTTTTAATGTTGATGTGTCTTAAAGAGTTTCTTCTTTGGTCCTGTCTGTTTGGTGTTCTATGGGCTTCTTATATATGGATGGGCCTCTCTTTTGAGAGATGCCAAAAATTTTCTTCAATAATTTTGTTGAATATATTCTCTATGCCCTTGGCCTGGATTTCCTCTCCTTCTGGTATACCCATGATTCAGATGTTTGGTCATTTAGGGTGTCCCACAGTTCCTTCATATTCTGTTCACTTGCTTTTTTGAACTTAGCAATGTTTTTGGCTTTCTGATCAATATCTTCTGTCTTATCTTCCAGGTCAGAGGTTGTATCTTCCACATGAGTAACTCTGTTGGTAAGTGGTTTAAAAATTTCTATTTAATTTTTATTTTCTGTTGGTTTGTTTTCCATCATTTACATCTCATTTTCGAGGTACAATTTCAATTTGAGTTCTGTTTTCTTTGATGCCCCGTATAGTTCATTTTTGCATTTGATCAAGTCTTCATTAAGGTTAATCACCCGGTTGTTGAGGGCTTCCATTTCTTGAATTACCTGCAATTTATTCATATCTCTTTGGAGGAGTCTATCATTTTCTTCAGTCAGGTTAAGCCTACTGTCAAAAGCTGAATGCTCTAGGAGATGATTCTGTTAAATTCCATTTACACGATTGCTGATTCTTTGTTAGTTTGCTTCAAATTCAGCATTTTTTTTTTTTTCAATCAGGATATCCTTGGTTGTGTTTTCATATTGGGAATGAATTTCTGTTGATTTCTCTATGATTTTATTGGAGGCTTCCACTGTAGGAATAGGCATCCTTGGAGGAGATGTCCCAGTTTTCTGGCTTTCATTGACTTTATTGTGTTGTTTTCTTCCCATTTTAGGAAGACTTTTTTTTTTTTTTTTTTTTTTTTTTTTTTTTTTTAATTTAGGTATAAGCAAGTTTTTGTCCTTTGGCCCATTCACCTCTGACTCAGGTGAACAGGTATTTTGGCACCCAGTGGCCAGTCAGAATACCAGAACAAAAGGCCTGATTCCACAGCTCACACAGGGACCAGGCCTCCCTACACAGGCACAATGGGACCTACCAGGACCAGCGGACTGGGAGGAGCAAGGGAACAGGGATCTGGCCTATTTCATGCAGAGCCCTGCAGCACAGACCAGGGCAGGCAACTCAAACCTGGGAGGTGGGAGGAGCCCAGAAATGGGTCTGGACTGCTCACTCTAGACCTACCATGGGAGCAAGGACCTCAGACTGGGGAAGTGGGAGGAGCAGGGAGATGGGTCTGGTCTACTCATTATAGACTGTGATGCCTGCTCACACACTGCTGTGCAAAGAACTCAGGCCCAGGAGATGGGAGTAGACCAGAAATGGGCCTGCCCACCCACAATCTGCACAAGGAACTCTATTTGCTAATGTTAACTCAGTATTTTTGTCATTATAATAAGAATGTCAGATGTCTATTTGGATAGAGCTATGAAATTGAGAGAACCCTGTGCAGGACATTGAGGCTTTGTATCTGGCCCTAAAGCTAGCTTCATAAATGAATGTGGATCCTCCTTACTTATTGTGCTTGCTGCGCTGACATTTACTAGTGCTCGGATCTTCGTGACTGTACAAGTAAACTGCCTGTGGAGTCTCTAATAACAGATATAGTCAAACAACATTTCTCAGGGTCTCAGCAGAATGCTAAGCATCTATACTATATTTGTTTCATTTGAGAGTTATGTTATTTAAGAGTTGTGTATTATTATTGTTGGTTCCCATAGAAAGACATTTTAGCATGTACTATCCTGGCAACTGCCTCCAGAGAGATGGAATTAGACATTGATGAGATTCAAAGTTTACCAAAGCAGAAAATCATAGGTTGATCAGAGATCAATAACTAAAGGAGAATTATAATATGCCTTGCAAGCCTCAAGGACCGTGGAGGAAGGGTGGAATGACGGTAAGAGCCACTGGGTGGGAAGGAGTATCATGAGGTATTGTTCCCAACACAAAGGGACCCACTAATGCACCCTTGATCCCAGGGTCAACACTACTAATCCCTCTGAGAGTCCCCAGTGCAATGGGGGTGGGACAAGGGAAGATCAAAGTATAAAACCATTGGAATATGGCCATTATGCCATATTGTCATACAGAAAGTTCTAAAATAAATCATAAATAAAAAAATATATGGCTCCAAGGAATATGGATGGGGATCTGACTGTTTCTAGTTTGGGTTATTTTACATAACTGTATTATAAAAAAAGTGCAAGGCTTTGTGCAACATGCTTTCATCTTTGCTGGAAGATAGAAGCAGTGAATCATAAGGAGATATTAAATTTTCTGAGGAAAGTGATAAATTACAAAATGGTTATAGTATTTGTACTCCAGCATGGGATGCTTACTTATCAATGCATAGATAGTGTCTTTTCTGGTGCAAACTATTACATGCAGGTTTTTAGCTTATGTTCCTTAATGCCATATATTTGCAATAGTTTTTGCTCCCCCATTTATTGAGGTATGCCTCTTCCAAAAGCTATCTGAAAACTGAAGACATTAAAACTAGAAATAGAGGTTAGAGAGATGGCTCAACAGCTAAAGGCACTTGCTTGCCAGTCTGGACAGCAGGGGATCATTCCCCCAGTGCCCACATAAAACCAGATGCACAAAGTGGCATACGTGTCTGAAATTCTTTTGCATTAGCAAGAGACTCTGCCATCTCCATTCACGCCCTCCCTCTCTGTCTTGGAAATAAATAATGAAAACATAAAAGAAAAGATAGAAGCAGTTTAGTAGTGGTTGAACTCATATAGGTAAAATCATCCTCAGACATCAAGATGCTCGAACATGGAGAAAAATTTACAACTGGTAAAGTTGTAAAGAATAGCTTGAAGGTGAACATGGGCATGTGCAGGTCAAACTTCTGAGAACAGATAGTGCCAATGTTGTAAAAGTGGGGTGATTTCCACCAGGAGGACATGTACAGAAGTGATGGTGGTGAAGAGAATTAATGAAGCACACAGTGAAAAAAAAAATATAATGTCCAGAAGAAACCACAGAGTATTATTAAATCAGAATGCCATCAATTGCTCTCAAGGCTGTCACTCATTCTTCTTAAATAGGATTCCTACCACTCAATTAAGGCCTTTATAAAGGAAAGTAAAATGTCAGGAACATTGAAAACAGAGCTATGAAATACAGAAGATGAAGTCCTATATATTTCATCCTGAGGTTAGATTTTTTTATTGCAATCTTAGGTGCATTCTACCTTTGAGATGATAATATAAAAGCAACAAATTGAGTGCTTCTCTGGTCCACTGTCCCCACATACAGAAATGGCTAGTATGATAAACATGTTTATTCTTTCTTTGAATTCATTTTTGGACTTTATTCTTGAAATAGTATTTTCTAGTATTTGTAAACTCATTTACTTTTTAATTATTTCTTTTCATGGTTTTAAACTTAATGGATGATTATACTTATTAATTACTGTACATCAGTAATATGAAATATTATTTATAATTATTCTTTGTTAAAGTATGAGAGTTTTGAAATAGTTTGTTTTCTTAATGACACTTCAGCCTATACTTTTTAAATATATATATATATATTTAAAATATATATTAAAAATATATATTTAAATAAATATATATATATATATATTCAATCTGTATACATACATGTATACATTTTGTAGCAGTCATTGCTTAATTTGTAAACATGTTTTCTCACAGCAATTGTGACATTTGCTATATTTAAATTATTCATTCACATGAGATGTGTATTGTTGATGAATATGAAAGAAGAAATCCAGCTTTATTGTTTACAGCTAACCGAGGATTTCTCCCGCATTTTTCTATGATGCTCATGGACATTATGACACTGCCTCTCAGGAGCATCACCATAATTAACAGCTTGTAAAATTCACTGTTGTTTTGCTGTAATAAACATGTTTTCTATGTGGGAATTCAATTGGAAAATGGCTCATGTCTTGCAAGAAATGTCTGAATTTTGGATATTAATTAATTTTGATTTACATACATTAGTTTTTATATACTATTATACTTCTTTTTGATGGCTACTAAAGGAAATAATTCTATTTTAAGCTAATATTATTGCTTTTTCTATTATATCAGGTATCTCAGCTTAGATATTTCATAGTAAAAGCCATGGGTTATACTTTTTTTTTTTTTTTTTTTTTTTTTTTTTTTTTTGAGAGAGACACAGAGAGAAACAGAGAGAGAGGGAAAGGAAGAAAGATAGAGATGGACATGCCAGCAGCTTCTCAGCTGTTGTGAAGGAAATCCAGATGTGTGCTCCCCCTTGTGGTCAATTGTGGCATTGTGCCCTTACATCACTTTGCATCTGGCTGAATGTGGGACCTGGAGATTGGAACCAGCGTTCTTAGGCTTAGGAGGCAGGCACCTTTACTGCTAAGCCATCTCTCCAGCCCAACCTTTTGAAATATATTTAACATTTATTTTTCCAAGTAGCTTGGAACATTTTGTAAAAATGATGTCTTATTAAGAAAATCACTAAAATGTCTTCCTATACTTTATGAATGAGAATATCTTCCTTAATATTGTGCATGTGACTAAAATATATTGAGAAGTTTAAAAGTTAGCTTCCTGTGCATTATTCCCATCACACTTGTTTTACATTCCGTTGTGTAAAACATAAATGAAATTATTTTACAATCATTAATGTTTACGTTTTTGGGTTGTTACCGCTATCTTAATATATATGAAATAGTTCAAAATATTGATGAGCTTCTTACTGATGTTTGTGTAGAGCTAGATAAAACATTTCTGACTTTTCACAAATATAATAAGTAGAACAATTATTAAGCTTTTGAATAGCTTTTCGTGTATCAGTTTTTTTCTAAATAATTTATTTTTATTATTTATATGAGAGAGAATGATGCAGAGGAAGAGAGAGACAGAGAGAGAGGGAGAGAAAGAAGAAGAAGAAGAAGAAGAAGAAGAAGAAGAAGAAGAAGAAGAAGAAGAAGAAGAAGGAGAAGCAGAAGGAAAAGAAGAAGAAGTAGAAGAAGAATGGGTGTACCAGATCCTCCAGCCACTACAAACAAACTCCAGACATATGTGCCGCCTTGTGCATCTGGCTTATGTTGGTCCTGGGGAATCAAACCGAGGTGCGTTGGCTTTGCTAGCAAGTGCCTTATCTGCTAAGCCATTTCTCCAGCTCTCATGTATCATGTTTTATAAGAATGCAGATGTGCGCATTTCCCTCCTAAGATATTGTTTCTAAAGTTTACTGTTTATTTCTAGTTAAATGAAGCTTAGTGACTATCTACAAGTAAAGAAGTAATTAGATATACCAATTTATAAGAAAGCAAATGAACAACAAAACCAAAACTCCTTTTATAAAACTCTATTTATATAGGATCTAGCAAAATGTCCTTTTGTTAGTAAGTATACATATTTCTTAGGAAAAAAAAAAAAAGAGTACTGTTTAATTTTGTAATTCCATGAAAGATAGGTACAATTATTCTACTTTTGGTTTGCAATTCTGTATTAGTCAAGAAAGAACTGGGCCATTATGTATATTCTTAGAAACATACTTATATTTGCCCAAACTTTAGGTCAACTTTTCCAAAGTTGATGCTAACCACAACAACAGATGTCCCTTTTTAAGTACAGATAAAAATAATAATCAAAGCATGTTGTGACAAAGGGAGATGTGAAACCATTACTGAAAGAAGACTACATTCCTGCTTCATCACATCTGTTCATTTATGAGTTTGTCACTCTTTTCCTCTGAAAACAGTGAATAAAATGAACAGAGCACCTGGTTCCAATGCATTTTTTTTTTTAATTCATAGCCATGGCATTTTTTATGGCCACATATTCTCTTCTATATGTGCACACAGATACCTAGTACTACACCATGACCATAGTTATGCAGAAAATTAAGACCCAATACAGAGCAACAAGAGACTGCAACAATTCTGTGGCTATGAGAAGGTGGTGAGTCAGTAAAACAGAAGAATCAGGGGAAGAAAAGTGATTATATGACAAGAAAACCATGCCACAGTGAAATCTGAGCACTATTATGTATACAATTTACTACTACTGTTTTTTTTAATTGAAATATGTATATATATTTGTATTTTAACAAAAAAGAGCTATTTGAAAGCATTAGCGATCAAAGCAAATAAACCATTAAGCCATTATTGCATTCATTGTGGCAAGGGAATAAGAGTATTTTGCATTGTAAACAGAGAAAAAAAGTTGGATGTGCCTAAGTAAATTAACAAAAATAAATACAATGCTGAACTTCATTACAGAATGAAGAAGAAATGACATCTTATCTGGTAGACTGATTCATTCTACTACTGCTTTGTAAGAATTGGTCTTTAAAAAGGAAAATGAAATTCCATACTGAGGTATACTTTGAAAGTGTGGCATTCTGCATACCCATGAATAATCAGTTGAAAACCCGAGGCCTGGCAGAAACGATTTATGGGAAAAGGAGAAATGTGGATTACAATTACAACAATACAGTTAGGCAATGGGAATAAGGTCGCTTGTCATATTCAACAACACAGAGAATGCAATTAATAGTAACATATGCTGTACTTCAAAACAACTGAGTTTTAAAACACTATTATCCCTCAATAATAACACTTTGAAATTGCATACCCATGACTCTGACTCTATCGGTTCATGTGATGACTGTGATTGAATATGAGCTGAAACATAACAATGTAATCCATTAACATATATAACAATATATTTGCAAATTTTTATAATTAAATACAATCTTTTAAAAGTCAGCTAGTTTAAAAATAATAATGTTTTGTACAATTTTATAGAGATAGCATTACAGTCCATATGAATATACTAACTGCCTTATTAACAGTTACCTGAGATGCAAAGGTACTCAGGGAAAATTAACATGTAGCTTACCTATATTACATTTGGAAAGAGAAAGAGACAGAAAATATCACAAAATGAGCATTGTGAATGTTTACAATAAGAAAATCACCAGCATACTAAATACTGAGATTATTTTGGGTACAATGAAAATCATCAATTAAATTATCATTATTAATTAACAAGGAGATTTTTTTTTTTTTAATTTTTGGAGAGAGACACAAAGAGAGACAGAGAGAGAGAGAGGGAGAGGAAGACAGAGATGGGCACACGAGCAGCCTCTCAGCTGCTGGCAAAGAAATCCAGATGTGTGCCCCCTTCTGGTCAAATGTGGCATTGCACCCTTGTGTCACTTTGCATCTGGCTAAATGTGGGACCTGGAGATTGGAACTGGGTTCGTAGGCCTTAACTGCTAAGCCATCTCTCCAGCCCAACAATGAGATTTTTAAGTTCTTGCAAATAAAGTCTTACTGAAGCAGAAATTCAATAAAATTCACCCATATATTTGACAATTTTCATAAATACTTATACATGTGCATATATGTGTACCTAAGCTGCTACTTCATGTTTTTATTTTCTACATTTAGTGAAAGTTTGGAAATCTGCTTCCTCTGAGAAAAAGAGAAGAAGACAGGGAGAGAGAATGTTGTGTGTGTGTGTGTGTGTGTGTGTGTGTGACAGAGAGACAAAATGAGGTTAGTTGAGAGGGGTGTGTTTGGTGTCACTGGCAATGAGGACAGATGTGTTGGTGAATGTACTTTAAAAACCAAGTAAGAACAAAAGATACTACTAAATCAGAATATGCTTGTAATGGAAAGATAATGATATATAAATATGAATGTGAGCATCTCTGTGAGTGTGTGTGTGTGTGTGTGTGTGTGTGTGTGTGTGTGTGTGGTTTGAGAGTGGTTGAGTTTGAATGTGTGAGTACTTGTGGTGTGGTGTCAATGGGTGAAATTTTCTGAATATAAATAAATCTGAGTGCAAGTGAGACTGTGGGAGAGTGAGGAAGAGAGCAGATGGTTGCAGCAAGACAAGCAGGAAGAGTTCCCTAATGATTCTACCAGGATTGACACAAAACTCTCTGCTGACTTGGAGCTCTGTTTTATATATTTTGAAATCTGCCTTCCTTCTAGAATTTCAGGCGAGAAATCTCTGAAGTGATCTGAGAAAATCAACATTGAGAAGGGAAGAAAAATCAAGTGTAAAACACATGCATAGAATCTGAATGGTAACATGTTTTCTACCTTTAAAAGCAGATGAATTCATAAAGTAGCTGTTGTTGTGTGACAATGACATGAAA
The DNA here is from genome assembly GCA_036365145.1 of Orientallactaga sibirica. NCBI lineage: Eukaryota > Metazoa > Chordata > Mammalia > Rodentia > Dipodidae > Orientallactaga > Orientallactaga sibirica. The sequence goes on from JAEOAD010000024.1 coordinate 28,012,067, forward strand.
TCTGCCAGCACAAGATATTCTAAAAGCATTCTAGTTGGAGAGAAAGCAGTAAGAAAAACTTGTCAATAAGCTACTCTGAGTTCTAAGACTCATAAGGAACACTTTTGAAAACACACAGAATTAAAAAAGAAAAAAAAGGGGGGGCAATAATTCAAGGGGTGTGGGAATTCCTTTCATGAAGCAACTCATAGGCATAGGTAAAATACAACTCAAGGGTGTCAATTGTTGATTTTCATATGAATTTATCTTCTCCAGTGTCTGAAAAAAATCATTATTTAAAACACTTATGTCTGATTTTATTGTAGCACATGAATCTGAAACTAAACTATCTGAAAATTAATAATATCACCAAAGGATTGCACTAATGTAATGTGTATCTCTTTTTATAGATCCAATAAATACTTTTATCAACTTTCCCTGATATCTTGTTACCACGTAGCAGCTTGGGAATTGCGAAAATTATTATTTTATTTTCATATTTTATTTATTTATTTGCAAGGACAGAGAGAGAAGGACTGTATGAGGGCCTCTTGCTACTAGCAACAACCTCCAGATGCATGTACCACTTTGTACAACTGGCTTTATGTGGGTGCTGGGGAATCAAACCTGAGTCATTAGGCATCACAGGCAAGAAGCTTAATTGGTGACCCATCTCTCCAATCCTAATATTATTTTTGCTTTTAAAGAAATTTTATCTCCTTAGAACAACAAAGCCCAATAGGTACATGAGGCATAGGTAAATATATTGTTGGTAGCAGTCACATTATAAAGGTAAAATAGATAAATTTTGTTTTAATATATTTAACCCTTTTGAAAAATATCATCTAAATATGTAAATAATAGAAAGTAATTTTAATAAAATGATAGTAGGTGGTGGTGGTGGTGGTGGTGGTGGTGGTGGTGGTGGTGGTGGCAGCAGCAGCAGCAGCAGCAGCAGCAGTATCATTACTATTGTACTGAAGTTGAACTTTGGGGCTCAGGTCTACAAGACAAGTGTTCCATCATTCAGCTGTAGCATCATATGCTAAACTTATTAAGAAAACAGTACACTTCACTTTGGAAGCATTAAATCTTTGAATTATATGTATTTTACAAATAGAGCATAACATAAAAAGCTGAAAAAAATTATGGACAGTACTTGGTCTGTTCTCCATATTATTTCAATTTTCAAATCTAATTTAAATTTATTTTCTACTAAAAAGTTAAAACCAGAATTCGGTAGGACTAGCAAGATTTTATTGACTCAATGGCTCCATTTGGGAAAGTTGAAAATGTTAAAACTGTTATGATAGTTTTAATTTAGAGATATGAAGACAAAAAATAGCTGTTCTTTGTTCAGTAATTTTTTTAGTATATATATTTCAGATAATTTAGTCTCAGTTTGCTAGAACAACATATTTCAATATTTTAAGGTAATTACTAAGGTTGAAAGACATGCCAAGATAAATGTATAAATGTATCCATTTTATACTACCTTGTCTATATTCTGATCAGAACAAAGATGGAGAAAATTTAAAGAAAATATGCCAATATTTGAAATATATTTTTGGTTGCTGAAGCACTAGCATTTCCTTTAAATATATATTTTTAATTTTGCAAGTTTCAGGTGATTGCCATCCAATATTTGTTCATAAATCCACATTTTGGGACAAGTATATAAACTAACATCATGATGGGAGAGATGGCTCAGAGGAGAAGAGTGCTTGCTGGGCAAATATGACAGGGTCTGAAACTTGCCAAGTCCAATTACCTACCAGAACATGAAAATCTGGGCACAGCTATGCATATCTGTAACACCATTCCTCTTGAGGGCAGAGATTGGAGTTTGTCTGGGACTCCCTGACCAAAAAACAAGAGCTCCATGTTGAGTGAGAGACTCTGTCTCAAGGAGTATTTCAAAAACTGGAGTGTGAGCTCCCTGATATCCTCCTCTGGCCTGTCCCCCCTCACCACCCCCCGTGGGCTCATTCATTTGCACACATATGCAAATCTAAGCAAACAACACATCACACACCACTCCACACATACCTTATATACACACTGATAAAAAATACTAACCATGATAACTAATACCATAGTAATGCCAATAATGAATGAGTTCAATGTTCAAGGTAGAAGACAAAATATTTCTTTATGTTCTTGCCACTAAATAAAATTTATACCTCATTATAATGTAGAATCCAAGTTATGTATACTAACACTAAGTAAATGCAAAAACAAAACAGAGCTGGGCATGGTGGTGCATGACTTCATGCCTTTAATACCAGCATTTGGGAGGCAGAGGTAGGAGGATCGCCGTAAGTTCGAGGCCACCATGAGACTACATAGTAAATTCCAGGTCAGCCTGGAGCCTGGACTAGAGTGAGACACTATCAAAAAAAAAAAAAAAAAAAAAAAAAAAAAAGCAGAATGAAGCTATAAAAAATCTGGAAAAAAAGTATTCTAGCTTGGCATGTTGGGGACCAAGGAAGGGCTGAATGTTTTCCTTCCTGCGTTTTCCTGCTGGCTCACTTTCCCCAAACCTGGAAGGGAAGAAACTGGCACCTAGAAATGTCAGCAAGTTCAGAGAGAAGCATTCCAAGGAGGACTTTTCTTTATAGGTTCAGGAGAGAAAATGGATCAAACAAGCAAAGTACAACATTTTCAGATTTTTCAAATACCACAGAAAAAAAGCTGTGCAGTTTTGTCCTTGTGTCCCTGTGTACCCTTTAAATACTCCTGCCATAACCCTTACAGAAAAGACTGAAAACATCCAGGGAAACATTGCATGTCCTCAACTGGGGAGTTAAATTCTGTCATCATAAATAAGGCAGAGACTTTACCTGTGATGAAGTAGCCATGAGAAATACAGAACTAGGGACTCTTTAATTCCAATTTACTATTCTTACTAATGCTATTGTAGCATTTATACTTTCACAATTGTTGAACATGTAATAATGACTTGATCTGCACTAACTCATAAGAGATAACAGCTTTAAAGTAATATGATTGTGGTTTCTTCACTTGTAGGAATTGATATACACAAATTCTTACAAATAATTTAATATACTATAAATAAATGTAATAATTCAATCACTTATTGAATATATATATATAATTTCTTTGTGGGCACACACTTGGGAGGCAGAGGCAGGAGGATCACCATGATCATGAGTCCACCCTGTAACTACATAGTTAATTCCAGGTCAGCCTGAGCCAGAGTGAGACCCTACCTGGAAAAACCAACCAAACAAACAAACAAAAAAAATTGTTGTGTACCTCTCGTATACCAGGAAATGTTCTAAAATGCTAAGCAACATGGGCAAAAGTAATCAGCTTCCCTGTCACTATGGATAGTAATTTAAAATAGAACATAGAATGAGGCTGTCCATTAAGGTACATGGGGAACACGTCTCAACAGAGGAGTTAAAATGAGTCTTATTTAATAGATAATATTTTAAGAAATATAAATAACATGTGAAAAATAATTAAATTGAGTTCACTTTGGGGTGGAATTTCTAGTGTAAATTGAGTAGCACTGCTGTGTATACATATCTGATTCTCAGACAAACATATGGAAAATAAAATCATAGTGTTGGAAAAATATCTCTGGAATGAAATAAAAATTCCCTTTATCAATATATTCAAAGTATATGATATGTTAGGTAATATTATATATGTGTACATATATATGTAAATTTTTGGGTGTAGTCATAAAGCATATTGCAAAAGAAAAAATAGGAAATTACTAAGAGAGTGGTCATAAATAAACATACAAGGAAAGATTCTGATTTTGCCTATCTAGGACTGGTCTTGAATATTCATTAAGGATTTTATGATGAACAAATTGCACCTGCCTAACAGAAACCAAAGCATACAAAATAAAGCCCTGAGAAGCTGGGTCAGATTGGTTTAATGATTGATGTGTGAACTGATAGAAACCAGCCTGAATGATTCCAAATATAATTTTAAAAATAATGCACATATTACCTAAATATTTAATGAAAATGTTATAATTGTGACTTTTTTATATTCAATTAAAAACATTGTTTTGAAAACCATAAAGGCATTCAATTTTTATAGCGGTAGTATACATGAAGGATTGGTCAAATGATTGCAGATTCAGTTTTATGCCAAGTTTCTAGGTGCACCGTCAAACATATTAAACAAGATCTCAAACGTTAAGAGATACATGTGTGCTAATCTTCTGCTTCTATAACAATTATAGGGCTGCATATTTGTATTGGCAGTGACTTTCCACAGGCCCCACATAAGCCAGATGCACAAGATGGCACATGCATCTGGAGTTCTGGTGTTTGTTTGCAGTGGTTGGAAGCCCTGGTGCCCATTCTCTCTCCCTCTCTCTCTCTCTCTCTCTACCCATCTCTGTCTCTCTCTCTCTCAAATAAGTAAATAAATATTTTAAAAATCCATACAGTCAATATTTTTGAGGAAATAATGAAATACAGTAACCAAGAAGATAAGATACAAAGAGTCTTTAAAAAAGGCCATGACCTTTGTTGATGACGATGATGATGACGATCACCATCATCATGTTATTCACTATAGCCGAGCTGAATTTTGAGAGCAATTATTGCATATAGTTCAAGAATGCAGGTATCCTGAGCCAAGAAAATAGAATTTTGTAAAACCTACATCATGCTACATTCCCAAGCAAGAGTCATGATCACTACTCACACTCATAACATATGTAAATATCAGCAATTAGACATTGCTTCATTCAATACAGCACCTTGCAAGCTCATTCATCTCACAATGTTCAAATACTTCTTTGCAAGCCTCCAAATTTTTGTCAGCATTTTGATATTCTTCTGTTTGCCAAAATCCACTCATTCTGGGAATTTTTAATTATTCTGAAATCAACTCAAAGGAAAATTGCCTACAAAGACATATATATGAATTTATGTAGGAAAGATCCGAACTAATAACTGAACCTTATGTCGCTTGCAGTCATTACAATTAAACTTTCAGCCTTTGAGATCTATATGGTTTTCCATTTTTTTTCATGCTGTACAATGTAAGGTTTTATCTGTTTCAGATTTCTAATTAAACTACTTCAGTAAACATATCTTTCTTCCAGTGTGAAATTTTCACCTTCTACAATGATCAGTCTTTCTAAGATTTCTATAGCACCACATTCCAACTATTGGCTTCGGTTTCCTTCAAGATTCATTACATCTACTGTGAGTTCTAGGTTCCCTCTTTGCCTATTTGACAAATAATTTTATTTAAAGCTCAATTTAACTTAAACTTTTTTATTATACCTTTTTATTGACTACCAAATGTGAAAGTAATTTTCCTTACTCCAGAATCATAGAGAATGAAAAATGGGTAGTTCTGTTTTATTTGCATTTTTTACAACATTGAAATTGGCAAGATTTAAATAGAACATATGGAATGAAGGCAGTTCATCACAATGTTCCATTTTTTCTCTGTCATGGAAGATGAAAAATCAGGTAGATTTTTGTGTTCCTCTATGATTTTAAAGAAACCTCGCTTCGAACTTCAGAGTCAATTAGACGAAGTCATATATGCTCTTGAAGAGATTCAACTATGGAAAACTCAACCTAATAATCTTTAAGTAATTATTTTAATGAGGCAGGTAAAATGATGTTTCCAATTACAAAATGTATTATCTTTCTCATATCTATATTAGCCATGTGTAAGTTTATTCATTATAGGATTTGTGAAGTAATTTATTGAATAAAGTATATGTACTTACAATTTTCATTATATAATACATTCATAATCTGCCTTTACAGTTAAAAATCAATTATGCTATTTAATATTAAGAGTCAGAGGTTTGCGGCTAGAGAATTAGCTTAGTGGTTAAGGTGCTTGCTTGCAAAGCCTAAGGACCTAGGTTTGATTCCCCAGGATCCATATAAGCCAGTGCATAAGGTGGCACATGTATGTGTCTGGAGTTCATTTGCAGTGGCTGGATGCCCCGGCACACCCATTCTCTCAAACTGTTGGCCTCTTTATCTCTCTCTTTCTTTCTCTCTGATTCTATCTCTCAAATAGATAAATAAAATAAAACAATAGTGTCAGAAGTCCAGGGCTAGACAGGTTGCTTAGTGGTTAAAGTGCTTACTTGTGAAGCCTAAGGACCCAGGTTTCATTCCCCAACACCCAAGCAAGTGAAATGGACAAGTTGCTGCATGCATCTGGAGTTTGTTTCAACGACTAGAGACCCTGATCTGCTGGCTCGTTTTTCCTTCCTTCCTTTCTTCTTTTCTTCCTGCATTCGTTCTTTCCCTCTCTCTCTCTTTCTCTCTATTCTTTCAAAAAAATAAAAATTAAAAAAGAGTCACAGGTCTGAAGTATAACTTAGTGCTATAAGTGCTATACTTGGTGAACATGAATGAAGCCCTTCTGACTTCAATCCCAATTATTGTTTAAAACATAAAGACAACTGATAATTATATCTGAATGATAACAAGATACAATTTATTAATGGACTATATTTTAAAACATTATTCAATTTTTCAGACTATCAAATAGAAAGTGGAGATGATACCCATATACATACCCCCCTCAGATTCTTCTTAATTAACATCCCAAATGATCTTAACTTTGCCACATAGTGATCTCAGAAAATACACAAATAATGTTTCCACTTTTGCTGTGTCATGCGAATAATCTCTTGACTTTATTTAGCTCCCCTGGGCTCTATATCTTTATCCTTCCTGCCATCCCTGTCCGTGTTACAAAAGCTAACATTTCTAACATCCTTGTTAGCTACAGTGAGACCCTACCTCAAAAAATCACACACACACACACACACACACACACACACACACACACACACACAAATTAAAAAGGAACATGAGGAATACCAGGTTGTGGGAAACAGACCCTGCAGATACTCAACACCTACCAAAGCCGAGATCCCAAGGCTCCTAAGAGCTCATCACCGAAGTTTTCTCATTTCTGATCCCCACAAAATGGGGCATCCATGACCAGGTGTTTGCACAGCCGCTGGCGATCCTAACTCCAACAGTCTCAGCCACCCCCTATCCCTCTTGCTTGAGCATTGAGGTCATCTTAACTGCTGCTGCTGAGCCTTCTCTCTAGCCTCTGACTAAATATATGTTTTACATTCTGTATACGCCTACTTATAATTTAGTGCACCCTATATGTGACTTTTCCTTTTGAATTTCTGGGTATTTTACAACATTACTAGTTGAAAATGGTATCATCCTCTCTTCATTGAATTGATTTATCTCTTTTAACAAGTTCTTAAGAATGCTTTTTACTTAAGAATAAGCATCTCTCAGATCATTATCTACTGAGTTGGACTCCCCAAAACTGACATAAAAAGCTGGCTATGGCCTGGAGAGATGGCTTAGCAGTTAAGGTGCCTGCCTGCTAAGCCTATGAATCGGGTTCCAATCTCCAGGTGCCACGTTTAGTCAGATGCAGTGATGCAAGGGCGCAATGCTGCACTTGCCCACAAGGGGTGCAGGCATCTGGATTTCTTTCACAGCAGCTGAGAGGATGCTGGCGCACCCATCTCTATCTGTCTCCTTCTCCTTCTCTGTCTTTCTCTGTGTCTCTCTCCAAAAATAAATAAAATAATAAAAACGCTGGTTATTCTCAGGGACATCTATAACCAGAGTACATGGGTGGTGGGGGTAGAAGACGGGAGTATAATTAAAGCTTGCTGTTGAACAGCAGCTCTGGGAAGAGACCCTGACCTATGAACTCTGACTGTAGAAGAGAACCATTAAAATAAAAATAGTTATCCTTTCAGAGGATAAGAGTGAAAATAATATGCAGAGTATATTAGTAACACAAGCAACTATTGTCTCTGTGGAGAGGGATAAAATAGGGAATGGACACAGAGAGTGATGAAGGAAGGCCCATAAAAGGGGTAAGGGAATGATCCCCTCATGTTCCTCTTTAACTTTTTTTTTTTTTTTGAGTGTGTTTTTTTTTTTTTTTTTTTTTTTTTTTTTTTTTTTTGAGGTAGATTCTCACTCTAGCTCAGGCAGACCTGGGATTCACTATGTAATCTCAGGGTGGCCTCAAACTTCTACCTTTGCCTCCAGAGCCCTGAGTGCTGGGATTAAAGGCATCACCACACCAGTGCCCCTTTAACCTTTTCATGCCCAAACGTGATGCACACATATTTGTACTACACCTGCATGTATCACATACAACACTGCACAAATCACACAGAGCACACCACATCCAAACTAAAACCCCCCACACCCAGAGCGTGTGCGCGCACAAGCGCACACACACACACACACACACACACACACAAACACAAATAAAATCTTAGCCATTTGGGTCTCTTTCCCAGCTCTCTATTTTTTTTTTTTTGATCAGTATATTTCCTTATTCTTTGTTTTTAATAGGTGCCATACTTGTCAATTTATAAAAAAAAATATATAATTATATTTCTTTATTCTTTTAAAAATAAATGCTATCATGCTATCTGTGTTTCATAGTAATTCCTATATGTAGCACTATCATATGACATGTTTATCTTCTTTCTGGAAACAAAATGTATGATTATGGACTATTAAAGTGAAAATGAATGATGATATTGCTTGTAGGTCAAGCATGCTCATTGCAGTATAGTTGCAACCACAAAGAACAAGAACAAAGACAGCCACTCTACTGAAGGACATGATTCATTGAAGGCAGTGAAAGGAAGACTGTATCAGTTATGCAGAAGTATCCAGTGGAAGACCAGACATAGAAATGTTTCTCTCTTAGTACCATGGGAGGAACGCGTTCAAAGCAAACAGTTATGTTGATGTGAAGTCAGTTGAGGCGATTTTGGAAATTCTACCTAAAGTGGTGGTGGAGGAAAATATTGAAAGCCAGCCTGCTGAGAATTCAACTTTCCCCTTCTGGATATAAATGCCTGATAGGACTTTCCATTCATACACTTACGTCAAAGCTAAATTCCATGGCTTTTAAGAAGATAAAAAAAAAATGAATACAAGCAAGACGATTTTATCTTAGGATGTACACTAATGATTGCAGTATCTGACACCTTGATTTTAGATCAGTGACCACTTTTGACAGACTTAGCTTATGATATTGAAGATGTTTTATGTTGTTTACATTGTTAATATTGTTTAATTTATATTTACAGTAAGAATGAAATACTGTTACCAATGACTATCATTTGTATTTTGCTATTTTCCATTTTATCTTGAGTGTGTTGTTATTTACATTAAAACTATAAGCAAAAAAATATTCATGAATGAGTACTTAAATTTAAGGCATACCATTTTCTTTCCCATGGATTTTACCATTACATTGATAGGTTATATTTATTACATTGATATTGCTATCATTGCTCCCCCAGTCTAGCTTTGTTAATTTTATCATACATATTATTTTATGGTAACATACAAATTTATTCTATTCTAACCTGACATACCTTATTATTTTTATCTTACATATCATACAATTCAAAGTTTGTAAAACTATACTTTGTTGTGTATTTATTCATAAACGCATTTTAAAAATAAATTATGTACTTATTTATTTGAGAGAGATAAAGTGTGTGAGAGAAAAGATGGACACAAAATGGGCCTCACTGCAATAAAACTCCAGACATTTGTGCCGCCTTGTGCATCGGGTTCTATGTGGGTACTGGGGAATCAAACTTGGGTCCTTTTATTTTGTAGCCAAGTGCCTTAACCACTAAGCCATCTCTCCAACTTGAACATATATAACTTATGTGTATATATATATATATATATATATATATATATAGTTATGAAAGTATTTTTATGTATTATTATTATTATTATTATTATTATTGCCATTAACAAAATATTTCATATGATACATCATGTATTAGTATCCTCTTTTCTTTTTTTTTTTAAATATTTATTTATTTAATTATTTGCAAGCAGAGAGAGAGAGATAGAAGAGAAGCAGACAGAGTGAGCATGGGCATGCCAGGGCCTCTAGCCACTGCAAACAAACTCCAGATGCATGTGCCCCTTGTGCATCTTGCTTACATGGATCATGGAGAATCAAACTGGGATCTTTTGGCTTCTCAGGCAAATGCCTTAACCACTAAGCCATTTCTCCAGCCCCTCCTCTTTTCTTTTGTCTCAGCCCCCATTGCATTGGGGAATGCTCATCAGTGGGGTGGCAGGTATTTCCCATGGGGTTGTTGCTTACCTATTGTGGGAGCAGCATTCAGTTATTATTTGAAGGAGGGAATGCCTCTTGACATGATGTCTCAACCTAGTGCTCTTACCATTTGTGTTTCCCCCACCGCCACCAAATTCCCTGAGCCATGGTGGGTGAGTTTTAAGTTTACTTCAGTGATGAGCTCTTAGGCGCCTCTGGTCCTCTGCTTTGCCAGGTGTTGTGTATCCTCAGAGTCTGTCTCCTACACCTTGGGGCTGATTATCAGGTTCAGCATGGAAGCAGCACTCTTGCTCAAATCCCCAATTCCTCTGTGAATTCAGCTGTGGCTTTACTGAAGTATGAGGGTAGTTTATCTCCTCTGGTCTCACTACCTTCTGGAAAAGAAGACCAGATTCTCCAGTGGAGAGTGAGGTCAGCATAGTTTTAATGGGATAAATATTATTAATTTAGGGAGAATTTTATGTATATAACCCCTCTTTTTGCCACAGACTAGTGAGAGCTTGACACTGGAGAGCATAATCTTTGTCTCCATAGGATTCTGATCTGGTTTCCAATTCTAGCCATGGGTTACTTTACACTGCCTGGATCTCTTAGCCAATAAGAAAGCTATTGGTGTACTCACTGAGGCTATGTTCCACTATTGCACTGGTGTATATATCTTGTCAGGGTGTTTGCTTCTGAGTAGCTTAGACCCGTGGTTGCTCAGACCAATGTTGGCCACTTTCCCCCAATAACTTATGTAGTGCTTTCCAGCAGTAGACAGGCTCTCTGGCCACTGGCTTTCTTTTGAATTCCATCCATGTATCTCTATGCTCTGTGTCAGCAGTATATCATGTCTTCAGTGATATGGACTTAGCTTTTGCCTCAGGTGGGTAATTAAGTGCTTTGACAGAAAGCAGTTGTGATGTGGAAACTTCATAGGTCTCTCCATTCAACAGCTCAATGTGGGTACCAACCAATCTCCAGTACTGGGAGGTACAGGCCAGAGACAGGAAAATAAAACAAACAAACAAACAAACAAAAAAATCTTTTAAGCATAGGCTTCATCCAACCCTCTCCAGGGCCCTACTTTTCAGGGACTCACATATTACTTCTTTTGAAGATTCTGTCTTTTAGGCTCTCTCTGAGTATAAAGGTTTCTTTGGTACCAACTTGTTTTAGATTCAGTTTTGTGTTTGTTACCCCCCTTTTCCTTCCCCTCCCCCAAGTCCTTTTCATCCCCATTGCCTGGGCCTTGTTTTACCTATCAGGTGTGAGAGCAGCTCTAGAAGGTCCTGGTTAGGAACCACAGACAAGTAATCCCAAGTATCATCTCTTCATCTCTTCATTCTTCTGCAAATTTCATTATGGATTTTGACATTCCACTTTACATATGCTATTTACAGACTATTCTACTTTATATAAGTGTGTTCCTTGTTCTGTTGATATTTCTATAGTACATTCTGTTTTGCAGAGTAAAAACTACTTATAATTTTTATATACAACTTGCTTGGCAATTATATTTGATATGGTGCAGACACAATTTTAGACAGATAAAGCAAAAAGCAGGAAATACTTCATGAAAGACTATTGTCGGATTTATAAAGCTTCTTATAGTAATGTAAGATTCACAGTGTGCCCCATTGAATGTTGACCACTTGAGAGTGGCCAACACAGATGTAAATATCTATAGATGATATCTTAATTGCAAACTCTACTGGTATACACACATCATTTTACCAAGATCCCCATCACCTCTCCAATTAAATGAACTCATTTACATAACTCATACATCTATTGCTCCTTTCACATAGTATCTCCCTTTTCCTTTCAATTTGTGAAAAATGTGAGTAGACATTGACCTTCACCTTGGCAAAATCACATTGATAATGCATTCAGTTGAGTTCTGTGCCATGTACCATAATTTCAAGAGAAATTGTATGCTTTATCAATGATGATGGTCACTATTGATTGTCAGCATGATTGAATCTAGAATAGCAAAGGAAACACAGTGTCTCTGAAGGAAATTTTAGGTTAATCAAAGAGAGAAAGACCCACACCAACAATAGACAACAACACCCCATGTGTTTGGGTCCCATACTGAATAGAAAGGAGAAAACTAAGGAGAACCATTCATGATTGTGATCTAACATGGATGAAATGTGATCAGTTGCTTAATGCTCCTGTTGAATTGCCCTTCCCACCATGTTAGACTATATATTTGAGTCAGCTGAAATCCTTCATTCCTTAAGTTTCTTTTTGCAGGTTTTCTCATAGCCACAAGAAAAGTGAGGGCTGAAGAGATGGCTTAGCAGTTAAGGTGCCTGCCTGTGAAGCCTAAGAATGCTTGTTTGAAGGAAGTTGAAAAGGAAAGATGTCTCTGAAAAAGAGCTCCTGTTTCATCCTTGTATGCAGACTCATCCTGGAAAACAGAAGGGATCCTACTCTAGCTTTTCCGACATGCTTGCTTCAGAAATCACTGAATTCCTATACCTACTTGCAAGCAGTCTATAATTTCCTGTTTCAGAGATTCACTACTCTGGCTCCTACAAAGAGAGACATATTTTAACTGGTTTCCCAGAGCCTGCCAAGAATCTTGAGCTATAACAATTAATGAAAGCCCTCTTGGTTGACATCCCCAAGGCCTGCTAAAAGTCAGAGTTCTACCATCCACATTTTCACACTCTTTGGTGGCAGCTCATGGCCACTAAAGTCCATTTTTTCATTAATGTTATCGTATTTCTAAGAACATGAATTCTCATTGTTTGCCCACCCTTTACCCACTGTTCACTTCATTCCTCCAGCAGAAAGAAAAGTTCCTGGAATAATCAATGCGATAAACCTGACCATGTAGTTCATAGTTCTTTGGAATTCGTCTGTGGAACAAAAGTGAAAGAAAATATTTTGAACTTTGATCTAGACATTTCATGAGGCATCATGGTGGGTTTCTAAGTTCAGTATGTCCAGACATATGGAGGTCTAGATCATGAGGTTAAAGAGTATAACATTCTTGTTATACTCTGATATATTCTGGCTAAGACTCTGGCTGCCTCCTAGATAAATTCTGAGACTTGGAATGAGGCTGAATTCAGAGCAATGGACTAATTTGTTAGGTGGAGGAAATCTCATGATAGGATACCATTCAGATTGTGTACTGGATACTGTTCACTGCTCTGATCCTGTTCTACATTTAGAGGGACACAGAAATAAGCATAGCAAAAGGATACAAGAAATGTATCCCTTGGGCAAGAAAAGGAACATATTCAATACAGACAAGACAGGTTTGAAAGAAGGCATGATTACTAAATAAATTACTAAATAAATCAGTGCTATTAGAAGAAATCAAGCGTTTTGTACTGGGGCAACAGGAAAGGTGAATAGAGGCAAAGATACACCCAAACAAGGGTATAGCATGTAAAAATTCAAGTTTCTTCTAAGGAAAGAGCCTAAACTGAGAATGCCTCTGAAAGGGTTCCCCATTAGAAAACAACTGACTAACCATGGGGTCAGCACAAAATACCCTGAAGCAATTGTGGTCCAAGGGTGTCAGGAATCATCCCAATCTACTAGAATTTGGCAGTGCTATCCTTGGACTCCTTGTTTAATAGGTAACAAAGATCCAAGATCAAGTGGACATGGATTCTTGTGTTGCAGTCCCAGATAGCTAATGAGACTAGGAAATGTATGGGAGCCTTGGTGCCTGCAAGGTGGACCTGAAGGACTATTTCATCAAGCTGTTAACTTGAACACTAAGTTGCTATAGAGATATCTATATGTTGGAGATGGAACTGTGGACATCAGCTCAGGAAAGCTGTATGCATTGAGTACAGTAAGCCTCAAAGAGAAATTGTATGTGCTGTAGGCAGCAGAGCTGGTGGTATGTTGGTACCCAAGGCTTTGAAGCCAGGTGATTCCTTCAAGACATCATGAGTGCCGGGTGTTGTTCAAGGAGCTGTCGGATTTGGTATTTGCTCTGCTATGCTTACATTTTTTTGGCCTGATCATTCTTTTTTTTTTTTTTTTTTTTTTTTATTTTACTTTATTTATTGGAGAGAAAAAGAGAAAGAGGCAAAGAGAGACAGATAGAGACAGATAGATAGAACGAGAGAGAAAGAGAGAGAGAATGAGAATGGGTGAGCTAGAGCCTGTAGTTGCTTCAAAGGAACTCCATATGCAGGCAACAAAAAAGGCACCTGGATTTGTGTGGGTACCACTGAATCAAACCTGGTTCCATTGGCTTTTCAGGAAAGTGATTTAAGGATTAAGCAATCTCTCCAGCCCTGGCCCAATCATTCTTTGCTATGCCTCATTCCTCCCTTTGGAATGGTAATGTTTCCTTAGTGACACTGTGCACTTGAACTGTAACTTAATTTTTGATCTTATAGGAACTCACCAGTTACTTTACATTCCATTCAAGACCAGGGATTATGAAACAGTGTTAAGACTGTCAAAGACCATGGGAAATTTTGAAGTCGGTCTTAATGCATTTTGTACTATAAGGTGGTCATGAGCCTATGAAGACAAGGTATAAAAAATTAAGACTTAGAAGTTATATGTTTGGGGCCTGAAGAAATATGACTCTGGTTTGATTTCCCAGTATGCATGTAGGATAAGACAGACAAAGCAGCACATGCATCTGGAGTTTGTTTGCAAGGAAAGAAGCCCTGGTATACCCATTCTCTTCCCGTCTCTCTCTCTCTCTCTCTCTCTCATTGCAAATAAATGAACAAATGAAAGTATATTTTTGGATGTCAAGCTGAGAAAAGATGTAATGATTAATCTAGATTGCAAATTTTATTGGACCTGGAATATTTCATAAGATTATTGTAAGTAGAACTATCATATCATCTAACAATTCTACTTCCAGGAAATTATTCATTATAGTTGAAAACCGTATTGTCAAAAGAAATCTATACTTCCACCCATATTGTAGCATTTTTCATAATAAATACCATGTAGAAATTAATTCTTATATATGGGTGAAATAGGGGGAAACATGCTAATAGATGCAGTGAAAAGCAAATTCTTTAATATGTGGTAAATTCATTGACAAACAGAGTATAAAACATGCTAAATGAAATAAACCAGACACCAAAATGGGAAAAATGCTGTATAATTTTACTCATACAAAATATCTAAAACCAATAAAATAATAAAGGAAGCCATTGGTTTGGTATTTGATAGGCGATAGAAGATGAAAACCTACAGAGTTACTGCTTAAGAAAGATAAAGTTTCAGAGGTGAGTAATTTCTAAAGATGTCCTCTATCATATTGCTCCTATACTTAATTCCTTGATACTATGTCATGATAGGTATTTTTGCCTTCACAGTATACATCTAATGATGTTGGAGGATGTTACTTTACCAAACATTGACTTTTTGTTGTTGTTGTTTGTTTGTTTGTTTCTAGGTAGGGTTTTACTCTAGCCCAGCCTGGCATGGAGCTTGCTCTGTAATTCTAGGGTGGCCTTGAACTTATGGTGACCCTCATATCTCAGCCTGTGGAGTGTTGAGATCTTAGGAGGTGAGAGCCTCCATACCTATTTGCACAGATTTCTTTTACTCTTATACATTTTTACCCTACCAACAAATCTTCCTGAATATTTATTCATTTTCTATACAATCGCAAATTGTATGCCTTTTAGTATGGGAATCCTAAGATTAAAATGACAAAATATTCTAAAGTGGGGCTTATTTATTTACTTATTCACATATTTTCTGTGAAAAGTTACAAAGATGAATGAGCATTGGAATTCCTTCATTCTATCTTTGTCCAGAAGCTATTTCTTCTGTAAGTGTGCAATTCAGGGAGAAATAGCAGATAGCAGGGAAGATGATCTTTTGGCACAGATGTAATTACACTAGTCAGGAACAAAGATGCACAATCAACCTAAAAAAGAGTACAATGTTGACTGTGGGGAGCATCAATATACCTCATTTACTTAGATTTCTCCCTAGAACCACAGTAGCCATCCTTGAGGCACAGCTCTGTCTTTGAATCATACCCAAAATCATTAACACATTCCCAGGTCCAGAACACAGATACACTATTTATTTATTTATTATTTATTTATTTATTTTGCTTGTGGGGCCACTGTTTTAGATATACGGGTCTCTGGAACTCCACCTTTGTTTCAATGTTTAAGCTATTTACTTGTTATGTTTGCATAAACTAGGAATTTCTGATTCTCACACTATGCTCTTAGTCTTCAACATTTCTGTAGTGCTTCTTTAGATCTATGGCCTAGTATAACATATGGGCAATCTATCATTCAAGGGAGAATGTATTATGACAAAGGCTAAGCTGCCGTTATTTTCATCTCAAGAACATATTAATTCACTAAATCTATGATTCCCAGATAAAAATAAAATCAAATACATTATTAAATATTTTCACTTATCACTATTTCAATACAATAAAAATTTGGACATTTCTTACAATTCTGAGGCATCCATGGATTTTGGAATTACCTCTCACTTTAAAACTATCTTTTTTTTTTTTAACAAAAAGAGCTAAAAACAACAACAACAACAAAAGAAAAATAAAAGGACTCAGTGCTTCTCTCATGATCCCCTTTGTATATTCTACTTTCCAGGTTATGTAACATATGAAGGCAAATGCCAGAGCCTAGGTCTGTGTTATCTTTGTGAAAAAAATAATAATTTCACAAATATATATTTTTGACAAACTCTACTGAAATCATGGAGGGATGTAACATATGAAGCCAAATGCCAGAGCCTAGATCTGTGTTATATTTGTGGAAAAAAAATATTAATTTCAAAAATATATATTTCTGACAAACTCAATGAAATCATGAAAGGAATTCCTTTCATCTACTGGATTCATTGTAAAACTGAACAAAGAGAAGCCACCTATAGAATTCTCAAATTTGAAATTGTCATATCTTTTCTACCATGCTACTTTCAATATTTCTGCATTAACCACTGCCCACTCTAAAAAGCAGATTCTCTGACAAAGCCTTAAAACCACAGTTATCCATGAGCATAAATTTATATACCTTGAAAACTTGTCCATTTAGTAAACATTAGTAATAGTTTCCCATCTATAGCCTGCAACCTCCCCAGCCTTAAAATTTTGAAGAGGTTTTAGTGTTTGGCATGGTGTTACTCCTAAGAAACTGGCCTCAAATCCAGGCAGAAATCAGTTGTTTACCTCCAAAAGGATTCATGCTACTAACTATTGCACTGATGGGCATTTGGCCCCGGCAGGTTGGTTGTGTAGTTTATAGCGACAACAGCTCTGCGGAACTGTTGATGCATTTTTCTCCCTCAGCACTCTGCACAGCACTCTCTGACGATGTTAAAGCTAGAGAGTAGGGAGAACACTTCCACCTCAGTTCCAGCTTGGTTTTTCTGAATTCCATAAAAATGTGGTTGCAAACTTACCTTCAGCAATACTATTTGCCATTGAGTTCTGTTGGGAAACCAAGAACAACAGCAGCAGCTTGTATTGTCTGGGGGACTGATGAAAACTTTCTGACCAAAACCTCATAGGGATGTGTCCCAGACCTGACACTAATATTTTCCTTTATTATCCATGAGTTCTGGTATCATCATTATCCACCCATTCACTATATACCCCTTCAGTTTTTAAATATGTTAACTTATAACGTAAAAGTTTTCCTTATATCTTTTTCATACATCATTATTTTGGTAGACCCTCCCTCTCTCCCCTTCAATTTCTCAAACTGCAAAACTGCATTGCCATTTAAACCTTGTCATACACAGTATTAGCCTGCCTCTACATGTTTTTTTCTACTGTTACAGTGAATGCTAATATTAAAATGGTGAGGTCCGGAAAAATGGAGAAGAACAGAAGAAAATAAGAGGGCTGGCAGCTAGGTATGAGATTGCCAAGCTGAACAGAGAAGAGGAGGGATATAACTCTTTAAAAACAACAAAGCTAGTCTCAGTAGATTCCTACAGGCCGTGAAAAGACCACCTCCACCTATTGCCCAGGAGACACAGGCAAGGCACTGTTGGCCTTTCTATATTCTTCCAGTTAATGATAGCATATTAGATTGTGGGTGGGTACAGGTGTAAAAACATCTCCACCGCACCACATATCCCATAGTCTAGGAGCTAGATTTGAGGCCAGCAGAAAATATGAGAATTTTGCTATACTGTACTGAAGATTAAACATGTGTCCCAATTTATACTTCTTTTTGCAGGATACTCTTTTCAATTCATTTGAAATATAATTCTGAAATTCTCACTTAACATAGCCTAGTAAACATGCTAGACAAAGTTGCAGTGTGATGAATAGCATGTGTAACTTGCTAACTTATTTCAATAATGTTCATGTTATCTAAGTTTTTCTTACCTATGATTTGATGTTTTTGTTTGTTTGGTTGTTTGTTTTCATTGTAGGGTATCACTCTAGCCCAGGTTGGCTAGAAATTCACTGTGTAGTCAAGGTTGGCCTCAAACTCACAACAACCCTCCTACCTCTGCCTCCCAGGTGCTGGGATTAAACGTATGCACCACTATGGCAAGCTGCTTTATTTATTTATTTATTTATTTATTTATTTATTTATTTATTTATTCATTCATTCATTCATTCATTCATTTAGCAGATTAAAAGAGGAGAGAGAGAGAAAGAAAAAGAGAAAAGGAGAAGAGAGGAGAGGAGAGGAGAGAATGGGCAAGCCAGGGACCTCGTTCAACTGAAAACAAGTTCCAGACACATTTTCCCCTCTGTGAATCTGGCTTTACATTGGTACTTGGAAATTAAACCCAGATCATCAGGTTTTGCAAGTGAGAGCCTATAACAACTAGGCTATCTCTCCAGCTCCCAGCTACATTTATTTATCATTTATTTATTTATTTATTTATTTATTTATTTATTTATTTATTTATTTCTATGTTTTGGTATTACGTTGATGAGGTGTACCCAAAGAAGAACCTCAGCCTGGCTAGAGGAAATGTCACTGTGGACAGATCCTGGGATCTAGATCTAAGGTTTGTGTGCAGATCTAATTTCCAAACAAAAGGTATGCAGAGCAGTCTAAGATCTGGCAGGGCCCCTGTTGTTTGCTGCCAGTTTTGTTTTTCTTGCTTTTGGATTTTGCTGGCCATTTGATTGCTTTGTCTGCATGGATGTATGGAAACTGTTTCATCTGCCATTCATGGAAACACCCCCTGGATCTGTAAGCTTGAAGTAAACCCCTTCCTCCCCAAACTGTGTGTGATTTAGAGGTTCATCCCAGCAACATGAAGCAGCCTTCAACAAATAAGAACTACATCCTTTGGCTTTGTCCTGTAGTAAGCATTAAATCGTAGCTGTAGTGTGTGACAGGGCAAACCATGAACATCCTATATCCTATTCTTCTCCCCTTCCTGAGAGTCCCACCATACTTGCCAGCATTAGTACTGTAGTAACTGATCCTTTAACACATGAATGTTTCAGGAACCTTCAGTATTCAAAATGTAACACACAAAAATGTGTCATGAACTGGATTTAACACAGGTAGAAATGGTAAATTAGGAAACTGCTGAGGGGAGCAGTTTTGGTACTTTCTGTCTTTATGTGGGCAGTACCCTATTGAATGTGCAATGTTAGAATTTAATAAGATGGGTGAATAGAAGACAAAATTTTATGGTGACATCTTTCAAGTGAAAAGTACCATTTTAGAAATGTTTTTTTTTTATAGAGAGGTCTGTCAATAAATGCATTTTTACATTATTTTATATTTGCTAGTATTGTATTTATCAATTTATTGTTAACTGCATTCTTTTTGTCATAAAACAAAACAGCACATAACAAGTATTTTGTGTATTTCTATAATTCTATTTAATAAACATTTCTATAATATTAGAATACTATGAAACTAAAGAGATATTGTGTGACTTATTCAATATCCCAAATGCAGTAATAAGATTGCCTTCAAACAAAACCTTATAACTTAAGGCATGGTAATTTATATTCCCTGTGTATAAATAACGTGCATGTTAACATGCCAGTTCATTGTGAAGGTGTTTTCTGACTGTATTCATTAAAAATAAAACTGAGATTCCTTGTCAATAGAATACAACGGCTTCAAACCAATGACAACATGAATCTCATTACATCTTTATTCATATAAATTCTAACATAGAAAAGCTAAATTAGTCCAAAGAAAATGGAAAATACTCTGAATAATCACTTATAAATGTGTACTTAGTAGCAATAGATTATTGATTTTCATCCACATATGATAAATATTCATCAATATTGTGTACACATAGAAGACACAAAATAACAATTTGAAAAATGCTTAAGTCTAGAGAAACCTACTAGAATAAAGTATGGGATACACAGAAGTCCCTCATAATTAAGTATAATAAATTAGTTGTATAGGTAGAAAGTAGGCAAATATTTTTAAATAGGTTCAAACATGGTATTGCTCACTTTCAATAATAATTATGTCAAAATCAACATATAGTTTTCACATATTGGATGATATTTCTTTGACAATATTAAGAGTTGTTCTAAGAATGTTGACCTGTTAGGAATATAAAATGAGAATAATAACAATAGAAACAAATACATAATATTTAATGGTGGGATATAAACTCCTTTTCACATTAAGAAATATTTTACCATGAGTTAGCTGCAGGATTCTGTAAAATTATTTTTGTCTTCAAATGAATGAGATAAATTATCATCCCTTCCACAACAGAAGGATTCATCCTTAAATAATGAATATTAAAACAACATTTATAAAAATAAACAGTTGTTTTTTGAAAGCCAAAAAAAATTAAGCTGTTTTCCTTTAAGAAAATTCCTTTAAGAAAAAATATTATATATTGCACAATTTCTTAACATCTTTATGGGTTCTATTTTTCTTTGTGATACCTACAATTTTATGATATATAAAATAAAAGTTATGTTCTAACAAATTCCCATCTGTGTCAAAGAGTATATCTCCAAAATTTCATTTCAACATGGATATTGTTTTTATTACAATAATAACTAACACCATTCTCAAACCTTGAAGCATAGTCATATATATTCAGAAATACCATAAATTGAATTATACCAATATGTGATCAGACATGAAACAATTTGCTAAAGATCTTGAAACAATACTACCTCAACTATAAAATTACCCATTTATGCCCCCCGCCCTGCCAACTCCACTGCCTGGTCTTTAAATTGGGTGAGAAATCTTTTTTCTGAGATTGCAAATGCAAAACAATTTGCTGTCTAGAAATCCTCACAACAGTTTTCATTTCCCCATTGTGTTAGATTACAAGGTAGAATCAGTGACTCTCTATTGTGGAGGGTATTAGAAAACATTGGCTATATTTCCGAGGTATGTGAATTTGTTTTCTCTGAAAAAATTCATATTTAAAGAATAATTCATATTTTATCTTTTTGTCACAGTAAGCATTTCTATGACTTTTTCTTTACTTTTTTTTTTTTTTCTTTTTTTTGTTTTTTTTCCAAGGTAGGTTCTCACTCCATCCCAGACTAACCTGGAATTCACTGTGTAGTCTCAGTGTAGCCTCAAACTCACAGCGATCCTCCTACCTCTGCCTTCCAAGTGCTAAGATTAAAGGCATGTGCCACCACTCCTGGCAACTCAAGGACTTTTGATTCAATTCTAGGAGTCAAAGATTCTTGTTAGCTTGCTGCCTTTAAAAATAAATAAATAAATAAATAAATAAATAAATAAATAAATAAATAAATAAATAAATAGAGGTGCTTGATTATCATGTCTGCTAGCCTGGGTTCCTTTTGCCAGTAACCACATAAAGCCAGAAGGCCAGATGGACAATCTGGCACATATATTTAGAGTTTATTTCAACAGCAAGAGGTTCTGTTTCACTCATCTTCTCTCTCTGTGTCTGTCATAATGAATATTTTTGATGATGAAATACATTACTTATATGCAACACATCCTTTATAAAACACTGTTTTTTTTGTATTTATGTCACTACAATTTTGTAACATGTGTGTAAAAAGAGAACTCACTCTCATTCCCTTTAAGCAATATAATGATAAGTAGAAACAATTTTTTATAATATGTTTTAAAATTAAGATTCATCCAGAAGTGAAGAGACACATTATTCTTTTTGGGAAATTCAAATCATTTATTAACTACTAAGAAATATGATACTGTCTTTTATATTGTGATTTCTCAGCTATCCAAAGTAAAACATGGTCTTCTTTTTTTTAACACACACACACACACACACACACACACACACACAGAGAGAGAGAGAGAGAGAGAGGCAAATACAAATTAGGAATGAACACTTAATCCTCTAATTTCCTTCCCTCCCTTTTCTTATGGGAGTTGCTTTGTAATATTTGTCTTGTAAATTACTCATGTGCCAATTTGAAATGTATGGAAAACTTTTCAAAGTAAATAGGCAGAGCATGGTGGCACAGATCATTTCAACACTCAGGAAGCAGAGGTAGGAGGATTGATATGAGTTTGAGGCCAATGTAAGTCTACATAGTGAATTCCAGAATAGGACTCCTGTAATTTTAATGCTCAGGAATGTCTTTCTCAAGGATGGGGAGCTTCTATTTGAAACATTACAATCCAAGAGTGAAAATCTCCATCTCCTAGTTTATGTGAGATGGTGAAAGCATAATCTATTTTGCCTTATATCAGAACTAGCCATCAAGATGTGAGGAGCATGTTTTCCTTGGCATTAACTCAGTTAACACAGATGCTCACCCCAAATGAAAACAACTAGCACTGCAAATCTTACGTTTGTCATCTTTATGATAGTCCTAGGAATCAATTTTCCTTGATGCTATCCTAAAACTTCATTCCTTTTTGGGGCAGAGGTATTTAGTTAATATGTGTTACACTGTTTTCACTTGAAAGAAGAAAAATGATTAATGATGAAGCCGTGCTTGTATATTGTAATATAAATGTAACTAATTACTTTTAAGACATACTGTTTTTAAAGGTAATCTGGCACAAATACATCTGCATCTATTGTGTCTTGGAAATGAAATTTTTAAGGAGGGATAATAAACTTTGAAATTTTGATCAAGGTGATAAAACAAAAAAAGAAAATTTATGATATTTATCTTACAAACGCTATCCTTCTTAAAGATTTAGTACTGTTTTACCAGGAGAACACAAATGAATTCATGTTGTAGCCATTTCATTTGCAAGAGCATGTGATTTCTTTTATCCTCAGAGTCTTAAATTTTTCTGTGGTGTGCATCACACCCGGGTTTAATTATTAATAAAATTATTTCATTTATCTTTGACTTTGTTTGACAGCTATTCTAGGTGGAGAGAAGATTTACTTGTAGTTATATTGTCAGAAAAATATCATCACAAGCACACACCCACAAAGACACACACATGCCCACATGTGTGTACATACACATACCATATACTACAATTCCAATCTTTTATGGACTTGAACTTCTTGGGGGAAAGTCATACCTTGATACATTTGTTAAGCCTCAACTTATTAGGAATCATTTATCATGAGATCCATCTCTCCATGGTACTTTGGGCATGACATCAATGCTGTGAACACAGTCTCTAGGATGCATACATGTAGTAAATGGAAGGTAGAACACAGAATTCTAGATTATACTGGACCACAGAATGTGTCTTTCTTTGTAAAAGATGGATTTTATTCTAGGGACTCACAATTGTGCCATGTGTAGGTGATGAAAATCATTTTATATGTTATAGGACTAAGAATAATAACTTGCAGCCATCAGTCCTACTAAATTGTGAATCTCTGTTATTCCTTCATCCTTGTAATCTCTGACATATTTGTATGTACAAATTCCCTCCCTTTATTATGCATGAATCAGTTTGATTGTGTTGGCTTATAATAAAAAAAACAAAACCTACTACTAAAGTGAATAGTATATATCTACCATAAAGAAGGGCCCCCAGCAGCAGTGGGGGTGAGATGTCCAGACATGTAAATCAGAGGGATTTGTTCAGTGATAAAGGATTCACGAAGAACAACAGCATGTGATCTTCCCAATACTGATCATATGTGAAGAAACGCCTTTTCCTTGTGATAGTAATAAAAGCTTCTGGTTATTATCAAATAAGTGGAAAGATTTGGTGCACGTAGATTCTCACACTGCTTTGCAATATTCCTTTTGCTTTTACTTCACAGTATGTTCTCTGCTTTGGATAATTACTTTTAATCCTCAACTCCAAAGACGTTTCAATAAATGGCTACTATGACAATTTTGCTACTATGTTACCTTTTTTGTGGGAACATTTTCTATGGAAACAGTTAGTTTCATTCAATACTTTTACAATCAGTTAAAATATTGCTGTTGTTGTGTCATAGATTTCTCTGGGCAAAAGAATTTTTGTGCAATAAAATATTAAAACAATCTTATATGTAGACTGTCCCACAGAGCTTTAACCATTTAACAGAGAAAGTACAAACAGGTTTCAATAGTTCTGTAACATTATTTATTTGTTTATTAAAACACATTGGCCCAGCCTATGTATTGTGGATAAAAAGGTAAAAAGAGAATAAAAAGTATAGCTCTCAGTGGTCATCCCTGATTTGCATATGTGATTAAGTAGATTTACAATTTTGAATGTGGGACTCTTGAAGTTTCAATTAAGCATGTATGGGTACTTCAAACAGTCCTAATCCTCTACCCCTATAAAATTTCAAAAGAATTGATTTACTTTATAGACAATCACTTTATCTGGCATGACAAAATAACAGTTTCAAGGCTGTAATAATTTAATATATATATTTTTTTAATTTTAAGCAATAATCATACTTTGAGACTTGTATCATTAGCTTTCCAGTGGTAGCCAAATTAAAAGCTTGCATGGGCATGAAATATTTACTGTGCCCTCTACAATAAGCTCATTTGATTAAATATGACAAGAGTCTTAAAAAAATAAGTGTAGGATATAAAATTTTACTTGGGTATCAATAACAATGGAGGATGTTTAAATTATAGAAAAAAACATTTATAGAAACATGGTATTTTGACATTAAAATAAAAAATCAGTTTTGCAACTCATGTTTATGAAGTTGAGTACCTTATCCAAATCACATTTTTATAATAATAAACACAATTTATATTAAGCAATATTTAAAAAAATCATGATATTTTTCAAAGTAATTTGGAATAATACCAATTTCAGATTTTCATATCAAAATCCATGTTACATGGACATGCATACTTTTCTTAACAGGCATGTAAATTTAGATTAATTGGGCCTTAATGTTTATGAATGCTATAAGAAAATTTAATATAGTATGGTAAAAATTATAGTCCTCATTTTTAAAATATATTTTTTATTTTTATTTTTATTTATTTATTTGGCAAAGAGAAAAAGGGAGAGAGAGAGAGAGAGAGAGAATGGGTCTGCCAGGGCCTCCAGCCACTGCAAACAAACTCCAGATGCATGCACTACCTTGTGCATCTGGCTAACATGGGTCCTGGGGAATTGAACCTGGGTCCTTTGGCATTGCAGGCAAATGCCTTAACTGCTAAACCATCTCTCCAGCCCCAGTCTACATTTATTTTATGTCACATGTATAGAATCCTTTTGTGCATGTCATAATGTTAATATTTTAATATCATATATATATATATATATATATATATATATATATATATATAATTTTAACATTATATTGTTATATGAAGCTTTTAAATGTGACAAGTTTTAAGACATATGTATTTGATTTAACTGTAAATACAATAACATATTTACATCTAGATTTATAGATGCTATATATCTGACACATTTTGTATGTGAATTTTGGCTTTTACCATCTAAGTTTAAATTACTCCAAAAGTAATTGGGTCTAACAATTGTATTCCTTTAAATATTTGTTGTTATAAATAAATAAATAATGCTTATTAAATGTACATGTAAGTGCTTAATATATTTTAAGGTAATAAAAGTAAACATTTGAGAGCAAGTCAAGAAGCTCTTCACTACATTGTGTTGCCATCTGCACTTTTTAATGCTTCTTAGGAAGCAGAAACTTTGCAGGGACACATCGTGTGTTGGTACCTTCTCTTCCCTCCTCCCTTCCCCCATCCACTGACGGCCTCCTTAGGAGTTCGTTGGTATTCACCAGGCGCCTGTGGGTTATGATTAGTGAGAGCAGCAGTCAGTCTTTGCTGGGGTTGGAGGCATTGCCTCTAAATAATCCCTCCCACCCTGTACATCTTACAGGCTTTCCATTACTTCTTATGAACATTTTCCTGAGCCTTGGTGGGTGTGTTTTAAGATAATTTTGGTGTTGAGCCCTGAGCAGCTTCTGAATTCTGCTTTATTCCATTTTTAGTATCCTTTGTGTCTGTCTCCATCACCCTTGCACAGGTTGTCAGGCTCACCTTGGAAATATCACTGTTCTCCTCTGGCCAGTTCCTCTGTTATTTCACCTGGGCCCTGATGATATGTGAGGTGTGGACCATCTCCTGAAAAGGGTCACCTATCTTTTCTTGTCTTGGAGATTTAAATATATATATATATGCATTTCCCCTATTGCCAGTATTTCCCACAATGTAATCAATTTTATAATCAAATTAACCCTATTGGCATGAAGTTTATCACTGAAATAGAGATCAGTTGGAAAATGTTGAGATGTTTCTCATAAACAAGACCCAGTGAATTAGGGAGGCTGTTTCTAGAAGTGTTACAGACAGGCATAAAATGATACTAAAGCCAGATTAAATGTGATGGTGGCTCATGTGCTGAGGCTAGGAGACAAAATGTAAAGAAACTCAAACTGGCAAAAGGTAATCCAACTTTTTTTTGTCAGAGAAAATTATTTATTCAAAGAAATACCTCAGTTAAAGAAAGCATTTACAAGAAAGTGAACTTACAAAGAAAGGCATTTGTGTTGAGGCATAGAGAAAACCTTGGGATGCAATTTACAATCTATATAAAGTAACCATTGCAGCATTCTAGCTAGGGCACTGTGCCCTAAGTTCTTTGGAGAGTGATATTTCAGACAATCAGAGGTGTTATTCCTGCAGATGACTTTGAAGAAAAGAGGATTGCATTCCTGGAATAGATCTCTGAGAGTCTATACAATCCTTTTCTTAGTATTTAACCACCCCATTTTCTTAATGGACTGTGAGAGTTTGACATCACTACTCCAAATTTCTTTCAGCTGCTATACATGCAAATCCTGTTCTAAATCCATCATCATATTACAAACCACAATAGAAGGAAAGCAACATTCACATCTCTTCAAAAAAGTGATACGAACTGTTGCTAGTGTTGTCAAGTAAATATATAACTATCAGAATATGTAACTTCAAATATCCCCTAGATACAACTTAAAGTCTCCAGCAAACATATTCCCTTTATTCTGTTTGTAAGACATATATGAGATGCATTTTAGTAAAAAAAAAAAAAAATAGCCACTAGAAGAGATGTCTTAGCAATTAAGGCACTTGTCTGCAAAGTGTGAGAACCTAGGTTCACTTCTCCAGTACCCACGTAAGCCAGCTCTTCAAGGGGGTACATGCATCTGGAGTTAATTTGCAATGACTAAAGGCCCTGGCATGCCCATTCTCTCTATATATCTGACTCTCTCTTTCTCTCATAAATAAATAAATAAATAAAATACTTTATAAACTACCAAGTAATGAAAAGCTACATATCTTTATGGCATGTTTTCAAACAAATCATTATGCTTTTCTTCCATCACTTTTGCCCATACAGTTTCCCACATGCCCTCTTCCTGCCATAGTCTCACTTACATTTTCATGATACAAAAGTCCTCTTACTTTACTCCCATTTTTCCATACCTTCTGCTTCTCTTTCATGTACTTCTAGCCTGTTTGATAGACTTTACCCACTGAATATATATCCTGCATAGACTCAGGTTTTTTTTTTTTTGTTTTTTGTTTGTTTGTTTGTTTTAAGCTTGTAACCTGGGTCACTCAACCTGGCTGGAGGAGGTGTCATTAGGAGAGGATCATGGAGCTCAAAGGTGTGTTTGGGGCTGGTGTGTCTGAGCTCAAGCCCAGAGGTACACAGATAGGTTTGAGATCTGGGGGATCTTGCTTGCTGCATGCTTGTGCTTGTTACTTGTTGATATTAGCTGCCTCGTGATGGTTTTTCCCTCTGCTTGTATTTATGAATGGGAGCCAGTTTCTTCAGCCATTGATGGAACTTCCCCTGGGTCTGTAAACCTGAAATAAATCCCTTGTTCCAAAAAATTGTTTTTGGATGAATGTTCATCCAAGCATAATTGGAACTGTCCATTACTCCCACTCTCACATCACTAATTACATATATTGACACATTAACACTTAAGATTAGCATTGAGAGAATATACAATATACAATATTTGTCTTTCTGGACCTGGGTTACCTAACTTGATCTTTCTATTTACTTCCATTCTTTTCTGAATATTTCTCAATTTCACTTTTCTTTACAGCTGAATAAAATCTTATTGTGCATATGGACCACAATTTCAAGGAGTAGAAATGCAATGAACATGGATGTGTTGGTGACTATGAGGTGGTATGGTGGTATGCTGGTTTGAATTAGGTGTCACACATAAACTCATGTGTTCTGAATTATTCCTCCCAGCTAATGTCAATTTGGGAAGTGGAGGTTGCTAGGAAATGTGTGTTGTTAAGGGCAGTATTAGGATGCTATGGAGATCCTAATTCCCCCTTGCCAAAATGAGTCATACTCTCTTACTACTGCTGTCTACATTATGTTAGCAAGGAGATGATGTCCAATCTCTAATCTACTAAACAAACAACTTAAAATAAGTTCCTCCCGGGGCTAGAAAGATGGCTTAGTGGTTAAGTGCTTACTTGTGAAGCCTACTGACCCTGGTTTAACACTTGATTCCCCAGTACTCACCTAAGTCAGATGCACAGGTAGCACATGCATCTGGAGTTCATTTACTGTGGCTGGAGGCTGTGGTGCATCCATTCTCTCTCTCTCTCTCTCTCTCTCTCTCTCTCTCTCTCTCTTTCTTTCTGTCACTCTCAAATAAATAAATAAAAAGAAAAATAAAGGCATCATTAAAAAATGTTCCTCCGATCAGCTTCTACATTTTTTCCCCAACAACAAGAAGGTAATTAAATTACAACAGGTGGGATATAGAGTACTTTGAGTATATGCTCAGAACTAGTCTAGTTGAATCATATGATTATTCACCTTGTACCTACTAAGGAAACTTCTAAATTGATTTCCACAATGGCTAAAGAAATTCATCCTTCCACCAGCAGTGAATACGAGCTTCTTTTTCCTACATCCTTTACATAATTTGTTGACTTTTATTTTCATAATGATGATCATTCTGTGTGAGATCAGATAGAATTTCAATGAGGCCTTAATTTGTATTTCCCTGATGGCTTAGAGTGCTGTACATTTTAAAATATATGTTGGTCATCTGTCCAAGCAAGTCAAAGTCTAAGCTACTCAGCAGCAAACAACCTGATGTGATGCCAACCCAAGTGTAATTGCGGCTCACAGCCATGGTGTGAAACCAACTGCTCTTGGGTTAGCTAACAGATCCACTCCTTAGAAAGGAAACCATAACTGGAACTGGGCAACAAAGTCAGAATCATATCTAGATAATGATTTTGCTTTTTAATGTCAAGTTCCCACTAATCTGGAGCTATAAGAGGGCCAATACTCTTTAAATTCTCTGTAAATTAATAATGTTATCCCATTTAACTGGTGCTATCTTCACTCTCTGTTGGAGATTCTGCTTCTCTTTTCAGATTGGAGCTGGAACTAAGGAGATAAATGACCCAGTGTACTTCACCCAGGCCCCAGCTGAAACCACTGAGGAAATGGGAAAATGAGCAAGAGTGCTGCTTTCTTCGCGAACCTGATATCAGCAAAAGGGTGAAGGAGATAGATACTGAGGACACTCAACAAAACAGAGATCCAGTGGCTCCGAAAAGCCCATCACTGAAGTACACTTAAAATCCACCAAACATCTCTCGGAACTTTGCAGAAGATCAGGTGGAAACTTGTTAGAGGCACAAGTTGGGATATTATGCACAGAGGCATTGGCTCTCCCCGTTAACTGATGGCTGCCCCAATAATGCATGATCCACAATCCCCAAGGGGTTGACCTGTATCCCCAAGGAGAAGGGCCTCTTTGGAAATGGGGCAGGGATGAGGGAAATGATACAACATTTGTTGTTTACATACTAAGTATGTCTATCTAATAAAAATAATGTGTGTGTGTGTGTGTGTGTGTGTGTGTGTGGCACGCACGCGCTGGCCTTTCTCATTTCCTATTTGAGAGTTGTCTATTCATATAATTATCCAGTTTACTGACTGACAATTTTGTTCTTGCTAAGGTATTTAATTTTTGCTTTTATAAAATGTATTTATTTGCACATTGTGGGGTTTGTGTGTGTTTGTGTGTGTGCGCTCTTGCACATGCCTGTTAGAGTCTCTTGCTATGGCTATTAAATTTTTTTTTTTCTATGGAAGGAAAAGTTTATTTTGCATCATCATAATGCAGGGAATCAAACAGTCCATAGCCTTCCACATCTATCATCTGTAGCAAAGACAACGAAAAACCTAACCTGGCTCTGACCACACAGCAGGATAAGACTGAGGGCCTTTCCCCAATGATACAACTCCTTCCACATTATACTGTATTCCGGGGACAAAGCAGGCAGCTTTAACCAAAATGTGAAGATATGGAGGGGACACTGACCTTCAAGCCACCACAGCAGGATTAATTTAAGGAAGAACCAGTAAAACATAATATAATACAATCAAAATAATTGTGAGTGGTGTTCACCTGATGATAAATGCTGGTTTTGATATCCATGTCTCTTCTCGAGAACTCTTTATTATATAAGATGGTACAACCAAGATGAAATAATTATTTTTAATTGTGAACATTATTATATGAACATATTATATATTAGTCATATTCCCGTATGGCTATACTCATATGATCCCCTTTCCCCACCCTCCTTCGACTCAGAAACAAGTCATAAGACAGTGGCTTGGAGGTCATAGACCCGATATGGAAGCTCACAGTATTTTCTGGCTAAAAAGAGATGATATGCTGATCAAAATGCCTTCTGAATGTTTATGTTTTTCTCTATGATCCATGCTGGTCTCATTCTTTCTTTCCTATTTTGTAAACATGTTATTTACATCTTCCATAAATATAGAGTATAAAATATGATAATTCCCTTCCATCACCTTCATTTCCTCTGTTCCAAATCCTTCCTTCATTGAATCCCCTCTTCTTTTCAATTAGTCTCTTTTCTATTTTGATATCATTATTTCCTCTTTGTGCGGTACTGTTAGGACATAAATATGAAGACCAATTAGTGTCTAAAATATAGCATAATAAGCAGTCCTAACCTTCCTTTGGCTCTTACATTCTTTCTGCCACCTCTTCCACAATGGACCATGAATCTTCAAGGGTGTGACAGAGATGTCTCATTTAGTGCTGAGCACTCCACATATCTTGTCAGCACTCTGGTGAGTTTATAGTCATGCCAGTGGCCACCTCCGTCTGAAAATAGCAGCATCGCTAACAAAACCATTAATATATGTACATAAAACACAAGTGTTTAGAGGACAATTTTGTGGGCATAATATATCTTAAGCCGGACAACCATAGCCATTATATCTCTAGGGTTTATGACCTGCACAGCATACGCTATGACTACCATTAGCTTTGAGAATCAAAACAGGACCATCAGGATTTCCAATCAAATGCCTATAACCTCTGGGCCATCTCTCCAGCCCCCAATTATTATAGTTCTTTATTAATCCTAGATACTAACCCCTGTCTGAAGTATACTGGTAAAGATTATCTTCCATTCTGTCAGCTTTCTGTTTGCTCTGCTGAAGGCTTACTTTGCTGTGCAGAAACTTTTAATTGCATGTACTCTCATTTGTTTATTCTTGGGGCATCATGTGTTATCAAAGTTCTATTTAGAAAATTCTTGTTTATATCTATAACTTGAAACATATTGTTTATTTTTCCTTTACCAGTTTTAGCATTTATGATTATAAATTGAGCTCTTTGATACATATTTCATTGAATGTTGTGTTTGGTATATTAGGAATAAACAATTTCTCTCTCCTGCAGGTAGTTATACGGTTTGCAAGCACTATTTGCTAAACATGTTGAATTTTTTGTCCAGTATATGTTTTTGATGACTTTGTCAAAAATTCGGTTTCCAAAGCCATTTGGAATTACTTCTAGGCCTTCTATTCTGTTCCATTGAACTGTATCTCGTTTTTGTGACAGTGCCATGCTTTTTATTTTATTTTATTTTTATTTTTTTTTTTTTGTCACTATGGCTATGTGGTATAATTTGAGGTCCAGGATTGTGATATCTCATGATGGGTTCTCTCTGCTTAGCACATCCCAAGCAAACAAAGCATGATTCTATGTGCTAAGCCAAGTTAATAGAGAAAAGGAAAAGTCAGTGGAAGAATAAGGGTAAGGAGAGGAGGATGGCAGGGTGAGGAGGCAGATTAATAAAATAGTATGTGAAAAAAGTTTATAACAAATATAATAGCATTGATCATTTGGAACATACAATTTTACATTAATACAATTATTTAAACATTTCTATAAATAACAGTAACCTTTCCATAGTTACTCATAAGAACGCTGAAACAAATGAGTATCTGATTATATAAGGGCATAGATACCAGTTAAGAAGTTACCAGTAATCATCCCAAATAATGAAATAATAGCACCATTAATCTCATACACATATATATTGTTGATTTTGTCAAGTGGAAATCATCAATCATCTCCATGATACAGTAATTCAGGCTTCAGCTTCAAAAATATTTTCCACATTAATCTAATGGCAATACTGTGAATTTTGGAAGAGGTCATCTCCTCATGGAAATTTGGAGCATTCTACTGTCATGTACAAATGGTTGTAATACCAGCTGTGGAAGTACTTGTTTTTAAAGGTCATACGTATTCCTGCAAAGAACTATTGAAAAATCCTTGTCCGAGTAAAATAACATGGCTGTTGACTCCTTTGAAACATGAGTATACTTCCTGAATCAAGCTGTATTTACTGTAGCATTTGGAGCCAAACAAGCTACATATTTCCTTCTAAGACCGGATGCAATGTAAATGTCGAAATGTTCCCAGTCTAAGCCTGCAAATCATGAACTAAGTTGCAAGATGATATACATTTATGTGTATTTTCTTGTTTCACTGTGGCTACAAATCTGTTGACTCTTAAATTGAAGCTAAAATAAAGTTAAATAAATAAATAAGGAAATAGTGTAGTTTAAAAGGCCAGGTGTTAATTTTGTGGAGTTTCACTAATTAATAGTGGCTTGCTTTGAGCTACAAGCAGGCATTAAACTTAAAAAGAAAGACAGAGCTGGCAAGTATTTTGCTAAGAGCATACGAGGTTCAAAAATAAAATGGTCATTAGTTCAATGATTGTGACAAGATTCTTCACTGTAGCTATTAAGCATACTAAAGGTTTTTCAAGGTTTTGAGTGTATTTTATTGCTGTTTTTAATCAAATATTTATTGTGATTTAAAAAAAAAAAAAAAAAAAAAAAAAAAAAAGCACTGTCCGGTCTACTATTACTGCAATTGAGATATTAGGCTTTTATTGTCTGAAATTTTTACCAATCATGTATGAGTATATAATATTTATCTATCTTTTATCTATTTATCTATCTATCATATGTGTTTGATATGTCAGTGTCCTTTCTAAGACTGTGCTGCTATGTGGGATGGCAAAAGAAAAACATGTTTCATTAATTTTCAGTTTCAGATAAGGTATGAAAAGAAGAATTTCAAAATGTTATTTTATTTTTGTTTTTGATTTTTGAAGCAGGGTCTCACTCTTGCCCAGGCTGACCTGGAACTCACATTTTAGTACCAGGCTGGTCTCAAACAAACAGTGATCCTCTTACCTCTGCTTCCGGAGTGTTAGGATGAAAGGAATGCACCAATATGCCAGGCTGAAAAAATAGTATTTCAAATTTATTATTTGGCAATGTTTTTTTTTTTTAATTTTTTTAATTTTTTCAAAAATGTATTTTTATTAGTTATGCATATAATATATATACAGCCATGATGGTACCATCATTAGCCTTCTCCCTGTCCTCCCCCCATGGGTAATGTGGGTCTCACCTTATGGGGTAGCCATCAGTTATGTGGGAGAGGCAATGACTCTGTGCACAATGACCCAACTCACGGTTCTAACAATCTTTCGACCCCCCTCTTTTGTGAGCCAATTTCCCTGGGTTCATTTTTATGTCTATTTTAGTGACGAGGTTTTGTGTGTCTCTGTGTCTCTGGATAACTGAGTTGGTAGGGGTTGAGTGTTCTTTGTGTCTTTCTCCTTCCCCTTTGTGCTGCTATCAGGTTCACCAATAAAGCAGCACTCTTGCTCATTTCCCTTAAAACTCTGTGGCTTTAGCTGGTGCCCTGTTGTGGTGCGATAGGCTGATTCTCTCCTCAGGTTCTGAATCCATCTGAAAGAGAGAAGCAGATTCTCCAATTGAGAGTGAGATCTGTGCAAGATACATGAATATAACCATTGTTATTTTAGAGAGAATTTAATAGGTTAATATTCTACCTTAAATAATGTGAACATAACCATTACAAGAGTAATGTCCAGTCATGATATTTTTCATTATTATTAACAAATACTTTTTCATAATTAATTTGGAAATAAAAATGTACCTTAATTCAATCTTGCACCCTATATTTATTTCTGAGATCCAGTATCCTGTCTAAGATACTGACGGAAAACCAATTAAATGGCTTGGGTGTCTGTACAATAAAGAATGACGTGATTTAAGCAGCCAAAAATTAATCGCAATGAAAATAAAATTTCAGCAAGTAAATTTCACGGAGAAAATCATATTAATATTACAGAGTTGCAACAGGAGTTTCATTGTTGGAAATGCAGCACTCCTTATCTCTTAAGAGGTTTTTCTAACTCATAAACACTTACATAAATGTGAAACAGGGAAATATCTTGTTTTATACAACTATAACATTACTAACAATTAAAAGTATTGGCTATATTTTAGAAGGAAAAACACACATCTAAAATACACATTTATTTTTATTTACAAATTATTTAGGATGTTTTTAGAATTTTTGATGTACTATATTTATATTTTCAAGTAACATAGTATTTTACAGTGTCTCATTACTATAGACAGAACTTTGTTAAGGTGCTTTTAAAACTTGTATAAAATATCCCAACATGTATTATGAGATTTACCCTTTTAACTAATAAAGATCATTATTTAACATGTCTAATTTAATATTTAATCTTTCACCAACTCCTTACTTAAAAAAAATCATTAAGCTCACAGGAAAAAGTCACTTTTACCAATAAAGCACACAGCACAGGATAATTCTAAATATAATAATAATAAGCCACAAGTGTGAGTGCAGCGCCTGCCCCAGAAGGGCTATTAAGACTAAAGGAACATTAAAACTGAACAGCACCATGACACCTGGAATTGGTCCCTCTGGTTTTAGGTTGACTGAACTTTAAATTGCCTGTATTGTTGTATTGACTATTCGATTCGCTCAGTCAGTTGATAAATAAAACACTTCGGTCATCAGTGCTGTTAATCCACTTTCATGACACTTGCTTTTCCCAAAAAACATGAGATTAGCTCCTTTTGTTTTTTCAATTTAAGATTTAGGTCAAGTCAAGTGGGGTTTGTGTCATTACAAATGGTCGGACATGAAGCCTCCTGGGAAATTTGAATATTTTCATGCAACAAATAGTTCTTTCTAAAGTCAACAGAGAACAATATGATTTATGCCATATTAGAAGTTATTTATTTCCTAAAGACAATTAGACACACCAAGGTAGAAAATTCAAAGCTCCTTTGAAAAATATTACTAATTAAAAATAATACTGAAACAGAAGGATATCCTTCTACTAAGCCTGGGTGAGTATAACTTTCATAGTTATACACAATTTAGTGTTTACATTTTTAAATATTTTATGTATTTATTTTATTTGAAAGAGAGAGAGAGAGAGAGAGAGAGGTAGGGAAAGGGAAAAAGAGAGAGAGAGAATGGGTATATCAGGGCCTCTAGCCACAGCAAACAAACTCCAGACCCATGGGTCACCTTGTGCATCTGGCTTATGTGGGTACTAGGGAACTGAACCTGTGTCCATAGGCTTTGCAATCAAGTCCCTTAACTGCTAAGCCATCTCTCCAAATCTAGTGTTAGAGTTTCATTTTAAAGATTAGGAACATTATATATATATATATATATGTCTCTCAACACTCTATGGGGTGAGAATCTCCTCCATTTCCAATCTCAGGTGTTAGAGAAAAGCTAAGGAGCTTGGTATGAAGACCATTGAATATAAATAGCTAGCATATTATGTGAAATACCTTCTTTAATATGCTCAGGTGGCAACAATTAAGTACCATGCATGTATTGAATAACAGATTTATATATCTTAAATGAGGTGCTAGGTAGAGACTTACTTCCTTGTATATTGATTGCTGTGTGATCTCACATTGCAGAGTAACCTGGAGAGAGAAGAGCGGAAAAGAGGAAGAGTGAGAGGGAGGCAAAGGGAAAAGGAGAAGAGGGAAAATCTAAGGAAAGGCATTTTGTATCTTTTATTAAATAAAGGTATGAATCTATTATGATGCCTCTGTACCAACATGGCTGAAATAACATATAGATATCCATTTCATATCCATTTTATGGATATGAAAACCATTTTATGGTTTCACATACACATTTGTTGAGGGGTGCATAAATTAACATATGTCCTTTTTTCTATACAAGCCAGAAATGTATCTCTGTTGTTTAGAAAAAGGGACAAGAAAAAAAAAAATAGTTATTGTTAAATAGGAGTTATTTTTTTTTTTTTTTTTTTTTTTTTGAGAGACAGAGAGGGTCAGAGAGAGAGAGAGAGAGAGAGAGAGAGAGAGGGAGAGGAAGACAGATAGAGATGGGTGCGCCAGCAGCCTCTCAGGTGCTTAGAACAAAATTCAGATGTATGCGCTCCCTTGTGGTCAAGTGCTGCATTGTGCCCTTGTGTCACTTTGCATCTGGATAAATGTGGGGCCTGGAGATTGGAACAAGCCTTCTTAGGTTTAGGAGGCAGGTGCCTTAAACACTAAGCTGTCTCTCCAGCCCAGGAGTTCCTGTTTTACATATACCTTTCTTTCTACAAGAACAACTTCCATTCAAATATAAATAAATCTATTGTACTTGGCCATGGAAGCCCTTGATGTCCTTCAAGATATGTAATAGGGGATCCTAGGACACTTCCTTCAAGTATCCATGTTAATACAAATCAGTTGTGCTGGGTGATGTTCAAAACTTTCCTGGTGTTTATCAAGTATTTTCATCCTCTTTACAATCTATGATTTTTAAATTGATAAAATAAAAATCTCACAGATTTTATTTATTTATTTATTTTTACTTTTATTGAGACAGGGTCTTATATAGTCCAAGGTGGCTTCCAACTCTTAGTGGAACTGATATTCCCACTTTCACCAACCAAGTGAAAAGATTACAGGCATATACCATCATGCACAGCTCACAGCTCTTCAGTGATCATATACCATAACTAAATATTTAGAATTTTTATTATAATTTCAGGAACTCCAAAGTTCTATTTAGCTTTATATGATAAGTGGTAATGAAAACGAGGCATACTGAAGTTGGAATGATGTGGAAAAGATTCATTAGAGAGGTGGCATTTGAAGGGAAAGTGTTGCGGGAGTCACTAGGCCTAGGTGTATACAAACTTTTCTTTTCTCTGGCCCATATTGAATGAAAAAGAATTGGTCTGGCATCTGGGTCTCACCAGGGCCTGTGTATTAGGAAATTCATTGCTGGTTCATGGTAATTTGGATTAGCAATAAGAAAAAAAAAAAGAGAATTCATGGTGGAATGTGTATACATATATATGATGTATATATATTGTATGTTTAATATATAAGTTTAATATTTATGGATTACATGACTTAAACTATTTCGTACAAGAAAGGAAATTTTTTGCAAATGGTTATAAGTCTAGCTAAGTGATTATGTTGACTATGTAATGGATAAATATTGTCATTATTATACTTTCATTCACATACCTGGGTTTCCCAAGGAGGACAAAAATCCCATGAGAGTGGTCAGGTCAACAAAATATTGAGTTTTTAATACCATAAAATATTAAAAATTAAAAAAAAATCATTAGTTGGCTGCCCTTATAGATAAAATATAGAAACAATAGGATGATAAGGCAGAATCTACAGAAATGTTAATATACTGTTCATTAGACATAATGCCCCTATTTACTTCAGTAGGTTTTGAATTACTGTGGGAAACACAGGTCAATACTAAATGAAATATTTAAGAATGTTCTTTTAGCTGCATCTATGTATTGACAAAGAAAAAAAAAAAAGAAATAATAGTACCAAGGCCAAAATATAAAAGAAAGCTATAACTCAGAGATATAAAATAAGCCATGAAGCTGACGTTCACCTTGAAGGCATTTGTCAAGTTTAGTGAACTTGTGAATTGTTTTTCACAGTTTCTCGAGCCTCAGGGGCAGGCAGGCATAGCCTAGGACCCATGCACAGTGGGATGACTAATAGGAAACCCTGAATCTCCTGGACCCCAAAGCCTATTTCCTCATAAATTTGAATTAACTCCTCATATAAACCCTTGATCTCTACTCCCCCAACTATCACTGCATTACAGTAACTCAATCTTTGTCACCAAGTGTGAAATGAAAAAAGAAAAGGGAAAAAATCATAAGAATTCTTTAACGCTATCCATCTATAACATGTGTGTTACAATAAATTCATGTAATATATGAGGCCCAGAGAAACAGTCCCAGCATTTTGATTAATATGAACCCCCATGGGTGACCTTAAGTTCAAAGAATAAAAATGAATTGTACTTGAAGAGAGTATCTTCCAATTAGTCCTCAGGGACAAGAAAAGAAAATATATATATATATATATATATATATATATATATATATATTATACATACATATTACTATTATACTAATATACTATTACTAAAAACAGAGGATTATTCATAATTAAAGCAATAAATCATATTATACTCTATAGAAATTAGCTCAAGCCAGTTAAAGACACAGATATCAGAAATACATAACATTTAAAAAAATAAAATTACACTAATTTTTTTGAAATCATTAAAATCATTATCAGTAAAACACAGAAAGTAAAAATTAAAGATGAGCCTAAGAAGAATTTGTAAAACTTATCTGAACAATGTTTAGTATTAAATTATTGAACATATCCCTCTCTTATTATGCAATAATGTAACTTGTATGAATTTAAGCAGAATTCAAAAGTCAAGCAAAACTTGTAGTCCATGTGTACAAATGATCTATGGTTTGCATCTGAATCAGAAGGAAGGAAATAGTATTAAGAGGCAGGGCTTTGAAGGTATTAATATCATGTTTCTTGGTCTGGGAGGATTTCCATTGCTGCAAATTCATTTGTCTTACATTTCTGTTTCATGTATTTTTACACAAATGTATCTTGGTGAAGATATGATTGATCTGGTTTAGGCAATTAAATATTGGACAGTTAAGGCCTGGTTTGTGGCATCCTTTGATAATTCAATCAATAATGTTAAGAAACACATTTCTTCCTTTTTCTAATGTCCATGAATTAATTGCTAGTCTACCCTAAAAATCCTTGGCTCCAGTACACTCCTGCATCACTCAGTGGTGCAGACACACTCACAGAGGTGTTTGGTTAGAACATTTTGTCATTATGAAAACATTATAGAGTTCATTTAAATAAATGAAGATAGGATTGATGCTACTGGGTAAAATTTGTATTTAGTCTGATGACTTGAATGTGATTGTGTGGTGCATGACTATTTGTGTACATTTCATGCTTGACAAAATGATACCATCACTCTGTTAGCTTACACACAAATCCTTATATCCATAGCAAGCATGTAATTTTTATAACATTCCTTTCTCTGAACCAAAGTATGTGGTGTAAAGAGAAAGGAAGTGATTTGGCTTTCTTTCTGTTTAGGGCTGGGTGTACAATGAATGTGAACACTATCATTAGGACCCTGACACCCATAGATTTCAAAGTAGTGATTGCATTCTCGATTTCTAAAATTCAATTAATAACATCTCGTTTAGAAATTAAAAGGGAAAAATTCCTATTTATAGTCACATGAATAGATCAAATACCTACTAAAAACAGAGAACAGAAAGATGATAAACTGATACAAGGCAGAAATAATTCCATTATGTGGACAAGGGAGATGACACAGTTGTCAAAGTGCTTGTCTCACAAGGATGAGAACCAGCATAAACATGCATAAATGATAGCCATCGTGGTATACACATGTAATCCCAGTGGTGGTGATTCCTCGGACTCAGTGGCCTGCCAATGCAACCTAATCTGGGAGTTACAGACCAAGGAGAGACTCTGTCTCAAAAATAGTTGGACAAACTATCTGAGGAAAAATTAGCAAAGGTTCAATCCTGGAACACACACACACACGTGCATGTGAACTCACACACCTACATGCATGAACCGACATTCCCACGTGCATGCCCACTGTCCTCCCCACACATAGAATTCAATTATGCTCTTTCTGTAGCACTTAAGAAATATATTACAGTATGGTCTGCACAGGATGTTATTAAGTGGAAACTATTGTTATGGAAAAAATAAAGGTGAGTATTTCAAATTAATGTAGGCATCAACACTTATGGAGAAAGAACCATATTAGAGGCATTAATGAGCTCTGTGTATCTAAGCTCTCTTTTCACAC
This sequence comes from Orientallactaga sibirica, assembly GCA_036365145.1. Lineage (NCBI taxonomy): Eukaryota > Metazoa > Chordata > Mammalia > Rodentia > Dipodidae > Orientallactaga > Orientallactaga sibirica. The sequence continues at coordinate 28,052,927 of JAEOAD010000024.1, forward strand.
TAGAAAGTACTTCTAATTTACTGAGGTCTTTGGGAATTAACCACAAGTCACATTCTGAGTAAACAGGCTAGAAAAACTGGTTATGCTGGTAATTTCAGCATCTAGCTACTTCAATTCATTATTATGGGTTTTTACTCTATTGAAGAAATGATAACGTTTAATAAGATTAAAAATCTCATAAATAAATGTACTTATTATATTAAAAATAATTTCAACCTAACAAGATTTGTGCCTATATACAATCTAATTTAGAAATATGTCCTTAGAAAGTGGTGTTGTGTGTATGTGTATGTGTGTGTCTGTCTATCTGTCTGTGTGTGTTTGTGTGTCTGTTGGCAAATTTTATCATTGTATAATTGAAAACAATGTATACCACATAGTGAAAAATAAGCATTTTGAAATTATTATCACCAGGTCAACCTGGACCAGAGTGAGACCCTACCTTGCAAAAAAAAACAAAAAAAAAAAAAAAAAAAAAGAAATTATTATCACAATCAAAGCAATTAACACATCTTTTGCTTCACAAGGTTAAGTGTTTTGTACTTGAGATCACTTACAGTTTTTGTCTTAGCAAATACATGGAACACAGTATGCTATTTTTAAACTATGTATACCATGCTGTACATATCTATAGAAACTATTCATCCTATTACTTGTAGTTTGGTTTGCTAGAGATCTCAACAAACTCCCATGCCCTGTCCATTGGCAACACTATTTACTTTGTTTTACTGAGTCAAATTCCTTCCCCCAACTTTTTTGTGGTATTTTCACATGTAAATGACACAAGACATGAAGAGTCTTTTTGTTATTTTTTATAATTTATTTGTATTCATTATGGACATACTTAGAATGTTAACAGCATATGTTGGTACCATCCTTTTCCTCATCCCTTCCCCTTTTCCAAAAGGACTCTCCTTACTGGGGATTCAGGTCATCATGATGGGGATTGTAGGTCACACATTGTGAGGGCAGACATCAGTCATGGGGATGAGGCAATGTCTGTGCATACTGTCCCAATTTGCTGCTCTAACATTTCCACTCCCTCTTCAGCAAAATTCCCTGAGCCATGCTGGGTTCGTTTTAAGTCAATTTCAGTGATGGGCTCTTAGGAGCCTCTGGATCTCTGGTTTGTAGGTGTTGAGTGTCCTTAGTGACTATCTCTTCCCCCCTTGTGCTGAGATCAGGTTCATGGAGAAAGCAGCACTCTTGCTCATTTCCCCAGTTCCTCTCTGGTTTCCTCTGGGGCCATGGTGAAGTACAATGGGTGTTTTCGCTCCTCAGGTCCTGATCCAGTCTGAAAAAGAGAAGCAAATTCTCCAACAGAGAGTAAAGTCAGCACAGGTTAAATGTGATAACCATTATTAGTTTGGAGGAAATTTAGTGGGCTTTGAACCTCTTTTGGCCCAAGATTAGTAGGAGCTTGATACTGGAAAGCAAAATCATTCTCTGGATTTGATCCTGATTTTTCCCCAGTTCCAGATATGGGTTCCTTTCCACTGAGCAGATAAAATACAAGAGCATCTGGTTTCCCACCATGGCTGTGTGCCACAATCACACTCTTGTGATCTTTCTTCTGGGTAGCTTAGACCTTGAGTTGTTCATACAGATGTTGGTCACTTTCCCCCAGTAGCTTATCATGTGCCTTCTAGCACAAGAGGGGCAAACTCTCTGGGGACTGGCTGTCTTCCAGATTCCAGGCAGGCCTCTCCATGTTCCTGACAGCATATTGTGTCTTCTGCAGTAGGGTCGATCAAGTGTTCTGACAGAAGTCTATCTTGTTTTGAGAATCCCTGTAGGTTTCTCTGATTAATAGCTCATTGTGGGTGTTAATTTATCCCACTTTACAATATTTTCAAATTGACCCATACTGTTTAAAATGGGGTTTAGATTTTTATAAATGCTGAAATATATTCAATAGTGTCTCTGGAAAAATAGATCAAGGACCCTGTCAGTTAGTAAAATATATGTACCTTTTACACAATTCAATTATAATTACATATATCCTATGTACATCCTCATATTATTTCAAATCATGTCTAGATAATATGTGGCATTTATAATAATGTAAATGCTAGGTAAATTACAATGACACTGGATTGTTTAGGGTAGCATCTAAAGAAAATTTGCACATATTGAGTAGAGGTGTAATAATGACTTTGTAAAATATTTCTGTCTAGGGTGGCTATATCATAGATTATGGAGCCAAAAGGGACTGGGAGATGAATATGCATTTTTTGTATTCAACTATTGAAAGGCACTTTGGTTGTTTTCACATTTTGGTTATTGTCAAAAACACTACACTGAAAACTAGGGCACAGATAGCTCTTACAGATAGTTATTTTATTTCCTTTGGACATAATAGGATTTCTGATCATTAAATAATCTTATTTTTAATTTTATGAGTAAAATGAACATTCATTTCAATAATGGCTTAAACAATTTATGTTCCTACTGATAATACACAAGTGTACCCTTTCTATATATTCTCAGGAATATTTATTACCTTATTTTCCCTGTGAAAATAGCCATACTAAAAGATCTGAAGTGATTTCTCATAGTGAATTTTTGATTTGAGTTTTCTTATTAGTGAGATTTTACAACTATACATTGCTGTGTACTTGTCATCTTGAAAAGCATGTTCACATGTTTTCTTTGCTTATGTTAAGTTAACTTATTTGTTTTTAAATTTTACTTATCTTTAACTTTGCTAGAGTGTTGCATACAGCACTTATGTATTTTAGATAATAACCCCTTATTGTATCTAGGTTTTCACATATTTTCTCACAACATTTAATAATAAATCTCTGAAGAAATTAGATATAGAAGAATTTACCTGATTTATAACTGGCCCACAACTAAAATCACACTCAAAATAAGAGATCTGTAATAGTTCTCTTTTAGTTTCAAAGAATAAGAAAAGGATATTACCTTTCTACCCCACTCTCCTACTCAAATTATTATTAGAAACCCTAGCTGGAGAAAGTAATGAGAACATAGAAATTTTAACTATATAAACTGCAAAAGAAAAAATTAAATCTATTTGTTTACAGTTAACAGAGTATATATAGAAGACCTGAATTTCACCAAAAACTTGTTGGATAGGATACAAAAATGTAAATAATTTGTAGGAAATCAATTTCACATACAACAATCATTTTTTACAGTTTTATTGGTTTTATTATTTATTTATTTATTTATTTGAGAGAGAGAAAGAGGCAGAGAGAGAGAGAGAGAGCAGAGAGAGAGAAAGAGTAGAGAGTGAGTGGGTGAACCAGAGCCTCCAGCCACTGCAGATGAACTCCATATGCATGTGCCACCTTGTTCATCTGGCTTATGTGGGTTCTGGGGAATCATACCAAGGTCATTTGGCTTTGCAGGCAACCACTAAGCCATCGCTCCAGCCACCACATAATTAATTTTATTTGTATGTTGACAAAAGTATCTGAGAAAGAAATTTAGAAATCAATATTACTTAGTATTTGAAAATTAAAATTAAAACATTTATATATATTTATTAATAAATTTAATCAAGGAGATAAAAGATCTATGTGATGACTAAAATTTAACTCAACTATATATGTGATAATATCTGTCCTTGGATTGTAGGGAATATTATTATTAAAATATAAATGGTAACAAGGCAATTTAGAGATTTAGTACAATATCTATTACAATCCCAAAGATTTTATTTTTACAATAATGGAAAAAAATCTTAAAATTCATATGATACAACACAAACGTTAAACTTGTGAAAGAAGCAATCTTGTGAAAGAACTGAAACAATGACATCATATTTTCTGAATTAAAACTACACAACAAAACTACAGCAATAAAAAGAGTATAAATCTGGCATAAGAACAGACTGTGGACTGATGAAATAAAACATAGCAGGGCAAAGGTTTGATTGGTAATGCACTTGTCAATCAAGTGTGGGGGCTTGATTATGGCTCCTTGTCATCTAGCTAAATCCCTGGCATACTGTTGTTCACTTGTAATTCCAGGGATGGATACATCTGGCTTCAATAAAAGGCCATGTCTTACTAAAAATGGTGGAGAGTAGCAGAAGAGTATTCCCATTGTCAATATCTGGACTCTACACATGCATACAAACAGGTGCATACACACAAACCACACACATACAAATGGAGAAATACAATGTGGAGACCAGACCTTAACTTATAGTTATACAGTCAACTAATCTTTGAAAAGAGAACCAAGATGACATGAGGAAAATGGAACTCTTCCATAGAAAATAAATGTTTATTTTCTTATACAACCTATAAAAATCAATATTTAGGGCTGGAGAGATGGCTTAGGGGTTAAGGCACCTGCCTCCCAATCCTAAGAACACTGGCTCCAATCTCCAGCGGTTCCAATCTCCAGGTACCACGTTTAGCCAGATGCAAAGTGGCGCAAGGGTGCAATGCCGCACTTGACCACAAGGGGGTGCAAACATCTGGATTTCGGTCACAGCAGCTGAGACACTGCTGGCGCGCCCATCTCTGGCTTCCTCTCTCTCTCTCTCTCTGTCTCCAAAAAAATAATAGAAAAAGAAAAACTAAAAAGTTTTTTTTAAAAAAATCAATATTTATTTATGTATTTATTTATTTGCCAGGAAAGAGAGAGAGGGAGAGAGGGAGAGAGGGAGAGAGAGAGAGAGAGAGAGAGAAAGAGAGAAAATAATGAGAATGAGAAGGACAATGGGCATGCCAGAATCTCCAACATTTGCGTAGTAACTCAAGAATCATGTGCCACTCTTGCTCTAATTGGTGTGGTACTTTCATCAGGCTAGAGGAGGTGTCACTGTGGGTAGATCCTAGGGTCCAACCCTAAGGTATGTTTGGGATGGGTTTGGAATTCCTGTCTAAAGAAGTGCAAAGTGATGCAGCTTTGCCTGGAGTTTTAGAAATGTGCTTGCTTATGGTGCTACTGGTGGTGGCTTTTCCTCTCAGTTAGTGTAGGCACACTTCCTCGGCCATTATGGAAATTATCTACCTATAACCTTCAATAAATCCTTTCCTCTGATGAACTTTGTCTGGTCTGGAAGTTCATCTCAGCAGCATGAAGCTATCTACTACACGTAAGTTCTGAGGAATTGAACCTAGGTCATCAGGCTTTGTAGGCAAGTGTCTTCACTGATGAGCCATCTCTCCAGCTCAATATAACACATGTTATATTTAACTGTAAGTTCTAAATACATATGACTCCCAAAAAGGAACAAAGCTTTTGCACATTGGTCATGAAAATATACCATCTGAGACACAGATGACAAAATGAATACGAAACAAGTGGGACTACATTAAACTTAAAATCATTTGCTCAGAAATATAGTCAACAAAATAAAGCAGTAGCAGGCAGAATGGATAACAACCAGTTCCCCCCGCCCATGGCACAGTGAAGCATGCCCATTCTCTTTCTCATACGCATTCTTCTCCTTCTCTCTCTCTCTCTCTCTCTCTCTCTCTCTCTCTCTCTCTCTCTCTCCTGGCAAAACAGGAATACAGTGATAGCTGTGGATGTCCCTACTCACCTATTATGTAAGAAGCCAGTGCAATGAATATAAACTTTCATTTTTAAAAAGATGGAATTGTAAAACCAGATGCAGAAAGGGTTGCATGCCTCTGGAGTTTGTTTGCAGTGGCTGGAGGCCCTGGCACACCCATTCTCTCTGTTCCTCTCTGTCTGTCTTTCTTTGGTTGAAAATAAATAAATAAATAAATAAATAAATAAATAAATAAAAATAAAATATTTTTTAAAGATGAAACTGTTATGGGGTCCGGGGACACACAAGTAAGCCAATCAATTCACAGAATGTGAGGCAACATTTTATTGGGTAAAAAAGAAATAAAAGAAAGAGAATAAAAGCTGGTGTTACCAGGTGTGGTGGTTTGATTTAGGTGTCCCCTATAAACTTCAGTGCTCTGAATGCTAGTGTCCCCAGCTAATTTCAATTGGAAATTAAAGCCTCTGGGAGGGGGTGTATTGTTGGGGGCTGGGCTTATGTGTATTATAGCGAACTTCCCCTTGCCAGTGTTTGGCACACTCTCCTCTTTCTGTTGCCCAACTTATGTTGGTCAGGGGGTGATGTCCACCCTCTGCTCATGCCATCATTTTCCCTGCCATCATGGAGTTTTCCCCTCGAGCATGTAAGCCAAAATAAACCTCTTTTTATTTTCCCACAAGCTGCTTTGATCGGGTGATTTCTATCAACAGTGCGAACCTAACAGCAACACCAGGACTACACCCAGAGTTCAGGTCCTCAAGCATTGTACTGTGCAGATTGTCAGCTTTTATTGGAAATAACCACATGATGTTCATAGAAAAACAAAACCAAAACAAACAAACAAACAAACAAAAAGTGTGGGAGTTAAGCCATAAATCCAAATTTACATTCTTAGAAGAAAAAAAATCATTTCAGATAATTCAAAATGTTATTAAAATATTTTGTCCTATCATTTAAGTGTATCCTATTTTTCTGTTTCATATATTTGCCTCTATGTATTGTTCTGAAATAATTCTTTGTAGTAATGAATAAAATAGAAACTCTCCTCTTATAATCTATATTGAGTGTGCTTTTACTTATACTTAATTCACTGCACAGCTATTTTCAAATGACTTTATTAATTGTGTAAAAAAAATCAAAGATGATTGGGGTGATGATAGCTCAGTGGTAACAGTGGAAGGTTCTTGTCTAGTAGGCTTGAGAACATAGGTTCAAAACTCAGTACTGCAGAAAAATGAGAGAGAGAGAGAGAGAGAGAGAGAGAAGAAGGAAGAGAAAAAAAATAAAGGAAGGAAAGAAGGAAGGAAGGAAGGAAAGAAGGAAGGAAGGAAGGAAAGAAGGAAGTTAAAAAGGACATTAAAATGGCATGACATAGTTTATAGCAATGTGAGTATAAACCCACCAAAACTGATTAAACAATTCAGAAACTGCAATATAGTGAGAAATTTTCAAGATTAAGGCTGACAAAGCAAACAAGCCTAGAGAAGAAAATGGAATCCCACAGAATATAGGCAAATGTGCATGCATTTCCATACAATGCATACAAAACACAGGAGGAAACAGAAATGCACACTCAGCAAAAAGTAAGCAATTATTTACATTTGGTCAAAAGAATGAGAGTTTGCAAACCATTTTTAAAACTTTTATAAAAATTAATTTTATTACTCATGTAGATAGTGTATATATAGTCATTCTGGTACTATCATTAGCCTCCTCCCTGCCCTCCCCCCTCCAAAAGGGACTCTCCTCATTGGGGAATGTGTGTCGTACATTGTGGGGAATCAAGGGAAGAGGCAATGTCTCTGTGCATTATGTTCCAATTTGTGGCTCTAACATATAAAAAGTAAATTTAAGTACTTTCTTCACCAACTAGACAGATAGCAGACGATTTTTAACATGGCTTCTCAAGTTGTAGGAATTTTAATTTAATATTCTAAGAAAGGTCTGGAAGATTTCTTAGCAGTTAATGTGTTTGCCTGCAAAACCTAATGATCCAGGGTCAATTCTTCAGTATCTATGTTAGCCATGTGCACATGGTGATGCATGAATCTGGAGTTCATTTTCAGTGCCTCTCTGTCTCATTCTCTCTCTCTCTCAAATAAATAAATAATAAAATATAAATAATTATAAGAAAGATCATGCAATGGATAAGAACTAACCTATTTAATCACTCAAAAGCATACACTAATTTAAGACTACTTTTAAATAAATTATAATTATGAGATGTTGAAAATATGTTGTAAATATACACAATAGTGTATATACCTCATGTAGAATGGAGATTTGATGTTTCTACTCTCTTTAATATTTAATTGGTGGGATAGTTAATTTCTGCTTGAGGTCAACATTGTAGCCTTCCTAGGAATAGTCTATTACATTTATTTGGTTGAGATTTTAATTTTATTTATTTATTTATTTGAGAGAGCAAGAGAGAAAGAGGCAGAGATAGAGAGAGAGAATGGGCGTGCCAGGGCATCCAACCACTGCAAATGAACTCCAGATGCATGAGCCACCTTGTGCATCTGGCTTACACAGAAGTTGAACTGGGATCCTTTGGCTTTGGAGGCAAACGCCTTAACTGCCTAGCCATCTCTCCAGCCCGAGATTTTTAATATATATATATCCCTTTTATCTTTACTGTTTTCATTCCTGCTTATCATACTTTTGTTTTGTGTCTGGATGTCTACAGTGTTCTGAGCCTAGTATTTATATTTATGATTGGTTTAAACATGGGCATGAATATAAGCCTTAGTCCAAGTAATCATTATCACTTAAAGGAAGGGTTGTGGTATTTGACATGTCTCCTTGGATTCCTCAGGGAATTTATACTTCCTTTATGAAAGTTTTCCTTCATAACACTCATCCATCCCTCACCTCACTCCTTGTATCCTGTTGATGTTTGACGCTGAGATATGGGTAGAAATGGGTTTGTCTGACCTTGTTCATGAAGGTCCCACCAGCAGCATGTAATGGAATATGCCATTCAGATCCTCCAGCAGATATGAGCATGCCACTTAATGTCATAAGCATTATAAGGATAGATTTCAGCACTGTTTCTAGAAGATAGCAATCAAATATCCTTCACCTCTTCAAATAATTGGTTCTTCACTGTCCCAGAAAAATACTAGCCCTGAAGTTCCTTCCCTCTTTTGCCTATTTAAATAGGTTGGAAATGGCTGCTCTGTGACCATCAGCCAGAGAGTTATGGATACTGAAGAGATAAGATTAAAAATAGCCTTATCCTACATTTATCCCACCTTGTGCAGTAATATTATTTAATTTCTATGTTTAGTGGTGGAAGAAGTGAGAGAATAGGGAGCTGAAATAAAGAGAAATAATAAATTCATGCTCAAGTCTTAGAAGGTTGTTGGGTTGGGTATAACTACAAGCATACTCCAAGCATCAGCTAATTCAAATGGCTAAGGAGACAGATTACCTGTTCCCAACTTACCCTGTGGCAAAATAAATTAGCACCACCCAGCACCACCCAGCTGTTCTGCAAATGTACTGATTTAGCTGTAAAAGTTGGCTTGCGCGGGCTGGAGAGATGGCTTAGGGGTTAAGGTGCCTGCCTCCTAAGCCTCAGAACTCTGGTTCCAATCTCCAACGGTTCCAATCTCCAGGTCCCACGTTTAGCCAGATGCAAAGTGACGCAAGGGCGCAAAGCCGCACTTGACAATAAAGGGGCGCACACATCTGGATTGTGTTCTCAGCAGCTGAGACACGGCTGGCGCGCCCATCTCTATCTTCCTCTCCCTCTCTCTCTGTCTCTGTCTCTCTCTGTGTCTCTCTCCAAAAAAAAAAAAAAAAAATGTTGGCTTGTGGGCAAGTTCTAGAAGACTGAACGGTAAGTAGCTTGTCTAGATGATACACTTCCTCTATGGCAGCTAACAAATCTTCCCACTGTGGTCTTCTAGGCACAGCCTCCCATGCAAAGTGTGTCCACATAAGCCAAGGATGTTCTGTTTGAAAGCAGCCTTCCTCTTGGGGAGGGCAGTGGGGCATTAGCCTGAGACAAGGCTCCAAGCTGCCAAGGGAAGCAGCCACAGGGTTATTATTCAGAGACCTCCACTTAGGAGAACCAGGGATCCTTAACTCTGACCCTGAAAAGAATTGCATCGTGAGGCAGGTGAAGTAGAGTTAGTTTGCTAGGAGAAAGTTTCCCATATACTGAGGAAGAGTGGTTATAGAAACATGCTGAAGGAAAGGAGCCAAACAGGAAATGAATGAGAGCGTCTCACGGGAGGATTGTGCTGAGACACAGTAAGAGTTGGCATAATTGCTATCCTGTAGCTCTGAAGTTACATCAAACAGGTTTTAAGAGAGTTATTTTTTATTTATTTATTTATTTATTTATTTATTTATTTATTTATTTATTTAATCTGGGCTGGAAAGATGGTTTAGTTTAGGTGCTTGCCTGTGAAGCCTAAGAGCCTAAGGATCCAGCCAGGTTCATTTGCCCAGCGCCTATGTAAGCCAAAGGCACAAGGTGATGCCTACATCTTGAGATCCTTTACAGTGGGTAGAAGCCCTGACATGTCCATTCTCTTATTGCCTCTCTTTCTTAAATAAATAAATAAAATATATTTTTTTAAAGTCTTTCTTTTTCATCCATTTTTGATATTTTGAGATTTTTGGGTAGGACTACAATCTGTTAAGTAAAAAAAAAAAGTATGTATCAGAAACGTTGAACAAGTTTTTTTTTTTTTTTTTTTTTTTTTTTTTTTTTTTTTTTCTTTTTTTCCCCTATACTTGAGTTGCTGTTGCTTGTGATAGTCTTAGGAAATGGTAGGTTAACTGCTGAGAAAGATGTAAGGCCATTCAAGAAGTCAATTACACTAAAGCTTCAAGCATATTTTGTAAATTGAGCATCTGTATTTGAAATATCTCCATTTAAAAGGAATACTTTCTCTATGTGGCCACCCTTCACAGCAAATATTGTTTATTATACTTGGATTCTGCACTATTTGCTGCAAGATCATTATATGCCTTGGGAGATGGGTTCTTTTTCATTCCCATATCCCCTCAATCGTTCCTGTCTTTCTGTCTTGTCTCACTCTCAGCTTTATAGGGTCACTCCCTGCAATGTAGCCCAATGTGTAACCCTTCACCTTTCCACCATTGATCCTAATAATTGACAAGGTCTTATTTTGACAAGTCACGTTTTCCATTTCGGTAGAGCAGGCTGAGCTGACACTTAAGTAGAACCAAGAACACTGAAGGCTGCTGACACTGAAAGTAGCCACCAACCCACACTGGAAACACTGAGGCAGCTTGCAGCAGGAAAAGATAATTAAAAGGGTTGTGGATATGCTAGAACTGGGGGCTGGAAGAACTCTAGAAGCCTGCCAGTCACTTCTGGCTGTGGCCTTCAGAAAATCTACTGATGAGCTGCTAAAACAAGGAATTTACTAACAATGGGATCAAGAACTGCTTGCATTAAGGAAGCTGTACTTTTAATTTTTTCGCACCTCTTTCCTAATTGAACAAAATAATGCTGTGCTCATTGACAGCAATAAAATACAGCAATATATGTTAGGCTGAGTAATGCATACTCAGAGTTTCATGGACTGGAAAGTGTAAAATTGAGGTGAGAGCAGATTTAATTACTGTATGCATTTTCTCACCATAACTTCCTGTAAGCAAAATTGCAAGCAAGCTCCTTCAGGCCTTTCCATGTAACAATGCTAATCCTGTTTAGTGAGAGGTCCTCCTAAACAAGTCCCAGAGAGCTAATCTCTTCATATTATTGAGCCGGGATTAGGGTTCAACATATGAATTTTGTAGGTTCACAAACCTTCTAATCATCACTCTTATGGTATGACATGTGAGCAAAGATGTACATATGGAAACATTTGCAATTGATAAACTAGTTTCAAGACCTTGTTAAACACAATACACGCTATACCTTGCTCTGATCACAAGTCTTACTCTTCTTTGCTTGGTTTTATTCTTTACCCAGATGTTAGTTTTTATTTTTAGTATCTAGAAAATTTATAAAGTGTGCTTGGAAAGAGTTAAAGTGGCTTGGCATGGTGGCACACATTCCCAGCACAAGGGAGGCAGAGGTAGGAGGATTTCTGGGAGTTCAAGGCCACCCTGAGACTACATAATGAATTCCAAGTCAGTGTGGGCTACAGTGAGACCTCAAAAAAAGCTGAAAATGAGAGAGAGAGAGAGAGAGAGAGAGAGAGAGAGAGAGCATACATCTTTATAAATAGCAAGTTTGCATATTTGCAAGATAAACATTTTGATTTACATATCCAGAAGATTCAGTAGGCTGCGATGCAAGATACTGAGATAGGAGTGATCTCCCTGTAGGTAGTAAGGTAAAGATCCATCGTGAATTGCATTCATTGATGCGGTTCAAGAATAAAATGAAAAGTGGCTCTCTGAATAAACTTCAGAATGAATACCACCATTTGGAAGAAAGTAGAAAAGGTGACCATGATGTGTGACCACTTCCCTGATGGGCAAGTGACATGAGATCAGTTTCTTGGTTGGATTCATGGTGCAAGGCATGTAGGACCCTCACTGGCTTGGCCTATGATGAGCTGGTAGAACAATCAGTCTTACATAAATGGCCACAGTCTCCATCCAATACCATAAAAGACCAGAAAACCAGGTCGTCCTTTGGATACTCCCTCTTTCCCCTGCTCTCTCTCTTTTGTTTCTCTTTTTCTGTCTTCAGTTGCCTGTTCCATATGCTTAGGAATCTGTCTCACTTTTCCTTAATGAATATACTTGTTCTGGCTCACTACTTGACTACATATCTTAGTTTGTCTTCAGCATATGACAATGAACTGGAGAGCAGCCTGCTTTGGTCTGAGATCTGGTGACCTTTGATCTATCTTTCCAGTACCTTTGCCCCCTAATTTCAGTTCACCAAGAGCTGAGAAGTTATCCATCACTCTCAATCCCTTCGTCAACACGCTTTTCATAAATGTATGATATTTTCCCACATATATCCATATGTTAATTTGATTCTCAAGAGCTCATACCTGCAAGTTCTAATTTTTCAAGCAATGAAATTTAAAGAGGTTAACAAAGTAACACAAACCTAGTGATTCAATCTTATCCATTCATGCTCTCTCTCTACAACTTTCATAAAAATAAACAATGAAATCATGTTTTTATCCATCCGGTGACACTTTATCCTATGTTTCTTGGTCTTTCTGTGGTATTTGATATTATTTTACAGTTATGAAATAAAACACTGAGAATTCTGAAGAACTTCTGGTTGATAACTAATAAAAATATTTGAGGAAAATGATTCAAGTTAATGTCAAATCCTATCTTTAGATATACTGTGAAGTTACCTGACATTCGAACAAAAGAATTTGTGCAACTGGAAAGGGTTGGATAAAAGGAGGAAAGTATTTCTCAAATGAATAGTTTCAGAAAATCCCACCCTTGTCTCCACCATGAGACAGCTGAAGAACTCCTTCTGCTTCCTGTTTCTCGTGCTTAAGTCAAGATGGGGTTGGTTGGTTTTAACAAGGTTATTTCAAAAACAGTGACTTTCAAAGCTGGACTGCGGCTTCTACCTAAGGACGACAGGAAAATGAAAGTCAGAGGTGTAATGAGATTCTTAGAAATTAAAATCAAGGTGCTACCATGTTTGACAGTTATTAAATGGGTACAAGACGAAATTTCTTTATACAAGGATAGGTTCATACAGGGACATACCTCATGAGAGTCCTATCATGTTTGGCTTCAGAGGCTACCTGGAACATTAGAGTTCAAACCCTTATTTTGAGGAGTCCCCTCCTGGAAGTCCCAGGGTGGCAAGCAGCAGGATGAAGGGAATATTACCTGTGTCATATACAATAAGGATTTAACACACAAAAAAGCTGAGGTGAGCCGGGCGTGGTGGCGCACACCTTTAATCCCAGCACTCGGGAGGCAGAGGTAGGAGGATCGCTGAGAGTTCGAGGCCATCCTGAGGCTACATAGTTAATTCCAGGTCAGCCTGGACCAGAGTGAGACACTACCTCGCAAAACCAAAAAAAAAAAAAAAAAGCTGAGGTGACCAAAAATGCTAAAGAGATAGTCATAAAATGTGCCTAGCTCCAACATCACATGATTATTATCCGTCTCTTAGAGGATGGAGATCTTTCCATCAGGTTCCAATGTAGACAGGCAAGCAACAATGACTTGAGATATTTGAATAAAAAATTGGACAATAGTAGCCTTGGATCTTTTACTTAACTCAAATGCAATAAATACTGTGTTCTGAATTAAGAATGGAAATATAAGTAATATTGATCAAATTTAGGGCTGTAAAGATAATTAGACAATATAGAATTTACACTGAGATGGTATTGAATACTGACTAGAAATATGCACTAATCTGTCCTCCCTTGCCTTGCTGATAGAAAAAAAAAAAAATTGAAAGTACTAAAGTTAAAGATGAAGAAATAAAAACACTAGCATTACTTTTGCTGCATAAATTGTTCCATCAGGTTCCTCTGTGTCACTTTACTTTTGAAAAATAGTTTCTAAGTCTATAACTTGTTGCACATTCTTAGAAATGTTCATAAAACTTTGCTCTACCTCATCTTCGATCTTCTGTGGTGGTCTGATTCAGGAGTCCCCAATAAACTTAGGCATTCTGAAAGCTAGTCTCTCCAACTGATGGCAATTGGGAATTAACACCTCCTGGAGGCAGTGTATTGTTGGGGCTGCTTATGAGTATTATAGCCAGTGTCACTTTGCCAGTGTTTGGCACATTCTCCTGTTGCTATTGTCCACCTTATGCGGTCCAGGGGGTGATGTCCTCCTTCTGCTCATGCCATCGTTTTCCCTGCCATCTTGTATCTTTCCCCTCAAGCCTGTAAGCCAAATAAAACTCTATTTTCCCCACAAGTTGCTCTTGGTTGGGTGATTTCTACCAGCAATGCAAATCTGACTGTAAAAGTAATGTAGTACCAAGAAATGGGATTGCTTCTAGACACCTGACTGTGTGGCTTTGGCCTTTTGGAGCTGATTTTCAAGAGGAATATGGAAGAATTTGAAACCTTGACTGAAGAGATGCCTTGCAGTGCTGTAGGTACAGCTTGATGGACTATTCTGTTCAGAGTTGAAAAAACTGAATGTAGTTAAGAACTCTAGACTATAATATTTGGCTTATGAGGGTCAGAAAGAGCTTTGCTGGGACTGGGCTAACAATTTGTGTGAGAAGCTTACTGTTATGTCCATGTTGTGAGAATTTATGCAGGGTTGCTTTGCATAGAAACAGACTAATGTGAGCAGAAGGGTTATGGCACAGAGATAAATGTTTAGGCCAAAACTGTTGCCTGTTTAGCTGCAATTGAGAGATTACCATCTTTGAGTTTGGCCCAGCTGACCTGCACTGGGACAACAGTAAGAATATAGACTCTTTTGAAAGGTCCTTGGTGCTCAAGGAGTGTCCTGTTCTTCAAAATCGGCTTTATTCCCCCCATGGATTAACGAACTGGCACCCTACCTGGTATATTGGATTATAAGAAATGCAGGAAAGAGAGGGTCATTGAGTTTGCAACATGGTCTTGTGTTTTGGAAATGACGTTGGGCAGTGTGAAGCAGGTTTGCTGGATGCCTGCATGGAGACCCCACGGGCCATGAGGATGAAACATTTTTTGCATTGGAGACCCAGTGGAGATGCTGGGACCACAAGATGCCTTTTAAGGAGAGCTGCTGGCCTGGATGAAGTTTCCCAGGACTGTGAATAGTCTAGGTGGAGGGAATTGGAACTCCAGAGACTGGTTGTTGTTTAGAATTATTGTCCTTGGATACTTGTCACTGGCTAGAGTTGTTGGACTTGGAGCTACGGAGTTTGTTGTTTGCCCTGTTTAAATCCTGTATTGGAGGGATATTTCTTTACAATGCCCTGTGTCATATTTTGCAGGACGAGTGATTATACTCTGTCACTATGGGTTTGGTGGGGATTTTTTTTTTTTTTGTATTATGTCTAATTTAAAAGACCTTGGATTATGGGGATGTTTGAACATCACTAGGATTGATTAAAAAAAAATGTGGGGACTTTGAAAGTTGGACTGAATACATTGCATTTCTATCAGTATGGTTAACTGTTTATGGGGGCCAGGAGCAGGATATGTGGTTTGATTCAGGTATCCCCATAAACTTAGGCATTCTGAATGCTAGTCTCCCAAGCTGATGGCAATTGGGAATTAACACCTCCTGGAGGCAGTGTATTGTTAGGGACAGACTTATGGGTATTATAGCCAGTGTCCCTTTACCAGTGTTTGGTACATTCTCCTGCTGCTATTGTCCACCTTATGTGAGCTAGGGGGTGATGTCCTCCTTCTGCTCATGCCATCATTTTCCCTGCCATGATGGATCTCCCCCTGCAAGCCTGTAAGCCTAATAAACCTCTTCATTTTCCCCTACAAGCTGCTCTTGGTCGGGTGATTTCTACCAGCAATGTGAACTTGACTGCATCATCTTCTAACTATGATCTCTGTCAGAAGTAAGTCTTCAGGGATGGAGAGATGGCTTAGCATCTAAGATGCTTGCCTGCAAGGCAAAAGGACCCAACTTTGATTCCTCAGTACCACATATGCCAGATGCACAATGTGGCACATGCATCTGAAGTTCATTTGCAGTGGCTAGAGGCCCTGTGCTCCCATTCTCTCTCTTTTTGTCTCTTTCTCTCTCAAATAAAAAATAAAAATGAAATATTAACAAACAAAAAAGAAATGTGACTTCAACAATAGCAATTATTTACAAACATTCATGTTAAATTTTTTACACACAAGTTAATTAATTTAAGCTTCCTCTCAATTAGCTTAAAATTAAGTTGCTCTTATTTCTCTTATTCTGAATTTATTTTGGTTTGTCACAGGTATGTATATTCACATATATATTCACAACTACACAAAAATACACAAAAATACATCATATATATATATATATATATATATATATATATATATATATATATATATGATAGAATGCAGCCTCAGCTAGCTGTTCTCTACAGAAAATTTCAAATTATCATTAACATTTTTAGAATCATAATAAACTTTGAAACTTTGTTTACCATATTTTGAAAATAGTCTAAAATGTATAAATATTTCTTCTTTACTGAATACTCATTCTCTTTTCTGAACCAGCTATTTTGTTGGCTCTGTCGAGCATTTTGATGTAATCATAATTACTGCAGATTTCTACCCAGATAACTTGTTTTGAAAATTCTATTTCCTAATTTCCATTTGGACCTTCTACATGTAAAAATTTGTATACCATACTATTTGTATCCAGTCAAGCTTCCCTCGATAATATTAATCCCACTTCACATTGTGTTTGATAACAAATGGGAGTATATAGTGTAAAAAGGAGTTTGCCAGGAGTAATATTACAAACTTCACGATATCTGGAGAACAATTTTGTTGCCACATTTGCTCAAGGATATGTATTACAGGTAGTAGAACCACATAATATGGGATTGTCCAACAAGCTGCATACACTTCAGTATTCAGTAATCATCACAGCTTAGAGTTTAATTCAACTTAATATTGAAGGGAAATATTTTTAAACTAAATTGCCTATATTTACAAATTAATAAAAAATCAACAATGAATAAATGAAATAATTATCTTACATGCCATACATGTGCATGTAAATACCTTATCCATAGTAAAAATACACCATAAATGGTATTATGCTCTATTTTAATAAATTGAATTAAAATTGTCATTAAAATTCCATGACAGCATGATATGTCATCTTTAAGAGAATAATGATGATTTCTCACATTAAGAGATGCTAACATGAAAAAGAGAAAGACAGAAAAAAGCAAACACAAAAGTTATAAGATAAGGGCTGGAGAGATGGCTTAGCGGTTAAGGCGCCTGCCTCCTAAACCTATGAACACTGGTTCCAATCCCCAGTGGTTCCAATCTCCAGGTCCCATGTTTAGCCAGATGCAGAGACACAAGGGTGCAATGCCACACTTGACCACAAGGGGGCACACACATCTGGATTTCATTCGCAGCAGCTGAGAGGCTGCTGGCTTCTGTCTTCCTCTCCCTCTCCCTCTCTCTCTGTCTCTCTCCAAAAATAAATAAGTAAATAAATAAATAAATAAATAAATAAATAAATAAAATAGGTTACAAGATGAAAGTTTACAGAAAAGTTGAGATAAGTTTACATTAGTGTGAATGAATATTTCCATTAAGAATTATTAAATATTGGTCATGAAAACTAGGACAATGATTGACTCTAGAAAAATGAAGTTTATATAATGAATGAAGTAGTGTTATAGTGGTCAATAACTTTCAGACTATGAGACTATAAACTTAAAAAAATGATTTAAAGGGCTGGAGAGATGGCTTAGGGGTTAAGGCGCCTACCTCTTAAGCCTAAGAACACTGGTTCCAATCGCCAGCTGTTCCAATCTCCAGTCCCACGTTTAGCCAGATGCAAAGTGATACAAGGGCGCAATGCCGCACTTGACTACAAGGGAACGCACACATCCAGATTTCGTTCACAGCAGCTGAGAGACTGCTGGCACGCCCAACTCTGTCTTCCTCTCTCTCTCTCTCTCTCTCTGTGTCTCTCTACAAAAAATAATAAAGGATAAAAAATAAAAAAAAGTTTAAAAAATTTGAATTAAAATACACATAAATATTATATATGTTGTGTTGAAGGAAAGTGTCATCTTAGCATAGTAAATAATGAATAAGAATAAAAACAACAATAATCACAACAGAAACTTTAGCATGAACAATTTTTGATCAAAATAATAATGTCAGCAATATTCAGGTTGACAAAAAAATATTTAACTTATTTGAGATACAAGCATTTCGTTATGAGAAATGATAGGGTAAAGGGGAAATTCCATAATGGCCAAAGAAGTTGGCCTTCTCTCACTAGACCAAACACACAGAGAGAAAGGGCACACCACACAGCACACTTCAGGAACTCTAGGCACAATGTATATCTTTAGAATGGAATTGTAATTCCACCACCACACCTTAGGGCTGGATGATAAGATCCACCCAGTCACATCTATTCTACCCAGGTAGCTGGAATCTAAGTTTTTTTTTTTTGTTGTTGTTGTTTTGTTTTGTTTTTTTTTGTTGTTGTTGTTTGTTTGTTTGTTTGTTTGTTTTTGAGAGAGAGACACAGATAGAGACAGACAGACAGAGAGGGAGAGGAAGACAGATAGAGATGGGTGCTCCAGCAGCCTCTCAGCTGCTGCAAAAGAAATCCAGATGTGTGCACCCCCTTGTGCTCAAGTGTGGTATTGCACCCTTGCATCACTTTGCATTTGGCTAAACATGGGACCTGGAGAATGGATCTGGCATTGTTAGGCTTAGGAGGCAGGCGCCTTAACCGCTAAGCCATCACTCCAGGACCTAAGAAGTTTTAATAAAATAATCTATTGGGAGACATCTATTTAAACTACCATGTAAACCCTGAAAACTTTGATTACTTTGATATAGCCTTGGTTAAAACTAGAATTATATTTAATACTGTACTCAGCAATTATATTTAATGAGCTTTTGGGGAAAAATAGAGCATGTACTCAGTAAATTTAAAGAAATTGTACTAGATACACAAACACCAGGTGTCTCTAAAGATCAGAAATTAGTTAGATATCACTTGTTCACCCATTATCAGCAATTAAATAATTGAAAAAATAAAGTACATATGAAACTTGCATTTAATTTTCCTAAAATCTATTTATTTGGTTGTAGTTCATGAAAAAGCTAAAAAAGTTCAGGATTCAGCTCAGTTGTAGAGAGTTGGCCTCATATAGTTAGGACCCAGGGTTTCATCCCAGCAACACAAACAGCAAAAACAGAGGTGAAACATTTTCAACCATGTCTTTGAATTGTACCACTGTCTATTATCACTTTACAGTATTAATTAGTTTAACAATTATGAGAATACAGGATGGATGAAAGATGTTTTATTGATTGATTAACTTGTTAGAAATAGTGTGACTTTGAGTAAATTGGGACTACATTGTAAAATGCCATCTAGGATGGTAGGAAAGGTGCAAACTGCTTAACATTTAACTACCTTTGTAGACATTCACTGACTGGTAGAACTGCAATAGTGTGAGAAGGAATCAGAGCTCTGAGAAATGTTAAGTCATGCTAAAGAAATAAAGATAACATTTTTGAGTACACCAAAATGAAGTAGATTTGCTATTATTAAAAAAAAAAAATCAGCAAGGACACATAAATGCACACACACTAGTAAATAGGACAAAACTGTATGCAACACATACAGAATCTAAAAAGTGCAAATTATCAACAAAATTGATCATATGTTTTGGTGACCTTAATTACCTTAAGGAGTCAATGTTGAACTTTGGCAGGAAAGCAGCCTTATACCAAATTCTTTTAAGACAGATCATTCTCAGCAAACTCACCCAATCACAGAAAGATACTCATTGCATGGTGTCTCTCACCTGTGGCTCCTAACCTGGATCTGCCCGAGATGCTGGCATACCTAATAAGCATCTTGAGGACCGGACTATAGGGAAGGTGGGACAGGAGGGGAGGGTAAGGATGGGGGAGTCACAAAACTGGATCCAAATGGAACTGCTACCATAAAATCCTATATCCAGAAAGAGAGAATAAAAGGTTGAACCTTCATCTGGTCCTTAGAGGGTATAATGAAGAGTCACCTTAAACTTCTCCTTTCTCTCTCTCCCTCTCTCTCTGTTTTCTCTCATTCTCTTTTATATTACCTATCTTTTTCTTCCTTCTTTTCCCTTGGTGCTGGCCGGTAGCTACCAGTACCAGGATGTGGTTAATACGCACAATGAGGTATTGATTAGAGAGTCCTACAAGGTTTCCCATATAAAGACAGACTTCTGTCAAAGCATTTGATTACCCGCCAAAGGTTAATGGTAAGACCCTACTGTCAAAGACACCATATTCTGTTGGTGTGGAACATGGAAAGAACTGGCTGGAATCTGGAAGAGAGTCAGGTCCCAGACAGTTAGCTTGTCTAGTGCCAGAAGGTGCTACATGAGCTTATGGGGGAAAATGGCCAACATCTGTCCAAGCAACTAATGGTCTAAGCTACTCAGCAGCACACAACCTGACGCTCAGCTAAGTGCAATAGTGGCACACAGCCATGGTGAGTAACCAACTGCTCTTGAATTGGCTAATGGATCTGCTCAGTGGAATGGAACCCATAGCTAGAGCTGGGAAACAAGTCAGATTCATCCAACAAATGAGTTCACTTTTCAATATCAAGCTTCCACCAGTCTTGGGCTACAAGAGGGCCTATACCTATTAATAATGGTTATCCCATTTATCATTACCTAACTTCACTCTCCATTGGATAGTTTGCTTCTCTTTTTCAGATGGATGCAGAACCTGAGGAGAGAATCAGTCCATCACAGTTCACTAGGGCCCCAGCTAAAACCATAGAGGAACTGGGGAAATGAGCAACAGTGCTGTGTTCATGGTATACCATGAACTCCTACCAAACCAGAGACCCAGAGACACAGAGGCTCCCAAGACCTCATCACTGAAGTAGACCTACAAAAAACCTAACATGGCTCAAGGAAACTCATGGAAGAGGGGGTGGAAAGATTGTTAGAGCCACAAGTTGGGACATTATGCAGAGAGACAGTGCCTCTTCCCCATAACTGAGCGCTACACCACAATGCACAACTGACAATCCCAATGAGAATAACTGGCATCCCCAAAGAGGAGGGTCCCTTCAGAGGGGCCGGACAGGAAGAAGCTAAGGATGGAACCAACATGTGCTGTTTACACACTGAGTATGTAGAAGAAGAAGAAAGAAATAATGCAGATAATGACTGGTAATTCTGGGGCATTTCTGTACAGGCTGTATCTCTTAGATTATTGATTATATCCTCACTTGTGTGTGCCTAGTGAATTATTCATCAGGCTGAGCACTTCATGTTGCACATTTCACATATGTGAAATGTTTCAATGGCAGCTTGGTGTGCAAAGTACTTCAATTTAATATAGCAAGTCATCTTTACTCAATGCCTTTAGTGTCTATATAGAGGAAGCTTCAATCATCAGTTCATTGCTGAGAGTAGGGCTTATTGATTTCTTTTTCCATGGTAAGGATCACGCTCATTGCACCTCCGTGTTCTGGAGTATTGCCATATAGTACAGTAGGCAATTACATTATACTTAAAATAGTATTTATATATCTTCTAAACACCTACAGCAACCATCTGCTCTCCATGCAGTTCTCACTCTTTTGTTCTTATTTCTTTATATTCTAGCATTGCTGGCTTATATTAACTTCTTAACTCATCAAAGATTGTATATTGTCCACATATCTTTACTGCTCCTTGGAAATAAGCTTAAAGCAGTAACCTGAAGCAATACTTGGGTCTCTCTCTCCCTCTCTCTCTCATTGAAGAGTCTACTGGCATGCACTGCCCATTTCCCAATGGACAAAAACATTCTTTCATGCCTTTTTCCACTTGAGCTTTCAGTTGCTTAAGATTGAAGGTAAAGCTTTCTTTGCTATTTTAACTTGGTTTGCAGTGGAGAAATGAAAGAGTTCGCTTAATTTTCCTACTGAATTTATGTTCAGAAACCAATTTCTATGCAATATGTCCACTAAAACACTTTGATATCTTGGTTTTCTTCTTACTGTGAAAACCTTTTGAAAATTTACATTAATTATTACTCTTTAATGGAAAGTACCAATGGCATTATATCAATATTTTGAGTAATTTATTGGAATTATGTTATAATTACTTTTAAAGCAAGAGTGTTTCAATCCCCTATAAAGCTCGAGTAATTGATATAGTATCTCTTTGATAATATGACTAGCAGTAAGGTATACATGATAAAAAGTTAATAGTACTTACAAACAGTAATTTTAACAATAACTGCAAGAAAATATGAAGTGTTAAATATATCCCTCATTAGATTACACATATATGTTTTCATGCCAGGATTCAAACTCTTCAGAAAATAAATCCTCATAAACAGTCCCATGAGGAGAGCTCCAATGTGGGGTTCTTTTGATCTACAATATGTAAATACTTATTGAGGTGCTTCAAAGCTTTTGTGATCAATTTCAAGCTTATTGGCAATCTTCAAATTCAAGAAAAATATTTAAACTTAAAACCTTCAAGTTATTTTTGAGAAACATTTCACCAACTATTACTAATGCTTCAAGTGAAGGATGAGAGCATACATACATATTATCCAAGTCATATTTGTAATGTAAATGAAGGGCTGGAGAGGTAGTTTAGTAGTTAAGGTATTTGCCTGCAAAACCAAAGGATCCCTGTTTGACTCTCCAGGACCCATGTAAGCCAGATGCACAAGGGGGGGGGACATGCATCTTAAATTTGTTTGCAGTGGCTGGAGGCCCTGGCATGCCCATTATCTATCTCTCTTTCTCTCTCTCTCTCTCTCTCTGCCTCTTTATCTCTCTCAAATAAATAAATAAGTAAATATAAATATCAATAAAGATTATCTTTCAAACTATTACATGGAAAGGATAACATTCTATGCTATAAATGGGTCCCCTTTGACTTTACACTAGCTTGAAGTTAGAAGTACAGCCAATATTGAATATAATCAACTTTAAAAAAAGCAACAGTTTTAAATATTAAGATAAATGTTTTTAGAGTTAATGGAGTTATAGTTGAATTTGTGTAAAAAAATGAATGAACCACCAATTAACATGTTGTGGAAATTAAATTTTCCACAAAGGCTAATAGCTATGTGTTGAAGGTTTGGTTACCACCAGTCACACTGTTTGGAAGGGGTGGAAATACTAATGGGTGGGAGCTGCTTGGAGACAGTTAAGGCGATAGGGACATGCCCTGAAGATTCATTGTTCCTCCCACTTACCTCCCTGGATGCTTTAAGGTGACCCACTCTGCTGTACCAGGTGCTCTTGGTCAGTTCATCTAACTCAGTACAAACAAAAAGTAATGGATCCAATACCCAGGGACTGACATCTCTGAAGCCATGAGCCACCATAAAACATTCTTCCGTTTAAGTTGTTTAACTCAGGCATTATGGTTCAGAAATGGAAAGCTAAACCACAGAGGAAAAAAAAAAAAAAAAAAAAAAAGACTTGGAAAAATTGCAGAGCAAATAGGCATTTTAACCACAAACTATTTTCTGTCAATTAAAATATACTCCTCACTTTTTGAAAATTTAAATACTCTGTTATAGCACTAACATTAAATAATATAAAAATATTCCTTAACTTGCTTATTTTGTATTTTTATTTGTTTAATATTTTATTTTTTTATTTGTGTGTGTGTGTGTGTGTGTGTGTGAGAGAGAGAGAGAGAGAGAGAGAGAGAGAGAGAGAATGGGTGTGCAAGGGCCTCTAGCCCCTGCAAACCAACTCCAGTTGTGTGTACCCCTTTGTGCATCTGGCTAATGTGGGTCCTGGAGAATAGAACCTTGGCCCTTTGGCTTTGCAGGCAAATGTTTTAACAGCTAAGCCATTTCTCCAGCCCCCTATTTTGTATATTTAAATAATTTGTTCCTTACTTTAGTTAGATTACTTGATGTCATAGTCAGCTTCAGTTCCTGGAATGAACTTCCATACCAGATACAGTTTATAGAAGTAATAGAATTTATTGAAGCTTACAGAATCAGGGGAAGTTCAATAATCGCAGAAGAAGCTGTCACTCTTTCACATATCTATGCAGAGAGAGAGAGAGGGAGAGAGAGAGAGAGAGAGAAAGCAAGCAAGCAAACACCACAAGACCACCAGCACAAGCAAGCAAACTTCAGGAATCCCAGGCAGAACTTGGGCACTTTGATACTTTTAGACGGTAATTCTATGTCCACCCTCAATCCTTAGGACTAGACTGTAGGATGGGCCTACAATGACACCAATTTACAGGCATTAATAAAACTCCTAAAACTCCCCAATCTATTGAGGGACATCATTTCAAGCTACCACATTCTAAACGAGTAATAATCATCTTATGTTTTAAACTGTATTTAGCCAACTTCAAATGTCCCCATATCTAAGCAACTTAAGATTATCCTAATGTCCAAAGTCTCCTCAAAGATCGTCTTTTCACTGGGAGTCCAGTAAAATCAAAATAATTTATATTTATTCAACATATAAAGGCACAAAACAAACATTTCCAACTGCTATAAGGCATAGCAAGGTGACAATGTACCAGTGAAAAGGCAGTACCCATCAAGCATACATAACATATCCATAGTTCAATTCCAATATCATAACCAGTGATTGAAAGTCTCCAGAATTTCCAATTCCACCCTTCCAACTGGGATAAATAGCCACACAAAATGTTGATCCAGTCTTGGTATACCCAAAACATCTTTGGAGCTCCATGGCAACCATGGTCCATTTTCCGTTGTTCCACAAGCCTCTTCTTCAGGGTCATAATGCCTTTCCTCATGTTGCATTTCAACATTGATTCCTGGAACTCCATTATCTACTCCTAGTCTTTTCCATGTTTCTGAAATCAATACCAACTGTGCAGAACCCAGTCATATTCTTAATTCTGGGAAGAAATAATTCTTGACCTTGATGAGCAGGTTCCTTCTTTTCAGATTTACTCTCAACAGAATTTGCATTCCTACCATTCAGACTTTCTGGGTAGAATCACCTCAGAGGTTCTCTCTATTGTTTAATGTAAAACAGTTGGACCACCTTCCTTAAAATTGCTGATGTGTTCGACAGTAGCAATTTCAGTAACTAAAATTAGCATTTGTGACAGTACATCTTAAATTTGTCTCAGTTTGTCCAACTTTAAATCTTAAATTTATCAGTTCTATACTTTAGCAAAGCAAATCAGTACATTGCAAATTTAACCTTAATCAAACTCTCTTGGCATGGGCAGCAGAATGTACATATCCCTTATTCCAATAGCCCAGTTCCAAACAAGTCTTTGACAGTCTTTCCTTCACCTTAGAAAGATCAAAACAAAAGCCTCCAGTTATAATTCTCTCTGCACGTAGCATTTTCAATCTCTCTCCAGAACAGTCCATAAAGCTTGACTTACCACTCCAGAAGGCAACTTCAGTTGCCAGCACCAATTTTCCCATTCCTCCAACACACAAATTCCAAGAGGACAAAATCTGCATGGTCAGATTAATCTCCCAACTCTACCCACTATTTCTCTGTACCAATTTTGCAATAGCTTCAGCTGCTAGGATGAACTTTCAGACCTGACACACTTTACAGGAGCAAGATGATTTATTGAAGCTTACAGATTCAGAAGAAGCTCCATGATGGCAGAAGAAGGTGCCTTCCTTTCATAGTTCCAAGCACAGAGAAAAAGCAACCACCACCAGCATATGCAAGCAAACTTTCGGAACCCTGGCCAGAACTCAGACACTTTGCATACCTTTAGACTGGCATTCTGGGTCTTCCCTACAACTTAGGGCTGGGCACTAGGATCTTTCCAGAGTTACATCAAGTTACCACCTTTAATACAATCCAGAGTCTATTACGGAACATGAATTTAAACTACCATA
This sequence comes from Orientallactaga sibirica, assembly GCA_036365145.1. Lineage (NCBI taxonomy): Eukaryota > Metazoa > Chordata > Mammalia > Rodentia > Dipodidae > Orientallactaga > Orientallactaga sibirica. The sequence continues at coordinate 28,078,886 of JAEOAD010000024.1, forward strand.
CTTTAGTTTGAAGATTTTTCCAAAAAGATATTCCTCAGTTATGTGTGTGTGTGTGTGTGTGTGTGTGTGTGTGTGTGTGAAGGGTTCAGTGGCATCTTTGCTTTCAAAACTAGAATCTTCATCCCGTTTAGGTCATGATTTCTAAGTGTTATTAAAGCTTAGACAAATCACATGCTATTTTCCCCACTGCTTCCAAATTTATCATTTCTGCTTTTCACCTGTAGTAACCAATTAATCTGGTCTTTGCTATAATATTCACTTACCACTTAAAGAGATTGGAGAATTTCTTTCTTTCTATTCAAATAAATTTCTATACTTCTATAAAATATTTCTCAGACTTTCTTCTGATCTTCAATTAAAGTGTTGCAGGGTTCTCATTGAACTCAACCTCGCAACAGTTTCCAATGCTTTTAAAAGTAAAGCAGTCCAAATGACATTGGCTCCTACTTGAAAACAGACCTCTACTTGACCAAAGATGCAACACAATCAATAATGACTTTAGTTGGAGATTTACCCTCAGCTCAGGAAGCTTCAGGAAACTTAATGTCAGCTTGTGAGGACATCTCTCTGGAGGACAGATTTTTAGATAGTGAACATGCTAAAAAAGTGATATGAAAACAAACACATCATGAAATAAGATATTGGCTTAAAATAGCAAACATATGGATAAGTAAGGGAATACTTGCTATTAGTTTGTAACATCCATTCTATAAATTCATTTAAGCTACATATGGAATTGGAAATTGCTTGAATCTGGAATGTCCAGCTTTCTTTTATTGTCAGATCAGAAGAAATATGTTTATTGAAAACTTGCATTGAGACAATCAGTAGCTTTAACACAGATCAAGAGAGCTTTGGAAACAAACAAACAAAAAAATAAACAAGGCAATTTATATCATAATGTCTCAAAGTGTTCTAAGTGTTCTAAATATACCTCCTTGGGTGTGAAGGGACATCATCAAGATTATACCTTGCATAGGAGCCTGGATATTGCTACCTCCCTATACTGCTATAAACTAAGTATTTATTTTAAAAATAATGCAAGAAGCCCTTGCACACAGATCATAAAGTCTCCATACACCTAGTGAACGCAGCAAGTGGCAGGAGGATTATGCTAACTAGTGCTCTGGCGCATGCTCCCCAAGGCAAGACATTCCCAGTCATAGCCTTGAGTAAGATGAAGACCCTGCAGTGGTCTTCAACCAAGAGCAGTGATTTAGCTAACTATTGGATTAATTAAATTCCTTGAAGCAACATGACTGTCTACTAAACTATTGTCATTATATTATAGCCCTTACCTATAGACTGTCTTTTTTTCAATGACCAGAACATATGATGTAACACAGGCACTATAACAAAACATGTTTCTCCTGAAAGTAACGAACTGGAGTGATAAGCTGTTCAAGAGTATTTTGATGGTTAAGGACAGACTGAATAGTTCCTGAATATTTTACAGGTAAAGCACTATATTTTCTAGTGTAGGAAGAATATTAAATTAACAATATTTTATACTTTCAAAGACAATAAACATGACCAACATGCCATCTTACTTAAGATAGTTGAGACAGGCCAAGAAACTAAAATGTGTAACACAGCCACCAGGCTATTTTTAGTCTTGGAATTATAATCAAGAAGTGGAAAGCAAGGCTCTTACATCTAGCACATGCTACACCAATCAAGAGATAGAATGAAGCATGCACTAGAAATTGTCTAAAGCTACCTGAATGGTTTAAAACACAAAAGTACACAAATCTTCCATAATTACGCTCTCTCCAGCTTCAAACTTTTGTCCTATATAAAAAGTCAGTGTTTTTTTTTTTTTTTCTTTTTTAAGGTCCTAGTGCTACTATAAATAACCAGATGATGAAAACAAACCTGATGCCAATGATTTTTATTTTATTTTTCTTTCTTTTTTTCATCTAGGTTGTGTCTCACTCTAGCCCAGGCTGGCCTGGAGCTCACATTGATCTTCCAACCTCTACCTACCAGGTGGTGGGATTAGAGATGAGCTCCACCCTGGCTGACAGTATTTTTTTTTTTTTTTTATGCTATTTGCCTTCTGACTTTTTTTTTTTTTTAATTGACAACTTCTATACTTACATACAAAAAAAAACATGGTTTTCCCTCCCCTCCCTTCATTCCCATTCAGAACTCTATTCTCCATCATATCCCCTCCCTCTCTCCATTAGTCTCTCTTTTAATTTGATGTCATCATCTTTTTCTTCTATTATGAGGGTCTTGTGAAGGTATTGCTAGGTACTGCAAGATCATGGATATCAAGGACAATTTCTGTCTGGACAGTTGCATTATAAGGATTCATACCCTTCCTTTGGCTCTTCCATTCTTTCTGCCCGTCTCTTCTGCAATGGAACCTGAGCCATGGAGGGTGTGACAGAGGTGTTTCAGTGCTGGGAACACCTTCATCCCTTCTTCTCAGCAGTATGTTACCTTTTGGGTCATCCCAGTGGTCATCACCATCTGAAAAGAGAATCTTCTCTAACCAGAAGTGAGAGTAGCATTAATATGTGAATGTGAATATTCAGTGTAGTGCTTTTAGGGCAATTTGGTGGGAATAATATACACACTTAGCCAGACAAGAGCAAGCTCTTGACCTCCCCTGCCAGAGACTTTTGATTTTTTTTTTTTTTTTTCAGTACCAGGCATGTATTCCCTCCCGTAGAGAGGGCCTTTAGTCCAATTATGGAGCAGTTGGTTCCCCCAAGAGCAGACAGGCCACTATTGCACCTGTTGTGTTATTGGGCCAGTCTGGCCAAACTTGTGTTTTCCAGTGTCCACTGTTTTCACTGCTGATGACTTCTGTCTCCCATATGGTTGCATGCATTGCAGCTTTTTCCAGCTTTCAGTTGGCTGGTCTACAGGGAGAAGGTTTTCTCCTCCGCACCAGCTTGCTTTCTCAGTGACCTTGCCTCTTAGCCAAGTGAGGTCTTCAGCAATAGCGTCTTACTATCTGTTTCTCATGGGAAACCAAGGGCCTTGGCAATAGCCTGTAATGTTTTGGAGGCTACCTGGACCTCCTTGGCCAACAACTCACTGGAAGGTATCCCATCCCAGGCTGACAATGAATTTTAAAAGTTCTTAACTGGCACAGCAAAAGCAAAGTGGGATGAACCAAGTGGGGTACAAATGTGGTGCATTACTTAAACACTAAGCTCATGACTGAAATTCTCAATTTATAGTACACTTTTTTTTTTTTTTTTTTTTTTTTTTTTTTTGTAAACCATGACATGGTAGGTATAGGATACCCATTCTAAGAGGCAAACCACCTCACTTAAAATTATGGGTAGTTATTTTTTGATATATTCAATGTTTCTCTTTCTACCAAAGAATAACAAACACAATAAAATGAAGATTTTCTTGAATACACACTAGTCTATTTTTTAAGGTAGGTTTTTAAATGCTTAAATTAACAAAAACAAACACATCATTTAAATTTTTATTTATTTATTTGGCAGAGAGACAGAGGGAAGGAAAGGGAGAGAGAGAGGAGAGAGAGAGAGAGAGTGAGAGTAGAACCTCTAGCCACTGCAAACGGACTCTAGACGCATGCACCCCCTGTGCATCTGGCTTAAATGAGTCCTGGAGAGTTGCACCTGGGTCCTTTGGCTTTGCAGGCAAGCATCTTAACTGCTAAGCCATCTCTCCAGTCCCCAAAACAATCTTTAAGTTTTTGTCAATTGGAAATCTCTTTACCAAAGACTACATAATAATTAATGACTACATAATTATCATATTTTGATCTATCTGAAAGACTAAATTGTGTCTACTTTAAAATTTCAGAATGTCAGCCTTGAACAGATTTAAGAAAATCTGGTTTCTGTCCTTACTAACAAGTTAGTTAGACTTTTAAGGAAACAAAAGTGTGAATTCAGATATGTTAATTAGAAAGTCAGTAGTCAGGAAAACCTGCACACCATCATGCAAGGAAGGGATAACCCCTTCACTCATCATGGGCCCAGGCTGCCTGTTGAGTGAAAAAACAAACAAACAAACACACAAAAACACATCAGTTTCTTGTGTTAAAGTCTTGATTATCTGAACTAATATAGGGAGTTGGGAGAAGCATGACTAGGTGAGGCTTAATGAGTGGTCTCAGGTAATTGGTGGCATTGCCTTGGAGAAGATTAGGAGGCCCAAGCTTTTAATTGATAAAATAAGGGTCTAATTAGTATAGTCACTCTTTAGGCTAAAAAGACCCATAAAAAGTTAGCAGAGCCCTTCTGTCCAGTTAGTAAACATAATGGTAAATTACCTGAAGGTAGATTGTGTAATACAATAATTCTATTCATGTTTTTTAATAACTTTAAAATATTCTGAGAATATTTATTATTTAAAAAAAATTCCAGTTCATATTCCCTGTAATGGTGTGTTATCAATTTTGAGCTTGATGGGACCTGGGATCACTTATGAGGTGTGAATTATCACATGAACTGTGTGGGATTCTACTTAATGGACTAGGGTCCTGGAGTACATAAAGAAGAAAGAACAGGCTGAACCGCAGCGTTCATCACTTATCAGCTGCCTCCAAGTCCCACTGCTGTGCCTTCCCCACTATCATTTAGTAATCCTTACAACAAGAAGCTGAAGTAAATGCTCCTTCCACAAACTTTTTTTTTCTATTTTTCGGTCTTGCTCTAGCCCAGGCTGACCTGGAATTCACCATGTATTTTCAGGGTGGCCTTGAACTCACGGAGATCCTCTCCTACCTCTGCCTCCCAAGTGCTGAGATTAAAGGTATGCACCACCTTGCCCGGTTCACAAATTAATTTTGTCAGGTATTTTGACCTAACAAGGTGAAGTCGGCTAATGCATTTGCTTTGCTTAGGATTCTTTCTGAATTGACCAGTAGATAACAATGAAGATCTGGGCCATTTCATTTGATGGCTTTCTCATGGGTGTCTCAGATCTCCTCTTCTTCTTTTTTAAATCCTTTTATTTATTTTTTACTTTAGAAAGAAAGAGAGAGAGAAAGAGAGAAAGAGAGAGTGAATGTGGCAGGGCCTCTAGCCACTACAAAGGAACTCCGGACACATGATCCACCTTGAACTTCTGACTTATGTGAGTACTGGGGACTCTAACCTGGGTCCTGAGGCTTCACAGGCAAGATCCCTAACCACACACACACACACACACACACACACACACACAAAAAAAAAAAAAAAAAAAGGAAGAAAGAAGAAAGAAAGAAAGAAAGAAAGAAAGAAAGAAAGAAAGAAAGAAAGAAAGAAAGAAAGACACTTCTATCCAGCCACTCAGAATGCCTCTTCCAATAAAACTTTTGTGGTACTCAGTGATACTCTATGAAAAAGAAGCTCTGGGTACATGGCAGATTCTGAGGGAGGAATGCTCTTAAATCTCTAAGTTCAGCCTGTTATTGTAGTGCACACCTTTAATCACAGCACTCGGGAGGCACAGGTGGGAGGATTGCTGTGAGATAAAGGGCAGTCTGAGACTACAGAGTAAATTCCAGGTCAGCCTGGGCTGGAGTGAGACCAATGAGACACTACATCAGGGGCAAAAAAAAAAAAAAAAAAAAAAAAAAAAAAAAAAAACCTCTAAACTCTTATCTAGCCCATTCAGCCCCACAACATGTCAGTAAGATGTAAGATGTGTGTAGTTTCTCTTTCTGTGGGTAGGATTCACTTCTGATTTTTCCAATCACATCACCACTTGGGAAAAACCAAGGTGCCAATCACTTACTCTGAAAGATTTATCTTTTCTTGGAAAGTACTTCACAACAGATGACACTATGTGCTGTCTTTGATTTTCTGACAGGTTTTCTAAGACTACTCTTTTTTAGCTTTCCTATTCTAATGAAGTGTTTTATGACTGTCTTTCTGAGGACAAGCCAAACTGTACTTACTTCCCACACACACAGTACATCCTTGACTAAAAGCCAATTCCATTGTAGTTTATCTTGAAGAACCAATGAGTTTATTGGGATTTCTGACACACTATGGGCAAGGGATACTTTTGGGAGTTTGAGATCCCCAGATAGCCACGATGAAATATCTTTTCCAAATATGGATAACAACCTCCCCATGGCTGGATAGACAGAGCTCTCCAGACCTCGTTCTTTCATCCTATAGATAGTCTATCTCTCCCTTGAAGGCATGTGCATCATGGCATACAATTGGCCCAGGGTTTACCTTAGATCGCAGTTGGGTTTCTAACTTTTTGTATATCTATTGGGGAAAATTCAACAAACACAACATGAAGAGTACCCTAAGCTGTTACAACTGCTTCTAATAAAGATGACAATCATTTTTAACAGAGGACCTTGTCACACAAGAAGTAGAGTGTGAGCTGGAGAAATGGCTTAGCGGGAAAGGCGCCTGCCTTCTAAGCCTAAGAACGCTCTTTCCAATCTCCAGTGGTTCCCATCTCCAGGTTCCATGTTTAGCCAGATGCAAAGCGAGGCAAAGGCGCAATGCCACACTTGACCACAAGGGGGCGCAAGCATCTGGATTTCATTCGCAGCAGCTGAGAGACTGCTGGCGCGCTGATCTCTCTCTCCAAAAAAAAAAAAAATAAATAAATAAATAAATAAATAAATAAATAAATAAATAGATAGTGAGTTATTATCTCACAATGCCTTTTACAGCTTACTGCTTAGAAATTTTCAACTCTTTGTAATTGGGCAGGATTTTTCTTACATTTTGTTTTAAAGATTTCAGCTCAATTGAAGAATTGAAATTGTAAAAATGGACATATTTCATTTTGAAAAGTGGTATTTTTAAAGATATTTTATTTATTTATTTATTTATTTATTTATTTATTTATTTATTTTATTTGAAGAGAGAGAGGAAGAAACAGATAGAAAGAAAAAGAGAATGGGTGTGCTAGGACCTTAAGCCAAAGAACTCCAGAGAGTTTGTGCCACCTTGTGCAGCTCGCTTACATGGGTCCTGGGGAATTGAATCTGGGTCCTGTGGCTTTGCAGGCAAGCACATAAACCACTAAGCCTACTCCCCAGCCCATGAAAGGTGGTAATTTAAAAATATTGGCATTAAAGATCAAGAAATACAATTTGATACCAATTCATATTATTAATGTTAGGTTAAATAGATAGACCATTGGATTACATAAAATTAGAACAGAATATAATTCTGCTTATTTCTGTTCATGAACTCCCAAACTTTTGAGATCAAGAGTGGAAGAATTGGTTTCCTTTTCTTGATGTTTGTGGCAGTTAAATCTCTAAAGTGAGCTTGATCATATCAGAAATCAAGTCAAAGAGAGAGCCTCATAGGCAGTTCTGTGGGAACATTTTTAGGAAAGATTAATTGAGAAAGTCCTGTTCCCCAAGTAGGTAGACCTTCAGCTGACCTGCCTGTTACTGGTGAGAGAATCTAATCCTTCAGAGACATTGGAACCCAGCTTCTTCAGCCTTCCAACATGGACTAAAGACCAGCAGCTTTCCAGAAATCCTCCAGTCCTTCCGTATCACATTGGAATTATAAGGCTTCCAGCCTTGAGACCTGAGCGGTTACGGTTTTCAGATACTCTAGTCTGCTTACATCCACAATATCATGTAAGTCAATCTAATAAATACCATTTTGACAAATGCCTAAAATAAACCTAATAATGATGATTGCTGTTGAATACTCCCTAGGAATGGTTAGATTACTTTTTAGTAAGAAAGTAGGCTCTCTTAACCTATTTCCACTTGGTAATGAAAAGGTCATGAATAGAATAATAAGTCCTACTGATAAGAGGATCTACTGAAGGAAGTTACAGGAAGAGAATGAATTGAAAAGATACCATCAGAACATGGGACATTCCAGAATAGCTACTTAATGTTTTTGCTACATCAAGAATGTTTTTTTCTTTGTGATCATTAAGGCCAACCCATACAACAAAATAATTGAGGGTCTTAGGTCACACAGGTAAACCTGACTGTATGCATCAAGCCATCATATGCATATTCCTACAAAAGTTAACAGGTGACACTAGTCATATCAGATTTATTTGAAGCTGTAAAATTAACTTTATCATTAACTAGTCTGTATGTCAAGCATGGCACTTTATAAGTTCATCTGTTAAAAATAAAATAAAATAAAACAAAACAACTATTTTACCAAAACTCCACTTTGTCCTCCAATGATAGCAGAGTGCTTTTAGGAAATATTTTCTTAGTTGAAAATTATTTAGTTTGAAGATTTTATCATTGCATAGCCAATCTACCAAGCAAAATGTCATATTTTAATAATACACATTAGATTATGCCATACCCCTTGCTAAGATCCCATAAAAATAACAAAACAAAACTGATGTTACAAATGTATTTCATATAAGAAACACACTATTAAGGCTGGAGAGATTGCTTAGTAGTTAAGGCACTTGCCTGTGAAGCCTCAGGATCCATGATCGATTCCCTAGTACCCACATAAGCAAGATACACAAGGTAGTGCATGCGTCTGAAGTTCACTTGCAGTGGCTAGAGGCCCTGGCATGACCATTCTCTCCCTCTCTATTTTCCTCTGTCTATCTTTCTCTCTCAAATACATAAATGAATGAAACATTTAAAAGAAATATACTATTATACCTTTAAAATAGTGCATACATTCTCTAGAAAGTAATTTATACATGAACTCAAACAAGGCCTTCATTAGAGTAGAAAGATGACATTTTGTTTCCATGTAGAAACCTTCAACTCATGTTATTTAATGTAAGTACACAATTTAGAGTAGACAGAGTCAAATATATATAATTATCAAAATAAATGAAAACAATGAAAAGAATAAATACCAATTAACAGTGGTCAATAAGAATGTATTTGTGAAAGCCACAAATTTCATGAAGAACTTTAGATAGGAAGCCTCATCTATTTTAGAGTTATTTTCTTCCAATCTTCATAAAATTCAAAGAGGATGAAGGAATAGCTTCTTAATATTATATTGTATCTCCTTTGGAAATGTTATCATAAAAAATTGTCAAAAAATTTTCAGCAACACTCAGTGGGGAACATCTGCTTATGTTCAAAACTTATATATTAAGTATTTAGAGATATTTGATTGTGGACAATTGATAATCAATAACACTGTAGTTAAGCTAACACTATATTCCAATGTTTGAAGAAAAATACATGTATATCCTAAATATCGCAATACTAGAATACATGGTGAAATTAAGAGGAAATAGAGTTTGGGAATGGACTTTAAAGAGGAATCAAACTGGCTTTGCTGTTTAAACAACAATGAAGAGAACAACAATATCTACTCGAATAACTGCTCGACAGTCCTGGACATACATACTGCCAGTTTTGTTTTGTTTTGTTTTGTTTTGTTTTTTTGTTTTGTTTTGTTTTGTTTTGTTTTGTTTCAGTGAACACTACATGTGATGCATTTCTCATAGATATATGAGGTGTTTAAGCCACAAATTGATATTTTGGCCAAAGGTACTTGGAAAACAAGTAATTTTTTTTTAAATAAAGAAATATTTAAAAATCACCCATCTTAACAAAACTTTTAATTTACTTTTTAATATGAACACAATGTATCTTGTTCATAATGTCTTCCTACAAGTTTCTTTTGTCTCTGCTTTCCCATCCCTTTCCCCTGCATCCCCTTCTTTTGTTTTTTAATAGTCTCTATCATCTGTCTATCTATTAACCTTTCCCTTCTTCCATTATACATGATGGAGTGTTGAAACCAACATGATGCAGGTATTCTTCAGGTAATGACAGCCTTCCTGGGATGATAAATGCAATGGGCACTTCATGTCCAAAACAGTGTTTTAGAATATTTCCCCTTGTGCAAGGAAGTAATGGTGTACAATCTACCTAATGAAATCATGTGCCTGGAATCCCTATTGCTTTCCTTATTTCCTCACACTACTTTCACTCTGGTGTTCTAGAAGTGGTAGATTCAATATTTTTAAAAAAAATTATTGAGTCAATCATCACGTGCCATGTGCTTATCAGAGCAGGTGCTAATTGTCATCTTGTTGAACTAGAATCAGATATGACTGTTTACACAGTTCATCCACTAGCTTGACATAAGAGACACCCTTGATTTCCTTACTTTTATTAAAATGTTGCTAGCAGCTGAAAATATGCATTGAGATACAACTCCACACTTTTTTTTTTTTTTTTTTTTTTTTTTTGAAGGAAACTTACAGAAATACAGCCAATCTATTTTTATCCCGAGCTTGAGCTGGCTGACACTCAGGCAATGTGGAGAGCGGCATTAAGTGTTTTAGGATTGATGGGCCCAGCACTAATGCTGCCCTGTGCCAAATAGCACTTAGATGACCTAGAATAACTTGTTTGACTGCACAAATTAGGGCATATTCTTCACAAATCTTGCATGAAATGTTCTCTTAATTTCTTGAATATATAAAGATTTTCTACACAGTAATATACTTTTGGTAGATTTAGTAATGGAAATGGTTTATTATCACTATTTATATTAGTAATATTAACACTAATGTTACTTGTCAAGAGAAGCGGAGATTTCATTTCACTTTATTACATTTTGAAAACAGTAATGTAATGTAGAAAATGTAACTTTTTGAGTTTTCATACAACACTTGAAAACTAAATTATTGGACACACATTATTTACATTTTCTATCCCTTCTGGAAATCCATGATATCTCTAGGAACATATGAAATGCTTATTTACTTAATATTGACTCTATCTAATACATTATCAGCTGGCTCATATAAAATATTTAAAATACTATGCATATTGAATACAACTGTGAAACACAAATTTGATAATCAATATTGCACTTTTAAATTTAATTTGATATGTATGACTCTTCTTACATATATATGTGTACATATTTACATATGTACATGAAAGTTTGTTAAGCCCACATAATTAAGTTTTAAAATTGTCTCCTAATTGTTAGCTAAAAACATTCTGCTTTTTAAATTGGTTTTGACATTATGATTCTTCTTTCAATAGGCCATATTTATTTGTGTATATCAATAAACTGAATAAATATTAGTATATAATATGTTTTAATATTAGATAGGTGATATAGGCATATTAAAATTATGTAAAACTATGTGTTTCATTATTAAATTTTCATGTATGTATTTAATGAATATATTGATACAATGGGCCAATGATCCAATCCAATGGAGATTGTAGAGATTTGCTGGTAGTTGAGAATTGTTCCAAATGATGTAACTAGTATCCTCACAAGACATTTCCTATGTGCTATAAAGTATAATATGCTATATTCAGAAAGAAATGGGAAAAATCATTAATATATTAGGATAATTTACAACTACTCTTTAACAAATAATGAACAAAAATTCTGCACTATTTAATACTTTAGTCCTAGTTATCAAGCACTTACTCTGGGACCCCAATAAACTTAACTTTCAACAAAGTTGATCCTTCCTATTTTGAGCAAGCCACATTGTCAACACAGCTGAGAGTCATGTGCCTATAAAATTCCCACAGCTGGGAGTGCGGGAAAATTGATTTTATAGTCATGACCCTGCCCTCTGAAATGATTACCTTTATTATAGCTTCATTCATGGGAACATTTTGCCTTTTCTTAAAATGATTGTAATCACTATTGAAAACAAACTACATGGAGGTTTTACATTGCAATGAGTTCTTTGAAAAAAAAATGACATGAAAATCCATTTATTTATGTATTCTTTAACATATCAACACAATTTTGATTTTTTTTTTTTTTTTTTACTTTTAAAATCTTTAATGTTACCATTTGTTTTACATTGACATTTGGTAAAGAGAACTGAAAGAGTCGGAAAGTTCTTCTGGAAATTGCCTTGGTACTTATATTGTCTGTTCAAGGTTTGAGTTGATGAGTGTCTTTTCAGCTTCCTAACAACAGGTAACATAAGCAAACTGTTCCTAGCAGTAATCTTAGAACCATTCATTCAAACATTGTTTATATTTATTAACTACCAGGAGCTCCAGGAAAGTCATTGTAATTCGAGTGCCTTGTACAAATTCATGTGAAAAACAAAGAAAGTTGTGAAAATTGTTGTCATAATGGCAAAATATATATAGCTCACCACAGCTGAAGCTGAGGAATTTAATTATGTCAAATTTTATTATCACAATCAATGGTGACTTTCAAACAAACAAACAAACAAACAAACAAACAAACAAAAAGATGGAAAATAAGTACAATCTCAAAGGAATATCCAAAATTCTGATTAGGGCTAGGAACATGGTTCAGTGGCTCAAGGCACTTGTTTGCTGTTGTATAGCAAGTTCCTATGAATTCACACTTTCTTCTGGCAAGGAGGAGGAAGCTCAGGACATTCACAAATGCTACTTGTCTGCAAAGTGGGTTCAGGACTCAATGCTTTGGTTATTTAAAGGGAAAACAACTGCTTGTCAGGGAGACTGTAAATGAGCTGCTTCAAGTCCTGTTGTGTGCTTTACACTCCATAGTGCTGTCTGTAGGCTGGACGCTGAGCTCCAGAGATGCAGTGAGTCCTTACCTATGCTGGGTTGGATTTGAGGGACAGCTGACTTTAGTCATCTATGCTTGTTAAGTAAGCCCTCACTCAGACACTGAGGAAAATCTCTTCATAGGGAGGTTGACTCATATTGGCCATGGGGAGGTTGTCATCCAGTATGGGATGAAATTTCTCTGTGGTAATCTATAAGTAACCCCAATAAACTCTGGTTTACCAAAAGTGGATTTGGTGCAGTGGTACTTTGGCCTGCCATCTGAGCCTTATCTGGGGTGAACAGACCTGTTCACCTTTCCCCAGGAGAAGTGTTTCTTGTGACACTTGAAAAGCCTGCCTGCTCAGGTTCAATCACCAACACCCACATAAATCCCAACACAAAATGTAATGCATGTGTCTGCTGCTGCCGTGATTAGACACTTTGGAGTGCCCATACTCACACTTATGCAAATGAATAAATAAGAATATTAAAAAAATATCCTTAGACTCATTTTTTTTATCATTGCTGGCACAACCAGAATTTTCCCCAAAACATGTTTCCATATGTGGAATAAAAATGGATGCAAAAGTCCACCATGTGAACTAAGACATAGTTTTGCATATTCCAGGTTTCTTAATGGAGGTTGTTGTAGGGAGATTTCACTGGACAGATATTTTATATCTGGAGTCTGAAATAATAGTCTTGATTGGATAAATGTGTCATGAGGTGTTTAATTTTCTATGCTTTCTCTGTTTCCATGGTTTTGAAGTAGTTTGGCTTTCCTCAGAAAGATTCTTCAAATATACTTAAAGATATGAATAGAACACTTTCTATTTGGGAAATGAAATTGTCAATAAAGAGTGTGTTATGGCTTGTACTGTGCTGAAATCCAAGATTAGTCCTGCTGTGACATCCTTGGAGGTGATATTAACATAGAACCCAGCCACACCCTAAAGGACCAAATGGAGGGACACTTACCCATACATGGGGCATAGTTTATGGCTGCTGCTGCCACTGGGGTGGATTAATTATTTTTTGACTTCTCAAGGTATTAAATGTCCCTTCATTACTTTTGGAGATTGAGCCCTCAGGAATAATGTCACCTATGGTAGAAGTTAAATTAGGTTGGATTTCATAGAATGCTAAGAGAAAACATAGGTAGGATGTAGGCTCCCTTGGGAAGGTGCTGTACCCTTAAGATAACAAAGTGCTTGTTTTAATGTTATTAGGTCGTTATTAAATCAAAACAGTAGGCACATTATCAAAAGCAATTCAGTATTTATATGCAAACTTATGAAATAATTACAATGCAGACATACAATACTGATAAAAAATCTGTTGATTGTTAATGAAAGAATGTTAAAAACTAATATTTTGTAGGTTATAGCATACTAGAAAAGGCCAAGTCCTATTGTGGAAGCTAATTTAGAATATATTTGTTTGCAAGAGAGACAAAGAGAAAAACAGTGAGAGAGAGATGATGAAAGATAGATAGATGATAGATACTTGATAGATAGTTGATAGATACATGATAGATAGATGATAGATGATTGATAGCTACCTAGATAGATAGACCGGCAGACATTGGATGTATGATAGATGGATAGATCAATGATAGACACATATAAAGATAGATAAATAGATAAATGATAGGAAAAGATAAAGAAAATATGGGTTTACAAGACCCTCTGATGTTGCAAATTAATTCCAGATATGCACAAAGCTGTGCATCTGTCACTAAAGAATTGAATGTGGACCTTGTGGAAATAGAATTAATGTTTATATGAACTAGAACTCATGAGTTAATCTGCAGTGTCAGAATGATGTCTGAAGAATCTGGAGAATGAATTTCCAAATCATAATTTGATAAGTAGCTAGAGTATGGTGTGTGACTACCTTATTAACACAACAAAGAAGACGCAAAGAAGGGGTTTGTAGATAGAGCTCAGATATAGCTCACTTGCCCAACTGCATTCACAATTGCCTAGGTTTGATCCCCAGCACCATACAAAGTGGGCATGAAGGCACATGCTTGTAATATCTGTGTAGAGTAGAAGAAGGAGGGTCAGAAACTCAAGGTCCTCCACAGATGGATAATAAGTTTAAGATCAGCCAGGAGTACAAGAGGGGCTTGCTAAAAGAAGAAGGAGGGGGATGAGGAGAAGAAGGAGGGGAAGAATGGAAGATGATGTGAAGGGAAAGGAATGAAGAGCGGATAGCAGAGGGGATCAAGAGATAGAAGAAAAAAGAAAGTGAGGAAAGGAGAGGAGAAAAGAGAAAAAAAGAGGAAAGTAGAGAAGAGAGGTGAAAAGGAGAAAAATATTCTGTAAGCATGAAGGGGAGTAAGAACATTTTTAAAATAATTTATTTATTTGCAAGGAGAGGATAGAGAGAATGAGAGATTGAGAGAGACTGAGAGGGAATGAGAATATGTGCACAGGGCCTACAACAATTGCAACCAACTCCAGACACATGCACCACTTTGTGAATCTGGCTTTACGTGGATACTGGGGAACTCAACTAGCTCATTAGGCTTTACATACAAATGACTTAAGTGCTAATCTATCTCTCCAGCCAATAAGAACATTTTTTTAATATATTAAGCATATGTGATTCTTTGTTTAAAGTTTTTTTTTTAATTAATTTATTCATTTGAGAAAGGGAAGGAGGCAGAGAGAGAGAAAGATAGATAGATGATAGATAGAGATAGAGAGAGAGACAGAGAGAGAGAGAGAATGGGTGTGCCAGGGCTTCCAGCTGCTGCAAACGAACTCCAGAACTCCAGATGCATATGCCATGTGTATCTGGCTTACATGGGTCCTGGGGAATTGAACTGAGGTCCTTTGGCTTTGCAGGCAAGTACCGTAACTGCTAAGCCATCTCTTCAGCCCAAGCATATATGATTATTAACTTTAAGAAAGCTTTCCATGTTCACATTAATTTATAATCTATACAAGATTCTTAAAAAATAATTTTATTTGGAACTTTATTATATCACCATATTGCAAACTGTGAATATTCTCATCCAGTTATACTCTTTGTTCTTCATTCCATTGAGTGCTCAAATCAGTGTGGGTTCAATGGCCACCATGAAGTCTCAAATCCACAAGTTGGTTCCTGTGAGCCACTTCGTGGCTCTTACTGTCTTTTGGTTCCCTCTTCTGTACTATTCCCTGAATCTTGGAGGTCACATTACAAGTCTTCTTTAGGGTTGAATTTTCATCAGACTTTTACTCTACTTTGATCAGTTTTGAGTCACTTCAGGGTCTACTGCCATTTTCATCAGGAATGTTTTCTATCAGTCACTTCTAGCCATATCTGTTTTTAATAAACAGTACCATCATTATATCATTATTATTTTGTTGTGCATGTGTGTGAAGTATGTGGTGTGTGTATGTGTATATGAGTGTGTGTGAGAGATAGAGCGATAGTGTGTGTTCACCTGTGTATGTGTGTGTGATATGCATGTGTGTTTGCAGATGCACACATTTAAATATGGATGCAAGAAGAAGACATCAAGTGTCCTCAGCTATTGCTCCTCTTGCTTATTTCCAAGAGATAGTCCCTTGATGAACCTTGAATCGTGCTTTCAGTTAGATGTGTTGACTGGAAAGACCCAGTGATCCTCATGTCTGCACCTCCTTCAGGATGGGGGTTACTGGCCTGTCTGGCCATACGTGGAATTCTACATGAGTGCTAGGTATATAACTCAGAACCTCACTTTTGCCCCCACTGAGCCACCTTCCTAACACTAACATTTTATTTTTTAAGTACCACATAACAATCCACAATCACATGCATTTATAGAATTAAGGAGTATTATATGTCATATATAATGAACAATGGATAATATTCAAATCCATGCATTTTCTTATCAATCCTATATTGTCATGGAGTCAAGAGTAGTTATTTTTGTGGGTTAAATTGTATTTTTAAATTTATTTTCTAAAATATTTTATAAAATATTTATTTATTTGAGAGAGAGACAGAGATAGAAAGATAAAGAGATAGGCCATGCCAGGGCCTCCAGCCACTGCAGATGAACTACAGACTCATGTGTCACTTTATCCATCTGGGTTACGTGAGTCCTGAGGAATCGAACCTTGTTGCTTAGGCTTTACAGGCAAGGGCCTGAACCAGTATGCCATTTGTCCACCAGTAAATTTTAATGTATAGCTTCTTTTAGCTATCTTACTGTGTTTTCTCTGCATTAAAACATTTTCTTATGAAGTAATAAGACACATATAAGATATGCACATGAAATGTAAGCTATAATTAAAATTATTTGACTACATTTAATATGTGTCAAAGTATTTTCTTGGTGTATGTATATTTTGTTAAAGATTTTAAAATTTACTTATTGCAACAGACTTAGAAAATAGTTGCTAACTATCATACAATAAGGTGTATCATAATGACAGATGTTGCATTTATCTTACTAATAGAATAAGAAATACAGATTGCTAGTAATGCATTCAGTAACAGATTTTGTAAGCTGGCGTTCACTAAAGGAGCAAACCTGGTGTTTATATTTAAAGACCTATTATTCTTATAGAAATTAGACCTAACAAATATAAGTGGCAAAGCAAATGAAGATTCAGAACAGGAAATGAATAGTTCCATGAAGGATACTCTGCTCAATACTTTTGAAGAATTAGCATAAACATACTTAAATTCTGAGTAGCTAAGTACATCTCCAAACTAGACTGAGGCTCCACCATAGCAAATCATTGAAATTAGTGTGACAAGCCTTTCATGGATCACTAGGTAGGCAGAATTGTACAACTATTATGATTGATGGGCATGTATGAGATTTTTAGATGTCATAATGATGAATTTAGTCGAAAGGAAGTTATGGAATGGACATTTGGGTAATATCTTTCAATTAACATGAAGTTCAATGTACAAGTTTAAAACCATCTTGCATGGAAGATTTTCTTTATGATCAAGTGAAAATATTATGTAAAGTGAAAGTTTGTCATCTTCTCACTCCAGTCATGTGTATTGGACCATAATGTAAGATTGCCTACAAGAGGAGTGAACGTTAAACAATGGCCTGTAAATTTCATATCAAAGTACAATCCTTTTTAACTTAAGATGTAAAATATTGGCTATGCATTTTTGTTTGTTTTTGTTTTTCGAGGTAGGGTCTCACTCTAGCTCAGGCTGAACTGGAATTCACTCTGTATTCTCAGGGTGGCCTCGAAGTCATGGCAATCCTCCTACCTCTGCCTCCCGAGTACTGGGATGAAAGGAGTGTGCCACCACGCCCGGCTTGGCTATACATTTTTAAGGATATGTTTTTAGAAATATTTTAGGATAATGATCTATAATGAAGAGGCATGATTTTTTTACACTATGTTTGATTAGAAATGAAACTGGAAATTTACAGGAAAATAAACTTTCATTTCATATTCTTTCAAAACAACAAGAATGTTATTTGGAGGTAAAAAGAGAATTGGGAAACCAGGAATGAAACAACTTTGCTTGATGAGTGGTTCTAAATATTATCTATTGACTCTTTTACACAGAGAAAGTCAGCCCCATGATAATTTCATATGCAATCACTCATTAACTTTTCAGAACTGTTCTAAGACATTGGCACTGCTATTTTATCTCCTAACACAGAAAATAGAGACATACAAAGATAAAGTCTCATATACATGATTATACTGCTGTAAAATAGATTAAACCTCAACTAACTGTGCTACAAATCTCCATTAAAATGATTTAGTGGGAGAAAACCTATTAAGCAAACAGTACTCGAAGAAGTGTATATCTGCCTGTTGAAATTTAAAAGTAGATCCACACCTTTAACCTTGCACAAATATCTACTCAAAGTGAAACAACATTAATTTAAATCCTGAAATACTAAAAATGCATACAGAGTATACTTTAATACATAAGTTTAGATAAAACTTTTCAGAATAAGGTTACAATAACACAAGATATAGCCCTAAAGGTGTAACAAATGAGATTATATGAATATTTAAAAAAATATACTATAAAAGAAAACATTAGGGCTGGAGAGATGGCTTAATGGTTAAGGCGCCTGTCTCCTAAGCCTAAGAACGCTGGTTCCAATCTCCAGCGGTTCCAATCTCCAGGTCCCACGTTTAGCCAGATGAAAAGTGACGCAAGGGCGCAATGCCTCACTTGACCCCAAGGGGGCGTACGCATCTGGATTTCGTTCTCAGCAGCTGAGATACAGCTGGCACGCCCATCTTTGTCTTCCTCTCCCTCTCTCTCTGTCTCTCTCTGTGTCTCTCTCCAAAAAAAAAAAAAAAAAAAAAATAAATGTTGTGGGCTGACCCCATTCTAAAAAAAAAAAACTCTAGCAAAGTAAGTAGACAGAAAATCTTACCCATTTATCTTTCAGATATGGTAATAATATCCAGAACTTGTTAAAAACTGACCCACCAAAATAGACAAAGAAACAAACAAACAAAAAAAAAAATCCAATCATACAAAATGGGATCAACAAATGAAGAAAAAGCTCAAAGGTGTGAACACAAATGGCCAGTAAGCATTTTGTGAGTATTTTCATGTATATACAAGAGGAAAATGCAGATTAAAGCCATCTTGAGATACCATCACACCCCAGGCAGAATGACTATTATCAAGAAAACTGACAACAGATGATAGGGTTTGAGGAAAAACAAACTGAAATTTAATGATTGTACATGTTTCATTATGGAGGTTTCCAAATAAATAAATAAATAAATAAATAAATAAATAAATAAATAAAACAACAAAAACAAAACAACACAACACAAAACAAACAAACAAACAAAAAAATCCCAAAACCAGAGCTTTTGTGTGACCCAGCTTTACCACTCGTAAGCACATATACATAGTCCTTCATATTTTATTGCAGAGATACTTGTACATCCATGTTTGTTGCTGCCCTGCTCACTGTAGCAAAACAAAGCCATGCTTCATGACTCTCAATAGATGAAAGGATACAGAAAATGTCACAATAGAATTTTTGCAGTAAATAAAAAGGACATACATAGGAAATGGATGAGAGAGAGAGAGAGAGAGAGAGCGAGAAGATGGGTTTGCCAGGGCCTCCTGAAAGTGCAAATAAACTCCAGACACAAGCACCACCTTGTGCATCTTGCTTATGTTGGTCCGGGGGAATAGAACCTGGGTCCTTTGGCTTTGCAGACAAGTGCCTTAACGGTTAAACCATCCCTCCAGCCCTGCATGTATGTATATAATGTGTGTGCATAAATGTGGGTTAAACATAAAAGGTTGAGGGGCTGGAGAGATGCCTTAGTGGTTAAGACGCATGCCTGCAAAGCCTAAGGACTCCAGTTCAATTCTCTAGGTCCCACGTAAGCCATATGGACATGTTGTTACATGCATCTGGAGTTCATTTGCAGTGGCTAGAGGCCCTGGTGTGTCCATTCTCACTGATTGTCTCTCTCTCCCTCTCTCTGTATCTAATAAATAAAATAAAATATTAGTAAAATCTTAAAAAAAGGTAGAAAATTAGAGGCTAAGAAGTGGATTGACAAAATAGCAAAATAACACCTGTAGTGTGAAAACAGAAATAGGGGGAAGGACAGAAGTAGAGTGGAGAGATGTGGAAAGATATGGAAGATGCCAAGGACAGAAAAAATCAAAGAAAACCAATTGTGTTTGAAAATACCACACTGATATAAAAAACTCTGTTTGCTAAACCAAAGTAAAATAAAATAAAGCCATGTCCATATCATGATGTGGTTGAGATCTCCTGTATTCTCAGTGTTCAGGAGGCTGAGCAGGAGGATCAGCACAAGTCTAAAGGCAGTGGGGGCTACATAGTGAGTTCCAGGCCTGTCTTTTATATGAGTAAGACCATCTCAGAAGCAAACAGTAAAGACAAATGAACAGTTCCACAAGACTATTTCTTCATTCTACTCATTCAATGAAAAACAATTTGAGATAAATTTATAGCTTAACATCTGTCTCTTATGATATAGAGTAAAATGACATTTATATGTTGGTGTACACAGTTATGTTAATAAAATATTATCCATAATCATAGATATTTTATAAGGTGAAAAATATTACATGTATTTAATTGCCCATTATATTAATAACATAATGTCTTGCTGAAGACCTGGTGGATGTGAAGTAAACCCCATAATGATGCCTTGATTCCCAGCTCAATAGGGGCCTCTTTTTAGTTCACTCTGTTGTCATTGTGTGTCACGTTTCATGCTGTTTTGTTGTACAATGCTCATATTTACTTCACACTTTTCCTCTAGTATGAACCAAATGGAGACAATGATGCTTCCCAATGATTAATGAATCCCTGTAGTGTAAGAGTGATTGCATATCCCAAATTTGTACTGTGCTTTCAATGATATGCACAATCTTCATTTCTGTGCTAAGCATAGCTAGTGCAATTGGTCTTCATTCATGTTTGCAGGCATAGTTATCCACTGAACACAGTCAAGAAATGAAAGGTGAAATTCTTCTTTTCTATCCAAATAAATCAAATTGTCAGGAGGGAAACATCTAGGTAATTTTGTAAGAGAAATATTTAATTGTTACATTGTAGATTGTCCATATAAATGCATTAAGAGGATTACGCTATTTGTTCAATGAATTTTTTTTTAATTTTTTTACTAATTTAATGCAAACAGGTTATATTACTATAAAGGTCCATAACTTATTTTTACTGCATCTGTAATGGAAAACTGCCAATAGATCACTTGCAAATCAAAACCAGAATCTTAGATGAAACAAAACATTAAACTTATATGGAAAATACAGAAAAGTTGCTTCTGCTACTAACTCCCATTAGCATACTGAAATTAATGTATGAAATTAGCCATTCAATAACTCTTTGCTTAAAAATGAAAAAAAGATATATAGATAGTTCAATGTCCACTACTGGGAAATTGGGAAATTATTGCAAACTAATTAGTGAAAGTGGTGACCATCAGAATGATCTTTATTGAAGCACTATGTAAGAGAAGGTGCACACAGATTGAGTGCTTTAGGATTCTCGGTTTCAAAATCCCAAATATTATGTTGAAATATTAATCTGATATATTACTATACAAAATTTTAAAAATCTTAAAATTTAACAAAAAAAGGTGATATAGTTCATTCCTCAAAAAACTTTATCAGGACATTTTATATTTATTTTAACTTTATTGTAGTCACTATAATAACCTTAAAGGTAAAATTACCAAACTATAGAAGTGTACATAAGTGCACAGAAAAAAAAAGTACAATAAAAAAATTTCTTATACTAGAAAAACATTTCTGACAATTCGTTTTCATAAATTGCTAAAATGTAGCATATAAAATCATTTAGAAGAATCTGCCACTTATGTTAAATATCAAAATTTATGTAACATATAATAATAGCAAAAATGGATAATTCTATTATTTGAATATATTATAAATACATATTTTATAGTTAAGATGATTTTAATATACTACTTCTTTTTTTGTTCTTTTTGGTTTTTGAGTTAGGGTCTCAATTTAGCTCAGGCTTACATGGAATTTGCTATGTAGTCTCAGGGTGGCCTTGAACTCACAGCAATCCTCCTACCTCTGCCTCCCGAGTACTGGGATTAAAGGCGTGTGCCATCATGCCCAGAAGGATAATATACTACTTCTATACAAGGGTAAGGACTCTGTGTGACTAAGTAATGTAAACTATACATATCCTAATTTGGAGGCAGAACAAGTAAGTTGCATTGTACCTCTTAGAGCTTAGTCATGCCTGGTACTGCCAGGACATTGGTTTCAGGGTTAGGATAACTAGATGTTGTAAGCTCAGTCACAAATCATGGTTTGCTTCTAGAATAAAAATGTGGCAAATCTTACTTTTAGCTAGAATACATTACTTGTAATTTCTATGCAATGTCTTACAAAAATATAGATGCTATATTAGAATGAGATATCACATTGAAATGAACCAATTACTATGAAAATGTCAACAATAATGAATGGTGTACTTATTTTAAGTAGATATTTTAAAATTTTAGACAAATATTTTAATGCATACTTCAGAATGTTTGAAGAAGTAAATGTGATTAGTATATGCATTTGTTCTATTCAAAATCAAGTATTTCTATCATATTTGATATGACAATATTTTATGTTTTTTATATGTAAGTGTGTGTGTGAGCTTGGTGTGCATGAGTGTATGTGTTTTCATATGGATGTACCTATGTATATGCAAATGTGTATGCATTTGTGTACATATGCATGTGGATGCCACACTAGTGGTTTTTCAAGGTACGGTCTCACTCTAGCCCAAACTAACTTGAAACTCACTATGAGTTATCAGGTTGGCCTCAATCTCATAGTAATCCTTCTACTTCTGCCTATCAAGGGCTGGGATTAAAGGTGTGTGCCACCATATCCTGAACTTGCACCTTATTTTTTTAGACAGGATCTGTCAATGATCATAGAACACAAGGAGACAGCTAGACATATAACGCAAGGATTCACCTTTTTTTTTCTACCTCAACAATGAGATTATAGGCATATTTGGTTTGTTAAATTCAATGGATGTATTTCTGGATACAATAAGCACAGTTAAAGCTGAAGTGAAAATCTGATATACTGTCATTAGGATATAAAATGTCAAACCCACACCACTGACAAATTAGTTCTTTTACTATACTTTCTTAATTCTTTTAGTATCATCCTATCACTATTTTACAATGTTTCTAAATGTAGAAAATGTAGTTGAAAATTATTGCTAATGTTATTAAAATTATTAGCTTTTAGACCTTGGCAAACTAGAAAACATTTTCCCATTTTTCTAATAAGAGAACATAATTCAGAAATTTTTACTTCACTGTAATATGTACAATGATAATTTGACTAATATACCATAAATAGAAAAATTATGAAAAACAAATTTGAATGAATTCTCCGAAGCATCAATTCCTAATAATTGTAGAGCATGACATGGAGGTTTTGAAGTAAAGGTCATCTACTTTTGAAATAACTTTCTTCACAGTTGATCACTTTATTTTTGTGACAGTTTTAATTAATAATAGCTCTCAAAAATACACATTATTACAATGGATCATTGATCTAAATCCATGCATCAATTATAAGCATTAAGGCTAGAAATTAACAACAATAGAAACAATAGAAAATTCACCAGAGCCTAGAGACTTAACAATACACTATTAAACAATGAATAGATCATCAATCAAAAAGGAAATTGTAAAATTTGTAGAACTGAATGATAATGAAAACATAACATGCCAAAACTTATGTGATACAATTAAAGCAGTCCTAATGGGAAAAATTATAGCAGTAAATGCATTTATAACAAAGACAGTGAGATCTCAAATTAATAATCTAATGATTCCTCTTTGAATTTGATAAACAAGATCAATGCCACCCTACGAGTTCCAGAAGGAAAGAAATAATTAAGATCAGAGAAGAAATTTGTGAATTAAATACTAAGAAACAAAGGTATAAAATGGATGAAATGAAGAGCTGGTTCTTTGAAAAAAATAAACAATATTGATAAACCCCTGGAAAATTTGATCAAAAGGAAAAATAGAGAGTAACCTCTACAATTAAAAAAAAAAATAAAGATATGTTAATGAAAAGGTAGAGGTCACAACAGATATCCATGAAATTGGAAGAATCATTAGGACATACTGCCAAAACCTCTACTCCACAAAATTGGATAACTTGGAAGAAATGGATGAATTTCTAGAGAAATACATCCTACCAAAACTAAACCTAGAGCAGATAGATTGAAAATGTAGTAAAACGTCCTTCCCAAAAGGAAAAGTAAAGGAAACTGATATATTTCTAGGTGAATTCTACCAAATTTTCATCAAAAAACTGAAACCATTTTTCTCAAGCTTTTTCATATAATTGGAGAACAGGGAATGCTCGCCAACACCTTCTATGAAGCTAGCATCACCTTAGTACCAAAACCAGAGAGTGAAAAGAAAACTATAGTCCTATATCCCCAATGAACTTGGATGTAAAAATATGAACAAAATCCTTGTAGACCTAATTCAAGTAACAACAAAATCAGTATCCACCTAGATTAAGCAGGCTTCATCCCCTTCATCCTAGGGATTCAGGGATTATTCAACATATGGACATTGATAAAAATAATATAACACAAAAATAAACTTAACCACAAGACCTTTGTGATCATTTCGATAGATGCAGAGAAGGCCATTGACAAAATAAAACATAAATTCATGGTCAAAACACTGGAGAGACTATGCATAGAGGTTTTATATTTGAACATAATTAAGGTTATATTCAAAGCACCTAAAGACCAAATCACACTTAATGGATAAAGACATGCATGACATTCTCATCAGTGCACTCCAACATAATAGTAGAAGTCCTAACCCAAGCAATAAGAGAGGATAAAGATGTAAAAGCAACATAAATTGGAAAGGATGAAGTCAAACTTATCTCATTTGGAGGTGGAATTATCCTATACATAAATGACCCAAAAGACTCTATCATAAAACTTCTAAAAGTGAAAAATTCTTCAGCAAAGTGGCAATAAAAAAAAAAAAATCAATACATGACCAAAATAATAATCTCTGGATTTAATGTTTACAATCCTCCAGCTGGGCTCAGTAACCTTGGGAGATATTTCAGTGTGAGCCAACAACAGTCTATTTTAGCCATTACAACCCTGTCATATTCAAAACATCTTCTGGTATACATGACAAATCAGGATCCAAGTTCACAATTCCTTTTCTTGTCCAGGAATAAAAGAATTCCAACAACACTGCTTCACATGCTGCTTATTAGCATTGGCTTTCGACGTATATGCACTCTATAACCCACTCCCTAGCATTTTTCATGCTTCCAGTACTAGGTGAACAGTGGCACAGCCAATTTGTAAACCCAAGGGTGAAAAAACCTTGCCTTTGAAGAGCAGCATTTTTTCCTATTGTCCCAATATAAAGCACTTGCTCCATACTTAATGGTGTTCATCTGTTTGACAATTACAAAACAAGTTAAAAAGATTTTATAACCTAAACCTAGTCTCTGTGCAAGTAATTTTAAACTTGCTTATGTTTGTGATAAACAGTACATCCTTTATATCTTTTTTTTTTTTTTTTTTTGTTTTGTTTTGCAAGGTAGGGTCTCACTCTGGTCCAGGCTGACCTGGAATTCACTATGTACTCTCAGGGTGGCCTCGAACTCTCGGTGATCCTCCTACCTCTGCCTCCCGAGTGCTGGGATTAAAGGCGTGCGCCACCACGCCTGGCATCCTTTATATCTTTCTCTTCTATGGCTTCTACCAAGAACAACAGTCCCTTAATTTTATAATACACCTTGCAGAAATGCTCTGAGTATGGACAGAATAATGTGGCCAACCTTTGTACTAATAGCTCAATTCCAACAAATTTGTTGGTTATCCATCTTTTCACTTTGAAAGTCCATAAGTGAAATCAAACTCCACAATTGTCTCAGCATTTAGCATTTTATACTCTCACCAGAATAGTCCATACAATTTGGCTTACTGCTCTTTAAGGCTTCTGCAGCCCCAAGTACCATGTCTATCCAAATTCCTCCATCACAATGATTCATTGACCAATGACCCCACTTCTGGTACCAAATTACTGTTTTGGTCAGCATGGTGCCATTGGGACATATATCCAACCAGAAACCAGAGCAGCTTATGGGAAGAAGGGGTTTATTTCATGCTTATGATGTCCATGGGAATACCATCAATGACTGACACTTTCATAGATCCAGTCAGAGACACCTCAAACAGCTAGCATCACAAACATTACAGCGGATCAACTGCCCTACACACAACTAGTAGGTATATATTGCAATATCTTCCCCCAGTGATATCCCCCCGGTAGCAGGGATCTGCCTGCTAGAGGCTAAAGTAACAAGGTCACTTTTGGGAAAACATGTGAGTCTGTGGGATCATACAGTCAAACAATCACATTCAAACTACCACATAGTCTCTGAATAACTACATAGCTGCTTTCTTTATGCAGAGTATGCCATGTAAAGCAATTCTAAGTGGCATATTAGAACATATTTTGTCTTACCAATCATTTTGTAAGTATCTTATGGAAAGTTAATAAAATAAATAAGGATAAGTACTATCCAATTTTATGATTTCATAGTGAATTTATTGAACAATTCATTTCTCAGATTTTAAAAGTAAAAATGTAAAATATTAGACATGTGCTAGAGTTCACATATATTAATAATACTATTAATTGTCCCTATTTTTAAGCACAATCTTCAATAAAAAGGATGATGGCCATATAGTTCCTATTTGAATTCCAGGACAACCTGGATTGAGGAGAGACACTCCATCTCTAAAATAATAATAGAACTATATTGACAAAATAGTAAAGTTTCCATATCTGATTTCTGTGATAATTGGGATTTTATTAAAACCTTGGTTACTTACTCATTACTACTGAATTAAGGTATTGTATGTGTGGGTCACATTTCTCAGTTGCTAAGCATATTGGGATTTTATTAAAACTTTGGTTACTTACTCATTACTACTGAGTTAAGGTAATGTATGTGTGGGTCACATTTCTCAGTTGCTAAGCATATATTTTCCTAGCAGTCAGCACCTAAAAAATGAAGCCTGTTATTTTCAAGTAACCTTTTAATATGACTTTGAGATGAAACTGATCCCATAGGATATCACATTTAATTCATCCTATGAATTAACTAGACATCTAAGTCCTGAAGTAATTCTCCATATTATTATTCTAAGAATATAGAGAACACACACACACACACACACACTCACACACACACACACACAGAGAGAGAGAGAGAGAGAGAGAGGGAGGGAAATGTTAGTGTTAATATGACAAGGTCAGAAACATTGGGGAAGGGGTCTTGTACAGAACCAGATAGTCAAGCTTACTACACAGCAGGAAGGTCAGTGACCTGGGATAAACAGCAAAATTGGTTTAAACTTATTCCTGTAGGTGTTTATTATATACTTTAAGGACCACATATGAGACATTGCTGTCATTTCTTGTAGTAATACTGGGCTTTAGGATACTTACACCTTTATTCATATTTTTGTATCTAATGCACACATATATACACCGAACTAAGTTTAAGATAAAGATGGCTTCTTAGAAAACATTCATCAATTACAGAAAGTAAATCATCCCAGATTAACCCAAGGCTGTCCAAGTTGATGGGAAATGTTAGACCAAGGCTTGAGTGTAGATACCAGACCAGACTATTTTTTGTTATTTTAATAAAACAAACATTAACACAAAACCTCATTATAGCATTATTGTCCAATTCCCTACCTTTTAATATAAACAGAGTTTAATTTTTTATTAAATTGAAAAAAACAGAGTTGGGAGGGAGGCAATTGTATAGAGAAAATGGTTGTGCCAGGGCCTCTAGACAATACAAATGACTTTTACACTTGTGCCACTTTGTTCATGTTGGGTTACATGGGTACTGGGGAATTGAACCTGTGTCCTTTGTCATTGCATGCAAGTACCTTAACCAGGAAGCCATCTCTCCAGTCTATGCAAATAATGTTTTAACAGTGATTAGTAAGAAGATGCTTTTTTATTTTATTATTTCACAAATCTATTGTCATTATTCATTGTAAATAGCAAGGGGTTCAATACACATGTCCATGCAAGAGTTCATTATGGATATTGCACAAGTCTTGCATTCCTGGAAGGAAGCACACTTAATCACATTGATCCATATTTTATAATATATGTTGAATTTTGTTCGAAGGTGATGCACTGAGGATTTACACCTCCATGTTTACTAGAATGGTATTCCTATTATTAGGATAATGTTACCTTTGTAAGAATATGTGACAGTCTTCCTTCTCTTTCTATTTTTATGAAATATGTTGTGGTGCATTGGTGAGCATTGTTCTTTAAATATCTGATAAAATTCTGCAGGGAATGCCTGTGGGTCTAAGCTTTATTTAGTTCGAAAAAATTTAAATTACTGCTTCAATAACATAGTGAGTTTTCCATCAATTATTTATAGACTGAGTTTAATTTTGGTAGGTCATATGTGTTTGAAAAAATGTCTAATTGTTGCAGTTACCTTCCCGTTGCCCCAGCAACTAAACAAGTGAGGAGAAGCAACTTCTGGAATGAGTAGCTTTACATTTGGTTTTCAGTTTCCATTTGATGTTTCATTATTGCTGGGAAAACATGTGAAGTCCAAACAGAAAGTGACCGTGATAATCAACTGCATGTTCTAACCCTTATTAGAACCAATAACAGTTTAGTGGGACTTTCTGAAAATTTATACCTGCCCTCTCAGGCACATACTATGGGGAGTGAACCAATAAGGGAATAAACTAAATTTAGATTTTAGTTGTTTCTAAGACTGTTATGTTTCACTTTATTATGCTGTACATTTTAAATTTATCCAATGGTCTTATAAACTTTGATAAATTTGCAAATTGATGATTTTCCTCAGGCTTTGGATCACTTTGTAAGCTTTTGTTTGCCCAAAGTTTTTTGAGGGATGGAGTATGCATAATGAAATAGTAGACAATGTTTAAACAGAAATTAAAGTTATGGGGTTGGAGAGATGGCTTAGAGGTTAAGGCACTTGCCTACAAAGACAAAGTACCCCAGTTCAATTCCCCAGTACCCATGTCAGCCAGATGCACAAGGTGGCACATGCATCTGGAGTTCGTTTGCAGTGGCTGGAGGCCCTGGTGTGCTCATTCTTTCTCTCTCTGTCTCTCTTCCTCTGCCTCATTCTCTGACTCAAATAAAAATTTTAAAAAAAATTTAAAAGAAATTAAAATTATAGTTCAAGAAAATGTGAAATAAATCTATAGGATGATACTGACAAATTGAATACAAGTATTCAGAAATATCAGTATGTAATCATAAATTGATTTTATTTTGGTTGCACAAGTCTGGTTTAGTCTTGAAAAGATCTGTTAGGGATTTCACTGTATTAAATAATTAAATTGAAAATCATTTAATTTATTCATAAGAATCAGAAAGCACACTCACTAAAGTGCAATGCTGGATAATCATAAAAACCTCTTAATAAACCATAACTAACATAGAACTTCTGTATGCTGAATAATGGATACCGTCTTTAAAACTAGTATAATTATCATATTTAATGTTGGAATGATAGAAGCATTATTTTAAACCTCGAGAGCACTAGAAGATACCAACTTTTCACATTATATTATTTCTTGAATTGAATTCTAGACAGTGTATAATGATGACATTAAAGTTTAGTGAAAATATAATGGATGGGAAAAGAGAATAAAAGTGTCATGTTCACTGCTAATAAAATTATCTTTACAGAATTATGAAAATAACATGGTACAATTAATTTTCTATTGTACTATTTTTCTCGCCATAAAGAAAAATCACTTGAGGAAGATGATTAAAAGATTAAATATGAAACGTGAAGTTTTAAAACATTAGGAAAAATGAATGATTGACATAGAATGCATGTATTGCATTAGAGTTGGAAAAAATGTTTTAGATCATATTTTAAATGTATTCTTCACAAAAAAATGCTCCCAAATAAAAGTGAAGTATAGAACAAATATTAAAACCTGGGTCTGTTGTGTGCCTGTGTTACCTGCTTGTCATAGTCATGTGATTTTTTCCTATATATTTGAAGTTTGAGTAGCTTTGTATTTTTTAAATTTGGTGGTGGTGGTGGTGTGGTGGTGTGATGGTATGTGTGTACATGGTGTGAGAGAATGAGTGTATGTGGGCAAGGATGTAGAGGGCAGATCTTGATGTTAGGACTGGCATCCTTAATCGCTCTCCACAGTATTTACTGAGGCACATTCTCTTACTTAAACCCAGAGCTTGCAGTTTCAGCTGGTCTAACTAGTTTGCTTGCTGCAGAGACCCCCTGTCTCCACTTCCAATATGCTGAGGTTACACTTGGCTACTACAGTTGTCTTCCATTTAGGTATCTTGTGGTATTTGAACTCTGTTCCTCATGCTTACACACCATCCTCTTCATACACTAAGCTGTGTCCCCAGGACTTGATTCATTAACTATTTAAATGTTTTTTTCACCTCATCATATTTTTCTTAAAATTCTGTCATCTTTGACTTTTACCTTTAAAATAATGCAAAACATACAACTGATGGTAGTGTGTTTCATCACTATATTCTTACTTGTAAAATTGATTTCCCCCCATGCTTTGCATTCTAGTTACTATTCAATGTCGTATGTCAACAGCAATGTTTTACACTTAACTATATTTTCCGTCATGGAAAGTGAGATGTGGAAAGAGGCACATGAATCTGGAGTTCATTTATAGAAGCAAGAGACCTTGATACCAACATTCATTCTGTTGTTCATTCTCTCTCTCTCTCTTTCTCTCTCTCCCCTTCCATCCTTCCTCCCTCCCTCCCTCCCTCCCTCCCTCCCTCCCTTCCATTCTTCCTTCCTTCCTCTTTTTTCTTTTCTTTCTTTCCCCTTTATTTTCTTTTCTTTTTTTCTTTCTTTCTTTTTTCTTTCTTTCTTTCTTTCTTTCTTTCTTTCTTTCTTTCTTTCTTTCTTTTTCTTTCTTTCTTTCTTTTTCTTTCTTTCTTTCTTTCTTTCTTTCTTTCTTTCTTTCTTTTCCTTCCTTTTTCTACTCAAATTTAAATAAATACAGACAAAAAGTAAAAAGGCATATGAAAATTGAACAACTTGGTCTTTATGCAAATGCGAATAAATATGTATAATGTGATACATGACCATTGAAAACAATATATATATATATCTTGACATGTGGTAAACCTAAATGTCACATAGGACAAGGAATCAGTAAAGCTAACCAAGTTGAAGGTTCATTTTATATTAGTTATAAAATATAGATCAAAATCTATCTCATTTTCTCAATTAATATAAATATATGGAAAGTGTACCTGATAGCTGCTTTTCTAAATGAAACTTCTATGAAGTTGCTAGTTTTGGAAGTATCTCAGGATAAGTGATCAGGTCCTAATCAGAAACATGGAGGATTCTCAGATTAAATCCTTCTTAAATGAAATCTATTACATAGCAGTTGCCTTATCTACTAATAAGTGATATAACATATGAAAGAAATTAGGAGCATGAATTGGACCTCCCTGGGTAAGAGAGGACTAGCAAGTGATATGATTAGCATGTAAATGGTACTCACTCCTGCTGCCTTCATTGTCTATATAAAATGCTGAATCCAAGAGAAAGACACAACTTTGTGTTTAAGAGGATGACATAGTCCACGATGAAATAAAACACGAAAGGAAATGCAAGTTGCTGTACCAATATCTCAAATGACTGTAAGCTTCTAACCCAGACAATGTGTGTAAAATCATCAATGTTAAGATTGACAAATTTAGGAAATAATGCCTTTTCTGCCTCTTTGCATTAAGGCTTTTTCCAAAAGGAAAATGAAATACATTTTTAAAATTCAGCTCCATATTCTATTATAATCTCTTGCTTTATAAATGTGAACTCCACAGTGGAAACTCATTAGTATAATTATTCGGCATAGATAATGTGCAATTTGCAAACATGAAGTCTTTGATCTATAACCTTTCAAATATCTCTTGGACCTTCTGCATCATTTTAGAGTCTATTAATGTTCCATTTTTTTCTTGAATTCTTCCTTAATTTAGCTTTAGATGACATACATTATATAAAATAAAACCATAGAAATTCAGGCAACCTTATGTTATAATAATCACAAATTTCTGGTCAGGGAAATATTACTTACATTAAATAGAATTGAGTTTTACTATTAAAATTATATAAGTATCCTAATGAATCATGTCAGAGCCTTTGAGTTCAGATTTATATGAGAATTGGAATATGTAATTGTTGTTAACAATAATGGTAAGATCTAGCAATGGGGGCTGGAGAGATGGCTTAGCGGTTAAGGCACATGTCTGCAAAGCCTGAGGACCCTGGTTCAGTTCTCCATTTCACACATAAACCAGAAGCACATGGTGGCACATGCGTCTGGAGTTCATTTGCAGTGGCCCATTTTGTGTGTGTGACCATTCTCACTTTCTCTCCCCTCTCTCTCATAAATAAATAAATAAATAAATAAATAAATAAATTAATTAATTAATTAATTAATTAAAGATCTTGACAATGCAGAACACTGTATACTGTCCAAGCCTAACATAATTTTCTTTCTTTCTTTCTTTCTTTCTTTCTTTCTTTCTTTCTTCTTCTTATTTTTATTTATTTTATTTTTTAGCCACAACAAACTTTTGGCAGTTTTGGTCTTTCTTTTAGTTTTCTCACACCCTGTCATTAGGAAGCCAGGTGGCTTAATCTCAGACCACCACAAAGCTCCTTTCCTTCTGTTTTCTCAGATTTTAACTTAGAATAATCACAAATTATTTATGTTGGAGAAAACTAGAATATTTTCTTGCCTTATCTTGCTCTACCCACGACTAAATACTGTTCCATTTCTTTTATCTTAAGTGATTTTATCGGGGCGGGGCATTATGGGGGAGAGAGAGAGCACTTGGCAACTCCAGAGTTCCAGACACTTTCGACACCTAGTGGGCATGTGCAACCTCGTGCAT
This sequence comes from Orientallactaga sibirica, assembly GCA_036365145.1. NCBI lineage: Eukaryota > Metazoa > Chordata > Mammalia > Rodentia > Dipodidae > Orientallactaga > Orientallactaga sibirica. The sequence goes on from JAEOAD010000024.1 coordinate 28,111,820, forward strand.
GCCTCACCTTTGTGCATTTATCTGAGGTGGGATCTGGAAAGTAGAACATGTGTCCTTAAGCTTTGCAGGCAAGTGCCTTAACTGCTAAGCCATCTCTCCAGCCCTATAGGCTACATTTCTATTATGATGCATTTGTCAATAGATATCTTGACTGTTTTCATAATTTGACTGTTGGTAATAGTGATGCAGTGAGTGCATGAATGCTGATGTGTTGTTTTTTTATATAATTTATTTGTTATTTATATTGTTCTGATTTTACATTGATAGTGTTGGCTCCATTATCCTTCTCCCTGTCCTCCCTCTTCCAAAGGGACCCTCTTCAATGAGGAATGTGGGTCATGCATTGTGGGGGTAGTCAAGAGTTATGGGGGGTAGGCCCAAGTCTCTTTGCATAATGCCCCAACTTGTTTCTCTAACATTCTTTCTGCCCCCTCTTCTGCAAATTTCCCTGAGCCACATTGGGGTCATTTTATTTCTACTTCAGTGATGAGGTTTTGGGAGCCTCTTTGTGTCTGGATATCTGGCTTAGTTGGAGTTGGATGTTCTCTGTTTTTATCTCCTTCAGCCTTTTCTGGTGTCATGATTGCCATGAACGCTGTATTCTTGCCTGTCCCCCGTATTACTCTATGGTTTCATGTGGGGCCCTGGTGAGGTGTGATTGGTGGATCCTCCCTTCATGTTTGTTGTCAATTTAAAAAAGATAAGTAAAGTCTCCAATGGAGTGAGAAGTTAGTACTAGATAGAAGGGATGACCATAGATGTTTTGGAGGGAATTTTATATGCATAGGCTCTCTTCTAGCCCACATTTTGTGGTATCTTGATCTTGGAGATCGAGCTCATTTTTTGTACATGGTTTTGACTTATTTCCCACTTCCAGCAATGAGTTCCATTCTATTGAGTGGATCTATTAGCCAAAAATCAAGAACAGTTGGTTTCCCACCATGGCTGTGTGCCACTACTGCCCTTGTTTCAGCATAACATCGGTTGTTTTCTGCTGGGTATCTTATACTGCAAGTTGTTTGCACAGATGTTGGCCATTATCCCCCAGTTGCTCATGTAGCACCCTCTGGCACTAGACTAGCTAACTGTCTGGGGACTGACCCTCATCCAGATTCTGGCCAGGTCTCTCCATGTTTGGTCTCACACACATATGCTGTCTTCAACAGTAGGGTCTTACCATTAACCTTTGGTGGCCATCAAGAACTTTGACAGAAATATGTCTTTTTTGGGAAACCTTTTAGGTGTCTCAGATCAACAGCTCATTGTGGAAGTTAACCACGTGCTGGCACTGGGAGTTATAAGTCGGCACCTAGGAAGGTGAGGTAAGAAAAAGATAGATAATATAAAAGAGAAAGTGAGTATAGCGAGGAGAGAGAAGAGAAAGAGAAGCAGGAAAAGATTAAGGTTGGTCTTCATGATGTTCTCTCCAGTTTCCTGTGGTTCAGGTGTTCCCTCTGTGGGCCTGCTGAAGGATCATTGTTTTAGCCTGTTGTTCAGAATAAAGGGTTTTATAGTATCATTTCCTTTTGGGTCCCCATTTGTATCCCCCCACCCTTGTCCTCCCTCCCACCCTCTTGTTCCCTCCTACCCTTACCCTCCCTCCATCCCACTCTCCCTATTATCTGGCCTCAGAGTGCTTATTAGGTTTGGCTGCAGCTCAGGTGGATTCAGGTTAGGAGCAACAGGTAAATGAGACCATGCGATGATTATCTTTTTTTTTTTTTTTTTTTTTTTTTTTTTGATTGGGTGAGCTCACTGAGGATGATCTGTTCCATGTTTGATCTTTTTTTTTTTTTTTTTTTAATTTCCGTATTTCATCTCTCCTTACTGCTACGTAGAATTCCATGGTATAAATATACGACATCTTTGTTATCCATTCATCTAGTGATGGACACCTGGGTTGATTCCAGCTCTTTGCTGTTATGAATTGAGCAGCTATGAACATCATTGAGCATATGTCTCTGATCTGAGTCTTGGAGCCTTTAGGGTAAATGCCCAGTAAGGGAATAACTGGATCCATTGGTAAGTCTATGGTCATCCTTTTCAGGAGTCTCCATATAGCTTTCCATAATGGTTGAACCATTTTACATTCCCACCGGCAGTGAAAGCTTGTTCCTATTTCTCCACAGCCTCACCAGCATTTGTTTTCATTGTTTTTTTTTTTTTTTTTTTTAATGTTAGCCATCCTTACTGGGGTAAGGTGGAATCTCATAGTTGTTTTAATTTGCATTTCCCTGATGATTAGGGATGTTGAACATTTTCTTCAATGTGTGTTTGCTGTTTGTATTTCTTTCTCTGAGAATTTTTGGATATGCATCCAGGAGTTGGATTGCTAGAGTTTGATATGTTACTTCTATGTTCCCATTAATATAGAACAGGCCATATTGTTTTCCATAAGGCTTATATAACTTATCTTTCCACTGATAGTGTGCATGAGTTCCTTTCCTGCAATCTTACCAGTGTTAATTATCAGGAATGAAGTTAGCGCCCCTGTTTCTCTATCTACATGTCTCTGTGGGAAAGTAGAAGACAGATACTAAAATAATTACCCTGAGAAGGTAGTTAGTATAGACTGCCTTGTTCCACTTTATGAAATTTTAAGAAACCCACTAATACAATGATAGAGTGGCAAAAAAAAATAAATTATGACTTGCTGTTGGTCACATTATGGACAAATAAATAAAAAGAAACATGAGGGATATTTAGGCATGATAGAGATCATGTGTGTCTTCACTTTAATGTACTTTATACTGTTGTATGTATTTACAAAAGACTAAACTTATACATTTACATTTGTAGATTATAAATCGACAAAAATACCTTTACCTTGCTGGAAAGATTGCTTAGTGGTTTCAGTGATTGCTTGGAAACCAAAGGACCCAGGATTAAATTTTTGCAGTCCCTCACTACCAGCAGTTTATTATAAGAGCTTGAGATTTATAACTACAGAAAAAAAAATACTTAGCTTATAAACAAACCAAACAAAATTGATTTCAAAAATAGATTCAGACTAGAATAACAGTTATACTAGAAAACTCTGTAATGCTTCCTTAAGTCTTAAAATTCCATGTAGGTATATCTGAAGTTTTTGTATAGTTTATTTGTGACTTTTTTTTTTCTTTGTTTGTTTGCTTTTTCAACATAAGGTTTCACTCTTGCCCAGGCTGACCTGGAATTCACTTTGTAGTCCCAGGTGAGCCTTAAACTCACAGTGATCCCCCTACCTCTGCCTTGCCAAGTATAGGGATTAAAGATATGTGACACTATACTCAGTTATCTGTGACTTTTTTTTTTTTTGGGGGGATTAGGGTCTCACTGTAGCCCAGGCTGACCTGGAACTCACTATGTAGTCTCAAGGTGGCCTTGAACTCATTGCAGTCCTTCTACCTCTGCCTCCCAAGTGCTGGCATTAAAGGTGTGAGCCACCACATGTAGCTCTATGACTATTTTTTTTTTGTTGTTGTTGTTGTTTCGTTTTTTGTTTATTCGAGGTAGGGTCTCACTCTAGCTCAGGCTGACCTGGAATTCACTATGTATTCTCAGGGTGGCCTCGAACTCATGGCAATCCTCCTACCTCTGCCTCCCAAGTGCTGGGATTAAAGGTGTGCACCACCACACCTGGCACTATGATTATTTTTAATAATAGTTCATCAAAATGATAATCAAATGTTAAGATGGAAATAAAATATTTTCAGACAAATACTATAAATCATTTCTGAGATGTATGATTTAAAAAAATATTTTCTCCCAATTTGCAATTTTCACTCATACATACTGAATGTTTGAAAGGCCTACTGCCATTTCATAATAAAAGCTATTCTCAAACCTCAGGTTCATTGACTATGAGCCACCTGGGAGGGAATTAGACATTGCTTCCCTTGCCATAAAACTGCAAACTCCTACCTTCATCCTTGATGAAATGTTCCTTCAGTTGCTTCTTCTGAAACACAGCTTGTTCCATTTCCATCCTCTTTGATGAGATATCCTTTCATCTTTACCTCCTAATTATGGAAGGATTGAGATTTAGTCATTCTTTTTCTTCTTGTCTCACCTCATGCATTCTTTGTTGATCTCGTTTGACCTAATGAGAGTCATTTACATTTTTATTACTCTGAAATTCAATTTTTATCTATATATGGAATTACTCAAATCAAAAGTCACTTATACATCTAACATATTTTAGACCCTAAAAGTCCAAAACTGAAATCTTAACATTTCTCTCAAGCCCACTAACATCTTAGGTCAACAGACACTTCATTTCTTAAATTTCTTAAAAAAAAAAAAAAAAAACACAAAAATAAAAACATATATGTATATATATTTTTTTTTTCACGAAGCTCAAACCAAAACTATAATAATGTGGCATTTTTTAATTTTTTTGAGAGAGTGACAGGGAAAATAGAAACCCAGGGCCTTAGCCACTGCAATCCAACTCCATATACTTTCACCACTTAGTGTGCATGTGGAACCTTGTACTTGCCTCACCTTGGTGCATTTGGATTAAGTGGGATCTGGCTAGTAGAACATGAGTCCTTAGGCTTTGCAAGCAAACGCCTTAGCCACCAAGCCATCTCTCCAGCCCTTGGATAAAATTTTAGTCAGTAAAAGGATTACTACCTTATATTCCATCCTTTGCTGCACTAGCTTTTCTTATGCACTTACTCTGTAAAAGTAGAATTTCCTTTATGTGTATGTATTGAGTCCTTCAAATTGATTACAAAACTTCCGCACACTGGTCAAGCACTGTAATACAGATCAGTACCCTTTCTGTCGCTTAGTTATTTTTTTTTTCTTTTTCTGAGCATCATAGTGACCCTCTTACCACAGAAATTCATTTTGACTGTTTCCAAGCTCATTTATTTTTCTTTTTAAAGTTCAATCAAGACCTACCAAAGCAGAAATTCAGAGGTTAAAGAGAACAGAACACTAAATCATACTGCCAACATGCCTGCCATGCCTCAGGGAACATGATGGAAGAAAGGAGGGAAAGATTGTGATAGTCACAGAGTGGGTATGAACACCTGAAGACACCATCCCCCACTACCCCACAGGAATGGACTGAAGCCTTCATGCCCCACAGTGAGTACTACAACATCACTGAGGAGGTCCCCAAAGGAGACAGGAGGTGTGAAAGGGGAATACAAACAAGAGTACAGCCTGTTACATTATTTATATAATAATATTTTTTTAATTATTAAGGTAGAATCAAATAAGTTTTTACAAATAAAATTGACACTTAAAAAAACCTGTTTAAATAAATTGTAGTTTTGTCTGTCTTATTGTCCAATAAGCTATCAATACCTAAAAGAGCATTATGTAGTAGTAAGGCAATATGAATAAGCAAAACATTGCTTAGCACACAGGTTCATCCTACCCCCTCATATGTAATGTAGAGATGCTTCCAGCCCCGGTTACTCTGACTCCTTCTTGTTAGCAGTATAGTAAGTGTTCTGGTTCATATCAGGCAGACAGTGAATACTTGGAAAGAAATCAGACAAAGAAAGTAGAATTTGTTAAATGCTCCAAAGAACAGTGCCCAAGTACAAAACTAGAATAATTAGAATTATTGATCAGGAATGTGAAATTGTGACTCAAGTACAATAGTTCTGTCAAAAATAAATATGACAGTAGTAAAAATAATATTTTAAATATAAAGCTATGTTTTAATTGTATTCGTAGTAATTGAATTCAGCATTTTTTTCAACTGCAAGTAGAGTGATCCAAAGTATAATTAAGCAAAATGCAAGGAACACAATCTTTTTTTACATAGTAAATACATATTGGAAAAAACCTACATGTCTGTTCCTGTAGCTAACATCTAGACATACTTGCTTAAATATAACTGACACACAGTAGAAAATTTCAACCAAATACTGTGAGACTTAAAACATTTATACCATTTATTAAATATGCACTTCAAATATATATGGGATTTTTATCATAGGCCATGTTCATTTTACTGGGAGAGATCCATGCAGAAAAATGGACTTACATTATAAAGACTCTTAATATGCGTGATAAGAGTGGATTTACAGTAAGATACAAACCATCTTTTTGCTTTTTATGAACAACCCTCAGTAAGATGTATAACTTTCTATGGATGACCCCTTCCTACAGGGAAAACATGGTGGTCATATTTGTTTATTACACCAACATGAAAGACAACTCTACATGTTCTCACACATTTGTTGTGTCTAACCTGGATCAGCTTGAGTTTCTGAGGTACTGGATAAGTAACTAGATCCCCAGACAATAGGGATGGAAAGTTTGGGGTAGTAGGAATGAGAGGGTTGGGGAAATATACAGAAAATGAAACAAAATAAACTGGCACCATAGAAACCTATCTTCTTAAAGGCAGACTGGAAGATATTACCTTCAACAGGAGTATAGGGCCCTGGAGAGGGTAGGATGTAGCCTAAACTTAAACAATTTTGGCTCTGACCTGTAACTCACAGTGTCACAAATAGGTGCTCCCCACATTGAGCTGTTGATCGAACAGACCTACAAGGTCCCCAAAACAAGAAAGACTTCTGTAAAAGCACTTGATTATCTGCCTGAGGTAAAAGTAAGACCCTAGTGCTGAAGACACCATATACTGTTGGAACAAAATAGAGACCCAGCTGGAATCTGGAAGAAAGCTAGTCCCTAGACAGTTAGCCCATCTAGTACTATATGAGGAACTGGGGGAAAGTGGCCAACAACAGCTTCAGCAATCAGAGTTTTAAGCTATTCACAAGTAAACACCCTGGCAAGAAGTACACACCAGTCCAATGGTGGCACACAGCCTTGGTGAATAACCAGTGGCTTTCTGACTGGTTAAGAGATCCACTCAGTGGAAAGGAATCCATACTTGAGGATTATAATAATGATTATTATTGTTATTATTATTTTTTTATAGGTCAAGTCTCACTGTAGGCCAGGCTGACCTAGAATTCACTATGTAGTATCAGGGTAGCAACAAATTCATGGTGAGTCTCCTATCTGTGACTCATAGATGCTGGGATTAAAGGCATGCCCCACCACACTCATATCTGGAACTGGGAACCAAGCAAAAATCCTTTGGATACAAAGATTTTGATCTCCAATGCCAAGCTCCCAGTAGTCTGGCTAAAAGAGGGGCTACATCCATCAAAGTCTCCCTAAATTAGTAACATTTATCCAATTTAACCTATGCTGACTTCACTCTCAGAAGGTAATCAGGTCAGAAATAATAAACTACCCCTCACATCTCAGCCAAGACACAGGTGAAACCACAGAAGACTTGGGGAGATGAGCAAGAGTGCTGCTTTGATGGTGAGCCTGACAATCAGCCCTAGTGTCAAGAAGAGAGATGCTGAGGATTCTCAGCATATATCAAAGCAGAAATCCATAAGATCCTAGGATCTCATCAGGGTAGTATACTTAAAATACATCCACCATGGCTCAAGGAATTTTGCAAAAGAGGGGGTGGCAAGATGCTAAGAGTAACAGGTTGGGATTTGATGCATAGAGGCATTGCTTGTCCCTAATAACTGACTGTTGATCCCACAACACATAACCCACCACCCCATGGGGGATAAAAGGAACCCCACTGAGGACGGCTTCCTGTGGAATGGGGGCAGAGAGAATGGAAGTGATAGTACAAACACATGATTTATCCATAAAAAGTATGTTCTTAATAAAACAAACAATCAAAAAACATGACGATAACTGGGAAAATATATTGGATGGAAACAAATCTAATTGTGTCATATTGCTATCATTTATTTATTTTATTTCCCTTTATTTAGGGATACATAAAAATATTAGTTCTGCATATGAAAGTGATCCAAGTGATTGTTAGGACTCGTATGTAGATTGTGTGATGTGTGTTTGATGTGATTGATGCAGTGTATGCACATGTGTGTAGATATGCATGGCTCATAGGCACACATTCAGGATAATGTGGAGTTCCCTTCTCTGTTTCTGTATTGCCTCACCATTGCTTTCTTGTGACACAAACACTCAATGAACAGGGAGTAATGATTTTAAATCAGATTTGGCTAATCATGAAGCCCTAGCAATTCAATGTTCTCTCATTACTTTCTGCCTCAATCAGAGAGCTGACATTACAAACATGGTTGGCTAAACTCACATTTTTATATGAGTGCTAGGGAATTGAACTCAGGGATCATCAGGTCTTCTAAGTTCCTATGCTTTCATAGAAAATGCACCAACCTACTGAACCCACTCCCAAATGGCATGTGATATGTTTGATGCAGGTACAGAACATATAATGTTCAAATCAGATAAAGTGTATCTACATATTCATACACCATTCATTTATGGTGAACACCTTCAAAATCCATGTTTCTAGCATCAAATTTTATACTATATTACTGCTATCTATAATTGCCAAATTTCAAAGTAACATACCAGAGGTTAATTTAACTGTAGCTTAGTGTGTACTGATTAAATTTGTATACTCATCTTAAAGTATCTTAGCCCCTGGGAATGACAAATTTCAGTTTTTATCAGCTCACCTTTCTTAGATTCTGTGATTGAGTGAGGTCATGCTGCATCTGTCCATTTGTGTCCTACATGTTTCAATTAACATAAATATCTCCAGCTGTACCATGTGGCAGCACTAAAGAGTATTCCATTCTTTATAATAGTTGAGTGTTTCTTTGTTCCATTAGCCTGGAAACTTAAGTTATGAATGTTTCTTGACTGTCATGAATACCTGAGTACAGATGTCTCTTTAATGTACATTTTAAATTTCATTTAAATATATTTCCAGTAATGGGTTTGATGAAGCAAACAGCAAATATATTTATAATTTGTTTAGGATTTTAATTTTTTATGTTTTCTGTAATGAGCAACTGATATACATTCCCAGTAAAAGCAATCATTGGATCACTTTCTTTTACATCCTCTACCATTTGTGTTTTCTCTAGTCATCTTTATTTTAGCTCTCTTTAATGGAGGGAGTTGATATCTAATTGTGCTATTCCATTGTAATTCCATAATGACTAATCATGCTATGACTTTCACTTAACTTCTTAACTGAATTTTTGGAGATGATTATATGTTTAATGCCTTTGTTCTGTTGATGTAGTGCATCACAATTATTGATTTATGCATGTCAAATAATGTTTGTTTATGCATGTTAAATGCAGTTTGGTCATGGTGAATAATTTTTCTAATGTGATCTTACATTCATTTTGCTAATATTTGAGTACTGTTCACCAAGAATACTGGCTTCCAGTGTTATTTGGTTTTGCTTCATGCATGTCAGATTGTTTTGTCAGGATCCTTCTATATGAATAAAATGTGGTATGAAAACTCTCCCTTTCATCTTTTAAAATGATTTAAGGAGAATTGTTATGATTTAAGGATAATTGTTATGAATTCTGTAAATTTTTGGCAGAATTCAAAAGAAGTAACCTGATCTTTGGCTTGGCTCTGGTAGGAAATAGTATATTATTTTCAAGGTCATTTAAGCTTCTGTTTTGCTTATATCATGTTTTTATTCATTATTCAAGGTCTGGAGTGATGGCCAAGTGGTAAAGGTATTTGCTGGCAAAGCAAAGGACCCATAGTTAATTCCCCAGAACCTATGTAAGCCAGTTTTACAAAGTGGTGCTCATGTCTGGAGTTGGTTTGTAGTGGCTGAAGGCCCTGGTGAGCCCATTCTCTCTCTGTCTACCTGATTCTTCTCTCCCTCTCCATCTCTCTGTGTTTACCTCTCTCCCACCAATAAGAAATAAAACTAAAAAATCATGATTCAACATTGATTGGTAAAGCGTACACAGCAGTGCTTTATACACACATTTCAAGTTATAGTATTTTGTGGTACTGAGCTATTCAGATGTATCAGTAATGAACTGTCATATTTCTGCAGTGTCAGTTTCACTGTGACCCTTCTCATCTATCAGCTATGATTTTATTTATTTCCTTCATCTTTTTTTCACTAAGTTTCACTAGTAAATGTTTGGTCAATTTTGTTTGATTTTTACAGGAAGTAACTCTTCATTTCATTGATCTGCTGCCTTTGGTTCAATACTTCTGATCTTTTTTTTTTTTTTTTTCTGTTTTGGTAATTTGGAACTTCGTTTGTTCCTGAGTTTCTAGTTCCTTGAACGGTACTGACCCTTTTTGTTGAGGTTGTACTGTCATTTTAAATATTTTTATTCACAGTCTTCATAATGAACATTATGTAATTTCATCCTGTTCCAGTGGTGTAACTTCTTTTATCCCTTCTTTTCTAGTCTGTCCACTGAAACCTTCTTCTTTCCAAATAGTCCCACTACTAATTTTGATGCCTTTTGTTGTTGTTGTTGGTCCTTCACCATTATCCATCTTGATGTGCTCAACATTGTGTAGGTTTCATGGAGATAATCAGAGCTGCTATAAGCTAATGAAAGCCCTGATCAATTCTGGCTCATGCCTTCTTTTGTTTCAATCCTAGCTTTTGTTTAGAATTGTTGCCATTTTGCTGTATGTATGTATATGTGTGTATATATATGTATATATATATGTGTATATATATATATATATATATATATATATATATATATATATATATATCTCATATGGCCCAAATTGCACTTTCTTTTCCTGTTCACCTTCCAATTCTCCAATTATTAGCTTTGTTCTCCATTAATTTACTTCTTACTTTTATGTCTATTTCTTCAACCCATTTAATTAAACTTAATTTGTTTGCATGTAGGTGGAAGGTTATTTAGGCAGACTGGGCAACTTATCAGTACATACACCATGGATGAAATTGATTCTCCCCTCTCTGAAATCATTAGATGCCATTAGCTATACTTGGCATATTGGAGTTGATATATCCTTCACCCACTGATGTTGACTTATTGATAGATTCAATAGGTGCTGGAAACCATAACTGATAAAATTTCAGGAGCATAACAAACATAGTATATCCAGATGACAACATTTTTGTACCCCTCCTCCCCATTCTCCAGCTCTTACATTCCTTCCATCCAAACACTATATGTGGGAACAAATGTAAATATTTCAAGTGTAGTTTGATGGGCCGTCCCCTTAGCATGATCACAGAAGTTGGTTTCCCTCCCAGGACCATGCACAGCCAGAGGCTTGTGCTCAGGTCTACAGTACCATTCGTGAAGTCACTCCTATGAAACTGACCTCAAATGCAATCAACATTTTACCATTGCGTCCATTGGCATATCTTTCCAGGGCAAGCAAGTTGAGAAATAAACAGGGTCCACAGCTAAATAGAAATGTTAATGGCTTTACTGCTCACCAGCTCAGAAAGCATCTCTGGTACAAAGAAAGGTAGCCTGCAAGGAGGTTTCTTTCAAGTTCCATTTTAGCTTAGTTAACTTATGTCCTACTTTTCTCACCAAGGTGGTGAGTAGCCAATGATTCCATGAGATGGGACAACCTAAGACAGGCACCATCACATATGATGATCCCTTGGGGCCTGGGTTCAACAATGGCTTGGCAAAAACCATACCTCTTAGGGTTGCCAATAATAAAAACAAAAAGGAGGATATGTATGGCACAATACAGGCCTAGTCCTAGCCAGACCACATGGCAGAAGAAACCAGGAAGTGGCTTCTGGGAACATGGTGTTCTGTGCAGGCCTGGCGTGACAACAGCTACAGTCTCATGCTCACAAGAAGCCTGATATGAGATTTCCTGTCCAGAGACAGGCTGTCATTGGTCACAAAAAGGTGGACCACCCCATACAATTGTTAGCTAGCCAAGCCCCTTAAAACCCAGGTGCACTTCCTCAATAAACGAGTATGCGGCAGCTCACCCTCTGCTGCTTCCACCCAACTCCCGGAGTCTGTGTCATGACTCCGTGCTGCTCACCCCAACTTGGCAGAGACCCTACCATCCCTCCTGAGCTAGCCTTAGGGGGACCACAACATCTGGTGTCTTCATCGACAATGACCTGACATTCTGTCCATCTCCACAGCATGATGCTAACATGACCAAAGACATGTAAAGTACATAATAGAGGCATAAAATATGAATTTAATAATAAGGCAGGTCAAACATGCTGAAGATTAAACAGATGACAAGAAAAATGAAAGGAATTATGTACAATTAACTTTGTTGTGAATGTTACTGAAATACACATGCATTCTAAGTAAGTAGGAAACTGAATCAATTTCCTAATTTATTATTTAAATTATATGATTGCATATGTCTTTAAGGCCAGTACTCAGGAGGTAGAGATAGGAGGATGCTATGATTTCCTGGCTAGCCTGAGACTGCATAGTAAATTCCAGGTCAGCCTGTGCTACAGGGAGACCCCACCAAAAATATAAATAAATAAATAACATAAATGACATTTCAATTACCATGGAAGTAATTAGTGGTGGTATCTATATAATTATAATTTAAATTCAATCTAGAAATGTATTCAGTGTTTAAATATGTTATTTGTCACACATTAATAACCACAGTCACTTGCTGTGGTCATTATGCACATTGACATAAATAGGGAAAGTTAATGATAAAGTCATGAAAGTCCACATAAGAAGGGTACGTTCTTTGTCTTGTTTTAAACAACAGAGATAATTAATACAAGTATAACATAAATACAGTGAAAGAAATATAAATTTCATTTAAATAATGTCCAATTAGCTATCAATCCTAAAATACTGTCTTTTTTAGTTATAACACATGAGATTTCACAACACTTATACAACTTGTCTTTAAATATCCACAAAACATGAAATATTTATTTTTATTTATGTTTTTGAAACAGAAGCTCCTGGCGGCCTTGAAATTTCCATGTAATGAGGATGACTTGAACATCTGTAGGGTCTGCTTCTGCATCCTGATGCTGACATTGCCAGCCTGAACCCCACACCTAGTTTTATGTAGTAACAGTTATCAAATCCTGGTCTTCATTCTTGGTAGGCAGATTTTCTTTGAATTGAACTATATACTAACAATGAAAAGTTATTTTTACTATTAGTATTATTTCAGTATTACAGAGCCTAGAATAAATCATTATATTTAATCCTAATGTTCTCACAGATATATTTTCTTCATATTCTACATATATCTGTATGTCATCTTCATTTCTTTAATTTTTTTTTGTTTATTTTTTTGAGAGTGACAGACAGAGAAAGAAGCAGATAGATAAACAGAGAGTGGGCGCACCAGGGCCTCCAGACACTGCAAACAAACTCCAGATGCATGCGCCACCTTGTGCACCTGGCTTATGTGGGTCCTGGGGAATTGAGCCTCGAACTGGGGTCCTTAGGCTTCACAGGCAAGTGCTTAACCACTGAGCCATCTCTCCAGGCCCTCGTCTTCATTTTTTATTTTATTTTTAATTTTTACTTTAGAGAGAGAGAGAGAGAGAGAATTGGCACACCAGGGCTTCAGCCACTGCAATCAAACTGCAGATACTTGCACCACTTAGTGGGCATGTGCAAACTTGCACTTGCTTCACCTTTGTGCATCAGGCTAACATGGGATCTGGAGAGTATAACATGGGTCCTTAGCTTTAGCAGACAAGTGCCTTAACCGCTAAGCCATCTCTCCAACACTTATCTTCATTTTTTTGTGGTGATGGCAATTAAAGACAATGCCTTGTGACTGCTAGACATGTATTTTATCTTTGAACCATGTCCCAGCTCATCCATATGTTGTCTAAGGCAAAGTTTGATTTTGTTATTCTTTTAATTCATGTCTCTTATTCAATAATGATTTTTAGTAAAACTCCACAGATATTTGGTAAGCCCAATATGATATTAGATGCCTGAATATTCATAAACCATACTTATTATATTCTTTTTCCAAAATATGTTAGGGGAATGTCACCACATTGTTCTCATTTAAATAGGAATGCTTTGACTTTTACAGATCTGGACATCCACATATTGTGTGTCCTCTTCTAGACAGACCATAATATTCCTTCATACTTCATGTATATTTCCTGTTTGTAACCATATTTAAGGAACTGTTTTCTCAAGGAATTTTGTTCTGAAATATACCACTGGGGACCACATTTAATTTGTATTTTATAAACATTTTATTTCACTGCATATTACAGATATGCATATACAATAGAGGAGGAATCTCAATTATATTATGATTTATGATTTAGCATAACACTTTGTAGTATTGATGTGTAGAAAATAACTATTTACTAAAATATTGTTCATAAAATATATGTCTCCAAATACAGTCAGTGTTATCATCATTAAGGAGATTATAATTGTCATTTCTTGATCTTGTAGAATCCACTTCTCACAAGAAAGCAATGGCAATTTACTTAAAATTTAAGACAAATGAAATGCTGTATAGAATGATCCAAACATGCTCCGTTAAACAGTACAAATCAAAGTCCTTTACCACTATTGATGAAGTCCCAAGAGTCCAACTGTTATGGATCTCACCACTCTACTTGTTATTCACTGTGCTTAAATTCTTTTCCTAAAACTTTTCTTTTCATTCTTAAGAATGCTGCTATTCCAGATTCTCAAAAGGATGCATGCATCTGGAGTTTGTTTGCAGTGGCAAGAGGCACTGGTATGCCATCTCTCTCTCTCTCTTTCTCTCTCTCTCTTTCTCTCCCTCCTCTCTCCTTGTACATGAATAATACATATATAAAAATAGAATGTTTCTTTAATTCTTATTTAACAGTATACTGTTGTGGTTGGAATTAAGATGAAAATACATAAGTAGAATGTTTTATACATTGCATCTGTTCTGAAATTCTACTGGCCAAATAAAAACATGTGACTTAATTCATTCAATTGGTGGGAAATGTAGTCCCATCACGTGAGTGAGTGTACATTCAGTCATCTTACCAAAACACTTAAATCCTCGAATTAAGTAACTCTAATGACTAATGAATTATTTGACCATGGATTGTCATCAGGCCATGCTAATGCATATTCTTTTTCATGCAAAATACGCATCCTCCTACCAAGACAAACAAAATTCCTTTTCATGATATCAAATTCCAAAACTGGCACCTCATGATCTTCAAAGCATCCTATAGAGGATAACCTAAATCTGAAGAACAGTGGCCCAAAAATCACACCCTTTTGAGACTACAAGCCTGCAAGGATGAGAGAATCAGTGTAACTCCAGTGAAAACTTCCAGGTAGAGATGAATAATGGTGGCCTAGAGCAGAAGCAGGTCATAGCCATTTCTAGATGTGGCTATATTAGTTCTGAATGTGTTGCTAGTTCCAGCACTGGAAAGCATTACCTGCCTAAGTCTTTATTCTGTTCTTTTTGGTGGTGACTTAGTCTTTTATTTTCTTGCATTTCCATTGAAATTGAAGTCTTGGCTATCATCTGTTTTCCCCTATACCTCTCAGGTTGTAGAAAATAATACAGAATTTTCTGAACTTGATTTTCATAAAATATTCAGGCTCCATTTTTTTTTTTTTTTTTGTATTTCCTGAGATCCATTGTGAATTTTATTAGCACTGGTTAGAATCTCACTTATATATTGGAATCCATAGTCATAATTGCTTCCTGCTCTGTTTCCCTTTCTAGGCCTATTTTCTGCTATTTTAAGTTTGAGACAAGGCTTCTGTATACTGTGATTTAAAGCTTCCTAGAAGTGCTAGTGAGATAGCTGAAAGTGTTTAGGAGGCCATGGCTCAATTTCTTAAAGGTCTTGACAGAATTTCACAACTCTATGTTTTGTACATCTAAACTCTGAGGTCGTATATTATTGGGTGTTTCATATTGGCTCAGAACAAGAGTGTATCATTTTCTGAAATCATGAGTTCTGCTGCTTCTTGAAAAATGTGTTTTTTCTTTCCTTTCTTGAGAATCATATAATAATCAATTAAAAAAAAACTTAAGTGTCACTTTAAATATATAATCTATAGAGATCTTTTTGCCAAACCTAAAATTATATGGGATAAACTTTTCATCATTAAGTAATAGAAAGACAATGATATATTAAAGATTCTACTCATAAATAACACACTCATTTCCCTGGACCTAGAGTTGTACTGTAGACACTGCTGACCAGTATAATGTATGTAGTTTTAGTATGACAGCATTCTATTTGTAAGCATTGATTCCTACCAGACCCCCATTGCTGCTATGCTATATAGTAAGCCACTTTCAGTCTCAATGTTTTAAACCAAAAAAAAAAAAAAAAAAAAAAAATTCGCCCTGAATGATTAGGAGCAGAATGTTTCATGTGCTTGCTATGCAGTTCTGACTTGGTGTTCTGCTTATGCTCTCATATATCTGGGAAATAGTTTGCTATCAGAATGGATGCCAATAAGGTTTTTCCCTGTCTCTCACAGAAAGCACAGACATGTTTTCCAGCAGAACCATAGCTTTTAACGTATGAGAAAATCCTCTACTTGTATTAAATTGACCCTCCCTACATCATCCCAAACAGACTAAGTACCTAAAATCAGGTTGTTGAGACTTAAGAGGTTGGAAAAAAAAAATAACTGTGTCTCCCTTGAGTGACATTGTTTTTGAAGTCACATTACAAAGGACTAAGCTGAAAGCTGAAAACAAGGCACAATGAAGACATTAGATTCCATCAAAGCCTCCTTTCCTTACTAAAGAAGCTTCAGTTTCTAAATGTTCTGCAAAGTGCCCATCATTCCCCTTGATTTTGTCAGCATTCATTGTACTTCTGAGTTTTGGTATCTAGTACCTACAATTTGTGCTGAAAATAAACTTTCAGATTTAGATTCATTTTGTTATTTCTAAAGTGCTATCAACAGTTTTTCCATAGTCGTTTTATGAAGGTGTGAAGGTGAGATGTTAGTGAGCAGTGTGGTAGTCACATGACAGTCGTTGTATTACCCCAGATATCTGTGTGAAGACACAGGGGAAAGTGTGCATATATTATCAAATAAGATATTTACGGAGTATAATTTGAGGAAGAACAAATATAAGGCAGGATGGACTTGACATAAAAGATAGTATAGAATGGTAAAGGTTAAGAAGTTATCTACCAGTGGTGCAAGATAATTTATTATTGTTAAAATTAACGATCTACATATCTATCTATCATCTATCATCATCTGTCTATCTATCTATAATGACATTTATACATGTTATATTTGATGAATTCAAGATGATTTGACTTCATCTTGATAAGCCAATTTAACAAACAATTGAAAAGAACAACAAATCTATGACATACCCATTTCAGAGGAGGTAGCAGTGCAATTGAGACTCCATAGAATGCAGAGTAAATAAGTCATGTACATTACTGGATTAGAAGCCAGTGCTCAACACTCAAAGGAGGTCAGAGTTCTGTCTGAATTCAATATTTGTCCAAACAGAGACCATATCGTGAAAAAAAAAATCATCACCAGATATTTCATGTCACAGATCAGGGATTCTTAATGTTTACTCCCACTCATAACTGCTTTATACTTGAGAATTATTACATGACCCCAGGTATACAGACACATAAAACAGGTATACAAATAAACATTTACTGATAACCAATTACTAAAAATTATTTTATTTTAAGGCTTGGAGAGATGGCTAGGTGGTTCAAGGCACTTGCCTACAAAACCTGACAACCGGGTTGGAGAGATGACTGAGCAGTTAAGCACTTGCTTGTGAATCCTAAGGACCCCAGTTCAAGGCTCAATTTCCCATTACCTAAGTAAGCCAGATGCACAAAGTGGCACATGCATCTGGAGTTTGTTTGCAGTGGCTAGAAGCCCTAGTGCACCTATTCTCTCTCTCTCTGTCTCTCTATCTCTCTCTCTCTCCTGTCTCTGTCTGTCACTCTCAAATAAATAAATAAAATAAAACAATTAAAAAAAAAAAAACTGACATCCCCCAGCATTTAATTCTCCAGTACACATATAAAGCCAGAAGCACAAAGAGGCACATGAATTTGGAGTTTGCCATGGCAGGAGACCCTGGAACATTCATGATCATTCTCTTCCTGTCTTTCACTTTCTCTTTTTCTCTCTGTCTCTCTTTTAAATAAATAAAAATATTTTTTAAAAACACCACTTAGTAATGATGAAAACAATTTTTTTTCTAATGAGATGAATGTACCTGTTTATTTTATATGAAGAAGTATGTGATGGCTGAATCTCTTTTGGGCAGGACATTAGAGATAAACAGTTTTCAGAGCTTATCTGTATGTGATATTTTAATTATCACTGAGAAAAATTCTGCTTTGCAGATAGATATAGCACAAAATGGTAGAAATATGGTCAGGTTCATTTCAGAATTTTTTTCACAATGATGTCTAAAACCTAAGCTAATCTTCATTTAACTATTTTTTGATGAATCAAGTCGTCAACACAAACAGCAGCTTTAAAACCTAATATTTTAACACATGACAGGTCAGAAATATACCAACTTCACACTTGCATTCTGTGAATAATCCAAAGATATACAAAATTCATAATTGCATTCTCAGGAATAGCAGGAAAACATTAGATTTTTTTTCCTACTTTTAAACCATTACACTTTTAAAGAATAGGCAATTTGTTATGCACTATAAAATCAATTATGAGCCATAACATAAAACAATCAAATTTGAGCTGAGCTGCTCTGCAATAGTTTTCACTGGCTTTATGTGATGGGATAGCAGGGATAATGCAAAATGTACATGCTCTGTGTTCAGTTTCAAGAACACGGAGAGTCCTGTCATGCAACATGAGGGAACACTGCTACAGACCTCTTGGTTTCATTCTGTACATCATCAATTAAGTTTTCATGGTTGTATTTTCCGAAACTGTTGCATTGTTGACATTTTTTTAAATAATTTAATTCTACATTGAGATAAATGAACCCAATTTAAGAAGCTGAGTAGAAGAGATTTGTGTTTTAACTTTTCTAAGTATTTCTGGGGAAAGTTATGAGTAATATATAGGAGAACACTAAAAATTAGGCCCCACTGAGTAATAAACAAAAACCCAAAAAGTAACATTTAAATGAAAATAAAATATCAACTCTAATATTTTCTTTCACAAGAAGTATGTGGTTTATGCAAACCAAAGGTGGTTGTGAGTAAACTTACAATTACAGAACTCTTGAATTGCTGACAAGTGTATGGGAAGTTTATGGTATTAGGATACTGTTCTATACTGTTCTTATACTGTTCCTGATTAGAATACAAATATTTAACTATGTAATTCTGATTCAAACAGCCACACCCAACTTTAAACAAAAAAATATATAGTCATTTTTGAGTCATCCTCTGGTGTCTAGATGTCCCACTCTTTTCCCACTGAGCTACCTGGAGGATGAAAACAGTACAGTAGTTTTATTTTGCCTCTGATTTTCATAAGAGATGGTAATATATTGAGTCATGAAAGGGGAAAAGTCTAAAGAGAGGTTTTCTGTAGCATTCTTTGGTCTTGTTCTAGTTTTATATTCTCTAGGTACCATGTATATATTGGAAATTATAAGGAAAACAAGATATAAGGACTACTTTTATGTGAAAGTACACATTATAAAACAACATATCACACTATAAGCAGTTATCATCTTCATTGGGACAAAGCAGACACCCACAAGCAGTTTAATAATGCACAGGGTTATTTCAGAGTAAAATATCAACAGAACTTTCACCATGGTGAGGAGAGCTTGGCAAGAGCAATGGCAGAACATCACATTCCCACAGCATTAGGGAAGAAACAGGAGAAAATGAGCAAGACAGAACCATGATGCTTCACGAATTGCCCCCAGGGACACAGCTTCTCCATCAAGACTCCACTTCCCAATGGCTCTACCAGTTCAATATTAAGTATGAGACTTAATCACAAACACATGAAGCAATTGTGGATTATACACATTTAAACCACCACATACACTTTGTTTATATATTTATGTAAGTAGAGAAGAGAATAAGTAGAGGGGAGCAAGAGAAAAATAGGGAGTGAAAGGAGGGTCCAAGGAAAAGATATGGAAGAAGAGATGTTAAAGTTGAGGTTTGGAAAACTGGGAATGTATAGGTTTGAATAGCTACAGGGTTTGGGAATGGAGAAGAGCAGAAGAGAGGAGATTTACCAAAATCCAAAGTGTAATAAAAAGCCATATAAAAGACTATTTCTTTGGTACCTACTTTAAAAATCTCATTTAAGGGCTGGAGAGATGGCTTAGCAGTTAAGGCGCCTATCTCCTAAGCCTAAGAAAGCTGGTTCCAATCTCCAGCTGTTCCAATTTCCAGGTCCCACGTTTAGCCAGATGCAAAGTGACGCAATGCTGCACTTGACCACAAGGGGGCCGCACATATCTGGAGTTCATTCACAGCAGCTGAGAGGCTGCTGGTGCTCCTATTATCCTCTCTCTCTCTCTCTCTCTCTCTCTCTCTCTCTCTCTCTCTCTGCCTCTCCCTCTCTGTCTCTCTTTGTGTCTCTCCCACCCCCCAAAAAAAAATATGTCATTTAAAAAAAGTTTGAGGGCTGGAGAGATGGCTTAGGGTTAAGGCGCCTGCCTCCTAAGCCTAAGAACGCTGGTTCCAATCTCCAGGTCCCACGTTTAGCCAGATGCAAAGTGACGCAAGGGTGCAATGCCGCAAGTGACCACAAGGGGGCACACATATCTTGATTTCGTTCACAGCAGCTGAGACACTGCTGCTGTGCCCATCTCTATCTGTCTCCCTCTCCCACCCTCTCCCTCTCCCTCTCCCTCTCCCTCTCTCTCTCCCTCTCTCTCTCTGTGTGTGTGTGTGTGTGTGTGTGTGTGTGTGTGTGTGTGTGTGTCTCTGTGCAAAAAAAAAAAAAAAAGTTTGAACACAAGTACCCTGACTAGATGGATAATGTTCTCCCACAAATCATAGTTTAGTTTATGAAGGACAATGCCAATGCCAATGAATTGTTTATTGGAGAGGCTAATTGGACTCCAAACCGCACGGGCTAACACCAATGCTCTTGGTTGTTCTCTTGTACTGGTGCTGATGACACCACTGGTTTCAGTCATAGGGCATTGACTACTCAAGCTGGAAGGTTTTTTCCTGCCCGCTAGCTGTAATATTGCTGGAAGGTTCTGTGCATGGTGCCAGGGAAGAAAAGTCTTCAATGATCATACCCAGAAGTGGACACTGCGATCTATACAATGAACCCGCTAGGAAAATGTACACAACAGTATGGCAGTTATGGGGATAACTCAATGCTCTATGATGAGATATGTGGGCGGCTCCACAAGAGAGAATTAATACTGTCAGATAAAAATGTAGTCAAAATCCTATGACTTGGGCTCTAAAGATGGCTTAACACTTAAAGACACTTGCTAGCAATCTGATTGAAGGGGTTTGGTTCCCCAGGGCCCACCATAAAGCCAGGTGTACAAAGTGGCACATGCATCTGGAGTTTGTTTACAGTGACAGGAGGCCCTGGCATGACCAGTTCTCTCTCTCCCCCCACTTACCTTGCACTTAAAAACATAAAAATATTGTTCTACAAAAGCCTAAATTTGGTTAGTCATTGGCCCTAAGGGGAAAGCTACTATTATCTGCCTAAGGGAATATATTCTGTATTCATCAAATGTCCTACAAAATATGTATGGCTTTGATCAACTATGTCCTAACATGAGTGCAATAAAGTATTCATGTATTAAAATACTGCAATTTGTATATGAGTAGTTGATAAAATTTTAATGGACAACGGTATTTTGATGTTTTCAATAAAATGTTCATCAAATACCTTTCAAATTGCCTTTACAGAGGAGTTAAACCCCTTAAGCTATGTAAATTTGCTTTGGATTTTCAAAAGAGAGATAAAGTATTAGGTAAGAAAGATAATATGTTAAGTAAATTGTATACATTTACAAATTGCATAATATAAAACATGTTACTAAATGATATTGTCATGTTAAATTAAAATTCACCTTAATTATTTTTCATATATATCATGAGTACATGAGGAAGGGACTTTTTATGCCTATTAAATTTTGTAAAGAAATACTTTAGGTATTAATGTAATATTTGTAATGATTCAGGATAATACCTTTATTTTATGATGGCATATCGGTCTGCTAAAAGTATGTTCTACACTATTTTTTTTTTTTTTTTTTTTTTTTTGAGGTAGAGTGTCACGCTAGCACAGTTTGACCTGGACTTTACTCTGTATTCTTAGGGTGGCCTCATGGATATCCTCCTACCTCTGCCTCCCAAGCGCTGGGATTAAAGGAATGAGCCACCATGCCCAGCTTATGTTCTTTATTTTTAATGAATACATTTTGACTGATCTGAAGAACATAATAGCCAGTAGACATGTGGCTTGAAGTTTCTACTATTTAATTTCCTTTCCTATTTACACAGCAGGCTTTATAAATTCTTACTCTTCTCATCAGACCTGCAGATTATATATGCATTTGTTTATGTAATGCCTTAGTGTGCATTAATTTATTTTTAATATTTTATTTGTTCATGTTAGAAATATTTATTCATTGTATATTTTTTTCAATGTGGTTTACAAAATATTCAATGTTCTCACATCCTGAACAATGCTGCATGTTTAAGTTAATTGTTTAAACTAATTATTTAGAAGAAAGAGTACAACAATCTCCAAGCTTTTCTTTAAGTATGAATTGAAACAGTTTTATTCATGTAGGAAAATATGAGCCAAGGATTTAACAGAAGTCAACTAAGTTTAGCAGGGCCAATATTAAAATCTTCTTTTTGGTGCCTTGTTGAGCAAACTGTTGGAACTGCTTCCAATTTACCAGACCAACTGACTAGTGAGTTTGTGGCAAATAATATTGCTATAAACAGCATGTTTCAAAATTGTGCTCCTCTTTTTTTGAAAAAAACTGAGTTTAGTCTCACACATAGTTTTCAGTTTTTGAAATACAACACTCATGGAAAAGAAGGTCTGGTAGGAAATAATATATACTTTATTTTTAAAAATAATTTTTTAGAATTCCAATGAGATTGTGCATTGCAATTTTTTAAGAGTTGGCAGTAAATAACTACAGCACAGAATGTGTGCCTAAGAAAACAGATTCAGCCAAATGGGCAATGCAAACTTGAGGAATGAAACTGCACTAAAGAAAAAAAAAAAAAACAAAAAACAAAAAAACAAAAAAACAAATATTGTAAATGTTGTTCATGATTCTCTGGAACATTGTTCTAACCCCCCCCCCCTTATTAATCATGATCTTGTCTTATGGATGACTTTCCTATGTTGGAATTCTGAGTGCAAAAGAGTAGGGCATATGCCAAACTAAAAACCAAGAGTGAGGCAGTACTCTCACTCTCTTAGTCAAGGGGCATCTTTCTTTCATGCAATGTAAAATTCTAACACCTGGGATTTCAATAAGATACCTTACACCTGACTAAAATGAACTCATCAATGATTGGATCATATTTTTTCAAAAATTACTTGGGAATATATGTCTGTCCTCTTTTTGAAAGAATAGTCCCATCTGTCATAACTGACATATTGACATTTTCCTGTGTATTTCTCCTGTTCTGTCACATCTACATCTTTACCATAACTTTTCAAACAGCAGGCTAGGCTGAAGCATGCCTATAAATTGTTAGGATCCTGGAATATAGATGAGAAAGTCGTTTACAAAATTTCACTAATTAATTTAGTATATTTTGTTTAAAAATGAGATTATGTGGTTTAGCATATTATCACTGTACAAAGAACTAGGCTTTAGTATGCTATTTCCATATAAGCATACCACATGCTTTGGTCATATTCAACAACATTAGCTTTGTATGCTGTCTGGCCTTCCATCATTGATTTCACTTTCCAAAATAGACCTTCTTCTTTCTCATCTCCATATTTATAAATGCATTAAATCTAGACTCTTCATGTGAGAGAAAACATACAATAATTTATTTGAGCATGGATTATTTTGTTCAGTATAATGATCTTCAGTTTGATCCATTTTCCATCAAACAACAAAATTTATTGTAGATGAGTAAAACTCCATTGTTTGTACATACTATATTCTCTTCACATAGTCCTCTTTTGATGGAAGTCTAGTCTGATTCCAAAACTTGACTATTATATTTAGGAACATATCTAAGTGGTAAAATACTTGCCTAACACATACAAGGCTCTGAATTTGATCCTCATCAAGGGAATGGGTATACTTTATTATTCAATTTGAGGATTTTTCCCTTTTTATAGAAACGTACAATAGAGAGAAATCCTTGTATAGACTTTTAAGTGCCTCTCTTGTCAGGACAAATTGTTACCAGCTTCATCTACTTCTAATGAGCATTCCTCATTTCAATTTGTGTGAATTTTAACAACAACAACAAAAACAAGATATCCATAAAAAAAAAAAAAAAAAAAAAAACTAGTTCACTTGTATCTAACAGGCAATTCTGATTTAATTTGCTTCATCCATACTTAGCAATGTATACAGCAAGGAGGTAATAGCTGAAAAATTGAAACTGAAGGGAAACTGGAATACAAAGTTGAGGATAATGTAGCTCTATAACAGCAATAATTCAGCTGACTTAATGATCATGTTCTTTCCTTACTATGAATATTTTTAATTGGCATTAATTACTTTAATTATTTATAGAGTATGGTACTGCAATTCAGTACATGTATGCTTTTTGTAATGATGAAACTATGGAATATATAGTTTATATATATATATATATATATATATATATATATATGTGTGTGTGTGTGTGTGTGTGTGTGTATAGTCATATTTGTATAGTCAGTCATATTCAGCCTAAAATTTTATAAATTATCTTGTAAAAGTTAAGTTTTTTATTTATTTTTTAATTGGGATACATAGATACATAGATTTAGGTATCATTCATTCATTCATTCTTTATTTATTTATTTATTTATTTATTTATTTATTTATTTATTCATTTTGTCTTGATTCTTTGAGATAGTGTCTTATTCTAGCCCAGGATGAACTGAAAATCATTGTGTAGTGTGAGGCTGGCCTCAAACTCATAATCATGCTCCTATTGCTGCCAGCCAAGTGCTGGGATTAATGGCATATGCCATCATTCCCAGCTTGTTCTGATATTTTCAAGCACAATGTTTTTTTTTTTTTTTTTTTAATTTCCTCCTCCCCTTTAATATCTTGTTTATCTCTTATTTCCAATTCCCTTCTTCTCTGTATCACATGGTTTCTTTTGCCCTTCCCTCCCCAGGCTTCCAACCATCTACATTCACTTTTGATTATGGCTCTATCTTTAAAGGGCGTGTGTGTGTGTGTGTGTGTGTGTGTGTGTGTGTGTGTGTGTGTGTGTGTGTGTGTGTGTGTATCGTGCTAACACCTATATATCAAATGGCCACTTTAGTTGGCAATGTTCTTTCTAAATCAACCCATTTCCCTGTGATATAATAATACCATGTTTTCATACTGCTACATAGAATTCCATTGTGTATATCTGTACTACATCTTCTTTAATCATTTACCCTTGCTGGGTAGCTGGGCTGATTCTAATTTTTAGTTAATGAATCTAGTGCTGCAGTAAATGTGAGTGGGTATCTCCATGATAAAGTGTATAGCTTTAGAGTGTATACCCAGGTCTTGTATAACTAGGTCATTTGGGAAGTCTATTTCTAACTTTTTCATATATCACCTTATTGATTTTACATAATGGCTGAACAATATTGAACTCCCACCTAAAGTGGAAGAGGTCTAATATTTCCCCATATCCTATATAGCATTTATTGACTGTTTTCTTGTCAACAGCCATTATCACTGGGATAAAACAGTATGTTGAAATTGTTTTGATTTACATTTCCCTGGTAGCTGGAATGTTGACATTGTAAGTAGTAGTTGGCCGTTCAACTTATTTTTTTTTTTCCTTTTGTGAACTGTATGTTCATTTTATTAGCCTCATTTGTGATTGACAAATTTACTTTAATGATATTTAACTTAAACAGTTTTTTTTTTTTAATCTGGTTATTAGCTCCTTGTCTGAAGTATAGGTGAAAAAGACTTAATGTTTCTGTTGCCTTTGTAGATGGTTTCTTTTCCTGTACAGAAGCTATATAATTTCACAAAATCCCATTTTTTTTTTTTTTTGGTCAGATATAGCTCCTATGCCATCAGAATCCTATTAAACAAGATCTTTTCTACATCTGTATACTGATGATAGTGCCATATATATTTTTTTTCTCTCTAGCATCTTCTGATGTCTGGTTTCATGTTTAAAACATGCATTCATTTTAACATGTGTGAATGTGTGAGTGTGGGTATGAGAAAAAGCTAGGCTCTTTCACAACTGCAAAATAACATCATATTCTTTCCAGCGTGGATTTAAATGGGTGACAAGGGAACTGAACCTGGGCGAGCAGGCTAATTTGAACCACTGAACCATCTTGCTACTTACTGTATTTCAGGTTTTAGAGATCTTTGATCAACTTTAAATTAATATCTGTACAGGGTGAGCGATATGGATTTGATTTCACTCTGCAGGAGGCTGTCCAGTTTTGCCAGCACCATTTGTTGTGTAAACTGCCTTTCTTCTATTAGATAATTTTGGATTTATTACTGTGTCCTGTTGGTTTTGATGTCACTACCTAGCTATCTTTTTCACTATGGCTCTATACTATAATTTGAGACCCAATAATGTGATACTATCCACTGTGTTCTTTCTCTTTAGGATAAACTTGACTATTTGTGGTCTTCTGTTCTTCCATATGAATTCCTGGAGCTTTTTTTTTTTTCAGTCTCCTTGAGGAAGAGCATTGGGATTGTTATGTGAATCACATTGAATCTTTGGATTACTTTTGGTCAGAAGGTCATTTTCACAAAGTTTATTGTTCTAAACTAGGAGTTTGGAAGGTCTTTCCATCATATAGTGATAGTGTCTCCTTCTGTTTCTTTGTTGTGTTTTGATCATCACAATTTGTGAGATGTGTTCAGCAATCCTATTCATTAATGTGGCATTCAGTCTCCAAAGAAACATGGTCTGATCTGAAATTTTCCCATTCCCATGTGCATTTCTAAAGATTATTAATAATGATGGCAAATAAGAGCTTTTTTGTGTCAATAAAAAAGTGGTAACAACAGAGTTAACAAAGAAATCTCTTGTATTTTATTTATAATTTTAATTTAAATCACATTTGACATAGAATTATCTTGCTAATAAAATTAACTTCAGATTATATTTAAATTAATTATATCTTGTTTTCCATATCTGAGGGTAAAATGAATGTGCACAAATACATGCATGTTGGGAAAAATCTGGCTGGGAATGTAAAAAAAAAATGTGCTATGAAAATAGGAAAGAACATAAAATATAGTATTGAAGAAAGGGAACTTTTCTATAGGCATTTTCAGATATTATGAGTCAGATGGTATATTTTTTTCCTAACATTATAGCCTTATGTTTCCTGTTTTATATCTCAAGATTAACTTCCAGATTAATATTTTATAAAAAGAAACTATAGCATGATATTTTACTAAATGTAGATTTAATGTAAATAATAGACATTTTAAACTCTTTTAAGTGCTCTTTTTTTATTGTATAGTTCCTTCCCATTCTTTAGTTAAGCCAATAAATTTGCTGAATTATATATATGCTGAGTTATTGATATGCCATTTTCTTTTCCCTGTTGTCCTCACATTTGGAAACTTCCATGAAATTAATTTGCTACCTAGACATCTCAGCAGTAACTAATGCATGAACATGATTTGGAACTGCAATTGAAACAATTCTAAATAATGGCCCTTCATTAAAATGGCTGAAATCTTGCCATTTACATCTCCCTTTAATTATGTCCTTTACAACCACAAGATACATTGGCACAAGCTTGCAAGTAATTTATGGTAGTCAAGAATTTATTATCACCACATCAGTTTTTCCCCTACAGTTGCTTGTGTGTGTGTTTGTGTGTGTGTGTGTGTGTGTGTGTTTGTGGGCATTCATGCCTTTTCTGTTCAACTTATTTTCTTCAAATAAATGTCCTTACTTAATTTGACTATTCAAGGCTTAGTCTGCATTATTGTTTGATTAAAATAGCAGATATGTGTATTCATTGCTTGAGATATCACAGCACTTGGTTTGTGTATTTTCATGAAGTGGAACACAAAGTATTTTACCAAGCAAACTTTCATTTATTTGATCACCTTATTCACCTATGAATTTCTCTTGCATTTCCTAAAACCATATCCATTACTTACGTAGGCATATATGTATGAATTGAGTTTATCTTGCCTAACTAATGTCTTCTTCTATATCCCAAATAGTATTTTTAAAATTATTATAGACAAGGTTGTCTGAAACATGCATTCTACAGATGATGTTACTATTTTTAAGTATGTTTCTTATACCATTAATTGCTTGAAATTTGGAGGCATTACAGTTCCTGCAAAGAGAATGGACTTTATTTCATTATTATTATTTTCAACATAATTTTTATGGATATATCATGTGTTGATACCTTCTTTTCCCCTGTCCCTACCCGAGTTCTATTGGGAATCTTGCTCAGTGGGGTTGCAGGTATGCCCCATGGGGTTATTGGTTATGTATTGTGGGAGCAACAGTCAGTTATTTTGGGTGGAGGAGTGAATACCTCTGGGCATGATGTCTCAACCTGTGGTCCTTACAATCTTTCTGTTCCCTCTTCCACAAACTTCTACTTCAGTGAAGAGCTCTTAGGAGCCTCTGTATCTCTACTTTCGTAGGTACTGATTATCCTCAGGGTCTGTCTCCTACACCCTGGTGCTGCTTGTAAGGAACACAGTGGAGACAGCTCTCTTGCTCCCAATTTCTCCAGGGATTAACATGAGGTTTGGCTGAAATGCAATGGGTAGTTTATCTCCTCCAGTTTTGCTACCTTTTGAAAAAGAAGAACATATTCTTCAATGGAGAGCAAGTCCACATAATTGAATTGGAAGAAGCATTATTAATTTAGGAAGAATTTGAGGTATGGAACCCCTCTTTTAGCCAAAGTCTAGTGAGAGCTTGGCACTGGAGAGCATAATCATAGTCTCTACAGGATTCTGATCTGGTTCCCAGATATGGGTTGCTTTACACTGAGTGGATATCGGAGCCAATCAGAAAGCTATTGATTACCAACCATGGCTGTGTGCCAATATTGCACTGGTGTGTCCATCTTCTCAGAGTGTTTGCTTTTAAGTAGCTTAGACCACTGGTTGCTCAGACTGTTGTTGGCCATTTTCCTCCAGTAGCTCATGCAGTGTCTTCCAGCACTAGACAGGCTAACTGTCTAAGTCTACATCTGTGATGAACTCTTATTGCTCAATATTTTGCTTTTTAAAAGTTATTTAAACTTTCATTTTTTAATTAAAAATATGATTGCTTCTGATTTGCTTTGAACACATTTAAAATACTTTGTTGAAAAGCAGTTATGAAAGTGGAAATTATTGCCTATTTTTATTGTATAGGTTATGAATTCTTTTCCTCTTCATGACTGAGTATGAATTTCACTTGGTTTGTCCAATACAATATTTCTTGGTTAAACATTGATGTTTTTAAATAATTTTGATGTTTTAAATTTAATAATTTGGGTTAATTTTCTTCTGTCAGTATTTTTTTTTTTCTGCAATAGCTGAGAAGATAAGAAGTGTTTTCTTTCTTGTATTGTACTACTGTCATTCAGAAATTACATTTTTCAATGGCGAATTCATTTACATTTCTGGTAAAAGTCTCAGTTGGTCATTGAATATGATTTATTTTATGTTGTTGGATTCCATTTGTTAATATGGATCATTTTTGAATGAATATTCATATGGGTTATTTCTTTGTAAATATTTATTTTTTCATGAACCTTTACCTGATTTTGATGTCAAGATAATGCTGCATATATGGCATGACTTATGGGTTTTTCTATTAAAATTACAGAAAGAATTTCATAAAGAGTGTCACTAATTCTTCATTGAAGATTTTACTGAAAAATCATCTAAAACCATTTGTTGTTGAATTTTATTTCTTAAAAATGCTCACACAAGTGCAACAGTTGCACACAGTCATGGTGGGTTACCAACTGTTCTTCATTTGGCTAACGGATCCACTCAGTGGAATGGAACCCATACCTGGAACTGGGAAACAAGTCAGAACCATATTCAAAAAAGGAGCTCACTCTACAATATCAAGTTCCCACCAATAGTTGGGCACAAGGGGGCCCACACCTATTTAGTTCTCTCTAAAACAATAATGGTTATCCATGTATCATGCACAGACCTCATTTTCTGTTTTAGAAATTGCTTCTCTTTTTTAGTTGGACACAGAACCTGAGGAGAGAATCAGCCCATCACACCTCATCAGGGCACCAGCTTAAGCCATAGAATAATTGGGGAAATGAGCAAGAGTTCTGCTTTCTTCATGAACCTGGTATCAGCACAGGAGTGAAGGATATAGACACAGAGAACACTCAGCTCTTACCAAATCAGATATCCAGACACAGAGACTCGGAATTGAAATAGACCAAAAATGAGAACCCAACATGGCTTATGGAAATTCTTGGAAGAGAGGGCAGAAAGATTGTTAGAGCCATAAGTTGGGTCCTTATGCACAGAGACATTGCCTCACCCCACATCTGAGAGTTACCCCCACAATGCAAGATCCACAATCCCCATAGGGGAGAGGACAGTGAGAAGGCTAACAATGGTACTATCGTGGCTATATACACATTATAAAGATAACTAATAAAAAAAGTGTTCTTACTGATTCAGAGTACTATCTTGTTTCAAGAAGGTTCAGATTTGTATTTTTCCCTATCACTTACTGATCATCCTAGTTACACATTTTGTTGTTTGATGTTTAATTGTTTATAATATTCACTCATCTTTCTTTTTTTTTCAACATAAGGTCAATGTTAATATTCCTGTTTTCAGTTTGGATATTAGACATAGATTTATTTTTCCTTGCCATGCTTACAAGATTTTTGTAAAATTAATTAATCTTATTTATAGGGCATTTTTTCTCTGTTCCTTTCCTATTATTTTGATAATTATCTTAAATTTACCTTACCCTTTTAACTCTTACTCTTTCAGTTCTTATTTTAAAAGTGTACTTGGTTTTTAACCTCCTTCTGATTCCAACAAGGTGTAAAGTTAACATGGTAAGTATGAGCTATGGTTAATTCTATGAGAACCAATTAGATGTCCTAAAAGATCATAATAAAAGCCTAGATATATACAAACTACCAAGATTAAAATAAAATAAAAGGGGTTGGGGATTTAGCTCAGTGGTCCTCAGCACCAAAAAACAAAAATAAAATAAAATAAAAACTAAACGAGAACAAGAACAATTAATTGTAATTCATCAGTAATTAAAATCACTCATCAAATAAAATTATAGATACATATTTTTTCATTGCTGAGTTCTACCAAATTTTAAAAGATTAATTCCAACAATACTTTAAAGTAGAAAAAATATAGACACATTAGTTATAAATCCATTATTACACTGATAAAACACCAACAATGAAAAAGAATTACATGACAACATATATAACGAAAGAGTGAAAAAAATGCAATAATCTATTAGTTGAGATTTCAAATTAACAGGATTAACAGGATCAAAAATCATGGAAAATGTATATTGTACACATCATGGGCTAATCTTGTAATTAATGGAAGAAAACTGAAATTTTTCCTTCTAAATTTGAAGGACATGATAAGCCTTTCCTTTTTTCACATGTCTAATAAGCATAGTATTTGAACATCTTAAAAGAGAAATTAGAGTAAGGATGCAGAGAAGGAAAAAATGTAAGAAGAGGTGAACAGAGAGAGGAGAGAACCCAGTTACAGCATAAGTAAAGTTTATGTTTCTACAAATGCCTCCTCCTTAATGCTAAACGGTACTAGTAGTAATGAAGAAATACTGAAAGGATATAAAACCAACATATGAACATGAAAGCATCTGAAAAAATAAAGAAAATGATATTATTTACAATGGTTTCAACATACACATGAGCACAAAGAAGCCAGGAGCAAATACAACAAGACAAAAAGACAAGAAGGTAAAGACTATTGTACCCATAGCAATGTGAGGGAATACAAATTGAAATACATCCTGTGATCATGGATTGGTAGAATGAATGTGTTATAACTTCAGCATTGTTTTGGGTGACTAGGGTATGAAATAAACAAGTATAAAACTTTTTGACACTTGTCACCGATCTGCCAAAATGTGAATAAATTTATCTTGAAAGAACAAAAATATTTGAGTGTTCAAAGAAGTAAGAATGAACCTGATGTGTCACAGTATCTCTAATCAAAATTAGTTATAAATCAATAGTACTCAAGTTTCATTGAAATTGTACAAAAAACAGACTCACAAAACAATGGAACATACCTTATCACACAAAAATAAAACCCTCTTCAACATATGGACAAAAACACACAAGGAAAGTACAGTATTCTTTATTCTTTATACAGTGCTGGTAAAACTGAATTCACATATTCATAAGAAGATTTTTTTCAACTTACATAACAAATGTAATTTCTGAAACTATAAAAATACCTGAGCAAAATACAGGGAAGAAGGTTCTAGGCATTGGTTTGGGCACTTATTTATTTATTTATTTTTTGTATATGACCAAAAATGCATAAAAATCAAAAGTAAAAAGAGGAATATTTGACTTCACTAAAATAAAAAAAAAAATGTTTCTAAATAAGTAAGGAAATAATCAATGTAATGAAATGGCATGTAAAGAATGGAAGAAAGATGTACAGTATCTATATTATAAGAAATTGGTATGAGAATTAATAACAAACAGACAATGGATTGACTAAATATCTGAACTGATAATTCTCAAAAGAAGACATGAGAATGTGAAAAGAGATATGAAAAAGAACTTCTCTAGTCATTATGAAAACTGAAACTATACTGTAAAGAGACATCACACCTGTTTGCCTACCTCCAAAAAGTACAGAAGAAAAGAAAGGCTAGTGTTGGTGAGGTATGTTGTACACAGTTGATGTATTATGGGAGAGATTCTTACAAAGGCAAAAATATAACGTTCTCATAATCATGTAAACTATTTTGTGTATATATAAAATCTATATTCCATGTTCAATATTCACAATGTACAGATATCGAAACAGTGTAACCTCCACCATCTATTATAGATAACTCAGTAAGTGATGACTGCTTATTAAAGCAGAAATTCATGTGTCACTGTTCATCTGGCTTTATGTGGGCACTGGAGAATCAAACCCAGCTGTACAGACTGACTCTGCAGGCAAACATCTGAACCCCTGACCAATCTTTCCAGACCAATTTTGTTGTTTCTCAGATGCTGTAAATACTACGTTGTCTCCCAGAGTTACAACATTTCTAATTGTTTTTGCATTGCTTCCCCACTGGAGCTGTGTCCCTACCCTTTTACTAAATTCACTTCAGTAAACCTTAATTTTGTCTATCCACAAACCTTTTCCACCTTGGAAAAAGAGGTCATGCACACTGGTACAGCACATTAGGCTAGTTCTATCAGGTAGACAGTGAGTCTGAAAGGAATAATTATGAAGGTTGAAGGGTGGTAATGTTTACAACAGAAAAATAAGAGGATCTCATGGAGACAAGACTCATGTATCTATAAGGAATAAAAATTAAACCCCACTTTCTTAGAGACTCTCATCAGATATATAAAGTTGGGTTTCTTGAATGCATATATATGCATGTATACAATATTAATTTGTCTGGAAAAAATCACAAATTATTCTCTGTAATTGGATCTACCTAAAAGATAACCAAAGGTAAAATATATGTGTATTTAAAATTGCACTCATCTATTGGATTTATAATAACTTACTGGAATTCTATCTACTGCTATACTCTATAATATGTAAGGAAGTGAGTATTGGTCATTCTCTAGAGTACGTAAGGAGGAGTGGAAAAATTAACCATATTCATAAAGTATGTGACTAAGCTCCAAATGAATTCTTAACAAGAAAATGGAATATTAATGAGTATGTCCCAGTAAAGAAATTATTTCTCAAGAAAACATTTAAAAATAGAAATGAAATCCAGTTCAAACATCTTCAAGTATCAACTTATTCATGACTTATTTCTTGAAGAGTAAATTTCATATTTAATGTAATAGTTTTTTTTTTTACTAAGTAAATATTAAGTTTACTTATGCTGTACACTTAATCCACTCTGATTCAGTTTTAATACATATTTGGGAGCATAATTGTTTTTAATGTTTTCCCCTGAGGGGAAATAAAAAGTAATGTAATTCCAAAGAGAGAAAATTTGTTCTCAGAGCAAATAAGTCAGCTTATGTAATAAAATTAATAATAAATTTTATTTTGGAATACACAAATGTACTTATTTCCCAGTTTCCCTTCTCTTAAATTATACATGTTCCCTTCCACAAATCAGAATATTGTACAAAAGTAGGGAATTTCATCACATGCCCATGTAACATTTTATAACTTATCATTCTCCACTTGCAATTGGATGCAAGATGAATATGCAGTAATTATATACAAAACTCCATTACTTGAATTTAAAGTAGTATATTTGGGGCTGGCTGGATGGCTTAATAGTTAAGGCATTTGCCTGCAAAGGCAAAGGACCCAGGTTAGATTTCACAGGGCCCACTTTAGTCAGATATGCAAGGAGGCGCACAGGTCTGGAGTTTGTTTGCATTGGCTAGAGGCCCCAGTGTGCTCATTCTTTCTCTCTCTTTCCCTGTCAAATAAATAAATAATATTAAAAATAAAGTAGTATATTTGATTACAATACAATGTACACAATATCTGATAGCCATTTCATAAATTTACTCTTTGGTTATGATTTTATTTAAATATGATAAATTGAAATTTATTCAGACAGTAATATACTGTTGTTTATTAAAGCAAAAACTACTGTTAAACATTCAGAAATCTCTGTCATTAATTTCGTTAACCATGCCATATTCTTAGAAAATGGCTCTTTTAGGAGACAACTAATCCAGGAGTGTCTTTTTATTATGAATGGGGTTAAGTTCCTAAAATACAAGAGACCTCACATGCAAGCGTGCCCTTCTCCTTCTTGAATGCCATTATGCAGGAGGAAAAAAAAAAAAAAAAAAAAGAGTATCACTGGATATCTTTGCTTGGATTGTGGGATCCCTAACACTGAAATATCTAGGTAAATAAGCTTATTTTCTTTATAAGTGTTTCATCTGAGGTATTTTCTTAAAGCTGCGCCAACACACAAATCCACAATGTAGTAGGATGAAATATTCTGTTAGGTAGGTTGCTTTCAGGAGCAGGCAAGATTCTAGTCAGTTCCAATCCCAGTTTTATTTCCTTGATAGTTTAAACTGAAATACCAAGAGATTTTGCAGCTATAATTATGCATTGACATTAAAAAGAATACTTTAGGAGGTGCAAGAAATGGCTTAGTGGTTAAAGTGCTTGCCTGCAAAGCCAAAGGACCCAGGTTTGATTCCCCAGGACCCACATTAGCCAGATACACAAGGGGGCACACACAGCTGGAGTTCGTTTGCAGTGGCAGGATGCCCGAACGAGCCCATTCTCTCTCTCTTTCTCTCTCTCTCTCCGTCCCTGCTTCTCTTAAATAAATAAATAAGTAAATAAAATATATTAAAAAATAGGTAATCTAGGTAGACCTTTATTAGCTCAGAGAAGATTCTCCTGTTCTGAGATAGAGGAAGCTATAGAACATGCATCTGACCATGGAACCTGCATGTAGACTCTCAATGGTAAAACAAAACAAAACAAAACAAAACAAAAAAAAAACTGTACATATAGAAGGTTCATGTTCTGTACAAATGACATAAGAAGATAGAAAATTAGGTCAAGTTTCTGGTGTTATCCATAAATTTGACTTTACATGGGGCTGAAAATCACCTCTGTAGTCATGCATGGATAGTCATGCACAGTAGCTCCTGATGTTGGTCCCAATCGTTACATTTTATGATTTTTTCTTTTGTTTCTGTGCTTGCTTATTTGTTCAAGCATTGGGGGTCACCTAAATCCACATGAATTTTCAAAATTTGGTCAGTCTTATTAATTTTATCAATCACATGTTATGAGATAATTTGAAAACATATCTTGCTATCAGTTTCAAAGAAGAGCTTACTGGAATTGGTATTTATAATGTTACACTACATCATGAAAAGCATGTGAAAATTTATTTTATAAAACCTCTCTGGTATTGTTGATCATATTATTTCGTCAGCCCTTATTTAACATCATATGTGTCTTTTCTAAATAAACACACACACCTTCCCACTAACATGAACTCACACTTATATTCACAGTCACGTCCTCTCATTTTGGAACAAAGACACATACAGAGTACACAGATTTACCACCCGTTCCCCTGCACAATTGTGACCATATGATTTCACGATAAACTTCAGCATCCACTGAAATGTCATGCATATAAAGTTGACAATGCATATCAAGGGTAAATTTACTGATAAATATAAAATCAACTATTCCAATTCCTGTTATTACTGAAAGTGACTTTTAAAAATATTTTTTATTTAGTTGCAACTAGAAAGACAGAGAGAGAAAGAAAGAGACAGAGAAAGAGAGAGAGAGAAAGAATGAGTGGGCCAGGAACTCTAGGCACTGCCATCAAACTCAAGATGCATGTACCACTTTGTGCATCTGGCTTTACAAGATCACTAGGGAATTAAATTGGGGTCATTAGGCTTTGCAGGAAAGCACAGTAACTGTTGAGTCATCTCCAGCCCCCAAAGTAACTTTTTAATTGAGCATTAAATAAATGTATATAATGTGATTTGATCATAGTCCCTTCCTGTTACTCTCACCCCCCATTACACTGAATCACTCATCTTTCCAAATACTCTTTCTATTATTTTGATTTCTCCTTCTTTATTTGATGGGCTCAATACTGTTCAGGTCTTATGGAGATAGCAACATCCGTTCTGCTGTCATGAATACACCAGTCATTTCATGTCTGGGCTATAGTGTCTAAAAGTACTCCTCTCTGTTTCTTTTATAATTCATATATTAATTGAAATATATATATATATGTGTGTGTGTGTGTGTGTGTGTGTGTGTGTGTGTTTGTGTGTGTGTGTTTATGCATGTATATGTGTGTATGTTTCTGTGTGTGTGTGTTTATGCATGTATATGTGTGTATGTTTCTGTGTGTGTGTGTGTGTGTGTGTGTGTGTCTGTATATATGGCATGTGATTTGTTTAGAATACATTATAGACACAGTTGTGAAGGAAACAGACAAAATGCCCATGGTCAAGGTATACATTCAAGAAGAACTATTGTAAAC
Source organism: Orientallactaga sibirica (assembly GCA_036365145.1). Taxonomy (NCBI): domain Eukaryota; kingdom Metazoa; phylum Chordata; class Mammalia; order Rodentia; family Dipodidae; genus Orientallactaga; species Orientallactaga sibirica. Next base: position 28,148,904 of record JAEOAD010000024.1, read on the forward strand.
TTAGAAAGTATTACCATAGAAACAGATGTGTGTTTGTGGGGAATGGTGGTGTAGTTAAATATTTGGAGGAAAAGATGCTTAACCAACTGGTGGGGCGGGAAGGAGAGGGCTGTAGATACAGACAGGGAAAAGAAGCATGAAGCATGCGTAGAAGAAAGAGAAATAAGAACAGAACTCAGATTAAGAGTGCCATCCATATTTCTGAAGAAAACAATAATATGCAATGACAAAAACAGCACAAGTGGCAATGAAAGAAGGTAAGATAGGGCTGGAGAGATGGCTTAGCAATTAAGGCACATGCCTATGAATCCTAAGGACCCAGGTTTGATTCTCCAGGTCCCATGTACACCAGATGCACATGGTGGCACATGCATCTGGAGTTTGTTTACAGTGGCTAGAGGCCCTGGCATGTGTACTCTCACTCTCTTTCTCTCCCTCTCTCTCTATCATAAATAAATAAATAAATAAATAAATAAATAAATAAATAAACAAACAAAAGAAGGTATAAAAAATAAGGAAAGAAAAATATGTGAACCTACTGGCCAATTTGGCCAATTTGGTATTTTCCTCTTGCTTTAATGTAAAATATTTCACTAGTGATAATTGCCATAGTATTCTTGATTCAAGTTTTCCTTGGACTGAAGAAGGAGGCATGACACACACAAAGAAATATACTGAAAATTGTTTTTAACACCCAGTGAATAAATATTGGGTCAACATAATAGGTGTATGGAATATATAGCTTTTAGAGAATGAGTTATTAATTCTGTGTGAGTGTTATTGAGTTAGGAAGAGGTATTGGGCATCATTAAACTGTGTTCCATATCTAAACTTACATTTATGCATATATAATTAACCACAGTCCTGGCTGCATCCCACCAGGAAACAGTATAACTATGTGTGTTGGCATTGGATATCATTAACTTTAATCACTTATTTAATGTGATGTTCTTCCAGGTTTCTTCATTGGAAAGTCAGTATTTTAGTTTCATAATAAATATGTACTTTATTTGGAGATACTTTGAGACTGTCTAAAGGTCTACTTTATATTATTTTTCTATAATTAAACATAATTTTAATCATGTAACAAAAGTTTCCTTTATACATTTATTATTATTATTATTATTATTATTATTATTATTATTATTTATTTGGTTTATTGAGGTAGAGTCTCACTCTAGCCCAGGTGGACCTGGAACTCACTCTCTATTCTCAGGGTGGCCTCAAACTCATGGAAATACTGCTACCTCTGCCTACTGAGTGCAGGGATTAAAGGCATGTGCCACCATGCCTGGCTCCTTCAGCATTTTTTATAGTGTTTCAAAATGCTTTGTATCATGATGCATCCCTGGGAATCTCTGGCTGTCTAGTTTAGCTTGAATTTTAGGTTAAATATACTCTCTTTCCAATAATAAGGCAGAGTTGAACTGAGATAGACCCCTGATATTGATCTTTGGCCTCTACATACACATATACATGTGCACCCACACATGTACAAACACATATGTATACTTGCATGCACACTACATGCACAAGATATATATTTCAAATTCTCTCACACTTTTATTTTTTTAATAATGAAATAACTAGGCATGTTTTATTCTCAGGTTATACTATGACCAAATTGGATGAACTGTTTCTATCACTGATATTATTTGCTATTAGACAAGATATATATATATATATATATATATATATATATATATATATATATATATATATATATATATATATATATATATACACACACACACATACATACACACACACACACATACACACAATATGGTCAGGAAACACTTCTCCAGAGAGCAATGACCCTGCCCCCTGCCCTGACTTGAAGTGAGAAAGCACAGAAGCCTGGGAGGTAGAAGTGAGAGCTATGAAAAGGCTGAACAAAGATGTGCGCATAAATGGCAGTGAGGCTAGGAAGATGGGCCAAAAGGAGCAGGATGGACAAGCAGCTGTTGTAAGATTGCTGCACGGATATGATGATGGAAACCCCAGGGTGAAACAGATATAACTTCTGTAAATACCTTCATGAAGCAACATTGACCAATTCAGAGGAAGAAGGTCACATGTGATGTATGTTCTCATAACAAGTGTGCATATTGTGTGAAAAATAAGGTAAAAACAACAGAAATGAAATTTTTTTATCAAACACAATAGTTGCAGAACCAGAATTATGACTTGTTATGATAAACAATAATGGCAACAATACTTATACTTTCTCCAAAATACTTTACAGATTAAAGGTTGCACTCTTCTGAAATTTCTAAAGTATACAAACATTTCTTCTTGTCTGCTTATGTGCCTCTGCCTTTCAGCCTCCGTATTTACATTTGTAAGTGCCTCTCAGTTTGCCTCATGGCTGATCTCCACGAAGACACTTTTTTTTTTTTTCCTTTCTGAGATACAAATCTATCTGTATTCCTTTTCTGCATGACAGGCAACACAGTTAGGAAGCATAAATTTATATAAAGGAGAATGTATTTATCATAATCCAAAACTATGACTCATATTATTTATGAGGAATGATGAAATGCAAAAAGAAACTTGTAAAATTGTAAACAATATTTTATAATATAAAATAAAATAATATATACTGTGTGTTGTGTGCTTTTCTTCAATTATTTTTCTTCTTTGCCAGATAGGTTTTAAACTCTTTTTATCCTTTAATGTGTTTATAAATATTTAATGAATTTTCAGAATACTATTTTTAGTTTTTTTTTTTTTTTTAATTGGTTTCACTAGATGTCCGACTAGTAAATTCTACATTTTTTGTAGAGTGAAACAATATCAATGACAAACAAAACAGTGAAATTTGGGGCATAAGAATAGCTTTTTCAGAAGATCAAATACTGTTAAAAATATTTTACTTATGAAAAGTTTGTGGTTCAGTTAATTTTATGTTTTAATGGGATAGGAAACAACATAGGTCAATTTAATGAAAGCACCCAGACACTGTTCTTCAATGATTTATAAAGAGCATTATTGCAAAAAAAATTCTCAAATAGAATATTTCTGAAAAGATAGACAGTGGCACAGTTTAGAGAAAGTTGTATGCTTAGCTTAATTTATGATAAACAAAATGTGGAAATATGATCATTTATGTGTGCACACATGTCACCTGAGCAAATGTTCATTTATGTGTGTACACACTTCACATGTGCACAAGGTCATTCATGTATGTACACACATGTCACATGTGCATCATTTATGTATGAACACATAGGTCATTTCTGTAAATTTAATATCAAGTATTTCAAGAAGAGGAAGCATGAAAACCAATAATTTATTGGAAATTAAGACTCTGTCTTGATTCTGAATTATTAATTCTTTTGTTTGTGATATATTACAGTTAGCAAACTTCTATTCTACTACTTACATATTGACCCATATATGAAATAATTACTTAAATGTATATTTTGTACAGGAATATCTTTATTTGGCAAAATAAAGAAAAGTTATCTTTAAAGGATGAATATTTTTAAAGTGTAAAATATTTCCTTATATTGATTTGGCTTCCCTCTTGCATAATTATTATTATTATTATTATTATAGAAGCCACTTGGGAAATGAAATGGGAAAATTCCATAAAGATCATAAATTACATGTCAATATATTTCTTACAAAAATGTTTTGAATCAAGGCTTTGCATGTCAACCATGTTGAACTCAAACTCTTCTGCCTCAATTTCCCAACTTCTGGAATCATAAGTGTGCATCACTGTATCTGAAAATAAAATGATTTTGTGTGTGTGTATGTGTGTGTGTGTGTGTGTGTGTGTGTGTGTCTGTGTGTGTTTGTGTCTGTGTGTGTGTGTTGTGTGGATCTGGGTATATGGTATATGAAAACATATGTAAAAATGCTCAGAACCCATTGATCCAATTTTTGGAGGCCATAGAAAAAAATTAGCTTTACCCTTGTTGTTCTGTTTTGTTTCCTTGAGATTGGATCTCTTACTAAAGCTCAGCTTCTTGCTGTTTCCAAACTAGATGGCTAGGGAGCACCTGTGCATCTTCTGACTCCACTCACTACAGGATTTGAGTTAGTAACAGAAATGTTATCCTCCTATTTCTGCCTCCCAAGTGCTGGAAATAAAGTCATGCATCACCATGCCTGGATGATGGAAACTTAATTGTTCATGCATGCTATAACAGAAAGAAACATCTGTAAATATATCACTTCACTAGGAAACTCTAACAGAAAGTTATGACAAAAATAAATAATAACAATTTCAAACAGTGAGACAAATGAAATAAACCCAATGACCAATAACTCCATAACTTATATGTATTTATAAACATATAATATCTGAAATATATTTATACACATGTAACTTTAAATTGTGTCAATTGTAAAATTGATAAAATTTGATTGACAGATCCAAGGAATAGAAATTTGATATACCATTGAAAAACAGTAACAAACAATACATTAACAGATTAAAACAAGAACATGTACAAACATTCTAATAATTGCATACAAATAACTGAGTATAATGCAATGTGTATTCCTAAGAAAATCACTCAGTAATCTTAGAATAACAAGGAAGTACCTCCACCTGATAAAAGTATATCATTAAGTAACCTAGAGCTAGCATCACATCTAATGTGGATAGACTGAATACTTATATAGGTTTGAAACACTGTTATTAATCAAGAAATTTGATATAAAGCTATCCACATAGAAAATGTTATCTGCAAAGTACTGTAACAAATTAATTTTACACTTCAAAATGAAATAAATGCATTAAGGAAAAAATAAATTACAAACTATCCTACTGAAACTTTTAAGAGAGAAGAAAACAGACAAGAAGACACAGCTTTGACTGGAGAGTCTCTGGTGCTTGCTGAATAGCAATCCATATGAAAAATTACCCAGCTTCATATTTAGTGAAATCCTCTTTTTCAAAGAAATAAGGTATAACAGTGAGGGAAGAGCATGCCTGACAATCTTCTCTGACCACCCTTGAGCACACGTTGTATTTACATCTTCACACATTAGTAAATACACACCCACATAAATACATACAGTAAACACAAACACAAAATATTCATTCTCATATAAGGAAATTGTTAAATTATATTCTTAAATTAAACCTCAAACCCTAAGATTCATTTCTCCATGGAATTTATGACTATTTACATTTTAATAATTAATGTTATGATATATGTTCTTCAAATTTGAAAATGTAATTAATTTTGTATACATATATAGTTGCTTAGTATGTCATTTAATCACAAATAAGAAAAGTATTTATTCTTAAGTTTATTTTTTAAGGACTCTAATATATATTCCTTATACGGATATGGGTGGGTATTTAAATAATGTGGAAAAGTTGAGGTGGTTAATCTTTGATTCCAGGAGGGTGCATCGTGTCCTCCCTTTTATCCTCTCTGAGATTCTTAGGCATAAATCAAGGTAACATAACAGAATTTATGTAGTTGTCAAGAAAGCACTTGAAATTTTGTTTATTATCACTGCCCTTAATTTTATATAATTTATAATTTTCAGTTTCTAAGGGAAAAATGATGTAGCAATGACAAAGGATTTCTCATGAAATATAGCTGAAATTATTCTACTTTTAAATGTAATATAAGGACATGGTGGAAGATGGATGATTTTGCTAATCAATGATAAAAAGATTTAGTTTTGAGAATGTATTGTTAGAGGGCAAAGAGGATGAAACCAACATAATTCAACCTTCTGTTTTTAATTTTTTCCAAATATAGAATTTAATATAACAAACTGTCATGTAACACCTGATAATACCAATTTCTAACTTGACCAAGAATCCAACATATTTTCTGTTATCAGAACAAATGTTATTTTGAAGTTTTTACTTTTATGTTGCTCTCTTCAGTTGATCACCATTCAGTTGTTATTTAAACACAGCTTTAATGGACTGAAGCACCCAGGTTCAATGAAGCCAATTTTAAATAACAAAAGTAGGTGTACTTACTTCATTAAAATATTATTTACATGTACAAAAATTTACATTAATGACAGGACATGGTGGCTCAGGCCTTTATTAACTGTAATCAAGAGGCATTCTTGGAAGGATCACCCTGAGTTTGAGGCCAGCTTGAGAATACATAATGATTTCCAGGTCAGTCTGGTCTAGAGTAAGATGACCCTACATTGAAAAACAGAAAAAAACAACAACAACAACAACAAAATGTCAATAATAATTGAAATAATTTACAATTAATGAAGTATAAAAGACTAGAAAATGATAAAAATGTAATATAGACTTAAAGACTTGTAGCATTATTTGATATGATAGTATGAGGATAAAGATGTAGATGCTTGATAAGTTTCCTAACACCAAACTTCAGGTTGTTCTCTGACCACTATCATTTCTATCACTTAATCATCTTTACAGGTTTGACTCTAACCATATAGTTTAGGGGTTGAAATAAGCTATCCAAATGTGTGATTTTCTGAGTATAAATCATTTTTTAAAGTAATTAGAGAAAAATATAAATCCACAACCCTTAATATGGCTGCATACACCATAAATAAAAACATGACCATCACCCTTCTTGGACATGTAAGTGCTGGTGCAGGCAGACAAGAGGGCACACACAATCTCACATAAATGAGATGAGAATTTCTTTGAAATTTTACAACTAGCTTTTATTATGTTATTTATATAATGTTTCATTCATTTCTTAGTTTCTACAAATATACATTCATGGAAACCCTTTCTTCCTTCAAATACTATACATCCTTCTAATATTTTCAAATTTTTATGAATTTTATTTTTTTAGCTTCTTCAGATTTTGCATTCACCTTACATATTAATTGCATGGTGGTACAATTTTGTTCCTTTAACTTTAATTTCTGAAAAGATTTTTGATTAATCCTGCAACACTATAATCTTTCATTATTACCATGATTATTTGCAAGCTTTTTCATAATCAGGCATTCTTTTAGACAGACAAAAGTGGAGATCACAAGTGTTGTGAGGAAGAGAACCAGGCATAGTACCATTGTCATGCAAATTACAGAAATCATTTTGAATCATAGTATGAGGATTATACAGCAATACTAACAGAGACTTCACAGAAATGGGGAAATTGAAATTATTTTTAATTATTAAAATAATTAAAAAATAAAATTAAAAGATCTGCATAGTGCAACTGTAAATCCTCAAATATTAAAAAGCCAAACAAATAGGATAATAATGAAGAAAAATAAAAAGTAAAATTTATATTTCTTTAGAATGTCATGAACTAGATTTTCTCCTTGTTTTTCAGTTATGACAAAATTAATTTTAGGCAGGGATGATGACTCAGCTGTTAAGAGTGCTTTGTGTGAAGAATGAGGAAGTCTTATGCCAGAGACCACCAAGTCTGACTTCCCCAGAACATACTTTAAAAAAGAAACACAGAAAATAGGCATACACACGAGTAATCCCATTCTGTAGAGGCTGAGAGCCAATGATCACTGATGCTCATCAGCTCATTGTTGAAGTAAAATCTGTCCCAAAGAAATTTATAAATGAGCATTTACACTGCACCTGACCTCCTCCTATAACCTTCACACGCAGGTGAATGGTGAAAATACTTGCCATGTGGAAGGCAGGAAAGAGTAGAGAACCCTTGTAGGAGTAGGGCTCCCCTTTGCCCTGTCATTGTCCCAGCCAGTATTTTTCCAGTTTATATATATTTATGTGTAGTCTGGCATTCAGTGCATGGATTTATAACATCATTATTTAATAGATCATGATTTATGATCTACAAATTAATTAGAAAAGGTAAAGTGTCTATTTCTTTCCTTTTGAAATTCTCATACATTCCTAATTAACAAGAGTATTAGGGTCCCTTGCCACAATACATCAGTAGATGCCAGTACACCAATTTGGGGTATTCCAGATACTTGTCTTATAAATTTAAAGGATTAAAATGCACATACCAGAGGGTAAAGTTTAGAAAAACTGTTAGATTCCGAGAAGAAAACAAACAGAAGACTTGCAAAGAGCTCCTTCCACCTGGGCTTACCAGAGCAAGGACCTGGAGTTTCAGGCATCCTAAAGGATGAACAGCCACAAAGAGGATGTGCCCACCTGGTAAGCATCTATTTCTATCCTAATTGGGGTGGGATTTACCCTCTGGCTCAGGGAGGTCTGAGAGAGAGCTGCTTGATCTGAGATCAAGGACTGGCCCAGAAAGATGTCAGTAAACCAGAGTGAAGGGCAAAAGAGAGCAATTTATATTTAAACTAGCAGTAAATAATTTTATGTTATTGAATATTATTGACTTATTCCTGAATAGGAAAATAGATACCACTTAAATTGCTAGCAATATCTCTCTGTATATAACTACACCAAGTATAATCTACCTGAGTACTTTGTTTTTAATTCTCTTTCTCTTATGGAAACATACTCAATTTTCGATGTACCTGGACAGTCTTCTCTAAGGTCAGTGTGTAAAACCAACAGCATACTGTGTGTTCCTCATTATAGCATCTCTCAATGGCTGGCATCAATTTGGTTCAGTATATTTTGCATTGTGCACCAATTAACTAACTGAAATTTAATGAAATCACTAGAGGATAGCTGTAGATATTAATGTAATAATATGTATTATTTAATTGTCTTTTCTTGGTTATGTACTATATTATAATATTTCCAAGTTTCATTAAATAATTTTTAATGTATACAGCTTCATATATTATTGATTTTCTGACAATATCAGACTTTATAAAAAGTGTGAACTATTCATATTATAGAATTAACACTGAATTTTTAGGAAGCATTTAGGTACTATTTTTCATTAGTTAAATTTTAGGATACCTATGTTGACTATATTGTAGTTTGTAAAAGTTACCTAGGATTGGGAAGATGGCTCAGTGGATAAAAATATTTGTTGTGCCAAGCAAGTGTTAATATCGCTGAACCTAGTTAAGCTGGGCATAACAGCTCAAGCATCTGTAATCTGAAGGTGACTACTGTAGATGGGAGATGAAAACAGGAGAATCCTAAAGGAACTCAGGCCAGCTAGCCTTGAAAATGCATTGGTAAAGACTCTGTGTAAAACAGGATGGAGGTTGAGGACTAACTCTCCATACACAAACAGTGACACAAGCGTACCCACAACCACACACATGAACACACAAGTGCGTGTACACACAAATATACACATACACACAGAAAAATTAAAGATGTAATTTTCTAAAAATACACATGTGATGGCAGACTATTAAAAAGATTTGTTTTGAAAATGTAACTGATTTTTCAAAATCAACTGAATTATTGTATGCTTCTAAGACAGATTTTAATAAAAATTGATCAAGCTAGTAATATCGTGCTCTTCAAATTTTTCTCAATTTTTTTTTACTGAAGAAATTGTAATTTCCAAGTACAAAATATAGGGAAAACATCAATTAATCATATTATTTCTTATTAAGAAATACTACATTGTTGATTATGTGTACATTAATTAAATTTTTGTTTTTATTGTATACATTAGGCATTTATGAACAGTAACTTTGTTGTAAGTTATGCCTCAATTTTACTTTTTATTTGATAGGTATTAAAAAGAAAATGCAATTTTATTCTAATAAGTTTGAAGAGAAACAAAGTAAAACCTACTTATAAAATATATAATCATTAAATTAAAAATCATCATTCATAATATATAAAATTCTGTATATTTCTTCTCTATGTGATATGTGATCCTCAAGATGTTACTCTTTTTTTTTTTTTTTTGAGAGAGAGAGAGAGAGAGACAGAAACAGAGAGAGAGAGGAGAGGAAGCCATAGAGAATGGACACACCAGCAGCCTCTCAGCTGCTGAGAAGGAAATCCAGATGTGTGCACCCCCTTGTGTTCAAGTTCGGCATTGATCCCTTGCATCACTTTGCATCTGGCTAAGCTTGGGACCTGGAGATTGGAACCACTGGAGAATGGAACCAGTGTTCTTTGGCTTAGGAGGCAGGTGCCTTAACTGCTAAGCCATTTCTCCAGCCCAAGATGTTACTCTTTTAAAAACTTCAAATATATATACTTATTCCATCTCTGAATGTAACACTTGGTAACACTGTTACCATACATCTTTACTTTATTCTAAAGCATTGTAATTTAAAATTTAAAGCCAATGCAATTAATTTTATATCTCTAAAGTTGGGTATTTTCTATCTTGGGTGTTTTATCCATCATTATTTACATGAACAGTTCTGTGTTTTGGTCAATATTCAATGTCACAATCAACTTTGGTTTCAGGAATTAGTGGTCTTCACTGTCAACTTGCTGGGTTTTAGAGTCACACAGGAGGCAAACATCTGTTCATGTTACAAAAAATGTTTTCAGAGATTTAAGACTGTCAAGGTGGGTAGCACCATCCCACCAGCTGGATTCCTGAACTGAATAAAATGTAGAAATCAAGTAAAGCACCAGCATTGATCTGTCTTGACTCCCAGGCTGCAAATTCAATGAAACATACATTTCTTGCTCCTTGTTCCCCTCCCTTCATGATGGACTATGGGCTCTCAAACTGTGAGTCAATAAGACACTCTTTTCCTTTCTCAGCCTTTCTGTCCATGAGCAGAATTTTTCATGACTACTATATGCATTCTTCTGTCTCTATGGACCTTCTTGCTTCTTACTCATACAAATTTCCCTTTCACCCCTTCTCCCACAGGCTTTCTGAGAGTGTAAGGTAATATGCTTGAACAATATATCTTATATTTAAGCTTTTCTTACTCTCCTTAGTCAGAGTCATAAGTCACTATTTTGTTTTCCTAATGATGAGTGGGGAGTTTATCTGAAATACAGAAGAAGAAAAAGTCATTGAAATTCTTACACAGCACATGGAGTAGTTGACTTATGTACCCATGTTCATGAACTTTGACAGTTTTTGAGACAGGATTTCAGTCTGTATCCCAAGCTGACCTGGAACCCATTGTGCACTTTAGGACATCCTCAAAAGTGTTGCCATTCTGCTGATTCAGCCACAAACAATGGAATTATATGCATGAACAGTCCAGTATGCCCCATATGAACTAGGAAGTAAGAGGAAGGTTTTAATCCTTGTTATGCCTATGAAACTGAGCATTTTTGCAATATTTTTAAACTACAATAAACTCATTTTTAAAATGGGAATTGTAACGCTTTCCATGTAAAGAGTTAATGGACATTATAGTCTTTTTATTAAGGAAAATTGTATTATATAATGGACATCATCATGGGAATAATAGAGACATGTGGAAATACATCAGAATTTTCTAAATGTTTACTTTGGCATGTTGCTTTATTAGCCTAGTGATTTTGGTGACTATACAAGGGACAAGGGTATACACAGATTTACCATTAAATTCTGATGTTTACGAAATTACTTTACTTAATTAAAATACTTCATTGTTTTCTAATAATTAAGCACAATGTTTATTTATTTTTTTCTTTTTGCTGCATACACTGTGTATATTAAGTGTAATGGTATCATCATTACCTTTTCACTTCAAGGCAGACCAATGTAAATGATTTCAAAGTAAAATATCTTGGAAGGTATCCCCACCTCACTTAAAAACAAAACAAAACAAAACAAAACAAACAAACAAACAAAAAAAAAACTCATTAAAGACTCATTAAATTTGGCCCAAATTTACTTCAAACTTTTTGTTTTCTTTTGGAGAGCTTTTATTCATCCTTCAGATATGGGTTTGTTAGTTAAATGCTTTTAGGCACAAAGTCAAATTTCTTGTAGATATAAATTATGTCAAAATTATAAGCCTTACTGAAAATCATTTGAGTATTGTAAGGAGTTTATTGAAGCAGAATGTAATAGACAGCTTCAGGTAGCTGAGATGAAATTCTAGAACAGGCAACAGTATGATGGAAGGGATTTATTCAAGCTGAAATAGCTAGGGGAAGTTCCATAATGGCAGAAGAAGTTGGTTGGTCTGCTTTTACAGGACAAAACACAGAAAGAAAAGCCACAAGTCACAAGACACACAGCACACTTCAGAACTCCAGGTGGAACTAGGCACTTTGCATAACTTTGGACTGGAATTTCAAACCCATGAGCACAACTTAAAACCTTCCCAGTGACACATCCTCTAGTCAGGTGGCTGCAGATCTAAACTACAAACTAATAAACCACTAAATATTTTTGGGACCATCTATTCAAACTACCACAAATACCTCATGAATGATATGGAAAAGTGAATTCACTTTGAAAATTTCATTGTCATGTTCGCCTGATATAATATTCCCCAAATACATGTTTCCATGATCAATAATTCAGTGTAATTTTGGAGGGACTTCCAGTCAAGATGGTGTCAGCCTAACCACACTTTAGCTCAGAGGGCAATAGCAGGCAAGATCTTTGGGGTTCCAGGGTTAGCAGGTCCTTGCAGACCTACAGTGGTAGGGCACGGAGGAACACAGTAGGAAATCCACTGATCCCCACACTCTCCAATAGCCCACTAGTCACCCAGATCCCTCAAGCAGCCATCAGAGCTCAGCTGCCACACTGCAGACCAGGTTTGCTCCCCACTACCTTCAGGCTCAGTAGATCTGAACCAGGAACCTCGAACCTTTTCCTGCACAAACCAGCTCTCATTCCTCCCTCCTTCCTGCAGGTTTACTCCCAAAAGCTATACACCCCCTCACCTTGCCATGCCACCAAGTCTATGCCACAGAATCTGCCCCACCAGATCTACATCACTGAATCTGCACTATTGGATCCTTACCATCCCATCCTCCAATCCATCATGACACAGGGTCTGTGTTATCCCATTCCCCCTCCACACTGGGTTACAGGGTCCCTGCCAACCCATCCCCTGTCCCACCACCCACCAATGGGTTTGCACCATACCATTGCCCCATCCTGCCATCTTCCAACAGGTACATGTTGATCCATCCCCCCACAATGCCACTTGCCTACATCCTGTACCATCCCATTGCCCCTGCCACCCACCAATATGTCAGTGCTATTCAATCCCACCCACCTCACCACCTTCCTCAGAGATTGTGCAGTCCCCAGCCTCCTCTCTCTACCAGGTCTCTGGGTCCAAAACAGGGGCATGGGCTTCTCCCACCTGAGCAGACAGGCCCCCTTGCCATCAAAAGCCTAATCTAGTCAAACATAGAAGGGAATAATCACAGAATATAATTCAAGGGTAAATGACAGCTTCCTCCTGAATTACATAAGATTCCCACACTGTGATAGGCAGACCACAGAAGAAAGAGAACAACAGGAAACATCAAATGGAAGGAACCCCAACAAGGTTGGTAGTCCCAAAATGGAAGTGTCTAATCAAATCATAAAAGAAATAACAGGATGAGAACCCAAAAATTAAGGCACAAGGTATGTGACCCTGACAAAGCAGATGGCATAACTTGCAGAAAAATAAACAAAATACTAACAATTGTGTGAATGTTTTATTTACTAGGTTGGACCTAATAGTAAAAAACTAGAGAGACTTCCAAAGAGAGTTAAGTGATCTGAAGGAGGACCCCCCCCCGAAAAAAAAATAAGACCTCAATAATAAGCTGGATAAGCTCAACAAAGTCATAAATAAATGGAAGGATGAATTAAAAGAAGCATTTAGAAAAACAGAAAATGATCTGAAAGGGGAATTTGACAGAAGGGGGGATAGTATACAGAAAAGTGCAATAACAAATACAAACCAAATTGAACAAAATACTTGTGAACAGAACCTGAGGGAACTGTGAGATACCCTTAAACATCCCAACATTCACATTATGTGTATATAAGAAATGGAAGAGCCAGACATGGTGGCACATGCCTTTATACCTAGTACTTGGGAGGCAGAAGTAGGAGGATTGCTGTGAGTTCAAGGCCACCCAGAGAATATATAGTGAATTCCATGTTAGCCTGAGATAGAGCGAGACCCTATCTGGAAACCCTCCCCCCAAAAAAAAAAAAAAAATCAGACCAAAGACATGGATAACTTCTTCAACAAAATTATTGAAGAAAAATTTCCCACCCTCTCAAAGGAGAGTTCCATTAAGATATAAGAAGCTAACAGAATTCAAACACACTGGAGAAACTCTCCAGGCCATTAAGACTATAAAAACAAAACATCAAGAAAGTCCTAAAAGCAGCAAGAGAGAAACAACCCATTATATGTAAATGTAACACAATCAGAATTACCTCAGACTTCTCAAGTAAACCCTGAAAGCCAAAAGAACCTGGAATGGAACACTGTAAAGTCTAAGAACCTATGGCTTCCAACTCGAACTACTGCAAACAGAAGAAGTATCCCTCTTAATAGATGGCAAAAGAAAACCTTTCCATGATAAAAGTCAACTCTACAACTATGTGAATGCAAAGCCAAACCTACAGAGAGTACTTCAGATAATTCTCCGCATAGAAGAGACAAACAACAAATCTCAAGACACTGCTAAAAATAGACCATAATAAGCAAACCTAGAGAATGCTGAAGGAACTACAAAGGCCAAGTAATCACCAAACTCCATAAAGCACCACAATATGGCAGGGATTTAATCAAACTTCCCATTTATTACTCTAAATATTAATGATCTTAATTCACCCATCTTGAGACACAAGGTAACAAGAGTGGATCAGAAGAAAGGACCCCTCAATCTGTTGTCTTCAAGAAACCCGCCTCATCACTAAAGACAGACACTTCCTCGGGATTAAAGGATGAAAAATGATATTACATGCAAATGGAAATAAGAAACAAGCAGGTGATGTTATACTAATATTGATAAAATATACTTCAAAACAAAAGTAATCAAAAAAAGACAAAGAAGACAACTTCTAACTCATCAAGGGAATGAAACAACAAGATAATATCACAGTCACCAATCTTTATGCACCAAACACCAAAATTCCTAAACTACTTGAGAACAAAGCAGAAATAAACACCAACACCATCATAGTTGGGAACTTGAATATTCCACTGTCATCAATAGCTAGATCATCCAAATGGACTATCAATAGGGAAGTATGAGAGTTCAACAACAACAAAGATCAACTAGACCTAAAGGACATCTACAGAACATTCTACCTAAAATCTATAGAATACACATTCTTCTTAGCAGTCATTGCAACCTTATCCAAATTAGATTATAAAGAGGGCCATAAAGCCTGCTTCCCATATATTAAGAAAAAATGACATAATTTCCTACATGATGTCAGACCACAATGCTTTAAAGCTAGAAATTAACAAGAGATACACTAGGAACTCCATGATCTCCTGAAGTCTGAATGGCACACTTTTAAACAATAAATGAGTAGTGGATGAAATAAAAAAAAAGGAGATTGTAAAATTTCTATAATTGAATGACAATGAGAACACATCACAACAAAACTTATGGGGCACAATGAAGGCAGTCCTTAGGAGAAAATTCACAGCACTAAATGCTGTGAATAACAGCTGCAAATAACAAAGACAGAGATCCCAAAACAATAGCCTAAACATACATCTAAAGGCATTGGAAAAACAAGAAGAATCCAACCCTAAAGTTCCAGAGGGAAAGAAAGAATCAAGATCAGAGCAAAAATCAATGAACTGAAAACTCAGAAAACAATAAAGAAAATTGTTACAACAAAGAGCTGGTTCTTTGAAAACATAAACAAGTTTGATAAACTGCTGGCCAGTTTGATCAAGCAAAAACAAAGAGATGTTTGCAATATTAGAACAAAATTAGAAAATAAAAAGGAGAGATCACAACAACAAGCATAAGTGAAATTGAAAGACTCACCAGGACTTACTTCCAAAACATCTACTCTACAAAACTGGATAATCTAGAAGAAATGGATAAATTGTTTACATGCCACTTACCAAAACTAAACTCAGAGCAGATTAATCTCCTAAACAAACCTATCACACTCATTGAGATTAGAAAGGTAATCAGAAAACTACCTATAAAGAATAATTGAGGACTAGATGGCTTCTCAGCCAAATTCTATCAAACCTTCATGAAAGAACGGATACCAATTTTTGTCTCTTTAAATCTTAGCCATCATCTCCAAACCTCTCACAATATGCTCTGAGTGCTGACTCACAGAGATCTTGACTCTTCCACAATTGGCCTAGCCTGGAACATTTCCCTTGACATGAGAGTGGAAGCCCCAGTGAACCTATAATCTTTGCATCTTTCATACCTGAAAAACAGGCATCACATGGGCAATGCCAAGGTTTCCCACCAGCTCCAGGAAGGGTCATAAACACACAGAAATCATCTGAATCTTTGACTGAATCAGGAAAAACATGGTGTTTTTATGCTTTGTGTATTTAACATGCATTATAAGATTTTCAAAGGCACAAATTTAGCAATAATAGAAAAACTTTATACTTTTGATCCAAACATGTGTGCAGTCAGGCCAATTCCTGAGATCAAGGCATCTCTCATATTACCCTAGTGCAAAGTATGTTACTTCTTTTCAAAATTGCTAATGTATTTAGTAATAAGAACATCCATGTCTCTAAATTTAAAACTACTGATATTCTGAATAAAATGCATTTTGTCCATATCTTTCTGTTCAGTTTTTTCATCATTCTCTCTATAAATCTGGTAAAAAACAGATTAAGAGCCGTACATCAATCTCAGAGCCATTTTCGAATCTCTTTCAACAAACTTAAACCTAAGCTATTATTTCTAGATTCATCCTCATTCAGAAATTCAGACTGTAAACAAATATAGACAAATTATTTGCTACAATGCATTACATATATGACCTTGCTGAAACATACATGGCTCCAGTCCAATTCCTAAATGATACTAATTTAATCTAGAACTTTCCGAACATAGTCTCTGCGTTTCTGGTCTTTCTGAGCTCCCAGAAGAATTGTTCATTATGGTTTATTACAGCAACCTAAGCTTTTTACCAAATTGCTTCCATAAAGTCTTCTTGATTCCTGCCACAAACTAGAATCAAAGCTTAACACTCTCATTGTCGTTTGTTAACTGCATCTGTCCTGGCAATTTTCTGCATTTTACTCCCCCAACCCCCACACAATAACAAAGTACTTGAACCCCTTGACCACAGCAAAACAATAACTATTGGAAGAAATGTATATTTTAGTTTACTATTTGGAACACTTCAGACCACAGCCTCCAGCTCCATAAAGTCTGGACCTGTGGGTAGGCAAAAGACAAGGACATTCACCTAATGCTTCCAGGAAGCAGAGAATGAGGAATTGAATGGTGACCAGGTCTAACCTTACAAGTTGATGCCAAGTGACATACTCTTTGAGGCCCAGGCTAGCTCTGACTTCATGGAGACCTTTATAAATCTCCCAACACCTCTACCAGTACAGACAAGTTTCCTACACATGAGCCTGTGGGGATCATTTAATACCTCAAACCATTACACCTGTGAAAATTTTCAATTCAGACCCTGATGTGGTACATGCCTTTAATGCCAGTACTGGGTAGGCTGAGGTAAGAGAATTGCTGTGACTTTGAGGACACCCTAAGAGTCCATAGTAAGTTCAAATTCAACCTGGGCTAAAGTGAGACCCTGCCTCAAGAAACAGGAAAAAAAATTCAACTCAATCTCTCAATTTTATAATCAAGCATTTCCACTCTTTTTTTTTTTTTCTATGATCCCTCCTCCATGATACTCCTGTCTAAATTTTCCACAAAAATAAAGGGTTATGTAATTATAATTAATTATGAATTAATTTGCAAGAAGGTAGGGAGGGAGGGAGAGAAATAGACCCAGAACAGCATTCATTTTGTTCCAGATGCAGGGAACATTTTGTGCATCAAGCTTCATGTGGGTACTGGGGAACCAAACCGTTTCCATCAGTCTTTGCAAGCAAATGCCTGAGTCATCTCTTTAGCCCCTAGAGTTTTAATGTTAAGTAAATAAAAGTAATATAAAGACATCATGCACCCTACACAATTTTGTTCTTTTCTAGTTTAGATATAAACTTTTGGTTTTCTGGATTAAGAAAAATCCTGGTATCCTGCTACTATGGCTTTAGCTGTCTGTCCTTTTAACTGCTTGCATCTTAAAATATTCTTTAGGTGCAATTTCAATACTATCAAAGTCTCCCTCTCCATATAAATACACCAACTATTATAATGAATTCATTTCATGGGCTTAATTTAAGAAGTCCATAACTTCTTCAACTATTTTCCACACATGTATATAGATATCATTTTTCATCTTCTTGAAGCAGCTTTTTTTTGTGTGTGTTTGGAGACATTAGTGTTATTGTATGCATGGGTCATGTCTAAGTATTCATGTGACTTGGTGGGTGTGGGAAGAGCTGATCCAAGGATGTGATTGCCCTTTACCAATCATAAGTTATCTGGCTGTTCAAAGAAATGAGAAGACTGCATTATTACCCTGCACACGGGATTGCTAACTATTCTATTAATCTTTGTCATAGATGTCCTGAGAAAAGAATATGAAGGTAATTCATAAGTGCAGAAGTTTTGGAATAGTTTTTGTTTGTTTGTTTGTTTTGTTTTGTTTTGGTCTGTAAGTTTGATTCACAGTCTCTAAAGATTGTTTTAATAGCCTAAGAATTAAACATCTTCTTCCCTGGACTTAGTAGTGAGGGAGGCTACATCACAGCCTACAGTACACTGATTTTAGAAGAGCGAAGGGACTGTTTCTTGAGAGATATTAATCTGTTTCCAATTTTCTTATAAATATCTGATAAACATTAGTATCTGACTCTTCCCACATCAAGTTGGAAGTAGAAGATAGATCTGCATGGCTCTCATTACAAGAAAGAAAGCTTGCTTTAAATAAGATAACCTTTTACTCTCTTTCCTGTATTTTGTCCTGTATTTTGTAAGAATACAGTTTATTTTAGTAAACAGAATGTTTAAATTTAACTTGCATTATTATATTAAATGTGACTAGAAATTAAATAATTAAGAGGACTTTGTTGGTATCATGACAGAGGTCATAACTGAATAAAGAAAAAGACACGGAATCAAATTTACATACTATTGTGACATGTTCAATCATGAAGCTGTGTATATAAAAGCTACTAAACATGCATTAAGTCATCCTGTGCTAGAGTGAAACCCTGTTTCAAAAAATAAATAAGTAGGGCTGGAGAGATGGCTTAGTGGGTAAGGCACCTGCCTCCTAAGCCTAAGAACACTGGTTCCAATCTCCAGTGGTTCCAATCTCCAGGTTCCATGTTTAGCCAGATGCAAAGATATGCAAGGGCGCAATGCTGCGCTTGTCCACAATATGGCGCATGCATCTGGATTTCATTCACAGTGGCTGAGAGGCTGCTGGCACGCCCATCTCTGTCTTTCTCTCCCTCTCTCTCTGTCTCTCTGTCTCTCTCCTAAAATAAATAAATAAATAAATAAATAAATAAATAGCACTTAGTAAGCGCCAAGAATTCTCTATATCCAGAGAAATTAAATGAGGTACATAGAGGGTACAAAACATGATTTATTATAGGGTATGCACCTTTAGCTTAAGAGGGACATGTTCCAAATTCTTTAATTAATATGAATTTTAAATTAGCTTTTATTTATTTTATTTGAGATATAAACTGAAAAGTGTCTAGGCCCATCAGCAGGTTGCCACTATGACAAAAAAACGGATGCATGTGCCACTTTATGCATCTGACTTTATTTGGGTACTGAAAAATCAAAACCAGGCTGGCAGCCTTTACCAGCAAGTAGTCTTAACCTTTAAGACATTATACCAGCACAATTTATGCAACTTTTAATTTTGCACATATGTAGATATAGCTACTTAGTAAATATTTTGTATGTCTAAATATATATAATTAACAATCTGTTTTAAACACGTTTAATTGCTAAGATTGTTTAATCTGTATTGTTTTTATGATTTACTATTACTCATTGTTTTTAGCCTCCTTTTGTATTTTTATACTTAGTGAAATCCAATCCCATTGAAAGACTGATTGTAATTAGACTTCCTTCCTATGAACCCTCCTAGGATGAAATAACCAGGAAACAGATTCAGTTTAATATGGCTATTCAGTAAAAGGGAAAAGTATTCCACTGACAATATGTAAGCACATGCCATGAATAATGGGTGGTTGAGACCCAAATTCACTCTATAAGTGTGATCAAATCACAGGCTAAAACATTAAACTTAAGTAAGTTTTAAGCTGATAATAGTTCCAGAGGTTCAGGTAGAAGTAAATTTCAATCATGCTTAAAAGAACTGAACTTAAACCCAAAGATTCAAAGGAAACTTCAGGGTAGGGACATGGATCCCCTGTTATGGTGGATGCTTTCAAAACCTAATGATCTGGGTTCGATCCCCCAGTACCCATGTAAAGCCAGATACACAAAGAAGTTCATTCATCTGGAGTTTATTTACAGTGACACCATGACATGGCATGCCCATTTTCTCTTTCTCCTCTCTCTCTTCCTTCTTGCAAATAAATAAATAAAGTAAAAATATTAATTAAACAAATCGCCAGGACTGGAGAGATAGCTTAGCAGTTAAGTGCTTGCCTGTGAAGCCTAAGGACCCTGGTTTGAGGTTCAGTTCCTCTGTACCCATGTAAGCCAGATGCATAAGGTGGCACATGCATCTGGAGTTCGTTTGCCATGGCTGAAGCCCCTGGCATACCCATTTTCTCTCTCTAGCTCTCTCTCTCTCTCTCTCTCTCTCTCTCTCTCTCACCTCTTTCTCTTTCTGTCTATCTGTTGCTAATAAATAAAAATAAAAAAAGTTCAGAGGTCAAAGTTCACAGATAATATAATGATGCTACTTAAATGATAGCCAGCACAGACAGACTACTAAGGCAGAGCCTTGGAAACTTCAGACATGGATGTCATATGAACATGTGTATGGTGGAGTTGGAACTCTTGAAATTCGTCATCAACTATTTACATGATCTTAGGGTTAACTGTCAGTTCCGTGTCAGTCATGGGGAGGTGTTGTTTGCAAAGAATTCTGCAATCCAGGGCACAGTTCAACAAATACCGCCAGTGTGTTGCTCGGGGAAGGTGCAAAGACATGCACAGCAATTTAAGAGCACATGTCTGTGAGAAATAGGAATTTGAAAGATATGACTAATTTGTAACTTTTCCGAAAATTAAGCATAAGTATATAAAATATTTCTGATCTGTAGCTGCCACACTAGCTATCATTATCAAAAGGGATTTTCAAGCATGCATAGAATAAATATACATTCGTGTCAAGGAAGGAAACAAAAGAATAGATACTCGTGCCTCAATTAATTTCCAGTTTCTGCATGTGAGTGTAAACCATAACAGACCAAGGGAACAATGCCAATTATTGTTGAGATTTAAAGTTAGATTTAGAACATTAATTTTCGGCAATGACTAGATGGCTGTAAAATTGCAAAGCTCATAGTGAGTTTGTGATGGACGACTTTAAGTATCTTAGGATGTTCACCTTTCTACTCTGGAACATGTGGGTCCTATGTGCCATTTACAGTTTCTGAATAGTAGCTTCAACTCCAAAAAAGATAAAATAATGAGTATTTTGTTATGCCCTCATGTGGGATATACTCTACTATAAAACAGTACAAAACCTATAAATACCTTAAAAATACGGACAGGGATGGAGGGATGGCTTAGTGGTCAAAGTGCTTGCCTGCAAAGCCAAAGGACACAGGTTCGATTCCCCAGGACCCATATAAGCCAGATGCACAAGGTGGCACATGAGTCTGGAGTTGGTTTGCAGTGGCTAGCGTCCCTGGCACACCCATTCTCTTTCTCTCTCTCTTGTTTTTTCTCTATCTGACTGTTTTTTTTTTGTTTTGTTTTTTTTTTTGTTTTGTTTTGTTTTGTTTTTTGTCAAGGTAGGGTCTCACTCTAGCCCAGGCCCAGGTTGACCTGGGATTCCCCTATGTAGTCTCTCAGGGTGGACTTGAACTCCCAGCGATCCTCCTACCTATTCCTCCAAAGTGCTGGGATTAAAGGCGTGCACCACGACACCTGGTTTATCTGACTCTTTCTCTTCCCCCCTCTCAAATAAATAAAAATTAAAAGAAATAAGGACAGATGTGTGAGTTCACTCTGATGATCCCAGGACTCTGGAGACTGAGGGAGTAAGACTAGAGTGAGTTAGAAGGCAGTCTGGACCTAATGGTGAGTTGTATTAGCATGGAATTCATAGCAAGAATTTGTTATTAAAAAATAGGGATTGAGCTGTGGCTCGAAAGATAAAGGAACTTGCTTGCAAAGCCAGACAGCCTGGATTTGATTCCCCAGTACCCACATAAAGCCAGATGCAAAAAGTGGTGCATGCATCTGCAGTTTGTTTACAGCAGCAAGTCCATTCTCATTCATTCATTCTCTCTCTCTCTCTCTCTCTCTCTCTCTCTCTCTCTTCAAATAGTAAATATGAAAACAAAATTAAAAACCTCCCCTTTGTTTTGTTATGTTTGCATTTTAATGCACTGAATGCTTTTGATTTTTTCTTCTAATTTGTAATAACAACAACAACAACAAAACAACAAAGAATAATGTTCTCTTCAGATCTTTCCTTATCTTTCTCTAAGCTTCTCTTTATAGAGCTGTGTCCTCAACACCTGAATCACAGGGGGCTGGAGAGGGTATGATGAAGACTAACCTCAATCTTCTCCTGTTTCACTTTCTCTCACTCCCTTTTCTTTCTCTTCTCTCCTTCTCTTTCATAGTGCGTATATTTTTCCTTCCTTCTATTGCCTTGGCACTGACCTGTAACTCCCAATACCAGCATGTGTTTAACATCCACAATGATCTGTTGATCAGAGAGACCTAAAAGGTTTCCCAAAAGAAGACATATTTCTGTCATAGTATTTGATGACCCACCAAAGGTTAATGGTAAGATCCTACTGTCAAAGACAGCACATGCTTTTGGGATGGAATATGGATTGACCTGGTTTTGAATCTGGAAGAAAGGCAGTCCCCAGACAGTTAGCTTGTCTAGTACAGAAGGTGTTACATGAGGGACTGGGGTAAAATTACCAACATCTGACTAAGCAACTTGTGGTCTAAGCTACTCAGCAGCAATCAACCTGATGTGATGCTCCCACAAGGGCAATAGTGGCACACAGCCATGGTGAGTTACCAACTGCTCTTGATTTGGCTAACAGATCAGCTCAGTGGAAGGGAACCCATACCTGAAAAGGGGAAACAAGTGAGAAGTATATCCAAAAATGAGCCCTCTCTCCAATATCAAAGTCCCACCAATATTGGTATATAAGAGGGCCAACACCTATTAAATTCTCTCTAAAATAATAATGGTTATCCATGTATCATGCACTGACCTCACTCTCCATTGGAGAACTTGCTTCTCTTTTTCAGATGGATGCAGAACCTGAGGAGAGAATCAGCCCATTGGACCTCAACAGGGGACCAGCTGAAGCCATAGAGTAACTGGGGAAATGAGCACAAGTGCTGCTTTCTCTGTGCACCTGTTACCAGCACAAGGGTGAAGGACACAGAGAACACTCAACTCCTACTGTAGCAGACAGCTTCAGGTTTGCTGGAGATGAACTTCCAGACCAGACACAGTTATGGAGGAAGGGATATTATTTATTGAAGCTCACAGATCCAGGGGAAGTTCCATAATGGCAGAAGAAGCGACCTGCTCTCCACAGGGCCAAGCAGAGAGAGAAAAGCCAACCAGCCATCACAGCACACAGAGCAAAAACTACTGCCAAAAGGTCACACAGGAACTTCAGGAACACCTGCTAGGCACATTTGCATATCTTTACAATGGAATCTCAAACCCACACCATTAACACTTTAAGAGCGGCCCCCAGTGACATTGCCTCTAGCAAGGTGATTGCAGATGCAAACTATAACTAGTAAAACACTGAATATATTGGGGGACATATATTCAAACTACCACACCTACCTAATCATATATCCAGAGATACAGAGACTCCCATGAAGTCGTCACTGAAATAGACCTAAAATGAACCCAACATGGCTCAGAGAAATTCATAGAAGAGGGGGTGGAAAGATTGTTAGAGCCATGAGTTAGGTCATTGTGCACACAGACATTGCCTTTCCCCCATAACTGATGGCTACCCCTACAAAGCAATTCCCACAGTCTCTATGGGGGGAGAACAGGAAGAAGGCTAAAGATGGTACCATCATGGCTGTATATGCACTATTTACATAACTAATAAAAAATTTAAAATGTGCTCATGCTAGTGATTTCATCTTGCTCAATGCCTCCTGACTTTCAGTAACTTCAATTAGGTTTTTCTACATTGCTAAATAATTCCTATGATCAACACACAGCATTTCCACCTTCAGCATCTTGTTTTATGTGAAAAATTTCACACAGTTACTCGGGTGACTTGCTTTTCTCACTGTAGAATTCAGGGCAGCCCATGTCTTTCCCCTCTTGGCTTGCTGTCTGCCTTTTTAAGATACAGTTTACTTCATCTGCAGGTTTTATGAATTCCAAATATGCTGACTTGTATTCACTCCCATTCTGGTTTTATTACTTATTTTTGCACATGTTCTGTCATGTTTGTGTTAGTTTTAATATAATTTACTGATAAGTTCAATTTCCATTCCTAACCAAGAAATCTTATTTGAATACAGAATATTTAACCAATAACAGAATGAAACATATAAATATATTAGGGACATGTCAAGATAAACATGTGTATGACAAGTGGAATTCAGACCTCCCACACAATTTGCTGGTTTTCTGAGGTCTGCTTAAAATGTGGCCCATATCTTTTACTTCTTTCTAATCAATAAAGATGGAAAAAGACAATTAGAAGTTTCTTTTATAATTGTATCCCACTGTATTATAACTTCTAACCCACTAGCCACCTTTCTTCCTTTATATCCAACCCTATGAACTTTGATGATTCATGTGAGCATGCCCTGAGGTCTAAGGCTGAAGAAACTTATGGCAATGGCCAATGACTCCCAGCATATTGGCATAAATAACCAGGAAACTTGACACCATCCATCAATTTGTGCACCCCTGTGTGGTGACATCAAATTCTGTGGTTTACATTTTTGAAAATCAGCCATTGAGAAATATATTACTGATACATATGATAGTAGAAGGTATAAGGACCTATTAAAATATCTAAAACTGTAGGGGTGGTTTATAAACTAAGCTATGAGAAGGAGGAATAGCACAGAATACTATAAATTTTATTTTGCTGGCAACAGCTTTTTTTCTCCATTTTCTTTGGCAGATCTGATGAAGTAAGTCACAGAATGCAGAAATGAAAATGGTAAGAAACTAAGAATGTAGTATGGCTGAAAAATATCAAGGGGTGATGCACTTATCATGTAATGGAGTCATTTCCACCCAACAAAAATGGAAACATGCCAACATCTCTATTTAATTGGAAGCAGTTATATGTTAAATAAAACTTAAATCATGGCCTCTGAAAGTTTAATCAGATGCTGAAGCTCAGCTGTGCTTGAATTTCTGCTTCCATCAACTCTGATACATATATATATATATATATATATATATATATATATATATTATTACTATTTATAATTACATTTATGGTAACATTCTTTAAGCCATTAACATTATTTAAGTTTATTAATTAGCAAAAAAATAAAGAGAAAGAGTGTAAAAGATTACTGTTTTCTGTTACTCCCCAAGTTTCTTTCTTCCTAAATGTCTACATATTCTATATGTTGATAATTGGCACCTCAATCCACTTACATATTCCAAAAGTGAGAATAATCTTTAGAATCTCTGTTGTAGTTCAAAATTAAAATATTTCCAATAGGTTCATATTTGAACACTCATGCCCCATCTTGTAGTACTATCTGGGAAGCCGTTGGGACATTTTGGAGCCCTGATGAGTGTGACTAGAGATGGGTCCTGTGGTTTTACAGCCTTGCTCTATTGTTGCTCATTCTTTGCTTGCTGCCTCCACCCCAATGTGACCAGCTGGCTTCCCTTGCTATTGTAATGTCTGTCTCACATGATAAGTTATATCCCCTCTGAACTTTAAGTAAGAATAACGCCTTCCTTCATTAATATCCAAAATATAATGAAATGGCTATCTTAATTCCTCTCTTTAAATGGTATTGTTTCTGTTGTTTCTTCACATGCCAAAATGCTTCTTTCTCCAGTAGGAGAATCTGCTCTTTCTTGTGAAAATGAGACTTTCTCTTGGGTATTTAGGAGCTATTTCCATTTATTTTTTATGGCTTACAAAACAACCATATCCTCAAAGAATGTTTCACTGGCTATGCATCCTACAGAAAGTATACTTTTATCATTACACCATTTCTCATAGCATATCTAGCAAATTAATCATTTATTATCCATCATTTGCTTAAGTTTTTTGCATTCCACCCATAAAGAAAGAAGAACAATCACTGTTTTTTGAATAATTATTGATTTCTAGTCATTAAGAAATATATCTTACGTAGAATAAGTGCCACATGAATACTATTAATGATTGTAGTAATTAATTATATGGAATTATCAATTAACTCAGAAAAATCTATCTACTTTGCCTATTACAGTACTTTTGTGAACTGGAATTTAGATAAAACTCAGCAGAAAATCTTCATAAATTCATAATTTAATGCTAACCTTTTAGAGATGTTTATCATATTCTTAAATTGTCTTTGATTGTTTTTATCTATTTGTCAATATTAGGATGTTATAACACTATTTTCCTTGTGAATATAATTATCTATCTCCTTTTAGTTTAAATTCTGTCATTTAGGCTATTTTTTCATAGATTTAGTTTATTGCTGTGTTTTCTACTTAGTACAAATACTAATTTCTGTTTATGTTCCAGGATCAATACTTGTTTTCTAATTTAAAGCTCTTTGGCCTTCATAGGTTGCAAATTAATTCAAAGTCAGAATATCTTGTGAAATGAGCTGAAAAAGTCACTGAGTAGAAGTGTCCTATATTCAAATGGGATTGAAATATAGATATTACAATGTAAAAATACATTGTTCACTGAAATTGTTATGTGATAGACAAAGTAAAATAACACATACTATCAACTGCACAGGCTATATACATATATATATATATATATATATATATATATATATATATATATATGTAGAGACAGAGAAAGAGAGAGAGAGAAAGAGAGAATGGTCACACCAGGACCTCTAGCCACTGCAAACAAACTCCAGACACATGCTGCAGCTTGTGCATCTGGCTTATGTGGGTCCTGGTGAATTGAACCTAGGTCCTCTGGCTTTGCAGGCAAGCACTTTAACCACTAAGCCATGGCTCCAGCCCCAATACATTTTTATTAAAATACAACCTCACTTAGCAAGAAACTTTTTAGCTAAGCAAAATATTTCAATTGTATTTATGAATATTTCTCGTACATTCTGTTTCTTTTGAAATAGTATTTGGAAGTTTAAGTTTTTTTTTTTTTAAACAAAAGCAGCTCAAAGAAGGAATATAAAATCTTTGTTACCAAATTGATGTTTCTATGCTGTTTTTGGCTAAGTGTCTAGAAACCCATAGAGTGCCAGGCACACTCAAGATAATCTTCTTCCAGGTCAAATGAATTTGTAATCCATAACTATGACTGTGCAGAGCAAGAAGCCTATATATGAAGTCTACATTTGCTAGAAACTGGACACTTTTTATTCTGGGACATCTGTATCAGTTGTGTTAATGTCAGAGTTCAAATTCATTCCAGAATCCCACAAAACTTGCATGGAATGCTTTTCTGCTATGCTTCCTTATTTATTTGCACAAGGAAACTTCCATTCATATAATACTTAGATACCCACTATAATAAATCATTTAGTAAAGTTTCTTGTATGAACTGTGTATCTCATACTTTCATAAGTCTCCATGACTTTCCACAGAGATGTTTCTTATCAGAAAAATGAATTATATTCACTCAAATCATTATCTCAAACTCACCTCTGGAAAACCTTTAATGAAGACAAACAGACACACACACACACACACACACACACACACACACACACACACACGGTTTGTTTTCAAGTAACTAATATCTCCTGAAATAGGGCTCCATAGTATTTGAAAAGAAGAAAAGCAGAACAATTATACAAACATGGCTGTATACACACTCTGCACGTAACTCATAAAGAAAAAAAAAAAAAAAAGAGTTCCACAAATTCAAGAACAACCTGGCTAAATAGTGCTATAGGTCAGCCAGGGCATCAAGTATAAAATGAAATAAGAGCTCAGAGTGCTGCATACCTTTAATCTCAGCACTCAAGACACATAAGTAGGAGGATCCATGTGAGTTTTAGACCACTCTGAGACTACATAGTGAATTCCAGTCAAACTTACCTTGAAAAAAACAAAATAAATAAATAAATAAATAAATAAATAAATGTAAATAAATAAAATAAAAACATAAAATAAAAACATAAAATAAGGGCTAGAGAGATGGCTAAACGGGTAAGGCACTTGTTTTCAAAGCCAAGGGACCCAAGTTCAATTCCCCAGGACCTATGTAAGCTAGATGCACAAAATGATACATGCATCTGGAGTTCATTTGCAGCAGCTGGAGGCTCTGGCGTGCCCATTCTTTTTCTCTATCTTCCTCTTTCTCTGTCTTTCAAATAAATAAATAAAAATAAAATAGGAAAATGTAAAATGAAATAAAACAAAGAATGTGCAAACAGTATGTTACCTACAATTTTGAAGATATAACCAATAGTAATATTTAAATGTATTAAATCATTAAATTAAAAATGTAAATAAAAAAACAAAATTATTGATTTATATTTTTATAAATATATTTAAATTTATATTTTCATATTTTTAACAAAGGAAAACTAAACTAATATATCATGCAAAACTACATAAAACTATTCTCCTTAAATCTAATTTCAATAACAAAAACAAATTCAAACAAAATTATTTATGTAACTTCTACTATTTTTGAAAATAAATTAAATTTAATATTGTTTTCTAGAACAATTGTACTTAATGGAAGAGAAGTTGAAAGTGGCACTTGTTTGATTTGCTCATCTATGGGTCCACCATGTCAGAGATTTAAAAAATCATTTAATAAATTTTATGAAAATATCAGTAAGAACTATATTCTTCTGGGTTCTCCTTGAGCAACATAACCAATAGAATTACAATGTACATAAGAGGATGTATTAAATTACATCACATGATATGTGCTAGGAAGTAGTACTACAGTTGCCCCCATATCAGACATTGAACATTGACAGCTGCTCAGTCTGCCAAACTACATGCAGGACAAAGAGCCAAAGGAACCAGTCGCCCCTCAGTCCAAGAGGTCAAAACTATGGCAAAAGCCTGCACAAATGAGCAGCAAGGGGACCCAAGGCAAGATTCTAGCCAGTAAATAGGACAAGAAACAGGAGAAAAAAAGAAAACCTTGGGCCTTCTCCCAGAACATCTGTATAAAAATGTCCACTGTCGAAATGTCACCCACTCTGTAGGAAGGACTTTCTAGATCAGTCCATCGTGCCTGATCACATGCCCAAGACACACATCTCTCACTCCTTGCCTAATCTGACCAAGTTGCCATAAAACATAACTGTCACATTAGCTTGTCTACTTCCAGAAGGTGCTACATGAGGGACTGGGGGAAAATGACCAACATCTGCCAAGCAACTCTTGCTCAAAAATACTCAGCAGCAATCAACCTGCCCTGATGCTCACACAAGTGGAATACTGGCACATAGCCATGGTGGGTTACCAACTGCTCTTGATTTGGCTAACGTATCCCATCATACCTGAAACTGGAAAATAAATCAGAACCATATCCAAAAATGAGCCCACTCTCCGATATCAAGCTCCCACCAATAGTGGGATGCAAGAGGGCCTACACCTATTAAATTCACTATTAAAGAATAATGGTTATCCATGTGTTGTGCACTGACCTTACTCTCCATTGGGGAATTTGCTTGTCTTTCAGATGGACGCAGAACCTGAGGAGAGAATCAGACTATTGCACCTCACCAGGGCCCCAGCTGAAGCAATAGAGTTATAGGGGAAATGAGCAAGACTGCTGCTTTCTCTGTTCACCTGTTACCAGCACAAGGGTGAAAGAAACAGAGAACACTCAACTCCTACCAAATCAGATATCCAGAGGCACAGAGACTCCCAAGACATCCTCACTGAATTTGACCTAAAATGAACCCAACATTGCTCAGGGATATTAAGGGAAGAGGGGTGCGGAAAGATTGTTAGAGCCATGAGTTGGGTCATTGTGCAAAGAGACATTGCCTCTCCCCCACAACTGATGTCTAGCCCCACAAAGCAAGACCTATAATCTCCATGGGGAGAGGACAGGGAAAAGGTTAACCATGGTACCATCATGGCTGTATATACATTATATACATAACTAATGAAAATTAAAAAGTAAAATAAAATAAAAAAAACATAATTGTCACAATGCACATGTAGTATGTAAATTAATCAAGTTAAAAAATACAAACACAACCCTGGTATTCTGTGAATCAATTATTAACCAAAATGTGGAAAAATGCATGTTATGGGAAATGAGCTAGAGTCAAAAGACAAATATGGAAGTTTTCTTTCATATGCAAAATCTAGACTGTGAGTGTCTGTGTGTAGTATATGTGTGTTGAAAGTAAGACTATAATCATACGTAGTCATATGAAGAAAGAGGTAAGGAGGAAAATGCAAGTATTAGAGAAAACACAAAATATAACATCTTCACTTATATACAAAATCTAGATGGTACCCTAATGTAGACAGGTATATACGGCATGAAAACAGTTCACTCCCTTTTTGGGAAAATGTGTGGAACCAGTAAGAGGAGGAAAGAGGACACTATAAGATTTACAATTGAAAAGCAGAACTGATAGTTCCCATTATTAGATAACCACATTCAAATTCATTGCCTGCTAGTAAAATAGACATTACAGCTTAAATGAAGTAGTGATTGATTGGAGAACTACCCAATCCAGTACTTGTATAAACTCTTTGAAAGAAAAGAGCAAACGTCTTGAATAATATTGTATAAGATTTTATCATTGACCTCACGAAAATTTCAGGAATCTTCAGTGTAAATTTAATAGAAATTAGGAATGAAAACAAATAAACAAAACACTGTGGGATTCTATTGACAAGTACCCTTGTAAAGCTTGATGTATAAAGTGGCTCATGCATCTGGAGTTCATTTGTAGTAGCTAGAGGCCCTGATGCACCTATTCTCTGTTCACTGTCTATTTCTCTCTCATGTTCCTTGCAATTAAATAAATGAAATATTTTTAAAAATCTGTAAGCATTTTTAACGAGCCCATGGACATTGGTACTAAGAAAATAAAATACCAGTTTCATCTGTATATGTGTTTAAGAACAGAATTTAACCCTGTAAAATTCTTCACAGATTAAGAGTAAACAAAATAATGTAACATAAGATGTTTTCTATATCCTTAGTAATTTAAAAGCTGTGCCCTTAAAATCAATCATAAAAGGGGAAATTACAAAATAGCGAAATGTTACCTCGAAATAACTATGAGCCTAAAGTAGTCTTTACAAAAATTTGCAGTACTCTAAAATCATCAAACAAATGAAAATGAGTAGAAATTGATTCTTGAGAGAGGCATAAGGTTAATCATTATATATAATGATAGGTTCTTTAATGAGGCCCTTACACTGTGTCAGATTCAAATTAACATCACAAATAAAATTCCAATTAAATTTAACAACTCAAAGGAAAAAAGTTATTAAGCACACAAGCAAAGAAGCTGAAATGAATAAAAGTACAGTGGAATGAAGTCTTAAATACTTGGGATATGGGGACATTTGAAGTTTTAAAACTAAAAATAACTATGATTGCATTTGAAAATAAATGAACCTATTTAAATGCAGAGAGACACTATATAGAATGACTGAAAGTCACACTTGAAGAATTGAATACAACAGGTGAAGAGATGGTTCGGCTATTAAGGCACTTGCCTGCAAAGCTGAGTAACTTGGGTTTGATTCCCCAGAACCCAGGTAAGGCCAGATGTACAAAGTGGCACATGCATCTGGGGTTTGTTTTTTTTGCTGCAACTGGAGATCCTGGCATGTCCTTTCTCTCTGTCTGTCCTTCTCTATATCTTCATCTGATTGCAAATAAGTAAAATAGTTAAAATTAATAATGATGATAATAAATTGAGTATGGGAATTTTAAGAAATAAAATTTCAAAAATTGATATTAGAAAATACAAACAGAGTTCATGTCAGTTTATCTATGGCTGATAAGAGATATCATAAACTTGGGAAATTACTAAACAATATTAGTACAGGATGTATATATCCCAACACATGGTAATGTCAACCAGAAGGTAGGGAAATGTACTGATTTACTGTAGTACACATGACACACATATATTTGGAAAATCTGAAAGAAAACGTACACTCTGTCTTATAAAAGTAATGACTGGATTGGTAATATTTTTAATTTAAATTTATTTAGTCTATATTTCATAAATATCTAAATGCAATTATTTTCCAATATGTGTTTACTTGTATCTATAGGTGTTTTTGCATTTATTTTTAGATTTATAATATACTTTATATGTATCAATACACTTCACTTTTATATGATGTATATATCATATTGACATATACTATATTGATTTATTATTATTATATTATGCATTTTATATTAGCTTCATCTGTATTTACTTTCTATGTTTATATCATATATTTTATATGTTCATATAGGTAGGTTTTCATTTAGTATTTGGAGAAGAGTTGCTTATTTACTTACTTATAGAAAAGTTTCATACAAGTTGGCCATGCTTAGTATTCACACCAGGGGTGATATAATGAAAGCCACAGGAGATTGAACCCTGAACATCCTGGGCTTCTATGACAGACCAGAAAAAAAAAAGCGGGGGGGATGTGTCTGTAATGAAGAAACTCAATAAATGTGCTCTCCTTTCCTGAGAACACACAAAGGAGTCACTTCTTGGAACATCCCTTTTAGAATGCAAATAAATGTTACCTAGTAGAAGATTAGAGCAGTGTCCTTAGTCTCACAACCCTCTTCTGTCTCCATGCTCCTTGAAACACTCCTGCTTGAAATATCAACACATCTACTGCACGATATGGGGTGAATAGACATCTGCTGAGATCTCCCAGAGCAAGTCACACAATAGAGTTCCTAGAATAGCATCCCTATATATTAGAAACACACAAACACACACACACACACACACACACACACACACACACACACACACACACACATATATATATATATATATATATATATATATATATATATATATATATATATTTATTAAATATTCCAGGAGGAATATTTCCTTCTTGCAATACTTGTTCTGGCATATTGAGGCAAATATTGAGGCAAAGAAAAGCATAATAAATTCTCAAGAGAAAATGAGAGAAATGATAAAAGGAAGAAGAATTTAAAGTCAAGAAGAGCACAAAGTGGAATAGAGCTACTAAGTAGACTAGGACAAGCATTCCCTGTGGGAAACTAGGTGTGCCAGAATCAGCGAAACTAACACAGAAGACACCTGGAGCACAACATTGCTGCCTACATTCCCGTAGTGATTGTTAGAAGGGCCATCATGGCTCCTATATCATAATTGTGACATCATTTTCTTTCCCCTATACAGAAGCTAACACTCTGTTGTGATAATGCACTCTCAGTGCTCTGGGGAGAGGCAAACAAGAGAAAACAATAACAACATTGTTCCAGCTATCATTTCTAAGATGGCAATTCAAAGACATCCTCGGGACAGAACTGTGTGTACTATCAGAATATTCGTATTGTTCCTCTCATCAAACATTTTCTTCGTCTTACTGTACATAGAAGAAACAAGCAGATGTCATTATGACATACCCATGGTTATATGTCACAATGAGTTTGATGCGGAATGAGTCACTTGTTTTGAAGTGATTTCAAGCAGTATTTCATATTGATGGATCTCACGCACTACATGTTCCCAGATAGCAGTGCCAGCAGGAAAAATAGATCCATATGTGTGGTGTGTGTATTGATTGTAGTTGAGATAAGTCACTATCCTTCCTATGTGGGAGGGGTTCTGACACAATCGACTTCCCATCAATGCCTTGGTGGTCTCTTCAAGGGTTGTTTTCTAACATTTGTAACTTGAACTCTTAGCAGCTGGGCCTGCCTTGCTGAAAAGCAATACATATAAATACGCTCAGTCATTACTTAAATTCCTGCCACTTATATAATAAAATGAATGTCTAATTCCTGAGATATTCTGAGAGAGTCTAGCGGAAATTGTCAAATTTCTTTTTTAGTACCTGTACCATGGTTGATAGTGTGTTATAAGTTTACATAAAACACAAAGTACTCTCATCTTTGCATTCAATTCGTGATGCTCATCTGCAAACTTTTGCAACAAACACCTTTAGCCTTAGTTTTAACCATATCTCTTTCACTTCTGCTTGACAAATGGTCAAGCCATTTACCACTTGGGGAGGTAAAGGGAAGGAATAGGTGTGCTCCTCAGAATTCCTCTCGCTGGGATAGATCCCCTCACTTCCCTATTTCATATCATTTATACTTCAGTAAGCTTCAGGAAAGGCCTGCTATACAATACAATTTCATGTTAATCAAGAACTGTCCAAAATCTAAATCATTCTCCTTTTTTTATTTCATTAAAATATCACTCCATGTGCTAATGGATGTGAACAGCTCATGACATTACACTAAGTATATTTGTAGGACGTGTTGTTGGACCAATAGATTGATCAGTTTACTCATGTCTCTCATCATTAATGTGCTCAGTACAGAACTGAAAACGTAATTTTCCTTGGGACAAAGCAGCATTTCCACATTGTGAGTTAGAGTGAGTACACTTCCCCATTGTCAGGTCTGACAATTTCATCACCTGTTTCATGAAGAGATACCCATTATCTACCAAACTCCAGAATGTTCCAGAAGCTTTCATTCTAATTGCATGAGGGCAGAACCAAGTCATCTAAAGTACTCTTTGAAATTGTTCATAAACTTGATTGCAGCATTTTTTCTTACCACAAATATCACTAGTACAAAGGACCTACAAATATGCTACACTGATTACATGGCAGGTGATTGTTGCATCATAATCTAGACAGGTTGCTGTGGTCTTGACTTCTATCAAGAGCTTATCATGGCATTTATTGTGCACCATCCAGAAAGCATGTGTCGTACTAAAGCCAGCAGCCTGCTTTCTTCTTGAAAACATGTTCTTATTTACAAGAGGCCATCAATATTGTGGGACAGTGTGATGTTTCAGGAATTTTAAGTTGCACACCCTCTCTTCAGAACACACCATGATAGAAAATAGGAGAGTTAATACTGTTTGGAAAAACATATTCTACTGCTGGCTCTGTTTAAATATGAGTTAATTTTTATTTTTATTTGAAGTAAGGACATAAAACTTTAGATTATATAAAGAGCACATCAATGACTGCATTCTTTGTTCCTGTGATGTTATCAATCTTCTTTCAAAAAAAAAAGTGCTACTCAAAAGAGTTACTGATGAAAAAAAAAAAAAAAAAAAAAAAAAAAAAAAGCAAGGTGTAGTGACACGTGCCTTTAATCCTAGCACTTGAGAGGCAGAAGTAGAGGTAAGAGGATTGCTGTGAGTTCGAGTCCATCTTGAGACTACGTAGTGAACTACAGGTCAGCCTGAGTTAGAGTAATTACCTATCTCAAAAAAAAAAAAAAAAAAAGGAGTTACTGATGATGTCACTTTGTTGAGTATAAAGTATAAATAGTCGAATAACATCAGTCAGAATCTATTTTTCCCAGTGTCATAATGATGAATTGAGTATGATAGGAGAGCCATCATTTCAGCACAGGTAAGTCTTTAATATGGCACAAAAGTCCAGAGTCCTCTGAGCTTGTGACATTCCTTTAGGATCAACATCTTCCTCGGTGTTTGGGGTGCTCATCTCAAACTTTCAATATAGCAGTTCTGATAATGATAAGGTATTAGAACTATGAACAATTGAAAACAGGAAATAACCACAGCTTGGGATGCTTCTGTTGCTCAGTGGTGCTAGTTTGATAGTCTACTTATGTAGAAGAAAGGCCTGGTTTTAGAAATCTGCTTATATTGGATTACCCATGTGACTGAGATGAAATGGATCACATAGGATGATGCTGTCAGTTCCTAGGAGTCAACAGAGATAAACCTTGTTTTCAGTGTTTTTGTAGTTCATTGACAGCCTCCCCCCACACACTATTCAATTATATAAATAAATGACTGAGAGAATGTTTGGTAAGGGCTTTGAGATTTTAGGTAGTCATTCTCAAGATTGAGGAAGTTTTACTTTGGGGTCCAGAAAACTGCCTATGAATGAAATATCTAGACAAAGCATCAGTTTTATGTTTTGGTTGTTTATTATTTTGTGTCAAGTGTATTGTTTTGCTTTTGTTTTTTTTTTTTTTTTTTTTTGGTTTTAGTTTTGTTTTAAATGAGGGCCTTTATTCTGAACCACCCTAAGGTTTCCACAGTGTTCGTAATGACAAAATCATTGGCTGCTGTTTATTGTCTTTTTGTTGTTGTTGTTTTTTTTTTTCCTAATAATACCATATCTGCTCACCATCTTCACTGCTCTTGTTGAAACATATTCTTCTCAGCTGTCTTGGGGCTCATTTCGGCCTGTGAACTCAGTTTGCTGCTGAGAGTTAAACCATTTCATTTGACCTCTATATTTTGAAATTCTATGATTCCCTTATTTCAAGTTATCCCCGTATATGAAACACCATCTCATTTCCTCAGCCCTAACTGATATGTGGAAGATGCTTCTTTGCATTCCAACAGCACAGATGTCCAGTTTCCCAGTGTCTTTCCACCCAAGTAGTAAAGAAATTGTCTCCCACCTTTTCCTCCTAAATATGCACGCTGATGGACAGTCTTTGTAAGGTGCTAGAAATTGATCTCAGAGCTAAGTCAGTCCTGTTCCACAGAAATGCTTCCACAGTAACACCACCCCTAGCCACCACATCTGATTTCTGGTAGTATTAATTCATTATGGCATAGTGATTTACCAAGGCTTGTTACGCACAATCTGTCATATTAGACCAAAATGTTAGATAAGTAATTTTGATTTTACTTAACAGGTCAGTGGTTTCCCATGCTTCTGTCAATAATAAATAAATAAATAAATTAATTAATTAATTAATTAATTAATTAATTAAAAAAAAAAACAGGGGCTGGAGAGTTGTCTTTGCCTGGGAAGCCTAAGGATCCTGGTTTGATTCTCCAGGTCCCATGTAAGCCAGCTGCACAGAGGGATGCATGCATCTAGAGTTCATTTGCAGTAGCTAGAGGCCCTGGTGTGCCCATTCTCACTGTCCCTCTCTTTCTTTCCCTCTCTCTATCTCTAACAGTTTTTTTAAATCTTTAAAAATAAAAAAAAAAACAACATAACTTATTCCAAATTTATTATCAAACAACTATGAGTGATCATGGATTGACATTGCCCTGAATGACATATTCTGTTATGGAAGTGGTTAAATGAAGGTTTTTAGCCACAGTACAAAAAATAACCACAAATCAAAATACATTGATAAGGATAGTAGGTCAACAGGTAAAGTGGGGTAAAAAGAAACAAACAAACAAACAAAAGAAACATAACTATTATGAGTTCCCCATGCTTTGCTTTTGATGTAGCAGAAACTAGTGTTCTGCTAAGAACAAATAAGAGTAATTTTACCTTATAGGCAAAGGAATTTCAGTTCTGTTACAGAGATGGATGAGAAGGCTATCAAAGAGATGAAACATAGCCCATGGTAATTTTGGCCACCAATCTGCCACATGTCAAGAAATCAAGAAGTTCAAATCAGTTAATCGATCGATAGAATCTCCATGAAAGGGAGGTGTGGCATTTTCAGGGAACTTCAGAACACCTTTGCAAGAGACAAGTCATAATTGTCCAAGGGTCTTTTCTAGATCTTTAGCTTCAGGCATCAGTGAACCCAGTTTAGAAATCATTCTATTTCAATATTTCATCTAATTTTATTTTAACCCTTCGGATTCTCTAAATTCTGGTAAGTTTCTGAGTAATGATCGACTAACTTCTACACTCTAGGTTCAAATTTGTTTCCTTCCTTCATTGAGAAAGTCCCTGATATACCCTTGTTTTATAATTTGATTCAAGTTTTTGGTCAAGCAGCTAGGTAAATGGAAGGGTAGGAAAGATTTGGAGAAGGGTACATATCGACATTCAAGGCAGAAACCAAGTGAA
The DNA here is from genome assembly GCA_036365145.1 of Orientallactaga sibirica. Lineage (NCBI taxonomy): Eukaryota > Metazoa > Chordata > Mammalia > Rodentia > Dipodidae > Orientallactaga > Orientallactaga sibirica. The sequence goes on from JAEOAD010000024.1 coordinate 28,186,988, forward strand.
ATCAGGGTCGTGGGGGTATTTCCGCACGTCCAGAGAGCAGAAGAAAGTCGTTAGCTCAATCTTATATCTCAGGGTCCCAGTCTTTCCCAACCAGAGCCCCGACCTACTAAAAATTCAATCTTCAATCACACGTCCCTACTCATATAATTAATTCCTAGGTTTTAAACTCAGTTTATTTGCATTGCCCTCTGGCTCATGGAGAGGAAAATTTCATTAAATATGTAAAAGGAAACTCTCTGAGTCTCTGATTTGGTTTTAATTTGGTGATTAATCACTCACAGCCATTTAGTATTTTCACAGTCCATCAACAGTAACCCGCAGCACTCAGAAGCAGTACTCCGCGGTATCTCAAAGCTCTGCATCCGCTGTGCTCAGCAGCATTCAGAAGCAGCACCACAGCCTACTAAGTACTATTTTTCTTAAGCTTTCATACAGTTTGGACATTTCACTGATGGTGGTCTCACCTGCAAAGCTGACCTTTCTTTCTAACAATGCTCTTTGTTCCTGGAAGTTATCACGTTACAATAGGCCTAAAGGCACACTTGCAATGTGATAGTTCAAGACTACAAATGAAACTGAAGGAGAAACTGAAGAACACTAACTTTTTATAGACAGATATGGAGAGAGGCCCAAAGAGAACAAGGAGATGGCCTGCCCTGGCAGGACTATAACCTGTTTGATGCAGCAAGGTGCCTACAAGCCCCCTGCCCCCCACCAGCAACTTTTTACTTCTTCCTCAATTCAGCAGCACACCTGTGTGGCTGGCCCCTCCTGAGTTCACTAACCATTTAGGTCTCTCCTTTACACACCTAAGTTTGATAGAAAGCCCAATATAATTAGAGGTTTGATCTGTATAAAGGAATCTAAACATGTGTGGAAGCTTTCTTCTGCCTGTGGTTTTGCCTGGACTCTAGCTTATAAGACCCTTTAACTATTTGCCCAAGACACAATTGTAACATAATTTTACAATCAAACAAAATAGCCAGGCGTGGTGGCACAGGCCTTTAATCTCAGCACTCACTTGGGAGACAGAGGTAAGAATATCACCATGAGTTTGAGGCCAGATCTACATAATGAATTCCAGGTCAGCCTGGGCTGGCGTGAGACCCTACCTTGAAAAAACAATAAATAAATAAGTAAACAAATAAAAAAAAAAAAAAACGAATGACATTTGTAAGTATAGATTAAATTATTTTGTCCTAAGAGTAAAAAAGGAAATGCACATGATTATTAGGAAGCACACTTAACTACTGAACCATCTGTCTCCCCTCCTTGTAATTTAAGTGCTTAGTTTTATCCTCCACATTTGTTTGCTTCCAATTGTTTTTTACATTTACCACATTCACCCTGTTGATATTTATCTTTAAGTGTTTGTTTCTACCAAGTTTTTCTTACGATTGTAGGTAAGAAGCTGGAATGAGCATTATCTTACTTTCTCCATCAAATCAACCAATGGCCATTTCAGCCCTGTAAAGTGGGAGCATAATTACATGAATGAGCAGATATCCATGCCCAAACTTGTACTTTCAGGACAAACTAACTTTGTCTATACCTACAAATGTCATTTGATATTAAAATAATGTTTCAATTGCTTTTTGGGATGTTTTATTAGAATCAAGTTTAAAGATGATATTATATGTTTATTTTCATTTGTGAAATAGTATAATCTAAATTTGGCAATAGGGCTTACTCTGATATAGGTAATTCTCACACTAGTAGGGAACACAAATTCATGAAGAACCAAAGTGATTTCTCAAAATTTTGGGTAATTTTATTTGCTCAAATTTTCTACCAGCATTATGGAAAGGATTCATATTTAAAATGACCCATTTTGGGTCATGTATAGTGGTTCACACCTTTAATCCCAGCAAGCTGGAGACAGAGGTAAGAGGATCACTGTGAGCTCAGGCCAGGCTAGCACTACTTTATAAAAGACAAGACAAGACAAGACAAGACAAGACAAGACAAGACAGGCCAAGCCAAGCCAAGCCAAGCCAAGCCAAGCCAAGCCAAGATAAGCCAAGCCAAGCCAAGCCAAGCCAAGCAAGGAAAAAAGGAAAGAAAAGACAAGACAAGACAAGAAAAGACAAGACAAGACAAGACGAGACAAGACAAGACAAGACAAGACAAGAAAACTAAAAAACAAAAGAAAAAACTGTTTCCAAAATTTGGTCAGACATTTGAATCATCATACAGATTTTTTTCAGCAAATCAATTCAACCAGTATAGTAAAATATCAAAATATAATCATCCATAGTGCTAGGGTAGATCAGTGGCAGATGCATGTCTAGAATTAAGAAGGTTGTGAGTGCCATCTCCAGTATAGCAAAAGAAAGAAAGTCAGAAAAACAGAAATAAATAAACATATGGCAAGCAAAAAGAGAGAGAGAGAGAGAGAGAGAGAGAGAGGGAGAGTAGGAGACAAGTAAGAAAGAAAGGAGAGACAGGAAGGAAGGAAGAAAGGAAGAAAAAAAGAAAAAAAAAAGAAAGAACAAAGAAAACCTTCTAAACACACCTCAGGTTTAGTTTTCAAAGGTATTATTGTTAGTAATCAGGATTGGCTGATTTTTTTTGACAATTCCACAGTATAAAAATCAATCATTTTCCTGTGTGATAAATTCCTGTAATGCTTAGAAGAATTTCCAACCTTATACTATGAAGGACCTGATAAATTTCAAATTAAGAGTATCTGCAGAGATTTTTCTATTGTTTTTAATTAGAAAATGGCATCAGCTGTCAAAAACAAACAACTTTGTGTATGAAATCAATAACATAGGTGTAGTTGGGTGTGGAAAGTGCATTATAATAATTTTCAATAGTTTTGAATGGATTTTTGAAGTCTGATTGTTTTTGTAAAACTGACAATCTATGTAACTGTGAAATGGTAATATTTGATATGTTGATCATATTTTCATTCATTAATGGATGATATCTATAGGAAACATACATAGTCCAGTAAAATGATTCATTCATACTTTAAACTTCACTAGTTCTCCTAGAATTAGGTTTAATAACAGTTTATTTCCTTTATTATTCTTTGCAATAAAACCAGAAAAACATAATCTAAGGTAAACTTTTATATCATTTACCATATACCATAGTCCTATCATGCCATCATGAAACATAGTGAAATTCAAAGCCAACCTCCTTGTGAATGAGTATAGAGAAAGAGCTTTCTTTATTTGTCATTTAGTTCCAGGTTTGGGAACTAACTTACCCTACTGTTTATTTCACTACATATCTTAGTTATAGATCCTGTACATAACACTTACTGTCACAGGTCAAATTTCTTCTGAAAAACAGACTTTAAGACTAGTAATAGGAAAAAATATATATTGAAAAGTTTGAAGGAATGAGGAAATTGGTGATCATTTTGTATCTCTCCACACTAGATACTAGTAAAATAGATAATTACAGCCTAGATCTGTATAGGTAGAATGGGTATAATTCAAGCTGAATCAGAATACCAGGATCAAAGACATTTTTTCTTTCTTTTTTTTTTTTTTTCCTTTTTCTTATCTTTGTTTAATTTGTCAGATATTTTGTACTTACCTTCTCCTTGCTAGGACAAATGCCTGGCTAGAAACAATTTGGGAAGAAAGGATTTATTTCAGTCTTAGAGATTCCAGGGAACAATTCATCCTGGTGGAAAAAGCTGTCCCACTTCAACCATCCACAGCAGAGAAGCAGAACCAACAGCCTGGGTTGAAGCTGGCTCTACACACATTGTAGGGCTGGTCTCAAGATCCCGCCCAGTGACACACCTCCTCCAGCGGGACTCCATGTGCTGAAGACTAAGTAGGAAGCTTCATCAAAATTATCCTGGCTAACATGGGACATACATTTTCAGTCTTACTACCAGAGTCATATTTATATATTCTAATTTTATTGTATTTAAAAACTGTATCCCTAGATATTGCTATTGTAAAATATTCTTTAAAAATGCCAAAACTGAACAAATTCACATAAAATAAATTAACACCATAAGTGTGTGAAATCATTGTGTTTTATATAAAATAATGCTTACTATTATTTCTTAGTTGCACATTATTTTGTTCTTTTACATCAAGGAAAAATTTTGATTGGTTAAGTGCATTCAAATAGTTTACTGCCATAAGTATACATTTTTAACAAAAGTTTTACCAAAATGTTGAAAAATTGAAAGATATATTTCAAAAATAATATATCCAAATAGAATACAAAATTATTTTATTAAAATAAGTGCATGTTGAGTATTACAACAGAAAACAAGCACTGTGGGAAGAACATTATGTATAATCTAAGATCATATTCTTTAATTAAAAATCTGTTTCAGGTTTAATGTAGTACATTGAATATTGGGAAAACATAGATTAAATAATGAGAATTTTTTTTATTTCCATTGTTCAATATTCATATACTTTCTGATACAAAAACATCATTGTTGTCAATTTAATAGTATGAAGTCATTGATATTTATGCATTTTGAAATCTGCTAAATATAGTTTACTCTTGAGAGGGATGCCAGTACGAAGGCTACTTGGGTCAAAACTGTCTTAGAAGGTGTTAGGCAACACTGCCCCCTAGAGGTTTTCTGAATATTCCCAGTAGACAAGGTTCCTGCATATGGCAAGAAAGGCTCTAAGAATGTCTTAAGTTTTATGAAAAACTAAGGAAAAGGAACAGTTCAAATAGATTGATAACTGTTTTACATGACATGAAATATAAAACACCTTTAATACCATCACTTCTGAGGCAGAGGTAGGAGGATCTACATGAGTTCAAGGCCACCCTGGGACTATATAGTAAATTCCAGGTCAGCTTGGACTAGAGTGAGACTCTACATTGGAAAAAAAAAAAAAAAAAAAAAAAAAAAGAAAAGAAAAAAAAAAAAAAAAAAAAAAAGAAAAGAATTTCCAATGAAGAATTGGAAAATTATCAGTATATTTGATGACCTATCTGGTTTCAAGAAGGGTTCTCCTAAAAGATGACCAGGTTTCAGTTTCAAAATAAAGTATGTGTCCTTGGAGACTCCACAGCCCAACACTCATCCTAATGACCGTGCACTTGTAAGTAAGAACGTAGCTCTGTAAAAAAACAGATGGCTTACCTGTCAGAAAGAACATGCAACTTTGAGGTGACAATTCAGTCTAAGGCCCAGGCTGTCACTGTACAGGGGACCTCCTAGTTTGTCAGATTGAAAAAAAATAATTTAATTGAAATGTATGAAAAGCTTAACAAGTGTATTCACTAAAGCAAATTAAAGCAATTCAAGGCAAACACTCCAAAGAGAGATTGTGCTGGTCTTTCCCAATCTGGAAGCAGCAATGCAAAGTGTAGACTATTGTATTTTGAATTATGTTTATGAATATTTGTGAGGGAGTTTTTCATATTCATTTATGAATAGAGTTTTTCCTCCCAAATCATGAATCTTTCTGTTAAGGCTTTTCTTTCCATATTTCTTCAGAAAAGCCAAAAGTGGGATGGCAAAATAACAACATAAATGGACACTACAAAAAACCCAGAGTCTTTGAGGCCTCAAACCTTTTGTAAATGCACATGTATGGGAAAATGCTTTAATTTCTGATATAGCTAGAACAGCATAGTTACGACCTCAAAGACATTCAAACACAAAGGAGCATTATGACCATAAAAAGACCACAGCTAGAAGATACTGTATTGGCTTTCTTTTTGCTAACTTTTAAAAAAGGATTTATTTATTATTTATTTATTTATTTCAAGATGAAGTCTCACTCTGTAGCCCCAGGTTAGCCTTGAACTCTTTTTGATCCTTTTACCTCAATCTCCTGAGTGCTAGGACTAAAGGCATGCTTCTCTATGTCCTGCTTTTGGTTACTTTTATGATACATCTCTAGGTCCAAATAATTAATGACAAGTCTGTTTATTAGTTAAGAACTTTGTTTTAGTAATATATGACTAGTTTTGTTTTCTGGATTAATGTGGCTTTGTGAATGGAGTTAAGTGTATTTATGTACGTTAAAAATATTACTTTTTTTTTTTTTTCTATTTTGGACCATAATACAATTTGAAGTCACGGTTTGTCAATATGCTGTCAGTCTGCACAAACAGGAAACGAGATTCAGAATGCGGCCCTCTCCTCACTCCACACTCATTGTTATGTTCTGAATCACAACAGAACATGGAAGCTGGTAGATCTAGAGTGGGGAGTAGCAGAGGACAGTAGCAAAAATAGAAGTGGTAAATTGTTCTTCAGGAAGGACATGTGGATAAAATAACAAAGGTGAGTAGTGGAGAAGGCAATAGCTTTTTTCTCTCAGACAATATATGAAAACAGGATTATTTTATTTGAATATGCTTTTTCAGTCATCTTCAACTGATACATAAATTAGGGTAATCAGGGAAAATATGAACTTCTGGCATTAAACTACAATCCCAACATGTGAAAACTAAAGGTGATGCAAAGTGTATCCAGAATCTGCTGTAAACTGAGAAAAATACATGGAGTTACCTAGCCCTACAGAAGAACTACTGTTGTTTATTTTAAAATGCATTTGGTCCATATTAACCAGTGTCAAATGTCTCGTTTTCATGCATGATTTTAACATATACTTCTCATGTGTCTTGTTAGCAGCGTTTCAAAGACAAAGGGATGAGTTATTTGCAATTCTGTTATATAAGAGGTAACAAAAATTATATTTAACTTGTCAAATATTGTTAGTTTGGGAAGTAAGTCAATGTGATAATGTGGATTTTTTTGTAAATTTTTGGTAGTTAGGCTTTATGTTAAGACTTTAAGAACATTATATTCAGACATGAACCAGACACTCACAGAAAAAAAAAAAAATAGCACAGTTTGGTTAAAAATAATAATAATAAAAATGACAGAGCCAGTCCTGACGGCACATGTCTTTAAGCCCCACACTCAGGAATCCCAGGTAGGAGGATGTATGAGAATTCAAGGACAGCTGGAGAGTACATAGTGAATTCCAAGTTTCACCTTTGGAAGAGCAAGACCCTACATTGAGAAACAAAACAAAAGAATAAAAAGAGAAAGAAAAGAAAGGAAGAAAGGCAGAGATAAAGTAAAATTGGAATTAATGAAAGAGGCTTGCTTTGGTACTTTTGATGAAATCAAATTCAAATCCTGAATGTTTACCATACACAGACAGTTAAATAAAACATTGAAAAGAAGACTGTCAGCAATCTAGAAATCTACTAGAGTTCATGCCACAGTTGGTATCTGTGTGATGCATATAGAAGAAAAGTACATATATGCCTATAGAGTTCATGACCAAAAGTAGAAAGCTGAAAAGGACTTGAATCATATAAGCAAGTCTGCAAACATGTTTCAACATTGTTCTTGCAAATGATGCATGTCTTACCACATAACTCTAGCTCAAAGCAAAACTGAATGGGACCATGAAGTTTTTTTTTTTTTTTTTTTTTTTTTTTTCCATTTTAATGAAGCATGAATGGATCAATAATTTAAAATTCTAATGAATTCCCCCACATATGGAGAAGAAGCATACACTTATTTGGGAAGTTAGGCAAGAATATATCTTATAAGGTTTGAGCTCATGTGGATATTCTCTAATTGAAAAAAAATGAAAGATATTAAAAGAAGAAATGGCTTGATGTAATTTGTATAAGATAATAATAATATAGACTATTATTTGTAATAATTAGGCAAACAGAAAAGGATGTATCTTGTTAAATGAGTGTCGTAGTCCCAAAGGAGAAGATGTAGGAAATATCATAGTGATATGAGAATGAAGTACATGGGCTTAATAAATTTTTAATTTGAAATCCAATATATTTCCTGTTGTGGGTTGAAGAGCATAATTGCAGTAGAACTATTTAAATCACATAGCCATTAAATGACTACTATGTCTAAATATCAGAAAAAAAAATCTATAGTTTTAAACCAACAAAACCCTTTAAACCAGTGTTCAAGATGCTATTTAAAAGGATTTATTGAAATGATTTCCATGAAAACATTGAGCTCCACGGTTGCATTGTCTTATTTACAAGTTGACACAGGATTCAACACACTAAGTAACAGTTTGGGTATAGCCTTGCTCTAACTCTTCTATTCCCAGTGATGCACCATCTCCAAGAGTCTCCAGGTACAGTATAGTTCAGAGTGAGGCATATAACTAAACTTGTAGAAGTACAGTACATGTACTGAATAATAAACTGCTGAAATGCCTTTCTACATTTTCCTTTCTTTACTTTTTAGGATATGAGGTACTTATTTTAAGAGAGAGTAGTAATAAAGGCCAAAAGCTTTCAAGCTAAGTAGTTACTCAACAAGGTGGGAATGGTTCTGAGTAGGAAAATCCTTTCCTGTCAATCATTAAATTCTCCTTTATATCCTTGGATATATGGGTAAACATTCTCTATCTAGGAAACCTCCAGTATTGAGGGGAAGAAGATTAAAAAATACGTTAATATCTGGAAGTTAAACTGCTGATCATTAGAAGTCAGTTTTCATGAAAATGGAAATAACCATGCCTCTTCTCAGTAACAGTATAGAAGTGCTAATCATTTGAAATTATCATGCATTCATTGTTTGTTTGTTATAGTGGTTTAGAGATATGCATATAATTTTTTGAGTCAAGAAATGTTTCCTGTGGAATATTTTGAGTAATGAGAATTTGGTCTCCTCTCTTATTTTCAGTATGATACAACATCTTTTTATTAATTTTTATTAGTTATGCATATAGTATATAAACAGCCATGGTGGTACCATCGTTAGCCTTCTCCCTGTCCTCCCCCATGGGTAATGTGGGTATTGCCTTATGGGAGTAGCCATCAGTTATTCAGGAGAGGCAATGACTCTGTGCATAATGACCCAACTCATGGTTCTAACAATCTTGTCGTCCCCTCTTCTGCAAATTTCCCTGAGCCATTTTGGGTTCATTTTAGGTCTATTTCAGTGATGAGGTTTTGTGAGTCTCTGTGTCTTGGGATATCTGATTTGGAAGGGGTTGAGAGTTCTTTGTGTCTATCTCATTTGCTCTTGTGTTGGTGCCAGGTTCACTGATAAAGCAGCACTCTTGCTCATTTCCCCTATAACTCTATGGCTTCAGCTGGTGCCCCGTTGAGGTGTGATGAGCTGATTCTCTCCCCAGGTTCTGCATCCATCTGAAAGAGAGAAGCAGATTCTCCAACTGTCAGAAAGTTCAGTGTGAGATACAAGGATAACCATTATTATTTTAGAGAGAATTTAATAGGTGTAGGCCCTCTTGCATCCCACTATTGGTGGGAGCGTGATATTAGAGAGCGGGCTTGTTTTTGGATACTGTTCTGACTTGTTTCCCTGTTCCAGGTATGGGATCCATTCCACTGAGCTGATCCATTAGCAAAATCAAGACGAGTTGGTAAGCCAAATGGCTGTGTGCCACGATTGCACTTGTGTGATCATCAGGGCAGGTTGATTGCTACTGAGTATCTTTGACCATGAGTTGCTCAGACAGATGTTGGTCATTTTCCCACAATCACTTATGTAGCACCTTCTGGCACTAGACAAGCTAACTGTCTGGGAACTGAATCTCTTCCAGATTCCAGCCAGGTCTCTCCATGTTCTGTCCGAACAGCATATGGTGTTTTCAGCAGTAGGGTCTTACCATTCAACTTTGGTGGGTCATCAAGTACTCTGACAGAAATCTGTCTCCTTTTGGGAAATTTTGTAGGTCTCACTGATCAACAGCTCAATGTGGATGTTAACCACATGTTGGCATTGGGAGTTACAGGTCAGTGCCAAGGGAAAGAAGGAAAAAAAAAAAGTATACATAATATGAAAGAGAAAGAGAGAAGAGAGATAAGAGGGGGTGATAAAGAGAGAAACAGGAGAAGATTGAGGTTAGTCTTCATCATACCCTCTCCAGGCCCCTGTGATTCAGGTGTTCTCCCCAAGTACCTGATGCAAGTTTGACCTTTTAGTATGTATTTCAGGATATAGGATTTTATAGTGCCATATCCATTTGTGTCCACTTTTTTGTCCCCCCACCTTTCCCTGCCCTCCCACCACACCAACCCTATTTTCCAGTCCTCAAAATGTTTATTAGCTGTGTCAGCATCTTGGAAGAATACAAATTAGGAACCACAGATGAGTAAAACCATGTGACACTTATCTTTCTGTGATTGGGTGAGTTCACTAAGAATTATTTGTTCCAAGTTTGGCCATTTTTCTTCAAATTGCTTTGTGTCATTTTTCCTTATTGCTGTGTATAATTCCATTGCATAGACATATCTCCCATGCTCCTGGAGAGGGAAAATTAACATTATGAAAATGGCAATCTTACCAAAATCAATATACAGATTTAATGCAATACCAATAAAAATCCCAACATCTTTCTCCACAGAGGTAGAAAAAAATGATTTCTAAATTCATATGAAATGGAAGAAGGCCTCAGATATCCAAGCATATCCTCAAAAAAAAAAAAAAAAAAAAAAAAGAAATACCTCTGAAGGCATCACCATACCTGATCTTAAGCTATATTACAAAGCCATAGTAATAAAAACAACATGGTACTGGCATAAAAACATAGACCAAAGGAATAGAATCGAGGATCCCGAATTTGGATCAAGTAACTACAGCTACTTGATATTTGACAAAGACCCTAACAATGTAGAGTGGAACAAAGACAGCATCTTTACCAAATGGTGCTGGACAAACTGGATAACCATATGCAGGAAAATGAAACTTGATCCACACATTTCGCCATGCACAAAAAATCAAGTCCAAATGGATCAATGACCTCATTATAAGACCAGAAACACTGCTACTACTTGAAGAAAACGTACAAAGAACTTTCTATGATATAGGAGTGGGAAAAGACTCCTGAAAAAAAACAAAACAAAACAAAACAAAACAAAACAAAACAAAACAAAACAAAAAAAACATTAGCTCAGGAAATTAAACAATCACTCTGTCATTGGGATATCTTGAAGCTGAAAAGCTTTTTAACCAACAAACATACAACAAGCAGAGCCAATAGTCCACAGAATTGGAGAAAAATTTTGCCAGATACATATAGGACAGAGGCCTAATTTGTAAAATCTACAAAAATTCAAAACCCTAAACAATAAAAAATCAAACAACCCATTCACAAAACTGGGTGGAGAACTGCATAGGGAGTTCTCAGAGGAGGAAATATAAATGGCAAACACACACTTAAGAAAATGTTCAACATCCCTAATCATCAGGGAAATGCAAATTAAAACAACTATGAGATTCCAATTTACCCCAGTAAGGATAGCAAATATTAAAATCCAATTACAAGAAATGCTGCCAAGGGTGTGTAAAATATGAATCCTCATTCACTGTTGGTGGGAATGTAAGCTGGTACAACCACTATGGAAAGCAATATGGAGACTCCTAAAAAGTATGACTATAGAGTTACCAACAGACCCAGTTATCCCATTACTGGGCATTTACCCTAAAACCTCCAAGCCTCTTTTCAGAGATATTTTCTCAACCATGTTTGTAGCTGGTCAATTCATAATAGCTAAGAGCTGGACTCAACCCAGATGTCCATCATGAGATGATGTAGCATCTTAACAGAAACTTCACACATTTTCTTTTCAGTGGGTAACAAATGATGTAATAACTACATGAAAAAACTCACAATGACAAGGCAATGACATAACCAGTGGAAAATCAATGCCACTACTATTGTAGTCCTCCTTTGTATTTCAGTGTGTGCACAAGATCATCTATTTATTTTGGTTATTGGTTCCTGCTAGTTGCTTCATTATGTTAATTTCATCATCTGAATATGTATAATTAAATTTTAAGGACTTAGCATAGAAATATTTTCTATATAATATATATTTCTTCACAAACTTAAAAAATATGTTTCAGTTTAAATATTATAAATCAAACTTTTTTTACTGAATTTCCTTTGTAATGACAGCTATATAACACAAGAATTCACATATGGAATTCAAAAGCTGTAGTATTCCTACTACTATGTTAGATTCTAAGCAATCCATAGCCACTTTTCCATTTTTTAAAAATATTTAAAATTTTTTATTTGATTAAGAGAGAGAGAGGGAAAAAGGCAGAGAGAGAGAGAGAGAGAGAGAGAGAGAGAGAGAAAGAGTGGGTGTGCCAGGGCCTCCAGCAACTGCAAACAAACTCTAGACACATGTACCACCTTGTGCAGCTGGCTTATATGGGTATATGGGGAATCAAACCTGGGTCCTAAAGCTTCACAGGTAAGTGCCTTAATAGTTAAGCCAACTTTCCAGCTGAACTTTTAATTATTTTTATATTTAGGTATGATCCATGTGTCATGATTTATTGATCAATACATTATTACTAAATTGACATTTTTTGTCAGATTTCCCAAGTATTCAAGTATTAGTGATATGGGATCTCAACCACATTTCAAATATATATATTGGGGATTAATTTAATTTAATTTCCTAATTGATGTTTTCCCTTTAATTTAATACAGCCAAGCATAGAGTATTGGTATGAGTTTTAGAGTGTGAAACAAAATAAATGGAATTGCCTTGTTAGTTGTGTTGGAAATGCCTATTCAAGGGCCAAAGTCTTAGATGAAGTCACTTTCCACCCATTATCTTTGGAAGTAAATGGAATGAGATTAGAATGCACACACATATACCTACCCAGACACTCATGTGAAAGGAAAGGTGGTATAGTAAGTTGCAGTCATTTGGAAGGTTAACAATTAACACATTGGGTAATTAATTATTTGTTAGAAGTATAGCAATGAACATATAGAGGATTCATGAAAAATGTAGAATGAAATAATTTCACATTTATTAATATGCATTAGTTATAATAAGCCATGGAAGAAACATTTAACTGCCTAATAAACATAATACATGGATATCAGTTTTGTTTTGTGTTCATGAGATGATAAGCAAAAATCCCAATTAAAAAAACAAAACTGTGCTTATTGAAACCCATGGTGGGAATATCACATAATCAGAATGGTAGGTTCACCTTGAAGCATCAATTATAAGGTTAGTGCATGTTTATGATAACTGATGTTCTCATATCCCTACCACTGAGGGACTAGGATTAACTGGAAGACAAATGTATGTGTGTATTCCAGTATAAGTAATAGTCAATGAAGGTGTATTTCTATTTTCTAGGATGTAATTTATCTATTCAATTAAATATTGCTCAATTGCTCATATGATTTTTTTGAGGTCCTGCTCTAGCCTAGGCTGACCTAAAATGTACTGTAAAATCTCAGGCTGGACTGAGATTCATGGGGATCCTCCTACCTCTGCCTCCCAAGTACTGGGATTAAAGTAATGTAGCACCATGACTAGATATTCATATAATTAACAGAGTAACAGAGGTCTTTTAGTAACAAGACCCTAAGAGTAAAGTCCTCGTGCATTGGATTAGCACTATTATAAGCATAGTCTAAGAGAGATCATTAGTTCCTATCTCCATGAGAGAATGTGGAGAGAATTTGCTCTTCATGAAGAATGGCAAAACCAGGGTGGAAGGATGGCTTAGTAGTAAGGCATTTGCTGCAGTGCCAAAGGACTGAGGTGTGATTCCCCAGGCCCCACATTAGGCAGATGCACAAGGGGGTGTACATGTCTGGAGTTCTTTTGCAGTGGCTGGAGGCCCTGGTGTTCCCATTCTCTCTCTCTCCCCCCTCTCTCACTCTCTCTCTCTCTCTCTCCCTTTTTCTCTGTCAAATAAATAAATATATATATATATATATATTTTTTAAAGGATAGCAAAACCAGATACCTAATCTACCAGTATGTGTACTTGGAATTCTCAGCCTCCACAATTGTGAGGAACAAATTTATGTTATTTATAAGAAACCTCATGTATTAGTTTTCTTTCTCATTGTATAGACTAGAGCAGCTTGATGGAGGAAAGGTTTATTTGTGTTATAGTTTAAAAACAGATAGTACCGTTCATTCATCCATTACAGACTCAATAGACAATGTAGGAGAGTAGGTATTCCAGTTTTAAAAAGGGGAAATGGAGGCATAGAAAGAGAAAAAAATATCTGGCCAAAGCAAGTCAAAAAACCAGCAACTCCTTGTCTGGCATCTGGTTCTTGGGATGAAATGAACTCAGCTTTGAAGGACTTGGGTTTCTGAGTTGCTTTTTCCCTCTGGCTCTGTTAATTCTAATACATATAGCTTCTTCTAGCATAACTCCACAGATTTCTAGGCAGCTTCATTCCTCTGATGCACGTTGGTCCTGGCATCTCCAGTGTCTTGTGTTCTGCATGGTAATTTAACCATCATCTTCACAGTTTTATTTGAGAATCTGTCAGGGACTTTTAGGGAAGTCAGTCACATCACACAATATCTAGCCCCAACAGAGATCTAACCTTGGAATAAGCCTCCATGACCCATCATTCTTGCTTCTTTCACAGTGGAAACCAGTTACATGATCTTTTGATACCAGCATCAGATACTCACCCCATTGGATCACAGTTACATAAGCCTTGAGTAACATTCCCAGTTCAGGCTTTCACCTTTCAAATGATTTTAAATTTTCTCAAGAAGGAGCTTTCCATGGGTATGATCTTGGCCTCAGGGCACCAATCCTTTTTTTCTAAGTACATAACAATAAGCTTTTCTTTAAAATTGCTGATCTTTTCAACAATAACATCTTCTTTCTCAGCACTTCCTTGTTGGAAAACTTAAATATGTCCATTGTCCTGTCTTGCCACACATTTTCTTTTAGATATTTTTTGTGCTCTCTCTCAATGTTTGAGAATAGTGAGGAGTAGCCATGTTACAACTTGAATACTATCTTGTCTTGATATTTCCTTGGCCAAGCAATCCAGTATTTTTGAATTCAGCATGTATCAAGCTTTATGGATCCTGGAAAATGCAGCTAGATTGTTTGTTAGAATACCACTTGAATTCCTGTGGCCAAATTCCCAATAAAGTCTTTGTTCCATGAAGAAAGCTCATCATCTGTGACTCCACTTTTTTGTATTTCTCTCAGCATTCTCGTCTTCCAAATATCAATAAACTCTGCTTACAGGGTCCAAAGGATTTTCTATCCTAAAGTGACAAACTTTCCTGCATTTTTACAGCAAACCAGTTCTCAAGGCCTATGAACAGCCTTGTCAAGTCTATCACCACAAAAGCACCATTTCTTTGTAGCAATTTTCTTTATTGGTTATTTTTGTTACTGTCTGTTGTAACCAAGTAGCTGGCAAGAAAAAGCTTTAGGGAGGAAAGGATATTTTGGCTTAGAGTTTAAGAAGGGATACAGTATGTGGTAGTTTGAATATATGTCCCCCAATATATTCAATGTTTTATTACTTTATAGTTTGCATCTGCAATCACCTTGCTAGAGGCAAGGTCACTGGGGGCCGGTCTTAAGGTGTAGTGATGGTTTGAGATTCCATTGTAAAGATATGCAAATGTGCCTAGCAGGAGTTCCTGAAGTATGCTGTGTGACCTTTTGGCTGTAGTTTTGCTCTGTGTGCTGTGGTGGCTGGTTGGCTTCTCTCTCTCTGCTTGGCCCTGTGGAGAGCAGGCCAGCTTCTCCTGCCATTATGGAACTTCCCCTGGATCTGTGAGCTTCAATAAATAATATTCCTTCCTCCATAACTGTGCCTGGTCTGGAAGTTCATCTCAGCGAACCCGAAGCTGTCTGCAACACAGTACTTCAAACTAGAAAAGGCATGAAGGCAGGAGCAAGAAGCTAATGACCACATTGCATCCACAGTCAGAAAGTAAAGAGGAAGTGGGGCCATACTAATAAGCCTCAAGCTACTCAGTGAGATTTCCTTTAGTGAGTTTGCAACTCCCAAAGGGTCTATAGTCTTCTTGAACAGTAACACCAGCTTGGAACCAAGTGTTCAAGCACATATTCTTATTTGGAATATTTTACCGAGAAAGAAAACTCTTGTTAGAGGCAAGGTGTGGTGGCTTACACCTTTAATCCCATCAATAGGGAGGCAGAGGTAGGGGGATCATACAGAGTTCGAGGCAACCCTGAGACTACATAGTGAATTCCAGGTCAGCCTGAGCTACAATGAGTGAGATCCTACCTCAAAAAAACCAAAAAAAAAAAAAAAAAAAAAAAAAAAAACAGCAAAAACTAGATGTAAAAAACTGTGGAGATAGATTCTTCTCATGTAGAAGAAATAAGAAAACACTATCAATATTGCCTCTACAACTCCTAAGGAAGGGAAAATGTTTCTTCTGTGATGTAATTAAGATACTTGATTGGGCAAAGCCACAAGAAATGTGAAATGTTATATATACACACACACAAACATACAAACAAAGACTTTTTAGAGACAAGTTCAAGAAAGAATATATGCTACAAAACATGATAAAATTACATACAATTCAATGAATTGTATTCAAATTCAAATATGTATTGATTACATATATAATATTTATATTGTATGCATTGTCCTTTTTACATGAATAGTCCTTCTCTTATGATTTTTTTCTCCTTTTGACTTTTAAAACTAATTAACATTTAGTATGTATGAACTTTGTGCCATTCATCAAGGTTTTTATGATTGTAATGTGGTCCAGCCAAACCCAGTCCTTATGGCCTGGAGTTTACACTTTGCAAGTGAATATCAAGAACCTTGACTACAAAGTGTGTCTAGACGAATAAAATAGAACGTTGGGATCCAAACATCTACTTTATATTTCATTCTGTCTTAAATTTGGTAGCAAAATTTCACTATGTATTGGGGGTATTTATCATCATATATTCTTTCTTCTGTTTTTGATAAGACAGTAAATTGTTCCAAAAGATGTATTACTAAGCAAAGAAAAAATACATGGACATGATTTTTGCATTCTATGTGGACAATTATAGAAATATATATTAAAATTTTTCTCTGGTCATTGAATTGCACTTCATAGGCCAATAAATGTATGTAACATTTTAATTGAAAACAAACTGAGTGCATTCTGCTCTAATAATTTAAAATTTCCCAACTATTTCTACAATAACTCCATTACTTTGTATTGTGTGTGAATGAATTATGCTAAAATTTTAATGTACTAATTACATGTTTAGTAATTATGTATGAATTTGCCTATACTAAAGTATTGTATTCAATTTTTCATGAATTATTTAATTAGATGAAAATAAAATACCTGTTTTGTTAGCCTTTGGATTTAATTTAATGTTATAATTAACATTTGTTCTTATGGGTAAGATGGCTCAGAGGTTAATGGTGTTTGAATTAAAACTCTGCCAGCCTGGGTTCCATTTCCCAGATTCTCACATAAAACTATATGGGCATTATTTTGAGGTAGCAAGTGACCATAGTGCACCTTTACCCCTGAAAAACACACATACACATTATATATATTTTTTTTCAAGAAAGATTTTGATTTTGTATTTTCACTAATTTTTATTTTATTTATTTGCAAAAGGAGACAGGAATATGTACACACACACACACACACACACACACACATATATATATGTGTGTGTGTGTGTGTGTGTGTGTGTGTGTGTGTATGTATGTATGTATGTATGTATGTATGTAGAGAGAGAGAGAGAGAATGAGCATGGGCATGGTAGGGCCTCTAGCCACTGGAAACAAACTGCAGCTGCATGGATCACTTTGTGAATCTGGCCCTTAGTGGGCACTGAGGAATCAAACCATGCCATTCGATTTTCAAGGGTAGCACCTTAACCCCAGAGCAATCTCTCCAGCATGATTTTTGTATATATATATATATATATATATATATATATATATATATATATATATATATATATAGGCTTGCATACCTTTAGTAAGTTACATTGGATTTCACAGATTAATATATTTGAATCCTAATACTTTTAAATTCCTTGACTATATTCTATATGACTTATGTGTAAAACACAGTCCTGCATGGAGGTTATTCTTGTATTTAAATAAAATGTTCATTAAATAAACATCTTGGTCAATTTCTTACTCTAAACTGCTATGGATGGAAATGAAAGTAGTACATAACATGGAAACATATATGAACATATGAACTTGATTTCTATTTTTTATTCAAGTTCTATTTACGAATTTCAATTCATTTTAAATTACAATGAACTAGTAAATTAATGATATTCATAAATATTTGTAATGGGAAAATGGTTAAATTAACAAAATTATTAAAAGCTACTTATATTTTTTTTTTCATCAATTCCCATCAAAGATCTACCTTATGTAAGTGCTTTCATATTTACTCATTTAATTCCTCAGTTCAAAACCATTCATACAAAGACTGTGCCAATATATTATGAAAAGTAGCTTTTGGGTGTTTGGAAGAGTTTATATAGCAATAATCATTATTACAAAAATGAAAAAGTTTATATTTAGTTAACTGCACATGTACTAGAGACTGGTTTATATTTCTTTCTTTCTCAACAATACCCTCTATTCTTATAATAATTTCTCATTATTTGTCATGTTGTTATCCTAGTTAAAGGTTATGTATTTCTGAAAACTATAATATATAGCTCCTTTTTGCACATGGTGTTGGATCTCTATGAAGTAATATTTATGAAGAGCAGAATGTCCTGTGAATTTATTATATGGCATATTAAAAGCATTTATCAGATATGGAGGACTAATAAAACTTTATTAAATAAATTAATGGGCTGAAGAGGTGGCTTAGTGGTTAAGGCACTTGACTGCAAACACTAAGAATGCATGTTTGAATACCCAGGTCCCAAGTAGCCAGACTCAGTGACATGAGCCTGCAGTGTTGCACATGCTCACAAAGGGGCACACGTGTCTGAAGTTTGTTTACAGCAGCTGAAAGGCCCTGGCGTGCCCATTCTCTCTCACTCTTTCTCTCTTTGTCTCTCAAAAAAAAAAATTAAAAATTTATAAAAAAGAAATTATCAATTAATGGCACAGGAAAAAAATTCAAGTTGATAAAATTAATAGTCTAAAATCTATTTGAATTCACTAGATGATATATGCATAAATAATAATTATAATGCTCAATATTATATGTCAAATAAAAATTTGTGTATTAAAACATGTCCAATTATCACCATCATTTACTCTTTATCAACAGGGTTATGTGTAATTTTTATTTACTTCCACAAGTTTTTATTTATGCATATGCATACTAATAACCTTTTTTTTTTCTTTTCTAGTAGATACAACTGTTAAAGTGAATTCATGTGAAAATGAGGGAAATGACATGTATATATGATCTGTTCTTGCAAAATGAGGAATCTCTGCTAAATGATGTACAGTGATTTTCACCCAGCATTAGTTTAGGACTGAACAAACAGTAAGTATGGGAGATGTGCTGCACACTTCTCTGGCCTTTAATTAAGACAGTGCTTTGTTGTAAAACTTCCATCTGCAATACCTTGAGAACATTCACTTGCAAAATGTTTTTCTCACAGTCTCTACTTTTGGGGTACACCTGATGAGGTTTTTGTATGCAAGAGGCTATCATAGGAAGCTTCTAAGAAGTTAATAAAATAGAAAGGAAACTCCATCTTGAGTAGGAAAGCAGTAAATGATTGGCTTAATAAAACAGTGAGGAAATGTTTGCCTTGTTATGGAGTGTCGTGGAAATGCACAGCTAGCACCTAGGATGCTGATATCAGAGAAATTATCACAAGCAACAGACTCAAAGAGACCACTGGGTGTCACAAATGTTTATTATTTCACAGGACAGGAAGATCGATGTGCTCTGTGTTCAGCATCCCAGGAAAGGAGACCTAATGTACCGAGCAGGTTGAAATTGCCAGTGCTAACATTCTTTGGGAGACACTCTTTCTGTACCAGTGCTGTGTGCACAGTGAGGGCCCTGAGCAGAGACTGGCCCAACCGAAATACTGTCATAACCCAATGTCCTCTCTGCTCTGAGGATTATCTCATTCTTTCCTATAAGTCTCCAAAAGGGAGAATGGAAATAAATGTTCAGAGTTTTGACTCTTATAAAGTTGATGCTTCTTTAGAGAAAAAAAAATATTTTAACTTAATGTATTTTATGGAAAATTAAAAAGAAGACCTCATAACTTACATTCTTGTTACCCTAGGTTTAATATTTAAGGGATATTGGTCAAAGTTTTTCTTAGTTTTTTTTTTTTTTCTTTTGTTTTTATTTCAAATTTATTTCTCATTGTGCTTTAGAAAAGTCACTTTTCCAAATTTTAAACCTTCTATATTTGGCTGATCTGTTTTCTTCTTACTACTGTTGAAAATAGTCAATGCTTAAGTCTTTCTTTTAATATCATGAAGGGGACAAACATAATAGATTTTCCAACCATAGTATTACAGGCTTAGCAGGCATTTGTTCTGCATTCAAATTGATTTTTGGCAAAGATAGAACAAATGTTCCATTGCTGCCCAGCAGGGTCTTATTCTATTTAGTCCAGCATACAGAAGCAAAGACAATGGCAAGTATTTCATGCCACTGATTTGTTTATGTATTTTTGTTTTTGCTTTTATTGCAATGGCAGAGCACAGCTTAGCTACTTCCTTGAACACACTATGTGGAACCAGAGAAAATATGATCACAGTAGCTGGGATCAGAATTAAGCATGGGTTAAGAACCTTTCAAAGGCTGATCTGGCTGCCACCTTGGCTGAGTAATACCTAGCAACAACCGAATCCAACATTAAACACAAGCCAGCTGCCTGGCAGTGATAGGATTACATTGTATTTCCAATATTATAACAAAAGTACTGCTTTCTCTGCCTGGGAATATTCACTCATCATGAAAATGAATTCCCTCCATTGGCAATAATATTTAAACTGATCGTACTACCTATGGAATAACTGAATACCACATCTCAAAATATCCTACTGAATATGCAGGCTTTTAAATACAATCAACAGTAGAAAAGTGGTGTCACATGTATGGCATTCATAATACTGATCGTTTTATACTGATATTTAATCAGGTTTACCACATGGAACTGCAAAATCAACTATAATAGACAATGACACCAAACATTGGAGGAGTATGTCTTCAAATGATGGTTTGTTTTAAGTTGGTGTATGCCTTTGAATTAGACACTAGTATAATTGATGTTTCTTAGACCAAGAAACACAGAATTGACTTGAAGTAAGGGAGTTTTCCTAAGTTTAGTAAGACATTTGTGAATTTATTTAATACCCTTTTCCTGAGTTTTAGACTCAGTTTATATGAAGAGTCTAGTTGTGATGGAAGAAAGGCTTTACTGTAATGTAACAATAGTTCCATGGAATTGTATGTGAAGGGAACTACAAGACCCAATCCTGACTTTCATGCCAGTTGCTGAGGCCCAAGAATTGTCACTGAGTGTGATATCACTCAGAGTCTGGGGCATTATGTGCAAAAATTTTGAATATGTCAATGTCTCCGATCCAATAAATATTCATGGGACTATAAATTATAGAGACTTTATAAAACTGAAGGTTTGAATCTCCCCACCAACAAAGATAACTTTTTTATTAATTAGAATTTTCTGATAACAAATGATGAATGATCCAATTGGGGAGGAACAAAGAAGAAAGAAAAAAGGATATGTATACACATCATGCTGGGTCATGCACATATGTTTTTTATTATTTTTCCTTGCTGTCATAGAGGAATCCTGTCATATGTTATGGGATATCAAGTTACAAAATACATAAAGGAGTATCACTGAGTTAACAATATCAACTAGGAAACTTATGTTTCCCAGAAGAGAAATGAACATTAAAATAAGATGGATAATGAGAATAATGAGAAAAAAAATGCTTTTCTTAGGAAAGGAGATAATGCATATTTTCAAAGATTTTTTTAATAATTTTTATTTATTTTTGGAGAGAGACAGAGAGAGAGACAGAGAGAGAGGGAAAGGAGATAGAGATGGGTGTGCCAGCAGTCTCTTAGCTGCTGTGAATGAACTCCAGATGTGTGCGCTCCCTTGTGGGCAAGTGTGGCATTGTGCCCTTGCCTCACTTTGCATCTGGCTAAACTTGGGACCTGGAGATTGGAACCGCTGGAGATTGGAACCAGTGTCCTTAGGCTTAGGAGGCAGGAACCTTAACCACTAAGCCATCTCTCCAGCCTGATAATGCATATTTTTAATATACGTGGATTGTTGCAACAGTGTCAGTAAAGAAGATTGGGTCTCAATGTTTTTTTTTTTCCGGAAAAAGAATATTAAAAAAGATACTGACAGACAACAGAGTAGAATGTGTTCAGAAAGCAGCACTGGCTCTTCTTTCTCTCTTTGTGCTGCACATAAAACACAGAAACTTTATGGGCTGAAAATCAGTATCAAAGGCACCAGGTTTTGAGTTAACATGATGAGGGAAATTTGAGTGTCACAAAGTAAATAAATAAATAAATAAATAAATAAATAATTAAAAAATACTGGCCTCTACAGTATTTAATACTGGATGTACTGAAAAGGCCACTCAACATTTCATTCACTAGGAGAGTGACCATGAATGGTTGTTTTACAATAGACATCAAAATATTTGAAAGGATAAAAAGATTTATTGGCCAGGAATGGTGGCTCATGCCTTTAATCCCGACACTCAGGAGGCAGAGATAGGAGGATTGCCAAGAGTTCAAGGCCACCCTGAAACTACATAGGGAGTTCCAGTCATCCTGGGCTAGAATGAGGACCTACCTCATAAAACCAAAACAAAAAAAAACAAAAACAAACAAACAAACAAAAACAAAAAAAACCAACAACAAAAAAGGATTTATTGGCATAATCTGGTCATTCTATTTTATTTCTTATACTTAAAACTTGTAGAATAATTATAAAATGAAAAAAAAAATACTTTAGCATGTAGGCATCAATGGCCAATAGACATGGATTATAACAGTTACAGATATGGTTTCTCCCAGAGTAGCTTTCCCACTATACTTCAGACCTTATCATAGTAGAGAATTCTAGAATCTACTCCAGGTGAACTCTTTTAATTTCTCTTGGATTGTCTTGCTCTTCCAATGATCTAGGAAGTTTTTTAGTATCTATGTTAAATACCTTCCTTCTATAATATGATGATTTTTTTTTTTCCTTTTAGGCACAGATCACACACACACACATACACACACACACACCATTTTTATATTTTTCTAAGCAACATAAAAGCTCTCATTTCTTTGGCATGTATAGGAACACACAACTAAATATTATATGCATATTATTAAATATATCAATGTCTAAACTTATTAAAATAATAGAAATTTCAAAATATCTCATCAGTGAAATATATTGCCTCATATTTACTTCTGTAAAGTGTAACATATTAGAAATAGACAAATAGTGCTAAAATTTCAAGTGTGATTCTTCCAATTGAAATAGGTTCTTACTGAAATATAGCTTGTCCACTGCTTTTTGGCATAATACTTACCATGCATTGAGAAGTATGTTATTTTATTATTGAATATTGATTCGTTACTTTTCTTGCAAAGAATTAAAATATGTATATCTATTCAACACAGACCAAGTTGCACATGCACACAAAAGGGTACAAGCATTTGGAGTTCAATTACAGGCTAGAGGCCCTGGTGTGTCAATTCTCTCTCTCACACTCTATCATGCTCTCTCTCATTCTCAAATAAAAAGGTCAGTCTATTGGGCTTGCTTCAAAAGAAAAATAATAGAATCAGGCTTTACCATATTTGTAGATAATAAATATTACCAGAAAGATCAATGAAAAGATGGTATCAGTGTTAAGTATCAATTCCTAGTAGGCCATGAATAGGAGAGGTTGCTATAATGGAATCATGTAGACTTAGGTGTCCTACACAAAGTCTTAGGTATTGTGGCTAGAGAAGAGTAGATTTGATTTGGAAATATTAAAGATTGTTTTTCAGTCAACATATAAAAGTTGAATGAGAAAAGGATGCTAAATCTGCTCGGTTAGTAGCTTATTACGGCTGAGACTGTTGAATCATACTGGTAAGAAAGTGCCATTGTAAATGCAGCAGCAATGACTACATTTCACAGTTACCAAGGACATTTGAGACATCCAAGTACTTACTTTATGTAGAAAATGGAATATATAGTTCTGATAATTGAAAGATATTTTTCTAAAATTATTTATTTGCAAGCAAAAAGAGATACAGTCATACAATGACCAGAGCCTGTAGCTACTATAAACAAACTCCAGATGAACCTAGTTTGTTAGCGTTTGTAATCAAGCACTTTAACCACTGAGCCATCTCTCTAGCTCCTCATTGAAAAGTATTTTAAAGCAAACGTATGATGAGAAGCTCATTATAAATAACTTACCAAAGCAATGAGCAAAGATGTTTGGTGCATGGAACTGGAGATGATCGAGTTAAACAATAAACCAGTCTCAGAAAGACAAAATGTCATGTCTTCTCTCACATACAGAATCTAGATTAAAAATATATATATATACATACTGACTGTGTCAGTAATGGATAGCAAGTAGCAGGAGGAAGAAAATGGAAAAAGAATAGAGCAATGAAGGAGTGAATGCAATAATGTACATTATACATCTTAATGAGGTCCATTATCTATATCTGCTTAAAAAAAGACAATGGAGGGCTGGGAGTGGTGGTGTGCCTTTAATCCCAGCACTTGGGAGGCAGAACTAGGAGGAGGATCTCGGTGAGTTCAAGGCCACCCTGAGACTATACACTGAATTCCAGGTCAGTCTTGGCATTTTAAAAAAAAAAAAAATGGCCTGGAGAGATGGCTTAGTCATTAAGGCATTCACTGACAAAACCAAAGGACCTATGTTCCATTCCCTTGGACTCAGGTAAAACAGATGTACAAGGTGTCACATGAATCTAGAGATTGTTTGTAGGCCTACAGTCCTTGAAACTCCCATTCTAGCTCTCAAAAAATAAAATAAAATATTTTAAAAAGAAAATATACACAAAAGAATACTACAGAATTATTCTGAGAAGGTGAATAGGAAGATAATTTGTTTTTCCAATTGAAATTGAATTCAAGAGGAATGACCAAGATAGGGATCAAATTGCTAAGTGTTGCAGCTTTTATCACATTAATGACAACAGTTAGACATTTTTGTGAGGATCTGCACTGGAATAAGGCTTGAAGGAGCTATATTTCAATTTCATGAATGACAAAAGGTAAATTTCAGAAAATTACTTTAAAAGATTTTTCATGATTTTAAAAATACAAAGAAAACAAAAATATGTATTTGGGGAAGTTATTTTTACTATTTCTTCATATTTTTAAGAGGAAAAAGAGATAGGGTGAGGAGAGAGAGAATGGTCATGTCAGGGCCTCTTGCTACTGCACAGAAATTATAGATGCATGCACCACTTTGTGCATCTGGCTAGGCTTTATAAACAAACAGATTTAACTGCTGAACCATCTCCACAGTTCCCAAGGGAAGTTTTTTATGACCATCAATCGAACATAATAAATGTATGAACTGATAAGAATCAGTAAGTAGGCAGGAATAACTGGGGAACAGAGACTATAAAACATGCAAGAAGAGTAAGAGAAGTTTAAGGGGGTGGGTTTCTCAGAGATCTGCTTTATTATGCTGGTGTTATGAGTAGAAATAACTCAGTGTTGATTCAGAAATTCTGATATAATGTATTATCTGTTCTGATCAAAGTAAAGTTGAAATTATCAACAATGTCTATACATATTTTTATATCTCTATAATGGACAAATAGGAAAAGCTAGATAATTTTAGTCAATTTCAGTTAGGAAAAGAGGAGCTGAGGAAACCACTGCCACTTCAGCTATGCATAAATGGAATTCCTGTCTGACTCACCTACAATAGCTACAGTGACCTCAACCCTTCTGGCCATAATCTCTCATGCTACCTTGATGGGCAGACGTCACTAGCCACATTGGCTGGCTGTGTATCCTGCCCCTTTCAATCTGTAAACAAGTCAGGTCTTTCCCTTTACATGCCTGAATCTCATGAAAGAACACATTTTCAATCCACTACAAAAGCTGTTTTTCATCCTTCTTTCTCTCTGGGGGTTCCTCCTTGCCCTATGCTGTGTGGCTTGCATGAATGTGAATTTGGCTCTACTCAGGCTAGCTGTGTTGGGGGATAGCAGACTACTATTCCTTAGTGTAATTTCTGCTTGCCTCTGCTTTATATTTTGTGGTAACTTCTCAGTTTAATTACATGGATGATTCTTCTTCTGGTCTCTGAATCTACAGCATGTGTATTTCCCTTTCACTCTAGAACTAACATGTGGTCATCTCCTCTAAACTATGAGTGTAATTTCTCTAAACTCGTGGCAACCATGGGTACAGCTCTCTTTAATACCCATTTCTCACTGCCTGGCACTCTCTCTTATTCTCAAACCATCACCACTTTTAATTTTCTTCCATGAGGAAGCTCAAGATGGATGTTGTATCGCCCCCTCGCGATTCTCCTAAATCTCTTCATAGGTCTTATCTTCCATGTGTTTTTGGTACTGCCCCAGCCATTTGTCTTAAATGAATCTCATGGACTATGCTGTGTTTTCCACAATAGTTCATGTTTCCTACTTAATACATGCTAATGACTTTTCTCCAGCCTTCTTCTTAGATACCAATTTCCCTTAAATAAATTGCAAAACTTTCAATTCCTCCCAAATAAATTTAATTTATACTTCTTGAGCCTGTTATTACCAATGCTTTATGAAAATAGTAAAGGAAGCAAAACTGGGGTTCATGAAGTTAGGGGACCCATCCTGTACCCACAAATCCTAGATCAATAATTTTATGTCATTCAGTTAAATAGGTATGCCCAGGTGAAGATACAATATTTGTCAAGTTACTTTGAAAATCTTTGAATTAAATATTTATCACTTATTTACTGGTTTTACTGTATATAATTATTCAATCAAAATGCTTTTTTTTTTTTTTTTTTTTTTTTTTTTTTTTTGATTTTGCTATTTTGCGAGGTAGGGTCTCACTCTGGTCCAGGCAGACCTGGAATTAAATATGTAGTCTCAGGGTGGCCTCGAACTCTCAGTGATCCTCCTACCTCTGCCTCCCTAGTGCTGGGATTAAAGGTGTGTGCCACCACGCCAGGCAAAATGCTTTATTTTGTAGTGATAAATTTAAATATACATTATTTCTAAAATTAAAATTATTTTTTAAAATTGAGTTTAAAAGATTAGTTATCACACACTCATCAATATTTTTGTTTGAAATTACTGTTTGTAATACATGAAACTATACAATAACATGTAAAACAAAATTATCATTTAAACTGGTATTCAGAACTTATGAAAAATGGAAAAAAATACTCCAATGCATTTTTTTTTTTTTTTTTTTTTTTTTTTTTTTTTAGTATCTCTCAATCTTAATCCTGGTTATAAACCTGACTGAACTGAAAGACAGATACTTGGAAAACTTTTTGGGTTTGTCATTGGCGGTCACTTGACTGAGGGGTGACACTGGTGTTGGTTGCAGGCAGAACTAAAAGGCCCAGGGAAAGGATGGAAGGAATGCAGGAGGAGGGCATGGACTCACTTCCACTCCTGCATTCATGACTTGGTGAGCTTTTTTCCTGCTGTAATCTTTCTGAACTCCGCAGTCCATATTCTTTTGATTTTAAACATCAAGTTGTACAAGTGAGTCTCCAGGGTGAGCCCAGACCAACAGTCTTGGACTAAAACTGCCTCATTGATTTTCTACTTCGGAAGCTTACTACTTCTTAAATTGAGCAGCTACAGCTTTCCCCATATCTTCAGCTTACAGATCACCACTGTGCAACTTCACTGTGTCCACACCTGCATTTACTACCTGGAGAATGCTGAGTAATACATAATCTATATCAGCAATCTAAATCACATTTCAACACTAGATTAAAGGACACTGGACTACATTTAGAGAGGAAAAATATGACCTGGTCCATTTCAAAAACTTAGAGGAAATAAAAAGATAGATATTTGAGGTGATTGATAAGTATACCTAGATTTAAACTTTATGCAATGCATTTTGGTATCAAAACATAATACTATCTTCCAAAAATATGTTCAGGTTTACCTATCAATTAAAAAGAAAAAAAAATACTACCCAATTTCCTTTTTTTTAAATTAGTTATGCACATAATATGAATACATTCATGTTGTTGGCATCGATAGCCTCCTCCCTGTCCTCCCCCATCCAAGGAGACCCTCCTCATTGGGGACTGTGGGTCGTGCATTGTTGGGGTAGCCATGAGTTATGTGGAAGAGGCAATGTCTCTATGCATAATGACCCAATTTGTGGTTCTAACAATCTTTCTGCTATCTCTTCTGTGAATTTCCTTGATCCATGTTTGGTTCGTTTTAATTCTACTTGAATGATGAGGTCTAGGGAGCCACTGTGTCTCTGGATATCTGTATTTGTAGGGGTGAGTGTTCTCTGTGTCTATCTCCTTCACCCTTGTGTCAGCATCATGTTAACCAAGAAAGCTGGACTCTTGCTCATTTCCCCATTTATTCTATGGTTTCAGCTGGGAATCTGGTGGGGTGTGATAGGCTGATCCTCCCTCAGGTCCAGTGTCCATCTGATAAAAGAGAAGCAGATTCTCCAGTGGAGAGAGAAGTTAGCACTGCATAAATGGGGTAACCAGTATTACTTTAGAGAGAATTTTATAGGTGTAGGACCTCTTGTAGCCCACAATTGGTGTGAGTTTGATATTAGAGAGCATGTTCATTTTTTGGATATTGTTCTGACTTGTTTCCCATTTCCAGCTATGAGTTCCACTGAGTGGATCCATTTGCCAAATCTAGAGCAGTGGTTTACCCACTATGACTGTGTGCTGCTATTGCACTTGTTAAGCATCACATCAGGTTGTTTGCTGCTGAACAGCTTAGACCCCAAGTTCCTTGTAGAGATGTTGGTCATTTTCCCCCAGTTGCTCATAGCACCTTCTGGCACTAGACAAGCTTAATGTCTGGGGACTGACTCTCTTCCAGATTCCAGCCAGGTCTCTCCATGTTATGTATCAATAGCATATTGTGTCTTCAACAATAGGGTCTTACCTTACCTTTGGTGGGTCATCAAGTACTCTGACAGAAATCTGTCTTCTTTTGGGAAATCTTGTAGGTCTCTCTGGTCAACAGCTCATTGTGGAAGTTAACCACATGCTGGTACTGGGAGGCCAGTGTCAAGGAACAAGAAGGAAGAAAAAGGTAATATAAAAGAGAAAGAGAGAAGAGGGAGAGAGAGAGAAAAACAGGAAAAGATTAAGGTTAGCCTTCATCATACCCTCTCCAGACCCTATGATTCAGATATTCCCTCTAAGTACCTGATGAAGGTTCAAACATTTAGTCTGTCTTTCAGGACATAGGATTTTATGGTACCATTTCCATTTGGGTCACATTTTGTACCTCCACCCTTCCCCTCCCCTCCCATCCTACACTCCCTATTGTCCAGTCCTCAAGAGGCTTATTAGGAATGTCAGCATCTCTGGCAGATTCAGTTGAGGAGCCACAGATGAGTGAGGCCATGTGATGATTATCTTTCTGTGATTGGGTTAGTTTGCTGAGAATGATATGTTCCAAGTTTGACTATTTTTCTTCAAATTTCATTGTGTCATTTTTCCTTACTGCTGTGTGGAATTCCATTATGTAGATATAACACACATCTTTGTTATCCATTCATCTAATGATGGACATCTGGGTTGATTCCAGCTCTTAGCTATTATCAATTGAGTAGCTATAAACATGGTTGAGCAGATCTCTCTGAACTGAGGCTTGGAGCTTTTAGGGTGAATGCCCAGTAAGGGAATAACTGGATCTCTTGGTAACACTACAGTCATCCGTTTTAGGAGTCTTCATATTGTTTTCCATAGTGGTTGTAACATCTTACATCCCCACCTACAGTGAATGAGGGTTCCTATTTCTCCACAACCTTGCCAGTATTTGTTTTCATTAGATTTTTTATTATTATTATTTTTATTGACTTTTAATCTTACATACCAAAAAAAAAACCCCACCTGATATTTCCCTCCCCTCCCCCATTCCACTTTAGAACTCCGGTCTCCATCATATCCCCTCCCTTTCTCCATTAGTTTCTCTCCTAATTTGATGACATCATCTTTCTCTTCTATTTTGAGGGTCTTGCAAAGGTATTGCTAGGCACTGCAAGATCATGGATATCGAGGCCAATTTCTGTCTGGGCAGCTGCATTGGAAGAGGTCATATCCTTCCTTTGCCTCTTCCATTCTATCTGCCCCCTCTTTCGCAATGGTCTCTGAGCCACTGGAGGATGTGACAGAGGTGTTTCAGTGCTAGGCACTCCTCCATCCCTTCTTCTCAGCACTATGTTGCCTTTTGTGTCATCCCAGTGGTCATCACCATCTGAAAAGAGAAGCTTCTCTAGCCAAAAGTGAGAGTAGCATTAATATAAATGTTCATTAGATTTTTTAATGTTAGCTATCCTTACAGGGGTAAGGTGGAATCTCATAGTTGCTTTAATTTGCATTTCCCTGATTATTAGGTCTGTTGAATATTTTCTAACGTGTGTGTTTGCCATTTGTATATCTTCCTCTAAGAACTCTCTGTACAGTTCTCTGCCTCATTTTATGAGTGGGTTGTATGACTTTTTATTGCTTATGTTTTTGAGTTCTGTGTAGATGCTAGAAATCAGGCCTCTGTCAACTGTATAACTGGCAAAAATTTTCACCTATTCTGTGGGTAATCCCTTGTATTGTATGGTTTGTCTGTGAAAAAACTTTTCAGTTTCATAAGATCCCAATGGTTAAATGTTAAAGTTCCTGAGCAACAGGAAAGCCTTTTACCACTCCTGTATCATGGTAAGTTTCTCCTTTTTTTTTTCTTCCAGTAGTAGCAACATATCTGGTGATATATTGAGGTCTTTGATACATTTGGACTTCATTTTTCTGTATGGTGAGATGTGTGGATTGAGTTTCATTTTCTGCATATTGTTGTCCACTTTGTCCTGCAGGATTTGTTGAAGATGCTTTCTTTTTCCAGTATACATTGTTATGACCTTTGTCAAATATCAAACAACTGTAGTTACTTGACCCAAAGTCCAGGCCCTCGATTTTGTTACCATGGTCTCTCATCCTGTTTTTATGACAGTGTCTTTTATGTTTATTACTATGGCTTTGTAGTATAGCTTTAGATCAGGTATGGTGATGCTTCCAGAGGTGTTTGTTTTGGTGAGGTTATGAGTGGATATATGAGGCCTTCTGCCATTCCAATGAAGTTTGAGATCATTTTTTTTCTATCTCTGTGAAGAAATAAGTTTTTTTATTTTAATTATTTTATTTAGTTTTGGAGAGAGAGACAGACAGAGAGGGAGAGGGAGACAGACAGAGAATGGGCGCTCCAGCAGTCTCTCATCTGCTGTGAACAAAATCCAGATGCATGCACCCCTTGTGGCCAAGTGCGGCATTGTGCCCTTGTGTCACTTTGCATCTGGCTAAACGTGGGACCTGGAGATTGGAACCAGCGTTCTGAGGCTTAGGAGGCAGACACCTTAACCACTAGGCCATCTCTCCAGCCTGGAAGTTGGGGTTTTTAATTGGTATTGCATTAAATCTGTATATTGCTTTTGATAACATTGCCATTTTCACAATGTTAATTCTGTCTATCCAGGAACATGGGAGGTATTTCCATTTTTTCAGTCCTCCTCAATTTATTTCTTGAGTGCTTTTATGTTTTCATTATATAAGTCTTTCACATCCTTGGTTAATGTTATTCCATGGTATTTTTTTTTTTTTTGTTGTTGTTTTTTGTTGTTGTTGCTATTGAAAATGGGACAATGTCTCCAATTTCTTTCTCTGTATCTTTGTATTTTGCATAAAGAAAGGATACTGATTTTTGTGCATTGATTTTGTATCCTGTTACTGTGCTGAAAGAATTAATCACCTTTAAGAGTTTTGAGATGGAGGTTCTCAGGTTATTTATGTATAGAACCACATCATTTGCTAACAGGGCTAACTTAAATACTTCCTTTCCAATTTGTATCACTTTTATTTCTTTCTCTTGTCTTATTGTCTGAGCTAAGACTTTCAGTTCTATGTTGAAGAGCAGAGGTGAGAGTGAACACCCATGTCTTCTTCCTGATCTCAATCAGAATTCCTTCAGTCTCTCCTCATTAAGTATTATCTGGGCTTTAGGAGCTTTATATATAACCTTTATTATGTTGAGATATAAACAGTCCATGCCTATTCAATCCAATTTGTTGACCATGAAGTTATGTTGTATTTTGTCAAAGGCCTTTTCTGCCTCTATTTCATTAATTTACAAATATAAAATGCAATTTATGTTTATCCCAAGTGGTGAACTCCAAGCTCAGCTTAACAAATTGGTTTATACATAGATAATATTTTGTAAAAAAGGATTAAGGATTGATAAAAATAAATAGGTTATGAAATTATTAAATTAATATTTTTATTAATGAAAATTCATTAATTTTATCCTTTTATATTGGAATGTTTAAATAGCTGGATTTTCAAATGTATGTTGTGTGGAAGTAAAGAATGCATCGTAATGGTGTTTTTATTTTTATTTTTTTAGTTATAATTTGGGCCTTCAAGAGTAAGATTTCCAAAATCCTAATCCATTAATGAGATTTAATTTGAATACACAGCCTCAGAGGTTTGATGTTTTGCTGTGTTTATATTTTAAATGCTAGACATCCAGGTTCTTCTGAATAGGTTTAGCAGCAATAATAGAATGAAAAATGTTATAAATACTGTGCATTTATTTAAAATATAATTCTATAAAATGGTAAGAATTAGTTTGGGAAATCAAAAAAAAATATTTATCATGAAATTATTAAGTACATTATGATACTGAAGACATTTATATCTCTTGCCTATAATAAGAAAAGTAGAAGCAACTGTGCATCATAAAATCAGAAAGAATCAATATAAATTAAGTTGAACTTGAGAAGGCAGCTCTGTTCAAAATCAGTGTCGACTTAAAAATCAATGGAAGTTTAAACAAACATGTTAGGGTTTATCAATGTTACCTGCATGGCAGTGGGGCAGGGTGAAGAAAGTGAACAAACATACAAAGCACCCAAGAGTAGAGTGTTGTTCTATGCAATGTCCAATCAAGTGGACAGCCCGTGAACATCCATGCAAGCCAGCCACCCACCCTCAGGTGACACACAGATGGCTGACTGCAAATAATTCCTCCAAACATACCTTCATACTAATAATATTAATTTAAGCCTTTCATTTTTCTGTAAATGCACAAAACCTGGTCATGGATTCTGCAATTCTATGCATTTCATCTTTTTTTTTTTTAATTTTATTGTAGTTTTGTTTTATTTATTTGAGAGAGAGAGAGAGAAAGATGGAGAGAGAGAGAGAGAGAGAGAGAGAGAGAATAGGCATGCCAAGGCCTACAGCCACTTTAAAAAAACTCCAGATGCATGAGCCACCTTGTGCATCTGGCTTTTGTGAGTTCTGAGGACACAAACCTGGGTCCTTTGACTTCACAGGCAAACACCTTAACCACTGAGCCATCTCTCCAGCCTGACTTTTTTTTTAATATATTTTTTTATTTATTTTTTATTTTTATTTTTTTGGAGAGAGACACAGAGAGACACAGAGAGAGAGAGAGAGAGAGAGAGAGAGAGGAGAGAGAGGAAGACAGAGATGGGCGCACCAGCAGTGTCTCAGCTGCTGAGAAAAAAAATCCAGATATGTGCCCCAACTTGTGGTCAAGTGCGGCATTGTGCCCTTGTGTCACTTTGCATCTGGCTAAATGTGGGACCTGGAGATTGGAACTGCTGGAGATTGGAACCAGCGTTCTTAGGCTTAGGAGGCAGGCGCCTTAACACCTAAGCCATCTCTCCAGCCCTCCAGCCTGACTTTTAAGTTTTGTTTGTGAGGTTCATCCTCAGATCCAAGAGTAAAGCAAGAGAAAAAATATTTCTTCTGAATATAAAAGAAAGTTATAAGTTTGTTTGTTTGTTTGCTTTTGCTTTTGGTAGAGAGTGATTGTGAGAGCAATAGAATAAGGCAGAGAGAAATAGAGAGAAAAACAGGGAAAGAAAGAATTGATATGCTGGGGCCTCAGCCACTACAATCAAACTCCAGATGCTTGTGCCACCTAGTGAGCATATGTGACCTTGTACTTGCCTTACCTTTGTGCATCTGACTTATGTGAGATCTAGAGAGAGACTGAACATGGGTCCTTAGGCTTCTCAGGCAAGGGCCTTATCCACTAAGTAATTTCTCCAGCCCAAAATTATAAACATTTTTAAACAAAATGGGATTTTTTTAAGAAAATTGGGATAAATGTGCCATCCTCAGAAGGTTCTCAGCATGATCTAAGTAGTTCAATACATGAAAATTTATTTTTACAGTGCATAGTTTATTGGAGATGCTATTATTATTTCCTAAAAAGATTGTTCTTAAAATCTGAGTGTCAAGTTCATTTGATTTTGCTAACTCACAATGTTAGAATAACCTACAATGACACTAAAATGATTCCACCATAACTACATGTTTTGTTTTGTGTTTTTCTCCCTTTCATCCCCTCTCCTCCCACCTCCATTGCACTGAGGGCCTTCCTCAGTGTGGTCATTGGTGGTCAATGTAGTGTCATGAATACACCATCAATCTGGGGGGGGGGAATACATCTTCCACTTATGAACATTTTTGACACAGCATTGGTTTATAATGAGCTGTTCATAATCTCAAAGCAGTATTTAAAGCAATAATTGTAATATTTGTGCTACTTATACATACACATATTAGCTATGTTCACTAATTATCATTGCTTTTGTAAGAGCTACAGAATGTTTTGAATAAAAATTTGTTTTTTACTACATTTACTTCTATTTACCTCTAAATTCAAATTTTATTTTATTCTAATATTTGTCCATAATACACATATATTCCTACATATTTTTCTTAAATAGATAAAATATAGTTAACACAATTACATATAGATAAAACCTCCTGGGTTGTTGCTTCCATTATTAGCATGATGTATTTTGTCTACAACAGTTAAAGTTCTTGAAATCTTATAGCCTACTACAGGGTCACAGACATTGGCCAGATACAGGAGATGTCTGGGTCAGAAAGTAGACTGTACTTATGGTCCACCATGCAGAATGAATCAGTATGATTCATCCTGTCAATTCATATAGGAATGATGCAGCTTGTTTCAGGTGAAGGTTGTCTGAAAAGGCCTCTAAATATTGTGGAGCTGGCGAAAAATGAGTATAAACAACAATAAACTTACTCAAATATTTAAGGGAAATATATATTTACATTTTCTTTCTTTTTTTTTTTTTAATATGCTGAAGTTTAAAATACAGCATTCACACAGCTAGTCAACTGGATTTCCAATGAATTATACTCTTAACCCTTTGAATTATATTCTTTACCTTGAAAAATTAATCAAAAGTCATAGTTCAAACTTGAAAGGTAATGTACATTTTATTCTAATTAATAAATTTGGATATGATTTTATAACTCAGAAAAAGTTTCTACCTATAATTTACTTTTTAAATATTTTCAGTGAGTGCAGATAAAATGATAAATTTTTCTGATTTCTGTATCGTTACTGTTTTCATTATACATTTCCTAATACTTTTCTTGGTGTCCATTCCTCAAATCAACCATTGTCTTGAAAACTCCATAGGGTCAAAAATATATATTTTTCCTGAACTTTTCCCAAATTATTTTTAAGTTGTTGACCAAGGGAATATCATTGCATTACACCTGCCAGAATCAACTGTTGATTTTCACAGTGGTTCGTGATTATGGTATTTAAATTGTTCAGTCTCTTCACATTGGAACTGCATAGACTGAAATGCTCAGGCAATGATTAATGTCTTTATATCTCAGAATTCTGTTGAATGGAAAATATGAAGTTCAGATGAATGGAAACATATGAGCTAATTCAAAAGATGTCTGAACCTCTTATTATGATTCTGATTACATATAATTCTTACATCATCTACTAACTTTGTAATTTAAGCATAAAGCTAAGAATCTATCAGTTATTTTACTATAGTAACTTTACAAATTGAGATATAAGCATTAGAATTATTACATAAATTGTACAAGTATATAAAAAGAGTGCGAAAGGGAGCGGATATTATGGAGAGTGGAGTTCTGAAGGGGAAATGGCGGAGGGAGGGAAATATCATGGTTTATTGTCTGTAAGTATAGAAGTTGTCAATAAAAAATAAAAATTAAAAATGTCAGTTTTGTATCCCACAGGATTCGCTATGCAAGTTTTGAAATTCAAGAAGTCCAAAAGAATTTCAGCTTCCTAGCTACTTTCCTTTACTGTGTTTTTTTCTGTCGGTACTGATT
Organism: Orientallactaga sibirica; assembly: GCA_036365145.1. Taxonomy (NCBI): domain Eukaryota; kingdom Metazoa; phylum Chordata; class Mammalia; order Rodentia; family Dipodidae; genus Orientallactaga; species Orientallactaga sibirica. Next base: position 28,223,122 of record JAEOAD010000024.1, read on the forward strand.
TGTCTTTCCTCCTTTTTCTGTCTCCTCACACTGGTGGGAATCTACTTTCTCTCTCCTCATTTTTCAAAAAGTTCTGTGAAACTTGGAATCTTTTGGCAAAGGTATCAGAATTAGGCAAAGGTGTCTGGTTCAGGAAGCATATGACTGACACTTTTCTCTGTACTCAGTATTCCTTTTAGAACATTGGGAAAGTGAGACATCATAAGGCAACAGGAGAATTGTACAAGCTGAAAGATTTCCTGCAGCTTTTTAGCACTAAAAGCCAAACAATTGTAAAACCCATGTTCATGAATTACACATACTTTTTCCATACTTATAATTCTCATGTTCTTTCCATTTTCCCCATACCTGTGTTAATTTTACCGGCAGTTATGAGGACAGAACCCTTTACTAACAAGGTCATTCATTCATTGTAGCATTTGAATTAGAAATGATTGACAATTCAGGAAGTCAGTCATTTCTTATACTTCCTTCTAAGATGACTAAATGGTGACATAGTTTGATGACATTCTGGAGTAATTTTGAAGGAGAACAGGGGGAAGTTAGCTTTTATTAGGCAGTTTCAGTTAGAGGTTGAGGCCCAAAGAATCAGGAGATGCCAACACTTGCCACCTAGCCCTGGCACAAGAATCAAACTCTTGGCAGAATCAGAACTCATGTTTGGTCAAGACAGATCGACAATGCCCCCAACTTTCCACCGTCCAGTGTGCTACCTACATAGATAGTACCCTTTGGCCCTAGGGTCAGCCCTACAAATCTAAAAACAAATCAGGTCTTACGGTTGCATATAAATGCTTTCTTCTTCTTTCTGTCATGTGGGATTCTCCTGGGCTTACCCTGTGCTGCTTGGATAGGAGTAAGTCTGGCTTCTCCCTCCCTCAGCTAGGTGAGGGGAAAGCATAACACTGCTCCTTCATATGAATTAGCTCTCCCTCTCTGTGGCTCTCTGTCTGCCTCTCCTTCTCAGGCCACAGGGATACATGGTGAGGATGGACTCTACCCTCACCCAGCCTTTTTGACCTGGGGGACTCTCTGCTTGACTCTGCTTTACATTTTGGGGTAACTTCTCACTTTGCATGCATGATTTTCCTGTGGTTTCTGAATCTACCACATGCACACTTCCCTTAAAATCTGGATCTCCCACTAACTCCAGGCCTGCTGCCTGTGTAATTTCTTTTAAATCAGGGTTACCAGGAGTGTAACTCTTTCATTGCTCATTTATCTTCTGAATTTCTTGGTCTTTGCTTTGATACTTTCCCTCATAGTCTTACTTAAGCCTCACTATTTGCCCTCTTACACCACTGGGAGGGAAAACACATGGCAGATGACATCTGTTTTCTAGGTAATTCTCCCTACATATATATCTAAGTTCTCCCACCCAAGTGCTTGTGGCTCTGCTCCACTTTGCCTGAAAGCCTCACTTTCTCTTTAATGAGCCTTATGAACCCCACTCTACATTCTTGTAGCTCTACTCCATTTTCTTCCCTAAAAGCTTAATTTTTTTCTCAATCTTATAAACTATGCTGTGCTTTCCACATGAAAGAGTCTTTCCTAGTTCCCGCATTATTATGACTCTGCTCTAGACTTCCTGTCCAGATCCCAATCTCCCTTAAACAAACCTCAGAATTTATGACTTCTGCCTAAATAAACTTAATAATTCACAATTCATCCTTCTTGAATTTATCTTAATCAATAATTTGCTAATGATAGGACAGAATACAAACTTAGGGTTCATTAATTTTGGGGACCCCTACTGAACCCCAAAATCCTACATCAATATTGCAATCATCAGAAGTTTGTATAATTGTCTCACTATGGCCTATCGATGAAAATGCATTGTATTTACTTTTTACTTGCTAGAAAGTTTGTGTGATAATGAATGCCCACACATATTAGAATGGAACTGAAACCACTTGTCAGAATTCATTAATTGCATTTGTTAGCATGGGAGAGGGAAAAATCATTGTCATAATGTGCTGAGAGTTTGCAAGACCATCCATAGAAAATTGAGTTAACATCTCACAGAAATTCAGATATTCCATCATAAGATTTAATCTGCTCTCTGCAAGTAACATGAGTGACTAAACATCATAACATATGCCTGACTCTACTTAGGATTCTGGTAATCTTCTAATCGGTATTTTATTTCTGACTTCTGTTTGCCTGCTACAAGGTAAGGCCTAGATATTCTTCTGCTTTCCATTGCTTCTTTCTGGTTGTTGTTTCATATGCCAAATGGAAGTCACTTAATGTGAATACTATTGTGGAAAAGGGTAGAGACTCAGAAAATCGGCATACATTTTTCACATCTACAATATATACATGTTTTTGTGTCTTCAAGCCTTACGTAGGCTTAACAGCTTTTTGGTGTATTGTGTCTCAGGGAAACATATGGGTTCTCTACATTAGGGTGTTACAGAATGCATGCAGCTTCTGTCACTGTGATGGTGAGCTGAGAAATGGATCATTGTCTGGGACTTTCTTCCTCCTTCACTTCCTGGTGAGAGTGATGTTTTATCTCTTCTGTTTCCTGAGAGTGATAGAGCTTTCACTTGAATTGGAGGAAGAATTCTTTGTCTTTCTCCATGTCTGTTTCCCCATGTGAGATCAATTGGTATTTCTCTTACTATGCTTTCCTCATTTCACTTAACATAATGTACTTCAGGCTAATGAACATCTATACAAATACATAAACTTATATTATATTTATATTATATTAATTATACATTCCTTACCTATCATCTGTTGAAGGAAAAAAAAATAGGTTCCATAATTTGGCAACTGTGAATAATTCTGCAGTGCTCATAGAGTAAAAATATCATTTCTTCATAAAATTTAATTTCCATTCTATGTAGACCCACTAATAAAATTGCTTGATCAAATGGTATTTTTTTTTTTAATTTTGAAGAACTACTGCATTGCTTTACATAATGGTCTCACCATGTTATATTATCATCAATACTATGCAACAGTTTGCTTTGCTATATGTCTTACATCTTTTATAATTTTGGCACATAATATGTGCATCTCCTCTGTGTGTGCATGCATGCAATTACATGTATGTAGATACATATGTATGTTATTGCATTTATGTGTTTGTGTGTTTGGGCATGTGGAGGCCAGATGTGGATGCCTAGTGTCTCTTGCAATCCCTTTCCATCTTCATTTTTGAGATAGGTCCTCTCACTGAAGTGACAGCTCACCTATTTGGATAGAAGACCCATCCAGTAAGTCCCAGTGAGCCCCTGGCTCTACCTTCTCACTGCTAAGATTGTAGTTGCACACCATTACCCTTCGTTTCTGTGTGGTGTTGGGGATCCAAATGTACTCCCTCATCCTTTGCATGGAAAGCACTTTACTGACTGAGCCAGATCCCCATAATCCTTTAAAAATCTCCTTGGATTATAGACATCCAGGATATTTTACCAAAAAAAAGCATATTTCTCTCTTTTTATGGGTAGTTATGAGGTAAACTGCTGCTATAGTTGGATTACAGGAAAAAAAAAAAAAAAAAAAACTAAGGTAATTAAATAGAAAAATAAGGCTGAAGAGATGGCTTAGTGCTTAAGCACTTGCCTGTGAAGCCTAAGGACCTCTGTTTAAGGCCTGATTCCCTGGTACCCACGTAAGCCAGATACACAAGTTGGCAAAGGCATCTGGAGTTCGTCTGCAGTGGTTGGAGGCCCTGGTGTGCCCATTCTCTCTCACTCTCTCTCTCTCTCTCTCTCTGTGTCAAATTAATAAATGAAATAAACAAAAATAATAAAGGAAAAATAGGCAGAATTACTGAATGGGGATGGAGCTTCTTTTGGAGACTTCACTGTTTCTGAAGTTATCAGTTGCATGAGCAAGGAACACTTATTTTTTCAATTAGCCAGAGTTTTTGCAGCACATGCAACATAATGATATATATATCATTTACTTCCCTCAAGAAATTTACTATGGGATACAATATATTGAATTGTCAGGCTTTTAAGGGCTCACTTAACGCTAAATATGGTAAGGCAAGTTTGTAAAACCTATACTTGTTCAAGCTGAATTAACTCACACATGGTAATAGTATATTATGTATTCATTGAAGCACCTCTATGCTGTTGCTTTTGAATCTGAATAGTGTACTTTTGTGCACCTAAATGTGCTATCTAGAGCTTTTATTTTTTCCAATCATACAGCTAGATACTTTCACACAAGCCTTTGCAGTTAGAAACCACTAGTGGCTCAATATTGAAAAGTGTCTGAACGTATTTTTATGTACATCACTGTTCAATGGTTTTAACAGGCTGTCAGCTCTTAAAGTCTTTATCCATTTACACTTGTTTACTCATTATTATTATTATTATTATTTGATAGGTTGATCTCAAATTCACTATGTAATCTCAGGGTGGCCTTGCACTCATGGGGTTAGGTTTACTCCTACCTCTGCCTTCCAAATACTGGCATTAAAGGTGTGTGCCACCATGCCCAGCCTCTAATCTTTTTTATTATATGCTTTTATTAAAATTATAAGTAGATTTGGACATTGAATTTTAAATGATCAGTTTCAGGGAATATGTTTATCAAATAAAATGGAAATATGGGATAAGATAGTAGAATGTTAATTTTGTAATATATTTTTCAAAACTTTAAATAATTTTTTCTATGATTCCAGTTTCAAGCTTCACATCCCAGAATTATTTCCATTGAAATGATCTCCTGGGATCTAAGAAAAATGGCATCCATTTATTATGTGATTTAAAATTTCAATCCATTAAACTAGTGTTAAGAAAAGAATTCTGTGCACATAATATTTTAGTTAAACATATTTTCCAGATTGTAACTGAGCACATTGGGAAATTAAGTAAAATGTCATATATTCTTTATTGGCTGTTAAATGTGTCAATTGATGTTGAGGGCAGAGTCATTTTTACCTTTGTTACAGAAAACTGGACAAGAATACAAAAAGCTGAAATTCTAATTGAAAATATACCAATATATGATGTTGGATAGTTGTTCAAATTGAGGAAACTTGGGAAATGTTTAATGAGATTCCTAGTGGGATTCATATATATATATATATATATATATATATATATATATATATATGAATAATTTTAGACTTTGTAATTTTAATTTTAATTTATTTTTTACTTCTCAGTAAATATGCATAGGTTGCAACTGGTCATTTGGCTGAAAAAAATAAGATTGCTGAATAGCTATAGAACTTCTGTTAAGCAGGTCTATGACTGCCAGATATTGATCTAGCAATGTCCTGGCTCAAGTCCATTTTAATTTGCTTTTCCATTTTTATCTTCCTGTGGGGGGCTAAATTTCTGCCTAGTATGCTAGAAAGTAAACTCATTGCTAATTATAGTGCCCATATTTTTCTATGTAACTAGCAAGGGCAGCACTGACATTGAATTTTATTACATAAAACTGTGTCCATAGTGAAAATTAATGTGATTAGATATTTTATATATGTGCCACACACATCATTCATCTCATCTCAGTGAGGTAAAAAAAATGCACTCTACATTTCATACCTTAGCAATTCAAGATAATTTTGGATAGCTACCTTTCAAAAGATGTCATTTAGCCACATTCTGTTTGGAATTTGGGAGTGAGAAAATGTGAAATCAATGTAATACATAAATATTACCTATTTATATTGAGGAAAAATAGCTTACCAGTAGTAAAGTCTAGACAAGTTTATCCCAAATCATTTATTAAGCTATAAATAAAATCTAATACCTAGCACTATTTTAAAGTTTTTTTATTGTTCTTTGTTTATTTATTTATGATTTTGATTTTTTCAAGGTAGGAGCTCTATGATGGTTTGATTCAGGTGTCCTCTAAACTTAGTTGTTCTGAATACTAGATCTCTAGCAGATGTTAATTTGTGAATTAAAGACTCATGGAGGCATTTTATTGTCCGAGGCGGGCTTATGGGTGTTATAGCCAACTTCCTCTTGCCAGAGTTTGGCACAATCTCCTATTGCTGTGGTCCCTCTGATTGATGTTGGCCAGGAGGTGATGTCCACACTCTGCTCACAGTATCATTTTCCCTTGACATAATGGAGCTTCCACTCAAATCTGTAAGCCAAAATTAGCCCTTTATTCCCACAAGTTGTTCTTGGTCAGGTGTTTTCTGTCATCAGTGTGAACCTGGCTGCAACAGTTAAATTGGTACTGACAGTGGGGTCATTACTGATAGAAACTAATTCTTGGCTTATGTCTTTTGGAACTGCTTTGTAGGAGGAATGTGGAAGGATTTGAAGCCTTGTCCTAAGAGTCATCTGGCAGTGCTTTAAGTACAACTTGATGGACCATTATGGTCACAGTTGAAAGATATGAATGCAGTATGAATGATGGGCTGTGAGGTTTTGTTTATAAGAGTAAGAAAGAGCTCTGCGTGGATTGGGCTGGAAGCAGTTCGTGTAAGAGGTTTGCTGTTATGCCAATGTCCTGAGAATTTGTGCAGGGTCTCATAAATTGACTGGTGTGATCAAAGGGATATGAAATCTTTGGGCCCAAACTGCTGTCAATTCAGTTCCAATTGTTTGAGAGATTACAACCATTGAGATCGGGCCAGTTGACTTGCATTGAGACAACAGGAGGAATGCAGACTCTTTGGAAGGGGCCTGAATGCAGAGTGTTCCATTGTTCAAAGTTTACTTTATTTCCCCCCCACACCACCAAGTTAATAAGTTGGCAACCCACCTCCTATTATGAAGCATAACAAATGCAGGAAAGAGAGGGTCATTTAATTTGCAGCACGGTTTTGTATTTTGTAAGTGGCCATGGGTAGTGTGAAGCAGGCTTACTGGACTATCTTCATGGAGACTCAGTGGAACCATGAGAATGAACCATGGATGGCAGTGGAGACCCATTGGAGATGCCCGGATTATGGGAGGGCTGCCAAAGAGAGCAGCTGGCATTGGATGAAGTTTTCTGGGACTGTGATTAGCCTAGCAAGAGGGATGGAATTAGAACTCCAGAGACTTGTTCCTGGTTAAAATCACCAGACATGGAGACTTGACAATAGTTAGTTATTGGACTTGGAATTACAGAGTTTGGTGTTTGCCCTGATTGTTTTAAATCTTTTATTGGTTGAATATTTCTTCTTATGCCCAGTGCCATCTTTTGCAGTTTGTAGGTTTATTCTGTGTCATTATGTTTTTTAAAAGACCTTTGATTATAGGGATATTTGAACATCATTAGGATTGATAAAAGCCATATGGATTTTTAAAGTTGGAATGAATGCATTTCATTTTACTTCATGGATGGTTATTAGTTTTTAGGGCCAGAAGCCGAATGTGGTGGTTTGATTCATGTGTCCTCCAGGAACATAGGTGTTCTGAAGGCTAGATTCCCAGCTGATGACAATTTGGGAATTAAAGCATCCTGGAGGCAGTCTATTGTTAGGCATGGGCTTATGGGTGTTATTGCTAACTTCCTCTTGCCAGTTTTTGGCATGTTTTCCTGTTGTGGTTGTCGATCTGCTGTTGGCCAGGAGGTAATGTCTACCCTCTGCTCATGCCATTATGTTCCCCTGCCATCAGGAGCCAAAATAAACTTTTTTAATTTTTTTTCCATTAGCTGCTCTTGGTTGGATTTTTTCCGTCAGCAATGTGAACACAACTGCATCAAGCTCACTGTAGCCTAGGCAAGTGCCTAAACTGCTAAGCCATCTCTATAGACCTTTATTTTATTTTATTTTATTTTATTTTATTTTATTTTATTTTATTTTATTTTATTTTATTTTATTTTATTTTATTTATTTTACTTTGTGGGGGGAAGCTATGTGTAATGGTTGAAATGGATGGCTCCCAATTGATTCCAGAGTTTATTGAAAGCTTGTCATTTGGATCTCCAGCTGCCTACTTGGAGGATGTGTCAATGTTGGCAGATTCTAAGGTCTAGCCCTAAGGTGTGGGTGTGGATTGGGAATTCCAGAATATTAAACTTATTGCCATTAGCTTTAAACAGACTTGCAATTCTGTAAGGAAAAGTATGCATATTGCATGCTTCTTAGTATAACTTAATCAAATTTACATTTCATTACATTTAATAATAAAACAGAGATATCTCCCTACGTTGCAAACTTACCTAGCAGTTACAACCTTAGTAACAAATTTATATGCATTAAGTTGGAATGCCCCCTCAGCCCATTGCTGAAGAGATACAGAGATAACAGACATGAAGACATCACTCAACGTGAGGTGAGCTGAATTCCATGCACTCTCCTCCAAATTCAGTAATTCATTTGCTCCCAGACTGTGTGTTAAGGCACTCCTTCTTGTTTTTTACTATGTAAAACAATTGCACTAGTGTATTATTATGATATATACCTGTTTTGTTCTAAAATTCAGCGCTATGCTAGCTTTAGTTGTCTGTATAAAAAGGAGAAAATACATTTGAGCAGGACATCACTCTAAATGATTCTAGGAAACAGTAGGTTTCATAGTTAAATATGACTGACCTGTAACAGATAAGGAACCACATACCAAAAGTCTGTGTTGGATATAACTTAAGAAAGTGGAGATAAGTTAATGAAACAGTGTGAAGTATATTGGACCTCTGTCAACCTTTTAATATGTAACCCACAAATATCTATCTTTTATAGACAGGTAAAAGCATGATAAATGCAGTGATTTTTACTTACAGATATAGATATTTATAAAACTACAACACAGGAGCCAGAGGTCAATAACATTTTTACTCTGATTATAGTGCTTAATTCAAGAATTTTGGCATTACTAAAGAATGGAGGGAAAAATTTTGTGCATGGGGTAGTGCCATCAATGACTCAGCATGGATTAGTGATAAGGAGAAAACATATTTATCATTCATAGTGATACAGGAAGCATTCACCCCTAACTTTCTGATGTTATTTCTATAAATTATTAGTTCTCTGCTCTGGGAGCATTGTAACACACAAGATGGGGACATGCACATTCTTTTGACTTGTTAGCAAGCTCCAGCTGTGATGACTAACCCTTTCACTCTGAGAAAGCCTACAGAGAAGTTCTCCGGCTGATTTCAGATATTATTTTTTTCACAGTAAGAAGGCGAGTAGAATAGGTGGGAAATATATAATGAAAGAAAATTCTGATCTTTTCTCTACCCTCTAGGTATTTTCCAACTGTGGCAAGTTTTGTTGTGGTTTCTGATAAAAATAAAAACCATTCCTTCTGGTTCTGAGCCAGTGAGGGGTCAAGATATTAAATTGAGACATTGAAGTATTTTTGTGGAAATAACATTCAACCAGTGAGGTCGGGCCTAATTTGTCTACCTGCTAATATGACACACACACATACATACACACACACACAAATTCAAATTATTTGTTCAACATTTTACATTCCTGTCTCCACTGTCTCTTATTTCTTAAATTTTGTATCTGTTCCTACTATATGAATTACTATGTAATGGCTTATTTTTCAGTTGCTTTTCTTTATGGCTGCCTATTGTGTGACAGATTTACTTTATTTGGTGTGTTAATCGATGTATTTGGAACACCAAGATCAGTGTGTAGGCCTAAAACGTAGCAGCCATTCATAAATACTTGTCATAGGAGATAATAATATATAGAATATCCTTTTATCTGGATAAAGATTTATTTCCCATTTTTTTAAAAATCTGTCCAAAGATAAGGTGAACTCAACTGTTGTCATGACATTTAACCATAAGAGAGCAGGGCTAAGGTGGGAGGAACAGAATGAGTGGTGGAAGAGCAATCTGAGAAACCTCAGTGAATCACAGTTCCACTTGTGAACTGAGTGACCTTGGAGAGTTGCTGAAGGTCCTATGCCTCATTTTTCTCATGTTGTGACATGTTGACTCACATTTCATCTCAGATATCAGGAGATAATGTGGGTGACTCTCTAGACAAGTACCTTATTCACACGTTCTATTCATTATGACAGTGGATTGCTTCTTACAAGATTCACAAAATGAGAAGCAAGAATATGAACGCCTAAATGCCCTGGCTTTTTTCTTATGATTATTATATTTGAATACGGCACACAATTGCATGGCAGAAAACTTGATCTCATTAACAGATTTCTCTTAAGTGGAACCACTGATACTAGACTCTAAAAATAAGTAGTTAAGACATGTCTTTCATTTTGCTCTGTTTTTTTTTTTTTTTTTTTTTTTTTTTAATTTTTTTATGTCTACAGCCCTTCCCCAGAGAGTATTAACACTCACTTGATAACCAAAGCATTGACAGAGTGTAGAGTTCATCCTGGTTTTGTGACTCACAACTATACTTGGGAATAGCAATGTTTGCAGCATTCATATTTAGCACGCAATTAACAGAACTATTATATCTAGTCTTGAATTTGCATGCTTTGCAAATATTGTGGGTGCAGGCTTAGATGAAGTAATCTTATGCAGTTTGGAATTGGAAACATACCCTCAAAAAGATTTTAGAAATTTAATACAATGTCTAGTCTTTTTCTGCTACATAGTATAGGATGTCAGACTGGTAACATGAATGTATGGAAATGAAATACAATAATATATTGGATGAGGCATATAAGAGTATCAAAAATTCTTAAAGGCTGGGCATAGTTGTGCACACATTTAATCCAAGCATTCCAGAGGCTCATGTAGGAGAATCGCTATGAGTTCAAGACCAGCCTGAAATTGTGGTGAATTCTAGATCATCCTGGACTAAAGTAAGGCCCTACCTTGAAAAACAAAAATAAATAAAAATAAATAAATATTTTGGGGGCTGGACAGATATCTCTGCAGTTGGGGAACTTACCTGAAAAGCCAAGCCAAAGGAGCCAGATTCAATATCCCAATCCTTGAGTAAAGCCAAATGCACAAAATACAAATACATTAATAAAATTAAATAAAAACATAATTCATAAGTACATTTTACATATAAAATTAAATTGAGATAAGCCAGTTTATTGGCAGTAATTTTTATACAGGACCAGAATAGAAAGAGTCTTAATCTCAACATGGGGAACACATTTCTTCCACAGTGTTATTATATATCAAATGTATAGTCAACGGATAAACAGCTATTACAATGAGCAAGAGAGGATAGTTGGAGATGTAAATTAGGATATTGACTTCTAGATAGATAAGAATGTATCCTGCAATCCCAGAATTTATCAATACCAATTCTTTAGTTCAAAAAGTCTACAATTAAAAGCTTAGCGTTGTATACTTCAGTTCATTAGAAAAATGAAGATGGAGAGGGTAGAAGTGGAAAAGACTGGCACACAATAGGCCAACAGCCCTAATAAATACTCATAGAGGAATTTAGCAAACCCTCACTGTGGTGGTTGGTGTTGCAAATGCCTTTATTGCTGGGACAAAGCACCTGACCTAAAGCAGCTGATAGGAGGAAAGTTGTTTAGTTTGGCTTACAGTATTGAAAGGAAGCTGCATTATGTTAGGGAACAGCATATCATGAGCAGAGGCCAGAGAAGCAGAAAATAACAGTAGGAGAAGGAGCCCAACTAACACTGACAAGTTAGGGTTATTAAAAACCTCAGGACCCACCCCAGCAATACACCTCCATCTCCTGCAAAGATGGAGAGGCTCACTGCATTCTCCCCATGCCATGAGACTTGTGCGGGCTTGTCTTGCATAGAAATGGATTGTTATTAACAGAAGGATGTGGAACAGAAAGAAATGAAAATGTCAGTCTTGAGACAGTGGACATTCAGCTACAGTTGTTTGAGGGGTTGTGACTATTGAAAATGCTATTTGGAATTGGTTCAGCACAAAGCATTCTCTTTTGAAAGTAGGGTTTTTGGATGCTGAGGGAGCTTTCCTCCTCTTCAGATCTTCCTGGATTAACGAATGCGGTATCCCACCCGGTGCTATAGAAGAATTAAAATTCAGGTAACTGGATGTGCAATGCAGCTTTGTTTGGAAGGCCAGATTGTTGGAGTCCCTGTGGTGAGCCCTGAGGATGAACGGTTGCTTGCAATGACGACCCTGAGACTGTTGGACTATACCTGGAAGAACTGCTTGTTTGGGAAAGGGTTTTCCCAGGTGGTGAACAGCAATTGAAACTCCAGAGACTTCATCACTGGTTAGAGATGTCAGAGATGGAGCTGTGGAACTCCATTATTTTTCCTGCTTGTTTTAGATATTGCTTTGGTTCGATCTTTTCGTGCAATGTATTTTTTTTTTTTTTTTAGTGTAAATGTTTACTGTGTCATTATATGTTACTGTGTTATGGGAAATAGGGATGCAATTTAGTGGTTTATAGGTATTCCCATAAACTGATGTATTCTGAATGCTGGTTTTCTAACTGATGGCAATTTGGGAGGTGGAGCCTTGCTAAAGAAGATATGTTGTTGAGGGTGAGCTTATAGCTATTGTAGCTAGCTCCCCCTAGCTTCACTCCGGTTTACTCACCTGGTGCTGTTTTCCACCTGCTTTGGCAGAAGTAATGCCAAAACTCTGCTCCTGCCACATTTTACCCTGTCACCATGAAACTTCCCATTAAGAAGGTAAACAAAAATATAATAAATAAATTTAAAATATACTATCTTTTCATTAGCTGCTTTGGGTTGGGTGTTTTGTCCCAGCAAGGAGAGCAAAGTCCAATAATTTGAATGACTTTGTCTCCAATATACATATATTGAAATATTAATCCCTATATTTGTGATATAAGAAGGTTTGGGTTTTTGTATAGGCAAAGAGAAAGGGGTTGTACTGAGCATATGTTTATGTACTGTTGAGCCAAAATAACCCTCAGTGAGAAAGAGAGAAAGGTTAGTTCTGTACCCAATTAAGAGTGATCATTGCTTGGGAACATAGATTAATGTTATCCCAAATGCCATGTTTCAACATAGTAATATGTTCAGGAAGTTTTTATAATTATAGAAGAAATGTAAAGTCATATACTAGATCATGATTCAAGTGCATTGGTAGAAACATTAGGTAAGAAGATTGTAACAAAATGGGAAAATCTCTGTCATGAATTTCAGATGTTATTTGAAGACATTCTTAGTTTTTGGTTTGGAGGAAGATAGTTGTAGGTGAATACACTATTCACACAAATAATGTCTATTAAGGATAATAAAAATAACCCACAAGAATTTTGCTATGGACATTTCTGCTATATTTCAACTCTTAGAGCCACCATGTTTTAACCAATCAACCAAATACACAACTCTTTGACATAAGTTTGTGTGGCTTTTATTTTTTCAGGCAATTCAAAACATCACTATATGTACATTTTTGTTGTTTACATGAAAAATTCATAATTATTTATTTCTTTAAAAATAAGAAAAAAAATAAAAAATGTCACCCAAGTGAGGATATGTACTGGGTTAACTATCTGTTGAGTTGTTTGATCATTTGATTTTATCCTGTTGGAAAGGAAAGATTCATATCTTCCATAAAAGTGTATTACCAAATTTATGATACCAAGAACTACACAGATAAAGCCAACAGCAGTTGATTAGTTCTAAATATGCACACACATGAGACAATAGTTCATTCCCTTCAAAGCTACTTAATGATCAAATTCTTTTTGTTTGTGTTTTTTTTTTTTAATTTAATTTTTTTTTTATTTTTAGGAGTTTCAAGGTAGGGTCTCACTCTGTCCCAGGCTAACCTGAAATTTATTATGTAGTCTCTGTATGGCCTGGAACTCACTGAAATCCTCCTTCCTCTGCCTTCCGAGTACCAGGATTAAAGATGTGCACCATCATGCCCGGCTTTTAAAAAAATGTATTATTAATTTTTGAGAGAGAGAAAGAGAGAGAGAGAAAATGTGTGTGTCAGTGGCCTCTCAGCTACTGTGAATGAATTCCAGACATTGCATGCTTGCACCACTTTTTTGTCTGGCTAAACGTGGTACCTGGAGTTTCAAACAGGCATTCTTAGGCTTCACAGGCACATGCCTTAACAGCTAAGCCATCTCTCCACCCTGTGTGTGTTTTGTTTGAGGTAGGGTCTCACTTCATCCCAGGCTGACCTGGAATTCACTATTCACACCTCAGGTTGTCCTCAAACACACTGCGCTCCTCCTACCTCTGCATCCCAAGTGCTGGGATTAAAGGTGTGCACCTCCACACTGGCAAAGGGTAATATTATTGATTGGCCTCAACAATATATGCCTGTAGGAGGCAAGACTCTATATACCAATAAGGCAAGTGTCCCTGTTTTCTATGTGTACTTGATACTGGATGCTTATAATAATTCCATAGATTGACAAGTATTACAGTTCAGGATATAGGGATAACAGTTGCTTCCAATTGCTGTCCATGAGAATGTTTGCTTGGCTAGAAGCTTATATTAGGAAAAGCAGATTTAGGCAACATACTTGCAGTTAAACCATTTAACACATTATAAATTTTATCAGATAGTGTTAATTAAGTCCATTTCACTGAAACATAATTTTAGGTCATACACTGTAGTGAATTTTGTCAGTGAATTGCTTAGAATTCTAATACCTCAATTTCACCAAGGCAACTGACTTTTGTCAAGTTTTTAGCAGCTTCTTTGGAGAATTTACATTCCTCTCTATAACATGAGGGGATGCATGTGTGAATGATGTCTTCATTTCTGAAGCTTATGAATTCATGGAATTTATTAAGTATCTGTATACCTTTATGTCCTGAATGGATTTAGGTTTTAAAACCATGAGATTATGGCTCATATTAATAATCTCTTTTAATATAAAAGCAAAGATTTAATATTCTAATTAGAATTATATCACTCTAGGTGTCATTTTTTTGAGCTAATCTGTGAGCAAACATATAGTCCAGTAATTTATTGCAAGTTTTATAAGTTTTGAATGAAAACAAGGGATATTGAGAAATAAATTAGAAAAATGTTTATTATTTTTATTTATATTTAAATAAGTTCCTATGGATATTATTAATAAAGCTGGCATAGAAAAAAAAATAATTTGCCACTCCTCCCTCAAAATGTCCACTCTCTGATAACTGGGACCTATTAATATGTATCTATGTGAAAAAATAGATAACTTGAATATGTGATAGTGATGTGGAACTTTTTCAAGTGAGATCATGCTGTACTGCCTGGATGGACCCTATTGTACAGTAGATAATAGATTTGTGCTGAAGTAAGGGACTGCGATATATGACTATGCAACAAAAGTGATAAATATGCAACATTGAAAGTTTGGGGATGAGCCAAGAGAAAAGATGGTGATGTTTCTGGAAATGGACTCATCTTTGTCAACACTAGGACAATAGCCTAGTAACACTCACACTCCATTTCTCAACTACAAACTTGTCTCATAGAAAAGTTTGTTGTTTTAAAGAGGTATGTTTTGGGTAATTTATGATGGAAACACTAGAACTCTCACAAAGACACGAAGGAGGAGCTCTCTTCGACCTTGTTAGTGAAATTCCAATACCGGCCATACGGTGTATCAAAAACAGATTTTTCCCCTACAATTTTAAACAGAATTGAACAGATTTGCTCTACCACCTGACTTCTCCTCTCAGGATCTATGTCACTGTAGACAGAAAGGTATGGAGCCCAACACTATGGGCTGAAAACTCTGAAAACTAGGGATAACCTTAAGCTTTTTTTTAAATTATTTTTGTTGGGCTGGATAGGTGGCTTATCAGTTAAGGCACATTCCTGCAAAGTATAAGTACCCCAGTTCGATTCTCCAGGTCCCACGTAAGCCAGATTCACATGCGTCTAGAGTTCATTTGCAGTGGCTAGAGGCCTCTCTCTCTTTCCTTCTCTCTATCGCAAATAAATAAATAAATAAATAAATAAATAAATAAATAAAATATTTTTAAAATGAAAATGATTTTTGTCACAAAAGATCTAAATGATACCTATTTTTATGTGTATGATACATATCACAATTTTATTACATTTTATGACTCTTCCATGTTTACTTGTCTTGTCCTATATAAGACTCAAAACACTGCATGTCATCTTTAGAAAACATATGTTCCTTTTGTATTGAAAGTAGGTTAGCATTTGCAGGATAAAATCATTAAGTATGCCAATTACATGCACCAAGGCATATAGAATCCTCTCCAACATATACCTAAGTGGCTTTCTGGACATACATTTTCATGATCCCTGGAGGAGATTATGCCAATTTTCCACAGAAATTGTTAGCTTTTACCTTTTTGCAGAACTTTATTTAATTCAACTTTTTTTTTTTTTTCCTAGAATTCAAAGTTGACCAAAAGCCTGTGGCATTAATTTATGTAATCCCCGATGTCTGTGTGTTGGTACCTTGTACCTGTAAACCTCTATCTCATTGCATGCACTGATGTGTCTATTTTCTAAGACAGGATATTTATCATTTTGGGAAAACCTACAGTAAGAGTTCATTGTGGCAGTAGCTACTTACAAGACAAAAATCTCCTCAAGCACTGTAATTTTATCTCAGTGTTTTGTTTACCATAATGACCAAGTTTCCACTCACCTTCCTCTCTTGTAGCAACAAAAAGCAATTTTGTGTAAAACTACAGGGAATAACCAGACTCCTTCAGCTATACACATCTTGGCCATAAGTGATCTGAAATGAAAGGTGAATGTAAATTGCCATGAAGCTCAGAGCACAAACATGAAGGCGAGACAGAAGACAAGGAAGGAGAAGAGGGGGGAGACACTTGGGAGAAAAGAGAGAACAAAAGAAGAATCCCTCTCAAATTCTAATAAGAAGTTAGTATTTGATAAATGTTAATAGGAGTGTACTAGACAGTAAAGTAAGAAGTGTGATCGTTGTGAATCTTGAAATCATACACAGTAGCCTGTAGACTGAAACATATTTGTCATCCCAGCTCTTGGGTAGGCAGATCAAGGTCATCCTGTACTACATAGCAAGTTTTCAGTCAGTGGAATACGTGAGATCTTGTCTCAAATTATTTAAAAAAAAAGCATAAATGGGTAAATTATAAAGGATTCTGGATATTTTGTTTCCTGCCTTACGCATAAGGATGGCAAGAGAAGAAGGAATGTTTGTACTGTGTAAAATTTTCACATGATGAAATCTAGATGATAGAAAAGAAAAGGGAGAAACTATATCAATTACCTTTTAAACAAGAAAACAACAAAATTAAACCTAAGAAACACATGAACTTTGATACACATATCAGTTTTAATAACGTTCATATCAACATGCCAAAGATTCAGATATTGAAATCAGGAGAAAAGTCCATTTTTCCCCATATTATTATGAATTTGACTATATTTTGTACCACAAATTCATGAGTATATCCTAATTTCAAAGTGGCATGTGACTGATATTTTTTATAAGTACATTTTCACTAGAATACTTTTCATTTCTAATACAATGAGCATTTGAAAGGTAGTGATTGCAAACTAAACTTATAACAAAGATGGAACCATCTTATAATATCCTTGTTTCTTATTCAGAGCTTTGTTTTCCTTTCTGCCTGTTTTCCCTTGCATAATTCATTATTCCTCCCAGGTAAAATTTTCCAGCCACATGTCCTAGCATATTTGTTTCAGCTTTCAAGGTTACCTGTATCCTGTATCTACTTAAGGGATCACTTAGTTTATAGGAAATGTCATAGGTATCAATAATGATTTAACTGAAAATGTTCTTTTTTAAACAATTACAAAGCATGGAATTTATGGAAATATTCATTTCCATAAATTTTGAATTCCTCCATAAAGAAAAAAGATATCTGGGGATAAAAATAACATAATCTGATTAGGAATAAAAAAGACTCTTCTATCACCTTATGTATTTTTGAATCATAACTCATATTGAGTAGCTTTGCTACCCTGTTATTTTCCCATCAAAACTATGTCTGTATTTGTTCTGACCTTTCTTTAACACATGTAATATTTCATAGGTAGCTCATTGGAAGTTTTTGTGATTCATCAGTCTGTGTCTTGAAGGAAGAAGTTACATTGAGCATGTTCAGTCTAGAAGGAATGTCTCATTGAAAAGAGGAAACAGGAGCCAGGACACATAGGAACTGGGAAATCTGGCCTGAATGCAAAAGAAGTAAAGTAATATAGAAGAGAAAGTGTCAAAACCAAGTATACAGGAGACAGGAAAGGGAGAGAATAAGCTCTTTTCATTTGACATCATGAGAATCCATAGTATATAGAGAAATATCTTTGTGCCAAGATTTAAAGAATAACAGTTAAATAAAGAATGATAACACATGTGTGGAGATATAATTTCAAAGCTTGGTGAATTTTTAAGGTGAAAGTAAGTGAGAGAAAGAAAAGGCAAGACAATCTGCGATTTAAAGAAAAAGAAATTATGAGTTATAAGTTTTGAAACTAGGATGACTAGTCTCTCTGGCCAATGTAGGAAACTCACAAAAAAATAAAAATAAAAATAAAAAAGGGCTGCAAAGATGACTTAGCACTTAAGGCACTTGCTTGTGATGCCCAGGACCCTGGTTCAACTCCCCAGTACACAGGTAAGCCATATGCACATGTGTCTGGAGTTCATTTGCAGTTGCTATTCCATTCTCTCTGTCTCTCTTTCTCTCAAATAAATGAATAAAAATAAAATTAAAATAATATTACTGCAACTTGAAATAGTTTGAATGACATAAATGTTATAAGAATAATATTAATGCAGTGATGATACAATTGTGAAATTGATGTGTTCTTTGAGATAATTGAAAATAATATCTAAACAAAATAAAATAAAAATAAAATGCTCTTATAATAATGCCCCATTTACACCTATAATAAATGGAAAATTATTAATAAGCACCTGTTATTGTATATAATATATAAATTAAAGTTATGAATATAATGTGATAGTACTAAATATCATAAAAGATGTCACTTATTCAAGTTTAATTAATTAATTAATTAATTCACGTTTAATGTCATTTCTATATAATGAATGTATGACCTTGGAATTAATTTGACTAAAGTAACCCAACACCAAGAAAATATTAACAAGCAACTCTATTAAGGACTTAAAAACTTGGATAAGTATGTTACATGTAGATTACAAATATTCCATAAATGTAAAGAAATTATAATGCGTTTTCCTTATAGACTTATACCAATAATTCAAATGAAAAATTATTTCATTACATTTTATAATAATTTATTGCAGAGAAGACTTACTAGAATATAGTTGTGAAGAAATAACTTATGATGTTAGACTAAATGTCAAACTGAAAGCAAACTAATGAACAATTGGAAAGACCTGTGAGTTTCCCAAAACAAAATAAAACAAAACAAAACAAAAAACAAAAAACAAAACAAAACAAAAAAAAACACTTCTCTCCAAGCACCTGATTACATGCCTGAGTAGAATGGTCATAATCCTATTGCTTAAGATGACAAAAACTGCTGATGCAGAACATTGCAGAACATTGAGTGACCTTGCTGAATCTGGAAGGAAGTGAGCTCTCAGATAGTTAGCCCATATACTGCTAAAAACCATGGCATGAGGTGATGGGCTAAATGGCCAACAATGCTGTGAGCAAACAAGAGATCATGCTCTATGCAGGCAACAATACTGACAAGATATATAAACCTGTGCAATAGTGGCACCTACCCTAGGTAGGTAATCAATGGCTTTCTGTTTGGCTAAGAGATCTGCTCAGTGGAAAGGAACCCATAGCTGGCATTGAAAACCAAGTCAGAATCCTATAGAGACCAAGATTATGGACTCCAGTGAGAAGCTTTCACTTGTGTTTGCCAAAATTGAGGCTACACCCATTAAAATCTCACTAAATTAGCAATGCTTATACCCTGTGACCTAGTTGATTTCACCCTCCTTTGAAAAATCTGATTTTCTTTTTCAGAAAGCAGAGAGAACTGAGGACAACCAAAATCTATCAACAGGACAAAGATAGGTGACTCCATGTCAGCAGGTAAACCTCCTCTAGAGCAGCAGCCAGGGCCCAGGTGAAAACACAGAGGAACTGGTGAGGTGACCAAGAGTGCTGCTTCAATGGTGAGCCTGACAACCTGGGTTAGAGCAATGGAGACAGACACTGAGGACACTCAAAGTGCAACATAGCTGAAATACAGAATTTTCTGAGAGCTCAACACTAAAGCAGACTGAAAGCACACCCACCAAGATTCAGGGAATTTTGCAGAAGAGTGGGTGGGAAGAATATAAGAGTCACAGGGTGTGAGGAAATATCCAGAGGCATTGTACTCCCCCCAATGACTGCCTGCTGATCTCACAATTAATAACGTACATCTCCACGGTGAATATGAGCAATCGAACTGAGATCAGGGTGGAGGGTCAGTGTAGTGGGGGCAGGGAGGAGGGGAATGATGGTACCAACACTTGGTTTATCCATACAAAAATTAAATTAAAAAAAATAATACTTTTTCAATACAAAACAAACTACAATTTGTTGTATGTAAATCAGGAAATAAAAATTGCAAAATATATTTGTGTCATAAATGAATATTTGTTATTTCATATATTATATATATAAATATGAATATATATGATATGTATATATTATATATACATATATATGCACACATGTATAATCATCCTTTTAACTAGCAATACAGTAGTAATATTAAGGAATTTTTTTTAGATTTTTCTGTATAAAGAACTAAACCAAGTTTATGCTATAAAATTAAAAAAATCATATAAGACATATAACTGAACACCAAGTTATAAATATTCAAAAAGATGAAACTAATAAATTATTATTCAAAAACGAGAAAAGTTTTCTTTATATTGAAATCAGTAATAGATAAAAATACTGCTACTATAAGAAGACCAATTTAATAGTCACCATTATAGTTGAATGAAAGCTAGAGTATTTATGAGTAAATATATAGTTGTAAAATATTACTGCTATATTATTTAATTTATCAGTAATAGTTTTTTTTTATAGAATTACTCTAAATATAAATCTGAAAATTAGGGTTATGGCAGTAGATCAGTATTAAAGAACATGCTTAGCATACACCAGTTCTAGATTCAATCTTCAGTAGCACAAACCTTAATAACATTAATGAAAATATACAGTTGAATAGCTCACAATTTTACTTAAAAGTTGGATAATTTTTGTAAGGATGTTACTAGTACCTTATAACAATGTGACTGCATAGGTGATTCTTCATGTTGTCATAACTTATGAAACCCCAGAGTAATGATTTGAGGCTTACTCATGTCAATTAATGACTTCACAAGATGATTAGTAGTTAACATTAAAACATAGTATGTCATATGGAATATGGAGATATATTAAATACATACTTTTATTTATTCAATCAGGACAAAGTTGTACTCTGACAGCAAGAATTTTGTTCAAACATTATGTAATAATATTGATTCAAATAAATATCTTTTTTTAAATTAAAGGCAATTAACTGTCTTGAATTCAATTTTCTCACAAGATTATTTTATATTACATGTCCAACTTCATTTTTAAAGGAATTTTACAGATATTTATAACTGACATATTCAAATATGAATATGTAGTAAATTACACATGCAACTCTGGAAACAATTTTCTGAATTATTAAAGAAATTCGACTCTTTTAAGTGCAAATAGGCATGCTAATGCCTTTTAAAATTATAAGTAACCTTTATTTTAGTATGTAATAATTAAGAAAACTTTCCCTTTGTTGGTGATTAAAGGTTTTTATGTAAGTGATATTTGAAGGCATTTAGTGATTTACTTTAGCACTTGAGTGGATCGAGGTTGTAAAAGTGCTTATATTATACCCAGTGAGGTGCTTCTGACGCTGTGAGTATGATTTGAGTCAATGTTTCATCTTCTTGGCATGGTATTTTGTTTTTCTATTGGGTATAATTGAGGTTCCTTATTTTTTATTTATCTTCTAAACTTTTTTTAACTGGTTCAAAAACTGTGGGATAATAACAAATACAAATAACAAAAAAATGATTCCACACTGATTTCTTTGTATTTACAACATACTTTATTTATAAGTAAGCAGCAGCTTCATGCCTATGATTTCTGTCTCTCTGAATAGCATCACGAGGATAAGAGTTTTGGAACGATGTTCCAACAAGGATGAAATTACTTCATGACTCATTCCTTATAACATATACGTTTTGGTAAGCAACCTAAGAATGGATCAGTTTTCAAGGCCTATATAATGCTGTCCAATGTTTATTCACATTAAGTTCAGAAACAAAACCAATTTTGTTTTCAACTTATTGTTGTGATGCTGATCCCTTGGTTAACTGGGAGGTGGCAACCATCGGATAGGGACTGGTGCGATTGTTGGGTTTGTTTGCTGGGATACTCACACACCTTGTTCTGAGTCATGCATGTGTGCTTGTGTATTTAACTTCTACAGTATGCTACCTCTTTGTATTCTTTTCCTTTAGTGAGAACTTCTCAAAAACTATAAATCTTCTTTTAATATATTAACTATGAAAGTAGCATTTCTGAATTTGAACATGCCTTATACACTAGGCATTATACTTAGTTGTGGTTTGTTCAAAAAATTTTGATTGATTGAATACTTGATGTAATATATTATTCTAGTCTTCAGAAAACTTCCAATTTTCTTGTCACTCAATGGTACATTATACATCTGGGGAAGAATTTGAAAGGATAAAGAAAATCACACACTTTATGAATTATATTTTTAATATACTAGGAAGTCTGAGATGACATTTATTTAATTAATTAGTACCATAAAATAGATAAATATCACTCTGGTTTATTTAAATATTTTCTTTGCATTAACAGATATAAAAATGAATTAATCAAGGCAGTAGACCTCTGGAATGCAAACCTATGCAAAATTTCAAATGTATATCAGGTGATGACAATATAATGTTTTAGAAAAAAATACATAATATTACCATTGAAATAAATACAAATGGATAATGGAAAAGAGAATAAGTGAATTTGCATGTTTTGTATAAAACATAATAGCAAAAATGTATTAATTTATAACACACAATACTAGTGGACTAATTCCAGATATGGAGTCTAAAAGTTGGTAAACAATCTGTTCAAAGAATGTTGTGTTTTCTACTTAAGTTGTAAGTGTTCTATTTATGTAGTAAATTGTATGGCACAATGCAGATCTGGCCCTAGCCAGACTGCATGTCAGAAGAAACCAGGAAGTGGCTTCTGTGTACATGGTATCCTGGATAGGCCTGCCATGACTACAGCTACAGTCCCATGCTCTCGGGAGACAGGCTTTCATTGGACACAAAAAGGGGACCACCCCACACAATGATTGGCCAGCCAAGCCCCTTTAAAACCCCCTACACTTCCTTGAAAAAACAAGTTTGCAGCAGCTCGCCCTCTGCTGCTTCCACCCAATTCCCGGGTCCTGCGGCCTTCTTGGGTTGGCCCTAGGGGGGACCCCAACATTAAATAACTACAGTATTGCATGTATCAAGGAACATTCAGGTTCAATAGGAAAAAAATGTTGTATTATCATTATTATCCCTTAATTTTATTTGTGTAAGAATGAGAAAAATAATTTCTAAATGTGATCCATTGGTAGGTCTATGGTATTCCTTTTCAGGAGTCTCTATATAGCTTTCCATAATGGTTGAACCACCAGCAGTGAAAACTTGTTCCTATTTCTCCACAGCCTCGCCAGCATTTGTTTTTATTTTATTTTATTTTATTTATTTATTTATTTATTTATTTATTAATGTTAGCCATACTGGGGTAAGGTGGAATCTCATAGTTGTTTTAATTTGCATTTCCCTGATGATTAGGGATGTTGAATATTTTCTTAAATGTTGCTTTGCTATTTGTATTTCTTCCTCTGAGAACTCTCTGTGAAGTTCTCTGCCCCACTTTGTGAGTGGGTTGTTTGGTGATTTATTGTTTAGGTTTTGGAGTTCTTTGTATATTCTAGAAATTAGGCCTCTGTCAGATGTATATCTGGTGAAATTTTTCTATCATTCTGTGGGTAATCTGCTGGCTTTGGTTATACTATACTTGTCAGTGAAAAAGCTTTTCAGCTTCATGAGATCCCAATGGTTGAGTGATTGTTTAATTTCCTGAGCTGCTGGGGTTTTGTTCAGGACATCTATTCCCACTCCTATGTCACAGAAGGGTCCTCCTATTTTTTTCTTCCAGTAGTAGCAGAGTTTCTGGTTTTATATTAAGGTCTTTGATCCATTTGGACTTGATTTTTGTGCAGGAAGAGAGCTATATGGAGACTCCTGAAAAGGATGACCATAGACTTACCAATGGATCCAGTTATTCCCTTACTGGGCATTTACCCTAAAGGCTTCAAGCCTCATATCAGAGATAGTTGCTCAACGATTTACATAGCTGCTCAATTCATAATAGCAAAGAGCTGGAATCAACCCAGGTGTCCATAAATAGATGAATGGATAACCAAGATGTGGTATATCTATGCTATGGAATTCTATGTAGCAGTAAGGAAAGATGAAATAAGGAAATTTGAAAAAAAATGGTCAAACATGGAAGAGATCATTCTCAGTGAGAGCCCACCCAAGCACAAAAAGATAAGCGTCACATGATCTCTTTTATCTGTCGCTCCTAACCTGAATCCACCTGACATGCGGCCAAACCTAGCAAACACTCTGAAGACCAGACAAGAGGGAGGGTGGGATAGAGGAAGTGTAAGTGTTGGAGGGAACGAGAGGGTGGGAGGGAACGAGAGGGTGGGAGGGAGGACAGGGGATACAAATTGCATCCCAAAAGGAAAAGATACTATAAAACCCTTTATTCTGAACAGGCTAAAACATTTATCCTTCACCAGGCCAACAGAGGGAACACCTGAACCACAGGAATCTGGAGAGAGCATCATGAAGGCTAACCTTAATCTTGTACTCCTTCTCTTTCTCTTTCTCTTCTCTCTCTCTCTCTCTCTCTCTCTCTCTCTTTCCCTCTCCTCTCTATACTCACTTTCTCTTTTATATTATCTATCTTTTTTCCTCCCTAGGTGCAGACTTATAACTCCCAGTGCCAGCATGGGGTTATCATTCACAATGAGCTGTTGATCTGAGACACCTACAAGGTTTCCCAAAAAAGACAGACTTCTGTCAGAGTTCTTGATGACCCACCAAAGGTTAATGGTAAGACTCTACTGTTGAAGACAGCATACGTGTGTGAGACCAAACACGTAGAGACCTGGCCAGAACCTGGAAAAGGGTCAGTCCCCAGACAGTTAGCTAGTCTAGTATCAGAGGGTTCTACATGAGCAACTGGGGGAAAATTGTCCGACATTGGTCCAAACAACTTGAAGTCTAAGATACCCAACAGGAAACAACCTGACGTAGTGCTCAAACAAGTGCAGTAGTGGCAAACAGCCATGGTGGGTAACCAACCGCTCTTGATGTGGCTAATAGATCAACTCAGTGGAATGGAACTCATTGCTGGAACTGGGAAATAAGTCAAAACCAGGTACAAAAAATGAGCTCAGTCTCCAAGATGAAGATACCACCAAATGTGGGCTAGAAGAGAGCCAACGCATATAAAATTTCCTCCAAAACATCTATGGTCATCCCTTCTACCTAGTACTAACTTCTCTCTCCATTGGAGAATTTTGCTTATTTTTTTTTTTCAGATGGACAACAAACCTAAAGGGAGGATCAGCTAATCATAACTCACCAGGGCCCCAGCTGAAACCATAGAACAATGCAGGGGAAGGGCAAGAATACAGCATTCATGGTGATCACAACACCAGAAAAGGGCTGAGGGAGATACACACAGAGAACATCCAACTCTAGCTAAGCCAGTTATCCAGAGACACAGAGTCTCCCAAAACCTCATCACTGAAGCAGAACTAAAATGAACCCAATGTGGTTCAGGGAAATTTGCGGAAGAGGGGGTGGAAAGATAGTTAGAGTCACAAGTTGGGGCATTATGCGCAGAGACTGGGGCCTACACCCCAGAACTCTTGTCTACCCCCACAATGCGTGACCCACATTCCCCATTGATGAGGGTCCCTTTGGAAGAGGGAGGACAGGGAGGAGGACAATGGAACCAATTCAATGAATGTAAAATCAGAATAATATAATAAATAAATAAATAAATAAATAAATAAATAAATAAGATCCATTTAGAGTCTCCAGAACCCACATAAGCCAGATGCACAAGGAGTCACGTGTGTCTGGAGTTCATTTGCCTTGGCCAGAGGCCCTGGTGCATCCATTCTTTTTCTCTCTCTCATATATATATATATATATATATATATAAAATAAAAGATTAAAAAAAGAAATTTTCTCACTGTCCAAGATAGGTTGAATTATTTATTTTTAAGATATTTATTTATTCATATGCAAGCAGGGAGTTACAGAGAGAGAAAGAATATTGGCATTCCAAGGCTTCTAGCCACTGAAAATCAACTCCAAAAGCATGTACCACTTTGTGCATCTGGCTTTATGTAGGTATTAGGGAATCAAATCTGGGTTGTTAGGATTTTCAGGCAAATACCTTAACTCCTGAGCCATATCACCAGCATGATATGTTGAATTCACATGACTAAGGGTATAAAAGGATGAAAATTGTAACTAATTAATAATTCTAGAAACTTTTGAGATTTCTGATTGTGGCTAATTTTCTTTGTCCTGACTTAGAAGTGTTTGTATGATATGTCTTCAGAACTTCCAGATTGACTTGGTTCAAAAAATGTTAAGAATCTATTTTAAGCAAAAGTACTTCATTTGTTTTACCTATATTGTCTCAGTGCAGTTTACATTTTATAATTATTATTAATAGAGTTGAAATACTATACAGTATGTGTGTATGAAGGAAAAATCTTGGTCAACCATTATTCCAGGTTTCTTGAAGGTAGTATAACAAACACTGTGAGTGACTTTTCACAACAAAATAATAAATATGAAACATTGACAGTGTTGTTGATTGTTTTTCTGTAAGCAAATGCATGTTTAAAATAAATATCCCACAAAATATTTCATGGACTTGATATAGCATCTAATCAGGCTATAATGCTCATGCTGACCTATAACCAGCTAGTGAGTTTATGATTTTTATTGTGTAGCTCATCACTAACATATTGGTTTTCATTTTTCAAAATTATTTATTTATACTAATATGAATTTTAATATATTTACAAAACAGTTATTTTGTAAATGAGTTTAGCATATTTTAATGTATCTTCCATTTTGTTTTCAATCAGCTATGATGACTGTTAAGTTAGTGGGAAAATTTGTTCTGGTTCTCGTATGAACTAAAGTGTGTGTATATGTGTATGTGAGTGCATTAGAGTGTGTGTGTGCATGTGTTATGTGGTAGGTGGTACGTGTGTAGCATGTGCACATGGATACAAATGCTCATACCCCATGTCCATGCATGCAGAGGAGGCACTGTGTGTGTATTTCACTGACCTGGAGATGAGGTGTTTAAGTTAGACTGGCTATGCAATGGGTCCCAGAAATTCTCCAGCACTATTTCTCCACATGATTGGGGTTATAAGTGGCCACACTCAGCTGTTTTAATGGGCTCAGAGAATTGAACTTGAGAAATCAGGTCCTGCCAGACCCTCATGATTTTGTGCCAACATTCTTACCTACTGAAATTTCACACCAGCTCTGGAATAAATGTTTAACCCAAATGTGGATTTAGATACTTAAATGATTGATAAATAAACTCCACATCTTACTTTCATGAAGATAAGGTTAATAGATTACTAGAATTAAATCCGAAGAAGTCCAAGTAAGCCATAATGTGCTTTCATATAATTTCATTAAAATTTTATTGTATTATTGTATTTGTGATCACCTTTAAGATTAGATGGATTGATTTTTTTCCCTTACCTACTGTGATCTCTTACTATATATTAAGGAACAATATTTTCACAGCATTGCAACACAATTATGTTTCCACTATTACAAATAGTTTAAAATCTGAATGCTTCAAACGTCAGTATCCCTAATTGAAATTCATGAAGCATATAGTTATCACCATCGACCATATGCAAATAAATCATCAGCAAGCGAGTTCACAGAAGTTCTCTCAAAAGTAATTGCTAAATTCATCCAAATGATGAATATATTCTGCTTTGTATTCAAAAACTTTAAACTATATATGGTGTACCATAAGAGCAAGCTTTTCTTCTGGTCTTGATAATATATGAATATCTAGACAGTTAATTCATATAAATGTATTACAAAATGATGCTCCTTCCAGATCCATAAATACTTGGAGTACCCTTGGTTAACACTAATATATATTTCTTGAGCTTCTTGTAGCCTACTATCCAAAGTCAGTGACTACATATCTTAAAGTTCCAGGGCCTATTCCTGTCTATTTCATGAAAATTTATTTTATATCATCAAAGCCCAATGTATTGTTTCCCAGGTTTGAGAGTTACAATATTCAAAACACAGGAGTCTTGACACTATAAGGATATTACTGAGAATTATTATTACCTTTAAAGATTTCACAATCAGTCAAAATAAAAGTTTTAATTGGCTTTGGGAATGAAAAGATACTTCCATTGTAAAGCTTAAGAACTACGTTCAGGACTCGAACACTGTTCAGCAAATAATGACACTTAAATGCAAAGCCTTATGTCCTGGATTTGACTCCTCAGTAACCATGTAAAGCCAAATGCACAAAATGACTCATGCACCTCAAGTTTGTTTGAAGTGACAAAAGGACCTGGCACTCCCAAGTTCTCATTTTCTCTATCTAAAATAAATAAATAAAATATATTTTTAAAGCAAATTAGAATGAGATACCATAAGGAAGCTTCAGATTAAAGATTTATAAGAAATTTTTTCCACAAGAAGATTTGGCACGATAAGCCACTTATACCTCTACAGACTTAGAATAAAATAATTTGAATTAATTACAGACTCTTACACCCCCCCCCCCGATATTCTCTGTTTTGTAGTAAAAGGTATGAAGTATTAATTAAATTACTTTTATAAATCTGTACAAATGCACTAGGGAAAAAACTTGACAGTATAGAGAACTAGTGGGGAGATGGGGAATGTGTGGCTACAAACATTTCAATCAAGAGTGTACATGGGGGCTGGAGAAATGGCTTAGCGGTTAAGGTGCCTGCCTCCTAAGCCTAAGAACGCTGGTTCCAATCTCCAGTGGTTCCAATCTCCAGGTCCCACGTTTAGCCAGAGGCAAAGTGACCCAAGGATGCAATGCCGCACTTGACGACAAGGGGGCGCACACATCTGGATTTCTCTTGCAGCAGCTGAGACACTGCTGGCGCGCCCATCTCTATCTATCTTCCTTTCCCTCTCTGTCTGTCTGTCTCTCTCTAAAAATAAATAAATAAAAAAAGAAACTTAAAAAAAAGAGTATACATGGGACAGTTACTATGGGAAATGGACTAAGATTGATCATGAGAATAAAATTCTCTAGGAAATATCATATTCTATACAAATGATTGTATTAGATTGCTGTATAACAATGGTCCAAAGTAGGCATGAAAACAAGTTTTTCATACATATAATCCATCAATTACAACCAACTTCAGCTTGATTTGTTTCTTCTTTAAGACAGTAGAACACAGATGGGGTGAATTTTAGCATCATCATTCTAGTTTTTCATGGAAAGAGTTTCCAGCCAACTTAGTGAAGAGTCAATAGAAATATATTTAGTTTAAATGTGAAATGGAATAATTAATTGGGATCTAAATTTGAACTCCAATAGCATAAACTGTCACTCCCTTGACCAGAGGAAAGTGTGAACACCCACATAACATCAAATAATTTTATTCTCTGGAAAACTTCTCAAAACAATAATTATTTTAAAATTTCTTGAAGATTTTTCTGTTATATATACTTTCATATCCTTGCCTACTCTCCCTAGGGCAGTGGGATTGAACTCAATTTCTCATAGTTTTGAGGCAAGCACGCTACAGACTGAACAATCTTCCCAGGTCTTATTTTACGTTATTAATTTATTCTGTCCAATGAACAACTTCATAGCTTTTAAATACAAGGCTTATGCTAAGAATATTTTGTGTATTTAATCAATTATGCATGACAAATAGCAGTTACTTCACTCAAATATAAAATTTTCATTAAAAGCTTTAATGCTACAAGCTATATTTCATATTATACTTATAAATGTTTATATAAATTGCTGGAAAGTTTTAAATAAATAAAATATTAATCACTTTGTGAATTTATATTACCTATCTCTTTAAGTGTGAATTACTGAAAAACCTTCAAAGCTTGTCTCTCTTTTTAAAGAAACATGTGTGCTGTATATTTTAGCATAGAAAATGAAAACATTTCATCCTATTTCCATGCATAAGAGTATATTTTAAAGATAAAAATGTAAAAAAAAATGACGTATGATTATTATAAACAGTATATGCTACCCAGATGGAGTATACATAGATCTATAGAAATATGACCAAATCATATAGTTTGGCTCCACAAGCATAACAAACAAATAAAGCATATCTTTTAGTGGGCAATGCTTGGATTTATGAACATATAAATCTCTTTATGGCTACAGTGTGAATAAGTGTTCCACAAAGTCCCATATGAAAGACTTGACTTTCAGGATGGTACTGGGAATGGTTCCACCAAGCCATTAGGATGTGGCACCTCCTGTGAGGTCCTTAAGTCATTGTGGGTGTGTGGGATTATACATTTCAGTCTCTTCTTCCTTTAGCTTCCTGACTAATGAAAAGAGTGGCTTTGTCTTGTCTTGCTCTTCTGTATAAAATTCTGTCTCCTCACAGACCCAGAGCAATGTAGCCAAGGGTCACAGACCCCACCCTGCAAAACTGTGAAACAAAGTAATGTTTTCACTGTGTATGTAATTTTTTCTCAAGCACTTTATTATCATAATGCACAGGGAAATAATATTTTTTTAAATATTAAAATTTATAGGATTGTTTTCAATCTATCAACAAAATATAAAATCTGAATCACATACTACTTCTTGCATTTGGTATCTGATTTAGATGAAAGCTTGATGATTAAGTCACTATAATATAACAAGCAAGGGGGAAGTGTCATGAACATAGTAATAAGAACTGAATATATATTTATTTAGGATTTGACATCTAGATTGTTGCTTACCACCACATCTTGGCCATCTTTTCTCATTCTTTGCTTTTGTGAATATAAATATTTGGTTTACTCTCTTTCCACTTGCTGATTGGCATGTGCTAAAAGTAAAGGAGAGGACTGATATCTACAAGTTTTCTCCACACCACAGAGGAACTGGGGAAATGAGCAAGAGTGCTGCTTTCTTGGTGAGCCTGATTTCAGCAGAAGCGTGAAGGAGATAAATACTGAGTGATAAATACACTCAACACCTACCAAAAAAGAGACCCGGAGGTTCCCAAGAGCCCATCACTGAAGTAGTCTTAAAACACAACCAACATGGCTCAGAGAATTTTGTAGAAGAAGGAGCAGAAAGATTGTTAGAGCCATAAATTGGGAAATTATGCACAGAGACATTGCCTCTCCCCCATAACTGACTACTGCCCCCAGAATACATGACCCACAGTCCGCAAAAGGTTGATCTGAATCCCCAACAAGGAGGAGCCCTTCAGAAGAGGCAGGGAGGAGGGAAAGGATGGCACCAACATGTGGTGTTTACGTGTTAAGAATGTCCATAAGTAAAGAAAATAAAATTGCCGGGCGTGGTGGTGCACGCCTTTAATCCCAGCACTCGGGAGGCAGAGGTAGGAGGATCACCGTGAGTTCGAGGCCACCCTGAGACGACATAGTGAATTCCAGGTCAGCCTGGGCCAGAGTGAAACCCTACCTTGAAAAACCAAAAAAAAAAAAAAAAGCTGTTGTTTTCTCAGAATGTCTATATATAAAGTCTCACAGTGTTAGGGAAGGTCATCTTCTCTCAGTTAATCCTTCCTGAAAATTTCTTCAAAAACCAGCCTAAGAGGGCTGGAGCGATGGCTTAGCAGTTAAGGTGCCTGCCTGCTAAGCCTAAGAACCCAGTTCCAATCTCCAGGTCCCACGTTTACCAGATGCAAAGAGACTCAAGGTCGCAATGCTGCACTTGCCCACAAGGGGGCGCACACATCTGGATTTCGTTCACAGCAGCTAAAGAGACTGCTGGCGTGCCCATCTCTATCTGTCTCCCTCTCGCTCTCTCTGTCTCTCTCTGTGTCTCTCTCCAAAAATAAAAATTAAAAAAAATAATAATAATAAAAATAAAAACCATTCTAAGAGGCATGTCTCTGACTTAATTCCTAATCTTATAAAGAAGACAATAACATTTAACCATCATATTTAATTATGTTAATGTATTCACTAAGTTCCTTATTATTCTCTCATTCTGAATTAGTGTTTCAGACGTTTATTCAAGGACAAAATGCTATTTTATATGAATTAATTTAAACAGGGTATTCATTTTTTGTGTGGAATGTCAGAATATAGCCTAATACTATGTCAGCATATAAACCATGACAAACCAGCCTAGGGAGGGATTTAAGCAAAACAAGAGAAAAATACATTCTTCTGAATAGTGAAGGAGTATAGGTTATTACTAGACACAGTGCACAAGCAGAAGAGACAAAGATCCACCAGAAAGGAGGAAGATCCCACTCAGGGGATTGAAGCCCACCAATCTGTGCAATCTATGTTTCCGTGCAAACCCCTCCTCCTTCCAGGCACACCAAAAAAGGGAATTTCCCACCTCATCAGCCTCCTTGCAAAGGCATGAAATCTGAAGGAAAGACAGCTGAGATCAACTAAGGAGCTACTGAAAGGGTTACAGGAGGAACTGTGTGAGTAACTTCAGGCTTCCTGAACTCTCCCGTCCCTCAACCATCAGAAACCTTAGCATTCAGCCCCCAGTGGCAACACGTTCAACACAGCTGATCAGAAATCCAGCTCCACATCACAGCACAGAGGGACTGAGGTGGGCACTCAGCATTGATGAGATTGGGCACTACCCCATTACCCCAAAAGGTTATGAGGATGACTGACAAATAATAATAATAATAATAATAATAATAATAATAATAATAAAAAAACAAGAAACAAAATAGACACATAGGTCTGCATTGCAAGTGCTAATCTCTCTTTCCATGTCAGGGCAGGTTATGGGTTACATCTTCTTGTTTGTATTTACCATTTTCAAATAAGCTGTATTGTGGGGTTGAATATTATTGCCTTTGATGCTTACAGATTTATAGGGTCTTTGTCTTTTGCTTCTGTCAATATTGGGGGCTGACCTGGAACCCAATTCAGAACACAATTCTCCACCTCTCAGCTGACAGGAATAAGGGTATAGAGCAACACACACCCTTAGGGATTTTCACTTTATAAAACAAAGTGTTTGTTTTCATCCCCACACTTACATACTCTTTGCTTTATTATGTTTTTTTTTTGTTGTTTTTGTGAATGTGTATATTGTTCAGGTGAAGTTTAGAATTTGCCAGTAAATTGTTCCACCCAATCCACTAGAATACCTGCTTAGCAAGTAAACACAACACCTAAGATTATTTCTGTGCTTGGATTTGGTACAAGAGCCACACCTGGCACCTCAGATTTATTCCCTGAAAGTATATTAAGGTGGATCGCCACATCTAAGAACACTGCAGATAAGTAAAAAACCCAAGCATCAAATCAATTCACTACATTATGATACAATAAACAAAAAGAATCAAAACAATGCAATCCCACCAAACAGAACAATAACAACGAGACCGTGCGATGATTATCTTTTTATGATTGGGTGAGCTCACTGAGGCTGATCTGCTCCATGTTGGACATTTTTTTTTTTTTTGTTCCTCAAATTTCCTTATTTCATCTTTCCTTACTGCTACGTAGAATTCCATAGTATAGATATTCCACATCTTTTTTATCCATTCATTGAGTGCTGGAGACCTGGGTTGATTCCAGTTCTTTGCTATTATGAATTGAGCATCTATAAACAAATGATTCAACCATTATGAAAAGCTATATGGAGACTCCTGAAAATGATGACCAAGCCACAGATCAGGGACATTTGCTTAACCATGTTTATTGACCACTTTTTAAATTTAGACAATATCCCATGGCACTTCCCTCACTCCCCCCTTTCCCTTTTGAAACTTCACTCTCCATCATATCCCCTCCCCCTCTCAATCAGTATCTCTTTTCAGTTTGATGTCATACTCTTTTCCTCCTGTTATGATGGTCTTGTGTAGATAGTGTCTTGGAATGTGAGGTCATGGATATCCACGCCATTTTGTGTCTGGAGCACATTGTAAGGAGTCCTACTCTTTCTCTGGCTCTTACATTCTTTCTGTCCCCTCTTCCACATTGGACCCTGAGACTTGGAAGGTGGGTTTGAGATGTTTCAGTGCTGATCACTCCTCTGTCCCTTCTCAGCACCATGGTTCCTTCTGAGTCATCCCAAGGTTGCCACCATCTGAAAAGAGAAGCTTCTCTAAACAAAAGTGAGAGTATCATTAATATATGGGTGTGAACATTAAGAGAGTTGTTGACTGGGCAGTTTGGTGAGCATAGTATATACATTTAGTGAGATGCCAGCAGACATTACACCCTTAGAGCTCATGACTACCCCTGTTGTAGGTTTTCAGTATAAGGGATGTATTCCCTCCCATGGAGCAGGCCTCAGGTCCAATTATATAGCAGTTGGTTTCCCCCATAACAGACATGCCACTATTGCACCCAGTGGCTCTTTTGGCCTGGCTGGCTAAATTTCGGTTTTCAGTGTTCACTGTTGAGTATCTTCATTGGTGATTTCTCTCTCCCATTGAACTGCATGCAGCTTAGCTTTTTCCAACTTTCTGTCAGATGGTCCACATGGAGGAGGCTTTCAGCTCAGCTCCAGCAGGATTTCTCTGTGACTTGCAGCCCAAGTATGTGGAGTCTTCAGCAACAGGGTCTTACCATCTACTCCTGGTGGGATACTAAGGGCCTTGGCAATGGCCTATAATATTTTGGGGGTATCTATGACTTCCCCGGACAACTCACTGGTAGGTATCCCATTCTGGCACTGAAAATTTTCTAGTAACAGTCTATGGCTTCTGAATGTTCCATTGTCCAGAAAAGTAGGTTTCCATATGACTTATTTATATCCTCTTAGATTTGATTATCCCTCCCTCCTCCTTTCCTTCACTCAATCTCTTCCCCTGACCTCACTTAGGCCTTTACACCCCCTTTAATCTGTTCTTCTACTTACATATATACAATACCATACTATTAAGTACCTCTTCCCTCCTTTCTATTCCCTTTATAGCCCCTTTCACTTACTGACTTCTGTTACTGAGTTTTTTTTTTTTTTTTTTTTTTTTTGTTGTTGTTGTTGTTTGTTTGTTTTTTTTTACCCTCACATAGAAGTCCAGTCATTTGTAGCTAGGATCCACTTATGACAGAGAACATGTGACGTTTGGCTTTCTGGGCCTGGGTTACCTAAGTATAATCCTTTCCATTTCCATCCATTTTTCACCAAATTTCATAACCTCTTTTTTTTTAAAGACAATTCACTTTACACATTTTATTTACAGATTTTTTTTGTTTGTTTGTTTGTTTGTTTGTTTGTTTGTTTTGGAGAGACAAAGAGAGAAAGAGAGAGAGAGAGAGAGAGAGAGAGAGAGAGAGAGATGGGCACGGCAGCAGCATCTCAGCTGCTGCAAACGAAATCCAGATGTGTGTTCCCCCTTGTGGTCAAGTGCAGCATTGCACCCTTGTATCACTTAGCATCTGGCTAAACATGGGACCTGGAGATTGGAACCTCTGGAGATTGGAACCAGCGTCCTTAGGCTTAGGAGGCAGGCGCCTTAACCGCTAAGCCATCTCTCCAGCCCAGATCATGATTTGAATGAAATGCATACATTTGTAGCAAAGAATTGTAGTTAAAAAAAATTAGAATGCACAAAATTAATGTTTATTCCATCTTTTTTCATATTCCTGGATCCTTAACCAATGTTAAATGAAAAAAAAAAAAAAAAGCAGAACAAATGAAAAACTGCAATCAGAGTCACTCATGTTAATGAGTAGGGAAACAAATAAATTAAAAACTAACAGCCATCAGCAAGAGTACAGCAAACATAATGCTGTAGAAAGATAAATTACTAGAAAACTATACTCCTCATACTCAAACCAGCAAAAAGCTCCTGCATAAAGTGGAACATGAAAGTATTTTTCCTGCTAAGGTATAAAAATGCAAGTTCTTTTTTGAATATGGTGGAAAGATAAAATGTGTTTATAATCATAATGGTAATTTGGCTAAGCTATTACAGAGTAGTCCAGGAACACATTTATGGACTCTGGGGATGGTTTTTATGGTAAATCTTTGATTGGGATAGTGGACACTCTAGCAAAAATTAAAAAAAAAAAAAAAAAAAAAAAAAAAAGGAACACAGAAGTACAAGACAAAGAAGCATGACACTTCTCTTATATCTTAGCAACATTTAGATGGAATACAATTCAAATGCAGTCCACTCTGCTGTGATGAGGCTTTAGTTCAGCTCCCAAATCTTGATTGCTTGATGCAGTCTCCTATATGAATACTCAGATGGTGTCTTCTTAAACAACAAACCTATTTTTAGTGGTTGAGCCACTCTTAATTGCTGTGTCTGTATGGGACTGATAACCAATCACTTTCTTTAATGCTGAGTTGAACTCCATTGTGTAAATGTTCCACATCCTCATTATCCACTCATCATTTGAGGGACATCTAGGCTGGTTCCATTTCCTAGCTATTGTGAGTAGTACAGCAATAAACATGGTTGAGCAAGTATCTCTAAGGCAGTGAGATGAATACATAGGATATATGCCTAGGCGTGGTATGACTGGGTCATATGGTAGAACTATATTTGGCTGTCTCAGGAACCTCCACACTGATTCCCACAATGGCTAGACCAGATTGCATTCCCACCAACAGCGTAGAAGGGTAGAAAGGTTCCCCTTTTTCTGCATCTTCGCCAGCATTTGTTTTCATGAAGGTAGCCAATCTGATAGGAGTGAGATGGAATCACAATGTAGTTTGAATCTGCATTTCCCTGATGACTAGGAATGTAGAACATTTTTAGATGTTTATATGCCATCTGAATTTCTTCTACTGAGAACTCTCTACTTAGTTCCATAGCCATTTTTAATTAGGTTGTTTGATTTCTTATTATTTAATTTTTTTGGGATCTGTGTATATCCTAGATATTAACCCTCTGTCAGATGTATAGCTGAAAAAGATTTTCTCCCATTTTGTAGGTTGCCTCTTTGCTCTATTCACAGTGTCCTTAGCTGTTCAAAAACTTTGTAATTTCATAAGGTCCCAGCAGTTGATCTGTGGTTATATTTCCTGAGCAACTAGGGTTATATTCAGAAAGTCTTTGCCAAGACCAATATGTTGAAGGGTTTAACCTACTTTTTCCTCTAGCAGTTTCAGAGTTTCAGGTCTGATATTAAGGTTTTTGATCCATTTGTACTTAAATCTTGTGCATGGAGAGAGAGAAGGATCTATTTTCATTCTTCAACAGATACATATCCAGTTTTCCCAGCACCATTTGCTGAAGAGGCTGTCTTTTCTCCATTGAGTATTATTGGCATTTTTGTCAAAGTCAGGTGACTACAGCTACCTGGACTTACATCAGGGTCCTCTATTTTGTTCC
Source organism: Orientallactaga sibirica (assembly GCA_036365145.1). Classification (NCBI taxonomy): domain Eukaryota; kingdom Metazoa; phylum Chordata; class Mammalia; order Rodentia; family Dipodidae; genus Orientallactaga; species Orientallactaga sibirica. The sequence continues at coordinate 28,260,532 of JAEOAD010000024.1, forward strand.
ACTGATCTACATTTCTGTTTTTGTGCCAGTACCATGCCATTTTTGTTATTATGGCTCTGTAATATAGGTTAAATCAGGTATGATGATACCACCAGCCTTATTTTTGTTGCTCAAAATTGCTTGAGATATCTGAGGTTTTTTGTGCTTCCAAATGAATTTTTGAACTTTTTTTATATTTCCATGAAAAATGACATTGGAATTTTGATTGAGATTGCATTAAATTTGTAAATTGCTTTTGGTAGGATTGCCATTTTCACAATATTGATTCCTCCAATCCAAGAACAAAGGATGTCTTTCCATTTCCTAGTGTCTTCTGTAATTTCTTTTTTCAGTATTTTAAAGTTTTCATTGTAGAGATCCTTCACTTCCTTGGTTAGGTTTATCCCAAGGTACTTTATTTATTTATTTTTTTTATGCCATTGTGAATGGGTATGATTCTCTGATTTCAGCTTCTGTGTGTTTGTTGTTAGCAAATAGGAAGGCTACTGACTTCTGTGTGTTTATTTTGTATCCTGCTACATGGCTATAGATGTTTATTAGCTCTAACAGTTTGCTGGTAGAGTCTTTAGGGTCCTTTATGTATAGAATCATATCATGTGCAAATAATGATAACTTGATCTCTTCCTTTCCAATGTGTATCCCTTTTATGTGTGTCTCTTGCCTTATTGCTATGTATAAGACTTATAGTACTACATTAAATGAAAGTGGGGACAGTGGAAATACTTGTGTGTGCCTGATGTTATTGGAAAAGCTTCAAGTTTTCTCCAATTAGTATTATGTTGGCTGTGGGTTTGTCATAAATAGTCATTATTAAGTTGAGATATGTTCTTCTATTCCCAGTCTCTGTAATACTTTTATCATGAAAATATGTTGAATTTTGTCAGATATTTTTTATATCTAATGAGATGATCATGTGATTTTTGTTCTTCAGTCCATTTATGTAATGTATTACATTTATTGATTTGCGTATGTTGAACCATCCCTGAATCTCTGGGATAAAGCCTACTTGGTCAGGGTAAATGATGTTTCTAAAATATTCTTGTATTCTGTTTGCCCATATTTTGTACAGAATTTTTACATCTATTACAAGCATAGTGCTTCAATGTTTATGATGTCCAACCTGTTTTCATTATGTAATGTTGCAGTGGGCACAGACTGCCATGATTATAACCTGTGACCATGGCCTGACTGTACTAACAATTGTCAAAATCACCGTCCATGTTGAATCTTGATCAATCATGCTGGTGATCAACTTCACCTGTCTTTGAACTATGCAGTCATGTGTGAAGTGGCAAGTTCTTCTCTCATCTAACCCAAACAGGAATGTCTATGTTGTTTTTCACTCAAAGCTGCTCCTCTGTCAGCATGGTCCAAATGTAGTTATTTACAGAAGCCTTACAGCTGGTATAATAATTCATAATGTGAAAAATAATCTCTTCTTAGGATGTTGGGTATTAGTAGATAATAAAAGTTGATAGTTTCTTTCATATGAAATATTTTTATTATGAATACGCTTTGTATGGACATAACATGTATTGGTACCATAATTTTCCTCCTCCCAGTCCCAATCTGCTGAGGGCCTACCTCACTGGGGTTACTGGTATTCTCCATGGTGTTGTGGATTATGTGTCCTGAGAGCAGAAGTCAGTTATTGGTTTGGGCAGTGTCTCTGGGTATGCCCTCCCACCTGTGGCTCTTACAATCTTCTGCCCCTTCTTCCACAAGCTCCCCTGAGCTATGGAGGATGTATTTTAGGTCTAATTCAGTGTTAAGTTTCAGAAGGTTCTTGATTTCTGCCTTTGTATGTGTTGAGTATCCTCAGCATCTGTCTCTATCATCCTGCCATAGATTGCCAGGCTTACCATGGAAGTAGCACTCTTGTTCATCTCTCTGAATACTCTGTGGTTTCACCTGGGCCTTGGCTGAAGTGCGAGGGGTAATTTATCACCTCAGGTCTTGCTACCTTCTGAAAAAGAAGAACAGATTGTTCAAAGGAAAAAATGAAGTCAGCATAATTAATTGGGATAAGCATTATTAATTTAGAAAGCAAGTGCTCTTTCCAGGTATGTAATTTTTATTATAAAATAGCATAATAGTCTAATAGCATACCATGTGAAAAAATTATAAACATATATTGTGTTCTCTCATAACCCACATTTTGGCAATAATATCATATTAGGCATTGTAAATTTCTGAATAATACTGTCCATCTACTTATATTACTTTGAGAGTACATAGTTTATGAAAACTACCTTGTTTTGCTTAATTTTCTGCCATAAAATAAATTTCTTCACTGAAATATGAAGCACATTCAGTGTAAATACTAAATTGTAACTTGTTAGATTTGCTGCTGTGTATAAGACATAATTACTTCTATTGCTTTATAAAATTTAATCGAAAAAATATAAATAACCTATAGTGGGTATAAGGAAGAATACCTTCCTAAGACAATAAAACTCAATTTATACATTATTCAGAAACCTTCTTGAAACATTTATACTTGATGTTTTATTTATATAACTGCAGTATATAATCACCAAACATCTGTATATTACTTTTAATATACTGTTATTTGGAGTTCTGTAGTACTATTTTATCATCATCTTTGAGCAATAGTAAAAGCTTTGAAAACATAAGGGCTGGAGAGATAGATTGGAGGTTAAACACTTATCTGAAAAACCTATGGATCCACGTTCGAGGTTTGATTCCCCAATACCCACATAATCCAGATGCACAAGGTAGCACGTGCATCTTGAGTTTGTTTGCAGTAGCTGTAGGCCCTGGCAAGACCATCATCTCTCTCTCTATCTGCCTCTTTTTTTCTATCTCAAATATACTAATAAGTATAAATATAAAAACCCACAAAACAGTAATACGTAATTGAAGTGTAAAGGTAAAATCACTTTACCTCTTTTGTGCATTCTCACTCTCTCTCTTATTCTATCATTGCTCAGTTCCATTGATTAAGCATTGATGAGTTAATGAGTTTAGGAAGTATAGGAAAACCATGCCATATAGGTGAAAGTGGAAGTCATGTTAAAGTGACAAAAAACTTAAAGTATTGTTATACCATTTACTTATGTCTTCCAGATTATAGATTAAAGGATAAACAGTGAGAAAATATAAAGCAAAATTAACTTAATTTGAATACTAAAGCTAAATCAGATTACCAAAAACATCCCAGTCAAAAATGTAAAATAGGCCAGGCATGGTGGCTCACGCCCTTAACGACAGAGCTAAGGAGGCTGAAGTAGGAGGATCACTGTGAGTTCGAGGCCACCCTGAGACTACATAGTGAATTTCAAGTCAGCCTTGGCCAAAGTGAGACCCTACCTTAAAAAATAAATAAATAAAATGATGAGTTCCCATGGCAATCAGAAATGAATGAAAGCCCAGACAACTATTAACATGTCATAGTAAAACTAATGCTGCCACTTAGTGCATGATTCTCTGTTTGCTATGAAAACCTGATATACTTTTTTAAATTAGTTATGTAGATAGCGGGTATACAGTCATGCTGGTACCATCTTTTGCCTCCTCCCTGTCCTCCCTCCACTGAAGAGCCTCTCCTCATTAGGGAATATAGGAAGAAACCATTAGGAAAGTTAGGCATAGACTTAGAAAGTGGCAATTTCCAGAAGGACTCTGGACGATTAGTCTGAAGAAATGACAGAGAAAGGTCACACAGACCAACTGGTCCTCACACTTCAGTTGTCACTGCAATGCAAGGACTCCCTGCCACATGGTTTTTGTATCAGTCATTTCAGTTCCAAAGCACTGGCTGACTGTACGAGTGGTAAAGCATGCATCATTCCCTCATCCATTCACTTTGACCGTTGACTGCCTTTAGCAGAAGCACATACTAAATGCTATAAAGAAAACACATTTTGGGAAGATTTTTCTTAAGAAAACTTTAAAAGTGGATGGGGAAACCAGATCATCAGAAAATAAAGGATTCCGGTTTTTAATAAAATGAGAGATATTTACAGGGCTTAAGAAATTCTGCATTTTTTTACCCAAACCCATATAAGTACCAGCCCCTACTACATTTCTTTGTAAAACCTTCATGTCTACAGTGCAGAAAGTGATCATTTTGACACAATAAAACTACTATATTACATTGAATATTTTAAAGTTGCTATTAAAATTGACACTATTAATATTGCATAAACCTGCTATGAAATAAACTTGTGAGATAAAATTATGTTATTTCTAATAATGATTTGCCAAACCATATTAAGTTTTCTGTATCAGCTAGTTGTTCATTTTTAATATATGTTGATTTAATTTTTTAATTATTAAAAGGGCAGAAGAGGAAATAAATGGAATTTCAGATGTTATCTCTATTATTAAAAGAAATTTAGAGTAGCATTACTCTGAATGGCAGATGATTAAATAATACCTATATTTTATTTCTAATTCCTTTATCTTCAGTATCTTTCAGTCATCAAGAGCAAATGTTGGAGACAATATTAAAAGTTTATAAATACTCTAGCTTTGGTTTTATCACCATGTTGTATAGAAAATACCTCCAAATTGAAATATCACCTCCTGAACTAAGGAGGGAGATGACTCTGGAGATCAAGGCTGCTAGAGCTAAATCTGAAAAGAACCACTTTCCATAGTTATTGGAGAAATAAACAACTGTTGAGGGTCAGCCACTGGTCATAGTTATGTGGGAATTTTCTTTGCATTAAAACATTACCTTCTAAGGTGAGGATTAGGCTTCAGGAAAATAAGCAAGACAGTAAGTCTGGGGAAAAGTTTGCAAGATTCCTCCTTAAGGTTATAAAGGTTAAGCAACTACTTGGGAAGACTGTCTCTGACCAGTGAAGCTGCCTGCCCGTGGTACCGTGAGCTACATACAGAGATGAGGCTTCCAAGATTGCCACCTGTGCTGCAATGGGCCTTTCACTGATTGAACTGCCTTTGAGTCATCTGTGCTTCTGTAAGCAGCCTCTCACCTTGCTTGATAAGCAATCCCAATCAACTCATTGTTTCACTGTTGCAGTCAGCATAACATTGCTGGACAAACATCCCACCAGACATAGCTTATGGGGAGAAAATGCTTTAGTTCAATCTTACAAAATCCAATGGAAAAGGCTAGCTTCTTGTCATAGAGTCAAGCCAGCATCTCAAACCCGACAGCACCCCAATTGTCCAGAATACACCTTGTAAGGCTGGACTCAGATCCTCCCCCAAATACATGTTAGGCCTGGAATTCAAGATCCCCTCTCAGTGACACACCCCTCTGTCATGGGTCTTCTTGCAATGAGCTGAAGTTACAAACTAAATTTTAACAAAGCACCTGAGTGTATGAGGCCATACAGTTAAACTATCCCATTTGAATGACCACATTGTTTGGGGGCAGCCATTCTTTGATCTGTCATCAGGGTGGAAGTTGGATGTTCAAGTTTTCCCTGGGGGGGAGGACATTTTCCATGGAGCTTAACACCCAACACAAAACTTTTCTATTGAAATCTAGTGAGTCCTGCTCCATACATACTTACCAAAATATATCCCTAGCAAAGTAAAAGTTGACAATAATAATCAAACTTATGTCTCCTCACTGGAGTATTTCCTTATGCAAATACATTGACGTATTTATTGCAAGGAAGATGGTTTATGCAGGGGCTCAAGCTGATAACTCCTCTGCTAGGGCTTTTATTAAGTGAAAGTCTTAAAACTGGACTATTAACAGAATGAATTTCATGTCAGTGGACAAAAAAAAGTACTAATGAATTTCACAGTCAAGTTATTTTCTAAGAGTTAATGACTCTGGACCCCATACCACAGATAAGGGGGGAAACGAAGGTTCGCTGCCACAACAATTAGCATTATGGGAGTTGATATTATGGAAAATGTATGATTCTGGTTTACTTTTTCTTTATTATTTATATAGGGGAGAGAAATTAGCAAGAAAAAAGCAAAACTAACAAGGCCCCATGTGCTCACATTAAATATTCTTGAGCTTTGTCATAATCTACATATTCTTTTACTAGTGGAATAGCAGTCTGGACCTCCTGAGAGTAAAGAAATTACAAAATAGTTTAGGCAGGTAAAGTTTATAGAAATGCCTTGATAAAAGAATACATATCACATAGATGTAAGTACAACATAGGAGACCATTCAAGGGAGAAATAATGACAGATGTTAAGACACAGCTGTATAAAATATAATTTTTAGCTCTATGTGTAGCTTGATGGTTGTCTAGGTTGGACCTGGGTTCTGGTTTCTGGGAGAGCCCTTAGTTATACTACGGAACACAGGTTGGGGACAGGTTCACTAACATGAAAGGTTAACAGTAAGAGTCTAAGCAGGTGGGAGTGGGGAGTTGATAGTCTTCTGAGCACACAGTGTTAGGATGCTTACAGGAGAGGCACCTTAATGACTGAGTCTTTAGGCTATGTGAAAAGTGAAGGCAATTCACGGTCTTTCAGAGGGAGTTCAGGACCCTGGAGGCCAAGAGACCTTCTCCTTTAGTGGGCTATGATACTCCCCTGCTCACTCACCTCTTGGGAATCATTGAAGGTGTCCATGTGACTATGATGTTGTCATTGGACCTGACAAACAGTAATTATGAGAAAAATGCTTCATGTTTATAATAAAAGATTTCTTTAGGAATTTTCCAGTGACACAACTTAATGATATGTCATATAAGATGCAGAATATTTAGAGCAAATATATTGTTTATTACAGAGCAATTAATTTAGGGACCATACTAAGCAAAGAGGGAATAAAATGATAACTGACAGAAAGGCTGCAATCAGAATACACACACTTTGCTTTCAGAAAATAAATAGGGAAGCTCTGGGTACACACTTGTATTTTTTTTTTTTTCTCACCCTAGCTCAGGCTGACCTGGAATTCACTATGTAGTCTCAGGATGGCCTTGACCTCATGGCGATCCTCCTACCTTTGCCTCCCCAGTTCTAGGATTAAAGGTGTGTGCAACCATGCCCGACTCATTTGTACTTCTTACAATGACAAAATAACTCTATGTTGTCCCTAAACCACACATGTCATGTCTACATGTAGAGAAGTTGTCTTCAAAATTGGAAAATGTCCATTCTCAACAGTCATTATATCTATCAAGGGCTGCCTTAACCACTATTTAAACTTGGCTCCTGGTTTCAAGATTATGTTTTACTGAACACTATTCACAAACTAAATTGTAAACTTAACTCCCAGAATTTGATAAAATATACTAAGAGGGTACTGGAGTGGTGGCTCAGTGGAAAAGGTGCTTATTTGAAAAGCCTGACTGTCTAGGTTCAATTCTCCATTAACCACATAAAGCCAGTGGTACAAAGTGGTGCATGTATGTGTCTTGAGTTAATTTTCAGTAGCAGGAGGCTCTGGTGCCCATACCCATGCATTCTCTCTCTTTCTCCCTGTCTTTCTCAAGCAAGTAAATTATATTTTTTAAAAGCACTCCAAGGCACAGGAAGGAGGATCACTGTGAGTCTGAGGCCAGCTTGAGACTACATAGTGAATTCCCAGTCAGCCTGGACTACAGTGAAACCCTACTTTGATAATCAAAACAAACATAAACAAAAACAAACAAGCTGATTACTTTGAATAATTATTTTTGAAATATACGAATGTGAATATAAAAAGAATTAAAGAGGTAAGCCAAGCCTCTGCTTTCCACTCCTATAACTGTTCCTGAGGTCACAATTGACATCCAAGCCTTCATTATTCAAAGGCCTATTCCCTATCTTCTTGAATGTTAGCTAAAACTTCAGATTCTCTCAATTCATTGCCTAATAACATTTAATTACTCACCCTTAACTCTGACAGAGAGGGGCAGAGACAGAGAGAACTAAAGAAGTAAGGTGGGGATTATGTGAGCATCCTTATATTATTTTTCAACTATTAGCATACTGAAAATGTTAGTGAAGCAGTTGGTAAAATAGAAAAGCAAACAGTTACTGGAAATTTCAGTCTTTATAAAATCTTAAAAATATCCACTTATTAATGTCAGTATAATAAAATGTCAGTGTATTGAAACCTTGTAGATGACAAATTCAGGAGAATGGAACTTACATATTCTATTGAAATGATAGTGCAGTTCCTATTTAGTGATTAATATTATTTTGGTATAGTGGGGAAACAACACTTTTTGAGAAAAAAAAAAGAAAACAACCTGACTGTAATGGCAAAGAGAAAATAAGCAGTAAACCAACAACAAATGACCCACATTATGGTATGATACATAACAAAAGTTAGTTATTTTCTGAATGAGAAAAAGGTTTGCCACTTTCACATACATTTCTGGTTCAAATTAACATGTGAAATATCAAAAATAGATAACATGCCTGTGCCCTCACTGGAAAATAGTTTATATAATTAATATTTTATCTCCTGAATTTTCTTTTGTTTTGTTAATTACTGTCTGCACAAATCTATCCTTAAACAATTTGATGGCAAGATGCTTAAAAATATTGTTACATTTGGAAATATTCTTTTGGAATTATTTCAAGTGCTACATATGGAGGATTACAAAGCATAGTAAAAGATCTTCTCTCTTTTGTTGTATATTTGCTAAATGCTTTGGTGAAAATATCACCAAGACCCAGCCTTCCCATGGTAAATCTTAGAAATTCTATGCTCTTCTCATTTTTTACCCAGATATAACAGCAGTTAGGCTTGCTTGTGAATTAGCTGTTGTGACAAATAACATTAAAATGAGAATTGAGTAGCAAAATTGAGAGTTTTAGTAGTAAATATCAGCAAATTCTTTTAAATCATTTAATATTGTATTTTTTAGTTTATTTCTTCATTACATTACACATACTAAAATATAAAATCATCCGAATATGTTTTGGAGAAAAATGAGAATTTGTATTATTCCAGGCTTATATCTTGGAAATAGTTTCAGAAAAGCCATAATCCTTCTGTGTTCCCTTCTGGGACTTACACTTCTTAGTTATAGTAGGATTTCAAGCAGAGTTACTCTGTTGAATATGGAAAAGTCTAGTGTTTTCAATTCATTCCCAGAAAAGTTAAAAACACAATGTTCAAAATGAAATTCAGAACTATAAATTGTTTTAAATATTGGTATTCTAAATTAGAGAATATAGAAGCTAATTACTGATCTATTGTTTCTATTAAATTTTTATAAAACAAATTTTAAATCAAATACTGAATACAATGTATGTATAACAAATGTATGTATACACTTAAAAGATATTTTTGTAGGCATAGAAAAAGAATATTGTACAATAAAATCAACCTTAAATTAAAACAACATGGAAAAGCAGACAGGAAAAAAGAGAAGTATACAAACTTGATATAGTGTATCATGCATGCATTCTCATAACTCAAGAGACAGAAAGAGGAAGGAGCATCAGAAGTACAAGGCCAGCCAAAGCTAGAAATTAATTTTGTGGTTAGACTGAGACTTATTCTTTCTCAAAAGAAAGGGGTGACTAGGAAAGCCAGATATTTAATATGATATACATGTTATATTTTAAATCACCGTGTTACCTGAACTACATTAGATCTCTGTTTTACTTTGAAGCTTAAGTCTCTCCCAAAATTCTAGAGGTCCAGACAGTAAAGGTTTGGCCCTCAATATGTCATTACAGAGAAGTGTTGAGGCTTTTAGAGGGTATGTTTACTGTGTTTGGGGGACATGACTTCTGTTGCAGACAGCTTCAGGTTTGCTGAAATGAATTTCCAGACCAGGCACAGTTATGGAGGAAGGAATTTATTTATTGAAGCTTACAGATCCAAGGGAAGTTCCATAATGGCAGAAGAAGCTGGCCTGCCTTCCCAGGACAAAACACAGAGAACAAAAAGCCACAAGCCAAAAGCCACACAGCACACCTCAGGAACTCCAGCTAGGCACACTTTGCATATCTTTAGATTGAAATCCTAAACCCCCCACTACACCTTAAGATCTGCCCAGTGACACTGCAAGCAGCAAGGTGGCTGCAGATGCAAACTATAAACTAATAAAACACTGAATATATCGGGGGCCATCTATTCAAACTACAACAACTTCCAAGGAGAGAGGACTCTCCACCCACAGCCCGCCGTCTCTCTCTCCCGTGATGTGAATGGCTACGCTTTACCAAGTGCTTTCACCAAATGTTGCCTCTCCCAAATGATTAGGAAAATAAACTTCAATACAATTAGCCAAAATAAACCTTTTTTGATTTATAGGTTTATTATTTTAGATATTAGCCATAATTATGGAAATCTGGCTAACATGGAGTTTATCAACTAAAAATTAATATTAGGGCTGGAGAGATGACTTATCAGTTAAAGTGCTTGTCTGTGAAGCCTAAGGACCCAAGTTCCGCTCCCAAGGAAACACATAAGCCAGATGTACAAGGTGGCACATGCGTCTGGAGTTCAATTGCAGTGCCTAGAGGCCCTGGCATGCCAATTCTCTCTCCCTTGCTCTCTCTTTCTCTCTTTCTTTTGCTCTCTCTCATATAATGAATACAATTTAAAATCTTTAAAAATTGATATCAGTTTAAATATGAAAGTCAATTTTATATCGTTCAAAAAATTACCAAGTACTAAAACCACCATATATACAAAATAATAAATAAGAGAAAGAAAAACATACCAGTTTTACCTATATAACACAATGAATTGGTTCAGTCAAGTGCAAAAAGCAGCTCCAATGGAAGATAAATCCAGACTATGGCTCAAATACCATACACTTCAAAGAAGTACACAGAGTATATGGTATCTATAAAACTCATGTGTTGTTATATGAAAATCCATACAGATGAAAGGAAAACAAATACATAGTTATTGATTTGATGAAAAGTTCTATATGGTTGATATCAATAAATTTCAATTAAAACATACTTAAATCTGTGCAATTTCACTGTTTGAATGGATTGTAGCACTATATAAAATAATGATAGAATTACTTTTCATTCTCTAAAATATATTTGTGTCAGAATATAATGTTACCTTATCTCAAAATAATGAATAACTATGATTACATTCCTTCATACTTTACAGAAAGAGAAAGTTATCTGATTGCCTAAATATTTCCAGCTTAATTAGACTTTCTCTTCCATTGATGCAGTGGTGCTAATGTAACTCTGAGAGCAAAATTCAATAATAATAGCTAAAGCTTTCCATATAAATATGCTGGCAAACAGCTCAAGAATTCATTGTAAAATTAATATAAGAAAACAAATAAGGTTTAACAAATGCTATATTTTGAATAAGAACACTTCTCTCAAAAGCTTATATATCAAGCTGGGCGTGGTGGCGCATGCCTTTAATCCCAGCACTTGGGAGGCAGAGGTAGGAGGATTGCCGTGAGTTCGAGGCCACCCTGAGACTACATAGTTAATTCCAGGTCAGCCTAGGCCAGAGTGAAACCCTACCTCGAAAAACCAAAAAAAAAAAAAAAAAAAAAAAAAGCTTATATATCAAAGGTTCAGTGCTCAGCTCTGTGTGATATTGTGAGATGCCATGGAAACCTTAGGATTTCTGGCGTAGCTAATAAGTTACTTAGGTGTGTCTTGGGGCTGTAAATTCTTGAGCCCTTAATTCTCTTGGTCTCTGCTTCCTATCAGATAAAACAAGACTTTTCTCCTATGCCATGCCCTCTCCTGCCATGAAGGTCTATAATATCTCAAATCCTTTCTCTCTAATTTGCATTTTTGGGAAGTAAGTGATTTTGGTGAAAGTTAAGTAATACAGTAAGTATTTTTTTCTTGAAAATATTCCATACTACATCATACTAGAGGAGAAGAAATTATTCCTGTATACACACACACACACACACACACACACACACACACACACACACATTACTAGGAGGTCTATTGGCAATTGAGCACTATATTCATCATTCAACATTCTAGTAGGATTTATGTTTCTCAGAACCCCCCACCTGACATCAGTGTCATGAACCGCTGGTGAAATTTAATCTTCATAGCTGACTGGTATAAATATGAGACTATATCTGGGTCAGGAACTCAGTTCACTTTCAGAAGCTTTGACCTGCATAGGATTCTCTCTTTTTTATAACATGAGAATCCCTGAAGAGAAGAATCATACATGGGAAAGGGTAGTGACTTTCACTTATCTTTTTTTTTTTTTTTTTTTTTTTTCTGCTAGGATTTTACTGATCTTGTAAGCAAGAATCAGGCAAATGGGTTTCCTCTTCTGACTAAAGTAGTTTTAAGGGTTCCTCTATGTATACTGCCAGGTAGGTTGAAATCTGAAATAAAATCTACTGAAATAATATCTGTACAGAGAAAATTCAAAAAGTTTTCATAGGAAAAAAAATCAAGCATCCAGCTTTGAAAATTTTAACAATTTCATGATTGGTGTAATCCTGGAATAAACAGGAAAAGATAGACTGTCTTATCTGAGAAATATTGTTTATGCTTATTTCTGGTAAAGCATACTGACGAGCATTGATTTTGCTAACACCAATAGCTTTTCCTGCTTTGCCCATGTGTAAAAGAAAGTAAAAATAAATCTACCCAGTCTATCAGTATAATATCTATTTACATAGCATCTGTCTATCATCTGTAGATCTCCTATTTATTTGCACATGTTAGAAAGCTTTATCCTTCTCATTATAAAAATATTAATATTTCATTGAATTTATTATTATGTGAGTACACTACAAATTTCCATTCCCTTATCAATGGAGATTTTCATTTCTCAATTTTATTAATATTAAAATACCCCTGCTTTTGTACAACAAGACCTTTTGGAGATTTCTGTGTTCACTTTTCTTAAGTAAATAACTTTCAATGTTACTTGAAAAACATGAAAGAGTCCAGTTAGATATCAAATCAGCATACCTGATGATTCCTCTATGAAAGTTGTTTGATGGTACTCAGAGAGTGACAGTAAGATTCCTAAGTTGGGGCTGGAGAAATGGCTTATCAGTTAAGGTGTTGCCTGCAAAGCCTAAGGACACTGGTTTGATTCTCCAGGACTTAGGTAGGCCAGATGCACAAGGGGGAGCATGCATCTGAAGTTTGCTTGCAGTGGCGGGAGGCCCTGGGGCTCCCGTTCTCTCTTTCTCTCTGCCTCTTACTCTCTGTCAGTCTTTTAAATAAATAAATAAATAAATAAATAAATAAGTAACTAAATAAAAATAAAGATTCCTAGCTGGGTGTGGTGGCACACGCCTTTAATCCCAGCACTCGGGAGGCAGAGGTAGGAGGATCACCATGAGTTTGAGGCCACCCTGAAACTACAGAGTGAATTCCAGGTCAGCCTGGGCTAGAGTAAGACCCTTCCTTGAAAAAAAAAAAAAAAAAAAAAAAAAAAGATTCCTAATTTGATTGCACATTTTCTTGTTCCTCCAATTTCAGTTTTCATATACATTTATAGTTTGGGAGTACATACACATTGGATAATGTTATACGTTTCTCCTGATTGCTCCCATTTATATTTTTATTATTTGAATTATATATCTTTATGTCTGGTGATAATCTTTCTTGAAATTTGTTTTGCTGATATAATGGGCATTAATAATGCTTATCCCCACTTATATTTTACACTTTATAGCATCAGAAGCCCCTGAAGGAAAGAGTTGAACTTGGGAATGGTTAGTGACTTTCACTTTGTCTTTCCCCTAGGATTTTACTTGTCTCATAAACAAGAAACAGGCCAATTAGCTTCCCCTTCTGGCTAAAGTATTTTCCCTTGCTACTTTCAATTGTTGCCTAATCTACAATGGAAGTGTCAGCCAATACAAAGTATGCTTCCATACTCATTCATAAACTCAGGATGCTTCAATTTAACATAGTTGTAGATTTAAATATTTGATTTTCATTTCTTTGTGTGTGTATTTGTGGATGGTGTGTGTATGTGTAGGTATGATGTGTGTATCATGACATTCATATGGAGGCCAATGGACAATATCAAGCTGTTTGCTGTCACCTTTCACTTGATTTGAGACAGGTCACATCTTGTTATTTGCTTCTGTAAACACCAACCAAACTATCCTTTGGGTTCCTCCTAACTCCAATTCCCATTGCAATAGATGTGTTGGTGGGCTGGAGATATGGCTTAGCCTGCCTATTAAGCCTAAGAATGCTGGTTCCAAACTCCATGTCCCACATTTAGCCAGATGCAAAGTGACGCAAGGGTGCAATGCCGCACTTGACCACAAGGGGGTGCACACATCTGGATTTTGTTGGCAGCAGCTGAGAGACTGCTGGCACGCCTGTCTCTATCTGTTTTCCTCTCTCTCTCTCTCTGTCTGTCTCTCTCTGTGTCTCTCTCTGTTAAAAAAAATAAAAATAGATGTGTTGGCAACACAAAATTAATGTGACAGGCCTTACTGGATCTGTGGATCTCAACATCTTTCATCATACTTGTACATAGTTTCTTTAAAACACTAAGCCATCTCTCTATAGGCACTGATTGTTATTTCTTCATATATATATATATATATATATATATATATATATATATATATATATATATATTTATTTAAAGGCAGGGTTTTACTCTAGTCCAGGTTGACCTGGAATTTACTATATAGTCTCATGGTGGCCTCGAACTCATGGTGATCCTCCTATCTCTGCCTCCCAAGTGCTGAATTTTTTGCAATTAAATACTTTGTCATTTGTGGATGCTGCACAGATTAAAATAAGTATAATTAATTTATTTTGGAATGATCATTTATATCTACTTATGAATATTGTTAAACAATTTAAAGAGTATACATTCCCACCAACAGTGTAGATCGTGTCTACCTTGGGGTAACCAACTGCTCCATAATTGGACTGAAGGCCCTCTCACGGAGGGAATACATACCAGGTACTGAAAAACCTAAGTAAAAGTCTATGGTAGGTGAGGTCATGAGCCTTGGGGGTATAAGCCTGCTCATGTCTGACTAAATGTATATATTATTATTTTTGCTGCCCTGGGGAATTAAAATGTCCACATATTGCTATTCTCACTTCTGGCTAGATTCAGATGGTGATGACCACTGGGATGACACAAAAGCAACATAGTTGAGAAGAAGGGATAGTAATTCACATCCTCCAGTTTATAGAATTTGGAATGCAGCTGCCCAGACAGAAATTTGATCTTATCAATACCTTTTCAAAATAGAAGAGAAAGATGATGTCATCAAATTAAGACTAATGGAGAAAGGGAGGGGATATGATATTGAGTTCTAAAGTGGAATGGGGGGAGGGGAAATATCAGGTGGGGTTTTTTTGGTATGTAAGATTAAAAATCAATAAAAAAAAAAAAAAAATAAAGAGTATAATTATCTCTTCCCCAGCTCTGCATTTATCCAGAAATTTTTATTTCTAAGCTATACAAATATAGTATATTTTCATTTTTGCCCCAATGTATTACTGATCTAAATTTTAATGTGTGCAGATATTGTACTTACATAATCATTTCCTTGTAATTCTTATTGATCCAAATTTTATTAATTTTTTAGAACAAATCATTCTCATCAATAATTCTTTGTGATGTTACTCATTTGGAGGTGTAGCACCTAAGTTGCCAACCACTTCATACTCTTTTTAGACATATAATTTCCCTGTATAAAGTATCCCATGTAATGAAATTTTATTTTTATTTTTAATATTTTAAAAGCATCACTGAATCGTATTTTAGTGAAAATATAGCTTATAAGGTGTTACAGTTAGCTACACATTTTTCTGGCAAAAAAACAATCAAAAGCAGCTTGTGGGAGGAACGGGCTGATTTTTGGCTTACACCCTCAAGGGGAACAGGAGGAAATGTGGCTTGACCAGAGGTTGGACATCACTTCCTGGCCAACATAAGGTGACCAAAACCTGCAGTACTATCAAGAGGAAGTGGGCTCTAACACCCATACATAACAGGCTGCCAACAACCTGTCTCCTCCAGAAAGCTCCAATTCCAAAATTGCCACCACCTGGGGACCTAGCATTCAGAACATGTAAGTTTGTTGGGGACACCTAATCAAACCCCATATAAGGTTACCATAACTACACTTGCTTTTTGACATAAAACAATATTTCACACATATATTTCTATAATGATATCCTTATCTGTCTGTATTTGGAAATCACCTAGAAATCTTATTTAAAACTAAAGGCAGATATCCTGAGCTTGCCTGAGGTTACATAAATCCAAGAAGGGAATTCACTGATGAAAAAAAAAAAAAAAAAAAGTTTCTGTAAGTTTCCTTTTCAAGATGTGACAATGGTCACTTAGACATGAAAAGAAAATTTAGTTGACTATTTCACCAATCCACATTAAATAAACTGTTAATACTGTTCTGTAAAAACAAACTGTGACTCCACTTGCTATACTATTCAATAAAGGTTACTTTCAATGACTGTGTTTCCCCTACTTGTACATATTTTGAAGGAGAGTGTGATGTGAGAATGTGTGTTCACACTGTGCAATGGGTAAATAGGCTAATTAACACATTTATCACTTTGCACAGTACCCTTATTTTGGGGAGATACATTTCCAGTCTATTCTATTAGATATTTTGAGCATAAATCATGTTAAACTGTCTAGACCTAGACTTTTATGTGTGAAGCTTACAGAAACTGGCTTCCTTTGGCTAATGTTCCTTCTTTTCCTCTCCACTGTACCTCTCTAGCCAAGCTTCTGATAATGATCAGGTCAAGACTTATTATCTATGAGTTGTACTCTTGGATATTTCACACATAAGTGTTTTTTTTTTTCTTTCTATTCTAAGACATTTAACTCCTCCTATCATAATACAGATATATTTATATGTTCACATATGACAAACTTGTCAGAACTCCATTAAATATATTTTATACATCAAGCATTATACATATTGTAAAAACATAATAATGAACTTTGTCCAGTGGCCAAAGGTAATTTTTATGTCTGAGTAGTTCATACAAGCACTACTATTTTCTTCTGAAGGTCAGGCACGTACTAAGCCTTGACTAATATTGTTTAGTCTGAGCAAAATGTGAACTTTTTTTTTTTTTTTAATTCATCTCCAAAGAAAACTAAAAGAAGAAAACTGTAAATTTGGATGCTATGCAACATTGGAGGTCATAGAACAATACTAAGGTCCTTTGCCACGTAGTCAAAGAATCTTGATATGAACAGCATCTTTGATAATCATTAGGCTCATTAATTTCTATTCCTGTTCCTACCTATGCCATTTTCAGTTTATTTAGCCGGGATTTTGGTATAAATAGTTTAAAATTTCTTACATAAAATTATTCCTTTAAAATTCACTTTTGTGAATGTGCTTTTCATCTCTTTTCAACTATTTTATGTGTATAAGATTTTTTTTCCAAAGGCAATTATCTGTAGGATCTCAAATCTCACATAGAGAAAAGCTTGAAAAATTTGCAATTTAAAATTGCCCCAAAGGCACATTTCATAACATGAAAAGCTCAGCTTAAACACTTCAGTTAATCACTGAACAGTTATAATGAATCTAACACTGGCAAAGTGAGAGAATTCTAATTTTCTAGGCATTTATAGATAGCTGAAGTCAAATCTCAGCCTCAACTAATTGCACATCCTCTTCTTCCTGCTCATTCCCCACCTTAGTTGTGTTACATCCTGGAGTAAGGTTGAGACTGCTAAAAGAGCCAGAGGATTGCAGCAAGTAGAGCAGGGCTAGATATACTTACCGAACAATTCAGAGTATGGCACCACAATTAAATGGAAAGAAATAACCGTAATGCCAAAACAGAAAGTGATCATTTGTATTTACTGAAGAAGCTTTTCACCCCTATTTTAATTATTTTTTTTCATTTTATTTATTTAGTTTTAGTTAGTTAGTTAGTTAGTTAGTTAGGTTTTTCAAGGTAGGGTTTCACTGTATTCCAGGCTGACCTGGAATTCACTATGTAGTCTCAGGGTGGCCTCGAAATCATCGCGATCCTCCTACCTCTGCCTCCTGAGTGCGGGGATTAAAGGGCATGTCCGACCACGAAATCATGGCGATCCTCCTACCTCTGCCTCCCGAGTGCTGGGATTAAAGGGCATGTGCCACCACAACCAGCTTAAATCTGCTTATTTCTTATTAAAGAATGTACAATGAAAATTTCATGTGACACCCCTATTCAATTAGAGGTTTCAGGTTTTATGATAAGTTTTTGTCTTTTCTTAGCCTTTACCCTGAGGTTTCTGATATGATAGTAAAAAGGATACTTGTGTCTACTTAAAAAGATTCAACCCTAAATTGCATCCCAGATAAATAGAGACATAATTCCAAGTGATGTGATGACAAAGAATTATCCACAGAAGTCAAAAGCAACCTGCTTCACTAGAATACAGGTGTTCATTTCATTAGAACTTCTTCTGCCAAATTTGAAATTAAAAGAAACTCTTCAAAATAGATTAGTTTCTATAAACAGATATCAATGTTAATATCATTTGTAGACAAGCCTTGTAATTGTTAGGTTGTGAAAATGTACAACTAATTGAAATAAATTGATCTATGTTATTTATGTGAATAAAAGAAATCACTTTTACATAGTCTATTTTTTTTTTTTTTTTTAAGAGCTTTATATTATTTATTTATTTATTTTTATTTCATATTATTCTAACTATTCTAACTGTACATTCATTTTGGTGACTCTGGTTATATAGTCTAATTTATGTATATATATATATTTTTTTTTACATTCTTAAAGGTGCTCATTTGAATTTTTATTTATTTATTTTTTATTTTTTTTTGGAGAGAGACACAGAGACACAGAGACACAGAGAGAGTCAGAAAGAGAGGAAGACAGATAGCAAATGGGAGCACCAGCATCCTCTCAGCTGTTGTGAATGAAATCCAGATGTGTGCGCCCTCTTGTGGGCAAATGTGGCATTGCGCCCTTGTGTTACTTTTGCTTCTGGGTAAATGTGGGTCCTGAAGATTGGAACCAGGGTTCTTAGGCTTAGCAGGCAGACACCTTAACCGCTAAGCCATCTCTCCAGCCCTCATTTGTATTTTTAAATCCATTATCAAGTTTTTTTTTTTTTTTCTTTCCTGCATGCATAGACATTTAATGGATTTGGCATATGCATGAATAATAAACTAAGTCCTTTGCTTACCTCAATGTACATTTATGCCATTAGTGGGAAAAATTCTGACCTTTCCATATATGTTCATCAACACTTGGTAATGTCTGATGTTTACCTTATCACAAAATCACTGGTTTTCATATTGTCCACACTACTACATACTGTGATGTCTATTTATAAATGGGAAGACCAAGCATTAAGGCATTTTCCTAAATAGTTGTATCTTTTGACTGGAAATTTCAAAATATATGGGCATGCACACACAAGGTAACACATATTAATAAGTATGTTTACCCTTTTTGTCTAATTTCAGTGTGTTTCCACTTATGTATGTTTTTTCTAAAAATACATATTATTTATTTTATTGAGATTATAACATTCCTTTCCTTTATAATTTATTTCTGATTCATTGAAATAAATTCCCTACCCAAGATTATCATGTTTTTATCCTGTAATTTTTGTTCCAAGACATATTCAGGTATATAATATACATATGATTCATTTTTATAGTGAGTCTAAGATATTTATCCATTTTATTTCGTATTCTTAATGTATCCAAAAGGAAACGATTTGATGAATCTGATTTCCCTTCCTTCTTGAAATGGTACTGCCTATGTAAGTGTTATCAGATTCTCCCTGTTTATACTCTTATGTATGATCTACTGTCCAATTTTTATATATCTGTACCAAAATATCTATTTTAAATATTGTGGCCTTAACTTTTGATTTATGGTGGACTAGACATGGATGCAAATATTTTCCTTTTTCTCATTATCTTTCTTTCATTTTTATCTATGAGAAGGGCTGATTTAATAGTTCTCAAAGGTTCTCATGTATGTATTACATTGACACTAATCTAACTAATGAAGAACACTTGCCTGAATGAATGAGATCATGCCCACAAGGGTTAAGCAGCACGTCAGTGGATGTTATGTGTTTTTGGCTGCTTTGAAAATGACTGAGAAGAATCAAAGATGAACGATTGATACTGGCAACCATGTGCCGTGTGCTTGAGGAACAACAATGGTGCTTGATGGTAAGTCAGTTATTTTTGACAGTTTAACCTTTCATGAGTTTTTGATGAAAAGAGAGTGATAGTTTGGTTAGTAATTGATCTCTTTTGTCAATGATATTTCATCTCTTTTCTGTTTTGGTAGTCTTTGAGAGGAATATATACTCTCTGTATCACTATATTTTTAGACTTTTTACCACAAATTGCTTAATGACAAAATTTGAGAAGTTGTGCTTGTTGAAAATTATATGTTTCTAGTTACAGAAACATTCTTCCAGAAGTAGATGAGTTCAATTTTTTTTTCATCCTTTTCTTTCTGTCTGTTAGGTGTGTGTGTGTGTGTGTGTGTGTGTGTGTATACATGTGTATACATGTATACATGTATACACACACACACAAACACACCTATATTTTTAAAAGTATTTTCTAGTACTGCAGACTAGATCATGGTGAAGGGATGATGTTCTGAAATGTTGCCTCCAGACTGTGGAATGCAACATTGTCTGTAAAGATTTTATTGTGGCTAAAGGCAAGAAAGACTTTATTTCCTACACCAAAAGTAAGTAAGACGTTGTTCGTTTTAGAAGTCCAGGAATATATAAAGGGACCCACATTACCTCAGGAGATAGAAGTTAACATTTGTAAGCTCTGAAGACTTTAAAACTGTTATTCTCTCTGGAATAGCATGTGTAACTTCCTCCAAAACAATATTCATACTTTTTCATCCCTTCAACTGCACAGCTGTGCATGGACTGTTGGATCTAAAAGTGAACAGCCTGGGAAAAACAACAGCTGCAAGCCTCAATTCTTGGAAGAAGCTTGAAGTTGCAGTTCCAGAGGGATTCAAATCCAAGACTTGAGAAAATACTGGAGGAATCCCTAAGTATATCATCTCTTACATACAAGGAACATATTTTAAAGTTAAGACTTTTATTATCTCTTCTAGTTTTTTCTTATTTATTTATTATTATTATTATTATTATTATTATTATTATTATTATTATTTTACCCCAGCTGCAGTAAGGAACAGCATAGAATCAGAGTGACAAGACTGGACTACTTTCAATGTGTAACTTTTTCCTTACATTTGAAGCCTTTGCATAATTTTTTTCACTGATTTAGACTGCTTATTTACAAGTGAAATTGATAAAAATACTGACTCTATGAAAATACTATGATATTTCACATCCCTATTTATAACATCTTTCACAATCCTACTTAAAAAAAAATTGTGTTTTTTTATTTTAGTGGTATTTTTCTTTGATATATGGATGTCTAGTCATTTTGTATTTTTTTATGAGAGAGAGTGTGAGAAAAAGAAGAGAGAGAGAGAGAGAATCAGCACGTCATGGTCACTGGCCACAGCACCTGAACTCCAGATGGTGCACCATCTTGTGCACATGTGTGACCTTGTGTGCTTGTGTCACCTTGTGTGTCTATTTTACATGGGACCTGGAGAGTTGAACCAGGGACCTTAGGCTTCACAGACAAGTGCCTTAACAACTAAGACATCTCTCCATCCCAAATTTTATGTTTTATTTCACAAAATATCACCAGATACTACATCAAACATCATTTTCTTCTACCAAGAAATGTAAAGTTTATCATTAGTATTTGCTTACTATTTTCAGCTTCAAAATAATTCAACTTGAACCAATCTAAAGGCCTACCTTTTTATTCAGTTTATTAATCATTTGTAGCACAGTTAATTTTGTGCACAAAAGCCAAAGATAAAATGCTTTATTTTTTGAAATGAAAAAAATAATATAACACTATATATTTTTTTTCCTGGGAACCCTTTTCATGTGTCTCTCTGTGTGTAGTGTTTATTAAGTCATTATTAAAATAACGAATTTAAATCAAATAATAGAAATTTCAAATATAACTTATATGTTCCTTTTCTAGAAGGAGGAGCCAAAAATGCATTGAAGAAAATATTATTTTTATATTAAAATTCATAGCATATGTGTGCCATTTTAGACCAGTGGGTCATGTGAATTTTAAAATTCTTTACTCATTATTCTAGAATGGAAAGTTGTTGCATACTAGGTGATGTTTACATTTTCAAAACGAAGAACTGACCACAAGAAAAATATCAGGAAAATGTCAAAACCTCCATATAAATTCCGAGTTTTAATTCATACATCAAACCTCCACTTCCCCATCCTCCTCTGAGAAAGAAGAGTCAATACCATGATGTTAACTTAGTTTTGCATATGACATATATATTTCTTCATCACTAAATGTTAAAAACAAATGGAATTTAATTCAAATATGTTTCTTAATATAAGTTTAAATCATGTACATTCATTTATTAATCCATTAATTCCTCAATCTTCACTGTGTCCACCTGATTGAGGAACTCACATAGGCCCTGAACATTAAGTATTTATATGAACCAAAGGAACATATAGTGTGATTGGGAGATTGGCTGACTTAGAAATACTTATGAAGTTTAGAGAAAGTTCCTGATTAAGAAATTATAAAGACTACTATTTTAAATACAGTGTTAAAGGCAGTACTATGGATATACCCTGTAAACTGAAATGTACTATATATATACAAAAATCACTCCAAATGATTGTATTAGTTTCAAATGTGTCTAAAAAAATTGTAGTAAATATAATAATGCCTTGAAATTCATCCATGCATTTTTAACTAAAGCACATTGTGTGTTATGCTTTATTTTCTCTGATAAGTCAGGCCATAATGTTGGCTATACTTGCACAGAGTTCCTTAAAGATTCACTATTATTTTTACCCATTTTATGGATATTAATTTTCATTGTAAAATGTTGAGCATATGTTATGTATTCTAAATAAACAGCTCAGTATGGAATACAGTTACAAAAAACATGAAACCCAGGGAGCTGGAGAGATGGCTTTATGGTTAAGGTGCTAAGCCTAAGCACCTGTGATTGATTTCCCAGAACCCATGTAGGCCAGATGCACATAGTGGTGCATGCTTCTGGAATTCATTTCCAGTGGCTAGAGGCCCTGGCCCATTCTCTCTCTCTAGCTGCCATTTTCTTTCTCTGTCTCTCAATAAATAAAATAAAATATAAGAAAACAAACATATGACCCATTTGGCCTGCAGTCACTTTAACACCAACTTGTTTGTTTTCAAAATAATAGTGAAAATAAAACAAAAAGAAAAAAATACACATTCAAGAACAGTTGATATTTAAATGAGATTATATGATTATGTGATTAAATTATATGATGTACATAGCAGATAGCTTCAGGTTTGCTCAGATGAACTTTCAGACCAGGCACAGTTATGGAGGAAGGGATTTACTGTAGCTCACAGATCCAGGGGAAATTCCATTACAGCAGAAGAACCTGGCCCTGATTTCCCAGGTCCAAGCAGAGAGAGAGAGAAGCCACAAGCCAGAAGTCACATGCACACTTCAGGAACTCCAGGTGGAACTAAGCATTTTGTGTATCTTTAGATTGGAGTTTCAAACCCACCACCATACCTTAGGGTTGGACCCTAAGATCCACCTAATGTGCCACTGCTTCCAGCCAGGTGACTGTAGATCCAAGCTACATGCTAATAAAACAATGACTATATTGGGGGCCATCTATTCAAAATAAGACAATGTGCTTTAGAAATATAGGTTTTAAAGTCAATTTTTTAAAGTAGTCTAATTAAAAAATTAAAAAATGTTGAGTTTGAATGTAAATGCTTAAAAGCTCATGAACAATATTGTGGTGGTTTGATTCAGGTGTCCCCCATAAACTTCAAGTGTTCTGAATGCTAGGTTCCCAGCTGATGGCAACTTGGGAATTAACACCTCCTGGAGGCAGAGTATTGTTGGGGGCGGGCTTATGGGTATTATAGCCAGCTTCCCCTTGCCAGTGTTTGGCACACTCTCCTGTTGCTGTTGTCCACCTTATGTTGACCAGAGAGTGATGTCCACCCTCTGCTCATGCCATCGTTTTTCCTGCCATCATGGAAGAGCCTGTAAGCCAAAATAAACCTCTTTTTTTCCCACAAGCTGCTTTTAGTCGGGTGATTTCTGCCAGCAATGCGAACCTGACTGCAACAAATATTAACCAAAGCTATAAAAATCAGGTTAGTTGATTCTTCCCTATGACTCCAGTCTTCCAGACTATGTAGCCCATCCTGTCTAAGGTTCATTCATTGGTCTATATTATCTAAACTTGCTTACTCCACAGTGTCTTAATACACTGATAGCATCATTTGGAGCAATGACACCCTAAATGCCAATTACAAATGATAAATATTCTGAATTCTATTATTCAATTCTAATCTAGACTGTTCTAAAAATTAACTTGCTCAAATTCCTTTTTTATGTTTTTTTTTTTTTCTGTTAGGATAACATACTCTTTTTAAAATTATTATTATTATTATTATTATTATTATTTTATTTATTTTTTTTTTTTTTTCTAGGTAAGGTCTCACTCTGGTCCAGGCTGACCTGGAATTCACTCTGTAATCTCAGAGTGGCCTCGAACTCACAGCGATCCTCCTACCTCTGCCTCCCCAGTGCTGGGATTAAAGGTGTGCGCCACCATGCCTGGCTTGGATAGCATGTTTATTATGACGATGACTTTAAAATGTTGTTGTATTCCTGTTTCCACTTTGGGTTAGAGTGTTAATGTCTCCAAATCCATACTCAGGACAGATACATAGAGTGAAAACTCCACAGAGAATTTAAACAAGAAAATACTTATCAAATCAAGTATGTGCTAAAATTTCCTCAAGCTATTTCCAGGTGGGGCTGGAAGATGGTTTCTTGGGCAAGTGTGCTTGTTAAACATATATTTATATATTTATGCAAAATGTCCATTGCACTGTTTTTATGTAGACATTATTCTCTCTTTGTTCAAATAATTCTTTCCTCTGAGTTGTACTTTACCACATTGAGTAAGATGTCTCTTAAATCACAATAAAAGATTATATCACGGCCAGGCATGGTGGCGCACGTCTTTAATCCCAGCACTCGGGAGGCAGAGGTAGGAGGATCAACGAAAGTTCGAGGCCACCCTGAGACTACATAGTGAATTCCAGGTCAGCCTGGACCAGAGTGAGACCCTACCTTGCAAAACCAAAAAAAAAAAAGATTATACCAATAAACATTTAATAACTACACTCATACTTCATAGTGTCTATGCATTTTATATTCATACTACCACAAGGTACTTTAGAAATATAGGTTTAAAGTCAATTTTTGAAAAGTAGTCTAATTAAAAAATGAAAAATGTTGTTTTAATGTAATGCTTATAAGCACATAAACAATGTTAACCAAAGCTATAGCTGATTTTTGTCAAAAATTTGTAAATATAATATAATAATTTACTTTTTTTTTTTTTTTTTTGTTTTCTGAACACAAGGTTGACTTATTGGAGGAGGGAAATCTATAAATCTGCTCCTAATGCATTTCCAAATGTAATGAGAAAGATAAATTTAGAAATGTTTCTAATATGTTTGAGATAGCTGGCTCCCTGTGCATAACACCTTAAATTTATACCTGAGGATTCTGACTGCCATATTTGAAGGTGTGGAATAGAGAATTGCAATCCAGTCTATGCAGCACATGACAATTCTGCCAATAACCATCTGAACCTGGATGCCTTTATGGCTCTATGTCTCTGTTTGAAGTCTGACCGAAACACAGTCATGATGTGAGTTGTCTGCAAATTGGGCTGTAAGCACTTTTCGTATTTACATATTCTTCAAATTTTCTCATAACTCATACACTGATTTTGGGAATAGCAGTTACATTTCAACTATTCCTCTTAGAAACTGACTTCTACTTTGGAATTCTTAAAATAATAAATAAATGGATATATTTATTAAATCAAAGCATAATATAAAAAATAGTCAAGGAATGTCTTCCATTATTTCAGAGATATATTGTAGAAGTAAATGAACTATCATCAATGAATTAATACTAAATTTAGTAAACAATTTATTAAAATGTGATTTATATTATTTTATTATCTAGTAGTACAATATTGTCATATTATTTTCAGAATTAAACTTAATTGCATAAGTAAGGACAATAATTGATATTTAAAAATATACTTAATTAATTAATTTATTTGAGAAGGAAAAGAGAGAGAAATGGACCTACCAGATCTTCTAAACAAAGCAAACTTACTCCAGGCTTCTGGTTAACATGGATATTGGGGAAGAGAAACTGGTCTCTAATCTTCACAGGCAAGTGCCTTAACTACTAAGTCATCATTCCAGCTACTGATATGTCTGAAGTATGATAAAATAAGTTTCTTAAGCAAAATTAAAAATAAATAAAATATGACTTTATTTTGTATAATTGTCACTGGCACACTTTATATTTGACCATTTCCGAAGAAATGATTCATACTTTTATTCTTATTTTTTTTAATCACAATAGAGAAATTGTATTCAAATGAGTTATTTTTCAATTATAATTTATGTTCAGCATCCTCTGATAAAATAATGCTATTATATTTTCTGCTTTACATAATAAAATTATTTAATAAATATACACATTGTTATTTTTCATGTATTTCAAACTTGACAAATAGAAAAATTACAATAAACTATATACTATAATTGTTTTCTGGAACTTTATTAGAAATCATGTGGTGCTTATTGACCTGTGATCTAGTGACATCTGTTCTCTAGAGTTGATAATAAAAATTAATATATATATATATATATATATATATATATATATATATATATATATATAACAAAACTAGTTGCCCCATTTTGATGTCTCAATCTTTAGCCTGATGAGCAGAGATTGAGTGCCACCAATATTTAGAGAGCAATAATACAATACCCTTAGTGATACTGCTCAGTAACAAGACCATAAGGAATGAAATGTAGCACAGGAGATCATATACCATTAATTACTCTTATTTTGGATCAGGAGAATATGAATATCCTAGCCTCATATGATGTTCAGAGAGAGAGAGACAGACAGACACTGTGCAGGGGGCTCTAAACCTGAAATGAATATAATAATTGAGGTGGCTAATCTTGCTAAACCACCTTAAATGGACTGAATACGCTTGGGGAAAAATTTATGTGCATGTACAGACTGAAAAACCGGGGAGAAATAGTAAATTTAATTATACTAATCTAGGCAGCTACACAAATAACAGTATGTGTGTTGTGAGCTTAATAACTTACTTTTTTTTTGTTGGAAATAGTCTGACATGATGAAAACTTGTAACAATTCAGAAGAATCAGGACAATGCTCAAAACCACACAAACACACATACACACATTCACACAGACTGAATAACACATGCATACACATTCTGTAGAACATTTTTTTCTTCAATTTGTCATTTCTAAACAGAATACATTTGTTAACTAAAGTAAAGAATACAGATGGGAACTTTGATTTATTACAGTGATTTTTTATCAATGTTGAGCATCAAATCCTGATAGAGGTGAAGAAATAAAAGTTCATTTCCTATAAGAAAAGATGGCACTTCATGAACTATTTATTAAGCAAATCTAATAATATATTTAATCAGAAGAATGCAGCAAAATGCAAAATGCTTGTAAGGTTGTTGGTATACATGAAAACAATTATTTTTTCAAAAAAAAAAAAAAAGCAAAAACAACCACATAAAATCTTCAAGTCAATTTAGAATATTTGGAATGTCATAAATCTTATAAAAGCAAAGCATGTGATACTGGGATTCAAAGTTACTCAAATTATATAACACAGACATTGGTTAGAAATGACAGAAAGGCATGCATGTATTGAATTTCTACTCTAAGTATGTCTTCAACTAAATTCCATTCAAAGAAAACAGCCTGCATTTATTGAGATTTGAATAGTTTTCCATCATTATGAGCTTTGCTTTCTGGCAATGTAAACCATTGATGTTAAAAAATTAAAGAACCATTATGCTTTATACATAAGTATTTATTGCCAAAAGCTAAATGTTACAAGTTAAAGTTCAATTTAGAAAGAAATTACATGATAGTTTTTCAGATTGTACACATTTTTCCAAGTTAAAATAAAATGAAAATTCAAAGCCAATTATTCTTTGATATTTCTTCTTTGTCTCACTTACACTAATACCCTAAGATATAATTCACCTTCTTGCTATTTAACATGAACTTTGTTGTGTAATGTATGTATGTCTCTCCAAAGCAAGATCAGAGAATGAATTATGTACACCTGCTTGTCCTTCATGTGATCAGGAAAATCATTAAAATTAAAAAGAAATGAAAACAAGTATTAAAATATATTACAATTCTATTGTTTAAATCTCCTCTAAAATCAGTAGTTAGATAATTTTTAATAATCCATCTTTTCAAATATTTAATGAAAACTTAAAACTAAAGCGAACATGTGTTATAGGTTCATAGTTTAATCATATGTGATAAAGTTAATAAAATCAGCAGTTGCTGTTGCATTGCAAAGTTGATACCTTGGGAATAATTAATTAACTAGCAACATTCCAAAAGGCTCACAAGAGAGCTGTGGAAGTCCACGTTTCTGAACACTTCAGCAGTGCTTCAGTTCAGAGGGATTTTGAAATGCTGAAACTTCTGATTTCATTTTGACCATCCTTGGAAAGACTCCAACAAAATGGCAAGAAAAGGAGATAAAATATCAGAGAAAGCAAAAAAAAAAAAATCACAATTGGCATAATCTGAGGAACAGTGGACCACTTTGTTGAATAGAGCACTTCTTTCTTTTCATAAATCCATGCTTCTCTAATGCACATCTAATAATGTAGCCTCTATCAATACATATATAACCAAAGCCTTTCAAAGTTAGCTCCTTACATGTCTCCACTGTTGTGAGAGGAAAATGGCCTTGCAGAAACACAATACAAAGCAATGTGCACATTTCAAAAGATAAAGAAAGGCTTGTATAGTTGATTACATCTGCCATCACAGTAATCACATTATTTTTCAATGACCCACTTGTTTTCTATTGCTTCCCATGAGGCCTTCCTTTTCACTATCAACAGAGTACTTTAGCCTGACAATAATCTGCAATGTTGAATGAAATAATATTTGAAAGCTTTATTTAAAAACAACATAATTCTATGCAGAAAAAAATCCCTATAATAATTATGAGGTGAAATTTTATTGGTAGATAAGACAATGGATATATCACATGTGGAAAATGGGTTAGGATACCTTTGACAAAATACCTATTGAATACAATGGGATAAAATTGAGTCATTCAGTGTTTTCTGGACAGGTTCATAGAGTAAAAACAGTGGTTTGGGGATGGCTTAAAATTGCTAGCTTTTAAAGGACTGCTATACTCTTCTCAAAATGTTCTACTTTAGTCAGTAATGCAATATACTAAATTTTACAAGACATGAAAGAGTATGTATATAATGACTATCAGTGTCTTGTGTATTACAGTGTTTTTTTTTCTAAAAATAATGTAAAGAAATAAATTTGAAAAAAAAATATTGTCAGTCCATGTCCATATACTTACATCACTAGGTTGTGGATTTCAAACACCAGGATGTGAATTCTAAATGAATCTAGTAACTAAAATACTTGTGAATTTGTATAATTTGTACATGTGTGCTCAGAAAAACAGGTTCTTAGAAAGCTATTTGAAAATAATAGTACATATTATTCTAGATGGATTAGATCCACATTTGTCATAAAAATTACTTGTACAGTGCTATGGAGAGGGCTCTGGGGATAAAGCACTTTCTATGCAAGGACAAGTGTGACATTTCAGTTCCCAAGAACCCACAAGAAGAGCAAGAAGCTTTTGTGGGTTTCTTTAATCCCAGTGTGGCAAGAAGGAGGTGGAGAAAAGAGAATCTCCTGGAAGTCTGTTGATTAGCTAAACTTGGATATGAAGCAGTGAATAAGAGTCACTGTCTAAAACAAGTTACAAGGTGAGTGCTGATATCTGAACTTGTCCTCTGACACACGCTTGACTTTTATGGCACATGTTCACATACACATTATTACACCATATAACATGTGGTCATAAATTAGATTTAACTGCAAATAAATTTTCATGATGAATACCTGTGTTAAGTTTTACATTTGTCTGTATTTTTTTTTTGTTATTTCCACCTCGTTCCAAATTTATTGTTTTATGCTACAGGGTTCTAAAGTGGTTTTAAGTCTTTTTTTTTTTTTTTTTTTTCCCCACAATACAAGCCAATTTCTCTTTTGGTGTATACAGCTCTGTTATCATGTTTATTTTTAATAAGAAAACTAACATTCCTATTCTCTACTTTAAAACATATCCATTATATATATTTAAAATTTACCTACAAATTTGCATTATATATTATAATATCATTGCAAATCAATATTTTACATATTAATCTTTGTGACTACTCTTTGGGGGATATATTTCAGTAGCTTTCAATGATGCCTTTGTTGGATCAAAGTGATTTCTCGCTCAGTTACATTTTATGACATTCATTTTAAATCTGCATACAGACTGTCTAGTGGCAACCAGTAAATGAAGAGCCCTTGTAAGCCTGTATAAAATGGCTAAATCAGTGCAAGGTAAAATGGCTGAGTCCGCTGTACTCCCCATTCTTTGTTTTGCTCTAGAAATATTTTTCCCTAGTTCTGTTTAGTTATTGATTTTCCTTATTATATTTTTTTTTTCAACTTCTGTAACCAACTTTACAACTTCTTCTTTTTATTGCCTAATGAAAAGAGATCTAAGACTATTCCTTGGGGTCTTACTTTCTGATTTGTTTGTGTGCATATGCTCACGTGCATGCTTATATGTGTGAGGGTGTGTATGCACATGTCATATAATTCATCTGGAGGCAGAGGACAACTTGAACTGTCAGTCTTTAGTGTCTACCTTGGTTGAGACTGGGTTTCTGATTGTTGTTCATTGTTGCATTTTCCACACTAGCTAGCCTATGAATGCCCTCATCTTTTCTCTCAATTGTCTCACTCGGAAAATGGATGCCCACCACAACGTTTGGCCTTTATATGTGTCCTAGGGAAGGAAGTTCAGGCCCCCGTGCTTACACAGCTGGTGCTTGCTTTACCCACTGAGCAATCACCCCAGCTATTGTAGTTACATTAATGTTGAACAATTGTACTTACTGATACATTGTGCCAGATGGGGAAATGTATTCCACAATTGGTAAGCGATTATGTTTAGACATGTAGTTATTTTCATAACATGATGTAATTAATATTTAATGATTTCAACATAAAATACATGCATTGTCAAAATGAAATGAACAAATTTGCATACAGACTGCAAATAGAATTAAACCTCCAAGTCATGTATTTGAGTAATAGTACTTGTTCTCTATTAACAAAAAATAACACTAATTACACTCATGTGAAATTTAAAAATAGCTGGGCATAGTGTTGAGTACATATAGACCCATAACTCAGGAGGCTGAGTTCCCTTGAGTTTGGAATTTAGAGATAAGACTACGCAATATTAGCTGATCATAATTCAAGTAGAGAAAGTTTTAGAATTAAGAAATAAGGGCTGGAAAGATGGCTCAGCAGTTAAAGGTGTTTGCTTTCAAAACCTCACTAATGAGGTTCAATTCCCAAATACCCATTGTAAAGCTAGAGGCAAAAAGAGGTGTGTGCATCTTCATTTAATTTCTAGTGGCTAGAAGACCTGGGGCATTCATGCATTCATTCTCTCTCTCTCCACCCCTTCCTTCTTCTTGCCCATAATATAAAGAAAAAATAATCATGGCTTCATAAAAATGAAACAAATAGTGGGCTGGAGAGATGGCTTAGCAGTTAAGGCACATGCCTGTGGAGGCTAAGGACCCCGGTTTGATTCTCCAGGTCCCACGTTAGCCAGATACAAATGGTGACACAGGCATCTAGAGTTTGTTTGCAGTGGCTAGAAGTCCTGGTATGCCAATTCTCATTCTCTTTCTCTCTCTCTATTTCTCTCTCTCTCTATCTCCCTCCCTCCCTCTCCCTGTCTCAAACAGATAAAGTAAAATCTTTTAAAAAATGAAACAAGGGGCTGGAGAGATGGCTTAGTGGTTAAGGTGCTTGCCTCCTAAGCCTAAGAACGCTGGTTCCAATCTCCAGGTCCCAGGTTTAGCCAGATGCAAAGTGATGCAAGGGCGCAATGCCACACTTGACCACAAGGGGACACATACATCTGGATTTCGTTCATGAGAGGCTGCTGGCACGCCCATCTCTACCTGTCTTCCTCTCCCTCTCCCTCTCTGTCTCTCTCTGTGTCTCTCTACAAAAAAAAAAAAAAAAAAAGAAACAAATACCATAAAATCAAAGGATCACTTCATATTGCAGCATTTAATGCAGTCTTACAGGCAAGAAAAAAAAAAAAACAACAAAAATGTACTCATTATAAAGTATAAAGTAATTTGAATAATATATATATATATATATATATATATATATATATATATATATATATATTCATATATACATACATATACACACTCCCTTAAGGTTTTGACTATCAAATGAAAGAGGGAGGAACAATTAACATAAACATTACAAAACAATTAGAAATCTTCAATTTCTTTCAAAAGAAAACAACTTAATTGTTTTTAGGAAAACAGAATTGTAGTCTTTGGAGAAATGCTGGCAATATTCATTGAAGTGTGATCATAATGCAATATTAAATAATGTAGAACCAGACTTTTCATTTTCTTAGAGCTGACTTACAGATGGACATTTAGATAAATGATCATTTTGACAGAAGAAATTTTCCCATTTCTAAGATCATTTGAAGCTTCTTAGAAATTTTACTTCTCTTAAAAGTAGTGTGTCTGATGAGGTTTGTCTATAATTAGGAAATACTGAATAAAACCTTCCTAGTGTAGAAACAGATTGGAAAAACTGTTTCACAGTAAATCAGACTAGCAC
Organism: Orientallactaga sibirica; assembly: GCA_036365145.1. Lineage (NCBI taxonomy): Eukaryota > Metazoa > Chordata > Mammalia > Rodentia > Dipodidae > Orientallactaga > Orientallactaga sibirica. Next base: position 28,293,359 of record JAEOAD010000024.1, read on the forward strand.
TCTCAAGTTACACGATAAGCTTCTCCATATTGCTCAGTAAATCATGAAATGTGAAAACAGGGATGCTCAGTAAGCTTCTAAGAACTGCATAATAAATCAAAGAACTTCACAATAACTTTGGCTGTATTAGTCGCTAAATCATAGGCTTCTAAAAAAAGCATTATGAATTATTTCTCCTTTGCTATGACCATGGTGATATGAGGCATCTATCAGTAAAGGATAAAATGTTTAAAGGACCAAAGTCAACCCTCATTAGCTATAATTTCATCTTATGAAAAAAACTCAAGTTTGGGCTGAAGAGTTGGCTCTGTGGTTCAGGCACTTTCCTACAACACGTAAGAACTGCTGTTTGAAGCTCTAGGTCCCACGTAAGCCAGAAGCACAGTGACACTAGCAAACAATGTTGCACATGCACACAAGGGGGCACACACATCTGCAGTTCAGCCATAGTGGCTGAAAGCCCTGGTGGGCACATTCTCTCTCTCTCTCTCTCTGCCTCTTTCTCCCTCTCTCTCTTTAAAAATAAATAAATAAATGAATAAATAAATAAATAAATAAATACATAAATAAAATTAAAAAACAAGTTTAATTTATGTGCGTAATGGAAGTGTTATTAAATTTAATAAATCTAAATAAAATATCAACTTTAATTCCTGATTATGATTTATATTGCAGTAATTGAAATTAGGTTACCATAAACTAATACTTAAGAACATGAAATAAATGGATAAAAAATTAATTATAATTATAATAAATAGGTTGAAAGAGTAATTAATCACAAAGTAAACATGTACTTTGGGTATGTATGTGTGTATTTAGAAAGAGAGAAAGAGATAAAAGAAAGTGTTAATCCACAAATGTTTTATTTATTTGCAAGCGAAGAAAGTCAGAGAGAATGGGACACCAGGACATCTAGCCACTGCAAATGAACTCCAGAAATATGTGACACTTTGTACCTCCGGTTATATGGGTGTTCTGGGGAAAGGAATCCAGGTCATTAGGCTTTCCATGCAAACACCTTAACCAGGGAACCATCTCTCCAGCCCCACAATATTTTTATATTACTTTTATTAGTTATGGACATACTCAGTGTGTAAACAGCACATGTTGGTATCATCCTTGGCCTCATCCCTGTCCCAATTATCTTTGTGCTCCACCTTTCACTGATGTGAATGATGAATGTTCTGTCATTTAAAAACGTGATAGATTTGAATCACATGAAATAGAAGATACAGATCTACTGGATTGGAATCTTAATACCTTCTGTGATGAAATATAATTTAAAATGCTTCTCTATTCTCCCTGAAAACCAATTTCTGAATATTTTTCAAATCATCTTTGGAAACTTGTGATTTTGGAGATATTATGGTGAACAATGTCCTCAGAAAAAAACCTATAAAATAGGTTAGACATTATGTTCTAAGTAATACTTGTTATTATTTCAGTTTTGCAACTTGCAAAAAATAAAACAAAAAATTCAGTATTTTCCTATTTAAATGCAAGTAAGTTAGAATATAAATGTTATTGGTGCAGAACAAGAAGTCTGTCTTTCTGATATCTAGAATTGGAAAAAAGAATGACGTCAAATAACATATAGATTATACATAAATAATAATGACGAGCAGGTATCAGTGTGCATGGTTGGAGTAGAGGAAAATCCTCAGTGCAAATGAAAGCATTACTGGGGAAAAATTATTGGCATTAAGCTCTGCTTCCATGGGGAAAAATTTAAAATGTTGGTCATATATTAAACTACAGCACTGCATTTAGGCATACGCAAAAAGACACGTACATTTTAACCACTTGATATTATATGAAGGATTTTCCTAGTGACTATTACACATAAATTGGGGAAACTGACAGATTTAGGAAATGATCTAAGGAAAAAACACCCACTGATCCTGTGCACGCCTACTATGTGTAAAGCTAGCCATTCCCTTTGATAAACTCTGATCTTAAAAACATTGAACAATGGATCCAAATATGAAAAAAAGAGAAAGTTAGGTGTTATTATTTCTTTACTTGTCTATTACTTAAATAATTCTTTAGGAAAGCTTCATTTAGCTGTACCATATTAGTTATATAAAGTAATAAAATGTGACCACCAAAATTGTGAAGATATAAATCATTAATGAACTTCCAAGATTGTTTACTAGTAAAATGTTCCCCAGAGCCTCTTGTGTTTTTATTTATTTATGTTTAAGTTTTTAAAAAATATTTTATATGTTTATTCATGAGAGAGATGGGGGGATAGAAATGTACACACTAAGGCCTCTAGCCACTGCAAAGGAACTCCAAACACATGTGCCACCTTGTGCATCTGGCTTACGTGGATACAGGCGAATCAAATCTGGGTCCTTAAGCTTTGCAGGCTAAACCATCTCTCTAGCCCATATGTGTCTTTGATTAAACTTAATATTTGATCATCAGCTAAAGGAGATTTGGAGAGGTAGAGTTTGGCTGGAGAAAGTGTTGCTGGGGTCATATGCCAGCCCCCCCCCCCAACCCCTTGCACAGCGATAGGATTTCTGGCTATTTCCTCCCTATTGATGTGTAAAGGCGTGATGACTGGATCTCAGTACCTGTCATGCTTTCTGTTCTGTGATGAAACTTCTCCTCATGGCTGTAATTTGAAATGAAATGTTTCCTTCCTTCCATGAGCTGCTTATTGTTGGTAGTTTTGGCCCAGCAGTGAGATGGCAACTAGCATGTAATATTTAAATTTATTTTACCTAGTTATTTATTTAGCTATTATCATTCGATAAGATCCTAAAACAGGAATTCTCACATACGCATACTCATTCATATACTTTCTTAAAAATATAAAACCACAGACATTGTTCAGGATGCTTGGAAGTAAATTTGATACACTGTAAAACAAACAGATAAATATGCTGTGAATAATAATATTTATTATATTAAAGAGAAGTTCAGTGATTCATTAATACACACAATGGTATTTTATAATATTTTATTGATTTAATCATTTACAAGGAAAGAGAGATGAGAGAGAGAGAGAGACAGGCAGGGATAATAGGAATGCAAGAGCCTCCTGTCACTGTAAATGAACTCAACATGCATGCACCCATGCATCTGGCTTTCAGTGAGTACTGCAGAAATCAAACCTGGGCCATTAGGTTTTGCAAGCAAGTGCCTTTAACTACAGAGCCATCACTCCAGCCCTTTATATATTGAATTTTAAACTGAATTTTTTTTTTCATAGAGATTAACCTATAACATGTATATCAATGGATTATATTCTGATTTTATTTGTATTTTGAGACAATTATAGAAATAGTACTCAAAATTGAAATAGCTGAATCAAAACTATAATTATTAAGATTGGTTGAATTTGAAGTTGAACTGCAAATACATAGTACAAAGTGACCTATCTTTCAAACTATACTTTAAAAAATTCTTGCCGGGTGTGGTGGCACACTCCTTTAATCCCAGCATTCTGGAGGCAGAGGTAGGAGGATTGCCGAGAGTTCGAGGCCACCCTGAGACTACATAGTTAATTCCAGGTCAGCCTGGACCAGAGTGATACCCTACCTTGCAAAAAAAAAAAAAAAAAAAAAAAAAAAAATTGTAAAGATCATCCAATCAATAGATGTGAACATATTGTGATATTGTGATTAATCAGTTTTATAATTCTTTATGGGATTCTTTAAAGAACTTCAACATATTTAAATAAGTACCATGATATTTTTATTGTAGAATTAATATATCTGCACTATAAATATCAAAACTATTGAAGAAATACAAAAAGTGTGAAGTAGATGTCTTATGGGTTCACAAAGGTGATATTAAATCCTGGAAAGTAATCATGAAACTCAGCAGGAGAGGAGATAAAAAGTATTAATAAAAAGTTGCATAATTAATATTCTCCAAGTCCCACATGAATGTTTCCATTTAGACACGGCTAGAAAAGATATCAATCCTGCTACTTTGAATTTTGCAAGATTTTCTTTTCTCAGAGTATGTTCTATGGTATAATAGCACTTTAAAAAAGTAAAACCTTATTCTTTATTCAAAATAAATAATTTCCTGGGCATGGTGACACAGGCTTTTAAACCCAGTACTTGGGAAGCAGAGGTAGGAGGATTGCCCTGAGTTTGAGGCCACCCTGAGACTATACAGAGAATTGTAGCCTGAGCTAGAGTGAGACTCTATCTAAAAAAAAAAAAAAAAAAAAAAAAAAAAAGGAAGAAAAGAAAAAAAGAAAAAAAGATTTGTCATTTACATTTATTCACAAAACTCACTCACTATAATGAATTTTTTTTTAATTCACTGCATACACACCCTACTCCAGTCAAAGGTGATTAACTCTGTCCCTCTGAGGTCATACACACTGAGTAAAATTTCCAAACATAACTTGATGTGTGAAATCATGGGAAGACTCTGAAAGTTGAAAAACAGAAGGCAAAATTCTAAGGACAAAAGACTTAAGGAATGACACAAAGTGAATTGTCTAGGTATGTACTTCTCTTCCACATATTCTAAACAGGACATTATAGAAGATTAAATATTACGTGGAAGAGCAGAGATTTCCCTAATAAGCAAAAGGAAGCAAAATCTGTGTCTGCCAGTAGAAAGCAATTGTGGCAATACCAGTTTTCCAGGAGCCAAGCACCAATAGAATAACCACTTCCCATCTACGGCTTTGGTTCATTCAAGAATGGAGTTGAGCAGCCACTCTGACTTAGCCAGCAGAAGCAGGAAGCCTGTTTTTTTTTTTTTTTTTTTTTTTCCATCGTTGGGGTTATTAGGCAGATGAGTGAAATAACTGGTGGTAGATGTCCCTGTCGCTTGGGAGTACAGGTACTAGATGGTACAAAGTAACAATAAGAACACCAAACCAGCACTCTACAAAACAAGCACTTCATGAAGAGTCAAAAACTAGGGCTCGAGAGATGGATTAGCAGTTAAGTCACTTGCCCGACAAGCCTAAGGACCGAGGTTCGATTCCCCACAACCCACATGAGCGAGATGTACAAGGTGTCACATGCATTTGGAGTTGGTTTGTTTTGGCTGGAAGCCCTGGTGTGGCCATTCTCTCTCTCTCTTTCTCTCTCTCCTCTCTCTCTCTCTATCTCTCCTCTCTCTCCTCTCTCTCTCTCTCTCCTCTCTTTCTCTCCTCTCTCTCTCTCCTCTCTCTCTCTTTCTCACTCTCCGTTTGCCTTTCTCTGATAAATAAATAAATAAATAAATAAATAAATAAATAAAATCTTTTTTTTTTTTTTTTTTTTTTTTAAAGGAGAACTGCAAACTAGTTAATTGCGACCATACTTCACTGTGACCTCCACACAGTTGTCAGCCCTGGACAGTCAGCTGAATGACCTCATGAACTTGATGTCAATAACACCCAACTGAGGGCCAGTTTCCTCACAACTTACTGTCAGGTGATTTGACTGAGTCTTAGAAACAAAAACGCATGATGGTGGTAAGGCACTTTTTAGTGTGCCCACCTACCATGGTAGGTATGGATCTCATCCAACAACTGAACTATTCCATCCAATAGTCAGAAGGAAAGAAGGAAACCACGGAGTCTGACTTCTATATGTGGAATGTCCCACCTAGCTACAGCAGAAACATTACATCTTTTATTGCCCTTGAAACACTCAAATGTGATTTCAAAGGAAAGTGTAGAGGTGGCTATGGCTACAAAATGATAACACGACATTTCTTATATACATGTACCTTTTATGTATTGACTGTTACACTAATGCATGCATGTGATAAAACAATAAATCTAAGGTACAAACACAAGGAGACATCTAATGTGGGGACAAAACTGAATACCATAAATAGACGGAAGTGCTGTTAATCAGTTGTTTATAATGTTACTGTTGAAAAAAACTATCTGAAGAATGTATGGATTTCCTCTCTTGTTTACAGTTAAATGTTAAACTTACAATCATCTCCAAATTACAAAAACAATCAAATCAATAAATTTCAATGGCAAAATAAAGGGAACACGATATGCAATCCTCCTACCTCTGCCTCCCGAGAGCTGGGATTAAAGGCGTGTGCCACCACGCCCGGCAAGTATAAGGACTTTGCATTATGTTAGGAAGGACTGTTTGTTGGTTTAACTTAAAATGTCTCCCACAGACTCTTTTGTCACCAGCTGGTGGTAAATTGAAAAAGTTATTGGGATTTGGGGAGAGGAAGCCTTGCTGGAGGAGGTGTATCACAACAGCAGGTCTTGGGACTTTCTACTCAACCCTACCACCCCATACACACTTCAATGTAAGTTGTTTGCTCTACTGCCTCCTGCTGTTGTAGTAAGACGTGGAGGCCCCAGCTGCCTATGTTGCCTGCCTGCCTGCCTGCCACAGTCTGGCCACCATGGTAAAACTTCCCCTAAAATCTCTAAGCTAAAACTTTCCATATGTCTGATCCCATTGGGCATTTAGCTCAGCAGTGTGAAGTTACCTTCTGCAGAGTGATCAACAATGTAAGGTCATTACTGTGTCCTTAAGACTAGTGACGAGCTTAATTGCAACTATAAGAAATAATAAAATATTCATCAATTTATGCACATTATTTACTCATCTTATTTTGGGCAGACTAATTTTAATTATCAAAGGTTGCTCATGATTACATACATTAGTGATAAAAAAAAAATAAATAAAGGCAGTTCCCATTTCTTTTTGAAGTATATATTATGTCAAAACATATAAGCAACACCAACGCTATGTTTGCTTCAAAGGTGCTTTGTAATTTTTACTACAAACCACATTTATTACAAATGAGCAATGGCAACATATTTCATTGTAATAGGGTGTGTGTGTGTGTGTGTGTGTGTGTGTGTGTTGCTATTGAAGGCCACTGTGGTATTTCAGTAATATACTATGTGGCCAGTATGAACAGACATTCACTTCTGATCATATCTTCAATCATCTGTGGAATCATTCTTAAATATTAATGTAGTAAGTGTTATAAAATATTCAATTATTTTTAAATGATAAGGAAAACATTTCTCCCCAGTTGTAGTGCAGTTATTTTTCCTCTCTTAAATATGTACACCTTGTTCATGAAACTTTTAGAATTTTAACACATGTAGTAATACTAAGGTCTAAGAAGATATCTTCCAAATGAGCTTTACACACAAAAATGTGATCACAAAATGCAGCTATGAGCTTAATTTAGTAGACTCACATGTACAGTAATCAAAGGAATTTATGTGATTTAAGAAATTCATGTGAGACCCTGTAGCAGACAGCTTCAGGTTCGCTGAGATGAACTTCCAGATCAGGCACAGTTATGGAGGAAGGTATATTATTTATTGACACTTACAGATCAAGGGGAAGTTCCAATAATGGCAAAAGAAGCTGGCCTGCCTTCAGAGGGCCAAGCAGAGTGAGAAAAAGCCAACCAGGCACACAGCACACTGAGCAAAACTACAGCCAAAAAGTCACACAGCACACTTCAGGAACTCCTGCTTGACACACTTTGCATATCTTTACAATGGAATCTCAAACCCACCACCAACACCTTAAGACCAGCCCCCCAGTGACATTGACTCTAGCAAGGTGATTGCAGATGCAAACTATAACTAATAAAATACTGAATATATTGGGGAACATATATTCAAACTACCACAGGCCCTTCACAACAGATTCCCTTTCAAGCAATTTCACATCTAGTACAAATAAATTATACATATATATTTAGATATTGATAGATTATATAGTTATATCTATTTATGTCCCAATGGTACTTACATAAAAAGAAAAATCCTGCCATGAAAATTCAATCAATCAGACAATCAGATGCCTTCTGTTAAAAGTGTAAGGGTTCTATTTATACTACAAAGTCAATGGGGATAAGATGCAGGTACAAAATTCATGTACAAAGGCCTAGAACTAAATGCTGGACAACAAGGGGTGAAGATATGACTATACACACAGTGCATCTGGTTAGCACACTGATTTTAACTAGAGGGAATCAAATCAAATTTTATATCCATTATTCTTGCCGTGACAGTCATATGTTTCAGCGTTTTGGAAAGTTAGTTTTACCAATCACTTAGGTACACTCCACCAACACGAATTAAACTTTGGATCACTTGGAAATGAAATAGATTAGGAAAGAATTCATTATTGAAAACAACTAACTGTTCTTTTAGCTCATCCAGCTAAAATCTTTGTTATAATTTTTTTTTGGGGGGTAAGGGTCTTGCTCTAGCCCAGGCTGACCCGGAATTCACTATGTAGTCTCAGGGTGGCCTCAAACTCATGGCAATCTTCCTATCTCTGCCTTCCAAGTGCTGGGATCAAAGGCATGTGCCACCACACACAGCCTTGAAATACTTTTATGTAATAATATGACAATAGTAACTACCCTGAGATCCTGTCTACTCTGTTTCTGTTGTCAGTCGGTTAGAAGTCCTTTACTGAATAGGTGACAGAAATTTATATGACCTTGGTGTCATGTACCTGAGGTGTCTATCCTAATCTATAATTATCCACCTGTCGGGCCCAACATTTCCACAATAGAAACAGTACTTAGTACAAAATATTCCATTAAATATTAAATCTTGTGCATTAGAAAAATAAAATATTGGCCTTTATATTGTTGTGGCCAATTCTCTTATATGTATTTATTTAAATTTTTACTAAAGCTCTTATCACAGAGTAGCCTTTAAGAAGTTGAAATTAAATTGCATCATTATTACTTGGAATTGAATTCTTTATTAAATAAATATTCTTCATTTATTACCTAAGTGATTTTTTAATGAAATAAGTTATATGGGAGGATAGATTATGTATAACTACAATTTGGACAATAATTATGAAAAAAAAAAAAAACCTCAAATGAAACCCAGAGAGGTCAGAATATCATGATTGTTTTGCAAATTACAACTAACCCTTAATCTCTTCAACTGGTCACTAAAAGTATCAATTTAAAAAAAAATATATTTTATTAGTTATTTGTTTGAGAGGGAGAGATATAAAAATAGGCAGATAAATAGAGAAAGGGCATGCCAGGGCCTCCAGCCACTGCAAATGAACTCCAGATGTGTGAGCCCCATTGTGCATTTGGCTTACATGGGTCCTGGAGAATCAAGCCTTGAACTGGGGTCCTTAGGCTTCACAGGAAAGCACTTAACTGCTAAACCATCTCTACAGCCTTAAAAGTATCAATTTTAATGTGCAGTTCATCTCTTAATCACAACATAATTTTTGAAATTATAGTTTCAAATATATATGAACAAAAACTAAAGTAAATACTGAATGATATTAGCAACTAAATTACCACCATCCTATTATTTTCTAATCTACATACATCCTCTTTCTTGTCTGAGACCAGGCCTCCTTATTTAGCTGACACTGACCTGGATACTTGATATTCCTGCTCAGCCTTTTGTTTATATAGTGATGTAGGATGACTGGCCTGCATCACTAAGCCTGGGTGGATCTGGGTTCATTCTAAAGAAAAGTATTTCTTATCCAACTGAAGAATGATTTAACTTTGGCTATTTCCCATAAAATAGAATTATTCAAGGAACAGTAATTTTTGAATTTTTTCTAGAACCCATTTTTCATGATTTGCTCACATATTCTTTTTTCACCATCAAAGGGAAAGTAACATACTGTAAAAATAAGCTGGATTAAGAATATGGAGGCACTTGTGGTTCTCTTTTCAAGTTAGCTGTCATCTTTCTTCACTTTGTATTTAGAATAAGTCATTTATCTTTATTTAAAAATTAGAAGGCATGAAGTATATATCACAATATCTACAAAATTATGTGATTTAAAATATACTTATTACTTTTCTTTTAAAATATTTTATTTATTAATTGTTTTGTGTGATAGGGAAGAGGAAGGTGATAGAGATAGAATGTGAGATAGAAAACAGGTATGCTAGGGCCTCTAACCATTGCAATTATACTCCAGACTCATTTGCCACTTTTTGCATCTGGCTTTATGTGGGTACTGGAGAATGAAACCTGGGTCATTAGGTTTTGCAGTCAAGTACCTTAACCACTATACCATCTCTACAGCCCCACTTATTACTTTGCTAAAAAGCAAAATCATAAACATGACACAAAATCATTACTAACAAAAATAACTGTCATTTGTTAAATACTTAATTATTATGCCCACTAAAAATTGTTCATGGAGTTTTTATTATTCATATTTTAAATCATATAATTTACTAGATGCTTTGATGTATATCTCATTATATATTCCTTTGGTAACTCAAGTCTGTAGTTTTGGCAATATGAATTTAAGAAATATGCATACCCATGTATCAGTTACCTTTTCATTGCTAGGACAAACATCCAGTCAGAAGCATCTTTGGGAGGAAAGCATTTATTACAACTGACAGATTCCAAAATAAGTTTCATCATGGTGGAAGAAGCTGGCTTACTTCATCATCCAGAGCAGGAGAAAACCAATGCCAGAAAGTATGAATAGTTGCCAGCCCATACTCCCAGTCAGGCTGGAACTCAGTCCACCCCCAATGGCATCCTGGGGAATTAAGAAGAAAGTTTTCAAGTTAATAAAAATACCTGAATCTCTAGAGGGAATACAATTAGCTTCAAACCAACATAAACTACATTAACATTAGATGCCAATATAATTTGTAACAATTATACTGACAAGGCTGACAATTATGTTGATGCCATAATAAACAAGGGTTAAAGACAAAAATACTGCAACTTACATTTTATGAATTATTTAAATTATTTCCAAATGGAAATGTAACCTGATTAGGCAACAAAACAAAAACCAGCAGCATCTCATTAATAGAGCTTGACTTTATTTTGTTTATTTATTTATTAGAGGCAGAGAGAGGGAAAGAGAGAGAGGGAGAGGGAGAATGGGTGTGCCAGGGCTTCTAGCCACTGCAAACAAACTCCTGAAGTATGTGCCCTCTTGTGCATCTGGCTTATGTGGGACCTGGAGAATCGGACCGGGGTCCTTAGGCTTTTTAGGCATGTTCCTTAACCAGTAAGCCATGTCTCCAGCCCAAGCTTGACTTTATACGTGACTTAGTCTACACTTTAACAATAAGGAGATTTGGGCTGAATAGATAGCATAGTGGTTAAGGCACTTAACAGTGAAGGTTAAGGACTCATGTTTGACTCTCCAGATCCCACATAAGCCAGATACACAAGGAGATGGAAAAGGCTCTGGTGCACCAATTCTCTCTCTCTCTTTCTTTCTCTCTCATTAAAAAAGATAAAACTAATTATAATAAAAATAAAGGAGATTTGAAACAGAGACAAATTAGTTTTCCACAGAATATATAGAAACATATGGAAAAGATTTTAATAGACTTCAAGAAAAGATTTGCCCAGTGGAGCACATGACAGGATGAACATATGTTCTGTAAAGATATCTCCTGTTTGGGTCATTCCAGAATCCTGAGTTGTGAGTGATGGGCCATAGATTGATGTATTTCAAATTGCCTGTTGGGGCACTTTTGAAAGGAAAAGTTAAGTCTGCAAATTACTTGGAATTAAAATAGAGATATCTCATCTCTCTTCTTGAGTGCCTTTTGGAAAATATTGAAATGCTTTTGGGTTTTATATTGGGCAAGAGAACGCAGGAATTCCCAGGACTTTGAAACCTGTTGGAGTGATTACTAAGACATCCGGAATGGACTGAAGCTTGTCACCTGGATTATTTACTTTGCAGTTCCTTATGAGCAACTGGTTCCCTGGCTGAACTATGTCTGGTTAAAAATCGCAGTCTGTGGCTGGTAGTATTTTGATTTGCAATATTATTAAGTCATTTTTTAAGGTTCATTTTCCTCCTAAGTGGTTACGACCATGTATATGACAATAATTTAATTTTCCCTCTAATTGTCTGATCAGTAGACACTCCTCAGGGATTTCTCATATAGACATATGACTACAAGGAACCCTTTCAGCCTATTAAACTTTTTCTCTAGTAGATGTGATATCTGTAGTGATGTGTGGGGATCTTTCTGACCATGTACTTCACTTGAAGAAGAAGTGATTATTTTTCATAAGTGTGAAGGTTAAGATCCCATGTCTGTCCTTTCCATGGCCCCTTTAATCTAGAAAACTGAACAGGTAGCTTAGTATAGTATATCCCTTTTAGAAGGTTCCCAGCATATTCTGTGTTATGGATGACATTGGGTGGTAAGGGTTCAACCCATGTGCTGTCATTTTAGACATTTTATCCTCTAAGGTTTGGTCCTCAGAGCTTTGTTCATTGAGCACCCAGAAGAACAGTGTCAATTCTTCAACAGTGCAATGTTTTAACTTTTAATGGATGCATTTTTTTTTTTGAATTTAGCTTTTGTGTAATATTTAAACATAAATAATAAAATTTAAAAAATAAATCCTAATGTTGTGACTCTAGCTTCCTGACTAATTTAATAAAATACATGAATTATTATCTTATAAACCACAAAATATATGTTCTTTAAGTCAGTTATTGTGTTACCAAAAACAGGACAATATAAAAGAACCACATCTTTTAAAACATAGAACTAGTTTTATATAAATTCATGGATTTTGATTATATGAATATTAATAATCTGTATTTATCATACATATACAAACTAAATTGGTTCTCCCACAAACATTCTGTAGTCTTTTGTGGTATCCATAAGCTTTCTGGTTTTGTCTTAATTTTTTAAAAATTTTCTATAAGAAAATAAACATCAGTTTTACCTTAGAAAATATCTTATTTTATCAAGCAAAGTTATTTTATTAGCAAAAAAAAAATTTTCTATCCTTTAATCTTCCTTAACAAACATAGATTATTACATTCATATCTTTCCTATAATTTCTTGCTTCCACTAGTTTATTTTTGTGTATTTACTACCTTAATACCACCAGACAAAGAAACTCAATAAAACTTATCAACTTATTAAAAGAGTTGAATTACATTTGTCACAAAGCAAGGTTTCCTGTTTATGAAATGTAATACTATAAAAGCTTTAATTGCTGTCAAATCTCAAGAAGAATATTTTGCTCCTTCATTTTTTAAAGTTGCTTTAGCAAGGTGTGTGTGTGTGTGTGTGTGTGTGTCTCTTTTCGTCTCATAAGAGTCTGAGAGTTACAGAGCATTATATTTCTGCAAGAAAAGATAAAAAGGCTTCTAATGATCTCGGATAGCAAAACAGGGAAATAAATTATCAGAGAGCTAAGAAACTATAATTCCTTATCCTACAAGCAGTAAGCTTTAGATATAAAGATAACTATCACCTTAAAGAACTGGGAGAATTACCGGATAGGTTATATGGCTTTTTTTTTTTTTTTTTCTCAAAAACAAATGAATGAGAGGATTGGGGAGGAAGGGAGGGAAAGGAAGAAAGGAGAGAAAAAGAGTGAGAACAAGAGAGAGAGAAAAAATAGTACGTTGTTCTCTACCTATATTTATGTAGACGTTCCATGATTTACTGAAAGAACTGAAGAATCAGGCAGAGGTATCATAGGAGCCAGCAATTGTACTTCGGGAGAAAAAGAAAACTACAAAGAATGGGGGAATGCACTGCCAGCATGCAGTGGGATCCTTTGCCCAAGAGCAGTGGGTGACTGGTGCTTCTTTTATGATGTCTACTAATGGAACATGTGGGTTTAAGGGAGGGAGTTTGATAGTGTCTCCACTTTTTTTTTTATTTTTTATATTTTATTTATTTATTTATTTGAGAGAGAAAAAGGCAGATAGAGAGAAAGAGAAAATGGACACACCAGGGCCTCTAGCCACCAGAAACGAACTCCAGATGCATGTGCCCCCTTGTGCATCTGACTTACGTGGGTCCTGGGGAATTGAACCGGGGTCCTTAGGCTTCACAGGCAAATGTCTTAACCACTAAGCCATTTCCCCAGCCCGTGTCTCCACTTTTATTTGAAAAGCTTGGGTCACATAAAATTTTGTCTGTGGTGACTATGCTTTCCTATGATGCTTCTGATTTTAAATATTTGGATACCTAATAATCATATGCAAAATATGAAAATAGGTAAATCTCCTGAAAGTTCACTGAGAGAACACAATTTCCTTAAATACAGTTGCGTAATCAGTCCACGCCAACGACCCCATCTCCCTTTTTTCAGGAAATATTCTAGGACAATTTTAATAGAAATAGGGCATTATTAAGAGATTGTCAAGAGGAGTGACATACTCCATTGTTTTAAGTGTAGAGTATGAAAAGTTTAAGGTTCATGTGGGTCCCAAGTTGCAAATAGATTGTTATATGCAGTCTTAGGAACAAGGGAGTTTGCACTGTCAAAGCCAAATCATGCACTCACTTTCCAACAGTTCCCTTTGCCTGCCTTCCTCAAAACATGGTACATGCTGGAATTGGATTTCCTTTCTTTTATCAATATGTTTAGATATTGAATCTGCAGTTCCAGTAACTAGACCATTTTTGAGGACTTAAGGTCCTAGGATATATTCCCTTAGACCAGTTGTTTCTCTTCTAGCAGAGTAAAATTACACCAGTATTACATCAATATTAAAAACAAACAAAAAAATGGATGGGATGAATGTACAAAGCTTCTAAATGCAAAGGAGACTCACAGTAGGGTGCAGAGACCCGTACAAGTAGGAGAACAATCTTTGTCAGATATATACCTGGGAGGAAATTAATATCAAGACACTATAAATCATTCCATGAGTTAAATAACAAAAGTCAGATATTCAAATTAACATGTGGTCTAGTAACCTAAAGATACAGTTGTCAAAGAAAAACAAAAATATTTTTAAAATGGGTCAACATAATTAGTCACCTCTAAGTGTTGCAGTCAGGTTCACATTGCTGGTAGAAATCAACCGACCAAGAGTAGTTTTGAGAAAAAAAAAAAAAAAAAAAAAAAAAAAAAAAAAGTTTATTTTAGCTTACAGACTTGAGGGGAAGCACCACGATGAAAGGAAAAATGATGACATGAGCAGAGGTTGGACATCATCCCCTGGCCCACATAAAGCAGACAACAGGAACAGGAGACTGTGCCAAACACTAACAAGGGGGAGCTGGCTTTAACGCCCATAAGCACATCCCCAACAATACATTGCCTCCAGGAGGTTTTAATTTACAATTGGCATCAGCTGGGAACCTAGCATTCAGAACCCCTAAGTTTATGGGGGACACCTGAATCAAACTAACACACTAAATGCAAACTCAAATTACATGGAGTGTCCATCTCACCCCCCTCAGAATGACTACTGTGGAAAAAACCAATAGCAACAAAGACTAGAGTTGTGTGCAGACAAAGGAAACTTGTTTCAATGCTGGTGGGAATCAAAATGAGAGCAGCCACTGTAAAAATGACTATGGAGATTCTTCCCAAAAGTATAAAATAAAGGAGCCATGATATCCATCTAGACCACTATAGGATTTGTATTCAAATGTTTCTAAATAGGCAATTCACAAAGACATTTACACGTCTATGTTTATTACCCACTATATACATCCCATTGGGGAAGAAGCTATACTATCAATTCACAAATTGGTGGATAAAGGAAATGTGGTGCATAAACATGTGGGAATTTTATTCAGGTATAATGAAGAATGAACTTAGGACTTTGCAAAACATATGAAAGACCCCAGACAGTGGGGACCTTCCATGCTCTGGCCGGGAAAGGTGGCACCCCAATCACTCACGAGAAACGGTCTTGATGCAAACAGCAAGAGGACTTTATTCTAGCGTGCTGGGGCCCACAATCATACACCACACAGGGGTAGAGGGTTGTGGACCCCGAATGCAGGATCAAAACAGTTTTTATAGGGTTTACAACAAAGCTCATGCATCGTGAACTAATCATTTCAAACATCAGAAGCCCGCACAGTGCTGACCAATCCACTTGTAACACCCCATATTTCTTAGACCAATCATTTCAAATTGCCCAAGCCCGCGCACTGTAGACCAATCATGTTGTAACACACCAAGGTTTTTCCTTGCAGCCTTAAAGGTCTGTATTTGTGTTGCCTCTTGGGTGGGGTGATGAATTGTGGTCAGAGCTGGTCAGTAGGACTTGGGTTGATCTGGGCGTTCTCCTGTGCATTTTTTCCCCTCATGGCACAAGCAGCTATTTACAGAAGCCAAATAAGTGGTTATTCATCTTATTTCCTGGTATTTACTTGACTAGAGTCACTTATGAGCCTAGCCTACATTCTTTTACTCAATTTCATATAGAGATCGGGCTCTGAAATAGCAAGGAATGTGACCTTTTACCCACTTACTGGCAGCAAGGTGAGTTCCCACTTACTGGCAGCAGGGCGGACCTGGAATTTGAGGTATTCAAGGCTGGGGTCTGAGAAGGGTCAGGCTATCCTTTCACATAGATGGAACGGTATTAATATGTTAAGCAAAGTTATCCAGAATAGAAGGACACATATGTTTTTCTCTATGCTGAATCTGTTTCAAAATTATGAATGCATCAATATGTATTCACATAAATATGACATCAAAGTTGAAATGGACTGTGGGACATGAGATAGAAGTGTAAGTAGAGTGGGAGCAGGACAGTACATGGTACTGGAACCCATATGACATAAAACAGGAATCATTTGTGGAAGAAAATAAACTGGCATGCAGGGTGAGCAGTGAGAGATGAAAACAAAAACATAAAATTCTTGACATTTTACCTAAAACATAAGAAGGAAAATAAGAACAATGTTTAATGTTGAGAAATGAAGTCTAGGGGGATGGTAGAGACTACTTATATCAATGTCAATATGTAGAAACATAACTAGAATGAAGCAGGGGGATCATCTCAGAAACAAACATGCTGTAAACCCAGGATTCCCATGAATAAGTCAAAGATTATGTTTAGAGAGCCCTTCCTGCCAAAGAATGGATCACAGTATCTTGATTGAGTCCAGTATCTAGTAAGTTGGTTTTGGAAGACATGAATAAAATAATCGTATATATTCTAAATGCAAATGTGTGTGACACATATGATATCACAGGAATGGAATAATTCCAGATCATGAGAGACGTTGGAATAGTAATGGCATTAGACATGAAACACCCTCATTCCATTTTCACTTCTTGGCATCTTTTTATTGAATTAAGTAAGCAATAAATTGCCACAAGAACTTATCTTTTGGATTAATATTTTCTTTTCAACTTCCACAATGCTCTCCTCTCAACCTTCATTTCAGCCTTAGTTCCTTCTTTTTAATTTTGTCTCTTTTAAATGTGCATATTTCAATAAATGAAAATTCACTACAGAACTCATCTCAACTGGAAATAAACTGTAAGACAAAATAAATTAAAAGCAAAATAAAACAAACCCATATTTATGACTCATGTTATTAAGAGCATACATTGTATGGCTATATCATGTGTTAGTACTATCATTTCCCTCCTCCCTACTCATATTCCACTGCATGACCTCCTTAGTGGAGTTGCTGGTGTTCCCTATGGTATGGTGCCTTATGCATTGTGGGAGCAGCAGTCAGTTATTGAAGGGAGGCAATGCCTCTGGACATGACATCACAACTGTGGCTGTTAAAATCTTTCCACATGCTCTTCAGCAAACTTTCCTGAGCCTTGGCGGGTATATTTTAAGTCTACTTCAGTGATGAGCTCTCAATAGCCTCTGGATTTCTGCTTCGGTATGTGTTGAGTATTCTCAGCATCTGTCTCCTTTAACCTGGTGCTCATTTTCAGGCTCACCATGGAAGCTGCAGTCTTTCTCTTCTCCCCAATTCTTCTGTGATCTCACCTGGGCCTTGGCTGAAGTGCGAGGGATGGTTTATCTCCTGGGGTCTTGCTACCTTCTGAAAATGTAAAACAGATTCTCCAATATAGGATGAAGTTGGCATAGGTTAAATTGGATAAGTGTTATTAACTGAGGGACATTTTGATGGATGTAGCTCCTCTTTTAATCAAAGACTAGAGGGAGGTTGACATTGGAGAGCATAATCTTTGTCTCCATAGGATTCAGACCTAGTTGTCAGTTCCAGATATGGGTGATCACTTAACCAATCACAAACCCATTAGCTACCAACCAAGGCTGTGTGCCGCCATTATATTGTGTGTACTCTGGTCAGGCTGGTTGTTTCTAAGTACCTTAGACACCCTGCTTGCTCACAGCTCTGTTGGCCACTGTCTCACAGGAGCTCATGTAGTGCTGTCCAGCAGTAGATGGGTTAACTTTCTAGTGACTGGCTCTCTTGTGGATTACAACCAGGTTTCTCAGTGTCCTGCATGGGCAGCATATGTTGTCTTCAGCAATAGGGTCTTTAACCTCAGGCTTAAGAACATGATTAAATGCTGTGACAGAAGCCTTTCTTGTTTTGGGGATCTCATAGGTCTCTACAATCTGAAGCTCAGGGTGAGTAGCACTGATTTCTGTTCCTGGGAGTTTCAGCAATGAGCCTTTCTTTTCTTTTGTTTTTTTTTTTTTTTTTTTTTTTTTGGTTAGGCTTCATTCCACCCTCACCAGGGACATTCTTGTCAGACAAAACCCCTGCACTCCTGTTAAGGCTTAAATCTTTTAGTCTGCCTTCCAGGAGAAAGATTTCTATGGTACCAGTTCATTTTGGGTTTAGTTTTCTGTTTATTTTCCCCAAACTTCCAACCTCCTCCCCCCAAAACCTTCCATCCATATTGTCTGGTCCTCCACTTGCATATTGGTCATGCCAGCAACTCTATCTGATCCATGTTAGGAATTGCAGATAAGTGAGAACATGCAGCATTGGTCTTTCTGTTTTTGCATCTATTTGCTGAGTATGATCTGTTCTAAGTCCATCCATTGTCCTACAAATTTTATTAAGTCCTTTTATTCTTACTGCTGAATAAAATTCCATTGTGTATACGTACCACAACTTCATTATCCATTAGTCCAATGATGGGCACCTGGGTGGATTCCAGTTCTTAGCTATTATGAATTAAACAGCTATAAACATGGATGAGCAAATATATCTGTAGAGAAGCATGGAGAATTTAGGGTAAATTCCCAGTAAAGGAATAACTGGGTATGTTGGTAGCTATACATTCATCCTATTCAGGAATCTACATATTGATTTCCATAGTAGTTGTACAAGTTTGCATGTACCAACAGTGAATGAGGGTTCCTCTTTTTCCACATCCTTGCCAACATTTGGTATCATTTGATTTTTTAATGATTTACATCCTTACCGGAGTAAGGTGGAATTTCTTAGGTCTTTTAAATTGCATTTCCACAAACATAAGTGATACGAGTGCATCAGAGATTCTGAGGAATGATCTGGACAATATGGACTCTACTTTTGGCAATCATTTTAGATGTCGCTAACACACCTAGGTGTTGATGACCACTAACCAACGAAAAACCTTACAATGGCTTACTCAGAGTTGAAGCCTAGGTCTTCCAATGCCTTAAGATCTAACAATCTTTCCTCTTTCCATATTTCTGTACTTCTTGTTAACCTTTCAGGTAATTTGTCTCTTGACTTTTCACTAAATAAACAAGATCATATAACAACTTACCACGTTCCATTTTTTTCTTGCCTATGCCTTATGCTTTTGCCCCATGACCTTTGTACCTCACTAGTAAGCCTCTTTACTTAGTGGACTTTTCAAGAGAATCATTATTAACCTTTGCTTAAAATTTATACTTTCCACCTAAGAATCTACATCAATCCATTCTGAATTTTTTCTGTAATAGTAATCAAATTTTCCATATTTGTATGTTAATTCTATGAATAGTAGTCCACTTTATATACTAAGTTTTGAGATCTCCAAACCAAGAGAAAAACTTTTTGGTTGTCTGTAAGTTTTTTTTTTTTTTTTTTTTTCCCTCCCTTTGGACATACTTCTGAGATATAACCATATACACAAATGAAATGTACTGTCCAAAAAACAAATATAAAATACTTCAGACATCAATAAAGGAAAATTGTCATGTTCTTTATGAAATATGTATTTTAAATGTATATAGCAAATATTTTGAAGATATGTTTTATTCATTTAAAAAAATATTTATTTATTTAAGAGTGGCAGAGAAAGAGGTAGATAGAGAGAGAAAGGATGGTTGTTTGAGGGCCTTTAGCCACTGCAAACAAACTCCAGATGCATATGTCACCTTGTATATCTGGCTTACATGGGCACTGGGGAATCAAACCTGGGTCCTTAGGCTTCACAGGAAAGCCTTTACTCCTACACCATAACTCCAGCCCTATTCATTCATTTGAGAATGAAATAGGAAGAGTATGCCTATGTGTGGGGGTGGGTGAGGCAAACCTCTTCACAGGGCAATTAACTCCAGATATATTCAGCCACTTTGTGAATCTGTCTTTATGTGGATACTGGGAAATTGAACACAGGCCAGCAGGCTTTGCAAGCAAGCACCTTTAATCTCTGATCTTTCTCCCAGTCCCACAGAAGACATGTTATAGCAATATCAGACACCCTGTATTTCAGAATCCATCATCTCTATAGTTTAAAAAAAAATCACATTGAAACTTAATGTTTATTTTCTACTTGGGAATTAAGAGTATTTAAATATAACACAATTATTAACTATTACTTAACTGTTACATTCAAAATAATTATATTTATGTCTATTTTTTATTTAATTTTTCATTACACTTACATTTTCTTTGTGCAAGTTCCTTTCCTATTATGGAAGAAAGGTATTTTGAAAGTATTGTCAATTGTTTCATTTCAGAATTTCTTAGAGTATCAGAATTATACTTCCTCATTTTTTTCTAGAAAATCATGTAGAATATTCATATATTAGAAAAATTTTATGTTATATTTGCTATTTTCTCTACTACCCAAAATGTTCATAAAAGAGATAAACCTTTCTTATAAGTTTTAATAAGGTTTATCTTTTCTCTGAGATGTAGTTTGAATGATTTTAAGTCAATTCTCTTTTAGGTGTGCTTTATTTAGAAATGCTCCAACACTCTGTTTTAGAAGTGGAAAAACATATAATAGATACTCTGTAAAGACATGTTTTTAGAACTATCAGGCTTTGCTGTCCATGAAATAGAGATGTCTGTGGCAATAAGTACAAACCCAGACCTGTGACCCAGGAATGTGGATTTTATTGGATTTGTAACCCATGCCTATGACCGAATTATTTGCTGTCACTTGTTTCTAATATAAAAACTTAAAACCTCAGTTTCTAGATGTCAGGGTTGTTTTTTTCTGAATTTACCATCTAAATCCTTCCACATTTATTATACTTTAATTTGTCTTTCTTTTCAAAGAGATTTCCCAGAAGGCATAGGTTTCCAACTTTCTTACTTTACTAATTTTTTTGGCTCCAGAAATGAATATTATCAGAAATGTAGGCAAAGATAGCTAGTCAAAAGGTAATTGTCTTTTTCTGGGTTTAAGCTATGCCTTCAATATCTATTCCTCATCTTGGGCTCAATGTCACCAATCAGCTGTCTGCGGATTCTTTTGCTCTGATCAGATACAAATCACGGAGAGAAAAGGAGAAAATCTTCAAGGATCAGAGTTTAGGAGCTGTTTTTGCTCACTGGTTGGCAGCAAGCTATGGCTGCAGGCAGACAGAAAGAGTGCAGAGTGTCCCCTGTGGAGTTCTATACATGGGCCTCCACTGCAGAGATCCTTGTCCTTCACAATTCCCATTGAGTCTGTCTCTGGTCTGAGACCCTTGGACTTGAAGTGCCTTGTAGTTATTCTGGTGAGCTTCAGACTCTTTTTGAAGTCTCAGTTCTTTGCTCTTCATTGTGATCTCTGTACTTTTAAGCTCTCCTTCTTCCTGCCTAGCATGCTTTCCATCAGTTCAGTTGCCAGACAATTTCCCTGCTGATCCCTCCACTATTCAGTGTGGGTGGGGTGACTTGCAATGGCTGTTTCCACCCGGCCTTCCTTCTAGAACCAGGGTGCAAGCTGGGGTCCTTAGAAACACCAGGTCCTTAGAAACACGAGTATTTGGGAATAAGAACACATGCCAGGGTGCTCAATGGGCTCCTGTGACTAGGCTGTCAGGCACACAGTATCCATGATCACCATGACTGCCAGTGGGACTGCTACTGCTGCCAAACCTTCTGTTACCGCCTTAGAAACTTACCCTGGGACTGCATCTATCATTCAGTGCTTGCTTACACAGCATGAGAAGGTTAGAAATATCACAGCTATATTTTAGGCCAATTATAAACATTTGTTAGAGCCAATTACAGCCTTGTGTCAGCAGGAATCACAGTCAAAAAGGCTTTTTTTTTTTTTTTTTTTTTTTTCCCCACTCACAGGCTTGTCTTTTAGCATCAGTCATTGTGAGACCTCCAGGGAATTTCTCTCCTTCTAGGCAAGAAGAAACTGGGTTGTATAGTCATCTAGAGTTCATTGAGTCTGGTATTAGCATTAAAAAAACGTCTCTCAGCACTCTCTGGAGACAGAGGTAGGAGGATGAAAACTGTAAAACTAAACTAAACTAAACAGCCTGGACAGCCTGAGATCTTGAAAAAAACAAAATAATTTCCAACTAAACTAAACTTTAAAATAAATAAAATAAAATAAAATAAAATAAAATAAAATAAAATAAAATAAAATAAAAAGTTCTTTTGAACACCCCTTCCAGTGGGTCCTACTGCAGCATTGCTAAGGACTCAACAAAAGTCATTAAACAGTTGATACTGGTGGAAGGGTAGTCATGTTGCCATTTGATTCATGCTGGTTTGCATAAAGCATGGAAGACTGTAGGACATAGCTCAAAATGTGCAAATTGCCCCATTGGCCAACATAGTCTTATTTACAGGCAAATGGACACTCAGACACAGTGCTTCCAGAATATTTGTTGATAACTGTAGTGATTTAAACTTCTTTTTATCTTTTTATCTTTTCTTTTCTTTTTTTTTTTTTTTTTTTAACTAAGGAACTACTTTGTACAGATAGATCACCTGTTGGTACCATATTTTCCCTCTTCTGTGCCAGGGGTTCTCCTTAGTGGGTTTGCTGGTATTTCCCATGGGGGTATGGGTTATGCATGGTGGGAGAAGTGGTCAGTTATTGGGCAGAGTTAATGCCTCTGGCCATGATGCACCAACCTGTGGCTCTTAGTTTCTTTACATCCCCCGTCTTTTGCAAAATTCCGTGAGCAGTAGTGGGTGCATTTTAAGTCGGCTTCAGTGATGAGCTCTTAGGAGCCTCTGGATCTCTGCTTTGGTAGGTGTTGAGTCTCCTCAGTGGATTTTAACATTGCTGTACCAGTGCTTAACTCCTACCCACAGTCCCAGAGAAAAGGGGCTCTTCTCTCATCTCTCTCATTGATAGTTCTTTTCTTATGTAATTCTCACTCTTCCTCCAGGTTTACACAGTGTGTTAGAATTCAAGAAGACTTCTTGTCTTTCTCTTCTGTTGTTTTTCTGTTTTTAGTTGTACAAGAAATAAAAATCAAAACTTTACATTCTTAATAATTTTAAATCATTTTTTAAAATTTATCTCTGCACTAGGGAAATGCTGAACAAATAAAATTCCAGATAGTCTCTCTTGTCTAGGAAAACAGTATTGTAACAAAAACATTGAGTTTAATAAAAATAACATCTTTCTAGCTATTTCAGTTACCTTCTCATTGGTGAACAAATACCCAACCAGAAGCAGCTTGTGGGAGGAAAGGGTTTATTTCAAGCTTATAGAGCCAAGGGAATCATCATCAATAGCAGAAGCTATCTAATTTTAGCATCCTCAGCAGAGACAAACAACTGCCAGCAGCATTAAGCACAGATTTCCAACTGTTCTGAACACAGCATAGGTCTGGAATACAAGATCCACCCCCAGTGATATACTTCTTCCCCATCATGCTTCTCTGGGCTGAAGATTCAAGTTGCAAGCTCAATCTTAATCAAAACCACCTGAATCTATGGGGACATACATTTCAACCACCAAGGCAGCCATATGAAATTACATTTTTGGCTTTATTTTTAGTGATTTGAAGTGAGCATATAAGAAAGATAAAGCCTTTCTTGTAGAATTTATTAAGAAAAAATTATGTTCCAATTGTAACACAAATATATTTTCTTTCATTTCATTTTAATGGAAATTATAATTTAAATGGAAAAATAGGTTTCAATTTACTAAACAAAGATTATCAGGTGATATACTCACCCTCACATTGCTGGGTTGACCACCCAAACCAGGCATAGTTTAGGGGAGGAAGGGATTTAGTACAAGCTTATTGATCCATACAGAATTTCCATCAATGGTGGGGAAGCTCCTTCCATGTTCCCAGGCAGAAAGAAATCATCATCATAATGCAACAAACACAAAACTGTCAGTACAGAGCAGGGGGAACCCAGGCAAAGCTCAAACCTTTTTGCATACCTTTAGCCTGAAATTTAGATTTGCCCACAATAACACTTTAGAGCTAGACCCCAGGATCCACTCAGTGACATTTCCTCCAGCCAGGTAGCTGGAGAAAAGCTTCTGTAAAACACCTGAGTCTATTGGGGGATATACACTCAAACTACCACATCAGGTAATGGTATATGAGCAATTTATGAATTTTATGTATTTAACTGAAATACATAGTCCTTTTGTTTATATCATCAGAGTGCATATCACTGATATTGAGTGGAAGACCAACTTGCATCTGCAGGGACAATATAGTTTCTAGAATTTTTGGTATTAGTTGTTATTTTCAGTTTTTTTATTTATTATTATTATTATCACTGTAGATCTGTCGTCAGTTCTTACTTAACTTTTCAAAGTAAGCCTCTTTTGATAGCTCTGAATCTGTCTGAGGGACAGAAGAATGAGAGGAGAAACTCAATGTGCAGTGCACAACTTCTTTCCATCTTCTCAATTTAATTTGGAAGTTTTTCACTTGCACAAATTGAAGTCATGTTGCTAGATGAAATATTCTCTGCTTATCACCATAAAAACATTTTATCTGAGAATCATGCTTTAAAATGATAATTTATTATACAATAATCTAAGTTCTCTGATTTTATTTTTTTCATTTACTTGTGAACTATTATCCTACTACTTAAGTAATGAGTTACTGAACTTTTCCTTAAACAATTACATGCTGAACAATATGTTTGTGATTCGGACTTTATAACAAATTATTTTTGTCAATAACAAAGAAATGAAAGGTGAAGTATCTACTTTTAAACACATGCATTCAATTGTTACTACAATTTGTAGTAGAAGAAATAATTTGATTTTTTTCTAGAGTTTAATGTTCTATGTGTTATTGTTTATTTGGAGTTAAATTATAAAAGCCATTTTAAATGGCTTATGTATAGTTACAATCCATAGGCCTAGATTACTTCCTTATGTTGATTTTTTAAGGAGACTGTATTTGATGATATTGGTGAAGTGCATGGAGATTGAGGTCAGCATGACAGGGAAAAATAGTCAATTAAAATATACTAAAATGACTATCTATGTTTCACTAAGGAATATTAGTAAGCATAATTGACAATTTTCAAAAAATAATGACTAGGAAATAAGAGAGATTGTTGAACTAATTTAAGGTATCTGGGTTGTCTGAAATTTAAGGGGAAAAATGGGTTAAAAGAAGATAACTTTATTTTGATGTTCAAAGAATTTTCCACAAATTGCATGTGGGCCAATAAAATCATAAAAGCAAGATGGATGTGTGAGTCAAAATCAGCCTGTTGGAGAGAGAATTAAGTTAAAAAGACAAGAAAGTACAGTTATGATGTTAGGAAGGAATCTCGTGAAATATATTCACATGTTTCTCTTCTTTATAATCATTGATTTTTAATACTTACATATTTTACGTTTTCTAATAACAACCATTGGAGAATTGTTTTTAGAGCAGAGCCACCCAACTGTTTTTACACAGGCTCTCGTGCTTCTTCAGGAAAACTACTTAATTATTGACCTACATCTTCGCCCAATTTGTGATTTTTGACTCCAATGGGACAGACATTGTTTTCTCTTCTAACTGAATTATACTCACCCTATGTTATTTCTTCAAGCTAACTCAAACACATTATGCATTTAAAATACATATTTATAAGTAGAGTCTGTGGAGTTTGCTACTTACTTGCAAAGGCAGATGCATAAATTCTAGGTACATGCATCTGGAGTTCTTTGTCAGCTGCCAGGGGATCTGACATGCTCCTTTTCTCTCTCTTTATTTCTCTCACTGTCTCCTTGAATAAGTTAAAAAAATGCATTTTTTTGCAGGGCATGGTGGTGCATGCCTTTAATCCCAGCACTTGGGAGGCAGAGGTAGGAGGATCGCCATGAGATCAAGGCCACCCTGAGACTACATAGTGAATTCCAGGTCAGCCTAGATGAGAGTGAAACCCCACCTCGAAAAACCATAATAATAATAATAATAATAAGAAGAAGAAGAAGAAGAAGAAGAAGCAGCAGCAGCAGCAGCAGCAGCAGCAGCAGCAGAAGAAGAAGAAGAAGAAGTCATGTTTAAGGGCTTGGGAGATGTCTCTGCAGTTATGAGTTCTTGCTTGTAATCTTGCTGGACTGGGTTACATTCCCCAGTCCCAATATAAAGCTTAAAACAACATGGTTCAAATTTCTGTAATCCTAAATCACCTTTGTCAATGGGTGGCAGAGTCAGGAGAATGTAAAAAAAAAAAAAAAACAAAAAAACAAAAAAACAAAAACAAACAAAACAAAAACAAAAACAAAAACAAAAAAAAAAAAAACAAAAAAAAAAAAACCTCATGGACCAGATAGAGACCCAGCAGCAAAAATCCAAGGAAGACCATGTCTCAAGCAACACTCAAGGAGAAGACAAAACTCCAAGGTGGCCCTCAGACTCTCACATGTGCACTGTGGCACATGCCCACCCATATACACATATTATACGTATCCATATGTATACATAATGGAAAAAAGTATGAGTCTGATGAGATGGATTCAAGGTTACAGGCTCTTGCTTTGAAGTCTGATGGGCCCAGATTCAGTTTCCCAGTACCCACATAAAGCCATACACACAAAGTAGCACATGTGTCTCGAGTTTGTATGCAGTGGCAGGAGGCCCTGGAATGCCCATTCTCTCTCTCTCTCTCTCTCTGTCTTTCTCAGGTAAACATTCTCTCATTCCCCATTTCTGTCCCCCTTTCCCTAACAAATAAAAAATAAATAAAAATGATAGAATAAATATTAAATAGTATCATATTAAGCTCAGTGAACATGGTATTTAGTTTTATCTCTATAGTTAATTTTGTATATTTTCATAGCAAATTATCACATAATTAGTGGCTCTTAGCTGTAATCTTCTCATTTCTGGGAGAGAAACCAACTGGCCAGAAGCATCTTATGGGAGAAAAGGGTTTATTTTCGCTCACAGTGAAGGGAAAGTTTCATCATGCAAGGGAAGCATAGCAGGCCTGTCCAGGAAGCCTGTGTGGGATCTCTACATCAACTGGAATAAAGTGGTCTAAGTGAGCTGCTACTTCTCAACCCTAGACAGTGACACCAACTCCATCAAGCAAGAGTCCAGCTCCCAAAAGCTTCACAATGTTTCCAAATGAGCACCAGCTGGTAACCAAGTATTCAAAACACATAAATCTGCGGGGAACAATTGGTATTGTAACAATTACATTCCACCCTTAACTTAGAAACATTTCATGATGCAAAATTTAAGTCCAATTTTAAACACCTTGTTAGTCTTTATCAGTACCCAGCACTGTTCAGAAGTCCAAAGTTCCATGTGATTCTCAAGACAGTCTTTTAACTATGAGCCCTATAAAATCAAAACTTTTCCAACACATACTGTCACGGAATCACTACACTCCAAAAAGGAGACATGATGTCATAGCAAAAACCAGAAAAAAGCCAAACAAAGATCAAACGAAGGACCAATGAAATCCTCTGGTGTACAAAAGGCTTCTCCTGACCTCTTCTTCTGATGTACTGGAAGCTTCCCTGGCAGAATCAACCCAAGCATCTCCAAAAACCTACAGCCTCCACTGTGACCCAGAGTTTATCTTCACAGCTTTACATGTGGGTCGGCCAGGGCCTCCTAGCCAGAGCGTTGACCCTGCCTGTGCTTGGACTCATTATCCCATGTGTGTGTGTGTGTGTGTGTGTGTGTGTGTGTGTGTGTGTGTGAGAGAGAGAGAAACATGACAGTCCCTACCATTTTTGCAATCTAATTTTGGAACTAACTTTTGCAATATGCTATTCATATGAATGAGAACACAGCTCACAACAGAAAGAAAAGTAATTACACAATATAACAAATATTTCAAAGCATGGAATTTAGGTAGGTTCAGTGCTCATTGTTCCATCTTTTAAAAAATATATATTATTTATATATTTTTTTGTTTGGGAAGAAGAGAGAATGAGTATTGGTCCTCCAGGGCCTCTTGCTATTGCAAATGAACTCCAGAATTATGTACTACTTTGTGCATTTGACTTTATATGAGTACCAGGGAATAGAACCTAGGCTAGTTTTGCAAGCGAGTGTTTTTAACGACTAAGCCATTTCTCCAGAATGCTTAATGTTTATTTTCTCCACATAATCAATGAATTTGCATGGACTATTTCTATTCTTTTAATTTTTCTATAGTCTTGCTAATAAATATATCCTCACATTTGAAATAAAATATTTTGTATCTTACTAGGTATATTTTGTGATTTTAATTACCTCTAAAGCGAATGATTATTGATCATTCAACTCTGAACACTTTACTCACTCTAAGGCTATTTGACCACCCTGAGCTGGATACTCAGATAAATTCTGTCTCAAGCTATCCCCCATTTTCCACTTCATATGACTTTTATAGCAATCACATAGCTATATGCTAAAATGTAGAAGTAGGGCAATTATCTGGGTCAGTTAGAAATTTCTAGTTACTTAGGTTATCTTTGTAAATTTCTTCACAAGTCAGTTGTGGCTTTTACACAAGGGGCATATTAATGATAGCTAATGTGGACTGAGTGATTATTAAGAGGCAGGCATTGAACTCAGTAATTAACCTACATTATGCTAGCTGTCTTGAAAATTCTATATGATTCATAGTACTTCACCCCAGGATTATAATTGGTAAAAGATGTCTAAATTCTCTTAGGCATTATTTTTAGGCCAGATATGTTACAGTACTCAAAAAATATTAGAGAAGTGATAAGCTCTGTTAGTATATGTTTTATACCAGAGGAAGTGATGCCAATATATCATTTCAAACATGTCAATATGCACACAATTATTAAAATGTCAGCAGCAAGAAATTTAGGTGTCCACACTAATTGTGGTCAATACATTAAATTTTCCCACAGTCAATTCTGCATTAAACCAACAAAATCTTTTAGCCATCAGAATGTTTGGATTTTGGAATTTCAGTTAAGAGGACAATTGTATGTTACTTTTAGTTTTACACTCAAACCCTAGTGTCTGCACATTCATGTCTGTGGCATTTCACCATTGGTTCTTGCTCAGAAATCCATATTTTCAAACACTAGTGCCAGTTTGAAGGCTCGTTCATTTCATCTTGCTCCCAGCCGGGATCAAAGGATGTTTTGTGGCAGTGAGCAAATTACGTAACTCTTTGAAAATCAGATTTGTTTATTTGGTAAGTATAAATAATAGTCTTTATGGAAATTACTGCCTTGATAGGAAAACTTTTGCATCAGTGTAATTCTAGCACAGAGGAATCTAAACATTATAGGCCAGCCCAGGATCTATAGTGAGACTCTGATTTACAAAATAAATTAAGCCAAATTAACATAATGAGTTAGTCCAAACTATTATATGCCTAGTGTTCAATAAAGATTTTAAGTATATTTAGATTCAAATTTGTGCGATTTTAATAAATAAATGCTGATACTATATCTGAATATGCCTCCCTTTTATAATATATGTGTTTATGCCTCCCTTTTATAATATATGTGTTTTCAGGAAGAATCACATTTAAATTTAATGTTACATAATGAAATTTAGGTGTGTGACTCAGAGAAAAATGTAGAATGTAACTATGTAGTCACCCAGTCTCTCCCTCTCAAAATAGTCTCATGGATGTGTTTGCATGAGTGGGTGAATGTTTCACATTCACAAGAAGGCTACTGGGTGTGTGGTCAAGAAGAAATGAACAGTAAAAGTGGTGTATGCTATTTCTGATACCTTTTTTCATCTACCAAACCTACCGACATTTTTGACATTGGTTTTGCCTCATAGAAAACCCATTTACATTGCATGAGGAATAGGAAATCATTATCTTATTTGGAGTCATTATATAATGTTTGGCAATGCATCCTTACACACCACAGACACATATTCATATTATTCTCTTACATTCTGATCATTACTTGTACTTTAGAGTAGGAATACCTTGTATTGAAGACCATAATAACAACTTCTAAACTGACTCTTGTTTCAATATTCCAAAATTTTCCTAAAACTCACACCTAAGAAATCAATTTCAATATAACTAAAGTCCAGCTAAGGGGAAAGGATATATAATGAATTCTACTGCATATAACTTCAACTATTTTACTTTTTAAAGATACCCATCTGATATTTTCAATTTCTCCTAATAGTTTTAATAGTGTGTGGAGATCTTGCCTGTAAATGACAGAAGTAAAATGTAAGTATTCAAAATTAAACATATTAGAGGAAAATAAATCATCAATACAAATAGTTCTAAATGAGCACCATAATTTTGTATAGGAATTTTAATAGACTAGTCTTTTTCTGTTACATTAATGTTAGACATTAAAATATAAAAATAAAATCATTTCAGTACCATATGCTTACTGTAGGGAATGTTTAATGTCACATTTGATGGTTATGGCTTTATTAAATGAATTTGTTTTCCTGACTAATGTCAAGAACACTAAGATCAAGATGACTTTTCTCCTATTTCACTTTTACTGATATTATTCTTGAGTTTGAAATTAATTTGAGGTATTTAATTTTCTTACACACTGTTTAATTTTTTATTATATATGAAAATTTTCTTATTATTTATAAAAAAATTGAAAACAATTTAAACACCAATAAAAGATTAAAATATTAATGTCTATATGCATGCATATTTTAAAATATGGTTGTTTTAAATGCACATGTCTCTTTTATACATGATTATTATATCTATACTATATGGTTGTTTTAGGCTCATAAATTAATGAGTAACAGCACAGAAAGAATGATAGCCAGATATACTTAGAATTTTGTGTGCACTATCAAATTTTGTTTGAAAGTTGTTTCAGAATAAATGAGTCTCATGTACTTCCCTCAAACAATTGTTCAATATTATCATTTGTTAAAACTGCAAAATTAGGTTGAGAAAAATGAAGTACAATTAGAAAATGCTGACTGTGAATAAACTAGTCCACAGGGTAAAAGTAATTAATTTTCTTTGCTTTCTCCAGTGATGTAAATAAATGCTGACAGAGAAGTATGGTAGTAAGTTTATCAACTAAATTTATATTTTGCTTAACAAAGCTAGAAGTCCTGTAATAACATTCATCTGGGTGATTTAAGTATTAAACTGTAGCTGTATCTTGCTAAATGTGTCTCCCTACTGTTATATGCGCTATACATTTAATTTCCTAGTTTTGGTTTGGAGAGTTTAGAGACACATGGATATTAAAAAAATATTGCAGGGAATATTTTACATTTAATTTTCTGATATTTACTTTGTATTTACCAATTAATCGAGTGCAAGAAGGTATAGGACTTACTCTGCTAGTGAATTTTAATTAAAAGGAAATGTAACCAATTCATATTCAGCAGCCAGAGAAAATCTTACAGATGTTTGTTTAATGAAGGCATGCATGTACCATAGAGAAAATCATGTTATATGTAGGGTATACTGATTTGAAGTTGCACATGAAGATTATTTAATTCCTAAGAAATAAAAACAAATGTGTGCTATTGGTGGATGATCAGATATTATTCTTAACTTCCAATGACCAGTAAGTTGTCTTAGCTTACAGGTATGCTCTTGTAGCATTTATATTGTCCCAGCTTTGAAGTTACTGCTTTTTCTTCAAATTAAAACCTCTATATTATAGGGTATAGAGATTGCTCAGTGGTTAAGGCACTTGTCTGCAAAGCCTAATGACCTAGGTTTGATTTTCCAGTGCCCACATAAACCAGATGCACAAAGTGGCCCATGAATCTGGAGTTAATTTGTAGTGGCTAGAGGCCCTGGCATACCCATTCTCTCTGTCTTTCTTCTCTCAGTCTCTCTCTGCTTGCAAATAAATAAAAAGAACAATTTTTAAATTTTTTTTTATTATTTTATTAATTTTTGACACAGAGAGACACAGAGAGACAGAGAGGGAGAGGGAGACAGAAATGGGCACAGCAGTCTCTCAGCTGCCTTGAATGAACTCCAGATGTGTGTGCCCCCTTGTGGGAAAGTGTGGCATTGCGCCTTTGCGTCACTTTGCATCTGGCTAAACATGGGACACGGAGATTGGAACCACTGGAGATTAGAACCAGCGTTCTTAGGCTTAGCAGGCAGGTGCCTTAACCGCTAAGCAATCTCTCCAGCCTGAGAATATTTTTAACAGTAATCATTTCATTACAGCAGGATATGCTTACTTAGAGTATCCATGTTGTATATGGCAATGTTCAAAATATTTCACCCCTTTTCATATCATGTTTTATTATGGTCTATGAAAAATGATTTTTTTTTTGCTACCTTCATTCATGTTTTGGGACACAGTAAACCATATCCATATACAGTTATAAATGTAAAATATGTATTAGGGTTCTGGCTGCTTCAATGCCTCGTGGTCCTCAGCATGTTCCTTCCCTGTGGGTCTCACTAGTCACTTATATACAGTGCTAACTCATTTCAATTAATAAGCCTATCATGGTTCAGGTGACAGGAAAAATCAAATGCCTCACATGTTAAGCAAAAGCTAGAAATGATTAAGTTCAGTAGTGAAAGTCATGTGGAAAATGGAGACAACTCAAATCATGGGCCTCTGCAACTAAATTGTTCAGTATATTGTGCATGCAAAGAAAAAGTTTCTTGAAGAAAATAAAAGTGTTAGCCCAGTCAACATCCAAAAGTTAAGAAAACAGTCTAAATCCGATATTGAGAAAGTCTGTGTCTTAATAGGTCAAACAGCCATAACATTCTCTTAAACTATAAACTAGGGAGGGTCATGTCTCTTATATTTTCAATTCTATCATGGCTGAGAAAGACTGGCAGAAGAGGCTGAAGTGAAAACATTTCCATAGCATAAAAATGCAATATATACAGTGGAACATTGTCATGGAAACTACATGAGGTTATCTGCAATGTCTAGCTTTGTACTATTGATGATGGATACACAGTGATATATAAATGCAATACCTTTATATATTAGAGGTATAAAAATAAAGTCAGAAGCTTACTTCAAGACATTAAAGGAGATGCTAATGACTAATTCTGCCAATGTTAATTCGAAGTAGTATTTCTGTACCATGTATTAAGTCTTAAGTCCCTAAAGAATGATACTAAATCTACTCTAATCATGCTCTATAAATGTAACACTCATCAAGGGCCTGCATAGTAGCAGTAAAGTGAATGTTTGAAGCCCACTATTGACATATGCACCTAAATTAAAGAAGATAGTCTTCAAAAGGTTACTGCTCCGTGCCAAAGTACCTGGTCTCCCAAGAGCTCTGATGGAGGTTTACAACAATATTAATGTCATCAAGGCTGACAGTAGCACATCTATGGGTAGCCCATAAACAATGAGTAATTTCAACTTCTACACTGATTTGATATGAAATATATATTGGAAGGTTACAGCTGGCAGAGGCCATGGTTCCTTATGAATTGAAAAATGTAAATTTGAAAGTTTTTGGAAATGTTTCCGGATTCAGATATTATTGGTAACCTTTGTGATTTCAGAGGGTCATGTCAAACAATCAACAATGTCTGAGGTTTGGATGACATTGATTTTGACCATCATGTTTGACTTTGAGGAGTTCAAAATTTCACTAAAGGAAATATATACAGATGTGGTAAAACAGCGAGAGAACTATACCGTGAATTAGAGCCTGGAGATTGGCTGGCTACAATCTCATGATAAAATTTACCTGATGAGAACTTGCTTGTCCAGAAGGAACGGTGAGAATTGGGGCTGGAGATGGAGTCTACATTTAGTTGAAGATACTATAAATATCACAAAAATGACAGCATAGGACTTAGAATCAAACTCAAGTCTTATTGTCAAACATGCAGAAATAGTGTCCAAACCTTGCTGATGAGGATGAAGGATAGCACCCAAATCTGCTTGATAAAGATTAAGAAGAGATGTCTAAACTTAGTTGATAAGGAAACACAGGGCATTATGAGGTTGGATTAAATTTTGAAAGAATCTTGCTGTGAACAATACACTATTAAATATCACTGAACAGCAAAGAGAAATAATCTACCTTTAGAAAGGAGAATCAATTACAGCATCATTATTCTTCTTAGGTACTCATATCCACTCATCTTTTAGTGACCATCATCATGACCAGTCAACTACCTTCAACAGACTACAAAATCCTGGAAGTTCAGGTCACTGTTGCTATGTATTAGTAATGATGCATTTTAACTAATACATGTACATGTTTAGACATAAAGCTGGCATATTATTAATGTATAGTAGAGTATAAACACAATTTCATATACACTGGAGAAAAATTTATTTGTGCCGCTTATTTTAACTTGTTGTTTGATTCACTGTGGTGGTCTTTATCAAGCTAAATCTATCTCTAAGGTATTCCTGCATTGATGATTTATTTATACAATCAAACGCTAATTTACATTCAATTTCCAGGCCTGCCACAATTTTGTTGTTACTAATTTCCTTCTAAAACAAGTTCATTAGGCAGTTAGTTATTTGGTAAGTTTGTTTTTAGTTTGGCTAACATTTAATTGGACCATGGTAGTAAGGCTTTCTTTAAGTAACTGCAGTTTTTACTGACTTACTGAAACTTAGTTTTGCTTTCCTACTCTCTCTAATGAATTCCTACAAGGATAGAAAGAATATTTTAGTTGGAAGTAAAGCAAGGAGGGTTATTCATGCTATACTAAGCGGGAGTACTTAGTGAGGATGCAGTTTTGGACTGATTTACTTTCCTTTGGCAGATGGTGAAATTTATGTAGCGTGAGCTGTCTAGATTTCAGTGGGTCTCTACCCAAATCCTCAATGAACTGTTTCCTCACAGTTTATGTATTTAATCCCTTTTGCAGCTAAAATCTCTGATTGAAAAGGTTTATATTTTCACTGTAGGAAGAAAAATAGATTTTAAAATAAAATGGGATAAATCCAAATTAGTTGTTTTTTTTTTTCTTTGAGTGCAGAACAGAACAGGGAAAAAAGTACACAGTATATACAATGCCCAGATCATTTGTTTACTATGTCTGGATTCAATACTGAAATATAAACCAATATTCTCAGTTGAGAATATTGAAAAGAAATAACATATATCATTTTTTCTTTGTCAAACCTGCACCTGAAAATAAATATTATGTTGAAATATAAAGAAAATGTATATGAACTACTGAAGAGAATATACTAAGAAATAGTTCATAGGGATTTTAAAGACATACAAAAGTTTCAACCTTTAAATAGAAGAATGAATTCTGAAGGAATAATTCCAAACATATAATTATACATTTAAATGTGGGAGGCTGCATATGAAAACAATCAGTCATATATATAAGGCTTAAAAAACTTTATTGACAATCTCTAGATGCATGTTTAATGTACCATGATCATAATACCCTCCAACCACCCTTCTATATAAGACCTGAGTCACAAAATAAGTAAGTAGAAAGAAGTGACTTTGAAATCTAATTTCCATAGAACATGTAGATCTACAATTTAGGCCTCAGTGCTTGATGCCATATATGTCACAGAGTAGATATTAGAAATCACTATCTATCTATATATATATATATATATATATATATATATATATATATATATATGGTGATAAATATATATATATTTATAGAAAGAGCTAAATATATGTATGCATATCTTAAAAGGTGCTTTTATTTACTTTGTGTCCAATTGATTACAAATATTTTTATATATATCTTATAAATAATATGACTATTTTATATGGGTATTCTATAACCAAAAAAAGCTATATATGTTTTAAAAATGATTATTTTGTAACAAAAAATCATAAGTAGTGTCACATCATTCTTATTTTCCATTATTATGCTTAGTTAGAATTTTAAATTACATGTGTATTATTAGATTAAGGACACCTTTCTTACTATGTGTGAGAGCTCATGGGAATATGCAAGCACATGTACACAGATGTGCACCTGGTGTCACATATATATGTCATCCAGAGATCAGTATTGGGCGTCTTCTTGTGTCACTCTTTACATTATATTTTTGAGACAGGATCTTTCTCTAGTTACCAAGTTCTAGGGATTCAAATATTACAAATAAAACCACCATACCTAGGTTTTTATATAGGATTCGAACTTAAGGACTCATGCTTATGTGGCAAGAATTTTACCCAATGAGTCCTGGCCCACAGTCTTGCTTTATTTTTATAATGATATAGACAAATATAACTTATTTTATTTCATAAATTCATTATAGGTCATACATACATTCATATGCATCCACATATACATCTGAATGCTTGTATGACATAAAATAAAAGGGCGTGTATTTGAGAAAATAACTAGTGGGAGCAAGAGATGTGCATATTTTAAAACTTCCTTACATACTTTAAGTAAAATGGTTAAATACCTTTGCTTGCAAAGCTTGCTGTTCCAATATCCATGTAAACCCAGAGGCAAAAAGGGGAACATTCACCTGGAGTTCATTTGCAGTGGCAAGAGGCCATGGTGAGTCCATTCTCTCCCTACCCATCTCTCTGTCAAATAAATAAATAAATATTTAAATATATTGATAAATGAATAAAAATGCCCTTGGGGGCTGGAGACATGGCTTAGTGAGTAAGGCACAAGCCTGCGAATGCTAAGGACCCTGGTTTGATTCTCCAGGTCCCACGTAAGCCAAATGCACATGGTGGCACGTTCATCTGGAGTTCATTTGCAGTGGTTAGAGGCCTTGGAGCGCCTATTCTGATTCTCTCTCACTCTCCTGCTCCCTGTCTCTAATAAATAAAATAAAATCTTTAAAAGAAAAAGTCTTTATCAAACTCAGCAGTACGTACACCAGAACGATGAAAGAAAGAAAAAAAGGCAGAGTGGAGGAAAGGAAGGACCTCAATGTAATTAACGTCAAAACTTGTCTGGTTAGTGCCTACTTCTGGGTTTAACTCACATCTCCTAATAGAAAGTCTGAGATATTTACAAAGACCTTTTCTGAGTGTTCCAGAGCTCCGTTTTTGTCCCTTCAAACCATGTGACTACAGAGTCTTTGCTGGGCTTCACAGTGTCTTGACATCTGTTTTGATGTTTTTCTTTTTCTTTCTTTTTTGTCTTCTTTCTTTACTTAAGTCATCACCTGCACTTAGACAGTGGAAAAGTTGAAAGACACCTTAAAGAGCTTCTGTACTCAAATTCTGTGGTCACTGCTTCTGTGTTTTCCATTTCACCCAGGGTCTGCCCAGCATTCTAGTTTTTTTGCAAGCTGTAAGTTTCAGTGATGCCTTCCTGAGCCAGGGGACTTCTGCACACACTGGGATTCTACTCTTCTTGGCCATATGCCCTGCTTAGAAAAATAACAGCTCGGAAGGAAAAGCCAACAGTCAATGAATTCCTCTGCCCTGTAGGACTTGGGCCCTCAAAGTCTGGCAGCCTTTGTTGTTTTATGAATGCCTTCAGTGATTTCTAAATATTTTATTCATCTTTTGTAGTTTTTTCAGCTACAGGTTGGAGTCCTGCTAGCTCTACCCTGATGGAATAGGTTTTGTACTTAACAGCAGCTTTTGCACTTTTAATATCTACGTACATGTTTTATAAGCATATGAGAACATGTGCATTTTATATGTAAAATATTTATAATGTATCCTGCATATTAATGTACTTAACACTGAAAATTATAAATAAAAATATATTTTAGAAGTATAGAATCTGTTTAGAATCATTTAATTGAACAATTAATTTTTACAGGTAAATATGGATTAAAGACTCTTATCAACCAAGTCCCAGAAAAATTTCTTGCCTGCAGATCCAGGCACTGAATATGAAATATGTTTTTGTTGCTTTATAAGCCAAAACACTACGCAATGTCACAATGTGTGTTTATGTTGGCAAAAATTTTATAAATATCATTATGTTGTTAACTGAACATGCAATTTTTGTATTGAAGTCTTCCTTTTTTACAAAGTAAACTTTCAAAAATGAAAATAAGTACTTCAAAGCATACATTAGTATTAATCTATTTGTATTAATCTCCTAGAATTTCCCTTTGAAATCTTCATTAGTATGATGTAAATCATGTCATTATTTCTGAAAATGTTCTAATAATGTAGCAAATCCTGGAACAGATATGCCTTCACCTTGCATGTATTTTTATGGAAGTACAACACCATTAATGTAGATTAGGGTTACTTGAAAAGCTATGGCTCACAAGGTAGGTAATGGAGTTTTGTAGTCTGAACATCAGCAACTTTGTAATGCATTCTTATTTATTTGTTTCTTTTAAAATAGAACATTCAATAAGTATATGATGACATTCCTTATTGCCAGTGAACACCCTAGTGTGGATAATAACTCTCTCAAATATTTTATTCTAGTTATAAATTCATTAAAAATGTGTGAGGTGGTTTGAGTTAGTGTCCTTGATAAAATTATGTGTTTTGAATACTTGGTTCCCAGCTGATGTCACTTTAGGTGGTGGAGCCTTACTGGAGGAAGTGGATTGTTGGAGGTGGGCTTAATGGTTTTACAACCAGGTACACTTTGCAGGAGTTCAGTTCATTTACTTGCTTCTGTTTCTATCTGCTCTGGCACAGATGTCCAGCCTCTGCTTATGCCATGCTTTCCCCTCCCATCATGGTGCCTCTCCTGACTACTGAAAGCCAAAACAAACAACTTCCCTTCCCTTGGCTGCTTTTGGTTGGGTACTTTTTTTTTTTTTTTTTTTTTTTTTTTTTGAGAGAGAGACAGAGAGAGATAGACAGAGAGGGAGACAAAGATGGGCACGCCAGCAGTCTCTCAGCTGCTGTGTACGAAATCCAGATGTGTGTGCCCCCTTGTGGTCAAGTGTGGCTTTGCACCCTTGCGTCACTTTGCATCTGGCTAAACGTGGGACCTGGAGATTGGAACTGCTGGACATTGGAACCAGCTTTCTTAGGCTTAGCAGGCAGGCGCCTTAGCCGCTAAGCCATCTCTCCAGCCCTTGGTTGGGTACTTTTTGCCATTAATGAGAAGATAGCAATAGAAAATTGATACCAGGGGACTGGGTTCATTCCTGCTAGAAAACTGAATATGTGGCTTTTGGACTTTTGAAATTGATTTTGGGAAGGAATGAAGAATGTGAAAAAGTTTGAAATCATGGACTAAGAAATGCCTTTCAGCACTGTAACCACAGTTTTATTTAAGCAGAGTTTAAATACCTAACAGCAGAGAGAACTATGGATGTGTAGGATTGGCTTACGAAGGGAAAAAATCATGTGCTTTCCCACACTAATATAGAGGCAGTTTTTATGAGAGGCTTAATGCATTGTTCTGAGAACTTGTGCAGGGTGATATTGCATAAAAACTTGGGATGATTCAAGCAGATGGCTATGACACAGAAAGAAATGAAAGTTTTAGGCTGAGACAGTGTCAGTTCAGTTGTAATTGTGTAAGAGATTATGACTATTGAGTCTGAGTAAGCTGTTCTGCAATGTGTCAGAAGAATCAATGCATACAATAGGAGGTTTGAATGCTAAAGGAGTGTTTTGTTCTTCAAAGTCAGCTATTTGATCCCCAGATAAAGAAATCTGATCACCCATTAGGTACTATGGGAATATAACAAATGCAGAAAATAAAGGGTCATTGAATTCGCAACTCTTTTGTTATGAAATGACCACAGGGAGATGTGAGACCGACTTGTAGGAGTCCCTGATTAGTGGCCTGATAGAATCATGGAATGGATGAACCCTGTGTTTCAGTGAGACTCCAGAACTTTTGAACATACCAGAACTATGAGATAGTTGCCAAGGATTGCTGCTGCTCAGGATGGAGGTTTGCACAGCCCAGCTAAATGGATAGAATTGGAATTCCAAAAACATGGTCACTGGATACAGATGTCAGACTTGGAGCTGAGGAATTTGATATTTGAACTGTTGGTTTTAGAAACTGCATTGATTCTATCATTCCATATGATGCCCAATGTCAGTTTTGAAGTCTGAATGCTTACTCTGAGCCATTATGCATTTTTTGAGTTTATATCTCACAGTTAAGAGACCTTAGAATATGGGGATTTAAAAAACAAAAACAACAACAACAACAACAACAAAAAAAAAACACTGTAGGAATTTTTTAAAGTTAGATTGAATGATGGATGGTGATCAAGTTATGGGGTACAAGTGAAAAATGTAGTGGTTTGCATTAGATGTCCCCCATAGACTCATGTCTTTTGAAAGCTTGGTCTCCAGCTAATAGGAATATAGGATTTAGGGAGGTAAAGGCTTGCAAGAGGAGGTGTGTTCTTGGAGGTAAGCATAGGTTATTATTGCTAGCTCCCTTTGCTACAGTTTGGCTTGCTCTTTTACGGCTATTTCCACCTGCTATGACAGAGGTGTTGTCCACCCTCTGCACATGCCATGTTTTCCCTGCCTTCATGGAGATTCCCCTCAAGATTGTAAACCATTATAAATAGCTTTCCTCCCATCAGCTGCGTTTGGTTGGTTTCTTTGTGCCTGCAACAAGAAAAAGACAACTGCAGCAATGTGTGAAGCAAGTGAAAACTTGTATTTAAGTTTTGCATTAAACTTCATTATTTGTTTTCATTAAAGTTTTGAGACTTCTGTGGGCTAATATTGCTAATGAAATAATACACATAAGTGGGGTTGGAGAGATGGCTTATTGTTTAAGGCACTTGGTTGCAAAGTATGCTGACCTGGGTTCAGTTCCCTAGGACCCATATAAAGCCAAATGCATAAAGTGGAATGTGTCAGGAGTTTGTTTGCAGTGGCTGCAGGCCCTGGCAAGCCAATTTCCCCTCTCTCTCTCTCTCTGCTTGAAGACACATAATTTTTTTAAAGAATACAGTTAAGTAATTACATAAGTAAATTGAGATTATTGTTAAATAAAAGACAAGAATAGTGGGAATATGTGTGTGTATATATATATATATATATACATACACGTATATATGCTTTCATTTCTTGCACAATTCACAATTTCACTTGTCCCAATTGTTCCAAGCCTGTAATTTTCCTGGCCTCGGGAATCCAAATGTCTCTTTTCTTCTCATAAACCATGCATACTGGCCTTAATCCTGAACCCTGAAAATGAGGTGGCACATGTTTATCACCCACAATGACTCCTGGGAGAACTGTGCATCCCACTGGCATATGCTGTGAAACATGAGGTCTCCATGGACATGCTGCAGTTTATGTATAAAAAGGACAAATTCTCTGTAACCTACCATTTGAAGGTCAGTCAGCAGAAGGAAGATGAGATTTAGTGTTGTTTTTTTTATCAATAATGTAGGTTT
The DNA here is from genome assembly GCA_036365145.1 of Orientallactaga sibirica. Lineage (NCBI taxonomy): Eukaryota > Metazoa > Chordata > Mammalia > Rodentia > Dipodidae > Orientallactaga > Orientallactaga sibirica. The sequence continues at coordinate 28,334,787 of JAEOAD010000024.1, forward strand.
GGTGATGTATTTTCACATGAAATACTTTTTATTGCCTACTCATCCAAATAATACACAATACCATATCTGAAACTGAGTAGACAGGAGATGTAATAAATATCCTTAGCTCGTTTTAATACAAATGTGAACAAAATATTTCCTAAACTATGTAAAGCATTTGACAACTGTTAAACTAGAGGTAAAAGACACTTGACATATTGGGGTAGGGGAAATGCCTCAGCAGACAAAGGCACCTGCCCTCAAAGCCAGATGACTGGAATTCAATTCCTCAGAACCACTGTAAGCCAGACACATGTGATGTGTCATCTGTGATCCCACTACTCCTGCAGAGATGGCAGAAGCAGGAAAATCTGTGGCTTTTAAGGCTTTTAAACCAGGTGGTCTTATGTTAATTTGTAGTCCATCATAGGCAAGTTACCCATTCTCAAAAAATGTGGAACCTAGATACCTTAGAGTTGTTCTCTGAGCTCCACCCTTGCACTGTGGCCAATGTACACACACACACACACACACACACACACACACATTTAAAAACTAAGATACTGGATATAACCAGGAAAATCTAAGGTAGAGTATGCACTGGATTAAATCAGGGGAATCCCAGGCAAATTGCAACATATGAGTTAGTTATATTTCAGAGTTAAAGTATGATTGCTTGTGACATTCTTGAATTTATTCCCATTGTGTGCCATAGATAAGTGAAAAGCCACTAAACTAAATCTCCATATTAACCTGTAACATTATTAATGGATATTTTAAGAAATTACTTCATAATGAGCATCAATCTCCTGCATGAAATCAACAATATTTAAAACATTGCTAAAACATATTTCATAGAGATATCTGTTTATATATTCCAATGAATTAAAATCTGTGGTGAGACATCTCCTGTGAAATATACTTTAAGCAAATACTTGTTATGAAAGATTGCACAATGCAAAAGACATCTAGCAACATCAAGTGTACTAGTGGAAGGAGGGTCACATGAGTTAGGTGGGAACTAGCCTCAAACAATAGTGGTATAGCTTCCAGTTACTAAAAGGCAGGTACTGCACTGGGACAAAGGAAACAAGGTAGAAGCATGGAAAGCAACCGAGAGAAATAAGCTACATGGAGATGTCTACCAGAGAGGAGCCATACCCTTTTATCTAGTATAGAGTACAAGGAAAATCAGTGTCAAAAGAGAATATATATATATATATATATATATATATATATATATATATATATATATATATATATATTGGGGCAGGGATGGAGAGTTGGCTTAGTAATTAAGGCATTTGCCTGCAAAGTGAAAGGATCCCGGTTCGATTCTCCAGGACCCACGTAAGCCAGGTGAACAAGGGGGCACATGTATCTGTAGTTCATTTGCATGGGCTGGAGGCCCTGGAGCACCCATTCTGTCTCTCTCTCAAAAAAAAGAAAAATTAAATTTTTTTTAAATATTTGGGTTTATAGAAATGGCCCAGTGGTTAAAGGAACATTTTAAAAAGCCTAACAACTCAGTTCAATACCCAGTACTCATATGAAGTTGGGTGAATGAATTGGTGCATGCATCTGGAGTTAGTAGCCACAAGAGACCCTGATATATTAATGTTCTCTATCTGTCCGTGTGACTCTCTTTCTCTCTTTACAAATAAATAATTTAAAATATTTTAAAAGTACATCCCTGTCTCTATCTGCCATGACCTTTCTACTGTGACAATTTGCAGCACTTAATTTGAAAAAAAAAAAAAAAAAGCAACCAGCCTGCTTTCTGTGAACATGGATCTGGGGGAACATAGAACAGGATGGATATGGAGCTGGAAGGATATTAAAAAGGCAGAAATGGAGGGTATATAAAAGATATCCAGCAATGTGCATTTTCTCCCTTTTTATACTGAAAATACATAACTGTTTTTACTAAAGTTTGTGCCTTTGCAGTCAGGAAAATCTAATTCAAAATACAATTCTCTTTTATTTATTTTATATTCCATTTCAGAAAAAAATCAAATCATATGAAAAATAAGTGTGGTATTACTAATTTATAAAAAAAATCTATGCATTAGACAATATTTTAGTTCTTTCACATTATCCCAAGAAATAATTGTAGATATTTTGTCTTTATACTCATCCTTTTTTTATAGAGAGAGAAAAAGAAAAGAAAAAGTAGTTCTTAACGTGTAGACAGTGACCTGCACTCTGTGGCAGGCCAAGCTATTCCTCTATTATATTTTACAATCTAGCAGAGGACTGTCCTCAGACAAATTCTGATCATGACAGATTCAGACAAATTCAATACCACTTTACAAACTTGTCTTAACACCAACACAACCCATGCTTCTCTGAAACCTCCAAAACTATGAAGCTCCAATCACAGCTATTTCTTTTATTCAACATATTATTTCCCAAACTAAGATACTGACCGATCTAGAACAAAGTCATCATTCATTATACTTTCTGTTCCCCCTAAATTGCTTGCTTGGCAGGCAAACAACTTAACTGCTAAGCCATCTTTCCGCCCCACCCCCAATAAATTTTTAAGAACTAAAGTGGGGACATTTTAAATGGAAATAAATTATAAACACTAGAAAATATTTTGAAACGATAATTGGAGAAACCTTTGTATTAGCTAAAATTAGAGGTTAATTATCCCAATTCCTCAATGATATTCATCTCTACCAATTCTGTTTTACTCCACTGGAAAGTGGTTTTAATTGTAGAACAAGAAGACAAGCAATTAGACGTCTTCCTAGAGGATTTTTACAACTTGATCTTTATATCATTATACATTTGAGAAAAAAGAAATAATTATGATGATAATGAGAATTATAGTTCAAGTAGTTAAATCAATGTAAGTTAAAATAGGGCATCTAGTATTCAAATGTCAATGCTTTTATGAGTTTGGAAAAAGATACATTGTTTATATTCACTATATGCCTGGAATGCTTTCATATATCAATATTATGGACAATCAACTAAAAATAACTTTATTGATCATTTTGATAAAATAGTGTCATTGAAGAATTTTTACAAAGTATATTTTGAACAAATGAAGGTAATACATGTTCATGTATTTATATATGAATATATATATAGTCTGTATATGAATATATAATTTATATATGAATGTATGTACATACTTACATGTGAAAGGACCAAATACCATGTTCTAAAGCATGTATATTGCTAAAGCATTGATTACTTTATGCAGCTTCAGACATTTATTTCACTTCAAACTTGTTGCTTAGAGCTGGTCGTGGTGGCGCATGCCTTTAATCCCAGCACTCGGGAGGCAGGGGTAGGAGGATCGCTGAGAGTTCGAGGCCACCCTGAGACTACATAGTTAATTCCAGGTCAGCCTGGACCAGAGTGAGACCCTACCTCGCAAAACCAAAAAAAAAAAAAAAAAAAAAAAAAAAAAAATTGTTGCTTAGTACAATAAAGATAGGTTTGCTAATCTTTTGCTAATAGGTAATATTTATATCATGGAAGTGGTATTGATATAATTGCTTTTAGTGATGATACTTATTTTCCATTTGCTGTCCTCATATGCAGCCACTCAGTCATTAGTAAAGATTGATTAAAATCACCAAAAAACAACTTTATGCCTACTTTACTTTCTGAGAAGTTGATAGTTAACCAAGGGATTGAGTATTAATTTTTCCAAAGCAGTGTTTTCCTCTAAAATTATAAAATTTTATAAAAGTAAAATTATTAAAGAAAATCAGAGATAAAGTCCTGTGTAGACGTAAGCAGGGGCGAAAGCATTCATGTCCATAAAGAAGTTCTGATTCAAACTGTGATATGTGATTCAATTTCAATCCTTATGTCCTCAGAAATCTATCCCTGTGGAAATATCTCTTGCATTGTGGTGCAAATTGTGACTTACCTTGTTTCTAAACATTGGCATTCTTATTTTAATGTCATATGAATTGTAGGGAGGATGAAGAGGAATCACAGTAGAGTGGTACTTTCTTGATACAGATAGGATTATGAACTCCATGTTGCTCATTAGGAAAACTGCCAATTTTCTTTCATCAAATATGTGAGTTATTTATCATTACATTCCTCCTCAAAGGTAATATAAATATGTTTTCTGGACTTTCTTGTGGGATTACTTTTTGTCCTGTTATCTAATTTTGATGGATTTGCCTTAATAAAGATGGAACAAATTTCATAATTCCAAAATTCTTATCAATTAAATACAATGTTTGATATTTAAAATGCAACAATTTTAAGAACTTATTTTTTTGTCATGAATTTATATACTTAGTCAAGTGACCCCAAAAAGAGTTAGGATCAGGTTTTGTTATCTCTATATTAGACTAGGGAGAGTGATGGTCAAGGTGATTCATTTGCGCAGGATCATACTAATATTTAAGCACCTTATAATTTACAAGGTATGACAATATCAAACTAAATATGTCCTCTCTTTACTGCTCTATGCAACATCCATGAGAACACTGAAAATCTTATATACAGTATTGAAGAACCCGGAAATAGGTGTGCTATACCATATTGAGTAAGTTAGCATGCATTAAATTTAAATTTCTAACGTTGCCTGGAAGGGCTCCCTCAATAATTATGAAACAAAGTCAATACGGAATTCTTTACTTTCTTTTTTCTTTTAGTGTTTTTCAAGGTATTGTCTCACTCTAGCCCAGGGTGATCTGGAATTCACTATGTGGTATAAGCCCTTAACTCATGGTGATCCTTCTACTTCAGACTCCCAAGTGCTAGCATTAAAGGTGTGTGCCACCATACCCAGCAAAAATTAAGTTCTTTCTACATTTTTTTTTAAATTAAGAATAGAACACTTTCAATAAAGTGTTTACATTTCTCAAGTTTCAAAATTCTAACTTGGTGTTTTTAAAAATGTGGCAATCTATTTCACAATTGAAATCTTAAATTATATTTAAAATTAAACTTTAATTTTACAAAACTATCCTCCCTAAAAATCCAAGAGTGGTCATTTGAGATTGGATTTTCACTAACATTAATATTCAGTATCAAGTTGCTATTATGTGAAGGGTGTCAATAAGTGGTATGTGTATATATATATGGTGATATCTTAAATAATTTCATATGGTTTTATTCAAAGTACAAATGTTCTTGGAGTGTTGATCTTCTCCTTCAAGTTTGATTGAGACAGGATCCCCTTTGTTTGCCAGTGAGAAGGCCAGAGTAGCTTTTTTGAAATCTTTTCCTGATTCTGCCTACCACTGTTGTTGTGCGTTTGGATTATAAACACATGTACTGCCTTTTATCTGCCTTTCAGTGAGTTCTGTGGAACCAAACTCTTGTGTATAAGCTTGTGTAGTTAGCGACTTTAACCACTGAGCAAGCTTTCTAGCATGAATGCTTTTAGTTCTTATAATACTTCTCTGAAGTATGTATAACTAATTTCACTTTATAAAATAAGAATTCATTAGTGAGCTGAAGAACAGACTTTATATATCCTGTCCTTAACCACATACTGATAAATATTATAAATATTTGGATCAATATGTCTCATTTAAGGTGCTTGACACCATTTTCTGACATAATTAAAATGGTTGTTTATTTTATTTAACCTACTGTTTATTTATTTGTTTATTTATAATTGATACTAATTTATTTATTCACCATGGTATTCTACATTATTTTTGAGTAAATCAAAGCTTTACAATAAGCTAGGGCTTTTTGTCAATCTGAAAATGTTATTCAAATCAAATCAAATTATGCTATGTTACACAAATGGAGTATTCTATAAATTAGCTGTAAGTAGAGAAAATACTTTGGGTAGATAAAGAAAGGAAATAGAAAGTGCTTCAAATAATATGGCGAGTTCATTACCATTAGTGTGTTTTCTAACTTCTAAATGATACTACTCCAAACCACAATTCCCAATATTTGTAATCACATATATAAGTATTTCTAAAAATAGGAAATTTAAATAAGAAGGAAAAAAAAATCCCACTTACTTTTCCAAAGGCAAAAATATTATTTTCTAGTAATGGAAGAATAACTTGCATTCTTATAAAAGAAAAAAAAAAGTGACAAATTCTCATGGGAATGGTCAACTTAGTCCATATTTTCCTGTGGATGTTTGCAAAGACTACTTTATCCCATGGGCAAATGAACAATTAACTTATTTTCACAGTTCCATTGTCTAATGATAAGTTTAAATTTTGGCAGTGGTAAAATATATAATATAATGTTTTAATTCCTCATCATTTCTTCTTATGAAGTAGTATTTGACTTTTTTCCCTTTTAGAAGTCTGTTATAAAAATGAATATCCATTCTGTATTAGCATAACCTTTAAACTTCACAAGTTGATAAAGTAGAAAGCTTGGTTTTATGCTGACTTCAGAAATAATTCTGTCTTATAAGAACGTTTTCTCTGTCAGTATTCACTAGGGTTTCAAGACCTTTGAGAATGTTGCTCACTAACTACCAATTGCAAGTTTGTCATTTAGCAAAAGTCAATCAGCAATAAAGCATGCATTACAGAACAATAAAAGCTGTTAAATCCTCAAGCATAGATTAGTGTTTCTTTGCAGGTTAGATAATGTTTTATGATGGTGTATCTTTAGTTAATGTATATCAGCTATATTTATAGGCCTCAATATTTGACTCTGAAATATACTCAACTCAAATTTAAAATCAGTATTTTATTGAAATATGTAATATTTGAACATAACTTATTTGAAGTTTTAACATATATCTTACTTGAAAACAATGTCACTTCTACAAATGATAAAATTTCAAATTGTTCTTTTTTTCCTTTTATATTTATTCATTTTGTCATTATTGACATGATGAGAATTATTCTTTTATTCTTTTTTTATTCATTTCCATAGCAAGTCAACAGTGATTGAATCTACACCCTTAAAAATGCTAGGCAAGTATTCTATTACTAAGCTATATCCACCCTCAGATAATTTTGATAATTTCAAAGTTGTCCCTATACAGTACATTTTTATTCCATGCAATATTGTGATGTCAAGTCTAGAAGAAGTCACTTGGCAGTCCCACTTGTCATTCTCCTCTTATACTATTTCTGCTGCCTCTTCTGCAAGGATCCCTGAGGCTTAGAGGGTATGGTTAGACGTTCTGTTCAGTGCTGAGAACACACTGGGATATTGACAATACTAAATATTTTAGTCGTTTTCAATTCCTTCCATGTTTAGTAAAAAAAAAAAAATGATATGGCTTTGAAATTAGGAAATTCTAACTAAGTGACACACAAAGTTGTCTTGAATAATTGAAATATAACGGTTTCTAGTCCAGAGATAGTAAAATGTTTATTTGTCTGTTTCTTTCTTTAGTTTGGACGATAGGTAATGCTCTTCTCAATTTAATAGTAAAAATAGCCATTACAAGTAGCACCTATTAGATAATTCCATATAGATGACAACATTTTATTTTCAGTGAAGACTGCAGGTACACATTACCAACTCTGTGGGTTGCAGTTGCTGAGGCTACAAAGCTTTGCTAATTGAGCACAAAATCACTCATAAACAATGTGGGAGTGAGTTTAAGCTTGCTGTAATTAAACTTTATTTATGGACAATTAAATTTAAACTTCATACAAGTTTCATTTGCCACAGGATGCTATTCTTCATTTTAATTTATTTTTTAATCATTTAAAGTGGAAAATATTCAAGCATGTGGGCTGGAATTGGTCATGAAATCTGCATTGTGAGCCCACTGTCACTGTAGTGAATTATCACAAAGTGTGTGGCTCTAAACAGTAGAAATGTATTCTCTCAACATTCTGGAACCCACACATTTGGAATCTATTTTGCTGGGCAGAATAGAAGGTTTTGGCAGCGCTTTGATCTCCCCAGAGGCACAAAGCAAAATCTGCTCCCGATTCTTCCACCTTCCACTTGCCACAGGCATTTACTATCATCTCACTATATTTTCCTGTGCATAATGGGTCCCCAGTGTGATGTTGCTGATGCATGAGCCAGAAATCTCTGCCTCACACCAGGACTCTCTCACTGATGTTAATATTGGTTTGTATTCACAAGGAAAACAGTGGAAATTTTCATCCACTAGTTCATAAATTACAATGATTTCTGTATGATAATGAGACAGTTAAGTACTTCAACCAAAAAGTACAGTATGGATATTGCCATAGATGTAGAAGTAAATCATTAAAATTATAAAAGAAAATGTAAGTTAAGGTATAAGAAAAATATAAAACATATTTAGAATAAAATAAATAAGAGAATGATGAGTTGTGACACCGGAACAGCAAATACACCAAAACCATAATGGTGAGCCAGCCCAGGGTTTATCCAGTCACAGTGATTTCAGGGTGTAGAACATACATGGTTGTTTTGCTTGTTTGTATTTTGATATATCAATTTGGATACAGTAAAGAAGTAGGATTTATAGACGATCTTGACTGCCTTTACTACCTTTTTATGAGCAGCGAATTAAGAATTAATGCTGAACTAGTTGGTTTATGTTAGCAAATCTCAAGAGAAAGTGATGAGCTTAGCATAGACAGTAGTCAGAAATTCAAGTGGAGAGGGAGTGAACAATTGGTAGTGGGTAGAGAAAGTGATCATTGAGAATGTGTCCGCTGTATCCGCTAGCATATTGCTTTGTTGAGTATTGATAGCCCATAAACTTGAGAGAAGCATAAGCACAACTATCAAGGGGTCCTCAGCAAGGTAAGAGAGAGCTTGCATGACATTATAGACCATTGAAACCATAAGGCAAAAATGAAAAGATGGAAAGATGTTTCCCCCTATTCCATTTTTATCCTATGAAGTTATACTGCTGTAAAGGGCTATTTGGCTCACCTGAGACATGAGAATTGTCTCTGCTTATGTTTGAACATCTCAAGTCAAAGCTTCCTGCAGTTTTGTAGACATTGAGATGGGACTAAGGAAATAATGGGTTTGGTCTAATGTAGAAAAGGTCTGGATTCACAGATTGAATGAGTGCTCTCAAATTTTCTGCCTCCTTCCCTCCTGTGACATGTCGCCTGCAAGGGTTCTAGACAAAACCTGCACCTAAAATCTCACATACAGACACACTTAGGGATGTGAGTGCCCGGGTTCCTAATACAAAAATGGGGATACACAAAGGCCATTGACCACATTACCCTTGGAAACTGCAACACAATTATTGGGTCTACCCTATGCCTGGTGTGTGAAAGGCAGTTTTCATTGTGAGGATTGAGGATAAAAAGCCCTTGTAATTGTTGATGTTCAGACCCAAAAACTAATAAAATTAAGTCTTTAAAAATGAAATCTACCCATCTAACTACAATATATATTGTATGATATATATGTACACACACACACACACACACACACACACACACACACACACACACATATATATATATATATATATATATATATATATATATATATATATACTATTATAATCACTAAATTTGAGGAGACTGTGAAACAAGAAATATCTGTGAAGGAAATGTAGATTTATCAATTGATGGCTTCTGTTAATTGAAATGGGTAGAAGAAGAAAAATATTCAAATAGCTAAATGAATTGAGTAAAAATAAAAGACCAGACAGACAGATTTTTGGAGCAGAAAACCATTCAGATAATGTTTGCAAGGAATGCAAGCACCATGATTAAGAAGTCAGAGTTGACTGCATTAAAAATGCCTGAGCCTCGATACCAAAGGACCTTGTCACAAGAGAAGCAAAGCAGATAATTTTGACATAAAAGCTATACTGTAAATATCATAAAGTGAACAACCCATGGCATTTACTCATAACTAAAATTAGTACAAATAATGGAACAGTGTAGCAATCAAATACTGCAACCCCATCCATAAATATCCATGAGTTAAATTAAAAAGGGTGTAGGGATTATATCTAATGTAATGCCTAGAGCTTCTCTATGGGAAACCCCAAAGTTCCATGTGCTGCCTTTGATCGACATGAGCCTCACAGGGCTCCCATGTCTAACCCTGAGATATTTTAAAGCGAGGCATGCCTGCTATTCAGAATGAAATGCTCCATGCATAGCTGATATTTCTGTCACTTGTACCACTGGCATCCTCAGTCTTCAGAAGACGTCCATGAAATCACGACACATCATGGAAATAAAAAGATCACAATGTCATGGGAACCAAAAGTTCACTCCCTCCACCTGCTACCTCAAGGCTTGCCTCTTGAGGCTCCTCCTGAGAACCTGTTTCTGAGAGCATCACCCGCAGTTCTGAATTGCACTTGTTTTCTTCTATAGGCCGTGAGTGTGTAAGATTAACTTATTCCCTCTATGTGTTCTAATCTGTTCTCTGACACTGCATAGGGATTCCTTCTTCAGCCAAATGGTGAATAGGAAATGAGCAGTCTCCGGCTGAAAGTTCTAAATTACTGCATAAAGAAAATATAAATAAAATAAAAATTAAAAAAAATGGATTGCAGTAACCTTGTAAATGATTTATTTGAAAGTAATGAGTGGTGTAAAAATTTTGACAGCACTGTAGGAATATAAATTGATGCCATAAAAAAAAAAAAAAAAAAAAAAAAAAAAAAAAAAACTTCTTTTCCTTATCATTTTTGGCATTCTCACATATGTATGCAAGGCTATTTGATCACACTTCCCCCAGTTCCCTCTCTATTCCCCCTGCCCTCCTTCTATTTTTTTTTTCTTCCCTTTGGTTCGTATCCTGCTTTCATGACTCATTTATTGATTTATTTACATATTTGACCCACTGATTTAAATGAGACCAAATTTCATAATATTGGCTGTGAGGTTATTTAATGGAGAATGGACAAGCTACCTGTGTAGAAACTGTGGTCAGTCAAAATGCGGTAAATCAGAGATTCAGAGGCAACATAGAAAGTAACACTAAATCAGATCCCTGTCTTGCCCTTCAAGGCTCAGAAAATATAGTGGAAGATGGGGAGGTAAGACTGTAATAGACACAGGGTGAGTGGAAATGGCTGGAGGAACTGCAAACCGCCCCCAGACTGACTGAGGCTTCTTGGTTCACACAAGGAATAAGAATAACCCCACCGAGGAAGACCCCCAGAAAAATTGGGGAGGGGGTAAGAGGGTCTAGGAGTAGATTTTATTTAAAAATATTAAATGACAATAAATTTAAATGTGAATGTGGGACCATTTTCATCATCTCTGGAATAAAATGCACCTTAGAAAATAGTTGGTTATTAGAATTTATAGTTTAGATGGTAGAATAAGAAATTGCAGGAAGAGCCCTGGAATTATGCAGCTTGTGTTGAGAGACCTTGGGGACTAATGGATTCAATAAACAATAGATAAATCAATTGCAGTTTTGGAAATGAGCCAAGGTAACTTTGCCAAGGAACACAATGCATATTAGGAAAGTCTGTAAACAGAAACTTTGAAACTACAGGTTGGAATTATCAACTTAACAAGGATTGATAAATGCAAAGCAGTTGTTCCTAGCTTACCAAGGTCAAATTTTTAGTATAGATGAGAAAATCCATTGATATAAAATGTGAGGACAGTGCAACTTTTGTCCTGCCCACAGGGATTGACTGGCATGTTCATGACACTATAGTGATTACCCATAACCCCACTAAGGAGGGTCCTCAGTAAAATAGGAGCCTGGGAAAGGCAACATAACAGGATAACCCAGTGGGAATAGGACAGATTTACAATATTTTCCTATAATAAAGTTTCCAATAAAATTTATTTTAAAAAGAGACCAGTAAGGAAGGAGGCCACTTACCAATCATGTATCATATGTGGAGCCAACTTTCCCCATTAATTGCATTTCCAATCTCAGTCATGGGAGGGATATCAAGCTTATTTGTGGTAGTCCATCCAACAAGAACTTATTTTCAAAGTAACTTCAAAATAGCACATACATGATCCCTTTTATAAAATCTAAAAATTAGCAAGCTATGAAAAGTTATTTGAAGTTTAATAGGAAAAAAACATGCCTTGATTAACCTAGTATTTTTCTGACTATATTTAATTAAAGAGTCCATTATGCACAGCATGTCCATTAATTTCCTGTGGACCTCATGACAAATGCTTCTCCAAAGCCGAGTGTGAGGCTACAGCTATCAGCAGAGATGAATAGGCTAAAGTTGCTAAGGAAATGAACTTCTTTGGTCAGAAAATGAAACAAATCAATAATTTAATGTGTTGGCATTGATCCACGGACATTCTTTTCCCACATCTTATTTTTGATCAGGTGAAAGTGTCTATGACAATGCACATGCATTACTCCTAGATAATAAGAATTAAATCACTAATTGCTGGTCATAATGGATGCAACAATGGCAACCTATCATATTGAAACAGCTAGAGAATACTCTTTTCTGATGTTTCTGCAAATTGCAATTGAATACTTTGATAGGATATTTTAATGGTTACTCTTTAGTTTTAAAGAAGGCAACATTGTAGCCAGGGCTATTGTGTAGAGAACAAAGGATTTCTGATTAAAAGCTCAACCAGACATTCATGAAGTAAACTCATATGGAAATAAGGCTATGCATATATAATTAGTAAAGATGAGCTCATACTGTGAGGAATATCACAGGTGAACAGAGTTAGGTTCATATGATGACAGTAACAGACAACTGCCTAAGGTGACCATATAAGTAGGAATATTAGGGCCAACTGAAAGCAGAGAACACTTTACATTACTGTCTGTATGTTGAAATTAGTTATGCAGTACAGATTGTTTTATCATTTGTTTTTTTTTTCCTTCAATTTGCACTTATGAGCTCATGTATTTTAGTATTCATAGACTTGGCATTGATAGTCACATTCCCCCAGGGTTGTATGTATAATGCAGAACATGATTTATTTATGTTTTCTTTTCCAGAAGTACCAATTTGATTAATGATTTTCAAATATTATATTTTCAATCATGAAGTTATAAATATGTTGGACATACCAACTTCTGTACAATAATAGTTTTCTATGATACGTAGATTGTAAGATGTAAAATTTCCCATACAGACAGAAATAAGGCTGATTTTTATGTTGCTTATATTAATAAGCAATTGGTAAATAATAACAATTATTTAACTATCTTTTTTGTAGAAAGAGTACATTTGAGTGTTTACCTGGTTATCTGGTGTTACCTTAAATATATAAATCCATGATGCCTAATTTATTTGTTTGTTCTCGTTGTTTCTTTAGTGACCTACAAAATAGACATGTTCAGAAACTAATGGACATGTGGTATCGTCTTCAGTAGAAATTTCTACAAACTCCTCACAAATAAGTTTTAATTATTTTTATGAATACTTTAAATTGAATTTATGCACTCTATTGTGGTGTACACCTATAATATTAGCACTTTGGAGATGAAGGAAGGAGGAACAGGAGTTCAGAACCATCCTCCAATACATAGTGAGTTTGAGGACAGCTAGGGTTACTTAAGATTCTGTTCCCTCAATACTAATTTTTTTTCATGGAATTTCATAGTCCAGAGAATAGAGCAATTTGTTGTGCAATTTGTTATCTCTCAGGTCTTGGGGATCAGTTCAAAGCTATAATGAAGTTCCCAGGAATCTGGTTTAGTATAAAATTGAAATAAAGTGTCTATTTTGTAAAACAATCACTTAAAATGTAATTTATATTTCATTACCTTGCCTCAAGTAGTCCATGGTACCTTATTGGCATACAGAATTTTTTTGCTACATAATTTTCCCTTATAATTACACAGAAATGTAAAAAATATATTCATATAGCTTTTGGAAATATAGAGTAACTTCTTATCTTTTCTCTCTCTTAAAATTTTAGTGAAAATAGTAAAATGTCAACTTTCTCATGAGCTAGAATATGTTGTATCATTTATTTCAAGGATGCTTGTTTATTCACTCATGTGCACTGCTCATGGCTATATCTTGTAAGTATTGTTTAAGAAGTATAGGTACGATCTACCATATGTTCCATCAAATATTCATTATTTATTGCTTTATGTTTTCTTGTTCATAAATGTCTATTACTATTGATATTTTTAAACTGATTTAGAATTTCCATATGTAACATTTTTTCATGAATTTTTTAAATATTTTTTATTGTTTTATGCATTATTGTTGATATTGACATAAAAAATTAAATAATATTTTTGAAAAAAAATCACATATTATAATGTGTATTTCTATTTTTTTTGGAGATAGATACAGAGAGAGACAGACAGAGATGGAGAGGAAGACAGATAGAGATGGGAGTGCCAGCAGCCTCTCAGCTGCTTCAAACGAAATCCAGATGTGTGAGCCCCCTTGTGGTCAAGTAAGGCATTGTGCCCTTGCGTCACTTTGCATTTGGCTAAATGTGGGGTGTGGAGATTGGAACCGCTGGAGATTGGAACCGGCATTCTTAGGCTTAGGAGGCAGGTGCCTTAACCACTAAGCCATCTCTCCAGCCCAATGTGTATTTCTTTATGTTGGATAGAATTTGAAGGTAAATCAACTTCAATGGAGCAGGATTATTTATATGAAATTAGCAATGTTTTAATATGGTATGGATTTAAGTTATATTAATCAATAGTAATGAGAATAATACTGAAGTGTGTAAGAGAAATTAGAAAAGGTTCAATAAATAAAAAGTGACAAAGAATATGTGGAATGGTATAGAGATAAATATAAAGATTCAATAAAGCCTCAAAAGTTCTTACAGAAATAAAAGAACTTTGTCATTTAGGACAATATTATAAAACGATCAGAATTCAATATTAAAACTGAACAGAGAGATGACTATTTCCACTAAAAAAGGCTTCACCATAGATTACAAAAAATGCATAGTACTTGAAAAAATATTGCACTTTTCCTTTCTAAAATATTGAAGTTTAGCTATAAAGAAGTACCTATATACGTATACTATAAACATATATAAACATGTATTCTCTTCATATTCAGTTACCCCAAAACAATATGTATTATTATGTAATACATAATAGTTAATTACTTAATTATTTTCCTATACTGTTTTTAAACTGAAGGCTAAATAAAGAATAAATACAGTAATTTAGGAAACTATCAGTATAGATGTTTCTCTAAATCCGTATGCCATAGTAATTACTGTCAACTAGGTAAGAAACTAATCAGTTTGAACACCCATTAATAAATGAAACCATTTCAGTTAGACATAAATGTAAAAAAAAAAATTGTAAAGTGCCTATGTTTGACACCTGAACTACTAAAATTTTAACTGCTGATTTTTAAAATTACAGTGCTCAGTTCTCTATTGTCCTTCAAATGCTTGTATAATCTTGTTTATTTTAAGCTAGATTTAATGAGCATGAAATTTAATTTTTTATCAATAATGTGAATATACTATTCAAATTCCTATATCTACTGTTTCCCAATGATACATCTGTGCTCAAAACTCCCTGAGATTTGATGTTCTGATCTCTGTAACAACTTACTCTGGATATATATACTTATATACAAGTTGATATTCAATAAGTATTTTTCCAAAATTAAAAAAAAAATTCTTCTATTGGTTTTTACTAAAATTTATCTATCTCACAAAGGAAAGAATGAAGACAATGCTAATATTATAGACTTTAAATTAATAAGGTTTTACTAACAGTGTACTTTTGACATAAATATGTTTTTTAAGCAGTTGTAAGAATTTAAAAGTTATTTTTTCAAAATTGTAGATTGATCTGTTACACCAATAGTTACTGTCATTTTTATCAACTAAATTCACTGTTAGGGGCTGAATTTTCTTTACACAGTATGTATGTTGAAGACTTAATCCCCAATGTTCCTGACAAGAACTAAGAATGTTTTATAAATTAAATACATTAAACTAAATATTGTCCCTAATTATCTCAACGTTTTTAATACAATGCTAGTAACTATCTCAATGTTTTTCAGTCAATGTTAGCATTCAGAACTCAATAACTGAAGAAAAATTCAAGAAATATGCACCAAGAATAATGTTTCCAATAGGTGGACATTTTTCTTAGAAATATGTTCAGGTCTTGCCTATAATCTGTAATTATACCTTGTTCTATTACAATCACTTTCTATTGTAATAGAAAATTGTTTGATTTCTGAACATTCTCAAATCTTTTTTGTAACAAACAAAAGGTCAGTTTGTTCTATTTTCATTTTAGGCCGTTTCTTCCTATATTTAAGTCTTTAATCTTGATGCCATACTACATTCATTAGGAAGATGTTTTGTTTTTAATTTTGTCACCAAATGAGTAGGTACTTTTTAATTTTTTTTTTTTTTTTTTTTTTTTTGGAGAGAGACATAAAGAAAGGGAGAGGAAGACAGATAGAGATAGGCGCGCCAGCAGCCTCTCAGCTGCTGTGAACGAAATCCAGATGTGTTCGCCCCCTTCTGGTCAAGTGTGACATTGCACCCTTATGTCACTTTGCATCTGGCTAAACGTGGGACCTGGAGAGTGGGACAGCTGGAGACTGGAACCAGTGTTCTTAGGCTTAGGAGGCAGGCGCCTTAACCACTAAGCCATCTCTCCAGCCCTGATCAGGTACTTTTAAACTGAACTCATGATATTAAAAAATATATATATATATATATATATATATATATATATATATATATGTATATATGTATATATGTATATATGTATATATGTATATATGTATATATGTATATATATCTTTACAAAATCAATGACTATTTTTTTTCTTAAAACAGAACATGGGAAATACATGATCACATTTCCCTTCCTTGTTTCAATATTATACCTCATGTATACTTAGTGTGTAAAGAATGGTGTGAGGGGAAGAATGGACAAAGTATTCAACTGGTCATTGGCTGATACTATAACTAAATTTCCAGAGAATACTTGTCTAAATTGAAAATTTAGAAAAAAATGTAAGCATTGAAAAGTCTCTCAAAGCAGATGGAACATTGTTTATTTGCAAGAATTTACCAATCTTTTTTAACATCATTTTAAACATTTATTTTAATTTTATATTTATGCTGGTGCCTTGCTAGCCTCCTCCCTGTCCTCCCCCCTCAGAAGGCCCAGAGTCCAAAAATATTTGTTTAATAAAAGTTTTGATCTAGTGAGGTATTAGTGAAGAGTGATCAATCAGAATGATGTATGGTGACCTTTCATTTAGTAGAAGGTATGATTAACTCAGATGATTTATGATCTGGGCACAGATTAGGAGGAAATATCTTATGCCTCAAATACTATAGGTGGAAATACACCAACCATATTTTTTTTTTCATTCAGACAGTATTTATGGAATGAAATTCACCATGCATAAGCACCATCTGAGCTATCTTAATAGGAATGGCATTTAATTGATAAAATTTCAGATGTCACGAACCACTTTGCAGAGTAGTGATAATATGTTAATTACTGTATTTCCCAATGTCCTGTTGATCTGTTTTTATGTAATTATATATGCATTGATCTCTCAAAATCAAAAGAGTTAACAATGATTATTGTTTTAAAACTATGTTGCAAGCTCAGAAATCAATTGTGAAGGGTGTTTCATCTACCTATCAAAGTTTGCTTGCTCTATTCTTTCTCCTGGGTCATTTCTCCTAATGTCACTTTTACTCCTAATAATGATAGAAAAATATATTCGAATACATTATCAGTAGCAGCAATATATCAACATAAAAGCTCACAGTTTACATATCCTCTCATCCACCTATTCCTTTCCACTTAATAACAACCTAGTGAGAAATTGTGCTTTAAATTTTATTTCATCAATCAACTGATTTTTTATATGTTAGACCTATATACAGACAAAGTTGATGGAAAAAGTACATTTTCCGTATTTTAATAATTAAAATGAACAGGATTTTGGATAGAGGGAGCTTTAGCCATAGGTAGAAGTATGGAGAGAATTTCTCCACTTTACAAAGTCTCAGTGAGATTACAGAGATAAGTACTAAAAATTTATTATAGTTAACAAAAATATTGGTGTTCTTGGCAATTTCTAATGCATTATTTATAGTTCTAACTAAAAACAATAATACAAAATTGAGGGAATATATGTTACTTATTTAGCATTAGCCATTCCATATATATATATATATATATATATATATATATATATATATATACATTTGTATATATTATATGATAAAAATATAAAATGTTTCTAAATAACTTTGTTATGCAAATTTCCACATTGAATATACATGGTAAGGCAGACTACATACAAATATAAAATTACTATTTCTTTATCTACATTAAAAACATATCTATAATAGGTAAATAAAAATACTCTTCTAGGATTTCTGATTGCATTCAGTACTTTTGTAAAAATCTATTTGTGAGGAACTAAACACATATATAGTGAGAACACCAATTCAAAAAATACAGTATTTAATTAATTAAAGAATGAAAAATGTACTACTAAGAATATAAACTTTGTATTCTGAAAGCTGTTAATACTAACTTGACATTTAGAAAAAAAACTTTCCAAGTAAATGTTCTTTGATTCCCAGAAATTGCCACTGATTTTAGAGTAATATGCTTCTTTGGCCATACATATATATGGAAAGAGAGAAAGAAAGTAAATAGTTTATTATAAAAATTTCTTAATCTAAAAGAAGCATAGACATTGATGTTAGCACATTATATCATCTCATAATTTTTCCTTTGATACCTTTAAGAATAAGTGCAAACCTAGCTGTGTGCAACCAATCACCCTACAATTCCGGTATGGGTTATTTCTATGTGTTTTATTTTCTAATTTTAATTTTTACTATGTTAAATTACAGGCAACCAACACTTTTGCCATCTGTTTTGGTTTGATTCAGGTGCTACCCATAAATTTAGTTATTCTGAATGTTAGGTTCCCAGCTGATGAAGATTTGGGAGTTAATGCCTCCTGGAGGTAGTACATTTTGGGGGGCAGGATTATGAGTATTATAGCCAGTTTCCCCTTGCCAGGGTTTGACAGACTCTCCTATTGCTGCGATCCATCTGTAGTTGGTCAGTAGGTGATGTCCATCCTCTAAGCATGTCATTGTTTTCCCCTGCCATCGTGAAGTGTCCCCTGGAGTCTATAAGGCAAAATAAACTTTTTTTTTTTTTTTCCCAAGGCGCTCTTGGTTGGGTGATTTCTGCCAGAAATGTGAACCTGACTGCACAATATCTCAGCTCTTTTAAGTAATATTGTGCACATATAAATGTATCCATTTACCACCAACTATCTCCTTAATTAATTTTTCCATGTAAATCTGAAATTCGGTAATAATGACTACCTGTTCCTACTGACCAATTGTCTTTCAAGTCTCCATTCTTCTCTTTATTATGTTATTCCATCTACTTCACATCATCAAATGTATAGAATCATACAGTATTGCTATTCGGTGACTGGCTTATTTCCCAAAGCAGAATGATGTCACCATTCATCCATACTGTAGAATATATCAAAAGAATATTTCTTTTGTCTATATATATGTTCCTCTGTGTGCAGGTGCATGTTTGTGTGTGTGTGAGTGTGTGTGTGTGTGTGTGTGTGTGTGTGTGTGTGTGTGTTTGTAGGCCTAAGGAAAACCTCAACTTCTACTTTCAAGGGTAATTTTGAGATAGGGTCTCTCATTGTTGAAGAGTCTGCCAAATATTCTAAGCTGGCTAGCCAGTGATCCCCACGGACTCCACCTCCCTAGTCTTGTCATTAACAAATGCACAAAACACACCCAGTATTATTACATGGGTTATATGAATAAGATTCAGGTCCTCATATTTGCAAAGAAAGCATTTTACCAAGTAAACTGTCTCTCAAGAACCCAAATCTTTCATTTTTAGATTGAATAATATAGTGAATGCATATAGTATATTTATATATCTGTGCTTAGAAACTCACATATTTCAAAAATATGTGTCATGAGGCAGGGCATGATGATCCTGATAGACGAGCAAAGCCATTGGAAGATGGATTGTTGTTTTGCATGGAGACCTGAAAATGTTTTGAATATGACATGTTTGATTTTATAAGACTCACAGTTAAGAGACAGTCTTAAATCTCAGAGGAGATGTAGGACTTTGGAAGTATCTTAAATTGGTAAAGGCTGTGGGGACCTTTGAAATTGGACTGAGTGCAATTTACAGTGTGAGATGATTTTGAATCTACTGGAGGCTGGGGGTGGAATATGGGAGTTTGAATAAATGTCACACAATAGATATAGGAGTTTTCTAAAACTTCGTAGATTTCTATCCACCTGCCTGGAGGAGGTGTCACTGGGAGAGGGGGGCGTCTAGCCCTAAAGTGTGCTGATGGATTTGACCTTCCAATTTAAAGTATACAAAACTGCCTAGAACTGCCTGGAGTTCCTGAAGAAAGCTTTATGGTATGGCTTTTTGCTTGTGGCTTCTCTCTCTCTGCTTGGACCTGTGAAAAGTAGGCCAGCTTCTTCTGCCATTATGGAACCTTCCCTGGATCTCTAAGCTTCATCCCTTCCTCTTGGTCTGGAAGTTTATCCCAGTGACTTGAAGATGTCTGTTACACCATGTAATATATTTTATATATCTATTCATCTGTGTATAGATGTTGCTATGATGATAGGTATACACATAACTCAAAAATATGCTTTCCACTGTATTGAACATATGACTGAGAGCAAAATTGCCTGAAAAATCTCTCTCTCTCTCTCTCTCTCTGCTTATCTCTCTCTCCATATATATATATATATATATATATATATATACATACATACATACATATAATGTGTGTGTGTGTTTTCCATAGTGTCCAAAACATCTTATATACCTAGCAACAGGAACAGTGTACAATAAATTTAATTTTACCATATCTTTGCCAACAATTTTCATTTTACTCGGTTTATAATATCTATCTTTGTATTGTATTGTATTTGCATTGTAATGTGGCATCTCATTGTAATTGTTGCTGTCATTCCATGATTATTTGTGATGTTGAATATATTTTCATGTGGTTATTGAATATTTGCATATCTTGTTTTGCTAAACATACACTAAAGTTCTTTGAAGAATATTCAATTAGGTTGTTTTCATTTTTATTGAGTCGTGTTAACTCCCTGTATATCCAGGTGATAAACGCATATTAGATATACTAATATCTAATATTAATATTAATATCCTTCCTAATTCTCTGGCATCTCATTTCTTCTGTGGAGAGTAAATATGTGGCACACAATTTTTTTTTTATTTTTTGTATTATTATTTTATTTATTTTTGGAGAGAGACATAGAGAGAGACAGACAGAGAGGGAGAGGGAGACAGATAGAGATGGGCATGCCAGCAGTCTCTCAGCTGCTGTGAACAAAATCCAGATGTGTGCACCCCCTTGTGGTCAAGTGTGTCTTTGTACCCTTGCGTCACTTTGCATCTGGCTAAACATGGGACCTGGAGATTGGAACTGGGTACTTAGACTTAGCAGGCAGGTGCCTTAACCACTAAGCCATCTCTCCAGCCCAACACACAAATATTTTTAAGGTTCATGAAGTCCAGTTTCTAAGTTTTATCAGCTTGTGTGTATGTCTTATTTTTATTATTGATTTACTATAGATGTTGTTCCTTGGAAATAAAATTAAAAGCCTTATATTATGAAATCAAGTATATATGATATATGCAGGTTTTTTATTCAAATAAAACAGGTAGTTCAGGATGGAGGGATGGCTTACCCTTTAAGGTGTTTGACTGCAAAGCCAAAGGACCTAGGTTCGATTCCCTAGGACCCACGTTAGCCAGATGCACAAGGGCGTGCACATATCTGGAGTTCATTTGCACTGGCTGCAGGCCCTGGTGCACCCATTCTCTCTCTCTCTCTCTCTCTCTCTCTCTCTCTCTCTCTTTCTCTGTCAAATAAATAAATAAATAAAAATAAAAGAATGAATTAAAAAAAAACATATAGGTCATATCTTACATGGGGTATTGACAAGAGATTAATCACATTGTTTATGAGTCCTCGCCTTCTATTTTGGTTGTGGTGATATCTCTCGTCATTATTCACTAATTATTATTCACTGTTGTGTTCAGCAGGCTACCTGATTCTTGAGGATCTAGGAAATTCTCCTGCATCCGTCTTTTTACTTGCCATAGATTCAAGGAGGAAAAACACTCACAGCGAATCTGATTTTTATGGGGGTCCTGCACTTATGTACTTCTTGTGAATGATTTTTCATCCACTGAGACACCTTCTAGCCCATAAGAAAATATTTTACAGAAACAAACTAAGTTATGATTCAACACTTTCAAAATATGCACACCCAATCACCTAAATCAAGATTTAAGTGAAAAACCTTTATGCTTATTTCAATGTACATGACTATTTTGTAATAACTTATTAGATCATCACTTACCATTTCATCACTCTACCCAGATTATTCATGTATTTAGATATTCTTCTGAGCATCTGAAGATTATTTTTTCCTCCAGATACATTAGTAAGAAATACAATCTGTTGTAACAATAAAAATATCAAATGATAAGTTTAATAATTATTTATTAATGAGGCCACTAATTCAAAGATCCTGTAATACTCCAAACATGTTTCAAATTACTAACTGATGTTGAGATTAAAATTTTCTCTGTAATCAACTTAATAATATAAATGAGGTGGGAAGGGATAGGAAGAATAATAATATTAATTAAAATAATAAGAAGCAAAAATGAAGAAATGTGTTTCAGACCATAAATTCAGATAATTAACTTTGGGGGTTGATGAATGTTTAATAGTGTAACAATAGTGAACAATTCTCTGATGACAATAATGTGAATAGCAAGCAGATTCCCATAAATTCAAGTTTTAGCAATAAAAATCAGATTATAAGTAAAATACATTACATAATCTGGCTATGGACTAGTATTCTTGTGTTCATGATATATAGATATAGTTGCTATTACTTGACAATTGCCTTTTTGCCTTTGCATAACAAGGAAAGTCACTGCAAGATTTCAAGCAGAATAGTGAACTGAGGTGGTTGCCCTTTTCAAATCACCCTGACCCATGCTTCTTGGAGCATAAAATGAGAATGGTGAGGAGGAGGAGGGAGCCTCTAAAATCCAAGACTGGCTATAGGATGAACATGACCAGTGAGGAGCAGTGGTTAGCATGGAGTTCATTTTCAAGTGGTACAATCATTGGTGCTGTCATCTGCACTGTGTGCTGTAATGAAGGAAACCTTCATCACTCCAAGGATTTGAATTTAAGCATGTATAAGAAGGGTGTGTGTGGATTTACCAAAAGTAAGAAGTGAAATGATGACATTGATGGATAACTAAGTATGATTGCACAGATTTGACTCACACCAGAAACCTGTGGAAGAAAGTTTGGAAATTTTTGGTGCATACAGTCATGTAACAAATTGATGAAGTCACAAAGAGAAAATATGTCATGAAAGAATAAAAAAAGGTAGACAGACAACAGTACTAAATGAAATAGCAGCAGTAATCGAAGAGGGATCATGGGAATGGATAATTTGCAATTTTTGATTGGCTTTGGTGACAAGATAACATCAGCTAGTTAGATGGTTATAAACAACAGAAATTTATTTTCCCACAAGTGTATATATTGTAGATCAACATAGTTTTACTCTTCCCTGATCCTTGTAGAACTCAGTGAGAATCCCTCCTTGACTTTCCCAGCCTTTCTAGAGTTTCTTGTGATTTTATCCACAACTCCTTTCTCTGCCAATGACCTTCTTCTACCTATCTTTTATAAGAATATATATTATAGAATTAAATTTTCCCAGCCTAATATGCCAAACATAATTTTTATAAGTTAACATTAATAGTTTCCAGTGATTTAATACCTTTATTCCCAGAACATCAGTGGCAGAGGTAAGAGGGTTGCTGTGAGTTTGAGGCCACCCTGAGATCCCATAGTGAATTCCAGGTCAGCCTGGGCTAGACTGAGACACTACCTTAAAAAATCAAATAAATAAATAATATTATAATATAATATAATATATTATAATATAATATAATATAATATAATATAATATAATATAATATAATATAATATAATATAATATAATATAATATAGAGTTTCCAGTGACTAGTACTAATATTGTTTGGTGACCATTATTCAGCCTACTAGAGACTCAAAATTATAAGCATGTTACACCAATTAAATGTAAAATTAAACACACTAAAAACAAATTTCATTCAATACTATAGAAAATAAGTGACCTTGAGCAGAACATTAGAACTGCCAAGTAACTATGTGGCCAAAACTTGAATGAAGCAGGGTTAATAGAGTGAGAAATGCTGTGGCGATGCCTTGGGAGAGAATGAACCTGCCACATAAGCATGAAGACCGGAGTTTGAATCTCCAACACTCATGTAAAACCCCAGCTCTGTGGAAGGAGATGTAGAGGGTCCCTGGGGAAAGTTGATTAGCTAGACAATCATAATGGGCAAGTTCTGGGTTCTCTTGTAATAGTGTCTCACTATGATGAGTGCTCAATGTAGACACCCAACAGCAATCAAACTCTGGCATAAGTGGGTGCACATGTGCATAAAACACACACACACACACACACACACACACACACACACACACACACAAACACACTCATGTTCATACATATGAACTCCCCTACCAAACACAGAATAACAAAAAAAAAAAGAATGAAAAAAGTGGAATAGACAAAGATCAGTGCCAAATAGCTGTGGCACAGAAATAAAAACTCTTAGGTAAAAATATTTGTCTTTTACTTTCTTGAGATTAAAAAGTATCTATCATCTATCTATAATTTAAGTAAATTTAAAATCCTATAATTCTAATATCTACTACATTCCAATTAACTACACATGGCATTTGTTTCTCAGCTTTATTTACCAGAGCTTTTACTTCATATTAACAGCAACAAACAAGTTACTACTTACACAACACATATTTATTACTTAGATGCTTGCATCTTATTGTTTAATCTCACTTGACTAGCTCTTATAGAAAGAAATATTTACTTTACATTTAAATTTAAAATATTAACTCCTTAAAACTAATTAAGTACATAATGACCCAAGAAAAGGTTTTATTATCATGTATCTTTAGGAATTATGTTAAAATAAACATTATTTGTTCCATCAATAAATTTATAAAAACAATAATTTTAGCATTAATCATGACAAAGCAAGGTGTGTGTATTATTCATTTCCCTTTTCTATTGTATACATTTATTTGGCTCACATTAAAAATGAAAATTTGTGATTGGTAAATTATGAACAAATAAATCAGTATTGAGCATATAAATTTAAAACTTAAAATTTAGATATTTTCCTTTTAGCTTTTAATATTATTTAAAATATCAAGCATCTTAGAACTAAAAAGCACAAGAAATAATTCTATTTAACTTATAAATTTCAATGTTTCTACATTAATGAAGATAACATCAGTGTTTGTGAACACATAAACTTATAGCTAAGCATGGCACTTACTAATCTATAAAGACAGAGGATATGTAATATCTTCTGAAATATTTCAACTCTTTTTTTTGCACATTAATCTAACAAACATAATAATTGCAAATTTATCTCCCAGCTTTTCTTACAGCTCAACAAGAACATATTACTATATCACTCTCTTTGCAAATTTCTTAGGCAATATGTTAGTCTTGTAGAAATTCAATTGCTCTGAAAATAACTGGTTTAAAATGGCAGAAGGCTCTCCAAATGCTGGAAATGGACAGTCTAAAGTTGAACTGTCCCAGAGGCGACTCAAACTTTGATGGATCTCTGAAGATTCCTGGCTCTTCAGACTTCTTGTATTTGACCCCAGTCTTTGTATTCTTGTGGTATAGGCCATCACTCAAGGATCAGTCATCACATGACCCTCCTGTCTGTGTCTCTTCTAAGACAACACTCATTCTGGGTTAAGGCTCAATCTAGTCACCTTTTCAGACAACTGACCTTATTTTTAAATAAGTTTATTTTCAAAACTCCTGGAGACTGGATTCCACACATCATTTGGTGAGAGGCAGTCAAACAGCAATAGGTAATTACTGTCATGATTTTAACTGTTATGAAGCCTAGTGTTGGGTCACAGTTTCGAGCCACAGTCCTACAAACATGGGTCATGAAGTACTCTCCTTCGGAGACTAAATTCCAGAACATTATGCCTCTAAGTATCTTAAAAACATCTGGTCTTTCATCTCAGTCCTCTCAATGTAGTAACCAAAGCCTAATCATTATTAGTGAGTCCCATTCACTCTGATATCCCCAAATCTTGTTCTTTTTCTCTAAATCTTGGTGATTTTCAAGTACCTATACAAGGTCCTTCATTATACTGGAGTCTTGGCTCTGGGAATTTTTCTTTCTGTGATCTTACTGCTTTGCCTATGGTATTATGATCATAGCTGAAGGCTTTTTTTTTTTTATTATCAATTATACTATATTTTCAGTGGTCATATTAATTCTACTAACTGGCAATTATCTCTGATATTTTGAGCATGTTCATTCCAGCTTCCTAGCACCAGTCTACTGACTTAAGGAATCTCTCAATTATGTGCAGTAGTTTTACTCCAGTAAAAAAAAAAAAAAAAAAAAAAAAAAAAAGAGTCTCTCTAGACTCATTCATTTAAGATTTATAAAAAAATGAAAACCCATAGTCATTTTACTAATACCTTCCATATACACTGAGATCCATTGCTATATTCACTCAAATTTCTTCTCGGTAAGCATCCAAATATAGGCATCATTTACACTGCCATTGTCACTGTTGACTCTAATCTATAAATACAAAAGAAAGGGTTGTCATTATTACAATCTATTCATGTTCATCCTTTCCAAGAGCTTGTTTCATGTCATCTCTACTCTTGTTAATCTCTGAAATTACCTCCCACTCCATCTTCACTGCATTGAGGATAGTAATCCTATTTCCTTTGGAAAAATGACAGCAATCACAATAGGAATTTCACACCTCGCATGTATGCATGTACATGAATAACATAATACAGGCTTTCCACTCACAAAAAATGTGTGCTCATAGTTTTTTGAGTTATGACTATGTATTTACATTACATTGGAGGTTCAATCTAATATTAGGCATTTAAATTATATAAAACTCAGTAGCTTAAATACCAAAATATTATATTAGAATACTGATAAGTTGAGGAATTGTCTATACTCTGAAAAAGAGTTATAGTTTCAATTACATTATCATCTATAATATACGAAGATGTGACAGAGTCAGATTATTTATATATCTAATGGTGTGAAATATTATATTAATCAGAGGAAATACTTTTATTCATTTTGAAATGATCAGTATATTTAATTTTAATGAATGTTTTATATTTTTTTTTACTAGATCTATTCTCTCAGCATATGCTTGTGTTTTCCAACTAATGTTGCCAATTTCAGTTTTCTGACTCAAATATTTTTATTTCATAAGGGCCACAGTTTTAAATGAAAAATGCAAAAAATTAAAGGAAATAGGGTAGAGTGATGGCTTAGCTTTTAAGGCATTTGACTGCAAAGCCTAAGGATCCTGGTTTGATTCCTGAGGATCCAGTTATGCCAGATGCACAAGGGGGCACAGGGGTCTGAAGTTCATTCGCAATGCCTAGAGGCCCTATTGCACCTATTCTCTCTTTCTCAAATAAATAATTGATGAGTATGTTTTAATTAAAGAAAATGCATATATTTTATTATTCAATGGTAAAATATTATTTTCTCATTAACTTTAACATATTTTAAGATGTATAATACTAGGCTAAAACTTTATAAGGAGATACATTGCTTATCTAATTTATGAAGCTTTAGCAATCCTTAAAAATATGTCTAAGTCATTTGTATTAAATCCATGGAATTTTAAACACATATCTACAAAAACTTATAATATAGACATTGTCTATTTAAAATGTAAACTGAAGTGTGAATGATTTTCTTAGGATTTTTTATTACTCCGATAATTCTGAGATTTTGTAAGATTAAGCCATTGGATTTTATCAGGATATCC
This sequence comes from Orientallactaga sibirica, assembly GCA_036365145.1. NCBI lineage: Eukaryota > Metazoa > Chordata > Mammalia > Rodentia > Dipodidae > Orientallactaga > Orientallactaga sibirica. The sequence goes on from JAEOAD010000024.1 coordinate 28,362,602, forward strand.
TTTTAGATTGTTCATCATTTATTTTCAGATGCACAATGCAGGGGTGAGAAAGTTAGACATAGGAACACAGTGGATTTAGTAAAAGGTCTCCTGAAGCATGCTGTACAGCTCCAACAGCAGGCAGCATTACTCTTTTCAATCATTACCCATGATTAATGGGTAATATAATTCTTGTGTGCATTGTTACATTACAGAGTCCTATCAATCCAAAATTCCATTGTTACAAGTAATAAGCTCTGTGTATAATAGCAGACACATTAGCACAGAAATGTTTCTGTTTTGTCACAAATGTATTGTAGAAGCTGTTTAATACTTGTTTGCTTATCCATAATGGTACAAAATGCATCTCTAATTACTGTCATGGGGCTTAGTCTATAGCATCTGGTGTGGAATGAAAAGGCTTGTATCTAGGCTTACAAGAGCAGAATATATATCATTAACCATTGTTGTAAAGCCATGCATTCTATCTAATAACCTCCTCACTATATGAACAGAGTAATGAGTAAAAACATAGTTGAGACCATAGAAAAATGAAGAAAATATTATATTTGATTAAAATATTTGTTTCTTTTACTAAATAAAAACAAAACAGATACATAAAAATCTTGTCATCAAAATCATTACTCACCACAGTGGATGATCTAATATGTATTTAATCATAACTTACAAAATGTCCAAAGGTGGTGAAAAGATAGCAGGAATAAACCCTTGCCTGAACATTGTTTTATATTTTTATTTTGTTACAAATATTGAAAACACTTCATCTCTATAGTGTCTTATAGTGTGAATAATTATGGGTGATATATTAAAAATCAACCAAAAGAGTGGTCCAAAATATAAATCCAAATTTAAAAAAATCCTATAAAGAAATCTTACCAACACAAAATAAATTTATACAATTAGATAATTCATTTTCTTGGATATGAAGATTAAGCAGGTATAATTTTCTTTAATGCTACTTATTTAAAATATTAAAATATGCTTTCCTGGACCTATGTAATTTTATTTATAAGTCATTGAAACAATCACAAAAGTAGGAAAATAGAATACCCTTGTCAAGAAAAAAAGTAGGGAAAGTAGTCTACTAGACATTACTATAGCGTTTAATGCCTATGTAACAACATAGGCTCAGCTTAGACACAAGAAGTGACATATTAATCAATGCAACAGGAGAAAAAAGAAAGAAATATATCAATTTTCTATTTCTACACCAAAGCAAAGTTGGCTTATTAATAAACAAGAAGTGTAAACATGGACTCTTACCTAATTGAGGTTGAGATGTCTGAGCAGCCAGAAAAAAAAAAAAAAAAAAAAAAAAAAAGAAGGATGAATAAAGTTAAACCCTATGAAGGGAAAATTTTCCAATTAATAAAATGTATAAAAATAATTACACCTGTCTAGGCAACTCATGGCCTAAGTTACTCATCAGCAAACAACCTGATGTGATGCTCACACAAGTGCAGTAGTGGCACACAGCCATGGTGGGTTACCAACGGCTCTAGATTTGGCTAGCAGATCTGCTCAGTGGAATGGAAACCATACCTGGAAATAGGAAACAAGTCAGAACCGTATGCAAAAATGACCCCACTCTCCAATATCAAGATCCCCCAACAGTAGGATACAAGAGGGCCTACACCTACTAAATTCTCCCTAAATTAATAATTGTTATCCATGCATTTTGCACTGACCTCTCTCTCAATTGGAGAATCTGCTTCTCTCTATCAGGTGGAGGCAGAACCTGAGGAGAGGATCCACCCATAGCACCATATCAGGGCACCAGATGAAGCCATTGAGTTATAGGGGAAATGAGCAAGAGTGCTGCTTTCTTGGTGAGCCTGGTACCAGCACAAGGGTTGAAAGAGATAGACACAAAGGAATCTCAACTCCTACCAAATCAGATCTCCAGAGACACAGACTCAAAAAACCTTGTCACTGAAATAGACCTAAAATGTGCCTAACATGGCTCAGGGAAACTTGCGGAAGAGGGGGCCAAAAGATTGTTAGAGCCATGACTTGGGTCATTATACACAGAGTCATTGCCTCTCCTGCATAACTGATGGCTACCACATAGGGCAAGACCCATATAACCCATGAGGGAAGCACAGCGAGAAGGCTAATGGTACCATCATGGCTGTATATATACATAACTAATAAAAAATATATTTTAAGGAAATGATTACAACACCTGAATTTGCCCAAGATGCTGACACACCTAATAAACATTTCTAGGTCTGGACAATAGGGATGAAGAGGTGGGAAGGGAGGGTTGGGGGGGGCAAAAAATTGGACCCAATTGTAAATGGTACCACAAAATCCTATATCTGAAAGACATACTAAAAGGCTGAACCTTCATCAGGTGCTTAGAGAGAACACTCTCTAGGGGCCTAGAGAGGGTATGATGAAGACTAACCTCAATCTTCTGTTTCTCTCTCACACTCACTGTTCTTTCTCTTCTCAATCTCTCTCTCTCTCTCTCTCTCTCTCTCTCTCTCTCTCTCTCTCTCTCTCTCATACTATCTATATTTTTCTTCTTTCTTTTCCCTTGGCACTGACCTGTAACTCCCAGTACCAGCCCTGGCAGATATAGAAGAGGTGGGAAGTATCATTGTAGGCAGTTAATTATCTTCTGGTATTAGCAGTGGATCTTGGTTTTGCTTGATTTTTTCTATCATCTGTAAACTAAAGCAGATTCTCCAATCAAGAGTGAGAGAAACTTGGGTTTGCAGGGATATACAAAGATATTTGAGGGATTTTTGGTGTGCAAGCCCACTCTTCTCCTCCAGAGAGCAGTAGGAGCTTCACTCTGAAGTAAGAACTTCTTGACTATGGGAATCTCACTTGGTTTCCAGGACCAGATATGAGTTCTCTCTCACTGAGTGGGTCTCATGTCCAATCGGAGAACAGTTGGTTACCCACAGAGTCTGTATGCCACTATTGCACAAGTGGGTACTTCTTGTCCAGCTGGCTGATTTCATAGTCTCTAGGGTCCCCTGCATGCTCTTGATGATCATTTTCTTCCAGCACTATCAGGGCTATCTAGTAGAGAGTTAGTATGCAATTTTGACCAAGCAAGGTAATCCAATGTCCTATGACCATGTCCTGTGGGGTTTTCAACAATAGTGTCTTACTTTTTAGATCTGACAGGTAAACAAGCATTTTGGCAGTGGCCTACATTGTTTTGGGAACTTCATGGGTCTCCCTGCCCAACAGCTCCCCATGGGAGCAACCTAATTCTGGAGCATGCCAATTCCTAGCCAGAGTCTGTGGTCTTAAGGTTAAGCTTTATCCACCTCTGTCCAGCTTGTTCCCACACTGGCCTTTATTGGTGGTTTTATCTTGTACAATGCTCATCACAAGGAGAGTTTCTAAGGAACTTATCTATGTTGTATTAACATCTATATAATTCCCTATCCACCATCCTTACCCCTTACACCTTCATGACTACCACCCACAATGTTCTTCCTCCCCTAACTTGTCATCCTGTCCTCTCTCCGTATTTCTTCTCTCCACTTGTCTCAGTCTACTTTTATGCCCATTTTTCTCACACGGACTACCATTTGCACTCATCTCTAATGAGTCCAAGTTAGGAATTGCAGGTGAGAGAGCACATGAGGTATTTGTCTTTCTTTGCCTGAATAACCACATTTAGAATTTTTTTTTCCAAACTCTATCCACTTATCTGCAAATTTTATTATTTAATAATTCCTTATCACTCAGTAGAATTCCATTGTATATATATTCCACATCTTTATCCATTCTTAAGTCGATGAGCATCTGGACTGTTTCACGTTCCTAGGTATTGTAAATGGAACAGCCACAAATGTGGCTGACCAAGTATCTCTGTAGTAGAGTGGAGTCTTTATGGTACATGGCCAGAAATGGTATTGCTGGATAAAATGGTGAATCTATTTTCATCTTTTTTTTTTTTTTTAATGGAGTCTCCATACTGATTTCTATTGCAGTACAAATGTGCACTCCCACCAGCAGTATTTAAGGCTTCCTCTTTCCCCACAGCCTCACCAGAATGAGTTTTTATCCAAATTTTCAATGAATACCATCCTGACTGGAGTGAGATGATATCTCAAAGTTGTTTTAATTTGCATTTATCTGATGACTAAAGATATTTGCATTTGTTCCTTTGAAAATTCTCTGTTCAAATCTCTATTCCATTTTTGATTGGCTAGTTTGATTTTTTTCTTGTGTATTTTTTGAGTTCTGTGTAGATTATAGGTTTTAGATCTTTGTGGGAGGTATAGCTAGTAAAGATTTTCTCCCCTTGTGTGGGTTGTCTGTTGACTATGTTGATGGTTTGCTTGACAGTACAGTACCTTTCCAGTTTCATGAGGTCCCTGTGGTTATGTGTTGATCTAATTTTCTGTGCTACTGGGGTCTTAATCAGGAAGATTTTCCCTATGCCTCTACTGTGGAGTGTTCTCACTATTTTTTTATACTAGATATATTTTTTTAGAGTTTTGGGTTTTATATTGAAGTCCTTAATTCACTTAGAGTTGACTTTTTTGCAGGGTGAGAGAAGTGTTTCAAATGTCATTATTCTACAAATGGTTATCCAATGTATCCAATGCAATTTGTTGAAGATGGTGGTATTCCTCCAGGGCATATTTTTGGTTCCTTTGTCAAAGATGAGGCAGCTATATTTATTTTGATTTAGAGACAAGTCTTCTATTCCATTAAGCTGTATATCTGTTTTTGTGTTCTATGCTGTGTTAAATATTATGGCTTTATACTATATCTTGATATTAGGTATGGTGATACCTCCAGATTTATTTCTTTTATTGAGGATATTTTTGGCTATCTGATGTCTGCTGTTCTTCCATATGAATTTTGAGATTATATTTTCTATCTCTGTGAAAAGCATTGCTTGATTTTTTATTTGAATTTTATTGAATCTGTGTAATGTTTTGATAGGATGGCCATTTTTATATTAGATTGTTCTAATCCATGAGCGTGGAACCTTTTGATCCTCTCATATCCTCATTACCTTCTTTCTTCAGTGTATTTATGTTTTCTTTGTACAGGTCTTTCACTTCCTTGGTTAGTGATATTCCAACTTATTCAAATATCTGTGACTATTGATAATGGGATAGTGTCACTTATCATTTTCTATACATTTATCTTTGGTGTATAAGATATAAAGCTACAGGGTAACCACACAGTATATGGTACTTTACAAACTCTACTACTACTTCCATTGAGAAAGTTGAAGAAAATAAAAATGTTTTATTTTTATAAAGTTATTTTGGGAAAATTTTTCTGAAGCTTGAATAAAGTACTCCCTCCAGGGTTTAGAAACAGCTTTAGGGCAGATAGAAACGTGGCTTGGAGGGATAGTTTTCCCTTTACACTATTTTATATTATTTTATATTTTGAGCCTTGTAAATGTTTACCAATGTGATTCCTCTTCTGAATAGTGATGTTTAAAAGCCTCTCGTTCAATAATAAGGTAACATTATTGAAGGTGCATACGCTGAAAGATGCCCCAAGGAGCCAAGCCATTATTGAGCATTTGAGCAGTGTAACTCTGACTATAGGTGTTTCATATTTTTCCTCCGTTGTGACGAAAATTGCTCCTTTGCCAATTATAAATGGTTCCATTCTGAACAGAGCCAGATTCTTGTGGAGTAATTTGTGGTCTCAGTGCAACCACCCATACAGTGGCTTTGCACATTTCTTAGGCTGCAACACAGGTTGCACTGCACTAGAAATTGCTTGCCATTTACTCTCCTCCACAATCATATACAGAGATGTTTTACTCTTACTTTAAGATTCAGAAGCATATTTTGCAGACTGTTTCAGAATTAGAGTAGTACTGGAGCTCACTGGCAAGTTAAATAAATAAATGTTAAAGTTACCTACAAGTAGAATTCTTAGGATGCCTATTTTAACTTAATTTTGATAAATTCTGTTTGTCCTTTATTCTTTTGAGCAGTGGAAATTCAACTTCTGTGTTTTCTTTGTGCAACCTCGAATGCATCTTTGTCCTGTGTTCATTTATTGATCATGAAGCAAAGTTACTATTTCCATATCGTTTAGCAAAAAACTAAATTATTTCCTATCTTGTGTTTTTCTTTCCTAATTCATTAATACATTTATATTTACTGAAAGTCATTCTCCATTCCCCTTACCATTCAACAAACCTACCAAGACTACCAAGACTCAGGGAATCTTGTGAAAGAGGGGTTGGAAAGATTGTAAAAGCCACAGGGTGGGAAGGAATATTCGGATGTATCCTGCCCACCCCCCACCCCCCCACACACAAATTCTTACTGCTGCTTTCACAACTCATAACCAACAATACAATGTTGAATACTAGGAGTCCTATTGAGGAGAACCCTCAGTGGAATGGCGGTACAGAGGAAGGAACTATTGGCACCAACACATTATGTGTCCATGCAAAGTTTCTACTTAATAAAGAAGTGTTTTCTTTTCAATAATCTATAATAGCTGCATGCCAGAGTATTGATTTTGCTTTTTTTTTTTCTTTGTTATAACCACACAAGGTATAGATTTTTCTATGCACATTATTTAGATTTTATCTCAAATATCCTAAAATTAATATTCAAACTCAATCTTTTCTAGATTTGTATTTTTTTCTTTAACGTTGCACAAGAACATTAAAAAAAAAAAAAAAAAAAAGATTTGAATCTGTGTGTGTTGGCATAGACCTGTAATCCCATTTGGGTGGTCAAAACAAAATGATCACAAGGTCAAAATTACATTTATCTCTATAACAGGTTGAAAATCAGCCTGGGATATATGAGACTGTATCTACAATCAGGTACAGGTAAACACACACAAAACACAAGCTTTTATTTTATTTTATTTTTTCACCACAAGATTTTATTATTAAATTTCTGATATAATTTAGCACCTATTTTTTGATTTGGTGTTTTCTAATTCAATTGCTATGAGTAGAAATATAACTACTTTATACTATTAAACTAAATTACCACTGCCAATCATAATGTGTGTATATATGTGTGTGTGTGTGTGTGTGTGTGTGTGTGTGTGTGTGTGTGTTATATTCTGTGTATATTCACATGACACATAAGACATACGATCTCTTCTTTTAAGCTTATCAGGTAATTTTCCTTGATTTCCATTTTTCCCATATTACTGAACTTGGAACTGTTTAAATTAATTATATTAATTATATATTTTTTACCTTCCGTTACTACCCCTGTTTCTTCCTTTAAGGAAATGTCCAATTTATTTTGGCTGCTAGGCTTGTATAATAAGGTGCTTTAATTGTGAATTATAATAGTGAAATATAGTTATTAATATTCAACTCAATTAATGTTGGCTTTAGTCCTTCCATGTATGATGATAAGTTAATCATTCATGCTATCTTTATTTTTACCCTAATGCCTCTATATGACTTTACTATTTAGCTGTGATACCAGCATGATCAATATTTTTCTCTTTAAATTTATATATCATGCTATTATATATTATAAAAACAATCACGTGCTCAAGTATTTTAAGTTGTACATATTAGCCACATAGAACTCCCTTTGTTTAAAAGGTATTCTTGCTTACTTTTACCTTTCTTTATTTATAGGCATTAAGCAGGGCAAATCAATCTTACCCATTTCCTTGAGTAATCTGATGATGTTTTCCTGCCTTTTGTTAACACCAAAGGTATATTTTCTCTGATTCTCTTTCAAACAGTCACCCAATCCCTGTTGCCCTAAAGGATCATTTACTGTGATAATAAGACAATGAGCACAGCAGAACTGTGGCATGTAGTCTGCAAATGGGGAACATACGAGGTACCTGCGAGCTACACTCATGGGCCGTGCCAAATGGAGCACACTGATACACATGGCTCTACTATCTCTCAGTTAACTAGAGGGTTACAATCATCCAGATCTTTCTTATGGAGTGTGAATAACTCTTCAAATGACTCCTCTTTCTCTGGGCTAAATTATGTTCACACTCAGTGTTTTTGTTTTGTTTTCTTTTAAACATGAAAAAACATTTTGCTATCAACAATTTGTTAGCTGTTTCTTTCTTTCAACTGAGTAATATCACTGTCATAGCAGCATTAGATGGGAGAGGAAGAGTAACCAGAGTAGGTGATATAGTAACAGACTAGAGAGCTAGAAAGGGGGAACAAATCAGATAATTACAGATTAATTCTTTCTGATATAGCTACAGTTTTACTCCCATATGAAGCCAGACATTCTTTGTATCATGTATTCATATCACCTTTGAAAAGTCAAAGCTCTATATAGGTCAGAGCTATTATTAGAGCCATTACTGATGTCGTGGGGCCTATCTAATAAGTAGCATCCTGATGTGGATATTTCCAGGTTGTCTGGATAAGCATTCATCAATTCCCCCTTGTACAACCTCACACTGATTTTTCCCCCTTTGACTAAGAGGGCTTGGGTCACCTTAATGGAATGTGCTCTCTGTAGCTCAATAGCCATGGGTGTAAACAGGTAATTTTGAAAAGATCCATGCTGATTAATGATTAGGTTTGCAAAGTGGGGAAGACTATTATGTACGCAGGGGGTAAAGAAATCATATGGCTCACAGTAAGTGAATTTTGTATGCGATTATGTTGCCTCTGAATTGCTGCTGTGTGTGATTAGTATAGACATTTTTAACAAAACCAAACTAGAAAATAAATGATACACAAAGTTTTGTGAAATTCCTATTATTTTGCTCTAATTTCTCTTGAATCTACTACCTATAAACATAATCCTAGACCCATTGAATGAATATTTAATTCAGGTACAGTAATAGGCAAGATAATAGAGGGGAGCAGGATATCATAACATATAAGTGACGTTGGGAACCTAGTTTCATTTTATAATGTTCAGATTTTAATTGACACTAAATACATATTTGGGTGTACTCATTTTTTTATGAAGTTCATAATTACATAATTATATCAAATTGAATAACACTTTCATTATACACATCCATTCATATGTAAAATATATATTTAAATATGCTTTCTGATTGTGTACAAATGCACAAACTTGTTTTTGCATTATTTTCAGATATTTGCTTTGCATTATATCTCTTGTGTTTTTGATAATCACTTATCATAGTATATCACATATAAGTATACATTAAAGTTAATCCAGAGGCTGGGGAGATGGCTCTGTGGTTGAAGGTACTTGATCCACAAATGGGCTGACAAAAGTTCAAATCTCCAGCAGTAATATAAAGCTGGAAACCAAAGTGCACAGGTTTCTGTAATCCTAACATGACTGCGGCACTGGGGTGGGTGAAAATGGACATAGGAATACCTTGAAACTCAAGGGACATTTAATCTGCCCTTCCCAGTGGTAAACGACAATGGGAGAGACCCAGTCTCCAACAAGGTGCAGAAAGAGGACCAAAAAGGCCACTGTTTTCCTTTTAGTCCTCACAGAGGCATTGGGACGCATATTCCCAAGTTATATTCACACATACATACATACATACATACATACATACATACATACATACATACATACATACATACACAGAAGTGTAAAAATAATTACCGATCTAAATAAACTGTAAAATGGCTTCAATAGTTCATCTTTTGAATGATTTACTTAAAAAATCTTAACAAGTATATACATTATTACATAAAATACTTTTCAGGAGGATATTTCAAGAATGACTATCATTCCTCTATACTTACAAATGATCCACTCAGTCATACTTGGGGATATGTTGGAAACATTATTCATATTTTCAGACTTTTTGCTATTCTAAATTCTCAATATGTGACCTTATGCTCTTTATAAATCAAAGAGTTTTATTCAGTTCCATTTCTGGTTGCTACAAGGTCTAAGGAATATAACACTAATGTCTGGGTAAAGCAACATGGATGTCTCAAGCCTTCCAGGTAAACACAAAGGAAACCAGTTCAAGGCACAAAGGAATAGGATTTGAGCTCTTTACTTTGTAATAGTCCACTTGCATGAGTACTAATTCAATCCCAAGATGCCACACAAACTCCTGCAAGAGAGTGTTAATTCACTCCTAATAGTGAGTCCTCGTGCCCTAATTACCATTCACCCATTCATAGAGGAACCATTCTGAAAGTTCCCCCCCCCATAACAACAATTCCACACTAAGGATCAAGTTTGCATCATGAGGACATTTGGGGAACAAAAGTCATCCAAGTCATGTAATCTGATAGCAACGTGTCTACCATAACCTCATGTAAGTGACAGTAAATAATGAAAAGAGTACATGAATCATTAGTGGTGAGCACCTTGTCGTAATAATGAATGTGTACTAACTGAAGCAACTTGTCACTTCAGGTCTTTGCTAGTGCACCTGCTACATGTGTTGTGGTCATTTTTATTGAAACCAAAACACTTGTGTTTTATTCTTCAGTGATGAAGACCATTGCAGACATCCTTGGACTCTCTCTTTCCCTCTATCTGCTTTGTCATTATGTGTACTTTGAGCAGGGCAAGCCTATGTCACTGTGTATGTCTTTGAAGATGAACATGGATGTGATATATTCATGAACTTCTACCAGTTACAAAGATTTCAGAAACAGATCAGAGAACAATGTTATGACATAGAATCCTTGAAAAATAAAGCAAAACAACAACACAATTCATAGATATGTTTCCAAAACATCCCCTAGGAAATAGGATATGTAGAACCCACATACAATTTTAGCTGGAATAGAAATAAAGATGGACATTTACCATGATAAATCACTTTGAGACAAACTGTGCCACCCCCTACTTTTTGCAGGGGATGGATGTAATCAAATTGATTTTAGGGGAAGCATTTTCATTTTTTTTCACTCTAAAGATATATCAATTTTTGCCCAGCTCCTTTCTTTTTCTTTCTCATCTGCTCTAGAATCTAAAAAAAATATTCAAACCACTTGAAATTTAACAGCCAGGAAATCCCTCAAAACATTTTGTAGTGTATGTGTAATTTAAGAAATAATGTCCTCAGTACAGCACGTATAGAGAGTAAGTATTGCTTTAAACAATCACACAGGTCTGAGAAAATGCTGATCTAAATTAGAATAGGAGGAAAGTTACTAGCACAGACAGATTAAAAGTAAGGGAAGATGGGCTGGTGAGATGGCTTAGCGGTTAAGGCACCTGCCTGCTAAGCCTAAGAACACTGGTTCCAATCCACAGGTCCCATGTTTAGCCAGATGCAGTGACACAAGGGTGCAATTCCGGACTTGATCACAAGGGGGTGGAGGCATCTGGAGCTGAGAGGCTGCTGGCACGCCCATTCTGTATCTTCTTCTCCCTCTCTCTCTGTCTCTCTCTGTGTTTTTCTCCCGCCCCCCACCAAAAAAAAAAAAAAAATGTAAGGGAAGATGAACTAGTGTGTGACTCTACCTCCAAAAACAAAAGAAGGAAACATCATCATCAACAACAATGTAAGGGAACCAAAGCAGAAATCTAAATGACTGTGACTGTTACAAGTATGGATAAAGTGTGAAAAATACCTGCTTAGGTAAAGATAGTACTGTCACATAAAGATGAGTACACATTTTAACTCACATTTGTTGTCAAATAAATATTAGAATATTAGAATTGCTGTATCATGTAAAATAGGAAACCGGTCATTGCTTTTTTGGCTCTGTGACATGACAAGATTGCCAAATAGCATTTTCACATCTATCTGGGAATATGGATGTTGTTTGTTAATTTTTTCAGAAAAAAAAAAAATCAAACACTTTATTTAAAAAACAGTCCTTCATTCTGAAATAAAACAAACTCATCAGCTTTCCAAGAGACATTGATATTGTCCAAATGGATCTGTTATACTGATGAACCACATTAATGTTTGTGCTTAGTTAACCATGAATGAACCACTGAGGATATAGGTAGGTAAACTTTGGTGAACTGTTAGTGTTATAGTGAGAAATCACTGACCAAGAGCAGTTTGTGGGGGTTGGGGGAGAGGTGTATTTTGGCTTAAAGTCTCGAGGGGAAAGCTCCATGATGGCAGGGAAAATGATGGCATGAGCAGAGGGTGGACATCACCCCCTGGCCAACATAAGGTGGACAACAGCAACAGGAGGGTATGCCAATACCCATAAGCCCTCCCCCAACATTACTCTGCCTCTAGGAGGCGTTAATTCCCAAATGTCCATCAGCTGGGAACCTAACGTTCAGAACACTTAAATTTATGGGGGACACCTGAATCAAACCTCCACAGTAAGCCATGTACTGAATCTCAAGAATAAATTCCTTCATTGTTAACATGCCATTTGCTTAAGAGCCCATTGACCAAGCTTAATATGGAAAAGTTAAAACATAAGGCTGACTGACAGTCAAATAATGAGCAGTATTTTTCCAGTAATTGTTGAAGGTATCCTCTGAAAATTAGTTTGAGCGTGTGTGTGTGTGTGTGTGTGTGTGTGAGAGAGAGAGAGAGAGAGAGAGAGAGAGAGAGAGAGAACATTTCATGGGCAGAAAATAGTGTGAAAACTTAGAGCCTGTGGTATAGCTATTTCAAGCAAATTGAAATCCTGAAGGGAAGAGGCAGTTTCATAAGGCTGACTCAAAAAACTGAAGAAGCATATCATTCTTATAAAACTTGTGTAATCTACAAGGCTCAGAAAGCTGAGGAAGTTAGAAAAATCACAGGACCCTGCCCAAAATAATGAAAGCAGTAAGCAATTACTGGGGAAAGATTGTCATTATCACAAGATTAATTCTCCATATCCAGGAGCATGGGAGATCTTTCCATTTTCTCAAGTCCTCCTTAATTTCTTTCTTGAGTGTTTTTATGTTTTTGTTATAAAGTTCTTTCATCTCCTTGGTTAATGTTATGCCAAGGTTTGTTTGTTTGTTTGTTTGTTTGTTTATTTATGTATTTATTTATTTATTTATTTATTTATTTATGCTATTGAAAATGGGGCAATGTTGCTTATTTCCTTCTCTACATCTTTGTCTTTTGCATATAGAAAGGGTATTGATTTTTGTGCACTGGCTTTGTATCCTGCTAGTTTACTGAAGGAGTTAATCACTTTTAACAGTTTTGAGATGGAGGGTACTGGGTCACTTATGTATAGAATCATGTCATCTGCAAATAGGGCTAGCTTAACTTCTTACTTTCAAATCTGTATCCCTTTTATTTCTTTCTCCTGTCTTATTACTTGAGTTAGTCCTTATAGTACTATATTGAATAGCAGAGAATCGAGTGGACACCCCTGTTTTGTTCCTGATCTAAAATGGAATTCCTTCAGTCTCTCCCCATTAAGTATTATTTGTGCTTTAGGTTCTTTATATATAGCCTTTATTATGTTGAGATATAGACCACCCATGCCTCGTCTCTCCAGTGTTTTGATCATGAAACGATGTTGCATTTTGTCAAAGGCCTTTAATGGAGCTACCTGAATGCTGGTCAGGGGAGTATGATAATGAGAATATACTCTAAATCTAAAGTGTTGGAATGGGGAAAGAATTAAAGCATGTATAAAGAACCTCTGTCATCCTGGATCATGAAGCCTTGGGGCATAAGGGTGGGTGGGATCAGACTAAGTGCCACAGAAGCAGAGACTTAGTAATATAACCTCTCATTCCTTGAGCCAAATGTAAGGCTCTGAGACAATGCAAGGGAAATCACTTCCTAAAGTACTGTCTCAGATGAGTCGTTAAGAACACTTACTTTTCCCTGGCTTGGTTTCCTAGAAATATCATGTACTGGAAGACAATAGAGAAGGGCAGATATTACTGAGGGAACATATTCCAGAAGAAAAGCTTTCTCAGTGGACCCTCTCTGAAGTCTAAATGAAATTGGTCCCTTTCTACATGTTCTCTTTATCCTTTATATTTCATTTTCATACAATTAGTGTTAGTGATTTGCTCACTTGATCATAAACTCTTTCAAGGCAGAAATCTTTTGAAGAACATATTCCCTGAACAAGCACATCAGCTCTCGAATATTAACACTTAAATAATCTCCACTCCTTTCTTTTACATCCAAATTCTTCAAACATGAAAAAGCTTTTCTGTGGTGAGTCTGGTTGTGTGTGTGCACATGTATATGTGTCAGTTACATGGGTTGTGGCATGTGATGTGATGTGAGTATAACACATACATGCGTGTGTGCAACATGCACGAGTGTAAAGGACAGAGGAGAACTTTAGGTGCCTTCTTCTATCACTCATTCACTTATTTCTTGAGATGGATTGTCAATCTAGAGTCCCCCTTTTCAGTCAGCCAGGTCCAGAGATTCTGTGATCTCCACCCCCACAAACAAACAGGACTTGAATTTTAGACACCATACCCTCCTTTTTACATGAATGTTTGGAAACTGAATGTGGACAGTCTCAGATATGTTCAGGACATCATGTTTGAGTGGTAAGTATTGGTGTTACCTGAGGAGCCATCTTTCCAAGTCCAGAAAAGCTTTTTATAATAGATTGTATACCTGGAACTTCAATAACAAAAAATCATTTATACAGGTTTATAAAACATGTAAACTGGAATATAAAATCTTTCCATATTCATTCACCTTATTCATAGGGCCTTCCCTTTGAGTTTCTATGTACAAGATCTGTTTCACTGATGTCAAGTCAATAAAAGACATGTGCCTCTAATATTTAACACATTTGACATTATTGACCAGGGCCTAATGTATCTTAGTTCATATTTTTTCAGTAACATGGACCTCACTATATGGTAAAAGAAATCACAATATCTAAATACAGCTAGAAGGATACTTTGACCACTAAGAAATATTTTAATCTCCCTTACCATCACACAGACTCACTTTTCATTTCCAGTAAATTACCAAGGCACTACAGGACAGGACAAAAAATCATTCACAGTATGGGATCCATAGGATTTTGGAAGCTTTATGTTATGTACAATTCCAATGAGTGAATACATATATGAATAAGATAAATCCATCCATCGCTCTGCATAGGTGTCTGTGTATATTCATAGATCAGTGTGCATGGGTGTCTGTGTATATCCACCATTAATTAATGTCACCACTAAGGCAGAAGCAATCCATAGTGAACCAGGCCCCGGACAGATTTCAGAGACACAATTAAAGAGGAATCACAAATATATTCAGAGGCACGTTCATCCTCCATAAGCTCTGACAGGGATTAGTCATGGCTTTCAGCAAAGACACATGACCTCTCGGCACAGGCTGCTAAGGTTCAAATAGTGTAGCAGCAGTAGCTGCCTGACTCTCCCTAGAGATTCAGCTCTACTAGGTTCTCTTGGTGATTGAAGGACTGCTTTATTTCCAGCTGTTGATTTTGAAGGTCAGTCATAACCTTGTCTTTCTGTCAGTTTCCTCTATATCTAGTGGATTTTACCACAAATTTAAATGATAGAATACATGTCAGAATTCCCGACAGTTTCTAATTTCCACTGGAGTCTTCCTAACATACCTATATTCCACCTTTGGTTTATGTGATAAATGGACCTAGTTTACCCTTGCTCCAGTACTTATTTATTAAGTGGACTTATTAGTATTATTATTCAGCTTTATAATAGAATGTACAATTTATTTATTTTTATTTCATTTTTTTATTTTTTTGGAGCCAGACATAGAGACAGAAAGAGAGAGAGAGGGAGAGGGAGACAGATAGAGAATGGGCACGCCAGCAGTCTCTCAGCTGCTCTGAAAGAAATCCAGATGTGTTCGCCCCCTTATGGGCAAGTGTGGCATTATGCCCTTGCATCACTTTGCATCTGGCTAAACGTGGGACCTGGAGATTGGAACCCGGTTCTTAGGCTTAACAGGCAGGTGGCTTAACAGCTAAGCCATCTCTCCAGCCCAATTTAGTTGTTTTATTTTTTTTTTCCACCTAGATTACCATGGTGAATCTCCCTTCCAGAGTCTGGGTACATGTGTCAGTGAGTCATTGAGAGGAAAGAACAAATTATGAAGTATCAGCCAGCTTATTGACTCCATTTCCAAAGCATGTCTCTAATCTACATGATAAGTATTATGATTTGTCTTCTGTTGCCATATATTTGTTTTGATTTTTTTTTCTGTGCATGACAGAAAGAAATTAAGGGACATTATTGGTTGATGAATCAAGATTCAGATGTGTAAACTGCAAGATGACTAGAAAATAATGCAGAGATAAAGTCAGTCAGGGATTGAAAAAAAACACAAGGAGGACTATTCTGAATGAGATAATTCTAAAATAACTACATTTTTCATAATATAAAAATGTAAATTGTAAATGAAGCAAATATTAAAAATAACAAAAAAAATAGATGCAACCATTAAAATGCCATGATGAGAGAAGGGAAGTCACTTCTGTTTGAAAAGAACTCTTTCAAGAAGATAAAATAAGGAACACAGTGAGAGGACACCATATAAGTGAGAGCTGGTTTCTGAAGCTCTGGTACTGTTTAACATATTTTGATACAAAATGTTATTCCCCATCCTTGGTGCTATTGGAAGGGGGAAGAACCTTTAAGGGGAGAGCCTAATGAGAGGTTTTAGGTCCTGGGGCATGCCTTCACAAATGGGAAAATGAAAACTGGCTTATTCTTTATCTTTCACTTCCTACCTCAAAGTGGGCAAGCCTTTTTCCAACATTCACATCATCATGTCCTACCCTACTGCAACTACAGTGCAGCAAGATTGGTCAGACATGGACTGTGATTCAAACTAAAACTTTTCTTTATATAAATTGATGAATTCAGGAAACTAATTACCCTGAATCTAAGACAATTAATGGATTTTAAATTAATATATTCTAAGTATATAACAATAAGTAAAATTTTAAGACCTCCTAGTGAATGCCACCTTATTATGATTAAATAAAAGTTCACTTTTTCTCAAATGTTGATTGTACAAAACATATTTCTATTGCTCTAAAAGTATTATACAAACTTTATCCTCAGAAACACACATTTCTTCTCGAATTTGAATCTACTGATGAAAGTAGGAAAGTTATATAACTTGTTACAATTATAAAAGTTAGACAACTATGCAGAAAAGCAGGAGAAAGATTGAAAGAGCCAGATATTGTGGTTGGGAAGGGCTACTCTGGAACTCTGTCTTCCAGACATAAAGTGTCCATTGTACTCATGACCTCACAGAACCTTCTATGACCAGTAAAAGACCTGCATAATATTGGACCCATCAATGTCCTCATGGATTATAGAAAAGTATAAAAACTAAAGGGAAAAAAGATAAAAAAAAAAAAAAAAAGACATAAACATAGAAGTAATTGTAAAAAAAAAAAAAAAAAAAAAAAAAAAAGGAGATGAGGGGACAAAGAAAAATTTAATGAGAAAAATGCCTTATATACATGTATGAAAATTGATACTAAAATTAAAAAAAATAAATTAAAATTGATTTAGAAAAATAAAAAATGTAAGAATCAAAAATAGCAATAAATCATAGAAATACACATGTGGTAGTAGACAGCCTTAGGTCACTGAGATGACCTTCCCAGTCAGGCATAGTTATGGAGGAATGGATGTTTATTGAAGCTTACAGATCCATTGGAAGTTCTACGATGGCAGAAGACGCTGTCTCTGATTTCACAGGTCCAAAGACAGAGAAAAAGCCACAAGCCAAAAGCCATGTGGTGAGCAAAGCAAGCACAGTTCATGAACTACAGGCTGAACTCAGGCATTCTGCATATCTTAGACTGGAATTTCAAATCACCACCACACCTTAGGGCTGGACCCTAACTTCTGGCCAATGACATCTCCACAAGCCAGGTGGCTGCAGATCTACCTTAAATATTAATAAAATCCTGAGTCTATTTGGGGGACATCTATTCAAATGACCATACATGAGTAGAATGTTAATCATGTAAGGAATAAAATTAGTGATAAGAAGTTTCTGATGAAAGGATCTGTTTATGGGTAACCACTGTTCTAGACATTTTAACTAAACATGGAAAACTGACAGTATAATTGCATTTACAGAATCAAAGATGGATCAGACCCTGAGCCACAGCCTGATATTTCCAGCTATCACAAACACAGGTTTTTTTTTTTTTTTTTTTTTCCTCTGAGCCAGATATCCAGAGACAGAGAGGCTCCCAAAACCTCATCATTGAAGTAGAACTAAAATGACCCCAATGTGGCTCAGGGAAATTCCCGAAGGAGGGGACGGAAAGAATGTTAGAGCTAAAAGTTGGGGCATTATGCACAGAGACTTGGCCTATCCCCCATAACTCTTGACTACCCCCACAATGCATGACCCACATTCCCCATTGATGAGGGTTCCTTTGGAAGATGGAGGGCAGGGAGAAGGACAATGGAGTCACCATTATGAATGTAAAATTAGAATAATATAAATAAAATAAATTATATTTTAAAAAATTGGAAACATGAAAAAAATTATCTACCGAGATTTTGCCATATAATACGAAAGGACATAAAGAGAACATAGGAACATAAATTTAATAAAACTGGGTTAAAATCTTATTTGATATATGAGAATGTAAATTATTTTAAAACAAATTTAATAGTCACTACAAAGAGAAATGTATGAGTAGCCATTCTAATATTCTAAGCAGACATGGAAACAAGGAAATAGCAACAATGAAAATTCAATTCCAAATTATAAGCACTAAACATAATCATAGATTAGATACCTGAGCAAGATAAAATACAATCCCTAAGGGTGAATACTTTTTATACTTGTGTTGATAAATATTAATGCTATGATAATAAACCCCACTTTAGTTCACCTACTGAATTTATTTTCAAACAAATCAAAGCAAGAATATTTTTACAATAACTATAAATATGAAAGATAGTTTTGTCCATATATTAAGAATAATTTTCTCTCAGGTTTTCTTGCACAATTTTGCATAATAAATACATATATTTGTCTTAAAAACTAACTCTGGCTGGGTGTGGTGAACACTTCTTTAATCCCTGAACTAAAGAGACAGAGGTAGAAGGATCACTGTGAGTTTGAGGCAATCTTGTTGCTACATAGTGAATTCTAGGTTGGTCTGCACTAAAGTGAGACCCTACATCAAAAAACTAAACACACAAGCACACATGCATGCAAGCACATGCACACTCAAAACACCTAACTCTGATTATACTGTACTAAGCAAAGAAGGGACTTGAGGTCTAGGGGCTCACTGAATATTAATATTAATATTAATACAGACTCACTTTGGAGAATGTCTTCATATGCTGAGAGTTCATTTTGCAAGTTATGATAATATCACTTGTTCAATTATTGACCATCCTGATGCAAACTTTAAAACATAACACAAGATATACCCATTTCTTCTCACTTACATATTCTTCTATGGGTACCCTAGTATCTATGTATTTATATTAAATTTATTTATTTATTTATTTTTTGGAGAGAGACACAGAAAGAGAGGGAGAGGAAGACAGATAGATATGGGAAAGCCAGCAGCCTCTCAGCCGCTGCAAAAGAAATCCAGATTCATTCGCCTCCTTATGGTCAAGTGCAGCATTTCACCCTTGAGTCACTTTGCATCTGGCTAAACGTGGGACCTGGAGATTGGAACCGCTGCAGATTGGAACCCGTGTTCCTAGGCTTAGGAGGCAGGCGCCTTAACCACTAAGTCATCTCTCCAGCCCTAAATTTATTTATTTATATATTTATTTTGTTTTTTTGAGGTAGGGTCTCACTCTGGCCCAGGCTGACCTGGAATTAACTATGTAGTCTCAGGGTGGCCTTGAACTCATGGCAATCCTCCTACCTCTGCCTCCCGAGTGCTGAGATTAAAGGTGTGTGTCACCATGGCCGGCTAAAATTTATTGTTTTTATATTAATCTCATTATTTTGAAGGCTACAATATCTAGGAAAAAAATTAGATTTTACTATTGTTGAGAATTTTATTTTTAAAAATGTAAAAGTACTAAACTTTCCATTACGTAAAAATGTATGAAAATTTTTGTTAACAACATTTTAAAAATATGTGTGTGTGTGTGTGTGTGTGTGTGTAAGTATGTGTGTGAATATGTGCAGTGTATGTACATGTGTGTGCAGACACAAATGCATGATGCATATACTAAAGGGTTCAGAGGAAGATGTTGGGTGAAATCTTCTATTACTTTTTCACCTTATTTCCCTGAGACAGACTTCATCTTGGAATACCAAGATTTTTTTTTTTTTCCGTTAGGCTCGATGAGCAGGGGGTGCAGGATGTCTTCCTCTTCCAATGTCACTCAGTGCTAGGGTTATAGGCGTGGACAGTCTTCGCTGTGTTTATGCTGATGCTCCAGCTTGAATACGGTCATCATTCTTCTGCAGCAAATGCACATACTTGCTGAGCCATCTCTGCAGACCTAAAATGAGCTTCAAAATATTTTCTCACTCATCACTTGAATTTCTTTTTAGCTTAATAAGGTTTTAAGATATTAGATTATAATGTTATTATATTGTACAATCATAATTATTTAAGCATACTGAAAAGTAGTGATGGAATGGATACAGACCATCAAAGACCTGATGACAGGGGAATTATTAAAATTTTGTAGAGATCACTCACTACAAGCTACCATCTGTATTTTATGCATAACTGTATGCAAAATCTCCTTAAATTTATTATGTTATCTATTATACATTTAATAAAATTCAATGGCTTTTCATTAAATATAATCATACTACTCAGTAATATATAATTGTGTTTTTAATTTGCATAAGAATTATGAAGAATAAGAAATGTGTTCAATAGTAAATACTTAGGCATTTTTTTAGTGATTCCTAAACTTGATTTAATACTTGCTTGGAATTATATAATTGTAAAAATGCAGCAGAATTTGAAATTATAGTTCTGTAAAGGTGAAATTGGACAAGAGATATTAATAGCACAAATAGAAGATAATCTCTTCTGACTGATTGCACAATTCAAGTCATAACTCCAGCATTCACTGGCTCTGTGGGGTTGAGTGTGATACAGACCCTCTTTCATTTACTTTATATATTGCATAGATTATTAACAAGGTTTATGTTGATTTTTGGTAGGGAAGGACCCGGATCACCTAAGAAAGCACCCTTTATACATGACTGTGACAGATTGTCTACATTAGGTTAGCCCCTGGGCATGCTTATGAGGGATTTATATGAGTAGATGGATTGAGATGGGAAGATCTGTCAACTGGGTAGTGCCATTCCACAGCCTGGGATCTTTAACTTTATAGATAGTAGAAAGCAATCAGAACACCCGTGTTCATCCCTCTCTGCTTCCTCGCTGTTGGACTGATGTGGCCACCTGCCTCAAGTTCCTGCTGCTGTGTCTCCTTAACCTGATGGACTGTAACCTTGAACTGGAAGCCAAATTAAATCCTTCCTTCTTAAGTTGCTTTTTGTCAGGGATTTAAAAATAGCTAGTAGAGAATAACTGATGTAGTATGTAATATAGTACTAGTGTTTATTCATGTAATTATCAATAAGATTACATTTTGTTTTAGCCCAACGGTCAATCATTACCTGAAAAAGGCAGCAGCAACATGTCATCTGAACTTTCTTATAGATAGCATCATGTAGATTCTGAGTGTTCCCTGTGTGCCAATTACTTGATTATCTTCTCAGATCGACTTAAGTGTATCAGGAGTAAAATATACATCTATAGTAATTAGTCTAAGGTGAAATAAAGGGTGAAATCACAGAGAATGTAGAGACCATTTCACAGTTTGCTTCCCATGTAGTCAGGGTGTGCTGTCCCAGGATTGCCATTCTACTGCAAGGCTCGCTCAACTCTGTCAGAACTTATGTTCCACAGTTAGTGATCTGAATTTATTCTGAAAACCCATTCTGCAGGGCTGGAGAGATGGCTTAGCGGTTAAGGCGCCTGCCTCCTAAGCCTAAGAATGCCGGTTCCAATCTCCAGGTCCCACGTTTACCCAGATGCAAAGTGACACAAGGGTGCAATGCTGCACTTGACCACAAGGGGGCACACCCATCTGGATTTCATTCACAGTGGCTGAGAGACTGCTGGCGTGCCCATTCTCTATCTGCCTCCCTCTCCCTCTCTCTCTGTCTGTCTCTGTGTCTCTCTCCAAAAAAAGAAAAAAAAAAAAAAAAAAAAAAATCCATTCTGCAAACTTTAGTTAGTAAATTTTAAAAGAATTCCAGTTACTAAAAAGGCCAATATCTTCTTATAAGACAAATTAAAAAATATCTGCACTAGCTACCTGTTTGCCACTATAGAAAAGTTGAATTTCGTAATTCAACTACAAAGCAAGAAGAAGGTTGGGAATTGCCTAAAGTAGTGAAGCCCTCACATGGCTAATCTATAATTTAAAGTGCAAAAGAGTACAATGGGTTAGTGATGTTCCATGTCAGCAAATCTTATGGCTACTTTTCAAGTAACAATGTAGAGTTCAAACCCACAAGACTGCATACTTGCCTTCAGTGCATGTGAGAAAACCCGCTCTCAAATGATAAAAATTAGTTTCAAAACTTTTTTTTTTTTTTTCTCAGATTTTTTTTTTTTTTTTAATTCAATACAACCCGGTCAAGCCAGGCATGGTGGCACACACCTTTAATCCCAGCACTTGGGAGGCAGAGCTAGGAGGATCACCGTGAGTTCGAGGTCAGCCTGGGCCAGACTGAGACCCTACCTTGAAAAACAAAACAACAACAACAACAACAACAACAACAACAACAAAATACAACCTGGTCCTTATCTGGATTATCAAATATGTTCTGTTGGTTAGGGGAAAAATAAAGCTTTTCTGCCTTCCTTTATAGACACCACATTACACCTCTATACAGGAAAGTGAACGGCATGCTGTCCATTGCAGAGTGTAATGTTGCCATTCAAAACAAAACCTTTTAGGGCAGTGATGACAGAACAGAGCCTGCAAGCATGGGACTTGTCTCAGGATGGTTTATAAATTAGTTACTTTATCAAAATACCCGACAACAAGCAAATGAAGGAAGGGGAAGGATTATTTTAGCTTACAGTCCAAATTTAAAGTCTATTATGATGGGGAAGCCAGGTGTGGGGAGCTTGAGGGATCCTGTCATATTCTGTCCATAGTGCACAATCCAAGTGATGAATCCTTTGAATCCTTCTACTCACTTCACTTTCTCTTTTTTTTTTTTTTTTTTTGGGGGGGGGGTGGGGTGGAGAGATAGAGCAAGAGAGGAAGAGGAGGAAAAGGCGGAGAGAAAGAGAGAAAATGGGTTCACCAGGGCCTCTCAGCCACTGTGAACAAATTCCAGACACGTGCACATGTGTGCTCATGTGTGACATTGCACATCTGCGTCACTTTTGAGTTCTGCTAAATTTGGGACTTGGAAATTTGAACAAGCGTTCTTGGACTTCGCAGGAAGGCATCTTAAACGCTAAACCCTCCAGCCCCTCCCCTTTTTTGTTAAGCCTAGAACCCGAGTGGAAGGATACCACCTACCATTAGTGTAGGTCCTCCCAGCTCACTTATCTAATCTAAAAAAATCTCTCACAGACATTCCAAGAGATTTGTTTCCATGGAGATTCTAAACCCTATTGATTTATGATTTGTCAACCAGAAATGTGCAATCACAGTGCTGTTTGCAAGGACACTGGCCTGCTCAGGAAACTATCCCTGTCTGTGACCCCTGAGTGAGCTCTCTCCTCGTTGCAGAGAGTCCTCACATTCTGTAAACATACAGTGACAGGATTAATATAACCTCGCCCAAATGTCCAGACTTCTGCATACCTCATTATCTTCCCCAAACCCCTTCAATAGTCTTTCTCCTTTTAAAATGTAGTTTCATTTGAACAGAATTTTCAAATATATTAAATCACTATTACAATCTTGAAATTTCCTAGACAAATTTCATCTGGAGTAACTGAGGAATATGGTTAAACTTTCCCTCAACGGAGAAGTACCCTCTTCCCGCTGAGAAATGTGACAGTGAAGTAACCTGTGTTTTCTTTACAGAACACTCAGTGATAAATATTGTACAGGAATTCTGCTTCTGCCTCCTCACCAGGCTCACTAAGCCTGCACGTGGTTATATGTACCCAGCCCAATGGTCACTCTCTCTGGATGATCATTAAGTAGCCTGTGATAAGTGCCCAATTCTTCATTATCAACCCATGACTGCCTGATAAGCCGAGATAACTCCTGAAGGAAGTCCTATACTCTGAAAAAAAAAAAAAAAAAAATAGGGCTGGAGATATAAGTCAGTGGTTAAAGAACTTGCCTGCAAAGCCAAAGGACTCGGGTTCAATTCCCAAGGATCCATGTAAGCCAGATGCACAAAGTAGTACATATGTCTGTAGTTTATTTGTAGCAGAGGGAGGACCTGGTCTTGTGCACATGCTCTCTCTGTCTTTGTCTGCATTCTTTCACTCTCAAATAAATAAATAAAAATAAAATACTTAAAATTGTATTGTTGATTGACTGTACTAAATCACAATTACTGACAAGGTGCCTGCTCATATACTGTGATTTAAAATAAATTCAACTCTCTTAAGTATTAATCTTTTGTAAATATACTCTTCCATTGGATGTTTATGGCAGAAGATACACATGTGCAATAATTGTCAGAGATAGTTCACATATAATCAGAGTTATATTTGTGGCTGACTTAATAACTCATGCCATGTTTTATATGCCTGTTCATAATTCCAAGAACTAAATTACTATATCTTTAGTAATGAGACTTATAAATGTACTTAATATACCAAAGTAATGTGTGTGATTCAGTGGTTTATTACTTATAGTTTGCATCTGCAATCACCTTGCTAGAGGCAAGGTCACTGGGGGCCCCGGTCTTAAGGTGTGGTGATGGTTTGAGAGTCCATTGTAAAGATATGCAAATGTACCTAGCAGGAGTTCTGAAGTGTGCTGTGTGACATTTTGGCTGTAGTTTTGCTCTGTGGTGGCTGGCTGGCTGGTTGGCTTTGCTCTCTCTGCTTGGCCCTGTGGAGAGCAGGCCGTTTCTCTTGCCATTATGGAACTTCCCTGGATCTGTAAGCTTCAATAAATAATATCCCTTCCTCCATAACTGTGCCTGGTCTGGAAGTTCATCTCAGCGAACCTGAAGCTGTCTGCAACAGTAAAGTGGTACCAGGAGTGTGGGGTGAGATGAACCAGATCGTGTGGATATTCGTCTTTTGGAACCTTTGTTTTGGAGGAATGGGCATGGACTTGGTGCTTGCAACTGAAGATGCTTTCTGGAGTGGTAAGCCAAGTTTTATGGACTATTCTGATGAGAGTTTGAGAATGCTAAGTGCAGACAGTATTGAACTTGAGGCTTGGCTTATGAGGTTTCTAAGGGGAAGGAAAGACGGCAGAGGGCTTTGTTGGAACTGGGCTACTGGCATAAGGGATGGCTACGTTCCGCTATCCAGGCCCAGAAAGTTTGATCAAGGTTAAATTTGTAATGGACTGATGTGCTTGGCTGAAGATATTGGACTGAGATTTTAAGATTTTAAGTTGGAAAACCTCAAGCAAGGTAAAAGCAGAGGCACTGAGACCGGTTTTAGGTTACTGGAGCTGCTATTGTCAACGCATTAGCAATCTTAAGGAAGGTGGAAGGAAGGTGGCCAGACTTGATTTACATTAAAACAATGGAGAGGATGCCTGAGGAAAGACTGTTAGAAATGCAAACTCTTTGGAAAGAGTTGACTGGAGAAGGAACCTGCTTTTCAAGGCTATGGTTTATTTTGTCCCTGGATTAAGAATATGGCTGTGTCCTGCACACCTGGTATTAGTTTTGGAAATATGAAAAATGCATGGAGTGGTCATGAGTTGCACACAGTTCCAGGAGCCGCTGCTGAGATGGCATGGTAGGGCATGAAGACCCTCAGGAATAGGCTGGAAGAGCCTTTGGAAGATAGACTGTGGTTTGCATGGAGACCTGAAGATGTTTTGGATATACCAGGACTGTGCAAAAGGGCTACCATGGAGTGCAGTGTTGGCATGGGATGAAAGTTTTCCCTGGCGACTCTGCCCAGCTGGAGGGCGGAATTGGAAAACCTGGAGACTGTCAGTCTCGGGTTATATTGAACTTGAACTGCAGAAGTTGATGACTGTTGATGGTGGTTGAGTTTTCATTGTTTTAGTTTCTCCTTGCTATTTCTTATACAGTTAAAATGTTTACTCTGTGCCTTTACATGTTGAAAGTATTTAACTTGTTTGATTTTACAGGACTCACTATCTTAAGTTGATCAAGACTGTGAGAACCTTTGAAATTGGACTGAGTACAATTTACAATGTGTGATAGTTATAAATCTATTGGGGCCAGGAGCTAAATATATTGGGGGCCAGGGGCGGAATGTGGTAGTTTGAATATATGTCCCCCAATATATTCAGTGGTTTATTACTTATAGTTTGCATCTGCAATCACCTTGCTAGAGGCAAGGTCACTGGGGGCCCCGGTATTAAGGTGTGGTGATGGTTTGAGAGTCCATTGTAAAGATATGCAAATGTACCTAGCAGGAGTTCCTGAAGTGTGCTGTGTGACATTTTGGCTGTAGTTTTGCTCTGTGGTGGCTGGCTGGCTGGTTGGCTTTGCTCTCTCTGCCTGTGGAGAGCAGGCCGTTTTCTCTTGCCATTATGGAACTTCCCCTGGATCTTATTTATAAATTATTTTCCTCCATAACTGTGCCTGGTCTGGAAGTTCATCTCAGCGAACCTGAAGCTGTCTGCAACAAATGGTATCTAAGTTAAGGGAGGTTTTTCTGTCACTGGTAAATGAAACTCTACAAAAAAATTCTGATGGTTCCATAATACCACAGTCCACTTACTATCATTATATCATATAAATTTTAGTATTTTCTTTATTTACTTATAAAAACATAATTATGAATATAGAAAATTCTAATATAGCACCACTTAATAGATTCAATAGGATTTTTCAAAAATATGTGCATATTTTAAATGTAAAGATAATTTTTTTCATTTATTCTGAATTTCAGACATAATAACAAATTATTTTGACATATACAAAATATATTTCTTGCTGGGTACTAGAAAAGTTAAGGGCTCACTTGAGTAAAATATCACGTTATATAGTATTTTTTTTTTTGTTTTCAGCTCGCTTAGCAAAAATCATGTAAAAATTAGTGGAAATAGGGCTGGAGAGATGGCTTAGGGGTTAAGGCGCCTGCCTCCTAAGCCTAAGAACACTGGTTCCAATCTCCAGCGGTTCCAATCTCCAGGTCCCACATTTAGCCAGATGCAAAGTGACTCAAGGGTGCAATGCCGCACTTGACCACAAGGGGGCGCACACATCTGGATTTTGTTTGCAGCAGCTGAGACACTGCTGGCGTGCCCATCTCTCTCTTCCTCTCCCTCTGTCTCTCTCTTTCTCTCTCTCTGTGTCTCTCTACAAAAGAAATAATAAAAAAATTAAAAAAATGGAAATAATGGGATTTATAATATTGATTTGATAGACAGATAGATTTGATAGATAGATAGATAGATAGATAGATAGATAGATAGATAGATTATTTTAGGTAGGGTCTCACTGTAGCCCAGGCTGACCAGGCAGACCTGGAGTTCACTATGTAGTCTCAGATTGGCCTTGAACCCATCGACATCCTTCTACCTCTGCCTTACAAATGCTGGGATTAAAGATGTGTGCCACCACAACCAGCTATGATTGAACTTTAAACTAACATAAATTTTAGCTTATTATTTTTTTTTCTGAAAAATAACACACCTAGTTATGTTCTATGCTCTATGGATAAAGATTTACAATAAGCTGCGGAAATGGCTTAGTGGTTAAGGCATTTGCCAGCGAAGTCTAAGGACCCCGGTTCAATTCTCCAGGATCCATGTAAACTAGATGCACAAAAGGGGTGAATGCATAGACTGTTACTAGAAAATTTTCAGTGCCTGGGATGGGATACCATCCAGTGAGTTGTTGACCAAGGAGGTCCTGGCAGCCTCCAAGACATTAAAGGCTAATGTTAAGGCCCTTGGTTTCCCTTGAGAAACAGATGGTAAGACCCTATTGCTGAAGACATCTTTTGCCTGAGAGGCAAGGTCACTGAGAAAGCAAGGTGGTGCTGAGCAGAAAACCTTTTTCCTGTAGACCAACCAAATGAAAGCTGAAAAAAGCTGCACTGTATGCAGCCATATGGGAGACAGAAGTCATCAGCAGTGAAAACAGTGGACACTGAAAATTCAAGTTTGGCCATACAGACCCAATGACTGAATGGGTGCAATAGTGGAATGTCTGCTATTGGGGTAACCAACTGCTCCATAATTGGACTGAAGGCCCTCTCTATGGGAGGGAATACATGCCTGGTACTGAAAAAACTAAGCAAAAGTCTATGGTAGGGGAGGTCATAAGCCTTAGAGGTATAAATTCTGCTCTTGTCTGGCTAAATGTATACATGATTTCCACCAAGATGCCCTGAAAGCACTACACTTAATGTTCCTGTTCACATATTAATGCTACTTCACTTCTGGTTAGAGAGAAGCTTCTCTTTTCAGATGGCGATGACCACTGGGATGACCCAAAGGCAACATAATGCTGAGAAGAAGGGATGGAGGAGTGTCCAGCACAGAAACATCTCTGTCACACCCTCCAAGGCTCAGGGTCCATTGCAGAAGAGGGGGAGGAAAGAATGTAAGAGCCAAAGGAAGGGTATGACTCTTACAATGCAACTGTCCAGACAGAAATTGGCCTTGCTATCCATGACCTTGCAGTGCCTATTAATGCCTTTCCAAGGGCCTCATAATAGAAGAAAAAGATGATGACATCAAATTTAAAGAGAGAGACTAATGTAGAGAAGGGATATGAATAAAGTTTTAAAGAGGAATGGGGGGAGGGGAGGGAATTATAATGGGTTTTTTGTATGTAAGTATAGAAGTTGTCAATAAAAAAATTTTAAAAAAGGATGTACAATAATCTATTATATATAAAATATATTGATAAATAATTTCTGTTTTAGTTAGTACCATATTGTAATTACAGAATGTTGATATCATCATGTAATCTACATCTCTCTGTCCCTCTTGTATCCACTCTTTCTTCATCTTCCTGCTTTCATGTAACATGTGTAGTTTGCTCCTTCCACTTTCTTCATCATCTGTTGTATCATTTCTCGGTTGCCTTTCCAACATTTTTAAGCTATACCTATAATTGCTCCAAATTAAATATATACATACAAATACTACAAGCCAAGGTCTTTATATGAGAGAGAATAATTATTTGGGAATTTCTGAATTTGTGTTACCTCAATTCATTCCAAATCCAACCATTAACTTTTTTGAAAATTTCATATTATCATATTTCTTTACTGCTGAGCAGAAAAATTCATTATGTTTATTCATCAATTGACAGGCATATTGGCCAATTCTATTTCCTAGCTGTTGTGGATCGATCTTGCACATATATGTGTAAGAATCTTTAGGGTAGGATATGGAGTCCCATTGGTATATGCCTAGGAGAAAGATGATTTATAATTTTGTAAGAAATCTCCATAGTGATTTCCATAATGTCTCTGATAGTTTGTATTCACACAACTACTAAGCATGGTTTCCTCTTTTCTCACCTTTGGTGGCATTTGTTTTCTGTTTTCTTGGAGAAACCCATTCTTGATGAGATAAGAAACAATCTCAAGGTGATTTCATATTGCCTTTTCCTGATGACTAGGGCTGTTGAATACTTTAATACTTATTGTCCAGTAATTAAGAAAAATAATGAACCAACATTGATAGCCTATGGAAAATAAATAAAAATAAATAATTAAGCCTTATACCATGGAGGTAACATTATAATATGAAAGAAGTAAATCACATGTATTTATAATAAAAATAAAACTGTAAAGTGAAATCTGGTTGATATATTTGAGAAGATGATGACTTTTTCTGATGTATATACTCCATAATTATTATTAGGAAATTAAAATTTTAATGATATCATGTTCTTTGAAGGGACAGTTTTTTAAGTTGATTTTATTCACTTTGACATAACAGGTTTCCAGTGGATGATATTACTTAAATGTTAAGAGGGAGATTATCACAGCTAATTAACTATATGTTTTTGTATGGATGAAATGTCCCTAAAGAATGAGTTAATATTAGGTATGAGTTCATTATTAGAGTAGATAGGATGCAAAGGCCTAATATACATACTTATCCTTTCATTAGGTTTAAGCCTATGGGTAAGAGGCAATCTCTATGTGCATAATATCCCAACGTGTGGCTCTAACAATCTTTTCACCCCCTCTTCCACAAATTTCCCTGAGTCATGTTGGGTTTGTTTTAGGTCTACTTCAGTGATGAGGTCTTGGGAACCACTATGCCTATGGGTTCTGGGTTGGGATGAGTTGAGTGTTCTTTGTTTTTATCTCCTTCACCCTTATGCTGATACCACATTCACCAAAAAAGCAGGACTCTTGCTCATTTTCTGCAATTAGTCTATGGTTTCAGCTGGGATCCTGGTGAGGTGCAATGAGCTGATACTCTCCTCAGATTCTACATCCATCTGAAAAATAAAAACAGATTCTCCAACAGAGAATAAAGTCAGCACCAGTTAAATGAGATAACCATTATTAGTTAGAGAGAATTTAACAGGTATAGGCCCTCTTGTAGCCCAAGATTAGTGGGAGCTTGATATTGGAGAGCAAACTATATGATTCTGACTTGTTTCCTAGTTGTAGCTGTGAGTTCTGTGCCACTGAGTGGATCCATTAGCCAAATCAAGAGGAGTTGGAAACCCACCATGGCTGTGTGCCACTATTGCACTTGGGTGAGCATCACATCAGGTTGTTTGCTACTGAGTAGCTTTGACCACGATTTGCTTGGACAAATGTTGGTCATTTTCCCCCAGTATCTCATTTAACACCTTCAGGCACTAGACAAGGTGTCTGGAAACTGACTCTCTTCTAGATTCCAACCAGGTATCTCCATGTTTTGTATCAACAACATATGGTGACTTCGGAAGTAAGGTCTTACCATTAACCTTTGGTGGGTAATCAAGTGCTCTGACAGAAATCTGTCTTCTTATGGGAGACCTTGTAGGTCTCTCTGATCAATAGCTCATTGTGGATATTAACCATATCCAAGTACTGGATCATCATCTTTCACCTCATCATCTTTTACATCATTCTTGTTTTGTGCCTTCTGCTTTCTTTACACAAGTTGTCCAGCTGTGACACAGTTATACCCCCACCCCAAGTTGTGACATAAAAGCAGTAAGAAAATCCTGGATTGGTGTGAACTCCTTTAATCCCAGCAAATCTGAAGGAAGAGGTAGGAGGATTGCTGTGAATTTGAGGACAGCCATGGACTACAGAGTGAGTTCCATGACAGCCTGAGCTAGAGTATGACCTTACCTTAAATAAATAAATAAATAAACAAAAAGCAGTTAATAAAACAGTGAAATTGAATAAAGTTTTCCTGTCTTTGATTGTAGAGAAAGTAATTTCATCCTTGATAAAAAAAACATGTTTCTCATTGCACTGAAAAATCTTGTTAAGTATTCAGAATAATATTTCAATTTTTTAAATGCATGTAAATTTTGAAATAAAGCTATTCTATAAAAATATTTATTTCAATTTTTGTGTCTTTCTTTCCATGCATTATTCAATCAGAAACTTAATGAATCAGAGCCACATTGGTATTGATAATGTCACAAATAAGTTGCTATAAACAAATGTAGAATAGAGCAGAATAGAAGCATCCTTCAAACTAGTAAGATTAATGCTGCTTTATATTTTTTGATGAAAGAACAGTTACTGTGACTCAAAAATATATCTTTTCTCAAATTAGCATTGCCATTTCTCCAGTTATGATATATAGGTGATCATTTAGACCACAACCTTAATTAATATCCTTCAATGGAAATAATAGGAACTAATAGGCAGGAGGTTGTTTTTGCCTTATGTAGATTAAACGGATTAGTACTATTAAAGTCCCATCTCTCTCTCTCTCTCTCTCACACACACACACACACACACACACATATACATATCTATATATCTATATATCTATATATCTATATATATATATCTATATCTATATATATATATATATATAGATATATATATATATATGTAGAGAGAGAGAGTATCATGGTGTGGAAAGCATACACACACACACACACACATACACACACACATATATATATATAGATAGATAGGCATGTTTATATAATGGTGTTTATATAAGGGAAAATTAAGGAAACAGATAACAAGGCAACCTCTTAAGTTATGGGAAAATTTCTATAAAATATTTTAACATATGTGTTGAATATAAAAGGAAATAAATAGATTAGAACCAAAATCTTAAATACATAAAACAAAACAAAGGGATATGGACTATTCACAACCAAGCAAAATATTGTATCTCATATGTTAAGCTAAATTTAAAAAATACCAAATATTTGAGCTGATTGACTTTAGAAAATTATGCTACATTTTGAAATGACTTTAAGCAATTGAATGATATTTCGTGTTTCCTTAATAATGTACTGATAGTAATAATTTTGGAGTATAAATGTCTTAAATGATAATTAAAATATTTATTAAATATAGG
Organism: Orientallactaga sibirica; assembly: GCA_036365145.1. NCBI lineage: Eukaryota > Metazoa > Chordata > Mammalia > Rodentia > Dipodidae > Orientallactaga > Orientallactaga sibirica. The sequence goes on from JAEOAD010000024.1 coordinate 28,394,998, forward strand.
TAATAATGTATTATATGGCATTTTATATCCATAAATAATTAAATTTCATCAATTCACAAATCAGAAGACAACATAGATTTCTATATTCTTAAAATTACTTTTCACATTTTGCAAAATGTAAAAATAATCTTATATAATATTCTGCTCACCAAAAAATGCATTGGATTTTGTTTTAACATTTAAAAAGTAATTGTTTTTATATTAGGTTATTTATCTTTCCATGAATATTTCATAGCACATTTGTTTAGAGTTTGTGCAGCAAGTAACTGTGTGTGCTACTTTAAATTGTAAAATGCACTTAGAAGAGAATATTTTATAGTAATACTAAACAAATAAAAATATAAATGAATTATTTATTTTCCTATGAAATTATTTGCCTAAGTTTGAAATCTTAAAGTGGAATGATTTCTGGGTTGTATTGCCCATGTATATTTGAATCAACTCAACATTCTACTTACTGGTATAAACTTAACTATAACAATACAATATCAGACATACCAATGTTTAAGTCTGTCTCACATATACTTAAACCATTATATTACAAAGTCATCAAAGTGATGTTAACAATAGAAGTAATTGTTATTTATTGGTACAAACTAGTGGCAAGTAAATATGAGTTAGAAAGAAATAATTTTTCCAGAGAGAGAGATCATAAAGGGCATGTATAAAAGTATATGTGTGGAATCTGGTGTTGATGAATTAATTATAATATATAGTACATAGTGTAATAAAAATATATAATGAACAATACAATTTATGATATTGGGGCTGGAGAAGTAGTTTAGCAGTTAAGGAGCTTGCCTATTAAGCCTAAGGACTCAGGTTTGATTCTCCAGGTCCTGTGTAAGCCAGATGCATAGGTAGTGCATGTGTCTGAAGTTCATTTGCAGTGGCTGGAGTCCCTAGTGTCTCCATTTTCTCTCCCTCTCTCTCTGTCTCAATTTTTTTTTTTAAATGATGATATTGGTATTATTCAAAAAGGCTGTATTGAGATATTTTAAAACATTTTGGGAAATGGGATATTTTATTTTTATTAGTTATGTATATAGTATATATACAGCCATGATGGTACCATCGTTAGCCTTCTCCCTGTTATCCCCCCATGGGTAATGTGGGTCTTGCCTTATGGGGGTAGTAGACATCAGTTTTGCGGGAAATGCAATGACTGTGCAAATGACCCAACTCATGGCTCTAACAATCTTTCCACCCCCTGTTCCATGAGTTTCCCTGGGCCATGTTGTGTTCATTTGAGGTCTATTTCAGTGAGAGGTTTTGTTGTCTCTGCATCTCTGGATATCTGATTTGGGTAGGAGTTGAGTGTTCTTTGTGTCCATCTCCTTTGCCTTTGTGCTGGTACCAGGTTCACCGAGAAAGCAGCAGTCTTGCTCATTTCCTCTATAATTCTTATAACCATCTATTATAAATATAAAAAAATCTCCTGAGATAAATCTATATATGTTTGTGTAAAATGTTTAAAATAAGAGGACTGTAATTTCTTTAATTTTTTTCTGGAAATTTCTATGTGTCAATAATCCAGCTTAAATTAATGCCTATTGAATTTTTACAATACACAGTTTTGCACCTAAAACTGACAAATGCATAACTAATAAAACATGATAATGTATGAATATTTTAAAATTTAGGAAAAAACTTTTTTTTTTTTTTTTTTTGGTTTTTATAGGGTCTCACTCTGGTCCAACCTGGAATTAAATTAGTCTTTTTCACAGTGATCCTCCACCTCTTACTGGGATTTTCAAATACTTTTTGTGCATTACTTTTCAAGTACTTGTAGCTACCATTTTCTTTAATAGAAATCACTATAAAACAATTAATAGTAATTTTATACATAATATGTTATTTATTTTAAAACACAAAAGTTCCAAAAATGGCCCTTTAGGGGCATTTCAATTGCTATTTTCATAATGCCCTGGAGTGCTATTTTATTTCTCATCCATTATCTAACATGAGATAAAATTAAAATTAACTTTCCAGGTTTCTGCAGTTTTCCTTAATCTGAAAAATTTCTCCATCCTATTTGGTTTGTTTTCCTTTCCTTGTCTTTACATGATTGAAAGATAGCAAAATTGTTTTTGAGAGAGTGTAATATCAGTTGTTGAATGAGGTTTTATATTTGACCAATGAAGAAGAATTCTATTTTATATGTATAAGAAATTTCTAATGTAAAGCTTTGAGGTTATGAAAAGTTTAACAGCTATTAATAGTAACATCATCATTTCTTGAATATATATATTAATTTCCTTTCTTTTGTTTATTAATGTGTGCAGTACATCATTTAAATTTGTGAACATTTTACTATCTATTGGTGATAATCTACATATACCTTTGTATTGGTTTTCTCCCCTAATATGATGGGAAAAAAAAAATCAAACAAAGCAACTTAAGGATGCAATAGTTTATTTTACATCCATGGTTTAGGAATGCAGTCAGTCATTCCAGGGAAGGTATGGAGGCAGGTGTAGAAGCAACTAGTTACATTATTCCATAGTTCGGAAGCAAAATAATGAATACTCTTACTTTGTTCATGTCCTTCCTGTTTATTCTTGGCCTACAGTCCATCTAGATGGTCCTGCCAAAATTAGAAAGGGACTTCTTCATTAAAATCATTGGGGAAATATTTTATCTGATACATTCATGATTAATCTAAATTCAGTTCAATCGCCGATGATTAAGAAGCACAGTGTTATCCCTTTTCAACTTAATACTCAAACACAACACTTATAACCTTCCACATCTAGGCCTACAGTTCAATTTTCAATTCATAAAGTAAAATACATCTAGTTGAATTCTACAATTCCCTATAGAATTTAACAGGCCCAATCTGTTCAAAAGTCAAAGGTTTCCTCTGAGACCAAAACCATTCTCTTAACAGTGATTATTGTAAAATCAAAACCTACTTACCTAATTCCAATATACAGAGTAAACATTCCCATTCTAAAATGAAGGAGCAGGAAGATTGTATAGAAATACCAGCCCAAACATGAGGAAAACTAGCAAGGGCAATACATCATGTCTGTAACTGAGCTCCCAAGGACTTTGATAGCTTTGCTCCTCTAGGACCTTTAGCATCTGAATTAAGTCTGGTGCTCAGTTCCATGCCTGCAGCTTTCCTAGTGAGACCTGCTGCAATCCTGGCACCCCTCTAATATCATGGGATCTCCATTACAACTTTGTCTTCCCATCACCAGCTTCTCCTTGTGAGCTGTCCGGGCCTCCTTACAGGGAAGGACATTAAGCAGTAGCCTGGCTTTATTAGTTCTCAAACACCTTGGAGCAACCTTCTATTATCCTCTCCCTATTGCATTTTTCATGCCTGCAAAACCAGGACCTTTTACATGAGCTACCAAGTTCTGCTGCCAGCTTAAGACATAGCTGGCAGGCTGGAGAGATAGCTTAGTACTTAAGGTACTTGCCTATGAAGACTAAGTACTGATGTTCAGTTCTCTAGAACCCACAAAAGCCAGATGCACAAGGTGGCACATACATCTGCAATTCAATTGCAGTGGCTATAGGCCCTGGCATGCTCATTCTCTCTCTCTCTCTCTCTTTGTCTCAAATAAAAATGAATTAAAAATAAATATGTAGCTGATCTCTTTGTACAACTGCTCTAGTGGCAACTATAAGTGTTTTGGGCTGAATCTGTGTATCTTTTCAAGCTGCTTGAGCATCCATATGATCAACATATTTAAACTCATCCACACAACTTTCCCCTCAAAATGACACATATTTTACATATTGGTAATCTCTCTCATTGTGGACCTGGGTAAGAGCAAAAGTTTTAACCACAACACAGCCTCATATCTTATTGATCTCTCTCACTGTGCAAGTGTGTAAGACCCATAATCACAGCACAGCCTGATTGCAATCCTTTCTTGACATTTTATCTGTCAAACAAATGTGGTCATTATTTTTAATACAGCTTCAGTCAAATGTTAAGGATATGAGCAGAAGGAAGCCATATTCTGTTTCAGAATATAGCCTGAAGGAGCTGGGATAGTGACTGATGCCTTTAAATTCCAGAATTCCAGAGGCTGAAGTTTCAATAAGATCATGTGAGTTCAAGGGCAGCCTGAGTAACAGACTTAGATTGGAGAAGCAAAGAGAAATCTGAGCAGGATATAATTGACCTGCTAGTGGAGGGACAGAATATAGGGGTAGAAGAATCCAGTGTAGTCTGGGTTAAGGGAGGGAGGGAGAGAGATAAGAACACAAAACGAAAGGTGGCATGAATCACTATCATATAAACCTTCCTGTTGGTTAGCTAGTTAAAAGATAGATAGTTGGTCTGGAGAGATGGCTTTGCAGATAAGGTGCTTGCTTGCACAGCCTAAGGACCCATGCTTGATTTCTCTACACATCCTATGTAAGCCACCAGGCATGCAAAAGGTGAGGAAAGTGCAAGGTCATGCATGGCCACTATGGGGCGCCACCTCTGAATTGCAGTGGCTGAAACCCTGGCGTTCAAATTTTCTTTCTCTCTCTCTCTAAAAATTAAAAACTTAAAAAAAAAATAAAAAGATAGGATAGATAGGTAACAGATACATAGATGGATGGATGGATAGATAGATAGATAGATAGATAGATAGATAGATAGATGATAGATAATAGCTAAGGATTGAGATTTTTGGCAAAAGCACCCTGTACGGGTAGAGAAAGCTTCATCCTGAAATTATAATCTCTTATGGGCAAATCCCAATGCCAGAACTTGGATGCCTACCACTGTAAGCTGTTGGTCAGGGAGATCTATGAAGCCCCCAAAACAATTCAGTCGGACAAAAAGTTCAACAACGAAATCATGTTGTGTTGGGTGAAAATAGATTCCTAGAAATTACTAGAATAAACTTAAAATGAAAATACAACAGACCAGAATTTGTGAGATAGTAAGACAGAGGGAAAACAGTTCTAATAGGGCATTTTATAGCTAAGAATGTCTACATTAAAAAAATGAGAAATATCGGGCGTGGTGTCCTACTATTAATCCCAGTCATCGGGAGGCAAGGAAAAGGATAGAGAATAAGATGCCACCAAAGACTAATGGAAGTGAATTCCAGGTCAGCCTGAGCTTAGTGAGACAATAACCTCAAAAAAAAAAAAAAAAAAGAGAAATATCAAATATATAGTCCTACAATTAACTTCATAGTCATAGAATAAGAAAAAAGAGAATAAAATGATGCCAAAACTAATGGAAGGAAACAAGTAGTAGGTTGTTGCCACAATAAATGCAAAGGAAAATAAAAGTACAGAAGATCAAAAAGACAGAGAGAATACACAAATTAATAGGATTGCAGTAAAAAGAACAATATTACAAAAATATCACTGAAATACAGTCAGTTATTATGGGACACTTTAAAAATTTATACACTGCTCAACTGGAAAATTGACAAGACAGAAATTGTACAAATGGTTATAACAGCAGAGGTGTCAAACTCCCATCTCAACACTCAAATACTGAGGCAGGAGGTTCCCATTTGTGACATTGCACCTTCATTCACTTTCTTGGTTTCTTTCTGAAGAATACAAAATTTCTTTCTTTCTTTCTTTCTTTCTTCTCCTGCCTTTTTTTTTTAATTGTGTGTATGGTTGAAAGAAAAAGAAAACTGAATAAAAGAAAATAAAATTAACTTCAGGGGAGCCATTATCTAAAAAAAAAATGCAACTGAAATCATTTTCAGGCCAGGAAAACTCATTCCTCTCCTAGATTATATTTTGTGACTGAATTGCAAACTTGAGTCACTGTGCATCTTTTTGTATTTGGGACCTAATGAAGATTCCAAAAGAAGGTTTAGGCATGCAGGAAAGTTCTCTAATCACTAAGCTGCCTCTCCTGCCCATCATCATTTTCTTAGTGATGGCCATTCCACCCCACCAAAAATAAATAAATAAATAAATAAATAAATAAATAAATAAATAAATTACCATGAGTTGAAAATCTAGACATCAAGGGACAAGCTGCTAAGGCTGAAGATTATGAGCCTGATATAGTCTTAGGCTACTGCAGATAATTATGGAAATTTGCATCAATATATTAAAAATACATGATTTATTCATTATTTAATACTCATAATTTTTTGTTTATAAGAAGAAAGAATTGATTGAATCAATGAACCAAAATGGTATGAAAAATTCAAATTCCAGTGCATGAACCAGAATGTCTTTGAACAGAAATTTCTCCTGCTTTAGATTAACAGAAGCCAGGGAATAAAAAACCAGAATATAGTGATCTCTGTAATGTAGAGGAGAGTATTCTGGTGTCTCAGTATCTGAAAATACTTTCATCTGTACACTGAAAAGTGGGACACTCAACTCTACGTTCATCTCAGTTGTAAAGAGATAAATCACCCTTCAATCCAAAGTCAACAGCAGGGAAAAGGTTCTTGAAATAAAGTAAGACAAATAAATAGAAAAATTCCTAAGACTCCACCAAAAAACCCCTCAAATTTAATAACTACTTTCTGCAAAAATATCATCATACAAAACAATATGTGAATATAGGTAACTTTTATATACACTTCAAAATTAGACAAGAAATAATATAAGATCACATTTATATTGTTTCCTAGAAAAATTAAAATATTTAGGAATCATCCTAAGATCTGAAGGACCTTGTGATTAAATAAAAAAAAAATGTATTTGTAAAGGAAGATAACATAAGAAGAAAGAGAAACATCCCAATTTCATGGGTTAGCAGATTTCATACTGTGAAAATGTGCATTAGTTAATGAAAGCTGCCAGGCTAGTAGTGGTGGCACACTCCTGTTATCACAACACCAAGAGGCTAAGGCAGGAGGTTTATCAAGCATTTGAGGCCAGCATGGGCCACATAGCAAGTAATGGGCCCCACAGAGCTACACAGCAAGACTATTCCTTAAAGCACACAGTGGCTAGAGAGATGTCACAATGGGTGAGATGTATGCAGTGCAAACATGAAGATCTGAGTTGGGATTCACAAAATCCATGTAAAATACAGACATTTTGGCACTTAATCTCAGTACTAGGGATATAAAATAGTGATTCTTTAGGGTTAACTGTCTAGCCAGTCAAACTGGATTGGTGAGCTCTAGGTAACATAAATTTCCTGTCCCCAAAAATAAGAAGAGACTGAGTAAGACTGACATCAACATCTAATCTCAACACACATGTGAGCCCCTGTACATACAAACATGCAACATTCATACGTATGTGCACACATGCCATAAAAACAAGAATGAAGTTGTGAAAAATAATTTAAATTAAAATATAAAGGGCAGGAAATATGGATAAGCTGTTAAAGTTCTTGCCTGCAAAGCTTAAGGATCCCAGTTTGATTCCCCAGTTTCTATGAAAGCCAGATGCACAGGGTGGTACATGTGTCCAGAATTTGTTTGCACTGACTATAGGCCCCAGAATGCTGATTTTTGATCTCTTGTTCTTTCTTCCTCTTTCTATCTCTCTCAAATAAATAAATAAGTACATATTTTAAAAAATAAAGTGAATGAAAATAAAGCTCCCTAGAGATTTTGAATTTTGAGTGTTGTTTTGCAAGTTTCTCCATTGTCTAACCATTAACATATTGGTAGTTAAAACTATTTTCTATTACTTTGTTTTTTGTCTATAATAAACAAATAACTTGTTTTCATGCCATATTACTAAGATTAACCACAGTGAATGTAAGAATTAGTTGCTTTTTTGTGTTGTACTGGTTGTTTCTCCTCCTCCTCCTCCTCCTTTTTTTTTTTTTTTTTTTGGTTTTGTGAGGTAGGGTCTCACTCTGGTCCAGTCTTCTTCTTTTTTATGGTGCTGAGAACTGAACTAAGGATCTTCCACTCACTTGATAAGAACTGTAGCACTGAGCAACATCTCCAGCCCAATGGCTTCTTCCTTAATGTGAAATAGAACCTCACTTTATGATCTCAAAATTCAAGTACTGTGCTAACATGCATTATTAATGTTAATAAAATCCATTGAAATGTCCAAGTTTTTTGAAATAAACATATGACTCTCTCTCTTTCTACCTACCTACTCTCTCTCTCTCTCTCTCTCTCTCTCTCTCAAATAAATAAGTAAAGTAAAATATTTTTTTAAAGGGATGGAGAGAAGGCTTATCGGTTAAACACTTGCCTATGAACCCTAAGGACTCCAGTTTGAGGATTAATTCTCCAGGACCCACGTAAGCCAGATGCACAAAGGGGTGCGTGCATCTGGAGTTCATTTGCAGTGGCCAGAGGCTCGGGTGTACCTATTCTCTCTCTGATTCTGCCTGCAAATTTCTGTATCTCTCTCTCAAATAAATAAATATATGTTAATAAAAATGTTAATAATAGATGTTAATAAATAAATAGATATTAACTTCCATGTACAATATACCATATTATCCATAATTATATCATTGATTTGATGAAGATTATAATGTTTGCATGATATTTGGGGCTTTCATTTCATCAAGGTTGACAACTGTTACAGTGAACACATTTAGGAAGGGAGACTCTCTTCCTATGATACCCTGTGTGAAAGTTGTTCTCCACAGCACTCCGGTTTGTCATGCAGCAAACCAAATCAAGTATTTGTTTAGTATCCAAGAACTGTGCTGTTATGGAGGGATCAGAAACATTATGTGAAATCAAGGAGGTAAAAAAAAAAAATCAGAGTATCCAATTGTATTCTGTGAGAGATTAGAATAAAATTGTCTCATGAAAAAACACGTTAAAGTATGCTCCTGCACAGTTCAGCACAAGCTCTATTTTAAATGCTTTACAGCTTTCAGAGCTCCTGTCTCCTTTCTTCAGAAGAAAATGATTAAACCCTAAGAATATTTCTCAGAAATAGTTATAAACTATCAAAGAGCTCTAAAACGAGTATAAACACCATTCACATTTTGATGCTTAAAGAGAGGCATTTTGTGAGTGTGGAATATCAGTGGTGAAATGCAGGCATGAAGCCAAAATCTTTGTCTTTGTAAATACTCATACACACTATGCATGTAATACCAGACATGAGTCATGACATTAATCTTTTTAAATAGAAGTTGTTCCTTTTGCAGCGATGGTTAAGCATATTTCACTAGTTATTTCCAATAAAATGGCACAGAATATTTGTTAACATTATATCAATTAAAACATCTTTTATTGAAATAATATCACATGATGGAACACTTGGGAATTACTGACTTCTTGTCTTTGCTCTATTATGCTATCTTGCCACACTTCCCAGTTTAGTGACTATAGGTCACCCATTTACGAAAAATCAAGTGTTCTCAGAACCTTAAGGTAATTATGCAAATCCATCATAACTGCCATACTTAAATGAAACAGAAGCTACAAGTAACCACAAAATGTCAGATGTATAAATATGGATTTCCCAGCACATCAGGTAAAATCTATACAAAATGACAGAGCACAGATTACACCACAGAAACCCATACATCATGATAAGAAGAGGTGTACTATAAACTTCAACATCTGTAAATAGAGAAAAATAGACCACTTCTCACCTAGTCTCTTTTTTAAACTCTTGCCCCAGATTTTATGTAGAGTAAGTTTAATTATTGAGAACAAAAATATGGAAGATAAAAATGAGACAGCAGTGTACCTATAATGGAGCTAACATTACCCCAAACGTTACATGGGAAATCACAGTCTAGTCTTATCTGGCTACTTAAGCACTTGTGAAGGGAGCTTCATGTATGAATATCTATTAAATGTGACTTGTCCGTGTGGATCTGACTGCCAGAGAATCTTTTTCAAAACCCAAAACTATCTAATGTAACATAGTAGAATTAGTTGCATTTGTCTGCTGATTTGGTTGTTTCTCTCTTCTCTTTCTTTCTTTCTCTCTCTCTCTCTCTCTTTCTTTCTTTTTTTTTTATTTGTTATATATAGAGTGTTTATACAGCCATGATGGTACCATTGTTAACCTTCTCCCTGTCCTCCTCCCATGTGTAGTGTGGGTCTTGCCTTATGGGGTAGCCATCAGTTATGAAAGACAGGCAATGACTCTGTGCATAATGACCCAACTCATGGCTCTAACAATCTTTCCACCCCCTCTTCTGTGAATTTCCCTGAGACATGTTGGGTTTATTTTAGGTTGATTTCAGTGAGGAGGATTTGTGAGTCTCTGTGTCTCTGGATATCTGAATTGTTAAGAGTGGAGTGTTCCTTGTGTCTATTTCCTTTGCCCTTGTGCTGGTACCAGGTTCACCAATAAAGCAACACTCTTGCTCATTTTCCCTATAACTCTATGGCTTCAGCTGATGCCCTGGTGAGGTGCAATGGGCTGATTCTCTCCTCAGGTTCTGCATTCATCTAAAAAAGAGAAACAGATTTTCCAATGGGGAGTCAGGTCACTGCAAGATACATGTATAAACATTATTATTTTAAAGAATATTTAATAGATGTAGGTCCTCTTGTATCTCACTATTGCTGGGAGCTTGACATTGGAGAGCTGGCTTGTTTTTGGAAATGGTTCTGACTTGTTTCCCACTTCCAAGTATGGGTTCCATTTCACTGAGCAGACCTGTTAGCTAAATGAAGAGCAGTTGGTAACCCTCCATGGCTGTGTGCCACTACTGCACTGTGTGATCATCCTGTCAGGTTGTTTGCTCCTTAGTAGCTTAGACCAAGAGTTGCTTAGACAACCTCAGTCTTCTCCTGTTTCTCTCTCTATCACTCCCACTTCTTTCTCTTCTCTCTTTCTATTTCATATTAACTATATATATATTTTTTTTCTTTCTTCTTTTTCATTGGCACAGACCTGTAACACTCAGTACCAGCATGTGGTTAATATTCACAATGAGCTGTTGATCATTGAGACCTACAAGGTTTCCCAAAAGAAGACAGATTTCTGTCAGAGTACTTGATGACCCATCAAAGGTTACTGGTAGATGCTACTGCTGAAGACACCATATGCTATTCAGACAGAACATGGAGAGACCTGGTTGGAATCTGGAAGAGTGTCAGTCCTCAGACACCTAGCTTGTCTAGTGCCAGAAGGTGCTACATAAGTGACTGGGGGAAAACAACTAGCATCTTTTTTTTTTTTTTTTTTTTCTGTGTGGTACTGGAAAATAAATTGTGATCTTCTTCTTTCTAGGCAAGTACACTTTCACTGAGCAACTTCTCCTGCCTACAAACAAAAATAACCCATTTTAAGCCAGAACACTGACACATTGGATTTTAATAGGAAAAGAAAGACACAATCATTTGCAACTACATGGGTAACATGGAGAAACCGTACAATGTGAAGAAGAAAAATAAAACCCTTATAAGGGAAATAAGAACACAATGTAAATGTTACAAGTATAAATATAAGTATTATAAAAGAATAATAAAGTAAAATGCCAAATTTAATAAAATAAAAGGTCCAGGGAACATTACCTTATAAAAATAAACAGACATGGTACTATCTGAAGCAAAGTAATTCTGATATGAATTAATATAACAGGTTATAATTATTTTTGAAAATGGCATGTTATTCATCTAGTTACTTACAAAGAGAAAATTTATTTGTCTTTTGATTATAAAACAACATTAGCTAATTCAAGATATAAGTGAGGCACACAAGAAACAACTTTAAAAACAGCTACTTGAATGATAGGAAATAATTTTAAAAAAGGAATTGAAACTCTATTAAAGAAATACTCTTTTGTCTGTTGAAGAACATGGACAAGGAGATCTAAGGAAAGAAGGACTCTGGGAAACAGACATACAATTTTTAAGTAAAAAGAAAGTACAAGATAGTGGCAAATTCATAAGCAAGTCCCCCTCAATTCACTTCTAAATCATGTGTGTTCCAGACACTGAAAGAGGAGGAGCAGAGCCAGGGATGAGCTGTTCTCTGAGGGTGAAAAAGCCTTATCTCCACTGTTCCAAGCCTTAATTCAGCGAATAGAGCACTAGACATTCTTTGGTCACCGAAGCCATTCTAAACCTGGTTTTATTGCTCTTGAACTTGAAGAATGAAACTCAAAAGAAAGAGAAAGGTGAAAATTTAGGAAAAGAAGATTTATTTGTAGACAATAAAAAGAGCAACATGTGGTGATTTGTTTCAGGTATCCTCCATATACTCATGTGCTCTGAATGCCATGTCCACAGCAGATGACACTTTGGGAATTTAATGCCTCCTGGAGGCAGTGTATGGTTGGGGGTGTGGGCTTATGGGTGTTATTGACAACTTCCCCTTGCCAGCATTTGGCACACACTTCTTTTGCTATTGTCCACTTGAAGTTGGCCAGGAGGTGATGTCCATCTGCTGTGGCCATCATTTTCCCCAGCCATCATGGAGCTTCCCCCGCCAGGCTATAAGCCAAAATAAACCATTTCATGCCACAAGTTGCTCTTGGTCAGGGGCTTTTAACTGGTAATGACTGCAACATAGGGTTATTAAAGGAAAGGCAGAGATGACTAAACTCCCAGGCAATGGAAGGGATATCCTCCACAAGAGGAAAAGGGTGATTTTTGATTAATTTATTTTTTTGTTCGGTGCTGAGGACCAAACCCAGGGCCTTGTGCTTGCTAGGCAAGTGCTAATCCACTGTGCTAAATCCCCAACCCCTTAATTTATTTTTTTTTAATTGACAACTTCCATAATTATAACCCATGGTAATTCCTTCCCTCACCCACTTTCCCCTTTGAAACTTCACTCTCCATTGCGCCCCTTTTTCCCCTCTTAATCATTCTCTCTTTTATTTTGATGTCATCATCCTTTCCTCCTATTATGATGGTCTTGTGTAGGTAGTGTCAGGCAGGTAAGGCTGCTTAGGTCATGAATATCCAGGCCATTTTGTGTCTGGAGGAGCACATTGTAAGGAGTCCTACCCTTCCTTTGGGGGAAGAGGTGGTTTTGTTTTTGTTTGTTTGCCTCATGTCCTTTGCTGGGGTTTTATAAGTCTTTTGGGCTTTTGGGCTACAAAAATAAGTTGATCTTTGAAATGAATAAAATGACTAAAATGTAGAGAATTGTGGCTCTATCTGACCCCATTATCTTCCTCCAAGAGGTCTCCGTGCATCTTCTTTCCAATCAGGAAACTGCACATGCCCCTCTCCCATTGGATGGTAAGTGGGTTGATGGTTCCAATCCATACCCCCAAACACCAATGGAGTCACTGGACATAAGCTCTTTGGCAACTATGTTACTTTGACAGTAATTAGAAGAGAACCATGTCAAAAACATAAATAAATGGAAGGAAGTAAAGAGTGTCTTTCCTACGGTTTTCACTGCAGCTTCACAGAAGCTGGTTGGAGCCTATTTAAGCTAGTTTTATGAATTTTCTCAAGCCCCATTCTCCCCCTTAGGTGGTTAGCTTGAACATCTCATATGGAGGCACAAGCATATGAGATACATTCTCTTTAACTGTAATACTCTAATCAAAATCATCAATGCAAAACTGATAATGGTTAAGAGCCCTCCCTAGCTGCCTGGCCAGCTTCTTTCACTGGAGTGATAATGTTATCACCTCAGAAGACATCATCCTGTTCATGAAGACTCTTTAGGGGGCTTTATTGCCATGTCACGCAAGATGTGAAACCACAAAGAAGCATTGTAAACCTAGCAGCATTTTCTCCGAAGGTTCAAAATAATATAATCTTTAGTCATATTTTGTACTTTGGGGTGTTACTTATTCAAATGGAAGGTAGTCTGAACTAACATTTTCAGAAACCATGCTGATATGAGTTCAAAGTGTTTATAAGGATTCCTAAGGAAGTAATTTCAAAATTTCAGAATAAAACCCATCTAATTTAATGCGGAACTTAGCATTTGATTCACTCAGAAGAACACATGTGGAGAGGGAAATTATGCAGGGGAGGGAGGGAGAACACTTGCTAACATACTGCATTCTTTTCCTCTCTTGCTTGTTTGTCTGACATTGTAGGTGGTCCAAATGGAAGACCCTTACCAAGTGCCCATGTTGAAGGTGAGCAGAGAGAACCGGCATCTAAGAACTTCGGAGTTTGCCTCCTGTTACTTTAGAAGGAGGCGAGGGCAGCTCCGAAAGGTCCTCAGAGAATGAGGGCTCTCTCACACTGCGTGTTGTACCCAGGACCAAACTCATCTTGAGGAACATTGGAACTCTCAAGATGATCAGGAGTCACAGGTGGAGCAGAGATCACCAGGCATCACAACCACTCCCATGGGCGCAAATGGTAACAGTAACAAGAGAGACCTACAGCTTCCCCACTAAAAGTTCATTGGAGAAGTTATTACTGTCGATGGCTTTATGGCTTGTGTCAAAGAGTAACGACTTCAGCTACCACAGCTGGCCAGCTGTAAGTTTGGCCAATTTCTGTAGAGCTACAGGAAAAGCAGTATGTCGAAGTTTCAACAGTGACTGAGTCAGGGAGGGAAGAGCCATGCCTTTAGTGTTCATATTATTTGTGTCCTGGCTTAAGATGAGAATTTGATAGAGTTCATACTTATTTCCCAGAGACGTAGCCAACTATAGCATTCTCCCAGCCATATGACTCAAAGAAACTTCACAATCTTACAAAACCTACCTTGTAAGTAGAAATTTAAATTAAGACTGAAAATTTTTCACAGTGATATGAAGGTTTAAACTTTTCCTAATTTAATCACTAGTGCATGTTTATTATTTTCACAAGGACCATAGTAGTCACACTTTTTTTTATATTAATTTCAGAGAAAAGCAGTTTCATTTTAAAAATATTCATTTATTTAACTAATTAATTTATTTATTAGAAACAGAGAGAGGGAGAGTGAGAACGGGCATTCCAGAGCCTCTAGCCAATGCAAATGAACTCTAGTCACATGCACCACCATGTGCATCTGCATTATGTGAGACCTGGAGAATTGAATAGGGGTCCTTAGGCTTCTTGGCCATGAGCCTTAACCACTAAGCGATCTCTCCAGCCCCAGTTTCTTATTAATTATAAACAGGGAAGAGAGCATTGAAACATATATATATCACAAGAAAAAGCCATCTGTCATAGAAATAGTGTATCATCTCAAAATCAAGGTGCTGATCACTTAAAATAACATCGACCTAAATATCCAGTTATGAAATATCCTCTCAACACTACTCAAGCTCAATAGGAAGATAGGATTTTGTTCAAAATATCAGAGAATATATGGCTATCACATAAATGCCAATATGTCATTTTTCCTCTTGATTTCTTTATTGTACAAACCTTTACCAAGTAAAAACTATGAAGAAGATTTGAATTCACTTAAGAAAGATGCATAAGTAGTCATACAGACAACATTAGTGTCAAAGCAGTGAGGAAAATTATATGTAGGTAAGAAAAAATCTTGATATTTTGATTAATAATTTAGCATCTTCTGCAAAAAAATAGGCTATAAAATTTAACATTACAACTACCTTTTACTGCTGTTGTGTTGGAATTAAAATTAAATTAGTAGATCTCAATTTATTAACACAACATGATGCAAGCATGCTGTTAGAAATCTGATCATCCAAACATACTGCTTTATCTACATTTGAAATAATAGTCAATGATGCTATCAAATCTCAGAGATCATGGTCTATTGTTGGAAAGCATATCATGAGTTTTCTGACATATAGGAAATACAGAAAGGAAATATGAAAAGAAAAAAAAGCATTAACTCATATTTCAATCATTTTTGCTAATGTATATGTCCCAATGAATTTTATCTGAAACATATATAATCCAGGGATTGGAGAGACCGCTTAGTGCTTAAGGTGCTTGCCTTTGAAGCCAAATGACCCAGGCTCAATTCCCCAGTATCAACATAAGCCAGTCACACAAGATGGTACATGTGTCTGGAGTACATTTGCAATGGCTGGAGGCCCTGGTGTGCCCATTCTCTCTATTGGCCTCTCCTCCCTCAGTCTCCAATAAATCAATATATTAAATTAAATTAAATTAAATTAAATTAAATTAAAACTTTAAAAAATTATATTGCAGACATACATTCCATCATGATTAGCAGAAACAAATACCATAGAAAGGTTAAAAAGACTTAAGTTCTATGGTTCTCAGTGATGCTGATGTTCAAGAGTAAAACTCATGAAACATAATTTTAGGATACTCAACATGTGAAGTAAAACTATCAAAATTATTCAGTAAACTTCACCAGTCTGTGCTTAAATACAGTGAAACTTAAATGATTCTTAAATATGCCAATGTCAATGTTTAATAAAATTGAATTCATTTGTGATCATATTATAAGAATAACCCAATAACTTTAGGTTATTCCTGTATCAAAATGATCCTGATATTATGTTTGTACATGTTTCAATAAAAGGTTAAATGGTTGATAACCTCATTTATCCTGAAGCTTTGAGATGCCCCATTTGTTAGTTCATCTCTAAATGGGAAATTTATATTGATGTTTTCCTTTGGAATGCTAGCTTTTCCCTGTTTCTCTTGTCTACTTTCCCTGTGAAAAGACCTTTTGATCAATTGTGCAATTCTCGCTCCAACATAATGATGTTCTCCCTAGTCAATATCATAAGGAACATTGTAAGCTCTCAACACCACCATCAAATTTGTATGAGAAATAAAACACAAGCTAGGGACTAAAAGTAATTCCTTTTGTCATTCACTTGTGTGGTAGTTTTATTACATAAAATGATTATTAAAAATTAGGATACATATTTTAATGCATCTCCTTGTTCATTGTGGCTGTGGGTCACTACATAGTTCATTATTGGGGAGAAGAGAGAGGTGGAAATGGGTTTGGATTTGCAAATTATCCTTTGTCCTTGTTCTGCATCCATGACTTACCAACTAAACTCATTAATTAAGGACAACTTTTATAGTAATAGTTTTACTTTTGTTTGATTTTTCAAGAATAAGTTTTTATTATCTGACCCCATGGCAAATTGAATTGTGTATGATTATTTTAATTGCTTGCCACTGACAACCCTGTACATATGCCATTCACTAGCATTTTTTTAAAAACACATAGTTACTTTGGATGGTATTTTCTTTGATAAAAAGTTAATATAATGGTTGTATAATTGTGGTTTTAGATGTCTGCTACAGAAGAATCACATATCATTAGTTCTTTCATTTTTTTTTTTTTTTTGAAAATGTCATTTTCTCTCAAGGGGACTAAGACAATATTGAGGAACAACCTGACAACAATGGATTGCTTTTGTACAGGTTTTCTTTCATCTGTGGAAACAAAAAAAATGGAGTGACTGCTCCAGCAGCACTGAGAATCCTCAGCATTCACAAAAGGCATTAACCAATGCACGCTGCACTTTTCTTAGGATGAAGCTGGCGATCTGTGTCTCGGTCAGAGTGATCAGCCTCGTGTGCTGTAACCACTGTGGGAAATTCAGTGACCCTTCAACCACTGCTTGACCATAACTAACAAGGGACTTGGATCCCTTCATCTGCATATACAATAAAGAAAAATATCTTGTTTTCAAGACTAGGAACGAGAGGTGTGATGTAATTTCAAGAGAAATCAGGGGTTGGGGAGATGGTTCTGTTGTTAAAAGGGCTTACTTACAAAACTTGCTGCTCCAGGTTCAATTGTCCAACCTCCCACATAAAAGCACAAAGGTACTTGAAGCAGCAAGAGATCCTGGTATGTTGAAACTAATTCAGCAAACAAATACATAATAGGAGGAAAAGATGATGACATCAAAATAAAAGAGACTGATTGAGAGGGGGAGGGGACATGATGGAGAGTGGAGTTTCAAAGGGGAAAGTCGGGGGAGGGAGGGAAGGACCATGGGATATTGTCTACAATTAAGGACTTTTTAAATTAAAAATATATATATATTATTAAAAAGAATTAATCTATTCTGGTTTTCTTTTACTTTTTTAATCTTTTTCCACTAGTGGACTTGTCTATTTTTTTTTTTTTTTTTCTTTTGTTTTGTTCTTTTGCTTTGTTTAATTTTGGTGCATCTTGTTTTGATGTTTTATCACCACCATGCTCTTTTGCATCCAGTGGGATAGGGCACGTGGTCTGTAAAAAATATGGCTTTATTCATTTTTTTAATGGGTGAATATATGTGTGTGAATGTTCATGGATGTGCACATGAATGTGCATATATGTGTGCATGTAGAGGCCAGAGGGCCATCTCAGTTCTCATACTTCATTCTGTTAACCTTTAACATTTTATTTTGTGACAGGGTCTCTGGATGGTATGGAATTAGACTGGCTACCTTGAAAACCCCACTGATCCTCCTGCCTCTGCCTCTCCAGTGCTAAGGATACAGGTACATCCCACCCAACCCACCATTTATCTTTGGTCTTCTAATCAAGAGTGTTTTGGATACTGAGGTCTTTTATGTTTCTATATAATTTTCAGGATTATTTTTCTCACTTTTATCCATAGCATCTTTGAGAATTTGTAAGAAAGGGAGTAGGCAATGCACCTAGATAGATTGGGAGAAGAAGAGACGGAAAGTGCAGGGAAGGCAAAAGGTCACATGGGATATGAAAATAGAATGGAAAATATTGTGGGTGGTAACTTGGAGAGAAGGGAGCAGTGAGGGAAGGGAAATAAAAAGTCGTTTAGAGCAGGGTGTGGTGGCACACACCTTTAATCCCAGCACTCGGGAGGCAGAAGTAGGAGGACTGCTGTGAGTTCGAGGCCATCCTGAGACTCCATAGTGAATTCCAGTTCAGCCTGGACTAGAGCGAGACCCTACCTGGAAAAACCAAAAAAATAAATAAATAAATAAAATAAAAATAAAATGTTTAGATAGTACCATAATGAAACCTAATTCTTTGTAAGCTAAATTAATATCAATGAATAAATATCATTTTGCTAGCATTAAAGAAAAAAAGGATTTTTTAACATGTATGTCACTTATGAATATATGGACATCTGAGCAATACTAATTATAAGTGACATAGTTTACATTAGTAAGTGGGTGACAAGTTTTCAAAAGTTGATGTATAGTTCAGAGTTATAATTCATCTCCATTTGTATCATTTATATTTCAAATGCTCATTAAGAATCTCATTGGACAGATATTGTGTTTTTTTTGTTCCTTTTTAATAGTTTTGATTTAACATACTAGGTGTATACAATAATGAAAATTTAGATGAGAGAATTCAATGAAGCAGAGACTCATGTCTAGCCTAGGAGGACGGATGGCATTAAAAATTGTATAGAATAGTAATGAGGACTCAGGAACTCCTACTTTCTTAACACTGTTGACACTGTGTATGTGTGCGAGCACTCCTACCTACAAGGAACTAGTAAGTCATTACAATAATTATAATGAACTAAAGAGTACATTTGCTATGGATAGCTAGAAAATAATTCCCAAACTTTGTGTCTGAAAAAAGAACCATTTATTGATGAACAGTTTCTAAGGGGCTTGAAACTAGGATTGCATTAGGGGTGTAGTTAAGAATCAGGGCATCCATAAGGCTTCTGTCTGGCTGGTAACAGGGCTCCAGGTTGTCCCATTGGCAGAGCTGATGCTCTCTGGTTTGAGAGAGGCGTCCTCTACCATACTCACTCATGTGTTGAGTCTCTGCCCTGCACATTATTTTCTGCACAGTGATACATGTTGCTTGCTTCATATGCCAAAACAGATAATCAAACAAGTGTACAAGATTAATGCCAGTCATATCCTTTCATCTTAAGAGTTGCACCTTACGTTGTGAGGTTGCCTAAAGTATGACTGTCAGGAAGGAGGGATTGTTGTCACCTATATGCTTTCTTCTGACGTCCCTTAAATAAGATTCCTCCCATGTGTCAGCTATGCAGCCCTCCTCCTCTCCCTGCATGTCTTCAAAGGTCTCTTCATGCAATATCAATTCAAAGTTAGGTATCTTATATCTATATCAGGTTTGAGTGGAAACAAAATACTTTTGTCTCATTACAGCATGTTCAGTTTGGAGCCTTTTGACTTATATCTGTGAAACTGAAGAAATGTGTCATTTACCCCAAGCACTTTACATTTAAATAATGAGATAGACATGCTTCCAACAGGTACATCTGTGGATGTCTTCATTCTCTCATATAAAATTAGCAACATATATATATATATATATATATATATATATATATATATATATATGATCATTTTTATGTCCTAAGTTTATTGATCAACCTGCTGGGATTTCCTCCATTATGAAAAAAAAAAAACATACTTTCACATTACTTCAACAAAATTTTATCTCAAGCTTGATGCACCAAGAATTTTCCTGGGAAAAATTCTACCTTTGATCCTTCTAAGGTGTTTAAGAAAAAATATTTTTAGGCACACTCAACTTCCTTTTCTTTAAATCCATATTCTCTGGGAAATATCCTGAACTTTATCTTTGCTATAAATCCATTAGTTAATGTTACCATCATTTGTTTTCTGACATGAATAGAATTTTCAAGACAATTGAACTTTTGCTACTTTGTAAATACCCTTTCTTTAGCTTCTCTTCATTCTCATAGACACATAATCATTGCAAGATATATATTAGTATAGCCTTCATTGCATATTATGAAACCTATAAGATGTCAGAAGAACAGTGGTCAGGTAACAATTGAAGAGATTGTAGCCAGGCGTGTCACCTATGGTGTTTGATGAGAAATGTCCCCTTACTAGAGCAAGTGAGTTATCTCCTTACGACTTCCTCCGCTGTCACAGTAAATCAGCCTGGTCCAATTGATAGTTCATGGTGCAATTCAAGGGTAAATATCATAAAACAGATTGTCAAGAACAGTGTTAATTGAGGCAAAATGACTTATTCCAACTTTGAACAACCAGCTGGGCTCATGAGGCAAGAAATCAAATTCAAATTTGTAGAATTATTGAGCTATCATTATTGACTGGTCTTGTCTGCAGACAAGCAGAGGAGTTAGTACGTAGATAGCTGTTTTGGTTTCAGGGCAGCCAGCCAAGAGGCTGTCCATGATAAATCCATATATCACTGGAATAATTTACATATATGGTGCCAGTAAATTCAGGTTTTCACAAGTTTCTTCTTACAGGAAAATTAAAATAAATTAAATAGGCTAGACTTCACAGTGTAAATTAACCAACATTTTCAGCAAAGGGAAGCTTTTCTCTGCTAAGTAATTTTTCAGTCTGTACTTGAAACAAGTATCCCATGTACCAGCCAGTCTACAGAGGATGTAAGACTGATGAACAAAGATAGATTAGTAGTATTATCTGGGTGTTCAAGACTCAGATAGGCAATGTCAACCCCACATCACAACAGAAAAAGAAAACAAAAGCTAAAGGTAACATACATCTTAAATCCCACAATTCAACACTACACAGTATCTTTAACATAACTATTCACTTAACACCACCCAGATCTACCTGTGTGAATGTAAAACACATAGTTTATATTAGTTCACATGAGACAATTGAAAATGGAAAAGTCTTAACACTAACAATAAATAGAAAAATCAATGTACATTTTAAGAGAAATCTGATTCTTATTTCTAAAATTTGAGATATGTAAATGAAATATATATGATATTACATATATAAAAATGAAAAAAAATAGATTGAACTTTAAATTTTTAATTCTATGTTAATTTAAATGTAGATTAGCATATATGAGGGGAATTTATTCAGGACATCATCATTGTTCTTTTTCAAGACCAGCAATCACAAATGACTTTACAGGCCTATTGGGCAAAGTGGACTGAAGAGGAGCTGGTTTTACTAGGGATATGAAATATTTTTGGAGTAAAACCAAGCTTCCCTTACACCAGATAAAGCAATAATGAATTAGACTTGAAGAGTACTGATGCTGTTCTTCCCAAGAAACTTCAGCTTCATCATCTCTCTCCTCTAGAATAAGGGACTAGGATTGTAATTCAGAGAAAATATTGTTTCCGCACAAAGACAGAAGGGTCATTGCTGAAAGGAGGACAAATTTTATTTTCAGTAGTTCAAAACCTAAGAAAATCGTGGTCATTGGATGTACACAAGAGAGAAATACAATCTTTTTTTTTTTTTTTTTTTTTTCCCTTAAGTCTCTGAAAAAGGAACTTGGGCATCAACAACCTTTTGTACAAAGCAAACAAGATTCTATCAAGGTGAAATAGTACAGTGATAAAAGGACACAGGTAGAATATTTGCATAACTATTGATATGTGATTAAAAAAATAAATCTAAGGCTTAGAACATGCCTTAGTGGTAAAAGGCACTTTCTTGCAAAGCCTGCTGGCCCATTTTCAGTGACAAGAGTACCTGGCATGTCCACACACAAACATGCAAGTGTGTGTGTGTACACACACACACACACACACGCACACACACACACACACACACACATACTTAAATTAAGAGCAAATAGCAAGTGCTAAATGGAATAAATGCCTATATGATTCATGTCTATATTATTTAGAAAAAATGAGTAGTAAGTTAAGATAAAATAAAAACAATAAAGGAGAAAAATGTCTATCAGAAATACTTTCTAATTGAAAGAGACAAAGGACTGAAAAGTTCAATATATTAAGAAATCATAAGATCTGTATTTAAAGGTTAAAAAAAGTAGTGCATCCTGAAAAAAGCTCCTCTTCCCAAAGCATTAAATCTTGATGCCATTATTATCCACTTAAAATACTGATTCAGGGCTGGAGAGATGGCTTAGTGGTTAAGGCACCTGCCTCCTAAGCCCAAGAACGCCCGTTAGATTCTCCAGGTCCCACGTTTAGCCAGATGCAAAGTGACGCAAGGGTGCAATGCTGCACTTGACCACAAGGTGGCGCACACATCTGTACTTCGTTCACAGTGGCTGCTGAATGGCTACTGGTGTGCCCTTTCTCTATCTGTCCCTCTCTATCTTCCTCTCTCTCTCTCTCTCTCTCTCTCTCTCTCTCTCAAAAAAAAAAAAAAAAAAAAAAAAAAAAAAAAAAAAAAAAAAAACTGCTTCCAAACTCTTTTCTTCCTCTCTTTTCTTTTCTTTTTTTCTTTTCTTTTTTTTTTTTTTTTTTGGTTTCCTTTTTATGTTTCTAGGGGTATATGCAATTGCTCAAACATACTAAGTATATGCTCTGCTCCTGAGCTATAACAGCACACCTTAACAATTTTTTTGTTGTTATTAAAATAAATAACACTCAATGCAAGAGTTATCTCAGTTAACTTTTAATTTCACAGGTGATGGTGAGTGGAGAGCTGTGATGGACCAGAAAATGACCAGTGAAAGCTCAAATTGTTAAAGCATGTCTCTCATTCAAAGTACATGAGCTCCTATATCTCCCATCACAGCACTGTGACCACATATAATAGCTCCAGTAGAAACTCAGAACATTGACAATGCTTAGAACTCCAGCATCTGTCCTCAGTGGAGAAGAGTTATTGAAACTCTTCTGTCATCTCAGAGGAAACACTTGGAAGCCAAGTCTGCTTTACTGAGTTAAAGGTTTTTGAGAGAAGCCAAAACTGTATTGCAAACTTTTAAATGAACTGTTTTCATCATTCTCAGATATAAGAATCTATAAACTGGACAAAAAGAAAGTTGATTTGATTAAGTTTATGATTGGAAAGTATAAAAGAAAAAAAAAATAAAATTTCTTAATTCATTGTATGATTTAAGAAACCAAAGCCACATGAATGTGAAGGGCTCAGACTGGGAAGGAAGCACTTCACACTCGGAAGCTGAGGTGTCTCTTCCTTATGTCGTGGGATGTGTTCTAAAATTAACTTTCTAGGAATAGAGTTAGCTATTGTTAGTTTCACATGAATAGGAATATTCATAAATACATATAGAAGTTGATAGTTCCAGAAATGGGAGTAACTTATGCCCACCATAATGTTAGTTAGTTAGGATAGGCAAACTGTAATACTAAGAAGTATAGACCGGCCAGCAAGGAATGCTCAATGATTCATTTCTTCATGTGAAGCAGCTATATAGCCCACATGTCATGCAATTCTCAGAATTACAAGGCTTTCATAGGAAACCTGCAAAACATTAAAAGGAATAAGAGAGATCCCAAATAGTGTATATTTTCTACATTTACCACTTAAATGTTGGAAATTCTACAAACACAGACGTGTTTTCACAAATTGACTTTGAGAATCAATGGAATGACAAAGAAAATGTGATCAGAAGACATTATGACACTTGGTTACTAAAACACAAATCATAAATATATGTCAGCATAAAAAAAGACCAGGAAAATCATGAGGAAAAATAAAATAATACAGTAGTGGCAAAAACCTTGGCTAACACAGTCTTTGAACAATGAAAGTGTGTGGGTAGCAATTCCTCCTCTGTGAGGAGCCCTGACCCAAGACACGGGGGGGAGGGAGGTAAAGAAAACCACCATACCGGGTGGAAATAACACAAAGGATACTCTGAATGGAAAATGTAGCCATGTTTTCACTTTGTTTACATGGGGAAATACATCCAAAAGAAACTTCAGAAATGGCTAGGGAAGTTCTCCAGGGTGATAAGTCAACATCAGGAATGGCAGGGCTGCCAACACTAAAAGCCCTGCCTTTCTTATCTCTTTGTGCCTTAACTTCCTCACAGCCTCCAGCTTACTAGAGAAAAAGAACATAGGAGAAAATCTGGTTTCCCTTATTTCTTTATTTGCTGGAAGATGAAATGATGAAACAGGATTACGCCTTTTCCTGGCTATGTGGCATCACCTGGACACTTGAGATAGGGGCTGAACTGACCAACTCAGCTCTATCTAGTAAAACCCCAAAAGCAACCCATTCATGACTTCCAGGTGGGCTTTCCCAATTTTTCAGGAACCCCATCCTGCATTACAGCAGGATCTCTGCAGTCTTTCCTTCTCTTAAAGTACAGAATAAACTTTATTATAGAATTATTATAGAATTCATATATATATATATATATATATATATATATATATATATATATATATATATATAAATGAATATTTCTGAACCTCACACTCTATGGTCTGTGGATTTCATTCATGAAATTCATAAGACAAGCACTTGAAGGCCACTGACTCAGTAGTAGTTTTGTGTGGCCATGAGTTTGTGGCACCCTCACTCTTTAGATACAGCTCAACCAAAAACTGAAAAACAAAAACAAAAGCAAACAAACAAACAAACAAAAAAAAAAAAAAAAAACACCTCTTGTTATACTCAAAGACAGCCCCAAATTCCAGTATCATTTTTACCAGGATCAAGGCAAAGGATAATGAAAACATTTTTAATATTTTGGATTGCAATCCAAAGAGTAGTATATGTGGGAGGTTATCACCGAGAAGAATAAAAGGAAAAGCATAAATTACACAGTCTCTATATGGGGAAGGATGTGCACTGAGTATGAATTGCTCATGTCTATTAAGAAAATGTTTTTTTTTTCTATTAAGATCATAATGTTAGAAAAGTTAAAAAGATAGTCCAAGCTGCAGTGCACAGAATGAAATTTTACCTAGAAAAAAATATGTATTGTTTTATTGATTTTTTTTTTTTTTTTTTTTTTTTTTTGGGGGTTTTTCGAGGTCTCACTCTAGCTCTGGCTGACCTGGAATTCACTCTATTCACTATTCACTCTGTAATCTCAGGGTGGCCAAGAGCTCACCGCGATCCTCCTACCTCTGCCTCCCAAATGCTAGGATTAAAGGCATGTGCCACCACTCCCGGCTTCGTATTCCATTTTTAAAAGTAGTTTTTATTGGCAGTACTGTAGTTTGTCTAGGCATTACTATAATGTTGGGGGGGGGAACAACTAAGCACTCCTTGGAGAAATTAGCATAAGTAGTCAATATTCAAAAATTAATCCATACTGTGTTTTTTGAAGCAGCTAAACCCTACCTGCACTGCAGTGCAGTATTATAACTAAAAGATTTCTTTCATCTGTGAGTTAGCATATATTTTGCTTTTCAGAAAAAAATATCATCTTGATATTTGACATCTTTAGAGAAATAGGGAATCATTTAAGTGGTTATTAAAAAAAAAATAAAGAACATTATTACCTGACATAACAAAATAGCAATTAGTAATTCCACATTTTCTGAGATACCTAATTGAAACATATTTTCCCTTGGATAGAAAAATGATATGCCTCTATAAACTTTATGTATCATCTCATTTAGGAGTAGGGGAAAACAACTTAATAATATATCATGAGTCCTTACAATGTAATTCAATTTTGTCTAAAAAATAGAAATTCAAATAGAGAAAGGTATAGAGACATGGTTGAGTGGATCTAGTTATCCTCCTACTACTAGGATTCTGACTGAATCCACTAGCTCTCATCTCTTGTAGAAATAGTTTTAGGGCCACTCATTTTATAATCAGAACTTACAAAAATGCACAAGTCACTCCAGAGGAGCAGAAGAGTGGAACAAGGGCATCATCAGCAGGAATCAGAGCTCTGAGAAGAAAATTTCATTCAACACTAGATTTGAAGTTGAAAACACATTTACCCACTCAAGAAACAGATGATGCATAACAACAATACCTTCCCTGTGATCTCTGTTTTTCACTATCTTTCTCTGCCCTGGCTCTCTTTATATTTCTTTGATGATTTCTCTTTGATTCTCACCTGTATGTCTTATCTCTTATCCTCTCAAAAAAGACTGAAATTGGCAGGTTTACTGGGGAAGACATAATCTACCTTAGGTTGTCCTCTAAATGCTACAGAATTCCAGGGTTTAAATTGTGTACAGAAAAGCAATCAAACACATCAACTGGAAACCACCTCTCCCTGTGAGTGAGCAGACCTTTATGAACAGTGTGTTCCACTTATTTGATCAACAAGGACTGTGAAAACAGGAGACTGCTGAAATAGCATGTAGTGCATGCTTTGAAGATGTGTTTATTTCTGAATGGAGAGATATGATATTTGTACATGTGTGATTACAAGAATGTATATACAATAAGTATGAAGTCTATATAATTAAATTATTTCCCACCACCAAAACAATGTTAACTCTTCAATGTGTGTCTTTATAAATTTTACTATGTTTTCTACATAGCTAATGAATTCAATTTTACAATTTATATATCACAAGAAATAGGACTTATAGGTACAAATATAAATTGATTCCTCTAAAGTTTGATAACATATATGTTTGCATTCGTAGTTGTGTTCTCATTGTTGGGACAAAACACCCAGCCAGATGCAGATCATGGAAATAACAGGTATATTTCAGTTTACAATTTCAAGAAGCTTCATCATGGAAGATGCAGGATGATGACTCACATTAGTCACATATCAACAGGGAATCAAACTTAAGTAGAGAGACTGAGCTGAGCCAGCACTAGCAAGACAGGCTGGGTTGTAGAATCTTAAGGCCCATCTCCAGTGTCACATTTATGCCAGCAGTGCTCCACCAGCTTGGGATCAATTAAGCTTCAAACTCATGAGGCTATAGGAAACAATTACATTTAAATTCCCAGATATATATTTCATATGTAGTTAATAGAGTCCATTATTATATGAATAGGCTAAATAACACGAGTTTTTCTTTGATTTCTATCATATTACTGACAAACAAGTAGAGATTCTCCCCAGAAATAGTGGTATAATTGATAACATTTACAATAATATAAAGAATTTGACATATTTAAAACACCTTGTATGGGGGTAGGTAACATGGCCAGAAGTGGTGACACACATGTACAATTTTAAAATTCATGAGACAGATGCAAGAATATCACTGCAAAATCATGGCCAGTCTGGTCTACATAGCAAATTTCAGACTGTACAATGTAATGTAGAGAAGAGTCTATTTAAACAAATTATATATATCAAGAACAATAGAGCATATACCAGAAGTTTATATTATAGCAACTAGCATTTACTCAGAAAAATGAAACTCACTGCGGCTCCCACAATGCATAATACACTACCCCATAGGGAATACCTGCAACCCTACAGAGGAGTGTGCCCACCAGAATGGGGGCAGGGATGAAGGAAAAGAGGGTATCAACACATGATGTATCCACACAAAATATGTTGTTAATAATAATAATAATAATAATAATAATAATAATAATATAAAAAGAATAGCCACAATAGTTGATTTTGTTTTACCTATATAATAATAATAATAATATTTTAATAATTTCATTGATTTATAAAAAGGTTATTATATTCAAGTATAACATTCATACAAAACAATGTATAAGTAAACCTTAATTATACAACTTCATAAATATTTTATATAAAAGGAATCTAATTCAACAATTCTATCAACACTGTTCAGCTTTCTAGTTTTTAAACCTATGTAGGTAATTAATACATAATTATCCTGCATTCCTTTTGGTTACATAAGTTCAATAACATACTTCGATTGTGTCTTTATCTTTCAACCAAATGTATATGGTTTATCAAAATTTGTTTGTAGCATCACATAGCAATTCTTACTTCTCTCTACTATTCACTGTGAGAATTGCCACTTTTTGATTTAGCCTGGATGATTATTTGATTTCTTTCTTCTTCTCCTGTTTAAGTTCAGTAATAAGTTTAAATAACATATCTCTCTGCACCTTTACATTCCTAGTCTTTTGACATTTTTCCTTTTTAATTTTTCTGTGGTAAATTTGTAAGATATGTTTAAGATTGATTTTTTTTTAACTCAGTTGTTTTAGGCTAGATCTATTTAAAGCCCCAGTCATGAATTAACAAATTTTCAAATACAGAAGGTCCTTGAAATATTTAAATTAAAATTATTGGGCTTAACTTGATACCAAGGTTATTGGCAGACAATAAAACCCATATTTAAAATTTTGAAATTTGATTTTCCTCAGGATTATAGAGATCCAATACCACACTCCCATCCATGAAAATAGAAGACAGAGACAGTGAAATGCTGGGCCACTTGGTCCAACAATGGTTATTCTGCAGCACAGAAACACTTCTCCTCAAATGAGACTCATATGCTGACCCGAGTGATCACCACCATTGCTCAGCCCTGCACTGCAGATCATTACCCTGGATAGAGGTCAAAATTCCTACCTACAAATACCATTTCCCATTTCTACTGAATATGCAGATCAACTGGAATTGTAAATCTACTGAGAGAGTCAGGCGAGTAGAGTCCAAGATCATGGAGAAAGGAAAAGAAAGGAAAGAGATAACATATAAATGGATGTTTTTCTCTAAGCCTTGCTTCATGATATAAAGATATAAACAGGCACCACTGTTACACAATATAGAAGCCAAAAGATGTTTAGTCAATGACAACTTTGAAGAGACAAACTATTAGAATTGGGATACACAATATATGGGATAGAGGTGAGGTTTGGAGAGCTTAAGATACAGGAAGAATTTAATTTCCTGATATACTTTGGGCCAAATTCTAAATGCCAAAAATCATAATGCTATAAAATATATGAATACTAGAAAATAGCTCAAAGATGTCTGTAAAATTCTGAAGTGAGAATTATTGTCCTGGTATGATCAAATCTAAATGTATGTATTCTTCAAGGCATGAAGAAAATATTTTTTGTATTTGTATTTGAAAACTGAGTCCTACCAACAGCCTTTATTATGCATTTACATATTAACTTACATTCAAAAAAGGGAGAGACTGGAGAAAAGGCAAAGAACAAGCCAAAGATAACAACAGTTTTAAAAAATCAGAGAAAATCAATTCTATAGGGCAAAGAAACTGGAAGATTCTAGACATGTCTTCATTGTACAGCCATAGAACAGATGTATGCTATATAGTCATAATATACAGGACTTGAAAAATGTGAGTAACATTTACTTATAAAACTGTTGTAGTTTAAATGTATGTCCCTCGTAGCCTCAGATATGTTTTATTAATGTTAAATTTCCTGCTAAGTCTCCAGCAGCCTGCTAGAGGGGCATGTGTGTGCCTAGCAGTGTGAGCACAGGTGAGTTTGGGCTTACTGCTTTTTGGTGTTTCCTGGCTATTTGGTTGTTTTTCTCTGGTTGGATTTGTGATAGGGAGTCAGCTTTTTCCTTCATTAATAGAAATTTCCCTAGGTATGTTATCTTGAAATAAATCCTTTCCCCCTTCAAACCACATCTGGTAGGAAGTTTATCCTGGCATTATACAGCTAACTTCAAAAGTAGGAAGAACAGAACATTGTGAACAAAGCTTTTAATTTTTTGGCTTACTACTCTAACTTGAATAATATGAAGTGTTCAGAAAAAATACACAAACACTACTTTGGATATTGACTTCAGAAAGAAGTCTCTAACTTCAATTGTTAAAATTATAGACCCTGGCAACATAGAGGTGATAAATGATAATAAATGATTAAGGACACTTGATTTTAAGACTGGGGACACAAGTTTCCTCTTTGCTAGCAAGGACATAAAGCCAAAAGCAGTGTCACATGTATATGTGATACAAAAGCCTTTGTTAATAGGAAGTAAGTGAAGCCAGGAGAATCCAAAGCTAGCAGGCCAGCAAGTGCAGAATTCATTTGTAGAAGCAAGAGTTTTTATTTTAAGATAGGTGAAAGAAGAACAGATACCTCAGAGCTATCATTGGACCAACACACACACACACACACACACACATGCATGCACACATTTTTAAAAGTAAGACTGTAAAATTGATAAATAAATAGTTCTGCAAGATAGTGGGGGAGAATGAAATCTCTTCCTATATTATTATGTCTATGCCCTATAATCAAAGATTAATACCTTTGAATTGCAGTTGATATGTTTTCTATTTTTCTTGAAAACAGTGATTTTTTGATAAATATAAAATTTATGGATCTATAGAAATGCACTGTTTCCAAAGTATAAATGTAACTGTTCCTTGTACTTAATTTAATTTATTACTGTTTTGCTTTGCAGAACTCAGTAAAATAAGAAAAGTGGCTTTCCAAAAAGACACACCTGCTCATTCTCAATGTCTCATTATAATTTACAAGAATGTGATGAGAAATAGATGCCATGGTAAACCTTGTATCCTAATAAATAATTTAAAAATAATAAAACTAGGAAAGTATAGAAATGATTATATATTTCCCTTTCAATTTTGTTCTCTGAGGAAATGTTGAGTTTACATAATATGAAATTAGAGCAAAACATTGTTTTCTTATTTTGTTAGAAATATTTGTGAGAAATATTCACTGAAAGAGGATATTTATTCAGGCTGCCTATCAGTATGACCAGTTATAAAGAAAAATGGCAGTAGTGAATTGCCTGGGTAAATGTACTATTACTAGAACAGACAATATGCAGAGGTATTGCTACCAATTTATAATCAGGGCAGTTTGAATGGGAGAGATATATGAAACACACAGAAACATATTTATGCATACTTAAATATAAACGAGGAATATGTGCATGCTAAAAGTGAGGATAATTTACATAGACATAAATAAAATTATTTTTTAAATAATTATGTCAGCAATGACTTTTCAGAAAGTATGATGATTATAATGAATACAAAAGGATTGCTATTGGAAAATTGCTCACTAGACATGTGTCTGTAAAAGCAAGCCAACCTTCCCTAGTTCCTTCTCCATGGCACACTAAGCAAGTTGCAGCCTCATAAAGTGTGAATAGCTCATATTTCCACCTCGGAGTTATCTACAGTTACCTGGGAAAAGTCAAAAGATGAAAGGTGCCAATATTAGACTTTGCTTCCTCCATGTTGTTCCTGGCTGCAGAATGAAAACATATCCATCACTTAAGATTTTGAAGCAATAATCATTCATTCCTTTTTCTCCTCAGAGTCACTGCCTGCCACTTCACCAATTAATGGATCAAACAAGTTCTT
Organism: Orientallactaga sibirica; assembly: GCA_036365145.1. Classification (NCBI taxonomy): domain Eukaryota; kingdom Metazoa; phylum Chordata; class Mammalia; order Rodentia; family Dipodidae; genus Orientallactaga; species Orientallactaga sibirica. Next base: position 28,426,568 of record JAEOAD010000024.1, read on the forward strand.
ATCTGATCTTCCATGGTGAAAAAAAATCACAGTGCCAGCTATTGATCATGGAGCCCTGAGAGGTGACGATGGAATCTGGGCATTAAGGGAAAATTAGAGGTAGGAAGCATCCTCTAGCAGTCCCTGTTGAACTTTTGATGTGGGAAGTCACAGTGCTTCCTCCCTGCTTAATGGGTTTGAAATTTTCAGTCCAGCAGGGAGGCAGCAGCCCCTGTGGTCCTCTGAGTACATTCATGCCGCTGACTGCTAGAAATTCTTCCATTTCTCTGGAGTATTCGTTCTCCACATGAGGGGAAACAATCAAAACTGGAGAAATCAGTACCCATGTGAGAGCATTAACACATAAAATGGACCTTTACACAATTTTGCTCATTTTCATTCTATTTTTATATACTTCAACAGATGGAAAAATTTCAGCTTTAACTAGAATTGCCATTGGAATTGGAAGCTTGCAAGCTAAACCATTAGATAATATTTTCTTATTATGTGAAATCATTCAAAATTTTAAACTGTCGTTTCACTGAAGATTTCTGTAAGTCAGAAAACATGATATGTGAAAAAGATTTCAGCCTTTGATAATTTATTCATAGTGTGGTCTCACATATCATTTGTAAATTTCTCCCATTAATTAACTGAAATGTGATTAGTCAAGTAGATATAATTATTTTAGTAGTAGATTGATTCTATTCCTATAATTTGTTAACTTCGTTAAACACACACACACACACACACACAAAGCAAGCTTTAAAATATATTACAGTGTAGAAGAGGAGAACATAAACAGCCCACCTCACGTGCCCTCCCGTCTCCAAAAACCAGCATGCATTGATCTATTCATCAAATAATTCATCGAATATTTGTCTGGCAAGAGGCAGCATTTTTGTTTCTAAACATACATCAGCAATAATCTGGTTTAATGTTCCCTTAACTACATTCCAATTTTGCTGATTAAGTATAACTAATTTCTAAATACTGCAAGTATCCAAAATACACATTCATTATTCACATTTATTGAGTAACAGAGAAAAAATATTTTGCTGGTTGAACCTTAGAAATTACTTGAATATTATAAGGATCATAGGATGAATAACACACAGACACTTGATATGTAAAAAAAAAAAAAAGCAATTGAATCATCAGAAATTGTCCACATGCACCTGCTATAGGTTGCAGTCAAACGTTACTGGTCAGCACATGCTATGCAGGAAGAATAAAGAGTATCAACGAAGATTTGGAGAAGTGAATATTTGAGAAAAATTAGGGCTGGTGAGATGACTCTGTGCTTGAGGCATTTGACTCCAAAGCCTAATGACCCAGGTTCAATTCCCCAATATCCATGTAAAGCCAGATGCACAAAGTGGCACATGCATCTGAGTTCCTTTGCAGTGGCTGGTGGCTCCGGCATTCCCATTCTTTGTGTCTGTCTCTCTTCCTTTACCTCTCTTTATAATAAATAAATAAACAAATAAATAAAATTTAAAAAAATCAGTTATTTTATGATCACCCCCCCCCAACACCACAGTATACTGAGTCCATCCCAACATCCTCACAGATCTCTTCTATTGTCTTGATACTCAGGATCAAATTTCAGGATCCCATTGATAACAGGAGCCAGGTATCTTTCTCTAATAGGTGGATAGTTAGGACTTGCCCAAACAAACAAAGATGCCTCGCTGCCCTGGGGAAATAGCATATGAACCTGATCTAGCTGGTCTCCTCCAAGATGGCACTAAGCAACAGCAACAGCCTCCTAATTCTTTCTCAGCTATAGCCTCTTTTGGTACACAATCAGGATCCTGCTTATACACTTGAACCTAGGAATATGGTTCATTCTAGTTGGATGCCTGATTAATATAAAATGAACCAACTGAGCCAAATGTAAGAGATGCTTTCTGAGAGGCGTTGTTGCTGGGGAAACATTACTGTTCACCGCATGAGACAATTTCTGTCCTGGTCTTTTCTTCACCTCTACTAGCAGTGCTGGGAATTCCTCTCTCCTGCTTGTTCTTCTTTCCTGTATTCATTGTAATCTTACTAAATTCCCAGAACGTACCCTACTCCGGGTCTGTATGATGCAATTCTTTGATTATTGGGACAAGGACCTGAAGATAGGGGTTTGAGAGCCTGAAGGGTGTCCTGCTACGTTATGGAGATCTAATACCTTGCAGAACTCTAATCCCACAATGATATCTATACTAATGACAGAATCAGGGAAATATATGGTTTCTTGAGGCAATACTTTGAGTCAACTCTTTGAATTATTATTTTTCTTAAAGTCTTGCCAAGGTATTTTCTCCTTGGGATCAGCACATGCAAGTGTGCAGTAAACATGAATTGACCTAACCACACATTCTCATTCAGAAGAGAAGCAAAGAGGCTGTCATAGTCTCTTGTCAACAGTCATTCTGAAATCCATTTGGCACACAGTGACATTTCCTTTCTGATGACTGAATCTTACTGTAGAGGACCACACTGCATGAATCTTGGACTCTGCTTCTGAGATTTCAACCTGTCATCTTTTAACATAAAACATAACTCATTTTGCCAAAGAGAAATTTTCTCATCTTGTTCCCTGACCCTGGTTGTGGGTTCAAAGTGTTCTTACATTTTAAACTTTTTTTTTTTTTTTTTTTTTGAGGCAAGCCCAAACGACTGGCCTTTTTTATGAGATAAAGAGAAAGAGAAAATCATCATTTCACGGCTGCTGCAATCATACTCCAGAAGCACGAGCCGTCTTGTGCACATGTGCGACCTTGTTTGTGTGTGTCACTTTGTGTGTCTAGCTCATGTGGGGTCTTGAGAGATAAACATGGTTCCTTAGGGTTTGCAGGCAAGTGCCATAACTACTAAGTTATCTCTTCAGCCCCATTTTAAACTTTTATCTTCCCACATTATTCTAAATTAGCTGTTTTGCCATCAGTACAACTTTCTTAAACACTGTCATTTTATTCTCAAAGGTCTACTGTTTATCTGAATGAGTTATGTTGAAATTACTTTCATTGCTAGCAGAAAGTTCCAAACCGAAAACAGCTGACGGAAAGAAAGTTTGTTGTTTTGGCTTACAAAAAGGGGGGGGGGGGGTGGCTCCAGGATGGCAGGGGAAACAATGGCATGAGCAGAAGTGGACATCACCTCCTTACCAACAGGAGTTGAAGAACAGCAGCAGGAAAGTGTTCCAAACACTGGCAAGGGGAAGCTTGCTATAACATCCATATGCCCACCCCCAACAATGCACTGCCTCCAGGAGATTCCAGTTCCCTAATTGACACCGGATGTGATGTAGCATTAAGAACTCATGAGATTATGGGGGACACCCAGTTCAAATCACCATAGGTTACAAGTACCATCTAAAATTTTGATGAGGAAAAGAAAAAGGATTTAGAGTGAAACATTTTTGTTAATTTGGAACTCAAATTATGTTAACTAGAAATATTCAAAGAGAAAATTTTACATTTTGGTTCATTTTGATTTTATATATATGCTTTATATATATATGCTTTAGCTTTAAAATGTCTTTTTCTATAAGGTTGACAAGGTTAACAAATATCATTGCCTATCATCTCTCTGAAGATAATAGTGAGCTATTTTATATAATAATACTTTTATAATAAATATATGTATACCTATAGGCAAATATAAATTTTCCTTTGTAGAACTTTGGGATTACCAAGTTAATTTTACTTTTCCAATATTATTAGTTATTTAAAATATTTTACAATTAAAATATTCTTTGTTTTCTATTTAATTTAAAAATAATAGAAACAGTTCCATTCATAGATAATTACATCTTTAGTGTTTGATGAAAATTTTCAAATTCAGAGGGAAATGATGCAGGTCATAGTTTGTGTTAATTTATATATATAGTTATAATTATAGAAGACATGGGTCCCCAACACTCATGAAAATTCAAATATTCCCACATAAAAATCTCTCCTATGTCTTTTTCAAATGTGAAAGTTAATTCTGCAGCTTTTATAACACTAACTTTTTAATTACCCAAAAATATCTCAGAGTTTTCATCCCAGCTTAAATTAATGAGACATACAGTTTGCAAATATGAATTTGTCACACAATATTTCCTTTTAAAAATAAACTGTTTGAACATTAATCTGTTTAGCAATTTAACCTTAGCCATTTTGTCCTTGATTTGAGTGCCACAGTTTCCACGTAAGTGACTTACATGAAGAAAGAGTCATATGTTTGAATCCACAGAGGGTTTTACACATTATACATTTTTTTTTCCAAATATGTTTTCTTAAAGTAAAATGAAGACCATGCCTGGAGAATGTTTGAATGTATAATGCTTATCAAGTCCTCACGAGTCACGTTAACCTTGCATGATTTGTAAATATAAGCAAAAGAAAGCTTGGATAACTTTTGGTAAACATCAATCATAACAACATGAAATGCTAGGCTAGCCAATATGAGCTCCCATTCAGCTTACAGTAACCTAAATCAGAACTGCATAATAAAATGAAACAAACACAACTGAGAAAAAACTTTTTCTTTTTCTTTCTGTGCTTTTGATCCCTGAGAATCTCTGGACAGACCCTCCACCCCAAGGTGATGCCTAGTTTGTGATCTGCTCTGTGCTCAAATAAACTCTGAGATTTTACTATGTTTCAGTTAACATAGACCACTTAAATCACATCAGGGAACAGTTACCTAGAGTGATCAGAAAGGCAAATGTTTTGCAACAGGCTTTTTTAAATTGAAAGTTAACACAGGAAGAATAGTAAGTGAGGGCCCCTGCACATCAATCAGGTCATGTTCCTCTGCAAGTAGAAGGGTCCTTTATGGAAAGCCTCAAAGTCCTGGCTATCTCTGACAATGTTTGGGTGGGTAGCCTTATGAGGAATCCTGAAATACAGATTCCCTACTGGAAAGATGGAAAAGGGTCAGCTTTAGGATCCACATCACTCCCTAAGGCATAGCCTAGGGGTCGTTCATTCTCGCATGAGCCTTGCAGAGAATCTTGAGCAAGTACAGTTAAGGAGCTTCCTTGTGTAGAAGAGAGCTGAGCTGTATTCCTCCAGGAGTCAGCAACAGTACAATTCAGAAACTCTTTTTTTAAACTTTTTTTTTTTTTTTATTTTAATTTTACATTAGTGTTGCTGCCTTCAGTAGTCTCCTCCCTGTCCTCTCCTCACTGAAGGGACCTCCTCAATGGGGAATGTGGGTTGTGCATTGTGGGGGTAGCTATCAGTTATGAGGAAGAGACAATTTCTCTGTGCATAATGACCCAACTTGTGGCTCTAACAATCTTTCCACCACCTCTTCCTTGAATTTCCCTGCTCCATGTTGGGTTAGTTTTAGTTCTGCTTCAGTGATGAAGTCTTGGGAGCCTCTGAGTCTTTGGATATCTGGTTTAGTAGGAGTTAAGTGTTTTCTTTATCTGTCTCATCCAGCCTTGTGCTGGTGTCCTGTTTACCAAGAAAGCTGCACTTTTGAACATTTCCCCCTTTACTCTATGGTTTTAGCTGGGACCCTGGTGAGGTGTGATAGGTTGATCCTCCCCTCAGGGTCAGCATCCATCTGAAAAAGAGAAGCAAATTCTCCAATGGAGAGAGAAGCCAGCACCAGATGGATGGGATGGCCATTATTATTTTAGAGAGAATTTTATATGTGTAGGCCCTCTTGTATCCCACGATTGGTGGGAGCTTGATATTGGAGAAAAGGCTCACTTTTTGGACATGGTTTAGACTTGTTTCCCAATTCCAGCTGTGAGTTCCATTTCCTGAGTGGATCCATTTGCCAAATCATTTCAGAAACTCTTCAGAATTTATGGACTGGTGATAGAATTTTCAAGAAGAGTTAAGTATTTAAGTCTCTAATACTCCTAAGGACAGTAGTATAAACTTAACTTATATAAATTGTATTAAAATAAAAAATTGAGGTGAAGACTTCAGGTCAAGATGGTGTCCACATAACCATCCTTCACCTCAAAATGCAAGATCAGTTGGGTCTTTAGGGTCTGCAGGTCCTAGAAGACAAATGAGCAAATGAGCAAAGTAGGGAATCTCCTGATTCCCACACTTTTGGGTAGGGTAGCTCACCAGCCCCCCAAACGGCTTAAGCAGCCATCCCAGATTCCACGCCAGCCGCTGAGCCACAGACCAGGTTCAATCCCACACTATATGCAGGCCACGCAGATCCAGGCTAGCTGACTCTCATTCCTCCCTACGTCCCTCCCATGGCTTTCCTCCCTCTTACCACAAGTGGCACGGCCACCCCATCCTACCCCACTGCAGCAGCACTATGGACCCGGGTGGCTCCTGGACTATGTGTAGTCTCTCCAGATCCAGGCCAGCCAGCTCTCGTTGCTCTCTCCTTCCCTCCTGTGCCTTTCCTCCTTTTTCTTGCAAGCACGACCTCTGCTCCATCCCCCTGCCCTGCCACATCACCAGCCGCACCATCCTATGCAACTCTCCCCCATTGCCATGTCACCAGACCCCCCCATCAATCCCATTACCCCTCCCACATTACCATGTCATCTGACCTGACAGTCCCATCCCCCTCCTACTTTGCCACATCACCTGACTCTGCACAAGTCCCACCCCAGTCCAACTATGTTACTGGACCTGACAGTCCCATCCCCTCACTCTGCCATATCACAGGATTGTGCAGTCCCAACCTGCATCCCTCCCTCCCCTCCCTTCCATAACACCAGACTGTGTTGTCCCATTCCCCCTCCCCTCCCTGCCCAATTAGGCCACTTGACCACACAGTCCCATGCCCCAACCCACAAAACAATGAGCCACTCCACCTGGTCTGTGGTTCCCCACCAGAGCTACATGGACTCCTCCCCCCTGAGCAGACAGGCCTTCTGGCCATCAGAAGCCAATGTAGTTAATTATAGAAGGGAAAAATCATTGAAGACACTTCAAGACGAAACTACAGCTTCCTCCTGAATTAAATAAAACTCCCATACTGAGATAGGCAGACTACAGCATGAAAGGAAAAACATGAAAAATCAAATGGAAGTTAATCCAACAAGGTTGCCCAGTCCCACAATGGAAGTCTCCAATCCAAATATGGAAGAGACAACAGGATCAGAACCCCAACATGAAGACACAAGCTATGTGAACTTGGCCAAGCAATTAGCAGAAATTGCAGAAAATCTACAGATTACACATTCTTCTCAGCAACCCATAGAAACTTCTCTAGAATAGATCATATACAAGGCTATAAAGATTGCCTCCATATATTTAGGAAAATCAACATAATTTCCTGCATCATATGAGATCACAATATTATAATGCTAGAAATTAACAAGAGATGGGCCAGAAAGTCCATCAGTTCATGGAGACTGAACAGCACACTTTTAAACAATAAATGGGTAGTAAATGAATTATAAAATGAAATTGAAAATTTTCTAGTATTGGATGAGAAGGAGAACACATCATACCAAAACTACAGGAAATGATGAAGGTAGTCCTTAGGGGAAATTCATACCACTAAATGCCTTTATAACAAAGACAGAGAGCTCCCAAAATCAGTAAACTAACCATCCACCTAAAGGCATTGGAAAAATAAGAAGAATCCAACCCAAAGAGTTTCATATGGAAAGAAATAATTAAGTTGAGAGCAGAAATTATTGAATTGGAAACTAAGATAACAATTAAGAAAAATGATGAAAGAGAACTTCTTTTTTTGAAAAAATAAACAACATTGATAAACCCCAGGACAAATTGATCAAGCAAAAAAAAAAAAAAAAAAAAAAAAAAAAGAGAGAGATGTTTCAAATTCAAATTAAAAAAAAAAAAAAAAAAAAAAAGAAAAGAAAAGAAAAAGGAGATAACACAACAGACATAAGTTAAACTGGAAGAATCATCAGGACCTATATCCAAAACCTCTACTCCAGAAAATTGGATAATCTGGATGAAAGGTATTAATTCCTAGACACATACCACCTAAGAATTATAAAATTGGAGCCTATTAGTCCAAACAAACACATCATTCCCATTGAGACTGAAAAGCTAACCAAAAATCCCTCACCCCCAAAAAAAGAATTCAGGACCAGATGGTTTCTCAACCAAATTCTATCAAACCTTCATGGAAAAAATGAAACCAATTTTTATCAAACTGTGCCACATAAATGGAGACCAAGGAAAACTCACCAACTGCATTTATGAAGCTAGTATCACCCTAATACCAAACCTAGAGACAGATACAAAAAAACTATAGACCTATTTCCCTGATGAACTTAGACACAAACATCCTTAACAAAATCCTCTCAAACTGAGGATTCAACAACACATCAAAAGCAATATCCATCTTGATCAAGTAGGCTTATCCCAGGAAGGCAGGGATGTTTCAAAATGTGGAAATCTGTCAATGTAATACACTACATAAATAAGCTTAAACACAAAAACCTCGTGATCATTTCAATAGATGTAGAAAAGGCCTATAATAAAGTACAACATCAACATCTCTTCATAATCAAAACATTGGCGAGAATAGGCAGAGACAGTTTATATCTCAACATAATAAAGACTATATATAGAGCATCGAAAGCCCAAATAATACTTAATGGGGAGAGACTTAAGGAATTCCAATTAAGGTCAGGAACAAGATGGGGTGCCCACTCTCAACTCTGTTCATCAACATAGTATTATATGTCCTATCCCAAGCATTAAGAAAGAAGGAAGAAACAAAAGGGATACAAATTAGAAAGGAAGAAGTTAAGTTATCCCTATTCAAAGATGACATGATTCTATACATAAGTGACCTAAGAACCTCCATCTCAAAACTCTTAAATGATTGATTCTTTCAACAATGAATCAGGATACAAAATTAACACACAAAATTCAGTAACCTTTCAATATGCAAAGGGCAAAGATACAGAGAAAGAAACTAGCAATATTTTTCCATTTTCAATAGCAACAACAACAAAAACATATGTCAGAATAACAGTAACCAAAGATGTGAAAGATTTCTAAACATAAAAACATTCAAGAAAGAAATTGAGGAGGACATGAGAAAATGGAAAAACCTCCCATGCTCCTGGATAGGCAGAATTAACATTGTGAAAATAGCAATCTTACCAAATGCAATATACAGATTTAATGCAATACCAATAAAAAATCCCAGCATTTTTATTCACAGAGATAGAAAAAATGATCTCAAAATTCATATGGAATTGCATCAGGCTTCATATATTGAAGCATATCCTCAGCAAAAGAAAAACATCTAGAGGCATCATCATATCTGATCTACAGCTATATTACAAAGCCATAGTAACAAAAACAGTACTGGCATAGAAACCTGATTACTGACCAATGGAACAGATAATAGGATCTGGACTTTAGACCAAGTAACTACAGATACTTGATCTTCTACAGAGGCACTAATAATGTACACTGGATAAAAGACAACATCTTCAACAAATGGTGCTGGAAAAACCAGATAACCACATGTAGGCAAGTGAAACTAGACCCACACATCTCACCTTGCACAAAAATCAAGTTCAAATGGATCAAAGAGCTCAATTTAAGAGTAGAAACTCTGTTACTACTGGAAGAAAAAATAGGAAAAACTTTCCACAATATAGGAGTGGGAAAAGACTTCCTTAACAAAACCCCAATTGCTCAGGAAATTAAACAATCACTCTACCATTGGGATTGGGATCTCAGGAGGCTGAAAAAGTGTTTATTTTTGTTTTTTTTCCCCCACAGACAAACATTAAATAAGCAGAGACAACAGACAATCCACAGAATGGGAGAACATTTCTTGCTGGCTATACAACTGACAGTGGGCTAATTTCTAGAATCTACAAAGAAATCAAAAACTTGAAAAAAATAAAATAAAAAATAAAATAAAATAAATCAAGCAATCCACTCACAAAATGGGGCAGAGAACCAAACACGGAGTTTTTAGAGGAAGAAATACAAAAGGCAAACACTTAATAAAATGTCCAACATCCCTAACCACCAGGGAAATGCAAATTAAAATAACTATGAGATTCCACCATTCCCCAGTAAGGATAATAGACATTAAAAAAAAAAAAAAAATCAAATGATGGGCTGGAGAAATGGCTTAGTGCTTAAGGCACTTGCCTGAAAAACCTAAAGACCCAGGTTTGATTCCACAGGACCCATGTAAGCCAGATGCAAAGGGGCACATTCATCTTGAGTTCGTTGACAGTGGCTGGAGGCTCTGGCACACCCATTCTCTCTCTCTCTCCCTTTATCTTTCTCTTTCCCCTTGCCTATTTTTCTCTCACAAATAAATAAAGAAAACTAAAAACAAGATCAAATGTAAAAAAATGTTGGTGAAGATGTGGAAAAATAGGAGCCCACATTCACTGTTGGTGGGAATGTAAGATGGTACATCCACTATGGGAAACAATATGGGAGCTCCTAAAATGGTTGAATATAGGGTTACCAACAGATGCTGTAATTCCCTTACTGGGTATTCACCCTAAAAGTTCCATGCCTCAGTCCAGAGATAATTGCTCAACCATGTTTAAATCTGCCCAATTCATAATAGGTAAGAACTGGAATCAACCCAGATGTCCATCATTGGACGAATGGATAATCAAGATGTGGTATATCTACTGGATAGAATTCCACTCACTTAGAAAAAAAAAAAAAAAATGACACAATGAAATTTGTAGAAAAATGGTCACACTTGGAATAGATCATTCCCACTGAACTCACCCAATCACAGAAAGACAATCATTGCATGGTCTCACTCATCTGTGGGTCCTAACATGGTTCAGCCTGAGATGCTGACATACCTAATAATCTTCTGGCAGACCAGACAATAAGGAGGGTGGGACTGGAGAGGAGTTTAAGGGTGAGGGGGGGACACAAAACTGGACCCAAATGGAATTGCTACCATAAAATTCTGTATCCTGGAAGACAGACTAAAAGGTTGAATCTTCATCAAGATCTCAGAGAGAACACCTAAATCAAAGGGCTCTGGAGATGGTAAGATGACACCAAACCTTTATTTTCTTCTGTTTCTTTCTCTCTCTCCTTCTCTCTTTTTTCTTCTTTTTTCTTTTATATTACCTATCTTTTTCTTCCTTCTTTTCCCTTGGTGCTGGCCTATAACTCCTAGTTTCAAGATGTGGTTAACATCCATGATGAGCTGTTGATCAGGAAGACATACAAGATTTCCCAAAAGAAGACAGACTTCTGTCAAAGCACTTGATTATACAAAAGTTTAATGATAAGACCCTACTGCTAAAGACACCATATGCTGTTGGTATGGAATATGGAGAGACTTAGCTGGAATCTGGAAGAGAGTAAGTCCCCAGAAAGTTAGCTTGTCTAGTGCCAGAAGGTGCTACATGAGCTACTGGGGGAAAATGGCCAATATCTGTCCAAGCAATACATGTTCTAAGCTACTCAGCAGCAAATAACCTGACTTGATGCTCACCCAAGTGCAATAGTGGCATACAGCCATGGTGGGTAACCAACTGCTCTTGGATAACAGATCCACTCAGTGGAAAGAAACCCATGGCTGGAACTGTAAAAGAAGTCAGAATCATATCCAAATAATGAGTTGGCTCTCCAATATCAAGCTCCTGCTAATATTGGGCTACAAGAGGGTCTACACCTATGAAATTCCTTCTAAACTAGCAATGGTTATCCCAATTAACTAGTCCTGACTTCACTCTCCATGGGATAATTTGATTCTCTTTTTCAGATGGACATAGAACCTGGGGAGAGAATCAGTCCATTGCACCTTACCAGGACCCCAGCTGAAACCATAGAGTAATTGGGGAAATAAGCAAGAGTGCTGCTTTCTTGGTGAACTTAGTATCACCACAAAGTTGTAGAAGATAGTCACAGAGGACACTCAACTCCTACTAAACCAGATATCCAGAGACACAGAGGCTCCCAAGACCTCATCACTGAAGTAGACCTAAAATAAACTCAACATGGCTCAGGGAAATTCTTGGAAAAGCAGGCAGAAAGACTGTGAGAGCCACAAGTTTGGACATTATTCACAGAGACATTGCCTCATCCCTATAACTAATGGCTACCCCCACAATGCACAACCCTATAATCTGCATGGGGAACGCTGCCATCCCCAACAAGGAGTGTCCCTTTGGAGGGTGCCAGGGATGTGGGTAAGAATGGTACCAACATACACTGTTTACATACTGAGTATGTTCTTAATTAATAAAAAAAAATGAGGTGGAGATATTGAATTCATTTATAATATTTCCCATGAAATAGATTATATGTAGCTATAATTTGCACTTCTGACCTAATTAAGGTCAACTTTCTCTTTCCTAATTAAGGCTAATTTTTCATGTGGTATTTAATAAGAAATTTTAAGAAAAAAAGAAAATAGCTTTAATGTAGCTGTAATAAAAATAGGAAACATTTGAATTTGGGAGTATATTGATGACTTTTGAAAGAAACAGTAATGCTAATAAACTATGAGAAAACCACAGGTAAATCACCTCTATTTTAACTGACTGGATCACTGAATAAATATTCATTTTCTTTATTTTCCTCACTGATTACTCACATAATACAAAATTGCCTACTTTGAAGGACTATGAGCACATTATGAAAATATAGATAAAGATGTTTAAATAGTGTCAAATTAAGGAACATAATTATTTTGTGTTGACTCCAGGAAAATTTGTATTCACCTTCCTGCATTTAAAAATATACTGATGGCAAGTGGGAAGATTATCTACTGGCAGGAAACAAGAAATGTACTGCTATTTTGGGAATAAGGGCATTTTTTCACATCACTGAAATTTAATTGTTGAAATTGCATTTTGTCTCTGTTACCTCCTCCTTCTTTTGATTGTTCTATCTTGCATTAGAATTGTTTGACCTAGATATAAAGTATACATTTGCATTTCCAAAAGTATAGCTTCTTATACAAATTAATTAAAAACATTTCCTTCTGCATATGCAATATAGCCACATATTCCAAAATGCATAGATGAGTGCAGGTATAGGACATTCATAAATTAAAACAGTAACAATACAAAAGCAGTATGTAGTCAGAATTACCTCACAATAATGTAAAATGAAATACATTAGGATTAAGGAAGAGAATACAAATCAATTATTACAGTTTTAACATTCTTAGCCATCAATAGGATACATAATATGACAAGCATTTAAATTATAGGCAGAAAATTATAAAAGAACAAGTTAATTTTTTTAAATCTGACAGAAAAATTTATGTCAAGGGCTTGGGAGGTGGCTCAGAAGTTAAATGTCCTTGTATGCAAGCCTACTGGCTGAACTTCGATCTTCCTCACCATCCACATAAAGCCAGATTCAGAGGGTACACATCTGTGATCCCACATGCCTAAGGCAATGGTAGGCAGAAGCAAGAGAATCATGGAATTCTAAAGGGTGTTTATAAAAGATGTTAGAGGAGGGGAATTGAGATTGCCTCTAACCTCCATATGCAAGTGCATGCATATATAAAACATGCACATCATACACATACATACATAAATAAGAAATAAAAATAGAAAAAAAAATATTTAAAATTTATATCAGCAGCCAGGCGTGGTGGCACACACCTTTAATCCCAGCACTTGGGAGGCAGAGGTAGGAGGATTGCAGTCAGTTTGAGCCCTCCCTGATACTACATAGTGAATTCCAGGTCAGCCTGGGCCAGTGTGAGACCCTACCTTGGAAAAACAAACAACAACAACAACAAAAAAATATATCAGTATAGAAATCCAAATAGAGTCATAAATAAATATTCCTACTAAAGAAGGTACTGTGAGGGTCTATCACACATCCTCAGAGCTGACGTTCCCATCTTGAGCCTTTGGTGACTAAAGGACAATGATTATTTGACGTCCAATTGACAAGTAATTATCTCCTTCTTCAATTGAGTCAACTCAGAATGGGCATGTAAGCTTTCATTCTTAAGTTATTGCCAAACATGGTTTTGAATCTTAGTCACCGATAGTATATACCATAACCATTGATCCATGAACTATTGAGTTGCCATGAGTCGTAGGCTGACTATGCACCCTGCTTCTGGGGACCTTTTGGGACATTGTCCTCCCTATTTCCAAACAATTTTCCACCTGATCAATTTTTCACAAGGAGAGCTGCTTTCACTGATTGTGACACTAAGAGTGCCATGTAAGCATAAGCAGTAATCATTCCAGTCTCCTGGCAAGAGACTTTCAGATAAAAATGGAATCACCATTTTTTCAGGAGTCAGTGACCTGCACTATCAAAGAAGGCAAAAAATGTTCTTATAAAAGGTGGGAAGAAAGGAGTGTCTGAATTTTCAGATAATTCATGGCATAGGTAGATCTCACATGGTCAAAGGAAGCTGTAAATTTCATTGATATAATTACCATCACATAAGGAGATGAGATTTTTTGGATGCCTAAAGTTCTGAAGCATGTTTGCTTGCCACACACACACATAAGCATTACATCCAGTATACTTCAACTGCTGGGAAAGCATGAGAGAACTATATGATGCAATAGGTAGTTGCTAAAATTTAGTTATTACTCTTGGGTAAATTTCAAACTGTGTTTTGCCTCATGAACTATTACAGGCTTCTCAAAAACAAGGCAAAATGGTATCCTGTTCACACATGGGATCAAGCAAATGATTGTGAGTGGGACAAAGGGAGAATATGAGACTGTAGTAGTGGATAACAGGTTTCATTCTGATTCTCTCTGCTTGTTGATGCTTTCAGACCTTAGTTTCTGGGCATTTCAGCTACAAACTACTCATAACTGGACCAATCTTGATACAGGCCACTAAGTCAAATTCCAACATTTGAAGCTAGAAGCTTCTATAAGAGTGATGGAATGTTCTACATCATGGTTAGAGACAATTAATAACATAAAATTAATTTATTTTTGACAATTTCACACAAGTCTTTTGATTATATTCACTAACCTCATTATTTCCTCTTATCTCTCTCCCATTCTCATTAGAATTCTTCTTTCCAACTACTCCCTATTATAATTTGATGTCTTTCTTTTTCTCTTACTCCCTGTGATTAATTATATTTGCTTTCATGAGCATGCTACCAGTGTAACCAGGATTAAAGAAAATCTCTCCTCCTCAACCAACAATCATTAACTGCCAACAGCACCTCAGGAGGGAATAGGACCTAAAGTATCCATCTCCTGATCTTGGTAAGTTTATACAGATAACCACTGCTCTTTTGTGTTCATGAGTACAACAGCCATCCATGTCATATGTGGAAATCAGTGTTCCACAGCATTCTGTCACATCCTCTCTTATATTCTTTCTATCCCATCCACCATGATGTTTCTTGAGCCATGGAATGGGTGACAGTGGAATGTATGCCCTATTCAGAGCTGAGCACTCAACTATGCAATATTCACATCACTCTGATCAGTTATGAGCCTCTGCAGTAACCATCACCCGAAGCACAAACAATCATCTCAGGGAACTGCGCAATGGATGGTGAATAAAGTGTTTTCTGCACAAGTGTGAGGATCTGAGTTTGCATCCCCAGAGTCCTTTGCAAAGGCCAGACAACAGAGCAAGCATCTGTACCCCCAGTATGCAAAAGCATAGAATTTAGAGTCAGGATAATCCTCAGAAGCTCACTGGCCATCTAACCTGGTGTCTGGCAGTGAACAATATAGAGCCCCTGTCTGGAACTGATAGAGAGTAGGATCAAGGTCGCTTTTCTTAGGTAGTCAGTCAGGGACAGAGACCTAAGAAGAACATGCTATACCAACCTACCCTGGCCAGACTAGAAAATAGCCACTATCTGCCACTTCACAGTCCCTGATCTTGAAAAGCTTTCTCCAAACCTGTGTTTCTAACCCCCTTCAGGTTGGTGGCCACCTTCTAAGTCCATACCTTTCTTGTCTCTCCATCAATCAATCAAAATTTTTGCTATGCACTTAAACTTGACTCTTGGGCAAATTCTAGCTAAGAATCTCTTAATTTTCATTCCCAAGTTTAAAAAGAAGCCTAAATCCAACTACCATAAGCCACTCTGTTCAGTACACCTCCCAGCTGCCCGACTAGGGAGCTTCAGTTCTTTCATGTTATAGTCTTTCTTAAAATAAATCTTAAATAATTTACCATTTGTTTGTATGTTTTCCAATTCTTTACTAAACATGGATAGCAACTTGGGTTGGAGTTCTAATCTCACATAGTTCAAATTTCCCATCAAACAAAATTGAAGGCCAGGATTGATGCCCAAGGCAGTCTGCACATTTTGGAAAAATGAACTTACACACACACACACACACACACACACACACACAAACACACACACAAAGTAAAATCTTCTGTGATCAAGGCTACAAATGCACTAATTATGAGCATAAACATAAATATATAGAAGGTGTATAACTGGCAAAAGAAGACCATTAAGTAACATACCAGTGGTAGCAGTTTCCTTCTAGAACCTTGGACTTCCCAGGCAAGGGATCTTAAGCACATTTGTTATTCAAGGCATGAATTTCCTCTTGAGAAACAGGCCCAAATCCAATCAAAAAGCTTTTGGTTACCTCCATAACAGTTAACACCACTATTGAATCAGCATGCTTCTTGAATCTTGCTGGCAGATTATTAGTATAGCACACAAGATCCACCTTGATAAGGCTGGTGGATGCTTTTCTCTCCTAGCACCCTTCAAAGCACCTTCTGACACTTTGAATTCTTGTGAGGAGATAGCTCATTTCCAGATTGATTTCTGTATACACTACTAATCCAGGATTTTATGGTCCAGGGAAGAATCATGCAGTAGATCCCAGGCCTGTGAACCTCAACTTTTGAGTCTTTAATTGATTTATCAAAGAAATGAAGAAAAGAGGACTTCAAGAAGGATAAGTTATGAATTATGAGGTTTATTTTGTTCATTTTAAGGCAAACAAGGTCCAATGGAAGGATAGCTGAAAGTCTGAAGCCAGAGGTAATTGTCCTCCTTGCCTGGCCAGAAAAAAAGGAAGAAAGGAAAAATAGACAAATATCAATGGAAATGCTTCTGTAGAGACTACATTTACACACACACACACACACACACACACACACACACACACACACATACAGCAAAGCAAGAGAAGGTAAATCCTTCACCTTAACATAGCAGGTCAGGAAAAAAAAAAAAAAATTAAGAGATCAAGCTGGGTGTGGTGGTGCACACCTTTAATCCCAGCACTCAGGAGGCAGAGGTAGGAAGATCACTTTGAGTTCAAGGCCACCCTTAGAAAACAGAGAGAATTCCAGGTCAGCCTGAGCTAGAGTGAGACCCTACCTCAAAAACAAAAACAAAAAAAAACAAAAACAAACAAACAAACAAAAAGAGATTGTATAGGAAAGGGCCCAGAATTTACAGGAAAATCATGCATGTAGTTAAACAGGAAAAAACCCCAAAACAAGAGAGGAAAGTGCCTGGAAAAGAATAGACTCACCTTCCCCTTTCCAGCCAAGTTGGGAATGAAGAAGAGCTTACTGAAAGCAGTGATCAGGATAATAAGGCACCAGGAGAATGAACAGCCTAGAAAGGATCATGTGCCAGGCCCATTTCTATGAGTCAGAAATCCAATGAGGATGAATCTGGCCATCAGGCTCAGGTGTGTGAGGGAGACATTTGATTGGTTGGTGGACTCAAGAGATTTAGGAAGGGGTAGATCCTCCAGGAGTGCTAAGCTGAGGAAGAAACAAGAAGTTGAACTAGGGAGTGTTGATTGAAGCCATCTTGGATGAAACTGGATCAGAGGCAGGTTCCCTTCCTGCTAGTGTAAACAAGATGGTAACCCATTGTTCTTTTCGAGCCTCTGT
Organism: Orientallactaga sibirica; assembly: GCA_036365145.1. Classification (NCBI taxonomy): domain Eukaryota; kingdom Metazoa; phylum Chordata; class Mammalia; order Rodentia; family Dipodidae; genus Orientallactaga; species Orientallactaga sibirica. The sequence continues at coordinate 28,444,312 of JAEOAD010000024.1, forward strand.
CCCTGGCTAACTACTGTGCAAGAAAACAAAAGCTATCTTTCTCTTGTTTCTCCTCACTACAATCAAAGCACGTGCCATTTTCAGCAATGGGAACTTACCTCTAGTTCTAGTGGGCAACTACAAGCAGTGGTTAATGGCACATCTACAAAGGGAACTTAAACTGCCTCCTTGTCAATCTTCCAAGTATTTTACACCCGATGATTGCATCATGCTGGGATACAAAAATGCCAAACTCCTTCTTGAATTATGAATGAAACAGAAGTTATTTTCTACACTCAGAGTTTTTCATAGGAAGACATAGAATACTTAATAGCATAAGTTGTTGAAATATGAGACATTTTCCGTCTTTGCACAGAATTTGGAACAATTAATGCTGATTTTTTTTTTCCAGTAGTAGAGTGAGTGGACTTAAATTTGCATACACTCATATATTTTAGCATCTCAGCACACGATTATGAAAACAAGAAGAATGGTTAATGGAACCAAAAATGAAATCTCCTAAAATATAGGTAGATATTTCTAGAGTATAAAACAATACTTTTGCTATCTTCTTTGATTATATCTATTTTGAAATGTACACACAATTAGATTTCCTTTACATGACTTTTAAGTTTACTTATAAATGAAAACTCCATGGTAAGTGAAGGAATTTCTGCAGCTATTTCAACTCTCTGAGTTCTTTCTCTGATGCTGTCAAGACTGCAAATCCCTGCTGAGCAATAGTGAAGAAGCTCCTTGCCTGGCAGCAGGAGGGTAACACTGACTCCTGGAAATTTCCCTTCCTCCTATCTGAGAAACAAAACTGAAATAGCATACATTTTGGCATAAGTTATACCCATACAAAAGTGGATGGTATAATGATCCCCTCATATGAAAAAAGGAGAAATAATTGCTCTGTGAAACTGCAAAGGCAGCCTTGGAAGATAATTAGCCCAGCACTTGTACTTGCAAAGGAAAACATCAGTAAAATCTCACAGCCTGTAGCTCTGCATCACCTAAATGCCTTCGCCTGACTTCCCCTGCTGCTAGCCCTGTGCCTCTCATTCTCAGAGTCCTGCTGGCCAAAAGACCAAAATTACAACTGATGTGAAAACCTCCAGCCTCACAGGAAGACAGGCATTGCTTACATGTTCATCTCATGGCTTCAGGCCAATTACATTCCTCTCTTTTTTTACTATTAAATTGAGATCATTAGAAATCAGACACTTTGCTAAATGTAATTCATAGGTTTTATTAAGTTTCTCATTTTCATAAATTGAAAAGAAAAATATTCAGAGGATAACAGCTAACAAGAGTGCTTATATCAATAGATATATTGCTCAATAGATGAAAGACAGAAGATGACAGACAATAGGCAGATGCTAGATTAGAGAGGTATGTTGAGAGATTATACAGATAGTTAAATAGTTGTGTGTGTGTGTGTATTATAGATATAGATATACAGATAGATAGATATCACCAACTTTTTTCTTTTTTTTTTTGTTTATCTTTATTTATTTATTTGAAAGTGATAGAGAAGTAGACAGAGAGAGAGGGAGAAAGGGCACATCAGGGCCTCTAGCCACTGCAAACGAACTCCAGATGCATGTGCCACCTTGTCCATCTCACTTACATGGGTCTTGGGGAATCAAGTCTCGACAGGGTCCTTAGGCTTCACAGGCAAGCGCTTAATTGCTAAGCCATCTCTTCAGACCTCACCAACTTTTAGAAAAAGCTGATATATGTGTGCTAGCACATGACTATTGATCACTTATGCTATCCCTGTTGAATGTATGCACATTCTATATTTTATTTTACATATAGATGTATGAGATATCCAAAATAATGTTACTTTTGATTAAAATCACCCAAATTACAGTCAGTGATATAATCCTCAGTTACATCTCTTTAATATGTGACATGGGGTAACCTCTTAATTGTTCTTGGAATCATTATAAATAAACTAAGAGAGATGTTACTTAAAATCTCTTTCAGTGTATGATCACTAAATTTTAAGTTGAGCTCTATTCTTGAGGTTATTATCCAGATAAGCAGAAATACATTTTCTTGAAACTATAACAATGTAAATATAGAGAGAAACTGTTTTTTTTTTTTTTCCTCTTCTTACCTAGATCTGCCCGAGATGCTGAAATACCTAATAGGCATCTTGAGGACCATACAATAGGGAGGGTGGGGCAAGAGGTGTATCTGGGGGCAGACACAAAACCGGACTGAAATGGAACTGTTACCATAATATACTATACCCTGAAAGACAGACTAAAAGGTTTAACTTTCATCAGGTCCTGAAAGATAACACCTGAATAAAAGGTCCCTGGATAGTTTATGATGAAGATTAACCTTAATCTTCTCCTCTCTCTTTCCCTCTCTCTCTCACCTTTTTTATTGTTATCTTTTATATTACTTTTTTTTTTATTTTTATTCCTCATTTTTCCTTGGTGCTGGCCTGTAACTCTTAGTATCATCATGCAGTTAACATCCACAATGAGCTGTTAATCAGAGAGACCTATGAGGTTTCCCAAAAGAAGACAGGCTTCTGTCATTGCTCTTGATTACCCAACAAAGATTAATGGTAAGACCCTACTGCCAAGGACACCATATGCTTTTGGTAGAGAACATGGAGAAACCTGGCTGGATTCTGGAAGAGAGTCAGTCCCCAGACAGTTAGCTTGTCTAGTTCCAGAAGGTCCTACATGAGCTACTGGGGAAAAATGGCCAACATCTCTCCAAGAAACTTGTGGTCTAGCTACTCATCAACAAACAACCTGATATGATGCCCACCTAAGTGTGGTAGTGGCACACAGTCATGCTGGGTAACCAACTACTCGTGACTTGGTTAATGGATCCCCACAGTGGAACAGAACCCAGAGCTGGAACTGGGAAAAAAGTCAGAATCATATGCAAATAATGAGCTCACTCTCAAATATCAAGCCCCATTAATGTTGAGCTACAAGAGGGCCTACACCTATTAAATTCTCTCTAAAATAATAATGGTTATCTAATTTATCCAGTGCTGACTTCACTTTTTGTTGGAGAATCTGCTTCTCTTTTTCTGATGTACCCAGAACCTGAGGAAAGAATCAGTCCATAGCACCTGGGCCCCAGATGAAACCATAGAGTAATTGGGAAAATGAGCAAAAGTGAACCTGGTATCTTGGTGAACCTGGTATCAGCACAACAGTGAAGGAGATAGACACATAGAACACTCCACTCCTAACAAACCAGGGATCCAGAGAGACAGAGGCTCCCAAGACCTCATCAGTGAAGCAGACCTAAAATGAACCAAACATGGCTCAGGGAAATTAACAGAAGAGGGGGTAGAAAGATTGTTAGAACCACAAGATGGGACATTATGCAATGAGACATTGCCTCTTCCCTATAACTGATGGCTCATCCCACAATGCAGGAACCACAATCCCCATGGGGATATCTGGCATTCGCACTGAGGAGGGTTCCTTTGGAGGGTGGAGGAAAGGGAGGACACCAACGATGGTACCAACATGTGCTGTTTACACACTGAGTATGTACAAAGCAAATAACAACAAAAAAATAAATAAAAAAAAGAATGGTACTTATCATTTTAAAGCATATTTTCACATTTATTATATATATATATATATATATATATATATATATATATATATATGTATGTTATATATTATGGATATTTAATATAATCAGTCAACTGATACTAGTATTTCAACATGTGATTATTTAAGTTGAGTTTATATTTCAGACACTATCCATATGACTAGCTTTGCTAATTTCCCTGTTTCAACCAGGATTATGGTTTATTATCTATGCTTGCTAATTCATTTGATTCATGTTTCAAACAGGAATATGATCATCAGGATACTATCATGTAGATATTCCTTAGTTATTAGGTATAACATTAGTAATTTTTACATTTTCTAAAAGTTTTCTACACCTGAATTTTTCATTTCAAATTATCAACTACCATTTTTGTCCTTCCTGCTACTTTGTACCCAGTAAACTCAGAGTTCACAGTCTTATGGTATGCTTACTTTCTGGCATGATAATAGCAATCCAACTATCAAAAATTGTTCTTGTCAGGCAATGCCATATAGCTACATAAAATATAATAATTAACATTAGAATAAGGCACAAACATAAGACATATTCTAACAAAAATTGTACCTAGATGGCAATTTTCATGGGATATTTTTATGTAAGAAACTATTGTCTTACTAGTACATATGAAGTATGATCTAATTTGGTCAAAAAAATCAAATATGTATGTAATAGTAATGTTTATAATATTCATTAATCTGATGTTAATTAGAACAATGATATGTATTTGACAGCATGATTCATCCCTCAATGTTTTGATATCCATGAATCATAAGGTGTGTTATGTTGTGCAAGCATATAAGGTAAAAACTCATGTGACTAAGATGGCAAGAAAAAAATGAGATTTGCAGGTGCCACTTATTTTGACAGCCAAAAGGTACAATCTTTCTGGGGATTATTTAAATATTATATAGTCCTATTGTAGATAAGGTCAAACACAATATTTTTTGTGTTAAATGTATGAGGTGTCCCCTCTGGTTTAAACTTCCTGTTCTCAGTGAAGAGTAGAGCATCTGGGCTCTCTTATTGTCTTGAATTAAAAAAAAAAAAAAAAAAAAAAAAAAAAAAAAAAAAGAACGAGTCTAACTATTGCTTTCCTTACATTAAATACTTAGTCCAAATAAAAAGAAGAGGACAGTTATTTAGCATTTATTGTGGCTGATGTCTAAGTTACCCAGAAAGGAAAGTAGTAAATTAGTTACTAATTCAACATAATCCGTACTTTGATTATGACATTTTACTAAGCAAAACAAATAGAGTCATTATTGTTTTTTAGTTGGTGACCAATAGTTCATTTTAATTAACTAATTATTATTATTATTTTTGGAGAGAGACAGAGAGAGACAGAGGGAGAGGGAGACAGATAGAGAATGAGTGCACCAGCAGTCTCTCAGCTGCTGAGAATGAAATCCAGATGTGTGTGCACCCCTTGTGGTCAAGTGCAGCATTGTGCTCTTGCGTCATTTTCCATCTGACTAAATGTGGGACCTGGAGATTGGAACCAGTGTTCTTAGGCTTAGGAGGCAGGCGGCTTAACCTCTAAGCCATCTCTCTAGCCCTAATTAATTATTTTTTTAAGAAATTATACTCTTTTATTTCCTCTCCCCTGTGTCTGTTCCCCTGGGACCCTGCACTGTGGGGTTATGGCATTTACTGTAGGGTCAGGAAGGCCTCAGTCAGTCCCAATGACTCTGTATATAGATGATCTTTCACCATGTTTGCTCTCACTATGTGACTATGTTCATCAGCTACTTGCCCATGATTCTTTTTTTTTGTAACTTATTTTATTTTTCTAATCTCACATTCATATTGGTGGCTACATTATCCTCCTCCATGTCCTCCCCCTTCCAAAGGGACCCTCATCAATGGGGAATGTGGGTCATGCATTGTGGGGGTAGTCAAGAGTTATTGGGGATAGGCCATGTCTCTATGCATAATGCCCCAACTTGTGGCTCTAGCACTCTTTCCTCCCCCTCTTCTGTGAATTTCCCTGAGCCACGTTGGGACCATTTTAGTTCTTCTTCAGTGATGAGGTTTTGGGATCCTATGTGTCTCTGGATATCTGGCTTAGTAGGAGTTGGATGTTCTCTGTGTTTATCTCCTTCAGCCTTTTTCTGGTGTTGTGATCACCAAGAACACTGTACCCTTGCCCTTCCCCTGCATTACTCTTTGGTTTCAGCTGGGGCACTGGTGAGGTGTGATAGGCTGATCCTCCCTTCAGGTTCGTTGTCCATCTGAAAAAGATAAGCAAATTTTCCAATGGAGAGAGAAGTTAGTACTAGATAGATGGGATGGCCGTAGTTATTTTAGAGAGAATTTTATATGCATAGGCCCTCTTCTAGCCCATATTGATGGGAGCTTGATTTTGGAGACTGGGCTCAGTTTTTTGTACATGGTTTTGACTTATTTCCCAACTCCAGCAATGAGTTCCATTCCACTGATTGGATCTATTAGCCAAATCAAGAGCAGTTGCTTGTTGTCCACCACTACTACACTTGTTTGAGCATTGTGTCAGGTTGTTTCCTGCTGGGTAGCTTAGACTGTGAGTTGTTTGGACAGATGCTGGTCATTTCCCCCAGTCACTCATGTAGCACCCTCTGGCATTAGACTAGCTAACTGCCTGGGACTGACTCTCTTCCAGTGATTTTTTAAGGAAAAGTAAGAATTAAGTTGAATATTATATTTATATACATGAAGATCATTATAGTAAAAATATAGTTTCTATAAAATATCAACATGCAATTTGCAAGGAAGAAAGGAGGGAGAAATTTCAAAAAAGCACCCCTTACTCTTTATCTACTTAGAGAGTGCCTCACTGAATATTGGAAACAATTCTAAAACATTTCCTTTTGAAAATCACCTTGACTAAAACTTATTTAGGTGTCTTAGATATTTTAATGCAGTTCTTTTTGAAAATATTTGAAGCTAAAATTGAAACACTTGATAGTGTTTGTTTCATATTACTTTCTCAAAAAAAAAATTTGGTATTTTATGCCTTACATGCACAACAAATGATAAAATAATAAACATGTTCACATGTTAAAACAGATTACTAAAAGATACGTAGTAGTTAATTCTATATTTTACACTGTGCTTTTTAAATGTTATTTGTATTATAAGATGTTATGCACTTTAAAACCTCACCCCTTAGGATTGTCTTACCCAATCTCTGGCTCTTACAATGTTTCAGCCCCCTCTTCCACAGTGTTAACTGAGCCATGATAGACCTGTTGGCAGTCTGATTTAGTGTTGAGTTATCTGTATCCTCTGGAAATTTGTTTTCATGGGCTTTGAATAATCTTCATTTCTGTCACCATCACCCTGTGGCTGCTAGTCAGACTAGCAGTAAGAACAATATTCATGATGTAATTTCCTCTGCAATTTCTCCTGGGTCCTGGCAGACAATGTAGAGGTGGCAAGTCTCATGGGATATAGTCAGCTATATTCTTGTCTTATTGATGGATCTGGGCTCTCCTTTTCTTTTGCATCTGTAAAACAGATTCTCCAACCAAGCATGAGAACAGTCTGCATTAAAGGAGGGAATGCAAATCTGCTTAGATTTTTTTGTGTGCCAGATCATTCTTTCCTGACCATGGAATTCTGACTTTGTTTCCAGTACCAGATATGAGTTCCTCCCATGGAGTAAGAATTGTGTCCAAACAGAGAAGAGTTGGTTACCTATTGCATGTTTGTACTTCTCATTTGGCTGGTTGATTTTGTAGTCTGCTGGATCCCATACTTATGCATATTCTTGATAACCATTGCCCTCTTTCAGCTCCAAAAGGGCTCTCTAGCACTATGAGGGAGAGCTGGGAGAGAGCTAGTTTCCCTTTCTGTTCCAATGTCCTGTGACCTTGGCCTGTGCTGTCATACCCTTTATCTCTGGAAGGTTATCAAGTATTTTAGTAATGACCTACATTGCTTTGGGGACCTCATGGGTCTCCCTGGCCAGCAGTTCACTGTAAGGAGGAACCCAATTCTGGGCCTTGGATTTGCCAGGCAAAGTTCCATGGTGGCATGGTTAAGCTTTTCTACCTTCTGACTGCAAAGTTCCCCTACCCCTTTATTGGTGGTTATATCTTGTAGAATGGTAGTCAGAATGATGGTTTACATGGGACTGACTTAACACTACCTTAATTTTTGTGTAATATTGTTTTTGCCCTTCAAACCCTCTAACCCTCTAGTCCCCTCCCAACCCTGGCGTTCTGACCCCCAACCCATTGGGCAACCCTTCCTGTCTTCCCACCCCATTTCTTCTCTTTCATGGTGTGACACTTGTTTTATTCCCATCTCCCTAGTGAGATTCCAGTTAGTGACCTCAGATGAGATAATCCATGTGACATTGGTCTTTCTGTATGTGCATGACCTCACTTAGAATGATTTTTTCAAACTCCATTCAATATCTTTAATCTTTTTACTATTTTACTTTTCCTTAACACTGTCTTGAATTCTATTATGTATATGGACCACATCTTCATTACCCATTCCTCAGTTGATGGGCATCTGGGCTGATACCAGTTTCTAGCTATTGTGAAGACAGTTGAAATAATCATGTTTGAGCAACGATCACTGTAGTAAATAGTGTAGTTCTTAGAGTATATGCCCACAAAGGGTAGGTATATTTTCATCTATTTCAGGAATTTTCATATTGATTTCCATAGTGGTTATATCAAATCTTACTCCCACCAGGAGTGCATATTTTATACTAGAAATTACTCATGTCATGCTGAAATCACATTTGGTCCATTTTGATAAGACAAATATATTATAGTCTTTAAGTAAATTTTTTCATTAAAGAAATTATATCAGGAAATACACATATTAAAACGTGGAGTAGAATAAGGTGAAATAACAAATAGAAATATTTAATATAAGCAATGATTATGGTAAGGTGAAAATCTGCTTCACCAACAATACTGTTAAGTTGCAGCTGGTGAATTTTCTACATGAGTGGTTCACGTACTGAGGTTCTTTCCATTTTATTACTCTGCCAATGACAATCACTTTGTCTTTGTATTCAACTAGCAAAGAAAAAAAAAAATGTACTATAGTCACATCTTTAAGATTTGAGCCTGGAAATGTAACAAAACATGTTATACTATAGCATGGTCACAAACAACTGCAAATTGTATTTTGTGCAAGGGAACATGAGGAGCATGTGGGTGATATTTGGTAAGTACTCAATGCAGAACTAAATGCCAGGTTCCATGAACTCTCACGAAGGACTATCAGAAAATGTGTAACTGAAACTGAAATATTTTCTTAATAATGAATGTAAGTTATAATATGAGGTATTGGAGCTAATGATATTTCATAGTTTCAAAAACTAAATACCATATAATCAATATAAAAAGTTAATTTAATATATACTTATCATGTTAAAGAAGTAAGCTATGTAGTTTAAATTGATGTCTTCTAAGAGACTCAAATGTTTTATTAAAGCAATAACTTGGATTCCCAGCTGCCTGGCTAGAAGAGGTATCACTGTGAGAAGATTCTGGGGTCCACTGCTAACGTGATACTGGGGGCAGATCTGAATTACAGCCTAAGGTATGCGGTGTTCCTGGTGCATGTTTGCTTTTGTTGGTGTGGTGGTGGTTTCTTCTCTCTTTATCTCTCTCTCTGGATCTGAAAAAGGGGGCCCGCTTTTGCCACCATTATGGAACTTCCCCTGTATCTGTAAGCTTCAAACAAGCCCACTTTCCTACAAACTGTTTCTGGTTTAGAGGTTCATCCCAGCAGCATGGGATGACCATGACATAAAATGAGGTTTATTTTTCAACATTTCCAATAATTTCCTCTTTTCCAACATTGTTTTGTTTTATTTATACAGGAAAGTACATGATGAACAATAGCCATTCTGAAGAGAAATGACTTATTCAGAGAAAAAAATATACAACTATTTGAAAACAACCAATGTGGCTAGAGATAGTTTAGTTTGTACATCTCTTACTATGTAGGTATGATAACTTGGTTTCAATTCCCAGTATAGAAAAATTAATAATTGCTATAATCCATTAATATATAGAAAAGAGAACATGTTGTTTTTCAGTAAATCCTCATAATAAATGATTAGGCCAGCCACTGCAAGTCTAATTTCCCAGGCCTGGGCATTAAGCTCCATTTGTTACATCTGCTTACATTAGTCATTTTGACTCCTAATGCATGGTAAATTCAAATGTAACTACAGATAAGCCTCAGAAAGTATGTTGGGAAAATGCAATTAATCATTACACTTTTCATTAGTTCTTCTTGGTTGCCATTATGTTGATGTATGTTTTATTTTTAAAATGTTCAGATGATGACAATACAGTAATTTTCTTAGTAGACTAAGTTGTTTGTAAAGATTCACTTTAAAAAAACAAATATTTACATAGACTTTAAATTATATAAATTATATAATATATAATTATATAAATTATATAAATGTAAAAATCTAATAACACCTATAACTCTAAAGAATTTATTTATTGAAAGTAATGATTAAAAATAGAAACATTAAGATTACCTGATATAATACTCTGGTGAAATAGCTGATAATTTTCAGGCAAAATTTTAGTTTCATTTTTTGTTTTTATTATGACAGAATGAAATACATATACAAAAATATCTTCTACCTAATAATATAAACCAAATTTATGTCTGATGTAGCCTTGACTAATCACTACCAATTTTATTGATTATTACTCATTATTTAGCTTGACTTTGATGTAGTAAACAGATAGATCAAAATTTCTCTTACATTTCTCTAGATAATTACACGCACTGTCAACAAGTGAGGAATTCATAACCTATCCTGTCTTCCTCCAAAGATGAAGGCACAAAGAATAACTTAGGGACTACACAGACAGTCCTCTTTATCTCTCTCTACAAGGTACCTGAAACCCTCTAGCCATTGTCTGAAATTTGTAATAACCTTTGAATCCAGAAAAATCAGACCTTCCTGAAGAGATTATCCTATGATGAAATGATATTCAAACAGGAGCAATTTCTAAGTCATCTCTCATCCATTCATGAAATTAGGATTCTCAGGGTCCATGTTGCAGACCCAGAACAGAGATTATGATCACTCAGATCATGAGATGGTGATGCAAGTCCAGGATTACTTAATTATACATACTTCTCACCTCTTGCCCCAATTCTTCATCTGGTTAAACCAATTGCTGGTTTAAGTGTCCAAAAGATGGGGGGACAACTTTAATTTCCATCTTCTCAAACTAAAATTTTTAATTAAAACTCTTTCCTGGTTCTTCACCATTACTTTTTTATTATTATTATTTTATTTATTTTTGGAGAGAGAGACAGACAGAGAGGAGAGGGAGACAGAGATAGGCGCGTTAGTAGTCTCATCTGCTGTGAACGAAATCCAGATGTGTGTGCCCCCTTGTGGCCTAGTGCGGCATTGTGCCCTTGCATCACTTTGCATCTGGCTAAACGTGGGACCTGGAGAATGGAACCGCTGGAGATTGGAACCAGCGTTCTTAGGCTTTGCAGGCAGGCGCCTTAACCTCTAAGCCATCTCTCCAGCCCTTCACCATTACTTTTGATTGTTTCCTTTGGAACAAATGGCCAGACTTATCAGGTCTGGAACCCCAGGATTAAGGCCTCTGGTCTGGGTCTCTGGTTAACACAGAAACAAAATGAAAGAGAAAAAGAAATGCTAGGACATAAATACATTTTACCATTAGTAATACAAAAATAATTTAAAATAAATTTGAATATCTATACCAGGTACAAATAAATGTACACACTAGAACCCAAACATGCAATGCTATATTAATTGAAATGAAATAGTTGATTCCTGCCAAGTCTTTATCAAAACACATCCATTTAATCTGTAAGAATTGAAATCTCTATGTATTATTCTCCACACTAGACTTTTTCTTCAGTTTATGATTGCACTTACAAATGTCAAAATCCCTTCCTTTTCTTTTTCCTAACTCTGGACTAATTTGTAGTTAGCCAGCATCTGTGGAGTCAGTGTATATGACACAGAGAATAGGCTTGTAAAACCTCAAGTCAAGAAACAATGTATATACTCATAATTATTTTCTACATTTTTAAAATATTTCTGGTATACCTTATACACCTTTGGTGAAATCCAGCAAGAGAGACATTGTTTTATTTTTATTTTTAAACACACATATATTTTAGTACTTAGCTAGTATTGTAATATTTTCTGAAGAGCACTAGAGTTAAGGAAAGAATGAAAACAAAATTTCTATTTCTATAGTACATAATTTTATGCACATTTTTTAATTTTAATATTTCTACCCTCTCCTTATTTGCATCTACTTTGAAGTATATTTCCTTTAACCAGGATACATTTCTTTAGAATTTTCTCCTTACCAACACCTTGCCGTATCTGATATCAGTCCAAATTGGGGAGACTTTTTTATCAGTGATGTTTAATAAGGTCTTATAGTCAACATTCTCTGTTGAGTCTCACAAGAGATTGATGTGTAAACATGGTGGAGTACTTTACCCAGTAAATCACTCTCAAAACCAAATGGTTTGTCAGACATCCACTGTAAGGAACCAGAAAATGTTTTGAATACTAACAAAGAGAGAACTGTAGAACAGGTTAAGCCGAAAACTTTATTCATCTTTTCTCATTAGTTCCTTGTTTATAAAGACTGAATTCTCCTGGATAGAAACACAACTGTCAAGATTACCTCCTCAACTGTCAGCACCCACTTTATGTTGTGTGCATTAGAGTATATGTGAGGAAAGTATGATGGTTATTCTCAGTTGTGAATTTGACAGGTCTTAAAATGACTATGGAAGCAACTTCTCTGGTGATTCCATAAGGGATATTCTGAATTAGGGCACCGGAGGTTGGAAGACCCACTCTAAATTTGGACAATGCCATTCTATGGACAGACCATTCTGGACTAAATGAAAAGGAGAAAACAGGCTGAGTACTGTCACACACCACACTATTCTTCCTGATTCTAACTAGGTGCTCCTTGACCCTGCTGCCACCCTTCTCCAACATGATGGGTTGCAACATCTTCAACTCGAAACAGAAATAAACCCTCTCTTCCTTAAGTTCTTATTGTCAGCTTTAAATTATATGTGTGTGTGTGTGTGTGTGTGTGTGTACATTTTTTTTTGTGTGTGTGAGTGCAAGAGAGAAATACAGAGAGAGAAAAGAGGGATAGAGAATGATTGTGCCAGAGCACAAATTCTGGGCACATGTATCAGTTTCTAGATCTGGCTCTATGTGGTTACTGGGGAATATAAGAAAACTGTGGCAGTCAGGCTTCACAAGCAAGAACCTTTAACCACTGAGCCATCTCTCCAGCCATTATGTCCAGCCATTATGTCAGGTATTTTGTCACAGAAATGTGAAGAGTAACTAATATATTTTCTAGATTAAAACTTAAGACAGAGATATGGTTAGGAAGAAACAGATGCCTCTTAGGTTTCCTTGTTTCAATTGCTGTCCTAATATTGTATTAGTCATTGTCTAAGACTATTGTAAATGCATGAGGTAATCAAGTTGAAGTAGAATGTATTTTCTTTTTGGTGAAGAGTTTTGGTCTCCTGTCCTCATTTGGACCCATTGTTTTTGGGTTTGCTCTGAATTTTGCCCATCATGTCAAGAATGCCAGAATATAGATGAAGGAGAAGATCTGAAAAATCTATTTAAAGACATATGACCTATGAGCTCCTTCATGTACCATGTCCCAATGGCAGGAATCTGGGAGCAAGCCTTTATTACATGGGCTTTGAATCTGGTTTAATACCCATATTATTAGGGCCACTATCAAATTAAATACAAACAAACAACTTCTCTTTTATATTGTACTATTTTTTCTCAGCTAATTCAGTTTAGTAAGTATTGAAGACGTTTGCATTTCCTTCCATTTTCTAATTTTATTTTAGGTTTTCTTCATGGATGCATTTTCTTTCATCTTTAATATTTTAAGAGACAGTATTATGTGTTTAATATAAAGCTGACAAATTGGTTCCTCATGAAATAGCTATCCTAATTTATTAAATATTTTATCATTATATGAAAGTTACTTCATTTACTCATCTTTATAAATTCTGATAGTCAACTATTTTCAGAAAACAGTGTGTGTTCTGTGAGAAGTTGCAAAACCCTTCATTATAACCTTTAAGCTATACTTTTACTGTCACAGACTAGAGATTTGCTAACAATCCAGAGGAGAAGGAAAATAACCTTATGATCACTATGGAAAATGCACAAGCATTAGCTTCTCATGTGTGTTACAGAGAGCTGAAAGTGGGTAATACTGTTTGTCTCTTTCTGGCTAATTTTATTTTTATCATTGAAAAACCGAAACACAAGCACCTCAAATTATCATATTATAAATATGAACCTTAACTACCAAATTATCGTCACTAAGCAATCTAAACACCAGAAATATTACAATTCCCAAATTCACTTGTAGGACTAGAATTGACACCATTTGACAAATACTCCCTCACTCTTCTTAATAATAGTATCAAAAACAAAAATAAATGAATAATACAGCCACACCCACTCTTTGTCACCAGGCTATTTTACCTGTTAGATAATTTGGAGTAATTCATTTTATATAACACAGATAAAAGGATTCTAGCGTTATATTCCAAGAAATACACTTAGATTAGCTGTAATGTGTCCTTTTAATAAAGTTTAACAATGATGTCTACCATGGTAGCCACAATGAACTGCTGGCTATTCATGTGTGTGCTTAAATTTTAAGTATAAACAAATTAAAAATCTAGTTCTTCAGTCATTTTAACCACATGTCAAGTGGCATACTAATTATACAAGAAATATATATACTACGGATTTTTACTGGATAGCTTTGATTTCATAGCAAGGAAGACATAAAACAAGGCAGACATTAAGTCAGTTTTCTAACTGAATAAAATATTTCTCAGTTGAATAATTCTTCCAAACTTTGCTTTCTGTTTCAGTAAGATGTGCACAATATGTGGACTTAATGAATATTTTATAAATTAAAAGTAAAAAAAAAAAGAAATTTGTTAGAAATAACCCTGGTACTTACTAAGTCATTGATGAAAATTAGCTAGCAATGTTAAAATTATGGCATTGGTTTATTCAAATATAAACACATGACTTCAAAAGACATATTTTGGGAAATGGCTTGTTGAAACTTCTGCATGTCTATGGTTTCAGCCCTGGTGAGTGCAATGGGCTGATTCTCTCCTCCAGTTCTGCATCTATCTGAAAAAGAGAAGCAAATTCTCCAACAAAGAATGAAGTTAGTTTGTTCTTTTTTTTTTTTTTTTTTCTGAAATTGCTGATATGTATATTTCACTTCACATATATTTTGAACATGAGATTATTAGGTAGATGAGATTTTTTATACTTTTTAGTTTTTCATTTTGACATTGGCTAACTCATATAAGTGGATAAAATTCATAAATAATAAATTTTGAATAAATATTTTATAAGAAAAATATTGAATTTCCTACTTCACATCTTTGGATACATCTAGAATGAAAAAGAGATTTATTATGGTAGTCACAAAAAGCCAAAAAGTATAAAACTTTATAAGAATTAATATCAAAAGAAACTTTTCCTTAAGAAAATCATTTTTTGTTACTGAATTCTCACTTTTGTAATAATACCTTGAGAAAACAAACTATTTTATGTTTTAAAAAATTTGAATTAGTTATATAACATGATAAATCAATTTAACATTAACTTATAAAGACTGCTATATATTGTTTATGTGTACTCAATTTTAAAAACTGAAATTTATGTGTATGCAAGCAGAAGCAGCTAATATATACTAAGCTTGCAAAAATATAGAGTATCTTTTGTGCCTTTTGACACATTTCATATGGAGAAGGGAGACTGCACAAATCAGGCAACTTCCAGATGCACAGTGATATTGGCCAAGATATCATTGAAAGTACTGTGGAGAGGGGAAATTAAACACATGTTGAATAATAAATAAATGAAAAGGATAAATTTCAATTAAAGTATGTCGAAGTAATGCATATTTCAGGTAGTATTATAGTTAATAAAACAATGAGTTTTCAACTATAGTCAATGATGGAGCATGAAAAAAAAAAAAAAAAAAAAAAAAAAGATAACAGGCCAGCAGGAAGAGGAACTGTGAACAGACTAATACAAGAATGTCAGGATCCTATCGAAGCATGTCAAAGTGTTTGCCTAGTTAAATTAATATTACCTATGATAAAACTGATGTATTTTATGGTAATGAAATTTTTTCACCACTGTTCAGCACTGAAACATCTCTATCCTACTATCCTACCTTCCAAGTTTCAGCCCTTTACGAAAGTGGTGGTGGAAAGAATATAGGTGCCAAAGGAAGGGTAGGACTGCTTACAATGTAATCTTCAGACAGAACTTGGTGTCGATATCCATGGCCTTGCAGTGCCTAACACTACCTATACAAGACCCTCATAATAGGAGGAAAGGATGATGACATCAAAATATAAGAGAGACTAATGGAGAGAGGGTGGTGATATTATTGAATATGTTTTGTGCATGGGAAAAATGGAGAAGGGGAGGAATTATCATGGTTTATTGTCTGTAAGTAAAAAATAAATAAAAAAAGGAAAAATAAAATAACTTTTACACCTTCAAAATGTCGGAAAATTTACAAGGATGGACATGACTTGACCATATTTTACTTTCAGAATAATTACTTTAGCAAAAGTGTAGTGTGTGGGAGAGCAGAAACAGCAAGGCAGGCCATTCTATTAGGCCTTCTTGATTAATCCACACTGTGCTGGCCTGGACCAATACTGATGGTGAGAGGAATGGGTGGGAGAGAAATTTAGTTAGTAGCAGAATTTTGAGATAAATTTAATATTGGAAATAAAAGGGACATATGCTTAATAAAATCTTAATATATGTTAAATGATGTGCGCACTAGTGTTATGAAGGTCTAGGCTAATTCTATATCTTATAATTTGATCCATTAAATGTTAATATAGTGACAAAGAACTAATGAACATTACCCCAAGATATTTAGAAAGCTAGCAAAGCATACTATTATTTTAAACAACTTATGAAAGGACTGATGAAAAACATTGTTATTGAGATCTAACCAAATTTGATCCCAAGTTCAAATCCCCAGTACCCAAGTAAAGCCAGATGCCCAAAGTGGCTCATGTGTCTGGTGTCCATTTGTAGTGGCTGGAATCCCTGGCGTCCCCATTCTCTCTGTCTGTCTCTCTTCTATCTCTCTCTCTGTTTACAAATAAATCAATGAAATGATTAAAATTAAGAGAACTTTTGGAATATACATCATTCAGGAAATATGTTATTATTTTGTCCTAAATTTTATTCATTCATTATATTTTAGTATATGGCACAGAATACTTTTTGAATAAGTTTCAACTTTGTAAACATATTTTATTTATTTATTTGGGAGGGATAGAGAGAGGGAGAGAGAATGGATGCACCAAGGCCTCTAGCCACTGCAAACAAGCTCCCGACGCATGTGCTGCCTTATGAATCTGGCTTATGTGGGTACTGGGTAATTGATCCTCCATTCTTAAACTTTGCAGGCAAGTGCCTTAACCACTAAGCTATTTCTCCAGCTAGGTTTCAACTCTTAATAATATTATTATTTATTTACTTGTGATTTTCATTTTCATTAATATGAATGATGTCAGATCTTACTGGCAAATTATTAATTCTGGCCTAATTTCTATTTTTGTCTAAAAGAAACCACATGTTAATGAAAATGGACAATTGAGAAGAAATACATCTTTGTTTACATATGTGATCAGCAATGAGATTGCTTCTAGTGTCAGCTCTGTCACCAACACTCTTCAAGCTGTTACTTGACAGGTTTTCTCATTTTATATCCTCTGATGACATAATTTTTAACATGATTGGGACAGACACCATAGCGTTAGTATATTTTATCTCTGGAGTCTATTATAAATCTCAATAAGATACTTACTTAGAAAAAAATTAACTAAAACACCTCTCCAGCTACAAAAATTACATGGATAAATGATAAACAATATTAAGTGAACAGGTCTAAATTTTAAAAATAACACCACCAAGGTTATTGTTAAACACAAGTACAAGGAATAAATCAGTGTAAAATAAACTCTCACATGGACATTGCATTCACTACATGTAAACTCACTTTACAGGGCTATGGTGATACTCATCTGTGATTTCAACTTTGGCAAAGTAAGAATGCATTTCTAACTAAACGGAGCTTATTCTATCGCGAAGTAAATGGGCCTGAAAATAGCTTTACACCAATGGCTTCTAATTGAAATTGAGGACAATACTGTTAATTTCACCAGCTGCTCTTACCGGAATGGGAAACTTATGAAAAACACAAAGCTACTTTTAGGGATTTGCAAACACATGTTTTATTAAGTCAAACAAGATCTTAAGGAGATTTCATATTTTCAAGGTAGTTTGGTTTATTAACTTCAGCATAAATTAGCAGGTTTTTGAATAAAGACACAAATTTGATGAACATATGTTTTGATGTGTACAAGTATTTTATATCCATTTGTAAAGGAATATGAAAGTAACTTGTAAATAGCACATTGTATCCACAGATAACATGTATTCACCAGGAACCTAACAGTGCAATAATGTAAATGCAAAAACTATCATTGAAAATTGGACTCAGATTTCTTTTTCTAGTTAATTGTATTCCAAACATATGATATTTATGTATTTATCTAGTAGCTTGTAAAACATATTCATTTAGTATTCACTATCCTCTCTTTACACAGACAAAATGCTCAACCAAGTAAGTGTCAGGATTAAGAGAAATGAAACCTTTTGAACTTATATGTAAAGCATGGGTAGGACTGAGCACAGAAGCACTAGAGAGTCTGGGATCCAGGATGAAACAGCAGCACATTTCTTGTGTTTCTTCATATATCCCAAACATAGAATTGCAGCATCCAATCACATAGACACACAAGGAAATCTTAAACCAAAAAACAAAAGAATCAGGAAAACAGAACCTTAATAAAGGTGGAACTAAACACAAACATCCTAGGAGAAGCGGGGTCTCGTTACACCCCCCTGCCAAGTAAATGCCCAGTGGTAAATTCAGGAATGTAACATGGTACCTCTAGCTTCCACACTGCCCTTGTGTCAGAGAAGGTAAAAAAGGGAGGTAAGACAATCATATCATCTCCAACTTTTCCACAGTGTTGGTGTCAAACACTGGCCATCACAGACATATGATCCCATTTGAAAACAAAAGGGTACCTTGTACTCCTCTGTCAGCTGCAGTGGTGTGAGAAGACGCCTCACAGTGTCAGGATGCTCTCTGCTTGCAAATAAATTTTAAAAATAATTAAAAAGATTTATATACAGTTAAAATAAAACCTAATAGGTGTAAAAAAAAAAAAAGCCAATAACTTAGTTTTCACAGTTAAAATGTTCACATGGGTCAAGTTGTCCAAAAGGATAGCAGATTAGTGTAGACTACAGTGATGTTACTGGAGATGGAAAATATATGATCAGAAGCAATTACTCACACACTCACTAAGATCCCAAAGGAATGTTCCTGGAAAGCATTAACCCTTGTTTTTGGCCAACTAAGGATTTACATCCATTTTGCAGTTCAACAGTTTTGGTTCAGTGTGTTACCAACTCTGAGGTAATGTATTACTGCTGCTCACGTGGGATCTACCTTAAGGCAGACAGTTGCTTTCCTTAAAAGTAGCTTCCATTATTCTTTAAAAGTTTCACATTAATTAAAATACCTTTAGGTGGGACTGGAGAGATTGCTTAGAGGTTAAGGCCCTTGCTGGTGAACCCTGTTTGATTCCAAAGTACTCACGTAAGCCAGATCCACAAGGTAGTACATGCGTCTGGAGGTTGTTTGCAGTGGCTGGAGGCTCTGGCATGCCCATTCTTATTTTCTCTGCATGTCTTTCTTCTCCCTCTCTCTCTGCTTTCAAATAAACAAATAATATTTAAAAAATTCTTTAACAAATATCAATGTGAAGGAGGAGTTATGCTAGTTGCAGTATACAGAGCCAAGCTATGTATGTTTGTTCTTAGAAATACTTCCTCCTTCAAGGAATTTACACTGAAAAGCTCAGCCTGACCTGCTGAGTAATCAGTAGAACAAGTTTGACTCATCAGAACATTGGCAAGAACATAATATTTCAAAATTATTAACAACTACCTCTAGGGGAAAATCATGTTAACTGAGTTATAACAAATGTATCATCATGTGGAAAAACAAGTGTAGCCAGCCATTTTAAAAGTGTCCAACTCACTGCTTTCTAATTTGGAAAGACTAAACTTATAAATGGTTTATCATACAAATTTTATATGTAGCCTCTAAAATTCCTCTAATTTTATTCATTAGAGGGAATTTAATACAATATTTAAAGAACACTTTCCAGTAGTTGTCACCTTTTCTATGAAAGACATAGCTTTATTTTTTTTTTTAATTTTAATTTATTTATTTCAGAGAGAGAGAGAGAGAGAGAGAGAGAGAGAGAGAGAATGGATATGCTAGGGCCTCCAGCTGCTGAAAATGAACTCCAGATGCATGTGTCACCTTGTGCATCGGGCTTACCTGGGTCCTGAAGTATTGAACCTGGGTTCTTGGGCTTTGCAGGCAAACACCTTAACCAATAAACCACCTCTCAAGCACCAAAACCTCTTACATATTATGCATACTGATTTATTTTTTCTTATGGTAACCTAGACTCAGGGTGAGAATTCACATGATTTGGGGAAAGACACTCATTTGAATCTCTCTGAGGAAGTGTCTGCTGGTAGATTAGCAGTATTCATGGTATAAACAGAAGGTCCTGAGGACAGGGAGGTAGACCGGGATATTCAGTAAGCAGAGCACAGGACACTTAATCCCATCATTGATATACTGCTAGAGGGAAAAGGAAGCCGGCCTCTAATCTCAGCACTTGGAAGGCACAAAGAGAAATGTGCTCTGGGTTCAAGTGGAGACATTGTATCTCTAAAGCCACTACATATCTGACTTCACACGCACTTCCATACATATGACTGTGAACCCACACATATATGAACAGGCATAAACACTTGCATGTACATGACACAAACACACAAAACCATAGGAGGGTCTGTTGTTTTGGGATCCCTTGCACATGTCTATCAGCCAGTTTTCTGCTTGACGATGACACTGTCCTTACTCCTTACTCCGTGTCCAGCAGGGACACTGGGCCTGCCTCTGCTGCTTTTTGGCAGCTGCCTTCATTCCATTGCAGCAATGTTAAATATGTGCATGCGGAGGACTTCTCCCTAGGATCCTTCAGAGATAACCCTTAACATATTTTCAGTCTTTTCCAGTGAGTGGCATCTGTAAAGAAATAGCAGCCTTTACAGAACGAGAAGTCATCTCTGTCTGAGCCGGCATCTAACTGGTGGCTGTAACCTACCCACTGACCAGAGGAGCCTCCTGATGGACACTGCCTATGACCAGGGGAGCCTCCTGATGGACACTGCCTATGACCAGGGGAGCCTCCTGATGGACACTGCCTCTGATCATGGGAGCCTCCTGATGGGGCACTCTGAGCAGGGGGATGTCCTGATGGGGCACTCTGAGCAGGGGAGCTTCCTGATGGGGCACTCTGAGCAGGGGAGCCTCCTGATGGACACTGCCTCTGATCATGGGAGCCTCCTGATGGGGCACTCTGAGCAGGGGATGTCCTGATGGGGCACTCTGAGCAGGGGAGCCTCCTGATGGACACTGCCTCTGAGCAGGGGAGCCTCCTGATGGACACTGCCTCTGAGCAGAGGAGGGTCCTGATGGGGCACTCTGAGCAGGGGAGCCTCCTGATGGACACTGCCTCTGAGCAGGGGAGGGTCCTGATGGGGCACTCTGAGCAAGGGAGCCTCCTTATGTGGCACTCGGAGCAGGGGAGCCTGCTGATGGGGCACTCTGAACAGCACATGTGAAACATCTAAGTTTCTTCTTCACCTTACTGTTCTAGCTACTTTTCGTCCTGTTTAGAGACAGCTTCCACTTTGTTTGACTTCAATAGAGAATGTAGGATTGGTTCTGGTCTTGATCTACCTTGTGATCACTTTTTATTGTCTTTGGCCCTGATGTCAACTACTTCCAGATTTTTACTATCAGGATGTGGGCATTGTAGATGTTTCCTGAATGAGTTTCTTTTTTTTTTTTTAAATTTTATTCACCTTTGACATTGACATAATGCATATTTTATATTTTTACTTTATACTTTCCATTAACCTCTCATCCCTTTCTCGTACCTTTAACACCCTTCTTTGCCCTGACTAATCCTCAGTTTTTTTTATTACATTGACTTAAATTACTTGAATGAGTATGGATAGAAATTTATTGACTGTGGAATTGTCAACTTACCAGTGGCTAGACCACTGATGAACCTGACTTCCCTCTCCCAGCATTAGCTAGTGTCCAAGGTCTAAGGGTCTCATAAGTTCTCCCCCTCCCGCTTTGCATTGATGATGAAGTATTTGCAGGCTCAAACCTTCATAACTCAAACAGTTCTAGAGGGCCTATTCTTATAGCTTACTGTCAGTGTTGTACACTTGGGAGTGCTTAACTGTGTAAACACAGCAGCCCATTGACCTCTGAAAACCAAACATCTTTTCTGCTGGGTAAGTCATTTTAAAGCATCCAGGCCACACTCAGTCATGTCCCAGAATTAGTAACTACATGTCATGTCATTATGTCATTCACCATACTCTTTGAAGAGTTCACTGATTCTCAAAAGCCTTGTCTAGAAACATTATCTCCTGTATTTTATAGTGTATGCAGGTTAATACTCTATCAGAAATGCACCATTGTTTTCAGTAATATGATTTTGTTCTAGTTGACTAAGAATATATAAAACAAGTGAGCTCCAAAGGATAAGATTCCCTTCTGTTCCAGATATTTATTTATATATTTATGATTACTGCAATCAATATTTTGCTTTTGTCTGTCACAAAGTTAAGGTGAATTATAAAACATCCCTAAAAATAACTGTTATTATATGACAGCTTAAAATGTCCATTCATGACAAATAAATGTGGGAAATAAGTGAAAAAATTCCAAGAATTTACATTTTAATGGAGCCTAAGGAGTTTAAACAATATATGATTAAAGAGTTATATATTGCAAGTGTTCTTTTCCTCGTATATTCAAATAGGAATAAAGTAATTTTATCTAATAAAAATTCAAGCCAAGCTTAACCTTTGCAATAAAAGTATGCAAATAAGTGAGGTTATATACAGATAGAAAACATTAGCAGTACACAGTATGCAATCTGTATGAACAAGGAAATATTGAAGCCTATCTTCTCCAATTCTATAATTGTCCTCAATCTTAGAGTTTGCTTTGCCTGATTAAAAGAAATAAGATGAGTAACTTTTGTTTTAAATGAATCCTGACTTGGGATGTGGGATATGGGAAGTTCATCTCCTTTCATTTCAGTTTCTATTACGTTCTTTCCAAGATCTTTCCAAGATCTGTTGCTATCTATTTTCACTTCTATCACTTTGCTTCCATGTCTGTTTATATTTGTGTTAATAAGAGCTGAAAATGCATGCCTGATAATAGTTTCCCTACCCCCAACCTATCAAGCTCCCATTTCCCCCATATACAAATGCAGATTAAGGCCCTGTAACTCATATTGGGCTTATTTATTTAGCTGTATTTCTTTAATCAAAAACCAAAAAATAGGGCTGGAGAGATGGCTTAGCAGTTAAGGCGCCTGCCTCCTAAGCCTAAGAATGCTAGTTCCAATCTCCAGGTCCCACATTTAGCCAAATGTAGTGACACAAGGGTGCAATGCTTCACTTGGCCACAAGGGGGCACATGCATCTGGATTTTGTTCACAGCAGCTGAGAGGCTGCTGGCGCGCACCTCTCTATCTGTCTTCCTCTCCCTCTCTCTCTCTCTCTCTCTCCCTCTCTTTCTCGGTGTCTCTTTCCAATAAAAATAAACTAATAAATAAATAATTTTTCTAGCAAAACTCCAAAAACTTGTAATACTTTTCAAATAGATGAAAATAATCTCAGGATCGAGAGATGGCTTAGCAGTTAAGGTGACTGCCTGCAAAACCTAAGAATGCCTGTTTGAATCTCCAGGTCCCATGTTCAGCCAGATGCAAAAGTGATGCAAGCACACAATGTTGCACATGCACACAAGGGAGTGAACATTTGTGGAGTTTGTTCATAGTGGCTGAGAATCAGGTGCACCCATTTTCTCTCTGCCTCTTCCTCTCTGTCTCTGTCTCTGTCTCTCTCTCTCTCTCAAATTAAAAAAAAAAAAATAGAAAATAAAAAAAGAAATAATCTAAGGACTAATATGGATGTCTTTCTACTTATATATAAAAAAGATCATATAGCCAACTCCTATGCTCAAATATCTAACATCATTTACTTCTATGCACATATTATATAACAAATTGCTACAGTTAATTTTAAAATGATATAAACCCACACTATTCCTTAGCACATAAGGAATCTAAACTTTATCACACTGGCCTTGTGGTTACTTCTCATTTGAAGTAGCCTTTTGGCTTGATTCTGAGACCATGCTGCCTAAACAACATACAGTCCTGAGGACCCTTTTCTCAAGTTTCCTTGTTGAAAGGAGTGGGGTAGGCACAGCTGTGTTGGACCCCTTCTATTTCTCTCAGCATAATCTCCTCACCTGTCACAGGGTGTCTGCATCTAACATTCTGTGGATCCGGAACTTCAGGTGGTAGGAAACCCATCACATTTTCAATTTCTGCTGTCAGCAACTGCGTTAAGGAAAGGAAACAGTGATAGCTCTGCCTACAAATAGGCATTTTATTTGTTCTGTTTTCATAAACTTCCATACGAAGTTGTTAAACTTTTGTCAGCAGTCATGTCAGCATTCTTCACACAAGAAGGTCATGTCAAAATGGTGTGTGAGGAGATAAAATAATTATCTTCTGAGAACATGTGAATCACTCGCAGCAGCAGAGTTAACATTCAACTAAGGACGTGATGCATATATGCGTTTGTATCCACAGTTAATGATGCTTTCCTGTAAAGAAAACATTCAGGAGGGGGTTTCATTTTAATAGAATTTTCAGAGCTTCAGTTTCTCTTTTAATATCAGTTCACCAAACGGCAAGTCCAGGTTCTGAGGAACAGAACTACTTTTCTCCCACAATAATTAGTAAACTAATGCCAGAAGAGATGGGCCTTACTACTCTGCTCAAGTTGGTATTCAAAAAAGAACTTCCACACAAGCTGATCACACTCCTCACACCCACTGGACATGAACAAAATAGCATGGATTCACATGCTTCATATGGAAGTTTCTCCCTCTCTCTCTGTCTGTCTCTCCAATATATATATATATATATATATATATATATATATATATATATATATAAAAAAAAAAAATCAAATAAATAAATGTATTGCTGGCAAGTAAATAGGAGATGGCTGTTAGTAGTTCCATGCAAACTGTGGTCCAATTAATTTAACAGGGAGAACCTAGAATAAGAAAACTAAAATTACACAGCCTATCTAAAGTCAGAACAAGTATTTTACACTTAAAATACTAAATCTGTACTTCTGTCCATATTAAGTAATCAAAAACTCATATTCACATATTCTAGGAAATAACTAAATAGTAAGAAAAAATACCCATTATTTTTCATTATTTCCTAAAACCTGGATTATGAAATAGTTATTTCCTTAAAATCTATTGATCTTTATGGTAGTTCTCTAACTGTATCTTATTCATATAGATCATATATATGACCACAAATAAAAAAATAAAATTTATTATTTATGTATTTTTATTTTTTTTTGAGAGGGACACAGATAGAGACAGAAAGAGAGGGAGAGGAAGACAGATAGAGATGGGCGCACCAGCAGCCTCTCAGCTGTTGTGAATGAAATCTAGATGTATACGCCCCCTTGTGGTCAAGTGCAGCATTGCGCACTTCACTTTGCATCTGGCTAACCATGTGACCTGGAGATTGGAACCAACATTCTTAGGCTTAGGAGGCAGGCACCTTAACTGCTAAGCCACCTCTCCAGCCCTTATTTTAGTTTTTGATAATTTTATATATGAATATAACTTATCACCTTCTCTTTTACACCTTCATCAATGTACATGATAAATACACACACATTTGACTTTTGAAACTATTAAAACAAAATTATGTGAATATAATATGGAAATAAAATAAGCTGGATGAATAGCACATCCATAAATTGTACTTTCTTTTTAGCAATGCTTGTGTACAATATGTGTGCTGTTTGTATGCTGCATGCATGTGTATGGTTCTTGTTTGGTTCTCTTGTTGATGGCTGAGGAGGCCAGAGGAGAACATCACCCTGCCCACCCCCAGCATTCCCTCACCTGTTTCTTTGAAACAAAGTCCCTTATTGATACTTTATGAGCTCACCATTTTGTGAGCCTTAGAGATTCTGTGTCTCTGCTTCCCTCAGGAATTGACCTTGGGCAGTCTCGGTTTTCTTTAGGCCTTCACACTTGCACAAGAACACTTCTTAACAGTTAAGCCAAATCTCCAAAAATAAGTTATACTTTCTATGTATTTATGAAGTTGTGTTTGTTTATATTTAAATGATACAATACTATTTTAGTTGCATATACATGAAGGAAAATTGTGACTCATAGATTTTTAGTTTTTTGATTTGTTTATATTTCTAACACAAAAAATATTTTACAGAATTGGTTGTAAACATAGATATTCTATATTGAGTAAGAGAATATTTTATGTCTTTCATCTGACATAAAAATCTGGAAATACTAATCATTAAAACCTTCTTTTTATTCTTTAAATGATTTTATATATAAATCTTAATTCACAAAGTTCCTTTTTGTTATGAGACAGAAAAATAAATCTGATAAAATAAAAATAAATAAATAAACAAGATGGAAATGAGATATACATATGGAAAAGACAATGTGAAAAGAATACTTTAGAACTCATTAACAATGAAAATACATTATTGATATCCATTTTTCCAACTAGTTCATAGTTATTTTATTGCATTAATTTGGGTTTATTTTTGTCATTCTAGTGAAACAGAGACCATTTGATGTTTTATAAGTAGCTGCAAGCAAACAAAACTTTTGAGTGTACCAAGAAGACCAGTATTTAATTATCAGGACAAAAATACCAAATGCCTTTAATGTGCTAATTTTATTCATATGATATTTACATGAGTATAAAAAATAAATAGAACTATAACACAATATATATGTTTTAAATAACTAGTAAGATGCATTCACTATATTCTTCTGAACTATTCAGTTCAAATAAGCACAATGCTATTAACAATATACCAAGTTATTGCAAACCAAGTTTTTTTTTTTTTTTAATTTAGTGTGAATATTGTTGTGTCTCCATGTAAAATCTGAAATATCACTATAATTTAAGAAGAACAATGTGAGTTGGAATAAAGTCATTAGTAATGGCCAGCAACCTACAAAGGGCCCATGAGGGAAGGAGGTGAAGATATAGAAGTTAAGTACTTAGAGGGTTAGAATACTCAGGTAAAATAGTCTAAGTGGTGTCAGGGGAAGGGACTGAGGATAAAGGTTGGGAAGAGGATTAATTGAAAATAAGCATTTTCTAAATAAGCCCTACAGAAATCTGTTTGTTAACTAGTTTGACCATATATATATATATATATATATATATATATATATATATATATATATATATTCTTTTAAGAAGATGGTACTGGTAAGAGTATCTTGTGGAGGTAGATAATGCTGTGTCCAGAAGCCAAGGATTGTTATTAGAAAATTTTCAGTGCAGAGGGTAGGATATATTCCAGCAATTTGTTGGTCATGGAGGTCCCTGATGTCCCCAAAACATTACAGGCTATTGCCAAGTCTTCTGGTTGACCACCAGAGCTGCATGGTAAGATAGCTGTGCAGTAGCTCACTGAGAATTCAAGCTGGTGTTGAGCTGAAGCTTCCTCCCTGTTGACTAGCTGCCAGGCTGCAAGAAAGAGCTATTCTACATATTTGGAAAGAAAAGTCACCAAAAGCTAATGGTTTGTGTACTCTAAGAAATTTTAACTGCAAACTTTATGAATAGACAGCCAGGCCAAATACTCCAAATGGTGACATATTGTGTAGAGGAGACACCAAATTTTCTATGATTGTGCTTGAAGCCTGTTCCATGGGTGGGAGAATTCCAGGCTGGGATGGAAAACTTAATCAAAATCCTATGTCTGAGGAGGTCATAAGGCCTAGGGGAAAAACTACTACTATTGTGTGGCTAAGTGGATATATTATGCTCCAAAAACTGTTCTCTATATACTTATCTTTATGCCAATGTATTAACGCTACTCTCAAACTTGTCTTTTCAGACAGTGAAGAGCACTGTGGGAGACTCAAACTCACCAAGCACTGAGAAGAAATGACAATGGCATGTTCAGAAGTGATACATCTCTCTCACACCATATCTAAGGCTAAGAGACCATTTGGAAAGAATTAAATAAATAATATAAAGCCAAATTAAGGGGAGGATTGCTTTGTAATACTGCCTTTCAGACAAAGGAGTTATGGTACTTGTGACTTCACAGTGATTGATATTTTCTACACAATAGCTGCATAATATGATGGGAAAATGACACCAAAATAAGACTGGTTGGAAAGAAGAATAGATTTAGTGGAGGGCGGGATTTACAAGAAGGAAAAGGGAAGGTAATAGGAGGGGATTATGATCATGTTATAGTGTGCACGTGTGGAAGCTATCAATAAAATTAATACATGAACCAATCTACAAATACTGCTCACAGAAGAGATTCATTCCAAATGACTAGAAAATATTTTAAATGAATTATAGAATAAAAGTTTTAAACCTAACATATATATATATATATATATATATATATATATATATATATATATATATATATATGCACATACATATATGCCAGTCCATATACAGAACACCAAACAAACAGGACCTGAAAAGAATTCCTTCAGTCACATTATTGTCAAAACATATTCATAAACTCAATGGCTGAAAATAATATTTATTTTATCAGTCTTCTTTAAGCAAAAACTGGGAAGCATTCAAATCTCCTCTGAATTCAAGGTCTTAGGAGATAGACATTAATGTGTCAACTTGACTATATTCTCATTTTGGAACTTAGATAGAGAAAGATATTTTTTTTTCTAAACTTCCTGGGATTGTAAGAAGATTGTGTGCTTTTGTCTCAGTCCTAGAGAATTTCCCTCTTCATAAATTGATCATGTACTGTTTATTTCTCCAAGGCCAGAGATGAAGTGGGCATCACCTCAGGAAGAACTTTTGCCTGTGGTGTAAACAGCTTCAGGTTTCAGGGATGAACCAGAAATAGCTCAGGGAGGAAGTGATTTAGTTCAAGCTTATAGCTCCAGGAGGGAAGTTCCATATATGGTTGAAGAATTTGCTTCTATACATTCAAGCAGAGAAAATCAACCAAAAATCTTGTAAAAGGAGCAAGCATGAACAGCCAGCAAACATCAGGGACCCTGCCTCAGCTCAGACTGCTCTCTTACATCTTTGGTCTAGAAATCAGATCTGCCCCAACACACCTTAAGGCTGGACCCTAGGATCCACCCTCAGTGACAACTCTTCCAGCCAACCAGCTGGCAGCCCAAGCAATAAGCTTTAATAAAATGCTTGAATCTGTGGGGGACATGCATTCTAACTACCACAGCCCACTTTCAAGGGCTGTTACCTAGTTGTCAGATTCAAAGAATACTTATTTTATTAATCCAAAATCAACTGATTTAAGGTCTTAATTGCATCTGGAAACTCCTCTACCATCTCCCCATAACAAAATATAAACAATGTATCAACATTGTATCATGTGTACTTTGCCAACCATAAGGAAATGGAGATGATCATAGAGGATAATGAGAATGGGGCACAGATCTCAAGTGGTATCTTAAAAGTCGGTTCCTTAGTTAATGTTTCATTATCATAACAAAATAACTAAGGTAAGCTAAATCAGTGACTTTATCTGAATGTTGCTGGGTCAACATCATTGGCCAGAAGCAACTTAAGACAGAAAAGAGTTTATTTTTGGCTTGTAGTTCTCAGCTGAAGTTACACCTTAGGGAAAACTAAGGAAGTTGGCATCTTACATCAAAATCAGAAAGCAGAGGGAAGACAGGAAGTGGGACCAGCCCATAAATATTCAATGTGCACCGTGATCTGTGTCATCTAAGAAATTTCTACCTCCTAAAGGTTTCACACTTTCCCCCAAACTACCACAAGCCAGGGCCCAAGTGTTCAAACACTTCAGACTACATGGACTACTTCAAATCAAACTACAATGTACAGTATCTCGGAAAAAGACAGAAGTTAATATATTCCATGGCTCTTGAGGTTGGAGAACCAATAATATGAGGGAAGCATTTTGTGAGGGTCCTCTGATGTATCATAGCATGATGGTAGCAGGCATCGAGGGCCCTCTGGTGTATCACAGAATGGCAGAGACCATCACATGAACAGCATGACAAGCTGATCTATAGCAAAGGAACTGTAATTGATTCATTATTACATGAATCTATGAATCTATTCATGAGGTTAAAGCTCTCCTGAATTAAAGACCAAATTTTTTACAAGGGAAGTTTAGATAACAGAAACCAAAAATCTCACCCCATTTTTCATGGATAATTGGTGCTAAAGGTTCCTCTTCTCTAAGTTGTGGTAAATCTGGGAATTTATAAATTTTAGGAATTTAGAAATTTTAGGAGTATCTAAACTTAAACAGTTTTAAAATTTAGAAATTGTGAGGTATCTTCATATAAGAAATAGCTAATATGTTATTGTTACATAATCATCTACATTGTGGTTTGGTACACATCAGTAAGACTCCAAAATTTATCCATTATTTTTGTATGTGTTTGTTTGTTTGTTTGTATGCATGGGGGCATGTATCCACATTTATGCATCCATGTAGTGTCCCATGATCTTTCATGCAGTAGCATGTGCTCACCTGAGGTTGCTGGAGCTCTTCCACCAATTCTTACATGAGGTAGAATCTCTGATTCCAGAGCATGCAAGTTTTCCATGAGTTCTGGAGATTTTAGTTTCTCCACTCCCGTATTGGATTACTTTACAGATGTGCATGGCTATGTCCAGCTGTTTATGTGAGAATCAAACTCAAGCAGTCTCTTGAGCCTCCTCAACCTCTTCTGCCTGTACAACAGGTGCCTTAACTACTGATCCACCTCTTCAGCTCACCAAATGTACCAATTGCATAAGGATATTTTTTTTTTAAGAAAGAAGCTTCAGTTCACCACATTCTAAAATATCCTGAAAGAATAAAAGTCTTGTAGGTGACCCTTGAACAATGTCTTTTTACCCCAAATCTGAGAACTTCCCAACCACCACACTGCATATCGTATATTATTGAGTAAACATAAACTGTGGCTGCTCTCCTGGCTATCCTGAGCACCTCCTCTAAGAAGTTGGCAGTGGACACAGAGGAGACTCAAAGAAAATCAGAGGCTGCTGAGAGCTCAACACTAAAGGAGCCTTATAATGTGCCTACAAGGCTCAGGTAACCCGGTGGAAAAGGAGCCAGAAAGAGTGTAAGTGTCAAAGGGAAGGAAGGTATATTCTGAGGCATTTCCCACTCTCCACAGAGATTGATTCAGTCATAATCCCACAGTGAATTCTGAAACCTCACGGAGGAAGCCTTCAGTGAAGTGGGGAGAGAGGAGAGTATAACTAAATGGAATATGTCCAATAGGTATTATGTTCATACAATAAAATCCCCAATAAAATTGTTCTTGGGGACATATTAATAAACATGCATTAATCTCAGATAGGGTATTTAAGAAAGGTCAAATTAAATCCTCCAAATTCCACCTAGGTAAACCAGGGAGTCTCTTGAGCTAACAGCATGAGTGAAAGTTTGCCTACAGGAACACAGGTTTCATCCACAAAATGGTTTCATCACAGTAAAGTCTCACTCCATCACAGATGATTTCATTAAAGCTGTATTGCAAGTCCAGTTTCATTTGCAATTCCACTTCTTGTATATTCCAGCACCTTCCACATCCATTTGGATCTAAATGGTGGAGAATAAGTGACTGATGTCTGGAATGCCAGATGAGAATCCTGGGCCTCAGCCCCATGTATTTATTTATTGATTGATTGATTTTTTTTTTTTTTTTTTTTTTTTTTTTCGAGGTAGGGTCTCGCTGTAGCCCAGATTGACCTGGAATTCACTATGTACTTTCAAGGTCTTCATGGGCATGCACTACTATGGCCACCTACTGATCCCTTTTCTATAGATGTAGTTATAACTGTATTGTTTTGGTCATGTAGTTGCGATGGATGCATAGCCAAGGTAATCTCAACCATCAAATGCTAATAGGGTAAACATGTTATACCATGAGGAAAAAAGCCATATAACATCAGATTTTATGTTCATAACCATCTAATACTCCAAACTGAAATGTGGGATCTTTTATTGCAATTACTAACTGAAGTAGGAAACCTGAGGACTAAATACTATAGAAAGTTATAAATAATATTTTTAAAATATGAATGAAAGATAAAAATTCAAGTAAAGCATTTTGGTTAAACTAATATCACTACCCACACAATCCTAATATTGTGCTTTATTGCAAGTATATCAGATTTTGATTTATATAAACTTTGATCTTAATGCAAAGTATAATTTTCTCATGTTCCTTTATTCTTAACTAATCTTATCTTTTCATAAACTGCTTCATTCCATGAGACATGTTATGTTTCCCCTGCAATCATCTGTGTGTGTAGGAGGATTAAACTGCAGCTGTATAGGAATTTTTAATCAAAGAGCTTCATGTATTTATCTTTAATGTAATTTCAGGATATGGAAGAGAGCATCATATGAGATTAGCAGTGATACATCTTCATTAAAGATTGTTGAGAAAACTACTGTAATTTCACATTTGCACACATATCATTAAGTTGGAAAGGAAACCAGTAAGGCATAATTTGTGTTTTTTTTTTTTTTTTTTGATGGATGTATGAAACTTGTAATTAGAAGAGGAAAACAGTATTTGGTTTCTTTTAGACAGGGGAATTAAATACAAAAGTGATTTTTATATCTCTTGTGTTTTAATTAGTATCTGTGCTATTAGTAGTGAATTTTAATAATTATTTAAATTTAAGATCTTCCATTTGGAGTGACTTTAATTAACTACTTTTCATAAAACTACTCAATGTATCTTTCAAAATGTTATCACAGCTTATTTTAAATCTTTTGAATTTTGACAGTCCGTCCAGACTAATCAGAGAGCAGTCAATTTTCAACCCAAACATGCTTATGTATTGCATAGCCATGCTTTTCAAGTCATTTGTTCATCCACACATTCATGATCATGATATTCAAATCGTCTTAGACTAAAATTTTCTTGAAATAATAATGCATGTTTTCCATTTGTAAGGTGAAATCTTGAAACCTCAAAAAAGGGATATGCAACACACACCAAAGCAGAAATCCAGAGTCTCCTGAGAGCTCATCACTGAAGTAGAAGTAAGAAGAAGGAGAAGAAGTGGTGAAAAGACTGTAAGAGGCACTGGTTGGGATGTTAAACACAGAGGCATTACCTCTCCCCAGTAACTGACTGCTCTTCCCACAATGCATAACCCACAACCCCATGGGGAATTCTGGCAACCACACCAAGGAGGGACCCCTGTGGAATAGGGTCTGGGAGGAGGGAGAAGATGGTACCAATGCATGATGTATCCATACCAAATATGTCCTTAATAAAAAATAAATAAATAAATAAATAAACTCCAAAACATTTTATGTACTAATGTAAGAAGCAAGGACACATCCACACATAACATCATGTGATGGGTCACAGTCTAAGCAGTGTTACACAAAATGAATGTCAGGCCTGTGGAAAGGGGTATATGAAACACAATAGTAAGTTTAGACTTGAGCCTCATCAATAAGATGACATACTAGCTCTGTGAAAATATCCCAAAATAAAATAAAAGTCTAAAATACTTCTGGTCCCAATGATTTCAGGTAAGGGTTATTTAAAGTGAAGAATAATATAGCACCTGGAATTGTGTCTCTACACTCGCTGCTATGCTCACTGACACCAGTGATGACAATCATAAACATTTGTAAACCTTTTTCCTGGGACTATTTTGGTCACGAGATTTATCAGTATATAATTGGTGTATATTTTCATATTTCATAATGATAGATGCTGCCCTTGAGATATCTTTATCAATCATATTTTACATATGTAAATCTAAGTATCTATATTTATCCAGGAAATAAGTTATAAGCATTTAACTTAATTTGTAATCTCTTTCACAGATACTCGAGAACGAATTTAAGAATGCACTTAGAAATTATTTCACTCTTCCAGGGATAATATAATGATTCATGTTTACAGTCAGTATCACATATGGATGAAACATGTTATTCCTTAATTGCTCACCAGTTATATCAATATTGTATACTTCTAGTTTATCATTTCTCTAACAATTTGAGTTTCCACTTTTATCCCATGGTAAATTTCTACATGATCTCCATTCATATTTAAAGGTTCTGCTATGTTCCTATGTGTATTCATGGTCCCATAAAATAACATATAATATGGTGAGTTTTAAAATAAAGTCCAATGACTGGTAAGCTTGGGTGTCAACCAAAATTTAACTAGTAAAGCAGAATATTCTGTATATTACTCAGATATGACTACAAGTGATTTTCAAATATGTGTAGAGTAGGAAAAGGCCTAGTCTTTTATTTTCTTTCTTCACTTAATGCTGATGCTTAATGTATGAAATATAGTGAAAGAGGAAAAGTGGATTTGAGAGATAAGGAAAGAAAGACTACAAAATAAAACTCAAAACTTTCCCAGCATCTCACCACTTCATACTTTGATACCGTTAATGCCCGTCAGTGGTGACCAGCCATTACACGTTGGTGCATCACGTCAGTAATGTGAGCCAGTGGGAAACAGTGTAATGTGAACTAGCACTGAACTGTTGTTATAGGCTTGTAATTAGTGTGTAAAGTTGCTTCCTCAGCATGATCTAAATCTCAACAAAAATGTCTCTGTTGGCTTATCCTGGACAGAAATTTATGGAAAAAGAGATGCAATTTTATTACCATTTAGCAGAGCCAAATAAATATCTAATAGCTAAGAGTACACAAATTCCAAATCCAATAGGACTCAAAATCCTTTAAAAAGCATGAAATTATGCCATTTTTTCAAGAAAATGAGTGGGACTGAAAATGTCCATATTAAAACAAAAAGAATAGTAGGGCTGGAGAGATGACTTAATGGTTGAGGCGCTTCACTGCAAATCCAAAAGACCAAGGTTCAGTTCCCTAGTACCCATGTCATGAAGGCAGATGCACAGGGTGGTGCATGCATCTGGGTTGGTTTGCAGTGGCTAGAGGCCCTGGCACCCATTCTCTCTCTCTAATAGTTATACACACACACACACACACACACACACACACACATATATTGCAACAGAGGATAATGGCAAATAAGTAAACCAAATTATATCCTGTCCATGTATGGAAATATTATGACGTAGGATATTATTTCAAAATATATATAATATAATAAAAAAAGATATGCAACTACTGAACAAAAACACTATTGATGTCAAGTCTAAAACAAACGTGATGAAAACATGCATTGCATAAATAATGAGAAATAAAGTTAACTCATTCCTGAGAGGATAATTAATCCCCTTTTTATCTGTGACTGTTTGTGGATGCTTAAAAATTTTATATGTGTATTGCCGTGTTAGGACGTCTTTCCACTGC
Source organism: Orientallactaga sibirica (assembly GCA_036365145.1). NCBI lineage: Eukaryota > Metazoa > Chordata > Mammalia > Rodentia > Dipodidae > Orientallactaga > Orientallactaga sibirica. The sequence goes on from JAEOAD010000024.1 coordinate 28,479,659, forward strand.
CAATAGAATGCCAGATGTTTGTGTTACTTTTTGCTTCAGGCATTTTGTGCCTGGCTGCGGAATGAAACCTGGCCTGTCAGGTTTTGCTAGTGCCTTTAAACACTGAGGCATCACCCCAGGCCCTGTTTGTAGATTTTCTACTATTTGAGTCTCAACTTAAATAATGAGATATAAAGTGACTACCATAAAAGTATTTTATTGTTGAGGATAGGGTAGGTTAGGGGGAATATTATACATGTATATTTGTACATAAACACACATTCTATCAGAAGGGGAAATAACTACTTATAGCTATTGCCCTTTTTGTTTCTGAAGGTGTATTAAATCACAGCTATTTAAAAGTTCCTTCTGCTTTTACTCAATTTGCTCACCTTTTCCCTTCAAACGAAACTAAGTTAGCTGTGATTCACGACCTGCTGTGATAGTCCAAGCAGAATATGTACAGACCCAGTCACATTTCATCTAACTTGGTAACTGTAGTTTTCCATTGATTGTAGTCACAGGATATGGGAGTATCACATGCAAGGAGATTTTCTGCATCAAACATCCTCCTCCTTACCCCTGCTCTTGTGTCCTCTTTGCAGTCTACCTCAGTTGTTCAGATCAATTCCCTTTCTTTGATGACTAATTCACAAACATGGATAAACCCAGTTTCCATGTCAGCTTCAATTTCCATGTAAATGGAAACATTGTTAGCATGCTCCATGAAAGGTCCTCCACTTGGAAAAAAAAAAAAAAAAAAAAAAAAATTCCATATGATCAGAGCCCAATGTTTCAGAGACAGGAAACCAACATTTTTCCACTTGATTACTCAGAGTAATAGCAAGAAAAGCCCATCTAATTTCCACCTTTTGACTTCTGGATCTGGGCATTTTGACTATAAGAGATAGAAGATTCTAAATTGCTTAGATTTAGTGAAAATATCACATCTGAGCAACATTGATCCAATTTCTCAAACAATTGGCCTCAAGTTGTCAAATAACCCAGTCTTCAAACAACCATTACAAAATATTATTAGAAAATATTTTTCAAGATGTTGGAGAAAACGGTAAGACCAATAAATTCCATGAGTATGAGATCTTTTCCACAATCCATTTGCTTTAAAATGAGTCCCATGGTCAGAGGCAATATTGTATACAATAGCATGTAAGGAGAGAAGTCACTGTGTATGACCACAGATAGTTATTTTGACAGAAGCATTGAGGGAAATAGAACAGATCCTTTGCAAAAAATAGGTGTCTCCTTTAGTGAGAATAACTTCTCCCATCATCTAATAGAGTTTCTCTGACAGAATTGCACGAGTACTTCAGCTGGTCACCATCAGTGTGTCTGATAGTCCTGGGGTACAGATACTGTGGTGAACCCCAGTTAGCCAGGTAGGACACTTGGCAGTGGCAAAAGACACATTCGTCTTGGTGCTCTAGACCTTGTGTCTCTTAGCTCACATTCCTTCTATATCCCTAACAATATGGGCACATTGTTCTTAAGAATATTGGACCTTGATGGAAAGTGAGTTGCTGAAAGACACAGAGCAGGGTATCACAAGCTTGCAGTTTTTAGAGTTGTTTTTGTTGAGCTTAAGCATGATAGGAGTACCTTCACATCCTGTGCATCCACAGATTTCTATGTTGCCATTTTCTAATTGAGTTCACTTTAAGTCTCTGACAAGTAAGATAGTTTGTTACAGTTCACATATCAATGCATATCTCCATGTCTAGTAACCTCTGCTTCCAGATAAATATAGCTTTAAAAATTTGTCACCAAGAAAATTTCCACTTTGACTGTTAAGAATCACCTTTGTGTGGGACAGAGGTACTATATTCTACTTATGGTAGTGCCAGCACTCGTTACTCAAATGGTTAAATGGAATTCCATACAACCCATATGAGAAAATGGAATCAGAAAAAAATACATTCCATGAACTATTGGGCTACTTGTTCTGCATTTGCTGGTGTCTAAAAAATGTGGCAGATTTCTGCTTATATATACTTTTCCTTTTGAATATAGGTTGTTATGTTTTATTAACTGTGGCTTATTTATACAGATATCATGCATTTCATAAATGATTTTAATAGGAACATGATATCTTATGTACATATCCTAGTAAAACATAGTATGCTTGTAAGATATGTAACTGTAGGGAGCTGGGTGAATAGACACCAAATTCTGTAATGAGAACTCCAAATACCATGTATCTCCTTGCTTACTAGAAATCATTATACTTAGACCCTTTGCGGTCCTTCATGCATGCACAAACCTTCAATTTCCATCTGGCGTTTGCTTTTATTAGCAACCCTAATGACCTGTGCTTTAAAAATATATTTATTTCAGAAAGAAAGAGAAAAAGAGAGAGAAAGACAGAGAGGGTGTGAGTGCACCAGCCCTTCCTGCCACTGCACAAAAAGTCCAGACACATGCATTTCTTTGTACATCTGGCTTTACGCATGGGGAATTGAAACTGGGTCATCAGGCTTTGTAAGCAAGTGCTTTTTATCCACTCAGCCATCTCTTCAGTCTGGACCTGTACTTTTGTCTCAAGGGACCAATATAAGCCTACCAAGTTTTGAGCATGCATTGTTTTGTCTTAATATATTGAATTATACATTCAAAAATCTGGGGATAGTCTTGGGGAAACAGTGTGCCAAATCTGAGATAACAATGAAGCAAAGGGTTTAGTGATTCTCTGGTTCTCCTTTGCCAAGTGGCCTTTAAGGACTTGTTGATTTTAATATAATTAACATTCATTGAGAGACAGTAATCGTTTATTCACTTGAATTCTATCTTCCTTTCCTTCATTCACTAACATCCTCAATAATTGGCAGCAAGTTTCTTGGGAATGACTGGGAAGAATATTAGCAGTATTAATTCCCCATTGTCTGTAGGTTCCTTTCATAAGAAGACTCTCTGTCTTTTCATTTTAAGAAGCTTGCAGTCTGTGAACTGTCACAAGTCCGAGGGATCATGACTCCCTTGTAAGATGATTTCAGACATATTTGTGTTCACTGGACTCAGAACTGTTTGGCTTTTCCATGTTAAGGAAGTTTTTTGTAAATATACCTGTCTATTTCTGTTCTAGGTCTAACGTTGTCAGTGAGATCTCCCTTAGTTTCAATCAAATATGGCTGCCATAAGTCATATTATTCTAATTACTGTATTAATAGTGATAGCTATCAAAATGATTATCCTCATTAGTATTTTTAATATTTTATTTGCTTATTTGAGAGAGAGAGAGAGAGAGAGAGAGAGAGAAAACGGGCATGCCACGGCCTCTGGCCACTGCAAACGAACTCCAGACACGTGCCATCATGTGCATTTGGCTGCCATGGTTTCTATGGAATCAAACCTGGTGTTTATTTATTTGGTGTTTGAAGTCACTAAAGTTTGATATGCCAAATTTGGGGACCAAGTTGAACACTCTTAACCAACAATACTAGCCTACCGGGGGGGAGGGGGTAGAATAATCGCAACGCATTCCAGATATTTGAGCTCTTTGTATAACACATTTACCACAGCCCAGTGAATATTCCTGGAAGGCAAAAGGAAGACAGCTTACATGATGAGCCCACTCTAAAACTGGGGATCCTGAGAATTTGGATATATTTCTTTTCACTATTTGTGCCTGATATTTTCATTTAAAGTAGGCTGCATTTAGATTCTCATTTCATTGTAGTATATTTTCTGTCCAGACAGTTAGTATTCAGTAAACAGACCAACAAGAGAAAAAAAAAAAAAAAAAAAAAAAAAAAAAAAAAACTAACACTTTGTTTTAAGCATATTGATTTAATGAGCCTATGTATACTAAGTGAGCTGGTTGAAAACTGACATCACTTCTCATCCATCCCTCAAATGTTCCCTAGTTAGGTAAAATGTGTAAAAGTCATGCAGTATGTTGGTGTGCATTACATATCCTCATAAGTGTCATGTTTTAAAGCAACAACAGTAATGGGGATATTTCTCGAGTTGAACCTGTAATAATTCACAATCTTTTCTCATAACCATCTGTGTTCCCCAGGCAATGGGGACACCCTTGGGAATTAGAGATGGCATGTTTTTTGTTTTGTTTTTGTTTTTTTGTTTGTTTGTTTTTTTCTCATGGCACTGAAGGCTATGTAGGCTTTAAGAGTCCAATCCAACCACATTAGAATTTCTTTACATACATCAAGATTCTTCTAATTAGTACTACTTATTTATTATTATAAACAAATCTTAATGATTCGAGAATCCAATGTGTACCTAATTCAGCCACGTGACTCAGTTAATTCTATGCTGGAGTTGTATAAGCCATTGTGCTAAGGCTTTGGGGAAGGAGGGCTTCATTTAGGCAACCACAGAAGGCTGCAATTCTCTATGTGCACTTTCAGCTGACATCTGAAGCCATGAGCTCATCTCTTCATTGCTTCCTGTTCTCTAGCCCACTCAAAATCAGTTGTTATGCAAAATTGTGCCTCATTTTATTGAATTACTGTCTGGGAAAAGAATGTTGTTGGCCCCAAACCTTGTTCTCTGTAGGCATTACATTATACCTTAAGGCAGGTGTGATTATTTACATACAGCATGCATGCCACTGCCCCTCTAGGAATGCGGACAGTGTTGTCTTTAAATCAAACCAGACTAGAGAAGCAGCTCCAAGGAATGAAGACCAGTTCACAGAATTTAGTGAAGTTCTGTTTGATGGTATGCCTTCTCTCAGCACAATCCCCAGCAGTTCGTGTTCCATCTCTAAAGCAGAACCCTTCATTTTTAGTTCATTTCTTTGTGCTTGATGATAGAGTTTGGAATTTGTACAGTAGCAGTCAGGAAGGGAAAATCTTATATTTCTTATTTTCTGTACTTAATTTTAATAAGTGTACAATGAGGTTATGCTTATTCCTTAGGATCAATAAATAATCTCAATAATTTAATATTAATATTAAAAATATCCACCTTTTTATTTTACCTGAAATATATCCATGTATTAGAAAACTATTACTTTTCATGATGTTGTCAGGTAAATGATATATTCTCCAAGATTCCTGCTCTACAGACACATGGAACCTCTACTATGAACCTTCCAACACTTCTCTACTGTTCTTTTTTTTTTGTTATTGTTGTTTTGTTTTTTTATATGTATAGAAATGTGTTTTGGCTGCTGTACATGCCTGTTATTATGTGTCTATGAATTGCATTTTCATATACCAACAAGGAATAACATGGCATAGTTTATGATGTGTCATTTCACATGAACTCTCATTTGATGGACCCAGGCACACATATACCTCATTCTCCTAACTTCCCCCTTCACAGCTGGCATTTCTGTCAAGTGATAAACTAAGCTACTACCAACATTATAGAGAATGCATAAGCAAGCATACCAAGAAATTTGAAAATTTTGTTGCAGTCAGTAGATGAATTATCTAGAGTTGGATTTTAACAGATAAAAGGTTTTTGATATTAATTATGAAAAAATAAGAGAGGACCTGGAGAGATGGCTTAGTGGCTAAGGCGCCTGCCTGCTAAGCCTAAGAACACTGGTTCCAATGTCCAGCGGTTCCAATCTCCAGGTCCCACGTTTAGCCAGATGCAAAGTGAGGCAAGGGCCCCCACAAGGGGGCAATGCGCCCTTGCCCACAAGGTGCACACATCTGGATTTCATTCACAGCAGCTGAGAAACTGCTTGCGTGCCCATTTCTGTCTCCCCTGCCTCTCTGTCTCTCTCTGTCTCTCTCCAAAAATAAATAAAATAATAATAATAATAATAATAATAATAAAATTTTAAAAAAATAAGAGAGAAAGTGAATTCATAGTACTGTTTCACTATGTTCACTCATTAAGTAGAACTTCTAGCCTATTTGTGGAAAGGACAAGGGACCAAAAATGGCATTTAGAAGGAGGAGGGACATAATAATCACTTAAGCAAAGGAAAGGGATATGATAAATATAAGAGTCTGTTTATAAAGTACATACAACATGTTAGAATGTAAAACGACATTTCCAAATGAATTATTCATGTACTTTCCTGACAGTGTTTGTTGTAGCCAGCTTCATGTTGCTGGCATGAACATTCAAACCAGACACAGTTTATAGGAAGAAGGGTTTATTTCAGTTTACAGATCAAGGGGAAGTTCCATCAATGAAGAAGAAGCTGGCTCCCTTTCACAAATCCAAACAGGGAGACACCATCCCTACAGCCAGCACCATAGCAAGCATAAAACCAGCAGGCAGAAAACAGCAGGGGCTCCAGGGAGAACTCAGACTTCTCTGTACTCCTTTGGCCTGCAAATCAGACCTGCCCCCAAACCACACCTTAGGACTTGATCTGAGATCTGCCCCCAGTTATAACTCTTCCAGCCAAGTGGCTAGAAATGCAAGACACAAGCTTTAATAAACCATACGAGTCTAAGGGGCACATGGTGTGTGTGTGTGTGTGTGCGTGTGTGTGTTGGGAGTGGGGGGTGCGTACATTCAAAATACCACACTGTTTCCTTCCTGTTATAAGTAACAGTATTCCCATTTTATATTTGGTGAAGTTGAGGAAATGAGTGTTTATGTTACAAATAGCTAAGGCATTAATATAAATAGAAGCTACTTAACTAAAGACTGAAGAGAGTCTTAATAATTGCATTTTGGAATAGAGATGAACAAAATCCCATTTACTTAATAATGACACTCATTTTTTTTTTTTTTCAGTCAAAAGCATGATACACACCAATTGAACAGGCTAGACATGTGTCAGAACCAGCTGTAGTATTAAGCAATTAATCTAAGGTTAGACACAGTTTTTTTTTTTTTTTTTTTTTTCTTTCTTATTCTATTACAACCTCTTTGAAATGTTTGCAGAAACCAAATAGGAAATAAAAACAGGGATTACAAATAATAGAATTATTATAGTCATGGACATAAGAGCAGAGCAATATTATTTTGCTTTCATATAGTCACTTCACAATATTTTACATAATTTGCAAGTTATAGACAAACCTATATATTTACAGGAGTTGAGCAAGTTTCCTTCTTAATGGATTAATAAAAAGAATGACACCTCAGATGTTTTCCGGCTATAGTTAATCCACTGGAATCAAAGATGTCCTTGGAACAGTTGGGTACTGGTACTAGGGGAATTACAGTTCCAAGAAAGTAGACTGATCAAGCAAGAGCTGCAAGAGAAGTACAGAGGACACAGAGAAGCACAGTAGGAAGCCAGTAACATAACTCCCTACTGAGGAGAAGTGAGACTGCCCACCACCCACACTCCATGGTGCTTTCTGCCTGCCAGGGAGCAAGTCCATGTGAACAAAAACCCCATGCTGTGAGAGAAAGAGGCCCTGCTTAAAGAGGCACCCTGGGAGCCATAGGAGTGATTACTGAACACACTGCAAGTCTCTTTCTCTCCTTAGCTCCCTCCCTCCTTCCTTTATTCTCACCATTGTATGCATGTCTCCTATATACCTGTATCTAGATTTATATCCATGTCTACAGATCTCTCTATTTAAAGAGATAAAGCAAATATTAAGATATGACAAAGCTTTCTGTTATAATTAAGAACTTATAGGTAATTATAAGTGATGAATATGTTATAAATCTGTAAAAAAATCATTACAGTTAATAATCCCTGTGGTTTATTTTACTCTTCTCTGCATCCTAACATATTCTGATTTATGTATGTATCTCACTGTATTGAAACATGATATGTTTTAATATTATATGCAAATTTAGTTTGTACTCTAAAATATATGCTTGAAATACCTCAGAATATACTTGGATATGCAAACTGCTATACCTCAATGATACTGCATATATATATATATATATATATATATATATATATATATATATAGACACATGTGCAAGATATGTATGCATGATGTGTATTCTAAGAAAAGTCTGAATTTTCCATCTTTTAGCATTGTTTTTCTCTCCATTTCTCTCTTCCTTTTCAAGGAATCTCACCTATAAAAATATTACTGTGTGTATATTTAATTTGTAATGATATATATGTGTGGTCTACTATCCTCAAGCACACAGAAGTATGTTGATATGAGGAATGTGAAGTATTTCATAGCAAATATTAATCTCTTGTGCCACTAGGTCCAAGATCAAGGAGAATCATCCTCGGATTCCTGTTTCCTCTCAGAATTTTTGCCCGCTTTTCTGTACACTGTTGAAGCATGGCTCCTCTTATTAGTGAGAAATTACACTTAGTCCTTGATATGGGCAGATTATTGACCTTCAAGACACAGAAATTTCTATCTGTAACTTTTCATTGCCTCTTGTTTTATTGTGGCCATGTTTTGTGGCTTCTGGACTTTGACCATTACTCTAAAAATTTCCACTGTTTTACAGGGATTACAAGCTCCTGGAGTGGTTCATGTAGCCATTTTTCTGCTGTTTTGAGGCTATTTTGGGGAGGGATAAAGACATATGCCATATCAATTTCTCATCTATGCTTCTTGGGTTCCAGGTATGATATCAGTACTTGCCTTCTTATGCTTCTAATTTGTCATTTCTTTCCCCATATAAAAGCTGAAGAACTGTCTAGACATGTTCACGTCCCAGAGCCTTAGATGCTATAATCACAATCTCAAACTTTTTTCTTTATTCTGCATGATTATTCTATTCTCTTCCCTAATTTTGAAACTGTTAATTTGTTTGTCAATCATTATATTATTTTACAATTTTAATTGTATTTACTTCACTTAATTTAAATCAGTTTTGTAGAATATTTCTTCAAATTACTATTTACAATATGAATTAGATTTATATTATATTTAAGACAATGAGCCCAAAACACTTGGGTTGTCACTGAAGGATTTATATAGAAATACAACCTTATGTGGTTATGTTCTAAATTTATTTTATTGTTGTTATTTTAATGTTATCAAATGTATCAATTGTACATCATGAACAATGCCTTTCCATAAATTTGTAATTCTCCTGGAATTTATTTTAGGACAGATACTATTTAAAAAGTGATACAAGTAAGTACACAGTTCAAAATCTCTATAGATTCAAGTGCTTACTAAGCAAACTAAATTATTTAAAAATGCATAACCTAGTCTGCTGGTATTATAGATATTAAACATTATCCTTCATAAATTCAAATTACCATTATCTTATTTAAAGATTTTTTTCATAATTTAAAATTTCTTTTCTAGAACAATTTTATTTCTATGGATTTAGCCTAAAAACTTAATTCTCAACTGGAAACTCTACTAATGTAAACATATTCTATTTTTTTTTTTATTGTTTTCACCAGTATTTGAGAGACAAGGCCTCTCACTATATCTCAAGGGGGCCTGGGACTCATAGCTAAATTCCTGCTTTAGCCTCCCAAGTCTTGGAAATTATAAGCATGTCTCTTGACTCCTAGCTATTAGTTAATTCTATGTGAGATGTCTATATTATTTATAATTTTCATAGGCTACTTGGAATTGTAACTAATTTTAAATAAACCAAATTAATAAGTAAATGATATAGATGCATCAGTCTGTATTATTAACACAATAAGGACGTACTCATGAATCAATACTCCTATTAGGGGAATATTTAATGAAAGACAACAATGAATAGCAAAATATTACATTTCCATATTTCTCTCTAAGCAAAATTGGGAATGTGGGTTAAAAATGTATCTTATCATACCAGTTATATTATGACTGTGTACATGGTAAGAATAAGAGAGAGAGAGATACTTGTCTGAAGATATATATTTAAATCCAAAAGAAGTATATGAGTTATGTCTTTGAACAAATCTTTGTCATGTATAGCTGATGAATATTTTAGTGTGTGAGTTCTTAATGAACACACTAGGAACACATGGAAAAGTACAAAGTATAAATACATTCTCAGCAAAATAAAGAGTATGCAAATATATGTGTGAAGGTCTTTATTTCATAGGCAGCACGATTAAAAATCACTTCATTTTATAGCCAGTGTCACAAGTCTCATTTCAGTGCCTGAAAGAGAGATGAGGTCTATGCTAAGCACACTGTAGAGAAGGCATCAAGGGAAGGTATTATTCCATAATGCATCTAAGGAGATTTGTTTACCACCCACATCCAGCTCTATTTACCGGGAATTATTTGCAGTAAATAATACATCTTTTATTGTGACTTAAAGCAGGAGACATATTATGTGCTATGTTCTGATTTACAGAGCACAGTGTCAAACGTTTGTAATGGTTCAAGTTTTTCTGAATTATTTTTCAAAACCAATCTTACTCCACCTCAGCAATGACACCCTGAGGGTGCGCTGACTCTAGGTTCTCATTACATCCACTTTATTTTTCATTCCTATGCTTATAGACATATATCCTGCAAGAGCAGAGATGTGAATTTAATCCAATGTAATGCAGTATCTTTTAAAGAGATAGCCCATATCTAACACCTGTCAGCTCATCAATGTTTGGTCTGCTCTCTACAAATTACTACATATATCATTCCTGACACCTGGGCTGATGTGGAGAATAAACACACCTTGTAAATGTTGTAAAACTCACAAGCAAAACACATGCAGTAGAGAATATGATCTAAGACTTTGTGTTGTTTGAAACTTTTAAAAGATTATTTAAATGCACATATAACATTTTATGATCTGGGATTCACAGCATATTTCACACATTAAATTACAAACGCATGAATATATTAACATACTTCCATACGATCAGAGTGATGAAATAACCACTTCACTAGCATCAGGGAAAATTAACTGTACATCCACCAGAGTTTGACAGTAGAAAAGGACTTTTATAACATTTTGTCTTTCAATGGTACTTAGTTTATGAGTCCATTAAAGGGTTTTGGTAATCTTCATAGTTTTTTAAACTTCACTTTGGCAATCATTTCAATGAAGCCAGAATAAGAGGTCAATTCTGTGTGTATGTAATTAAAATAAATAAATAAGTAAAATACCTATTCTTTGGCATAAGGGAAAAAACTGATGTATGGGATATGGAACTTCCCTTTATATCTGGAATTGTATGAAGAAATAAAGTTTCCTTCTTTTCTAGACAGAAAGACATATAGATTCGTGCATTGATGACTAGTAGAAGATATTGAATATAAGAGACTCAGGTCATATAAATTAAGAATTTTTGGAAATATCAATGACTTTTGAAAATGTGATCATATACTCTGAAAGGTTAAAAATATTTTAATTCTATGATGTAAGGAAGATATTGTAATGGATGGATAAGAACATTTTTGAAACTTGTTGATAAATTTTGTTTTACAAATTAGCCTTCCTGTGGTTAAGTATTGTTACACATTATTCTATTTAGTAATAAACATCTTTTTAAAAAATTATTCTTAAAGAGGAGAGGAGAGGAGAGGAGAGGAGGAGGAGGAGGAAAGAGTCAGAAACAGAGACAGAAAGAAAGAAGCAGAGAGAGAGAATGTGCATGGGTGTGTCTGGGCACCCTACCACTGTAAACAAACGCCAGATGCAAGAACTACTTATTTGCTCTGGTTTACTTGGCACTGGGAATCAAACGTGGGCTGTCAGGCTTTGCAAGCAAGCACTTTTAAGAGCTAGCTGAGCCATCTCACTAACTCTACATTATTCTATTTTTAAATTAATCTCAAACATTTAAATACCAGGGATCCTTAGATCAAAATATCATTTAGATACAACAGTTTTTTTTTTTTTTTTCTTCTGCAATAAATAAGTTTTTATTTCTCACTTTGAACTACAATGTTACTCCACAATTTAGATATCACTGGATTAGGTAATCCATTCTTGGATATTTTTTTTTCCTGGTTTTTCTGAGATAGGATTTCACCCTAGTCCAGGCTGACCTGGAATTCACTATGTAGTTTCAGGGTGGCCTTCAGCTCACAGTGATCCTCCTACCTCTGTCTCCTGAGTGCTGGAATTATAGGCATGCACCACCATTCCCAACATTCTTGGATAAACTGTTTTATTTATTTATTTTATTAGTTATGCATATAGTATATACACAGCCATGACAGTCCCATCATTAGCCTTCTCCCTGTCCTCCGCCCATGGGTAATGTGGGTCTTGCCTTATGGGGGTAGCCATCAGTTATGAGGGAGAGTCAATGACTCTGTGTATAATGACCCAACTCATGGCTCTAACAATCTTTCTGCCCCTTCTTCCGCGATTTTCCCTGACCCATGTTGGGTTCATTTTAGGAATATTTCAGTGACAAGGTTTTGTGAGTCTTTGTATATCTGAATTGGTAGGAGTTGTGTATTCTTTGTATCTATGTCCTTCACTCTTGTACTGGTACCAGTTTCACTGATAAAGCAGCACTCTTGCTCATTACTCCTATAAGTTTATGGCTTCAGCCTGTGCCCTGGTGAGGTGCGATAGGCTGATTCTCTCCTCAGTTTCTGCATCCATCTAAAAGAGAGAAGATTCTCCAAAGGAGAATGAGGTCAGTGAAAGATAAATGGATAACTATTATCATTTTAGACAGAATTTAATAGGTGTAGGCCCCCTTGTATCCCACTTTTGGTGGGAACTTGATATGGGAGAGTGAGTTCGTATTTGGATATGGTTCTGACTTGTTTCTCCTTTCCAGGTATGGGTTTTGTTCCTCTGAATGGATCCATTAGCAAAATATAGAGCAGTTGGTAACTGACCATGGCTGTGTGCCACTACTGCACTTGTGTGAGCATTACATCAGCTTGTTTGCTACGGAATAGCTCAGACCATGAGTTGCTTAGACAGATGTTGGTTGTTTTCCCCCAGTCACTTATGTAGCAACTTCTGGCACTAGACAAGCTAACTGTCTGGGGAATGACTCTCTTCCAGATTCCAACTAGTTCTCTCCATGTTCCATCTGAGCAGCATATGATGTCTGCCACCACATCCCGCATTTTTAAAAAAATGTATTTCAGAGAGAGAGATACAGAAATAGGCAGGTAGAGAAAGAGAAAGAATGGGTATGCCAGCACCTACAGCCACTGCAAATTTACTCCTTATGTGTGTGCCCCTTTGTGCTTCTGGCTTGCATGGGCCCTGGGGAGTAGAACCTGGGTCCTTTGGCTTTGCAGGCAAGTGCCTTAACCATTAAGCCATCTCTCCAGCCCTCAATTTCTTTCTTAAGTGTTTTAATGTTTTCATTGTAAAGGTCTTTCACTTCCTTGGTCAATGTTATTCCAAGGTATTTTATTTTTTGATGCTATTGAAAATGGGACAATGTTGCGTATTTCTTTCTCTATATCTTTTCTTTTGCATATAGAAAGGATACTGATTTTTTTGTGCATTGGCTTTGTATCCTGCTACTTTACTGAAGGAGTTAATCACTTTTAAGAGTTTTTAGATGGAGGTTCCTGGGTCACTTATGTGTAGAATCATTTTGTCTGCAAATAGGGCTAACATAACTTCTTCCTTTCCAGTTTGTATCCCTATTATTTCTTTTTCCTGTCTTTTTGCTTGACCTTTTACTTTTAATACTATGTTGAAGAGCAGGGGTGAGAGTGGTCACCCCTGTCTTCTTCCTGATCTAAATGGGAATTCCTTCAGTCTCTCCCCATTAAGTGTTATTTGGGCTTTAGAATCTTTATATATATATATATATATATATATATATATATATATATATATATATATATATATATAGTTTTTAATATATTGAGATATAAATCATTCATGCCTATTCTCTCCAATGTTTTGATCATGAAATGAAATGATGTTGTGTTTTGTCAAAGGCCTTCTCTACATCTGTTGAAATGATCATGTGGTATTTGTGTTTAAGTTTATTTATGTGGTTTATTATATTGACAGATTTCATTAGGTTGAACTATCCCTGTGTCCCTGGGATGAAAGCCTACTTGATCCAGGTGGATAATACTTTTGATGTGCTGTTGACTACAGTTTGTGAGGATTATGTTCAGAATTTTTTGCATCTAAGTTCATCAGGGAAAGAGGCCTATAGTTTTCTTTTCTTGTAACATCTTTGCCTGGTTTTGGTATTAGGGTGATACTAGCTTCATAGAAGGAGTTGGGGAGCTTTCCCTGTTGTCTGATTTTGTAGAAAATTTTGAGAAAAAAAAAAATGGTTTCAGTTCTTCCAGTTTTGAGAAGCCATCTGGTCCTGGACTATTCTTTTTAGGGAGGTTTTTGATTACCCTTTCAATCTTAATGGTTGTGATAGGTTTGTTTAGGAGATTAATCTGCTCTAAGTTTAGCTTTTGTAGGTAGTATTTGTCCAGGAATTCATCCATTTCTTCCATATCATCCAGTTTTGTGGGGTACAGGTTTTTGAAGTAAGTCCTGATGATTCTCCCAATTTCACTTATGTCTATTGTGATCTCTCCTTTTTCATTTCTAATTTTGTTAATTTGAGTTGCCTCGTTTATTCTACTTGATTGAATTGGCCAGGGGTTTATCAATTTTGTTTATTTTTTCAAAGAATCAGTTCTTTGATCAATTCTCTTAATTGTCTTCTTAGGTTCTAATTCATTAATTTCTACTCTAATCTTGGGTTGGATACCTCTTGTTTTTCCAATGTCTTTAGGTGGATGGTTAGGTTATTGATTTGGGATCTTTCTGTTTTTGTTATGAAGGCATTCAGTGCTATGAATTTTCCCCTAAGGTCCATCTTCATTGTGTCCCATACATTTTGGTATGATATGTTCTTATTGTAATTCTTTTCTAGAAATTTTGTGATTTCATTTTTATTTCATCCACTACCCATTTATTGTTTAAATGTGTGTTGTTCAGTTTCCAGGAGCTGATGGGATTACTAATGCAACTTTGTTGTGAATTTCTAGCAATAAAAAATTGTGATCTGATATCATGCAGGAGATTATGTTGATCCTCCTAAATATATAGATGCAGGCTTTATGATTCAGTATATGATCTATATTAGAGAAGGTTACATGGTCTGCTGAGAAGAATGTGTAATCTTTGTTTATTTGGGTAGAATGTTCTAATTGAACTATGGTGTTGTTGAACTGTCTTACTTCCCTGTTAATTTTCTGTTTGGATGATCTGTCTATTGTTGATAGTGGAGTATTGAAGTCCCGAACTATGATGCTGTTGGTGGTTATTTCTGTTTTGCTGTCAAATAGATTTTGTTTTATGAATTCAGGTGCACCTGTGCTAGGTGCATAAAGATTGACGATTGTGATATCCTCTTGTTGTATTGTTCCCTTGATTAGTAAAAAAGTGGCCTTCTTTGTCTTCTTTGACTTTTTTGATTACTTTTGGTTTGAAGTCCATTTTGTCAGATATAAGTATACCTAAACCTGCTTGTTTCTTATTTCGTTTGCTTGGAATAACATTTTCCACCTTTCAGCCTGAAGAGGTGGCTGTCATAATTGGTGAGGAGTATGTCTTGAAGACAGCAGATTGAGGAGTCTAATTTTAGGATCCACCGTGTTAGCTTATGTCTCTTGATGGGTGAATTAAGACCATTAATATTTAGTGTAATAACTGTGAGGTTTGATTTGATACTTGCCATATTGTGGTGGTTTCTGTGATTTGGTGTTTTCTTGGTCTTTTTTGTTTTTGTGACTTCTCACAGTTTGGTTATTGTAATCTGTTTCTTGTAGGTACTTGTGATTTGTTATTTCATTTTTCTGTGTGTAGAATTCCCTGAATTACTTTCTGTAGGTTTGGCTTTGTGTTCAGATAGTTGTATAGCTGACTTTTATTGTGGAAAGTTTTTCTTTCACCAACTATTATGAGGGATACTTTTGCTGGATAGAGTAATTTGGGTTGGAAGCCATAAGTTCTTAGAGATTGCAATGTTCTATTCTAGGCTTTTCTGGTTTTAGGATTGCCACTGAGATGTCTAAAAGAAATATGATGGGGTTTCCTTTATAGGTAATGTGTTATTTCTCCCTAACTGCTTTTAGGATTTTCTCTTTGTGCTTGATGTTTGGAGATTTAATGATAATATGACTTGGAGGATTTCTCCTTTCATCCAGTCTGTTTGGAGTTTTACTAGCTTCTTGTATCTTGATGGGACTTTGAGAGAGTGTGGAACTTTTCTTCAATAATTTTTTTAAATATGTTTTCAATGCCTCTGGTCTCAATTTCTTCCCCTTCTGGTATCCCCATGATTCGAATGTTGGGGCACTTAAGTGTGTCCCACATTTCCCTCATGTTCAGTTCACAGAAATTTTTTGGACTTATTGAAACTTTTGGACTCATGAACTGTTTCTTCTGTTTTGTCTTCTAGTTCTGAGTTTCTATCCTGCACTTGGCTAACTCTATTCTTGAGAGCTACTTTAGAGTTTTGGAGTGTACAATTTGGTTCGTATCTTCTATTGCTTTATTATGGATAGTTTCCATCTGTCAGATTCTCTTTTCATGTCATCCTGTTCTTAATCCTTCTTGCAGTTCATCAATCAGGTATTGGGACTTGTGGTCCCACACAGAGCTCACAAAGGCTAAGGAAAGGACACAGGCCTGCTGGACTGGATCCCTGCTCAGGGGCAGGACTGTCTAGACAGAGAGGGGTCACCCACTGGGCTCAGAAAGGCTAGGGTTGGGACCCTGGCCTGCTGGTCTGGATCCCTGCTTAGGGGCAGAAGTATGGAGTAGGACGGGACACACATGGGGCTCAGAAAGGCTAGGGCAGGGACACTTGCCTGCTGACATGGATCCCTGATTGGGGGCAAATTGCAGAGTGGGACCAGGGTTCTGCTTGGGCTCAGAATGGCTAGAATCAACATCCACACCAGTGGAGCTCTCTGCAATGGCAGGAAAGCCTGGGGCTGAGGTCTTAGGCTGCTAGTTGGGTCCACTTGGTTTGTGGTTAGTGCAGAGGGACTTCCACCTGGGACCCACCTCTAGGATGGCTGCTTCAGTGAATTGTGGAACTGTTGGGCTACCCTAGAGATTGGGAACCTATTTTGCGCCTCCACACCGACCCACTGAGAGCCTACTAGAATCAGCAACCCCCTCAAAATTCCTTTGAATATTAAGGGTCTTGCCTTTCCTTCCCTGTAAGGTGAGGAGATGATAGGCAAAAGCCATCTTGACTGGAAGTCCTTCCAGTTTGTTAAAATTTCAATTTTTTTTTTTTTAAAGAATCTACTTCTAGCATCCTTTTTTAGATAATTCATATAATTTTAAGTAGAACATGAGTTTAAGTTTACATAGCATCATGCAGAAAACTTAAATAAACCATGATGTGATTTGTTTAATCAAATTGACTAAATTTTGAAACTGGGCAATTAAATATCTGAGCATGAATTTCAAGTAATTAGAATGTTTAATGTACAGTGTCATAAATGTGGCTAGTTATTCAACTAGTCCATTGTTATTTTCTCCCAGAAAGATTAAAAAATACTGCTCTGTTCATTTGAAATATGTAAATGCCATGGGAATGATGGTTCACTACAGTGATCTCTTTTCTTTGGGGGCTGAGTCAGGAGAACTGGTATTTCTTCAAGGCCAGTCTGTGTGATACAGTAAGTTTCAGGCCAGACAGCCTTTCCTATAGGTAAGGACCTGTCAGAAAACATATCTGTGTATATATGCATGATATAATAAATATGTGTGTGCTTGCAAATTATTTATACACATCCATATGCATGTATATCACATGAAAATATAAACACATATGTGAAATGTCGGAAACCTTTTCTGAGGAGTCAGTGCTTATTAAATATATATTAATAATTATCGTATTAAATAAAATGAAATTATTTCATATTAGAATATATTTCATGAAGTGGGGCAGATGAAATAGTGTTTAAAATCTCTTTTCATACTAACATGAGGAACAAAGAAGCATTGTGATCTTCTGAGCTTCTTTCCTTAGCAGCTACCACGACAGTTGCTTTGGGCTTGCATGAATATAACCTCAATGGTGCAGAGACTAGAAAATGAGACTTTGTCCGTGCACGTGCACACACACACACACACACACACACACACACACACACACACACTCTTGCAGTTCCAGGCTCACAGAGATTTCTTCCAAAGTGAATGGCAGAGAGGGACATCCACCAATCTCCTCTGTGCTCCATGCTTCAACAGATGAGTCATATGCATCTGCACACACAAATGCTTACACCACAAACACTACACCACACCTATTTCACATGTACACATGCAAATATATATATATATATATATATATATATATATATATATATATATTTCACAAGAGTTTGTTAAATTGGCCTTTACTTCACTAGCATTTATTGTATTATTTTATTGTAGGCTTATATATAGCACTATCAAAAATATCATTGACAAAATATATAATACAATATCATTTACATTGTCTTATTTCCCTAGCATTACTTTTCTCCTCTATAGAAAAAAGTTGGCATGTTATTTCTATATTGATGTATGCCATTTTAACCAACTCTGCAATGCTCAAAATGGCTTGATGTGAAATGCAAAAACAAACAAACAAACAAACAAACAAAAAACCCAATGAGATCTCTGGACTCCACAGCAGTGGGCTCCTGTGCACATGGGGCTGAATCATGGAAATTATAATGCATCTTCTTTTATAAGTGAGTCAAATTGGAAAGTTTAACTTTTAACTAGACATAATATTCTATAAAATTAGAATGTCAAATATCTAATTTATGAGAATTCTACCATTCAGCCATGAAAATTAAAAAAAAAAAAAAAAAGAAGAAGGCTGGAGAGATGGCTTAGTGGTTAAGTGCTTGCCTGTAAAGACCTAAGGACACCGGTTTAAGGCTCAATTCCCCAGTACCAATGTAAGCCAGATGCACAAGGTGGTGCGAGCATCTTGAGTTCCCTAACTCCTTCTGTGAAGCTAGTATCACCCTAGTACCAAAACCAGGAAGAGATGCCACAAGAAAAGAAAACAACAGGTTTATTTCCCTGATGAACCTAGATGCAAAGATCCTGAACAAAATCTTTGCAAACTGAATTCAACAGCACATCAAAAGCATTATCCACCTGGTTCAAGTAGGCTTCATCCCTGGAATGCAGTGGTGGTTCAACATATGGAAATCTTTCAATGAAATACACCACATAAAGACACTCAAACACAAAAAACGCATGATCATTTCGATAGATGCAGAAAAAGCCTTTAACAAAATACAACATTACTTCATTATCAAAACATTGGAGATAATAGGCATGGATGCTTTATATAACATAATAAATGCCATATATAAAGCTCCTAAAGCCCAAATAATACTTAATGGGGAGAGACTGAAGGAATTCAAATGAGATCAGGTACAAGACAGAGGTGTCTACTCTCACCTCTGCTCTTCAACATAAATACTTGAAGCCCTAGCTCAAGCAATAAGACAAGAGAAAGAAAAAAGGGACAGAAATTGGAAAAGAAGAAGTTAAGTTAGCCCTATTCAAAGAAAAGATTATTCTATACATAAGTGACCCAAGAACCTCCATCTCAAAAATCTTAAAGCTAATTAACTCATTCAGCAAAGTAGCAGGATACCAAATCAATGCAAAAAAAAAAAAAAATAAATAAAATAAAATAAAAATAAATAAATAAATAAATAAATAAATAGCCTTTCTATAAGCAAAAGACAAAGATACAGAGAAAGGAATAAACAATGCTGTCCCATTTTCAATTGAAGCAAAAAATAATAATAAAATACCTTGGCATAAAATTACCCAAGGATGTGAAAGACCTTTACAATGAAAACATAAAAACGCTCAAGAAAGAAATGGAGGAGGACGTGAGAAAATGGAAAGACCTCCCATTCTCCTGGATGGGCAGAAATAACATTGTGAAAATGGCAATCTTACCAAAAGCAATATGCAGATTTAATGCAATACCAATAAAAATCTCAACATTTTTCTTCACAGAGATCGAAAAAGTGTTCTCAAAGCTCATATGGAATTGCAGAAGGCCTTGGATATATAAGCATATCCTCAGCAAAAGGAACACTTCTGGAAGCATCACCGTACCTGATCTAAAGTTATATTTAAAAGCCATAGTAATAAAAACAACATGATGCAGTCATAAAATCAGTAGTATATACCAATGGAGCAGAATTGAGGACCTGGATTTGGGTCAATTAGCTACAGCTAACTTGATATTTGACAAAGGCCTTAACAATGTAGACTGGGAAAAAAAAAAAAAAAAAAAAAAAAAAAAAACAATGTATTCAAAAAATGGTGCTGAATAACCTGGATAACTAAATGCTCGAAAATGAAACCCGACCTACACATCTTGCCATGCACAAAAATCAAATCCAAATGGATCAATGACCTCAATATAAGACTGGAAACTCTGCTATTACTGGAAGAAAAATAGGAGGAATTTTCTATAACATAAGAGTGAGTTAAGTCTTCCTGAACAAAACCCCAGTAGCTCAGGAAATTAACAGTCACTCAAATATTGGGATCTCATGAAGCTGAAAAGTTTTTTTTTTTTTTTTTTTTTCATAGATAAGCATACAATGAGTAGAGCCAATAGATTACCCACAGAAAGGGAGAATTTTTTTGCTGGCTATACAATTGACAGAGTCCTAATTTCTAGAATTTACATAGAACTCAAAAACCTAAACAATAAAAAGTCACACAACCCATTCAAAAAATGCAGCAGACAATTGAATAGGGAGTTCTCAGAGGAAGAAATATGAATGGGAAACACACACTTAAGAAAATGTTCAACATCCCTAATAATCAGGGAAATGCAAATTAAAACAACTATGAGATTCCACCTTACCCCAGTAAAGATGGCAAACATTAAAAAGTCTAATGAGGGCTGGAGAGATGGCTTAGAGGTTAAGTGGATAAAGGAGCATGCCTGAGAAGCCTAAGTACCCTGGTTCAATTATCCAAGTCCCACATAAGCCAGATGCACATGTTGGCACATGCATCTGGAGTTTCTTTGCAGTGGCTAGAGGCCCTGGAGCATCCATTCTCTCTCTCTCTCTCTCTCTCTCTCTCTCTCTCCCTCTCCCTCTCCCTCTCCCTCTCCCTCTCCCTCTCCCTCTCTCCTTCTCTCTGTCTCTAATAAATAAATTTAAAAAATCTTTTTTTTTTTTTTTTTTTTTTTTTTTTTTTTTTTTAAGTCTAATGAAAGCAAATGCTGGCGAGGTTGTGGAAAAATAGGAACCCTTATTCACTGTTGGTGGGAATGTAAGATGGTACAACCACTATGGAAATTGATATGGAGACTCCTAAAAAGGTTGACTATAGAGTTACTAACAGACCCAGTTATTCCCTTACTGGGCAACATGCCTCAGTTCAGAGAGATTTGCTCAACCATGTTTACAGCTGCTCAATTCATAATAGCTAAGAGGTGGAATCAAACCATCATTAGAAGAATGGATAAACAAGATGTGGAATTCTACATGATGGAATTCTACACAGCAGTAAGGAAAAATGACATAATAAAATTTGAAGAAAAAGGGTCAAACCTGGAACAGACCATTATAAGAGAACTCACCCAATCACAGAAAGATAATCATCACATGGTCTCACTCATCTGTGGCTCCTACCCTGAATCTGCCTGAGATGCTGACATAACTAATAAACATCTGGAGGACTGGACAAAAGGTAGCGTGGGCATGAGTGGAGGTAACAGATCAGGGAGGATCCAAAACTGGACCCAAATGGAAATGGCACCATAACATCCTATATCCTGAAAGAGTGCTGCTTTCTTAGTGAAAGTGACAGACACAAAGAACATTCAACTCCGACCAAACCAGATATCCAGAGAAACAGAGGCTCCCAAGACCTCATCACTGAAGTAGACCTAAAATGACCCCAACATGGTTCAGGGAAATTTGGGGAAGAGGAGGAGGAAAGATGGTTAGAGCCACAAGTTGGAACATTACGAACAGAGACACTGCCTCTTCCTCATAAATGATGGCTAACCCCATAATAAATGACCCAATTTCCCCAATAAGGAGAGTCCCTTCAGAGGGGGGAGGACAGGGAAGAGGCTAGGGTTGATACCATTATAACTGTATACACACTATCTGCATAACTAACAATAATAAAAGGTTTATGTAGATATGGGTAGAAATTTTCTTTAGCATTAAAATCTGCATTATGTAGTTCTGAGAATGTTTTTTTATGCAAATTTGAGCACATGTTACTGCTGAAGTGAAAAACATGTATAAGAACTCTGAGGTAGCAACTAATTTTCCTATTGTCAGGACAAGGTGTGAAAGAAAATGCCTGAGATGAGGTCAGAGAAATGGAAGGATTTCAAATCATATAGGATCTCTAAATTCATGGTAAATCATAACTGTGTAACTACAATGAGGTGATCAATCAGGGACTATATTAAAACTATAAATTTCCACTGGAGGGCTGAGAAAATGGCTCAGCAGTTACAGGCACTTGTTTGCAAAATCTGCCGGTCTGGGTCTGATTTCTCAGTATGCACATGAAGCCAATTACACAAAGTGGTGCAGTCATCTGGAGTTTTTTTCAGGAGCAAGAGAACCTTTTGAAACCATTCTCACTCTCTCTCTCTCTCTCTCTCTTTCTTTCTCTCTCCTTATAACTAACTAAATGAATAATTTGAAATATATGTATATATATATAATTTAATTTCCAGTGGACAATATTAAACATATGTAATCACAAATAGGGAAGTTCAACACATATGTGGCATTAGAAAGTATAAAATGGAATGCTTAAAGACAGGAAAAGACACCTACTCTTCAAACTGTATGTTACATTGTAACAAAGAAGGAAAAAACTTGTTACAACAGCCAGCAGTTATATGATGTATTTGCCGAGGCAAATATCAATAGTGAATGGGGAGGTCATTAGCTCAATCTCAGAAATCTTTCAACATGTCATTTAGAGATTCAGTAAATTGGGCATGAATCCATTATTTAATAAAATCATATCTGTGAGAGGACTTGGGATGTGGCTCAATAGTAGAAACCTCAGGCTGATTCCCCATGTAACAAAATACAAAATCAAATAAAAGAAATCAACCCATAAATTTGTCATTTGAGAAGCATTCTCCTTGAGGAATCTTTGCACTGAAGTTTGCATCTAAATACTCCGAGAGTGTAGGAAGACACATCTTTTCAAACCTGTAGACATGTAGCAGCAGGAAATAACAGACACTTGCCTCTCAGATAGGTCCCTTGTCCTCGCACCTTGCTTAAAATGTTTCCTGATTAATTCAGAAATATACAAAAAAAAAAAAAATCCTTTTGTTGTTAACTTGAGAACAATTCATTTTGGACCTTAAATTAGCCTGTCTAAATCTATGAGCATTCCCCTAATTATTCTATGGAAATCCCATGCTCTGCAGTACTTAAGAAGAGGAGATTCAGAACAGCATCATTTAGTAAGACTCACCTCATACTGTGTCCACTGTGGTAAATTCTGTTTTTTTTTTTTTTTTTTTTTTTTTTTTTTTTTTTTTGTCTGCTTCCAAATTACAATTACCTCAACCCCAGTTCAAGCTCCACCCAAACAACATCAATTCAGCACAAAATCTTACTATGTTTATAATTCAGGTGAGGGACCAGGAAACCATCTATTAACCACAAGAGCTAGAAAGTGGTTCAGCCCCTTCTCTACTCTCATGAAGTTATGGATGAGTTTTGTTTCCACAACCCATAAAACATCCAAGAACCCAGTAATTGTCACTGAAACTTTGGTTTTAAAAAGAAGGTAAGTGCTGGAGAGATGGCTTAATGGTTAAGGCACGTGTCTGTGAAGCCTAAGAACCTAGGTTTGATTCCCCAGTACCCATGTAAGTATGATGCACAAGGTAGAACATGCATCTGGAGTTCCTTTGTAGTGGGGGTTTGTTTGCAGTGGCTGGAGGTTCCAGTGTACCCATTCTGTCTATCTCTATTTCTTTCTCACAATTTCTATCAAATAAAAAAAAAATAAAATAAAGAGCTAGTAAAAAGAACATCAACACTGATGATTATGAATAATAATGATAATGATTAATAACTATAATAATAGGTCTAAGGTAATTCTGAAACACCACCAAGGAAACTCCTTGATTCTGCCATGCTCTCTTGCAGCCTTTGGGTTCCTGACTCAGCCCCTGAGTCCTCCTATATCTCTCATAACACCTTTTATATCCAGTTTTCTCAGTCTGTTTTCTTCAAGGAGGATTGAAAAACTACCAGCCTTCCTTTATGTTGTATATTCTTCATCTTCTTTATTCAGCTTATGACCTTCTTGCTGAAACAATTTTAGCAAATTCCTTTGCTAATCTTACAGGTTCCCACTAGGTTTAACACCTTTCAACAGAAATCCCACTTACAGAACTCTTTTTAGGCCAATGCTTCTCACCTCTCACTTCTTCAGAAATGGCTGAGAAGGAATATCCTTAAAGTTAGTAGAATACTTCCTGGCAGACAGGAAGACTTGGAAGCTCTTCCCACAGCACTTTGTGTGACCAAATATTCCATATTTTTTTTATTTGTCTGAGGGATTAGCATGTTCTTCTTGTCACATTTTGTGTCTTTTCAATACATTTTGTTTCACACATGTCATAATGTATATTTATTGGTACTTCTTAAAACTATTCACTTCTGTAATCTTTATTATATATGTTATATATTACATCTATCATCTATCTATGCATCTATGTATCTGTCAACTACCTATCTATTTGCTTTCTATATTTTCTGCATTAAAAATCCTTTCTCATCCTTCATTGTAAAGTTTTTATCAGGTTCATGGTGACCTTTCTTATTACTAATATGTATGTGTCACAATCTGTATGTTTTCTGTTTTAGGATCTTATTTAGTTGATTTTCTTTTTTTTAAATATTTTATTTTATTTATTTATTTCAGGATAGAAAGAATCAGATAGACAGAGAGAAAAAGAAATGAACGGGCACACCAGGGCCTTTAGCTACTTCAAACAAACTCCGGTTGCAAGTGCTGCCTTGTGTATCTGACTTATGTGGGTTCTGGGGAATTGAACCTGAGTCCTTAATCTTCACAAGCAAGCTCCTTAACCAATAAGCCTTCTCTCCAGCTCCATAGCTGATTCTTGCAGTAATTTTTCATTTTTTATTTTGAAACAGTCTTTTCTAATGTACTAATTGAGGTACCTTTGATTAAATTTGTAAGTCACATAGCCTTATTTATTTTTCATGGCACATGTATTAGTTGTTTTTAGTTTTTTGGAATGATGTTTATTAATTTTCACACACATGCTGCCTTTCAGAGCATCTAGTTACTCAAGAATGAAACAGTGCTAATCAGTGGAGCCTGTATCTCTTGTCCTGTACTCATCTAGATTCATCTTGTGGCCCTCACTGAGGCTTAATTAGAACAGTGAACCACAGAGATTTTGAAAGTATTTTCCTGAGTATCTATGAAACTCACTTCCGGCATGTACCTCATAGATGTTGTTTGCTCTTAAATTGTCATGGCATTTGTTCTTTTAGTTTAAGCCTTCTTCCCAGTTTACTCAGTATTTATCAATTGTGCCATTTTGTACACTCTCTTCAAATATGTTTATATTATTTTCTTTTCCCAGGGCTACTAATTTTTAAACTCTCATGTTTTTTGCTGTTCTATCCAAAAAGTATGCTATATATTTCTTTCAATGTATCTATCTGTATATTTTTACTTTTATATCTCTGGCTTTTTCTTTTTATTCTTTAACTATAATTTAATATGATCTAGATTGAAAGACCATATCAAACCAATTAATCTTATAAATTTCCTTTCATATGCAACTCATTCTGTTTCTCACCTTTTAATGCTCTTTTGATAATCACTTTTTCTTTCTACTCTGCAATATTCAAGAATCTAAGAAAAGCATTTATTTATTTAATATGAATATGATTCTTATATAATCATTGTTTTAACATGATATGATAAAATATCCCATTAAGAAAACACATTAGGGTTTGAGAGATGGCTTAACAGTAAGGTGCAAACCTACAGAGCCAATGAACCAATGTTTGATTTCCCAGGACCCACTTAAGCCAGATGCACAAGGTGGCACATGCATCTGAAGTTGATTCACAGTCTTGAATCACCCATCTCTCTCTCTCTCTCTCTCTCTCCCTCTCTCTCTCTCCCTTTCTTGTTCTTTCTCTCTCTTTCTCAAATAAATAAATAGAAGTAAAATAAAATTTAAAAAGCAAAGCATACTACATTTATATTTATATTCCATTACATTTTAATATTCTAGTTTTCAGTATAACTAATTAATAAGAAATAGAGGGCTAGAGAGATGGCTTAAAATTCAGATGCTTGCCTGAAAAGCCTAAGAAGTCCTGTTCAAATTTCCATCTCTCATGTAAGCCAGAATCACTGTGACACAAGCACATTATTTCACACATGCACACAAGGAGGCACACATCTCTAGAAGTCATTTGCAGTGGCTGAAGGCCCTGGTACACCCATTCTCTCTCTCTCTTCCTCCCTCTTTCAAAAGAAATAAAAAAATAGAAAAAAAATGAATAGACATCTCAATATTCTATATTTTCCCTCAATTTAGTAAAAAACAAACTTATTTTTATAGGAACCACTTAATATTATTATAAATGTTACTCTGACACAGTTGTTTAATGAAATGTTTTCCAAATTTAACTTCTTTAATTTAGGCTTTATATGTTGTTCTTAGAATCCATTAATTACATAAATTACATGCATACATATGAGCAGAGAAATAAAAATGATATTAATGGAACAAACAGGAACACAGAGATTAAGTGTGAATGACATAGTTTATAGTGGGACATCACATTAGTTGCAATGAAAAATAAGAGCTCATATCATGAGATAGGAGAAGCAAGGTGATAAATAACACCTTTCAAACTCAGAAAGCTAAAGGGGAAAATTTTAGGAAATTTACAAAAGATAACTGCAGTTACATTGGTTCTGAAAGATGTGTTGCAACACAGCATGATGCAATACTGTCATCCTCAGGGATGTTGTGAAGTCTCTGAGGTAGCTTAAATCAATTTCAATATTTAACTAATAGCTGGGTGAGTTTTTTCTCCAGTTTGCTTCATCTATACTTATGTCTCATATTCTATAGGGCCTCTTATAATTTTAAAACTGGAAAAGAACCACTGTTTTAAAAGGATATCCTTCATTGATGGTATCCATTCAGTTGAACAATAATTAGCATGTATACATTCAAAAGCATTTGATTTCCATTTGTTTAAAAAGGTCTCATCAATTTATTGTAGCTATTTAAAGCAATTCTCCTCTAATACAAGAGGCCAGAAACACAGATAGCCAAGTAACTGCAGGCATGTTTTGCAAAATTGAAAGGACTATAGAGGATGGATAGATTTATAAAGGTATTGATATCAGGTGTTGTTACTCATAACTGTTATCTTACCACTTGGAAGGCTGAGACATGTGGATTGCCATGAGTTCAATGCCAAACTGGCATACAGAGTGGGACCTTAATTCAGAAAACAAGCCAGCAAACAAAAATTGCAAATATTTTGTACAATTAATATAATATTTACATTATCTTTAATTAGAATCTCCTATTTAATCACCATTTCTTGCTTTTTCTAATTTTTTTCTCTTAAAAGACCTAAATAGATGAATTCCTATTGAAAAATGCCATGCCTTCTGGGATCCTGGGCAAGAGCATCATGAAAAAGACTCACCTGCCTGTTCTTAGAACTTGGACTGAAAGGAAAATCTACATGTGCCCAATTCTTGGCTTTTTTTCATGTTTTACATAAACAGTGTACTGTTATAGGCATGGGTGAGGCAGATTGAGAATTTTTCTTCAGTCTCAGCCCATATGTAAATTCATTTTTCATTTATTTCTTTATTTATTCTCTTAGACTGGATGAGCATTCTGGCAATGCTGTGGTGGCAATGTCACAGTTTGAAGTGATGAGATCTGTTTATTGATGCATGCATTTCACTTTCTACACATTATAGACCTTTATTTTTATGCTTAGTTACAATTTTCTTAGCATTGAAATAAACACATATTCTGTTAATTTCCTCTATTCTGAGAAGGTGGAACTGGCAATGAAACTGTGTTTTTATGCTCTGCACCAGCAAACTCTAGCTGTGACTCAAAACAACTTTACTTCTACTCACAGTTGATTGACAGAGAATTTATATATGTACGTTTTTAGTTCTTAGAAAAAGAAATCAAACTTCACTTCCATTTACATGGAACTAATAAAATATAACATATTTGGAGCATAAAAATAAAAAAATAAAATAAACTATAAATAAGTCTTTAAACTTCAGTAAAGTTATCACTTGTGGTAATCTAATGAAAAGTTTCTCTCCTTGCCTCACAGTCTACTTCAAATATATTAAAAATAACTTTCCAAAAGCTATTTCTCAGTGCTATAAGATAATACAAAAACACTATGTGAAAGTGAAATATCTAATGGAAAACCTAGCATCAAAAAGATAATTCAGTACACAAATAAACACTAAAAAGTGACAAAACTTCATCAGATTTGCTCCAACTAATTTATCACTGTCTCATTTTCTTATGACTTGCACAGAAAATAAGATGGTTAATTGGAGAAAAAGCAAGAGATAACTTTGTGCAAGTTGTTTTAATGTGCTTATTTGCACAATGATTTATTTACTTCTTTTCTACTGAAGCATAAAGACCTGATTTGCATATTCTTCCTATAGAGATAAGAAGTTATTTTACTAAGGAATGTGAATTCAAATATCTTTTAAAAATTTTATATTTATTTATTTCAGACAGAGAGAAGGAAAGAAAGAGAGGGAGAGTGAAAATGGATATGCCAGGGCCTCTAGCCACTGCAAACGAACTCCAGACGCATGTGCCCCTTGTGCATCTGGCTTACGTAGGACCTGGAGAATCAAACTGGGGTCCTTAGGCTTCACAGGCATGTGCCTTAACCGCTAAGCTACCTCTCCAGTCCTCAAATTCCTGTTAATAAAAACTTTTCTTTTTATTGCAAATAGTATAATAGTATATTCACACATTTTTTTTTTTTAGGGAGCCTCTATCATCCAAATTAGAAAAGTCTTAATGACTTACTTTTTCAGAAAAAGAAAAAAAAGTTTCAGAAATTATTCAGGTTCCACTATGCACTAATATCCTTAATAAACTAATATGGTTTATTATATCCCTACATTTCTATTTACATGTTATTTTGTGGTATTGGGATATGTTTTCATATCAAAGGTTCTGATGACCAGAAGATGCTCCAATTAGGAGCATAAAATGCAAGATTTTTGATACCATGGAGGATTGAGCTGGCTGTGGTAGTAAGGATTATTCTGAATCTGAAATCTGCTCATGGGTATTATTTTTTGGGAGAAAGGAAATTTTTTGGGTCAGAGATTTGAGTATATGTGAAAACTGTTGTGTTTCTAAGTATAATAATATGTCTTGATATTTTTGTCTTCAGAATTGTGTTTGTATAAAACTCCTTGTATTATTGAAGGAGGACAGGAGAAATCTGGTTACTTTTAGCTAGTTCCAGTTAGAGATTGAGGCCAGAAGAGGACCAAGAGATGCCAACACATGCCACTTCACAGTGCAAGAATGGAACTTTTGGCAGAAATGGTAGCCATGTATGATAAAGACTGATCTACAATGTCCCCTGCTGCCCTCAGTCTAGCAAGCTACCTAAATAAATGGCCTAGGTGGGCTGGCCCTGGGGCCCATGATCCAAATTTACACACCAATCAGGTCGTCTGTTTGCATACGTGAATGTGACAAAAGAATACATTTTCTAACCTATAAAAGCTGCAGCCTTCTTCCTGCACACTCTCTCTAGATTCCCTCTCATTACTTCTTGAATACACATGAGTGGCTTCCCCTCTCACACAGCGTGGTTGGTTGGGGTTGGGGGATTAATACAGAAGACCGTTTCTCGGTCTGGATGTTTTTTCTGCTTTATAATATGGGATAAGTACTCACTTTAATTACACGCACGATTTTCCTCTGGTCTCTGAAACTACCACATGGGTATTTTCCTCACACTCTAGATCTACCATGCAGTTCCTTTCTCTAACTTTAGGCCTGTTACCTTTGTAATTACTCTAAACTTGGAGTCACCATGGGTATAACACTCGTTAGTGCTCATTTGTCATCTGAATATTTTTTCTCTGATATTCTTCCTTGTCAAGACCATTTGCTGTTTTAACTTGCTTCCATGGGGAAACTCAGGGTGAATGCTCTGGGTGTTCTGTATAAATCTCTCTACCTAAGAACCTAAATTATCTGTTCCACATGTGTATTTCCTAAAAAAACTAGATGAATCTCACAGACTGTGCTGTGTTTTTCACATGTGTGTGTGCTTCCTGCATCTTACATGTTTATGAGTCACTCTAGCCTTCTTGCTAGATCCTAATTTCCCTAAAGTAAACTCCACAAATTGTAAATGACAATTTATCCTTCTTGAGTTCATTTTTATCAATTCCTTTTTAAAAATACTACAGGACCCAAAACTGGGGTTCATAAACTTTTGTGACCCCCCTGAACACCCAAAACCTGTATCATCATATTCCATCAATATTCTATAGGGCCATTATTTCCAGGACATTAGGAAATAAACTATCTGAGCAAGTGTTCATTACATCATAATGCATTTTATATGTTGTATTTTTCCCAATTCATCCTAGTGAAAGAACATATTTATCACTAAAGCTATGTAATTGGCTATACCAAAGTTGAACCCATCCAACTAGGTTGTTTAACTATTTGTGAAGATAAAATTAGGTTGGGGAAGATAAGGACTCAGGGAAGGAGAAAGGTAACCAACATATAATGGAGAAAACTTGAACTGTTGTTACCCTCTGCAGAGTTAAAGATGAACCAACAGAGCCGAAGAAATGGCTTAGCAGTTAAGGTGATTATTGCAAAACCTAAGAATCCAGGTTTCATTCCCCAGGACCTATGTAAGCCAGATGCACAAGGTGGCACATGCTTGTGGAGTTTGTTTGCAGTTTCTGGAGGCCCTGGTGCACTCATTCTCTGCCTTTGTGTGTGTGTGTGTGTGTTTCTTCCTCCTCCTCCTCTTTTTCTTCCTCCTCTTCTTCTTCTTCTTCTTCTTCTTCTTCTTCTTCTTCTTCTTCTTCTTCCTCCTCCCCCTCCTCCTCCTCCTCCTCCTCTCTCTCTCTCTCTCTGTCTCTCTCTCTGTCTCTCTCTCTCTCTCTCTCTATATATATATATATATATATATATATATATATATATATATACATGTATATATCTTACAAATAACTTATAATGTGAAAAAAAAAAAGATGAACCAACATATGAAAAAAATTTGCTCATCTAAAGTTAAAGGTGAATCTTTTGTTAGTAAATGTGTTTCGCAATTTCTTATCACAATCATACATCCTGAGTTTTGGACCACAGTCTTTAAGTAGACACATGTTAAAAATCAACAACAATTAGATTTTATTTTTTTTAATGCTGTCCTTTTTACAGTGCTTCTTGCTGATGTGATTATGCAGCATGAGCTTCCTTGCTATTGTCATGCTGCCTGTGCCATGATTCCTGACAAACCCTAGTCTGTGGAACTCCCAAAGTGAAATAAACCCTTTCCTTCTTTAAGCTGCTTCTGGTCAGGACTCTTGTCCCAGCAACAAGAAAGTAACTGATACAATTTCATACATTAAAATAGAAACAGGTGATTTCATT
Organism: Orientallactaga sibirica; assembly: GCA_036365145.1. Lineage (NCBI taxonomy): Eukaryota > Metazoa > Chordata > Mammalia > Rodentia > Dipodidae > Orientallactaga > Orientallactaga sibirica. Next base: position 28,511,121 of record JAEOAD010000024.1, read on the forward strand.
AGAGCTCATTTGTGAAACTGAGCCAAGTGCAAGCATTGAAGCCTTCAAGGAACGCCAAATATGTGTGTATTACAGATAAAGGTGTATAATGTGCATTTTGTTTCCAAATTTGTATTTGCTTTCAGCAAGTGTTATGGGAAGTTTATCTCATCTGTGATGAAAAATGGTTCATAATAAAATATATCTATAGAAGAGCTCTGATTACTTCTGTTGACCAGTGACACAGTGGTCATGACTTAATGGAAATCAGCTGCCCCTAGACACTAGGCATCATGCATGTATATTAACAGTGTAGCAAACTTTAAGTACCCAGAATAACAATTAGTGTTTGAATATAGCTCAACTTAAGTTTTTATAATATAAATTTCTAATTTTGACAGAGCAGTACACAGACTAACCATGCACTTCTCTACAGAGGTATGTACCTAACGGCAATCTTTTTGTGTGGTTTTATTCATTACATATACATACATTTGTCCTCAAAGAAAAGTAAGTATTTTATATAAATAGTGACACTGATCATTCAGTAAGAGAATTGATAAGCATCTGAATTAATAAAACATTTAAAATGGACTGTAGGAGCCAGGCATGGTGGCAATGACTTTAATGCCAGAACTCAGGAGCCTGAAGTAGGAGGATCACTGTGAGTTTGATGCCTAGCGTGAGACTAAATTCCATGTCTCCTTGGGCTAGAATGAGACCCTACCTCAAAAACAACAATAACGACAAAAAATGTCTGTAAAGGTAAACTTACCTATGCCAATTTAAAGTCCTCAAATTGTGCATGCTAAGTATCTGAATATCCATTTCTTTAACCACCTTAGAATGCATTGAAATATGTGACCACAATTTTCATTACAGTGCCTTTTCATCTTAAGAATATTTATGATTTAATTGTATTCTTTCATTCAATCATGATTAAAGTTTTGACAAAGTTCATGTATTAAGTGATCCTAACATTACAATTATACCACATTGTTCAAACAACATACAAAGGGTTATTGGATTTTCTTCTTCCTTGATTTGTTAGAGAAAAATTATTTGCAGTCTACAAAATATTCTCAGATATTAAGAATTCTGAAACATTATCTCACAATAGAAGTAAAGGGAATTTGCCTAAAGCAGGACTAGCTCAAAACTAGAGCCATGGCAAAATATCTAGCTCCATTAATGGTTGTTGACAGCCTGGTGATTTCACTTCTATAGTAACATATAGGGCTAAATTTGTATGGCATAGTATGCATAACATCCCTAGCATTTTCTGTTTTCTCATAAGATTCTGCAGCTAGTGGAGCCCTTTAATCTATACTTAGATGATTACCTACATATCTGAAAATTTTCCCGAAATACAATGGCGATGCAATTGTTTCAAATAGGGACAGACTTGTTTGTCAAATGCTAATCAAATAACCAAGCTTCAGTCTCAAAATATAATGAATCAATCATCCTTTATGATGCTAAGATTGTTTAAACTATTATAGTCACATTTTCGTTAAAAAAAACAAATAAGGAGGACCAGATGTGGTGGCACACACCTTTAATCCCAGCACTGGGAGGCAGAGGTAGGAAGATCACTGTGAGTTCATGGCCACCCTGAGAATACAGTGAATTCCAGGTCAGCCTGAGCTACAGTTAAACACTACCTTGAAAAACAAAACGAAACTCTCTCTCTCTCTGCCTATCTATCTATCTATCTATCTATCTATCTATCTATCTATCTATTTATCTATCTATCTATCTATATATGAATAAGGAGCAGGAGAGATAGCTCAGTAGTTAAGGCACTTACCTGCAAATCCTAACAATTGAAGTTTAATTCCCATATAATGCCACGAAGTGGTACATGCATCTAGAGGTTTTTTTTTTTTTTTTTTTTTTTGCAACAACCAGAGAGAGACCCTTGGTGTGGCCAGTTCTCTCTCTTTTTCTCTGTCTTATCTCTATCTGCTTGCAATATAAAGAAATAAAATATAAGAAGTTTGTGACTAGACTATTATCGACATTGTTTTGAAATTTCCAAATATAAAATATATATAGGATATCAAATATATTTGGAAACAGTTTTCATGTAATTCCAGCAGAAGTGCTAATCCCACTCAAATCAGGAGCAGCAAGACAGGTGTCTGATCACATCTAATAGCTACAGATCTGCAACTTGGTTGTATAAGACAGTTTCATTATCACTGTGACCAAGCTAAGCAACAATTTAGGAGAGAAAGTTTCAGAGACTTCGGTCCATAGTGCTTGTGCCTGTTGACTCTGGGCCTGCGATGAAGCAGAACAATTTGCATTTACCATAACGGGGAGGATAGGTTTGTTTACCTCCTAGCAGTCAAAAGGCAGGAAAAAGAGGGACAAAGTATAAACTATTGATTAGATCTGAAATGATGTGCTTTCCCTAGGTTGGTCTACCTTTGAAAAATTACCAACTGGGGAAGAAATCCTCAACGCAGGAGCCTTTTGGAGAATCACATCATGTTCAAATCATAGCAGCAGTATTCTCATTATTTAAAATGTTCTATTAAATTTTTAATTTCTTGGATGCTTTGCAAAATTATAATTGCAGATTGCAAATGAGCACTGACTCGTCCTTGATGAGATATATATTTGTTTATATTATTTATAAAAATATTTTTATCTCTCAGGAAAAAATATGTTGAAAAACATAGGAAAATGGATATTCACATTATTAGGTAGGTATTCCTTAAGTAACTTCATTCATTAGAAGACTATAATTTTATCCTTGATTATTTTCCAACCTATAACAGTCAAAATATGTATATCAGACATTTTTGTTTGTCTAATGCAACCTGTTAAAATCATACTGTAAAAGTCTCTACCATATTTATTGTGGTAGATTACATTATATATTTGAGATACATAGAAAAATTTTTTTCTTTGAGAATATGAAGAAATAAACAATAGAAATAACTTCCATAGTGCAACACATAATTTTATATACAGAATAAATTGAATCTTCTGACAGAATTTATTTTATAGACAATAAGAAGCTAGGAGATGCATACTATTATTGCATTAGAGGCGATGTTATTACAAAATGGAATATGATTCCAGAATTTTTAAGATCAAGTTAAACTTATGAAATCTTCCTGTAGGACTTGAGAAGAGTCTTTAAGTGTGAATTAATGACTAAAATACAGCAACACATCATCATCAGTTGGCCAGTGCTTACATTTTGAAACTGACGTATGTGAAGTTAGCTTATAGGGATATGTCCTGCAGATTGAACCCAGGGCCTTGCTTGTACTAGCAAAGTGCTCTACTACTGAGCAACATATGGAGAGTCAAATATGAGTCTTTAGGCTTCACAGGCAAGAACCTTAAATGCTAAGCCATCTCTCCAACACTTTACTGATTTTTTCACAATTTTGAAATATAGAAAATAATGATATAGATATCTATATATATCTATATCTATATCTGTATCTATCTATCTATCTATCTATCTATATCTATCTATATATATATATATATAGTTGTTGTTGTTTTGGAGAGAGACAGAGAAAGACAGAGAGAGAGAGGGAGAGGAAGACTGATAGAGATGGGTGTGCCAGCAACCTCTCAGCTGCTGTGAACAAAATCCAGATGCATGCACCCCCTTGTGGTCAAGTGCGACATTGCGCCCTTGCGTCACTTTGCATCTGGCTAAACGTGGGACCTGGAGATTGGAACTGCTGGAGATTGGAACCAGCGTTCTTAGGCTTAGGAGGCAGGTGCCTTAACCGCTAAGCCATCTCTCCACCCCTATAATGATAATTTTAATGAATGCTGCCCATTGCTATTGGTTAAGTGAAAAGTATATGAGATTTAAATTCTTCTAAAGACACAAGCAATGAAAACATGTAAATGTTTCCTTGCACAAACATACAAAGGCTTCTTGATGGTTAAAACAGATTCACCTTTTGTCATTTTATTGTTCTTTTTGTATAAAACTTATGAATATGTAGAATCTTGAATATATATCATAAAAATGAAAAAAGATAGAACAGGGTTTAAATCACCTTATAAAAAGACGAATGTTCGTGTTATTGAGAATTAATATTTAATAAAATATCTATTTTGTTTCACAAGGAAATGAAAAGCACCTTCACATGATTAGTTATGTTGTCTGGTATTCAGTTAGGTGGATTCTTTGTAACCATCACCCCCAGATATTCTAAAAAAATAAAGGAAAAAATATTTTCATTTTAGATCAAAGCCTTTCAAGGTCTATTTTCAATTGCTTATGTATTCTGAAAAAAAAAAAAAAATATCACATCAATTTTTAAATGTGTTGGGAAAGATAGTGCATGCCCCAGAAAATCAGGAGGCAGAGGTAGGAGGATAGACATGACCTCGAGGCCACTCTCAGGCTACATAGAGAATTCCTGGTCAGCCTGGGCTAGAATGAAATTCTACCTAGAAAAACAAACACAAAAACAAAAACGAAAAACAAAAAACAAAACTTTACAAATGGGGATAGAGATACTCCTTAGTGGTTCAGGCACTTACCTGTGAAGCTTAAAGACCCAGGTTCAATTCTCCAGGTCCCATGTAACTCAGAAGCACATAGTCTTGCATCTATTTGGAGTTTGTTTGAAGTTGCTAGAGGCCTGTGTGTGTCCATTCTCTCTCTCTATCTCTCTCTAATAAATAAATAAAAATAAATAAATCTTTTAAAAAATTACAAATGAAAAAAGGAAATACCTGTTACTTTTCTTAGGTATAGATACTATCACCACTAACCATTAACTATTGAGAGTATAGTCTGTGTCTGCATCAAGATACCACGTTCATTGCTTTTCATAAGAGATATACATTACACTTTGAGAATATAGTCTATGTATCAAATGCAAAATTGTTTCCACATTTTGGAATTAGATTTGAGATCTCTAACTATATTCTGTTTTCATTTCATTTCTCATGTACTTTTTTATATGGACTATATTATGTTAATTAGGAAAGCCAATTATGGTCTTCATAATGGCCTTCCAATTTACTTGCATTTTGTAGTGCTATTGGCGATTCACTACATTTAAAGTTTCTGTAATACAACTGAAAATGATGGGATAGAATGGTATGAAATTTTAATGTTGCACATAGTTAAGAGAACACTATATTTGATATGAGATAAAATTTTATTTCTTTGAAAATTATCATTAAATATATATTAATTCTGTGCTACTATCTAACAAAAATGATTTCTTTTTAAACTATATTTTGGTTTATTTATTTACAAGGAGAGAGAGAGAAAGTGAGAATAAATGGCTCACCAGGGCCTCCAGTTTCTGCAAATGAACTCCAGATTCTTGAATAGCCAACATTAATAAGGTTTTAAAAAATGTGTATCTTACCTTTTCAGCAGTTAATATGGAACATGTTACATTAAAAATGAATGCACTACAATAAATATACAAACACATTTGTAGTTATGAGTAATAAGAAATATGACTTTCAATGTAATAATTATAATCCATTTTAATTATTCTAAAAAATGATTTAATTAACCATAGTAATACATGAAAAAATAGAATAGTTTCCAAAAATGCAAAACTTCTGGGAAGTCCTTATGATGTCGTACACAAAGTACTAAGTATTTATAACATTTTTTATGTACTCCACAATAAAAAGTTTCCTAACGTAATTCAGAAGTGAAAATCAACAAAAACGGAAAGAAGGGATACTTTTGCAGTTGCTTGTTCTGATATCTGTTTGAGTGGAATTTCAGTGTGAACTAGCCAAAGTGAGGAGTTTGCGGCAGGTAGATAAAGAAGCTATTACCCTCTAAAGACAGCTGCTGGGCTCATTGTTTGTGCTTCGTTTATCATAACAATGGGTGATAAGGCTAATAAGAACTACCGAGCTGCTAATGGTGCAGATAAGAAAAGACAGGACATTACTCTTGAGGAAATCCAGATATGATCTCAGTTGGACTGAGCTCAATATTGCTGGACAAACTGCCTACATTAAGCATACCAAGGGGATAATGTAGGATAACTCTAGGTAAAAAAGAACTCAGAATGATACAGTTGCTAAGATGCCTTTGTACATTAAGGTCTTATTCTCTTAATATGTTGTTTGATAATGAATACTGTTCTTATATGAAAAAAAAAAACAAAAAACGCCCCTTTTGAGTAGCTTGTGTTTATAAGGAGATGCAAAGCCCAAAGCCTATCAGGGAACATTTGAAATTTTAAAGCAACAGTAGATGATTTGAGTGGGATTGTTTAGCAAGATCAAATACATATTGGTTGAGCACAAAGAATCCGTATTCCTCATAACAAAAGAGGCAGGATTTGAGATGACATGGAGGGCAATAGGTGCACCAGGTGATAAGGAATTGGTGTATCAGTATAAGAATGCCAACAGCAAAGACAGATGTCCCTGGCCGGTGGGCATGAAGGGCCCCCTATGGGTTCCATGATACAGGGAAAAAGGTGTCCCTCCTTTCACCTGTGCATTGTGGTGTAGAACGTAAATGATCCTTTGGGGAGGATAACTTTTCCTATCCCTTGGCTTTCATTGTGTTCAGATGTATTACAGATTCGTTTTTCAAGATTATGTGTATGATTTACTCTTGCCTCCATTTAAATCTGCTATTTACAATACCATTTTGGAGGCTTTTCATCTGTGAAAAGAAATGCAAATAAGTATCACATCAAGCTTATTTCTTTAGCATTCTTTCATATCACAATGGAGGAAGTTTTGTAATTTCAAATCAATAAGAATTGGGGATTTAGCTCAGTTGTTAGAATGCACTTTGCATATACCAGGCCATGATTCTTATCCCCAGTACAATGTGTTCAGGGCCTAGTAGATTTGATTTTAGTTCCAGCCTTCTAGGGGTAGAGAGAGAAAGGTAAGAAGTTCAAGGTCATCCTTAGCTGCATGGCAATTTGGAAGCCAGTTTACATACATGAGGCCTTGTCTCAAAAGAAACACAAAACAATACCGGCAATAACATATGTATATGTGTGTGTGTGTGTGTGTGTGTGTGTGTGTGTGTGTGTGTAATAGGTGTATTTGCTATATATCCCACACTGCCCTTAAACTTACGATTATCAGCCTTCCAGGTACTGGGTGTAATTGCCTGCAAGTTTAATATGCTTATAAAATGATTAGGCCTTATTATTAATTCACAGTTCATGTTGAATTTATAGATATTTTATCATGAATAAGAAATGGAGAAATACTAAAATACCAATTATGATTTTACTTAATATTTTTATTCTATCCCACCCACTATGATAGTGACCTTCAAATATACCATTATAAAAGGAACAAGGATAAATAAGTTTATATGCATACTTACTTGTTTGCTTATATTTTCAACAGTGTTCCATCCTATACTGTTCCACTGTAAACATTAGAAATAAGTTTTGAAGCCGTGCGTGGTGGCGCACGCCTTTAATCCCAGCACTTGGGAGGCAGAGAGGTAGGAGGATCACCATGAGTTCAAAGCCACGCTGAGACTTCCTAGTGAATTCCAGATCAGCCTGGGCTAGAGTGAGAACCTACCTTGCAAAACCAAAAAAAAAAAAAAAAAAAAAAAAGTAAATAAAATAAAAATAAATAAAAAATAAAATAAATGTTTGAAAACATAAAGGAAATAATAATAATGGAAATCACAAATGAAAAACAATGTTGCAGTCAGATTCACATTGCTGGTAGAAATCACCCCACTAAGAGCAGCTTGTGGGGGAAAAAAAGTGGTTTATTTTGGCTTACAGGCTTGAGAGGGAAGCTCCATGATGGCAAGGAAAATGATGGCATGAGCAGAGGGTGGGCATCACCCCATCGCCAACATCATGAACAGGAGAGTGTACCAAACACTGGCAAGGGGAAACCAGCTATAAAACCCATAAGCTCGTCCCCAACAATATTTTGCTTCTAAGATGCTTTAATTTCCAATTTCCATCATCTGGGGAGACTAGCATTCAAAATACCTAAGTTTATGGGGGACACCTGAATCAAATCACCACAAACCCCATCTACTCCAATTGGTCTTAGCCAGTAGAGACCTTGCATGTGGAAATCTGGGAATGAGTAGCAAATGATAAACATTTCCTTTTGCATAGTTCATATGAACCACTGCTGCTGGAATCAGACTTCTGAGGAATCTCTGTTGGAGTTGGACGGTACAGAAAATTTCCTTCTCATTCATATGTTCTTAACTCTAGGCTTCTGATTTTGTGAAGAAATAAGTGTTTTTTCCAAAAATAATATTGTGCCTAAACAGCCTATATTTGTAGACCATTGTAATGATTGGTAAGTAATACTAGTAAGTTATTTATAGATGCAGATTATTTAATTAGAGTGCATAATAGATCTTCGTTTTTTTTTGTTTTTTTTTTTTTTTTGGTTTTCAAATGTTTTGTATCAGAATGTAATTTGTCCCTGCTTCAGTCGATTTCCAAATTTTGAAGAAAGCTCTCATTCTGTCAGGTCCAGTATACACGAATGCAGGATTTATTGCCACAAGGTAATCTAAGCTCTACTTGTCACTTTCTTTGTGTTCAATGAAATGAAAGTTATCTTATGTTTTCTTCTTTCCCAGAGGTTGCATTATTGTCACTACTATTCAAAAAGATTTTCATTGATGAGTGAAGAATTTGTTTATTCTTCAGTCAAACCAAAGCATGTCTTTTGATACATTTTGATGAAAAAATATGAGGCAAATATATTTTCATGATTAAACTATGCACATATGATATAACATGTTTTTGAATGTCATTTGTAAATTCATAGATCTTTGCTTTGTATTATTATTTGTAGTTTAGTGTGATATGTACTTGGATGTGGATATATATTCAGACACTAAAATATGTAGGTGTATGTGGATATATATTTAGATATTAAATTTTCCTCTTTTAATTTTAAATTTAAAATTCACAATAGGTAGATTAAAAATAATTTACAAAGTAGTCATTTACAGCCCATGCTATTGAAAACATATTTTAAATTTGCACTTTATTTTTTTAATTAATTTATTTCATTAGAGAGAGAAAGAGGCACAGACAGAGAAAGAGAGAAAGAACGAAGGAGGGAAAGAGACAGAATGGGTACACCAAGGTCTTCAGCCATTGCAAATGAACTCCAGACACATGATCCAACTTGTGCATCTGGCTTACATAGGTCCTGGGGAACTGAACCTGAGTCCTTTGGCTTTGTAGGCAAGCACCTTAACAGCTGAGCCATCTCTCCAGCCAAATTTACACTTTTGATTTTATTGATTAACATGATAAGGCAAATGATATAATGATATTGCACATAAATTTTATAATATAAAGTATTATTTATGTTGTGTTCATGTCCAGAAATATTTGTGATTATTTTTTCAATGGTATCAGTGGAAGTTTGCTATATATGGGTTTTGATTTTACCAAATACTTGAGAGTTAGCATATTCCTATGTTCTTTCTCCCACATAACCAGCACATTAACATATTCTACTTGGTTCTACTTAAAAATATGTACTGTGTAAGATCATCTTGACCCTAGTTAACATTTTAAATTAAATTTTAAAAGGTCATTTCCACATTCACCAACCTCCAACTTCAAATTTTCCAAAGAAGAATAAACTATATAAGTAAGTACAAAACTGTAGAATATTACTTGACAAGTGCCTGTATTTGCATTTAATGTGGAAGATATCTGACATGGGCTGGGGAAATGGCTCACCAGTTAAAGGCACTTATTTGCAAAGTTTGTTGGCAGGGTTTGATTCCCCTGTACCTATGTAAATTCAGATGGACCATGTAATGCATGCATCTAGATTCTGTTTGCAGTGGCATGAGCACCTGATGAGCCCATACACACACACACACACACACACACACACAATCTCTCTTTCTCATTATCTTTTGCTCAGTATGTTTGTCCTTCTCTGATAAAGTATTTAAGATATATATATATATATATATATATATATATATATATATATATATATCTCCAATGAAGTATATTAAAATTTAAAACAAATTATATATTAAATAATATCTTATATATTATTTATGAAAATATTAGGAATAGATATATAGGTATATTAGTATAATGAGAAAAATAATCAATACAAAATAAATAATATATGTGCAATGGTGAAAGTAATACTGTGTATTAAACCCTAAATTAAATTTAATTATAAAATAGTTTTCTTTTTTTAATAAAAATTCAGTTAATTGATTTATTTATTAGAGATAGAGACAGAGAAAAAGAGAGAGTGTGTGGGAGAGAAGGAGAGAGAGAGAGAGCATAAGAATGCGTGCACTAGGGCCTCTAGCCACTGCAAATGAACTCCAGCCGCATGTGCCACCATGAGCATCTGGCTTGTGTGGGACCTGGAGAACTGAACCAGGGTCCTTAGGTTTCACAGGCATGTGCCTTAACTGGTAAGCCATCTCTCCACCCTATTTTATTTTATTTTATTTTATTTTATTTATTTTATTTTATTATTTTATTACATTTATTTGAGAGAAAGAGAAAGAGAGAAAGAGGCAGATGGGAGAGAATGGACATACAAGGACCTCCAGCCACTGCAACACAGCAAATAAACTCCAATGCATATGCCACCTTGTGCATCTGGCTTACAGTGGAATCAAACCTGGGTCCTTAGGCTTTGCAGGCAAGCACCTTAACTGCTAAGACATATCTCCAGCCCAGTTTTCTTTTGAAACAGAGTGAAATAATTGTTTTCTTTTCCCCTACAAAAATATTAAGAGCAAAAATGGAGCATGAACTATGGTGAGTGTGAAAGTTTTAAAATGCATCTTATTCATTTTAAAATAAAATATAGGCATAAACTCAAAGAGATTTAGGAGCATATACAGTGGAGCACTGTTCCAGATAGTGAAATGCTAGTGTTTCTATGAAAGGATCTTTTTCATTGTTCTTTGTCTCTCTGCTACATTTGTTGGAAGACAATAATAAAAATTATTAAATAATAGTTTACTTTTTCACATATATTACAAAATACTGAAGAGAAATATGGAACTGTTGTAGCAGACAGCTTCAGGTTTGCTGAGATGAACTTCCAGACCAGGCACAGTTATGGAGGAAGGGATATTATTTATTGAAGCTCACAGATCCAGGGGAAGTTCCATAATGGCAGGAGAAGCTGGCCTGCTCTCCACAGGGCCAAGCAGAGAGAGAAAAACCAACCAGCCACCACAGCACACAGAGCAAAAACTATAGCCAAAAGGTCACACAGCACACTTCAGGAACTCCTGCTAGGCACATTTGCATATCTTTACAATGGAATCTCAAACCCACACCATTAACACCTTAAGACTGCCCCCCAGTGACATTGCCTCTAGCAAGGTGATTGCAGATGCAAACTATAACTAGTAAAGCACTGAATATATTGGGGGACATATATTCAAACTATCACATTCCGCCCCTGGCCCCCAATAGATTTATAACTATCACACATTGTAAATTGTACTCAGTCCAATTTCAAAGGTTCTCACAGTCTTGACCAACTTAAGATAGTGAGTCCTGTAAAATCAAAAAAGTTAAATACTTTCAACACGTACAGGCACAGAGTAAACATTTTTAACTGTATAAGGAATAGCAAGGAGAGACTAGAATAATGCAAACTCAACCACCGTCAGCCGTCATCAAACTTCTGCAGTTCAAGTTCAACATAACAAGAGACTGACAGTCTCCAGGTTTTCCAATTCTGCCCCTCCAGGGGGCAGAGTTGCCAGGGAAATCTTTGATCCCAGGCCAACCCTGCAGTACATGGGAGTCCTTGCATAGTCCTGGTATATCCAAAACATCTTCAGGTCTCCATGCAAACCACGGTCCATCTTCCAAAGGCTCTTGCATCCTATTCCTGAGGGTCTTCATGCCCTGCCTCATGCCGCATCTCAGCAGCAGCTCCTGGAACCGTGTTCAATTCATGACCACTCCATGCATTTTTTATGCTTCCAAAACTAATACCAGGTGTGCAGGACACAGCCATATTCTTAATCCAGTGACAAAATAAACCATAGCCTTGAAAAGCAGGTTCCTTCTCCAGTCAGCTCTTTCCAAGAATTTGCATTTTTAACAGTCTTTCCTCAGGCATCCTCTCCATTGTTTTAATGCAAATGCAGTCTGGCCACCTTCCTTAAGATTGCTAATGTGTTTGACAATAGCAGCTTGGTAACCTGAAACCAGTCTCAGTGCCTCTATAATTTTAACTTGCTTGAGGTTTTCCAACTTAAAATCTTAAAATCTCAGTCCGATATCTTTAGCCAAGCACATCAGTCCATTACAAATTTAAGTTTGATCAAACACTCTGGGCCTGGATAGCAGAACGTAGCCATCCCTTATGCCAGTAGCCCAGTTCCAACAAAGTCGTCTGTCGTCTTTCCTTCCCCTTAGAAAGCTCATAAGCCAAGCCTCGAAGTTCAATACTGTCTTCACTTAGAATTCTCAAACTCTCATCAGAATAGTCCATAAAACTTGGCTTACCACTACAGAAGGCATCTTCAGTTGCAAACACCAAGTCCATGCCCATGCCTCCAAAACAAAGGTTCCAAAAGATGAATATCCACATGGTCAGTTTCATCTCACCCCACACTCCTCGGTACCACTTTACTGTAGCAGACAGCTTCAGGTTCGCTGAGATGAACTTCCAGACCAGGCACAGTTATGGAGGAAGGGATATTATTTATTGAAGCTTACAGATCCAGGGGAAGCTCCATAATGGCAGGAGAAGCTGGCCTGCTCTCCACAGGACCAAGCAGAGAGAGAAAAAACAACCAGCCACCACAGCACACAGAGCAAAAACTATAGCCAAAAGGTCACACAGCACACTTCAGGAACTCCTGCTAGGCACATTTGCATATCTTTATAATGGAATCTCAAACCCACACCATTAACACCTTAAGACCGGCCCCCAGTGACATTGCCTCTAGCAAGGTGATTGCAGATGCACACTATAACTAGTAAAGCACTGAATATATTGGGGGACATATATTCAAACTACCACAACTGTGCTCCACAGAACTGCCTGATGTCAGAAATAAAAACTCCCACAGAGTTAAAAAAAATAATTTCATAGACAGGATCCAATAAATGGGAAAAAATAAAATATTAAGATGTTACAGTAGAATAATCCACAATAGAAAAATACCCATGTTAGAAAATGAATTGAACTGGAGAGCTGCCCACCCAGAGACTATACATAGAGAATTTCAGTTTAAACTGAGCTAAAGTGAGACCCTACCTCAAAAGAGAGAGAGAGAGAGAATTAATTGATGAATTAAGAAACAAGACCTTGCAGTGCCTATCAATACCTTCGCAAGACCCTCAAAATAGAAGAAAAAGATGATGTCATCAAATTCAAAGAGAGACTAATGGAGAGAGGTAGGGGATATGATGGAGACTGGAGTTCTAAAGTGGATTGGGGGGAGGGGAGGGAAATATAATGTGTTTTTTTTTTGTATGTAAGTATAAAAGTCAATACAAAACAATAATTAAAAAAAAAAAAGAAATACAAGATGAACGTTTTTTAAAAAAAGAATTCTCCAGAAAGGAAACTAAAATAAATTTTTAGAAACAAGTTTAGGAAAATTAAGAGAAACAGGGTTGGAGAGATGGCCTAGCGGTTAATGCGCCTGCCTCCTAAGCCTAAGAACACCGGTTCCTATTTCCAGCGGTTCCAATCTCCAGGTCCCACTTTTAGCCAGGTGCAAAGTGACGCAAGGGTGCAATGCCTCACTTGACTGCAAGGCGGCGAATGTATCTGGATTTTGTTCGCAGCTGCCCATTTCTATCTGTCTTCCTCTCCCTCTATCTGTCCCTCTCTTTGTATCTCTCTCAAAAAAAAAAAAAAAAAATTGAGAGAAACAGACGGGAAGATGGAGTATCCTATACACAAATGACTCAGGAAATGCAAAGAGAACAATCAATGCTGGAAAACATTCTTGAAGACAGGAGAAAACCTGAAATGCATCAGTTATTTGAGATCACTAGAACACCTGAGATGGTCTTTGCTGGAAGGTTCTTACAGTAATAGTCCTGCTTTCCTCACGTCTTCTATGATGACCCCATTATCCCAGTCCTGTGTGGACACAGCACCTCTCTGATTCTTCTCTCATCAGCTTCATGGGCCTTATGCCCATGTACTCAATGAATCACATGTATTTCATGAAAATAAAACAGAAGTTATTAGTATTTTCCCTCATATAAAATTAGCATTTCTGTGGCTAGCAATTAGACTGTCCAGCCATTTTTGACTCAGCCTGGTGATTAAATGTTTCAAGGGTTGAATTCAAATATCATAAAACTCAGTCATTTCTGCACTGCCTTTGAACCAACAATATTCCTGGGAAACAAGTCTGTATTTCCAATTTGAAATATAAGATATTTTTTCAGAAGTCCTCTTTCATGGTAGGTAATATATTAAATTTTTTTATTTGCTTTTGCTTTTTTTAAGATAGGGTCTCACTCTAGTCTAGGCTGACCTGGAACTCATTCTGTAGTTCCAAGCTTGTCTTGAAATACTTCTGCCTCGCAGTGCTGGGAATAAAGGTGTGCACCACAATACCTGGCACCTATTTATTTTTTGTCTTTATTGATCATCTTGAACTACAATGTTCCTGAAAATTCTAGTTATATTTATTATCATTTTGCCAGTTGCATTCTGGTGTTGGTTTTTTGTAGTTGTTGACGGTGGATTTTGGTTCCTTTCTTCTTTCTATGATTACGTTTAGTTTTGAAATTGATAAAATGTGGTACATCAAACTTCGTGCACATCTCTCTGACGTGGCTTTTTCGGTATACTGCCACTGAAAGTTTCAACTCCTAGCTAATGATTGAAACTCCAGATCTACTGTTGCAAGTGCAGAGGGTCGGCCAGAAGCATTGAGCTCTGTGTGTTGGGTGGGACCCTCATGCCTAGTGCTCAGGAGCTGAATGGGGTGTTAGGGTTGAAGTCAATGGCCACCGTGGTGCACTGTCTCTGTTCTGGGCCTCCCTCTGCAAGGTGACCTCACAGTCTTAGTGGTCTTAGCTACACTCTGAAGACTTCAAAGTTTTCTCCAGCCTCTGTAATTATTTCCTGCAGGAGAGTTACTTTATTCGAGCTACCCAGACAAATGTATAAGTAGAAATTAAAACAATAAATTTTAAATTTGAAAGTATTAAGTATTAAAATACAAATTTCCTTATAACTATATGTGAAAAAATAGGGAAAAATATTTTATTTTATTTTTTTTTAAATATTTATTGACAACAAAACATACTTACATACCAAAGGTGCGTATTTTTCCCTCCCCTCCCCCCTTCCCCTTTAGAACTCCACTCTCCATCATATCCCCTCCCTCTCTCCATTAGTCTCTTTTTTTAATATGATGTCATCCTCTTTTACTTCTACTATGAGGGTCTTGCGGAGGTATTGTTAGGCACAGCAAGGTCATGGATATCAAGGCCAATTTCTGTCTGGGCAGTTGCATTGTAGGGAGTCGTACCCTTCCTTTGGCTCTTCCATTCTATCGCCCCTCTTCCGCAATGATCCCTGAGCCTTGGAGGGTGTGACAGAGATGTTTCAGTGCTGGGCACTTCTCCATCCCTTCTTCTCAGCACTATGTTGCCTTTTGGGTCATCCCAGTGGTCATCGCCATCTGAAAGAAGCTTCTCTAACCAGAAGTGAGAGTAGCATTAATATGTGAATATGAGCATTAAGTGTAGTATTTTCCGGGCAGCTTGGTGGGAATAGTATATACATTTAGATAAGGGCATGCTTTATACCCCTAAGGCTTATGACCTTACCTACCATAGACTTTACTTAGTTTTCAGTACCAGGTATGTATTCCCTCCCGTAGAGAGGGCCTTTAGTCAATTATAGAGCAGTTGGTTACCCCACGAGTAGACATGCCACTATTGCACCCGTTCAGTCTTTGGGCCTGTCTGGCCAAATTTGAATATTCAGCGTCCACTGTTTTCACTGCTGATGACTTCTGTCTCCCCATACTCTGCATGCAGTGCAGCTTTTTCCAGCTTTCAGTTGGCTGGTCTACAGGGAGAAGGTTTTCTGCTCAGCACCAGCTTGCTTTCTCAGTGACCTTGCCTCTCAGGCAAGAGATGTCTTCAGCAATAGGGTCTTACTATCTGTTTCTCAGGAAAACCAAGGGCTTTGGCAAAAGCCTTTAATGTTTTGGAGGCTACCGGGACCTCCTTGGCCAACAACTCACTGGAAGGTATCCCATCCCAGGTACTGAAAATTTTCTAGTAACAGTCTACAGCTTCTAGATGTACCATTATTCAAAAAGTAGTTTTACATAAGTCTTATTCACAATCTTTTGAAATTAGATTGACCCTCCCCTTGCCCTTCTTTTATGCATTCTCTACCCATGGCCTTGGTTAGGCCATTCCCCTCCTTGTAATCAGTCCTTCCACTTACATATGTGCAATACCATATACTTCAGTCCTTCCCTTTCCTCCGTCCCTTATAGCCTTTTACCAGCTTACTGGTTTCTGGCACCAATTTTTGGTTCCAGTTCACACACAAGTCTGTCTATTTGTAGCTAGGATCCACATATGAGAGAGAACATGTGACGTTTGGCTTTCTGAGCCTGGGTTACCTCACTTAGTATAATCCTTTCCAGATCCATCCATTTCCCTGCAAATTTCATAATTTCATTTTTCTTTACTGCTGAGTAGAACTCCATTGTGTAAATGCACCACATCTTTATTATCCATTCATTTGTGGTGGGACATCTAGGCTGCTTCCATTTCCTAGCTATTGTGAATAGAGCGGCAATAAACATGGTTTTGCAAGTATCTCTAAGGAAGTGAGAAGAGTCTTCTGGATATATGCCTAGGAGTGCTATAGCTGGATCATATGGTAAATCTATTTCTAGCTGTCTCAAAAACCTCCACACTGATTTCCACAATGGTTGGACTAGGTTACATTCCACCAACAGTGTAGAAGTGTTCCTCTTTTTCGCATCCACGCCAACACTTATTGTCCTTTGTTTTCTTGATGGAAGCCATTCTGACAGAGTGAAATGGAATCTCAAAGTGGTTTTAATTTGCATTTCCCTGATGGCTAAGGATGTGGAGCATTTTTTCAGATGTTTATATGCCATCTGAATTTCATCTTCTGTGAATTCTCTATTTAGTTCCATAGCCCATTTTTAACTGGGTTGTTTGAATTCTTATTATTCTGTTTTTGAGTTCTTTGTATATTCTGGATATTAATCCTCTGTCAGATGTATAGCTGGCAAAGATTTTCTCCCATTCTGTAGGTTGTCTTTTTGCTCTACTCACAGTGTCCTTTGCTGTACAAAAGCTTTGTAATTTCATAAGGTCCCATTGGTTGATTAGTGATTTTATTCGCTGAGCAATTGGGGTTATATTCAGAAAGTCCTTACCTATGCCAATATGTTGAAGGGTTTCCCCTACTTTTTCCTCTAGCAGGTTCAGAGTTTCAGGTCTGATATCAAGGTCCCTGATCCATTTGGATTTGACTCTTGTGCATGGAGAAAGACAAGGATCTATGTTTATCCCTTTACATACCGATGTCCAGTTTTCCCAACACTGCAAGGTGACCTCACAGTCTTAGTGGTCTTAGCTACACTCTGAAGACTTCAAAGTTTTCTCCAGCCTCTGTAATTATTTCCTGCAGGAGAGTTACTTTATTCGAGCTACCCAGACAAATGTATAAGTAGAAATTAAAACAATAAATTTTAAATTTGAAAGTATTAAGTATTAAAATACAAATTTCCTTATAACTATATGTGAAAAAATAGGGAAAAATATTTTTAAAAACTACTTCAAATGACAACCCAATTATCCTTTCAACAAGACAGAATTCAACTCATGGTGATCCTCAAACCTCAACCAACCAATTGGTGTGATTTTAGGCAAGAGCGATCACACCAAGTTGAAAGGTAAAGGTTTTAATATTGTTATTTTTTTTAAGATTTCTATAATCATATAGATTTACATATTAGTATATTTTGAATGTTAAATTATCTGAGTTTTTAGATATAGTTAAAGTTAAGTGTAAAATGTTATTGTTTTGAATATATTTGTTACTCAACATTTAAGGGTTTCATTTCTAACTTCCACTTTCTTATAATTATTACCAGAATACAAATGACTTTTAATACAGAAACACACACACAGTGAAATTTCAACTTTAAAATCTTATATTATTTTAGAATTTACATTATTCATTTGTGCAGGTGTATGCATTACATGCCACAGCAGAGGTATGGAAGTCAGAGGACAACTCTGTGTTCATATTCTTCTGTTCTTTGCTGGGTTGGCCTTAAACCTCCATGAAATTCTCCTGCCTCTGCCTCCCATCTTGCCATCAATGTCAGCATGCTGGGATTACAGAAGTCCACTGTCACTTCCTGTTTTATCTGTCGAGTTTAAGACCAAATTCAGGTGCCTCAGTTTGAACAGCAAAACTTTAACCACTGGGATGTTTCTTAAGCCTTCAACTTGAAAATTACTTGATAGGGCTGGAGAGATGGCTTAAAGGTTAAGGTGCTTGTTTACAAAGCCTAAGGACCCAAGTTCAGTTCCCCAGTACCTAGATAAAACCAGATGTACAAGGTGGCACTTGCTTCTGGAATTCATTTGCAGTGGCTAGAGGCTGTGTTGTATCCATTATCTCTCTTTCTTTCTCTCTTTTTACCTTTCTCTCTTCCTCCTAAATAAATACATAAACAAATAAAATATTTTAAAAATGAAATAAATCAATTACATAAATGAATCAGCCACTTAAATATAGTATTACTTTTTATTTTTCACAAAGATTGTTATTATATTTAATATACAATATGATATGTATAGATATTATTGCTAATATCTTATATCATCTGTTATCATATAACTTTCTTCCCAGTCTTTCACATTATAAAAACTATAACCCTATGAAAATAAATGTCTCTCTTCTTTAAAATTATTTAATTCATTTATTTGTAAGCAATGAGAGTGTGGTGAAAAGTGAGAGAGAGTGAGATAGAATGGTCCAGGCAGGGCTTCTAGACACAAGCAAACACTCCAGATACATGCAGACACATGCACCACTTTGTACATCTGTCTTTGCATTGGTCTGGAGAATTGAACCTGGCTCATTAGGCTTTGCAGAAAATCACCTTAAGCACTAAGCCCTGTTTCCAGTTAACCTTTCTCTCTTTTAATGTTCTTTGGAGAAGGAGCTCATTCAAGAACACAGGCAGGAAACAGAAAAATTAGTCTAAAACAACATATGCCAGAAAGAAATGTAGTATTCTGTAAAAATGATTTATTTTATTCACAGATCAGCTCTATAAAAGTGATTATTCCCGTTAATGAAACTGAGGTTCAAGTGCCTTTCCTGGCGCTGGGTTTAAATCCTGTCCTGATTTAAATGCAATGCACTCCCTCTCTGTCCATTTACTCATTCATTTATCAAATGCAAATGATTGAGTACTATTGTGTGCCAGGAATTATATTATATTTAAAATTTGCAGGTTATTAGGTTATCCTGTTGGTATTGTTGGGAATTTGTTAGTGTGGGGATTTAAAAAAATATTTATTTTTTTTTACTTTTTATTTATTTATTTATTTATTTATTTATTTATTTATTTATTTAAAGAGAGGGAGGGAGACAGAAAGGAAAAGGCAGATAGAGAGACTGGTGTGCCAGGGTCTCCATCAACTGAAAATGAATTCCAGATGCATGTGCCATTTGTATAATTGGCTTACATGGGTACTGGAGAATTAAACCTGGGTTCTTAGGCTTTGCAGGGAAGTGTCTTAACCACTAAGCTATTTCTCTAGTCCCCCTTTTTTTTTCTTTTACAATATAACACTGAGAAAATTTCAGTGACTAGACAAGACACAAGCCATACCTAATATCAGGATGACCAAAAGGTATACATTGCTCTTTCCTGGAACATAAGGCTATATTTCCTTAGAGTTTTAAAAGATTTCAAGTAAAAGAGCGTTTTTTTGTATCAGTGAAACCTCATATGTATGATGTAGATTTAAATAAAAAATAGTAAAACAAGTCTCTAAAATTATAATGATTTTATTTTTATTTTTATTTTTATTGAAGTCTTAAAGGCAATGGTTTTGCCCTATATATATTTTTAGAAATATAGCTCAGATTTGACTTATAGGCTTTTAGGATGTATTAGTAAGTCCTTTGATTATGGAAGATTTTAAAATATACTCTTGAGTAGCCAAAACAGTTACTGTTTTCCATTAGAAGTTATTAAGTGATATTTACAACTATTTATAAATATGAGGAATCTGTCAAGGCTTTAAGAAATAATACATGTCAGGCATGGTGGTGCACCCCTTTCATCCCAGCACTTGGGAGGCAGATGTAGGAAGGTCGCTATGAGTTTGAGGACACGTGGTAAATTTCAGCTCAGCCTTGGGTACAGTGAGACCCTACCTCAAAAAAACAAAACATAATAATAATAATAATAATAATAATAATAATAATAATATATGTAACAAATAAACTTATCAATTAATTTTAATTATTTTTATTTAATACATTTTCAAACACTATGCACCTATATTTTTTATTTACCTACTTGAGACAGTGAAAGAGGAAGAGAAGAAGAAGGAAGAAGAGGAAGAGGAAGAAGAGGAGACTGAGGAGAGGAACAGGGAGGGAAAGATTATGGGTGAACCAGGGCCTCTAGCCACTCCAAAAGAGCTCCAAGCTCATGTGTGACTTTGTATGTCTGGCTTTATGTGGGTCATGGGGAATCCAATCCAGGTCAGCAGGTTTTGCAAGCAAGAGTATTGAATCACAAGAGTATTGAGGCAACTCCCCAGCCCAATATTGTTGATTTGATTGTAGGCTACATTTAAATTATAACATTTACCCAAAATGATTTTAATCATAGCTACTAATATATAGCAATAGCATGTCAAATAATAAAACATTGTATTGGAGATTATATATGCATATATAATTAATTTCACATATGCATATATAGTTTTTTTACAAGTTAATACATTATTTGAATGTTTTCCACACTTGAGGATGTGCTTCCTGTCTGACTTTGGTTCACTTGACTTTATATCTGTCTTCCTCCTGCACAGGACTCACCTTTTTATATTACACAAGCCAAACATAAGGTTGTGTTTTAGTGAACCTGGAATTCATATAAGGCAGCAAGGTCAATTTATTTATTTACTTATTTATTTATTTATTTATTTATTTATTTATTTATTTATTTATTTTTGGAGAGAGACACAGAGAGGGGGGGGAGAGGAAGACAGAAAGAGATGGTCAGGCCAGCAGTCTCTCAGCTGCTGCAAATGAAATCCAGATGCGTGCGCTCCCCTTGTGGTCAAGTGTGGCATTGCGCCCTTGCGTCACTTTGCATCTGTCTAAACGTGGGACGTGGAGATTGGAACCGCTGGAGATTGGGACCAGCTATCTTAGGCTTAGGAGGCAGGTGCCTTAACCGCTAAGCCATCTCTCTAGCTCGATCAATTCATTTTGATCAAAATTTTAATTAATGAAAATTAATAATTTAAAAACTTTTCCCCTTAAATACAGGGGAATCTGAAATAGCAAATTAGACATGTGTTCAGGAGGAAGAATGTTGAAAAATATAAATAACATAAAAATGGGTAATGATGTAAGCTTCCCCAGAGATATTAGTCCATCAATCTCTAAACAAAGGTAATTAGACAAAGCAGGCCTCTTGAGCTCAGTCAAGGTCCCCGTACCAGGTGCCTATCGTGAGCATCCTGATGACATTTCTATTTTTCTGTTCTGTAAGACACTGTTGATGTCCTGTGCACGAATTGAGTTTTTGCCTCAGCTCTTTGAAAATTGTTTACATAGAACACAACACCATTAACACAAATAATATGGAAGGAAATGTTACAAAATAATAACTCCTAATGTAATTGAATATAAAAAATGCACAATGCTTTCTTTTATGAAGAATTACATTATTTAGTGTCAAATATTATACCATCAATTTCAAAACTGAAATTATCTAAAATAATTCAATCACATCTATGTTTTAGAGAAAAGAATATTTTCTAGATACATTTGTACATACAATTATTATTATTATTATTATTTATTCATTTATTTGAAAAGGATAAACATGGAGAGAGAGAAATGGAGGGGGGAGAGAAAAGGGGCATGCCAAAGTCTCTAGCTGCTGCAAAGTCCAAACACATGTGCCTCTTGTGCATATGGCTTACATGGGTACTGGGGAATCTAACCTGGGTCCTTAGGCTTCACAGGCAAGGACCCTAACTGTTAAGTCATCTCTCCATTCCACTATAGATACACTTTTAATGCAATATGTTTGCTACTGAAATGTATGGTAAAATAATTAAAACTATTAAAAAATCCTCTGGTATAAAAATTTGGCCAACATTAAAGTTTTCTTAGATTTCTCCATAAATAAAAATAATTATAAAACAAGATTAATTAGATAACAGGTCAAATATAAAAATAAATTTGAACATACACTTTGAAAGGAACAATACACATTAACCTATACTAATGCACTTAGGAAACATCATGTTGATTAAATGAAGTAGGTGATTTCCACATTTTTTTCAAATGTTTTTAATAAAGCTTTCTTCCACATTTTAAATAAAATCATTACTTGAATAATTTCCTCACACTTCAGTTGATTTTTGAGCCCTCCATTTTAATTAGCACTCTATAACCATTCATCCACTACCCTATTAAGAAATCCATTAAGTCTCTATAGTAGTTGCTTTAGAGATAATATTAAATTTACTGGAATTTTAAATAATAAATTCATTTGATGGTATTTTAATATGCAATTTGAAAAGTTATTAAAGTTTGAAAGATGCAGTCAATACAAAGCACAAATTTCCTGCCCTATGCATAGTAATAAGTTTTACCATTTATCACACTCATGAGATTTCTCAAGTTATATTCATCTTATGTTAGTGAAAATTTTCTGCTTATGTTAAGTATTTATAGTCATTTATCTCAATAAAAAATTGCTTGATATAAATGACCCTCTTTGTTATGATCCTTCCCCTTTGTTGAATGTGGCAATGCCTTTTACTTTTTCATCAGCTCTGTAGACCCCAAATGAAAACTTGCATAGTGAATAGCCTTATTAAAGATAATATTGTTATGAAACTGAGGATATCTGAGAGTAATAAGCTAGTCTGGCTCTCTAGACAGCTAAATGTAAGCCCTGGGACTCTTACAAGTTGCTTTATATCATGAATCCCAACCACACTCTCTTATTTCAGCAACTGCTTCTTCATCTAATATATGTGTGTGTGTGTGTGTGTGTGTGTGTGTGTGTGTGTGTGTGTGTGTAATGCCTAGAAAACTTAGTTAGTATGCATTTATACAGTATATTTTAAATCACGTTTAGGTGGTTTTTAAGAGCCATTACAAAAGTACTGTAATCATTCAACCATAGTCTTAAGTACTCTGTAAGCTGTCACTAGCCCAAAACATACAGATAGATGGTCCCTGAAATATGATGGCTTTAGCAAAAATCATACATCTAATTGTATTTTATTTTATTTTTTCTACACTAGACATGGCCTTTGTGATGCAGGGTGGGGTGTGATAGAGTGCAGGTCCCAGACAGCCATGCCTTTGGGAGGGTTAGTGTTTGATACAGCACAGGTATGATTTTATGTATTTTAGGTATGTTAAATATCATTGCTCTCAGTATTTTCACTGATAATAGAGCCATGATGAGGTGAAGGGCACATGCAATTGAAGTCATATATTTTTATTACTGATAATATTGCCTAAATAATGTGTACAAATGAGAAGTCAGGAAGAATAATATCTTTGAACTGTCAGATCCAACTAGTATTTAAAATTCAGTTGGCTCATTTTATTATTTGGAGGCTAAAGGAGAAGTTAAAAAAAAGCTACAATGTAAGAAAAATTATGGAAGTATGTATGCATTACATTAATGCAAGCTTCTCATTCGAACTTCTGTTCCGGGACAGAAAATTTTAAAATTTGAGTTAGAATAAAGAGCAGGAAGGTCTTCTCAACTAGCAGGGAATGGAAGCCAGGCAGAGAACAAGGTCAGTTTTTTTTTTTACCACCCATTATCAAGATTGTGAGTGTGGAAGTCATTGTCAAAGTGGACCATTACAAATGTGGAGTTTGTGAAGGATACAGTGAAATGATAATAATCACAATAATTGATCTTATTTCTATCATGATTATTTTAAGTGTTGCAGTATGTGACATACTGGAAAGATATAAAAATAAGTTAGGAATACTCATGCATAATTAACACAGTTTTCCCTAATATATTTTTTTCATGTAATTATGTTATATTGAACAAAGCTGGTGGTGAATAGTAGTAGAAAGAAGTTAAGTATTATGAGAGTCCACCCATCTTGTCTCCACATTTGTGGTGTCTTTACCCAGCTATCAAATTCACCAGATTATTTAACATGTCTCCAAACCTCCCCGAATCCATTTCCTGGATGTTCAGGGGTGTTACATGTCTTTAAAATTTTTTCCTGATTTGAGTTTTCTTGGTAAATCTGGGAATTTGAATAATATGAAAAATATATATCAACATGAACAACCCAGAGTTCAAGTTTCTTTATTAAAAGCCTATATCTAAATAGTTACAAAATATATACATTGTAGTGAATTTTATAGGCATTTTTCTCTTAAAATTTAGTTTAATGTTCTAAATGTACTGTTTTGTATAGAGTTAAATTCCATTAATGAATTTATATAAAACATGTATCCATTATATATGTACTTTTTACAAACTGGAGTTCTTTAAGTAATGAAAAGTTTATTTTATTTTATTGTCAATTTTCTCTATTTTCTCAGGGAGCATATAAGAGACCAAGATAGTGATTTGAAAATACAGCAAACATAGTCAGGCGTGTTGGCACACACCTTTAATCCCAGGCTTTGGGGGGCAGAGGTAGGAGGATTGCCATGAGTTTGAGGGCACGCTGAGACTACATAGTGAATTCCAGGTCAGCTTGGGCTTGAGCAAGAGCTTACCTCAAAAAAAAAAAAAAAAAAAAAAAAAAAAAAAAAAAAAGTACAGCATAGCTTTTAAAAGATTTTTTCATCACTATTATGTATTGAATTCTTCATTTTAACCAATGTGAAATTAAAGGTGTGGAGTGAATTATTTCTACATACACAGTTCCAAATGAAGCCATCAAATCTGAGTACATTATCAGGCATCTATTTTGAATCTAGCTAAATGCAATTCCTAGGTCTTTAGTAAGGTACTGCTTGTTTTTCTTTCAATCCACTATCATTTCCAACTCCTTGACAAGTATAGGATATAACATATCTCATTACAACTAATTGTCTTCACCTAATTATCCATTTTCTAATGAAGTTAATTTTATTTACCTAAACAATTTATTTCTATTGATGTTCACTTTAGATTATGTCATCAATATTTGTAGTGATTGTCTACCATCAACACTTTGGTCCAGCATATAATTTAATTTAACCAGAACAAATAAGTCACTTAAAATCTTTAAAATGTTTTGAATTCAGTTAATGATATAAAGGTCTCCAAAATATGTCAGTTTTCTAAAGTGCTTGACTTTCATTTAAAACATGAATTTCTTTCATTTTTTTTTTTTTTTTTTTTTTTTTTTTTTTTTTAATTTTAGAGAAAGAGAGACAGAGCGAATTGGCATGCCAGTGCCTCAGCCTCAGAATCAAACTCAAATTATTTTACCACCTAGGGGGCATGTATGACCTTGCACTTGATTAACCTTTGGGCATCTGGCTTACCTGGGATCTCCAGAGTGGAACACAGGCCCTTAGGCTTCACAGGCCAATGCCTTAACTGCTAAGACATCTCTCCAGCCTGTTTTATTTTTATTCTTTGATTTTAGTTTATGTTTTTATACTATGTGTTCTATTGACAAGCAAAATATAAGAAAAAAAGGAATATACATTTAATGTATCATTGATTTTATTGAATATGTATTTAAAATATAGTATTTATTTATTTATTTAAGTGAGAGAAGGATAAATGTATATATAGAGAGGAAGGAGAGGGAGAAAGAGGAAAATTAACTCCAGATGCATGTGCCATCTTGTGCAACTGGCTAATGTGGTTACTGGGCAATCAAACCTAGGTTTTTATGCTTCACAAAGAAGGACCTTATCCTAAGTCATCTCTCCAGCCTCTTAATAAGTTTTGAAGTGACAAAATGTTTCCACATCAGGTTTTAAGTCAACATCTTAAATACTCACTCTCTGGTGCTTGGGAAGCAGGAAGGAGAGGATTTTGGTACTTTACATAGTCTTGCTCTAAACAGTCACATGTTAAATAATGTGTATGTCCTCTCAAAGAAAAAACTTCCTCATTCAATTAAATAAGAAAAAGAGATATCTCGGACACGTCCATGGTCATTGTTACAAATAATTCAATTAAAATGTAGCACCTATGGCAGAAAAACAAAAGGGGAAATGTTATAAGCATACATAGTACTTTTAACATTAATATTTCTTATTATCCATTTAGAAAACTAAGTCCCTTTTTATGTCACTTTAAAGTATCCTCTCACTGAATAAAGAATATTGTAAATTTTATGAATCAAGTATAGCCTTTATTGCATAGAAAATTAAGAAATAACTATAGAATAGATCCTAAAGAAATTATTAAGTTATGAGAAAAATGCCTCTAATTGATTTTTGTTGTTGTTGCATTTTCGAGGTAGCCTAGCTCAGGCTGACCTGGAATTCACTATGTAGTATCAATGTGGACTTCAACTCATGGCAATCCTCCTACCTCTGCCTCCCAAGTGCTCTTAAGTAAGGTGTGCATTGATTCAAATAACAAGCCGTAATAAAAATACAAATATTGTAGTGAATTATAACAACACACTCACTAATGCCTCCATAATAGAAACCAAGTAGTGTTTCTGGAAGGACTTAGAACAAAGCAGTGTGTAAAGTTTTCAGGACAAGAATAAAAGTTCTTGTCAGTGTTAGGGAATTTTATGGAGTGAAGAAGGCTGCCAGCATGGTAGGAGGCTTTGGGAAACCTGCCCCTCACCCCGTTATTCCTTTTGTATTATAGTTGTATTAAAAATCATGATTGGGCTGGAGAGATGGCTTAGCAGTTATGCACTTGCCTGTGATGCCTAAGGACCCCGGTTCAAGACTCAATTCCCGGGTATCCACATAAGCCAGATGCACAAGGTGGCACATTCATCTGGAGTTTGTTTACAGTGGCTGGAGGCCCTAGTGCACCCATTCCGTCTCTTTGTCTCTTGCTCTCACATTAAAAAAAAAAAAAAAAAAATCATCATTAGTTAATCTGGAACCATATCTCAGCGGTTACAGGCAAGTGTTTGCAAAGCCTGGTGGTAGGGATTTGATTTCCCAGTACCTATATAAAGCCAGATACACAAACTGGCACATGCATCTGGAGTTTGTTTGCAGCACTAGAGGCCTGAGTGTGCCCGTACTTCCTCTTCATCTCTCTAGTTCTTGAATAAATAAATAAATATGTACTTTTTAAATTATGATAAGTGAAATAGTGAATTGACTAGGATTTCTGGAGCAGACTTCAATTTTAAAGAAATGATAAGCTCTTGGGGGAACTTCTCAGCCTGCCATCATATTTTAGTTCTGCTGGTTTGTTTAAATTTTTTATTAGTTCTGTATATAGTGTATATACAGCCATGATAGTACCATTGTTAACCTTTTCCCTGTCCTTCCCCCATGGGTTATGTGGGTCTTGCCCTATGTGGGTAGCCATCAGTTATGCGGGCAAGGCAATGACTTTGTGTATAATGACCCAAGTCATGGCTCTAACAATCTTTCTGCCCCCTCTTCTGCAAGTTTCCCTGAGCCATGTTGGGTACATTTTTTTGGTCTATTTCTGTGATGAGGTTTTGTGAGTCTCTGTGTCTCTGGGTATCTGATTTGGTAGGGGTTGAGATTCCTTTGTGTGTATCTCCTTCCAACTTGTGCTGGTACCAGGTTCGCCAAGAAAGCAGCACTCTTGCTCATTTCCCCTATAACTCAATGCTTTCATCTGGTGACCCAATGTGGTGAGATGGGCTGATTCTCTCCTCAGAATATGTCCATCTGTAAGAGAGAAGCAGATTCTCCAACAGAGAGTGGGGTCAGTGCAAGATACATGGATAACATCATTATTTTAGGGAAATTTAGTAGGTGTAGGCCCTCTTGTATCCCGCTGTTGGTGAGAGTTTGATATTGGAGAGAGGGCTCATTTTTTGGATATAGTTCTGACTTGTTTCCTGTTTCCAGGTATGGGTTCCATTCCACTGAGCAGATCTGTTAGCCAATTCTAGAGCAGTGGGTGAAGGGAACTCACCTAGACAGCTCTTCTGTTTTATTTATTGACTGCAGCTAATTCCCAGTTCAAGTCAACACTTGCGATGATCTGTAACTTGGTATAGCATACATAGCTTCCTAAGCATTATGCAAAGATAAGAAACAATGGTTTCGATTTTACAAATAGCTTAGTGTTTCAGGAGAGAAATATAAAATAAGAAAGGATGGGATGATAGGAAGAGAGCAGAATTCAAAATATAGCTGAAGGATCATGGGAAGGAATGTCTGAATTACCTGAGGGGTGACAAGTAGGTTGTACAAAGCAGGTTAAGCATGTGTTGAATCTTAAAGTATGAGGAGAAAGCTTGTAAATGGACATGTGGAACAGAATGGTTAAAAATGAGGTTTCTGTGGGGAGAATAAACAAGTAGAACAGCATCACTCTAGTGTACAGCAAGAGTTCACACATTTTGAGTCTGCCAACATCATGGGTATTCCTCAATTATGATTTATTTAAAAGTTTAAAGCCGGGCGTGGTGGTTCATGCCTTTAATCCCAGCACTTGGGAGGCAGAAGTAGGAGGATTGCCATGAGTTCCAGGCCACCCTGAGACTACATAGTTAATTCCAGATCCGCCTAGGCCAGAGTGAGACCCTACCTCCAAAAACCAAAAAAAAAAAAAAAAAAAAAGTGTAACCAGTGAAACAAATCAGATTTGTGTTTAGTTATGATATTGAATATATTAATTTAATATAAGATTTTATTCAGAAATAATATTAAAAACACTGAAAATTTATATTTTACATATGAGAAAGATACGTATTACCTATGCTAAAACTGATGCAGTTGTACTATGTATAGGGATTACTATGTATAGGGATCTTTGTGTTTTAATTCATTCTAATAATACACATAGTTATGTTGACTAAAAGAATTATAGTAAACTTTTGATTTAGCAAAAAGGAAAAAAGTGTCTTATATTTCCAAAAAGTACTAGGTCATATTTGCAAATAGAATAAAAGTATTCCATCTAAGCAGAAAGAAAAGAGGAAACAGATTTATTTTTTTTTCTTTTTGTCTAATTTGTTTCAGTACCTCTGGAGCTCTTCTCCAGATTCTAAGTGTTTTAAATAATGTTTTCTCTTAGTTGGTTGTCTTTCATAACAAAGGCCACACATATTTTAGTACAAAATAAAAGTGAAACACATGTCTAGCATCACTGTGTTTACCATTTGTTCATCCCACATGGTAAAAAACATACTCACTGCTGCACATTTTGAGTAACACAGTGACACTGACAGAAGACGTTTCTGTCCTAGTAGAATTGGGTTTTTCTTTATAAAATATGAAAAATACCAATCATTCAGTAAAGAAATGTGAAACCTTTAAGGACTATGAATGGCAAAGCAGTGATTCTGTGATACAAAGAAGGGATGGTGTTGCAATGGAAATCACAGGATTCTACCAGCTTACAATGCGAGGTTTCGGAAAAAAAAAAAAGAAAGAAAGAAAGAAAGAAAGAAAGAAAGAAAGAAAGAAAGAAAGAAAAAAAACACCTGATGGCAGAGAGTAAATGATGAGGACAAAGCTTGAGAAGTAAGGCAGAATATAGCGTATTCCTGGAATTGTCGAATGTCATTGTGATTACAAACCAGTGAAGGAAATAGGGCCTTGTAAGTAAGGAGCTTTTTGAATTGGGTGAGATGATGAGGTGATTTGTAGGTTGGAGTAAAGTAAGAAACTGGCTGTCTTTCTCTTTCTTTCTCTCCCAAATAAGTAAATACAAATAAATTAAAAAAAAAAAAAAAAAAGAAACATTTCCATAGATATTAACCTAAGTCTTATTACATTGCTTACTACTTATAAAGAAACATAATTTTCAGCTTGGTTTTACTAACAATTGCAAATCTAATTATAATGCATTCAAATAACATTGAAATCACAAGTTCAGTAGACTTGTGCTAATATTAATATTCAGATTTAATAATTTATGAACCAACTTTGATAAATTTTCACTTAAATGTAATGGGAGGCTAAAAGAATTAGTTAATTCAAATACATTGTTTAAGAATGTCTTTAAATAAATACAAGGAATAAGATTATTGAATTATTTAATTATACTGAAAGTATCTAAAACTCAATAATTTTCACTGAGATAGAATATATGACTGCTATTGAGGTGAGAGTTTTAGATGTTAAGAAATACCATCAACTTAATTTTCTATTTCCACTGCATTAATCATATTTACATTTTAATATTGTGCTGCAAAATTTATCTCTAATATAATTAGAGAAGGGGGTCTTTTCTATATTTCAATTAAAATTCAAACTTTAAGAAATGCATGCCAATATATGTTCTCACTTCTGTAGTTGAACTATTGAATGCTGTGGGGAAGTCAAATTCCACAATGATAATCAATCATGTAGAAATTAATAAAACATTAAGATTTCTGCTTAGGTAATAAAAGGACTAATTAGCTCAGACAAAATTCATATTTAAATGATTTGACAGTCTGCCTTTGCAAAGCTTTATACATGTACATCAGTAACACTGGTTCTCAGTACAACTGAAGAAAGAATGCTGAAATGTTAGAACCAATAAACTCATTATCTGACCTAACAGGAACTATGGAAAACCTTTCACAACTAATTCATCTATGCCAGCAAGCTACAGTCAAATTGAACTAAAGTATGTGATGACATAATAAAATACTGTTGCCAACAGATTTTAAACTATCCAGCAGGTGTCAAGTATGTGAAACTTAATGTGTTTCCTTTGTGGTAAGGCAAAAATCATTAATTTACTCTGAAATTATTTAGATTTATGTGACTATGATATCTATAAAAATTTCAATGGAAATATTTTGAAGACACTGGGAAGCACATTAAAGCATATTTTTTTACTAGGAAAGAGTGCAATTAAAGTTATGCTGCTTCAAGGATATTTGGAGGAACTATATTTAATTTCACCCAAATAAATATAAAAAATATCATAAATGCTTTTCAGGGATATATGATAGCATATAATAAATAGTTTCTTTTTTTCCTTTTCTGATTTGAATATCTGTGGGAGAGAGTATTTTGGAATAAAGGAAAACTTTAATCTGCATCTAAATTTTTGTTGTATATTAAGTGTTATTCAGAGTAATATTGAGTTATTAACCTTAACAGATTTTTTCAGATATCTTTTCATTTGCATTTACATGCTGATTTAAATATACACATAATGTTTAATTGTATATCCTTTTCATTTTCCCCGAAACTCCTGTAGGACATATGTATTTATGGGGAATAAATTTATTATAATAAATTACAGCATACACAAATAGTTTGCATTCCAAACCTATCATTAACTTTAAACCTCAAATGCATGTTCATAAAGAAAAACAAAATTATGAAATTTGTAGAGAAATGGACAAATGTTGAAAGGATTATACTTGAGGTTACCTAGGCCCAGAAAGCCAAACATTGCATGTTCTCATATGTGTGGATCCTAGCTACAAAAGTTCAGACTTTGTCTGTGAGTTGGATTAAAATTGGTAAGAGAGGCCATTGGGCAAGAAAAGGGCTATAAGTGAGGGTAGAGAGGGGAGGATTTAAGGGGACAGTAATGTATATATGTAAGTAGATGAACAGATTACTGGGGGTGGAATGGCCTAAGAGAGGTCAGAGGAAGAGACTGAGTAAAATAAGGCAGGGGAAAGAGGGTTAATCCAAATTCAAGCTATTGTGAATAAGCCATACATGATAACCTGCTTTTTTGGATAATAGCACATCCAGAAACCATAGGCTGTTATTTGGAAAAAAAAAAACTTAAATGCCAGAGATGGGATACCTTCCAGGCAGTTGGTGGCCTGGGAGGTCCCTGATGCCACCAAAACATTACAGGCGATTGCAAAGGCTCTTGGTTTCCTAACAGGAATCGATGATAAGACCTTATTTCTGAAGACTTCATATGCCTGTACTGCAAGGTCACAGAGAAATCAAACTGTGGCTGAGCTGAAAATCTCTTCCCCGTCGACTAGCTGACAGAAAGCTGAGAAAAGCTACAATGCTTGCAGCCCTATGAGAGACAGAAGCCATCAGTGGTGTAAACAGTGGACACTACAAGCCTCAAGTTTGGCCATCTAAGGAAATTGGTTCCAACAGGTGTGATAGTAGCAAGTCTGTTATGGGGCAAACCAACTGCTCTCTAATTAGACTGGAGACCTGCTCTATGGGAGGGCATACATTCCCGGTACTGAAAACCTAATCAAAAGCCTATGCTTGGGGAGGTCATGAGCTTTAGGAATATAGCACCTTCTAAATTCATATGTTATACCCACCAAACTGGCCTGTAAGGACTTTACTTAACATTCATACCCATATATTAATGCTACTCTCAGTTTTGATTAGAGAAGCTTCTCTTTTCAGATGGTAGTGACCACTGGGATGACCCAAAAGTCAACATAGTGCTGAGAAGATGTAATGGAAGAGTGGTCAGCACTGAAGTATCTTCATCACACCTTCCAAGGTTCAGGGACCATTGAGGAAGAGGTGGCAGAAATAATGTAATAGTGAAGTAAGAGCAGGACTGCTTGCATAGTATTCATCCAGACAGAAATTGGCCTCGATATCCATGACCACACAGTGCCAGCACTGCCTTCACAAGACCCTCATACTTGGAGGAAAAGATGATGACATCAAAATAAAAGAGAGACTAATGGGGAGAGAGAGGGGATATGATGGAGAGTGGAGTTCTGAAGGGAAACGTGGGGACAGGGAGGGGATTACCATGGTATCAGAGTTTACATGAATTCATGAGTGCAGTGGCCAAGCTATGCCTGAAGATTGTATTTCACTAAGTTCTTCCCTCTCCAGTAGTTCTTACATTCCTTCTGTCCATCGCCTCTTTTTCATTTGTGCCATAGAATGTGTGATATTGATGACCCACTCAGGGCTGAGCACTTCACTATCTCTTATCCTTACCACTTTGATGAGTAATGGATATCTGTCAAAACCATGGCACAGTGCAGACATATAGCTTTTTGGACCAAAGCCAAGAGAGTTCTGATATGTAGACATAAGAATTTAGAAGGTAGTTAGGTCCAACATGTCCATTTAGCAAACAACAGCAGGAGCTTTACCTCCATAGACATGGACTTTTGACCTGGTTTACAGTAGCAGGCATGATCAAATGGGCCTCAAATCTAATCAGAATGTGCTTGTCCCTATAATAATCAATCATCACACTATTGCACCATACCACTGTGGACACATCTTGCCTGGTTTGTCAGTGTTATAGTATGTAGGATCTACCACCTAGTGAGACTACTGGTGATTTGCCCAGCAGCCCACATAGCACCTTCTGGGATTCAGAATCCTGACTCGGTTCACATGTCTTTTTAACTTTCAAACTTCTTAGTGAAGAATTCTCTCAGTGAACTACAATGGTATGCCCTTTACCTAGAGCAAGAAAATATATTTGAGGAAATATATTGCCTTGAGTCCTACCACACAGCAGGATAAAACTAAAATCACTGAACTATCTAAGACAGAGTAAAACAAAAAAGAATGAAAATACAATAACAAAAAATTGCAAGCTAACAATGTCCAAAATTTAGTTCACTCCAATGTTATATTGAAGATATGCATCTATGGTTGATGCATAGATATGTGATAGACAGATTATGCATAACCAGATAGATAGATGATAGATAGATAGATGATAGATAGATAGATAGATAGATAGATAGATAGATAGATAGATTGATAGATTAATAGATAGCTGATAGATCCAGTGTACTTGGGCTTTTTTTCTTAGTAGTCTTTACTGGCATATCACTATCTTCTTGACTAGAAATATTATCCTACTCCTACTGAGCTCCCTTGATGTTTTCCATGAATCAGAAGTTGCACCAACAGAATGAAACTTTATAATAGAAAGAGCCAGAGAGCGTGCCACATTTTAGTGGGACTTTATAAAAGAGGAGTGCTGTTTCTCCCTTTATTTTTTTGTAAGTTTAAGATTATGTAAGAACAGAATATAAATCATGTTTGTATCTGAATCACTGAAGAATTTAGTTCTGGAAAACAAGCTTAGTAGTGATGAATGTATTCCTCTTTTAGTTTCTGGGGAAAAAAAAAAAAACATGAATTAGTATATGTCTGATTGGGACTGAAGTTAGCTTGCTTTTCAATGGGGGCAGAGAATGTCAAGAGGAAATATGTAGAACCCTACTGGTCATTTAAAATTGATAAAAAACAAAGAAGAGTTCTGAAAATTGGAGACTTCTTAAAGCTATTTGTCAATTTGGTTTACTTGATTGTTTTTGTTGTAGCTACTGTTTTATTTTATCTTATTATAATTACACAAAGTGGAAAAAATTACTGAGGAATAATAATGATAATTCAACCAAATGGAGAGTAAGAAGTTATATTAAAAAAAGAAAGTGAAAAATTTGACACTTACTGTATGTAGGTCTATGAATTCAAAATCTGATACATTTTTACAGAAGTAAATTTATTCAGAGCTTATGGTTTCCACAACAAAGTAGAATATGATAAATATTATAAGCAATCAATTCATTAAGGCAACTCCATGGAACTCGTAAATAAAATGAACACAGTATACTAGTATCCTACTCTATAATTTGATAGAGTTATGAGAATATGATTTCAAAAGAGACAAGTGACACACACTCTTCTCAACTTGGAATTTGATAGAGTGGTTTGGAGTGGAGAGAGTTTTTAAAATGTCCTCTGACAACACTGTGAGTATATTTGAAATACGTAGACTTGGTGGAAATAGCTCATCCCACTTAAAGTTTAGATTAGTAGTTAGCAAGTAGTTGGAAACTCCTAAAGTTTGAGTTACGCATTCAGTAGGATGAAGATGTCTGTGCTTGTACTTTTCTCTTTTGTTAGAAGTGTAGTCATATTTCCATGGAAAAACAATTCTTCATAGACTTTTCCTACCTATACTGGAATATTTCTGTATTATTCAAGATGATAAGGAACAGACATCCTGTGCCAAATGGGATGGGTACATTGGAAAATCTGCTTTCTATCAGATGTTCAGGATCAAAAGCTAATTTGGCAAGGTTCATTGTTATCTGATCAATAATCCTTTGTAAACAAAGAGAATATTTCTGGCAGTAATCCTGGTTCACTGCTCTCTGTTACTGAGTGTCATTTACCTTTGGGGGAGTGTTCCTCTGAGATCAGAGACAGAAACATCTCCATTTGAAATAGTTGCTGTCAAAAAGATGATGCTGGGCTGGAGAGATGGCTTAGCAGCTAAGGCGCCTGCCTGCTAAGCCTAAGAACGCTGGTTCCAATCTCCAGGTCCCACGTTTAGCCAGATGCAAAGTGACACAAGGGCGCAATGCCGCACTTGACCACAAGGGGGCGCACACATCTGGATTTCGTTCACAGCAGCTGAGAGACTGCTGGTGCGCCCATCTCTGTCTCCCTCTCCCTCTCTGTCTATCTCTGTCTGTCTCTCTCCAAAAAAAAAAAAATAATAATAATAATAATAATAATAATAATAATAAAATAAAATTAAATTAAAATTTAAAAAAAAAAAATGATGCTTACCCTTTGGTGATGGATTCTGACTCGTGCAATATTTACAAAAAAAAAAAAAAAAAAAAAAAAAAAAACCTGAAGAAAGGAAGATAAGAAGGAAGGAAAACTGATAAAACTGTGGTAGTTGAACCATTAGACTCTGGTGTTTGATTAAAACTTGTATTTCGAAAAACTGACTCAAGATGCCACTGAGGGAAGATTCTGGGGTCCAGCCCTAAGGGGCACTTGGGGGCAGATCTGCTTCCACTCTAAGGTATACAAAGCAGTCTGAGCACTTCCTGGGCTCCTGCTGTTTTGCTGCCATTTATGTGGTTGCCTGTGGTGCTATCTCTCTGCTTGGATTTATGAATAGGAGCTAGCTTCTACTGCCCTGTGATGGAACTTCTCTTGGATCTATAAGCTGAAATAAATCTCTTCTACCATAAACTGTGTTTGTTATGGTTTCCCAATCCAGCATCATGGAACTGACAACAACAGAAATTTTATACCAAAAAGCAGTGAAATTGTTGCATGATGAATGTGGCCAAGTGGATTTTGGTCTTTTGGAAAATTTTGTTCTGGAGGAATGGACAATGATGTAGTACTTACAAATGAAAATACTTCAAAGAGTGTTAAGCCAGGATTTGGGGGTACTTTGGTGAGTGTTTGAAAATACTGAATGAAGAAAGAATTATATTTGGAGTCTTTACATATGTCCTCTCAAAAGGAAAGGAAGGGAAGACAGCAGAGAACTTGGAACTGGACCACAGGAATGAGGCTTGGCTGCACTCTTCTGCCCAAGCCCTAAGAGGTTGATGAAGTTTAAATTTGGATATACCAGGACAACAATGGTACCGTGGAACACTGATGGCTTGGTATGGAAATTTTCCCCATCTTCTCAGCCAGCAGGAAAGGTGGAATTGAGCCGGACATGATGGCACATACCCTTAATGCCAGTACTTGGGAGAGAGTGGTAGGAGAGTCACTGTGAGTTCAAGGCCACCCTGAGAATATAAAGTGAATTCCAGGCCAGCCTGGGCTAGAGAGTGAGACCCTACCTCGAAAATAAAAATAAAATAAAATAAAATAAATAAATAAAAACAGGATTGGTGGAATTGCACATTAAGAGACTCATCTCTGGCCACTGGTTATGGATATCAGACTTTAATTGAAAACATTTGATGATTTCTTACGAATTATTGATTTTTGTATTGGTCCACTTTTTCCTTGTTATGCATTATAACCATGGGAAAGGTTATTGTGTGCCATTATATGTTAGAAATATAAACTTGATTTTACAGGATTCACAGCTGAGAGACAGTCTTGAATCTCAGATGAGATTAGGATTTTGGAAGTCTGAAAGTTGTAAAGAATATGGGGAACTTTGAAGTTAAACTGAATAAAAATTTCAGTATTAGATGGTTTTGAATCTAGTGGGGGCCAGGGGCTGAATATGGTAGTTTGATTGTATGTCCCCCAATGGACACAGGTATTATATTAAAACTTGGATTCCAGCCACCAACTAGGGCCCTGATATTGGAGTCCATCCCTACGGTGTGTTTGCTTGGCAGGTCTGATTGTAGCCGACAGGTGTGCAGAGCTGTCTGAGCTCGGTCTGGTTCCCTACTGTTTTGTTGCCAGTTTTGTAGTTTCTTATGGTCCTGGTTGTTTGGTGGTATCTCTCTGCTTTGATTTATGAATCAAATTTATGAGTTAGTTTCTTCGCCATTTGATGGAACTTCCTCTGGATTTGTAACATTGAAATAAATCCTTTAGTACATAACCTGTGTCTGGCTTGGATCTTCATTCCAGCAACATAGAACTGACTACAACAGAAAGCATGCAGAATTTTCTAGACCTATTCTGACCCAGAGTCCAACATTTTCATTGAGTTGTTGAGCACAAGCAACCTAGCAGAAACATGTTGCCCACCTTTCTCCCTGGATGTTGCAGTCTTCAAGCATACTGTTTAAAGTGTCCTCCATAACAGGTGTGAAGTTCAAGCTTCATACATGCAATGTGTAAACCCATAGAAACTTATCAAGGAAGATATAACTTAACAACTGGTACATGTTTAATTTCCTTTTTTTTTCAAGCAAATGCTTTTTTTATTTTCTGATAAGAATGATATTTTAGGGCTGGAGAGATGGCTTAGCGGTTAAGGCACCTGCCTGCTAAGCCTAAGAGCCCAGTTCCAATCTCCAGGTCCCGCATTTAGCCAGATGCAGTGACACAAGGGCGCAATGCTGCACTTGCCCACAAGGGGGCGCACACATCTGAATTTCGTTCATAGCAGCTGAGTGACTGCTGTCATGCCCATTCTCTATCTGTCTCCTTCTCCCTCTCTCTCTGTCTGCCTCTCTCTGTGTCTCTCTCCAAAAATAAAAAAAAATAAAAAAAATTAAAAAGGAATAATATTTTAGAATTGGTAGACAAAGGAAGAAGGTTTGGTTTTCTTTTGTCTTGTTAAAAAAAGTAAAAAAATAATAATAATAAAGTCTTTTCTTCCTGGGGAAAGACCAACTTGTATTCCCATCCAGCCTTTTTTCCCTCTTCATTCATTATATTTTGCATGTGGGTCTGGTGATTGTTAATTCATACTGTCATGTTTAAGGCCACTTGTGGACATAAAGAATTCACGTTGCCACAAAGAGCTTTTGCTTGGGATTTTTATTCTTGTCTGCTATTTTTTTTTTTTTTTTAAAATGACACGTGCAGTGCATTTTGGTTTTGTAGATAAACACTTACACCTACTCAGACATTATCAGCTTTTAACAGGAGTGACATTTTCTGCATGGTGTTTTATGTAATTAACCAATTCAGTTATCTCCAGAAGCAGAAAAGAAATGAGTACCTAAGGGTGAGTGGCTACTATTTGAGATGCTGTGTATTGCTCATTTGGAATACACAGTCTATATTGAATATAGAAATTAAAATTAATTACTGCCAATACAACTGGTATACAAGATAAAACTCATTAAATATCAGAGAAATATAATCCATGTATTAAATTTTTAGGACTGGTATCATTGGACAATATGTTCTTAAAGGCATTGAATGTGAGGAATCATAGTAAATGATTCCTTACAAACAATAACAGAAAATTTACTGCATTGTACTTATTACTGGATTATACTTTCTTTCTGTAGCACACAATGAGAGAGCATAGAGACAAATCCCTTTTTAGTAACCACAAAAAATGAACACAGAAGGTGAACAGTGCAGTCTAAAATAAATCCAGTGCAAAAATTGGTTAAGGACCAATATCCTAAATTTTGTCTTTTGGAAATTGAAGAATAAAGTCACATCATACAAAGATGATTCATTAAAAAAACAAACAAACAAACAAACAAACAAACAAAAAAAAAACTGTCTCATCATCACCAAAAGACAGGAACATTCAAAAATCCATGGATTTTATTATAAAAGTTCCTGTGACCAAGTCAAATAAAGATATCTTTAAAAATAAACATGAGTTCTGAGGAGTATATGAAGTATAGAGAATAGAAGAGTATTTAAATTTGAGAGGATTTTTTTCTCTGCAGTAGGTCTGACATAATCTAAGGAAAGAAGTGTATCATTTAGAGAGGACCAAAGGTAAACAATAATATTTACTGTGGAGGACTCTGCTGTTGGTTTTGCTGTTAAACATGAAAGACTATGTGGTCAAAGGCCTGTGTGGTCAAGACCTCCGTAAAGTTTACAAATGCACTGGAGCAATCATTTGTATTCTGACAGGGAGCTAAGGGAGAGAGATTTTATGGAGGGATGACACAGAAAATGTTTAGAATAGTAGATGAGAAGTGTATTTAGATGGCATTGAAACTTAAGAGAAAGACACACAGCTTAAAAATGCTGTTCAATTTAGTAGGAGTATCAGGTGAGGTAATAGAATTCCAAATTTATAAAGTGTAAAATATGAGCACACCCATCTATCAAAAAAAAAAAAAGTCAGCTATTTTGATTTGGAAAGAGACATATGGAAGAAAATGAGGCAAAACCACAGAAATTTTGATTTCTTAATTTGTTTGTATGGAAATGAATTGTGAATTTACTTTTCTAAGGGAAAGTAGCCAGAGAAGAGGAAACTTACATAATTGCTGGCGACAAGATTCCAGTTCCCATTAACTTACACTTTTGTGTATCCCCAGGGGATCCTAGTAGAGAGGTTCAGATATTTAATGGCTAGCAAAGCCTCCATCTGGGCAGGGGATGAAAAATCAGTTATTGAACAAATTCTGACTTCTTCATTTTATGCTAAGCTTTTTGTGGAGGGCTTGGAATCTAGGTTATAAGTGTTTATACACATTGTAAAGGACATTCAGTAAATTAGATATAAGGTGATGAATTATTTTTCCAGTTCAGATGTGCTATCACCAAATGCTTAGCATTTTTCTGCAAATGAAAATAAAGTTTCAGCAATGGGAATGTACTCTTTGAAGGGATACAATATGGGTTCTTATAAACATAACATTTAGCCTGTGAAATCATCAATATTAATTTTCCATTTTAATTTTAAACTAGGCAGAAGATAAATGTCTCTGAGGAAGGCATGGATTCTGAGCTTTTGAGAATGGAAAGAAATACTGCAGGCCCAACACTCATACCCATGTGCACACTTTGCAAGCCATCAAGTATCTGAGCCTTCTTGGCCTGGTCCCATATCACTTTCATTTTTTTTTTTCCTCCCATATCACTTTCCTGTTGACCATTAGGCTCCCCACTTGCTGAGTTGCACCCATGCAGAATAAACATTTTTTTTTTCCCTGTAATATACAGAAATAAGTCTGGAGCAGAAAGAATCCTTGCATCTCTCATGTGGAATGTCAGCTTTTATATGACAGACTCTTCTTTAAACTAGATAAAATTATTATGAACAAATGTACTATATAGCTCTCTATCATAACTGTATTTTCTACATATCTATAAGTACTATAGACTATATAACCATAACAAGACAGATGAGAATATAAAAGTTGAAATTTTAACTAAAAAGACATTTAATAGAAAATATTAATGTATATGGTAGTGAAAAAAAAAATAAGGCTTAGTAAATTACCTAATGCATTTACACTGAAAAAAAAAAAACAAGCAACGTGCTACAAATATGATTAATTAATATTTACCAATGTACAAATCGGAACAGGTCTGGAGAGATGACTTAGCTGTTAATGTGCCTGCCTGCTAAGCCTAAAAATGTCAGTTCCAATCTCCAGGTCCCACATTTAGCCAGCTGCAAATTGATGCAAGGGTGCAATGCCACACAGGCCCACAAGGGGGCACATGCACCTGCAGTTCGTTCTCAGAGGCTGAGAGGCTGCCGGCGCATCCATTCTCTGTCTGTCTTCCTCTCCCTCTCTCTCTCTCTAAAAAAAAAAAAAAAAAAAAAAAAAATCAGAGCAG
Organism: Orientallactaga sibirica; assembly: GCA_036365145.1. Taxonomy (NCBI): domain Eukaryota; kingdom Metazoa; phylum Chordata; class Mammalia; order Rodentia; family Dipodidae; genus Orientallactaga; species Orientallactaga sibirica. Next base: position 28,552,326 of record JAEOAD010000024.1, read on the forward strand.
TTGAAGGGAGTAGCAAACTGGGTGAAATGATGTCTAGAGATTAATGTTACTGTCTGTAGGTCCTCTAAACAACAGTGGATAAGAAATGACAACTGATAGGCTGGAGTGATGGCTTTATCAGTTAAGGAGCTGACCTACAAAGACAAAGGACCCAGGTTCGATTCCCCGGAACTCACATAAGCCAGATTCGCAAGGTGGCACATGTGTCTGGAGTTTGTTTGCATAGGTTTGAGACCCAGACATGCCAATTCTCTCTCCATCTCTCTTGCTCTCTATGTCTAAAATAAATAAAAATTAAAAATATTTTTTAAAAGAAATGACTACTGATGAAATAGTCATTATCTCCAGCTCTTTTCTTTTAATGATATAAAATACAGACTTTTAGTGTCTAATGCAATCATGTTAGAGAAGAGATTTTTATGCTCTTCTCTATGAATGCATTACCATATATTATGTTTCGGCCTTTAAAATTGTTGCCAATTGCTTTCTGGGTAGTTTTGAAGAGGAATTATTTAAACCTTTCCAAGGTAGATGAACAGCTCTTCCTGCCAACAAAAGATTCTCTTATATTTCGTATAAAGATTCAGCTATAATGGAGATATAAGATTTCATGGCTCTTTCATGTTAAAAGATTTTTTTTTTTTTTTTTTTTTGCCTGTTTGTAAGGTGTGCACTTTTTTTGAACTGGTCTCAAGTCAGTATACAGGCAAAGCCCAAGCTGCCTCCACATCTCAACCCACTCCCAGGGAGACCAAAAGCCTTCATACATATTAAGTTGGGGGTAAAAAACAGGGGATCACTATGCTGGGGACTGAAAATAAAAAAATAAATAAAATTTATTAAGGCAAAAATTTAAAAAAACCGTAGTTCATAATTTAAACAAAAGTAGAGTGGGGGTGGTTTTTATGAGGGAGAGGGACTTTCTGTAGCAGTGTATCTTAATGGATACTTGGAATGACATTAAAAAAAAAAAAAAAAAAAAAAAAAGGAACAATGTACAACCAAAGTCCTTGGGCCATATTCTGGAAATTTGGATATGCTTTCTCCACGACTACTGTCACCTTCACCATGCCAGTTTTTAAGTCTTATGTCAAAAGCTCCAAAAACAACAACAATAACAAAAACAAATTAAAAAAAATAAAATAAAATAAAATAATAAGGCCATGCTAATGTTATCTGGTTTTCTGTGCGTTAGGTTTTGTCAAAAAAGGGCATCAAGCAGCTTGGTAACAGTCCGCCTAGAAGCATTTGTGGTGGACAATGGAGGCCAGACTCGTCTTCCTGCTTGCTGACCCACATCTGTTGGAAGGTGGACAGTGAGGCCAGAATGGAGCCACAGATCCACACACAGTACTTGTATTCAGGGGGAGCAATAATCTTGACTTTCATTGTGCTGGGCGCCAGGGCCGGGATCTCTTTCTGTATCCTGTCAGTGATGCCTGGGTACAAGGTGGTATAGTTTTAAAAATACAGAAATTGAAAAAGCCCACGTGGTGACGCAGGCCTTTAATCCCAGCCCTGAGTTCCAGGTCACCCTGAGAATACATAGTGAATTCCAGGTCAGCCTGAGCTAGACTGAAACCCTACCTCGAAAAACCAAAAAAAAAAAATAAATAAATAAATAAAAATAAATAAAAAAAAAAATTGGGGACAGGCATGGTGGCACATGCCTTTAATTTCAGCACTCAGGAAGCAGAGGTAGGAAGAGGACAGCTGTGACTTCAAGGTCACCCTGAGACTCCATAGTGAATTCCAGGTCAGCCTGGGCTACAGTGAGACCCTACCTCAAAAATAAATAAATAAATAAACAGTAATAGTATCTTAAGGGAAACTGTAATTGTGTGTATGTGTGAAACAGGAACTGAACCTAAGCAGCTAGGCCTTATAAACACCTTTAACCACTGAGCAATCTTCCCAGCCTATTAAGGTATATTTTTTATAATTGGTGATAATAATTTCTATGCTCACTGAATGTAATATATCATTAAGTTCATGATTAATGTTTTATTTTCAAAAATGTTTGGTTTATTTATTTGAGAGCTACAGACAGAGAGATAAAGAGGCAGATAGAGAGAGAATGTTTGTGCCAAGGGCTTCTAGCCACTGCCAACGAACTCCAGATGCATGTGCCCCCTTGTGCATCTGGCTAACTGTGGGTCCTGGGGAACTGAGCCTCAAACTGGGGTCCTTAGGCTTCACAGGCAAGTGCTTAACTGCTAAGCCACCTCTCAGCCCATGATTAGTGATTTTGGAATAGTTGTTAAATTATATTTATATATTATATTTATATACTTGAGTAATGATTTTAAATGTTGAAAGAGATATATTTTTTTTAGAACTCTACTACCTTGATGAGACTCAGGAATTATAATGTAGTTGTGAAGTGTACTTTGATTTTTCTTTAAATCTCTTTATGAATTTTAGAATGTACCTTGACTATGTTTTCAAGTACAATTTTAATGTTCATTAAACTATGGGTGTTTTAATAATTGCATACTAGTAGTTCTCTTTAGCTTACTATTTAACTGCAATAGATTCTCATGAACCATGAGAAAGATACTCTGCTAGTAAATATATCACAAAACACAAAATTTGTTTAAAGATGACACATATTTTTTGTATACTGCTAAATTTGTGCATTATTTGCTGTTTTAAACCTTTAATGCTAATCATGAGTATTTCTGCTGAAATTATACAAAGTTAAGTAAGCATGGACAGGAAGCATGCATCCATAACCCATATGTTTTCCTGAAATATTATATTAATTTTTTTGTTCAGTGTTGAAAGAAGTAAGAAATTATTATTGCAGTACAGATAATAAAAAAGACATTAGCTTTCATCATAATATCCATCAATAATTGCAAATCAAATCTCCATAAATATGTAATGTCCTGCTGGTATTCCATAAAACAAATTATATTGCTTAGTCCCCAGCACTGTATGAACTGTGATCACTGACTAGATGAGCCCTAACAACCCTGCCAATACACATGAAAATACAGCATTTCGGATATGCATTAAAAAAAAAGGCAGTTAATTAAAAATACTTATGGCTCTGGCTGGAGAGATGGCTTAGCGGTTAAGGCTCCTGCCTGCTAAGCCTAAGAACCCGGTTCCAATCTCCTGGTCCCACATTTAGTCCGATGCAAAGTGATGCAAGTGTGCAATGCCCCACTTGCCCACAAGGGGGTGCACGCATCTGGATTTTGTTCACAGCAGCTGAGAGACTGCTGGCGTGCTCATTCTCTATCTGTCTTCCTTTCCCTGTCTGTCTGTCTCTCTCCAAAAATTAAATATATATATACATATATATATATATATATATATATATATATATATGCTTATGGCTCTGAAATTTAAAATGTATGTATTTAAAATATAATGCCATTCTGTCTTTATAAAATTACTCAATTATATTTATGAGTTTTTAAATTATTTTATTGACTGTTTTTGATGAATTTGTCAAAAGAATTATCTGGTTACATATATGATATGAAGTGTTACATATTTTCATTCAAATGAACAAAAATGCTGTCTGGTTATCAAATGAAACATGCATATGAGCAAAGTTTTTAAGAATTTCTTTTTTATTCCAATGTCTCTCTTGTGATTGAAATAACAAGAGTCTGTCTGTCCTTCTCTAGCAACGAGCATGACTTACTTATTTAGCATGTTAGAAACTTTGAAAGAAGTAGAGCACTTATACCTGGAACTGGGAAACAAGTCAGAACCATATAAAAAGAAAAGAGTTCACTCTCTAACATCAAGGTCCCACCAATAGTGGGATGCAAGAGGGCCTAAAAAGTGAGTTTAGTAAATATATTTTAACACATAATATTTTATTATATAAATTTTAGTTTTCACTATATAACATTCAATTTTGTTAGTAGAAAAATGCACCCTACTTAATACACAAACCAAATGATCCTCTATACAAAATACAAAACAAAACCCCCAAGGAATGCATTCAGATGCAAAATAAGTAGAAGAGCAAAACACAGACATAGTAGAAAGCAACATAAGCAGCTGTGGTGCCAAGAAATTGGAGGAAAGATACAACTCTACGTTATGATGAAGGAGAATATGTTTTTTGTGGAGGAAAAATACTCTGTTAGGAAGTTAACCACTCATGACTTTATGGAAAGAGAATAAAGGCACATCTCTAAACTTGAATGCTCATCGCTTACTTCATCTGCTTATAGCAGTAAAGATATTTATAAGTAGAGTTTTATTCAGTTCATTTATTTATTTTGATTTTTCAAGGTAGTGTCTCCCTCTAGCCCAAGCTGACCAGAAATTCATTATATAGGTTCACACTGGCCTCCAACTCATTGAAGTTCTCCTACCTTTGCCTCACAAGTGCTGGGATTAAAGGCATGTGCCACCAGACCCAGCAATAAGTACTGTCTTTGGCATTATTGCATATTTTTAGAACCCAATTTTTTTCTTAGAAAACTTATAACTCTAATTAGATAACTGATATTGTCACCTAACAGACCAAAGACCATTGGGGTACATAATTATTAATATTACACAAATTATCACAATCTATAGTCAACTGCAGGATATGAATGAGTGGGTTTAAGATATTTAGTGAACATTTATTTATTTTCTGAATATAAATATATGTTATAGGTAATTTACTTGTAATAGCTAATTTAAAACAATGAACTTAGAAAATATCACCTTAAGCAAAGTTACACAGTATAAGACAGATGTCGCACATTTTCTCTCATATGTGGCTCCTAAAATAGACCAGCTGAAGAGGAGGACAAAGGCAGTAAACATGAGGACTATGGGTGTGTAAGTAGAACGAGACCAGGAAAAGTGGAAACAGAGAGGGAGAAGAGGAGGGTTTCCAGAAAAACTAGTAGGGGATAGGTGGGCGGAAGAGTCAGAGTAAAGGAGGGTGGTGAGAGGAAAGACACAAAACTCAAAAGACTACAGTAGTTTAGCATTATACAAGATTTAAAACATAACTAAGGAGGTGGTTGTACCAGACTGAGTAGCTGCCCAGTAGAAGGTAAAGAAAGCTTAATCCTAAAACTGCTGGCTCGGGCTTATGAATCGCAGGAACAGAGCTGGGTTACTCTCCACAGTAAGAAGTTGGCCAGGGAGACTCATGAGGCCACCAAAATAATGCTGGTTATTGTCAAGCACTTGGTTACCCAACAGAGCTAAAAGGTAAAACCCTATTGCTGAAGACACAAAGGTTGCCCTCTCAGGACACCAAGAGACCATGCGGGAACAAAGAAGGAAGTCAGTCCTTTCCTGGCAACCCCTCAAGGTGCTGGAAGGTGCTATGAGGATTTCTGTGTGACAACTTTCACCAACAGCACGAATAAGCAGGACATCCTGCAGGCTACACAACCTATCAGACAGACAAGAAGCACACAAGTTTTGCAATAGTGGCACACAGGTTTTGGAGGTAATCAACTTCCCTCAATTGGATATTAGGCCCACTCAGTGAGAGAGAACTTGTAACTGGTACTGAGGAACCAAGTTGGCTTCCACGGGCACAAAGGTCATGGCCATGAGAGACTAGCCTTCATTGTTCTCTGGACAACTTGAATGGGCATCGTCATCTACATGTCTCTCAAAATTACATGCATAGCACTACCCCCTGAATAAGAGCTGCTCTCAACCTCAGTTGGAGAATCTGCTTTCTTTTACAGATGACATAGAATACTGGGGGGGATCCAATATCCATCAAGTTGACAAGAAAAAACAGTTCACTGCCCACTGTGGGATGTGCCACTTCTACGGTAGTCACCAGGGACTGAAAGAATCCACAGAGGAAGGAGTGATGAGAACTGACACATAACAGAAGCACTGTCTACAGAGAACTCAGAACCAAGAACAAACTGCTAATACTGTGAATGCTCAGGACCTGTGATGGAAGAAGGGTGTGAAATTTTTAAGAGCCACAGGGTGGGTAGACATATCGTGAGGCACACCCCTGCCCACCGATGGAAAGCAGTCCTAATTACCCTGAAAGGAAGCCCAAGGGACTTGCCTGAGAAGGGCCCTCAGGGAAATAGAGACTGGCTGGTGGAGGGGACACAAGACTATCACCTATGTAAAATATATACGTTTATATAAATTTAAAAAATAAATAAAATTTAAGAAAGAATATGCTTTGACAAAAGTGAAAATTCTCTACTTAATTTTTATATACTACAAGCAAACTTTGGTGGGGATGGACACATCTATGAACAAGACACTCTTCCTTGTCTGGGTTACCATGTCTGGCTAGACATGATGTTGTCTTCCTTCCCCTGCCAGAGACACACTGAGAAAGAGTTACTATTACAGACACTAGCTCCTTCTTTGATAAGAAAATTGCACCTATGTTGTAACCGAAATTGTGATGAATTTGCATTCCAAACACCTACATATCATGGGGAATGTTGGAATTGCCTGGTTAGGATACATGAGGTGAATCATATCATTGTTTTATTTTGTATCCACCTCTGTAAAAAGCTATATTTACATCTACAGTGCTGAACAGTTAATTCAAATAAAGAATTTAATTATTGGAAAATAAGCAGGAAATATGCAATGTGATAGATTATCTCAAACTTCCTTGTTTTCTCTTTCTCAATCACAATGGACAGCTTACTGCCCTTTGAACATCAAGGCAACATTCTGAAGATCTTTGGAGCTTGCATTTCCTCTTGAGTAAGTTTTTTCCCCTGTCTTCCCTTGAGGCAATCCCTGGACGTTATTTGGTTTAGTGTTTCTTTCCAGGACTGCACCCACCACAGTTGCCCTCTGTCCCCATGTACTATCCATGCTTTAGGTTTACTTATAAATCCTGCTACTCTGCTACAAATTCCATGTTTCCATATTTCTTTATAAAATTCTGGATCAGATTATGTCTACAATGTCTCACTGTATTAATGTGTACTAATTTAACTTGTAAAATTTCTTTTCAGACTTTATTGCATTTTCTCTTCGTTTATCAACTCATATTTCTGTGATATAAAAAAGGTTTATTTGGGTTTATCCTTCATAATATTTGAATTAATTTTAACTCCCTTGATTTCATGTGTATGTGTGTGTGTTGTTCATGAGTATATATATATATGTTCATGTGTATGTGGGCACATGTTGTGTTGGGGTACATAGACACATGTGAGTTACCTGCATGTGGAGACCATAGGACAAGCTTTGGTGTTTTCTTCAGGAATTCTGCTCACTTTGTCTTGAGACAGTATCTCTCATTAGCCTGAGATTCAACAATTAGGCTAGACTTGCTAGCTAGTGAGCTCCACAGTTCTAGATCCTTCTGACTTCCAACACTGGAATTATTTGTGTGTGCCACCACACCCAGCTGGCATTTATGTGTTTCTTGTGAAGCTCATTGCTAACTGAGCAACCTCCTCAGCCCAATTTTTACCTCTGGAGACCTTATAGATCCCTCAAGTTTGATCCACTGGACCCAATTCAACAGCTGAGCTTGGCCAGGTGCTTCTATAACCCCAGTCCCATAGGGGAGTAGGGACTACACCCAAATATCCTAACATATTAACACAAACACCGAAGCAAAAGAGAAAAAGAAAAAAAATAATAATAATGGGAAAACAATTACCAAATACACAGAAATAAGAAAGAGCATAAGACAGAAATAAAGCACTGGAAAGATGGTTCAGCAGTTATGACACTTGCCTGCAAAGCCTAATGACCCAAGTTTGATTCCCCAATACCCACATAAAGCCAGATGACAATATGGTACATGCATCGGGAGTTTGTTTGCAGCAGCTAGAGACCCTGCTGTCTCTCTCTCTCTTTCTCTCTCTCTCTCTCTCTCTCTCTCTCCCACTTATCTCTCCTCTCTGTCTCCTTCTACTTGCAAATAAATATTTTTTTTAAACGTCATAAAATTTTGAATCAAAATCAATACAATAAAGCATGCATTTCAAAAAAAGTAAGCTTTCCAAGAAAACTTTTATCTAGAAATTCTCCATTTCTTAGTAGTAACAACTATACAATTTCTTAGTGAATTTAAACTTCCATTATTTTATAAACCACTTCTAAAGTGTCACACTTGATAAAGCTTTTGTGCCACTATAATGTCTATAATTCACCCTCCTGTGTGAAAAATCACAACCTCAATACCTTATTCGCAGTAGAACAAATGTGAGTATTAGATGATGTGGTTGTTTGATTCTGGTGTCCTCATAAACTTATGTGTTCTGAATGCAAGGTTTCCAGCTGGTGGCAATTTGCAAATTGGAGCAATCTGGAGCTTCACCTCCTGTCTGTAAACCAAAATAAACCCTTTCCTTCACAACATGCACTTGGTAGAGTGTTTTCGTCCAGCAACATGAAGCTAACTGTGGTAATGAAATTGGCATCAGTGAGTGGGACTTTTGCTGCTAGAAACCTATTTGATGGTTTTGTCCTGTTAGGACAGATTTGCAGGGGGAATGCAGAAGGTCTTGAAACCTTTTCATTAGAGACACCTTGCAGTGCTATAAGTAGAGCTTGATGGACTATTCTCATCAGAGATAGAAGATGTGAATGCAGTAAGAACTATTGACTATGAGGTTTGGCTTATGAGGGTGAGCCTGGACAGGGTAGAAGCAGTTGTGTGAGAAACTTGCTGTTATGTCCATGTCCAGAGAACTTTTTCTGGGTTGCATTGTATAGAAATGGACTGGTGTGAGAAGAAGGATATGACACCGAAAAAATGAAATCTTTGGGCCAAAATTGCTGTCCATTCACTTACAATTGTTTGAGAAATTAAAACCATTAAGATTGTGCTAGCTGATCTGCAGTGGGATTAGAGGAAGACTGTGGAGTCTTGAAGTAAGGAGCTTGAATGCTGAAGGAGTGTCCTGCTCTTCAAAGCTAGATTTATTTTCCCCCCTGGATTAAAAAAATAATGTAGTCTACCTGGTATTATACAGTATAACAAGTGCAGGAAAGAGACCATCATTGATTGTGCAACATGGTTTTCTAGTTTTTAAGTGGCCATGAGCAGTATGAAGCAGGTTTATTGAATTTCCTGCGTGGAGGTCCGATGGAGCCATGTTGTTGCACTGTGGGTTGCAGTGGAGACCCATTGGAGAAGCCCAGACTATGGGATAGCTGCCAAGGAGAGTTGTATGCACAGAATAAAGTTTTCTGGGTTTGTGAGTGTTCTAGTTGGAGGGGTGGATTTGGAACTACAGAGCCTCAGTACTGGTTAGAATTATCAGACTTGGAGATATGTCACTGACTAGAGTTGTGGGATGTGGAGCTACAAAATTTGATGTTTGCTCTGTTTGTTTTAAATATTGTATTATTTCAATATTTCTTTACTATATTCAATGCCACTATTTGCAGTGTGAATGTTTATTCTGTGCCATTATTTATTTATTTATTTGAGAGAGAGGAGAGAGAGAAGCAGAAAGAGAGAGAGAGAGAGAGAGAGAGAGAGTGAGAGAGAGAATGGATCAACCAGGGTCTCCTGCAGCTGCAAAGTAACTGCAGATACATAACTCCAGTTTGTGCATCTGACTTACATTGGTCCTGGGAAATTGAACCTAGGTCCTTTGGCTTTGCAGACTACTAACCATCTCCCCAGCCCTGTGCCATTATTTTTTAATGGTATTATGACTCAGTTAAAAGACCATGGACTATGGAGATGTTTGAACAACATTGGGATTGATAAAAACTATGGGGATTTTTAGAGTTGGACTCAATGCATTGGGTTTTACATTGTGTATGGTTATCAATTTATGGGGGGTGGGGGAAATGTGGTGGTTTCATTCAGGTGTCCCCTATAAACTTATGTGTTCTAAATGCTAAGTCCTGAGCTGGGGAGATGGCTTAATGTTTAAGGTGCTGCATGCAAAGCCTAAGGATCCAAGTTCCATTCTGCAGGTCCCATGTAAGCCAGATGCAAAAGGTGGCCCATGTGTCTGGAGTTCATTGTCAGTGGCAGGAGGCCCTAGTATACCCATTCTCTCTCTCTCTCTCTCTCTCTCTCTCTCTCTCTCTCTCTCTATATATATATATATATATATATATATATATATATATATATCCCTCTCTCTGTCTCAAATAAATAAATGAAAAAATAAAAATCTAAATGCTAACTATTGAAGGCAGCAACATGAATGTAAAATTGAAAAATAAAATAAAATAAAAATGAAATAAATCTAAATGCTAAGTCCCCAGTTGTGGCAAGCTGGGAATTGGAACATCATGGAGGCAGCGTAATGTTGGGGTGGGCTTATGGGTGTTGTAGCCAGCTTCCCCTTGCCAGTGTTTGGCACACACTCCTGCTTCCTTGCTGTTGTCCACCTGACATTGTCCAGCATGTGATGTCCACCCCTCTGCTCATGCCATCATTTTTACCTGACATCATGGAACTTCCCCTTGGGTCTAAGGCGTTAGCCAAAATAAATGCTTTCTTCCCATAAGGTGCTCTTGGTCAGATGTTTTCTTGGAGAAATGTGTAGCTGACTGCAACAATGATCGGCCTTAGAACAACATCGATAAAATGCCTGCTGGGAAAAGAAACTCAAGTAGGCATAGAAATTACCTTTTATAATAAATGTAGAAACTTTACATGTGCTCTGGTTTGTCATCATATACTAGCGGCTGCATCAATGGTTAAACTGATATGATGCATATTGCTCAAGAAATTTGTATGAACACAAGAATTGTATGCATGTATGCATGCATATGGAAATTAATAGCATTATTTGAATTTTCAGTTAATACTGTTTTGAAAATTGTGTAGATCATATGCACTTAAAGAATGACTAAATAAATATAATCACTCATTTTCACATATATAAAATTTATTTTCTATATTATAGTGAGACATAAATGGTACCAAATTTATCAACTGATTAAAAATATGATTCTACAAAGTCAGTACATGTATATTTAAACAGTAAAAAAACAATATCAGATTCATGCATTTATTGCAAACTATGCAGGGAATTACAGATCTAATATAGACAAGAGGGAGCTCAAACATCAGTTTGCATGCTGTTCTACTCAGGAGAATTTCTGCCATGATGACTGTCTTGATTCTCCAAGGCAGAATCTTATTTACCAGTTTTTGCAAATAGAGTCTGTCACCCTTTTCCCTCATTAGAGCACTCACCACAGTGCTTTGCATTTATTGACCCGGCAGTGCATCTGATCTCTGCTGTCTTTTAGGTACTTGATCTTTTTGCCTGCTCAGCCCTAGTGCTGAAAATAACAACAACAAAAAAATTCATTATAGACCAATAGAGCATCTAAATTAGCCAACTAATGTGTCCATCTATCTGAATGTAAATGAACAGACTCAATATAATTGTTGGTGATTATACGATCTTTCTCACATAGAAAGAAAAGCACAAAATACTTATGTCAGGCATCTTCATTATAAATAAAAAGTTACCAAAATGATGTGGATAAAACATACTGGTTTCTTCAGTATCTTCCTATTAATGCATTATTTTAAAAGTTATGCTTGTGATACAAGGGTGCAATGCTACACTTGCCCACAAGGGGGGCAAACATCTAGATTTCATTCACAGCAGCTGAGAGACTGCTGGTGCGCCCATTCTCTATCTGTCTCCCTCTCCTTCTCTCTCTGTCTGTCTCTCTCTGTGTCTCTCTCCAAAAATAAAATAAATAAATAAAAAATAAATAAATAAATAATAACAAAAAAGTTACACTGAAATAATGATCTACTGTTTAAACATTTTGAGTATGGTTTAGAGACTTAGCAGTCATTGGGAAAGTAGACTAAGGTTAATATATAGATTAAAAGATAATGGGCTCTCCCATGATGCTGACTACTACAATTAATCCAGATATTTATTAAAAAGTCATTTATTTGTGTTAGCATTTTTCCCAAATTTAAAATATCTGATTAGTTTCTCAAAAACACAAGGACAGCTAACATTGCTGGGAGACATCTCTATGGGTGGTATACACTTCATGAAAGGGGTTTTATGTTAAATGAGTTGTGATGTTCAAATAAAGACTGGTTTAATTTTGTTCTCTCTTTTTTTAAGATATAAAAAGACAATACTTGTGCTGATTACCTGCTTTTTGTGGTAATTACAAGACAATTTCCTTTGAACAGTGTCTGTCTCTTAATCACAAGTAACAGCAGGTACTGGGCAATTGATCTGCCACACACCTTAATCTGAGAAACATTCACAAATAAAACTACATTAAGTAAAATGCTAAGAGTTCTAAATGAAATGCTGTTGCTTTTATTTTTATCCACTTGATGTAAAAGGAAAGCTAACTGAATGGAAATGAATTCTAATTGTATATATTCCCATGAATACAGGTTACTTTTGTTGTGGGTTCTTCTTCTTGCTGTTACTGATTGCCAATTTTGAAAATTATATTTCCAGAAATATAGACTAGAAAAATAAAAAAAAATAGTCATTCATCATAAAAAGGCTATTACAACTTTCTGAAGCTGCATGAAATGAAAGCTTTAAATTATTTTAATTTAAATGCTAGGGAACCAAAGGGAGACTGTTGACAAGAAGGAAGGTGACCAGCTGAAGAAGGTGGCATGAGGATGGAAGGAGGGCAGTGTTGTGGTGGGATGAGAATGAAGATTGTTTTGAAAATATTATAATCAAACCCATTGCTTCACATGCTAAAGGAAATAAAAACTAAAGAGAAAAGGCTATAACAGAAGCAAAGAAATGATTTTTGACCTGATGCATTAAAAATGTAACCAAAACAAGTGCATATAAAACATCTGCACAATATTTTGGCAGCATTTTGGGAGGCAGTTTTGCTTATCAGTATTAATTTATTTTAATTAGTATTATAGGGCTGGAGAAATGGCTTAGGGGTTAAGGTACATGCCTCCTAAGCCTAAGAACACTGGTTCCAATCTCCAGCAGTTCCAATCTGCAGGTCCCACGTTTAGCCAGATGCAAAAGTGATACAAGGGTGCAATGACAAATGTGACCACAAGGGGGCGCACACATCTGGATTTTGTTCTCAGCAGCTGAGACACTGGTGGCCAGCCCATCTCTGTCTTCCTCTCCCTCCCTCTCTCTCTCTGTCTCTCTTTGTGTCTCTCTCCAAAAAATAAAACTGAAAATAAATTTTATTATACTTCAACCAGAAATTAAGAAAATAATGTGTCATATGCAGTGTGGCTTACTTATTAGAAATATTCATATATAAATTTATATAATTCCAAAAAAGGCACAAAGAAGCTTCATTAAAGACAATATACAGCAAAGAGAAACAGACACAAGACCATACATTCTGAGACAGTCAACTCCCCAGCCCCTAAGAGGGAATAGGGGTGATTTTATACAAACAAAAGACAAGCTACTGAGTTTTATCTAGTGTTCCCTTTCTTTGTGTGCGATTGATATATGAATAGATTAGTGAGAATCATTACATACTAATGTTTTATTATCTGTTTTCTTCTTAAGAAAGCAAATTTTGCCATGAGTTATCAAGCGTTAGAATCTAAATGTTTATATAAGAAATCATGTCTTATAGGTCAAGCTTCGAATGAGGTGCAGACATTTTTTTTTTTTTTTATTTGAGTTTTGGCTTTATTGTTTTTACAATTTTCTCATATAAGGTGAAAACATTTGAATTAATAAAAATGTTAGAGGTGACATTGGAACATCCTGAGTAGTGTATTTAATAATTTAGACTTATTTATGAATTGAAAGCAGATAGTCTTTGAATCTGCATTCCTACTTTTTTTTTTTTTTTTTTTTTGAGAGAGACAGAGAGAGGGAGAGGGAGACAGATAGAGAATGAGCGTGCCAGCAGTCTCTCAGCTGCTGTGAAAGAAATCCAGATGTGTGCACCCCCTTGTGGGCCAGTGTGTCATTGAGCCTGTGTGTCACTTTGCATCTGGCTAAACATGAGACCTGGAGATTGGAACTGCTGGAGATTGGAACCTGCATTCTCAGGCTTAGGAGGCAGGCGCCTTAACCACTAAGCCATCTCTCCAGCCCCCACTTTTATCAGTAGAAAATTAATGTCATTTTTATATTTTCAAAGATAGTTTATATTTTACATAAAACATACAGAAAAAAAAACATGAAACTTGAACTTCTTATATCAAATAATTGGCAAACTTATGTCTCAATTAAAGAAAAAAATCATAGAATTAAATAGGCAAAGATAACTTTTTTCATAGCCCTATGATGTGTCAAGGAGAAAGCTTAAATTCACTGCAACAAAATGTGGGTATGTGGACTACTGTTGGGTACTGAGGTGATTTCAGAAAACTTCTGAAAGACCATAGAATTCATGTAGTTGGGCCACCTGCACTAACTTAAAAGAGTTTAATAAAATTAGGCTCTCCCAACACACACATTCTCACTGAATGATAGGGTCTCTGTCTGTCTTGACAATTACATTTCAGTGGCTTCTAGGTTATTGAGGAAAGAAACTAAGGCTTGTTAAAACTATCAGGGGAGGGCTGGACAGAATTCTTAGTGGCTAAGGCACATGACTGTGAAACCTAAGGACCCAGGTTTGATTCTCCAGGTCCCACATAAGCCAGATGCACATAGTTGTGCATGCATCTGGAGTTCATTTGCAGTGGCTAGAGGCCCTGGCACACCCATTCTCACTCTCTTTCTCTCCCCCACCCTTCTCTCTGTCTCTAATAAATAAATCAATAAAAACAAATATTTAAATTAAAAAAAAAAACTATCAGGGAACAATCTGTATCTCACAGGAGAAGATGGAGAGATGGCTAAGTGGTTGAAGCACATGCCTATGAAGCCTCAGGACCCAGGTTTGATTCCCCAAAACTTACATAAGCCAGATGTACACAATGGTACATGTGTCTGAAGTTTGTTTACAGTGGCCAAAAGGCATGGTGTGCCCATTCTCTCTCTTACTCTCTCTCTCTTTCTCTCTCTCCCACAAAAAAAATTAAATTTTTAAAGAATATATAATTATAAATTTTATTAAGTAAATGTTCTAAGAAGGAGGACATCAGCAGTCTGTAGGTAGTAAAGGATCAATAGACAGGAATCAAGCTGAGGTGACGTGAGCACTAATAGATCCATCATGAAATACAAGATGGCAGAAATTCAAGCAAATTAAGAGGAGACAACCTTGTGTCATTACAGTACTTCAATATCTTTCCTAATCTCTGAGATGAAAGGATAAAATGTGAAAGATGATAAAATATTCCTCAAAACATGTTTACACACTTCCACAAAACTCAAAAGCTAGCACAGGCAGGACCTAACTACATATGGCATGAATATAGGGGATAAAGCATGTCTGAGCAAAGGCCACAGGACTGGAAACAAAAAAGATCTGTTGCCAAAAGCCAGGAAAGCTAACAGTCACCAAACAGCTCAGGAGCTGAAGTTGAGTCTTGTCTGAACTGCTTCTCTCTGAAGTGAAGATGAAAGTGCTAAAGTGACTAAAAGGGAAGTGTACACTATTGTGTTGATCTGGGAGGTCATTTGTGCCCCCAAATCTCAAATAAATATGCAGGAATGGAGCTATATCTCACAGTGATAGGAAATTCTACAAAATCAGACACAAGTGGATCTTAGCAGAAATTCTGAGGAGAATGAAAAACGAACATTTTATAGAATGTGTATGAAGAGTGGAGAAATCAAATACTATAAAATATATGCACAGTAACTTTGGAAGAACAAACAGGAAATTATGAATTCAAATATTAAAAAAGATACCTAGCCTGCCCCATCCACTGAAAGAAAATTTCTTTTAAAAGTACTAAAAAGTTCAATTTACACGGATATAGAGAAACTGACACCAGGAGTTATAGAATCATATTTAATGCATTTTATGAGAAATAGCTGAAGAGAATGTGAATTTCTTACTTTAATACAATGAAGCCATATCAAAAGCATGGCTAAAAGTTAGAGGAAAGCAAAAGTAAGCTAAAAAAAAAAAAAAAAAAAGGATTTGGGGGCTGGAGAGATTTAGTGGCTAAGGAGCTTGCCTGTGAAACATAAGGACCCAGATTTGATTCCCCAGTACCCAAATAAGCAAGCTGCACAAAGTGGCACATTTGTCTGGAATTCATGTGCAGTGACTAGAGATCCTGGCATAACCATTCACTCTCTTTTTATCTAGCTACCTCTTTGTCTCCATCTCTCTCAAATAAATAAATAAATAAATAAATAAATAAATAAATAAATAAATAAAAATAAATTAATTAATAAAATATTTTAAAATAGCTAGATGATACTAGGGGAATAAAGTGTGCAATAATGGGAAATTAAAAATACAATTTAATCAGGGTCAGATATAGTACATCTTTTGAACAAGAGAAAATAGTAATGTTAAACCAGACAATGTTTCCGCATATCAAAATCAAACTAAAACTAAGATAAGGATACAAAGATATTTGAGATGGGGAGATGGCTTACAGATCAAGGATGCTTGCAACACAAGTGTGAGGTCCTGAAACCACCCAAGTACACTTCATCACCTCCCATGTAAACGCATGGGCTTGGTCACAGAAATCTGTAATCCCAGTCTGCATTCGAAGAGGAGAGAATAACTGGCAATTGCTGGTTTAAAAAAAGAAAAAAAAGTTGAAAATTGCTCTGGTTTGAGTAAGAGGTTGCCTCAAAAGTAAACAGATGAACAAAGACAGGATACCTGATGATGTCCTCTGGTCTCTGCACATGTATGCACTGTACATGTTCATGTGCACACAGGTCTATGCTACATATACATCACATAGTACACTATATGCTATACACTCACAAAAGAGGAATAGAAATATCATCATAGTTGAAATGATTTAAATTTTGTCTCCTGAAATTCATACATTATGGCTCTAAACTGATGTGTCTGTTTTTA
This sequence comes from Orientallactaga sibirica, assembly GCA_036365145.1. Classification (NCBI taxonomy): domain Eukaryota; kingdom Metazoa; phylum Chordata; class Mammalia; order Rodentia; family Dipodidae; genus Orientallactaga; species Orientallactaga sibirica. Next base: position 28,569,135 of record JAEOAD010000024.1, read on the forward strand.
AGCAAAGGGAGTTTAGAAAACAATTACAATTAAATGAAGTCATAGTTGGAACCCTGAGCCAATAGAACTGCATATTTCTGGCATACTAGAGGAGAATGCAGATTAAAAAAAAAAATAAAGGCCATTTGAGGATAGAACAGAAAAATAGCTATATCAAGCAAAGGAGAAAGGCCTCAGGAACAAAAGAACTTGCCAACACCATGGCCTTGCACTTGCATCCTCCAGAACACTGAACAAATAAATTTCTGTAGGATAAGAAAGTTAGTCTGAAATATTTTATCATGGGTACCTCAGCAAACTAATATCATTTGTAAAAAAAAAAAAAAAAAAACTCAGAAAACTATTTCATGAAATTCAAACCCAAATCCAAGAGAGAATTATACTTCTGATGGGGAACTTTCGATACTAGATCTAGGTAAGGAATTTTTTTTTTTTTTTTTATATATGACATTGATTTCCAAAAAAAAAAAAAATAAACCAAATCAAAGAAATAAAACTGCTATAATCTGCAATCAAAAAGTTATATTGACATAAATTATAAATCTAACTGAAAAAACAGCATACATGCCTATGCATAGTGTTTAACTGAGGGAAAGGACAAAAGCAGGCAGTTTTGTGTCCAGTCTTGTGGAGAAACTGGAATACACAGAAACAAAACAAAAGAGTGAAATTTTAAAAAATATATTTGAATAAAATGTATTTGGCTACAAAGTCATAAGGAAAATAAAACCAGGTTACTATAAAGTTATCTTTAAAAAAATTTTTGGTTACTTATTTATTTGAGAGTAACAGGCACAGAGAGAAAGAGGCAGCTAGATAGAGAATGGATGTGCCAGGGCCTCCAGCCACTGCAAATGAACTCTAGTTTCATGTGCCACTTTGTGAATCTGGCTTACAGGGTTCCTGGGGAATCTAGACTTGAACTGGGGTCCTTAGGCTTCACAGGCAAGCACTTAAACACTAAGCCATCTTTCTAGCCCTGACTGTAATTTTTTTAAAGGACCAAAAACAAAGGGCCTGGAGAGAGTATGATGAAGACTAACCTCAATCTTGTCCTGTCTCACTCTCTCTTCTTTCTCCCTTTCTCTTTCTCTTTCTCTCTCTGTTTCTCTTTCTCATTACCTATATTTTTCTTCCTTCTTTTCCCTTGGCACTGACCTATAAATCCCAGAACCAGCATGCTGTTAACATCAACAATGAACTGTTGATCAATAAGACCTACAAGGTTTCCCAAAAGAAGACAGATTTCTGTCAGAGTACTTGATGACCCACCAAAGTTTAATTGTAAGACCCTACTGCTAAAGATACCATATGATGTTGGGATAGAACATGGAGTGACCTGATTGGAATCTGAAAGAGAATCAGTCCCTAGACAGTTAGCTTGTCTAGTTCCAGAAAGTGTTACATGAGTGATGGGGGAAAATGATCAGCATCTGTCTAAGCAACTCGTGGTCTAAGCTACTCAGCAGCAATCAAACTGATGTGATGCTCACACAAGTACAATAGTGGCACACAGCCATGGTGGGTAACCAACTGCTCTTGATTTGGAGAACAGATCCACTCAGTGGAATGCAACCCATATCTGGAATGGTGAAACAGGTCAGAACCATATCAAAAAATGAGCCTGCTCTCCAATATCAAGGTTCCACCAATAGTGGGATACAGGAGGGCCTATACCTATTAAATTCTCTCTAAAATAATGATGGTTATCCATGTATCTTGCACTGACCTCACTCTCCAGATGTACACAGAACCTAAGGAAAGAATCACCCCATTGCACCTCACCAGGGAGGGCACCAGCTGAAGCCATAGAGTTATTGGGGAAATGAGCAAGTGTTCTGCTTTCACTGTGAACTGTTATCAGGCAAGGGTGAAGGAGATGGACACAGTGAACACTAAACTCCTACCAAATCAGATATGAAGACACACAGAGACTCACAAGACCTCGTAAATGAAATAGACCTAAAAGGAACCCAATGTGGCTCAGGAAAAATCATGGAGGAGGGGGTAGAAAGATTGGGTCATTATGCACAGAGACATTGTGTCCTTACGTATGTCTGGAAACACATCCAGCCTATCAGCAAAATAAAACTTTCTGGAAACACAGTCCTGTTCCATTCTCATGTTGACAGTTCACTGAGTGCTACAAAGGCAAATTTCTATACATGTGATTAATCCTATATCTGACAAAAACTAATCAGTTTGGACTATATCAGGCAAAAAATGTTTTTAGGTCATTTTTCTAAAGGAATCAGTTGATAATGATATTACAGAAACACAAATGACAACTGTGCTCCTAATACATTTTTCTTTCATATTATATTTTCTTTTACTTGTAACCAGGATACAAAGATAATAAGTACACTAAGAACCGCCTTCCCTACCTCCACAGTACAGTATACTATGCGCTCCTGGATACATATTATTAACTCACAGGAGCTCAATGTTATTTCATCTAGTCTGTTTATGGCAAAAAAAAAAAAAACATATGCTGTAAAAATAGTCTACTTTTCACTTTCAAACATAAACTTCATTTAGTATTACAAAGCGAAGGTGAAGTGTGTAATAAAGGAAAATTGTGGGAAAGCTTACCAAATCCTGAAAGAAAAGTTAATCAATAATTATGTAATTAAAGAACAAATACCAAATATTTACATTCCAACCTGATACCTGAAAAAACAATTGACACCCTCTATTCTTGTAAAAGAATTTTGCAGAGGAGAATGCTACTGCTGGAACTTACTGTCCTGAGTACATGGAATGTGACTTTTGAATTAAAAGTAGCCAAATGATGTAACAAATTTAATTTTTATAAACTCAATTTCCTTAGGACAGCCTCCCTAGAAAAAGACCTATAAGGTCTTTTAAAAAAAATATTCTATGTAGTTACTTTTTGGTTTATTATTGACAATTTCATGTAAAATATATTTTAATCATAATGCCTTCCCATTATCTTCTCTTGACACTCCCCCCACCCATCCTCCTTCTGCTGAATCTGTTCTTCTCAACTAGTCCCTCTACTACTTTTTGTGTTTTATTTACATTTATTTTATTTTTTTATTAGTTATCCACACATTCACTATGTAAACAGCACATGTTGGTACCATCCTTAGCCTCCTCCTTATCCTCCCCATCCAAAGAAGGACTTTTGAATGCATGCAAGTTATTGGAGAGTGAAAGGAAGAGGGTTGCCCAAAAGAAGAACTGAGGCAAAAGGCCCAGTTGGCCAGTGGAAGGAGCTGTGTAATCCTGATGGTCCTTTAGACTTCCCCTGGCATTCAGTTGGGCATATGATAGAATGTGAACTGGACCAAAAAGACTGTGTAATTTTTGTAGGAAGATACTAGCTAAAGGCAATTTCTCAAGCTGGTCTCAACTGTTGCCATTCCCAGTGGCTGAACCAATTTGAGCTTAAGACTTTAAGAGTGGTTGATACTTATTGTGGCATGTACTAAAGTAATCCCATAGCCTTCCCTTAATCTGCAGTCCTTGTGTGGAGAATTCTGAGAGAAGTTCTTGCAGTATTCTGCCTCCCCCTCATGGGTAAATTACAGAGTAAGGTTAATAGACATAGGCAAAGAGGCTCCAGGGTATGTTTATTATCTGTCTTCTACTAAACCTTCTGTGTTTCTATCAGTGTTTAGACAGCCTGATGAAAGGGAGATACCAGTGTCTGAGTAGATCTGAACTTCTTGATTATCTTGACCTCCTATGTTTGTATATTGATAAAAATTGTCATCACAATTCAACACTTACCCTGTATCACCATATACCACCAAATTCTGAGGATATTTTTTCTAGATTCTCTAAAAGATTTTTTTGTTGTTGTTTTTTTTTATTTATTTATTTTAGAGAGAAAGGGAACTACAAAGAGAGAGAGAGAGAGAGGGAGAGAATGGGCATGCCAGGACCCACAGCCATTGCAAACAAACTCCAGATGCATGTGCCACTGGGGTGGTTTGAATCAGATGGTCCCCATAACCTTAGGTGGTCTGAATGCTAGGTTTTCAGAAGATGGAGATTTGGCAATTAACCTCCCCTGGAGGAAGTGTATTGTTGGGAGCAGCCTTATGTGTATTGTTTGTCACACTCTCCTGTTGCTGTTGTCCACCTGATGTTGGTGAGGAGGTGGTGTCCACCCTCTGTTCATGCTCTCATTTTCCCCCGCCATCATGGAGCTTCACCTCATCTGTAAGCCAAAATAAACCCTTTCCCCACAAGCTGCTCTTGGTCAGGTGTTTTCTGCAGCAATGTGAACCTGACTGCAACAGCTACCTTGTGCACCTGGCTTATGTGGGTACAGGGGTCCAGGGGAATTAAACTTGGGTCCTATGGCTTTGTAGGCAAGTGCTTTAACTGCAAAGCCGTTTTTCCAGCCCTATTCTCTACTTCTCTTTGTTGGACATATTGGGAGATCTTATCTTATTTAACTAAGTTGTGATTTCATTATCATTCAATTCTAGAAATTTTACAATTTTTTTTTTTTTGATTTCTTACACAAACCATTTGTTTAAGAGTGTGTTTTTTTAGTCACTTTAAAGCATTGTGATCTGATATGATGCAAGAAATTACATTAATTTTCCTGAATTAGTGAGGCATGCTTTGTACCCCAATATATCATCTATTTTGTAGAACACTCCATCAGCAGCTGAGAAGAATGTGTATTCTGTGGAATTGGGGTATAGTTTTCTGTTAGGTCTAGTTGATCTATGGTGTTGTTGAGCTCTATTATTTCCCTGATGATTTTCTGCCTGAATGACCTGTCTATTGATGATAGTATAGTATTGAAGTCCCCGACTGTGATGGTAGTGATGTTTACTTCTGTTTTGTTGTCACATAGGTTTTGTTTTATAAACTGTGGTGCAACTATGTTTGGTGCATATAGTTTTATGACTGTGATGTCTTCATGCTGGATCATTCCCCTGATGAGTAAGAAGTGCCCTTCTTTGTTCTTTTTGATTATGCTTGGCTTAAAGTCTATTTTATCAGATATTAGTATAGCAGCACCTGCTTGTTTCTTATTTCCATTTGCTTGGAATAACATTTTCCATCCTTTCACCCTGCGGAGGTGTCTTCCTTTAGTGGTGATGTTGGTTTCTTGAAGACAGCAGGTAGAAGGGTCCATTTTTCTTATACACCATGTTAACTTGTGTCTTTTGATGGGTAAGTTAACACCATTAATATTTAAGTTTATAACTATGAAGTTTGTTTAATCCCTGTAATGATGGTGCACTTTATGGGATTTGATTCTTTCTTGGGTTTTGTATTTTCTGAGCCTGCACTAGTATTTGTTATTATGATCTTATTTTAGGGTCTTGAGAATGGTTGTTTGACTCTTCTGTGTGGATTACTCTCTGAGGTATTCTCTATAAGTTTGGCTTTGTATTCATTTAAACATAGAGCTGACTTTTTGTATGGGAAGTTTTATTTCCACCATGTATTATGAGGAATACTTTCACTGGATATAGTACATTTGATTACAAGCCACAGTTTTGTAGGCTTTGAAGTGTTCCATTCCAGGCCCTTCTGGCTTTCAGGGTTTCCATTAAGAAATCTCAGTTAATTCTGATGGAATTGTATGTAGTGAGTTGTTTCTCTCTTGCTGTTTTAACACTCCCTTTTTGTTTTCATTGTTACAGGTTTTAACTATGATGTACCATGGAGAGTTTCTTCTTTGAGCCTATCTGTTTGGTGACTGTGAGCTTATTTTACCTGGATGGTCTTCTCTTCCACAAGATTAGAAAAATTTCTTTAATAATTTTGTTGAATATGTTATCTATGCCTCTGGCCTGGATTTCCTCCCATTCTGGTATATCCATGATGCAGATGTCTCATCATTTTAAGTTATCCCATGTTTCATTCATGTTCTTTTAACTTTATTTTTATTGGTTTATTTATTTATTTATTTATTTTTTTATTTTTTGAAGTAGGGTCTCATTCTAGCCCAGGCTTACCTGAAATCCACTTTGTAATCTCAGGGTGGCCTCAAACTCACAGTAGTTCTCCTACTTTTATTTCCAAGTGCTGGGATTAAAGGCATGAGCCACCACATCTGGCTCACTTGATTTTGTAAACTTCGTAAAGTTTTTGGATTCCCATTCAATTCTTCTGTCTTATCTTCCAGCTCAGAGGTTCTGTCTCCCACATGAGTGACTGTGTTAGAGAGGGGTTCTAGAGAGGAGTTTTTAACAGTGTATTTGATTTTCATTTTCTGTGGTGTTATTTTGTATCATGTCCATTCCTTTTTTATGATAAAATTTAAGATTGAGGTCTGATTTTCTTGTTGCTTTCTAGAGTGCATTATTGTATTGGAACATTTCTTCATTAAGCTTAATCAGCTAGTTATTGAAATCATCTATTTGTTGACTCACCTTCAATTCATTTATGGTTCTTTTGAAGCTTCTTTGGTTTTCTTCAATTAAATTAAGCCTAGGGACAATAGCTGAGTACTCTAAGAGATAGTTATGCTGAATTTCAGTTATGCAATTAGTGGCTTTTTGATCATTTGCTTCCAGTTCAGCAATTCTCTTGAATGGGGTCACATAGCTTGTTGTGTTTTCATTTTGTGGTTCAATTTCCATTGTTTTATCTGTGATTTCATTGAAGACTTCTCTTGTGGGACTATGCATCCTTGGTGGAAATCTCTTGGTTTTTTGACTCTCAATTTTTTTGTTTGTTTTTTGTTTGTTTTTTTTCATTGAATTCTACCCATCTTAGGCTAAAAGTCTTATTTCATTCAGGAGCAAGCCCTTGCTTGTCCTAGTAGGATCTTCAGTGTGTGTTATGTTTTAAATGTGAACCTGATTGGAGTACAATGGGTTTTTAACCACAAATTGGCAAATTGTGGAAATGTCAAGTACATCAAATATATCAGGTGATTTTGGAGGTAAGGACCTGGGAGTTCAGACCTACTCACTTCATTCATGTGTATTCTTCAGCACAGTGAAACTAGAGGTTAGGGAACCAGGGCCCTGGAAGCTAAGGAGTGGTAGCAAGAGGGCAGAAGGTACAGTGTTCCATGCACCCTCTCTTTCACAGGAGCAGGGATTTGTGGCTAAGGGGCCCATTCATCATGCAGCCTGTTCCTTCAGCACAGAAGCAGGGTACAGGCAGCCTCAAGCCAGCAGCAGGTTTGAAGGGACCATGGAACTGGGAGGTGGGGAAAAATTTAGGAGCTCTGGCCTAATTTCTCTATGCACACACCCTCCAGAGCAGGAGACCCAAAGGGAATTCAATCAGGAAGGCAGAGTAAGGGACCTGCTTCCACAACTCATATCCAGGGCCCAGACAGCCCCAAGCCAGCAACAGAGGTTCCCAGGACCAGGGATATGGAAGGAAGAGAATGAACCAGGAGCTGTTGCCCACTAACTCTGCATGCGCACCCTCAACATCAGGGTGTCTTAGACAATAATTTTTGTTCTGTCCTTAGTTTACTGTTTTCCATCAATAAAAAAAAAGGCTATGCTATCATCTTTAATTTTCATGGCATGGTGATTGTTGATGCAAAGCACTACCTCCAAATTAATTCCAGCACCACCCCTTTAAATCTGCACCTTCAAAAGTACACATGATGAACAATCCCTGCATGCTAACTCTGCACTGTGCAGATGTGGCTGTGTCTGTGTCTATAGTTGCCTTACTGTAAGATGTACCCCTCCTATGTGTCATCATACCATAGCAGACCAAATGTTCTCTGATTCCTTCGATTATTTCACTGCTGATAGAAATGTAAGCAGGATTAGAAGAGCCATGGGTAGAATATATGTCATTTAGAGTCAGGATAAATCACTCTCCTTGGAGAATGGGAGAAATGCAAGGTAAGTGATGATGTCATTGTATCATTGTTCTTAGGTCTCCTACTGTGATGAGGCATTGAGTACAAGTCTTAATATACCTGGTTGAGCTCCATGCTTGCTTCTTGCTTTGCAGTATGTGAAATATAATAATCTTACTTTAGAGCAGACATAGGAGTCTGATACTGATTAAAGTCTATTCCTAAGGTACCTGTGTAGCAGTTTCCAAAGCCATATAAAGTTATTTCTCAGATCTATAAACTGTAAGAACTGCTTTCAACCTCCTGATCACCCCCACCTTCAATTTATTTTATTACTATGACTAAGGTTGCAAAACAGTCTGGTCTTTATAACTACCTATTATTCAATAAGCTAATTACAACAACATTTCATTGTTTACTTCAGAACATCACCACCTATCTTCTTTTGTTACTACTGCAAAGTACTAAAACTTTTTAAAGCCAACCATCTATGGGTTGTGAATCTCACACATCTCTCTCTGAATTGTAGATGTCCATTTCTCACCCACTGCTTTGCATTGTTTGTTTATGTCTTTGCATTGTCTATTTATGTCTTGTTTATAGTAACATTTCCCTTTTGTTGTAAGGATGCTTTCCTCCTGAATTCCTATGCATTCTTCTGATGATTGCATTTTGATTTAATTACCATTTTAGTAATGCATATTTCTTGAATTTTTTGGTTATTATTTATTTATTTATTTATTTTTATATGAGAGTGACAAAGAGAGAGAGAAAGAGGCAGATAGAGAGAGAAAGAAAATGGGCTCACCAGGGCCTCCAGCCACTGCAAATGAACTCCAGATGTATGTGCCACCTTATGCATGTGGCTTAAGTGGGTCCTGGGGAATTGAGCCTCGAACTGGGGTCCTTAGGCTTCACAGTCAAGTGCTTAACTGTTAAGTCATGTCTCCAGGCCCCAAGTACTGGATATTTATTATTCCCACATTCTGAGGTTTTGTTTCAGCATACATACTCCCACAAAACACATGGCATTTTGAATATCCACAACACATAACCCACAATCCCATAAGAAATACCAGCAACCCCATAGGAGAGATCCCAGTGGAATGGGGACAGGGAGGAGGAAAAAGAAGGTACCAACACATGATGTATCCATACAAAATATGTTCTTAATTTAAATAAAATATAGCAACATATCCTTTTTCACAAAACCAACAATGTCTATTAACACAAATTATCATCATGAGATATAGTAATGTAAAAATAAATACCAGAACCTCAAGTTGAAATTGTACATGTATTTTGCTAGGTCATTTCTCCTTCCATATATTTATGTACCGGTTACATATCTACATAAGCAGTCTACTCAAAAGTTTTCCTAAGAAAGTCCTTCTTATATCATTCATAATTCCATATCATAGTTTTTCATAACTCACTTTGAATTCCATCCTTTTTAAAACACTTAATGTGGCCATTGAAAAATCAAATAACTTGAGTATAAAGATAAAAAGTTATTTATAGTGACTGACATTAGGGATTAAATGTGGATTAAAATAGCATTGCATGGTATAATTTTTCTTTACTATGTTTCATCGTAATTGAGCTAATCTTTCTCCTCTTTCTCATGTCCCCGACCCTTGATTTTTCATTATCTCCATGTTTCCCTTCTATTTTGTTGTCAACCAAACCTGTACTCCCTCAAAGTCCCTTTCTTTTTTCTTCTTTCTGAATTAAGAAAGCTTTCCCATTATACTTGGACAAGACTACAATTTAGGAGGAAAGCCATCTAATTTAGCAAATGACCCCAAAGTGCAACCCATGGAAAACCACTTCCATTTTATACAATCGTGAATTTTAATAAAAATACACTTTCAATTAGTGACTTTTCAAATGGAATAACAAAAGCAAACCTAAAATATTTTTATCATATGAATAAATTAGATTATTCTTCGTTAGTACTTTTCTACTTCTTGGTTGCTAATGGAGCCACAATATTTTTAAACAACAATGTACCCTCTATGATCTTAATTAAGATTCAGGGTATAAGAGTGAAAGGTGACCCCGGTTTTAAACAGTAAAATACAGGGAGATACATTGTGTGTTCAGTAAGGAAAGTAAGTCAGTGGCTGTTGATCTCCTATCTGTGCTCACAGAACAGTCAGGAATGCAACACTCCAACAGTTCTTTGCTTGTTCTGTTTTCCTGGTTCACTGTGACATCAGTATTGTGAGGTGTGTGTATATATGTGTGTTTCCATAGAAGTAGTGTCAAAACTCATTAGTCTTTTTTTTGTTGTTGTTTAATGGTGTCCTTCAGTTAACTATATCTCAAAATATTACAGATTGACCTTGCATTTGCTTTTTGTTTATTTTATGTTTATTTGAACATAAATACCATTGGTTTAACACAATATGTACACTTTTTGATAGACACTTGTGTATACTTTAATTTGTGTGGACTGTGTATAAAACACTTCATATAAATTTACATGGTTTAATCTTAATAACAATTCTTGGCGTTGGTATATATGAGTTGTAGAGAAGTTGTATGTATAAATTGACAAGAAATTTCAAATGTTTTTCAGTTCTAACGAGCAATGTGTAATAGCTCCGTTAATTCCAACTTACTTGAACTTTGGAGAGCCTGTTGTGTTACTTTAATTTAGACTTTCTACTGGTATTAGTGAATGGCAGTGTCTCTTTGTGGCTTTAGATTCCATGTCACTGGTAATGAAAAATTTTGAAGATATATTTATGGACCAATTTAATATCAATATTTAATGTAGGATAAATTGTTCTAATTAGTTGTTTAAGTTGAGCTGGTTTGGTTTTCTTTATATACTTACGAGAATCCTTTATGAATCCAGAATGAAGTGTTTTCATCAAATGTATTAGACGTTTCATCTTATTACAAAGAATAACTGAGGGAATTCACTTGTAAAAGATGAAGGGTTAAGTTCCAGAGTCCTAGATGTTCCAATCCACTGGGCCTCTTTTAAGGAAAATAAGTGTTTATGACATGGAGTATGTGTCAAATTACCCAAATCATAATCCAAGAAGCAGAGAGTGAGTGAATGATCATGTAGTCTGATTAAGGACATAAACTTACAATGGCTTAATGCATTTCTCAAAGGTTTCATCTGTCAAAAGTCCTATCTATGCCAATACTACTATCTTGAGGGCCAAAACATTGTTTTTCACTGCCAGAGTTTGAATTCAGAGCCTTATTTGTGTCAAGGAAGTAGTCTACCTTTGAATCACACACCTAGGACAAAAGTGACTGAAGTGTTTAAAACTGGGACATTCTTTAAAATAGGGACATTTGTGGAACACACACACCACAGGATGAGATGTATGTATTACAAGTATTATTTTATACAAATTTCTAATTATCAGTTTTTCTTCATGGTATTTTTATACTGAGCAAATAAAAATCTAAATTTTTATAAAGCATGCATGATATTATGGCCTTTTTAAACCTAATATTTTCATGTCTAATTTTTCTTTAATCAGATTCCACTATAGTTATTCTTTTCACTGGAATTTTATAGCTTTAGTATTACATTTAATTCTCATTAATTTCATACATATTTTTTCTTTAGAATTCCTGATTTGAAAAAAGGCATTTAAATCCAAAATATAATTTATTTTGGATTTAAATGCCTCTTTCTTTTAAAAATAAAATCAATTATAACTAAATAAATAAAACTATATGTTTATTTTATTTCTCTTTTCCATTATTTATATTTCTACAAATTTTCCAATATCTCAATTGTATTGTAACATGTAACTTTACATAGTACAAATATTCTAAAATTTTTCTTTCTTCAAAACTATTGACAATTTTAAGACCATCTTCTTCTCATATGATTTATTACCAGGTTATGAATTTTAGAAGAAAAATATAATCATAAAAATGTCTGTAAATGCATATAATATTTTCTTAATTCAATAGCTCAACTGATATCTTAAAATTGTCAATCAATATTCATACATATGCATACACACTTGCACATACAAAAATGCACCATGATCATGTACACACTTGTTCATACACATCATACACACACACAATTTCAAATAAATAAAAATTATTTTTTAAAATATATACACTGTCCACTAAAATACCAACTCAATATTTCTTCTTTTATTCATGCTTCCACTCAACATACAGGGACCAGAGATGCTATAGGATATCCACATTGTTCCAAGTTTGTCATTTCAGGGGCCTTAAAAAAATAAAAGATCTTTATGACAAATACACTTTAGTCTGGAAAAACTGTACCTTCCAAAGCTATTTTTGTTGTTGCAGAGAAATGTATTGTTTGCAATATTTCCAATACTGTATTAATTTCATGAAGTAAATAACCTTGTCTATAAATAAAAATAACTTTGTATCTGTGTCTCTCACTCAAGTCTTAACATTTTTCTTAGGGTACTTGAATAGGGCATGATTACTCTGCAACACCTCAATATATCATCCTATATTATTAGAAGGTTGTGTAGAACTAAGATATACATCAACAAGACATATACAAGAAAGCAAACCCACAGTGTAATTTCAGAAACTCACTATGCTAAAAATAAATTAGGATGGAATGCACTGGATGTTAGCATTGAAGTGCTCAAAGTATGTTTACTTTGGATAAGTGATTAACATGTACAGATGTAATGAAAAATAGTTTCTCCCAACAATTTTTCTTCTTCAATGTAGCAAAAATATAATATAGGAGACTTCAGTAAATGAAAATATGTTTAGCATTATCTTGTGAAAAAAAATCACAGTGAACACATTAATCTTGTAAGCCCATTTAAAAGAAATAGAATAAAAAGCTTATATAAATACTGAAGGGCATGCTTTGGGAAACAAGAACAAAGAGATATGAGTTAAATTTTAAAAGGTAATATAAACTACACAATTGAGATCTGTAAGTCATTATCTGGGAATAAATCTCAAAAGCTGTTAGCAAAATGTTTTTCTGCTTTCAAGAGGCAAACATGAATTGAAAACTGAATTGCTAAGAGTTAACACTGAAACAAAAAAAATGACAAGATTTCTGTTCTTGGAATGAGCTAATATTCACCTAAATTACTGCATTTCTGTCTCTAGAATAGTTACCTAATATTACAATAAATTAATTTTAATAGCTTTTTCATGGACTACCAAAACAAATGCTGCACTACTGATCTATTCAGCCCAGGACCAGGCAAGTTTATTTAGCCAAAAAAAATAGTATATTTGGGAGATGCTAAAACATATTTTATAGGGAAAAACTCATTTCTTTCCCTAAAAATGAGCGGTTGTTCACTTCATCAAGACCTCTACCCATGTCTCCTAACAATTTACCTCTTTCTGTCTCTTTTTTTCTCTTTCCATGTGCTATGTCATATTGAAGTAGTTAGAGATGTCAATAAAAAAATGAACACTACACAGTATGTAGCAATGAATGACATCTGGCAGAATTTGTGCCCTCACTTTTCACCAGATGTGGAGAGATAGTAATTGCTAATTCCTATCAGATTAAATAGCCCCTACATATTTTTTTTTAATTCCCAGTAACTGACAATAAGGAAAAAAGAAATCATTGAGTAGCTGTGATTTCTATTCTCTGGTTGTCCCTGAGAGCTTCACAAAGCACCAGCATTCGGCCTTAACAGCTGTTTTAATCACCAGGGTATTTTAAGAGCCTTATAAAATAATAAAGCCCCTGTGAAAATTAAAACACTTTGTAATGCAACTTGGTTGTTTGCTCCTTTTAGCTAACTTTTTTTTTTATTTTGTTTTTTTTTTTCCTTTTTGGAAAATGGCTTACTATGGTGTCCAGGCTGACCCTGAATTTACTATGCACATCAGAATTGAGTGCACTGTCAGTGTAGCCCAGGCTGACCTCTAACCTGTTATCCTCTTACCTCAGTCTCCTAAGTTCTGGAATTATAAACATGGCCAACATACATGTCTTTTCCTTCTTGTTCTTTTTTCAATATAGACAAATGATCAGATAGATAAATTACATGGAAATAAGATGGAATGATTGGCAAATAAAGGTAAATAGATCACACATATCCATGTACATGAGTGGTAGCTAAATACTATATGGTTGACAGATGACAGATAGATGGAATGCTATAAAACATCCCCACTGTCATACGTGCACATTTTCAGTTACCTCACTGGAATTTCATTTGAGTTCCATTAGTGGGAGCTAAAGAATCTCCTTGACTTTGAAGCAATGTGCTGCTTGTCTGGGAAACACCTGTGTGCTCAGTAGTGGGAAATGTAATTGTTCCAAAAACAAGACCAAAATAATTACAGTACAATGCAAATAAATCAAAGAAAACAAACTGTAAAGCATTTTAAGACAACTTGTAAATTCTTGCCCCATATCTTTTAGATGTTGTGGTAGTTTGAATATATGTCCCCCAATATATTCAGTGTTTTATTGGTTATAGTTTGCATCTGCAATCACCTTGCTAGAGGCAATGTCACTGGGGGCCGGTCTTAAGGTGTGGTGGTGGGTTTCAGATTCCATTGTAAAGATATGCAAAGTGTAGCCCGCAATTTGGTTTTTCTCTCTCTTGCCTGGTCCTGTGAGAGCAGGCCCCTTCTCTTGCCATTATGGAACTTCCCCTGGATCTGTAAGCTTCAATAAATAATATCCCTTCCTCCATAACTGGCCTGGTCTGGAAGTTCATCTCAGCTAACCTGAAGCTGTCTGTTACAGATGTGTATGTCTTTGAAAGCTTCTTACCAAATTTTCAAGCCAACAATGTCTTTCACAAGGGTCTTTAAGCTTTTCCTGTAAATTTCAAGATATTATCATGGAAAATGGTATCCCTTTCTGTAAAGTTCTGTGGGATAACTGCAAGCAGTGGGTTCCTTGTTCCAACTTGATCACTCCTTGTCCTGAAGATATAAGAAAGCTTACTCATTCATTTTGTGTGTTCAATTAGCAAACTTTTTCCCAATGGATACAGATTAGAGGGCCTAATTCTTCCTAAAGAATTTACTTCCTGAAGTGGTTAAGTATTATTAAGTATTATTCAGAATGTCAATTTCATATTAGTTCTTTAATAAGATACTATTTAAAATGAGTAAAGCTGCCAGGAGTGGGCAATTTTGCTAACTGATTGATATCTGACAGTCCCCTTCCCTAATGCGTGTTGCCTAGAGAGGAAAGTGTCAACCAGGCAGATATATATATATATTATTTTATTTATTTATTTATTTATTTATTTATTTTTGTCAACAATCCAAACTGTCAAATTTTGAACTCTACATGGTTGCTCTGAGGGAACTCCACCTGTAAAGACCACTGTGACAACAGTTCTTGTTGAATCCATGACTTCTGCCTTAGTAAGCTTTGCTGTAGGCACCTCCCTTTCCACACCAGGGTGAGAAGACTTTCTGTTGTAAGACTCAAGGGACCTTCTCTTAAATCTTTATCACGGCTTCTCTGGACTTTGTGTCAATAGTAGGTTTCACGTCAATAAGGTGGGGCAGGGGTGAAATCGACTGCCCTAGTGGCTCAAGTTTGAAGGTGAAAAAACAGAGGCTGCATCTCTGTGGGCCTTGAGATTAGTGAATGCGTGGACAGTGACTATGATGGTGAAACATCACACAAGGTCTGTGATTGTGGTGTTAGAAGCTTTGTGCAAGTGTGCTGAGGTAGGATAGGACAATGCTAGCTCCTTTTAGGTAGTCCAGGAGATGCCACCCCACATGACACCTGGAACAAGAATGGAACTCGTGTCTGATCAAGACTGATCGGTAGCACCTCAGTCTGTCCACATCTAGGACTAGATAGATACATGGCTCAGGTGGGCTGACTCTGATGTGTGCCCTCCAAATCTACAAACCAATTGAGTCTTCTGCTTGTATATAAAGGGTCTCATTGTCTTCCTGTCTTGCTTTCTTCTCTTTGTGGGATTATCTAGACTTACTGTGCTGCTTGTATACAGGTCATTCTGGCTTCCCCCTCACCCAGCCTAGCTTGGGTTGGGGAGAGCACAACACTCTTTCTTGCTCTGGGAAGCTCTTCTACTTGCCTCTGCTTTATAGTTTGGGGTAACTTCCTACATGATTACATGTATGAATTCCCTCTGCTCTCTGAATCTACCAGGACCATATTTCCTTCACACTATAGATCTACCAGGTGGATACTTGCACTAACTCTAGGCCTGCCACCTGTGTAACTTCTTTAAACTCGGGGAAACTATGAGTGTACTTTCTTCCTTACTCATTACTCCTCTAAATTTCTTGGTCTCTTCTTTGATATTTTCACTCTTATTTTTTCTTAAGCCTCACTGCTTGCCCTTTTAACTCCCCTCCATGTGCTTGTGGCTTTACCACAGTCTCTCCCTGAAAGCCTCACTTTATCTCTCCTGCATATGTTTGCAGCTCTACTCCAGATATTTTCTCCTAAAACTGCCATTTCTCTAAAATGAACCTTATAAACTATGCGGTCTTTCTACATGAGTGTGTCTTTCCTACTTTGCAAGTATTTATGACTCTGGGCTAGCTTTCGAAGATCTCAATCTACCTTAAATAATTCCACAATTTGTGACTTCTATCTTAAATAAACCCCACAATGTGTGATTTCTCCCTTCAATCAACCCCGTAATTTGTGATTGATCCCTAAATAAACTCATTATACCCTCTGCTCTGTCCAACTTTATCAATTCTTTGTTAAAGATAGGACAGAAGCTAAACTTGGGGGTTCATAAATTTGGGGGGCCCCTTCCTGAACTTCAAAATTCTGCATCAATACTTCACCCCTGTTCTGACTATAAAAGTATTAGAACACAGATGTGGTCTCTTTAATAGGCCCTACTAGCCAAGCAGAAGGAATCTTGAATCTATAAGTCTCTTATCTAGTGCTTTTCTTGGAGGTAGCAGCAACAGTGTGGTGAGGCAGAGTGGGCACTCCTCCTCAAAGACCCAGAAGGATCTGAGACTTCTTTATGTCCACTCTCCTCTACTGCCTCTGTCCACATATGTCACATAGTCTGTGGTCAGACATATCCCTTTCCTCTAGAAACTCATAGTAAGAGATATCTTACTTCTTCATTTTGTTCCATGGATTTATCTCCCATCCATCCCTATTCTTCCTTCTTTTTATGAAAATATTTATTTATAGATATTTATTTGAGAGAGAGAGAGAGAGAGAGACAGAGAGAGGTAAGGAAGGAGAGACATAAAAAGGGAGAGAATGGACACACCAAGGCTTTCAACCTCTGCAATCAAACTCCAGACACATGCTTCACCCTGCGCATTTGGCTTATGTGTGCATTGGGAATAGAACCTGGGTCCTTAATCTTAGCAGGCAAGTTCCTTAACAGCTAAGCCATCTCTCTATCCCATGTTTATTTTTCTATTAAATATTTTTATTGATTTATTTGCAAGCAGAGAGAGAGAGCGATAGAAGACATAGACAGAAGAGAATGGAGATACCAGGGCTTCCAAGTGCTTCAAGCACACTGCAGATTTTTGCACCATTTTATGCATCTACTCTTCTTTTCTATCTCTTCTCCTATTCTCTCCCTTCTCTATTCTATTCTCCTGTCCTCCACTTTCCTCTCCTCTCTTCTCCTCTCCCTTTATTCTCCTATCCTCTCCTGTTCTCTCTCTCTTCTGATAAACACTTTTCCTGAACAAACCTGAATAGCCTACTTAAGATAAAGACCTTACCATGTATAGATTCAGAAAAAAGGAAATGACTGGCTTTCTGCCTAAAACACCCAGAAGCAGAAGGTGGCTCTAGGATGGATTGCCAGGATGTAAGCTTTTAGGATTCTAAGGCCTGTCAGCCCTCTTCTCATCCAGTAAGGAGGTGACTGAAGAGATTCTGTCAGTGAGCTGAAGCTGAGACAATGCCTTTGGAGAAGGATTATAGAAACAGGACCAAGAAGAAAGTTGGTAGAGAACTAGCACTGCAGAAGAGAGGGGGCTCCAAAGAACAAAAACAGTACATAAGACTCTGCAAGTTTCTGAAGGGAAGCACCACAGACTCCAGTCACTGACAAAGTTTCAGATGGCCACCAAATTTTAAGAGATGTTGGCTCCAAAACCCAAACTCCATAACACCATTCCTACCCTATCATTTACATATACAAAATGGTGGCCTGTAAACCTCTAGCACTGACTCGCAAGGTATGCTACCAATGTGGAAGCCCTTTGCCTATTCATCCTTTCAATCTCAATATATATATTTTAATAGCAAAGGGTATTGAATGAGATTAAATTAATTAAGGGGAAAGTCAATGATTAATACATGAGGAAATAATTTTAAAGCAAATAAGGGTGAGAAAAAAAAAAGATGAGATTTCTACTTAAATGCCTAATGTCTTTAGCTTTCTCAAGGCAGAAAGAACTAAGGTTGTCTCTTGGGGAGAAGGGACAATATGAAATTTGGGGGTGTGAGGTGAGAAAAATGCATCAGATAGCTATGTAATCAAGAAAGATTTCATTAAGAAATAGCAGTACCACTGTTCACAACCAGGAGGAAACATTTAAGCGGCTACTCTTACATTTCCAGTATGTCTTTCATCATATTCAGCAACATGGGTCAGGTGAAAAAGTGGACCTAATTAGTGTGATATTTTTATTCTTATTTTATTTTAAAAAATAAGAATTAGATGAAACAAGGGGTTGCACAGACAAAATTATGATAAAAATGTACTATAAAATTTTAGATCTGAGAACCCATCATAGGTTGAATGAAAATGAAAAAGCTAGAGTTAATGGATTGAAACCTCAATTGAAAGACTAAAGGAGACAAATTTGCTATATTAACATGAGGTAACAGTGAATTTAGAATAAGAAATTACAGTTTTAAATATAGAAGGGGCAGACATTGGAGAGATGGATTAGTGGTTAAGCACTTGCAGTAAACCCTAAGGACCTCGGTTCAAGGCTCTTTTCTCCAGTACATGCATAAGCCATATGCACAAGGGATTGCATGCATCTGGAGTTTGTTTGCAGTAGCTGGAGGCCCTGGTGTGCCCATTCTC
This sequence comes from Orientallactaga sibirica, assembly GCA_036365145.1. Lineage (NCBI taxonomy): Eukaryota > Metazoa > Chordata > Mammalia > Rodentia > Dipodidae > Orientallactaga > Orientallactaga sibirica. The sequence goes on from JAEOAD010000024.1 coordinate 28,587,918, forward strand.
TCTCTCTGTCACTCTCAAATAAGTAAATAAAAATAATGAAAAATTAAAAAAAATATAGAAGGGGCATGCAGTATTAATAGGAAAGAATAGTCACATTGGGAATATGGCCTTTGCAAGAAGAGAGATAAAAAAATGAAAATCTTGGTTATTTACTATTTCACCAAGATGAATCTTGAAAAAAATTAGAAACTAGGAACTAGAATCCAAGTTTTTACTAAAGATTTCACTATATTTTTCATATAAAAATTGTAAGTGAAGCTCAATTTAAAATTTTAAAGTCTTACATGTCATAAATTTATAAACAGAAACAAATATTTGTTATATGAAAAATTGTAATATAAATTACCAAGATTCTAAATAATTTTCTCTAACTAAATGCAAGATACTTTCATATGATGAACCCATTCTTTCACTGAAAAAAAACTTGTCATAAAAATGAATACCTAGTGAAGTTAAACCTTATTTAAATAGTATGAAGACATAATGTAATTCACATTAATAATAAATATATGAGATATATATTTATTGATAACTTCATACAAATGCAGCATTTAAGATTTTTAAGCATTGGAATAGTCTTCTAACTTGAATATGTTCAAAATCAAAATAATTTACAAAACATAATATATATATATATATATATATATATATATATATATATATATTCCTTTTATCTTCTAATCAATTTTAATTTATAAATTAGTATTTGGTTACATTTCAACTTATGAATCATGTCATTATTACATGGGTTAAATGTAATATTGTTGGAACATCAACAAATGTGTTCACTATTAACATTGCAGGAATAAAATACACATGTGATACTAAAATTACATCATATAAAATATTTTGGAAATGAGTCTCGACACTAAAGCAAATCCACTGTTGTTTTTAAGAAAAATGTAAAACCTAATTTATAGTTCAAATCCAGTGTTAGTCTTATAAGTAGAGCCAAACCAAACCAATATTGTGAAGTTATATGGCTATTATTGTGTAATATAGTCATAATGTGAATCCTAGATACATTTATTAAATTTTCCAATAAGATTTTCCTATTTCTGTTGTCAGAACAAATATTACTTCAATATTTTATTAGTTGATGAAAGATGGCTATGTTTCCAATTCTGTCTTGACATTGATGAGTATTGTGAACATTCCCCTCTGGTTGGAAAGTTATTAATTAATAAGCCAGTGGATTGGAAGAGAACATTTTATATCACTGATGACTTGGATCTGCAACATTCTAGGAAGAACTTAGCTCTAATTGGATTTTTGATGTACTTGAATGTGCTTAGAAAGTATTTGAAACACCATTAATTTTGATTGCTGTTAACAATATCAGCAATCAGACATAAATAACTGGAAATAAAAGTTTTCAAATTACAAGATGTTAGAAATTGGTAATGTTTGAAAGAGTGAAGGTTTCTTAGTCTTTGTGGGATATATATTCAAATGCAGAATATTATAATGTAATTTCACAACTTTTGTTTTTCATAGTTTTAGGAATGTGCAGAAAAAAATTAGCTTCAAATAAACGAAATAGCAAAGGTGATCCAAATGGGTTGTGTACATGAAAAAATATATATGTATGTATGTGTGTATGTATACATATATATATGTGTGTGTGTCTGTGTGTGTGTGTGTGTGTGTGTGTGTGTGCTTATGTATCCTTTTATCAATAGCATGTTGTGATATATTTGTACAAGTGGTGTGTGCAGATGTGTATGCACCATGTGCCCACAGGTGGAAGCACAAGAAAGACTTTGAGTGCTGTCCTGTGTCACTCTTCCAAATTATATTCCTGAAAGGAAGTAATTTGTTGAGCCTGTAGCTAAAAATATACATATATATATTTGAGATAGTCTCTCATGCCACAATTGTGTATTTAATATTATGATTTTTAGTTGAATTTTTCCAAAATTGGGTACTTGGTTATTTTCTGGAATATATTCCTAATATCACAGATCTTTGCACATGTATGTAATGTGTATGCATATATGGATTTATGTATATAGAACATTTCATGTTTTAATCAGTGAACACACATAAAAAAATGTGTTTAATTTTGTGTTCTTTGAATCACATTGCATCAAAACACATGTTTGTAATTTTATTGTTAAGTGTTTTAAGTGTTTTAGAATGAAACAAAAAATATTTTACATTTGTATCTTAAAAAGGGATATATATATATATATATATAGTAACATGCTAATTGTTTAAGTGCAAACATAAGGTGATAGGAAATCATTTCAGAATGCATCTATGAACACAAACACCCATGTTGCTGTCCATATGGATATTTATCTTTTCTGTTTATTTCACCTACTATCGACATGTTGAGAAAGGGGATTTGCTTTTTGAAAGCAAAATAATTACAATCACTTTTTTACTTTAAAGTTCTTTTTTTTTAATTATTAATTTTTTATTGACACCTTCTATACTTACATACAAAAAACATGATATTTTCCTCCCCTCTCCCCATTCCACTTTAGAACTCCAATTTCCATCATATCCCCTCCCTCTCTCCATTAGTCTTTTTTTTCAAGGTAGGGTCTCACTCTGGTCGAGGCTGACCTGGAATTAGCTATGTAGTCTCAGGGTGGCCTCAAACTCTTGGCAATCCTCCTACCTCTGCCTCCCGAGTGCTGGGATTAAAGGTGTGTGCCACCACGCCCGGCTAGTCTTTCTTTTATGTCATCATCTTTTTCTTCTATTTTGAGGGTCTTGCAAAGGTATTGCTAGGCACTGCACAGTTATGAATATCAAGGCCAATTTGTTGTTTTGACAGAGAGAATCTAATATAATTTTTTTTTATTATTTATATAGATAGTGTGTGTACAGTCATGCTGATACCATCATTAGCCTCCTCCATATATTCCCCCATCCAAAGGGACTCTCCTAGTTGTGGTACATTGTGAGGATAGCCATCAGTTATGGGGAAACAGCAATGTCTCTGTGCATAATATCCCAACTTGTGCCTCTAACAAATTTTCCGCTACTTCTTCCATGAATTTCCCTGAGCCATGTTGGGATCATTTTAGGTGTACGTCCTCTTGTAGCCAACAATTGGTGGGAGGTTGGTATTAGAGAGATGGCTCATATTTTGGATAAGGTTCTGATGGCTTCCCAGTTCCAGATATGGGTTCTATTCCACTGAGAGGATCTCTTACCCAAAGTAAGAGCACTTGGTTATGCACCATGCTATGTGCCACTATTGCCCTTGAGTGAGCATCCCATCAGGTTGTTTGCTGCTGAGAAGCTTAGATCACGCATTGCTTGGACAGTTGTTGGTCATTTTCCCCAGTCACTAATGTAGCACCTTCTGGCACTAGACAAGCTGTCTGGGGACTGACTCTCTTCCAGATTCCAGCCAAGTCACTCCATGTTCAGTACCAACAGTGTATGGTGTCTTTAGCAATTGCGTCTTAACAGTAACTTTTGGTGGGTCATCAAGTACTCTGACAGAAATCTGTCTTCCCTTGGAAAAACTTGTAGATCTCTCTGATCAATAGCTCACTGTGGATGTTAACAACATGCTGGTACTGGGAGTTAGAGATCAATGCCAAGGGAAAATAAGGAAGAAAAAGATAGGTAATATAGAAGAGAATGAGAGAAGATTGAGAGAGAGAGAACAGGAGAAGGTTAAGGTTAGTCTTAAGCATATGCTCTCAAGGTTATATAAATCAAGTGTTCCCTCTAAGGACTTCATGAAGGTTCAACCCTACAGTATGTCTTTCAAGATTTAGAATGTCATGGTGCCATTTCCATTTGGATCCAGTTTTGTGTCCTGTCCCACCTTGATTTTCTGTTTGGATGATCTATCTCTTGCTGATAGTAGAGTATTGACGTCCTCAAGTATGATGGTTTTGGTCTTCATTTCTGTTTTGTTGTCAAGTTTTTTTTTTTTTTTTTTTCTTTTTTTATGAATTGTGGTGCACCTGTGTTTGGTGCAAAAACATTGATGATTGTGAAAACCTTTTGTTGGATAATTCCTTTGATAAGTAACCAGTGGCCTTCTTTGTCTTTTTAGATTACTTTTGGTATGAAGTCTATTTTATCCTATATTAATATAACAATGCTTGCTTGTTTTATTTTTGTTTACTTGGAATATCATTTTACACCCTTTCACCCTGAGGAGTTTTCTATCTTTAGTGGTGAGGTGGGTTTCTTAAAGACAGCAGTTTGAAGGGTCTAATTTTCTGATCTACCCTGTTAGCTTATATCTCTTGTTGGGTGAATTAAGGCCATTAATGTTCAGGGTAATAATTGTGAGGTTTTATTTAATTCTTGCCATGTTATGGTCACTTATGTGGTTTTGTGTTTTCTTGGATTTTGTAGTGTTTTGTTGTTGTTGTTGCTGTTGTTGTTATTGTTTTGTTTTTCCTTCTCTGAGTTTGGTTATTTGATCTGCTTCTTACAGGCACTTGAGGATGGTGTTTTGATTGTTCTGTGTGGAGAATTCCCTGAAGTACTCTCTGTAGGTTTGGCTTTGTGTTCATATAGTTGTAAAGCTGAGTTTTATTGTAGAAAGTTTTTCTTTTACCAACTATTATGAGGGATACTTTTGCTGGGTGGGTAGAATAGTGTGGGTTGGAAGCCATAAGTTCTTAGATATTGCAGTGTTCCATTCCTGGCCCTTCTTACTTTCAGGTTTTCCATCAAGAAGTCTGAAGTAATTCTGATGTTGTGTGCTTTTAGGAATTTCTCTTTGTTTTTGATGTTAAGAGTCTTAATGAAAATATGTCTTGGAGAATTTCTCCTTTGGTCCAGTCTGTTTGGAGTTCTGTTAGCTACTTGTAACTTGATGATGGGGCTTTCTGTGGAGAGAATGGGCAAGTTTTCTTCAATAATTTTGTTGAATAAGGTCTCCATGCCTTTGGTCTGAATTTCTTCCCCTTCTGGTATCCCCTTGATCCAAATGTTGGGACATTTAAGGGTATCCCACAGATCCCTCGTGTTCTGTTCACAAAAATTTTTGAACCTACTGAATCTTTTGGATTCATGAACCGCTTCTTATGTTTTATCTTCCAGTTCTGATTTTCAATCCTCCACATGGTTGACTCTATTCCTGAGAGTTACTAGAGAGAGAGCTCAATTTTGTTTGTAGGAGAGAGAGAGAGAGAATCCATACACTACCAGAGCTTATAGCCATTTTCTTATTTTCTTAACTCCAGATGCATGTGCTATGTTAAGCATCTGACTTACATGGATACTGGGAAATCAAACTGTCCAGGTCCCTTTGGTTCTTTTCTATTAAGTCTAACAAACACATTAACAATTAACCCTGTTGTTCATTTTCTGCAAACCTGCATTTTTTAGGGTTTTTTTCTTAATTTTGTTTTTCCTTTTGCATGTTTTGATTGTCTGGGACTATCATCAGTGAAGGAATGAATTTTATTTTTAAATTTAGGAGGAAGCTTTATTTCACCCTTCATCTGTTGTGCATTGACTTACATGGGGAAATCAAACCCAGGTCCTTTGGGCAGCAGCAAACCTGCATTTGATTTTTTTATGTTATTCCTTTTGCACTGGAGCTCTGAAGGAATCTTTATTAAGGTCAGGGTGAATATTTCACCCTTCAGCCTGTTTTGCATGGGGCAGCAGCAAGTGGGGTGGCTTATGCACATAGCATACATACTGTTACATACATACATATATACATATATATATATATATATATATATATATATATATATATATATATTTCCAAGAAACAAAAGTTGCTGGAATGTAGCTCAGTAGTAAAGCCTATAAGGCCACCAGGATTGGTCTCCACATGGCCAATAATAGCAAGAAGCCCAGGCTGTTATGGCAGTTACTGTGTTGCCCAAGCTGGCCTCAATCTCAAGGTAAATCTGCTGCCTCAGGCTAGCAAGTGCCAGTATGCTTGGCAGCATTTCCTCCCTGTCCCCTTCTCTCTTCCTCTCTCTTTCTCTCTTGTAAATATTTTGTTTTCAAGGTAGGGTCTCACTCTAGCCCAGGCTGACCTAGAATTCACTATGTAGTCTCAGGTTGACCTAGAAGTCACAGTGATCCTTCTACCTCTGCCTCCCAAGTGGTGGGCTTAAAGGCATGTGCCACAATGCCCAGCTAATTGTTTTTAAGGAAATAATGTAGTCAAAGTTTTCATTTCCCTTCCCACAATATAATTTTCAGAATCCCAATTCTACTGTCTTTGTTCTTAGGGAAGAGACATGGGTTGAAGACATAAAGCTTCGTATAGACAGTGGAATTAAAAAAAAAAAAAAAAAAAAAAAAAAAAAAAAAAAAAAAAACACTTAACCCTAAATGTCTTGCCTTTCCTTACCCCCGAGGTGAAGCATGGTTCAAGTTTTCGGGCTGGAGAGATGGCTTAGCAGTTAAGGTGCCTCCCTCCTAAGCCTAAGAACGCTGGTTCCAATCTCCAGCAGTTCCAATCTCCAGGTCCCACGTTTAGCCAGATGCAAAGTGACGCAAGGGCACAATGCCGCACTTGACCACAAGAAGGTGCACACATCTGGATTTCATTCACAGCAGCTGAGAGTCTGCTGGTGTGCCCGTCTCTATCCGTCTTCCTCTCCTTCTCTCTCTGTTTCTCTCAAAAAAAAAAAAAAAAAAAAAAAAAAAAAACAAGTTTTCAAAAATAATAAAAAAAAATTGAGATAGTTTGTTAGAATATGGATTTTATTCTATAATGATATTTAAACAAAACTGCTTATGCTTCATCAATACTTTCCAGAATATACTCTACAAACATTATGAATAAGGCCCTACATCATACAATATCACTGCAAAAATGTCATTGTCCAGGAAATACTAATGAAATAATGTGGAAAGAATCCCATCCACTACATCATTTATAGTCATTTGCATCCTTTATTGCAATAAAACATACATTAAACATAAAATTTTCAACATTACTGAATAAAATAGTAATTATAAATACTTATTGAACTTTACACATTTCAGAAATTATTGAAGAATTAAACCCTGCACATTTTTAGTTGAAAACTTGCAAATTACTTATTGTAATAATTCTTTTTCTTTATGGTTCAAGCATTCATAGATTTAACCATTATGGGTCAGATATTAAACAAATATTATAGCAATTTTTCATGGAAACTTTTCAGTTATCATCCTTTGTCATTTAGCTGGTTTCAGATAAAATAATTAAATTATCAATTCCTTTCCCTATAGTAAATTGGTTGTGTTATAACTCAGTATAAGACATTTCTCTTCAAAATTAAAGTCGGGAGGCAGAGGTAGGAATAGTTTGAGGCCACCCTGAGAACATAGTTAATTCCAGGTCAGCCTGGGCCAGAGTGAGACCCTAAAAAAAAAAAAAAAAAAAAATTAAAGTGCAGAGAGAATATTGACAACTAGGCAGATTCTTTAAGAGTAATTTTTTTTTTTTTTTTTTTTTTGGTTTTTCGAGGTAGGGTCTCACTGTAGCCCAGGCTGACCTGGAATTCACTCTGTATTCTCAGGGTGGCCTCAAACTCATGGCGATTCTCCTACCTCTGCCTCCCGAGTACTGGGATTAAAGGTGTGAGCCACCACACCCTGCTTGAGAGTAAATATTTTTTGAGACTAGATGTGGTCTTAAATTTTGATAGCTTATATTAATTTTAAAGGAAGTCATTCCATTAAGATGAGTATAAGTCAAATATGATGTTATTTAAACATTTAGATCTGAAAAATTAACAAATTCTTCATTACACGAAGTCTAAGTCTATTATAAAATGCAGACATAAAACTTACTTTAAGATATAATTTGTTGTTGACATCAGGACAAACTTTATAAAATATTGATAAAATTTTGCCCATTGACTAAAACCAAATTTATTTAAAAGCTAAGCTTTAAAACAAATGCTTCTTTCAGGGTGGTATTTTAGGGTGACAAGAATATGCCCTGTTTGGGGCCAGCTTGGACAATAAAGGAATTTATTCTCAGTCCAGGTGATAATAAAACCCTGTCCCAAAATCAAACAAAAATATCAAAATGACAACAAAAATAGTAAAAAGAAACAAAAAAGAAAAAAAAAAAACAGTTGGAAAATATATTTCTGTCCTTTCATTGCAAGACAAATGTTAAGATCTTATAGCTGACATAATAGTTTACCTACAGTTTTAATATATCTATTTTTGGATGTGCAATGGACAAACGGATAAGAAGGAAGAGAACATATCATTTGTGGTGACATGGATGAACCTGTATAAAACTATGTCAAATGAAATACAGAAACACAGGAAGACACATAGTGTGTTCTCTCATTTGTGCCATCTATATGTCAACTTACGGAAACAGGTGATTATCAGGAATAAAGGGATGGAGAAAACTCAAGGTTTGGATCAAAGGTTATGACTCACCGTTATGAGCTGAAAAAAAGTTCTGAAAAATAGAGCATAATGATTACAGTTAATATAGGATGTACTTTAATTTTACTGAAAACAACAATCTCATTACGAAGAAACACATGTGTTAAATAGTATGAGTTCCTTCAAAACTGTTTGCCTGTAACTAGAACATTCTCTATACAACTTGTACATGTCAGTTGTACCTCAAAAATAGATACATACACAATTATAAATAATTTATATCCTTAATTATTTTTGAATGAAGAACTGTATGCATTCCATCATATTTAAAATTATTTCATTATTTTAGTATAATTTTAATTAATAATATAGTACATTAACATTTCATTCTTTAAGTCTAGCATATCTCTTAGTCTGCCTTCAAATAGTACATACAGTACTGCAATAAATATCTTAGAAAAACATCTTTTGATAAAATTATTTAAAGATTTTGATGTAAATTGTCCTTCAAAATGTTTTCTTAATCAGATTTCTTTAAGCATATGATATACTGCCAATAATTGTGAAAAGTTTAACATCTTTTATGACAAATCAATTTTAGGACAAATCATTTTCCAAGGTTTATTTTGATGTATTTTTCATGAATTATGAATGTTTTTGTTTATATATTCCACCTGTGTTTTTAAGTATAGAGTCGCTTGTCTGCTGTTATTAAGTATTAAGGTATCTTTGTAAATAAATTGTTCCTCATTATGTTTGGTTGGGTTTATGTTTTTATTTCACAGAAAATTATAAATTATTTACCATTGATCAATCATTTATTTTAGTGTTTTTGTATTGTGGTCACACTTTACTACAATCATTGGTAATTTTTGCTTCCTTTATTTTAAGAAAATGGTATAAAAAAGAATGTAAACTGGAACAAAATATATTTAGATTTTAGTTTATGTTAATTACTTTGGAAATAGTTATGAAATTTGGTCATGAAATGAATGATTTCATTCCAAACCCCACCAAGTTAAATGTGACTTATATTGAGTAAATTAAAGGTAACTTCTCTTTTCCATTTGTATGTTCCTGTTTCTCCTAAATATATAGATATAGATGCCTTTTTTCTCTCAATATCAACAGGCAAGTTAGATGACAGGTAGGTTGGAAGATAGACAGAAAGATTGATGACAGATATATGAACAGATGATAGATTAACATATGAAGAGATAGCTCGTATTCTATTATTTTTATCCTATGATGTGAAACATGTGTTATATAACATCAATTATTTTTTTGCATATTTTACACTAATCTTATAATGACTTGCAACACAACTTTCATTGTTTCTATGAATTTTACCAGAAATATATCTATCATTTCTCATTTATATATCTACATATTTTACAAAGTATAAGCACTATGTAGACTTCAAACTGCATTTTAGTTTGCTTTAAAATAACATCTAAAACATGTAATGCTTATGAGAATTTCCTATAATAATTTCTATATATAATTATTTCCCTTCATGAATATATAAATATTTCACTGAAATTTTTCATGCTTTTCAAATAATTATACTTTTGAAATCAGGCCTGCACTTTTTCATAACTAGTTTCAGCATCATAAATGTATGTAAACATTTTTACACATTAAATATTCATGATATACATTTTATGTGTTGGAAGAAAATGTTACATATAATTATGCTCTCATATTTACAGTACATACTTTCAAAGTTACATCATTCATTTCCCCATATCTCTCTATCAAGGGCTGTATTCTTTACTGCATAGTCATGTTAATGCTTGGTTTTCTGTTGATATGTTATTAAAGTGTCCTTCATTTTACTCTAGACTAGTAAATTATTTCTCAGAAAATCAGTCACATGTTTTTTTTTTTTTTTTTTTTTTTTTTTTTGAGAGAGAAACAGAGAGAAAGATAGAGAGAGAGGGAGATGAAGACAGATAGAGATGGGCGTGCCAGCAGCCTCTCAGCTGCTGCAAACAAAATCCAGATGTATGTGCCCCCTTGTAGTCAAGTGTGGCATTGCGCCCTTGCAACACTTTGCATCTGGATAAATGTGGGACCTGGAGATTTGAACCACTGGAAATTGGAACCAGCATTCTTAGGCTTAGGAGGCAGGAGCCTTAACCACTAAGCCATCTCTCCAGCTCAAGTCACACATTTTATAAGCAAAGGTTTAAATATTTCATTTGCCTTCTAATTCTATTCCATTCTTTCACACTGATATTATACAATTCTATACAATCTGGTTTGAACAATGTTAACAACAATGTTTCCCTTTCTTGTAGGATAAATAGTTTATTTTGCTCTAAGAAATAAAACAAGTGAATTAATAAATCCAAAATAATAGTAACAGCACCATTATTATAAGAATATCTGTAATTAACGAATTATTCTAAGGTCCCTATGAAGAACCTCATCTCAGAAGACCAGCAAACAGACCTGTTCTAGATATCTCAGACCAGTACCTGAATATTCACTTCCTAATCCTCCAGTGAGTCAGTACTGGCCTACTGTCTTAGTGTTGTATTAATACTCCATATTAATGAAAAGTTACAGAGAAACATAAGTGTGTACCTTTAACTTGTTTCCACCTCTGTGTGGTAACACAGTACATAAATAGCTGCTGGAGGTATTTCCTAACACATTCCAGGTAATTCCCAGAGAGATGCACTTGGAATTACACAAGCAGCCAAATGAAGATTCACTTTCTGCATTGGGATGTCAGGGGATTCTAGTGTTTGCTCTGAGGATTATTCATTAAAATACTAATCATAATATATTGAACACATTGTGCCAGATGATGTATTGGCTACAATATCCTCTTTAATCCTCAAAGCCACTATGCAAGGTAAATAAGATCGCAATAATCCCCATTTGATAGGTAATGAATCTGAGACATTATTTCATTTGCTCTGTTCCAATATGTTCCCATGCTTATCGTTTTCTTCTGTTTTCATATTTATAATGAGGATTTTAATATTTGTTTTGATGTTTTGCACTTGCTTTCCTTTCAAAATTGTCATTGTGGACTGATTAAACAGTAACATAATCTTGAAAAAACTAACAAATAAGCAAGTATTAAAGAATACACTTGTTTATGAGGAAAAACTACCAACTTATTTTAATGATATAATGAGAAGAAATAATCATATTCTGTTAGAATAAATATATTATTGCTATGTCAACATTTCTACTTATATTTAATTTAATTAATTTATTTATTAGCAGAGAGAGATGGGGAGATAATGAATTTGTGAGGGCCTCTTTATTACTCCAGATGCATGCTCAACTTTATGCATCTGTCTTTATTTGGGTAATGGAGAATAGAACCTAGGCTAGCCAACATTGAAAATGATAACCTTTAAACACTGGGACTCTCTCTTTAGCCCTCTACTTGTAATTATTTCTCAGAAATACATATATTTCTGTATATAAAATATATGATATATGTATTTATATTTACATTATTACCCATGACTTGCCACTGATTATGATATGTACAAATAATATATCAAGAAATAATGAAGGTGAGCTGGGTTTGGTGGCACATGCCTTTAATCCCAGCACTCTAGTAGGCAGAGGTAGGAGGATCACCATGAGTTCAGGGCAACACTAAGATTACATAGTGAATTTCAGATCAGCCTGGGCTAGAGTGAGACCCTACTTCAAAAAGGAAATAAATAAATAAATAAATAAAAAGAAAGAAATAATGAAGTATTTTTATAAATATAAGTTTGAAAATGTCCCCAATATATTCAGTGTTTTATTACTTAATCTTCAATCACCTTGCTAGAGGCAATGTCACTGGGGCTGGTCTTAAGGTGTGGTGGTGGGTTTGAGATTCCATTGTAAAGATATGCAAAAGCAGGAGTTCCTGAAGTGGGCTGTGTGACCTTTTGGCTGTTTTTTGCTCTGTGTGCTGTGGTGGCTGGTTGGCTTTTTTCTCTCTCTGTTTGGCCCTGTGAAGAGCAGGCCGCTTTTCCTGCCTTTATGGAACTTCCCCTGGATCTGTAAGCTTCAATAAATAATATCCCTTCCTCCATAACTGTGCCTGGTCTGGAAGTTCATCTCAGCGAACCTGAAGCTGTCTGCAACAATATCCTAAATGAAAACAAGATTTTATGAGACAATGTTTGTAGAAATTGAGTTAATATTATTATAAAGTGATAGCTTATACTAAACTAAGTTGCTATCATAGTTGACATATGTCAATAGTAAGTCTACTTTCAAACTTGTATCTCACATTTAAAAATATATTTTAAAGTGCTCCTTAACAATAATTTGTGTGTATACCTGAAGGGGCAATTGTAGACTCTTAGTGAGGAAATACAACATAATTTTATAAAATTCCTTATGAAGCCAGGTATAGTGGTAGTTACCAGAAATCTCAGCACTTTGAATGTAACTGGAAGAAGATTAGTTGTCCCCATAAACTTAAGTGTTCTGAAGGCTAGGTCCCCAGCTGATGGCAATTAAGAAATTACAGCTTCCGGAGGCTGTTATTAGGGGTGGCCTTATGGGTGTTATAATCAGTTAACCCCTTGACAGTGTTTGGCACACTCTGCTGTTGCTGTTGTCCACCTGGTTTTGGTAAGGAGGTGATATCCCTCTGCTCATGCCATCACTTTCCCGGGCCATCGTTGAGCTTTTCACCTCAAGTCTGTAAGCCAAAGTAAACCCGTTTTCCCCCACAAGCTGGTCTTGGTCAGGTGTTTTCTGTCAGCAATGTGAACCTGACTGCAACAGATATGTAACAAGTTCAAGACCAACTTTGGCTACATGAGACATTGTCTCAAATAATAATAATAATAAAATCTTACCCCAAGTTTCTAATTTTTAAATTGTAACAGTATTCTCTGGAATAAGGTTATATAAATTACTTTTACTTCAATAAATAATTTAGAAAACAATATAAAAAAAAAAAAAAACAATAGTAAGCCTAGTAAGCCAGGCATGGTGGTGCACGTCTTTAATCCCAGCACTTGGTAGGTAGAGGTAGGAGAATCACCATGAGTTCAAGGCCACCTGAGACTACATAGTGAATTGCAGCTCACCCTGGGCTAGGGAGAGACCCTACCTCAAAAACCAACCCCACCCCCATAATAATAATAGTAGTAGTGATAGTAATAGTAGTAAAGGACAAATATGCTTTGTTGGGAATGGATACCCATGGAGAGCTGTCAAACATCAGGGCTATTCTGGTTCTTAAGCTTGAATAAATCATGGGAAATGTCTATCTTTAAGAGCAGGAGACAATCTCACAATAAATCTCTTCCACATATCTACATATGTTCTATTGGTTCTGATACTCTGGAGAACTCTTACAAATTTTTCATTTTCTCACTGTGTATTTATGTTTGGAAGGCTTTTCTAAAGGAAACACTAAGAGGCATGCTATAAAAGTTTGATCCTATGAAGCTAGGCTGTGATTTTCACAGTGTCCCGAAAGTTTATTACTCTGTAGCTACATTGGCTGACAGTAGAACATGATGGTATATGTATAGCTTTGGGATTTGGAAAATAAGATGCTTAGTATAAAATTGAAGTGTAAATCCTATGTGTGTTTATGGTAGAAGTTTGAATGTGATAATTTGTATAGTCCCATAGACTCAGTATTGTTTTTTCATTATTAGTAAAGTACATAGTGTGTAAACAGTCATGTTGGTGCCATTGTTAGCCTCCTCCCTCTCCTTCCCCCTCCAAAGGAAATCCTCCTCTCTGGGGATTGTGGGTTATACATTGTGGGGGTAGCCATCAGTTATGGGGAAGAGGCAATGTTTCTGTGCATAAATGTCCCAACATGTGGCTCTAATAATCTTTCCACCCCCTCTTCTGTGAATTTCCCAGAGCCATGTTGGGATTGTTTTAGGTCTAAGTCAATGCTAAGGTCAAGGGAGCCTCTGTGGCTCTGGATTATCTGGTTTAGTAGGAGATGAGTGTTCTCTGTGTCTATCTCCTTCACCCTGTTCTGATACCAGGTTCACCGAGAAAGCAGCACTCTTGTTTATTTCCCCAGTTACTCTATGGTTTCATCTTGGACCCTGGTGAAGTGTGATAGGCTGATTCTCTCCTCAGGTTCTGTGTCCATCTGAAAAAGAAAAGCAAATGTTCCAATGGAGAATGAGGTTAGCAACAGATAAATGGGATAACCATTATTATTTTTGAGAAAATTTAATAGGTGTACACCCTCTTATAGCCCACGATTGGTGGGAGCTTGAAATTGGAGAGCTGGCTCATTTTTTTTGCATATGGGTCTAACTGGTTTCCCAGTTCCAGCCATGACTTCCATTCCACTGAGCAGATCTGTTAGCCAAATCAATAGCACTTGGTTACCCATCATGGCTTTGTGCCACTATTGCCCTTGAGTCAACATCATGTCAGGTTGTTTGCTGCTGAGTAGCTTAGACCCTGAGTTGTCATTTTCTCCACTTCACTCATGTAGGACCTTCTGGTACTAGATAAGCTAACTGTCAGGGGACTGACTCTCTTCCAGATTCTTCTCCTCAACACAATCTCATACTCCAACATATGTAGATATCAGAGTTTTTCAGTGATTTCTATGAATTTCATGATGGTACAGGCAATCTCCACAATGATAGAGGAGAGAATCTTGGGTCTGGGTGAGCTCTGAAGTCCCATGTCAGTGGATTTTGTGCTGAGTTATTGTCCATATTTAACAAAGAACTGATAAACAGAGACACAAGGAAAGATGAATTATTCAATATTTATTTTAGAGAGAATTGATATAAGAGGAAAAAAAAGAAAGCTCTCAATGCAATGTCAGCTTCCCTCTTCCTAGCATTGTTTAGAAACTTCAAATCTTGGAAAATGTCATGTGGAGGCTTGGGTCAAATCCTTTTATAAATGAGACATCCAATAAAGATGAACCTTATTGCCAAATTCAGTTGTATATGATGGACCTTGATAAGGTTCTGATTCAAGTAGTAGCATTGATTGACGAAAGAACCACACATGAGTACCAAGCACAGAAAAGGCTTAAAAAGAACCAGAAAGCTCTTTTCACTATCTTTAATCAGACTGGAGTTCTAGTCTCCATAAGGTAGGGTGGCCTCCTTTTTCTTCTCAGTCTGTTCCTTAGCTGACTGTCAAAGAAGATTTGGGTTCTATTCCCCAATAACCAAATAAAGCCAGATGCATATATTGATGCAAGCCTCTGGAGTTCACTTGCAATAGCTAGAGACACTGACACACCAGACATTATCTTTGTCTCTCTTCTGTTTGCAAATAAATTATTTTTTAAAGAAGACTTTTTTGTCCTAATCCATATCTATGACTTTTCTAATTATGCATTTTTGCTTCCATAATTAGTTCCAAGATAATCATTCAAATACAAATGCTATTCCTTTGTCAATTTCCACAGCAAGCACCTTTAAAAATCAGACTTTCACAGATTAACTATTGCATTACATTTTTTCTTGCTGGGACAAATACCTGACTAGAAGCCACTTATGAGAGGAAAGGGTTTATTTCTGGATTACAGAATCCAGGGGAAGATTCATTATGGCAGAAGAAACTAGCTCACTTCCATGAGACATCACCAACAGCCAACAAACACAAATAGCCAGAACTCAAGCAGACTTCTTACAGATCTATTAATTTAATATAATATTAATCATAATATTACATTAATATTAATTTTGAGAACTATCCTCCCAGTGACACCTCCTCCAGCAGTCTGCTGGAGACTTAAATAGAAAGTTTAACCTTTCTCAAAATCCCTGATGCTAGCCGGGAATGGTGGCACACACATTTAATCCCAGCACTGGGAGTCAGAGGTAGGTGGATTGTCATGAGTTCGAGGCCACCCTGAGACTACATAGTGAATTCCAGGTCAGCTTGGGCTGGAGTGAAACCCTACCTTGAAAAAAAAAAAAAAATCCCTGAGGCTATTGGGGGCATACATTCACATTCAAACCACCACAATAACTTTACTTAAGATTTTGGTTTTCCTGGCTAAAAGTAAAATCACTATTGATTTCAATAATCTTATAAATCTTTATTCTACCCTGCTACCCAAGTTTAAAATACAATCCTTCTACATACCACATTTTCTGGCATTATTCTCACATCTAAGGTGCACACATGGTAGCTTTGGAAATCAAACTCTTCTTAGGATATTTTTAAACAGATTCTTCAGAAGAACTTGGTGCCAAATGTTTCGGGAAACTATAGACTAACATATTACAGGACTGTGCAGCTACTTTTTTTCTTTTCTCTTGGGGGCAAAGGAAAGGGAAACTGAATAAGATTAAGGTCATTGTGGGTGGCAAATTTTACTTTAAAGTAATACTGTATTTCATTATGTGGTGTTAATCTCAGATTGATGTAATCTCTTGCCTGCTTTGATGCATGACCTATTGCAGATCACCCTGTGGTGATAGGAACAATGCAGTGACCAAAAATATTTTTCATTAGTAGAATATTAACTTTGGGCAAAGCAGTAGACAAAGGAAGGATTATTTTCCATTAGCATATGGACTATAACTGAGCATAATTATAAGTATGCAAACAATCAGTATAAGAAATTTTCCTTTTAAAAGTTTTACTACTTATGTACAAGATGAGATTGATGTTTGCTCACATTCTGTTCCCAAATTTGAATGGATCAACTAACTTGAGACAAAAATAATTTTCACATGGAGGTATATAGCCAATTTGTCTTCCCAATCTATGTTGTTTTGATTTTAGTACGGATATAGAAGTGCCAGAATTTACTGCATTTATTGTTATGCATATATTCTGCTTTAAAATACAGGAAAACAACTTTTTTATTGCATTTCAAATTTTAAAGACAGATGTTTAAAATCTATATACTCTGCCTTTACTGAGTATTTTTAGAACTGGATCTCTTAGGGTATAATTGTTTTTTTTTTGAGGTCAATATAACTAAATGTTTTAAATCTGAGACAGTAAGAGAATTAGGCAGTGAAAAGTGTGGTTTCCTTACCAACAATGTCACATAAACTACCAAGCATAATAAAATAATAAATATTCCATTAAGTAATCTCATATTTTTAAAGAATAAGAAATGATTCTATTACATTTATGTTTTATATTTTGGGTTAAATGTTATGGTTTGTAGCCAGCCATTGTCCTTTCAAAGGTGTCATTGTCACAGAAAATTAATTCACAGCTCACACTGCAGTGTCAGCATCTATTGTTATCCCTTTCTCTGCCTCCCTGTCATTCAGATTAATAACATAAGTGGTGCTATATGCTTACAGCTTTCAACTCCTTGTCATTTGACTCAGAATCTCCTTTGCACAAGTCATTTTTCTTCAGCAAATTTAAATGTACTGCAATATATCTTTGTTAAGTTTAAAATGCTATACAATCATTTCTCTTCTGACTACTCTTATTAAACTAATTTAATAGACATCTTCAAGTTGTAAGTTTTTATTTCCCAAACACTTCATTTTAGACCCAGCCTGATCTCCTACATACATTTCTGGGCACAGTCTGAAACTAAAATTATTACCACATTGTTTATTACAAGTTTAAGGTGATATTTTTTTTTTACCAGAAATATTAACTCGTTAACATATATAATGTATTTGCTTCCCTTAACACTTGTATTTGTGAAATTCTTATTATCTGTTTATAGAAATAATTTCTAGAATATACATCTGCTTATAAAATAGTGAATGTAGAAAATTATTCTGAGTTCAATGGTAACAGCAACTAATAATATGTAACAATAAAAAGTACGGATGTAAGACTCAAAAGAAATTCAGTGCTATGCCACTGGAGAGGAAAAAATCCAGAAACATTTGCTCTTTTCTATCCTATGCTGGCAGGCAGAAACAGAGGATAATTTAAACAATACACTGGCAGACTTGTATGTTAAGTGGCTAATGAAACTTTTAATGCAAGAAACAAAAACTACTTCAACGACTTCTAGCTTTAGCTTTTCTGAAAGAATGAGGTTTAAAGTCAGGGTTCTGCCACTATGATTCTAGGTCCAATGTAAGTAGTACTGCAGTGCATATGTTAGCAGTCCACTGACACCATAACACAGAGTTCAGGACACTGTCAGAAACTCTTGATGGTTTTACAAATGCCACACCAACATAAAAGGTGTTCTTAAGCAGGGAAACTTAGAACTTTTTCCACTACCAACTAGAACTAGATTTCACTGCAGCTTGGATAATAGGATCTGCCTTTTCTGTGTCCAAATGAGCCTGAAGAGTTCTGGACATTCAAAGACATAGGAATCACTCTCACATCCTCTTGGACAGCTGAACATGATAAAATGTAGCTGTAGGTCTTTAGAATTCACCTCAACTCACCATACAATGTCCTGATTTTGAGTGTTGAGAGAAACTTGCTTTTTACTCAAAGTGCATGGTAGAAAATCTGGAATGTCAACAGATGATTCTGTCAATGTGGAACTTTGTCTTACTGACCAACTTACACTGGAGTCTCTCTCTCCACCTTCCACTCTGCTGATTTTGAAGGATCTAGCTGCTATGAAAACTTCATCTGAAAATAAATGAATTCTGCCAATATCCTGATTGAATTGGAATTGTACTGACCCTTTTTTAGCCAAGTCCTTGAATGAAAATGTAGTCCTGATGGACATCTTGATTACTTCCTTATAGAATACTCAGCTCAGATATATGCAGATGGATGAAACACAGGGATTGGGGGGGGGTGGTTAATGGAATTAGAATGTTTTAAGAGGTAAAGTTTGGGGTCATTGTAATACAATAATCTAAAACTAATACATAAGCATATGGAGAAATACATGTTTAATAGAAATAGCAAGTTCAGGAAAGAAAATTTTCAACAGATTAAATCATCACAGTGCACTAAATTAATACATTATTATACCATGCCCTAGCCCATGACATCATGAATGTACTCCATATACTTCCTCTCAAATATCTTTTCTCACTGCAAGAGAAAGGTCAGATTTTGACAGCATTGCAAAGAAGACAGGGCTGGGAAGATGGTTTAGCAGTTAAAGGTGCTTGTTTGTGAAGCCTGTAGGACTGGACTCAGTTACTCAGTATCCACTTAAAGTCACATGCACAAAATGGTGCATGCATTTGGAGTTTCTTTGTAGTGGCAACTAGCTCCTGTGCACCTATTCTCTGTCTCCATCTATCTGTTCATCTGTCTCTTTCTCTCTCTTTTCTCTTTCTGTCTCTGTTTTTGAGTACAAATAAATAAAAATGTTTACTTTTAATCCCAACACTGAAAAGGCCAAGGTCAGAGGACCCATGTGAATTCAGCCTGGGCTAGAGTGAGAACCCTACCTGGAAAAAACAAAACTAACTAAAACAAATGATAAACAAGAAAGAAATGATATATCCTGTCTTCTGGCATAGGAATGAACATGAGGACCATTTGAGGGGAGCATGGAGCTGACTGAGCCTATTGTAACAAAATATTAGTTTTATACCATTACGTCTACAATTAATGCCCTTGCATAATTTAAATTGACTTAATAACATATTTAATAAAGAACTTGATATGTGCCAATAGAATGAAATAAAATTAAGTTGAAGACTTGACAGGAAGGTGGTACCTATAAGCCCAGTATTTGGAAGGCTAAAGCAGGAAGATCACAACTTTGAATCCAGCCTTGTTTAGATATTGAGGAACTGTCTCAAGGCAAACAAACAAACAAACAAACAAACAAACAAAAAATTTAATGAAACTCCGTAACATAAAAAATACAAATGCATAAGCAAATAATGCGTATTCAAGCTACATTTCCTCTGAAAAACAGTTCTAATGTCAAGAAATGAAGAACCATTTCTAATCACTACTTAAAAGAAGGTGAGTTTAAGAAGAATTAAGCAACCAGCTTACCTAGGCTGAACAAAGTTAGCAGCTGATCGTGTTTAATTCACTTCTGAAGCTGACTATCCACACTATGAAAGGCTGCTTCCTTCCTGACATAATAGGTACCTAATTATATCTACCAAGCCTTCTCTATTCCCAGATATTTTTAAGTTTTGAAGTAATTGACAACAAGAAAAAGTATCTTGTGATATAATTACTATGTTGTCTGCCTCAAAAGGAAATTAATTGTAGCCTATCCTGAAGACAATTTTTTTTTTTTTTTGGTTTTTCGAGGTAGGGTCTCACTCTGGCCCAGACCGACCTGTAATTAACTATGTAGTCTCAGGGTGGCCTTGAACTCACCGTGATCCTCCTACCTCTGCCTCCCGAGTGCTGGGATTAAAGGCATGTGCCACCACACCCGACTAAGACAATATCTTTTAAAACATGATACACCAATTTCATTATAGCAGTTTAGCATACAATATGCTAAAAGTTACATAGGCTATAATTTTTATGGTACATTCAGAGAGGACCTTTAAAGACCATATTATACTTCCATTAAATTATGGTAAAAATATAAAAATTAGAAAAATTAACAACATGTACAGAAATTCTGAGCCTAAATTATACCAGTTATCCTTAAGTATGTTCAATTTCTTTTTTATATTTATTATTATTATTATTATTATTATTATTATTATTATTATTAACAACAACATATTTTGTATCGATACATCATGACTTGTTGAACTCTTTTCCCTTGTCCCTGCCCCTAATCTGCTGGGGATGCTTCTCAGTATGGTTGCAGTACTCTCCATGCGCTTGAGGTTTATGCATTGTAGGAGTAGCAGTCAGTTATTTTTGCACAGAAAGAATGCCCTGGGCATGATGTCTCAACCTGTGGCTCTTATAATCTTTCTGCCCCCTCTTTCACAAAATTCTCTGAGTCATGGTGAATGAGTTTTAAGTCTACTTCAGTGATGAGCTCTTAGAAGCCTCTGGATCTCTGCTTTGGTAGGTGTTGAGTATCCTCATGGTCTGTCTCCTTCACCCTGGTGCTGATTATCAGGTTCAGCATGGAAGCTGCACTCTTCTTGTCTCCCCAGGTCCTCTGTGGATTCATCTGTGGCTTGGTTGAAGTGTGAGGGGTAGTTTATCTCCACTGTTCTCACCAACTTCTGAAAAACAAGAACAGACTCTCTAAATGGAGAGTAATGTCAGTATAGTTTACTCAGCTATCTCACACAATCACTGAAAAACAGGCAAATTCTGCATCGTGTCACTTACCTGCTATTTCTAACCTGGACCTGCTTGAACAGCTCACATACCTGATAGGTAACTCAAGGCCCTGACAATAGGGGTGGAAGAGTTTGGGGGACGGGGGGGAAGAGGGGAAAAGATACACAAAATTAAATCCAAAATGAGCTGATACTGTTGAAACCTTTATCCCTGGAAATAGCCTAGAAGGTATCACCCTCAAAAGGAGTAAAAGGGGGAGCACCTGAAAAGTATATTCAGTTTCTACATATTCAGTAAAATGACTAATGGGGTTTCTTCCCTCATCAAAGTTTGTAGACTTTCAACATTTTTATTATGGCATAGTTTAATCTTATCTAAGTTCATAGAATACTTTTTATTTTATTTTATTTTCTGCTCTATTGGTCTAGAGAGATGGTTCAGTAGTTAAAGACACTTTTTTGTAAAACCTGACAGCCCAAACCCACATAAATCCTGAATCACAAAGTGGCACATGTGTCACACATGTGTCTCAAGTTCTTTTGTAGTAGCAAGTAGTTCTGTTGTGCCCATTCTTTCTCTTTCTCTATTTTCTCACACACACACACAATCTCTCTCTCTCTGTACATAAAAATAAAATTGTTTTCAAAACATTATGTATTTACTTATATTTTAGATGCATAAAAATATCTCAAGTAAATTTGAATCAATAAATTAATGATTATATGATATTTTTATTGAATAATCAAATCATTAATATTTTTATTGCAAATGATATACTGCATGATGCTTTCAACTCTATGAGAACTATTTCTTTAATAGCTGTTGTGATTTCTGTTACATTTTCCATTCATTATAGCTAGATAGATGATAGATGATAGATAGATAGATAGATAGATAGATAGATAGATAGATAGATAGATAATAGATAGTGCCCTTTTTATGGGTGAAATTCTGAATCCTTGGCCAACTGTTATTAAAGTAAATGATGGCTAGTCTCTATAAATATTCTCAAAATTATCTTGGTAATTTTTACTAAAACATAATCTAATCTGTAATATTGGTAAATTTTCATGTCCTGTTTGAGCTTGTTGAGCACAGGCTCTGGGGATTAGGCACGGCACGCGTCAGATGAAGTTTTTTTTTTTTTTTTTTTTTTTTGGGGGTCTCACTCTAGCTCAGGCTGACATGGAATTCACTATGTAGTCTCAGGGTGGCCTGGAACTCACAGCAATCCTCCTACCTCTGCCTCCCAAGTGCTGGGATTAAAGGTGTGTGCCACCATGCCCAGCTTTTTTAAAAATATATTTTATTTATTTATTTATTTGAGAGAGAGAAAGGGGAAAAGTGAGAGAGAGAGAGACAGAGACAGAAAGACAGAGGAAGAGAGAATGGGCACTCCAGGGCATTCAGCCACTGCATGCTTCCCCTTGTGCATCTGGCTTGCATGGGTCCTGGAGAATCGAACCAGGTTCCTTTGACTTTGGAGGCAAATACCTTAATCACTAAGCCATCTCTCCAGCCCAGATGAAATATGTTTATGTCCCAAAAGTTGAAAATATTGTGTCCTTGTGAATTGCTGAAAAGCAAGCTATTTCTCTGGCTGTGCCTGTGGCCCTCCCCAAAGCTCCCAAAATCTAAGATTTGAGCAGAGGTCATTATTATATAATAATATTTATAACCTCATGTTATAAAACTCTCCATTGTTGAACTAATAAATAATTGGAATCCTCACCCAGGGAGGAAACCTTTGCCTGGGACTTTTGATTGATCAGAGACTGCAGTTGACTGTTCCACTGGGATTCTGCAGTAGTATCTGCTGGATGTTCAAGTAGCTGATCTGGTGTTCTGCTATTCATCTTCTGCTTGAAATTTGTGTTTTACAGTCTTCCCTGGGACTACTGAAGTCTTTTCCTATGGATGCTATCCCACTGGATGTGCTGTTCTTTACTGAATTCATGTGTTGTTCTTTATCGGCTATTTACCTTTTTTTGTTCTTTTAATCTTGTTTGCTGTAGCCTTAAATAGCTCACTTAATCAAAACAGAAAATACAGCCAATGTGGATCATTTTTCTAAAAGAAGAATGAAAGATGCATTAAACAGAAATAGGAGAGTCATGGTGAGCAACTGAATTACATTAATTATAATGCACCAAAGTCATCTTTCACATATGACCCCTTAGAGTGTGTCCAATGGCTCACTGCTCTGTTATGGTCACTATGTTGCCCAGTTTAAAAATATATATATCTACTTCTATCACCAAAATGCCTCTTTACTATAACAAGTATAATTGTTATTTAAAAACAAATTAAAACCCACAATGAAGCAGCATTTTGAAATCTCACTTCATCCAATTATTATGTGAATTTAATTTGAAAAAAAAAATTGCTTTGATTTCCTACCTGACCACCAAATTGAATGTGATAAAAATGTTTAATATTCTTGTCTAATATTAGCTTGAAAAAAATCAGACATGTGGGAAATGCATTGAGCAAAGACATTTAGGACTGAAAATTAAGCACTGTTCCATCAAAACTGCTTTAAAGAACAAATTATGAGGTGTCTGCTGCAATTTACTTTGAGGTGAACACCTTGTCAGGCATGTTTATCTGTTATCTCTTGCCACAACAATTGTCAAACAATAGATATTTTGGTCACTGCATTGAAGTAAAAAGGAAAACATCTAATTAACATGCCAAGGAAATGTTTTCACTGCTCCCAACAGTTAAGACAAATGCCTAGGACACAAAATAGTTTTTAAAGATATTTTCAAGACATTTTGTCTCTGTTTAATAAGAAGAGAAATTGCTTTATCATACATTAATTTGCTAATTTCCATTTACTTTCTACACACAACCATTGTAATTTACTATTCTGTTGAAGCTAGTTAAGCTAGGTGGCTGTAAGCCAACAATCTCTATGACTTCCAATTCTTTCTAATTTCAACTTGGTTTCTTCAATTGTAAAAAAATGAGTCCTGATGTGCACACCTCCTAATGATGCATTCAGAAAAAGTTTCATCCAAAATTTTTCTTCAGAAACCAAAAAAACTGCTGAAATGCATTTTGAAATTTAATTTTTGATGTGTTCTGTCCTGTTAATTATAAAGAATTCAACTAACATAACATGGGATTCTTTTGTGAAAACTGATCATGAGTTTTTGAGCATTAGTAATCAGCCTCATGGTTCTAACTATAACCTACATGTGGTACAACTTTGGCAATGTAAAGCTATGTAATGATTTTTTTTTTTTTTTTAGAAGAAAATATGGTGCTCAGCTAAGACTGTCACTTCCCCATAATGAGTTAGAAGGTACATGACAGACAATACAAGTTAAACTCTGGAAAAGTGATAATTTAGGAAGTACAAATTATCAGTTAACTATGATTATTAATCAAAATACATTCTGTAATTAACTTTAGCAAAAATTAGTAAAGATGCTATCAGTTAAAAAGTCATGTCATTGGAGTGTATGAATATTTTCCACTGTTACTTAAAAGTTTCAAAATAAGGGCTGGAGAGATGGCTTAGCAGTAAAGACACCTGCCTCCTAAGCTTAAGAATGCAGGTTCCAATCTCCAGATCCCAAGGTTAGACAGATGCAAAGTGATGCAAATGCACAATGCTACACTTGACCACAAGGGGGCACACACATCTGGATTTCATTCGCAGCAGCTGAGAGGCTGCTGGAATGCCCATCTCTATCTATCTTCCTCTCCCTCTCCCTCTGTCTCTCTCAAAAAAAAAAAAAAAAAAAAATGTTTTGAAATAAACTATTTTATCTCATTAACAATTGTACACATAAAAGTCTGCTCTTGGGCTACAGAGATTGCTTAGTGGTTAAAGTACCTGCCTGTGAAGCCTAAGGATCCAAGTTTGATTCTCCACTGCCCATGTAAGCCAGATACATAAGGTGCCACATGTGCCTGGAGTTTATTTGCAGTGACTATAGGCTGTGGCATACCCATTCTCTCTCTCTGCCTTTATATCTCTTTTTTCACTTTTAACTGGCTGGGCACAGTGGCACATGTCCTTAATCCCAGAAGTCAGGAGGTAGATGATTGCCATGAATTTGAGGTCATTGTGAAAATACATAGAGAATGCCAGGTCTGCCTGTGTTACAGCATGAGTCTACCTCAAAAAATTAAAACAAAACAAAACAAAAATCCTTTAAACTACTATTTATATAAACACTATTATAGATTATCTGCATATATTACTTTTAAGAAGAAATACTTTTTCAAAATATTTAATAAGTATATACAATGGTGTTAAATTGTATTATTGTGTACAACCTACATGATCATCTCCCCACCCCAACAGGGTCATATAGAACACAAGCTACGCTGGAATTTTCTTTGTAGCCCAAACTGACTTTGACCTTACTTTGGCCCTCTTTTCCTAGCCTCCTTATGATTATTTTGGGATTATCTGCATACTCTATGGTGCCCATTTAAAATTTTGCCTTTTACAGTATGGCATTTTTCATTCAGAGTGTATAAGTAACCTTCACTTAAATACATTTTTGAAAATAGCAAAAAAAGTCATTAAAAGTCTGGAGAGGTTTCTTAGTGGTTAAGGTGCTTGTTGGCAAAGCCAAACAACCCAGGTTCAATTCTCTAATCCCTGGTAAAGCCAGATGCACAGAGTGGTGCATGTATCTGGAGTTCATTGGCAGTGGCTAGAGGCTATGGTTCACCCATTGTCTCTCTCTTTCTCTCATATTCTCAAATAAATAAACAAATAAAACTCATTAAAAATTCTTAAAATTAAAAGTTTTCCTGAAGCACAAACATTTATAAAATACATAAAAATTGGCCCATACTTTTGTTCTAGAGCCTGATAATTAAATTCAAATTAAACATATCAACAAAATAGAACACAAATACAAATTTATTTAATAGGACATAGATAATAAGGAAACAAGGATCAGAGACAATGAGTTTAACACTTATATTCTGAATCAGACACCAAGTTGTAAGCCATGATAATGTCACAAGGCAAAGAAACTTGAATTGTGCAGTTCATTCAGTGGACTAATTGTTAGAATTCGTTATTAGTCAACCCTGGTTGTTTAGACAGATTTCCTTCAGTCCAACTTCCCAACTTTGAAGATATATGAAAACAGACATATCTTGTAGCCTGCAGGCAACAGCTTTAATAGTGAGATTTCTTTTGCCTTAATAACTTTTCATTGTCCATATTTATGAAGTAAAATGTGAGTGTTGATTCCTTTTTACAATGAATAAGGATCAAAGTAACAGTAATGAGCTTATTGTCATAATTTCTCTATGGTGAATATAGTCAAGTTTCCATCATATCTGTTTTTAGAAATAAATTGTATGATATCGTGTGCATTGTAATGTGCCACAGAACTGCAGAGTGTATTGCTGTTGTTAAATGCTGACATCTCACCCTTCATCTTTCCTCCCCTCTTGCCAGTCCCATTCTCTCACCACTACACTGTTTTCAAGAAACAAAAGGTGAGTCAGAGTCAGTAGCAGAAGGTAGTAAGCTAGAGAGGGAATATAAACGTAATAGAAAGAGAGGGAGGGGGGAATTAATGGGATAGTATTGTATATATGTAAAAGAAGAACAAGTGAATGGGGGTGAAAAGGCCTAAGTGAGGTCAGGGGAAGAGACTGAGTAAAGGAAAGGTGGAGGGAGGGCTAATCAAAATCTTGGAGGATATAAATAAGTTCTGTGGAATCCTACTTTTCTGGACAATGGAACACTCAGAAGCCATAGATTGTTTCTAGAAAAATTTCATTGCCAGCAATGGGATACCTTCAGTGAGTTGTTGACCAGGGAAGTTCCACATACTCCCAAAACATTACAGGCCATTGCTGAGGCCCTTGGTTTCCCACCAGGAATAGATGATAAGACACTATTGCTGAAGACTCCACATAACTGGGCTTCAAGGTCACTGAAAAATCCTGCTGGAGCTGAGCTGAAAGCCTCCTCCATGTGGACCAGCTGACAGAAAATGAAAAAGCTATGCTGCATGCAGTTCAATGGGAGAGAGAAATCACCAGAGAAGATATGGAACAATGGATACTACAAGACTTGAATTTGGTCAGTCAGGCCAAATGAGCCAACAGGTGCAATAGTGGCTTGTCTGTTATGGGGGAAAACAACCATCCTCTAATTGGACTGGAGGTCTACTTCAATGAAGGGAATACATTCCTGATACTGAAAACCTACAACAGGGGTAATCATGAGACCTAGTGGTGTAATATCTGCAGGTGTCTGGCTAAATGTATATACTATACTCACCAAACGGTGAAGTAAGCACTTCTCTTAATATCCAAACCCATATATTAATGCTCCTATAACTTTTGGTTAGAGAAGCTTCTCCTTTCAGATGGCAGTGACCTTGGGATGACTCAGAAGGCACCATGGTGCTAAGAAGAAGTCACCATGGTGCTAAGAAGAAATGACAGAGGAGTGCTCAGCACTGAAACATGTCTAACACACCTTCGAAGACTAAGGGTCCATTGTGGAAGAGGTGGAAGAGAGAATGTAAGAGCCAAAGGAAAGGTAGGACTCCTTACAACATGCTCCTCCAGACACAAAATGGTCTGGATATCCATGACCTCAGAGTGCCTGACACTACCTACACAAGACCGTCATAATAGGAGGAAAAGATGATGACATCAAAATAAAAGAGAGACTGATTGAGAGAAGGAGGGATATGATGGAGAGTGAAGTTTCAAAGGGGGAAGTGGGGGAAGGGAGGGAATTACCATGGGATGTTGTCTACAATAATGTAAGTTGTCAATAAAAAAATAAAATATTTTTCATATTTCTTTACTCTCCATATTGTTCTTATTCACATCCTCCAAAGTAATTGTTTTTCTTGTGTTTTTCTTGTGTACTGGGGCAATATATATGGGAGCTTACTATACAACATGGTTTTAAGAGCCTCAGATTTGATCTTCAGATTCTTTTTAACGAGGGTTATCACTTCCAAGGGCTAAACACTACACCATGGAGAGATCTATTATTTCAAATGTCTTTGTTTAATTGAAAATAGATGTTCTCATTTCACTGATGCTACTTTTGTTCTTTGAAGTGTCACACAATAAATCTAAACTCCTTTTCTTTTGAAAGCACTTTAATTATTTGAAGAAATAGCATGCCACTGTCTGCATAACTCCTCTCGTTTATATCACCAGTATGTTCAACTTCTATTCATCTATCTTGTTTGAGAGACATCTCATTATGCTGTTTTCATTTCTAAGAACACAGATTGAAAACTAGTTATTATGTCTCAACAACAAAAAAAAGAGGAATCTGAAATTAGTAAAATAAAAACTGCAGGTAAAATTTTGAGTGTTTAGGCATCCTACAACAGTCCTGAATGTTCAACATACAGTTCACTTATTTTGGGCATGGATAACAGTATAGATAATAATAAAATCAAACTAGTAAGAGTATTGTGAGTATGAGATAGCATAATTCTGTGCAAGAGTGGTATGCCACATTTGTGTCCTTTTATTCATCATGGGATGCACTAAATAGAAACACTATCATACTAATGAATATGAAATGTTTTTGAGTTATACAATTTCACTAAAATGTGATTTACATAAATAATACAATAATATTTTTAAAATCTATGTGTATGAAACAATCTTACAAATCTGATTATTGTACATATTCTTGAGAATAAATTTACTATACAGATACTTAAACAATGTTATAGGAACAAATGATCAGTATGGCTTTTTGAGATGTACTACTTTCTAAAACCTTTTATTTTAATGCAAATGCTGTTATCTTCTGTGTTATCAATAGGCACCAAGCACTGTTGCTCCCTGCCCTCCCAGTAAGTCAAGCAGAGATATGTGCATTAGGACAGCACTCCATTCCTTAACAACATCCTTGTCCTATGGTTTATTTATTTCTAAATCATTTTACTCTTTTCTTCTTTCAATGCTCTTTCCTCTCTCATTCTTTTATGTTTGATGGATCAACTTAGTTACTCCATTTCTTATGTATGTTCATTGAATACACATTATATGAAAAAGAATATTGTTTTTAAAATTTATTTCTTTTTTAGTGAGGGGAAGTTCTTATTGCATTTTAAAGTATATTTTATTTATTTATTTATTTATTTATTTATTTATTTATTTATTTATTTATCTACTTATTTATGAGAGAGAAAAAGGCAGAGAAAGACAGAGAAAGGGAGAGGGAATGGCCATGCCAGGGCATCCAGCCACTACAAATGAACTCTAGATGCACGCACCCCTTGTGCATCTGGCTTACGTGGGTCCTAGATAATAGAACAGGGCTCTTTTGGCTTTGTAGGCAAATGCCTTAACTGATAAGCCATTTCTCCAGCCCCTTTTTTTTTTTTTTTTTTTTTTAATTTGTTCTTTCCTCATTGAACCATTTTATAAAATATAATTTGAAACCCTCTGGATAGTTTGTCATTTCCTCTGATTTATGTTCCAAGATGATAGTATAAACCATTAATATCTATTTCATTGACCCTCACATGTAAAAACAGTTTAGGAGCATGACATCACAGACACTAGAAATCAACTATTTTGAAGATTTTATGGTAGCTTAACAGTAACCATCGGGTCAGGTTTCTTGATATTTTCTTCCAGTCTTGAAATAGGCTCCTGTGCCATGCTCCTTCACAGGATCTTGGTGGTTAAACCACAAAATGAAAAGATGTCACCCTTGTTCCACAGTAAGAATGGATCATTTGTCACTGATATATTGAAGAACTGAAGAACAGATTTATTTCCTACTCTAGTATTATTTTATGTTTAAAAGAACTGAAAATAAGATATCAGGGCATCTGCCAATTTCAAATTTTGCATGACTATTAGAACAGACAACCCCAGGAACTCACGAAGATGTCATACGAGAAGGGCATCCACATTTTGTAGCATCAAATTAAAATTTTCTGTGTTAAAAGACAGATACCAATTACTTTGCAGTAACTTGTTCTTCAAAGAATAACTCATTATCTTTATGACAGGGTGGGTGGGCATGCTGTCCTGACAGCTTCAAGAGTCCTATGGCAGCAAACCATTAGTGCAGCAGCTAGATGGAAACTCTGGGTAACAGATTAACCAATTGATCATAAATAAGGAGACAAATTCCTTTTGTGTGTTTTTTTAAAAAAGGGATTCTGCTAATTTCTGAAACACATCCCCAAATTTGTCTTCCTGATACAAATGTATCTATGTAGAAATATTTATCTTCAAGTCTACCTTGTCTCAGTAAATAATACTTAGTGAGGAAATCCTTTAATTCAATATAGGATTTTTTTTTCCAAAAAAACATTCTATAGCAGATTTGACATTTTTCTTAAATCTAAAGGCAAAAGTTGAACCTCTTCAATGTTTATTAGAAGTCGTCTTCAGTGAAACAGATCAATGAAAGATGGAGAGATACATGAAAGAATATATAAAAAGCATGAGAATAGCAAAAGACAGGCCTGTATTTGAATGAAAAAAAAAAAATATTATTTACTTGCAAGGAGAGAGAGAGAGACAGAGAGAGGGAGAGAAGAATTTATACACACCAAGGCCTTTTGTCATTGCAAATGAACCCCAGATGTATATGCACCTTTCTGCATCTGGCTTTATGTGGGTATGGCACTGTCAATCTTCTCAGGTTAGCACCTTTAACCATTGAGAAGTCTCTTCAGCCCCAAGTTCTTGATGTTTTATTCACTGAGATTTTTGAATCATAGAAATGGCTCTAGTAAAATGTTTACAAGGAAGTGGAAAATGGGTTCTGTAAACATGTTTATTGATTTTGTAAATTACTAAAGCTATTTTGAGAAATATGGAAGTTTCTTTTAAAAATTAAAAATATATATATAAGGCTGGAGAAATGGCTTAGTGGTTAAGGTGCTTGCCTACAAAGCCAAAGGACATTGGTCTGATTCCCCACGAACCATGTAAGCAGATGCAGAAAGTGGTGCATGCTTCTGGAGTTCATTTGCAGTGGCTGAAGGCCCTGGTGTGCCCATTCTCTCTCTCTCTCTGTCGGCATCTTTCTCTCTTTCAAAATAAATAAATAAAAATAAAATACTTAAAAAAAAAAAAAAAAAGAACACAGCTAACATAAGAAATTAATCCCACAACTGTATGTGTATTGATAAAGACATTATTTTGTTGGAAAGATGAATTCCCATGTGGTCTGAATCACAATAGATGTGATGCATTTATAAACTGGTGCCAATAAGCTAATGAATAAATGAAAAAAAGAATACATCATATATACATAATTCATTATGCTTCAGCTTGAAGCAAAACTGGATATTCAATTAGTTTTAAAAACATGGATGAGTCTAGAAAAATAATGTTAGATAAAATAAGCTTGTCATGAGGCATTTTAGGGTGACTGAGCCCTGACAAGGAAAAGCAGTCATACCTTTCAATCTGTCCTTGCAATTTCTACTTTGTTATATATCAGGAAAAGATCAGCCCTGTCATTATCTCTTTTCTGAAGGAGTTACCCAGAACTTCTTAAAACAATAAATAATAATAATAAAAAGAAACAGCTTCCTCCCTGAGAAGGAGCTCCCCTTTCCTACAATTAAGGTTTAAATCTGATCTTGGTATTATTTATGGTTGGTTAAACTGTGTACCCAAGCTTGCTTCCATGGCTCATTAGCTCATCCCATTTTCAGAATCTATAATTGACCCCAATTTTGGTCACAAAGCTGGCTTTACCTCTTCCTGCCTTCCACATGGAGAGAAGTTTCTATACTTCCTTTTATTTCCTTCTCTTAATCTAGTAAGTCTCTCTAAACCTTACCCTATGGGCTGTGGATTCCAATTCTTTGAGTTCATTGCATAGAATCAAAGGATCCCCCAAGTGTATTGGCACGTTGGCATATGAGGGTGTAAGATTCCCATTGCAGGCTGGCACAGAGATGGCCAGCAAAGTGAGAGGGAGTCAGGTAGCTTTGTTAGGATCCTGACATTGTTGCGGTTGATCAAGCTTAGACGCCAGTACTTGTCTTTGTGGCTGGCTTCTTCCTGTGCCAGCCTCTAACCTAGACCAATCAATGGTCTCTCTATGGTTCACCTTAGCTACAAGGTTAAATTCATCATCACAAGTTTATAAATACCTTTTACCAGGGGAGGCAAATCAGTCTGGGCTGCCTGGCCAGTTGTGAACCTCCAGCTTCTGCTGAGGTTTGCCTGGGCTCAGCTGAGCCAGGGGAGAACCTCCGAAGCCCTGCTTCCCACATTGGCTCTTTCTCCCTCCTGTCCACATGGCAGTAGATCTTTGATCTTTGTACTTGCTTTTCCGTCAGCTCCATGGTTTTTCCAGGCCCACCATGTGGGCTCTCCAGCCACAGCTACGTGGGTGTATTCATTTCCTTTCTCCTGGTTCTGGGCTTCCCTAAATAAATATAAGAATTTAATAATCGTCCTTCTCAGTTTGATTTACCCTATTCGTTGGTTAAATAAAAATGTTATTCAGGGTTTGGGACTCAAGGACTTTCCTGAACCCTCAGCACGCCATATCATTATGAACATACCTACACGTGTGTGATGGTTAAGTTTGTGTCAACTTGATTTGTTTAGGAATCTACAGACATTCCTCATAAATGTGTTTCTGAGGCTGCCTCTAGGAAGGATTAACTAAAGGAAGAATCCTTCCCCCAGGGGTAAGCCTTCCCCCAGAATGGGCGGCCCAGAGTGGTTGATAAAAAGGAGCTCTGGGAAGAAAGGCTCTCTCTCTCCCACCTGGCTGCCGATGCTACTAGCTGCTTGGTGTTTTCTGCTTGGTACCTGCTGCTTGGTGTTGCTGCTCTCCAGTGTGGACTGAAGACCAGGGTGGACTGAAGAGCAGCGTCTCTCCAGGAAGCCTCCAGGCCTTCAGTGCCGGATTGGGACTGCTGAGGCCTCCAGCCTCGTGCACTGAGCAGCTACCGGGTTTCTTGACTCTCGGACCTGCAACCTGCTATTGCTGGACTGTGTAAGCTAATCCAATAAATCCCCTTTTAATACGATTCATTCTGTCCATTCTGTTCCTCTAGAGAACCCTGACTAATACAACGTGGATTCTGAAATTGTCAAACTCATGTAAGTAGAAAGTTGAATGTTATATATGAATTGAAAAACAAAATTTTCTGCTTTCTTTCAGCACTAATACTTTATTTATTTATTTATTTATTTATTTATTTATTTATTTATTTATTTTGAGGCAAGCCCAACAGACTTTGTTGTGAGAGAGAGAGAGAGAATTGATGGCTCAGGGCTTCCAGCCACTGCAATGAACTCCAGATGTGCACCCCCTTGTGCACATGCATAACATTGCATGCTTGTGTCACTGGGCATCTGGTTAACATGGTACCTGGAGAGTCAAACTTGAGTCCTTAGGCTTTGCAGGCAAGTGCCTTAGCTGCTAAGCTATCTCTTCCGCCCACCTTATGAATTTAAAACAATGAAGGTACAATTATAATTTCATATATAATTATGGCTTCCTTTCATAGTAACATGAATTTGTCTTCTCCTCAGATTATATTCACAAGGAGTGAAAGAACTTCTGAAGTCACTGTGAGCTATGGCTTGACAAAACTCTATTTCCTAAATCATGGCAAATTCTTGCCCACTTTTCTGCTGTCTATTTCTTTTTAATAGTTTAGCATTTCTTTAAATGACAAACAAAACATAATTCCCTGACAAAATGTAATTGTCATTGGCAAAATGTCACCCACAACATAATTATCATTATTCTGGTATGCATATGTTGTTTGAATTTGATCATCACTCTGCTTTTCACAACTGGCTTTACATGGGTACTGCAGAATTGAACCTGGGCTGGCAGACTGGGCAAGCAAGTGCTTTTAACCACTCACCATGTCCCCAGGCAAGTCTTTCTTTTTGACATTTTTTTGAGTTGTGTGAATTTTTGTTATTTGCATTTAATTTTGATTCAAGTGTATTTCAAAAAGTAAAGAATGGGCTCGGATGAGCGACTTTTCCTCTGGCTTTCTTGAAATTCTTGGACAGAATTTACCAAAAAGGCAGCATCCAGAGAAATGGATGAGCTCTTCTGAATGCCCTGCTTTTGACTTCATTTCTTCCACACCAGAAATTCTTGCAATGGTAGATATAATTAAACTATTTCTGCTCAGGGTACTGATCTTATAGTGAAATGTGTTCAGGGTCCTTTGCCATTGTGGGAAGTGGATCATGGGCAGACTACACTTGGTCTCCATGCACAGCTTGTTTCAGCCTCAAGCACTGGCTCAAAATGGATCTAAGGCTTTCTAACTTATCTGAAGGTAATAAATTCACTTGCATGATTTTTTTTTTTTTGTAAGTCTGTTCTGTGCACATAGATTGCACATAAGAAGACCGGTGATGGGAAGAGATTTGACTGGCTGTGACAAAAGAGTCTGCTTTGTGTTACTGTCAGTCAAGGACAGCTGTGCTCATTCGTCAGAAGCCCCTTCTAGACTTCGGAAACACCATGCTCTGGTAGAGTGCATGGATCTTCCTGTGGGATTGTGAACCATGTGCAGTTCTCCCTTTCCAGTGATTGATACCAATGGAAGGTGTTTCTGTTTATCAAGGGCAATATAAATGTGATGGGATGGTTAAGCAATTTTAAGTGGAAAGCTTCTAAATAGTACAGTGGCAAAAGTTTGATATGAGTAAGTGAAATAATCATTACAAGAACAATAATTACAATTTAGTAATTCATCTTAAATAAATACCCAGTTTCTTAATGGAAAATAAGGGAAATGCAGGCATAGCAGTGAGACTTTGATGCATTTGTTATTGAGATTTGGGCAACAATGTGCCATTTCATATTGAGCAAAGTAACTGAAGGCAGGAGATTAGGCCAAATCCTTCAGAATAAGATCAAAGGCTTTTTCAAGTAATGAGAAACTGATCACATATTGCTCAGGATCATCATTAAAGATGAATATCAATTTGTCAGAGACATCCTGTTCCTTAATCAAAGGGGTATACTTTTGTGATATATGATCTATAGAGAAAAAAGATGAAGATTTCAGAAAAAAGGAAGTGTCAGTTTTCTGATTCACAGAAAAAATAGGGGGAATATGTCATTGTCTTAGTAAAGTACTTTGAAAATAGATGGAGCAATCTTTTAAGAAGGATTATGTTATAGGAGCAATGTTATTGATGATAGTAAGTAAAATAATTTATAGAATTCAGGCTGAGAATGCCAAAATTCACCTTTTTTATATATGTATAATGATTAGATGCCAAAATTTATCTAACTTGTGTGTAAACATTTCTTTAAGTAGTATAAAAAGCCTCTCACATTTCAAGCCATCCTGGTCTGGGAGCTTTGTTTTAAGAGCCCTAAACATAACTAGAGTCACCCCACCCCCTTATTCTGCTTTTGCCAGCTCCCATTTCCCAGGTATTTGAGTCTGTGTTCTCTAGAAGAGCAGAACCAATTGAAAGAATTGGCATTAGGTAGGGGATTTATTGAATTAGTTTAAGATAGCCCGACAATAGCTGTTTGCAGGTGTGAGCATCAAGGATTCAGTAGCTACTCATTCATGGCTGATGCTTCAGCAGTTCCAAAGTGTCATAGAAAGCCTAGGGAACTCCTCAAGATCTTCTGGTCTTCAGATCATGCCAATGAAACTTGGCTTCAATGCCAACAAAGGATAGGCAAAGCCGGGTGGATGCACGTGGAGTGAGAAATGATGACAAGATGACAACCAGGTAAAAAGAACTCACAAGTCAGCAGCAAGGGAAAGTAGGGAAAAAGAGGGGCTGTGTTCTCTGAGAACTGAAGTTCCCAGAAAGCGACACCACAAATAAGGCTGAATAGATTGATTCCTATACCGATGGAATGTTGCAGAACAAGAACCAAATTGCCTTCAGCTACCTATAGCTTCTAAATTGCCATTGGTTGTTATTTGAGGGTGCTTCTATGTCTTGTCGTCCATGTGTGAGTGGGGTGTTGTGCATGTGTGTGTAACTGCTCTAGCCTTTTCTACATATCAATTTCTTCTAAATAAACCTCGTGAATTATGATTTCTTCTTAAATAAACTCAATGATTCCTAATATCCTTCTTGAGTCTATTTTGCCAATTTTTGGTTAAAATAGGATAAGGCTCCAAAGTAGAGTTCAAAAGTATGTTATACCCCTCCTGAATCCCCCAAATCCTGCCTCAATAGGTTTTTCCATCTTAGAGGCTGTCCATGCCTGGGGGTGGGGGTTGCTACTCTCACAGATGAGAAAACATTTACAAAACTTTTATGAGTAGTTTAGAATCATTTTGATTATATTTCAAATTATTGTATGTAACTTAAAATTAAATTTATTATAAGTGGCATATATAATAAATTACCTGTAAAACATGTTTATTGCTATGTTCCCAGGTACCCAATGAGGCTATTGGAATATCTCTCCAATGGATACAGAACAATTAATATGGTAATTTATATAAACTTCTCAGGGACAAAAATAATAGGTTTAATTTTCACTGATTTTACATTTAATTATTATAGAGTTTATAGATAATAGTTTCCATGCAAGTGTGTGAGAATGGTGTGTGTGCATGTGGATGCATATGTTCATATGTTGGTCAAACTTATACATGCATGTATACATGTTCATATGTGCACACATATGGAGACCAGAAGTTGATCTCAAGCTTCTTTTTCAATTATTCTTAATGTTACTTTTTGACAGACTTTCTCCGACAGATCCTAAAGCTCACCAACTTGTCTAGACTAGCTGACCAGGCAGCCACAGGGCTCCTGACTCTACCACAGCAATCCATGAATTAAGGTGCCCAGGTTTTACATGAGTACTGTGACTCTTCACTCAGGTTTTCATGCGTGAGTTGCAGCACTTTACTCAGTGATTCATCTCCATGGCCCCCAATTCATATGATTTTTAAAATGATTCCACATGCCAATCAAATATTTTAACACTAAGGATAAATGGCTCTAGAGTAGAAATCAAACTTTATATTGAGACACTACAAATTGATATTAAAGTTTGTTTTTTCTCACTTCTTCCTAAAATGCTCCCACATTTTTTCCTCCTCTCTTCTTGATCCCCCTCCACCTTCATCTTACCATCCCTCTTTTCCTACTATCCTTTCTTTTTTCTTCCCTCCATTCTTTCTACTTTCTTCCACCTAGTTCTCTTTCATGTCCACTCTGACTTTCTGTCTGCTCATTTCTTCTTAAGAAGATTAAAATTAGAAAATTAAAACTTTTAAATTATTACTGTTTTACAGTCTTTCATGACTGATAACTATAGCAGTCTATACAGAAACTCTCCACAAAGTTTACATGGTCAGTCAAAAAGTATGTTAAAATTCTGCTTTTTCAAAGAAATCAAATGGCTTTTTTTTCTTTTTGGAGAGACACAGAGAAAGAGACAGAGAGAGAGGGAGAGGAGGACAGATAGAGATGGGCGCACCAGCAGCCTCTCAGCTGTTGTGAATGAAATCCAGATGTGTTTGCCCCCTAGTGTTCAAGTGAGACATTGCCCCCTTGCATCACTTTGCATCTGGCTAAACGTGGGACCT
This sequence comes from Orientallactaga sibirica, assembly GCA_036365145.1. Classification (NCBI taxonomy): domain Eukaryota; kingdom Metazoa; phylum Chordata; class Mammalia; order Rodentia; family Dipodidae; genus Orientallactaga; species Orientallactaga sibirica. The sequence goes on from JAEOAD010000024.1 coordinate 28,625,816, forward strand.
GGAGATTGGAACCGCCAGAGATTGGAACCAGCGTTCTTAACCGCTAAGCCATCTCTCCAGCCCCAAATGGCTTTTTATCAAGAACTTTCTACATATAAAAACTTCAAACTTCTCAACTGAATAATAAATGATATTATCTTAATTACATTTTACCATAAAGCATCAATACCTATAAACTTAGTATTAGAAGCAAATGTTACATGTTTATTCAATATACAATTACATCTTAGATAAAAACTTGAAATTTATTCCTGCAAACACACACCATATATAACTTTCTTAACATCAAATTTTTAAAAACTCAATATTTAAAATATTAGTTTACTCAACATCACTTTCCCTTAAAGGAAGATGAATGTCTTATCAAATTAATATGTATTTTTGACAAAGTGATAATCAAAGAGAAGAGTTTCAATATACATTAAGTAGATAATGATTTATTTTTACTTACGAACATTCAGTATAATTATTCAAATATCTATATTGCTATAGCCCACATATATTTGAGCTTAAACAACTAAGTTTATCTTGGAGAACACCATACAATCACAATCAAGACAATCTGTCAGTATTTGAATTAATCAGGTGATCCCAGTTAGCACAATTCTATTTTACCTGGCTGAGCTTGCTGTAATACATTATTAGAGACCAGGCATTCATTTGTGGCATTATTTTGGGTGAACAGAGGCTTCTATGTGCAAAAATAATTTTTGGACATCCTGACTTATCAAATGTTTTACCTGCTTTCTGTGTCACTCTTTGTGCCTACAGGGACTTTTCATTCATCATTGTCATTGAAAGCCTACAGATTACCTTGAATATCAAACAATGGCTTTTGATACATGATTAGTGTCAAGTTCAATAGTCCTGGGAAGCTTACATTGCATTAAACTTTTATTAACTGAGAATATTCCACATATAATTGAATAAATCAAGGCTCTAAGAACTAATGAGATTTAACAAAGATTAAATCTTTTGCATTAAATTAAAAACAACTTCTATTTTGAAGGAAATAAATGGATGTAAACTGAACAAATCCTTAATTTTTTATTCTCTTGGTTTGTTTATTTATTTATTTATTTATTTATTTAAGTTTTGGAGAGAGACACAGAAAGAGGCAGACAGAGAGAGAGAGAGAGAGAGAGGGAGACAGATAGAGAATGGGTGCACCAGCAGTCTCTAAGGTGCTGTGAATGAAATCTAGATGTGTGTGCCCCCATGTGGGTAAGTGTGGCATTGTGCCTTTGCATCACTTTGCATCTGGCTAAACTTGGGACCTGGTGATTAGAACAAGGTTATTAGGCTTAGCAGGCAGGCGCCTTAACTGCTAAGCCATCTCTCCAGACCTCTTGGTTTATTTTTATTTATAGTGTTGCTAACCTAAATGTCTCTTCTATATATTATTTCATTATTTGTCTTTTCTGAAGGTAGTTATGTATTCCAATTTCTAATACACCACAAAACCCAATTTGTTTTATATTAAAATCTCTATTTTTTTCTCTTAAATATGATTTTATTATTTCAATGTCACTCATATTTCATATTCCACATTTTCAATATTAATTTTTCACAATATCTTTTAAATAAATGAAACCAAACAGTAGTGTATTTAAGTCAACAACGTTATATTTTCGTCCTTCATTTTCTTTTTTTTTTTTTTTTTTTTTTTTTTTTTTTTTTTTTTTTTTTAGCTAGAGTCTCACTCTAGTCCAAGCTGACCTGGAACTCACAGAAGTCTTCCTACCCCAGTCTCAGATTGCTGGGATTAATGACATATGAATGGCCAGATATTTTATTTTCTAAATGCATTTGAATTCAAAGGTTATGAATTAAATTTGAAAGATCTTTTAAAACTGAATGTATTTAATTAACTGATTCATTTATGATATTTAATAATATGAAATTATACCACACAGTATTTGGGGTATTAATTAATAATCATCTTTTACAAATGAGGTGATTCCTTTTGGCACTCAGTTTTCATGTGATGGAGGTATTTGCAGTAATGTGATACTTTTGGATAACCTTATTCTTTTTAATTGCACAGACTTAACTAATCAAATGACCCTATTCATTTAATTATTTACTCATTATTACATAATTTGTTTGTAAATCATTTGCTAAGAAGCTTCTTCCACATGGGCGCATAGGCACAGATCTACACACTTGTTATGTACCTGCAAATTAATTGAGGGAAGTGTTTTTCAGCTGATATTAATGTAAATCTTGTTATTTAATACTTACAAATGTACAAATTATTTCATGTTGTGATGCATTTAAATTCAAGTTTTTTTTTCTATTACTTGTATTTAAAGGAAAAGACATTTCATTCAATCTTTGGGGTGATCACAAATTTTCAATTTGAGCTGGCCTTCAGTTAAAAGAAAATCATTCAGACTGGAGAGATGGCTTAGTAGTTAAGGGGCTTGCCTGCAAAGGGCCCACATTTGATTGCCTAGCACCCAGTTGCAAAAGTTGGCACAAGTGTCTGGACATTTCCAGTGGCTTAAGGCCCTGGCTCACTTATTCTCTATCTGCCTCCTTTTTCTTCCTCTCTCTCTCTTTCTCTCTCTCTCTATATAATAAATAAATAAAATGCTACAAAAGAAAATAATTTTCTCTTTAAAAGAACTAGAAAATGCTATCTTTGAGGGGTCATAAAACAGGAAAGATTATGTTCACTTGAGAACCTTTTGTAGTACAATAAATCTGGATTGCAATATGCTAATTATAAACAAAAATTGCTAAGACATGAGGCTGCACAATTATCAGGAATCTGCAAACATAAAGTAGACTTAAAACACACTCACCAATGCCCAGGGAATTTTGCAGAAGAAGAGATGGAAAGACTGTTAAGAGACACAGCATGAGAGGCCCTGGCACACCCACTCCCTCCCTTTATCTGTCTTTCTCCCTCAAATAAAAAAAAAAAATGCAATATTAAAAAGAAGATTCTTTTGATTGCACTGAGAATGATGAATGGAAGAGAACAGAATTAAGAGAAATGAGCCAAAAGTACATATGTTTATTCATAAAATACAACTTAGGCTAGACTCTGGAGAGGTAAATGTTAAATAAGTAGAAGATAAGCCATATACATATAAATATATAGATGATAGTTCAATTGATAGATAATAGGTGATCCAAATATGGATATTAGAGAGAAGACAGGAGATTAGACACATAGATAAATTGATACATGCATGATAAACATACGGTGGAGGATTAAAGTAGATACTTGATGGACAAAGGAATAGATAGAAAGAGGGTGAGTTGATAGATTTTGTCTATAGTATGTGTCTTCTTTCCGGGATTACTAAGCAAATTCTCATTTCTTTAAACAGATGTTATACATTAAACAGATGTTATTCATTTCCAAGCCTTACATAACCTATTTATGTTAAATACGTCTACTAGTGATTTCTTCTCTAATAATTTGTGCAAGTTTTCAAAGTTCAATCCCATTTAGAAAAACCTTTCAGGCTGCTTTTTGTCCTCTTATTTGTACAGTTTATTTATTTTTGTTCAGCCTGACAGCAGGCTAAATCATGGCAACATTCTCCTGCAACTAGCACAGCAGTTTCACATCTACAGCCAGAAGAGTTGTTGCCTTCATATAAAGTTGTCCAGATAACTATGATTTCCCTCCTAATTCCCCAAAGCACAAACTGACATCTGGATGCAACTATTAATGACTGGTGTTTATAGATCCAATGATACTGATGAAGAATGCAGTTCCAAGCAAGAGTTTCTCCAGCTCTCACACACATGAGAATCACCTGGAGAGCTTATTAAAACAACGATCCCCTAGACCCTATTGCCAGCAATTTTGATTCATCAGGCCTAGGGTGACTCAAACATATTGCATTTCTAATAAGCTCCCAGGTGACATTTGTACTCTGTGTACCTTTTTCAACAAATTCAGAACAGAGCAGTAACATAGTGTGTCTTATACGATTTCCTTTTTCTGTCATCTTCATTGGATCTTAACTTGAATAAGACATCTCAAAATATCTATGATCTTTCCCAATCATGATTATTCTTAAAAGAATAATAATAAAAATTGTCTTATCCTAAGTCTATCCCCCTTCCTTCTCGTCCTTCTTTTCCTTCTTTCCTTCATTTCTTTTTCTTCTTTATTTCATGATCTTTTTGTGAGTTTATTTTTCTTGTGCTGGAGGTTGAACCCATAGTCCTTGGTTACTAGAGAAGGGTTCTTCCACTTAGCTAAATGTGCAAGCCCTGCATCACCATTTCTTAGGGAATTATTTTCTAGACATGTTCTCTTTCCTTCAGGAAGATTCCCTATTCTAAAGGTTGTAGTCTATGACTGACATTAAGTCTGATATCACAGTCTTTTTTTTTTTTTTTTTACTTTGGTATAATTTCATTTCACTCATCTTTTCACTAAATATGTATATAGGACTAATCATCATGTTTTATGTTCTTAAGTTGTCCATGAAGTTCTTACCTCAGAGATAATGATTTTAAAGTTTTCTTAGAAATAGAGAAAATAGCAATAATGAGATTATATAAAATTTTCAACTGCAAAGAGTTAATAACAAACAATGTATTTTGTTTCCAGCATTTTGCTTGTTACTGTATGATGTCATGCTATTTTACATAATGGTGACTCAAAATCTGTATTATTTTGGCATTTCAATGTACATCTTATTGCACTAGGGGGTAATGGATAAATTTTTGCAGACGTTATAGGGGTGGTGATACAGGGATCAGGTGACAAAATGGCAAAACCAGACATAAGGCCACAATTACCAGCTGGATGCAATGTACCTCTGTAGAAAATACTGAGCTATGCTTTGAAGGAGTCTTTATCATTTCATAGAACACAGAGAACAAGACAACTGAAAGCTTACACCAAAGGAACACAGCAGGGCAGGGAATTAAAGACAAGCCATTTCCAGAAACATTGGATGTATAGAGATAACACTGAGATCAAAACAGGAAGAACAGGGGAAAGCAGCCTGATTCAAGGTGGATTTGTCAAAGATTCCTCCAGGGATTTCTGGATCATAGATCAGCATTAGGCATCAGCAGGAACGTCTGGTGAAAATCTCAAAAGTGTTAGTAGGTAAAATAACAAGCAAACATGCAAACCCATGGGGAATTGAAGGCAGATCATGAACATGGAGGATCTTGGGAGAAAAAGAGGGTGACATCTGAAAGAAGTCTTTGATAATTCCATACATTAAATGTGCCTGGCTGTTTGGGTACTGTAATTTTGCTTTGTTTCATCTAACGTTAAGGTGACAAGACAGTAAGATCATTAATATGCTACATAAAAACAAACTGGCCTTTATATATACCTTTCACTTTTCTGAAAATTCAAAGCCGTAATCTAAGCAATGGGGTCATTTGGTAACAGTGGAGAAGTGAATTTAGCAAAACACCTGAGTGAACAGACCTGGATTTGTTATTGGCTCTCAAAAAAGAACTCAGCCTTGATATTCTGATCTTAGGCTAATCTACAGTGCCATGATTGTAAATGGCATGTGTGTTAATGCACATGGACCATTATAAGTGTATAGTATTATAATTTTTACTGACTGTGTTAATGTATTTAGGACATTATAAGGGCCTACACTTTAATTGTCATGGAAGAAAGCATTGGTAAAATTTACAAGAGGATTTTTTTTTTTTTTTTTTTTTTTTTTTTTGCTAATTTGGCTTGACTTAAAGTAACATGATAGGACTAGACAGATGACTTTGTATGCGAAGCATAACGGGCCAGGTTCAATTCCCCAGTACCCATGCAAACCATGGCACATGCTTTGGGAGTTCTTTTGCAGTTGCTAGGGGCCTCCATCACCTCAAATAAATAAATAAAAATTAAAATAAATAAAGTAACATGACAGCATTTTATATGTAAATGAAGTTCATTCATTTCTTCCTTCATAGCAGATGATGTTGCTTTCACATATTTTACTTCAATATGTAGAAAACCCACTGTACATTTTAAAAAAATATTTTATGTATTTATTTATTTGAGGGAGAGAGGGAGAGAGAGAGAGTGAGAGAGAGAGGGAGGGAGGCAGAGAGAGAGAGACACACACACACTCACAAAGAGAGGCGGAGAAAATGGGCGTGTCAGGGCCTCTAGCCACTGCAAAAGAATTCCAGATGCATGTGCCACATTTTGCCCCTGGCTTTCTTCAGTACTGTGCAGAACCTGGGTCCTTAGACTTCATAGACAAGAGCCTTAACCACTAAGCTACCTCTCCAGCCTGCCACTATACATTTTTAATGTTTTAGTTTTCTCCATTTTTTTCATTGTCTTTTTCATGTCTATTACTTTCTGATGGGTTTGTCAAATTCCCTCTTCATTTGTATGTAGAATTTCTTGACTGTGTCTTTAAGTTCATATAGTGCAGTTCTAATCTTACACACTATATTTCCATTCTTGGATCACAACTTAGTTTTTCCTAATATAATTTTCTTTTTTTTTTTCATAAATTTTCTTTCATTTTACCATTGTATTACTGACTGTATTTATGTATTATGTGTTAGACTATGTCACCACTTGTGGTAATTAGATCTGATAACTCTAGAAAACTAACAACCATCCATCACATTAAGACCTATGACAACAATACTGATTGGCTCATGGATGAGACACCCAGTGAAACCTTCTGATATCTCTGATAATTTGTAACTCCTAAGTTATAAATATGCTTTTCTTCTTGTTTAAAAAATATATTTATTTGTGAGAGAGACATGGAGCATGTATATGTCAGGGCCTTTTGCCACTGCAAACTCCAGACACATGCCCCACTTTGTGCATCTGACTTTACATGGGTACTGTGGAATTGAACCTGGGCCAGCAATCTTTGTAAGCAAGTGCCTTCAGCCACAGAACCATTTTCCCAGGGCCTTATTAATGTTGTTTCAAGCATTTTTTTAAAGAGAAAACTTCTACAGTTTTAGAAAGCAACCCACGGTAATTCTCTCCCTCCCCCCACTTTCCCTTTAAAACTCCACTGTCCATCATACCCCCTCACCATCAGTCTCTCTTTTATTTTGATGTCATTATCTTTTCCCCCTATTATGATGGTCTTATTTAGGGAGTGTCAGGCACTGTGAGGTCATGGATATCCAGGCCATTTTGTGTCTGGAGGAGCATGTTATAAAGAGTCCTACCCTACCCTTGGCTCTTACATTCTTGCTGCCACCTCTTCCACAACGGTCCTTGAGCCTTGGAAGATGTAATAGAGATATTACAGTGCTGAGCACTCCTATGTCACTTCTTCTCATCCTAAGGTCAGTGCCATCTGAAAAGAGAAGCTTCTTTAACCAAAAATGAGACTAGCATTAATCTATAGGTATGAACATTAAGAGAAGAGCTTACCAAACAGTTTGGTGAACATAGTATGTACATTTAGCCAGACACCAGCAGAGGTTACACCCCTAGGTATCTTGATTACCCCTGTTGTAGGTTTTCAGTATCAGGGATATATTCCCTCCCTTGGAGTGGACCTCCAGTCCAATTAGAAAGTGGTTTGTTTCCCCCATAACAGACATGCCACTATTGCACCCATTGGCTCATTTGGCCTGGCTGCCCAAATTTATGTCTTGCAGTGTCCACTGTTGAGTATCTTCACTGGTGATTTCTCTCTCTCCCATTGAACTGCATGCAGCATTGCTGTTTACATTTTTCTGTCAGCTGGTCACATGGAGGAGGCTTTCAGCTCAGCTCCAGCAGGATTTCTTAGTGACCTTGCAGAGTATGTATGTGAAGTCTTCAGCAATATAGTCTTACCGTCTATTCCTGGTGGGAAACCAAAGGCCTCAGAAATGGCCTGTAATGTAACGGGCCAACAACTCACTGGAAGGTATCCCTTCCTTGGCACTGAGAATTTTCTATTAACAATCTATGGCTTCTCAGTGTTCCATTGTCCAGAAAAGTAGGTTTCCATATGACTTATGTATATTCTCTTAGATTTTCATTAGCCCTCCCACCATGTTTCCTTTACTCAATCCCTTCCCCTGACCCCACTTAAGCTTTTTCACCCCCATTAATCTGTACTTATCCTTAAATATATACAATACCAACCTATTAATTGCCCCACTCACACCATTTCTATTTCCTTTATAACCTACTGGCTTCTGCTACTGAGTTCTATTCATACTCATATAGAAGTCCAATCATCTGTAGCTAGGATCCATATATGAGAGAGAACATGTGATGTTTGGCTTTCTGGGCTGGATTGCCTCATTAAGTGTAATCCTTTTGAGATCCGTCCATTTTCCTGCAAATTTTATAACTTATATTATGAAGATCTACAAAACAAGAAAAATGGCAAAGATAAATGTACACCTTTCAATAATAACTCTTAAAATCATTGGCTTCCGTGCCCCAGCCAAAACACACAGATTTGCAGAATGGGTTGAAGAGCAGGATTCTTCAATTTGTTTGCCTCCAAGAAACTCACCTTTCTACAAAGGATGGACACTAACTTAGGGTGAAAGGCTGGAAAATGGTGTTTCAAGCAAATAAGCCTAGAAAACAAGCAGAGGTCGCCATCCTAATATCTGACAGAGTAGACTTCAGACTAACATGAGTCAGGAAAGATAAGGAAGGTCACTTTATATTGATTAAAGAAAAACTTTACAGGATAGGGAATTACAATCCTAAACATATATGCACCTAACATGGGTGCTCCCAATTTCATCAAACAAATGCTATTAGAACTAACATCACAGATAACACCAAACACACTTCTACTAGGTAACTTTAACACTCCACTCTTATCAGTTGACAGGTCATCCTGGCAAAAAATAAACAGAGATGTATCTGAATTAAATGAGGTCATAGAACAAATAGACATAATAGATATCTACAGGACATTTCATCCAAATTATGCAGAATATAGATTCCTTTCAGCAGCACATGGAACATTCTCTAAAATAGAACATATGTCAGGACACAAAGCAAATCTTAACAAACACAGGAAAATTAACATAATTCCTTCCTCTCTATCTGATCACAATGGGATTAAACTACAAATCAATAGCAAGAAAGAACATACACAATATCATGGAAACTAAGCAATACACTATTAAATAATGAATGGATCAATGAAGAAATTAAGGAGGAAATAAAAAATTCACAGAATCAAATGATAATGTGAACACAACATACCAAAACCTTTGGGAAATAATGAAGGCAGCACTAAGAGGGAAATTTATATTTATAGGTTTAACTGCCTATATTAAGAAATTAGAAAGGTTGCAAGTAAGCAACTGAATGTTTAACTATAAGTATGTTTTTTTATCACAACAAATGATTTGAAAATTAGTTGCTTGCATGCTACTAGCATAAAACACATGGATCAGCAATGTGACGGCGGATAGACATTGTCATGGTCATTAGATGCACTTAGTGAGAAAAGCAATGAAGACTGGAAAAGGAAGATGCTTTAGTAGCATTGATTACTGACTACTCGGAAGAATATATAGTATTAGCAGGTATTTGTCTGAATTCTTCCAAAAGCTAACTGCAGAATTCCTTTGGTGGAGTGTGAAACAAACATCCTAGAGAACAACTTAGAGGAAGGAATATTTACTGAGACTCATAACTTCAGGAGTTTCTGGCCATGGTTCCCTTGACTCTGGTGAGGCAGAAGATCTTGGAGGTAGAGCATGAAGGAAAGAGAGTAGGTCACTTATGTGAAGTGTGTAGTATTCAATTTAAAATGGATTAGTGTTTATTTTCAAGTAGGCAAAATAATTGCAGTGTCCAATACAAATTGTATTTCAATGATCCAGAATGCCATGCTCATTACTCACGTCTCTTCCCTTTAGCCAGTTTCCACTCAGTCAACATATTCCTCCATAGTGGTTTCCTGAAGTCAACATATGCACAGGCACACAGGTATAAATTTTGAATGTATAAATATAATATTTTTCATGGATACATTCAAATGTTACTATTTATCAAGTTTGAACCATCCATATTTATATATTGGTATACTTAGAAAGAGATAATTTTTCTAAAGTCCACATTGCTATCATACATATCACTACATATCATAGTTTTAATATTATAATCTGAACTCATGGTCCAATGGACTTGGGTGTTTTATTAAAATTGAGCTTGTAACTTGGATCTCTAGCAGTGTGGTTGGAGGAGTCGTCTCTGGGGGTAGATCCTTGAGTTCAGCACTAAGGTAGGTTTGAAGGCAAATCTGAATTCTAGCCCAAAGGTCTGGAGAGAGCCAGTTGAGCTCTGGAAGACTGAGGTTTGTTTTTTTTTTTGTGTGTGTGTGTGTGTGTGTGTGTGTGTGTGTGTATGTGTGTGCTGGAAAATGATGTTTTCTCTCTGCTTTGAGAGAAAGAAAGACATTGATAGAACATTCCACGAATGATGGCACTTCCCTGGGATCTGTAAGCATGCAATAAACACCTTCTCACCTTCTTCCTATAAACTGTGTATAGATGTTTGCCCCAGCAACATGGAGCTGACTGCAAAACTTCAACCAACCAATTTCATGTAAAGAGAATATTTCCACTTACTTATATCTTATATCATACTTAAATTTAAAAGAGAAACAGAATCACAGAATCAGTGATATATATGTCACACACTCACATATATATATATATATATATATATATATATATATATATATATATATGTGATATGTGTGTGTGTGTGTGTGTGTGTGTCATCTACATATATACACACTTTTCCTTACGTATGCATTTTTTTTTTTTTTTTTTGTTTGTTTTTTTTTTTTTTTTTGGTATTTCAAGGTAGGGTCTTACTCTAGCCCAGGCTGACCCAGAATCACTATGAAGTTCCAGGGTGGCTTCAAACTCATGGTGACCCTTCTATCTCTGCCTCCCAAGTACTGAGATTAAAGGCATGTGACACCACACCTGCCTCCATAATAAGTCTTAAAATACATTATTGGTCACTTTTAAAGATAAGTATTTGCTCATCTATTTCTATGCTGATTTACTGTAATTCAGGGTTAATAATGGCAACACATACCAAAAATATTTATAATATAAATTATTATATTTATATAATATTTCTATACCACAAATTAGAAAGTGGAAGAATTTTCCAAAAACTTAACATTAATTAACAGAACAATGAACTGATTCAATTTTTCAGATCTCCTTAGTGTTTACTAATATATGACAATGAGATATATCTTCATAAATCAGCATGCTGCAAAGTGTTATCTTGGTTGAAATATGAAAAAAGATGAAAAATATGATCATAAACATCAGATAAATAGAGATTATTTTTGGTATTGTGCAAAAAGTAACAGGTGGTAGCTTCTTAATGTTTAAATGTAAAACATCTGTCATCATAACACTGCCTTTTTGTAACAATTTATATAAAATGTATCTCTCTTTTAATAACAAATGATATTTTCTATTACTATACATTGGCAATTTGAGCATGTTGCCATACTATATTGGTGAAAATGTACATTAATGTAGTACTGAGGGAAAACTATTGAATTATTTTCTTTCAAAAATGAAAAGAATTAATATATAATGATCTAGGAATTCCAGTATAGTTTATATATCCACAAGAAATTAAATCAATTTATTTGGGAAATATCTGTAATCTCATATTATTTACAGTTGTCAAGACAAGCAGTCAACTCTGTTGAACAATGGAAGAATAGCTAATTAATATGTAGCATTCATGGGCTGGAGAGATGACTTAGCAAATTAGACACTTGCCTGTGAAGTCTAAGGACTGAGGTTCAACTCCCAATAACCCACTTAAGCCAGATACTCATGGTAATGCATGTATCTGGAGTTTGTATGCAGTGGCTCCAAGCCCTGCCATGCCTATTCTCTCTCTCTCTCTCTCTCTCTCTCTCTCTCTCTCTCTCTCTTCCCCTCTCACATAAATAAATAAAAACAAAATATTTTAAAAATGTATGATACATACACAATGGAATATTGTTGTCTTAAATTTTAAAGAGATCTTAAAGTTTTAGACAAGAGAGATAATTCTGTAAGATATTTTGCTACATAACACTAGCCAGGCACAGAAATTCAGATATAGCATGATGTCACACATGTAGAATCTAAAAGAAACATTGATCTCATATTTGAAAAAAATATAATGTTGGTTACTGGAGGCTGGATCAGCTGTTGGAGGTGGCTTTCAGAGGAGTCAAAATATATACAATACTCCTTAGAGAAAATGGGTTAGACAGCAGGAATAAATACATGATATCTATTGTACAGGTTATTAACTACAAATGATGTTTCATAGAATTGAAAATTCTTTTTTCATCTTATTTTATTTTATTCTTTTTAAATTGTTTATTGACAACTTCTATACTTAAAGACAATAAACCATGATATTTCCCTCCCCTCCCCCATTCCCCTTCAGAACTCCACTCTCCATCATATCCCCTCTCTCTCTCCATTAGTCTCTCTTTTAATTTGATGTCATCATCTTTTTCTCCTATTATGAGGGTCTTGTGAAGGTATTGCTAGGTATTGTGAGGTCATAGATATCGAGGCCAATTTCTGTCTGGACAGTTGCATTGTAAGGAGTCGTATCCTTCCTTTGGCTCTTACGTTCTTTGTAGCCAGACTAGAGCAGACTTTATACCCTCATGACCTCCCCTGCCATAGACTTTTGATTAGTTTTTTTAAAGTGTCAGGCATGTATTCCCTCCCATAGAGTGGACCTTCAGTCCAATTAGGGAGCAGTTGGTTTTCCCAAGAGCAGACATGACACTATTGTACCTGTTCTGTCATTTGGCCTGTCTGGCCATACTTGAGATTTCTAGTGCCCACTGTTTTCACCACTGATGATTTCTTTCTCCCATATGGCTGCATGCAGTGCAGCTTTTTCCAGCTTTCAGTTGGCTGGTCTATGGGGAGAAGGTTTTGTGCTCAGCACCAGCTTGCTTTCTCAGTGACCTTGCCACTCAGGCAAGTGAAGTCTTCAGCAATAGGGTCTTACCATCTGTTTCTCAAGGGAAACCAAGGCCCTTGGCAATAGCCTTTAATGTTTTGGAGGCTACAGGGACCTCCCTGGCCAACAACTCACTGGAAGGTATCCCATCCCAGGCACTGAAAATTTTCTAGTAACAATCTATAGCTTCTGGATGTGCCATTATTCATAAAAGTAGGTTTACATAAGTCTTATTCAGAATATCTTAAATTTTGATTGAAACTCCCCCCACACTTTTTTTACACATTCTCTTCCCATGGCCTCGCTCAGGCCTTTCCCCTCCCTGTAATCTGTTCTCCTACTTATATGTTTACTTATAAGTCCTTCCCTCTCCTCCCTCCCTTATAACCATTCTTAAACAATAGGAATTAAATATGTGATGACTAGGGTTAGCAATAAATTGTTTTTTTGCAATGTGCTGAGTGTATTTTATTCTATAATAAACAATATTAATTATGTGTGATAGCAGATATAACTAGGTAACATTAGTTTTATAGCAATGCAAAAATATTTCAAATATTCATATTATACATGATAAATACTTTCTCTTTTATTTTTTAATTAATTTTAAGAGCTAAAAATATATAAAAGCATCAAATGATAGAGAAAATGAAATACAACATTACCATAAAATGTTTGTCATTTTTTACAAACTCAGACTATTCCTTAAGTTCTCATGATTTTCACATCTTAAAGTGAAAACAATGAAGATTCTCAGATATATCAGCTAGAGTTAGAAAGCCTTTTAAAATATCTCACACTGCTGATGAACTTCTTGAATGAGGATCCACAAGAACAGTCCACAAATGGAGACATCATCTTTACAAGATTTTGAAAGATGATAAGGTGGTTAATAGGGAGAAAAAATGCACCAAATAGGGATATAAAAGTCAGAAGTTTTTTCAATTTAGCTTTCACTATATTGTTACATTCAAGTTTTATGGGTCTCAAGAAATATATTTTCAGCCAAAAAGTAGTGGCCTGGAGACTTTATGTCTACTAACCAAGAAGAAAGTCAGTTAATAAAATGTAACACTATTCTTACATTTTGCAGGTCTCGGTAATATGTGCTCTTTTTTTAAGACCCCTTTTACAAGTCACACATAAGAATTCAAGTGGATGAGAGAGACGTACAATACAGAGAAAAACCAAATGAGTGTATTTAAGTAAACAATGATTTTGTTAATTCAACTATATCTGTGTGCTTATGGGTGTGTGGTATGACAAATAATTTTAATAAGCTTATTTCTTACAAATTAATAAACACTACAGAATGAAAAATTGTGCCATGACTGTAGAACATTATTAAAAATAAAAAGATGTAGAGTTCATTGCCATTAGTCATGTAAGTACGCAGGAGAAGAAAAGAGGGAATCCCAGCAAATTAAAGATACTCCTGGGAATTGATAAAGTAGAAGTGGACGTAGGTCACATTCTCTTAAAACTTTTTCATTAAAGGAAAATAGTTTTGTAAGAGCAATCTATATTTCAGAGACACTAAAAATACTTGTTCTTTATCCTAATATGTTACCAATAAATACTGAAAAGAAAGTCTTCACTTGGTAACTGGAAAAAAAATCATATACTTCTATTTCATAAATTACAAATGTAAAGCAATTCTAAATATAAGATTTATTATACAACTATTTCCACATGAATCAAAGAACTTATGTGAATGCATTGACAAGCTCATAATGATATGCAGGAAAGTGGAATTGAATTAAGTAAATCAAGAAAGGTTTAAATGTTTTGGAAGGGTTAGGACAAGATATCAAATGGTTCAAATATTCGACAAAATAAATTTTATGACTATTTCAGGTTGCCAAATGCATTTTAATAGAACATAACATTATTATTATATACATTTTTATTTTTATTAAACCTTACGCTGTACAGTCATCAGAAAAACTGATCTTGAGGAGAAGAAAACAAAACAGATATGGTACAATGGAATTGTAATGGTCTTTAAAACAGCAGCAGCAACAATAGAAACTGAATTCAAATTTTATCTCTGAAGTTCATGGGAAACTATTGCTTTACCTTAACTGTGAAGATAATATTTATTAATCTGATAGAGGATTTCATGAGGAAAAACCTGACTACACAGTAGGTCATTGGATAACTTAGAAAAAAAAATATATATGTTTCCCCTAAACACACAACCCATTGACATTGCATTATAAGGAAGTAAAACTCTGAACTGACCTATAACTCAAAGAAAGACTGATTCATGCAGCTCACAGAAAAAAATAACTCCACAATAGGCAAGATTATTATTATTGATGAATTCCATTATATTTAAAGAAAAATAATACCAATCCCATTTAAATTCTACTAAGAAATGGAAATGTTATAAAGTTACTTTATGTCAGAAACATTATTTTCTAATTAAAACCAAAAAAAGACACTGTGAGAAAAGAAAAAATATAGATCAGAATGCTAATGTGCACACATCTAAAAATCTTGAATGAATGTTCAGTATACCAAATCCAAGAAAAATTAAATAGAAAACAAATCATGATTCACTGTAAATCACTGTAGCCATTTGGCATGTAGGCATGACTCAGCATGCCAGAGAAGACTCAATGTTATCCATCACATTTTAAATGAAGGTGACATAGTACAAACTTTTCTCAGTAGAAACAGCAAAAGTATTTCATGAAATCAGCCACTGTTTATGACAGCCAAACAAATGAATAGATATTATGTCAGGATAATAAAAGCAGATAGCTTACGCTGTACTCAGCACTGAAATTAAAGAATGAAGTTTTTCTTTTAAGATATAGAACAATGCAGATCACTCACTTTTACTACTTCTATTCAATATACCACTAGAAGCTCTGTCCTGACCAATAAGGAAAAAGATCAGTGGGAAGGAAAGTAAGCAGAAAAGAGACAGAATTATCTTCTATTTAAATTATATGATTTTATTGGTAGAGCAGCTTAAACCTCCACTAGAATACTATCATAACTGATAAATTCATTATCTTGTAGGGTAAAAATATGGCATATAATACCAGTTGTATTCATACATAATGAAGTATCTGAAAGAGCTATAAAAAAATAAGTTTGATCATAGCATCAGAAAGAATGAACTACTTAAGAAAACAGACAGGCAAAAAATCCTTTGTATTGAAAGTAAAAAAAAAAAAAAAAATTACTAAATTAAACAAATGAATAAATAAAATTAACGTAGGTCCAGGGAATGATGTCAATACATAGAGAGCCTGCCGTGCAAGCATGAGGATCTGTGTTCATTCATCAGTGCCCACCTTGCTGTTCTGGGCATGGTGGTGCATGCCTGTCCCAGTTGCTTGTGACGTTGAGGCAGACAGATCCTTGGGGATGTCTGGTCAGTAAATTAAGCCTGACTAGTGATCTCCTGGACAATGAGTGACCAGTTTCAAAAGAGGTAGAGAGCACTGCTGATGAAGATACTTGAGGTGCTCCTAGTCATTACATGTGTACATATCCGTGCACACATAGAACACATTTGTAACTACATATAGAATGGGCACCCATACAAATGTGCACAACATAATAATAATAACATATTAATAAAAATAACTTAAAAGAGAAAATATAAAAATAAAGGCACTGATGATCATGGATTGCAAAATTTACTAAAGCCAAAAAATACATATAATTAAAAATACTGATATGCTTATTGCAATTTCTATTTAAGAGTAATGGGTTTCTATAAAAAATATTTTATTTATTTTAGATAGAGTGAGGAAGGGAGAGAGAGAGGATGGGCATGCAAGAGCCTCTAGCCACTGCAAACAAACTACAGACAATGTGCCACCTTGTGCATCTAACTTATACGGGTACTGGGGAATTGAACATGAGTCCTTAGGGTTTGTAGGCATGCACCTTAACCACGTAACCATCTCTGCAGCCTGTAATGAGGTATTTTTTGAAATCAAAACAATAACCTAAGATTCATGTGGAATTACAACAGATCTCAAACATCCAAAACCATTTTAAAGAAGAGTGAAATTAGAGTTGTTCACAATTCCTGATTTTATTACATATTGCAAAATACTGAAACAGTGTGAATCCAGCAAAAAGATGAACCTATACCACTGAGAGAGAATGAAGTGCCCAGAAAACAATCTACGGATATATGATCAACTCCTCTAAGGAAAGACTGTCAAAATAAGTCATAGTGGGAAATGAATTGTCAAGTAGCAATGAAAAAACTGAGTGTGAACATGTGAAAGAATAAACTTGTGCCATTATTTTGTCTACCCCAAACTCAGCTTATAATTGATCAAGCACTGAAGCTCAAGTCATAATCTTGCAAACCTCTAAAAAAAAAGAAAGAAAAAATAATTGTGTGGTTTTCCTATTGGCAATAATTTCTTGGATGTAACACCAAAACTAAAAATAATGAGTAAAGGGAATGATTCACAGGTACAAAGTCCTACATAAGATGGAAAAAAAAACCTATAAATCATTTATCTTATAAGAATATATATATATAATTTAACCCCAAAGCCATATCAAGAAAAAGTACAGTGTTTTACCAGGAACCTTCTCTAAGTCTAAATACATGACTTCCATAGAGATAAATTCTAAATTCTATTGGGCTATTCGTAAGTAAAAGGTCAATAGTCTGGGCTGGAGAGATGGCTAAGTGGTTAAGGTTCTTGCCTACAAAGCCTAAGGACCTGGTTTGACTCTACAGATCCCACATCAGCCAGACACACAAAGGTGAAACAAGCACAAGGCTGCACATGCTCACTCGGTGGAGAAGTATTTGGAGTGTGATTGCAGTAGCTCTCTCTCTCTCTCTCTCTCTCTCTCTCTCTCTCTCTCTCGCTGTCTCTCACTCTAAAAAAAACTTTAAAAAAAAGAAAACAAAAAAAAAACCTCAATAGTCATATACTTGCTTAGTGGATGACAATTTCCAAACAAAACTCTGTCATTATTAGGAATGTATCATTTCTTGTGTGGGAGCAGAGGGTAAGTACTTAAAACTCTTGTTTCTGGTTATATTACATATTACTAATCCATAAGGTCATATTTTCTTGGTTTCTTATACATTAGTTGTGGGTGTAGTATGTATGTGTGTATATACCCCTTTACAAGTAGATGGGTGAATGTGTGTGTTCTAGTGGACACTGGAAGTTGACAGTCATTCTCCACATAATGTCTTGAGACAGAATCTCTCACTAACCTAGAGTTCCCAGATTTAGCTAAACTAGCTGGCCATTGAGCACAGTAGCATCCCTGTTTCATCCTCCCCATGTTAGGTTTGCAGATATATACCACCTATCCTAAGATTTTCTTGAGCCCTGGGGATCTGAGGCCAGGTTATTGGACAAGCAATTTCCTCACTGTGCCATCTTGCTAGCATCCAATGTGTTGATTTCTGGTTTTTGTTTGTTTGTTTTATTACATATTTTCTGTATTCTAGAAATGTTTAAGAAGCTGGGCGTGGTGGTACATGCCTTTAATGTCAGCACTCAGAAGACAGAAGTAGGGGAATCACTGTGAGTTTAGACTAGCCTGGAACTTGGGTGAATTCTAAGTCATCCTTCGCTAGAGTAAGATTGCACAAGAAAAAATAAACCAAAAAAGAAATGTCTATCACTGGAGTGATGAGTTAGTGCTTAAAGTGCTTGCCTGCAAAGCCGATGAACCCAGTTTCAATTCCCTAGTACTCACAGAGGGCCAGACCTACAAGGTGGTAGATGCTTCTGGAGTTTCTTTTCAGTGGCTGGAAGCTGTGGTGCACCAACTCTCTCTCTCTCTCCTTGTTTTTTCTCTCAAATGCCTCTCTCTCATAAATAAATTTAAAAATGTCTAAGAAAGGGAATATACTGTTAGTTTGTTTCAATTGAGTCAAATAAAAATATTTAGCAGGTGTTTGATAACTTGTGATATTGTGACATGATGCCATCTACAAATGTACTGTGGTGCATTCATAGTTCTCCTTGGTTGCATGTAGACACAGTCATGTGAAATACACCTGCAAATGTTGTAGAATATCAAGTGAACTAGATAAATGAGTATATGCAAGCATCTAGTCACCTGTGAGACAGTCATTAAATTGTAAAAGATGATGTCACACTGTATTTGTCATCTTCCTGAGGTGGTCCAGGAACCATAAAATAATTCCAAGAAAATACTTTCTAGGGCTGGAGAGATGGCTTAGCAGTTAAGGAGCCTGCCTTCCAAGCCTAAGAACCCTGGTTCCAATCTCCAGGTCCCCGTTTAGCCAGATGCAAAGTGACACAAGGGCTCAGTGCCGAACTTGACAACAAGGGGATGCACACATCTGGATTTCGTTTGCAGCATCTGAGAGGCTGCTGGAGCGCCCATCTCTGTCTTCCTGTCCCTCTCTCTCTGTCTCTCTTTGTGTATCTCTCCAAATTAAAAAAAAAAAAAAAAAAGAAGAAGAAGAAGAAAAGAAAGAAAATACTTTCTAGACTCCATGTCACCATGTTACACTTATCTTTTCCCTTATGTCTACAGTGTTGCCCTCAGAGAGCATAGGCTGCAAAGAGGAACTTTGTAACTCATTAACATTCAGGGAGCTACAGAAAGGTCACACTGTCATCCAATTCTAAGGTGGACCTAAGCAACTATGATAGAGGACAACTTTCCCATTGAGCTGGGTTGCAAGCATTATGATTAGCAATGAATTTGTATAAATACAGATAAGTTTGACTAGGATATATATTTCTGATGGATAAATGCCTGACTTGTAGTTCAAACTCAGCAAAGTAACAAGAGTAGAGACAACATTAAATGAATTCTAGGTGGACTTAAGTAGGTGGTAGAATTTAGCCAAGTGAGAACAAAGCATGCACATGTGTCTGTCTTGTTAGATTATTTTCTGTAAAATATTCAGTGCCTTTTAACACCAGGAGATAGTCAGTCTCCTCCTGTGAAGAGTAACCGACCTTGCTCCAGAATGATGGCACTGTTGATACACTGAGCTCATGAGGAATGTAACTCACTGTGATCCTCACAATACGCTTGCTTCTCCCTAAAGTCAAACAACCTCTGAAATAGCAACTTAACAGCAGAGAAGTTAAATGGAGGGATATTTACAGAACAAAAGCATTGTTTTGTTTTTTTTTTTTTTTTTTTTTTTTTTTTTTTTTAGTACATTTTTGTTAAAGAAATTAGAAAGACACTGATTTGGAAATTTGGGTCCTTATATGCTAACACACCAATATTTTGTGGTGTTTCCAGGTATTTCCTATGAATTACCTATGATTTATGCCTAAGAATGAAATCCAAACACCATGGGATAAGGTACAGAAAGAATTTATTATAGTTTAATACTTTAGGAAGAAGGAGAGACAGGAGCGTTAGTTCAGAACATAAGAGAAGGAAGCAAGTTAAAGCTCTTACCCAGAGTGTGAGCGGGGTTTTGAGAAGCCTTCCTCAACACTCAGATCTGGGTTTCTTTACCTGGAAAGGCTATGTGAGGGAGACCAGGTCTGTAAATCATTATGCACAAAGACCAGATTATACAGCTTTGCCAGTAATCTTGGGTAAGGATCAGTTTCTGTAATTTAAGAAGGGTGCAAGCTTAATTTAGAAACCTTCCCTAGTGAGAATAACACACAGGTCTCTACAAGCTTAGTGACATTTCCAGCTTTAATCAAGGAAGCAAACCATTCACTTTCAGGGTTCTGTTACCCTGACTGCCTAGCCAATTTCTGGTTCCTAGCAGCACAATATCAGCAAACCTGGCCCAAGAATTGAGTAGATGGAGGTGTGTGTCATCCCTAAGAATAGAATGCAGAAAGGAGATGATGAGTAACATCCAGGTCCCTGTCTCCAAGCAAAGACTCATATGCTCAGTATTGTTTATATTTTAGGACAAAACAATTAAGCCATGGCTGTGGCAGTCAGCCCCATGCTTCTGGAAAATACCCCCAAACCAGAGACAGTTCATGGGAGGAATGGCACTTATTTCAGGCTTAGAGATCCAGGGGGAAATTACATAATGATGGAAGAAGCTGTCCCTTTCACTGAGTCCACACAAAAAAAAAAAAAAAAAAAAAAACACCAGCACCACAAGCACACAAGCAAGCACCTTCTGGAAACCCCATGCAAAGCTCCATCACTCTGCATATAGGCTAGAAATGGATCTTGTCCCCAGTAACACATTAGGGCTGGACCCCAGGATCTGATCACAATAACCCCTCTTCAAGCCAGGTGGCTAAAAGTCCAAGTTATCAGCTTTAACAGTTGAGTCTATCGGGGACATAAATTCAAACTACCACAATGACTTTGAAAAATTTGGCTTTTGCCAACCATTTTTGAAATCAATGGAGGGATTACTTTTTCTGTGTCCTTATGTGTGTATGCATGTATGTGTTGGTGCACATTCACATGTGATATCTGCATAGTGAGGGTCATTCCTTTACATCTTAATCTGTGAGACTGAGTCTTTCTCTGAACTCACAGTTCACTTATTTGAGTAGAGGAGCTTGCTAGTAAGTTCCAATGATTCTGTCTTTATGCTTTATGCTGTCCTGATTCTCCTATTACATGTATGCACCTCTACACTGGGCAGTTCATGTGTGTCCTGGGGATACAAATATACCTTTGTTCACGTTCCCACTGAGCTGTCTCCCCAGGCTCAGCTTAGACAGACAAATGATGAGAGGATTGAAAAAGAAATTCAATTAATGTTAGAAAGATGTATTTCTCAGACCCAAGATTATATATGGTTTCAGTAACGTGAAAGTTATTTTGGACTTGTTCTGACATCTCATATAGTATACAGATATTTTAAAAGTGAGAATTCTTGTGAGACCAACAATCAGTCAAATTTATTATGAAACAAACAGAAACCAAATAAAATGAGGAATCTTTTTTTATTTAGCCATTTATATTTATTTTTTGACATTACATTTCCAATCCCAAGGGACTACTTGCTGAGATTGGGCTCACAATGCAAGTTCTTTCTCAGGCTGTATCTAGAAAATCTGAACTAAAATATAACTTAACTACTCTAAAGTTAAATAAAACATGTTTAATCACAAATTATACCCCAAATAATAATATACTTTTAAGACTTTTAAAATTTATCCTGCCATTACTAAAAATATTCCATTAAGGTTTTAAGTAAGCTAATACACATGAATTTATTGCCAAATCCAGTAAAATAAACTTTAAAAATATTATTTATCATATGTTTTGGAATCAAATTGAATAGTAAGAATCCACCCCCAATTCTCATTTCAGCATTAAGCACTAAGGAAGTAAGTGGAAGTCCAACCACTGGATAACTGTGTTAAGTTAGGTAAGGTTCCCCCTGACCTGCCTTTAACATGGACAACATTGTCGTTATTGAGACCCTTCTTTTAGATTCCCATTTTCAGTGAGGACTGTGAAACTGGTGGTTTCAGCATGAAAACTTCTAATCTTCACGTGGCTTCAGACATCTCCTCCTAGTCTATTTTTCTAAATGTTCATTTTTCTCAAAACATTTAATTGTACTTTGTAGAATATAAAACTATAGTCACAGAAGACAATCTATTTCTGAAAATGTTCTTTGTGTTGTTTGATATGAATTGTATCTTTCCTATAAATGCTGGATTTCTGAAGGTTTACCAGCATTGCATTTTTTATTATCTTCACCTGGGATTAGTGGGTTAACATACATGTCCTTTTTTTTTTTTTTTTTTTTTTTTTTTTTTTTTTTTTTTGAATTACAGACATACATACTGTGGATACATCATGTGTCATGTGTTGGTACCATCCTTTCCCTCAACACTGTCCCTATTCTTTTGAGGGTTACACTCAGTGGGGTTGCATGTATTGCCCATGGAATTGTGGGTTATGCATTGAGGGAGCAACAGTCAGTTTTTGGGGGTAGGCAATGCCTCTGCTCATGATGTCCCAAACTGTGGCTTTTATATTATTTCCACCCCCTCCTCTGCACAATTCCCTGAGCTATAGTGGGTGTATTTTAAGTCTACTTCTGTGGTGAGCTCTTAGGAGACTCTGGATCTCTGCTTTGGTAGGTGTTGAGTATCCTTAGGGTCTGTCTCCTTCACTCTGTACTGATTGTCAGGATCACCATGGAAGCAGCACTCTTGCTCATCTCCCCAGTTCCTCTCTGGTTTCATCTGGGATTTGGCTAAAGTCTGAGGGGTGGTTTATCTCCACCAGTCTCACTACCTCCTGAAAAATAAAAATAGATTCACTAATGGATAGTGAAGTCACCATGGGATAAATATTATTAATTTAGGGAAAACCAGATGCTTGTAGCCCCTCTTCTGCCCTAAAACTAGTGGGATCTTGACATTGGAGAGCAGGCTCTTTATCTCCATAGGATTGTAGCTTGGTTCTCACATCCAGATACAGGTTTCTGTCCACTGAGCAGATCTCTTAGCCAATCAGAAAGCTGTTGGTTACTCACAAGGTCTGTGTGCCACTATTGCACTTGTACATACATATTCTCGAGGTGTTTGTTCTGAGTAGCCTAGATCCCTGGTTTGTTGAAAGGTTGTTGGTCACTTTCCCGCAGTTGCTCATGTAGCACTTTATAGCACAAGACAGGCTAATAGTCAGGGGTCTGGCTTTCTTCTGGGTTCCATCCAAGACTCTCCATGTTCTGTGTTGGAAGCATAAGGTGTCTTCAGCAATAGGGCCTTACCTTTTACGGCATGTGAGTAATCAAGTGCTTTGATAGAAGCTTGTCTTGTTTTGAATACCTTATAGATCTCTCCAATCAACAGCTCATTGTGAGTAGTAACCATTTACTAATAGTGGGAGTTACATGACAGAGCCATATATATATTCCTGAGATAGAATCTCACTCTATCTTAGACTGACCTTGAACTCTCTCTATAGTCCCAGGCAGGCTTCAAACTCACAGACATCTTCCTACCTCTGCTTTGCAGGTACTGGGATTAAAGGCAGGTGCTACCATACCTGGCTTCAAAAATATAAATCAAGTTTAGCCTTCATCCCACCCTCTTCAGTGTGCTTCTTTCCAGGTGCTCCCCTCATACTCCTGTTGATGTCTCAATCTTTTAGACTATCTTCAAAAATAAAGGTTTCTATAGTACCAGTTCATTTGGGGCTGAGTTTTTTTTTTTTTTTTTTTTTTTTTTTTAATTTTTTCCCACCCTCCCTTTCCCCTTCCTCTAACCATTCCCATCCCTATAGTCTGGGCTTCCAGTTGCTTATTAAGGATGTCAGCAACTTGAGCTGATTTAGTTTAGGAACCGCAGATGAGTGAGACCATGAAATGATTGTCTTTCTGTGACTATGAAATCCTGAGTATGATGATCTGTTCCAAGTCTGTCCATTTTTCTACAAATGTCATTTTATCATGTTTTTTTTCTTGTTGCTGAGTAGAATCCCATTGTGTAAATGTACCATGAAGTTATTATCCATTCATCCAATGATAGGCACCTGGGTTGATTTCAGTTCTTAGCTATAATAAATTGAGCAGCTATAAACACGGTTGCACAAATATCTCTGTAGGGAAGCACGGAGCATTTAGGATAAATGCCCAGTAAGGGAATATATTCAACCTTTTCAGGAATCTCCATATTGATTTCCATAGTGGTTGTACAAGTTTACATTCCCTCCAACAGACAAGGAAGGTTCCTCTTTCTCCATATCCTTCCCAATATTTGTTATCCTTTGATTTTTTTTTTTTTTTTTTTTTATGATTGCCATCCTTACTGGAGTAAGGTACAATCTCATAGTTGTTTTAATTTGCATTTCCCTGATGGTTAGGGGTGTTGTACATTGTTTAAGTGGGTGTTAGCCATTTGCATTTGTTCCTCTGAGACTTCCAGATTCAGTTATGTGCCTCACTTTTGAGTGAGTTATTTGATATTTAGTTTAGTTTTTCTTTTACTTTTTAGAATCTCTGCAGATTCTAAATATTAGGCCTCTGTTAGTGGCATAGCTGGCAAAATTTTTCTCTCATTCTGTGGGTAAACTGTTGGCTCTGATTATGGTGTATTTTTAGGTGCAAAAAGTTTTTAGCAACTCAGGAGATCCCATTGGATGAGTGATTTTTAAATTTAATTTGCTACTGGGAAGTCTTTCCCCACTCCTGTATGATGGAGAGTTCCTCACATATTTTTTTTTTTCTTCCAGTTAGAGAACTGTTTAAGGTCTTATATTGAGGTATTGGATACACTTGGAATAGATTTTTGCATATGGTGAGATGAGTGGGTCTAACTTCATTTTTTTATGTATAGTTATCCAACTTGGCTAGTACCATTTCTTTAAGATCTTGTCTTTTCTCTAGTCTGCATTATTTGTACATTTTCTCAAAGATCAAGTAGTTCTAGTTACTTGATCAAAAGTGCAAGTCTTCAATTCTTTTCTATTGGTCTATATTTTAGTTTTTGAAAGTATCGTGCTGAATTTGTTACTATAACTTTATAATATAGCTTTAGATTGGGTATGATGATACCTCCAGAAGTCTTTCTTTTTCTGAGGATATGCTTGGATATCAAAGGTCTGCTGCCATTCCATATGACCTTTGAGATCCTTGTTTCTCTCTGGGTGAAAAATGATGCTGGAATTTTTAATGGCATTGAATTAAATCTGTTTATAGTTTTGGGTAGAATTTCCATTTCACAATATTAATTCTCCCTATCTAGGAGAATGGGAGGTTTTCCATGTTCACAAGTCCTCATCAATTTCTGTGTTGAGTGTTTTTATGTTTTCATTTTCTAGCTCTTTCACATCCTTGGCTAGGATTATACCAAAGTATTTGTTTTGTTGTTGTTCTTGCTATTGAAAATGGGATGGCCTCACTGATTTCTTTCTCTGTATATTTGTCCTTTGCATATAGAAATACTAATGATTTTTGTGTGTTGGCTATGTATTCTGACAATACTGAAGGAATTAATCACCTTTAGACCTTTTGAGATGGAGACTTTCATGTCACTTATGCAAAGGATCATGTAATCTGCAAAGAGGGGCAACCTGAATTTTCCTTTCAAGTTTGTATCCCCTTCATTTCTTTCTCCTGTCTTATTGCTTTGGATAGGGCTTCAAGTACTATGTTGAAGAGCAGTGGCAAGAGTGGGCACCCTTCTGTTGTTCCCAATCTCAATGAGAACTCCTTGAGTCCTGCATAACTTGCCCATCTGTGTTCAGTAGGAGAGCAAAATTTTCTTAATTGTTTATTTAGTTTCCAATTCATTAATTTCTGTTCTTATCTTGTGTATTCCTTTCCATCTGGAGCTCTTTGGGTTGGATTTTTCTTCTTTTTCCAGTTTCTTTAGGTAGATGGTAAGGTTATTAATATGGGATTTTTGTGTCTTAGTTATGAAGACATTTAATGCTATGAATTTTCCCCTCAGTACTACCTTCATTGTGGCCCACAAGTTTTGGTAAGTTGTTTTCTTATTGTTCTCATTGTTATGCAGTTTTAGAAATTCTACAATTTCTGTTCTGATTTCCTCAACTATCCATTTATTGTTTAAAATGTGTTGTCTTCTCTACAGGAGGTGGTGGAATTCTTGAAGTATCTCTTGTTAATTTCTAGCTTTAAATGATTATAATCTTATATGGTAAAGGAAATTATGTCAATTTTCCAGAATTTATGGAGGCATCATTTATGGCCTAATATATGGTCTATTTTGGAGAAGGTTCCATGAGCTATTGAGAAGAATATGCATTTTGTAGAACTTGGGTGAAATGTTCTGTAGATGTCCATTAGGTCTAGTTGAGCTATGGTGGTGTTGACTTGTTGAGGTCTCTAATTTACATATTGATTTTCTGTTTGAATGATCTGACTATTGATGACAGTGGAGTATTGAAGTATCCAACTATGGTGGTGGTGGTGTTTATTTCTGTTTTGTTATCAAGTTGGTTTTGTTTTATAAACTGTGGCACACCTGTGTTTGGTGCATATAGAATTACAATTGTGATTACAATTCTTTTGTTGGATTATTCCCTTGATGAGTAAGAAATGGCCTTCTTTGTCCTTTTGGATAACTTTTGGTTTGAATTCTATTTTATTAGATATTAATATAGCAATACCTGCCTGTTTCTTATTTCCATTTTCTTGGAATGCCATTTTCAACCTTCCACCCTAAGAAGGTATCCCTCTTTAGTGGTGAGGTAGGTTTCCTGAAGGCATCAAATCAAAGGGTCCGTATATCTGATCCACCCTGTGACTTGTATTTTTTGAGTGGTAAATTAAGATGATTAATATTTATGGTGTTAACTGTGAGATTTGGTTTGTCCCCTTTCATGGTGGGATGATTTATAGGGTCAGACATTTTCTTGGGCTTGTACATTTTTAAGCAAGCTCTGGATTTGGTTATTGTGATATTCTTCTTAAAGGCTCTTGAGATTGGTTGTTTGACTTTTCTGTGTGGAGAATTCTATGAACTATTCTATGTAGGTTTGGATTTCTGTTCATACAATCACCGAGATGGCTTTTATCATGGAAAGTTTTCCTTTCTCTATCTCTTATGAGAGATATTTGCACTGGGTACAATGGTTTGGGTTGGAAGCCCTTTTTGCTTTTAGGGTTTCATCAAGAAATCTGACATAATTCTGATGGGGTTGCTTTGATATTTAATTTGTTGTTTCTCTTTTTTAGCATAATCTGTTTGTTTTTGTTGTTTAGAGTTTTAACAATGATGTGCCTTGGAGACAGTCTTCTTTGGTCCAGTCTATTTGGAGTTCTGTTAGTTTCTTGTGTCTTGAGGGGACTCTCTTTTGAGAATGTGTGAAATTTTTCTTTAATAATTTCGTTGAATAACTTCTCCATGTCTATGGTCAGAATTTTTTCCCATTCTGGTATATTCATGATTTGAATGTTAGGTAATTTTATGGTATCCCACAGTTCCCTTCTGCCCTTTTCTCAAGATTTTTTGAACACACTAAAAAATTTGGTCTCCTGAATTATTTCCTCTGTTTTGTCTGTCAGCTCTGAGGTTCTGATCTCCATGGGATACTTCTATTTTTGAGGGATTCTTGAAAGGTTTTCACAAGTTCAATTTGGTTTGTATTTTTTTTTAATTAATTAATTTATTTTTATTTTTGGAGAGAGAAACAGACAGAGACAGACAGAGAGAGAGAGAGGGAGACAGATAGAGATGGGTGCGCCAGCAGTCTTTCAGCTGCTGTGAATGAAATCCAGGTTTGTGCGCCCCCTTGTGGGCAAGTGCCGCATTGTGCCCTTGCATCACTTTGCATCTAGCTAAATGTGGGACCTGGAGATTGGAACCCAGTTCTTAGGCTTAGCAGGCAGGCGCCTTAAGTGTTAAGCCATCTCTCCATCCCTGGTTTGTATTTTGTGTTGCCTTTTTATGTATAGTATCCATCCCTTTGTTGAATTCCAATTTCAGGTCATGTTTTGATTTTCTTACTGCTTCTTGGAATGCATTCTTGCATATATTTATGTCTTCATTAGGCTTCACCAGCTGGTTATTCAGAATTTCTCATTTTTGACTTACCTTCAGGTCACTTAGCTCTCTTTTGTGTTATCTCTAGGTTTTAGCTATTTGGTGAACTCTGTTGGTGACATGTGTGCAGATTTCATTTATGTGATGTTTTTCCTTTTTCTTTTTGATTTGTTGTTAGTTCTACCATTTTCTTGGTAATGTTCCCATATCTTGTGTCTTTATTTTGGAGTTCTATTCCTGTTGCCTCCTCTATGTTTTCATTGGGGGAATTCCATTGTTGGAGCTGCCTTCATTTGATGTTTCATTTTGTTTCTTTTGCATTGTGGTCTGTCCATCACAGTGTGGGGATCTTATTTAATTAAGGAGGAAGCCAAAGTTTTCGCTTGTAGTGTCTTCAGGGAGTAGAGTGTTTATGTTAGAATAGAATAGGCTAATAATGGCTTTGTATTTTGGGTTGTGCAGGTGGTGAAGGGTGTAAATGCGTCAGTCCAATACCACAGGTAGGATTGGAGGTCTGGGATCCCTTTGACCTGGTCTCAGCTGTGCCTTCCCTACTGAACCCAGATAGGCAGGGTATGGAGGGCTCCCTGGTTCCCCCAAGAAGGTGTTTGCCTCGTATTCCTTTGCTCCCCTTCTGTGACTGATGTTGTGTGCCCCAAATAGTCACTGGGAGTGGAATGGGGCATTAGAGAGGTGGTGGGGGTTGCTGGATTTCATAGCCCTAGCCAGATCACAGGTTTGGCTGTTGTGGGGGAGCCAGGGACACTGGCAAAGGGACTGACATAAGGGGACCTGTAGTCAGCACAGTGTGTTGAAGATCTGTGATCACAGGGAGTAGAAGCAGACTTTAGGCCAGCCCACAATGGGTGCAAGACAGATGAACTTGGCAGGGATGCAGTGGGACCTCCAGGAGACACGGAAGGCATGGACCACTGACAGAAGCAGACACTGTAGGTGGGTCACCAAAAGAAGCAGAAGTTAATGTCTTCTGGGAGAGAAGGAAGGTGCATGGAGATGTAGTCATGGGGGCCAAGAGAAGAAAGTTGTGCAGACCCCAACAGACAAAGCAGGGGACAGAATAAAGATCTAGTGTGTGGATGTTGACGGATACAGTGGGGATTGCCCACAGAGGAAAGGTATGAGTATTCCAACAAAGCAGTGGTGGGGGGGGAGGGGGGGGCAATATAGGAAAGGCATGCTGACTCTGATAGGGTAAGGGGGCCTGAGGGCCTCTGTTGGCATGCAGCAAGAAACTGGATCAGGGAGTGGCAGCTGGGCCAGAGAGTGTTTGAGCAGACCTGAGGATCTAATGGGCTACCCAAGCGTGGGGGAATCAGCAGATTCCCAACTGTGCCCCTCCATTCCCACCCACTGGAGTTCTGCTAAGACCAACTCACACTGGAGTAGCACGGATCTTTCCCCGAGAGCTGAAGTGGGATTAGGAGGATGGCATATGAACCAGAAACTCATCCTCTCCGGTCTTCAGTAATGTTGCTAGACAGTACACCACACTCTTCCCTAAAAACTTTATGATTGGATGTAATAACATTAGGCTGTTTTATCTCCTATCATCTCTGTTGGCATTACTATTTTCAGGGCCTTTTCATTAAATTCTCTTAATTCTGTAACTTCAGCTTTCTTACTTCCTCTATCACTAAGCCTAATAATGTTTGTGATGTGACTTTCTTCCTTGACTCCTCAGAAAAAAAAAAAAAAAAAAAAAAAAAAAAAACTTGATTATACATGATTTGGCCTCTAGTGATAGAGGATAGGAGAAAGCTAGATTTTTTTTAGGCAGTCTCAGCTGGGACTGAGGCTCAAGGAGAACCAGGAGGTGACAGCTCACTCACCCAGGCATTAGAAACTCTTGGCAAAAATATCTGATAGAGACTGATCCACAGGGCCTCCTGCTGCACATAGTGTACTGTATTACCTGGGTAGGCTGCCCCAACTGTGCTGACCCTCAGGTTCATCCTCCAAAATTACCAGCCAATCAGGTATTCTCCTTAAATACCTGAATCTGATGTTATAAAGTCTGCGGCCTTCTAGACACTCCCCCCCTCCAGTCTCTGAACTTGACCTTCAATATGTGCATGTGGTTCTATCTCCCATCCTTACTCTGCTCTACTGGCTGAGTCTGGCCTGAGCCTAGCTGGATGGGGATGAGAGACCATTGCATTGTTTCTTGATCTAAACTATTGTGCTTGCCTCTGCTTTATAGTTTGGAGTAACTTCTCACTTTAACTTCATGTATGATCTTTCTCTGATCTCCAAATATAACATGTGGGTGCTCTTAACAATGCTAGACTTGCTATGTGTGTACTTACACTAAACTCAGGGTAGCCAAGAGTGTAACCCTCTTCATCATCCATGTCTCCTCTGAATCTGTTAGTCTCCTCTTTGCTATCAACCCTCTTATTCTTTTTTTTCTATTGAGCCTCACCACTTGTCCTCTTAACTCCTCTACAAACACATGGCATGTGGTTTCCTCCTAGGTCTCGCTACACAGGTTCCTAGATTCTGCTTTGTATGTGCTTTCAGCTTTATCATACTTTTTCTTTAAAATCCTCAGTTTTTCTCAAGTGAAAATGTTTCCAGATTTACCCTAATTTCTCTTCAAAAGTCCCAATGTCTCTCAAGTCCACATGTTTCTGGCTGCATTCCAATGTTTCTTTAGAGACCCTCAATTTCTCTTCTCCTTTGACATTTTCCCTCTTCACAAAAGCTCATGATGGATGTCACATATGCTTTCTGAGATTCTCAACATGTACCTCTAAGTTCTACCTTCCATGTGCTTATAATACTTTTCCAGTCCTTTTTCTAAAGATTTCTCTGAAATAAACCTTACAAACTTTACAATGTTTCTACATGAGAGCATGCTTCTTATCCTTCATGTATTTTGCCTCATTTCTTAGACTCCAATCCCCATTGAATAAACTTTACAACTTGTGATTTTCCCCTGAATAAACATAGTTTATCCCCCTTGAGTCTATTTTTATTATTTTTTTAATTAAAGGTAAGTTTGGGATCATAAATTCTGGGGAGACTCTTAACCCACAAATCTTGCATCACTAGGATTTTAATAGCTACACACTGGCTCAACATTCATCCGCTTACTTCTCTGGCCACACCCAATATGGTCCCTGTCTACACATGAAACTGTTTTTATGGTACCTATTTCTAACATCCTACTTTTCAGTTGAATGCTAAAGCCTATGAAGAAGTAAGCCATGAAATAGAAAAATAAAAATGTAAATAATATAAAAATTATCAATTTTATACGATACACTTTTATACACAGAACATGCAAAATAAAGGATAAAATTCAATTACTAATATTTATAAGAAAAATTGTTGAATATAAGAAGTTAATAAGTCATTTTTCTCCTTCAGCCTTTTTCTGGTGTCGTGGATCCCCACATTCCCCATTGATGAGAGTCCCTTTGGAACAGGGAGGACAGAGAAGAGGATAATGGAGCCAACACTATGAATGTAAAATCAGAATAATATAGATAAAAAATAAATTATAATAAAAAGTCATTTTTTTCAACATGTCATTAGAAAATATAGTAAAATGATCTATACTTATTGTCACATATAAAAACAAACATTTACAATTAAATTTATAACAACTTATGTAGGAAATATATGGGCAAATATACTTTTTGAAAAGATAAGGTAAAGGTATATAAAATACATACTATCTTCATAGCCTATTAGAAAGTTTTGTGAAGTTGTTAATTCTTTGTATATTTATCTAAGTATACTCTAAATGTGCATGTCATGAAAATGTAAATTAATACTACTGTTTCACATAGCCACAAGGCAAGATTTCCATTCAAGAAGAAAGGATTGGTGCAGGAAATGAAGCTAGACAGTTTTTACTTGTTTAAAGTTTCAATAAAGAAAACTTTATAATGCATAGAAAATATTTTAACCCATTGAAAATAATTATAACACTATATGGAATTGCATCTATATAAATTTTATTTTTATCCACAGCTTCCAATTGAACACAAAGACACAAACCCAATGCTCCTTCTTTTTCCTTATTCCCTTTCCTTTTCTTCCATTTCCTTCCTTCCCTTCTTTCCCCATGCCTCCCCATCTCCTCCTCTCCCTTCTCATTCTCTCTCTCTCTCTTTCCTCCATTCCATTCTTCTAAGATTGCTCAGATAGCCATGCAACTTCTAGAAATACAAAATCCTCCCATCTCAGCCCCCCCCTAAGATGCCATACCTAGTTTCAAATATTAACTTGAAAACAACATAACTATTAGTGATGTGATTCACTTTACATAACAAGGATATTATCCAAAGAATTCATACTTAATTATATATTGAGAATTTAATTTGTGAAGTATAAAAAGAAATAATTTTCCAGGTCATAAAATAAATACAAATAAACAATACCCTGACAATTATATTTTACATATAAAACAGTTTAATGTGCCAAGTTACAAGACATAAATTGTTTAAGGATAATAGCATATTTTTTTCACTACCTTGTCATTACTTGGGTTTGGAAGAATTTACATATATTTTTGTCATGTTTACCTGTGTTGGTACATAATATGCATATAATACATGTAAAATACAGAGTATTGATTATTTTAATTTGGCATAATTTAACATATGGTTCCTGATGAGCACAATGTTTAGGTAGAATACATAAATACTTATGTTCCTAAAAATGAGAAAAAATTCCACAAATATTGTGTAATTTTATGTTAATAAATGTCCAAATCATTCTGTTAGTTGTTTATATTCTCACACCATACTTTGGTATAGTACCCTAATAAGTCCTTACTAGGATAGCAGTTTGATAAACTATAGAATAATGCATCTTTGGAAATACCATGTGAAAAGCTGCATTGTCAGTGAAGCATTGGTCGAATTCATAACATACATTTAGGTCATTCTTGCTCCAAAATTATTAGAAATAAATTCAAAAGGGTTACATGTTACCCGTAATAAAGTGCACTTGTTCCACAATCATTTATGCAAACAAAAGTTGGATAGAAAGGGAACTGTCATTAGGGTTATTCAGGAAGCTCCTTACAGCTTGCACTGTTTTAAGGTTAATTCTATTTACCTTTTCGTTCATGTAAAGATTATTATTGACTGAGAGTATTTCAGATTGGCTCAAAATTTCTAGCACTTAGGAATTATTTTTTCTTTGTCAGAGAAAGTTCGATTTAGCTTGCTTTGTCCATGACACTTAAAACAGTTACTTCGATATTAGTGGTGAAACTGGGACTCACATGAAGCACAAAATAAACGGGGGAATTCTTATTCCATACAATCTTACTACAGTAGGGGTATAAAAAAATTGCTATTTCTTTTTTATGTCCACTGGAACACTTTATTAAATTTCGGATTACAAGAACCATTTTAGTTTCATGAAAGACAATGAACTTCTGAGAATATATCTTAATAAACTTCTGAAGATTAATTCAACCTCTTCAGTAGTAAGAGGTAGAAAGATTCTAGCTATCTGGCTCTGGATAGCTCTAGAAGTGAAAGAAGAATAATTCGTCAGTTTGTGGAGGGGTTGCTATTATGTATATGGTTGCAAATAATTATAAATTGTTTCTATTAAAGGGATTCCTAAAATTTGGTAAACTTGGAGTCTAAAAATTTGAAATCTTCCTTCTTCAAGTTAACTACCACTTCAATTTCCTTCTAATAACATTCCATTGGGGAAATGAATTTTTTTTTTATTAAAACCTCCCATTTCTATAATTTCTATCCTATCTTTTCCTTGTTAGAATCATATTTTGAAATTCTATGTGGGTACATTCTGTGACACATTATTGGAAGGGAAATTATCAACACCATGCTGAAAATTACTTTCAGAATCATATGATGAAGTTATTTACTAATTTTTAAAAGGGGGAAAATTCCCATTTAGTCTAGCAATATGTATTTTTAGAAAAAAAAGAAAATGAATTATATGGAACTTTTTGAGTTTTCCTTAAATTTTATAGTTCAAATCATACTGTGTTTGATATGACAAATATTTGGATATGTTTTAAGAACCAATACATTTTTTTTTTTCTTATATTCAGGGTCAATGATAGCCGACTGGATCTTTGTTTCTTGCAATTGACTTTCATGGAGAGGAATTTTATAGAAAGAAATTATTTTCCTTCACTAAGCCAATGGATATAACATTTCTCCTTAGTTAAGTGTCAGTTGCATAGTCACATTCATCAGCCTCAATTGCCTATAATACTTCAGAAAAATTTCCATGTTAAGTCCCTCAAGCAAGGCTAGCTAGAGGGGAGAGGGATTCCTTCTGTAGAAATACTTTAAATGTTGGTTTATAATTAAACTTTGTGTCATTTGGTATTTGATAAATGCCATGTTGAGTGTAAATCAATAAATATAAATATTTTATAATGTCTTATAGGATGCTGAGAGCCAAATTATATATACAGTATAAATACAGCTCAAAAACACAACTTACTACTTAGGAGGAAAGATGTTTATTTGGCCTAATGGAAAAGTATTTTTGACGTTTGTTCTATTTTCTAATAAAAAGTTTACTTTAGCATTTGATTCAGTATTCTTAGGAAATAAAAATGATAGCATGATATTATATTATACTAGCATTTTGTTGTTTCCCTTAATTATATTTAAATAAAATATTTCACAAATATATGACAAAATGACTCATGTCTTAAGTTGAAACCTATGCAGCAATTTTACTTTATTTTTTGGTTGGTGTGGTGGATTGAGAAGAATGTGATTTTGAGAGGAATGTGGAAGGATTTGAAATTTGGCCTAAGAAAAGCCAAGGAGTGCTGTAAGTACAGCCTGATGGACTATTCTAGTTTGTGTTGAAAGACCTGAATGCAGTAACTAAGGACTGTGAGGTTTGGCTTATGCAGATGTGAAAGAGCTTTGCCTGGACTGGGCTAGAAGCAGTTTGAGTGAGAGGCTTGCTGTTATGCCCATGTCCTGAGGACTTGTGCAATGTTGCATTGCATAGAAATAGACTAGTGTGAGCAGAGGGATATGGCACAGAAATGAAATCTTTGGGCTGAAACTGCTGTCCATTCAGCTGCAATTTTATGAGAAAGTACAACCTTTGAGAATGGGCCAGATGACCTGTATTGGGACAACAGGAAGAATTCAGACTCTTCAAGGGGTATGAATTCTGAAGGAGTATCCTGTTCTTCAAAGTCAACTTTATTTCCCCATAGATTAACAAATTGGCAGCCCACTTGACGTTATGGAGTATAACAAATGCAGGAATGAGAAGGTCATTGAATTTACAACAGTTTTGATTTTTGGAATTAGCCATTGGTGGTGAAAAGCAGACTTGTTTGATTACATGCATGGAGACCTGATAGAGCCATGAGGAAGAACCATGGGTCACAGTAGACCCAATGGAGATTTAAGGAATATGAGATGGCTGCCATTGAGAGCTTCCTGAATGAGATAAAGTTTTCTGGGATTGTAAGTATCCTAGGTTGAGGAGCAGAATTGGGACTCTAGAGACTTGTCACTGGTTAAAATAATCAGACTTGGAGACTTATCGCTCACTAGAGTTATTGTACTTGGAACTGTAGAGTTTGATGTCTGCCCTGTTTAAATCTTGTATTGGTTGACTATTTCTTTGCTATGTCCAATGTCATCTTTTGAAGTGTGAATATTTATTCTGTACCATTATGACTTTTTTTTTTTTTTTTTTTTTTTTTTTTTGATATTGCTCCTCAGTTAAAAGACCTTGTGCTATGGGAATGCTTGAATCTCGTTGGGATTGTTAAAACTATGTGGCCTTGTAACATTGGACAAATGTGTTACATTTTACATCATGCATAGTTATCAGTTTATGGGGGCCGGGGCAGAATGTGGTGGTTTGATTTAGTGTCTACCATAGACTTAGGTGTTCTGAATACTACGTCCCCAGCTGATGGAAATTCAAGCCTGCTGGAGGTATTTGTTGTTGGGGGAACACTTACAAGTGTTATAGCCAGATTCCTCTTGCCAGTGTTTGGCACACTCTCACTGCTGTTCAACTGATGTTGCCCAATAGGTGATGTCCAGCCTCTACTCATGCTGTTTTCCCTGCCATCATGGAGCTTGCCTTCAAGTCTGTAAGCCAAAATAAACCCGTTTTTTCTCCACAAGCTGCTCTTGGTTGGGTTTTTTTCTGCCAGCAATGCAAGCCTGATTGCAACAGTTAGTTTACCTATGTTTATAGTAAACTATAGTTGCTGGGAATATTTATAGTTACATGAGCTTTCATTTATGGTGTGAAAGTGAAATGCCCCCCAAAGGTGGAGATTATGATTGTTTGGTCCAGGCAACAGAATATTGAAGACTGTGGGGTTTGGGGAAGGTTGATAATGGCTGATTGAAATAGAACACTGGAGGTGGATCTTTGAAGGTTGCTTCCCACTGTTCCCAGCCTATTTTCTTTCTTTTTTGGTTTCCCAAGGTGTAAGGACCTTCTACCACACACTCCTGCTTTCATACTGTCTACCTGGCATTTCTCTCCATGATGAACTGAAATCCCTCCAAAACTGTGAGCCAAATTAAACCTTTTCTCTCTCTCTCTCTCTTTTTTTTTTTTTTTTGGTTGGGAATTTTTGTCATAACAATGAAAAAGTAATTGCAATCCTCGCTGTCATTGAAACCTAGTGTGGTTAAACAGACATTCCATTACCTTTTTTTTTAAATTTTTTTTCTAATACTTAGAAAATATCCGCAAATGAGCCTTTTGTTTCACTGACAAGGCTCCACACAAACCTTTCAAATCCCCACTCTATGCAAAATTAATTCAAAACTGAATTGTTTTGTTGCAGAAAAATTTTTTCTTTTATTTATTTATTTTTCTGATTCTTTTGGAACTCCTGAACACTAGTGTCTCCTAAGACGTAGGAAGCATACAACAACAGTCTTACTTAATGTGGGTCCTCAAGCTAGGCTGACCTGGGGGGGGGGAGTCTCATGTAGTATCCAAATATGGCACACTTTCATTTGTCCTCTACATGTGTTTCTTTATAGCATTGATTATTCCTCTTTATGATAATAAGGGGAAAAAAAGAGCAAAAGAACCCAAAAAAAAAGAAAAAAAAAAAAACTTCTGTCAGGCATGGTGGCATAGGCCTTTAATCCCAGCACTTGGGAGACAGACGTAGGAGGATTGCACTGAGTTTCTGGCCACCCTGAGACTACATACTTAATTTCAAATAAGCCTCGGCTAAAATGACATTAACATTTAGACAATCAAACAAAAAAAACTAGTGTGTTTTACACTCACAGAGCTCCAGCTCTCATTATCATTTCCACTAAAGCCTTTCTTAACCCAAGCTAGTCCACATCTGAATTATAATTTAATTTTTTTTTTTTTGGAGAGACCCAGAGAGAGACAGAGAGAGAAGAAGAGGAAGACAGATAGAGATGGGTGCGCCAGCAGCCTCTCAGCTTCTGCAAAAGAAATCCTGATGTGTGTGCCCCCTTGTGGTCAAGTGTGTCATTGTGCCCTTGTGTCACTTTGCATCTGACTAAACTTGGGACCTGGAGATTGGAACTGGTGTTCTTAGTCTTAGGAGGCAGGTGCCTTAACAGCTAATCCATCTCTCCAGTCCCTGAATTTTATGCCTCATCAGGTAATGTGTCTATCTCTCAGGAAGCCTTCTATGAAGGTTAAATGTGAACTGCCTATATTGCTCTACATTTCTATATCTCCTGTAAAAATGTTATAGAAGCAAAGTTTGTATTTTTCAGGTTTTAGGATTAAAAAAGAAATGATTACCAATGATGAGGAAGAAAGCTAGAAAAAATGGACACTTTGAAATAGGACTCTGGGTATTTTCTCACTATCTACCTGAAGGGACTTGATCCAGGCAAAGAGCATAAGATGGGTTTTAGGCGATTACTTCTCAGATCTGACAAATCCTTTTGACAATTTTCTTGCTACAACCAAGGTCTGCTGAAAACTCTTTCCAAAAATTGTTTTCTGAAAGGAATCTTAATGGGGTCTGTTATTAACAATTAATAAAATATCTATATCCCCTTTTAAAAGGAAAATTAAATTGTGTGTGTGTGTGTGTGTGTGTGTGTGTGTGTGTGTGTGTGTGTGTGTGTGTGTGTGAATGTATTTTATGGACTTGACCTTTAATTTTAAGAGAATGATTTTTTATTATTATTTCTGAATATTGGAAGAGCTTCTCTATTTAACCAAATTCAACTAATTTTCTGTGAACTGTCTTCTACAAGAGGGCATCACATGTGGGTTTCCACATTCACATATGTATTTTCCAGGCTTACCAGTTATCCTGTTAATTCATTTTAGTCAGAATTCCACTTCCTCCAAACTCAGTCACTCTCCTTCTATGATTAGGTCTCTCATTCTCCACCACACCCTAGTGATGTTTAGTCACTCTGAAATCCCTTTAGTATGAACTTTGTTAAGTCCATTTAAGCAGATGCTCGTCCATCTTTGACATCTTCTTTGACTATTTTTTAAATGTTCCTCCGTTATTCATTCCCATTGCCTTACACTGCACTGAAAGTTGAACCCATTCCCTTTCTGTTCATTACAAAGTCTCACTGTAACCTCTCTTGAACAAGAAGTCTGCCTTGTCCTTTTTTAAGACAAGCTATGAATACTGGTTTATTCCTTAATTTTCTGTTTTCTTTGTCTTCCTGTTCCACTAGCCATTCCTTACTGCCCTGTTGTCATTTCTCCTGACAGAATGTTATGTGTGCTATTGGGTCAGCATCACTCTCCATTTCGACAAGTCTTTCTGCAAATGCCATCTTCTCCATTTGGTTCCAAGTCTATAGAAACACATTATAGCATTTCTTGTTATTTTTAATTTTTGTCTTTAAATGTTTAGCATTGTTCTATACATATACATTGTAGAAATTTAGAATACATGTTTAAAACTAAATAAATAGTAAAATCTACTCATCCTGCTAGTTTAGACTTGTGATATACATATTTACCTAGCCAGAACTCATTTTGAAATTTAAGTGACTGTTATTTTAAAAAGGAAATACAACTATAAAAATTGCAATGGTCTTGTAAAGGTTGGTTGGAAAAAAAAAAAAAAGGAGGTTAGATAGGTAGAGTAAATTAAGTCAGTGAAATTATCTTGGTTGACACTGTAATAGTGCCTAGAATTTATTAATCATGCATTTACATGTCCAGGCAATATGTAACAGCATGTGTAAAACTTATCCTAAGAAAACACATAGGAAAAAGTCAAGAGTTTAGACATCAACTGTATTCAAACCCCACATTTCTAAAATTTCATTGAATATTTAATTTAAAACCAAGTGTATGGAAGAGTTAAAAAATGAGAAAAAGAGAACATATGTCAAAAGTAATATTTAACCATTCAAATGTAATATTAAATTCCATTGGAGAAAAGAATTGGAATGAAACATTTTTTTTTTTTGTGTATTTATAAGGGTTGAAAGCTGAATAAAGTAATGTGAGCTATTAAACATAATGACCTGACCTACTGAAAGCAATTTACATCTCCAAAGGAAATATTCAGCACTTTTCCCATTTAGATGGAAAGAGTTATCATCCAAAGGGTCAGCTTATTTAGAATGACTAAAACATGTGGGAGAATTTCATAAAATTCTACTTTGGAAACTGAGTGGGGAATATGAAAATTGGCCACATACCTTGTGAATGTTGTCTGAAAAGATTAGGTCAGCTTGCAAAGATGAGAATAATTCAGTTTTAAAAAATGTTAATCTCTAGTTATTTTGAATGTATCATCAATTGGTTTTTGCTTGTAGAACAGGTATTTTGGTGTATTATTTTAATTTGTGATTAGAGAGTATATAGGTGTCTTGCATTACAAATCTGAGCAAAACTTGTTTATAAAAAGAATTATACTAACTCCAAATACAACTACTCTTAGGAATATTTATGATTCAAAATAGCAAGTAATACATCCACTGTCTCTATTTCAAGTTATTATGAACAAGTATTATTCATTTAAATGAATTCTAACAGAAATGTGAAGCAATGTGGTATATATATAGGGAGAGAGACTGGAATAAATCTATACAGAAAAATAGGATCAGAACAAAGAGAAAGGTTAATAGCAATGAAAAATTTCCCAACAAATACCTGTTTCATAATGCATTTCAATGGAGGTAATTCTGATAGCACCTTCATCTAAATGAGAATAACACATACTACACGTTAAATATCAAGTATTGGATTTATCTAGTTTGTTACATAGGGCAGGAGATAAAATTTGAAATAGGCTTACCATGCTAATATCTGCCTGTTTGTGCATGTGTGTGTTTTCTTAGTTTAAGTGTGTTTCAAAGTTGTAGCTTGAAAAACATTTACTCTATAGTAAAGATAGTGAAGAACTTACATGTCATCAGAAATAGACGACGGTAACTGAAGATTCATGTCCAGCTGGTCCTTAAAATCTCAAAAAAAAAAAAAAAATAACAAAAAGATGAAAGTCAAATCTTCCTCAATCTTGCAAACATGTGAAATTAACATGTTAATATAAAACTATAAAATCTTGGAAAAGTTTTCAATTTGCAAATCCCTAAAATTAAAACTGAAAGTAGTTAAGGAAACTTTGTTGTTATTTGTTTTTAAGTTCATAACTCTAATCACCCATACCTGTTAACTTTTCTCTTAGAACTGCTATTGCGATATCTGAAGGGTTCTGATATGCCATGTTGCCAATTTCATTTGATCTAGGATTTGATTGAATTCCTCCTTAAATATTTTCAATGACCTACAAAAGGAATTGATCAACCTCCATGTGTTTGGATAATTTATGTATATGTCTTCTGTTTATTTCTACCTTTAGTCTGTTATATCCTGATACCATGCAAGAAATTATTTAAATGTTTTTATATTTGTTATGATGTGCTTTAGATTCTAAAATGAAGTGATTTTTTTTTTGAAAAAAAATTATCTGTGTTAATCAAAAGAATGTGCATTCCACTGCTGGTGGGTGATGTAGTCTGTAGTAAAGACTGGTCTATGCTGTAATTTCCCTTACAAGATTCTTTGTTGTGTTTTGTTGTTGACAGACAGACTTATTCATCAGTGAGAGTTGGATAATAAAATCAAGCCCTGTTGCTATATTTTCTATTACCCTTCTCTTTATGTGCAGTTGTTTTATCTTATAAAGATTACGTGATATGTTTTGTGAATATGGAGTTAAGAAATTATATAGAGCTGGAAATGAATTGTTTAAAAACAAAGTATTATAAACTATGAAGGATAGATTCTTATTTTCCAAGAGAAATTTCTAGCAGATTGTTGTGCAAGAGTGTGGGCATGAGTGCTCTTTTGTTGTAAATGTTGTAAAAGGGGTACTATTTTATGGTTTCACAATTAGATGTAGAGAAGAAGATGAGAAGAATAAGGAGGCTTTGACTCTTCCATCTTTTTTTTTTTTTTTTTTTTTTGATATATAACTAAGCAGAATCAGCTTTGTATAATTGGGTATGCGAATGAGACTCTCTATGTGAGTTGGTAAAGGCTGTATAAATATACCTTTGGCAAAGGTAAAAAAATCTTAGACCAGGGAAAACAGCTATAGATCACAGAGTCTATGAAGTAAGAAATTACATAACAATTACCGAACTATAAATAGTAAATAGGAATATACTTATGAATGGGTATGCAATTCATTGTCAATCATGCAAAGTTAATATCTTAGGAGAGCCAATGATATGCAATATCATAGAGACATAATACACTATTTTTTGTGTAATAGCCAGATCACTCTTGTTATAGAGATTAAAGAATAGGAGATGGGTTAGTGGCTAAAAAAACCAAAGACATGAGGCTACTTGGAGAGCAGTGGAAAACAATTGGTAAATTAGCAGTCAAATTAAGAGAAGGGAAGTTTTTGAAGGAAGGATAAGTGAGTTTTGAGGAATTAAACTGCAAAGTTTCATATTACTTATTTATGCATTATAATGTAATAGTATATGGTGTGTATGTGTGTGTTTTCAAGCCTTAAGCCATTTTATTGATCTTCCACTTTCCTTAGCTCAACAATCTTGCTGAAGAATCATGCTTCCAACATCAGCCATTTGTCTCATTAACTTCTAAAAGCTTGTTAACCATCAACTCTGCTAACATCACATTGTCCTTTCTCTTTCAATCTGAAAATCCTATTATAAAAGTATCTACCGGAGGTCATTATGACACTTCCTACATTGAATGAATGCATTAGACAAACCCAAGCTTTTAAAAAAGAACGATATTTTGACTCCACTAAATGGTATATATTTTCAATCTTGCTATTTTGTCCTTCTCTTTATAACAATTTTAGCCCTCTCTACCATATTGAAACTCCTAGGATATTGGCTCCTAATTCATATTGTGGATTTGTCTAGACAAATTTCAGAGTTGTACACTATAATAAATACCATTTTAGCTCCAACACAAATTATATTCTTAAAAAAAAAAAAAAAAATACTTCGCCATTCCATGTCCCAACTTAATGCCTCCTTTTCTGGGAGAAATACTTTAACCTATCAGAGTTGTCACTAAAGCATACCTTTGTTTATCAGTTGTTCTGTGGTAAATATAAAGATCTGTAATATGCTAAAGCTCATGTTTATTTTTGGTGCTCCACAAAAGTTGAACTTTTTCCTAGTATGTTGGGGCCTGGCACATGCAACTAGCCCCACCCCTGATCACCTTATAAAACACACTCATGCACAAACACAAATGTTGTTCTTGAAAGCCTCTGAAAAACTCCTTGTGGTGGCACACACCTATAATCTCAGCACTCCTTAGGTGAAGACTAAAGGATCCGAAGTTCAGGGTCAGTCTAAGCTAGGTAGGGATTAGAGGCCAGATTGGGTCCCATGAGATTCTGTCTTAACAAAATAAGACAAAACAACTGTAAGAAAAATCAAACTCTATAGAGCCATGGTCACAGTCTCCAACTGCTGAATTAAGTTTTCTGTAGTAGAGAGTATTCTCTGGTGATACTTGACAGAAAGTCAATGCAAACTAGCTCAGGTTCAAAATGAGATTTATTGGTCCATGAATCCAGGAAGGGCAAGGGTGAAGCTGAGGTGGAGTGGAACCAGGAAATTGAATGTCTTCAGGACCCTTTCTACATCAGTCTTCTCTGATATTTCTTCTGGGTTAATTCAGTTATATTCTAGTTCAGCAAGCCTCTCTACTGGAGGGATTGATGATTGGACATTCTGGGTTTACATTAGTAACTTTATAGCTTATCGGGTCTTATCTTCCATACAATTTGTAGTTAGTTAAATTGTATAAGATGAATCTGATTTGCTGGTTTGAATTATTTTTATTTCCATAATTTATGGAATGCAATTTTAAGTTAGAATAGACAAAGAAGGGCTGGAGAGATGGCTTAGCAGTTAAGTTGCTTGCCTATGAAGCCTAAGACCCCAAGTTCAATTGGACTCAGCTTCAATTTCCCAGATGCATGCTGATACATCATCTGGAGTTGGTTTGCAGCAGCTAGAGGCCCTGGTGTTCCAATTTTCTCTCTCTCTCTCCCTCTATCTCTCTTTCATAAATAAATTAATGAAAATAAAAATAGGAAATGCAGAAAATGTTACACAAAATATGCAAGTATACATGATCTCATGTGAGTGGGTGAGGAAGAAATGCCAATTTTTGACGGCATATTCACAGGCACTACTGGGGCTTGTCATTCAAATTTGAAAGAAGTCTACATTTCCAAAATACTACTGTTAATATCACACCTTTCCTGAAATTCCCTCCATGAAAACATCCTCTTCTTCAGTGTCTTCTATTTCAGTGCACATATCAATTATTTTTCTTAAGTCTGATCTTGTATATCCCAACATTTTTACATGAAGCAGTGTCACCCATAAGATCATGAGGTGAACATGGCCATTTCTTCCTTTTATAAAAATGTTTATTAGGGCTGGAGAGATGGCTTGGCAGTTCATGCTCCTGCCTGCCAAGCCTAAGAACATGAGTTCCAATCTCCAGGTCCCATGTTTAGCCAGATGCAAAAAGTGACCCAAGGGTGTAATGCTACACTTGCCCACAAGGGGGAGTACACATCTAGAGTTTGTCCACAGTGGCTGAGAGGCTGCTGGCACACCCCCATTCTCTCTCTCTCTCAAATTAAAATAAAAAGAATATTTAAAATGTTTATTAATGGGCAGGATATATGGCTTAGCAGTTAAGGTGGCTGCCTGCTAAGCCTAAGAACATCGATTCATTTCTCCAGGTGCCACGTTTAGCCAGAGGCAAAGTGATGCAAGGGCACAATGCCACACTTGCCCACAAGGGGGCACATGCATCTGGAGTTCATTCACAGTGGCTGAGAGACCACCGGAATGCCTATTCTCTCTCTGTCTCTCTCTCTCTGACTTTCTTCAAAAAATGTTTATTATTATTATTATTATTGT
This sequence comes from Orientallactaga sibirica, assembly GCA_036365145.1. Classification (NCBI taxonomy): domain Eukaryota; kingdom Metazoa; phylum Chordata; class Mammalia; order Rodentia; family Dipodidae; genus Orientallactaga; species Orientallactaga sibirica. The sequence continues at coordinate 28,670,554 of JAEOAD010000024.1, forward strand.
TGTTGTTATTGTTAACATGTTTCATATGGATAAATAATGTATTGGTTCCCTCTTTTCGCTTGTCCCTGCCCCCATTCCATTGTGGACATTCCTCAGTGGGTTTGCAGGTATTCCCCAGAGGGTTGTGGTTTATGCATTGTGGGAGCAGCCAGTCAGTTATTTCAGGATGGGCTTTTTTCTTAAACTATAAGATGAATAAATTCTTCAATGAATTCAAATATTTTAAAATAGCAGTTCATTATTTTGAATTTTTCTATTAAGTAGAAATTTTGAATGGACACATCATGTGCTGGTAATATCCTTTCCCTCCTCCCTGCCCCCACTCCACTGACGGTCCATCTTAGTGGGAATACTAGTATTCACCTTGTAGCTACATGTTATGAATAGTGAGAGGAGCAGTCTGTCATTGTGGGAGGGCTACTTTTTTTTTTTTTTTTTTTTTAAACCAACAAATATTTGCTTTAAAAATGCAGTTTCAGGAGCTGTGGAAATTGCTCATTGGTTAAAGATGCTTGCTGATAAGCATGCCAATCTGAGTGTGATTATCCAGCACTCCTCTTCATTACTTCTCTCTGTTGTACATTTTTTCCTTCTTAGCAGTTAATTTGCAAATTAGTAATTAGTGAATAGAAGTGTATTATTGTATCATACAATTTCTATCAAATATCTATATTAGGAGCACAATGATACATTTATATAAAGATAAATGATACATATAGATAGATGACTGTAAATTAGTTTAAAAATACCAACACAGTGTTTATGAATTTTCAAGGAGGGTTACTTTCTCTCGCTGAACAACTGGACTTATACATGGAGGATTAAACAAAACTCACATTACTACAAGTTAGAAGTCCAGTCAGTATATATTCTACTTAGCATCCTCCAAGCCCAAAATCACAGTGATGCCAGGGCTGCAGCCCCTTCTAAAGATTGTGACCCTTTTCAAAGATGCATTGTTTGTGTCAGTTCCTCAAGGTTCATAAGGAGTGTGTCTCATTCCCTATCATTATGGTGGCTTTTGTCTTCTGCATATCTCGGTGTTTCTTGCCTGTCTCCAAGTCAGAAGGAAAGAATCTGCCTACATTGAATTCCATCCAAACTTTGAGGAATCTCTCCCCACCAGGAACCTCCTGTCTTTCAAGGATTTACTGATGTAGGCAGGGACAATAGTCTATCTTGGAATAAAATGATTATATTTGTATAATGAATTAACAGTAGCACTGGTAAGCATGTAGAGCCTAACTGGAACAGGAATGTTTACATGCTGGGAATCCTGGGGGCTATTGAAGAATTTAGCCTACCACAACAGAGTAGGACTGCATTCACTTCCTGTACTAGTCCCTTGTAGGAAAAGTGAAACCACACTGTTAATCTCAATAGAATTTACTATTATTTGCATGTTATATTGTCCAATGTAAAGAAAATTATAATTTATGATACATATAAAATATACAATAAATCTGTTTATCAATGATAATATGGTTGGGTTCCTAGTATAAATAACTAATCAAATATCAAAACAAGTGAGTCTTGCTTAAAAAGGCCATTCCCACACTTGGGTGTACAACTTATTTTTATTCTTGTGTTTTGAAGTAGGGTCTCACTCTAGCCCAGGTTGGCTTGGAACTCACAGGGATATGCCCACAGATTTTTTTAAATGTATATTTTTGTTTATTTATTTATTAGGGGCAGAGAGACACAGAGAGAAGAGAGAATGGGAGTACCAGGGCTTCTAGCCACTGCAAACGAACTCCAGACATATGCTCCACCATGTGAATTTGGCTTATGTGGGACTTGGAGAATCGAACTTAGGCTTCGCAGGCATGTAACTTAACCACTAAGCCATCTCTCCAGCCCCACTTCAGATTCTTGAATGCTGGGTTTATGTCACTATGGCTTCAGATAACTTTTTATGACTTTTTTATTTGATATTGTGATTTTTCACACACACATCTTATGTTTTGATCAGATGTAGTTCCCATTACCTGCCAGGCTCACTGCACTATTTCTTCTTATCATTTATCAGAAACAATGGCAAGGAAAAGAATGCACAAGCAGCCTCTAACTGTCTCTCCCTAATAATTTTTTTTTTTTTTTTGTAAATTTCTCTCTTTTCTGTAATGCTTATGGTTAAATCTATATTAAGGATTTTTCTTAATATCAATACAAGCTTTGTCTGATAAAATTCAGAAGAAGTGAAAATTGACATATGTATTGATCAAGTCTACAGGAAATAATTAATTAAATCACATAGACAATAGCTGACTATCCAGTTAGATACTCTCCATGTTTGAAAAATCAAATTGTGTTATAAAGTTTTAGAAAAATAGTGATAGTTAATTTACTTCCTATTACTACCATAAGCTTTTACAATTGTATATTTGAGTATTTCTCTAAATAACAAGCTTGATTTGATAGTTTTTCTTACTTTTATATATGTACTGACTTTTAACTTTGTAAAATAATACCTATAATATTCTATAGTTGATATTATAAGAATAATACATTTGAGTTATTAGGTATATATGATGTAATAATGGGAATGTACTATGCTTTGATAAATTTTTACATACATATATTGCATAACTTTGTTTTTACTGGCAATACGATAATATTATGCTATATGTGTTAGTTTATTTCTCTTACATTTTTGACATTTTTTTCAATATTCCCATTACCAATTTAACCACAAGAACTGTACCTTAAGTCTCTGAATTCCATCTTAATAGGGCCATTCATTCTGAATTTTGTAAAATTGTATGAGCATAGAGAAAATCCCCTGAAGATTTTTCTCTGTTTCTTTTCAGATTGTAGTTTTTGACATGTGACATCTGCTGTCCTTATGTAAGTTTATTCATTTTTCTACCTCTCCCTTTCTGTCCAATCTCCTCCTCCTCCTTTTTGTTCCTCTATATATTTTTCTCTTTAATTTCACACATGCAACTGCATTTCTCTTTCTTGTAGTAATTGGTAGCTTCAAGTAGTTTCCTCAGAAAGGAAGCATATTTAATAATAGTTTTGATTTTTCCTGCACAAAATTTCATACTCTCATTTCAAATCATAATGTGAGTTGTCTCAGAGAATGCTAAGCACAGGAGGCCAGCTTTTGATGTTAGCATTGGTTTTAGAGTAACAAACTGATGTGGACCACTGGAGATTCCTAGGATCCATAGCTTACCTAGATTCGGGAAAGACTTCTAGAATTTTCTCGGTTCAGGGCATTGAAAACTGTCCATTGATCTTAAATCAATTCTGATATTAATGTTTCATTTTCTATGTTTTAACAGTTTAGGAGTAATTTAATATTATTCCGATGATCATGAAATAATCTCATGTGTGACAAGAGCAAAACATAGCTTGAGGTTGTAGACTATTGCTTGAGAATCTAGGTTGTGACATCCGCGTTTATGTATCTGCTTCATAGCTCTATTATGTGCTTAGTTGTACAAAGTTTGTATAGTGATTACTGTCTTTTTTGATCTTGCTAAACTTCATATATTCAGCTGTGAAGTTAGAATAAGGAAACAGATGGGCTCAATGTAGGATGGTTCTGCCTGGGGTAGTTTGAATATATGATGGTATGAAACTATGCACAGTCTATTTAAGTCACAACTTCTGATTTTCAGTTTTAATCTTTTAAAGGACTAGTGATAGGTGGTATTATGTGGCTTTTGGTACAGTGCCATGCAGCTCCCAGTGGGCCATGCAGTCATGAATACAAATGGAATTCTGTAAGGACCCTGTGACTAAGCTGTGATGTTCAAGAGGTTTGTTTGTTGCAGTGATTATATCTTCAAATTATAAAACTTTCCTAGGTGGGCTAGAGAGATGGCTTAGGGGTTTGATACTTGTCCTCAAAGCCAAAGGACCCAGGTTTGATTCACCAGGACCCACGTAAGCCATATAAACAAGATGGCACATGTGTATGTAGTTTATTTGCAGGGGCTGATGGCCCTGATGCCCCCATTCTCTCTCTCTCTCTCTCTCGTCCCTCTTTAAATAAATAAATAAATAAATAAATAAATAAATAAATAAATAAATAAATAAATAAATAAAAACTAGGATACAACCAATTGTATGGTGAGAAGCATATGTGGTATCTTCTTCATAGAATTGTTGCAAGGTTTATAAATGGAATCAAATTGCTTATAAAGCATTTAACTCAATGTTAGGTATGGAGTGAAAGTACAACAGATATGACATGTTGCAATCATTTATTAACAATCTAGCTCAGAATAATTCAAACACATAAATTTCTCTTGTATTTTCTGAAATTTTTATTGGATTTCCTATTTAGTACATAGTCATAAATTTGTTAGCAAAAAAATAAGATTTTTAAAGCTGTTCTCATTAATTGAAATACGATTTTGAATGTTTTTGAGACAAGTTTATGTTGAGTATAATTAAGTAAACCAAACATTTCAAATGTGTAGCCTAAGTCAATCCAACAAAATGAAAGCTGCATTAAACATTCACTTTAAACTATAGAATTTCCTGGCTATAATCATAGAAAAGCTATGAAACTAGGTTTTTATACCCATCATTATATATAGTTGTTGTTTCTTTTTTCCTCAAGGAAATTGACGACTGACAACCTTGTTTCCATCTGGAAATATCTAACATCTGTGGTTGTAAACATCAAAACACAGCTGTTGCAGTTCTGAGTAAGCACTCCAATTTATTTATTTTTGACTTCAAAAAGATCTTCAGTTTTCATCAAACATCACAGTTGTTAAGCTATGTTCTTACAGCAGGAAGAAAAACAATTAACAGAAATCACTATATCAAACATTTAAGAACAATACTCTATTGTATTTCATTGCATGGATTAAAGTCATACTTCAATTAAAATATATGTTTTATGTGTATGCTTCTCATTTTGAAACTACAGAATTTAAAGGTACAAAAATGGCTCAGATTCTTTAGCACACTTTACAGATAAAATGCTGTTCAAAAATGCACAAATGTCAAGGAGCAACTTGAGCTATTCAAAGTGAAGAGAGAAGAGCCTTATTCTGGTGTTTTGATGTGCTCGTACACATTAATTATAATGAGGCTGTCCATCCAAAATTCATCTGTGTGCAATACAAAATTTAAAGTATAACTCACTTTTAGAAGAATTCTATGTAAATAAGAACACATTAAAGTAATTTTAAATACCATTCATGTATGTGATTCTCACCAAAACTTTAATAAGTTCCCACTTTTTCATCATAGTTATAATTCAGTTGTCGTTAGATGAGTTACGTTAACATTTTTATTACTCATCTGCAACCAGGAAGATCTGAGAACAACGTGTGCTCCCAAGTTCTTCCAAGGATGTTTGCCATGTTTAATTTTAATTCTTGACTTTCTTGTAAAGCCCTCTGAAGATGCCTGTTTGCTGACATCTTTTTTAATACCATGTTATTACTTCTGCATTTAAACTTAGACCCTTCCGAATGATGAATTGTCTGCTAGTAGACAGAATCATCCTGAAGTGCATCCAGCTTTGCACCCGAGAACTTAACTATGACTTTGAGATCTTCAGATTTCCCTGAAACCAGTCCCTTGGCTTCCTCCTATCTAGAAGGGGAAGATGACCAGCTTTCCTTAATCTTAACAAGTTGGGAACTTCATTATCATTCATGTCTTTGGACACATAATGACATGCACCCAATAAAACCAGGTTCTAACTACCAACCAAAGTCAAGGTTCAGTTCTTGACAAGCTTTACATGTTGTGGTGTGAGCCTCAGTTCCAGACTGTGATGGCTCTGAGAAGCCAAGTTCAAAGGCAGAAAAAATCTCTCCTATGACATAAGAGTGCCTCCAAGTGGCAGAAAATTAAGCTGTGTTGTGTAGAACTTAAAGCTATTAGCTGTTTTAACTATATACCCAGGTCACCAATGGGCTACCTGCTACTACTTGCCTCTGAAATACATAATATCAAAGACATTTACAGGTAATCTTGATAATGTTTCCACCTCGGATATGGAAAAGACATTTGCAACTCTATAAGCTTCTTCACAGAAAGAAGAAGAATCACACAATTCACATACCTTATTTACCTTCAACATCTATCTGAGAGATATGGATATATTGATTGTTAGCTCATGTGGTTATTATAATAATTAAATGAGTTAAAATATTTATGCAATTACCTAGTATATATTGTTTAGTTTCCAGTATATAGCAAATGTCAGTAGTGTTCACTTCATATATGCCATCATGTACATATTATATTTCATATGCTATTTATATAAATAAGTGGCATACAATAGGCTATACATATTGTGTTGTATATGATACCCAGTGTTTGTGATGTGACATACATTGAAGAAATAATATATGTCATCAACAGCTGAATGAATTTGCAATTTTCTCCTGAATTGTGCTCCAGCATGCTTTGATATTATATTGCAAGATGTACAAGAGAGCTAGATATGGTAATGATGGATTATGTGAATCAGAAACGTGTGAATCATTTGACATTTTAATATGGATACAAATTGGAATTACTACAATTTACTGTACAATAAAGAGCTCAAATTGGATATCCAATGTTGGAAAGTGGCACAGGGTACCAAGGTCTTCTGCAGAATAACAACACATGGATGTCTAGTTTCTCAATGTCACTGACCACCTAACAGAACAGCTCTCACTTTATTACCCAGGTTTCTACTTCTCATCCCAAGAATAGCTGCGATGTTTTTAAATACACTGTTCTGTTACCTGTTGAAAATCTACTATCTGCTTTAGGACACAGACAACAAACAGTTCACAATTGATTTCAACACCAATATTCCTATTCTATACTCACCACAATGATTCTTTCTTGATGGAATAAACCCTTATGATATCAATGATTGTATATTTCTGGAGACAAACTGACCATGAGTCTGGCTACTTAATTCCATACATTGTCTAACACTCAGTATCATCTTAGACCTTAGCCTATGTTATATTCCAATTTATATTTCTCTTGTCACTGACCCAGTTATTTAAAATAGCTTTATCCTTTAGGTTTTTATTAACCAAGTATTAAACATTATACAATTTTGTTAGCTTATTTTAACAGTATAATTTCGAAGAACTTGGCATTTTTTTTTTGATTAAGAGGAAACTTTTTTGTTCTTTTTTTTTTTTTTTATCTATATATATTTTTAGTATTATATTATTCTGATTTTACATTCATAGTATTGGTTCCATTGTCCTCATCCCTTCCTCCCACATTTTATTAAAAACTGGGGCCTCATCAATGGGGAATGTTTATCAACATTGTGAGTTTGCTCAAGAGTTCTGAGTGGATAGGCCCCAGTCTCTGTGCATAATGCCCCAACTTGAGACTCTAACAAAAAACCGCCCCTCAAACAAACAAAAAAGCAAAAAAGTTTCCCTGTTTAACATTGGGGTCATTGTAGTTCTGCTTCCTTGATGATTTTTTTGGGAGCCTCTGTGTCTCTTAAAATAAAAATCTGAGCTAATGTCAAAAATTGTAATGATAATTTAGATTGGAATCACCAGAATAAAAGATCCAAGCTTTATTTTAATGTTCTTTGTGATTTTTCTGGTGTTGTATATCTTGAGCGCTGTATTTTATGCCCTTCAGTGACGTTGTTAAAATGGTTTCAAAGCTGGTGAGGTGTGGTTAGCTGATCCTCCCTTCTGGTTCATTGTCCACCTGAAAAAAGATAAGCAAAATTCTCCAATGGAGAGAACATGAGTTAGTACTAGATAGAAGGGATAACCATATATAAATTTTAAAGAGGAACTTTATATGCATTGGCTCTCTTCTAGCCTACTTTTAGTTCCCAAGAGTAACATTAGATCTTTGAGACTGAGCTCATTTTTTGTACATACCACACTTTTTGAGGGTTCCAGCTGTTAATGCTTTCCCTAATCCACTGAGACTCATATTTGATCCAGGTCCAAATCAAGGAACAGTGACATAATCTACACACCCAAGAACATGTGCAGAAGGGTTGCACACATTTGGAGTTCACAATTGCTTGTCCTGAGCATTACGTCAGATGGTTTCCTGCTGGGTATCTTAAAGACTGCAAGTTGTTTGGACCAATGTCAGACATTTTGTCCCAAGTTATCATCATCAGCACCCTCTGGTCATTTATTTATTAACTGTCAGGGGACTGACCTTCTTCCAGATTCTGGCCAGGTCTCTCTGTGTTTGGTCTTACACTTAGTGCATTTGCTGGGTCTGAGGAATGTAACAGGTAGGGTTTTACCATTAACCTTTGGTATTGAGTCAGTAACTCTTACAAGCAGTTGTTTTACAGAAGTCTGTCTTTTTGGAAGAAATTTGATGGTTTTTAACTCTGTTTTCAAGGAAAGAATTTTGTTCAGAAGGATACTGAGAGACTAGCTATCCTAATAAGTATGAAATGAGTGAAAGAAAGATACCAGAGAATAATAAAAATACAAAATACCACATCTTTAGTGTACTTATACATTTTATTAAAAAACTGTTTCACTAGCCGGGCATAGTGGCACATGCCTTTAATGCCAGCACTCTGGAGGCAGAGGTGGGAGGATCGTCATGAGTTCAAGGCCACCCTGAGACTACAGAGTGAATTCCAGGTCAGCCTGGGCTAGAGTGAGACCCTACCTCAAAAAACAGAAATAAACAAACAAACAAAAAAAGCAAAAAAAAAATACTGTTTAACTATTAGGAAATGTTGTAGAATTAATTACATCACAAATGATGATTTTTATCTGTGTCGATTAATATGCTTTAATAATTTTTTAAAAAATTTTAAAAATGGTGGAGCTATGTGTCAAAAATTGTAAGTTTCACAGATAATTTAGATTGGAATTCACCAGAATAAAAGATCCAAGCTTTATTTTAATGTTCTTTGTGATAATTTTGCATGTAGTATATCTCGCATTTTATAAACCAATGATCAGTGACGTGTGAAATTAAAACGGGTGGCAGATAGCAAAGAACAAGTCATGATATGCTTCATAAAGAAAGAAGCAAAATGTATTCATTGAATATAGCAGTGTCATTTGAAGCTCTCCAAAACTTGTAAATAAACATAATTACCTCAAAATTTTTAAATAAGTAATTAAACTCAAGGAACATGACTTGTGGATAGATCAATGCCCCTCATGAAATTCAAGATGGTCATTGGACCTTTCACCTGTAAATTATTAAAGAGGCCCAGTACACTATCTTATATTGATTCAGAATGAGTCCTCCTTTCTTAGTTCCACAAGAGTAACATTAAAAAATAATTTTGATGTTACCCTGAACCCACCTTTCTTAATACCACAAGGGTAACATTAATAATTATTTTGAGGGCTGGAGAGATGTCTTAGCTGTTAAGGTGCTTGCCTGTGAATCCTAAGGACTCATATTTGACTCTCCAGGTCCCATGTAAGGCAGACATACAGTGACATAAGCACACAAGGTTACACATGTGCAGAAGGGAGTGCACACATTTGGAGTTCTATTGCAATGGCTGGATTCCTGGGATTGCCAATTCTCCCTCTCTCCTCTCTCTCTCTCTCTCTCCCTGGCAATCTCTCACATAAAAATCAAGTCTGTTGGGTTTGCCTCAAAAAAGAAGGATATTGAGAATTGTCCCAAACATATATCATCAATCAGTTAATTTAAAAAAAATTCATTTATTTATTGGAGAGAAAGAGACAAAGGGAAAGAAGCAGTCAGGAAGAAAGTGAAAATGGGCATGCCAGATCCTCCTATCAGTACAAATGAACTCCAGACTTATGTGCCACTTAGTGCATTTGGCTTTAAGTGGGTACTGAGGAATGTAACAAAGGCTATCGGGTTTTGAATGGAGGCACGTTTTACTATTGAGTCATAACTTTACCCCAAGCAGTTGTTTTGTTGGGGGCATAATGGAAGAAATTTGATAGTTTTGGAAATATATCCCAGTTTTCAACCTTTACAACTTGGGATTCCATTTGATATTGATCTTGGAACTTAACTACGTGTTTATCACCTCTCAAATACCTTCCACTCAGATGTTAGTTAATAAAAATGATTCTCAAAACTTTCTGCCATTGTTAGAATTCTAGTTATATGAAGTATTGGCTACATAGGCTTGGGTAAGCTGATTAACCATTTCTGTTTATTATGAGTGATCTGAGAGTTATTAGTCAGAAGGAACTCAAAAATGTATCTGGCCAGGCGTGGTGGTGCACGCCTTTAATCCCAGCACTCGGGAGGCAGAGGTAGGAGGATTGCCATGAGACCACCCTGAGACTACATAGTGAATTCCAGGTCAGCCTGAGCTAAAGTGAGACTCTACCTCGAAAAACCAAAAAAAAAAAAAAAAAAAAAAAAAAAAAAAAAAAAAAGGATATGTTTGAGCTTTCTACACAGCATCAATAGTTCTAGCTGTGTAATATTTAATACTGGGATAAAACATGTGGAATCATGGTGAAAGTATTTTAAAATGATAAATAGATGATAGATACACAGATAAAAATAGATATAGATAGATAGATAGATAGATAGATAGATAGATAGATAGATAGCTAGCTAGCTAGCTAGCTTTGGCCTTAGCTTCCAAGAAGAAAATATTAACTTGCAAAATTTTGAACATGAAAGATAAAACTCAGTGATGTAGATAACTTAATACAGCTGCTCCAGAATAGAGAGTGATTCCCATTACACAGCCATGGGACAGATGGAGTCTAAGGAGGAATATGCAAAAATAAATGTTGAGCACTCATCAATAAAACAGCCAAAAGCTGAACACTGTAGAAAGAAAGAAACTGTTGCAAAGGAGAATCAAGTAAAAGATAGTAAGACAGGAGAAGAATCAGGATTGGAAAGTGGCAAATATAACAAATGTGAAGACATTTCTTATTATCAACTGTGAAGATATACTCATAAAACAATTAAAAGACTAGTTGAAGATTGAAATCATAATGAGATATATTTATACTTATATGGCATGGTTAAATTAAATTTTGATGAAATTCATAATACAGGATTTGACATACCAAAAACTCTCAAATTGAGATTTTACTCTACTTGTAATCTAATATGTGAACCTGGCACATTCTATGGATTCTTATCTTTGGTTATATGAAAGACCTCACTACTTATAGAAATGTGGTAGTCAGAGTTTCAGAATGTATGCAAAGGTCACCACATTCTCAAGTTCTACAGGATGACTTGATAGACTTCCGAAAAGTCTTCTAAGTAAGTTGCAAAATACCTGAGGGTCACAAGTCTATAGTTTAACCAAAAGTACACTGGTGTAAGAAGCAGGTGAGTGGCTTTCCCTTCCCATGGGAAACACACAGTCACTCAAGACTCACAATGTAATTGTTGTGTGGGGACTACCCACAGAAACAGCTAATTATTGCCAGTCAGACAAGACTTGCTCTCCCAGCACCCTCAGCAAGAGACCACAGGGATGGTCAACACCCATGTGAGACAGACTTTTCCAAAAAGTAATTACCAGATGACTTTCATAACTTCCTTGAAGTCCTGAGATATTTGAATCGTTAATAATTGTCATAGCTATGTGGCAGGGCTGCTGGAAGCCATTGTTAAGAATCTTACACATAGTTCAGAGAAGAGCTTGAAAATGACCTGTTCCCAGAATATGTATTAAAGAGGATTACTTTTAGCCAAAGTATTCCACACGATGAAGCAATATCCTATAACAAAGAATTGAATTCTAGCACAACTCAGTGCTCCAACTGATTTATGCAAAAGCAGTGACCATAATAGTATTCCAGTAATCCACCTGACCCTGAGTTTATTGCCTGTGTACTGAAGCAAGAACTGGGTTTTCATTCACATTGCGTGAACAATGGGAGCCTTTTAAGAAAAAGAAACTCTAAGGAACTGTATTTGGTTACATCTTCTATTGTCCTCCTGATTTTCACTCTATGAGATTTCTTTAAATCACACCTTATAAGCTTGTTGTAAATTTTCTTACATTTTTCCTTCTAATTTAAACATGTGCTATTTCATCAAAATGAAAATCATATATTCCATTTGGTGTCTGCTATCTATCAATGATTCTAATAGCTAAGTGGTTATTTAGACATGAATATACAGTCAGGATGATTTTTCCACTATTGATTGCAAACCTGCTTATTTTTAAAGACTTAAAGATACATCTCTGATTCTTAGCATGTATTTTATTACAGGATGATTTTTTTAGTTAAATGTGATACAATGCTTTATTCCTTAAAATTATAAATGTGATTATTATAAAGTAAGACTCCAAGAGACATAGAAATATGTTTTTAAATTAAGACAAAGATAGCACATCAAAAATTGCATGACACAATATTATTAGCATTTCTATTGAATATTATAAAAATAAAAACAATATATTATTTCATAATGGTATCAATTTGAGCTCTAGTTAAATTTTAAAATGTATTATAAAAAGTCAGTCATGGGCTGGAGAATTGGCTTAGTGGTTAAGGTGTTTGCCTGTGAAGCCAAAGGATCCTGGTTCTATTCTCCAGGACCTATGTAAGCCAGATGCACAAGGGGCATGTGCATTTGGAGTTCATTTGCAGTGGCTGGAGGCCTTGGCATTCCCATTCTCTCTCTCTGACTGCCTCTCTTCTATCTCTCTCTCTGCTTGCAAATAAATTAATAATAAAATATTAAAAATGTCAGTCATAACAAGAAGTATTACCGAGCATCACTACTTACATAGGTGGAGACAAGAGACAAGTGAGTAACTTAAATATTGCAATGATCCTGAAGTAATGGTAACTATTATTAGACATCAAAAATGAAAATGATTTTCATATAATAAAAAATGACACGTTTGTTACTGTAACTTAAAATGTAAATTTTAATTTATAATCAAAATCAATATTAAACTTCTATGTGTTTTAAGACATTTTAACCTCTTTTATAAATACTTTACCTTCTCCAGCCAATGAAACTTAGTTGCTGGCTTAAGGGGTATTTCTAGAGGAAATGATTATGAAATAGAGTTGTTTTTCATGTATCTGAATAAAACGATTCAAAAATGCTGACAAAATATAATTAGTTCTTAAAAATAACCTAAAAAGTTTGTTTGGTGTCCCCTGTGTTTCTCACATCTTAACTATAGGACACTTTAAAAGTGAATGTATAGGGCTGAAGAGATGGCTTAGCAGTTAAGGTGCCTGCCTCCTAAGCCTAAGAACATGGGTTCCAATCTCCAGGTCCCATGTTTAGCCAAATTCAAAGTGATGCAAGGGCACAATGCTGCGCTTGACCACAGGGGGTGCACGTATCTGGATTTCGTTCACAGCAGCTGAGAGGTTGCTGGCACACCCATCTCTATCTGTCTTCCTCTCTCTCTGTCTCTCTCTGTGTCTCTCTCCAAAAAAAAAAAAAAAAAAAAAAAAAAAAAAAAAAGAATGTATATATGTATGTGTAAAGAGTGAGAGAAGCAGAAAGGAGAGGACAGAGAGAGAGAAAGTATAGTAGAGCCTTTGCTGAACTCCAGATGCATGTGATACTTTGTGAACCTGTCTTTTTGTGTGATACTGGGGAATCAAAACCTGTTAGGCTTTGATAGAATGTGACATTAATCATTGAATAATCATTCTAGATACAGGATTGTCATTGATTCAAAAGCTTTTCTTTTTTATAACTCACATAATATAAAATAAGTGTTTTTCATATCATTTTGACCTATAAACTTAGCTATGGTAGCATACAATATAACTTGTGATTACATTTATTAACATAATGCATCAGCTTTATGTACCATTATTTATGAATAATATATTAAGTAAAATATGACATGTGAATATTATTAATAATTATATGCATTATATTTAATTACATTAGATATAGTATTTGAATATATAATAAATATCTGATAATGTGTATCGATCAGGTAAGAAAAGACACTAACAATGGTGATTTAGTTGTCAAAAAAACAGTAGATAATATCTTCATTTTTATACTTTATAATATTTAGCATTTTAGACCTCAAACATTAAGTAATATTATGCTTAAGGAATTTGAAATAAAAGTGTGCCAACCACATTTTGCTATTAAGTAACAAATCATCTTTGCTAAGTTTCAATTAAGAGAAAAATGTTATTTATAGGAAAGGCCAGTGGCACATGTCTGGGTACTGGGAAGCCTGAGGCAAGAAGATTACAATTTTATGTGCTACTTGTTTCCTGAACTACTACAGACAGTAGTAGAACAGTTATTTAGCTCATGCAATACCCTGGGTTCAATCCTCAGTACAGAATAAAATGGAAAAGGACTTCTAACTTCTACTGAAAAATATTTAGTATATACATTAATAAATCTATGGCTATATAGAATAAGAAATTGATAATAACTTTAAGAGATGGAAAAAATTACATACATGTCATATCACACACACACACACACACACACACACACACACTCCTCTCTCTCTCTCTCTCTCTAATCACAAGTTCAATCACATTAATTCCACTCATTTCCTTCAACAGATGTATAGAACCATAGTTACTGACCTCATTGTCTTCAACAATATGATCATCACTTCTTACAAATGTATATTTGCTCTGAGTCAAGAGTCTCACCAGGCCACTGAGGATCATGGAAAAGCTTATGATCAGTCAGCATCTCCAAACATTGATTGTTAATATTTGTCTTCTGTGCTTTTCAGGACAAAGGTACACCAAGGCAGAGGAAACCTAGTCACATTACTTTAAATGAGTGGATTATACAGTTTTAAAATTAACTTTTTGGCAAGTTATAAGCTCTAACAATAATATCACAAAAATATTTGTAAAGTCCATAAAAATATTTCCACAGCTATTCTCATTGTCCTACATTTCATTCTTAGTTTAATCCCACTGTTTGTTCTTATAGTTTTATAGTCTTATAGGCCATCCCAACATGCTTTAACATATTTGTAAGTTGAAGTGGGATAATAAGTGCAATCATAATACTTTCAAAGAAAATGTTCCATAGCTCTTCAATGAAAGGAATGAGGGATGTGTAGAATGTCAGAGAAAAGGTAAACCAAACTAAAACTTTGAAGAGTCACTCTAAATCACTCCTCATTATGCAAATAAAAGCAAACCAACATATGGTATAATTTTATAATTATCTAAGAAATAACAATCAGAGGGAATAGTAATTTACTTGATTTTCTACCATTTGTTTAAAAAAAAAAAAAAAAAAAAAAACTTGTACTATACATATTGTCAGAACTTGGACTGAGCTGTAGTCAGTTTCATGTTGCTGGGATGAACATGCAAACCAGGAATGGTTTATAGGAGGAAGGGATTTATTTCAAGCTACAGATCCAGGTAGAAGTTTAATCCATGACAGAAAAGCTGCTTTCATACATCCAAGCAGATAGAAATAACCAAACAGCCCATGAAAATCAACACCAACACCAACAAGCACAAACAGGCAGCAAACAGTACAGATTCTGCCAGAGCTCAAGCTACTCTCTTGTACCTTTGGATGGAATTTAGATCTGTCCTTGAAAACACCTTAGGGCAGGACCCAGGATCCATCCCAAGTGACACCTCTTCCAGGCAGGCATCTGGAAACAAGATACAAACTTTAAACAATACACCTGAGTTTATGGGAGACATATACTCAAACTACCACAGACTGATTCCAAAATATTTTTTAAGTCTACTATTAGTTAAATATTTTTCAATATTAATATACTATTATAATTATATTTTATGAATAACATTATAAATAATAGTATAAATAATGTATGTCATTTAACATATTTGTGTGCATTTGGTTAATGCTGCTATATTTTATAAATAACAGGATAAATAATGTATGTTATTTAAAATATTTGTGTGAATACATGTAATTTCCTGAGACAAACAAAACCCCCTTCTGGATTGTATCCATTAAAGACCAGATTCCCAGTAGGAAAGGGTCCCTACAAGAGGATGTTTTCTAAGTTACTCTTTGAAAGTTGTAAACCCTCAACACTCTCCCTATATTGTAATCTAACTTGAGAATCTAGCCATAGAAATTCTAGAGATTATCTTTTGAAAATCTTATTTTAAAGCTCAAAAAATTAAGTTGACATATTAAAGTCATAGGGATGGTAATTTACTTAGTTGTCTGGAGTAGAAATCCATTGAAACACAGTTTCATATTTATTGATAAGCAATTTATGTTCTGACATAAAAATTCTGTGTTCAAAATTAGTCTCTGAAGGTCAATGAGACATGCAGTAAGGATTGTCAGTGTGATTCTGAAAGAAGAGAAGACATGAGGTAAAGAGTGGTGGAATCCTGTTTGTGTGGAAAAAGCTCTTTATATGTTACTTTATTAAGATACAGGTGAACCTATGTTTATAAAATATGTTCAAAATATTTGAGGGACTTTAAAGATAATTCCACAGTTGTAAGTATTTTTGGCAAAGTCTTCCAGCTCAAATGTAATTCCCAAGCCACTCATGGAAGCCAGACAAAGTTGCAGAAATGTAAAGTGTTGCTATGCAATTGGCAAGAGGCCCTGGCAGGCAAGCCCATGTGCATAGACACACAAACATGTGCAAATTCATTAAAAATTATTTGACAATATTTCAGTATGAAATTACATAATATTATACAAATGGATAACCAAGATGTGGTATATCTACAGAGGGAATTCTACACAGCAGCAAGGAAAAAATGGCACAATGAAATCTGAAGGAAAATGGTCGAACTGGGAACAGATCACTCTCAGTGAACTCACCTAATCATAGAACGATAATCATCTCATTTTCTCACTCATGTGTGTCTCCTAAACTGAATCTGCCTGAGATTCTGACATACATAAAAAGCATCTTGAGGACCAGAAAATAAAGAGGGTGGGACGGGAGGGGAAGGTAAGAGTGGGGGAGACACAAAACTGGACCAAAATGGAAATGGCACCATAATATCCTATATCCTAAAAGACAGACTAAAAGGTTGAACTTTCATTAATTGTAAATTTTAAAAAGCATGAGAAAAGCCAAGAATATATTTTACTGATCATTGGAGAGTGTGTATGTGTACACATACATGGTTCTGTGTGGGTAAGTGCATCTGAATGCATGAGGGTAACTTCCAGTATTGTGACCCCACTTGTTTTGAGACAAGTACATTCACTGGCCTGGAACATAGCAAGTAGGCTACAATGTCTGGTCATTAAACTCCAGGGAGCCTCATTTCTCCACTTCCTCAATGTTGGGTGTGTTCAGTGACAATCATGCTCAGCTTTCTTACATGAGTTCTGGGGCTTGAACTCAGTTCCTTATAAATAAAAAACAAACATTTATTGAGTAAGATATCTCCCCAACCTCAAAGAATAGATTTAAATGTTCATAAAAACTATTGATAAAAGCTAACTGTGTAGTAGTTTATTGAGCTAATTCTTTTATCAGTGCATTTTTAGTTTTTCTGTGCAAAATTACATTTCTAACAGTTTCATAAGCACATATTCATTGTTTTAAATACACATGTATTGTATATGATTATATAAAACCATTTATCACTTTTGTGAATGATCTAAAATAAGTCATTATTTTACATTACTGTATTTAAGACAGAGCACTTTGATATATATATATATATATATATATATATATATATATATATAATGTATGTATTCACTGATCATATTAATGTCAGTGCTTGCATTATTAGTATTTAAAATATTACTTTTTTTCATATGGAAAGTTTGCAATGTGTAGTTGATCCTATATTTCAAGAATCCATAAGTTGAGATAATAAATTTGTGTTTTGTTAGGCCTCCCATTTCATAATATTTTAATGGAAGGTTTGGGAAAAGAATAATGTCTCATTATTTCAGTATAAGATTGATTGGTCCTGAAATCTATCCATTAATAAATAAAATTTACTATTAATGTTTTTTCTTTATTAATAGTTCCATAGTTTGCACTATTTGATATTGGCAAACATATTTTCTCCTCTATGTAATTATAAGTCAGTTTCCTTTAAATAAATTACTTTCTGCTTCAGTGATTATTGATTTCAGTTCTTACTTTACATCTCATCATTTATTTTCTATTTACCTCAGAAAACTAACTAATTCACATTTATCTCAAAAATCTTATGACCAATATTTGTACCCTTGACTTTGCTCAGAAATGTACACTTTTACATATTTTTTCAAGTTTCAATACGGTTTGTGTTTATGTAGAAAATTCCATAAAGTAGTGAGTGTAGCTTCATTACACAAAGAAAATTTCTCCACTTAGTTTCCATTTTTAATTAAAAAGCATTATACTAGAGATATGCAGTCTGTTAAATCCATGAGATTGAAGGACAACAGCCATTATGTTGATACGGAGAAGCTGTCTGCGCAAAGTACTGAAGGGAAGAAAACTCAAGGCAAATGCATAAAACCCCAGTAATGTATTTTAAGTTTTCTGGAGAAAGCTTTCTAAAAGTAAACATATAGTGGACTTCTGTGCTAAGAAAAGTCTTTTTGTAACTATAGGCCTAAGAAAAGGAAGGCGCTACTAGCTGGACAATGCATGGTCCAGCACCTTGAAAATGTCTAATTTGGAAATTAGCAGGCCACTCAGTAAACTAATGGTGGAAAAGGGCTTTATTGCCCGTTCTAGATTACTGGCCTGTTGTAATCAGGTCTTGTGGCTGGAAAAATATCCAACTAGAAACAGCTTAAAGGGAGGAAATGCTTTTATCTAAGACTTACAAATTTCAGGGGAATACCATCAATGGCAGAAGAAGATGGCTCATTTCCAAAGATCCAAACAGAGAGACATCACCAAACAGCCAGCAAACAACCTCAAGCATGAACCTCCATAACTGAACTAAAATTACTGTCCACACAGCGGAGGGCTGGACTCTAGGTCTGTCTTGTAGATCTTTCCCCAATGGAAGGTCAAGATTCAAGCCTGAGTCTATGGAGCCACACATTTAAACCACTAAATTCTGCTCCTGGACCCATAGACTCAGGACTGTCTCATAACTCAAATTGCATTTAGTCTAACTTTAATGGCTCCTATAGATTTATCAGCTTTAAGATGTTCCTAAAAGCTGGGTGTGGTGGCATGCCTTTAATCCCATCACTCGGGGGCAGAGGGAGGAGGACCACCGTGAGTTCAAGATTACCCTGAGACTACCTCGCTAATTCAGCCTGGGCTAGAGTGAAACCCTACCTCGAAAAAAAAAAAAAAAAAAAAAAGAGTGTTCCTAAGTCCCAATGCTGATCTGAGATTTAATTTTGTCTCTTAAATGTGATTCCTGTAAAATCAAAACAAATTACATATTTCCAACACATAAAGGCACACAGTAAACATTTTCATTACAAAAAGACATGAAAAGGAAAGACTATGAAAAATAAATATTCTTCAGGTAAATATCAACCATTCCAAGGTCAAGTCTGACATCTATAACCACTGACAAAAATCTCTAAGTTTTCTATTCTACTCCTTCAGTGGGGCTGAATATCCCAGGAACTACTTTAATCCCAATCCAACAGTGCTTCATGGTAGCCATTGCATATTTCTGGTACATACACAACATTGGATCTATGCTGTAAACCACAGGCCACCCTCACAGCTTCATGCAATGGCCTTTTTTTGGCCTTAAATACAAGGATATCACCCCTAATAATGCTATATCTCTGTAGCCAGTTCCTGGAACTGGATCTCTTCATACAATAGCCTTATTGGGTATGCCTACAGGGATTCAACACTGTTTTACATGCTATAATGCATGAACAGCTTCTAGAACCATATGCACTTCATGACCCATTTCACTGTATTTTTCATGCTTCCAAAACCAATATCAGGTGTGTGACATAGCCAAGTTGTAAATTTATGGGGAAAATAAATCTTTACCATAAATAATAGCATGCATATTTAAAAATCTTCCTTTTAGTCACCTTGTAAAAGAATTTGTATTGCTACTCATTGAGTCTTTCCTGGATGCCTTTTACCCTCAGGCATCTTTTCAATTTTTCCCAATGCAAAGCAGTTATCTCACTTTTCATGGTGGTAATCAAATTAGTAACCTAAACCCAGTCTCTGTGCCAGAAACTTTAACTTCAGCTTGGCTTGGATTCTTCCTGCCATAAGTCATACATCTTTCAATACTAAACCTTTTGCCAAGCACACCAATTCATTACAATTAAATTCAAAGTTGCTGAAATGCTTAGGGCTTAGACAAAGTAATGTAACCAGTCTTTATGCCAGTAGATCAACCCAACAAAGTTCTCTGCTACCTCATCTTCCCTTTCAACGGACATCAGAAAAGCCTTTACAGTATACCATTCTCTCTGCATTTAGCATTTTCAAATTCTCACCAGAACAGCTCATAAAACCACCTGCAAGTCTTCTCTATTCCCAAGTGTCACATCTTTCCACATTCTTCCAGTACACAAGTTCCAGGTTGGAAATCCACATTGTTAGAGTCATCAAAATAACAACCTCATTTTTCTGCTACTAAATTACTTTTGCAGTCAGTTCCTCATTGCTGGGACAAATATCCAAACAGTAACAGCTTCTGAGAGGAAAGGGTTTATGTCACACATACAAATCCCAGGGTAACACCATCAATGTTGGGAAAAGATGACTCATTTCCATAGATCCAAGCTGAGAGACATCACCAAAGAGCCAGAAACATTAGTAAGCATGAGCCACCAGAGATCAATGTCTTTCCACATACCTTAGGGCTGGGGCACAAGACAGTAGGGCTCTGCCCACTACAGAATCAAGATTCAAGTCTGAGGCTATGCGGCCACACAATTAAACCACTTCTGTGCCACAATGCAAAAGCATGTTCCAAAGGGCCCTAGCATCTGATAGAGAGTTGAAAGCCTTCCACATTTTTATATCTCCAAGTCCCAGCATCCTGACTGCTTCAATGGGTCAGTTTGTGGTCACCATGACATCCGTCTTGCTCACAGGAAGACTTATTTTGATTGAAACACAAGTTCAAAATTTGAAGTCTATATATGGGACTCAGGAACAATTAAAGAATGCATTTTCCTTTTGAAAGGTTCTACTAAGATGATCCTAACAAAACACCTCAAGCATGAGGAGATGCACAACACAGCAGAACACATGCTGTACAAGTGACTGACTCAGGTAAAGATCCCACAATCACCATGCCTTGGACTACACACAGAAATCATTATCAGGAATGCTTGTTTCATTGCTGTGAACATTGTCATGGCTTGGATAATGGACAAGGCAGGATCAGACTGAAGTTCCATATTTTAAGGTCTGGACTGAAATATAAGATTGGATCTGAAATGTAACACATTACATCTTCCTGTGCTCATGTGCTCTGAATGCTTTGTTACAAGATGATGGAAACATGAGAGGAGGTGTGTGGTTGAGGATGTGTTTGGGGATATTATCTAGTTGGTGTTAGCTAGCTTCCCTGTTCCAGAGTGCAACACATTCTCCGGCTGCTGTTTTACACTTGCTGTTGTCCAGAAAGTGATGTGTAGCCTCTCTTCATGCCATGCTTTCCCTGCCATCCTGAAGCTTCTGCTTGATACTGTTGACCAAATTAACCACCTTTCCTCCCACCAGATGCTTTTGGTGGGGAGCTTCATGCCAGCAAATCAAAGTGAATTACAGCACTCCTCTCCAGCAAGGAGACATTTTTATTTTCATTTTCCCTTTGATTCTTTTGTCTTATATTTGTGGTTTTGTGCTTTTCCTCTCTGTTTTCTCATATTTTTTTTCAGTCATTTCTATCTTCCTTCTCTGTTCTCTTTCATTTCCCCTGCCACCTTTTATTTACACATTGTTAATATTAGTTCTAAGTACATTAATTTTCAGTTGAACATTGTATTTGTTCACTTCTTAGCTATTGTTATTGGTAGATATAGGGCATATATGTAGGTCAAGCCAGTATTGTAAAATAAAGTTAAATGAATGCAATCCTTTGAAGAATAAAGTTACATGTAATCAACAAAGTTTAGAGTAGAATGAACCAAACTAAAATAAACAATAAAGGAAAATTAAGCAAGATTAAAAATATATTAATTCAGTAAATCAGCAAAAACCTAT
Organism: Orientallactaga sibirica; assembly: GCA_036365145.1. NCBI lineage: Eukaryota > Metazoa > Chordata > Mammalia > Rodentia > Dipodidae > Orientallactaga > Orientallactaga sibirica. The sequence continues at coordinate 28,692,533 of JAEOAD010000024.1, forward strand.
GATGAATAATGGATGAAAAGATTATGTGAAGCAATCAGAAGAATTACATAAAAAAGCATCAGTGTTTATCAGTGTATGCCTTTTAATAACCATGTTGTACTTCATCATAATTATCCAGGTACAAGACAAACTGAGCTAAGGAGATAGATCAGATCTTCCTTCCTGCAAAAAGCATAAGGACCTGAGGAGGTCTACGAACATTCCCATTTGATTCATAGGACCCACAGAAATAGCTTCTTATAGTCATGCACATAAGAACCCAACACTTTAAGAAAGTAGAGGCCTGACTATCAATGGAACTCATGTCAAAATGCAAAGCTCCACGATCACACACATAACAATGGGTATGAGTGAGATGGAATTGGAAACCAGCTGTTTGGCTCTTATTACAAGAAAAATAATGTTCAATCTTTTTAAATCAGATTTTTAAAACTATAACGAAAAGGTAAAATTAGACTGAAATCTATCACATATTACCATTAAATAAAGTAAAATAATATTTGCAAATAAGTTTTTAGTAAGCATTATCAATGATTTCTAAAATACCTAAATTTTAATTCATAGTAAAATGATGAACAAATTGTTTTTACAGTTACTTTGGTTAAATTATATGCAGAGTAAATATTGTTACAAAGCATATACATGCAAATGTGTATATATATAATATATATATATATATATATATATATATATATGTATATATATATAGAGAGAGAGAGAGAGCAGAGAGAGAGAGAGAGAGAGCGAGCATGTGGTAAGATTTAAAATAAATAGGTAATGTTCTTTTTGTATCTCCTGCTTCTTAGGTGCATATATCACCCTATCCCCCAACTCCTCTCTCTCTGTGTGCTCCCTACTCCTTGTATCCAGTTACAATAAAATCTTAAATACAAAAAAAAAAAAAAAAATAAGCTCATTAAGAAATTCTACTTCATGGGAATATTTATTATCTGGGAAATGGCGGATAATACTCCAATTTTCTAATTATTGCTAGTGAAAGTCATGCAGATGTGCTAACAGCATAGAGAGATGGGAATTTAAACTACTCTGTGTTGTAAGGAGAACTCTTGAGCATGTGGCTATCTATAACAACCAGAGTACACATTTGGTCTTAATAAATTTATTTAGTAGGTGATTGTTCATTTAAGACTAGGAGTGCATTTGGGTGAACACAATGCTTACGTGTTCAATTTCAGAAAGTAAAGTACATCACATTATCTCTACTGTCTTATTCAAAGTGAGGAAATGATTGTGATTGGTATGAGGTAAAGGTAATACAGCACAGTGCAAGATAAGTTGTGTTTTTGACTTGATGGGATTAGTAATCCATAGACATTTCTCTTCCAAGAGCAGACTGACTGAAGGAAGCAGGTCTTCCACCAGACTAAGCCCTTCTCTCAGAGTGGGTGGACTTATCTGAGGTAGCCTGTATGTAAGGACAGTCTGGGAAGGGAGGTTCAGGACTTCCTCCCTCCTGGCTGTCAGTGCCATTGTTGGACTGCCTTGAATTAATACAATGAATTTCCTTTTTAATACAATGCATTCTGTCTATTCTGTTGTTCTAATAGATCTAATATATCTGTATAGCTAATACACATAGCTTATAATTCTGTATTATATAATAGAAAATCATTTCATACTCAACTATTGGGATCTATTTTGGTTAGGATCTATCTATCTGCATATATGTATATATACACTTATACATACTCTGTGTCGCTATCTAAGTGTCTGCTTACTATCATGGACCTAAAGGACATTATTGCCCTAAAACAACTATCTGGGAATTACTTTATTAATTTTTCATCAAGATCGCTAGATTACTTTAATTCTGAAGAGCAATGTTACATAAAAGTATCCTATCCCTATGGGTGATACTGTGAATAATTGGAATACAGACAAGAATAACAGCAATTTCCATAGAAATTACTTGTACTATGATTTCAACACTTAGTTGGCTCACTTTGGGTTAATGTCACATGTAGCCCATGCCTTCCAGTGTTCAGTATTAGCAAATTTTAATAAGGCCAAATGTGATGTTGTGTTACAACATCCAACAAACTGATAGGACATTTTAAGCATAGTGTGGCTTAATATCACTTAGCCCAGTAGCCAATGTTCCATAATTGCTGTGCCAGAGAAGTTTGTGGTCCAGGGTGTTCTCTCCAGATGGTGTTCATCCAACCATATGCTGCACAGGCTATGAGCTTAATGATACCATGCCTGGACTTCTCTCAGCAGTGAAATTGACTATGTAAATTAATAAATACAAAATAAAGGAAATAAAGTGAATAGGAAACAATGTTTTAAGATCAACTGACTAATAATGATGTTACTTATTTCCTGTTCTAGGCTGTTTTGTTGAAATGAATCATAATTAAAATGTAAATTTAGATATGAAGAAAATAATTTGTGCTTTTTAACTGCTACAGATTATATGAAAGGTAAAAAATATGAAATTCAAATTTAAAATGTATAAAAGGAAGTACAGATAATGGTTACTTTAAACATCATTTAATCCTTTAAAACCTAAAATATTGCTATTTTCTTAATAAAGTTTCCTGTCTCAGGAATGCCCCCTTTCCATAGACATATTTCATTATTTTCCACATCATTGTCATATTAACTATTGTAATGAAGTCATGCTTTTCTAGTATCTATAAAATGACATTTCTATAACAAATGAAAAATATATTAAGAGATTCTATTATATGAACTGGAAACAAATTAGTAAAACACACATCTAATATATTCTTAATCTTCCACACTTACCTGTTTATATTTAATATTAAAAATCAAGCTATTGATAAAACGAGGTAAGATTTATTTTTTCACTGAGGTTAAGTGATTTTTTCATTCTTCAAGCAATATTCCTTCACAATGGCTTTTTAGCTAATGATGGTCATGGCATTTAGCCTTGAGTAATAAAAGTACCTACTCTTCAATTATGCAGAAGGTATATGGTACAACTATGATCAATTATATTACATGTTTTAATAGCATATATGGCTTATGAGATCATGAGAAAACTTCATAGTATGAATTTGCATTTTACATGGGTAGATATTATGCTTACTATGTTTGTATTGTTTAATAAGACTGCATTTCTAGAAATCTTTCTCTAATGTGTGTGCTTTATTCTTTTCATTCATCTTCTGTTAAGTGACAAATCTGTGATCAGCATGTAAATTAGAGACAAAATCAATGTATTACTCCATAGATTTCTTTTTAATCTTAAAATGCTTCATAGCAAGACAAAATTCTCAAAGTGAACACCATACTCTTTCAACAATGATAGCTAATTACAAGCCACAAAACATAATGATCAAATATTCAAAGCTGACTTCTCACAGCTGTCAAGTTAATCCTCTAAACCCAACTTTGTTCAAACTCTTGCTCAATAACCATCATTTGTCCCCTTATTGCTTACCAAATGGATGGTAAATGATGTGCTTTGGTATTCCAAGCAAGATACAATGTGTCGTCAGTCTTCCCTCCCAATGTTCCATACCTCAGTTCCTCTAACAGCACACAGGTTTCATTTCACCTGTGCAATTACCAATCACAGTTCATAAGCATTATAGATTAGCTGAAACTTGAGTTATGCTTGCTTCTCTTATTGTCTCTTCCAGTTAAAACTATTTCTATTAAACACTACTAATTGAAAACCTTAAATATCTGAAAATTACTTGTTCCTGAATATCTGTCACTTGCTTTCAAGGAAAATCGTGATTGTCTCTATGTTGTGACCTTTAGAGGTTAAAATTTGCAATGTATTTACTTGTACAGTATGTATATTCTTTCCAATTCTGGGATTAAAGATATAAGCCAACACCTCCAGAAAATATATATATTCCCTTTATCCAAAGAAACCATTCTAACCTGTGTTCTATGACCAATTATTGCTGAAGGATTCCATTAGACATATCAAAGGCAGATGTCATCTGATCTAGCTTACTTCTGAATGGTCCCTCATCTCTGCTCTACTTTATTCTCTTTCTATATATCTCAGTAAGCTCTCACCACTATGTCTTGTTGGTTGAAAATATTCATTGAAGTTTGCGTTCACTAGTTAGATGGCTAGAGATCTTAATTCTTTTCCTACATCATCCTTCTTGTATTCCCTTCATTGTTATTTAATTTTCCCTTGATTTACATAGATTTAGAGCTCAAAGATGTTATCATCTTGAAATTCTATATTTTGATTCAATCACATAATTTCATGTATGTATGTGTGTATATGCAAACATACACACATACATTAAACATAGATAGATGAACATTTTTATTATCCCTTGTATTTGCTAGTGCTCAACTTTCCACTAAAAAGACCTATCCTCTCATTCTAATCAGCATTCCTGATTGCTATCTGTTAGAATTTTACCAAATTCCTCCTGTTACCTAATGCATCTCAGTTTCTATATGCATAGTTTTTCACCATATAGATTTCAGCTACATTGTGATTTGCTTATTTATCCCTTCATATCTTGAGAATGGTATTTCCTAAGTTCACACAACACTGGAACTACTTCACATTTAGCTCATGTTGGGATCTACCAGTGCTTAAGGAGCCAGGAAAGGTGTTATCCAAGAATGTGTGAAGAGGAAGCAGAAACATAAGAGGGTCAAGGACATCCTGAGCAACATGGTGGGTTTGAGGTCAACCTGGGCTGCATCTTATACATGAAAAAAATGGAAATTTAAAAAAAAGATAACTGGTAGAAAATCTTAACATCTGTGTCACTACAGTATTCCTCCATTTTCTTCATACTTTATAAGTGAATCAAAGTTATTATACCAAATTTATCCAGGTACACAATGCTACTGAACTCCCCACAAACTGCCTCTACACTAAGTGGTACCATGTCTGCCTTGCTAAGGTTATTCAAGTTTTGTTAATTATTTCTTCCTCAGAAAGAACTTATGATATTTCATCTCTTGAACAATATGTTCATATAATTTTTAATAATGATAAATTTAATTATGTTGTTCAGAGGATTGAAATTAGGTGATTTTTTAATTCATGTATAGATATTAAACTATACCTACTTAAATATAGGGAAACTTCTCCATAAAGCTCTCATTCTAAAAGATCAAGGAAATACTGATTCTCTCTAAGAAAAGGTAAATATAGAGCCTGGCGTGGTGATGCACACCTTTAATCCCAGCATTCGGGAGGTAGAGGTAGGAGGATCGCTGTGAGTCCGAGACCACCCTGAGACTACATGGTTAATTCCAGGTCAGCCTGGATCAGAGTGAGACTCTACCTAAAAAAAAAAAAAAAAAAAAAAAAAAAAAATATATATATATATATATATATATATATATATATATATATATATATATATTAGTGCTACTCCATGTCCTATTACTTTGCCAAAATACCCAAGGTAATCAGCTAATAAACAATAATTGTTTATTTGAGATAATGATTTCAGAGATTTTAGCCCAAAATTGGTTTTCCCTTTTCATTTGAACCTATTGAAAGGTAGTATTTCTTAATAAGAGCTTATGTAAAATGAAACCCATTTAACTTCATGGCCAGAATTTAAGAGAAAAAGTGGGACCAGATTCATAATATCACTTACAAGTTAATATCTTTGGAAGATGTCCACATAGGCTCTACTTCTTACAAATTTCACTATTTCTGAATCCAGCCACAGGGTTGAGCAAAGAATTTTAATAGATGGAAATTTGGTAAACACTTATCTAAGCTGCAGTAAAGTGAATTTTTGATACATCTTCAGATATGTGCTAGGTACTGAAATTAACTATGAGATGGGAATAAAATATTTGCATGTAGAAACTAAATATTTTAAATATTCCATAAATTGCAATAAACTATATATGTAAATGACTATAGTGATCTTTCAACTATTTGTATGTGTTATTTTTAATCAAATAGTAAATGTGAACATCTATATTGGTTTCTTACCTCTGTAGTGATAGTATGATTCATTATATATCTATTTTGTATTTTAAATTGGTCTAGTTAGTTTTTCAGTTTTTATCTTATACCTGTTGCTTAAATATTCTGACACTTGGGCTGGAGAGATGGCTTAGGGGTTAAGGCACCTGCCTCGTAAGCCTAAGAACACTGGTTCCAATCTCCAGCGGTTCCAATCTCCAGGTCCCACGTTTAGCCAGATGCAAAGTGACGCAAGGGTGCAATGCCACACTTGTTCACAAGGGGGCATACACATCTGGATTTCGTTCGCAGCAGCTGAGACACTGCTGGTGAGCCCATCTCTGTCTTCCTCTCTCTGTCTGTCTCTCTCTCTCTCTCTCTCTCTCTCTCTCTCTCTCTGTGTGTGTGTGTGTCTCTCTCCCAAAAAAATAATTAAAAAAATATTCTGACATTCGTTATCGATATAATTATAGGTGGAGGAGAAAAAGGTTTATAATTAAAAATAAAATATCATGGGCTGGGGAGAATGATCAGTGGATAAAGCATTTGTGACCCAGGCATTAGGACTAAAGTTGATATTCCCACCACCCATGTAAATTTTGGGTGGTTCTGGTGGCCTGTCTGTAATCCTAGCACTCCAGAGGATCCCTGGGGCAAGGTGGCTATCTAGACTAGCCAAAACCAGTGAGCTATTGGCTCAAATGAAAGACTCCCTCAATAAACAGAGAAGAGCTTAAATAATGTTTGAGGAAGACACATCAAAACTTGTGCCACACAAACATATACACTTGCACCCAACTACATACAAACATGCCAACACACAAGCAGGCACATTACACACACACACACACACACACACACACACACACACACACACACAGATTCATAAGAAAAAGCCAAAATAAAATATCTAAACTCATTGTCCTCATATTGAGAAGTAGTAATTCTCAGATTTTTCTGTCTTTTATGCTTGTAATCTCATTTCATTTTATCTCAACCTTTCAAGTCACTAGAAGTTTCTGCTATCTTTTGTCCCCCTATGCGGTGATTACTGCAGACCAAAAAAGAACCTCTAAGCAAACAACTTGTTATTTTTCAGACGTTGCTTCTCATTCCCTCCACTGCAATGCAGTCTCTTCAGTGTCTGAGAGAAGTCAACAGCATTTCTAAATCTCGGGTCATTCTTTCTCTTCAACATAGCCAGGCCTCTTCCATTTTGTCTGTATCCCTTTATTTCTCAATGCTAGAGTGAAAAAACAGGAAGATCACACTCATTCCCTCTTCACATTTTTATTCATTCTGAAACTTTTATTTATTTCATAGTCTCTTATCACAGCTTTTGACTTACTGATGAGGATTTTCCCCATTCTGGACATATTTTTAAAATTTTATTTTGTTCAATATCAATTCTGAAAAAGAGCTTTCAAATTGATGTAATAAAGCAACATTAGGTTCTGAATTTGCTAAAGCACAGGTAGTAAAGTGATTTTTGTTTGTTTTCAAGATTCACATGCATACACATCAAGATACACACACACACACACACACACACACACATCAATTTTAGGTTTTTAAGTCTATCTTGTAGATACAGCCAAAAGTTCATGTAAGAAATTAGATCACTGGAGAACAAAAATCTTATTACTATGAAATGTGTCTTTCTAAAATATGAGTACCTCTGTCTATTGTCCAGCTATTTCCTCAAACTGATACATTCCCACCTAGGACAGGTGGGGGGGTGTAGGTTGGGAGACTCAGGAGGACAACAAAACTTACAAGGTCCCATATGCTCAGAATAGGACATTCTCCTAGGTTACATAAGAAGTCAAACACTACTGGGGAAAAGGGGGTATTTTCTGGGGTACTGCCTGTATCCTAGGCAGGGAGCTCTAGGGATGTAGGTATCTTGAGCTCTTACTGGTGCTAGGCTGGAATTTTTGGTGATGCAGTTAGCACCAAACAATGTTTTCCCCTAAGTTTCTATATAATGTCAATGAACTCTTTGGTTCACTGAGATAGACTTGGGGAAATTGTTTCTTTGATATGTCACTGTTGTGCTATTTGGGGTGAATAGTTTGTTCCAGTTTCTCCAGGAGACTTCACAAAACTGTTTGCTGCAAATGAATTGAGAAGAGAAAGAAGATGAGAGAGATTGCTACTGAGAAAACACATGATTTTTTATTGAATTCAAGCAGAAATTATATAGATATCAGCCAAACTATTCCTGTGTATATATGTCTTTTTATTATTGTTGTCCTTGACATTTTCCTTTATTCTCTTTCTTTTCCTATTGTTTGCAATGTCTGTGAAAATTAGATGTACTTGGTTTTGATTTCTGCTGTAACTTTAGGTGGAAGAAATATGTAAGATTTGATAGAAGTTATGAAATAATTAACTTGCTAATGAGTTAATATGTAATAAGTTGATATGTTAATTTGGAATATCCATGTACATTACCAACTTTTGCCAAATAGAAATTTTCTAATGCCTATATTTCCCTCCAGTTTGGGAAGTTTCAATAGTCTCTTCCTTTTTTTCTGTGAACTCTCAGATGGCTTGCTTTCTTTCCTAATGCCTCCAGGTTGGGCACTACCGTCTTCTGCTGGTATTACCCTAGCTTCTGTCACAGTTCCCCCATTTAACTGCTTTGAGTTGCCCGAGGATGAGACACTAAAATTGTGACAAAAGGATATCTTTCTCCCAAACTATAGGTATCAGAGCTTCAATCTGTTGTGCCAGAATCTTGAGGATCTCTCCATTACTCTCTGGCTCCGTGGAGACTTCTTTGTCATTCCAGACACTTTTGACATAGCATTTCCATGTGCCAAGTATTATATTTACCACTGGAGAAATTGTTGCTAATCTGTCTGTGCCTGTTGATCAAAAATTACAAATAGGGCTGGAAAGATGGCTTAGTGGTTAAACGCTTGCCAGTGAAGCCTAAGGATCCCGGTTCAAGGCTCGATTTTCCAGGACCCACGTAAGCCAGATGCATAAGGGTGCGCATCCATCTGGAGTTCTTTTGCAGTGGCTAGAGGCCCTGGCGCACCCATTCTCTCTCTCTCTCTACCTGCCTATTTCTGTATCTCTCTCTCAAATTAATAAATAAAGATAAAATATTTTTTTAAAAAATTACAAATAGGTACCAATATGTGCATAACACAATAAAAATTAAAAATATAAAAATAATATTTAAAAGATCAGAAATGCATAAATATATGCAAAAACACTTGTAACAAAATAGGAAATTCACAAATTATGTATTCACAGACAATAGACAATATAGATATAAATACTAAAATTAGTACAGGACATGTATAGTATCGATTCTGTGCATCTGAGTACACTGTGTGACTTTCAGCTTGTTTCTTCTCTGTAACTTACCAATATATTCCCAAGGATAAGAAGTTAAAATTAAAATGTCATAAAAAGTTATAAGGTGACTATATATTTGTCCTCATGAGTAACAACAGAGAACCAGATGGGAAGTTACCAAGTCTTATAAGTTAACAGGTTCATGGAACCATAGAAGAGAATGGGAAAACTTGACCATATGAAGCTAGCAAGCCAAAGATTATACTAAAAAGACAAGAGGCATGCATTCTTTCAAGTACCGCTTATAGAAGTTTGAATAGATGGCCCCCAACATATTCAGTGTTTTATTAGTTTGGATCTGCACACAACTGGCTGGAAGAGGTGTCTCTGTGGTTCTTAAGGTGTAGTGATGGGTTTGAAATTCCAATATAAAGTATGCAAAGTGCCTAGTTCCACCTGCAGTTCCTGAAGTGTGCTATATGACTTTTGGACTTTGGCATTTTCTCTATGTTTGTCTGGTCCTTTAAGAGGGGGCAACTTCTTCTACCATTACTGAACTTCCCCTAGATCTGTAACCATCAATGAGCATCCCTTCATCTATAACTGTGCCTGGTCTGGAAGTTCATCTCAGTGAACCTGAAGCTGTCTGCTACACCACTAAAATGCCAAGGAAGATGTCACCAAAAATTGGAGGAATTAAGTAAAATGGAAATAAGATGAAGTAGCAGATCAAATCATATGCTATTTGATTTTCAAGAGCACTTAAAAACCTTGTATACAGACAATGTGTGATAATTGGTAACGGGGTGTAAGACTAGAAAAGTAATATGACTGTGGGTGAACAGGCATAGAAAGCTAGTGTTCCATTTAGCTTTCCATTTTATCACGAGTTGTTACTATAGAAAGGGTAAAGATTCTTTTGGTAATATATATTATCCAATACATATGTATATTAATATAATATTAACTTCAATTTTTAAATTTCATTTATTTGCAAACAGAAAGAGGGAGAGAGAGAGGAGAGAAAGAGAGAGAGAATACTTCTTGTCAGTGCAAACAAACTCCAGATACATGTGCCCCTTTACTTGGGTACTGGTGAATCATACTCAGGCCAGCAGGTTTTGTAGGCAAGCACATTAAACCATTAATTTCCAGCTCCTACTGTTATGTACACTGAAGAAGCTTTGTTATATTTTTATTTTTCTTTATATTATTATCTCTCCCTTTGCTTTGTTGCAATATACCTTATTTACATGATTTCTTATATTTTTAAAATATATTTTATTTACTTATTTGAGAGAGAGGCAGAGAGAGGCAGAGAGAGAGAGAGAAAGAGAGAGAAGGGACACTTCAGAGACTCCAGCCACTGTGAATGGATTCCATATGCATTTGCCTCCTTGTGCACCTGGCTTACAAAGGTTCTGGAGAATCGAACTGGGATCCTTTGGCTTTGCAGGCAAATGCCTTAACCACTAAGCCATCTCTCCCGCCCCTCCTTATATGTTTTGATTTCACTAATATATAAGTAACTTGCATTATGACAGTTCACATTATTTTCATACTATTATTATTTTGTTTAGTAGTATACAAGTTCTAAAATTTTCAGTGTGTGTAAATATGAATTATTTTATTATATAAATACATTTTCTGTTGGGACACAATTTATGAATTATAAGCTTTGATACAACTATATTTATTCATATATATTTTAGTGAATTTATTATATTTAAAAACAGAAAGACAATTGTGGGAAATAAAATGAGGAAATGCATATTTACTCAGTTTTGTTTCTTGGTAGTTACCATTGCATTCTACTAAAATTCCACCAGCACTCTGCAGTGAGCTTGAAGACTCATCATTGAAACAGAGAACATCCATAATACAGTGGGTAGGTTTATGCTTCAATCTATTTAAAATCTTATTTGAACTACCAATTTTGATATTTAATGTCCTCAACTCAGAAAAAGAAAAAAAGATGCAGTTGTTAACTAACTGAAATTAAAGGGGAGAGGAAGCATTATTAATGAAAGTTAAGTGAATCATTTTAGAGATAACATATTTATTACTAAGATTTTAGAATATTTCATCAAAAAAAGACCCCTTATCAACTCATTTACAGTTATCTTCCTTGTCACTTAAATAAAAGGTTCTTGTACTGATGCCACAATAAGAATAGTCTAAATCCCCCATTATAGGAATAGGATAATGAATTGAATACAATAGATATAAGACATTTATTTTTATTTCTTAATAGAATATTGTTGATATATAAAATGTGTGAATATTTATATGCATACACATATATAGATATCACATATAAATATAAGAAGAATATACAATCAATATATAGTAGAAACTAGTATAAGACTATGTAGAAGATTATGTAAGTTATTCTTATAAATTTGAAGTTAATATTTAATAAAAAATGATTTTTTTTCAACTTTTTCCTTTGTGTATCAAATGTATATTCTAAGAGTTATTAGTACATTATTTTCCTGGCGTTAATTATTTTTTCTGTGGTTTTTACTTAAAATTGTTTAAATCACAATAACCTGACTTTTTCTGATTGATTTATGAATTGTTTTTCCTTACAAGTATCAACTATTCATACTTAATTGTCAATAAAATATTAGCCTTACTCCCCTTGTTGTTTGTTTGATTAAACTGCCTGTCAACCACATTATGCAAAAGCATTTCCAACAGATTGTCTTCCTTTCTGCTGTGCTTTTAGCAGGTGTCTAGTTAATTGGGATTTCTTAGTTGGACCAATTTTCTTAATTTTCAAGAAATACACAAATAGGATACCCACAAATTTTATTTGAAAGAAGAAATATCTTTTTCTGTTAAAAAGACTTCCTCTACTACATGTATTAATTGTTAACATTCATATGTTTGTTATTCATAAAGCATTTCACCAGCGGTTCCCCTACCATTCACACAATCAGACAGGGAACAACTCAAAAATCCAAATTGATAAAATGCAGAGAAGAAAATCCAAAACTCAAATGAAAAACTAGATTATATCATAGGAAAAGGAAGCATTAAGGCTAATATGTAAGGATTTTCTTATATTTATTAATAGTAAAAGTAGAAAAATATATTAATTACTTTTTTCTGTGCTCTAAAATGCAGATGTGTATATTACGTTCATGCAGTCTTAAGTAGCAGTTTTGCATGTATTTGTACAGAAACAGTTTAATAGATTTTGATTTTATACTACAGTGGTATAAATATAATTCAATTAATTTTGGGAGATGGCTCAGGGGGGTAACATCCTTGCTCAGAGGTATGAGAATCTGAGTTCACATCTCCAGCATTCACATAAAATCTAGGCACAGTAGTCTGAACTTGTAATATCCAGCAATGGGGAACAAGAGCCTCAGATATAGTCTTTCCAGTATGGAACACTCAGGTTAAGTCAGACATGAAGATCCACTGTGTAAGCCATCTCAGGTCAACCTCTGGCCTGCATATGCACATGCATACATGTGTGCATAAGCCTTGAGTTTTGTGCACAGATACATATAAATGTGACACAGAGACATATGTAAAATATATAACCCAATGAAATTTATATGTAACATGAATAAAATATATATTTATAATTTTTTATTTAAAAAAATATATTCATTTATTTGCAAGCAGAGAGAAAGATTGAGAGGACAGAGAGAGAATGGGAGCTCCAGGGCCTCTAACCACTGCAAACAAAACCCCTTGTGCATCTGGCCTACGTGGTCCTAGGGAATCTAACATGGGTTCTTTGGCTTCTCAGGCAAGCACCTCAACTGCTAAACCATCTCTCCAGCCCTAGTTTTGAATTTTATAATCTGCATTTATACTATTAGCGTGGGTTTTTCCATCAAACTCTAGATTTGTAATTTCTGTCTCCCTTCCTTATCCTCACATGAACAGTAATCTCCTTTTCAATCCGCTAAATGGTTGATATTTCCCCTCTCACACAGCGGCATACAGATGCCACCTTTCTGCCTAATTGCCTATTCTAACACTAATCCCCAATGTGCTGATGTTAGGAAATGAGTCCCTTGGGAGGTAATTACTTTGGTTTATGAAGTCACGAAAGCAGGGCCCTCCTGAATGGAAAGAGGGGCCTTCTGAGAAGCCCAACAGTGCTTGCTTATCTGGGCCCTCTGTCATGAGAAGCAGAACACATAGTTGCCCTCTCTGCTACTGACTTGGCCTGGCCAGCGGGGGTTCAACAAGGGCCCGAGGGGAGGTTAACCTGGATGAGAGACAAACAGGCACAAAGAAGGAGACCAAGCCGAATATATGGTCAAGGTCTCAAATTTTATTTTTCACACAGAGGTTTATATAGGGGAGGGCAGGAGGAAGGTAAACTGGAAACTGACCCAGGGCCACAAGACGTTCTGATTGATAAGGTTTGGGGGCAGGGGTCTCTTGAGTAATGGGCCACAAGAATGTTTAAAGGAATGTTCTTTTGTGTAAGCAAATTTCTTCTGCCAGGGGTCATGGGTGGGAGATTCTCGGAATGCTCTGCCCAGGAAGATATGCTGCCAGGTGTTTTATCTCAGCAGGCCTCAATGGTCTAACCGCAAACTGGGGGACCGGTTCTCTGGTAATTGAGGCAACCTTGGGAAAATAGAAGCCTAGGAATAGGCGAGGTTATTGTCTAACGGCTCCCGACACTGACTGAGACAGATTAGGGGTCATGGAAATCCCTCCCCAGAAAAGTAAAATCGAGGAAGTCCTTCAGTTTGTAAGGAAGAATCTATCTTCTCTTTATCTATTATGCTTAAAGAAGTCCTTGCAACATCATCTTTGCAGGAAGTCAGAAGGGCCAGCCTTTCCTTTTCTCTTCTTCACTACAAGATCCCCCTTCCTAGAAGAGATAATCCCCTTTCCTGGAGGATTTAGAATTCTGGGAAGATTTTCCCTTTCTCTGCAAACTAGACCTCTTACCTACCAACTGGGATGAAGAGCTGAACTATCTGTTTAACCCCATCTCATAATAAACTCCAATCTGGGTCTCTAGGTGGGCTTTCTTATTTTTTGGAATCCTTTCCTGTCTTATAACAGGGCTCTGCTTTCCTTCCTTCTTTTAATCTCTAGAATTTCTATAATAAAATCTTTCTAAGCCTTATACTGTGGACTGTGGTTTCATTTGTTGAAATTCATAAAACATGAACAAACAGGTCACTAATTCAGTGTGTGTAAACGTGAGAGTCTTACACCCTAGCTTCCTAGTTAGTGTGCTCTGAAGTGCCGAGATAAGCTTTGTCTCCTTGAATTCACCCTCAAAATACACACATCATGATCTCAAACCCACAGGTCCCAAAACTGTATAACATAAATTTCTGTTGTTTATAACCATTACATTCTTCAATAGAGATTTCTAGCAGCCTGAAAGGAAAAAAAATAATAATAATCTGTGACTTCAAGAAAATACTGGATGCAACAAATATATAAATAGGCAAGGCATATTTGGCATTGTACTTTGTAAGGTTGCTTGTCCCTGTTTCTTTTGGGTCTTCGAGATACAGCCAATCGTGATGGAATGTACATAGAGCAGAAAATTGTTTACCTCATGGCGTAACTAAAGAAAATGGACAAACAACAAGACTGAGAAAATATTAATCTTTGAGGGCAGATCCCATGACCAAAGATAGTCACGAGGCACCTTCCATTAAATGTTCCACTCGCCCAGGTGGGAGTCTCACAGCTAGAGTGTGATCTTGCACACATTTCCCTAGAACGCACATTACAGAGAAGAATCACAGAAGACTGTGTGCATTCGCTTTGTAAAATTGCCCCTGATTTTCCACTTTAAAATTGTCAGACTTTTTAAAATTATAAATGAATGCTTAAAAAATAAATGGAAGAAAGCATTTCATCATAGTGTATGTTTTCAAAGAAAGAATTTTCTAGGACTGTATTTGAAATATGGGTAGGTGCCTTAATTTGTAAAGAACTTGTCATGCAAGCATTACGGCCTGAACTCAGATCTCCACAAAGCATGAAATTCATATGCCTGTATCCCAGCACTGTGTAGATAGAGACCAGTGAATCCCCACAGCAAGCTGTCTAGCTCAATGAGCTGAACTGGTGAGCTCTGGGCTCAGTGAAAGAACTTGCCAAAATTAATAAGGTTAAGGAAGATATCTGATGTCAATCTTTGGCTCCACAGACATACCTGTGAACCTAACCACACACATGTGAGCACACAGTCACACACATGCCAACATATATGCAAACATAATATATACATATGCATATGTACACATCTCACTCATGAGAAAAGAAATATTCTTGAAATTCATGGGATTGATAATATAAAGTTCATTTTTCATAGACGGAGAGAGTCAACATATTATATGATAATACATAATATGTAACATCTTTCTTCAAATTATATCAGAATGTTTCTTATGATCTTTACCTTACATCTACAAAGTAAATCTATAATTTTACTATTTAGTTATTTTATGATTTGTAACTTGAATGAGCAATTCAATATTTATGTACAACCTGTAATTTTGTAAAATATTTTTTGTTACATGAAATTGAAAATCACCAATAGGAAATGGAAATTACAATAACAGAAATTCCTGTGAGCAGGAGTAAATTCATCCACATTTGCATCAGATGCTAGTGGAACTAAAACAAAAACTAGTTGCTCCTCTTCCATGTCCTTATCATTAGGTAGAGATGCTTCGGAGCAGTATCATGGGTACTGTCTCATATACATGAAGAGGAGTACATTTTGTAAACTCTTGAAATTTTAGAGGCTCCAGATACAGATTTTGTTGAAGCAAAGTATAAAGTAGTAAAGAGGATGCAGAAAAACAGACAAATGTTACAAAAGCTAAAAAGTAACACATCCTTTTTAATAGTTATTTACATATTGAGAAATTTGTATATTTTTTAATATTTATTGTAATAAACACCTCTTGTGGTGAAAATACACAACCTTTGACTCTGAAGTGACATAAACATAACAAAATTGTTTGGTACATTACTGCATTCTCATTCCTAGTCATTGGAAAACGAATAAAATGCTACAAGAAAAATAACATTCCCAAGGCTGGAAAGATGGAAAGATGGCTCAGCAGTTAAAGACACTTGCCTACAAAACCCAGGTTTCATTTCCCTGGACCCACATAAAGCCAGATGCACAAAGTGGCACATGCCTCTGGAGGTCATTTGCAGTGGCTAGAGTCCTGGTGTGCCCAATCTCTCTCTCTCTCTCTCTCTCTCTCTCTCTCTCTCTCTCTCTGTCTGTCTCTCCCTTTCTCTCTCTCTCTCTCTATCTCTCTCAACCTTTGACTGGAGTTTCCTTACCAATAATGGTCAAAGGTTAATATATCCATGTAGGCCTGGAAGCATTACTCTTCCTTCCATCATAGTAGAGGATCCTCTCAGATTTCTCTAACAGATGGCTTTAGAGGGGCAAAGGGATTAGATAGACCTGGAGTAACAGGTATGCATTTTCCATGAAAACATTAGTTGAATTGGAACAATGGGTATACCATAGCATGTAAAAATTACTTTTCTTGTGTAATTTCATATTTATATGGCAATCACAGTGATATTATTACATTAGTTATTAGAGAAGCTGAAGAGTCAGGCTCCTAGAGATGAAGACTTTTGTTTATAGTATTTAATTTTAACTAATCTAAGATATCCTTACCCCACCAAGAGAAAACCAATGATGACAACAACAAAAGATATCCCTGAACAGTCATGTGTTCCTCATCATAGCTCAAATATGATAAGCAGATCAAACACAAGAATCCCTCAGCCACACAAGCTAAATCATTTCATTATTGCAGGACAGAAGTATTTGCTTCATAATGACTATTTCCAAATAGAATACATAAAAACTTAACCTAAGTGACATATAAGTTAATCTGTCCTTCAAGGATTGATATATAAAGTAAAACCTCCCCTTCAGCCAATCCACGATTGAATGGTTACTTCAGATTTTAAAACACTCCTTATCCCTTCATGCAGACTCTTAGAAGCTTCTCCATTTGTAACATTTTCTGTACTCAGTGAATTGGATTTTTTTGTCTGTCTTTTTATGACAGACTGGTTTTATCAAAGCCTTGGACTACTACATTCATTTTTCTGTGGAAGAATGTTGCCAATGGTAGAGCCTGCAGATGCAGATTTTGTTGAAAGAAAGAATAAAGTGAAAAGAAGTTGAAGAAAAACTGAAGTGAAGATATCTCAAACAATCCAAAATAACAAATGCTTTTTAATAGTTCTTTGCATTTTTATTAAATTTCTTTGTTTCTTTTAATACTTGTTACAATAATTATCAAATGAAATTTAATAAATTTTAAAGTGATTTAAAATAGACCATTGCATTCTCTCTACATATAAATTTCAAATTACAACATATGCATTTAAAATAACATAATATTCTCTATTGATTCAAAATGTGTTCATCTTTATAAAAATCCAACAGATTTTATATTTCTTTGTTAAATCACAACAGGGGATTTGTGAGCAAAAGCACCACAACAGCAATGAAGACAGAAAAAGAAGTGTTCATTTGATTCTTTGGTTTAAGGTAATTAAATATTATAAACAAAAGATTATTCTTATACTTGAATAATTTCCATGACTAGTCTGCCATTCAAGTTCCACTTGTCTCCTGTAAGGCCTCAGGTATGCAATCTGCTGGGGTCCTCCCTCATGAGCCCACACACACACACACACACACACACACACACACACACACACACAGAGTTTCCCATTGGTTTTCATTTTTGTTCAAGCTTGCAGAATATTAGGAAGTTGTGTCTTTAACCTTTGCAAATTTATTGGTATGTAAATATAACACAAAAATCATTTAAATGTAAAATAATTAGCTATTAATTTCCACTAGAAAAAGCAGAAGTGTGAAAGAAATTTTAAAGTTCCTCAATTATCTAGCAAAATGTTCATTGTTTTCATTCTATGTCTGGTAGTGAGTGCCTGTCTTGATTTGTGAACAGTATTCTGGGAGTTTTAAAACTCTCTTGATGCCACTATGTAATTCCTAAGGTTAGAATTTCTTCCTCAACAGTAGTATGGAAGGCAGTAAAAAAGCCTCCTCCTAGGCTCTGGAAATGGCTAGGTGAGTCAGAGCACTTCCCGAGCAAGCATGAAAACCCAACTTTAATTCTCCAATATCTGTGTAAAAGAGCTCAGCAAAGCTTCACCTTTCCTTAACCCCAGCACTGAGGGCAATGGAGACAGAAGGATGTCTGGCTCACAGCAGCTCTGGTTTTATTGAGAGACTTTGTCTCTGGTAAGTAAGAGGGGAATAGCAATGGAGGACACCTGAAGAGGAAACCCCATGTCTTCCTCTGACATCCACATGTGTGTTCATGGGACACTCACATCTGGACATGCACACCAGCACACCACACATACCACACTCACAGTGGAGCCTCCTCTCCCAGGATGCTTTTCTTTGATATTCAGTCTAATTGATAACTTCATGCTATTTTGAAGTAGTAACTTTTCAGATGATATAAAAGTTACTAACCAGGCTGGGGAAATGGCTTAGTGGTCAAGGTGTTTCCCATGGAAGCATAAAGACCCTGGTTCCATTCCCCACTAGCCACGTAGGCCAGATGCACAAGGTAGTGCATGTGTCTGGAATTTGTTTGCAGTGGCTGGAGGCCCTGGATCATCCTCTCTCTCTCTCTCTCTCTCTCTCTCTCTCATAAATAAATAAAACCTTTTTTTAAAACCAGCTGTCAAAAACGGGGTTGTTTATTATATGTGGGTGGACCTGTTATGTTCATAAGTTCCAGTAAAAACAGAAACGAAAAAGAAAGAGCTTGAGATATAAATATGGAAGTCAGGAGAGATGACATCAAAGGACAAGCCAGTGCAGGAGGAAGAGACCTGAGCAAGGAATGGTAAGGAAAGCAGGAAGGCTCCACAAGTGGTTTTCAGTAACTAAGTCTGTCAACAACTTCCATGGGCCAGGAGCAGATCTTCCACAGAACCTTCAGCTGAGACTCCACATTAATTCGTTCTTTGTCAATTCCAGAGGAATTTACTGGTTTACTGATTACAGAATTATGCACAGTGAATCTTGTTTATTATCAGTGTGGTGATGGTGGGAATCTAACACGAGTCTGAAAGCTCTACACTTAATTCTTCATAAATGACCTCAGCTTCTCAGTTATGTTTCTTTAGGTATTTAATAAATACACCCACTCACAAGTGCACACAAAGTAGCCTTAGAACACGTAAGCCAGTGCCTATAAATTCATTTATTTCTCATTCATTCAGGGAAATGTAAGAGTGTAAGTACATATTCTGAATTTGACTGAAGGCAGAGGATGCAAAAGAGCAATGCAAATGCATTACAAACCAACAATTAGTTGAACAAATGAGTTTTGAATGGATGCATATCTGTATATGTGTTTAAATGGAAAAAGGAGACTATTAAAAGAGAAAGACCAGATCTTAAAAAAAACCCTTAATCCTTTATTCAACAAATTGAGCATGTTATGTCACACACTGTGCCAGTCACTGGAAATTCAATAGTGAGCAAGAGGAAGTATGGTTTCCACACTGAGGAGCCTTCAGTTCAGCGGGGAACCCAGAGTTTAATCACACATTGCTCCAATCAGTACTAGTAGAGCCTATGCTGTCCAGGCAGGGCTTTGCCAACCAATTTCAGGCATTTAGCTTTTTATCCTACAAACAACAGGGAGCTAACACACAATTTAACTTCACGTCTTTGTATTTCCCGTTGGGAAAAAAATACTCAACAAGGCTAGGTTTTAGGAAAAACATTCTCATGTGTTAAGATGTATTAAATTGCAGTAAATTATTGGGAAAGGGTGAATATAGGGCTGGGCAATTGTAAAAAAGAAATATTGTGTTCTATGGGTTGGAGGTAAGAGAAAAACTTAAAAATAAAATTCAGGGAAAATTCAAATAAGAAGTGATTCAGTAATAATTTGAGGGTTTTTCTTATGGACCTAAAATATTATCATGAAAAATGAGGTTTTTAAACAACATAAAGTTATTTGCGAGAGAAATATACAGTGTTGTAAAAGACATTGCATACATATGAGTATAATATGGACTGACAATGCAATTCAGTATCTGGAAAGGGTCTCTATTCTCTCCAAGTGGATTTTTTTCATTTAAAGAATTTTCAATCAAACTTGTAAACATTCTGTTCCTAACACCTAAAATACATGGACCAATTTAAGAAACACCTGAAAGCCAAGATACTTCTGAAATTAATGAATGTAAGGAAACTTGTCTTACAGGTAGTGAGATTAATGATCAAGCTATAAAATAATTTAATTTACCCTATTAATTCATAACAAGTATAACAAAATCAAAGAGAGAAAACAGCAGATCCAACCCCTTTGGAAACATGGCTTATGATAATAAAACTATGCATTATTTCTTGAGAACAATGAGTTAATTAACAAATTGTTATTTGTGTACCTGACTCACCCTCATGGAGCAGGAACTTAAAGGGAATCCCTACCTCACTTCACATTCATACAAAAAGAATAACACAAAAAAATTAATTATTCAAATTCAAAGAGAAAATTAACATTTTTATTTAAGGGAGCACTCTATATCAGTTGGAAATGAAGCACTTCCTTTTTGAATATTTTATTTATTTATTTATTTATGTACTTAAAATAGAAAGAGGCAGGAGGCAGGGAGAGAGAGAGAATGGGCACTGCAGGACCTCTAGACACTGCAAAGAACTCCAGACACACTTTGTGCATCTGGTTTATGTGTGTACTGGGGAATCAAACCTGAGTCCTTAGGCTTCACAGGCAAGCACTTTGACTGATAAGCTATCTCTCCAGCCAATATGAAACATTTCTTAGATGAAGCACATAGATAGAAAAGGCAAATGAAGTGATTCTCTCAATATGAAGTGCTTTGATTCCTCAGCAGACACTGAACAGTGAGAGCAGAATTGATTACTCATCATTGTAGCTTACATAAGTAAAATATATGTAAATTGTCACACTGTACTTACCAATTCAAATAATTTGAAAAGGGAACAAACATGTAAATTAAATGTGCAGAAGAAAATGTGTAATATACAATAGAGGAAATCTGAATAATATGTGAAATAGTCTTTAACCTGTAAATACAGCTACAAAAGGTACAATTATAACTGAACAAATGTGAAAATTATAGTGATGCATCCCATAACATTAGAAAACCAGACATATACAAATTTGCCTTTTTGTATATTTCGAAGAGTACAGATCAAATTTCATGTTAAGTTGTTGGAGACCGCTGAGCCAAACTGCAACCATTTGGAGGAAGAAGCCTCCACTCTTTGTGTTAAGATTTCAGCTTCCTGAGTTCCTGTGAAATTTACCAAGCCTTCCCAAAAAGCCTGCTTTGATAAGAACAAGAATGTAACCTAAAGATGTGTATCTTAAACAAACAGGACTGATGTAAATCCGCCCTGCCTGTAATCTCAACAGACATTCTTGAGGCCTATCACTCAAGAGACCCCCGACCCTCTGGTAGCCATAAAATCCATTAGGCAGCCATAAATCCCATTTGCCTTCTTCCTGCCTCCCCTATAGCCATAAAATCCTGCATACCTTCATTTCTGTCTCCCCTTTATATACCTCTGTATGAATAATAATAATTTTGGAAGCAAGGCTTTCTTCTTTGTGTCTGCTTGTCCCTCATCCAGGTTAACATCGAGCCTATGTTGAATTTCAGGCATTAAGTGGAGTTTTTTTTTTTTTTTTTTTTTTAGTTTGATTGTGTATAGATTTTATAACTATAGGGTCATACAATTGGTCTAGTTTGAGTAAGTAGCATTTCAAGTATTTCTGTCTTTCTTTCTTTCTTTCTTTCTTTCTTTCTTTTTTTTTTTTTTTTTTTTTTTTTTGAGGTAGGGTCTCACTCTAGCTCAGGCTGACCTGGAATTCATTCTTTATTCTCAGGGTATCCTCGAAAGCATGGGGATCCTCCTACCTCTGCCTCCTGAGTGCTGGGATTAAAGGCGTGTGCCACCATGCCTGGATCTCAATTTTTTTTTTTTTTTACGTTACTTCAAACTTATAATGGCATCTTCAGATTTGATAAAATATTGGAATCTATTTGAAAAAACGTGAGCTCTACATCAAAAAAGTTCTGTTTCTAGTTTCTCAGCTGAGTTTATCGTTTGTACATTTTCATTTGCCTTGCTGAATTAGCATAGATATAAAAACGTAAACAGAATAAGATAAATGCAAGCATGACTCAGAAGTAATAAAAACCTTTCCCTCAACAATGACAGCCAACTTCTGTTGAAATGATGGATGACATGCTTCACGGTAATGAAGCTTTTTTTCTCTTCTATTTTCATGATATTTGTCAATACAACAGTTATAGTCAGTCTAGTCACCACAATTATTAAATAGGTGCCCAGACTGGTGACACAATGTCTTCATACATGGACACTAATACATCACTGTCGATCCAGCAAGGATATAAAAGATTATTTTGTAAGGGAGAACACATAGGGGTGGTTAAATAATTAAATAATGTGTTATTTTCTATCTGGGTACAAAATGAAATGTACCTAGATAAAAAAAAAAAGAAAAAAATAAATATTGTGCACAAGGCTTAATATAAAAATAATTGAAAAATATACACACGTTTTCTCACCATGATCTGTGTGGTTCTCATGCAGCCAGGATTCATTCACATGAGCTTATGAAAGGGGAGGATGCATGTCAGGGTAGGGGAAAGGCAATCCTCCTTCATCCATAGCAATCATTTCTTCTATTTATATGTTTACATAATGACTTTGAATATAAAATATATTTGGGGAAATTAATATTAATCTTAGGGGGGTTGGTAAATATCAATAAAGAAATATTTATCCTATCATATATTACTGGAATGAATTCATGTAAGGATTCTTCCTACTATGAGTGATTAACAAGACAATATACCTGTTACTGAAGCCAATTGGGACACTGCTGTCTCAATTTAAAGTGCTGAGAAATGTGGTAGCTGTCTGGGCTACACAATCTAAGAGGTCGCATGATGTTTCAGGAACCTGCACAAGTCCTGACTGGGGTCTCCTTCCTTCTTAGTGCTGTATAGTGTCTTAAATTGGACTTACTTACATTTATTTATTTATTTATTCATTTATTTATTTTCCAACAATGTCAAAATAACTCTGTTCTTACCAGACCTTACAATGCTTTAGCTTTTCATTAAATGGAGGAAAGAAGGCTCAAAAATGTGAAGACTATTTGAAAGGGGTAAATATGTTAAAATTTGTCATCTTGTTCCTGATTCTCATAGTCATGACTCAGACAATACAGTCTTAGGGGCAAAAAATATCCATTGTATTTCCAATGTCATACTGGATTCAATATTTCATTAACCTGCCTTAATTTTAATTCCAACTCGTATATATATATATATATATATATATATATATATATATATATATATATATAGAGAGAGAGAGAGAGAGAGAGAGAGAGAAGTTCTGAACTTAAAATACAATCAGTAATGTATATCAAACATAATTTCTTTAAACTCTGGACATTTTTATTTCTATATCTGAATTTATTTATATTTTTTCTTTTATCTATTCCTTTTCTACTTTATCTGTACTTGGATACACCAATATCTCCTATTCTCCAAAAGAAGAATATTTATTCTTACCATGCAATTTTCTCGCTTGCCTCCCTCTGATTTCTGATCACCAATGCCATTCCTTAATTTTGTTTCTCTCTTCTGTTTTCCCAGACCACTTCATAATTTCATATCTCTCATTCTCTCTCTTTTTATCACTATAATATTCTGTCCTGGTGTTGTTTCTGTTTTATCTTTTTCAGAATCCATCCATGATGTACTTAGGCTGGAACTCAGTGACTTGCATCTTGCAGAGCTCAATAAATATTTGATGAGTAAATTCATATAATTATTTTCTTCCCCACTGTTATCCTTATTTGCAATCTTCCCTTTGCCTGAATCCCAACACTTAATTAAATAATATGTATTAGAGTACCAACCAAATTTCTGGGACTAGATGGTTCTCAGAACAAATGAGATTTGATATGAATTTGGATTATTGACTCATTATCCAAACTCATATTTTATATGTCAGAGAGATAGTTTTTAATTGTTCAATAACTAACTTTTCAATAATGCAGAAGGTATGCCAGATGTAATGTTATCATAAATAAAACATGTATCTTTGAGCATAATAAAATTCTACAATTGTGTAAGTAGAGACTTTATTCACAAATATTTTTGTATCTTTAAGTTTATGTGTGTGTGAGAGAGACAGAGAAAGAGAGAGATTAACTTGTGTTGTTATAATGATGTTCCCAGGTTCATAATATTTTGATTTATGAAAACATTGCACAAACATGAAAAAGACTGAGTTGCTGGATGTCTTCATAATTATGTTTTATACATCAAGTTGTCATGACTAATTCATGCTTATACCTTACAAAGAATGTCAAGTTAGTGACACTTCATATTTTTAAATAAAATGATAACAGAACAACATTATTTTCTTGCTAAAGACCTTCCTAGAGGACAAATATGTTTGCAAACCTTATCTATAATTAAACATGTTACTGTAGGAGAAAATTTATTAACATTTTGCTGTCAACATTTAAAGGAATGGCATTATGGAAAGTAATAACCATAGGCATATAATCTAATAATTAATTTGATTGCTTTTTAATCTGCCTCAGGAACAATCTGATTTTATGCTAGTCATAGCTTTCTGGTTTTTACTAAATGTTAATAAAATGGCACAAATGGTCAACAAATCTGACAGTAGATGACAAATTCAAAAATTGTCTTTTATGTTGGAACTTTGACATTAATAATTGTTACTTAATAATATAACATATATAATAATATAATATAATATGATATAATATATATGGTATAATATAATATAATAATAATATAATAAGAGATTGGTCAGTGGTTAAGGTGCTTGTCTGTAAAGCTTAAGAACTTGGGTTCAATCCTCCACTACCCATGTAAAGCAAGATGTTCAAGGTTGTACATACATCTGGGGCTCGTTTGAGGTGGCTACAGGCCCTGATGTGCCCATTCTCTCGGTCTCACTCTCTCTGCATCTTTTTGTCTTTCTCTTAAACAAATAAACAAAAAAAAAGAAAGAAAGAAAAGAAAGAAAGAAAGAAAGAAAGAAAGAAAGAAAGAAAGAAAGAAAGAAAAAGAAAGAAAGAAAGGGCATTTTTAAAAATATATGGCCATGTAAATAATGAATCTATTACTGAAATTTTATATTACATTAAGAACCAAGTTTATAACATTTTAGAAAAATGAATGACAATCATTTTGTCCTAAGGAACATTTTACAAGTCCATTGGCTGATATGATTATCTACTTACATTTCTTCTTATGTAGCTGAATAATACTATATGCTTATCTTACCACAATAGGAGGCATTAATTCAGTTTTCTTGACCAGGAGATATCTGGAATCAGCACAAAATCACAGTATCAAAGCATGCACTTTCAGGGAGTCTCTATAATTTTGTAAACATTAAAAATAACTATTTGTTGAATATTTCAGAAACAGACTAATCAATTTTAACTGCTTCAAGGATTGATTTTTTTGAACTGTAACTTAGACCATAATGTTACAAGAAAGTTAAGATAAAGCTAAAAATTATTTAGGAATTCCCATGCTACAAATATGTTTTATGTCACATAGGAAAATGTTTCCAAGTGATTGCATAGAGTATAAACTATAATCTTCCTTCTTTTTCTGTCCCTCACTTTCTCTCCCTCTTGTTATTTAACCGAGCTATCAAGGAACTGTGTAACCCAGGCTGGTCTCACACCCATCATAATCCTCATACCAAACCTCTGGAGTGCTGAGATTTGAGTCACAAACCACCCAGTATAGCCTCTGTGCTTATACTTTGGAGCCAAAGATATTGGATAGCTAGTTTATGGGAAAAAATTCCAAATATCTACAGAATAAAAGCTGATTTGCTGACCCACATTGTTCACATTTCCAAGAATATTGATTTGCTTGTATCCATAGTATAAAAAAATCAAATGGAGAATTAAAATATTAACTTTATTTTGTCAATCAAGATGATCCAAACCCAAATCCCTGTGGATCCTCAAGAGTCTGAGAACACTTAGATATTGGTGGTTTTGTTTCTTATAATTGTCATTATCTTCTGTTTGGCTTCAGATTCAAAACCAAACATATTGCATATAAATTTTCTCTTCATATGTATAGAGCATAGTCTTCTGACAAAATGATGTAAAATGATATTTTTAAAGATATTCATAGACTGGAGAGATGTTTAGTGGTTAAAGTATTTCCTGTGAAGCCTAAGGTCCCAGCTTCAATTCCCCAGAACCCACGTAAGCCAGATGCACAAAGTGGCACATGTGTCTGGAGTTCATTTGCTGTAGCTAGAGGCCCTGGCATACTCATTCTCTCTCTCTCTTTCAGTTAAATAAATAAAATCAATTTTAAACCCTTTGAAAAAAATATTCATGCAAACAGCTTATAAGAAAGTGAAGAGAGTTATACATATGTTCTTTATGGATATATAATTATTTCCTTTTAGGGTGAAAAATAATTTCCCCATGAAATTTATTTAATTTAGTACTTTTTTTTTTTTAATTATGGAAGAGCAGTAATTTCATTTGTTTACCCAAGCTAAACCAATGTTGTGTGTTTTTAATTGTGACGATAATATATTATATACTTATTAACTATGTATATGAAAATCCCATTTTGTTTCTCCCTTTAGAACTGGAAAATTTTAGCACAACAGTGCAATACAGTATAGTTACTTACCAAATAGTTTTCTAACATGAAAATATGAATTAAGATGTCACACATGTGGTACCCCATCTGTTTTTGTTTTCTTATATTCCTCACCTGCATCTGTTCTCACTCAGCTATAGGAAAGCACTTAATCATATTTTTTATGTGAAAATAATGTAGAAAATCAATTTCATACTTGTAAAAGTTCCTTTAACTGTGTGTTAAACTCAAGAGAAACAAATATTCAACTTATGACTCTGCAAGATGAGATAATATAAAAGTCTATCTAAATAATGGTAAGTAAGTCAAATAAAGTGCATGGTGCTGCCACACTTCTACTGGAAAACATTTTTTTAATATATTTTTTTTTATTTATTTGCAAGTAGAGACTGAGAGAGAGAAAACCAGTGCCTCCAGCCTCTGCAATCATACTCCAGATACTTGTGCCACTTTGTACATCTGGCTTTATGTGAATACAGGGGTATTGACCAGGAGTTGTTAAACTTTGCAGGCAAGCATCTTAACTGCAGAGCCATCTCTCCAACACACTGGCTATTATTTTTATTAGGATTCATCCATTTCAGGCAGCTCTCAAAACTAGTATTAGAAAGTTTAACTTACTGTCATATTTCTGTTAATAGCTTCTGAAATATAAAAAGATTCTAAAATACTGATCATTATGCACCTGTATAAAGAACAATCATTTTCACATTATGTGTCAAATAATGATTTTCTATTGGGTTGTTTTTAATTAAAATCATCACTCACAAACTTGTCTGAAAACAGAATGAATCCAATGGAACTATGTGCATTTCAAATAAATAAAATAATGCTACAGAAAGACAAATGAGATCCCAAGTATACTAGATTTTGAATATGTAATTTGATTACATGCTTAGGGAAGAGACTAAAAGGACAACAAATAAATCATTATGTATTGAGTGTGTAATCACATTCTACACACTGTATGGATACAACTTTAATTTGTCAACTACATTGTTGTAGTTACCTTTGCATTGCTGGAACAAAACACCCCACCAGATGCACCTGATGGGAAGCAGAAATTATTTTGGTTTACACACTGAGGAGAAGCTTCATGATATCAGGGAGAAGATGGTGGACAAGCAGAAGCTATTCATCACCTCCTTACCATAGCAGACAAAAAACAGCAGCAGAAGAGTGAGTGAAGCTTTGATAATGAGGAAGTTCGGTGTAACACCACAAATCTCAAATCGTACTCCTAGAGAGAGTCCTCCAGCAAGATTCTACCTCCCACATTGCCACCAGCTAGGAACTGAGCATTAAATACACTATGGGGGACATCTGATTTAGACTATATATAAATACATTTTCAAAAAATGAAAACAAAATATTTTCCAACAACACAAAATTATAAAAACAAGAATTTAAAGGAAAACACAGAGCAACACACACACACACACACACAAACACACATTATCTCTCATCTCAGACTCCAGTCTCCATTTGCATACGACATTTAATCACCTTCTTTTGCAGTTCTGTGTTTTACTTGTGTATCATAAGTATTACAAATGGATGAGGAAATGCCAGGGTGTTTCACTCACTTCAGGGTAAATAAGCAGTCTCCACAAAGGAAATGGTCCACTTATCTACCTTGTTAAGAGCTCTTGAATTTATCTTTATTCCTATCACTTGTATCCTAGCTAGATTTTTTTATTTCTTTTGAGAAAACTATGATATCTAATAGGAAGCCAGATTTCACAATGTCTTCTCAGTTATCCTTTATTGTACTGCTATGAAGATCTTGGCACTTGCTTTGAAACATGAACCATTTCAGAGATGTATTTTTAATCAAAGTGCCCTTCATACTCATGGCACCTTTGGGAGGAGGGTCCTTGCTGGAGGCAGTGTTGTGGGTGGGGGGTGGTTAAACCTTGATGTACATTAGACATCACTCTGGGAGTTCATAACTCAGCTCACTCTCGGCAGCCTGACAGTTGACAAGTGACAGTCTGAGCCATCTTCCTACTCATGCTATGCTTGTCCCTCCATGATGAAGCTTTCCCTCAAAACTGTAAACTGAATGAACCTGTTATTTCCATTAGCTGCTTGTGGTTGGGTTTTGTCCTAGCAACAAGATGGTAACCTTTAAAGTAGATTTTTTTTTTAACTTTTTACCAATTTATACTTTGCTCATATCCAAACTTCATACTATCTGTAATAATGAATGTTATTTTCATACCTTCTTACCCCATACCATTCCATACATAAAGTGTTATAATAAAACCTTGTAGAATTTGTTGAGGATTAAGCATGGGATACAACTAAAGTGCTTCTAGATTACCTAGGAAACTGGACAGCTTCAACAAGCATTTATATTTGCAAACATGTGGCTGTTCAATATTAATAAATTGGAAATGGAAGAAAAATAATAATTTTAGAAAATGGATATGCTTTTGTATATGATAGTTAATAATCTATTAGCATGTCATAGCATGCTCAGATTTTTCTTTCTCATTCTTACTTTCAATATTTTACTAACTCATTATAGATAACGTTAGGAGACATAAATTGTATTGATACCATTTGTTAAAAAAAAAACATTTTAACAGCACTTTTTTTTTTATGCCAAGTGTGCTTCATTCATCAATTTCTAACTAAACTAAATATTTGTAAATTAAAATGACATCTATCATCCCTTCTCCACTTCTATTCCTTCATATAACCTATTTTTCTTAGATACACTTTCAGCAAACATTGATGGTAGCAGACACATTTGTAATATTAGATTCTTTACAATAAAAATATTGTACCTGGGCTGGAGAGATGGCTTATCGGTTAAGGTGCCTGCCTCCTAAGCCTAAGAAGGCTGGTTCCAATCTCCAGTGGTTCCAATCTCCAGGTCCCATGTTTAGCCAGATGCAAAGTGACGCAAGGGCGCAATGCTGCACTTGACCACAAGGGGGCACACATCTGGATTTTGTTCACAGCAGCTGAGAAGACTGCTGGCGCGCCGCCTATCTCTGTCTCCCTCTCCCTCTCTGTGTCTCTCTCTGTGTCTCTCTCCAAAAGTAAATTTTAAAAAAATTAAAAAAATATTGTACCTATTTTATTTTATTCACGAATTTTATGTCCATATAAGAAAACTTTTCTAGGCCTGGAGAGATGGTTCCATCGTTAAAGGTGCTTGCTAGCAATGGCTGCCAATGGAGTTTGATTACCTATTAAAACCAGATGCACAAAGAAGTGCATGTGTCTGAAGTTGCCTATCAGTGGCAGGAGACCCTGGAATGCCCATACCCACTCTCTTTGCCTGCCTCTTTCTCTCTGTCTCACAAATAAATAAAATATTTAAATAAGGTTGTTTCTAGATTCTTTGGCCCATTTGATTTTACAGATATTGCTGATTTTTGAACAAATGATTTCATCATGAAATATTTTAAGTTGTTAATGGTGTAATATGTGGTGAAGAGAAGTGTTTTCCTTTAATCTCAGCATACCCTCCTGTGGCTGAGAATTAATTTGATATAAAATTGATTGACAGGAAAGTGACAAATACATTTGAAATATATATATATATATATATGAAAGAACTGATAGATATGTGTGAGAGAGGGAATGATCTGGTCAGAGGCACTGAGACAGTGACACTTTGGAGTGAAAGCCTTTTTAGGAGATTTATTTGTGGGCCCTAAAGCTAAAGAGAGATTATCTTTAAATTGTGTGAAGAAGAGGAATTAGACTGCCAGGAAAGGACATGACGGGGTTATCAACCCAAGAAAGCGACTTAGGTTTTTCAACAAAGTTTGATTACTTGTATGGTTGTCATGGCCTGAGAAAGCTTTACTCCAAGTTACTCAGTCTATGCGCTATGAGCCCCAGAAGTGAAAAATAGGACCCAAGGCTTTTAATCAGCAGGCCATGGGTTTTCTGGTCTACAGGAGTCTGGTCATGTTTTCCAGAGGCCTCTTAAAAATGACTGCATCTATATGTTAATAGGAACATTGGAATGAAAATGAAGACTTAAAAGGCAGTTAAGGACTTGAGAGATGGATTAGTGGTTAAAGCACTTCCTGTGAAGCCAAAGAATGCATGTTTGAATCTCCAGGTCCCACATAGCCAGACACACAGTGGCACAAATATGCAATGATTGGAGTTAGTTCATAGTGGCTGAAAGGCCGTGTTCAACCCATTCTCTCTCTCTCTCTCTCTCTCTCTCACACACACTCTCTTCCTGTTCCTCTTTCTCTCTATCTCTCACTCAAAAATAAAATAAATTTAAAAAGGCAGTTCAGTGTGATAGCTTACAACTAGGTTAAATAAAGTTTCATAACTATTAAAAGCTAAATAAAATATGTGAGAAAAGTAAAGGAAACATAGATTATTGAAACAAGACCATAATATAAGGATGGTGTGTGCATTATCCTGAAAAGACCAGGAGAAATGATTCTTCACCCTAAATAGGACAAAACAATACCAAAGACATGTTTCCATCCATATCTATATCTACCTTGAACCAATGAGTTTCTTGCAGTTATTTATTGAAACATGGGTGTGGATTTACATACAGAACCACCGATGACTGAAAGGCAACAGTGTTGCCTAAACACCCACACCAGCACTTTTCACACAAAAGACTTAAAACTTGCTATGAAGAAAATTATGAACATTTGAAGTTCTAGAAATACCTTTGGCTTATGAGCTGGGAGGATTGTTCAGTGGTTAAAGGTGTTTTTGTGCAAAGTATGCTGGGCTGGAGTTCAATTCCCCAGTACCCACATAAAGCCATATGCACAAAGTGGGGAATGTATCTACCATTCTTTTGAACTGGCAAAAGACTCTGGAACACTCATTTATTCTCTAACCCACTCTATCTCTCTCTCTGATTATAAAAAATATTTGATATAAAATAATCAACATGGCAGGCTGAGGAGGTGGCTTAGCAGTTAAGGTGTTTGCCTGCAAAGCCAAAGGACTTCAGTTCGATTCCCCAGGAACCATGTAAGCAAGATGCACAAAGTGGGAAATGTGTCTGGAGTTCGTTTGCAGTGGCCAGAGGCCCTGGTGTGTACATTCTCCCTCTCTCTCTCTCTTTCTTTCTGTTTCTTTCTTTGTCTCTCTCTCTCTCAAATTAATTATTTAATTAATTAAAAATAAATAAATAAAATAATTAACATGACAAAATGATATATTTAAGTTGTCATATTGTAACCTTTTCAAACAAGCTATGGCTTGAATATAGTCTTCTAAATATTGTCTTTAAAATTTCTAATGATTAATTTTCATATTCAGTTGATAATCATTTTTATTTACTTCTTTAATTTTTAATTCCCAATTTTTTAGACAAGATTTTGAACAAGCACCAAATAGAATAAAGAAGTCTAAACTCATAGTGATTTTACTCATGGAGATAAATGTTAAATAATTTGTTTAGTGAAATCCTGGCTAAATTTATATTTTCATTATAAATATATTGTAGTTTACTATTTTCTAGACTTCCATTAATGATTAAAGTTATTCTTGTCTCATCAGCTTAAGGCATTTTTGAAATATTATTATAAAACATTAGTACAACTTGATAATTCTATTGTGCTTTTATAAGCTATGCATATACAACTTATTCTTTAAAATTATTATTTTTATTTATTTATTTAAGAGTGACAGACAGAAAGACAGAGAAAGGGGCAGAGAGAGAGAGAGAGAGAGAATGGGCATACCAGGGTCTCCAGCCTCTGCAAACTCAAGATGCATGTGCCACCTTGTGCATCTGGCTTAGGTGTGTACTGGGTGATGAAGCCTTGGACCACAGGCAAGTGCTTAACTGCTAAGCCATCTCTCCAGCCCTAAAATTATTATTTTTCTTTTTTTTCTTTTTTTTTTTTTTTTTTTTTTTTTTTTTCGTTTTGGTTTCTTGAGGTAGGGCTTCACTCTAGCCCAGGCTGACCTGGAGCTCACTATGCAGTCTGAGGATGGCCTCAAACTCACAGTGATCCTCCTACCTCTGCTTCCTGAGTGCTGGGATTAAAGGCATGTGCCACCATGCCCAGCTCCTATTTTTTTTTTTTGGAGAGAGACAGAGAGAGAGAGGGAAAGGAAGACAGATAGAGATGGGCGTGCCAGCAGTATCTCAGCTGCTGCAAACTAAATCCAGATGTGTGCGCCCCCATGTCATCAAGTATGGCATTGTGCCCTTGCATCACTTTGCATCTGGCTAAACGTGGGACCTGGAGATTGGAACCAGCATTCTTAGGCTTAGGAGGCAGGCGTCTTAACCACTAAGCCATCTCTCCAGACCCTAAAAGTATTTTTAATTGAAATTTACAGGCACTGAATTAGTCTACTGGTTAATCTTCTTTTCTATTTCATAGGTCTTTTGCCAGTTAACATGTCATTCTAGGTGGATTCCTCAGTTCATTAATTATTGCATAAAAATTCTGTGAGACTATTGAATTATTTGTGTCTGATCAAGACCAAATTAAATATTTTAGAAGAAGCATATCTATCCCAGAAAAAAATTATCTTATGAAATTAGTTTTATGTATGCTTTGTGTATAAAAATACTCCATTATCTGTCATTACAAAATAATAAGTACATGTCATCCCCACTAACTTAATCAATGGTTATTGTTCCCAATGTAAGTACAAATTGTTTAAACTTTTATGTCATATACATATGTGTGTATATATATATATATATATATATATATATATATATATATATATATATATATATGCATATAACCTGTTATTTTGTAAAAATTAAATAGAGATTTTAGTTAGGTTTGGTCCTCAAATGGTGAGATTATTGAGAGGTGGTGGAAATTATTAATCAGAGGCCTTGTTGAAGTAAATATATAATTATGGGCATGTCTTTTGTAAGTGCATTTCTTTCTCTATTTGTCTTTCTCTGACTTTCTCTTTCTCCCTGTCTCTCTCTACCTCTCCCTCTCATTCTCTCTCCTCTTTTCTCCACAATTTTTTGCTTTTTCTCTGCTTCCTTGAACCATGAGAAAATTTCCTTGCCACCTGGCCCTCCCATGATGAAGCTTCTGGCACAAGGCTAAAGACCATAAGCCATCTGATTATCTATTGAGACCCAAGAAGTCATGAAGAAAAATAAACCTTTCTTTATGTAAGTTAATTTTCTTGGGTATTCTGTCATGATGATGGATATGTGACTAATGTAGATATCTCAAAAACAAATTGGCAATATGTCACCACTTGTTTTATGACTTCCTAACAAATATTTATGTCTGTGACAGAATAAAACAGAGAATTTCAATGTATGTGACATATTTCTAGAGACATACTAGAGTGAATTTGATTTCATATCCATCACTTATTTTCATTAGAAACCATTATAGTGATTTTTGAATGGCTAAGAGTATATATATATATATATGATATATGCATATATATTCAGAACTTTTGTCTCTAGACCCTATTCTATTTTCAGAATTTATTATGTTCATAATAAATATTATATTTTTATATTATTTATATTATTATATATAAATAAATATTATCCCTCCCACTTCAGTTTTCAACACCACTGTGCTCTCTGCTTTCATTTCTCAGTTGAGTTGTTCCAGAAATGTTTAAACAGTTTTCTTCATATTTCTTCATCCATTGCATATTCTCTATATCGAGAACAACTATGTCATTTCAGAGTGGCCTTGACCTCACAGAGACCCTCCTACCTCTGCCTCCCAAGTGCTGGGATTAAAGGCATGTGCCACCCCACTGGCTTATTTTCCCTTTTGATGTTATGTTCTACTCTGCCTGACTTCTGTGATATTCGTTATATAGCCTTCAATCTCTTTCTATGGGTGCTTTGAACATTCAATTTGACTAAAATTTATTCTCTAATTATCTTCATTTCATATACTATTTTCCTTTTTTTGTGTGTGTGTTTGGATACCAATAGCTTTCTTTAGCTTTTTCATATCTATTCTAAATAAATTTGTAATCAAACTCTCAATCTACCACCATATAATTGTTCTTCTAGATTCTAATTGAAAATAGAAATAATAAATCATGACTATTCAATTTTCTTATTCCAAAATATAAATTAAACATTCTCAGTTACGAATTTTGTTGATCCAGTCATGATGCTGGCAGTAATTTCTCTTCCTTTCATTCCACACAAATATGCCTCAGTTCTTCCAAACTGGATTTTCTGAATATTCTAACACACTACTTACATCCTACATATAATTTCCTGAGCTGCACACTTGCATGGGTGATACAAAGTTCTGCTTATTCACACATATTCATATCACTATGGCTTAGTTTTATGTGCTGAAATTTTAGCATACCAATATTTGAAAAATAAGCATCAATTCATAAACATGAATTTTATTACATAGTTCTCATAAGCATTAAATGAAGACCCAGAAATTCACTTAAATAAAATAAATAGTAGCTATACTAAAGCTCTAGGTACATGGTATCCTGAATACTTTGAAACCTGAATTTTAAATTAAAACAAAGTTAAAAGTGGAGCTACAAAAACAAAAGTGTTTTGTCCCAATGATCACCTTTTTCCCATGAGTTTCCCCAAAGCTGTTTCTCATGGTAAGTAGACATTTCATATTGCCAAGGCTGTTTCTCAAGGGAGGAAAGATGCAACATTCTGATAAATTTAACATTCTTTTTCTGAGAATGTCTCTGGAGGGACTCAACCACTTTCAGCAAAGGATAGAGCATGCTGGCAAACATCCTGGGAAACTAGTCTTACAGGAAACCAGCATATCAGCATAAACTACTTTCCTCTCCCTGGAAGCCAGTGTTTGACTTCTACCACTACACCCTCGTAAGAGTTGCCAAAGATTTACTTGTCTGTATAGATCAGGTTGCAAATGTTAAATGAGCCAATCATATATAAAACTTTTGATAGTTTTTATTCACTTTCTGGTACCAGTTTATAATCCATAGTGTGTGTGTGTGTGTGTGTGTGTGTGTGTGTGTGTGTCCTAGCTGTGTAACATGTAAAAAGGAATTTTCCCAGTTAGAGAATAACTCCTCTATCTATCTATCTATCTATCTATCTATCTATCTATCTATCTATCTATCTATCTATCTA
This sequence comes from Orientallactaga sibirica, assembly GCA_036365145.1. NCBI lineage: Eukaryota > Metazoa > Chordata > Mammalia > Rodentia > Dipodidae > Orientallactaga > Orientallactaga sibirica. The sequence continues at coordinate 28,728,607 of JAEOAD010000024.1, forward strand.
TCTATTCTATATTCAACAGTAAAAGCTATTTAGATGCCAGATTCCAAGAGATTATAGTTTATTTCAAAATAATTTAAAGGAGGGCCTGGAAAGATGGCTTACTGGTTAAGCACTTGCCTGTGAAGCCTAAGGATCCCAGTTTGAGGCTTGATTCCCCATGAACCACGTAAGCCAATTGCACAAGTTGATGCATGCATCTGGAGTTCTTTTGCAGTGGCTAGAGTCCCTGGTGGGCCCATTCTCTCTCTCTCTCTCTCTCTCTCTCTCTCTCTCTGTCTGCCTGTTTCTCTCTGTGTGTCTGCCACTCTCAAATAAATAAAATAAAAAATAAACAAACAAAAAAATTTACAAAAAAATTACTTAAAGGAAAAGATAGAAGACATACAGATGTTTCTTAGAAAAAGATGCAGAAATTGACTCTTGTTTGTATAGCATGGAATATCTGTGCTATATCAGTACAGTACATAATGACATTCATAACGTAAGTGCAGAGTCATTCAGTGATTGCAAATTCAACTTCATCTTTCAGGGCACAACTGAAAACAGTTGTCGACACAAAAGACACAGCTTCTACCTCAAAAGGGATGAAAGATAGTTTATTCTGGAGCCAAATATGAATGGCAATGGCCCAGGAACACAGATTTAGGTTACCCAACTTGATGTCCCAATATGATAACAGGTTCATGAAGTTTTGATAGTTACAGAACAACAGCAGCAGCAGCAACAACAACCAAAGGCACTTTCCAAATACATGGGCTGAAGCTTCAGTAGGCTGGTTACAGTATCTGATGACTTTCTTAGCCCTGGTTTGGTGTAAGCTCGACATCTGTTCCTATACTACAAAGACTGCTTCTTCTTATAAACTGATAAGTACACCAGGATCTTAGGTTAGAAACAAAGTAGGGTAGTAAATAACTATTAAGTTAGCCCAAGGTAATTCTGATTCAGAAATATTCCAGCTCTACAGAAGAGCTATCAGTCCATTCAGCTTTATCTGAGGCTTATATAGCACTTTCTATGAACTTCAGTTCACATAGTCAAGCTCACAGCTAACAAAAATGTCAGAATTTGCTCTCTCTCCCCCTCAATATTTATACATATGTTTAATGAGGTATACAAATGACAGTTTAGAATCTCTAATAATAATAATAATAATAATAATAATAATAATAATAATAATAGAAAAATTCAATTAAAATACAAATAGTTCCTCAATAACTTTCAATGGAACATATTTCCTGACAGCCTCCATCCTCCTTTGCCATGGGCAGAGTATAATTTCTTACTCTGTTTATACTATATAAAATGTTTTAAAAGTTTGGGGTTCAAGGACTTTCCTGGATTCCAAACAGACTCCATATCACCTTCCTTTATTTGAAAAGGAAAAAAGTTAAAAGTTACAGTAATAAATCCACAATGTGTTGCCATCAAGTATTCTATGCAATTATCATGCCTATAAACAATAAACATCAAGCTGTATAATAGCTTGGCCTGTGCCACTCTGAGCTAATTTATATCTATCATACATATTTAATATAGTAGATCAGAGAGAGAGAGAGAGAGAGAGAGAGAGAGAGAAAACATACTTAGTAAGGATACATCGTGTGTTGGTACCATCTTTTCCCTTCTCCCTGCTCCCACTCCACTGGGGGCCCTGCTCAGTGGGGTTGCTGCAATTCCCCATGCTGTTGTGAGTTGTGAGTTCTGGGAGCAGCAGTCAGTTATTGGGGGGAGGCAATGCCTCTGGGAATGAAGTTCCAACCTGTGGATTCTTACAATTTTTTTCTTCCCTTTCTTCCACAAAATTCCCTGAGCCAGCCAGGCGTGGTGGCACATGCCTTTAATCCCAGCACTCGGGAAGCAGAGGTAGGAGGATCGCTGAGTTCAAGGCCACCCTGAGACTACATAGTTAATTCCAGGTCAGCCTGGATCAGAGTGAGACCAAAAATTCCCTGAGCCTTGGTGGGTGTGTTTTACGTCTCCTTCAGTGACAACCTCACAGGAGTCTCTGGATTTCAGCTCTGGTACATGTTTTGTGTCCTCAGAGTCTGTCTCCACCCTAGTGCTGATTGTCTGGCTCACCATGGGAGCAGCACTCTTGCTCATCTCCCGGGTCTATCCTGCTTTGGAACCTTCCCAAGTCTCTCTGATCAACAGCTCATTGTGGATAGCACTGATTTCTGGTACTGGGAGTAACAGGTCAGAGCCATTTTATTTTTATTTTTAAGTTTAGGTTTCATCCCACCTTCTCCAGGGCCGTTCTTTTCAGACACTCACCCTATACTGCTGTTGAGGGTTATATCATTTAGTTTACCTTCAAGGAGACAGAATTATATGGTACAAGTTAACTTTGGGTACAGTTTTGTGTTTACTTCACCAAACATCCCCTCTCCCTTCCCCAGTCTCTTCCATAACTATTTCTGGGCCTCACATTGCCTATCCTGTAAGCCAACAATCAAACTGATCCAGGTTAAGAACCACAGATGAGTAGGAACATGTCTGTCTATGATTATGTGTGCAAGCTGAGTATGATATGTTCTAAGCCATCCATTTTTTCTACAAATTTCATTGAAGCAACTTCCCTCTACTGCTGAGTAGAATTCCATTGTGTCCATGTACCACAGCTTCATTATCCATTCTTCGCATGATGGGTACCTGGGTTGATTCCCTTCTTAGCTTTTATGATTTGAGCAGCTACACATATTGTTGAGCAAATATCTCTGTAGTGATGCATGGAGCATTTAGGGTAAATGCCCAGTAGGGGAATAACAAGGTCTGTTGGTAGCTCTATATTCTTCCTTTTTGGGAATCTCCATATTGATTACCACAGTGATTGTACAAGTTCACATTCCCAACAACAGTGGATGAGAGTTCCTATTTCTCTGCATCCTCACCAACATTTGTTGTCATTTGATTTTTTAATAATTGCTATCCTTACTGGTATAAAATGGAATCTCATGGTTGTTTTAATTTGCATTTTCCTGATAGTTAGTGTGGTAGTTTGAATAGATGGCCTCCAATATACTCAGTGTTTTCTTTGTTTGTAATTTGTATCTGCAGCCACCTTGCTGGAGGCAATGTTTCTAGGTTGATCTTAAGGTGTGGTGGTGGGTTTGAGATTGCTTTGTAAAGATATGCAAAGTGTGCCTAGCTGGAGTTCCTGAGGAGTGCTATGCTGTGTGGTTTTTGGCTTGTGGTTTTGCTCTCTGTGTTTGGTCCTGTGAAGGCAGACCACAGTCTTCTGCCATTGTGGAACTTCCCCGGGATCTGTAAGGTATAATAAACCCCTTCCTCCATAACTGTGCCTGGTCTGGAAGTTCATCTCAGCAAACCTAAAGCTGTGGTACCAGGAGTGGGCTGAGATGAAACTAACCATATGGATTTTCATCTTTTGGAACCTTTGTTTTGGAGGAATAGGCATGGACTTGGTGTTTGTAACTGAAGATGCCTTCTGGAGTGGTAAGCCAAGTTTTATGGACTATATTGATGAGAGTTTGAGAATACTAAGTGCAGACAGTATTGATCTTTGAGGCTTGGCTTAGGAGTATTCTGAGTGGAAGGAAAGACTGCAGAGGACTTTGTTGGAACTTGGCTACTGGCATAAGGGATTGCCTTATCCTGCTTCCCAGGCCCAGAGAGTTTGATCAAGGTTAAACTTGTAATGGACTGATATGCTTGGCTAAAGATATTGGACTGAGAGATTTAAGAGTTTAAGTTAGAAAACCTCAAGCACGTTAAAATTAGAGGCACTAAGTGTGTGTGAACTCCCTATTCAGTATGCTACCACATTTGTGAGTGAGTTGTTTGATCTTTTTAAAATACTTTACTTTTATTTTTATTTATTTATTTATTTGACAGAAAATGGAGAGAGAGAAAGAAAGAAAGAGAGAGAGAATGGGCATATCAGTGCTTCCAGACACTGCAAACAAACTTCAGACACATGAATCCCTGTATCTGCTTAACCTTGGTCCTGGGGAATCAAACCTAGGTCCCTTGGCTTTGCAGGCAAATGACCCAACCACTAAGCCATTCCTCCACTCCTTGCTTGATATTTTATTGTTTATGTTTTTTTTTTTTTTTTAATTCTTTGTAGATTCTAGATATTGGGCCTCTGTCAGTGATATAGCTCACAAAAATTTACTCCTATTCTGTGGGTAATGAATTGGCTCTGATTATGGTATGTTTGTCTGTACAAAAACTTTTTTTTTTTTTTTTTAGTTTCATGAGATCCTATTGGCTGAGAGATTGTTTAATTTCTTGGGCTACTGGGGTATTGTTCAGAAAGTCCTTCCTCACTCCTATGTCATGGAAAATTCCTCATATTTTTTCTTCCAGTAGTTGAAGAGTTACAGGTTTTATATTGAGGTCTTTAATCCATTTGGAGTTGATTTTTGTGTATGGTGAGATGAGTAGATCTAGATTCATTTTTCTACATGTGGTTATCCAATTTTCACAGCACCATTTGTTGAAGATGCTGTTTTTTCTCCAGTCTGTATTATTGACACCTGTCAAAGCCAGGTTTTCAATACTGTTCCATTGGTCTATATGTCTGTTTTTATGCCAGTACCATGCTCTTTTATGCCTATGACTTTGTAGTATAGCTTTAGATCAAGTATGATGATACCTCCATAAGTATTTCCTTTGGATAGCCAAGAACTGATATCATTTCATTTGTACTTAGAGATATTTTTTTCCATCTTTGTGAAGAATGATACTGGAATTTTTCTTGTTATTGCATTAAATCTGTATATAGCTTTTGGTAGTATTGCTATTTTCACAATATACATTCTACCTATCCAGGAACATGGGAGGGGGTCTACCAATCTTCACAAGTCTTCCTTGATTTCTTTCTTAAGTTTTTTTTTTTTTTTTTTTTTTTTTTATTTTGACTATATAGGACTTACACATCATAGCTTAGTGTTATTCAAAGGAATTTAATATTTTTATGCTAGTGAAAATGGGACAGCTTTATTGATTTCTTTCTCTGAGTATTTGTTCTTTACATATAGAAAGGCTATTGATTTTTGCATGTTGATTTTGTATCCTGCCACTTTAGTGAAGGAATTAGTCACCTTTAGAAGTTTGGAGATGGAGTTTTTCAGGTCACTTATGTAGAAGCACATGTCACCTGCAGATAAGGCTAATTTTACTTCTTCCTTTCCAGTTTACATCCCTTTTATTTCTTTCTCCAATATTATTGCTTGGGCTAGGACTTCTAGTAGTATTATGTTGAAGAACAGTAGTGAGATCAGGCACCCCTGTCTTGCTCCCAATCTCAATGGGAATCCTTGGGTCATTCCCCTTTAATTATTATATGTGGTTTAGGTGCTTTATATATAGTTTTTGTTATGTTGAGATATAAATCTTCCATGCCTATTGTCTTCAGTGTTTTGATCATGAAGTGATGTTATATTTTGTTAAAGGCTCTCTCTATATCTACTGACAAGATAATGTGATTCTTATGATTAAGTTTATTTATGTGATGTATTATGTTGATGTATATTTGTATGTTGAACCATCCCTGCATACCTGGGATGATTCCTGGGGTAAATCCTGTTTGATCAAGATGGGTAATATTTTTGACATGTTGTTGAATATGGTTTGTGAAGATTTTGTTCAGGATCTTTGCATCAAATTTCATCAGAGATATAGGCCTATAGTTTTCTTTTCTTGTATGTTTGTCTGCTTTTGGTATTGGGGTGATTCTAGCTTCATAAAAGGAATTGGGGGAGCATTCCCTGTTTTATAATTATGTGAATGAGTTTGAGAAAAATTGGTTTCAGTTCTTCAATGAAGTTTGATATTATTAGGCCAAGAAACCATCCAGTCCTGGACTTTTGGGGGAAGTTTTAGATTACCTTTTCAATCTCAAATGATATGATAGGTCTGTTTAGGAAATTAATCTATTCTGAGTTTAGTTTGGTAGATGGTATGTGTCAAGAAATTCATCCATTTCTTTCAAATTATACAATTTTATAGAGTAGACGTTTTGGAAGTATGTCCTGATAATTCAATTTCTGATTTTGTTAAATAAAGATTTCTCTCTTTTGTCATTTAATCAAATTAGCCAAAAGTGTATCAATCTTGTTTATTTTGTCAAAAAAACCAGCTCTTTTTTTCTTAGTTTCTGATCCATTAATTTCTGATCTTGATCATTTATATCCATCTGGAGCTTTTAGGGTTCTTTCTCATCCTCATAAGCCTCATCTCACAGTCCATAGTTCTTACTGCATCAGGTCTTTCAACTCTGACCAGAGTAGTTGGTCTAGCTGTAGTTGTAGTAATAAAAGGCATTTTTTTAGCCAAGATTTCAAATCCTTCCACATCCCTCTCAAAAATCATCTCTAAAAGGCCAAAAGCCACACAGTCAGGTTTTTAGCAGCAATGACCACACTCTCAGTATTAATTTTACTGTTGCTGTCTGGTTAGCATTGCTGGCAGAAAACACTCAACCACGAAGAGCTTGTGGTAAATCAAAAGGGTTATTTTGGCTTACAGACTAAAGTGAAAGCTCCATGGTGGCAGGAAAAACTGATGGCATGAGCACAGGGTGAACATGACCTTCTGGCCAGCATAAGGTGGACAACAGCAACAGATGAGTGTACCAAACACTGACAAGGGGAAACTGGCTATATTATCCAAAAGCCTGTCCCCAACAATGGATTCCAGGATTTTTTACCACCGAATTTGCCATGACCGAGGGATTGTAGCCTTTAGAGCACCTAAGTTTGTGGAGGACACCTGAATCAGACCATCACAGGGTGCTTTATGTGGTTTGGTGTTTTCTTGGGCTTTGTACTTTTTCATGCTGGTCTATTTTTGGTTACTGTCTTTTCTTGTAGGCTGTTGAGAGAGGTTGTTTGACTCTTCTGTATGAATTATTCCTTGAAGCATTTTCTGTAGGTTTTTTGTTTTTGTTGTTGTTGTTGTTGTTGTTCATATAATCATAGAGCTGGCTTTTTCTCTGTGCAACATTTTCCTTTCACCATCTACTATGAGGGACACTCTGCTGGGTACAGTTGTTTGAGTTGGAAGTGCTCACTCCAGGCTCTTCTGGCTTTTCCGGATTCCACTGAAAGATCTGAGGTAACTCTGGTGGGATTGCCTTTTAGGTAATGAGTTGATTCTCTTGAGCTGCTTTTAGCACTCTCTCTTTGCTTTCATTGTTAAGACTTTTAAATATGATGTGCCTTGGAGGGTTTCTTTTTTTATCCTGTCTGTTGGGTGATCTGTGAACTTATTGTGTATGGATGGACCTTTCTTTTGTGAGATTGGAAACATTTTCTTCAATAATTCTGTAGAATATGTTCTCTATGCCTCTGGCCTGGATTTCTTCATGATCTGGATGTTTGGTCGTTTTAGTATATCCCACAATTCCCTCATGTTCTGCTTGCATGATTTTTTGAACTTAGCAAAGTTTTTGGACTCCTAATCAATTTCTTCTGTCTTGCTTTTCCAGCTCAAATATTCTGTCCTCCACATGAGTGACTCTACTATTGTGGGGTTCTAGAGAGGTTTTTAAATCTTGATTCAATTTTTGTTTTCTATTGTGTTTTTCTGCATTGTGTCCATTTCTTTTTTTGAGGTACAATTTCAGGTTGAGGTTTGATTTCCATGATGCTTCCTGGAATTCATTCTTGCATTTTATCATTTGTTAATTAAGTTTAATTGGCTAGTTTTTGAGATCCTCTGTTTGCTTACATTCAATTCAGGTATCTCTTTTTTGAGGCATCTGTGTTTTGTTTTGTTTTTTTCAATTAAGTTAAGTCTAGTGACAAAAACTATGTTCTCTAAAATATGATTCTGCTCAATTTCCTTTATGCAATTGTTGGTTTTTTGATGATTTGCTTCCAGTTCAACAACTTGCTTGATCAGGGTCATATAGCTTGTTGTGTTTTCATTTTAAGATTCAATTTCTATTGTTTTCTTTATGTTTCCATTGGTGGCTTCCAGTGTGGGACTAGGCATCCTTGGTGAAGAGATCTCCATTTTCTGACCCTTTTTCCCCCCTCTTTTATCATTTTTTTTTTTCATCACAGTCTACCTATCTCAAGGTAAAAGACTCATTTTATTGAGGAGGAAGAATTTATTTGTCTTTGTAGGATCTTCAGTTAGTATTCTGTTTTAAATGTGAACTGGATTGGAATAGGATGGTGTTATAACCACACACATACATATTGTGGAGTTTGCAAGTATATCACTGGTACCTGGGGAACTGGGAAGTAGACAAGTGGTAGCTCATGCCTACTCACTCCACTTGCTCACAATTTTCAGAACAGGGGAACCAGGGATTGGGAAACCAGGATTGAGGAAGTTTGGGAGCCAGGAGCAAAAGGCCAACTCCCACAGTGTCCCATACATTCTGTGGCTCAGTGGAAAAGGGAGTTGGAGACCCAGGAGCCATTTAATCAGGAAGGCAGAGCAGAAGGCATGTTTCCACAGATTGCAAGCAGGGTCAAGGCTGCCTTAAGCCAGCAGTAGGGAAATTGCGAGGTGGGGTCCTAACAGGGAGCTCTGGTGTACTCACTCCATTTATACCTTCCAGTGCCTATTATGTGCATATTTTAAAATTAAACTCCAATCAATTATCCAAACATTTGTTGGTTAAAAATTCATATTGGACCATGTACACACTTTACTGAAAAAGTAGATACCAAGAATACAGATCATAAACCACAGCACTGGTGTTGATGGGCTCCATGGGAAACTTATTTCAATTACTTAGATGAAGTAAAACAATATAACAAGGCAGAAGTCTAATCCAAACACTTTGTAGCAATAACAGCATCCCATACCCTCTGTGCTACTTAAACATCATTCGTATCCAAACACTATGGCCACAGGAATAGGCTCTCCTAGTCAAATAAAATATTTTTATTTCTCAATTCTATTCAGAGTCATTCATCATTTGTCATAGCTTACTGAGAGTGGTCTGTGTTATTACTATGCATGAGCCTCCTCTATTAGAGACCTCTGATGCCATTCAAAATTCATACAAGTAAGATTATTAATCAATGCATACCTATTGCTAATGCACCAAACTTAGTTGCCTTCTAAATGCAACTGAATGGATTTTTACTTTAAAGTTATTTTAATGCAAACATAAAAGCTGGCAAGGATTGGATACATAGCTTAGTACATACACAAACACACATACACACACACATCTTTGTATGTATGTATGTACACATACATATGTGATATGTGTGTGCATTACTCATAGTTTAATGTGTCTTTTATTCATAGTTTAGTGAAGAATGGTATTTAAGTTAGCTGTGACTGTTTCTATAAAGCTTCCTGTTCTATTTGCTTAATATACCAATCACAGGTAACAGAGCATGTAGGTAGGCTGATCTTCCCACATTCTCATTTTGTCAGTGATGGTTCCATTCAGGGGTGATGGCTAGAAACTCTTTAGGTGAGGGAATATATATATATATATATATATATATATATATATTTTTTTTTTTTTTTGAGTCATGATATTCAATATACTCTTGAGGCTGGAGTTAAATTGGGGACTCCACGGTCCAAGCTTGATGGAAGAGGGAATAGCGTGATGTACAAACCAAGTGTCTCCATATGCTACCCCTACTGGTGTTTCATTCTGATGCAGCTCCAAGGTTGCAGGCACACATGACCACATATCTGATGACCAGGAATTCAACATTTAATGCAAAAGAAGAGGCACACAAAGAGGAGCTGGATTTGTCACCCAAAAACGATGTGCCTTATTTATTGCAGAGCTTCTCTAATGCATGTCAAGATTAGTTCACATGTCTTATTCATAATATAAGACACTAACAAACCTTCTCAACACAGCTATAACACCTCTACCACAGACTTTTTGTTGGTTAACTTGAAAAATGGCATATCCACTACTGCAATACTCCCAGGAGCTAAAACTTTGGATAAAAATTTGATATTTGATATCTTGTCAGTAATTTTGCTTTTCAGATATTTTAACCATGGACATGTTCATTATGGCTGAATGATATAGGTAGTTTTAATCAGTAATTACTCCTCATTATATATTGTCCTTTAGATACTTGTAAAGTAGCTTTGAAAAGATGTAATAGAGCTGATGACTGAAAGAAGCAAGATTTATCTCTGAACCACTTCCCTATGTGACTGCATGTGCCTCACCTTCAGCCACAAGAACTAAATTAAACTAGAGTTACTGAACCTAAAGAAGCTCTTAATCTCACAGATGCACACCAATGCAATTCAGACCCTTAGAGATGAAACTACTATATCCCTTGCTGGAAGAAGAATGGCAGTTAAAAATGGGGATGCCATTAGTGTGAGTGATTTGTATCTTGAGAATAAAGAATTTCAGTAGCATTCCAGGTAAACCCTAAGAATCAAGGAAGTATGTCTGTTCAATGTTAAGACAATGCTTACTATCAAATTCTTGGTTTGTTTGTACCTTACTCACTTTAGCAAAGACCTTTCATGAACATTTTTACCCCTTACTTATTTTTCCCTTATTTGTTCGCCAAATAAGCTTCTATAGGATTTAAGTCAGTCACCTTAATTTCCTGTCCTAACTAATATTAAAGAATGGCAATAGAATCAAAAAACTAAAGTTCTGTGACATCTGACATTGCTCATTAATCAAATTACAATCTTCTTAACTCCCTGACACCTGACTTATTCAACTCTGTGAATGGTCTGTGATGGCATAAGGTGAAGGATATAAATGAAGAGACTGCAAAGCATACTACTGGTTGTTCATCCCAATTAGCAGAGAAAAGCCAAAAGGACTCATTAAAACTTCAATTCAGTAAGTGTATAATAATTGCTTTCTAAGTGTCTCTAGTGGATTCTTGATGTCATCAGACCAACACTTCTTTTCCCAAGAGCCTTTTATTCCCAAGTATATGTTAGACATATGTAGTGACCTTAAGATTTAGTGTTCAAACTCTACATTTTCGAGAAAGAAATGGGTTTTACTAGATGTCCCATAATGAAATGTGTAGAGCTCAGATATCCAACGTAAAACCAAATGTATGATTTACTTGTAAATATTAGGGTCATCATAATCCTACATTTTTTTTTTCTGACCTAAGATAGGTCAAGATCTTTTAAAATAAAATGAATTCAGTTCTCTTGCATGTTAATTAAATAATGAGAACAAAGCCATGAAGGGAACAGAAAACCAGCACAACACAAAGGGCATAACGGTGAGCAGCCCACTGTAACGCCTGAATCAAAACCAGCCATTTCTCTTGAGAAGGTTCTCTTAAAAATTAATTCATTTTTGTACATTTATATAGTATAATAGGACATTTTAATCTTTACGTGTACTACTAAAACATTAAATCAAGGTTTTTGTCAGTTTAATATTCAGTTGGTTCTATTTTCCCATATTACAATTATTTGAAAATTGATTGTCATTTATAAATGAAATGTCTCACACAATATACTTTTATAATTTAAAAGAATTACATAAAAAGTATTCAATATGAGACTCAACATCTCTTAATCTTTGAAGGATAAAGCAAGATCATTGGTTGATCTCATATTCTGCCTTGTGTAAATACTAGGCATAAAATATTTAAGTCTTGATCTAGAGATATGACTTACCCATTAAGACACATGCCTGAGAACACTAAGGACCCAGGGTCGATTCGCCATAGCTATGTAAGACATGTGCACAAGGTGACACATGTGTCTGGCGTTTGTTTGCAATGGTTAGAAGCCCTGGTGTGCCCATTCTCTCCCTCTTACAAATTAATTAATTAATTAATTAATTAATGCTTTAAAATATTAGAAAAAATATTCAAGTCCTTACATTGTTTATTTAGTTCAATATATTCTTATTTCTTAACAAAATTATTATTTTTTAACTCACTATATTTTCATGTATTCCAGGAGATGTGAAACATAATTTGAAAATATCTTGGTCTGGAGAATATTGAGTTATTTCATATATCCACTGCATAATTCAGAACAAGATTTGAGAGCCAATGTCATAAATACTTAATTTATCTAAATAGAAGTAATATTAATATTAACATATTTCTTTTTATCATGAAGATCATAATTACTGAAGAGATTTTTAGAGTATCACATTACTAAATCAGAAAAATGGAAATCCTTTTTATTCATGCTGAGAGCTGCTATTCATTAGCAAGTGTTTCTTCTGATCAGGACTCTGTTACCCATTGCAGGAAGGTGTTAAATCAGAAACATCAAATGCTGAAAATAAACTGTTTCTAAATCCAAAAGGGAAAGTTGAAAAAAATCAATAATATTTGAAAGCACTCATGAAAATAGCATCTGTGGGGATTAGAGCAGGAGGATTAGGGGAGATGCATCCCCCACAGGTTGTGTGCTTTCGGGATTCTCTTAGAAGGCATTAAGTCAATATGGAGATTAATACAGTTACTGGGGAAGAGACTTCCAAAAAACTTAATATAAATTCTTTAGAGCATTTTTTCCATATAAATTATTGTATGAGAAAAATATTTAAGAAATCTCAACATATTTTCATTGAGTACAGGTCAATCATTGCAACTACATATTTATATCATACAGCATAGTGTTTGACTTGCATATAGAAGAACAGTCATTTATGTGATTTGAAAACATATTAAATTTATTTAAACAACAAAAACCAAAATCAATAAGGTTATTTGAATTTGAACTGTTTCAATCTTATGAGGAAAAATAACTGTGAAATGGGAAATAAGTCAATGATCATGCTTCATTTTGACTTGTACTATGCTAAACATGCAATTTTTATTAAGGTAAAATCTAAGCAATGCTAGAATATTGTGATGTCAACATTTTAAACTTATGCTTAAAATTACCTGGGATTTTTTTAATGATATATCTTTGAACAGATCCTAATTTCAAAAGAATATTCAAGTTATCTGGCATGGACCAAGGCTGTTGGGGTGTATCTGTGTGTATGCATATGTGTGTATGGGCATGTATGTGTTTGAATATGCATGTATGTATGCTTGGCACCAGGGGTCATATTAGGTGTCTTCATCAATTATTCTCCACCTTATTTGAAGCAAGGTCTCTTGTTGAACCAAGAACTTACTAACTGGACTAGAAAACCCAGCCAGTAAGCCTCAGGGATCTTGGTGTCTCTGCTTCCTTAGCTCTGGAATGACAGGTGCATATTATCATGTGTGACTTTTAAGTACATGCTGATGGAGTTCATTCCAATTCCTCATCCCGGTATATACCCATTCAGCCTTCTCCCCAGCTACATATTAGTATTTTTAATGTCATTAAATGAGTCTAACATCCATTCATATTTAAGGACCACTAATTTAAAGTTTGGATTGGGAAAGAAAAAATATCTATGATCATTTTCCCAAATATGTTTAGTTTTTTTTTTTTTTTTTTTTTTTTTTTTTTTTTTGCTTTTTAAACACAAAATGGTCTACTGAAGTAAATTAAGTCTTTTGAACTTAAGTTCTGCCCAGAATATATGTAGTCACTAAACTACTTTTATTTAGTTGGATAGCAAGTTTTATTGCTTTTGTTTTAAGCAACAAGGAAACCTAAAATTGGGTCTGTATATACATGGTGCAATCTTTCGCTCACTTCTCATAGCTTATTACATTTTTCATCCTAATTTATTCATGTGTTTATCTTTGTCACTAAACTTTTTGATTTATGAGTATAGTTATTTAAATAATTGCTAGCAAATAATCATATTTTAATTTTTAAAAATGATCTAAATATATTGTTCTTCACTTATATTTAAATACAACTGTCAGTTGTTATGATTAGCTTTTTAAAATTACTATATACAATGAATAATAACTTTAATATCATGACAAATATAACCAATTGAAAAGAAATTTGTGTATAAGAGCCTTGAAATGACTTAAATTAGCATAGAAATCCACTATCTTAATTTTTCAAAATTTTTGATGCAAAACTTATCTATGAAGATTTTTCACACATTAAAATAGTATTGAAATGTATTTTTATTTATTATTTATCTTTATTCATTTTTAAATTTTTTTCTTACTTATTTGAGAGAGAGTGGGGGGTGGATAGAGAGAGAATGGGTGTGCCAGAGCCTTCAAACAAAATCCAGGTGCATGTGCCACCTTGGTCATCTGGCTTATGGACACTGGGAAACAGAACCTATATCCTTTGGCTTTGTACACATGTGCCTTAACCACTAACCTATATCTCATGCCCCTGTATTAAAATTTAAGTAATATTGTAGAGTGTATATTGACATCATTTAAAATAAAGGCATGTAAGGAATTAGTACAACAAATGCCATTTAGAGCTTCTTTTCAATAGAACAGCAAAATAAGATTTTCCCTGTTATATAGTTTTAAAATACATTCAGTGAATGATATAATAATGTCTCTTAATTTTAAAAGAATGTCTTAAAAATAAAATAAGTGTCATATTAAAATATTTTAATAAAACTCTCTCTCTAGAATCCATGCTTCATACACTGTAAGCATGTACCACAGGTCACATAGCTTTCATATAATCTTCCAGAAGATATGGGAAGTGTGAGTAAGTTTGAGTGTGTAACCATAGAATTCCGTTTGAGGAATAAAATGTCATCTAGGATTATGGCAAAAAAATGTTGTGGACACTATTTATTCTTTGGAATGATTTTACTTGAAATTAAAATATTTATTTTCTTTTACATTCAACATTTTTTATTTGCCTCATCTTACATAATGGGGGGATATATACATTTGCATTCAGTTTAAGTAGGAATGTGTTAAAAAACCATGAAGTAGTATTATTTATGTAATTAAAGTTACTGATATACAAGAGAAATTATTTCTGCAACTGAATGATATTTCCATCATAATACAATTAGGATAAGTTTGAATTGAGTTAGTTTCATTTTACTAGGTCAATATGGACTTTACCTATCTTTTTTACTGGTTCCAGATGCCAGCATACAGTAATCCATGGAATATGAGCCTATGGCTATATGGCACAATGCAGGGAGGGCCCTAGCCAGGCCACTTGCTGGAAGAAGAAACCAGGAAGTGGCTTCTGTGGACGTGGCATCCTGCACAGGCCTGAAATGACAACAGCTACAGCCCCATGCCCTCCAACAACCTGCTACAAAATGATAGATGATCTGCAGGGAGATGGGCTGTCATTGGTCACAAGAAGGGAACTACCCCATAAAACAATTGGCCAGCCAGACCCTTAAAAACCCCTACACTTCTTTGAATAAACTTGCAGCAGCTAGCCCTCTGTTTGCTTCCAACCAACTCCATGAGTCTGTATCCTGACACCATGCCTCTCACCCCCTACCCTGCGGAGACCCTACATCCCCTCCTGGGCTGGCCCTAGGAGGGAACCCAACATATGGCTTTGTACTGTGCCTTATAGAATCCTTTTTAAATCAATCTTTTAAATCCACCTAATTTAAATGCTAGAACTCATGAATGTTGCAACTGTAAGCCCCTGTCTTCTGTGTGTGAGAATGTTTATCTTGTCATGTCTTCTCATTCATGATGAGGTCACCTTCTCATTAGTGTTGGGCACATGGAAATTCTGCTGTCTTTTTAAACCATCTCAGCAAACAAAAAGAAAAAGAAAAAAGAAAGGAAGAAAAAGAAAAGAAAAGAAAATGTCCATTATGTTGTCTAAGCCTTTCCTTGCTTGAACACACTAAAATCTCATTTCTATTTCAGCTTTAGTGCAAGATTACTTCTAAAACAATGATTCTTGCCTTCCCAGCTGTCATAGTCCATTTGGGCTGCTGTAACAAGATACAATAAAATGAGTGGTTTATGAAGGAAAGAAATTTCTTATAGATCCAGAGGCTAGAAAATTCAAAACAGAGGCACCAATACATTTCGTGACTACTGAACTACTTTCTGGGACAAAGACTATATACCATGTAGCTGTGTTCACAATGATAAAAGGGGAAAGGGAGCTGTCCAGAATTCTTTTATGGGGTCCTGGTCTCATTTTTGGAATCGGCTCCCACAGCACTGCTTCCTCACATTCTCACTCTATAGAAAACCCAAACATTCAGTCCCTAATACCACTGACCACTGCACTTATAAGGGAATCATGCTTTTAAAATTCTAACCATGTCTGTGTATGAGAGTGTTTTCCATCCTCCATATTTAGATGGGACTCTTTCTTAAGTGCTCAGAAGTGATTCTATAGTTTCTGATAGAGCTATGTGAATGGAGATTGCTCTCATCTGTCATGTTAATTCTATTCATATTACAAGATGTAAGCTTTATTCATGGAGCATATCTGAGTTTATAGACATTATTATCCTAAACTTCTATTATGTTATCTCAGTAGGCTTATATTAAAATTCAAAATCCATCACATGGTATATTTACATTGTTTTTCATATTTTATCATCATTTTTATTTAATTTTATTTATTTATTTATTTCAGAGAGAAAAAAAGAGAGAGGAAGAGGCAGATAGAGAGAAAGAGAGAATGGGTGCACCAGGGCCTCCAGCCATTGCAAATGAACTCCAGATGCATGCACCCCCTTGTGCATCTTGCTTACATGTGTCCTGGGGAATTGAACTGGGGTCCTTATTCTTCACAGGCAAACACTTTAATCACTAACCCATTTCCCCAGCCCTTACCATGGTTTTTAATCTTGAGTCAATGACTGCCCCCATACTATCAGAAAAAAAGACACAGAAGTTATCTGGTTAAACCATACAGCACTAAATAGAAATTTATGGGATTATAGCACTGTAATTGCAGTATTCATTTGCTATTTCCCATAGAATTTTGAAAAGCAGAATATCCACCAGTGTTGTGCTCTTTGGCCATGATCAGGAGGCATTATTAGTGCTACATGGCAGTGACATTATCTACTCATTTTCTTACTAAGAGTCTATTTTCAATTCACTGGTTCTAGTGAATGGATAAAATTTTATTCCAAGTGAAGTCTACATATTATCAAAATAATATAATCTATTTCCATTGGTGGCAACTGTCTTGTTGCAGTTGACAGGATGATGAGCATGTCTGGGGAAGTCTACATGCTCACACAGAAAAATCAGGATGCCCTCCAAAGAATCTATGAAAAATGTTTCTCTTAGAATTCACATTATTGATATCATGGGTATGATTCAAAGTTCGGGGAAAAAAGAAACATATCAATGGGCTAGATAGATGACTCAACAATTAAGGTGCTTACCTACAAAGCCCAATGACCTCGGATTGATTCCCTAGTAACCACATAAATCCAGAATTCCAATTCTCTCTCTCTCACCCCCTCTCATTCACTCAAATAAATAAACTCTTTTTTTCTTTTCAGGAATCACAGAATTGCCAGAGTCAGATTAAAATCTAAATAGAATGCAAAAGCTATGTCTCATCTAGATGACATCATTTTGTAGCCTAAAGTTCTATCTTGCTTCTCCTACATTCTTTCTGCCCCTCTTCTAAGAGGTCCCTGAACCTTGGAGGGAATGGTTTAGATGACCTCTTTGAGGCTGAGCTTACAGATATCATTTATTCTGAGCAATTTTTCTAGCTATGAATTTCTGCATTAACCACTGTCCATTGTAATGAGAAACTTCAGTACAGGAGGCACCAAGCAGTATGAATCTACAGGAACAACACAGTTTAAGCATGCTTTATACTTAATGTGGTAGTTTGAATATATGTCCCCCAATATATTCAGTGTTTTATTAGTTATAGTTTGCATCTGCAATCACCTTGCTAGAGGCAAGGTCACTGGGGGCAGGTCTTAAGGTGTGGCCTTGAGATTCCATTGTAAAGATATGCAAATGTGCCTAGCAGGAGTTCCTGAAGTGTGCTGTGTGACCTTTTGGCTGTAGTTTTGCTCTGTGTGCTGTGGTGGCTGGTTGGTTTTTCTCTCTCTCTGTTTGGCCCTGTGAAAGCAGGCTGATTTTCCTGACTTTATGGAACTTCCCCTGGATCTCTAAGCTTCAATAAATAATATCCCTTCCTCCATAACTGTGCTTGGTCTGGAAGTTTATCTCAGCGAACCTGAAGCTGTCTGCAACAGCCCCTAACCAGCTTTACCTCCAGTGGGACACACATACATGAGATTCCACACTGTCCAGAGTATCTATGGGCGAACAATGGTTGCTTAGAGAGAGGGTGTGGGGATTCATCAGTTACGAAGCTCCTTCCTGGTATATTGCCCTGTCCACAGTAACTGTCCTTCCATCCATAATGATACAATCAACTCTAATTAAACTCAAGGGGCTTAGAGGAAAACTGTATGATTCATATGGATATTAATGCAGAAGAAGAGTGTTAATTGGAAAGGAAATGGGATAAAAAAGCTTAATCAGGAGGAATAAAATCAAAGCAATATATACATGTATGAAAATGCCAAACATGTAATCTATACATAGTTTTTAAAAGCAAGACAGATACCAGATATGCCTGTGAAGCTTAAGGACCCAGGTTCAATTCAAAAGTACCCACATAAACCAGGTGCACAAGGGGGTGCATGCACCTGGAGTTCATTTGCAGGGATGTAGGCCCTGGTGTGCCCAGTCTCTCTCTCTCTCTCTCTCTATCTATCTATCTATCTATCTATCTATCTATCTATCTATCTATCTATATATATATATATATATATATATATATATATATATATATATATATATGTATATATGTCAGCCTCACTGTCTCTTTCAAATAAATAAATGAATAGTTTAAAAATATTTTTAAAAGATAAAAATTCTCTTGGTTCTGTCCCATATGAAGAAGAAAATTTATTCAGATGAACCAAGCCTTACTCTTCCCTTATTGAATTGTTTGTTCTAAATGTAATAAAGAATATGGGAAGCAATATAGCTAAGACAGGGTGTATCTGTTGATCTCCATGAGTGGGTTTTTTTTTTTTTTTTTTTTTTTTCAAGACTATGTTTTCAAATGGTGTTATCTATTAAATCAATTGAAGGAAAAATTTTGACAGAACTTCATTTTATTAAATTTACTAATGACAACAGTGTGGAAACAAATTCATATGGACAACAGCCAACAGAAGCTGGTATTTTATATGCTTCTGTTTAATTAACTTTATTAATACCTGGATGCTAAATTATATTCAGGTGAAGTCCACATTTGCCTCTGGATTTTCCTTGGGATAATTTGATCCTAATCACTGAAACAGAAATTTTAGGTTCCTTGTTCTCCCATGCATCAACAGTTTGGGGAATTCCTGGATTTTGTCCTATAAATTCAAAGAATGAAATCCACAAAGCAGAAGATAAGGTTCAGAAAAAAAAATATATTGTAGTTTAAAATGTTAGGAAATTGAAGAGAAGGAGGCTTAAGCCTAGAACACAAGAGAAGGAAGCAAGTTGAAGCTGTTGCCCAGGTAGGAGAGAGGGCTTTAAGAAATGCACCTTGAGACTCAGATTGGGGTATTTTAGGCAGCGTGGCTATGTGAGGAAGACCAGGTCAGCTGGTTACTGTGGACAATGACCAGGTTTTAAAGCTTTTCCAGTAATCTTGGGTAAGGATCAGTGTTTCTGTCCTGGGAAGGGTTCAAGCTTAATGTAGAAATCTTTCCTAAAAGGTGTAACATCCAGATTTCTACAAACTTAGTGACATCTCCTGCTTTTTGTAAAGGAATAAAAATACTGACACTTTGGGGCCTATTATCCTGACTGTCTAGCCAATTTCTGTCTCTTATCATCACAGTTATAGAGATGTACTAAATCTATGCTTTACTGAATATATGAATGTTGTTCAGAAAGCCTAATTTCAGGCCCACACAACAATTTCAAGAGTTTCTAACAAGATTACTAAAATCATGCTATAAGAACCTTAAACACACACACACACACACACACACACACACACACACAAATGGCTTAGTAGGTAAGAAGATAGGTGACTGACCACCATGAGACTTGCTACCACATCTGCCAGGGCCCAGGAGAAATTTTCGAGGAAGTGGTGACACTTACTGCTGGCCTGACAACCAGTTCCAGGGTAATGGTGACAGACATAGTGATCAATCAAAGCATACCAAAGGGGCTGGAAAGATGGCTTAGCAGCTCAGGCACTTGCCTGCAAAGCCTCAGGACCCAGGTTTGACTCAACAGAACCCACCTAAGCCTGATGAACAAGGTGATGTATGAATACAAGGTGGTAAATGCATCTGGAGTTCAATTGAAGGGGCTAGAAGCCCTGACATGCCAATTCTCTCTTGCTCTCTCTCTCTCTCTTCCTCTCTCTTTCATAAGGCATATATAAATTAAAAACCTACCAAACTAGAAACCCAGAGGCTATAGAGAGGTCAAAATTAAATCATTCTGTCAACAGGCCGACCATTGCTCAGGAAACATTGGGGAAGAATCAGTGGAAAGATGATAACACCTAGATCATGGTTAGGAATATACTGAGGCATGGTTCCCAGGCTACCTTCCCCCAGGGACTGACTGAAGCCTCCATGACCCCATATTGAATACCAAAACCCCACTGAGGAGGGCCCTCGGGGTAATGGGCTCAGAAGCAAGTGGATAAAAGAGTATAACCTGCATATATCATGAAAAATGGCTTATTTGGGGTCAAGCTAGTTGTCACTGAGTTTTATATTTATTTTATTAATAACTGGCTTATTTACTGAGAATCTTGTTTGTAGAGATGATCACTGCTATTTCCTGATTATGCACGACTCTATTTTTTATCTTTATGTTTATAATGAAATATATAGTTTGTAAATAGTAGATGAACTTTTTTTCCATAGAAAGACAATTAAAAAAAAACAGTCTTTTACCATCTTTGGCACTGGTATGGAAAAGGAGAGACAAGAATTACCACAATTGCAAAACTGAGAAAATACAATACATATTGATTCAGCATATGTCTAATTAAATGATGATATTATAAATAGAAGTTATATTTCTGGCATGGATTCATCTCCTATCAATAAACAAAATATTGTGTCCAACATTAAAATAAGAATAAAAAGCCCCAAGACAAAATTGAAATCCAAACAACTTATAAGTTGAGATAATCCAAGTGAGATGGCTCATATCTATAGACCTACCAATGGAGAGGCTGAGGATGGAGGTTTGTTGTTCAAGCCCAGGTGACACCATAGAGTAAGTTTCAGGTTCATTTAGGCTTCAGTGAAACACTGACTCAAAAAAGCCAAAAAAAAAAAAAAAAAAAAAGTTGACCTCTCCCTTTATTTCTCCCTTTATTCCATCTCTCAAATATTTATAAATAATTATCTGAAAAAAAGCATCTAAATAATGCTAAATAGGTACAGTCACTATAGTGGAGAAGATGCAATTACTAATCCTTACATTTCCCTCCAGAACAGGGCCAAGGCCATACATTCATTTTTTAACAAAGTAGGACTTAATGAGGTTTCTTCTAAAAAATAAGCCCATTTGATGGCCATTTATGTTATTTCACTAAATATAGTGTACACTCTGGGTTTGTTTCTGAGCTAACCAAAATGTTATCAAACTAATATACAGATCTCTCCCGATGGGGAAGAATAAATAAATTTTCCATTTAAAAAATGTATACAGGGCTGGAGAGATAGCTTAGTGGTTAAGGAACCTGCCTACTACGCCTAAGAATGTCGGTTCCAATGTCCAGGTCCCATGTTTAGCCAGATGTAAAAGTAATGCAAGGGTGCAATGCCACACTTGCCCACAAGGGGGTGGACACATCTGGAGTTCATTCACAGCAGCTGAGAGGCTGCTGGTGCACCAATTCTCTATCTGTCTTCTCTCTCTCTCTCTCTCTCTCTCTCTCTCTCCAAAAGAAAATGTATACAAATATGATCATTTTTTTCAAATTATAGCATAGTTTCTTAAACTTCACTGTGCTTCATTACAAAATATTGCTTCTATTAGCACCTCCATTCTGTGATGAGATAACAAAATTTTGAATGACACAGCAGTCACTTACTTTGTTATACTGATTACTGTCAATTAGAGTGGGGTCAGTTTAGGGAGGGAAAAGACATTCACTAGCCTTTGTAACTCACCTGCTCTAGAATTTATGGTGATAGAATCACTACCATAAAATTATAATTTATATCCTAAGAGAGTGAATGTTAGAAGATCCTGGGGAAGGTTTGAATTTCATTAAAACTTTTTTGAAGGCCAGGGCACTGATGGGTCTTCTTGTCCATTTTGTTCATTGATTTGCTCATTAAGAGGGGAAAATGAGAGAAAGAATATGAGCAAAGAGCCTGGAACTCTTAATTACTTTTCTGTCTCCAGAAAACATATCAAACTCTACCTCCAAAAATCTGAAATGTATTTAAAGACAGTGATCCTTATTAGAAAGGGTGAAATATGGTAGTTATTTATTCCATGAAAGTTAGGTCCGAGGGCAAAATCCTAGGGATAAGATTGTTTGAAACAATAATTGTGATAGCTTTCCATCAGCTGTGTTATCTATATCAATAATGATGTCTCTGAATTTCACTGCACAAAACATATCTTTTTTTTTTTTTTTTGAGAGAGACTGAGAGAGAGGGAGAGGAAGACAGATAGAGAATGAGCACACCAGCACCTCTCAGCTGCTGTGAACAAAATCCAGATGTGTGCACGGCATTGTTCCCTTGCATCACTTTGCATCTGGCTAAACGTGGGACCTGGAGATTGGAACCAGTGTTCTTAGGCTTAGGAGGCAGGTGCCTTAACCAGTGAGCCATCTCTCCAGCCCCAAACATATCTTTAATGTCCACGATTTATTATCCTCATGTACTATAAAAATAACTCACCATTTTTAAGAACAATGAAATAAAATAACAACTGCCTTGAAATCAAAATGAAGATGACAAGTTATGAAGATCAAGGCAATATCAAGCATATGGTACAGATATGAATGCATAAAACAGAGTTGGAGCACTTGTAATTGTCTGAAGCCAAAAGTTCAATAATATTCTAAAAAAAAGAAAAACTGACACTTGAGGAGGTAATTTTATTCTTCCTAAAAACTGGAAGATCAGTCTTGGCCAGAATGCTTCCTGGGATTTTTTACCAGTTGTATTACTTCAATAATGTTCAAAATATTTTCCATAAATTATGAAACATAAACAATTCAAGGCATAATTATATATATATATATATATATATATATATATATATATATATATATATATATAGAATGGATCAAACATTGTTCCAATATACCAGGAATTAAATGAAACATGGATATCTTAGAGACTTCTGTTTTCTTTTCAGTAGCTCTAGATCAGTCATTTCACCATTAAAACCTAAGTCAAGTAGACTACATAGAATGTGGTATATTTTAAAAATAATTATGATGCATAAGGATGGTTTAGGAATGTGAAATTTCACAAAAACTCATCTTGGACTATTAAGAGCCAAACTCCAGTCTCAAGAATACATCTCATATATCTGTTACATAAAAATTGAACAGTCACAGTGCAGACTATCTGAAGCTACCCTTCTTGACTTGCTCACTACTTTAAGAAAAAGCTCATTTTCCTAATTTGAATCACACATCCTTCTTGAGATGATCTGTCTCACAGTTTTGTGACTGATATAGGCTATTGTTTCAAAAAAGAAAAACACATACACATGCAGCACATTTACACAAACAAATGAAATACTGACCAGGAAAAGAACAACACTCAAAGCCCATTCTTCAATGCAAGGGAAAGAAAAACCACCACCAAAACTAAAACTTGGGAAGGAATTGATTACCATGGAAATCTTCATAGTTAGAAGCAATGTTTTTGTTGAAATTAACTTTTAAAACAGACATACTAAAGCTGACCAAATTCTCCAGTTGTGATGGCTTTCCTGGAAAGAAAAATAAATATCTAGAACACTAAATATGCAACAGTAGAGGGTGGGATTCGAACACCATATTAGGAGAGATGGGTGGCTCCTGCCTCAGTACCTTTAAGGTTAACAAAATAAATATAAGCACAGCAAGATGTCACACTGAACTTTAATCATTAGTGTTGACACTGAAATTCATGATGAAAAAAATTGTATTTATATCTAGTCTGTTAAATCAGCTTATGACATTCTCTCTATATATTTTTCTAATTAAATAGTCTAGTATAATATGAATTTTACATAAGTTTTAGGTTCAGAGCAGAAATCATAGAAAGTAAATGAAATCTATAGATGAGAAATAAAATATTCCAAACATTAAGACAAATTCTGGAACAGCACTGGTGCTGAAAACATTGAATCCAATAATGATGAGATCATTGGGTATTTCTGATTATGGGGGGAGCAGAGAGAAGGACTTGAAACAATGAAATCTGAGTTGGAATCTAAATGACTTTCAAGGTCTGGATAAGTAAATCATTTCCCAGCTAACAGCATGACAATATGTAAAGTGACCTTTTAAAGGTTCTTTAATGGATTTTACTCTATGACCACATCACATATCAGTCATATTCCCATCATATTATACTGTTATGTTCTCTCCCTCTTGGCTCCATTCTATCCAGGTTTCACCTCAGGTGGGTTATTGCTGCTCACTGTGGGGTCATGAATGCACCATTCTCTGGCAGGGAAGAACATTGCCACAGGATACTCCTTACCACCGTGTGACTCTTAGAATATTCCATTCCGTCTTTTGTAATGTTCCCTGATCTTTGGCAGGTATGTGATAAGTCTGCTTTACTATTAAGCTCAGTGCATCTTCTGAATTTCTGCTTTGATGAGTTTTGAGTGTCCTCGTTACCTAGTGACATATTCCTGGAGGAAGTGGTTTAGCTCTTCCTTCGTGGTGTCTCCTTGCCTGGGGCAGATGGGGCAGAGATGACTTTCCTCATGCTGGTCAAATACCTTTTCTTATCATATCATATCATGGTTCTCCCTACAGTTTGCTGTCATTTGTTAAAACACACACACACACACACACACACACACACACAAAGGCAGTTTCTCCAAACTTGAGTGAGAGCAGTATGGATCAAAGTGTATAAACATTGACACATTGACATTTAGGAGACTTCCTTAATGTGCACACCCTCTCTTCTTAGCGGATGAACAATGGGAGCTTCTCTCTCCAGTCTGTGACTTTCCTATCCATAGGCCTCTTACTTGGTTGTCAATGCCAGCTATGACTTCCCTCCCACTAAGAAGGCCTGATAGCCAATCAGAAAACAGCTGATTACATGTATACGCTGTGTGCCACTATAGTACAGGTGTGTATTTGTCCTGATGGTTTATTTTGCGTCTTGCAGGATCCCCTGGTTGAACATGCTTTGAGTGACCATGATCCCCAAGAAGCTTGAAACTTTGGTGTAAGAGATGCATTGCAGTACTGAGGGCTGAGTTTAATAGACCATTCGGGTTTAATACAGTAAGAACAGTAGACTTGTGAGGTTCTGTTCGTGGGGGGAAGGAAGAGCTTTTTTCCAGACTGGGCTAGAAGTAGTTTGTGTCCAAATTTTGCTGTGTTTTTCCTATATCATGAGAACTTCTGAAGGGTTGAATTTAGAAAAAATGAACTGTTAATGTGAGCAGAAACTATGGCGCAAAACGAAATTAAACCTTGGGTGGAAGACTGCAACCACTTTAGCTGCAATTGTTTCAGAGATTGCCATCATTCAGATTAGGCCAGCTGTTCTGCATTGTGACAGCAGAAGCAATGCAGACTCTTTTGAAACTAGGGGGCCTGAAAGTTGATAGATTGTCCTGCTCTATAAAGTCAACTTTTAGTCCCTCTAGAGTTATCAAATTTGGTAGCCCACCTGGTACTATGGGAGTACAGTAAATGCAGGAAAGAGAGTAGTATTGGATTTGTCTCTTTTTTGTTTTTTCAGAAGTTACCTTCTGGGTAATGTGGGGTAAGGTTGTTAGAATCCTTCTGTAGAGACCTGAGGATGATCCATGGGTTGCAGTAGAGTCCCCAGGATTTCTGGAATTTCAGGACTATAGAACAGACACCAAGGAGAGAAACCAACATGGGATTGATTCTATAGAAATAAAGGATACTGATTTTTCATTCATCTCTCCCACAAACAAAATACCAACTTAATGTTGAATAATTGGAGGTGATATTTAATTGAGATATGATAAAGAGACCCTTGTATGTGAGAAGCCAACCACTGCTTGGTCATTTTAAGTTTCAGAATTACTTACATGTAATTGATCAGAAATAATAGGTCTATCTTTTAAGTAGAGCTGGATTTTATAAGGAAGCTTTTTCAGTTATTTTAAGTCTACTATATTACTAATTTTATATACTAAACAATAAGCTTAATTATCTGTTTGTGAATTACTTCCATAACTTTTGTAAAATGAGAATCTCTAACCATCTATCTATTGTTCTAGTTAGGTGATTCTTGGTTCAATTACATGTTTTGATATTTTCTAAGAAAGAAACTGCATTGTGGGGAATAAAGATTAATTATACATCATCTAGAATTGGTTTTGACTCTCAATATTAAAAAATGTAAAAAAATGATTGTGTTTCAACTAGATGGTATAACTCCAAGTGGTTTAGGAAAATTCACTATCACTATTTTAAAAGCCAGATTGCTCTGAACATCCTATATTTAAAATCTGTTACTTAAGTTTGTTACCTAAAATATCATATATTGTATAGTACATTAAAGAGCAATTGAATTATGCATGGTTACCAAAAATAATGTTAGCATGATCTTTTAGGGAATACATACTCCTGTTTTTAGTCTTAATCAAATTTAAATTCTATGTCAAATCTATCCTTGAAAGTCTGTTCAAAAATTTGTAGGATAGGGCTGGAGAGATGGCTTAGCAGTTAAGGCGCCTGCCTGCTAAGCCTGAGAACCCAGTTCCAATGCCTCCATCCCACTTTCAGCCAGATGCAAAGTGACACAAAGGTGCAATGCCACACTTGCCCACAAGGTGACACACACATCTGGATTTCATTCACAGCAGCTGAGAGACTGCTGGCACTCCCATTCTCTATCTGTCTCCCTCTCCCTCTCTGTCTGTCTCTCTCTGTGTCTCTCTCCAAAAATGAATGAAATAAAATAAAATAAAATAAAATAAAATAAAATAAAATAAAATAAAATAAAATAAAATAAAATAAAATAAAATAAAATAAAATAAAATAAAATAAAAATTGTAGGATATGTGTGCATTTGTATATTACTTCTATAAGTGTTACTTACATTATTATTATTACTTCCATTATAATTATGGGTTATGCACTTTCTGAGAATGCAAGATGAGAAATAAAAACAGATTGACATTCTACAGGCCCAAAATGCCTATTATAATTGGAGCTTTACGAGGAGAGCTATATCACAATCACAATCACAATCAGCATAATATCACAGGAGACATGACGGGGTTTGAGAGAGAGAGAGAGAGAGAGAGAGAGAGTCTCTAGAAACCCAAAGAACATAGGGAATTATCTTTAATAGAAGTTTGGGGCAACAAAGAAGTTCTATGCCACGTGACTGCCTATGTACTTGGAGGTAAAGTAGAGCGGGAGATAGAAAAGCCTTTGTGCAGTCAAGGTTTCTGTGGCTCTTCTGCCTGGCAATTAGTATGAAAGTGCAGGAGGATGGGGAAATAATGAATAAATACATACGAGAATATAAATCTTTAAGGTTGCCCCAGCCTGGATAGCAGTGCCACTTAAAGTGGCCACGTCTGTGTTCTAACACTTCAGACTATGAAAAACTACTACTACTACCAATAATGATGATGATGACAATGATAATAATAAACAATGGAAATAGAGGGATTCCTTTACAGAGAAGAGATGTAGAGAAGAAGTCCTATGGTAAGAAGGACATTGAGCTCATTGGATTTCTAAATCTCAACTGGTATATCACTGAAGTCATGGGTGGCTTCTTCTCAGAGTGAGTTGTCAATTGATGTTCTTGGGTCAAATACTGGTAACTGCAGGAGGTTATTGTCCATATGAGACAATGTGGTATACTGGTTGGTGATTTGGATGAGCAGAGGAAATAAGAGGGGCCTGAGCATATAAGAATAACAACTTATATTAGTTAAAATGTCCAGGATAAGTTTCTAAATCACAGTGGAATTAGATTGTTTAAATAAAAGAGTGATATTGTTAATAATTTATTTTTATTGATATTATTCTAATTTTACATTAATAATGGTGACTCCATTATCCTCCTCCCTGTCCTCCCTCTTCCAAAGGGACCCTCATCAATGGGGAATGTGGGTCATGCATTGTGGGGGTAGTCAAGATTTATGGGGGATAAGCTAAGTCTCTGTGCATAATGCTTCAACTTGTGGCTCTAACATTCTTTCCGCCCCCTCTTCGGTGAATTTCCCTGAGCCACATTGGGGTCATTTTAGTTCTGCTTCAGTGATGAGGTTTTGGGAGCCTCTGTATCTCTGGATATCTGGCTTAGTAGGAGTTGGATGTTCTCTGTGTTCATCTCCTTCAGCCTTTTTGTGGTGTTGTGATCACCCTCCCCCTGCATTTCTCTATGGTTTCGGCTGGGGCCCTGGTGAGGTGTGATTGGCTGGTCCTCCCTTCAGGTTTGTTGTCCAACTGAGAAAGGTAAGCAAATTCTTCAATGGAGAGAGAAGTTAGTGCTAGATAGATGGGATGGCTAGGTACTTTAGAGGGAATTTTATATGTATAGGCCCTCTTCTCACCCACATTTGGTGGTGAATGGAACTCACTGCTGGAACTGGGAAATAAGTCAAAACCATGTACAAAAATGAGCTCAGTCTCCAAGATAAAAGAGTGATTTTAAAGATTCTTATGACGTTAAAAACATTTGGGGCTGGAGAGGTACATGCCTACGAAGCCTAAGAACCCCAGTTCTATTCTCCAGGTCCCATGTAAGCCAGATGCACAATGTGGAGCATGTGTAGGGTTCGTTTGCAGTGGCTAGAGGCCCTGGCCTGCCCATTTTCTCCCCTCTCTCTCTCTCTCTTCCCCCTCCCTCCCCTTTCTCTGTCTCAAATAAAAAGTAATTTAAAAAGATGTCCAAACAAACAAACAACAACAACAACAATAAAAATCAATTGGCAGACATATAAAATGATTTTACTCTGGTGCAAATTTTTATGTATAAGTCTACTCTAAGAAGGAATTACCCAGAACAGGAGCTGAATAATGGAGATATTAAATTCCATATGAGAAGTTCTACCTTGGCTGTTTTTTTTATATTTTTATTTATTTTGAGAGAGAGAGTAAAAAGATGGGTACATTAGGGACTTCTGCCACTGCGAATGAACTCCAGACATATGTGCCACTTTCTACATCTGGCTTTAGGTGGGCATTGGAGAAATCAAACCTGGGCTATCAGACTTTGAAAGCAAATTCTTTTAACTGCTGAGCCACCTCTCCAGGTCAAAGATGGCTGCTTGTAACAGACTATAGACCAAGACAGAGATCTACCAAATCATGCCTCATGAATCTAATGATAAATTGGCTTAATAACACAAAAGCTAAAATTAATATTTTCAATCAAGTGTTTTCTGATTCACCAGTATTATATATTCAGTCAGAAAAGCTCAGTAACTCAGGAGGTTATATTTTGTTAGGAAGAAAAAAAAATCAGTAAATTCAGAATTGTGGGTTATAGATAAATGATATTCAGAAATCAAAGCTGGATAGGGATTGAACTAGACAGTGTGGTCAGGGGAGACTTCAATTAGAAGCTCATATATAACAGAGAATTATAGATGAGAATTCAGCCACAGAGTATCAGGGGAAAAATAGGACATGAATTCATCAAAGCATGCCACTTGTTAATCTGAAGAGGGAACAAAGAGGTAGACAAACCCATTTGAACAAACAGCATAAGGCTCAATGTTAGCTTGAAAGATGTGACGTGTAGCCAATGATATCACTAATCTGAAGTTATTTCACATGTTTTCCAAACATCGTAATAACCTGCACAAAAGCATGCAGGTTTTCCATGCTCTAGTAATTATAGTGGTCATTATTATTCAAATGTCACCAGAAATTATAAATTGTTCACAATAAGGATTTCCACCTTAATACTTTAATACAACCAAATTTTACCTCCTCTAGGTGATTATTAAATGTCAGTTTCTGAGACATTATTTTAATTAGTATTTTTATAGAAAAGCAATTCTAGACTCTACTCAAAGTTAAAGAATTGAGAAAAGGAGGTGTCACACAGGTTTAACAAAGCAATTATTTTGTCTGAATCTACGCCATATCTTCTCTTCCAACCCTGTTCATTGGCAGTCTCTATGGGTTTCTAGAGTAAGGTATGAAGCTAATGTTCCTTCTGCCAGTAACAAAAACAGCCCATGTTTAGCTTGAAAACCTTTACCATAAGTTAGATTGTACATTGTACTATTATTGTTACCTCCGAATTTCATATGATTATAACTATCTAAATCTGACCATCAAAATACAAATTTCACAATAAGATATGTATGTAAACATGCTGGTATGGAATGCAAAAAAAAAGTTTCAAACTTAAACAAATGTTATCTCTTCCACCGGTTTGCTGAAATTGTCACATATTAGCAACTTGTTTAGGCACCATTTATGACATTTGCTTATATCATTGAATTTATTTACATTTTATCAATTATTATTTGATGAAAGAAATAAAAATTTTCATCTTTTTCCTAATAGCAATCCTGTAAGCACTTAATATGTAGTAAGAAATATAGCCACATGGTAGTAAAATATAATAATGTTGACTTAATGATTGATACCTATAAGAATGTATGACTTGGAATGGAGAGATAGCTTAGCAGTTAAAGCACTTGCCTACAAAGCTATAGGACCCAGATTTGATCCCCAAGGACCCACATATGCCAGATGCACAAGGTGGCTCATGCTTCTGGAGTTTTTTGGCAGCAGGTAGAGTCCCTAGCATGCCCATTATTTCTTTCTCTCTCTGTTTCTCCCTCCCCCTCTCTCTCAAAAAAAAATTAAATAAAACTAAAATATTGTTAAGAGCACATTCATTATATGCATTCATAATAGTTATTGTCACATTTATACATTGATAGTAATATATTATAGGTCTTAGATGCTGGTTCAATTAGATTACAATAAAATTATCATACTAAATGCATTAAAGTCAGGAAAATGGAAAGATAAGAAAATAACTGCATTTATTATTATTATTATTACTTCTTGTGATTGTCTATTCAGGAAACCAAAGAGAAATGTGAAGCTTTCAACATAGAGTGTTCAACAACTTCTCAGTTTAATTTGAACCACCAATTTTTAGGAAGTACTCTCACATCTAGTATAAAATATTGAAAGAATTCTTAAAATTATATTATTTTGACACAGCAAAACACATAAACTGCTGAGAGGTAAATACAATTATTTGTGCAATACTCATGAATAAAATATTTTGGAAATATATAGAGAAGTCATAAATTGACAGAAGGATAAGAATACTCAATAATAGGAAGAATTAGTATGAGAAGTTGTGATTTGTGGTGGATTAAATGTAAAATGCCTTCCATATGCTCATGTGCTTAAATACTTGGTCCCTAGTTTGTGGAATTGCTTGGAAGGGCTGTGGGATCTTTTGGTGGTGAGTGTTCCCAGAGGAAGTAAGTCATTTAGGCTGAGTCTTGAGTTGTTTTTTAGTTGGGTCCCATTTTTTCTCCGGTTTTGTTTTTATACTGTGAATGCAATGTGACCGTCTCTGTAGTCATGTCTTTTCTGTCATAGCAACCCCAACATGATAAACTTTAACCTTGAAACATAAGCTGAAATGAATCATTTCCTTCTTTTAGCTAAAAATATTTTAAAGAACTGTGCTTCTTTTAAAATTGTCAGGTCTTTGCTCAAAGCAAAATAACACATATATCATTTCTCCCTTACGTAATCAATGCAAGGAAATTTTTATCAAAGAGCTGAGGAATTGATTCATGTTAAGAGCCACAGATTAGTTAGACCACATATTTTCACTTCCTTGTGAGTAATTATTACTAACAAGAACATATAGGTTGCTAGAGTCAGTGTTAAAATGCCAACAATTTGGGCTAGAGACATGGCTTAATGGTTAAGGCACATGCCTGCCAAGCCTAAGGGCCCTGGTTCGATTCTTCTGTTCCCACATAAGCCAGATGTACAAGGGGCACACACATATGGAGTTCATTTGCAATGGCTAGAGGCCCAGACATGCCTATTCTCACTCTCCCTCTCTCTCTTTCCTTCTCTCTGTCTCTAATAAATAATAAAAAATAAAATCTAAAAAAATGCCAACAATTTGATAGACAAAATGACAAGAATTGTCTCACTTAGGTTGGAACATTCAGAAGTCACTTATTCTCCATACCTTGATGACCTGTGTTCATTTTCCACCACTGCCAGATGTAAAAAGAAACTGCTCAGACAAAAGGTGAGAGAAGTGCTAGTATGTGGTCATGAAGACAAATACAGGAAATTTAGTGAGAACAATATATCCATGTAGCCAAAGAGTCAACACTTGCCATCAACTGACATTACTAAAGAAATAAAACTAGACATTACTTCTGATACTCAGCGTTAGTCTAAATAAGAAAATTCACTTTAAGTTAATATGATTTTGTCTATATCAAAGCAGGAAGGTTTTAATGATGTGAAATATTATATCTTTGTAAGACTGGAGCAAATACAACTTAAAAATAATTTTGGAGGGTGTGGTAATTTGAATATATGGCCCCCAATATATTCAGTGTTTTATTAGTTTGTAGACCTGGCTGGAGGCAGTGTCACTGGGCAGATCTTAAAGTGTGGTGGTGGGTTTGAGATTCCATTCTAAAGATATGAAATGTGTGCCTAGCTGGAGTTCCTGAAGTGTGCTGTGCTGTGTGGCTTTTGGCTTTTCTCTCTGTGTCTGGTCTTATAAGAGCAGGCTAGCTTCTTCTGCCATTATGGAACTTCCCCTGTATCTGTACGCTTCAGTAAATATCCCTTCCTCCATAACTGTGCCTAGTCTGGAAGTGCATCTCAGTGAACCTGAAGCTATCTGCTACAGAGGGAGTCATGCTGTATTAATAATTCTAATACATTTGATAATATACATGCTCAGTAACATGGGTACATTCAACATGCTTGAAAAAATTGTGGAAAATTTATCAAAAATAAATATGTAATAATAGCAGTAGTAATAATATTTTTTATTATGGTGAGTGTTATTTCTTCAGTTTTGCTTTTGTTGTGGTATTTTTTTGTTGTTGTTGTTATTATCCATTTGGTAAAATACTCTTTTTGAGGAAATTGAAGGTAAACATATTGGAGGAAGAAAGATAATAAATTTTATCATTTGGTAGTAACTTCATATATTGATTTGAAGCATAAACTTAGTAATTGAAATCCATAAGTCAAAACTACAAATAGTATTTCAAAGGGCATAGAATTTGGGAAGAGGACACTCTCCAAGAGCTGCACTGGATTCCTTTGCTTAATCATTTTGTTTTCTTTCTTTCTTTCTTTCTTTCTTTCTTTCTTTTTTTCTTTTTTTTTTTTTTTTTTTTTTTTTTTTTTTTTTTGGTTTTTCGAGGTAGGGTCTCACTCTGGTCCAGCCTGACCTGGAATTCACGATGTAGTCTCAGGGTGGCCTCGAACTCATGGCAATTCTCCTACCTCTGCCTCCCAAGTGCTGGGATTAAAGATGTGTGCCACCACGCCCCGCCTCATTTTGCTTTCTTGAGACAGACTCTCACTTGGTCTGGAAACCACTACATAGCCAAGGAAGGCATTCAATTAACAATCTCCCTGTCTGTGGTGGTTGGAGTATAAAATGTTTCCCTTAGCCTTTTGTGTTTATGGGTAATTCTCATACTCAGTCCCCAGCTGGTGGAGCCTTTGGGAGGTTGAGACTTGCTGTAAGAGGTTTATCACTCAGGGCAGGCCTGGAGGTTTTCAGGGTCCAGCCCCATTTGGTGTTTATAGCAATCTCATTCTTCCTGCTTCCTCCCTTCTGATGTGACAAAATGTGAAGTCCAATTCTCTGCTTCTGCTGCAGTGGCTTTGCCATGATGAAGGTTCCCATCAATCGAAAGTCAACATAAGACATCCTCTTCCATAAGCTGCTACGGTCCTAGCTATGACAAAGTAAGTGCTACACTATACATACCTCTCACATTATGGGATTATGTGGTGGTTTGATTCAGGTGTCCCCCATAAACTTAGGTGTTCTGAATGCTAGGTCCCCAGCTGATGGAAATTTGGAAATTATAGGCTCTTAGCAGGAGCATATTGTTGGGAGTGGGCTTATGGATGTTATAGCCAGCTTCCTTTTGCAGTGTTTGACACATTCTCTTGTGCTGTTATGTAACTGATATTGGCCAGGGCGTGATGTCAAGACATCATTTTACCCTAAAATCATGAAGGTTCCTCTTGAGTCTGTAAACCAAAGTAAACCCTCTATTCACACAAGCTGCTCTTGGTCAGGTGTTTCCTGCCAGCAATTCAAACCTGACTGCAACAGTAAAGTTGGTACTGAGAAGTGGAATTGTTGCTAGACACCTGAGTGTGTGGCTTTTGGCCTTTTGAAGCTGATTTTTGATGAAGGAACAAGGAAGAATTCGAGATCTTGGCCTGAGAGAAGCCTTGAAGCATTGCAAGGACAGCTTAATGCAGTAAGAACTATGGACTGTGAGGTTTAGCTTACAAGGGTGAGAAATAGCTATGTCTAGACAGGGCTAGAAGCAGTTTGTGTGAAAGGCTTGCTATTATACCTGTGTCCTGAGAACTTGTGCAGGGTTGCTTTTCATAGAAAAGGATTAGTGTGAGCATGAGGATAAGGCACAGAAAAAATGAAATCTTTGGGCTAAAACTTTCAGCTGAAATTGTATGAGTGATTACAACCATCAGGATTGGGCCAGTGACCTTCATTGGGACAACAGGAAGAATGAAAACTCTTTAGAAGGGACTGAATGCTGAAGGAGTGTCCTGTTCTTCAAAGTCAGCTTTATCACAACCACCCCACAATCCCCTGGATTAACAAATTTGCAGCCCACCTGGTTTAGTGGAGTATAACAATTTCAGGAAAGAGAGGGTCATTGAATTTGCAACAGGGTTTTCTATTTTGGAAATGGCCAATGGCATTGTGAAGCAGGCTTGTTGGATTACCTGCTTGGAGACTCAATGGAGCCATAAGAATGAATTGTGAGTTGCAGTGAAGATCCCAGTGGAGATGCCAGGACTGTGGGATGGCTGCCAAGGAGTGCTGCTGGCACCAGATAAAGTTTTCCAGGACTGTGAGTAGCCTAGCTGGAGGGGCGGAATTGGAACTCCAGAGACATGTTACTGGTTAGAATTATCAGACTTGGAGACTTGACACTGGTTAGTTACTGGACTTAGAGCTATAGAGCTTGATGTGTGTCCTGGTTGTTTTTAATATTGTATTGGTTGAATATTTCTTTGCTATGCCCAATGCCATCTTTTGCAGTGTGAATGCTTATTCTGGGCTATTAGTATTAGTATTAGTATTGGAGCTCAGTTAAAAGACTTTGGACTATGGGGATGTTTGAACATCATTGGGATTGATAAAAACAATGGTGGCTTTTAAGTTGGGCTAAAAGCACTGTATTTTACATCATGGATAGCTCAGTTTATGGGGGCTAAGGGAGGAATGCGATAGGTTGATTCAGATTTTCTCCATAAACTTAGGTGTTCTGAATGCTAGGTCCTTAGCTGATGGCAAATTGGGAATTAAAGCCTCTTGGATGCAGTTTATTTATTTATTTTTTTTTTGGGGGGGGGCAGGCTTAGGGATGTTATAACCAGCTTCCTTCTGACAGTGTTTGGCACACTATCCTGTTGTGTTATCTAACTGATGTTGGGCAGGAGGTGATGTCCACCCTCTGCTCATGCCATTGTTTTCCCCTGAAATCATGGAACTTCCCCTAGAGTCTGTAAGGCTGAAATAAACACCCTTTTTTCCCTCAAGTTGCTCTTGGTCAGCTGTTTTCTGCCAGCAATATGAACCTCACTACAACAGATTAGATGCGTAAATTTCTAGATCTTGCTTGGGTTTCTTCTATATTATTGCATTATTTTATTTTTAATATTTATTTATTTATTTATTTATTTATTTATTTATTTATTTTACTCTCTGGGTGGTGCAGTTAAGTCACTGGCCTGTGACACTTAGGACCAGGTTTGATTCCCCAGAACCCATGTAAGCCTGATGCACAATCTGGCATCTAGAATTAGTTTGCTATGACTAGAGGCTGTGTTGTGCTTATTCTCTCTCTCTCTCTCTTACTAAGTTCTCAAATAAACTATTTTTTAAAATGTACTCTCATTTTTCTAGGAAGCTCTCCTCATCAAACAATTATATGATACTTTCTGAAACTTATTGATTCAGTCTTTTCCTTCATTATATAAGAATAAATGTCCTTTAGTAATCATTCTTGTGAAAACTTGGATTTGAACATTCATAAGCATGCAATTACTTGTGTTCAGATTCCAAACACTTCACACATCCTCAGCCTTGAGATAATATCTACTATATTTCTAAGCTTATAAATTTCCAAAGAATAATGTTTCCACATCCTTTAATTTTTCTTTAAAACCCATGTGCATACTCTTATTTTCTTAAATTTTATCTCCCATCAGATGAATATATGTGGTTACCATTTACTTCCTCGCTTCTAAATCATATTAAGAATTATTCAGCAGGGTGTGGTGGTGCACGCCTTAAATCCCAGCACTCGGATGCAGAGGCAGGAGGATCTCTGAGAGTTCGACGTCACCCTGAGACTACATAGTTAATTCCAGGTCAGCCTGGACCAGACTGAGACCCTACCTTGCAAAACCAAAAAAAAAAAAAAAAAAAAAAAAAAAAAAAAAGAAATTATTCTATTCACTTTTACCTGTTAGTGTACATCATGATTCAAAAAATAATACATTTTTAGGAAATAGTTTCTCATTAAAATAATCTTCATCTTTTTCCTGGGAAGATGGTGTCTGCCTAACCTCACCTCATCTCGTGGGGAAACAAAGGCCCTTAAGCAAAGGCCCTTAGGGTTTTGCTAATTCTAGTAGGCTTCCAGGGGGAGGATGTGGAGGAGCAAAATAGGGAATCCACTGATTCCCATGCTCTTAAGTAGCCCACCAGTTCCCCAATCCCCTCAAGCGGCTGTCCTAGCTGTCTGAGCTGGAGATCCCTCTTGCACTAAGGCAGTCCAAGTGGATCCAAGATAGCAGGCTAGGACATCTGCCCCAGGCTTTCCTGCCATGGCACAGAGCTCTACAGGTGTTATAGCAGTCCCACTCACATGTACCACCTTAGCCTTTCTGAGCTCCTCATGTGATCATGGTCCCAGTGTCTGGTCCTACACTAACTAGCCTTTCTGAGCCCTTGCATGATCCCTATCCCATTCGCTGCTACCCCCCACCCCTGAACAGGGATCCAGTACAGCACGTCAGTGTCCCCGCCCTAGCCTTTTTGAGCCCCTCATGTGTGATACCCATCCCGTTCGCCACTACCCCCTCCCACCCTCAAACAGGGACCGAGGCCAGCAGCGCCACCCCCCAAATCCAGGCCAGCAGGACAGTGTCCCACACTCTAGGCTTTTTGAACCATTGTGATGGGCAGACCACAGCAAAAAAGGAATAGCATGAAAAATCCTATTATGTTCATCCACACCCTCCCACTGGAAGCCTACTAGAGACAGCAAACCCCTATAAAACCCCCTGGAACTTTAAGGGTCTGGCCTTTTCTTCCCTGTAAGGGGAAGTGAGGTTAGGTGGATGCCATCTTGAGCAGAAGCCACTTTTTTTTAAGAACACTGTAGGAAGATTTCATATTTCTTTTCAAATACCTCCTTTCATTATGATGCCTAATTTAGTGTAACAGTATTTTTATTTATTAATTAATTTTAACCTCAATTACTTCTGCTTTCATGTTTACACTGTTTTCAGATATTGAAATTGCCACCAAAATTAACACACACACACACACACACACACACACACACACACACACACACACACATATTTTCTGGAATAAACTTTGCATTTTGAGATGGAGGTATAACATAGGTTCCCAATTCTGAAACCAGAAAGATAAAAAGAAGAAAAAGAAAATAAATGGATAAGCAAGAGTTGGGCAATTGATGGTAAAAAAAGAAAAAAAAAAGAAAATATAAACAATACAACAAAAAGCTTTATATAATTTGGTAATTTGGAAGTTAAATTAGAATATTCTTTATCTGATCTGATAAGCACAAAATTTATAGTAATTGATGAAATGGATTCTTCACTGAAATTTAAAAGTACTTTATATATGTATATATATATATATATATATATATATATAAAGAGAGAGAGAAGTAAGAATAAAGATAAAGCTTGGTTATAATTTGATGGTTCTCTTAAGACCAAGTTGATTCTGTGTATGAGGATACTAGTAAGGGAATTTAGTCTTGCAAAAGCCTCAAAATAAGATTTTCTTTTCTAAACTTGTTAATATCAAGATGCTTTTTGATTTATATGTCACATATAAAAACAAACCCCTTTTGTTCAAGTCTAACAATTTCCACCTATCATTATTCAGAAAGAATATAACATCATATTTAGCTAAAAGTAATTTTCTCATATGTATACCTTTGTTTAAAACCAACATATATTAAATAATAAACATAAATAGAATTATTCAATTTATATATTTATAATGTTCTAACACATTTTTATGTGAATTCAATATCAAAAGGAACTAAAAAGAATAAAAACAGGTCTGTGGAAAATGATCAGCACTATATAGAATAAGTAAACACATCGCATAGAAAACGTAAGAAGCCTATTCATTCTAGCAAGGTGAGTTTATTATCATTATAGTTATTATTATGTCTAGGTAACATTGCATAGAATTTTCTTTTGTTTTGTTTGTTTTTTGAGGTAGGGTTTCACTCTAGTCCAGGCTGACCTGGAATTAACTATGTAGTCTCAGTGTGGGCTTGAACTCACAGCGATCCTCCTACCTCTGCTTCCAGAGTGCTGGGATTAATGGTGTGAGCCACCACGCCCAGTTATTGCATAGGAATTTAAAGGGGATATTCACTGAGAAAATTAGAATTGAACTAAGTCTTTATTTGACACATGGTAGGATATACATAAAGGAAAAGAAGCTATATTCAGTTTTTATTCAGTTTATTAAAAGCCCAAATAATATACACATGTGAGAGACTCCTTAATAAATATGTGAAACTGTCAGCTGTGAAAATGTACCTAATTATTTTGGTGACAGCCTCCCCTCCCTCCCCAGAGATTGCATTTAGACTACAGATTAAATCTTTAGATACCATTTTTATTGGATACACCAAAATTGCATTACTTCACAAGTGATCACACTCCCTTTGAGGTGTTTGAATACAGAATTTAATTAAAGAGTATCACAATGAGGTAATCAATATTCTCTCCCACTGAAGGTATCAACATACACACAGCAGACATTCCCCTTTGGAGAAAAAAAAAAAAAAAAGGAAAAAAAAATCCTTTCCAATTGCATGGCTTTATTTTTGCAATTTTTTTCTCATCACTTTTCCAGCATTTGAGCAAATAAGCTAATAAAGATAAAAGGGAGCTGTATTGCTGACCAAAAGCAGTCAGTGGTTGACAAAAACCAATTTATTCAAATCAACCTCCAGAAACTATGTTTAATGATTTTCTGGTAGGGCATGGTGGTGTACAATTTTAATCCCATCACTAGGCAGGCAGAGGTAGGAGGATAGCTGTGAGTTAGAGGCCAGCCAGAGACTATATACAGGTCAGATTGGACTAGAGTAAGACCCTACCTCAAAAGAACAAAAAACAAACAACAACAACAGCAACAAAAAGGATTTTCCGTTGAAATTACATTTTCGAAGAATCTTTGAATGTTTCTGTTAACCTCTAGGTCAATTAAGTGTAACTGACAAATTAAAGATTGAGTCAAGGAGTTTGGCCTCACAGTAAACTGTCTACATGAGTATGGATTTTACTGTATGTAGAAAACTTGAATCTAAAAATTGATTTGCAGAATGTCCTAAAGAGGGGTTAGTATGCACCTCATAAATGACCAATTAAAAATGAAGTTTGTAATA
The DNA here is from genome assembly GCA_036365145.1 of Orientallactaga sibirica. NCBI lineage: Eukaryota > Metazoa > Chordata > Mammalia > Rodentia > Dipodidae > Orientallactaga > Orientallactaga sibirica. Next base: position 28,768,527 of record JAEOAD010000024.1, read on the forward strand.
CAAGTCCAGTTAGTTGATGCTACACTGTGCTTTTTGTCATTATAGACTGTCTACATTTAATTATTCTCTGCCAATTCTTAACTAAACATAGAAATTATCACATTCTGGGAATAAAATTAAGGCAATTACATATGTACTAATATATATTCTGCTGTGCAATAACTGTACTGTTATTGCACAATAGGTTCACAATAGATGTTTGACAACTACAACGCCACTTTTTCCCAAGGCAACTAAGGAACAAGCCGTTGTCTCTTTCATTCCACTTTCTTCCCCCATTACCTTCCTCTCTTTTCTTCTTCTTTTCTTTCCTCCCCTCAGAAACATGAACAGAATCACTGATTTTATTAAATTTATTAAATTACTTAAAACAATGCCAACCACTTAGTAAAGACCATGAAGGTCACCTGATTCCCTTCATCTGAACTTGACATGATTGCTAAGGGCATTCTGAGAGTAGATGGTGATGTTTTTCCTAAGGATATTCTGAGCGTATATGATGGTCTAACATCATGGCTGCTCTGCACAATTGCATTGTATATTAAAATGGAAATATACATCTCCTGTTGTTACAATCACCTACTTTATATGATTGCTAATGTAATTTAAATTTTTCAGAATAATTTTTTTCTTGTAAGAAGTATCTTTATTAAATTAGCCCTTGATTGCCTAAAGCATAGAATATTCTTTGTTACATTTTAGTAGTTTGTTAAATAAACCTATTCAAATATATAGTTTGTATTGAAATCAAGCTCACTATACATTTCCTATAGTGTCTGTCCCTCTCTGTCTCTTTCATTACAAACCATAAGCACAGAATATATTTCAACTTACTCTAGCATATTTCCTATAAACTTTATTAAAAGTCATAAGAAGTGTACTTATCAAAGGACTAGGTTACATGATGACAATTTCTATACTGAGAAAATACAGTCCAATGTCATTTCAAGATATATGAAAATAGTATGAGATACATCAATGGCATTTCAAAACAGCATGTAAAATTCAATTTCAGGGTATAAACATAAAATATATACTTGATAAAAATACAAATCACATATAAGCCTGCCATGTGCTTTTGCTTCTTTCCCCAACTAAATAAAAATGTTCATTGTAACAATAAATAAATAACTACATTGTATAGTGGGGTATGACTTGTTGATCAGGTTCCCATTTTATTAAACTGCCTTGATTAATAGTCATTTTAATAAGCATTACTGTTTTTCATAGTTTGAATTATATAAATATGTCCAGATATTTAATTATGAAATACATTGCAATATTAAAACTTCCTGAATTACATGAAACACTTTTTCTAGGTAATTTCTGATTTTAAATTTGTTCTAATGATGCTTTTCCATTTTTGTCATATTATCAGAAGAAGAAATAACAGGTGGTGGTGTCCTTTTAAATGGCTATTAAGGAAATGGTTTAATAAAATTATTAAAATATGGTGTGATATCAGACAGAAATATATTGAAAGCTGTCTTCATCAATTATTAGCTATACTTTGAACTCCAGTTTCTTTGACTCTGAAATGTCCAATGTTATAATAATGCTTTAATCCAAAAGCTACTTCAAAGATTTAAAAAATAATGAAAAATAAATTCTTTTCTCAGTAAATGGTTTAGAAAGTAAACAATTTTGAATGAATAATATTATATCCATTAGATTATTGATTATAAGAATCTATTGTGTGCTACCAAATAGTCCATTTATTTTTCTCTGTGACAACCAGCTTACATTTTAAGAATGTGAGATTATTATTGAAGAATTACATTCCATGTTTGAGTATGCAGTAGCCCAATCATCATTTTTTAAATGTCTGTGGAACTGAGCATTCTAAAGGAGAAAGGTGTTTAATGCCTCTGTCCCTGAGGTCTTATTTTAGGCCAAGGGAGACAACGGGAGGCTCTTTCACAGAATGAAGAAGCAATGGTGTCATTATTCCCTCAGAGCATATGAGAAATGTTAGATGATATAATGGGAGAACCATAGACAAATGATACCAAAGTTATATAACACTCTGAGAATCTCACTTGTCACTAGCCTCTAGCATTGTCCATTTCAGATGGCTTTATTTTCACACCCATCTGGAGTAGTCTCTGCCCTTCCCTCTTTTGCTCACCTTCTCTCACTGCTTGGCATGGGAACTTACATCTGATATTTGAGGCACACAAGATATTTGCCAAGAATGCAAATTTTTGTGTATTCATACGACAACCTCAAGTATTTATGACTATTTTTCTTTCCTCAATCTCTGACCAAGGGGAGAACAAGACCTGATGAATGTCAAGTAACTAGGAACCGTGAATACCAAGTTGGTATAAGTGACACAAGAGAGTTGAATTATTGAACATAAATGGATCATGTCAGCAAAGGATTGTGACTGGAATATGTTACAGTTTATGCTCTTTTTTTTCTTTCTAAATAATCAGAAAAGGGAAAAAATACTGCCAGAATGTTTAAATTATATATTTAAATCAAAACAATAATTTATTCCAAACCAAATAAAGCCAATACATTGTAGTCTAGCTTGATTACTTAAAATTCAATCTGTCATTACATTTATATACTATTTACTTTCAGTTCTATATAAATATTTAAATTTTGACTTTATGACTAACAAGATATTGAATCCCACAAATAAATAAAACCTTATTGATACAATTCAATGAATTCGTGTTCATGTACATTTAATGTTTTCATTATTCTAATAAAGTAGTTATTTTTACTATATTATAAAAGTAGGAGGATGATTTCAGTTTCTGAAAATGCATTTCGTTATGGTTATTCAAAATGCATATTTATTCACATGTTCATTATTAATTACTTTCATAATGTTCTCATTTATTCATTCATAGTGCAGACAAGATTTTGAAGTTTTATAATAAACTTATACAATATATATGACTATTATATTATATATAATTATGTAGTAGTCTTATTTGTGCAACTTTAACAAATTTTGGAGCCTTTTCCACATAAATGATCTTCAGTCTAAAAAGAGAAGTAGAGTGAAAACACAAAATAAATATTCTGTAATGTGGATAAATTAGAACAATGTGAAATGCAAGACTAAGAAAAATGGTTAATTAGATACCTTTACGTGAAAAGGTCTCTCCATGCTCTGTCTCAGAAACATATGGTGTCTTCAGCAAAAGGGTCTTAGCTTTTGCTTCAGGTGGGTAATCAAGTGCCTGACAGAAAGCTGTCTTGATTTGGGGACCTTGCAGATCTCTCCAATTCATAGCCTGGATTTAAACCTTTAAAAGTATATATTTTTACATTAAATCTGCAACTATCAGCCAACTCATTGCTAAAACAATGTGGAATATTGTTTAGGTTGATTGATATAGTGAGTCTTGTAAAACCTTAATTCCTCTACAGAACTTAACATAAGGCAACGGATTGAGAAGATTTACAGATTTATGTCTAAGCTTGGATAAGTGAGTCAAATAGTGAGATGTTGCAATACACACAAATTTCCAGGAATCAGGAATTTTCCATCTAAGCTTTAGATTTAATCCAAGCATTCAAATCTCATTAAATTAGAAAACAATCATTATGAACACTCTACTTAAACTTTGAATATATTTTTCTTCCTTTATTAGGGATATTCTCAATGATAATGATGAGATGACAAATGATACAAAATATTTTGGTTTATAGAAATTTGTTAGCACAATTTCAAAGTAAGTGATAATTATAACAGATTAATTATCAATTATAACATATGATTAAGTGTCATTTAAGTTATAATATCAATATTAACACAGAAAAATTGAATTATAAGTAGACAGATAAGACCCCTAAAAATGCAAGTAGAAAATATTTCTTTTTTTTTTAAAGAAAGATCGTATTTATTTATTTATTTGTTTGTTTATTTATTTATTTGGCAGAGAGAAAGAGGGGGAGAGAGAGAGAGACAGAGAGAGGGAGAGAGAGAATGGATACGCCAGGGCCTCCAGCCACTGTAAATGAACTCCAGATGCATGTGCCCCCTTGTGCATCTGGCTAACATGGGTCCTGGGGAATCAAACCTGGGTCCTTTAGCTTTGCAAGCAAATGCCATAACCGCTAAGCCATCCCTCCAACCCAGTAGAAAATATTTCTGAAAATAATCTGAGAGTGAGGTGATACTCACTGAAAAGCAAGACTTATTAGACATTTTTGTGAAAATGAATGAGGGTTATCTAAGAAATCAATCCTGGAAGTTGAAAGTTAATGAACCTCACTAAGATGAGTAAAGATTCCTTCCGTCTTTAATATATTACTTATAACATATTTAAAATAAAGCAGATGACAGTAAATAGCAATATTATCAGAAATTTATCTTTAAAGTTTTATGACATCAAAATTTATCATCCAGTGAAATTCTCATTAATAGAGTTAACAAAGTATTTGTATAACTACTGGACCTAAACATATGTGATTCATAAATATGTGAAAATAACCAAGTATGTGAAAAGCAAATTTGGTATAAACTGAGAGTGATAATTTACAATTGGCCAAGACATGGCATAAATGAAGCAAAATTTATCATTAAGATAGTAAAATACAGAATTTAACCAATTTTTGTTCGTAATTTTGGAAGTAAAATGAACTTAACTGATAAGTAAAACTCTCTATCCCTTCTCTGTTTTTCTCTGTTTATCTCTGTTTATATATAATTATATATATAATTTCATATATCAGTGATGCTGGTGTAATTATTCACCCAAGTTTATCCTATAATCAATCATGTAAGGAAAATTAAAAAAAAAAAAAAACAAAAAGAAAAGAGGACAGAAAGATGTGCCTATCTGATTACCTGCCTTAGGCAAAAGCTAAGACTATTGCTGAAAACACCATATGCTGCTGACACAGAGCATGGAGAGACCTGGTGGAATTCAGAAGAAAGCCAGTCGCCAGAAAGTTAGCCTGTCTCGTGCTGTAAAGTGCTACATAAGAGTCTGGGAAAATGGCCAGCAACATCTGAGCAACCAGTGGTCTAAGCTACTCAGAAGCAAACACCATGACCGGATATACATGCCAGTGCAATAGTGGCACACAGCCTCAGTGGGGAACCAATAGTTTTCTGATTGCCTGAGAGATCTGCTCAATGCAGAGGAACCCATATCTAGAATTGGGAACCAGATCAGAATCCTATGAAGACAAAGATTATGTTCTCCAGTGTGAATCTCTCACTAGTCTTTGGCTAAAAGAGGGGTTACCCTAAATTAATAATGCTTATCCCGTTTAAACTATTCTGACTTCACTATCTGTTGGAGAATGTGTTCTTTTTTTGTCAGAAGGTAGTGAGACTGGAGGAGATAAACTACCCCTCCTACTTTAGCCAAGCCATAGCTGACACCAAAGAGGAACTGGGGAGATGAGCAAGAGTGCTACTTCCAGGCTGTTCCTGATAATCAGCACCAGGGTGTAGGAGACAGACCCTGAGGACACTCAGCACCTACCAAAGTAGATATCTAGAGGCTCCTAAACGTCATCTCTGAAGCAGACCTAAAACTAACCACAGCTCAGGGGGTTTTGTGGAAGAGGGGGCAGAAACATTGTAAAAGGCACAAGTTAGACATTATGCCCAGAGATATTCCCTCCCCCTGCCCCAAATAACTGACCACTGTTCCCACAATGTATAAACCACAAACCATGGGGAATACCTACAACCCCAAAGAGGAATGTCCCCAACAGAATAGGGGCAGTGACAAGGGAAGAGGGTACTGACACATGATATATCCATACGAAACATCTTGTTAATACCAACAACACTAACAACAACAACAACAACAATAACAATAATAATAATAATAACAATAATTATTTTAAAAAGAAAGATGTGCCTATATGAGGAACTGGGGAGATGGTTTAGAGATTAAAGGCACTAGTTTGAAAGACATGACTATGGGTTTACAAATAAGCATCTCAAAGCTAGCTTGATTTTTCACTTCCAAAATGTGATGTAAATATACAGTAATGTGAAACTTTGAAAACTTCTCCATGACGCTGCTTAAATAAGCATGTATACAGACCAAGACAAAACAGAGTATCAGGACACAGATTTCTGTGCTATATAGCTCTTGCCTGTATTAGTATAATGTTTAAAGTGATCACTGGTATGTGTCAGGAACCCTGATGAGAGCTCTTTGATCTCTAAAGCTTTAGAGCTGAAAAGATTTTGAAGCCCTTGTCAGCAGCAGCAGGGAGAAAGGTGCCATCCTCTTTGATTTCCCTTTGATATTTGCCCTCTTTATAGTCCTATGCACTCAGATTTTATGGGATCATGAATTAATATACTGGGGACAATATGATGGACTGAAATTCCATGAAAATATTCATAAATTTAATATTGTATAATGATTTTGGTTTCAAATTACTAAAATCTAAGTTGTGTTTAAAAATCCAGCTTTTCTTATATTACATGCCATTTTGAGTAGCTAGAAGCAATCACAGAGTTCATTATCACAATGATAGTACTGTGGCAATGCTGAACCGAAGGAACACTGTTTATTTTCTAAATAATCAGTGATGCAATGTGAATAAAACAAAACATAACAATGTATTAACAAAATGCATATTACTAAGTGAATTTACTCCCTGAATTTTATTTCCAAAATTCAATGAGAATTGATACAAACAGGCTATACAAATTAAAATTCAATATAACAATAATTAGAATTAATATAACAATTCAGTATAGCAATTAGAATTCAATATAACAATATAAGCTTAAAACATTAAAAGACAGCATAATAGAAGTTCATATTTCTGTCCTTAATATACTTGAATTTCAGCAAGGTGAAAAAATTCTAAAAAGTCCAAAAACAACACATCACTTTATCTAAAATATATTCTATAGAAAATGTAATGCATTCATTTTCTTATGAATTTTAAAATTTATTTATATTTTTTGTATATGATTGTCTGTGCCTGCATATGGCACAGCATGCATTTGGAGGTGAGAGGACAACTTTTAGGTCTGTTCACACCTCATAGGAGTCAGGGTTTCTCTCTTGGTTGCCTCAGTGTGCTGCTGGTCATTGCTATGTTTGCTTTGAGCTTCATGGAGATTGTCCTGCCTCTACCTCTCATGTTGATATCAGTATAATGGGATCACAGAAACATGGGCTTTTTACATGGTATCTAGAAAGGCCTGAATTGCAGTACTTGGGCTGGATTGGTCCACACTTTATCCACCAAGACATCTCCCAACCAAAGACATTGCATTCTTAACCATGTAAAGTTAATCTCTTCTCAACACCAAATGTAAAATTACTCCCCTGTTTGCCTTTTTGCTCTAATCCTCTTTATGTATTCTTCCCACATAATTTTTTCACAATATCTAACCAAATTATTATTTCTAATATCTTTATTATAATCCATATTATATAAAATCAGACTTTAAAACACAATGTTTTTTTTTTTAAATATAAGCATTTTACTATGTATATATCAAAAAAGAAACACATATACACATCATCCGTGACAGATGTGAAGCCTAAGATTAACAGCCATAAAAACACTGCTGATTAACAATTACATTATGAAAAACATAGTATTATTCAAAGTGTTGTGCTAACAGATACTGCAGTCAGAAATATATGTGAGAATTAGCTTCCAAATAGAAGCCCAAAGATTGTGACATCATGGTCTAGTTCAGTAACTTTTGCTGCAGTCTTTTCCTATGCAATATCAGCTACACCAGGCTACTGATACATGATTTCCATCATGCCACCCAAAGTGTTCTGCTCTTTGTGCCATGCTAATCAGAATAATCTGAGATTGTTGCATTTTAAAGGAAATAGAGTACCAAGGAGATGGCTCAATGGATAATGTGCCTGTCTTGCATGTATGAGGACTGGAGTTCAGAGCCCTACACTTTTATTAGTAGGGTGTGCAGAAAAGCCCACCTGCAACCCAAGAACTGTAACCCTGAATGGTGACAAGATTCCTGGGACAAGTGGGCTACTTCCACTTGCTGAATCAGTTGACTTTGGGTTCAAGAGACAGAATTTGCCCTGTAAATAAAGTAGAGAGTGATCTAGGAAGAAACCCAACTTCAACCTCTCTGCTCTATATGCACATATTCACCCCCCACATGTGCCCACATGCCTATGAATACATGCATACACACCATGTATGTGCATAACACACATGTTCACCAAGAAAGAGAAAATAAATGAAATTATGAAATATATCTTCTTCATTATAACTTTTATTCAACATATTGATAAATTTTATTTATTCTTTCAAGAAAAAATAGTTTTATCCTATTGTGTTACACTAATTCTAAATCTATCTTTTTAAGGAAAATTGGACATTGACTAACATTTTTAGCATTGTGAAAAGATAAGGCCTTTTTAATGTCTATATACATTTTTACAATTAACATGTCAGTTCCTTCCTTTCATAATAGGTGCCAGAGATAAAAATAATCACCCTTCCTCTTCAGACTAATACTGAATTTTTTTTTATCTTTTATGAGTGGGATCTTTTGATTCCCTCTCATAATACCTTTATAAGTTTCTTGACCGACATGCCCATAAATACACATAAACACACACACACACACACACACACACACACACACACACACACACACTTAAAATCTAGGTCCTTCATATAAGAGAAAATGTGGTATTTGCATTTACAGTTTGGCTTACTTTATTTAAGGTAATGATTTCTAATCCTATCCATTTCTCCTGCAAATACTAGGATATTATTTCTGTTTGTGGCTACACACATTCCATTGTGTACACATATATCATTTTCTTTATCCATTCTCCTATCAATTGATGTTTAGTCTAGTTTCTTTGACTGGCTATCATCAATAAAACATTGATGTAGGAAGCATCTGACTTCTGACTTAGTTTCCTTTAAGCATAGACCTAAAAGTAACATAACTGGATCCTTTGGTAGTTTGAGTTTGTCTTATGGACATCAGAAAATTGGACATTGACTAACATTTTTAGCGTTGTGAAAAGATAAGGCCTTTTTAATGTCTATATACATTTTTACAATTAACATGTCAGTTCCTTCCTTTCATAATAGGTGCCAGAGATAAAAATAATCACCCTTCCTCTTCAGACTAATACTGAGAGGATTAGCATCCTGATATTATTGACATTTCTGTTAAGGGTTTCTTTTATTTCTTTCAAAAATACTTTGATTATTCTGTGAAGACATTTTCATACAGTTTTTGATTTATTTTATGTGTTTCATTTCATGGTGTTATTGTAGATTTTATTTTCAATTTTATTTTAAGAGACTCATATTTTATTGCATATCAATTGCTCTGAGCTTACCCTGCAACTATTCAGTTCCATGGGATATTTATTTCCCTTAATTGGGTTCAGGAGTCCTGGACAAGTAGCTAAAGCTAGCACAAGGCCTTTGTTTTTTAGGCTTTTAGAGATTTATGTTTTACAAGACTTTCTGGAGAACAGGGTAATTTTTTTTTTTTTTTGGTAGACGTTTTGTGGTTTTGACATTTGTTAAAAAATGGTAGCTTGCAATGCATGGCTAACTTAAATTAGTTGTATATATTTATGACAGTAATCTTTGGTATCAAAGTCAATTCATACTCATGAGGATGAAAGAGGGTTTCTTTTCTCTCCATAATTTCCTTTCATGTGCAATATGACCAGCCAGGAATCTTAAGTATATGGAATCTCATGTGTTTTTATCAGTTTATACTTTTGCTTAAAGGATGACTTAAAATGAAATGTTAGTAAGAGTGGCACATGTTTAAAGTGAGAAACGAAGTACTTACACATTTATATGGTACATTTCCTTTAAAAGCTGAGTGGTTGAGATGAGGGAAAACTTACAGCTTGTTGTCTGAAGTGGGTACAGGTTCTCCATTCTGTTCCAGGGACTCTATAGAGACAGTACATAAACACGTAGGGTCATCTCTTTAAATCCTCTTCCCTGGGCCTTTGCTGCTGCAGATTCTACAACTTTTACAAAATGGCTTTAAATATATAAAACCACAGACTAAAAACATCTCATAAAAAGACCTGTGGGCAGCACCCTTCAGCATCAAAATGGAAGACCATTTCATCTTTCTTCTTAAACTATCTAGTAGATTCTATACTTACATTAAAATATTGCCTTTTAATATATGGCTTATTAATGAATAGTCTACAAACAAAATACTGACTATAAAAAAGTATAAAATGTTGGGCTGGAGAGATAGCTCAGCAGTTAGAGGTGTTTGCTTGCAAAGACTGGCTGCATGGATTTGATTCTGCAGTACCCACATAAAGACAGATTCACCAAGTGGTGCATGCAACTAGAGTTTGTTTGCAGTGACAGGAGAGCCTGTTATGCTTATTCCCTCTCTCTCACTCTCTCTTCCTCCTGTCTATCTAATAAATAAACTAAAACTATTTTTTAATTCCTAAACAGGGTGAAGAGATGTCACCATCGTTAAAAGGAGCTTGCCTGTAAAGATTGATAGCCCAAGTTCAGTTTCCTTGTTCCTTCCCACATAAAGCCACAGGTAAAAAGTGGCACATGCATGTGTTTGCAATGGCAGGAGTCTCTGCTCTGCCAATTTACTCCTCTGGCCTGTCTGCTTGCTTCTTTTTCTCCGTCTCTCTCAAGCACACAAATAAATAATATAAAATAGAGTAATGAATGTATAAAATAATAATACATAGTACATGAATGTGTAAAACTTCTAGAGTATGGTATCACGTTGATAATGTTACTTTCATATCTAGCCTTTCAAGATGTTAAACAAAATTCAAATTTGTGTGTCTCGCTTATGTGGGATCTGGTGAGTAGAACGTGGGTCCTTAGGCTTCACAGGCAAGCTCCTTAACCACTAAGCACTCTCTCCAGCCCTCATTTTTATTATTAAAATGTCTATGAACATGTAGAACAAAGAGAGAGATTTTTTTTATGGCAAATTACTGGAAACTTATAAAGTTAGTTTTTAACTGTACTTTTAAATAATTAAGTTGAACCTGAGTTATAAATTCCAGATTCTTCTATCTGTTCATTTATTTATTTATTTATTTATTTAAAAGAAAGAGGCAGAGAGAGAGAATGAGAAAATAGGTGCACCAGGGCCTCTAGCCAATACAAATGAACTCCAGATGTATGTGCCACCTTTTGCATCTGGCTTTACATGGGTACTCAGAATCAAACTGGGTCCTTAGGCTTTACAGGCAAGCACCTTAACTGTGAAGCTGTCTCACCAGCCATTGAAGAGGTTGTTTATGTTGAATGATAAAACGCAACAAAAGATTTCATAGATTGAGAAAAACAATCTGAATATCATATAGTAGGCAAAAAAAAAAAAAAAAAAAAAAAAAAAAGACCTTGAATCAAAGAAGAAGTAAAATGTAAGGTTCAGTAATGACAATTCTCACCAGCTGCAGCAAGACAATGTACAGGGTATAAAAGTTTGTCTTCTCTCTGTGGCTATTTAACAAATATTAGATGACAGAACTCAAATAATTTAATTTCAGTTTATTTCAATAAGTTAAATATGAGAAGCATTTTAAAAAGAAACACAGCACAGTGCTGGGGAAATTGCTCAGTGAGTAAAATGTTTGCTGCACAACACGAAGACTAAAGTTTGGATGCCTGGCATCTACATAAAATCGCCAGGCATGGGTATATTCCTGTAATCCCAGGGCTCAGGAGATGAACAGGAGAAGGCTTAATGGCTAGCTTGTTTAGTCAAATTGGTGAGTTCCAGATTCAGTGGCAGACTCCATTAAAAAATGTGTTAGTGGGCTGGAGAGATGGCTTAGCGGTTAAGGCTCCTGCCTGCTAAGCCTAAGAACCGGGTTCCAGTCTCTAGGACCCACCTTTAGCCAGATGCAAAGTGACGCAAGGGCGCGATGCTGCACTTGCCCACAAGGGGGTGCACACATCTGGATTTTGTTCACAGGAGCTGTGAGACTGCTGGCGCACCCATTCTTTGTCTCCCTCTCCCTGTCTCTCTGTCTCTCTCTGTGTCTCTCTCCAAAAATAAAAATAAAAATAAAATAAAATAAATAATAATAAAAATTTTAAAAATGTGGTAATGTGGTGGAAATCAACTGAGGAATACAACACTAGTGACTTCTGGCCTCTGCACGCACACATACACATGCATTTTCACCTCCCCCCCCACACACATGTGCACCCACACTCATATAAACATGCATTTGTTCCCAAATACATATGCCAAAAACTCATAAGGGAAGCATAGCCCATTTGAGAAAATGTTAATTATATAGTAAAAGTATAATGATTAAGCGTAAATTTACATTATTAGATGAAAATGAGGACTTGGAAATGTCATGAAGGATGAAGTACAATTTATATCTCATCCTATGAGTAGATGTAAAGAATATTTATGTTGAATGTTGGGCTAATAGTGCTAAGCATCTTTGTTTCTAAAGATTATGAGCTAACACACACTTCATTGATACTCTGGGGAAAACATGGATCGTCTCAAGATCAGTTATAAAGCTATTTGTAATTTTACTTGAAAATTGTGGAAATATTGGAGAATACATATATATTCATTTTATAATATACAAAATGCTCTTAGAAATATGGAACAAATAAATGAGTGAAGACAAATACATGCTAAATATATCTGAATAAATATATGGCAATTATTAAGTGAACCTTAATACCTCAAGTTTTTTTATATGTTTAAAGCTTTATGTTCCTGAAATCACAGTATGCATTCCATTTGGAGTCTCCTAAAATATAATATGTCAATATTGATGTAGACAAATATTGATGTAAAGTGAAATAGTTTATCTACTTTGGAGAATTTGCAAAACAACATAGAATTCAAATTTATCAATTTTTTTCCTATTTGCTAAATACTGTTTCCTGCAACTAAATCTTTTTGACATTTATGTCTTTGGGTACATATTCCTCTGTCATTTTTATCTTTTTACATTATTAAAAAAGTGAAAATGCAGCAAAAAATTGAAATTTCTGATTAAGAGAGCAAATATATTTTTTTTTGTCTTGAATGTTTATCATAAGAATATATCAAGGTGTTTGTAGAGAATAAATAATACTTAGCTATCATTAGGCAAATATTGTGTATATATGTATATCTACACACACATACAAGATGTCTTGTGTTATATATATATATATATATATATATATATATATATATATATATATATGAGAAATATTTGGTTATCAAAACATATTTAATGGACCTATCTTTTGCTATAAATGCATGGTGCTATTGTGTATAAAATCAAAAATATGAAGAAAGACAAGAAGAAGGAGACTAGTAGGAAAAGGCAGGATGAAAGAAAAGAAAGGAGGAAAGAATACAGAAGAAAGAAAAAGACAAAAGAGGTTACCTCTGTTTTAAATCCAAGGGAAATGATTTTTGTGCCATTTTACTAAAGTATAGCAATTTGAATTGTTAATTAGTTAAGGAAATTTAAAGAGGTATAAACGTTCCCTGTGACTGCATTGTAAATGTTTATTTAAATAATCTTTTATAAAAATATTCTTTCCTGGGCTGGAGATGTGGCTTAGAAGTTAAGGCACCTGCCTGCTAAAAGCCTAAGAACCCGGTTCCAATCTCCAGGTCCCACGTTTAGCCAGATGCAAAGTGATGCAAGGATGCAATGCCACACTTGCCCACAAGGGGGTGCACACATCTGGATTTCGTTCAAAGTAGCTGAGACTGCTGGCGCGCCCATTCTCTGTCTCCCTCTCCCTCTCTCTGTCTCTCTCCAAAAATAAAAAAATAAAATAAAATAAAATTCTTTCCCTAAAACCAGAATATTTCTATTTTGGGAGCATTATATATACATATGTGGAAATATTTTCTTATAATTTCATCTGATATAAAAGTGGCTGTCGATACTTAATAACCTAGAAGTAATTCTGGTTACTAAATGCTAAGGATTATTTACTTATTAAACACAAGGTCACAGTTTTATTGTGTACTCTAACTTTATGACATCTTCCATCAACTTTTCAAGGTGAAGATTGATCTCTACCCTCTGCCTGCCATCTAGATTGTCAGATATACAGTTTTATTAGGATTGACCTGTCAACCATGAGATGTTGTCAGTCATAACGCTGAAAAATAAAAACTATATTTTCCAGAACTCTAAAATGTGCTGAGGTAAATATTTTAGCATGTGTGCCCCACTACAAGTTCCCACATAAACCATTCATTTAAGTTCAAGGCCAACCCTCTTAAATTAAAATGATTACTTGTGGTATATCATCTTTGACAGGTAAATATATCTCTGGTTATATATATAAAAGACCTCCCCCAGGATGTAAGATGTTACAGAACATTAAAAATAATCCATTCTATGAGAAAAAATGTTTGTTTTTGAGAATACATAGTCCTTTAACCAAGAATATATTTTTCTCTTTTGTTCTCCTGGAATGATTTTAGATTTAATTCACCGTGTGTGGTTGATAGAAACTTTTCTAGTTCTTACACCACCATGCTAACAATGCATCATTTTACTTCCTAAGTAAACACTTAGTTTGCACTAGGATGCTATACATGCAAAGAATCATGCTAGATTTTATGAGACCAAAATTTTAAATGAGGTCTGGCAATTTAACTCAGTTGTTAGAATGTTTGCCTAGCATCACAAGACCCCAGGTTCAATTCTCAATTCTGCATAAACCAGGAATAAACACACCTGTAATCCCAGTACTTAAGTGGTAGAGCATGTTCAAGGTCATCCACACTTGCATATTGAATTTAAGCCAATCTGTGCTAATGTGAGACTGTTTCAAATTGAAAGAATAGGATGGAGAGATGCCACAGCCCTTAAAAATTCCTGCTTATAAATCAGGGCTCAATGCCTCAGAACTCATGTAAAGTCAGATGCAAAATAGTGCATTTATATGGAATTCATAATTCATTTGTAGCTATAAGAGACATAGGCATGTGCCCTACACACACACACACACACACACACACACACACACACACTACACACCTCAATAAATAGTTATTTTTTTTTTTTTTTCTTTTCCAAGGTAGGGTCTCACTCTAGTTCAGGCTGACCTGGAATTCACTATGTAGTCTCAGGGTGGCCTCAAACTCATGCTGATCCTCCTACCTCTGCCTCCCTAGTGCTGGGATTAAAGGTGTGTGCCACCACGCCCAGCAAAAGTTAAAATTTTAAAAGATATTATAAAATTAAAAAAAAATATATCACAGTTCACATTTATGGATGTCATGCAATATTAAATATTTTGTTATTGCTGCTTAAATCGATTTAGGAATCATTCACATTTAAGATACCATTTATGGTAGGCATCATGGAGTATGACTTTAATCCCAGCACTCAGGAGGCAGATAATGGAGGATAGCCATAAGTTCAAGGCCAGCCTAAGACTGCATAGTGAATTGTCAGCCAGCTTGGGCTATAGAAAGACCATACCTTGAAAAACCTAAAAAAAAAAAAAAAAAATGCCATTCTCACATAATAATCCATATTAAGTCATGTTTTTAAAGGTTTAAGAACAGATGTCTGTTGTCTATTACCTTGTTCTTTCTTCATCCTTTCTTTCTTCTTTCTTTCTTCCTTCCTTTCTTTCTTTCTTCCTTCCTTCCTTTCTTTCTTTCTTTCTTTCTTTCTTTCTTTCTTTCTTTCTTTCTTTCTTTCTTTCTTTCTATCATTTTTTTTTTCTAAACAAGATCTAATGTATCACAGGTTGACCTGGAGCTTTATTTGTGACTGTGGATCATCTTGAACTCCTGATGCTCAAGCCTCTACCTTTCCCTGTCACCCAGTATTGAGATGGGAGATGAGACCACCCACAGCCACATCCAGCTCTCCCACAATATTGCCTAATTGCCATCTAGCATCTTCAGTTTCTCCCTCCTTTTTGTAGCCACTTGTACATCTAAGCACACAATGTGGCATTTGGAAGACTCTGTTGCTTTGCTTTGGTTTTTACTGACTAGGAGGATGATACAGAGATCTCATCGTTCCTTCTCAGGAAAAGAAATATCATCACACTATGATAGATGACTAACAGATTTTTTTAGGGTCCCAATATCACAACTCTCCTTGCATTCTAAAGTTTATAAGACTTAAAGCTTTTAAAGTGAAAGCTAGGATTGTACTTCATTCTGTTGAGTGATTGCCTAGCATGCAGGAGGACTTGTGTTTTTCCCTACCAACTCATAACCTGAGCATAGTGGCACATGACTGTCAGCCCAAAACTCAGGAGGTAGATGTGGGAGGTCTGGAGCTCCACTGTTTGGGGGACAACCATACTAAACATGTCTGAACCAATTCATTCACATTTGGTATTGAGTAGGAGGCCTAGTTCCTGGAAGGTGTGGGTAGGTTACATCAAACGGGTTAAGGCCTTCATTACTGAAAAGTACTAAGAAGCTGTCATTGAACTGGCAGAGGTCACTGTGCCTTTATTGTCTGAGTTATTTATGTTAGACTGGATGGAATGTGGAATGAAGCACCATGTGTCTTCTGCTTTGTACCACTTCCTCCGCCCCGCAACATCCATACACACATAGTTGCCTTCTTGGCTTACCAAAATTTAGGTTGTAAATTTTCCCAAGCTATATCTATCTCATCAGTGAAGGTGCTTCAACATTTTTGCCTCTTAATATACCCATCTTATTTATTGATTATATTTTTACTATTACCCATGCTTACCAAACAGTCTGAGTTTATCTGTAATTGTTTGCAGTAGTAAGACACACAAGGCAGGCTTTATTCTAGTACTGAGCAACTTTAATGACATAAGTCATGGTCTTTGGAGATCTACTAGAAATTTACTGATACTTTTGTACATACAATAACCAAAATGGTTATCAAAAACATGAACAACAACTTATTGATCAATAACTGATTATGTGTGTAGAACATAATTTCCAAAAGTAAACAGGCTCACAGGTAAGAATATTGATTATGTCAATGACTCTCCAAATTAACTACTGTGAAGGAAGTACCATTAATGTAACTGAATATAGATCTTAAATATATACAATCACATGTATGCCCATGAAATATAAATAATATAAAAACATTCAGTGAACATAGATTACAGACTTGACTTCTCTTTGGCTGGTAAAACTCCAGTTGTGTAAGGGAACACAACTAGCCATGCTTTAAGATATAAAAACTGTACTGAAAATAACCACTCCAGCACAGGTATCTAGGTGACTTTTATGTTTGAAATACTAAATAAGTGGAAAGTATTTTGACTGTTTATAACTTTAAGCAAAGTAGTAAGTCATTAAGGGATGCAAAATACAATTTGTGCTAAAACACGACTGCCATCTGCTAGAAAGAGTAACAAAATTTAGTTTGAGGTAGTTAATGCAAACACTTCCTAAGTAGATTTAGATCAGGTAATTATGTGGAGAGGTGTTATAAGTCAAGAAATATGGAATTATATGATCTTCAAAATAGCACTGATAGAAAATGGGAACGTCTTTAAAATGTAACACGTTGCTGTAGAAATCAAATTAAGTCATGTTTCTGGGCAAGCTGAAACAAAACTGGAAGCTGTTGCCACATTGATTTCTGCTAGATCAAAAGCAAAGATTTCTTACTCATAATTTATCTTGTGTTCAAATTATGCTGTTTGATTCTCATGGTTGCTGAGTTATGTGAGCCCCTTTTCTACTTGTGTCTCCTTCTGTGTTGTGTGCATCAAGGTTAATGGTGGGATAGAAGTAGAAACTATTAAAGTACTTGGATTGTGCTAAAATATTGCCACTTTTTAAGTCTAAGAGAAAAAAAAAGACAGAAATATCTAATTTTCTAAAGATTTTTCTCTTACAAAGAAGTTAAATCATTTTCTGTCTGATTATAGTTAAAAATAACTTATATTGTTTACAATAAGCTCCAAGTACTCTGCTCAGCATTTGAGATTTCATGATATATATCCTTTGGAAAGACAAACCATAGTATAACCTTAAAGGAAACACATATTCATATTTAACAGATATTTAGCTGTGTAAAACACTACCTTTGCATTGACCTTCATTCAGAACTCATGTGGACCAAAACATGTGAAAAACTATCTCTCAATCATAAAAAGAGTCAGAGTTTTCATAATCATTCCTTGAAATGAGTAACATTATATCACGGTTAAGATCATAAGTCCACATTTACTTTCAATTACGATAATTCCTTGGCAAAAAGGGGCTACTTGAGTTAATCAAAAAGCTTCTTGTTTACTGTAGGATAAATAAATAATTAGGCCTGTATACCCCCCAAAATGAGTGGAAACTATATGATTCAAGTTATTCAAAAAGTTCACATTCATCTTTTAAAACAAAAGAGCCTAATTAAAACTTTAGTCACCCATGATAATTATTCTATTTGGACATCAAAATGTGTAGATTAATTATGTTAATTTATGGTAGAGCAAAGGAAAGATGAGTGAAGGAATTGATTAATGATTAAGCAATTTATCTTCTGTGAATCTGTAATTCAGTACAATGTTACTATTCTTTTCTATTGCAGTTATCTGATTTATTTCTTTAAATTAAAAAAGAAATGATCCAAGCATGATGATATATTCCTGCAATCCCAGCATGTGGGAAGTAGAGGAGCATTAATAATAGTTCAAAGCCAGCATCAGATACCTAGAAAGTTGAAAGGTAGCTTGGGTAAACTGAATTTAAAATACCATATTTATATAAAATGAAACAACAACCTATTTAAAATAAACATGTTGAGCCGGGCGTGGTGGCGCACACCTTTAATCCCAGCACTCGGGAGGCAGAGGTAGGAGGATCACCGAGAGTTCGAGGCTACCCTGAGACTACATAGTTAATTCCAGGTCAGCCTGGACCAGAGTGAGACCCTATCTCGAAAAACCAAAATAAATAAATAAATAAATAAATAAATAAATAAATAAATAAATAAAATAAAATAAAATAAACATGTTGATAGAAAAACAAAAACAAACAAATAACAAAAAAAAAAAATGACTGTAAGGACACCCTGAATTCGCTCGATCTCATCCGTTCTCCTATGCTAACCAGGCTCAGGCTTGCATTGCAACTAGATGGGAGGGAAAAAAAAAAATGAATATGACAGCTTGATTAATTTTTGTACTTAAAAATGTAATGTAGGGCTGAAGAGATGGCTTAGTGGTTAAGGCACTTGCCTCAAAAGGCTAATGACCAGAGTTCAATACCCCAGTTTCCATGCTAAAGCCAGATGTGCAAGGTGGTGCATGCAATTAAAAAAAAAAGTTATCATTTTTCTTCTTAAAAATGTAATGCAAGGAACTGGAGAGATGGCTTAACAGTTAAGTCACTTGCCTTCAAAGCCAAAGGAACTCTGGTCGATTCCCCAGAACCCACATAAGCCAGATGCACAAGGTGGCGCATGTGTCTGGAGAACATGCATTGGCTGGAGGCCCTGGCATGCCCATATTCTCTTTCTCTCCCTCTTTCTAAATCTCTCTCTGCCTCTTTCTCTATATCAAATAAATAAATAAAATAAAACTATAAAAAATTAATGGAGGCCTGGAGAGATTGCCTAGTGGTTAAGGCACTTCTCTACAAAGTCAAAGGACCAAGGTTTGATTCCCTAGTCCCCATGTAAACACAGATGCACACGATGGCACATGTGTCTGGAGTTTTTGCTGTGGCTAGAAGCTCTGCCATGCCTATTCTCTCTCTCTCTCTCTCTCTCTCTCTCTCTCTCTCTATCTGTAACTCTCTCTCTTGAAAATAAATAAATAAATATACAAATAGAGAAATAAAACATAATAATTTTATAGATTAGGGAGAAAAACATACAAAGTTGAGGAAAGAGTAAGGTCACACATACCCACTAGGTGGCACAATCTGGAATTAGATTGCAAAGTCCGAGTCCTTGGTGAGCCCATACTCTCCTTCTCTTTCTTTCTTTCTCTCTTTCTGTCTCACTCTCTGTCACTCTCTCTAAAAAAAAATTAATTAATTAATTAAAATTGACTAAGCAATATTTTTACCCTATTACTCATTTAAGTGTACAGTTTAGGGCTTCATTTTGTGCTGCATAGTTTAATGGGTTTTGTGAAATGCATGCTTCCACCATTTTCTGGATATTTGAATGAGCAAACACGTCTTTTGAATAAGACTAATGTAGTACAGGAAAATAAATTAAAAATATCAAAATTAGTTTACTAAACATTTGGAAGACTGGTGAGATATCTCAATGAGAAAAGCATTGCCATACAAGTATGTGTTCTCTAGTTGAAATCCCAGAACACAGATGAAGCCAGTGGAGCATCTGTAATCCCAGCAAACCCATCATCATAGGCTGAGACAAGAGAATTCCTAAAAAAGTCAAGGAATAAACTGGGTGTGGTGGTGCACACCTTTAATCCCAGCACTCAGAAGGCAGAGGTAGGAGGATCACCATGAGTTTGAGGCCACCCCGAGAAGACAAAGTGAATTCTAGGTCAGCCTGGGCTAAAGGAAGACCCTATCTTGAAAAAAAAAAAAAAAAATCAAGGAATAGTTAGCCTGGTGTGATGGTTTGATTCAGGTGTCCCCCATAAATAAGTGTTCTGAATGCTAGGTTCCCAGCTGATGGCAACTTGGGAATTAACACCTCCTGGAGGTAGAGTATTGCTGGGGGCGGGCTTATGGGTATTATAGCCAGCTTCCCCTTGCCAGTGTTTGGCACACTCTCCAGTTGCTGTTGTCCACCTTATGTTGACCAGAGAGTGATGTCCACCCTCTGCTCATGCCATCGTTTTTCCTGCCATCATGGAGCTTCCCCCTCGAGCCTATAAGCCAAAATAAACCTTTTTTTTCCCACAAGCTGCTCTTCGTTGGGTGATTTCTGTAGCAATGCGAACCTGACTGCAACAGTAAAGTGGTACCGAGGAGTGGGGTTGCTGCTAGATACCTGACTGTGTGGCTTTGGCCTTTTGGAGCTGATTTTCAAGAGGAATGTGGAAGGATTTGAAATCTTGGCCTAAGAGACACCTTGCAGTGCTGTAAGTACAGCTTAATGGACTATTCTGGTCAGAGCTGAAAGACCTGAATGCAGTAAGAACTATGGACTGTGAGGTTTGGCTTATGAGGGTGAGGAGCTTTGCTTGGACTGGGCTAGCAGTTTGTGTGAGACGCTTGCAGTTATGCCCGTGTCCTGAGAAGTTGTGCAGAGTTGCTTTGTGTAGAAATGAACTGGTGTGAGCAGAGGGATATGGCACAGAAAAAATGAAATCTTTGGGTGAACTCTGCCCATTCAGCTGCAATTGAGAGATTACAATCTTTGAGATTGGGCCAGCTGACCTGCACTGGGGCAACAGGAAGAATGCAGACTCTTTTGAAGGGGCCTGAATGCTGAAGGAGTGTCCTGTTCTTCAAAGTCTGATTTATTCCCCCCTGGATTAACAAATTGGCACCCTACCTGGTATTATGGAGTATAACAAATGCAGGAAAGAGAGGGTCATTGAGTTTTTAACGCGGTCTTGTGTTTTGGAAATGGCCATGGGCAGTGTGAAGCAGGTTTGCTGGATGCCTGCATGGAGATCCCATGGGGCCATGAGGATGGACCGTGGGTTGCAGTGGCGACCCATTGGAGATGCCAGGACTGAGTAGCTGCCAAGGAGAGCTGCCGGCCCTGGATGAAGTTTTCCAGGACTGTGAGTAGCCTCGCTGGAGGGGTGGAATTGGAACTCCAGAGACTTGTTGCTGCTCAGAAGTATCGGACTTGGAGATTTGTCACTGACTAGTTGTTGGATTGGAATTACAGAGTTTGACGTTTGCCCTGGTTGTTTAAAATCTTGTATTGGTTAAGTATTTCTGTGTTTTGCCCAATGCCATCCTTTGCAGTGTGAATGTTTTATTCTGTGCCATTATGGGTTTTTTGGGGGATATTTTTGGTATTATGGCTCAGTTAAAAGACCTTGGATTATGGGGATGTATGAACATCATTGGAATTGATAAAAACTATGGGGACTTTTTAAATTTGCATGAATGCATTGCATTTTACATCATGTACGGTTATCAGTTTATGGGGGCCAGGGGCGGAATGTGATGGTTTGATTCAGGTGTCCCCCATAAATAAGTGTTCTGAATGCTAGGTTCCCAGCTGATGGCAACTTGGGAATTAACACCTCCTGGAGGTAGAGTATTGTTGGGGGCGGGCTTATGGGTATTATAGCCAGCTTCCCCTTGCCAGTGTTTGGCACACTCTCCAGTTGCTGTTGTCCACCTTATGTTGACCAGAGAGTGATGTCCACCCTCTGCTCATGCCATCGTTTTTCCTGCCATCATGGAGCTTCCCCCTCGAGCCTATAAGCCAAAATAAACCTCTTTTTTTTTCCCACAAGCTGCTCTTCGTTGGGTGATTTCTGTAGCAATGCGAACCTGACTGCAACACCTGGTGAATGAAACAGTGAGCAGCAAGAGGCCTTGCCTCATGCAAGATGGAAGGTGAGGATGCACATTCCAGGTTGCCTCTGACCTCCACATGCACTCCATGCAAGTTCATATTATCTCCCCCCTCAACAGACACTGAAAAGGAAAAAAGAAAGAAAGAAGAAAGAAAGAAAGAAAGAAAGAAAGAAAGAAAGAAAGAAAGAAAGGGAGAAGGGACAGAGGGAGGGAGGGAAGGAAGAAGGGAGGGAGGGAGGGAGGAAGAAAAGAAAGAGGGTCTAGAGAGATGGCTTAGCAGTTAAGGCATTTTCTTGCAAAGGATCCTGGTTGGGCTCTCCAAGACCCATGTAAGCCAGATGCACAAGGGGGCACATTCATCTGGAGTTCTTTTACAGTGGCTAGAGGCTCTGGCATGCCCATTCTCTCCCTCTTTCTCAAATAAATAAATACATTGTGGTAGTTTAATTAGATGGCCCCCAATATACTCAGTGTTTTATTAGTTTGTAGTTTGCACTTCAGCCACCTTGCTGCAGGCAGTGTCTCTGGGTGGATCTTAAGGTGTGGTGGTGGGTTTAATATTTAAGTCTAAAGATAAGTAAAGTGTGTCTACTTGGAGTTCCTGAAATGTGGTGTACTGTGTAGCTCTTGGCTTTGCTCTCGGTGTTTGGTCTTGTGAAAGCAGGCCAGCTTCTTCTGACATTATGCAACTTTCCCTGAACCTGTAATCTTCAATAAATAGCCCTTCCTCCAAAACTGTGCCTGGTCTGGAAGTTCATCTCAGCGAACCTGAAGCTCTCTGCTACATACATATTTTTTTTTTTTTTTTTAAAGTAAGAGTACAAATTGGGAAGGTTTTTTTTTTGTTGTTGTTGTTGTTTTTGGGGGGAAGGCAGTGGGGAGAGGACAAGGGGACAATCATTGAGGGAACATCCAACCTATAGAATTGGGAAAAATACTTAAAAATTTTATACCTGACAAGAGATTAAATCCAGAATATAAAAAGAACTATAAAATGATAGCAAAATTAAAAAAAAAAAAAAAAAAAAAAAAAAAAAAAAACAAGGAAACATGCCAAGCGTAGCACATGCTTTTAATCCCTGCACTCGGGAGGCAGAGGTAGGAGGATCGATGTGTGTTCGAGGCTGCCCTGAGACTACATACTGAATTCCAGGTCAGCCTGAACTAGAGTGAAACCCTACCTTGGGAAACCAAAAATAAATAAATAAATAAAACAACCTGATAATTAACAATTTTCTTGATAGACATGTCTCAAATATGACAAACAGACAAATGTCTAACAAGTATACTGAAGAGAGCTCAACGTCAATAATCATGCAGGAAATACAATCAAAGTCATGAGTTATTTCCATTATCACAAAAGATATTTTTCATAGACAATATCATACATTATCAAGAATGAAAAAGAGGGTGGACAAGAAGGCTTAACAGTTAGGCTGCTTGCATGTAAAGCCTAAGGACCCAGATTTGATTCCCCAGTACCCACATAAGACAAAAGCACATGGTTTCACATATGTCTGGAGATTGTTTGCAGTGTCTAAAGGCCCTGGTGTTCTCATTCTCTCTCTCTCTCTCTCTCTCTCTCTCTCTCTCTCTCAAATAAATAAACACAAATATGTTAAAAAATAAAATAAATAAATTTTAAAAAGATATATATTACTGGAAAGGATGGATGTTGAAAACCTTGTATCTTGATAATAGGAATGAAAATAGACATAACCAGTATGCAAAGCAAGTGTTGTCAAAAAAATAATAACTGAAGAGAGAACTAGCACATGATCCATTAACCCCACTACAGGTTCTGTTATTCATTTCAGACCCAACTGCCTTCCTTTCCCTCTAGGAGTTGTGGATACAAAGCCAAAACAAAGAGCAGTATCAATCCAGGAGTAAAAGGGAACTAAACGGAGACTGCCTTCTTTGAATATTTGCGTCTTCCACTTTCAATGTAGGTCGGAAACAGTGCACATCAGGATGACGCTGTAGAGTGTGCAGTGGTAATAATTCTGAGAGAAACAGCAGGTCAACAGAGGCCTACGTTTATGGCAAAAATCAGAGGTTCCTTGTTTTATCTATCATCTGACATCACAACAGTGAAAGCCATGAATGACTAGGCTGGCTAGGGGGTCCTTTTATTCTAAATGATTAAACTAGTTAAGAAAAAGGATTGAATATCAGAATTTGGGAGCATGTGTGCCCAGTGACTGATCCATATCAAATAGAAATGAAATATATGCATTGTGGAGGCATATTCATAGCATCCATGGTGCACTTATATTTGGATTTTTTTTTCTTTTTTAAATTTTAATATTGCTTATGGCTCAAGGTTTTACTGTGTTGTACCATTAGATCGTCAACTCATGATTCTCCTGAAATGTATCACATTGCCCACTAGTTTTATTGGTAAGTTTTAAGAGTTCTTTATGCAGTGTGTTATAAAGTCTTTTTGACAGATAAGTGCTTTGGAAATATTTCTCCAGGCTTGTGACTCACCTCCAAATTCACGAAGGTGTATACTTCTCAAACCTCAAGTGCTTTTACTTATGGTGAAGCAATTATCTGATTAATTCTGTGTTTTACATAAAAATCATCATCCAAACCAAGGTTATCCAAATGCCCTCCTATATTGACTTCTTGTAGTTTTGTAATTTGGTGTTCTATATTTTTGCTTATGATCCATTATATTTTGTACAGTTTGAGATGCTACAATTATTTAGTATCACTTTTTTTTCCTGCTTCTATTCAAATCATTTACCCTACATGAAGATAAATATTATTTTCTATTTTAAAAATTATATCCCTAAAACTAAGGTCTATGTCTAAAAATGGGAAAGAAAATAGCAATAGGTCCATAGGAGCTGAGTATATAGATCAGTTGGTAAAGTACTTGTCTAGTATGCAGGAAGTTCTGGAATCCGTCCCCAGCATTGTGGATGCACATTTGATCTTTGCACTTGGAAGATGGATTCAGGAGAATGAGACATTGAAGCTCATCTTCAGATAAATACATAGTGAGTTCTAGTTCTGGACAACACGGGAGTCTGACACGCTGTCTCCATCATACCTACACACACATAATGACAATATAAATAATATAATAATAATAATAATATAAATACAAATCAGTGGAATAAAACAACATGTACATGGGTCAGTGTTGTTATTATGCTACAACTGTTGAATAATTAAATACAACTTGAATCAATCATTTTATACATTTTGTCTGTTTGAAATGACTTAATAAATTTGTATTTTATATTTATTTGTTTATATGTATATCATAACAAAATCTTTAAGATGCCATAAATAATTGAGATCTTAGTCTCTAGTGTCTTACTATTTAGATATTTGTCGTTAAATTTAAAAGTTTAAGGGGCTGGAGAGATTGCTTAGTGGTTAGGGTGTTTGCCTGCAAAGCCAAAGGATCCCAACTAATTCTCCAGCACCCACATAAGCCAGATGCACAAGGAGGCGCATACATCTGGAATTCCTTTGCAGTGGCTGGAGGCCTTGTCATGCCAATACTCTTTCTCTCTCTCCCTCTTTCTCTCTCTCCCTCTTTCTCTCTCTCAAATAAGTAGATACATAAAATATATTTTTAAATAGTTTAAAGGTTATACCATGCAAAACAAACAGTAATTGTTTAACTTAACAAGATTTATTTTGCTTTTAAAAATATTTTATTTAAATATTTGCAATGAGTCAGAGAGAGAGAAAGAGAGAGAGAGAGAGAATGGGCTCATCAGAACCTCTAGACAATGCAAACAAACTCCAGAGGCATGTGCCACTTTGGACATCTGGCTTTATGTGGGTAACGAGGAATCGAACCCAGCTGTTAGACTTTGCAGGCAAGTCCCTTAAGTTCGGAATTTTCTCTCCAACCCTAACCAGATATTTTTAATAGTACCTCTAATGTAAAAGTGGCTAAAAGTAATAAGGTTTATAACATTAAAATTTTAAATGAAATTCACTTCTCAATTTTGAATATGATATATATGTATATTTGTAAGTATACATATATATGTAAATGTATATGCAATTTATGCTTAAACTTTAGGCATCGTAATCTTTAGCTATGACAAATTAAGATACACATTTCAATTATTACAAAATATTTCTAGCATTTTTTATCGGCATGTAAGTTTAGTATCTTTAAAAGTCAATGTAGAAATAAATATACTACAACAAAGATGGCTTGTGTTTCAGTAATAACATAAAATTGGATCCAGACAGCCATTTTAGTATGGTCTGAGTAATTGAAACAGGCCTTACGTAATTTAACATACCTCTGAAGGCGCCAGCCGAGACTACTTAGGAGGGTAATTCAACAGCATATGGCAGCTAAGGGACAGAGAGCATTGCTGATTGATACTGACTTGGATTAAGTTGTACAGAACAACACCTAGGTGAGTATTGCTTTATTATTTATTTCTTAGCACAACAAATACTATAATGAGGGACCTAAATGCACAGAAAGAATGCAAAACATGCATTGAAACATTGCCTAAAAATTCTCCATCTAAACAATTTGTATCATAGTTACATGTTCAGAAGAAAAGTGTGCTTTTTCATTTGAGGTTTTGTTTTAAATTGTCATGTCTAATATAAAGTGGCATTATATTTTTAAATTAGGAAAAAAATATGAATGCATTACAGGGAGTGCCTTTTGTCTGAAGTTTTATGTAGTAAAACTTTTCCAAACACAGTTGTGTAGACATGAGTAAAAATATCACTCACATATTTTTTCTTTCTTTTCCTTCTTTCTTTCTTTCTTTGTTTCTTTCTTTCTTTCTTTCTTTCTTTCTTTCTTTCTTTCTTTTTCTTTCTTTCTTTCTTTTTTTTTTGGTATTTTGTGTTAAGGTCTCTTTCTGGCACAGGCTGACCTGGAATTTGCTATGTAATTTCAGAGTCACCTCAAAATCACAGCGATCCTCCTACCTCTACTTCCTGAGTGCTGGGATTAAAGGCATGCACTACCACACCCTGCTCCCATTCACATATTTTTAAACCTAATATTTTCTGATTTATTATTTTGATTTCCCAATTAGAAATGAGTTTACATGATGTGTTTGATATAAAATAAACATTCAACATGTATTTCTTTTCATTTTGGAAATAGATACAAATCAACAATGTTTCCATCTTTTATACAGTTTGGTAGGACAACTCCACTTCTTATAAGCCTTGAAAGGTATTACTTGATGCTCACATATAGGTGAAACGGACTAATTACACATGTCTAATAGTACTGAGATTTTATAGTATTCCAGAGTATTTCTACATTTAGACATATTACTTAACTATTAGGAAATGTGAGCTATATGTACTCATCTAGGACATCATTATTTTGTATCAAAAAGAAGGATCATATTGACATTTTATTTAATATTGACTACTGTACGCAAATATATACACGTCTGTACAAACTTGACAAGTAAAAAAAAAAAAAAAAAAAAAAAAACTAGAAACACTAGAATGAATGCCTAGGTATCAAAATCATGCCATGTTTTATTTCTGGATAGAAAATCTGTACTTTGGAATAATCATGCTGTTTTGTTTACTTTTTAATATTTAATTGCTAATTGTTGAAAGGTGAATTCTATAGAAAGATGATGATGATAGATGGATAGATAGATGACAGATGAAAGATAACTAGATAGATAGATGATAGACGATAGAACCAAAAGTTAATTAGGAATAAAATGAGTGATACATAAAATATGTTTTGTCATAAAGTTAAAACCATCAGGTCATCACTAATTTCATGATCAAATTCCCTGTGACTAAAACTTTAAAATAATAATAGACAATGTCTTTCAGAGGTTTGTAGCAATCCTTCTCATTTATTTCCCTTGAATTAGAATATATTCAATCTTTTAAAAAACATTTCATAAAACCAAGGCAAACAAAGTTTCTCACATCTTTTATTCCATTTGTATAGAGGTATAATGTAAATTGACACCCATGGGCTAATTAAATAGCATGGTTCTGAAAGGTTGTGGAGCATTTAGGAGGTGGAGCATTGCTGGAAGAAGCAAATCAGTGCAGGTGAGCCTTGAGATGGCAGCTTCTGTCTCTCTCTCTCTCCCTCTCCCTCTCTCTCTCTCTGCTTCTTTTCCCTCTCTCTTTCCTTCAGCCTGTCGATGTGGCAATGTGATTCTAGCTTCTTGCCCCCCCCATACTCTCCCTGCACTATGGCTTCTAGTTTGCAACTTTGAAATGAAATAAACTTTTTATTTACCTAAATTAGATCTGGATAGATAATTTGTCCTAGAATCAGAGTAAACTGAGACCTATTCATCAACTGGATCCTCTTCTCCTTCACCCAATTCATGTGTATACAATTGAATGTTTATAAAAAAGGCTGTATTTTCATAAATTCAAAACCACCTGCCATTCTAAATTGTGACTGATGCTTGTAACCTTTATTTCCATGTTTTGTATGGCAAAGCTTAGTGTAGTAAGGACATGGCTGTCGTTTGGGCTTGTGCACTTTCCTATCAAATGTATGCTCAGTAAACATGACTTTATTGAACCTTTGTGATGTTTTATTTGAGATCATCTTTCCCTTCTCATATTCATGGTTAATTTTATTATCATTTTTCAGCTTTAATAAGAAAATTTACAAAAATATAGAAAAGATAAAACCTATACTATAATCCAGGTTCATTGTAACCTTTTACATTTAACAAAGAAAAGTTAATGATCTACACTAATTTAATTACCTGTGGTGAATTTATATTTATTTTTATTCTTGTGTTTATACCAAATAAAGTTCATTTATAGCAGATGTTTGTGTAATTATAATCACATATGTAGAATGATAGTCGGCCTGATTCATTGATGCTATTGGTGGCAAGAAGCTATTGAGAGGTGGAAATGTGTCTAGAATAAAATAACTTTAAACAAAGCACTAGCTTCGAAGAAAATTTATAAAGTTTATATTGAGTACACTATAAAAACATAGTGAATAATACAATATGTTTTGTTACTATGCATTATTCAATGTAGATACTAATACTTAAAAATTGCATATATAAATGTGTTATAATTTTTTTAATTAATTAATTTATTTATTTTGAGGTACAGTCTAATATAGCACAGACTAGCCTGAAAGGCTATATGTAACTGAGGATGTCCTTAAACCCCTGATTCTTCTTTCTCCTACCAAGTCCTGGAGTAATAGGTATATGACACTATGTCAAGCATTTAGTTCTAGTGAAAATTTTCCACATGTAAATAACATTTTTAAAGACTTTGTAACAGCCATATGAATCAAGGGAATAAGAAGTCTAAAGGCAATTTCAGTCCAATAAGTAAGAGTGGCAGTTAATAAATCTCCATTTAATATTCCTCTGTTTATATGATTCAGCTCAGAGCTGTCTTCCATTCTTGGACATGATGCTATAAACTCTCATAACTTCAATGTTCTCCTTATCTTTCCTTCATGGTTTCTGCTTCCTCTTTTAGTATCATTTTCCTGTATACTAATAATTATACTTACTTTCTACTACAAAATTACTCACTTAAGATTATTAATTTTCTTTAATCCATGTTTTTAAGAAATGCATATGACATAGCCATTTATCCTAACCATATAGAGATCAACAATGTCTCATCATTCAAAATATTGAGACTTTTATGAATTACATGGCAAACATGTTTGACTTCCTAGCTAAAGATAATTATATTATATATTTAAGGCCTCTACACATAGCATAGGTAATTCAAATACATTATATTCATGCCGTGTTATCTCAATATAATAATATATCTAAAGTGTAATTCACATTATTACTGTGTGACTAATTGTAACAAAATCTAGCTAACAATACAGTGCATGAAATCCTCATTTCCAAGTGTAGCTTATGTGGTGCCTCTGGTACACACTGATTTATGATATTACAGTCATTTCACCTGAAGGCTTGGATGTGGTAAGATTCATTCACTGACATCATGATGCTCTGGATGCAACGAGGAACTCAGTTCTTACTCTGCTCACTGGTCACACATCTCCATCTTCCCAATACATACAAGTACTCTAAGAATGCCAGTTGGCCTACTGAGAAGACAGGGAGAGAGAGGAACTCCAAACCCCCCCCCCCAAATGGCTATTTTAGAATCCTAAGATTGGATCATATCTCATTACTTCTATTTTATTTTGTTTATATATTTTTTTTAATTTGAGAGAGATGGAAAGAGAGACAGAGATAGAGAGAATTGGATACAGAGTGAGAGGGAGTGAGTATGATAACACCAGGGCTTCTGGCTACTACAAACACACACCAGATGCGTGCACCCCTTTGTGTATCTGGTTATATGTGGGTACTGTGGAAATAAAACTGTGGCTATCAGCTTTTGCAAACAAATGACTTTAACTGCTAAAATATCTCTCTGGTGGAAAATTAAGTTGATTAATAATGATATCATTTCTAAATAACAAAATTACTGTTACTGTGCTTATATTAAATTCACATTTATCAGACTTTCACAACATCCCACATCACCTTCCCTTTCCTTAAAAATAGTCCAAAAATATTATTTTTGGTTAATTAATGCATTTTAAGTGTTGTAACAAAATAAATACAAATTCATAATTTGTAAATAAATATATTTTCTTAGAGACATGAAAGCTATCAATATAGAAGGAAGCACAATCAGGATAGCTAGCTGCTTCTCAAATGATTCCTTGAAAGCTGCATCCTCCTGAGAATAAAGATGCTTTTCTATACATTGAAGATAATTAAGAGTAGATTTATCAATAAGCCTCTCAGTAAGAACATTCATATTTCTCAAATATAGACGCCTTAACATTGTTTCACTGAGAAATTAGTATCTAATATGATTTTGGAAGAGGCAAAAATGTTCAGCCTGTGGCCTCTCATAATCCCTGTTTTTTTTTTTCTTTGCTTATTTTTTGTATTTTCATTAAAACTTGTCTGATTTTAGAAATATTGCTGGCCACATAAAATGGATGATTCCTTCTTAGTATGAAAATGTGATTTTTATAATTATCTCCTCACAGGGACCGTCCTCTTTTTCTGATGTTTAACAGCCAAGACATTATTACTTCATCACTTCTCAATTCCCTATGTGGTATTTATTGCAATGATTTCATATCTTTATGTCATCCAAATGGTAACTTAGTGACTTTTCATGTTACTGAGCAATAATAAAATCTATATCTTCAATACTAAGAAATGTAATTGTTATATATACTAATTATTAATGAAATAATCATAAGCATCATAATATTGATGAATGAAAAGAAACATGAAACAAAGAACAGTGAGTCAACAGATTCACAGTAATACAGAGAGAAGAACACTGTATTTTCAAAGAAATCCAGTCATTGTGATTTCATTTTCTTTCAGTTTCTATAACTAGAATTGTAGCTTTGTGGCTAGTAGGTAAATTTTCATATGATATTTAGCAGCAGCTGAAGTATACTGATGTACACCAGCTTCCTATTCAGTGTCATTATCTGCATTTAAGTAAATGTGATCATTTCACCAGTGACAAGACGAATGTATTTTTGCTAGTATGGATCTTAATTTTAGTGAGGAAAATTACTTATATAAGGGAAAAGTGAGAATAATTTATATTTTCTACTATTAAGGTAAAAATTTCCTAAAAGTACTGGCTTGAGAAATTGAAAATGATTAAAGTGTTAAGGCCATACCTCATAAAACACAATATTGTTATATCTCCATCACCCATTTGGAAAGATATAATTTTAAATTACTCCTCTGGATTTATTTTGTGTATATATATATATATATATATATATATATATATATATATATATATATATATATATATATATATATATATATATATATATATGTGTGTGTGTGTGTGTGTGTGTGTGTGTGTGTGTGTGTGTACTGGAGAGATGGCTTAGACATTAAGGCACTTGCCTGTGAAGTCCAAGGATGAGGGTTCAATCCCCCAGTACCCATGTAAGACAGATGCACATGGTAGATCATGTGTCTGGAGTTTATTTGTCGTGGCTGTAGGCCCTGGTGCACCCATTCTTTCTCTCCTTCTCTCTGTCTCTCTCTTTTTCTTTCATTCTCTCTATCTGACTCTTTCCCACTCCCACTCAAATAAATAAATAAAAATTATAAATATTTTTTTAAAAAGTAAATAAAATTACTTAAGAACAGTGTTTAACACAAAATAAATTAAATTTTTGTGTTTTTAAATCAAATTATTTAAATGCATGTTGTGGTTACTTGTGTAACATAATAGTTCATTGAAACATGAAATAGATGATAAAATTTATTGTAACAGAAAAGATAATAAGCACTTACACATGAGAATCGTAAATACCTAGCCGGGCGTGGTGGCACACACCTTTAATCCCAGCACTCAGGAGGCAGAGGTAGGAGGATCACCAAGAGTTTGAGGCCACCCTGAGACTACATAGTTAATTCCAGGTCAGCCTGGGCCAGAGTGAGACCCTACATCGCAAAAACAAAAAAAAAAAAAAAAAAAAAAAAAAAAAAAAAAAAATTGTAAATACCTAATAATAGCAACATATGTGACTTTTGTTCTACTAAATAGATGTTCTAGGACTTTAGAGTTGATTGCCTGTCACTCCATGATAACAATATTTGCAGTCATTAATTCCTGGCTTACTTACAACCAAGCACTGTTGAGAGACCTTTTACAAACATATCAACCTATGAACGGGAGCAGCATCATTATTTACAGGGCACATTCTGAAATGGAAATGGCCTTTTGAAACTGAGGCACATTAAAGTGTGGTACCCTTCTACATAGATAATGAGAACTCACACATGATTATAATCCTATCAATTAGAATCACTGAGATGTGACCTTGTGTAATTTCTGACTAAATACTGAGCTTACACTTCTTATCCTATAATTATTTCCCCTTCACTTTGATAAAACATTTAAGTAAAATTGAAGTTTGTTTCTCCAGTGGACACCTATCAGGCTGAACAATTAACTAGACTAAAAATGGGCTTTATTTTATTTTATTTTTTTAATATTTTATTTTTCTTTATTTATTTGTGTGTGAGAGAGAAAAATAGGCAGGAGGAGAGAGAAAGACAGAAAGAGAGAAAAGGAGAGAATGGACATACCAGGACCTCCAGCCACTGAAAACAACCTCCAGATGCATGTGTCCCCTTGTGTATCTGGCTTATGTGGGTTTTGGGGAGTTGAACCTGCTTCCTTTGGCTTCTCAGGCAAGCGCCTTAAATACTAAGCCATTTCCAAAGACCCCATTATTTTAAATTTTACAACATATATTTAAGATAATATTAAAGCTGGAAGCCATCAAATGAATTCCATATGTTTAAGAAACATCTATAATTTATGCTTAGTGACAACAGCCAAGAAATGGAAACAATGAACTGCATTAATTGATGAATGAATAATATAAATATAATAATGTGCATAGACAGTGTTATGTTGTTCAGTCACAGAAAAATGAAATTCTGTCTTTTGCAAAAACATAACTGAAAGATATCATTTTGTTTGTTAAATAAAATTACTAAAATTATCTAGATATAGCAAATCAATTATTGCATTACATCATTTATGTGTGTCCTCTAGCATAGCTGATGTCATAGAAATTGGACAATGGCACTTATCAGAAGCTTAAAAGAATGGGGGAGGCAGAATAAAATGAGGGGATCTTAACCTATGGAAACAAGTTATAGTGTGGTATGAGTGAGAAATTCTCTTTGGCTTTGCACAGTGCAGCAACTGTGGATAAAAATATGTACACAAAAAGCTTGAAGAAAGGTTTTAACTATGAAAATATGATTAACATTTAATAGAATAGCATTGATTATTTCAGTGTGAACATTACTAAAAGCGTATGTGCATTGAAATAGTGAAACTTTCTGTAAATTTCAATCAATATGTATATATTTTATGTATCAGTTAAAATTTAAATTAAAATAATGCATTCTCAACACTTTTTATTATAATTTATATTTTTTTAAAAAAATATTTTCTTCACTTATTTATTTGAGAGAGTGGGGAGAGGCAAGAGAAGAGAGAGGAAGAGAGGTAGAGAGAATGGGTATGCCAAGGTCTCTAGCCACTACAAATGAACTCCAGATGCATTCACCTTGGTACTGGGGAACCCAACCTTAACTACTGGTCCATCTCTCCAGGCCATAAGTTTTAGTTTTATTCAAAATATAATTATACAAATCTATGAGATAATGTGTGACTTTAATATGTGTATTTATAATATGTTATGATTATGTTAGCATAATGGCCATGTTATCAAATATTTATTATTTTTGTTGGAATAATTCAAATTAATATATGCTGTTTTGAAATATCCAATGTTTATTGATTATATAAGCAATGGACTGTGCTACAAAACTTAGAAATCTTTCTAGAAATATATCTATACTTCTCAACAATGTTTTTTACTCCTGTTTAGCCAGCTATTTTCATTTCTAGGTTAGATGAAAAATATCATTAAAATCCATACTGTATATTCAAAGAAGCGATATATTTTACTTTCTTATTTATTTATGTTTAACTATTTACATAATGAAAGTCAATTTAGATTGCAAATAAACACTAAACAATCCATAACATATTCTACAAGTATAAGGCTGTTAATCTTTTAATGAAAGCTTCACTTCTCTTTTCATAGCACTTAAATGATCTGACATTACATTTCCATGTAATATGTCTAGTACAATACACTTATAGTATACATATCCATAGACATGATAAGTATGTAGTACTTTTACACATATGTATAACTCAAATCTGTGATGGGATAATGACCACAGTTCACAGCAGCTCTGAATTGAGGCAGACAACCTGTCTCAAGGAAGCATTCGGGTGAGCAATATTAAAGGGCACTCAAGATTCCCTATGGCCTCTGCATGCATGTACGTTGTGCATACCACATAATACACTACAACCCATGTGTCACACACACAGATCACACACACAGAGACACACAGAGAGAAAGCAAAACAAGAAACAACAAAATAAAACACTTTTGAACTCTAGTTTCACCTCCCAGTGGAGAGAAACTTCAGGTCTCCCAGAACCCCTGGGATCTATGTCATTGTAATTGAAAACATCTGTCTCCCTCAGTGCTCCTGATCCCCTTTCTATTACCACAGCAGTGTTGGATACTAAATAAAAACATTCTAAATTTTTATTTTAAAATATTTGTGTGGAGTTTCTCATGCTCGCCATGATGTATAAAATGTTACTTATGCTCTGTGGAAAGACTTCAGAGTGAGAACAGAAGCACCTCAAATCCCATGAATTGTATTGTTTATTGTCTGTATTTCATTTCCAATTTCTGCTCAAGAAATAATGGCAAAGTTGGTCGATTATACCAACATCCTTCTTCCTAATAGGTCTTTACATTGCATTTCTAATGATCTTAGCTTGTGGTTTAGTAAAGTCAGGGCTGGGATCTTATCCAGGGTTAGCAGAAGAACCATTTTCAGAGCTTTCTTATTGCTGGCTGGGTATTATTCTTTGCAATTCTGACACTATGACTCCTGTGTTCACGCTACTCAGCACCCAGGGACTCACCTCTGTTACTTACATTCCGTCTTCCATTCTCTTTTCATATGATCTGATGCTTCCAGCCATCTAAATTTCTATGGCCATTTAGTCAATACCTTCTGAGTGTGCACAGTGATTGTGATTGTGTTAAGTCCTACTTACTCTCCCTTTTTGTCACATTTAATAGCACTTCAATAGGAATAACAGTGATGGTGAAATAAAGAAGCCTATTTAAATTTTCAGTTCACACAGTCTTTCCATGTTCAAAATATATTCCACCTATTCCACATTTTCCAGTCTCATGCCATTACAGCCTCAGTTATAAGAAAAAAAAAAAATTCATTTCACCTAAGTTTAGTCATCTCAAAAGCCACACACTTATCATCTAAATATTCTAAATAATGTATGGTTAAGACTGTGAAGTGCACTCTATTCAGTACTGCTCTAAGGCATAATCCTCTTCCATTAATGGACCTGTGAATGTAAAGAGAAAAATGTTAGCAGCTTCCAACACATATTACAGTGGTCCAGATAGGGAAACAGTGATAATCTTGTTCCAAAAACAGAAAATGGAAAGTATAAAAGAATGAAGGACCCAATGTTGTTACGATACCCTGCAGAAGAAAATATGTAAATAAATAGAATTTCCTATAGGTTTCAAGAGCTCGGAATAATCCTACATGACTTTGAACTATATGATTTGTGATCTGGTATCATCTCGATTCTTACCTAGGTTCTTTAAGCTCCTAGCTCCACTCTGTAATTCACATTTATAACTTCTAGGTTCCTTGATTAGAAACTCACACTTGTTTTTGCGAAATATGTGGAGAAAATACCTGATAATAACTGTTACATGGTAAATGTTACCAGGTACGTGAATTAAGACTTGATGAATAAGGTAATTGTCAGCTCAATTTGAGAGCTCGCCTGTCAATCAAATGTGCACTGGGGATAGGGAGGGGGATGTTGGGGGAGTGTGGAGGAGCCAAGGCACTGATTAGACAACATTACACTGCTGCCTCGGAAGCATGAACAGGTCAGAAGCAGTTCAGTTTTCTAGAAGGCTCTTGTAAGAGATTATGCGTTTGAATCATATATGGTGTCTCCAACATCCCGCAGAAGACGTCCACGGAGATGGGATTGGTCAGGAAATCTCTGGTGAGTCTCTTTTCTAATGCAGTAAATCCACATGACATATATAGCAGGCCCACAAGGCTCTTGAAGATGTTTGTACCACCTAAAGACCTATGAACACTGACTAAAAGCGACAGAGACTATAGAAAGTAGGATAGCTGCTGCATTCCCAAATTTGGCAGGACCAAATTCTGCAAGCAGGAAACAGGCTGACAAAAGTACTCAGCTGCAAATAAGCTCTCCTTCAAGAAAATGGATGAAAATAATGTGGAAATGTATGTATGTAGGCCATGAGGGGAGTGCTGTGCACCAGAAAGCATGACTCTCAGACCTTGAATCTTGGTGGTGTTCACTGGATTTAAAAACTGGGCAAGACTAGTGAGCAGTTTCCTCCTCTGTGATTTGGATATGCCATACCCTTTGTCTCCTCTCTGTTTCATCACCATATTTTTGGATTAAATGAATTGTTTTCCTGTTTTGCAGGTAGAAAGATAGAACTGAGTCAGAAGCTCTGGCTTATAAGATCATAAACCCTAGAAGGAAGCTTCCACTGTTCTTTGGCTAAATGGAGAGGTTAGTGGTTTCCAAAGTCTTCTAAATGTATGTGTATACCCCTTTGATATATGCAGCTCTTATTCTTAGTTAGAGACCTTGGTTTCTACAGATGATGCTGTGATGACCAGGGAGACCCAAGCCATCAAAATGACAGGAAGAGAAAGCTGACTAGCTGACTGTCTCTTATGAGATGTGTCATCTCTATGACACCCTGGAAAGCTCAGGAAAATAAGAAAGGAAGTGGGGAATTAAACAGGAGTGCCGTTCTCACTGCTACCCTGAGAATCTTCTCCACTGAGATGGTGATTAGACACTGAGGAGACACAGAACACAGCACATAAGAAAATTTGAGGCTGCCAAGAACTCAACAGTAAAGAAGACTTCTAACATGAACTTCAAGGTTCAGGGAACATTGTGGAAAAGGAGGCAGAAAGCATGTAAGAGCTACAGGGTGAGAAGGCTTAACTGTGAGGCTTTATTCTCCCCTTGGAACCAACAGTTGTATGCATTACTAATACCTCCAGTGATTACTAATACCTCAGTGGAATGGGGTCAAGGGGATGGGAAAATAAGAGAATAATCCACGGGGAATATGACCAATCTGCAATGCTTTAAAATATTAAAATTTCAAATAAAACTTAAAAATAATAAAATTGGAAAAGAGTTATGAAAGACACTTGATGTTGATCTCTAGCTTCCAAATGTACTTGCAACATGTTGATATGCACTTTCACATACAAATGCATGAAACAAGCATACATTCCACAATACACATATACACAAACAACATGCACCTACAAAATGAGGGAGAAAATTCAAAGACATTTTAGTATAAACTCAGAAGCCGAGGAGCAGTAGGGAAAAGAGTCATATGTGAAAGGACACAACTACCTCTCCCTATCCCAACAGTGACTGCAGAGTTTCTGGTTTCTGTTACTCAGTGCAAGTGAAGAAAATTTGTGTTATTTAAGCCTATTATGAAGTAAATGGTTTTGCCCACACCTCCTGCTTACCATAGGTAGATTTGGGGGTGTGTGTGGCCTCTTTATATTTACTTTCATTAGCATTCCCAGGACAAGCTAGCATCACTTATGGGGTATTCATGAATTTCATGTGGTTTTGCTGGAGGAAAATCATTCCCATATATTTATGAAAGAGTTGCTTTGTGTTTGTGTTTTTTTTTTTTTGAGAGGAATAGGAAACAATGACTTTAAGCTTCCTGTGAACCCATTTGTTCTGGTGAGAACTAAGCTGCATCATTAATCTCATGTCAAATATAAAAGACTCTCTG
Organism: Orientallactaga sibirica; assembly: GCA_036365145.1. Lineage (NCBI taxonomy): Eukaryota > Metazoa > Chordata > Mammalia > Rodentia > Dipodidae > Orientallactaga > Orientallactaga sibirica. The sequence goes on from JAEOAD010000024.1 coordinate 28,807,403, forward strand.
ACCCTTTAATCTCAATAGTTTCAGCAATAGTTGGAATATTTCCAGAACCACACTTTAGAGAGTGTTCATCACATCTAGGTGGGCTGGAATGTTTTTAAATTATCAATTCTATATTTCACTTTACTTAATAGCTCTACTCTGCATTTATAGATCACTTCTTTCATTTAAGTACAAGCAAAAGGAAGAAAGAAAGCAGATCATACCATCAACACTTGCCTTGGACACATGCTTAATCAGAAAGCCTATTTCATCATTTATAAGTCATGCTTTTTTACATAAGAGGAAGATGCTTTTTCTATAAACCGATGTCACTCACTAAATAATGAGCTGTCCCTTCCTCTAGTTGCCAGTTACATTGGTTCTCACTTCCACCATTTGCCCACAATATCTGTAATGTCCACATGTCTATTATAATATATTCAAGGCACTCTTGGCTTTGTACCACGTCCTTACTGGTCTTTCCATCCCACTATTGACTACTTAAAAAGACAATTTCATGACTTAGAGATTTTCTAAGGCAACTCTGTAATTCCAGGCATAGAACTTATTTCAGTTTTGTTCATTGTGAAACAATCTATCATAGATTTAACAGCTTTTTAACAATATTGATTCATTACCCTGCAGTCTTGTACCTTGTAACTGTGGTGGCTTTGGCTGGATGCTCTTCCTGAGAATTACTGAGTGATCCTATGTGGAAAATCTAGAGAAATCCTTTTGAAGATGATTAAGGTTTCAAGAATAACTCAGTTCATTTTTTACTCCCTAGCTTCTCCTTTGAAGTCTATACACTGCAACTATGAGCTGCCTGAAATCCTTGAAATTGTCTTGTGAGGCTCCTTCTAAATCCCATGGCCCATTCAGTCATACTGATACATCCGGCTACTAGTCTCTCATTAGCCATCCAAAAAAAAAAAAAAAAAAAAAAAAAAAGAGAGAGAGAGAGAGAGAGATTTAGAGGCTGAAGAGATGGCTTAATTGTTAAGGTATTTGCCTTCAAAGCGAAAGGATCTATTTGATTCTCCAGGACCCACATAAGCACAAGGGGCCACATGCATCTGGAGTTCATTTGCAGTGGCTGGAGGCACTGGTGTGTCAATTCTCTCCATCCCTCCCCCTCTTCCTCTCTGTCTAATAAACAAATAAATAAAATTTTAAAAAAAATAAAAAGAGACATTTAATTAGGCTCAATGCAAAATATTTTTTTGTTGTTGTTGCTTTTTGTTTTATTTTTATTTTATCATTCACTGTAGTATAGGCCACAGAGTAGTGTCACAAGGTGAAAGTCATAAGGCATCTCTTAAAATTTTACCTATCCCATTCACCAATTTTAATGCAAAATTTTAAATAAGGTTATAACCAATTTCATCATTTGTAAGTTTTTTTGTTTTTTGTTTTTTTTTTTTTTTCCCACAAGAGGTAGATGTCATTTCTGTAGAGTCTATACCACTGTTTCATGAGGATTTCCAGCTGCCAGTAACTATTAGTTTATAATTTTAACTATTTTGGAAAATCGTGGTTTTAACTATATTGCTTTATAAGACAGAATTTTTTTTTTTTTTTTACTACTTGTTACCTGAATAGATAATACTTTAGTCTTTTGCATAACTATAATAAAATATCTAAGTTAATAATTTTAAAAGCTGTGATTTTCCATATTGTTCTTCATTGTTTCCTGTTTTTTTTTTTTTTCTGTTTGTTTTTCTCAGTTTTAGAAGTTTCAGTCATTGATCAGATGTTTTTGTTGCTTATGGACATGTAGGCAGACAACGTTTGGTATCATGAGTGTGTGACAGAGGGAGCAGCTTGCTCATAGTAGCCATTAAGAAAATAAATAAAATTTGGAGAGATGGCTTAGCAGTTAAGGTGCTTGCTAACAAAGCCAAATGACTCAGGTTTTATGTCCCAGAACCCACATAAAGCCAGATGCCCAAGGTGGCATATGCATCTAGAGTTTGTTTGCAGGGGCAAGAGGTCTCTGCATGCCATCCTCTCTCTCTCTCTCTCTCTCTCTCACTTTCATAAATAAAGACAATATACTAATTAAAAAGAAATAAATGAAAAGTGATTTCCTTTGTTGTGTTTTTTTTTTTTTTTTTTTTTGTTTTTGTTTTTGTTTTTGTTTTTGTTTTTGTTTTGGAGACAAGGTCTCATTATCCCCAGGCTGGCTTCAAACTTGCTTTGTAGCCAAGGATGATCTTAAGCATATGATCCTCCTGTCTTTACCTCCCAAGTGTGGAGATCATAGGCTTCAACCACCAGGCAGGTTTATACCATGTTGGGGATTGAACCCATGGTCTTGTGCATCCTAGACACACATTCTCATATTCTACCCACTGAGCTGCATATCCAGCACTAGGATATGCATCTGAAAAGTTTGACTAACTCTCAACAGTGCCACATCCTGGAGACCAACACTTCAAAACATGGGTGTTTGGGGGATACTCATCCAAACCTTGACAAGATGATTGTCAGAATAAGTTCATGATCAATAGCTCCAATCTCACCAGGCTTCCGAGTCTACATGATTTATTTCATCCTACTGTTGTTGGTAAGTGGACACTGGCAGGTTTGGACCCCCAACTCTGGTTTCCTTGGTATAAAATTTTGAGGAGGGTAGAGATATCAGAGCTGCGGTCCCTTCCCTTATTGGTTAAATCAAGGGAGCCTGTTAGTTGCTCACTTGATCAAGATACTACCCTTCACCTAGAGACATGCTAAAGATGTGGGAAGAACATACATCCCCTGCATTGTGATAGCATACCTGAAGAAGCCTTTCCTCCATGTGACTGATGCCACAGACTGTCACTGCTAAGATTGTCTGCTTTTCTAACTTTTTTTTTTTTTTTTTTTTTTTTTTTTTGGAGACAGACACAGAGAGAGACAGAGAGAGGGAGAGGAAGACAGATAGAGATGGGCATGGCAGCAGCCTCTCAGCTGCTGCGATTATGTGTGTGCCCCCTTGTGGTCAAGTGTGGCATTGCACCCTTGGGTCACTTTGCATCTGGCTATGTGGGTCCTGGAGTTTGGAACCACTGGAGATTGGAACTAGTGTTCTTAGGCTTAGGAGGCAGGCACCTTAACCGCTAAGCCATCTCTCCAGCCCATTTCTGAGTTTTAAGTCATAAAGTATTGCATTTTCTTTTTCCCCCCATTCTCTTACTTCAACACTAGTCTAAAACCAAAGCAGGTTTGCTCAAACGCTCAGGGTTGGTCATCGGTTTCTCAACAAATCTTTGCTCTCCTCAATCTCTTGGGGATTGTGAGCCAAAGACTTGACAGTATGAAAATCTGCCAAGCTACTAAATCCAAAAGAGTACAGCCTCTCCATTTGAGTCCACAATGTCCCAAAAAAGACTTAAAGGACCAGCCCTTTAAGTTAGAACCAAGGCTACAGAAAGTGTCTAAAAGGGAAATACAGGCCCTGCCTCTGCTTTTGTTAATATTAAGTTTATTCTTGAGCAGTGATGTGCTTCTCATACATCATTTTCTATCCCATGGACAAGAATACAAAGTGCATCTCAAGGGTGCCACAGCAAAGCAATGCAGATATAAAAGATGCCAGTTATAATAAGGCAGATTACATACACAGTAGAATGTCAATTATACATATGTCAATTACCATCAGGCTCCGGATCTCCCAAGCGTGCGAAGGGAACGTTAGTGATAGCACCTGTGGGATATTTTCCTTTATAAGATTGTGTGAAAACTCTACATTTTCATTTTATTCACTGTAAAGCATTGTATAATTAACCTCTGTTAGTGGAACTTACTAGTAAAGTTCAGACTTAATAGGAAATAGTATCACAATATCCAATATATTTTAATACTTCCCTCCATACCCATAATTCATTTCAAGCTTCTATGTAAAAATAAAAAATAATAATAAAAAAACAGATAAAGGCATCTTGATTCAATACTGAAAAGTAGGTTATAAGGTGAGACACCAGGCTTTGGTTATGTCTTCCTCAAAATGAAATCTTGTCCCTGTGCAAGATGGATACCCTCTTCTCAGTACAAAACAAAACCCTCCAGAACCAAATGGGATGTCTTCTTGTGGTTATGTGCTAAGAGCAATAAGTTTCATTAGAGCATGACTTTTCAGCCCTATAAATGTCTTCCAGGTTACTGCCCCTTTCTTCTTTCCTTCCCCATGAAATTCTCTATTCCTCTCTTTCCCTCTTTCCATTTCTTCTTGAGGATTGCTTTACGTTTATTCTTTAACTGACTCAGTCTTTAGTCAAGATAGATTGATGTGTGACCTACAATCCCAATTCAACAGAAAATATGCAATTCCCTTCCCAACTTGTTGACTTTGGTACTAATACTTTTTTGACATATGTAGCATCCTAGAAAAAATATTCAGTATACCACATCTTTGTCTCCCCAATGAAGCACTGAAAACCCCAAATAATTCATTGTTTCCCAGTCAGCTTGTACCTTATTCCTTAGTTCCTCTATAGAGTTCATGCAATGCAGTGATTAATATTCCTTTGTATATCTTTTATTGGTTCTTGTACCCTGGCTCATGATTCTATTAATTAATGTCATGATTTTAGCCCCCTTTTAGTGGATAAATAAAAGGTAATTCTTCCCTAGAATATTTGCAATATTTGTTTCAATATCTATACTATCATATAACACTAAGAAAAAGAAATATTTTTTCCACTACAGTGTCATGGACTAGCCTTAAGGTTTACATCCAGAATAGAGAGAGAGAGAGAGAGAGAGAGAGAATATTTTCAATATAGGAATATAGATCTACACATAATAACTTTTTAGTGGCAGAGTGATATACTCAGGGAAAGCACAGTGGATTCAGACTCAATCCTGCTTATCTTTTGTAGTCTACAAATGAAATAATAAAATGCAATGCATTTCATAATACTACCTATGATGGAATGATTCAGGTGTTCCCCCAAAATTATGTGTTTGGAATGCTTTATTCCCATCTGATGGCACTTTTGGAATTGGGTTCCTTATTGGAGAATTGCTGGGTTTGGTCTTAATGAGTGTTCTAGTCAGCTTCCCCTCGCCAGTGATTGCCTCACCCTCCTGCTACTGCAATGGCAGTGATGATATGTCGCCTCTGCTCATGCTATTGTTTCCTGTGCTATCATAGAGGGTCCCTTTGAGTTTGTAAGTCAAAATAAACCCTTTCCTCCTTCTCCTCCTATAAGCTGCATTTCTTGGGATGCTTTGTGCTGTCAACATGAAGCTAACTGTAATGTTACCATAAAAATCTTTGTAAGAAAAAGCAAACATCAGCTCCTCAGAAACAATCTGACATGAAACACACTTTTCCAAAGTCTGCATGGAAGTGATAGAAATGTTGAATATAGAAGAAATTGATAGGGTCTGGTCTTCAATGAAATTAAGCAATGAATATTCTCTACCTCACAAAGAATGAAATAGATCAAGCCCAGTCAGAACTTCAAGTCTGCACTGCTATCAGGATACAGGAATCAATTATACTGTTGCTACGTGCTCAGTCTCTTCTTGCATATGAGGCATTTTTAAAACATAAATCCAACATAAAACCAACAACATATCAACTGAAAACGTCAAGGTTAAAACAGATTACTATATAGGAGTCCATTTGAAGGACTTGAATTTCAAGTTAGATTTTTTTCAACTTATTTATTTACTTATTTATGAGCAGGGACAGAGAGAAGAGAGACAGGAGAGAAAATGGGTACGCTAGGGACTCTAGTCAGTACAGTTGAAATCCACATGCATGTGCCACTATGTGCATCTGGTTTATGAGGGCACTAGTAAATTGAACCTGGGTCATTAGTCTTCACAGGCAAGTGCCTTAACCACTAAGCCACCTATGCAGCATTCATGTTAGATTTTATAAATGTTGCAACTTAAAGCCTTGAAAAAACTTTTGCTGCCAAGAAACTGAACCACTTTGGCCAAATAATGACTAATTTCCTTACATAAAATGGAAATGTCAAAGCCAGAATAATTATTAGGTGAGCCATTCATGAAAATGGTTCTTTGGGTACCACACACCTTTCCTCACAAGGGTGATAACATCATTCATACAGGTTCTCTATTAGTATTTTTATCTTCAAAGAAACATAGAAAATGGAAATATAAGCCATTAAGTATGATATAGTTCTAAAATATATAAGTTCTAGTATGGCAGATATCTAAGATCTATGTTAAGTTAGTTGAAAACTGGGAAATAAACTTGAAGAGTTACTTCTTTGAAGTAGATATCAAAGACAGGCAGTACCTTAAGTACTGGTGAAGATATAGATTATGAGGTATTTCATATATTGTTGCTCATGAAAGTCTTGGTTACATTAAAAATAAGTATATATGTGTAAGTATTCATTAAAGTAGTGGATACAAAATGATATTTTAGGTTTATAATTGGCAGACTTGGAAAACAATCCCAATATTATGCACTAGTAAAAAGACTAAATCATGGAAAAAAAATATGACATATAAACCAAATCCACTAGCTTCAGAGAGAAACAACAAAATAAGTAATTTTAGTCAAAGAATATTTAGCCGATGATGTCAAAGTCAAAGTAATGCACATTGTAAAATTCATTTATAAGCAAATATATAATAATTATTCCTACAGAGATGTAAGCAAATGTCTCTTCATGTCAGATGGGACCCTAAGAGTAACCAAAGAAATAAGTCCACCCATGTCTAGCTTGGTGAATCAATGAGTTTACTGGTGTTTTGTACACATTATGGGTGATTGAAAAGCACATATATAAGCAAAATGTCCCCAGTAGTCTCATCCCAGAATCAGTGACTGTCAAAAACTACATCCTTGGAGTTCCTGTATAACTTGCAGGCAGCTCTTTCCCAACAAGCATTTATTTCTTATGTATCCTCAGGAAGACGTCTTATGATACTTGTAAATTTCTAACCTTTCAGTGTCTGGAAAGTTTCATGAGCTTTCACAATCTGATAGTTTCCAAGAGGGAATAGATCAATGAAGGAAATTATACATATAATCATATAATATACATATAATATAATATACATATATACATATAATCATATAATCATACACATAATCATATAATCATATAATATATTATATATATGATAGAAGATATAAATGTATATATATATATATATATATATTATATATATGATAGATGATATATATATATATATAGAACCAACCTTAAGTTGTTTTAATAAATGAACATTTAAGAGGCAGGAACTTGAATTAGTAATGTCATATATTTTTTTAACTGGAATGAGTTTATAACTCAATTTATATGAATTTTCACTGAAATTTAAGTGAAATAATAATGAATACTAGACATGTTTGCAAATAGCCAGCCATCTAGGACATTTTAATAAGCTAATTAATCTGATTTCTGTTAAATGGCAATGTGAATAGAAGGAAACTGTGATAATATAAGGCACAGAAGCAAAATGTCACTAAAGCCATTACTTGTAATCAGAAATGAAAAGCTTATGAAAGGAAGAGCTAAGGAAGACCCACTATTGGCTAAGGATACTTGGGCTGAGCATGTAAACACAAGGATTTTGGAATGGCATAAATGATTTTAACACTGAACGACTGAAGAAAAAGAAAACAGAGTTTTTTTCCTCCATGCCTAAGGTATATAAAGGGATAGATTAGGTTGTGAACCTGCCTTAAAACCATATTGCTAGAAATCATGTGTAGACTTTGCACTGCATTACTGGTATGTGATGAATTATTATATAAGTTGTGTACATCATTTTCCAGATTTTTCCTGCCAAAGCTATTACTTGGGAAACATGGTATATTGTTGAATGATGACCTTAAGAAGTATTTGGACAAATCTGAGGAACAAAGGACTAAATTCAGCTGCATTTCCAATTAGCGGAAATTGTTACTTCTGCACTGCATGATGAAATCAGCCTTGCATTAATTAAAAATCCATTAGGACCTCAATTTTGTGGCTGTGTTTTAAGGACCTGTCAACTTCCTTCATTCCTTTGCTTCTCCAGGAGTCTTCATTGGTAATTTTATTCAAGCCCCAACTTATCCCAGGGTACCAGTTAAGAAGCTATATTTGAGATGTCAATATGTTTCATTGTTTTTACATTTACATCATTGAAAGCATTAGTAATTCTCAAGACTGCTAAACTAGGAAGGGAGAAGTACTGGGGCAAAATCTAAGTGCTTCAATTTCCTCTCCTGATTTCTTCCCTTTTCCTTTCCACTAAAGTATATTCACTGATAGAATCCCCATCAAGAAATTACCAAGATTTTCTGAGTTTATTAAAGAACTCCTTGGTCAACACAGCATCCACTAGCCCAAAGTGCTTATTAAGGTATTTAAATGTAACTACTACAAACTTAGGTGTATTGTATGTTTAAATACGTACTAGATATTCAAGACAATCCAAAACATAACTCAAATTTAAATGAAAAATTTTATACTTTTCATGTGTTGAAGTGGTAATATTTTCCATATATTAATTAATTTTTTTTGAGGTAGGAGGTAGGGTCTCATTCTAGCCCAGGCTGACCTGGAATTCATCCTGTGTTCTTAGGGTGGCCTTGAACTCATGGTGATCCTCCTAACTCTGCCTCCTGAGTGCTGGGATTAAATGTGTGTGCCACCATGCCTGGCTAAAATATTTTACATACTTCTTTTTCCAGTATGACTACCAAATAATTAAAATTACAAATGTGGCTAGCCAACTGGCAGTGAATTTGTATTTACTACTGTATTGATAGAAGAAAGTCTCTGTATATGGATGGTAGGGTTTTTATCACTGGACTTAACTGATCAAGACCTAAAAGTCCTTTCCTTGGCAAGTGGTTGTATAGCTCACTTATAGGGAGAAAAAGTGCAAATTCTAATTTAAATGCCTCTTGGATACAAATGGCTTATAACCTATCCACATCACCTCTTAGCAATGCTGCTCATATTTTCTTATGATTGTTTTTGGTAGAGTTGAGCTTAAACTAAATTCTGTCTTTTTTTTTTTTTTTTCTCCTTGCAATAGTTTTCTTAGGGTATTTGATTTGACGTACGTAGACAGTGTTTGGTTGACAAGTAATTGCTCAATGATTTCCTTGCTCCCAAAATAAGGATTGACTGTCAAACATTATAGTCTCGGGCTGGAGAGATGACTTAGTGGTTAAGGCGCCTGCCTGCTAAGCCTAAGAACCTGGTTCCAATCTCCAGGTCCCACGTTTAGCCAGATGCAAAGTGATGCAAGGCGCATTGTCGCATTTGCCCACAAGGGGGTGCACACATCTGGATTTCATTCACAGCATCTGAGAGACTGCTGGTGCGCCCATTCTCTATCTGTCTCCCTCTCCCTCTCTCTCTCTGTCTGTCTCTCTGTGTCTCTCTCCAAAACAACAACAACAACAACAAAAATTATAGTCTCATGTCATATGACCAGTAGACACAATTAAATAGATAAATAAATAAGTAAATAAATAAATAAATAAAGTTTAGAGAAAAATGGTAATTTTAATTCATTTTTAAGCTGGTATGCCTGAAGGTGGTCACATAATTTTATCACAAGATTATAGTGTATTCTGCTTTATCTTATAGTGTTGCTATTTGAGTTATACAAATGAAAAGTTATAGGAAACTAATGTAGAAACTTTTTTCTATTTCTGAAGGAAGATGTGAGATATGCTTTGAGATATATTCATATATTTACCTCAAAATGACCAAGACAACACAATACAAAAACAAGAAACAAGTGAGTATGAAGTGAACAATGAAAAACAGCTATGGCTAACTTTAACTGTAAGACAAAGAGAAAATGAGCAGTGTTAACTACTCCCATTTCCTTCTTTCCTCTCAGAATCATCTTCATCATTTTATTCATGTTGAGAGTGGAAGGAAGCAGAAAAAGAGAAACCAGATGACTTCTTTCATGTTTCTTACTCCAGCAACGGCTGTTGGGAGAAATTGTAGTGTTGGAAATTTGGTGGTACTGGAGAGAGTAGTTGCATGGGATCACAGACCCTCACATATTGTGGGGCTTACTAGTGCCACTATCTGAATGTGTCACTCAACACCGCAGTGCCACCACCATGACTTCCTTCTAATATAGCTTTCCTCCAGCTCGACACGTCCTGCAGGGTTTGCGGCTCTAGAATAGAGCTCTGCTGGGAGTTTCCATATTTGTACAATGAAATGCAGGTCAGAGTTAGAGTTTCATAATGTGCAGTATCCCTGTGTCATTCAAATTGAGGGGATATGTAAAACTAAGAGAAGCTCTGGATTTTATCCTCAGTTCTCTCACATATGTTTATATAAAGCAGGAGAGAAAATACATGATCCTAGAGACCAATAGTGATATAATCAGCATGACATTTAATACAGTAGTAATGGCTAAAATGATTAATGAATTCTGTTAAGCAGATTTTTATGAAAAATCTCTCATATCACAGTAAATATAAATACAAACAATTCTATTATTAATTTGAAACATTTTATTGTTAAAGTGTGGTGTATGTAAAATTGCTATTTGTGGATAAATAATATTATTTATGAAAAATAATTATTTAATAACTAAAGAAATATGACACTTTAAGAGACTGAATTTTTATAGGACTACAATGTATCAGAATCATACACTGTACTGGAATCCTAAAAAGAATGGGTGGGAACATGAATTCAGGCAGCAAATGTAAAGACTTACACAAAAGAGAAAAATTGTTAAAAATGTCAGCTTAGAAAGTTTCCAGACCTCTTAAGACTGAAATAATGTGGCACTGCATATGAGCTTTGAGACAATCATGAAAGATTCAAGATTGATGCTGATTAGATTTGACTCTTTGTACACACTAAGTCAATTGTGCAGAATCTTTTCCACACCATTTTCATTCCTTTGCAGGATAAGTGTTCTTGAGTGGACAAACATCAGTGTCAATTTATGCATTTGGACCATTCCTTGTTGGAGCCTATTTTGTATACTAAACATGCTTAATATAGAGGGCATGGCAAAACTCATGTTTTAATTCTGTTTATATATGCACCTTCAACATTTTGCAGAAAGTATAAGTGACCTTCACATCAGGTGTGCTTCCCCGATTAGATAGGCTAAAACCATCACCTGCCACAGCAGAAGCACATGAAGCCTTGCCCTTCAGCGTGTCCTCCGTGATGACACACACACACACACACACACACACACACACACACACACACAGCTTTTCCCCAGGAGGATGCAATCCATCAGAATCCAGCAATGTTCTTGGAAAGTGCAGTGTTAGGGAGTAGAGGAGGACAGTTGTCGATTATGGTTGAACGACCAGTAGTAAAGGAACTTCACACCTTGAGGCAAGTAGCAGAAAAAGATTGAGAAACAGGTTTTGAGCTTTCCCTTATTAGTTCAATATTATCTCAAGGTTGTCAATGCCTCTGAATCCTGGAAGACTGCTGATTCAGACCAAATGAATCTTCTTTGTTGCAAAAAGCACAAGCTAAATTCTTGTGCATGTACTAACACCAAGGAGAGAGACATTTGAGCATGTGTTAAGTGTAGACATTTATCAATAAGCAGCTCATTATTTAAGTATGTAAAGCATACTATGCATAACTTAATACTGGAATAATTTATACTGAGAACTGTAATAGTATGCTGAATTTCCTTAGGATTCTGAAGGGCTCGAATTTCTCAGTGTTAATGGAATTACTTCTGGAAAGCATCTTTGCTAAGTACTATCCCAACATTGCCTCATGAAATTACTTCTGGAGTTAGGAAATTATTTTAGTCTTATACATAGAGCAGCCCTAGTATAGAAAATAATCTGATTTAGTAAGACCTCAACTCTGAGACCATGACTTTTCACCTTATGGGTGTTGTTAAATAAGTAAATAGACTTGGATATGAGAAAATGAAAACAAGCTTGAAGACTCAAATGAAGTTGTAGATTTAAGACTATTGATGATAACTAGATGGCTAATGTTTAGTGAGCAAGGGGGCATGACAGATGATAGGACTGTGAGGCCATTTAGAAAGTGATTGTTGTAATGTGTGCATTTACATAATTTACTTATTATTTTTGGATATAATGGGAAGCATATAAAATATATTCTGAAAGTCACATTTCATTTAGTTAAATGCACTATTTTCCATACCAGATACAATGGCATAGTCATAGTACAGAGTGACTGTAAATTATAGGAATACATAGATACTATGGTGATATAGCATATCTCAATAAATAACAAAATAAAAAGAAAAATGGCAGTGAAATAAGTCATAAATTTAAATAAAGTAAATATAGAATAATAACAATATATCCTTTCTTCAATATTTCATAGAAGATCCAGACATGGTGGCATATACCTTTAATCCCAGCACATGGGAGGCAGAGGTAGGAATATCGCCATGAGTTCAAGGCCACCCTGAAACTATGTAGTGAATTCCAGATCAGCCCAAGCTAGAGCGAGACCCTACCTCAAAAAACAAAACAAAACAAAACAAAAAAAAAACATCCATAGAAGTCATTCTGTAAGTTTTTCCCACATGTTTTTCTACAAGTTGGCTAAGAGACAGACAGTGTAATAAAGACAGACCTAAAATATTCTCTCAGAAGGTTACTTGGTAGGTTATTTACCTAAAGTAAGATAAACTAAGTTTTATTTGTTCATGGCTGATAGGATAATTATGATATGATTTTTTTAATGTTGGTTTTTTTCAGGTTAAAATAGACACTTACCCTGACTCTGTATCACTCCTCCATGTATATCCTTTGTTTATATAAACAATGGATAACATCATATTTAAATATATGTTTAAAATCTCCAGGGAAACTTCAAACATAATATCAAAAATAAACAATAAATCATGGCTACATGAAACTTGCTGCCATTTTGCCCATTACAAATAATGTGTAAATTTGTTTTCTTCCTTAGTTTGTTTTCCTTTTATGAAAAAAATCAATTTTATTATTTATAAACTAGGGATAGTTGCTAATACCTAGATTCCCAGCATTTATGAGGCTAAAGCAGGAGTAATTGGGGAAAAGTAAGGTCAACCCAGGCCACATAATGAGGTCAGGTCAATGCTGGACTACAGAAAAAGTCCCTCTCTCCAAAATTTTGAATAGATGCTTTATTTATACAATCAAACTCTAAATAAATGCAGTAGTTTAATGAGAATATGTCCTTAAAATATTACAATATGTCCTTAAGCCATTTGTCTCCTAAAAACTAATAAAATTCAAATGAATTTAAATTAACCATTCTCACATTGAAATGACTTAGATGAATTGAATCATTATGAAAAATGATTCTTAAATTGTCTATCCTGATACAGCAACTAGAAAACCCACATGTATCCTTCCAAATAAATGTGCATTTTAATCAGAATGATTACAGCAAAGCTCATTCTCTTGAACACTATAACAACACTAGGAAAAAAAATATTCAGTTCTGTCAACCATAAAACAATGCCTATAGACACAATTACAATAAGCATAACATCACACTCAAAATAGCTTCACTTCAGGTGTAGAACAAGCAGAAACTAAGGTTAAAAATTGGTCTCATCTCTTGCAGTGAATATTATTCCCCCTTTTGTTGTAAACAACTTCCGAGCTTAGAAATGGGATATCGATTTATGTTTAATCATGGATTAATTATCACTTTAATTAAAATACCTTAACTAATGTAATTAATTGAGAAATTTTATGGTCCACTAAAAATCCCAAGGTTTCAAATACTGGGCTGCCAAAAATTAATGGAAATGAATATTTTGTTGGAGGGCTTGTATTTGAGAATTTATTTAGGACTTTGGTTTCATGTTGTCTAATTCTGCTCCCTACCAAAGAAAGTAATAAAAAATTCCACTTTGGGCTATGATTCTTTCCTCAAAGTATATGTTATTCATTTCCACATCAATTTCTATATTTCAATTAGAAGTAGGTCAAGGACCCTTCTGCGCTACACATGTAAGTCAAAATGATTAAACATTATAACAGACTGAAATACTTGTAGTCATACTTTTAGAGCATTTTATGTATTCAATACACTAGATTACTACTGTTGTAACCTTTTTCCAAAACTTAGTACTTTAATCAGCCAGCACAAGTCTACTTTCTCACATATCTGGAAATGTAGATATCAGTTGCAGACATTAATGGTCTGACAGGGTGAGCAGAGATGAACCTGCATTGAGTGACTAAAAGAGAACTTCATCTTTACCTGTGAGCTGATTGGCTCCATGTTCATCTGCTTCTTGAAGTCTTCCTTCCTTGTGACCTTCCAACCATGGCATTGCATCACTACAGCCTCAACCTACTTAGTTCCTTCTCTTATGATGACGGTTCTTCATTACCCTTTGGCTCCCTGAGAACTCTAGTCATCACATTTAGGCTCATCTGAATAAAACAGCTTAACCTACCCTTTTGTACTATTTTTTAAATATAGTTTTTATTTATGTGCTTTTTAAAAGAGAGAAAAGGAATGGGCACTCTAGGGCCTCTTGTCACTAAATCTCCAGATGCATGCACCGCTTTATGCAACTGGCTTTATGCGAGTATTGGGGAATCCAACTCGGACCACGGCACCTTACCCATTGAGCCATCTCTCAAGCCCCGAGATACTTTACTTGATCACAACCATATAACAGGCGTTTGGAATTAGAATATGAGAACTTTAGAGAAAAAGGGGATGTGAAGCTGCTTAGTACACATACTGACATTGGTCTGCTTATTAAAATAGAAAATGATCATTCTACTTCTGCTTTTTATTTGGATACTATTTCCTCCAAATTCTAGAAGAACATCTCTCCTTTGTTTCACCCAGCTTTTCTTGTTAGAATCTTGGCCATTTAATAAAAAATTAATATTTCCCTTATTACTGCTTACCAAATTAAATATGTAGATGCCCCTCTGTTGTCAAAAAGGTATTGCTAAATGCAAATTCTATTAACCACACACCACACTAGAAAAATTAGTCCATCATTTTTCACTATTTCTAAAGGTGTTTTACTATACACAGCATATATTCTTTATTTTCTATTCATATGCTGACTCACACAACTTATTTTTCCCACTTTACTCTCATTGTTTATATTATCAAATTATCTACCATTTGTCTAAAAGATATTGCTCTAAAATCAGTTACATTCTGTCATCTTTCTGATCCAACTAAGAAGAAATTACTTTCTTGGTGGGGAAATTTTGGATACAAGAAACTCATCTATCCACAGCTGCCTTAATTATGTATCCAAAGATGACCTTGTACTCTATATTTTCATGCCTTTCTTTTCCCAAATGCTGGGATCACAGGCTGGCACAATACCTGGCTTTCCTTCTTTTGCTTTGTAAAAGCAGTTCTTTCTTGGTTCCATTGGAACTGTCATCTCCCCCTTTACTTTCTCTTCTACCAGCTCGTACATTTTCTGCTTGATATTAACACTCCCCAGTGTTTATCTTTGACTTTTCATCAATACCACATTTTCAGGCATCATCTGCACATCCAAGGCTTTCCACTGACCCCCCTCAAGTTTATCGCCACACTTTTTCTATTGTTTTCCTCCAGATCTCATTACCAAACTTTTTTGTTTGTTTGTTTTGTTCGAGGTAGGGTCTCACTCTAGCTCAGGCTAACCTGGAATTCACTATGTAATCTCAGGGAGGCCTCGAACTCATGGTGATACTCCTACCTCTGCCTCCCAAGTGCTGGGATTAAAGGTGTGCACCACCACGCCCAGCTCATTATCAAACTTTTATTTAGCATCTTTACTGTTTTCTCATAGCTACAAATTTTCCACATCTACATCACTATTGTTTCCATCTGTACAAATAAAATTTGTTTCCTAGATAACTAATTAGGTATTAATGTGGCCTGTCTTCTACTCTCCACAATACTTCTGTCTTCATTGAATCTGACTACAATAAAGAGAAGAGTGTGTAAAACCAGAACATACTGTATCTGAACCTCAGTGTAACAATTTCTTCTTCCTATTATTGCATTCTTGATCTCTTAGCTTTACCTTAACCATGCAAGATGCTCTTATACTTGAATATTTCTGTGCCTAGAAGGTACATTTATTTGTACTTTGGTTTAAATGGTGATGTTTCTTCACAGTCCACAGGCAATTTAATTACCATGTGATATATTATTCAAAAATGGGACTTTGGGCTGGAGAGATTGCTTTGTGGTTAAGGTGCTTGTCTGCAAAGGCAAAGAACCTAGATTTCATTCTCCAGGACCCATGTAAGCCAGATGCACTTGGTGGCACATGTGTCTGGAGTACATTTACTGTGGTTGGAGGCCCTGACTTGCCCATTCTCTCTCTGTCTGCCTCTCTCTCTGATTTTTTTCTGTCTCTTTCATAAGTAAAACTTTTTAAAAAGAAAAGAAAAATGGGACTTAAGAAGTGAATAAATTATGAAATATCTTCTTTGTGAATACTGTCCATGCACTATTGAAGGGGAGTTCATACAACATTGGGCCTTTTAGCCTCCTGATACCCTTCATATGAAGTCATGTGTGTACATCATGACAGTCTTTCTGTGTCTTAATTTTAAGTTTTCCTCAGCCTCTGAACTGCAGGAAGCCACTGTCTTCTTTATAACTTTTCCTCCATTTGGTGTTCTCTTATGAAAATATAAATGGAATATCAAACTGGTGTATTTGCAAGATTTTCCCTATCATCTTTTAACCATCCTATTATTTATTTGATTTCCATTTTATATAGTGACTGTAGATTATATATAATTAATGATGGGAGGACTTTGTACCCTTACTATCCTAACAAAACTTTTTTGGAGTTCAATGAGTACATTCAAGTATTAAATCCTTGGTATTCACTAGTTATAGCAGTATTGACATGTTACTTAACTTGTAGAGCCTTATGAAATTCAAATAATATCCAAGCATAGCATTGTATGATTCTGAACAGGGTTATGGACAATGAACTATATACATATTTAGACAAATGAGCAAATGTTATCTTATGTTACTTTATCCTATCTTTCTAGTATATTTTGTGCCTGTTTAATAGTATCATTTATTCAAAATGAGATATTATACTTTCTTATATGAAATAATTTAAAAAACAAGCTTACATGTCAACAAATCTAGTTTTTAAGGTTAGTATAACCATTGGGGTAATAGACATGATAAAATTTCATGAAGTTGCCACTTTTTTTTTTTTTTTTTTTAAATCTAGTCATTTGTTGCCTTTTTGGCTATGAGTAGGTAAATCCCTATATTTTTGAATTCTATCATAATATAATGTAATTTTGCAATTTCATTTTTATGTATTTTATTTTATTTTATTGGAGAGAGACAGAGAGAGAGGGAGAGGAAGACAGATAGAGATGGGTGCACCAGCAGCCTCTCAGTTGCTGTGAACAAAATCCACATGTGTGCGCCCCCTTGTGGTCACGTGCAGCATTGCACCCTTGAGTCATTTTGCATCTGGTTAAACGTGGGACCTGGAGATTGGAACCACTGGAGATTGGAACCAGCATTCTTAGGCTTAGGAGGCAGGCACCTTAACCACTAAGCCATCTCTCCAGCCCTTTGTTTTTATTTTTAAGCTTATTTCTCTCAAAATGACCTGTCACCTAAAACTTCCAGATGTCTCACACCTGCTTTTGTCTTTGGAAAAGGCTGCTTCAAAATGATAAATTAGCATCAAATAAGGCAATTCTCCTGTGATAATGTGAATACTGTGCAATTGTGCATTTGAAGTAATAGCATTCTCAATGGTAATTAGAGTGACTTATGGGAACATCGTGTCCTATAAGGACTTCATGTATACCAAATTTCATAGGAAGAAAATATAAAGTCAAATTAGTTTTTACACTATAATTTCTAACAAAAGTTACAAATACTTGGCTTCTGTGGGGAATATTGAGGATTTTCAGCATCTTGATTCCCTTCATATGAAGTCACTGTTCAACATGATATTTATTAAGCAGAGATATATTAAAGCAGATTTTATAGTAAAGATCCCAGAGATCAAGTGTGTACAACTTCCACCAAAATAAATAAATTTAAATAAAATATAATGAGATTTGCATAGAAATATTTTTTAAATGTGTGACATACTACTGTATTTCTTAAGTAGGGAAAGTAAATTTGAACATTTATGGTGACTTTATCTGTTGTTGTTTTATATTAATCCTGGGTCTAATCTGGAAGTTAGAACATTTCAGAAATATGGTCAAAAACAATAAATTTTATGATTCTCATATGTACTGAATGAGGACAAGCTTCTGGTCCTTACATCTCTCAGTCACCTTGCTTCACATATCAATATCTCCTTCTTGCTTAAAACCTCTATGTGTAAATCTCCGTGGTTAAGGAAAATCGAACCACCAAGAATTATTAATGGAGTAAGGATCAATATGATATTCTGTAAATAAAGAATGTAAAATTGACTCTATCAATAGCTTGTCTCTACTTACATGTTTTGTGCTCATTTCTAGATGATTGACATAAGTTGGTGCTAAGTCATAAAGAAGTATTCCTTTTTAGGTAATAATTGCAGGGCTGCTAGTATAATAAAGTTCCAAATACATAATCACCAAAGTCAGTAAATATGTCATCTGTCATGGCAGGATTTTAGGAAGTGATTAATTAGGGACCTTTAGTTGGAATGATTCTCATTGATTTACTCGATGATTCTTTCAGCAGACCCAATGTCATTACAATGGTACTTATCAGAAGGATGCAGAGTAAGTGGATAGGAGAGAGAGAGAGAGAGGGAAAAAGAGAGAGAGAGATTTTAAAATTTAAATGTGATTGATTTGATGGTGGAAGATCTCAGGAGACCATTAGAATCTAGATAAAGTAAGAAGTTGCATTTAATCCTGAGGTCTTTAGAAGGAATCCACCCAAATTATCTGTGAATTAATTAAATATACATACATTTGGACCCCCAAATGGGTAAATATAAAAATTTGTATTAATTCAATTTTAAAATGATGGTAATTTGTCATAAGTATAATGTGAAACTATTAAAATATAGATCGAGTGAATGTGAAATAACATAACATGTTAGAAATATTTTCTCTTTTAGTCATATTAATTGTTATAGAAGGCATAGGCAATATTGATATCTCTATTAATTAATTCATGTATTGAAACCTCAAATGCCTGAAGTCATGCACTTGGAGGCAGGTCTTGGAGAGTTGATAGTGTTATGAAGGCAGAGCCCTCCAGTGGGTAATTGATACTCATGTAAAACAGACCTTGCACAGCTTCTCCATCAGGCTTCTATGAGGCACCGATCCAGGAGAGAGTTACATGTAAGCTAAGAAAGAAGGTCTCAGTTTCAACTACTTGCATGGATCATGGCCTTGTCCGTCCTTGTCTCTAAATCCATGAGGCATAAATGTTACTAAACGTAGTCTATGGTATTTTGATATAACAAAGCAAATAGTCTAAGATTTTAAATACTATGTTAATTTATGTTTATGATTAGAACATTATTAGCAATAATTGTCATGGAAGATAAAACTTAAAGATGGAAATAAGTAGGAATATGGTATTCAAAATCTGATTTCAGGGCTAGAGAGATGGTTTAGCCATTAACACACTTGCCTTGAAGCCTAACAACCCAGATTTGATTCCCCAGTACCCACAAAGCCAGATACACAATGTTGCACATGCATCTGGAATTTGTTTGCAGTAGCTGGAAGCCCTGATGCACCCATTCTTTGTCTCTCTATCCATCTTTTTTCCTTCTTTCTTTCTCTCTCTTTCCCTCTCTTTCTCTCTCTCTCTCTCTCTTCTCCAATTAATAAATAAAATCTTTAATTATTTTTAAATCTGATTTCAAGGAAAAATAGAAAAATAATAATGGGGTTTATCATTTCATTATTCTTTTTAATATTTTTCTTTCTTATTTATGAGAGAGAGAAAGTCAGAGAGAGAGAGAGAGAGAGAGAGAGATTTGGCACACCAGGGATTCTAGGCACTGCAAATGAACTCCAGATATATGTTCCATTATATGCATCTGGCTTACGTGTCTTCTGGGGAGTTGAACCTTGGTCCTTAGGCTTCTTAGGCAAGTGTGTTAATTGCTAAGCAATCTCACCATCCCCATTTCATTATTCTTTTTAAGAAATCATTTTATTCTGTGGTCTGGAATGGTCTGAAATTCAGTATGTAGCCTAGGCTGATCTCTAACTCATGGTAAATCTCCTGCCTCAGCCTCTTTAATCTTAGAATTATAGGCATGAGACACCATGACCAGCATCGTGGATTTTCATGATTCCTGAAAGGAGCAATTAGCTAAATGAATTTTTGCCTTGCCTGGAAAAAAAATATGAACTTTTCTCTAGCTGTGAGAGCACAGCAAGCTCAGTACTGTAAATTAATCTCATTCACAAAAATACATATGACTATGTTTGCAGAAATTTTATTTGGAGTCAGAGGGACAATGTGAAATGTGATTCATGTTATTTCAGGAATCTTACGTTGTAGGTCAGGATTGTGAGACTGCATGTTAGAGAAAATAATTTTGATGATTTAAAATAAGAGACTGTATTTATGATGTTGTTTAGTAAGGAAACAAAAACTTCTATGTTTTTGTTTTGTAAAAGCCAACTCTTCCAGTAAAAACGTTCTTTCTCCAAATGAATCCATTTCTCTTAAGCTGAGTTTTCACAGTTTAGGACATGATCATTTGTTTTCAAGGCAGTTCTGCTGTTCTGAAAATTTTTGCCATCAGGAACGTTGAGTCATTCTTGGCTCTAGTTCTCATGCCTTAGGGTGATCAACTGTGGGTGCCCATCCAAGTGCATCCACAGCATCTGGAGCCCAGATCTCCACTGAGGATAAACAGCAGGGCAGGGATGGCAGAAAGGATGCCAGATGTGCTGTAATTATGGTATTTACAAAAGAAGTTGGTTCCATGTACTTCATCACTTTTCCTACTTTAAAAATATCGAGTAAAAATGTCATGCTTTACTTAGGGTCTCTGGCAACTTGAAAAACCTCAATCAATGTGTCCATGGTGATGAAAATGAAAAATAAAGAGGGATTTTCTTTCAGTCTAAATTTGAAAGCAAAACCAAGCAAATAAATAGGAGATTGTTAAATATAGTTTAACTCACGAAACGATCCAGAACTGTTGCTAAGAAGGACTGATGACATGATCTCCCTGTTCCTTTGTCTCCAATCAATCATTGTTAATGCCTGCAAACAGAACAAGAGGTTAATTTTTATGATAGAGCACAGAAAAGATGATCCAATTTAGTTTCATTTCAAACTATTCAACAGCACTAGGCACAGCCATATAAAGATAAATTAAAGTGTCAAAACTCTTAAGGAGTTTGGTTAGTAGAAATGCTAACATATACAAAGAAGTACGTAACATAAAACTAGGTAAGAGACCATCGTCTGGACAATAAAGTTTATCATTTTTCCTGTGACTTGACATTTTTAAGGCAGCTCTGTTTCTCTGCTTCATAAAGAAAAAATCAGGGTCAACTTTTCTGGAAAAAATTGGTCAAAGTTTTTACTTGTCCAGAAGCACAAGGGGGTTACTTCACCTTGATCCTTTGGTGTTTCATCCTACCAGATACTCGGACTTCATGCAAAGGATATGGGGAACGCTTTGGTTCTCGTGAGGTGATTAAAAATGAACCAACAAAATAAAACACACAAGAGAAAAGAGAAGCCCTGTACATATGTGTAGAAGAGGCAAATAGCTGCCAGTCTCCATTTCTTCATGGCTGAACTGGTAAACAGGGTAATGAATCTCAGTATAGTCTAAACCACAGTTAATGAGAATCCTGTTACTTATAGCTGATAGCTTTTCTAGCTGATAAAGAAATATAAATACCTTGGACTCAAAGAGGTACAATCGCTTAGTTTACAACCATTAGTAAAGACTCAATAACTAAATGAAATAATCAATCTATTATTTAAATATAGTATGTACATATAGTATATGAATGTAATATGTATATACATTATCATTCATGTCATTAAATGATAAGCATAGAGAAAATATTAATTAAATATAAAAACTGAATTTACTAATTTAGATGGGGATTTTGTCATTTTTTATATTTATTTTTAAACAAGATACCCTGTAGCTCAGGCTGGGCTCCAATTGACTTTGTAGGCTATGAAGACATTGAACTTTGGATCCTCTTGCTTCCACAGTGGGGAAGCTGGCATTTTAGGCCTCTGCCACTTAGCCATTTTATGAAGTGCTGGAGATCAAAACAGCCAGGTGATTGAATGAATGTCATTTGACAATTCTGCCAAGGCTACTCTAGTTATCAAATAGATCTTTATAATGTACATCAGATCTCACTGACAGTTCATCTTGAAATCCTTTCACAATCAATCATCAATATCCTTACTTTATACAAATAGTGTTTGTGCCATGTATGAGATTTTTTTTTTCTAATTGAGATATTTTCCATAGGCAAATGCTCAGTGTTCTCTTCCTCTCTTTATTGTCCCTTCTTTTCTCCAAAGCTAGCTATTTCTTATCTTCCGTCTCCTAGACTGTTTTTTTTTTTTTATTTTTTAATTACAATTTTATAATTTTCTTATTTATTTGAGAGAGAGAAAGAGACAGAGAGGGAGAATGGGCATGACAGGGCCTGCAGCCTCTGCAAATGAACTCCAGATGCATGTGCCCCATTGTGCAACTGGCTTATGTAGGTCCTGGAGAATCGAACCAGGATCCTTTGGCTTTGCAGGGAAACACCTTAACTTCCAAGCCATCTCTCCAGCCCTAGACTCTAAGCAATCTCTCCAGCCCTAGACTATTACTTTTTGCTAGAAACCCAATAAACAAAATGAATTTTAAGAATCCCTATTAGCAAAACATGTTGCAATTTTATTTTTATTTTATGATGTTCCTACCAAGATAAAGTGCATATACCTAAATAATAAAACAAATGCAAACTATTTCTATGAGAATATGTGCATGTACACACATGCATATGTATATAAACCAAGCAACAGATTTTGTTTAGAAAGTAGAAATAAAAAATAACATGGTAAAATATCATATCTACTCTAAATTTTGCTAGATGATTACATATTAAATTCCTTCATTGACACGTTTGCTATATACCATTTTTTAGAATCATCTCTGGTATACTAATAGCAATAGAAACAAACCATCCTCCATAGTTAGTACACATTGAATGTTAAGAATGAAGTCAGTGTCCTGCAGGTATAATCAGATCAATACCTCAAATGAACCGTACTCAAGAGATACCTGTGTATTCAAACTGAGAAAACAGCTGTATAGAAAATTGGTAACTGAGAAAAGGTTCTGATACACTTGATGTAATATCAGGGCTCATATTCCCTTGTATAACATATCTACATTTATATCTAGGCCTCATAGTATGTCACATAATTGACTAGAATGCAACAAAGAAAAATTCTTCAATGGGGAAAATATAAACCTTAACCAGCCTACAGGGAATTTTGCCAGATCATTGACACTCATCTGTCCAAGCAACTCGTGGTCTAAGCTACTCATCAGCAGACAGCCTGGTGTGATGCTCACACAAAGGCAATAGTGGCACACAGCCATGGTGGATAACCAACTGCTCTTGACTTGGCTGACACATCTGCTCAATGGAATGGAACTCATAGCTGGAACTTGGAAACAAGTCAGAACAATATCCAAAAAATGAGTCCGCTCTCCAATATTAAGCCCCCACCAATCGTGGGCTACTAGAGGGCCTACACCTATAAATTTCTCTTTAAAATAATAATGGTTATCCCATTTATTTGGTTCTGACTTCTCTCTCTATTGGAGAATTTGCTTCCCTTTTTCAGATGGATGCCAAACCTGAGGATAGGATCAGCCTATCGTACCTCACCAGGGCCCAGCTGAAACCATAGAGAAATTGGGGAAATGAGCAAGAGTGCTGCTTTCTTGGTGAACCTGGTACCAACACAAGGGTGATGGAGATAGATACAGAGAACCCTCAACTCCTACCAAACCAGAGATCCAGAGACACAGAGGCTCCCAAGACCTCGTCACTGATGTAGACCTAAAGATTGTTAGAGCCACAAGTTGGGTCATTGTGCAAAGATATTTCCTCACCCCCATAACTAATGGCTACTCTCACAATGCATCAGCCACATTCCCCAATGAAGAGAGTCCTTTCAGAGCAGGGAGGATAGAGAGAAGGCTATTGATGACATCAACATGAATGTATTCAAATTATGTGCATAACTAGTAAAAACTAAATAAATAAATAAAAGATAAAACACTGAAAAAATGTCAAATAATAGAGGATGAGAGATGGACATAGAAGAAAAAGTGAAATTGCAACAACTAAAACTCATTTTACTTGCTCTATGAGAAATTGCATTGGGTAAATTAGTGGTATATTTAGAGTTGAGGAAAGAAGGACTAAGGTGCATCCTGAATTTGGGTTGACATATCTTCCACATTTTATTTGACACTGGGTATGAGACTGCATGATCAATTTATAAGATTTAGTTTCTAGTTTCATTATCATTTTTCTATAATCATAGCTTTACCTAAGTTTACATGCTCATTTATATTTCCTTTGATCTTTTCTTGTTATATGCTTTGTGCTCAATACAGGTAAAGAAGCAGATTAAATGATACCATGTTTTAAAACCATTGTGGCAGGGGATATATGTACATATATATACACATATATATATGTATATATGTGCACAAATATATCAACTCACCCACTGGATAATAGTCCTTGTTTTCACTTGGAATGTTCTTTCTGAGTTGTCAATGATGCATATAAAGGTGCATGTGTATATGAATACAAACATATATGCATGTATGCACATGTTGACATCATACACACACACACACACACACACGAACTATTCCCCAGTGGATGAGGTCATATTCCTAAAACCAGAAAATACAGAGTAAATTAAGAAATATTGCACGTTGTGGAAAGGGAACACATCTTCCCTCATTTCTTGTCCTTTCAGTAAGAAAAAAGTGATGTTTTCATAACAAAAAGAACTATCTTCCCATAGTTATGAGCAGGATATAATCATTCAAAGACTTTACAGGACAAAAGTTGACAAATTACTGCTTACTTTTCATGAAGGAATAGAAGAAAGATGCCCAGTGCTTACAAGCTGAGTTTAGCGAGTCTCAGGACAAGAAGACCAATGATGATCCATGGAGGAGTTTATACTGGAGACCAATGAAAATTATCACTACCAGTGTCTAATTCCCCAAGTCTGTTATCTATGTCCCATGAAAACATACATACATGTAAGCTTACACACACACACACACACACACACACACACACACACACACACACGTGCGTGTGTGTGCCTTCGTTATTCCATACTACTTACTGAGTTGCTCCTTCATTCTAGGTGTCTTAATACCTGTATTTACTTCATCAAGACTGCTACCATTTGATATCCCTTTGTGCATTTCTTGAAGCTGCTATCGATTTCTAATTCGAGGGTATTAGATGAATCTCTAAATTACCCTTAGTGCGATGTTACTGCAATCAAGTGAAGCTTACCCACTGCTGTCCTTCTCAAGCCCTTACAGAGTAATGAGAAATGAGTCTTGTTCCATCCGTTTTCCTCACTGAGTTCAGTCAATCTGTTAACTTAGATGTTTCACTTCCTCTGAAACTACTGACCTCATTGTGCTGCTCCTGGTTTGGTTCCTCTGGCTCTCCTGGTCTTCGCAGTACAGTAATACGTGATGAAAATTCATGTATTTATTGCTATGTCTTTTTTTTTCCCGATGCTTATGGAGTCCATTAGATCTGAATCACTATAGCAACAGGGACTATATACTTTCTTGCTCACAACTGTATTTTCAACATCTAGCAATGCTCCCAGTACATAGTATAAAAATCTTACAGTTATTAAACACATAAGAGAATAGATGAGTCTGACTCTGTTTTTTAATGAAGGTAATGTGAGCCATTTAGAAAGCCTTGAACTACTTATTGCAATACTGGATGAATTAGGGAAATATTGTTTCTATAAAACTGAAAGAATTGCATTGTCTGAACCAAAAGAGAAAAAAAAAAAATATTGCTATGTTTTGGTGAAAGTGCTTGTGGCTTTAAAATAATCATTAAATATACATAATAGAGAAAAAAATGTATAAATTATTCTATTTTTCTAAGTTGACGCCGTTATTATTTAAATATTCTGAAAAATAATAGAACTTTATTCATATTGTTCACTATGAGCTATTCTTTGTGTGAATTCTTACTTTATTTCCTATTGCAGATGAGCCTGGCATGGGCAATAAAGCCACTAGAACTGTTTTGTAAGTACATATTATGTGGCATCTACAGCTCTTAGAAGCATTGTGATATTTCTTCAGAGTATCTTCCAAAGTCAAAGGTCTCCAAAAGCAAAGATAAAAATCTTAGGTGGACTCAGTAGGGAGCAGCTGCATACAATGAGGTGAAATACACCATGAGAGCCTTCTTTGGAAGACAGATAGCTTCCTCCGGTCAGCCCGGAGTACAGGGATAATGTCAAGTGACCATGCAGAACACACAAGTGACCCTGTGATTTCAGTAGCAGGTTATGCTCCCATTAAATACTTAGAACTGGCTCATAATGACTGACTCTGCTTTATTTCCAATCCATTCTTAATGAAAATACACTGCTCAAATGGAATGAACTCCTGTAAGAGATCATACTGTGTCTTCTGTCCATTTACAATTGTTTTTTGCCTAGTTGGCTTTCGTGGCTGTGAATAGAACAAAATTCTGGTACTTGAATGGACTACTTTAATGATCAAAAAAATACAATTTTTGTATATAACAAATCAGTTGAAAAAACTTTAAAAATATAATTAAATATTTAATACCAGGGATTCCAAAATATAAACATGTTACTGATAAAAATAAGATAGTTTCCCAAGAGGAGGAGAAATCCATTGACAATTTTATAAAATGTATGGAGCTAATGTTCATTCAATCAGCTAATGACCCACATAAGGAGATCTTTAGGGATATAATACAGTGAATGACTCTCTCCTTTCAGGATGTGAGCAAGGTAACTTTCTTTTGTAGGTACTCAGCTAGACACAAGACCAAACCATCAAACCTGAATGTCACCATGTCCTGATGAGAATGAAAATCGAGTCTGATTCATTCTGGTCCATTAATAGGCCAGTAAGGACACCTGCCTGATACTTCCACCTTAACTTTTTGAGTTCTCCCTCTGACAACCAAATGTCTGGCCTTTTCTGAGTCTTCAGTTTCCTCTGGGCCTTACCAACTGTGGTAGTTTGAATATATGTCCCCCAATATATTCAGTGTTTTATTAGTTATAGTTTGTATCTGCAATCACCTTGCTAGAGGCAAGGTTACTGGGGGCCGGTCTTAAGGTGTGGTGATGGTTTGAGATTCCATTGTAAAGATATGCGAATGTGCCTAGCAGGAGTTCCTGAAGTGTGCTGTGTGACCTTTTGGCTGTAGTTTTGCTCTGTGTGCTGTGGTGGCTGGTTGGCTTTTGCTCTCTCTGCCTGGCCTTGTGAGAGCAGGCTGTTTCTCCTGCCTTTATCGAACTTCCCCTGGATCTGTAAGTTTCAATAAATAATATCCCTTCCTCCATAACTGTGCCTGGTCTGGAAGTTCATCTCAGCGATCCCGAAGCTGTCTGCAACAGTAAAGTGGTACCAGGAGTGGGGTGAGATGAACCTGACCTTGTGGATGTTCGTCTTTTGGAACTTTTGTTTTGGAGGAATGGGCATGGACTTGGTGCTTGCAACTGAAGATGCCTTCTGGAGTGGTAAGCCAAGTTTTATGGACTATTCTGAAGAGAGTTTGAGAATGCTAAGTGCAGATAGTATTGAACTTCGAGGCTTGGCTTATGAGCTTTCTAAGGGGAAGGAAAGATGGCAGAGGACTTTGTTGGAACTGGGCTACTGGCATAAGGGATGGCTACGTTCTGCTATCCAGGCCCAGAAAGTTTGATCAAGGTTAAATTTGTAATGGACTGATATGCTTGGCTGAAGATATGGGACTGAGATTTTAAGATTTTAAGTTGGAAAACCTCAAGCAAGTTAAAAGCAGAGGCATTGAGGCTGGTTTAGCTGCTATTGTCAACCACATTAGCAATCTTAAGGAAGGTGGAAGGAAGGTGGCCTGACAACTGATTTACATTAAAACAATGGAGAGGATGCCTGAGGAAAGACTGTTAAAAGTGCAAATTCTTGGAAAGAGCTGACTGGAGAAGGAACCTGCTTTTCAAGGCTATGATTTATTTTGTCCCTGGATTAAGAATATGGCTGTGTCCTGCACACCTGGTATTAGTTTTGGAAATATGAAAAATGCATAGAATGGTCATGAATTGCACACGGTTCCAGGAGCCGCTGCTGAGATGGGGCTTGAGGCAAGGCATGAAGTCCCTGAGGAATAGGCTGGAAGAGCCTTTTGGAAGATGGACCGTGGTTTGCATGGAGACCTGAAGATGTTTTGGATATACCAGGACTGTGCAAAAGGGCTACCGTGGAGTGCAGTGTTGGCATGGGATGGAAGTTTTCCCTGGCGACTCTGCCCAGCTGGAGGGGCGGAATTGGAAAACCTGGAGACTGTTAGTCTCTGATTATATTGAACTTCAACTGCAGAAGTTTGATGACGGCTGATGGTGGTTGAGTTTGTATTGTTCTAGTCTCTCCTTGCTATTCCTTATACAGTTAAAATGTTTACTCTGTGCCTTTACATGTTGAAAGTATTTAACTTGTTTGATTTTACAGGACTCACTATCTTAAGTTGATCAAGACTGTGAGAACCTTTGAAATTGGACTGAGTACAGTTTACAATGTGTGATAGTTATAAATCTATTGTGGGCCAAAAACTAAATATATTGGGGGCCAGGGGCGGAATGTGGTAGTTTGAATATATGCCCCCCAATATATTCAGTGTTTTATTAGTTATAGTTTGTATATGCAATCACCTTGCTAGAGGCAAGGTCACTGGGGGCCGGTCTTAAGGTGTGGTGATGGTTTGAGATTCCATTGTAAAGATATGCGAATGTGCCTAGCAGGAGTTCCTGAAGTGTGCTGTGTGACCTTTTGGCTGTAGTTTTGCTCTGTGTGTTGTGGTGGCTGGTTGGCTTTTGCTATCTCTGCCTGGCCTTGTGAGAGCAGGCTGTTTCTCCTGCCTTTATCGAACTTCCCCTGGATCTGTAAGTTTCAATAAATAATATCCCTTCCTCCATAACTGTGCCTGGTCTGGAAGTTCATCTCAGCGAACCCGAAGCTGTCTGCAACACCAACCAATCACAACCGTTCATGTACATTTGAAGGTGGCAATGAGACTCATTCCAACTGCTTGCCTATTCTGTGCAAATCCCTGATACAAAGTCCCATGTGGATGTTCGGGTTTTCCCTTACAGAAATCCAGGACAGGAAGACCCCTCTTAGCTATGTAGCTTTTCTTCTCTTTCTACTCTCTCAAAATAAATTATAATTTGCCTTCTTCATGTTTGTATTTTTTTTCCCAATTTTTGCTGGTTTGGGGAATTTTAAGCTTACCCAAGACCCAGTGGGGCAATCTTGGCTCTCAACCCTGCAATAATGGGGCAACAGTTTTCATGAATTAAAGGACATTTTAAGGGAGATAAAATGTCAAAATGGAAAGAGTAGAACATAATCACTGCCTATATAAATGAAAAATATTTATTCTGTTTATTTTTTTTTAAATTTTTTGTTGTTTATTTGTTTGAGAGCAACAGACAGAGAGAGAAAGAGGCATATAGATAGAGAAGGGTGTGCAAGGGCCTCCAGCCACTATGAACAAACTCTAGATACATGTGCCACCTTGTGCATCTGGCTTACCTGGGTCCTGGGGAATTGAGCCTTGAACCGGGGTCTTTAGGCTTCATAGGCAGGCACTTAACCACTAAGCCATCTCTCTGTGCCCCAATTTTGCTTATTTTAAAAGATGATATTTAAGGTTCTCGAAACTTTCCCTCAAACCCACCCCACCTTTCTCTACCAGGACAAAACACAACAGGAGATCAGTCAACCTGGCTCCTTCCCTGAGCACTTTCACACCTCCACTGGGTTGACAACCTTCCTCAAAGGGCCAGATGCAAAAATGGGTGCATGAATCTGGAGTTCCATTTGCAGTGGCTGGAGTCCCTGGCGTGCCCATTCTCCGCCCCCCCCCCTTCTCTCTCTCAAATAAATAAATAAATCATATATATTTAAAAAAAAAAACACAATCTGGCTCTTGATTCCACAGATTTCTTATGTTGAATTAATTTATTTATTTATGAGAGAAAGGGATTGTGGTAATTTAAATAGCTTCCCCCCCCACAAATATATTCAGAATTTTAGTAAACATTGTAATTTGGATCTCCAGTCTCCTAGCTGGAGTAGATGTTACTGTGGATGGATCATAATGTCCATCCTTAAGGTGTGAAGGTGGATCAAGAATTACAGACTAAAGATATGCAAAGTGCTTGAGTTCTGTTGGAGTTCCTAAAGTGTGCTTGCTGTGCTAATGTTGTAATAGTATGTGGCTTTTTCTCTCTCTGCTTGGTCCTATGAAAGCAGGCCCCCTTATGCCTCGATGGAACTTCCTCTGGATGTGTAAGCTGGACAAAAAGGAGAAATTGAAAGACTGCTCAGTGGTCACTGGTTATGATATCGGACTTGAACTACAGATTTTGAAGGTTATTGAGTTTATATTGTTCCAGTCTCTCTTTGCTATGCCTTATAGCAATTAAAAACATTTCTCTGTGCCCTTATATGCTAAAAATATACGATTTGTTTTGATTTTACAGGACTCACAGTTAAAAGACCATCTTAAATCTAAGAGGAGAGTTAGAACTATCTTAAATTGGTAATGATTGTGGGAACCTTTGACCTTGGACTTGTGAAAGTGGACCACCTTCTGCCATTGTGGAACTTCCTCTATTACAGGGAGAGAGAAGAGGGAGGGGGGAAGGAGAGAATGGACACCCCAGGGTCTCCTGCTGCTGTGAATGAACTCCAGATGCATGCCTTTAAACACTGAGCTATCCCCCCAGCTCCAAATACATATATTTCTTTTTAAATCTGCTTTATATCATGATGTAGGGTAAGGTATAAAAACTTTCATTACTAGCCAGGTGTGGTGGCACATGCCTTTAATCCCAGCACTAGGAGGCAAAGGTAGGAGGTTTGCCACTCTGAAACTACATAGTGAATTCCAGGTCTCTTTGGGCTAGAGTGAGACCCTACCTCGAAAAAACAAAAAATAAAAATAAAAAATAAATTACTGTGGATCCTCACAAAACATATAAAATGATGGACATGGTGGCACATGTGTGTAATCCCAGTACCCTGGGTAGCAGAGACAGGACAATCTCTAGAGCTCACTGCTCAACAGTTTAGTGTACTTGACAAGTTTAGATTAGTCTAAACGCCTGTTCCCCCAAAAAGGTGATTGGTTCCTGAAGAATGGTTTCTAAGGATGTCCTTTGACATGCACATGCACCCCCACGCACCTGTACTTACACATACAATCATTCTTCTCAACACAAAACATACATATAAGGTATTTTCAAAATTGCTAAATAAATGATTTGCTTCATTTTTTTAGTCCATTTGCCATTCTAAAAATGTTTTACTTTGGTTTCCAACAAAAGGGGAACTTCTTGAATTTATAGTAATCTTTTTTTTTTTTTTCCTATTGCCAATCTATTGCTAACTTAGTAGTGACATTTTCTTCTAAAACTAACAATAGTAAGAAAAATCATAATGTTCATAACAGAGTTTTTCTGTTTGCTTGTGTCCCCATTTCTTCCTAATTGTCAACTAACTTCTTTTCCTGGAAAAAGGATATTTACTTCTTAATAGCCTTTCCCCTCCTGCTTTTTATTTTTTAGCTAAAGTCATAACCCCACATTTCTGACATTATAATCATCTCTACAGTCACTAATTGTTCTAAAATGCTACTTTAGGGAAATATATACTTCAAGGAATCAGGTGAGCTACCAAAAACAAAAAAAACAAGAAAACAAAAAAATAAAAAAAGAAAAGAAAAAGGTCTATTTTCACTATGTAAACTTTATTGTGTGAGGAAGAGGACAGATATCAAATACAGCTTTATTGCCTGTAATTACTGCAAGGGAAGTTGCCGTTTAAACAATAGGTCATTTTTCTTAACAAAGCTATTTTTCAATGTGAAAATTATAATAGACTTTTAATAACTTTATCAGATGGCAGAGTGTACTTAATCATCATGAAATTCTTTTATGCTATAAAAGGAAATCTTCATTTGTACTATCCCAAAAGTACTAAATTCTCAATTATTTCCTGAAGATAGTTACCCGCTAGTATTTTAAGTGAAAAATATCAATTAAAATAACATAAGTTGAACTCTGTAATGGATTTTTGAGTCATAAAATTGAAGGATTCCTCTTTGCTGCTTATGTTGCACATTGTCGTGTTTATCAACATGTATACACCTTTTATGCAGTGTTAAAGAAATACTTATCTGACTGGTGAACGCTGAAGAATGAAGGCTTTCTCTTCAGTACTCGTCTGGAAAATGCTCTTGTTGTTCTCAATGGAGACTATTTCCCCAATTCCAGTTCCAAAGGCTTTTTACATCTATTCTCCTCTCATCTGTTTATGGATCCTCTAGAGACCCACTTCTAATCTTACTTGGTTATTCAGCATCCAATGCAATAGCTGTACAGAAACCAAAACAATATCTCTCCCCTCTCTCTAATGTAAGTGACCTAAAGACACATTGTTCATATTATCCTATTTGCCTGTATATCTTAGAAGTGTCATATTTTCTTCCATTTACTACTTTCCTTATAACCACTCCCATGGAACAGTTTTGATGGATAAAGATAATGAACTTATTCCTCTCTGTCTTTCTCTCTATCTCTCTCTCTCTCTCTCTCTCTCTCTCTCTCTCTCTTTTGAGACACAAAGAGGAACAGAGAGAGAGAGAGAGAGAGAGGCAATGGGCATGCCGCGTCCTTCCAGCCACTGTGTAGGAACTCCAGACGCTGTCTCACCCTTGTGGGCATGTGTGGCATTGCATGCTTGCTTCACTGTTGCATCTGGCTGTATGTGGGATCTGGTGGATTCCAACAGGAGTTGGTAAGCTTTGCAGGCAAGCGCCTTCACTGCTAAGCCATCTCTCTAGCCCCTATGCATTGATTTTTATAAAGCTAATGCCTTCCCATACGTTATTCTCAAAATAAAGCATGTTACATGTATAGAATTTGATTATAGTAGGATGTCAGTAAATTTTTATCTTCCTGGTTATTTTGTCAACTGAATTCTATCACTTAGAAAACACCAATCTGAGAAGATATTTTCACATGTTACCAAAAATGGTGAAAATGAAACAAAACAAAACAATGCTTTCCAACAGTCACTCCTCAGTATGTATGTGTCAGATCTTTGGACTATATTGTGTTAGGGTGTTTGCTTTTAAAAACTGCTGTGTGAATTGCTGACTTAAGTTACTTTAAAAAGAGTGAATTTTGGCTTGGAAGTAGAAAAATTTGAATAATTTCTGAAATGGCCCTACACATACTTCTGCCATTTATTCAGGTGTATTTACGCACCATTTTTTAAATCTTTTTTTTTTTTTTTTTTTTTTTTTTTTTTATGAGAGAGACAGAGAAAAAAAAAAAAAGAAGAAAGAAAGAATAATAATTGCAAGCCAGGGCCTCCATCCACTGCAATGGAACTCCAGACATGTGAGCCACTTGTGCACATTTGTGACTTTGCACGCTTGTGTCTCATTGTGCGCCTGGCTTATGTAGGAACTGGACAGTCAAACATGAGTCCTTAGGCTTCAGAGCCAAGCACCTTAACCGCTAAGCCATCACTCCAGCCCCCTTTCATGTTATTATTTTTTAAAATCTAAGATCCATGTTTGTTTATATGGGCTCCTGGAGGGTGTGCCCACTTTACCTTCCCTTCCTCAGCCCCTTATATTTACCTTCCCCATACCTTCCCTTACCTTTCTCAGCCTTTTGCCTGATTAAAACGTGGTATTTTAGAGATCATTTTGAGTCTGAAATTTCTTTGGTTAATTTGCAAATATGGACTCACAGCTTGGGGTTTCAGGAAGCACCCCAGGATCCCAGATTTCTCTGTCACATTGTCATGACAGCAGGGTTTCGTCCATGTTTCACTAGGTGGTTGTCTGCAGAAACACTGTTCTACTCGTCCTCAACACCATTCTTTCCATTCTGTGAGACACACTGAGAACAGATGCTGCTTCATGGGGAGATCCCATCAATGTGTTCTTAGATTCTGTGGCCTGTAGGTATGTAAGATTGCTCCTTATTTTTAGCAGTAGTCCTTAGAAGATTGACTGTGAAGTCAATTCACATGACATCAAGAAAGATGCTCTCTGGACCTAAGCATTACCAAAAGGCTCCATCCCTAAATGTCATGACATTGGAGAATGAGAGTCCAAAATTAATTTTGGAAATATATGACTATTCAGTGAATTGCAAAAGTTGAATCAAACTGCAATCAAGATGAAAGGTGAGTAAAATCTAAATAATAGTTGGACTGGGGTAAGGTTATAGAGACAATATGGAGAACAGGGAGACAGAATGGATAATCATCAGTATTTGTCTCCTAGCAAGATTAATCAAAATAGGAAGTTTTAAAATGTTTCTATACACAACAAGGCATTCAGACATGTCCCTCAGACTTGGGAGTTAACGTATCAGCATTTAGAAAATAGTCTATCTACTTCTATCGACTTGAACAGTCTGTATACTATTAGTTGTTATGACATATGAAATGAAGTAGAAATGATGTGCAATTACATTTTCAAGATATTTACAGTGTAACAAAGATTAAATCATTAATTTACCAGAACTCTGGAGATGAAAATTAAGCTAATAAAAACCAAGGAGTAGCATGACTTACTGAGAATAATATCAAACCGTCTATTGAAGTTGATGCTGGTATAAAGTCTCATAGTTTGGAATAATTAGTTTGAAATTTTAGTATAGTGAAATGTAGAAATATAAGGTGACATAAATAATACTAAATAAGAAACTTATATTTCAAAAAAGCAATCATGTCTAAAATAAGTAAACATATATGCATTTACTTTTCTCATTAACAAGAAATAAATAAATCTAAATTTGTCTATTTCCTCTCAAAAATTAATCTAAATTTAAATTTACTTCATAGGTTAAAAGAAGGGTATGTATACATACCAATATATTAATGTTAACCAAAGCCAAGCATAATTGTAGAGGTATTAAAAATATCCACAACCATTGGCCTCAAAGATGAAACAGTTAACTATACAGAAATAGAACAGTATGTAAAATTTAAAAATTAATTCATTTATTCATTTATTTATTATTTATAGAATGAGTGCAATGGAAGGAGCAGCATTCTGTTCAGTAACCAGAATACTTGCTGCAACATGTAGAGTTTTAGTAAAGTAAATAAAATAATTGTTTGACTTTAAAACAATATTACATACATTCTTTATTGATGCAGTTAAACTGTACAATATCTTAGGCAATATATAAATAAATAATACAATATATTCAAGTCTAATAAACAGATAACTATGTTATTATAAAAGAAGTAACACAGGATAACAGTAAAAAAAACCTACATTATCAATTTCTGTTATATTTTTCACAAATACTTCCTTATATTTCAAAATAGAAACTGCTTTTATAAATTACTCTGTACCATAGGTAAGCCTTAAATACAAAGATAAAAAAACATAATAAATATATTCATGAAGAGAAAAAAATATTTTTGAATGCTTAATAATTAATAGATAAAAGTTCAAAGCTGGGCATGGTGACACATGCCTTTAATCCCAGCACTTAGGAGGCAGAGAAAGGATTGCTGTGAGTTTGAGGACGCCCTCAGAGTACATAGTGAATTCCACGTCAGCCTGAACTAGAGCGAGACCCTACCTCGGAAAACCAAAAAAATAAAAATAAATAAATAAAAATTAAAAAAATAATTTCATATGGCAACATCCAACGGAATTTTCATGGCTCTCTGGCCTTCTCTCACTGCAGTTGGTGTTTGATGCCTGCACTTCTCAATCAATACTGCCTAAAAGGGGAAGAGCAATGAGATCATTGTTGGAAAGAGGGAGGTCAAGTTCTCCAGAGTATTGGTTCTTAGATATCTCTCTTCATATCTGCATACCATGCTTCAAATAATGCAAATAATTTAAAATAAATAAAAAATAGAAAGAAGATACTGATAATGACAAAATTACAAAGTTAAAATTTACATTTAAGGACTTGTGATGCATACCATGCTTCAAATAATGCAAATAATTTAAAATAAATAAAAATAGAAAGAAGATACTGATAATGACAAAATTACAAAGTTAAAATTTACATTTAAGGACTGGTGATGTGGGTCAGTGGCAGAGAGAATGCCCAGCATGTGTGGGATGCTGGATTTTGCCTCCAGTACTACAAAATTAAAAAGATAAGACAAGAAAAGAAAGGGGTGATGGATAAAATTCTTTCTGAAGTCACCAGTATACTTAGTCATGTATTTAAAGATAATATATAAGAGCTGGATGGATGGCTTAGTGGTTAAGGCCTTAACCCCAGGACCCAAGTAAGCCAGATGCACATGGTGGTGCATGCTTCTGTAGTTTGTTTGTAGTGGCTGAAGGCCCTGGTGAGCACATTCTCTCTGTGTGTCTGCCTATTTCTCCCTTTCTCTCTCTCTTTCTCTCTCTCTCTCCCTCTCTGAAATATGAAATAAAAATAAAATAAATTTAAAATATGTAATATATTTAAAAGTTTGTATTGAATGTGCACACTTTTCGTTTTCCACTAACTCATATAATCTAAAAATGACATAAGTAGCTCTAGGTATTAAAACTAATCTAGGAATGATGTGAAGTATAAAGAAAACCATCCATGTTTGATGTGCAAATCATACACTATTTTCTAGAAAGGGTAGTAGCATCCTCAGATTTTCCTAAGCAAGCAACATCCTAGAATCAAGACTGTACATTAGATGCTGAGAGGCCTGACTACAACAGCATGCTGTTAAACTTCCTCATGAAATTGAAAACAAACATCCCTAAACTACAAATATGCATCTAATATGAGAGAACACAATTTAGTATAATTAAATTGTAATATGTTCCAAAATAAGGGGAAATGTACAATTTTGCTGTATTGTGCACATTGGTGAAACTTAGAAGTATAATTAAACCTTTTGGTAGAAAACCTGATTAAAAAATTAAATTTAAATTTAAAATTAAATTTAAAATTAAAATTTAAAAATTAAATTTAAATTACATTCCTAGGATTGTTCCATAAAGAAAATCCAAATTTAAAATTTCAAGGGAAATTATATTGTCGTTGAGTTGAAAGAATCATATTTGCATGTTGATCATATGTCAGAATGTCTTTAAAAATAGTTTGTGTGTGTGTGCGTGCGTGCGCGCGTGCGTGTGTATGTGTGTGTGTTAAGGTGCACATCCTCATCTGTCACCTTGGTTAAGACAGTGTCTCTCTAGTTGTTTACCATTGTAAACACTTGAAGAGCTGGCCCACGAGCTTAAAAATTCTTCTAAATTCTATCTCCCACTGCTGTAGGCATACTGACATTATAGACATGTCTTCATCTAGAGTATAGCTTTCCATGGGTTCTGAGAATCTAAACTCCAGTCATCAAGCTTGCATAGAAAACACTTTTAGCCACTAAGTCATCTTCCCACCACCCCAAACAATTTTAGCGTGTAATTTTAACTATGATTGACATTATAACCATATCTAGTATTTTTTTTTTTTGTCATTTGCCTACTTAGCAACTTATCTGAATAATTGTACATGTAACAGATATGTTGAAAATTTGACTGATAAAAAAGAGTTTTAAATTATTTAAGATTTATAAATTTCCTATTTAACTCATACATTCCCACCCCACAAATCCAAATCCAACATGAGGGAAGAGAAATGTACATTAATGCAATATTGGAAGGAAAGCTGTTATAAAATCTATAATCTATTCAAGGCATGAGTAAGAACCGTTCACACTTTGAGTTAAGAATGGAATACAGATTGATGCAAATATTCAGTCAAGTGGCCTAATGATCTATAATCTAGATGCACCACCAGATTTACAGATTTTTTACAGAGTTTGAATTTCTAAGACGTCTTTAAGAAAATCTTGTACTTGAAATGAAACAAGATAAAGAAAAAGAACCTGAGAAGAATTTTCTATCCATTAAAAACTAAACTTGAGTGAATCTACAAAGAGTAGATACTGCAGTATAAGCAGCTCCTCTGTGGAGCAATTGTTGGCAGCCCCCAGCATCTGGCTTCTTGGCTGTGGGAAGACCTTAAAAACAGAGGTACACCTTCCTGGACAAGGCAGTCTAGTGCCTGTCTAGACACATGGATCACATTCTAATTGTTTTGTGAAAATAACAGAGAAAGCAACACAATGGAAGAAGGATTTCTTTCAGCTTACAGTTGGACAGAGTTCAGTCCATGTAGCTCAATCCCACAGGTTGGGCAGAATGTCACCATGGTAAAGCTAATGTACAGGCTACTCTTTCCTGTTTGGAAGACAGAAACAGAGAGCAGGGACAGATGGGGAGAAACGAAGGTAAGATTTATTCCGGGGGACATGATCCATTGCACTACTTTCTCCAAACAGATCTATACTTACTGTGAGTTATTCCTAATAAAAGTCATATTATGAATATATGAAGGGGTTAATCCATTTAAGTCTGAGCCATAGTGGCATAATTGTCTCTGCAGATGCCCTCATGGACATCTCCAGAGTTGGCCTTCACTAATATGTTGGGCATTTCTCAATCCAGTCAAGTAGACAATAGCAATTAGCCATCACAGTATAATAATTGCCACTTAGACAGTCTACAGTGTCAAAAAGACAAAAATACAAAGCCAAAAAGGTAAGACACAGCTAGTAGCTATTATACTCTAACATTCATCATTACTTCATCCAGAACACTCATGAAAAATGCTTCTCTTGGGCTGGAGAGATGGCTTAGTGGTTAAGGTGTTTGCCTGAAAAGCCCAAGGATCCCGGTTTGATTCTCCAGGACCCAAGTAAACCAGATGCACAAGGGGGCTCATGCATCTGGAGTTCATTTGCAGTGCCTAGAGGCCCTGGAGTGCCCATTCTCTCTCTCTCCCTCTTTCTCTCTCAAATAAATAAATAAATGTATATATATTTTTGGGAAAAAAGCTTCTCTTGGGGCTGGAGAGGTGGCTAAGTGGTTAATGCACTTGCCTACAAAGCCAAAGGACCCAGGTTCAATTTCCTAGCACCCACATAAGCCAGATGCACAAGGGGTGCAGAGTTTGCAGCAGTGGGAGGCCCTGGAGTGATCATTCTCTCTCTCTCTCCCTGCCTATTTCTCCCTCTCTCTCAGATAAATAAATACTAATAAAATATTAAAGACAATACTTCTCTCCTCGGGTAGTCCATCTGCAGATCTAGACAGTGTGCATATTCATGTCATATAAACCTTTTTTGCTAAGGGGTCTTTCCTGATTAACATACCTGTAGCCAAATGGGGTTGCTACATTTGTTAATCTAAAGTTAAAACCATAATGAAAGCACCCACATGTTCACCAGTGTATAACTTAAAATTCAGGTAAAATTCACAAAAGCATATAGACGGTCATGCTACTGGCATAATTTTTCCTTTTCTGTACACCATTGCCACACAAGCATCCAATGATCACATGGGAGTTAGGCTTTATATTTACAGGTGTTCTCACTGCAAATTTGGTGATACCTCCACTGAGAACGCAGACCATACACCCTCACAAAGCAAAGGTTCCCATATGAGTTACAGAGAGTGAGGTTGGATAGACGTTGGGTACAAGATTTATTTGACTCATTGTAAGCACAGGTACCAAATGACTTTTGGTTTTACATTTGTTTTATTATTTTTTTTTAATTTGAGTGTGGGAGAGATAGAGAGAGAAAGAGGGAGATAGAGAGAGAGTGAATGGTATACCAGGGCCTCTAGCCACTGCAAATGAACTCTAGTTATGGTCATCACCTTGTGCATCTGGTTTATGTGGGTACTGGGGAATTGAACCTGGGTCCCTAGGTTTCTCAGGCAAATGCCTTAACCAGTAACCCATCTCTCCAGCCTCTTTTTGTTTTAAGATATGTAATGGTTATGAAGTGTCACTCACAATCTCCATAGTCTGATGTTTTCAACTGTAATATGATCTCTGACATCAAAGCATGTCATACAATTCTCTAACGATGTCCGCCAGATCTCATGGTCATGTGCCTACTCTCTCATCTCCTCTGCAGCCTTGACATTATTTTTTTGTCAAATATTTGTGTGCTATGGGAAGTCTTGTCAAACAGCAAACATATAGCTAGGGTAAGTACCAATGTTATTGTTAGGCACAGGTTGGATATCCCTACTCCTAGATATCCCACTTCAGAGTAATCCATTGACCGAGTACTAACCAACAATGCTTATCGCTGATTGGGAAAATCCAGTGTTTGTTGTTTGCGATTGTACATCTTGCAGTGATGGCATAAAGCTAGAAGAAGAGAACATATGTTCTGTCCCCATAGGCTGAATCTGTCTGTCAGTCTACTCAATATTACACTACCTCACAATGTGACCACAATATCGGACTTGAGGGTATGGATTGGTCAACTCCTCCTTAGGTATCTCAAGTTGCTTTTTACCTTAGTGTGGGTCTTTGTATAGATTAGTGATGAATTCAAGCTTTTCATACGCATGTTGTTCTGCTAGGGCAATATACAGCCCTCTACCCATTCCTGGCCATCCAATCTGCTAAGGCTTTTATCATAAAACATGATTCTATATTACTTATTAGCAGGGCAACTGTAACTTTCAACATGGCAGATTGCTGGGTGTATGACTTAAAACTATTTTAGGGCCATCCATGTGTGAGCATATAATGAAGCAGTTTCCTGTTTTGATTCGCATGGCATATGATGCTGTCTTTTCCATACACTCAACTATTATTCCTCAAAGTAATTGGTCGTAAAGATCCACTGTGAAGATGTAAATTAGAAGCTAAAAGGGGGAAGCCAGAGTGGAGTTTGACTCTGATACAGGTTTGAGTCATTTCCTATATGATGGGAAGCTACTCCCCTCAAATTGAAATGTTGTCTTCTGAAGAGAGGAGGGAGGCTCAAAAAGTCAGTAAGTTCAGTGAACTTGCAAAACT
The DNA here is from genome assembly GCA_036365145.1 of Orientallactaga sibirica. Classification (NCBI taxonomy): domain Eukaryota; kingdom Metazoa; phylum Chordata; class Mammalia; order Rodentia; family Dipodidae; genus Orientallactaga; species Orientallactaga sibirica. Next base: position 28,848,517 of record JAEOAD010000024.1, read on the forward strand.
CACCCCAAGCTATCTTTCACAGCAGTAATCAATGGTAAGAGGTTGGGAATTTTAAAAGGATGAGGCATCAAATTGTTCAGACAACTAGAACAAAGCATGTTTCCCAAATCACCTATGATGAAGTGGGGTTTTCAGTGATGTGGCCATTCGAGTTTTGCACGCATTTGTAAGTAATGTTTGTTTGGTTTTTTAAGAAGTTAAAAGTCTGCAAGTTGATTGCCTTCTTGGTGCTTGCCAGGATAGCACACAACAGTTTTTTCAGCACACATCTTTAGTAGTATGAATCTTTCAAATCACAAACCCCAAAGTGGTAGACTGCTCTTACACTCACATAGACCTGGTATAGAGTCCTTAATTCTTCTGTATTCATATCAAACCATCTGCTCTTTCACTGGCCCATTAAGTAGGTTGCAATAATCTCAGACGTAGAATTTCTAAATCCAAATGATAAGAAGATGTAACAACCATTGAGCTTCTTTTTTTAAAATATTTTTCTTTTAATTTGAGATGAGGAGGGAGGCAGACAAAGAGAAAGAGAGAAAGGGAGAGGGAGAGAGAGAGAGAAGGAGGAGGAGGAGAATGTTGAAGAGGAGAAGATCAGGAAGAGGAAAAACAAGAAGAAAGACAGATAATGGGTGTGCCAGGGTCTCCTGCCACCACAAACAAATTCCAGATGCAAGCACCACTTTGTGCATCTTGTTTTATGTGGGTTCTGGGGAATCAAATCCAGGCTGTCAGGCTTTTCAGGCCAGTGCCTTTAATGGCTGCCCCATCTCTCCAGCCCACTATCATTGAGCTTCTTTATGCTTAATTAAAGGTATGGTTGTTTATTATTATTACTACTATTTCTATAGAAGGAGTTACATGGACTGTTACAATGCCTAAATTCCTAAAGTTTCAAAGTGACAGATACTTGAATCTTTGGGGAGAAAATGATCTCTATCATATGGAGAACATATATGTTACCAATACAGATTGTCATTTCTTTCCCATCAGGTTTTAGTATGATGCCACTTATAGGTAGAACCAATGATTTACACACAAAGACTCCAGATGTTCTACACAGTGACATACCAAATTATGTTATGATCTCAATGTGAAATGTCTTCCAAAAGTTCATATTCTGATGACATGCCTTGGTCACAAATCAGCAATGTTATTTGGGGAGGTGGGAGAGATTTTAAGATATGGGGCCTTGCTGAAGGGAAGTAGAATTGCCTTTAAAGAGTATTTTTGCTATAGCCACTTCCTTTTTCTTTGATTCAATTCCACTATGAGGACACATGGTATCTTCTGCCAAATGATCTTCACTGTGGTGCTTCATGATTGCACAGAAGCAATGGAGCCAAGTGATCAGGGACTGAAACTTCTAAAACCATGGGCTAACATAAGCAGTTTCTCTCTTTAAGTTGTTTACATAGGTATTCATCATATTGAAGAAAAGTCAAGGGGCTGGAGACATGGCTTAGTGGTTAAGATGGTTGCCTGCAAAGCCCAAGGACCCAGGTAAAATTCTCCAGTATCCATGAAAGCCAGATGTACAAGATAGCACATGAGTCTGGAGTTCATTTGCAGTGGCACATGTATTCTCTCTATCTGCCTCTTTCTCTCACTCCTAACTCTTTCAAATAAATATATAAAGTATTTTCTTAAAAAAGTAAAAATGACACAGAGATAAAAATAAAGAACTGAGGGCTAGAATGATGGCTTAGGGGTTAAGGCACATGCCTGTGAAACCTAAGAACTCTGGTTGGATTCTCCAGGTCCCACATAAGCCAGATGCACATGGTAGCATATGTGTCTGGAGTTTGTTTGCAGTGGCTAGAGGCCCTGACACACCCATTCTCACTCCCCCCACCCATTTCTGTCTCTAATAAATAAATAAAAATAAAATCTTAAAAAATAATGAACTGAGCCCTGCAGCAAGATGACGAAGTTGCCTATAACTTTAGGATGATTGTACATAAATTCACAAGCTTATGAATATGGGAAAACACATGATAGCAGCAAATGTCACATACTTGTATCCCAAGCTCTGTTGCTGGCACTAGCACAGATTCGATGTCCAGGACAGCAGCTGCAGTGGGGAGTATTACATGGTCTCGCTTATGGTGTTCCACTGTCTTGTGCCAGTGTCCATCTGGGTTTCACAAGTGCCAAGCTAACAAAGGAAGTAGGACTATTATGAGTAACATAGCCTATGTCCTATTTTCAAAGATGTTATGAGTAGATATAATTTATTTTATTTTCATAAAATGTTATTTTATTCATATATTCATGAAGATAGAAGACTAGCTTTAAACTTATCTTAAAATAGTTAACTGTTGTTATAATAGGTCTTACTCTGTAAATCAAAGAACAAGCTCAAGTGAGTTTCCAACTACTATAAAGGCATGCATCTAGTTGCATACTTAGTAATTCTCTACCAGATGGGTGCATGGGTTTAAGGGGAGGCACTGTGAGAAGAACCTGGGTCAAATATCTTTGTGAAACATAACACTCTTGAGAAGATCTGATAATTTTTGGTTGCAGAAATTCATAGCAATTCTATTTCCATAATGAAGAATTCTCAAAAGATCTGCAAAGCCCCCTTTTCTCAATGCATTGCTACCTGAGAATAGAGTGTGTGTTCTACTCAGAGCAAAATTCTTCTTTGTATGGAAATAATGTGTGAACCAGTACTGCACCTACAGATTTTTTTTTTTTTTCCCAAGGTAGGGTCTCACTCCAGCCCAGGCTGACCTGGCCTTGAGTTCATGGCGATCCTCCTACCTCTGCCTTCCCAGTGCTGGGATTAAAGGCGTGTACCACTACACCCGGCGAGATTTTTTTAAGGCATGTTGTTTCATAAGAATCCAATCTTTCTTTGGACCAGTTCTCTCCATACAAAATATGCTTCATAATACTACTAATAATGAAAAATTAGTAAAAAAAAAATGAGACCAAATATCATGGATACCATTGTAGTCTCTTGGAATTGTCTCTTCACCCATTTCTGACCTACTGGGGTTGAGTATAACCAATACTCTTGTTGGCTAAATATTTGTCATGCCTCCATAGATCCTTGCTGTTCCATAACTGTTACTCATTCTGAAACTGTTTCCCACTGTAAAAATGATAAGTTCCTTATTTCTATTTTTAATATTGTCACATAGATTTTGAATAGTCTATTGATCAGGTAGTACAAAAAATCTTAATTCATAATACCATATTGTACCATCAGCACACATCTATCAGGTAATGAATATGACACATTTTCAGGTATCTCCCTCATAGCAGTGTGTGTACGTGTCTAAGTAAAGCATATTTGAAGAACTTTTGATAATCTTTAAACTATCTATAAATTGAGTTTGCTCATATGGAAGACATTTACTTCCACTCAGTGGAGGTTGATATATTTTCCTATGTCCAGTGATTGCCAAATCAGTATGTAAATCATCTTAGACATTTTAAATTATTTATTCCTTTATTTGAGAAGAGGGTGGATGAGAGAGAAAGAAGAAAGAAAAGGAGAAAGAACGGGTGCACCTTTAGCCACTGCAAACAATCTCCAGACACATCCTTGTGTATCTGGCTTACTTGGGTCCTGAGGAATTGAACTTGGATCCTTTGGCTTGGTAGGCAAGTGCCTTAATCACTAATCCATTTCCTCATCCCTACTTTTATTTTCATCTTTCATGACAGTCGCCAGACATTGTTCACCTTTATTTCTTAAATGCAAACAGATTAATGTCAAACTTTTAGGAGCCACTCCCCAAGCATAGTAAGGAGTGTATTCTGGATACTTTTTGCCATAATGTTTTACTCTGTGTCACAGATAGTTGATACCATATTAACTGTGCTCCCTTATTCTTCTTTACCCTGTATATGTTTAACACAGTGCCATCAGGAAGAAGACCTAGCCTTGTTCTCTCAGGTTACTGATAACCAGGTATTTTAGCTTTGTTGGTACATTATTTTCTTTTCTTAAGAACTTGCCCTCTGAATCAAACAGAACTTTCCCATTGAAACCATGAAGAAGTTTGACATCAACCATTGGCCTAGAGACAGGAGGTATAGTCTTGTAATGAAGGAAGAAGCATTATCTAATAATACATATTCATATTTGTGGCTTTTATGTTGGTTCTAGGTAACTACATTTCAAATAGTGAAGGGAAGTGTTTGATTAAATTAGAGTATTCATTTATCACGACTATGTAGATATAAATATATTATGTTTATGATATTAATACAATATGCCTATACTTTTGTCTCTTTGTATGATGAGAAGTCGTATGAGACAAGTCATTCCTTGCCATTCATATTTCATCTCAGTTTGATGCAAATGAAAAGCTCTGATAAGAAATGAGGGCTGGCTTAACATTTAAGGCACTTGCCTGCAAAGCCAAGGGACCCAGGTTCAATTCCCCAGAACCCACGTAAGCCAAATGCACAAGGTGGTGCATGCATCTGGAGTTTGTTTGCAATGGCTGAAGGTCCCACCACACCCATTTTCTCTCTCTCTTTCTCCCTCTTTCCTTCCCTCTATCTCTCTCAAATAAATAAAATAAACAACAAAAAAAAAAGTTAAGTGATGACGCAGGCCACCCATAGGGAAAGTAACCAGCACTGGAATTGTATGCACAGAGTAAGAAAGGGAAAGTTCCTTGTCCTCCCTATTTAGCACTGAATATCCACTCCTACCTTGCTTTTCAAATCCATATCTATATAGGTTAGCTATTTGTGCAGACCATGAGGAATAAAGGTCTTCTATTTCCTTTGTTTACCTAGAACCTGGTCAGCCTTTTCCCACTACCTATTGGATTATACAGGGGAGGGGAGGACACTGAATTTTTCTTATTGATTCCTTAAGTCATAGATGGGCAAAACGACGTAGACACATGCAACGTGCATAATAAATATCATCCTGTTTCAGAGAGAACTTAGAGAATAGGAACTGGAAAGCTGATAGGAAAAGACTTCATGTCAGACAAATCCCAGCCTGAATTGGCCCCACTTGAAGAAGAAAACCCTGATTCTACTTTTTGCGTCATTGACTTTCAGCTACCTAGGAGAGGGTTGAGGGAATAGAACTTCCTAGAAGAGACGGAAGTCATGGCATTGGGCTAATTCACTGATGGTGCACGGGTAGGAGGAGGACGGTATGACTACTAACAGATGATTTCTGTTTCTCAGAGCTGTTGTGAAACATTGAAAGCTGGGCTGGGCACAGTGGTGCACACCTTTAATCCCAGCACTCAGGAGGCAGGAGTAGGAGGATGGCTGAGAGTTCAAGGCCACCCTGACAGTATATAGTGAATTCCAGGTCAAACTGGGCTAGACGGAGACCCTCCCTTGAAAAAAATTAAGAGCTGGTTGCATTTACCCTTTAAATGGAATCTATGTGTGACCTCAAAAACTTTTCTTAATGTGGGATTCATTTTTCTGTACTTACTATTATATTTTTTATGTAATAAAACCCTGAACAATTATTCCTTTTAGCTGTTGCGTTTGGAAAGCAAAAGAATGGAGTGGACATTATCTAAGGATTACTTTCATCAAACATGTTTATACCTATTATCCTTTTCTATGTGTGGATAAAATATCTTCTTTAAGCTCTATGTTGACTATGTTCAACTGAAATATAAGCAGTTAATATAAAAATGTGGTTGTATTGCTTGTGTGTGTATACAATGTGATGTGTGTGTGGTGTGGTGTGTACATTCATATATGTTCTTGCCATGCCCAATGTGCTTGCCTGTAGAGGGAACCAGATCACCTGTGGTGGGCAGAGATGAACGTAGTATGACCTATGGCTACTGCTCTTGTGTTTGTTTTGATTTGAGCAAGACTATTCACTGATATTGGAGCTTCCTATTTTTGTTTTTTCTTATGATCCATTGGACAGGGTCTCAGTTCTCTGGTCTCTGCCTCCCATTGTGGACTGGAGTTATAGGCACAGGTATCAATACCTAACTGTTTAGATAAGATCTTTAGGTTCAACCACTGGTCGTTTCAGGACACCTCAGGCTCTGACACTTACGCAGGGAGCACACAACTGCTGAGCCATCTAGTCACCCCTAAAAGTGTCTTATATGTGCAAAATATTTAGAAGCAATCGTTATTAAATAAAAATTCCATTTTTTTAAAATGTATACTGATGAATAGCACTTAGAGACATAATGTTCTGAATGAATCACATGGATCTTGACCTAGTCTTCTCACATGGAGATTTTGGTAGATGTCGTAAATGTTTAATTACATTTAATGCAAGACTTCTCTTCCTGTCCACAATTACTATTCTCAACATAATTGTTTGCTCTGTGATATTCTCATAAGCTTTACAGTATGATTTGCCACATGTCACTTGCCTTAATATAGTTAATATTCTGAGTTGAACATTCATAGCTCACAGCCAAAATTACCACAACCTATGCCATTGCCTTCGGTAACAGACTTCAAGTTCAGTTAAATGAGAGCTAAAAACTCTTTATTAGATGGTTATAAGGGTCTCTGGATGAAACCTAAACATTCATAATTTTTAAGTTATTTGCAAATCAAAGTTTCCAATGTCTTTTCTTAACAATGGAAAGCTTAACTACCCAGATAATACAATATTCACATTATATTAATATTATATATAATATATAGATAGATATTGTATTATACACACACCATATATATATATATATATATATATATATATATATATATATATATGACAGTTTATTTGGTTGTTAACTACAGAAGATGTACAAAAGAGATCAGAGCTTGGGACACAGGTAAAACAATATTTCAAAATGTCTCAATTTTATGGTTAAGAATGGAATGTAGAAAGGATATCGAAATTGACATAAATTGCTGGGTAGGCCATGCATCTGGAAACGCTCTTGAAATGCCACAGTAGTTTAGGAGCCTGGATTGATGCAGCCAAATATACTAGATAAGGTAAAAAAGGAAAATAAAATAAAATAAAAGGTCTTACACACTTTGGATAGTGCTCCATGTACTTGGGTCTTCTCTGAAATTCTGGCACATACTAGAGGTGGTGGGTTCACAACAGGGTTTTAGGGTCAGTTCTCCAGTGTGGCAGAGAAGGCTGAAAGAATTTGAACTATGGAAAATGTCAAATGTGACTTATTAACCTATATGAGTAACGCAATCAGATACGATCCAAGCAGCTTGATCAGAATCAGAAAACACATCCAAAATTATACCTCTCATCTGGGTGACTCAACACCAGGCATAGATGAAAAACCCATTTGCTATAAATGACCCAGAAAAAGAAGACTGTCTGAGGGAATGGATTTGGGGAGATAGGTGATAGTTGGCAGGATAAAAGTTTTCCTTGAAAACCATTATCATCAGATTCTAAAATACCACTTCTGAGGATCCCTTTTCATTTTGGAAGAATAGTTCATCCTCTCTAGTAAGAGTTTGGAGCCCTGAACTATATTCTATGACAATTGTAACATAGTCTATTGATTCTAGAAAAGAATGTCTATAAAAACTCAAGTTAATAATGCCATTCCAATAGGAAAACAAAAGAAAAAAGAAAATAAATAGAACAGAAAATGCTTGGTTCCATTTGCATATGGGTGCATCTCAAATATGTCTATTATGTGAATGAATAACGAGTAGACTAATTACCTGAGCACTGGCATTCCTGACAGTCACTTTTAACTATATAATGAAACTCTATAGAGCACTTGTCCCATGCTTCTGCCTTACTTCATATCACTTCCTTTTCCATTATATTTTGACCCCAACTGACTTCCTCTTCCTTAAGGCAGAAGATCAACTTGACCTATTCTATTTAATTGCCATTTTGATTTGAAAGGATTTTTCCAATTTGAAAGCAAAGATTTTCTAACAAAAGATATTTCACTAAAATCTACTTGGAAAATTACACAATTGAGTTGAACTATTTATATAATCAGTTCACTTATACAAATCCTAACAAAAACAGGCAAAGGTAAAAAGATCATCATTTTTCAATATCTAAAGTTTTAATAAAGCTAATTAAAAATCTTTCTAATTTTCACAGTAGGTAATAGTTTCAATCAAGACTCTAATAACTCTTTCAAAAATTATTAAAACAGCAATGTGTTTCTATACCAAGTATCAATTTTCAGCTTGATTTAGCCACAAAGTGTGTGATTTTTAGAGTAAAAAATTAATTGCTCATCAAATGAGTCAGATTAGAGGCATCTACACCGTGACATTTTTAACCTGTATTTAAATATTTATTTTGGTACTAAGGAGAATTGTAACCTTTGTAGGATGAAGGAATAGATGCTTTACGTTTTGGCTGTAAGCATATCACCTGTTACTACACGTGGTACATTTTCTTCTGTGATCTGTTCCCTGTGATTGTGTTTTGAGCAAGAAACTGGGGAAGAAATCCGTCAACCTCCTGCTCCATGAATTGAGCATTGGTTTAACATTCAATACTCTCACATCTCATTTTATACTAAAGCTCTCTCTTGTCCATTAAACAGGAATTGAGCTGATGAGTAGTTCATATTCATTCCCCCCCCATTCTTTCTCTCTCTCTCTCTCTCTCCCTCCCTCAGTTCTTCCATTTTCATCCTCTGGAAAACTAAAATCTGATTATTTGGGGAAGAACATAGAGCCTCCAATGGTATCCCATTTTATGTTAGGAATTTTTTTCAGGCTGTTATTTCTTATATTAAGTTAAATTTATGTATAAAAGTGTCTAGGGCTGGGGAGGTGGCTTAATGGTTATGACATTTGACTTCAAAAACTAAACACTCAGGTTTGATTCTCCAGGACCCAAGCGTGCCAGATGCACATTGGTAGCACATGTATCTGGCATTGATTTGAAGTGGCTGGAGGCCCTGGCACACACATTCTCTCTCTCCCCTCTGTAAATAAATAAATTTTAAAAATAAAATGTGTCTACTCTTCTACTTTTTTTAGTGTACTGTAAGGCACTCACTAATTTCAAATGTGCATAACGTAATGAAATCTATATAAGATGCTGTTCAAACATAGCTCCACACAATGACAGATTAGGAGCTGGTGTCATCACTTTATGTATTTAAGCACATATAACCACTTTATGTTAGAGTTGCAAGAGTGTGTCAATTATTTTCCATTGATTTTATACTATAAATTCCATTGCAATCCATCTGTTTAGTTCTAATCTTCACCACCATTCTTAGACAAAGCTTTCCAGTTGTCCCTGCATTTATCCAAATGTCATGACAATTATCCATTTAATAAGGATAATATTCCCTAACATGTATGAAATTTATTCATTTATTTGTCCAGCTATCATCTATATGTTTTTAATTAAAACACAACTATAGCCAGTGTAGTAGCACACACCTTTAATCCCAGCACTCACCAGGATGAGGAAGGAGGATCATTATGAGTTTGAGTACAGTGTGAGAATACATTGTGATATCCAGGTCAGCCTGGGCTAGAGTGAGACCCTGCCTAAAAAAAAAAAAAAAAAAAAAAAAAAAAAAAACCTCTAGATTATAATGCTAATTAAACTTTATACACATATCTACTTGAATACATTGCCAAAGTAATTTTCATTACCTTTTATGTTGAGTGTATAAATTCATTTAGAAATGACAGATTATATGCTCTTTCCTACCGGCATACATGTTTATCTTACTAATTTTAAACTGTCCCTGTTTTTATAGCCAAAGTAAGCTTATTGTATGGAAATTAGGTTTGCAATTTTATATAATGCCAATCTTAGCTAAAATTATATTTTTGATTATTTTCATTTGTTGTAATTACTGATATTATTGAATAAAATATCATTGTAGTTCCTATTACCACTCACTGACAGTTTTTTATGGATAATCAGAGCTACATATTACTTTAAATATTTGATTTTTATATTCATTTCTATGTAATATATTGCTCCATTTTGTTTATTTTTATAACTGCATTTATCCAAAATATGTACTCAAATGATGTGCTGCTTTATAGTAAGAATAAGAATATTCTCAGAACAATATTTTTACATTTTTTTATTTTTTACTTTTGTTTAAATTATTTTATTATTTTATGTAGTGTATACTAGAAAATACACTGCTATTTTTGGTGTTATATTGACTACTATTTAAAAAGTTATATATGAAATGAAACTTTAACATTTATACTAAGTTAACCACTTTAATAGTTAGTGTACTTGAAGAGAATCATGTTTCTCATAGAAATTATACTTCTGCAAGATAAACTATCATTTAACATTCTATACAGGGATGATCTGCTAGAAATAAAAACATTATTTGACCATAATACTTGTAAGTTGATCTCACTAAGTATTACACTTCAATGTCATTTCTCTTGAATATATTCTATCAGGAAGTCTTCTGAATTTCTCTTGTTTTCTTGGAATTATTTCTTCTACACCCCCACCATTTAATGTTCATTTTAAGTATCACTTATCTTTATCATCCACCCGTTAAGTTACATTTTATCAAGATATCTTTTCATCTCTTTTTTATCTTTTTCTTCATTTTCAATTTATGTCCTATGATTTATCTGTGTTTTTGTGTTTTGAGGATTTAGACTCTGATAGTTCACTACTTTGGCAAAAATAATCAGTGACTATATTTTCAAGTAGGTTACTATTTTTCTCCATCATCCTTACTATAATATGACATACCATTTGAAACTTTGAATAGCATTTGAAATTTTGATTTTTACATTCAAAGTCCACTACTGGTTTTGGTTTAGTATATTAAATTTTCCTGGACACATCAGGTGTCCTTATAAGATTGCTGAAATCACTGTTCATTTTATAAGGCATTTTCTAGTACTTCCATTTTACTTCTTAAAACTATTATTTATCGGGCTAGAGAGATGGCTTAGCTGTTAAGGCGCCTGCCTGCTAAGCCTAAGAACCCGGTTCCAATCTCCAGGTCCCACATTTAGCCAGATGCAAAGTGGCACAAGGGTGCAATGCCACACTTGCCCACAAGGGGGCGAACACATCTAGAGTCTGTTCTCAGCTGCTGAGAGGCTGTTGGCGCGCCCATTCTCTGTCTTCCTCTCTCTCTGTCTCTCTCTCTCTCTCTCTCTCTCAAAAAAAAAAATATTATTTATCTCTTTACTAACATTATAACATCCTCTTATTTTTCATTCAAATTTCTACTAGATTTTTGACATATATACTGATTATCATTTGAAGTCCCTACTAGTCTGTGATTTCTACACATACTTCATCTCTATTTGTGTTCTGTTTTAATGACTTTACCCTTTATAAAATTTTCCCTTTTGTTTTGTACGAACTATATATTTTTGAATGCTATATATTATGAGCAACACTTGAAGCTGAGTCAATTTATATTATTTCAAATGGCCACATATCTCTTGTTGCTAGGTTATTTGCTTGCTTGTTGTTTGTTTGTTTGTTTTGATGAAAGGTCTCAGTCTAGCTAAGGGTAAAACTAAAACTCACTTTGCAGTCCAGGCTGGCCTCAAATTCACTGTGATCCTCCTATGTCAGATTTCTGAGTGCTAAGTTTAAAGGCATTTGCTACCACACCTGGCTCTGCTGCTAGGTTATTGCTAAGGAGTGCACAACCACTTGAACTGATCCCCCACTGCCATGTTACTGAAGGCAATGAAATTTTCAGTCAGTAGCAGATCTATACTTTGGATTTAAGACTTTTATAGTTAACATTGTTGTGATACTAGTTCAAAGTTCTCTAGAATTCATCTGACTAAAGCTGGGACTTAGGTTTGCTGTTGCTGTGATTGTTTTCGTTGTGTATTTTGATTTGGCTTAGTTTATATGGTAGTTGACAGACAGGGCGCTCATGTGCCCTGGGCTTAATTCAAACTTGCTTTGCAGCTGAGGTGGGTCTTGAACTCCTGGTTCTTTTGCCTGTGTCCTCCATTTGTTGAGATTTCAGACATGCATCACCACATCTGGCTTTATGGCAGAGTTGTAAAGGTGTGCTCTCAACATGATTCTCCTTTCTTTAACATTTTAATGCATCATTTTCTTACATACTGCCTTTATCCCTAGTCATAGTTTTGTTTTTTTTTTTTTTTTTTTTTTTTTTTTTGCATTTACCTGGTGATGGCTGGCCTATTGCAGGAAATGTATGGCCAATGATCAAACCTTGTTTCTGAGAGCAAGGAAAATAAAGCATGCTGGCTGTCCACTGTGAGGGTGTAGTCCAGTGTGCATATGGGCACACATACGGAGTGGAAATACTTCCTCTTTTCTTTTCATCTCCTAGACATTTAAAGTGAACATGTTACCACAAGATTAGTTGTTTTTCCAGTATCCAGGGTTAGCTTCTATTTTGAGGAAAGATAATGTTGTCAAGGCTTTTTGTGTCTTTTCTTGTGTCTGCAGTTACCTTCTTCTGGGTCAAAGCCATGGAGGAGACTTTATCAGAAGTTCTTCAGCCCTTCAAACTCCCTTGACTGTGTGTATTACAGAATTTCACTGTGAAGAGGACACATGGGGCAAACACATTGTCCATTGGTCAGACATCTCAAGCAACACCATGATCACTTTAAAGCAATATATTAGGCATTGTAACAAGGTTTCTTCTGCATGTTCAGATGTTCAGGGGAGTATTTGTCCCCCCGCCCCAAACCTACATTTCCAGCCAGACTTTGGGTATTTTGTCACTTTCATCTGTCTTTAGTTTCAAGCTATTACATTTCTCTAAGCTTAGAACATTTTTGCTTGCAGGAATATTTTACATTTTAGATGATCTTCCCTATGTTGTTTTTGTAGAAGTGATGTTCTTTCCAGTTTTCTATTTCTTCTACAAATGGTATAAACATGGTTTACACAGTAATCATATTATTTATTAGCATAATGTACTACTGTTATTACTCTTGTGAGTTGTTTTTTTTTTTATTTAAAGCATGCATTTTATAATCTACAGCTGCCAAATGTTCAATTAGTCTGAGTACCTTTTACATAGAGTGATAACCTATCAATCTAAAAATAACTGTTGAACATCTTTATTCTTACCTTGCAGACTCTTTTCCTTTAGCATACTCATTCTATTAATGTCCAAAGTAAGGATATTACTGAACACACCAATTACTCCTCGAAGGTGAGAATAAGTGTGAACATTTTAAATTCCCCTAATAAGGTTTAAAAATGCCCATATAATCTTCTCAAATCTAGACTCAGCAATATTGAAAGGCTTTATGAAAACATGCAGTATTGATTCTATCACTGCAGCAGTATAAAGTCCTGTGAATTTCCATTCGTCAAGACTACTTCTGAGAAATTTTTTTCTAGTTTATTCAAATTAATGTTTTCTCTTTTGATCTCTCTCCCTGTTTCATTCCACATGATTTCCAATAACTTCTCAAGATCTATTACATGTTCTAAATATATCTTCATAAAAACTGCTTCATTGTAGAAGGAAACAGGTAAATATGGAGGTAAAAGAATAATAGCAAAAATGATCCAACTTTGCAACTTAAAAGGAAAAGATCAATCAAATTAGAATAGTAAATAGGTACAAAAATGTATGTGTAAATTCACTGATTAATAATGTATTCAAAAGAGAAGAATGAACATTTATAATGAACAGTTACCACACTTAGGACATCAGAGAAGTTGTCAAACAGAATATTTGAAATGAAAAAATATATCACACATAATTAATAAGGGACCATTGTATCTGTCTCAAAAACTTGCATAAAGAATATTATAGTATTGTTACATTAAAGCACAACAGTAGAAATCCTCACCTAGGAACTGGTGGCTGCACATGCCTCTGCACTGAAGAATATCACTTGTTGTGGTGGGTATCATTGTAACAGGACTCAATGTGGTGGATGTCTAACCCTCAGCTAGTATGCAGCAATGGTAAGAACAAGTAAGATCAAACTCGGCATTTGCTATGTCTTCCCCACATTTTTATGCTTGCTTTCCTATTGCAATGTGTATTTTTTTTTGGAGAGAGACACAGAGAGAGAGACAGACAGAGAGAGTGGAGAGGGAGACAGATAGAAAATGGGCACGCCAGCAGTCTCTCAGCTGCTGTGAACGAAATCCAGGTGTGTGTGCCCCCATGAGGTCAAGTGTGTCACTTTGTATCTGGCTGAACGTGGGACCTGGAGATTGGAACCAGGTTCTTAGGCTTAGCAGGCAGGCACCTTAACTGCTAAGCCATCTCTCCAGCCCTGCAATGTGTATTTTATGTGGCTAGTAGTGGTAAACCTCACATTCATGTACATGGGCACATCACATGTAGTTATATGACACACATGTACATATAACATGCAGTTAAGAAAGAGTAAGAGAGTGAGTGAGAGAGAATATTTTGAAATCCAAAACATGGACTGGAAAGTCAAAATCTTATCAACTTGGTTCATGATCATTGGGACATAGTTGTAACATAATGTGCTTGAGGGCTTGGATTTGAGTCCGAGTTCTACACATATCTAGAAAGAAAAAAAATCAGATTTTGTGGTCTGAAAATTTATCTAGTGGATGAAAATCTTTGGTCTGTATCTTCAGTTTTTTGATTGGTGTATTTATTATACCTATACATAAATATACAAATATTTCCATTCTTCAAATTTTTCTCTCTCTCTCTCTCTGAAATGTTAGTTTTATAAGCAGCAGAGTCTGTGCACTTATTTTAGTTCTATAGCTATTTTCAGTCACTTATACTGCCGTGTTTTTCTCTCTTACTCTAAGACAATTTTATATTGTGATACATAAAAGGAATCTTTATTGTCTTGTTCCACTGTAAAGTTTATGTACAAGCTTATATTTGATAATTGGAAAGATGGTTAGTTTTTTAATTGAAGAAACTTTATTGTATTTGCATAATCCCCTCCCAGAATCCTCCCTTGTCTCCCTTCTCCCATGCCCCTCCACTGAATTCTCTCTTCATTCTACTATCCATCTTCATTATTGATATTTTTCTGTCTTCCTCCTTCACCCAGGAGAACCTAATGATGGACCAATATTATGCTTGTCTAGGGCAGGTACTGGCAGCCCTGGTGAGAACATAAACACAATGACCACTTTGTCTGGAAGGCAGCATGCCCAAGTGCTCTTCTCCATCCTTTTTGTGCTTACATCTTTTGCCTCCTCTTCTGCCATTGTCCCTGAGCCACTGTAGGGTGTGATTGAGTCACCTTATTAAGTGCTGAGCAAAACCGCCATTTCTTCTGAGCACTTTGATGAGTTCTGAGTCTCCCCAGCAGTCACAACCTTTTGAAAAGCTAAACTTCTCTAATCAAAAATGAGATCAACACTAATATATAGGTACAAAATAAGTATTTTGTGGGTGGGTATTAATATACAATTTACCCAGACAACAACAGTGACTTCCACTCTAAGGCTGTGACCTTCCCAGCCATTGGCTTTGTAAGAAATTTACAATATCAGGTATGTATTCACTCCTATGTAACAGGTCTCAAATTCAATTGAATAGTAGGTGGTTATTCCTATGGCAGACATGTCGTTATTGCACTGGAGGATGGACGTTGCCTGTGTGGCCAGTTGTGTAGCTTGCAGTGCCCATGGCTGGTTAAGACTGCCAATGAGGTTTTTGACCCAACAGGCTGCATAGGTCTGCCCAGCATCCTGACCACTAGTTAACAGGGAAGAGGGTTCAGCTGCAGCTCAATTTATCAGTGTCTTGCTACTGAAGCATATAGCGTATTCAAAAATAGGTTCTTACCATCTATTTCTGGTGGGCAACCAAGAACATTGACAATAGCATGCATTGTTTAGAGGAATTCTGGGGTCTCCCTGACCAACAACTCACTGAGAGGTATACCAATCCTAGCAGTGAAATGTTTCTGCACCAAGTTATTGTTTCTAGATGCAGCATTTACACTCCCAAAGGGTACTTCTGCTCTAACTCTTTTTAGCTTATATTTTTAATTAAGTAAAAAATCAGGTTTCCATATGGCACATTTATAATTGCTTTAGTTTTTTTTTTTAAAGGTACATTTTATTATTCTATTTATTTTTGGAGAGAGACAGACAGAGAGGGAGAAGGAGACAGATAGAAATGGGGGCACCAGCAGCCACTCAGCTGCTGTGAACAAAATCCAGATGTGTGCGACCCCTTGTGGTTAAGTGTGGCATTGCACCCTTGAGTCACTTTGCATCTGGCTAAACATGGGACCTGGAGATTGGAATCGGGTTCTTAGGCTTAGCAGGCAGGCACCTTAACCACTAAGCCATCTCTCCAGCCCTATTGCTTTAATTTTGATTAACATTCTTCCCACCATCCCCACTGCTACATACGTTTTTTTTTTTTCAGATGTTATAAACTTTATATCTCTTTCTTCTTTCTTACAATATCTAATGTATATGTGTGTGTGTGTGTGTGTGTGTGTGTGTGTGTGTGTGTAATATCTACATTTCTGTCAAGAATTCCCATCTTTTAAAACAATTGGAACATATCATGTTCACTTTTGCTTAGAGTAGTAATAATAGCTACTTAATATCCAGAACCCATGACTGATTATTTCAAATATAGGTATTTTATTTGTTTATTAGCAGAAAAGGACATGGGGGAAGAAAAGAGGGCAAAAGACAGAGAGGAGAGAGTTAGAGGAAGAGAGATAGCATCCGGCTTTATGTGAGTACTGGTTAATTGAACCCAAGCTACAGGCTTTGTAAACAAGCACCCCTAACCACTGAGAAATCTCTCCAGTGCTGTGACAGCTTTTCATAAAAGCTCAGATACCTTGTTGCTGGTTTATTTTATTTTAAGGATGAAGGAGTTCTTTTTCATATACTTGTTCTTTTATATATCAGGTAATTTTATGTTGAATCCTGAAAGATAAAAATACTAATTTGTGAAGAAACTTATATTTTTTCCTATGTTGATAGGATATCTGGTTGTAGCATTTAACATATATATTCTTAATTTTTAGTTTCCATATGAAATAATGGGCTTAATTTATATATTTTCATACATCATATCATTGTATATGGCTAATATTTAATATCATTGTGGTTGGAGATATAGCTCAGGGTACATTAGTTGCCTACCCTTCGGTTTAACCATAAACATTGTCAAGCAAAACAACAATAATAATAAATAAAATCTCTATTCGTGATGATTAACAATAAAAAAATTGCATAACTGGGTATACTATGATCTTTTCTCTAGTAAGAATTAGCTATAATGCTATCAAGTTGATTGTTTTAATGTTTACCCTTTCAATTAAGTTAGGTTCTTAAGTGTTACACTTATACAGTCAGTCTTTTCTTTAACATGTCCTTAAGCTTGAGTTCATGCAAAGGTTATTGGTAATGATTATAAACTTTAAGAGTGCCTTAGTGATAGATTTTTTCTTCAGTTGCTCATCACCAGGAGAGTTCTATATCTGGAAAGACAGGAGCAGTAATTAAGAGCTGAGAGTCCTTCAGGGTTTCTGCTAAAAGTCCAACTCAGACTTGATGGGGATTAATGTAGATTCTTGCTGAAACTTCTGGACTCATAATGAATTCAATTAGTGAAAGAGTGTTCAAATATGGCAGAAACATTCTTAGAAAATTTTGAGAAGAAAATGTTTTGTATCCTATGCATACGTCTAGAAAGAGAGAATCATTGTCAAAACTGTTCAGTTACACAAAATGCGAAATTTTGTGTAAAATAAAATAAGAGGTGGTGGTACATACTATTTATCACAGTACTTGGAAGCCAAGACAAGAAAAGCAGTTTAAGGCCAGTTTATAATAACAAGAATACTGTACTGAGAAAAAAAAATATCATTTTATACTTATAATATATGATATATAAATAAAACATATATAAAAATATAGAGAAAATATATATGTATGTATTTTAAAACTCCATTATACTACAGAATTTATGCTATTTATAATTTTAGGGCATGATAACCAAAAGGTATTTGCTGGTCTGAAGAATTAAAACTAGAATAGACAAATAATTTAGTTAGCATTGTTTTGCTGGGACAAACTACCCAACTAAAAGTAGCTGAGGGAGGAAAGAGTTAGTTTTGCCTTCCCCTCATGAGAAGAAGCTTCGCCATAGGAGGGAAAGGGTGGTAGAACAGAGGCTGAGCATTCTATTTTCCCATAGCAGCTGGCCAGAATCAGCAAGTGTGAGCTGAGCTCTGGCTAAGGCCAAGCTGGGCTATAACATCGCAAAGCTCACCTTCAGCAACACATCTCCTCCAGTAAGGCTTCACATCCCAAAGTGCCACCAGCTGGGAACTAAGCATTCAAAACACAGGAAGTTATTGGAGACATTTCCATCCAAACTACCAAAATAAATTATGCACTTTCAGATGTTATTTGTGCATGCAATCGAGACTATTCCATACCTTGAAAATAAGGTAGCTATATTGTTATAGTCAGCTTCATGCTACTGGGATGAACCTCCAAACTAGACACAGTTTACGGAAGTAAGGAATTGATTTGAAGCTTACACATCCAGGGGAAGTTCCATTGATGGCAGCACAAACTGGACCCCTTTCACAGTTCCAAGCAGAGAGACACAACCACACAGCAAACACCACCGAAAGCAAGCAGCAGGGACCCAGACAGAATTCACTCTGCATACATTAGGCTGGAATTCAAATATGCACCAGTGACATGGCCTGCCAGCCCCAGCAGAAGTCTTCCTGCTAGGTGCAGAGGACGCAAATTCAACTTTGAATAACACCTGATTCTTCGGGGGGACATAGATTCAAAGTATCATACTTGTATAAGAACTCTCTATAATAATTTTTATATTTTAAAACATTGTTTTATTTATAAATATTAGGTAATTTCAAATTCCCATTTTGTGTTAACAAATATGCAATAGTATAATAAGATTAATATGAAAACTAAAAAAAAACCTTTAATTTTCTTAGGGTCTCACTCTGACACAAACTGACTTGGAATTCACTATGTATTCTCAGGATGGCCTCAAGCTCACAGCAATCCTCCTACCTCTGCTGGGATTAAAGGTGTGTAGCACCACACCTGGCTCAAAAATTTAAATTTTTGTAATATCTCAATATTCATTTAAAAGAATTAAAAATGTGTTAGCTTTTACTGGCTAAGTTCTCAATCATCTCAATCATAATTTTCTAGTTTAGAAAATAAACTCATGAAATCATAAATTTAATTTTGCAAAAGCTCCTTCCACATATCATATTTAGCTTTGATATATTTTAAAATGTCTACTAACATACACTGATTCTACCTAATAGACTCTATTATATAAATAAGTAAATATTTTATATAAAAGTTGTCTTCCTGCTTGGAATTAAGTGACATAGTAAGAGAACATTATTCTTTTATTTTTTAATTTAATTAATTAACTTATTTATTTATTTATTTTCATTTTTCAAGGTAGGGTCTCACTCTAGCCCAAGCTGACCTGGAACACAGTATGTAGTCTCAGGGTACCCTTGAACTCATGGCCATCCTCCTATCTCTGCCTCCCAAGTGCTGGGATTAAAGGCATGCACCATCACTCCCGGCTGTTTTTTTTTTTTTTTTTTCTTTTTCCTTTTGTTTACTATTTGGCATAAACTGAGGTGACTTATGGGCACTTCTAATTCAGATTATAGTTTTCAATTAGGCTGGGTTGTTGAGTACAAAAGCACTGCCTTAATCATTATTCTGATTGACTGTGAGGATGTTTTCTTATAAGACTGAAATATTGATGAATTGACAAATTGCAAAAACTGTCTTGTGTTGTGTAAGAGAATCTCATGCAATCAATTGAACACTTATGAAGAAACTTATGTCAAAACCAAATTACATGCTTTTCTCCCCTAGTTTTCCTGTTTGTGAACTGTAGATATTGAGAGTCTTTGCATACCTTCAATCACACAAGTAGAATCATTCCAGTTTATGTCTCTGTCCACTATCTATTCATCTATCTATCATTTATCATCTATCAATCATTATCTATCATCTATCTTCTACCTCTATATTGATTTGTATCCATAGATATGCTCTTAGACTCAATCACTGGACAACACTGACTAAATAAATGCAGATGAATCAATTTTCCCCCAAATTTCAATCTTTAGTCTGAGTTGAACATTCAAGTATCAAAAAAAAAAAAATTTAGAATGAGATAACCATCTACCTATTACAAAAATGTATATTTATAAGAGATTATGAATGACTACTAAACCACTTACCATATTCAACAAAATTAATTCTATTTAAAGGATGTCAGTTTACTTGAATATACTTTTATCATTATTATTTTCCAAATTAAAAAAATAAAATAACAAATGTGTACCAGAGAGATGGCTTAGCAGTTAAGGCACTTGCCTGTGAAGCCTATGGAGTCATGTTCAACTCTCCAGGTCCACATACGCCAGATGCACAGTGACAAAAGCACACAAGGTTGCATTTGCACACAAGTGGGCACATGCATTTAGAGCTTGACTGTAGTGGCCAAAAGCCCTGGAGCACCAATTCTCTCTCTCTCTCTCTCTCTCTCTCTCTCTCTCTCTCTCTCTCTCACACACACACACACACACACACACACGCACAAACGCGCGCAACTTGCTGTCTTATATAAAAAAATAACAAATGTATAATTCTGACAATTCTTCTAAAAGAAACAGATTCCTATATCTGGCTGATTTGATCAGGAAATGAAACCATATTTCTTTTTCTAACTTAGTATTACAGATCACCCTTCTAAGGTCACTACTGGTGAGGAACACTGTGAATCAAGTGCCCTGGGTCTTTCCTTCCTTGGGGCTAGAGCAGACATGTCAGTGACAGGAATCTTCAGCCTGTTTCTGATGCCCCAATTGGAGTGGCTGCCAATCATTGCAGAGGCACAAGGCACAGTTAGATATGTGCTCATGTATAGCCAATGGATGATTGCATCAGACTGAAAGCACTGATACTTCAGCAGGGATTCTTCAGATCTGAAGTTTTTTTCCTGATCATCAGCTGGTAATAATTTCCATCCTTTTGTGTCTACTGGCCTGCTTTTTTTCTTTATTAGTTATGTACATACTCAGTGTGTAAACAGCACATGTTGGTACCATCCTGAGCCTCCTCCCTGTCCTCTTCCCTCCAAAGGGACCCTCCTAGTTGGGGATGCCAGTTACCCCATGGGGATTGTGGATCATACATTGTGGGAGAATCCATCAGTTATGGGGAAGAGGCAATGTCTCTGTGGATAATGTTGCAACTTGTGGCTCTAATCTTTCTGCCCCCATTTCCATGAATTTCCCTGAGCCATGTTGGGTGTGTTTTAGGTCTATTTCAGTGATAAGTTCTTGGCATCCTCTATGTCACTGGATCTTTGGTAAGAGTTAAGTGTCCTGTGTGTCTATCTTCGTCACCCTTGCACTGATATCAGGTTCACCAAGAAAGCAGAACTTTTGCTCTTTTCCCCAATTACTCTATGGTCTCAACAACTTTCCCAAATTCACTAGTGATTTCTCTGATCTTTGGACTCTAATCCTACAAGTCCAATGTCAGTATAAATCAGATATCAAACAAATTCTATAAGAAATTCTTTGTTTTTATTTCCATTTTTAGATAAAGTGTTGATTAGTGGCCCAGGATTTCAAATATGTTACCATGAATATGTCCAAACATTTTCAAAATTAGAAAATGAACTCCAGTTCTCTGCCATCACCTCTCTTGACCCCAAACCTGGTCTTTGGTTATGATTATCATTCAGAAAGACCATTCATAAAGTCCATTGTGTTTACACAGGAGTCTAAACTTCTCACTGAATGGTCAAAGCACCACCAGTGTCTATGTGCGATTATCTCAATTCTTGCTATTGTCACTGTTTTACCTCATTTCCTCTATTCTTCTTTTCTTTAATATTATTCTCAACAAAGAAGTTGAAATTATAAAGTTTGTTCAAATCATAAAAAATAAATGAACTAACATTTGCAATTTCTATATATTTCTGTATATTTAAAACTATATAGAATGATATTATTCAGTTAGAATATGTTAAATATTGTTGTATAAGGACTAAGGGAGCACTCTGAAATTGGATATACTTATGCCATCCAGTAGTTAGGTTGTCTTAGACAAATGCTAAAATTCTGGCTAAATAAATTTGTTTATCTAGAAAAATAAACTTGGAATACTTTCTCATAAAATCAGTGTGCAGACTCTAATAAACTATGCTTTACAAACAGTAGCAATAATTATGATTAGGGAACACAGACCGCTTTAATTATAAAATGCTATCAAAGTTTGTGGTTACCAGCCTTCATGCAACATTTCTTCTTGAGCTACAAACACAACATATAGGCAGACACATTTTCATTGCCAGGAAGAAATGTCTCTCTGTATTTGGCAGATGGTTCCTTTACAAGTTTGAACAATTATTTGGGATCATTAACTCTGAATTAGTTAAGAAGAATAAGCAAACTCTGCATGAGAGTCCATTTACCTTACGAAGCAATCAAAGCAAATTTCTTAAAGAATTTAATGGACTGGCAGTGGCATGGTATAAGACAAAAATATAATATACTAAATTTAGAAAGTGATCTTGGTTACATATTTTCTTTTTCTTCTATTATCTATCCTTCAATCTATCATTTATCTATCAAATTATATATATATATATATATATATATATATATATATATATATGTATGTATAGACATCCCTCTATCATCTCTCTATATTGTCTTAATCGCCCTATCATCTATCTATATTTTCTAGTATCTATCTGTCACCTACTTTCTTCCAACTTTACCTTCCTTACTTCATTTATAATATATTGTTGTTATTTTAAAAACCTTATCTCTTTTAGTATATCTGAAATATTCTCAGAAGAAGGTATTGCTTTTCCTTCTCCATTCAAGTTTAAAAAAATTAGACCTCAGCAAATTGAATTGGTAATGTCTGCTAACTACTGTTGGAAATATGCCATATTGGACATATGGTATAAGGAAGAGGTTGAATATTGTGGGTTTGGGTTGTTTATCTATGTCAGGTCACCACTGAATACATCTATCTTCTTTAGGGTTCTTAGTTACAGGCAGCTGACATTTCAATTCTAATTCTAGAAAACGAGATCCATTCAGGCTCTGTTCAGGTATGCCCACTTTTCTTGATACTTCGGTGTGTTGGCAACATGGTTTACTGTGTTGTTCCAGGATCTCACTGACATATGGGCACATTGCTTAGACTCTCTGGAGCATATAGTTACTACTTACCAAGCATTAACATTTTATTTGATGGAATTTTTTTAGCTCTAAAATATTTCCTG
This sequence comes from Orientallactaga sibirica, assembly GCA_036365145.1. Lineage (NCBI taxonomy): Eukaryota > Metazoa > Chordata > Mammalia > Rodentia > Dipodidae > Orientallactaga > Orientallactaga sibirica. The sequence continues at coordinate 28,871,694 of JAEOAD010000024.1, forward strand.
GGGAAACAGCCTCAGGTCTCTTTTATCTAATCATTTCTACCTAGTGGACAAACTCTTCAACTTTCTATTTTTCCATGTACTTACCAACATGGACAGTCCAATCATTCTGATAGCATAGATGTATCTACCTGAAGAAGAAACATCAAATTTTGAAAGTTTAGGTTGTCTTATATAAAGTCGGCCAATGTTTTGAGATCCCTTCATCTGTGCTGCCTGTTCCAATGAAAAGCATTGCTTTAAACTTTTCTAACTTTTAGGATAGGAGCCTTGAGATAGAGTTTCCCTCTAGACCAGGTTTTCAGACTTTGATCTCACTCTTTAGTTCCAAGTTGTCCTCAAAGTCACAATTATCCTCCCATCTGTGTCACTCAAGTGCTGACATTAAAGGTGTTTGCCACCAAGCCTGGCTCCTTTTCTTTTATTAACTTTAATATATATATATATATATATATATATATGTGTGTGTGTATTATTTATTTATTTATTGAGTAGGGAGAGAGACAGAGACAGAGAGAGAGACAGAGAGAGAGAGAATGTAGGCATATCAGGACCTCCAACCACTGTAAACGAACTCCAGATGCATGCATCACTTTCTGCATCTGGCTTTATGTGGGTACTGGGGAACTGAGACCAGAACACTAGGCTTTGCAAGCAAGTGTCCCAAACAATGAGCCCTCTCTCCAGCCCCTTCTTATCTTTTTTTTTTTTTTTTAATGGCTCTCTTTTCAATATAGTTAATCAGCCATGCAAATAACGATGTTGTAATGTTTCAAAATATCATTCACCTATATTTTATATTACAGTGAATCTTAGAATTTGATGTTTGTGTAGCAAAAATGATTCTAATATTATACTGAAAAATAGCTGTTTTGTATGGCCTAAAGTCATCTCACATTTGAGTGCCCTATTCAGTTTTTATGAGACCCAAATATGTATAAGTGAATGCATACATTTAAGGGTCACAAAAGATAAAACATTGTATATTATGTTTATGTTTGTAGCTTTAATGGAAAATTAATAATCTGGTTAGTATAAGTTTTGCTCATTTAGATATATACCTTCATTCCTTGATTTGAAAAAGAAAATTTTTTGCAACCCACATTTTGAGAGAATGGACATGCCTGAAACTTTTGCTACTGCAAACAAATTCCAGATGCATGTGCCACTTTGTGCACATTACATTATGTTGGTACTGGAGAATTGAATCCAGGCCAGCAGGCTCTGGAAGTGATTTTTTTTCTGCTAAACCAACTCCCCAGCCCCTTATATTGTTTTCTATATGTAAGAATTCATAGAATTTTTCTCTTTTTATAAACAATGAAAGTCATTTTATTGCTTTAATATAAGGTTAGTAAGTGCATGCCTAGAATTAACCATGACAAGGCAAAAATATCCATTTGTGATTTTCATACATCACGACTTCTTCCTCAAATGCCAACAATCATCCTTCCTTCATTGATTATACAAGGCATATAATTATTTAGTTTAATGATTATAAAAATTGTCTTTACTTTTTCTAATATAGTGAAGGGTTTTGCCAATAGAAAAAATACTATTTTGTTTTATTTTTATAACATATTTTTTCTATTATTGGCTACTTAAATTTTGCCTCTTTGATTTGTCACTTTTTTCCTCATATTGTTTTCTGTCTCTTTCTTTATAAGACATTATATATTTCAGATAGTAACCTTTTTTTCCTTTTTTATGCCTAAATTAATATCTGCCCCTTTACTATTGACATTTGTATAAATCAATTAATTGCTATCTTTAGATTTTTTAAATTCTTTTTTTTTTTTTGATTTTGGTTTGGAGAGAGACACAGAGAGAGACAGAAAGAGAGGGAGAGAAAGAGAGATAGAGATGGGCGCACCAGCAACCTCTCAGCTGTTGCGAACAAAATCCAGATGTATGTGCCCCCTTGTGGTTAAGTGTGGCATTGCACCCTTGCATCACTGCATCTGGCTAAACTTGGGACCTGGAGATTGGAACCTGCCTTCTTAGACTTAGGAGGCAGTTGCCTTAACCTCTAAGCCATCTCCCCAGCCCTTAATTCTTATTTTAAATTGTTCTCTTATTGTAGTGACTATTTTGCTTTATGGAAATTATGTCAAACCTTTTAAAAATACCTGCCTCTCATTGTTCAAACTGCAAATTACTATACTTTGGCATGGACTCATGTCGCTTGCATCACTACTTTTCACTGTTTTTCTTTCCTATGATGACAAGAGAACCTCAGTGTGGATGCAGCAACTTCTTGATGTCAAAACTGTAGGTCGAGGATTCCTTATAACTGACCTAATGACTTGATTTGACTAAAGCATTACCCATTTTATTGCCTCCTTACAGGCCCTTGAATTTGGACTTCAAACCTCGTAAGGCTCTGTGTTTCCACACAGAAGCACATTGACTGCTGAGTGGCCTCATCATGCTCACACCATCCACTCGCCCCTCTTCACCACAAAGCTCCTGGCTGCCACGATTGTTTTTAGCCTGTCACTTTCCTTGACCATCCGCAGCTCTTAAGTGCCACTAATTGCAGGTTGGTGGCTCTAATGTTTTTGACAATGCCTTAGGACATCACTTGCCTCACAGACAGGTCTAATAAAAATTGGAACATTTTGAAAAGATAGTCTCTGAGGTCACCACTTTACATTAGCTCTTACAAAAGGAGGGTTTTCATAGCTGTCCATTTTCCTACTTCTCTCTGCCAAACTAACCAGCATATAGCTTTGTCTATACCTTGCATAAATTGGCCAGTCCTTTCTTATGGCCTCCTATCTCAGGTTTTGTCATTCCAAGAATGCTGGTGTTTAAGCATCTCCACAGTCTGCTCCAAAAGCAGTTACTTTATTGAGGAGGGATTGGAGTTATGCTTCCCCTGGGCAAAATTGTGAACTATACAGTGTGTTCCTGGTGGAAGGGACAATGGGGCCTTTCACTCCACATGGTAGGTCTTCTACCCACTAAGTCTGAGGAAAGATACACAGGACCTCAGAAATCTCATTCATGAGGTAGACTAGATCCATTGAATGACAGTTAGCTGAAGGAGAACAACCATACCTGGCTACATTCACCAGAAATGTAGCCTGATCAATAAGTACCCGTGTGCAGGATAAGGAAACACATGTTCTTTTCATCCTCAAATATTGACTGAGATATTCAGGGAGCCTGATTTCTGCTTTCCCAGATGGAGCCTGAAGTGTAGGTTTCATTTTACACTGCTGGGAGGGTGAGGTCAGGCATGGGGCTTCACTCAGGCCTTGTAGACTGTCACTACTCCAAATGACTTGTAAATAATTCTCTTTGAGTTATGCCCTCAGAGTTTTTTTTTTTTTTTTTTTTTTTCTGATGCTTTCACCATAAGTGTGGAGGAAATCTCATGGGACTGTGAATGCTTTTCAAGAGACATGGTTCCTGGTACTTATTTTTAACAACACATTATTATCCCCACTTTGGTTAAATTGGTGGTGTAGTATTCTCAGTTGCCTAGCATCCCATTTAACCAAATATGCAACTCTTCTGATGACCTCTACTGTCATACTTTTCAAAAAAGCAAGCATTAAAACAAAGATATATGTTACACATGAAACTGTTGAGATTTTCCATTGAGTTGCTAGCTCCCCTTGTACAAAAAGAGATATAAGAATTAAGCATATGTCATAATGTAGTAAAGTTCATTGTAAGTTTCATAAACCAAAATAGCCTTTAGCTTTCTTACATTAAATTTGTATAAAATTTTAATTTAGGTGTATTAGAGTTTTTATTTTTTGAAGTTTATCAGTGTTCCCTGCCATGACTTATTTTTGTTCATCAGAATCCTATGCTGTTTTTCTGATATTTACTAGGTAATAAAATATGATTTTATCAGTCATGATGCCTATTACAATTTAAAAGATCAAGTTGTTCATTATGCAATCTCCCTAACTTGAATCTGTTTAATCTGGGCTACTTGTTTTTTGTTTGATTTTGTTTTTCCAGTGCTGGAGGCTTCACTCCTTTCCTTTGTTCCCCAAGGTCATTGTATTAGTCATGGTTCTCCAGAGGAACAAAACTGCTAGAATGAATAATATTGAAAAAGAAATTTACTGGCTTAGCTTAAGGTAGTCCAATAGCAGTTGCAGGCCCAAGAATCAAGGGACCCGATAGCTGCTCAGTCCACATGGCCAGATGCCTCAGCAGTCCCGATCCAGCACTGAAGGCCTGGAGGCTTCCTGAGGAGCCACTGGTCTTTACTCAATGTGGGTCTTCAGTTGACACTTGTCTTCAGTTGACTCTGGTCTTCAATCCACTCTGGTCTTCAATCCATGCTGGAAGGCAGCAAACAGCTCTGGCAGCCAAATGGAAAGAAGGAGGCTCTTCTCACCCAGAGGTTCCTTATATAAAGTACCCCTCTGAGAAGGGCCTCACGCTCTGGGGCAAGGACTTCCTCCTTCAGTTAATCCCTCCTGGAAGCAACCTCAGGGACCCACCCAAAAGGGATTTCTGTGGTTTACTAAACAAATGACGTCAACAACACCTTAACCATCACAGGTATGATGTGCTCAGGCTCTCTTGTCCATGTCCAGTCTTGCCACAAGAGGAGGGTGACAGGGATATCTGACCAAGGACTCAGACCTTTGACATCATGATTTTAATGGAACTGTACCGCCGGCAGAGGACTCGATGCAGAGCTGCAGAGCACCATACTGTCATGCTTACATGTACTCATCCTTTGGCTGAGCCTGACCCTAGTGCTACTGGAAAAAATGACTGTTCCTGGCTTATTAACTTCCATGCCTTTCTAGAATAAGAAACTGCTTCAGAAAAAAAAAAAAAAAATGTTTCCAGCCTTTCATATAAGGGGTAGGGCCACTTCCTGTATGAGCATAAGAATCAAGATATTTGGAGAACACAGAACACAGGAATCTGCCCAGATCTATCCATGGTCCAATGAAAATCTTAAGGTAAGTATTTTGTTTGGATTCTTAGCATCAAGAGGCTTTCAAAAAAGTAAAGTTGAGGAACCTTATATAAACTTCTAGCAAAGTTATCCAAACCTAAGTGGTAAATGACATTTATTATAGCACGGACATAATTGAAAATGCTAACTATAAAGAATGGGCCTTTTTCATAATGAAGTATAATAGGTCTTTGAAATCATGTTTAAATGAAAAGGGAATGTTATGGTGTGGATACAAAATGTCTCCCAAAAGACTGATGTATTGAGGGGTTGGTATCCAAATGGGGGATCCTACCTTTGGGAGGTGATTGATTGTGACAGCTCTGCATTAATCAGTGCATTAATCCACAGGTAGATTTGTAATGTGACGGCAGAACTGCGAGGGAATGAGGACATGCCCCTCCAGTCTCTCTGCTTCCTGACCTCCGTGACTGAAGCTACTTAGCTCGACCATGGTGCTCTGCTGCACAGTGTGTCAGATGGGAAGAAGGATTAAAACCTCTGAAACCATGACCCAAAGTAAAGCATTCCTTATTTTAAGCTGTTTATCTTAGGTAATTGTTACTGGAACAAGAATTAAATAACAGGAGAAAACTATAAATTAATTTAAAATGGTTTATGTTCACAAATTAGGGTATATCCCTTTTAATTATTAAAAATTTATTTATTTATTTATTTATTTATTTATTTATTTATTTATTTATTTATTTTAGAGAGAGTAGCAGCACACCAATGTCTCTTACTACTATAAATGAACTCCAGATGCACATACCACTTAGTGTGCCTGGCTGTAGCAGACAGCTTCAAGTTTGCTGAGATGAACTTCCAGATCTAGGCACAGTTATGGAGGAAAGGATATTATTTATTGAAGCTTACAGATCCAGGGGAAGTTCCATAATGGCAGGAGAAGTGGCCTGCTCTCACAGGACCAGGCAAGAGAGAGAAAAGCCAACCAGGCACACAGCACACAGAGCAAAGCTACAGCCCAAAGCCAGAGCACACTTCAGGAACTCCCATTGGGCACACTTTGCATATCTTTACAATGGAATCTCAAACCCACCATCACACCTTAACATCCACCCAGTGACATTGCCTCCAGCAATGCAGATGCAAACTATAAACTAATAAAACACTGAATATATTGGGGACCATATATTCAAACTACCACACTGGCTTTATATGGGTACTGGTGAGTCAAAGCCAGGTTTCAGGTTGTACAAGCAAATGCCTTTAAACACTGACCCATTTCCACAGATGTCCCTTTGGTTTATAATTCCTCTTTCACTGCAAAAGTAGAGCTTGTCATGGAAATCTAAGGTGAGATGCATCTTGTTGCTCCACACATATTGTCAAATATTACCAAATGTCCAATATTTAGTTTTCTTTAATATCTGATACAACCTTTCAGGCTAATATATTTTTTTCTTTTATCTCATCATTGCCTGACTTAGTGTCTCTGAGAACTAAACTGTGACTGCCCAATGTTATAATTGGTGTATACAGCTGAAGTCCATTGAACTGATGTACATCACACACACTTTACCACTATTTCTGATCCAACATGGGCCATAGCTGTTCCTAGTAGTACGCTTTTTGTTAGATTCAAAAATATTCATTTAATCTCTATTTCCACACTTTGCTTAAGGGAATGCCCAAGTCTACATTATTCATTGTGAAGCCAGTTGCACCATGACTGGCTAAGAGCAAATTGGACTGAGTGGCCCCTTGATATTGTCTGGCAATGGACATAATCCTGCCTTTCCTGGGAGACATCTGCTATCACAATAGTTGCTAGATGCATTTTCTGCACAGCCTCTCTGATGTGCCTACCACCAATAACTTCCTTCTAAATACAATGTTATAATATCTTGATCAAGGTCCCTTGACATGTAAAGATACTTCAGTTTTAAAATCCAAACACACACTTGAAAAATTGAATTTTAACTTGGTATTATTCCACTATTTAACATTTACTAGTTACTATTTCTGTTATCTATCTGATATGCCTTTTGATTCTTGAGTGATAACTAATTTCTCCCAATAGCTGACAGTCTACCAATATCATTCGGAGATACTATAGCTTGTCTTTCTAGTCTGTGAAGGAGTGTGTACCCATGAAAACTACATGGAACACCCTCAACCTCACCACCATTCCTGTTTGTTTTATTTCAATGTTTAAAGTACAGGCAGTACTCACCATGTGTCTATAATATATTATAAATTACTCAGTGTCTTGGCCCCTCCTTTTCCTTCAGGTTCTTGAAATTTAACTGTTTAAGTAAATACATTGCGTTAAGTAAATACATGGACACATAGTAAGTCATTTTAAGGGTCATCCCAAGAGAAGAACATTCTCTGTTCACATGCTCCACTGGTCCTGTATTGACATACCCATTTAGTTCTTTCATTACTTCCCCACAAGAGTCATTCTACTTAGTCCATTTTCCCTTCCTTATGAAAATATTTTATTTCCTGTTCAATTTTGAGATACTTAGAAAGTATACAGTCAGCATGTTTTCTCTATTAAAACAGCTTCACAAACAAAATCCCCCTGCATATAACTATGGATTTGCTTTTTTTTAATGGAAAGTTGGCAATAATTTTCCAATCATGTGTGATGACAGCTATTAAATTCTTTCACCAAGGCTATGCTGTTCTCAGTGCCTAGATACACGGCAGTCTTTGCTCAGCTTCCTACTTTATGCAGTTTATCAGCTTCTGCTGTAGCCAAGCATGAGTCCTAAGGCCTTGACACTAATCTTCATACCGGTTATAAAATTCAAGCCTTTAAGCCTATAAGCAGTCAAAATATTCCCAGGGGCCAATGCAACTTTGATCCCAGCCTACCACTATGCTTGGAGTTCTCTTCATGCTTGCCAACTGCATATCCTCCTTTCTTGTTTCCAAGCTTATGAATATAGGGAAATAGCTTTTATATTCAATCTTCTTAGATGTTTGAAGTAGTGAGGTATCATGATGTGTGGGTTAACATCACAGAAGCACGTGGAGGTACTGCTTGCAAGCTTGTAAAATGACAATATTGTCTACATTCTATTATTAAAAGAAAACTGTAGGTTACAAAATTAAACTTAAAGGCTTTTTTGTTTAAAGCATTTTAATGCATTTTTACATATCTGAATGATAGTTAATTGATTGTTTCCTATGAAATGCTAACATGTAGGAGAATAATATGATTAAGAGATTTTTTTTTTTTCCAGAAATCTTTGATTGATGGTTTTTACATTGTTCGGCTTAGTCTTTTCAAACAAAGTTTCTCATGCAATGTATCTATTGAGTGAGCAACTGTGCATACAACTCTTGGATAACTCCATAGATGATACTGCCTAAAAGTGCGCTCAAGCATGCATTTCATTAAAATCCATCTGTGACATGTGTTAAGGACAGAATTTTAGAAGATTGCTGATTGGATTAATTTTATTAAATACTCATATATTCTGTAAGTGAAAAATATTAATTTCTTCATTTTGTCTGGTCTTTCACCAAGAGAACTAAGGATGCTGTAAGGAGATTATAAGATTTTGATTTTTCATTAAGAAGTGACTAAGAGAAATTCACACTGAGGTAGGAAAATAATTAATCATCGTTTCAGTTAAGTTTTCTTGTGGCTGTGGGGAAAAAAATGCCCAATAGAAATAAGTTCAGGAAGGAAAGATTTGTTTTTTGCTTGCTGTTTAAGGGGCCAATCCACCATGTGCTGGAAAGTATGGCAGCAGGAGCCGGAGGCAGCTGGCCACATCATCAGCACTGTTAGGAAGCAAGCAGAGTTCAATACAGCTGCTCAGATCTCTTTCTCCTTTTATTTATTTATTTATTTATTTATTTATTTATTTATTTATTTATTTATTTTTTTGAGAGAGAAACAGAGACAGACAGAGAGGGGGAGTGAGACAGATGGAGATGGGCGCACCAGCAGTCTCTCAGCTGCTGTGAACGAAATCCAGACGTGTGCGCCCCTTGTGGGCAAGTGCGGCATTGGGCCCTTGTGTCACTTTGCATCTTGCTAAACGTGAGACCTGGAGATTGGAACCGGGTTCTTAGGCTTAGCAGGCAGGCGCCTTAACCATTAAGCCATCTCTCCAGCCGCTCTTTCTCCTTTTCATTCTGTGTAGAATCCAATGCCATGGGCTAGTGCTGTGCACGTGCAAACTGAGTCTTCCCTAGTCAATAAAGCCTTATTAGAAATACCCTCCTTTAGACAACCAGAGGAGTGTTGTCATGGCCATTCTAAATCCAACCAAGTTGACAAGGAAGGCTAACTATCCCAATAGTTTTGTTTTATTTATTTTTAATTTTCTTTGGTCTCATCTCTATTCCAAAAATAAATTCAAGTTTAATGATTGTGAAACTTTCCTTATACTTACAATGCTTCTTGACAAATGAAGAGTGATTAGTCTCCATCTTTTGAATGAGCTCACCAGTGTTCATGGGTCAGGTCACATCATACACACTGAGGGAACGGCAGAGTCAGGGCCATGAGAACACAGTGATCCCCACTGGTCCTGTTGTATATAGTTAGGAAGAGTGTCCCTCAGGGCACTCAAAGGCCAGCAGGCCAGCAGGGTCATTTGTGTTGTTGTTGTGAACATTAGTCGTGATTTCTAGGAAAGCTTAGTGCTTGAAAATATGTTCCATTATCTTCTGGATTATCAGTGCTACAATGGAGGTCTATGAAATCTCATAAATCCAGTGACTCATGAAGTGAAATATCAGGGATGAATCATGCATTGATAGGTGAACTGTAATTACTTTTCATTTACAGAAAATAACTTGAGCAGGTCAAAAGATCTGTGAGGCATTATGAAACCTAGAGAAACACAGACACAATATTTCCTCAAGGGCCAAGGAGGGTTTTGCTTGAAGCTTCAGAAAATAAGAGTAGCAGGCAACCATATGTCTGCTACATGTTAATTTATCTATTTTATTCATAGTGGCACCAACATATTAAAAAAATCAAATGTAAACAATGGATAATCAGCATTCTCAAAATTTGCAATTTATTAGCCTCTGTAAATGTGAGGAATATAATTTATCAATTAACCTTTGTAACTTGAAGAAAAGTGCATGAATAAATGCATGGCTTAAAGTAGATTCCAATTGCAATGACTACTGTAATGTTTATTTATTTTTTTAATATTTTATTTTTATTTATTTAGTTGAGAGAGAGTGAAGTGGCAGGGAAAAAGAAAGAGAGAGAATGGGTGTGACAGGGCATATAGCCACTGCAAATGAACTCCAGATGCATGCAGCACCTTGTGCATCTGGCTTACTTGGATCCTGGGGAATAGAACCTGGGTCTTCTGGCTTTGCAGGCAATTGCCTCAATTGCTAAGCCTCTATCCAGCCCTGTTTGTTTGTTTTTATCATGTTTCTTTTAGGGTTCTATGAAACCCAGGCTGGCATCAGTCTTCCTGTGTAACCATGGATGTCCTTGAAAACCTGGTTCTCCTATTTCCATTTCTGTAGGGTGCACAATGATGTCTGGCTAAATATTTGTGTTAATAAAAATGAAAAGAAAGACTGATTGGGGGGGGGAGTACCATGGGGTATTGTCTTCAATTAAGGAAGTTGTCAATAAAAAAATAAAGAAAGAAAACAAAGCATATATATATATATGGTATTTGCTTAGTGATAGTAAATAGAGAAGTAAGACATAATGAAACCATATTGAAACGTTCAATATACTTAACAAAAGGTAAGGAAGGTTGAGCAACTTAAACTGAATGTATTATAAAATCTTAAGTATATTCTTGCTTCTTATTAATATTTTTACTTCATTTTAATAAAGATTAGAAGCCAGGAGCGGTGATGCATGCCTTGAATCCCAGCACTCAGGAGACACAGGTAGGAAGATTGCCATGAGATCAAGGCCACCCTGAGAATACAGAGTGAATTCCAGGTCAACCTGGACTAGAGTGAGATCCTACCTCAAAAAACTCTCTCTCTCTCTCTCTCTCTCTCTCTCTCTCTCTCTATATATATATATATATATATATATATATATATATATATATATATGGAAAACACAGAGGAAAATTTGGCCCCACTTTATTAGAGGTTTCCAAAATTTTGTGAATAAATTGGCTTTTTAACAAATTATCTGAAAAAAAATTATTTTTTCTTTTATTGTTTTTTTTTTTTTTTTCAGAATCATAAGCTATTTTTAAAATCACATCATATGACTCATGGTGGATAACACTGAAAAAGGAATCAACTTTTCTAGGGCAGAATATCTGTATCAGGAAGCAACAGAAGTTGACATGGCTTTTCCTATCTGTTATGAGAACAATAACTTACTTTCACTAATTGAATTTATGTGCATTTGTAAACACACAACCAGGAGACTATAACATGAAGATCAGAATGAGCACATAAGTAGGAATGTGTGATCCAGGGTGGAGGTCATGCATATTATCTTAAGGAGATGTCCTCCCTGCACTCAGGAAGCAGAAATAGGTGGATCTCCATGATTTTGAGGCCACTCTGAGACTACATAGTGAATTCCAGGTCAGCATGGGCTACAGCAAGAACCTACCTCAAAAAAAAAAAAAAAAAAAAAAAAAAAAAAAGAAAAAGAGAGAGGAGTGGGAGATAGGAGTGCTGACAGTATAACAGTAAACTTTGACATGCACTAAAGACTAAAGACATACATTTACTTATTAAAAATAAAATGATCATAGTTCATGTTAACACCATAGCACATGTAAATATTCCTATTTTATAATATACTGCCAATGTAAAGAGAAATCCCAATTTGTGAAAATATGTATGATAATTTAAAGGACGAGAAATCATGGTATTTTAAGAGTCTGAATACCTTGTACTTTTGTGAACCCTATGGTAAAAGCACTAGTGCTACGGGGCAGTAAAATGTCTGCATTGGAGAAGAAGGGATAGTGAATATAAGATTACATGAGATCAGGAATTAAATCCAAAATCATAGCAAATAAACAATCGATGAGACCTTGTCTGCTCCTAGAGAAAATATTGCCATGGACCCCAAAAAATACAAAAAATAATTTTCCTGAGTCTTGATGTTGATGTTTCAGAAGCATTTCATTTGAATACTGAATTTGTTCTCTATTCACTGAAGTTACTAAGGTGATTAACACTGGCATAGTAAGAATTGAGACAGGAGAAATGAAAATGAAAACCCTTGGCCATTAGCAATAAAATCATTTAAGACCCTCCTCCAAACACTCTAGAGCTGCAGCCATTTTTCCAAAACAAACACACAAGTAGGAAACTTGATTGAGAAATCAAGCATGGTCAGCCCACTGAGGAAGGCCACATTATCTAAAAGTGTAAAAAAATAATCTATCATCCTCAAGGAAAGATACCAGTAATCATAAATTGGAACCTTAACAAGGAAGACAGGTGAAATGCTAAAAAGAATTTTGATGTCTGGAGCTGAAGATATGGCTCATTGGTTAAAGACACTTTTTTATAAATCATGACGGCCCAGGTTCTATTCCCCAGATCCAGGTAAAGCCAGATACACAAAGTGGTACATGTGTCTGGAGGAGAGGTGGAAGGAAAAAAAAAAAAAAAAAAAAAAAAAAATATATATATATATAGTATCAAAATGTTACATGAGACCCAATCTATTTATATAACCCATGAGACTTTATGTATCAGTAAAAATAAATTAAATTAGAATTATAGAAGATAGCTGACTAAACTAAAGCAGAAAGATTGCAGCAGATATTTGATTCATAATATTTTATTAAGCATAATAAGAATAGTTTTACATTAAAAGGCACATTGTAGAGAACTGTGAGAAAGCTCAGTGGTTGAGAACTATCTGCTTAAGCATGAGGGATTTTCAAACTCATGATCAATAAACCCAACCCCTAAGAACCCAAGTACAAGAGTTGTGAGTGGCCATACATTTCTGTAACCCTAGCTCTTCAGTAGGAGTGGAGATCAGAGTATTGCTGGGGCGCCCTCATAGAAAGTAGCTGTGGTCTGAGGGAGAGCCTTTGATAGGAAAGAAATCCATGGGTGAACAAGAAAACGTCATCTTATATTCTCCCACATCCATGCACATGGGGCATGTGCATTGAACAAACATTTGCACCCACCACACAAACAATGCTCATTGCACCACACACTCTAGAACATGAGAATACCAACAATGGGAAAAAAAAAAAAAAAAAAAGCACATTTTGTAAGAATCAGGAAAACGGTGGCCTTCCTTCAAAGGACTCAAGTCTCATGTTGCCCAATTCATGGACAGAACGCATGTTGTTGCAGACTGAAATCCTGCCACAGACAGTCAAGCACACCAACCAGATCTTATGTAAAGGGTTCCTCTATTATTTTCTCCCTCCTATATTATTGCTTTTCTGTTCTTCCTTTCTTCCCTCTGTCCCCTTTCTTTCTTTCTTTCTTTCTTTCTTTCTTTCTTTCTTTCTTTCTTTCTTTCTTTCTTTTTCTTTCTTTCTTTTTCTTCTTTCTTTCTTTCTTTTTGAGGTAGGGTCTCATTGTAGCCCAGGATGACCCAGAACACACTCTGTATTACCAGGCTAACTTTGAATTAATAGTGATCCTCCTACCTCTGCCTCTCAGAGTTGGGATTAAAGTTGTGTGACACCAAGACCACTCCTTAGAGGTTATTTCTTTCTTTCTTTCTTTCTTTCTTTTTTTTAAGAGAGAAACAGAAAGACAGATAAAGACAGCTGCTGCCAATGAAATCCTGATGTGTTCGCACCCTTGTGGTCAAGTGTGGCATTGCACCCTTGCGTCACTTTGAATCTGGTTAGACGTGGGACCTGGAGATTGGAACCAGCATTTTTCTTAGACTTAAGAGGCAGGGACCTTGACGGCTAAGCCATCTCTCCAGCCCGCGTTATAGGTTATTTCCAACAGACCATATTTCACTTAAACATTTTAAAATTTGAATCATCAGTGAGATGGAGAGACAGCTTAGTGGTTAATGTGCTTGCCTGTGAAGCCTAAGTACCCAGGTTGGATTCCCCAGGACCCACATAAAGCTAGATGCACAGGGTAGCACATGAATCTGGAGTTTGTTTGCAGTGGCTAGAGGGCCCTGATGCTCCCATTCTCTCTCTCTCTCTCTCTCTTTCTCTCTCTGCCTCTTTCTATCTGTCTATCTCAAATAAATAAAATATTTTAAAAATTGAATTGGCATATTATCACATCAAATTATCAAATTATTTCAATACAGATCCCACAGAATATATGATTAAGTATTCTCTTAGAAAAGTTTATTTAATGGACAGTCATAATTATTATGGTAGATTGTGTAAGTCCACTTAAAAAATTATCGTGGTAACTATAAAGTAACAAGTACACTTGCATTTCATTACAATTTCAATTTGAGGTACTCATTTGAAATAACTTTTCTATAACCAATATTTTTATTCGATTACACTGTGCTTATTGCTATATTTTTAGTATATAAAATTCACCGAATTCCGGATTATATGTGCTTTCATACAAGAAAGCATTGTCTACATGTGCTTGTTTCCATCACTTGAACTGCTTTATTGGAAAACTTTTTTTGCTTGTTTTTGTCATACACTTGTCCTTTGAATGCATTATTCTTTATAGAGACAGTTCATTTCCCTGAGTTTTTAATGCAATTCCAAAAGTTGCTACAATACCACTCTACATTCTGTACAATAGCACAATAACATGATTATCTCTTCTATGTTCTGCTTCACCATCACTCAATAAATTTAAATCTTTAAAAGATGAATTTGGTATACTGGGAAAGCTCTTCAGTAAGCATACTTCTAATGTCTCACAGACATCCCAATGAATAAACCTTTCCTAGGATTCCAGATGTAGTTTTTATTCTGCATTACTATTCACAGTAAACAACAGGCTGGTAAAAGAGACAGTCCAGGTTTAATGATAAATTAAACTGCATTGCATTGACATTCTCTAAGCCAGTTAGCTCCATATAATTGATTTTCTTTCAGAGGTCAATGTGAAACAGCAGTTTGAAAGTGACATCTCCAAATAAATTCTGATTGTTGACCCCTACCGTAACTGTCTCTCTGTATATCATTATCTGAGGCATTAGACCTGTAAGTTTCTTCACCTGTATTACATGATAAGAATAATGATTTTGTAGCAGAGCATTGTGAAGAGAACTGTTAACTCTGCAACCATTAAGATACTTTGAGAACTGTGATTCTTAGTCTTTTAAATATACCAAATAAATTAACATATTAACATACTTAACAATCATTATGAGCTTATACAAATTGTATTTTTAATTATGGGCAATACTGATGGGCTGGAGAAATGGCTTGGAAGCTACCAGTTCTAAAATGTTGATGATCTCATTGAATATAAAAATAAATAAATATATATATATATATATATATATATATATATATATATATATATATATATGATTGGTAAATAGTAAACAGAGAAATGTACTTAGGATCAGTAAATTTAAGATAGATTTGAATTGAAACTAAATTTCTTTCTTATTTCATATTTGTAGTCATGCTAAAGCTCCTGGGTCTTTACCAAAAGTAGAGTGGGTTCGTAAAGCCAGACGCCCAAAGTGGCACATCCGTCTGGAGTTCATTTGCAGTGGCTAGAGGTCCTTGTGCAACCATTCTCTCTATCTCTATCTGCCTTTTTCTCTCAATCTCTCTTAAATAAATAAAAAAGTATTTAAGGGCTGGAGGGATGGCTTAGCGGTTAAGGTGTTTGCCAACAAAGCCAAAGGACACAGGTTTGATTCCCCAGGACCCACGTTAGCCAGACACAAAAGGGGGAGCACACGTCTGGAGTTCATTTGCAGTACCTGGAGAATGGAGTGCCCATTCTCTCTCTCTCTCTCTCTCTCTCTCTCTCTCTCTCTCTCTCTCTCTTTTTCTCCCTCTTTCTCTGTCAAATAAATAAATACATTTTAAAAATAAAAAAAGGAGAGTGGCTTGAATACACTTTGACATGCACTATGTGGAGTTAATATTTTATTTCATAATGGGGGACTTTAAATGATATAATTTTTATATTACAATTTCTTTTTTGTTTGTTAGTTTGTTTGCTTTTGATTTGAGGTAGAGCCTCACTCTTGCTCAGGGAGACCTGGAATTCAGTATGTAGTCTCAGGGTGGTCTTTAACTCATGGTGATCCTCCTACCTTTGCCTCCTGAGTGCTGGGAATAAAGGCATGTGCCACCATACCCGGCACATTTTTTTTTTTTATGTTTGTGTAATACCACAGTGATGGCATTTTCTCTCCAATAAATCCTTAATAAATTGAATTACCTCAGAAGTCAAAACAACCTCAGATGTAAAACAGTGGATTAGAACAAGACAGAAAAGATAAAGTGTTCAAAACGTGCCACCCAGTCCCTTATAGAGCCTTGGTAATAGA
The DNA here is from genome assembly GCA_036365145.1 of Orientallactaga sibirica. NCBI lineage: Eukaryota > Metazoa > Chordata > Mammalia > Rodentia > Dipodidae > Orientallactaga > Orientallactaga sibirica. The sequence goes on from JAEOAD010000024.1 coordinate 28,888,022, forward strand.
AAAGGAAAATGAGAGATTGCATATTTCTCTTAGTTCTAGGTCATATAAGAAGTAGCTTTTAAGGCATAAAAACACATATTGGAATAAAAGGAAATTGCATTGTCCTTAGTCTCCTTCATCTTACATTATTGTCATCAACCTAGACCCTGGCCAGAACGGAATGTTCTGCACTGATTGCATAAGGTAAGGTTCAAGAAAGAGAGAGTGCAAGATGAGAACTCTTGTGAAAAGTGATCCAATAGAGATCACAGCAGATGGAAATGGAGATGGAGACTTGTAAATACCATCTTACAGTTCTTATAATGGGTATCTGAAGTGGAAATTTTCTCTTACTGCCCTGTTGTTACATATGTCTAATAACCATGGTAGATGCAGAGTAAGCTGTTAACAAAGAAACTGAATATACACAAATATCTCCCAAAAGTTATTACTAAAACATTGTTTTGTTTTGTTTTTTTTCATCACCATTTGGCTACCACTTATGAAACAAATGCCAAGAAGGAGTCATTTTACTCATGTTCCCCTACTGATTTTTTTTTTTACTTATTTTATTGAGAATGTGATATTAGCTACTAATTATTCTAGAGATACAAGGAAGCAGGAGGAAAGCTAATAAGTTTAGCTATAATCCAGAATACAGCAACAATGTAGACTGTAGACTATACAACCTTGTAGACTGTACATTCCAGTCAGTGCCACAGTTCCATGTGTGTCAAGTATATATGCTATATTGAATGACAATAGCTTCAACAAGTCACTGTTCATCTTTGTTCATTTCTTACCTGTGACTGAATTCTCTGATCACTTATATGACCCTAAGTAAAATCTTCAGGATAGAATAAGTGGTACACAATGGGCTGTCAACTGGTTGCACAGACTAAATGACATTCATATTAATAAAATTAGAAATGAAAAAGGAGAGATCACAACAGACATAAGTGAAATAGGAAGAATCATCAGGACTTACTTCCAAAACCTCTATTGCACAAAACTGGATTATCCAGAAGAAATGGAAAAATTTCTGGACATATACCACCTACCAAAACTAAACTCAGAACATATCAATCTCCTAAACAAACTTATAACACCCATGGAGATTGAAAAGGTAATAAAAAACCTACCCCAAGGGCTGGAGAGATTGCTTAGTGGTGAAGGCATTTGCCTGCAAAGCCAAAGGATCCCAGTTCTATTCTCCAGGACCCATATAACCTAGATGCACAAGGGGTGTATACATCTAGAGTTCATTTTCAGTGGCTGGAGGTCCAAGCATGCCCATTCTCTCCCTCTCTCTCTCTTTGTCCCTCTCTTTCTCTTAAATAAATAAATAAATAAATAAATAAATAAATAAATATTTAATAAACACCCCCCCACACACACAAAAGAATCCAGAACCATATTGCTTCTCAACTGAAATCTATCAGACCTTCATGGAAGATGTGAAGCCAATTTTTCTCAAATTGTTCCACATAATTGTAGAGCAGGAAAAGCCCCTGTCCCCCTCAACTAGTATGACCCTAAAACCAAAACCAGACGGAGTTACAAGAAGAAAAAAAAAAAATAGGCTTATATAACTGATGAACTGAGATGCAAAGATCCTGAACAAAATCCTCACAAACTGAATTCAACAACACATCAAAAGCACTATTTTATTATTTATTTGTTTGTTTGTTTGTTTGTTTGTTTGTTTGTTTGTTTTGGAGAGAGACACAGAGAGAGACAGAGAGAGAGGGAGAGGAAGACAGAGAGAGAGGGGTGTGACAACAGACTCTCAGCCGCTGCAAACGAAATCCAGATGTGTGTGCCCCCTTGTGGTCACGTGCGGCATTGCACCCTTGCATCACTTTGTGTCTGGCTAAACGTGGGACCTGGAGATTGGAACCACTGGAGTTTAGAACCAGCGTTCTTAGGCTTAGTAGGCAGGCGCCTGAACCGCTAAGCTATCTCTCCAGCCCTCAAAAGCATTATTTAACTTGATCAAGTATGCTTTATCACAGAAACACAAGGTTGGTTCAAGATATGAAAATCTGTTAATGTTATACACAGTATAAATAAGCTTAATCACAAAAACCACATGATCATTTCAATTGATACAGAAAAGACCACAAATTACATCATTTTATGATCAAAATGTTGGAGAGAATAGGCATGGATTGTTTATATTTCAACATAATGAAGGCTATATATAAAGCACCTAAAGCCCAAATAATAGTTAATGGGGAAAAACTCAAGGAATTCCCATTGAGATCATGGGCAAGACATGGGTGCTCATGTTCCTCTCTGGTCTTGAACATAGTACTAGAAGTCCTAGCCCAAGCAATAGACAGGAGAAATAAATAAAAAGCATACAAATTGGAAAGGAAAATGTCAAATTGGCCCTATTTGCAGATGATATGATCCTATATATAAGTGGCCCAAGAGTCTCCATCTGAATACTCTTAAAGGTGATTAATTCGTTCAGCAAAGTAGCAGGATACAAAATCAACACAGAAAAATCAGTTGCCTTCTATATGCAAAGGACAATGATAAAGAGAACAAAAATAGCAACAACAACAAAATACCATGGAATAACACTAACCAAGGATGTGAAAGACATATATAATGAAAACATAAAAACACTCAAGAAAGAAACTGAGGAGGACTTGAGAAGATGGAAAGACCTCTTATGCCCCTGAATAGGCAGAATTAGCATTGTGAAAATGGCAATCCTACCAAAAGCAACATATAGATTTAATGCAATACCAATAAAAATCACAGTATTATTCGTCACAGAAATAGAAATGTGATCTCAAAATTCATATGGAATGGCAGCAGGCCTTGGATAGCTAAACATTTCCTCAGCAAACACCTCTGGAGGCATCACGACACCTGATCTAAGGTTATATTACAAAGCCATAGTAACAAAACCAGGAAGGTACTGGCATAAAAACAGGAATATATACCAATGGAACAGAATTGAAGATCTGGACTTTTGTTCAAGTAACTACACCTACTTGATCTTTGACAAAGGCCCTAATAAAATAGACTGGAGAAAAGACAGAATCTTTAAAAAGGGTGCTGGAAAAACTGGATAACCATACGCAGAAAAATGAAATTATGCCTACATATCTTGCCATGCACAAAAATCAAGTCTAAATGGATGAAGGCCTCAATATAAGACCTTAAACTCTTCTACTACTGGGGAAAAAAAAAAAAAGGAGGGAATTTCTGCAATATAAGAGTGGAGAAAGACTTCCTTAACAAAACCCCAGTAGCTCAGGAAATCTCAGCTCAATCATTGGGAGCTCATGAAGCTGAAAAATTCTTACACAGACAAACATACCATAAGCAGAGTCAATAGATTACCCACAGAATGGGAGAAAATTTTTGCTAGCTATACAACTGATAGAGGCCTAATTTATAGAATCTGCAAAGAACTCAAAAACGTAAACAATAAAATATCAAACAACGCACTTACAAAGTGGGGCAGAGAACTGAATAGGAAGTTCTCAGAGGAAGAAATACAAAAGGCAAACACACGCTGTGCCACATCCCTAACCATCACAGAATGCAACTTAAAACGCTATGAGATTCTACCTTACTGCAGTAATGATTACAAGCATTAAAAAATAAAATGAAAACAAATGTTGGTGAGGATGTGGAGAAATCAGAATACTAATTCACTGTTGGTGATAATGTAAGCTGGAACAACCACTATGGAAAGCAATATGGAGACTCCTAAAAAGGTCAAATATAAAGTTACCAACAGTCCCAGTCATCCCCTAGTTGGTTATTTCCCCTAAAAGATCCATGCCTAAGTTCAGAAATATTTGCTCAACCATGTTTATAGCTGCTCAATTCATAATAGCTAAGAACTGGAATCAACCCAGGTGCCCATCATTGGACCAATGGATAACCAAGATGTGGCATATCTACATGATGGAATTCTACTCAGCAGTTAAAAGTGAAACAATGATATTCGTAGAAAAATGGCTGAATTTGGAAGAGATCACACTCAGCAAACCTATACAATCACAGAAAGACAATTGTTGCATGGTCTCACTCATTTATTATTCCTAACCTGGATCATCCTGAGATGCTGACATACTTAATAGATATCTCAAGGCCTGGATAATTGTGAGGGTAAGGCTTGAGGGGAGGTTAAGGGTGGGTGAGTCCAAATAGATCTGCTACCATAGAATTCTATATCCTGGAAGACAGACTAAAAGGTTGAACCCTCAACAGGACCTTAGAGGGAACACCTGAATCAAAGGGCCTTGGAGAGGGTGAGATGAAGCCTAAACTTAAATTTCTCCTATTTTGTTTTTTTGTTCTTTTTTCTTTTCGTTTCTTTTTTTTTTTCTATTTTCTTTCTTTTTGTTCTTTCTTTTCCTTTGGCATTGGTCTGTAACTGTTAGTACCAGGATATTGTTAATACCCACAATGAGCTATTGATCAGACAAACCTACAAGGTTTCCCAAAACAAAACAGACTTCTGTCAGAGCACTTGACTACCCACCAGAGGTTAATGGTAAGACACTACTCTTGATGACACTGTATTCTCTCAATGCAGAACATGGGGAGACTTGGATGAAATCTGGAATAGAGCCAGTCCACAGACTGTTGGAGACCACTGAGCCAAACTGCAACCATTTGGAGGAAGAAGCCTCCACTCTTTGTGTTAAGATTTCAGCTTCCTGAGTTCCTGTGAAATTTACCAAGCCTTCCCAAAAAGCTTGCTTTGATAAGAACAAGAGTGTAACCTAAAGATGTGTATCTTAAACAAACAGGACTGATGTAAATCCGCCCTGCCTGTAATCTCAACAGACATTCTTGAGGCCTATCACTCAAGAGACCCCCGACCCTCTGGTAACCATAAAATCCATTAGGCAGCCATAAAACCCATTTGCCTTCTTCCTGCCTCCCCTATAGCCATAAAATCCCATTTGCCCTCTTTCTGTCTCCCCTTTATATACCTCTGTATGAATAATAATAATAAAGCCTTGACTGGTGTGGAAGCAAGGCTTTCTTCTTTGTGTCTGCTTGTCCCTCATCCAGGTTAACAGCCTCCCCTCGAGCCCCTGTTGAACCCCGCCGGCCGGGGCAACAGACAGTTAGCCCATATAGTACTAGACGGTGCTACATTAGTTCCTGGGGGGATGTGGCCAACATCTGTCTGAGGAACTCAAGTTCTAAGCTACTCAGAAGCAAACAACCTGATGGGATGATCAAACAAGTACAATAGTGGCACACAGCCATGGTGGGTAACCAACTGCTCTTGGTTTGGCTAACAAATGCATTCAATGGAAAAGAACCCATATCTGGAACTGGGAAACAAGTCAGAATCATATCCAGATAATGAGTTTGCTCTCCAATATCAAGCTCCCACTCTTCTTGGACTACAAGAGGTTGTAAACATATTAAATGTTCTCTAAACTAATAATAATAGTTAGCCCAATTAACCTGTGCTGACTTCACTCTCCATTAGAGAATCTGCTTCTGTTTTTCAGACTGGAGCAGGGCCTGAGGAGAGAAATGATCCATCACACTTTACCAGGGACCCAGATGAAACCATAGAGGAATTGGGCAAATGAGCAAGAGTGCTGTTTTCTTGGTGAACCAGATATCAGCACAAGACTGAAGGAGATAGACACTGAGGACACATAACACCTATCAAACCAGACATCCAGAGACTCCTAAGAGCCCATCACTGAGCAGACTAAAAATGACCCCAACATGGCTTAGTGAATTTCACAGAAGAGGGGGGCAGAAAGATTATTAGAGACAAGTTGGGACATTATGTACACAGACTTTGCTTCTACCCCATAACTAATAGCTGCCCCAAGAATGCACAACCCACAATATCATAGGGATGAATGTCATCCACAATGAGGAGGGTCCCTTTTGATGGGGGAAGGGATGAAGGAAAGGATGGTACCAACAGGTGCTGTTTATAAATTGAGTATGTCCATTACTAACAAATAAGACACAATGAAATTTGAAGAATATGGATGGACTTGGAACAGATCATACTCATTGAATTCACAAATCACAGAAAGACACATGCTTCATGGGCTCACTCATCTATAGTTCCTAACCTGGATCAGCTCAAGTTGCTGACATTCCTGATAGGCAACTTGAGGCCAAGACAATAGGCATGGAAGTATTTGCGGTGGGGAGTAGAAGAAGGAGAGGGTGGGGAAAAAACACAAAACTAAACCCCACATGAACTGGTACCATAGACACCTTTATCCTTGAAGGTAGGCTGGAATATTGAATGTTCAACAGGAGCATCATGGAGAGGTCCTCCTATGTTTCTTCCAGTAGGAGAAGACTTTCAAGTCTTATATTGAGGTCTTTGATTCATTTGGACTTGACTTTTTTGCATGGAGAAATGAGTAGGTCTAGTTTCATTTTCTACATATGGTTATCCAATTTGTCCAATACCATTTGTTGAAGATTCTGTGTTTTCACCAGTGCAATTTATTGGCAACTTTGTCAAAGCCCAAGTAGCTGTAGCTACTGGAACTAAGGTCTAGGTGTTCAGTTCTGTTCCAGTGGCCTATGTTTTTGTTTTTATGACAATACCATGCTGTTTTTGTTACCATGGCTTTGTAATATAACTATAGATCAGGTATGGTGATACCTCCAGAGGTGTTTCTTTTGCTTAGATATGTTTGGATATCCAAAGCCTGCTGCCATTCCATATGAATCTTTAAATCATTTTTTCTATCTCTGTGAATAATAATGCTGAAAATTTTTACAGGTATGGGATTAAAAATGTATATTGATTTTAGTAGAATTTCCATTTTCACAATATTAATCCTATCTATCTGGGAGCATGGAAGCTTCTTCCATCATTTCAATTCCTCCTCAATTTCTTTCTTGAATGATTTTATGTTTTCATTATATAGGTTTTTTTTTTATATCCTTAATGCTATTTCAAGGCATTTAATTTTTTGTTTATATTGAAAATAAGACACTTTCAATGATTTCTTTGTACATTTTTCCTTTGCATATAGAATGGCTATTGATTTCAGTTCCCTTTTTTATATCCTGCCACTTTACTGGAGGAATTAAAAACTTTTAGCAGTTCCGAGATGCAGACTTTCAGGTCACTTATGTATAGGATCATGTCATCTGAAAATAGGGCTAACTAGACTTCTTCCTTACAAATTTGTATCCCTCTTATTTCTTTCTCCTGTACTACTATGTTGAGGAGCAATGCTGAGAGTGGGCACCCCTGTCTTTGTTCCTGATCTCAATGGGAACTACTTGAGTCTTTCCTCATTAAGCATTATATGGGCTTTAGTTGCTTTATATATTGCCTTTATCATATCCCCTTCCATGCCTAGTTTCTACAGCTTTTTGATCATGAAGTGATATATTTTGCAGCTATTAAAATGATCATGAGATTCTTGTGATTAAGCTTATTATGTGGTGTATTATGTTGACTGATTTCTGTATGTTGAGACATCCCTGTGTCCTGGGATGGAGTTTACTTGATGAAGGTGGATAATGCTTGTGATGTGTTGTTCAATTTAGTTTGCAAAGTTTTTATTCAGTATCTTTGCATCTAATTTCATCAGGGATAGAGGCCTATAGATTTCTTTTCTTGTATCTCTGCCTGGTTTTGCTATTAATGTTATGCTAGCTTCAAAAAGGGAGTTGGGGAACATTTCCATTCCCCATTTATGTGAAACAGCTTGAAAAAAAACTGGTTTCAGTTCTTCAATTAAAGTTTGATAGAATTTGGCTGAGAAGCCATCTGGTCATGAACATTTCTTTTTGGTGAGTTTCTTGCAACTATTATCATTATTATTTATTTGAGAGAGAGAGAGAGAGAGAGAGAGAGAGAGATAGAATGGGCACACCAGGGCTTTCAGCATCTGCAAACTAACTCTAGATGCATGTCCCTTCTTGTGCGAATATTGGACATTGGATGCTTATATCACTGTGTGTCTGGCTATGTGGGACCTGGAGAGTCAACCATGAGTTTCTAGGCTTCACGGGCAAGTACCTTAACCACAAAGCCATCTCGCTAAACTCCAGGGAGATTTTTGATTACATTTTCAATCTTGATGAATGAGATAGGTTTGTTTAGAAGATTCATCTTCTCTGAGTTTAGATTAGGTAGGTGGTATGTGTCTAGCAATTCATTCATTTTTTACAGATAATCCAATTTTGTGGAGTAGAGGTGTTGGAAGTAAGTCCTAATGATTTTTCCAATTTCTTTGATGTCTTTTAAAAAATATTTTAATATTTTAAATTTATTTATTTGATAGAGAGAAAGTGGGAGAGGGAGAGAAAGAGAATGGGCTCACCAGGGCCTCCAGCCACTGCAAACAAACTCGACACATGCACCCCTTGTTCATATGGCTTATGTGGGTCCTAGAGAGTCAAACCAGGGTCCTTTGGCTTTGCAAGCAACCGCCTTCATTGCTAAGCCATCTCTCCAGCCCTCATTGATGTCTTTTGTGACCTTTCCAATTTCAGTTCTTATTTGTTAATTTGAGTTTTGCCTTTGTTTTATTTGATCAAATTGGCCAACACCTTATCAATCCTGTTTATTTTTTCAAAGAATTACTTCTTTGTTTCATCAATTTTCTTAATTGTTTTCTTAGTTTCCGATTCATTGATTTCTGCCCTGATCTTATTTGTTTCCTTCCATCTGGTGCTGTTTGGGAAGGATTCCTCTTGTTTTTCCAACACCTTTAAGTGAATGGTAAGGTTATTAATTTGATTTCTTTGTTACCAAGGCATTTAATGGTATGAATTTTCCCCATAGGACTGCCTTCATTGTGTTCCATAAGTTTTGGTAAGTTCTGTTCTCATTGTCATTCAATTCTAGTAATTTTACAATGTCTTCCGCAACCCATTCATTGTTTAAATGTGTGTTGTTCAGTCTCCAGGAGCTGGTGGAATTCGTGAAGCATATCTTGTGTCTTCATCTTGGGGATCTACTCCTCTTGTCTCCTCTATGTTTTCATTGGAGATTTCCATTGTGGGACAAGGCAACCTTGTTGGAACTCCCTCCATTTGATGTTTCATGTTGTTTATTGTGCATTATGGTTAATTGGAATCTTATTTAATTAAGGAGGAAGCAAGTTTTCCCTTTTTGTATCTTCAGAGAGTGTTCCATTTTATGTTTGAATAGAATAGACGAATGATGGCTTTATATACTGGGAGGTGCAGTTTGTGAAGGGCACAGTGCGCCAGCCACTCTAGGCTGGTGCTTCATACCAAAGTTAGAGGTTTGGCATCCCTTTGTCCTGGTATCAGCTGTGTCTTGCCCTTGGCTCTGAAGCTATAGCACTTGCCCTTTCTCTCCTACTGAACCCAGATGGGCATGTTATGGAGGACCCACAGTTTCCCCCTGTCAAGTGATTACCTGATTTTCCTTTGTTACCTTTCTGGGGGCTAATGTGATGTCCCAAGTAGTCACTAAGATTGGGGTGGAGCATTGGAGTGATGATGGGAGGATCCACAGCCCAGGCGGGATCAGGGAGTTGGCTGGTATGAGGGCAGCAGGGGAACGGGTCAAAGGGCACACACAAAGACACCTATAGGCAGCACAGGGTGTTGAGGGTCTGTGATCAGGGGGAATTCAAGGAATCTTCAGACCAGTCCACCAAGGATGCAGGACAGAGGAGCAAAGCAGGAGACGGGAGTATGGGTGTACTGTGGGCTCAGTTGGAGCACTCTGTGAGAGCCAGACATGGGTCAAATGCCATGATGTGCAGCCTCCTGCAGACTGGGAAGTTCAGTGGACAACAGACAGATGCAGTGTGCATGGGTCACCGACAGATGCACTGAGGTGGGAGCCTCCAGGAGAGGGGTCTTGTGCGTGGACCACCTGACACAGTGCACGCAGGTCCCCACCCAAAAGATGCCGTGTGGGTGGGGAGTGGGGTGTCCAATAGACAGGGAAAGCACACGGGCTATCAACAGACTCTATGTGCCCACCACTGACAGACGCAGTTGTGAGGGAGCTCCGGGATACAGGGAACATATATGGGCCACGGACAGACACATTGGGAGTGGGTGGGCGGGAGACAGTGAAGGTGCATGAGCCACAAAGAGATGTAGTGCATGCGGACTGTGGACAGACACAATGGTGGTGTTGGAGGCTGGTTGGCTCCAGGAGAAAGGAAAGGCACAGAGGCTTCAGTTGGTGGAGCGTCCAGATAGTGCTATAGAGAATCTGGTCAGGGAGTCAGGACCGAGGCAGCTGGGGTGAGTGGTTGGGAGGACACAGGTAGTTGGCTACCTGAGAGCATGGGAATCAGCAGACACTCAACTGTGCCCCTCTATGCCTGCCCACGGGGTGTCTGCTAAGACTGACTGGCCCTGGAGCCCACAGCGTGTTTCGGGGACGCTGTCTTCATGGGTGTCTTCCTACATCCTACTCTCTGCATTTCAAACTCTAACCGTGCTCATGGCAATTTCTTTATCAGTGGATTTTATGAGATAGTTCTTGTGAGAATCACACAGCTTTGTCCATTCATTACTGACTTATTTCACTTAGCACAACTTTCTCAAAGTTTATCCATGTTACCTGAAGAGTCTAAATATACTTTTCAACCCTGAATTATTATTCATTCATTTTATTACAAATATAAATGCCCATTTGAACAGTTAGCTATTAGAATTAATTCTGCTTTAAATTTTATAGTATAATAATGTCTTTAAGCATTTGTTTTAAGTTATTTTTGTTACAAATCCACTAGTGGAATTACTAGGTCACATTTTACTTGTAATTATTTAGGAAACACCATATTGTTCTCTATAGATGTCACAGTACTTACAATCAACCCAACCCAACATAGCACACATTCTGTGCTGACATGATTTAGTTATTTATTTATTCAGTTTTACTTTCTGGTTTTGTTTGTTTGGATTTTTGTGGTAGAATCAGTCCTCATAGGTGAGTGATACTGATTCATTGTAGTTTTTGGTTTCATTTCCCGAATGATTAATGGTATTTCTGACATAATTAATTGGACACTTCCATATCTGCCCATTTTTCCTGTTAGTTGAGTCTAAAGTGTTATTTGTGATTTCTACTGGTACATTCTCATCAGATATATGATTTAAAAACCTTTCAGACAATGGTCAAATGTTTTGTTATAATTCATTCTATGTATTTTATAGGTGTCACCTCAATTATTTTTATTTTGTATACAGTATATATTTTGGCATATTATTTTCTTATATGCCTCCATTATCTTTTTCTATCTATTTAACAGTAAAGATATTGGTAATTAACATCTCTTTTTTCTACATTACCAGCTAGAGAATGTACAATTTACTGTGTTGGAGAGATGGCTTTGCCTGCAAAGCCAAAGGATCCCGGTTCGATTCTCCAGGACACATGCAAGCCAGATGCACAAGGGGGTATATGCATGTAGAATTTGTTTGCAGAGGCTGGAGGCCCTGGAGTGCCCATTCTCTCTCTCTTTCTCCCACTTTATCCCATAAATAAATAAATAAATAATTAAATAAATAAATAAATAAAATATTAAAAAGAATGTACAATTTATGATTTTCTCAAGAAACAGTTCTGATTTTTATTGATTTTATTGGCTTATTTTCTGTTTCATATTCCATTGATTCCTTTTCTGATCTTGACCATTTTCTTATGCATAGTTAAGTTTTAATATTTTTAAAATAGAAGCTGAATTTATTGAATATTTTTTATTTATGTTTTATTTATTTGCAGAGAGAAAAAGAGGTGGGAGTGGATGCACCAGGGCCTCTTGCCAATGTAAACAACTCCAATGCTTGTGCCACTTTGTATCTGGCTTGTGGGACATCAGGCTTTGCAAGCAAGCTCATTTAACCTGGAAGTCATTTCTCAAGCACCACAATTTTACATTCTAAAAATGAGAAATTAAGAATATCCAGCTAGGGCTGGAGAGATGGCTTAGTGGTTAAGGCACATGCCTGTGAAGCCAAAGGACCCCGGTTCGATTCTGCAGTTCCCACATAAGCCATATGCATATGATGACACATGCGTCTGGAGTTTGTTTGCAGTGGCTAGAAGCTCTGGCACGCCCATTTTCACTCTCTCTTTCTTTCTCCCTCTCTCTGTCTCTAATAATAAATAAATAAGAATCTTAAAAGCATTAGCTGACTCTTTATTTATAAAAAAAGAATAACCCTCTAACGACAATTAGATATATTAGATATATTTGACTATATATATGTGTGTGTGTGTGTGTGTGTGTGTGTGTGTGTGTGTGTTATTTCTCCACTTCAAAATGATATATAATGTTACTACTTTTACATTTGTTTATTTGCAAGGAGAAAGAGAGAGAAGATCTGACAGGGCTACTAGCCAATGCAAATGAACTTCAGATGCACGTGCCACTTTGTGCTTCTGGCTTTATGTGGGTACTAGGGAATTTAATATGGACCAGCAGGCTTTTTGATCAAGTGCCTTTAACCACTGAACCATCTCCCCATTTTCCCAGTGCCTCTAATTTTATTTTTATTATTTTCTTTGACTCATGATTTACTTAAAGGCATTTTAACCACATATTAAGATTTCCAGATTTCTTCTTAATGTTGAAACTATTTAAATATATTAAGATATATATGAATAGATTCTCCTATGAATATCAGTTTAGTCAATTTAATTAAACTTTTCTGTAAATAGAGACATTTTGGTTGTTTACTCTGATGGAGAGTAGGATATCACAATATATTTGCTATTGTGTGTTCTCATTAAGCTTTCTTCAGTTAGCCTCATATATTTGCAGCTCTATTAAGTGCATAAGTATTTCAGATTGTTCTGTTCTCTTAATTAGTTGCCCCCCCTTGAAAATTGGATTTTTTAAATTTTTATTTAATCTAAGAAGATATAAATTGCCATAAGAAGCATTGAAATTTTCGCCTGATGTGACTATTTATAAATTAAATTGCAGTTTATTATTTATCATTTTTGTATTCCAGTTTGGTTTATTTTTATTTGTTCTTTCTATTTTTATCTGATCAGATATTCATCAATTGAATCCCTGTATATTATTATATTTTGTCTACATTTATTGGCTGATTATTGAAAACTATATTTGTTCATTTTATTAATTGTCACAGCATTGACAAAAATTCTTGCTTGTGTTACAAAGTACTATTTATATTGTGCTATTTCAGGAAAAATGTAGACTGAGAAGTATTTATTTAGTTAGTTTAGTTTAATTAGAATTGTTTTTCATATAAAGTGTAGAATTTACCAGTCACAATACAACAAATTTTAACAATAGGGAAACATATCATCCTGAAATATATTAATATTTTTTTGAAACTAAAGCTTAAAACCTTATCACACTCACTTTTCAAAAGCCACTTGCAGGTTATTTGTCAAGCAAGCAACCTGTTTCCATGGGAATGAAATGAAGTACCCTCAGTAAGAGGTTTGAAAAGTGTGTTACATTTCAATGACTGAAAGTTAGCACTTCTTTAATGACACAATCTAATTACTAAGTGCTAAATTCAGCAATGGTTTCTGGAACATGTTCCTAGAGTGACTGCCATGATTCTCTAGACAATGCGCTAATGGAAATCAATAGTTATAGACCAGTCCTTGAAAGTGGTATTGTGCAAATTGTGTATCTACAACCCTGCACAAAACCACCATGTTTTGGAATTCTCAACTCAGTGAATACTTAATAAGATAATTTTAATACAATGCCCCTATTCAGCAATGGAGGTGAAGTAATTGAAATCTCCCTGGGAGTTTAGATACTCAAGGTCTGTTATTTGTTATCACAATGTTAGCTTGCAGTTTTAAGAGCCAAGTCATCTAATTTACCAAAATACATACTTATAATCTCCGGATGTGATCAACCCATTACTGAAGTAGCCAATCTGGACTAAGACCCACTTTCATACAACACTATCAATGCCTATGGCACAGTGTTGTTCTACCTAGAAACACTTTATTTACTAGCATGGCATGATCTTATTATATTTTTAGTTTACTCTTACATAAAAATACTTTTTTTAAAATTTCAATTATTGGTTATATGCAAATAAATATAATAAAGTCAAAAAAGATAAGTTTTAGTTTTAGTAACATATACCTAATGGTCTTTGAAACCATTCTTTTAATGTATTTATTACTTTTCTAGATAAATGAGATAGTATCTTTCTAGTTATAATGATTTTTCTAGACATACATATTCTAAAAATATGTTTGGTTAGAAATTACATTGAAAAAAATCTATTATCTCTCCCTTTATCTCTGTACCACCCAATTTTCTTAATTGTAGCAATTTGGTTGCTGTCTTTTTCACAGTTAATCTGCATTTTTGGAATCACTGGCATTCTTTTGGGTATTAATTTTAAATAAAATTTTTTGTTGTATTTCATCAATCTGAAAATATTCTGTACTAGGAAATGATGAGAATGTTTTATTACATTGTCAAATTTAACTGCTAATAAGAATATTTTCTTTGCCTCCACAGATTCACTTTCAGAAAAATTTCCTTCATTCTGTTAACAAGAAGCTTCTGTCAGTACGTACATGTGATTGCTGTAGGACACAAATCTTTTGATGTTTAATTTCTTTATATAGAGTTTCATAAATTTGCCTATATATGTCATCTTGCATGTTTAACCAATCTCTAACCTTCTTAAAATTAATAATTGTGTTATTTAAAAAATGAAGTGCTTACCTCATTAGAATAGAAACAATATTCATGTGTGTGGGTGGTATTTAGTTTAAGCACATATATGTGCAATGCAGCACCCTATGTCCTTGCCTGTGGTGCCTTATGGCAGACAGAGGAGAATATCAACTGTCCCCCTCCATTACTCACCCACCTGTGTTTCCTTGCAATGTACATACTCTGATGCTTGCCATTCAAGTCCCATATATCCAGTGGTCTCCATTCCCCCTTTGTATATAGGATGAAGGTTACAGATGTGCATGGCCACTCCCAGTTGCTCCTGTGGGTTCTGGATATTTGAACTTGGTTAGCTTTAGGTCCCCTTAGGCTTCACAGGAAGCACACTTAACATTAGTCATCTCTTAAGCCCCTTTTCAATACTATTTTACTTGCCTGTTCAAATCCACCAATAGACAAACTATGGAATTCAGCCACAATTTTCATATAAATGATGGCACAAATAGAATACAACCATAAAATAAATGGTTGAGCCACTGAAGCATATTCTATTTTCTCTAAATGGCCATGATGTTTGCTTTCTTCTAAAATGTGTCAAATCTGGCCAGGAAGAGCAGTGTCTTTTCATGCTGATTACAGTTGGCTGCATCACCGTGAATGCTTCTCACAACAGGATTTGATTGAAGGTAGTAAGTAAGCCATGTGAAGGCGTGCAGCTTTAGCTGTCTCTATCACTTGTGGTGTACTTGTTCATCGGATGGAAATGCTGTGCTATGACAGTTTATTGAGAGGTCATGAGCAAATTTTCTTATGTAGTTTCTCATTATTCAAATTCATGCTGTTGTGTGTTTTCTTGGGGAGACACAAGTGTCTGTACACTCCAGATAGGGTAATGACAAGAGACGATATAAACCATTCCTCTCTTGTTGAACCAATAAATTGTTTGTAGAAGCACAGGTCAATGACTCATAATAGCTGCATCCCAAAACTTCCTGCTTAACTTGTAGGCCACTCCGCCTAAGTGAGTATCTCTGTCCCAGCACTTGGATGGGGCGTTGTGAATCTGACATAGTTTAAGCTCCCTGAGCTTTATAACTTTCCTTAACTCTTGCAGATTTAGAAGCCTCCCTCTTTCGCCAAGAAGAAATATTTCAATTTGGAGGAAATAACTATACAACACCAGTCTATAACAGCCCCAAGTGAATATCAGTTATCAGAATTGCAAGCACACTAAATGTTTCTTGACCTGCAATGTGGGCC
Organism: Orientallactaga sibirica; assembly: GCA_036365145.1. NCBI lineage: Eukaryota > Metazoa > Chordata > Mammalia > Rodentia > Dipodidae > Orientallactaga > Orientallactaga sibirica. The sequence continues at coordinate 28,903,888 of JAEOAD010000024.1, forward strand.
ACTCCAAATGACTCCATGTGGAACAATGATAAGTCACTCTGAAGACTGACTAAATTGAGGATCATGTACATGATAAACAAAATCAATACTTTAAATCACTAAATGTTACAATGTTTTTACATGGCCTTGATAAGTACATACAGGTTGATTTCACTGCTATCTAACCCTAACCCAGCCCTGTAAAAAGTGGTAAAATATTTAGCATGATAGTAGAGTTCCTAATCCATGAAATAAGGAAAGAATTTGAATGTTGATAGATATAAAACTTGGCTTTATTTTCAATTATATAATTGTATAGACAGTATTTCTAAAAGGCTTAAAAATAGATAAATAACTGAATAAAATAATCATCCAAAATAGGAAGAAATTAAAGTTGTATGTTAAGATAAATTGTCAGCCATAAATATATCCACATCATATTATTTCAGAATCTGTAAATTACATTTATTTTCTTTAAAAAATATTTTAACAGGTTTGATTGAATTAAGCATTTTACAGAGGTGATTATGCAACTCTATCAAGGTAGACCCTATGACATCATAATTACATTAGTGACGGAAGTGGAGACATATTAGTTGGACACACAGAAAAAGGACCTTTATGCAGTTCATGAATCAGAAATTTCAGATACATTTTCCCAAGTCCAGGAAAGCCTGTACCATCCAGAAGTTAGTAGAATCAAGAAAAAGACTCCAGAGATGGAAGGCAAAATGTTTGTTCTATTTTAAACCACCAAGACTATAGTTATAAATTAAATTTAGAATTGTAGGTAACTAAGTTATTACAGAAGGTAAAATAAATCATAATGCAATGATGATTTTTCAAAAATTATAAAATTGGCATATGTTTACAAAATATGTGTTTAATTATTTTTATTGTGAATTTGTAGAATATAACCTGATTTTGTATGAATATTATGTCTGCTAATTTGTGCAATTTCTTTGTTACAAGGGACTATTTGTGGGTTACTTGAGATTGTCTATAAATAAAACACTTGGTCTATGAAGACAGATCATTTTACTTTTCATTCCAATAGGAACATTGTATGTGTTCTTTCGTTTTAAATTTCTCTGGCTAGAACATCCTCCCAAAATTCTAGACTAGAATTGTCATGCGTGAAGAGCTGTGCCTCATTCCTGAGCTGATGACACAGAAGATTTCCTTTGGTATTCTATAAGATGTTAGCTGTGAGGATTGGGTAGATACCCTTATTCAGGATAAAGAAAATATTTCTAATTTGATGGATATTTTGTTGTGATATTTGGGTGATATTTGTTTTATCATTAATTTATTTTGTATTGATTGATATTTGCACCTTTCCCCTATTTTACTAATATGGTGTACTACCTTACACAGTTTTCATATTTTGATGTTAACACTAGATTTTGAGGTACAAGTCCCACTTTCTCAATAGTATAGTGCTTTGTAAATTCTGCTGGTATTTGGTTCCTAGAGTTTTGTTTTCTTTTAAGATTTTTACAACTATATTGATATAAGACACTAGTGTATATTTTCTCCTTCTTCTGACGTTTTTGTCCAGCTATAGCAACAAGGAAACACTGATCTTATAAAATGAGGTAGAAAGTGTTGGGGAAGTTACTAACTTGATAAAGGCATTTGTTGCACAAGCTTGAGTACTGGAATTTGGATTCTCAGCACTCACAAAACTTCAGGAACTTTGAATGACTGCTTGTAATCCTGCAGAATGAGAGGCAGAGATTGCATTAAAACTACAAAATAATTTGAAATACTTTTAATATAATTCCGTATATATTAGGTATATATGTATGTATTCATATGTATTTGTGCAAACAAGTATCTTGGAAAGTGTAAAAATATATTTAATGCATGCATTGTTAAAATTTTATATATAATAAGGTTAAACATTTTAGAAATGTATTACATTATTATTTTCAAATAAGCATTCTAACAACACTCAGTGTGGAACTTTGACTTGAAAGCACATCTGCTTTAATACTTATTCATTATAAGTGAATTAAAAATGAACTGTCAGTTCTTGAATTGTAAGCATGTTTTATTTTTTCTATCACATTTAATCTAAATTAAATATTTATTTGGATAAACATGAAGTTTAATGTACCCTTTTATTTACCTTGATTGAAAGTGTGGTGCCAAATTACTTTGACATTCTAATTTTCATTAAGATTTCAGTGCAGATATCTAAAGTTATTACATTTCTTTTAAGATTGATTTTGCTTCTTTTAGAAGTCTGAAGTTTTTATTTCTATTGATCTTGTTATATTTTACTTACTCACTTGTATTATTACAGCTGGATAATTTTTCAAGTGATTTAATGGCATTATATATCAAATTATTTATAATAATGAGACTTAGTATTTGAAAATTAGACCTGGTTAAAATAAATATTATTTCATATAGCCATTCATTGAAATATCAAGAGATTTGTTTTCTACAGTGTACTTATTTTTATTTATATTTATTATCTCATTCAAGAATGACTTAGATCATTAAAAATAAGATTGGTGGCTATAACAAGAATTGCCTTTATTTAGAACAACCCAAACCATTATTCTTCAAAACATTATACATAATTGAGAACATTGAACTGTAGCCAACATTTATTGCTTAATTTGAATTTTTTTTACAAAATTACAGTATATGTAGATCTTGATTGAAAACTAATCCATGCAGATGAGAATGGAATATCACCAATGAAATTTTGGCCAATATACACACTCTTATGGGTCAACTTTAGTATATATTATTTAAAATACATTCTGGGGCTGGAGAGATGACTTAGAGGTTAAGCGCTTGCCTATGAAGCCTAAGGACCCCGGTTCGAGGCTCGATTCTCCAGGACCCACGTAAGCCAGATGCACAAGGGGGTGCATGCATCTGGAGTTCGTTTGCAGTGGCTGGAGGCCCTGGCACACCCATCTCTCTCTCTCTCTCTCTCTCTCTCTCTCTCTCTCTCTCTCTGCCTATTTCTATCTCTCTCTCTCTCTCTCAAATAAATAAATAAAAAAAAAAAAAATACGTTCTGTTGTAAACAATTTTAAAAATGAAAATATGTCTGTATTTAAATGTGTGAAAAGACAATATGTGGTATAAATCATATACATATATATTTTCAATTTTAAATATTATTCATTTCACAGATTTTTCTTATTTAATAAACTTACAAAGATAAAAAGCAAACAATGTGTTTAATAGCAGTCATGAAGGAATACTAAAAGAAGCATCATTAAAAAAATGGGCTCATGATAGAGTAGAACCCATACCAGAGGTACTAAGTAAATGTAAGAGTTCTGGCTAATTGTCATTCAATCCCTTGCGAGAGCTCAAGGAAAACATTAAACAGGGTACTAAGGCTTCAAACATGATTCCCCTGCCCCTCCGGATCCAGGTGCCGAAATCCATACCCAGAATTGTGACATATTAGCAGATAGACCATATAAGGGAGTACGTAATAAGGTCGTAAGGTTCATTTCCCAATATAACAAAATTAGGGTCCTTTCATGAGGAGACAAAAGAGAACCCCCCTCTCTCCATATGCATATTGTGAGAAAAGGACATAGGTTGACCTAGTGAGATGAAACCCTAACACGAGGAACGGGATGTGTTTGACCTTTACCATGGACCCCTATGCTCTAGAACAGTAGGAAAAAGTAGATTTTTTTCTGCTTTACTTTTTTTTTTTTTTTGGTATTTTAGACCATCAATTTTGTGGTATTCTGTTATAGAATCCCAGCTTACCATATTATGTTTCTGAAAATATATTTTATATTTTTGCTTGAAAAATCAGTTTCTCTCTTCCTCTAGTTGGCCTCTATCCCACCCCGTATTATACTGCACAGGGTTTAGGTGACTGTAGGCACATTTAGGAGTTGACTGAAGAAGTTTACATTTGTATAGTTTGGAAACTGAAGACAAATATTTGTGCATCACAGGTATTTTAATAGCAAGTATGTTTTATTTCTTGCTGTCTTAGAATAAAAATTATTTTTAGAGTAATTCAACTGTCCACTATGTCTAGTAATTTGTCATTTTGACAGGGCATTATGTTAATATCAAATTGTCAACATAACACGACCTAATATTAAATATGAGAAGAGGCCCTAGAGAAGACAAAGATTACAAAGTGTTTGAACTCAGAGGGCTGGAGAGATGGCTTAGCGGTTAAGGCTCCTGCCTCCTAAGCCTAAGAATGCTGGTTCCAATCTCCAGCGGTTCCAATCTCCAGGTCCCACATTTAGCCAGATGCAATGATGCAAGGACACGCACGCATCTGGATTCCATTCTCAGCTGCTGAGTGGCTGCTGGAGTGCCCATCTCTATCTGTCTTCCTCTCTGTCTCTCTCTGTGCCTCTCTCCAAAAAAAAAAAAAAAAAAAAAAAAAAAAAAAAAAAAAAAAGAAAGGGTTTGAAGTCAGAAAGTGGCCTGTGGAAACCATAAGGCAAGCAGCATTTTACACAGAATATTGGTTCTTATAGATGTACAATCAAAGTCAAAGTAATATCCTCTTTGTAGTGTTAGATGAAATAATTCATCCTATATAGTATTAAAAACAAAACAGTTTGGGGAGATTATAGCTATATGAAATAAAATTGACTCAAACTCTATCTGTAACACTAAGATAATTATTGAGGGAAAGGATTAAGTAAATCTCTGAGAGAGAGCATTCTCTGGGTTTCATTAGTAGCAACACAAAAGTAATAAATTATAAATAAAACAGAGCTGAAGAGATTTATCAGTGGTTAAAGGTACTTACTTGCAAAGCCTTATGGCCCAGGTTCAATTTCCCAGTACTCATGTAAAGCCAGGTGGACAAAGAGATGCATGCATCTGGAGTTCCCTTATGGTGGTAGAAAACCTGGTGTCCCCTATCTCTCTCTTCCTCCTTCCCTGCTTGTAAATAAATAAATACAATATTTAAAAACAGACCAAGGCTGATAGTACTTGTGGGCAGTCAAGGTATGTTTCACTTTCTACATTGAAATTACCATTGCCCTAGGTGAGGTCATGGGTAAAAATCTAAGTTTTTTGATCAGCTGACTAAATAAACTACTATTAAAAGATAGCAAAATTCACAGCAGAATTAAAACTACAGGAGCACCAACTAACTACTTAGCAATTCATCCATAACTTAACTAGTCACTCCAAACAAAATTGTTTTGACATTTATAGTATAGTGAAAAATGCAAGGTTTCCCAAAGTTGAACAATAATCTCAAACATTTGCATATGACTACAGTATAAAATTAAGAGCATTTTGAGCATCTGCTAAATTTGAATGTCTCTAATAATAATAATGATGATGATGATTCAAGCCACAAATTTCAATCAAGCATGCTAAAAGAAAGAGAAAAGTAAACTTTTATAATTTCCATAGAAAATTTTTCATAAAATATGCCATTGATAGTTTATGAAAAATATATCTTAATTTGTTTTAATTATTCATTATTAAATTTATCCTCATTATTTTATGGCCATTATGAAATTTGAATTTTGACATATTTCAATGTGTGATTTGTTTTCTGTTCTAAATTCTTACCGGAGCTGGTTGTTGTTATTTGCATGAGTTTCTGAAGAGGGCTTCTTAAATTGCTTAAGCATCAGGTACCAAAAAGCACTAGAACTACCTTTGCATCTATTTCCTCATAATATCAACAGTAGCCATTATCACGTTTTAAGGGCCAGAGAGAATATTACTTTTGCTAGTGTTCAGTTGAGTGGACAGAGTGGGAATGCTTCAAGCAGATATACTTGATATGAATAATTGAATTGCCATTAGAATAGAAACCATGCCTGTGTAAATGAGAAGTGTGTTCATGTGTCTGCTACTCTTTGCTGCATGGGATACACATGAGCTATCAGCTTCATTTCTATTGCTTTGTGTTTCCCTTATTAACTGTGTGCTGTTTTCCATTGCAAGTATATTATCACGCATATTGTCCTGCATAACCTCTCTCCCTCACTGCACTCTGGTCATTCCCCTTGTTTAATCTCTTGCTTTCTCTTAGCTCTTAACCTGAGCCATGTCCTGTCCCTGGGCATTCAACTTTGAAAACACATTTGTCTAAAGTAACTGCTTAGAAGAGTGTCTACTTCATTATCCATAGTATTTTCATATTTTGATAGCATTATTGACATAATTTATATGCAAAAATTAGCAGTTATCAAATGTAAGCAAACTAATGAGTTTGAACATATTCCAGCATGTGTATCATCATGACCACAATGAGAGTAGTGAATATTTTTAATACCTCTCAGATTTCCTTGGGTACCTTTGTTTAGTTTCATGAGATAAAAAAATATTTATTAGCACATGCCTTTAATCCCAGCATTTGGAAGGAAGAGGTAGGAGAATCACTGTGAGTTTGAGGCCATCATGGGACTATAGAGCGAGTTCCAGGTCAGCCTGGGCTAGAGACCCTACCTCAAAAAAATAATAATAATATGAGATATCACTCACTACCTCAGTTTGAATTGTCCTATACTATATCACTTAACCACAAGCACTAAGATTATATGTCATTCCTTATTCATCTAATCAAAATGAAATTATTTAAAAAGTGAGACCATGTTTCCTGCTAACCCCAGTGCAGCATCTCTAATATCATTTTATTTCTATAAAGCTGATCATTTTATACAGCTCATAAAAGTTGAATTATTTAGTATTTGTCTTCTGTAAGTGACAGAATTCATTTAGCATGATGTCTGCAGGTCCATCCATGTTGGTATAAACAGCATGATTTATTTATCTTTGTAAGATAAAATCATATTGTTACATGTATACATCCTATTTTCTTTATCCTTTTGCCCATGAACACTTGACTTGTTTACATAATAAGGTATAATGAAAAATACTGTATTGAATATGAAAATATAGACATTGTATGCTCTTAATTTCTATTTATTCATTTTAATTGGTTTTGCAATTTTATGTATATGAATGTTTGTGGGTGGGCATGTATTTATGTGCATAGGTATGTATATGATAATTATATGTGCCTTAATGCATGCATTAAAGGTACAGGTACATTTGTTTGTGGTACATAAGTATGTATATGCATGCTTATATGTGTTAGTGCATATTTATGGCTTATGCATTCATGTGTGTGCCTATGCATGTGAGGGCAGAGGCAGATGTTGGGGTCTTTCTCAATCATTTTTCATGTTATTTTTTTGAGAAACAGTCTCTTGATGAATCTTGAATTCTATATGATTAGACTAGCTTGTCAGAAAGCCCCATGGATCTTCTTGTCTCCTTCTCCCCAGAGCTGGGATGACAGATGCACATCACTCTACCTGGCATTTTGCATGAATACTGCAGATGCAAACTCAGGCCCTCACGCTTGTTAAGTAAAATATTAACACACTGAGAAATATTCCCAGCAACTAACTATCATTAATTATGTATTTTGGAGTGAGATTGCTGAATGTTTTGGTAGTTCTGCTTTGTATTTTGCTGGGCATTTCCATACTGGCTGCCACTGTTGCTAGAGCATTTCCATTCCCACCAACAATATGAAGAATTGCAATTGCTGCACATAGTTGCCAAACCTTCACTTGGAGTTGCATGTATCTGACAGTTTATAATGCTATGTCTCTTTCATGCATTGCTTTTTCTTTCTTTCTTTATTAGTTATGTACGTACTCAGTGTGTAAACAGCATATTTTGGTACCATCCTTACCCTACTCCCTGTCACCTGCCCCCCCTCCAAGTTATCCTTCTCATTGGGGATGCCAATTATCCCTGTAGGGATTGTGCTTTGTCCATTGTTGGGGTAGCCATAAGTTATGAGGAAGAGGCAATATTTCTGTGTGTAATGTCCAAATTTGTGTCTCTAACAATCTTCCCCCCTCCTCTTTCACAAATTTACCTGAGCCATGTTGGGTTCCTTATAAGTCTACTTCAGTGATGAGCTCTTGGGAGCCTCTGTGTCTCTGGATCTATGGTTCTGTAGGAGTTGAATGTCCTCTGTGTCTATCTCCTTCACCCTTGCCCTGGTGTCAGCACAAGGGTGAAGGTGATGGACACAGAGAACATATATTCCTTAATAATTTGTACTTTCCTTGGAGAAATGCTTAATCAGGTCATTGGCAAAGTTTAAGAAAAAAAAAAATCTATTAATTCTTATCTGAGTTATATAAGGCTATTTAGCACTTGGAATCTCTTCATCAATCAGATATATGGCTTAAAAATATTTTCTCTTGGGCTGGAGAGATGGCTTAGTGGTTAAGGTGCCTGCCTCCTAAGCCTAAGAATGCTAGTTCCAATCTTCAGCGGTTCCAATCTCCAGGTCCCACGTTTAGCCAGATGCAGTGACGCAAGGGTGCAATGCCACACTTGACCACAAGGGGGTGCACTCATCTGGATTTCCTTCACAGCAGCTGAGAGGCTGCTGGTGCGCCCATCTCTATCTATCTTCCTCTCCCTCTCTCTCTGTCTCTCTCTGTGTCTCTCCCAAAAAAAAAAAAAAAAACTCTCATTTAATGGGTTGCCTTTTCATTACACTATTTTTTATGTTGAAAATGTTCTTTTTTTTTTTTCTTTCTTTTTGGATTTTGATGCAATCTCATTTTTAATTCAATTAATTAATTTGTTTATTTATTTATTCATTTATTTATTTAGGGAGAGAAAGAGAGGAGAGATAGAGGATTGATGCACCAGGGTATCAGCCACTGCAATCCAACTCTAGATGCTTGTGCCACATAGTGGGCATGTGCAACCTTGTGTTTGCCTCACCTTTGTGAATCTGGCTAACATGGGATCTGGAGAGTACAACATAGTTCCTTAGGCTTCACAGGCAAGTGACTTAACCACTATGCCATCTCTCCATCAATATATATATATATATTTTTACTGTGGTTTTGGTGTCATACATTACAAGGGGGATAATTTCTTAACCTTAATGAGAAGGTGGATCCTCATGCTATATTCCAAAAGATTTTTGGCTTCAAGATTATATCCAAGTCTTTTTTAAAATGTTTATTTATTTATTTGCAAGCAGAGAGAGAGAAATAGAAGAGAGGCAGACAGAGAGAGAATGGGCATGCCAGGGCATCTAGCAACTGCAAACGAACTACAGATGCATGTGCCCCCTCATGCATCTGGCTTATGTGGGTCCTGGAGAATTGAACCGGGATCCTTTGGCTTTGCAGGCAAACACCTTAACCACTAAGCCATTTCTCCAGCCCTATATCCAAGTCTTTTATGAGTTGATTTTCATATGTGGTGTAAGGCAAGGCTCCAGTTCCATCTGTGGCATTTGGAGTTACAATTCTCCAAGTACTATTCATGATTGGTACTGTCATTTCCTCATGCATTCTTGGTACCTTATCACAGATCAGTTAACTACATATGTATGGAGTTCTTCCTTGACTCTGCATTATTTTGCTTAACTCCATATGCCTCTCTTCCTTCTATTTCTATATATTTACTGACAGTAATCTATAATATATTTCTGAAGTCATAATGTGAGAAAATTCCAATTTAACTTTAGTTTCTCAAAATATTTAAAAACCGAGCCGGGTGTGGTGGCACATGCCTTTAATCCCAGCACTCTGGAGGCAGAGGTAGGAGGATCACCATGAGTTCGAGGCCACCCTGAGACTACATAGTTAATTCCAGGTCAGTCTGGAATGGCATTTATTTCAGGCTTAGATATACAGGGAAGTTCAATAATGGTGGAAGAAGCCAGCCTGTTTTTCCAAACCCAAAAAGAAAAGCCACAACCAGCACCATCAAAGCAAACGCCAGGGCTTGAGAGATGGTTTGTCGCTAAGAAGTGAGACAAATATAGAGTTTCAGGTGGCCTGCCCACATTCTCTCCTACCTGAAAAACCAAAAAAAAAAAAAAAAAAAAAAAAAAAAATTAAAAACCATTTACATTTTCTATATTTGTCAGATCTGAACAATATTCAGAAATTATTTATTGTCAATTTAAAATGCATTAACCAAACTAATTGATATTATCTTGTCTAGTCAGTTCCTTGCTTTTGGAATGAACCTCCAAACCAGATACAATTTATGGGAGGAATGGCATTTATTTCAGGCTTAGATATACAGGGAAGTTCAATAATGGTGGAAGAAGCCAAAAAAAAAAAAAAAACAACCAGCACCAAAAAGGGCTTGAGAGATGGCTTAGCCAACAGCCTAAGAACTCTGGTTCCAATCTCCAGGAGCCAGATGCAAAGGCAAGGCACTACAAGGGGTTCACAAATATAGAGTTCATTCAGAGTGGCTGAAAGGCTGCTGGTGAGCCCATTCTCTATCTCTCTAACACAGCAGAGAAAGGCAGGCACTATGCATACTTCTATGCTAGAAACAGTATCAGCCCACAGTGACACTCCTTTTAGCCAGGCAACTAGAAATAAAAATCACAAGCTTTTAATAAAGCATTGAAGTCTATTGGGGGACTTAAATTCAAACTACCACATTCCTCCCCCGTGTGATAGTTTGAATGGATGTCCCCCAGTAGATTCAGTAGTTTATTAAAACTTGTAACTTAGATCTCCAACTGCTTAACTAGAGGAGATATCACTGTGGGTGGAGGGACCCTGGGATCCAGTGAGTTCTAAGGTGTTACTGGGTGCATATCTAAATTCCAGCCTAAGATATTCAGAATGCTGGAATCTGCCTGGGTTCCCTGCAGTTTGGCTCCTAGCTTTTGCTCTTCCTTTTGGTGATTTTTTTTTTTTCTCTTTTTTGCCATTATGGAACTTCCCCTGGGCCTGTCATCTTCAATATATCCTGTTTCTCCTATAAACTTTGTCTGGTTTGGAGGTTCATTCTAGCAACATAAGGCTATGACATCTCTTAACTACAAAATTACGATGATGTGATACTCTATAGTTACATTTGGATTTGGTTCACAAAACAAATCTGCCTTTCAAGTTAACCAGTAATAAAATATGAAATATAAAAAAGAATTAATGGTTTCAATTATAAGAGCCACAGAGTGGGTAGGAATTCCCTGGTGCATGGGTTTTCCCCCAATCTACCCCACTGGGACTGACTGAGGCCTTCAGTGAACCCACAGTGAACACCATAACCCCACTGAGGAGGGCCCTCAGGGTATCAGGAGTAGGGGTGAGGAGATAAATAAGTATTTCCTATTAAAATACACATAAAATTAAATTTAAAAAATAAAAATAAAACAGAAGTAATGGTTTCAAATAATGGTTTCTTATGTCACTATGAATTTTAAATCTTGTATGTTTGCAGTTTGTATATATGTATTTGAAGAGGTAGAAATGAATACCTTACAATAAAATTCATATGAATGTAACACGAATAATTAGATTTGCCTGGAAGCTGTAGTAGCATCAGTAAGAGTAGTGAGGAAGCTCAAATGAGACTTGTAGAAGAAGAAGCCAGAAGGGAATAGAGAAAGGGACAGTAGACAGGCAAGTGAGAGGACAGAATAAAGGGAGTGGAAAGGCTGACCTGGAACTCACTATGTAGTCTCAGGGTGGCCTCAAACTCACAGTGATTCCCCTACCTCTGTCTCCCAAGTGCTAGGATTAAAGGCATGTGCCACCATGCCCAGCACATGTACTTTTTAAAAGGAAGAGAGGAAGCATGAGTTTGGGTCGAAGTACCCTTCTATGGTAGAGAAAGCATTATTCTGAAACAATAGGTTATTGCAAGTAAAAACCAGAAAGAGGTTATCACCACACTCCATGGTGAACTGTTTGGTCAGGAAGGGCCATGAAGCACCTGAAACAATGCAGATCATTGCCATAACAGCCGGATACCCACCTGAACGAAATAGTAAGACCATATTGTTTCAGACATTACAGGATGCAATAGCAGGGCATTAAAAATCAAGCTGGAACTGAGATTTAAACCTTCTCCCTGTTGGATATCTGTCATAGTTCTGGAAATTGCTATGTGAGCTGCTGTGGAATAAATGTCACCAAGAGTATAAACAAACAGTGGATCCTGCAAACTACAAAAATACCAGCCAGGCAACATGCAACTATGGGTGCAATAGTCTCATATAAATTATGGTGGTAATCAACTGTTCTCTGATTAGATATGAGTCCAGTCTCAGTGGGAGGGAAACGATATTGAAAACTGAGTCAAAAGCCCATGTTTAAGAAGGTCACAGAACCCAGAGACAAGCTTTCATTTTATTTGGTAAATAGAGGTGTTATGCCTGTCATAAAACCCTCTAAATGTATATGCTTATGCCCTTTGATTAATAGTGGCCTCACTTTTGGTTTAAGATCATTCTTTTTACAGATGGTGCCAATTAACTGGGAGACCCAGGACACATAAAAAGTTAAAAAAAAAAAAAAAAAAAAAAAAAGAAGAAGAACAGAAACCCAAAGCTTAGCATTGGACAATCATCTCTATAACACCCATCAAAACTCAGAGAACTTGGCAGAGGGAATGGATGAATAATTGTCAGTGCTCTTCTCACTGCTAGTCAGAGAATCTTTTCCAGTGAGATGGCTGTAGACACTGAGGAGACTCAACACACATCAAAGCTGAAAATAATAGGCTGCCCAAGAGCTCAATAGTAAAGAAGATTGTTGCCCCACTGTCTAAAGCTCACGGAACATTGTTATAGAGGGGATGATATGAACATAAGAAGACACAAATTGTTTAGGCATTTTTGGTCAAAGGGCACTGGAGAGGGTGGGATGAAGCCTAACCTTAAATTTTTCCTGTTTTTCTTTTTTTCTATCATTTTATTTTTTTCTTTTTTTCTTTTCTTTTTTTTTCTTTTCCCTCATCACTGGCATGTAATTCCCTGTACCAGGATGCAGTTAACATCCACAATGAAATGTTGATCAGAGAGACCTACAAGTTCTCCCAAAATGAACAACATAGACTTCTGTCAGAGCACTTGATTACCCACCAGAGGTTAATGGTAAGACTCTACTGCTGAAGACACCATATGCTGTCAGCACAGACCATGGGGAGACCTGGTTGGAATCCAGAAGAGAGCCAGTTCCCAGCGAGTTCATCTACTGCTGGAAGGTGCTGCATGAACTACCAGTGCAAAGTGGACAAGATCTGTCCAAGCAACTCAACGTCTAAGCTACTTAGAAACAAACAACCTGATGTGATGCTCACAAAAGTGCAGTAGTGGTTAACAAACTGCACTTGGATTGGCTAATGAATCTGCTCAGTGGAAAGGAAACTATATCTGGAACTAGGGGACACATTAGAATCACAATCAGATAATGATTGTGCTTTCCAATATCAAGCTCCGACTAATCTTTGACTACAAAAGGATCTATTCCCATTAAATTCTCCTTAAACTAATAAAGGTTATCCCATTTAACCTGTGCTGATTTCACTTTCGGTTGGATATTCTGCTTCTCTTTTTCAGATGGAAGTAGGACCTGAGGAGAGAAACAGCCTATCACACTTCACCAGGGCCCCAGCTGAAACCATAGAGGAATTGTGGAAATGAGCTTTCTTGGTGAACCTGGTATCAGCACAAGGCTGAAGGAGATAGACACTGAGGACATTCAACTCCTATAAAACCAGAGATCCAAAGATACAGAGGCTCCTAAGAGCCCACCACTGAAGTAGAACTAAAATTAACCCAACATGGCTCAGAGAACTTCATAGAAGAGCAAGCAGAAAGATTGTTAGAACCACAAGTTGGGGCAGTGCACACAGAGACATTGCCTCTTCCCATAACTGATGGCTACTCCCATTAATTCCTGACCCACAATTCCCATGGGGATGACTGATATCCCCAATGAGGAGGGTCCCTTTGGAGGAGGGATAGGGATGAGGGTAATAATGGTACCATATTAAGTTTGTCTGTAACTAATAAAAAAGGAGCATTTCTCTATAATTAGGGCTGAAGGGAATCATATGTGTGTATGTGTGTTTCTTTGGTTTGTGTACTTGTTCAGTTTGGTTGTTTGAAACAGGGTCTTCTCATGTGTCCCTGGGTAGTCAATCTGTAACTCACGTTTATTCATGTTGGCTATAAATTCATGATTCTCCAGCCTCAGCTTGAGAAGTTCAGGGTTCCAGGTGCATATCACTATGCTAACCATTTCTCTGACATGGTGTCAGTATATAGCCTGCTGGTTTCTAACTCACATACATTTTTTCCTTTGCCTCCTATACTGGTATCCCAAGTGTGAGCCACCAGATTATGGGTGAACCTATATTTTAATGCCAAAATGTTAATCCACAAGATTAGAACTTTCCAGAATGTGTGTAATGAAAGATCAATGTCCTCATTTGTTTGCATTCCAATGTAAGTCTTACTTTGAGTACTCAGAAGGATCTAATGACATAGTACAAGGATTTTTCAGTGTCATATGGTTTATTTCTATTTCAAAATGGAATGAAAAAACTAGAGCAAATAGAAAATGCTGCTTTTCTTAGTCTTGAAAAGTCAGTCAAAGTTAGTATCTTAAAGTTTGATTTGCCTGAAGTTAGAAAACTTCAAGAAGTATATTTATCAAAAAATATATCCTTGTATGAATTTATATATTTAATATATATGTATAGCATGCACACTTTTATTTGTTGTACACATTTGTGTTGCTTAACATGATTTCCCATTTTTCATCAAAACAAATATACTACTATGTAGAGTACTATATTTTCTACATTTTTTGAATACTTTTATATTCATACTTATAAAACTGCCTGTCTTTTTAAATGAAGCAAAATGTAGAAAACCAAAAGCTTTTGTAGCCTAAACTCTGCTTATTTTTTTCCTCACAGTTTTGTTCAATTTCATGAGTTTTCCTAGGAATGAAATTTATTTTAAAATTCAAATGAGTAATGCTTAAATGGTATCTTAAATATATTTTAAAATCATGAGTTTTTAAATTTATTTTATGAAATAGTAAATCCCACCTTCTAAATAATGTAAGTGTGAAAACTGAGGGATTATTACATTGAAATCTTTCTGATATATTTCTAGTTATTTACATTCATCAAGATGAGTCATGAGAACAGGTAAAATCATTTCTTATTCTTCTCTATCTCAGCTGTCCATCCTTGTTACCTGATTGGTTTTCTTGCCAGAGTTAATTGACAAGGATTGAAAGCATTATGCAAATTTCATCTGGCAACCCTTTGTAAACTAAATTGATAGCTATATAATAATTGCTTAAGTGTGCGACTTCTCAGATGGAAAAATGCCATAACCTGCTCAGAGCTGGATCATAGTCTTATTATATTAAGAATTCTTACATGAGAAAGGCCCCATATTAAAAAAAAAATCAAATACTTCTAAAAGCACCATTTTATGAACTTTATTTGCATGTGTGTGTGGGGGTGGTTGGCGTGAAGATCACAATAGGGCTTATTGCAGCTATAAATAGATGCTAGACAGATATGCATTTTTTTGTATCTGGCTTTATATGGATACTGGAAAATCAAAATGTGGGCTCCAAGCTTAACAAGCAAATGCCTTTAACTGCTGAGCCATGTTGACTCCCTAAAAAGTTCCATTTTAATAGTATCCTAAAAGTATATTTAACCACAGTGCTGTTTTTGACATAATCTCATATGCATATTTATCTTGTGTGGTCCTCACAACTTCATTATGTTTATATAATGAAAGTCCCAATATTTCAAGTTCTCTGAAAGGTAATTCACCTCTGTAGGGTAGGTTTTCAAAGATCAGGCAGCAGAATCAATGCATCTTTCTATTTATTATTTTTTCTATGGAAAATTAATGCAATTTCATTGAAAATAACAACCGTGCAAATTATGTTGGTATTTGAAAGTCTATCATATTATTTTCTAGCACATGCATATGCATAAACATTTTTGCATAATACATAGTTAATCTGCTTATCTTATAAGTTTTTATTTTAATATTTTCTGAAAAAAAATCTGAAATTTCTCCTTTTTATTTATTTTGTTTTTGGAGCCTGTGGTGTGACAGAACAAAACTGGGAAAACAAATCTCTTTGGTTTATTTTTTCCATTCACTATAAAATATTTTGTCAATATTTTGGGTTCTACCTGTATTTGCATATAAATATTACCTAAATTTCTAGACAAACAAGAAATTGTCTTATTCATTTATGTGTTAATATGAATAGTAGTTATGCAATAATCAATGACAAATACATATACCATATAAATGGCTACTGTAAAAAGTAATCATGTTAATTGATTACAGGACAGTTTCGTAAGGACCCAGATTTGATTCTCCAGTGCCTATATGGAGCCAGATGTGCAAAATGGCACATGCATCTGGAGTTCATTTGCAGTGGCTAGAGTGCCTCACATGCCCATTCTCTCTCTCATCTGCCTCTTTCTCACTTTTTGCTCTTCCCCATAAATGAATAAAAATATATTTTAAAAAAGAAAACAATATTGCTGACAAGAATTCCAATAATGGGGAAGTCTAATGCATTGTTTGAATAAAAGTAAATTGAAAGAGCCCTTATGGGACATGTTATACTTATGTGGGGTGGGTAGATGCCAGTTCCTGTCCTGCATTTGTGGGGCAGATATACATGTTTCTGGCCCTGTGACAATGGGGTAGGTACACAATGTTTCTAGCCATGCCTGTGTGGGGCAGGTAGATTCTGGTTCTGACAGTGCAATTTTTCTCAAATTAAGCATACAATAAAAATCAGGGAACATTCCCTGAATCTTTCTATGAAACCAGCATAACACTAATGTCAAAGACAAAACATGACAAGAAAAAAGAACTAGAGACTAATACCCCTAATGAACTTAGATGCAAAAAAAATCTCAATAAAATTCTTGCAAACTGAAATCAAGATCACATCAAAAGCATCATTCACCTCAATCAAGCAGGTTGCATTCCAAGAGTGCCTGGTTGTTTCAAGATATGGAAATTGGTTAACATAATACATCACATAAAAAGTCTCAAAGTCAAGAACTCCATGATCATCTCAATAGATACAGATAAGGACTTTGAAAAAGTTCAACATTTCTTCATGAATAGAACACTGGAAAAGATAGGGATGGGGAGAATATATTAACAAAATAAAGGCAATACACAGAAAATCTAAATCCTATATCATACTAAATGAGGAAAAACTCAAAGCATTCGAATTAAGGTCCAGAAATAGGGAGGTGTGTCCATTCTCCCACTGCTTTTCAACATAGTACTTGAAGTCTTAGCTCAAGCAATAAGAAAAGAAGAAAAATAGAAAAAATAAAAGGGATACAAATTGAAACAGAAGAAATCAAATAGCACTATTCAAATATGAAATGATTCTATACAAAAGAGAACCAACCATTTCATCAAAATACCCTTAAAAAGTGATAAGTGAAAGGATATTATAAAATTAACACACAAAAATCACTAAGTTTCATACATATCAATGGCAACAATATGGAAAAAAAAATCAGTGAAGCTGTCCCATTTACAATAGCTATAAATAAAATCAAATATCTTGGAATATTCCTATCCAAGGACGTAAAAGACCTATACAATGAAATCAAAACCATTGAAGAAATAACTGAAGGAAGACAGGAGAAGATGGAGTGACCTTCCATGCTTACGGATCAGAAGAATTAATATTGTTAAAATGCCATCCTACCAAAGGCAAGATACCTTTGGTTGGATCATCTGTTTTGTCTTATAGATGGTGGAAAATACTGCAGAGATGGACTGAGACTGCTTAGTCCCCATAATGAATACAAATAACTCCATAAAAGAAGATCCTTAGAATAATTAAGTCAAGGGTAAGGGGATCTGAGAGTACAACCTTTTTATTTATTTTATTTTATTTTTTTTATTTATTTTTGGAGAGAGACAGAGAGAGAGAGAGAGGGAGAGGCAGAGAGAGAATGGGCACGCCAGCAGCCTCTCAGCTGCTGTGAACGAACTCCAGATGCGTGTGCCCCTTGTGGGCAAGTGCAGCATTGCTCCCTTGCATCACTTTGCATCTGGCTAAATGGGGACAAGGAGATTGGAACCAGCATTCTTCATCATTAAATTATCTCTCCAGCCTGGAGCACAACCTTTTTAATAAAAATTAATAAATAATAAAAAGGTGTGTGTGTTATTCTTATGGACAAAAGGATAGATAAACATTGAATGAACTGAGAATGCAGCAATCATGTGAGCCATCTATCCCACTACCTGGGATAAGTCCAGTGAAAATTAAGTCAGCATAGCAAAGAGATGCATAATTACCTCACAACAATGCAGTATTACTCATAGCAACCAGGCTACAGATCATCAAAGGTGACTCTTTATTGATAAGTTGATTAAAATTGATACATATACAATAAAATGCTATGAGAAATAAATTATTGCATTTGTAGCAAAATTGATAGATCTGAGAGACATGGTGAAATGAACAGATAGAAAAAGAAAAATACTGATCTATTCCTTTTGGGAAACCAAGGGCCTCGGCAATGTCCTCTAATGTTTTGGGGGTATCAGGGACCTCTTGGCCAACAACTCACTGGAATATATCCCATCCCTGACACTGAAAATTTTCTAGTAACAATCTATGGCTTCTGAGTGTTCCATTGTCCACAAAACTAAGTTTCCATATGACTTATTTACATCCTCTAAGATTTGGATTAGCCCTCCCAACACCTTTTCTTTACTCAATCTCTTCCCCTGACCTCACTTAGGCCTTTTCACCCACATTAATCTGTTCTTCTACTTACATATATACAATAACATCCTATTAAGTCCCCCTCCCTTCCTTTCTATAATAGATGGTAACACCCTGTTGCTGAAGACTCCACATACTTGGGCTGCAAGATCACAGAAATTCTGCTGGAAGAATTTCTGCTGAGCTGAAAGCCTCCTCCATGTAGACCAGCTGACAGAAAGCTGGAAAAAGCTACACTGCATGCAGTTCAATGGGAGACAGAGAAATCACCAGTGAAGATACTCAAAAGTGGACTGCAAGCCTTAAATTTGGCAGGAGAGGCAAATGAGCCAACGGGTGAAATTGTGGCATGTCTATTACGGGGGAAAACAGCAGTTCTCTAATTGGACTGGAGGCCAGCTCCTTGGGAAGGAATACATCCCCTGAAATTGAAAACCTACAACAGGGGTAGTCATGAGCCCTAAGGATATAACATCTGCTGGTGTCTGGCTAAATGTGTATACTATGCTCACCAAACTGCCCACTAGGCACTTCTCTCTCTCTCTCTCTTTTTTTTTTTTTTTTTTTTTTAATATATTTTATTGACTTATTTGAGAGGGAGAAAGAGGGGGAGAGTGAGAGAAGGGGCATGCCAGGGCCTCCAGCCACTGCAAACAAACTCCAGATCCATACGCCCCCTTGTGCATCTGGCTTACATAGGTCCTGGAGAGTCAAACTTGGATCCTTTGGCTTTGCAGGCAAACGCCTTAACTGCTGAGCCATGTTGACTCCCTAAAAAGTTCCATTTTAATAGTATCCTAAAAGTATATTTAACCACAGTGCTGTTTTTGACATAATCTCATATGCATATTTATCTTGTGTGGTCCTCACAACTTCATTATGTTTATATAATGAAAGTCCCAATATTTCAAGTTCTCTGAAAGGTAATTCACCTCTGTAGGGTAGGTTTTCAAAGATCAGGCAGCAGAATCAATGCATCTTTCTATTTATTATTTTTTCTATGGAAAATTAATGCAATTTCATTGAAAATAACAACCGTGCAAATTATGTTGGTATTTGAAAGTCTATCATATTATTTTCTAGCACATGCATATGCATAAACATTTTTTGCATAATACATAGTTAATCTGCTTATCTTATAAGTTTTTTATTTTAATATTTTCTGAAAAAAATCTGAAATTTCTCCTTTTTATTTATTTTGTTTTTGGAGCCTATGGTGTGACAGAACAAAACTGGGAAAACAAATCTCTTTGGTTTATTTTTTCCATTCACTATAAAATATTTTGTCAATATTTTGGGTTCTACCTGTATTTGCATATAAATATTACCTAAATTTCTAGACAAACAAGAAATTGTCTTATTCATTTATGTGTTAATATGAATAGTAGTTATGCAATAATCAATGACAAATACATATACCGTATAAATGGCTACTGTAAAAAGTAATCATGTTAGTTGATTACAGGACAGTTTCGTAAGGACCCAGATTTGATTCTCCAGTGCCTATATGGAGCCAGATGTGCAAAATGGCACATGCATCTGGAGTTCATTTGCAGTGGCTAGAGTGCCTCACATGCCCATTCTCTCTCTCATCTGCCTCTTTCTCGCTTTTTGCTCTTCCCCATAAATGAATAAAAATATATTTTAAAAAAGAAAACAATATTGCTGACAAGAATTCCAATAATGGGGAAGTCTAATGCATTGTTTGAATAAAAGTAAATTGAAAGAGCCCTTATGGGACAGGTTATACTTATGTGGGGTGGGTAGATGCCAGTTCCTGTCCTGCATTTGTGGGGCAGATATACATGTTTCTGGCCCTGTGACAATGGGGTAGGTACACAATGTTTCTAGCCATGCCTGTGTGGGGCAGGTAGATTCTGGTTCTGACAGTGCAATTTTTCTCAAATTAAGCATACAATAAAAATCAGGGAACATTCCCTGAATCTTTCTATGAAACCAGCATAACACTAATGTCAAAGACAAAACATGACAAGAAAAAAGAACTAGAGACTGATACCCCTAATGAACTTAGATGCAAAAAAAATCTCAATAAAATTCTTGCAAACTGAAATCAAGAACACATCAAAAGCATCATTCACCTCAATCAAGCAGGTTGCATTCCAAGAGTGCCTGGTTGTTTCAAGATATGGAAATTGGTTAACATAATACATCACATAAAAAGTCTCAAAGTCAGGAACTCCATGATCATCTCAATAGATACAGATAAGGACTTTGAAAAAGTTCAACATTTCTTCATGAATAGAACACTGGAAAAGATAGGGATTGAGAGAATATATTAACATAATAAAGGCAATACACAGAAAATCTAAATCCTATATCATACTAAATGAGGAAAAACTCAAAGCATTCGAATTAAGGTCCAGAAATAGGGAGGTGTGTCCATTCTCCCACTGCTTTTCAACATAGTACTTGAAGTCTTAGCTCAAGCAATAAGAAAAGAAGAAAAATAGAAAAAAATAAAAGGGATACAAATTGAAACAGAAGAAATCAAATAGCACTATTCAAATATGAAATGATTCTATACAAAAGAGAACAACCATTTCATCAAAATACCCTTAAAAAGTGATAAGTGAAAGGATATTATAAAATTAACACACAAAAATCACTAAGTTTCATACATATCAATGGCAACAATATGGAAAAAAGAAATCAGTGAAGCTGTCCCATTTACAATAGCTATAAATAAAATCAAATATCTTGGAATATTCCTATCCAAGGACGTAAAAGATCTATACAATGAAATCAAAACCATTGAAGAAATAACTGAAGGAAGACAGGAGAAGATGGAGTGACCTTCCATGCTTATGGATCAGAAGAATTAATATTGTTAAAATGCCATCCTACCAAAGGTAAGATACCTTTGGTTGGATCATCTGTTTTGTCTTATAGATGGTGGAAAATACTGCAGAGATGGACTGAGACTGCTTAGTCCCCATAATGAATACAAATAACTCCATAAAAGAAGATCCTTAGAATAATTAAGTCAAGGGTAAGGGGATCTGAGAGTACAATCTTTTTATTTATTTTATTTATTTTTATTTATTTTTGGAGAGAGACACAGAGAGAGAGAGAGAGAGAGAGGGAGAGGCAGAGAGAGAATGGGCACGCCAGCAGCCTCTCAGCTGCTGTGAACAAACTCCAGATGTGTGTGCCCCTTGTGGGCAAGTGCAGCATTGCTCCCTTGCATCACTTTGCATCTGGCTAAATGGGGACAAGGAGATTGGAACCAGCATTCTTAATCATTAAATTATCTCTCCAGCCTGGAGCACAACCTTTTTAATAAAAATTAATAAATAATAAAAGGTGTGTGTGTTATTCTTATGGACAAAAGGATAGATAAACATTGAATGAACTGAGAATGCAGCAATCATGTGAGCCATCTATCCCACTACCTGGGATAAGTCCAGTGAAAATTAAGTCAGCATAGCAAAGAGATGCATAATTACCTCACAACAATGCAGTATTATTCATAGCAACCAGGCTACAGATCATCAAAGGTGACTCTTTATTGATAAGTTGATTAAAATTGATACATATACAATAAAATGCTATGAGAAATAAATTATTGTCATTTGTAGCAAAATTGATAGATCTGAGAGACATGGTGAAATGAACAGATAGAAAAAGAAAAATACTGATCTATTCCTTTTGGGAAACCAAGGGCCTCGGCAATGTCCTCTAATGTTTTGGGGGTATCAGGGACCTCTTGGCCAACAACTCACTGGAATATATCCCATCCCTGACACTGAAAATTTTCTAGTAACAATCTATGGCTTCTGAGTGTTCCATTGTCCACAAAACTAAGTTTCCATATGACTTATTTACATCCTCTAAGATTTGGATTAGCCCTCCCAACACCTTTTCTTTACTCAATCTCTTCCCCTGACCTCACTTAGGCCTTTTCACCCACATTAATCTGTTCGTCTACTTACATATATACAATAACATCCTATTAAGTCCCCCTCCCTTCCTTTCTATAATAGATGGTAACACCCTGTTGCTGAAGACTCCACATACTTGGGCTGCAAGATCACAGAAATTCTGCTGGAGCTGAGCTGAAAGCCTCCTCCATGTAGACCAGCTGACAGAAAGCTGGAAAAAGCTACACTGCATGCAGTTCAATGGGAGACAGAGAAATCACCAGTGAAGATACTCAAAAGTGGACTGCAAGCCTTAAATTTGGCAGGAGAGGCAAATGAGCCAACGGGTGAAATTGTGGCATGTCTATTATGGGGGAAAACAGCAGTTCTCTAATTGGACTGGAGGCCAGCTCCTTGGGAAGGAATACATCCCCTGAAATTGAAAACCTACAACAGGGGTAGTCATGAGCCCTAAGGATGTAACATCTGCTGGTGTCTGGCTAAATGTGTATACTATGCTCACCAAACTGCCCACTAGGCACTTCTCTCTCTCTTTTTTTTTTAAATATATTTTATTGACTTATTTGAGAGGGAGAAAGAGGGGGAGAGTGAGAGAAGGGGCATGCCAGGGCCTCCAGCCACTGCAAACAAACTCCAGATCCATACGCCCCCCTTGTGCATCTGGCTTACATAGGTCCTGGAGAGTCAAACTGGGATCCTTTGGCTTTGCAGGCAAACACCTTAACTGCTGAGCCATTTCTCCAGCCCAGTAAGTACTTCTCTTAATATTCATACTCATATATTAATGTTACTCTCACTTTTGATTAGACCTTGGGATGACTCAGAATGCACCATGGTGCTGAGAAAAAGTGGCAGAGGAGTTCTCAGTGCTGAAACATCTCTAACAAACCTTCTAAGGCTCAGGGTCCATTGTGGAAGAGGTGGTGGAAAGAATGTAAGAGCCAAAGGAAGGGTAAGACTCCTTACAACGTGCTCCTCCAGACACAAAATGGCCTGGATATACATGACCTTGCACTTCCTGACACTACCTTCACAAGGCCATCACAATAGGAGGAAAAGATGATGACATCAAAATAAAAGAGAGACTGATGGGGGGAGGAGAGATGATGGAGTGTGGAGTTGCAAAGGGGAAAGTGAGGGGAGGGAAGGAATTACCATGGGATATTATATACAATTATAGAATTTGTCAAAAAAAAAAATATTCTGGGCCTTGTTAGATGGCTTAGCAATTAAGGCACTTGCCAGCAAAGCCAAAGAACCCAGGTTCAATTCCCAGTATCCATGTAAAGTTAGATGCACAAGGTGGTGTGTCTCTGGAGTTCATTGGCAGTGGCTAGAGGCCCTGACCTGCCCATTCTCCCCCCTCCCCTTCTCTCTCTCTCAAATCAATAAAAAAATTTTAAAAAAGAAAAATTCTGCTAAATATTGATGTCATACAAGTAGAATAGAGAATATTGCCGGGCATGGTGGTGAACGCCTTTAATCCCAGCCTTTGGGAGGCAGAAGTAGGAGTATTGCCAAGAGTTGGAGGCCACACTGAGACTACATAGTAAATTCCAGGTCAGCCTGAGCTACAGTGAGACCCTACCTCAAAAGAACAAAAAAAAAAAAAAAAAAAAAGAATAGAGAATAGGGATTAAATACAATAAGCAGGGCTGCAGGGATGGGTCAAAGGTAAGAGGTCAGAGGTTAGGGCACTGATCTCAAATAGACCAAGAACACTGTGGAGAGAGAAAGACCAGGCATTAATTAATTGGGAAGATTTAAGATGTTATTAGAAGATGGGTATTTATAATTTGATGTTTCTTTCTTTTTTTTTTTTTTTTTTTTTTTTTTTTGCAATTTTCACATGTGTGATCTGGAGAAGACAATGAGTTACTAAGATTCTAAAACTTTTATTCAATAACTGGCAAATTCTAAATCAAAGATGTTTTCTAATTCCATCATATATTTTATTATTTGGAAGGCTAGTTCTGTTGTAAATGGCTCCTGTTATTTCTTCTTAATATAGGATAGATCATTTAACTAATAAATTGAAAAATTCATACTTAAAGATACTTTAATAATCATTCAAATTTGAGATAAGACTGATTTAATTTTTTTTTTCTGAGTGTGGTGGCACACACCTTTATGAGAGAGAGAACAAGAGGGAGAAGAAAGAGAGGAAGAGAGATAATTGGTAAGCTACTGTAACTGACCTCCAGATGTGTTGCCACCTTGTGCACATGTGCAGCCTTGCTTGCTTGGGCCACCTGGTGCGTATTGATTATATGGAACCTGGAGAATTGAATCTGGGTCCTTGGGCTTCACAGGCAAGCACCCTAACTACTAAGCCATCCCTTCAGTCCTGATGTAATATTTTATAACATCTGTTACTAAAGCCATATCAAAATCAAGAATATGTCCAGTGAGCAACACTAGTATTCTATATTCACTTTTTGTTATAATCTCCTAAAAATGAATGAAATAGATAAAGAATTCAATTGGAAGTAATAAGTGCATCATATTTATATATAACGTATGTTTATATATGTATACAAATATTTGGTGCTAGGAAGCTCAATTGCAATTGAAACTAAATGATCAAACAATAAAAGGCAAATCCTACACTTGGATGATAGAATCTTTCTCAATGAAGCCTTCATTAGGAAATTCTATAATTAGAGTGTTTCTGTATTCACATTTTTTACATTTAACTGTAGAGGTAATAAATATCAAATAGTTTTGTTTTTCTGAATTAACTCACATATTTTATCTTATGTCATTTTAAATTTATTATTTACTTTATTAGTTATGCTCATAATATGAATACATTCATTTTGGTGCTTTCAATAGCCTCCTCCCTGTCCTCCCTCTTCCAAAGGGATCCTCCTCATTGGGGAATGTGGGTCATGCATTGTGGGGGCAACCATCATTTATGGGGAAGACACAGTGTCTCTCTGATTAATGACCCAACGTATGGCTCTAAAAATCTTTCCTCCCCCTCTTCCATAATTTTCCCTGAGCCATGTTGGGTTCTTTCTAGGTCTACTTCAGTGATGAGGTCTTGGGAGACTCTGTGTCTCTGGATATCTGGTTTAGTAGGAGTTGAGGGTTCTCTGTGTTTATCTCCTTCAGCCTTGTGCTGCTGTCAGGTTCACCAAAAAAGCAGCCCTCTTGCCCATTTCCCCCGTTACTCTATGGTTTCAGCTGGGGCCCTGGTGAGGTGCGATAGGCTGATCCTCCCCTCTGGATCAGTGTCCATCTGAAAAAGGAGAAACAAATTCTTCAATGGAGAGAGAATTCAGCACCAGGTATATGGGATGGCCATTATTATTTTAGAGAGAATTTTATATGTGTAGCCCCTCTTATAGCCCACAGTTGGTGGGAGCTTGATATTGGAGAATGGGATCAATGTTGGGATATGGTTTTGACCTGTTTCCCTGTTCCAGCTATGAGTTCCATTCCACTAAGTGGATCTGTTAGCCAAAGCAAGAGCAGTTGGTTACCCATCATGGCTATATGCCACTATTGCACTTGTTTGAGCATCACGTCAGGTTGTTTACTGCTGAGTAGCTTAAACTATGAGTTTCTTGGACAGATGTTGATCATTTTCCCCAGTAGCTCATGTAGCACCCTCTGGCACTAGACAAGCTAACTGTCTTGGTACTGACTTCTAGATTCCAGCCAGGTCACTCCATGTTCTATCTCAACAACATATGGTATATTTTATTGCTAAGAAATCAACACAAATTTAACTCCATTTATTAGGTGGAGCACTTGGCATGATTAAAAATGCATATAAAATATTCAGATATCCCCTGTTAGTATAACATCATCACATAAATGGTGTATTATAAAGCTACTGAAAAATTGTGACAAAATAACACCAATATGTTTCTCTTTTTTTTTGTTGAGAGATGACTCAGTGCTTGATGTAAATGACTAAGAATATAATTTTAAGTTCAAATCAGATATCCTGGAGTTAGTTTTACCCACAGAGTTGAACATATTTCCCAAATGCATTTACTTCCAATCCTATTCTCAATAGATACTGTTTCTCAACTGACTATTTATGAGTCCAACATGGATGAATTTGTAATAGTGATTGCATGTATGATAGGCATATGGAATTCAAAAATTTAGTAATAGAGTATGCAAGTGCTGTTTATTACAAAAGTTAATGTTGAATAATACAATAAATTTGAAAAACAGAATTTAAGAAAATGAATTCCAAACTGATTGTACATGTTTAAGGGAATAATAAACTCAGAGAATACATTTGGAAAGTCACTGCACCAATGTGCTATTATGCTGAGATTCTTGACTTCTAGACAGAGGGTAATTCAGCTGAAGGAATCTTCCATTCACTATTTTCAGTGAAGCATCGACTGCTTTTGTTTCACACAGTACAGTCCTGCTTTCCCAGTTCTTAGTTTACAATATTTTAGCAAACTCTACAGCCAGCCTTTTCTTTCTTTCATTATATCAGCCAACAAAATGCTACCAAATGGAATGAGTAAGTGGTCCAGTAAATATGCCCAGGGCTTTTCATTTAAGGTCAGTGGGAAAGCTGAGTGTTGTGTTGCTATGTTGAGCTGTGTGGGGATTTATTTATAATCTGGAGCACACACATCCACAAACAGCTTAAATCTCTTCTGTGCTCCCAATAAACATTTACCATACTCTGCTCCCTTTACAAGCTGACTATAATCAGAGCTGCCTGTCAATGCTGGATCCCAAGTGCTGCCTAGCTTGGGGAATGCAGAAATAATGACTTGGTCAGAGGTATAAAACATAATTAAGGGTGTTTACAGATGAGAGGATCCCACATAATTCTTAATGGAGAAATAATGCATATGCATAAACTTTGGGGAAATATATCTGCTCAATATCAGTTCTGTCATTATTACAGATTGGGTCTATCAATGAAGTAGTGACATTTTGCCCACTTGAAAAATTAATAACTCTCACAAAATTATTTATAAAATGTGTTTAAAATTTAAAATACTGCAAAATTATAAAGTAACTTGTTATTTGAGATATAGACAGTAGATGATAGATAGATAGAGCAATGCACTTGTGGATGTCAGAGGACAATTTGGGGTACTGGTTCTTGGCTTCCACCTTATTCGAGAGAGGGTCTCTATTGTTCACCACTGTATATGCCAGATGAGCTAATTTACAAGCTTTCAGAATTCTCTAGGCTATGACTCTCATTTTGCCCATACACTTACTGGGATTATAGATGCATGAGCTAATATGTCCAATTTTACATTGGATTTGAGGTCCCAAACTCATGCCTGTACACTTTCACAGTACACTTTTAACCATGACCTGTCTCCACAGACCCCATGAATTATTACTATTGATCTTTCCTTTCTTCTGTACTCACTTTAATGAATGATAAAATACCATACTTTCATAGTGTGCTCCTTTTTTTGATCTCAAACTTAAGATCAGAAATTACATTTAAACTCCTTAGTTTCAAAATTATCTTAATCTTTTTTTTCAAAATTTTTAAGTATTCAGGATGAAGAAAAAACAACACACACATGCACAAATACACAAACACACATATGAATTTCGTATGGATGTATTATATGTCGGTCCCATCATTTCCCTGCTCCCTGCCTCCATTCCGCTAAGGGCCCTCCTCAGTGAAGAGTTCTGGTATTCGCCATGCGGTTGTGGGTTATGAGTTGTGACAACAGCAGACTGTCATGGGGTGGTGGGTCAATGCCTCTGCATATTCCCTTCCACCCTGTGATTCTTACAATCTTTGCACCCTGTTGCAGTCAGGTTTGCATTGCTGGTAGAATCACCCAACCAAGAGCAGCTTCTGTGGGAAAAAAAAATATTTATTTTGTCTTACAGACTCAAGGGGAAGGAAGTTCCATGATGGCAAGGAAAATGATGGCATGGGCAGAGGGTGGACATCACCCACTGGCCAACATAAGGTAGATAATAGGTACAGGAGAGTTTGCCAAACACTGGCAATGGGAAAATGACTATAACACCCATAAGCCCACCCCCAACAATACTCTGCCTCTAGGAGGCTTTAATTTCTAATTGCCATCAGCTGGAGAACCTAGCATCCAGAACACCTAAGTTTATGTGGAACACCTGAATCAAACCACGACACATCCCCTCTTCAGAAAAATTCCCTGAGCCATGGTGGATATGTTTCAAGTCTACATTAGTGTTGAGCTCTCAACGACGTCTAGATTTCGGCTTTGGTACATTTGAGTAGCCTCAGTGTCTGTCTCCATCACTCTGGCCCACGTTGTCAGGCTCACCATGGAAGCAGCGCTCTTGCTAATCTGGACAGGTCCTCTGTGGGTTCACCTGGGCCTAACCTAATGAGTGAGGGGTGGTTCATCTTCTGCCAGGGAGTTAATTATTTTTTCTTATCTTGTTGATAAATTTTGGTTGTCCTAGGTTTTGGCTATCTTCTGTAAAAAAAAAAAAAATCTCTGACAGTGAGATTAATTAAGAAACTTAAGAAAGATGCTGATGGGTGTAGCCTTTCTTTTGGCCAAAGACTAGTAGGAGCTTCTCATGGGAGTCCATAGGATTCTGGAGTCCATAGAATCCTGGTCTCCATAGGATTCTTACTTGGTTCCCAGAAACAGCTATGGGTGCTTTACACTGAATGGGACTCTCTGCCAAAAAGAGAGCCTTTGGTTGCCCACCTAGGCTGGGGGAAACTACTGAATAGGTGTATACATCTAGTTTATGGTGGTTGCTTTCATATAGCAGTGCCCCATGCTTACTTGAATGGGTTGTTGGGTATTTTCCCTCAATAGATCATGTAGCACTTTCTAACATTATACAGACAGACTATCTGGGAAATGGCTTCCTTCCAGATTCCAGCAAGATCTCTCCATTTTCTGTGTCAGCAGAATGTGGTGTCCTCAGCAAGAAGGTCTTAAATTTTATTTCAGCCAGGTAATCAAATGATTTGATATAAAAATAGGACTCCATATGTTATCATTTCTGCATCATTCATTCCAAATCTGGTAACCAATATAACAAGAGCTGGTAAATTTTAATTTGTTCTTGAATTCCTCAATTTTAAGTGATCTTCACACTATAAAAATTTAGTAAATGACTTGGTTTATTAAAAAAAGTCAATCACTACATTACATGGATTTTTATATAAATATATTTTAACTTAGATGTGTGGGCCAAAGAAAGAACCACACTCATCAGTTAGTATTATTGTGAAAAATGTCAACAAGACCCCAAATATCTATAATGTTGTAGACATGTGTGTGTTTTGAATACAGTTATAGAAGATAATAAACTCATCAAAATAATTAGCAAATAGTCAATATATCTATCATTATTGTAGCACTTACCTTCTCATTGATGGAGAAGAAAGCATACCCTTGGCTAGAGGGATGGCTTAGTGGTTAAGACATTTGCCTGAAAAGCCAAAGGACCAATGTTTGAGTCCCCAGGATCCACGTTATCCAGATGCACAAAGGGTGTCTGGAGATCATTTTCTCTGGATGGAGGCCCTGGCATGACCATTCTCTCTCCCTCTTTCTCTTTTAAATAAATAAATAAATGGAAATAAAATATTTTTTTTTTAAAGAAGCATACCTTACCACAAACAGCTTGTAGAAGGAAAAGGTTAATTTTGACTTACAGGTGCTAGGGGAAGTTTCGTCATAGCAAGGCATGCATGGCAAGAACAGACACCTGGGTGCCACCTCTTGTCATATCAGTTGAGTGGAAACAGTAAGTGTGTACTAGCAAGAGGGACTGAATTATAAAATCTCCAGTCCTGCCCTCAGAAACAAACCTCCTTTAGCAATGCTCCACTTCTTTTTCTTTTTCCTTTTCCTTTTGGGTTTTGGTTTTGTTTGTTTGTTTGATTGTTTGTTTTGTTTTGTTTTTTCAAGGTAGGGTCTCACTCTACCCCAGGCTGGCCTGCAATTCACTCTGTATTCTCAGGGTGGCCTCGAACTCACAATGATTCTCCAAAGATCCTCCTTCCTCTGCCTCCCTAGTGCTGGGATTAAAGGCATGTGCCACCATGCCTGGCTTTAGGCTTTACTTCTTAAAGATACCACAGATTTCAAAAACTTCCACCAACTGTGGACCACATATGCAAAACATATGAGCCTATGGGGTCATTTCATTGAAAACACCACATTACCTCATAGTGCCTTTGTAGCAGACAGCTTCAGGTTCGCTGAGATGAACTTCCAGACCAGGCACGGTTATGGAGGAAGGGGTATTATTTATTGAAGCTCTCAGATCCAGGGGAAGTTCCATAATGGCAGGAGAAGTGACCTGCCTTCACAGGGACAAGCATTGAGAGAAAAACCCAACCAGGCACACAGCACACAGAGCAAAACAACAGCCAAAAACCACAGCACACTTCAGGAACTCCTTTTAGGCACACTTTGCATATATTTACAATGGAATCTCAAACCATCACCACACTGTAAGAACCACCCAGTGACATTGCCTCTAGCAAGGTGATTGCAGATGCAAACTATAAACTAATAAAACACTCTATATATTGGGAGCCATATATTCAAACTACCACAGCCTTTGATTGACATTTGGGTTTTTAAAAAAGATTTTAATAAATAAAGTTTTGAGCCATGTTTTTACGCTTGTAAATATAACTTGCATTAAATGGCACAAAAATGAGCTAGGAATTGAAAACTATGCTCCTTTCTATAACTCTATAATGTTGCAATCAAATAACCAATGAAAGAAGAGCTAGTGCATTTGATTTAGTTTTTTTTTTTTTTTTTTTGAATTCTTAAAATTTAAATGAACTCACTATTTTTATATTTCAATGACCAATAATTTAAATTAATTGCATAAACAGTATAAACAGTTGAATCTGAAAATCAGAATACTAAGATGTTAATTAATAAATGACATCATAATTATCATATTGTGTAAAAAATTATTATTTATATGTTATCAATTTTATTCATATTTCAGAGAACTTTCATGAAAGATCCTACCTGCAAAAGAATTTGGTAACATATAGATTACTATAAAATACTAATCAAACACAAGTTCCTTTGAACTTAATTAATCTTCAAAAACTCAAAAAAATAATTTTAGCACTAAGATGATTAGTGAGAAATTTGCAATCATAACTCTCCAGGAGTTCAGAACATCAAACATCACCAATTCACAGGCCAATAAAGCCATAAAGATGGACATATAAGTAATTTAAATAATCAGAAAGTAAGGTTTGGTGTATTCTGTGATGAAAACATGATCTGTACTCTGCTTAATTGCTCACATGTAACACTTCCCGGGTTCCAAATGCTGCCTACCCTTTAGTACACTTGCCTCAGAACTTTCTGTGCCTTTTGGGAGACCCATGTTCAGTACACATATAGCCAATTATTTATGCTAAAATGAAGTTTTCCCAGGGTGAAATCGATCAATGGCTGTTGAGAAGCTCAGGATCAATATCCATCTCCCTTGCCTCGTGGGCAAGATCACACTGACTGGATTGTAACATACTTGCTCTCAGAGTTCACCATCAATACTTCACCCCAGGTATCCAGAGTGCAACTGGCTTGAAGATGGCCCCCAAGTGGCTTTCTCTGGCTCCCTGGCTTACTGATTTTTCCCTTGCCAGTGTTTCCTAAATCACTGCTCAAATAAGTTACTTGCAATTGAAGATTTGCCTCCAGATAGGCTTCTAGAAAAGTTAAGAACCAAAATATCTTAATAACTGTGTTTAAACCAAAATGAACAATAAAAACTTGCAAAAGACAAGATAAAATGTCCAGAAATCTCCTTCGTGTCACTTCACATTTTCCTTCTTTCAGCACTTCACCCATGACCTACAAACATGATTGTCATTTTTTTTCATTCCATCCCTAACTATTACAACACAGATGAATAAAGCCCATAAGTGTTTGTCTTCTACCCCGTCTATACATTTTGTATCTATCTATCTCTTATTGTACTTTCATTTCAACCCTATGCCTAAAGTTCCCAGTATTGGTGTGATTACTAACACATGTGAACTTTAATTTTTGAACTCTAGGAACAAGAAATGCTTTATATACATATTTCAATTAGGTAAAATGAATTGTGAGTTGCACACTTTTCAAACAGAGACAATATATTTAATTTTCAGTGTTATCCAAACCTTTTGCCCTGTGGATAGAATATGGTGTCTTGGTGTTACAGGGTTGGAAGTTCTTCTTCAGCTATCAGTTCAATAGTTATTAGTAATAATTCCCTTTTTACAGTACCACATTTCCCTCAGGACAGCTGCTGCACTGGGCTATCATTTTTTGGCTAAACTCAAAACTCTACAACATTCCTCACCCATTCTTTTCATGAGAGTCATAATGGTATATTTAGGGAGTACGTTTTGAAACAACTTTTTTTTTTTTTTTTTTTTCTGTTCAGACTTCTCAATTAAACAATCCTACTTGAATCAGAACACTGTCATACCTTATTCCCTGCCTGTTATGCCATTATCTACTTTTCCAATATTATGTTCTTGTATCACCTAGTCCTCATGGACTAAGCTATAGATTAACCAACTCCCTAAATATGTTTTTGGGTGGTGGAATGTGATTCACTCATTTTTTTTTTTAAGAATAGCCTCCTTAGAATTCAGGTCTAAACTCAAGCATCCTAATCCTCTGTAGTTAGTACTAAACTGCCCAAAGATCACTCAGAATTGCTGCCTTTCATATTTTACATCACTTTTATTCCTATATTCATCATTTATAGCATTAGCTCATAATACTCACCAAAGGTAGTATGATAAATACATAGTAAACTCTGTCAAAGAATATAAGGGTCATTTTACTTTGTGTTATTATTTTAGAACCTCTACTAAGCAATTAATAAAGTTTTGACTAACTAATGTTTTCCTTAAATCTCATGATCACTTCAGTTAGTCCCTTGCTTAAAATTATCAAGGTCATAAAAAGTTGGTTAGACATAAAATAAATATCAAGACAAATGAGGAGTTTCATCATGATTATGACATTATATAATTTACAACATTCCACCAAGTTTTTGTGAGACTTGGTGTGGTGAATATAGCTGGAGAAAAATACTTCTGTGGTGAAGAGTCCTAGTTGAAATAACACCATATTTGTTTGAACATTGGTGTATTTTACAGAAATTCCTTCAACCTAGTACTGTCTTTCTTTTTAGTTGACCCCTTACAGTCTTCAATTCTTCTTGTGCTTCAAACCACAACTAAATCCTCTCTCTCATTACTGACATAACTTCTGTATTTTTTTTTAAACAGAAAAGAGAAATAGTCAAAAACAGAGAGCTTTCCAAGCACATACTTTCATGGATATATATGCCCTGTACCTTCTGTCCTGGTACAAAGATGGAACACCTGTGCCCCTAGCTAGAGCCAACCCTTCTATATAATCAATGGATATTCATGAGGAATTATAATTAAATGAGAAATTCCAGCCAAACCAGAACATTTCTCCACAGATAAAGAGAAAGAACAAGGTTTAATTATTGAATAAGCATTAAACCAAAATATAATGGTGCTTTGCAGGCAGTCTGCTAAATGAACTGCAAAGATAGAAAGACTTTTTACAATCCTATACAGGCCAAGCTGATATAGCATACACCATGTATGTTCTAAGAAAAAAAAATCTCCTAAATCAGAGGATTTAACAGCACTCTTTGTTGCACATAGTTTATCCTAAGCCCATCTAGTAATTATGTTGACCATCTGGGTTAACTAATTAGCTTTCTCCAATGTAAAAGTAAACTTCCATATTTTTGATAGGAGGAATTTGGCAAGTTACAATGGGACACCTTCAGAAGTTAGGCTACTATGCAACAGAGTTGAGATAGGGGTTCACTGTTAAATATATTTTATTCATTTATTTATTTATTTAAGATAGAGAAAGAGGCAGAGCGAGAGGGAGAAAAAGGGAATGGGTAAACCAGGGCCTCCAGGCACTGCAAACAAACTACAGACGCATGCGCCCATTGTGCATCCGGCTTATGTGGGTCCTGGAGAATCAAACCAGAATCCTCTGGCTTTGCAGGCAAATGCCTTAACCTCTAAGCCATCTCTCCAGCCCTAAAGCTTTAGTATTTTTGTCTGCACAATACAATATTAGGCATAAGTTCTATAAAAGCTGTGTCCTTTTTTTTAACTTTATAATCCCAACCAGCCTAAAATTTATTCCTATCAATTTTAACAAGTTTACAATAGTGTCCTGAATACAAGGTTTTTTAGGCTACTATATATATGGTAAAAATTACCTCCTGTCAAGAGAGTTTGCAGTGGAATTGGTGTGGATATGAGGACACATTCTTATGTGTCTAATCAGAATGGGACTATAAACAGTTTGCAATATGTTTGTACATTAATTTTCTCAATAAAAATACAATTCATTGGGGCTGGAGAGGTGGCTCAGCAGTTAAGTTAGTGGCCTATAAAACCTAAGGACCTGGGTTTGATTTCCCAGTACCCCTGTAAAGACAAATGCACATGGTGGTGCATGCACCTGGAGTTTGTTTGCAGTGGCTAGAGACCGTGGAGCACCCATTTTCTCTATTTCTCTATCTCCATCTCTCTATCTCTCTTTCTCTCTCTCTATTGCTATTTGTCTCTTTCTCTCTCTCTTGCTATCTGCCTCTTTCTCCCTGTCTCTCTAAAATAAATAAATAAATAAATAAATAAATAAAATAGTTTAAAAACTATAATGTATTAATTTGATTGTTATCTTATATTTCATTTATATCCTGGTGAAATATATTGAATGTTTCTATTACCCACTATGTTATAGCTACATTTTGTAAAAATATTTAAATATATATATATATATATATATATATATATATATATATATATATATATTTGAAAAAATTAGTATTTATTGCTAAAAATATAATTGAAATTTATGCAAATTATAAATCAATAAATACTGTGCATCTCATGAAGAAAAAGAGGACATAATAATCTCTATGGAAACATGACATAGTCTTACTACACAATTACATTTTACATATTTGATTTATTTGTGATCAATTAGCTTTGTAATGCAAGTATTCTGGGAAAGGAAGAGAGGTGGACATGAAAATTCACAAATGAATTTTCCAATAAAATGTATTGATGTTTCTCTTAAGTTAACTATATACACTGTGAATAATGCAAATATTTATCTGACCTCTCTCTGAAACACTTCCTAATAAAAGTGGAAACAACACTGGGATAGTTTTATGTTTCCCAGATAGTATCCACATTAAATTTATGGGGTTCTTCTTATCTAAATATTTTAACTCCTCAAAATCAGAGTATGGTAGAGCTAAGTCCTTGGACAGAGGCTCATGCCATCTTTATTTTCTCCATTTTTATGTCATACAGCTTTCTAATTTTCCTTTTCTGATGTCCTGTATACACATCTCTCCCAACTATTTAGCAGTTTGCATTGCTAGCCTGGAACTCCCTTTAGAACCACAATTTCTTAAGTCCTGGTAAACAGTATTAAAAAATTGAATGCTTCTAGAACTTAGTTTGTGCTTTTCCTCCCACAACTGTTTTCCCTACAATCTTCCTATTTTGGTAAATACAGAAATGGTCACTCAGTGGCTCTGTTACCAAATTCTAAGCCACTACAATATCTCTCTAATAATTCCTATTCTCTTTTCTATGATGTGACTTTCTCTTTTGTTGTTATGATCATTTAATGTTGTGCATCAAACACTACTTATGTTGACTGCTTTCAACTTTCCTTGGTAGTAAGTTAATCATCAGAAAGGATAAGTTTTATTCATCACTATATTTGTAATGTTACCTGAAGTGATAAATTTCCACTAACTATCTGTTAAAGAAATGATTAAAACTCAATATTTTCTATATTTGAAAGCATTTTATTTTTAAAATGCATGTATACTAGTATCTGAAAGAATTAAAAGAGAAATATATATGTTTGTTTACTCTGATAGAAATACAGACCTAAGGTTGTGAAATCTTAATACTTTTGTGTAGGAAATAAAATTGCACAGTGC
Source organism: Orientallactaga sibirica (assembly GCA_036365145.1). NCBI lineage: Eukaryota > Metazoa > Chordata > Mammalia > Rodentia > Dipodidae > Orientallactaga > Orientallactaga sibirica. Next base: position 28,940,330 of record JAEOAD010000024.1, read on the forward strand.
TACCAGTGAAATTCATTCGGAAGAAAATATGTGCATTTATTCTTCGATTGCTTTAATTCTAAGTAAATGTTTCATAAAGATAATTGCTTTTTAAGAAAATCAGTGCAGAGCAGTTTTATCAGTGAGAATACAGCATCCTTGGTTAGAGACCTTTATATCCTTTGGCTCATTGCTCACTGCATCATTTCATATGTACTATATTCTTACTAGTGTTTTCCTTTTGCTCCTTCTTGTGCTACCCTCTGCTTGCTGGCTTCACTTCTGTCATAGCTTCGGGTTATTTGCTGGCTCAGACAATTATTTTCTTCCCAATTCTGTCTTCCTCTGTGATAAAGAGTATTGAGATTTCCCGGGAGTGAACTGTGCATGCTATGGGGAATACATATCTTTACTTTAAACGGAATTACTTGAAACACACTCAACTGATTTCACAACTCTTGGCATGATTGGGTGGTGACATTTTAGGAACTGGGTTGTGTCTTCCTTGCTAAACAAAAGAGGCAGCATCCCTCCATGCCTTGACAGAGAAAATAATATTTATGAAGCAACGTGGTTTTCTTCAGCATGCTCACTAGTCCTGTGTTGTGGTCTCTATAATCATAATTGTCCAGGTTGTACACACTTATCAAGTAGTATTAAAAGAAACATTTTAAATTATTATGTAGTCTAGTTATTTCATTTTGTAATTAATTTACTACTATTCTTGAACAATAATTATTTCAGTGATAATGTAATAATCTTAGCATTGAGAAATTAATTTTCTTTATTTTGTTGCAGTCAAGTTTGCATTGCTGGCAGAAATCATCTGACTAAGAGAAGCTTGTGGGAAAAAAAAAAAAAAAAAAAAGGTTTATTTTGACTTACAGACTCAAAGGGAAGCTCCCTAATGGAAGGGAAAACTATGGCATGAGCAGAGGGTGGACATCACCCCTGGCCAAAATTAAGTGGAAAAGAGCAGCCGGAGAGTGTGCCAAACAGTGGCAAGGGGAAACTGGCTATAATACCCAAAAGCCCACCCTTAACAATACACTGCCTCTAGGAGGTGTTAATTCCCAAATCTCTATCAGCTGGGAAACTAGCATTCAGAACACTTAAGTTAAAGGGGTTACCATAGCAGACAGCTTCAGGTTTGCGGAGATGAACCAGGCACAGTTATGGAGGAAGGGATAGTATTTATTGAAGCTTACAGATCCAGGGGAAGTTCCATAATGGCAGGAGAAGTGGCCTGCTCTCAAGGGCCAGGCAAGAGAGAAAAACCAACCAGCCACACAGCACACAGAGCAAAACTACTGCCAAAAATCCAGCACACTTCAGGAACTCCTGCGAGGCACACTTTGCATATCTTTACAATGGAATCTCAAACCCACTATCAACACCTTAAGACCAGCCCCCAGTGACATTGCCTCTAGCAAGGTGATTGCAGATGCAAACTATAACTAATAAAACACTGAATATATTGGGGGACATATATTCAAACTACCACAGGGGGACACCTGAATCAAACCACCACAGCTCACAGACAGAAACTTGTCTAGTACCTTTAAGTTATTATATAATTTAACATTTATAAGAATAACATGCAATACTGCATTAATGTTGTCTAATTACAGAAAACAAAGTGAAGTGTGGACTCAGTTTATAATTTATGTGCAAACCAAATAAAAAGGGTTAGAAAAATGTGCTATTAGGCTCCTATTTACACTTTGAAAGAGAATATTTACATTAAAATTTTAGTACACACACACATACACACAACTACTGTGTCCACCACCAGTAGTAGATGGTATAGCCCAATTGTTGAAGATACCACATGTATTGATTGCAGGATAAAGAGGAATCAAGATGAAATGAAACATGAACTCTCTTCTCTACTGCCACAATGCTAGAAAGTGCTATGTAATATGCTAGAGGAGAAAAGTTAGCAGTAGTTTCAACAACTTGGAGGGTGTGCAACCAGACAGCTAGGCAAGATGTGCCTGGTGGTGCAAGAGTGCTATGACTGGTATGGAGTACTAGCTGATCTCTGATTGGACTTGAGTTGTGCTCCACAGGAGATGATTCTGACCTGCTACTGAAAACTTAGTCAAAAACCTATGAATGGGTAGACCATAGGTCCTGGGGGAAACTACTACACTTTCAGTAAATGAATGTTTTCCCCATAAAATTGTCCTCTTGGATTAGTGTTACTCTCACCTTTGGAAAAAGATGTTTCCTTTGGAGCTGCAGAGATGGCTTAGTAGTTGAAGTGCTTGCCTGTGAAGCCTAAGGACCCAGGTGTGATTCCCCAGGTCCCAAGTAAGCCAGATGCACAAGGTGGCACATGTGTCTAGAGTTCTTTTGCAGTGGCTTCAGACCCTGACATGCTCATTCTCTCCCTCTCTCTCCCTCTGTCTCTCTCTTTCAGATAAAAAAAAAAAAAAAAAAATAGATGCCTCCATTTACACACAGTGGTAGCAACTGAGGAGACTCAAAACTCATGAAAGTGCCAGGAAGAAGTGACTATTACATGCCCAGAACCAAACAATATACCTGTATCACCCCTCCAAGGCACAGAAATTGAGTTATATTAAACAAATATTATATATGTATGATGATTATCAATAAAAAGTGTACAAATAAAAATAATGGTTGAGATATTTCATGCCTAATTAGAATAAGAGTCTCTTTTTACCTCCAAATTTCCCATTCCTGGAATAAATATACCTAAAATTAAGAAACATGTGCTGTAAACAGCAACAAAGAAAGTTGATTTCAAAAGGACAAAAATTCATTGTTTTGACTTCTTTATGTCTCATAAACTGGGATCAGAATATATTCAGAAAAATCTATCCAGAAGTTATTCAATTAAGTTTAATAATTTAAAAAGAGCACTAATATTTTCAGAACAAGTTCCACTATTTATCTTGCCTTGATAAATGTATTAAGTAAAAGAAATGTAATCTGAGAATGGTAAATATCTTTGCAAAGAACTATCAGTGAAGCAATAGAACAATAACAGAAAACAAAATGAGAAGGACAGATTTTTCAAGGAATAAATGATTATATCAAATAATGAATTTTGTTAAATAACATTATTTATCAGAATATATAAACTTATTTATATAGGGAAAATATTATATGAAATATAAATATTTAATCTAATATAAATACTGAGTTCAGTAGAATATGAAATATATCAGTTAGTGAAGATAAATGTTACAAAATTAACACTAGAATTTTATAAGTAAAATAATGTCTGAATATAGTAAATCTAAAAACACTTTAGTTTAATCATGGAAGATAAGATCAAAACAGAAATATCAGAAAATGTGTAAGTATATTTGTTATTCAAAGAAGACTTAAAAGTTAAATTGAAAATCATCTAGGTATAATTAAAGTCATTTTTATTAGTTTAAAGATTGTTCCATACACATAGAAGAAAGTGTCTCATTTTTTTCCCTTCAATTTAAAACATAATGACTCATACCTGAACAAATGACATGGACATATTTTACTTCTTTTTTTATAATTCAAATATATTTTGGGGCAGAAGTTAACTCATTCCAATTGCACTTAAATTAAATATTGTAAAATAATTTTTGATGTTATCTGAACACTAAATTGATGGAACACTAAAAAATATAAATTTCTTTTAGGAGGATAGTCATTCATGTGTGAAATCAGTCACAAAGCATTCTGAAATCATGAGAAAATTAGACAACATACTACTCTTGAAATCTCCTATAATATTCCACCCCCTGCTGAAGTTCAAATAGGTTGTAGATCATGAAAAATTCATTGAAGCAATTTTAGAGCACAGGAAATATAGTATGAAGGATAAAATAACATTCACCAAGCATTATGTTTGTCTAAAGATATGCTATTGACAATATTTGTGAAAGTGGGAGGCAGTTAGTCCATCAAGTAATTTTATTCTTGAAGAGAAAAATCTGTGCATAGCTTCTTGATTTGAAGAGAAAGGTTAATCTTAAATGAATATTTTACACTTAATCATGACAAAATTTTAAATATTAACTATTATGAAAATCTCTGAATTTATAAAGACATAAGAGTCATCACACAATATGAAGCCAATAAGATTGTTTTCATGCTAAATAAATGACAAAATGAATACAAATGACCAATATGAGAATAAATCATGTGCCCAAGTTTAATGTTCTTGAAATGTTCAAATTAGGTTTGGAAATATGTTTCTCAGAAGATATAACCTAAAAATATGTTAAATTTTAATAAATAAAATGAAAAAGATCATGCCTGGCATAAAATAGATTAACCTAAGTGCACTGGGCAATGTGTATGTGAATATTCATAGAATCCTTGTTATAACAGGAAGCACACAAGAATTCATCCAAACTTCCTTAACTACAAAACCGAAACAAAACAAACAACAAGAAGAGAGGCAACTTCTCCAAGAGAGAGAGAGAGGTCAGCACCAGATAGATGGGATGGCCATTGTTATTTTAGAATGTATTTTATATGTGTAGGCCCTCTTATAGCCCACAGTTAGTGGGAGCTTGATATTGGAGAATGGGCTCAATTTTTGGACATGGTTTTGACTTGTTTCCCAGTACCAGCTATGAGTTCCATTCTACTGAATGGATCTGCTAGCCAAATCAAGAGCAGCTGGTCACCCACCATGGCTGTGTGCCACTACTGCACTTGTGTGAGCATCACGTCAGGTTGTTTACCGCTGAGTACCTTAGACTGTGAATTGTTTGGACAGATGTTGGTCATTTTCCCCCAGTGACTCATGCAGAACCTTCTGGCACTAGACAAGCTAACTGTCTGGGCACTGATCCTCCTCCAGATTCCAATCAGGTCACTCCATGTTCCATCCCAAAAGCATATGGTGTCTTTGGCAGTAGGGTCTTACCATTAACCTTTGGTGGGTCATCAAGAACTCTGAAAGAAACCTGTCTTCTTTTGGAAACCTTGTAGGTGTCTCTGATCAACAGCTCATTGTGAAAGTTAACCACATGCTGGTACTGGGAATTACAAGTAAGCGCCAAGGAAGATGCAAGAAAGAAAACGATAGGTAATATAAAAGAGACAGAGAGCATAGAGAGGAGAGGGAGAGAGAGAGAAACAGGAAAAATAGGGACCCAAATGGAAATGGTACCATAAAATCCTATATTCTGAACAAGAGGCTAAAGCAATGATCCTTCAGCAGGTCTATAGAGGGAACACCTGAACCACAGGGCCCTGGAGAGGACATCATGTCTATTTCTTCTTAACTCTTCTGCCATAGTAAACTTCCCAGGGCAAGTTCCATTCATATTTTTCATTTCTTTTTTTCTCCTAGGATCTTTTCATAGGAACCACCTTCTACCTCTGCAGTTGGAAGCCAGAGAGATGCAGAGAGCTCCCAACAGCAGTGTGAGCAGGCTGTGTCCATACAAAGAATGGGCAGTGAACTGCAGAAACAGCTTGATAATTTACAGCCCTGCATTCCCTTTATTTAGGCAACTTGTGAGGAGATATTTCTCTTGCACATATGAAGTTCATTTACAACTTTAATTACCAATTTTCTATGTGATGTTAAAATATTCACAGGATTAGAATGTACTCAGCCATGGACTGACTGTTTATCTGGTTATCACAGATTTATATGGAATATTTCCTACATATACAATTCTGAGCATGCTAAAAATAATGTATACAAATGTAAGCATAAGACAAAGGAATCAACAGCACCAGTTTAAAAGTAGTTATTGTAAAAATGCATTTAGTAGAATAAGAGGCTTATATTGTTTTCACAATGAAACAGTTCACAATAGGACCCTGATAAGTTTAAAACAATAGTTTTCTATTTAAATGATTATGGAGATTTTCAAACTACTAGGAAAAGGAACAAAACTTAACAAATTAAATAAGAATATAAAACATTATGCCAATCTGCCAGATAAAATTACCAAAAAGTCAGGGCACAGAAAATTTTAATATACAATATTTCTTGGAGGAAACTCAAGCTTAACTACTTTTCCTGTCAGGAATTGCTGGACTTTTGAGTGTGATTTTCATCATTAAATTGAATTCAAATTATGCAGTTATTTTATGAAAATAGTTGGCAGAGTGAAACATTAAAATATGGAAGTTTTACATCATCGTGGGTAGGAGATAATTTACCAGAGAATACTTGTGTAGTTTGAATGGCCCCATACATTCTGGTCTTTTGATTAAACTTTCTACTTGAGCCGTTAACAGACAGATCCCTGCTATAGACAGATCCCTGTATGACTTTGGAGAGGAGGAAGAAGACCTTACAGTCCAGCCCTAGCATGGGTTTGGTGAGAAGATCCTGAATTCTAACACAAAGGTGTGTGGAGAGAAGTTTGAGCTCTGGCTGTTTGAGATTTGTGGCGCTGGCTATGAATGGGTCTCTCTGCTTGGAATCATGAAATGCAGCTAGCTTTTTTCTACTATTGATGAAACTTTCTCTGGATATATAAACTTGAAATAAACCCCTTCCTCTCATTAACTGTCTGATTGGATGTTTGTTCCAGCAACAAAGAGTTGTCTATAGCAATGTGCAACCCTCCAGTGGTCATATACCACTAAAGGATATGCCTCCCTACTCCCAGTATGCTTACATGACTATGTAAACAATAAATAGTAAATAAATAAAACACTTGCAAGTCTTCAGAGTTAGTTGTCTAATCAGCTTACAATATCTTTTGTTGAGAAGAACAGGGAATTATGGATTGATTTTACAGTCTAGTGAGTGCTTGCCAGACACACTACAACTTCCTTTCAAAACCTGTTGGCCTGGGTTCAATTCCCCAGCCACTCATGCAAAGCCAGAGTGAGGTTGATTTGCAGAGTCAAGATACCCTGACACACACACACACACACACACACACACACACACACACACACACATTTTCAAAAAGGAAATAGTGGGGATGGAGAGATGGCTTACTGGTTAAGGGACATGCCTGCATAACACAAGTAACCCCAGTTCGATTCTCCAGGTCTCATGTAAGCCAGATGCACACAGTGGCACATTTCTGGAGTTTGTTTGCAGTGCCTAGAGGCCCTGATGTGTCCATTCTCTCTCTCTCTCTCTCTCTCTCTCTTTGTCTCTTTCTCCCTCTCTAACAAACAAATAAATATAATAAAAATTTAAAAATTAAAAAAAGAAAATAGATATGGCTGTATATACCAATAATCCCAGGACTGGATAGGTTCAGGCAAGAGAAATATCCTGAGTTTGAAGCCAGCCTGAGCTGCATAGTTTCTTTAAGGCCAACTTGAGTTACAAAACAAGGTCCTATCTTAAACAAAACAACAAAATCAAACCCTAAAATTATATATATCGGTTGCCTAGGAGAGCAAAATAAGCATTCAAAATTTTAAGTACTAAATGTATATTGCCTTTGATCATGACTAGGTCAAAAAATCATTGAGCTGGCACATCACAAATTGAAAACTACCTATATAACCAGGCAGAAAGAGTTCAGGCATCATTGTTTTCTGTCTTCCCAGAATAAAAACCATATATGCAGAGGTAGGAAGATGTCTCACTCACCAAAGTCCTTGCTGCACAATCATGAGTGTCTGAGTTTGGATCCAGAGATGCCATGTAAAAGCTCAGTGTGGTGGGGCATTCACCATTGGAGAAGCAGAACAGAAGGATCCCTGGCATTTGTTGGCCTGGTAATCTAGCCTAACAGGTGAGCTCCAGGTTCAGTGACAGACCCCAAAAGAAGGTTCCCACCAACAATCTGACCTGATTGACACCATGATTTACAAACTTCAACACTATGAGAAACAAAAAAATTGAATGTTGTTTCAGCCACACAATCTATAGTCGTTTGAAACAACATACAAACCTTGCACAAAAGGGAAGGCACATAGGAGGTGTTTTTCAAAGTCTAAACATTTCTTTCTGCTCCTTTTAGGTAATAATTACCTAGATTTTATGGACTTCACTTTAATTTTAATGGAGTAGTTTTCCCTGGAGGGCTATGTGAATAATAAATGATTCAAATCAGGAAGCATATATACACCAACAAAAATGTTGGTACATCAAAATCCTAGAAATAAATCGGAATTATTAGAAATTGAATATATACTTTCTTCTCTTTCAAGCCACATGTCTGCATATAATCCTAGATAAGTTGGTCTCATAATTGAAAGATCCTATGATCTTCAAATCAAATATTAGTAATGAAATGTTAATGAATTTGAGTAAACATAAGGATTTCATTTTTCTTGAATTTAAGAGAAGAAATAAAGCAAAACTGAAGAACTGCTGTAATTTAACTAAATGTTCCATTACTGAAGGAGAATAAAACACTAAAAGATTTGTCTAGAATATAAATATATCCAAATTATTGGTTTGTATGTGCATTTCATTGGCTAAAACCTTCACTTACCAAATAACCAATGTCACAATAGTTCCAAGAATTGTGTTAAAAGTAATTGTTTCTACTCAGAACAATCCCGTTAAATTACAAATATTTAAATCCATTTGTTCAATTTGCCCTATTATCCCAACTTTCATTGTGCTTATGATCCTCAATCTAGAATAATGATTAAATAACACCAATTATCAAAATTGACTAAAGCTTTTTCCTTCCTGAGTCAAAGACTCTTTCATTAGTTCTTCAAAATCTAAGATTCATCCTTTCTGAAAAGCTTCTATTGTTGCCTTGGGTGGGGAAATGATAATAACTATATGAGCAATCACTGCTTAAAACTTCATATGATGTTATAAAGAACATTTAAGCATGACAATTAAACTTCAGAATTGGTTACAGAGTATGTTCACAGGAGCTACTAAGTAAATAAATATAGAAGAATAAAAAAAATTAAGATGTGAAGTGATCAATTTGATAAAAAACAACAACAACAACATCAGGGAACCCCATTCCCCCTCTTGGAAAGGACTCGGATTCTATCAGGTCTTCTAACCACCTCTTGTGCTCAAGACTTGGGGAAGTCAACTCTTTGATTAGTTCTTCTCATACCAGACTTTCACCAGCTTCTCCTAAGAACCATTCCCCTGCATGGCATTTGGCTGGGTGGTACTTATCTTCAACTACACTAACTATTGGATACCCCAATTAACTAAACTCAAAGCTCCTCCAACACCATTCCTGTCTGTCACTTTTTATATTTCTTACATTCTTTTATATATAGATGCTCTAAAAATAGTATGAGACATTTGGAATTGTCTTTAGTATATTTCAAAGAGACAAAGCAATATTAATTTGAGTTTTAGCAAAACTGCAGATGAGGATGATATTGAGTCCTTACATTGGGAACTGTTGACTCTTTACTTGAACCAAGTCCTCATGTTTAAAAAGATTCTGTAGTCATAAGATAAACATGTCAGCAATCTGGTTAAGGAGCATGATGACACAGGCAAAGGACTTTTGGTTGATCAGGAGACCCGTTGCCTGCATCCCGTACTTATATCCTTAAATTTAAGCATGATGTGTTATTGATGATTTTCACATAAATCATAGCTCTTCTATATGTGTTGTATGTAAATGTTGTATTAGATATAGAGAATAGAAAATAGATCAGAACTAGATGGCTATTGTTAGATTTCATATGATTAAAATATTTCTAAATTACATTACTATTTCTCTTCATGAATATTGCCCCCTGCCTATTGATCCTCACTATCTCCTAGGAATGAGCCTTCTAGCTCTGTGGGAGAGTACATGGACTCCACATGCATACAGCGGGATGATTAACTGACCAGTGGAACTGTAAACTGCAGTTCCCTGAAAAAGCCCTACCTGTGTTAAATATTATACAAGGCTCAGAATTTCTATGATTGTGGAGAGTTAAACTGTAATGAAGTTGCGAGCCAAAATTTATCTTGAGTTAACCTTAGTCCCCTAAATAGCTATTTATTACCACCTCTGTGTGTGATCTATTCTTGTGACTATTAGATAAATACTTTTCAGAATATAATTGACCTGCTTCTTATAGTTTAACAAAATAACCCAAATCATCTTCTTCCCGTTTTCACCTCTGGGGATCAACTACTCAGAATATTCTTAGATCCCAGGCCCCTTTTACATTCACTGTCAAGGCTAAATGTGTTGTGTAAACAACTCTTTGCTCATAGGGATGGGATCTCTCCTGGCATATGTACACATATGGGAAAGATGGGAAAGGGTAAAACAGGAGGTGAAGAGGAAATGAAGGAAAGGAAACAAAGGGATTTTTTTTTTTTTTTTTTTTGGAAAACACCATAATAACGTGGGCTGGAGAGATTGCTCAGTGGTTAAGGCGCTTGCCTGCAAAGCCAAAGGACCCAGGTTTAATTCCCCAGTACCCACATAAGCCAGATGCACAAGGTGGCACATGAATCTGGAGTTTGTTTGCAGTGGCCAAAGGCCCTGGCACACCCATTCTTTCTCTCTCCCTGCTTCTTTCTTGCTTATCTCTCTCAAGTAAATAAATAGAAAACATTTAAGAAATAAAATAAAGAGAAGGCCTGGATCATTTCCTGGTACTGAAAAGTCCCCTCCACTTGATAGGCCCACCTGCCCATTGATAGTGTATTCAAACCTTGACTCTACACTGGCACTGCTCTGCTCTTAATAAAGTGCCTGCCTTTCTTCATAACTACCTGTGTGTTCATTTCTTCAATTCTCTGAGTAAGAATCAACAACCTGGAAACACTCAGCTATCACCAGTAACAACAAAACTTTGTGTTTTAAAAAAAATGGTTTAGAAGGCTACAGAGATGGCTTATAAGTTGAGGCACTTGCTTGAAAAGCCAAAGGACCCAGCTTCGATTCGCTAGGATTCATGTATGGCAGATACACAAGGTGGTACACGTGTCTGGACTTTGTTTGCCTCCGCTGCTGAAGGCACTGGCATGTCCATTATCTCCCACTCTTTCTCTTTCTGTCTTTCTCACTCTCAAATGGATAAAAATAAAATATTAAAAAAGATGTTTTGGAAATTTTAACATTTCAAAGAAACAATGCATTTTTTTCTCCATGATTTCCATCAAATACTAATATCAAAATTTTACTCAGATTTGAGGTTATTATATTTTAACATATTCAAAATATAATTTAGAAAAAAACATGAATCACTAGTGCTAGGTTAGAGAGGCAATCTTGTCTTTTGTATAAGAACATGTGGGTTTTGCCTTAGGTCTTGAAAGGAGCCTAAAATTCACTTTTAATTAATTATTGATTGAAGTGTTCTACAATTGTTTAAGTGAATGTGTCAAAAATAAACAGTGGTTCTAAGTGGCAATTGCTCAGAATGCTAAAAATCACAATCAGTGATCTACTTTTCAAACAGTGTTAATCTTGCACTCAAGAAAACTAAAAACTCAGACAGTTGGGGACATTGTATCTTCCATACACCATTTGCTTTTTTTTTTCTTCTTCTTCTCATTAGTTAAGAACTTTATTAACAGGTGATTTATTTCAGTCAGGTTTGCATTGCTGGTAGAAATCACCTGACCAAGGGCAGCTTTGGGGGACAAAAAAGAGGTTTATTTTGGTTTACCGGCTTTAGGGGAAATTCCATGATGACAGGGAAAATGATGGCATGCGCAGGGGTGGACATCACCCTCTAGCCACCACCAGGTGGACAACAGCAACAGAAGAGTGTGCCAGAAACTAGCAAGGGGGAGTGGCTATAACACCCATACAATACAAAACCTCCCCTAACAATACACTGCCTCCAGGAGGCATTAATTCCCAAATCTCCATCAGCTCTCCATCAGAACACCTAAGTTTATGGGGGTCACCTGGATCAAACCACCATATGCTTGAAGTTTGTTACCTTTTATATTGAAATATCAAGTTTTAAACTTTTTATTACAAGTTTAAAATGAAGTTCTGAAAAATCTCAACTTGACCATATATGAAACAATTTAAAGACCTTTAAAGACATATTGAGAAAAGCCAGGCTTTTATAAAAAAACACATTTATCATTTACCAAAAGGAGACATCTTTAGGTAATAATGATAAAAGCCCCATGCTGCATAGACAATGCAGACAATTCTATTTTATCTGGTCAAAGGGTAATAGCAAGCACTTAAGGTCTTCAGCCCCAATCTTTGTTCATTACTTTCTTTTTTCTTTTTTTCTTTCTTTTTTTTTTTTTCTTTTTAGACAGAGACAGAGGGACAGAGAGAGAATTTGCAAACATGGCTTCAACCACTGCAATTGAACTCAGAAGCCTGTGCCATCTAGTGGGCATGTGCAACCTCGGGCTTGCCTATGTGTATCTGGCTAATGTGGGATCTGCAGAGTAGAACATGGGTCCTTAGGCTTTGCAGGCAAGTTCCTTAACTGCTAAGCCATCTCTCCAGCCCTGTTTTGTTCATTTCTCATTTCTGGAATTCCATATTTATTTTTTACTTTTTGGATAACTAAACGAGATGATGGTCAAGATGGTAGGCCAACATTTACTCACTCTGGTCAGCCTCAGAACAGATGAATTTTCAGCTAGTAGATCCAGTGCTTTTGCCTCTTTGCCATCTTGTGGTTGAGGATTCTCTGGGCATCTATGTTGATAATTGAAGTTGTGAGGAGTCCAATGTGGAGGTGGCTGCTGACCTTGGGTGGCATCTGCTTGATTTTCCTTGTCCTCTTCATTGCCATACTCTCTGGGCTGTCTTGGAGATGAGGACCCCTGCGGAATCTGTCTCACTGGTCTACCTGGCTTTCCTGCACCCTGGTTTTCAGCACCTCCCGTCACTTCTTCCTGTACAGCAGGGTTGGAATACTGTGGTTAACACCCATAAGGCCTCCTCGTGTAGTAAGGAGGGAACCTTTGCCTACGTTAGGGCGGGGTTTTATTGGACTGGCCTTCAGGTACTCTCTCTGATCCTTCATTATTTTCTCTACTCTCATTATTGTGGTAATTCACTGTTTGATTTTGACCCTTGTCAATGCTTTCTCTTCCCAATAACATCTTTGAATATCACGATTCCTCATGTGCCAAAATGAAATATATTGTTGAATATAATCCTTCAATTAAATTATCAGATATAAGCTATTAATTTTAAATCCTATTATGATGATATTGAGACTCAAAAGTTAAAGTTGTAGGATATGCATGTGTATCTCTAAACCAAATTAGAATTCATTTCTGTTCTATGTAAATTGCCCTTAGGAGATTTAACCACTGTGTTATTGGATTTAGTATATAGCTAAAGATATTATTTGAGAATATTTACATGACTCACCTATTTAAATATATTTCCTTTAAAAATGTCATGTTTACTCTTCATAAATTTATGAAACCATTTTTTCATTGATAATAGAATATATCACTATGTAAAGTATATGCAATTAAGGAAGATCCAAAATATAAACATTTTACGTAGTCAGGTAGTAATACTTCCAAACAATTTATAACTATTCTGTAAGCTAATAATCCTCTGGAAATTATCTTTTTTTAAAAAAATATATTTACTGATTACTAACTAAAATGCATTAAACAGATAGACACAAACATACGAACAAGTACAAGTCTACCTTGGATAGGAATTGCATTATCTGGTTTGAGCTTGGAGAAGAGGCAGTACTATGGCATTTGGCTTTTGAAATGAGAAAATGTTTTCTTGGGCTGAAGAGATGGCTTAGCTGTTTTAAGATGTTTGCCTGCAAAGCCAAAGGATCCTGCTTCATCTCGTGAGGACCCATGTAAGCCAGATACACAAGAGAGCCCTAATGTGCCATGCTCTCTCTCTCTTCTTCTCTCTGCCTCTTTTTCTCTGTCTTTCAAGCAAATAAATAAATAAAATATATTACAAAAAAAAAAAAAAAAAGGTGGGCTTGGTGGTGCATGCCTTTAATCCTAGCACTCATGAGGCAGAGGTAGGAGGATTGCCATGAGTCTGAGGCCACCCTTTGACTACAGACTGAATTCCAGGTAGCCTGGGCTAGAGTGAGACCCTACCTCAAAAAATCAAACAAAAAAAAAAAAAAAAGAAAAGAAAGAAAGAAAGAAAGAAAACAAAAGAAAGAAGGAAAAGAAGAAAAAAGAAAAAGAAGAAAAGGAAAGGAAAGAAACAAAAAGAAAAGAAAAGAAAAAAAAGAAAAGAAAAGAAAAGAAAAAAGAAAAGAAAAGAAAAGAAAAGAAAAGAAAAGAAAAGAAAAGAAAAGAAAAGAGAAAAGAAATGTTTTCTTGACCAGCGAGATGGTCAGGAGCCCAATGTTCAAGTCCGTGTCCTCAATAGGACTGGCTGTTATTTGGAGAACATAGAGGAAGCGAAAAGACAAAAAAGAGTATATAGTTCTTTTAAGAGGGAGCTGTGTTCTGTGTGTTCAGGGAAGGAAGAATTTTGAAGCTGGGGCATCATTGAAAAAGTCAGGTGAAGTCTGCACATGTGTATTCTTGAAATGCTAGTTATATACTTTCATCATTACTGAAAAACTTTTCTACCATGTTCATAGTTATCTTCTCTCTTCTTTGATACCCTCAGTTGAACTTTAGAGTTGATATGTTGTTTTTAGGTCTTTAGTTGCCATCTCTCTCCTGACACTGTTCTGTACAGTACTTCAGTGAATTTTATTTTCACAGGGCAATGTATGCATTTTGCTCTTTGTTACTTTCCCATATTTACAAATGAAGGAAATGTGTTTTTTCTTTAAAAAAATTGCATTCAGTGCTTTCAACATTTATTTTAGAATCTCTCTTGATGATTTTTGCTTTATGGGTTTTCTATGCTATTTTCTAGCCTTTAAAAAGTACAAAATTTACTTATTCCATGGTGTGGTTGTTTGAATAGATGACCACCAATATATTCAGTGATTTTTTAGTTTAAAGTTTACATCTGAATCCACCTGGCTACAGGCAATGTCACTGGGCGGATCTTAAGGTGTGATGGTGGGTTTAGGATTTCAATCTAAAGATATGCAAAGTGTGCCTAGCTGGAGTTCCTGAGGTGTGCTGCTCTGTGTGGCTTTTGGCTTGTGGATTCTCTCTGTGTGTTTGGTCCTGTGAAAGCAGGCCAGCTTCTTCTGCCATTATGGAACTTCTCCTGGATCTGTAAGGTATATTAAATTCCTTCCTCCATAACTGTTCCTGGTCTGGAAGTTCATCTCAGTGCACGAGAAGCTGTCTGCTACACATGGATACTTCAAGGTTCTTAGGAACTGCTATTTCTGACATTTGAGGGGTAAAAATTATCCTTTTGTTAAGTCTCCATTTTATTGTTTAAATCTATTTTGTAAACACATTTTCTTTTTTAATTTTAGTGGGCATGTGTGTGTTCATGTGTGCGGGTGCATGTGTGTATGTGTGTGGATGTATGCTGTGGGATAGAATGACCTCTTATGCTCAGCTGTTAGGCATATTTATCTAAGGTGGCTTAAGCCAAATGACAGATGCCCTGCTCCATCAGTCTTTAACCTGGTCTTGTGAGCTGGAGTCACCTTATCACTTGCAGAGATAGTTGATTCTTGATTCTCTGCTCCTTCCTCTGCAAGACTAGAATTTCAAGTCCTCTAGCCCATGCACAGCTCTTTATGTCAGATCTGGAACTTCTAACCCTGGGGGTCTCAGGTTCCCCCTCCCCACAGGCCCTCCTGCTTGCATAGGAAGAGTACTTAACTGCTATTAAACTCATTGTTTACTTTTGCATTTTGTATTTCACACGTTTAAAACACATAGTTATCCACATTTACATACTTTGCACCCAGAAGGGTTTTCTTCCATTACTTTCCAATTCAAATACATTAAAATTTAGACTGAGAAGTTCCCCACCCTTTGAATATGTGCCGAATTCTTCATGCTGTAAGTCCCAGAGCCATTCCTTTCAGATTAATTCCCAGGAAACCAACCCTGGGAAAATAATCATAGGTTCATATCTTGCCATTGTTCTGATGTAAGAAATTTTACAAAATTTTCTTTGATTTTCTGTAAAATTGTGTAGTTTTCATAGCAGGATGATATGTTTTGTACTGGGAGAGATTTACTTTGTATTCTTCTGCAAACAAAACAGCACCATGTGTTTTAAAAAATCATTTGTTTTAAAATATTTACAGTTTGTCTTTGCTGTGGTAAGCACTGTTCCTGGTACCTGAGATGTGGCACAGGGGAAATCAGGCAAACCTCCTGCATCAGGACTCTGGTCTTGCTAGTACTTTATCACAATTAAAACTACATGTGTAACTGCTTATTCCTTTGTTTACCGTCTACCTACCCAAAGTGGATAAGCAAATTTTAAGGGTAGGATCCCTGTAATTACCACTGTACTATCACTTACTGGCAAGTAAGATCCAATATCTGTTCCACAGACAAATGTGACCCCAGGCACTTGCTAAGCATTTCCAGGGGCAAGAATTGGGGAGACATGTGGATATACAGCACACAAAAATGAAAAGCAAGCTAAATATATCAGAGCAGCTCACATTCTTGTGGAACATTCTGTGTTTGTGTGAGAGGTGAAAAAGATTTTCCTAATCTTGTACAATGTAAAACATTTTAAAATACCATGGTATAGATTAGAGATGTGTAGAAAAAGTTATTTTGGTAATCACAAAGTTCAATAGTTTAAAAGGAAGTGTAGTGTCAGCCAAAACTCTGACTGTTAGAAAGAAGAGGTTTAAATTAGTGTTAGTGATGAAAATCACACTGATTTCTTAAAATACTTGTTTGTTATATATTTTGTAAAACTTTCATTCAGGATTTACAGACATATAACACATTGCTTGTGAATATATCAGTGTTCTATTAAAATTAATATTAAAAGGAGATGGACCAGATTTAAATTTAGCCATATGTCTTGTAATAAACTCAACATCTTATTTCATTTTAGGAGGGTAAATAAGTTTGAATGTTTCATTAAAAACCTTAGTTTCTATTTTTTTTTTTGTTTGTTTGTTTATCTCTTTACTCCCCTTCTGGTAGAAAATATTGTTTTGATTTGGTTGTGACTATTGTTGGCAAAATAAACAAGCCATGTTGCTCTCAACAATAATTCTTTAGTTTTATATTTGAAATTCTCAATTGGATCAATAAAATAATAAATGAAATTTTAATTTCAATGGTGAATGAATATATAAATAAAAAGGTCCTTTTATCTTCATTTATATACTGTACCCATAGTGACGATCATAAACTCTGGAATATATACAGTTAAAAGAAACCAAACATTCTGAAGAAAAGTAATGAAAGAACTTTTGTCTAAGAAAGTATAATATCAAAAGTAAAGCCATATGTTCAAGCCTCAGGCAAACTCCTTTTGATCTTGAGAAGGGTCAAAGAGAACAACAGGATGAAGGGGGAAAGTCTTTGCCCCTGGGAGACAACAGCAAGAACAACAGCAGCAAAGAAGGAAGTAATAATCACCCAGCTCCTTACTGGGTGTGAGGCCTGGTAAATGTATTAGCAGAAATGCCTAGCTTACTATGATGAAGTGCTTGGTGTGATCTTTATAAGTATAGATGTGCAATACTATCATTTACTATTTAGCATACTTCAATAAAGAAAACATCTAAATTCTTCTTTGCACTGGAGGAAAATGATACTGTTCCATAAAGCGTAAATATTTATCAATTGTAAACACCTTCTTGAAGAAACAGAATAGATATTAAGTTGTGCGGTAAAAATCTCTTGAGGGTCTGGAGAAGATAGCCTAGTAGGTGGTGTGCTGCTGCTTCAGCTTGAGGACCTGAGATCCTCAGATCCCCAGAGGTAAGATTCCAGAACCCACAGAAAAGTCAAGAGTCATGGTGCTTTCCTGCAAACCCAAAACTCAGCTGGTAGAGAGACTGGCAGATGCTCAGATCAAGCTGGCTAGGTTGACTAGTTCTGGATTCAGTAAGAGACACTGTCTCAGTAAATAAAGTGGAGAGCAACTGAAAAGTGTTTCCCTCTAGTTTTCATCTGTATGTGTATACATGTGCACATGAACCCCCCATACACACATCAGACCATACATATGAACATGCATACACAATCCAGCTATACAAGACACAGATACACACACACACACACACACACACAAGAATACACAAAGTACTGTACTGCTATTAGATAATCCAGGTCATGTCTCTTTAAATGACTGGAATATAAAGAGTTGGCTATACACTGAGTGACGAGAGAGAACACTAAAGGCAGCAAAATGTTGAGAGATATGGGAAAGAGCCTCATGGATACATGGCATGTGGTAGAGGCCTACCACAGAGGGATACTGGCTAATAGTGAAGTCTCTCAGAATGAATGATTCAATTACAAAGGCTTACAAAAGGAAAAAAAAAAAGTAAAGAAACTTGAGGGATGGGGGAAAATGTTGGTAGATGTAGAAATAAGAAAATGAAAGTCTTTTCTGACCCTTTCTAAACATGTAATCTCCTTCTAATGCTTCACAAAGACACTAACCAGGAAAGTGATCTGAAAATGTGGTCCTCAGAACCTGGCACAGCACCAGAAAGCAGAAGTTACAGAATGGAATTGCCTAATAAGGTCACAGAAAATAACCACTATCAGCGATTATAGAACAGGGTGGGTTAGGGGTTTAATGTGATCACTATTAAATATGTTCTACAAATTATTTGGTGTTTAAAATGTTTAAATATTGAAAGTTTTTTTTTTTTTTTTTTTTGAGAGAGCAAGAGAGAGAGAGAGAGAATTGATGCCTCAGGTCCTATAGCCACTATAATCAAACTCCAGACACATGCATCACCTTGTGTGCATGTTTGACCTTGTACACGTGCATCACCTTGTGTGTATGGCTTTATGAGTGATCTGGAGACTTGAACATGGGTCCTTAGCCTGTACCTTAATGGCTAAGCCATCTCTCAATCCCCATAATTAATGAAAGAATATTTTATTCAAACAACTGTCACCACCTGATCTTGAGTCTCTATGGACCTCAAATTCATTTAAATGAGAATTTGTTCTCATACTAGTGGGCTTCTAAATTCTATGATGATGGAGTTCCCACATATTTCTGTGTAATATTGTAAAACTGTAAATTTTATAGAGCCCAATGCAAACGGAAAACACAAAGAGAAAGACATAGAAATGATTAAATTTTATAGCTGTTCTCTCTGTTTCTGGCTATGGAATGAGTGATAATTCAAAGTTAAGGACAGAAATGAATATCTGTGGTAGTAGTCAATTGGCTCATCTGAAAATTTCACAAAAATAGTCACCTTGAAACTATACTATAAAATTAGATAAAATTGGAATGGAATGGTTTGTGCATTCTTGAAGTATTGCAGCATGTAAAAATTGGAGTGATGTTGGCAGTAAGTTGAAGATTATGTTGATTCAACCCTAAGGACTTGAAATTTAGATAGTAAAGCAATAGTGAAACAAATTATTCAACCCTAGAACCATCTTATTGGCAAAACTATGAGCCTTAATGTGTATGTGTTTAATGTAGAAAATGTCTGGATAAATGACACTTCACATTATTTTGTCACACAGGCACTGAAAGATAATGAAGAAACATGATGCTCATATGGGATTTTATATGATAACTCACAGTAACTTAGTTATTAAGTTAGTTTATGTTTCCATATTTTTTCAATATTATATTATTATTTAATTTCATAATCATGCCTTAAGCCAAGCTTACTAAGCCAAAGTGCTTGAATAATTGAACATCAAAATAATATAATTACTTTTAGGTTACAAACATATATTTACATTGTTTGAATATTATTTGATCCATATTTAAAATGGCATTATTATATAAATTCCAACACAATCATGTATACACCATTCACATGCTGCCTTTGGCAATATTTATAAACATTATTTTTTAAACTTTAAAATTTTTTTTTAGAGAGAGACACAAAGAAACAGACAGAGAGAGGGAGAGGGAGACAGATAGAGAATGGGCGTGCCAGCAGTCTCTCAGCTGCTGCTAATGAAATCCAGATGCGTGCCACCCATTGTGGTCAAGTGCAGCATTGTGCCCTTGTGTCACTTTGCATCTGGCTAAACGTGGGACCTGGAGATTGGAACCGACATTCTTAGGCTTAGCAGGCAGGCGCCTTAACTGCTAAGCCATCTCTCCAGCCTATAAACATTATTTTTAATAATTATTCTGGGTTGTTCCTGTGTGTCTGATGCCTTATTAAGAATACATAGTTGGGCTGGAGAGATGGCTTAGCGGTTAAGGTGTTTGCCTGCAAAGCCAAAGGACCCCTGCTCAATTCTCCAGGACCCACATAAGCCAGATGCACAAGGGGGCGCATGTATCTGGAGTTCATTTGCTGTGGTTGTATGCCCTGGCATGCCCATTCTCTCCCTTTTTGTCTCTCTTTTCCTCTTTCTCTCTCAAATAAATGAATTAAATTAAATTAAAAAGCCAGGTGTGGTGGCGCGCACCTTCAATCCCAGCACTCAGGAGGCAGAGGTAGGAGGATCACCATGGGTTTGGGGCCACCCTGAGACTACATAGTTAATTCCAGTTCAGCCTGGACTAGAGTGAGACCCTACCTCGAAAAACCAAAAAATAAATAATTAAATAAATAAATAAATAAATAAATAAATAAATATTAAAAATAAAAATAAAAATAAATAAATAAATAAATAAATAAAAATAATTACATACTTGAGGCTGAAGAGATGAATCAGTGATTAGACACACTTATTTACAAACTTACCAGTCCATGTTCTATTCCCCAATATCCATGGAAAGATGGATCCACAAATTGGTACATTGGTCCCTGTCACAAATTAAATGAATACAAAATATATTAATATTTTGTGTTCATTTATTTACAATCAGAGAGAGAGAAAATGTGTGTGCCAGGGTGTCTAGCCACTGCAAACAAACTGCAGATGCATATGCAATCTTGTGCATCAGGTTTTATGTAGATACTGGGGAATCGAACCTAGGTTGTTAGGTTTTGCAAACAAGTACTTTAACTGCTGAGCCAAAATATGTTAAAAAGAATTCATACTTGGAAAATTAAACATTAGGTTCTATAAGAAGCAAAAAGTCTATTTAGGGCTGGAGAGATGGCTTAGCGGTTAAGGCGCCTGCCTGCTAAGCCTAAGAACCCGGTTCCAATCTCCAGGTCCCACATTTAGCCAGACATAGTGATGCAAGAGCACAATGCCGCACTTGACCACAAGGGGGCACACACATCTGGATTTCGTTCACAGCAGCTGAGAGACTGCTGGAGCGCCCATTCTCTATCTGTCTCCCTCTCTCTCTCTGTCTGTCTCTCTCTTTGTCTCTCTCCAAAAATAAATAAAAATAAAAAAGTCTATATTAGTTGTTCTACAATATCATTGCAATAATATCATGCACAGAAAAATATCCAGTATAGGATGAATTAATTGCATTCAGTTGCCTTATTTCTAGTGGTATACAATATGAAAATTTACCAGCTCTCCTTACTTTCATAATATATACAATGAGCTTTTGCTTCCCACTTATGATTGCAAAGATTTTACACTTTATTATTATTGTTGTATTATTTAATTTATACTTATAATAGATACTGGTTAAATAAATATAACCTATAACAGATTGAATTAGATTATTTATGATATATGTCTCAATGCTTAGAGGCATAATCAATTTAATCAATTGCTTCTATGGTTTCTCTTACACTTTACCTTGAATGTAGCAGGTTCCTCTTTATTTGTCTTATGACCAGTTTTATTATTATTATTTGCACCTACACACTAAATCATAAGGGTGAAACTGATATCTCAATTCTCTAAAGTTCCCAGCATATTCTTCAGTGTTTGAAGTGATTTTCATGAATATGATTAAATTTTTCTTAAGTAAAATAAAATTTAATTGAGGTGCTGGAAATTTGTCAAGAAATATCAAAAACAAATATTTAGATGGAATAATAATACAGAATATAATCTTCTTTTTGTTCAGAAGAATGGACGGCATGCCTGCACAGTAAAAGGCACTTGCTTTCAGAGCCTGGTACCCTGGGTTTGTTTCCCCAGTATCTACATAAAACCAGATGCACAAAGTGGCATATGCATTAGGGGTCTGAAGTGGCAGGAGGCCCCAGGACACTCATCCCACCCACCACCCACCTACAGTCCCTGGAAATAAATAAATAAAAGTTTAAAACTAGAAATGTTTAGAGAGAAATGAGCTACAAATTGATATGAAAACATAAGTAAATTTTTCTTCTTT
The DNA here is from genome assembly GCA_036365145.1 of Orientallactaga sibirica. NCBI lineage: Eukaryota > Metazoa > Chordata > Mammalia > Rodentia > Dipodidae > Orientallactaga > Orientallactaga sibirica. The sequence goes on from JAEOAD010000024.1 coordinate 28,962,406, forward strand.
CTCTTCGTAGCTTCTCATACATTTCATATATGATTACTTAAATATATTCAATATTTAAAAAGCCACTCTTCTTGAAAGAATAATTCCTGCTTTGAAGTGAGACAATTCACCTAGCAACTGACCACTTGATTAAAATTAAATAGGCCTTTTTTAAAGTATTAAAAGATACAATTAATTATCAAGAATGTATCAACAGTCAGGAATATTAAATTGGCCATTCATTTAAAAAGTAGGCCTAGAGATTTACACTCATTTCTTCCAGTTTGAATACTTGGAAAGAAGCAAATCATGCTTTCATACTCAGAAAGCAGCATGCCTGTCTTCTCTGGGAATAAAGGGATTAGCAGATTTCCAGATTGTGATGAGAACTGATGGAGCCTGCCTAGGAATATGTTGGATTTCTATTATTTGTAAGACTTAATGACCTTGAATAAGTTAAAATAGTTGGTGTTACAATGATTGTAGTTCATCCCTTACTCTGGTATTTTTAGGAAGTATGTAGCATGATTGGAATTCTAAAAAAAAAAAAAAAAAAATGTGAATAGCTACTTCACAATTTTAGGAGTTCATAAGAATGAATTAATGCATTTAGAAATTATTGTGTTTTTTTTTCAATAAGCTACTTTTACTGAATCAATTCCATGAGGAAATGTTTCACACAACTGACCACCACTATCTGTGATGACTGAGTAAAATCATTTTGTGATTAATGAGTCCCCATGTAATTCTGGATATAGATATCAGATATACTTGAATGTTTGACGTTCAGTTGTCTGCATCTGTGTATGTGTGTATGTGTGTGAATGTGCATGTGTGTTCGTGTATGGGCACACTAGAGTCTTCCGCTGCTAGAATCAATACTTTTTGCATCTGGCTAACGTGAGCATTGGAGCCTCTTTCCCCACTGAGCCATCTTCCCAGCCTTCTCAGATTATTTTGTTTTGATTCTACAAAGAAACCCAGCTATTCCTATACTGGACATCTACCCTAAAGGTTCCACTCTTCACTGCAGAGATATTTGCTCAGCCATGTATATAGCTGCTCTATTCACAATAGATAAGAATTGGAATCAATCCCGATGCATATCATTTGACAACTGGATAATGAAGATGTGGCACATATACATAAACACATGGACTTCAAACTGATCATGCTATGTGAACACAAACAAGCACCACAAGACAAACAGCACATGTTCTCCTTCATATGTGGTTCCTAACCCAGAACAGCTTCAGTTGCTGGCAACTGGAGGGACAGATGATATGGCTGGAAAGGTTTGGGGGTGGGGGTGGGGAGAAGAACGGGAGGATCAGGGGAGATAAAAAAAAAAAAAAACCACTAAAGCCAAAATGAATTGGTACCATAGAAATCTTCCTCCTGGGGCTGGAGCGATGGCTTAGCAGTTAACACACTTGTCTGCAAAAGCAAAGTACCCAGGTTTGATTCTGCAGGACCCACATAAGCCAGATACACAAGGTGGTGCATGTATATGGACTTCATTTGCTGGGCTACAGTCCCTGGCATGCCCAATATCTCTATCTATCTATCTATCTATCTATCTATCTATCTATCTATCATCTATCTATCTATCATCATTTCTCTATCATCTATCTATCTATCATCTATCTATAGGTTTGATTCTCTCTTAAAGAAATAATAAAATATAATATTTAAAAAAGCAATCTTCCTTGGAGAGCACACTAAAAGATATAACCCTTAATAGGAGTATGGGGAGATCGCACACTAGCCAGGGCCCAGGTAAAATCCCAGAGGAACTGGTGAAATCAGTAAGAGTGGCTGCTCCCAAGACAAGCCTGGCAAATTTCACCAGGATAACGGTAATAGACACCGTGGATACCCAAAAGCACACCAAAGCAGAAATCCAGAAGTTGCTGAGAGCTCAACACTAAAGTACACATAAAACGCACCCACCAAGGCTCACAGAATTTTGTGGAAGATGTGGCAGCATGATTATAAGAGCCATAGGGTGGGAGAGAATATCTAGATTCATTGGCCCCACCCCTCCACACACAATGTTGCTGTTCTCACAACTCATAACTCACAACCCCATGGTGAATACCAGCAATGCTGCTAAGTAGGGCCCTCAATGGAATGGGGCCAGGGAGGAGGGAAATGACAGTAGCAACATTTGATGTGTCCATACAAACTGTCTAGTCATTTAAAAAAAAAAAAAAAAAGCAAGGCATAAGTCTGCAACAAACATCTTTAAATAATAATAATAAAAAAATCTCACCTTTAAAAAGAACTCATTAAGACCTAAATCAATTAAATCAGTTAACACTAACTGTTATTGCTATGACTGTTGCTTCTTTAGAGATAACATTTTCACTATGTAGCCCAAATTGACCCCAATCTCATGATCCTCCTATTGCAACCTTCTGGTTTTTGGGGGACTACAAGGGAGCATCTTCACATTTTGGTATATATCAGTGACTATTTAGCTATTTGTTTAAACTATTTGTTTCCGTGTGTGTGTGTGTGTCTGTGTATGTGTGTGTGTCTGTGTGTGTGTGTGTGTGTCTCTCTCTCTCTCTGTGTAACTTATTGTGTACTGATTTCCTCTGCATTCACACCAGATCTGGATAGAGAGACTAAACCTAAAAATTTTCAGGCAATAAAAAAACTCCCTTGTCAAGAAACTCTCTAAACTTAAGATTCCCGGGGCCCTTTCTCAAAGTTGTGCAAACAGAAAACGGTTATCAGGGAGAAGAGGCTGTCCAATGTGCCAAAGCCATCAGCAAGTCATGCATTGAGGTCCTCAGCTTTTATGAGTTGTCACCCATATCAGGCTGGGATTCCCAGCGATGCAGCTGCCTTTGGTTAATCTCAGATCCTCCAGATGACCCTAATAAAAACATAGTGGTTCAACAATCTGGAGTTTGTTGATTTATTCTGTCATGGATGCCTTATCTGGGGTGAATAAGTGTGTATTCTTATCTCTCACATGTGTCTGTGTTAAGAAGACACGCAAAAAGAAAACCTTTTAAAAATATGTTTTATTTCACTTATTCATTTGAGACAGAGAGAGACAATAGCACACCAGGGCCCGTAGTCATTGCAAATGAACTGCAGATGCATGTGCCACCTTATACATCTGGCTTACATGGGTACTGGGGAATTGAACCTGAGTCCTTAGGCTTCACAGGCAAGTGTCTTAACCACTAAGCCATGTCTCTACCCCAAGAGAAAGTTTCATAAGAAAAAAAAAAAATCCTCTTACAATACAATGACTGAGGTGAATTCAAATTTTCTTTCTATAGGCATATGTAATAATAGGAGTGGAAGAATAGTAGCTGAACCAGCATTCATATTTAGAAATTTTGAAAAGGTTTCTATAGGATAGCTGACCTTTCAACAATCAACTCTCAAAGTCTCTAAGGTTCTATTCCATCTCAAGTCTTACCCTGAGATTTAAATCCACTGCCCTGACCATCCCAAGGTCAGGAATCTCTGGTTCATGTTAGGTAAGTCACAGTTATAAATGGTTCTTAGGCAAGTCCTTCATGACCATACCAAAGTTTACTATGATGGACCTCACTCCTAGGATTCCCAAACCTGACATCTCACAGGAGCCTGAGGCCTTCGAGGCTACTTGGTGACATGGATGTTGCTGTCTCCCTTAGTCTTCAATTTTACCCACTAAAGATCTAGGGAAAGAATTTACAATGTGCTTGTCTTAGCACCTCTAAATTCAAACATACATATGAACAGTCAAGCAGCCATATTTTGCACACTGAGAGAAAGAAGGAAGAATGAGTTTGTTAACTGACAATGTATTCTGTATTCACTACTTCCAACATGTGGGTTTTGTGTACTTTACTCTTTACAAAGGAGAGTTATTTTGAAAATATAGATCAGTGATGGGTGAAGGACTTTTGTTTAAAGAAAATGTAGATCAATGAAATCAGGTTTGTTCAAATATTACTAGAACTCACAGCCAAAATTTAATTTGAGTGTCAATAATGAAAGTTCACCAGCTATATGAATTCACACTATTTCTAATTATGTTTGATTTATATGAAATGGTGGTATATTCTGTTTTGATGTAATTAGTGAATATAGTCAGAGGTATTTTATCATTTTAGTGCATGATTAAATAATGTACTCATCTTCTTACTTATTGTTATATCAACCCAACTATATACATTCCATCATGTTATTCATTTTACTCTCCAAATTATGTATCATTGTAATATTCAGAAATTATATTTCTTATGCATAAAGTACTGAAATAAGATATTATGGTCAAAGCTGAATTAGTCATTTGATTTATTTCAGCTCTGACCTGAGCTGGATTGACAGCTGACTTAGGGCCAGTCCAGACTCTCCTCCATAGTACCCTCAAACTGTCGGCTCCTTTTTTCAGTGGATTATGTGATGCGAATGACCACATAATGATGTCAACATTTGCAGTCCACTTTCTAAGAATTACATTGGTATATTTCCCTCAACTGCTTCATTTCTAATAAAATTTATGTCAAATCCTATATTCACTCATAATTTTTGTTTGAATTCTTATTGGGTTATTAGTATATGACATTACTATTTTATTATTAGTAATGTATGTAAATTGATAGCTCATCAAATGTGTATGCATTAACATAATAGTACTAAAATAAACATCACACACACACACACACACACACACACACACACAAATATTTCTGTAATGATAACAGTTTTCTATAGACCATATTTTATTGAAATTTAATTTTACCCAACATTTTTAAAGATTTTATAACATTCATTGCATTGAGACACATTGTGTTCATATCACTATACTCTTGTTTAAAGTTGTATTTAAATGTTAGGAAAAAAAATGCTGGAGTAGGGACAGAGAGATGGTTTAGAGGTTAAGGCACTTGCTGGCAAAGCCAAAGGACCCAGGTTCGATACCCTAAGTGCCCATGAAAAGACAGATATACAAACGCATGTGTCTGGAATTTGTTTTCAGTGGCTAGAGGCCCTAGTGCACACATTCTTTCTCTCCCTCTTTCTCTCTTTCTTAAAATACTAAAAAAAAAAATTAAATATTGGAGTAAAGACCTCCAAAAAATTATCTGACCCTGAAATCAATGAAAATTATTGACAATTAATTTCTAAACTATAAAATAAACCAAAGGCTTTTATGAGACTACAGAACATTTTTTTTTTAATTAATGGATATCATTTAAACCAATGAAACTTGTCTTCTCTTAACAACCTGAGCTATGTTGCAAACAAAGGTTGAGTTATAAGAAAACTAATTTTCTGGAACAGCAGTAAGTAGAATAGATGGCTGTGTTCTTCAAAGACTCATTTACCATTCTTGAAGAAATCAAAGAGTACACTAAATATCACCAACACTTATTAGAGGGTCTTATTTTTAGTGTGCTTATCTTTGGTCCATACTGTAGCCTTTCTCTTAGTCACTGCACCAAGTGGTTGCAGACGATAACATTCCCTCAGGTTATTTCTTACGATACCACACAAGAGCTTTAAGGTATGTTCACACAAATTCTATTTCTGAGAGAAATAAACTATACTTGAGGGCTAGATAGAATGAGGAAGCACGGAATATGAAGGGTAGAAGGAATGTTGTAGGTATTTCCTGCGCTCATCTTCATGTGCACCTCACCCTGACAGAATTCTCTCATTATATATATATATTATATATATATATATATATATATATATATGTGTGTGTGTGTGTGTGTGTGTGTGTGTTGTGTGTGTGTGCATAGAGAGAGAGAGAGAGAGAGAGAGAGAGAGAGAGACTCTTACCACTGTACAGGAACTTTAGATGCAAGCACCACACTGTGTATCTGGCTTTATGTGGTCACTGGGAAATCTAACCCAGGCACACAGGTTTTTCAAGCAGCGCCTTTAATCTCTGAGCTATCTTCCCAGTGGTCCTAATACTATTAAAGGCAGTTACTGGGCTGGAGAGATGGCTTATCGATTAAGCACTTGCCTGTGAAGCCTAAGGACCCCAGTTCAAGGCTCGATTCCCCAGAACACACATAATCCAGATGCACAAGGAGGTGCATGCATCTGGAGTTCATTTGTAGTGGCTGGAAGCCCTGCTGTGCCCATTCTCTATCTCTCTGCTTCTTTCTCTCTCTGTCTGTTGCTCTCAAATAAGTAAATGAAGATAAGCAAAGATAAGTTAAAGGCAGTTGCTATAGAGTAGATAAGTAGACATTGATTAGAAATTAATTAGTGTTCTTGATTTTAACAATGAGAGTCCTGTGACTAATGTGTTAAACAGGAGGCAGAGAGTTACAAAGGACAGAGACACTCAGAACATACAAAAGGACTGGAGTGAACAAAAATTCAACATTTTTCTGTCCTGTCAACTACTTTCTTTATGGTCCGATCTGAGTTCAGAAACTGCACCAATTTTAGACCCCACTTTGGGCTTTATGGTTGCAAAAACATAATGGAGTTGAAAACAGCCAATGAAAATCACAAACCCATAAAGTGGCCAGATGTAATGGCTACAGAACTCAAGTCCTTGCTCCAACAGACTTTGTACAAAGCAGCTAGCTGTGGTCATTTCCCTCTTGTGTCTTGGTAACTCAGGAGCTAAGCATTATGAAAATGTGATTATCAGAAAGCTAAGGACACACAGCTAGCACACTGCTCAGGCAAGACTGGAACCCCAGTATTCCCCAGGCTTAGTAAGCAAGTAAGTGTGATCACACTTACCAATGCAAGCTGCAATGACATAGGTCATTTGAAGGAATGTAACATGAAAATAATTTGTAGTTGTTCAGAAAGTAGAGCTAGAGGTAAATTAGTTTACCCTTTCAATCTAAAGTGAATTCCGTTTCATTTAACATTTTAGGTAAGGGTTCCTTCACTGGAATGTATGTTAGGTGGAGGTCCATGGAAGGAATTTAGCATATATGCTTTTAGTACTTCTGTAAATGCATTTTTTTCTATTTCAATCAACTCACAGATATCACTTAATGCTATTTATTTCTACATCTCATATTTTATAATTTGCCTTCATCCTATGATTTGTTATTTTTATAATATAATAATTATACCTCCAAGTTAAAAATGAATGGTCTTCCAGAAATTATGAAGGTATATTTATGAACTCTCCCTTATAATTTCTAGATAAATTAAATTTGACCTTTATAACAAGTCAGTATGTTAATATATTGGCAAGACATCTTCAAAAATGTCCTAATTAGAATATGAAGACAGAAATAAATTGCATATTTTGCTTGAATTAACATCTAATTTTTATTTTATTTTAATTCATAGATGCACTGAATCTACAAATTATAATTTTATTTCTTTTAATACTTGATATTAATTTACCTTCATATCTTTATATTATGATTTTTGGTGAATAATATACCAATCTCACACTGAATGTGAGCATTTGTCAAGATACAATTCATAATCAAAATTTAAAAGTACCTGGAGAAGTCAGTTGGCCCATCAATTGAGACTCAAAAGACAAAAAAAAAAAAAAAAAAGAATTTGTACTAAATTTTAAAACTTGAATATAAAGGAATATAATAACTACTTTATAATAATGGTAATAGTGGTCATGCTATGAAAATGAATATGTTGATTCACTGCAGTGACAAAATATAATAAACATTTATGTAAGGAATATTTGTCTTATTTATTTACCATTATAGCCAAAAAAGACAATATAATACATAAAATCAAGGCAGAAACTATGTGGTTAGATTTCACAAAACCATTATATGTCTAGCAAAAATTTAAGAAAAAGTGGGCTGGAGAGATTGCTTGGTGGTTAACGCATTGTGTGCAAAGTGAAGGGACCCAAGTTCAATTCCCTATTACTTACTTAAAACCAGATTCACAATGTGGCATACGCATCTAGAGTTTGTTTGCAGTGGCTAGAGTCTCTAGTGGCCCCATTCCTTCTATCTGCCTCTTTCTCTACCCCCCCCCATCAAATAAATAAAAAAAAAAATGTAAAACAATACTATGAAGAAAATTCTGGTTTTTGAAGTGTTAAAATTGCTGAGCAAATGTTTGAATATTTGTGTATTTGTGACTGTAAGATTCAAATGCTGTCAAAATCCTGATATCTAATATAAATATAAATATATGTATATATAGGGGTGTGTGTGTGTGTGTGTGTGTGTGTGTGTGTGTGTGTAGATGAAATACCAGGTGGGCATGGCAGCTTCATCCTAATCCCAGCACTCAGGACATAGAGACAAGTATTCTTGCCCAAACTGGATAGCTAGATGAGCCAAATTGGCAAGATCTGTCTCAAATGAGAGACTCTGTAACCACAAATAAGATAGAGCATGATCAGAGAAGACAACCAATGTGTGTGTAGGCACACCCATGCACCCACACACATATGCACATGAAGTCACATCACATGCAGAGGCAAAAATTCTCACACATATTTTAAATTTTAACTAACTGAACTCAGATCAGAATCTGGATGAGAAATTTGTACTTATATTAAATTTTATGACAAGATTTATATTTTAAACAAAATGTTATTCATTTAAAATACATTTTTTGCATAAAGGGTTTTAACAAGCTAAAATATTGATCCTTCAGCAGGCCCACAGAGGGAACACCTGAACCACAGGAAACCAGGGGAAACACAAGGTAAAATACTATAGATTATGCTGTTTTTCTTCAGAGACAAGATCTGTAAATGAACTTATACAGCCAGGTGCAATTTTGCTGAGAAGCAGGTTATATCTCTCCAGGGTTTATCCACTGAGAATTTTACTCTGCTACAGATACACTGGTTTAGCCATGTTTATTTCTGCTCATCTGGAACCATCCTAGGTGCCCATTGACTGATAAGTGTAGCTGAGGCACATAGCCACAATGTTTTGTTTTGTTTTTCAGCTGTAAAGAATGAGATCATCATAGGTTGAAGGGGATAAGCATTGCTAATTTTGAGAGATTTTGGTGGGTGATGGGTTTAGCCTGTTTTGGCCCATAACTAATGGGAACTTCTTTTTGGTGACCATAATGTTGTTCTGCATAGGACCTTCAGAAAACTCAGTTTCCAGTTACAGCTATGGGTTCCTTTCCAATGAACAGATCTCTTAACCAGTCAGAAAGCCATTGGTCACCCACCTAGCCTGGGTGCCCCTATTGCACAGGTGTGTACATCTTGTCAGGTTGTTTGCTTTCATATCACAGGGTCCCCTGCTTAATTACAGCATTGTTGGCCATTTACCCCAGCAGGTCATGTATTGCTTTCCAGCACTGTACCGGCTAACTATCTGGGAACTAGTTTCCTTCCAGATTCCATTTGGATCACTAGATGTTCTGTGTCCATAGCACGTGGTGTCTTTAGCAATAGGGTCTTACCTTTTACCTCAGGCAGGTAATCAAGTACTTTAAGCCTTATCTTGTTTTGAGGACCTTGTAGTTCTCTCCAATCCACCGCTCAATATGGGTTATAACCAAGTTATGGTACTGGGAGTTACAAGTCTGAGTCACAAGTTTTAGAGATAGACTTCACCCACCCTCTTCAGGGCCCTGCCATGTATAGAAAAAAATGAAAGAAGATAATCTCTTCTCACTGTGCACAAAAATCAACTCCAAGTTGATTAAAGACCTCAACATAAGACTTTAAACACTTGCAGACTGTAAGAAAAAATAGGGGAATTCCCCATGATATCAGATTGGGAAAAATCTTCCTGAATAAAGGAAGGAGCTGACTGGGGCAGGAATAGGGGAATGTGGAGGTGGCCTGAGGCCTGGCTTGGATCCAATAAGCAGAGTTGGATGAGGCTGGACCTTGTGTTCACTTGGGCCTCCCTGATCCCAGCGAGCTCTTCCCTAGCATTTACCAGTCCCCAGTGAGCATTTCTCCAGCTTCAACCTGCCCCCAGGTAGCATGTTTCCCAGTCGTTTCCTTCTTTCTTTTGAACAAAGTCTCTGAGAACTCTGAAAAATAATATTGTATTATGCCCTATTGTAACTGAAGAGGATCCTCTCATGTATTCATAGATTCCCATATTAGTTATCAGTTCTCTATCAGGATATCCTTATTCACTTTGTTACTGACTTCTCACTTAGCAGAGATCATTTCACTGAACTCTATTCTCTTACTCACCTGGGTTTTCTCAGTTTTCTATATGTGTACTGTTGTCTGTTAACTGCCAAATTTCCCTCCTAGGTGTCTGTGTTTGAAAAAATGGTCTAGAGTGGGTTTGAGAAGGTCATGAATCCTTTACAAGGTGGATCCTTTCCAGAGAAAGTAGATCACCAGGGGTAGGGCTTGAGGTTTTAAAGTCAAACCCAGGTTTTTGTTCTCTGCTTCCTCTCTGCTAATGCCACAATGTGATGCCGGTTTCCTGTGTGTACCATGCTTTCCTGGCCATGATGGACTGACTCTACCCTCTGGACCAATAGGCTAAAATAAAACCTTTCCTTCCCTATGTTGCTTTTGATCTTGTATTTGTTCAGAGCAGTGATAAAATAATAGTCCCACAGTGCCAGTGTTCAGAAATTCTTATGTATGGTTTAAGGGTAAACTTTATCCATCTTGAAGCTATTTTAAAAATTTAACAAGAAGCACTGTTTTTGCATGGTGAATTTAGACCCATGTCTGCATTCTTACAGTTCTCACTGTCTCTCAGATGGAGCAGGCTGTGTTTAGGAATGTCAGACATGAAACAGTTTATTCAGTGTTCCATTTCCCCTCTCTCTAACACATTGGCACCATGTAAATCAAGGGTATGGTGGTCTTTCTGGGTACTTTAAATTTTATATTTGGGCTTACAGTCATACAGATAATTTGGTTTCATTATGTTATTTTTAGAACATACTTTTTAAAGATTTTATTTTTATTTATTTATTTGAGACAGAGAGAGAATGAAGAGAGTTTAGAATGGGCACCCCAGGGCCTTGAGCTAGTGCAGAAGAAATCCAGAAGCATGTGCCACCATGTGCATCTGGCTTACATGGGCATTGGAGAATAGAACCTGAGTTCCTTAGACTTCACAGCCATGTGCCTTAACTGCCAAGCTATTTCTCCAGCCCTCACTATGTTAATTTTTTATATTTCCTCTTTCATCTCTCCCTTCATATCTCCCACATTCTCTATTTCACTTTCAGGTCAGATCTGACATTTGTCCTTTCCTTTAACCACTTCCTGTATCATGGTCTTTAAAGCTTTGGGATGTTTGAATCTTTGAGAGGTTGGCACAGACAGATATTTTAAGTGATTTACCTATATATGTAGTAGATGATCTTCAATATTTCCCACAATATTTCCCATGGACAGGATCACAGGAAGTCTGGAAATCCATTTTTCATTTTTCTACTTTTCCTTCTGCTCAAAAACTGAACAATAGTTTTAGATATGTGGGTATACACACATGCATACATGCATATATATGCACATATATAATTTATCATTCAATTTTATGTACTTTTTATTTCAGCATCAGAATCACATTTCATGATGTAGCTTTTAGTTCAAACATTAAGAATTATTAAATTATGTTAAACATAATATTTGGCCTTTTAATTTAAAAAATCAGACTATGGCTTAGCTTTATATTCCTGTTTCACTAGTAAAAAGTTGAGATGACTTTTACTTTATTTTATTAGAAACTTTGAATGGACACATCATGGGTCGGCACCATCCATTTCCCTCCTCCCTGCCACCATTCCACAGAGGGTCCTCCTTTGTAGGAGTTCAGTTTTTCATCGAGCCATGGGTTATGAGTTGTGAGAGCTGCAGTCAGTCATTTTTTTTTTTTTTTTGGTGGGGAGGGTCAATGTCTCTGGATATTCCCTCCCACACTATGTCTCTCAAAACCTTTCTTCCTCCTCATCAGCAAATTCCCTGAGCCATGGTGGGTGTGAGTACCCTCAATTTCTTTCTCCATTACTGTCAAGGCTCACCATGGAACCAGTAATCTTGTTCATCTCACCAATTTTCTGTGGTTTCACCTGACAGGCAGTGAGCTATCTATTCTTGTGTTATTGATAGATTTTTGGTTGTCCTTGGTTCTCACTGCCTTCTGATAAAGAAAAAATATATTCCCCAATGGAAAGTGAGAGTAGCGTATGTCAAAGGGGGTAAGTATTGTTAATTTAGAGATACAGAAGACTAGTAAGAGCTTCTTGTTAGATCGTTGGGGTCCATAATCTTGGACAAAATCACGAGATTCTGACTTGATTCCCAATAGCAGCTATGATTTTCTTTTTGTTGTTGTTTGTTTCTTTGTTTTCCACTGTGCTGACACTTAGCCAATCAGAAAGCCATTAGTTATCCACCAAAGCTGGGTTCCACCAGTGAACAGGTGTGTACGTCTTGTCAGGATGGTTGCTTCCATATATCACAACGTTGTGGGCCATTTTCTCCCAGCAGCTCATGTAACGCTTTCCACCACTATACAGGCTAACCATCTGAGAACTGTCTTCCTTCCAGATTCCACTTAGATCATTCAATGTTCTGTGTCTGTAGCATGTGTCTGCATCATGTGGTATCTTTAGCAATAGGGTCTTCCCATTTGCCTTAAGCAGGTAATCAAGTGCTTTGACAGAAACCTGTCTTGTTTTGAGGATCTCATATGTCTCTCTGATCAATAGCTCAATGTGGGTTGTTTCCAATTTCTGGAACAGCCAAATATTTTAGGGTTAGGCTTCATCCCACCCTCTCAGAACCCTTCTTACCAGGTGATCTTCTCATATTCCTAGTGAGGTTATATATTTTAATCTGGTGTCCAGGAGGAAGGATTCTATAGTACCTATTCATTTTGGATTTAGTTTTGTGAATATCTTCCCCCACTCTCCTATTCCCCTTCCCTGAAATCCTTACATCCCTTTTATCTGTCCCTTGAGTTTCCTGTCAGGTCTGCTTACAACTCAAGCAGTTCCAGGTGACGAACCACAGATAAGGGAGAACATATGGCATTTGCTTTTCATTCTTTGTGTATTTATACTTAAAAAAACCCAAAGTATCCACTTTTAAGTGCATGCCATTACCAGGGAAGATGACTATAATGTGCTATATAAAAATATTTTTTCATTAAAATGTACTAAAAGTAGAAAAATTATTGTTTATGTTTGCTATGTTATAAATTAGGTATTTTAGTGCAGTTAATTGCACAGTTTTAAATCCATAAGTTAAATTTGTAAAGATAAAATATTCAAATATTTAACTTTCATACTTAAAATATCTATAATATTAAGAGCTCATCTTTCCATTCTTTGTACAAAGAATTCTGTTGCCTAGTGATAAAAAAAAAAACTTAACTTTCAAAAGATACTGTAATTGAATAAATTCTCATGCATTAGCTGATAGAAGTCAAATTTTCTATCTTTGTGCTTTTAAAGAGATTTTATAAAAGCCTAATTATTTTAATTCGCAATTTCTATCTTCCATTATAAGTATTTGACTTGTTAGCTACTGATTAAACCTTTAGATCTTCACATTTGATGAGGTTCTATTGAAATACATTAAGAACACATTGAAAATGTACCTGACAATGAGGGGGTGACCAGGTCTGTCAGAACTGGAGCAACTGAAAGTCTTAGAAATTCACTAGTGGAGGGATTATCCCATAGAAATCAACTTTCATTCAAGGATTTTAATGTTTCACATATAAGTTACTTGATAGAAAAATGTTATTTTTAATTTGTGAAAACTGATTTTAATGACCTCAAATTCTGCTACTGAAAATAACAAGCTTGATTAATATTTTGGTAGGGCAAGGTGGAAAAGCAGTACATTTAATCATCACCTTAGAAAGCAATATTACCCCCAATAAATAGTGCATATTTTACTTTAATAAAAGTATAAATATCACTCCAGAAATGATTTGAAAAGATGACCAATGTAATATCCTCATCAGGTATGGATAAAGAAGATAAATCTAAGAAAGAGCAAGTGATTATTTTTTATTAATGGATGATATAAAATTAAAGAACAAGGCATTTGATAAAGGCTTGTCCTGCATCAATATATGATAAGTTGAATCATAGAATTTTACTATAGAAATATTGACAAATAACAATATGTTGGTACTTTTTACAGTTTTAAATTATAATTAAATACATGAGTAATTGGATAGACATTGATTTTTAATAATTTATATTTATAAGCATATTTTGGGAGAAGCTCACCAAAAACTGTGGCCATTGTTAGAGAAATATGGCTGGGTATACAAAATAATCCTGAAACCTCTGGGTACTTATAATTTACAGATTTTTCAACAGAGATAACTTTTCTCATTCTGCTTTGTCACAATCCAACTGAAGTATGCATATTTCATTTTCTTAATCTTTCATTTTAAGGCCAACTTTTTCACTATTTAATCATTTTTCTGCATTTTCTTCAAAGTTCTTTTGGTTTGTCAGCACTTTTATGACACTGAAGTGTTTCCAACTGAAAACACCATTACAGATGTTTGACTTTATCAGCTTTTTTTTGTTTATGACTTACTTTTCACCTGTCACAAAAAAAAATAATAGAAAGTTGATATAAGAGGAAATTTTCATTGTATAGTATGGTATAATTTTACATAGATGAATGAGCTCTTTCCCCCAGTGAAATATGTAATTATAGCAAATGCACTTTAGAAAATTATCATAATGTATATGATTGCCCCAATCTGTCATATTTCATATATTATTCAGATGTTTGGTTTCAGACAGTATACACTGATTGCTATCAGTTAAGAGTTAAAGTGCAATGCTACAAATTTAAGCTTTGCAAGTTACCTCCAAAAGTTTCACAATTAAAAGTATAACTTCCCCTTAAGGTTCAATGATAATTGATTATTGAAAGGCTGGAAAGCCTGAAGCTATCACACAGTAGGAACTATTGTAATTAGAAATTAAGCATTTAGATGACACCTGGATCCAATTGTTAGCAAACTACTAACCAGGAATGTATGATAAAAATAGAAGCAAAATAAAAGAGTTTTGTAAAATTAAGTTCAGAGAATGAGGTATGAAAATTGACTAATAGGTAACTTTGGATATCCCGATAAACATTAGAGGATGAGGGAGGCTTTATGAGAAACAGAGGAGAGACAGAGGAAATGAATGAATACATTAGGAAAATTTCCCTCTGTCTCCATAGGTAGTCTCTGAACATTCTAGAATATTTCTGAATCACAATCCTATCAATTAAGGTTACATCAGTTATAAAATAGAAGGATGAGCATGGCGGTGCATGCCTTTAATCCCAGCACTTGGGAGGCAAAAGTCGGAGGATCACCATTATATCGAGGCTAACCTCATAGTACATAATGAATTTCAGGACAGCCTGTGATAGACCCTATCTTGAAAAATTGAAATTAAAATTAAATAAGAAGGTGGCAGGTGAGCTAGTTCAGTGGCTACAAAAGCCTAAGTTTGATCGACAGCACCCACACAAAAAGCCTGTAACCCCAGTGGCTGGCAGAGAGGATGGGAAGATCAATAGGGCTCACTGGTGATCAAATCTGAAAGAAAAACAACAAGCCAAAGAAAGATACAGTGCTGAAAAGAAGGGATGGAGGAGTACCCAGCTCTGAAACATCTCTGTCAAACCCTCCAAGGCTCAGGCCCCATTGCAGAAGAGGGGGCGGATAGAATGGAAGAGCCAAAGAAAGGATATGACTCCTTACGATGCAACTGCCCAGACAGAAATTGGCCTCGATATCCATGACCTTACAGTGCCTAGCAATACCTTCGCAAGACCCTCATAATAGAAGAAAAAGATGATGACATCAAATTAAAAGAGAGACTAATGTAGAGAGGGAGGGGATACCACAGAGATTGGAGTTCTAAAGGGGAATGGGGGGAGGGGAGGGAAATACCATATGGTTTTTGTATGTAAGTATAGAAGTTGTCAATAAAATAAAGTGCTGGGACTCTGTGTTGCTAGGCATATAATGGGATGTATATGTAGAATGAGTAATTCATGAATAGAGAGTCTGTCGATAATAAACCCCAGCATGAAAATATTGGAGTAATAAAGAGATATATGTCTAATCACATTAACATTGAGGTAATATTTTCTGATACATTCTAAAAAATAAATACTAGAAATATGTTATAAACATATTTATTTAAATGATGAGGCTGGGTATGGTGGCACACACCTTTAATACCAGCATTTGGAATGCAGAGGTAGGAGAATCACCATGAGTTTGAGGCCACCCTGAGAGTACATAGTGAATTCCATGGGCTGGAGTGAGACCCTACCTTGAAAAAAACAAAGTAATAATAATAATAATAATAATAATAATAATAATAATAATAATAATAATAATATAAAATAAATGAATAACACATTTTTTAATCTGGGACTGGAAGATGGCTTAGTGAGTAAGGTGTTTACCTGCAAGCTAAAGACTCAGGTTCAATTACCCAGTACCCATATAAGCCAGATGCACATGGTAGTACATGTGTCTGTAGTTTGTTTGCAGTGGCTGGATTCTCTCACAATATCTGCCTATTTCTCTCTTTGTCTCTCCAAATAATAAAATAAAATAAAATAAAATAAAATAAAATAAAATAAAATAAAATAAAATAAAATAAAATAAAATAAAATAAAATAAAATAAAATAATAAAATAAGATAAAAAATGATAGATTACAAACCTGAGCTAAAAGGTAAGACCCTACTGTTAAAGACACCATATGCTACCACATAGAACACCATGGAGAGACATGGTTAGAATCCAGAAGAGAGCCAGTCCCCAGAGAGTTACCCCATCTAGTGATGGAAAGCACTACATGAGCTACTGGGGAAAGTGGCCAACAATGGTGTGAGCATACGAGGATCTAAGCTACTCAGTAGCAACCAGCCTAACAAGAAGTACACACCAGTGCAATGGTGGCACACAGCCTTTGTGGGTAACCAATGGCTTTCTGATTGGCTCAGAAATGTGGTCATTGGAAAGCAATCCATATCTGGAACTGGGAACTAGGTATGAATCCTGTGGAGACAAAGATTATGTTTTTCAATGACAAGCTCACACTAGTCTTTGGCTAAAAGTGTGGCTACATCCATTAAACTCTCCCTAAATTAATAACACCCAATTTAATCTATGCTGATTTAACTATTTCTTGAAGAATCTGTTTTTCTTTTTCAGAGGGTAGTGAGACCTGAGGAGATAAATTACCCCTCACACCTCAGTCAAGCCCCAGGTGAAACCAGAGAGGAAATGGGTTGATAAGCAAGAGTTCAGATTCCATGGTGAGCCTGACAAGCAGCATCAGGGTGAAGGAGACAGATGCTGAGGATACTCAACACATACCAAAACAAAAATCCAGAGGAACCTAAGAGCTCATCACTGAAGTAGACTTTAAACACACCCACCAAGACTACAAGAATTTTTTGGAATAGGGAGCAGAAAGACTGTAAGAACCACATGTTGGGATGTCATCCCAGAGTCATTGCCTCCCCTCATCCTACCAGAACTAAGTCAGAGCAGATAAATCTCCTACACAAAACTATTATGTCCATTAAGAGTGAAAGTATAATCAAAAACCTCCTCAAAGAGCCGGGCGTGGTGGTGCACGCCTTTAATCCCAGCACTCGGGAGGCAGAGGTAGGAGGATAGACGAGAGTTCGAGGCCACCCTGAGACTACATAGTTAATTCCAGGTCAGCCTGGACCACAGTGAGACCCTACCTCAAAAAAACAAACAAAAAAAAAAAAAAAAAAAAAAAAAAAAAAAAAAAAAAAAAACCTCCTCAAAGAAAAAGTCCAGGACCTGATGGATTCTCAGGCAAATTCCACCAAACTTCATGGAAGAACTGAAACCACTTTTTCTCAAGCTATTTCAAACAATCAGAGAATGGGGAACCATTGCTGACACCTTCTATGGAGCTAGCGTCACCCTAGTTTCAAAACCAAACAGAGATACGAGAAACCTATAGACCTATATCCCGGAGAGCTTATATGCAAAAATCCTGAACAAAATCCTTGCAAATTATTCAGCACACATAAAAATTATCCACTTCGATGAAGCCTGCTCCATCATAAGGATACAGGGATGGTTTAACATAGGGAATTCGATTAACATAATATACCACATGATTAAATTTAAGCACAAGGACCACATGGTCAGCAGATGCAAAACAGATCTTTGATAAAATGCAACATCAGTGCTGGCAGGGATGTGAGGAAAGAGGAAACCTCATCCATTGCTGAAAATTCACTATGGAAATCATTCTAGAGACTCCTGTAAGAGATTAAAGCAGAGCTACTGTTGCAGTAAGGTTCACATTGCTGCCAGAAATCACTCGACCTAGGGCATACTGGGGGGGGGTATTTTGGCTTAAAGACTTCAGGGGAAGCTCCATGATGGCAGGGGAAAATGATGGCATGAACAGAAGATGGACATTACCCCCTCACCAACATAAGGTGGACAATAGCTACAAGAGAGTGTGCCAAACACTGACATTGGAAAACTGGCTATACACCCATAAGCCATCCCCCAACAATACACCACCTCCATTAGGTGTGAATTTCCAAATCCCCATCAGTTGGGAACCTAGAGTTCAGAACACCTAAGTTTATGAGAGACACCTGAATCAAACCACCACAGCTACCAAATGAACATCTACCCTATAGACTCCACTCTTCACTGTAGAGATAGTTGTTCAACCTTGTATATAGCTGCTCAATTCACTATAACCAATATTTGGATTCCACCCAGATACTCATCGTTTGATGATTGTATAATGAAGATGTGGTACATATACACAATGGAATTCTCCACAGTAAGGAAAAATGCAATTGAGAAATCTGTAGGAAAATAGATTAGAACAGATTATACTAAGCAAACTCACACAAGCACAGAAAGACAAACACCACATGATCTCCCTTAACTGTGGTTCCTAAGCTGGAATAGCTTGAGTTGCAAGCATACCTAACAGGGAACTTGAGGGACAGATAGTAGAGATGGAAGTATTTATGGAGAGCAGAAGGGTATGATTGGGGAGATACACAAAAAGCTAAAGCCCAAAGGAATTGATACATTATAAACCTTCCTCCTGGAGAGCAGACTGAAAGATATATTCTTCCAGAGGAGTATGTGGGGATCATCTGATAAGAAAGTTCCTGGAGAGGGTGGGATGAAGTCTAACCCTTACACATTTAATTCCTGGCCATTTTGCTCCCATTACCAGAAATTGGTTACAAACCACATTGAGCTGTTGATCAGAGACCTATGAGGTTCTCAAAATAAGAAAGGCTTCTGTCAGAACACCTGATTACCTGTCTGATGTAAAAGGTAAGAGCTATTGCTGAAGATAACACATGCTGCTGAAACAGAACAATGAGAGATCTGGCTGGATTTTGGAAGGAAGCCAGAGCCCTGATGGTCTGTCCATATAGTGCTGGAAAGTGTCTTATGAGCTGCTGGGAGAAAATGGCCAACAGCATTGTATGCTAGCAGGGAATGTTGCTATATGAAAGCAGCCAGACTAACAAGATGCACTCACCTAGGCAATGGTGACACCCAGACTAGGTGGGTAACCAATAGCTCTTTGATTGGTCAAGAGATCAGCTCAGTCAAAAGGGAACCCATAGTGAGAACTGGAAATCAAATCAGAATCCTATAGAGACCAAGATTTTGGACTCCAAAGAAAATTTCCCAGCAGTCTTTGGTCTAAAGAGAGGCTACAGTGCTGAAGAGATGGGTTAGTGGTTAATATACTTGCCTATGAAACCTAAAGGAACGAGGTTTGATTCCACAGTACCCAAGTAAATGAGATATCCAAAATGGCCCATTCATCTAGAGTTTGTAGTGGCTGGAGGCCCTGGTGTGTCCATTGTCTCTCTCTCTCTCTCTCTTCACTGTAAATGTACTACCTGGAAGATATTAGACAAAGTCTTTTACAATAGGATGTATGTAAATACACCCTAAAATGCGTCAGATACTCACGACTCTATAAGCACTAATATTTACCATAGAAAATACACAAGCCATCAACAATAACAAAAAAAATCTCTGAATACATTGTTTTTGAGTAATCCCCTCTGAAGATACTGAAGATATGTAGCAAGGATGTGATATTTTCATTTTACAGATAGTTCATTTTCCTTCAGAAATGTCCTGCATAAAGAGTAAAGGTGGAAAAAAGAAGCTGTTAGCCAGCAAAGAAGGGTTAAATGAGAATGATTTCCAAGAATAGATTGATAGAAGCACTTTTAATATCAATCAAATAGAAAATAACTCCATGTCAGCGATGACTGTTGGTGGCTGTGGTTTGACAAGGATAAGGTGGCAACAAATGAAGTTTTGTACGGTGAAATTCACTTTCTATTGGAAATTGTGATAAATTCTCTTTGTCCGTTTTGCAAGATTTCATCTGTGTCTTTCTACACATTTATTTAGTCTTTGTGCCTTACTATACCAGAGATAATTATTTGTGGTCCCTCAAATAGTGACTTTGTCAGACAAACAACAAATTCTATTGGAAATCTAAACTTACCTTGCATTGTATTTAATTTTCCTACATCCTCATGGTAAACTTCTACATATGAGGAATGTTTAGTGCCAATCAAAACTACATTCTACTCTGGTTTAATTCATGGGGTTGGGTATTTACAATAATAACCTATGTAGCCAAGGCTTGGCTGGGACTTGTTTTGTGGCTTAGAAGGTCTTTGAAGTCATGATGTTTCTTGGCTTAGCTCCAAACTGCTGGGGTTACTGGCATGTGCCAACACTCCTGGCTTATATTTCAATCATAAAATTTCAAATGTTTAGATACTTGATATTGTCAGTATATTATTAAAACACCATGTTTGCCTTCAATTAGAAATGTTTCATTTTGCATATTTAAAGTATGATTCTGACTTAACTTATGCTTGTCCATGAATAATGAATGCTTCCAGCAAATTTCTCATATTTACTAACATTGAGGTTACCATCAATATTGTAATGAGAACTATAACAGTGAGAAGATAAAACATGGGAGAATGAGGAACCTATCTCCATAAAATGTTTACCAGGCTTGGAGAGAATAAAAACCACACATCTGGAGACAATTGAGGGGCATATTTTTATTGAAATCTGTATAGCTTTTATTAATCTACTGAAAATTTAATACTGAGAATTTAAGTTTAAACATGAAAAACTATCATTTTCTCAATATTAATTTTAACTTCTTAAAATTTTCAAAGTAATTATTAGTATCCCTTGAACCTAGTATTCTTAGACAATAAAAGTGTTCTTAGAAATTGTCACTTACCCTTTGAAATCATAATCATATTTGCCAAGTTTCTCTCTCTTCACACTATAATACCATGCTAACTCTATTATCCTGTAAAACTGTCTTCAGAGATCAAGTGTTTAGAGATTGCTCAACAGTTGTGTGCCTCAACTATTTACATATATTAAATAAAATAATTAATAGAAATTTAGAAAAACACTTGCTTCTTTGGGTGATGTGTGGCTATAACACAGAGCTTGAGAAGCTGAGGCAGGAGAATGGGATATTTAAGGCCACTTTTTTTTTTTTTTTTTAATAGTAAACCTTGTCTCAAAAAAAAAAAAAAAAGAAGAAGCAAACAACAATGGTATACCGTTAGAAGTAAACAGCATCATTGGAATGGATTGATTTACACAAGCAAATATTATAGCAATAAAATAAAGATCTCACTCAAAAAAAAAAAAAAAAACAATCTGTGAAGTAGGCCACACAATTTGGTTGGGTTGCTTTTGCAAATCTAATTATTGTTTTAACCAAAAATAATGAAAGCAATATTCAAAATCCATCTTTCTATATAATTAAATTTTTATCTTTATATAATAATTTGATACCTCAAACTACTTGTACATTCAGATTTCTTTCATCTATCTTTCCATCCATCTTTTCTTTATTAGTTATGTAAACATAAGGAGGAATATTAAAACTTAATAAATGTAAAACTCGGTCAAGGAAACAGCTAGTTGGTTCTGGAAAAATATATCTGTTAAAAATTCATCATACTAATGACCACAAATTTTATGTTAACAAATCTGAGAATTCAAGACAACAAAAATAAATCAATAGCAGCAGTTTTAAAAAATCCATCACTAATTTAACACCCAGTATAATCACTTTATTTTGTTTTGAATAGATTTGTAGACAGGATTTTGCCAGTTGGGTAGGCTGACCTCAAATTTGCAATCTCGTCTTACTCTCCTGTATAGTTGGCTTTAGACCACTGGGCACAGATTATACCATCTACACATGTAAGACTTTATAAAGAAGTAGTTACCATTACTTCTGCATATACTTTACATATATAATTTGATGAAATTGGTCTAGGCATATACCCCTGACATCATTACCACATTAGATAAAGGTAATAAGCAAAATATCCATCGTCTCCAGCACTTTTCCCTTATCCCTTTGCCTATGTGTGAATGGAAGGAGAACACTTAACCTGAGATATGCCCTCTTAACACATTTATGTATGTACCATACCATGTCCATAACCATAACTTTTTACACAGGGAATGATCACTCTATTTTCCTACTGTCCAATTCTAGGAAATCACTACTCTATTTTCTGTTTCATAGTTTAATCATGTTAGAGACATTCTATTACATTCATACATGGATTGCCCATCTGTAATTGAAGTCAGAGTAAAGCACAAGTCCATCTATGTTCTAAAAGTTATTAATAACACCAGTTTTTTTAAGAATATATGATATTCTAGTAGATATATATTGCACCTTTTCCTCATCTGCTGATGGACATTCAGGTGGCTTTCATATGTTTATCATTACATTGTAATGATAAACATTATTCCACATGTTTATTATTACATTGAACAGAGGACTGCAGACAGATTTGAAATCATTATTTTCTCTTATATAACCAGGAATAAAATTGCTGTATAATACAATTCTATTTGTTTTTGAACTACTATATTGTTTTCCATAATGACTATATCACTTTAAATTCCTAATAGTAGTATGGAAGATACTTGTATGTCTGTAACCTTTGTAAGCACTTGTAGTCTTTTGTTTTCATTCATGATTTCCTTCAAATATAATACTAGAAGCACTGATGACCACATACTGTGAAATCACATGGAAAAAATCTAGATTATAGTATGCAAAAATTAACTTAGCAAAATTTACATTATAGCCATAGAAATAATTTGGAAATGTGCAACCATATCTTGCTAAATATGTTTTATGAGCACAGAATATGTAGACACAACCTTAAGGATAAAACAATGTTCTATGAAATAAAGAACAAAAATAACATGGGTGTCTCAATACATGCCAATAAGGCTTTTGACAAAATCTAACATTTCTTCATAATAAAAATCCCAGAAGAAACAAGGAAATATGAACAGATCAAAACAAAACAAAATCCTACATATGACAAACCTATAGCAAATATCATACTAAATTGGGAAAAAATGAAAGGAATTCCATTAAAATCAGGACAAGACATTTTTTTTAAACAAACTTAATGAAATACCCATCAAAATTCCAATGACATTCTTTATAGAAAGTAGAGAAAATAAATTCATATGGAAAAAAAAATCTTGGATATCAAAAGCCATACCTGATCTCAAGATACACTACAAAGCCATGGAGGGCCAAAAATCATGCTAATGGAACAAGGAAGAAAGGAAGGAAGGGAGGGAGGGAGGGAGGGAGGGAGGGAGGGAAGAAAGGAAGGAAGGAAGGAAGGAAGGAAGGAAGGAAGGGGAAGGGAGGGGGAGGGAAGGGAGGGAGGGAGGAGGGAGGAAGAAAGGAAGGAAGGAAGGAAGGAAGGAAGGAAGGAAGGAAGGAAGGAAGGAAGGAAGGAAGGAAAGGGGAAAGAAAAGGAGACTAGAGGAAAGAAAGGAAATGAAAAGAAAGGAAACAAAAGGGGAGGGGTGAAAGAAAGGGAAAAAGATACAAGTAGAACAAGGTAATAAAATAAAGGACACAGATGTACACCCATGCAGCTACAGCCACTGTATTTTTACTAAGAAGTCAAAAAAATATACACTAGAGAAAAGACAGCCCTTTCAACAAATGGTTGTAGGCAAATTGGATGCCCATATGTAGAAGAATGAATAGATTTCTACAATTTATCCAGTACTAAGAAAAAAAAAAACTCCAAATGGATCAAAGACCTTAAAAACCTGAAACTGAACCTTCTAGAGGAAAAGTAGTGAAATCATTTCATGAAATCATCATAGGCAATGACTTTCCACATAAGCCTGTAATCACTCAGGAAATAAGGCCAACAATTGAACACAGAGATTTCATGAAATTAAAAAAAAAAAGTTTCAGGGGTGCTAGAGAGATGGCTTAGAGTTTAAACCATTTCCCACAAAGCCTAAGGATGCAGGTTTGATTCCCCAGTACTCACATAAGCCAGATGCACAAGTGGCACATGCATCTGAAGTCCATTTGCAGTGGCTAGAGGCCCTGGTGTGCCCATTCTCTACTTCTCTCTCTCTAATAAATAAGTGATTTTTTTTTAAGTTTATGGGTGTTGAAGAGATGGAACAATGTATAAAACAGTGCCTACATATATATGTAAGTAGTTGGATTTGCATCCCCTGAATTGACATAAAGTAGCTAGAGTAGAGCAAGTGTCTATAATCCCAGCACACTTAGAACAAGATGGGAGGCTCAAAGAGTAGATTCTCTCAGAAGATTTGGGGCCAGAAAGGCTGCGCAATGCATCAATATACAACAAGAAACTCAGCGTCAAACAAGATTGAAGGTGAGAACCATTACTGTCTTCTGACCTCCATACATGGATTGTGAAACAGACCCAGCCACACTCACACATGCATGCCCATTCACATATCACACATACACATTAAAAAACAGCTGCACAGTAAAGTAAAAACTTGAGTGAAAAGATAACCTATAGAATGGACAACATCTGTATGAATTGTCTGTGTGACAAAGGATCAATATTTAGAATATGCTAATAAAAATTTAAATAACAAGAAATTAAATAACCCAATCCATAAATGGGCTAAAGAAATAAACAGACAGCCCTTAGAAGATGAAGTAAAAATATTGAAACTCACTAGTCATCAGAAAAGTACAAATTAAACTACATCGAGATTCTCTCTCACCTTGGCCCAGGTAATGGTCATTATAAAAACCAGTAACAATGAATGCCAGTGAGAGTGTGGACCAGTACGATCACTTATGCACTCTTTGCTGGTGAGAATGCAAGCTAGTTCAATGACTATGCATATATAAAACAAACAAACAAACAAAAAACTAAGCCTACTATGTGACCAGCTATACCACTCCTGGGTATTTATCCAAAAGACTTCATATTAACATATCACAGAGATACACACATTAGTGTTTATTGCAGCACTATTCAGGATAGCTAAGTTACGGAATCATCTTAGATGTCTGCAAACAGAACAATGGATAAAGACAATGCAACTTTTTTTTCAGCCAAGATGAAGTTATGTCATTTGCAGGACAATGGATACAACTAGAGATATTCACATTAACTGGATTAAGTTAGCCCCAGGCAGACAAACACTATGTGCATTCTTTAATTTGTGGGTGATAGATTTTATACAGACATGGAGAGAAGGCAAGAAATAGAAACAAATTTGTCTAAGGGAATGACAGATACTAAGGAGATGGGGAGGGAAGAGAATGAGAGAGCAAAGAGGGCTGTGGCCTGGGTCAGTTCTGCCAGTCTGGATGTGTTTCCTTGTGACTATGCAGTTTGTCGTCTTCCTTCTTGGCTCTGACAGTCATTGGATCTGTCTGCACCTCTGCTAGATTCTGTGCACTAACTTTGCACACTAATGTGCCATGGCTACACCTCTGTACATGACATGGAGCTAACTCATACCTGTTCTACTGTTAAAACTGTCATTGAGGGATATGATGTTCAGAGGATTATTATTTGTGTAATTTTTGTATTATATATTACACAAATTGTGTTTCATTGATGATAAAATACAAGGTTATTCCTTAATATATGCAACACTGGTTCCTTAGAAAATTACTCTCAATGCCTGGGGAGATGGTTCAGTACATAAAGCTATTATGTCACAAGCATGATTACCTGGGTTTGGATCCTTAAAAGTCATGTAATGTCAGACTCAGTTGCAAGCAGCTGTAATGCCATTCCTCCTATGGCAAGATGGGAGGCAGAGACAAGAGAATCCTGGAAGTTCATTCGCCAAACTGCCTGACAATCACAGTCATGAACAAGAAACCCTGCCTCAAACAAGGTGGAAGGTGAGGATAGACATTCAATGTCATCTTCTTGTTTTCTGACCTCTACATATTGCACTGGTGTATGAATGTCCACCACTCACATGAACAGATAGACACACACACACTCTCACACACACACAAGAATGGTGCTTGAGCAGGGGAGATGGCTTAGTGATTAAGACACTTGCCTGTGAAGCCAATGGACCCAGGTTGATTCTCCAGGACCCATGTAAGCCAGATGCACAAGGTGGAGTATGCATCTGGAATTTATTTGCAAAGACTGGAGACCCTGATGTACCTATATTCTCTCTCTTTTTTGCTTTCTCTGCCTTTTTCTCTTTCTCAAATAAGTAACTAACTAAATAAAAATAAAAAGTTAAAATAAAAAAAGAATGTTTCTTGAAAAGACTTCAAAAAATACAAAGGAAAGTTAGTTAGTATTCATTTTCAACATATGCAAATAGTTTTCTCATCTTCTAGGACTTGAAGTTTCAGTAACATAGTGCTCACGGATTTTCCAAGAAATCAAATTTTCCCACAATGACTCATTAATTTGCAGTTCTCTTTATTATTAGTTATGAGAATTTATTATACACTTATAGTTAATTATACATTCAAAAATGCATTTATATCTTAGAACATTAAAGGTGTGGTGATGTTTAATCATTACTAAGTGGAGTAGAAGTGTATGGGACATACTTTAGAGGGCCTCAGAGATGGGGCTCGTTAAGATGATTAAATGAGGGGTGGAGAAACATGTTAAATGTGGCAAGTACCTCATATTGAACTGATGTTCTAGACTGAATAAATAAGCTAAAAGAAAAAGCAACATGAGTACCAGTATGGCCTTCCCTGTGTTTTCTGTACCCCATGATGGGCACTGTTTTATCCCCTCATTCCCTTCCCACCAGAATGGACTCTTGACAAAAACCCTGAGATAAATATATCTTTCCTCTTCTGAGTTGATAATGTCAAGTATTTAGTCACAGCAACAAGAAAAAAAGTAATGATTAATGATATTAAATTACTTTTTTTTTTTTTTTTCAAGATAGGGTCTCGTGCTAGCCCAGGCTGACCTGGAATTCACAGTCTAGTCTCAGGCTGGCCTCGAACTCATAGTGATCCTCCTACCTCTGCTTCTCAAGGGCCACTACGCCAGTCTATTATATCACATTTTTAATAGTTTACATTTATTTATTTATTTGAGACAGAGGAAAAGGCTGGAAGTGGGGGAGGGGGGAGAGAGAGAATGGGTGCACACACACCAAGGCATCCAACCACTGCAAACAAACTCCAGACACATGTACCACCTTGTGCATGTGGCGGATGTGGGTCCTGGGGAATCAAACCTTGGTCCTTTGAATTTGCAGGCAAGTGCATTAACCACTGACTGAGACAATGGAGACAGCCCTTATTATTATTTTTTTTTAGTATTTTATATCAAATTTTTGAAGATACACTTAAATAAAAATTTCTTTATGGTTACTTTTTCAAATATAGACCAGATATTACAAATTTTTACACTGCTAAAAGATTTAATAATTTTCATCAACAAATGAAACATTTATCACCTCTTTTTCAGCTGAGATCAAATATAATGTCTGTTCTTATGCATTTAATAAAGGAAACATTTGTCTTTAGCATGAATGGAACAAATATTCATGCTACTTACAGGAGTCTTATGGCTAATATTTTTAGTCTCTATAACATGCTAAATAAATAATTTAGCTGTAATATTAAACCTATGTGTGCTTATAAGTTTTAATTTATTTTATTTAAATTATTTTCCATTTTTATACATGTGTGCAAATGTGTTGTGCATGTGAATTCATATGTATGGGTGTGCACTTATGTGCAGAAGCCAGAGAACAATGTAAGGTACCAGTCCTTAGGAAAGTCATCCACTTTTTCTGAGAAAGGGTCTCTCATTGGCCTGGAGTTCCCTGCTTAGGGTAGACTAACTGCTCTGAGCCCCAGGGAGGTTCCTGTCCCTGCATCCCCAGTGCTGAGATCACAAACATGCTCTACCTCATCCAGGATTGTCTGGATTGGTTCTGGATCTCAAACTCAAATCCTCATGCTTGCAGGGCAAGCACTTGACCAAGATTTCTTACCAGTCAGATGTACGTTCATTTTATTATATCTGCCATGTCACACTTTAATCACTAACAATCAGCTACAAAACATAATTTAAAAATGGCCTCCTTATTTTCCTCTTAATTTCCTTGACTAGTTTTAAAGTTCCCAAGCTAGAGAGATGGCTTAGCAGTTAAGGTGCTTATCTGCACAGCCTAAGGACCCAAGTTCTATTCCCCACTGCATCTGGAGTTCCTTTGCAGTGGCTAGAGGCCCTGGCATGCCCAATCTCTCTCTCTCTCTCTCTCTCTCTCTCCCTATAGCTTTCTCTCTCATAAATAAATTAATATTTTTAAATTCTCATTGTATTACTCACAAGGATTTTGACAATCGCTGTATTTCAGATGTTAGATTAACACATAAGAAATTTCAGTTGCTCAGTTTTCTATTTCTTTTCATTTTTATTGTTTATTTGTGAGTATGTGTGTGGTTTTGTGTGTGTGTGTGTGGGCACGCACATACATGTGTATGTCTTTGTGCATAAGTCCAGCTTGCACAATCCACACTGCTCATGTGGAGATCAGAGGATAACTTTCTGGTCAACCTCACTTAGTATTTCATTTGAAGCAATGTTTCTTGCTGTGGATTATTGTTTTGCAGTTCTTTGTTGGGCTCACCTTGAGCTCCTGTAACATTCCCCCGTTTCTGTTTCCCATCTCACCAATAGCATCAGTGTGCTGGGATTATAAAAACCCAGTATGACTTCAGGATTTTCCTTGGAGTCTGGGGATCTAACTCAGGTACTCTAGGTGGAGCAGTAGGTGCCATAGTCACTGAACGGTCTCCCCAGCCTCCATTTCCTCTATGTGTTATGTTTACAGTTTAGTTTCTGCATTCTATTCTTGATCATATAAAACATAAAATATAGCTTTTTGCATATTTCACATGTTCTCAATTTGTGCAACTCAAAACACCCCTGTCACGTCACAGAGTCTTAGGAGCTGAATGAGGAATGCAATTACTTCATATAAGGGTTTTGTGTTCTAAGCATTTCTCATAAAACTAGCATCACTTTACTAGATTGTCTTTCACACACCATTGCCTTCTTGACATGTAAAGATATGAGGAAAATTCCATGATGTGGAGCTAAAGAAAAATCACACAAAATATCAATCCTGATTTGGTGTAATAAGATAGCATCAAGCATTCTTAGAGGAAATATTTCAGAGAGAAAAAAAATGACAATGAAATATCACCACTCTGATCTGCTCAACATATCGAGAAAAATATTGTGGCATCATTTTTTTCCCACTTAATTGCCTGAGCTTCCACCTGGCCCATTAACAAGAAATATATCATCTCCCTCTTGGGTTGTAAAGTTTTCAAACTGTCTTAAGAATGCTGAGGGCTTCCATTGTTCAGACATGTGTTTTCTAATTTCAAGAGAACAAGTACTTTACTAGGCTGATAATTCCTTGCCTTTTTGATTAAAAAAAACAATAGTCATGTTTTATTTTCAATTTTTATTTTATATTTTAATAATAATTTATAAATGCATATAAATATGAAGAGAATAACATGTGTCTGTGTTCCTGTGATTCCATTTTAACCATCATCAATAGTCAGTTCATTTCGCAAATTTTTCTCCCCTTTTTTAAGAAGCAGGAAGACTATCATATCTTAAACTGCATTTAAGAAAACAATTTATTTCACAAAAATGTTATTGCACAACTTTTAAAACTCTGTGTGTGCAAATGCACAGATGTTGGGTGTGTGCACATGTGTGCACATGCATGTGAAAGCTGGAGGACAACCTCAGATGTCATTCCTCAGAAATGTCATCCATCTTTTGTTTGTTTACTTTATTTATTTGAGAGAGAGAGAAAGATAGAAAAGGGGAGAGAGAGAGAGAGAGAATGGGCTACCAGGACCTCTTGCCTCCACAAACAAACTCCAGATGCATGTGCTATTTTGTGCATCTGGCTTTATGTGGGTACTGGGGAATTGAACAAAGGCTGATAGGCTTTGCAGGAAAGTTCCTTTAACCTCTGTGCCATCTCCCCAGAAAACAATCCACCTTTTGAGACAGGATCTCTAATTGGTCTGAAGTTCTCCAATTATATTTTACTAACAATATTCTCTTCATATGTCCATTATTACCATGGCTAGAAGTGTGTGTGTGTGTGTGTGTGTGTGTGTGTGTGTGAGAGAGAGAGAAAGAGAGAGAGAGTTATGGGTGTAATGTGTGGTGCGTGTGTGTGTGTGTGTGTGTGTGCGCACACACACAGAACCGTGTGTCTGAGACCGGAGAAAAACATTGAGTGTCTAATCATTCATCTGCAAATTCCCTTAATACAGGGTCTCTCCAACCCACAGCTGCTGTCCACAAGGCACCATGATTCTCCATCTCAGCTTCCCCCATCTTCCACCTACAGGGAATGGTTACTTAGATCTATGGCCAGGCCCAGCATTTTACATGGGTTCCAGAGAGCCTATAGGTTCTCATGCTTAAATAGCAAGTACCTCTGAGCCAAATTCAGAGGTTTTGAGGGTCAAACTCATGTTTTTGTGCTGTGGATGAGGTACCTCCCTAGCCCTCATTACACATCTTTAAGACTAACTGTTTTCAGAGTAGCATAATAGTTCTATAATATTTAAAACATTTAAATAAATTCACCATCACCACTGCCTACTATATTTCCTGATTAAGAAATGTTTCTCTGCAACCTGATTGTTTGAATAAAGACTTGCATGTGCCTTTGTTCATTTAAGTTGTTACATACTAAAATATTGGAGATTCATGTATAATTGTTTGAAAGATTCATATAACCAACCCTTAGTTCAATGAGCTGGCACTTTTATCTACAAAATACATTTAGATTTATGCCTTCTTGAATATCTTTTCCAGCAGTTCACAACTGCCAAACTGTAATTTGGATTGCAATTGTATCTGTTTATATATTTTGATCCTATTGCAATAATAATTTATAATAATTTGCTCACTTGCTCTCTTTTTTCTTCCCTGTATTCTTCTCTGCTTCTGTCTCTCTCCTTCCTTGGTGCCTGAAATTACAGGTTATACCTTTAGAAGTTCCTTCCTACATTACTTCGCAGCATTAGTAAAAGTCCATTCTATAAAGTCTATTGGCCAAAAATTATAATTATGTGCCTAATTCATATACTGGTCTCAGCCAGTCTTTTTTTCTGACCGATTTTCTCTTACATTCACTTACTTCTATATCATACAGTCTCGTAGGCTAATCAGCTCTTAGAGATTGGGTGCCTATTTGTCAATGTTAAAAGAAAAAACATCAAAAAAGCATATATCTCTCTCACACACACATACATATACACATACACATGCACACACATGATGGAAATCTCTCACAAAGGGGAAGCAACATGTTGCAGAAGTGACTCCAATAGCAAATAAATAAATAATAAACAAACTAATTAAATAAACAAATAAAAGCTCCATTTTGTTAGCTATTTCCACAGGATAAAATAAGTCACATGATCAAAAATAGCATATTTATAGCATTCTACAAGGATAGAAGGATAAGTAAAATGAAGGTTCCTACCATATATCTCTCACCTTCCAAAACACAATTACTTGACAATTTCTTTACTAGGTGGAATAAAAACAACACAACACATGTAATTTCCCACGAAGCATAGTGCTGAAAAATTAGCAAATTGAATACATTTTGAGAAAAAAAAAGGTATATTGTGTTATATTTCTACCACTAATAATTTATTTGTCTTCATAATTAAGCCACACTGCCAATGCTCCTTTATGGCTTGGATGGATTTATTTCCAATAAACTGAGATTGTATCAGTCTAGTCTCCATCAAAATGGCTTTTTCAATAGCACCACCACCACCAGACAACCACAAGACTCAAATCTGACAAGGCTGTCTCTGAATACACAATGGTGGAAACTGACAATGAAGCCCTGGGAGACTGACGCATTTCAATAATGAAGGGATTATTATTTTTTTTTCTTTAAAGCTGCCCACAGGGAAGAAGTTTGAAGCATTCTGTGTGGGAGAAAAGCTATTTTACTGTCTTTTTTTAAAGTAGGTATTTCTTCAAACTTGAAAAGTTTCCTGTCACTTTCAAGCACATTATTAAGAGAGGCAGAGCTAGATCAGATTCAAACTTTCCTCTCTCACAGCCAAATCTTCCACAATTGAAAATGCCAGGATGACAAAGGAGATACCATGCTAAGTATAAATGGTCCTGACTGAAAGGACATCCCAGTGGCACCTGTGTGATTTCATGGGTGTCACACTTCGATTAGAAAGGGATGCTACAATTAAATTGAAAACTAATGGCACCACAGGGAACATGTCAAGCAAATATGACTGTTCAGCAATCCTTGTTGACTCTCTGTTAGAATCTCCTGTGAGAATGTAAGTGTTGGTGAATGAGAAGGATGTCACACATACAATAAATTGAGCTCAATGGCAGTATGAACTTGATCAGGAAATAAAATGTCTTATACATAATATGACATAAATATCAGAGACCCACTTGCTTTTGGTTTTTCCTTACCATTGAGCAGTAGCTTGTAAAGTCACTATCTCTTTTCTGAATCCTGTAGAATTAAATTGATGAAATATATAGATTTATCATTATTAGGAAGGTGGAGTGCATTAAAAGAGAAAATATTGGTGAATTTCATCAAAGATTCTTTCTGGGGTCATCAGTTCTATCTTTGGAACATTGTAAAGAGATAATGACATAATTGGAACAAAATTTCTAAATATGTTCATTGGTAGATTTCAGAAATATAGTGTAGTTTTCTCAATGAAAATAGAAGTTTAAGAGGACATAAACTAGAGGACTGTATTAAACTCATTCCTTGTCACTGTTACAGAACACTTAACAGAGCAATGGAAAATGAAACAGAGGTTTTCAATGTCTGGTTTGTAGAATGTGCCCTCCATGAGATGCTTGACTTCTGCGTTCAGAAGAGCATCACTGTGGCAGGAACATGAGATGAGTAAGATTCTTGTTTCCTTCCTTTCTGACAGGAAGCACAGAGCCAGGGTACTAGAAGGAATAGTCCACTGATAATGTACCCCTGCGGGTGCTCCTCCTGAACTAATTTCATCCAGTTAGTATCAGTCTCTTAAAGTTTCTATAGCATCACAAATAACAACATTACCTTGGGTACCAACTGTTTAACATATTTTCCACTTGGGAGGATATTTATAACTTGGGTTGTTTAGTATGTGTGAATTTTATTTCTCAAAACGATCAGCTTTGATTGAACAATTATATTTAAAGATAATTGTAGGTTGACAAAACAATTATGTAGAAATTGTAAATAAAATTTCTGTTTGTTCATCTTCCCATTATCCTAAATATCTTACATAGCTATAACATATTTATTAAAATTTAATTTTTGACCTGGGCTGTAGAGATGGCTCAGCAGTTAAGGTGTTTGACTACAATGCCTAATAACCTGGGTTTGTTTCCCCTGTACTTATGTAAAGCCAGAGGCACAAAGAGGCACGTGCATCTGGAGTTCCTTTGCAGCAGTTGGAAGCCCTGGCATGACCACTCTCTCTGTCTCTTTTCTCTCAATATTTCTCTGTTTGCAAATAAATAAATAAATAAAAACATTTTCAAAATATCATTAGAGCAAACCGATTAAAGAATTTTTATAGAGCTGATCAGATTTTATGTGACTTTCCTTATGATTGTCTCTAGATCTCACATTATATTTCATTATCATTTCTTCATAAAAATCCCACTATTTGTGGTAGTTATTTATCCTATTTTTTGCTTGTTATTACCCTAACATCTTGAAAAATTGGCAGTGAACTACTTTGTAGATTCTTTTATTCATTTATTTATTTATTTATTTATTTATTTATTTATTCTTTATATTATCTTGTGTTTTTTTTTTATTACCTATACAAAATGTGGCATTACAGAAACAGACAGATGATAAACTCTTTATATCTTTATATCATGGGACACAATACATCCATAAGGGTGTCATAAACACTCATGAATAAAGTGCTACTTCCAAGAGTCACCACAGTGAACATGCCAAGATATGTTTCCTTTATATTTCTATTTACTATTTTATATAATATTATGTTTTATATAATATTAACATTCTAAAATATTAAGATATTAATTTAAATTATATATATATATATATCCTATTTTGTTAATTTTTCACTTTTTTTTTTTTTTTTTTTTTGAGAGAGAGAGAGAGACAGAGTCAGAGAGGAAGAGGCAGAGAATGGGCATGCCAGCGGTCTCTCAGCCATTGTGAACGAATATAATCTGCTGCTTTTCCGTGTTCAGTTTGAGTCTGACTCGGTTTTAACTATTCGATTCCTCCTGATCGCCTTGAGCTGTTTCTCCTGTTCTAAGTTAGGAAGGTGCAGGTGTAGTTAATAATACTTGATATCTCTCTTCAAATGTAAACTGTAAATATTGTCTGTCATTGTTATAATTGTTAGGTAGGACAAGAGTCCCAAGATGGAGTTGAGATGAGGGAGGAGAACAGCAGCAGCCTGATCAAAGCAACTTTATTAGATGTTTACATGGCCTAACCCTTACTCCCCTGACCTAATAAGCCCTTGGCCACAGTTTCCTGCTGATCTTATCTTAGAGACAACCTTGCTCCTCCTCTGATGGCAATCCATTCTCTGATTGGTTACCTCCTCTTTTTGGTCTTTGTATCCCTGATTAATTAATTTCTCCATTGTCCCTGTTCTCCCCTGAATTCTTCAGTCCTTTCTTCTCTGTACCCCCCTCTATGCAGACTTTGCAGACTTTGGCTGACTGTTCTCTCTCTCCCTCTTTTGAGACAGCCTTGCAGCTCTGGCCCCATTGAACAGTGCTTTTCCCTCCTCAGAGTGGTCTTATGTGGTCTTTCCACGTTCACCGTACAATAACTACATTCAGAATTTTTTGAAATCCTGCCTCACAAGTCAACAGATAGCTTAACTTTCTTGCCAGTTGTTTTATTTAAATTCATGTTATTTTAAAATGTAATACTCAATATGAATAATTGGTTTTACTTGAACTTTAATTTTATTATGGTCCCAAAATACATTTCATGTAATCTCCAATTATTAAATTTACTTCAAATTAATTTTGTTCTATAAATAAATCCTGCATACAAACTTAGGAGTATAATTTGCTATATTTGAGGAATACAGTCCACTTTACTCTAAAAGCCAATTTTTAATGATGTGACATTTATTATAGGTACTTTCAGTAATTTGAGAAATTTTCATCAGTTTTCTATTACAAGGTGTGGTCGTTTGAATGGAAGTCCCACAATAGATCTATGGCCACCTTGCTGGAGGAGGTGTTACTATGGGTGGATCCTGTGGTCCAACCCTAACATGATTGAGGGTGTGGGGTGGTTGTGAATTCCAACCTAAGAAATGCAGAGTGATTGACTTCTGCCTGCATTCTCTGCTGTGAAGCTGCCAGATTTTGATCTTACTTTTGTTGGATTGGATTTCCTCTTTTTTTTTTTTTTTTTGCTATTATGAAACTTCCACTGGATCTGTAAACTTCAATAAATACCTTACTGCCATAAACTGTGCCTGGTTTGTAAGTTCATCGCAGCAACATAAAGCTATGAAAGAAACTGCTATGAAGTGTAGATTGTTGCTGTATGGTGCATCTGACCATGTGGATTGGGGTCTTTTGGAACTTTTAGTTTGGAAGAATGGGCATGGTTTTGGTACTTGCCAATGAAGATGCCTTGAGAGCTGCAAGCCCAGTTTTGTGGACTAATCTAGTGAGAGCTTGAAAATTCTAAGTGCAGTGTATTATATTTGGTGGCTTTGCTTATTAATTTTCTAAGGGGAAGGAAAGACTGCAGAGAACTTTGTTGGAACTGGGCTACAGGCATAAGGGATGACTGTGTTCTGTTGCCCATGCCCAGAGAGCTTAATCAAGGTTAAATTTGCAATGGACTGATGTGCTTGGCAAAGATATGGAACTGAGAGATATAAGATTTAAAATTGGAAAAATTCAAACAAGTTTAAATTTTACAGGCAAAGTCTGATTTTAGGTTACTGGAACTGCTATCGAATACACTATCCTTTGGAAGGAAGATGGCTTGATTACTTTACATTGAAAAAAAAATGGAAAAGATGCCAGAAGAAAGACTGAATGGTAGAAATGTGAACTTTTGAAAGACTTGACTGAAAAAAAGGAACTGGCTCTTCAAGGTCACAATTTATTTTGTCCTGGAACTAACAATATGGCTGTGTTTTGCACACCTGATATTGGTTTCAGAAGCATGAAAAATGTGTGGAGAATGTCACATTTCCAGAAGCCACTACTGAGATGCAGCAAGTGAGGCAGGGCATGATGATACTTATAGGCCAATTAAGCCACTGAAGAATGGACCAACACAGTTTTCAAAGGAGACCCAAGGATATTTAGATATATATAAGGACTGTGCAATGACTACCATGGAGCACCTTTGGCTTGGAATGGAAGGTTTTTTTTTTTTTTTTTGTTTGTTTGTTTGTTTGTTTGTTTTTTCCATGAGCTGGAGGGGTGGAATTGGAAAACCCAGATTCTCAGTCACTGGTTACGATATCCGTCTAGAACTACACATGATTTGCTTGATGGTTATTGACATTGCATTAGTCAAGTCTCTCCCTGTTATACCTTATAGCAGTTGGAAATATTTACTCTGTGCCTTTATATATTGAAAGTATAATTTGTTTTATTTTATAGGACTTACAGCTAAGAGACAATTTTAAACCTCAGATGAAACTTGGGAATTTTGAGTTGTCTTAAGTTGGCAAAGACTGTGGGGACCTTTGAAGTTGGACTGAATACAATTTACAATATGTGACAATTATGAATCTATTGGGAGCCAGGGACCAAATGTGGTAGTTTGAATGGATGTCTCCCAATAGGATATCTAACTACCTGGTGAAGGAGGTGTCACTGTGGGCAGAACCTTTGGCCCGACCCTTAGGTATTACTGGGCGAGGATCTGAATTCCAGCATAAAGAATGTAGTGTTGAGCTCTGCCTGGGTTCCCTGCTTGTCTGGCTGCTGGCTTTTCCCTTTGCTTTTGGTGGTGGGTTTTTATTCTTTCACCATTGTGGAACTTCCCCTGGATCTGTAAGCTGCAATAAATTCCTTCCTCCCATTAACTGTACCTCGTTTGGAAGTTCATCCCAGCAATGTGAAGCAATGTGAAGGCAAGTATGTAAGAATTTCATACTAATTCCTTTTAAAATGTAGTTCATCAGTAAGATCAAAAATATCTCCATTACTGTATTTCTTGGCAGTTGTCATAATAATTTCTTTAGATATGTAACTGGAAGAATCCTTAATTCATTCAAATTTAATTCTGATATTTATAAACTGATATTAGTTTATTTTTATCAATTTTAACCAACATTTCCTGATAAAGGGTCTCTTTTCATATATAAAGTATGGTTAAAAATAATCCATTTAGCTGGATATGGTGGTGCACACCTTTAATTCCAGCACTCAGGAGGCAGAGCTAGGAGGATTGCCAAGAGTTTGAGGCCACCCTGAGGCTACATAATGAATTAGTGAATTCCAGGTCAGCCTGGACTAGAGTGAAACCCTACCTTCAAAAACAAAAAAATCAAAAACAAAACAAACAAACAAAAAAAAAAAAACATTTAAAATGTCTTTATGTGTTTTAATAAGATTAGAAATTTACTAGCTAGAAGATATAGATAGTATTACATATTAATAATTATTTAAAATATTCTTTAAAATATTTTTAAAAGCAATTCTTCTTGCCTCAAATTATCTATATTTTTTTCTTATAGAAGAACTCAGTCCCTTACACATGATACTTCTAAATTCATCTATCTTTAAGATTTTCTTTTTGTTTATTTATTAGAGGGAGAGAGAGGGAGAGAGAGAAAGAATGAGAATGGGTGTGTCAGGGCCTATAGCCACTGCAAATGAACTCCAGACACATGCATCACCATACGCATCTGACTAATGTAGGACCTGGAGAATCGAACCGGGGATCTTAGGCTTCACAGGCATATGTGTTAACCTCTAAGCCATCTCTCCAGCCCTCATCTATCTTTAGTATTAAGCATTTTTTTTTTTTTCTGAAATACTACTGCTGGCATTGTTACATGGCTTCAACAGTCAAGATAGGGCAAGACATGTTTGTTTTTCTCTTTACATTAAAGTAATGAGAATTAAATGGAATAAGAAAACTTCCTTTCAGATATTCATGGCAATAAAAATCATTTCTTCCTTTCTTAGTAAATAAATTTTTACTCTTCACATGAGAGCCACAGAGTATAAACACATTGATAACTCCAACATTCTAATAAACACTATAAGAACATGTACTTGAATTTGGAAGGCATATTTTAAAGGCATAAGTTTTAATAGTTCTTATGAAATTTTGTATTTTATATCCAGTTTTCTTTCATTTTTTTAGAAAGTTATTTTCCTTAAAAGTTTTGCCCTTAGCATTGACCTGTAACTTCCAATGCTAGCATGTGGTTAACATCCACAATGAGCTGTTGATCAGTGAGACCTGTAAGGCTTCTCAAATGAAGACAGATTTCTGTCAGAGTACTTGATGACTCACCAAGGGTTATTGGTAAGACCCTACTGCTGAAGACACCATATGCTGTTCGGAATGAACATGGAGAGACATGGATGGAAGCTGGAAGAGTCAGTCCCCAGGTAGTTAGCTTGTCTAGTGCCAGAAGGTGCTACATAAGTGACTGGGAGAAAATTATCAACATTTGTCTAAGCAACTCATGGTCTAAGCTACTCAGCAGCAAACAACCTAACGTGATGCTCACACAAGAGCAGTAGTGGCACAAGCCACTACATGGTGGGTTACCAACTGCACTAGATTTGGCTAACAGATATGCTCAGTGGAATGGAACCCATACCTGGAAATGAGAAACAAGTCAGAACCATATACAAAAACGAGTCCATTCTCAGATATCAAGCTCCCACCAACAGTGGGATACAAGAGGGCCTACACTCCATTAAATTCTCCCAAAAATAATAATGGTTATCCATGTGTCTTGCACTGACCTCACTCTCCATTGGAGAATCTGCTTCTCTCTTTCAGATGGATATGTCTCCTGAGGAGAGAATCAGCCCATCACACCACATCAGGGCACCAGATGAAGCCATTGAGTTATAGGGGAAATGAGCAAGAGTGTTGCTTTCTTGGTGAACCTGGTACCAGCACAAGGGCAAAGGAGATAGACACAAAGGAATCTCAACCCCTACCAAATCAAATATCCAGAGACACAGAGAGTCAAAACCTTGTCACTGAAATAGACCTAAAATTAACCCAACATGGCTCAGGAAAACTCATGGAACAGGTGGCAGAAAGATTGTTAGAGCCATGACTTGGGTCATTATACATAGAGTCATTGCCTCTCCTGCATAACTGATGGCTGGCTATCCACATAGGGCAAGACCCATATAACCCATGGGGGAAGGACAGGGAGAAGGCTAATGATGGTACAATCATGGCTGTATATATACTTATAACTAATAAAAAATATACTAAAAACTGTTTATGACATGCCTCCTATTTTTCTAATGCATTTGTTCATTTCTATATAAAATTTGTTTCTTTTGCATTAGTCTTTGCTAGATTAAAGCTTTAGAGAATATATTTCAAAAATACAATTTTCTTGCACTGGGGAAATGGCTTCATAGTTCACTTGGCTTCACTTGCCTGGAAAGCCTAACAACCTGGGGTTCAATTCACCAGTACCCAGCTGCCAGAAGCACAACATGGCCCATGCATCTGAAGTTCACTAGCATTGGCTAGTGGTTCTGGCATGCCCATTCTCTCTCTCTCTCTCTCTCTCTCTCTCTCTCTCTCTTCATATCTATACTTGCAAATAAATAAATAATGTTTTTTAAAAAAGAATACAATTCTGTCTATGACAGGTAAACTCTGGGAACTCTGGGAATAACTTACAGGAGCTCTATGCCAGCCAAACACAATCACAGTAGGACAGGAAGAAACCATTGATTATAAGAATATTGTAAGAACTCTGCAGAGAAGACACAGTGTTCCCAGATGCACTTTACTACAATTCCATAATCCTAAGAGAAAAAGTAGTACAGAGGGGTATAGACCAAGTAACTTCCTTTGCTTCAAATGTTTCTTTGATTTTCACTTTCAAAGGTTGACTAGTTCCCTCAATTGCTACTGATGCAAGATTTGAGGTCCAGGCAAATATCAAATTCTCTTAGTTGAAGGGATTCAGTTTTTGACTGATATGTCCATTTTAGCAAAGAATTGAAAGCATAAACTCAAATAGGAGGAAATTATGAATTATAATGTTTATGTAGAGTTAGGTCCAGAGGGAAGGCTAGGAGAAAGGCCCAAACTGAAGAGATTCTTCCTTTTTCCCCAGCCTCCCTGGGTAGTAGAGGGGGGGAAGGGGGGAGGGGGAGGGGACGTGAGACCCAGAAAGAATTACACATAAGAGAATTCAGAAGAGGGACCAGGGGAGTTTTACCCACGGAACTGCTCCTTTATATGGGTTAATAATCCAATTAAGATGAACCACATCATCAGACTCAGGTGCATAGGTAAAGA
This sequence comes from Orientallactaga sibirica, assembly GCA_036365145.1. Taxonomy (NCBI): domain Eukaryota; kingdom Metazoa; phylum Chordata; class Mammalia; order Rodentia; family Dipodidae; genus Orientallactaga; species Orientallactaga sibirica. Next base: position 29,003,246 of record JAEOAD010000024.1, read on the forward strand.
CCTAATGGGTTGATGGAACCAGGGCTGACTCAAGAAAAGCCAGCCCATGGGTGTGCTGAGCTGAAGAAGCCAGAAGTGGCTGTGTGGGAGTGCTGCTTACAGCCATTTGGATGAGACTGTCTCAAATGCTGCTTCTAGTCTTGGAAGGTCAGGCAAGGTGGCATCTCTTTGTGCCTCTGACCCTAGCTGACTGCCTATAAAAAATGCTATGCAACTCATATTCATCTTCACTGCCATTGCCCCCCTTTTTTTTGGGGGGGGGGTTGGGGGAGAGACAGAGAAAGAGAGAGAGAGACAGAATGGGCGCACCAGCAGCCTCTCAGCCGCTGAGAATGAACTCTGGATGTGTTCGCCTCCTTGTGGGCAAGTGGGGCATTGCACCCTTGTGTCACTTGGGTCTGGCTAAATGTGGGACCAGGAGAATCTAGTGAGCATGTCTAGGCTTTGCAGGCAGGCACATTAACCGCTAAGCCATCTCTCCAGGCCCCATTGTCCCTTTTAGAGGTCATCTTAATTTACTATACACAAGTTTTAAACTCTTTAGGATTTATTTTCCTTAAGCACATGTGAGTTTTACTATCTTACCCTGTTACCTTTGTCATGCATTTTGCTGTGTCCCAAGATACATAAGAGAGTAGAGTAAATTTTATATTCTAAAGTTTTGAATGTGGTTACTTTTTAACAATACAAGTCCCCATTTCATCCAACAATTAGCTGAAGATGGATTAATTATGTAGCTGCTTCTACAACTCAACTATACATGTAAGAACTGGTATGGTCAAAATTCTTCACCTTTCTGAAGCCACACAGAGTTTTAGTAAAAATAAATCAGTTCCTTTCATGATGATATTAAATATATTTATTCCTTACTCTGACTCTGTGAATTCAGGCAAGAGTTTCAGGTACAGTCTATCCCCTGCAAGACATTCTGTCATCATTATGACTCATATGGTTAATACTTTGTATGTTAAAAAATTCATGAGAAAACTCCATATGCAATTCAACAGTTTAATATGTGACACAAAATACTGAAATGTAAGTGGATGTCTAATCAATTTTGTGATATTTCTAAGAATGAAAGTCATAATTATATATGCATATATCAGATATATCCCATCCTTTAGTTTTATAAAAAGTTATTTCCCAAGGCATAATGAAATAAATGATTTTTAAATGCTATGGTATTCAATAAGAATAAAATATTGATACCATATTATGAGGAAATTCGTGTTTTAACATGAGATATGAATGAACTTGAAGTCATTATAGCCTATTAATTATTAAATGTTTTAATGAAATACAAGAAAAACTGAGAGAATGACTTTTCAATATTCCAAGTCATTTAAAAATCTAAGGCTATATCACTAATAAATATTGGTATCTAGTACATAAAATCAGTTCTCCTGCTACTGCTCAAGGCATAATTTAAACGAATCAATGTAGAATATTAAAAAGTATGTATTAGCCATATTATAGTAATGCTGCCACTTTTTTACATATAATGTCCTAAAACTGAGACTGATCTGCCATCCAAAAGAGGCACATTCTGACCTTTAAATATAAAATCCTATGATTATCTCAGAAATCTGCAAAGCATATGTAAAGTAAATTTCTAAAAATATGGATAAAAACACAAGAACAACAACAGACATGTAATATTCAGTCTTCTATGTAAAATTCACTTTATTTAAAAACTTATCTTGTGGCTGGAGAGATGGATCAGAAATTGAGACACTTGCCTGCAAAGCCTAAACATGGGTTTTGATTCACCAGTACCTACATAAACCCAGATGTGCAAAGTGGCACATGTATCTGGAGAGCATTAGCAGTGGCTAGAAGCCCTGATGCACCCATACACACACAAACTCTCTCTCTCTCTCTCTCTCTCTCTGTCTCTCTCTCACACACACACATACACACACATTTCTATCTCTAGCTTTCTGTTTGCAAATAAAATATTGAAAAATCTATATTTAGTTTATAACATTTCATATTTCAGATAATTTTAGTAAAGCTGATGACTTCATCTCTTTTAGAAAACATATGAATATGTTACAGTGGAAACTGAGCCAGAATATGAACTATATATTTAATGAAAAAAAATTCCTCAGACCAGATGAATTTGAAAAGGAGGTGGAGACAACTAGGGACATGGTTGTACAATGTGGTTATGCAATTGCTCTCTCAACTGACACAAACATCATAGACAAACCTTACAAAAATGTAGTGTCAAGCAGGATGTGGTGGCACACACCTTTAGTCTCAGCACTTGTGAGGAAGAGGTAGGAGGATTACCATGAGTTCAAGCCACCCTAAGACTACATAGTGAATTCCAGGTCAGCCTGGGCTAGAGTGAGACCCTACCTTAAAAAAAGTAAAAAAAAAAATGTAGTGTCCAGGATAAGTAAAGAAGGACGAAAAACAATAACTTCCCATTTAAAACAACTAGAGATGCTATCTACAGGTGTTCCTTGTCTCTTGGTTTGGCACAAATTTTGGAAAGGGATTTGTCATATTTCATGCTAATCACCTATCTGTTAAGGCAAGTGGGGCTATGTCTTGGCATATATTGAAGTGTTGTGATATCTATCCCGGATGTCTGTGGAGAATGTACTGCAGAGAAAGTTCCCTAACAAACAAATTCTGTACTAAGGATTGATGCTATTTTGGGCTGTGGTTTTAAGGTTCATGCAATAAACGCTTTCTGAAAAATTGTTGGCAAGCTAAACATACATTTTAGAAGCAATAGGTAATAGTAATCCAAAGAGGAACGATTCTTCATGTTTTTTTTTTCTTCCTTAGTCACATTCAATAAAATTAAAGAAAATGTATTGATAAAATTAAAACATTCTCAGAAGCAACCAGCCTGACAAGATGCACACACTAATGCAATGGAGGCACAATGCCTTGGTGGATAATCAATGGCTTTCTGATTGGCTAAGAGATCTTCTCAGTGGAAAAAAAAAAAAAAAAAAAAAAAACATAGGTGATACTGGGAACTGGGTCAGAATCTTATGGAGACCGAGATTATGGTCTCCATTGACAAAATCCCTCTAATCTTAGATCTACGTCCATCAAAATCTCCATAAATTAACAATGCTTGTCTCATTTAACCTACGCTGACTTCACTCTCCATTGGAGAATCTTTTGTTCTTTTTCAGAAGAAGGTAGCAAAACCCAAGGAGATAAACTACCTCTCCCACTTCAGCCAAGACCCAGATGAAACCACAGAGAAATTGAAGAGATGAGCAAGAGTGCTCCTTCCATGGTGAACCTGACAATCAGCGCCAGAGTGAAGGAGACAGACCCTGAGGATAGCCAACAGCTACCAAAGCAGAAGTCCATACGCTACTGAGAACTTATCGCTAAAGGAGACTTAATGCACACACACCAAGGCTCAGAGAGATTTGCATAAAGGGAGGCCAAAAATTGTAAGAGCCAGAGGTTGGGATGTCACACTCAGAAGCATTGATTCCCCCCAATAATTGACTGCTGCTCCCACAATGCATACCCAACTCCATGGGGAATCCAGCAACCCCTCGGAGGAATGCCCCCGGCAGACAGGGGGCAGGGAGGAGAGAAAAGATGATACCAACATATGTGTATACAAAGTATGTTCTTAACAAAAATAATAATAATAATAATAATAATAATAATAATAATAATAATATGACAGAGCAGAGGATACTGGATAAATAATTAAAAACCACCAATATTAAAATGTAATATAGGAAGGAAAGAAGCAGGTGATGAGGATGTTATGGGCAGGATTGTGTCTCCTAAATATTCTAATGTTGACCCTCTAAACCCAAGTACCTCAAAATGCCTTCACATTTGGTATTTTTGAGTCCTTAAAGGTTTTTTAAAATTATTTTTTATCAGCATTCTTATCATATTTCTATGTATATAAATCTCTTTACCTTGCTTTTAATGAACCCCAAATTTCCCTGCTCCACCTTCCCTACTCTAGCTGGTTACAATTCTTCCTCCAACTAATCCCCATGTGCTTTGTCCAACACATACATCAATCTCAATTCATAGAGAAAAATTGTGATTTTTTTTTGTCTTTCATTTCTTGCATTACTGTTTGTTTCACTCACCCTTCCTTTTAAACCTCTTCCTCAACTATCATAGTCCCTTTCCATTTTCACATCCTGCGTGTGTGATAGATGATAGATAGATGATAGATAGATACATACATAAAAAGATAGATAGATAATAGATAGACAGATAAATGTATGAATAGGTAGGTAGATTATGATAAATAGACTCTGTATTTAAGTATAAAACACATTAGCTTTTATAAGTATGGTTTAATTTTTTCTAAAACATTAAATAATATCATTTATAAGGAAACACAAAGAACTGGTGATCACTGGGTTAAATTAAGTATAATCATTAGGATACAGGATTTTTACTGACATAATTAGGTTAAAGTGAAGAAATTGGAGTGAGCCCTAGTCCAATATAACTGCTATCTTTGCAAACAACTTTAACATGAGCAATGTCCCGAATGGATGGGGGTCATGTAACTGCTGGGGTGAAGAGCGCCTTATCCAAACAAGGAAAAAAGCTGAAGAATTATTTCCTTTTCCTTCCAGCCTTAGCTGGTTTTGATCAGCTGACACCTTGTCTGAGGATGACCAGGCTGCAAAATGGTAGGTTGACATGTTTCTGTTGTGTAAACCACTAACTCTGATATTGTGTGATGGAAGCCATGACAAAGTAAACTAAATAAGAGAATGGAAAATAGTCAAACAGTGGGGAGGTCCAGCTTTCCTTCAGGTAAGGGAAGTGGACTAGGATTGCAATGAAGGGATTGTAAAGGAGTGTTTGAATCATGATTGTGCAGGAGTTGGGAAATAACAAGAATTGAATGATATAATGGCAATTCAGTGACCTTGAGGCTAAGTGCAAAAGGTAATGAAGAGCAGGCATGTCACAGGATCTAAGGAAGAAATAAGTGTTAAATTTGTCTGTAATTTTGAAACAGCCATGGTGAGCCATGAGCTAAATTCCTTCAGAAATTGAAGTGACCTCAGAATAGTATTCAGTGACATTTGATGATATCCAATGAGGCTCTAGAGACAGATAAGGATGTAACAAGAGGAAGTCTACTTGGGAGAAGTCCATCTCTAGTTGCAATAACTACGAAGAGGCAGCATTTTACAGAGACCTTGTTTGTCTGAGAGTTGAAAGAGATGGGCATGAACAAAAGTGAGAGGATTAACTGTCAACAAATCATCAGCTTGGGAGCAAATGGGGGAATTGTCAGAGGGGAAATGGGCTCAGCAGGCTGCAAACTGGTGAAGAGGCTGAACTGAGAGTCCCAGAGCTCTGACAGTAAATCAGCAAGCACCTAGGCAGAAAAACGTCAGTTCTGATTACATAAGGAAGAAAACAGTGTTACAGTATCATTTCCTTTATATATATATTTATGCAAGGCACAAATGTACACATTAATTACAGATTTATAACATATTTGTGATTGTGTGGCACTTTACCCTGGGTAGTAGAATTATGATTAAGTCACCATCATAGTTTTCTAAATATTTTCATGTTGTTTGAAGTTTTATTCAGTATATATTTACAACTAGAAATCAGTCAAATACAATAGATTACCTATTTATATGTAATTTTTGTGGAGTATGGTGATGTTTAAAAATTTAAATTATGGAGCTGGAGAGATGTCTTAGCAGTTAAATTGCTTTCCTGAGAAGCCTAAGGATCCTGGTTCGATTCCCCAGGTCCCAAGTAAGCCAGATGCACAAGGTGGTACGTGCATCTGGAGTTCATTTACAGTGGTTAGAGGCCCTGGAATGTCCATTCTCTCTCTCTTTCTCTTTCTCTCTCTCTCTGATAAATAAATAAGTAAAAATATATTAGCCAGGTGTGGTGTTGCATGCCTTTAATCCCAAAACTTGGGAGGCAGAGGCTTGCCATGAGTTTGAGGCCACCCTGAGAATACATAGTGAATTCCAGGTCAGTCTGGGCTAGAGTGAGACCCTGCCTCAAAAAAAAGAGAAGAGAGAGAGAGAGAGGAGAGAGAGAGAGAAATAAAAATAATACAAAATAAATAAAATATTTAAAAATTTTAAATTATGGGATTAAGGGTTGGGGAGTTGATTCAGTGGTTCAGAACACTTGTTGTGTTTTCATGAGGATCTGTGTTAAATTCTCAGCACCTATGTTAAATGCTGAGTTTGTGCACATCTGTAATATCATCACTGAGGGAGATTAGGGCAGAAAGTCTACTAGGGCTTCTGGTTCAACCAGTCTAACCAAAGAACAGAGAGCTCTCGGTTCCATAAAGGGACTCCATCTCAGGGAGATGGTCCAAGACTGATAGAGGAGAAGACTGGACGTCCTCCTCTGACCTTCACATGCATGTGCACAGTGCACATGTGACTGCACACACATGCATACATACAACCCCCCACACACACACGCACACACTGTACTGGATCTGTGGAAAAGGCTCAATGCATAACGCATTTGTCTTGAAAGCCTACGATTGGATTTTGGATGGCAAGCACTCATATCAATGTCAGGTAGGCATGGGAGATACCTGTACTCCCAAATTAGAGCTCAGAGACCAAAGACTAAAGCCCCAAGCAAATCTTCCAGGTATACTAATTAAATCTATGAGTTGTGAATTCAAGTGAGGGATTTGGTAGTGAAAGCACTATTGAGAAAGCACTTGTCCATGTGAACATGTACACATGCACCCACAAACATGTGAACATGCATGCAAACATGCAATGTACATATCTGCAAATGCAAAAAATATTGTTCCAGTTTACTTCCTTGGTTTTGTTGAAGTAACAGAAATGATTATTTATTCAACATTATTGTGAAAAGTAACTTGTTTATCTATCAGCTATTTCCAAGATGAAATGTTTTAAGATTTTTTAATTGATTAATCAGAGCACATAATTACAAAACACACAGTGTAATTTTTGTTCTATGTATACATTGTAGCAAAATACAATTAGTTTAATTAACATATTATTCACTTTATTAACATTTGGTTTTTCGAGGTAGGGTCTCACTCTAGCCTAGGCTGACCTGGAATTCATTATGTAGTCTCAGGGTGGCCTTGAACTCATAGCAATCCTCCTACCTCTGCCTCCCGAGTGCTGGGATTAAAGGTGTGTGCCACCACGCCCGGCTCTGCAGGTACATTATTATTAACTGTTGTCATCTTGTAGTACAAGAGATCCAGTGTGACACTGTAACTGTTTGATTAACATCTCTCCTTTCCTTTCATTTTGTCAAGCTGAAGTAATGTAAAACCACTTGTCTCTTTCTGAGATTGATTCTTTTCATATTCTGCATATAATTGGAATCCTGAATTATATGGCTTTTGCTGCCTAGCATATTTCACTTAACATAATGTCTTCCAGTTCCATCCATGCTTTTTGTGAATAACAGAATATGTGTCTTTTTTTTGGAGGGGGAGAGGTGTTGATTTTTTGAGGTATGGTTCCACTCTAGCCCAGGCTGGCTGGGAATTCACTATGTAGTCTCAGGGTGGCCTTGAACTCCCAGCAATGCTCCTACCTCTGCCTCACTGGGATTAAAGCAGTGTGCCACTACGCCTAGCTCAGAGTATCTGTCTTTTAAGTGTGTATGACATTTTCTTTATCCATTCATCTGATATTGCACACTAAGATTTTTCTTATACCTTCTCTCCCATTGATAATAATAAGATGAACATGAAACTATTCTATCTCTTCAGCATGGTGATCTTAACACGTGTTGATACAGACCCAGAGATGATATTGATTTAGTAATGTTATTCCATTTTTACTTTGAGAAACCCTATGCTGTTTTCAAAAACAGCTGTGTTAATTCACATTCCCATCATCCATGCTCAAGAATTCCCTGTTCTCTACCTCCTTGCTATATATATAGATATGGCATTTTTGGTAGCTCTTCCAGCAGGGGTGAAGGGATATGTCATCAGGGTGTTGATTTGCAATTTCTTGATGTTTAAAAATATCAAGAAACAGGGCTGGAGAGATCACTTAGTGGTTAAGGCGCCTGCCTCCTAAGCCTAAGAACACTGGTTCCAATCTCCAGCAGTTCCAATCTCCAGGTCCCATGTTTAGCCAGATACAAAGTGACGCAAGGGTGCAATGCTGCACTTGACCAGAAGGGGGCGAACACATCTGGATTTCATTCTCAGTAGCTGAGACACTGCTGGCATGCCCATCTCTGTCTTCCTCTCCCTCTCTTTCTCTGTCTCTCTCTGTGTCTTTCTCAAAAAAAAAAAAAAAAAAAAAAAAAAAATAAATAAAAAATAAAAAATAATTAAAAATCAAGAAATAGTTGTGTACTGACCACTGGGCTTTCTCCTTTAAAGATATGTGTGTTCAGAGTCATTGCACTTTTTTTTTTTTGAATTGATTTTTTTTTATTTTACTCAAATGATTATTTTTTGTCTCCTGTTTATATTTTTTATACTAGGTCTTTATCAGATACATGTAAATATTTCTCTTAAACCTATGGGTTTCCTTTTCATTCAGTTAAGTGTCCCTTTGCTGGGCAGAAGCTTTTTTGTTTTCACTGGATTCCATTGCTTTTCCTGCTTGTTACTTTGGCTTTTGGAGCCCTACAGCCAATAACATTATCCACATTGATGTTGTCATTTCACTACCATTTTCTTCTAGTATCTTTATGATTGCAATTTTCAAATTTGATTTGAAACAAACAGAGGTTATATTTTAAACAAAACCGACAAAGAAATAGATTTATAATTGGGGCTATCATAGGCTTTTTCTTTTGAAGATAAATGGACTGCTTTACCAGGTTTAGTTAGCAAAGATAAAGGCCTTTCACTGAGAACATGATTTACAGTGTTCCATTGCAAAACATATTATTCATGGCCCTACTTGAACTTGAACTTGTGGTGATTTATTAGACTTAGTATAAAACAAGGTTAATGAATCATGGCTAGGTAGAATACCGTGATCTTCAGCATTAAAGGTAAATATGACAGACCTCTAAAGTTAAAAGATATATAAGTCATCTAAACCTTAATGACAATTTATGTCCTCATAGACTCTAGTGCTCTGCACTAAATCCTGCTTTCATCTAGGAGTAGTACTGTTGAGCTTCTAATGACAGTCAGTATCATAACAGGAAAGAAGTATTGAATACGTGGAGAAATGAATTAATGCAGGAACTTTCCAGCCTACTAATGCCTTTGTAATTGGAACAGGGTATGTTATGATTATGCAAACATGGGAAGGAGACAAGATACTAGACATGGTTTTGATGGAAGCTTGTTTCTTAAAATTTATGACTGCTTGGTTTCCACAGCTGTGTAACAACGATTTACAGTTCAGGGAAGGGTGTTGCAATCTGACAAACTTTATAGCATGAGTTATGGGCTAATTATTTTAGTTTTGTTCTGTTTATTGTCTTTATTCCCTCAGCTAAGAAGACCTTCTTCTTAACAATGGAAATGCAGACACTTTTTATGTAGATTAAATAATTTAACATAGCCTATTGTTGAAATAATTAGTTATTGATTACAATAAATCATATTTGACCATGCAAAGAAAGACCAGTAAACAGACACATGGATATAGTATTTTTCTAACTAAATGTTAGCATCTCTTATAAGCTCTTTTCACCCTTTCTAGTTAAAGGATCATGGAGCTATCCTTTCTGAAGTGCTATATTATGAATTCACTTTGTGTTTCTCCACTTTCTTTAGAGAAATACATGCAGGATATGTGCAGTAGGAACCATTAGGATGCCTTAGCATTTCATTACCCTCATTGTTTCAGAATGTAAAGAATCTGAATTAGTCTAGTGAATATTAGAGTTTCCAACTGGGAGAAGGAATTTAAGCACAGCAAGGACCCCAGGCAAAGTGGGTAAACCCCTGCTGACATTTTCAGACTTGAGCCAGATTCCACTGAGGGTGTGAGTACCAAACCATCTAATTCACACTTTTAAATGCCATGTCAAACATGTACTTTTCTTGGCCTTTGTTCCTGTGTTACTTGGGGCGAATGGTTAATTAAACTTAGGTTTGTCAGTTACTGATTTTGTTTGCTCTGCATTAAAATTATTTCTGAATATCTTATGAAATACATATGAGTCAACAAACAAAAAACACAAGTCAAATACAAACTGTACAGTTAAATAAGCCTGTTGTTATTTAAAATAGACACAAAAGAATTATAAAAACAATGTAACATTATATTTAAAAATACAATTATATTAGATATACTTAGTGATAATTTATACAATCAAAATAAATTATATATATATATTTTAAAATTTAAAAAATGTATAAATGTATACTGGCCTGGAGAGATAGTTCAGAGGGCAAAGGAACTTGCTTGCAAAGCCTGAAGGCCTGAAGGATTCAATTCATTAGTACCCAGGTAAAGCCAGATGCACAAACTGGCACATGTGTCTCGATTTTGTTTGCAGTGGCTAGAGGCCCTGGTGCACCCATTCTCTCCCTTCTCTCTCCCTCTCTCTCTCTCCCTCTCCCTATCTCTCTCTACCTCTATCTCTCTTTGTCCTTTATTTATTTACATATCTCTTCACTTGCAAATAAATAAATGAAATATTTTTCTAAAATAAAAAGAAATACACTAAGTTACTTACCTGGTGACAGAGTACTGGAATGACAATATGACCATGTCCAGGTTCTTACAGTACATCATATGAAATGTTAGCTCTGACTCCTTACTGCTGGAGTGCAAGAGATATTAACAAGTCCAAACTTATGCCTCATCATACAGAAAAACAATTGTTTTTATTTATTTATTTATTTATTTTTATTTACTTTTATTTTGGTGTATCGAGGTAGGGTTTCATTCTAGTCCTGGCTGACCTGGAATTCACTATGTAGTCCCAGGGTGGCCTTGAACTCACGGTGATCCTCCCACCTCTGCCTCCTGAGTGCTGGGATTAAAGGTTTCCTTCACCACTCCCGGCCAACTATTTTTCAATATCCCTTAAGATGCATAGTATCCTTCTGCTCATAAAAATCCTATAGTACTTTCAAAAAAAGATTGTTTTGAAAATAAATTTTCAGTGGGTCATATCAGTATCATAGCCAAATGTGTCTGTACCTTTTCACAATGTGAGAATTTATTGGATAATAATAAGTTCACAAGGAGCATCAGTTTCATTAGCAAGTATGAGACAGGTAATCCCATTTTTTCTTGAATACTGGCAGAGGGAAATACAGTTCTTTTATTACACTCCTAATTACTAATATTAAGTCTCATCACACATCTGTGTGTGTGTGTGTGTGTGTGTGTGTGTGTGTGTGTGTGTGTGAAGGTGCCTTTGTGAAAGGTAGAAAAGGAAACCAAGAACAGTTTCTGCAGGAATAAGATAATGGACCTCACTGGAGATCTGCTGGGGATGCAACTAGAAAGGGAAGCTGCAGTGTTACAGGTTAGTGCCAAGCGTGAGGGTGGAATCCAGCTGCAGAGATAGTGAGGGACATGGGGGTTGTGCAGGCAAAAGGTACGATGTGACCCAGATAGAAAAACAGCCAAATGAATGTACAGCAGGTCCAGGGACGAACCATTGAGCAGCCTAATGGCCATTTGAATCGTCCATGCAAACTGGGGCAGGCAAGGGCAAGCAGAGCTAAAGAGTCAAGAACAATCGAGAGTTCACTTTGATACACATACCAGGTGGTCAGATGACAGGTCAGAGAAGGACACTGTCCTCATATTGTTAGATGTCCTTTTTATGGAGTTTAAGTGAGTGTGTTCCCCTAGTTTTCCTGATAGGATTTTACTATGCCCACATATCCTTAGGGTTCTAGTAAACTTTTATAAATTTATAGGGAGGAGATCTTTTTATTTTTAGGTTTTTATCAGTCTGGTACTGGGCAAGTGGTGTCATTGACATTCCACCAACTGATATATATTAGGAGCAAAACCGCTGAAAGAAGAAAGAAAGAAGAAGAAAGAAAGAAAGAAAGAAAGAAAGAAAGAAAGAAAGAAAGAAAGAAAGAAAGAAAGAAAGAGAAGAAGAAAGGAAGGAAAGAAAGAAAAAGAAAGAAGGAAGGAAGGAAGGAAGGAAGGAAGGAAGGAAGGAAGGAAGGAAGGAAGAAAGAAAGGGAAGGAAGAAAGAGAGAAAGAGAAGAAGAAAGGAAGGAAAGAAAGAAAAAAGAAAGAAGGAAGGAAGGAAGGAAGGAAAGAAAGAAAGAAAGAAAGAAAGAAAGAAAGAAAGAAAGAAAGAAAAAGAAAGAAAGAGAGAGAAAAAAAAAGGAGATAGTTGGCTAAAGACTGACCCAGAGAAACAAGGATGCCTGGTGGGACTAGAACCCCAGCCTGATTCAGTCTCATCCAAAAAGGCTATAAGTAGCAGCAGCTTCCTGTTTCTTCTTCAGCAGACCTAGCCTCCATGGGTGGGCCTTCCTCAATCAGTGTTCCTGGCCCATCAGCTACTCAGGGTCTCTCCTACACACTTTGAGTTAGCAATCAGGCACATTGTAATTGAATGTCTAATTTATAGAAGAACTTTCTCCACACCTCCACGTGGGATTCTCTTGGTGTCCTCTCTGCTTTCCATCCTGGCTGGGAAGGAGATACCTCCTCTTAGTTTTCATCCTCTTCCTACTCTGCTACTCTGACCCTATCTTTAATAAATTTTCGTAATTTACTCTTCTCTGTATACATGTTTTTTTTTTTTTTAATTCTCTGATAACTTGGACAAGGACCTAAAGTTGGGATCATAAGACTAGGGGATCTCCTGCATCATAATGGAGATTTAATTATTACCAAAGCTCTAATGCCACAACACATGACATGTCATCCTGTCTGTACACACAATGGAGTCAAAACTGCTTGGAACCTGGACATGGTGGCACATGCCTTTAATCCCAGTACTTGGGAGGCTGAGGTATGAGGATTGCTATGAGTTTGAAGACACCCTAAGACTACATAGTGAATTCCAGGTTAGTCTGAGATAAAGCAAGACCCTATCTTGAAAAAGCAAATTACAAAAAAAAAAAAAAAAAGAAAAGGGGGGGGGCTTGGAAATTGGAGTATCTGAAGACAAAGCACAGCCTGAAAAAATTGATGTTTTACTCAATATGGACTCACTTGAAGAAGAGACCAGTCTGAACTCAACAGTAATTGAATGTAATTGTTAAAATCATTTCTTTAACATACAAGTAATGGTTTAATCTTGATATTTCCATACATGTGTCATTATACTTTCTTCTCACTTGTTCCCCATGCCTCCTTTCCTCCTCCAAATGGTTCCTTTTCTTCCTCAGTGAGTCTCAACTTCTACTTCTTAATAGAGTTTTAAACAAATAATTTAAAGTAATGGATTTTTTTTTTTTTTTGATATTTGAACAGAATATGGGTGCCTTTAGGATTCTGAGAAAGGCAAGATCTGTGTTAAGTTCTTGGCCAGGTGGTAATCTTGAGCAAAGTATGGCCATATTGCAACTTTATTCAAGTTCCATTCTCTCAACTTCTTTTATTTTTAATGTTTTATGAGCTCCAGATCCATGTGCCACCTTGTGCACATGCTTCTGGCTTATGTGGGCCCTGAGGAATTGAACCTGGGTCCTTTGGCTTTGAAGGCAAATGCTTTAAATATTAAGCCATCTCTCCAGCTCTCTCAACTTCTTTTATATACAACTAGTCTGAACCCAGAGTTTACCCTTATCTCCACAATCATGCCTGGATTGAAGTGCACATGAAGTGCACATGGAGCTGATGCTGAGATGTAGCAAGTGAGTCAGGGTGTGATGACCCTGATAAGACAGTGAAGCCATTGGATGATGGACCATTGTTTGCAGTGGAGATCCAAAGATGTTTAGATATACCAAGATTGTGCAGCTACCATGGAGTGCTGTTGGCTCAGGGTAGGAAATTTCCCTGGCTACTCAGTGCAGCTGGAGGGGTAAAATTAGAAGATCTGGAGACTGTCAATCACTGGTTATGATATTGGACTTAAACTGTAGTTATTTGATATCTGCTTAATGGCTATTGAATTTATATTGGCCCAGTCTCCTTGTTATGCCTTATACCAATGGAAATGTTTACTCTGTGTCATTATATATTAAAAATATACAACTTGGACTGGAGAGAAGGCTTAGAGTTTAATGTGCTTGCCTGAGAAGCCTAAGGACCTAGGTTCAATTCTCCAGTACCACATAAGACAAATACACAAGGTGAAGCATGTGACTAGAGTTTGTTTGTAGTGGCTAGAGACCTTGCTCCCATTCTCGCCCTCTCTTTAATAGTAAATAAAATAATTTTAAAAGTATATATTTATTTTGATTTTATATGACTCACAGTTGAAACAATCTTAAATCTCAGGTGAGATTCAGGACTTTGGAACTATCTTAAGTTAATAAAGACTATAGAGAACTTTGAAGTTGGACTGAATCCAGTTTATAACATAGGATGGTTTAAAATCTACTGTGGACCAGTGGCAGAATGTGACAGTTTGAATGGGTGTCCCCCAATTGACACAGGAGTTTTATTCAAGCATGTAACTTGGATTTCCAGCCACCTGACTGCAGGAATTGTCACTGTGGAAAGAGCCTAGGGTCCAGCCCTAAGGTGCCTTTGGAGGTGGATCTAGAATTCCAGCCTGAGGTATGCAGAGAGCAGCGTGAGTTCTGCATGGGCTCCCAGAGTGTTTTGCTTGTGGTGATTCTGGTGGTATTTCTCTCTGTATGAATTTGATAAAGGCAGCCAGCTTCTTTTGCCATTATGGAACTTCCGCTAGATCTGTAAGTCTGAAATAATCCCATTCCTCCTGTAAATTGTGTCTGGTTTGAAGGTTAATCCCAACAATGTAAAACTGAATGTGACACTCTTGATGCAGGATTCAGCATTTTGTGTGGGTTCTGGGGATCAAAACTCATGCACCCACTAAAGCCACAGGTAGTTTATCCACTGAGCCATCTCCCCAGCTCATTTTTTAAAGACAAGAATCAGTAGACCTGTAAATGGAAATCATACCTTAAAGTGATAGGTAATGAACAGCTGTAATTTCACACTTCTTGTGATACCTATTTTAAAAGAAAATTTAGAATTTTTATAAACAGAATGCATTTACTTAGAAGAAAATGATTTAGGCTATTTTTGTTATTATTAATATTATCATTATTAATGTTCCTGAAAGAGAAAATGAGATTTATTTTTAAAAATGTGAAAATGTTTCAGAGTGTCAGATTAAGTATGTTTAGAATACTGGCTGGCATCCAAAGAAGAGAGTGAATGGAAAGAAGAAATCCAAAGTTAGAACTGAGAAAAGCAGGCAGATTCAGTAGTGAGGCAGGCTCAGCAACTGCATTGAGGGAGGGACTTCCATGGATTTTACTTTACCTCATTATTGGAACCCATATTCATCTCACTTCCTTGGCATATCATTAGGAGATAAATGATATCTTGACCAGGTGATACACAGGCTCTCTTGGATTAACGTTTAAGGAAGGGAACCATGATTTTAAGTTTCAAGCACTTTGGAATGTCATGTCTCTATCCATGGCCAAAAGTAAAATTCACATTCAAATTTATTGACCAGGAGGAAATAACTTTCCCTCAATGAAAACCCTGATACATCAACTTTCTTCCTTTACATACAGAATTTTAAATGCTGTGAAGGATTATGAGTGAGTGTGGTGCTTACTTGTCTAATCTTACAGGGAAACAGGAGGTGGGTCTGTCCTTTTTCACCGTGAAGCCTGGTACTTATTACCCGCTTAGTACAACATCCCACTGTCAAAATTTAAGACCCTAAAAACATTTAGGAGATGGCTGTTAACTTGACATATTTAATTCTGGCTAAATTAACACATAGAGGGTCTTAGGGTATTTAAATTTGTTTATTTTCTTGCCTTGGAGGATAATCAATGGGACCCCAGTATAGATGTAGCTAAATTGTGGTAGGACTGTAGAGGACATAAAATAACACAAAGTCTAAAGTTTAGCAGCATTGCTATTATGATTAACAGATTGCTTTGTCATAAACAAATTTTAACTTTGTTCACCAAAAGAGATGATGTTTGACATAGATTAAATATGATATATTTTTAAGACAGTATAAAACAAAGAAGACATTTTTAGAATTATCTGGAATATATATACGTACAACATTTTGTTTAGAGCAGGGAAAACCAGAAGAATCCTTTAATCGGCCAATATTCAGCATTATCAAATGGGAAGACCTGTGAGGCCTGAATTGTTGAATTGTTGTCTCTTTTGAAGTCTAGTATAGTCTTTTCTTTTTTCTTTTCTTTTCTTTTCTTTTCTTTCCTTCTTTCTTCCTTCTTTCTTTCTTCTTTCTTTCTTTCTTTCTTTCTTTTTTCTTTCCTCCTTTCTTTCTTTTTTATTTTTTTTTATTTTGGTGGTGGGTGGTAGTTTGAATGCATGCCCACCAATGGATTCAGAAGTTTATTAAAGCTTGTAATGAGGTCTCTAGCCACCTGGCTGAAGAAGGTTTCACTGTGGGTAGATCCTAGGGTCCAGATCTAAGGTGTGAGAATGGATCTGCGATTTCCAGCCAAAGATAATGTGAAGTGCTAGAGCTTTGTCTGGAGTTCCTGAGTGTGTTTGCATATGGTGGTGGTTGCATTTTTGTCTCTGGATGGACCTGTGAAAGTGTTTCTTCTGGCATTATGGAACTTCCTCTCTATCTGTAAGTTTCAATAAACCCCTTCCTACATACCTGCCTGGTTTGGAAGTTCATCCCAGCAACCTGAAGATGTCTGCTACAGAATTGGCAACAAGATGAGGTGTGCTGAGATGAATCTGAACATGTGGATTTTGATCTCTTGGAACTTTTATGCTGAAGGAATGGGAAATTGGTGTTTGCAACTCAAGAAGCCTTCTGGAGCAGAAATCCAAGTATTATAGACTATTCTGATGAGAGTATGAAAATGTTAAGTGTAGAGAGGCTTAGATTATGAACTTTCTAAGGGGAAGGAAAGACTGCAGAGGACTTTGTTAGAACTGACCTACTGGCATAAGAGTTGGCTGCATTCTGATGCTCATGCCCAGAGAGTTTGATCAAGGTTAAATTGGTAATGGACTGCTTGGCTAAAGATAATGGGACTGAGAGATATAAGATTTAAAATTGGAAAAACTCAAATAAATTTAAAATTTACTGGCACAGAGACTGGTTTTAGGCCACTTAAGCTGCTATTGTCAAATATATTAGAGATCTTAAAGAAGATGGCTCAACTACTTTACATTGAACCAATGGAGAAAATGCCTGAGGTGATTCCACTCCAAAAACAACAACAATAACAACAACATTAAGTTTAAATTATTAGAATGCAATCTCTTTTGAAAAGTTGACTGATGAACGTATCTGCTCTTCAAAGTCAGTGATTTATTTCTTCCCTAAATTAAGAATATGGCTGTGTCCTGCATACACAATCATTGATTTCAGGAGCATGAAAATGCATGGAGTGGGTCATGATTTGCACATGGTTACAGAAGCTGCTGCTGAGATGCAGTCTCCCCTTGCTATGCTTTATAGTCATTGGAAATGTTTACTCTGTGCTTTTATATGTTGAAAGTATATAACCTGTTTTGGTTTTACAGGACTCACAGTTAAGAAACAATCTTAAATCTCAGATGAGACTTGGGACTTTGGAATTATCTCAAGTTGGTAAAGACTCTGGGGAATCTCTGAATTTGTACTAAATACACTTAACAGTGTAGATGGTTATGAAACTATTTGACCCAGGGGCAAAATGTGGTAGTTTCAATGAATGTTCCCCAAGTGATTCAGGAATTTATTAAAGCTTGTAATTTAGATCTGCAGCTGCCTGGCTACAGAAGGTTTCACTGTGGAAGGATCCTAGGGTTCAGCTCTAAGGAACACGGGCAGATCAGGAATTGGCAGCCAAAGATAATGCAAAGTGCTAGATCTTTGCTGGAGTTCCTGAGTGAGCTTGCTCATGGTGTGTTTTTTTTTTGTTTGTTTGTTTTTCCTCCTCTTGCATGTACCTGTGAAAATGGGCCAGCTTCTTCTGCCATTATGAAACTTCCCCTCTATCTGTAAGCTTCAATAAATCCCTCCCTCTATAACTGTACCCAGTTTCAATGTTCATCACAGCAACCTAAAGCTGACAGTGACAGGGGTGTGCGAGTTACACTATTATAAATCCTGTTACTATTTCATTATAATTTCCTTCTGAGTGCTTAAAACTAAATTGTTTGCCCAAGTTTTTTTTTTTTTAAAGCCAGTTGCATCTCCTTAGGAGCTGTTTTCTGGGACCTGGGAAAAGTTTCACGTCTCCTTTCATCCTTCTGTACAATTTAGGTAATCTTCTGGAGTAGCTGGGGTCTTACTAACCACATAACTTCCTTTGGAAGTGTAGCAGACAGCTTCAGGTTCGCTGAGATGAACTTCCAGACAAAGCACAGTTATGGAGGAAGGGATATTATTTATTGAAGCTTACAGATCCAGGGGAAGTTCCATAATGGCAGAAGAAGCAACCTTCTCTCACAAGACCAAGCAGAGAGAGAAAAAGCCAACCAGCCACCACAGCACACAGAGTAAAACTACAGCCAAAAAGTCACACAGCACACTTACAGGAACTCCTGCTAGGCACACTTTGCATATCTTTACAATGGAATCTCAAACCCACACCTTAAGACTGGCCCCCAGTGACATTGCCTCTAGCAAGGTGATTGCAGATGCAAACTATAACTAATAAAACATTGAATATATTGGGGGACATATATTCAAACTACCACAGGAAGTATTGAGGATATTTTCCTCTGCAATAACTCTTATTTTGCAGTCATACAATGATTGGAGTACAACCTCTCAGTCTTCGAGATCTCTCAGAATAAGAACAGAAGTGATTTACTTTAGGAGTAGGACCCCTTCAAAATGTCCCATCTTCTCCTTAGTTGTTTGTTGTTGTTGTTGTTGTTGTTGTTGTTGTTGTTGTTGTTGTTGTTTTAATCATGACTTTCATTAAAACATTTTCATAAGTATTTTGTTATTCTAATCTTCCTCCTACTCTCCTTCCTCCATTCCCCTGTATCACTTCCACATGATCTTTTGTCTCCTTTAAATATTTTCCATTGGCTTTCATGTTAAATGTATTTGATTACCTTCTTTATTTATTCCCTCCCCTCTGCCTTAAGATCACATTTTCTTTTCTTGTGGGCTTATTTCTAACAGGATTCCACACATGTTTATATACATTTATATGA
Source organism: Orientallactaga sibirica (assembly GCA_036365145.1). Lineage (NCBI taxonomy): Eukaryota > Metazoa > Chordata > Mammalia > Rodentia > Dipodidae > Orientallactaga > Orientallactaga sibirica. Next base: position 29,022,448 of record JAEOAD010000024.1, read on the forward strand.
TATCTGCATACTCACATGTGTATGTGTGTGTGCGTGTGTGTGTGTGTGTGTGTGTGTGTGTGTGTATTTATGGAGAGAAGTAAATACAAATATCCAGAATATGTCTATGAGAAGGCCATATTTTTCTTTCTGAATTTGGTATACTTCACAAAAAGTAATAATTTTCAGTTCCCTTCATTCTTTTGTAAATATCATGATTCATTCAGAATAAAGCTGAATAAAATGCCATTGTGTCTATATGCCACATTTTCTTTATCCATCAATATGTTGATAGATACATAGTCTGGTCCATTTTCAAGCTATTTTTGAATACTAGAGCAATAAATATTAGTGTGCAAGTATTTCCATGGCAAGATATATATTCCTTTTGTTATGCCCTGGAGCAGATTAATTGAATTATATTGCTCTTCTATTTTTAGTTTTCTGGATCCCATACTGATTTCAAAGTGAATGTAACAGTTGGTATCCCTACCATCAATGAATGAGGAATTTTCTTTCTCCACATCCTTGCCAACATTTGTTTTTCTGTGTTATATTGATATTAGCCATTTGACTGAAATGAGATAGAAGAATATCCAGGTAGTTTTAAACTGAATTTCCCTGATGTTTAAGGTTGATGAACACTTTTTCAAATATTTATTGAGAATTTGTGTTTCTTTTGTATCTTTGTGTGTAGCATGTATGTCTTTGAGTGTTCATGTTGTGCTTGTGCACATGGATATGAGAGAGTACATGTATGTGTATGCCAGAGGAAAATTCCAGATGTCATCATTGTTGGGAATGTCATCAACTTGTTGTTGAGATAGAGTCTCTGATTGTCCAGGAGCTCATCAGTTAGAGCAGGTGGGCTAGCTAGTGGACCCAGGAATTAATTCAACAACTATCTTTGTCCCCTGGGCTAGGATTACAGTTGCCCAACAATACACCTGACATATTTTCTTGGGTTACAGCACTTAAACTAAGGTTCTAGTGTTTCCAAGGTAAGTACTTTAACAACTGACCTATATTCCCAGTCCTATATGTTCCTTCTTTTGAGTAGTGTATATACTCTTCATTAGCCCATTTTATGCCTTGAAGATTTGTTTTTTGGTATTCCATTTTTATAGATCTTATTATATCCTGGAGAGTACACTTTGTTTAATGTATACCAAAGGGTTTATTTTTCCCATTATGTAGGCCTTCTCTTCACTCAGATTTTGCTTTGCTGAGCATTTTCAATTCAAAGTAATGATTTGCCACTTCTTAGGTTATTTCTTGTGCAATTGCATTCCTTGGCAGAAAAGGACTATCTTCTGAAGTGTTTTGTATCTTTTAATCTAACACTCTCAAAGTGACAGGTCTTATATTAAGGGCATTTATCCATTTTTGAATTGACTTTAATTCAAAATGAAAGATGTAGATTTAATTTTACTATTTTGCACATGATTATCCAATTTCCACGGTGTCATTATTTGAAGAGGCTGACTTTTATCCAGAGTGGATTTTTGTCATCTTTGTCATAAAGGAGGAAGCTTTAGTTTTGCAGCTTCATTTCTGTGTCTTCTTTTCAATGGTCTATGCGTTAGTTATTATGACAATACAATGCTGTCACTTGGTTCTGTAGTAATCTTTCAAGGCAGGTTGTGAATTTGTTTAAGATTGCTTTGGCTATTCAGGTATTTTGTGTTGTCCATAAATGTTAGGATAGTTTTTGCGAGATCTGAAAAGAGTGTTACTGGAATTTTGATGGGGATTATTATCAGTCTATAGTTCTACTCAATATGATAGACATTTTCAAAATATTATTTCTCAAATCTATTAGAATAGAAGATATCTTAGTTCTTCATTTTCTTCATTTTATTTTTTTCAATGTTTTCAAGTTTTCATTGTAGATGACTTTCACTGCCATGGGTAAGTTAATTCCTGGTAGTTATTTATTTTGTAGGCAGTGTAAATGAGTTTTTTTTTTTTTTTTCAGCAAAGTATGCTAAAAATGTTTGTCAGCACTACTCTGACTCTTTCCTTGATTATTTGAATTCCTTTTATTTCTTTACCTTGTATTATTGCTCTAGTGATGCTTTCAGTACTATATTGAATGAGTAGGAGAGACAGCCAGGTCTCTGCTGATTTGAGGGTTAAACTTTTAGATTTTTTTGATATAATATAATGCTGCCTACATGTTTTTATATATATATAGCCTTTATTATATTGAGATATGTTCCTTATATTCCCAGTTTTCAAAAAATATTTTATTAATTCACTTATGAGACAGAGAGAGAGAGAGAGAGAGAGAGAGAGAGAGAGAATGGATGCACGAGGGCTGCTAGGAACTGCAAATGAGCTCGAGACACATGCACCACCTTATGCATCTGGCTTACATGGGTCTTGGGGAATCAAACCTGTGTCATTATGATTCTCAGGCAAGTACTCATTCATGTGTTGAACCAACTTACTTATGATATACAATTAATTACATTCTTCTTGAATTCAGTTGGCAAATGTTTGTTTAGAATTTATATACCTACATTCATCATGCCAATTGGTCTGTATATCTCTTTCTTTTGTGTTCTCATCCCATTTTGGTATCCTCACTTTAATGTATTTAGGAGTTCTCTTTCCCATTCAATTTTTTAGAGATGGATGAGAAGCCTGGGAATCAACTTTTCCTTAAGTGTTTACTAGATTTCAACATTGAATCTGACACATCTTTGAAGAGAATCTTTTTGAACTACTGCTTCAATCTTGTTGCTTGTTATGTTTCTACATTAATTGTTTATATTTTCTGATTTAATTTTGGTAAGTCATGTGTGTTTATGAATTTATCTGATTCTAATAGATATTTTTAGCTTTTTGAATATAGGTTTTCAGTATATATACATATGATTCTGGACTCTATTTTTATAATGTGTTTTTATCTCTAGTTTCATTAAGTTGCTTCTTTTTGTTAAGTTGGCTTTGGCTATGTCAATCTTATTTTGCTTTCAAAAGACCAGCTCTGATTCTGTTAATTGTTGTGTAAGATTTATTTCTGTAATTTATGCCTAGTGTTTTTTACTTCTTCCTATCTATAGAATATAAATTGACTTTTCCTAGAATCTTGAAGTTCATAGTTAAGTTATTAATTTTATATTTATCTGATTTTTTAATGTTTTTACTTACTTGCAAGCAAAGAAAGATAGAGTGAAAAAGATAGACAGAGAATGGGTGTGCCAGGGACTTTCAGCCACTGCCAACTCTAGATTCATTTGCCACTTTGTGCAGCTGGCCTTATGTGGATACTCAGGAATCAAACCCAGGTTGTTAGGCTTTGTGGAAAATAACCTTAACCACTGAGCCATATCTCCAACCCTCTCTTATTTTTTTTTAAATATAATTACTAATACCTGAACTTTCTTCTTACTCCTACATTATCTGGACTGCTTAGGTTCAGATAAATAGGAAGCTTTTTCCCATTTTAGGAATTTATCAATGTCTTCTATTGTTTATTCAATATTCTAGTATTCATTAATAAGCATATCAGTCTCTAAGGATCTGTGTAGTTTCTAGTATCCCTCTCCCTGTAGATGATCTAATAAGATACAAGGAATTTTTCTGTGCTTGGTGTGGCTTTTCTGGCCTTTGTTGTGTTCAAGTTTAGAGAAGGTTATTTTAGCCACTGAGAATGATGTGTATAACACATCACTTGAATATTTCATGGATATCCATTGAATTCATTTGGTTTGTGGTTTAGTTTAACTTTAAAAATATCCTTGACCTTTAATTTCTTTTATGAAATTGAAAGACCCAATATTTAGTGTATAAATACTTATAATTAGTATATCTTCTTCATGAATCATTCCTATATTAATATATAATCACCTTATTTATCTCTTCTAACTTTGGTTTGAAACCCAATTTATAACATGTGAGACAGCTTGATTTATTTTTTATTTTATTTGATTTAACTTACATTTACTTTTTCTATGCATTTACTTACTTTCATTTTCAATTTGTAAGTGCCTTTGCAAGTGAGATATGTTTCTTGGAGACAAAGGTTAGGTGGATTTTATTTTTGAATAGAGTCAGTAAGAATGAATCTTTTAAATGGTGAATAAATACTATTTACATTAAGATAATGTTGAGATGGATTTGCCATTCTACATCTTTGTTTGTTGCCCTGGCTGGATTATGGCTAGTTCATTTGTTCATATTGCTAGTTCATTTGCCTGTTAGTATTGGGGTTTTCTGTATTAGACATTTGTATTTCTTCCTAGTTCCCTTTATTCATCTACTTTTCCTATTAAATGTAGCCTTTCTTATTCTTTCAAGGATGAGATAGTCTATCTTCTTCCTCTCTATATGGCATGGTTATAAGCATTTTCTGTAGTATTGGTTTCATTGTCTTTATCACTTTAGTTTGTATTTGTCTTAAAACAATTTTATTTTACCATAAATTTTAAGAGATAACTTTGTTGGTTATAGAAAACTTTCTTGTAAGTTATTTATATTCAGGGCTTAAACTCTATCACATTGCTCTGGCTTTTATATTTGCTAGTGAGAACTGATATCATGTTGGTGTGTGTGTCTATGTATAGGAGTTCATAATTTTTCCTTTCAACTTTCATGTTTTTTTTTTCCTTTGTACCTTTGTTGTTTATATATTTTGATGGTTTTCTTTATATTCTTGACTCTATTATGTCATAGAGAGGTACTTCTCTCATAATGTCCATTTAGAAATACATACTTTACAGCAATGGATACAGGAGCACAGGCAGTATTATTATAATATATTGGATATAGAGTAAAAATCACACTCTATGTTAGTTTTTTTTTTTTTTTTTTTTTTGGCGGGGGGGGGTTCTAGGTAGGGTTTCACTCTAGCTCAGGCTGACGTAGAATTAGTCTCAGAGTGGCCTTGAACTCACGGTGATCCTCCTACCTCTGCCTCCCAAGTGCTAGGATTAAAGGTGTGCACCACCATGCCTGGCTTCTATTTTAGTTTTGAGAAAACTATTTTAACAATCTATGAGCATTTTATTATTGTAGTATTTTAATTTAAACCTTATTTTATTCAGAAATGACTAATCTGTATTACCACATTTATTTGATTCTAAAATAAAATTTGTAGAAGCTGCATTAAAACATTTATTGATAAATAATGGTTTGCCCATCTTGTCCCATTTATTTTATGAATATTGACATATCAAAATTATCAAATCCTTCCAACTAACAATCAATTCATAGAACAATGTCTTTGGTGTTGTTGGTGTTAAGAGAGTATTCAAGTTTATATATCCAGAATTCTTCTTTCAAATATGTGTCAGACATAATTTCTATCCTAACAATTTAATGTATGATTATTTGTGTAGGTTACTGACTAGGTGAAAGGGGTTGCAAATTTTTATTTATCATTAGTTTCTATTCTATTTCCTTAGTACAATTTTCAAATGCAAAAGTCTTCTGTATGGTGAGTGGAATGGAATTTAGGGGTGTGTGTGTTGCAGTGGAGATTGACATCCTGTATCTCAACTTGAAGGCTGAGCAGTTAAGAGCAACATCAGTTGTGATGGACACTTGATAATTACCAAGAAATTTTCCAAACACTCAGTTTTCTGCCTCAGGCTTTCTTTGACACCCTGAGTTTAGTCAAAGCAAGTACATCCTTAAAGTTAAGGGAAATTAATGCTCCTGGGGGCAACTTTCATTACAAAAATGTGATAGAAGAGAAATGTACTAGCTGACAGAAAGTCAATTCTAATGTGTGCTCCATACCACTCTTAAGAGTTTTCTTAAGCAAGATTGACCTCTGTCTTGATAACTACCTCAAAATATAATGTGAATTTGACTTTGCTTCTTCCTCTATTTCAATTTTCCTTTTGCCTACTATCATTGTTCAGGACACTCTTTCTCCCTAATTGCTACATATACTGAATCCTCTCCTGTAATTCTATGCCAGGGCATAAAGTAACAATGATATATTGCCTATAGCATTATAAAATTTTATTTATTTTAATATATTGTTTTTCAATAAAACACAAATGTAATGGACTTTTCTAGAAACTGTAGATTATAATATGTAGATTAATGCATTATAATTCCATTATTTGAAATTGTGATTTATCTTCTGTTCTTTTTTTCCTTTATATAAATATTCTCTTCTGAAATATGTAAGCTTGTTTCACTTTCTTTAGTGGGCATGTAAAATTTTGGCATCTGATATTCTGTCATTTATAGTACAGTGCAAATTTAAAACTATGTTTACTTAGAATAATGAAACTATATTTTATTTTAATTATATTTTGTGATATATGTGTTATAAAGATTTTAGAAAATATTTAAATAAAATATGGACTCCACAAGTTACACAAGCTAAGTTGAATTATTCTAGTTTATAGGGAATTTTGTTTGATGATTATTAGTGTTCTTGTTCATACAATGCAAATCTTAGTGCTCTTGTTTAAAGCTGTATAGTCATAAATTCACTTTAGCTAAGGAGCATTTTAAACTCCTCAAATGGATGAATATATTTGGAAAAACATCTTGTCTATACTTTTAAATACACATTGATAAAGTGTTATAAATGAATGAAAAGTTATTTGCCCTTCTAAAATGCATCTACAAACCGAAGAGTAATATAGCTAATTATTTTTAGTTGTTACAACATGCTTAATTAAATAGATATATATTAATAACTACACATTTTCCACTTTATTTTGTCTTTTTTTTTTTTTTTTTTTTTTTTTTTTTTTTGTTTTTCGAGGTAGGTTCTCACTCTGGCCCAGGCTGACCTGGAATTAACTATGTAGTCTCAGGGTGGCCTTGAACTCATGGTGATCCTCCTACCTCTGCCTCTCCAGTGCTGGGAATAAAGGCGTGTGCCACCACGCCTGGCTTTATTTTGTCTTTTTGTATTTAACTTGAGATGAAATAACATTTTAATTTTAGACCATTATTCATCACTCTGTTTCAGAGTTTTTGTTCTTGAATTTATTTATCTCAATTCTTCTCACTGAGTGTCATGCAAAGAAATTAATGTGCAAGAATTTAAAAAATGTTAGCACATACTAATCTTTAAAATCTATAAAATTCATTAATTCTATATTCTGCCTATAAAGGTACCATCAAAAGAAATCTTCAGTGCAACTTGGATGAGGTACAGGAATGAGGCTTTCAGATTTAGCTTTCCTGAACTTTTCCCAATCTCTGATAGTATGAATCCATAAACCACTAAAAGATCCTACTGAGTAGAACTCCATGTAGAAAACCATGGAGGATAATGTGTCCATTTGTAAGTCATTAAATTCATTTATTTATTTTTGTGGTGTTCAGATAATTATTTCAAATACTTTCTCTTCATCTATTTATCTTATCCTTTTAATAAAAAAAACTTGCCAGAATTATTTTTCTATATTTCATTATTATTAATGAATTAATATGCATAATCTGATTCACAAAAAAATACAAACAAATATACTTTTGAACAAGCATTCAGAATAATTTAAAGCTGAATAATTTAAAGCTTTTAAACGTAGATTAAATGATTTGTAAGTAAAATCGCTTGCCATAGTAAAAGTTTACCATTTCTTTTAGCATGCATTTTGTATGTGCATTTATGGAAGTATAAAAAATAGCAGTCATAACAGCAATATAATATATTTTCTCTGCCATTGCTACTGCAAAAAAACCAAATTTCTACCATGACACATTAAATACAGAAATTTAAGCTATGGCATCTATTCAATAAGAAATCAAACACTACACCAATAAAGTTAGGGAAAGAAAAGATTTTTTTTTCAAGGTAGGGTCTCACTTTAGCCCAGGCTGACTTGGAATTCACTATGTAGTCTCAAGCTGGCCTTGAACTCACAGTGATCCTCCTACCTCTGCCTCCTGCGTGCTGGGATTAAAAGTATGTACAATCATTAGGCTGGAGAGATGGCTTAGGGGTTAAGGCACCTGCCTCCTAAGCCTAAGAATGCTGGTTCCAATCTCCAGCAGGTTCCAATCTCCAGGTCCCATGTTTAGCCAGATGCAGTGACGCAAGGGCACAATGCCGCACTTGCCCACAAGAGGGCGCACACATCTGGATTTTCGTTCACAGCAGCTGAGAGACTGCTGGCGTGCCCATCTCTGTCTTCCTCTCCCTCTCTTTGTCTGTCTCTCTCTGTGTCTCTAAAAAATAAAAAAAAATAAATTAAAAAAAATTTTTAAAAAAGTACGTACAATCATGCTTGGTGACTGCATTTTCTAGTTTCTTTAACTATAAATTATGTATAATAATTTTCCTTCTGAAAGAAACTGTAGCCTAGTTTTGTATAGTAATAAACACAGCACTATTGTAATGCTAAAACTGCCTTTTTATATTTATGATTATTTAAAAGCATCTGATGATATTTTATAGTTTAATTATGACATAGTTTGATAATAAAGGGATTTTGCACTTATTAAATTCATAAAATAATATAATGAATTAGATATTTTTTCTTGGGTTGAGTATATGGCTGTATGATTTACACTTAGACACTCAGAACCCAATCTACTTATAAAGACAGAAATATATTTATTGTTGTGGCAGTTTTATGTCACACATAGATACAAGTGAGTTTTTTATTAATATTTTACTTTTATTTATTCATTTGGCAGAGAGAAAGAGGGGGAGAGAGAGAGAATGGGTGTGGCAGGGCCTATAGCCATCGCAAACAAACTCCAGACACATGCACTACCTTGTGCATCTGGCTAACATGAGTCCTGGGGAATCAAACCTGGATCCTTTGGCTTTGCAGCAAGCACCTTAATGGCTAAGCCATCCTTCCAGCCCTTCCTTCCTTCCTTCCTTCTTTCTTTCTTTCTTTCTTTCTTTCTTTCTTTCTTTCTTTCTTTCTTTCTTTCTTTTTTTTTTTTTTTTTTTTTTTTTTTGAGGTAGGGTCTTGCTCTAGCCCATGCTGACCTGGAATTCACTATGTAGTCTCTGAGCAGCCTCGAATTCACAATGATACACATACCTCTGCCTCCTGAGTGCTATAATTGATGGTTTGTGCCTCCATGCCTGGCTTTCAAGTGTTGCATTAAAGCTTGTTTCCGGTCACCTGTCTGGAGGACATGTCACTGGTAGTGGATCTGGAGGTCCAGCCCCCAGGTGTTGGAGGCTGATCTGAATTCCAGCCAAAATCTATGCAGAAGAGTCTGAGCTCTGGTGGGCTCCTTGCTGCTTGTTTCCTCTCCCTGCTTGATGCATTTGGTTTTCAAAGGTGGTTTGGTTGTTTCCTTCTGCTTGGATGTGTGGAAGCAGCTTCTGCCAAAATGCTTGAAACCTTTTAGACATGTATGTACACTTTCTAGGTATTTTTCAAAGGTGGACGTTTTATTTAACACTTGCAAGTTCAGGAATGAGAACCCTGGTTGATTTACAACATCTGCCACCATGTATCTTGGGGACATGGATTGTGAGCTGAATTCTGTCCTCAAACCTAAATGTCAGAACATGCCTTCATTTCTAACTATAGCCATTGCAGAATAGAGCCATTGCAGATACAGTCTGGGAATTTGTATGAGGTCATACTTAAGTTTCCTGGCACCTTAATACAATTCTGGCATCTAATTTGAGTTGAGGTATTCCATTCTTTATAAGGTGGTAGCTACAAAAATCAAACATATATGGAAAGACCATGTGAGTCAAAGGCACAGACCAGAGTGAAGTAGCTGCCAGCCAATCCACCACAAGCTGGGAAGAAGCAAGGGAGGTGTCTCTGCCCCACACCCTGGCTCTGTGGGAGTGTGGTGCAAGCAACATGAACAGACTTCTGCCCTGCACACCTATGAAATAATTATTGTCTTTGGATCCAGACACTAGGAATATAATTTCATTTTATTGCAAAAACAGCTGATAAATAATAACAATGAATGGGTTAGACTGAGTTATAATAAAAATGTTAAGGGCTGGAGAGATGGCTTAGTGGTTAAGGCACTTGCCTCCTAAGCCTAAGAACCCGGTTCCAATCTCCAGGTCCCATGTTTAGCCAGATGCAAAGTGACACAAGGGCGCAATGCCACACTTGACCACAAGGAGGCGCACACATCTGGATTTCCTTCACAGCAGCTGAGAGGCTGCTGGCGTGCCCATTCTCTATCTGTTTTCCTCTCCCTCTCTCTGTCTCTCTCCAAAAATAAAATAAAAAATAAAATATTAAAAGGAAAGAAAGAAAAAAAGAAAAAACAAAAGGAAGAAAGAAAAGAAAGAATGAGAGAAGGAGGGAGGGAGGGAGGGAAGGAAAGAAGGAAGGAAGGAAGGAAGGAAGGAAGGAAGGAAGGAAGGAAGGAAGGAAGGAAGGAAGGAAGGAAACATTCAAGCAAACACATTGCAGCAGGCTGAATTTCATCACCAAGCCATAGTTGGCTGCATTGCTGAGTACTTCTGCCAATACTTCCAAATGAGCTTAATTTCATTTTTGCGCAAGCAGAGAGAGAGAGAGAGAAGAGAGACAGAGAGAAAATGGGAACACCAGGGCCTCTAGCCACTGCAAACGAACTCCAGATTGCATGTGCCCCTTGTGCATCTCACTTATGTAGGTCCTGGAGAATCAAACTAGGATCCTTTGGCTTTGCAGGCAAATGCCTTAACTGCTAAGCCTTTCTCCATCCCCAAATGATCTTAATTTTAATGAAGAACAAATTATGACACTTTGTATGCTTTATGTTGATCTTGATTGTGCCACACTAACAATTGCATTTCTAGTATTGTCCTCTGAAAGCTTTACATTTTGATTTTCACTTGTTTCCTATGGTTTAATTTTCTAACGTTCAATGGATAAAATTATATTGTCAATATTGTATTTTATTCTTAAAATATATTTCACTTATTTACTTGTTTTAGAGAGAGAAAGAAAGAGAGAGAAAGAGAGAGAGAGAATGGGTGTGCCAGGGCCTCCAATCAGTACAAACAAACTCCAGACGTATGCACCCCCTTGTGCATCTGGCTTATGTGGGTCTTGGAGAATTGAACCAGGATCCTTTGGCTTTGCAGGCAAATGCCTTAACTGCTAAGCCATCTCTCCAGACTTTTGTCAATATTATTTTAATTGATTATATATACAGAAAGAGAAAGTTACATAATATAAGTGGGCAGACATGTAATATGTGTGACCAAAGAAAAAAGTGTTGAGATCTCAATTAAATTGTTTACTGACTAACATCCTCCCAACCCAAATTGTTGGAGTACATTTGTTTTGATGTATTTGTAAATGTGTAGGACAGTACCCTGTTTAAGAAAATATTGCAAATGATGCAGGATAGTTAAGCTTCAAGAAAAATTAAGTTTGGAGAATTTACATAATTGTTGCTAGAAAATAATGACTTTTATTGTGCCAAATATATCTTTCCAAACTTCAAAATGAATAATATATGAGGTTTTTACTTACATGGAAGGAACAAAAGTATTAAAAACTTACCATGAACAGATTGTTAAGTGTTTGTGGCGAGGCAAGAGGGAGAGTGGGACTGACTTCTAGGCAAGAGATAAAACAGAACCCATGACTGTGTATCCTGGTGAGACAAGAGTTGATTAAAACAAAAACAAACAAACAAACAAACAAAACAAAAACCTTGCATGCGCCAACACAGCTCCCAGATGAATCACACTCCTCCCGTGAAGCAGGGGTCAGAAGTAGCTACCAGGAAGGCTGTGCACCAGAACATGGTGACAATGTGAACAGCAAGCTTGAGACTGTCCGAATGGGGACATGAGCAGAGCAGTGCTCAGTGGTCATGGAAAGACGGCTGGATCAGAGCTGACTTTGGAAACTGAGAGAGATACATAGCATGGGAACATGAAGCGTCCCTTCTCCACAGGCACTCCAGAATTAACTGCCTGAGAAAGCACCACCCACCACTGCAAGAACTGCAGGGCAATGGTGGAAGTGTGCTGAGGAAAGATTGTGTTGCAATTAGATATTCCAGTGACAAAAATAGGCAGGGTGGCTTCCACATCCCTCCAAGTCTCAGTAATAGAAAGTCCCATGTGTGGAAAGAAAATCCCCAAACACCATAGGCAAAGTTTAGTGTGCAAGTGGGGCTTCTCAGATCAGACAATTCTGGTAGAAAAGGAATTACCAGGTAGGTGTCCTTCCGTTGGAGGCTCAATAACTAGTTTGGATTGCTAAACCCAGTATGCACCACTGCATTGTAGACAATTAAGGGAGAGGGAAAACCCATAACATTCTGAATAGGAAGAAATATTGACTGAGATTTTAATAACTTCCATTTCATTTTGTTGCTTTCTTTTAATTGACAATTTTGTACTTTAGTTGTTCAGTTGGTTTGCTTTTTTTACTTCACTTGTATCTCACCTGAATAACATTTTATCATTGTCCCTTTTATCTCTGTACCCACTCTAAACTATTTTCTCCATTCCTCATACTGTAACTCATATACTTTCCTTCTCATTAATATTTAACTCCCTTTCCACTTTTCTCATTCCTTCCCCATTTCACTACTGAATTATTGATACCCTTAACCTTGAAAAACTATAAAGTACATTTTCCAATCAATGTACAAGTGCCATTGCCTCTCAATATTATCAGAAACTTAAGAGAAGTGTGTGTCTTCTGTATCAAAACATTTTATCTCTTACTGCAGCCATTCTCATCCTACATATTACTGGAAAACAAATTCAAGAGGGACACTTCATCAAGAAGACTCACATACAATAAACAAAGAACAAAATGTTAGAAGGGAAAAAAAAATAAAATAAAATAAAAACAACTGTGCCTGCATCCCAACAGATGCATAAAACACAACAAATAAACAAATGTAACAGATACAAAGTTACTCTAACATTCCTACAAGTGCCCAAATTCTCAATATTGGTTACAAGTGACAACCAAGCCTGATCTGTCAAATAAAGAAACAGTACTAAAAGTTAAAAGGATGAAATGTAAACTCACACAAAAAGCCAAACTCATCAGAATAACATCAGAAATGCCATCAGCGACCCTCAAGGTTGGAAGTAATGGATGATATATTTCAGATTCTGAATAAAGTGCACCAACCAAGAGTGTGATAATCAGCAGTACCCTATAGGATTATTTAAAAAAAAAAAAAAAAAAAAAAAAAAAAAAAAACTAATACTGTTAATGATATAAACTCAAAATGCTGATTCTTAATTAAAAAGCTAGAAGTCACTCTCTCTAATAAGTATGATTTAATATAGCAAACTAAGTCATTATCTTTTCTTTATAGATATGAGAATGTAACTCACAAGGCAAACACTCTTGACCCAACTGAAGAGACAGGCAGGTAGATGCAGAGAATGGCAGGCTTCCACAGATCATGATCCATAACCTCTGCTGGATCTCCTCTTAAAGCTGGGAAACCTGAACTATAATTTCTATATTGGTAAAGACTGGATGGACAATTGCGGCAGTTAAAATCCCAGGGCAACCCAGTGTTCTTCAGGTAAGAAAGGACTCTGCATTTACATTTTACTCACGAGGCTTTCCTGTCTCTTTCAAGATAATATAGGAGAAAACAACAACTACAACCAAAAAAAAAAAAAAAATTCTCAGGTTTCTAGCAGAGGAAGAAAAAATAAATTATTTCAAAACACAGAAAAATACTCTGAACAGGTCTGTCTTCAAGAGAAACTAGTCATCCAGTTTTAAATAAATGACTTTGGCCCATGATGTTTTATATTCATGTATATATATTCATGTTTATATATTCATGTATATAAAGCATCATGGGGCAAAGTCATTTATAAATAAATGAGGATGTGTAGGTGGGTCTCTCACAGAATCCTAAATAATATACTCAATTGATGTACTATCACAGAGCTAGGCTTGAATGCCCAACTACTGGCTATGTTAGAGACTGGCATAGTTTGAAGACCATTTCACTCCAAAAGCTAAATGTGCAAGGGAATTCATCCAGCTGAATATATTAGGAAGAGGGGTCTTTGAGAAGTGCATGAGATTAATGCTTTTAAAAAAATAGAGATTTGGGCTGGAGAGATGGCTAAGCGGTTGCTTAAATAATAAAGATTCCCTCCTGAGTGCCTTGTGAAATTTTTACTTTTACACTTTTTTTATGCTAATTATTCTATAATTTTAAATGAACCTTCAAATACCTCAGCTTCAATACCTGAGCTTTTTTGTCTTTTATTATTTTATTTATACATTTTTTTAAGAAAGTGAGGGAGAGAAAGGAGACAGAGGGAGAGACAGAGAGGCAGATAGAGAGATAATGGGTGTGCCAGGGCATCCAGTTACTGCAAACAAATTCCAGATGCATGTGCCCCCTTGTGCATCTGGCTTATATGAGTACTAGGCAATCAAAACTGGGTCCTTAGGCTTTGCAGGTAAGCACCTTAACTGCTAAGCCATCTTTACAGCCCTCAACTTTATAATACTAATTTTTAATTAATTGTTCTACTGAAGTGAAACAAAAATATTTGAATCACAGTATGGAATTAAATACTCCATTGATTACAGAGTGTGGATATTTTGACATTTTGTCTCTTTAATTTTTTTCTCTGAATAAATTTTCAATCTAATAAGGTGAAATTAATCATTAGCACTTTTTCATCTTAATAACAAAATAAGTTCAACTATAAAATCAACCAATACATATGTGTGTGTATATATATATATATATATATACACACACACACACACACATACACACACACACACACACAAACATATATATATATATATATATATATATATATATATATATACACACACACACATATTGCAGTCCATTTTGTGTAATTATAAATAAAAAATGTTTTAAGAAAAGATATAAATAAAGAAAGAAAATATAGAATATATCTGCCCTAGTGGACATTTCAAATTTTCTCAATATGAACTGATTTATTCTTATTTAGTTTTTATTCCAGTCTATTCTGACATTTAAAAAATTCTGATTGGTATAAGTTTACTAACTTTCAGTCTTCAAACATTTTTAATATTAATGAAAGGTACAATCATTCCATTTATGTCAGCCCACAAATATCATACCATTTTTTGCAGGAACCCTAAAGTGAAAGGAAAAGCTTATTGAACATGAAAAGCATGTCAAATTCCTATATCATAAATGTCATATAATATAAGAATAAATTTTATTGATACGCCCAAATATAATATGCTGTTAAAATGGAAATATTTCATATATTCTGTACATATCAATCAATATCACCTATCATGTCAATATACTGAGGCAGATACGTTATACAGTAGCCCTCAGTCAACCATGGAGAATATCTTCCAAGGTTATCAGTAAGTGGTTAAGACCAAAAATATATAACTTTACATGTAAACCCTAAAACATTGTCTATGAAATCATAAGTAATTTGTCCTTCCATGTTTTATGTCCTATATCTGCTTTGGGGTGTAAAATTTGCATATCAAGACCCTGATTTGAATGCAAGCATAGGGATCCTATGACAGCTCCTAGAAAACTATGATCACAGTCAGTACTACATGGTTGACATACACCATGGATGTGTTAGACTTAGGTCCACATACTTCCTATAAGTATAGTGAAGGATGGTGCCACATTTACTCATGATAATCAACATAGTTTTCTACTTAAAAGCTATGATTTTATTTTTGTTTACCTTTTTAAAATTACTGAGTCTACCATTTATTTTATGGAATGGGGTTGATCTAAAGTAACCCAAACTGTAGAAAACAAAATCATGGAAAATGTAGTACTTTTGCCATTTTAGTATACTCAAAAAAGTTATTATTATAATTATTCATAAGTTATTAAAGAAATAATGACTGCTCATGTATTTTGGCCTATACCAATAATCCCAGAACTAGAGAGGTGGAAGCAAAAAGATCAAAAGCTTGAGAAAATTTTGAGCAACATGATATCCTGCCTCAAAATGAAAAAAAAAAAAAAAAAGAGAGAGAGAAAGAAAATAAAAAGAGAAAAGTAACTCTCCATAATAAAGTATATCTATAATATCAAGTTAAATAGCAACACATTACTAGTTTCAGTAGTATATATATATATTTTTTTTTGAAAGAGAGAGACAGAGAGAGGGAGAGGAAGACAGACAGAGATAGGCGAGCCAGCAGTCTCTCAGCTGCTGTGAACAAAATCCAGATGTGTCCGCCCCCTTGTGGTCAAGTGCGGCATTGCGCCCTTGCGTCCCTTTGCATCTGGCTAAACATGGGACCTGGAGATTGGAACCACTGGAGATTGGAACCAGTGTTCTTAGGCTTATGAGGCAGGCACCTTAACGGCTAAGCCATCTCTCCAGCCCAGCAGTATAATTTTTGAAAAATAGTTCCATCTAAAGTTTACAACAGGGCAATGCACACTGTCTATAGTCCTACTTAACATTGTTAAGCAAACAAATAGCAAATGTTGGGCTGGAGAGATATTTCAGTGGTTAATTGTGTTTTGTCCATAAGCATGAAGTCTTGAGGGAGCCTGACATTACCCAAATTCTAATCTCCACATCCCATGGAAAACCAGGCAGACATGACCATGCACCCTGTAAACTCATCTTGTAGGAAGCAAAGAACAGAGAATTGCCAGAGCCCATGAAACAAAAAAGAAAAAAAAAAAAGGACAAGCTCAAAAGATTTTAGCTCAAATAAGAAAGGTCACAAGACACTGGAAGGGGCTTCATTTCCATATACATATGCTATATGTCACCTGTATACCACACCACACATCCAAGGAACACACAAAAACCACAGTAAACATTACATAAAGTGTACATTATTACATCCTTAGCATTATGGATCATGAATATTTAGAAATTACAATTAATTGTATGTCCTATTTAAAAATCAATTGCAAAGCTAGGTGTGATGGCACATGCCTGTAATTCCTGTATGTGAGACAGTAACATAGACTGAGGGGTTTGAAGTCACCAAAAGAGACACTCCAATGTACTCAATTGTATTTCCCTATACCAGTAACTAAATTTAGAAATTAAAATATAACCACTTTACATAAAATATCTACCAAAACAACAAAAGCCAATTAATATATTTTAAATAAATGGGAAACTTCCAGTGAAAAATTTAAAATATCCATAAAACGAGACTCCAATCTCCTTAAATTAACATTCCAAGGGGTATGTGGAGTCTTAACTTAATTCACATTTTCAGGAATGTATTTATGAAAACTAAGTCACTTCTGAAATTTGTTTGAAATTCAAAGGTTGCAAGTAACAAATAAAGGCCCTCAGCCACCAGGCAAAGTACAATGTTAATAAAGGGTTTAGCAAATCTCACACCACAAAACATAAGATAAGGGGAAAAAATTCACCAACGTAATGTAAAGTCTCTGGAAATAGGTACAGAAAAATAAACTAAAAAGTATACTTGCATTAAAAGCCAGAGAAGGGGCTGGAGAGATGGCTTAGCGGTTAAACGCTTGCCTGTGGCGCCTAAGGACCCGGTTCGAGGCTTGATTCTCCAGGACCCACGTAAGCCAGATGCACAAGGGGGTGCACGCATCTGGAGTTCGTTTGCAGTGGCTGGAGGCCTTGGCACACCCATTCTCTCCATCTCGCTCTCTCTGTCTGCCTGCCTATTTCTCTCTCTCTCTCTCTCTCTCTCTCAAGCAAATAAATAAATAAATAAAATAAAAAAAAAAAAGCCAGAGAAATTTAGGTCAGAACATGAGATGTCCACGGCCTCCCAGCCTGGATCTTGTCTAGTTAACTTGAGCTCCATCCCCAGGCCTGCCAACCAGCAGTGCTGCCATAGCAAGCTGGCTGTGAGAACCAGCAGCTTCTCACCCACAAGGGCCTGAATAGAATAGCTGAGGAGCACAGAAGCTCTGGCTGAGAGGCATTATTGTTAAGAATAACAACACCAGCAGACAATAGTCAAAGCTATCTGGGGACACACTCATATACACGAAATGAGGCCACAGCCAGGGACAAAGTGAGCTACAGACCAGAAGCTTGGCAGAAATTTGAGAGAGCTTGAAAGGAAATCTCAGATATTCTTGCCATTATCCTTACCCTAATTGGAGACTATGTGTGTATGAGGGAAGATTCAAGAAAGCTTAGTGAACAAACAAACCCAGGACCATCTTTAGAAGAAACTGAATTTTGAATTGGCTCACTGATCCATATACAGGTCAGTATCTAGATAGTTGGAAATGTTTCTGGCCTCAAATGATGGGGAGCAATCTCTCATTGATAGTCATTTTAACGTTAGTCTATGCAGATCCGAGGGCAACTTCTATGAAGCCAGACTAAAGATAACAATAAAGTTAAATAAACAGGTTCCTCCCAGGTACACACACTGAGGAACACAATTGACAAAGTAAGACAGGTTATGAAATCAAAATCAAAACAAATGGAGAACGTGTAAGGAAAATTAGAAATTGGCATTGTAGCAATATATTATTTACAATGTCCATGTTTTAGATATTTTAGCAAACAAACCAAAAAAAAAAAAAAAGAGAGAGAGAGAGAGAGAGAGAGAGAGAGAGACATGAAAATAGAAAAGTGTGATTTCTTCTCCAGAAAATATAACACAACCTGACTAATATTAATTTCCCAGCTACTGAGCTCAATATTAGTCAGGTTCTGAGTTCAGTTGTGAAATTAGTAATTGTCAAAGGAAATGTTACACATTATTTGAAATAATTATTGTCATACTTTTAAAAAATATATTTTATTTATTTCTTTTTGGAGAGAGAGAGAAAGAGAGAGAGAATGAGCATGCCAGGGCATCTGCAAATGAACTCCAGATGCATTTGCTTCCATGTCCATCTGGCTTACGTGGGTCCTGGAGAATCGAACCAGGGTCCTTTGGCTTTTCTGGCAAACACCTTAACTGCTAAGCCATCTCTCCAGCCCCTATTGTCACACTTTTAAAAATGGAAATGATTCAAAGAAAAATACAATGCGAATGACTCACTAACTAAGGAAAAAACAATACAATGAAAAGGTTGAATCCCACATTTACAGTAGAAAACTAAAAAGAAAATGAAATGGGAAGGAAATTATTATCTGCTGAAGAATGCATTGATGGTTTCAGAAAACTAGAATGATCATGCTGATATATTTATAAACATAATAAAATCTTAAGAACAATGAATCAGTTGAAAAGAAATCATAAACAAAGAGACAGGGCTGGAGAGATGACTTAGCCGTTAAGGCACCTGCCTCCTAAACCTAAGAACGCTGGTTCCAATCTCCAGCGGTTCCAATCTCCAGGTCCCACGTTTAGCCAGATGCAAAGTGGCGCAAGGGCGCAATGCCGCACTTGACCACAAGGGGGCGAGACATCTGGATTTCGTTTGCAGCAGCTAAGAGGCTGCTGGAGCGCCCATCTCTATCTGTTTTCCTCTCCCTCTTTCTATCTCTCAAAAAAAAAAAAAAAAATGCTGCCAGAAGGAGAATAGAAAATATCTTTAATCGACAATTACCAAAAATACACCAAATTTAGTAACTATTAAATGAAAGATATAAAAAGTAAAATAGTCTCAGTAAAACTAACACAAAGTTACTTATACATATTTAGCTATAAAAATTTTCCATTTTAAAATTTCCCAAGAACTTAATTTTAAATTAATTATTAAGAGTCAATTTTCAAATTGGAAGTTTTTTATTTTTTCTCTTCTTATCCTTTTTTTATTGTATTACTTTTAATTGACTGGTAAATTTATACATTTATAGTGTTAGACTTGGACTTTCTAAACTTATTTACAATTTTCATACATGTACATAATGTATTTTGATCCAAATCCCCTAAAAAATACCTCCCCAGCCCCATTTCAATAATCTTTTTCTTATTTCCAAACAGTTCCTCTTTTGTTTTGCTGTCTTTTTCCCTCTTCCTTCATCATTTATGATGGATGTCTGATGGGCACATCTCATGGAGTTATAACAGCAGCTGTGAGGACTTGAATGCAAGGACCACTTTATTTCTTCAAACTTGCTGTGAGGTTTCTCCTTGAAAAGTTTGAAGAATCAAATGAAGGTTGATAGACATGAATCCAAAGTGGAGGAAGACAATAGAAAATGAGATTGTTGGTTTTAGCAACATAAATGAGTGACATATAATCTTAGATGCTATTAATGAAGAATGATATATGAAGCATATTTGTGGTAGGCAATTCTTGTATTATTTCAGATGCATTTCAGAATAAATAGAAATTCACATTTTGGACCATGATGTTTTTAACTTCAGAGAATATAATTTTTTTCATAACTAATAAGAAAGTGGATCACTGAAATTTCATTTTAATATTCTAAAGCAATAATATGGTGGGATCAAACAAATAGTTTTCATAGTCTCTATACACTGTAACTAATTAAATTTAGATGAGAAAAATTCATCACAAAATGAGTTCAGTTTGGGAAGTGGAAACAATAGACTCATGGTTTCTGAATACTAGGATCTATAAGAGAGGAAATTAACTTGATGAAATGCAAAAATATGATATAATGCCTAATTAGAAGGTTAAGCAGATATCTTTAACACTAACTTTAAAAGTGCAAAGAGCATTGAATGTGAAGTGACAAAAATATACAAAATACAATATTCAAGTCACAAAGAAACTGAAAGTTCAAAATTTTATTGTCCCCAAAATGACTAATAATCAAAATGAGAGATATCACTAGGCTTTCCATATAATAACTTATGAAATTCATAACAATAAATATACCATTGGGGGCTAGAGAAATGACTTAGCAGTTGAGCCACTTCCCTGCAAAGCCAAAGGACCCAGGTTCAATTTCTCAGTGCCCACATGACACAGATGCACAAGAGGGCACATGCATCTAGAGTTTGTTTGCAGTGTCTGGAGGCCCTGGTGTGCCCATTCTCTCTCTTTATCATCTATCTATCTATCTATCTATCTATCTATCTATCTATCTATCTATCTACCCATCCATCAATCCATCCATCCATCTAATCTATCTCTTTCTCTCTCAAATAATTAAATAAATATTTAATGAATATACCATTATATGTGTGGAAAGAATAGATTTCTAACAAATTGCATCTTTGAAATATATAAAATACAAATATTACTTCTTTAAAGAAACAATATCCCCAAAAGGAATAATGCATTTTGTAATGGTCAAAAACCAGAATTATCAAATGGTAGTACAATGCTGATCAAAGTGCATGATACTGTGCTTCAGCAGAGCTCAGTACAACTGACAGAAAGATAAAGATTAATTTCATAGAAGGTTTAACTTACCTCTTAAATTATGTAAGCCACAAATTTCAGAATGATAAGCAGTAAGATCAGTCCCATTTGGACTTTGGCAGCTAATAAAAAGATGTTCCCTACAGCTAGATATAAGTTACATCAAGTGGACATAAAACAATATAGAAAAAATATAAAAATAATTTTAATTTTATATTATCATCATTACTTTGAAAATTGAATAATTTTAAAAAAACAAACCTATGATTTTGTTTTTAATTAATTTTTTTTTTTAGTTATTAACTGTACTATATGAACAAGTCATTTGTTGGGTCATTTTGCCTTTGGTTATCACCTTATATTTCCTCTCACCTGCACCCATTCCCTTGAGAGCCCTTAGTGGGGTTGCTGCTATTCACTGTGGGATCATGAATGCATCCATCTTTCTCCATGGGAGTGGAAAGTGACGTAGCATACTCCATTCTACCTTATGGCTCTTCCAATCTGCCCCCTTTTCTGCAATGTTCCCTGAGCCAGGTGGGTGTATTATAAGTTTGCAACCTCTGGATTTCTGCTGTGATGGGATTTGAATGTCCTCAATGTTTATCCCCAGTTTCCCGGAGGAGGTTATCAGGATAGTACTGAGAGCAGTAGTCATGCTTAAATCACCCCTTCCTGGGTGATGTCTCCTGGGCCCTGGTAGATGTGCTAGAGGTGTCTCCTCTTATGCTAGGCAGTTGTCTTTCTCTTCTTGTAGTATTAACTGGTCTTTGTTCTTCCTGATTTTTGCTGCCATGTGTAAACAAGCAAACAAAAAGACTAATTTCTTTAACCAAGAGTAAGAACAGGGCTGGAAAGATGGCTTAGTGATTAAGGCACTTACCTGTGAAGCCTAAGAACCAAGGTTTGACACCCCAGAACCCATGTAAGCCTAAGAGACATGGTGGCTCATGCTTCTGAAGTTCATTTGCAGTGGCTAGAGACCCTGAGATGCCCTCTCTCTCCCTCTCTCTCATAAATAAATAAATAAATTAATAAATAAATTAATAAATAAATAAATAAATAAAAATATTTTTTAAAAGAGGAAGAGCACCATGGATTAAAAGGTATAAGCATAGCTATTTAAGAGACATTTTGATGGGTATAGTTACTCATCTTTGCCAAAGACCAGCTGAGAACTTTCCTCTGGAATCTACGACCTTCCAATCCATCACATTCTGACTTGATTCTCAGTACTGGGTAAGAGATTTCTCCCATTAAGAGGACCTAATATCCAATCAGAGAGCCACAAATGCCTATGCCCCCCCCCGTAATACTGAGCAGGCTGCTTGATTATATGGATAAAAATAATGTGATATAGCTAAACAAATGTTCCTGCTTTCCTTTTCACTTATTTATATCCCCTCATCTTACTATATGTGACCATTTTGACCAGAAGTAACATCCATTATTTTTGATTACTGCATGCATGCATTCCATACATCCTTTCATTGTATCTATGCTAGCTATGGGGGGCCATGAGCTTTTTGTCCTTGTCTGCTACTAAGATGGCACAGAAATGTTCTTGTTAGTGTTAGGCAGGTAGGAAAGAAATATGGCAAAGTACAAATAAATACTTAATGAAGACAGGCAATAGGAGGAAATATTTTATAGTGAAATAAATCATTAATCTGTAATCTACAACCAAATATAGTAACTGTAAAATAGATGACTTATTTATACTCATCTTAAATATAACCTAATAACACAAAATAATAATCAAAAAATATGATTAATAGGGCTGGAGGGATGACTAATGGTTAAGGCATTTTCCTGCAAGCAAAGGGTCCCAGGTTCCATTCCCCAGGATGCATGTTAGCCAGATGCACAAAGGGGTGCATGTGTCTGGAGTTAATTTGCAGTGGCTGGAGGCCCTGGTGGGCCCATTCTCTCTCTCTCTCTCTCTTTCTCTCTCCCTCTTTAACAAACAAATAAAGAAATACAGAACTCTAGAATTTTTTTAAAAGAAAGAAAATATTATTAGTAGAGAGCACAGTGATTTTTTTTACATATTCTTTGCCACTAAAAAAAAAAAAAAAGGCCACAAAAAATTTATTTAATATATATTTTCCAGGAACTCTGCTATGTAAAAGGGCTACTGAATGTGAAATATTTATAGTCTTTAGATTTTTAAAGTTAATCAAGATATGAAAACTTTGGGTTGGAAAGTTGGCTCAGCAGTTAAGGCACTTTTGCCTACAAAACCTAACAACCCAGGTTTGATTCCCCAGTACTCACATAGTGCCAGACAAACTAGCACATACATCTAGATTTTGTTTGTAGTGACTAGAGGCCCTGGCATGCCCATTCTCTCTGTCTCTCTTCTCTCTCAATCTCTCTGCTGACAAATAAATAAATTGAAGCTTTCCATGAAGAGTTAACAGGAAATATCATAAATGCACCAAGGAATCTGCAGAAGACTAAGTAAATTGGTAATGTTATATGACTCATACTTTAACTCAATCTGTATTTCAGTTCACTAGATTATCATCTTTTTCATTAAACATTTAAAAGAAAAATTAACAAAGTTAAAAGTTCAATCATTTTTACTAAGAAAAAGATGGGATGAAATTATCAGAAAAATATCTTATGAAATGTAATAAACATACCTTCTTAAAATAGAGTGAAAAAGAGTAACAAATCATTAGTAAGAAAACCACTAAAATTTATAAAATATAAATACATTTAAGCAATGAATATATATTTTGGCAGAAATGTATAGAAGAAGAAATTATATAATGTACTAAAGAAAGGAAATATAGCTAGGCAAGGCATGGTGGCACATGCATTTAATCCCAGTACTTGGGAGGCAGAGGTAGAAAAATCACTGTGAATCTGAGGCCAGCCTGAGTCTATAGAGTAGAAAATGCAAACCAAACTGAAGAAACCCAAAACTCTATATAAGCTCTCAAGAACAGAGTCAGCCATGTGGAGGATAAAAACTCAGAAAGGGAAGACAGAACAGAAGAAACATTATGTGAATCTAAAAGTTTCAATAGGTTCAACAATCTTTGTGAACAGAACATGTGGGAAATGTGAGATAGCCTTAAATGTTCCAACATTAGGATCATGGGAATACCAGAAGGGGAAAAAATTCAGACCAAAGGAATCAAGAACTTACTCAACAAATTTATTGAAGAGAACCTTCCCAATCTCTCAAAAGAAAGTGCCATCAGGGTACAAGAAGCTAACAGAACTCCAGACAGAATGGACCAAAGGAGAAATTCTCCAAGACATCTTATCATTAAAAGCCTAAATATTGATAAGAAGGAGAAAATCCTAAAATCAGCTAGGTAGAAACTACATTATTTATAAAGGTAACCCCCATCAGAATTACTTCAGACTTCTCAATGGAAACACTCAAACCCAGAAATGCCAAGAATGGAACACTGGAAAGTCTAAGAACTTATGGCTTCCAACTCAAACAACTCTACCCAGCAAAAAGATCCATCATAATAGGTGGTGAAAGAAAAACTTTCCATGATAAAACCTAGCTGTACAACTATATGAACATGAAGTCAAATCTACAGAGAG
This sequence comes from Orientallactaga sibirica, assembly GCA_036365145.1. Classification (NCBI taxonomy): domain Eukaryota; kingdom Metazoa; phylum Chordata; class Mammalia; order Rodentia; family Dipodidae; genus Orientallactaga; species Orientallactaga sibirica. The sequence goes on from JAEOAD010000024.1 coordinate 29,047,120, forward strand.
TACTTCAGGGAATTCTCCACATAGAAGAATCAAATAATCAACCTCAAGAACCTACAAGAAGCACATCATAATAACCAAACTCAGAGAAGGCACACACACACACACACACACACACACACACACACACAACCCCTTCAAACTCAAAAAAACAAACAAACAAACAAACAAACAAACAAACAAAAAACCAAACCACCATTGGCAGGAAGAGAAATAAGCTTACAGGATGGATCAGAAAATTAGCCCCCTCAATATTCTGTCTTCAAGAAACCATTCTCACTACTAATGATAGACACCTTCTCAGGGTGACAGGGTGGAAAATGATATTCCAAGCAAACGGAAATAAGAAACAAACAGGTGTTGCTACATTAATATGAGATAAAATAGACTTCAAACCAAAAGTAAAAAAAAAAAAAAAAAAGACAAAGAAGGCCCCTTCTTACTTATCAAGGGAATGATCCAAGAAGAGGATATCACAATCATCAATCTTTATGTACTAAACACAGGTTCACCACATTCATAAAGCAAAAACTATTTGGCAACAAAACAGAAATAACCACCAACACCATCATAGTCAGGGACTTCAATACTCCACTATTAGCAATAGATAGATCATCCAAACAGAAAATTAATAGGGAAGAAAGAGAGCTCAACATCACTAGAAATTAACAACAAAAGGTATGCCAGGAATCCCTCCAGCTCCTGGAAACTGACCAACACACTTTCAAACAATAAATTTGTTGTGGAAGAAATAAAAAGAATGAAATCACAAAATTTCTAGAATTGAATGACAATGAGAACACATCATATGGGACACAATGAAGACAGTCATTAGGGGAAAAATCATAGCACTAAATGCCTTCATAACAAAAACAGAGAGATCCCAAATTAATGCCTAATCATCCACCTAAAGGCATTGGAAAAACAAGAAGAAGCCAACCCAAAAAGCTCCAGACAGAAAGAAATAATTAAGATCAGAGCAGAAATTAATGAACTGGAAACTAAGAAGACAATTAAGAAAATTGATGAAACAAAGAGCTGGTTCTTTGAAAAAAATTAACAAGATTGATAAACCACTGGCCAATCTGATAGAGCAAAAAAAAAAAAAAAAAAAAAAAAAGGAGATGTTTCAAATTAACAAAGTTAGAAATGAAAAAGGAGAGATCACAACAGACATAAGTGAAATTGGGGAATCATCAGGACTTATTTCAAAAACCTCTATTCCACAAAACAGGAGAATATGGAGAAAATGGATGAATGCCTGGACACATACCACCTACCAAAGTTAATCCCAGAACAGATTAATCTCCTGAACAAACCTACCACACCCTTTGAGATTGAAGAGGTAATCAAACACTTCCCCAAAAAGAAGACTCCAGGACCAGATGGCTTCTCAGCTCTATCAAACCTTCATGGAAGAACTGAAAGCAATTATTCTCAAACTGTACCACACAATTGGAGAACAGGGAGAGATCCCCAACTCCTTCTATAAAGCTAGTATTACCCTAATTCCAAAACCAGACAGAGATCCAACAAGAAAAGAAAATTATAGGCCTATTTCCCTGGTGAACATAGATACAAATATCCTGAACAAAATTCTGGCAAACCAAATTCAACAGTACATAAAAAACATTATCCACCTTGATCAAGTAGGCTTCATCCCTGGAACATAGGATTGGTTCAACATATGGAAATCTATCAATGTAATAAACCATATAAACAAGCTTAAACACAAAAGCCACATGATCATTTGGATATATGTAGAAATGGCCTTTGAAAAAACACAATATCACTTCATGATCAAAACATTGGCAGAATAGGCATGGACAGTTTATATTTTAACATAATAAAGGCTAGATCTAAAGCTCCTAAAGCCCAAATAATACTTAGTGGGGAGAGACTGAAGGAATTCCCATTGAAATCAGGAATGTGGCAGGGGTGGCTCTTCAACATAGTACAAGAAGTATTGGCTCAAGCAATAAGACAGGAGAAAGAAATCAAAGGGATACAAATTGGAAAGGAAGAAGTTAAGTTATCTCTATTTGCAGATGGCATAATTTTATACATAAGTGACCCAAGAACTTCCATTTCAAAACTCTTAAAGACAATTAACTCCTTCAGGAAAGAAGCAGGATATAAGATCAATGGACAGACATCAGTAGACTTTCAGTATGCAAAAGACAAAGATACAGAAAAAGAAATAAGCAACATTGTCCCATTTTCAATAGCAACAAAAATAAAATAAAATACCTTGGAATAACATTAACCAAGGAAGTGAAAGACCTATACAATGAACACATACAAACACTCAAGAAAGAAATTGAGGAATATTTGAGGAAATGGAAAGACCTCCCATTCTCCTGAGTAGGCAGAATTAACATTGTGAAAATGGCAATCTTACCAAAAGCATTATATAGATTTAACACATTATCAATAAAAATCCCAACTTCTTTCTTCACAGAGATAGAAAAAAATGATTTCAAAATTCATATGGAAAGGCAGAGCTCTCAGATATCCAAGCATATTCTCAGAAAAAGAAACACCTCTGGAGGCATCACATACCTGTTCTAAAACTATACTACAAAGCCATAGTAATAAAAACAACATGGTACTGGCATAAAATCAGGAATATAGACCAATGGAACAGAATAGAAGACCCAGACTTTGGGTCAAGTAACTACAGCTACTTGATATTAGACAAAGGCCCTACCAAAGTAGACTGGAAAAATGATAGCATCTTCAACAAATGGTGCTGGATAAATGAGACAACCATATGAAGAAAAATGAAACTCAATCCACACATCTCACCATGCACAAAAATCAAATCCAAATGGATCAAAGACCTCAGTATAAAACCAGGAACTCTGCTACTACTGGAAGAAAAAATAGGAGGAACCTTCCATGATATAGGAGTAGGAAAAGACTTCCTGAACAGAACCCCAGCAGCTAAGGAAATTAAACACTCAACCATTGGGATCTCATGAAGCTGAAAAGTTTTTTCACAGACAAATACACAATAACTAAAGCCAACAGACAACCCATAGAATGGGAGAAAATTTTTGCCAGCTATACAAGTGACAGAGGCTTAATTTCTTGAGTTTACAAAGAACTCCAAAGCCTAAGCAACAAATCATCAAACAACCCACTCACAAAATGGTCCAGAGAACTGTACAGGGAGTTCTCAGAGGAAGAAATACAAATGGCAAACACGCACTTAAGAAAATGTTCAACATCCCTAATCATCAGGGAAATGCAAATTAAAACAACTATGAGATTCCACCTTACCCCAGTAAGGATAGCTACTATTAAAACAAAAAATAAAAAAAAAAAAAAAAAAAAAAAAAAACTAATGAAAACAAATGCTGGTGAGACTGTGGAAAAAAAATAGTAACCCTCTTTCACTCTTGGTGGGAATGTAAAATGGTACAACCACTATGGAAGGCAATATGGAGACTCCTAAAACAGATGACTGTAGACCTACCAACATATCCAGGTATTCCCTTACTGGGTATTTACCCTAAAAGCTCCAAGCATCAGATCAGAGAGCTTTGCTCAACCATGTTTATAGGTGCTCAATTCATAATAGCTAAAAGCTGGAATCAATCCAGATGCCCATCATTAGATGATGGATAACAAAGATGTAGTACATCTACAGTGTGGAATTCTATGCAGGAGTAAGGAAAAATGACATAATGAAATTTGAATAAAAATGGGCAAACATGGAACAAATCATTCTCAGTGAGCTCACCCATTCACAGAAAGATAATCATAGCATGGTATCACTCATCTGTGGCTCCTAACCTGAATCTGCCCAAGATGCTTTCATATCTAATATGTACCTTGAGGACCAGACAATAGGGAGGGTGGCACGGGAGGGGAGGATAAGGGTGGGGGGAATTAAATGGTGGGAGGGAGGGTGAGGATGGGGGGACACAAATAGGGACCCAAATGAAAATTGTACCATAAAATCCTATATTCTGAACAACAAGCTAAAACACTGATCCTTCAGCAGGGCTGTAGAGGGAACACCTGAACCACAGAGACCTGGAGAAGAGATCATGAAGACTAACCTTAATCTTTTCCTGTTTTTATCTCTCTCTCTCTCTCTCTCTCTCTCTCTCTCTCTCCTCTCTATGCTCTCTTTCTCTTTTATATTACCTATCTTTTTCTTCCCTCATGTTCCTTTGCACTGACTTGTAACTCCCATTACCAGCATGTGGTTAACTTTCACAATGAGCTGTTGATCAGAGAGACCAACAAGGTTTCCCAAAAGAAGACATATTTCTATTCGAGTTCTTGATAACCCACCAAAGGTTAATGGTAAGACCCTACTGTCGAAGACAGCATATGCTGTTGGGATGGAACATGGAGTGGTTGGAATCTGGAAGAGGGTCAGTCCCTAGACAGTTAGCTTGTCTAGTGCCAGAAGATGCTTCATGAGCGATTGGGGGAAAAAGACCAGCATCTGTCCAAGAAACTCATAGATTAAACTACTCAGCAGGAAACAACCTGATGTGATACACAAACAAGTGCAATAGTGGCACACAGCCATGGTGGGTAACCAAGTGCTCTTGATTTAACTCACAGATCCACTCAGTGGAATGGAACCCATAGCTGGAAGTCGGAAATAAGTCAAAACTATGTCCAAAAAATGAGCCCATTCTCCAATATCAAGCTCCCACCAGTTGTGGGCTATAAGAGAGCCTACACATATAAAATTCTTTCTAAGATAACAATGGCTATCCCATCTATCTGGTTCTGACTTCTTTCTCTGTTGGAGAATTTGCTTCTCTTTTTCAGATGGACCCCAAACCTGAAGGGAGGATCAGCCTGTCACACCTCACCAGGGCCCCAGCTGAAACCATAGAGTAATGGGGGAAATGGGCAAGAATGCAGCTTTCTTAGTGAACCTGACACCAGAACAAGGCTGAAGGAGATAAACACAGAGAACCCTCAACTCCTACTAAGTCAGATATCCAGAGACACAAAGGCCCCCAAGACCTCATTACTGAAGTAGAACTAAGGCAGAAAGAGTGGTAGAGCCACAAGATAGGCCATTATGCACACAGACTTTGCCTCTCCCCCATAACTGTTGGCTACCCCCATGCTGCACGATCCACATTCCCCATTGATGAGGGTCCCTTTGGAGAGTGGAAGACAGAGAGGAGGCTAACGGAGTCACCCACATGAATGTAAAATGAAAATAAATTTTAAAAAATTAAAAAATCAGAAAATTACATTTGAAATAATTGTCTGAAGAGTCATGAGAATTTAATGAACATTATAAGTGGTGTTGACAGTTAATTTAATCTGTCAAATTTATAGTCTAATTGAACTCAAAGAACAAGCGAAACCTAAAGTGTTTTTAATTTTACTGGAAACCTTTTTTTTTTTTTTTTTTTTTTTTTTTCCTATTTGTAAATATGATGGGATTTTTAGACTAATTAAAAGTTTTAAGAACTATGTTAACTACAAGTACTAGCAAATAAATAATAAAATACAAGTAAGATATCCTACATTATTACTTTTAATTACAAGCTTCCACAAACTTTTTAAATGTCCACTTGCTTAAGTTTGTTTCAAACATTAAGAGGATATGAGGTGACCTTTATATCAACGAAAGAAAAAAGGCAAATAGCATTCTTGCTCTTGCTGTATGTGAGCTCAGAGATCATTTGTCATGTAACTAAAAATAGGCATGGAGACACTACCCAAGATTCAATAGGGTCAGAGAACAAAAACTATATGCCCCAAAATTTACTTATCTACTATTATCTTTTATTCTAATCTGCATCTCCTGTTTTCCTGAACTAAACGTACCTTCTTCTTGTACAAAAGATTCAATACATTCTTTGTACAATAAGGAAAACTGAGCTTTCATGTTGATCTTAGATGACTGATCTCCTCAAAACTATAGCCCGTGTGTTACTTAACTTTGAATAAGCATTATTTTATAGTTTGACTTTAGGTGAGATATCCCTAACTTCATTATACTACCCAAACATTCAAACTCTGTCATCTAAGAAGACCAGAGGTAACCATTCTAACAAGGAATAAATTGAATGTAGATGCATCATTAACCCACAATAATTACAATTAAATTTTTGATTTTATATATATATATATATATATATATATATATATATATATATATATATATTTATTTATTTTTTGGTTTTTCAAGGTAGGGTTTCACTCTAGTCCAGGCTGACCTGGAATTCACTATGTATTCTCAGGGTGGCCTCAAACTCACAGTGATCCTCCTACCTTTGCCTCCTGAGTGCTGGGATTAAAGGCATGCACCACCAGGCCTGGCGATAATATAATCTTTGATGAGAAAGTCTGAGGCTGGAGATATTGCTCAATGGTTAAGGCTCTTGTCTGCAAAACCTAATAACTTTCATTTGATGGATTCCCCAGACTCACATAAAGATAGATATCCAAAGTGTTGCATGCATTTGGAGTTCATTTACAGCCACTGGAGGCCCAGGCCTGTCTATTCTGTTATCTCTCTACTCTCATGCTGATTACAAATAAATAAATAAAATATTACAAAACAAATATATATAATACAAATTATATCTCATGGAAAAGTATTGATTTTATTCTAAATTAAGCACAAACAGTAATAAATATGTTATAACTCTATTTGATTCATTTACTTACAGATGCCTCTTTATCATGTTTATTATTTATAAGCAAGCTTGAAAATAGACTTATTTTATAAACTGCATATATAATATACATGTTCTATGTAATTCTGCACACCTATACACTGTAAGATATTGAAATAATTAACTGATGAATCATGAAGGGAAATCAGAAAATAAAACAAAAATCATATAAATCAACAAAATGTAAACTAATGGGAAGGAAATAAAAATGATTTGGACAAAATATTTTGCCTTGACATTGGTTCACATTATTCCACCCAAGGCAGTCTAGAATGTGAGGAAATCACTAATGAAAACTTACATAAAACAATTAGAGGTCATATGAATTGATTTCTGAGGCCTAACAATATTATCCAAATATTAAGCTCATTAATGTACAAGTTGTTCTCGAAACAGTATTTTACATTTCTGGAGAATGCTAATCTTGATGTACAACCCTAATTGAAACCAGCCTACAACATATCTTCTAATAATAAAGAAATAAAACTAACCGGGATATTGGAGATTATATATTTTAGTAGTTAAATTAATGATGAATACTTTGTTTTGAGTTTATAACTCTGTGACATGACTCACACAGTGTAACTGTTCACATGAAAAAAATTCTCTGAGTACACATTATAAAAACATGGAATCATTGGGCTTTATTTTATAATCTGGCATTTTGAACAACTAATATAAAACTTTATAGCATGCTGGCCTTTTGGAACATAATTTTCTCTATACTATTTTCTTTTTACGAAAGTGAATTTCCTGATCATTAAAATCTGTAAAAAACAAAGGTTCGGTAAATAACCCATGTTTTAAAGCTTCATGAATATTATTTACATAATTATCTTATGGTATTACTAGTTGTCTAAATCTGCTTTTAATAAAATGAGAAGTGGCTTGGAAAGAGGCAAACTAAAATGCTTATTTTATCCCCAAATTATCATTATCATTCCAAAATAGAGCTTGTCTTCATATCAAGTTAATATTGAATGAGTATGACTTCATGCATAAGAGCAAGGCATCATAATGTCATTATGTATATATGTATGCACATATGGGGATATACATGTATGGGAGTTTATGTGTGAGTATGCCAATACAGGCACGCACATGCCACAGTAGGCATGTCAGGGTCAAATGACAACCTTCAGTTGTTGGTCCTCAAATTCCATCCCCTTTGATACAAGGTCAGTTAAGGCTCCCCAGTGGTTTTTAACCAGGGTAGCAGGCCCCAGAGGACTTGCCTGTCTCCACCTCTCTTTCTCTCTACCGTGGGTCTGGGATCACAATGCTTGACACAACGGTCAGCAACTTGTGTGGGTGCTTGGATTCCTAACACAGGTCCTCATGCTTGTGTGGCAAGTGCTTTATCCACTAAGCCATCTTGTCAGCACCTAAGAATTACTCAAGATTGGAGTAGATTGAGAGATAGTAATTTATTTATTTATTTTTTTTTTTTTGGAAAGAGAGAGAGAAAGAAAGAAGAGGGGGGGACAGATAGAGAATGGGTGGGCAAGCAGCCTCTCAGCTGCTTTGAACGAACTCAAGACAAGTGCTCCCCCTTGTGGGCAAGTGCAGCATTGCATCCTTGTGTCACTGTGTCTGGCTAAAAGTGGGACCTGGAGAATCAAGCAGGCATTCTTATTAGGCTTAGCAAGCAGGCACCTTAACCACTAAGCCCGAGAGATAGTAATTTTTACACTTCTCAAAGTATACTTTAAAAAACAGTTTAAATTTGATTATCTTTTACTTATATTTAGTGTCATGTACTTTTTTCTAAGATTATACTGGTTAAAATTTTCATGGTTATGCACATCTCCAGGTGTGTCTATGTGTATGTGGAGGGAGGGAGTGGGGAGAGAGATGTGACAGAGAGAGAGAGACAGAGACAGAGAATCTAACAGATAGAAAACAATGACATACAATTACAGTTCCCTACTGACATTCGCTATAGAAGTTTTCTTTGGCAGTAGTTCTACATACAACATCATCAAGTCATCATTTTTATATAGGTTCACAATCAGTCTTACATTCATGAAACTGTAATTTTTAACAATGGACATTTTTTGCCTGCTTATTTCTCCAGTTAGCATGAATAAGTATTAGAACAAATGTTTTCATATCAGACTATGTATTCAAATGCTGCACTTCCACAAAGGGTCTTAGATGCACAATGTGGCTTTGACACATTGAGATGCCCTGAGCATGGAATAGTCCTCTGTGGGAGACTTGCATTTTTTCTGTGCATTGAAGCCTATCAGATAGGTAGATTGGTAATATGTATATCCAAGTAGCACAGATTTAGAATGACGGATTGGCATTTCCAGTATATTAGCAAACTGGAGATAAGGAGAGAACATAATATATGGAAGCCTAGGCCATTATTGAGAGTCACTTTGGCCTGGTGATTGTTTCTATGAACAAGAATTATTTTAGTTATTAGATAGATATTAAATAATTATTTTCTCATTCATACTTTCAAGGACAATAAATAAGTGTTTGAATTGGAATAAATTGATGTAGCTTATACCTGGGCATTTTTTTTGTTAGACTTCCTCTTTATCTTGATTGTTTAAATGAATATTTTTCAACGGTATAAATCATTTTCTGACAAATTAATGTATCCCACCAGAGAAACTATGATAAGGAAAAATTGATTTATTATTCAAAGGAAACCCAGTCTAACATTTGGCTCTTTTAAAATAAAATATTGTAGTCAAATTCATCACAAAGCTATAACAGATTTTGTACCTAAAAAGATTTTTTCTTCTACTTGCTCAAGATTTACCTAATTACATGTACGGGGATGCTAATCTTCATTCATTCGTTGTTTTTCGGCAGGCAAGGCCTCCGTGAGAAAACCAACAAATGGAATTCTCTTCTAGAGAATGTTTCTTTCTCTTCTTTGGTTTTATGCAATGGAAGACAATAGGACAGACTATATATGCTAGGGCATTTGTTAGAAAGTAACAGAAAGTATGGTAATTTCCCCATCTCAGATGATGCTATCACTTGTATGACAAAAAGCAGCCATCATATTTTTCACTTATTTTCAAGGCAGTCCAGTTCTCATTCCACTCCAATGTAATTCACTGTACTTAATTTTATATGTGTGTATAGAGAAGGGTGATCATACTCTAGGTCTCTATTTTAGCTGTTTATATATAAAGAAAAAATTGCACAGAACTTGGCCTAATAGAAAAAAAAAATCCAATATTTCCTGTTTATTATTGCTTCTAGTGATGTTTATTTTTCTTTCTTTATGCCACAATACTCCACTTCATAATACTACAAAGTCTTTATAAATTGTATGAACAGGAAATTATCAATTTCAGATTATTAGTTTTTATATAGTACACTTCATTTTATGCTGAATTATCTATATTTTCAAATACTTGTACATTAAAACTTACCTTTCACTGTTGTAAATCTTGTTCTATTACTTTATGAATAAAAATTTGTAAGATAGCCTCTGATTTTTATTTAATGTTTTTTTTTTAAGTGAAAACATTTTGCAATTTGATCCAACTCAATGTGGTAATGAATCTTAAGGACATATATTTTTCTCTCTTGAAACAACTCATTATTCTTAATCTCTACCTTAGTAATCTATCCATTCTTCCTAAACTATTAAAATGTCTGGCCCACTCTTTGACATTCTTAATTAATATATGTTTCTTTCAAGTTTAGTTGCTGGTGATGACTTTAAAATAAAATATGATTTACTTATTCTTAAAAGCATTTAATGGAGGACTGGAAAGATGGCTTAGTAGTTAAAGCACTTGTCTACAAAGCAAAAGGACTTTGGTTTGATTCACCAGGACCCATGTAAGCCATATGCACAACGTGGTACATCTGGAGTATGTTTACAGTAGCTGAGGCCCTGGCATTTCATGGGGCTGGAGAGATGGCTTAGGAGTTAAGGCATTTGCAAAGCCTAAGAACCTGGGATCAATGCCACAGTATCCATGTAAAACATATGCACAGAGTGTGGTATGCATATGGAGTCTGTAGTGGCTAGAGGTCCCAGCATGCCCATTCTCTCTGATTGTCTCTCTTCTATGTCTCTCTGCTGGCAAATAAATAAATCAAAATATTCCAGCAACATTCCATTATGTCATTACAAAATCTACATACAAATATGCATGCAATTGCAAATGCAAGCACACACATACAACGTTGATGATATATGTACCTGAGAAGGAAAATGTTGACATTTTTCAATGATGTAATAGATTTTACATGGATATAAATTAAATTAGTTTTAAGGATTATATTCAATATCACTTTAATAAGTGAAATTTCCATTCATTTCATAATTAATTAGTACAGTGAACTGATTATAAAACTTTTCTTCAGAAATTGGCCTTTATATCCATGACCTTGCAGTGCCTAACAATACCTTCTCAAGACCCTTATAATAGGAGAAATAGACAATGACATAAAAATAAAAGAGAGACTAATGGAGAGAGGGAGGGAATATGATAGAGATTGGAGTTGTGAAGGGCAAAGTAGGGGAGGCAATTATTATGGTTTATTGACTGTAAGTATAGAAGTGAATTAAATTTTTTTTAATTAAAAAGCTTTTATTCAAACAATAACTATTCAACCTTAATTTTAAACATAATGTTGTTAGCTGGGCGTGGTGGCACACACCTTTAAACCCAGCACTTTGGAGGCAGAGGTAAGAGGATTGACATGAGTTTGAGGTCATCCTGAGACTACATAGTTAATTCCAGGTCAGCCTGGGCCACAGCAAGACCCTACCTCAAAATACCACAAACAAACAAACAAACAAACAAACAAACAAACAAACAAACAACACAGAACGTTGTCTACTTTTTCTCTAATTTCTCTTACTTTAAATATATCCCTAGACTATTTTTTCTTTTTGTGTTACTGCTAACAAGGTTTACATGAAAGCATATTTATGTATTGTATTTTTTTAATTTTTATAATACAATATATCTTGATAATTAAAGTTGCTTAGGATTCTTATTATTTATCAATTAAATAAAATATATCATTAATATAATCATACCAAATTGGATTAAATAATAATCAAATGATACATATATTAAATATCTCTCAGATATAATTGTACTAACATGTGACCAAGGCAGGATGTAGTTATATTGTAGCTGTGAAGTGCTGCATTGTCATTGTTCCCTTCTCAAAAGAAAACTGTGACCTTCCACAACCTGTCTGTAGTGTGAACTAGCAGCAGGGATGCTTGGTCTCAGATGTGTCTACAAATTCAAGTGCTGACTCGGCAAGTGGCTCTTCAGAATTCGGGTTTGTTAATATTTTGTAGATGATGAGAGAAAGAAAAAGACATAACCAGGAAGAACATCAAATAAGAGACAAACTGTATTTTGATCACTTCTGACTTATTGTTATTTCAGTTCCTTATTTAAATACATTTAAACACCAAGAGTTGGTTTTTGTGTAAGATGCACACATAATTAATTACTATGTTTTGGCATGCAAGAGTTAATAATTCAAAGTGGCCCATGCATCTGGAGTTCATTTGCAGTGGCAATGGGCTCTGGAACACCAATCCATCCCTTCCCCCCTCTCTCTTATAAATAAATAAATAACTTAATTAATTAATATTTTTTAAAAGTGACCATTATATTAAATTTTGAACATTTACTTATTTACACTATTACACATTTGAATTAACATTTAACTGGAATGTGCAATGAGTTAAACTAATCATATGAGATGAAAAAGCTACAATGTCTCTTTTAAAATACTTTCAATTACTGACCAACTACTGTTTTCCTATTTCATTCTGCAATTTTAAATGTAATTTATTGAGTTTCAGGACTGAAAACATCTTGGACACTCTGTGGGCCAAGGGCATTATAACTGTGTGAGCCTATCTGGCAGCCAAAGCAATAAAATCTTATATAAAAAACCACTGAATAAAACAGTGATAATCAGCCCACATGTGGACTGCCTATTGCATGTAATTCACATATTTTCTGTTCAGGGGATGCACATGAATGCCTTGTTTCCTAAAAATTCTATCTCACAGAGTATGTTGTACATTAAGTATACACAGTCTAATAAAGTTCAGTTGAAAAACTTATGCTCCAAATTATCAGCCTTCTTGCTGATTAAATACTGTGTTGAGAAAGTCAAATTAATGTAACTAGCTTTAGTTATATACACTAGACATCATTAAAAATACATGACTTATTGGTGTTTATTTGCAGAGTGTAGATCATGTTTCAATTAGATAGTGCTTTTACCTAAAAATTCTTATAGCTTGTAAAATAAAAATTACAGCTATTTAAACTGTTCATGCTAAAAGATTATTACTAGCACATTTATACATTAAGACATATCATTCTACATTTTCGTATAAGACTTTCTTCTTGTGTAACAATCACGTTTCTTTTAGACTTATAAAACTTATCAATACAAAGAAAACATGGCTTGAAATGAATCAATTTTTCCAAATTGTTGTGGCCTCAATTTGAAATACATTACTCAAAATGTTATACAATTAAATGTGTAAAATAGATAAGCAGAGATCTTGTTTCAGGTGGCTTTTGGATGTACTCAGCGGCCCGTCTGCCCTTCTTTACTTACAAGGAGCAATGCCTGTTTTTTGTAATAGCTAGACAGTGAAAGATAACTTGTGGTGGTCAAGATCACCACTGATTGAGGCTGACTGAGTTAGATCATATAAAGTATCTCCCTTTTCTTTTTATTAGAACATATATATTTAGCCAGGCGTGGTGGCACACACCTTTAATCTCAGTACTGCAGAGGCAGAGGTAGGAGGATCGCTGAGAGTTCAAGGCCACCCTGAAGACTATATAGTTAATTCCAGGTCATCCTGGATCAGAGTGAGACCCTACCTTGCAAAACAAAAAAAAAAAAAAAAAAAAAAAAAAAGAAAAGAAAAAAATATAATTTATTTATTTGAGAAAGAGAAAGAGGCACAGAGAGAGAGAAGTAAGAGAGAATGGGCATGCCAGGTTCTCAGCCATTGCAAATGAATTCCAGATTCAGGTATCCTCTTGTGCATCTGACGTACGTGAGTCCTGGAGAATTGAACCAGCATCCTCTGGCTTTGCCGGCAAATGACTTAACCGCTAAGCCATCTCTGCAGCTCACTATCTCCCTTTTCAATCTCCACAGAACTCCCATGAGGAGTAGCATTAAGACAGCATGCATTTATGTGCAAGAGTGCTGGAAGACATTGGAATTTCCGTAGGAAAACCCCTGAAAAGGCCATGCAGAATAGCTCCACATTCACTCCAATCCATAAAACACAATGTAAGACTGCTAGCTTTACAAAAAATGTCTACCTCATCTTTTCATGGGAAAAATAACTCCAAACCTCAACATGATAAAAATTTTCTGATACATTAAGTGCTTGGCACAAAAACTTAATGGCTCATACTAAGGCCCAAGCATAGAATGTCTCCAAAATTCAGCCAAAAAAAAAAAAAATCCAAAAAACAAAACAAAATATAAAAACAACAAAGAATTAAGAAAATAAATGCACAATAAGAAGTATATTGTAAATAAAAAGGGACCAAGAGGAGATGCTAATACTGGGGTAAACAAAGGTATACCAAGGTATCCAAATTTGCTCAAGAATGTAAAGAAAAAGCACAGACACGATTAGTGAATGGATTATGAGTGGCTTTGCTGTTCTACGAACCCAAATAAATGGCTTTAATAAACACAGGCACTTGAGTATGACTGCTTTTATACTCTATGATTATTTTATTTTATAGAAAATTCCTAAAGCATTAGGAAATATTCTTTTATTCATTATAGGATAAGTATGTAGCAACTATATTCAAATATACTTTCCTTCTAATGAAAGAAATAAAATAATATTATATTTTCATGTTTAGAGACATGAATATCTTAAAGATAAGAAAAGATGTTCTTGGGGGCTGGAGAGATGGCTTAGCAGTTAAGGCGTTTGCCTGCGAAGCCAAAGGATCTCGGTTCGATTCTCCAGGACCCACATAAGCAAGATGCACAAGGGGGTACATGCATCTGGAGTTTGTTTGCAGTGGCTAGAGGCCCTGGCATGCCCATTCTCTCTCTGTCTGCCTCTCTTCTATCTCTCTCTCTCTGCTTGCAAATAAATAAATAAACAAAATAAATAAATAAAATAAAAGTTGTTCTATTAAATTTACAAAAAAGAAATCCATATTCATTTTTAAATTTCAATGCAATATTTCTTCAATACTTTAAATATTACAAGTGTTTATGATTTTCACTGGAAATAGTATCTTTTCAGAGTTGTGTTTTCAATATCCTGGTTCATACAGGCTTTTAAAGATATACAGATATAAGTACTACAAATTCATCTTCCTAAGATGGCAAAACCAAGTGACTTCAAGGTAATATTGTACAGTGGTGCCTATAAAAGACAGAAAGAGAATTATTAACATTTTAGGAATACAGATATGTTACAGCAATTAAAGAACTTGTCTGCAAAGGCTAGTGACTCAAGATTCCCTAGTATTTAAGTAAAGCCAGATGCACTAAGCAGCTCATGTGCTTAGAATTCATGCACAATGACTGTAGGTCCTGGTGCACTCATTCTCTATGTTCTCTCTCTCTCTCCCCTTGAGATAAAAAAAAAAAAGTTATCAATGTCAATTGATAAAGTCATTACCAATTTAATTTTTTTTTAATTTACACATGTGTATGTGTAAGAGAGACTGTGTGTGTGTGTGTGTGTGTGTGCGCGCGCGTGCGTGCGCACATGCACGTACTTTAGGGTCTCTTGCTGCTGCAAAAGAACACCCAATGCTTCCACCACTTTTTGTAAAGTGCTTATTCTGCAAGCATGGGGAGTTGAGTTCAGATACTCAGCACCCACACTTAACAGTGGGGTGTGTCTCTCTTGCCTGTATTCCCAATGCTGTGCAAGTGGGGGCAAGGAATTGATTGATGTTTCTGGTTTCAAGTCTCTCTGAATCAATGAGCTCTGGGTTCAGTGAGAGAACTTGTTTGGAAAACAATAGCATACAGAACACATATGCACACACACACACACACACACACACACACACACACACATATCCACACATATGAATTCATACAACACACATATACACTAAATAAGAATCACACATTTGATATTATAATTAAACAGAAATGTTATATTTAAAATGCATGCATTTTAACTTGTGACTTCTCTAAATTTCTTCCTCAAACTCTGCCATGTAAAACTGTTCATTACAATCATGTCAGATAGCTAATGTTTAAACTGAAAACATAAGCACTATCATTGAGCATTCTAACTCTCTCAGCTTTCATATCTACTGTCAGTGGCTAATCCAAGCCACTGACGTTCCTTTTCTTTACTCTCCCAACTTTTCTTTAAACACCATGGTCTTGGAACATCTAAGCTGAAATGGCATCATAGTTTGCAAATGTCCTACTTATAAATATCTTTTATAAGACATTCAAGGGATGGACAAAGCACTAATAGAATTATGTCATGCATTTTATAGTAGGATTTATAAATATTTCTCACAGAACCCTACTTTCTGAATTTATTCTCTTAACAACACTGCTTTACATTATGGGTAAATTTGAAAATCACTTCATCTTTGTTATCACCTCTTAAAGATTCAAAATGCATATCCAAACTTTAAAATATTCTTAGACTACATCCCATGTCTTTCATTGTATGACATGCCTGTTATAATATGATAGAAAAAACAACCTTAGGAAATATCACCTCTGTTTCCTTTATTCTGCAACAGATGTCACATGATAAATTCAAGTTTCTTATCAAATCACAATATTTCAAAATTCATCATTACAAAAAGGGGCATTTTGTGCTAGCATTTCCTTATATTTGACCACTTATTGCATAGTTGTCCAATATCTGCTTTCTTTGATTTTTTTCAGAGATTAACTTCTATAACTTTATTATGAATTATGTAAATGGGCAAGACTGATAAAATAAAATATACACTTCTTATTCATTTGTATTTTTCATTATGTATATATATATATATATATATATATATGGCAATATATATATATATATGACAAATATGCATATGCATACACATTTTAATATTAGTTTAACTATTAAATAGAAGTTTGTGAATATTTAGTCAATGGAGATACCTTTTGGAGTTTTTAATATGAAAATAAAAACAGTAATTTAAAGTATATCTTCTAGTTTGAAGTATATAGATTAACTGATCATAGTTCATGAAATATGTAATGTAGAGTGTTTCATCTATTTGGTGTTAGCAATATTTGTGTTGCACAGAGATTATCAGTGTGCCATATTTAATATTTACATACATCATGGTTCATTGTGTAATCATAGTTCTTGTTTATCTTGGCTAACTTAAATATTGTAACCAAATTTAATTAATGTATCTTTGGATAATGAGACAAGGAAATTAGAAAGTACTGTCATGATGTTGACATGTTGTCAGGTAGATTGTCAAATATATGTGTATTGTTACTGTAAATAATGAGAGTGTCAACTTAAGGTAGTGATGTTACATCAACTAGCTTATAATGAACTGCTACAATTAATTAATGAACAATTATGTTCAGGGTGTATTCAAGATCTAGCTATGCATATCTATTCTTACTAATGGTTATAATCATTAAAAATGATGACTGTCAAATACAGTTTTGAATAAAGAAAAAGCCTTTCTGAAGAATAAGTATTTAATTCAATGAACAAATTACATACTGGAAAAATACTGATTGAAAAGCTCAGAGAACAAAATGTTATGAGGACAGATTAGAAACTACTGGAGCTTTGATTGCAGTTTTCTTCCTATCAGAGGGTTTAAGACATGGGACGTGGTCATAGAGTGTGCAATCCCGCTGCTCCAGGATTGAGGAGAAATACATTGGGAGAGAAAGTGTGGAGCCACAGAACCTGGTGCCTACAGAATAATAGCAATATTACTGGGAATCTATCATGAATTTAAAGTGACTTATCAAGATTCCCAGCTGATATTATAAAGGATTCATTCTGTACTTCACATTATATAATGGCCAAACAAGATATTGATTAACTAGGGTATTTTTTAAAGTAAACCGATGCATTAAATATGTTTTCCTTAACTTGCATAATGATCACAGAAGTAAGAAGATAATCACTATATTTTCTTATAGCTTTAAAGATTAAATTATTTATCTTGGAAACCAGAGGCATTTTCTGTGATCAGTTCAGCAATATGAGGTGGCACAATACAATATCGATGCTGAGAGCCCACTGCTTACCCTGAATTCAGTATAAGAACAGTGAGAATGAATTACTTCTTTCAGTTCTATGACTTTTCCACAAAGCACCCAGCTGGAAACAGCCAATGGAAGGAAGAAATTTATTTTCAGATCACAGTTTGAAGGGGAAGATGTATCATGGCAGGAAAAACATACCACAAGCAAGATGTTGGTTTATCTCTTCACATGTCAGCAGGAAGGAAGCAGCAAGAGTGAGCTGAAAGCCAGGCTTGGTGGTGCATGTCTCTAACCCAGCACCTGGGAGTCAAAGGTAGCAAGATCACTGTGAGTTCAAGGCCAGCTTGGGTCTACAAAGTGAGTTCCAGGTCAGCCTAGGCTAGAGTGAGACGCTGCCTTGAAAAACAAGAACAAAACAGAACAAACAAACAAACAAAAACAGCAGAGCGATGAATGCCCAATAAAGATAGACGAATAAAACCTCTGAGCAACACACCCACTGGGGATCGACCATGACACTTGATCACAAACACATGAGACTAATGAGAACAAACTGCTTTCAAACAACCACAAGGTACATGACACTGAATTAATATTAGCTCAATCCATACAACTGTTCAGAAGAGTCAGGGTTCGGAACTGAAACAAATTTGATTAAGCACTGTTTTTCATTGACTCTCCACTTAATCAAAAATATATAACACCTAATGCATAAGTATATAACCCTGCACTTATCTTTTATTTTCTCTGTACAATTTAACATTTGTAATCCATTTCCCTCTTTCCCTACAGGGATTCCATACAATGTCTGTTCCTATGGTGTGTCTGATCACCAGTGTCACTCGCCTTCAGCCTGCTATTAACTTCTACTGGCTTCTTTATGTGGGGTAAGTGTACTGTCACCCTAAATGTCTCCTTTGTGTTTAGTTACATTGTATTTACCGCAAGCAGTACTGCCTAATTTTCAAAGGAATGTAACAGAGTTCCCATATACTCTTTGGGAATGAAATAAGTGCATACTAATATAATTTTAAATAAGTTGCTAAATAAAAAATAAAAAGTTTTAAAAGGAGAAAAGATTAAAATTTAAAAATCCTTTCTGATAACATACATACTTTATTCTTGGTTCTGGTGGATGTATCTATTGCAAACATCGTTATACATTGAAAAATGAAAATAAACTATATTTCTAAATTTCAATCTTGTTTTTGCCTTACTTCTACATTGTTTTGTTGATTTTTGCAACTTTTCTCTAAGTAATTTGAGCAAAGGTTGAATATTTAAACATTTGTAGCATATTTCTAAGTTCTTACATGGGTATATTTCTCTTGTTTTTATTTAAGAAAAGGAGAAAAAAGATTTTACACTACAATACACAGACGCTTGGGTAATATATATATATATATATATATATATATATATATATATATATATTTCCTTTTCTTAATCTATCTTGGTAGGCATCTTTGAGCAAACCTTAGATGTTAGCAGCAGTGAAAGCCATTGCATATTGTGGAAAAAAACAAAATTGGAAAGGGCCATCTGTTCAACCTTCTGTTATCAGACTGCCCCAGTAATATATCAGTTGAATATTTTCAGAACTGCAAAGAGGAGAGGTGACTAATTGAAAAATGTGCCTGCTAATTTAATTTTCAACAATTTATAAAGGCACAAATTAAAATAGAAAAGTGAATTAGATAAATTTTAGTTTTAGGACTGGAGAGATGAGTTAGCAGTTAAGGCACTTGCATGCAAAGCATAAGGACCCCTGTTCAATTCTACAGAACCCACATAAGCCAGACCCACAAGCTCTTTCTCTCCTTCTCTTTCTCTCTTTCTCTCTCTCAAGGCAAAGGTAGGAGGATCACCATAAGTTTGAGGCCACCCTGAGACTACATAGTGAATTCCAGGTCAGCCTGGACTAGAGTGAGACCCTACCTCAAAAACAACTGATGGTCTCCTTAAGACCCTGTACTAGCTCTTTCTCTCCTTCTCTTTCTCTCTTTCTCTCTCTCAAGGCAAAGGTAGGAGGATCACCATAAGTTTGAGGCCACCCTGAGACTACATAGTGAATTCCAAGTCAGCCTGGACTAGAGTGAGACCCTACCTCAAAAACGACTGATGGTCTCCTTAAGACCCTGTACTAAAAAAAAGTACTCAATATTAATAGTACACCAAATATTTTAACAACCCACGGTATAGTCTAAAACAGTATGCATATGTTCTACACATACATGATTTGAGTAATCACTTACATAGGTCTTTGTGATCATATTCTCGGTAGGGAGAAAGAAGACCTGTCATTGGACTGTTATAGAGTATGCTATTCATTATTATTATTTTATTTTTGACAGTGAGATGGGGAGGGGAAGAAAGAGAGAGATAGAGAATGGGGGCTCTTCTTTAGTGGCTGCAGATTCACTCTAGACATTTTCACCCCCTTGTGCACATGTGTGACAGTGAACACTTGTGTCACTGTGTAGCAGACAGCTTCAGGTTCCCTGAGATAAACTTCCAGACCAGGTACAGTTATGGAGGAAGGGATATTATTTATTGAAGCTTACAGATCCAGGGAAAGTTCCATAATGGCAGAAGAAGCTGGCCTGCCTTCACAGGGCTAAGAAAGAGAGAAAAAATCCAACCAGGCACAAAGCACACAGAGCAAAACTACAGCCAAAAGCCCAGCACACTTCAGGAACTCCTGCTAGGCACACTTTGCATATCTTTACAATGGAATCTCAAGCCCACCATCACACCTTAAGACCGGCCCCCAGTGACATTGCCTCTAGCAAGGTGATTGCAGATGCAAACTATAATTAATAAAACACTGAATATATTGGGGGACATATATTCAAACTACCACACACTGCTTGATGGTGAGTATTCAACAACTAACATTTCAGAATGTCCAGTGTCATAGATAGTAATTAGAACTCGGTCATAGAATCCATGTGCTTCTATTGTAGTTAGGTTTGCATTCCAGGCAGAAACCACCCGACCAAGAACAGCTTTTAGGAAAAAAGGTTTATTTTGACTTACAGACTCAAGAGGAAGCTCCATGATGGCAGGGGAAAACGATGACATGAGCAGACGGTGGACATCACCCCCTGGCCAACATAGTATGGACCACAGCAACAGGAGAGTGTGCCAACAATGGCAAGGGAAAACTGGCTATAACACCCATAAGCCTGCCCCCAAAAATACACCGCCTCCAGGAGGCGTTAATTCCCAAATCTCCGTCAGCTGGAAACCTAGCAGTCAGAAAGCCTAGGTTTATGGGGAACACCCAAATTAAATCACAGCTTCTTATGCTCTAAGTCCTCACACCATATTCATTTTTCTACTGTTGTTTTCAAGTGCATAATACATAATATGAAAGATGCCATCTACTTGTGCTCTTCCAGAAGGAATTTGGAAAGGGAAATTGCTACAGGACTTCATCTTAAAAAAGAAGAATTCTGTAATTAAAGTATCCTTTCTTGCTGGCTCTTATATACATACTTACTTACATACTTTTAGGTAGGCATGTTAGAGAACAAAATATCCTAATGATACAGGATTTGGGGGTTCAGGGTAGACCCCCCCAGGCCTCTGCACCCTAACTTTCATATTCTTATCCATTTTAAGAAAACGCTTAGAAAAATGACTCCAAGAAGGATAAATTATAAAATGTAAGTCTAATTTAGAAAATTGGAATCCAGAGGAAGGGTAGGAACACTCAAGCCAGAAGGGAAAGGGAGATGGGACAATGGAGAAATAGGGAAATTTCCTAGGGAGAGGCCCATTGAAAAGGTACCCACATACTAGCCCAGCCCAAAAAACTTAGAAGAAATGTGTGAGAGTTCATGCGTACACACACACACACACACACACATACACACCCCATGAGAAGCAAAGAAGCAAAGCACCAGCACTTCACTTCCACATAGAAGAAAGCTAAGAGATTACATGGTGAAGGGCTGAGAGCTTAGAGGAAAACCATGCATAGGTTAAAAAAAAAAAGTGAGAAGGCATCTAGAAACAAAATACATGTAAAGAGCAAGCAGGGAAATATCCAGTCAAATAAAAAGTGCTCCTGAGAAAGTGAGAGCGATTTCGACACTGGTTTTCAGGTGAAAAGCCACAGGAAGGAGCAAGCCAAGATGGGAAAAAGAGCTCAATACACGTGGCAAGCTTTTCTTTAATGCTCAGACAACCGATTAAAATCGACCTTATCATCAGACACGTGTGACCTGATTGGTTTCTGGACTCAGTGGGGCAGACTCAGAAGGGGCCAACCACGTGTACTTGTCTGAGGAAGAAGCAGGCAGTGCTGTCAGGGCACAGTGCTTGCAGCCATCTTGGTTGTCAGTGGATCAGATGAGTTCTAGTTCTGCCAGAGCCAGCCAGGTGACATCTCCTTGGGCCTGTACAAAGCTACTCGCCTCCTGTTTTTCCTTCACTAGCAAAGAACTGCTCAGGTCACTTTTTCTTTCAAAAGACCTTACTCATGAGCTCAAAAAAACCTTGTGTTTAAGTCACTATTTGTGTGCCTGTGCATTACATACCTTAATTATAGCCACAATTAGTTTATACGCATTATATTTCTTAATAAATTTGCTATTTGGACCACATTATTTGTTTCTGAGAATACAAGCATGAGTTTATATATCATTCCTGCTGGGGAAATCTCATGCTCATGAAAAGAGTCATATAGTTAACTTGATAAAAAAAAAAAAAAAAAAAAAAGGACTGGAGAGATGGCTTAGCCATTAAGGTGCTTGCCTGCAAAGCCAAAGGACCCATGTTTGATTCCCCAGGATCCATGTAAGCCAGATGCACAAAGTGGCAAATTCATCTGGAGTTGGTTATCAGTTGCTGGAGGCCCTGGCACACCCATTCTCTCTCTATCTGCCTAGCTCTCTCTCTGAAATAAATATAATAGTTTTAAAAAATAAAAAAAAAAAAAAAAATAAAAAAAAAAAAAAAAAAAAGGAACCAAAAACCCAAAGTCAGCATATTGAATAGTGGGCTGGATTGTAAGGTCAGTAGGACAAGTGATAACACATCATGAAGGATTGTGCTTTTCAAATCACAATGGATAGAAGACAAAATAAAGAGTAATGTTTGTGGAAGGATCAAAAAATCATTCAAGGTTTTTGGGGAATAGTTCATCCCAATGGTAATTAATTCACACTTATCACTTCAAATATTATGACTTAAGCATAGGTATTTGGAAAAAAAATCAGACAAGCAAACTCTTCTTTTTTTTTTTTTATTTTTGGAGAGAGACACAGAGAAAGAGACAGAGAGAGAGGTAGAGGGAGACAGATAGAGAATGGGCGCGCCAGCAGTCTCACAGCTGCTGCGAACGAAATCCAGATGTGTGTGCCACCTTGCAAGTGTCTTATCCGCTAAGCCATCTCTCCAGCCCTCTTTTTTTTTTTTTTTTATTGACAGCTCCCATACTTACAACAAACCATCATAATTCACTCCCCTTCCCCACATTTCCCTTCACAAATCCACAAATATTAACTCATTCCATAGGGAAATCCAATTTCAAAGGATGCCTCACAAAAGATATATAAAGAAAGGCCGGGCGTGGTGGCACACGCCTTTAATCCCAGCACTCTGGAGGCAGAGGTAGGAGGATCGCTGAGAGTTCGAGGCCACCCTGAGACTACATAGTTAATTCCAGGTCAGCCTGGACCAGAGTGAGACCCTACCTCACAAAAAAAAAAAAAAAAAAAAAAAAAAAAGATATATAAAGAAGATTTATGGTACCAATGTTTTACCTTATTCTTTATAACAGTTTCATAAACAAAATGTGATAGAAGAACACAAAAATCCCTATTTTCTCAGTCTTTCATGTCATGTTTTCTTTTGTATCACTGTTTACATACACAGCCTCATATCTACTGGGCAGAGCCATTCTTGATATTTCCAAAATATTCCACAGTTTCTCCATAAGCATTCTACGGAAATATATTTATTTTCATTTATAATTCTTTTTCAATATTGCAGCATATTTTATAACTAAGAGCTAAGTAAACCCCATTTCTGACCATGAAACCATGTTAGCACTGAAGGCAAACACAGACATCAGTTTGATGTTTCCACTGTTGTTTCATTAGGTAGCCCCAGCATAACTAATGAAATATATCCACACCCCTGACATTTCACAGTTTCTGAAGACTTCTGTAAAGTTTCAGTATTCAATAATTCAGCTTCAGGCTTTCTAGAAAGAACCATAAAGAAGATTAAGAGGAGTAACAATGAGAAAGAAAGATGTAATTGATTTCATTGTCAGGCAAACCACACTGAATAATTTAAAATAAAGTATGTATATTCTAAAGCTTAGGAATTTTCTTAATTTTTTTTTTTTTTTTTTTTTTTTTTTTTTTTGGTTTTCTTGGGTAGGGTCTCACTGTGATCCAGGCTGACCTGGAATTCACTATGTAGTCTCAGGGTGGCCTTGAACTCACGGCAATCCTACCTCTGCCTCCTGTGTGCTGGGATTAAAGGCATGCAACACCACACCCGGCCCCTCTTAATTTTTAAATGAATGATTGTTTTCAATTATTAGGAAAAAATCCAGTTTATTTTTTCTTACTGTGTAGTCCATTTGGGCCTCAAATTTATGATGTACCTGGCTCAGCCTGTGAAGTCCCGGGATCAGAAGCATATACCACTAGGCCTATCAAAAGCACTGCATCTTTAATAATGTTTCATAACAGGGAAACTTTTAAAAACTGTACATCTGTCTTTAACAAGGAAGTATTCTTAATGAATTAGCAAAACTATTTTAACTCAACCATTTTGTCAACATGGGGGTCAGGTTTCTGTTATTGTAACAAATTCCAGGAAAATCCATTTTTTCTTCAGCACAGCTAAAGCTGATATGCCAAGATTAAATGAGTAAAGCACTCATATAAACAGATTATTCTGCTACAACTAGTTTTCATCTGTTTTGTTTTGCTTTTCTATTGCAAATATTTAAAGATAATGAGCATTTTCGTAGGTTTTCTTTGCAAAGCCCTAAATCATAGTCAGTCTTATACTAGTGTAACAGAGCAAAAAAGTCAAGTACAGTAAGTTCTCTAATGTAATTTTGTATAACAGTTGATGACATAATATATTTTGCATTACAAGGAATTACATCGATATTTTTAGTGTCATCAATAGCTGATATTCTAGAAATGTAATGAATGGAAACTATTGTTTGCCAAGTACATTTTGGCATCACTAGAGAGATTAATTCTATTAGGACCAAAACTATAAATTAAGGAAATATAGTCAAACAGTAGCATTTGGCTTCTAGGTGAATTCTGGTCACATGAACTCCAGTTGTCAAGCTTGCATAGCAACACTTTACATAGTTATAGTTAGCCATTTCCCCAGTCACACTTGAATACATTCTCACCTTTAATTCTCGCTTCAGTAAATTGAGGTAGCCATTATGCTAACTACATAATAAACATAATGAAATTGCTTTTCCAAATTTCTCTTTTATATTCAAAGGGCCATTGCATGGGTTAAATACTCATAAATCACTATTGTTTGTGACCATAAGATATAACTTATCTGTTTACTATATAACTAAGTATGATCTCTATCTTGGCACAATATAAATTACTAAGAATGCTAAAGAAGCTTCAGTAGAATTACTTTGTTGAAAATCTCATAGCAGTGATAAGAATCATGCATATGTATATGTAGATGTATAATGATTATTTTTGAGGTGAAGAAAATTTGACTTCTGCTTTCCAGAAGAAATTCAAAATTATACATTAAACTACATTCTAAACACAGGTAAGGGAAAGGTGGGTATGTGATGTAGTAGTTCAGTGGAATAGTAATTTTCTAGTATTTGTGAGGCTAAGAGAGACCGAAAGAAAGCCTTTACAGCATTGGAACCTATACAATGTGGATGTGCCTCTTGTGGATTGAACATGTTCAAAGATGTACAAGATAAACAGTGTGTGCAATGATTTTACATCCTACAGAATATGAAGAAAGTCTAATTTAATAAAGATAAAACATTACTTACTGAACTAAAATTGAGAATAAAAATCTTTGCAAATATTCAATCTTTACTTAAGATATAGTTTATTGATAAATATTATATAAAAATACTTTGCCTGGCCTGAGGGCACACACCTTTGATCCCAGCACTTGGGAGGCAGAGACATGAGGATTGCCATGAGTTTGAGGCCACCCTGAGAATATTCCAGGTCAGTCTGGGCTAGAGTGAGATCCTACCTCAAAAAAACAAAACAAAACAAAAAAAAAAATGAACAAACAAATTCTCTGTGGAATGTTTTTGATTACACTGAAATATTTCTTAGTATGCATTTTTAGAATTCTACTTGATTCATTTCTGTTTGCTAGTCCTAAAACTGAAAATTAAATTCAACTTGACAAAACATGAAGCACATTTTCAAGTAAATGTTTATTTGTGCTGATTTAAAAATATTTTCTGCCTCATTTATTCTCAAACTGACAGTTTTTCCTCTTGTTTACAACTTGAGATAATCTAGAGAGGAACTCCCTAGCTCTGCACAGAGAAGTTTAGTACAAACAGATTGTCTATTATGAAGGTATCATCTACAAAAATATCAAATGCAGGTACTTGTCAATAATATATATATTTATAAACATTTAAACTTTAATATGAGTTGTTCAATTTATTTATTTATTTGAGAGAGAGAAAGAAGCAGAGAGAAAGAGAGACAGATGGAGAGAGAATGGGTGTGCCAGGCCTCCAGCCACTGCAAATGAACTCCAGACGCAAGTGCTCCCTTGTACATCTGGCTTACATGGGTCCTGGAGAATCGAACCAGAATCTTTTGGCTTTTCAGGCAAACACCTTAACCACTAAGCCATTTCCCCAGGCCCTAATTGAGACTTTAAATTTAACAACTCTGGGCTACATACCTCTTCCACTCTCTCTCTCAAATAAAAAAAAATAAAATTAAAAATATATTTAAAGTCTCAATTAATTATAAAATATTGGTTAATAACAAAAATGTATTACTAAATTTTTATTACTGTTTGATAATTTTTATCATGATAATTTAAAATATAATTTTGAAATTTTAATATAGTAAAATTTTAATTACATCTGTGTTATATTAATTTTCACTGAATAATATAGGGATATTTGTTTAATATAACAGAATTCATGATTCCAAAGTGAACTCTGGGCTGGGTAAATGGCTTAGTGGTGAAGGCTTTTGCCTGCAAAGCCTAAAGACTCAGGTTCTATTCCCCAGGACCCACATAAGCCAGATACACAAAAGGGTGCATGTGTCTAGAGTTCATTTTCAGTGGCTGGAGGCCCTGGCATGCCCATTCACACTTTCTCTCTGCCTTTTCCTCTCTCTCTCTCTGTATCTCCAATAAATAAATAAATAAATAAAATATCTTTTTTAAAAAGTGAACTAGAAGTAGTATCAATAAAAGTGGGCGGGGGGCAGGTGTGCTTGTGTACACATTTAATTCTAGCACTTAGGAGGCAGAAGTAGGATGATCACTATAAATTCAAGGCCTTCCTGTAACTAGAGTTCCAGGTCAGCCTGGGCTAGAATGAGCCAATACCTTGAAAATAACAACAACAACAACAAAGATAGGCTGGGGAGAGGACTCAATGGTTAAAAGTGCTTGCCTGGAAAGTCTTCTGATGCAGGTTTGATTTCCCAGTACCCACGTAAAGCCAGATAAACAGGGTAATGCATGTATCTGGAGTTTGCTTGCAGTGGTAAGAGGCCCTGGTGCATCCATACTCACTCTCTCTCTCTTTCTCCTCTCTCTCTCTCTCTGTTAAAAATGAAGAAGAAATGAATATATACACATCTCCCAACTCTATCTTCTAAGAGTTACTGGAAGTAGTCAACACAACACTAAACTCTCAGAAGTTATTTCTGAAAATTATTCTGTGGTAAAAGGTTCCAGATTCCATGTGGGTCTACTTCATTCTAGGAATATAGTAGGATGTAATAAGATGATCCTGTAGTGGGATCTTGAGGTATATCACAAGAGATTCTACAAATTGTCAGCTATATCAGCTAGGGATTCTAAGCCATCGTAGTTAGTATTAATGAGCCCCAAATCTCAGCCCATACATATAGAAATAAAATTGGCTTGAGTAGAACATGGAAACAAATGACAACTCTATTTCAAAAAAGAATGAAAGGTATCATTAGAATAACTCAAAAATAATTTCTGAAGTAGTTGTGGTGGCACATATCTGTAATACTACCACTGGGCAAAAAGAGGCAGAAGGATCACTACAAGTTCAAGGCCAGCCTGGTGTGCATAGGAAAATCTGGGCCAACTGCAGTTACATAGTGAGACCTTGTCTTAAAGCAAATAAATGAATAACTAAATAAATTAATTAACAATTTGCTGCTTGCAAGATCCACTGTGGATGAAAAATACAGAAGTTGAATATTCATATAAAATAGGTGTGGGTATGATATAAACACATCTCCTCTAAAAATGTAGTAAGTTACACGAGAAAAAATACAAGTTGGAGCCAGGCGTGGTGGTGCACGCCTTTAATCCCAGCACTTGGAGGCAGAGGTAGGAGGATCGGCATGAGTTCAAGGCCACCCTGAGACTACATAGCGAATTCCAGGTCAGTCTGAGCTAGAGTGAGACCCTACCTCAAAAAAAAAAAAAAAAAAAAAAAAAAAAAAAAAAAACAAGTTGATATCCTGGAAAGACACTATGGTGAGCAAACTATGGATATTAATATCTATATGCAATAACAAATATGTGTGCAAAGATACAAGCTTATATGTATGTCCTTCTGATCTAATGTAATGAAAAAAAATGCCAGGAAATAAAAATCTGCATATCATCCTACTGGAAAATGCATGGCTTCCATTGGTCATGTAAGAATAAACTAAACAATGTAATTGAGGGATACTCTATTAAAAAATCTATTTTATGTGAAACGTATCAGGGTCAAAAAAATTAGGGTTATTACAATTGAAAGAAACTACAAAAATATAGAATTTAAATATAACATCAGATTCTGGATTGATTTTCTAGCACCGAAAATATATAATGGAAGGAAGTAGATGTGAGTAAATTTTCTATAGTATTATGCCAATTAAAATGTTTTGACATTAATAATTTGATAGAGCCGAATGTGGTGAAAAACCTTTAATCCCAACACTTGGGAGGTAGAGGTAGGAGAATTGCCATGAGTTTGAGGCCACCCTGAGACTACAAAAAAAAAAAAAAAATTTTGTTCGAAGAACACTTTGTGAGTCTGCTGACACTATGTTTTGAGAAGGAAGACACCTGTGCCTGCTCCCTGAAGGCTAGGAACGGTATTTGGGGTGGCTATTCTCCAGCTGTTACGGAGGTCTGATGTTCTCCTATATCCTCAAGTTAGCCAAGCTGTCTCCTGCTTCTGTGACAGGAAAGTTGCCATTTATTTTGTATAAGCCATTATCTGCATAAACTCTGCATGAACCCTGTACACAGAGCTGTTTTAATAAAAATTCTGCAAGCTGCTGAATCCAGGTTCCTGCACAGAAATTGCCTGGAGCCTGGAGTCCCCTGGTGCTGCTGACTTGCCCCAGTTTCAGTTCAATTCCTTGGCTCCAGTCACTAGGGACCTTCAATAGGTACAGTTAACAAAAGCAGGTGATATCAACAAAACATAAGTCAGATAAAGAAATGGTCCAAGTCTGTGTGTGTGTGTGTGTGTGTGTGTGTGTGTGTGTGTGTGTGTGTGTGTGTGTGTAATCTTCTGGGTTTAGAGGCTTAGCAGTGGGCTTTAGAGGTTCTTGTGTCTTATAACAAGGAAATGGTACAGGGTACATGGATAGTGGTAGAAACACACAAATAAATCATAACTGTGACATAGAACTTAAGAATAATAAAAACTTAGCTGGGCATGGTGGTGCACACCTTTAATCTAAGCACTCAGGGTGCAGAGGTAGGAGAATTGTCATGAGTTTGAGGCCACACTGAAAGTACTGCAATAGTGAATTCCAGGTTAGCCTGGGCTAGAGCAAAACCCTATCTCAAAAAAAAAAAAAAAAAAAAAAAGAAAAGAAACATTCTCCGCTGTGGTAGGCTTAAACAGGAGAAGAAAGTTCAACCATCATGAGGCCCACCTTGAATCAGAGACTCTCAAATTCATTGTTTCAGAGCAAAGAGGAATGCAGACAAGGGTTAGCAAATAAAAGTGGAGTTATAAGGGAAGAATTGGAGAAAAACTCGCAAGCTGGTGGAAGGGTTCCCAAAAGAGTTGATTGATACTGAGCTCCCTGTAATATTGGCCTTTTATAGGACTTATGGTGGGAAATGGATAGAGATTGGAGTAATCTGTATTGTAAATTATGGGCCAAAGGTTTTATATGTGCCTTTGCATGACCCATTAGCACAACTGAGGAAATGATCATGTGTCACTCATCCAATCAATGGGTCACACCAAGATTTCTGTTCTTTTTCTCTCCCCATGGGTTCTCCTCATTCTGAAGGCTATTGCCTGAGTCACTTCCTTGCTTATCCTTATACTACCTGACAAGCTCATAATTCACTGTGGACCCTTGCTCTTATTGCCAACAAGGAACCAACTGTCTCAATATGACTCACAAAAGTAACAAAATCTAACTTATACAACATGGATTCTAAATGAGAAAGGCACTTGTCAGAATAGATGTTGTTCAAGGATGCAGAAAAGTCACAGCTCAATGGTGCCAGACCCAGGTGAATAATGATCACTTAAGGATCATTTAAATAACACTCTCCTTTACATTTGTACATATCATGAGATTTTCTGTTGCATATTCTGTACCTCAAATGTAGTGATGGGTTCAGGCCTTCTACCAAATGGTTGCTTTCATATTATAAACTTGACAAGTCTCTCCAACCCACTGTCCTGCGATGACTATGTTTGCAGTGCTCCATCCCTAATTCTACAGTTGATATTAACAATGACCAATGTTTCTATTAGGTTACAGATAGGTGGATAGATAGGCATCATCAGGCTTGGACCCATCTCTCATCATCAGCTTTGGACCACACCTCCCATATTACTCACTGATAAAGAGGAAAGGGTACGGGGATTTTGTTGAAGGAAAACTACTTTTTCCTGGTAGAAATAATAGAATCAGATCATACCATCCATGGTTCATGGAAAATTGCTGAAGAGAGGGATGAAAGAAGAAGGTCAGAGGCAGAGGATGGGGAGCAGTGCTTTGAAATAATGTGTTTTGGAGCTAGAGAGATGGGTCAGCAGGTAAAGGCATTTGTTTGCAAAGCCTGATGGCCTGGGTTTGATTCACCAGTACCCACATAAATCCCAATGGACAAAGTGGTGCATGTGTGTGCAGTTTGTTTACACAAGATGCCCTGGCATGTCCATATGCCCATTCTTATTCTTTCTCTCTTGCACACACACACACACACACACACACACACACACACACACCTCATATATATGTATGTATATTACTGTCCTCTTTTATATGTTTTTCAAGGTAGGGTTTCACTCTAGCTCAGTCTGACCTGGAACTCACCCTGTAGTCTCAGAGTAGCCTTGAACTCATGGCGATCCTCCTACCTCTGCCTCCTGAGTGCTGGATTAAAGGCGAGCATCACCATGCCCTGCCCTAAATATTGTCTTCTTGACATGAACTGGACATGGCATTCATGGCTTCACAGTGACTATCATTCCAATATTCATGATGATCTACATAAAATAGGCCCATTCACATTTCATCATGGATGATAAGGAGGGCAAAAAATGAATAAAAGTTCCTGATTGAAGGGCCCCTGGGTCCTCAACTCATGGATCCCCTGCTCCAGAGGGTGCATGCATGGAGTGAGTAGGCCAGAGCTCTTGTTTGGTTCTCCACATCCCAGTTCCCTGGTCCAGGAACCCCTGCTTAAACAGGAGAAGGAAGTTCAATGATCATGAGGTCCACCTTGAATCAGAGACTCTCAAATTCATTGTTGCACAGCAAAGAGGAATGCCTTAGGGTGGCCTGGTCCCTGCATGTTGGGTTGTGGAAGCAGGTTTTTTGCTCTGGTTTCCTGATTGACTAGCCACTGGGTGCCCAAATCCCTATTTCCCTGAGCCAGAGGGTGCACAGGCCACTATAGTGGCTGACCTCTTGCCCCAAGCTATCCAGTTTCCCTTCTCCTGGTTCCCCAGCCTCTGATCCCCATGTGCTGAAGAGTACATGCAAGTATAGTGAGTAGGTCAGATCTCCCAGTTCCCCACCTCCCTTTTGCACACGTGACTTTGATGTACTCATAATCTTCACAATCTGCACTCCCATGGTTATAACCCCATCATACACCACTCTGGTTCACATTTAAAACAGAACACCCACTGAAGACCCTACAAGGACAAACACTTGCTTCCCCCTCTGTGGGTCCCCACCATTCCCAGAGGTCTTGGCCACCGATGTCCCTGGCACAGGAGGAGTTGGAGGGAAGCAGGGTCCTAGAGCAGTGGGTGAGTATGACGATGATGGGCAATGAACATCTGGGAGGCAGTTTGATGGATAGCATGCTCTCGTTTATTCAACAGGGGAGTGGGCTTATAAACATTTGGGAAAGGTTGAGAAGGCACATACAGATTATATGGTGATTGGATACATAGTTTATGGGTTGCTACCTAATTGGTTGAAAGAGAGATATAAGGGAGATAGTGGCCGGAAAAACTACATGATTTCTGCCGCATAAGGGCAACTAGCCACAAGGTCAGGAAATGTGGGGGAAGGGCAAAGCCTGACTATGCAATGGTCAGATGCTTTTGGTATCAAGGGGGAGGGCCTCACCAGTTCTGCCCACTGTGGGCAATGACAGGGCACACTACAACCTTGCCTGAGGGTAGGGAAGGCCAGTCACCATCTCCAGGATGATAAGGCCAATGATAAGGCCAGCTGCAACCCCTACAGCCCAAGGTACCTGGCCATGCCCAACAGTTCAGGCCAGCTTCCTCCCAGTCCCAGACAGTTTTTAATAATGCCCAATAACTCCCCCTTCATTTTTAAAATGGGGCAGTGTTATCTTGGGTAAGTTTTTTGTGGCTTACTGCGGGTCCAGTTAGAGCCAGATGATGTATAAGGACCCAGTTGGCCAAGATTTGTCTATATTGTTTGAGCCCTAATTTACACATACAGGGAATTATGCATAAGAGTAGTAGCAGGGTGCCTGACAACAATAGTAGCCAAGTGAAAATCTGAGAAAGAAATGGGGAGATAATTTTTGTAATGTGATCTGTAAGGCATCAAAAATTCCTTTAGCTGCCTCAGCAGGATCACCAAAAGACAAGTGAGTATGTGAAATAACAGATATTTCCTTTTGTGAACTTTGTAAATCTATGCTGAAATTATTATGATTCCAAATACCCCAAATATGATTTTCAACCTTCCACCATTCAGTAGTTGTCCCATTGTACAGTAGAGGAGTAACACATATGAACTGATAATTAGTATGACAAACCAACCGCATTTAAGCCACTAGATTGGCAACCTGTCTTCCTAAATACATAACAGCATCCTCTAGAGCATCTAACCAGAATAACACATTTTTATAAATATCTATCTGTGACGAAAGGGCTTAAGACACATTTTTAGCTAGTCCATTAACATGATCAGCTGTCTTCATTGATTGTGCCAGGGATATTGCTGCTGCGGTGGAAGAGGTAATGATGGTGATTGTAGCAATGATCCCCACAATTAGCCATTCTATGAATTTTCTTTTTCATGTCATCAATCTGTTGAGCTGTTGGAATACTTGAGCTCCGAAGCTGGAGTACCATGGCTCATTCATTTTAACTGGCATGATTAAGTAAGGAGGCCGCATGACAATAAAGACTACTGTTGGGCCCTAAGAGGCCCAGGTGTGAGGCTTAGTGGAACTTCCTGAGCCTGACTAGAGTTTATCGACCTGTCTTTGGCCTACTTCCACTTAAGAGTGACTCAGCAAGGCCTAAGCCGAAATTGCCTCTGCCCAGCTACTGCTGACGTGGTGAAATAATATTGGCCCTTACATCTTTTTCCCATCCTGAGACCCACCCTCTTTCTCAAAGCTATATAAACACCTTCCCACTACAATAAAACTAGTTCCTGCCTCGACAAGACTCCTGGCCCAGTGTGTTTTTCTCTCCGGTGTTTTAGAGGAGGGGGTCTGGGCCACCGACACCCATCATCCCACTCAGCCCCAAGAAAAGCCGCTGGATCTGCTCTTTCTTCAGCTCAACCTGCCGGGGAGTGCCGGGGAGGGAAACCGGCAGACTACATTGGAGGAGTAGTTTGCAGCTATGCCTCCCTTAGAATTGATACAATTGGTGATAATACACTGGGTAAACTAAGATATGAAATCCCATTTTGGTGATTGACCCACCCGGGCCCAACTATGAAAAGATATGGTAGGAGCAGACATGTCTGGAACTTACAATGATTTCTTTTTAGGGTAACTATCACTTTCCATAATTTTGGTTGAGGCCACCCTTGGGGGCTCAATATGGGTGTTACCTCTGATTATTTGCCTTCCTGCAAACACAATTGTAATCTTAATTTATATTTATTTTGGTATCCACCATCTGTAATTAATGGGTGGCTTATATACATTATATAACATCCCTCATGATACCTATCTCTTGAAAAGCAGATAGGTGGCTCTGCTGTGAGAGAGGTCCAGTTAATTGGTTTAGTCGCTTCTTTCAAGAATTCTAGGTCATAGTTGGCAGTGGTAAGGGAAGCATTGGAAACTATATTAGGTAGGGGTTCTTCCCAAGGAGCAGCCCTAGCTAGAGGGGCGTGAGGTACATAAGCCCAATATTCTTGTTGAGCCTGTGCTCCTTTTAAGGTCAAGATAGCAAGTAAGGATAAAAACAGAGTCTCTGGTGATAGAGTCTGTTGTGAATTTCATACCAGCATGACTCCTTGTTGGCACAGGTCCTCAATTTGGCCCCAGGTTGGCAAGTTTTTCTTCTGGGGGCCTGGGATGCCTCCGTTTCAGAGTCAGATGAGCCATCTCCTTGGTCGGTGGGATTGAATCAGACATTTATGGCTGGTATCCAAATAAGTTTGGGTTGGTCCTGTGGGAAGACACAAGCAAATCCTCTCCCCCTCGTGAGGAGGGGGTCAGGCCCTTTCCATTTTCCATCTAGAGGGTCTCACCATTGTACAAGGATGGGGGGATGATTTTTGGTGTGTTCCAGTGAAGGGTGATGGGGAGATGTTGGGATTTTTTGTATATTAGATATATTAACCATATGAGAAAATTAAATACTAATGAGCTAATTTTAACCTTAAGATATATTTAAAACATTGGCATATAGAAGAACTTAACTAACTTGGTTGGGTACTCTAAATTCAGTCTTCCATAACCATTATCATGACCAGATTAACATCAACAAGTTAAAGTTTTAAGTTTACAACCTGAATACCATAGTGACTTGCTACCAGCCAGGGCCATGCTTTGTTAGTCTGATGTAAGCCCTAGGTTAATAATCATTTTTATTATATCTCAAGAAGTCTAATCTGATTAGGTATTTCATCTTTAATCTTCTGTTTAAGCTTACGCATACCTGCATCCACATACTTTATTCCTACCTTCCTCTATATACTTTTTCCTTACAATCTATGTAACCACTCTGTAACGATCTTTTTCATAAACAGTTACCAATATTAAAAGTTTCCTCTCCAGGTTATCTTTCTTAGTTCATCTCATTACTACCAGCACAAAATTTCATTGTCTTTACCATAAGCCCCTTAATAAAAGGCCTTTTGAAATAACTTTTTAATAAGAGTAGACCAGACTTGACTTCTGAAACACAATTTTTAAATATGAAAGTAGATTTAAACATTATTAGAATTTTTTTAACAATTTTAGTATTGAGCACATTTAAATGTAAAAATAAATCTTGACACTGTTTTTGTTAGTAATCCCAGAGAAGCATAGAGACAAAGTAAATTTAAAACAGTTGCAAATACTTATAAGAAGTCCCCATCTATTCACAGCAATTTGGCATTCACCCAATATGCTCACTGGGGCCAGGATCTTGAGATTTCATGTGTTGTGGGCCCTAGGCTCTGCAAGCCAGGGAAGCTAAGAAGGAGCTTTTTCTTTTTTTCCTTTTTTTCTTCTAAATTCCAGGGAGTATTTTGGACTTCCCTCAGGCTACAAGACAGCTTCCTGATCTTGCCATTTTACAACCCTTTAAGAGTAAGAGAATCTTTGTTTTTATTTTATTTTATATTTTTATCTATCATCTCCTTGTCCACTGTGCTGGGTGGGTGTGGCTGGAAGGCATCAGGCTGCCCACACCTGAGCCCCCATTGTCAGCCATGACCCCTGGAGCCTGAGTCATGAACCCAGCAGTGAGCAGGGAGAGAAGCAGGGTGTGGGGGAGGGGCCATTCTCCCCACAGCTGCTGCTGTTGTTGCCTCTATTGCCAGCTGCTTTGGGGTGTGGGCCAGTGGCCACGGCAATGCTGCAGTGGCTGCAATCTGGAGGACCTTTTTGCAGAATGAATTGGCCTCTTTCTGTGAGAGTTTTATGCCCCTAACTTTGAGAAATGTTCTCAATCCGCTGATTTGGGATTCCTTTCAATGGGAGGTAGCATTTCCCACCATAGAGAAAGACCAGAAATGCCAAGACCAGAGGGCAATGCACCACATAAACTTAATTGTAGGAATTACATGACCATCTTAATTGATGTAGAGAATGTCTTTGAGAAAACACAACACTATTTGATGATCAAAACTCTGGAGAGAATAGGCATGGAGGGTTATATGTCAACACAATAAAGGCTATATATAAAGAACCTAAAGCCCAAATAATACTTAATGGGGAAAATCTCAAACAGTTTCCATTGAGATTGGCAACAAGACAGGGGTGCCCATTCATACCACTGTTATTCAGTATAGTACTAGACGTACTAGCCTGAGCAATAAGACAGGAGAAAGAAAACAAAGGTGTATACAAAGTGGAAAGGAAGAAGTCAGTTGAGCCCTATTTTCAGAAGTCATGATTCTATATAGAAGTGACCCGAAAGTGTTCATTGCAAAACTTCTAAAGGTGAATAATTCCTTCCATAAAGTGACAGGATACAAAATCAATACACAAAAATCAGTAGTCTTTCTATAATGAAAGGAAAAATATACAAATAATGAAATCAGTGAGATTGTTGCATTTTCAATAGCAACAAAAAAATTAAATATCTTGGAATAACACAAAGCTAGGATGTGAAAGACCTATATAATGAAAACATAAAATCACTCAAGAAAGACACTAAGGAGGACTTGAGAAGATGGAAAGACCTCTCATTTTCCTGTGTAGGTGGAATTTATATTGAGAAAATGACAATTTCACTAAAAGCAATATTCAGATTTAATGCAGTACCAATAAAATTCCAGCATTATTCCTCGTAGAGATAGAGAAAATCATCTCAAAGTTTATTTGGAATCACAGCAGGCCTCAGATATCCAAACATATACATATAAGAAAAACCTCAGGAGGTATTATCATACCTAATCTATAGCTGTATTATAAAGCCATCATCCCCAAAGCAGCATGGTACTGGCATAAAAACAGAAACATATAACAATGTAACAGAATCAAAGACTGGAATATTAGGTCAAGAAACTACAGCTACTTGACCTGTTACAATGTTCTTAATAAAACAGACTGGAAAAAAAGATTGCACCTCAACAAATAGTGCTGGACAAATTGGATAACCATATGTAGAAAAATTAAACTAGACCCACTCATCTCATCATACACAAAAATCAAGTCCAAATGGATTAAAGACCTTAATCTAAGCCTTGAAGCACTTCTCCTACTGGAGAAAAAAAAAAAAAATATATATATATATATATATATATATCCATGATGCAGAGGAGTGGGGAAAGACTTCCTAAACAAAACCCCAGCACCCAGGAAATTAAACAATTACTCTACCTATGGGATCTCATGAAATTGAAAAGCTAGCTGGGTGTGGTGGCACACACCTTTAATCCCAGCACTTGGGAGGCAGAGGAAGGTTGATTGTCATGAGTTCTAGGTCACCCTGGGACTACATAGTCAATTCCAGGTCAACCTGGGCTAGAGTGAGACCCTACCTCGAAAAACCAAAAATAAATAAATAAAAAATAAATAAAAATAAAAAGAAGCTGAAAGCTTTTCACAGACAAACCTACCATAAGCAGAACCAATAGATTATCCACTGACTGGGAGAAAATATTTGCCTGCTATACTGACACTGACAGAAGCCTAATATCTAGAATCTACAAAGAACTCAAAAAGACTAAAGAATGCAAACTCAAAAAACTCACTCCAAAAACAGAGCAAAGAACTGAATAGAAACTTCTCAGAGAAAAAAAAAAATGCAAATGGTTAACACATACTTAAGAAAATGCTCAACTTCCCTAACCATCAAGGAAATGCAAATTAAAACAACTATGAGATTCTACCTTACTCCAGTAAGGATGGCAATCAGGAAAAAAATCTAACAACAAATGTTGGTGAGGATGTGGGAAAGAGGAACCCTTATCCACTGTTGGTGGGAATGTAAATTTGTACAACCACTATGGAAATCAAATGGATATTCCTAAAAAGGATGAACATAGAGCTACCAACACACCAAGTCATTCCCTCACTGGACATTTCTCCTAAATGCTTCATGCCTCCCTACAGAGATACTTGCTCAGCCATGTTTATATAGCTGCTCAATTCATTATAGCTAAGAACTGGAATCAACCCAGGTGTCCATCGTTGGATGAATGGATAATGAAATTGTGGCACACGTACACAATGAAATTCTACTCAGCAGTAAGAAAAAATGATATAAGGAAATTTGTAGAAAAACAAATGGACTTGGAATAGATAATACTCAGAGAGCTTACACAGTCTCAGAAAGACAAATGCTTCATGGTCTTACTTTTCCTAGCCTGGATCAGCTCTAGTTGCTGACATACCTGATTGGCAACTCAAGGCCAGCCAATTGGGATGGAAGGGTTTGAGGGGAAGGGAAAGGGAGGTTGGGGACAAACAAACACAAGACTAAATCTAAAATAAGGTGGTACCATAAAAACCTTTATGTTTGAAGATAGCCTAAAAGATATAACCCTCAACAGGAGTAAGTGGGGAGTACCTGCAAAGAAAGACACTGGAGATGGTGGAGTGAAGACTAAGCTTAATTTTTTTTTCCTGTTTCTGGCCTATAACTCCTAGTACCAGAAATTGGTTGCTCCCCACAATTATCTGTTGATTGGAGAGATCTACGAGGTCCCCAAAACAAGACAGTTTTCTGTCAAGACATTTAATTACCTTCCTGGGGCAAAAGGTGAGACCCTATTGCTGAAGACATCATACGCTGCAGACACAGATCATGTACAGAACTGGCTGGAATCCAGAAGAGATCAAGACCCCACATAGCCCATCAAATGTTGGAAAGCTAGTCAGAAGCCATCACCCTGGCAGGATGTACATGCCAGTGCCCTAGTGACACACAGGCATGGAGGATAACCAATAGTTTTCTGATTGGCTAAGAGATCTGCTCAATGTAAAGAAATTGATACCTGCAATTGGGAACCAGGTCAGAATCCTATGGAGACAAAGATTATGCTCTCCAGTGTCAAGCTCCCACTAGTCTTTGGCTAAAAGAGGGGTTATATACATAAAATTCTCCCTAAATTAATAATGCTTATCCCATTTAAACTATGCTGACTTCACTCTCTGTTGGAGAATCTGTTCTCCTTTTTCAGAAGGAGTGAGATCCAAGGAGATAAACTATTCCTCATACTTCAGCCAAGCCACAGCTGGATCCACAGAGGAAATGGGCAGAGAAACAAGAGTGCTGCTTCCATGCTGAACCTGATTATCAGTGCCAGGATGAAGGATACAGACACTGTAGATAGTCAACACTTACTAAAGCAGAAAATCAAAGGCCCCTAAGAGCTCATCAGTGAAATGAACTTCAAACTCACCCACCATGGCTCAGAGAATTTTGTGGAAGTGGGGGAAGAAAGTTTCTAAGAGCCACAGGTTGAGACCTCATACCCAGAGGTATTCTGCCCTCCCCCCAAAATAACTGACTGCTGCTCCCACAATGCATAACCCACAAACCCATAGGGAATACCTGCAACTCTACTGAGGAGGGTCCCCACTGGAATGGAGGCAGGAATGAGGAGAAAGAGGGTATCTACACATGATGTGTCCATACAAAATATGTTGCTAATAATAAGAAGAAGAAAAAAGTAAAAAAGAAAGTTGTATAGACTCCTATTAGTATTTTATTTTTAATCTCTAAATGTAATGTAAGGAAATGATAAATATCCATTTGAGAGGTTAGTGAAAATAAAGTAATATTTTGCCCATTTAATCTCAGGGACATGGTGAGTTGTTTCTTTAGAATACCGTGCTTCCATTGTCCCTTAAATTAAAATGTTTTGCAGAAGTTCAAAATTACTTTGGCAAACCCAGGGAGGAAGAGGTCACTACCCCAAATTGTAAATCACATAGGCAATCTGCTAATTGCTGAAGGTACCAGGTTTTGACAGAGAAATTTTTATTTAATTTCTTTCACTGGATCAATAAAAATCATTGTTTAAAGTTGTCAAAAAATGAAGAAATCATTGAAATAGAAGAAGAACTAGGAGGAAAGAAGAAAGGTGTTCAGTGGTAGTGGAAGAACAACAAAAAGAAACACCCCCCCCCCATAAAAAAGAATAGAATCTGAGTGGGCCTGTGTGGAGACATGCCAACCTAAACATAAGATTACAAACTATGGTCTCCTCCCTTAAGAATTAATTAAACTGCACCTGTCCACCACACAGAAAAGCTTCAGACAAGTCTGAAGATCTATAAAGAGATAGGAGAAATGATTATCCCACCAATGAAAAAATGTGTTATATATCCAGAAGCTCTTCCTCGGAGGCAGTTTTGTTTGCAGATCTATGCTGCTTTTCTGGGTTGTAAAGCAAAAGGCTAAACATTTACTTATCTCCTTTTCAACATATATTTTGGGGATTCTGAACAAAATCCTAGTCATGCTTACCCACACCCTCTAAGTATAGGGTGACTGGACCCCAGAAAGTAACAAGCAGTAAAGTCCTTGAATTTGTGCTTATAATCTGCACTTTGCTGGAGATCAGAAAATGATCTGATTTCTCCTTATCTCTTGCCTAAAGGAATTATCTACATCTATTTTTCCATAAACAACTTGAGTCCCTCCATTGGAAAGAGTTCCCCTTTTCTAGAATTAAGTTTTATATCTAATCTTGACATTGTGGTTGGTTAAACTCAGCCCTAAAACTTGGCATCATGGCTGGCCTGTAACTGAGTCACACTCCTGAGTCCAGACCAATCTCTCCCAGAACTTGCCTCAGCCTGAGAGTGAAGCCCAGCAGAATAGGTTATAAATAGATGATTACCTTGCGGGTAAAGCCTCTTTTTCAGCCTGCACATCTCTCGTGACACCTGAACCTCCAGGACCCTGCTCTGGTGGGCCATCCCAGCTCAGCCACTCCTCTAACTCTCCCATCGTCCTCATGGGCAGGAGCTGTCTGCACTTGCTTCTTGTTCCTTCTCTTAATCTAATAAAGTCTCTACACCTTATTCTCTGGTATATGGATTCAAATTCTTTGAAATCAGAAGATAAGAATGCAGCGATGCCCCAAATATATCTGTGCATTGGTATATGTTGGTGTATTGACAAGGGAATACAAAGCTCCTGTTGCAGGTTGTCTCATTGTCTCTCCAGAACCAGCACCCATGGCCCATGCTGCTGCTTGTCTGCCTTCATTGCCGAGCCTGCCTTCTTTCTGGCCCCTAACTTAAAGGGCATTGCTTTCTCTCATCCATCATGTCCTCTCAGCAGCTGCCAAGATGTATAGCTTGCCAGCCTTATGGTTTTTTTTTTTTTTTTTTTGGTTTTCAAGGTAGGATCTCACTCTGGTCCAGGCTGACCTGGAATCAACTATGTAGTCTCAGGGTGGCCTTGAACTCACGGTGATCCTCCTACCTCTGCCTCCCTTATGTTTTTTTTTTTTTTTTTCTTGCAAATGTTATACATTGTTTCTCAAGCTCTCTAATGAGTATATATTTCAATTCTTTTTATTTTTTTATTTTTAAATTATTTTATTAAGAACCTACAAAAGAGGTGGAGGCAAAAAATTAAAATAATAAAAAAAAAAAACCCTTGGTTTGCTGGTAGTAATATTGATTTTATCTTTGCTTCCTTCAAATTCTATGTTTTGAATACTATTTGTGTTATTACTCTTGAATAGGCTAATACAAAGACTCAATATATAGAGCACAGGCTACACAGATGACTAATCATGTCCAGTAAATATTTTAAGTATCTTGTGCTTTGGAGATGCTCAGTGCTTGTCGTACAAAAACAAGGACCCGAGTTTGAATCCCCAGCATCCCACATAAAACGTCAGGTTATAGAGCCAGGGAATCTCTTGGGTTGATTGGCTATCTAGACTACCAAATTTGTGAGCTCTAGGTTCTTGGGAAGCGTGGTTTCAAAGAACAAGGTGGAGAGTGGTTGAGGATGACCCCCCCAATATTGACTTCTAGCCTTCATATGCATGCAGATGTGCATAAGCAGTCTAGCATTTCTGTATCGAGTAGAACAAGCAAGCAGACATCAAAACAACATTTATCATTCTACTGGAGCAAGGGATCTATTGAGATAAATTCCTTGAGAAAAATTGCTCAGCAGGGAGGTGAGCCTGCTGGTACAACTTGTGCTAACAGTGTTTCCATCCCTACAGGACTACATAAACATGTGCCTGGGGCGTGGGACACCACTTTATCAGGAGAGAAAGTTCCTCTCTAGCCCTCATCAGATTGGCACCTTGCTTGGAAATGTTTTTCCCTGTTTTGGGCACAGTGTGTGCTCCTTTGTTTTGGGTCACTTGTAAAGCAATGGCCTAGCTTTCCCTGCTTCAGACAAAGGTCAAAATCTTCCACATGATCCTATATTAATTACATTAATTTTATAGTTAAACACTTATTTCCAGGGATAAAAGTGCATAACTGTTTGATTTCAACAGTGAAGTTTACCACATATTCAAAGAAAATTTAATAACCATTCAGTAATAATTCTTCCAGAAAATAGATCAGTAGGAATTATTTTCCAAGTCTGTTTGTGAAGATAGTGTTATTTGACATTGCTTTGATGTGATGCAGGAAGCTGACAACTCACAAATCAGGCACCAGAGGCAGAGTGCAGAATCGGGAAGTTTATTCATGCCAGCAGGGGCCCAGAGGCATCTCTTCCACAGTCTGGACCCCAGGGTCCAGTTGCTCAGGGCTTATGTAGGTATTTTGACTTCATCCTGGATTCTTTACATTATCTATGGGTTTGAAACCACAGCCTGAGTCATGGGGAGGATTTTCTTTACATTGCACAAGATTACAAAAGTGGAAAGCCCATATTTTTGGAAAGCCTACTGGTTGCAAAATAGCCTGAAGGCTGCAAAACAGGTTGTGGCCTTGGGGTAGGGGCAAAAGTAGTCTTGGAATGTGGGGTGAGGGAGCCCTTAGATTTTTCTGGCTTAAATTCTCCCCCAAAGACAGAGCATAATACAACAAATAGAAAGACTTCATGAGGAAAAAAAAAAATGAATAAATAAATAAGTAAGCCACTATTAATTATTCCTTCTTAATAGTATTTAAAAATCCATTTTAAATATAGGCGAATATAGTTAGATAAATATAAATTACTATACAATATTAATACTTAAGTTATTATATTATAGTTGATTATAGTCCACTTCAGGATTGGCATGGAAATTTACCTTGTTTACACACTAAATAATTATAATGCAACACATCATGATAATGCAGAAGCAGGCTAGGGAGATAGCTCAGATGTGTTGTCTCACAAATATGAGAACCTGTGTTTTAGAAC
This sequence comes from Orientallactaga sibirica, assembly GCA_036365145.1. Classification (NCBI taxonomy): domain Eukaryota; kingdom Metazoa; phylum Chordata; class Mammalia; order Rodentia; family Dipodidae; genus Orientallactaga; species Orientallactaga sibirica. The sequence goes on from JAEOAD010000024.1 coordinate 29,090,890, forward strand.
TCCAGAAACAATAATATAAAGATGGCTTGGAGGCATGCATATCATCCCAGAGCTTGACAGGCAGAGATAGTGAGACACTAGAGGAGTTAGACAGTTTCCTTGGCTAGGAAGACAAACAGGGAAAAGGGGTCCTGGGAAGGTGGCAAACTAAGATGGCAATGAGTCTGATTGATGTCCTATGTCTTCCCAGTCTTCGTGAATGCTCCCACCAGCAGATTCATTTGGTGGGCTTGCTGGGACCTGCACAGTACTGGATCTATCATGGTCTACCCACAGCCTTTTGTCTAAGATGACTAATCATAGACTGTAGATGTGTAGGCTGACCTCATTTGATAAAAGTGCAGCTCTCACTGGGGCAGTGAAAATTTTAGCTCTGGAATCCCCTTTTCCATGAAACATCTGTTCTCTCTGCTTTCTTTACCCGGTCAAAGTGGGATCATGGGAAGGGATTGAGTAAAAGAAGGGTTGGAGGAGAAAGGTTAATCAAAATTTAAGATGTTATGGATAAGCCATATGGAAACCTACTTCTCTGTTAGCCAATAATATGTCAGCATTTTTTAAAAGAAAGGTATAGGCAACATTATCCTATGGACATAGATAATGGCAGCCAAAAGCCATAGATTGTTTTAGAAAATTTTCAGTGCAAAGGGGTGGGATACTTTCCAGTGAGTTGTAATGAGGGAGGTCCCTGATGTCACCAGATCTTTACAGGCCATTGCCAAGGAATTGATTGTCCATCTGAACTAGATAGTATGACCACATGGCTGAAGATTCCACATGCTCAGGCTGCAGGTCACTAAGAAATCACGCTGGAGCTGAGCTGAAAACCTCCTACATGTTCACTAGCTACAAAGAAGCTGGAAAGAGGTATGCTGCATCCAGCCTTTTGGGAGAGAAAAGTTGTACAATAATAGACCCTGCAAACCTTAAGATTGGCCAGAAAGGCCAAGTGTGCCTACTGTTGCAATAGGGGTATATCTGTTATGGGGGAAACCAACTGCTGTCTAATTATACTGGAGGTCTGCTCCATGGGAGGGAGTACATGCCCAGTATCAAAAACTTAGCCAAAAGCTTATGGCTGGGGAGGACTTGAGCCCTGTAGGAGTAATGCCTGCTGTTGTCTACCTAAATGCATATATATGTGTGTGTGTACACACACACACACACACACACACACACATATCTGTGGGATGGAGGGGTGTGAAATAAGAACTTTTTATTTATTTTTTATTTATTTTATTTTGGTCTTTTCAGATAGAGTCCCACTGTAGCCCAAGCTAATCTGGAAATTTATAGTTCCAGCCTAGCCTCTAACTCACAGCAATTCTCCTACCTCTGCCTCCAAAATGTTGGGAATGAAGGCATGTACCACCACACCTTGCTAAGCAAGTTTTCAATGCTTATACCAATATATTAATACTACTTTCAGTTTGGGTTAGATAAGCTTCTCTTTTAAGATGGTAGTGTCAACTGGGGTGACTCAAAAGTCACCATAGTGCAGAGAAGAAGTGATAGTGGAGTGTTTAGCATTGAGACATCTCTATCACACCCTCCAAGGGTTAGTGTCCATTGCAGAAAAGGTGGCAGAAACAATATAAGAGCCAAAAAAGGGTAGGACTATTTACAATGCAATCTTCCAGATACCAAATTGGCCTTGATATCCATGACCTCACAGTGCCTGACACTACCTACAAAAGACCTTCATAATACAAGGAAAAGATGATGATATCAAAATAGAAGAACAGAGACTAATTAGAAAGAAGGGATTCCGTGGAACGTGTATTTGAGAGGGGGAAAATAAGGGTAGGGGTGGGAACTGTCATGGTTTATTGTCTATATTTATGGAAACTGTCCACAAAAAGTTAAAAAAATAAAATAATAAACTTTGCTCTTTTAAACCTTTTCCTGCTTTTTATCTCTTTAAAAAGCAGAAAAAAAACGAACTCCAATATCCCTAGCCTATATCAATGGAGTGTAGCAGTTACCTTTGTGTTTCTGATACAAACCACCCAGCTAGAAACAGCCAATGGAAGGAAGAAATTTATTTCCAGATCACAGTTTGAAGGGGAAGATGTATCATGGCAGGAAAAACATACTGCGAGCAAGATGTTGGCTTATTTCTTCACATGTCAGCAGGAAGGAAGCAGCAAGAGTGAACTGAAAGCCAGGCTTGGTGGTGCATGTCTCTAACCCAGCACCTGGGAGTCAAAGGTAGCAAGATCACTGTGAGTTCAAGGCCGGCTTGGGTCTACAAAGTGAGTTCCAGGTCAGCCTAGGCTAGAGTGAGACCCTGCCTTGAAAAACAAGAACAAAACAAAACAAACAAACAAACAAAAACAACAGAGCTATGAATGCCCAATAAAGATAGATGAATAAAACCTCTGAGCAACACACCCACTGGGGATCGACCATGACACTTGATCACAAACACATGAGACTAATGAGAACAAACTACTTTCAAACAACCACACAGGTGATCCCTAGAGCAAGCTAGGTTGCTAGCCTAGGTGAATTCATAAACTCTGTGTGTGCAAGTGAGAGATCCTCCTATATCAGTGTAATACTAACAGTGGAGAAGTCTACATCGAGATCAGTGTATAAAAGGAGGTGTTGGCAACCAGAAGCCTGGAAATATTCCCAATCCAAGATATATGTAACAATGAAACACGTGCAGAAAAAGCCTGTGAAATGGGTGAGAGGTATGTGCTATGTAAATGACCTGTAAATGGATATGAAACTCATGCCCCAGGGCTCTTTAGATCTATGTCATTTCTAGCTATTAACCCATTCACCTTCTCTGGAGTGCCCCTCTGTTTCTTAATACACCATTTCTATTTCCATTACTTTACTGTGTGTCCCAGTATAATTCCTTGTCCTAGAGCACAAGAAGCTGGAAACACCAGAAGGCAGTGAGTGCCTTCCAAACTTGACTCCTTCACCAATATCTTTGCCGCAGTAAATAGAGAGTGATCACGGAAGACACCTGAAACTTTAGTACTTTGCACCTGTGTGCATTCACATGCACACTTACACACTTGCACACCCTAACACATGGAGAGATACTCATATGTGCATGCACACCACACAACATATAACATCAAAGGAAAACGAACAAAACAGAGAAACTATAGGAGAAAATCTGCAGTTTCATGACAAAAGATTTTTTAATTGATAAAATTTGGAACCCATTTATTTAACAGTCTTTTGGAGGTCTTAGCCAATACAACAAAACATAAAAATAAATTAAAACAAATACATTCCAAGGATTTTCTTTTCTTTTCTTTTCTTTTTTTTTTTTATTTTTATTTTTCAAGGTAAGGTCTCACTCTCTTTCAGGCTGACCTGGAATTCACTATGAAGTCTCAGGGTGGCCTTGAAGTCATGGTGATGCTGATACCTCTAAATCCTGAATGCTGGGACTAAAGGCATGCATCACCATGCTTGATCTTAATTTTGCTGTTTTAAAAATATTTTATTTATTTATTTGAGACAGAGAGAGAATGGGTGCATGAGTCCCTCCAGCCACTGTCTATGAACTCCAGAAGCATGTGCCACCTTCTGTACTTGGCTTACTGGGGAATTAAACCTAGGTCCTTATCCTTCTCAGGCATGTGCCTTATCCACTAAGACATCCCTCTAGCCCTTTAATTTTCTTTCTAATTGTACATGAAATATCACACACACCTTATGTGATGAAACTCTGATTCTGAGTATTTTGAGTTAAGCATAGCTTTATAGTTGGCTGGTCTTCAGACAGCTATGCAAAGTGTTTCTCCATTTCCTTTGTCCCAAATTTTTCCAACTTGACATTATAAGACATGCTCAAAATACTATCTTGGCCTTGAGAGATGGCTTAGTGATTAAGGTACTTCCCAAAAAAGCCAAAGGATGCAGGTTTGATTCCCCAGTACCCATGTAAAGCCAGATGCACAAGGTGGCATAAGTGTCTGGAGTCTGCAGTGGGTAGAGGCCCTGGTGCACCCTGTCTCACTCTCTATCTGCCTCTGTCTCTCTCTGTGTAATAAATAAATAAAATATATTTTAAAAATACTATCTCACCATTCAATATTAGTGGACACTGCTTTAAGTTTCACTCAAACAAAAAATATTTTCTAGCTAGTCTAATAGTGCTCTATGTTCAAGGGATTAAATGCATGATTTTTCCAAGGAAGAATAGAAATTCAGTAAATCCAATACAAATTTAAATGAAGAGAACAAGGTTTGAAGAAAAGTTTCAAGACTACCACCATGAAGAGTAACAAGAGCCTGAACACAGAAGTTGTCCTGTTTGACAGCAATGAACATTCTCATGAAGTAATATGTATAACCTGTCAAAGGAGAAAAAGCACTGACAAACTATAAATGGACTGTGTCATGATAAGTTAATGAGGAGCTACTGGTCAAGATGAGGAAATGTCAGGACTATGTAGATATTTACTGTCCTGGCTATGGGTGTTAGTCATGGGCTGCTTTGTACTTCTGCTGGACATTATGAAGCACTGTAAAACATTCATTTCCAAATGAAGCAATGAATCATCAATGTTATTTTGTATGATTTCTTGGCAGAAAAAGTTGTTTCTGAGTGATAATCATTTCCAAAGGTATATGATGTCCTTTTTATTATTGATGATATACTTATTGTGGAATGGAAGCCCCTTGTGTAATGTTAATTTGGTATATAGTTAAATGTAAAAATCCATAGTTTTAAGAGGAAAACATTGCATATTATGTGATGTTTGTTATAACTATGTTTATAATACTAATGATAGTATGTATACTGCTTCTAACAAGGGAATATATTAACAATTAAAAATGCCTAATTGAAGTTAACATCCAAAATTACATGTAAATTATATGATATTGAATTAAAATTCATTTTTCATTTTTATAATATAAATGACATTTTATTTGTGTCAAAAATCTTATTCAAAATTTAGATCTATTTACTATATAGTCCTATTAACAAGCATGTGCAAAAACATTAAAATTATATTCTTTTTACAGTAGAAGTACAGATATAACACATTTAATGACTTTTGTAAGGACCCTATGCCATCAATGCAGAACATAAGTCATTATATAGATAGATTTTTAGTTATGTTAAGCTTTCATAAGTGCTAGTGAAAATTATATAACTTTTCAAACAATATAATAAACAATGCTTTTAATTTTAAAGAGCTTACAGTTGAACATAGAATAGAGTGATATATAATAAAATGCAAAATTTTATTATTAGAGAGGACTAGTTAAAGGTGTGCTTTACATGGGATGTTATCCCTGAGAACAGAAGTCAGGGAATATCAAAGTAATTCTAGGGTTTATGGAGGTGGCACAGTAAGTAAAGAGTTTGCCACATAAGCATGGAGACCTGAGCTCATGTTCACAAAATGTGTGTCAAATGCCAAGGACTGTGGTGTATATCTATAATTCTTGCACAGGGAAGGCAGAGTCAGAATGACCATAAGACTCAATGGCTACTTGTTATAACTGAATCAGTGAGCACAGGACTCAACAAGAAATTCTGTCTCAAAGAATTAAAGTGCAGAACAACTGAAGAACACATCTCACATTGACTTTTGTTCTCCACACTTGTACATGAAAGATGACACATATTCGTGTGAAAGCACACAAAAATAAGTGCACTCACAAACATATGAACATGCATGCACACATGTATACACACCACACATACACACACAAAATAACTACATTAGTCTAGTCTTATTTGTTACTATCTGCAGAAGGATGGAGAAAATAGAACATCTCTAGAGGAGCAATTATTTGTCTGCATGATAGGGATGTACATAATGATTAATGAAAAGGACACAAGATTGTGTTCTAAGGGAAGGTGTATTCTCTACAGGGGTGTCAGGTTAATTCATGACAATATATTGCAAAACAGTCTTTAGAAGGAAGAAAATATTTAAAATGGATTTTGGACTAGGCAACCATCTTTTAAAGCTAAAGAAGATGCTGCTTCACTCTGTATTAATAGCTTTTTCAATTATTCCAAAGAAGGAATGAATGTTTGATAAACCCTGATGTAGTTTACTTGTGATATCAACATGAACATGACTGGATCAACCATGAAATAGTATTACATCTATCACATAGCACACTATAAAACTTAAACCCATAGCTAAAGAATAAACTCTGAAGGTTGTGTGTCTAGAATGATGTTTACAGGTACAACTTAGCAAGATGAGTCTAAAAATTAATCAGAAAGGCACCAAAAGGATATTAGATGTGATAATATCCAATGATAAGGCAAAACTTGGGGGAAAGGCATTGATTATTAAAAAGCTTAGATCTGACAGCAAATAAAAAAGAACTATAAAACACTATGAAAAGGAAGACAACATACTACATGTTCAGATGGTAATATCTCAGTTTATAAAGATAGAGCACATATATACAAAATTCACCTTTCAAACGTGTAAACCTCAAATATAAAGCTCAGCGGTGTGAGACTCACATTTCAGTTTTGCATGTGATACATGACTAGGTATGGTGAAAGAGTGGCTGTGTGGACTTCCAGTCACTCTTGTGTTGTGCTATCTTCTCTAGGAACTGCCACACAAGTCAGTTTTACTTTTTTAACAGCATCTCTGGAGACAAAACTTTCCTTACTTCAGTCATCCTCAGCACAGGCTGATGATTCCAGTCGTTGAATATGAATATATCTTGTGCTCACAGAGCTTGTGGGGTCATCAGAAGCTCTTTCCTGGAACCAGTTACCACTGGAAGTCCACAAATTACTCCCATGTACCCCAGCTCTGTTGGAATTTGCACAGCTTGCAGCCAGTGTCTTGAGAATCTCTGCTAAGATATGCCTTATATTTCTTTCATTTTACATTTCATTTCTTTCACCTTCCATGTATTTGCTGACTCTCTAATTGTGTCTATAGTTGTAAAATACAATAGGTAAAGAAATGTCCACATACAAATTCTCCATACCAATTTTAGTTATTTCCTTATGGGAATTCCCAAAGCTTCAAAGTCCTATATACTTATTTTAGTATATGTCATTTTGAATTTTAAAAGTTGAAAATACTTTGAATCTCTATGTTGGATTCCCTCCTCAAGGCAGTGAATGCATGATGGAGAAAAGAAAAATTGACAAAGAAAATGAAAGGAACAGAGACAAAGTTAAGTTATAGACACTGGAAGGTAAAGAAGAAAGTGAGGCCTGTAAATACAACAGCTTTAACAAATCTCTCAATCTAACATTTCATGCTGGAAAAACTAAAAATCATTCAAAACATTTTTAAACTGGGCACATAAGTGCATAGAGATACAAGTATATGTATTTCAGTAAACCTTCAGTGATCAAGCTGTATATTAAAAAATATGTGAAGGAAAACATTAATTTTATTTCTTGTGTACAAGACTTAGCTCATTAAAGAATAGTGATTAAAGAAAAAGTGCATCCTTCTGAGACAGAATGGAAAAGTAAGGATTTCCCTGCCTCCACCTCCTCAGTGCTTGGATCAAAAGTTCACATCATCATGTTTCTATATTTCTTTTTTTTTTTCTTTATAATATAGGTTGATAAGATTGAACTTCAGAACTCTAGTAGTTATAACCCTAGAACTTTTCTATGTTTTTCCCAAATTTTATTGGGAACTTTAATATATGAGTATATTGAAAATTGTTCTCTGTATCTCTATGTTGTATTCTCTCCTCAAGGCAGTCAATTCATGAGAGAGAAAAGAAAACTTGACAAAGAAAATGAAAGGAATAGAGACAAAGTAAGTTATAGACAGTGGAAGATAAAGAAGAAAGTTAGGCTTGTATATACAACAGTCTCCCCTGTGTTGGCTCATTGTCATCTTTCTTTGGCTCATTTGAGTCATCTTTCTGTCTTAGGTTATTGACTTAACACAAAAGTAAGGTACTTCTCTCCTGATCTAACTGTGAGAGTCTCTTAAAATTTTATTCTACAACTGAATCATTGAAGTTTTGGAAATATATGTGCTTCTTCTGGATGTCCATAATTAATGTGCCTGTCCTTTTGAAGTATTGCATTCTTCTAGTTACATCTCTTCTAACACCATTACAGAGACCCTATGATGTTGATATTAGCCCAAATGACTATATTACAGTTCATTTTGATTATTAGGGCATGTATAGGACAGAAATATTAGGTCATGATTATAAAAATTAACAAATATGTGTAATATAAGAGGTACATTGGGATAGCAAATCTGCAAAATCCTCCTTAACTCATAAAATTCATTGTCATGTTTACATGGGTGTTGCGGTCCCCCCCAAGGCCAGCTCAGGAGGGATGGTAGGGTCTCTGCCAAATTGGGGTGAGCAGCGCGGAGCCACGACACATACTCCGGGAGTTGGGTGAAAGCGGAAGTGAGAATCCACAAACTCGTTTATTCAGGAAGTGCACATGGGTTTTGAGGGGCTTGGCTGGCTAATCCTTGTATGGGGTGGTCCCCTTTTGGTGACCAATGACAGCCTGTCTCTGGACAGGACATCTCGTAGCAGACTTCTCACGAGCATGGGACTGTAACTGTTGTCACACCAAGCCTGCGCAGAATGCCATTTTCACAGAAGCCACTTCCTGTTTTCTTCTGCCATGTGGTCTGGCTAGGACCAGGCCTATATTGTGCCATACACATAGGCACTTACATAAATATGAGAGAAATGCAAACTTCAATATCTCCATATATAATGAGTATTACAAAGCCATTCTCTCTTACTGTTTCATTAGTTGATTTCTTGTTTCTGTACTTATCTAAGAGGTTAGTTTTACTATTGCATATAGCACATAACATTATCACATATGGCATGCTATATTATATTTATCCCATAACTGCTTGCTTCTTTTCTATAGTCTACATCAAAAGCTACATGCTTAATTTTCTTAAAATGTTTCCAATGAAACACATTTTTCTATAAATTTCCATAATGTGCACTGTTTTAATCAGTTTTGCATTAACTGGTGATATGAAGCTTTTTTTTTTTTTTTTTAATTTCAAAGAAATTTTATCTTAGTAAAGATCAGGTATAATAATTTTTTTACTGTCAGAGAAGCAGCTCTGTCCATCACAGAATCAAGAAGGAAACAGGATTTCTAGTGAGAAGACAGAGTGGGAATCACAGATGGTGACAGATAGGCATGAAGTTCCTACTTTATATGTTTTCTCTTTAATAGAGCAAAGCCTACAAATGATAAGTGAAAGGGTCTAGGTTGATTTTATCATGAAATATTCCATCTGCTTTATAATTAGTGCCAGTTCCTCTCTGGTGCTGGTATCAATTGATTATGAATTTTAACACTTAATGCATTTTGAGAACATTTGCCTTTTCCTTATTTGCAGAGACTCAACTTTAGTCGCAAGTCAGTGTCTAAGTAATTGTTACATGCCATTTCAAATCAGAGCAGAATGCCCTTCAAGATTTTCAAGGTTGGATAATTACTTATTCAAGGACATGGTATAAATTAGTGATTAAAAATCGATGTTAAGTCAATGTGACTCCATTCCTTCATCCTTCATTCTTTCAACTTCATGTCAGTAATTTTCTAAGTTTGATGGAAGACCAACATCTTGTTTTTGTTATTTTTTAATGTCTATTATTATTATTATTATTATTATTATTATTATGAAGATATTTCATATGGATACATCGTGTGTTGGTACCCTCTTTTCCCTCGTCCTTGCCCCCATTCCACTGAGGGTGCTTCTCATTGCAGTTGTAGGTATACCCCATGGCATTATAGTTCATGCATTGTGGGAGAAGTAGTGATTTTCGGAGTGGAGAAAATGTCTGGGCATGATGTCTCAACCTGTGGTTCTTACACTCTTTCTTCCCCCTCTTCCACAAAATCTCCTGAGCCTTGGTGGGTGAATTTTATGTCTACTTCAGTGATGAGCTCTTAGAAGCCCCTGGATCTCTGCTTTGGTAGGTGTTGAGTGTCCTCAAGGTCTGTCTCCTATATCCTGTTTGCTGATTATCAGGAACAGCATGGAACCTGCATTCTTGCTTGTCTCCCCAATTCCTCTGTGGATTCAGCTGTGACTTGACTGAAGTGCAAGGGGTAGTTTATCTCCTGCAGACTACCTTTGGGATCTGGAAACTGGGAGGAGCCCCAGGGACCAGGGATATGGCCAACTCACTCCATGCATGCAGTAGCACCCTCAGCACAGGATATCCTGGAATTCCAGGAACTTGTTTTTAACCTGAAAGTGTTCTAATACTTACTGAGGTGAGAAATTGAATGGAATCACAGCAAGGTAATTTTAACGATGATAAATGTAATACCAAGGCCTGGGGAGATGGCTCAGTGGTTAAAGTTGCTTGCTTGCAAACCCAGCAAGCCTGAGTTCAATTCCCTAGTACCCATGTAAATCCAGCTGCACAATGTAGGTGCATGCATATGGAATTCATGTGCTGTGTCAAGAAGCCCTGTCACATCCATACTGTCTTCCCCATCTCTCTTTCTCTCTCGCTTGCCTTTCTTTCTCAAATAAATACACTTTTTTTTTTTTTTTTTTTTTTTTTTTTTTTTTTCGAGGTAGGGTTTCACTATAGCCCAGGCTGACCTGGAATTCACTCTGTAATCTCAGGGTGGCCTCATGGCTTCGAACTCATGGCAATCCTCCTACCTCTTCCTCCCGAGTGCTGGGATTAAAGGCGTGCACCACCACACCCTGTATAAATACACATTTAAAAAAATATGTAACAAAAGAAGTTTAAACATGGTAGCATGGTGTTCGAAATCTCATGGTCATGGTCATGACAATGAACTCATATCTATGGGATAAATGGGAAAATTAACTTTGAGAACAGAGAATATCAGAAGCAGGATGAATGGATAAACTCTGAAGCTGAAATGGAGACTCATATACTTGTTCTTCCTTTAACATATGAAAAAGAAATACATTTATAGCCTGAAGGAGAAATAGTAGTTTAAACAACAGCCAATTAGTGATAATCATATTTGTAATAAAAAAAGGAAAGAAAGAAAAGATGGAAGAATGGCTTACAAATAGGAATAACAAAGATTTCTAGGCCTGTTTTGTACACAAATAAACATTTACTCTCTGTATAGACCATTGCCCAAAACGTAAGTGGAGTTTTCTTTAAAGCTCTATAGACCCTGGAGAAATGGAAGGACCATATTTCATATTCCTTTCCCTTACCTGAACTACCAACTTTCTGCAGGTAGATAGAGGCAATTAAATAAAAACAAAAACCTGCCTTATTTTCTTCTGACAAATCCTAAAGGTGGGAAGTCAGCGTCACATGCCTGGAAAAGCAGAAATGGAAGAGTTAGTGCCGAATGGTGAACTTGTAGCAAGACTACTTACTTTGCATTGTGTGGGTCTTCTATATATTACTTACAAGAGGAATGTTAAGAAATAGTAACTCTAAGATAGTTAGATTTGCAAAGAACTAGCAAAAATACCCAAGCAGGGTGGGGCCAAGGAGAACAGTATTTGAATGTTTGCAATTTTCAGTGCTGCAATGCAATGCCTGACATGAAGATATGCAGTATATCCCCTGCTGTAAAAAGTATTCGAAACCATACACAGATAAGGTAAAAGTTCCCTTTTTTGCATGCCAGGAGCTTAGCTTCAGAATAATGGTGTCCCCAATTCTTACACTCCAGAATGGCTAATGTTACAACCGCAGCTTGTCTCCTATGTGTGTTTTGTACAAAGCAGAGCAAACATTGTGCTGAGTTCTAGGCCAGTCTAGAACATAGCATCAGATCTGTGTGGAAGGACCAGTCTCTGTACATTCAAAACGTGCTCACAATTAAATAATCTGCTGGAAGGATGATACTGCCAAAACTTTAGTCCTCTGCAGGAGGTTCAGAGATCTCAGTTACTTCAGCTGTGACCTTGTGTTTAACTGGTGATTATTGAGGCCAAGAGCTGACCTTGGACACTTGGCTATCAGGTTTTGTATGTATTTTTAGTGGATGTGACAAATTTTAATGGTCTAGATTCTTTTAAAAAATAAGGACATGCCTTCTTCCTAGGGAAACATCAAATGTCCGATGGCGCAGGTGCAGAGGAAGGGCCAGGAGGACCCAGGGGACCCAGGGGCACCCAGGCCTGGGAGGCCATGGTTGTGGGCATGGTCCTTGGTGGGGGGGGGCAGGGCTCCTGGAGGCAAAGCCAAAGACAAGGAGTGGATCCCATGGCCAAGCTGGGCCACCTGGTCAATGACATGAAGATCAAGTCCCTGCAGGAGATCCATCTGTTCTCCCTGCCTAGTCAGGAGTCTGAGATTATTGATTTCTTCTTGGGGGCGTCCCTGGAGGATGAGGTTGTGAAGATTATGCCAGTGCAGAAGCAGACTCGCGCTGGACAGTGGAAAGGTTCAAGGCTTTTGTCACCATTGGGGACTACAATGGTCATGTCTGCCTGGGTGCTAAGTGCTCCAAGGAGGTAGCTACTGCCATCGGAGGGGCCAGCATCTTCGCCAAACTCTCCATTGTGCCTGTCCAGAGTGGCTACTGGGGAAACAAGATCAGCAAGCTAAACACAGTCCCCTGCAAGGTGACAGGTGGCTGTAGCTTTGTGCTGGTGCACCTCATCCCTGCCCCCAGTGGCACTGGCAGTATCTCTGTCCCTGTGCCCAAGAAGCTGATGGCTGGTATTGTTGACTGCTACACTTCAGTCAGGGGCTGCACTGCCACCCTGGGAAACTTTACTAAGGCCAATTTTGATGCTATCTCTAAGACCCACAGCTACTTGAACCCTGACCTCTGGAAAGACACTGTTTTCACCAAGTATCCCTACCAGGCGTTCACTGACCATCTTGTGAAAACCCACTCCAGACAACATACATTAAGAGTAATAACTATTTCTCAGGAAAATAAAACTATCTGGGTTATTAATATTCTGATTAAATTTGAGGACTGTCTCATGAGAGAGAATTCATTCTGGTATTGAAAAGCTTGTCAAAAGTCTATGGGTAGCAAGGTCATAGACCTTATCAGGGAAAGCTGCTACTGTTGTTTGACTGAATGGATATATAGTGTTAATCAAGTGGTCCTCTAAATATTTATGATTAAAAAAATAGATTAGTATTGCTCTCATTTTGATGGGAGAAGCGTCTTTTTCACAACAGATGGCTATAACTTCTGGGGAGACTCAAAACTCCACAAAGTAATGAGAATAAGTAGTTGTTAGTGTTCAGTGTTAAATGAGACATCTTTATCAATCCCTGAAAAGTGAAGGGCATATTGTAGAAAAAGTGGTATAAATAATATAAGACCAGGGCTGGAGAAGTAACTTAGACGTTAAGGCACTTGCCTGCAAAGCCAAAGGAGCTAGACTTGATTCCCCAGACCCATGTAAGACAGATGTGCAAGGTGGTGCATGTGTCTGGAGTTTGCAGCAGCTGGAGTCCCTGGTGTGCCCTTTATCTCTCTTTTTCATGCTCTCAAATAAATAAATAAAAATAAATAAAATATTTTTTAAAAATAAATATTAGACCAGATAATAGAAAGCAGTGCCTTGAGATGCTGTCTTTAAGATATGAAGTGACTTTGCATTTATGACCTCACAGTAGCTCTCATTACCTGCATAAGACCAGTGTAATATTGAGCCCATGAACATTTCCATCATGAGAGAAAAAAAAAAGAAAGAAGGGTAGAACTAAAGGAAGGTATAAAGAAAGGAAGAAGAAAGAAAGAAAGAAAGAAAGAAAGAAAGAAAGAAAGAAAGAAAGAAAAAGGAAAGAAAGAGAGAAAAGAAAGAAATAAAAAATAACATTCTTGGACTTTCACCTACTCATTACTGAGATGGAGAACCCAATCAAAACAGCTGAAGGATACAAAGTTATTTATTTTGGCTTACAATCTCAAGGAAAAGCTTCATGATGGCAGGGGAAAGATGGTAGAGCAGAAGTTGGACGTGAGCTCCTTGCCACAGCAGTTGGAAAACAACAGCAAGACAATGAACTGAGTTCTGGCAAGGGGGAGCTGGGTATAACATCTTAAGCCTTCTGCCAAAAACACATCTCCTGAAACAAGGCTCTACCTCCAAAATTACCATATCAGCTAAGAACCAAGAAGTTAAAACACATGAGTTTATGGGGGACACCAAATTCAAATCACCAAAGATGTCAAATTAGAAGAGGGACCCACTGGACAAAAAGGAAGGGATTCCATGGGAGGAGGACGAGGAAGGGGGGCAACAAAAAATAATAATGGGGGGAATAATGACCAAAATCTGTTAGGTACATGCACAAAAATTATTATCAAGTTTTGAGCTGGGCATGGTGGCTCCTGCATTTAATCCCAGCACTTGGGAGGCAGAGGTAAGAGGATTGCCGAGAGTTCAAGGCCACCCTGAGAGTACATAGTGAATTCCAGGTCAGCCTGAGCCAGAATGAGACCCTACCTCAAAAAAAAAAAAACAACAACAAAAAATTATTATCAACTTTAAAAAATAACATTTTGGGGCTGGAGAGATGGCTTAGTGGTTAAATGCTTGCCTGTGAAGCCTAAGGACCTTGGTTCAAGGCTCGATTCTCCAGGTCCCACATAAACCAGATGCACAAGGGGACGTATGCATGTGGAGTTCATTTGCAGTTGCTGGAGGCCCAGGCACACCCATTCTCTCTCTCTATTCCTGCCTATTTCTATCTCTATCTCTCTCTCTTTCAAATAAATAAATAAACAAAATAAAATTTTTAAAATAACATGTTTACAATTTTTAATACACATATGAAATATATTTTCTTTATGCCAATATATATAACAAGAAAAGATAGCCAATTGCCTGCCATGAGTTAAGCCACCTATAGCACATGTGCCAGGGCCCAGTAGACATCACAGAGGAAGTGATGATTTCAACATGAATGCTTCTCTCACTGTTATCCTGACAACCTGTTCCTGGAAGATGGTGATAGACAGTGAGGACATTCAAAATTCATCAAAGCAGAAACCAAAGGTGGTAGAGAGCACTATTACAAAGTAGCCTTACACCCACCAAGGCTCAAGGAACATTGAAGAAGTGGGGGCAGAAAGATTTATGAGCCACAAGTTGGGAAGGACTATCCTGAGGCATCTCCCCACCACCCCACAGATTGATGCATTCATTATCCCAGTAACAGGATAATTTGAGAGGAATGGGACCAACATGTGATTTGTCTATACATAAAGTTCCTAATAAATAAAAAAAGCTAACAATAACCAGTGAAAGTTAAAATTAAAAAAATATATATTTGATTTTGTATTTTTTTCTTTTATTTCCCTGCAGGGTAGCATTTAAGACATTTTTAAGGTTCAGGATTATAGAAATTAACTTCTGGCAATCTAAACTGTGTCTATACTAGTTATGTTGAATGAGGAATCATATAGTAAAAGCCTCTCCATAATATTTATGTAGGATATCATTTTAAATTTATGATCCATTATATATCAATAGAAAGACATAGCCATTCCATTATAAAAGATAATTTTTATAAGTATATCAAATGCTTTTCATTTCTGTTTAACATACTCAGAAGGGTTTCATAGACAACATTCCAAATACCAGAAATGAAAGTTGATTACGGTGTCTTAAAGTAATAATTTTAGGAAGTAAAAATAATAAAATAACTACTAAAAATCAGTCTCTCTGTCTCATACAAATTCCTGTGTGCTAATCAAACAAACAGACATAATTTCTAAGTGAGACATGATATCCAGTGAAACAAAGACATTTATATAAAATAATTTGCCTGCCTAATAGATCATTTATTCATTTTACTTATGTTTTAATTGAGGAATGGAAAAACTTTCCCTAGTTAATTTATTATTATTATTATTATTATTATTATTATTATTATTATTTTATTTATTTATTTATTTATTTGGTTTTTTTGAGGTCAAGTCTCACTCTAGTCTGGGCTGACCTTGAATTCACTCTGTAGTATCAGGGTGGCCTCAAACTCATGGCGATCTTCCTACCTCTGCCTCCAGAGTTCTGGGATTAAAGGTGTGCACCACTACACACAGCTCCTAATTAAAATTTAAATGCATCCAATTTTAATGTGCTTTAGTGGACATCATATATCTTTTCAGCACATGTTTGTAAACTGCTTCTTTTTGACAAGCCCGCCACCAAACAGTGGAGAGCTCATCACAGGTGTACAACACACATATGACATTTTCTCTCCCCTAAGCTACAGTTTATTAAGGACAATCAAATATTACATAAGGGATGCCCTAAGTTCATTCTAGGGATGCAGAGAAGAGCTTTTTACTTAGATTGGGAGGTGGCAGAAGACATGGGTTAGCCAATATTGAAGCAACAAGAGAAACATGATCAGGTAAATGTGGAAAAGACATAAAGGCAGGGAGAAAAGGTAAATATCAACATTTGTGGTCCTGAAAAGGATTCATGTGTTGATGAGTAAAATGCTTCAGGAGAAAGAGGTTTCACTAAGGATGAAGAAGAAATTTAAAGTCAGTCTCTAATAGACTAGACAACCTATATTAGGGAACTTGAGTGTAAACATTAAACACGGTAAGAGAAAAGAGCTAATAATAGAATATTTTAAGTAGTCTTTTGTACATGTTAGAGGTTTCAGGTATCAGTGCCCTTAGGTGAGAAAGTGTAAATATATATATATATATATATATATATATATATATATATATGTATATGTATTCCCTTTTCCTTTACTTTACAGATACTAAAATGTCAAACTTTGACTATTAAAATGAACCTATTAGTGTGCTATCTGTTCTGTATTTTTTTAAAAAATGGTTTCTTTTCCATTTATTATATTCCACATTTTGTTGAACATTTAAGTTGCCTTAGAAAATTAGAGCATAAATTTGTTATTGATAAATCTATTTTGGAATCATTATTTTAGACATTTCAGTTTCAACTATACTTTACATTATAAAATTATATCTTGAATTCATTTACATACACATGAGACTATAAGCAAAATATTATAGCAAGTGCCAGCATATACTGTAGTTTATAAAAAGCCACTACACGGAGCAGTTTTTGAAAATATCAACTGCAAATTTCACTTACAGTTAAACAGAAACACCTCCACGCAAAGTGAGCTGTCTAAATAGTCTGGCGCAAAGAGACTAGGGGAATAATCCAAGACTAAATTGTGCATCAAGTTCAAATGCAACACACTAAATTGACAATTACAAATGTTTTCATTACATAATATATAAATACTTCAGATTGTTTTTCTAGATTTCAGTTGCATCTAACAAAAAAAAACCCATATATTCATTTATCACTATATTTTATAGCGTATAAGTGAGAAAATTCAAATTTCATATACATGCTTATATGTATACATACACATACATATACATTAGTAGATGGATAAATATATTTTGGCAACATGAATTGATATATAGTGGCTTAACAACCATAATTTTTTATAATATACACTTGGCATATACCATTAAATTTTTAATAAAAATTCTATAGGTCATACTAATTGCCAGATATTAGTAGTCTGATAGAACATATATTTTATGCCAATATTTTATACATATACTAGAAACTTTTACCAAAAACATTAAGGAATGTGTTTAATCTACACTTATTTGAAAACTAAATTTCAGTTGCATTATATCTTTTCATGCTTCTCAAGTCATATCTTAAATTCAAGAAAAGTGTTGTAGTCTCACTACATATGTCTTATGAGGCAAAATATCCAACCTTTAAAATTAAATGAACAAGGATTTTTTTTGTCCCTAATCCCCAAACATGGTCATTATTATGGCACATTTCAGATGATAGCATAGTTTTAAGGATTCATGGAAGTAAGGTATTTTTTTTTCATGATTGAAAATATCAAGTGTTTTCCACTTCCATTGCCATCTGTCCTCTGCTTGACCTACTCTGTTGGTCATTGGAACTCTGTGGAGATGCTCTCAGAAGTGTTGTGCTACTGTCCAGATGGAGGCCATCTTGAAAATCCCAACTGCAGCTGTGTTCAAACAGACGGGTAACAGACGGTGACAAGTCCCCTCTGCTACAAACTCTGTGACATTCTGGTGTCTTTCACTAGAACAACTGTATTTTGGCTTATATGTTCATGAAAGATATGTTGTTAAATTCAAAAATACCATTCTGCTTCTAAATATGCAAACAGCCATGTAAATTACTGTACAGTTTCCAACTATTTCCCATGTTAAGCATGTGCATCTTCTATCATTATCACTTTTAATAGTTTCTGTTAAGATACTATCCCAAAGAAAATGATAGTTTCATTTCTCTGGAAAATTTAAATCTTAAACTTTGGATCTCATTTAAAATATTCATTGTTTCTGAAATTTAGTTAGCCTTTAATAATGGAATTTCTCTGGCATTAACCTCATCTCCAGGAAAATGAGGTATATAATTTCATAATCACAGCAAGTACTAGAAATACTCTTTCATAATTACCCAGCATTGTGTTTTGTGAGTGGATAAACTGAAAGCATCAGATTATTCATAAACTAGCTATGAAGATGATAGTAGTACAAGAACGTTACGTATAAGTAGCCAAATGTGTTTTGAATTCTGCAGTACAATCAACACAAATAAAGAGTGTAGAATGTCTCAAATTTTTCCTTTATGTAGGTATATGTCTTATTGAATCTTGCAATATTTGTTTCATTATATTATTTTTGGATGTAATAGGTATCTTCCTTGCTAATTAGCAAATTCTTCAGTGTGGGGAAATTTTTTTTTTCATTGCAGTAAATGCTATCAACATTCCAGGAGGAGCTGAATGTCAGCCGTATCTTCAACTGCTTCCTGCTGAGTTAAATAAGACCAGCTAACTGGCACCAAATACAAGAAAGGAATTAGAAAGAGTATAGTTCACCCAAGAGTTAAAAGACGAAAATACTCAGGATGTGGAGGTAAAAGGATCACTTTGAGTTTGAGGCCAGCCTGAGACTACATAATGAATTCCATGTCAGCCTGGGTTAAAGCAAGACCTTACTTTGAAAGACCTCCCCACCCCGTCCAAAAAAAAATAAATAAATAAAACAGAAGGAGAAGAAGGACAGCACAGACTTAAGTATTTAAACTTTCTTTCTTTTTTAATATTTTCTTTACTTCATTTATTTGTTTGAGAGAGAGAGGGAGCTAGAGAGGCAGATAGAGAGAGAATGGACAAGCCAGGGCCTCCAGCTGCTGCAAACAAACTTCAGACACATGTGCCATCTTGTGCAACTGGCTTATGTGGGTCCTGGGGAATAGAACGTAGGTTCTTTGACTTTGCAGGCAAGCACCTTAACTAATAAACCATCTCTCCAGCCCCAGATTTAAGTATTTAAAAAAGAAGAAACAAGCTGAGTGTGGTAGTGCATGCCTTTAATCCCACCACTCAGAAGGCAGAGGTAGAAGGATCATCATGAGTCTGAGGCCACCCTGAAACTGCATAGTGAACTATTACTCAGCTTGGCCTCAAGGGAGACCCAACTTCAAAAAACAAAGAGAGAGAGAGAGAGAGAGAGAGAGAGAGAGAGAGAAACAGAGAGAAACAGAGAGAAACACAAACAGGCAGAGAAATTATAGTAGAAAAACGAGTTGGACTAATACATGGAAGAGTGAGATTCACAGCAAGTCAAGAACAAGCCACTACATATGTAACTGACAAGTAATCATGTTAAAATGTGTATTATAACCTAATCTGTGTGTTGCCTCACAATAGTGTTTAGAAAATCAATTTCTGAATCAGTCTGTGCATATCTAAATGAAAAGTGCAATAGTCTCCATCAAATAAGCTTATTGTAAAAATAATAAGAGATAGTGAATGCAACAAGGAAGAAATCTAAAATATTCAAGGTGCCTAATGCATGTTAACTACACGTTATATTTATAACATAAGTTGTACAATGCAATAGGTTGCCTGAGTTGTCCCTAAATGTCATTGAGAGATAAATACATAAAATAAAAAAAGCCACTCATGGTGGCACACCTTTAAAATACCAGCACTCGGGGGCTGGAGAGATGGCTTAGCATTTAAGGCACATATATATGAAGCTGGCCCCTCCAATGGCAGTGGCTACCTCCTTGGAGCACTTAGCACCCAGGCAGACATGACCATTGTAGTCCCCAATGGTGACAAAAGCCTTGAACCTTTCCACTGGCCAGCACGAGTCTGCTTCTGCACTGGCATAATCTTCACAACCTCATCCTCCAGGGACGCCCCCAAGAAGAAATCAATAATCTCAGACTCCTGACTGGGCAGGAAGAACAGATGGATCTCCTGCAGGGACTTGACCTTCATGTCATTGACCAGGTGGCCCAGCTTGGCCGTGGGATCCACTCCTTGTCTTTGGCTTTACCTCCAGGAGCCCTGCCCTCCCCCTCCCCCCGCCCACCAAGGGCCATGCCCATGACCATGGCCTCCCAGGCCTGGGACCCCTGGGTCCCCTGGGACCTCACGGCCCTCCTCTGCACCTGAGTCATAGGACATTTGGTGTTTTTCCCTAGGAAGAAGGTGTGTTCTTATTTTATAAAAGAATCTAGACCATTAAAATTTGTCACATCCACTAAAAATACATACAGTATCTGATAGCCAAGCGCCCAAGGTCAGCTCTTGGCCTCAATAATCACCAGTTAAACACAAGGTCACAGCTATAGTAATTGAGATCTCTGAACCTCCTGCAGAGGACTAATGTTTTGGCAGCATCATCCTTCCAGCAGAATATTTAATTGTGAGCACATTTTGAATGTACAGAGACTGGTCCTTCCACACAGATCTGACGCTATGTTCTAGGCTGGCCTGGAACTCAGCACAACGTTTGTTCTGCTCTGTACAAAACACACAGGAGACAAGCTGTGGTTGTAACATTAGCCATCCTGGAGTGTAAGAACTCCGGACACCCTTTTTCCGAAGCTAAGCTCCTGGCATACAAAAAAGGAAACTTCGAAAGGAATGAGTGCTCTGAAAGACATCTGCATCTGGACTGTCCTGCTTCATCTTCAACTGAAATGGAGGAAAAGGCAAGAATCTCCAACTTTGACTTGTCCTACTCCAGATTTTAGAGGACTTGGACAAAATGGTACTGACTTTCCATATGCTTTCTGTGCAGATTGCATTTCCCCCTTTCATTTCTACTGCACTTTTAGTGGTATTTTGTCTTCATTTGTTTTATTCTTATAGAAAAAAAAGTGCTTATTTTTCTCTATTTTTCCTTATTAGGCAATGAGCTTATCTCTTCCACATTTTTTCCTTTGAATTGCACTTCATAAAATTCATTGAATTCTTGGTCTCTTTGCATTTATTTAAGCTAGTTTCTCCCTTTTCTGTTTTTTTTTTTTTTTTTTTTTTTTTTTTGTGTGTGTGTCACTTTCCTTTATTTTCATACTTTTGCTAGTTTTACTTTTCCTAAATAATTTTACATTATATTATCTGTCTTCTGTTGTATGGTCACTGATGAGCTACTAAGTAGATTAATTTGAGTGAATTTCTATACTGTGATTACTTTAACATTATTGTTTTAAGAATGGCTTTCTCTCTTCATGCTGAATGATAATAATTAAAGAGAAATGCTATTCACCACCAGGTACAAAAATAGCAACACAGAAATGCAAAAGCATGACTAGTTAGGCAATATATTTACAAGAAATTATAACTCATTAATTATGGAATCCAAAGATACTGAAATTGATCAGCTGAGAAAAAAAAAAAAAAAAAAAAAAGAAAAATTCAGACTAGACAGTGCCCCTAAAAGGAAACAAGAAGATGAAGTCAGGAAATCAAATCAGGACACAAATATGAAAACCAGCACTGTATAAGAGAAAGTGGGTGCTATGGGGGGAGAAATTCAACAAAGAAATTGGCATATTAAAAAAAAAGTAGAAAAATTACCAGGTATGTTGGCACACATGAAGCAGAAGTTTGAGGATTGCTATGAGTTTGAGGCTAGCCTGAGACAACATAGTGAATTCCAGGTACAGCCTGGCCTAGAACAAGACCCTTCCTCAAAAACCAAAACAAAACAAAACAAAATTTAGAAATCAAAGCTGAACTAAATATAAAATTGGGTGGAATATGTCACCAACAGTTTACATGAAGTAGAAGAAAGAATATCAGAGATGAAATACAGTACTGAAAAAATAATTGATTAAATCAATAAAGAAAAATAATAAAACATGAAAAAAATCTAAGAATTGTGGGACATGGTTAAGAGATCAAACCTCAGAATACCTGGGAGAAAGAATTCCCTTAGATATAAACTGAAGACACAAAAACTCTCTTCAGTGAGATTAGAACAGTTCATGAGCACTAAGCCAGCACTGTAGTAGATTCTTAAACAAATCCTATAAATGGAGGAGAAAGAAAAACATAATCATAAGGGCACAGGAAATAGTTTTCCTACATAAAACTATGAAAACTTGACCATGTCCAGATTCAATAAGCCAGCCAACTTCTAATATGAATGTGAAAACATTAAAATAAACAATAAAGGTTTAATGAATCAGAAACACATTCGCTAATAAAGATGTCAACAAATCCCTCCTAATAATAGACTGTTGGTTTGTCTGTTTATTGTAGTAAGGTCTCACTCTAGCCGCGGATAACCTGGAACTTACTCTATAGTCCCAGGCTGGCCTAGAACTCTCCACAATCCTCTTACCTCTGCCTCTCAAGTGCTGGGCTTAAAGGTGTGGGCCACTAAGCCCAGCAATAATCTTTAATTTAGAGTCAATTTTCCAAATAAAAGATACAGACATGCTGATTGGATTATAGATCAAGATCCAACTATTTCCTTTCTATTAGAAACACCAACTAGTTGACCAAGAGAAGGAAATTATGAAAATCAATATTTCAAGAAAATGTAATCCCCAAAATAAGTTGAGGTATCATGAATCTAATACTGTTGAGTTTAAAACAAAATTGGAATTAGTAGTTGAACAATCAAGAATATTTAACAAAATGCCACCAACAAAGAGTGAAGAAGGAATGAGGTTTCCTGGACAGGTGGCAGCAGCCCATTAAGAAACCTGAGGACAACATATTGTTTTAGCCAGAGGAATGGAGGACCTCAGACCTACTGGAAAATTCATACAACTGTGTCTATATCACAAGCCTTTAAGTAGAAGTTTGAACACCATTTTATGATTTGAAAGATGCCAGGATATAGAAAAATAGCATTTTCTTTGCCCCCATGGATAGGAAAGAAATTTGTGACTGTTGACAGAGGTGAGAAGGGTGGAAAATCAAGGGAGGGTCACAGGAAAAGTCACACTGAGAGAGACTAGAGAGAATACAGAAATGTTCAATGGTAGTTTCCTAAGGAAACAATAGTCCCAATGGGATAGGGACACACTCAATGTTTACAAAATAAGAGTAAAGGACATACTTCCCCAAAAGCAGAGGGATCAAAAATAAATTCCTAAACAACGGATCCTCAAGTTCATAAGTCAGATGCTAGGAAAGGAACATGGTTCAGGTCCTGCCACCCACAGTCCTATTACTCTTAGCCAAAGAGATGAGTTTTCCTAATAGAAATTGCAATAAACCCCTCAGCTGAGGAGAATAGAAAACTCACCACTACGAAGTCTCTAAATCCCAAATTCCCACCTCCTCCACAGACTGAGAGAACTGAGTGAACTCAGAACCACGTGAAGTTATGAACTCAAAATTTGGATGTGAATATATCCAGGCAGAGACCGTCAATAGCAATAATAAGCCTCAGCCCAGAAAAGATGTGAACATCAGTTTGCAAAATTAAATATAAGCATGGGAGTGGCCTTGTTGTGAGACTCCTGACACTGAAACCCACACAGAAAATGTACAACCACCCAGAACACAGAAGAGACAGTAGATGATAGGGTAAACCTTGTTCTAAGGCAATATTCCATGCTGAGTGCTTGCAGACTTTTGCTGAAGGGCTAAACCTTATAGGCAACAGAGCATAATTTCCTATCAAGATTGCTCTCCAGGGAGGCTGTGCATACAGACCAGTTTGTTCTCACCTGTTTGAACTTAAAACCCAAGCAGCTGTCCTCATACTAGCAGAGTTATCTCCCAAGGACAACTAGGGGTAGCATGGACTAGCACCATTACAGCAAAGAAGAAATAGTACATAATGTTATACTGTCTTCTTCTACTTTGTATCTCTTTCCATTTTACCTTTAATTTTGTATTAGTAGTCCATAATTTGCTTATTTTTATCTTTATTATTTGTCTTTCTTTTCTTCACTTATGATGGCTAACTCTGCATGTCCACTTGATTGGATTAACAAATACCTATGGAGAAGGGCACGTAGGTCAGTAGTGCAGGGTTTACTTAGTACGTCCAAGGCCTTGGGTTTAATCCTTAGCACATACCACAAAACAAAACTATAACAGAAAAAGTACCACCTAGGGCATGAATGAACATTCTTTTTTAAGGTAATGTTAATACATGCTTCTATTTTTTTATTCTTGAATAAGTGATTTTAGATCTGGAATTATAGTACCTTGAGCATTGGCCTCGAAGGTTTCTGGCATTCACCTCTTGGAGCACATAGATATTTCCCTAGTTGGTAGAATTAACTTGTGCACATGTGTTTATAGTGTGAATTTTCAGATGAGGACATTACTTTATGCTGTCCCACTAGGGACATAGTGAATGCAATGAAATGTGGAGACAGAACGAAATGAGAGACAGGGAGAGATTTTGAATAAAACAGAGAGAAAGAGGTGATCACACAGAGAGATTTGAAGATGTGACATTTTGGTATTGGAAGAAGACAGAATGATCATGAGGCAAAGTGAAAAATGCCTGGAGCTCTAGAAGCTGAGGATGGAAGGACTTTGTTTTGCTTTAGCACTGCCAGAGGAAGTGTGGCCCTGACAAAGTGGTTTCAAGCTAGTGAAATTCCCTTCAAACTTCTGAGATCCAAAACTTTCAGATAATTGATTTATATCATTTAACACTTGAAATTGGTAGGTTTTTTTTTTTTGTTGTTGTTGTTATAACAACAACAGGAAACTAATGCATATAGTGAATGAATGATATGTTGAGTATATTCATGCTAACTTCTTTGATATTGCCTTTTCATACAAGGAATACATTGTTAATACACTTGTAATTACAATATCTGTTTGTGCTTAACTGCATACATTCTATGTCAATCATATTTCTGTTTCATCTCAATTTTCCTCCTTTTCTTTTATCACTTTCCCCCAGTTTTTCACTATAACTGATGCCATTTGCTATATTGCTTTCATTACTTTAAAGTCAGCCAAAGGTAATAGCCCATTCATCGAGTTTTCTCTTTGTATTATTTTCATCTTAAGTATCTGAACACCTGCAATCTATTCCGTATAACATGATGGTTCATATTGAACTTTTGAAGATTGTATCAGTATATTTTTATGTCCCTGTGGCTTGAGACACTACCTGGTAGTAAGCTAAAGACTTAAGAAGGTTCTCTAAATCTTAGGAACTCTGGAGAGCTGTTAATATCAGTGAGACAGGACTGAATTAATCACACTGCCAGCCAAGTATTCAGTACAGCCCTGTCTTTTCAGCAGGTCAGGAGATGTATGATAGACAGATGATAGATGATAGATAGATAGATGATAGATAAAATGTATTATGTATTTCTTCCTATGTTTTTATGGAGATAAATCCCTTCTGATCATGTGTTTTCTGTCTATCATTGTACTTTTAAAGAGTAAAAAGTATCTTCTGTTTCCCAAACATTGATATGAGCTCACACTTATGTAAAGAAGAGCTGAGATCATTGTTGTCTTTCAGGTGTATTTAAATAGCTCTGGACTAATTGTTAAGCATAAGTATCACTCCCCTTTCTATTATTTTAATTTCAAGGAGCTGGAACTTGTAAGTTACCTGGGAATTCTGCCCTATTTTATTTTATTACCTATACTATATACAACTGACAGAGGCCTAATTTCTCGAATTTACAAGGAACTCAAAAACCTAAACAATAAAAAGTCAAATAACCCACTCACAAAATCTGGCAGAGAACTGTACAGGGAGTTCTCAGAGGAAGAAATACAAATGCCAAACACACACTTAAGAAAATGCTCAACATCTTTAATTATCAGGGAAATGCAAATCACAACAACTAAGAGTTCCACCTTACCCCAGTAAGGATGGCAAACATTTAAAACATCTAATGAAAACAAATGCTGACAAGGTTGTGGAGAAATAGGAACCCTCATTCACTGTAGGTGGGAATGTAAGATGGTACAACCACTATGGAAATCAATATGGAGACTCCTAAAAAGGTTGACTATAGAGTTACCAACAAATCTTGTTATTCCCTTACTGGGCATTTACCCTAAAAGCTCCATGCCTCAGTTCAGAGAAATTTTCTCAACCATATTTATAGCTGCTCAATCCATAATAGCTAAGAACTGGAATCAACCCAGATTTCCATTATTAGATGAATGGATAACCAAGATGTGGTATATCTACATGATGGAATTCTATACAGCAGTAAGGAAAAAGGACATAACGAAATTTGAAGAAAATCTGGAACAGATTACTCAGCAAACTCACCCAATCACAGAAAGACAATCATTGCATGGTCTCACTTAACTGTGGATCCTAACCTGAATCTGCCTGAGATGCTGATATACCTAAAAAGCATCTCAAAAACTGGACAATAGGGAGGGTGAGGTGAGAGAGGAAGGTACCAGTGCAGGGGAGCACAAACTGGACCCAAATGGAAATGGCACTATAACAACCTATATCCTGAAAGGCAGACTGAAAGGTTGAAACTTCATCACATCCTTAGAGGCAACACCTGATTCACAGGGCACTGGAGATGGTATGGTGAAGACTAACTGTAAGCTTCTCCTGCTTCCCCCTCTCTCTCTCTGCCTCTACTCCCTCTTCTCTCATTCTCTTCTATATTACCTATCTTTTTCTTCCTTCTTTTCCCTTGATGCTGACCTATAACTCCCAGTAGCAGCATGTGGTTAACATCCACAATGAGCGTTGATCAGAGAGACCTGCAAGGTTTCCCAAAAGAAGACAGATAATTGTCAGAGTACTTGATGGCCCATCAAAGGTTAATGGTAAGACCCTACTGCTGAAGAAGACACCATATGCTATTTGGACAGAACATGGAGAGACCTGGCTGGAATCTGGAAGAGAGTCAGTCCCCAGACAGTTAGCTCATCTAGTGCCAGAAGGTGCTACATGAGCAACTGGGGGAAATGACCAACAATTGTCTAAGCAATGTGTGATCTAAGCTTCTCAGCAGCAAACAACCTGAAGTGATGCTCAAACAAGTGCAGTACTGGCACACAGCTATGGTAGGTAACCAACTGCTCTATATTTGGCTAACAGATCTGTTCAGTGGAGCTGAACCCACAGCTGGAACTGGGAAACAAGTCAGAACCATATCCAAATAATGAACTCACTCTCCAATATCAAGCTTCCACTAATCACAGACTACAAGAGGGCCTACACCTATGAAATTCTCTCTAAAATAATATGGTTATCCCATTTATCTGGTGCTGACCTCTCTCTCCATTAGAGAATTTATTTCTCTTTTCCAGATGGACGCATAACCTGTGGAGAGAATCAGCCCATTGCATCCCATCAGGGCCCCAGCTGAAACCATAGTGTAATGGGGGAAATGAGCAAGAGTGCTGCTTTCTTGGTGAACCTGGTACCAAGACAAGGATGAAGGAGATGCAAACAAAGAACACTCAACTCCTAACAAACTAGACATGCAGAGACACAGAGCCTCCCTAGACTTCATCACTGAAGTAAACCTAAAACGATCCCAACATGGCTCAGGGAAATTCATGGAAGGAAGGGTAGAAATGTTGTTAGAGCCATAAGCTGGGACATTATACCTCTTCCCCATATTGATGACTACCACCACAATGCACAACATACATTACCCAACAAGGAGACTCCCTTAGGAGGGGAGGGGGGGAGGATGGGTAGGAGGCTAATGATGATACCATCATGACTATGCTCTCACTATCTACATAACTAATTAAAAAAGAGGGAAAAATAAATAAAAAATAAATTAAACTGGATTTGAAGTTTTCTCTATCTTTTGAGTCCATATGCAGCTAGCTGTAATTTAAGCTGCTTAAAAAGAAATGATTTATTTATTTGAGGGGGGGGAGAGAGAGAGAGAGAGAGAGAGAGAGAGAGAGAGATTGAGATTGAGCACGGGTTTACCAGGGCCTCTTGCAGTTGCAAATGTACTCCAGACATAAATACTGCTTTGTGCATTCAACTTTAAGCAATCACATTTAACTGCTGAGACATCTCCCCAGCCTTAAAACTGCTTTTAAACAAACTGCAACCCAGGTTGTAACTAGTAACTGATTCTTAGTCACTCATAGCAGTCGAGCTCAAATAAACATTGGCAACTATGGTGGTTTAAATGTAAAATTTTCCCCATAGTCTCAAGTGTTGGAGATTACACTTTCTGCTTAATCCCAAGATGGCGGACCCTTGGGTGTTGGAGACTTGCTGGAGGAATTTTGTCACTCGGTTTGAGCCCTGAGCTTTTATCTCTGTAACTGTGTTTTCAGAGCCAGTTCCATCAGATGACTTCCTTCCTTATTGTGGTGATAAAATGTGACTCCTTGGCTGCCTGCTCTGTCATGATTGTCCACCATGATGAAACTTCCCCTTGAAAGTGTAAACTAAATTGAGTCCCCCATATGCTGCTTCTGGTCAGCTGTTTTGTCCCAGCAATGAGAAGGTAACTACCACAGAATGAACTAGACTAACCATGTCCTCATAATGCACATGGACCACCCACCGCCAAATGCCTCAGTTTGGCAATGGGCAAAACAATACCAAATCAAACTTTCTGTGTTACATTATTTTCTTTGAATACATTCTGCCTGCACACATGCCTTGCTTGTTAAGCTATGACCCTCTCCTGCTTCACAGCACTAACTCAGGCAAGAGTCATTCTTTGGTGGAATAACTCGATACTGTCTGTGTAAAGTACTTCTTGTAATTTTTGAGTCATTGGTCTACAAGTAGTACACATTTTATGTAGGAAAGTTCCAATAATGACAATATTCCTAAGTAGATTTGACAGGAACAAAATTGAAGCACCAATTACAATATTCTAACATTAAATTTAGTTGAAATTTTTGTTTACCTGTACCAATAATTATAACTTAAACCTTCACTCTATTGTCACACTGCATCTTTATTTCTATTTCTGAGAAAGTAGTCATTTTTCTTCAGACTATATTATTGAGAAACACAAAGGCATGTTAATTCAATGTCATTGCAATAAAAACTCATTACTCAGGCAAATAACTGCTTGTCTTTTTAAAGACATAGATTTCTGTTTATCTTCATTATTTTCAATATAAAAAAGTCATATGAATAATTTTACTAAGAGAATGATTAAATCATTTGGTATTTTGGCCCACTATTATCCTGTTGATAAATTGTCTTTCTAAATACTATTTGCCAATGTGCTTCTTTTATTTCTGTAATTTATTTTTCTTTCTATCACAGAGAATTATAGGGAAATTAGGTGATTGATATAAAGAATAATTCAGGTTAAAATTAGAGCCTGACATCATAATGGGCTTAAAAATTAAATAAATCTATCAGGGGACGTTGGGAACTCCTTTGATATAGCAGAAATTGAAAGTTTTGACTCCACAAACAAAACCCAGAGTGGATGTTCCCTAGGGGTCAGGGATTTATATATATATATATATATATATATATATATATATATAATATTTAAATATTTTATTATTTATTTATTTGAGAGAGAAAGAGATACAGAAATAGACAGGTAGAGAGAGAGAGAAAGAACTGGCACGCCAGGGCCTCCAGCCACTGCAAACGAACTCCAGATGCATGTGCCCCCTTGTGCTTCTGGCTAACGTGGGTCCTGGAGAATTGAGCCTTGAACCGGGGTCCTTAGGCTTCACAGGCAAGCGCTTAACCGCTAAGCCATCTCTCCAAGCCTATATTTTATTTTTATTGTATCCTAAGCATCTATGTATGATGGGCATGTACTATGTGCTTTTTAAATTTGTCAATTATATAAAAATAAATATTTTGCATACAGGGATATACATTGGAGGGATAGAAAATATTGAAATTTTTACAAAGAAAAAAAAAACTTACCTATCTGAAATACTTTTAATAATAATTATTGAGAAAACATTACATTACCCAAGGTACCTACTTGGTTTTCATTGAAGAATAGATGTATAATCAATTAACATAACAGAGAGCTTAGCCAGAGACACAAACTTGCTTGGACAAGTTTTCACAATTCAATTAAATTTCATGGACAATATATAGAGTCATCAATAAATTTTGTTAGAGTATTTAGATATTCACAAACAACAGCCATAAAATAGGGGTAGGGAGATGCCTCAGTATGTAAAAGTCCTACTTTTGTAAGCAAAATGACCTAAAATCAGTTCCCAGTGTACAGGTGAAAAAACTTGGCTTGACCATGCTCAAGTCTGTAATCCCAGGTCTTGCTGTGCAGATGCAGAAGGATTACTTGTGCTTACATGTGAGCCAGTCTGGTCAAAAATCCTGATGAACTCAACATTCAGTGGGTTCTTCTATCTCAAGAAAAGAAAGCAGAAGACCAAGTGACATATTCCCGAAATGTTCCTCTGGGAGCCTTACATGTGTGCATGTGCTCATGCACACACATAAATATATCACATGTATACACACAACACACATGCTACACACAAAAAATTTTTAAAAAAGATTGAAAATTGTGAAATAAAT
The DNA here is from genome assembly GCA_036365145.1 of Orientallactaga sibirica. Lineage (NCBI taxonomy): Eukaryota > Metazoa > Chordata > Mammalia > Rodentia > Dipodidae > Orientallactaga > Orientallactaga sibirica. Next base: position 29,121,572 of record JAEOAD010000024.1, read on the forward strand.
CAAGCAAAAAAACAAGCATGAAACTTTGTGTTATGATTGAAATTTTATGCAGACTACTTAATAATACATTTCAATGTCAAAAGTTACACACTTACATTATTAAATAAAATTTATTTTTATAGAAATGAGAGACTAAGAGAATAATATTTGCGAACTGCAAATTTCACATAGATATATAATCTAAAATGTCAAGATGAAAAATTTTATAATAAAAATATAAACCAATCCAATAGAAATATATATATTAAAAAAACTATGGAGCAAAATGTCAATGAAAATGGCAAATGTAGCTGGGTGTGGTGGCACATGCCTTTAATTCCACCACTTGGGAGGCAGAGGTCGGAGGATCGCTGAGAGTCCGAGGTCACCCTGAGACAACATGGTGAATTCCAGGTCAGCCTGAGCCAGAGTGAGACCCTCCCTCAGAAAAAGAAAGAAAGAAAGAAAGAAAGAAAGAAAGAAAGAAAGAAAGAAAGAAAGAAAGAAAGAAAGAAAGAAAATGGCAAATGAGCATATGAAAATAGTGCAAGAGCACATACAAGGACATCATCCATACATTGGTGATGGTAATATTAAAATTCAATAGTGTTCCAAAAGCAATTTTCCAATTTCTTATAAAAATTAACATGTACCTGACATGCCACCTATAATTTCATTCTTTGGCATATATCACAGAAAAATAAAGATGTATTCATAAATAAAATCTATACTTAAATGTGTTTGGAATATTTACTTTTTAAAAATATTTATTTATTTGAGAGAGCAAAAGAGGGAAGAAGAGAGAGAGAATGGGTGAGCTAGGGCCTCCAGCCACTGCAAATGAACTTCAGATGCATGTGTTACCTGTGCATTTGACTTACATGGGTCCTAGGGAATCGAACCAAGGTCCTTTGGCTTTGCACACAAATGCCTTAAGCACTAAGCCATCTCTCCAGCAGAACAAAGTAGGAACCAACCTAAATGTTTTCCACTGAATGATTAAAAATTATGTCATCAATTAAAATAAATATAAAAAGTTATACAATGTAAAATTTCATATGGGTATATAAATATAATAGATATATATGTAGATACTTAGATGAAAGATTTTGAAATGTCAAAAGTATTTCAATAGAGAATAAATATATTACAAATATTATAGACAGGAGAAGGTGGAAGGAATTTGAGTTGCTTATGAAAGGCAAAATGAAGGTATGTGATAGAAATATCCTGTGTCGATACATTAATAATGTCATGTCTTTGTCATTTGCAAGATTTCATCATTAGAGATAATCTAGTAGAAAAAACATGAGAAAACATTTCTATATTATTTTTTAAAACTTCATATGAATGGAAAAATATCTCAATGTAAATAGCATATTAAAAAGAATTATATATTTATGTAAAACATTAATAAAGACATGTAAAGATATAAAATATTATTGAGTAAGAACAGAGTTTAAAAATTGGGAAATATGAATATAATAAAAATATTAAGCAGGAATGGCCTGACTGATTTTTATTGAAGAAAATATATAGAAATAAATAGTGACTATGGATAGCCACATAAACGGGCTAGATCTTTCACTGAACACCAAAAGAAATTTACACATTTTCTAAACAAACTCTAAGAAAATCACATAGGTAATATGCAGTTTCTTATTCAGATGAAGACAAGGGGTTTATAGCCTTATGGCCATTTGCTTATTGAAGCTTTGGTAGAAAATTTGAGAAATTTCTTATGTTTATCATTGTGGAAGGAAAAATTTACTTCTTAGATTTAAGTGGAAATGGTTGTGTCTCTGTGTACATCTTTGCAGAGATTCATATTCAAAACAAGGCTGTTGCAAAAATAGACCCAAATCGGATTATGTAATTACTTAACACGAAGTAAAAGGAATCACTGTTCATTTAAGATGGGATAGTATGTTCTTCTCTAGTGTTGCAGACATATAACTAGAAAAGAAGGTCAGACTTGGGGAAAGAAGAAACAATGAACTGAGTTCCCCAGAAGAAAAGAAGCCATCAATGAGATGCTAGTTCACCTGGAATTCTTCCTGGAGGCATATTTGAGACATTATACCACAAAAATCCCATCATGAGCATGGTAGCCTCATTGGTGGGTGGCACAATGACACAGAGTGCCGGACAATACTGATGTGCATCAAACAATAACCAGAATGAAAGAAAGGTAGGGAATAGAGACGAGGTCACACAACATATAGAGCGAAATATCAGACTGAATTTGACAACTTTTAAGCTTCTGGTAAGGCTTACAAGATTGATACTACAGAAAAATGAAAAGTTAATTAACCTAATTGTGGATGTCACTTAGGATTCAGAATTGTAGTAGATGGGCTTGTAGGCTAATCAATATCTCAGAAAAATGTATTGTAAACCAACATTTGAAAGGATCTCTCAGAAGAATTTTGTACATATTCTATACAAACAAAATCAGGGTAAAGGAAGAAAGAAAAACCCAGAAGCCCAAGTGTGTAATAATCAGTGTTTATCATGCATCAAAAATTGCAGCCCATACAAAAAGAAAAATAGAAAGGAAATTGTGAATTCCAGCCACCAGAAAAATCAGTACATGAATAAAGTACTAACATGGTAGAGGTAATGATTTTGGCAGAAACAGACTTTAACTTTTACTACATGCCTCATTAGTAGTTTATAGTAAAATGTAAAAAAAAAAAAATTTCATTTTATTTTGTAAAACTATAACTTCTAGTAAAACATCAGAAATAAAAATATTAATTGATTTGCATAAGATATATTAGAACTTTCAAAATAAATAACAAGTCAAGGTAAAAACATAGCAAGGAACTCTCAACACATGTAAATGCATAATGGCAAAAGCGGGACACAAAATGAAAACACGTGGAACAAAATATAATCGCCTAACATGTTTGGTTTATTTATTTATTGTGTTAGGTATTTAGTTGTGTGGGGGTGTGATTGTGTGTATGTGTGTCTATTTGTGAGAGAGAGAAGGGAGAAAGAGAGAGAGGGCAGAGAATGGTCATGGCTGGGCCTCTTGTTTGTACAAACTCCAGACTCATGCACTTTTTGCATATGGCTTTTCATGGGAAATGGAGAATTGAGCTTGGCAAGAAGGCTTTGTAAGCAAGTACCTTTAAACACTGAAATACTTCTTCAGGTCCAGTATAACATTCTTTGTATTTAGGCAAAAATATTGCTCAGATTTTTTCAGAAAAAGAATGGATAAAATGTATAAATGGTGGGCTGGAGAGATGGCTTAGCAGTTAAGGCACTTGCCTGCAAAGCCTAAGGACCTAGGTTCAGTTCCTCAGTATCCCCATAAGCCACATTCATGGTGGCACATGCGCCTGGAATTCATTTGGAGCAGCTGGACACCCTTGCATGTCCATTCTCTGTCTGCCTTTCTCCCTCTTTCAGTTTCTCTCTCTCTTTCTCAAATAAATAAATAAAATATTTTTAAAAACTTTTAATATAAGTATAAATGCTAAATATATATATTTATATATTTATAGACTATGATGTCAGTTAAACAAAAACAAGGTAAAGATTTTAAAATAAAAACCAAAAATATGCCAGGCATGGTGGTGTATGCCTTTAATCCCAGTACTCAGAAAGCAGAGGTAGGAGGATCACTGAGAGTTTGAGGCCACCCTGAGACCACATAGTGAATTCCAGGTCAGCCTGAGCTACCTCTGAAATATATATATATATATATATATACACATACATACATACATACATACATACATACATACATACATATATGAAAAATTTTATCGTCGCTACATCTTTACTAAATAACTTGGCATTCAGGTTAAAAGGAAGATAACTCTAGAAACATGATAACAGATTGAAACTTGAATATACACAAAGAAATAAAAATTCCAGAACTGTGAATGTATTTTTTCTATAGATAGATATTTTACTTAAAAAAAAATAACTGTACATTTTCATAAGGGCCTCAGAAACCCTCCCCAAAACCTAACTGATGGAGGCATGGAATTGAAGCATTCAGTGCTGTGAGACTTTTAAGGAAATTCTCACCAGATATTGTGGCACACCTTTGTAATGTCAGCACTTGGGAGGTGGGAGCATGAGGATCAAGGAGTTCAAGGTTTGCCTCATCAACATAGCCATGTTCAAGGCCATATTGGACTACATGAGACACTGCTTCAAAAGAGGAGGAGGAGGGAAAGAAAGAAACTCTTATGTTGACACAGTAGAAAATTTTAATATGTGTGAAATAATTTTATAATTCAATATCTTTAAAAATCCTAAGATGTCTTCAAATTCCTTGCAATATATAGTTGCTATCTTTAAAAACTTAATCCCTTTATAATTATGAACATACTTAGAAACAAAGAAGAAAGTTAGGAAGGGAAATGTATATACACACATATATCCCACATAGAATTAGGAGGGGACAAATATAGACAAAGAAACACATCCATATCTCATAGAGAATTTCAGTTTATAACTTTTAATTTTTAAGTTGGCAAATTAAGGTAAAATATATTACACTATCAGTAGTTTTTCAAAGTGGTAAATAATTGTTAAATTATTTTTATATGTTATTTATGTTGTGCTATTATGACTATAGATAAAATTAATATATATTATAAAAATCAATGTAACATAATTGTCAAGTCATACTACACTAAGAAATGTTTATGTAAAATAGAGATGAAAATTATCAAATATTAGAAAGTTAAAATAAAAATAATTATTAACTCAATAACTGAAACCAGAAGAAAGATTATAATAAAATGAAACTATATATATGATATATGCACATATATATCATGAAAAATGTAACTTTATGTCCAGAAGCTATATAGTTATATATTTATGATGAAAAATAAATCTTCCAACAAAGGCAATCCTTAAAACTTTATGTGGTGGGCTGGAGGAATGGCTTAGTGGTTAAGGCACTTGCCTGCAAAGCCAAAGGCCCTAGTTTCAATTCCCCAGGACCTATGTAAGCCAGATACACAAGGTGGCACATGCATCTGGAGTTAGCTTGCAGTGTAAATAAAAATAAATAAATAAAAAATATTTTATGAAAACTTTTTGTGATATGTTAAAAAAGAGTGCTCAAATAAGACCACTTCTAGTATTTTGATGTGCACTTTTCAAACTACTTTCCCCATTTCTTGAGTTCCCTTTTATGAAGCAAATAGTTTTAAAGAATGGCCTGATTGAGTCTTTAACAATGTATGTTTTACTTCCCTTTCAGCTCTTGGGCCAAAATACCTGACAGGAGTCAGTTTAAGGAGAATGGGTCTTTATTTTAGCTTAGAGTTCCATCATGGTAGGGCAGGCATTGCAATAGGAACCTGAGACAGCTGGTAACATTCAGTCCACAGTGAGGAACCAGAGTGATAATTGCTGCTGCTCAGTCATCTCTCTAGGTTTATCCATTCCAGGAAACCAGACCATTGGATGACTTAGCCCAAGCTAAGGTGACTCTTCCCAACTCAGTTAACTTAATCCAAATAACTCATCCCTGAATGGTCCAGGGGCCAATCTCATCTAGATACTCCCTCACAGGCAACTCTAGGTCCTTTCAGGTTGACAGTATGGACCATCACAAGTTATGTTATATTTTGTTAAAATAAATCTTAGCATATAAAACAAATAAGTGCTTCTTTTTTCCTTGCCAAAACTTAACTTTAATTTTAACTGGTTTTTTTGTTTGTTTTTTGTTTTTTGTTTTTCAAGGTAGGGTCTTGCTCTAGCTCAGGCTGACCTGGAATTCACTATGCAGTCTCAGGGTGACCTCAACTGTCAACAATCTTCCTACCTCTGCCTCCAAAGAGCTGGGATTAAAGGCATACATCACCATGCCTGGCTCCAAAACTTAACTGTTAATGCTTTAAATCTCATTCAATACATATAAAGTAACATATAATCTCATCACTTGGGAAAATGGAAGTTTACACTAATGGTATTATTATTATTTTGTTTAGTATTAAAATATATACTCAAAAAACATTGGAAAAGTATAATTGTATGAAAATGCCAAATGAATAATTGTTGTTAATTTTGATCACAATTACTCTGCCCTATAACTTCAGAGAATTTTTACTGAACTACAATGTAATAGCAAGAAATGATACCACAATAAAATGTCAGAGTTTTAAATTTTATATAAATAATGACCTAAAGACAAAAAAGACATTTGGGGCTAGAGAGATGACTCACCAGTTAACATGCTCACCTGAAAAGCCTAAGGACCCAGGTTTGATTTCTCAGTACCCATGTAAGCTAGATGCACAAGGTTGGGCATGTGTCTGGAGTTCATTTGCACTGGCTAAAAGCCCTGGTGTGCCCATTCTCTCTCTCGCTCACTCTCTTTCTATCATAAATAAATAAAATATGAAGAAACAAGGACAGTTTATTAATATATTTTTATTGAAAAGACTAAGATACTAAAAGAATTAACTGGTAAGGAAGTAAATAATAAACAATGTGAAAGTTGTATATTCTTCAACACTCACATATAGTAATATTTTCCCCAAATATACCCTTTGTTCTACATGATACTATACAATATGGATGATTAAAAGTAAATCAATATATGTGCTAACTTCATTTGCTGAGAATTCACTGAACAAGGAAATTGGGGAAAAATTAATTTGGCATAAATGTAATTTTTCCAATTAATACATGAAAAAAAAAAAGAAAAAAAGAAAAGTTCAGGCACCATAAAAAAAAATTTCCTTCACCTGGAGAGTAATAAATTTTTGAAAAGGATGATGAGAAAAAAAAAAACTGTTAATTTCATTTTTTTTCACGTTCATCATTCTGCCGAATTTAAAATATGCACTATAATGTTTTTCTTCTTTGTGGTATTTTGCTTTTCCCAGCAAAGATGTTTCATGATGGCATGTGTTGCAGTTACCTTCTCATTGTTGCCACAAATGCCCAATTAAAAGCAGCTTGCTGGAGGAAAAGGTTTATTTTGGCTTACAGACTTGAGGGAAAGTCCATGATGGCAGGGAATCATGTGGCATGAGGAGAGGCTGGACATCACCTCTTGGCCAACATCAGGTGGACAAGAGCAGCAGGAGCATGTTCCAAGTAACACTGGCAAGTTATGGTTATAAACCATCAAGGTCCACCCCCAGCAACACACCTCCTCCATCAAGGTTCCACTTCCCAAATTGCCATGAGCTGGAGATCAAGCACTCAGAACACATGAGTTTATGAGGGATAGCTAATTTAATCCAACAAAGCATAGAATAAGTTTGCCTTGCTTTTCTAAATTTTCTAAATACATGCCATATAATAAATATTATAAATTTGTTTTATCATTCTTGAGCAGTATCTGCTCTTGTTGAATTAACTATTTATTATGATATTTTGGATATGTTTAGTCTAGAAACCTTTAAGCTAAAGTTTTCCTGAGTGTAACAATTTTCAAATTATTCACTTGAAAATTACACAAATTCTTGACTTACTAAAGTCATAATATTCACATTTTAACTAAATTACATTAATCATTTAGAATCTCAAAAAGGATAACTTTAATACATATGATTTGAATCTAATGAATATAACTGATATCCCTCATTGATATTTTGATTTATAATTACATTAAAATCTGAGTCTACTGTGATTAGTGAAATACTAAAAACATTTCCTGACAAACATGAAATAAAATACTTTAAAAATAAACTAAGAAGTAGTATTTATCCACAAAACTCCTCAGGAGGCTACTGAGTGGGAAGTATCAGTTTGTAAGGAATTCTGTGGTCAGTATTCTAGTTTTTCCATTACAAAGGCAGAGAAATCTCCATCCCCTGGTCCTACAACTGCCTAATCCCTAACAGTTGCAAGTATTCACACAACTGCTATCATACATTTCTGTGTTGTTCATGAGAGGAAGGCTGATCCCCCAGTTTCAATTATGGAAAAGACATTAGTAATAATCACAACTTCAGGTTATTTCAGGCTTTGATCCTTCAAGGAAATGATGACTCTCTTCTCATCTCTTCTTTCCATCTTTCTGTTCACCAACTTCTGTTTTTTTTTTTTTTATTTTTTTTTTTATTGCTTTACTCACCATAGTGCCCAGAAAATAACATTGTCTTTCTCCTTTATTATATCATAATCTCCATTGACAGTCTAGCCATTGTCTTCATAGAGCTTTCTAAATAGGTAATAGTACATCTTAGGATACAGCTGATAGCTGAGACTTGGGTTAACTATTAGAGACATTTTGTAAAGGTCATTATCCAACTTACTTCACTCTCCCCAAACCATCTGCTCTTTCCTCAGATGGAGCACAACTTATTTCAAAATGAAAGGCTTAAAATGTTTTTAAAACCTTGCTCTTCCATAAATCTTGAAGTTGTATATCTTCAATTAAGTTGTTAAGGACCATGCTCCTCCTGATGGCTATGCAGACAACCATCTTTCCCTCTTCCAGCTTTTAGTGGATCCTGATGTTTTGTGGCTGCATGGTTTGTTTCCATTGGCCTCTGTCTATGAAGGCATGTGTTGTGTTTAGTTTATTCTATGTTCTTTTCTTTCTTTCTTTTTCTTTCTTTCTTTTTCTTTCTTTCTTTCTTTCTTTCTTTCTTTCTTTCTTTCTTTCTTTCTTTCTTTCTTTCTTTCCTTCCTTCCTTCCTTCCTTCCTTCCTTCCTTTTTTTTTTTTTTTTTTTTTCTGAGAGAGAGAGAGCTAGGGAGAGAGAGAATGGACACCTTTGCTGTGAAAGAAGTCTAGATGTGTGCGCCCCCTTGCCGGAAATGCAGCATTGTACCTTTGTATCACTTTTTGTGACGGGCTAAACGTGGGACCTGGAGATTGGAACCTGCGTTCTTTGGCTTGGAAGCAGGTGTCTTAACTGCCAAGCTATCTCTCCAACCCTCTTTTCTTTTTTATAAGGAAAAATAATGGGTTTATGGCTTACCCCCAATCCAGGAAGACTTCCTCATGAGATCCTGAACTAATTATATTTGTGGTAATCCTATGTTCCAGTATGGTCCTAGTCTGAGAGGACAGGTGGACTTGAGTTATGGGGTCATGCTATTTGAACTAACTATACTGTTTTATAATGATTTAAATTATTTAGAAGTTTTACCTAAGTTTTTAATTGGGGATGAAATTTTATTATATTTAATTCAACATGGCATTTACACTACATCCTAAATATATATGTATATGCATATATACACACACACACACACACACACACACACACATACACATACATACATACATGGTGTGTGTGTGTGTGTGTTGTGTGTGTGTGTGTGTGTGTGTGTGTGCATGCATTGAGAGAGAGACAGAGACAGACAATAGAAGCCAATAACAACTTAAGACAATAGGTAGAAACACATATTACTCTTTTGTCAGGGTGGCCTAACTAACTCTTGCATAATTAAAGTTAAAGATTTACAAATTTTGTCTTTTAGATCTGAGAGCAGAGAAAAAGAGATTTACACCTCGGTAGCAATATTCCTAATAGAGTATTTTTATTTTGATAATTTAATCCTTTTATGGTAACAATGGTGGTTTCAGTCAGATACTTCCCATAAACTCATTGTTTTAAAGGTTTTCTCCACAGCTGATGGAAGTTTGGGAAGTGGAGATTTGCTGGAGGAGTTTTTTTGGGGGGGTCAGGCTTTGAGGTGTTACAGCCAGCTTCCCCTCACTAGCATTTTGCTTAGTCAAGAGGCAATGTTTTCTACCTGTCTTGCTTGAGTGATGTCTATCATATGCTCACACCGGGCTTTCTCCTGTCAACATGAAGCTTCTACTTCAGACTGTAAGATAAATAAGCCCTTTCCTTCCATCAGCTGCTTTTGGGTCAGGTACTAAGGCCCAGCAATGAGAAAGAAACTACAACAGTCAGATTATCTCCCATACTCAACCAAGTGAAACATGGATGTATTAGTCAGGGTTCTCTAGAGGAACAGAACCGATAGAATGAATTATACTAAAAGGGAATTTATTGGGGTTAGCTTAAGGCAGTCCAACAATAGCAGGTTGCAGGCCTGACAGTCAAGGAACCCTGTAGCTGCTTAGTGCACGAGGCTGGATGCCTCAGCAGTCCAAACCTGGCACTGAAGGCCTGGAGGCATCCTGGAGAGACGCTGCTCTTCAGTCCATGCAGGTCTTCAGTCCACACTGGAAAGCAGCAAGTGCCAAGCAGCAAGCAGTGAACAGCGAACAGCACCGGCAGCCAGTGGGGAGGAGAGACAGCTTTCTTTCCCAGAGCTTCCTTAGATAAGGCCCCCACTCTGAGGGGCTGCCCACTCTGGAGGAAGGATTCCTTAGTTAATCCTTCCTAGAAGCAATCTCAGAGACACTTATGAGGAATATCTGTGGGTTACTAAACAGATCAAGTTGACAGAAACTTAACTGTCACAATGGAATCGTTTCAGAAAGATTAGCATTGTAATAACTCACTGCACATGAATTCTTCATATTTGAAAACAGTAGGAATTCATCATGAATCCTCACAAATGAGCATGAGGGAAATCAGAAGCAACCACACAGGTTGGGGGCGGGGGGAGTTACACGGATAATCTAATCAAAAAAGCCAAACAGAAAAGCCACAAGGAACAGAAAAGAATCACATCTACCCAGCCATCATCAGCCCCTAAGACTAAAGATGCTACTAAAACTTGAATATGCCATATTCTTATTTAAAAAGGACATTCTACTTGCATGGTTGAACATCTTTTCTAAATATAGAGATATGAAAAAGCAGTAAATGGTATAATTTGAATATTGGTACTCTCCTCAAAATTCAAATAAAATTAACACAATTTAAGAGACATGAGAAAACCTAAGGATTCATATTAATCAACTTAGTGAAGGGGCTTGAGAGATGACTAAGTGGTTAAAGGCACTTACTTGCAAAGCTTGATAAACTGGGTTCAATTTCCAATTTCTACATAATCCAGATGCACAAAGTGGCATGTACATCTGGGGTTTGTTTGCAGTGGCAAGACACCTTCATGTGTCCATTCTTTCTTTCTCTCTCTCTCTCTCTCGTGCTTGAAAATAAATCATCATCAACAACAGAGTTTTACAATAATATTAAGAATTACAGGTGGGATAGATGGCTTAGCCTTTGAGGTGCTTGTTTGCAAAGCCTAAGGTATCAGGTTCAATTCTCCAGCACCCACATAAGCCAGATGCACAAGGTGGAACAGGCATCTGCACTGCATTTGCAGTGGCTGGAGGCCCTGGCATGCCCACTCTCATTTCTCTCTCTCTCTCTCTTTCTCTAAATAAATAAATAAATAAATAAATAAATAAATAAATAAATATGGCTGAAGTCAAACAGTTATTTAAAAAAATTCACTGACTGGAAGTAAGTCAATATAAGGAAATTGAGATACTATCTTTGAATGTAAAAAATAGGAAATACCTGCTTTAGAAGTAGTTATTTATGCATGTCCCCTTGCTATCCCTCAATCAAGTCAGTAACTGATACTATCAGCCAGGCAGATGACAGGATAGTCTACAGAGAGTGAATCCCAGAGTCTGCAGAGAAGTAGAATGAAAAGCTGAGGGATTTGTGAAGGTTGAGCTTTCTAACTCACCCCTAGAATTTGAAAGGGATGATTAACGTGCTCAGTCAGGAGAAAAAATGAAAATACAAACTTTAAAAAAAACAAAATATGAACTTCAGAAAGGGTATCCTTATGAACACACACTATGGACACAAATTCTCTGACATCAAGACATGTCATCAGGACACTTAGGAGAATTAGCAATGTAAAAAGTTTCCAAAAATTTTACAGAAAAAATTTATAAAAATTAGAATAATGCCTACCATGATGTAAAGAGGTTCAACTTATTCATGCAATATACCAGCTCCGATAGCAGTGATGGTAGTAAGACGAATGATTGCAAATTAAAATATTTACAATAAATTATTGTCCCACACGCAGCTGTGAGGTTTGTGAGACAAACACCTGATACTGTTAAGAGCTGGCTAACATTAAATTGTGCAAAAATATATTCACAATGATGTTTTCTTCTTCTTCTGTTAAGACTGTGAAATTGAAATGCACACAAGGACTTATAAAGCAATGGAAGATTATCTTTGTAAATTTATCTTTAAATTACAGATATGGCTTTGTGAGCTTTTCATAGAGATGAAATTGTTTCCTGCTTAAACCACCTGAGGATGAAATTAAACACACTTCAGCTGGTTTGTGCCCATGGGAGGTCTCTGAAGAGTCTGTTTGTATAAGAAATGTCTGAATTGCTTTTCTCACCTCCTGAGGTGCTTATGGAGAATGACCTCTATTGAAGAAATATTAAGTGCTTTCTAAGTTCCCTGGGTAAAGTTTTTAAAAAGTAAAATGAATAAAATAAAATTTAATCTCTAAAAATATTTCAAATAAAGAGTTTCTTGAGTATATTTTTGTCAGTCACTTAAGTCATTAACTATTAGTAGGAAAGCATCATTTCCAAAGAAGATTATGTCTCATGCCTCATAAGTTTGTTTACAAGGAGAAAAATATTAATCCATTTTATTATAATTTTCATAATATGGAAATTTCATTAACATAAATAATATTAAATGTTTCTACATAAAGGTTTAGTAGGAAAAATATTACTTCTACTATGAATAACATGAAAGTAAATTTGGAATAACTAAATCATGTCACACAAAAAATACTGAAACAATACCTTTTACACTGAACATATTGCCTTTTTTATTTATAATGTTATGCCATGTTGCTCAATCCACAAAAAGTGTGAGCTCTTTTATATTACTTAGACTGTATTTTTTGCTAACCTGGACCACAAAAAAATGTTAATGATATGCTTTCACTGAACAAAAATCACTTTAAGAAAAATATACCAGGCTGGAAAGATGGCTTAGTGGTTAAGGCACATGCCTGCAAAGCCTAAGGACCCTGGTTCAATTCTCCAGATCCCACGTAAGCCAGATGCACAAGGTGGTGCACGCATCTGGTTTTCAGTGGCTGGAGGCCCTGGCATGCCCATTCTGACTCTCCTTCTCTCTCTTTCCCTCTGTCCATCTCTAATAAATAAATAAATAAAAATAATAAAATCTTTTAAAAAGAGAATCTAAAAAAGAGAAAGAAAGAAAGAAAGAAAGAAAGAAAGAAAGAAAGAAAGAAAGAAAGAAAGAAAGAAAGAAAAATATACCATGGGGCTTGGAAGATGGCATGGTGGGTAAGGGCACTTGAGCAAACACAGGTACCTAAGTTTGACCCCCAGTACCCACATAAAAATATAAGTATGTCCGTGCATGGCTGTGGCTTTAGTTTTTTTTTTTTTTGGGGGGGGGTAGGGGGTTGAGATACATATTGTTAGTGCATTCCAGCCAGTCTGGCAGAAAAAAAATGGCAGCTCCAGGGCCAGAGAGAGTCTCAGTCAGAGGATGGACATCACCCCTTGTCCAACATAAGGTGACAATAGCAACAGGAGAGTGTGCTAAACATTGGCAAGGGTAAACTGCCTATAATGCCCCAAGCCTACCTCCAATAATACACTGCCTCCAAGAGGCATTAATTCCCAAATCTCCATCAGCTTTGAGCCTAGAATTCAGAACATTTAAGTTTATGGGGATACCTGAATCAAACCACCACATTCTGCACCAGTCCCCATAAACTGATTACCATACATGAGATAAAATACAATGCATTAAGCCCAACTTTAGAAGTCCCCATAATTTTTATCAATCCCAGTGATGTTCAAACATCCCCATAATCCAAGGTCTTTTAACCAAAAAATCCATCCCCAAAATCTGACCCAGGATGGCACAGAATACACATTCACATTGCAAAAAATGGCATTGGGCATAGCAAAGAAATATTCAACCAATACAAGATTTAAAACAGTGCAAACATCAAACTTTGTAGTTCCAAGTCCAAAAACTCTAGTTAGTGACAAATCTCCAAGTCTGATAATTCTAACCAGCAACAAGTCTCTGGAATTCCAATTCTGCCTCTCCAGCTAGGTTACTCCCACTCCTGGTAAACTTCATCCAGGGCTGCCAACTCTTGATCCCAGCATCTCCACTGGGTCTCCACTGCAATCCACGGTCAATCCTCACAGCTCAATCTGGTCTCCATGCAGGCATCCAGCAAACATGCTTCACACTGCCCATGGCCATTTCCAAAACATAAGATTGTTTTGCAAATTCAATGACCCTCTCTTCCCTGCATTTCTTATATTCCATACTGCCTGGTGGGGTACCAATCTGTAAATCCAAAGGGAATAAAGCTGACTTTGAAGAACAGAACACTCCTTGAGTATTCAGGCCCCTTCAAAAGAGTCTACATTCTTCCTATTGCCCCAATGCAGGTCAGCTGGCCCAATCTCAAAGGTTACAATCCTATATAATTGCAGCAGAACAGGTAGAAGTTTAAGCTCAAAGATTTCATTTCTGTGCCATATCCCTCTGCTCACACCAGTCCATTTTTATACAAAACAATCCTGCACAAGTTCTCAGTACACAGGCATAACAGCAAGCCTCTCACACAAACTGCTTCTAGCCCAGTCCAGGCAAAAGTCTTTCTCACCCTCACAAGCCAACCCTCAAGTCCATAGTTCTTACTGCATTCAGATCTTTTAACTCTGACCAGAATAAACCATCAAGCTGCACTTACAGCACTGCAAGGCATCTCTTAGGCCAAGGTTTAAATCCTTCCACATACCTCTTGAAAATCAGCTCCAAAAGGCCAAAGCCAAACCCTCAGGTGTCTAGCAGAAAATGATAGCACTCCTTGGTACCAACATTACTATCACAGTCAGGTTCACATTGCTGGTATGAATCACCTGACCAAGAGCAGCTTTTGGGGTGGGGGGAGGTTTATTTTGGCTTACAGACTCGAGGGGAAGTCCCATCCATCACGGCAGGGGAAAATGATGGCATGAGCAGAGGGTAGACATTACTCCCTGGCCTGCACAAGGAGGACAAAAGGAACAGGAGAGTATGCCAAACTGCTATAATACTTATAAGCCTGCCCCCAACAATACACTGCCTCCAAGAGACATTAATTCCCAAATCTGTATCAGCTGTGAACCTAGCATTCAGCACACCTATGTTTATGGGGGACACCTGAATCAAACCACCACACCAGAGGATACTGAATATCTTCTTATTTTTATCTATTTATTTGAGAGAGAGAAAAAGAAGCAAAGGGGGTGGGAGAGAGAATAGGTTCATCTGAGCCTCCAGCCACTGCAAACAAACTCCAAACACATGCACCACCTTGTGCATATGGCTTACATAGGTCCTGAGGAATCGAACCTGTATCCTTTGGCTTTGCAGACCTTATGCAATAAGCTAACTCTCCAGGCCCCTGAACATTTTTCTGTAGCTTCTACAATCTGTATGCATGGCGTGCACATCTGCCCATACATGTGCATACACAAATCCATATATTGCACACACACATTTATAAACTGCATACACACACATCCATATACCACACACACACACACACACACACACACACACACTCACACACACACACCTGTATGTTTGAGCACTAAAGATGCCACACAAAAAAATTAAATCACAAAGTGATTTTGGATACAGAGTTTCAAAGTAAGATGTTTGACAGTTGAAATATAAAATAATGTCACTTCATGAAGAAGTAACAGAAAGATGAAAAGGCAAAACAAAACAAACTACTACAGAACAGTAACACTGGAAACTCTGAATTTGCAGTCAGAGAACTAAGAACATTAGAACTGAAGAATCTCTCAGTCTATCATTCTGTCAAATTACATTGATTAGGTGATAATAAAGTGGACCATCAACACAGAGTAAGCATAATGATGCTCAAATGGTCTGCAAGATACAGTTATGTGACATATGAAACTGATGAGATAACAAAAACTGCCTGGTACGTGCAAGTAAGTGTGTAACGACTCGAAGGTATTTCATTTTCATAATGACAAAATATTTCATATCTGAATAATCCAAGGCAGGGTAAAGAGGGAAAATTCAAGGGACGAGGGAAGGGAAAGGAGAACTTCACCCTGGGGTCCAGTTGAAGTTTATCGAACTTAGAGATAAAAGTTCTAGCACAATTAGGGTCATTTTCTGTGAAGAATTCCTGCACACAGAAAGGAATCCATTCAGATAGAGATATTTCGAGTAAGGGTATTAAAACAGTAATGAACCTTGCATAAGCCTCAGCACCCTTGCCCTTGAGTCTGGTTTTATTTCTTTACCAGCAATTTTTTTTTTTTTCTGAGAATCTCGCAAGAATATAAACTTCCTATGCAGTTAAAGCACATGTCTTAACTCACTTTTGGTATAACATAGTGAGAATCCCTTCAACTCCCATGACCTACAGTTTTCCTAACCTGCAATTTTATCACTGCACCTCAGGAACCAGTTCATGATCTTATTTTCAAAGTTCCTTGGCAATGTAAACTGAAAGTGTCAACCATAGTTTCATTTGTTTGTTTGCCATTAAGCCTCATACTGGACCCCCACATGGTGGAAATTCATTAAATAGCACTTTGCTCAGAGAAGAGTTTGAGGTTTATTAGCCCAGCTCTAAGCTTAGTACTGAGAATACTTCTATCCAGAACTCTCTGCTCCTACCATCTTGCATTCCCAGACATATGAAACTCCCCATTGAAGCTGTCAGTGAGAAAGAAACTCTTTCCTCCCATAAGCTGTTTCTGGTCAGCTATTTTGTCCCAGCAATGAGAAGTTAACTGCAGGTATAAAGCCCATACCCACCCTGAACTATACTTCTCAAGAGTCCTTTTCTCTTTGCCCCTTAATGCCTGTGTCTAACACTCTGCTGCTGACATCTCTTCTTAATAACTTTTGTCTTTGCTTAATACTTCCTCCTAATAATCTTTTATGCATCAATCTTGATAATCTTGGCTTCAGATGACTAAAGATCTCTAGAAAGATCCCAGACTGCTATAGGCATCCACTGCTGCAGATATATATGTGTGTGTGTATATATACATATATATATATGTATATGTATATATATGTGTGTATATATATATATATGTATATATATGTATATGTATATATATGTATATATATGTATATATATATATATATACTTAAAATTTCTGCATACAAATGTTATTTGTGTTGATAGTAAAGAATAAAGAGTCTTTTATTCTGGAATCTAGTTGAAGTTTCTCACTCCCTTTGTGAAAAGAATTCTAGCATAATTAACATTATTTTTTTTCTGTGAAGACTATATATGTATAGTTTCAATCTTAAAAATGCTTGTTTAGCCTTTATAGCTTTAGCCAATATACCAAATTTGTGTACACAAATTTGTCACCTATTAAACAATTAGTCATTAGAACCAATTATAAGTTTCTCATAAGAAAGACATTAAATATTATAGACAATATAAAATTTAAGAGTTACAATATTTATTGTGATGCAAAATATTTGAAGTTCAGAGCAGGATTAGATTCAATAAAATGCTGGAGATCCCCAGGCTTATGGTCCCTAGTGCTTCATCCTTGTCTAAGTTAACAAAGAATTTAGAACGTGGACTCAGAGAAAGGTAAAGTATGAATTATGAGATTTATGTCAGGGAGAGTTAGGATCCAGTGGAAAGGCTAACCAGAAGCAGATGCAAAAAGAATTTCTTCCTCTTGCCATGCTGACTAGGAGGGAGAGAGGAGATGGAGACAATCTCCCTCTTATAGGGAAAAGTTTAGAGAGAGAGAGAGAGAGAGAGAGAGGAAAGCACCCAAAACAAGGTAGAAAAGTGCCCAAACAAGAGATCCTTCCCCTTCACTGTGCGTCTGTGAACAATGATGAAAGTGCCCACCCCCACACACATAGTGAACCAGCCAAGAGCTTAGGAAACAACCAACAGTTTCCCAAAAGGGCCAGTAGCAACAAAACATTAGGGGCAAAGGGGCTAAGAGAGATTTTCATACGTGATCAGGTTCATTTATATGGATCAAACACAAAATTAGGATGAGCCTTATCATCAGACTCAGGTGTTTAGGGAGAGACCTAATTGATTATCAGCTCAAGAGGCTGTCTTAGGAAGGGCCAGCCCACAGGTGTGCTAAGCCCAGGAAAACTTGAAGAAGAGGCAGCTGGCATTGGAGTTGTTGCTTGAATCCATCTTGGATGACACTGGGTTGGACACAGGATCCAGTCCTGACAGAGCAGGCATGGTGGCATTTGTGATTTTCATGGATCTCTGTCCCTGACTACCTATGAAAAGGCTGCCTTGTTTCCATTCCCTTATCAATTGTACATCATTTTTAAGTTCTCTTTAGATATTACAATATAAGGTTTTTCCTTTATGATATGAAAAAAATGCCAAGTGTATAATTTTACT
The DNA here is from genome assembly GCA_036365145.1 of Orientallactaga sibirica. Lineage (NCBI taxonomy): Eukaryota > Metazoa > Chordata > Mammalia > Rodentia > Dipodidae > Orientallactaga > Orientallactaga sibirica. The sequence continues at coordinate 29,139,867 of JAEOAD010000024.1, forward strand.
GTAGTTACTATAGAGGAATGATAAAAGTGTTAAATAAAATAGTTCCAGTGATGTATCTCTTTATTTTATTTAAATGTTACACAAACATTGAACTGGTATATTATTTTTTTTGTTGTTGTTGTTTTTTGTTTTTTGTTTTGAGGTAGAGTCTCACTCTGGTCCAGGCTGACCTGGAATTCACTATGTAGTCTCAGGGTGGCCTTGAACTCACAGCGATCCTCCTACCTCTGCCTCCCATGCTGGGATTAAAGGCGTGAGCCACCACACCCGGCTGAACTGGTATATTATGATACAAGGTAAAAATTAGTGAAACATTCTGAGCATACAGTTGTAATTCTATGTTATTAACTTCACAAATTGCTGAAAATATGTTTAATTATATTACAAAAATGATATATGTACTTGATAAATTCAAAAGATGTTGAATATTGTTCAAAATATGTGAAACAGGTTCAATAAATAGGATGCACTTTCAGTTATGGCAATGGAAGAGAATTGGATGCTACAAGGAGGGATATAGTCTTCATTTTGTATAAGCTTTAGTTAAAAGTTTAAGTTGACTTATTAGATAGAGTCTTCAAGCAACAGCCTTTCCAATACTAGCAAATGACCACAATGAATGAGGTTTTCTAAGGAAAGTGTGATTTCAACTTCAATGCCATTAAGCAGAAAATATTTGTCATGGGAATTCATTATCTAAAATGCACCATATTGGGCCTATCAATACTCTCTCATTAATAATGGATAATGGAAAAAAGAAAAAAGACATCAAAATAGAACAGGGACTAGTTAGAAAGAAGAAGGGGTTCAGTGGAAGGGAGATGGGGGGACAAAAAGAGAAAAGGGAAGGAAGTATGATAAAAATACATTATGTCCATGTATGAAAATTGTCAACATAAATGTTAAAAGAAAACTTTCTCACAAATACTAAATTGTCACTAACCTGCTGCTGTCTGCTCATGGAGAAAATGATCAAATGGTTTTACAACTTTGTTTTCAGGTTCTGCAATTAAGCACTTGAGCACACATCTGGATTTTGTTCAAGCTGAGAGACTGCTGGCATGCCCAGGTCTCTCTCCAAAAATAAAAAATTAAATTTAAAAAAAAAAAATAAGAAACAACCAGGCTTAAAAGAAGAAGAAAAAAAAAAAAAAAAAAACAGGAACTCATTTCCTGAATTGTTACCTGAGGCCAAAGTTTCATGAGAATGTAGATAAGAAGGATGCCAACATTAGATCACTCAGAGCACCAGACTATGAGATTTAATTGATTGCACAAGCACACAAATGATAGTAAATCCTGACTTCTGTTAATGATTGCAAGCAGAAATTTCTGTGAAATACCATGCCTATGTTTAAAGATTTTATATGGCTGGCCACTTTATGGTTATAACTACTTGGAATGTTCTATATGAGAGCTAAATTACCTTGGACTGTCTTTACCCACCTCACTAAATAATCATTCATTCCATACCTTTTTGTCTGACCTAACAACTTGTGACTATTAGGTGAAATCTTTTGAGATGTATTATCAGGCCACTAGCTTCCACCAAGCCCAAAGCAAACAATTGTTAGTACACAGCATCTGAAACTTAAAGCAGAGATTTCACTGTTGTGTTATGACCCACCTACCTGATATTCTCAATGCATGGAAAATGCCTAGCATTAGGATTGTCTTTTGTTCTGTAACTGTAAACTTCATGACACCATTTTCATATGGGATTATGTTATATGAGGCAACCTTGATCCATGTTCTCTTGTTCTCACCATTCGTTTTATACCAGCCCCATGGTAACTCCCACGGTAGTAGAGGTGATGTTTTAATCTCTTTTCACTGTTTTACACTGAGTCTTATAGAGTCCTATAAATTATACATGTACTCAAAATTACATAGGGTGGATGAATAAATGACATTGGCTATGAATATTAGTTACTATAGTTTATGAATAGCATAGCTCTTATAACTCAAGAATATATCCCAGTATCTGGAAAGATTTGGGGAAGGAGATTGAAAAACATAGAACGCAGAGGGGAAACCTATAAGGAAGATCAGTAACCGACCCTTTCAACTCAGAGTTCAAGGCCACAGGGGTGCAGATAGCATGGGTTGGTTTGATAATTATCCATGGTAGTTTCCCAGGGGTACTTGTAAGAGTATCACTAGAATTATAAAGCTTAAAATAGGTCCATGGTTCTAAATAGATATGCAGATTTTTTTGAAGTTATATACTATATAAATGGAATGAGAGTTTTTTCTACAAAAACGTTCATCAGCAATTCTCAGGGGCTCACAAGGCTTTTTATTGGGTCAAACTGGTGGTGTCCATTCAGCTTGATGTTGTACTAGTATTACACTTACTAAAGAAACTTTCATATTTAATAATCATAAAGGTAAAATCAAACTTAAAATAAATAATGTGAATCTTGAATTTTCTGGGAGACATAAAGATTTCATTACAATTAAAGCATAAAGCGTGCTCTAGATCACAAATTAAAAGTCCCATGTGAAAGGAAAGAAATTAAAACTTCAACTCATTTAGCAAAATCCTTCTGGAGACATTTTTTTTTTTTTTTTTGGCAAACTGAAAGGAAAGGGAAGCCTAGAAAATTTCAGCCCTGTTTTTACCTACCATGGTCTAGCACTGCCTTCTCCAAAGTTGTCTACCTGAAATACAGTTGGTGAAGAAAAGAGAGCTCTTTTCTATGAAAAGAAAATAATTTTCAACTAAGGAAAGATTTTGTAAACTATTACAATAACTACTTCTAGTGAATTTGGCAAATGCTTTTGGAGTTTAAATGAAATTAGGCAATAAGAAGGTGAGAACTTTGAAATAACCTAGTAGAGGTTTGTATGGGTCTTTCCTATTTAAAAAAAAAAAATACTATAGATTTTATGATTAACACTAGCATTTTCTGCTCAAACTCTCACAATGAAAATGAGCTACTATATCATATAATTGTATAATTTTCTTTAATTGATACCAAATTATAAAATCAAAGTAAAGCTATGGTACTATAAGGGTAATGGTCCTGGAAATACAATTTTAAAAGCAAAGACAGTTTTCTTACATTTTAGTCATAATTAAATTCCATTTCATGCAGATTTACACTTATGTAAGGAATGCACTAAAGATGTTCCAGGTCGTTTGCTCTTCATCCTTAATCTAACCTGTTGCCACATCCTATATTTCCTCCTTGAACTGTTTGTGGAACATGTACCCAGGGACCGTATAGGATGAGTCAGTGATGTGTAGTCCACATAGCGAAGTCAGTCTTATTGAAAATTGAAAATAAATGTGTTCTAAAAGTAAAATATTAAGTTTCAACACAATTTTACATTACTTTTATTTTACAAAAAAAGCTTTTTTTTTTCTTAATGTTCAGATTTTCACATAGCCCAATCTTTCAGGGATCTTGCAAAATTTGTACACTCATGTACACTGGAAACAATAGGATCTCTTTAAAGGTATATTACCAGGCACCACTATCAGGGAACTAAGGGAATATATCAGCATTCTAAAAAACAGTAAATAAATAAGGAGGAGGAGAAGAAGATCAAGGTTCTAAAGAGGTGGCTAGTTCATGCCGCCATTGTTGGAAACCAGTGTACAAAAAACAGAGTTGATGCACTTCTAAGAAAATGGATTTTTCTCTTACTTTAAAGAAGGGAACCACTTCAGTAAAAGTGTCCTGTCTCGGAGGGGCGCAAGAGCCTTCAGCTTCAATAATGACTGCCCTTGCAGACTAAATTTGCCTGGGATTTCCTTGTAAACACTCTCTTTTCCTAAGCAACTCAAGATAGCCAGGGAGTGTTTGTTTCTCATGGGATGTTAATACTGTGTTTAATGGCCTAGTGACAACTTTAGGTTTCAAAGATAAGGTGTCCTTCCACCTCTGCTCACATTAAAAGGCAACTGAGAGGGCTGGAGAGATGGCTTAGCGGTTAAGGCACCTGCCTGCTAAGCCTAAGAACCCAGTTCCAATCTCCAGGTCCCACGTTTAGCCAGATGCAAAGTGACACAAGGGCGCAATGCTGCACTTGCCCACAAGGGGGTGCACACATCTGGATTTTGTTCACAGCAGCTGAGAGACTGCTGGCGCGTCCATTCTCTATCTGCCTCCCTCTCCCTCTCTCTGTCTGCCTGTCTCTCTCCAAAAATAATAATTAAAAAAAAGGGAACTGAGAGATAAATGACAAATGCAAATTTTGCAAAAATACTGAATTTATGATATTAAAAGAATGGCTAATGACAAAAAGTACTAAGGAAATTGGGCTGGAGAGATGGCTTAGCGTTAAGGTGTTTGCCTGCAAAGCCAAAGGATCCCGGTTCAACTCTCCAGGACCCACGTAAACCAGATGCACAAGGGGGCACGTGCATCTGGAGTTTATTTGCAGTGGCTGCAGGGCCTGGTGTGCCCATTTGTCTGTCTCTCTCTCTGTCTGTCTCTCTCTGTGTCTCTCTCCTCAACTGAAGATAAATGACAAATGCAAATTTTGCAAAAAACTTTTTTATTAAAAGAATGGCTAATGACAAAAAGTACTAAAGAAATGGGCTGGAGAGATGGACAGGTGTTTGCCTGCAAAGCCAAAGGATGTTCAACTCTCCAGGCCACGTAAACAAGATTCTCTGGAGTTTATTTGCAGTGGCTGCAGGGCCTGGTGTGCCCATTCTGTCTGTCTCTCTCTAGAGACACAGCAAAAGCAAAAGTATGAAAACCCCAAATTCTCAGTTCTGTTGTAATGTTTTAAACAAAAGCTCATATTGAATTGGTGGTGGTTTTCTCATGTTCTCTGTAATATCAATTGGGTTGAGTCTCTCTCTCTCTCTCTCTCTTTAATTTCTAGAAATAAATAAACTTTCCCAGGTCAGGGAAACAATGATTGCCTATAGGATACTCTGGAGTACGAAAAGCAACAGCTGCTTCCCATGTTCCTTTAATTTCTGTTACAGTAGTTCATCATGGGGTTCATAGAGGGATATGAAGTGATCTTGAAACCACCATTCTGTTGTTTTCATCAACACAGTACATTAAACTGAACTCTTCTAGGATGTCTTGGAATACTGTTACTACTTTCTTATTTAAGTTTTATGTCCATTTTGTGTCTAAGACACCAATCTGTTCTTTTCTATTTAACAATACCAATGACTTCCTCTTAGTTCACCGTGCTTCAGTTTTCTCCACTCAAGAAAGTAACAGACACTGTACGTGGGCTGACCTGTGCCATATCAAGATGCTATCTCTTCATCTGCAAGACACTGGATCTTCCTCCACCCTCCTACCTCTTGTTATTCCCCTACACAGACAGAGGGTAGAAGACTCCAGACAAGAATCATGTACCCTTAAACAGGAAGTGATGACACAATCAAAAAGACAAACTCCATCCCTTTACATTTATGAGAATATAAGTCTGCTAGTCTTGGAGGGGGAGAAATGTTTGGGTAGGCAGAGAGTTTGAGAATTTGCAGGGGAGGGAAATTCACATGGAGAGACCTTATAGCTTTTAAATGATAGCCTCTTTGCATGCAGTACTTACTGTGCTTGTCATGACCTTGGACTTTGTGTGAGGTTAAGGACCAACAAGCCACAGGGCAGATTTTGGCTTACCCAAATATAAAAGGTAAATTTGCAATAATAAATGGAGTTACCTATTTCTTTCTTACTTCAACCACATATTCTGAGTTTAGGGCGACACAAAACAGTTTTTAAAACCTGAAAAGTTAAAACCAATAAATAAAAAAATAATAAAATGACCCCAAAGGGTAAGCTTAGGTTTTATATATGGTGTAGCTTTTGTGTCCAGAAATCCATATCACCTGACCTCATCTTAACCCTCAATAAATAACACAATGAGTAAGAACTCAAGAGCAAACCATTTCTTTGTTCTTCTCTTATTCTCCTGCCTTCCTTAAGACATGTTATTTTCTTACAGTAATGTTTTTTTTTTTTGTTGTTGTTGTTGTTTTTTCATGTCTCATTTTCTTTTTTGTACCTCTGCCTTTTCTCTACCTCGGGAGGCATTTAGCCCTTAGGACTCCTCACCCAGTAAAAGGTGTTTCTCCACTTCTTATGTAAGAGCACTGTTTGGTCACAGTTCCTTAGTAGTTAATGCATGAGCTATAGAGAGACTCAAGATCTAGAACTAACTGCCAATATTAGACCACTACAGGTAATCTGTCTTTATTGGGAGGAAAATTAGAATAGTTCTCTAAATTAACATTTTCAAGGAGCTAGATAAAAATATTTTGAATTTTTTATGGGTGTGTGACCTAGTATAATTTTTGATTCTCCTATGACAGCCCAAGTTGGGTAACAGATAATATATCTCAAGATGTAGGTATGTTCTAATAAAAGGTTATTTTGAAGTAGAGGGCTGTTTGATGGCTGGAGAGATGGCTTAGTGGTTGAGGCACTTGCTGGGAAGCCTAAGGACTCAGGTTTGATTCCTCAGTACCTATATAAGCCCAAGGTACAAGGTGGAACATGCATGAGTTCATTTGCATTGACTGGAGGTACAGGCACACACATTCTCCCCCTGCCCTCTCTCTCCCTCTCTCTCTCTCTCTCTCTCTCTCTCTCTGCCTTTTCCTCCCTTTCTCAAATAAATAAATGAACAAATAAATAAAGTAGAATTATTAAGCCAGATTTCAAATTTTGGCTATTGATTGCCAATTCCAACTTACATGATTGTGTGCAACGATATTTCCTAGCATTCTACAAATGATTAATGGAATCCTACAAGAAGGTTTGAATGAGAGAATGAGATTGAGCAAGGCCTTAAAGAATGGGAAGATTTGTATTGGAAAATCATGAAGACTAATGTCCTAGGATGAGTTTAACAAAGGAGTGGAGAGAAATAAAATTGTATCACTGTACAATTGGTGTGCTTGTCGAAGAGAAGCCAGAGAGCTATTCATACATATTTATTCCTGTTCAAGGAAAAAATGTGATGAATTGCTAGAACCTTGAAAGTGTCAGAGCTGTTCTAAGAGTCCTTTCTCTGCTCTCACCCTGGCATTTTTACTGAAAACGCAGTTCCCACAACAGCAGACATTTGCAGTCCAATATGAAGACAGACCACCCCAGCCCTGGCTGTGATGTAGGGGTTACTCGGAAGCTATCACTGAATCAATGCATCATTTTCTTCTCAATCATTCACCTGGAAGGGATGCCTTACTGCAAACATGAAGAAGACAAAAACTGCAAAAGCCATGGAGCAGGTTTTGGTGATGTCCGGACCAAGAGGTGGTTAGCCAGAACACAGAGCCCTTGGCTTATATCAGCAGGACAAAGATTGCACAGTCACAGTGGGGAAAGGTCACTCCTGGAGTGATAAATAACTGACCACAGTGTGAGTCTTAGAGGAAGCAACCTTTCCTAACACAGCTGAGAAAATGCTTCTCCTTACAGGAAATTTGGAGCGATTTCAGAGTGGAGAAAAAAGAAGGTTCAATGAGTAAGTAGTAATTCCTCGGAAAGCAGACAGCAGTGTGACTATCGGCCTGGGCCTGCGTGAGGTCTCCTCTGGGAGACACAGAAAGGAACAACAGAATAAACAGAAGAGGAAAACCAATCTGGACCAGGTAATCAAAGGCAGTTTCTTTAATTCCATGTAGTGTAGGATTCCCACAAGTCATGACCAAAATGGCATAACGTAGCTTTCAGTTGGTTCAGCTTTAGAAAGATTTTGTCCTGGCTCTGAGCTGTAATCTCTTATTCATCTCCTTTGGTTCTGATCAGAACTCTTCAGGAAGTAGTAATGAATTGTAACTTCTTAGGAAACATAGATTTCATTATGTTTATAACAGGGAGAAAAGTGGAATACATCTTGATTAGGTAAAATTAAATCAAAACATCAATAGTATCAATGTGTATCAATAGTATCAATGTATTCAGAATTCTCTCATATTAGCTTGAATGTATAGAAAATAAATGTAATTTTATTCTTTGTTTGCTTTCTTTAATTAATAAATGAGTGAATGGAATTTGATTAACATGTAAAATTATTTAATTATTTCATTATTTTTTTAGCTTATTTATTTATTTTTTTGAGGCAAGCCCAACAGAATGTCCTTCATATTTTTATGTGTGTGTGAGAAAGACAGAGAGTGATAGTGTGAGAGAGACAGAGAGAAAGAATTAGTGCATCAGGGCCTCCAGCCACTGCAATGAAGCTTCAGATGCATGTGTCCCTTTTTTTGAAGTAAGGTCCCACCCTAACCCAGGTTAGGGTTAGATAACTCATTCTGTCATCCCAGGCTGTCTTTGAACACACAATGATTATCCTACCTCTGCCTCCCAAGTGCTGGGATTAAAGGTGCACACCACCAAACCTGGCTCTACTTTAGTTCTTTTTAAAAACTGAACATCACAGCAGTTATTGAACTTTGCTTTAGTTTTCGCCAATATTTTTTTTTGTTTATTTTGTTTTGGCTGCACCAGAAAAAAATTATATTATTCATATTCCAATTAATATGTTTGCAAAGAATGTACAAAAGTAAATTGAAACATTTAGGTTAAGTATCAATACAAGTACAAATGTATAAGTGTTTATTTATTTATGAATTTCCTATTGTTCTGTCAGTGTAGAAATGTCTTCCAAGTTTCCTTAATTGCTCAATAAAGGATGGATTTTTTAATTATATATTTGTCATACAAATATGGATGTGGATATTGGAGAGAATATCAGAAGTATGTACCAGAATTAATGAGAAAGAGACAAAGATCTAGTGTTTCCATAGTAACAGCATGACTATCCAGTTGCTGTCTCACCATGGTAACTGAAGAGGAAAAAGTATGGGGATACATAGAAAATATAAATTTGTAAAAATCTAAGATTCATGCTGGCAAAGTTGGCATCTTACTGAAAGTCCATACTTTCTATTACTGTTTGGCATCAGGAGCTTCCTTGTTAGTACAGACTGTGATTAATGAGGATTTTCAGAGTTTTTATGAAGAATATTGTTATTGTTGAAATATGAATGGTTTGTCTCTTTAAATAAAATGGACTGGAAACAATAAAGTGCTCTGTCAATTATCAAAATTCATTGTGAGATTCTTTTCTCCAAGAATATCAGAATCTGTCACTTTTCTTGTTACTTCTCAGTTATAGGAATTCAAATAAAAATGAGAAATTTTACCTGGGTGTGGTGGCACACACCTTTAATCCCAGCACTTGGGAGGCAGAGGTAGAAGGACTGCATGAGTTCCAGACTACTCTGAAACTGCATAGTGTTTTCCAGGACAGCCTGGGCAAGAGTAAGACCCTACCTTGAAAAACCAAAAACTTACATTAAAACAAACAAAAAAAAAAAAAACTAATTTAGTTTATTTCACTACCACAGGGAGTTTGTTTCCTTAAGCATACCAGGGTTTCATCTGTTATATTTAACACTAGATGTTACTTTTTGAGGCTTCTAAGGATCACTAATCTTTAAGTAGTATGTATAATTTTTTTATCAAATGCAATAATACTCTTAAAACATTTGTGGTTATTTTCAATTGGAAAATTATTATGTCTAGTAAGATATTACAGGTATTGCTAAGAAATGAAAAGCCAAATATACCCCAAAATTATGGACTCCTAAATCTGGACTCTAATTTCTGATTTTTCAATTGTTACATGAATATGACCATTGTAGTAGGCTTAGGGTTAAGGTGTTTGCCTGCAAAGCCAAAGGATCCTGGTTCAGCTCTCCAGGCCCTACGTAAGCCAGATGCACGAGGGGCATATGAGTCTGGAGTTCATTTGCAATGGCTGGAGGCCCAGCCTTGCCCATTCTCTCCTCCCTCCCTCTCTCTTTCTCTCTCTCTTTCTCTCTGCATCTTTCTCTCTCTCAAATAAATAAATAAAATATATTTTTAAAACCTGGCAACTTTAAGATTACTCTGTACACCATTGAACTAGAATTCAGATCTGTCCCCAAGCACACCTTTTGGTCTGGACCCCAGGACCTGCTACCTCAGTGACACCTCCTCTAGCCAGGCAGCTAAAGATGCAAGTTACAAGTTTAATAAAACATCTTAGTATATGGGTGACATACATTCAGACTACCACAGCCATTTACTTGAAGTTCTTCATGCATAATGTTTTAAGAAATTAACCTAAATCCCTAAACCTTAGGGAACAATAAATTTTACAATGGACAAGGGTGCAAATGTGTCTGCAGTTTGTTTGTAGTGGCTAGAGGCCCTGATGTGCCTATTATCTCTTTCTATCTACCATTCCCTGTCTCTCTCTCAAATAAACAAATAAAATATATTTTAAAAATTTAAAAACTAAGAAGGGCTGGAGAGATGGCTTAGGGGTTAAGGCGCCTGCCTCCTAAGCCTAAGAACACTGGTTCCAATCTCCAGGTCCCATGTTTAGCCAGATGCAAAGTGACACAAGGACACAATGCCACACTTGACCGCAAGAGGGTGAACACATCTGGATTTCGTTTGGAGCAGCTGAGACACTGCTGGCACTCCCAACTCTGTCTTCCTCTCCCTCTCTCTCTCTGTCTCTCTCTGTGTCTCTCTCCTAAAAAATAATAAAAAAAAAAAAAAATAAAAAGTTTTTAAAAAACTAAGAAAGTATTGTAACTAGCAAAGTCTGGAATAAATATTTAAGACTTTAAAAATATACGTGTGAGCCAGGCGTGGTGGCACACGCCTTTAATCCCAGCACTCGGGAGGCAGAGGTAGGAGGATCACCGAGAGTTTGAGGCTACCCTGAGACTACATAGTTAATTCCAGGTCAGCCTGGACCAGAGTGAGACCCTACCTTGCAAAACCAAAATATATATATATATATATATATATATATTATATATATGTGTGTGTGTGTGTGTGTGTGTGTGTGTGTGTGTGTGTGTGTGTGTGCACACAAAAGCAGAGAAAATTCTTCCATCTACAAGCACATGGACAAATACGGGTGCAGTGTTATGATTCAAGTAGCATGAGACTCACTGCCAGCCCAAAAGGAGGATAGGTGTTCTACAGGAAAGAAAGCTCATTATCACAAATGGTGAAAGTGATATCTGGTATTTATATTATCCTAAAGCCATTACAAATGCACACACTTACACACAGAGATGATATAGATAGATAGATAGATAGATAGATAGATAGATAGATAGATAGATAGATGATAGATAGATAGATGATAGATATATGGTAGATATAGTGATAGATGATAAATGAAATGGCTTTAGGATAAAAATTATATCAGTTTTAGTACCATATAATAAAATTATTTTTACTTTATTTCTTCCTTACCAAGTTAATTGGAGCAACTTAAATATCCTTTCCAGTTCTGTAGAAATTTTTCAAGAAGCAAATGAAAACCAGCCCTTTTGTTAAATAGTGTATCAAGATTTAACCCTAAGACATTTTCCTCTCTCAGTGTCCTGCTGATCTCTACAATGAATAAAATAATAAGCACTTCTCGGGCAACAACTCCTTAAAAATGCTAGCAAGTCTTCTGTTCCCTCTGTTAATAGGTCTTTCTTCTCGCCACAATCCAATGCATAGGCTGAGAGTGAAACTTAATGGGATGAAGCTTTTCTAGTCATTCAGGTGGTCCCAGATTGGATCCCCAGCATTGCGAGCAGAAAACAAACCAATGAGCTAGACAGTGCCATTATTCACAGGAGAATGAACAGGGAGTAGGGAAGATGGCTAGTATTAGCCTAAAGTCACCCTCCTGGGAAAGCTGACAGCTCAGTCTCTGAAGCGTGACTCAGACTCTACAGTGCATGGCCCTAAGCTCCTTCTTGTTCTGCCTGCTCTGGAGACAGGTATGTGGGAAGAGGTGGTCACAACACATACTGGTGTTACACCTCGTTGGCTGAGTCACTTGGAGTAAGCGTATATCCATGTACTCACCACAGTTTTATCTCACCATGATCTATTTTTTTCAGTAAGCAACAGAGAGAAGTTTAGAAAAGAATCAAATACTTTGCAGTAATAATTTTAAAAAATCATAATTTATGACCTCTAAGTGGGGAGAGGGAGACCTTTCTCATTGCCAACTAGTTGAAAACAAAACTGAGTAGATCTTCATCCCATAAAAGTGATTAAAATCCATCTTTTGGTTTGAGAAACAAGTTAAAGCCATAATCAGTTTACTTGATACCAAAATCCTTTAAAGCCCATCTAACTGTGTGGGATGAATCTTCAATTGGACCAAATTGCTCTGTGAGAACATAACAATGGGTGTTCTACAATTCATGACAAGTTTAAAATACTCTAAATTGATGTTTAAAAAAAAAAAAAAAAAGGAAAATGGTTAGCTTAAGTTGGCAATTTGGGCTCCAGCATTTAAAGGCTGTCTATCTCACCAACATACATTCTTGGGAGATTTCAAACACAAAACACAAAATGATATTACACATGCTAACAGGAAAATGATGAGAATTGGATTATATCTAATTTCTCATCACTATCAAAATTTGGCAAATAAAAATAAAGTGAGACTTACAAAATGATGAGCAAAAGAAAAACAGGGGCATCACTTGGTATTCAATCAAAAATTTCATAAATTATAGGGGTAAAATGAAAATACTGTCACATATCCAGACATAGGGGGTTTATTTCTTTCATAATGTTGCATAATGACAATAACAATTGAGAATGCATTGTCAACACACACACACACACACACACACACACACACACACACACAAACAGAACAAGGAAAACAAAACATCAAAAAGTAATATTTCATCATAATAACAGTTTTAAAAATCCATAATGAAAGCATCACACTGCTCTTAGAAAATCATTATTCAGTCAGGTGTGGTGGTGCATGCCTTTGATCCCAGTACTTGGGAAGCAGAAGTAGGAGGATCACCATGAGTTCAAGGCTATCCTGAGACTACATAGTGAATTCCAGTTCAGTCTTGGCTAGAGAGAGACCCAACCTCAAAAACGAAAACCATAAAACAACAACAACAAAGAAAAAATGACTATTTAAACAGAATAAAATTTAAAATATTCTTAGAAAAATATTTTTATAAGTCTGTGGATTTTCTGAAGTACATTTGTGAATCTGGGTAGCATTATAAATATAATCTGAAGAAATTATGCTTTATCAACAAGGAAACTGAAACACTATTAATAAATCCCATGGATTAGATCCACTAGGATTCTATAAAAGATAGAATATATCAAACGTATAGTTACTCAGATTACTGAGAAAATATGGTCAACATGACATTTTAATATTTAATTGCAACTAAGGGATGATAAATACATGTATTTGAGTGTTGTTTGCATATGTGTTACAGGGATGAGAGATTATAAATGCATTTATTTATTTATCTTATATTATTTATTTATTCATGTTTTGAGACAACCTCATATAACCCAGGCTGGCCATGAAAGCTATGTATCTGAGAACAATCTCGAATTCTTGCTCTTTCTTCCTTTGATTCCTAAGTGATAACATTACAGACACAGGCACAGATCTTTTACTGTTTTTTTAATGTTTCTTTATTTAGTTTTTATTTATTTCCTTTCTGTTTTGTGAGATAAGATTCCATTCTATAATCCAGCGTGCCTGGTCTTCTAGAGAAACCCTTGATATTCTCTCCACAGCATATTTTCTCATTATTTTGCATTAAGAATAGTTGGATAAATTCCAAGTCTTCCTTACTGGTTCATTCTTATTTAACCACTCCTGGAATCACTATCCTCTGGGCATGAAATGGCCATGGGCTTCTTCACCACTCAATAGCTGTGGTTACTGCCATGATGAGACTTAAATAAAATCTGGTCTGTTAACATTCAGTCATGAGGAGGGGCTAATGAGATCCTGCCTCTATCTGGGATATATAGGCAATTAAGAGTTGGTGGTGAGAAGGCTGAAGAGATCCCAGCACTCAGAGGATATTTAGAGTAAAGGGTTTCTAAGAGAGACCTTTTTAAAATTTAAAATTTTTTTTTATATATATATATATATATATATATATATATATATATATATATATATATATATATTTGACTTTTATTTCCTTGTGTCTGCTCCAGTTTCCAGTTACCCTAGGAACCATCTTCAGTGAGGTTTATTGTGGGTCAATAAGGTCTCAGTCAGTCCCTGTGGGGTAGCAGGAAAGTCACGCCTCAGGGTGTTCCTACTCACTCTATCCTTCTTCTACAATGTTCCCGGAGCCATAGCAGGCCTTCTGGCAATATAATCTAGTGTTGAGCTCTGTCTAGTTTCTGGATTACTGTTTTGATGGGTTTTGATTGATCACAGTGTCTGTCACTGTCACTGTCACTCGGAAACTGGTTGTAAGACTTAGCAGGAAGAGCAATATTCATGTTGCTGCTTCTTCTCCAAGTTCCCATGGGCCCTGGATGACGTAGTAGAGGTTGTACATGGTAGGCATCAGCTATCTTTTTGTCTTACTAGTGAATCTTGGTTCTCCTCCATTTTATTTGCCTTCTTTAGAATAAAACAGATTCTCCAAAAAAGAATGAGAGCATCTTGGGTTAAAGGGGGTTATGCAAAGTATTTGAGAGATTTTGGGTGTGCAAGCTCACTCTTCTTCTCCAGAAGGCAGTAGGGGCTTCTCTCTTAACTATGAATTTCCTGACAATGAAATTGTGACTTTGCGTCCAGTACCAGATTTGAGTTGTCTGCCCCTGAGCAGACCTCCTATCTAAACAGAGAGGAGTAAGTTACCTACAGAGGTTGTGTGCAACTATTGCAAAAGTGTGTACATCTTGTCTGGCTGCTTGATTTTGGAGTCTGCAGGGTCCCCTCTGATGCATGCTGCTGGTGACCATTGTGCTCCCGGAGCTCCAACAGAGCTCTTCAGCACTATGAGTGCCAGCCCAGAAAGAGCTAGTTTCCCTTTCAATTCCAGCACGGTATTCTGATGTCCTGTGACCACAGTCTGTGGACTCTTCAGCAATAGGTCTTACCTTTTAGCTCTGGTCAGTAATCAAGTCTTTTGGCAATGTTCTACATTATTTGGGGGAATTTATGGGTATCCCAAGCCAACAGCTTACCGTGGGAGGCAACCCAATTCTGAACACGGGATTTATTGGCCAAAGTCCATATATATATATATATATATATTTTTTTTTTGAGAGAGAGAGAGAGAGAGAGAGAGAGGGAGAGGAAGACAGATAGAGATGGGCTCACCAGCAGCATCTCAGCTGCTGCAAATGAAATCCAGATACATGCGCCCCCTGTGGTCAAGTGTGGCATTGCACCCTTGCATCACTTTACATCTGGCTAAAGGTGGGACCTGGAGATTGGAACCGTGGAGATTGGAACCAGTGTTCTTAGACTTAGGAGGCAGGTGCCTTAACTGCTAAGCCATCTCTGCAGGCCAGGGATCCATGGTTTTAAGGTTAACTTTCTTCCACTTTCTATCTGGACTCTCCTGCTTCCTCTTTATTAGTGGTTTTATCTCATAGAATGCTAGCCAGAAGGGGGGTTTCTATGGAACTGATTGATGTTGTCTTAACTTTTGTGTAATTCCCCTACTACTCTCCCCACCCCTACTCCTCCAAGCCCCTGCCCCTCTTCTATGATTTAGGAATACTCTAGCTCTATACCTACATTTTTTTTTCTCAATGATTTACATGTGCAGTGTATGAGCAAAAAACATATTTTATGAAGCCAGGCATGGTGGCGCATGCCTTTAATCCCAGCACTCGGGAGGCAGAGGTAGGAGGATTGCCATGAGTTCAAGGCCACCCTGAGACTACATAGTTAATTCCAGGTCAGCCTGGGCCAGAGTGAGAATCCACCTCAAAAAAAAAAAAAAAAAAAAAAACCCAAAAAATATATATATTTTATGTTTTCTGCACTCAGTACATTTCCTGGCACAGACTAGGTGCCAAGTGAATGGTTATTAGTCTGTCCTGGAAAATGACTCTAGTTTTCAAGACTCACTACCCTATTTAATATCTAGGCAAGTCGGTTTTGCTTTTTTTTTTTTTTTTTGTTTTTTGTTCTCAAAAGGTTTCCAAGAAATAAATGACTTCTGAATGCAGACATTATACCATCCCGTTTTAGCATGTCTGGAGGGATTATGTGTAGCCCTGTAACTAATATAATCAAGGTTGTGTGACTTAAAGGATTCATTCACTAGGAGGGCTTGAGAAAGCAATTGGCAACCTTGACTTAGCTCACTGATACAAACTTATGCATTTAATGGCTCTGTCAAAATGCTTAGATACTTTTCTGACAAAGACAACAGGATTTTCACACATCACTAGTAACAAATATAACTTATTATTGCTTCTCTAATGGCTTAAAGAATAACTGATCTTTAGGCATGCCTACCAGTTGTTGTGTTTGAAAGCTGTTTACAATGTAAATGGGTAATAGGAAAAGAGCATCTTTGAGTAGAGTTGAACTGCAGTTAGCGACATATCAAGTCATTTGCACTGTCTGGCAGCTTCCTGGAGTACAGCAATGCTGTTTCCTGCCATTAACAGATGGAGTCTCCATGTGAAAACTGCTACTATAAAACCTACAATATGTTAGGTTAAAGATTAAGTGAAATCAATGTTGAGGGTGCTATTATATCATATATTTCAATTGTATGCAATGTGCCAATTATAAGCTTCATAAATTTACTTATTAAAGATGAAGATTTATGACAAAAAATTCAATATAGGAAAGGTGTTCTCTGGAAGCAAACTTGTGTCCCTGAGGTGAGTGACAGATGTTATGGAAGCTACAAAACACCATGCTTCCCTGCTTTTCAAATTAAAGATGTACAGAATAAGAACATTTTTATGGATGGCTGTTAAGATTGATGAACCAAGACATTGACAGCTTTTAAAATATTTTAAGTGTGTATAATTGCATGCATCAACATCAGCAATTTTTCTCCCCTCTTTTTTTTTTTTTTTTTCCCAGATAAATGGCTTTATCTCAAATGGCAGTGTTTTGAAATTCATAGTGTACTGTAAAAGTTGCTTCAAGTACGGAGATACTCATTTTATATTTGGATTTATACTCAACTAGTTTTCTAACAATGAAATTCACTTTATTACCAAATTAAGACTGAAGCCAAACCTTTTTTTTTTTTTTTTTTTTTTTTTTTACTTATCAAACTGTAACAGTGGTTTTCAATGACCCAATCAAAGAAGAGTTATACATGACACACACAGAAATCGGGGAATTTCCCTTTATCAGACAACAAATATGAGGTATTTTGCCAGGAGCAATGAATGCATGGGACTCCTAACAAGGCATCTAATTTTGTCCTCATACTTTCCAGTACTTTCCAGGTAGTATCCTTCACAGGGTGATCAAAAGAGAAATGGATTAGAGACTATGTGTACTACCTCCTCCTGCAGCCATCAGAAAAGCATTGATACATTTTTTTTTTTTTTTTTTAAAGTTAGGGTCTCAGGCTGGCCTCGAACTCATTGTGAACCTCCTACCTCTGCCTCCCAAGTGCTGGGATTAAAGGTGTGTGCCACCATGCCCAACTATTGATACATTTTTAAAGAATTGTATGATCGCTTATATGTGATGAAAATATTGTTTGCATTTAGTAAAACAAAAACATAAAATTATACAGTCTCATTGAGTACCTTTTTAATTAATGAAATTTAAATGGATTAAAATGCTTTCAGAGTACACTGAATATTTAATAACTTTATTAACAGATACAATTCAAACACATTTATAAAAATCACATTTTTACAAAGTTTTCTCATTTTAAAATAAAAAAATTGCTATACATCTAATAATTTTGAAATTGAATCATATTAAAAGCTGTTCTTTTAAATTTTAATTTAATTTTTTGTGTGTTTGTTTGTTTTGAGGTAGGGTTTCACTGCAGCTCAGATGGACATGGAATTCTCTAAGTAGTCTCAGAGTGACTGCAAACTCATGGTCATCCTCCTACCTCTGCTTCACCAACAAGTTATTCTTTCATTACCAAAAATTGCACAAGTACCAGACTCAAAATATGGAATCAATTAAAAAGTTTATCAGAAGATCTTATTCTTGCCCTAATATTTCAAAGATATTTAAAACATACATTTTTCATTTCTTATTGAATGCTAGTAAAAATTTCCATTTATTTGTCACTACATAGGGCTGGCATCCCAGGTTTCTAGTAAATATTGTAATGCAAAACCCCATCCAGAAGGAATTGAATTCTCTGTGATTGCCATCTTAGGATTCTTAATAATTTTAATGTTGAATCCTTGCTTTCCATGTGTCATAGTCAGCTCCATGCTGCTGGGATGAATGTCCACGCCAGACACACTTTAAAGGTGGAATGGGATTCATTGGAAGCTTACAGATCCAGGGGAAATTCCCTAATGATGGAAGAAGCTGGCCCCCTTTCACAGGTCCACACAGAGGAGAAATCTCCACCAGCACAACCAAAAGAAAGCATACACCCGGAACCGCACGCTGAGCTCAAGCATTCTGTACACCTCTAGGGTGAAATTCAGACCTTCTTAAAGTAACACCTACACCTTAGTCTGGACCCCAGGATGACACTTCTTGTAAGCCAGGTGGCTAGCAATCCAAGCTACAGCTTTCATAAAATATTTGAGTCTAGTGATTTCCAGGTCAGCCTGCACTTGAGTGAGACCCTACCTCGAAAAAAAAAAAAAAAAAAATTGAGTCTGTTAGGGGGCATAAATTCAGACTACCACACAATGTGATGTCAGACAGAGCAACAACACTAGTGCCTGGGTTTGCAGCCTTAGACTCACATAGCCGTACTTCCTCCCTGCCTTCAATTACCTGTATTCCTAATGTGGTCCTCTAGTCCTTCACTCCATCTCTCCAGTTCTCACTCATATTTTTTAAAGGGAATGGAACTGTTAGTAGATGCCTATGAGTATATTGTCCCATGCAAAATGTCCAGAACCAAAGTAAATTGTTCACAATAATTAGGTTAAACACTCCAGCCAGAGAAGTAACATTTGCCATTGGCCAGTAGTACAAGCACACTGAAATCAATGAATGGTTCTCTTAAGTTCATGTTGAATGTTATACTGTTGCTTTCTCTGTTTTAGGTGCTTTCCCCTTAAGAATTAAGTCCTCTAAACCTGTAAGATTAGATAACCAAGCACAAAAACCAAATCTTAAACCTGTATTATCTACTGATTATTGATGGAGAAGCCAAACTGCCAAATCTTAGTTCCTGGGAAAGCCTACTTTGATCTGTAGATAAGAACAAGGTGTAACATTATGATCTAGACATTCTTTCATCCTGCCTGTTCAAGAGAGCCCCTCTCTCCTCATCAATCAAAACATCTGGAGCCATAAAATCCATTTGGAGAATAAAATGGATGAATAATAATAAATTATCTACTGTTTGTTTCAGGTTTAGCCTCCCTCGAGCCTCTGTTGAACATCATCACTAGTGCCATAAATGAGAAGTCTTCAACATACCATTTAAGTACATGCAAATACATAGCAAGCCAGTTTGATATTATGTAGGTAAACACATTTGTTCATTCTTTTCCTTTTTGAACATTATTTAATTTATGAAAAATGCTTGTATTTCTTCCAGTATTTTTTTTTTTACTGCAGTTATACAAAGTAAAAAGTTATTTGTTTTTATTTACCCGAACTCACCTTTAAATTTAACAAATTGTGTGTGCATCTGTGGATATGTTCATGTGTATGCAGGTACACCTTTGTGTGCAGGTGCTTGTGCATGTGTGTGCATGTGTGATCATGCATGTGGACACTGAATAACAGTGTTGAGTGCTATTCTTCACATGTTATCCAGCTTTATTAAGATGGAGTCTTTCACTGGCCCCAAAGTCCCCAAGATTGACTAGGCACAAAGCCCTAATAATCCACCTGTCTTTCAGTATAGTGGCATGACCCTGTGTATGCTTTCTTTTTCTTCTTCTTCCTTTTAACATAGGATCTTGGGATTGAACTCAGGTCATTATGTTGGTAAGGTAAACCCTTTTCAACTGAGCCATCTCCTAAGCTCTAAATATCACTTTAATGGGACATTTTTACTAAATTTACATTATAGGATTGAAGTATATTTTTTCACCCTTGAAACATAATTTCTTCATTGCCTGTATTCAATGGCTTTATTTAGAACATTACACTTGAGTTTTGATTTTTAGGTAATATTTCTTCCTATATTTCTTTTGAACTTTTGTCTTTATCATCATATTTAAAATGTTTAATAATTTAATACGACATCTAATATGTTTCAGATGATTAATAAGAACTGTTATACCTCTGAGTTATTGTTCATAGTTTTAGCACATTCTCCATCATAATTTTTACAAGTTTTATTTCACAATTCTCTACTTGTCTTCTAAAATTGGAGTTATAAATATGTTAAATATTTTTACTATTTCCCACATGTCTAATCTATTCCTGCTATTTTCTCTCAATTTGAATACATTCTGTTCATATTATTTCCAGTTCACAAATCCTCTGAAGGACCCAGACTTCTGTTAAATCTATCTACTGAGTTTTTAACATGGCTAATATATTTTACAACACCATTTTTAATTTAACAGCTAAATTGATTTTAACTTCTTGTGAAGTTGCCCATTTTAATCTGTTTTACTGTATTACTCATAGTTATTTAAATATCATGCACAATATATCTGAATTACTGATAGCTACTTATTTTGCTTATTTCTAATATCTACTTCTTAATTAACTTATTAAATATATAATTTTGTAATCTAAAGTCTGTTTTATGAAATAAATACATTTTTTTAATTTTTTAAATTATTTTTTATTTATTTTTGGAGAGAAACACAGAGAGAGACAGACAGAGAGTGAGAGGGAGAGGGAGACAGATAGACATGGGTGCGCCAGCAGTCTCTCAGCTGCTGTGAATGAAATCCAGATGTGTGCGCCCCCTTGTGGTCAAGTGCAGCATTGCGCCCTTGTGTCACTTTTCATCTGGCTAAATGTGGGACCTGGAGATTGGAACCACTGGAGATTGGAACCAGCATTCTTAGGCTTAGGAGGGAGGCGCCTTAACCACTAAGCCATCTCTCCAGCCCGAAATAAATACATTTTTATACTATAAGCTATTGTTAGTTCTTGTAGATAAAGCTATCTCCTAGGAATTTGAACATCAGTGTTGATGTTTTATTTTTAAGTCTGATCTGTAACACCAGCATGTGGGTGTATATACTGGCCCATAGAGTACTCATGAGTTCAAGTAACTGAGTCACTCAGAAACCTGTGCAACAGAGAATTAAGACTCAAATTCAAAACTATTAAAATGCATGTTTCCTAGGCACCTAAATCTTATCACTCAATCAAAATGAGTACTTATTACCAAAATCTTAAATGAATAGAAGGGCAGAATTTAGAGCATTGCATAAATAATGAAGTGATCTGTCAAATATAAATTACTCACTGCTCTGCAAATCTTCCATAAATCTTCATCTTGGGGCTCATTACACGATATTCTTGGGGCTGGGGGGGAATCGCTTAGCAGTTTACCTGCAAAGCCAAAGGACCTTAGTTTGATTCCCCAATACCCATGCAAAACAGATGCACAAGGTATTGCATGTGTATGGAGTTTGTTTGCAGTGGCTGGAGGCTCTGGCGTGCCCTTCACTCCCTTTCTCTCTGTTTTCTTCTTTCCCTTTCTTGCTCTCTCTCTCATACACACACTGCATATATTCTTATTTTCATCAAATGAATCTATTGGAGGGTTATATTTTCTAAAACCAATTCTTCATTTAGGTATATAACTTTTAAGAGACAAGTATCCAAAGTGCTTAACCTGTCCTCTACAGATATGGGCATGATTTATCTAAGTGAATTTTCACAGCATTCCTTTGCTGTTGGGCTCAGGAGTCTTGGTATTTACTGCTTAATTTGTTCTAACATTGTTCCCTCACAAATAGGATTAAAAACCAACTACTTTTGATTTCAAACATTTTTACATTAAGGACAGAGAATGCATATACACTGAAATGCAATTCGGCTCATCATTAGCATTTTACAATGAGATGCTGTATTTGTTACAGTTGTTGGATAAGGTAGATTTATTATTGTCAGTAAATCTCTTACAGTACTTACTTTTCCCACTTTCTACCTAACACCCTCTTTGTGATGCAGGACCCTGCCCAGGTTATCACAGTACCTTTCCTTGCCAGGGCTTCTTAGGCTTATCTTGGCTGTGGTAGTTTTGAAAACTTTTCCTGTTTTTGATGACTCTGACAGGTATGAATATGACTAGCTGGAGAGTATTATTGAGTGTCCGACTGTTGAGAATTGTCTGATGTTTTCCTCTTCAGTAAGTTGGGGATATAATGTAGAAGAAAACTTCAGGCATGAACTCTGTTTCATCATACCACAGGAAAAAAAATCTATTTATCTGCATCACCACTCTTGTCAGTCTCCATCATCTGCCTGTCATATTCCTTGTCAGTTTCTCTACTATAAAGCCACTTTCTTTACTCACATTTCTGTATTATACTATTTAGATTGAATTCCTTATGTGAAGTTCACAGTTCACAATAATAGTAGTCTATTTACCATTTAATAGAGAATTTTTTCAATTCTTTTTTGTTTCTTAAATTTGTATCAATCTATAGCTAATAGTCACTCAATGCATCATTATAATTAATTATAATTTGTCTTTCAGGTCAACTAAGAATAATATAAAATAATTTCTTTATTCGGGAAAAGCACAAACTACCAAGGCAGGCTCACAAGAGGAGCACAGGCCACCTGAGTTCCTCAGGTAGTGGGCTTTATAGGGCTTCCAGTTGGGGGAAGGAAAGGAAGAGCTGAGGGGAGATCTAAGATAGCCAAGGTGTGACATCAGAACTGTGACCAGGTTATTTACAAAATAAAGGGGCAGGACACCATGACCTGGTGGCATTTCAGGCAAGGAGGGGATAATGGCTGGGTGGGTTTCTTGAAAAATGTGGATAATCCACTTCCTTATGTCTCTGTGGCCATCCTGTTGTCCTTGGTGACTCTGTATTGGGACCTGTCAGACTTAACATTCCAGCCTTTTGTTAATGATAAGATACAGAAGTTATTATTATTATTATTATTATTATTATTATTATTTTGCTGATCTCAGGGGCCATGAGTTCTTATGGGAGAGCCTGGATAATGCAGTGGATCAGGTCTCCCTTCAGGGCAGGTGATGAGGAGGCAGTTCCATGGTGGTTAGAGGTGGTCGAGAAGTGAGATCGATAGTGAGTACCCTCTGCCAGCACCAGTGAAGCATGCTGTTATGACCTGGTCCTGAAGAAAACAGAGACTTCTCTGTACCATCTCTGTATTGAGCTGGCTTTGGGGCAGTTGCTGGTGACATCTATTATAGAAAAGGTGAGGGAGATAGGCTTTGCACACCCCGTGACAAGACAGAAGGAAGAATTAAGGAGCTTGTTATGACATCACAACACAAGGCATAAGGGGAGGATGAGCACTCAGAGGCAAAGGATAGGGGGCTTAGGGCAAGAGAGAGCAGGCCGAGGGGCATCAGTGTATTTGAGAGGAGCATTTGGGGATCAGGGTAGGTGAAGTTAATCAGGGACAGGCAGAGGAAGAGGGCAGAAGTTAATGTTAGAGTTTAGTATTGTAAGTCAGCATCAGATAGGGGAGTCTATTAGTCTACTGTAGTTATATTTTGTAGTTATAATTTTCTTACTGGGTGATTAAGACCATGTAGGCTGCCAGAATTAACTTTATATTGTGGAGGTCAATAATGGTGCTGTGGGAAAAACTTTTAGGGACCTGTGAGGAGTTCTGTGACTCTCAGCATTGTCATGTGCTAGGATAACTCAAGGCTGTGCTGACTAAGTGGTCCTCCATCCTTTGGGATGCCTGGAGAACTGATTTTTCTCAGATGTGACTCTCCTGTTGCAGATACACTGACTTAGACTTTATCTCTGGGTCTCCATATCCTCTCTGTTCAAGAAGATAAGCACCTTACCAGAAGCCAGAAGTTAGCATTGTCCCATCATCTCCTGTGGCCTTCTGACTGGGAGCAGGAACCAAAATATTGGTTATCCTTTTAACTCCAATGTTTCCAATTGGTTTTGGCTTCTACATGTGGTTATTAATCACTTAGAGAGATTGTACATATCTGAGTAGTAAAACAGATTAGTTAAAAGGTGTAAAATATATCTGGTTAGCAAAGCAGATCTGGTTAGAGAGTGATACAATAGTTTAAAATCATTTTGATCAATATTTAAGTCTAGTTGTCAGGTGACAATATGATCTGTAAGGACAGTGGAGGAGAAAAGCAAGAAAGGACACCTAGAGAAAGACACAGTAGTTTAAAATCGTTTGTTTAATATTTAAGTTTTGTTGTCAGGTGACAGGTAAGCTATATCTGGGACCTAGAAAGCATGTATATTCTATCTTTACTTAAGTATCTGTCAGTTATAAGTATAGGCAGAACATTTTAATAGCCCTGAAAACCATATTTTATCAATTATTTTATCAATAACTTTCAGGCAATTGATTTAATCTAGAAATTGTATGCCACAGAAAAGACAGTATAAAAACTAGATGGTATAGCCAATTTTTGCTGTTGAATGTCCTCCAGTAGGAGCACTAAAAGTAATTAAAATCATAGGCAAAAATTCTCCTACTCTTAAAGAGTTTTAAAATGGCAAGATCAGAAGGCTGCCTTGTAGCTTGAGGGAAGTCCAAAACCCTCCCTGGGATTTAGAAAAAAAAAAATCTTTCTTAGCTGCCCTGGCTTGCAGAGCCTGGGGCCTGCAAGCACATGAAATCTCAAGATCCTGGCCTCAATAGCATATTGGGTGAATGCTAAATTGCTCTGAATAGGTGGGGACTTATTATAAGAATTTGCAACTGTTTTAAGTTTACCTTATCTCTCTATGTTTCTGTGGGACTACTAACAGACAAACAGCCTCAAAATTTATGTTTAAATTTAGACATGCTCGATACTGAATTTGTAAGAAATTTTCTAATAATGTTCAAATCTGCTTTTATATTAAAAAAGTGTTTCCAGAAAGTTATAAGAAACAAAGTTACAAAATCAAACAAATGATAAAACCTATATTTTTATTCTATATAAATACTATTGTCAAATCTGGTCTACTCTTTTTATAAAAAAAGTTATTTCAAAGGACTTTTATTAAAGTCTTATGGTAAGGACAATGAAAGCTTTTGCTGATAGTTACGAGATGAACTGACTAAAAAAAGATAAACTGCAGAGAAAACTTTAAATGTTGGAAATGTTTGATGAAAAAGATTGTTACAGAGTAGTTACATAGCTTGTAAAGTAAAGTATGTGGATGAAACTATGAGTAACCTTGAACAAAAGGTTAAAGACACTTAATCAGATTACAGACTTCTTGAGTTATAAAATGACTATTAGCCTAGGGTTTACATCAGACTAACAAAGTGTGGTCCTGGCTGATAGCAGGTTTTCAGTAGCAGGCATGTATTCCCTCCTATAGAGTGGGCCTTCAGTCCAAGTAGTTAGCAGCTGGTTTCCCCCAGAGCAGACATGCCACTATTGCACCCGTTCAGTCATTTTGCCTGCCTGGCCAAACTTGAGGCTTCCATTTTCCACTATTTTCACTGCTGGTGACTCCTGTCTCCCATAGTCTTTATAGGATTTTTATGGTGCATATTTTGGGTTCTGCTCTATTTTTGTTTACAAGTTTGGGTTATATGACATCTTTTCTATATTTCACATGTTCTTTCACAAGATGCTTCTGAATTTATTCATATGTGTACCATATATATATATGGTACATATATGGTATATACCATATATATATATGGTAGCAAATAGGAGCTTATCCATGAAAAAAAAATCACTGTTTGACTTACACAAACCATTCAAGCTGGATAACCACCAGAGTAAGAACTGATCACAAATAACAGTCTCTGATGGGAATAGAAAACTAGTTTACTATTTAGAGGGAATGTAACTACAGCTCAGTACAGTTGGGTGTTTCTGGGTTGCCCAACAAGTTGCCGGGTTCATTGTTTAGGAAAAGTGTGTTTAATTCTCAAGCCAAGCAGTGTGCCAGATGTGTAAACTATTCCTATGCCTGACTGATTCAGAAGGCTTTTATCAATGTAAGACAGCCGCTGTAAGCCTACTTATAGTTGTATAACTCTGTTAAATAGACTCTCTGTGCAAGTTCATCTGTGTTTGACTTTCCTTCACATCTCTCAGAGGGTAAGTACATGAATGAGACAACCCAACTCCACCATTCTCCTCTTCCAGACAAAAGTACAAGTCTGCGTCATTGGTTAAGTGACTGTCATAACAGAAGTGATGGTATTCTTGTCAAAGCAGGCACAGGAGCATTTCTAGTCATGGCCATTAAAGGACAGAGAAGGAACTGGTACATTTCGATTGAAAGACACTTAACCTCTCTCGAGCTTTCATTTGTTACAACAAGCAAAGAAATTTATCTTTTAGTTTAGGGCAGAGGGTTTTGCCATGAGAATAATATTTGTGACCCTTTCACCCAGGTATCAATCTATCCTTCTTTTCTAATCTACTTAAAATTTACTAGTCAAGGGTCAAAATTTAATACAATGACAAATCTGTCCTTATAGAAAGGAAAAGGTGTTAGTGACCTTTTATATTTACAACCTAGCCCTATAAACATTGATTGCTCTACTTAACATAGAAACAGGACAAAATGATGTATCTGTGGCCACCAGCACATCTATTTCCTAATCGGTATTAATGCCTTTCAATCTCCTAAACAATTAGATTTTCTTTTGGCTAATTAACTTTTATAGAGCCCCATAATATCATCCTATGGGAAAGATTATAGGCATATATATATCAAATGGCATGAGATGACAGGAGGAAAAACCGAGGCATGTTGACTTCGGCTCTTATATACTCAATTACTTTTATATTTATACTTTGATATATTCATTTATATAATTGGATAAGACATAGAGGGTTAAAATGTAACAAAGTAACATTGCCCCTACCATGGACATAAATATTCTCCCTCAAGGCACCCATTAATTTAGTTAAGTTAGGATTCATGTGTTCCTGTTTTCACCATACTGAAATGTTCTTTCTCACCAGCTGGTTATCAGTTATTTTTCATCTAACATGAGATCATTTTGTAACTTGCTGGATGAACTAAAATTGCAGTGCATTAAAACAGCCCAAAACATCTTATTGAAATAGATTCTTTCATTATAAGACAGTAAAATATATGAAATATATGACAGAGGACTATAGAATAACCAAGATTCTACTTTTTTTTTTCTGTCTTGGTAGTAATGACTTTTCAATTTTGCTGTGTACAGTAAACAGTATATAGGAGGGAACTCCTCCAAATAACTCAGTTTCCCCCCAGTGGATATTTTCTATGTACTATTAAATTTGCATCATGTGACATAAGCACTGTCTGATAATTTAAGGCCAAACAGGTAAACTTACTTTAGGATATTTGCACACCATGGTACATCTGTGCACCTGCACTGAACTTCTCAGACCTCGTGTGATAATAGAATCATTGTTTGTCAACTGTGAATAGACATCCTGTAAAGAGACCCCAGATGAGAGGCAGGTGAGGGGCAGATGAGGCATGATGCCTAGCAGGTTGACAATGTTTTCCTCCCTGAGATAGGAACATGGTCCTACTATATTTGGAGGAGGAGATGATGTTGTGGTTCCATTTCTTGCATCTGTGTTAATGAAATACAATAGCTTTCATTTCTTTGCATTTTAATTTCCTTTTGTGATTTTACTAACAATTTCTCAATCTTGTAAATAAATCAAGAGTGATTCCTACTTTACTATTCCCTGGATTAGATTTGTATCATTTTTTTTTTTTTTTTTTACATTTTATTTATTTATTTGTAAGGTGAGAGAGAGAGAAAGGGAATGGATATGTGAGGGCTTCTAGTCACTGCAAACAAACTCCATATGCATGTACCTCTTTGTGCATATGACTTTATGTGGGTACTGGGGTGTTGAACTACAGTTTTTAGGCCTTTAAGCTAAGCTTAACAGCTGAGGTATCTCTCCAGCCTGATTTGTATCATGGTTTAAATGTGAAGATGTTCCTAATGAACATATTTGGACCTGGAGATTTTTTTTGTTATGTTATTGTTGTTGTTGTGTGTGTTAAACTAATCACACACACACACCTATTCTTGTTTTAATCATTTCACATTGTGCTATCAAGGTTGCTCTCTCAATCTCAAATTTGTGGTCTCAAATGTTCCTCTGTCTTTAGCCTTCTATTTTCAGGGATTACAGAGACTTGCAACCAAAGTTGGCTAAATCCATTTGTATGAATAGGATATTTTTACAGAATTATTTTTATCTCATGAAAATAGGAGAAAATATTGTAATAGATGTGGAAATAACTCAAATATCCCTTCAAATGGTGAACTGATAACTGTGGTATATTCATTCATCCAATGGAAATTTGCTAAGAAATAAAACAGGAACAAGTCATAGATATTTAGATGTAAATGGAGGATTTTCAATTGCTGTATGCAAATGAAAGCATGCATATTCAAGGTACAGTATGATTTTATTTATATACCATTCTTTAAAAGATAAAACTGAGCCAGGTGTGGTGGCACACACCTTTAATCCCAGCACTTGGGAGGCAGAGGTAGGATGATCGCCATGAGTTCGAGGCCATCCTGAGACTACATAGTGAATTCCAGGTCAGCCTGGGCTAGAGTGAAACCCTACCTCAAAAAACCAAAAAGAAAAAGAAAAAGATAAAACTATGGAGCCAGTGATTTTAAAGCTGTTAAGGTTAGGTTATGTTGGAAGACAAAAACTAAGAAGCTAAAAACATATATGTGGTGATTTAACATTGACTAAGTCACTGTAAACAGTAACCTGTGCAAGGGTATATTTGTTATATATTATATATCAATATTTTCAAGAAGGAGATATTAAAAATAAGACAAAAACCTATTCCTTCTTAATGTTTACTTATAAACTATGGTGTCTGACAAGATATTTCCTTTTCATTGTTTTTGATCAGTTATTATTGAAACTCTCTTCTTTCCATAATTTATGTTACTTGTATCTATGGCATATAAATATTATGAAGACAATGATGCTTACAGGAAAGCACAGTATCTGAGTTTAATCTGATCCAATTGGAAATTTGATAAAGTTGAAACAACAGGTTTGGTTCAGCTAACTTTCAAGTCATATAATATTTCAAAACTCAGAGGAAAGCTGAGGAGTACTTAGATAACTAGTCAGGAGAGAGGGTCAAAGAAGGATCACCTTGCCTGCCTGCTTCAACAGAACCAGATATCAGCTTCTGATCTCATCTATCCAATCAGTTCTCATACCCTCGCCCAGACCAATCAGCTTTCCCTCAGGCTCACCTGAACCTGAAGATAAAGCCCACCACAATAAGATTATAAACAGATCCTGACCGGATGGGCAAGGCCTCCTTTGGGCTTTTCACCTTTTCTGAACTTCCAGGTTTCTGCATTGGTAAGCCCCCCTCATCTCCACCCTGCTAGGCTGCAATGGGGGGTGACCCGGGTTTCTACACGCAGGTGGGCTACCTATCCTTCCTGCCTTCCACATGGCAGGGATGCTCTGCATTTCTCTTTTGCTTTCTAAACCAAATTTAAAGTCTTTTTTTTTTTTTAAAGCAACATCCTCTGGTCTATGTATTTAATTCTTAAATTCCTAAGACAAGAATCCAGGGTATCCTAAATTTTTTAGTGTGGGCATATTGGTGTGTTGGCAAGAAACCCCACATCTCCCATTACAATCAGATGTGGTCATGTACACATGAAATACAAGCATTTGGGGGAGTTTGAGGCCAGCCTATATAGTGTCATGCCATATCTGAAAGAAAAATGAATTTAAAAATCCCCAAATGGTAATGTTCTAGTCATTAAGCTGATTCCTACATCACTTCTAACACAATTTTACTCTCTGTGGTGAGTGCCACCCCCGTCCCATGCAGTGTGTGCCAGTCCAACTTTGAGCTTTGTAACTAGCCATGGTAGGGAAAGTTCAGATTTTGAAAGTGAATATTAACAATGTACACACTTGTCATTTAGGAAAAAAGGTGTCCATTTTAAAGGTACAAGCATTAGGATGTAGAGTAACTTCACTCTTATCCTGTTTCTCTCTGTATCACTCCCTCTTCTCTTTTTCTCTTGCATATTGCCTATATTTTTTCTTCCTTCTTTTCCCTTGGCACTGACCTGTAACTCCCAATACCAGCATGTGGTTAATATCCACAAGTAGTTGTCAGAGTACTTGATAACTCACCTAAGGTTATTGGTAAGACCCTATTGCTGAAGACACCATATGCTGTTCGAATGGGACATGGAGAGACCTGGATGGAATTTGGAAGAGAGTCAGTCCCCAGACAGTTAGCTTGTCTAGTGGCAGAAGGTGCTAAATAAGTGACTGGGGGAAAACGAACAACATCTGTCTAAGCAACTCATGGTCTAAGCTACTCAGAGGCAAACAACCTGACGTGATGCTCACACAAGTGCAGCAGTGGCAGACGGCCATGGTGGGTTATGTTACCAACTGCTCTAGATTTGGCTAATGGAACCACTTAGTGTAATGGAACCCATACCTGGAAATGGGAAACAAGTCAGAACCATACCCAAAAATGAGCCCACTCTCCAAATCAAGCTCCCACCAACAGTGGGATACAAGAAGGCCAACACCTATTAAATTCTCCCTAAAAAAATAATTGTTATCCAAGTATCTTGCACTGACCTCACTCTCTGTTGGAGAATCTGCTTCTCTCTTTCAGATGGACGTATATCTAGAGGAGAGAATCAGCCATCACACCACATCACGGCACCAGATGAAGCCATTGAGTAATAGGGAAAATGAACAAGAGTGCTGCTTTCTTGGTCAACCTGGTACCAACACAAGGAAAAAGGAGATAGACACAAAGGAATCTCAACCCCTACCAAATCAGATATCCAGTGACACAGAGACTCACAAAACCTTGTCACTGAAATACACCTAAAATGAACCCAACATGGCTCAGGGAAACTTGTGGAAGAGGGGAGGAAAGATTGTTAGAGCCATGACTTGGGTCATTATACACAGAGTCATTGCCTGTCCCGCATAACTGATGGCTACCCACATAGGGCAAGACCCATATAACCCATGAGGGGAGGACAGGGAGAAGGCGAACGATGGTACCATCATGGCTGTATATATACATAACTAATAAAAATATATTTTTAAAAGTTCTGTTTAAATAATAATAGACCCATTGAAAATGTTAAGAAAGAGCTACCAGAATGGAATAGGACATTTTTTATGGTAGTATTTTCCATCTCACATCATATAAAGGACAGGAATATTTCTGAAGTTTTCTTCATCTAATGGTATGTTGTTTTAAAATGATTTCTATTAGACTTAACCATTTTGAAATGTCCCATTGAAAAGAATGTATTGTAAAACAAAATCTAATTAAAGAGTAATATATGGCAAAAAAAAAAAATCCACAGAACCCCTCCCACACACACAAAGTAAGTATCAGAAATATTTGGTGTGACATGGAAACCTTGCAACTAACTTCATATTGACAATGATAAAAATCAAACCCCAAATCAAATGAATAGTTAGGAAAGCTGAGTAGGAGACTGAATGCTAACCAAGATACCTTTCAAAGACCAATCATAAGAGAGAACTATAATCAGAATGACACTAGATAATTTGGACAGCTGATTTTAAGAACTCTTTCTATGTTTATACATGGAATGTAAATATTATACAGCAACACAAATAAGATGCATCTATTGTTTTGATACAAGTATGCAATTCACAATACTTAAATCAGGTTTAATTTATCTATCTTGTGAAACATTTATTATTATAGTGTATTTTGTTAATTCTTCATTTTAGTGTTTTGAAATTTACAGAAATTATGTTATTAGCTATAATCACCCTCTTTTGCAACTGCACACAGGGGAATTTTTACTCCCATCTAGTGCATGCTTTATATGCCAATCAACCTTTCCTATCTCACCCTCTGGTACCCAGCATTCTACCCTAAACTAAGCCTGAGAATCTTAGACACTGGTTTTCTGGAAATCTTCTTATGAAAGTAGTTCATTTATTTTGAAAGAACAAGTTTCCCTTAACTGAAAGCCACTCGAGGTTTGCATGTGAAGTAGTTTTACTAATGACACCTGCCCTCGTCCTATCCCTGATTGACTCCAGAATTAAATCGCATTGTTCTTAGTTTCACTGTGCTCAATTTCAGCAGAGGGAAAAAAAAATAAGATAAACAGTCCTTCACAAAATAAATAAGTTAAAATCCAGAGGAATTTCAAGATATTACTGATAGATTTGGGATAAATTTCATGAACAGAAGGGGAATGCTTTCTTAAGAATATGATTCCAGAGGAGAACTTATGGTTAGATGGGGGAAGTGATTACTTACCTAAGTATGTTTGGACATAACACAGGATTTAACTTTCAACACCTCTACGCACTGTCACTTGTTTTCTTATTTTAGCAAAAATCTCCACTATCATCCCCACACAGTTTTCAATATGCCAGTCACAGTTCCCTTTATTCAAGTTTCTAAATAATGAGATAGACCAATATTTCCCAAATACAAATCATACTGTGATACCATCTCTTCCATTCTCCTACTGTAAGTCCTCTATTGGATTTTTACTTCCTTCACTTGGAATTTCGCTGCTCACCTCATTAATGATAGCTGCTTTGTAATGAAGACTTCATCTGTGCTAAGTACTAAAGTCTCAATTCTCTAACCTTAACTAAGTAAAAAGCTTCCTATTTTATCACAAGCATTCATCACTCAGAATTTTAGCATTGCTTTTAGCATTTCAATATTGTTTTCTTCTTTTTTGTTTCCTCACAAAATTTCCCAACTTCTTTGACAAGCTGGATGGCCAAGTCTTTCGTGATGAGATACTCCTTCCTATAATTATGTTCCATTACCTGACTCTAAACATCCTATCAGATTTCCAGGAGCTCCGCCTGCTGGCTTTAGAGAAACACGTTTAGGGCTGGAGAACTGGCTTAGCGGTTAAGCACTTTGCCTGTGAAGCCTAAGGACCCTGGTTTAAGGCTTGATTCCCCAGTACCCATGTAAGCCAGATGCACAAGGTGGCGCATACATCGGGAGTTTGTTTGCAGTGTCTGGATGCGCTGGTGTGCCCATTCTCTCTCTCGCTTTCTCTCTCTCTCTCTCTCTCTCCCTTCCTCTTTCTTTCTGTCTGTTGCTCTCAAATACATAAAAAATTAAAAAAATTAAAATAAAAGAAACAAATGTTCATGCTATGGAAAGAGAATATGGCATGGACAACTCCTAAATAACAACTAGGAAAAAAAGGACCTTAGTTCTATAACCAAAATAAAGCAAATGCTATTGCAAATGCTGTGTGAAGGAAATGAACCCTGAACTTCAGAGCAGATTGTAGTCTCTTCTGACTGAATTCAACTGGCAAGACTCTGGGAGCAAGAAACTCATCAACCCTGCATGTTGGGTTGCTACCCATAATAAAAGTGCATGCTTCTCAGATGTTAGGGATGTGGTCATGTCATGACACAAGAGAAAAAATGTCCACTGTTCTTTATATCCATCAGTACCACTAGGAAAATCACTAATGGCATAGTACCTAATTTCTGCATTTCTTAACTAAAGGTAGAAAAATGTGGAGACATTGAATGTGTCTCTTCCTTTTTCTAAAGCAACCTAATTTCAGTACTGTCTGTTTGATATTTAGTGTCCATCATATCGAAGGGTCAATGCTTTACTTTGCTTCACTACTTACATACAGTACTGTCTATAGCTAATGAATCACCACCATTTATCAGCAATTAGTACAAGCTTACAATAGAACAGAAAGAAACCTACAGGGATTAGAGAGGAGAACTTCACTTTTTGACCTTTCAAGGTTTGTTGAAAAGGCAAGCTTGGAATTTGTGTGCTCCTGAAATGTTTTTTAAGCAGAGTTCTTAATTTGAATAGTAGAAATTCGTATTTGCATAGTAATTTGAACATTAATCTTCACAATACAATTGTGAGAAGCCATAGAATGTACTATTATCTTTATATTTCATCTATTTAAATTCACCAAGGTTATTTAAAAGACACTAGTAAGTCTGGTTCTGGAATCAATTCTTTTAAATATGCCATCACTGTGCACATTACTCATCTACACTTTTATTTAAAAATATGATTTTCTTTTGAATTTCAACTTTATAATATTCTTAAAATTCTTAATAAGTATGTGTTTCTTTTAATAGGCTTATTATTTCCTCAAATGAAATATATTAGAGTTGAAAGATGTTCACATTCTCCATGTCTATATTTAAGATTCCACCTGTGATACTATACTTTCTTTCATTACATATCTGAGGATTTGCAATCTAATAGAATTTTGTATTATTTTTGAAACATTTCAAACCATATTTCAGATGTTATTTTTTAATGAGAGAGGAAGAGAAAGAGATAATGAAAGTGCTAGGGCCTCTAGCCACTGCAAATGTACTCCAGATGCTTTTTTTTTTCAATAATTTATTTTTTATTTATATTATTCTAAATTTTTTTTTGAGAGAGAGACAGAGAGAAAGACAGAGGAAGACAGATAGAGATGGGAGCGCCAGTAGCCTCTCAGCTGCTGTGAACGAAATCCAGATGCGTGCACCCCCTTTTGGTCAGGTGCTGCATTGCGCCCTTGCGTCACTTTGCATCTGGCTAAACGTGGGACCTGGAGATTGGAACTGCTAGAGATTGGAACCAGCGTTCTTAGACTTAGGAGGCAGGCGCCTTAACCACTAAGCCATCTCTCCAGGCCTCCAGATGCTTTTGCCACCATGTGCATCTGGCTTACATGTGTTCTGGGGCATAGAACCTGGGGCCTTGGGCTTCCCAGGCAAGTGCCTTAACTGCGCAGCCATCTTACTAGTTCAAAATTCTCTCTCTCTCTCTCTCTCTCTCTCTCTGACTCTCTCTCTCTCTCTCTCTCTCTCTATATATATATATATATATATATATATATGCAATCAAATGTAAAGATCTTAAATGTATATTGTCTCACTTTTGACAAAGTCATGTGTAGTTTTGAGATACCCAGTACACACCAATGATTTTTTTCAAATGATATTAGTATTTTTAACAATAACACATATACAAAAAAACCCTACTTAAAGTATTTGCTCAAAGTAAAACTTGTTTAACTTATCAGTTATGATTGTACACTGGAACCTCTGTAACACGCTTTCCCAGACATGCTTACCCTGAGGCACTGCACTTTACAGAGCTTCCTGCCCGCCACATCGCACTCTTGCTGCCTTGTTTCTTTTACTACTGATCAACCTGCTGCCCAGAGAAATCAAAACCCTTTGCCAGAAGGCAAGTGAGTCTGAAGTTCTCAATGACCCTCCTGTGTGAGGGCTGAATAAAGAGAACTCTTTGTGAGTTCCTCTCTGTGGGGCTACAGTTCAGGTCACTTTGAAAAATGGACATAAATCTCTTTGCTTTGGCTCACAAAATGGAATGAAATTATCATGCATTTGATGTAAATTCTACTTCCAATTTACTGAAGTATATGAGTAGATGATTAATAATTGATAGATGACAGGTAGATAGAAGCTAGAATGATGGGTGGATAGATCTATTGACAGATAATAGTCTTATTGTGGCACAATGCTTTTGCCGCTAGGCGGCATTTGTTTTACATCCTCATCACAGACATTATGTGTTCCTTTTCATTCTAATAGATGCTCCCATGTCTGAACGAATACAGGAAGACCACAGCACCACTCCTAAAGCGATGGGAGCATGGTATACATTATTACAAGTACAAGTAATTGTGATAATCCACAAATAAATGTGAAAACACATTAAACCAGGTAGTAAATTTCATCTGTACATGTACATTTGAATCTCGTTCTTCTTCAGCATAGAGGGCCATGAGCATTTATTACACATACACACACACATGCACACACACACACACACACACACACACACACACAAATCTAGTTATTTTAACCACTAAGAGGGATTTAGTACTTATAAGTTAAAGTTCCAGATTCTAGGATAAGCTTCAAAGAATAGTTTTCACAATATATACTGGATACATAGGAGAAAGAATTTACCACACCTAAAATGCTGTGTGAAGGCTTAGAATGCAATAACCCAAAACATGACATTCATAATTAAGACCACAGAAAGAGGTAAGATATTCATTCTGAATGTGTCCCTATTTTCTCTCCTGTGTAGATAAAGGAATATTCTTAACTACCTTACCTGAAAGTAGAACATAAGGTCCCCATTACAGTAGGATTCTGACCTATATCCTAAGGCCAACATAAATCTGATAAAACAGACTTTACTAGGTCTCTCCCACCTCATATTACTACCATTAATCAATGCTCACACTTTGTCCATTCATGCTTTTAGAGCAGTGAAGATTCATCATTGCATCTAAGCATAAATGTGTTTCTTATCTATTTACTAGATCTCTTGGAATTCATTTCTGAAAGCTCCCATGTCACATGGTTGGTATATACTTCTCTTGTTAATCTGTGTTTTGGAACAGAGATGGCAACCACAAAAATAAATGACATTAACTCTTTTCTCCTGTGATTGTCAAATCAATGCTTCTTCACTTCTAGGACTCTGCAGACTAAAGAGTATATCTCCCGTGGAGGGAATAATGAGTCTTAATAAAGGAAAAAATTCTATTGGTTATATTTTTAAAATAAATTTATTTCCAAAAATATAGGACTGGATGGGGGCTAACTACAAACTAGAATGGGGAATATATTTCATAAACTATAATATCTTCTATAAAATAAAAAGAACATTGGATATAACTAATGACTTTGTTACTATAATTACAATTATCTTCTTAAAATCTTCACCATATGTTATGTTTGATCAGAGCAGTTTTCATAGCTTTATAGGTTACTGTGTATTTAAAATTGTAAAAAGCCATAATATATTTTATAAGTAAAATGAAAAAATATCCTTTACCAACAAATTTTCTCATATTGAGTAGCTCATTTTCACACAGTATAAAAGAAATATGAAATTACATTGAAGAACTAGATGATGTGAAATAAAAATGATTGCTTCCTTTGAAGTGGAAAAGTATGCAAATTAAAATGTGAATCCAATAATTTGGCATTACATGAGCTGAACTAGAACACAGAAGGAAAATGATTTCTACTAATTAATAAAAAAGAAAAAGCAATTGCATGAAATGATTGAAGAAAAATGACCATATACTTCCCCAAGAGTTTCATGTACACTATTTGAAATCAGGTCATAAGTTGCATCTCACATTTGTCCTTTCGTTACAGTCAGTTGATGTCACATGGCAGAAACTGAGAACAGAAGGGTTAACCCAATTTCAAGTTTGTCTTTGATGCACTTCCAAATCTCCTCTTGTGGGAAATGAAAGTGAATTGCTCTAAGTGGGTAGAGAGTGGAAATAGATCAGAACAGTCAGCCTGTGTCCTTGGGAAGAGAATGACTTAGCTTATTTCTTCTTTAGAACAATGTGTCTTGGTTGATTGTCTATGTCTGTGTGAAATGCAATGACCTGCATATTTCTGACACAAATTCATCATTCAACAAGTATACTCATCTCCAAAGAAAACTGCTAACATGAGATTATATGTTAATCACAATGCCAAAGGGCTTCAAGTTTGCTGGAGAATATTCCAGTAAATTACTACTTCCTGTTTGAATGGCTCCATTATTTAATACTAGCCCAGGATTTAAATGGTAACAAAATTTGAAACTAATGTATGTGAAATTATAACTAGGAAACACCCAAGAATATTTCTTAGGAAGGAAAATAAGTTTGTTTCTAGAGATGAATTGTTACACATAAATGGGTACTGATTAAGTATGCTTGGATGTGTGTATACTACCCAAATGGTTACAGGAAGTCTTTTACCATCACTTTTCTATCAGCTTCTTATATCTCACATTACATATTGTAGTGCAACCTACTGTCATTCAGGATGGCATCCTGAAATATCACTCTCTACCAACTGCCTATCATCATACTTGCCCACACAAGATGTACTTTGAAAGCATGTGACAACTGAAGCAATAATGCAATGCCAACATTGACTTATTAAAAAGGCTCTAATAACAGGCCTGGAGAGTTTGCTCATTGGTTAAGGTGCTTGCCTTCAGTGCCCAGCAAACTGGGTTCAGTTTCCTAGTACCCACGTAAAACCAGATGCACAAATTGGTGCATGCATCTAGAATTCATTTGCAGTTGCTAGAGGCCTTGAGTCACCCATTCTCTCTCTCTCTCCCCACAAACACCCTTACAAATAAATAAAATATTTTTAAAATTGGAATGTATTCTCTTCTCTTTTTGTATATTGCATTTCTTGCAACCACGAAGTAGGTGAGATAATATCTCAAATTATGCAGCTAATAGATAATAGAGATATATAGCAAAATTGTACTAATGCCTGCTTTGAAACTATAAGAAATGGATGTGTACAGCAATTATTATTTGAAATTATTGCAGAAAGGTAAATAACAGATTTGCATTTACTTCCCAAAAGAAAAAAAAAATATTTACTATGGAGTGTTTTTCACCTGCACTATCAATAGATTATACCTTCTTTTAATCAATACTGCATTTGTTTACATGTCATTAAAGGGAGAAAATAAGTGCAATTCTGACATTGTAGAGCTGTTACCAGAAGTATCAAAAATATTTGAGAGCTATTTATAAATAATGGGCTAAATTCTAAAAGTGAAAAACTTCAGACTACAGATCCAAAATGTTAAAATAGCCTCTTCAGGAAAGGAAGAAAGAAAATCTAAACTCTGCATACTACAATCAGATAGTCAACCCTGATATCACCACTTTGAAAGTAACCATAGAGCTTGAGAGCATGAGGTCCACAGAAGAGACAGTGACAAAAATGACCACTGGCTTTCATAACCTTTGATGCCAGAAGACAAAACAATGGGTAGTTTAAAGTTTATGAGGGAGGAATAAACTTGTCAGAACACTATAGCTAACAGAACAATTGCTACAAAATTATGATACTAGAAATAATAAGGAAAGCTCTTCAAAGATAAAGGAGAAATCACCAAATTAACCTCTGTAAAATAGAATACAGAGTGTTGAACAGAATAAAAGCAAGTAAAATATGTGTTTTCCTTTATTCCATAAATTCATTAAAAACAATAAAAACTAGTAGACTACATATTTAGAAGTAAAAATGTGTGACGTAAAATATTCAAAACATTACTAATTGGAAACATGGCAATATGATGAAGATTAGCACTTAGAAAGGGGTAATTCTACTGAAATGAAGAAAGTCAATGCAAAACTAGCAAACAAAACAGTTTCTTCTTGGAGAACTTGAGAATTCATTGTGTCAATCTATAGTAAATACAGAGACCACCAAGAGCCAAGGACACTTTGCTGCCTTGCCGGGGGAAAAATATCAGGGAAGATTACAATTGATAGAAAATAGGTAAACCAACCAATGCAATGCTCTAGAAATTAATCACATGCATGCCATCAAATAATTGCAATCATAGAGTTGCCAAAGCCATTCAACTAGTAGATGGAATTCTTGAAGTGTATGATGGGATAAGTATAACACTACCAGGAGGAAAATAGCAGCACCAGGATGAGCCTCGTCTTTACCTTCAGCAAACAGAAATATGAACTTGAAACTTTAATTAAATTTTGGGCACTACATAATGTTTTAACATGGCATTATCATAAATCTAATGAAAAGTGTAAATTTGAACTTTTTAAAAATTATAATATCATGATGACCTCTCCATTGAAGTGGATCTTAGAAAGAACACAGGGCATATTAATATTTTATGAAAGAATTTATCAATTGAGTATTGAAAACTTTATGTTTTTCATTATGATATTCTACTGCTAAGAAAATTTTAAGGCAACACATTTTTAGTGTATAACATTTTGTTTCTTTTTGTTTATGTATATTAGAGTTAATTATAACCCTTTAGATATTAGCTACTTTTACCCACTACCCAGTTATTTTTTTATTTTTATTTTTATTTTCCACTGGGTCTCACTCTAGCCCAGGCAGATGTGGAACTCATTCTGTAGCCCATGCTGACTGAAACTCATGAAAATCCTCCCATCTAACCATCCAGACTATTGGGTTTAAAAGAGTGTGCCACCACTCCTGGCTTTGTATTATTTTTAATAGCCTAAATAAGGATAAGTAGATTAATATTTCAAGCAAGAAGATATTTATAGACATTCACATTTTTATGCTATTTATTCTTCCAAATATATACTTTGAGAGTTAATACTGACTGTTCAACACATATTATAAAATAAGAAAAACCATAACAAGAAACCTGTTCCGGATGTGCATTCTCTCTAGGGCTCCCAGTTCCTCACAGCACAATGCAGAAAGTGTTAGAAGGCTGCATTTGGTGCGAGGAAGGTACTGATGACAGACCCGTAGGTGTTGAAGCAAGATAGGAGAGGCGAGGTGGTGAGTGTGTGATCACACTATTCAAGGTGGAAGTTGCAAAAGCAACTTGAGTCTTTAGAAGATTAACTTTGCCTTGAATTTACCAGCTTATCATTGTGTTTTCAACAAGCAAATCGGAAATTAAAATCCATATTAGATTCACCCACGCAAACACAAGGAACAAGTTTAAAATAAATGAATAAGATGACATTGGAAGTAATTTTAAAAGTTAACACATCTTTTTTTAGTACAAGTTCTGAGTAGTAAAGCCTACATCAAAATTATGTTGATTATCTTTTCATTGGTATTTTCACCTTCCTTCCCATAATCATTGCATTTTATCATTGATAATATGATAAAATATTTTGCAATTAGCTGGATTCAAGCATGCCACCTTAAGGTCCTGTTGTTGATATATATATTTCTTTTAGTTGTTATTGATTCCTGTGTATGGAGCAGATTGTTTGGAGCCACCTTTATCTAATAGGAATCAGAAAAGTTTATTGGTTTTGAAAAAAAAAATTTTTTTTGGTTTTTGGTTTTTGGAGGTAGGGTCTCACTCTAGTTCAGGCTGACCTAGAATTCACTATGTCGTCTCAGGGTGGCCTCGAACTCATGACAATCCTCCCACCTCTGCTCCTGAGTGCTGGGATTAAAGGTGTGCGCCACCACGCCCGGCTTTGAAAAATTTTTTGTATAGATTACTTTCTTAAAGAATATGTTATGCACTGGGAAGATGGCATAGTGGTCAGAGGCACTTGCTTGTAAAGTCTGTTGACCCCAGTTGGCTTCCCCAATACCCGTGTATGACACAAAGTGCTTCAGAAAGGCACGCAGTCTGGATGATTGTTTGGTGGTTGAGTGCCTGCTTGTAAGTACTGGAGCCTGAGACCAACAGAGTTCACTTACCCAGACCTATGAAAAGGGCCGGGTGTGGCTACACCCATCTGTAGAAACAGTCCTGGGGGCAGAGGAGTGGGGCAGAGACAGAGAATTGTTGGGGTTTGCTGGCCTTAAAAAAAGTGAAATGGGCTGGAGAGATGGCTTAGCGGTTAAGGCACCTGCCTGCTAAGCCTAAGAAGGCCAGTTCCAATCTACGCTGGTTCCAATCTCCAGGTCCCACGTTTAGCCAGATGCAAAGTGACGCAAGGGTGCAATGCCTCACTTGACCACATGGGGGTGCACACATCTGGATTTCATTCACAGCAGCTGAGAGACTGCTGGCATGCCCATTCTCTATCTGTCTCCCTCTCCCCCTCTCTCTCTGTCTGTCTCTCTCTGTGTCTCTCTCCAAAAATAATTTTAAAAATTTTAAAAGTGAAAATATCATCTCTGTGTTGTGTGAGAGACTCCTCAAGGAAACAAAGGGAGAATGAAGATAATAAGATACTAAACTTATTCTCTGCTCTTGGCCTGTGTATATACCTGCACATACATATGTGCATCACCAAACACACATTTCATCACATCACATCACATCCTACACCACACCTACTCTGTAAATACATATTCTCAAAAATTATTTTAAGTAATTATAGAAGCAACACCCTGTTCAGTTATTTTTACTTTTATTCATAAGTACAGAGATCTTGATTAACATTTCAAAACTGACTAAACATGATCAAGCTTATTATTTATGATTTTAATAAACTATCAATCAAAACACACTTGAATTTTTATTCCCCAAACAGCTCTCTTTGAAATGACTTAGGATTAGTTTTACTTCACTTTCCAGTGAAAACCTCTCCTAGGATAAGAAGAGGTTTATATGAGCTTATTGATTTTCATATTTGAAAAGTGCTTTCTTCTTTCTTCTTATCAACACAGCCAATAATGGAAACTTGGTTAAACTCAAACTAAATATTGAAAAATCACACGTGGGAAATTTTTTGCTTCTGAAGGATTTCATGAAGTCTTTACCCAAAATGTAAAGAAGGACCATAAAGTCCCATTGCTGAGATCCTTCATCTGCCAATCAGAATTGGAGCTGCAGTGGCTCCTCCAGAGGGAGGTGCACATCAAAGACAATGTGATGGAGTTTTCATCAAATAATTAAACAGCCCTGTGACTCTCTCTGACTTCTCTTAGTTGAAAGTGATTGACCTGGGTAACATCCTGTCAAAACAGTGCAATTAAGTTTCCTTAGAAATTCTAGGGCTGGAGAGATGGCTTAGGGGTTAAGGCACTGGCCTCCTAAGCCTAAGAACGCTGGTTCCAATCTCCAGTGGTTCCAATCTCCAGGTCCCACTTTTAGCCAGATGCAAAGTGACACAAGGGTTCAATGCCGCACTTGACCACAAGGGGGTGCACACATCTGGATTTTGTTCTCAGCAGCTGAGACACTGCTGGCACGCCCATATCTGTCTTCCTCTCTCTCTCTCTCTCTCTCTCTCTCTCTCTCTCTCTCTGTCTCTCTCCAAAAAATAAAATAAATAAAAAATTAAAAAAATTAGAAATTCTAGAAGCTACACAGTTTTCCAGAAAGCTTTTTCCATGTAGACTTTGCATGTAGCACTATTTATTACAGTAACACTTACTCAATTAATACCATGCATAATCATCTAGATTTCTTATGACTAATACCTAGGAAACTATTGTAGCTTTTGTTTTAAAAAATCAAATCAGAAACAATCATTTTAAACTTCAGATTCTTTAAGATATGTAATTTCCAGTCTTCAATATGTTAATATTTGCCTTCAAGGATT
This sequence comes from Orientallactaga sibirica, assembly GCA_036365145.1. NCBI lineage: Eukaryota > Metazoa > Chordata > Mammalia > Rodentia > Dipodidae > Orientallactaga > Orientallactaga sibirica. The sequence continues at coordinate 29,182,962 of JAEOAD010000024.1, forward strand.
TGGCATTAAGAGATAGAACAAATGCCTGTCACTTCAACTGTATTTTTATAAATTTTTAAAAAGTCTAAATAATGATGTTTGTTACATGGTTGACTAGATGTTCAGACAAACATTCAAGAAACCTACATCTGAGTTCTTAATCATAGACCTTCTATATTAGTTCAGTTAAGTTTATACAGTTTTTCTCTCTTATGGAAAGAGGTGTGAGTAGACTGTTCATTATGACAGACACAGACTTATGTGGGAAGTGTGGGAAGGAAGGAATTACTGAGTCTCTTGTATGCCACCAAAATTAACTAGGATATATTTACTCTAATGTTAGGAACAGAATCTTTAATAGCTAGCTTAAATAACCATCAGAATAGTAGATTCTGAAATACAGTGATTTTTAAATGTTTTATCTCTTCTTTTTTTCTTTCTTTTTTCTCTCCTTCCTTCTTCTTTCTTTCTTTCTTTCTTTCTTTCTTTCTTTCTTTCTTTCTTTCTTTTTTGTGAACCTAAGTATAATATGGTCTTTCTGTGTTAAACAAGTGACAGAAAGGAGCTAGAAAGCTCTTCTCAGTACAAAAGTGTACTTAACATATAATTTACCCTGGGTTTAATACCACCTGTGAAAATGAAACATTAAAATTAAACCATAAAACAAAGGCAAATAAAACAGATTATTGTCATGGGGATCAGATTTTCCACTCCCCTCAGCTCTTCTCCCCTTGTGATCTCCATCCAACGAATTTGGGTGAGACTCAAAGAGTGCAAGGTACAACATAAGCAGACCTGTGGCAGAAGAGAATGGAACAACCTCAAGGAGACAGAATGGACATTGGCCCAAGGGACTTTGTCCTGATCTATAATTTTAGGCTAGTTTTATACTATTTTTGAAAAAAAAAAAATCTCTGGATAAAGCAGCTTTTCCAAAGGGACTTTGTCAGGTTGAAGTAGTTGGCAGACCAGTTTGTTTTGACCCACACAGTTGGGGACAGTAGTATGTACTCTTGTATATCAAAAAGCCACCTCCTGTGCAGCAGTGTTAATAGGGTTTAGAGCTCTTGGGATCTAGTTTAGTCATTAATCAATGACCTTACATGACATTCAGGATGCCATTTCTCTTCCAGGAAGAGCCAGAGGTATTGAAACAGGATGTTAGGAGTTCAGGAAATTCCTTTAACCTCAAACCCTGGGATCATGGTTGCATTTAACCAAATAATTGGGCAAATCAAATTGAGAAGGATAATTACTGAATTATTATATTTATTGAGGGAAGTACAGAACAAAGGGAAGGAAAATGAATATACCCACATGGTCTGAGAGCCCCATAGTGGGCCTGGAAGAAATGTTAAAAGAGAGATTAGAATCTGTTTGAGCAACTCAAGGTCTAAACTACTCAGAAGCAAAAAACCTGATGTAATGCTCACACAAGTGCAATAGTGGCACACAGCCAAGGTGTGTAACCAACTACTCTTGGGTTGGCTAACAGACCCACTCAGTGGGAAGGAACCCATTTCTGGAACTGGAAAACAAGTCAGAATCATATACAGATAATGATTTTGTTTTCCAATATCAAGCTCCCACTAATCTTGGAATACTAGAGGGTCTATCCCCATTAAATTCTCACTAAACTAATAAACATTATCCCATTTAACCTGTAGTGACTTCACTGTCCATTGGAGAATATGCTTCCCTTTTTCAAACGGGAGCAGGACCTGAGGAGAGAAACAATTCTTTGCACTTCACCAGGGCCCCAGATGAAACCATAGAGGAATAGGGCAAATGAGCAAGCGTGCTGTTTTCATGGCAAACTTGATATAAGCACAAGGATGAAGGAGATAGACACTGAGGACATTCAAAATCTACCCATCCAGAGATCCAGAAGCTCCTAAGAGTGCATCACAGAAGTAGATTTAAAACACACCCAAACGTGGCTCAGGGAATTTCATGGAAGAGGGTCAGAAAGATTGTGAGAGCCACAAGTTAGGACATTATGCACAGATATTGCCTCTTCCCATAACTGATGGCTGTCCTGACAATGCAGGACCCACAGTCCCCATGGGATTGTGCATCCCCAATGAGGATGGTCCCTCAGGGATGTGAGCAGTGATGAGGGAAAGGCTGGTACCGACATGTGCTGTTTATATGCCATGTTCATAACTAATAAAAAAGAATAGGGCAAAAGAGATGGCTTAGAAGTTAAGGCACATGCCTGCAAAACCTAAGGACCCTGGTTTGATTCTCCAGGTCCCACATAAGCCAGATACACATGGTGACACATGCGTCTGGAGTTTGTTTGCAGTGCCTTGAGGCCCTTGCGCACCCATTCTCTCTCTCTCTCTCTCTCTCTCTCTCCCTTTCTGTGACTCAAATAAATAAATAAATAAATAAATAAATAAATAAATAAATAAATTTTTAAAAAGATTCTTTAACAAAAAGAGTTAGAGAGGAAAGAAAAGAAAGCACAGAGTTTTCCTACCATGTAGAATATAGGAGGCGGTTCACAGCCTATGTATGAAGTAGGGGTCCAGAGGTTCTCCCTTGTGTCAGCCAAGCCCAGGAGAGTTGATGGGAAACTTCTGAGAAACTGGAGGTTCAAGAGTGGCAGGCAGCCCAGAGAGCTTGCCCTCCCCTGGCAAAGGTATTTATAACCTTACTGTGGTGGGCTCAGCTTAGCTGAGCCACAGAGATAGCTGAATGGTCTGAACTAGGATTAAATCCTAGGAATGAAGACCTTCCTCTCAGGACTGCCCAGGTTGTTTGTGGAAAAACAGATCTCCTTAAGCAAGTGAGAAGAAGTCAGATCATCCTACGATTTCTAGCAAGTGCAGATTGCAGAGGGCAGACATTTCTGCCTTTTCAGGGCTCCAGTCACAGTAACTGCCTACCAAAGATACCTGGCTCCCTGTCAGTGTGATTAACATCCCATTCTTGTGCAGTCCTTGATTGATACACTGTTGATAATTGGAGGGGTTCATCCCCATGTCCTCTGATGCTGCTAACAGATCTGTAAGTAAATAACATTTACACTCCTCTCTCTCTCTCTCCATATATATATTCAATACTCTAGAATTAATGTTTTGTAATGTAAAACTACCACTAATATAGCTGTTCCAGCACAAGAAACCTGATTATACCTGGTTTTTAGAGTAGAATTGAGATTTCTGTTCAAACTTTTCTGCTGTCGAGTAATGTGTATCAATACACATAGAACTGGATGGAATTTGAGCCCAGTGAGACATACCTCTTTGAGAAGCATGTTTTCTTGGCACCATGTTTATTTTTACTTAAGAGAGTTATGACATCTGAAAATGCTAATTGTATTCATGTTCAAGTTCAAGAAGAAGCTTGAGTCTATTGTCCAAAGGCAAATGGCAGCAAGAGACAGGCTTATTCAAGAAGGATCACACCTGCACAAGCTGTAGTGATTTCAAAAAGTTTATAGAGGCAAGGTGGAGAAAACTAGAATGTTGTAAATGGAGCTTTGTAAGTAATTCTGATGGGAACTCAGAGGAAGAACAGAATGCTAATAGCAGTGTAAACAGTTAAGTACAAATACATGAGGTTGCAAATGGAAATGAGGACTCTTGCAGATTAGACTAGAGCTATTTCTATTACACTCTAGAAAAGAACTTGTCTATGTTTTTTCCATGCTCTGAAACTTCCTGGGAGTCTAAGTTTGAGGTGATAACTTAAATTTTTAGTAGTGGAAATTTCAATCCCTGTTATTGCTGGCTGCTTTTAGCCAAATTTGTAATGAGAATCTGTGAAAAAAAAAAGGAAAAAGTGGATGGAGGGCTCCAGGGAGATGGCTCAGCAGTTAAAGGTGCTTATTTGCAAGACTGACAGCTTAGGTTTAATTCCCCGATACCCATGTAAAGCCAGAGGCACAAAGTGCGACATGTGTCTGGAATTTATTTGCATTGTCAGGAGATCCTGGTGTCTCCATACACACACTATCATCTATTTATCTATTATCTATCTATCTATCTATCTATCTTTCTTTCTTTCTTTCTATCTCTCACTCTCCCTCTCTCTTCTTCTCTCCCAAAATTTAATAAAATATTTTTTAAATTAAATTATATGTTTCCCAGAAAAGATGTTGATGTAAAGCTGTGGCCAATGAACACAAGTATGCTAACGCCATTAACAAGCAACCAAGGGCAGGCTATGCAGATTGCTCAGCTGCCCAAGCATGAGGACCTGGGATTGAATCCCCAGCACCTGATGATGCTGTGACTCAACAGAGCTGAGAAGGAAAGAGGAGGAACCCTATTGATTTCTTGTTAGCTAGTCTAGCTGAACCAGTGAGCTCTCAATATAATAACTGAACTTTTTCAAAAAAAAAAAAATGTTAGTGTGGAATTCAGGACGATAACTGATATTCACTTCTGGTCACTACATGCGTGCATACTTGCACTCACACATATGTACCTACATACAAAAATTTTAATCTTCATCTATTTGTATACAGAAAATGAGAGCACCAGTTCCTGAAATTTGTAAGTAAATCCATGAATGTTTATAGTAACCCAAGTTCTAATTTATAAATTGAAGAAAACATTACCTGTTGTATGGATCTACTTGTTTCTGAATTCTCATTTAAATGGGTAAATGTCACTGCTTTAAAAGAATTCTATTCCGCAAACTTTCCCCCCTGTATGCTCTTCTTAAAGTCAGGCCAATGTCATTACCAATCTCTTGAGGTGCTCAGATTCCTTCTTCATTTTATATATGCTAAACAATCATGCAATCTTAATTTTCTTTTTTTAGGTGTGAATTTTTTTGACAATTTTCATAATTATAGACAGTAAACCTTGGCAATTCCCTTCTGTTCCCCAGTTTCCCTTTAACAAATCCACTTTCCATCATACCGCCCACCCCATTAGTCTCTCTTGTACCAGGAATTGCATGGTCATGGATATCCAGGCAATTTTGTTTCTGGAAGACTGCATTGGAAGAAGTCCTACCCTTCCATTGGCTCCTACATTCTTCCTGCCACCTCTTCTGCAATGGACCCTGAGCCTTGGAAGGTGTGATAGAGAAGTTTCAGTGCTGACCACTCCTCTGTCACTTCTTCTCAGCACTAAAGTACCTTGTGAGTCATCCCAGAGGTCACTGCCATCTGAAAAGAGAAGCATTTCTAACCAAAACAGGGAGTAGCGTTAACATATGTGTATGAACATTAAGAAAAGAGTTTACCTCAAAGTTTGTGAGCATAATATATGCCTCTAGCGAGACACCAGCAGACATTACACCCCTAGGGCTAATGACATCCCCTGTCATAGGTTTTCAGTATCAGGTGTATATTCCCTCAATTGTGTGGGCCTCCAGTCCAATTAGAGAGTGGCTGGTTTCCCCCATAACATATATGCCTCTATTGCATCTGTTGGCTAATTTGGCCAGGCTGGTCAAACTTAAGGCTTGCAGTGTCCATTGTTGTTTATTTCTAGTGATGAAATGATAACCATACATGATGTAAAATGTAATGCATTAATTCAACTTTAAATTTCCCCATATTTTTTATCACTCCTAATGATGTTCAAACATCCCCATAATCCAAGGTCTTTTAACTGAGCTAAAATGCAAAAAAAAAAAAAAAAATCCCCCAAAACCAATAATGACACAGAATACACATTCACATTGGAAAAGATGGCATTGGGCATAGCAAAGAAATATTGAACCAATATAAGATTTAAAACAGGGCAAACATCAAACTTTGTAGTTCCAAGTCCAACAACTCTAGCAACTCTAGTCAATAACAAGTCTCCAAGTCCGATAATTCTAACCAGTAACAAGTCTCTGGAGTTCCAATTCCGCCCCTCCAGCTAGGCTACTCAAAGTCCTGCAAAACTTCATCTGGGCCAGCAGCTTTCCTTAGCAGCCATATTGTGGTCCTGGTATCTCCACTGCAACCCACAGTTCATCCACACAGCTCCATCTGGTCTCCATCTGGTCTCCATGCAGGCATCCAGCAAACCTGCTTCACACTGCCCATGGCCATTTCTAAAGCACAAGATTGTGTTATAAATTCAATGACCCTCTCTTTTCTGTATTTCTTATCCTCCACAATACCAGGTAGGATGCCGATTCGTTAATCCAGGGGGGAAATAATGCAGACTTTCGAGGACAGGACACTCTTTGAGCACTCAGGCCTGTCAAAAGTCTACATTCTTCCTGTTGCCCCAGTGCAGGTCAGCTGGCCCAATCTCAAAGTTTGTAATCTCTCAGTTGCAGCTGAATGGACAGCAGTTTTGGCCAAAAAAAAAAAAAAAAAAAAAAATTCATTTCTGTGCCACATTCCTCTGTTCACACCAGTCCATTTCTACGCAATGCAACCCTGCACATATTTTCAGGACAGGGACATAACAGCAAGCCTCTCACACAAACTGTATCTATCCCAGTCCAAGCAAGGCTCTTTCTCATCCTCATAAGGCAAACCTCACAGTCCATAATTCTTACTATATTCAGGTCTTAACTCTGACCAGAAAAGTCCATCAAGCTGTACTTACAGCACTGCAGGACATCTCTTAGGCCAAGGATTTAAATCCTCCCACATTTCTTGAAAATTAGATCCAAAAGGCCAAACCCACATAGTCAGGTGTCCCGCAGCAATCCCACTCTAGGTACCAACTTTACTGTTCCAGCCAAGTTCACATTGTTGGCAGAAATCACCCAGCCAAGAGCAGCTTTGGGGGAAAACAAAAGCATTTATTCTGGCTTACAGACTTGAGGGGCAGTTCCATGGTGGCAAGGGAAAATGATGGCATGAGCAGAGGGTGGAAATCACCCCCTCTCCAACATAAGTTGGATAATAGCAACAGGAGAGTGTGTCAAAAACTGGCAAGGAGAAGCTGGTTATAATACCCATAAGCCTGCTCCTAGCACTACCCTGCCTCCAGGAGGCATTAATACCCAAATCTCCATCAGCTGGGAACCTAGCATTCAGAACACCTATGTTTTAGGGGTACAGCTGAATCAAACCACCACAGCCATCTATGACTACAATGAAACTGTTTCATTGTCATTTTGTTTCCCATCATTACTCTGGGACAGCTGTGGAGAGGCTCAATTAGCTTGTATTCTTCCCAGGCTCCCAAACAGATGACTCTCATTTGCTCAACTCAGAGCACTACACTTTGAGATTCAAAAAAGAATAATGTGATCATTGGGAGATTTCTTTTAAAGCTAATTTATTGAAGTATTGGGCAGAGAAGGAAAAAATAATTCTATTTAGTTTAATTCAAGCAGTAAAAAAAGGGTAACTTCTTATACATTGATCATCTCCATTTAAATTTAATAGGGGAGTATCATTATATTTAGTGAAAGAATTTCTCCCAGAATAAAATGGTTTCACTGATACTTTGGGTCATGTGGTAGTTTGAGTAGATGGCCCTCAATATACTCAGTGTTTTATTAGTTTGTAGTCTGGATCTGCGCCTACCTGGCTGGAGGAGGTTTCACTGGGTGGATCTTAAATTGTGGTGGTTAGGTTTGAAATTCCAATCTAAAGATATGCAAAGGAGTTCCTGAAGTTCCTGAAGTGGTGTGGTTTTTGGCTTATGGTTTTCTCTCTCTCTACTTGGACCTTTGAAAGCAGGGCAGCTTCTTCTGCCATTATTTAACTTCCCCCGAATCTGTAAGCTTCAATAAATATTCCTTCCTCTATAACTGTGCCTGATCTGGAAGTTCATCTCAGCAAACTTGAAGCTGTCTGCTACAGGTCATATATTTCAAAATATATTGAAAGGGAACTTATAAAATGAATTATTAGGGCTGGAGAGATGGCTTAGCAGTTAAGGTGCCTGCCTGCTAAGCCCAAGAACGCTGGTTCCAATCTCCAGGTCCCAAGTTTAGCCAGATGCAAAGTGAAGCAAGGGCGCAATGCCGCAGTTGACCACAAGGGGGCGCACACATCTGGATTTCGTTCACAGCAGCTGAGAGACTGCTGGCACGCCCATCTCTATCTGTCTCCCTCTCCCTCTCTGTCTGTCTCTCTCTGTGTCTCTCTCCAAAAATAAATAAAATAATGATAAAAAAAATTTAAAATGAATTTTTAGAAAAATTTAAAAAATCTACTTGATGTAGGTTGCTTATGGTAACAAAGAGAAAGTATTATTTGAAGCAATTTTATTTTTTTTTTTACAAAAACACAGTAAAATAATTCACTTACATTCTAATCACTATTGCAAGCAAGTATTAGCTAGCACCAAGTGGAATTTGTGAAATTATATTTTTAAAAAGTGCAGTCTTTTCTTGCTGTATCTCTCTTTCTCTCTCTCTTTGTGTGTGTGGTATGTGTTTGAGTCACATGCATGCTGTGGTGCACCTGTACTGTAGATGTCAGAGGACAACTTCAAATATTGGTCTTAGACATCCACCTTGTGTGAGGCAAAGTGATTTATGGTTCACCATTGTGTTTGCCAGGACAATTGGCCCACAAGCTTCTAGAAAATTGTCCTGCCTATCTGTCACTTCTTTCTGTAAGCACATGGTGGTTACAGGGACTCTTGCAACATGTTAGGCTTTGTGTTCATTCTGAGGATTGAAGTTGGGTTTTAGGTTTGTGATGCACACACTCAGCCCACTGAGCTCTCTCCACAGCCCATGTGAATTCTTACTAAGTAGGAATATTTCATTATATTTACAGCTAATAATTAGAATGTTTTAAACAAAAATACTAGAATTTTATTGTTAATCTTATACTAAAATATATGCAGTAAAGTTGACTACTAATTTACTTCAAACTTTCTGGTTAGGAACTTAATACAAGATTGTATAGAATGATTTTTAAATATGTTTACATTCATGTTACATCTACTTGTTAATAGCTGTTGTGATTATTTATAACATTAAGCATTATGGTTCTAATTCATTTGCAGGTATTCTAATGAGATATGTTAGATCCCTGATCCTCTCAGAAGTTAATAAGAATAAAATATATGAGAAACATACTCTGCTTTTATATGAAATAAGGAAGAATATTCCAAGGATGATTTCATTTTTCATTACAATAATAGTAAGTATATTTTTGAACATTTCCTAGAGAAAGTCTGTATAAAGTCACAGGTAAGATAGGTAAAAATGAAGTGTTGGAAGGAAGAATAGTTTTCAATCCACTAATATTTGTTTCACTGGGTCTTTATTTTTTTATTTCTACAATGTTCTCCTCTTTCTCTTTCACTTTCTATAAATACAGTCACTATATTTATATATACTATATGTATATATGATTTGTAAGATTTTAAAATGCCTACTTATAAGGTTTCCTTCCACTGCCCAAGACTTATATCCTAGAAGAAACCAATCTAAACTGTGAAAATCCTCATTTCCACTGGGATTTCTTATTTTTAGACTTTTACTCTCCATCCATCTGCCTTTGAGCATTTTTTGTGCTTCAAGCATGAGCAAGCAATATTAATCCAATTTCTACTTTCTGTGAAGCACATTATGTTAGATCTTATGCACCTCAGTGCTTCTCCTCAGAAAGTATGTGCTTATTTAACTGCTTCACTATCATCAACTTTTATCAATGAGAGAAGGAAAAACAACACAAGCAACTACATCCAAATATGATTAACTTTATTTACCATCTTGAAAAAGCAGCAACTAAATCCTATGATATTATTAAACAATGTCACTGAGCAAAATAACATATTGATATCTGAGCAAACAGTAACAAACTATAAAACACAGACTATTGTAAAAGGACATTTTAATTATGTTTGAAGGAGCATAGCAAAGTTTCAGTTTTAGTACGACAATGCAATTTTATATGAAGCATGATTTTTGAAACTTTATTTCTATCTCTTTCAAACTTATAGGAAAATTCTGAAAAATGCACCAAATGTGCATTCAAAATGTAAAGTTATCCTAGAAATTTGGAAACGTGAATTGAAAAGATGCACTGCCTTGCTAAAAAGAAAGCCTAATGTGAACATTGCATAATTTATATTTGTTATTTTCTAAATATATTTTACTGTCTCTCCAAAGAACGGCTTAATTGGCCATGTCTGTGTGATGCAAGCCTTAGTATAAATATTGAAAATCTGCATAAACATTAAACTATATTAATTCTAAATTGTAAATGAATGAGCATTTTAATATTTTCTTAGTCTCCTATATAGCTCCAAAAAATTTAATCAAGTTAACTTTTAGCTAAGGGAAGTAGAATTATACACAATTTGTCATTTTTACACATATTTACTAGTATAAAAATAAACTGCTGAAAATTTCATAATTGGAAGAATAGAAAACATAGTTTCCTAACTTAAAATAAGATGAAGAAATCTTAATTTAAATTTCTACCTATGGACCAAGGAGCACAGACAAAAGCCATGCTGGTCTCTTTCTCCCCAGTGAAAATTTTGCCTGGTAATAAAAAGACGTAAGAAGAAAGTAAAGTTTATTGCAGAAAAAAAAAAAAAAAAAAAGATAAAGAAAATTCAAATGATTTGATTTAGATTAAAACAACCTTTATTTTTTATACATTATTTGCTTAAGGCATGTTTTGGATTAAAAAGATTAATTATTTTCTTCAGTTCTGAAGATCAGTAGGTGCCCTTGCCCCAAAAGAATAGGTGTTTAATAGATTCTGAGGATGTGAAATAATCAGAGTTTGACCTTCAGACAGGTGCTGATCTTTTTCATGAAAATGTAGAATTTTTCCCAATCCATTACCACGGCCCAAGGGAAAATAGGATATTACCTGGGAGGGAATTTTTAGATCTATTATCAGCTATCTCTACCCTGTTGAAAGGGGCGGTGGATTAACACAGCAGATAAGCTTGAAATAAGTTCCAGAGAAAACTGCTTTTAAAGTGGACAGGAGGGAAAAGAAAGGATGAGGACAAAAATGGACAGAATGTCCTTGACAGGCATAGATTGAGTGTGAACCAGAGATACTCAACCCAGGGCATAATAAACAAACAAGTTTGTAAGTATTCAAAAAACAAAAGTACTGTCAGAGGGTCAGAAGAAAATTAACATTTACCCCTTTGAAAAGATAAATTCAGAAAGGATCAAGGGAACCAAAAGCAGCCAGGGGCACTCGGACAAAGCAATGCTATGAAGCTGGTGACTCTTGGAGACTGAGGACAAAAGGATGGGAAATGTTTTTCACTATTAAGTTTTTTCAGTGAGAACATGAACTGGTCGAAAAAAGAAGCTAGTTTGCCCCTTACGGTTCATAACTCTGGACTATAACCATCTTCATAGCAAACAAAAATGAAGAAATAAAGAAACATTTCTCCCCTTTTGTCCACTGTAATCTCATGGAGAGGACTCCCATTTGTTAAATCTAATCAGAAGCAGCAGTGATACTGTCCATAGGGCACAGGTGAGCAGAGGGAAAGAAGAGCCAAAGTGCATGTGTTATCTATGTACAAGGAAACAACTACATAATTCATCCACATGGACATTTTCAATGTTCATCATCCTGAAATTGTCTAGTTGCTTGGGGATTTTCCATTGTATTGCTTTCTTAGTCATTATTTGTATTGAATTTCTTCTTTCTGCTATTTCATTTACTATACTCATTTAAGGCTTTATTAACTTGATAGTGAACGAATTTAATTTTGTAAAACACTTGCTTCTAGATATGAATTTTAAAGGAAATATAGATAAGATTTTTTCCCCCACTGAGCCAATTTAAATCCTATTTGAATTTTGTAGACAATGACTTAGTCTGTGAGAGGGGAAGAATATCTATAGTCAGGAATATGTATTGTTTTCTTTTTTCCTCTTGGATATAGAATTATATTTTGAAAAAGAATATATATAAATATAAATATAAATATATATATATATATATATATATATATATATATATATATTCCATTTTAGCAAATTAGCAAAGCTCACTCATTTCCAACATTTGCAAGGTTAATAATACTACTTTTTCACATGGTATCTTATAGGACATCTTTACCTTTCTAGTGAAATTCATCATAATAATGTCTCCTTAAAAACAATGAATTAATGATATAGTATTATATGTGATAACAATATAGATCTAAGACTCCAGTCTGCTCACCCTCTTCTTCCAGCCATCCCACCACACCCACACATCCTCCTGCCTTTGCTCTTCGGACTTGTGCAGTGATAGTGGCACTTGATATCACTGCCTCTTGAGGATGGGCTCTTTTCTGAGAATGAAGCAGATGCTTCTGAACTGTGAGGATATTTTCATTTTTTTTCTGTATTTTTATGACCTATGTTTTTGTTAATTTCAATACATATACATAATTAATTTTGCTTTTAATCCCTTCCCATTAATTTCTTTGGTTCCCCTCCTACATCTCTCTACTCTTTCAGGGAACCCCTTTTTCTTTACAGTGTGATCCTTTCCTCTTCCTTTTTTTTTGTTTTCCCTCCTTCATAATCTGTGATGACACGAGGATATTTTCTTACCAAAGTATCCATCTCAGTATTTACTTGCTGTTATAACAACTCCATGGTGTTCTCAAGAACATTCCAATACATACTGAAAAATGTTGAATGCTCTTACTGTTTCTACACTATTTTAATGCAATTTTGTCATACAGCAAATATACAGATTTATTTCCTTCAAATGAGGTGATATACTCTAGTCCTAGACAGACAATAAGAAAAACAAAGCCATATTTGAACTTTAAGGACTTTATGATTTGATGAAGAATTCCTTCTTGAAAGCCGGAAGTATTTATACATACTTTAAATCTCTACATTTTTTTTCTTGTTCCCAGAAATGAGATGGAGTGTCAAAATGAGGTTTTTCCATTTTTTCCCAATTATTATCTGTTAAATCTTTGTGTCATTGTACCATCTTTGATTCTATTTGTTTCTCTCTTAAATGCACTGAAACTCATGCAGAAGTCTTTGAGAATAATGACAACACTGAACAGTTAGGACAAACTCATCAGGGCCGCATCACTCACAAGTTCACAAGCTGTTATAGAGTTAGTGTGGTCTCATCATTATTCAGTATTAAAGTGCTTCCTGTCCACACCCATATCCAGACTTCCTTCTTAAGGTCTCCCTGGAATGATCAATACGTTAAAGCAGAACCATATTTTTCACACAACCTACTACCTTAGCCACTCTAAGACCAGGTGGAAGCTGTGAAATTACTTCTCATAAGTACTTGATTAAATTCTTAGCCAAGGGCCATTCTTCTCCCCAATCTCTCTATGGGGAAGAGACATTCATTTTCCTCTTCCATTACAAGAGCTTTTCAAGGGGGAACAAGTGGTCTGTGATTTTGATTGCTGTGGATAGGAATAGTGGAACAAGGACTTCAAAGAGACCATTGAATTTGTTAATTAGTGTGTCTTTGGTGAATTGAGCTCTCAAAAAGCGTAGTTTCAGAAAACTGGTATGAGGAAAAATAAGAAGAGTAAGTTGAGACTAGAAGAAAAGCCAGTGGAGGTAAAAGGACTATTTTGAGAATTTTGCCAGTAAAAGAAAGAAACAGAGGGAAATGAATAGTTTGGGGAAACACTGGATTAAAAGGATGATATTTTGAAGATATCCACTTTGAGAATATTTAATATACATAACTAAGGAACATTTATACTTTTGGATTTCAAAAATAAAACAAAAAGATTAAACTTGTAGAAAATTAATCCAAATGGTGGCAGTTTGTGTCTAAAACAACCTATCTTGTGAGATGATAAGATAATTACCTTTTTTGCAGAATGTGTGAAAAATATTTTGTATGTGGGTCTTATTTTTGGAATTTACTTATTTATGTGCTAAAAATTGTGACTAAACTCTCAGGGGTCCGTTGGATGCCTGCCATACCTCTAACACTTTCTTTTTAGTCTTGGAGGAGGAACTTCTCACATTTCATATGTCTGTAAGCAACCACAGATGTAGAAAGGTTGGAAAAGGAAAGCATTTGTCTTATGGACAACCCCACAGTATGGTAGCTGAGTTTGTTCAGAGGTTGTCCAGTGTCTTGTGGAATTAGGCCAATGGTCACTTCATATCCATGCTAGCTCCATACAATCCACATGCCCAGACTTCCCCAGGTAAGACATGGAGAGGCAACACAAGACAAAGAAAGTCCTGCTCTGTTGCTATGAGGAGGCCACTGTCATACTGCCTCACCTACCAACTCTTCTAAGTCATCTTATCTGTGTCATAGGTAATGATGTCTTCACCTTGGGGTTCAACAGAGCTTACATGAGAACAGGTCAGAACTGTGTTCAGATGAGTGAGTGGTGCAAAGAAAACAATAAATTACAACATATAATATTGTTTGCTTTCTATTTTTTGTTGATTTTCTACCATTTATCTATTTAAATAAAATCTCATACCCTTTCCTAGAGTTCAGGAAATAACCTCACATGAAAGTCAAACATACAGTTCTTTTACAAAGCTTTAGCAAAGAGAGCTGGCAGCCAAGATTAGTAATAACCAGAGGAAGAATGTAAAAATTTATCTCTGTGTGTCTGAGCATGTTACATGCCTCATATCCTTTGTTAGTTACATGTATAAAAATGAAAACTGTATGAGCAGCAGTGAGCAAAAATCAGTAGAATTATATGCTGCAAAATGAGATGCTTATGGTTTACATTTGTATCTAAAACACAAGTGCTACAAACATCATTTTCTGTGAGTGTATATAAAATATGATTGACATTGTTTCAAAACAATAAAGTCAACAACAATGACTGAAAGAATATGTCCATTGTAATTTTACATATTCCAATTGAATATTTATTGATTAATTTGAAAAACCTTTCAAAAGAGCAACCTGCTTAACTTTATCTAAAATTTGCTTTAAAGATTGGAGGGATGGCTTAGAAGTTAAAGCAATTGCCTGCAAAGCCAAAGGACCCACATTCAGTTTCCCAAGAGGAAGTTAAGTCACATGCACAAGGTTGTACATTTGTCTGGAATTTGTTTGCATTAGCTGGAGGACCTGGTGCACCCATTCTCTCTCCCTCTCTCTCTCTCTCTCTTTCTCTCTCTCTCTCTTTCCCTACCTCTATCTCTCTTAAATATATAAATATTTTAAAAATGATATTGGTAAAAGATCAGCAAAAAATTACTTTAAAACATTTATATCCCACAGTACTAATTTGCTATACAGCCACTTCATAAATTTTTGGAGTATTTTGAAATATTATTTGTTACAACTCTCACCAATACCATAATAAATATGCAAAACCCATGTTACTCTTCAAAATTTATACAGAGGAAGTAAGGTCTGAGTGCAATGATGAAGATGATTAAGAAAAAGACTCAATAGTATGATCTGTCAAAATCAAAGAGAGAATAAGTGGAAAGGAGAAGGAATTTGACAGACGGTGGATTTGAGAGGAGGGAGTATGGGATTGGAGTGAAGGAATTATCATGGTTTATTTTCTATACTTACGGAATCTTTTAATAAAAAGCTTACAAAAATTGATCTGTCCAACATTCCTTTGAACATTGCAATGGCAGTGCTATGGGGAAACAACAATTTTCTGGAGAATATCAGTATTTATATTTTTGTAGAACTAAAATACAAACACAAATGAACCCTGCTATTCTGGCTTGAATGTGTATCTTTTTCTCTGTTACATCTGTTGATTCTGTGAAATCTCTCTGCATGCTCTCACTTAGAAAAGGGAGCCATAGGACCTGAAGTCATCTACTAGTGCTTAAAACTATGACTCTATAACCCTTAGTGAAACTCACCAACCGAGATGTCTCCATGCTGTGCCATTACACTGCAATTTGACACTACTTTGTTGAACAAGAAAAAGTATTATGTAACTGTGCTTTTTAGCAAGTTGAATTTCCAGATATAATCTTCTTTGATGTCTTCTATTCCACAATGATTGGAACCTTTGCAATATCCATTATAAGCAAAACACAATCGGTCTTTGTTTGGCACCCATTACAACCCTAAATGTCATAGACATGTTTCTTTCATCATTGTGGATTTAGAGCTTGGAAATGCTTTGAAACCTCTAGACATTTAGTTCAATTTTTATTTTCTGACTCATATCATATTAAATTTACCTGTTTTACTTTCCACAAAAGGGAAATAGAGATAGCTCTCTTTTCAAAAAATAAAGGACATGATTTATGCAAGTGTTTATTCATTATTTGTGGTTTACTTAGTGTGGGACACAAAGGTTCAAAGAGATGCTTACATTTTCTATATTCTGAAAGTGCAAAGACTAGAAAAGGAAGCACAGTGTTAATCAAAACAATTGTAGTGGAGCTTGTGTAGTGCCAAAGTTTATGCACCAAACAACAGTGTTTTAGTAGCACACAGGTTAAAATGTTCTTCTATTTAGTTGGAAAAGTTTTATAGATTGGAATGGACCAGGATTAATCTAAGAGAAACATTTTCATGGAAATTAGTAAATTACATATTAGCAGGTGAGTGGAATTTCTAATGTTATAGGGTATTAAAACCTACAGCAGTACAAAATCATGTGTAACAAATAGAAATTCCACAGTTAATAAAATATAAACACTTGAAATATGTCATGAAGAAAGTGTCAGATTATAAATTGTAAATAAACTATAATTTAACTGGGTCTGTATATGACAGAGATACTGATGGATAGTGCCAGGCAGGCACAAATTTAATTAAATCTTTAGTGTTGAGGGGGTTTAGTACCATTGACCCTCCTGAAATATAGCAGGATTAGCTTATCTGGGACACTACAAAAATAAGTATCTTTATGAAAACACAGTGTTATCAAAGTTGCTTTTATGTATAAGGGCTATGAACTAGAGAAATTACACTAATTGGTTTGGCTCCATGATCCAAAATTCCCAAGAAATAGCTCCATGTAATTTAAATAACCAATGAGGCAGATTGACTGATAGAATCTCTGTGACTGTGGATAGGTTCAGAGTCAAATTATTGTGGGCTACCTTTAGTCCCTGTAGTGACTGTTGGGTGATCAGGTGAAACCTATTTGGAATGTACTGATGGACCACCTACTTCCACCAACCCACAGGCTCAGGATGTCATCTGGCAGCATCTGAAGACCACAGCAGAGATTTCTCCCCCTCTTTGCTCTAATCTACCTAGTTGATGTTTCCTCCAATGAACTTGAAAAAATGAGTTTGTATATTACCTTCTTTTATCCTGTAACTATGAAAGCATTGTGAAATTGTTAATTGGAACAGGGAATTTGGCACAATTTTGTGTTTACAGGCCATGGCCACTCGTATTTGGCTCCAGGATCAAGTAGCTCCTATTCCATTGTAGGTGAGAACTGTGTTTTTCTTTGACAATTCTAACAATCTAATGGGCTGCCACAGAAAAGAAGGGGCCATCAAACTTTTAACTAGTTTAGGTCTATTAAAAATCTGGTACTGAGACAGTTTCTAGAGAAAAAAATCGTGTGAAATAAGGATACGGTTCCTTGTATACTTCATGCCAGCAGCCTGGCAATTCTGGGGTGAACATTCTCTGTGGAAAGTACAATATGTACCTCTAGATATCTAAATCTAACTTTCCTTTCATTAGAAAAATTTTACAACTCTGGTAATAATGCAAAATATTTATCAACAATTATGCAAATTTATTTTAATAGTGTGTCAACTAATTGATCCAACACTATGTAACAATTTTTCATTGCCTCCATTTACATATACTTTTTTGAAGATTCAAGAAGTAGAAAAATCTGGCTTTTTAAAATTCCCCGGGCTGGAGAGATGGCTTAGGGGTTAAGGCGACTGCCTCCTAAGCCTAAGAACACTGGTTCCAATCTCCAGCGGTTCCAATCTCCAGGTCCCATGTTTAGCCAGATGCAAAGTGACGCAAGGGCGCAATGCCACACTTGACCACAAGGGGGCGCACACATCTGGATTTCTTTCTCAGCAGCTGAGACACTGCTGGCGTGCCCATCTCTGTCTTCCTCTCTCTCTCTGTCTCTCTCCATGACTCCAAAAAAATAATAAAAAATAAAATAAAATAAAAAAAATAAAATTCTTCATAAAAATGATTAAGTCACCATCTTAAATATAAGATAGATAATATGTCTAACACATTTTTATTTTATATGCTTGACATTTCTTTCTTAAGGTTAACTCTGAAAATGGAAAATATAGATATTTAATACGCATACCTAGAAAAGATACAGATTCTAATTCAGTAGATTCCAAAGGGACAATGGCCTTTATCCTTATGAAATAATACAAAGACAAGGTAAGAAGTATCCTATGAATAATACAAAGACAAGGTAAGACAAGGAAGGTACGAATTATTCAAGTGAATAACAGGAAGCCTGATGTAAAGGAAGCACAAAGTTCAAGCACCTACAGCCAATAAGCAAACTGCTAATTTAAAGAGTGGTTTCTGTTATAGTTGTGTGAAAAGAGGAAAGACAGAGTTCATAATAAGAGGTACTTAGAACCATATGTTGAAGCTCTTCCAAATCTAATAGCTTCCTTATAGGAATTAAATGATACTAAATTGTCAGAAATGTGATAAGTTTTTCTTCTCTCTCTCTCACGCGCATATTATAGTTACTGATACAAAAATACATTGACTTGTAATAAATTAGATGTATGATAACTGACTAGTAGTAAGTAAAAAACACATTTCATGGATATTTACAAGAACATCTGGGACCTAGAGCTCCAAACACACTTTCTAAATCAATGAGTGCAGTATGAGAAATCAAACTCACTCCTATAATGAACTCTAGAGTACACCATTGGGTGATATGCAATCCTATTAACTGTAATAGTTGTTATATGAAAGAAAATCATTAAATCAAGAAAAATGTTGATAACTACAAAGAGAATCTGAATGAAGAATATCCAATGATACTAATTCATTTAAAACAGTAAGCAGAGGATAACAAGTCCTAGATAAATAAACTGCATCCAGTCTCCTATGAGAGAAGACAGTGCATGATTTTTATTTTTATTTATTTTTATTGAGAAACCAATTCAGTGTGAACTTGAAGGAATAATTAAATAAGTGACTTATTAAATATGAGAGACATGACAAGGTCATTTCCTTTGAGAGAGGAAGGAGTTAGTGGATTCAGCACAGTTTAAACATGGTAATGTAAAACAGGTATGCGAATTATGGTGGAAATACAACAAGGAGGAATGTGAATGACATTCAATAAGGTTATTATCCAATTCACAGTGGTGATAATTATTGATCCATGCTGCAAATTACATGAAAGACAACCACTTGCCATGATGCATGGTCACCATCAGAACAGCAGGTGACACTCAGGTACACATGGCTAGACATTTTAAGTGTGTGTACGTTGTTTTGTTATGCTTTGTTTAATTTTTTTCAATGAAATATAAAAATATCAGGACTCACAAATGAGTTTAGGATATTACATGCAAAATAGAATATTCCATTATGTATATAAGCTTCATATAGAAAGAACTGTAATCTAAAATATAACAGACTGTAATCCCAGGATTTAGGACACTCACTGCTAGAGAATCATGTACTCAAGGCTAGTCTGGAATATATAGAAAGACCCAGTCTCAGTCAAGGTATTAAGAAAAGGCAATCAGAAATTATTGGTCAGTGGGAAATTACTATAGACAACAACATATTGTTAAGAATGATGAGGACTTCCACATAGATGGCTGCATAGGAGTCGGACCAAAGCAGCCTAGGAAAGAATTTAAGAAAAAACACAGCAAAATACAGTTTTCTTCCAAAAAGTGAAGGTGTATATTTTTTTATCGGCCACAGTGGAGAAACAGGAGAGACCAAGATCTACCAGAAAGGAAGAAACTGGCTAGAATCCCTCCAAAACACTTGTGGCCCATGGCCCAGAGCCACCAAGTTGCCTGAGCAAAGACCAAACAAAAGGATTTTCCAACTTCATTAGCCTCCTTGCAAAGTCAAGAAACTTGAAGTGGAGACTGCAGAGATCAGCTAAAGGGGATACAGGTGAGACCAGCTGAGCAGTTCCAGTACAACTCCAGGTTTCCTGCACTCTCCCATCCCCCAACTGTCAGTAACTCAAATCTCCAGAAAATGCATTTAGCCCTCTGGGGCAGGGCATCCGGCACAGCTGTTCAAAGCACTGGATTCACAGCATAACACCCAGGGATCAAGGTGGGCACTCAGAATTGCTGAGATTGGAAGCCATCCCAAAAGGTAATGAGGTCGATTGACAAAAAAGCAGGTACATAGGCATTCAGTGGAAATACTACTCTCTCTTTCCACGTCAGGGCAAGTTATGTATGCATGGTTGGCTTTACCATTCTCAATTAAGTTGTATTGGTGGGTTGTCTTTAAGACTTTCAGATTCATAGGGTCTTTGTCTTTTCTTCTGTCTTTATTGGGGGCAGGGTCTGATTAGGACCCAGACTGACCTGGAATCCATTTCAGAACAGAAATCTCAACCTCCCAGCTGACAGGATTAAGAGTGTAGAGTAACACACACCCTTAGGGATTTTGACATTATAAGGTTTTCTGTTTGTTTCAATCCCCACACATGGATTCTCTGTCCTGGTTTTTATTGCATGTGTATATTGCTGTAGCAGACAACTTCAGGTTTGCTGTGATGAACTTCCAGACCAGGCACAGTTATGGAGGAAGGGATATTATTTATTGAAGCTTACAGATCCAGGGGAAGTTCCATAATCACAGAAGAAGCTGGCCTGCCTTCACAGGGCCAAGCAAGAGAGAAAAGCCAGCCAGGCACATCACACACAGAGCAAAGCTTCAGCCAAAAGCCACAGTCCACTTCAGGAACTCCCGCTAGGCACACTTTGTATATCTTTACAATGGAATCTCAAACCCACCAACCCTAGTGACATTGCCTCTAGCAAGGTGGTTGCAAATGCAAACTATAAACTAATAAAACACTGAATATATTGGGGGCCATATATTCAAACTACCACAATAGCTTAGTTGAATTTTAGAATCTTGCTAGTAAATTGCTCCACCCAGCCCACTAGGATACTTGAATAGCAGTAGAACTCAACACCTAGGATTACTTCTGCAGTTAGAGTGGAGTACAAAAGGTACTCTAGGCACGTTATACTCCTACTCTGAAGGTACATAAAGTTGTATTTACAAGTCTAAGAGTAACTCAGATAATTAGAAAACCCAAGCATCAAATCAAATCAGGATGCAAAAATAACAACATTATAATACAAGAAACACAAAGAATCAAGACAATACAATCCCACTAAAAACGTCAATCCATCGGAAATGAACCCAAATGAGACTGTTTTAGACAAAATGCCCATCAAAGACGTAAAAAAAAATAGATTTTATCTATATTCAAAGAAATAAAAGAAGAAAAAAAACTCCTAAGGGAATTCCAAGAGAATATAGGAAACCAGCATAATGAAATAAGGTCATTACAAGACATGAATAAGGAAATGGAAATACTAGCACTGAAAAAAAGAAAGTCAAATAAAAACTGTGGAAAATCTCACCAGTATAATGGATGAAGGAGAGAACAGACTACCTAAACAAGAAGACCAGGTGGGAGATTTATCACAGCCCAACAAAGAGAAAGACAAGCTAATAGGAATGTATGAATGGGAATTTCAAGATTATCAGGATATTATGAAAAGATCAAACATAAGACAGGAAGCAATAATAAAGATTAAGGCAGAAATTAATGAAATAGAAACCATAAAAAACAATCCAAAGAATCAACGAAACAAAGAGTTGGTTCTTTGAAAGGATAAATGAAATTAATAAACCCATAGCAAATCAGACCAGAAGAGAGAAGAGACAAAAATTAATAATAACAAAATTAGAGATGAAAAAGGTACCATTATAACAGACACCAAAGAAATTCAGAAAAATCATAAGAGCATATTTTAAAAATTTATACACCTCTAAGTTTGAAAATATGAAAGGAATGAATAATTTTCTTGATTCATATGACATACCAAAATTAATTCAAGATGAGATTAAACCATTTAAATAGACCTATAACAAATACAGAGATCCAAACAGTTATAAAAAGGCTCTCAACTAAAAAAGTCCAGGCTCAGATTGGATTCACTTGCAAGTTTTACCATATCTTCATGGAAGAACTAACAAGACGGCTTCTCAAGCTTTTCCATAAAATAGAAAAGGAAGGAATTTTATCGAACTCCTTCTACAAAGCCAGCATCACCTTGACACCAAAACCAGACAAAGACAGAACAACAACCAAAAAATTACAGATCCATCTCCCTCATGAAAATTGATGCAAAAATTCTCAACAAAATATTGGCAAACAAAATACAGACTATACTAGAAAGATTATTCACTCCAACCAAGTAGGCTTTATCCCAGAGATAGAGTGATGGTTCAAAAAATGGAAAATGATAAATGTAATTTACTATATAAGTGGACAAAAGGAAAAAAAAATCACATGATCATCTCAATAAATGCAGAAAGGTCATTTGACAAAAATCCAATATCTCTTCATGGTAAAAGTCCTATACACAGAGAACATCCAATTTTTACTAAGCCAGATATACAGAGACACAGAAGCTCCCAAAACCTCATTGCTGAAGTACAACTAAAATGACCCCAATGTAGCTCAGGAAAATTTGCGGAAGAGGAGGCGGAAAGAATGTTAGAGCCACAAGTTGGGGCATTATGCACAAAGACTTGGCCTATCCCCCATAACTCTTGACAACCCCCATAATGCATGACCCACATTCCCTATGGGAGACAGTCATCAGCAGTGAAAACAGTGGACACTGGAAGCCTCAAGTTTGGCCAAACAGGCCAAAATGACCAAAAGGGTGCAATAGTTGCATGTGTGCTCTGGGGGGAACCAACTGCTCTCTAATTGGACTGGAGGCCCACTCTATGGGAAGGAATACATGCCTGGTACTGAAAACCTAATCAAAAGCCTATGGCAGAGTATTCATGAGCCTTAGGGGTATAAAGCCTGCTCTTGGCTGCCTAAATTCATATATTATGCTCACAAAACTGCCCTATAAGCACTATACTTAATGTTCATATTCATATATTAATGGTACTCTCACTTTCAGTTAGAGAAGCTTCTCTTTTCCGATGGCAATGACCACTGGGATGACCTAAAAGGCAACATAGTGCTGGGAAGAATTATCAAAGGAGTGTCCAGCACTGAAACATCTCTATCAAACCCTACAAGGCTCTGGGTCCATTGTGGAATATGTGGTGGAAAGACTATAAGAACCAAAGAATAGTTTGATGCCTTACACTGCAACTGTCCAGACAGAAATTGACCTGGATATCCATGGCCTTGCAGTGCCTAGCAATACCTTCAAAAGACCCTCATAATAGAAAAAGATGATGACCTCAAAATAAAAGAGAGTCTAATGGAGAGAGGGAGGGGATATGATGGAGAGTGGAGTTGTGAAGGGGAAAATGGGGGAGGGGAGGGGATTATCATGGTTTATTGTCTGTCAGTATAGAAGTTGTCAATTAAAAAAATGAATTGAGGAAACAGGAGAAAGAGGAGAGACTTGGCAGATAGACAGTTAAAGAAAGTAATTTAGGAACAGTTATCATCAAAAATATGGGAGATTTGATGAAAAAAAGATGGTACTTATCTGTGGTACTCTATATATAGCTAGCTAATTGAATTGAGCTTTTTACTTACAATTCTGACCCCTTTTCCTTATCAATACCATTATGTCAACTAGTGCTTCTTACTTTGATTTTACAATAATCATCTGGCAACCCAAATGAGCCAGGTTTCTTTTAAAAACCTAGGAAACCTAGGATAGGACATGATAATTTGTGTGTGTGTGTGTGTGTGTGTGTGTGTGTGTGTGTGTGTGTACAGGCACACACATCCCATACCACACACATGGAAGTCAGAAGATAACCTTTGTCACTCATCCTCATCTTCCTTCTGCCTTGTTTGAGGCATGATCTCTATCTGGACCCAGAACTTCTGGGTGTTCCCTTAAATAATTTTTTTAGTTTTTTTTTTTAAATTTTTTAAATTTATTTTTAATTTTTTTTAATTTTTAAAATTTATTTTGAGAGAGAGTAACAGCCAGAGAAAGAGAGAGAGAGAGAGAGAAAGAGAGCGAGGACAGGCATGTGAGGGCCTTC
Source organism: Orientallactaga sibirica (assembly GCA_036365145.1). Classification (NCBI taxonomy): domain Eukaryota; kingdom Metazoa; phylum Chordata; class Mammalia; order Rodentia; family Dipodidae; genus Orientallactaga; species Orientallactaga sibirica. The sequence continues at coordinate 29,206,945 of JAEOAD010000024.1, forward strand.
AGCTGCTACAAACAAACTTCAGGTGCTTGCACCACCTTGTGTGCATTTGTGAAATTGTGTACTAACACTGCTGTGTATCTTGATTATGTGGGACCTGAAGATTAGAACATGAGTTCTTAGGCTTTGCAGCCTAACCATTAAGCCATCTCTCTAGCCCATGGGTACTCTTTTAACCTTTGCAAACCATCTCAATGTGCGAGCAATGGGTTAACAGATACACTACTGTGTCGAGCTTTCTGAGGTATCAGAGATGCTTGTTTAGTAAGTACTTTACTCCCTTATCCTTATCCCCAACAAAAGTATTTATATTTTTAAGTAGTTTCAATTAATACTACTTAATTAAGGAGGTTTTGCTATGAGCAGTAAAATTTCACAAGCAGAACTGAATGGGCTGATATACATAATGCTATTTGATGTACAGTAAACAATCCAATATCAATTTCTATTCTTCTCTGTATAAATATTTAGTTGTAACTGTTCTCTGAGAAAATGATATGTAACAGTGTGCAGCACTTTAATGGCAGGATTAGTAGAAGGAAAGAAAATTCCTGGGGTAAGTTACTTTTTGAGTAATTTTCAACTTTTTCCTCTCTTGACATTTTCTTGCTTAATCGAGGGATTGAAAACCTAACCTAAGACAACAGTACACAGCAGTACACAAATAAAACCACAGCTGGGGAGAGATGCCTGAGCTGTTTAGGCACTTGCCTATAAAGCTTAACATTGCTGGTTCGATTCCCCAGTACTGATGAAAAGCCAGATGCACACAGTGGTGCATGCATCTGGAGTTCATTCTCTCTGTTTATCCTCTCTCTCTCTCTCTCCCTTATAAATAAATAAATATTTTTAAAATAGTGACAGAAATATTTCTGTCATTTTGTAATCAAGGAGCTGATTTTGCATATCACAGAGGTGAAAATCTGTTGAAATTATTCTCTTAATGCATCAATAAATTTATTTTGTGATTCCTTCATCAAAACTGCACACACTGTAATAACTACTATATATTCATTTTATCTAATAATACATAATTCTTCTCCTATTACCATCATCTCCATAGATTCAAATCAAAACCCTCTATCATTCATAAGTAAATACTTTCTTTTTATCTTTATATTTAAACTATTTATTTATTTATTTATTTATTTATTTATTTATTTAGAGAGAGAATGAGAGAGACAGAATTGGCATACCAGGGCCTCCAGCCACTACAGGGAACTCCAGATGCATGTGGCACCTTGTGCATCTGGCGTCTGTGGGTCATGGGGAATTAAACCTAGATTCTTTGGCTTTGCAGGCAGGCATCTTATCTGCTAAGCCATCTCTCCAGCCCAAGTAAATATTTTCAACATCTCTGAAGTTTAATATGAACAACAAAAAGCTATCTTCTTCCCAGTTTTCATTAAGTGTGCTACTTTTATGTTGCTTCCTCCAAAAAAGGTTTGGATATTTTAAAAATGCACATAGCAATAAAAGAGCTAATATATAGTGTTTATGTCTAACCCTATGAAAATGATTGGGAACCACAGACATCATCTTACAGGCCTAGACGGTTTATGTAATTGAACATTTATTTTCTCACTTAAGTGATGAACAGACATAGTGTAACTGTGGTTTTATATAATTTTCATCGTTTAATAAAAGAAAAAATCAATTATTCAGTATTATACTATTATTTCTTAGAAATGCATTTTAAAATAATTTATTAAGCTCATCCTTATTCAATGGATATTAAGTAACATGGAAGAAAATGCTGCTAAAAGTAATTTAGCAGTGGAATAAGTAACCAATTTTCATAAAAAAGTGTTGACAATGAATTTAATCAGGAAATTGTGATTATAGAGTACAGTGGTGGTCAAGAATGGCCCTCTCCCCAACACACCTTTGTGATCTGGAAAGATTATCCTCTGAAGACATACCCTTTCCCATAGATTATTCTGTCCTGTTTCAGAAGTCCAGTAAGTCTTGAGAAGACTCCATATGAGACCTCAGAAACTCTTTAATGTGTACGGTCTTCATTGTTATGAAAACTCATTTTATGCAGTGACCTGCACAAATTATTTTCCTTAATCAGACACTGTGATCTGCCTTTTATATTATATCAACGTTATATAGTCATATAGTATTTAGGATTAGGGCATTTTTTTTTTTAAATCCAGCTTGTTTATATCACTATCTTATTTCCCTGTTAAGTAAGCTTCAAGCACTAGATTTGAGAACTAATTCCTGTTACTTTTTAAAAACTTAATTGTGGAGCTGGGGATATGGCAAAGATTGTACAGTGCTTGCCTACCATGTGTGAAACTCCTAGTTTCTCTAGACATGGTACCATATTCCCTTGACTATAATATTATAGATCTGGAGACAGGAGAATTGGGAAGTCAAGGACAGCCCCTCTACATAGTGACTTTAAGATAATCCTGTCTCAAAAATATTAATTTATTTACATTTATAAATTTATGTTGTGAAAATATGGAAGAGGACACCTGCAATTATAGAAATTACTTTGTGACATACATAGAAAAGTTAATCATCACTGTGAATGCATAATTTCAAAATTATTATATGAGAACAGCTTTATTTCTTATAAAACTTGGTGAATTATTTTTGCTAAGATCAAAAGAGGCCTTTCCTCTGTTTCATCCTAATAAAATTTTATTCTTTCTCTATTCTGTTACCTGTGATGATTATAAACACTTTTCAAATGTCTTTGAAAGAAAAGTAAAATGAGGTAACAAAGTTAGATGCAATATTGGCTTGCAAAAAAATGGCTTCTCATGTTAGACCTAGACTTTAGGTGTAACAGTTTTATTTATTTATTTTTAGTTATTTTCTGAATGATCATGTAGAAACAAAAGTGGAATGTTAAATTTTATGGCCATTTTAGTGAAATATCCCATATCCAAGCATTAATCACACTGCAAGTATATTTACTAATGTATTATTAGCAAGTATATTTACTAATGTATTATTAGTAATGTAATATTATTAATGTATATTTACATTCATACACAGAAGTTTCACAAAAGACAAGTAAGATGTAATTGCTGAAAATTTACTGTATAATTTGTCCATAGTCAATTTCATTGCAAAATATGATTTGTTAAAAATTTGACTGATTATGAATCTGTAGTTAGTACAATTCTTTGGGGGACAAACTTTTATGAATGTAAATCTGGTGATAGGAAGTCCATGTATCAATGGGTTGGTTCACTGACCATCTTAATATTAAACGACAATATTTAAAGTGTACCAAGAGAAGAAATTATCAAAAGTGAGTATTATTGCTTTAAAAATATAGGTAGTTATTTTAATTTACTCAGTCCAATTGAAATCATAAACAATCATCCCGACATGTACCTTAGCTTAGAACTTAAGGCAAGAAGCATTGAGATAATTTTTGTCCAGGGAAAGTAATAAAAAGTGGATGTCTTTTATTTGTTAAAGTGTTGGAAAGTAATCTCTCATCCTCTATATCTTTAGTATATTTTCATATCTTACAATGATAAATGTGTATTTTTTTGCCTTTTGTCCCAGAAACAACTGGCACAATTACTAGGCCAAGGACAGGATTGTCTGTGTTCATAAAAATAGAAAATGTTCCTAGTCCACCACATTAGGGAGAAGTTAGACTAACTATACTATACTCATGTTATCAAATACATTGAACATTTCAACCAATTGCATTAAATGCACATGCATTGAAATATAAAGTGGTATTTGATAAATTAAGTGAATAAAAAAGGCAATATACCATCTATTCAGATGTATAACATATATACATCTGTATTTCTGTCAGTTTTGATGCATGTTGAGATGGGATACAAATCTCCAATTTGAAAATAAATATTCAAGTAATGCAAATGTAAACTCTTTTTTTATTTTAAAGTGTCTTTATATATATATATATTAAATAGATATGAATATATAGATAGATATATATAAGTTTATATATATATATATATGTATTAAATATATATCTATCCATCTATCTATCTATCTATCTATCTATCTATCTATGAGAAAGATGGAGGAGAGAGAGAGTATGGGCATGGCAGGGCCTCTTGTCACTGCACATGAACTCCAGATATGGGTACTACTTTGTGCATCTGGTTTTATGTAGGCACTGAGAAACAGGACTTTAAAGCACCTTTAGTGACTGACCCATCTCCCCATCCCAACTTTAGAGTTTTGTCTGTAACTTAATTAACTTCTACATTGTTCTTTGGTGGTTATGTGAGTTCAGTATGCTTGGTAGTTGTCAAAAACCTTAGCAAAATCTCTCCTTTCTTCCACGGATTTTTATGAGAACCTGGATGTCCCATGGTGCTAAAACACTGGTAAAGCAGGCACCTCTAACCATGACAACTGAGACATGTGAGGTCTAAAATTACTGGAGGGATCTTGGGTAGCACTCCACATAGTTGGATATAATAGTTCTCTTGAGGAGGAGAGCAGTGATGACAAATAAACATCATTTGAGTTCTTGTCTGATATCCACTTGTCTTATATATTCTCAATGACATGCAGACATTTGGAACATAAGCTGACTGTATCATGTACATGGAAATTCAAAGCCAAGGAAAACCAAGAATCTGAAGCTTTAGTAAGTGAAGCAATGTGATAATTGCATTCAACAACAAAAGTATATGCAAATCAAATATTCCTTAGACATATGGAAAAGAGGATCATCCTCTTAGCCAATAAGACAATTCACTTTAAATTCCAATCTATAAAAAATAACATGATTGACAAAAATTAGGTGCACTGTCAGACAATAAATTATGAAGATCATGATGAATTATGGTACTACTTGTGCTGAAGCTTCTGGTATTCTATATTTTTACAACCATTATGGAAAAGTATTTAGCAGTTCATAGTAAGTTGCATGATGTATCTTCTGGAATTAGCACTTCTACTTTTTAGCATATGTCAATCAGACAAGTAAAAATGTCTACCAAATGTCATGCATATTTATAGCAGGATAATTTGTAACAATCCCAATCTGGAAAGGAGTCAACATCAGTACCACAGTAATGTGACACATTATAATATTAAATAACAATGGAATGTAACTTGCTATACAGTGTTCAACTCAAACTTACTCATGTAAGATTGCCTGGGATAATTCAGAAAAATAAAGTGAATATTGTAAAAAGGATTACTAAAGTAAACAAATAAATTAGGATATCAGATGCTTTTAGATGAGTGTCATTGGGATTAGGATAGACAAGACTTTAGGGATGTTAAATGGGTCCTTGGATAGTATTATTCAAGACGTTGTAGGAGAACAGGGAAGGATTAGATATTCATAAAGATGTCGGAGAAACAGGGCTTGTGGACAATAACTTTGGGTCTTTGTCCAAGTTATCAAAGAACTGAAGACATGGACTCAAGGAAAGGTAAATTACAAATCATGAGATTATTTTAGAGGGCATTAGGATCCAGTGAGAAGGCAAACAGGAAGGCCCAAGACAAAAGAAATCTAGGAAGGGAGTGGGCAAGAGAATGTCTCCTTCACCTAGACAGATGGTGGGGGAAGAAGCCTCTGTGGAAGGGGCTCATACATGTGGATTGTAGAGCTAGAAAGACCAAGCCAGGAAGTCCCCTCACATAGAGGGTAAGAGAGGACTCTGAGACAACGCTACGGTCAGAGCATAAAGAGGGATTAAATAAATATGCGTGTGCGTGTGTGTGTGTGTGTGTGTGTGTGTGTGTGTGTGTGTGTATAAAACAAAGCAGAAGCAAGGCAGGAAAGCACCAGGACAAGCAGTAATTCTCCCCTTGCAAAGGGGAGGTAGAGAAATGAAGAAGACCTTCCACATAAGGAAAAAGAGCCAAGAATTTACTCTAGGAGCTAAAAGGAAGTAAGAAGCAAGAGCGTCAAGGAGCCAAAAGCCAGGGGCTTACACATGCATGACAGGCCCATTTATGTGGATCAAACCTCCCATTAAGATGAACCTCATCATTAGGCCAAGGTTGATGAGGGAGAGACCTGATTGATTTGGGACCCCAAGAGGCTAACTCAGAAGGAGCCAGCATTAATGGGAAGCTCTGCTGGGGAGTTCCTGCTGGCAGCCATCTTAAAAGAGACTGGATGAGAAGCAGTTTCTAGTCTTGCCAGAACATTCATGCTTCTGTGGACTAGTCTCTAGCTAACTACCTACCCGAATAACAGCTATTTTGTACCTAGTTCATATCAGTATGATATATTTTATAATGATGTTGATTACATAGTCGTGTGTACTTTGAGAAAGTATATGCCACATTTAAGTTTTCTACAATGTTCAATATCTGATTTAAGGAAAAAAAACACCTCTGACTTCAAAAGTATGATTAAAATTTTATCTCATAATTTTGAAGTAGAGAATTTCACATTGTTTACTTTTATTCTACTGTTTCATTTAAAAGCAAAAATCTCTTAGCATCTGGTAGTTAACACCTCCCCTACTCGTTCAAAATCCAACCAGGTAATTTATATAGTCACAACTATAGAAAGTATTTTAGTTGTTGCTTTCCCGATCTGAAATTCATTGCAGAATAAGATCCAGATGACAAAAACACATAATTTACTAGAAGCATATATCAAAGCTTTAAAATGGTAGCTAATTATGATAACAAACAAAATAAATGGTACGACCTTTATATACAAGGCACAAATAAATTGGTGTGTAATTTTCTCAGAGATAATGCTAATTATTTTGGTAGAGTTAAAGTGCTTTATCTCAAATGCCTCCAACTAAATCAGCATTTGAAAAACCCTATACTTGTGTTACTGTTACCTTCTTGATGTTGGGACAAAGCACCTGACCAAAAGCATCTAGGAGGAGGAAAGGGTTTATTTTGGTTTACAGGCTCAAGGGGAGGCTCCATAATGTCAGAGGAAAATGTGGCATGGGCAGAGGCTGGATATCACATTATGACCCAAATCAGGTGGACACCAGCAGCAGGAGAGCGTGCCAAACACTGGCAAGGGGAAGCTGGCTTTAATACCCCTAAGCCTGACCCCAGCAACATACTTCCTCCAGCCTATGGAATGCACCACCTACATTTAGGATGGGTCTTCGCATCTCAAGTAAACGAATGTGGACAATCCTTCACAGACATGCCCAAGGACTTATGTTTTAGGATGGTTCTAGTTCTGGTTAAGCAGATCATCAATATTAACCATCACTGTGGGTCATCTGCCTCAGGCTTGTTTTCCTTCATTAATCTTATCAAGAGCTGTGAAGTGAAGATCCAGGAAAGAGCTGCATCTATCTCACATAAGGCTGAATGGCCTGACATATCTCCTATAGAGATGGAATGTTGCATAATCAGAGACGAATTACCTTTGGTCCACCTTTGTCCCCTTAATAGCCATTTATTGCCCACCTCTGGTTTTGACCTAACATCTTGGTGACTATTAGTTGATCAGGTCTACTCCTTTTTGGAATGTACAAAAAAAAAAAAAAAAAAAAAAAAAAAAAAAAAACAAACATGATGGCACCAACACAAGCACTAAGAATGCCATCAGATAGCATTTGAAGTCCATGGTGAAGACTCCCCTCCCTAGTTTGCTATAACCTGTCTACCTGATGATCAGGCAAATGTATTTGAAAAGTGCCTTGACTTTCTTTTTTTCTGTAACTGTAAAACCTTCATGAAATTGTTAACATGTTGGAGCATGGAATTTGGGATATCCTAAATCTGTGTTCCTGGGCCATGGTCACATGTATTTGGCTCCAGAATAAATTATCTCTTTTTACCCTCACTGAGGTGAAAGCTGTGTCATTTGCAACAAAAATAATTTTATAGAGACAAATGTATCATAACTTCTTTCAAAACCTTTTTCTTTTGCAAAATTTTATTACAATGAATAAATACTTCACAGTATTTTAAAATGTTATATTTCTAGTTATAGCCTAGAATCATATATAGTTGTGTTTTATTATTGTGTAATAAATTTTCCAAAACCTACAGCTTAAGAGACAAGTTATTTATTATCTTATAACTTCTGTAGGCTAGTACCTTGCATGTATCTTACTACACTTTAATGTTAAAGATTTCATAAAACTGTAATCACAGAGTCGTCCAGAAGAGTCCTTGTCACTGATATTACTGACAGAATTAATTTCCCTGCAATGGAAGAAAAGGTGGTCCTAGCTTCTACTTGGCTACAGACCCTACCTGGAGTTCTTAAATAATTGCCCATATTTGAGAGACATGTGAATTTACCCTTAATTGACAAAAGTTTCATTTAAAAATAGAAAAAAAATCTAGAACAGGCTGTTAGAAATACAATTTCATGTTGCAAAGCAGATGTCCAGATGGAATCCCCTTTTCTCTTATCTTTGTCATACAAGAAAGAAAAGTTACACATGGGCCAGCAAGGGAAACAGTGACATGAAATGAACTCCAGGATCCTATGAAGTCATTGCAGAATCCTACTGTGCAGTGTGATTCCTGGTCTGTCCTTCTTCTCCATTGAAGTCAAACCTTTACTGTGCAATTTGCTTCCCAAAATATTAAATGTGAATTAATGACCTTTAAAATTGTTTGGAAATTATAGTAGAAAGCTATACAATGCTGGGATGAGCATACAACCAAGCATAGTTTTATGGTAATCTATTTCAGCTTACAGATCCAAGAAGAAGTCCCATCCATGTCAGAAGCTGCTTACTTCCAAGCACAAAGAAAAACTGCAGCAAGCAAAACACCAGCCCCAACTCACACAAACTTGCCAGAGCACAGACGTGTTCTCTCACAACTTCGGACTGCAATTCAGGTCCACCCCCGGTGAAACCTTACTTCTGGACTCCAGGATCCACCCCAGTTACACATCTTCCAGCCAGGCAGCTAGAGATCCAAGTTATAAGTTTAATTTAACACCTGAGTCTATAGGGCCATACATTCAAAGTACCATAGTATTCTAAACTGTTTCCTTGGCTTCTCTATTTGTTTTAAAGAGGAAAATCAAATTCTGTTGTTTCAGTTTAGACAAAAAGATCATATTTCAGATAAATTTAGTGAAAAATAAAGTTCCACATATGTGTGAACATTGATTTGCATATTAAAAATAAAGTTACTAAAGTAGTAAGTAGCTTAAATACTATTGGATAATAATCAAAACTTTAAAAGTTACTTATTTGCAAGTAGAGAGAGATAGAGAGAGAGAGAGAGAGAGAGAGAGAGAGCGAGCCAGGGACTCCAGCTGCTTCAAAAAAACTCTAGATTCATTTGCCAATTTTTGCATCTGGCATTATGTGGGTACTGGGGACTTGAACCTGGGTTGTTAGGCTTTGCAAGTAAGTTCCATAATGGCCGAGCAATCTATTCAACCTTATAATCAGAATTTTTAGGGTTCTTTTAATATAGCTGAATAAAAGTAAAGCATTCATGTGTAATCAAATAAAATAGAAGCTTTAATATGATGTATAAGAGAATGATTACATTATAGACATTTAGCATCTGTTGATACATAATGTCCAAAAAATGTCCATGCAGTGCTCCTAGCAATAGATTCTTTTCATAAGAAGTTTTAAAATAAGTAATCAAAATCTACAAAATGAACACATGTATAGTACCTGCATGCCCAGATTCATTCCAGTTATACTATAAAACAGTCTTAAATATTTTGCTTAGAAATCATCTTCTGGCTGTGTAAATTTGAGTGGTAGCCCTGGAGGAAAATGCTACCCATCTGCCAGGATTGAAAAGCTTTTCAAATTGTTTAGCATACTACTAATTGGAACTTAGGGTCTAAATTATCTCATATTCTCTCTCTCTCTCTGATTTTCTCTGTAATAAATCATGTGGTCTGTAGATTCAGACTTAACTGTTAGAACTAGGCATGGTTGTCTATACCCATAATCCCAGCATTGGGAGTGAAAGGCAGGAGAACTGTCAAGAGTTACAGGCCAGACGGGTGTGGTGGCGCATGCCTTTAATCCCAGCACTCGGGAGGCAGAGGTAGGAGGATCGCCATGAGTTCAAGGCCACCCTGAGACTACATAGTTAATTCCAGGAATTCCAGGTCAGCCTGGGCCAGAGTGAGACCCTACCTCGAAAAACAAAAAAAAAAACAAAAACAAACCAAAAAAAAAAAAAAAAAAATTAAAATCCAACCAACCAAGCAAAAAAAAAAAAAAAAAATCACAAGAGTTATAGGCCAACTTATACTATAGAGTGAGACCCTAACTGAAAAAAAAAAAAAAAAGATAACTGCAATGAGTCTTCAATTTAAAATATATGATTTTTTTCAATAACTAGAGATAATAAATATAGCCAATAACCATAAACACTAATTCAAGTTCCTAATCTATCAAGGTTATTTTTATTGAGAAAAATTTGAAAATAATTGGTTGGGAAGATATTGCATGTTACCAACATAAAGATATAGATACTGTTTGATATATTGGCTATAACACTTAACATGACCTGATATTAAATATCATACACATATATCAAAATACAAAATTTTGCCCTAGAAATTTAAAAAAATAATTATTGAGGAAATAAAATTAGTGGCAGGGAAGATGGCTCAGCAGTTAAAGGTGCTTGTTTCCAAAGCCTAATGGACTGAGTTCAATACACAAACCATAAGCCTTCCACATCATGTAGACACAAAAAGAGGTACTTGTCTAACTTTCATTTGCAACATCAAGAGACTGTGCCATACCTACATACATACACACACATACACAACAAGTTAATAGGTAATTAGACAATGAAATTAGTCAAAAATTGAACATAAATACACTTACACAAATGTGGATATGTAAAATAATCATAGACATAAGCATGTATACCTACGTTATTATAACACAGAAAATGTGAAGAATGTAGATCAATATATAGTTAGATTTTAGCATTAAAAAGTTATGTAATATAATGAAATGTAATGATTTTACTATTTTAGCAATAGTAAGACTTGACAAATCAATAAGTCAATGTCGAAAAGAACAGTATTACTGAGGTGACCACACCATGGACTGCTTAATCCACTTTGACTCTTATCTAAGGAATTCTAGAAGTGTCAAGGATAAGTGATTATCAAATACATGCTCTCTCTGTGTTATTGAGACAGATTTGCAGCTCCCATAGTTAACCAAACTGATGACCTGTGTTTTTACTAGCTCTTTACATACGATTCTGAGAATCTGAAATTTTATTGTAAGGTATCCCTAGTAGCAATTTTATTCTCTACAATAGAATTTTGGTACCAGTGTTATTATATATAAAGCATATATAGTGACATTACAATATCAACAATGCATTATGACTTTAGTAATACAAAATATGTTGTGAGGCTTATTTGCTTATAAAGAAAATATTCTAAAATATATCAGAATTATACTGTTAATTTTACTTCTCTCAGATTGATGACACAACCTCAAAATGTCATCCAATGCTACAATGTAAATAGATAAATAGGCTTTCCCATTCATTGTTGTTAGGAATATAAAATGAAAATATAAACAGCCACTCTTGCCATCATTTTGGTAGTTCATTATAGAGACATTACAAACAAAACAAATAGGCAACCAAAGTAAACATTCTCTTGTCTCAGAACTATCATTCCAAGTCACTGATCCAAGAAAATAAATTTTATTTTTGTCAACACATAAACAAATACATGACTGTCATTTAACTACTTTTTATAACCCTAAAATGAAAATAACCCAAAGGTTTGTGGTGAGTTAATAATTGAACAAACTGTGAAATATCAATATTGTAGAATTTACTATTTGTACATGCAACAATTTGGAATAAGTTTCAAGTGCATTGTTTTAACCTCATTTATTTGATATTGTTGAAATGACAGTATTCTAGACATGGGGATGGAGGGGATGAGTAGGAGAAAGATGTAACTAAAAAGAGGTAACAAGCAGGATCTGTAATGTCCTGGAAATCACACAGATCATGAAGTGGGATAAAACTATGCCCTCATTACATGCAAGTGCAAATAATACTGGTGACAATGTAATAAGGTACATGGGATGTACTTTTGTCAGATTTATATCATTGATAATTACTGACCAGAGCTTGGCTCTAGGTAAATAGATCATGTTAGGTTGTAAACGGTAATATACCATTGTGATCATCTGTAAGAGTCTAGCATGGACTGAAAACCATTTGGGGGTTTACAAAAGTGATTAGGTGTTTTAAAGGAACAATGGAGAGATATAGAAAAGAAGTTAGCTCTGGTTTCCATATTCAGGGAATTGAAAAAGTACCAAAAATGGGAAGCAGTTGTGGCTTCATATACAACTCAACTGGATTGGCTATGGCTTCTTTCAGTGTTAGTCTTTTACCTCCCTCAAGGGCCTGGGAGACAGCAACCACCACAGGTGTCAATGAAATAAATAGCATGTTCCTTGGGCAGCTTTGAATTTCCTAAGGCAGGCTCTTTAAGGAAGGCCTGTGTCTCCTAACTATTAATGTTGCTCCTGTCTTCCTTTAGCTGTCAAGCAAGGGAAATGGAGATGTTGCCTTCTGGAAATTCAGGAAAGTATCTTCATGCAGTTTTGACTGATGTGTTATGATTATAACTGCTGCTGGCATTGAGGAAGCAGAGACCACACATGCTACCAGTATTCCATCAAGCACATGATAGCTTCCAAACAAAGAATTATCTGACCCAAAACAAAATTCATGCCACAGTTGAGGACTATCCTCTATAGCCATTTGAATACATTTAGTAATTTATAATGAAGATTGCCAATTTTTAAAGACAACCTCAGTACATTTGACATAAAATACAAGGTCACTTGTCACAACTTATTTGATCCACTGTTGATGCTAGAGAAACCCAGATTTGGTTTGGTAATCACAACTTGCCCAAGGACAGTAAGTGTATCTTGGTTATCTGTAGACTAATTTCTGAACAAGAGCTCAGATTTCTTGATTCTTAGGCTATGTATCATTTTTTGAAATAAGATAGTTAAGAATTCAGGTCATTGAAACCTAGAAATGATATTTCTATACAAGAAGATAAAACGTTATTTTGAAATCCTTGATTCTCATGATGATAGTCAGTTTAGTGATTTTATTTCACCATACACTGAAATGGAATTTAACTTCAGAGACAGCAGAACATATCATTTTGATAAGATTAAACATGGTTGAGGAAGTTATTTTGAAAGTACTGTGATAAAAGGAGGAATTTCATATTATACTTTTAAAATTATATTATTCATTTTTTCTCCTTATTTTTATTACAGTATAATTCTAGGTAATTAAAAATAATATTTCATTCATTACATGTGTACATTTAGCACAGTTTTTCTCTTTTTTCAAGCTATGATTATACCTAGCAAATCTTTTTTTTTAGATGATAAATAAATTTGTCCTGCTTCAAATTTACATATTAAAGCATATTATATGGTTTAAGATAATAAAGATTATGTTACAAACCATAATGCATAAATTTAATTTTTCTTTTTCTTTTCTTTTTTTATATATGTTATGGTGATTTCCATAGTAAGAAGTGAGATGCCTTATCTATCTTTTTTCTGGCTTAATAACTGTACATTTCAGGTAAATTGCTTATGAGAAACTATATCCAATCTGCATCTTACTGAAGTGAAGCTAGCAGTTGGGGCGAAGTAACCAACAGCAGGGGACAGGGAAAGGAAAGAAAAACTGCATTATCTTGAGTTCATTCTCACCAGGAAGTATGCTGAAATCAGACTTGACCTGATGCCATTCAAACGGAAGACCCCAAGATAATAGAAACTCCAGTCTGCTGTGAAAAATTCCAGAAGAAAGCTTACAATTTATACAATTTTCTCTGCCATATTTTTTTTTTCCTTCTGTGAGGTACGAGCACAATGGCACATAATGTCTCAGCCATTCACAGGGAAGAACTGCAGGCACTGAGAGCACAAGGGCTGTGTGTTGGCCCTGTTCCATGTCTGCACCCTGTCAAAATAAGGAATGATATATAAACCTGAACACTGTGCCAACAACAGCATATAAACTACCTGGAGTTCACCCAGAATTGTATAGAGGACACCTTTATGCAGTCAGCCCACAGTATTACCACATTGTCATTTTATTCAAAGATGCCATCAAGGGGCTAGTCTTGCTTGACAATATTTGCCAAATCTTTCCAATTGTATATAACCTATGTATCCTTTGCATTGCAAAAAGATGAAGTTATTTATGCTTTAAAAAGTTTATTTATGTAAATGTCTATGTGTTCATTGTAAACTTATAGTTGGGTAAAGATTTTCATGGAAAATGTCAGACACATTAAATAGCACTTGACATAAAGGACAGCCAGATTTCATTGAACAAAAGTAGATGCTCACAGTGAAAATGGTTAAGCAAATGAAGACAGAGCTAGGAAGAGCAACAATAATCATATAGCCATGAAGGGAGCTTTCTGTTGCACAATACACAGGAAACACAACTTTAATCTTGGGTTACTAGAAACCATCATATGAGAAATTTATTTGATACCTGGGGGCTTTTCATTTAAAAAGTGGAGAGACTTTCAGAAGGTGGAAACTCTATCAAGGGTTGAATCCAGGAGCAACTGAGAACTGATGGAAACCAGAGGGGAGTTAATAACAGAGATTTCAGAGCTGTCTTCTATCACCACAGTTGTTTCTTGTGTGTGATTCTCCTCACAGTAATAAAGTCGGATATAACTTCTGAGCACTGTAGTTACCTATCCTGATGGACAAACTGTTTTGGTGTGTGCAACTGTGTGTAATATATGTGGCATGGTATGTGTGTACTGTGTTTGCACATGAGTACAGATTTGTGCACTCCATACCTATTCCTGCAGAGGCAAGAAGAGAACTCGAGCTGTCCTCCTCTATTGCTCTTCCCCTTTGGGAAGCACAATTTCTTTCTTCCTTTTTTAGTTATGATAGGTGGAGGGGAGAGGAGAGGGAGTGAGACAGAGGATGAGCACACCAGGGCCCTTTGCCACTGCAAATGAACTCCAGCAGTGAGCATCACCTTGTGAATCAAGCTTTGTAAGCAAGCCCTTTCAATCGCTGAACCATCTCTCCAGCCCTGGGAAGCATAGTTATTAATAAAGTTTCTGTTCATAAGGATATATAGACAGAGCTTCCTGTCTGAAAGTGTCCCTTATAATGACAAATCAATTGTGGGTGAGCGAGGCAAATTGAACATATTATAATTCTTGATTTCTGCAACCTTTGCCCAAAATGAACTGAGATTCTGGGATTATTTTGAGCCCCGACATATAGCCCAGAAGTATTTCTCTTTCCTTTAAGAAGAATGCTCAAAAGAAAGTATATTTTTGAACATGAAAAATCAGTTGTATCTCAAAATGCATGCTTTGTAACTGACTCAACACGCTGTGTACTGATAATGCCTTCTGGGTTCACATGTTTGAAAACTGATAAGAATGCACAGACCACATCAGTCACCACAACTGGGACTCAAGAGTGCTCAGAACCCTTCCTTGCTGAACAGCTCTGGAAGCACTCTGCAGCACGACTTAGCAAACCCACCCACTGTTTTGCTCTCAGTATAGAATCACACCAGATAGTTTCTTGTTTACATATAACTTCTGCATGTGGATGAGCCTTAAGAGAAATTGATTTTATAACACTGTGATTTTTGTCAGATATCAGAATGTTTATTAATGTTTTCATTGAGTTTATTTATGAGTAGGACCTAACTGTTGCATTATTAACTGCACAAGATGATTTTATAGCTGAGGGAGTTTGATGTTAAGGTTTTAGCTTGATGCCTCTGGCTAGACTTGCGTACCACACAATTTATTCGCTAAATAAAGTGACTCATTTCTAAAACTACTCCAAAGATGGTTCACTTCCTGAGAAAGAGAAAAGGAGGTATGTTGCTCAGTTACTTCAGGGTTACCACCCCTAACAGTATCTATTATCCTAGTAGAGCTATACCTGCTTAATTTTGCATTGGATACCTGCTGTCAGCATTTAATATTCAAGCTCTCTGGATTTTTTAATCATCATATATTTGTTTTTTTTAATTTGGAAACAATTTCAAAAAAGAAACATCTTTAAGAGTTTTTAAAGATAAACAAGTTATTTTTTGGATATTTTAGTCCCAAACAGGATTCTAGTAGTTTTTACTATGGTATCATTTTTGTAGTGACATTGCAATATAATCACATGTAAAAGCCTGAACTCCAGAGGTCGTTTTTGTTTCTAGATTTTTCCAAGAGGAAATTTATAGCATGTTCACAGTTTTTTCATTGCTATCTGAAGAGAGTTGCTTCAACTAAAACATCTGGTTCATTATTCATTATCAGAACTACATAAAGCAAATTCATGTTAAAATCAGCAAACTTATTAGCAAGAGGATAATTCTAACATATAAAAGTAAATTTCTACAAATTCTCAGTACTTGATAAGGAAGTTATAAGAGGACAGCTTAGCTGTTCACTGAAAGCATTTTAATTGAACCAGTATAATCATGAAAAGAAGCAAAGATGCATTTATCAGAACTATATATATATTTGCAGTGCAATAAATTCAGATAAGGACAGTTAGGGAGAGGGATTTAGTAATAAACATCCCTACCCCTTATGTTTTGTTTTATAAATGTCTATTTGTAACTGATATTTTATATGCACCATTTTAATTAATCCTTCAGACAGTTAAGGTGACCAGAATAATTGCTGTTGTTAAACTGGACTTTATAGTTAAAATAAGATTCATAGAGATGAAATGACTGATCATATGTCCTTTGATGAAAAGAATTTTGATCTTGATTTTGCTGATTCTGTTAACTAACCCTATATGAACCCAAGAGACACAAAGATGAATTTTCCTAGTAATTTTTAAAATATTTTTATTGGTTTACTTGCAAGCAGAAAGAGAGAGAGAGAGAGAGAGAATGAGAATTAATAGGCACACAAGGGCCTCTTGACACTACAAATGAACTCTCGTCACAAGTTCCAGCTTAGGAACCTGGCTTTATGTGGATACTGGGGATTTAAAGCTCAGATGACAGACTTCTCAAACAAGCTTTAACCGGCCATCTTTCCAGGCCTAGGTCAATGTTTTTAATGTGAATTTTATTGTTGGAATGTGACAGCCCCTCAGTGACAGTACCTCCCTGAAGCTGAAACTAGACAAGTTAGTTAACAAGCCTTGGATACCTCCAATGTTGTGAAGACAGTCATATGCTCCCACTCCAGCTTTTTCACATGGGTCTGGGGATCATAACTTGCATTTGCATGCTTGTGTGACATGCCCTGTATTGACCGAACCATGTCCCTGGCCTCTGAGTACTGTTCTTTTTTTGTTTGTTTGTTTGTTTTTTTCATTTTTTTAGTCCATCTTTTTTTTTTTGAAGAATTAAACTGAATTGTATTAATATTCCACTCTTACATCTCTTACATTTCCATGACAAAAAATTTCATGAGCAAAAATAATTAAAAACAAAAAAGGGATAGAGGTAGAAGGTTATAAAACTAAACATGGATCTCAGAATAACAGCTGAACAGAGAAAGGAATTAAAACAATTTAATTAAAAAATCACGAGTGGATGATAAATTGTGTAGAAAGTGAAATTTTACAAACTACTTAAAACCTGGAATCGCTGACTGTTCAGAAACGACACAGATGGATCCTGGTGGTGGTGAACGGCAGAAAGGGAGTATGGCTGAATCTGCACTGTTCCAGCTGCTCCCCATGCGACCGGTCTCTGAGGAAAACCTGACATTGATTAGATATTGGGCCAGGCTAATGCTGGCAGTAGATCCAGTGATAGTAACCTGCCTATCAGTAGACCCTTCAACTGGGTTTGCAATTTTGATCTGAGCTCCAGACATCTGAAGGATCTCATTGATTTTGGTGCCCTGACGCTGGATTATGCAGCCAATCAAATCGTTTGGAATGGTGAGTTCATGAGGAGTCTGAGCAGACGCATCCAAACCTGCACAGAATCCAGTGTTGTCTGGAGTCATGGGACAATGAAACTGTTGCATTGTCAGCTGGTACAGCTTGTTCAAATCTGGCTATGGAAGGGCATACTGTCCTTGAATGGCATAGGCCTCTAGGTGGGGTGGGGTGGGGAAAGCTCGCACTGTTGCTGCCTGTGCTGGACCTGTCCAGACCACCTGCCCTGGCATAAGTGACATTTAATCCACCTTCAATCACACTGGTGTCCATGTCCAGCAGAGTGATGGGAGCTGGACGTTGAGGGGTCCAGTCTTTGGTCGCTGGTGGGGGGAATGAAAGCCAAAAACAGCAGGCGCCAAGGGACTGAGGGGAAAAGGAGAGCAGGCAGTGCGGGAATGCGAGGGGGTCCCCCGCTGGTGGGTGGGGGAGGTGGGGGAGGAGGAGGAGGAGGAAAGGGTAAAGAGACCCAGGGCGGGTGGAGGGCAGGCAGAAGAGGGTGCAAGCTGCAGCTGCTCAGCTGCTGCCTCTGCTGGTCTGGTGAGGACTGTTTTTAATAGACAGTTTGGCCTGTGCATAAATAAATATAATTACTTCTAAAAATTAGTAATAACACTTGACATATCTAGCATAATTTGATTTTTAAATGAAATATGTGTATGATTTCATAACAATATTTTCATTACATAGCTACTTATTTATAATTATAGAACTCTGTTTCAGTTATAAACTAGTATCCATAGCATCTTAGTTTTTAAGCTATTCTAATTAAAATTACTTCTATTATTTTAAAAATGAGAAGATAAGAATGATAAAAGCTATTATGGAAAAAAAATAATTGCCTGCTTACAAAATCACTTAGCTAAAATGTTAATCTGTGTGATCAATAAATAAATACTAGGTTTTATAGGAGCTAAATTATCACACAAAGCTAAATTTAATTCAAAACACTCAGAGGTTAAATTGTACAACTGTGTTATTATTAAACATTCTCCCGATAATATGTTCACATGAAAGAAATGCAGTACAGATACACTGTTCTTTACATCCCTACCAATGGGGTTACTTCTGTGAGATGACTTTGCCAGATTGTGTCACCATATTTCTCTGGTATAATAGCTACTTTCATTGGTGTTAGGTGTTATCTCACTGTGGTTTTGATTTGCATTGTTCTGATGAGGAGTGAAATTCCTCATTCATTTCAAATGTCCCTGGTAATTTTTTTAGAAGAGAATTTTGGGGAAAAACGCCTGTACCATTAATTATTTTATTTATTTACTGAGGCAGTTTGATTCAGGTGGTGACCATAAACTCACAGGCTCTGAATGCTAGGTCCCCAGCTGGTGGCAATTTTGGAATTGGAGCCTCCTGGGGGAATGGGATTATAGGTGTTATAGCAGCTTCCTCTTGCTAGATTTTGGCTCATACTCCTGTGGGTGTGGTAGAGTTGATGGCCAGCCTCTGCTTTTGACATTCTTTTCTCTATCATCATGAAACTTCCTGTTGAGACTGTAAGCCAAAATCAAAGTTTTCCTCCCATCAGCTGCTTTTGGTCAGGTGCTTTGTCCCAGCAATGAGAAAGTGTAACAGTTACCTTTTTCTTTTATTCTGCTTTCAATACAGAATGAAACATGGTATGTTAAAAAATTGGAAAGTACACATTTTCTTGGTGCATACCTTCTATAAGATTATAGGTTTGAATTTGTATTGATAATAGTGGTAGATTGTTAGGTATAAAGGAAAGAAGTGGGCATTTTAGTGTTAAATTATTTAGTATTTTACCATGTTCATAAAAATTTACAAGTGTGAACTTCTTAGAAATTCCTATACCTAAAACTTCTTAGTTTAATATGTTCACTTACTTTAACAAAATTTTTTTTTTTTCACTTTTTGTGACAGCTTCAGGTTCGTTGAGATGAACTTCCAGACCAGGCAAAGTTTTGGAGAAAGAGATATTTATTATAGTTTATAGATCCAGGGGAAGTTCCATAATGCAGAAGAAGCTGGCCGGTCTTCACAGGACCAAACACAGAGAGCCAAAACCACAAGCACACAGCACAGCACAACTCAGGAACTCCAGCTAGGCACACTTTGCATATCTTTATATTGCAATCCTAAACCCACCACCACACCTTAGGGCTGGACCCTAAGATCTGCTCAGTGACTCTGCCTCCAGCCAGGTGGCTGCAGATGCAAACTACAAACTAATAAAACACTGAATATATTGGGGGATATCTATTCAAAATATAACCTTTTGGGAGAAAAAAATTTAATAGAATAACTAGCCTTATAATTTGAGGATTCTAATCATTCAGTTCAAAAGAATCTTTTTGCACAATATGAAATTTCAGTTGAATCAATCATTTTTTATGTTACTTGAAAAATATTTTTGACTAAAAAAGAGCTACTGAGTTGCTTAGTTCATAAACAAGCAAGTATCTATTTAGTTTAAATATTTAAAGCCTAACTTTTATATTAATCATAAAGTGAACACAGAGATAGTTTCATTACATGCTTGAAAATATTGCTGAGCATTTAGCTCCAGAAAACATAAGCTCAAATTGTATTTTTAGCCATGCAATTCAAACAAATGTTCCTCTTATATTTAATATGGAGATATATATATATATATATTCAAAATTTGTATTAAGCAAAAAATATCTTCCTTTTGATTCTATCAGTATTGAACTATAATGTACAATAACAAACTCATTACCCATTAGTGTGTTCTACAGAACTATGAAAATTTAGTGGAGCTTAGGAGGTAAGAATGGGAAAATATATAGAATAAATTTATTATGGAATATTTTAGAAGAACATAAATGCTAGGGTATTACTGTTTGATTCAATTTACTCTTATCTAAAAAACAAACAAACAAACAAAAACCCCTTTGTTGTAGGCTCTAGAGATGGCGAAGAACTTAAGGTTCTTGCCTGCACAGCAAAGGAGCCAGGTTTGATTCCCCAAGACCACATAAGCACAAGGTTTTGCATGCATCTGAAGTTCATTTGCAGGGACTGGAGGCCCTAGCATGCCCATTCTTTCTTTTTCTATCTGCCTCTTTCTCTCCCAAATAAGTAAATTATATAAATTTTTTAAAAAATGTTGTATAATTTTCAACTCCATAAATGCCCATCATTTATGATGCATGATACCAGAAGTCCTGCTATATCCTGGAAGTAAGACTATCCTGTTAACAAGTGGTAATATATAAACCTGGCTTATTTTATTTTTATTTTGTTTGAGATTTTAAGCAGTTAAATAAAATATTTATCTCTAAGTTAACTTTGCTTGAGGGTAAAACCTGTGACAGGATAATGCAGGTTTTTTTAAGTGTAAAATTGTGTCGCTCTGATTAAAAATGTTTCCTCTGAAACAACAATAAAAAATGTTTCCTCTCTCCCATACTGTAGCATAAGCTAAAACAACGGACAATTATTAATCTTCCACTGTCTAACAGATCATGGGAGGTGTTTTTAAAAATATTGTCACTATAATAAATTATTATATTTTAATTGTCTGTTTATATTTCCCATCTAAGTCAGTATTAAAGAGTTTATGAGAAACTTTACATTGGCTTCAAATATTAGTACAGAATCTAGATTCTGCCCAAGAAAATTAAGTTTCTTTTGGAAAGTGTTTATGTAGTCTAGAAAATCTAATCATTACAGAAATACACCATTACTATGGCAAATTAATAAATGTAGAACTCCTTAAATATATTCTAATGTACTCAAATTAATGAAAGTAGAAGGTAATAGGAAAATGGTTTCTACATATAGTCCCCTAATGCATTAGGACACATAGTCCCCAAAATCAAGGTAAAACACTGCTGTAACTCTGCCATAAATTTACCACTCATTTTGCACACCAGAAGTCAATAGAGTCTGCTTTGTATCTGGTACTCAGCAGATCTGTTTGAATAATAGATACTAGCCTTGGGTATGTTGGTTAATTTAAGTAGAAATACACTTACATGGAACGGTCCTTCCTTGAAAGTACATAGTCACTTTAATTGTATAGGATCATGGGAGGAATAAGCCATGCCTGGCCTTGGTTCATTATAAAGATTTCATTTGTAGAAAAACCTTCATAAAATCTGAATACATGTGTCACATTTTGTTATAATCCTAAAACTTATTATTATTATTATTGAGAACATTTACAAACAAGGAGGTAAAGTACATGGCAGCATCCCTTAACCAGCTCTACTCTGATATTCCCTAATATACCCTTGGCAGCAACTCATTGAAAACCCAACTGTCATAAAATACTTTGAAGAGTGAGACTAATAATAAATACGTTATTGCCAGAATCTGAGGGTTGTTTGTGTTATATGCAGAAGTGACTGTATCTGTTCTCCAGTATTAGCTGACAAAATCGTGTCAATTGAAACATTTTTCATTTTTCATCCATAAAGAGATTTTAATACCAAAAACGATGCTCAGCTTCTATGTCAATCAGGAAACAAGACCAGAAAGCATCTCCTGAAACTGCAGTCTATCCAGTTTGCTTTGGTCCACTTCTCTCTTAACAACTCAACCTAGATAACTAGGCATTATGTACAAAGTCTAATTCTAGAATACACAATGGTGTCCATTACCCAGCTGTGACTTGTACATTAGCCCATCTGCTGGTCCTTTGAGATCTTGTGCCTAATTCTCCATAAGAAATGCCAGCATACATACACACAGTAGCCAACAGACAAATAATGAACTGCCTTTTATAGACACAAGAAAATATTTTAATTTTAGGAGTGACAAACTGAGTGCTTGAATATTCACTTTTTACATGTGTGTGTAGTATGTATGGTGTAATATATGTTGTGTGTATGTGTAGTGCATGCAGTTATGTGTACATATACCTGATGTATGCACAAGCAGAGACTGCAGAAGAATGACAGACAGCCTCTTCTATTCCGCATCTGAGTGTTTCCTTGAGACCAAGTTTTCAGCAGACTGGCTGGCCAGGTAACCCCTGAAATTCTCCTCTTAAAAGCATGCATTACCATGCCCAGCTTTTAAGATACAAAGGAATTTAACTTAAGGCAAATCAGGACGTTTCATTCCTGCATGCTTACATGGCAAGCAATTTGACCTGCTGAGTCATTGTCCCAACCCAGGCTATTCTTTGCCATGAGTACTTTGGGGAAAGAATATGGCAGGTTTGGACATCTATTGCTAAGTGATTACACCATTGAGCCTTTTCTCATAGGCTGGCTTGTGTCTTGTGTGCCTGCCTTTAGAAGTGTCTGCTTAGATCTATAACCCTACGTTGCTTAACTGCTATTGAATTTTCAGTCTTTGTAACTTTTGGATATCAAACTCTTGTCAAATAATAACTTACATTTTTTTGTTCATTCTGTAGGTTGCTTCTTCACTCTGATAATACTTATGTGCTGTACTAACATGTTTTAGTTTACTATAATTCCATTTGAAGTGTGTTTGTTGTAGGCCCTCTATTGTGTTCCGCTGCTCTTTGTGTATTTTTCTATGCCAATGACATTTTGCTTTCAGTGCTATAACTTTGGGGTATATTTTGAAGTCATGTAGTTTAATGCCTCCAATTGGCTATTTTGATTTGTTTGCTTGTTAGTTCTGTTGTTGTTATTGTTGTTTTTTGTCATAGTTCCTAAATAATTTTTCATTTGGCTATTCTACTTCTGGGATAATGTGGATGGCATTTTGATAGAGTTTGCATTGAAACTTAGGATGGTTTGGGGTAGGATGTTTGTCTGCTTCTATCACTGTGACAAAATACCTGAAATAATCTACTATATGAAGGGGAGATTTATTTTGTCTCATGATTTCAGATGTTTCAATCCATAGTATGTGGGCTGAATTTCCTTGGGTCTGTGACATCACAGCACATCATGTAGGAATGTATGGTGTCAAAGATTGCTTGTTCATAGCTGCTAGGAAAGGAAGACATAGAAGGAGAAGAAGGGGACAAGCATGACTCTATTGAACTAAATTCCTTCCACTCGGCCCCAATGCATTAAAGCTTCATGACATCCCAGTAGTGTCCAGGCTAGAGACCAAATCTTTAATCCATTCTTGGCCCTTTACAGATAGTCTAGATCCAACTATATGTAAATGTATAGAAATTTTATCAGTATTGATTCTTAAAGTATACTAACACATGCTATTTTCACTTTCTAAAAACTGTTTTGGGATTTTTCATTAGTGTTTTATAATTTCCTTGTAGAGATCTTTTCAGTTGTCATTGCTAGATATTCTTCTGTGTGTTTTGTAAATGGAACTGAGTTCATAATTCAATTTCAGATAATTTGGTGTTGGCAAGTAAAGAAGCAAAGCTACTGATTCTTCTGTGATGACTTAGTATCCTGCAGCATTCAAAAATGCTTATTCATTGTAGTGGCTTCCTGGAGTATTTGGGTCATTTTCTTTATCAGATCATGTTATCTACAAACAATCACTAAAAAGATTAAAAAAACAAATAAAAACAGTCTAACACAAATTAAAGTAAATGGGAACATAAGAAGTTTTTTTTTTTTTTTTTTTTTTTTTTTTTTTTTTTTTTTTAAGTCAAAGGTCCATCTTGGGCTGGAGAGATGGCTTAGCTGTTAAGGCATTTGGCCTGTGTAGCCTAAGGACCCAAGGACCCAGGTTAAATTCATCAGTACCCATGTAAGCCAGATGCACAAAGTGTAGCATATGTCTAGAGTTTATTTGCAGTGGCTGGAGGCCCTAGCATGCCCATTCTCTCTCTCTCTCCTCAATTTCTAATAAATAAATAAATACATTTTTTTAAATCTCACTTTAAACAGAAAGTGACAGTATTGTTTCTAGTGGCAAGCAGAAAATAATGTTGAGAGAAACATGTTGCTGAGACTTATACATATGACTACTTGAAGAACCAAGAACAGAATTTATCAGCTATGACTATTGCCAGAGAATAGATGAGAAAATGTTTGAGTTTGGAATTTACAAATAAAATGAAAAAAAATGATGATTTCATCACAAATTCATTAAAATTAAAATGAAGACATAACATAGTAAGACATTACTTGGCAATAACTAATGATACAGACCTATGTTTCCAGCTATTTTGGATGATGCCACAGTAGGATCACCAATTCAAGATCTACCTGGGCTATAGAGCTAGTTAAACACTAGCCTGAGCAACTTAGTGAGGCTTGTCTTAGAGGAAGTGAGAAAAAGCATTGAGCTCACTGAGTTGTTGTTCCTCGCCAACCCGGGATGGTTGGCCACCGATGTCCAGGGCGCAGAAGGAGTGGGGGGAAGCAAAGTCCTGGAGCAGCAGGTGAGTGTGACAACCGGCAATAAACACCCAGGAGGCAGTCTGATGGATAGCACCCTCTAGTTTATTCAACAGGGGAGAGAGTTTGTAAACACTTAAGAAAGGTTGAGATGGCACATACAACTATATGGCTATTGGATATATAGTTTATGGGTTTCTATCTAATTGGTTGAAAGGCAGAAGTGTAAGGGAGATAGTGGTGGGAAAAGCTAAGTGACTTCAGACTCATAAGAGTCTCTTGGGCAGCTAGCCAAAAGGTCAGGAAATGTGGGGGAAGGGCAAAGCCTGACTATGGAATGGTCAGATGCTTTTGGGGTCAAGGGGGAGGGCCTTGGCAGTTCTGCCCCCTCTGGGCAATGACAGGGCACACTACAACCTTGCCAGACGGCAGGGAAGGCCAGTCACTGTCGCCAGGGTGGGTTCCAGATGATATGTCCAGCTGCAACTCCCATAGCCCAAGGTCCCCGGCCATGTCCAACAGTTCAGGCCAGCTTCCTCACAGTCCCAGCCCGTTTTTAGAAATGTCCAACAGACAGTGAGTGGGAATTAGATAACTCACCCTTATCCCACCAGCCTGCTTCAGCCTAACTGCAATTTAGCTGCTGATCCTGTCTCAAGCAATCAGCTCTTGCGCCCTACTCAGGTGTGCAGATTTCTTTCAGGACAGCTTCCTGAATCCAGACCAATCAACCCACTCTTGCCCACTTCTTCTGGTTTGCTGACTTCTTCCTGAAACAGCCCGAGTGGAGATCAATCAACTCTCCTGCAGCCTCACCTGAGCCTGAGAACATGGCCCACCACAATAAGATTATGGATAGATCCTTACTGATGGTCATGGCCTCTTTTCTGGCTGTTCACCTCTCCTGAACTTCCAGGTCTCTGCTCTGTTAAGCCATCTTCCCTGGTTCCAGTGACAATGGGGAAAGTGGCTCTACTCCCATGTGGGCTTCCTACGCCTCCTGCTTTCCATATGGTGGAAGACTTAGAGACTTTGTTAGATTAACAGAATGACAGAGAAGAAACTACAGAGAGCTTCTGCCATGGTCTATGGACTTTAATTCTTTCAATTCATAAGACAAATATGCAGGGATCCTTATTGGTTGCATTGGCATACTGGCAAGAAACCCCCAAACTCCCATCACAACACAGCATTTGACTCATGCATGAAGCCCTAGATTCAATCCCCAATACATCCAATAAAGGAAAAGACTTTAATTAAATGCACACATTATTTCCTTGAACCAATTAAAAATATTTTGAATAGTAAATTCACATTTGTAAACTTGTAACCCTCCTTGCCTTATTTATCCTCTTACTTACCTACTGAAAGCTGCCGTGGAAGGTCCCAGGTAAAACTGCTTGATGGTGTTGCACTAGTAAAACAGAAGCCCGATAAACAAGAATCCTCCTCAGTGTCTAAGAGGATAAAACAATACCCAAGTGTGTAGGGGACAGTTAACACCTCGGTAACTACAGTCAGCAGGGTGTCTGATTCTGGGACAAAACAATTAGACATAGAACAAATGCTTTCTGCACTTTGGGAAGTATTTTCTAGGTATGACTCAGCTCGGATGTTTTCTTTCTGATGAAACTAGGTCAAGCTTTCTAACTCTCCTCTTGGTATTGGAGTCCAAAGATGAAACCGTTCCTTTGTGGTCAAAGGCAGCTGTGACAGGCACCGTTTTATCAAAAGTGTATAAGAAAGATATTCACCTTGAACTTTCCAGATGGAATGAGTTTGTGGCACATAGAAAAGTGAGAAAATCTCTATATAACCACAGCCCTTGCAATTCAGATGATGACAAATCCATACCTAAAACACAAGAATTTGCAACTGTAGATAGAGAAATCTTGGCAAAATCTGAAGCAATAAAAGGAGGCTATGATATACTTGGATTTAAGACAAATAAATTTCGAAAAGTGTAGGAGTAGGAAACAAAATAGGAAGGTAAACATCAAATACAAATAGAGCTATGAACTCTTCCTTGCGCTCCTTCAAGAAGAGAAGAGGCGACTCCCGAAAGAGGTGCAGAGAACTAACATGAGTCAACTACAGTGAGTGCCGAATGTGAATTCAGGATGGATGAATGGATGTGCATATTTATTGTGTGAAAGAGTCTGCTGGTGTGTGCCTTTGTGCATTCTGATGTACTCAGCTTAATGTATATCACCCTCAGGTAATGCTTCTGTACATTATTCTATAAAAGTAAGTTTAAAGTTAGGGAAAGTTAGTTGTTTGGAGACAAAAAACATAGAAAAACAATTTAAATTCAAGACATATGCCATATAAAAGAAAATGTGTAGTAAGTAGCACTTTTAGAATGGTATCTGTGGCAGGCTGTGTAATATCCGCTAATAAAATCCTTGCCTAAACCCTGGACACTGGAGAATAAGTCAACTTAGATGACAAAAGGAAGCATATATTTAAAACACCAGCCATAGAGGGAAACAGTGGCACAGTCCGTGTCACTGGATGAATCCAGTTTAATTATTCCATTCTTCACAAGGGACGGTGGAAGACAGAAGAATGGGTCAATGTGGCAAAAGAGGTGGAAGGATTCAAAAATGTGACAGACACTCCAACTGCCATGTCTGGCTTTGGAGATGGAGGACAGGGCCAAAAGCCAAGGAGCGTGGGTAGCCTCTGGTTGCCAAGAGCCAGCCTCTGATGGCAGCCAGCAAGGAAACGGGGACGTCAAGCAAGAACTAGAGTTTCTTTCTAATCCTGCAAGTTGCTGTCACTTGCAGATTTAGAAATAGATTTTATCTTATGGATCCAGAACAAAATTCTATCCTGCTAGCATCTATATCCTTTCCCAATGAAACAAAGTTTGGGTTTCTTGAAATAATTATTTTAAAAAGTATTATTTTAAAATGCTAAACTTGTAACAGTGTGTTATGCCATCAGTGAATGATTCAAATGATTAATCTAGGATAATTATATGTCTGATCACATTTCCTATGAGCTTATTATGTGAGTGGTATGAGCAAAGGACACCAAGCACAATCGCACTTAGGAATTCCAGGCAGAACCCAGGCAATTTGCATATCTTTAGACTAGAATTCCAAATCCACCACCACACCTTAGGGCTGGACCCTAAGATCCACCCAGTGACATCTCCAGCAAGGTAGATGGAAATCTAAGAAACTCTAATAAAATTCCTCAATCTATTGACATTTTTTTTTCAAACTACCACAGCTATTTTTATTTTTCCTTTAAGTTAAAAAAAAAGTAGACTTGTTATAAATATTTAAATGAATGTTAATTATCTTGAATAATCTTTTTGAATATATTTGCCTTAACAAGTTAGTAAACATATTTACTAGGCTTGTGATTAAATATTTATTAGAAAAAATTTAAAACTAACACAGATTGAAATTAATTTTAGTAATGTAAATAAAATATGGATATTTAATTATATGTAACATAAATAAGACTTACAATTTAATATAGTTTTACAGTCAGTAACAAGGTACATGGTGAGGTCAAGGCTAGAAGATTAGTCAGTAATTCTGAGTCAAAAATTACAGAAATAACATTGAAAATTAAACAATCTTCACAAGTATATACCTGAGGCTTTGTGTACCTCTTTAAAAAACTGTTGTATTAGGACATATTCTCTATTTTTTCCTAAGGCTTTTGTCAGCATAAACACCATCACTCCATCATTGCCCCTTTCTCTTCAAAGAAATGTTGTAGTTTGCCTCCTCTAGTGAAGTCATGTGAATGTGGATTTATGTTTTAAGGACCAGAGTGAAAGCAAGCCCTCACTTTCTGAGGTGAGCTGGAACTAGAGGTTCTGGGAGAATTTTGTTCTTCTGTAGGAATAAACTTGACTTACAAAGGAGAGGATGTTTGGCAAGTTATTTAAAAGAGATAGCAAGAGAAACACAGAGAGAGAGCCAGGCATGGTGGCACATGCCTTTGATTGTAGCACTTGGAAGGCAGAGGTAGTTGGAGCACTATGAAATCGACGCCACTCAGAGACTAATTAGTGAATTACAGTTCAGTCTGGGCTGGAGACCGAGACACTATTTTGAATAAAATGAAGAGAAAGAGAGGGAGACAAAAATGATGGTTCAGTGGTTAATGACACTTGTCTGCAAAGCCTAACTGCCTGGATTCAGTTCCCCAGTTCCCATATAAAGCCTTAAGGACAAAGTGTCACGTGCATTTGGAATCCATTTGTGTGGCAAGAGGCCCTGACATGCCCGTTCCCTGTCCATCTCCTCCTCACTCTCTGTTTTTCTCTCTCACCTTGCAAATAAGTAAATAAAAATATTAAAAAAGGAGACACAACATAGAACAAATATTAATCACACACTAAAAGGAATGGAATTATATATGGTAATGTGCTAGTTACCTTTTAGCATCACTATGACTAAATGCCTGATGGAAGTAGTGCAATGATTGAAGCACCTAAAATGATGAAGTGGGCGCTGGAGAGATTTCTCAGTGGTGAAGGTGCTTGCCCATAATGCCTAAAGACATCCATTTGATTACCCATTACCCATGTAAAGCCAGCCAGATGCACAATGTGGCACACACATCTGGAGTTCATTTACAGTGCCCAGAGGCCCTGGTGAGCCTGTTCTCTGTACTTCTGTCTCTCACATAATATTTTTTGTGTTATAAATATATATAAATAAATATATAAGTTTGTTTGTTTTTTAGTGAGGGTGCTATTTTGTGTGTGTGTGTGTGTGTGTGTGGGTGGGGGTGGGGGGAGAAATAGCCAGGCAGTTTTATCATTAGGTAGCCAATGAGAAATGGGCCCAAAGACAATTCAGCACTTGATCCAGTCCAGTCTCACCCTTCAGGTACAGCACCATTTACTCAGGTATGCTGGCCTCTTTTTCGTCCAGCTCTTGGGTCCAAACAAATCAGCTCTGATTTCTGAACTCCCAGATCCTTGCTTTGGTAAACCCTTTCCCATCCCACTGTCCCAGCCTAACCGAGCTGAGAGGTAGTTCTTTTCTTTTTTTTTTTTCCTTTTCTTTTTCTGTTTTTCCTTCTTATTGACAACTTCCA
This sequence comes from Orientallactaga sibirica, assembly GCA_036365145.1. NCBI lineage: Eukaryota > Metazoa > Chordata > Mammalia > Rodentia > Dipodidae > Orientallactaga > Orientallactaga sibirica. The sequence goes on from JAEOAD010000024.1 coordinate 29,237,114, forward strand.
TAATTATAGACAATAAAGCAGCATGATAATTCCTTCCCCCCTCACTTGCCTCTTCACAACTCTACTCTCTATCATATCCCTTCCCCATCTCAATCAATCTCTCTTTTATTTTGTTGTCATCATCTTTTCCTCCTATTATACTGGTTTTGAGTAGGTAGTGCCAGGCACTGTGAGGTCATGAATATCCAGTCTATTTTGTGGTTTTCAAGCAATAAGTTTGCAGACATTTGTTAACATAGCATTTACAAACTAATATCCCATCAATGAATGATTTTCATAGGAATTACACATTTCATGTGTTTCCCTTTGTGAGCTGCAACAGCGGAGCTCCACTTGTACTGGAGTGACTGCCTAGAGCAAAACTGTTCAGCCAGACTACCCAGCATGTTTCACTGAAATTTCTTACATTGCTTCCATAGAAGCAGATGGCTCTTCTATTGAGAAAAGGGCCATACAACCTTGGAGCTACCTGGGGCCATGTTTCCTGTTGAATGGATTAAAATGTTAATGAGAAACAGCAAACAGAACCAACAGATAAATAAACAGCCAGAATATTGTTGAAGGATGCTGGTATGTCTCAGTCTCTGTTCTAACCGTGTCTTTGTATTCCAAGTTCTCAACAGCCTATCATGTTTCGCTTTACTTTTAGAGGATAATTTCATGATTATTTTATAAAGTACATTATATGTTCAAGCCAATTGAATTCAGTTTTCATTGTTATTGATCAAATTGCATCTCTACTACTTGAAACTAAAAGTGCTTTGGCTAATATAACGCAAACCATACTCTAGATTTTACTATAGATGAGAAGGACCCAAAGCTATACAGACAGCCATAGCAACATATCTGCTACTCTTTTAATTTCGTTGCTTTCAGCCTGTCAGTGGTTCAAAACTTCTTCAGTGAGAATTACATTTCTCATATTCTTTGTCTTTTATATTGTTACTTTGTTTTTCTCTTTTGAAAATATGTTTCTATTACTAAACTGCCTTTTGCTTACTCCATTTTAATGCTTGCAGGGAAGCTTCCAGGGTTCAAGAGAACACAGTTTTCAAATTAAACACATCTTCATTATCCATTAGAATAAATGAATTTTGTTGCCTCTGGGGCCATTAGTCTCATTCACTCCTGTTGCATCTGTTTTCATTCAACTAGTATTTCCTTTCTGTCCCAAATGATCCTCAGTTCTTTCGTATGCCCAGAATCCAGTTTTAAGTCAAATTTTTCTCTCCTCTTTACTGCCAAGTAGCTTCTAGAAAATCATGTAGTCTGTACTGACTTCCTTAATACATACTTCTATGTTTATTAAAGTCCGGTCATGAAACAGGATCCATCCAGTTACTAGAAAGACTGTGTCTGGCTTAGGTGGGTGTCTTGAAAATTAACCCTTAATGGCAAGCTTTGTAGGCAAGTACCTTTAACCTCCAAACCATCCTCTAAGCTCAAGGAAAAAATATTAAAACAACTTTACCTTAGGTATATTTATGTTCAGAAAAGGTCAAATAGGATTTTATTCATTCCTGGCTTGTAAGTTGGAGCCATAGTTGACAAACGTCACCTCTCCACCAAGGTCACCAACGGAAGCATAGGGAGCTGCACAACCTTGGGAAGGCAGAAACAAACTGAGGTTTCTGTAGAGACTAAGGTAAGATTCCTGAGCAGGCAGTGGCCATACAGAGGTGCTGGGAACTCCAAGGATGGAGGAGTGGGCCTATGAGAGGCAGCGCTGCAAAGACTGTGTCTGAGATGCCATTACCAGGAACCTGGGATAGCACAGGATGTAGAAGAGGAACCTGGACTCTTGCTGCTACAGAGGGAGTGCTGCACTGCGGTCCAGACTGCGGAACTCGCCAGGAGAGGAGAGGTCCACACGAGGCAGACAGGAAGAGGAGGCACAGAGACCGCGGGGGAGAGGCAGACCACACAGCCTCTTCTGGAGCCACTTGCTGCCAAATCCTGTGGTAATGTTCAGGAACGAGCGGCACCAGCACAAAGCTAACAGGGCAGGCTGCGTTCCTGCTGTAAAAGCGTAATCCTACAGCTCTCTAATGGAGAGCCTATGCTTTTCTACCAAACCTCTGCAAGTCTTATCCCAGTAACACAAGGCAAGAGATAACCAAGAAGCTTACAATGAATACAATCTTACCATAGCTGTATTGAGTCATATGATGACTGACCTTAAAATAGGCTGCAATTGTTCTGTCAGCTAGTGAACACGTAATTTTCTTAGTATATTGCTTTGTAGGTTTGTTTACCTATATTTCTAATGAATATATAATATCTGTACATTTTTAGCAAATATTGATCACAAAAATATTTATTCGAAATATAACATGACTCAGCCACTCTGCTATAGTTGGGTAACACGATTCTGTCCTTGTTTGTTTTATGTGAAAAAAGAGTAATAATACTGGCAATTGTTCCTGAAGTTTGCCAAAAGTACTGAAAAGACAAAGCAAAGTACAAATGAAACAGTAGAAAGCTATCTCTCTCTCTCTCTCTCTCTCTCCGTCCCTCCCCTCTCTCTCTCTCTCTCTCTCTCTCTATCTATCTATCTATATATATACAGAGATGTGTATGTATGTTTGTGTATACACACACACAAACACACAATAGACACACACACACACACATACATATATATTAAACAGTATATGTGTGTATATGGCAAATTAAATTGCATATTTGAGGTTGTATATAGTTGTCTGTGTATCTGACATGGCAAAATTCCATGGAGCTTCACTGGAACACTTTCACTTTTTACTTGAAGAAGACTTTGCTGAGAGGAGTCTCCCAGAACTGGATAAAACAGTGGGAAAGTCATCATGTAGGAAGAAGATTGCTGTGCATTTTAATATGTTTTTATTTATATGGAGATTAGTTATCATGTGCTTAAGGACAGTTTATTTTAATGGTATTTTGTAGACAATATATTTTAATAGCATCCTATATCATTTTATCCATACTTAGGAGAAGCAGATAATTTAATTTCACAAATTTTCAATATTTAGAATAAAAATATGTTGTTTTGCCAGTCATCTGCATCCACTCTGCCTCTGCAGAAGCTTAGTTCCAGAGACTCAACATTTATTATTTTTGTTGTTGGTGTTTATTTTTCATTTGGTACATACCTTTGATTCTATTCATTCCTGTCTTCATTTGATTGTCCTTGGTTTTATAAGACCACAGAGAAATTACTGTGTCTTTTGAGCTTAGTTAATACCAAAGTTAATTTAAGTAACCTCTAAATGTATCCCTACTAATATATTTAATCTCACATTTACTAGCTTGTAATGTCTACTAATTTAGAAACAATATTATAAGTGACTTTTCATGTAAGAGGAAATGCCAAAAATATACATTTCTCAGTATGCTAATGAGAATTTAAGAAAGGTCTGGGATGGAGAAATGGTTTAGTGGTTAAGATGTTTGCCTGTGAAGCCAAAGGATCCTGGTTCGATTCTCCAGGACCCACATAAGCCAAATGCACAACAGGCACATGCATCTGGAGTTCGTTTGCAGTGGCTAGAGGCCCTGGCGTGCCAATTTTCTCTCTGTCTGCTCTCTTCTCTCTCTCTCTCTCTCTCTCTCTCTCTCTGCTTGCAAATAAATAAATAAATAAATAATTTTAAAAAAGAAAGATCTAGCCTTTATCCTTGGATTCAAGGGGGAATAAAAAAGCTTTGGAATGTCATGCCTGAAAAAATAGGTCTGTGTCTGTTGGGCCACATCAGTTAATATAGCAGCATGTTTTGCAGTGGGAAGTTCTAATCAGAAAGGTATTAACCCAATATATTGAGAAGATCTGGGGCCCAAGATGTGATATATGAAGAGTTGACCACATATAAATGAGAGAGGCCAGGATATATTCTGGACAATGACCCTTGAAAGAGTGCACATTGTCTAACATTGCTGGGAGGGGCAGGGTCAGCATTATTTGTGAAAACACAAAAATCCAAATATCTGAATATACCTCTGTTAGACTTCTTGTCCACTTTGTTTCATGTCTCTCTTCTTGCCATTAATTTTAAAATGAATATTTGTAAATGAATCGACTGTAAACATGATATCACAGTTTTCAGTGATTTTGAAGATTTTTTTTTTTTTTTCCTAGAAAGTAAGCAGCTCTCTGGTGGAACTTCCAATGCCTAAACTCACTGCACTAACCCATGTGAAGACAGTGTGGGTAACTAATCCCCCACTCACTCTCTTTCTATGGGAATAGGCTGCAATAGTTTAAGTACGGGATAAAGGGATTCAAGTTAAGGCAAACATATTTTAGGGTGGTACAATCATGACATTCATAATGAGAACATTGTCAGAGAAGAAAATATTTATATCATACTGATGTGATTTGATACATATTTTTCTATGAAATACTGAAGTATATCTCTCAAATAAACAAGTATCCTTATTGTTTGACATTCAAAAACTATATAATTCTGATAGTTAATGAAAGATATAAAATAAAAGATGATACATGTGAATCTCATACATAGCACAGAAAATCAGAGTGTGATTTTAGAGGTCCCTCTTCTACAATGAATTCAAAATATTGACAACATATTTAAACATTTTGCCCCTTTTTTTCTATCATTATTTTAGTGGGTAGCCATGTAAAAATGAGAAGCTTGAGGTTGAGATGATGACACAGTGGTTCAAATTGCTTGCTTGTAAAGCCTATAGCCCATGTTCAGTTCTCTAGCTACACAGGTAAAGCAGGACCCTGCTAGTGGTGCAAACATCTGGCATTCCATTTTCAGTGAAAAGAGGACATGGCACTGACATAGACACACACACACACACACACACACACACACACACACACACACACACACACACACACAATGGAACTTCTGTAGAAATCTGTAAGCCTGTATACAAACCTTTTCCTCCTTTAAAGTGCTTCTGGTTAGGTGTTTCTCCCAGCGATATGAAGGTAACTGCAACAAAGAATGGGCACCAAGAAGTGGGGATATTGCTACAGTGAATCTGACCATACAGAGTCTGGTCTTTTGTAATGTGTTTGTGAGAGGAATGTGGGAAGGATTTGGTATTTGGATAAAACTTGGAGTGCTGTAAGCATAGCTTTATGGGATATTTTGATGAATGTTTGAAAATTCTAAATGCAGAGAGAATTGTGGACATTGAAAGCTTGGCTTAAGAACTTTCAAAGGAGAAAGAAAGAATTTTATTTAAACTTGACTACCAGAATGCAGACTAGCTGAATTCTTCTGCTGATACTCTGAAAATTTGAGTAGGGTGAAGTATAAGACTGGTGTGATTGGAAGAAGGTATAAAACAGAAAGACATGAAAGATGTGTGGTTTATCATAGGAAAAATTCAAGCAAGTTTGAAGTTACTGGCACAGATTTTAGGTTATGTAAACTGCAAATATTAAGTTCACAGCCACCATTAAGAATAGGGTTGGCCATGTGCTTTGCATTACAACATTGGAAAAGATGCCTGAGACTCTTAGAAGGCTCAAGTGAGTAGGAATGGAAACTTTTTTGCCAGTAGGAAGCTAAAAGAAAGAATTCTATAGTAGTAAAATGCTTTTCAAAGCCAAGGTTTATTTCTTCCTGGAATTACAAATTGGGCTAGAGCTTACACCTGGTACTGATTTTGGAAGCATGAAAAATGCTGGAAGGAAAGGGGCATTGGATATGAAACACATATTTATTTTGTTTTTATTTATTTATTTATTTATTTATTTATTTATTTATTTATTTATTTTTCCAGGTAGGGTCTCACTCTAATCCAGGCTGACCTGGAATTCACTATGTAGTCTCAGGCTGTCCTTGAATTCACAGCATTCCTCCTACCTCTGCCTCCCAAATGCTGGGATTAAAGGTGTGCACCACCATGCCATGCCCAGCTTTAGATTTGTCTTTTGGAAATGGCCACTGTGTGATGTGAAGCAGGGTTAAAATCCCTGTATGGATATCCATAAGGCCATTCTATGAAGATAAACCAGTTCCAGCTGCTGCTAAGATATAGCAATGGGAAATAGGGTTGAAATCCCTGTATTGGAGAATAAGAGCACTGTATGGAGTTATGAAGATGAAGTATGGTTTGCAGTGTAGACCCAAAGAAGTTTTGGATATGCCAGGGTTATGGAATGACTGACATGGAGTGCTGTTGGCTTGGAATGTTCACAGGGCTGCTCAGCCCAGCTGGAGAGTCAGAATTGTAACAGAGATTTCTTTATCACTGGTTATGGATGTTGGATTTGGAACTATAGATGTTTGATGTTTGCCTACTGGTTATTGATTTTGCATTGGTCCAGTCTCTCCTTTTTGTTCCTTTTTTCAATGGTAATGTTTACTCTGTGCAATTATGTGTTGGAAGAAACTTGTGTTTTGATATTTCAGGAATCACAGTGAAGAGAAAGTCTTGCATCTCAGATGACTTTCAGACTTTGGAAAAATGTTAAAATTGGTAAAGACTATGAGGGATCTTTGAAGTAAGACTGAGTGCAGTTTATATTGTGAAATGGTCATGAGACTATTGGGTCCAGGAGATGCTTGCTTGGTTTTTCCTCTCTCTTTTGATCTATGGAAATGAGTAAGCTTCTTCCAACATGATGGATCTTCCCTAGGAATCCGCAATCCTCACTTAAGCTGATTCTGGTTGGATATTTGCCCCAGTAACAATAAAGTAACTAGAATACTTCCATTATATGATTTTTTTAAATGCCTATCAACTTATATAGAAAACATTATATTTGAAAGGATAATATTTATGAAATTATACAAAGAAATCATGAGTTTCATTCTATACATGAAGTAACTCAAAAGTATAAGAGAAAAGTTAATTTCATTGTGATGTGTACTAAAAGTGTTTCTTTTGGGGTAATGAAAGCATTTTGGTTTTTTTTAGACACTTTCAGAAAATTTCACCCATATTATGTATCCCATTTGCCTGCTCTGATTTTCACTTAACATTTTGTTTATAAATACTTATAAACATTTTTTTTGGAAAAGAATAGATCTCAGTTCCATTTTAACAAGTTATGGATTGCTCTTATGAAATTTTTTAATTTAAGCACTCACATTTATCAGTGCAGAATATCAAAATAGAAAATAGATGACCCAGTTTGCAATGAATACTGAATTTTAGCACTGTGAATGAGAATAGTTCTAAAAAAAAAAATCTGTTTTTCTTAGTAGCAAAGCCATATCTTAATGCTGATTACAACATCTTATAGTTGAGCTCAAGAATGTTCTTGTCAGGGGCTGGAGAGATGGCTTAGCAGTTAAGGAGTTTGTCTGCAAAGTCAAAGGATCCCAGTTCGATTCTCCAGGACCCACATAAGCCAGATGCACAAGGGGGGGGCGCATGCATCTGGAGTTCATTTGCAGTGGCTGGAGGCCCTGGCATGCCCATTCTCTCTCTCTCCCACTTCCTCTCCCTCTTTCTCTCAAATAAATAAATAAATAAATAAATAAATAAATAAATAAATATATTTTTAAAAAAGAATGTTCTTGTCAAAACACTGAATCAGCATGGGAAAGGAAAATTGTAACCATTGAGTTCTATTAATTTAGTACATGCATTATAATGAGTAAGTATTTGCAACTAATTTACAATGAAGAGGCTTCCCTCATATGACTTCTCCCATACTGGGTGGCTTCTGATTCACAATCATAACTTAAGTAGCCTGTCTAGGACTCCTGCCCATTACTTATCTTGCTTTTCTACTTCATTTTCTGAAACTGAAGCCCACTACCAATTACTAGTTAGTAATTATCTGTAGGCAAACAATCCTACGAATCAGCTTTCCAGAATTCACAATGTCTCTTTATTGAGGAGACAATGCTATTCTGTTCAGATTCCCAGATGTTGAAATGTTCATGTGTTATGGGTACTCAGTATAGATTGATATGTAATGTAGTCCTTAAACATAACCTATTTTCATCATTTGAAACAAAAATAGTATTTAGAATGCTTTCCTCCTCCTAACTTTGTTAGGCTGACACAGCATTCAACTTAGCACAGTATTAACACTTAGCATTCTATCTATCTATCTATCTATCTATCTATCTATCTATCTATCTATCTAACTATCAGGTATCTATATATCTATCATCTATCTATCTCTACTTATCTCTATCTATCTATTATCTATGTATCACTATTTATCTCTATCATCTATATATCTGTCATCTATCTATCTATCTATCTATCTATCTCTATCTATCATGTATCTATCTATCTATATCTATCTAACTCTATTTATCTCTATTTATCATCTATCATTATCTCTATGTATCATCTATATATCTGTCATCTATCTATCTATCTATCTATCTATCTATCTATCTATCTATCTATCTATCTATCTGCTTATCTGCTGCCATATGCAGATGGTACATACTGAATTATGACTATTCCTCATTAAGGGTAGATTTTGTCCCATAAAATATTGTAATAGTCTTTCTAGTGCTCTGAAAGTCCATGAATACATCATATCAAATACTTCTTAGGAAATTTCCCAACTTTGATTTCATTCTCAGCAGTGCTGATCAGTGTGAAATCTCAATTCTCCTAGAAATAACTGAAAATTCAATTTAAGATATGGAATTTAGCTAGATCAAAACCAACAGAGGTTATAATACGTACACCGAACATAAGAAAATATCAATCAGAAAAGATGTAATGCTTATATAGAAAGAGATATGAATGTCTGAAGTATCAAAGGAAAGTGTGATGATGAATTAGTTTGATTAAGGTAACTGGAGAAAGTTTGAGTAGAAAGAGAGCAGTGAGAATGATAGATAACTTTCCATCATGCATCTCTGGAAAATGTTTTGAGAACAGCTATATGTAATAAGATATAAACAAATATAATGTCCTCAATCAGGTACAAATTATCCCCTTTTGCAGTAAAAGTATTCCTGAGTGTGTTTGAAAGCCAAATGTTTGAAAGTGTAAAAATAGAATTACAGAGTAAATAGGATTTTCTTACCAGTAAGGCAAAAATAAAATAAAAACACTAAAATGTATTGCTATATTTAGTATTTCCCTGTTTTAAGCATCGTCACCAAGAGAGGAATAAATGTATGAAAACTCAGATATCATGGAAACAGACACAGCTGTCTTCTTTAAATTCCTATAATGGATTACATCTTTAGAGTAAAACGGCAAATGGTAAATTCCTTTCCCACTGGGCTGAAAATTTGGCTTGCAACTTTCCTGTGTTATATAACTGTAATCACACACAGAAGATACCTGCATTTTTGGTAACCTGAAATTCCTGGCATTATGGGAAAAGAAGACACAACATGCAGGAACCATTCAATACAAGAAGACCAGTGGCAGAAGATATATGGGCACCAGTGCTCTGTGCAAAGAATGAAAAGAAAGGGCCGATAAAAAAGAAGTAGGGCTAGTCTTTTGAAGAGTTAATGGAAAGTAAAGTTGTCAAAACACACTTTCCTTATATCCTGTGTAGAAACCTTCAATTTCAGTAGAGTCCCTCTGTGACACTGTTAACTAGAAAATATTAATAACACCCAAATCTCAAAGTTACCAGTGGGGATAAACTATGAGAACAAATTTTGGGAATGAACTACAAGAATAAAACTTGGAAAAGAAATACGGGAAACAACTCTGGGGATATTTTTATAGACCCAACAGATAACTTTTCTGAGATTATTGCTTTGAGATGCAAAGTTGTTACTTGCAACTTACCCTAAAGATAATATTAGAACAATGTAATCCACCTGATTAAAACAATGTGAATGGGTATCCTCCTCCTTGGTGGATCTTTGGCTTAAAAAAGCACAGATAACCAATATTGACAATGTTTAAAGATGTTGACTAACCTTAAGCTCTGCTCTCTGCCCAATTTTCTCAGTGGCCTAGTTGGACTCTCAAATCAGTACAAGCATACACATGTAAAAAGTGCTAATCATAACACTGAAGACAATAAGGTCAGTACCTAAGGGCCCATGCATCTGCTGAAGACAACAAGTGGGCTGAATGTGATTGCATTGGTGATCAGAGTATTTGTGTGTCCTGGATAAGCAGAACCCAGCAGAACATAAGTGGGAATTTTCAACCCAATAGTCACTAAAGAAACAGATTTAGATAAAAGCCATCTTGTCACATAAGCATTAAGAATAAGGAATTCCAGTGTCCCATGCCAATACAAAAATTTCCTTAGGGCTGGAAACATGGCTTAGTGGTTAAGGCACTTGTCTACAAAGCCAAAGGACCCAGGTTTGATTCCCCAGGACCCATGTAAGCTACATGCACAAGGGGCACATACATCTGGAGTTCATTCGCAGCAGCTGGAAGCCATGGCATGCCCACTCTCTCTGTCTTTCCCCCTGCCTATTTTCTCTCTCTCAAATAAAGAACAAAATAAAACATACTTTAAAAATTCCTTCCAAAAAAGGGAAAAATTAAAATTTAATATATATGCTTTTTAAATTATTAATAAGTAGAAACTTTGTATGGATGCATCATATGTTAGTACCATCATTTCTCTCTTCCCTGCCCCCCCTCCACTAAGGGCCTTCCTTAGAAGGATTACTGGTATTCACCAAGGAGTTGTGAACCAAGTCAGAATCCTATGGAGAACAAGACCATGGACTCCAATTAGAAGCTTCCACTAGTCTTTGGCCAAAAGTAAGGCTACACCCAACAAAATCTCTCTACATTAGTAATTCTTTTCACCTTTAACCTATTCTGATCTCATGCTTTTTGGAGAATTTTATTTTCTTTTTCATAAAGCAGTGAGGACTGAGGACAACCACAATCCATGAACAAGACAAGAGTAGAGAGTTGACTCCCTGCAGCAGGTAAGCCACCCCTCACACAGCAGCCAGGGCCCAGATGAAACCACAGAGGAACTGGTGAGATGAGCAAGAGTTCTGCCTCCATGGAGTCTGACAGTATGTGCCAGGGTGATGGAGACAGACACTGGAGACACTCGAAATGCACCAAAGCAGAAATCCAGACACTGCACAGAGAACCACACAAAAGTAGACTTAAAGCACACCCACCAAAGTTCAAGGAATTGTAGAAGAGAGGAGGGAAAGAATCTAAGACCCACAGGGTGGGAGGGAATATCCAAAGGCATTTCTCCCTAACCCCTGCACAATGACTGTTGTGTATGTTTTCTTAAAGTTTAGAGATGAAATAAATTATTTATAATGTTATCAGATATGGTGTTCATGAATAAAATGGAAAGACCTCATATCTGCAGCTTAGAATTTTCCAAGCTACATACTATAACATATAAATGTGGTTCATGAAATAAATGACTCATACACCAACACAGATCTATAATGTCACTGAAGTAAAGAAAATTTAGAAAATATTATAATCACCGAGGAAACAAACCTCTGAGCATGTTTGTAAGGAAAGTTTGACAAATGATATAATACCATGGGAGTGTGGGTGACATCATTCAATGGGCTGCAGTAAACAGAAAGGAGAGCAAGAGAAGGAACCCCATCTAACATTTACTGCAGATGCAAGGTGATCAGCGGCCTCGCACAACTGCTGCTATGACTTCTTTACATGGTACACTATACCCTCAAACTGTTAGCCCAAAGAAATCCCTCCTTACCATAGAGAAACTTCACCCTGCTGGGACAAAATGCCTGACCAGAAGCATCTTATGGGAAGAAAGGATTTATTTTGGTTTACAGCAGGAAAAGCATTTCATGAGCAGGATACTGGCTCACCATATCATATATCAGCAGCAGGAGAAGCAACAAGAGTGATCTAACTAGCTCTGGCAAGATGGGGCAAGATTATAAAACTGCAATGCCTGCTTCCAGTGACAAACCTCAGCCAGCAAGGCTCTAGCTCTCAAAGGCCCCACCAGTTATGGATCAAGTATGGGGTTCAATCACAGGCACGTGAGGCTATGTAGGACATTTTACATTCAAACTATGTTGCTGCCAAAAGAAAGGTAACTAGCATACGCAGGCAAACATTTAGCCCCCGATTTTGAACTGAAAGTGATAACCGAGGCTACCGTCACATCAGGATGTGGATTCCCAACTTCATTTTGGGATACAAAGAAAACAAACTTCATGGAAAAATAATGGTTGACTGTAAAGCCATGGCAGGAAACAAGAGCATTTCAAGGTATGAGAAAGTAAGGAAGCCTTTGCAGGTAAAACTATTGGGACATATAAATGAGAAACGGGGGGTAATCACAACTTTCAATGTCCCATCCTGGGGCAAAGTGAGGTACAGATTAATGTGATAATGCAGTGTAACCAAAGGTAAAACATATTCACGAGTCTACACAAATAATTTTTTAAAGACTTATTTGCAAACAAAGAGAAAGAAAGAGAGGGAGAATTTAGAGAATGAGTACAACAGAGCATCTTTTCACTGAAAATGAATTCCAGATGCATTGCCATTTTGTGCATATGGCTTCAAGTGAGTATTATGGAATCAAACCTGGGCTGTTAGATTTTGTAAGCAAGTGCATTTAACCACAGAGCCATTCCTCTAGCCCATAAGTAAATTACTGAGTAATTGAGTAAATGAATAAATAAAAAAATACAAATAAATAGGCCTTACTAATATAAAGGAACATTAGTTAATAAAAGTGGAGCAAAATGGAACTCCAGATGCATGTGCCACCTCGTTCATCTGGCTTAGTGGGTCCTGGAGAATTAAACATGGGTCCTTTGGCTTTGCAGACAACTGTCTTAACTGCTAAGCCATCTCTTCATCCCTCCATATGCACATAGATGGCAGACACGGTGGGGGACGGGGAGAAAAATTCCAAAATACCTATAGATCTCCCTGAATTCAACAATACTACCACTAAAAGCAAAGGGCAAAATAAAGTTGGGCATGCTAAGAACTTTGGAAACAGGCTGGAAGTCACACAGAGAGGGTAAACAGAGGATTCATAGGACAGAGCTTGGATCTCCGCAGAGCTGGGGCCCTCCTTTACCAAAAGGCAATGTATGAAATTGGTTTGTATGCCAAGTGTTTAAAGAGTGTGTTGTTCAGTTTTCTCTCATGTTAACAAGATAACTAAGATACATTTTGTCAAAGAGAAAAAAAAAAATTCCTCACAGTTTTGGGTATTCCTGTTACTTTGATGGTTCCCACCCATGGTTAGGCAGAATCACTGTTTCGAGGCTTCCAGGGCATAACCTGTTGAACACTTGGTTTGTAGTAGAGCATGGTGGAACAAAATGCTTACTCCTGTTAGGAAGAAAGAGAGAGAAAGAGAGACAGAGAAAGTTTAAAAGGAGTCCCATAGTCCTTGTCAAGTGCCATCTCCAATGACCTAAGGGCATTCCACTGGGCTCCACCTCTTTAAAATTCCACCATGTCCCAAAAGGACCACATTATAGACCGACTGATCTTCTGGACATAGACTCCAGGGCACAGACTTAACCTTCAAATGATAGCAAATTGGCAGCATTGGAAACCAACAAAGAAAGTAGAGGAACCGAGTAGGTTTCTCTGTTCTGGTTTGGCGTTCTGTTGCAGGACTCAGCTACTTACAGGGATCTCCTGGGCTTCTTCATATATTACCTTCGGCTACTCAGATGTAAGCCTTTTAATGTGGAGTGTGAAGACGATTAGAAGGGAAATATTACCGTTGGGATAATAAATGTTAATCCATAACGTACCAGGAAGCAAGTATCTGAAATGAGCTTTGAGTATAGAGCATAGCTGTTAGACACACATACTTCAGAGGTCACCGTCCTCGTTCACAATGCTCTCCCAACACACACTTTCAAGCAGTAGGTTTCCATTATTTTACATGAATAAATTAATTGTCAGGTTGTGATATGTCTGTAAGCTTAGGGAGGTGAGAAGACAACAGTGAAACTTATGTACAGCGAAGGGAACTTGGTACCCAAGGTTCAGTGCTGGGTTTATACCACACAGAATACTAGCAGGAAGCAGTGTGTGCCTTGCAGGCAGGTTGTTAACATCATAATGAAAAACAACATTCTGATTTTTATTTCAGTTCAGCAAACCATCTTGTTATGGTCCTGTGTTTTTCAAAGAGGAGGGGAAAGGCAGGAGAATAGTGGTGGTGGTGGGAGGGGTGATTCCCTTCAGTACCTGAAGACAGTATGATAACATCAGAGCCATTTTGGAAGGAGCAAAGAAATACACAGTGAAGACAGCAGGTGGTATCACATGTGTCAAATTAACTTTGCCCAAATAAATCTTTTCTCTACAATCCCCAGCTGTGTAGAAAAGTAGAAACCTATGAGAGTCTCCCCATGATGGCATTTAAAAGGAAGATGCTATTGGCGGTGCCTTGAGATAAAGCAATAAGTTTATGGTTGAGTGTTGGGGAACTATTCCTTTATTATTTTTTAAATATCTGCAATAGAATACACTATGCTTTCTTTCTTCCTTACGATTAAAATCCAATACTTATTGCTACTGTAGATTCAGGATCAATGAAGGGAAATTTCTTTCTTTCACTACCCTTTTTGCTATTATTTCTCATAATGGAAGAGGAACAAAGATGTCATAGAAAATAAAATGTTAAGATTAATTGCTAAGCTGGGTGAACATTAAATTTCAAATATATAAACTGTGTGTAATATTTTCAGAAGGATTTTATAGATTGCCCAATGTGACAGCTATTGGGAGCCACAATTCTATCTGCTATTTATGTATGTCTGACAAAGTGTCTCTATCCCATGTACTTAATGTAGGTGTCCACTTTTCCTTTATATGTGCATTAATCTTAGGTAGGCCTACCTATAGTAGTTTTTTTTTTTTTAAATACAAATTCCTTTACTAAATATTGCCTAGTGTCTGACAGATGCCTTTGGATTCCTTCTCACATCTCAAGGAATTAGTTCAATGATATGGTGCTCATAATTTATGTAAAAATTGTCTATAATATCTGAATCAAAAATGATATCAAATGGAGAAAGTTGTCTGAGTTTGAGAAAGAAAAAATTGTGAATGTGTGCATATAATAGGCAAAAAAGTGGAATGAATGTTAAATGTTTTCCAACCTATTCTTCTAGGCATACAAAACAGTTGCTGATTATTTTTCCCAAGATTAAAGCCATCTGTAATTAGGTTGTAAATTATTATCAATATAAATAAGGTTCCATAAATTTGGGGAAATCAGTTTACTCCAACATCTGTTTTATGTTTTCTCTCTTGATAAGCATCAATAAAATGTGCCAAAGGGCCAATTTATTTGCATATATAATTTGCAGAAAATAACCATTAGTTCTAGGAAAAAGCAGAAATTGTAACTCTTATATGCATGTCTTATAAATTCCATAAACTTCCCAACCTTGTGTATTGCATTTACATAGTCATTTCAATATAAAGATGGCAATTGGTTATATTTCTTGGAGTCCATTATTTGAATGGAATAAACACATTCTCTAATACAATACTCTTACCTGGGAAACTCTAGATTTCTTCATCTAAACTACAGAACAGATATGGCAAGGGAAACTAAGATTACCTCATTACCAACATCTCAAGGTTTTATAATGCGCTTTATTGGCCAATGCAATCATATAGTTCTCTAGGTGCACTAACTATAGGAACATCTACTATTAGCTATCATTTTCTTCATTCACTTAAATGAATATGAAGACAACTATTCATATAAATGCAAATTTTCCAATCATAACCATTATATCCATGTCACTCGACAGAAGTCCAAAGGAAATTTTGGCTCAGTATGAATGAAGCAGATGAATTTATGGTTAGTAATTACCAGTGGGAACACAGAGCCCTACAAAGTGGACCTTTTGGATTCTGGCATATCTCTTATTTGTCTACATTTTGCTCCTAAACTTTCACAGAGACTAAATATTTTGCTATATATCAAGAACTTAGAACAAATTAAAATGTCTCCTTTCCATCATAAATTTCACCACTATTGAAATGGTTATCACAGCTTGAGTATCACACTTTTATTTCTCATCTGTGGGGAAGAGATGAACAAGAGTGCTGCCTCCAAGGTGAGTCTGACAATCTGCCGTAGGGTGATGGAGACATACACTGAGGAAACTCAACACATACCAAAGCAGGAATCCTGAAGCTCCTGAGAAATTAACATTGAAGTAAACATAAAATACACCCACTACAGCTCAGAGAATTTTGTGGAAAAGGTGGTGGAAGGATTGTAAGAACCACAGATGGGGACAGCATAACCAGAGGCATGCCTCCACCCCACCAATGATTGGCTTTTGCTCTCACTACTCATAACCCACAGCCCTTTTGGGAATATTAGCCAGGCCACTGATGCAGGCCCTCAACAGAATGAGGGCAGTGAGGAGGGAAATGATGTTATCAACACATGGTGTGTCCATACAAAGTACATTGTCAATAAAAATAAGTAAATAAAATGCTTTACTGGGGAAAAATTAAAAGAATAAAGAACTTTTCTCTTCATCTGAAATTCTAGATCTTCTACTCCTTCATTTAGAGCAAAGAGAAAACTGCACTTAAAGTTGATGAAGAACAATCTAAATTGTATTTCTTCAATATTGTAGGTCAGATGTTGATTTAAAAAATTTTTTTATTTCTTTATTTGAAAAGACAGTTCATGAGAAAAATAAAGAAAGAAAGGGAAGTAGAGGGAATGCATTCACCAGGCTCTCTCGCCACTGCAAAAGAACTGCAGATACATGTACCACTTAGTCCATCGGGCTCTAAGGAACTGGACATAGGCTGTCATTCTTTGCCAGCAAGCACCTTTAACCACTGAGAAATCTCCCCAGCCCCAGAGGTTCAGAGGTTGAAATTTTAGTTGAGGCTAAGGAGAGTATGACTTAATGCATATGAGAAAAGATTCTCTACTTATGATATTTCAACTTATCCTTATGTATAAACAGCAATGTTAGGACAGGTTCATATATTTGTTTTTTTTTTTTTTTTTTTTTTTTTTTTTTTTTTTTTTTTGAGAGAGACACAGAGAGAGACAGACATAGAGGGAGAGGAAGACAGACAGAGATGGGCGCGCCAGCAGCCTCTCAGCTGCTGCAAACGAAATCCAGATGTGTGTGCCCCCTTGTGGTCAAGTGTGGCATTGCACCCTTGCGTCACTTTGTATCTGGCTAAACATGGGGCCTGGAGATTGGAACCAGCGTTCTTAGGCTTGGAGGCAGGCTCCTTAACTGCTAAGCCATCTCTCCAGCCCTATATTTGCCTTTTGAAATTAAATGACAGAGAAAGCTTATCCACAAAACCAACAGAAAGGGGATTTTTTTTTTTTCACTTTGACACCCTAAATGACATTTGCAAGTGTGACTGATCATAATGTGATAAAATGATTTCATCTGTCAGCCCCTGTGTGAGAAGTACAATTGGAAATAGTGTGAAAATTTTCTCCCGTGTTACTGATGTTTCAATTTCAAATCAGAGAACAAGGGGACAGCATTGTCTACGCATAAAAGTGTGATGAAATAAAAAGAAAAAAAAGTAGTCTGTGAGGACTGGCCTTTTTAGTTGTCTAATATTCAGTGGAATGTGTAGTTAAATCACAAAGTACACAGATAGATGTCCTGAATTCCAGCCACTGCCTGGTGGCTTTTTAACTACAACATTTGAACAATCTACTTACCTTTTTAAGGCTCCATTTTATAACATACATAAAGGAGCCATTGATTACATCTTAGGAATTTTTCTTAGAAATAAATTGTATAATAGATTAGCAAAAGAGGAAATATTAATTAGTTAATATTAATTTTAGTCTCATGAAAGTAAAGAACAAAATTATGGTTTTGCAATTGAGCTTTATTTATCGCTCTGTAAGACTATTAGTTACATGAGCTTTTCCTGTGTTTTCACAAATAATGCTTCAAAACATCTACTTTGTTTTAAGTAGTCATTCTAAGATTATTTTACTTAGTGATTCAGACACTTATAGCTAAAAACTAGATACCTCTGGAAAAATCTAGGAAAAATAGAAAATATTGAAATTTCTACTGTAAACTCATTTGTTCTTGTTAACTAATTTGTTCATGTGTAAAATTAATTACTTTTACTATTATTTACCAACTTTAAATTTATGACTTTATGTTCATTAGTCATGCTAACCACTTACTATTGAACAAATACTAATTTATACTTTGTACAGTGAACAAAGAAAAATGCTCTACTTTCTAGGAACTTGCTCCTTAATTTGTAAACATGACACAGATTGTAATTCAGTGCCTTATAAACAATAGAAGAAAATAAAAGTAAAAAAAGAAAAAAATA
Organism: Orientallactaga sibirica; assembly: GCA_036365145.1. Taxonomy (NCBI): domain Eukaryota; kingdom Metazoa; phylum Chordata; class Mammalia; order Rodentia; family Dipodidae; genus Orientallactaga; species Orientallactaga sibirica. The sequence goes on from JAEOAD010000024.1 coordinate 29,255,315, forward strand.
TGCCAGTGGCATTTTCAAGAATCATAAAATTATAAATATTTAATATTCCTTAATAAGAAATAAGCATACACTGTTTGAAAAATAAGAAAACATATTCAACAACATTTTTGCTTGCTTCAAAGGCATTATCCCCTCATACTATATTTAGTGGGAAAACTGTACTACTATGGCCAGAAGAGCATCCCACATAGGTCAAGACTTGGTTGAATTTCATAACTCTCCTTATTTTTAGATGGAATTTCATGTATTTGAACATGTATGGTTCACTGAAACACTGTTATATGCCTGTTCTTATTAGATTCTTGTTGGAATGAAGGAGGATTATATACATCTCTAAATATTCACAGAACAGATGTTCTATGATTCATACATCACATTCCTAGAATACACACTCCTGTTTCTTTTGTCAAGCTGTTCAGACACTTATAGTCATTATTATAATACCCAAGGATGTCATAAAAACATTCATTATCTGAAAATGTAAGATGTGGAGCACAGAAATATTACAATGCCATTGAATGCATACCAGCAAGAGAATAAGAAGACTGATTATATAAGAGCCATGACATTATAAAACATCATAACATGCTTGTTTTTAGGTGTGATTAGCCAATCACAAATACCCCAGTAAAAAAGACAAACTAACTTAGTTATCCCAAAATTTCATGGTGAAAATAAATTGATGAAAAATTCTACCTCCTAGAAAGAAATGTTTAATAATGATAGTGTTTGTAGTTTTTACTATGAAGGCTAGATTATTTTGGTTCTTCAAGCATTTAATTTCTTCAATGAATTAAATTATTTTAGATATTTAAGAAGCAAAATGGGCTGGGAGATGGCTCAATGATTTAAGGTGCTTGTTTGAAAAACCTGGCAGGCTGGGTTCCATTCTCCAGTACCCACATGAAGACAGATGTACATTGTGGCACATACATCTGGAAATCATTGACAGTGACAAGTGGCTCTGGTGCACCCATATTCACTCTTTCTCTGTCTTTCTCTCTTCCCCCTGTTTCCCTATCTGTTTCAGATAAAAAATTTAAAAAGAAGCAAAATAACATTATGGACTATAGCAACATAGAGAAGAAAGAACATTTGTGTTGACAGATGCAAATAACAGTTAATGTGAAGTTTCCAAGTAATCCATCATAGCTCCATGGTATTTTTCTTCAACAAATTCTAAAATTAAATGGGATATTTCAGTTTCTATTCTTTTTTCTTTTCCTGTGCAGGCTTTGTTATGCAGCCTAGGCTGGACTCAACTTATGATTTTTCTGCATCAGCTTCACGACTAATGGAAGATTGTAGATAATTTTAGAGCCACAAATCAAATACAAAAGACAGTATACATTTCATGTGCTTTAATGTTATTCTTAATTGGTGATGGAATAAAAACAACAATAAACATATGAGTGTCTAAACAGCAGATTCTGGATGAAATGGTATTGAGAAAATTTAGTTTAAGTATTGTTTTACATTATTCTATATATGTATCACATATATTTATAAATATGTATTGTGAGACTGGAGAGATGGGTCAGTGGTTAAGGTTCTTGCCCACAAAGCCTAACAACTTGGGTTCATGTCCCTAGGACATACCCAAAGCCATATGTACAGTGACACGTGCATCTGGAGTTCATTTGCAATGGCTGGAGGCCCTGACATGTCCACTCTGTATGTTTGGTTCTCTTTCCCCTCTTTATTTCTTTATTAATAAATAAATAGTAATCCAAGTGTGGTGGCACATGCCTTTAATCTCAGCACTCTGGATGCAGAGGTAGGAGGATCCCCATAAGTTCAAGTCCACCCTGAGACTACCTGGTAAATTACAGGTCAGTCTGGGCTAGAGCCAGCCCCTACCTTGAAAAAAAAAAAAAAAAAAGAAAGAAAAAAATGTATTCTATATATTTTTTTTTTTTTTTTTGCTTAATTTACCAGGAAATAAATATAGCAATTATTTTTGCCAGAATTGCCAGAATGTTATATTCTTTCATTCTATACTGAAACAAAGCTTCAAGGTAGCCCTGATGACGATTTTGTGTTGAACTCAGAAAGGCTGTGGCTGCTTCAGGTCTAAAGCATAACATGGGTTAGAAGGCAACTGGGAGGTTCAGGTTGACATCATCATGAACCCACAGAGAGCTTTGATGACTGCAGGAAAGCTTTATCAATGATGGCATGAAGAAAGTGACTAATGCCATGGACTCATGAGATCATGACAGAAATGAGTGAACCATAGTGGCAGGACTTTCAAAGTCCCATGCTTTATTTCATCATAAATTCCAGAAAACCTATATAAATCAAGCTATTACAGTGAAAGCCAAAATGTTCATGTATTTCCAGAGAGTTAGCAACACAGAAAGAAAATCAGAGTTATTATTCACTAGTGCTTTGGAAATTACTTAATGCTATCTTTATAGAATAAAACATAGTTTCTAAATTTCATTATTTTTCTTCAAAACAAAATGGCTTTTTGATGACTTTAGGTCCAAAAATTGTCTCATTGACACAAACAATTTCAGATATGTCTAAATAAGTTAAATTTTATCTCTTTTCATGAAAGATAAGCCATATATCATAAATATGATGTCTTCAGATGTGTTTTTATTTTATATTCATTTTATACAATTATATGAGAATGAAATAATTGCACATTTAGAAATGCATGAACTGATGTAGAAAATTGGTATCATTGCCAATGTGTACTTGTCAGCCAAGAGTCAGCAGCCTCATGCAACAGTTCAAAATGTTCTTTCACCAGCTGAAATATAAAAATACAAATCTGGCATGAAAAAAATGAGATAAGAGGTGCCAGTGTGTGATATATTTAAAAAAAAAGTGTGAATGTTCAAAGCATGAAACTGAAGGATACCTTATTAGACAAGCTCACCTCATCTCAAAATACCAACAAAAAAAATTTGCATTCATATCTACTGGGAAAGAGGTGTTACTCTGCACTACTAGATACAAGAACTAATAGGTCACACATCAATCAGTTCCATACTTTGTTATCCATGATTCTGTCCATGTTCTTGTTCTCAATGTCTGTCATTTATGTTTACTATTCAGAAATGTCTGTGAATTAATATTTAACTCTGAGATGTCACCTCTTTCATCATGGTAGCTGTAATTCTTTTACACAAGTGTGCTACAGTTTGTATATATTGGACTCAAGCTAAATATATGACTTTTCCTATTTGTCATCACTTTATATATTTTAGGCATTTAAGTTTCTTTTTAATGTATGGAAGTCATTTTCATTTGAGAGATAGTATTTCTGGACATAACAAAAGTTTGAAGAAAAATATAAAGTCTTTTTTGTATTTTAGCCCTTTATTTTGAAAACTACTGAATCATAATTTTTCTTTGTTTCTAACAGGGAAACTTTAAGATTTTTGTGTGATTAAAAATCAGTAAGATTTATATGAACAGATGAATGGATAAAGAAAATATGAGACTTCTAAACTGTGGAATTAGATTGAGCCATAATGAATAAATTAAATTTGCAGGAAAATGGATGTGGCTGGAAAACCTTAGATTAAGCAATGTAACCCAGGCTCAGAAAGACAACCATATGTTCTCTCTCATATATGGATCCTAGTATCTACTTGTTAAATATGCATATCTAGGATGGAGTAAACATAAGTAAAGGCCAGGAAACTAGAAAAGGGCCCATGAGAGGAGACAAAATTAGGATTTGAGGGAAGAGTGGGGAAGCCAACAGAAGACATGAGATGTTTAAGTGGAAGGCACAGTGATGCAAGGCAAAAGAATGCAGTGAAGCAATGTGGGGCAATGAGATAGAACAAATAAGCAGAAGAAGTAGAGTGAATGAACCCACACAAAATATATATGAAATGCCATAAGGTAACTGCTACTTTATAAGTTAATTAAAAAAATAAAACAGTGAGTAGAGAGTAAGTCACCAAGAACTCACTTCCGGTAACTCCGGACAGTGAAAAACAAACAGAGCTGAGAAAGTTAAGTGACAGAAAACTAGAGTGTTTTTCTAGAGACTGGTAGTAACTGCAGTGATTTTCACTTACTAGCAGTTAGTTTCCCAATTAAGGAGTTTGTATTTTCATAAGTCATCAAGTGGTGATGGTGAGGATGTTAGACTAGGAATGACATTTAGATCAGCATGTTTCTAAACTGAGAACACTGTAGATTATGCACATATAATCAAGTGTTTGGCTTGCTTGGGAAAAACACTTTTCTTGGCAAAGGAAATCATAGCGTTGTGAAAAGCATAGTATTGGTACAATTTTCAACTTCAGAATTCACTCCTATCTCCCTAATAGTGTTGTATCTCCATTTTTTACATGTTTAAATTGGTTTTCTGACTCAAGAATTGGACAGAAAGTTAACTGAAAAAATTAGCACCTCACTCATCAGATTTACATGGGAGAGAAGCAAGACAATACCTTAAAAAACAAAACAACAACAACAAATTTAAAAAAAATGTATAAGTTGCCAGGCATGGTGGTGCACGCCTTTAATCCCAGCACTCGGGAGGCAGAGGTAAGTGGATCACTGTGAGTTCAAGGCCACCCTGAGACTACATAGTTAATTCCAGGTCAGCCTGGGCCAGAGTGAGACCCTACCTGAAAAACCAAAAAAAAAAAAAAAAATGTTTAAGTTAAAGTCATGTTAGTTTCTTTCCACTTGTGAGACAAAACACTTGGGCAGGGATCACCTTAAAGGAGGAAACAGTTTAACTTGGCTTTCAGTTTCAGAAATTTCAGTCCATAGACACTAGTTCAATTATGTTTCTACCAATGGTAAGGCACAAACATCATGGAAGAAGGGCATGTCAGAGGAAAGCTATTTATCTCATGGCAATCAAGAAGAAAAAGGGAAGAGCTGAGAGAGGGAAATAGATAGGGAGTGTAAAGGGAAACAGAGACAGTGAAGGAGGGTGAACAAGGAAAAGACATACATGTCAAAGGTTCACTCCCACCCCAGACCTACTACTGTCTCCAAGTAGACCACAATTTTTTATTTTAGTATTTTCTTAATTTATATGAGAGAAAAGGGGAGAGTGATAGAGAGTGAGAGGGGGAGAGAAAAGAGAATGAGAATCAGAGTCGCCCGCCACTGCAAATGAACTCCAGATGCATGCACCACCTTGTGTATCTGGCTTACATGGGTACTGGGGAATTAAACTTGGGTCCTTTGGCTTTGCAGACAACTGCCTTAACTGCTGAGCCATCTCTCCAGCCCCTAGACGACAACTTTTAATAGCTCCTTCAATTAGCAACTCATCAATGTACCCTCTACTGATAGTTAACTTCCTCATGATTCAGCTAGGGACCACGCTTTTGATGCAACAGAAAGAAAAGTCTATGCTAGAACAATAGATATGTACATGAGTACTATGAAAGAGCCAAAATAACAGAATGGCAGGAATGAAGGCATACATTTCAGTTATAACTCTGAGTGTTAGTGGTACCAATTCTCCAACCAAAAAAGAAACAGATTGTCAGACCAGATTACATACAGGTCCTACTTTTTTGTTGCCTGCAAGAAACATACCTCATTGACAAGGACAAACTCTGCCTTAATGTACAAGAATAGATAAGGCATACCAAGCAAAGGGAACTAGAAAGCAAACATGTGTAGCTATAGCAACATCTGGCAACATGGACTTCAAAGCACAATGAGTTTGAAGAAATGAAGAAAATCACTTCCAATTAAAAGAAAAATCTATGAAGAAGGTTTAACAATTTCCTCCATATGTGCCCTCAACACTAGTTCATCTACTCTCCTAAAACAAACACTAATGGATTTGAAAAACTTAGAATGTCCTCAATGAAACATTCTCTAAAATAGGTTGTATTTTAGACACACTGCAAGTGTTATTAAGCAATACAAGAAAACTGAATCCTCAAATATATCAGGAAAGAGAATAAAAGTTTCTAGAATGAAATGAAAACAATGTAATGATTCCTGTGGGAAACAGTCAATCTAATTCTAAAAGTAAATGTATAAGTATAAATGCTTAAATTCAAACATCAGAGTCTCAAATAAATAATTTAATACTTTGATAAAAGGCCTTAAAAATACAAACAAGCCAAACTTCTGATCAGTAGACAGAAAAGAATAAGATCAGAGCAAGAACTAATAAGATGGAAATTAAATGAATACAAAAGATTAGTGAAGCAAACAGTTGGTCCTTTGAAAAACCAAACAAGATTAACAAAGGTACCACAGCCAGAATAGGCAAAAGTCAGAGAAAAAGATCCAAATTAATATAATTTCAAATGAAAAGGAAGTCATTACAACAGTTTCCCATAAAATCCAGAGGATCATTAGCATATATTTTCCAAACCAAAACCAAAATTTGATTAAATTTCTAGACATATATGACCTATCAAAATCTACAAGTAGAAGCCATAGTAAAACATCTTCCAACTAACAAATCCCAGGCACAGAGAGGGTCACTGCTGAATTCTGAGACCTTTATAGAGATACTAACACAAGTGTTTCCAAATTATCAAATAGAAAAGGAAGGGGTGCTACCATCCTTACTATTCGAAGCCAGTGTTACCTGGAGAGCAAAAAAGCAGATAAGATTACAACACTAAAAGAAAACTAGATTCCTCTGATAACAGATGCAAAAACTCTCAAAACAAAATAGCAACAACAACAAAAAAACATGCACACCAAATTTGACCATATATTTTAAATATTATTTATCATTGAAGTTTATTTTATTCCAGGGATGTTTTAACAGGTGAAAATCAGTGAATTTAATACATTGTGTCAACAGTATCAAGGAAAGATTGCAGTATCATATAAATGGATGTAGCAAAAGGCATTTGATAAAGTCTGGCATGCCTTAATGGTACAAAAAATCATGAAGAAATTAGAAATAGAAGGACATACCATAATATGATAAAAATATATAAATTGCAGGGCTAAAGAGATGGCTTAGTGATTAAGGTGCTTTCCTGAGAATCCTAAGGACCCATGTCTCAATATCCAGATCTCATGTAAGCTAGATCCACAAGATGAAACAAGGCCACAAGGTCGCACATACTCACAAGGTGGAACACGAGTCAGGAATTTGATTGCAGTGGCTGGCACTAGTGTGCCAATTCTCTCTCCCTCCCTCTCTCTCTCTTTCTCTCATAAAGGATTGTGCCACCACTACAAAGTGAGTTCCAGGTTAGCCTGGCCTAGCCTAACCTTTTTTTTTTTTGAAAAAAAGACAAAAAATATATCAGAGAAGGGTCTGGGAAGATGACTAAGTGGTTAATAGTGTTTTCTTTCTTTCTTTTCTTTCTTTTTTTTTTTGGAGAGAGACACGCAGAGAGAGACAGAGAGAGACAGAGAGAGCGGGAGAGGAAGACAGATAGAGATGGGTGCTCCAACAGTCTATTAGCTGCTGTGAACGAAATCCAGATGCATGCGCCCCTTTGTGGTCAAGTGCGGCACTGTGCCCTTGTGTCACTTTGCATTGGGATAAAAGTGAGACCTAGGGATTGGAATCACTGGAGATTGGAACCAGCGTTCTTAGGCTTAGGAGGCAGGCTCCTTAACCACTAAGCCATCTCTCCAGCCCAATGTTGCTTTCTTGCAAAGCCAGGTGGTCTGGGTTTGATTACCCAATGCCTGCCTAAAACCGGATGCACAAAGTAGAACATGCATCTGCAGTTCATTTGCAGTTGCAAGAGGTCCTGCAGCATCCCTATTTCTCTCACTGTCTCTTTCTCTCTCTCTCTTTCTTATAAGTAAATAAAAATATTTTTAAAATTATGATAAAAATTGTTAGAAAGAACAATAAAATGTTTTAGCACACCACCTGTGATTTATGATAAAATAGTTATTATGTCAATGTCAAAATTATAACCAAGATTGCATGGTTATATCTGCTTTCTACCATAGTCTCCCTATAGACTGATTTTAATGATTAACCATGAGCAGAGTACCTATGTGAGTCAAGTGCTCATTCTAGTGCACCACTGTCACACACACACACAAAAAGGATGCATTGAAAAGGGTTTCTAAAATAGTTTCTTTCACTTTACATATGCATGTGCATATATAAAATAAATCCATTCCCTTTTTTTTTTTTTTTTTTGTATCAACCAGATCCCCAAGTTAAGTGCTAAAATAGATTATCTTGTTTCCCCAGCTGTAAAGTGAGGCTACAGCAAATGTTTTCCTTCCCCATGGGACACTGTCCAACAAGACTAATTTTTCTCTTTTCTTGTCTTGTCTTGTCTTGTCTTGTCTTTTCTTTCTTTTTCTTTCTTTCTTTCTTTCTTTCTTTCTTTCTTTCTTTCTTTCTTTCTTCTTATTTCTTTCATTCTTCTTTCTTCCTTCCTTCCTTCCTTTCTTTTTCTCATCCAGATTACTAAGGTGGTCTGCATGACTGTGGGATGGGAAGGTCAGGGAGATGGAAAACCAGATTATGGACTTAATGAACCAAACAGTCCCACAGAACCTGCTAGTAAACCATCTATTAGCTACTAAAAATTATTTGCTTGTTGGTCCACTTTCCAGCTTGTTCTCAGATACCAAATTACTCATACATATACATGACCCCTCCTTCCCTGAGGGTACCACTGTGGAATCTTCAGAGGGCTGTTGTAGAGAAAGCAAACAAGAGCTTTCCAGCATTGGGCTGACTTTGAAAGCTGAAGAAAAGCCCTGGACTTTGGGAACGCATCCAAACGAGGACTGAGACTAGCGCAGCGGGTACCACTGCTGCAATCACTTTGGGAGATTCCCAATCCTTCATTGGAGTGATTGGTGATGGGGTTACTCTGGGAAATGACTTCTTCCAATACCAAGTCAATAATATGAATCTTTAAGGGACACTTTTTATAATGAATGAAGCACGGCAAAAACAAAAACACAATGATAACCAATGTTTATCCCCCAAATTATAGAGACACAGGAGCTCCTAGACAAAGTGTTCAAAATAACTGCTGTAAGGGATGTCATATAGACCCATCATCTACTGCTGCCCTTCCTTGGGAGGTCTTGGTGACAATCTTTCTACTTACTGTTATCAAAGGATCTTCCTTTTCACATTCCCCTTATAAGGCATTGTTTCTAAGGCTGCATAGTATTCCATTTTGTATATATGCTTATTTTCTCTGTTTTCCATTGATGTGAGAACAAGGTTTAGTGTTGTATTGAACTGCATGGGGGCCACAGATAATAGTAACATATATTTCAAAATATCTAAAATACATTTTAATGCTCTTGCCACAAAAGATAAATTGGTGAGATGAGAAATGTGAATTAACTTTACTGAGTTCCTGTACTGTGTACATGTAGATTGAAATGTCATATTGTACTTAGTACAAAGAAAAATAACTGAAGTATAGCAAAACATAACATGAATCATAAAATATCAAAAAATAAAATAATAATATGTGAAATTGAATGACAAAAAAATCATTAAAAACAAAAATAATAAATGAGATTGCTCTGTTGTTAAGTGTGTTTCCTGTGTGAGCATATGGGTCTGAGTTTGAATCTCCAGAACCCATGTAAATGATCTGGGTGTGATCATCCCTGAGACTTAGGGGGTGTTGAGACAGGAGAATCACTGGGATTGGTAACAGCAAGCTTTGGAATTAGGAAGAAATTCCGTTGCAAGGAAAAACAGTGATGAGTGAGGGCAGCCAATATCAATGTTACCTTCCTGCTGCTGCTAGTGACCACTGAAGGTGTTTGATGAGCACAGGCATGTGCATGCCCCCAGATTCCATACACACCAGACCACACTACCACCATTACTACTTCTAAGAATTCTACACACAACCACACACACACACACACACACACACACACACACACACACACCACACTACCACCATTACTACACACTAACACACACACACACATCAGATTCCACACACACCACACCACACACACACTACTTCTGAGAACACACAGATTCCACACACACACACACACACACTTCTGAGAATTCTACACACAACCACACACACAGGAAAGTTACACACACGGAAACTTGAAAAAAAGAAGAGCAGCTGGTAATATTAAAACATAAAACACATAAATTCTACACTTGTCCTATGTTGGTGATGTGTAAGTAGCTTAAAATTTTCAAATAAACTTTGAAAGAAAAGAAAGGTGTCCACATAACTCAAAGACAGTGCTTCTTGCCTTGATTTTGTCCTCCTTGATTGCACTCCACTTTATTTACAGAAGCAGGATCTTTTTTTTTTTTTCAAGTTCTTCAAGGTAGGTAGGGTCGCTCTTAGCCCAAGCTGACCTGTAATTCACTATGTAGTCTCCGGGTGGCCTCAAACTCACCGCGATCCTCCTACCTCTGCCTCCCAAGTGCTGGGATTAAAGGTGTGCGCTATCTTGCGCAGCTGATGCAGAATCTTTCACTTGAACTCAGAGCTCATCAATTCAGCCAATCTAGCTAGCCAACTTGCCTCAGGGTTCCTGCTACCAACTTCTGAGTTTGGGGATTACAAAAGGCCAAGAAGGGCTGGAGAGATGGCTTAGTTGTTAAGGCGCCTGCCTCCTAAGCCTAAGAACCTGGTTCCAATATCCAGGTCCCACATTTAGCCAGATGTAAAGTGACCCAAGGGTGCAATGCCTCACTTGACCACAAGGGGTGCACACATCTGGATTTCGTTCACAGCAGCTGAGAGACTGCTAGCGCGCCCATTCTCTATATGTCTCCTTCTCTCTCTGTCTGTCTCTGTCTGTGTCTCTCTCTAAAAATAAAAAATAATTTTAAAAAAAGGCCAAGAAGTCCACCCAGTATTTACGTGAGTGCTAGGGAGTCTAACTCCAGTCATAACACTTTTATTTCATCTCAGAGTCATTTCCCCACCAAACTTTTTGAAATCTATAAGATACTAATATTTTTAAATAATATATGATATATGATATGAATATTCCCTTATGAAGTTAGAAAACACGAATAGATAAATAATGCTAAAAATAATACAGGTAAGAGAGTTATCATTTGAAAAGTTTTCCAAACTTTTACACAGATCATCTCTATTGTTTATAATATTTTAATTATTATAAAAACATAAAAATCCATTTATTTTATTAGCCTAACTTGATTCAACCTAATAACTTGAAAAGCAAGCAGTATTTATCACATATGAAAATGTTATATATTAAATATTAACATATAAACCCAAAAAAGTATGTAATTCACTATGACATGATACCTACTAAGTTGATAAGTGTAAATTAGAATTCAAAACCAGAGAAAAGTTAATATAAGTTAACTTCTCTTTCTAAGATAAACTAACATTATAATGTATTTAATACTTATTTTATTTTATTTATTTATTAGAGAAAGAAAGAGAGAGAGAGAGAGAGAGAGAGAGAGAGAGAATGGGTGAACCAGGGACTCTATACACTGCAAAAGAACTCTAGACATACACATCACCTTGTGCATCTGGCTTATGTGGATGCTGAGGAACCAAACCTGTGTTCTTAGGCTTTGCAAGCAAGTGTGTTAACCACTAAGCCATCTCTCCAGCCCTATTATTTTTCCCCACATTATTTTCTTTATTGGTTGTGTACATACTCACTGTATAAACAGCACACATTGGTATCATCCTTACCCCTATCCCTGTCCTCACCATCCGAAAGGACCCTCTTCACTGGGGATGTCAGTTATCCTCATGGGGATTGTGGGTCATGCATTAGGGGTGTAGTCATCAGTTATAGGGAAGAGGCAATAACTCTATTTATTTTAAAATTTAATTTACTTGCTAGCAGATTGAGAGAGAGAGGGACTAAAGACAGAGAATGGACATGACAAGGCCTCTAGCTGCTGCAAATAAACTCCAAATGCATGGGACACTTTGTGCATCTGGCTTTACATGGGTACTGGAGACTCAAACCAGGGTTGTTACACTTTGCAGGCAAGTGCCTTAACTGCTAAGCAATCACTCCAACCACTATAATGCATTTTTATTTTATTTGAGAGCTAGAGACAGAGATAGAGAGTGAGTATGGGTGCTTCAGGTCCTCCTCCCAATGCAAATGAATTCCAGACATATGCACTGTTTTGTGTATCTGGCTTTACATGACTACTAGAGAATTGATCCAGGGCTATCAGGCTTTTCCAGCAAGTACCCTTAACCACTAAAACATCTCTCCAGCCTTTCTAATGTGTTTTTAATCAGATTTCGTCAGTATTCTATAAATGAATACCTGAAGTAAAAACAGTAGATTACTATTTTTATTTTATTTAAAAATATTTTATTTATTTATTTGAAAGGAAGAAAGAAGCAGATAAAGATAGAGAATGGGCATGCCAGGGCCTCTAAACACTGCCAATGAATTCCAGATGCATGTGTCACCTTGTGTATCTGGCTCATGTGGGTACTGAGAAATAGAACCTTGGTCCTCTAGCTTTGCAGGCCACCACCTTATCTGCTAAGTCATCTCTCCAGCCCAAGATTACTATTTTTAAATCTATCATTGTAGTTATTGCTGTATAAAATTGTTAAGCCATTAGCCATTTTCTTCCAATGTTTAAGAATTATAGAAAGATGACAGATAATTCAAGATTGTTCTCTCAGCAGGTGTCAGACCACTCTCTGATCAGCAATTATAGTAAACACTAATTTACATAATTATCACATTGATCATTGTAGTATTGATTTATTTCTCACATAGAAGTTCCATTGAGAAGAATAAAATAAAATAAAAAAGCAACAGCTCACCAAAAATCTTATTCAAGAAATGTCTAGTATATATTTAAATAAGGAATGTTTCTGTTTCTATGCACTTTTCTCCTGAGATAACTTATTTTTCTCAATTCTTTCTATTAAAATTCAAAATATTTAAAAGAAATAGTAAGCCTAAAGTTCATTCAAAAGCAAAATCCATCATGCCAAATGTTTAATAAAAGATACTGCCCAAAGATAATTTTAGGTTATTAAACTGTACTCCAGAATAATGGCCTAAGATAATAAGGGCACATCACCAGGATGTTTTGTTCCTGTCTACAAAAACAAAAAGGTTCAGTGGGAGGACAGATGGCTCAGTGGCTAAAGGCACTTGCTTGCAAAGTCTGACGTACAAGGTTCAATTCCCAAGTACCCATGTAAAGTCAGATGTACAAAGTGGCACATGTATCTGGAGTTTATTGGCAGTGTGAAAGGGCTCGGGAGTGTCCATTCTCATACTCACTCTCTTTTGCTCTCCTTTAAAATAAATAAATAAAAATCTGTTTAAGAATGCTTTACTGTAATCTATCTATCTATCTATCTATCTATCTATCTATCTATCTATCTATAGTATTTCCCATAATGGTAAGTTCTGTTGTGTTTCTGGGTACATTTCTTTTAAACTGTTCTACTGGGATGTCATTTTTGTTTGTTTGTTTCAAAAGAATAATCTACTTACAATGTATCCTTTTTTTATCACTAATACTGGAGGTCTGGAAACATTCTACGTGACTTTCCTCCTTATTTGTTTATATGTACCTCTGTAATATAAGCTTGCCCTTTCAGTTTCTGGTTCCATTGCATTTTTATGATCATAAAATTTATTTTATATTTTAGTTGAAATATGGGATTATTTGATTAGTAATGTGCAATAATCATTAGCAACTAAGTTGCTACAATAAAAGCACTATCATTAACTCTATCAATTTATTATGGTTTGATTTTATTTATGTTTCAGGAACTAGACTGACTATTATTACTATACTTAGAATTCCACTGATATATTGTAAATTATCTCTGGAATTGCATTCAATATTTCTTTCTTTTTTTTTTTTTTTTTTTTTTTACTGGCAACTTCTATTCTTACATACAAAAAATGCATGATATTTCCCTCTCCTCCCCCATTCCCCTTTAGAACTCCAATCTCCATCATATCCCCTCCCTCTCTCCATTAGTCTCTCTTTTAATTTGATGTCATCATCTTTTTCTTCTATTATGAGGGTCTTGCGAAGGTATGGCTAGGCACTGCAAGGTCATGGATATCGAGGCCAATTTCTGTCTGGGAAATTGCATTTTAAGGAGTCATACCCTTCCTTTGGCTCTTCCATTCTATCTGCCCCCTCTTCCGCAATGGACCCTGAGCCTTGGAGGGTGTGACAGAGGTGTTTCAGTGCTGGACACTCCTCCATCCCTTCTTCTCAGAAATATGTTGCCTTTTGGGTCATCCCAGTGGTCATAGCCTTATGAAAAGAGAAGCTTCACTGACTAGAAGTGAGAGTAACATTAATATGTGAATATGAACATTAAGCATCTTGCTTTCAGGGCAGTTTGGTGGGAATAATATATACATTTAACCAGACAAGCACAGGCTTTGTACCCCTAAGGCTCATTACCTCCCCTGCCATAGATTTTTGCTTAGGTTTTTCAGTACCAGGTATGTATTCCCTCCCATTCAATATTTCTTTCTGTGATTTACTTTTCTTTTTTTTTCACAGCCCCCCCCCCACTTAAGCCAATGTAAAATGAGATATTTTAGAACTCAAACTCTTCTTTTTCTTGGTATAGTTTTAGCAAGTCCCCTTGAAGCTTCCCTCACTTGTTGTGGAATGATACAAAAAATGACTTGATAATCGTCCAAATGTAAAAATGTCACCAGCTGACATATGAAAATTGGGTATAGAGTTCATGTTTAGAAGTCTGCTGGAGAATGCCCCAGATGTTTTTGGCAATCAAAAAATCAAGCCCCAGATGCTTTGATGTTAATAGAATGCAACATGTTCTTCATTAAGGTATATTAAAATTAGGCAGCTACTCCATATGGAAATTTGAAGGTATTGCAAATTGACAACTAGCAGGTAGAAGAATAGGAAAATCTGGACACATCTACCAGGTCTACTAATCCATTCTAAAGCAAAGTGTAAGATCATTTTACCTCCTCACCTTTGTAATCAAAAACACAAATATGTATTTAACCACTTTAAAAATGTCCTTGGACACATAGTGTCAGATGGAAAACATGAATTAATTTCATATGACATTAAAATCTATCATTTCAAAATCTACTTAGAACTGTTGTTTTGATATTTATTATATGATTTTTTAGTTATTTAATCCGGTATGACTATTCACTTATAAAATCTCACAATACTTGAAAGAATTTCACCCTGCTATCATTTACAGTCTAATCTTTCCATGCCTATTTCCATCATATAGTCTCATCTTCCATACTATGCACTGACGATGACTTTGTCATATGAAAAACTATTAATCCCTTTACTTGGTTTGTTTAAGAAAGACAAGCACAAATAACTTAGAACAAAAAAATTCAAATTCATGATGAAAACACCAATTTACCTCGAAGACAAATACATCTGATTGGTCATCCTTTTAATGCTCATTTAATCAAATTTTTAAAAAAACTTTTAGTTTACATTCCACATTTTGAATTTTTATTCATTTAATTCAACAGATAATTGTAGGCTTCTATACTAATAATGCAAATATTTATAATAACCAGTTTATTAATAATGAGCTGAATGTAAAGAAATGGCACAAGCCATATTAAGATTGTATGTTTTAGTCATCTACTTTGAAAATTCAATACATTTAATTTTTTATGCATTTCTGAGTTCTCATTTTATTCTAAGGTAATTAAAAGTAAATTACATCATTTGATTCTAAATTATAATGCAAGAGAGAGCCCTGCTGGCAGACCTTTATAGATGCAGCAAGTAGACTTGGAATTGAAGCTAACCATCTTAAGAAAACCAATTTTGATGTATAGCACATCTCATATCATTTTCCCTCTTTAAAATCTATATTCTCAAATTAACTTTCCTTAGGTTTTAACTCAAAGTACACTGTGCCTTTGAGAATATATATCACATTTCCTGAAGTCTATCTATTATAGTAATCCTGAAATATGCTATTAACTTTCTATTTGGATTTTAGACATTTAAAAAATGGGTACATGGTATATATTTGCAGATATGAAATTGCCCTTACACTGAAATATTGAATTTAGTATTAAATTCAATGTGGTACTCACAAATAGAGTTAATCTATCTTGATTTCTGGGTCTGCTCTGTGGACTTGAAGTATTTAAATGTTCTTTGTTACTACCTCTTGGGAACATCTTAAAGAGAATGATTTTTTTCATTAGACTGCGAGAAAATAAATTGTTTTGTATATGAAACAGACTTAGGATTGAGCTGAGTTGACGATAATATCAGAAAAACGTGATGATATCAGTAACTTTCCAACTAGTTCCTTAGTGTAGATCTCATATTTGCTTGTTTAGTTGAAATAAATGCACAGGTGACTGAAAAATCTACTTATTTAGATGTGAATAGAAAATAGTCCAGTTTCAGGCCTTTGGTATCTCCTACAATGTCACATTGCATGGCTGACTGCCCTTTATGTCTGAGTTAAAGCGGGAGCTATCTATATACATTGGAAATGGAAAGGAGCAAAATTTCACATCTGCAGACATAAAGCTGAATACTGCATCAAGCTTGAGGCTTTGTCTTGGGGAAACTGAAAGGTAGCAAGTAGAAGCAAATATGTCAATACAGAGTCAAGAAAGAAAAGTTTTATATCATTCATCAGCTTCTTTGAGTTTCTGGTATGCCATCAGACTAAGTAGAATTTCAGCAGAATTAAATTAGCAAAGCATAGTATTATTGTTTTCTAATGTTTTATGGTGGTGACCTACAGAAGTATGGAAACAAGTTCTCAGAGCAAACAAACAAAAAAGCCCTAAAATAGAATAATGAGGAGATACTTGAGATATATGTTTCTTTATTTTTAGTTCATATCATATTTTATGTAATAATGGCTTAGTACATAATACAGCAGACGTGATAATATATCACTGGGAAAATTCTATACTGTGTTATAGGTGGTCTGGGTAGATTTGAGTATTTCTGAACATTATAATATAATTTTATTTATCATATTCCCATCCTCATAATGCCCATGGTAACAGTTAATTCCCCTGATGTTACTGTTTGCTTTAGTTTTTCTCTATGCATTCATAAATGAGAATATTTAAATATAACTTAAAACCTTAAATATTATAATTTTAAAATGTTGTATTTGCCAGTATTTACAGATTAAGATAATAATATTAGCATCTAAATATTACTCACATCTTATTAGAATGTTAAAAATTATTTTTGAAGAATTCAATACTTAGGATGATAAATATAGTGTTAGAAATAAAACCTTATATTTAAGAAAATGAGCTAGATTGTGTCTTTTTCCAAACTTAGCAACATCTGAACTTGATACAATAATACCATATGTAAATGTATAAAGAGATAAATGATGACTCTGTTTTGCAAAATAATGGTTGATACAAGATTGGCAAATTCTGAAATAATTTCACAACCCTTCCTTGGAATATACCTATTTTATATACATATATGAACATAGATGATACTTCAAGTATTTTAATTATAAGTTAACATGCAGCAAATAATTATCAAAAAATGTTTTGAAACTTAAGAACAATCTAATTTTATAATCAAAATCAAACCTTTACCATTACTGAAAATATTATGGCAATGAAGAAAGTTAGAAATGAATGCTAAGATTTTTTAAAACATTTTTTAAATTTTAAATTTTTATTTATTTATTTGAGAGGGAGAGAGATACAGAAATAGGCAGGTAGAGAAAGAGAGAGAATGGGCTGGCCAGGGCCTCCAGCCACTGCAAATGAACATCAGATGTATGCTCCCCCTTGTGCATTTGGCTTACATGGGTACTGGGGAATCAAGCCTCGATCCAGGGTCCTTAGGCTTCAAAGGCAAGCGTTTAACCACTAAACCATCTCTCCAGCCTGAATATTAAGATTTTTATTTTACTTTTTTATTTTACTTTTTTCATTAAAATAGTCTCCTGGTTATGCCAAAATTGCTATGCATTTCCTCAAATGGAATTTATGTTCATATTTTCCTCTATGTAAGTAAAGGATGTAATTATATATTCGTCCTTGATTAAATATATCCTTACTTTAAAAAGAAATACCTTAAGATCACTGATTTTTATTTCTTTGAGGAAGAGAGAGACAAACACGCAGACAGAGAGACAAAGGGAATGGGTGTGTCAGTACCTCTATCCACTGCAGAGGAACTCCAGGCACCATAGTGCTGAGAAGTGACAGTTCAGCACGGAGGCATCTTTATCACATCTTCTAAGGCTCAAGGGTCTTTTTTGCAGATGAGGTGGTGGAAAGAATGTAAGATCCAAATGAAGGGTAGGATTGCTTACAATGCAATCTCTAGACACAAAATGGCCTGGATACGCATGACCTCGCAGTGCCTGGTACTACCTACTACAAGAGCCTTGTAACAGGAGGAAAAGAATGACATCAGAAGCAAAGAGAAACTAATTGAGAGGAGGAGGGGATATGATGGAGGATGGAATTTGTAAAGGGAAAAGAGGGGTTAGGGAGGGAATTATCATGGTTTATTGTCTATAATTATAGAAGCTGTCAATAAAATAAGTTAAAACAGAAAAAAAAAAAAAAGAAAATTAAATAACCCCCAAGTAAGACATTAACAACTTGGATTGCCTATATACTAAGTAGGGGAAGGAAATTTTTTCCTGGTCTTTCAATATGGAAGCGATTCCATATTCCTAGTCAAGGTAATATCATTTTTACCAATATTATTATATTCTCCACTTCTGTGGTTAGCCACAGTCTCTGAATAGAATTATAAAAATGTTACTTAAAACTACAAATTGGCCTATCCATCTTCCTAGCAAGATAACTATAATTTCCTTTAAATATGATGGCTTAAACCCAACCTTTCTAAAAGAGAAAGGACCAAGTATTCCTAAACTCCTAAGATGGAATACCCTATGGATTCTGTTTTAGCAGAGTGAGGGACACCATCCATATGGACATTTAAGTAAGACAACGGCAGGCCCTCTATGGTATTCATTTTGATTTCTTTTCATTCATGCAAACATTCTATTTGTGCTCTTACAACCACTGCCAATGCTCTGTTCTCTGCTTCCTTATATCATTTCAATAACAGACTCGTTCTTAAGTACCTTCATTCCAGTTTATTGCCCATAATACTATGAAAATGGCACTCCTAAAACACATCTAGTTCATACACATTGGTTCAGGGAGAGAGTCCTTTATTCAAAGCTCAGTCTTTAGTCCTGTTTCCCCCGTTCTGCCTCCTTTAGTCCCATTTCTTGAGCCTCTTGCATTTGAAAGATGCATCATTCAAACTAAATTATATGAGCTTATTTAACAAACCTCAGTGTATTTCAATTCCATCCAATATGTATTTTCTTCCACTTGGAATAACTTATTTCATTCTTTTGTATCTTTGAAAAATCAAGGCCACTTGAATAATAGACAGAATTTTCAATTTATACTTTCCGTGCTCTAGAATATATGCTCATTTCTATAAGGTTCAGTTAGCTCTTGTGTAAAATAAAGATAATTGCAGTAGTTCTGTGAAGGAAGGGTCATCAGACTTCCTCCAAAAGGAGGCACACAGAATAAATGTTGTAGACTTTTAAAACCACACTCTTGGTAATGTTTGCATGTAAAGAGCCATCAACAATGTGTCATTAATGGGTATGGCTGTGTGTCCCTAGCTATTTACAGAATCTAGTGAAGGCTAGATTTGGATCGGTAATCTTGTTTTGCCTAGCTCTCTCCTAAAGACATGGGCATGGAGTTCATATCTGCTGCTGAAGCTGACATTAAGCTGGCAGTGAGCAAAGTGAATTGATAAGCGTAGGCTCATATCCACTACCATGACCTCCATAAATTTCAAATATTGTTAGTAAAACTTTGTAATTATACCCTGAAATGTGGCTTAAGTTTCAAGTACATGTATCAATTAAGAGAATGAACAAAAACATGAAATGTATTTGCCTTTTTTGTGATTATTAGTATTATTAATTATTGTTATTCTTTTCAGGGCCTTGTGCTTACTCTTCCATAAAGTTATTCCCGAGTACCTCTTTATTGTTTTCTTTAAATAAATTCCTCTCTTTGTAGATAAGACTAATTATAACAAAGCACTAATATCTTGAGTGTATTGAAATTATTTTGGGTAGCAAAGGAAAACTTGGATACTAGTTACATTTTATGTCTGTATGTTGCATAATTGACTGGAATGAATATAGAAATACTGAGCTTATATTATATTTGCAAATCCCTTAAAACTGGATATATTCTTTTAAAAAGTTATATTTATGGCATATTTAGTAAGAGGAAAAGCATACGGTGTTAAGTATGGAGTGATTTTGGAGATTGACTTAAGAGTCCAATTTATTTTATTTTAAATTTTTTTTAATTAAATCTTTCGGATGTTTTCAACTCTGCATTCTTATGGTAATTAATTCCCATGCAATTGTAAATAAACAGTTTATTAATCTGCATAATCTAAGGGAACATTGAAAATATATATTTATATACATATATATGCATTTAGTAAAAGGGAACATTGATAAATACTGAGTGGGTCCGTAAGTGCAGCAAGCAGGAAGTTTTATAAAAACAGCAAAATATCAAGAAATTATAGATGAGAACACACACAAGTCACAGCAGTAAGTGCCGAGGAGAATTTTTAAAATTTTTTTTGCTGTTTTTCCCCCTTATTTTTCCATATTTGATAACCAAGGATGGTAACTAACAGAGTATGTCCCATATTCTAAATTCTGAGAATCACCCTATGCTGAAGACAACCATCTCCGCATTTTTCCTTCTATATATCAAAGGTTTCATGTAGGTGTTTTACATGAAATAATAATATGGTTTAAAATGTATCATGGCCAAATGTTTACTATTGTGTACATTGTATTCAAATCATGCAACGCATCAAGTCAATTATATACTTGAACATTAACATTTTTGGGACTTTATTAAAAAAAAAAAAAAACAGTATGATCATCCTGTGAACTTATTAGGGAAAAAAAATCAATCAAGTATTGTGCACCTCTGCAATGATAAGCTTCAAAGAGAGAACAATGTCCACCTGGCATTCACGAAGACTATTCTGTCAGTCACTGGGGATTAAGAGAATCTCTTAAGATAAGAAAAGAAATACTCTGGAGAACTGGAGGTGAAAATGGGTTCTGAGTGAAGTGTGTGCAAATTAGTAGTCAAGAAATCTGCTTCAAGCTGGACTTAGATGGATTCAATAAGTGAACTCAGACAAGGATGTTAACTTTCCTTGGCTTTGCTAATCAAAGCCACGGTCAGTGGAAAGTTAAAGTGCAATGATTATTGTGCTTAACATTTCAAACACTGGACACTGTCATTTGATCTAAGTGCTATAAGAAGCCCAATAATCAGGACTCAAATTGTAATGTGTAGGGCTGGGGAGTTGGCTCAGCGGTTAAGGTGCTTGTCTGCAAATCATAATGCCCTGGGTTCACTACCCACATAAAGTCAGGAGCACAGTGGTACGTGAATCTGGAGTTTGTAGTGGCCGGAGGCCCTAGCAGCATGCCCATTCTCTGTCTTTCTCATTCTCTCTTCTCCTCTGACCTGCTCTCCTCGCCTCTCTTCTCATCTGCTTGCAAATAATGGTCTCCTAGCTCAAATCAGAGTACACACTCAGTCTCAAATACACATAATTACATACATACAAACATTGTAAGCTAGGATCCACATGAGGGAGAACATGCATTTTTGTCTTTCTGAGTTTGGATTACTTCACATATTTTATTCATTTTCCAGTTTCATCCATTTTCTGACAAATTTTATAACTTCATTTTTATTTACAGGTGAAGCTGAGCAAAACTCCATTGTGCCTATCTACCACCTTTTCATTATACAGTCATCACCTGATGGACATTTTGGTTGATTCCATGTCCCACTAATGGCCAATAGGTATTTCAAATATCGATAACATCTGCCTATGTCTATATCTATGATTATATATGTATATTCAACGTCTTCATCCAGCAAAGAAATGGAAATTAATGCCACTTTGAGAGTTCAGCTCACCCAAATCACAATGGCTATTTTCAAGAAAACTAATGACAACAAATACTGGCAAGGAAAGGGAGAAACTCTTATTACTGGTAGAAGAAAAATATAGTACAGCCACTATGGAAATCCATGTGGAGGTTGCTCCAAAAGATAAAAATTGAATTCCATATGATCTACCTGTATTATTCATTGGTATATATTCAAGGGATTCTATATCTTACCTGAAATTTGATCATATATATATATATATATATATATATATATATATATATGGTGCTTGATAATTTAATATAGGATAAGTCTATGCAATAGATATCCAAGGGAAATTCTAACTGCAACATCGTGCCCTTTGTTTGGCATCCTGTCTTTTCACTCGTTTTATCTGCTTGTATCAGTTCAACATTTAATGATCCTAGAAATGCTGCTTCTCAGGACTTATCCAGAGTAATGGAAGCCAGTGTGCTATGGAGATGCCTGCTTTGCTATGTTTTTTTTTTTTTTTTCTTATTTTTTTTTAATTTATTTTATTTATTTTTGACAGAGACAGAGAGAGGACAGAGAGGGAGAAGGAGACAGATACAGAATGGGCGCGCCAGCAGTCTCTCAGCTGCTGTGAATGAAATCCAGATGCGTGCACCCCCCCTTGTGGGCAAGTGCGGCATTGCACCCTTGTGTCATTTTTACCTCTGACTAAAGGTGGGACCTGGAGATTGGAACTGGGTTCTTAGGCTTAGCAGGCAGGCGCCTTAACCACTAAGCCATCTCTCCAGCCCCTTTGCTATGTTTTTTGTGGCATTGTTAATAAGAGTGAAGGTGAGAAAACAAACTTCCTGTTCATCTGCCCAAAATAATATGAGCCTGCCTTAAAAAAAAAGACAGTCTGGGCGAAAGAGATGGCTTAGGGTTAAAGAGCCTGCCTGTGAAGCTTAAGAATGCTTGCTAGAATCTTCAGGTCCCACCTATAGCCAGATGCAAAAGTGACGCAAGCGCAAAACGTTGCACATGCGCACAAGGGGATGCACACATCTTGAGTTCATTCACAGTGGCTGGAAAGGTCCTGGTTCACCCATTCACTCTCTGCATCTTCCTCTCTCTCTGTGTCTCTCTCAAATAAAAAAAAAGGGGGGGGAGTCTGTCACCAGCTGCAACATGGATGAAAACCAAGGACATGTTGAATGCAAAAAAAGCTGAGAATAGGATAGATTGCATGGGGCCACACTTCCCTGTGGAAGTTAAAAAAAATAATAACACTGATTAGAAGCTGGTGATATTCATGTCTTCCTTTAGACTCACAGAACTGTGAGATAATGATTTTGTGTTGTTTTGTCACATGGTAATTATTTTATAGCAACAACAGAAAGCTAATATGCATACAAATGAGTTTCCCAAATCCTTAAGCATGAATAAAAAACAACCATTGAAAGCAATGCATTTTAAAATATCAAATTAAGACTTTCAAAAATTTAAGTTTTTAGCAGGAACAAATTTGTTTTGTTTATGTCTTTATCATTTGTATTCATCACCATCTATAACCCAATAAGCAAAAGTAGAATTATCCTAGTGTTAGATTTATAGGAGATATTAAGAAAAGCAGTGGGGAGAGGCTGGAGAGATGGTTCAGCAGTTAAAGGTGTTGCTTCCAAAGCCTAACATTGTGGGTTTGATTCTCCTGTGCCCGTGTAAGGCCAGATGTACAAAATGTCTAGTTTCATTTATAGTAGAAAGAGGCCCTAAAATTCATCCTCTTTTTCTTTCTTCTTTCTTTCTTTCTTTCCTTCTTTCTCTCTCTCTCTTTCTCTGTACCACTTTTTCTTTGTCCTTCTCTCTTTCTTAAAATAAACCAATAAATATTACAAAATAAAGAAAAGCACAGTTAAAGATGCTTGCTTGCAAGCTTCCTAACTTGAGTTCTATCTTCCTCAATACCAAAGTAAAGTCAGATACAAAGTAACCCAAAATGTCTATAATCTCAACATGCCTCAGACAAGTGGATTTGGAGCCAGGGGAACCTTGAAGCTCACAAGAACAGAAACAACAAAAGAGACCCTATCTCAAGGGCCAGGATGATTCAGACATACGCTGAGCACTGAGGATACTCAAAATGCAACAAAGCAGAAATCTAGAAGCTGCTAGGAACTCAACACTAAAGTAGACTTAAAGCACACCAACCAAGGCTCAGGGAAGTTTGCAGAAGAGGGGGTGGAAACAATGCAAGAGCCACAGGGTGGGAAGGAATATCCAAAGACAAAGCCTTTCCCATAGTGGCAGACTCCTGTTCTCACAACTCATAACCCACAACTCCATGGTGAATGCCTGCAGTCCCACTAAGGATGGTCCTCAGTGGAGTGGGGGCAGAGAGGAGGGAAATGATGGTACCAACATAAGATGTGTCCATACAAAGTTTTTACTTAACTAAAAAAAGTTAAAAGGAAGGAAAGAACTCATTCAGGGTGTGTTCTCTGATCTACACATGTGTACCATGTATGTACATAAAGTGCACTTTTACACACACATCACATACACACAGGCATACATACACACATACATACATATAAATAAGTACACAAAGGAATGTTTTAATGAAAACAGATTTTTAATATTTATTTATTTATTTATTATAGCGAAAGAGAGAGAGTGAAATGGCAGACCCGGGCCTCTAGCCCCTGCAAGCAAACTCCTAACAGATGCACCACCATGTGCATCTGGCTTATTTGGGACCTGGAGACTTGAACCAAGGTCCTTAGGCTTCTCAGGCATGCTCCTTAACCACTAAGTCATCTATCCTGATAATAGATTGTTGTGTGACCCGCATTCCCCATTGATGAGGGTCCCTATGGAAGAGGGAGGACAGGGAGGAAGATAATGGAGTCACCACTATGAATGTAAAATTAGAATAATATAAATAAAAATAAGTTTTAAAAAAGAGATAAGAATTATATTTAAACTGGAAAAAATCAAAATGGTATTTAATATTAAAATGAAGATTGTTAAGTAAAATTAGTAGAAGGTATAAATTGGAAAGAAAGCTAAAGAAGATGAAACATTTTTCTGTAGTCAGATAATAGAGTTAAACTTTTAATAAGTAATAGAGTATAATAGTACATTTAGCTTAAAAAGTATCACAAAATAAAATGTATTTTTATACTGATAGTGAAATATGACAATGCATCAAAGCATTGTGAATTCAGATATTTCACTTCTGGAAATGTAAATAAATCAATATTTTTATGTAGCTTATTAGCATAGAAATATGATTTTTAAACATATGCATTTACAGATGCTTTATCTAGAAAGATGTAACATGTGACCTAAAATATGCAGCATATAGAAAACCACATATAAAAACAATGCATCTTCCATACTAGAATTTTTTATATGATTCTAAAAGAGTTAAGGATGATGGAACTTCAGCCATGTAGGCCTGTCAAATGTGATGGAACATCTCCCTTAACTGAAAAGAGGGTTAAGAACACAGTACAGAAAATTATCACTGTCTGGCTGGAGAGATGGCTTAGCAGTTAAGGCGTTTGCCTGCAAAGACAAAGGACCCAAGTTCAATTTCCAGGACCCAAGTGAGCCAGATGCACAAGGGGGAGCACTCATCTGGAGTTCATTTGTTGCAGTGGCTGGATGCCCTGGTGTGCCCATTCTCTCACCCCCCCCTTTCTGTCACTTTCTCTCTTGCAAATAAATAATAAAATATATTTTAAAATTATCATTGCCCCCAATAACATGCTCATAAGTAAGACTAAAATGTGAAACAGAATTAAATTCTACAAGCATACATTCACACATACAAACACACATGCTCACATGCACACACACACACACCACATACACACACAGATATACAGATGCAACAAAAGGTATGTGTATGTATACTATATTATAGGTCCCACTAACTTTATACTTAGGACTATTAGATTTGTTCTCATTTAAGCATAATAAAGTACTTCCAAAAACTCAAACAATCACCTGGGGATTAACTTTAAACTCCAAAAATATTTTAAAATACATTTGAACAATTATAACTGATCCAATAATATGGTCATAAGTAAGACTAAACTGTGAAACAGAATTAAATTCTAAAATCACACATTCTGAATAAAATGTTATTAAAATAATAGAGAAGCACTCTATGTCTCTTTCAGGTTTTTCTTCTCTTTTTTCTGCCTATTTATTGGTCTGTAGTATTATCTCTTGTTATCTGATTATAGATGGAAAAATTATATCATCTAATGTCATATAAACTGAAACAAATCTATATGAGTATCCTTTATCTGTTCGGTAAACATCTACTGACCAAGATTGTCTTAAGACATGCAATATAACATTATACATGACTTTAGAATTTCATAGCTTAATTTGAAATAGACAATAAACTTTTGACTTTAAAAAATATTGAAAAATTTCAGGGCTGGAGAGATGGCTTAGCAGTTAATGTGTTTGCCTGAAAAGCCAAAGGACCCCAGTTCGATTCCCCAAGACCCACGTAAGCCAAATGCACAAGGTGGCGCATGCATCTTTAGTCCACCTTTGCAGTGGCTGGAAGCCCTAGCACTCCCATATTCATTTTCTCCCTCTCTCTCTCTCTCTCTCTCTCTCTCTCTCTCTCTCTCTCTCAAATAAATAAATGAAATATATAAAAAAAAAATCTATTGGGAGATTTAAGGAAAGAACATCCTGTAATGGGGCCATGCTGTCACCATGCTATCCTCTTTTGTGTGATCACCCCGTGCCCATTCCACTGAGGGGCCCCTTCTTTCAAGGTTATTCTTCCTCTTACTTCTTGGCTCATTCCTTTTGTCCTTCTCCATTCTTTCTGCCCAAATATTTAAGAGCCCATAACAGTGCAGGTTTTTTGAGGGTATCTGATAGGATGTTTTTAAAATGCAGGAAAAGATGTTCATATGTTTACAGGATAGCCAAATATATTAAAATATCATTTAAAATGTTCTGTCTACTTACAAATGTACATATTGAACAAAGTAAAATATGAATGTTGTTAGGATGTATTTTATTTCAGCCTGATAAGAAATTCAAACTAAGGACCTGAGTTTTGATTACCCAGAGCACACATCAAATCCAGGCATGGCAGTGAGCAGTTTATTTTGCCTTGCAAGATAGCTAGTCTAGCCAAATTGACGAGCTCTAGATATTGGGTGAGACCTATGAGGTGGAGCTAGGGAGAGGGTGCATAAGAGTATAACCTTATGGGAATATGGACAATTTACAATACATTTGTATATTAAAGTTCTTAAAAAAATATGGGCTGGAGAAATGGCTTAACAGTTAAGGCACTTGCCTGAAAAGCCAAAGGACCTAGGTTGGATTCTCCAGGACCCATGTAAGGCAGATGCTCAAGGGGGCACATGCATCTGCAGTTTGTTTGAAGTGTCTGGAGACCCTGGAGCTCCCATTCTTTCTGTGTCTGTCTGTCTTTCTCTCTGTTAAATAAATAAATAAATAAATAAATAAATAAATAAATAATTCAAAAGAAACACATTGAGCATCTTTTTAAAATAAAATCAAGGTGAAGAGCAATTTAGAAAGATAGTAACCATCAGTCTCCAACCTCTACGTGTATACACACCCACATTCGTGTACATCTGTAGACACACATGGGCTGCACACATACAAACTCACTTGTTCACATTCACACACACACACCACATACACACACAGATACACAGATGCAACAAAAAGATATGTGTATTGGGCTGGAGAGATGGCTTAGCGGTTAAGGTGCCTGACTCCTAACCCTAAGAACGCTGGTTCCAATCTCCAGCGGTTCCAATCTCCAGGTCCCACGTTTAGGCAGATGCAAAGTGACAAAAGGGCGCAATACCGCACTTTACCACAAGGGGGCGCACGCATCTGGATTTCGTTCTCAGCAGAGGAGAGGCTGCTGACGCGCCCATCTCTGTCTTCCTCTCTTTCTTTCTGTATCTCTCAAAAAAAAAAAAAAAAAAAAGTATGTGTATGAATACTATATTATAGATCCCATTAACTTTATACTTAGGACTATTAGACTTGTTCTCATTTAAGCACAATAAAGTACTTCAAAAAACTCAAAAAAATCACTTGGGGATTCACTTTCCCTACTTTTCAATTTGTAATAACAAAATTGATACAATATATACGTATTTTATCTGGACTTTCACTCATCCAATATATATTGGCCGGGTAGAAAATAACTTGTTATCCATTTTTCTTGAAATAAGATTATTATTATTATGTAAATTAGTGAGAATAATATAATCTAATGTTTCATGTATGAATTTGCCAAGAAATGGGCATCTGATATTTATGTTTATATTTTCTACTTTATCATATTTTGTAATACTAAATGGAAATTCTACAATTATGTCTCTTTCATAGGTAAATTTTACTTGTTTATTACAGTGAGTTACCCTGAAATCTATCACTATACAAATTTTATGGTGACCCATTCCTGAGTTGTAAACATTTAGGAGGCTGATGCAGAAAGATTGTGAGTTCAAGACCAAAGGTAGCCAGAAGTCCCTATCAGGACCCTGGTTCAAAAATCAATGAAAAAAAAATATTATTACATCTGAAGATGGAGTCAAGAGGTCATTCTCATGTGGTGGTCAGCAGGACGTAGTCAGCCTGTGGTCATGGCCACAGTCGTCCTAAACCTTGACTAGGGTTGAAGAATTCACTCGCGTGATAACTCATGTAGTGGTTGTAAGTTCTCACATGCTCCCTGGCATAGCTCAAGGCTTTTTTTTTTTTCCTGACCCTGTCCCTACATAAGATTTTCTGATTGTTTAGAGATGTTGTCTTCTCCAAGAACAACTGATAACATTACAAAGAACCCTTTGAAATGTAACCTAGGCCATAATGACCATTGCTTTTGTCATGATCAAAGGATATTCTGACTCCTTGCATCATATACCATGCAAGGGGCCACATTCATGAGGGAGGGGGTTCATAGTCATTTATACAAGAAGACATGGTGTTTTCCAAAGTAGGTCAGCTCCTCCTTACATCTACTGCTAATTAGATTAGATGAATTTGTTTGCCCAAATAAATCTAATCACATACAAATGATCTAAGAATTGATTAGATTTCATTAATTTTTCACTTAATCTTCAATACTTATATGAGAATGAAGCACATATAAGATTAGAAAATGTACTTTCCTTTCTTTTATTATTTATTTATTTATGAGAGATAGACAAAGACAGATAGAAAGAGAATGAGTATGGAAGTACCAGGGCCTCCTGCCACTGCGAATGAACTCTAATCATGTGCCACTTTGTGCCTCTGGCTTTGTGTGGGCCCTGAGGCTTTGAACACTGGCCATTAGGCTTTGCAAGCAAGTGCCTTAAACCCACTGAGCCATGTCTTCAGGCCCCATAAAGTGTACTTTTCAAAGGCTATGTCTCCATGCTCCTTTGCATAAATGAACACTTACCTTTTTATCCTCACATTCTTTCTCTATCTTCCCGAAATGGCACTGAGTTACAGCATTTTCTTCTCTGCCAAATCTGGGTTGTCTGCTTTTGGTCACTTCCCCGATGCTTCCTCTAGGGCTTACTCATGATTCATAGTCCTTGTCTAAATAGATAAAAAACTCAGTTCAGAACCATGGATGTCAATATTTTAAATATGAGCACCTTGAAGGAGCACCGATGTAAGATCAATACAGAGGTAAACATTCTGATTAGAAGATTATGTGTAAAGTCATTTTACTATTTTAACCATAGAACTATGCATAACATTACATTAGTATTCCGACTCCACACTTGCAACCTCATTGTATAACATTTATATTTTGACTAGTCAGGTGATCCATTCAAGGTCTAGTGCAGAGATCATCATTAGTGTCATGCTATGATATATGTAATATTTCAGGGACAAAAGCTCACAGAAAATTTAGGCTTTCATTGAAATATTGGAAAGTTCATATGTCAGATATTTTTATGGTAAAAGTCACGAAAACTTAAAATTGTGCATATTCACAAATAGGTTCATATTGCATAGATCCATCGATCATTACTAAAAACATTATTATTTTTCATATTCTCCCTGTCATCTGTATACTGTTTTGACCAAAGCATAATGAATACATTTTTAAAAGTCATCTCATTTTAATTTTGAAACCTCATAACATGAATTAATTAATTCTCTGTTAACTGTCTGGCATGACTTATCTTTTGTATGAATTTTGCATTGACATTCATGATTCCAGCAAGGTATCTGCATGAAAGCATTTTAAATTTATTTTCCAATTAGAACCCTGATTGGCAGAAGAACAGGAAACATGGCAGATTGGAGATTTAACATTATTTCTTATTCATCGTGGCTGCCAAGGCTAAACTTGTAATTAAGGGATAATCCCACAGCAAGACCAGGCATATAAGCAAGTAAACACGACACAGGCCCATGTTTATGGGGAACGTTCATTCAGTGCTTTGTAAAGTGAAAAAAAAAAATTATAAAGGTTATGAAACACTTTAAGATACTTTAAGTAGTTACATTTATTCTGAGTATGAACATTAGACAAATTCATTTTTCCAGGAATCTTTACAAAGTCGGAATTAGTTCCCAAGTCATACTGACCCTAAAATAGTCATACCAGCTCACACAAGGCTGGGCTTTTGTAGGCTTTAGAATCAGATATACCTTGATGCTTTTAACCCACTAGAAATTTTGCATACCTTTTATTTCATGTCTCTTTCACAGGCTTCCATAAAAAGTTGATGGGTAGCTTAGACTAAATAAAAGAACACACTGAGCCTTGGTGATGAGTTACACGGTCTCACTTAGCTTCCTACCATACATTATTGGAGAACAGGAGAAGATAAAGGAACTCACATTTAAGTCACTGGATAAATATAGGCGATGTTTTATATAAGAAAACCAAATGTGTAAAATCCCATAACCATGCCAATATTCCAACAAGGAGCACTTTCTAGAGCATAAAGAGATTGAGCCCAACTTAAAAGCAATGTTTTCAGTGAATGGAGGAAATCAAAACCAATGCATGCCCTGTAAAAGTGGCTAGATTTTCAGCTGATTTTTAGTGGGGAAAGCTCTATAGATCAGAGTTCCAGATTCTGGAAGATGGGTTCAGCTATGTGACTGGATGATACAACATGAATGCATGAGTATGGCAGAGATTGAAGAACCATCAAGGTTCTTAACTTTAAACACAGATAATGTAAAGCAGCAATGAAAGATTTTGTAGTTGTAACCATCTCACTGGAATACACTTGCTGAATATCTTGGGCATTTACAAGAGAATCCAA
Organism: Orientallactaga sibirica; assembly: GCA_036365145.1. NCBI lineage: Eukaryota > Metazoa > Chordata > Mammalia > Rodentia > Dipodidae > Orientallactaga > Orientallactaga sibirica. The sequence goes on from JAEOAD010000024.1 coordinate 29,286,490, forward strand.
ATAAATCAAACCTTTATGTATCTGCACAGTAACAGCTATATAAGACATGGACTAACAAGTCCTCAAATCAGATCTCAACAACCTCCAACAAACTCTCGAGACATTTTGTGCATAGTCTCAATCATTTAATAAATTATCAATTACAAAATTTAGGACATCTTAAAACAGTATAAGGATACTTAAGTCAATAAAAAAGGCCAAGTCTGGCTTGGTGGCTCAAGACTGTAATTTAAATATCTCTGGAGACAGAGACTAGAAGATGACAAGTTCAAGTCTGCCTGCTTGATAGAGAAATTGATACCTAGCCTGAGAACGTTAGAGAGATACTGCCTTAATATTAATTAATTAAGGGTTGGGGCTATAGATTAATGCTAGAGAGCATGCTTAGCTTGTATAGGGCCCTAAAATCAATCCTAGCAGTTTACAAAAAAACAAAAAATGTAGGTATACATTGTAAAGAAATGGGCATGTTTGCTATACTTATTTGAAGGAACAAAATGTATTTAGTTAGACTATTGTTAACAGCTATGCCATTACAGGAAAATACATACTAGAATAAGCAGGATCAATGAACTGATGACCAAAATACCAAGTAAGACCCTCCATGTTGATTTTAAAAAGACTCAATTTATGAAGGCAGGGATGTTTGATATTTAATGACAGCCTAGGAACACTGAAAGGCTAATCTCCTAGATTCAAAGCAAAAAAATGGAGGAATTGACAGTCACAAATATTTTAATAATGACTAATGTGTGAATAGAGAAGGTGGTGAGGAATGAGTAAGGCTCTTGGAGTGGAAATATACTGCAACAAAGCACTGAACTAACTGATGTTTACAAGACGCTGAATCTACACATTGTAAAATGCATGAGTTATGGTGTGTGCGTGACACTCACTCAGCTGCTTAGTCACCAAGTACATCTCCATGGGTTTCAAAGCGTGTGAAATCATTCATAAACACTGTCTCATGATAGCTGCTATGAATTAAAGATAAAAAACAACCAAGCAAAAAATTTTAAAATCCCCAAGCATTTGAAAACTAATAGTCTCACTTCTAAATAAATCTCAAATCAAAAATAATTCTAAGAGAAAAAGAAAAGAAGAGGAATTTTTTAACAGAATTTAAATAAAATTGTGATGCAGATTTTTAAATTTTAAATGGTTGTTTTTAGATTTGTAATCTGTCTATCCATTCACTTAGTTTTGAGGAACTAGAACTGGAGATCAAATCCAGGGAGTTGTGCATACTATACAGAACTATATTTCAAGTAAATGTTTTTTGTTTGTTTGTTTGTATTTATTTATTTATTTATTTGCCTTCAAAGTAGGGTCTTGCTGTAGCCCAGGCTGACCTCGAATTTACTATGAAGTCTCCCAGTGGCCTTGAACTCATGATTCTCCTACCTCTGTCTCTCAAGTGCTAGAACTAAAGACTATGCCACCATACCCAGCTTAAATAAAATAACTTTTGAGAGAGGTTATAAGTAGTCATGTTAATAGCCCAGTGTTCCAAAGGAATTATTTATATATGTATTTAGATCTACATCTCTTCTTTGGTTGCTATTCAGATATTACTTGATTTTTGTCATAATACTGAAGAGTCTATATGTATTCTAAATATAAGCCCTTATCAGATGCTTACATTATAATTAGTTTCACCCAAGGTATGGTTTAGCTCTTGATTTTATTAGTGGTAGATTATAGAGTCTATAAATTCAATGAAGTTTTCGGTTTTACTTTTAATACATATGCATGTTGATTCCCCCTCTAACACACCTCTGATTAAACTAAGATCAGAGAATTTTTCCCCTTACATCTCTTCCTTGAAGTTTTATTTGAAATCTTCATGCTGGTCTATGATCAAAGTCAAATTGACTTCTATATCTCATGCAATATAAAGTGTGAACTTCCTCCCTCCCTCCATACTTTCTTCCTTACTTCAAAAATCTTCCTCTCTTCTTTCATTTTTGGTGCACATGTGTAAGTATTCTATCCACTGTTCAACAAGACTCATTTCTGTAATAAATCATGTTGACATATCTGAGAATCATCGCTGATTGTGAACCCAATATTCAATATCTGGATTCTATTTTAATTGGTTGATCCACACTGTTGCTCACAAGGCCACCCCATACTTCCTTAATATCACACAAAAATGTATTTTCCTAATCAAACACTGATTTGAAAACTATATATCTTGAAACTTACTTAACACAGTACAAATAATTTAATGTATATGGATGAGAGATCAATATCTGAAGTGTAAGATCTAAAGCTTCAAGAACATAATGTAGAAATATTTTCCATGTGACAAAATCATATGACAAAAAAAAAAAAAAAAAACCACTAAGGCTGTAGAGATGGGTTAGTAGTTAAGGAGTTTGCCTGCAAAGCCAAAGGACTCAGGTTCAGTTTCCCAGGACCCACTTAAAGAGAGATTCACAAAATGACGCCATTCATCTGGAGCTCATTTCTAGTGGCTGCAGGCCCTGGTGTGCCCATTCTCTGTCTCTCTCTAATAAATAAATGAATAAAATATTTTTCAATGACTAATGTTTAAGAAAAATACAAAAATGTGGATCCAAAGCTTAAGAATCTACCATCATCACCCCCCTGATAAACTACACTAACTGGACTGGCCACACTTAAAATACAACACACATCAAATATTTCTAAATTATTGGAGCAGTTAATTCCTGAAAGTTAAGTGGAGATATTTTTTTTAAAGAAGACTTACTTATTTATTCATTTACAAGGAGAGAGAGAGAGAGAGGGAGAGAGAGAGAGAGAGAAGGAAGGGAAGACAGCATGGTTGCAATATAGTCTCTTGCCTCTGCAAAAGAACTTCAGATGCATGCATCACTTGCATGTCTGGCTTTATGAGGTTACTAGGGAATCAAATCCAGGCCAGCAGGCTTGGTAAGCATGAGCTCCATTAACTGAGATATCTCCCCAGCCTGGGTGGAAATTTTTATCAGTTTAAATACAACTCAGAAATTACATTCTCAGATGTCAACTCAGGAGAAATAAAAAATTCAACCACAAACTGAATTTGATGAACATTTTGATATTAACTTAATCTGCAATAGCTGCAATACAAGCAATGAAAACATTCAGAAACAGTAGAACAAGCAATTTACACACTCATACAAACCACATACAATTACTGATAAATGCACCAAATCTGTGAAAACTCAAAATTATTGTTGTGAATCAAAAGCCAGACATACTAAGGTGAAAATTATGATTCTGTTTGTATTCATTTTGGATAGAAATAGGTATAATGGGGCTGTAGAGATGGCTCAGTAGTTAATTTGCTTGCCTGCAAAGCCAAAAAACTCAGGTTCAATTCCCCAGGACCCACATAAGCCAGATTTACCAGGTGGCACATGCATCAGGAGTTTTTTTGCAGAGGCTTAAAGGCTCTCTTGGGCCTAATCTCTCTCTCCCTCTCTGTCTCTTTTCCTCTATCTGTCTCTCTGTCTCTCTCAAGTAAATAAATAAATTAATTAAAAATTAAGAAAAATTAAAAAAGAAAGAAATCCATATCATGGTTTCTTGTGGCTTGACTGAGAAGGGTCTGAGGGGACTTTCTGAGGTGATGGAAATGGTTTTTAATCTTGATAGCAAGGTGGGTTTCAAGAACGTTACTTTGTTAAAACACAGAGCTCTCTCTTTGGATGTGTTTGTTTAGATTGGTGGTAGGACCCTCACTATCAAATTCTTTATATAAAGCTGCATTGTAGTTTTGTATACCCTGTGCATATTCTCCTGTAAACATAATATCGTACCTACATTATTTGTAAATGCTGTGTTAATAGTTGTAACCCTATTGTTTATGGTGTAAAGACAGTGAAAATGATCTTTCCTTGATTAATATATATCTTTTGATAAGTTTATACATGTACACAAGATATTTTGATCCCACTTTACCCAATTACCCTCTATCTACCCATTGCCTCACACTCCCTAAATTCCTTCCTCCTTCTATTGGATCTTTATCCTACTTTTACTCAAAATGTATTTTCCTATGATCAAAGTGGGAGGTTATTATGGAAGAAAACTTGCTATAGAACTAAAAGACATGACTTCCCCTCCCCAAGCAATCCTCAGTTTTCACTGAGTATTCTGGGAAATAGAAGGTCTTGTGGACCCCTCTCTTATCTAGGATGAAATATTGACAAGGGTATTCTTGTGCCAGAAACCACATCTGTTATTTGTTTATGAGTGTGGTGGGTTTGTATCCAGAAGACCACATTCTACAGTCCCAGTTCCCATCCTGTGTTTTCATTCTTTACTCCTCCTCTTTCATAAGATTATGAAAGCCTTTGGGGGGTGTTTACATGTCATGCATTAGAATGAGCACACTCCAGTTCCTTATTCTTGGTGACTTTGCCATCTGTTTCACTGTCCTCTTTGCATCAACTCTGTGTTTAAGGCTGTGAGCAGCACTAATCTATGTGGATAAACCCAGGTATTTAGAAGTCAGTATGACATGCTGCCCAATTTGCATAACCACAGTACTAGGTTTCCCCCCTAGCCCTTAAATTCTTAGCCACAGACTTTTGGCCAGATTTACAGTAGCAGGCATGATTTCCCTCTTGTGGAATTTGCCCCAGACCTATTCAGAAGATAATTGGTTACTCCCATAACTTTCATGACTTTATTGCACCAGAGGAAAAATCTTGGTATGCAGGTCAGTTGTGAAGTCCACAGAATCCACAGCTGGGTTGGATTGTTGATGAGTTTTCTCCTTCATGTGCTTCAAAGCACCTTCTGGCACAAAGAAAGCTGGAATGCAGGAGGCAAGAGTCCAGCTCAGTTCTAGCTTTGTTTCTTTACATCCAAAACCAAAGTGTACTATATCTATATCTATATCTATATCTATCTATCTATCTATCTATCTATCTATCTATATCTCTATCTATCTATCTATCTATATATATATGAGAAAAATAGCACACTAGCACACTAAAACTGTTTACTATAAGAGAAAAAATCGCACACTAAAAACACTCACCACATAATATGGAACATGATTATTTCAGTGCTTAGTCTCTTTCTCCCTCTCTCTTACATTTGTTTGTATGTGTGGCTTAAAAAGCTAAAAGTCTATATGAAAGTCTATTTTCTTCTTGGTTTGCTAAATTTATGTTAAAGAAAATTAGTATCAAATCAAAAGTAAAACAGCCAGGCATGGTGGTGCATGCCTTTGATCTCAGCACTTGGGAGGCCAAGGTAGGAGGATCACTGTGGGTATGAGGCCAGCCTGAGATTATATAGTGAATATAGTCCAGGCCAGCTTGGACTAAGAGTGACCCTACCTCAAAAAAAAAAAAAAAATAGTACAAGGTATACATCAAATTATATACATTAATCTTAAACCCATGTAGCTCCTCTCTGAATTTAATATGCTTTCTGTAGTTCAATTAGACCTAAATATCTAGTTATAGGCCTATAAGTCCATTCTAAGCAGAATAAAATATCACAAGTCTTTATCATTATCATTATTATTATTACTGAAACTTCTAAGTCTCTTCTTCTATGTCTACTTCATGGTGTAAAGTTTTGTAAATGCATAGGTCTCTACAGTGCTTTCTTCCTGACTCATTTGAGAGCTAAATATGTTTATATTACATTAGTGATATAAAAAGTCAGGCAGGGTGGGGTTTTAGAAAATGTGAAGCATAATCCTACTGACATCACAAAAATTATCATAAAATTGTGGGAACAAGTTCCAAAAGGAACAGAGAAAATTTTCTGTATAGACCAAAGAGTTGCTTCTGGTCCATATGATCAGTTTGAGAAAAAGGTATCTATGAAAAGCATCATTGTTTAGTGTGACTATGAAAATGCATTCAAGTGTATTTTGACCAAGATTTATGTAATGTTCACCTCAGGTTGACTCAGTTTTGGAAAAATATCTTCTGGGAAACAAACTCCTAAACTCAGTTTTTTTAAACCATTTGTTTTAGAAAATCTGTAAGGACTTTCTTAGTCCTCTTAAAATGTATGTACATTTCTATACAAGCTCTTAACCTATTTAAGACCCATGAAATATCTTTCTAAAAGATCTGAAAACTGTTTGCTTAAAATATAAATATTGAAAAGATAGTACTCCCATTTCCTAGGCTTTATGGTAGAGAAGGCAGCATGCAGTAAGTTGTGTTTTGTCCCAAATTTTAAAACTAACTCCCATTGATAGAGACATTTTGGGGTTCCTTGAAAATGCACCAATACTGTCCACCAATGCACCGATAATTTTGGGGTATTTCCTGATTCTTGTCATGATTTCTGTGAATAAAATCTACAGACCAGAGGATAAGTATCAGAAAAGTTTTATTATTGCTTAGAGCTTCAATGAGAGAGAGAGAGAGCTTTATGAGAAAGGGAGCTTAGCCTTGAGCGATAAGGGTGCAGAGCTTTAAAGGAAGGGGAGCTTAAGAAAAGGAAGAAGACAGCTCTTGCTCTGGGAGGCAAGATGGAGTGTGAAAAGCCCAGAATTTAAGAGAAGGCAATAAGGCAGCTCTCTTGCTAAGGGAGGCAAAAGGGGGATTGAGAAGCCCACCTGGAGACTCAGGCTAGGAATTTTTATGTGAGCCCCATGGATAGACAGGTGCCTTAGCCAGTTAGTCTTGACATCAGTTGTCTGGGGTTAGGATTTCTCAAAAAAAAAAAAAAAAAAAAGGCAAATTTCCCTCAAAAATTCTATAGGAAAATTCTATAGGAAAGGCCTTTTCATAAGGGAGTGGAAGGACTTCCTGAAGGGGGCAGAGATAAGCAAAGACCATCCTCTTTGACCTGTAGTAAAGTGCAGTGACCTGGATTTCCCCCTACAGGACAGTTCCCATATGTAGTCAAGAAGGCCATTCACTTTGGAGTCCTGTCACCCTAAGGTGGCTGGACAATTTCCATCTTCCACACCATCATGAAGCTAGAAAGTGGACTTTCTTATATGGGGAAGAAAAATCTGCAAACTCAGGAAGCATATGACACCATTATAACCACACCAGCTACTTAAAACTCCCCACACAGATTCACTGATGTCAGCCTCTCCCACTGTCTTCAAGATCATTGAAAGAAGTGTTCCCTGACAGCTTAACCTTGCTATGCAATTCTAACATTCAGTTTTCTTAGCATAGCTTCCTTGCATTCTTGTGGAAAGTCGCACTTCCCCTGAGTGCCTTGATATCTGTGAAGACCTGGAGTGCTCTCTTTAGATACAGGGAATTTCCCTCAGCAATGTTGCTTGAAACACATGTTGATGTCCTTACAGAGAATGGTGATGAGTTTGTTTGGGGAGATCAACAAGAGAGGAGATACACTCTCCTGTGACAGTCAAAACCTTCCTTGCAATAATCAGTTCTTAAGTGACAGTCTCTTTCCTCCCTACTGCATGATATCTCTCACCAGATGCTGGCAGAGCCGGTTTGAGGAATTGTGTAAACAGATGTGACTGACAGTTAATGAAGCTGCTTCCTCAAGCCACGTATATGTAATGCTTATTCCTCATGTCAAATATATGTGATGCTTTATAAGCACAGCTTCATTATAGGGATTTTAGTGACCATATTGCAAGATAGAGCAGAGCCTTCTTCCTTCTTAAATAATGCTGGATTATCTACCCAGGCAGTTGGAGACTGACTGCTTCATTAGCAAGTCAATGTATTTCAAAGCTTCCTACTGATACTCTGTTTCTATCAGTACACATTGTTCTCTAATTGGAACTGACATTGGCTGCTTAAATGTTCTAAAGTGGAATCTAACCAGTTAAGTCAATATATGTCCTTAGAAATTATGTAAACTCGCAAATGTATATATCTTTTATCCATCTTTTCCTTAGTCAAGAATTCCAAGCTTGAAAATCAAGCAAACCAGACAGCACATTCTCTGAATGGTTTAATTATTCCATCTGCTTTGAAGACATAGAAAGAGACAATGCCTCGGATGATAATTCAGTTATTCAGAAATATATAGCTGGATTCATTACTTGAAATTGGTCCTGGCAACCAATACATTTTTTAAATTTGATATAATTTTATATGATTCAATTTCCATGCTCTTATGTTTTTTCCCCAAAAGTAGAGCATATTCAATAACATCTGATGACACCATTATAAGAATAGTCAACTAGTTTTACATTTCTTGATTTTAAAATCTTACTGTTTCTTATAGGTTTTTTTTCTTCATTTAAGAGCTTTGCATTAATTTCAGCTTGCAATCTACTTACTTAATGATTATTAGATTATTATTATCATTAACAAAGATCTAAATACAATTTAAATGTTAGAATTAATATTCTGATTTATATATAATTGTTTCTTAATGGTGCATTTAATTAAGATATTAGAAACAAATCTTGGCTAGTTGAGTAATCTGAAAAAATGTTTGAAAATTCTGTTTAGTCACTTACAGAGTCCAAATAAACTTATAAGTCTCATGCTTGGAAATTCAAAGATAGTATGTCTCTTAAAGGTTAAGTTGTTACCAAATTAGGTGCCTATATTGGGGCCTACTGAAAAAAAATTGGAAAATAGAAGTTGGTAGATTCAGATTTCATTTGGAAAAATAAATATAAGGTTCATAAACTCAACTCATTTTAGTTGACAGAAGAAAAATACTTCTTATCTAGAAAATTGTCAATGTCCTTGTCATAGTCTTTTCATTCCCTTATGTAAGTTAATACTTTGTTAAATATGAGTGGTAAATATTTTTGAGTTTTTCTTAAACATTACATTTGTATGAGCAGAAATAATTATTCCTGATATTTTCTTCCATCAACATTTTTTACCTTCTTTTTCCCATCATTGCTATAACAAATAAACAATTCCATGTATAAACAGTATATATTTTGACTTACATAGTCAGCATCATTAAATGATTAACACAAGCAAACAAATCAACATGTTTTTCATCACAAATGGGTATATTTTTAATTTGTTTGGTATGTGTGATGAGAATAATTCAGGTCGACCCTTTTACTCAACTTCAATATGAATACGATATGTTTATATTCACTATTATCACCACACTATGGAAATCACCAGGACAAATTGCTTGTCTGAGTGAAAGTTGATATTTGAACATCATTGTACATTTAGACCATCTCCATCCTCTCATAATCACCATTCTATTTGCTGTTTTATGAGGTCAACATTTTGAGATTCTGTAAATAAATGAAATACGGCACTTGACCTTTTAATGACTTGCTTATTTCTCTTATACATGGTGGTTTGAATCAGCTATCCCCATAAACCCGTGTATTCTGAATGCTTTGGTCCCCAGGTGGTGCATTTTGGGAGGTGGAGCCTTGTCGGAAGGGGTTTATTGCTAGGGGTGGACCTTGAAGCTTATTAATGCTAGTTAGGCTTACTTTCCTGCTGGTATTTTTCACCTGCTGTGATGGAGGTGATATTCAGCCTCTGCTTATATCACGTTTTCCTCTGCCATAATGGAGCTGGAAGCCAAAATAAAATTTTTCCTCCTATCAGATGCTTGTGGTCAGTTGTTTTATCCGAGCAACAAGAAGGTAACTGTGACACCTAGCATAAGTTCTTCCAGCTTACAAATGACTCTAAAAAGAGCTATAAAATGATCATTTTCTTCTTTATAAAGATTGAGTAGCAGTCCATTGTATGTGTGTATATATAATTTTTTGTGTTTTTATTCACCCATCAACTGGCAGATAGGTACAAGATCTGGCTACTGTGACTAATATTGCTATAGACATAAATTTGCAGATATTCCTTGAGGATAAGTGACTTTATTTCCTTTGCATATGCACTGTGATTATTATGTGACACAACATCTTTCACTTATGACAGCATATTTTAATCTAATAATAAATTAGATTATATAAAACCTATACTTTTACTCCTCTTTTCCACATTTTATATTTTTATCTCATATCATACATTGCATTACTGCATTCATTTGATTTATTTTCTGCTATTATTCTTTTATGTCTATTGTTGCCCAGAAAACTTCAAATTTTAGGACTAAATAAATCAATTGATTAAATTTTTAAAAATAAACTTCTTATGACTGAAAAAATGTTGACATATCAAATTATGTTCATAAGTACATATAAGTGATATGTTAACTTTTTGAAATAATGGTATCATTTATCATTTTCATGCATGACTATATAATACTTTGATTATCTTTACTTTGATTGGCATTTGATTCTCTCTTTCCCTGTCCCTTTGCCCCTCCTTCTTTCCTATCAGTGCTGTTTTCAGTTTTATTTATTTTTCTCCATATCACAGATGCTTTTCCTCATGATCTCAGTTCCATCCATATTCCATAAAATATACCAGGGTTTTGACAAAACAATACACTGGCATCTAGTTATGCCAAATTTTCTTTATCCATTCACTAGTACCTTACTGAAGCACCAAAGGGTGATTCTATAATTCGGCTTTTTGGATAGATTTGTGATATCATAGGCATATAGGATAATATGTTGGCGTTCCATCTTGCTATCTGTTGGATACTATCCCCTGTTAGGTGAACAGCTGATAAAGACTTTTGTCCCATTCGGTATGTACATCGCCTCTTCACCCTGTTGACTGCTGTGCAAAAAATTTTCAGCAGGAGGGATCCTGGTCACTCAGTTCTTGTTATCATTTCCGTAAATACTGGAATCTCACCCAAGACATGGCTATGCTTAAATTTTTTCCCTATGTTTTCTTCTATTAGAATATGAGTGTCAGGTCTTACAAAAATACATTTGATTCCTTTCAAATTGAATTTGAGAGAGGTGGGGCGGGGGAGATTAGCTTCAGTCTCCTGCACATGGAAATCCAGTTTTCCCAAGTTCAAGAGGGTTTCTATTCTCTAGTGCATGTTTTCTGGTATCTTTGTCAAGAACCAGGTAACTGGGGCTGGAGAAATGGCTTAGCAGTTAAGGCATTTGCCTGTAAAGCCAAAGGATCCCAGTTCGATTCTCCAGGACTAGCATAACCCAGATGCACGGTGGGGGGCATGAATCTGGAGTTTGTTTGCAGCGACTGGAGGCCCTGGTGTGCCCATTCTCTCCCCCTTCTCTCTGTCTGCCTCTTTCTATCAAATAAATAAATAAAATATATTTTTAGAAATCGAACCAGATAACTGTACTGTGTAATGTATTTCTAGGTTTTCTATTTTATTCTTTTGAAATATGTGTCAGTTTTATGCTAATGCCTTGGTAGTTTTTTGTTTGTTTGTTTGTTTGTTTTTGTTTGTTCCTTTGGTTTTTCAAGGTAGTGTCTTATTTTATCCCAGGCTGATCTGGAATCCACTAAGTAGTTTCAGGGTAGCCTCAAACTCATGGCAATCCTCGAACCTCAACCTCCTGAGTGCTGGGATTAAAGACATGCACCCCCATGCCCAGTTCACTGATTGTTATGTTATTATGAGTCTAATAATCAAAAATGAGGTTCTGTGGTACTCTCTCATGACTTCTATCTGACTAGATGCTATTGGTTATCCTTTCTGCTCCAGTATAAATTCTCGGATTCTTTCATTTTATATTCTATTTGCATGAGCAATGTCTTTGGCATTTTTGTGGGATTGCTTTGAATCCATAAATTGATTTTATGCATTGCATTCAATCCATAGATGCATGTTGGTTATGAATATTAATTCTGGCAATCTATGAAAATGAGAGATCTTCTAATTTCTTCAAAGTGTTTCCCTTGTGATTTATAGGTTTCCTTTTATAGGATTGTTTCCTATATTATATGTATTTATTCTTATTTATTTAGACTGCTGTAAACAGTAGTTATTAGTGAAAATATTAGAATTTTGTGTCAGTAACTGTAGCAGACAGCTTCAGGTTCGCTGAGATGAACTTCCAGACCAGGCACAGTTATGGAGGAAGGGATATTATTTATTGAAACTTACAGATCCAGGGGAAGTTCCATAAAGGCAGGAAAAGCAGCCTGCTCTTCACAGGGCCAAACAGAGAGAGAGAAAGCCAACCAGCCACCACAGCACACAGAGCAAAACTACAGCCAAAAAGTCACACAGCACACTTCAGGAACTCCTGATAGGCACATTTGCATATCTTTACAATGTAATCTCAAATCCACACCTTAAGACCAGCCCCCAGTGACATTGCCTCTAGCAAGGTGATTGCAGATGCAAACTATAACTAGTAAAACATTGAATATATTGGGGGACATATATTCAAACTACCACAGTAACAAATATCTGAGAAAATAAAACAAATTGAAACATTTATTTTGGTTCATACTTTCTTAGGTTATAGACTGTGATCTCCTTGCATCACTGCTGTGGGGCTATGGTGAGGCAGAACATCACGGGGACAATAGCCTGTGGTAGAGCTCAGCTCATGGTGCCAGGAAGAGAAGAGAGAATGTACTTTACACTTGCTCCACTTGTAAGTGTCTATTTAAAATGAAATCAAATTCTGACTCTATCAATGTATTTGTCTATAGATAATGTCATACCATACATGGTCCAATAAGCTACCAATAATTGGGATGACCAGCTAAGGACAAAGCCATCAAGACATGCATCTTTTGGGGAAATTTTAATATCTGAAAGAGAACAGTTCAGTCTGCATCCTGCTCCTTGGCTGAATTTATCTAGCATGTCTAAATCTTCTTTCAATGAAGAGTCTGGGTTTATAATTACAGGAGCTTATAGACACCAAAAGGGTGCAATTTGATGTTTTTGTCGCCCCTGCGTATCCCTCTCATCTTCCTTATTTGCTTTATTGCTGAGACTAACATTTCAAAACTGTATTTAATAAGTCTGGTATGATTATACATTCTTATCTCATTCCTAATTGTAGAGCAGGAATATACAACCATTTGATTTCTCTGGCTCAAACTAGACAAAGAATTGTCTTGTCCAAAGGACATCAGTATCCCTTCCTCCAGTTTATTATTCCTCCAGCGAGCCATAGTTTAATCATATATAGCCTGTATTATGTTTGAAGTATCATTTTTCTGTATTGAGTTTCTTCTGGCTTTTATTGTGACTTGATGCTAAGTTTTGTTCAATGGATTTTTTTGTGTATCTAGATCAGAGATCATATGGATTTTTGTCCTTAATTCTATTTATATGTCATGTTTATAAATTAGTATGTGGTGAAAAATCTTTGTTCCCTGATAATTAAATTAACTTGATCATGTATGTGTTTCCTATCCATATTAAATTTGGTTTTCACATACTTTCCAGAGTATCTTTTCCCTTTTCTTGCCTGTAGATTTTTTTGCCCATATCCTTATGAAGTTTTGGTGCCAGAGTAATGATGATTTCATAGGATGCACATGGTAATGTTCCTTCTTCTATTTGATGCAATAGTTTGAAAAAAAGAGGTGTTAGTTCTCTTACTGTCAGATAAATTTCAGCAGCAAATATGTCTGTTCTTTGGTTTTTCTATGCTGGGATTTAAAAAAAAATTATTGCATTAATATTCTTATTGCCATTTATCTTTATGGGTTATAATAATCACATTTGTTCATTTTTTTTTCAAGGTAGGTCTCATTCTGGCCCAGGCTGACCTAGAATTAACTATGTAGTCTCAGGGTGGCCTTGAACTCACGGCAATCCTTCTACCTCTGCCTCCCAAGTGCTGGGATTAAAGGAGTGTACCGCCACGCCTGGCAACTTTTGTTCCATTTTGACAAGTCATATTTGTCTAAAAATTTTCCATTCTATTATAATACATGCTATTGAAATATTCCTTAATGACCCTATAGATTCAAGTGATATCAGTTATAATACCTTCCTTTTCTTATCAAGGACCATTAGTTTGGGTCTACATTCTTTTCATTTGGTTACTTTGCTAATCTCCTTAAAGAACAAATCTTTGGTTCATTGATCTCATCACTGTTTTTCATTGTACTATTCTTAAGGACTCATTAAATTTAGCTTTGATTATTAATCTATGAGTTAGGCATTTTATTTGTTCTTTATTAGTATATTGTTATTTATCTTTAGGCTACTTGATCTCTCTTTCTGTATCTCTTTCTGTCTCTTCACTCAATTATATACTTCCCTCTTAGGCCTACTATCATTCCTATGTCCATCCCAAACATTCTAATATAATGTTTTTCTGGTTTAACTTGTTTCTAGGAGGTTTTTAATGTCCTCTTTTATTTCTTAAATAACCAATCATTCAAAAGTATTACATCCAATATGTGGGTGTGTCATGCTTTCTTCATTGCAATACTCTAACAATTCCTGCAAGAGACATGCTAGATGTAAAATATAGAGAGCAAATAGTTTTGAAAGATTAAAAGTTAAGAAATGAGATGATTATAGAGAAAACAAAATGAGAAATGTGGACTGGGAAAATAGTACCACCACTGAAGTACTTAAATAGTTTCTATGATGTCTCTTGCTGTTGGTTTTGTGCTTTCATGTCATTGTGACATGGTAAGATTCGGGAAATCCACTTATTAAGTTATCTTTTATTTTTATAACTGGTATTCAAAAATATTTCTGTTTATTTGCAAAACAGAGGCAGGGAGAAAAGAGAGTAAGAGAGAGAGGGAGAGAGAGAGAAAAGTAGGTGACCAGGACCTCTTGCATGTGCATTCTAGTTGCATGCATCACTTTTGTGTCTGGATTTATATTGGAAAAGGGAAACTGAACCTGGGCTGTCAGGCATTGAAAGCAAGCACCTTCAACTGCTAAGTCATCTCTAGCCCTATATCTGGTATTTTGTGGCAGAATTCATGACCAGGCTGACTTCAAAATCAGGATTTTCCTGCCTTGGCCTCTTATGTGTGTCATCTTATGTGTGGCTCCAATGCATTAATCTAATATTTAGAACCTTGGTTCACAAATTATTAATATAAACTCATGTCTGGATGATTATCCTATAGCAGATAACATTTTGATAAGAAAATTAAATATTTAATCATTCCTTGTATTTTATGACTGGAATAGAGAGATAGATGATGAATACATAGATTAATAGATAGATAGATAGATAGATAATACATAGATGTCAAGTAGATAGATACTACAAAGATATAGATAAAATGTATATATGATAAATAAGACTTTTCATTTTTGTCTTTTCAATTTTTCTTTGTCTCACACTTTTGGTGACTTTTAGTCATTTTCAGTGTTAGTCTAACCCACTTTCTTTGTCTTGTTGAACTATGATCCTTGAAGAGAGTAAGAGGAGTGGAGCATAGTCACTTTTTGCTTGTGTGCCTTGCCTGTCCATTAGTGGGTGTGGATTACAATTGGAGGTGAATAGAATCTTGTTGATTTCCTCCTTATTAGTACAAGGTAGTCTGAGTCCAAAGTTCTTTGGCCAGAGCAATTTAGTTTGACCTACTCCCAGTGTTGAGCATATACTAGGGTCTGCAGTGTGTCCCGGTATACCAATGATGCCCAGATGGAGAGAGGGACAATACACTGTACTGTATGAGGTGGAACACAGAAGGTCTCACATACTTCTACTGTGCATGATTATATTCACCCAAGTCCACTCACTGAATAAAATCACATGTACCTATGTAGTCACCCAATCATAGTTACCTGGATCTTGTGCTACTAGTATAAATGAAAAGAGGTTGCATGCATATTTATTTTATTTTATTTTTCAGGTCCTCTCATGGTTCTGTAACTTGCCAATTAGGCTAGAGTAGCTGACCAATAAGTCTGAAAAGTCCTCCTGTCTCCACATCTCCAGCACTATGATTATACACATGCATACACATTGCCCATTTTTACTTGGTTTTTAGGGACTGAGTTCAGTTCCTCAGACTTACACAGCAAACATTTTACCAAGTGAGCTATCAACCCAACTCTGAGAAGTATTATTTCAATGAGATTGCTCCACTGCTGATCTGCTGGGGTCATATTTGTCCACAAGGTTGTCCATGTTATTTAGAGAAATATGTCAATTCTTGCTATGAATTCAAGGGAAATGGATGAGGTATGAACTTCTGTTCCAAAAGCAGTAAGCTTGGACACAAACATCCAGGATAGCCCCCATTCCTATATCAAGCTCTACGATGAAAATGCAGCAGACTGCTAAGCCACTACCAGAGCAGTGATGCCCAGATTTCCTCTGTTCTGCATCAGTTTCTTTGCTGATTTGGTCCACTCCATGTCTCCACCTTTTTCCTTTCTATTGTTTATATTATTATAGACTCAGCATTATCTGAACTCAGGCTCTCTTAATGGCTTTCACTCTTCTAACAAATGAAATCTTTCTCTCTCTTGATGTTTTTGCTCTCCAATACTATAGTGCATTACTTTTGTCATCCATTTGGTTGAGGAGCTGTGCATGTTTTGGTAACATGCAATGGAGAAGGAGTAAAAGGTAACTCCTGTTTAATATGCCATCTTGGGCTCCTCATATTAACTATTTTTAAAAGGAAGTAATCCTTTCATGAAACATAAGAAGGGCTCTTCAGATAAAGTATTGACCTTATTTGTCTTCATTGTTTCCCACAGTTCAAACAGGAATCATGAATTTTATACATTTTTGTGTATTTAAATTTTTAAGATCCTGATGCCATGTAGATTTCATAAGGAAGATATCAACTTTTTATAGTATAATAAAAGAGTGTAATAAAATCTGTAACAACTGGAAGATTTTCATTCAGTTTTAAAACTTTATTTAGTACATGGAAATGTCTCCAAGAAGTGCCTATCATTATTTAATTATAGGTGTGAATAATTTCAGTCATATTATATAATTAATTTTTAACTGTTTGACATGTTGCCATCCCGTGCTGGCATGCTGAATATATGATTATAGGCTTGTGTCTTTCATTTTCTCCTTTATTTCTGAAAATTATTATTTGCATGCTTTGATGCTAAATTCTTGGAGTAGAAAATGTCATGACTACTAAATCACCCTGCTGTAAAACTACTTTATTCACAACAACAAAAACTTAGTGTAATTTCATATACTATTACACTTATTTGATGATAACTACATATGCAAATCCCCCCATTCTTGCTGTGTTGTACTGTAGACATGCCCACTCTATATTTTTTTGCCTCTTTGATTGTTTTCATTAGAGTATGAACATGTGGCTGGCTTCATGGTGCAACGGCAGCGCGTCTGACTCTAGAGTATGGACATTTGCACATTAGCGTTCATGATTGGATGGTAACAGTTTGTATACTATAGCTGCAATCTGTCTTGAATTTACTATATCATGCTTTATATTTCTCATTATCAATTTTCTGGAATTGAGGAACTACAAGACCCACATTTATAATATTCTTAGTACTCATTACATCTTTCAAATTTACATGTTGGAATTTATGTTTTGTAATTGATTAAAATAGTCATATTTTGCTGGCATTGTTCCTTTATCCATGCATTTTTAGAACAAACTCACCATTTGTGCTCCTAGTACATAAAATCAATTAAGCAATACAGAATGATTATCAAAAATACTTTATGGTTAAAATTTTCTGTTCCTTCAACCACTTCCTTTGTCATCTGCTGAAGCCAAAGTTAGGTTGAAAGAGAACATGATTTCTCTGCAGTTATGTAAGCTGTTTGACGCAGCTCTGACTCTTTGTTGGGTGAAGTAACTGAACACCAGGGGAGCTTTCTATTTCTTGCTTTGTGTTTGACCTCAGTTCCATTTGAAGAGCAAAGTGTGGTTATGTCAGGTGCCCTCCCCCGTCCTCTAACTTTCCATGTCATTGAAGAGCACCCAGGAAAGTCCATTAACCTGGTTTTCTGTTGGTAGTCCAACCTTTGTCCTCAGGTGTCCCAGTATAGTGTCAGGTGAGTGTAACTAACAGCCACAGCAGCTTCATGTGGCCTTTGTGACTTTTTATCTACCCTGGATTCCTGCTGCACTGAATAGCATTTGGATTTCTATTGGAAACCTTTTCTGCCCTATATCACAACCTCTCAAGTCACTGAAATTTCAGCACAGCTGTCACGTAGACTTCTGAGCACTCTGCCCCACATTCCAATTCAAGGATCTTATCGGGTGTCTATTTTTCTGTCTCATGCATTTATCAAAAGTTTAGAGGTGGGGGCTGAGCCTGTAGCACACTAAGTCAAACATGGAAAGAGGGGATTATTGTCAGCAAATGTCAATAAGGACATTGGTTGAGGACCCAGCTTCAAGTCATTTGCAAGAAGGACTTAAAAAATTAACATGTAAGGACAATTTACAGTTTGAATTTCCATCCTACTTTGTGTCAACTCGGGTCCTTCCTTCCCTCTAGTCCATGTGATTTACTCCTAAATAAGTAACTAGTTCTCAAGTTTAAATGCTAGGCACTGCTTTTCAGCAAATTCAAGGGGAGATTCTCTCATATATCTTGTGTGTGAACATAGCGGGCATTGCAGTTAGAAAAGGTCACTGTGAGCTCCACTTACATGTATATTAGATGCTTTTCTTGTTGGGACAAGATACCTGACACAAAGTAACTTAAGAGGAAAAGTTAATTTTCACTCAGAGTTTAATGGTACTTCATCACTTCAGGAAGGCATGGTGGTGGCATGAGACAGTTGATCATATTGTTTCTGAAGTCAGTAATTAGAGAAAGAAGAATTAGAGTGGTCAGCTTTATTTCTCCTTCTCATTCAGTCCTGGACCAAGCCTATGCAATGGTGCTGTCCATATTCAGGATGGAAAATGCCACCTTAGTTAAACCTCTCTGGAAACCCCAAATAGACTGACAAATTTGACTATGTGGTGATTCTATGGCCTGCATAGTTGACAACCAAGATTCTCCTAATTTATTTGGAAGAAAGAGCCATTATTTTTTACAATTTTCAAGAAATATCATGATTAAGCTTAGCATTCAATAATTGTACTAAATATGTATTCACTTAAACACATATGTTTCCAAATACAGCCATTACAGTAAAGTGAAACATATTACTTTGGGCTAGATGTAATGAGTCAAACACAGTTCAAAAAAAAGCAGGCATGTATAGTACTATTTACTCATGGTTCTCTGAGGAGACCACAGGGTACCACACAGGGACTATCAAGGAGAAACCTGATAGTCAGTTATGAGGCAGAAAGAAGACAATGGAAGTGTGGGAGATGACCATCATTGGGATTTCCTCAGGCATATATGATATTCAAATCTGTGATGAAGAACTAGTAATTCATATTTAATTATGACTTTAGTGGAAGACATAAAATGAGGAGGAGGGTCAGACAAAAGACAGTGTTCTTAATAAATCAAATGGCAGGGTGAATTAAAGGCAGTATCCAGGCAACAGATGAAATGAAGGTTGGTGCAGAAAGCAAATGGAACTGAGAGGTTTCCTCTAAAGCTCAGCCAGAAAAATTGTGAGGGACACGTTGGCTGCAGACTGGTGTGTGGCCTGCAAGTTACATGGACCGACTATAGAACATGGTGCATTTAGCTCCACGAGCACAAGAAGAAATTGTTACAGAAGCAGCTACACACACACACACACACACACACACACACACACACACACACAAAATTCCATATGACTTGTTGCAGGAAAAAAATAAAACATCTAATGGTGGTATTATAGTTAATAGATTTAGAATTTGCAACTTTACACCTTTTGCTGAGTTATAAATTGTTTTGTTCTTTTACTGTGCACTCTTGCACAAATATTAGAAAAATTACATTTTGGAGAGCAAACAAAATTGGGTTTACCATAATAAATGTGTATTAGGAAAATAGTTATAAGAACACAAAATTAGCAATAATGTGCTCTGTTTTTTCAGCTGAGCAAGTGAAAACTGACTTAAGGCATATACACCTCCTCTGTATAGGTTGTCTGAGCTCACTACATGTTTGACCTTCTATTCTTTGACCTTGCAGTAATAAGGGATGTACTATAAGATGTTCACATGTTCTTCTAAGCCTGGCTTCTTTTACACGATGCATCATAAGGGTGTCATAGTCCCAGACTAGTGTATTCAGGACCTCAGAGGGCTCAGGAGAGGCTAAGGTTGGTCTTTCTGACAACTATTACTTCTCCAAGGGAGACTGATGTTGGCTCAGCCGGGAGTTATCTCAGCAAGCATTCCATCAGATTCTGCAGCTATGCCCTACCTACCAGTAACAAAACAAAATGTCTGAAGACCAAAGTAAGCAGAGTCCTCTTTACCTCCCTGTGTCTATGATGCATAGCACTTGGATCTGGAATATTTATTTACTACAAACCTGTTTTTAAATAAATTATGGGTTTATTTAGGATTTCTGTGTTGCTCAAAGCTATAAGAACAATATGGCAATAAAAGTACAAGAAAATTCGGGCTGGAGAGATGTCTTAGGGGTTAAGGTGCCTGCCTCCTAAGCCTAAGAACACTGGTTCCAATCTCCAGCGGTTCCAATCTCCAGGTCCCACGTTTAGCCAGATGCAAAGTGATGCAAGGGTGCAATGCCTCACTTGAATACAAGGGGGCGCACACATCTGGATTTCATTTGCAGCAGCTGAGACACTGCTGGCACACCCATCTCTGTCGTCCTCTCTCTCTCTCTCTCTCTCTCTCTCTCTCTCTCTCTCTCTCTGTGTCTCTCTCAAAAAAAAAAAAAAAAAAAGTACAAGAAAATTCTAAATTAAAAAAAAAAAAAAAAAAACACCTCCAACTCTGGTTGAATGAATATACTTTCTTATTTTCCAATTATATTGAAAATTTGTATGTATATATCAAGTGTTGATACCATCATTCCCCTCCCCATGTCCCCCTCCATCTAGGGCCCTCCTTAGTGGGATTGCTGGTATTCACCATGGAGTTGTTGGATATGATTTATGAGAGCAGCAGTCAATGTGTGGGAGTAATGCCTCTGGATATTCCCTCCCATCCTGTGATTCTCACATTCTTTCCACTCCCTCTTCTGCAAAATCCCCTGAGCCCTATTTGGTGTGCTTTAAGTCCCCTTCAGTGTTGAGCTCTCAGAAGCTTCTTGATTTCTGCTTTGGTGTTGTCAGGCTCACCATGGAAGCAGCACTCTCGCTCTCTCCCCAAACCCTTTGTGTTTTCACCTGGGCCCTAGCTACTGTGGTGGGAGTGGTTCACCTGCTGACATGGAATCAGATATCCTTGCTTTGTTGAGAGATTTTGATTGTCCTCAGTTCTCTCTCCTTTCTGAAAAAGGAAAACAGAATCTCCAGTGGCGAGTGAGATCAGGTTAGGTTAAGGGTGTCAACATTGTTAATTTAGGGAGATTTTGATGGAAGTAACCTCACTTTCAGCAAATGACTAGTAAAAGCTTCCAAATGGAGTCCATAATCTTGGTCTCTATAGGATTCTGACTTGGTTCGCATTTCCAGCTATTGTTTCCTTTCCACTGAGCAGATCTCTTAGCCAATCAGAAAGCCATTGGTTACTTAACCTGGGGGTGGGGGAGGGCGGTTGCTACTATTACACAAGTATGTTGACTGCACAGAGCAGGGTGCCCTGCTTGTCACAGCATTGTTGGCCATACTCGCCCAGCATTTCATGTCATGTTTTTTAGCACTATACAGGCTAATCAACAGGGAGCTGATATCTTTCCAGATTCAGCCAGATTTCTTGGTGTTCTGTATTGGCAGCATGTGTTGTCTTAAGCAATAGGGTCTAACCTTTCCCCCCCAGGTGAGTAATCAAGTGCTTTGATAGATGTCTGACTTGTTTTGGGGACCTCATAGGTCTCTCCAATCAAAAGCTCAGCATGGGTTATAACCCATTTCTGGTACTGGCTTTTACCAGCAAGGGCCAAATATTTTAGATTTAAGCTTCATCCTACCCTCTCCAGGGCACATCTTACCAGATGACCTCTCCATGTTCCTATTGAGGGTTATATCTTTTAGTGTGCCATCCAGAAGAAAGGTTTCAATTGGACCAATTCATTTTAGGTTTGGTTTCATGTATATCTCCCCCCCCTCCCATTCCCCTTTTGACAAACCCTTCATTTCCTCTTTTCTGTCTCCTGAGTCGCACATCATGTAAGACAGCAATACAACTCTTCCAGTTTAGGACCCACATATGAGGAAAACCATGCAGTCTTTGCCTTTCTGTGCTTCTATGAGTTCACTTAGTGTGTTCTATCCCAAGTCTATCTCTTTTCCTACAGAATTCATTACATCATTTTTCCTTAAGTAGAATTAATGTTGTAAAAATGACAATTCTACCAAAAGCAATATACCGACTCAATGCAACACCGATAAAATTCCTAGCATTATTCTTGACAGAGATAGAAAAATTAATCTCAAAATTAATATGGAGTGGGAGAAGGCCTTGGATATCCAAACATACCCTCAGCAAAAGAAACATCTCTTAAGGTATCACCATACCTGATCAAAAACTGAACTACAAAGCCATGATAACTAAAATAGCATGGTCCTAGCATAAAGACAGACTTATATAATGTGGCAGTTTGATTCAAGTGTCCCCCATAGACTTAGGTGTCTGAATGCTTAGGTTCCCAGCTGATGGCAATTTGAGAATTGAATCTCCTGAAGGCAGTGTATTTTTGGCAGTGGGCATATGGGTTTTCTAGCCAGCTTCCTCTTGTCAGTTTTTGGCACAGTCTCATGTTGCTATTGTCTTCCTGATGTTTTACAGGGGGTGATGTCCACCCTCTGCTCATGTCATCCTTTCTCCCTGCCATCATGGAGCTTCCCCTCAAGTCTGTAAGCCAAAATAAACCCTTTTTCTACACAAGCTGCTCTTTGTTGGATGTTTTCTGCCTACTATATGAACCTGACTGCAACAGTAAAATTGGTAATAGAAGAGTAGGATTGTTCCTCTAGAAACCTGACTGTGTGGCTTTGGCCTTTTGGAACTGCTTTGTAGGAAGAATGTGCAGAAATTTGAAGTTGTGGTCAAAGAGATCTTGTACTGCTGTAAGTACAGATTGATGGACCATTCTGGTCAGAGTTGAAAGACCTGAATGCAGTAAGAACTTTGGAGGTTTGGCTTGTGAGGGTGAGAAAGAGCTTTGCCTGGACTGGGCTAGAAGCAGTTTGAGCATTCTACTTGTCTTTGTCTTGAGAACTTCTGCAGTGTTGCATTGCATAGAAATGGGCTGGTGTGAGCAGAGGGATATGGCACAAAAAGAAATCTTTGGGCAAAAACTTCTGCCCATTCAGCTCCAACAGCTGACTTGATTTGGGGCAACAGGAAGAGTGCAGACTCTTTTGCAGGGACGTGAAGACTGGAAGAGTGTCCTGTTCTTCCAAATCTGTTTTACTCCCCCCCCCCCCCCGGATTAACAAATTGGTAGCCTGGAGTATAACAAATGCAGTAAAGAGAGCGACATTGAATTTGTAGCATTGTTTTGTATTTTGGAAATGACCATGGGCAATATGAAGCAGGCTTGTTGTTTTACCTGTGTGAAGTCCAGTAGGCCCATAAGGATGAAACATGGGTTGTAGTGGTGACCCAATGGAGATGTAGCAACTATGGCATAGCTGCCAAGGAGAGCTGCCAGCACCAGATAAAGTTTTCTGGTGCTGTGAGTAGCCCAGCAGGAGTTGCTAAATAAGAACTTCAGAAACTTGTCACTGGTTAGAATTAAGAACTTGGAGATTTGTCACTGACTAGAGTTGTTGGACTTGGAGCTACAGAGTTTGATGTTAGTCCTGTTTGTTTTAAATCTTGTGTTGGTTAAATATTTTTTGCTATAGCCAGTGCCATCTTTTGAAATGTGAGTGTTTATTTATTTAATTTGTTTGTTTATTTTGTATTATGGCTCACTGAAAAGACCTTACACTGTGGGGATGTTGGAACATCACTGGCATTGATAAAAACTATGGGGACTTTTAAAGTTGGATGAATGTATTGTATTTTATATCATGAATATTTTTAGTGTGTGGGGGCCATGGGCAGAATGTGGTTGTTTGTTTCAAGAGTCCTCCATAAACTTAGGTGTTCTGAATGCTTAGGTCTCCAGCTGATGGCAATTTGGGAATTAAATCCTCCAGGAGGCAGTGTATTATTGGGGGCAGGCATATGTGTATTTTAGCCAACTTCCTCTTTCCAGTGTTTGGCACAGTCTCCTCTTGCTGTCGTCTGTCTGATGTTTGGCAGGAGGTGATGTCCACCATCTGATCATTCCATCATTTTCCCCTGCCATTATAGAGCTTCCCCTCAAATCCATAAGCCCAAATAAACACTTTTTCCTCACAAGATGCTCTTGGTTGGATGTTTTCTGCTACCAATGTGAACCTGACCGCAACATACACCAGTGGAACAGAATTGAAGACCTAGCCCTGAGTTCAAGTAACTACAGATACCTGATCTTTGACAAAGGATCATACAATGTAGACTGGAGCAAAGACAGCATCTTCAACAAATGGTGCTGGACAAATTGGATAACCAAATGTAGAAAAATGAAACTAGACACACTCCTCTCAACATGCACAAAAATCAACTCTAAATGGAGTAAAGACTTCAATATAAGACCTTAAATTGCCAAATTACTGGAGGAAAACAAAAGGAAAACTCTCCATGAGGTAGGAGTGTGGAAATACTTCCTGACAATACCCCAGTAGCCAAGGAAATTAAACAATCACTGAATCAATGGGATCTCATGAAGCTGAAAAGCTTTTGTAAAGACAAACATGCCATACACAGGGCCAACAGACTACCCACATAATGGAGAAAATCTTTGCCAGCTATACCACTGACAGAGCACTAATATCCCAAATCTACAAAGAACTTAAAACACTGTGCATTAAGAAAAACAATCAAACAATCCACTACAAAGTGGGGCAACAAACTGAATAGGGAATTCTCAAAGGAAGAAAAGCAAATGGGTATTACCTAAGAAAATGTTCAACATCCTTAACTATCAGGGAAATTAAAAGTAAAACAACTATGACATACCACCTTACTCCAGAAAAAAAAAAAAAAATGGCAATCATTAAAAATCAAACAACAGTAAATGTTTGTGAGGAAGCACAGAAAAAGAAACCCTTCCTCACTGTTGGAGGGAGTCTAAACTTGTACAACCATGATGGGAATCAATATGGAGACTCCTCATAAACATGAAAATAGAGCTACCAACTGACCAGCCAACACTCTACTGAGTAACTACTATAACATCCCCACACTTCAAAGCAGAGATATTTGCTCTTCCATGTTTACGGTTGCTTAATTCACCATCGCTAAAAACTGGAATCAACCCAGATGCCCATCATTTGATGAATAATGGACAACAAAGATAAGATATATAAACAGAATCATATATCTTCATTTTGAAAGTCTGAATTTAACTTCTAGCTGGAATTTCTTAAGCTGCAGTGCCATTCTTACTTCTTTAGTATACTTTAAAACCATCTCTCTTCCTGCAGCTACTAGCACTTTCTGCTAAGTAACTTGTTTTTCTCATTTGGAATCTTATTCTTTCTCCCAAACAATTGTTTTTCTTTACAGAAGTTTGTGTTAACACACATTTTTGCTATTTCTAGCCTTCACAATTGGCCAGACTTTTCTTAAGTGGTTCATATAAAATGCAGAATGAAGCCAGGAATGGTGGCACATGACTTTAACCCTAGCACTCTAGATGCAGAGGTAGGAGGAACAGTGTGAGTTCATGGCAGCAGCCTGAGACAACATCATTAATTCAAGGTCAGGAAGTATTTAACTACTCACCCCAAGTCCTATCCACCCCCGCATGCACATACACACCAATGTACCCTGTCCTAAGTGCTTGAGTCTTGCCTTCTTATATGCCTATGTGACATAAACAATGTCCCTTTCATTTATGTGTTAAAATGAAAGGTGTTCTATGATCCTATGTGGGCAAAAAATTGAAGGGTGGAATGCAGATGAAGAAAAGATGAAGACAGACTTATAATCTATGTTAGTCAACAAGAGTTTAGGCATCCTTGTTTCTATTACAGACATAGGCACATTCAAGGAGCGGATAGTTTTAAGGAAGGAGAACTGCCTTAATTGGGAAATTGAAATCTCAATTAATTAATTACTGAGTACTCCTTTCCATTCTTATTTATTTATTTTGTTTTTTTTTTTTTGGGGGGGGGTCACTCTTGCCCAGGCTGACCTGGAACTCACTATGTACTCTCAGGGTGGCCTTGAACTCACGGCAATCCTCCTACCTCTGCCTCCTGAGTGTTGGCATTAAAGGCGTGTGCCACCACACCTGTCCATTCCTGTTTATAATAATTTTTTCCACTTTATGTCATATGTCTCTTCCCTTGTGTTTTGAATTATTACAAGCTAATATATGAAATATTAAAATCAAAAGCCTACCCGAAAAAAAAAAATGAACTCAATAAGACCTATAGTTCCTGCATTTCACCAAAATACTACCTTTCCAGTTTATCAGTCATTTATCTATATATACCTACAAAAATGTGTTTTGTTTAAAAAAAAGTGATATGTTTCAAAATGTTTACTTTTATTTCAGTGTAAGATTATAGGAACAAACACATATGCATATATTATAAATAACTTCACATATTTATGTAGATCCATAGCATTTGTGTAGCAATTATTCTATTTTACAAAACCCAACATTCTTTTTTCTCATTGTGACTCAAATCAGTCCTGCCAGTCACGGGTTATTGTTTCTCATTCAAATTTGAAAAAACTAAAACTTTTAGAGGTTAAATATACTTCTTAAATTCAAACCAATGCAAATAAGTTAAAAATGTCACTCACTGAACTTAAACCTCATCTCCTAAAAGCAAATCTTCCATCTCTTGTAATAAAAGGCCATACACCCATTGTTTAAGTTGTCTAAGGCCTTTTAAGGTCAATGTTTCCCTAGATAAAACAAGAATAAATTTAGTTTCTTCTGACCCTTGGATGTGTGACTGGATATACTACCAATTAATTGTAATCATTACAAAAATTAATTTTTATTTTTAATCTGTTTTAACAGTTCAGTACCAGCAAATTCACTGAGTAGTCCAAGACAGAAATTCAGCCTGTACATAGATAAGTTTCCTTAAAAGGGTTAATTACATTGAAATCACTCTGAGTAGGTTCTTTTACTTGGATTTTGAGTAAATATATGGGCAGTGAAGAAAGTAAGGATAGCATGATGTATTATATTTCAAGGTTTCAAAAGAGACAGGACTTCTTATTTAAAAAATAATTGGTCACCGGAGACTACAATTCTGCTAGACTGCTCTATTAACCTAGGGGTAATTGGACTTGTAAATGTAAATATCTAATTTCTAAGAACTTTAACCCATTGGCTTGTGGATAAATGAAACATGAAGGACTGGATATTGAATACAAAACTTGAAATTGATTTGTCTTCTCAAAAAAAAAAGCACTAAAAATTTCTATCTAACAATCTTATTTGTTTTATGCTCTAGGCTTTGGAGCTAGGGGACAGCACTTGTTTACTCATTGCATTCATTATTATTCCTTGAATTTCATTTGTTGTTTTATTTTAAAGCCCACATCACACAGCTAATTCAAGTCAATATCTATGTGCATTATCAGAATTCATGTAGGCCTTCATCTCTCATTTAATTACTACTCTTATGTGTATGTCTATGTATTTACTGTACAAAACATTGTTCTGTTTCTGATATTGTTCTATTATTTTATTTACATTAATTCACCCATGTCTGCAAATTTTAATATGCATATATTAAACACAGTGATATATATATATATATATATATATATATATATATATATATATATATATAGTTTGTTTGTTTTTTGTTTTTAGTTTGTTTTTTAATCATCTCTTATGGAATCAAGCATTCCCTAAGCAGTGACAACACAACTATGTGATGAGTTTATTTTGCTAACAGAGACTTTTTTAATAAAGTAGATATAATAAGCCCATATATTGATAATATTTATTATATAACAACATAGCATATGTAATTACTTGTTCACAGATGCCATTGAGGAAGGGTTAGGTAACAGCTAACCTATCAGTGGGTCCCAAATTCTCAAGTACATTTTAGATCATTGCACAGCGTGAATATTCAACTAAAGGGTAGTGCCAAGGGGGGGGGGGCATCCACTATCTTAATTGAACCCAGACATTAGGTAAAAATATTGAGACTTTTTCAAAAAAGATATCTTCAGCATGACAGAAGAATGAATGAGAAGAGGCTTTGGCAACACTATGTCTTGTGATTTGGTAAGACCAAAAGGTGTCTGATCAAGTGTAGGTATGTCACGCTGCTGTTGAGCTCTACCAGCATAGCTAGTTTGGAGGAACACAAGCTCCTCAGGAGGGCATGGCAGATTGTTTTCCTATAGCACCCCTCTGAGACATTTGCAGCATTCTTGAAGCCTGGTTTTCAACAGTCTGAATCATATTTCTCATGGATACCTATGATTCTCTTTGGGAAAAAGGTAAAGATTATATCACTCACCTATCAGTCTCTGCTTGTTTATAGGACTCCTGAGGATTTCAACATCTGGGGATGCTCAAGTCTCTCACATCAAACAATATTGTATTTACATACAAACTATATACATATATCTCTGTGTTGGAAATTATGTCAAGATTATCTGTAATACCTAAACCACCAAGTTGTTAGAGTAGAGCCAAATTTTATTTATATACACACACACACACACACACACACACACACACACACACACACACATTCTCTTTGGCTTTGATTTCTCTCACAATGTGCAGGGTTTTGTTGTTATTTTTTTAACAACATTCCTATTAGTTCTACACTCTCTGTAGTTCACCTAATTCACTGGGCCCAAGTTTTGTTGATGGCATATAATATTTCTTATATATAACATGTTAGTATTTTAAACATTTGACTGGAGAGATGGTTTATAACTTAAAGGTGCATGCTTGTGAAGCCTAATTGCCTGGGTTTAATTCCTCAGTACCCATAGATGCAGAAAATGGAGCATGTAACTAGAGATTGGTTCTGCCATACCCATACTCACCCTTTCTTCATGTCTTGTTTCCTCATTATCTCTCACTCAAATAAGTAAATAAAAATACTTTACTTACATTTCAAAAGTGTCGTTTATCAAGTACTTAGTTTTTTGTTCTAAATAGAAGATATGCTACTTAATGGAAGGTCTAAATGTTGTCCCTTTAAAAATCTGGAGTAAGATAAGAATATTAGTTTTTACCAAAACTGTTTAATATCTTATTTATGGTTTTTCTTTAAAGTATTTTATTTATTTATTTGTAAACAGACAGAGACAGAGAGGTAGAGAGACAATGGGCATGCCAGGACCTCTAGCCACTGCAAACAAATTCCAGATGCATACTCCACTTTGTGCATCTGTCTTTACGTGGATACTGGGGAATCAAACCCTGGTTGTTAGGCTTTGCAAGCAAATGCATGAACCACTGAGCAATCTCTCCAGCCCCTCATTTGTTATTTTGAAAAATGCTATGAAGTTAAATGACAACAGTAACAATAAAAATTGCAATGAGATTTGGCAGGAAAATTGTAGCTATTCTTAGCAATTCACTGAAGAAAAGAGCAGAATCTTATAAACTAATTAAGGACAGCAATACCAATTCAAAGGACCGGTCCCAGTTAGATATTTAAGTTAGGGATGTTTTTATTATCAAGGTTACCTCATTCATGAAATTGAATGTTCACGGAGGGAAGCAAGTATATATAAAGGAATCTAAGATGGAGCCTAAGGCATCCAAACACTTACAAAGGAACTCTGTAAAGAATAAGAAAGGAATGTAAACCTAGGACTTGAATGTGGTCCTGAAAGTAAGAAAGAAATTCGGTTTCAAGATGTGTGTCATTAAGTATATCAACTGCCCAGCAAAGTGAAGATTGTAATTGACATTAGACTTGCCACCTTTGACAACGTTTGTGACATTGAAAATAGCCATTTTTGTTCAGGGTCCTGTTGCTGATTTTCTCGCTCAGAGTTCATTATCCCATGAACACGAAGGGTGACAAACGTGGATAGCAGAAGGGCAAGTAAGCCAAGTTTTGTTTTTGTTTTTTGAGTAAATTTTAGTAAAGAAACAGCTTCCCATGATAGGGATAGGACCCCAATACAGATCCCCAAAATGAAGACTCTGTTTAGGGGTTTTGTATGTTGGGAAACAAAGAAAATATTCTGACTGGTCCAAAGGACCAGTCTGGAGAGAATCCTAGTTTGTTTCTGTCATCTTTTTCCTCCCTGTTCTTTTTAGGCACAACACTAAATGGGAGGAAGTTTGTTAGCCTTGTTGTTGAAAATAATTTGTATCACAGGAATTTTCAAATTTGAAACTGGCCGTTGGTATCCCCAGGGTGTCTTTATCAGACACTTGCAGTTGGGGCCCCTGGACCTCTGTCCTAGGATGTCCATTCATGGTGTCCCCATGGGATGTGACTAGTGTTGGTCAGGGAAGTATATACATATTTTTGTATGCTTGTTTGTGTCTGTGACCCTTGCCAACTGTACACAAATTGGAGATTGCCTTGTACCTAACTCATAAATGTGTGTGTGGGGGGGGAGTATAATTTAAGTCATTTTGAAGGATAGGAGAGAAATAGCATTAAGTGTAATAAGCTCTGATGCATTTGATTTGTTCTACAGAATGTGATAAAGAACAGCTTACTCATTTACTCATGAGAATAACACAGCATTCTCATGAATGTAAAATAGCACCTAAAGATGAGTGTGTGTAAAAATGCTTGGTCTCCTGCTAGTAGAACTGTTATTGAAAGTTGCATAACCTTTAGGACATACCGCATCATTGGTGAAGTAGGGCATTTGAAATGAGTCTTGTTTTAGAAGTCCACCACACCCCTGTTAACTCTGTTTTCTGTTTGCTAATGTAATGTGACAAGCTGTCTTGTGCTCCATGCCTTTCCTACTAATCTCTTAAATGATAAGCCAATATGTTTCCTTCAAATTTCTTCTTGTCAGTATTTGATCGCTGAATGAAACTAACACAGAGTAAAGAGGAAGAGAGACTTTTGATATGCAGGAAACCAAGATAAAGTATTGTAGCTGTGTCCTTGCAGATGTTTGTTTCTGAGGAATGGACATGATGAAGTGGATATTAACCCACAAAGTTCATTAGATGTACTCTCAAGCTTAATGCCTATAGGAAGGTCCAGATGCATATGTGTGTGACTTGCACCATTACACAGAATCCATGAAATATGAATTATTTTTGAAAACCATATTTTTCATTTTTTATTTATACTGTGACAAGAAATGTCCTGTTTCTGGATGAGTGAGGGATGTATATTTAAGCCACAATGGATCCATTAGTAAGCTCTGAATTTATGGTAATTATTTGTAACTGTCCTGAATTAGAGCAAGCTAGCCCTCCTTTTTACCTCTCCATTGGCCATTCATCAGAGGTGGCTACACTGGAAAGGGAGATTAGTGTTAGGCAAGACAACCGTTTCTCTCTCTCTCTCTCTCTCTCTCTGTACTTTTGTTTTTTTATTATTAAGAAAATACTTTGTATGGATCCATCCTGTGTTGGTACATCCTTTCCCTCCTCCCTGTCCCCATTCTGCTGGGGTCCTTCCTCAGTGAGGTTGCTGATAATCCTCATGGGGTTGAGGTTTATGTGTTGTGGGAGCAGAAGTTACTGGGGGGGAGGGAGGCAATGCCTCTGGGAATGACATCCCAACCTGTGGCTATTATAATCTTTCTGCCTCTTTCTGCAAATTTTCCTGAGCTTTGGTGGATGTGTTTTAAGTCCACTTCAGTGATGGCTCTTAGGAGCATCTGGATCTCTGCTTTGGTAGACGTTGAGGATCCTCAGTGTCTGTCTCCTTCACCCTGGTGCTGTCAGGCTCACCAGGGAAGCCACATATTTGCTCATCTCCCCAATTCCTCTGTGGTTTCACCTGGGCCTTGGCTAAAATGCAAGTGTCGGTTTACCTTTTCCAGTCTTGCTAAAAAAACAGATTCTCCAGTGGAGAATGAAGTCAGTACAAGTTAAATTGGATAAGTGTTATTAATTTAGGGAGATTTTGATGGACATAGTCCCTCTTTTAGCCAAGGACTAGCGGGAGCTTGACACCGGAGAACATAATCTTTGTGTCCATAGGATTCAAACCTGGTTTCCAGTCCCAGTTCCAGATATGGGTTTCTTTCCACTGACTGGATCTCTTAACCAATTAGAAGACCATTGGTTACCCAACAAGAGTAGCACATGAGGCAGATAAGGACTAGCATCCAACCAGGCTATCAGAAACTGGGGCATGTGTGTTTTAGCTCTGAGTGGGAACTAAGGATGGAATCAATGATTGACACTGTCCTCCTTTATTATGAAAGAGTAAGCAATTTAATGTACAAAGTCAAGACCTTGCCTAGTAAAACGTGTCCCTCATTGTAACACGTACAGCTGAGTGCAGATAAAGAACTCAGTTTATAGAAGAGATTTTTTAAAATAATTTCCCTGATTTCTCCAGTGCATTTAGTAAAGGAACAAGCATGAGCATCAGCTGATGACAGAACAGTAAGTGGACTCTGTATTTTAGGAGAGATGATCATTAAGAGAGCATGGGATCAATCAGGAGATCCACTATGATATAGAATTCATAAAATTGGTGCTTTACGTACTGAGTATACACTTTGTGGAATAGGTGGCAAAAATTTAAGAAGCTGAGAAAGTTTAACTAAGACAAAGGTCTGAGTTTTTAATATCAGGAAAAAAAAAAGGTTGCTGCATGATATATCATGGAAAATACTGCCTCAAGACACTTGCTTGTGAAACTCCTATTCCTACAAGAATAAGAAAAAAAAAAAGTATAGATGAAGGGAAAAACAAAGAAAATAGATCACCAGCAAAGAAACTAGAGTCAGAAGGACACAACATTTTAATTAACAATATGAAACTTCAAAAAGCCATTGGATGAATGCTTCCAACAGGTCAAGGAACATTTTCACGGCATATTTGGAATTCATCAATGAACCCCAAGAAAATGTGCATTAAAATATTAATTTATGCTCTCTTCCACCTATAAAAATAACTATGCTAACTATGCAAGTAAAAGCTGAAGTACAACACTAGATATTTCAAAGAATTGCAAACTATGGGGCAGTTAAAACAGATTCTAAACCCGCAGTGTTTCCCAGAAAGATTGCTTGAAAATGCCCACAGCACAGACCACAGGGAATGTGTTCAAGCCTTTGAAAAGTGTATCTTGGCCCATCCTTTTCCTCTCCTGTAGTTGTTGCTTTCAATTTACCCTAAGGTGGGCAGCATTTAACACGGTTCTACCATGCTGCCCCTGCCTTGCCAGAAACTTAACAGCAATGGAGCCAGCCAAGCATGGGCTCCAACTTCCACATCTACGAGCCAAAAGGAATTTCTCTTTCTACTGGTGCATGCATTTGGAGTTCCCATGCACTGGTTAGAGGCCCTGCTTTCTTTCTCTCTCTCTCTCTCTTTTCTCCCTCTCTGCAAATAAATACATAAATAATATTTTAAAAGGAATATCTCCTTTAAGTTGACTTTCTCAAAAAATTCATCATAATTTAAAACAAACACCTACAGTTATGGATGATGTAAATATCACTATTATCCATTTTTTTTTTAAGTAAAAGGAACACAAGAAATAAAGTTATTTCAAATTCTGGGGGTGGTTATCTTCAAGAATTATGTAGTTAAAATATAAAACAGGGGCTGGAGAGATGGCTTAGTGTTTAAGATGTTTGCCTGCAAAGCCAAAGGATCCCAGTTTGAATCTCCAGGACCCATAAGGCAGATGCACAAGGTGGTACATGCAACTGGAGTTCATTTGTAGTGTCTGGAGGTCCTGGCATGCCCATTCTCTCTCCCCTCTCCTGCTGCCTATTTCTCTCTCTCAAATAAATAATATATAAAAATATAAAGGAAATTATTTCCAGACACATATTGGGGAGCTAATGGTGAAGTAATCCCATGAGACTTTGATGGCAAGGGCAATCCCTCCTGAATGTGTTTATGACCTCACAACGAGGTAAAGGAAACACCATCTTAGCAAATCATTTGGCTCACAAGAAAAATATAAAATAAAATATTACTAAGTTTAAATTCTGCTTAAATGTTGCCAATTTTTAGAATCATCAACAACAAAATGTTGACATGTAACCAGAGTTAGAAATACAATTATCAGCATGATACACCTTGATAATGGTCATAAGACATAAGTCATAAGACACCAAAATGGAAAAGTAGAAATGGAATTGGAAGATGCATACTTCAATGGCAGTAAATCAGAAGACAGAAAAAAAATGAAAATTTAAAAATTCAATGTGATAAAAAATGTGAGAAGGAAATTTGAATGCAGAAACATTTTAAGAAAGAATTCTTACTTATCTGTGGAAAATTGACATACAAGACCTCATATTGTTATGAATACTCAAAATTTCCAAGAGAGTCAGAAAGGTAACTATTATGTATTAATGGGATTTACATCACTTACTTTTATTATATTGACAAAGTACTTTTTCATCACCCAAGAAACAGCATAGTAAGAAAATGTGCAGAAGCATTACAGAATCAAAGATTCCCTTGTGGAAAGAAAGATGCCCGTGCTATTCTTGACGAAGAAGGAGCCAATTTAAAAACCTTTGTATAAACTGTTTCAAATAAACTATATGTGTGTGTGTGTGTGTGTGTGTGTGTGTGTGTGTGTGTGGAGAGAGAACGAAAGAGAGAAAGTATGTGTTCAAAGAAAACTCTGTCAAATTAACATGATAAAATTAATGATTTTAAGGGAAATATAAATGGGAATATGCTATGGGATGTAGAAAAGGAATTTAAACATAATTCAGAAAGTTTAAAACATCTGTACCAAGTTTTTATATCATTTTGCATTTAAAATGATCATAATTTAAATAATTTAAAAAACTCCAAATAATCTGAATAACATTATTCTTAGAAGCTTTCCGTATGAAATTGGCATATAATTTGGGCTAAAAGAGTAATAATACATTTAGAAAAACAAAACAGCAAGATAGGAGAAAGAAAAAATAATTGTTCATCTCATTAGTTATATTTTACAGAACGACTTCTCAACAAGTATTATTAGAATTGTAATAAGAATGTTCATTTAATGAAATTAAACATATATATTATTCACAATTGTTTTGTTGAGTAAGTAGCACTCACTAGGTGTGAGTTTCCAATTTCTCATTTAGATTCTTCTGAGTATTTCTTTGTCCTTGTCCAGCAGATGAAGTTAAGAAAACGTTCCATTAAATTTTGGGGCACGATTAGGAAGTGCACCAGTTTATTCAGGGTACCCTAACAAAATACCACCGACCAGAATACACTATAGCAATTTATTTCTCTCAGTTCTGGAAGCTCTCAAAGCCCATGATCAAGGAGTGAGCAAGGTTGGTTGCTGGTAAAAGTCATCTTTTTGGATTCCAGAAATCAAGTGACGCCTTCTGGCCTCACATGGCTTCTGTGCTCATGAATATCCTTAATGTCTTCCTCTTCATGTAAGGACGGCAGTCATACCAGTCTGTGACCCCAACCTTATACACTTATTTGATATTATTAATTTAAAGGTGTCATTTCCACATACACCACATTGGAGATTTAGACTTCTACATAAGAATTGTGAGGGGGCATAACTCAGAGAGTTAAGAATCCTTCAAGCACTTTGATCATTAGTCCTTGACAGTAATTAAATGTGGTTAAATCCTCTGGTGAGGAATTACAATGTCTGGTCAGTTCCACATGCAGCAGTTGGTTTATGTTAAATCTCCCTCAGTGGATTTGTCAGTATGGTGCTCAGCAGTATGACACAGGTGTCCATCCCTTCTTCATTCTAGACATTCTTTCTATTACGTTATTTTGCCCAGTGGATTTCAGTGTGGGAATGAAGACATTTAAGGAACAGAGAAATTCTTACTGAACTCTCTGAAGACATAAGCTATTCTTTGGCATGGTGATTGTTTGAAGGCCATTTTCATTCTCTCTGTCTCTCTCTCTCTCATCTCTAGTCTCTCTGTGTGTCTGTATGTGGTGTGGTGCCCTTTAAGCTCACATGTTGTGGTAGGTTTGTGCTTACTTATGGTGGCCAGAGCAGTTGTCCCACTCCATAACTCTTTTGCTTGGACTTGATTTGAGAGTGACTCTCTACTGATCTCTGAGGATTCTTGGGTTTCTACTCACCTGCAAGAAAGGGGTTACAGGAATTCATGGTCACACTCATCTACTGAGGTAGGATCTAGAGATCCAAACTCTGGTGGTCTCAATCTACCTAAGGTCCCCATGCTTGCTCAGAAAGCACACTTAAGAAAGGAGCCATCTCTCCAGCCCTCACTCTTTTTTTTTTTTTTTTTTTTTTTTTTTTTTTGTATAGCTCATTCAAACATATCCTTCCCAGCATTTTTTTTTTTTTTTTAGATTCACCCATGTTGTATGCACTTTAGTGTGTATTCCTTTCTATTCCTAAACAGTGGTCTATAGTGATCTATCATGTGAAAGTCACATATGAACACTTTACTCAAATAACTATTAGATGGATATTTATTCCCCTTCTAACACTGAACTACTATACCCAAGTTCATCAACTTCTTGTGAATAGTCTTGTGTTTTTCTCTTTGTATATAGTTCTCTGTTTGGGAAGATCTCAAAGACAGAAATTTCCATATGCCTTATCAAATTCATGATTAACAAGTTAAGAACTGGTGAAACCTTTCTGAAAGTTCTATATGATCATGCTATATCACCAGTAATGCATGAGTGTTTATTTTCATTTATGTCAGTACCTGCTGACATCTGCCTTTCTGATTAAAGGTACTTGCATTTTTCTTATCAGTGTTTCTGTTGAAGCTAAAAATGTACAAAGATCATTTTAATACAATCTTTCTTAATTTTATTTTGGATTGGACTTTCATTTATAACATCTTTGTGATGAAGATTTTATACAATGTTTCTGTATCATTTTTCTAATAGTTTTTGAATCACATATTAAATTGTGTGGCTTCTTTTGAGATAATTGTTATCAATAATGTGAAATAAAGGTCTAAGTCCATTTTGTTGTGAGAGGGAGTCAGGTGTCATTGTTAAGTAGTTTAGGGTGACTGGGCCCTGAAAGTAAAATGCAGAAATGTCTTTAAACCCGTTCCTACAAACTCCACTTTACTAAAGATCAGAGAAGTCGCTCTCCTCTCCTAATCTCCTGAACAATGGAGTTACCTAAACCTGTTTTTCCACAAACAACCTGAGCCCCTCCTGGGAGGGAGTATTCTTGTAGTAGAATTTAAATATGATCCAAATGTTTTGGTTGGTTAGGCTCAGCCCCAAAACATGGCTTAATGGTGGCCTCTTACTGAAAAAGTCACTAACCCACACCCACCAGCACTCACTCTGACTCACCTAAGCATGACCATGAGGCCCACAAAAATGAGCTTATAAGTAGACACTTACCATGTGGGCAGGTCTCTCTATTTGCTGTATGTTCATCTCTCTTGAGATTTCAGGTCCTGGTAAGCCTTGCCTACTCCCACACGGTCTCTCCACCCCTCCTGTTCTCCACAAGGCAGAGCTCTCTGCACTTGCCTCTCTCTCTCTCTCTAAATCCCCTTTTTATATTTTAGGCCCAGGATCACTTCCCACATGGATTCTCAGGCCACATGGGTGTATCTATTTACCCTTCCTCAGTTTGTGGGCACTCTCCCTCAAATATTCCTGAATAAAATTGTAATAATTATCTGTCTCAGTCCTATCTATTTCAATATTTTGGGCAAAAACAGACAAGAACACTGGGTTTGGATTTCAAGACTTCCCCTGAACCCCCATTACATAACCCCATTACAGTTACATAGAGATATCCAGTTATCCCAGCATCATTTCCAAAATAAATAATAGCAATAAAAACCTAATATCCTTCCTCCATCATGTGACCCTGGCACTATTGTCAGAACTCAAATCATCTACATATGTTAAAAAAAATCTTAACTGTCAGTTGTGCTCCAATGAGCCCTTTGCCTATGCTGTGACAATACTCTTGTTATTGTAGCTCCTTATTAAAATTTGAAATCATTTAAAGAAACACTCAAGCTTATTAATTTGGGAAAAATCTGTGCTATTAGAATTACTATTACATTAATATAATATTTCAAGATAAGCTTGACAAATGCATAAATTCTGTAAGAAATTTAATCAAAAATTTATTTAATCTTTAGAGTAATTTCATAATTGACATCCCAAAATAGTGAGTTTTCCAAACCAAATGTGTGTATTTCTCCTATAATGCTGCTATTTTATGATTTTTAGAAGGCATTCATATCTATTGACGTGAAGACATTAGAATATGGGATTTTCTCTGGAATTTTTCTAACACCAAATTTGAGTCGCCTACAAATAAAACTTGTTCTTCCTCCAAAATTAGAGAACTAAGTGTTTTTCTTTATTTTACCTTTTGACCTAAAACCACAAGTAAATTTGAATAGATAATAACCAATCTTGCCTAATTCTCCACTCATTGGGATAAACAGTCATTTATCAAATTAAATGTTAGCTTTGGATTTTGTAGTTGCTTTTAATTAATATATAATATCCTCATTTATGTTTCCATAGACTCAACATGTCCCTGGAGATCAATTCTAAAATTCTGATTCTATTGTAAACATTGTCCAGGATGTTGATTTTATTATTAAAATTATGAAAATTAAATATATCAAAGGTATATCCTTTATTTATATTATAATTTATAGTTTATTTATTTATTTTGTGATAGAAAGGCACAAATAGAAAAAGTGATAGTTGGGCATACCAGGGCCTTCAGCCACTGCAAACAAACTTCAAATACATAAAACACCTTGTGTGTCCAGCTTACATGGGTCCTGGGGAATCAAACCTGGATCCGTTTTCTTTGTAGGCAAGCACCTTTACTGCTTAGCCATCTCTCCATCCTTATACTTTAACATTATTGGATAAAAACAAAAGTACATGCCATAAATATAAAAATATTGGGAGAAGCCAGGAGTGGTATTTTTCTCTCTTGATCCCAGAACTGGGAAGGCAGAGGTAGGAGGATTGACATGAGTTAGATGTCTGCCTGGTACTACAGAGTACGTGGGACCCTACCTCATAAAAATGGGGGGGGGTTGGGAAGATTGTCCAGTGGGTAAATGTACTTGTGTGAAACTTTGTGGGACTAAGTTTGATCCCCCAGTCCCTAGTAAAGCCAGGCACAAAATGACTAACAGTTACAATTCGAGCATACCACACGCTTATAGGTCATGCAGACTGCACACTTGCAGTGGTAAAACCATCATGGGAGACCCTGTCTCAGAAAGAAAGTGGAAAGAGGAGAATACTCTGGCATGCAGACATTTAAATAAGAATTTAAAAATTGTGTGACTTATACCTACTATAATTGAAACTTCCATAACATACTCTTAGGGACAAAAAAAGAGTCTAAAATATCTGTAAAATCAAAAATATGCCATCAGTTTGTCTCATGCCACCAATGTTGTCATTGTTTCCATAGGTATTCAATAGCTAATCAAGCATGGAAATGTGAGATATAAAGAAATGATTATTCTGGTGTTACTAAAAGAACTTGTATATTTCTTATACCAGCATTCATAAATTAATAATTTAATT
Source organism: Orientallactaga sibirica (assembly GCA_036365145.1). NCBI lineage: Eukaryota > Metazoa > Chordata > Mammalia > Rodentia > Dipodidae > Orientallactaga > Orientallactaga sibirica. Next base: position 29,325,901 of record JAEOAD010000024.1, read on the forward strand.
GAATAATTAGTAAGTCCAATTAATTCCCATGTACTATTTCATAATATAATCCTGTTCAAAACACCTGACTATTAGTCACTCCTCTAAAATGAGACATTGTGCTGACTTATAAGAGATGAATTTGTATATAAGCATGGTTCACTTATGTAGCCTTGTATTTCCACATAGCATACCATAAATTTTACCAGATTAGGTTCCCCATCAAACATATTAAGTATATATGTAAAACTTCAAGAAGTGGGTTCCTATCTACATTTAAAATTTTGTAAAATGATTAGAAGTGATTAGAATGTGTGTATGGACTTTAAAATTTTCCTGAAAAGATATTCATTAAAATAATACTAATGACTAGCTCTGGAGAAGAGGGTATGAGATCCCATTAGGCCATATGGTCAGAAGAGTTTAGCCTTTATATATAGCCTTATGTAAGGCCCACCATTTGTGTAAGGAGTTAAAAAGCAGAAAAAGTTGCACATCTGCCTTGTAAATGTGCATGAATAACGGAAACTGTTAATAACAAAGATTTTAGTATTTTGGTGATCTATACAATGTTAGACTCATTTGGAAGAGAGACCTGATTTCCTTGCTGAGAGCATTTATTCTTGCTGTAGCAAGTTCATTTAGTGTCCACAAAGCTGCCCAGAGCTTGCTTGTTATTAGGCCTTATTTTACTGGCTGACAGGTTTAATATTCATGAAACTTTCATTACACTGCATTGACTTAAAGGTACAACATTGGCATAAAAAATGACTATTGAACTCCATACCTGCTTGAGATATGTAACAGTGAATAGCATTGACCTTGATATAAATGACAAGAATTTCATTAAGCCAACTGCATAGTCTTTCAGATAGTTGAATACAAATGTGGGCCTTGTAAGGAAATGCATATTAATGTTATGAAATAATGTATCATTCAATAATGAGAATTATCTGGTTACTTATTTCAAGGAGCACTATACATGTAGGAAATGAGAATTTTGTCCTTCATCTATCTGTTGCCTCTGAAACCATCAGCGCTTCAAAGCAGACTGCTGCCAAGAATGCCCGTAACGTGGTATAGTGCAGTTATCTCTGGATGACGATTCATCATTACAGGTTGCAAAGGACTCACTTCCCTTTGCAATTGGGTACTAATTATTGTCCAAGTGGGACATAAAATGGTCACTTACAAACACACACACATACACACACACACACACACACATTCCTTTCACAGCAAACAACAGATAACCTAAAATCAGCTATCACCATAGCTAATGAACACTTAGTCATAACATAAGATACTCGAGAGTCCCCTCTAGACCCAGCTCATTAAGTCTAAAGCATAACATCGCTTACAAATCCAGATGATGACCCACCAGTACCACATTATAGACAGAAGGTGTGTGAAGACACAGTGAAGGGAAGAAAGCAGATTCCTTGATTTCACCATCTGGCATATTTAGTAGGTAATGAACAAAGTACTGGTTATTACTTTCTCCTTTGCCGCTTTCCCATCGCTGCTGCTGATAGAATCACACTTGTCAATCTTTTCAGAAGAGTGCAAAAAAGGTACCATTCCCCCATCCATGTAGTCGTTCTCTCTCCAATTATAAATTGTATAACTTAACAAGATCATTTAAAAGCTGTGTTTTTCTTATTAAATATTGGTCTTCAAATTTTTTTCTCAATACTTTATGGATAGTATTGCTAGTACTGCCAATTGCTTTCAAATTTCTAATATAAACCATTGAAACTATTATGGTCAAAACTAGAATATTTACATTTCTTTCTCAGAAATTGTTATTATATAACTTCCTTGGAAAATTTTCTGTTTAAATTCAATTTATACTTCATTTTTGTGCTTAAAAGTTATGATTACCTGGTGGGCTTCTTAAACCAAAAATGTGATGCATTCATAGGCAAATTCTGAATTTGATTTAGTCCGTGTCAATACACTCTGCTTTTCCATTCTCTATGACTGTAGCTTTGTATATTTTGTTATCATAGGTTATTATGATATTCATTGCACAGAGTACTGAGTGCCACGAAAACTTTTTGGCCAAGTATTTATTTGGTTATGTTTTCTCCATACCTCTACCCTACCTTTCTCTTCCTCCCCCTTCTAAGTCCCCTTCATTCTCCTAACAGTCTCACTTGTACTTTTATTTGCACCCACATACATTACTTTATGTGTCTATAAATTTTCAGAGTCAGAAAAGAGAAAACATGACCCAGTTGTATTTCTGAGTCTTATTTTATTAAATATGATCTTCAGTTTCTAGCCAATGATATTATTTGATTATTCTTTATTTTTAATTTTTTTAAAAAATTATTTAATAGTGAGAGAAGTAGAATGGGCATATAAGGGCTTCTAGCCACAAATAAACTCCAGACACATGTCCATCTTGTGCATCTGGCTTACATGAGTCCTAAGGAATTAAACCTGGTCCCTTGGCTTCCCAGGCAAGCGCCTTAACTGCTATGTCATCCCTCCAGCCATGATTATTCTTTTTTTTTTTTTTTTTTTTTAAACTAAGGTAGGGTCTAGCTCTAGTCCACGCTGACCTGGAAGTCACTATGTAGTCTCAGGCTGGCCTCATACTCACAATGATCCTCCTACCTCTGCCTCCCAAGTGCTGGGATTAAAGGTGTGTGCTACTATACCTGGCTGATTATTTTTTATGGTTGAATAAAATTCTGTTGTGCATATATGCGACATTTTCTTTATCCATTCTTGTTGGAGGACACCTAGGTTGATTTCATAACTTAGCTACTGTTTGCAGCACTTCAGTTAACAACAATGTAGATCTGTTGTTATGGAGATTTATATTCCTTTGTGTGAATACCCTGGAATGGTATAGCTGGGTTGTATAACATTGGAAAAAACACAATACAAGAAAAAAATATAACATTTTATTTATCACTCTTTTGTTATTGTTATTTAGTTTTCAATCTGTTTACATGCATTAACTGAAACTAAATGCTTGTCCACTTTTCAAAACCTTCTCATTTGTAAAGAAATATCCTATAAAGTTTATTAAGGGGTTATTGTAAGTTGGTAAGATTTAAGTAAACTGTTTGCATTTTTTTCTTTGTACCATGTCAACTCATTGGTTTATTAAAGCCAGGTAAAAGGGTAGGACATGGTTTATGGTTTAAACATATTGGGAATTAATATTAATACAGTAAGGTTGACTTTGGAATGTCTTCTACAATGGTGACCAATCCATCTTCCAAATAAATGATGCCATCAGTGATACAATTAGTATAAGTCATGAGCAGTAACATGGCAAGCAGGGTCCATGGTGTTTCGGAGCCTGTAATATTTTACAGTATCATACACTACACAAAAGAGCTTATGTAGATTATTGGAAGTAATTTTTACTATTTTCAAAAATAAGTTTAGTCTTGTTGGTATGATTTTTATATTTTCTTTCTATATATGCTCTAAGGGGTAGTGGCTAAGCATAAATTACATGTATTTTCAGTACAACACACTGCTTATTTTTATTCTCCCTTTTTTTCCTTCCCAAGAGCAAGAATAATAGAACTCAATGATGTATTTTGTACTATTGAGAATGAGTTCACATTTTACCACAGCATGCTCTAAATATCTGCCTATTTAGTAAGTCATAAATTAAATTAGTGTTCTGGAGGGTGGATGGATCATAGAGAACACCTGTGTGGTCTGTGCTGTAGAAATCAGTTCTAACATAATGATTTAAATATAGCACACAAAGGAACAAGTAAGCCCCATTTACACGAAATGAATAGTAAATGTTGGCTAGAATTAAAGGCAAAATTCATTTATTGTGAAGACGTAATTTGTTGAATTCAAGAATGACAAAAAGAAAGATATTTCAAAATATCATTCTCAAAGACCACATACTATTCTCTGTCATCTGAACAGTTGAGCTGCTGTATGACTTTTACGCTTGCCATGGTTTTTGATAGAGAATGCCATGTAGCTTGTTAATGATTTAGAGGGAAAAAAAAATGCTGTGATTCTAATTTCAAAGGCAAAGGCAATTAAAAATTTTACCAAGGGGTATTTTGTAAAAAGATATCTTCTTGTGATTGGCATTAATGGGAGTTTCGCATGTGGATTTGGAAAAGAACCTCTTCCTAATTAGTGCTTCCCTCCCATACAGTTCATCTCTAGTAAGGATCCTTTGATGAGCTGCATCAACAATCCCGTTTTAGAATTATTTACTGAGGAAAGAATGAAACATGGAAACATTCCTTCATTTGCATTTAGTAAGAAATCAATATAATTTCATGCATAATTAGAGCTCAAATGATGCCATTAAAAGGCATATTACAAAAAAGTAAACATAGAAACTTCCTACTCCAGAGTGCTTAGTCTTGGAATTTAAAAGTATGTTTTATATAGTGCTAGAAATGAAAAAAAGAGAATGATCAATGACTACAGAGATAGCTTTCTCATATTTTGTTGAGAGTTCCATGAAGTTTATTTTAGAAATTTGCTATAAAAATTACAAAATTATAAAACAAAGATTCTAGCGAATAATTTTCCATAGGGATTGCCAGAATTTCATAGATCAATGAAGTTAAGAATGGATCACATGTTATTAAAGTTATTGGTTAAGCATTTCAATCTTTTAAGTATACCCATAGACGGTTTTAGTTTAACTGTCTATTAAATCTCTTTAGAAATTCATATTCTGGTTATATGGATATCATTAAACATGACTGTTTAATTCCTGAGAATCATAAGCTTCATACATTCATGAAGAGTGAAGATTCTTAGAGAGACTTGTTTATACTAGCCATGTGCTCATCCACCTTTTATTCTCTGATGTAATATGTTCTCCTTTCCCCAACATACACTGTATTTTTTTTATATGGGAATAGTCTTAAGTATATTTATGGGCAGTATATCTTTTCAAAAATAATAGTGAGCCTCAACCCCCACCAGAGACATTCACTTCTTAACCCTAGAATTTGTAAATGTACTGTTACATAGAAAAACAAACTCAAGCCGGGCGTGGTGGCGCATGACTTTAATCCCAGCACTCGGGAGGCAAAGATAGGAGGATTTCCATGAGTTCGAGGCCACCCTGAGACTACATAGCTAATTCCAGGTCAGCCTGGATTAGAGTGAGACCCTACCTTGAAAAACAAAAAAAAAAAAAAAAAAAAAAAAAAGAAAAGAAAAACAACCTCATGTTTGAAGTGGAAATCAGATTTTGAATTAATTACCATTAAATTGAAAAATTATCCTTTATTATACATGACTAATTTTTGGGTAGATCTCATGGCATTATATAAGTTTATAAATTAAATTAGAGATAGGAAAGCCAGGATCTCATAGATGCTTTATGTAAAACCAAGTCCTAAACATAGAAGGAGTTATAAGGTAATGGATGCTTATGGACTGTACACACAGGATAAAACAAAGAAACAGATTCTCTCTCTGAGTCTCGGAAGCTCACACCACTTTGATTTTAGCATAGAAAGATCTACTTTGAATTTCTGACAACTTGAACTATAAAAATTGAAGCATATATGGTTTAAGTCATCAAGCCTTGTAGCAGCAAAAGGGAATTAGTATCATTCAATACTAAAACTAATCCTAGAAAAAGAGTAATAATGATCTGCAAATATGATTAATCAAATACCAAATAACAACAGTCATCCCTATTTCTTCTCTCACAGTTCCCTCTCCACTAGCTGTGTAATAACATTTGACTTCAATGCTTTAGTTTATCTTTTCCTACCCCAAGTATGTAATTTCAGACATATATATTTAATAAAAGTGTGCAGTCGTTATCTTTCTTTTTCCATATTCTCATGTACATTCCAGACCAGTCAGGTTCTCATCCTCATTCATCAAGACAAATACAATAACCTCCTAAAAAACAAACAAACAAACAAAACAAAACAAAACAAAATCTCCCCATGGCATCCTTCACCCTTTGTGCCAGAATATAGACCCTGTGCCAAAGGATATATAGGAGGATCAAATGAAGGCCCAAAATTAAAATCTCTTTTCTCACAAATCTTTGGCATATCTTAGTATATTCCCTAATTACTGATAAAAGCATAACAATGCTGTCACTATTTATGGGGTTATAGTGAATAAATCATTGGCACCATTCCAGATATGTCCCTTCCATCCCTTTATGTTTTTAAATAAGCGTTCACTTACTTATTTACTTAAGACAATGAAAGAGAAAGAGGCCAAGAGAGAGAATGGGGGCACCAGGACCTCTAGCTACCACAAAGGAACTTCAAATGCATGAAGCACCTTGTGCATCTGGCTTATGTGGGTACTGGGGAATCACAAATGAGTCCTTAGTCTTTGCAGACAAGCACCTTAAGTGCTAATCTATCTCTCCAGCCCATCCCTTCACTTTTACTCTCAAATATCCTACCTATGAGTTAGTGGATATTTATTATCTGTATAAGGCCTTGCAGTTCAGAAAATGAAGTAATTAGCTCAAACATCTAAGCAACTACAAAACTGGTTTGATGTATATTCTTGTGACTATAAACCAGTTGCACGTAACATGAAATATTGGTTGTGTTCTGCAACTGGCTTGCCATAAGTTCAACAGTTTTGCCCCTCCATGCCTCACCATGCTGATGGACTTATATATCTAAAACTGAGCAAAGTAACCTGAAATATTATGAATTATATTAATGACTGGTTAGCCTCCAAGTCATATAAAACCTTTCCTTTGAGTTATACTGCCCTTTAGCTCCAGTGATAACTTAGATTCTATAAGGTAGATGATCCTTTGATAAACTGATAATTTATAATTTAATATTGTAAGAAACATACTGATATGTTTTCAAAATAAATACATATCAGGAATTTTGAAGAAAAACTTTTCTCCTTCTCTTTCAATATCATTTTAAGTTTGATTCTTACATACAATTTAATTTTTATATTACAGCATTTAATATTTTTAAAATTTATTTTATTTTATTTATTTATTTGCAAGCAGAGAGAGAAAGAGATAGAGCGGAGATAGACAGAGAGAGAATGGGTGCTCCAGGGCCTCCAGACACTGCAAAGGAACTCAGACACATGTGCCACCTTGTGCATCTGGCTTACGTGGGTACTGGGGAATTGAACCTGTGTCCTTTGGTTTTGCTGGCAAGCTCCTTAACCGCTAAGCCATCTCTCCAGCCGCCCCCCCAGCACATATTTTTATTTTTCTTGCTGTGATCCCAAATTAATATGATATGCAATATTTGACAACTCCTTTTCCTTTTGCAAAGTCATAAAATTATATAAATATGAAATACTGTTACAATGATTATCAAAGTTTTCTTCAATTAGACTCAAAATTTCTTCTGTGAAATATTTGGAACATTTTCAGTGTTCTCCGTAGTCACACATCCAAAACCATCTAATGAATTCCAAAAGGAAGAGATAAAAGAATGATGGGCAAAACTGGAAGATAAATTCACGCTATGCAGCAATGTTTTGCATTCGTACTAGGTAAAGGTAAAGATCTGTCATCTCAATCATTTTAATATGTGCCTCAGCTATTTCCACTGCTCAAGCACGTACAGCCCCCCTCAGGAAGTGTCTGTTCTGATGACTCAGCCTGGAAGAAGCAGCTTTTCTTCTTGGAGCTTGAAGAAGAACATGCTTAGTTTTGGAAAGAAAAGTGATGAGCTTGAGAAAAAAGAATAAGGTTTTGTTCAGAAAAGGTAAAGTTTTAATGTAAAAGAAAAAAAAATGAAAATAAGCTAAACAAACAAACAAAAAACAACGTAATTAAAAACTAACAAGAACACAGGCAGTTTACAGATTAATGGAATTAAGCAAAATTTTAATAAGAAAAAGACATTTTCAACATCAAAGAGGAGTTTTCATTACAAGTAACATTAATGACATATTATGATTTTGATTATTAAAGGCAATGATAAAAACACTGAATTTTAGTCTAGGTGAATAACATAGTCACCTTTTCTAGCTTCTATATGCCAAGTAAAAGATATTAATAGATCAGAAAATGGAATTTATAAGAGTGTTGGTTTGAATTAGGTGTGCCTCATAAACTCACGTATTCTAAATGTTTAATTATCAATGGATGGCAATTTGGGAGGTGGAGCTCAGCTAATGGAGGTTTGTCATTGGGGTTGGTCCTTGAGGTTAAACCCCAGTTTTCCAGTATAAGTTGGCTCACTATCTTATTGCTGTTGTCCACCTGTAATGCCCAGTCTCCACTCATGTCATCCTTTTTCCTGCCATCGTAGAGCTTCTGCTCAAGATTACAAACCAAAATAAATCCTTCCCCCCATGAGCTGGTTTTGATTAGGCATTTTATGTCAGCAACCAAGATATTCAAAAGGATATGTATATATATATACCATAAGACTTTTATTTTTAGTAGTTTGTTCTGAAAATATGGAAATAGCAAGTATGTAATTTTGCCAGCAAAACTAGATGAGAGGAAAGGCTTCCTGCTATAGTTGAAATCTAAAGGCTGTCTCATAATTCCCTATTGCAAGAAGAGGTCAGCTATTGGTTCTGCTCAGACCTTCACCTGATGACATATAATCCAGTTACGTGAAGAGGGCAATTCCACCAATACAAATATTCATACCATCCAAAACCCTCTGACAGCAACATCTATAATAATATGCATATCAGAGCACCATTGCCCAGTCAATGTTAAAATCAGCCATCACAAGCATATTTTAATTTATATAAAAATGTAATAGTTTATGTATAAAAACAAGATGTTATGTAAAGACTAGAATTCACATGGCATATAATTATTGATGAAAGTCTATTAGACTTGTGAAATTAGAAAACACTATAGGCTCAACATGTTACACACACATACACAAGCACACACACACACACACACACACACACACACACACACACGTATTATAGTGCACACTTATTTAGTCAAAAAAGTCTACAAATCACTTTGAAGAACTTCTTACAGGCAATTTATGATTTAAAGCAGCATAATATGAGAAAAAGATATTACATCCTACAATTTAGCTTTTATGTTACATATAAAAACCATTAAGAGAAATGCCCAAAGTCCAGTAAAGAGAAAAAAAAAAGAATTCTTTTTCTCTACTTGCATGTGAATTTCACACATGCTAGCTTTCTCAGCTTTCCAGCTTTCCCCACATTGTTCATGCTTGGCATGTGAACTGGCTTCTTAAATCTCTATTTTTCTGTTTTCCTCGCCCTCCCATTCCCTCCACCCACCTCATATGTGTATATATGTATATAATTATATATATATATATGAAATTCCTGAAGAAACAATTGGATTCTGCCTTCAGAACCTTAACAACAATAGCGTAGCCATCCAGAACATATGTTTATGGGCATAGAAGAATAGAGATGGAAGACAGGAAGACCATTATTGAGAAATATGAGACAATTACCATTTATAGTGTAATTATCAGCATATTCTTCTACCTCATCCTTCTGAGTGTTTGGCATTTTATGATATTCTGCCAGAGAGTAATTGAATGCAATTGGAATGGTTTGGTTGCAAATTACACTAAAGCAAAAATGAGCGGCTCAAAACATATCATTATAATTTTGTCATCTAACAAGAACTCTGGAGTTAAGCATTTAAGGTCTAATTTAGAATGTCAGAAAAATCTCTCAGAATCCTAAGAATTTTTTGTCATTTGTTCCTGCCATTCTTATGGTGTTAGCTTTTGGGAGCATATGCTTGTAGTTCTATGGCTGCAAAATTACTACTCTAGCTCCAAGAACATTGTCTAAAATTAAGATTAAAAAGAAAGATTTAGAAGTCACTGCCAACATTCTTTGTCCTTTCTGTTCAAAATTAAGGCCTAGGGAGATTACCACGCAGTGGGTAAGAGCTCTTGTCACACAAGCTTGATGTCATAAGGGCCTTATTCTCTCTGAGTTCTATTCCTGAACACTCATGCACACAGCTGGACTCATAATCCTATTTCTGTGGGGAGTGGAGACTGGAGAATCACCAGGACTGGATGGGAAGCCAGTCTGACTGAAAAAGAAGGGCTATGGGTTCATTGACAAACTATCTCAAAGAAGCACATGGTTGAGCAATAGAGGAAGATGCCCAACATTCTCCTCTGGCATCCTTACTCATGCATATCTGCACACATATGTTCAAACACCACACCCCCAAACACACAGCTAAAATTTCAACAAAGAAGATTCCAAGAAGTTTTCTTCATTAATGTCACTGGACAGAAATATGTTAACAGTTTCCATTCTACTGAGTGCAGGAAAATTTGTTGTTGTTACTGGTTTTTGAGGGAGGGTCTCATTCTAGCTCATACTGACCCGGAATTTACTATGTAGTTTCAGGGTGGTCTCCAACTCATGGTGATCCTCCTACCTCTGCCTCCTGAGTACTGGGATTAAAGGTGTGCGCCATCACGCCTGGCAGGAAACTTCTTGTTAGAGAATGCTAGTTTAAGAAAAGTCATCAGAGGCCCATATATTGGTACTACTCGAAGCTACTGGAACCTTTATGAGGGAGATGATGGTGATTATAGGGTGCAGCTCTCTTCCTCTCCCTTTTTTTTTTTTTTTTTTTTTTTTACTTTCACCTTCTGAATTTTTATTTGATTTTTTAAATTTTATAGCATTCTAATTTTACATTCATGTTGGTGACTCCTGTAGCCCCCTCCTTGTCCTCCCATCTCCGAAGAGACCCTCATCATTGGGGAATGTGGGTCATACATTATGGGGGTAGTCAACAGTTATGGGGGATAGGCAAAGTCTCTGTGTGCAATGAGCCACTAAAAATTGAACCATTCACTCTGCTTTGGGCTCATCACCACAATTGTTCTGCCTCACCACAGGCTCAAAGCACTGGGGATAACTGATACTGGGTAGAAATCTCCAAGAGCCATTCTAAATCTTTCTTAAGTTATTTACCATAGATATTTTGTTATCATGATGTAAAACTAGCACAAATTTTCACACATGTGCTCAGGGAATATGCCTTGTGTTGTCTCAGGGCAGAGAACAGCAATAGTCACGCAGTGTAATGGCACATTCAGTGAGTGACTTGATCATACCAAGTCTCTGTTGCCTATCTCTAATCCAGGTACTCTGCCAAACCAAGGCAGAGGCTGTAATCTTTTGGAAGTCATTCATCTGCAGGGATCAGAAGAGAAGGTCTGTGGGCAAAGAGAGAGAAAGAAAGAGAGACCCGACTCAACGTCCTACATGACAATATTCTTCAGAATCTTTACATTTTTTTTAGTCTTGAGTTCCTCCTTGCATTTCATTATTTCACAAAAGATAGCTTCTACCCACTTAGATTTCAAGTATCATCTCCTCATATGTGCAAAATAGTCTTATGGACCTGACCATACCTGACTGTCAGTCTCTTGCTTTCTTTATATTGCTTGATTTCACAAAGACACTCAGAAATTTATGTTATTTATATTAAATATTTCTTTCTTACCAAGTGGATTGTTAGAAGGACAACCACATAAATGCTTACTCCATAGCTACTATGGAGTATGGCAGCATATAACACAAATGCTTAAAAGTCTAGACTGGATTATTTAAATTTCTGAATAAAAAAGAGGAGATTTAAAGTAATACTGTCACATTAGCATATTAAGAATATCAATAAATAGAGTTAAATTCATCAATAATTAACAAATTCTGAATATATTTTCACAAATTTAGTGGCTCATTTAAGGGTTGAATTGAACTTGCCTTTTTTTTTTTTTTTTTTTTTTTTTTTTTTTTGAGAGAGACACAGAGAGAGGCAGAGAGAGAGAGGGAGAGGAAGACAGGGAAGGGTGTGCCAGCAGCCTCTCAGCTGCTGCAAATGAAATCCAGATGCGTGCGCCCCCTTGTGGTCAAGTGAGGCATTGCGCCCTTGAGTCACTTTGCATCTGGCTAAACGTGGGACCTGGAGATTGGAACAGCTGGAGATTGGAACCAGCATTCTTAGGCTTAGGAGGCAGGTGCCTTACCCACTAAGCCATCTCTCTAGCCCTATTTTTTTAAAAATTCTAAATGTGATTATTTACTCTTTATATAGCTGTATAAGAAGATAATAAAATAAATATAATAAAAAATAATTTTCTTTGTATTTTCTAATTTTCATATACTATATTTCAAATTGATTATTCTACATTTAATTTTTCATGTCATGCTATTTTTCTATGCAGTTGCAGCTTGTATTGCTTTCTAAGAAATAATTATGTGCCACAGCTTAAATTATTGACTATTTATTTATTGCTTATTTCCAAGAGCTCATGTTTACATTATTGCTTCATGGCTTTTGGAGCAACATGTCCATTGTTGTGCATTTGAATGATGGATTTCCTATTTTATTTTAATTACTTGTTAAATTTAGTTTTTAAAAAATATTTTGTATTTATTTATTTGACAGAGATAGGTAGAGAGAGAGAGGGAGAATGGGCACACCAGGGCCTCTAGCCACTGCAAATGAACTGCAGACATGGGTGCCTCCTTGTACATCTGGCTAACATGGGTCCTGTGGAATTGATCCTGGGTCCTTTGTCTTTGCTGGCAAATGCCTTAACTGATAAGCCATCCCTCCAGCCTCAGTTAATATGCATATAATTATATTTGTTCTGCTTATGACTTTTGCCATTGTATTTTTTTTTATTTTTTTTTTCTTGAGTTCTCAGGAAAGGATTTTCTAGTTCCCCTCTAAGAGAAATACTGTCAGAAGTTGTTCACTAATTTATGCTTTATTTCCCTCATTGTCCAAATTTGGTTGCTGCTCATTTATACTACATAAATATATTTCCTACCTATGTTCATTCTTGTTTTGTGATCTTAGTTTCTTATTCTTCATTTTTGTTTTTAAAATATTTGACTTAATACTTTTACTTATTTATTTGCAAGCAGAGGGAGGGGGAGGGAGAAGAACAGCATGAGAATGGTCAGACCAGAGCACTTGATGATCCACCAAAGGTTAATGGTAAGACCCTGCTGCCAAAGACACCATATGCTGTTGATATGGAACATGCAGTGACCTGGCTGGAATTTCCAAGATAGTCCCCAGAGAGTTAGTTTGTCTAGTTCCAGAAGGTAGTATATGAGCTACTGGGGGAAAATGGCTAACATCTGCCCAAGCAACTCATGGTCTAAGCTACTCAGCAGCAAACAGCCTGGTGTGATGCTCACCCAAGTGCAATAGTGGCACACAGCCATGGTGGGTAACCAACTGCTCTTGAATTGGCTAAAGGATCTGCTCAGTGGAATGGAACCCATATCTGGGACTGGGAAGCAAGTCAGAATCATATATAAAAAAAAAAAATGAGTTCGCTCTCAATTATCAAGCTCCCACCAATCTTGGGCTCAAGAGGACCTATGTCTATTAAATTCTCTCAAAAATAATAATGGTTATCCCCTTCATCCAGTACTGACTTCACTCTCCAATGGAGAATTTGCTTCTCTTTTTCAGATGGATGCAAATCCTGCATAGCGGATCAGCCCATCACACCTCATCAGGGCCCCAGAGGAAACCATAGAGAAATTGGAGAAATGAGCAAGAGTGCTGCTTTCTCGGGGAAATCTGGTATCAGCACAGGGATGAAGGAAATAGACACAGAGAACACTCAACTCCTACCAAACCAAAGATCCAGAGACACAGAGGATCCCAAGACCTCATCACTGAAATAGACCTAAAACAAACCCAACATGGCTCAGGGAAATTTGCACAAGAAGAGGTGGAAGGATTGTTAGAGCCACAAGTTGGGACACTATGCACAGGGACATTGCCTCTTACCCAGAACTGATCAATATCCCCACTAAGAGCCACTAAGAAGCATTAAGAACACTGAGTATGTACATAACTAATAAAGGGGAAAAAACTTCCAGATACGTGCACTACTTTGTGTATCTGTCTTTACATGGGTACTGGGGAATCAAACTTGGACCAGGAGGTTTTGTCATTAAGTGTCTTTAACCACTGAGAAATCTCCTGAGCACATTCTTCATTTGGTTACGTCACATGTCACTGACTTCTAGACTGTTAATACTAAATGAGGTGCAGTTTAGAGTTCTGAAGCTTTTAACCTAATATTTTGTCTCCCACCCCAGATAGATTAAAACAAACACTTAAAGTCTTTACTTCTTTCAAAATAATAAGCACTATTCAATAGGACTATTCCTACAGTTACACTGTGGTATCAACATATTATAAAATGATTGAATGTATTTTTAATTGATAACTGTAAAGATGTTTGTTTTTTTTTTTTTTTTTCCTTGCTGTCAAATAAGTTCAGTCAGAAGAATGTTTTGGTTAAGATACCAAATTAGAAGTGTACAAAGCAAACAGATTCTATGCATATTATGAAAGTTAATTGAGCACACAATTATATCAGCAATAACTTTTTGATTAAATTAGTGCTCTTGAATTTGCCAAGTCATTATGAATCATTAAATCTTCAATCACTTGTGCAGATCTGTAGTTACTAGCATATTTTTTGTTTCATTGTCTAATTTTATGCATTAGTCGCAGTGTGTATATAAATGTATCCCTCATGTTGGGATAAAAATGAGATAATATGTATGGAAGAAATGTGTAATTAAATTCATATTAGACCATTTGTTTATTTTACAAATAACATACAGAAGTTATATCTTAAGCAATAAAGTATTTTGACCAAATTGAATAAAATATGCTTATAAACACTTTTTGATCAGTTCCCATTAGCTATAACTTTGGAATGATTAAAATGTCAGTCATCTTGCTCAATGACTTACCAACATCCTGACAATACTCTTTCAAACTATCTAAGACCATAGAGAAAAAATGCTCTACAACTCTTTTTCAGATACCCACCTACATATTTCTGGAAGGGAACCATAGTATAATGCAATGGCATCTTGAATGTGAAGTGGATTATCTACCATGGGACTCAAAATCAATTTGGAAAATTGTCATTTTTAGGGCAGTTTTCATGTCTTCCAGACACAAGGTAAGTAATTTCTCTTGCTATACTGACCTCAACACATCACTTGAAAGTAATACTATAGTGACCTTAATATAAAAATGTGAACAATTATTTAAAATTTTTTGTTTTTCATTTTATTCATCTAGCATATCTTTTCAATACCCTACATAGGTAGTTAGATGATACTGGGAGTCATTCCTTTCTGAAACAAAAAGCATAAATTAAAAGTAGTCTAAAAGAAATCACATTCAAAAGAAAATGAAATTATTAATGTTGTAGTTTATAATTTTTGGCTGTTAAAATATTTTTTGTTTTTAAATCTTTCCTCTTTATTAATAAAATATTTGGGCCACAATTTTTCTCTGAACACTATATTTCATAAGGTCCAATGTGAAAGTGTCCTACAATTTTTATACTTTTTTAAATTTCAAATTCAATTTTTTTTTGACAAAATCAGTATCAACACTTTCTAGGCTCTAGGCAGTAGAGGTATTTTATTGTTACTTCCGTTGGTTTCTGGTTTACTTCATTATGATCTGTATTATTTTTTATTAAGTAGAAATTTTATATGGACGCATCATGTGTTGCTACCATCATTTCCTCCTTCCTGCCCCCATTTTGCTCAGGACTCTCCTCAGTGGGATTGCTGGTATTCACCATGAGGTTCTGGGTAATGAGTTGTGAGAGTAGCGGTCAGTCTTTGGGCGGGACTGGGGAATTGGGGGGTGGTTATGCCTCAAATAGTCCTTCCTACTCTGTGGCTCTTAGATTCTTTCTGCCCTCTTCCAGAAAATTCCCTGAGCCTTGGTAGGTTTGCTTCACTTCTATTTAGTGTTGAGCTGGATTTCTGCTTTGGTGCATTTTTGAGTATCCTCAGTGTCTGTCTTCATGACCTTGGAGGAGGTTGTCAAGCTCTCTGGTATCCACTGGCAGATGGTGGCCAGATATTCCTGCGCTCCCCATCTGAATCAGGATGAATGTCCCAAGGGGGCATCGGTAGGTGGATGCCATCAGTTGGTGGGGGATAAGGGTGGGACAGGGGGTTGGGGCACTGGGTTCCATGTACTAATTTGGAGTTTGAGGTCCAAAGAATTAGCTGGTGTATGGCTGTTGGTGAGTAGAGGCAGCCAGGGGCCTTGGCACAATTAGAGGACGTGGCCTAGGACCTAATGATCTGCTGATGCAGGAGTATTGGTGTGGGGAGGGGGACCCACGGGGTACAGACAGCACAGAATGTGCACACAGACCCCAAATATAATGGTTCCCCAAACACATTATGTTCCAGACACTTTGTGCCCCTTATCTACCAGACATAGGTCTCAAACATACTGGTGCCCCTAATGCATAAGCCCCAAACATGTCCTCCCTTCACCAGTCTAGAGTGCACTATGGTCATATTCTTTTTTTATATTTTTTCCTTTTGGTTTATTTTTATTTATTTATTAGAGACAGAGAGAAGTGGAGGGGGAAGGAGAGAAAATGGGCACTCCAGGGCCTCCAGCCACTGCAAATGAACTCCAGAAGCATGTGCCACCTTGGGCATTTGGCTTACATGGGACCTGGAGAATCAAAGCTGAGTCCTTAGGCTTCTCAGACAATCTTCTTTACTACTAAACCATCTCTTCAGCCCCATGGTCACATTCTTATGCCTATTCTCTTGTCTCATAACATAAGACAGAAGTAATGATTCCAGAACTTTATAGTGAATAAAATAACTACAAACAAAGCCTATTAACATGGCATTAAATATAAGATTTATCAAGCTATAAATATATATATATTTTTATGACATTGAGATAAATTTATTTCAGGTTGATAATTCAAAGGTTGGAATCTGCTTGAGAAAATTTTAAGGTCAACTTAATTTTGGACTAATAGATTAAACCAAAGAATTCTAGTGCAATCTAAGGAATGGCATTTGGATGTTCCATTTAAAGAAACAATGTGAACTATACTTTGGAGGTCCACAACCAGCATTGGCAGAATCCTGGCAATGTTTATGGGGTACATTGACCAGTTCCTGCCACTCAAAACCTAGCGATGAACAGAATTCCTTCAAAATCTCATTTCTGAGTATGAGGAGAATGAAGGTAAACTGAAAAGGAGCATACTACTACTGAGAATATAAGTGTAATTGCTGTGAAAGAAAAATAGTTGCTATGCAACTGGTCAAACCTCTAACTCTAGCTAATGCAGGGAAGCAGCCCAAATCCATTAGCAGATGAAAAGATAACAGAATGTATGATACACACACCCAGCAGGTATGTTATACTTCTAGCTTAACAATATGGCTCCCATCAGGACACTGCTAGCAGCTGACATGTGGCTGATTTCAATGCCCTCAGTGATGGTATTGTGTGGATTGTTCTCCATTAAGATGTGATATGATTGAGACAATAGTATAAGGAAACCTTGTACATGAAGATGGATGACTGAAAGTGAGAGACAGTCAACCAAGACGGAATCCATCCAATGTTAACATATTTCCAGTGCTCAATGTCGGGTGCTGCAGGAATTGTGGTGTGTAATAATGTATGCTCCCAGTGCAAAGTTGTCAGCATGTCTTGCAAAGTTCTTGTAAGCCCATTTTCCATAAGCATTGCAACACAAAGTTTTGCTTCTGATATGAGTCATTTGAACACCTTGTGAAAGCAAAGTGTCCACATAATGAGACTCAGAGAGAAAAGGATGTGGGAGGGTGGTCACAGCAACTGAGTTACCTTAGTTACCTACAGGGAATGAGCTCAACTGGTAGCCGTATTTAGGTAGGCGTAGGTGTGATTATCGTTCCCATTGGTATACTACTGTTGATATTTCAGAAAAATTAGTTCAAATTAAAAACCCACTTGTATAAAGAGGAGCTAACTTTGATCATAACAGGGAAGCAATGGATGACATGCGAAAGAAAGCCTCAAAGCATGGAAATGGACAGGTGGTTCACAACTGACAAACATGACCTCACACTATTTTTCTCACAGCATTGACTTTTTTGTGGTTCTAGAGCAAGGTGCCTGTCACATCGCTAAACATCACAACCCAATCAACCAGGCGTGATGACAAAATCCTGGCAATGATTCTTTTCTTTAACAGAGAAGCTATAGTTGGCTAGGCCTTTTCACTGAGATCACATGTAACAGAGAGTAACAGAAAAGACACTTCCCCAAATCTCCTAGAACATTTCACTTTGCATTTTCTTGTACTATTTTTTTTAATTTTTCTAAATAACTTCTCTTTTGTAATTGATAGAAGACTGAATATGCATAGAGTAAATGGGGAGTTTTGATCTATGCATACATTTTGAAAAAAATCCTATCAGCCAACAAACCTATCTACTACACCCCACAATTTATTGATATTCCTTGTAGTGAGAATATATGTACCTGTTTTATGCGAATTTTGAAATATTTTATACACATTATTAACTGTGATCACATTCAGAGCAAAAGCTATCTAAAACATTTTCTTCCAGCCTAAGAATCAGCACTCTTAACTAGCAACTTCTTCCATCTTGCCTCTTTCTCCCTGCCTCTGGTAACATTTATATAATCTCTTCCTATGAGTTTTGACTCCACATTTAAGTGAGTTCGTACAATGTTTAATTTATCTGCCTGACTTACGTTACTTCTAATGTCTCTCAGTCCTATTTATATTATTTAAAAAAGATAGAATATCCTTCTTTTTTTGAACTCCAGTCTCCATCATATAATGACCCCTCCTTTCTCCATTAGTCTCTCTCCTAATTTGATGACATCATCTTTATTATTTTATTTTGAGGGTTTATGCATTTTTATTGATTTTTAATCTTACATACAAAAGGCACTGATATTTCCCTCCTCCCCATTCCAAGATCATATCCCCTCCCTTTTTCTCCATTAGTCTCTCTCCTAATTATTTTGTTCCAACTTGGATATTCAGCATCCACATCACTGTTGATGGCTTCTGTCTCCCCATACGCCGTGCAGTGCAGCTTTTCCAGCTTTCAGTTGGCTGGTCTACAGGGAGAAGGTTTTTCTGCTCAGCACCATTGATCAGGGAATGTCAGTAGGGTCTTACTATATCCATTTTGGCAATGTTTTACTCCTTGCCAACATCTCACTAAGTTCCATCCCAGGTACTGAAAATACAATAAAATATAATGACCATAGATAAAGTAACCCTATATTTGTGTATATAGGTTACTGAACCAAAATCAGAAACTTCAATACTCACCTGTATTCTTGCACCAACCATGTTAATTTAAATAATGTTTAATATAGCCCAGGTATGATGCAAACATTGTCCATTGCTGGATAAAAGAGATGAATAAAAAATTTATGTACATCCAGAAGAATCTTGTATTGTAGGGTCACAAAAGTTTATGTATGAATGTGATAGATGGTAGGAAAGAATTTCCGAAGGCAGAAGTAAGCAAGATTGGCAAAGTGACCATGGTAGCCACCAACTTACATGTTGTGGTTATAAACTCAAACTTTGAATAATTCCAACTGCTAATATGTTTAAAAGTAAGGCTAGACCTGTAGTATAGCTACTTGGGATAGTGAGTAAGAATGATCATAAGCTTAAGGCCAGGCTAAGCAACTTAGTGAGGTCATGTCTCAAAATTGAAAAATAAAATTCAAAAAGGTATGGGATATAGCTCAGTGGTACAGCACTTGCCTTGATGTGTGAAGGCCTTGATTCAGTCCCTAGTGTTGCAGACACAAATATAAACATATTATATTAATATAATGTTGAAATATCTCCATAGGTAAGAAATTTTTTAAAGCTATTACTCTATATAGTTGTATTATACCCATATGTCTCAAGCATAGAGACACAGTTCTATATTTCTATCACAGATAAGTATTCACTTGCATTTGGAGTTTATTAACTCATTTTTCTATATTTTAGTCAAATTGTACATGTGTGCCCATATGTTGTCTGCCTTAATATACAAAAAGGCAATATATATGTCACAGAAATAAAATAGTAAGATGTCTACCATAGACAACAGATGGAAAATTGTAAAAATGAGTCATATCCATGGTGGATAATGATACGTGCAAACAGAAATACTCACTTCTGTTGGGAGTCTAAATAGGAACAGACATTTTGGGGAAAATGTGAAACTATCAATTCATTATGTATATGCGTAAATAAAACTCAGGAATTCTCATTCTATGCACAGAGACTGGAGAAGTTTCCCATGTGAATAACAGGAGGCCTGAACAGTAATAATCACAACATCAATTATACTAGAACCATTTGGAAAAATAAAATCTCTATTCTTTCAAATGAAGGCTGGTTAAGTAATATATTGGATTGTAAATTCTCTCATGTTAATGAAACAAAATTGTCTACATTAGTGTGTGGACTTCACATGTATATAATATAACATAAACAAATATCACAAGATGTATTTATTATAATGTGTTAAAAGTTTAAGTACATTGCTGGGATGATGATTCAGTTGGTAAAGCATTTACTGCACAAGCATTGGGACCTGAGTTCAGATCACCAGCAACCATATAAATGGCCAGCAGGTGTGGAGGCCCACCTGTAATCCCAATACGTGGAGATTGAACCAAGGGAACCCCAAGGCAAGAGAGCTAGTAAGGTGATCCATATTGACACATTACCATTTCAAGTGATACTCCTCTTTCAACAACTATTTTGCAGAGTAATTGAGAATATCTGACATCAGTCTGTAGCATTTGCATGCACACGCATGTGAACAAAACACCACATGTATGCCCACTCATATGGACATGCAGATGGATTCAGACACACTGCACACATATACATGCACAAAGGTTTAAATACATATAATGTCTCATAATATGTTGCTTTTATGGTAGGTAATGGAGCAGAGGAGATACTGTTAAAGTATGCTGGGAAATGTCAAAAGAGCTATGATTTGTAAAAAAAAGATAAACACACACACACACATACACACACACACACACGTTCCTTGATGATATGGTCAGAAAAATGACATAAGAGAATAGATTAGGAAAATTATCTCTGGAATTTGTGCACAGCTTGTTTTAATCTCCTCACTGTGTTATTCCACTGCATGTTATACCATTGATATGATGGGTACATAGCAGGGAGACCATATACACATGTGTGCATGCACACACATGAACACACACCTCATGAAATAATTTTCTTTATTGACTTATCCCTAATTATGAGAAATCATGATGGTTTCTTGAATAAGAGAATCTGTAGCATATTTAAAGGTAAAAATTTTAATATCACCAATTTTAGGAAAATTATTTTAAATATAATTGCTCTTGGATATAAATATTTTGAGGCCTTTTACAATTATTTATTCGTTTTTACTTTGGAATACAACACTTTCATGTCAGAAGTTCAAAATAAAAATAATAATTTCTACAGATATAACTTTTGGATCAATTTTTTTTCTGCAGTACAACTGAGCAGAAAACACCATGAGTTCCACATGCTACTTGTCATCACCGATGTACAGCCGGGGTTGCTCTCAGTGTTCCATACCAGTTAGTGCATTTTCTTTGCACTGTTGAAACTGCATTGATAAACCATTACATTCAACGGTCTAAGTTACAGCTCATGCTTTGACCATAAATTCACGGAGACTAAGTAAATAAATACTGATATGAATCGACTTCCGCAGTGTTGAACACATTTTTACTTCCACAAAAATACTCTTTGGTATTCCAACATCTCCCTTCATCCAACTAAACTGGCATCCCCTGGTGTTTTTTTCTCTCTCTCTTCTTTATTGACAACTTCTATACTTATAGACAATAAACCATGATATCTCCCTACCCTCTCCCCATTCCCCTTCAAAATCCACTCTCCATCATATCCCCTCACTCTCTCCACTAGTCTCTCTTTTAAATTGATGTCATCATGTTTTTCTCCTATTATGAGGCTCTTTTTGCTGACTCTTTAGTTTAGTGTTTTAGCATGCCCTGCCTTTGGGACCACACAATATGTAGCATTCTTATTTTGGCTTCTTTCAGTTAATAGTATATATTTAATTTCCCTCCAAGTTTATTCATGGCTTTGTAGCTGATTTCTTTTCCAAATATTCTGAGTAATATAATATTCTGATTAATACTAATAAACTAGATGTGCTGGTTTACCCATTAGCCTACTAAAGGACATTCTGGTTATATTTATTTCTTTGACCATATTGGGTTGAACTTGTACCTCTTCTGTTTAGCTGCTGTTGAATTACACGAGCACGGTTCACATGTCTATCTCTATGGACACTGCTGGCCAGAAACACAGCTCTAATAAAGTTTTCTCCAATTTGGCCTCTGTGTGGCAGTGGTAGCACCTCGCAGCTGGTTTCAAGTGCTTCTTCTGGATTCTAATGTCCATGCTACTTACATTTCTGTAGAAATATCATGGTGGTACATCTTAACACTTCCTACTTACACTGTGAGGTAGGCCTTTCTCTGCCTTAGTCTGAGAGTTACTACCTGTGAGACAATGTGACTATTGAGAGTGTGTTTTCCACATGAATGAGTCTATGAAACAAACCTATAATATCTTTAGATGTTCATCAGTATAAAATAGAGAGTATGCCAGCATTAATATATCAGGACTTGTTATAAAGAGTCAAAAGCATTGTTT
Organism: Orientallactaga sibirica; assembly: GCA_036365145.1. Lineage (NCBI taxonomy): Eukaryota > Metazoa > Chordata > Mammalia > Rodentia > Dipodidae > Orientallactaga > Orientallactaga sibirica. The sequence goes on from JAEOAD010000024.1 coordinate 29,348,412, forward strand.
TTATTTTTGTGTCAGAAATGCAATTGTTAGGAAGAAAAGACAACATTCTGATTAGGATACAGACAAAAGGCAACCCTTGCACACCTAACTGCCAATGGGAATTAAAATAATCCCAAACAACAGAGAAACTGGTAAAGAAAACCTGCTATATGCACCTAATGCAATTTTAGTCAGCCAGAAAGAACAATGAAACTACAGTGTTAGGAGGAAAATGGACGCATCTGGAAATCATCATAAAAAGAAAATTAAATCATATACAGAAAGGCAAATATATCATATTGTATAAATTTTGGATTCTAGATTTTATATAATTTTTAAAATGTTTATTTGTTTATTTGAGGGGGGAGAGGGAGAGGGAGAAAGAGAGAATGGGTGCCCCAGGTCCTCTAGCCACTGCAAATGAACTCCTGATGAGTATGCCACCTTGTGCATCAGGTTTACGTGGGTCTTGGGGAATCAAACCGAGGTCCTTTGAATTTACAGGCAAGTGCCATAACCACTAAGCCATCTCTCCAGACTCAAGAGTTTATATAATTTCAAAAAATACTGTAGGTACCTATAACATGAAAGTAGACATGAAACTCTTTAATGGAATTACAGAACTATTAGGAGTGGGGAGGAAATGGAAAGGAGAAGGTAGAGGTGGGGTGACATGGTTAAAGTACATAATATGATTATATCAAAATGTCCTTTTGAAATCCATTACTATGTGTCATAAATACCAATAAAAATGAGTCAGTATCTGCATGGCTGATATTATCTTGATCTTAAGTTTATTTTCATGGCAACATTATAGATTTTTCTATTTTCCCTGGAGTCATTTATTACTCAGAATGTCTGCCAGATAGGAATCTGCTAACAAGATACTATTTTATTTTCCAGCCATATCAGTCCCAATTTGGTGGAATTTGCTATAGATTTTGCTAAAATTTTACAGTCCCTTCTTTAGGTCATGCTTTAGTGTGCACAGTTAATATAAGCTAAATGACAACTTTGAATGTCCTTCCCAGAAATGCACACAGATTCCGTAACTTCCTTCTCTATAAACTTTCACTTACTGGTCGTTGTTTAACTCAACCTATTCTGTCAAGACTGCAGTCTTCACACGCGTTGAGGGCACTTCCTTTCTAGATATTTTTTTTTGCCCTTTGAGCTTCCAACTGTAGCTCAGATCCAAAGTTAATACTGTTTTTTTTTTTTTTTTTTTTTTTTTTAAATTAATTAATTAATTTATTTATTTTGGAGAGAGACACACAGAGAGAGAGAGAGAGAGAGGAAGACAGAGATGGGTGGGCCAGCAGTGTCTCAGCTGCTGCGAACGAAATCCAGATGCATGTGCCACCTTGTGGTCAAGTGCGGCATTGCGCCCTTGCGTCACTTGGCATCTGGCTAAACGTGGGACCTGGAGATTGGAACCAGTGTTCTTAGGCTTAGGAGGCAGGCACCTTAACTCCTAAGTCATCTCTCCAGCCCTAATGCTGTTTTTTTATTGTTGTTGTTGTTGTTAATCTGTTTTGTCTTTTTGTTGTTGTTGTTCTGTAACAATAATGAAAGTCATATGTCAGGTTCTGGTTCAGTGTATGGACTTTGGTGTAAAAATGCTCCTTCCATTTGCTTCTTTGAAGTAAAAATCATGTGCTGTATTTTATGAATCTATGGGAGAATTAAGGTGGTTTTTCTCCTTCAATTAATGTTCACTGGGAGGTAGATATGGATGAAAAGTACAAAGTAGTTTGTTGTGTAAGGAGGCTTGAAGTTTGGAGGTCTGATTGGAGAATGGGAGGGAAGGGGTGTGGATCAGATTTACATTGCTATAACCAATTATCCAAGATAAACAGCTACAAAGAAGTAAAAATTTATTTTGTTTGTTTCTGAAGTTTGGTTCTGTTGTTTGTTGGGTCTCTTGTTTGTGGGCCTGCAGCAGCAGGGCAGAAGATGATAGCGGGAAGTGTGGGATGAAGCCAGGGCACTCCCTCATGGAAGCCAGGAAGTAGAAAGAGAAGGAAGAGGCTTGGTTGTCTCTCCATGTATCTCACAAGGCCTTGCCCAAGAGACCTTACTTCCTCCCACTCTACTTGAGGAACATTGTAAACAGTAACTATAACAGAAAGTGTAAACTAAAGCTGTGAGCATTAAGGTGGACAGCTCCTTGTGGAAAGCTTGAGCTTTTCACTGCTGGCTAGGTCTTAAGAACAAACATTTCATGCCATGAAAAGTTACCCTGTAGACCTCAAGACACCTTGTCTCAAACTAAAAGACACTTCTGTTACATTTTCCTTAAAAAAAAAAAAAAAAATCAATGGTTACCTTTCTATTTTAGTAAATACAATGTTATAATTTAAATTTATCTATTTGTTATATTATGTTTTTTTAAAGGTTGTACTCTTATATCCCCTCTCCTCAACACCATTCTACTCAGGGCCATCCTCAGTAGGGTCATTGGTATTCACTGTGGGGGCATGAAGACCCCAGTCAATTTTGTGGGGCAGGGGGAGTGGGGAGCTTGCCTGGAGATATTCCTACCCACCCTGAAGTTCTTACAAACTTTCCACCCCTCTTCTGCAATGTTTCCTAAACTGTGGCAAGCATATTAGATTTCTGATATAGTATTGAGTTCTCTGTAGCCTCTGGATTTCTGCTTTGAAATTTTCTTCACTATGTTTGTTGCTATCTCTATGGAGATGGTTATAGGGCTAGCAGAGAGATTGGTATTTGTATTAAAATTTCTACTTTCTCTGCACTATCTCCTTGGGAAGATGCGGTCAAGGTGAATGTCTCATGGTAGGACTATCATTTCTTGTCTTATTGATGGATCGTGGATCTCTCTAATATTCCTTGATACCTGTAAAATAAAACTGATTCTCCAAACACACATGACAGCAGGTTGGGTTAAAGGGAAGAAGCATAGATATTTTACATTTATACTTCAGCCAAAGTGCAGTGGGGATATCTCTCTGGACACTACAAGTTTCCTATTCATGGGCTTCTGACTTGTTTCCAGTATATGGTATATGTTCTCTCCCACTGAGCAGTCCTCATGTCCAATCTGAGAACAGGTGACAATCCTGGGAAGAACAGAGATTCACAGGGAAAGGAAATAGACCTCATTTGTCTGGTAAAAAGCTTTCTCCAGTTTCGATTCAGCACAGCTCAATCTCTCTGCAAAGGTTGGGGATGTGTAAGCCTGATTAACAAATAGATGAAAAATTTTAAATCTGATTAAGAAATAAACAAAGTCCTTTATGACCCACTGCCACAAACCATTTATATTTAATGGACTTGTATGAGGATTAATTGTGTTTAAAAATCTGACTTTTATATACATCTGCTTTTGCTAAATCTTGCATCCTCTGCTTTTGTAACCAGATTCAATGGTCCTATTTTCATCATGAATGAACAGCATCAATGTCCAAATTTTCCTGATCAGTCGTCATCCCACTTCATATTTTATCCCACAGAAGACAGTTTTTTCTTCCTTTATCACATGTTATTTGTGGCCACCCCTATTCTCTCCTTTGTTGTAAAAGAGAAATTCTTTAAATTGTAATTTTCTCCTTTGTTATATTTGCCACTGGTAAAATATTAAATGATTACTCACTTCAGACATAATAAAAATGCTTCCAAATCCACACATCGTTTCATGGAGAAAAATCATCCCACAGCATTCATCATAATCAGAAAGATGTGGACTAATGTATTCTCCACAGACAGGTGGGATATTGCCCTCTAGGCTGCCTCCCAAGCATCTCTTCATTGTTGTTTTAAGATGAAAGTTACTAGAAAATGACACAATCTCTGGCTTATTTGTTCCTGAATCTCATTTGTGAATTATGGGAAGGCTGATTTAGTCTTTGCTAAGCTAGCTTCCTTCCTTGGCATGATACTTTCAGTAATGAAAAAAATAAGCCTTTCTTGTGTTCACACTCAATTCAACAGTTATCTTAATGGTCACATTCATATTACATAATATGTGCCATTAGAAAAGAAAATATCCACTCCTCTTTAGCTCAGTACTAACAGGAATATGATATCAGTAACACTGTTTAGAAAAAAATGGGTCACACCCACACACAACGAAAAACAAAAAACGTAAAAATAGAAAAGAGACTAGTTGGGAAGAAGAGGTTCCACAGGAAGGAGACTGGGAGAGGATAAAGACAAGGTAATTGGAGGAATTATGATCAAAAACACTACCTTCCGGTATAAATATTGTCAACAAATAAAAAAGCAAACGGTTTGCTATGCAGCCATTATACAGTTAGGAATATATTAAACATAGAATATGTTCCATTCTTAAATGATAAAATAATTTAATAAAGTCTTCATAAAAAACAAAAACTTCTTTCTACTATGGGTTAATATACATTTTAAATCTAGAGGAAAAAAAAAACTAGTAGCAAAAGAGATGATTGGTAAAATTAGAGCAGAAGTAGAATACCATATGGGAAGAAACAGTAGTTGTCAAGAAAAACATGAGAACTAGGCACAGGAAAATTCATCATAGCCACAGACTGATCAGAAAACAGTAATTATAGTAATGATAGAAAAGTAAAAGCCCATTTCTTTTTAAAAAAATATATATTTATTTATTTATTTATTTATATTAGATAGAGAAAGGGAGAGAGAAAATGGGCATACGAGGGCCTCCAGCCACTGTAGATGAACTTCAGATGCATATGCCACCATGGGCATCTGGCTTACGTGAGTTCTAGGGAGTAGAACCTAGGTCCTTAGGTTTCACAGGCAAGAGTCCTAACTGCTAAGCCATCTCTCCAGCCCCAATGCCAATTTCTTTAATCAACCTAATTATTAGGAACATGGGGGACTTATGTGCTAATGACCAGTTCTTATCAAGCATGTATGTCTTTTGGATTCACAGAAGCATCTTGAGTAATCAACAGTTTCTGAAACATAGACACTTGATAGTCATCTCTTTAATTAATTGATCAGAGGTTTATTCAGTCTGTAATCTGCTGTGCTCACCTGGTGCCAACAACAGAAGGTCAGGCTTAAAGACTTGGATACAGGTTTAGAGAGTACCATAGCCCCAGTGTTTCAAAGATTTTCAACTCAGAACACATAACTGTGTAACAAATAGGGAACTCCATGTGTTATCCTCTGATCTCCAGTAGTAATCATCCACATGGAGGAGAAAATGTCAGCTACTGTTCCTGTGCATGGAGTGTCATGCTAATACACATCTGAGGTTGGCAAGAGTCAATGTCACTATATTAATTGTAGTCAAAATAAAAGAAAGGTGTAAGTCTTAATATATGTGCTGGGAAAGAGATTGACAACAAATAGTTTTTTATTTTATTTTATTTTATTTTATTTTTTTATTTTATTTTATTTTATTTTATTTATTTGACAGAGAAGCGGTGGGGAGGTGAGAGTGAGAGAGAGGGAGAATAGGCACACCAGGGCCTCTAGCCACTGCAAAAGAACTCCAGATGTGTGCATCCCCTTGTGCATCTGGTTAACATGGGTCATAGGGAATCGAACCTGGGTCCTTTGGCTTCACAGGCAAATGACTTATCTGCTAAGCCATCCCTCAAGCCCACAAGATAGTTTTTGTTCAATCTTAAAAAATACTTATCAACAGCAGACCATGGTGGTGCATACCTTTAATCCCAGCACTCGGGAGGCAGAGGTAGGAGGATCACTGTGAGTTCAAGGCCAGCCTGAAACTACATAGTAAGATCCAGGTCAGCCTGGGCTAGAGTGAAACCCTACCTAGAAAAACAAAAACAAACAAAAAAATTGCTTATCAATACAAAACTCAAGTTTTAAGACAAAACATAATCTTTCTTTAAAATCCTCTTCTCAACATTTTCCTTCATGAGAAACTTTTTCAAGTTTCATTTTTTCAAAATGTCAGCAAGCTATCAGATCTCATGGGTTTAATTACTATGGCTGTTCGGATCATAAACCTGAATTTAGGGGTGACAAAAAGCTTCACTATTAAAATGATAGTGACAGAATTATGTTTCACATTAGATAAGATAAAAAATTACTGTTTATGAGCAAGTATCTTCTTATCAGATTATGATTTATTTTCCAATTGAATTCAATACCCATTGCTTATTTGACTAAATAACTCTCTAGCTCTAGCTCTCTCTCATGCTAACCCTGATTCACTATGTAGTCTCAGGGTGGTGCCAAACTCATGGTGATCCTCCTAACCCTCTGTCCCAAGTGGTGGGATTAAAGGCATGTACCACTATGCCCGGCTTCTAAATAACGTTGAGATTTGTAGAGCTAAACAACTTTCTATGTGTAGCTATGCAGTAAGGATCTTAATTGAAATGCCTTCACAAAGGGAAATTCAGGTTCTGTGACACATCAACTGTTTACTTTATTAAAATGTTGGCCTGAAAATTGAAGAAAAATAATTTCCCTCTTCACATGTATTCATTGGGTAAAATTACTGGTATTTTTCCTAGAAGGAGTGCTGCCATTTCATTTAGAAAGAAACAGGACTCAATCATGTCATTTCCAAAATAGCTTTATAGAAGTGACTTTATAGTTTTTTGTTTTTGGTTTTTCGAAGTAGGGACTCACTCTAGCCCAGGACTTGAACTCATGGTGATCCTCCTACTTCTGCCTTTCCAAGTACAGGGATTAAAGGCATGCACCACCATGCCCAGCTGGAAGTGAATTTTAAAATGTAGAACATTTTGGTATATGCCACATTTGACAAATTATTGTCCATAGACTAAACTTCCATCCCAGCTCCATTCCTATTTCATTTTATATGGTCTTGAATGAAATATGTTTTTCATTTTGTGGTACAAACTTTTAAAAGATTAAATAAGTATGTTCATGACAATCCTAAATTGTGCCTCTGTACCTGGAAAGTCTATTATACTATCTTCCTTTATATAAGCAAATTATATCACACTTTATCTTATCCATAGTTTATGTTTAATTACCCTAGCCATTTCATGAATTATAACATAAGAGTATCAACATCATTTTTTCTATAATTACAAAGCTAGCCTTTGATTTATAATTTCATTTTTAAATTGACAATACCATAATGAGGAATTTCATATCGGTATGAGAATAAAGCAGTAGCATATTAAGTTCATAAAGCTATTTCATACACATTCTAATAATAAAGATATTAAAATATCCATTAAACTTGGTGTGACATCACATGCCTGTCATTACAGCACTGGGAAGGCTGGGATAGGAAAGGTCACTAATAGTAGGCCATCCTAGTCTGCACAGCAAGACCCTGTCTCAATAAAAATAAGTTAAAATATATAAATACTAATTATGCATCTGACTGAAGATAGCTCAGTGGTAGACCACTTTCCTAGACTATGCAAGGCCATAGTTTCAATACTCAAATGGGTACAAACAAGATGCACATCTCAAAGAAGCCTATCACAACAAATGTTTTTATAGATAGAAAAGAGATTAGTCTCAAAGAGGTTATGTGATTAACCTAGAGTTATATATTGTTATATCAATCTTCATTGCCCACTTGACTGAATTTAGAATCACCTAGGAAACACAGCTTTGAGGATGTCAGTGAGGGCATTTCCAGAGAAATTTAAAAGATAAGGGAAAATCTACCTTGAATGTATGTGACACTATCTCATAGGTTGGGATCCAAGACTGAATAAAAGCAATATGGCAGGGCTGGAGAGATGTCTTAGTAGTTAAGGTATTTGCCTACACAGCCTAAGGACACAGGTTCGATTCTCCAGCTCCCATATAAGCCAGATGCACATGGTGGCACATGCATCTGGAATTCTTTTTCTGTGGCTAGAGGCCCTGGTGCACCTATACTCATTCTCTCTCTCTCTCTCTCTTTCTCTCTCTCTCTCTCTCTCTCTCTCTGTCTCTAATAAATAAATAAAAATAAATCTTTTTTAAAAACAAAATAAAAAAAGAAAAGAAAAGAAAACAAGCAAACAAAAAAAGTCACCTGATGACAAACTCACCTGATCTGTGGCATTCCCTTCTCTCTGCTTCCTGTTCTGTTGAGATGTGAGGAGTGCCAGCTCCATTCCTACGGGCAGAAACTTCACAGTCCACCATGAACTACAAGCCAATTGATTTCCTTCCAAAGTTGGTATCCTACAGAAATTTGGAAACAGTGGTAAGAAAAGTAACAAAGTTTTATGTGCATTAATTATTTTAGAGTTTCAACACATAGAGACTGTATATATTCAACATGACTATCCAAGTTAAGCTTAAATCTTCATTTATTTACTTAAAAAAGCAATCTCAAACTAGTTAGACATAAAATTATGAAGTCAAAAGAATAAATATAATTTAATTAGTAAGTGATGAATGAATCATAACAATTAGGTCACCTTGTCAGCACCCTAATAAATAGAACAGGGTTAAGTAGATAACATGTGATATAGAAGATTACATGGAGTAATAGAAAAACTAAGTAATCTGTAAGTACTGATCTCAACTCTACAAAGCTCTTAAATTAAACATTTTATTTATTTTTTTGAAAGAGGTATTTATTTGAGAGAGAGAGAATGGGCACACCAGGACCTCCAGCTGCTACAAACTACAAATACATGTACCACCTCATGCATCTGGCTTATGTGGGTCCTGGGGAATCAAACATGCATCCTTTAGCTTTGAAGGCAAACACCTTAACCAGTAAGATTTTTTTCTAGCCCCAAAGCTCTAAAATTATATACTCACTTGCATTAAATATTTTACAAAGCCTAACAATACAGTTTTATAAAATATTCATGCATTAATGAATTCCCTCTTAAATTTCTATGTAAATTGGCAATTTTGAGAAAATTAGCACTTGATTTATGTTTCATAATTGTATGCCTTATAAGAATCCAGTGACACATGATTTCATACCCATACTTCTAGAACATTTACTTTAAATATTACTGAAAATCAAATGGTACAAGGTAAGTTATAGAAAAGGGTTTATATGGTGTTTAAATGGATATGAAAGATGACTTGTGAGAGACAGTCCCTCTCACGAAGCTGAAAGTGGACACATATCAGAAAACACCTGAGTGGTTGATATTAGAACACATTATAACTATATTGTATATATTATGATTTGAATGTTAAAGGTTCCCTACAGGCTCATTGCTAAAGGCTTCTTTTCTAGTTACTGATGTTATTTCACATGGTTATGCAAATATTAGAAAATAGGACACAGCTGAAGGAAATAGGTAAGTGTAGGTCCATGGAGGGTGGTATCTGTTCCAGATCTTTGCCCTCTCTCTCTGTTCTGGCCACCCTGACATGAGATACTAACCTCTGTTATACCCCTTTGCCTGTGATGTACTTCTCTACCTCAGGTCCAGAAATTACATAGCCTATTATCACATGCTAAAAGCTCCTAAACCATCAGCCAAAATAACCCTTCCCTCTAATTACCTTATATCAGACATTTTGACACAGCCATTACAGTATAAATTCTGGAGACCCAAAATAGTCAGCATTTAATTCAATCATAAGTTATTTATCTTGTGTTAAAAGATAAAATTTTATGAAATAATCTATAAATTATAGACTAAGTATCTACCATACTTTTATAAAACTCAATACAGAATGGATCACAGTAAAAGTAGCGACAAAAAGAAGAAGACTGTCAAAGAAGGGCCAAGGGAATCCTCTACAGACAACCATTGACTGCACAGATACACTAATAACATTGCAGAAAGACTGAGCCAGCGCATTTGCTGTGGATTTCATGCAAAGCCTAAGAAGAAATCTGGTTTCCACGCAGATTCTTACTTATGTAACATGAAGGATGATGTCCCTGGAGTATTCTGGAGTATTTTAAGAAGTGAGATATTATTTAATGTTCATGGGGTTTCCATTTGATGTTTGATATTAAATGAAGATTTGTAATTAATGCCATTTTATACTACTGAGTCCTGAAATGTACAGTATATGTGTTCCTTGTTGTCTTCCTGAGGCCACATACTTGAGAAGAACAACTTAAGGTAGGAAGGGGATTACTTTTGCTTACAGTTTGAAGGCATATGGTATATCATGGGAAAAGTGAGGGAGCAGAAGTATGAGATACCTAGTCACATTAGTCCACAGTGAGGAACAAGAGAACAGACACAGAAAATGAGGTAGGGCTACAAAACTTCCAGGCCTCACCCAAGTGACTGGTAATGGCTTCCTCCACTGAGGCACTACTGTCTTAGGATTTCATAACCTTCTAAATAGTACCACTGACTACAGAACAAGTGATGAAGCATGTAAATCTGTTGGGTCCATTTCACAGTCAAACCACAGCATATGAGATTTCAAGTAGAAATATTAAAGTTGAAAATGGCTATGGATATTTGGAACCAAAAGACTTATGGATGAGAGATAGAAGTACATTTGAAAGATATGTTTAGTATTCTAAAACATGAAAAGCTAGTGGTGAAGGAGTTATAGTATTATATTTAGAGTTCTGTTATTAAAGGAAAATTCATAAAGAAGGGTTAAAGTAGAGATCAGCAAAGGAGATGAATGCAGAATCAGCATAGGGAACTCTACAGAACCATTTCTACAAAATGAGTAGACAAATGACACATTCCAATATTAAGTCTCTCCTGATAACTTAAGAATACCATGACCAGTAGTGTTCACAGTGAGGAAGCAGAGAAAAGACAGCCTGCAATAATAGCTTAATGAAAAAAAAAAAAAAGCTGTACTGGATTTAAATTCCTTGTGAGGCCGGCCGTGGTGGCACATGCCTTTAATCCCAGCATTCAGGAGACAGAGGTAAGAGGATCACCATGAGTTTAAGGCCACCCTGACACTGCATAGTTAATTTCAGGTCAGCCTGGGCTACAGCAAGAGAGACCCTACCTCAAGAAACAAGAGTCTTCGTATTTGTCAGTGATGTCAAAAATCAAGGCATGCAAGAGAGATGTAAAAGGGGGCAATGTCTAAACGGTTATGTAAAATGAAGAAAAGATATCATTTTAGTCTTAATTCTTTTAGCATGACAAAAGATGGATCCATTGGTTGATCATAAATGATTTGGAATTTTTCTATCTAGTGAAAGACCATATGTTTGCATAATCCTTAGCTATGGTTAATAAATTAACTGAAAAATTACAGTCTTGTTCCTTCTTTGTATATTTCCACATGGAGACATTTCTTCAAAATATTCCTTACTGTAATTATAATTCCTGTGGTAGTTTAAATATATGGCCCCCAATATATTCAATGTTTTATTAGTTTATAGTTTTCATCTGCAGTCACCTTACTAGAGGCAATGTCACTGGGTGGTTCTTAAGGTGTGGTGTAAAGATATGCAAAGTGTGCCTAATAGGAGTTCCTGAAGAATGCTGTGGCTTTTGGATATAGTTTTGCTCTATGTGCTGTGTGGCTGGGTGGCTTTTCTCTCTCTGCTTGGCCCTGTGAAGGCAGGCCAGCTTCTTCTGCCATTATGGAACTTCCCCTGGATCTGTAAGGTTCAATAAATAATATCCCTTCCTCAATAACTGTGCCTGGTCTGGAAGTTCATCTCAGCAAAGTTGAAGCTGTCTGCTACACTTCCCAAGTGTTTTTGCAAGTCCCTCAAGTCTATTTAAATCTATTAAATCTATTTAACATTGCTCAAAAGGTCACTGGGATGTCATATTTACCCTAAGCAAAAACTATATTTTCTTAAGGTGGATGGATTTGTAATAGTTGTAGCAGGCATTACTTACCCTTGAGTTTGTTTGGCCAAACTGTCCCAGTTCTATCCTCTTTCACTGAAATTCTAGGTTCATCATCACTAGTCTGCTCAACCAGGGCTGTTTAATCAAATTTTGATGTGAGAAACATACCTTAGAGCTCCCCAGTGTCTAGCCACGTGGAGATGCTAAGCAGTGCACATGTATCACTGGGAATTTGTTCTCAAAGAACCTACATGGCAGAAGGTGGCACACTTCTATTATTCTCTCACTCATGATGGTAAAATCTAAGGTTTGAAAGAGCCACTATTATTTTCCAACAGACCTTGAAATTTCTTTTAACCTACTAAAGTAATTTCAGTGGAAAATGCCTCCATGTTTTTCATTTTCTTTTGTATCTTCAATACCTCTCACCCTGTTCTGTCTCTCCTACCTGCACTCCACCTTGCTATTTTGTGAATGTTGACTCACAAGAAGAGGACAATTTCTCCACAGTTAGTAGGTGGAACCCTGAAATGTTACATGAAGGTTCCACAAACACCAATGGTCTGTCAAGATCACTTACTCCTGTACTTCCTTGATACCTTCTTTGCCTGATCTCCATTATCACCTATAATCTCTGGTGGTTTTGTCTGCAGAATTGGGGAAATTATATACCACAATGATACTTGTGCATGCTTCAGTCACTACTTGAAAAAAATACACATTTCCCCTTTTTAAAGATTATTGAAAGTATCAACACTTCAAATCAAAGAAATATTTCACAGTGGGGAAGCATTAACAGAAACATTTGGGAACACATATATAAAAAAATTTTAGAGAGATAACTCAGGGTTAGAAAAATTCTAGAAAGAGAACAAATGCATGCCAAGTAAAGTAACAATACTAAACTATGTGTGTGAAATGTATTCTTTGCTTTTCTATATTGAATAAACAAATATTAATGAGCCTTAATGATAGTTCAAGTTTTATGTATCTTAAGGAAATTGTTTTGATATTGAATTCATTTTAACATCCTAAGAGTAAGGGCAACATAATTAGTGAAGACTAAGAAGACTAGAAGAAGATACATGGTTGACGAGAAAGTGGTCAACCTTGAGTCCAATCACCTATGTCTATGGTAAGTAATATAGTCTGACAGTGAGTGGAATCAACTAGAGCTTAGGCATTAGGGGACATCTTTCCCATGAGGAAATAACAAACACTAAAAGATTAAAGACAAATAAATTTTATCAAAACAAAAACATTTGGGGGGGGCTTTTTAGGGTAGGTTATATATCTTGAGCCTATCTCTGCAAATATTTGTATAACTTCTTCTCCTGTGGAAAACCTTGTGCATTGCTAATTGAATATGACTGAAATGAATAAGTTTGCCAGGTTATTTGAATTCACATTATTTGCTAGACCAATTTCCCTGGGTGGGCCTCACCTAATAAATGGCCCTAGTTCTTGAAAAGACTCCAGTCCTTCCAAGCATGCTCTCTCCATGACTGGATTCTAACAATCCAGATACCATGAATTCCATAGCTACATAGTTACGAATTCTGTCAAAAATCCGAGGAGCTTTGAAACAAATCTGCCCCTAAGAAAACCTTGAGACAGCACAGCAGCCCCAGCAACCTCTTGATTGCGCCTGGGAGTCCTTGAGCCAAGAGCTCAGCTTTCCCCTACCACTCTTAAACCACAGGCAGCCTGAGATAATAACTGAGGTCTATTTCACATCACTAAGTGGAGTGATTTTTTTGTGTGTGTGTGTGTGTGTGTGTGTGTGTGTGTGCAGCACAGAATGCTAGTGCAAGTAGGAACTCACTAAAAACATATCTTCGAATGAACATTTAGGAAGCTATGCTAATATTTTATTCTGCAGATATGACAGACCTTCTGTGTACATTCAATATACTTACTCCTTACAAAAACCCTCTAGGTACACATAGGGCTATCTTTTGCTGTTTGCTTTCTTATTTGAGAAAATGGATATTACTGAGTTTTGACTCACAGTCCCTAAGGCAGTGGTTGACCCAGGATTTGGCCTCAGATATATTTACTTTACAGAGGACCTATTGCCAGTTACCCTCCACTAATGTCCCTTCAAGATACTAAGGACATATGCAGGAGCATCTACAGAGGGAATTAATTACACATTATATATTCTAAACATTGGAGAATTTAAGAAAATATTGTATTTATTTATTTATTATTTATTATTTATGAGAGAGAGAGGGGCAGATAGTGAATGGGCATGCCAGGGCCTCTTGCCACTGCAAATGAACTCCAGATGCATGTGCCTCCTTGTTCATCTATCTGGCTTACATGGGTACTGGGGAGTGGAACCTTGGTCCTTTGACTTTGCAGGTAAGAACCTTAACCACTAAGCAATCTCTCCAGTTCATATTTAGCCTTTTAATTTGAATACCATTGGGCATTTTGGAAAGAAACTTCTTGAAGTATTTAGGCTGCAAAAAGAGAAGCTCATAATGGCAAAATGCTATTTATCTAAATGTTTTATGGGCAGAATAAAACAAATCTGTTGCAGGTCTAGCTTATCTGCAAGAATGTTTGCCTTCAAGCTGGCAGAATGCCTTCAGAAAGCTGGGCTTGCTAAGAATAGTGCAAAACTGGGACACTACATAGAATACAGTGCAGAAGAAATATTCCATTAGTTATCATAAGCAAAATCACTATTTCTAATGATCTGAAGAAATCGGTTGGGATGACCCAAATAAGTTTTCTGAGAGAAGGCCTATGCTTTAACTGTATTGTAGTGATTAATGGCTCCCACTTCATTACAGCATAGCTCTCTGCTTAAAGAGAAGCAAGTTAGAATTATGTAAGGTGAAAAATCGAACGCAGTCGGTTTTGCATCAGTTTTCAGAGCTTATAAATCACTATTTGAGTCACAAAACTCTTTAAAAAAATAAAACATGAATGTCGTTGTGTTATGACATAGTAATATATCCTGCACACATTGTGATTTGTTCTGTGGAAATCATCACAGATGAAGGACATGAACTGAGGTAGAGACACTGTACTCCATGGATGCAAAGAAATAAATGCCGAGACTCAATTTTGGATTTATTAATTATATTGTGCTAGGATTAAAACAATTATCAAGTTGGGTCTTTAGGGCATTCTTCTATTTTGAAAGATTTGAAAAGGTTAAACATAAAATTGTATTTATTAAAATATTTCAAATGGTATAAAATACTATGTAAATAGAAGGAACTATTATCAGATTAGCTCCTTAAGCTATGCATGGTGTCACACATTTGTAATTTCTGCTACTCAGGAGGCTGAGATAGGAAGGTTATAAGTTCAAGAACAGCCTTAGTAAAATAATGAGATCCTATATTTAAAAGAAAATATTTTAAAAGTGAATAAAAGGTCAGGCATGGCAGCTCACGCCTTTAATCCCAGCATTCCCTCGCGAGGCAGGGGTAGGAGGAACACTGTGAGTTCGAGGTCACCCTGAGAAGATGTAGTGAATTCCAGGTCAGCCTGAGCTACAATGAGACACTATCTTGAAACCACCCCCCCTAAAAACAAGGTGAATAAAAAAATTCTTCCAATATTAACTCCAGACTATGGGTGACATGTCTCTCTGTGCAAAATAATAGGCATGTGTGAGGGAGCCGAGGTTGCAGTGGGTGAGTTGTGTACACAGTGCCTATGTAGCCATGATGTCCTCTACTTACTGCTCATGTTATTAATCCATTAGAGTTGGCCTGAATAACTCAGTCACCCTAAAAATGAAGCACACTTCTTGTTCTTGCTGGAAAAGTGTCTATACTTCTTAAATCAGATTATTAATAGGGCTCATATCCTAGAACAAGTCTTAATTCTTGCATTATTGATACAGTAGCACCACTAACACCCTCTCTCCATATTTTACTTTGGTATTTGCCTTCTAGAAGCAACAAGTAATGTTTACTTGAAAAAAAAAAAAAAAGTTCACTTATTGGGGTCGAAGCTCAGTGGTAGAGCATGTGCCTAGCATTTAGAAGGCCCTGAATTTAGTACCCAGTACCAGAAAACAATAACAACAATAACTAAAAATTAGGTCTTCAGCTTACTGTTTTTTTCTCCCAAAGAGATTCAGGCTTGTAAAAAATCACTTATATTCTTTAATTAAAATTGTAAACATAAGATTTTGCTTTGAGTAGCTCTCTAGAGTATGTTATAGATATAGCTCCTTCTGGAAATGCCAGTTACATTAAAATCCAAAAATTCATAAGAGTAAAAATTACTCTATCATACTTAGCTCCTTTTTATGATAATTAGATACAATATATGTAGTAAGTATTTCCTTGTGAAAATAATAAAAAACTAAAATACTAAAATTTACATGTTTTGAATGTATAGTTGAAAATGGCCAACATTGTTAAAGTATAATTAAAAATGACCAACATTGTGATTCATGAGTAATGACATTAACTAAGCTTGATATACCTTAAAAACTAGCAGCCATGATTATATCATCAAAGGGAATTGATAAAGAAATATAATAAAACATTACAAATATAGAACCCTATTTTATTTTTATCGTGATTGCTTGCTACATGTACTCAAAATTTCTAATGTCTTTGTTCATGATCATTTTTTTTAAATGAAGAAAATCAACACAGATTCTCCTTTCCATTATTAAACAGTCATAAAATGTATTCAATGATACAATGGGGAAATAAAGCATTCTCTCTTGCAAATGTAAGCCACTTTGGCTATCCATTCCACCTTGTAAATGCCTAGCACCAGCCATCCCAACATGCACACCATGTTTTAATTTACCAAGAAAAGATTAACAAGTGTCTGTGACCTGACCCAAGACACAGTGGGTTCTAATGAACGTCATCTGTCTTCCCATTCATCTTTTGCAACCTTTGTGTTTTTGTTCTTTTGATTGATTAGATTACTGCACACAGAACATATTTTTGGCCTTTTTATCAAGCTTAAAATTCTACTTTGCTTTTTATCTACCTGAGAATCTTTTATTTCTACCTTACTTAGCAAAGGAACACCAAGCAAGAAATTATTCAATCTGCTATGTGTTCAAATAAAGCCAATCTCTTTGCACTCATAAAATCCATTTAGACTTCTTTCTCGGGCCTGGAGAGATGGCTTAGTGGTTAAGTGCTTGCCTATGAAGCCTAAGGACCCTGGTTCGAGGCTCAATTCCCCAGGACCCACGTAAGCAAGATGTACAAGGTGGCACATGCATCAGGAATTTGTTTGCAGTGGCTGGAGGCCCTGGCACACCCATCTATCTATCTGCCTCTTTCTCTGTCTGTAATTCTCAAATAAATAAATAAAAAATAAACAAGAAAAAAAAAAAAAAAAGATTTCTTTCTCCTGTCAGGTGTCCTTGTTACTACTGACATCATACTTTCCAGAAACTTTTCCATCTCTTTTCCTTCACCTCCTTTACTGCACTATATTACCTCCACCTGCATTTAAGGAAAAAAAGTCCCAGATATTATAGTTCAAATGAACCTCTAATTAAATTCTAGATCCATTTCATGTTAGAGAAAATAAAATATAGAGAAATAAATGCCTTTGAAAACTAAGTCAGTTAGTGAACCATGTGTGAAATATGGAAGTATTTTCCCTGCAAATGTGTTAAGTGAGGCACAGTCATGTCTCAACTCTGATAGTTATTATTTATTCAACCAATCTAGTGTAAAATCCATGTTGCCTAGAGAAGATGGAGAGATGCTTCACAGCCCTACTGCTAATGCTTCTGCTTTAGAGATGAAAGTGATACTAGCTAGAAAGCAAAGCAATGTGTGTATCAGGAATTTTTAATGAGAGGTAGGGAGAGAGAGAGAGAATGAGGCTGATGATGAAGATGTAATTTTCTGTAAATTTATTTAGAATGTGAGAGAAGATGAGCTCTGATGCCACAAGATCTAGCTCTCCATAGAGTGATTGCCTATTGTACAATGAAATTAGATTGTAAACCTTTCTCATATTCAAAATCTGATTTCCCACCGGAATATAAGTGTACAACATATAGAAAAAGAACAGAACACAACCCAGAATACCATTCTTTAACATGTGACTTTCCTCATGCCCATCCTCCACCTACCCCAAAACAATCTCTATCATCAGTAGTTAACATGCTGAGTTTTTGCACCATTTTGAAAACAGCACATGAGACTCTTGCAAGTGCCATATAGTACATGTTAGACCTCCTTCTGCTACACATTTAAGATCTCAATTTTAGACCTAAAATATGTTAACCTAACATTGTATCAAACATCCACATTGTAATATATTAATATATGAAAGTTTCATCAAATTTTCTTCTGTTTATCTGGTTCTTGCCAATGTTATAAAGGGAAAGTTTTTATAGGTGATATAAGAAACTACACTTTTTTAAATGCATGCTATTGCTCCTTGGCTGGCCTGGTGCTCATTACATTGATCAAGCAGATCCCAAGTTCATGGCCATCCTTTTGCCTCACCTCCTTGAGTGGTGGGATGACAGACATGCAAAACTGTGCCTGACTTGTAACCTGTGCTCTTGAATAACATGTTTCTTTCCTGACCTATTTAAAACCTGCTGCTTATAAAGGAGGCAACATTGCTCTCTCTGATTATCACTATGTACCAGAAGTACCCTTGTTCACACAATCACATGTACTTTCTTTGCTAGATCCACAGAATGCAAAAGTCTAGCCCAACAGTTAAATTAGATATCAGTAAGAATCATTGTTGACTTTCTTAATCATTGGTTCACATATGGGTTCTTCATATTTAGGATGTTCAGTTGTTCAAAACATTTTCAGTAACCCAATATTCCTTTTTTTAATTTTCATTTTAATATAGTTAAGGTATGAGTCATTTACTATGATGATATATTTTGATTTTTGCAAGATACCTACAGTAGTTTAAGATGTACATGGAAAAAAGAGAAATTACCTACTTTCAAGTCTCGCCTTCTGTGGTAGTTTGAATAGATGGCCCTCAAAATATTCAGTGTTGGGCTGGAGAGATGGCTTAGCGGTTAAGGCACCTGCCTGCTAAGCCTAAGAACCCGGTTCCAATCTCCAGGTCCCACATTTAGCCAGATGCAAAGTGACACAAGGGCACAATGCCGCACATGCCCACAAGGGAACACACACATCTGGAGTTTGTTCACAGCAGCTGAGAGACTGTTGCACATCCATTCTCTATCTGTCTCCCTCTCCCTCTCTGTCTGTCTCTCTCTGTGTCTCTCTCCAAACAATATATATATATATATATATATTTTTTTTTTCAGTGTTTTTGGTAGTTTGAATAGATGGCCCTCAATATATTCAGTGTTTTATTAGTTTGTTGTTTGCATCTGCAGCCACCTGGCTGGAGGAAATATCACTGGGGGGATATTAAGTTGTGGTGGTGGTTTTAGGATCTCAATCTAAAGATATGCAAAGTGTGCCTAGCTAGAGTTCCTGAAATGTGCTGTGCTGTGGTTTGTGGCTTTTGGTTTGTGGCTTTGCTCTCTGTGTTTGGTCTTGTGAAGGCAGGCAAGCTTCTTCTGTCATTATGGAACTTCCCCTTGATCTGTAAACTCCAATAAATATCCCTTCCTCCATAATTGGGCCTGGTCTAGAAGTTCATCTCAGAGAATCTGAGGCTGTCTGCTATACCTTCCTAAAAGGTTTTGTGAAGAAACCTCTAGAAATTCCTCAGTTTTACCTGACATGTTACTGACCAGAATTAAATGAATGGCTATTATTAATTCCATCCTATTCAAGGGAAATGAAAACCCTAGATTAGTTTAAATAAACCATGATTGGTGTCTCAGGGTTGCAATGGAGAGCAGTGCCCTGGATGCATATAAACACTGAACAAGAATTAACATGGTAGACTTCTAGTCAAGATTAACGTTACCTCACCTCACAGAGAAGGAAAGGCAAGACCCTTAAGGTTCAAGGGGATTTCTTAGGGGGCTGCTGATTCTAATAGTCTCCCAGTGGAAGGGTGTGGAGGAGCAAAATAGGGAATCTACTGATTCCAAAGCTTTAGGGTAGCCCACCAGTTCCCTAATTCCCTCAAGCAGCCTTCCTAGCTGTGGGTCCCAGTTAATTATAGAAGTAAACTTGACTTTTGTAGGTGTGGAATGCTTGTTTAACATAATTCTACCTATATACATATATATTATAAAAATATATTAAGAGCATCTTTCACTTAAACACTTTCATTGACATAAGTATTTCTGAAATGTGGTATACAAAAAAAATAGCCTGTGATAAAGAAAAAAGACAATATAATTTTGTCTATGACAACTAATGGATGATACTAAGTTTTCATGTTAACTTTGAATTTCTAAGGTGTTTCAAGTTTCAAAAGCAAATTAAGTGAATGATTTTCATAGTTACACAGAGTGAAACATATTTACTTGCACTTTTATATCGTTCTTTTTTGGAAGCTATATTAATTAATAAGAATAAGAAGGCTAAAAAGTACATAGTTTACCTCTTATATGCATTCCCTAAGGCATAAAACTTACACACACATATATGTGTATGTGTGTGTGTGTGTGTACTTATGTGGCAGATTTGGAGGAAAATAAACACCAGATCTAGCAGTATGAAAATTGGGATAATGAATGGTTTATACAGTTTCAGCATTGAAATAAAAACTGAAAAGTCAAGAGGAATGTTCTATTGAGAAATCAGAAAAGTATTCAAAAGTGGCCATAAATTACCTATATACTGAGTTTGAAAGGCTAAATTGGAGTATTTATTCTTAAATAGCTAATTTTCTCAGAGAGAATAGAGCCTTTACTTTCTTCCATTAAATTGGCTTCCTGGTCATGATTCTTCACCTTGGAAACAAATGCAACTGCCTTCAAAATACAACTAAACCCTGAATGGTAATTCTATAGAGCAAGGAAATTTAAAACTGTGTGTGAGTTGAAAAGCTTATGAGAAAAGGTACATTTATCTGCCAAGATCTTAGTGCTGTGTTAAATCCCTCACATTCAGCACTAGAGATCTCAGGGGACTGTTGTAGACTTTAATCAAAAGAACATTTTGCAGTTTAGTTTAAAAGGTCAAACTTGCTAACTTATCCTTATGTGCTGGTAGTTTAGTAATGGTCTAGTAACTTGGCTTCTGGTTTGTCATGACCTAGATCATTTTGTGGCAAAAGGAAATTGATGTGAATACTTTCAGCCTTACTCAACCATTAAAAAGAGCATTAGGTAAGCTTCAGTCTCAAACACAGCATAGCGATTCACAGAAAGATAGTCTAAGATGTTATGAACATAACAGGTCTCAAGTATTACAGCTTTCCCTTTTGCACAGAAATATAAAATGCAGCATAAAAAGATAAACATCAAGTGTTTTCACATGGAGCAAACACTAATTAATGACAAAAGAAAACTATAATCTCAGGCTGCATTTGGTTACCATGGTTGTCTATATGCCTATTAGTTGTAAATATTTTCTCTATGATTAGACAAAAACAGACAATGGTCCACCACATCTTCACAATTACATCCTTTAGTATAGGTTTCCTTACTGAGACTTGCACTACTCTACTTCAACTGCTGCCCAAAAATATTAAGTGGGAAATTCCAGAAACAAACAATTCCTAACTTTTAAACTCAGCACTGCTTAGTCCCATAAGGAATTCTCTCTCCATATCTGTCCTATATTGTCCTGCAGTGAATTGTTGTTTTCCTAGAATTATCTTCCTCTTGAATATCAAATCACATACTCCATCACCAGCTCAATTATTATGGCATCAGTTTGTTATAATAGTTCCATTATAATTTTAGAGTTAATTCTTCCCTGTTTATACTTTACAAGTTCATCTTTAGCTCAAGTGCATATGTGTTCGAAAATGAAATAGATGTAGGACCCTGTATTCTGTGCCTTTAGCCACACACTGGGAATATATCCACTATGAGAAAGTGATGCATTTTCCTTTGGAATTTAGTCTATCACAGGTACATATAACTGGACTGATATTTATTAAATTTTCTAATCTTGCAGATAAGTAATGGAAATGTTGTTGCCCCAAAAGCCAGGAAAATGATACAGTGCTTTAAATAATAATTTCTCACAAATCGATGTAGGATGAGAAAGGTGAATTAGGCACGGTTAGATACATTTCAAATGGCAAGACAGTAAACATAACATCTGAGATATTTACGTAGAAGGATTGTTAGACATGAAGCACAACTTCCCAACATAGTTAGCACACAACTATGAGATAATCATAGTATCACTCTAAACAAGTTGGTTTAGTTATTTTCAGTACTATATGTGAAAAAAAGTATTAAAAATTTTAAATGTTGTAGATATTTTATGTGGCTAAGATTTTATATCTTTTTTTTTTTTTTTGGAGAGAGACACAGAGAGGAAGACAGAGATGGGCGCCCCAGCAGTCTCTCAGCTGCTGAGAATGAAATCCAGATGTGTGCGCCCCCCCTCGTGGTCAAGTTTGGCATTGCATCCTTGCGGCACTTTGCATCTGGCTAAATGTGGGACCTGGAGGTTGGAACCACTGGAGATTGGAACTGGCGTTCTTAGACTTAGGAGGCAGGCGCCTTAACTGCTAAGCCATCTCTCCAGCCCATATTTTATATCGTTTTATAAACTATCCAGATAAATAATTCTTTGTCAAAATATGTTTTTCAAATGAGTACATTATAGTAGAATTAGAAATATATCCACCAATTTTAGATTCCCTAAGAAGATGACAATTAAGTGCTTTTCACTTCAATGTGGGGTGAGCGCTGTCAGGTTTTAATAACTTAAAGAGACTGCAATATGCCAGAAGCAATAGGTTATTTGTGACTTCTATTTTTAAACATGCTTGAGTTTCTCAGTTTCTCTCTCTTCTTCTCTCTCTCCTTGCTTGCTTACCTGGGAAAAGTTTGCTGTCCTATTGAGAGGGTGCACAGGTAGCTTGTAATACAGCCCACATGACAGGGAGCTGAGGATATTTAAGATGCATGATAAGTTAGGAGCAGATCTTGCCTAGATGAGCCATGAAGAGACAGCAGTTCTGAGACCCCATAAACAAGAACTTCACAACTAAGCTGGTCTGGAATTCCCAGTCCCTTCAAACAAAACCGTGATATATAACAAGCCATTGATCATTGAAACATCTGAGTTCTCTAACTTGTAAAGCAGGATTATATAATTTATGCATGTGCCAAAAGAAAATTAATTTAAAACTAGTATGGAATATGTACATGTACACTAGCATGCAGGTTTGGCTGTGCAAGTACAATTTCAGACAAACTTACCTATGTGAATCATGGGAAACATATTCAAGGACAAGATAAATTATTCTTCATTTTTACATTAAGTCAAAAATATGTTTACCTGACTTTAGTCTAAGCAATTTCAACAGGCCCCTGTACTTGAAAGGGATGCTTTAATTGAATAGACATTGAAGGCTCATCAAATATTAAAAGGAAAATGATCTTGGTTGTGATGTAAGGTGAAGTAAACACTTTGCTTTCATCTATTTTTATCTCTAGTTTTTCTATGCTTTTGTGTATATTTATTTTGGCAAACAATTTAAAAGAAATTTTAGGGTTCATTGTGATAACTCAGTTGGTAAAGTACTTGCCTTGCACACATGAGGAAGGACCTAGTTTCATACTCAGAACCCACATTAAAAAAAAATAATAACAGGGATTGAAGAAATTGCTCAGTGGTTAAAGGTGCTTACTTGCAAAGTGTGATGGACCTGTTAAAATTCCCAAGTACCCTCATAAAGCCAGGCTTACAAAGTGGCACATGTTTCTGGAGTGTGTTTTCAGCATCAGGATGTCTTAGCATGCCAATATTTATTTCTCTCTCTCTTATTTTCAAATAAATAAATAAATAAATAATTTTTAAAAATTATTGAGCCAGGCATATTGTTTTACACCTATAAACCCAACACTGGGGAGGAAGATGGGCAGGTATGTGGGACTACCTGTACATATAGTCTTGTTGTGCTCCAGGTAATAAGGGATCCTATCTCAAAAAAAAAAAAAAAAAAAAAAAGAGAAAAATGTAAGGATGACACCTGAGTTTATTTTCCAGCCTCCATTCTCACACACCTCATGACACACAAACATTCATATGCATTAAAAAATATGTTCAGAAATAAGCAACATCATCCCAGTTTCCATAGCATCAAAAATAAATAAAAAAATAAAATAAAATACATTGGAATAACATTAACCGGGGAGGTGAAAGACCTTTACAATGAAAACATAAAAACACTCAAGAAAGAAATTGAGGAGAATTTGAGAAAATGGAAACACCTCATGCTCCCAGATAGGGAGAATTTCATTGTGAAAATGGAAATCTTACCAAAAGCAATTTATATTTAATATATATATAGCAATACCAATAAAAATGCCAACATGATTCTTCAGAGAGATAGAAAAAAATGATCTCAAAATTCATATGGAATGGGAGAAGGCCTCAGATATCCAAGCATATCTTCAGCAAAAGAAATACCTCTGGAGGCATCACCATACCTGATCTTAAGCTACACTATAAAGCCATAGTAATACAAACAACATGGTACTGGAATAAAAACAGGATGATAGACCAATGGAACAGAATTGAGGATTTGGACTTTGGGTCAAGTAACTACAGCCACTTGATATTTGAAAAAGGCCCCAACAATGTAGACTGGAAAAAGACAGCATCTTTAACAAATGGTGCCAGAAAATTTCTTTAACAAATGGTTGCAGACAAACTGGATAACCATATGCAGGAAAATGAAACTCAATCCACATATTTTGCTATGCACAAAAATCAAGTCAAATGGATCAAAGACTCCATATTAGACCTGAAACTCTGCTACTACTGGAAGAAAAAATAGGAGGAACTGTCCATGATATAGGAGTGGGAAAAGACTTACTGAACAAAACCCCAGTAGCTCAGGAAATTAAACAATCACTCAACCTTTGGGATCTCATGAAGCTGAAAAGCTTTTTCACCAACAAACATATAACAAGCAGAGCCAATAGATTACCCACAGAATGGAAGAAAATTTTTGCTGGATACACATCAAACAGAGACAGAATTTCTAAAATCTACAAAGAACTCAAAAAAACTAAACAGTAAAAAAATCAAACAACCCACTCACAAAATGGGGCAGAGAACTGCACAAGGAGTTCTCAGAGGAAGAGAGCCAAATGGAAAACAGACACTTAAAAAAATTTTCAAAACCACACTAGTCATCAGGGAAATGCAAATTAAAACATCTATGAGATTCCACCTTACCCCAGTAAGGATAGCAAAAACTAAAAAATCAAATGCTAACAAGGATGTGGAGAAATAGGAACCCTCATTCACTGTTGGTGGAATGTAACTTGGTACAACCACTATATGGAGACTCCTAAAAAGGATGACTATAGAGTTACCAACAGACCCAGTTATCCCCTTACTGGGCATTTACCCTAAAAGCTCCAAGCCTCAGTTCAGAGATATTTGCTCAACCATGTTTATAGCTCCTCAATTCATAATAGCTAAGAACTAGAATCAACCCAGATGTCCATCATTAGATGAATAGATAACTAAGATGTGGTATATCTACAAAATGGAATTCTACATAGCAGTAAGGAAAAATTACACAAAGCAATTTGAAGAAAAATTGTCAAACTTGGAACAGATCATTCTTAGCAAACTCACCCAATCACAGAAAGATAAGCATCACGTGGTCTCACTCATCTGTGGCCCTAATTTGTATTTTTCCAAGATGCTGACACACCTAGTAAACATCTCGAGGACTGGACAATAGGGATCACGGGGTGGGAGGAGAGGGAAAAGGTGGAGGGGGCATAAAACTGGACCCAACTGGAAATGGTACCAAAAATCCTATATCCAAAGACATACTAATAGGACAAACCTGCATCAGGTGCTTGGAGAGAACACCTGAATCACAGGGGCCTGGAGAGGGTATGATGAAGACTAACTTCAATCTTCTCCTGTTTTCTCTCTATCACTCCCTCTTCTCTCTCTTCTCTCTTTCTCTTTCATATTACCTATATCTTTTCTTCCTTCTTTTCCCTTAGCAATGACCAGTAACTCCCAATACCAGCATGTGTTTAACATCCACAATGAGCTGTTGATCAGTGAGACCAACAAGGTTCCCCAAAAGAAGACAGATGTCTGTCAGAGTACTTGATGACCCAGAAAAAGGTTTTTGGTAAGACCTTCCTGCTGAAGACACCATATGCTGTTTGGACAGAACATGGAGAAACCTGGCTGGAATATGGGAAAGAGTCAGTCCCCAGACAGTTAGTTTGTCCAGTGCCAAAAGGCACTACATAAGTGACTGGGGTAAAATGACTCACATCTGTCTAAGCAACTCATGGTCTAAACTACTCAGCAGCAAACAACCTGATGTGATGCTTACACAAGTACAGTAGTGGCACACAGCCATGGTCGGTTACCAACTGCTCTAGATTTGGCTAATGGATTCATTCAGTGGAACAGAACACATACCTGGAAATGGGAAACAAGTCAGAACCATATCCAAAAAAAACCCACTTTCCAACATCAGGTGCCCATCAATAGTGGGATACAAGAGTGCCTACACCTATTAAATTCTCTCTAAAATAATAATGGTTATCCATGTATCTTGTACTGACCTCAGTCTCCATTGGAGCATCTCCTTCTCTCTTTCAAATGGACGCAGTAACTGAGGAGAGAAGCAGCCCATCACACCCCGCCAGGGCGCAAGCTGAAGCCATAGAGTTATAGGGAAATGAGCAAGAGTGCTGCTTTATCGGTGAACCTGGTACCAGCACAAGGGCATAGAAGATAGACATTAAGAACACTCAACCCCTACCAAATTAAATATCCAGAGACACAGAGTCTCACAAAACCTCGTCATTGAAATACACATAAAATGAACCCAACATGGTTCAGGGAAATTCGCAGAAAAGGGGGCAGAAAGATTGTTAGAGCCATGAGATGGGTCATTATACACAGAGTCATTACCTCTCCTGCATAACTGATGGCTACCCCCATAAGTCAAGACCCACATTACCCATGGGGGGAGGACAGAGAGAAGGATAATGATGGTGCCATCATGGCTATATAAATACTATATACATAATTAATAAAAATATATTTAAAAAGATGTGTTCAAATAATAAGAACAGAAGGGGAACAAGCCTTATGAAGACATATTTAAGGGCTTGATTATAAATGACTGCACTGATGTAGATACTTCATTCTGTATTTTTGAACTGTTTTTTCATTTGCAAATATATTTTACTGCAGTAATACTCATTTGCATTTGTTTTTTTTTTAAAGGATCCATGTAGACATTCATTTGCAAATCACCAACTCAGTTAAATTAAGTCTGAGTGCTACACAGTGTAACATAATCAATCTTCATATATATATGTATATGTATATTTAGTAAAAATACTAAAGACCTTACTTCCATTGTATGTGCAACAGATTCTTCTTGGCCCCTCAGCTACTTTAACTCTTCATATAGGTCTGTTTTAGTAGTCTACATATTTTTTTAATTATTGTTTTTTATTGACTTTTATACTTACATACAAAAAAAAAAAACCCACCTGATATTTCCCTCCCCCCATTCCACTTTAGAACTCCAATCTCCACCATATCCCCTCCCTCTCTCCATAAGTCTCTCTTTTAATTTGATGACATCATCTTTTTTTTTCTATTTTGAGGGTCTTGTGGAGTTTTGCTAGGCATATGATGCTTTACAGAGGTGATACACCATCCTCAATGATGCACATCAAGGAAAAATTATTTTAATTTTATTACTGTACCAATAAGAACCTGGGCTGTTGTCACTAAACAATTGTTAGAGGCAAATAGAAGAGCAGAACAGCATGTGCAATGGCTGCAGGCACATATGTACATAAGCCCGTATCTAAGTATGGTCCCATCCCATAATACAAGTGCACATTGTGACATCCTTAAGAGTAGACCTGCATATTACCTCTGTGGTAGAGACACAATGTTGTTGATTGGATGGGAAGCAAAGTTAGTAGGTGACTGATGTAATCCCAATGCAAGAGGCCTGATGAACACAGCTACACCTTCCTCCATAGCGCTGAGCTTCAGAGCATTATCAAGTAATTTAGAAATCCTTTTTATGTCTAACAATACTTACTGAACTCGATATATTGCTCCTATTCTATTGAATATTTGCATTCCTTTGTTATAATAACAGCTTTTCTTGTCAGGCACACAGAGGAACTTCAGTGCATAATACCACATTTAATCATTACAAAAACCTATGAGACAAAACTTACTGAAGTAAAAAAAAAAAAGCTGAGATGCAAAAAATGTGTTCTTAAAGGACAAAACTTATGTGTTCTTAAAGTATAAAACTCTGGATTCATTATTATCCTACTTGTTGAGGTCTTAAAAAAAGATTTTGCTAAGATTTTACAGTGCCTCATATGCTGAATCAGAGAAAAGAGCAGAATTGCGAGTTAGAGAATCTGAAGTCTGTGTGGTACTCACCCCACCTCTGGCATCTTGATGTTTTTAAGTAGTTTCTGAATAAGAGCAGACCTCAGCAACTTCCCAGAAGGGCATCCTGGTTTTGTTTTTATTTTGAGGAATGCCTGCTCAATTAAATTTATCAATTCTATTACTTTTTGTTTTTTTGTCAGATGATGAATTTAGAGATACTCAGGAAATACATTGGATAAAGCTCCATATGAGGAAGGCCATTTTGTACAGAGACTCACAAGAAGATGTGTTCCTCATAAGGTCATAATTGTAGTATACCACACCTGAAAATTAAAACCATGGGCTGCAGATATGTCTCACCAGTGAACTGCAGTTCCTTCACAAGCACAAGGGCTTGAGGAGGCCTCAAAAGGACCAAATGTGAATCTCTGTAATCCACATAAACAGCTGGGGCTGCCCATGGGCACCTCTAACCCCATTATCAGGAAGGTGGCTTGTGGAAAACAACAACCCCAGCATCAGTAAGAGACATGGCTCAGAGCTCCTCCCACAAAAGGCAAGCACCTCCTGCACAATGGAACATCTGTAGCACAGATACGTCCATAAATCACACCCTCCCACACCACACACCACACACACACCCCCAAATGAAAATCATGGAATCTGGCAAAGAATAGCATAGTTACCACGTTTTCCAGCCAAAGAGATAGGTCACTTTCTCCCCTTCTAAAGCCCTATGCAGAAATCCTCAGTATTTCTTATTTGTTTTTAACTTGTCCATTCATTCAGGTCACAACATTTGTTTTAATATTTTTTGTATTTACTTAAAGTATCCACATATGTGTATATCTCTAATAAGTTACTTCTTCAGTGAATACATGTTGTACATACAAAGTCAGAATTCCTTGTGGAATGATAACACAAATACACAAGCTGTTTTGTTCCTCTTCTCGAAATACACATCCAGCTACACTCCACAGCCAGTCATCTGAATCATGTTTAACAATGTTACCAGTGAGTCAACTCATTAATAATACTAAGAGAATCATTAGAAGTGAAAGGAAGTAGTCATTTTTAAAAGTACAACTAAGGAAGTATGTCTGAATTGTTCATGTTTGAAACATTGTTGACTGTATGTGACCTTTCAAATTAAAACACACACTCTCTCAAAATTCACACACACACACACACACACACACACACACACACACACACATGAATATCTGTTGACATAAGTCTTTTCAAATAAGAGGGACTGAAATAAGAGAAATCAATTACCTGCTGTTTTAAAATCAAAACAGCTGGCAGTTTGATTGAGTTTTTCCATGTGTAATAAACTATTGTGTGTGTGTATATATGGCTGCAAAATTAAAATGTCAAAAGAAGCTAAAACAGATGCAAACTTTGTGTTTCTCTTTGGAATGCAACTTTTCATGCTTATTTGTTGCATTGTTTTGAAAGTTCTTTGAAGACCATGTATTATTCAGACTATGTGCATTTTAGTCTTGCTTTAACTGTCTGGATTGCATAGAGTGAAATTCATATAACCATGCAAATTATTACTCTTCTAATTGATCAGAAAATTACTTCCTGAAGTAATTTTCCTATCAATTCCTTATTCATCAACTTATAGTCTAAATATACAATTATATCTATAAATTAAAGATAAAAATGAACAAATAAATAGATACTAAGCCATCTCTTGATTTTAAATTCCACCTTTTGGAGAGCAAATACTTTAGACACTTCTAGAAGGTTTACCTTCTAAATTAATTCAAGTTTAAAGAATTTTACTGAAGGTAAATGTTAAGAGAATGTTGATGGGATGAAGAGATGGCTTAGTAGTTAAGGCTCCTGCCTGTAAAGACAAAAGACCCAAGTTTGATTTCTCATGATTTCTCAAGACCCATGTAAGCCAGATGAACAAGGTGGCACATGAATCTGGAGTTCACTTGCAGAGTCTAGAGGTGCTGGCAAGTCCATCCTCTCTCTCTCTCTCTCTTTCTCTCTTTGTCTCTCTCTCTCTCAAATATATAAAATATTTTTAAAAATGAATGTTGAATGCATGGTCCCTTCAAATTATAAACATGATTTTTTTTTCAGTTTTCCTTGTAATCTTTGCAATACTCAATATAAGCTTTATTTTGTCCTGAAGCATCTGTCTTTAGATAAGTACCACATAAGAGGTTCTGTTGAATTAGAAAGAAAATCTCAAGAGTGAATGGTAAGGATTCTTTTTCCTCAAAGCCTCCCTGCAGGGGGGGGAGAACTTTATTATGACACCCTGGAGGGAATTAGTGTGTGGCCTGAGACAGGTCTTTCATCTTTCTACCTCTGTGCTAGGTTGCTACTGGCAGGGTTGGAACATACTGGGACTGGACCCCCTTCCTAGATTAAGTAGTCTATTAAGCAAAGGACTGGAACAATAAGATTTTAATTACAGGTTAAAAGAATGAGACCTGAATAATATATGATCCTAGAAGGAAACATGACATCCTAGACTCCCCAGAAGTCCATTTATGGAAGAGTGTATAAGCCTAGCTCCAGGAGTGCTAAACCTCACAGGATTATTATGGAGCAAGAAGCTTTCTGACAGACGAGAACGATAAACTCTTCTATCCTGTGCATCCCTGAGCTGTCTCCTTAAGTCATTCTCAACTGGACCGTGCACCGCGGCAATCAGAAGAGTCCTTTGGGAAGTTACCAGTTCTAAAGATTTTAGAAAATAATATAAAGCCTGCTTCGAATGAAAATCAAGGCCCTTGTCTCCTAGGTCTGTTCTCCCCTTGAGAGTATACTCTACTATGCTGTGCACCACGCTGTGTTGCAGGTCTGAGTTACGCTGACAACGAGCATGAAGACCAGGGACTATAGGAGATGCCAAGATCCTGGTAGTAACTGTACCAAGATCTCATCTTCATTACCTTCTGGGAAATTACTGATGATTACCTGCCAGTGTTATTGTTAGTGTCAATGGCCCAACATCTCTCCCCAAGCTGGTGTCTATACTATTAAAAAAGCCTGTGAAATGTCAAGTGTTCAGAATGAGAGAAAGCTGACCTGCTGGCATATTTCCTAGAACTAGCCATAATATACTGGCTGTGGTGTTGGGATAACATTCCTCAACTAATCTCTAGTCATCTTTTCAAGGCTAATTGTGATGTTAAACTGGTTTCCTGTTCTCTGACATCCAGCCACACTCCAGTGTTTATTGGGAAGATAAAAATAAAGATGCAAGAAAATTGTTTCACACAACCCATAAACTTATAATTTAATTCTTAATCAGAATTTAAATTTAGTGTTTATGACACCTCTCTGAGCAGATTCACATGCCATTGGTGTTTGAACAAGCACCTTCACATATAAAATTTATTTTAATATCTGAACTTTTACCTCATGAAATTCACTGAAACAGTCAAACCATATTTTTCCTTCTTAAGTCATCTTTTGCCTTTTCTGAACAATATCTTAAAAAGAAAGCAGAGAACCTACTGAAATAGATATTGGGTCAGGATCTTTGAAAGAAAACATCTTGAGTAATGTATAACAGCTGAACTTAAACCATTCCAGAACAATGAACAAAATACCATGACCAGACTGTGGATTTATGTCTTAAAAACTGCAGACTATATACTTTACTAAAGAACAGTGCTTTTATAAATTTGGTTAAACTATTTTCTACTCAACTTATGTTGGATAACTTTGCTTAAATATGCATGATCTATGTAGGTGAGATATTTGACTTTGTAGGCTTCCAAAGCAATATTTACATTTAGCAAGATTTTCATTGTTACAACGGTAAGATTTTCAGATACAGATCTTTTTTAGGGAAAACTGTATTTTAAGATTAGTGCTTTCAGAGATGATTAAAAATTAGTTAGCTGTATTTGTAATATTAGACTGTGCAGTGGGAGCTATGAAATACATCGCTGGAATATTATATTTGTAAGCTACAATTTTGAATTTCTCAAATGGAAATGGGAGTTTTCCCCTAATGCATTAAAATACTATAAGAACATTGTATCAAATTTTTGAAAGAAGTGTTTTTTCTGCATTTTAATATCATCAATCCTGAATTATGAGAACACATGAAAAAGAATTTTGGGGGAGTAAAAATAACTGGGAAGGCCTGGAGAGATAGCTTAGTGGTTAAGGCACTTACCTGCAAAACCCAAGGATCCAGGTTTGATTCTTCAGTATTTGGTGGCACATGCATCTGGAATTCACTTGCAGTGGCTAGAGGCCCTGGGGCATCTCTCTGCCACACTTGCTCTCCCTCTGTTTCTCCCTCTTTCATATATAAATGAAAATAAAATATCTTAAGAAATGACTGGAGAGAGCTGTCATCATTGGTTTAATTCATACTAAAAGACCTTATTCAATGTTTATGACAGTGTTTCCTTGTGACCCATGAGTTAGATACCTGCACTAAACTCTCTTTCATCATACTGCCTCTCCATTCTTTGTTCGGTTATCTCCACCTTACCATTGCCAAAATTCATCATGTATACACAGCATGCATGTGAAATTTCAAAGTTTTATGTAGTCAGAAAAAAATGCTCATTTCTGATCATATATATTAAATTATATTCACAGGAATGTCAAGCAACACATGTATTTTTATTTCTCTTACATTGACTAGATCATGTTTGCTTTGACCATGTGTTTTTCATAATGTTATAGAATTTATTAGGAGAACTATTGATGGTTGATTAAAATAAATGGACCTCTGGAAAGATATTTGGTACACTTATTTTTATGCTTCCTTTATTTCTCACAAGTTAAATGATTTTCTGATCCAGCAATTGAAAACAGGAGGTTTTATTGATATATGAATGGTATGAAAATTGATCTTATAAAGCAGGCAATTTTATAAGTTTTAATATAATTTCATGCTTTTTCATGTCACATAGCTCTGCCCTACAGGGACAGTATCATAGGTGTTGCACAGCTCTGCCAATACCTCACAGCTGATCCAGGTGAGATGACCAGGCTTCAGGAAGTGATGGAATGAGAGGGAGCCAGGGACCTTTGTTAGGCAGTTAGGGTGATGGGGCCCCTAGCAGTACCCTTGCAGTATCCATTTACCTAGTGATCAGAGTATGATGTGACATCTTATCTTTTCCCCAGATCTCTTTTTCCATAAAATTCCTGGGAGGGAGGTCTTTCCTAGGATTCAAATCTAATCCTAACATTGTGGTTAGTCAAATTCAGCACCCTGAACTTTGCATCATGGCTAACCTCTTCATGAGACAGCCTCTAGCCCAGACCAATCAGCTGTCTCTCTGGCACACCTGAGTCAGAAGGTAGGGCCCATCACCATGAGGTTATAAATACATTTATGAAGAAAGAATAAGTTCTCTGGGCTTCCTGATCCCTCATAAACCTTCAGCTTCTGGTGAGTTTCTCCTCAGCTGGGCCAGGAGGAGGGGGCAACCCCCAGGTCCTACTCCCACATGGGCTCTGTACCTCCTCCTGCCCTCCCCATGGTAAGAACTCCTTGGACTTTCTTTTCTTTCCTATCTAATTTTCTTTTAATGGTTTTTCTAGGCCCACCACATAGGCTTTCAGACCATGTGGGTGTGTTCATTTCTTTTTCCCTTTGTTCTGAACTTCTCTCAATAAATATAATAATTTATCTTTCTAAGTTTGGTCTGCCCAATGCTTTGGTTAAATTCAAACATGAACCCTGGCTTTGGAGTTCAAGGATTTTCCTGAACCCAGGATACCCTGTTTCAACAACATACACAGAGAGTAATCCTTTAAAGACACAGTTTCATTTTCCTTTGATTCATTTCGGCAAGAATGCTTATCTTTTTGATTTTTGGGGGCATGTTGCCTACTTAAAACTGCTAAGCCTAAGGTAAAGAAGATTTTCAACTGTGTGAAAAATGTAGTTTGCTCTCTCTTTCTTGTTCTCTCTCTCTCTCTCTCTCTCTCTCACACACACTCAAAATAGCACTGTAATTTCTACACCTGAGTTACATAATGAAATGGAACCTAGAGTGTAAAGTAAAAAGTGTGACATAGAAAGTCAACATATACATATTTATAAAGATTAAGAATCAGGACCCCAAAGATGTAGGAGACATAACAGGAGATATAAGTACAGTACAGTTGACCTTCCAATGTCACTAGTCGAACAGGACACAGATATCACATTTGTATTATTGTTTTGTAAATTATTTATGATTTTCGTTTCTCCAAATCTCTATTCTCTGATTATTCTATTTCCAGATGGGATAATTAAGTTTCAAAGTGTCTAATATTCTGCTCCTGTGGTGTGGTTTGCTTCATTTTTATAACAGTTTTTTTATTTATTTATTTATTTCAACAGCTGCTTCTTCCTAAAATAGTTTTTAGTCAATAGTTTTTCATTTCAATAGAATCTGATAATCTGATTTACTATCATAGAATAATTCTATAGAGTATTGTAGGAGTTCTTGTACTGAAATGAAAAATGTCCCACTGGATTTGCAAATAGCTCAGTTTCTCTCTAAAACATTCCAATGCACATGCAACTGGCCACTATCTGTTACATATTAAGGACTTATGAGTCACTCTTTTTACAGGTAATAATATGTGCCTTTGCAATTTTTATTAAATTTATATATCTCTTATTTCTTAAATGCCAATAATTAGTTATTTTGTCATATCTTCTAAGTTATGTAATTTTAATTATCTTATAATTGAATATATAAGTGTAACTTATTGCTGGTAATATTAAATGATTGAATATTCTCAAAAGTCATGAATAAACATCAAAAAGGAAGTGAAGATATAGTTCAAGTAAAATGGATCTTTAAAAATTGTTTTAATAATGAGACACAATTCAGATGGCCAGAGAGGGGCTTCAGCTTGTGCACATACTTGTTTTGACCTGAGGCAAGCAATGCTTCCTTACTTGAATCCTTCAACTATAGATTTTATGGAAACAAATACATGTCTATATTTCTCATACCAACCTTATATGCATGAGTGGAAATGATAACATATATTTCTGAAAAAATTAAAATAGAAGTCCAAAAATTACTAAAAAATAAAAATTGATAAGATGTAGCAATAAAGATTTGACAAACAGTATATCTAAACATTTATTATTAAAAGAGACTGAATGAGGGCTGGAGAGATGGCTTAGGGGTTAAGGCGCCTGCCTCCTAAGCCTAAGAATGCTGGTTCCAAACTCCAGTGGTTCTAATTTCCAGGTCCCACGTTTAGCCAGATGCTCTCTCTCTCTGTGTCTCTCTCCAAAAAAATTTAAAAAATATATTAAAAGTCATCCTGAGTCATGTTTGTTTTCAATTGTATTTTTAAAAGTTTTTTTGTTGTTGTTTGTACAAAATGATTTTGTTGAGCTCACATGGGCAGTATGAAATAATCTCACATCTTTGGTCCATAAAATTAATCACATTCATCAAGTTTCCTATCCTATTTCCCATGAAAAGTAGTATGTTTTGCTTCCAAAGATTAAAGCCTGATTATCTTTGGTGGGGTACATTTTTCTGTCAACCCCATAAAATGCCTAAGAGAAAACCAAGTTGCTAAGTATATATATATATATATATATATATATATATATATATATATATATATATATAATTTCCAATATATGAAACTTTCTAAAAATAGAAACATAAGTGGAAAGTATTTGCCTCTTCTTATACAGGTCCTCTTGATTTTGACTCCAATAGAAATAAAATAAGTAAACATATATTAGAACATAGTAACACCTCTTTAAAAATACTAAATAATTTCTTCGTTTTAAAATATGTTTACATGTTTGGAAGATTTATACAAAAAATGCTTTTTATAGAGAGGATAGAAAACTTCGAGCTGAAGCTGTGCCCACCTCTATGACGATGATCTACTTGGCCATACCTACACCATCTCATAGTATGGATACCTGTCCACTCTATTGCTAGAACTCAAATGGATGTGCATAAAATAACCTTGTAATTAAAAACATGGCAGCTGCTGGGCTCCCACTAACATGTTCTTTGCCCTTAAGAGAGATATCTAAAGTGATCTATATGTGTCCACTTTTGTTTTTAATTTTTATTTATTTATTTATTTAGTGGAGACAGAGAGAGAGGAGAGAGAGAATGGGTGCACCAGGGCCTCCAGCCACTGCAAACAAATTCCAGACACATGTGCCACCATGTGCATCTGGCTTAAGTGGGACCTGGAGAATCAAACTTGTGTCCTTAGGCTTCACAGTCATGTGCCTTAACCACTAAGCCATCTCTCCAGCCCTCTGCTATGGTTTGTAAATGCTGACATTTAGCTTATCCTTTCTTACCACTGGAACACAATTCCTAAATGTCAGAAACAAGATAGACCTTGACTTGGTCATGACTCAACTAGATAGCATGATAGGTGGCATATGAAGGAAGTGCATGTTTGCACTGACATATTTATACATAATTTTCATTGAGAAAAATGTGGGAAAAGAGCTACTCAATTGTCATATTTGTCTAGGATAAATGTGTCCCTCCCATATCAAAACTGACAACTTGTGCATGGACTGCTTTATTTATCACAGGGAAGGGCATTTGTTTAAAGAAGGAACATCCATTTGGTTAGAATAAATGACTGGCACAATCTTTTCTGTACCTCTCATTTATGACTTTCCTATACAACTGTGATTTAAGAATGATAAACATCTTTATGTTTCTGATGCCTTTTCTCAACTATAAGATGTCAAATGATCAGTCTACAAAACTTAAGTCCTACGCTACATACATCTTCTTATTTTTGCATTCTCTAAGGCAGTGGTGTGTGTGTGTGTGTGTGTGTGTGTGTGTGTGTACATGTGTGTGTGTGTGTATCATGTTGTTAGTGTGTGGAAGCTTTAGGAGAACGTCAGGCATCCTCCTCTGTCACTCTTCTGCCATTTTTCCTTGAGGAGATGGAGTTAAGTCTCTCTCTGAACCCAGAGCTGCCTTTTTTTTTTTTTTTTTTTTTTTTTTTTTGTCAGATTGGCTGACTTGTAAGCTACAGAAATTATTCCTGTCTCCCCAGAACTGAGGTGACAGGTGGGTGGTCCCAGGCCCCAAATTTTATCTGGGTGCTGTAGATTGAACCCAGGCCCTTCCAGGCTCTGACAGTTGCTGAGGCACGACTCTTAGCTGGTTGACCTTCTGTATAGACCCAGAAGCAGTGCTTGTTTACCTTGAGTGTGCTCCATAGTCCTGAAGGACATCGAAGCACAAATTTTTGAACACCAACTCCAACATTTTCAGTAGATGTAAGTGTGACCTTGAAAACCTGTGCTTATGTTTCCAAGGAAACTAATGTTTCCACTGGAGAAAAAAAAATGTCTGAAAGCTATCCTGCTTGGGTAGCACACCTCAGTAAAATAGGTAGTGACAGGACAATCTGAACAGGTGCAGTGTGTTTCTGGTTGTTTGTTGCAGACAGGGTATTTATAATTGTGAAGAATGCAGGAGTAGAGTGTGTAATACATGTTTTATCCTCTCACTTTATTGTCATGTGATTTGGTACATAATGGACCATACCAAAGTATACACATAAACATAATGCTTCTTAAGATCACAATGGTAGAAACACAGTGATATAGTCTAGACATGACTGAACTCCAAAGT
The DNA here is from genome assembly GCA_036365145.1 of Orientallactaga sibirica. NCBI lineage: Eukaryota > Metazoa > Chordata > Mammalia > Rodentia > Dipodidae > Orientallactaga > Orientallactaga sibirica. The sequence continues at coordinate 29,386,071 of JAEOAD010000024.1, forward strand.
CACAATCTATGTCTAGGTTGTTGTGAATTCTGACTTTGTAATCCAGGCTTACAATTTGTAGATATTTACTATGGCATATATTAATTAGCAGACAAATGTAGCACGGGCATATTTATTGTAAAAATTTATTGTAAAAATTTGCCTAAGCATATAGTTTTTATGGACATAAGTTTTTTAAGAAATTTAAAGAAATACTATAAACGTTTCTGGGTCATATGGTTAGAGTATTTCTTATTTTACAGGATAGTTCCATAATGCCTTCCAAAATGCTTTTCACATTTACATTCTTACCATCAATGAATGAGAGATGAGGTTGCCAGGATTATTTCCCAGAATTTGTTCCTATCATCATTTGTACTTTAGTTTTTTAGCTGTTATAGTAAAAAAAAAATCATAATTTTAATCTGCAATTCCCTATTGATATGTTGAACATTTTAATGTACTTTTTACCATCTCTATACCATTTGGTTAGATGTTCAAATATTCTTTCCATTTCTGTTGAGTTTTATAGTTAAAAATGCAAAAGATATATGTGATGGACTACTGCTGTCATATATTCATATATATATATATATATATATATATATATATATATATATATATATAATTGCACACATATTATCTATATATATATATATAATGTATTACAAAAATATTATATATGATGAGTAACATGTCTGTTTAATTGAAGAGTTCATTTGATATGTTAGACAACAGTGTACTATCAGGTAAGTCTTTTACATTTTGTCCCAGTATGTGGCTTGTTTTCTCATTTTCTTGAGGGAGTCCTTCCCAGAGCAAATATTTTCAATTTGAATTCTTTCTTTCATGGTGTGTGATTTGAGTGTCTTATATGCAACACTATCACAAAGCCAAGGTCCCTACCCTATCTTCTGGGATATAATCCAGAAGTGCTATGGTTCTGCATTTTCCTTTTCAGTCTGTGGTTCACTTGGAGAGATTCTGTGTTCACATAAGAATCTGTCCCATCTTCATTTACAGATGGCTTTCTTTCCAATAGTTCAGTAATGAAGGTGTTGGTCATGGGGTCCAGTTTTAAGGCAGAGGAAGCTGCAAAGTTCACTTTAGCAATATGACCAAGGTTGACACCAACAGTGACCAGAAGAATCAATCAATCAGCTAGGCTAGGCAGAGCTATGGCAGCAGGAAAATAATTGCTAAGTGTAAAAGAAGAGATTAATAATGGTGCACACTGAGACTTTGGGGACAGTAAAGTGTTCTGTGTGATACTATCATACTGAGTGTATAACTTGTAGTTTCATTTGAGCAGATGTGTATCTCTCAAAGTGAGAGTGCATAACATTGAAAGCAGACAGTGAACTTTAATGTGAACTGTGGGTGTTGGGTGATGATGTGTGAATATTGTTTCTTCTTTTAATAAATATAAATCATAGATGGGATGTTGATGATGGAGGCAAATATACATGTGGAGAGAAATGCATGCTCTGCATAATTTTGAGGAAACCAAAATCATCCTAAAGTCAAGTCTAGAAAAACACTTGAGTGCATATTATTAGCCCCAATACAACCACCAAGGTAACAAAACATTATTATACCTAATACTCAAAGGAGGTTATAAGGAATCACAAAATATGCACAGTGAATGCAAAATAGGGAGAAATGGAATAAAATAAACTGGAAACATAGAGTACACAAAATACTCATATAAAAGTTAATATTTTATACTTGACAGGCAAATTATAAAATAGAATAGTGATTTTGAAAAGACTCATTATTTTTGGTGCAGATAATAAATTCACTTAGAATACTACACAAGTTACTAGCTTTGGGTGACACACCTGTCATTTCAGCATTCTGGCTAAAGAGGTGAGGAAGATCCCTGAAAGTTCCAAGCAAACTTTGGCTGTGCAACTGGGAGGCACATAACTGGAAATATAGAAATTAGCCCTTGATGTTATCCAAGAGCCAGCTTGCTGCCTCCAGCAGTTAAATGTGAGGAAAAGACACTGACCCTTGGAGTTGTAAATCCAAGGGTGAACCTGGTGCATCTGCCCTTGCTGCTGCTCTGATGTTCTGTGGTTGTAGCTTTGAACTCACAGGCACACATTGGTGTTTTTATTGAACAGCCAGAAAATAGTAACATGTGAATAAGGGAGCATTGTATGGACAAAGTGCAAGGGACATATGACTTTGTAATAATCCTTAAACATTTGTTAAAGGAAGGAATTTAGAGGCACGGCCTGTTGGACTCTGCTGATCCATAACACTCTTATACTCCATTCACAAATCTTAACACATTAAGGCCACCCGCTGTGTTCAGCGGATCTGCGGCAGTTCTGTGAGCAGTTGGACAATGACCATGTTGTCTGCAGTGCAGTGGTTAGCACTTCTCATGCATGCCCACTTGTCCTGGGTCAAGAGTCTAAGCAGGCTATTGAGAAAATTGTTCAAAACCCGTAGCTTAAGAGCAGTCAACACCTTTAAACATTCTTTTTAAATATTGGTCATCTGTGTTGTCCAGGCCAAAGGTGTAGCAAAGAAGAGAAAACCAAACCATATTGTTTTAATGGGGTGGATTACATGGCTGTACGATTAATCTAAAAGCAAGTTACAAGTAGGGAATTTAACAGAAAAGTATCTCATAGCATTATTCTCAGAAAGTTATTTATTAGGTTCATAAGAATTATTCTCACAGTTCTTTCCCCTAGTTTGTTCCCATATCTCATTTTTTTTTTTATTGATCAATGTCATTTTATTTTTTTGATGTTTAATACTTTTATTTTTTATCATTTTTTATTTATATTATTCTAATTTTACATTCATAATGGTGATTCCATTATCCTCCTCCCTGTCCTCCCTCTTCCAAAGGGATCCTCACCAATGGGGAATGTGGGTCATGCATTGTGGGGGTAGTCAAGAGTTATTGGGGATAGGCCAAAAGCCTTCACTGTTGGTGGGAATGTAAAATGGTTCAACCATTATGGAAAGCTATATGGAGACTCGTGAAAAGGATGACCATTGACCTGCCAACAGATCCAGCTAAACACCTTACTGGGTGTTTACCCTAAAGGCTCCAAGCCTCAGATCAGAGACATTTGCTCAACCATGTTTATAGCTGCTCAATTCATAATAGCAAAGAGTTGGAATCAACCCAGATGTCCAACATTAGATGAATGGCTAACAAAGATGTGGTATATCTATACTATGGAATTTTACGTGGCAGAAAGGAAAGATGAAATAATGAAATTCGAAAAAAAATGGTCAAACATGGAACAGATCATCATCAGTGAGCTCACCCAATCACCAAAAGATAATTGTCGCATAGTCTCATTTATCTGTCGCTCCTAACCTGAATCTGCCTGAGATGCTGTCAAACATAATAAGCACTCTGAGGACCAGAAAATAGGGAGGGTGGGATGGGGGAGGGTAAGGATGGGAGGGAGTGAGAGGGTGGGAGGGAGACAAGGGTGGAGGATACAAATAGGGACCCATATTTCATTCTTATAGTTCATTCCCACAGTTTGTTTTTATAGTTCATTTCCACAGTGGTCCAATTTAGGCTACATAACAAGACACACACAGACACACACATACAAGTACATACATACACACAAAAGAAACAAGTTAGATAAAAGGCAAATAACTAAGAAAATAGTGAAATTATTTAGAAATAGAACCATTAAGCAAGTTGATGGAGGTACTTACTATCAGATCAAGGACATTCCACAGAAAAATTTTGTTTATAAAATCTTATTCATCAAAACAACAAAATAGTCAGTTCATCCTGAGTATCTCATATTTGCAATCATGTTGATAGATAAACAATACTATTTACACTTCGGACAATCAAATATGAAAGTACATAGAAGTGTCACTAACTGACCTTCAACAAGAAAAGGTCAATGTGACAATTACAGCTTGAAATTTCAGTACAAAAATAGCAGTAATTGATGGAATGAATTGAATACACATATGATCAATAACGATATACAGATCTGTTTAGAAGTTGAATCTACAATATAACAAAAAGTACAATAAAAACATAAAAATGTATATAATCCTACTTATTTAGATAGAACTTACTCTGGGCCATAAAATAAATATAATTTTCTTTCAGTATAAATAATTGCTGGTTATATTGTAATTAAGTTAAAAATTAATAACAATACAAAATATTTGAAATATTTGGAAGCAAAATATCACATTTCTAAATAATAAGGTGTTCAAAGCAATGAAAAGAGAAACATATAGAATATTTATCAGAATGAAAATGAAAACAATATTTTAAGAATGTAGGAAGATGATAACATAGTAGGAGTATTTGAGAGATAACTTATGTATAATGTTGAATGCCTATTTAAAAATGTTTGATGATGTAATAGACTTCAATACCCACTGCAAGAAAGTGAAAGAATGGAAAAAAGGATGTCAGAATAGAAATAGGTGGAATATAAATAAACAGAAAATCTATGAAACTAAAATTTGGATCACTGAGAAGATGAATAAAAAGCATTACATATACCAGATAGGAACTTAGAAAAAAGAAAGAGCAAGGATAAAAGCCACAGGTATGAGGGAATAATAGTAAAGAATTTTGATTATTAAACATCTCTCCTTAAGAAAAATTTTAATCCATGTGAAACCATAACAATTCAGTAAAATCTTTAAAAAAGAACACAGTTAGGGGCTGGAGAGATGGCTTAGCGGTTAAGGTGCCTGCCTCCTAAGCCAAAGAACCTGGTTCCAATCTCCAGGTCCCACATTTAGCCAGATGCCAAGTGATGCAAGGGTGCAATGCTGCACTTGCCCACAAGGGGGCGCACACATCTGGATTTCACAGCAGCTGAGAGACTGCTGGTGCACCCATCTCTATCTGTTTCCCTCTCCCTCTCTCTCTGTCACTCTCTCCAAAAATAAATAAAGTAAAAAAAAAAAAAAATGAACACAGTAACTCATTCAATTCTGTTTGGTTTTCATTGCTGTAACATTACTAGAAGATAAAGACATCACACAAGAAAAATAAAACAGACAATAAAGTAGAAGCGGGAATAGTGAAGAAGTTCAGCCAAAATGGGCAGGCAGAGGTCAAGAAAGTAATAGGAGCGAATTATGATCAAAATACATTTTGGATAGGTAGATAGATAGATAGATAGATAGATAGATAGATAGATAGATAGATAGATAGATAGGCAGGCAGATAGATAGCTGTGTGTGTTATGTAAAATAATCAATTTCTTAGCAAATTTAATCTGACCATCTACATAGCTATGTATTTCCACCTGTCTACATTAACACTTCTAACTTCAAGTATGTGAATACAAGTTTAAACATTTGAAATTAAATCACTGTTAACAAAGGAAAGAGCAAGCAACAAAATGTATCCATAATTGACATGAAACAGTAAAGGTATCTTTATCTTTAGAAGCCAAGATCATTTACATAGAATGTCTACAGCATCCATGCAAACCTGGAACTAATGAATTAATTCAGCAAGGTTAAGATTAGTAATAAAATAACAATAGAGGAAAATCATCACATTCATACACTAGCAATGAAAAATTAATATTTAGACAAAACATTTTTGTAGTATCAAATTGTGAATTATTCATGGATAGTAAAAAATCAGTATGATGATGTGAAGAATTATAGAACCTGTAAATAAATAAAAGTATACTTTGATCATAAAGCCACAACTTAATACTGTTAAGTGGAAATGTTCCTGTAATTTATTTCAGACAACTTTAACAGATATGTAAGAATATCTTCAGATGGCAAGTACTCACAGGAACTATGCACATGAAAAAAATTCAAAGTCCCATTGATTACTTGGAAACGAAAACTAAAAATACAGGTCTCCTGTCTACATGCCAGAAAGGCTACACATAAAAAACACTGACTCCACCAAACTTTGTCAAGCATGTAGAACAGCTGAGATTCTCAGCTGTTGAGAATGTGAAATGGGACAATCATTTTGGAACTCAGCTATATGTTTTCCCACACTTAGAAGAAAGGCCTGCCAAAGTCACCATGGCTAACGGTGATCCCAAGAAACAACATGACATGATGTTTGAGAGTGCCTTCTTTTGCACAATGCAGAAGATAATTTAAGAACAAAATCTCACAGACTCCTGCCCATCTTGTAGCATTTTCCAACACAGTGCTCTGAGACAGAAGACCATGTCTGGAAGAAGTCAAATTTGATTAACTGGAAAGACGGATAAAGGAGACTATGGTGAAGAGATGAAGGCTTATGGATAAACCAAGGGAGACAGTGATAATAATATCAATAATAACACCCAAAGGCCAAAATCCATAAAATTTCTACTGGGGAGATGTCAAAAAACAGTAAGGCATGAATGAGCTTATGTGCATTTTTCTTTGAATCATTTCCGTTTTTTAAAAGTATGGCAACAGGGGTTGGAGAGATGGCTTAGCCAAAGGACGCCAGTTTGATTCCCCAGGATCCACATAAGCCAGGTGGACAAGAAGGCACATGCATCTGGAGTTTGTTTGCAGTGGCTGGAAGCCCTGGCAAGCACATTCTCTCTTGTTCTCTCTCTCTCTCTCACACACTCTTTCTCTACTTCTTTCTCTCTCAAATAAATAAATAAATAAATAAATAAATAAATAAATAAATAAATAAATAAAAATATACTTAAAACAAAGAAGTATTCTGAGTGAGCTAACTAGCACTGACAAATGGACTGGATGGTCTATCAAGTCCCAAAACATGCAGCAGTGACACACCACCTCCAGCAAGGTCTAACCTCACTAAAAGGACCACTACTTTTCCAAACGGCCCCCAGCTTGGGACCAGGTATTCAAAACACATGAGCCTACAGTGGACATTTCATTAAAATCCAAACTATTGCACAACATAGAATGCACACATCATCAACCTCAGGCCTCCATGAGGAACTATAAGCTTTCTGGTCATCTCCCAGGTTCCTTAGTTCTTCCTCTGGGAGCCATTTCTTCTGGGTGAGACAAGATTCTCTTACCTACTACTACATACTACATTTCTGCTATGTGAGCAATCTTTACTATGAACTTTATATTAAAGTATAAATTTATATAGAATGTAACCTTCTGTCTGTCTAAACAGGAACAGAAAATGTCATCTATGTGTGTCCCCAGTATGAAGCATGATACCCTGACATTTGTAGGTTTCTATATTTCTGAAGACTTGCTTCAAAAAGATCATTGTTGTCATTTTAAAAATGAAAACAGCTGGGCTGCAGAGATGGCTTAGTAGTTACAGCACTTGCCTGTGAAGCTTAAGGACCCATGTATAATCTCTCTACAGATCCCATGTAAGCCAGATGCACAAAACGTGAGGCAAGCGCAAGGTTGCACATTTCCACTAGGTGACCCAAGCATTTGGAGACTAATTGCCATAGCAAGAAGCCCTGGAGTCCCAATTCTCTCTCTTTGTCTCTCTCATTTCTTCTGTCTTTCTCTCTCCAAAAAAATTTTTTAATGAGAAAAAAGCTGGCTGAATAATAAATAACATCTTAAATCATGTCATTTTTCTAGGAACTCAAAGAGATTTAAAGGAATGAAACTCAATGAAGGAAAGGTCCATGTTGATTTTCATTCTTGCCTTGATCCTGTACTTGCCCTAATGTGATATGGGCACCTTCTTAGTAACAGCATATTTTCATTAAACCAAGTTCCAAATAAAATAAAATCACTGAATGCTCACACTCTTTTTTATAAGCTATTCTTATTATTTCTATATTATCAGTTTACATGCTATAGAGGAAAATGAGCTTAAAATCAATAGCTAATGCAAAGCGTGCAAACATGAACACTGTAAATCTCAAGTTTGCAGAGTAAAAATGTTTGGTCTACAGTTGACCTTGTAGGTTGCATTGAATCTGAATCATATTTTAAAGGCAAGCATCAAGTTGACACTTTTGCTCCTATGAAAAATTGTAATTCTCTTTTGAAATGCAGATATAGAACAAGTTTTTCATATAAGCTATGATTTGGAATGCATATAACAAAGAGAAGCATGTTTCATAAATCCTGCAATAAAATGGGAATCTGTGAATCAGCAACCCTTAATCTCTTGCATATTTTAACAGCTAAGCACACATTTTCTGGTAAAGGGAATCAATAGAAAAGCATCCTAAAAATAAAAAAAAAAAAAAAAGAAATACAACTAAAAGACGGAAAAGTCTGAGTTAGGAATATGGTGAGACACATCTCAATTGTGTTGTTAGCTAGTTAAACCCTTGAAAACTGGGCAGAGAACTGGGCACAGAGCTCAGCTGGTAACATGCCTGCCTCCTCAGCATGAAGATCTGAGTTTAATCCCTAGTAACCATGTAAATGCCAGGTGTGGTAGCGTATACTTGTCAACCAAATTTTGGCCAGGTAGGGACAAGATCTTTAGGTTTGCTAACCAATGTCTAGCCAAGTTGATAAGTTCTCCAGGCTAATGACAGACTGTCACCAAAGAGGCTGGCCATGTTCCTAAGGATGAGACCCAATGTGGTGCTCAGTGTTCCAAATGCATTCAACAAACATATGTGTACATAAACCTCAACAGACAAATGCACATACAGAAATAATTTGGCAAGAAGCTGATATGATTATGATATATTTTGATGTACTTTGATGCATATTATTGTGTCAAAAGGCAACAAGGTTGGAAAGATGGCTTAGTGGTAAAGGTGCTTGCATGCAAAGCCTAAGAAGGCATATTCTATCTCTCTCCAGTTCCCACATAAGCCAGATGCATCAAGGTGAGGTAAGTTCAAGGTTGCACATGCCCACTAACATGGCACAAACATCTGGAGTTCGATTGCAGTGACTGAGACTCTGGTGCACTGATTATCTCTCTCTATCTCTCTCTCTTTTTTAAATTTTCATTTTTCATTGACAACTTCTATTCTTACAGACTATAAACCATGATATTTCCTTCCTTTCCCCCTTTCCCCTTCAGAACACCACTCTCCATCATATCCCCTCCCTCTCTCCATTAGTCTCTCTTTTAAATTGATGTCATAATCTTTTTCTCCTATTATGAGGTTCTTGTGAAGGTATTGCTAGGCACTGTGAGGTCATGGATATCGAGGCCAATTTCTATCTGGACAGTTGCATTATAAGGAGTGGAACCCTTCCTTTGGTTCTTAAATTCCTTCTGCTACCTCTTCTACAATGTACCCTGAGCCTTGGAGGGTGTGACAGAGATGTTTTAGTGCTGGACACTCCTCCGTCCCTTCTTTTTGCCTTTTGGATAATCCCAGTGGTCATCACCATCTGAAAAGAGAAGCTTCTCTAACCAGAAGTGAGAGTAGCATTAATATATGAATATGAACATTAAGTGTAGTGCTTTCAGGGCAGTTTCGTTAATTTAGCCAAAGAAGAGCAGGCTTTATACCCCTAAGGCTCATGACCTCACCTGCAATAGTCCTTTGATTAGGTTTTTTTAGTACCAGGCATGTATTCCCTCTTGTAGAGCAAGCCTTCAGTCCAATTAGAGAACAGTTGGTTTCCCCCAGAGCAGACATACCACTATTGCACCCGTTCGGTCATTTGGCCCATCTGGCCAAACTTGAGGTTTCCAATGTTGTCTATTTTCATCACTGATGACTTCTGTCTCTCATAGGGCTAACATGCAGTGCAGCTTTTTCCAGTTTTCAGTTAGTTGGTATATAGGGAGAAAGTTTTCTGCTAAGCACTAGCTTGATTTCTTAGTGACCTTGCCACTCAGGCAAGTGAAGTCTTAAGCAATAGGGTCTTACCATCTGTATCTCAAGGGAAACCAAGGGCCTTGGCAATAACCTATAATGTTTTGGAGGCAACAGACACCACCCTGGCCAACAACTCACTGGAAGGTATCCATTCCCTGGCACTGAACATTTTACAGTAACAATCTATGGCTTCTGGATGTGCCATTATTTAGAAAAGTAGTTTTTCTTATTGCTGATTTGCAGTTTAATCCCATTGTGGTCAAAGAGAGTACAAGGGATTATTTCAATTTTCCTATATTTTTAAGATTTGATTTGTATCCTAATATATGGTCCATTTTAGAGAATGGTCCATGTGTTGCTGAGAAAAATGTGCATTCTGCAGCATTTGGATGGAATTTTCTGTATATATCTGTTAGGTCCATTTGTTCCATGACAAAATTTAACCCAGATGTCTCTCTGTATATATATTTTTTTCTGAGATGACCAAGCAATTGATGAGAGTGGGGTATTGAAGTCACCCACTACAACTGTGTTTGCTGTTTTCTCTGACCTGAACTCTAATAATGTTTGTTTGATGAAATTGGGACCCCCCATATTAGGAGAATATATGTTTAGGATTGTAATGTCCTCCTATACTCCTGCACTTTTCAGAAGAAACATGTATTTTGCTGTGGTTTTGCTTAAATCCCTCCCTGGGCTGGTTTGGCATGGCTCCTATGCCACCATCTTACCCAGAAGTTGATCTACCTTTTATCTCTCTATCTCTTGCTCTCATTTCACTCTCTCTAAAAAAAAAAAAAAAGGGCAGAAAAATCAACACCACTTTTTTTTATATTCTAGGGCATACCAATTTTTGATTCATTTGTGCAATTACTAGACATATAGGAAGTTTCAATATGTCACAGAGAAAGATGTGGGATATAGAAATTAATTGATGTATGCATATTTATGTGATGAATTGGAAAGGTCTACAAGGTAAATGGCAGGAAACATAATAATGCTACACACTTCATGAGTACCCATTGTATCAGGCTACTTTGGCTAATTGAGGATGTGGTCAGTGAGAAAATCACCTGCTGACAGGAAACTGAAATCTGCACAATCAGCATGTTAGAACATAGGATAGGCATGCAAGTTCTGTTACCTCTTTCTGTATAATATGGGAATAATGACAATACCTGCTTTATAGGATTATATGAAGATTGATTCAGGAACTTATGAAATACTTGCAACAGAGGTATGGAGCATACAGCACTGGGTTTTAATATTTTCAAAAATCACTCTATTTAAATAAAGTAAAAGCAGGGATTGAGAGAAGGGGTAGCAATTAAGACACTTGCCTACAAAGCCAAAGACCTCAGAATTGATTACTCAGAACCCATATCAGGCAGATGCACAGGGTGGTGCATGTGTCTGTAGTTTGTTTGAAGTGGCTGGATGGCCTGGTATGTCCATTTTCTCTCTATATATCTTTATCTCTCTCTCTCTCCCCCTCTTTCTGCTTCCTTATCTCTCTCTAATAATAAATAAATTAAACTAAATATTATTTTAAAAAATAAAACAGAAAATTGCAGTTTAAAAACTAGGGCTGGAGAATGGAAATTGCTATTCTCCAAGACCCAGTTTAAAATCGGTTATGCCTAGATCAAATTAATAAATGAATAAAAATAAAATATTTTTAAAAAATTTAAAAAAAAAATCTATCCTAGACCAAACAATTACCAAAAGTTACAAGGGGGCATGGGAAAAGTTAAGGAGTAGTCCATTTTCCACGTCTAGACTATGGTTTTAGAGGTGCTTCTGATGGGATGCCCTGCTGCAAGGGCCATTAAATGAGGACCTGAAAATGGAGCAAGTCTTAAGTTTTTTTTTTTTTTTCATTCTTAATTTCTAGTAGTCTGATTTTAGCATTTAATAGAGTATTTCATTCACAGGTTCAAACTTTTGGAAATTTTAACAAGTCTTTAATAGCTCATATTAGTGTCTCAACAGTATTTAAAAATTATTTTAGAATACCACTATCAAACATTAACTTCAGGGAAATTAATTAAATAATTAATTAAATTAATTTCAGGGAAAGCTAGTACAAGGATAAGAGTGTCATACTACCTTTTATCAAGTTCAATGCTAAGGGTTTTTCATACTTAATTTAATATTCTTGCAAATCATATGAGTTATCATATCAAATCGGTACCTGATCCTCAGTTTCCCTGATGCAATACATACCATACTTGGGCTGGAAATGGAGTCATCCAAATTCAGACTACAATGATCACAAACAGATGATGGAGAATTCCTATTTAGGGTGAAATATCACTTCCATGAAGTTGACAATCACCCTGAGATTACTGAGAATGTGTCTAGAATATGTTGTTTGGCCTTACAAAGACAGTTCTAGGAGTGGTTGCAGGAAGAGTCTGGGAGCCTTAGTCAGAGTCCTTGTCTTTAATCAGTTGGATAAAGCACAGTATTGACAGACAGAGGAGATCCTAAATGTTGAATATGATATAATTGGCCAGATGGAAATGGATGAAGAAATTGAAGTAGCTGGAGAGAGAAAGCAGTAGATTTGAGGACACAGACCAGCAAATCTTCAAAGAACATAAATGTATCCACAGCAAAGTAAGAGGAGGAAACAATCAATGAGAAATGCCAGCAATTTCTCTTACTGAGGGATTATATGACCAGAGAGTCTGTCAGCCCAAATTCAATTGAAAGACATAAAAATGATAAAGAAAAAAAGCAGGGATATTTATCAAGATAATACGGCATAATGAATTTATATTTCCTTTCAAGTTTTAAGGAGAAACATGCCTTCATTTTTAAAAACTTGGAAAGAAATATTCATGAAGCTATATCTATCAAGTGAATTTTTATAAAACTGAGGGATTTAACATTAAAGTAGTACTATTTTAATCATACACCAAGCAATTAAATCCTATAAAATGTTAATAATATTGAAGACAACTTAAAACGTTTATGAAAAAAATAGTCATTTGTCACATAGTTACAGCTTTCAAATCAATTTCTTTATCACAATTTTACATAAAGCACTTCTTATTTTTGTTTATCCATTGGAATAAATAAATAAATTGATTTAGTTTTAGGAAAAATACATGGTCATAAAAGCCAGTATTTTAAAAAAGCCCAATACAATAAATTTATGTGCATTTAACATAATACTATATTAGTATTTTCCTTAGTACTGTGCTCTAAATCAGTACTAAATTTTGTAGATTTTATTTGATCAGTGATAAGCTTTCCAATATTTTTTTTTATACTTCAGGCAGTAGCCATCTTCTAGTTATAATTTAAAATAAATGCTTAAAAAACTATTTTAATAGAAGGTTATAACATTAACAAAGATAAATAGGATACATTTTATAATTTTAATTTTAACTAAAAGGGGAGCTATTCTTCATCTTAAGATAAATTGAAGTATTTGCATTCCAAATTCAGAAATTTGCATTTAATGCTCCTTGCTAAATTATAAAACATCCTCATAAGTGTTGAAATTAAGTGATTTTTGGACATTTTAGACAAGATAACTCCTTCACATAGCATGTCCTATGTACCTCACAATGCTTACCAATTCTGAATCATGCTCAAATCTGCATGCCCATGCCACTCTGTCACTTGAGCATTCTAGAAAGTTCCAAAGCTCAGTAAGGAGTGGAATAGAACCTAGAGAATGAAGAGGGAAGATATCTATCAAACACTGGTGATAAACACCTTCTATCAGGACCATTCCTCTTCATAATAATCTTTTGCTCGATATGCTACAAGGGTCTTGTATTCACAGGAAATTGTAATTGGCTCCCAAAATTGCTTTCTACTGTGATTTTCTTTATGGAAGAGATATTATGCAAATTCAACAGAAGAAGGGTCAGTACTGGACAACCAAGAGAAATATTTCTGGTCTAATCTGAATTAATTTTTAAAAATCTAATATTACAACCAAGTGTTCATAGTAAGAAAATGGTTACTATGCATAACTATGAAAAAAAATTCATAGAAAGCCAACCAGTGACCAAATAAAAATCTCAAAACATGCCAACTTACAAGAAAAAGAATAATACAGAATTTTAGTGCCTATATAATTACATTTGTACTAATGTATACAATGAATTTACATTGAAAAAATGTAACTATGAAAAAGAATGCTTACTTTGCCTTTTTTCCTTAGTGTAAGCTCGTTACCTAAGATTTTATAATATTGCTTTTATATTTGTCATATTACCAAAAAACCCACAATTCTGCTAAGTAATGCTTATGATGTCTGAAAAATAGAAAGTGGCAAACTCCTTTTATTTGTTAACCTAATAACTATTAAATAAAATGAATATTTTTTCCAGAGAAAGTCCAAAGTGTATGTAGTTTTCCAAAGTGTCTTCCATAGACACATATGTTTTGACCACATATATACGTATATGCCCACAAAAATCATTTCAATATATATTTAATTTAGCATATTCAAAGTACTAAATTTATTGTTTCAAACTAATTTTCAGTCAAAACTTCTGGTCTGTACTAATCCATATGCCTTTTTATAGCTAATGGGAAAGACCAAGAGACCCTTAGACTAATACAGTATGTGAATTATAGTTTCTGAAAAGTAGCTATGCCTATTTCCAACATCATACTTTTTTTTTTATTTTTTTTATTTTTTTTTTTTTTGGTTTTTCGAGGTAGGGTTTCACTCTGGTCCAGGCTGACCTGGAATTCACTATGTAGTCTCAGGGTGGCCTTGAACTCATGGCAATCCTCCTACCTCTGCCTCCCAAGTGCTAGGATTAAAGGCGTGCGCCACCACGCCCAGCCAACAACATCATACATTTTGATTGGCAAGTAGAACGGCTGTGATTATGGAAAGATGGAATGAGCAGATTCAGAGCCAAATTATCTTTGGCTATCTTTAGCACCCTTAATAGCCATCTATTGCCCACCTCTGTGTCTGACCTAACATCCTGTGACTGACTATCTGGCAATCAGGTGAACACTTTCTGGAATGTACTAACTGACCTCTGGCTCCCACAAAACAAATATCATTGAGGGATGGAGTGATTGTTTGGTGGTTAAGGTGCTTGCCTATAAACCCGAAAGACATAGGTTTGACTCCCTACTACCAATGTAAAGCTGGATGCACAGTGTGGCACATGCATCTGGGGTTCCTTTGCAGCCCCTGGAGGCCCTGATATACCCATTATCTCTGTCTTCTCTCTATCTCTCTATGCTTGCTAATAAATAAAATAAATAAAAACAGCAACTGAACTGTATAGTAAACTTTCCCACTTTGCTAGAAATCACCTACATAATGTTGCCACAATGCATTAGAAAGTGACTTAGTTTATGACCATCTTTTCATTTGTAACTATAAAAACTGCATGGAAATGTCATCATGTTGGAACAAGGAATTTGAAGTAACTTAAATCTTTGTTCATAGGCCATGACCATTCATATTTGGCTTCAGAATAAACCACCTCTTCTTATTCTTTTTGAGGTAGGAGAGGGTGTCTTGCATTAAAAAAAAAAAAATCTCTACTGTATTTCTACATACGTGGACTTTCTTCATCATAGAACTTGGTTAACTCAACTCACTTTCTATATCAAGTACACATCACACCATACCAAGCCCAGTGCCAATGATGGAAATTATGATGTTTCTATGTAGGTTCATTAGTTGTAACAAAGTACCACTTTGGTGAAGAATGTTGCTATGGGAAGAGCCTAGGCATGTGGGAAGACAGGAAATATATTCAAAGCTGCTGTATTTCCCTCTAAATTTTGCTGTAAACCTAAAGCCTAAAATTGTCTTTAGAACACGTGCCTGAATGTCATACTGCATCTGATATCGATATTATAATTCCAAATCTCTCCAGGCAAGATGAAGATAACTTAGTACAGTAATCCCCTTGCTGGCAAAAAAACAAATGCTATCACTTCAAACAGCTATGAATATACCCACATTTAGTCTCCATTTTTACTCACATGAAAAAGTTTAAAAGTATATATAGTATGTAATAGAGTTTCCATTTCTCATATTATCTTTAGTTGCAATCACTATAGCTCTGTGCAGTCTTGATAAGCTTGATTTCCCAGTAACAGCATTCTGGAGTCCTGTGACCTCTGGTGCAGCTTCTCCTTGGTTTAAACCCTTGTTTCTGATCTTTGATAATATGAAATGCTCTATCTAGGAACTATTTCATCTTTTATATACTATAGCTATTAACATTTTTTAAATTCTCCATATGCTATCCATAATTGATGTAGATCTTTATTCTAATATATTAATGAATATATGTTATAAAATACAGTTTTAAAATCTACTTTTATATCTTGTGTTCACATAGCAGATTTGGCAGGCCTATTAAAATTCACTTTCATCTTTCATGCTTATTAATTAAGTTAGTATGGGTCTGGGGCTCAGTGTAAAAGCACGAGGATCTGAGAGGGCCTGAGTTCACTCCCTAGCACCAACACTATACCACACACACACATTCTCTCTCTCTCTCTCCAAAAATGTTATCCATAAGAAAAAGCTCATAACTTTCAAATTCTAAACTTTAAATACTAAATGAGACCTTTCCCAAGTCTACTTTCCCAAAATGACATTTGGTTCATGAGGTGCATTCTGTATAAAGACTTTTCTAAGCATAGCAAGTGAAAATGCCAATATTCAAAATTACCCAGGTACATATGATTAAAATATGATTTCTTTTTTGTAGACTATTTATGAATTTATCCATAAGGAATTTGGCCTCCTTTCATAAGTCCAAGTAGAGAGACACCACCAAACAGCCAGCACCACCAAGCACAGCCACAGCTCAAAACCACCTCTGCATACCTCTAGGCTAGAACTCAGACCTGCCCCCAATGACACACTCCCACCCTTGAGCAGGAGTCTGATAGGTCCTGAAGTTATAAACTTAATTTTAATAAGACACCTAAATGTATGGGGGGGGCATACATTCAAACTAACGCAACAGATATGTTATTTTTATCTGTTTCTTACACTACTATGGTAGATAATGCTAAATGTGTTTATAATCCTGAAAATTTTCTATCAATCTTAAAATATATTAAACTTTTGTACTCACTTTTAATACTGAAAATCACTGCATTACTTAAATATTTTTCATGAAAAATGAAAATTTACTTTACATACTGTGGGTGTTTGATTCAGGTATCCCTCATAAACATATGTGTTATGACAGGTAGGTTCCCAGCTGATGGAGACTTGGGAATTAACACCTTCTGGAGGCAGTGTATTGTTGGGGCAAGCTTATGGGTATTATGGTCAGTGTCCCCTTGCCAGTGTTTGGCACACTCTCCTGTTGGCCAGAGCCTGATATCCACCCTCTGTTTATAACCGTCATTTTCCCCTGTCATCTAGGAATTTCCCTCACATCTGTAAGCCAATATAAACCCTTTTCTTTTTCCCAAAAGCTGCTTTTGGTTGGATGATTTCTGCCAGCATGTGAACCTGACTATAACACATACATAATTTAAAAAAGCAAAAAAAAAAAAAAAAAAAAAAGACATTTGATACTTATAGTATTGTGTTCATTCTTTCCCTTTCATCTTAAATTACCACAAATTTCTTATTATAAACACATAGAAATTTAAGGTTAAATGCAGCAATGAGCAATATTTTCACTCCATCAATTTTTTAGCATATTAACAAAGATTTATTTACTGATTATATTGGGAGAATCTACAAAGTAAATGAAATGCCCCTTAAGATTCCTGTTGAAGGTTTGTTCCCCAGCAGGAGGTGATATTGAGAGGTAATTGGATTACAGGGGTCTTGTATCATCAGTGATTAATTTCACAGAATAAGGTATTGGAGTTATGCCTGTGAAGGGCTTAGTATCTCTTTTTTTTAATATATTTTATTTATTTATTTATTTATTTATTTATTTATTTATTTATTTGAGAGAGAGAAAGAGGCAGAGAGAGAAAGAAAGATAAAGAAAGACAGACAGAAAGAAAGAAAGAAAGAAAGAAAGAAAGAAAGAAAGAAAAAGAAAGAAAAAGAAAGAAAGAAAGAAAGAAAGAAAGAAAGAAGAAAGAAAGAAAGAAAGAAAGAAAGAAAGAAAGAAAGAAAGAAAGAAAGAAAGAAAGAAAGAAAGAGAGTGGGCATGCCAGGGCTTCCAGCCACTGCAAATGAACTCTAGATGTGTGCACACCCTTGTGCATCTAGCTTACGTGGGTCCTGGGGAATCGAATCTGGGTCCTTTGGCTTTGTAGGCAAATGCCTTAACCGTTAAACCACCTCCCCAGCCCCAGGGCTTAGTATCTCTTATGCCCTGTACTTTTCTGTCTCTCTGAATTTTGACTGGCGTGAGGTGAGCAGCAGCCCCACCATGCAAATCCACCATCATTCTAGCTCATCTCAAGCTTAAAAGCAATGCAGCCTACAGCCTTTCAACTGAAGTCTCTCAAACCAGGAACCAAGACTCACCTTTTCTCCTTTAATTTAGTGTTCTGAGAAACTTTGTAACAGTGACAGAAATCAGACTGACATGTAAAATTAGCATTTGATAAACAGAGTGAGGAAATCTCATGAGGAAAACACTTAAATAAAATAAAATACTTTTGTATATGTTTGAGAGATAGAGAGAGGCAGTGTGGGTATGGGAGTGCTAGCGCCTCTTGCCACTACAAATGAACTCCACGTGCATGCATCATTGTGCACGGGACTTTTTGTGGGTACTGTGAAATCAATTCTTGCTTTGAGGCTTTCCAAGCAAGCACCTTTAACCACTGAGAAATCTCTCTAGCCCCAGAAAACACTTACTTAAACCTATGTGAGCTCTGTGTGCTTTTGATTGTGTCTATTATGTGAAATAAAACATTAAAATGCATATTAATACAATGGCCAATCCTAGTGATGTGGCTCATTTTGTAGAGTGGTTAGCTAACATTCATAAGGCCCTGGATACAGTCCCCACTACCATATATATAGCACATGATGTCATACCCCTAGAATGCCAACAATTGGGAGGTGGAGACAAGAGGATCATAAGTTCAAGGTCATCCTCGGATACATAGCGAGTTTTCAACCAACCTGGGCTTCATGAGACCCTATAAAAATTAAATAACATGATTATGAAATTCTTGACATATGTTAACAATAACTACTGGGACATAGTTAGCAACTGAGGGCCAAGCAACGGAGCGAAGTGAAACTTCATTTTCAGTGATGTATCATCTGTCATGGAAAGTATAGGTCACCAGTAACAGAGGCCATAGTAGAAAAGAAAAGTGCTGCTGAGATTTCATTGATGAATTTTCTGTCATAGGAAGTTTAAGCTATTGTTTTCCCAACACCTCAAGTAGGAAAATAAATACCTTCTGGACAAATAAAGTTTCTTTTGGCCATGACAATTTAGTGTCGGCTGTGGCAGATGACATTGGTGATTTTTCATCCTTTCCAAGATTACCTGATCTGCTGTCCTTGTGTGCTTCAATGACTCCTAAACCAGCTCCTCAGGTGTTTACCTGGAGGCTGTGGGAAAACTGAGATGTCCTCCCAAATCTGAAGAAATTCGATTTAGTAAAGTTGATTATAAGCTATTATACCTCAACTGTGTTTTTCCCTGGTTCTTTCCCATTAAAGGAGTGATGGCTCTGTGGGAAACCGATGTGCAGTGGCAAAACAAAAACAGCATAAACAGTAAAATTAATTCATTACCTGTGAAGTCATCTTAAACCTAAATAAATAAAATTTCAAAGGATCTTCAGAAAAGAAAGATGAAGTAAAAAACCATAACTGGTACCATGTTATATATTTGACAAAAGTAATTTCTGTTTCTTGAATATGTTAGATATTTTCCTGATTTTTCTTTGCCTAAACCAATTTTTTCATTAAAAGTCTAAAAGATCTCTCTCACATTTTCCTCAGATCTATTTTGCTCATATTCTCCCAGAGAGACCTATCCCAACATGCTTGCTTCATCCAATTCCTCACCTTATGTTGCTTTTTCTTTTTCCAGTGCCCTTTCTTTTCATGCAAACTGAGTCTGGCTTGCAGAGTGATTGTAAGTTCTACATGGACAGATATTCAATAAATAGCTGAGAAATTAATGAGTAAAGCAATGAATAATTGATAATTCTGAAAATATTTATTTAGTATTTAATGTATTCCAGGTCCTGCTCAGAAATATAGAAATATAGATATTAGGTAAATTATTATGAATGTGATCAATAAGTAACAACAATTATGGGAGAAAATTAAGAGATCATAATAAAATATCAGAAGCTTTGAGAAGGTAGATGATCAAATTCAGTTAAAATTTGGTTCAGACAGAATAGCATAAATGTCCCTAAATGGTAAAAGGCAAGCTTTCTGTTTGCGGAAATTCTACAGGCCTAGTTGTTTTCTGAACTAATATAATTTTCATACTATATTCAATATTGGCATGCTCAGAAATCTGTCTGCCTTCATTTTGCATCATATCCTTCCAAACAAAAACGGAGTCATTTTGTTGGTTTGAAGAAGTAAAGACAACGTAATATAGATATATTAATGTAGATATATAAATGACTATTAAATTGGCACAAATCGCTACGGTAAATTACTTGTTTTATATACAAGTGGAGACAGAATAAGATCTACTGCATCCTTTAACGTGACATAATTTATTTACTAACAACTGGCTATTAAACCAAACATAATTAAATATAGTGTAAAACTTAGGGCTAATGAGACAGCTTAGGTGGTAATGTGCTTGCCTCATAAGTATGAGGACTTCCATTTGATCCCCAGTGGACACATTAATGCTGGGCATGGAGGCATTCACTTGTCATCCCAGCACTAGAGAGGTAAATGCAGGCAGATCCTTGGAGCTTACTGACCACCTAGGTTAGCTTCACGGCTAAGTGCCAGGCTAATGACAGACCCTGTTTTTAAAAAAAATGATGGACAGTGTTACTGAGGCTAACACTCAAGTTGGTTCTGGCCTTCACATGTGTGCATAAAAACGTGTGTCCACCTCCACACACAACAACATCCATACAAATATGTACATCATACACACGTATACACATTTATAAAAGTGTAAAAATTATCAGGGGAGATGTTTAAAGATGTATGAGTATCTGGGTTCAAACACAAGCATGGGGGACTGAGTTCAAGCCACAGTGAGCATGTTGAAACCTGGATATAGCTGTGTATCCCTGTAGTCCCGGAGCTGAGGGGAGCAAGAGATAGCCAGGCTAACCAAAAAATAGTGAGTTCCAGATTCAGGGTAAGCATCTAACTCAGGGACATAAGACAAAAAAAGCAACAGAGGAAGAAAACTTGCACTGTCATCAGCATCACTGATATGAAGCACCAACATCTGCACACACACACACACACACACACACACACACACACACGATGTACTATCCCCCATAAGCATATAGCACACATCATATACACACAAACACATACACACAAGCATGCACCACACACCTCGTATATATACAGAAACTAAATAATATTGGCTATCAATTATCCCAACTTAGAATAAAAGTTTTGCTCCTATCCTCCTATTTCTAAAGTTTGCTACCTCTGAGAAAGTAATACGTGGGGAAAAGCATCCTGGTTGACTATTTGGATTCCTGTCAGATGTTTACTCCTGTTTACATCTCTCTCTCTCTTCCTTGATGGAATGAAGCAAAGGGTAAGAAAGTGAAAATTGCCTGGGTGGAAGAGGCAGGCATTATCAGGTCTCCTGGGTGTTCTGCAATGTGGGAGTCAAGGCAAGACAACGTGTGAATTCATACCAGGCAGCTCTCTGAGTCTCTGTCTCAGCTCAGCCCATCTCACACTCATAGATAATTTGCTTTTGATGAATATTAGAACTGTCTTTCTAAAAAAGTCTACAGGATGGATCTGAGTGTGTGTGTGTGTGTGTGTGTGTGTGTGTGTGTGATTATTCAGCTAATAGACTGGTAGGGACTGTTCTCTGTAGGTTGTGAAGGAATATTCTGATGGAGATGTCAATATTTGATAATAGAAAGATGAGAGAACAAGATGTACAGAAATGGTATTTTTGCGTCAGGTCAGCAGCTCTAAGCCTGAACAGTATGTGTTCCTCATTCTCTAATGGGTGAGCATTTTTATAACAAGATCAAATAAGAGAGGAGTTTGAACTCATGTGATTTTTCAAAGAGCATATGGATATCCTGGGAGGCCAGTGGAGTGTGTGAACCTTCCTTTCTGCACACCCATCCAATATGTTGTTGACTACTCAGGGAAGAGGAAGCTTGGTTATTTATCAAGTGTTCATAAAAAGACATGATTTAATGTGAAAGCTGTAATTAATATCATCAATAACAATCTTTAAGAAGGTGGCTTTTATAAAAGAAGCATCCTAAAATAAAATGGGAATAGATCAGTTACTTTTCCGTGGTCCTACTTGCTTGTCCTTGTGTTGGAGGAGAGTGACTTTGCAATGGTGTGCTTTGTGTGCTTTTTGCTTCTACCTTTCTTAACATTTCCTCTGCATGTGAAAACAACCTCATTCACTCAGAGCAGCAGATCATTTCTTCCCTTATCTTTAAGAAACTGTTGCATGATTCTATAATTAGAAATAAAACCCATGAAGATATTTTAAAATATTGATAAATAAGTTAGCATTTTAGATGGATGTGGGATGTAGGATTTTTGCTTAATATAATAAAAACCTAACAAAATCCATAAATGTATGCAATATATCTTGTATCTCATAGCCATTTGTTCCCATTCTCCTGCAAGACTCCATAGTTTATTTTAAAAAAATTGGTTTTATGGCTCAAGCCAGGTGTTACCATGACTGAGTTAGCCGCTTTGTTTTATAAATAGCTTACATCTAACTGTAGTTTCTGTCATTCCATCCAGCTGTACACTCAAACAGCTGGGAGCAATTTCAGGGATGCGTATTTAAAGGAGAGTGAAACATTGTCTCTAATTATAATAGCAACCTGTTCTGCAGTCATTTTCACACTCTACTTACATTTCCTACTGTGTTTTCCCAATAGTCTTACCCTTTCTTCCATTTCTCCAATTTTTGTTTTAAGTCCATCAAAATGCTGGTTAACTGAATTAATTTTGAAGTACATTACTTCCAGCATGCTTTTCCTGAAGCGCAGGTAATTTCTTACACCGAGTTTCCACATTAAGTCTGAGTCATTTCTCTTCCTTTCAGAGACAAGGTCACTTACTGAGGAGACACTGAGGACACTTAGTCTCTGGTGGTACTTATCTTCCTGCACGGGTGCCTAGGAATGGAACGGCACTCCAGAACTCAAGTCATCACAAGCCCTTCCACACACTTTAGCTCAAGCTTCCACATTACTTCCATTTTGCAGAGGAAAGCATGCCATAACATAGCAACAATCTGCTTGACTTGAGAAAGAGGGAAAGAGGGAAAATGATTGCAATTGTCTCTTGTAGTTGCTTAAATGTGGTTCTCGACTTTGTGAAATGACTACTGGTTGGCCAATGATTAAGCATCCGAACAGTCTTTACATATGCATTTGAGCAATATTTTCTCATGCTTTGATTTTGATATATTGGTCATATAAAAGTTTTAATATAAAAATTATTTGTTTTATTTATTATTCAAAAATAGAATACTCAAAACACAAAAGCACTGATAATCCAAATGTATTATTTAATATTGAATTTTTACTTTAAAACGTCAGCAGATCATTTAAATTTTACTCATAATCATATATATATATATATATATATATATATATATATATATATATATATATTCAAGGTAGGATCTCTATCCCAGGCTGACATGGAATTTATATCTAGTCTCAGGCTGGTCACTTACCTCGGCCTCCTGAATCCTAGTATTAAATCCTGTCATATTGCTATTTAATTTAATTATTCACCCTAATATTTCATACATTTTGTTTCTTTCCTGAATCCAAAGGCATATTCCCCTAGCTCCATAATAATAAAAAAATATTTAAATGGTGATTTTACATGTTCTTTCCTATTTTATATTTTCAGTTTATGTTTTAGTATTAACCTTTGCTTGTAGTTTCATATATCTCTCAAAAATTTCTTTTTGTTCAGTTTATACCTCTAAGAAAAAGAAACAGTTGTGGAGAAGTGGTAGAAAAAGAGAGCTCTGTTAATTGCTTTGTTAAGTGTTCTGAAAACTTGGAATTTACACTTTTGCAACACCTATTTCCTTTTAAAATATGGACCCCTTAAAATTATCTTCATCAGTATATGCTATGACAAAAATTGGGTGCTCTGTTCTGTATTTTTGTCTAAGTAAACATAAACCCTACTTTTTCATGTAGGATAATATATTCCTGTTCATCATAGAGTAAGTTTTAAATATAAAGAATTCCAAAGGATTTAAATCAAAAGTTCATGAACCCTCTTGGGTTCACTTTTAAATTCAACCAGAGCAAGAATAAGTGGAGCATAATTAAATAATAAAAGGCCATTAACATCTATTGCATCTGAGTGTGTGTGTGTGTGTGTGTGTTTTATGTGTAGGTGCACACATGTGAATTCAATGAAATGGAGCTTTTATATTACATACATCTAGTATTAATTGTTTTTGTTTGGTTGTTTGTTTGGTTTTTTTTTTTTTTTTTTTTTTTTTTTTTGCTTTTTCAAGGTAGGGTCTCACTCTGGCTTAGGCTGACCTGGAATTCACTATGTAGTCTCAGGGTGGCCTCGACCTCCTACCTCTGCCTCCCGAGTGCTGGGATTAAAGGCATGTGCCACCACTCCTGGCTTATTAATTGTTTTGGGGCTGTTAATGTTATTTCCCACAAAAGTAAGGCATGGAAATCTAATTATTTATAAATAAAAACATGTGTTCCCTATTCTCCTGACTGTAAATATTCAATAAATATAATGAGCACTGTGTTTCCTCGTAAATAAAATCATTTATGATCATCAAGAACAGTTTCTTTATCAATTTAGTTATAATTCTTTTTGAGCTATATTTGTTAGAGCAAACACTTAATCCCTGTGGTAGACTTACATTAACTACTCTTTTTACTCTTTTCTAAATTAGTAAACAGGAGCTTTTTATAGCTCTGCATTTTTATTGGTGTTTATGTGGTGTGTGTGTGTGTTTGTAAACTCCAGAAGATTTCACACCAGCCTCATGTCAACAAGACACTGTCAGGTAGAGTTAAGGAAATAACTTTAAGTATAGATATTTCTTATGTCTGACAGTTACTCTGTGATGCACACTGTAAAGAGGAGAAATAATTCCCAGGACTTGACAGGGAGAATGTATTCATTCCAGGCCTAGGGCTGACGTCGGCCGAGAGAAAACTGGAGGCAGTTAGAGAGCAAATTCATCAAGACCAGTTCGCGCATTTCTCCTTCTGGCTTGCTGGTGCATTATGTGCTCTTCCTGCAAGCAACACAACGGTAAAAGCAGGACTACAAAACTGAGGCACCTGTATGTCTGTGGGAACACATTTTTTGCTCAACAAGAGATGCTGACAGCAAACAACCGACAACCATCTGCCCCAGACACAGTTCAAGTGTTTAAAATTCATCCACTCCCTGCTGGCAGACTCCTCATTGGCAATCCATGGCAGCTACAATAATCGAATTATGAACAATTAGAGTTTGCCTGGTGGCCAATCATCTGGGACAATCTTCTAACTTTCCAGATAAGACTAGCGAGGCTATGCTAATGAGATAGTAGTTCACAGACATACAGTTCAAGGTTGTCCATCTACTTTGGAAAAGGTACCAGAAAAAAAAATTGAGGTTTTAAAAATCCTACTCTAGTCCTCATTTTTAAAATTGATCTTATTGTTATTATTATTAACAACATATTTTGTACGGATAAACATGTGCTGTTATCCTCTTTTCCCTCTAGTGAAATGAATAAAAGTATCATTCTCAAAGTGGCATCATTTTCAAGGGAAATCCTCTTATTCTAACCACCAGTAGTTATTTAAATATTATAATCAATCCTCCATTTTTTTTTTTTTTTTTTTTTTTTGCCAAATACCAAATCTCCCTGGTGCATGAATGGAGAACCCTTTGAGTTGGCAGTGCAACCTCTGGAGCAGAGACAGGTGAACAGAAACATGGGGAGTGGAACATGACCAAGGCCTGATTATCACAGTGTGCTCAGAAATGAGCTTTGCAGCCAAGTGTGAGGGGGAACCAGGTATAAGCAGGTCTGGGCACCCTGAGGTGGATGTGTTTGGCTGCACTGTGGAATTTTTTCTGCATGTAATCTCCAATTGTAATAGCACAGGTTGTTTTAGGATAAACTCAATCTATAATTAAAGATCACATTAATCATTTACTAAATTATGTGTTGTAATACAAAGTGGAAATTTAAAACTTTTCTGCTGCGAATGTGGTCACGATATTACAGACCGTGACCATAACTGATGTTAGTGGCCAGGGGACCTTTGTGGGATTGTTTATAGTTTTTCATTTTTACACTTCCCCACAGAGAAAACAGCTGAACGCTCAAGTGTTCTGCAGTCAAATGTGGCTTTTTACCTTTAAGTGGCTCAGTATTTTATCCTTTCCAGCCTGGCAGAAAAAGTAAAATATTATGGTGATCTCCGCTTAGATTTAATAAATAAAGTCAATGTAAATATATGTATCTGGACTAAAATGAGAGTGTTTTTCCCTCAAGATATTTGAGCTTTTTGCTTTTTTAGAAGTACAATTTTCATAACAGTTTGTGGATTATAAAGATTATGATACCTTTTATAATGTAGATAGGAGAATTGTAACCAGTTCACAGTTAAAAATGCTCTTCTATGGTAGAGAAGTTTTCAATAATAGTATTGTCATTATTAAAAGACATTATCAATAGCTTCATTAACATATAAGTTTGGTTCTTCTCTGTTTATTTTCATTCTTGACAAGGCTCTCCTGTTCTGCAAGAGATTTATGTGTTGCAAACTGAATCTCAGTTATCTCTGAAAGACAACCAAAATCTCACTTTTCATTTCTTGGTCATTTTTAAAACCAATAGATGAACAAATTTGTGAACATGATATGATTCTAAATGGAGTCGCTCATGTTATACCCAGATAAATGGAACTGACAAAGGCCTAGAAATGAAGGTTCATTTGTATCATTTCCCTGACTGACACACTTCCTGCAATCCCAGTCCAGTGAGACAATTTGTCCTTACTTTAAGATGAATTGTGCCAACTAACTGCAGTAATTCACCAATCAGAGCTGACTAGCTCTAGCATAAGCCCCAATTACTTTTCTAAATCACCTTACCAAGCTTTTCTTTCATTCTCATTTAAGCCCTTTTTTTGAGATGTACTAGAGGCTATCCTGGCCTATACATGTTTATCATCTATTGTAATCATATTACTTGTTTTCAAAATAAAACCATTTTCCATGGAGTGTCATCTCTTCTTGGTATCTTGAAGGACAACATTTTATCTAATAAAGTATACTCCTGTCTGTTCTAGCTGAGCCCTCTATCAAATGCATGCATCATGATCCTTTCCAAAGCTTAGAGCTTACCCAAACCACCAGGGTTAATAGGGAATGTTGAAAAAATTGTGTTGATTACATTTGAAATATATGCAGTTTCTAAGACTCTAGTAGGCCTGCATTACAAGAGAATGGTAAAGATGCATTACTGTGATATTTACTATCATTTTCTATACAAAGCTACAATTTTATATTCACTAACTTGCCACACTTTTAAATCTGTGAATTCTCCAGCAACCTCAAAATGTACATGCTTAATGCAAAACACGAGTTCTCAGTGTCTGTTACTAAGCAGAGCTGACATTGAAATGTACATTTGAACTCCCACAAAATTGTTAATGCCTCTTTACCATCCAGGTTAGTAGCACAAGTGAGTACAAGGAATCAGAGGACCTTGTTGATATGAGAAGTGCATGCCCCAAGTCTCAGCAACAGTAACTGCAGTGTGTTTACACATCATCCTGTGAAAAACCAACTCCACTCAATCTATGATCGCTTTTCAACATTCACATTTCTGTCTCCATCTCCAGGTCTTATACATTATACAAAGTAAAATAGTAAGTAATGTATAGCCATGTTAGCAGAAAGCCATTGCTCATGAGATTATCTCAGTTGATATGAATGAAAAACAGGCATTTCAAATACAAATTCCCTTAATTCCCTCATACATAGTGAATTTTATTTATGATACCAAAGCTAAGCATTTAGACTTTCATGCTATCCGAAGTTTACCATCCATCATTACTCTTAATGCCATTATAGAGCCATGAGCTGATTCTCTACCAAGTAAAATAGAAGTCTTAGCTATCATTTACACATAGATACAATACTCAGAAACACGAGTGAATTAAAAGATATTTTATGTATTTCTTGAACAAAAGAAGAAATATTTTGCATATTATGCCCCTTTCCACTCAGCATTTTAGGAACACCTGCCCTTAGACAAACTGTGAACCCACGCAAAGATCTCGTATGGTGTGAGACATCTTATAAAACAGCACCTCATACTTGAGATAAAATGTATCCACAGACAGAAACCTTCATAAAAACAATCATTTGGGCTGGAGAGATGGCTTAGCAGTCTCCAGGTCCCATGTTTAGCAATATGCAAAAGTTATGCAAGGGCACAATGCCACAACATGCCCACAAGGCACTCACACATCTGGAGCTCATTCATAGTGGCTGAGAAGCCCCTGGCAAGCCCATTCTCTCTCTCTCTCTCTCTCTCAAATTAAAAATAAATCATTTAATGAAAAGCTAAACCAAATCCTTTATGGCATTAGCATATTACAGTTATTTAAAATAAAGCTTTATATATGAAAAACCTAATGGAATGATATTTTTATCATATAAATATTTATCAAAAAGAGACAATAAAATATATAGAAAGAAATAACACATAAATATTTAGACTATAATATTTTCACATTTCAATGAAAAGCAAATTAGAATTTATACTACTGTTTCTTTACTAGCAATTTTGAATTTTTCATTTATTAAAAATATTATAAACTGAGTTTCAAGTGCAATGACGTTTTTAAGCATTTAAAATATATTCATCAATATGCAATTTATCTGTGATGAGAGCACGATAATATTTAAGTTAGGAAAATTGAAATTAAATATCAGAAACATTTTTTTTTTTTTTTTTTTTTTGAGGTAGGGTCTCACTCTGGCCCAGGCTGACCTGGAATTAACTATGTAGTCTCAGGGTGGCCTTGAACTCATGGCAATCCTAATACCTCTGCCTCCCGAGTGCTGGGATTAAAGGTGTGCACCACCATGCCGGGCTTAGAAACAATTTATTTTGTTATTAGAAATATAGTCTGGGAAATTGACCAAATATGTGGAAACATAATAAGAATAAATTCTTTGATTTGTTATGTTCTTAATGTTAAGACAATAAATATATAAAATTATTATGAAATTTTTCTATATATATGTGTTACTTTAAACTGGGCTACATACACTCAAGAATAGCTATAATTAAAGTCGCATTGCATTTATAGTTGACAAAGTCATGTCAAAATGTTAAATGTTTGGGAATGTCTAACTTAAACCATTTTATAAATGAGAGCTTTATTTTGCAAAAAAACAAAAATTTTAATTAAAAAAAGTTTTGAATCTTTTCTATTTAGAATTTGATGCATGAAGGCTGGAGAGGTGGCTTAGCAGTTAAGGCACTTGCCTGCTAAGCCAAAGGACCCAGGTTCAATTCCCCAGATCCCACATAAGCCAGATGCACAAGGGAGCACATGTGTGTGGAGTTCATTTGCAGTGGCTGGAGGCCCTGGCATGCCCTTTCTCTCCCTCTCCCACCTTACCTGCCTTTCTCTCTCTCTCTCTCTCTTTCTCTATCTCCAACAAATAAGTATATATAATTTTTAAAAAGAGAATTTGATGCAGAACATGTTGTAATTGGATTGCACTTGTTACCTCTCTTAGGCTCTTTGTCCCTCTTCTCCACCCCTATTCCATTGAGCACTCTCCTTGTTCCAAGTCATTTTTAAAAGTCTCAATAACATAAGCAAATGTATTACAATGATTGCCAACATTATTTTCTTAATCACTTTCAGAAATTATTTTAGCAAAGTTTAAATTTCAACAGTGGACTTTCAAATGTTTTCACAATCAGTTACACAGTCAAGTATTAGTGTCCCTCATTGTAATTTGATAAACCTCATTGCAATCTCCTTTCTTGATTTAGAGAGATTTAGAAACATAAGAAATCACCTAGCATAAAGTTTCCAAGACAACTAGAATAAAGTTTCAAAGACCTCTTTTTTTTCAAGAAATTTCTTTCTTTCTTTCTTTCTTTCTTTCTTTCTTTCTTTCTTTCTTTCTTTTTTTTTCTTTCTTTTTTTTTTTTTCTTTTTTTTTTTTTTTTTTTGGAGACATGTTCTGAGGTAGCCTTGTCTGTCTAAAAACTCACTATTGTATCAAAGAGTGACCTTAAAGTTCACTCTTCAGTCTCCACATCCAAGTGTTGGAATTACATGTATGTACCACCACATCTGGCTTAAAATCTTAAACTTGAAAAGTTTTTTGTTGTTATTGTTGGATTTTATTTTATTTTTATCTTTTAAATTTTTTGGTGCTAGGGATTAAATCTGGGGCTTCATGCATGCCAAACAAACTCTCTGCCATACATCTCTACCTTCAGTTTTGAGACAGCTTAAAGATAGATATATCATTAATCTTGATTAATAAAATAGGAAATGTAAGAGAAACAATAGTTATCTAACAAGGTAACAAGTGTTATTAATAATATTGATCCAGACAACTTATCTCTACTAAATACTGTGGATGGGGGTGCTGGAGAGACAGCTCAGCAATTAAAGATTTTTATTGCAAATCCTGATGGCCTGCCAGGGCACAATTCCCCAGTACCCATGTAAAGCCAGATAAACAAAGTTTTGCATACATCTGGAGTTGATGTGCACTGGCAAGAGGCCTTCACATAACCATTCTCTTCTCTTTCTCTCTCTCTTTCTGTGCTTGCAAATAGATAAAAATTAAAAATCAATACATATAGTGTGTGACTCTTCATGTCTTGACACAATTACCAATTTGTGCCTCCCTTGACTGAAATTACAGTACAAGCAAACCCAGCCTGTGTCCTGGTTGTCAGGGTTACCACTTGGCTCCATCTCCTGGCTCTGCTGTGTGAAAGTGCCCTGAATCCTGGCTTCATTGCTGACATGCTGATAAGGTAGACAGCAGGGAAGGGCTCAACAAGGACTTAAGGATATACCTTCAAAGGTCTCCAGTATTTCCTTGGATACCCCTTCAGCCAGAGAACTGGAAATATGGACTAGCAGTTGGCAAACCAAGAAAACTGATATTGCTGAACACCTCATGAATTGCTGCTGTAATCACTGAACAGGATTGAGAGTGAACTTACTCCTTGAGTGTTAACTCATCATCACTTTGCACTTTTCTGCAAACACTGGGCATTGCAAGAACATTGCAGTAATAGTAATAACAATAACAAGAAAAGTGAGTCGAGTGCCCAGAAATGTAATTCAAGGGAGAATAAGTTGGTGGAGACTGAGGTGACAGTCTAGTGTCCCAATAGTTGTTGCTGTGAACAGAATAATACAGGAGGAGGGGGGACAAAAAGAAGGAAATGTCACTGCTGTGTAAAGATTCTATAATGGGGCTGCAGAAATGGCTTAGTGGTTTGTGTGCTTGTCTGTGAAGCCTAAGGACACAGGTTTGATTCCCCAGTACCCACTTAAGCCAGAGGAACATGGTGATGCATGCATCAGGAGTTCATTTACAGTGGCTGAGGAATATGGCACACTCATTCTCTTCCTCTCTCTCTCTTTCTTTCTGTGGTAGTTTGAATAGATGGCCCCCAATATATTCAGTGTTTTATTAGTTTGTAGTTTGCATCTGCAGACATCTGGCTGGAGGCATTGTCACTGGGCAGATCTTAAGCTGTGGTGGTGGGTTTAGGTTTCAATCTAAAGATATGCACAGTGTGCCTAGCTGGAGTTCTTGAAGTGTGCTGTGCTGTGTGTCTTTTGGCTTTTGTCTTTCTCTCTGTCTGTCTGGTCCTGTAAGAGCAGGCCAGCTTCTTCTGCCATTATGGAACTTCCTCTGGATCTGTGGAGCTTCAATAAATAATATCCCTTCCTCCATAAATGTGCCTGGTCTGGAAGTTCATCTTAGCGACCCTGAAGCTGTCTGATACACACTCTGTCTCTCTCAAATAAATAAAATAAGTAAATAAATACATAAACAAAAATTCTCTAATGCTGATTGATTGATTAATTAGAAATTCCTTGATTGTGGTGAATTGGAATGCTGCAGTTCTGAGCTAAATTGCCTTTAATTTAGCATCCATTCCTTGCCCACCCCTGTGTTTGACTTAAAAAAATGTGGCTATTAAGTAAATTCACTTGAAATGTATTGACAGATTTCCAGCTTCCATCAACCCAAAGGCTCAGAATGCCATCCAATTGCATGAGATCTAGAGCGAGAGATCACTACACGTTGCAGTAACCCACCTACATAATTGTGTCCACCCATGCATTTTGAAAAATGCCTCAATTAATGCTATTCTTTCTTAAGTCAGTATAAAAATTTCATGAAACTATTACCACTTTGGTACTTGGTATTTGCAATGATCTGAAGTCATGATCTAGGGCCGTGGTCATTCACATTTGGCTTCAGAATAAAGTATCTCTTTTTCCCTTTGAGGTGAGACGTTGGTTTGTGTTCAGTCTCAAGAATGGCCAAAGATATACAAATAAAGGTCACCTTGGCCATTTCAGGAGTGTTGCATCCCTGTGCAGCTATGAGAAAATAACACACTTGCAGGCACATTTCTATCACTGCCAATGCCACAGTAATGCCCATGTTTGCAGAATTTTCTCTCTCTCTTTCTCTCTCTCTTCACTGCCAAAGCAAGGCAAGGACCACTCTACCTAGATACAGTATCTCATAAAGCTGGCAGAACTGAATGACAGCCTCATAAGAATGAGTACCTTTTCTTCTCCCTGACATTCCAGCTCATTTCAATCACAATCGTTGGTCTGTATCCCTACAGCTAAAAGTATCAGAACTAAAAGTTTCAGAAACTATTTTTGATGCTGAAAAGGTGCTGTTTCCTCATTCCAGAAGAGGTGGTCCTAACAAATGAATCTACACTCTACACTCTGACACATCCAATCCTCCTCTTGATGAGCCAATTTCCAAGTCCTGCCTGACTTAGTTAAGTCAGACTTTCCATTACCTGGAGTGGCACGTTATTTGAACCCCAAAGAGTAGCTTAAGGCATAATTAGCATAAGTTATAATAGGAACTGGGGCTCTTTATGTATTTCATGGTGAGACATGTATTAAGAAACATGTCAAAAGGAAATATAAAATAAATGTTAAGGTAATTTTTAAAAATAATTTAATATTTTCTAACAAAAAATTTGAACATAAACTTTGAAAATATAGTAACACACTGAATTCATTTCTTGTGTCATAGACTGTCCATCACTTTCATTATAGTATAGGTAAATTAAAATTAGGATTTTTGCCTCTATGTAATGGTGTTCAATTTTAGAGCAATTTTTTTTTCTTATAATACATTCTTTCATTGAATGTCTGAGAGCTTTGTAGCAGTATTTCCCTTTCCACCTCATTCAGATGAACTAAGGTGATAGAATTATTTTTTTACATCATAAGGAGCTGATCATGTTCTTATAAGTTGAACTAATTAAATAATTGAGACGAAGAAATGTCATATTTTCTGTATGAACATATGTAGATACATCAAATAATTGTTTCATTTGCTTTTCTTGAGTTTACGTTGTTAAATACCAATACATAGCACTGCTAAATAGATAGAAAGATTATTTTGCCATGTGTGGTAGTTTGAATAGATGGCCCCCAATATATTCAGTGTTTTATTACAGTTTGTAATTTAGATCTGCAGCCAAGTGGTTGTAAGAGGTGGATCTAGGGTCCAGCCCTAAGGTGTGGTGGTAGATTTTAGATTTCAATCTAAAGATATGCAAAGTGACTTGTTCCCGCCACCCATCCACACCCCCCCACCCAAATTCCTGAAGCTTGCTGTGTGGCTTTTGGAATGTGGCTTTTTTCTCTCTCTCTGCTAGACCTGTGAAAACAGGCCAGTTTCTTCTGCCATTATGGAATGTCCCCTGGATCTGTAAGGTTCAAGAAATCCTTCCTCCATAATTGTGCCTGGTCTGGTAGTTCATCTCAGCGACACTGAAGCTGTCTGCTACACCATCTCATTAAAAGATGTAATATGTGTACTATTTCTGCCCATTCATTAAAAAAGAAAAGAATGGAAGAAAAAAGTAAGAAAAAAATATCCATAGCATTATGACAGTCTATTGGGGAGAGCTTGGTAGTACATGGTTCCATGGATGGAATAAAAGTAATTTTTCAGAGGATGGAGAAATAGCAACTGGGTGAACATTGTATAATAGAGCCATTATAAAGAATAAACAACAACACTCCAAGAGGAGGGGTCAAATTGTCTCATGCGGTTCAAGTGTTTTCTTAAAAAGTTTGTCTTGTCATTTCAGACATAAAAATGGACATTGCTTTCCTCACCAGAAATCTCCCTGTATGTCTGATCCCACTCTCCTGCTATCAAGTGATGTGATCAGGAGGACACACCAGTGACAAAGCTGACCTTTCCCGTTTGATCATTTTGCTAGAACTGGCATTTTTTAAAGTCAATGGATATAGTATGTAATCATGGCAGCTGCAATACATTCATGTAAAGTTCCTATTGTACTAGGTGAACAAATAGAATATAGAACTACTATATATTTGAATAAGAATTCACCTGAGGAAATGTCTTCATGATGATGTATACAGTAATATTTTTTTTTTGAGAGAGACACAGAGAGAGACAGAGAGAGAGGGAAAGGAAGACAGATAGAGATGGGCATGCCAGCAGCCTCTCAGCTGCTGCGAAAGAAATCCAGATGTGTGTGCCCCTTGTGGTCAAGTGAGGTATTGCACCCTTGCATCACTGCATCTGGCTAAACATGGGACCTGGAGATTGGAACTGCTGGAGATTGGAACCAGTGTTCTTAGCTTAGGAGGCAGGCGCCTTAACTGCTAAGCCATCTCTCCAGCCCTACAGTAATATTTTTAACAACCTGTTACTTTGATCAATTCTTTCCCATCCTCCCACAAATTACTTTTCTAAGTTTTGAGATTTTCTTTTTAACCTTGAATCAATGAGATCATAGATTTTCTTCATATCAATAATTGATTCTTTAAAATATGTTAAATTTGTCTTCATTGATTTCATCCACATCCAGCTTTAAAATAATGTATACGTATTTGTATAGGGACAATTCCTCTAGATTATACACCATTTGGTATATTACATAATCTCAGTATCTAATCTACTAAATCATGGTAAATAATTTAACTAAACACAAAGGAGGTAAGTTAATTTAAAATTTAATTATAGGTGTGCAGGAGAGATGGCTTAGCAGTTAAGGCACTTGCCTGCAAAGCCTAAGGACTCATGTTCGACTCTCCAGATGCCACATAAACCAGACACAACAGGTGATGCAAGCACTCAAGGTTGCACATGTACACAAGGAATACACATGTCTGGAGTTCAATTTCAGTGGCTTGAGACCCTGGACCACCAATTTTCTCTCTCTCTCTTTCTCTCTCATTCTATATCTCTTACTCTCACTGTCTCACATAAAAAGAGTCTAATCTGTTGGACTTGTCTCAAAAAATTATAATATTAAAACCTCCATTTATG
Source organism: Orientallactaga sibirica (assembly GCA_036365145.1). Lineage (NCBI taxonomy): Eukaryota > Metazoa > Chordata > Mammalia > Rodentia > Dipodidae > Orientallactaga > Orientallactaga sibirica. The sequence goes on from JAEOAD010000024.1 coordinate 29,421,480, forward strand.
GTTTTACAAATAACAAATTTAAATTTATACCTCCTAATGGTGAACTACATTTTCAGAATTTATTTTTATTATTTTATTTTTGAGATAGAGAGACAGAGAAAGAGGAAGAGAGAGAAAGAGAGAGAGAGACAGAGAGAGAGGAGAGAGAATGGATGTACCAGAGTCTTTCAAACACTGTCAACAAACTGCAGACATGTGTGCCTCTTTGTGTACATGTGCAACATTGCATGCTTGCATCACTTTGTATCTGGCTATGTAGGACCTGGAGATTCAAACATTCATTCTTTGGCTTCATAGGCAAAAGCCTTAATCTCTAAGTCATCTCTCCAGACCAAGTCTATAGTTTTTGAATCTTTGCAATATAAAAATCTTTGAAATGTAAACTCAAGTAAGAGCTGGAGGGGTGGCTTAGTGGTTAAGGTGTTTGCCTGCAAAGCCAAAGGACCCAGGTTTGATTTCCCAATACCCATGTTAGCCAGATACACAAGGGGTTGCATGTGTCTGGAGTTCATTTGCAATGGCTGGAGGCCCTTGTGTGCCCATTCTCTCTCTCTCTTTCTCTCCCTCTCTCTCTATAAAATAAATAAAAAAATAAAAATAAAATATTTAAACCCAAGTTAAAAAAATTAAGTTTGATATAAGGACATTTTACAAAAAGGAAATTTGACTTGAAAAATTATTTCAAAAATAATGTTGGATGGGCTGGAGAGATGGCTTATCGGTTAAGGCGCCTGCCTCTTAAGCCTAAGAACGCTGGTTCCAATATCCAGTGGTTACAATCTCCAGGTCCAACGTTTAGCCAGATGCAAAAGGGGCACAATGCCACACTTGACCACAAGGGGGCGCACGCATCTAGATTTTGTTTGTAGCAGCTAAGAGGCTGCTGGCCCCCATCTCTATCTGTCTTCTTCTTCCTCTCCCTCTCTCTCTCTCTCTCTCTGTGTCTCTCTCCCCAAAAAAATAATAATAATGTTGGAAATATTCTCATTATGATTATGATGTATAATCATTATACAATATTTCCATTTTTATCATATGAGTAAGTTTTCCAGCCTGTAAAAAGAGAGGAACCTGGGCTATTTATATTATTAAAAAATGAATCATATTCATAATAAAATAGTTAAATAGAAATTTAAGTAAATTCCCATGATATAAGAATGCACATGTAAGTGTCCATATGTGTGTGTGTGTGTACACACACACACACATATGTAGATATATATATATACATATATATATATATATATATATATACATACATACATACATACATACATACATATACACATACATACATATATACACACATATCCCATTTAAATAAACAAATATTTGTAGGCAGAAATAATCATATTGCAAAAGTGATCTACCTGTACTTAGTCTGATTTCTTTTCTGTTATGTGACAAATATAGGGGTAAAATCTTACAACAAAGATTTGTAAACAACTATTCAAATAAATATTGTACAAATTATTTGCTCAGAATTGGAGAACACTTTTCAGCAAAAGCTAATTGGAAAAAGGCACTGATCTGTAGTGTGTAAGTTTTGAGAAGCAAAGATAACTAAATTATAATTTACTAAAACCTTTCACCTACTGTTTTTTATGAAGTTGTATATTTTATTTACTTGCATGTCCATCACATTTCTAATTAGTTTTCCTACCAGAAAATCTGCATCATCAGGTTATTTGTTATTTCTATCAATATCACTTTCGGCCGTGTTTACACAGTCAGCTGCCATAAAACAGGAAAGGGGGTGGGCTGCAGAAATGGCTTAGCAGTTAAGGCATTTGCCTGTGAATCCTAAGGACCCTGGTTCAATTCCCCAGGACCCACGTAAGCCAGATGCACAAGAGGGTGCATGCATCTGGAATTTGTTTGAAGTGGCTGGAGGCCCTGGTGCTCCCATTCTTTCTTTCTTTCTATCTTCCTCTTTCTCACACTCAAATAAATAAATAAAATATTTTTAAAAAGAGAAAAAGGAAGAAAAGGTAAACCAAAAGTCTTTTTACACAACACAATATTTTTTTTACCATTAACTTACTCATTTCCATATTTGATCTTTCTATCTTGAATCAGGCATAAAAGAGACAATTTATTATGGAACACAGAATTTTATAATAGATACATAAAATAGTTCAAATCATAGTTCCTCCCCACTCTATTGATTTCCGTGTTATTTTTGCCTGTCTGCTTCTGTGATTCTGAGGAGTCAGGAGAGATTTTCTCTTTAGAAGCATTGTCATGGCAATATTGGACTAATGTGTTTATTAGATGGACCTTTTGAAATGTTCACTCTTGTAAGGATTTTGCTGGACAAGAGATGAATTAGGACACCTTTGTTACTGGTGTGTTCAAGGCTTCCCTGTTGCTTGATCAAGCAGTGTTGTTAAATGCAGCTGAAGACAGCTATTTTTACAAATAAGACAAGTTTTTAGAACAGTTCGACAAATCTTATAACACAATATGATACTGTACATGGTTGTAAAGCCTTGGAAGCTTTCAATTAATTGTCTTTCAGTTGTAAATTAGTATAGTATTTAAATATGTACTTACTTATATCCATGAATTAATCTATTGTCTCAATTTCCTGAAGTTAGTGTCACACTGGGAAATAAAATGAAGGGATAAATGCAAAATAACGAGGGTCTTACTTATCTGAAAAAAATTGACAGCATCCTCTAGTGCATTTTATCTGCCCATTGGAATCTCAAGAAGGCTAAGTATTTTAACTAAAACTAAAGAGCAGATTTTCTGTACTCTTGAATTGATTTTTCAGTTTGATGATTGATAACTTCTTGAATTTCAGAAATCAAACATCTGTCAACCTGTCAATATTATTAATATCATAATAATTAATAACATAATGTTAATAATATAATATTAATACTATAGAAATAATCTGCTTAAGTTAGATAAAAACCTATTAAAAAATAAGCTAATATCTCCTTGACATTTAAAAGTCATGATTCTATGAAGCTGAATTTAACTTCTTATAAAGGATGCCATAAAGAAAGTGTGACATAAATCAAGTAAAACATTATCCAAAATTCTCTGACTGTAATTAACCCCCCTTCTTTATTTAGAATTTGATCCACAAGCCTCACATCTTAGAACCAAATTAAATTGGTTCAGGTTCATTATAACCTGGTGATTGGGGTGTATGCATTACAGAGACTGTCTTCAAGGTTAAACACAAAGATACAATCCATTTACCCTAATTACAGTAGTTTTCAAAACAACAGAATTACCTATATCTTCATAATATTCCTGAAACCTTTGTTTTACTGAGGTTATAATTTTCTGTGTTCAAATTTAGGAAGATTTGTCATTGACTTATGATACTATTGTTCTGCCAAGTCACATATCAGTATAGCTGAGGGGTTAAACAGTTAATTACAAAAGAACTAGAGATCATGTTGTTTCTGGTATATTACTCTGGCCTCCACTCAGTTTCTGATCCTTTTATTCTCCACAGAAAGATTACAGAATAGATACACAGAGATGATAGTAGAAGATAGTGGAGTTTATAACTAATGTAATAAAGTGGAACACTCTTAGCATGGGGTCGGGGGAAGGTACGACATTCAAAGGTACCACTGCAAAGCTGAACCCAGGTGCTGAAGTGGACAGCGGCAAGGGAAGCTACCAGCAGCGGCAGGGACACACAGCCCAGTACAGGCACCCCCAGACCTTCTTCTTTGGGGAACAGCTTCCCTAGTAAAGTTGGACCCTCAAGTACTTTCAGAATGAGCCAGAACAAAGCACAGTTGGTGAGTTTATTAAGTCCCATGGGGTAGAACAGTACACCTTCCCAAGGCACAGAAACGGTCACAGTTCATTGTCTTTTCAATGGCCATGTTAAATATTCTGGTGGTTGTGAATTTACTTCAAGGACATGCTAAGGAATCTAAATGAAATAAAACTATGGTTCCTATCTTGTGCCAGAGAGGATTTGACAGGATAAGGTGAAACCCTAGATCATAAGAGAGATGTTAAGAGGGACAATGCCTCAGGCAGGGGCCCCAGGGTGAGGCAAGGATGTTCCCGCCCTGGCAGGACCAAGCAGCAGGGAGTGAAGACGGTTTTGCTTGCTGCTGCAGTGAGAACACATATGCCCAATAAAGACGCAGAGACATTTAATTGTTAAAAAAAGATGTTCTAATTGTAATTTAAAATTGATAGTTTTACTTAGGAAATTTCCAGATAAATGTTTGCAAAGGAGTAAAGGCACACTCAGGTCTGCAGCATGGTTCACTACTACCTGAACATTTTATTAGAAAACATCTTTATAAAAAAATCAATATTACCTCTATGCTGACAATTTTCACAGCAAATGTGGTGAGTCATGTTGGACGTTTTGATTCTCAGTAGGGGAAAGATTTCAACCAGACTCTGGAGTGATGGGTCTCTTTCCTTTCTTGCTTCTGCATAATTTCCCTTATGTTTCTAGCTTGATATAAGACCTCTGTGTAAGCTTACATTTTAGGTAAGCTTTATACTACTTCTAAATTATCTAGAAAATACAACATCCCCTGAAGGGCATTTTCCTGTCCAGGGGGATGGCAATCATGTAGTTTCTGTTCTTGTTTGTTCAAGCTTCTAAATATTGTGGAAGTTTCCATTTTCACTTATCTACAGCTTGCTTGTATTTAACTGGGTACCTAAAAACATCATTTTTTTAAAATATAAAAATTACCCTATTTTATTAAATAGACAAAATTTGAACAAACACAAGCTTATTCCATGTAAGTTTTCAGACAAGAGAATATAGTCTTAATTGAATTTTTCTTACTCTGAATAAACAGAGCATATCTTCCTATTTTTAATTGGAGAGCTACATGTATTATAATAGCAGAAACCAGAAATAGTCACTTAATTAACCAATATGATACCGCCATAGATCTTGAGAGCATCTGTTTGTTTTAGGTAAATTATACTTAAGTCTAGGCTTTCCCACCTCACCCCTTTTTTGTAGTCCTTACAGAAAATAAGACAGAGAATGAGGTCAAAATTCACCTACATACAAACCACATGGCCGAGGGAAGGACTGGCAACCCCTCCTACAAATGTCAACAAGTATCAGATGGAGCACACATGATTGACTGGTGAGTTACAAAGATCCAAATCCACAGGGCACGGGCACCATTAAACTTGTAATGGTCTGTCCCATATCCTCTCTAGGAACTCTATTCTTTCTTAACAAAATGTCTGCTTCTGCTATTATCCCATATGCCTCTGTTCAATTCTTGTCCCAGAACACAAGAAACTGGAAAGCCCAGTGAATGTGTAACAGACCCCCCATATCAACCAACAGTACCATGGCCAAATTATATAAGATATCATGTGATATGAAACAACGTTTATAGGCCTAGACCTGAAAAAAGCAGTATTTCTGGAAAAATTTAAAAACAATTTATTGTTTACAAAACAATATTTTTCTAGGTCTCCTATAAAAAATGTTTTCTGCTTCTGTCTGATAACAGGGGCAATTTGGAGAAAGTTTGAAAGCTGGCTAGTATAAACATAATACAATAATTTCTTGCATTTTCCATAAATAAATCATGCATTTTTAGACAAATGCATAGTATTGTTAGGTAATGTGGTTTGCATACTAATGCTCTTTTATTGTAGAAAATATAGCATTAATTAATTTTTTTTTCCTTTTTTTCAAGGTAGGGTTTCACTCTAGCTCAGGCTGACCTGGAAATCACTATGTAGTCTCAGGGTGGCCTCGAACTCATGGCAATCCTCCTACCTCTGCCTCCCGAGTGCAGGGATTAAAGGCGTATTTCACCATGCCTGGCTTAGCATTAATTAATTTTTTTAATTATTTATTTCAGAGAGAGTATGGGCAAACCAGAGCTTCCTACCACTGCAAACAAACTCCACACACATGCCCCATTTTGTGTGTTTGGCTTTATGTGAGGATTGAGGAATCAAACCTGGGCTGGCAGGCTTTGCAAACAGGCAACTTTAACCACTGAACAATCTCCCAGGAAGCCCATATTTCTCTCTCTCTCTTGCTGTCTCTAAAAAGTTTTCTTTAATTCTGATAGAATTGGAATTTGATAAATCTACAAAATTTTGCAATTAGTTTTTTTAATATGGCAATGTATGTTTATACAACTTTATATGTGAATATTAATAGAAAAACACACTGTTACATAAGGAAAATTAAATACAAGCATTCTGAGAATATATGTTTGAGACATGTGAATTACTTTCAGTGAACATATGTGCTGAAATGCAATTTATTATGAACTAAATTTTAAATGTAAGGAAGTTGGATAAAATATCACTAAATTATTACTAATAATACTTTTTAATATTTTATTTTTATTCATTTATTTGACAGAAAGAAAGAAGGAGAGATAGAAAGAGAAAACAGGCACGCCAAGGCCTCCAGCCACTGCAAACAAATTCCAGACACATGCGCCAACTTGTGCATCTGGCTAACCTGTGACCTGGGGAATCAAATTTGGCTCCTTTGACTTTGCAGGCAAATGCTTTAGCCACTAAGCCATCCCTCCAGCACTCTAGTAATATTTTTCTTCTCACATAAATTGTTCATGTAATAATATAAACATTGCTTTCCATCATGTTTCAAATAAAAACATTTGTTAATTATGTGACTGCGACCCCATGCACACTGATAATAAACTTCATTACTGAGGACAAAATTGGAAAACAGCTAGTGATTAGCCCCAAGCTTCAGTATAGTGTGAGTGGCTAAAGATGAGGGTTTGGTGAAAAGTGAAATGGAGTTCTTGTATTCTACTTATTAAAATTGAAACTTGAGTATCCTGAGATGAATATGTGTGTGTGTGTGTGTGTGTGTGTGTGTGTGTGTGTGTGATTGTGTGTGTACATGTGTGTTTGTGTATACAAATAAAATGTATGTATATAGAAGGAGAGTTTGGAAAAATTTTAACAGTTCTATCAGTGTAGTACTATTTGGTCTGTTTTCTGAATTGCATCATGAGAGACAGATACAAATCCCAACTATTATAGTTACCTTCATGTTCTGGGACAAAACACCTGACTTAAAGCAACATTTGGAAGGAAAGAATTTATTTTGACTTACAATTTTTAGAGGAAACTCCATAATGTCAGGGAAAAGATGACAGAGCAAAGGCTAGACATCACCTTCTTGCTACATTGGGTAGAAAACAATAAGAGGAGAGTGAGCCAACATGAAGCAAGCAAGACCTGGCTATGACACTCCTACTGTCCTCAGTAAGATACCTCCTCCATCAAGGCTCCACCTCCAAAACTGATACCAGCTAGGGACCAAGCAGTCAGAACATATGAGTTTATGGGGCAGATGTGAGTCAAATCACCATACCAACTTTATTTGATGCTTGACCCACTGACTTTAAAACCATAGGACCAACCACAATGTTGAATCATATCTGAACTAGAAATATGCTTTATTTGTCATCCTAATTTTATATCACACTCTAGGAAATGCAGTAATATATGTAACATAATTTCTTATGATGCACCATCATATATAGATGCTACACTTTAATAAAATCAATTTATGTAGCCATGTATGCAGGATTACACAGGAGACTGAACATGACTTACCTTTCTAAAATCTCTTTATTGCATTATGTTAGTATTTTGTATTATAATTTAAAATTAGTTAACTACATAAAAACAAAATCATTTATAATCTTACATAAAAATGAATCAAGATAAGTGACTATGGGCTGGAGGTATGGCTCAGTGTGCCGGGGCTTTTTTCCCTCCACCTCCGGCAGGTAGAGCGGAAGAGAGAGAGAACCGGGCCAGCCGCTTCTCTCGAGGCTGAGCGAGAAGGCGGGTGTCGGCGACTCAAACCCCTCCCCCCTAAAACACCAGGGAGAAAAACCACATTGAGTCGCGGAGACCGTCTAAGGCGGAACTCACTCCTTTATTGTCATGGGGAGGTATTTATATATTTTGAGGAAGGGGGCGGGAAGAGAGGATGAGAGAAAGGTATAAGGGCCAATATTATTTCACCACATCAGCAGCAGCTGGGCGGAGGCAGTAAGGGCCAATCAGCAGTAGCTGGGCGGAGGCAGTTTCAGCCTAGGTGCTGAGTCACTCCAAGGACAGGTCGCGAAACTCTACTCAGGCTCTGGAAGCTCAACCAGGCCTCACCGGGAGCCAAGTAAACTCTGGCTGGGACCAGAACCACTAGGCCTCACACTGGGCAAGGCCCAACATCTCCCTCTTTTGTTTTTGTAAGAACGGTGGACGGTCATGGCCTCTGTCTTAGGTTGTCCCCCTTTGGGAATCTTACCCGTCACTGAGTACCATGCCTCCAGCCCGTTGACCACTCCACGCCCTGTCTTAGGTTGTCTCAACCTGTCTGAGATCTTACCCATCGTTGGTTCGATGGAGGGCGGGGGAGAATGTTAGGTGGATAAGCGGAAAAGCTGTAGCCTTTGAGTTGTGAACCTGTGGTGCCTTGACTTGATGAAGTTTAATTGTGACCTGATGAAGTTTAATTGCCTCAAGCTGTTGGTGAATGAATTGTGTAATCTTATTAATTACACAGGGCCCGAGAGTGAGGATAAGAAGAAGGAGGGGTTCAGGGGGAGGGAGAAGGTAGGGTAAAGAGCAAGAAGAAGGAGGAGTCCAGGGGAGGGAGAAGGTGGGATAAAAAGCCATGTAAGCTCTCGTCTATAGCAGGTTGTTTTAGAAGTCCCGACTCCTCTTCTGTAAATCTTTCTGGAGCTTTTCTGGCTTCATTCAGGTCTAGTAGCATCCACACCTTCAGTTGTTCCTGGGGAAGAAACAGAGGCATAGTTCTCAGGGTGTGACACTCCCTGGAAAATTGATTATTATCATCCCCTTGTTGGGGTAAATATTTTAAGTCTCTTGCCGGTACCCAAATAGGTCTTTTTTCCTCTTGAGGAAAGACACATCCAAATCCTCTCCCTGCTGTGAGGAGGGGGTCTGGTCCCTTCCAGGCCCCAGTTAATGGGTCCCTCCATTTGACCCAGATGGAGCTGTAGGTGACAGCTGAGGTCCAATGTTTTTGAAAAGGGGACAAGTGTCTATCTTCTTTAGAAAAATTTAAAATATTTAGGTTAATAATGCCTTTTTAGTTGGTCATGTGGGGTAGAGATTCCCTTTTGTTTTTGTAATTGAGATTTGAGAGTTTGATGATATCTTTCCACGATGGCTTGGCCCCGCGGGTTATATGGGATGCCTGTGGAAAGTGAGATTTTCCAGGTTTGGAGGAAATCTATAAAAGTTTTGCTTATGAAGCAGGGACCATTATCAGTTTTGATTTGATCTGGCAATCCAAGGGTGGCAAAGCATTGAAGCATATGGCTAATAGCATGTTTAGTTTTTTTCCCAGCATGTGCTGATGCCCAGCAAGCATGGGAGAAAGTATCAACTGAGAGAAAAATATACTTAAGTTTTCCAAATGGAGAATAGTGAGTAACGTCAATCTGCCAAAGGTGATTAGGGCGTAGTCCTCGAGGATTGGCTCCTGTAGTTTGAAGAGGAGGTACCTGGAGGAAAGGCTGACAGGATTTGCAAGTTCGGACAATTTTTTTAAGGTCCTTGACTGGCACATGGGGATATTTATGTTTAAGGCCCCTCCAATTTATATGAGTTAATAAGTGGAAGTGTGTAGCTTCTGAGACTGTATTACATTGAGGCTGAGAGGCCAGTTTGTCAGCCAAATTGTTTTTTTTAGAGAGGAATCCTGGTAAATTTTGATGGCCTCTGAGATGTTGAAGGAAAATGGGGTTAATTCTGTGTTTAAGTAGGGAGCGGGCTTGAATCATCAATGGGGTTATAATATTGGAGTCCAGTCTAATATGGGCCTCAATTAGGTTGGGTAACAGGTTAACAACATAAAGGCTGTCAGAAAATAAGTTAAATGGCTCCTGAATAGTGTCCAAAGCCAAAACAACAGCAAATAGTTCTTTAAATTGTGCTGATCCTGTGACCTCATGGGAGATAGACTTTATGGGTATAGACTTTTTCTCCCCTCCTAGGGGAGGGTAAACAACTAGGGAAGCTCCTAAGCGCCCCCATCAGTGAATGTAAGAAAATCAGGGTTGGGTTTAGATAAAAAAGTCTGGGGGTCTCCATTCCAACCTAGAGAAGGAGTTCATCCATTTATAAGGACCATAGTGACAATCAATTATACCCAGAAACCCTCAAGGGCAATAGCAACCCTGTTGTTATTTCTCTGAAGCCAAGTGAAGTCTGTTACCTTAAAGGGGGTGACAATGACATGAGGCTCCATGCCAAACAATCGGACAGAGGTGTCCCTGCCCTTTATAATGCAGTCTGCAATCTGGTTAGTTATAGAGTAAACTCTGGGACTCCACCAAGGGAGAGGTGAATCCATTGATGGGTTCTCCTTCCTGGGCCAACAGCGCAGTGCATAATGTTTCCCCAGAGAAAATACAGAGGGAGATAGGTAAGTTAGGATCAAACCTCTTTAGGACAGCAGCATCAATGGTCCGTTGTACCTTATGTAGAATTTGTTCATGACGAGGGGCAAGGTTATCTGAGAGGAGAGAGTAAGACCCTTTAAGAGGTCAAATAAAGGGGACAGTTCCTCAGTAGTTATGGGTATCCAGGGCCTCATCCAATTAATTTCCCCAGCACTTTTTTGGAGTTGAGGCAAAGTATAGAATTTTTGAATATGGAGTTGGGGTTTGACAGGAGAAACAGTATCAAGGAATAACCTGGAGCCCAAAATCTTGAAGGGAGAGGCAGTCTGTACCTTTTCTGGAGCCACTTTAAAGTCATTGGCCTGTAAAATGGCAAGGCATTTAGCAGTAAGGTCTTGGAGATCAGATGGGTTGAATGACCTAAAATAATATCATCCATATAAATGTAGAATAAAACGTTAGGATGATTAATCAAGGAAGAAAAGATATGAGACATGTAATATTGACAAATGGGGGGGCTGTTAGCCATGCCTTGAGGTAAGACGGTCCATTCAAACCTTAGGTCTGGTCCATGAAAGTTTGTTGAGGGTATGGAGAATGCAAATTTTTCTATATCATCTGGATGTAATGGAATAGAGAAAAACAATCTTTAATATCGATAATGGTTAAGTAATGGGTGTTGGGAATGGCTGGAATCCAAGGGAGCCCTCTCTGGGGGTCCCAAAAGCTATCATTCTCTCATTTATTTTTCTCAAATCATGTAAAAGTCTCCAAGAGCCATTAGGCTTCCTTATAATAAAACCGGAGAGTTCCAAGGACTTGTTGAAGGTCGCACATGTCCTGAAGCCAGTTGTTGTTTAACGAGTATATGAAGTTGTTTTAGTTTAGGGGTAGGTATAGGCCACTGCTCGACCCATACGGGGTCCCCAGGCACCCATTGAATCTTAGGAACTGGGGGGTGAGCAGTGGCCCTTAGGATTGGGGTGAACCTGAGAATGTTTTTGTTTAATTTTTTCAAAATGAGGATCATCTCTATAGTTAGGATGGTAGGTCCTTCCTTCCTCAAACTGTTTATTTTCTTTTTGGTCAAGTCTATCTTCACAGAAAGCCTATGATTAGTAGTAATATAGGCCTCAGCTTCCCAAGTATATCCTGGCCTAGGAGGTTGGCTGTTAGGCCTGACACCACTAGAGGGCACATCCCCACTATTATTGTCAGGGTCAATCCAGGTCTGCCAGTTAGCAGTTTCCCATGACGAGATTGTCCGCCCACACCCAGTAGGGGTGGACCCGGGACTAACTGCCAGGAGGGAGGGACCTCCTCTTTCTTATCACAGCACGGTCAGCCCCAGTGTCGATGAGAAATTTGAAAGTTTTTCCACCGACTGTTAGGTTCATTTTTGGTCTAAGTCCGGGTGTCAAAGGCACAGTCCAGTGTGTTTTGATTACCTTTTCCCCTTATTTAACGGGCTGGGGATAGCCCTGGGGAAGTTTAAAGGTACACCATGAAGGCTAAACTTGGATTTGCAATCTCTGGCCCAGTGAAATCCTTTTTGCATCGAGGACATGGCGTATGGGCAAGTCAGGGGTTGAGGGAGTTATTGGGGTGCTTTTCCAATTGGGGCATTCCTTTTAAATGACCCTTTGCCGCACTCCAAAGCAAGATCGTCCCCTTCCCGTGAGACCTGTTGGAGTGCACATTCTAGTGCAGCCATGTCCTCACAGCGAGAAGCCTGTAAGGCTGATGTCATAACTTTGATCTGATGAGAGGGGGACCCTACATCTTGGGCGGCTACAACCCATCTACTCATAGAGCGGTCCTTGAGTCCAGCGCAGGCCAACTTATGATCGCCTGTCATGCCTTCCCAGACCAGCATTTTTGCAAATTGGTCTCTCAGGGGCCAGGGGGAACTTTCTTTGTAGGCTTTTTTTCGACTCTCTCTATGAAAGTAGCCAAATCCTCACCGGTCTTTTGGGTGACTCCTGTAATGGGGGGTTCAGAGGGGCCCTCCTCTAACTTTTTCCATGCAGCCATTCCCAAAACCCGTACTTGATCTCGATATGGATCAGGAATGGCAGCCTGCTGAAGACCGGTAGAGAACTGGTCAGCAGTGCCTGAGAGCATCCCAAAGGTGATTGGTACTGGGGGCTGAGCGACTTGGTTTCGCTCAGCTTGAAGGTGACACTCATCCTGAAAAAAAGCACACCATTTTATGTACAGCGAGCCAGAGAGAACAGCTTTAGCAAGGTTCTTCCAATCTTGAGTGGTACAATGATAATGAACCAAACCCTGAAGGATGGTCTCTGCCCAGGGGGAGTTAGGCCCGTCCTCTGAGACAGCCTTTTTAAGATCTTTTAAATTGTGAGCTTCCCAAGGATACCAGGCTGCAGGGCGGTTACCGCCAGGATTAATGTTAACAGGGAAGAGATCGACTATTTTTCCCCCGGGGGCGTCCTCCCCATGGTAGGGCGGAGGGGCAGAGGCGCTCAGAAATGGATTAGTAGGAGGATCTGGAGGCGATGGACCTTTAGAGGGCCGAGGGGCACTCTCAAAAGGATTTAAGGGTGAATCTGAGGACTCAGGCTGGCCTGAGGGGCTGAGATTGCTCTCTGTCCCTTCCTGGGTCAGGGTATCGCCTTTCGACCTCAGAGGTTGAGGTGGAAAACAGCCCTTTAAGGCCAACACAGCCGGGAGGGCCTCCAAAGGGTGGATCTCCCCTTTTTCTATCTGAGCTTTTTTTATCAGATTTTCAATTTTATCCCAGGTGTCCCAGTCAAAAAGATTACTCTCCGGCAACCAGGAGCAATCTTGAGTAAACAGCCCCATATCTGGAGGGCCTGATTATCAGATAGATTAAGGCCTTTACTTTTGAGCAGAATCTGTAGTGACCCTAAGGCAGGATTTAGCTTAGATAAGGATTGTCCCATGTTATAAAGTTGAGGGAAGAGTATCTTTAACATCAGGGTAACAGTAATACATAAGAATACAACACAAGCACAAGGTCCCAAAAAATAGCTAAACATGTTGTAGAATTTTTCTAAGATGGTGCCCCCACTCCAATGAGGGGGCAGGACACTTTGAGAGTTCTCCAGGTTTGCCCACGTGGTGAGTTTCCTTTTCAGGTCTACCCACGTGGTGAGTTTCTTTTTTAGGTCTGCCCACGTGGTGTGTCCGCCATGAAATGGTGTTTCTAAGATGGCGCCCCCATTCAAATGGGGGCAGGACAAAAATGGCAGCACCGCAGAAGCGGTTTGTTGGAAACCCAAAAATGAGAGGAAAGAGAAAAGAACAAGAGATGTTGAAGTTTGGGACGGAGTTTTTATTTAAATGAGGAGGCAAAACATTTAAAGTCTCCTCTAGATCTGTCCACGTGGTGTGTCCACCATGAACGTACCCATTTAGAAATGGCAGCAAACCGGAAATGGAAGGAAAGAGAAAGGAAGTTGAAGTAAGCACAGATTATAGAAGTAAAGGTTAGAATATTAAATATGAAGATTACCTCATAACTTATGAGGATACACCCGTCAGCAGTCCGATTAGCTCGTCAGCTTAATTTTGAATTTTTTCTTCGCCACGCCGCCAGTCTGTAGTCCGTTTTGAATCCCCATACATCCTCACATGGGGCAGCAGTCCTGCCCCACGCCTGGGCGCCAGTTGCCGGGCTTTTTCCTCCACCTCCGGCAGGTAGAGCGAAAAGAGAGAGAACGGGCCAGCCGCTTCTCTCGAGGCTGAGCGAGAAGGCGGGTGTCGGCGACTCAAAACCCTCCCCCCAAAACACCAGGAAAAGAAAACCACATTGAGTCGCTGAGACCGTCTAAGGCGGAACTCACTCCTTTATTGTCATGGGGAGGTATTTATATATTTTGAGGAAGGGGGCGGAAGAGAGGATGAGAGAAAGGTATAAGGGCCAATATTATTTCACCACATCAGCAGCAGCTGGGCGGAGGCAGTAAGGGCCAATCAGCAGTAGCTGGGCGGAGGCAGTTTCAGCCTAGGTGCTGAGTCACCCAAGGACAGGTCGCGAAACTCTACTCAGGCTCTGGAAGCTCAACCAGGCCTCACCGGGAGCCAAGTAAACTCTGGCTTAGCCTTTGAGTTGTGAACCTGTGGTGCCTTGACTTGATGAAGTTTAATTGTGACCTGATGAAGTTTAATTGCCTCAAGCTGTTGGTGAATGAATTGTGTAATCTTATTAAACACAGGCCCGAGTGAGGATAAGAAGAAGGAGGGTTCAGGGGAGGGAGAAGGTAGGGTAGAGCAAGAAGAAGGAGGAGTCCAAGGGGAGGGAGAAGGTGGGATAAAAAGCCATGTAAGCTTGTATAGCAGGTTGTTTTAGAAGTCCCGACTCCTCTTCTGTAAATCTTTCTGGAGCTTTTCTGGCTTCATTCAGATCTAGTAGCATCCACACCTTCAGTTGTTCCTGGGGAAGAAACAGAGGCATAGTTCTCAGGGTGTGACACTCCTGGAAAATTGATTATTATCATCCCCTTGTTGGGGTAAATATTTTAAGTCTCTTGCCGGTACCCAAATAGGTCTTTTTTCCTCTTGAGGAAAGACACATCCAAATCCTCTCCCTGCTGTGAGGAGGGGTTGGTCCCTTCCAGGCCCCAGTTAATGGTCCCTCCATTTGACCCAGAAGGTGACAGCTGAGGTCCAATGTTTTGAAAAGGGGACAAGTGTCTATCTTCTTTAGAAAAATTTAAAATATTTAGGGTTAATAATGCCTTTTTAGTTGGTCATGTGGGGTAGAGATTCCCTTTTTTGTTTTTGTAATTGAGATTTGAGAGTTTGATGATATCTTTCCACGATGGCTTGGCCCCCTGGTTATATGGGATGCCTGTGGAAAGTGAGATTTTCAGGTTTGGAGGAAATCTATAAAAGTTTTGCTTATGAAGCAGGGACCATTATCAGTTTGATTTGATCTGGCAATCCAAGGGTGGCAAAGCATTGAAGCATATGGCTAATAGCATGTTTATTTTTTCCCAGCATGTGCTGATGCCCAGCAAGCATGGGAGAAAGTATCAACTGAGAGAAAAATATACTTAAGTTTTCCAAATGGAGAATAGTGAGTAACGTCAATCTGCCAAAGGATTAGGGCGTAGTCCTCGAGGATTGGCTCCTGTAGTTTGAAGAGGAGGTACCTGGAGGAAAGGCTGACAGGATTTGCAAGTTCGGACAATTTTTTTAAGGTCCTTGACTGGCACATGGGGGATATTTATGTTTAAGGCCCTCCAATTTATATGAGTTAATAAGTGGAAGTGTGTAGCTTCTGAGACTGTATTACATTGAGGCTGAGAGGCCAGTTTGTCAGCCAAATTGTTTCCTTTAGAGAGGAATCCTGGTAAATTTTGATGGCCTCTGAGATGTTGAAGGAAAATGGGGTTAATTCTTTGTTTAAGTAGGGAGCGGGCTTGAATCATCAATGGGGTTATAATATTGGAGTCCAGTCTAATATGGGCCTCAATTAGGTTGGGTAACAGGTTAACAACATAAAGGCTGTCAGAAAATAAGTTAAATGGCTCCTGAATAGTGTCCAAAGCCAAAACGACAGCAAATAGTTCTTTAAATTGTGCTGATCCTGTGACCTCATGGGAGATAGACTTTATGGGTATAGACTTTTCTCCCCTCCTTAGGGAGGGGTAAACAACTAGGAAGCTCCTAAGCCCCCCATCAGTGAATACGGTAAGAAAATCAGGGTTGGGTTTAGATAAAAAAAGTCTGGGGTCTCCATTCCAACCTAGAGAAGGAGTTCATCCATTTATAAGGACCATAGTGACAATCAATTATACCCAGAAACCCTCAAGGGCAATAGCAACCCTGTTGTTATTTCTCTGAAGCCAAGTGAAGTCTGTTACCTTAAAGGGGTGACAATGACATGAGGCTCCATGCCAAACAATCGGACAGAGGTGTCCTGCCCTTTATAATGCAGTCTGCAATCTGGTTAGTTATAGAGTAAACTCTGGGGACTCCACCAAGGGAGAGGTGAATCCATTGGATGGTTCTCCTTCCTGGGCCAACAGCGCAGTGCATAATGTTTCCCAGAGAAAATACAGAGGGAGATAGGTAAGTTAGGATCAAACCTCTTTAGGACAGCAGCATCAATGGTCCGTTGTACCTTATGTAGAATTTGTTCATGAGGGGGCAAGGTTATCTGAGAGGAGAGAGTAAGACCCTTTAAGAGGTCAAATAAAGGGGACAGTTCCTCAGTAGTTATGGGTATCCAGGGCCTCATCCAATTAATTTCCCAGCACTTTTTGGAGTTGAGGCAAAGTATAAATTTTTGAATATGGAGTTGGGGTTTGACAGGAGAAACAGTATCAAGGAATAACCTGGAGCCCAAAATCTTGAAGGGAGAGGCAGTCTGTACCTTTTCTGGAGCCACTTTAAAGTCATTGGCCTGTAAAATGGCAAGGCATTTAGCAGTAAGGTCTTGGAGATCAGATGGGTTGGAATGACCTAAAATAATATCATCCATATAAATGTAGAATAAAACGTTAGGATGATTAATCAAGGAAGAAAAGATATGAGACATGTAATATTGACAAATGGGGGGGCTGTTAGCCATGCCTTGAGGTAAGACGGTCCATTCAAACCTTAGGTCTGGTCCATGAAAGTTTGTTGAGGGTATGGAGAATGCAAATTTTTCTATATCATCTGGATGTAATGGAATAGAGAAAAAACAATCTTTAATATCGATAATGGTTAAGTAATGGGTGTTGGGAATGGCTGGAATCCAAGGGAGCCCTCTCTGGGGGGTCCCAAAAGCTATCATTCTCTCATTTATTTTTCTCAAATCATGTAAAAGTCTCCAAGAGCCATTAGGCTTCCTTATAATAAAAACCGGAGAGTTCCAAGGACTTGTTGAAGGTCGCACATGTCCTGAAGCCAGTTGTTGTTTAACGAGTATATGAAGTTGTTTTAGTTTAGGGGTAGGTATAGGCCACTGCTCGACCCATACGGGGTCCCCAGGCACCCATTGAATCTTAGGAACTGGGGGTGAGCAGTGGTAGGATTGGGGGTGAACCTGAGAATGTTTTTGTTTAATTTTTTCAAAATGAGGATCATCTCTATAGTTAGGATGGTAGGTCCTTCCTTCCTCAAACTGTTTATTTTCTTTTTGGTCAAGTCTATCTTCACAGAAAGCCCTATGATTAGTAGTAATATAGGCCTCAGCTTCCCCAAGTATATCCTGGCCTAGGAGGTTGGCTGTTAGGCCTGACACCACTAGAGGGCGCACATCCCCACTATTATTGTCAGGGTCAATCCAGGTCTGCCAGTTAGCAGTTTCCCATGACGTAGATTGTCCGCCCACACCCAGTAGGGGTGGACCCGGGACTAACTGCCAGGAGGGAGGGACCTCCTCTTTTCTTATCACAGTACGGTCAGCCCCAGTGTCGATGAGAAATTTGAAAGTTTTTCCACCGACTGTTAGGTTCATTTTTGGTCTAAGTCCGGGTGTCAAAGGCACAGTCCAGTGTGTTTTGATTACCTTTCCCCCTTATTTAACGGGGCTGGGGATAGCCCCTGGGAAGTTTAAAGGTACACCATGAAGGCTAAACTGGATTTGCAATCTCTGGCCCAGTGAAATCCCCTTTTGCATCGAGGACATGGCGTGCGGGGGCAAGTCAGGGGTTGAGGGAGTTATTGGGGTGCTTTTCCAATTGGGGCATTCCTTTTAAAATGACCCTCTTTGCCGCACTCCAAAGCAAGATCGTCCCCTTCCCGTGAGACCTGTTGGAGTGCACATTCTAGTGCAGCCATGTCCTCACGGCGAGAAGCCTGTAAGGCTGATGTCATAACTTTGATCTGATGAGAGGGGGACCCTACATCTTGGGAAGCTACAACCCATCTAAGAGCGGTCCTTGAGTCCAGCGCAGGCCAACTTATGTTGTCATGCCTTCCCAGACCAGCATTTTTGCAAATTGGTCTCTCAGGGGCCAGGGGGAACTTTCTTTGTAGGCTTTTTCGACTCTCTCTATGAAAGTAGCCAAATCCTCACCGGTCTTTGGGTGACTCCTGTAATGGGGGGTTCAGAGGGGCCTCTCTAACTTTTTCCATGCAGCCATTCCCAAAACCCGCACTTGATCTCGATATGGATCAGGAATGGCAGCCTGCTGAAGACCGGTAGAGAACTGGTCAGCAGTGCCTGAGAGCATCCCAAAGGTGATTGGTACTGGGGCTGAGCGACTTGGTTTCGCTCAGCTTGAAGGTGACACTCATC
This sequence comes from Orientallactaga sibirica, assembly GCA_036365145.1. Lineage (NCBI taxonomy): Eukaryota > Metazoa > Chordata > Mammalia > Rodentia > Dipodidae > Orientallactaga > Orientallactaga sibirica. The sequence continues at coordinate 29,440,119 of JAEOAD010000024.1, forward strand.
CTGAAAAAGCACACCATTTTATGTACAGCGAGCCAGAGAGAACAGCTTTAGCAAGGTTCTTCCAATCTTGAGTGGTACAATGATAATGAACTAAACCCTGAAGGATGGTCTCTGCCCAGGGGAGTTAGGCCCGCCCTCTGAGACAGCCTTTTTAAGATCTTTTAAATTGTGAGCTTCCCAAGGATACCAGGCTGCAGGGCGGTTACGCCAGGATTAATGTTAACAGGGAAGAGATCGACTATTTTTCCCCGGGGCGTCCTCCCCATGGTAGGGGCGGAGGGCAGAGGCGCTCAGAAATGGATTAGTAGGAGGATCTGAGGCGATGGACCTTTAGAGGGCCGAGGGCACTCAAAAAGGATTTAAGGGTGAATCTGAGGACTCAGGCTGGCCTGAGGGGCTGAGGATTGCTCTCTGTCCCTTCCTGGGTCAGGTATCGCCTTTCGACCTCAGAGGTTGAGGTGGAAAACAGCCCTTTAAGGCCAACACAGCCGGGAGGGCCTCCAAAGGGTGGATCTCCCTTTTTCTATCTGAGCTTTTTTATCAGATTTTCAATTTTATCCCAGGTGTCCCAGTCAAAAAGATTACTCTCCGGCAACCAGGAAGCAATCTTGAGTAAACAGCCCCATATCTGGAGGGCCTGATTATCAGATAGATTAAGGCCTTTACTTTTGAGCAGAATCTGTAGTGACCCTAAGGCAGGATTTAGCTTAGATAAGGATTGTCCCATGTTATAAAGTTGAGGGAAGAGTATCTTTAACATCAGGGTAACAGTAATACATAAGAATACAACACAAGCACAAGGTCCCAAAAATAGCTAAACATGTTGTAGAATTTTTTCTAAGATGGTGCCCCACTCAATGAGGGGCAGGACACTTTGAGAGTTCTCCAGGTTTGCCCACGTGGTGAGTTTCCTTTTCAGGTCTACCCACGTGGTGAGTTTCTTTTTTAGGTCTGCCCACGTGGTGTGTCCGCCATGAAATGGTGTTTCTAAGATGGCGCCCCCATTCAAATGGGGGCAGGACAAAAATGGCGGCACCGCAGAAGCGGTTTGTTGGAAACAAAAATGAGAGGAAAGAGAAAAGAACAAGAGATGTTGAAGTTTGGGACGGAGTTTTATTTAAATGAGGAGGCAAAACATTTAAAGTCTCCTCTAGATCTGTCCACGTGGTGTGTCCACCATGAACGTACCCGTTTAGAAATGGCAGCAAACCGGAAGTGGAAGGAAAGAGAAAGGAAGTTGAAGTAAGCACAGATTATAGAAGTAAAGGTTAGAATATTAAATATGAAGATTACCTCATAACTTATGAGGATACACCCGTCAGCAGTCCGATTAGCTCGTCAGCTTAATTTTTGAATTTTTCTTCGCCACGTCGTCAGTCTGTAGTCCGTTTGAATCCCCATACATCCTGACATGGGGCAGTAGTCCTGCCCCACGCCTGCGCGCCAGTTGCCGGGCTTTTTTCCCTCCACCTCCGGCAGGTAGAGCGGAAGAGAGAGAGAGACTGGGCCAGCCGCTTCTCTCGAGGCTGAGCGAGAAGGCGGGTGTCGGCGACTCAAACCCCTCCCCTAAAACACCAGGGAGAAAAACCACATTGAGTCGCGGGAGACCGTCTAAGGCGGAACTCACTCCTTTATTGTCATGGGGAGGTATTTATATATTTTGGAGAAAGGGGCGGGAAGAGAGGATGAGAGAAAGGTATAAGGGCCAATATTATTTCACCACATCAGCAGCAGCTGGGCGGAGGCAGTAAGGGCCAATCAGCAGTAGCTGGGCGGAGGCAGTTTCAGCCTAGGTGCTGAGTCACTCCAAGGACAGGTCGCGAAACTCTACTCAGGCTCTGGAAGCTCAACCAGGCCTCACCGGGAGCCAAGTAAACTCTGGCTGGGCCCAGAACCACTAGGCCTCACACTGGGCAAGGCCCAACACAGTGGTTAAAGGCACTTGTTTTAAAAGCATGAGAGCCCAGCTTTGAATCCCCAGAACCCATGTAAAGCCAAATCCACAAAGTGGAGCATGCATCTGGAATTTATTTCCAACAGCAGGAGATCTTATTCACTTTCTCCCCCTCTCCCCTCCCCATATAAATAAATAAATTAAATACTTTAAAATATCAGCAGTTCTTGGTGAACCTGACACCAGCACAAGGCTGAAGGAGATAAACACACAAAAAACTCAACTCCTACTAAACCAGATATCCAGACACCGAGGCTCCCAAGACCTCATCACTGAAGTAAAACTAAAACGATGATCCCAACATGGCTCAGGGAAATTCACCAAGGAGGGGCAAAAAGAGTGTTAGAGCCACACGTTGGGTCATTATGCACAAAGACATTGCCTTTTCCCCATAAGTGTTGGCTACCCCCATATTGCACGACCCACATTCTCCAGTGAGGAGGTCCCTTTGGAGTGGGGAGGAGAGGGAGGTGGCTAATGAAGGCGCCAACATAAATGTACAATTTAAAAAAAATAAAAAATTGGGCTGGAGAGATGGCTTAACAGTTAAGGCGCCTGCCTCCTAAGCTTAAGAACGCTGGTTCTAATCTCCAGCGGTTCCAATCTCCAGGTCCCACATTTAGCCAGATGCAAAGTGACGCAAAAGTGCAATGCCGCACTTAACCACAAGGGGGCGCACACATCTGGATTTTGTTTGCAGCAGCTGAGAGGCTGCTTGCGCTCCCATCTCTGTCCTCCTCTCCCTCTCTCTCTGTCTCTCTAAAAAAAAATAATACATAAAAATAAATAAATGAATTTAAAAATAAAATAAGGGCTGGAGAGATGGCTTAGCGGTTAAGGCGCCTGCCTGCTAAGCTTAAGAACGCTGGTTCTAATCTCCAGCGGTTCCAATCTCCAGGTCCCACGTTTAGCCAGATGCAAAGTGACACAAAGGTGCAATGCCACACTTGCCCACAAGGGGGCGAACACATCTGGATTTTGTTCACAGCAGCTGAGAGACTGCTGGCGCGCCCATCTCTATCTGTCTCCTTCTCCCTTTCTGTCTCTCTCTCTCTCTGTGTCTCTCTCCAAAAATAAATAAAATAATAAAAATAAAATAAAATCATAAACTAAAATAATAGCAGTTATGAGTCTTTTGTATGAAAAGATTGAAATATTTAATTTATAAGGTAGCAGTTGTTCCATAAATGTAGCTTTATAAATTTCATGTCATTTTTAGACTTTTGTAAGGTGACACATCTCCTAGTTTCTTCATATTTTCATTCTACATATTTTAATTGCCTCCAGGTATATGACTGTATGTATGTATATTCACCTAATACATCACCCACCAATGACTTATAGATTTTTTTTTCAAATTTTCACTATTATTTCTCATTGCATTACAAAACAGTGTCATTCTATTAAAACTAAAGGCAACTAGTTTGTTGTTTGATATTTATTGATAGATTTTTTTTTTTCAAGAAAAATAGTATCAAATTATTCTTTCCCTACCAATTTGTGACTGCTAGTTCTCCATTCTTATACCTAGGCTTTAAGATGTTTTCCAAATGTGCAACATAAAACATTACACACAGGGACTGGGGAAATTGTTCAATGGTTAAGGCATTTGTCATCCAAGCCTAAGGCTTGATTAGTCAGTACCCAAGTGAAGCCAGATGCACAAAGTGGCACATATATCTGAAGTTCATTTGCAGTGGCTAGAGGCTCTAGCATACCCATTCTCATTCTCTGTCTACACACACACACACACACTCTCTCTCTCTCTCTCTCCTTAGAGGTAAATAAATAAATAAAATATTTTTAAAAATTGCACACAGACTGAGCTGAATGTAGTGGCTCACACCTATGATCCCCAGAACTCAGGATGCTGAGGTAAGAGATTTGCCATAAATTCAAGGCCATCCTGGACTAAAAAGTCAGTTCTAGGTCAAACCTGGAGAGAGACCCTGCTTCAACAAAATTGCATAAATAAAAACAAATATCTTTATCATAATCATACTTGTTTCTAAATGTTCATTGGTATGATATTATCATGATTTTCCTAGAATCATCATTTTGGCCTATGTTATAAGATAATTTATCACAGCACTCTTAAAAAATCATATAAACATGTTGGAAAGATGGCTGAATAGTTAAAGTATGTGCCTGCAAAGCCTAAGGGCTCAGGTTTGATTCCGCAGTACCCACGTAAAGCCAGATGCACAAGGTGGCTCATGCATTGGGAGATCATTCTTTACAGTGACTAGAGGCCTTGGCACCCCAATTTATTCTTTCTCTCTATCTATCTATCTATCTATCTATCTATCTATCTATCTATATATATATCTTTAAATTTTTCCGATCAGGAAATTATGCCCTACTATATTTTCATTATATTTTCAATGGATTCTACAGACAGGTCTGTCTATCCTCATCTCACATTCATGAAATAAGTATGCATTCAATCATGCAATTACATGTAACAAACAATATAGGTTGACTACTATCCACATGAAATTGACTCACATACATACTAGAGACTCTGATTTTTGTCAGGTTCTTATCTATAAAATAGAAAGTGATTATATAAAATGTTTCTGAATCTGATCATCTTCACAACTATCTTAAAATGTAAAATATAAAAGTGTTGGTTAGATTTTTCTCAGCATCAGTAGCTCATAGTATCTGTTCTAGGGACCATCTGGCCTGTTGGACTATGTAAGAGCAGTTTCATAGTGAAATAAATGTTGAAGCCAGATGGATAAATATGCAAAAAAGTGGGAAAGTAAAACCAGTGAGCATAAAAAAATATATTTCTAGAAACCTCTAAATTTAGAAAAGAGGTATATTTTCTAGAACTTAGCTCCCTGTGAAGTTCGGTGGCTTTAAAATGGAAGAAATTGAAACATTATTTACGGAAAAATATCTAGGAGACAAAGAGTTAACACCTTTGTTATGGACTGAATGTTTATATCGCCCCAAAGTTAGTTGAAAGCCTAACTCTCCCAGTGAGATAATTTGATATTTGCAGATGGTGTCTTTATTAAAGAGTTAACCAAATTTGGATGTGATCCTGAGTTGGGTCTTGACAGTAATTAATGACTAAGACCAGTTCTAAGTTTCTCTTTGTGTCTTATGAAATGAGGGGGTTCTTGAGGGTCTCTACAGGGGCAGAGTCTGTCTGCATTTTGACCTCAGGACCTCCTAGACCTCCAGAACTGTGAGGGCTGACTGATGAACTGAGTAGGTAAGGCAACAAGTGCATGGATTTTGTTTAGCAGCTCAAGCTGACACCCACAGGCACTGAAGAGAGCAGAAGGAGCAGGACCCCGAGCAGTGATGAGACAGTAGGAGGCATGAGCAGAGGGGAAACAAGGACCGCACAGAAGAAATATTGTATCCGTTCCACTTACGGCAAAGAGAAAGAGAAAAAGCTACGGTGATGATAGCAAATTTGCTGGTTGGGAAAGTAGGTAGTTAAGGGTATTTGTAACTGATAGCCTCAGTCACTTAACCATCTGAGACAAGGTCATCTGTTCAAGGACTGTTTAAAAGGAGAAAATGGAAGCCTAATTGACTCCGGGAATGAATAAAGATGAAGGCTTCCTGGGTTGTTTCAAAACTTCTCAAACAGACAAAACAAGTCGAAAATTCCCCTTGAAAGTCAGCTGATAACGATTTGTGCAGCATGTGAGAGGTGCTAAAAGGTAAAAGATTTAAAGGGAGTTGTGGCACATGGCAGAAACATTAGAGTGTGAGCCTCGCACTGGACTGTGAAGCACAAAGACTGGAAAGGTTTGCTGATGGGTTGCTGACCTTGGCTGGCATGGAGAATCTGCTACACTGTTCTTTAAGGGAACCTAACAACGAACATGTGAGAAACATTTAGAAAGAGTTTGGAATAAAAAGATAAAAACGTCCTGTAAAAGTCTTTCATTTGAAATATTTTCATTTTTTTTTTTTAATTTCTGAGAGAGAGAAAGAGAAAAAGGCAAAGTATGTGCGTGTGTGCGTGTGTGCGCGTGTGCGTGTGGGTGTGTGTGTGAGAGAGAGAGAGAGAGAATGAGAGAGAGAGAGACTACCAGAGCTTCTTACTGCTACAATAATTCTGACTCAGACTAGCACATGGGTCTGGAGGTCATTATCAGGTCATTTCAGAATCTAGCTCTTTCTTCAGATGAACATCCTCTCTCCCTCCATGTGTCTTTCGAGGTTGTCTTTCTTCTACTGCAGCAAGCCTGAGAATACCCCAGTTGTCAGAAGCTAGAGCAAAAGCAATTCCCCAGTGCAGGGTCTGGAGACAGCACAGCTCTTGGGCACCTACATGTCAGACCTCAATTCTCTAGAACTGTGAGAAGATAAATTTGAGTTGTGTTGAGCTACTCTTAGAAATTAATAATTAATAAAAAGAGAAATTGTTGATCAATTATCTTTCCCACGCAAAGCAGATAGTTTTTACTTTCGGATCTTGAGAAGAGGAAGGTCTCTATTCCTCTACCACCATATATAAGTTCCACTGGCAGTGAGGGGGAAGAGCACCATTGCCTATATGGAAGGATCAAATACCTAACTACAGGTGGCTGACCACAGACTCTGGCCCTACTCTGCATCTCCAGGTACTGAGTGTCTTATTTGCAGTGGTGGTTTGACTGTACAATGTCCCCATAGCATCAAATGTTTGTGATTAAGCTTCCTACTTCTTTTCCAGCTAGTGGAGTCTTTGGTCTTTCAGAGCTTGAGACTTGCTGGAGTGTGTGTGTTGGTAGGGATGGATCTTGGAACAGAGTAGTCCAGCTCACTGCCTGTTACAGCTAGTTTGCTCTTTCTCTCTCTCAATTTCACTCTCTCTCTCTCTCTCTCTCTCTCTCTCTCGGTCTCTTAGGGATATGTGAGGAAGTGAGTCACATCCCTCCTTCTCCTCAAAACGGTAAGGTTGAAATAAATTGTTTTCTTTCATTGCTGCTCTGGTCAAGTACTTTTTTTTTTCCCCCAACAACAGGAATGTAACAGGCATATTTGCCTTGTCTTACAAAACAGTACACACTCACCTTATGGTACTCACTTCTAGAGTCTTACTAGGAAAGGTATTGACGCTTGTTTACCCCATGTGACATTACACAACTTAAATATTAATGTTGCCTCGACAAATTGGGAGTTTCACTCATAGTTCAAGATATAACATTATAATTATTTAGAAAAAATATATACATTTGAAAACACCTTTGCTAGTTTCCTACATGGAGAGAATTTAATCGATTTTTCACTGTTCCCCTGAAAAAGTTTGAGTATAATCATATTTTTATTTGGTTTTATCCTGTGCTTTCTGCCTTCCTTCTAAAATTTTATGCATCAGATAAGTAAGAAAGGAATAGCTATCTGATAAAAAAGCATATAATTATATTAATCTCACTTAATCTAAAGAGGGCACTTCTGAGCCATTCACATCCCATCTGTTATTTTCATTTTCTTGTCACAGATTTTCATTAAGTACTTCCCCATTGATTTTCCTACAAGATTTATGCATCATAATATAATCATATCTTTATCCTAGTACTCTTAATGTATCCCTAGATATTTATTCATTCTAAATCACTTCAAAAGATATTTGGGAATGATTATTTTACCTTACATATATTATATAATATCTATTATAATATTATTTTGTTATTTTCTTTACATTTTAAGCCTTGACTTCATTCCTACAACCATCATGAGCACTTTCTTATGATAAAAATTCATTTTTAAGTTAAATATTAGTTACTTTATTGTAGCTGTGATCAAACACCAGTGGAAAGCAATTTAAAGAAGGAGAGAGTTTAATTTGGCTTATAGTTTCTTTTAAATGTTTTATTTGTTTATGTATTTGCTTATTTATTTGATAGGGAGAAAGAGGTAGAGAGAGAATGGGCATGCCAGGGCTTCTAGCCACTGCAAACAAATTCCAGATGCATGTGCCACCATGTACATTTGAATTATGAGGGTACTGGGGAATTGAACCTGTGTCTGTAGGCTTCACAAGCTAGAGCCTTCACTGGTAAGCCATCTCTCTAGTCCCTGGCTTACAGTTTTGAAGGGAAACTTCACAGTAGGGAAGGCATGGGGCAAGAGCATGAACTAGAATGGGTCGCTTTCATAATCACTCACTGAAAGCATCATTAAGAGACACGAGTTAACTAGCCAACATCACTAACTTTCTCTTAAAGATGAAGAAAAAGTGTGTAGTTAAATAAAGCAATACATATCCTGGGGAGATTGCTCAGCAGTTAGAAGCACTTGTTTGCAAAGCCTACTCATCCAATTTCAATTCCCAGCTATACACGTAAAGGCAGATGGGCATTTGCTTGTGGCAGCAAGGGACCTTGTGATGTGAAACTAGCCCCCTCCACATAAGCAAAAGAAGACATAAAAAGTTTACCATAAAATATAAAATGATAGAGAAATATATCATAAGGCTAGATTAAAATAATACATAATATTCTGTTGAAATTAAAGAAGAACCGAGCAATACAGTTTGTTTGTTTGAATCAGGTGTCCCCCATAAACTTATGTGTTCTGAATGCTAGGTCCTCAGCTGGTGGCAATTAAGGAATTGCAGTCTCCTGATGGTGATGTATTTTGGGGCGCAGGCTTATGAGTATTATAGCCAGCTTCCCCTTGCCAGAGTTTAGCAGACTCTTTTCCTGTTATTGTCCACCTAATGTCAGCCAGGAGGTGATGTCCACCCTCTGCTCATGCCATTGTTTTCCTCTGCCATCATGGAACATCCCCTTGAGTCTGTAAGCCAAAATAAACCCCTTTCTTCCAAAAGCTGTTCTTGGTCAGGTATTTTCTGCCAGCAACATGAAGCTGACTGCAATACACAATATATCTTTGGGCTTCATAAACCTTTTCTACTTGCAATCCTGTTTTACTCTAGAAATTTTTACATGACTCTGGACATAATACATTGTGTTGGCCCTGCTATGTTTCAGTAGTCAAGGGAAGATTTATGCACAAACAATCTTGATCTTTGTTAATGTATTTTTATTTTCAAAGTGACTTAAAAATTTAAATTTATTTCCTGTTTGTTACTTATATAAAAGGCATGCAAGTTCATCACAGGAAAGGCAGCTGTCATGGCTCCTCATGGATCAGGTCATCACCACTTGTAACACATTTTCAAATGTAGAAAACAAAAAGAATACTATTCTCAAGAGTGATACTGTCTTCTGAAAAAACTAGCCATTGATTTTTAATTAAAAGTTTTTAAAAGAAAATGGTCTGGTTGTATAAAAAAAAAATGAAGTAAAACTTTTGCATTGTTTTACATGACGGTGTCTTTGAATACTTAGCTTTGCTCATTATGCTTTCCTAGAAACAGAACATTACAGTCACTGTATCAATTACTGTCCCACTGCTGGGCAAAATATTGGACCATAAACAGTTTATGGAAGGATAGGTTTAATTCAGTTTACACTTCCAGAGGACAGAGTTCATCATGGTGGGAAGCATGGCTGGAGCAAAAACCAGTCATATTACCATGTCCACAGGGAGCAAATAGAGAGGGAAAGGAAAGAGAGTGGGGCTGGACTACAAAACTTCAAGTTTTGTACTTCAAGTTCTGACCCCAGTGATATACATGCTTCCCACTTCTTAAAGGGTCTACAGCCTCACTGAGCACGACCACCACCTGTGGCTTAAGCATTCAAACAAATGAATCTATGGGGGGGTGGGCATTACATTCAAACTATCACAATCTTTACTTCTTTCTACAAAAAAAAAGTTCAAGTGACCTGGAAAAGCCAAAAGCCTTTGGCATTCATGAGAAATAGAGAGTTATTTCTCATTATTCTGAAACCAAAACAACCTGTGCAAGTATAAGCTGGAAAAATGAAGTTACCTATTAACAAATATGATAATTTAACAGATATAATAATCTAATAAATAAACATCAATGTTATTTCAAAATCCTGGTACATGTGTTGTTGATAGGTACTGATATGTGTAACTAAAATAACATCCTTATTGTCCTTTCCAATACGATGTAGAAACTCTGTTGTGTGACTTATTTTTAGTTTATTTTTCATTTTTGCCATTTTCATACAGGTATATAACATATTTGGTCTGATTCTTGTTTCTCCCAATTTTTCTTTCTTATTCCCCTTCCACTAACATCCTTCTTCAATCGCCATCTTACTTTTATGCCTTTCCTTTTTGTTGTAGTCTAACCCATTTAGTTAATTTAAGGTTGTTGCATGATCATGGGTGGAACATTGTTTGCTGTGAAATGGACAAAGTACCTAAGCCTACAGTACTAATGAAACTGACTTCCCCTCTCCAGAACCAGTAGTTATTCTTGGAGGTATGGGGCTTTATGTTTCCTTCTCCCATCACTAGTGAAATAGTGACAGCCACAATCTTGTGCAAATTTCCATAGCTGCTAGGAATTGATGTTGTCTCAAGAAGTCAGCATTTCACAGCCTTCCTCCTGTCCTCCTGCACTTACTTTCTTTCTACACCCTCTTCCTCTGAGCCTTGCAGGACGATGTTTAGAATATGCACGCAGCAGTTTTGTTGATTTTTCTTGGAGCAATATGAACAAATGTCTACTCACCTTAAATGGGATACTGATGACCTACCAAACAAGCAATTCCACCCAATTCAAGCAGAGTGATGCAATGAGTTCATTGGGGTGACTTACAAGAGTATAAGTAAGGGGTTACTTAAAGGAGCATGGGATACTGAGAGGCAGCTGAAGAACCCATCCCAGCTTACGTGACACTCACAAAACCTGAGTCCCAGTAGCTTCCTATACAACTTGCAGTCAGATCTGCCAGTCAGATTGTCTCCTCTCCTCAGCAATGCTTACTGGTTACATAACATTGGGAAGGGAAAAAAGGGACTTGTGCATCTTCCAAGGGTAGGAGTGTCCTGAACTTTATAAGTTTCATTTACTTCCCAAGTAATTCTCCCTCTGGAGGTGATTTTTCATGCAATGAACAGTAACATAAAGGTAAAGATTTTCATTAAGGTAAATATGCTACAAATTTACTACTCCTTACAACTTAAATTGAGAAAACTTCTCTATATTGAATATTTTAGCCAGATAGTTAAGGTACTATGGGACTTCTCTCAAGATCTGTGCTTTTCCAGTCCCTTCCATGGACTAATGATCATGGGCAATGCTTGGTGTTACCTATGCAATGACTTACAAACATTTGCTGTCACATTGATTTGCCATTCGCAAAGAATTTTCTCAAAATTGTCATTTTTATACAGGATATAATTCAAATAGAAAGGGTTAATCACAAATTTACATTTAAGTTACTCCTCACATGTATGAAACAATGAAAAATGCAGAAATTGACTACTATTATGAATAAGGTTATGTATACTAGCAACCAATTTACTAATGGGAAGACATATCTAAGCAGAAATGATATGAAAGTATTACATTGCATTAAATTTTGTTTAAGTTGCTTTTCATTGCAATTCAAAGGAAGGAATTAAAATTAAAGCAATAAATTATTTTAAAAATATTGATAACTTGCATTATATCTGAAAAACTCTACTGTTATTTAATACCTTTCTCCGTTAATACCCTGAAATTACTTAAAGTAAGGAAAATGAACTGTATGTAGTCATTATTTCTTATGATAGTAAAAGTATTAAACATATAATGCAATTTTCTATTTTACTGAAACAAATAAGCAATTACTATGATGTTTGTTCCTTGTAAATTAATCCCTAGTGCAAGGGTAAGTGACTGGATTATACCACATTATTGGTGTGACTATATTGTAACTACAGCATTTCACGTACAGGTAGTCCATATACCCAAGTCAAGGAACTGCTAAATAGCACACAAGCAAGCTAACTATTGATAATTAGATTCATTTTAATTATAATTTTTCTAAACAAATTAGATTGATTGTGCCAAGGTGTGGTTCTCTGAAGGTAAAATGTGCCCACCATACTTTCATACTTAATTCCCACCTGGTTTTCACCTTTCTGGTAGAGGTGGGGCTGGCCTTGGGATGTTATATTCAAGCCCTTTGCCAGTGTTAGCAAACTGCTCTCTCTACTTCCTCCCTTCTTAGATGTGGTTATGAAAGCCAGTTTCCTGCTCCTGATGTGCTTCTCTTCCCATAATGAAACTTTGCTTTGAAATTGTAATCTTAAAGCAACCCTTCCTTGCCACAAGCTTCTGTTCTAGTCTCTTGTCTCAGCAATGACAAGGGAATGGGTATACCCGGCATTGTTAGGCCTTGAGAAAAATCACTTATTTTCTGTCTCTTTGCAGGTGCAGACTGGTACAATATTCTGCTAGAGAGATTATCTTCAGGTTACTAATTAGTATAGCACTAGTGAACTCTATTTATGTTATAATTTGGTAAAAATTAATTATGTGGAAAATGTTCCAAATCTTTGGCCTAGAATATTTTGTTGCAGACTTTTTTCCCTGTTTTTACCTCCACCATCTCAAAATCTGCCTCTATCCATTTTTTTTTTTCTTTTCAGCTGTGGGAACCATCTCAAGCCTGCAATAACAATGTGCAGGTCTCTCTTCCCCTGCATTATCACACCCCACCATTGTTGGACTAAACTACCCCTTCCCTGAAAGAACTCATTTCAGTGGCATGAAAATGGATAAATTTGTGAAGCAGAATCAATATCCTTACTGATGGTTCTTGTTCTAATAACAAACATGCATTACAGTCAAATAATGAAGCCACTACATTGGTCCATAGTGCTTTTATTCACAGGATCACTTATAATTCCACCTGATGTGACTTGAAAACATGTTCTTCACATCATGTTTATATCTCCTAAGAATCCTAATCTGAGATTAAGAGTATTTTATAGAAGTCATTATCATATAGGAACTGGCTGCTAAAATCGTGTTTCTTGTCAGGACATATTTGTTGTGATACAGTTAGTGCAATCTCTGGGGTATGAAAATTGATGCATAATAGGGACTATGAAAGCCAGTCAGTGGAATTCCTCATCCTTCTAGGAACCTTCTCCATTACTTCATGGGTTGTCTATCCAGGCACGTGTGTTCTTAGAATTTTCTTATGTGTACATGCTTCTAAGGGCAAGTCAGTAAAAAGTGATTGTCTAGAGGAAAAGCATTTTAGTGAACTCTCCATTTAAGAGGAATCTTTTTTTTTTTTTTTTTTTGATCTGTCAGAAATATCTAGCTACGAGCTGTTTTGGTAAATTATCATTAATTATAGCCATTTTTTTTTCATCTGAAGGGCTTACATTCTGTGAACACATTATGTGCACACAGTGTTCTTTGTGGTGAGAACAACAGTTCAGACCTGGACTATTTCATTGTGTTCTTTGTCCATGTTTTTCCAGAATCCTTCCTGGCACATTTATGTATTTAGAGAAAAAAAAAGATCTGGGTAAATCAAATCTATAAAGAGATATGTGTGCTAAATGGTAAAATGGAGAAAAGGTGCAGCAATAACTTGGAGAATGTTTCAAAACAAAAACACTAAGAGGAAATTAATGGCAGAAAGGAAGGCCTGGACCATACTTCCTCCTACACAGACTCTGATTTCTCAACAATTCATGGGCATGCCCAAACAAATCCAAAGATGTCCACACCCCAGACAAAGAGGAAAAATAGCCATGTAGAATCTAGTAGGGACGTTCAGGACACTTTGCCCCGCCCCAGGAGCTCTCCTTGTACCTCACTATATGGCACAGTATTATTTGATATGGAAGAGAGACAATCCCTTAGGTTCCAAAATCCCATGAGAGTGAGAGGAGAGTTTGACTCAAACATCCACAAAACCAACTATTCATTTGAAGTCCCTCAAAGAATTGGGTTTGAACTTAGCTGTCTCGGAATCAGGACAGAACCTACATAGTCTAGCTAGCTAGAGAACAGAGGTGACAGGTTTGTCTGGTAGATAATAAAAATCCTCTTTCCAACTTAGCAAAAAGTAGGCTGATTAAAAAAAAATGCCTATGAGTATAAAAACAAGTACCAAGCAGGCCATCTGATAAATCTCATGGTTCTGACACATTCTAACCACATTACAGAAACTCAGATGGACATTTGATTAGGTGATATCAAAAGCCCAGTTTCTTGATCAGCATAGAGCCAAATCCACAAATAACAGCTGCTTGCTTCTCTGTTGGGAAAAGAAATGGTAAAGCCTCTAAACTCTCTTCCCAAGCTACTCATGAGTATCTTTTCCTGTGTAGGTCCCATCTGTGGCAATTGAGAGAGGTGCTTTCTTTGTGTGATGTTCATAGACAGACACAAAGAGTAAGGGAAAATGAAGTATCACAAAAAAAAAAAAAAAAAAGTTCCAAACAAATCAAAAAGATAAATCCATAGAAACCATCCTCAGTGAAACAATAGCATCTGATCAACGTGACAGAGCACTCAAAATTGCTGTCACAGCATGCTTTGTTCTCAGGTTCAAGAATTACAATGCACAGTCATAATTTTAGCAAATACAGAAAATACAAAAAAGGATTAAAAATGAATTCTGGAGTTGAAAACACATAACTCATGAGGGGACTTTAATAATAAATTAGATCAGACAAAAGGAAAAGAATGGCCCACACAAAACCACTTTATCAGAAATTATTCAGTGAGAGGAGCAAAGGAAAACAATGAAGAATGCAAAAAGCTTCCACTTATATGTCTGCTTATATCTTGACAAGAACCACTTAAGCATTTCCTAGACAACCTGAGTTTTCTTCTTCAGCACTCCTGTTTTCTCTTAGAGTATTTGCCAGAATTGCCACCAGCAGCAAAAGAATGGCAGTGAGGACATTTAGTACTCACTCAAACTGTTCTACCTTCCACTTTTGACTCTGTTCCAAACCCTTTTATTACACATTTTTGGATATTCAGTAGAACTTCAACCATTTCAAGGGATTAATTTTTATGTTTTAGTTTCTTCAGACAAGTATAATAAAACATCATGTAAACTTACCAGTTGCATGTCTTAAAAAATACACAACTTTATTTCTCCCCATTCTACATGCAAATAACCAAGGTGCAGGACCTAGAAATTTGATGTTAGTAAAGGCTTGATTCCCCGTAGATGACACTCTGCATCTGTTCCCTCACATACTGGAAGGTATGAACTACATATAGTAGGGTATATTGTACAAGGACACTTTATCTAAATTGTGAGGGCTTTACCATCAGCAACTAATCACCTCTTAATGATCTCATCACGGGCTGGAAAGATGGCTTAGTGGATAATTCTCCAGAAGCCACATAAGCCAAATCACAAGGGAGCACATGCATCTGGAGTTCGTTTGCAGCAGATGGAGGCCCTGGTGTACCCATTCTCTCTCTCTCTCTCTCTCTCTCTCTCTGACTCTCTCTCTGTCTCTTTCTCTCTGCCTCTGAGTTTCAGGGATATGCCAACATTATAATAGCAGCTTTGAGCATCATTACCTCCCTATTATGTTCCAAACAAATCAACAAGATAAATCCATAGAAACCAACCTCAGTGAAATAATGGTATCTCATCAACCTGACAGAGCACTCAAAATTGTTATCACAGCATGCTTTGTTCTGAGGTTAAAGAATTACTATGCACAGTCATAATTTTAGAAAATATGTAAAATACAAAAAGGATTAAAAATGAACTCTGGAGTTGAAAACTCCAGAGGAAGAGCAAGGAAACTGAATTTAGATATACCTCTCCACATCATTTTAGCATAACTATTAAACTATCTTCTTTAGGTAGTGATCTGCTCTCTTACCTCCTATTGGATTCTGCACAAAAACTTCTAGCAAACTTCCCAAGCTATATCTTAGATCCAGTCAGAAGAAAGAACTAGATAGTGTCCTTCAAGTGCTTAGCTAGTTCAATAATTAGGAAAACACTAGAGAATGATTATGTCAGATTAAATTAGAAATGCAAGTTTTATTCACTTTGAGCTATCCTGAAACTCTTCTACGTGACCATATTTCTGAATCCAAAGAATTTTGCTCAGAGTCTCGTGAATCAAAAGCTTTCAGTCATATGATGTATATACATACAGGTTTTTAAAATTTCTTATAGGTATAAACTGAAGTTCTGCCCACTTGGTAGCTCCTGACATCATCCTTGCATGAACATATGAAAGCACTTCAACTGCATAAATAGTCAGTGATCTCATAGGCTGGACTCTGAGTGTACCACGAGCCTCTAGCATTTATCAGATTCCCATACTTACTCATCTGGCAACAACCCAGTAATGTTCCCCAACTCTTCCTAGAAGTAGCCTCAGTTCTTCTTAATACTATTTCTCAGGCAACATTTTTTCTATGGGTCTTATATGTTTAATATGTAATTATTTAGAAGCTTCTCATTCCTAAAGAGGTTTTATAAATAAAATCCTAGGAATTAATGCAGTAATTTAATGAGTATTGCTTCAAGCTACATGATTTGTTAATCATATCACATTCTTCCACACTCTCCAAGTAATTCTTGGGGACCTCTGTATGAGAGCAATGGATAGTCTTGTGTTTAACATTCATTCATTCTTTTTTATTTTATAACAAAGACACACATATATTACACTTTTCCAAAACAGAGACAGGTTTTATGATAATCCCCAATAGCACCTTATTTCACAGTTACACTGATTGCACAAGAAATTCTGTGATCACTCTATGAATAATAAACATCACATCTGGCTAGAATTAAAACTAAATTTCTCAGTCTCTCAAATAAGTACATGTACATGACTAAATTTAGCATTTACACATACACGCATACATAATTTATCGAAGGCACTTGTAAAATTAATTTAATAAAAGTCCCCCAAAATATTTTCTTACCAGACAGCTGTTCCAAAAACTTTAATCAAGATTCCTTACAAAAACTCGAGAAATTTCTGAAAAACATATTATTTCTACCTACCATCTCATTTCCTCTATTTGTAAAATAATTTACTGTTCATAAAGACATCTTTTTATGTTACATATTATTTATTAGTTTTCCAGTTCCAAGGAAGAGAAAGGGATTGGAGGACTAATGTTTAGGGAAAAAAAAAAAAAAAAAAAAAACAACTTCCTAAATCTATTGTAGAGGAGTTGCCTGGGTGGTAGCTCAATGGTTAAAGTGCATGAAGACCAGAGTTTGATCACCAGAATACACATTTAAAAATCCTAACATGGTGGCATACACTTATAATCCTAACCCTGAGGAGGTGGAGAGAGGTAGACGGTGTACCTGGTGCAATCACATGTGCATGCATCACCTGAACTCGGGCTTACTATGGGTGCTGGGGAAACAAACTCAGCTTAATTTGCTTTACAAGCAAGTGCCTTTAAGTGCTGAGCCATCTCCCTTGGTCCTCAGTGTTGTTTTTTAAATGAAACTTATTCTTGCTATGTAGCCCAGGCTGACCACAAACATGGGTTCCTTCTATCTCATTCCCCCACATGCTGTGGTTATAAGCATGGAACATTATTTGGTTTTGTTCCACTTACCTCTGACTTCCATGATTGTTGGTGAATATATTTTAAAAGTATTGATTTACTGTTCTAAAAATTGACTAAAACTTGAAGCCAGTAACATGATTTTGGAATGTGAAGAAACACCAAGGAGTTGGAAATATGACTCAGAGTTAAAGGCACTTGCTTGCAAAGCTTGATGGGTCAGGTTCAGTTCCCCAGTACCCACATGAAACTTATTGCATAAAGAGGCACATGTAACTAAACAAGAGTTCCCAGCATACCCACCTACCACTCTATTCTTGTACATAAATAAATTTAAAAATTACTAAATGGTAAATTTAAGTTTGAGTTTAAGATTGTTTTTCCTATGCTAAACTCTCCAGTTTAAGATTGTTTTTCCTATGCTAAACTCTCCACATATATTACTTATTTTAGTGAGGGTTGAATTAAGATGATCAATTGTATTTTTAATATTAAGTTTGAACTTCCTTGAGAAAACTCACATTTTGGAAGTATAGATTGAATTGTATCATTTTCATATTATACACAAAAAACACACACATTTGAAAAGTGTTTGTTTTTCCTAACATATTATTAATCTCAATCTCTAAATTTTGATTTAAACACACACAGTTGAATTAGACATGCAGCATAACACCTGATGTATGATGCTAGATACACATTAACGTTCAGTCATTGTCAGTAATTACATGACATCAATTTCTGAACTGCACATTAGTACAATTTAATAGTCAAGTAAATTTCCTGGTAGAGCATTTCATGCTCAGACTTGCCTGATTTTGCAACATTACTCAATTTGTTTTCTGCAAATAAACAAATTTTAAATATTGATTACAACCAATACTTTGTCACTCATTTTTTTATGTATTCCCTCTTCAAGTTTGATGTCTCTCTCTTTTTTTGTACCCCCTCCTTAATCATCAGTGTCTGAATGTTGATGGACTCAGTAGAACAAATAAGTTCATCATTGCCTTTGGGAACATATTATGCCATATAAGAGATGGAATAGGATATATAGAGTAAAGAATAAAAAGGAGGAACACTATAATATTAGTCTTAAATTGGAGATATTTTACCAAAATTATAAATCATACACCTACTTGTCTGTCTATAAAATCCTTTGTAGACCTGTTCCTCAAAATGAATTCATATCAATACAGGATACTCAAATATTTGGGGAAGTGATTGATCTCATGTTGGAAGCACATATATACAAATGAAATTCAGTTATATACTAAGTCAGAAAGGATTGAATTAGTTAAAGTGTCAATAGAACCATACTAAATGCACAAAAAAATAAATAAGTTGTGAATATTTGAGCATCAAAAGATGACTATAATGAATTAAAACATTGTTTATAAAATATTCATAATTATCCAAAATTGGTAAATCAATCTGAAATATTTAAGATAAAGTACTTAAGAAATTAATATAAGAAAAATATTATTTGGATCCTTCTTATTTTCATAATATCATTTATAACTGCTTTGTCAATAACCTATATAGAATTTAGCTTACAATACACAGTTGAGAAACTGCCTGACTCAAGCAAAAATATCAGCCAAACAATCACAAATGTTGTACTATAAAGTCAAAGAAAACAATTTAAACTATTTGAAAATAAATTGAATATAATTTAATTAACTTTCACTTCTCTGTGAGACTAAGAAATATGAAAGACTCTAAGAATTCATCAAATCTAAATACTTTTAACTTACATCTATAAAGCTAACAATGCTAATTAAGTTCAAATGATTTCAGAGTTAGTAGGAAGACATTAATGCTATGTAATTTATAAGCTATAAAGGGAGCAGAAAGATTCTATAAATAGAGCTTGAGTTATGTAGTGTGCATATAGCTTAAAATTCACAGCTTCTCTAAGTGATCCTTGACATCAACATTGACAGGGCACAGGCTTCCCAGGCATCTTGCCAAGTATCTCTGGTCATAATGTAGATATTAGGAAATGTTTCCCTTCACAAATAAGCACTTTCTACACCTAAGACAAATTAGAACTAAGGAGACAAATGTGCATAAAATCTATATCCATAGTGTTAATATTTATTGTGTCGGAGGTTCTGCTTTTGAATGATTGCTAATTTGTATGAAAGTAGTCCATAAACTATTGGGCATCTCATAATTATAATGCAAACTTCATAGTACCTTTCAATAATGTAAGAAATATATTTACATAATTAATCTGAACTTTAAAACTTATCTGGGATCTTATTAAATTATCCTCAGTGGGGAAAATATTTGAATGATATTTAATTTATTAGACTGCAAAGAATTATAAAGTGTTCTGGAAATTTCAATCATTTCAATGCAGGGATAAGATCACTGAAATGGGAAACTTAGCATCACAAATAAAGTTTAATATAACATAGTGTGATTAATTAAGAAATAAATGGTAAAATATTCAATCACCTTTCAATGTGATAGTTAAAATTTGACAATTTATTAATAACCTGTGAATTGAACAATTGGGCTTGCAAGCTGGACTCAAGAAGTTAGAAGAAAGAAATCTCTTGATTTTCCTCATTTGTATAATGCTTAAGCCCAGAGACAAAAGGCATGATGTTGTGTCAGCTACAGCAAACTGAAGAATGAGTTGACATTCTGCAGTTGAGTGGATGGGTAAGACAATCAATTCCAGACCTGATGGCAAAGACCTAGAAATGGATAATTGGTTTTCTCACTGTGGGACCCCCACTTTGCCCTCCATTTCTTAAGGATGGTAGCCACTGTGGCAATCATTCTGGAAACCACTTTAAACAATACTTTGTAAATTTGTGGAGTACATTTTCAAAAATGAAACATAATGAGCAAAAAGTCAGCACCTCAATAAATGAAAGAACATTGTTTCCATCCAGTGAAACTCAGAGAATGTTTTCAGAAAACAACAAACATTTTTGCTTCTCTTTCATATTATACCTGTGTGCCATAGAAACCAACTCTTCTACCCAAGGTATACAGAGGTATCGCCACATGACTACAGATTCTAGCATAAGAAAATATTCACTCTTCTTTTATCTGTGGTTGTACACTAGGGAGTTTGGCTTTGGAAGACAAGTTTTATCCCAGAAATTTCCTGCTTCCTCCAGCTCCAGAAAATTATGGACAGAAACCCCTGAAACACTGTCCCAAAATAAATCTTTCCTCATTCAAATTTGTTTTGTTCAGGTAGAAATCACAGCAAATTATATATATAATTTAATTTCCTATGGAATTTACTTGCAAATTATCTTACAGATGAGGTTTATACCTACAACATAACTATTCAGACTTGAGAAAGCATTAGTGTGGTACCATGACAATATTCAAGACATGATTGTACGACACTTCACTTCATTTCTAATGTGATTTTACAAACAAAATACAATATCAATTGGTTGCTTTAGAAAAGTTCTTTTTTCATTGCTATCCATGGAAAGTATTAATATATATATATATATATATATATATATATATATATATATATATATATATTTATTTTTTATTTTTTTTTTTTGGTTTTTTGAGGTAGGGTCTCACTTTAGCTCAGGCTGACCTGGAATTCACTATGTAGTCTCAGGGTGGCCTCGAACTCACAGCGATCCTCTACCTCTGCCTCCCGAGTGCTGGGATTAAAGGCGTGCGCCACCACACCCGGCTCTTTATATATTTTTCTATACACACACACATATATATATATATATATATATATATATATTTTTTTTTGAGGTAAGGTCTTACTCTAGCCCAGGCTGATCTGGAATCCTCTATATAGTTTCAGGGCAGCCTGGAATTCATGGAGATCCTCTATCTCTGCCTCCTGAGTGCTGGGGTTAAAGGCATGTGTCACCCCACTGGGCTCATTTGTGTTATACATTTATCATTTATTCTTCTCCCTATTTTATATTAATCTGAGCCAAGAGTGTTTTTCCTATTGGTTTTAATTATAGAAGTTTTGCTCTTTTATATTAAATTGATCCTAATTACTTAATAATTCTCCTAGCAAGTAATTATCTTTAAGTTTTTCTATGGTCAGTATTTTTCATCTTTTTTTTTCCTTCCTTCCTTCCCTCCCTCCCTCCTTCTTTTCTCCTTTCTTCCCTTCCTAACTCCTTCTTTTATTCCTTCCTTCTTTCTCTTTCCAAAGGAATCACGCAAAATGATTATTCATCTAACTCCTTGTGTTTCTGAGCTTGTCACATGGTGGGACAGAAGTTAAACTGACTGCCATAGAAAAATATGTCTGGCAAGATCCCATCAAGAGTTGTGGTTTGATTTCACACAAGTATAATATACCACCAAATGCCCTGCTTCAAAAAGTGATCACTCCTATTTAAAATCTGACTGTTGATAAACCTTTAAGCATTATAAACTCTCTTCCAAAGAAAAATCTAGTCCTATCAGGAAGAGAATAATGAATCTATGATACAGTTGTCTGGGTAGCCCACACTCAAGAGTTCCTTCACCACAGAGTGCATGGTCTGCAACCAGCACAGAACCATATAAAACTGGAAAAGGGGCCTTGCCATCAAGGAAATGGCGCCCTAAGAGAAGCAAGCAGCCATAAACAATAAATGATCAAAACACCTTCAGGTGTCAATGAGAGAGAAATGGAAAGCCAAAGTAATGGTTTTAAAAGTTACCAGTGCTGACACACTATGCATGACAAAATCGTCATGGTGAGCTTAAAGAAATCAGCAGGAAACTTGGCATATGGCTGAGAAAAAGGAGACCACGGAAAGGTCTAGAAAATGCTGTGTCACATAGAAGCCTGAGCAAGAGTCAGAGCCCTGAGATGCAGAGCAGATGACTGATGATCAGGGCAAAAGATCAGAGAAATGCAGGATATTTTAATGCTTAGGTTAATTTGCAGTTTTTGTTTAGAATGAATGTCCACATATCTTTTTGAGTCCTGGAGCTGGGTCACAGACAATAGGTTGTTTTCCATTAAAACAAATTCAAACGGGCTCCACTTCTGTTATTTATTGTAGCACTGGGTGAAAAAAAATTGACATTTGTCAATAAAGAAAAGGCATGACACTATCACATGACTACACTTTCAGGTTATTACTGTTCAAGAATTACAATACCAAGGGTCACTATTCATCTACTCTAGAGAGGAAGCTTCAGTGATGAAAGTACTCAGACCTTTCTATTTGGAGATGGTCCCATTTAACAAGGGCCACCTCTCATCAATTAGATGGATTCATTTGTATATTAACAAAACCCTTAAATTTTATTGGGTACTGCCTCCAGTAGTATGGATGGAGGAAATGATAATCCAATATTGCAAATTCATTCATTATACCTCTAGGATATCTTTGAAACACTAACCCCCCAAAATTACTGCATCCAATGATAACTGCATCACCTGTGTGTTTTTTGTTTCTATTTATTTTATTTTATTTACTTGAAAGAGAGAGAGAGAGAGAAAGGGAGAGAAAATAAAGAAGCAGATAGAGAGAATGGGCATTCCAGTTCCTTTAGCTGCTGCAAATGAACTCCAGGCACATGCACCACCATATGCATTTGGCTTACATGGGTCCTGGGGAATCAGTCTTGGGTCGCTTGGCTTTGTAGGCAAGCACCTTAATTTCTAAGCCATTTCTCCAGCACCCGTACAGTTTTATAACTGAAGCAAACCTAAGACAGTTCAGAATTTTAATAATGTTGTTTATGGCTATTATGAATATTGGGGACTCATCGAATCTCTGCCTCCAGTAAACAGTGCAGACATTCCTACTGCAGAGGATGGATAGACCACAGGAATTGTTGAATTATTAATATGAACAAAAAGTTATGAGGGTAAAAGTTCTCATATATATATATATATATATATATATATATATATATGATCAGGTTTTATGAAGGAAGATATCAAGACTCTACAAATTATTTCAAGATCATTCCAGTGAAAACTTTTGTATCATAAATAGTTTTGTTATTTTCTCCTTAATCCTAGTAACTTTTGCTAACAGTTTTTCACATGAGTTTTGAACACAGTAATCAAGGAAGTAAGATGTGTCTTCTACAATGCTACCAGGAAAAATCATGAAGGAAACCTATTAGAAAGACTGAAAACTGAAAGTATATATTCATAATAGCTCTGCATTATGCATAGAAGGCTGGGGTTTGGGTGGTTGTTTAAGTAAAATTTCAATATTGCTGCTGGTGAGTCATTTACCAGGAATGTTCACAAAGCTTTCCTGTGAAGAAGCCACAAAATAAAATGGAATACCTTGAAACTGAAAAAAGTGCTGGAGAGATGGTTTAGTGGTTAAGGTGCTTGCCTGCAAAACCAAAGGACCCAGGTTCAATTCCCCAAAACCCACATTAAGCCGGATGCATAATATAGCACATATGTTTGGAGTTCACTGCAGTGGTTAGAGGCCTTGGAGCACCCATTCTCTCCCTCTCTCTCTCTCTCTCCCTATCTGCTTCTCTCTCTCTCCCTATCTGCTTCTCTCTCTCTCTCTCTCTCTTTCTCTCTCTTTCAAATAAATAAAGAAAAAACTGAAAATAAATAAATAAACAAAAACACAGATGTTAATTGTTTGTCAGTTTAACATATTTGAGGAAGATACTGTATTTCAGTACTGTTAGCACTGAATATATTTGTATTTCTACTGTGTAAAATGATACCCACTTTAATGACAACTCAAAGTAAGCTTAAAAATATGTAAACTTTATAGTATATAGTTCTACCATATAGTAATTTAGTTTTCAATATGAATAAAATTTTATCTACAGATACATGTACTATTATGTAGTAATAATGACATATTTTCCTCTCCATTTTTTAATAGAGTAAAGGAAAGTGAAAAACCTTCTATGCTTATATTTTTGAATAGATATGCCTCCATTAAGTAATCAAATCATTCTATAATCATACTTTCATTTTTCTTTTTAAAGATATTTATGTATTTACTTATTTAAGAGAGAGAGTGACTAGGCACACCAGGACCTTCTGTTAGTGTCTGGCTTTACATGAGTACTGGGGAATTGAAACCCAACCATCATGTTTTGCATGCGAGGGACTTTAACTGATGAGCCATCTCCCAGGCCCTCGTTTTTCATTTCAATTAGAATATGAGCTTATGAGTTGAATTAATGTATAAGGCCACTTTCGGATATCACTCTCTTTATCACTTAGCCTTGCCTACGGGTCCACCCATGGTCTGATTGACTAGATTCCTACTTGCTCTGGCCGCCTCTGAAATTATTACCTTTCATTTCTTCTGTCACAGATTATATCCAATGTCCAATGCATAATAAACATGAAGCAATGAGCAATAAAGTAATAGATAAATGAGAATAAATAAAATAAATAACTCAAAGTTAACAATAAAAAATAAAGTAATAGATGAATGAGAATAAGTAAATAAATAATACTCCTAAAATGGTAAATTGATTGAAAAGTAGGTAGACTTAGAAGATGGGAAATGAACTCCTTTTCAAGTAAAAATATGTTTCTTTTGAAAAGGTCACTTAATACTGTGTTATGAAGGAGATTTTGTCAAGATCTTTGCCCCATTTTCTTCTGAGCCTGGATTTAGGAGAAATTAATAACTTCTATCAATCCCTTAGCTAATACTCCTATTGTTTAGGAATTTTATTCACCCGTATTACATTTTTAAAGAGGAAAGCATTCTGTTTCCCCCAAATCATAATACAACTTATAATTGGATTTCAACATGGGCCAAATCCTGCCCTCAAATATGATATTAAACAGAATTAGAAAACATCACAGTTCCTCACATATAAACCTCAGTAGATGACAGTAACAGCTTACCATCTGTAGCAGACAGCTTCAGGTTCGCTGAGATGAACTTCCAGACCAGGCACAGTTATGGAGGAAGGGATATTATTTATTGAAGCTTACAGATCCAGGAGAAGTTCCATAATGGCAAGAGAAGCGGCCTGCTCTCCACAGGGCCAAGCAGAGAGAGAGAAAAAGCCAACCAGCCACCACAGCACACAGAGCAAAACTGCAGCCAAAAGGTCACACAGCACACTTCAGAAACTCCTGCTAGGCACATTTGCATATCTTTACAATGGAATCTCAAACCCACACCATTAACACCTTAAGACCCGCCCCCAGTGGCATTGCCTCTAGCAAGGTGATTGCAGATGCAAACTATAACTAGTAAAACACTGAATATATTGGGGGACATATATTCAAACTACCACACCATCCTCCCTCAGTGCTGACTGGCTACTGCAGCCCTGCGCAGAAGGACTTAGCTAGAGACAGTCAGGCTAAGTATGGTACATGTGAGAGCTGAATTCTGATACTCAGTGCTACATTAGTATTATGTGGAAAATATGTTCTGGCCTAAAAATGACATTTTTAATTTGAAATATAATTTCTATTGTCTTCTACTCTTTAAGATGGATTTTGTTATTTAAATTGAGATGAATTTAAATTGAACTACATGTAACAACATCCTTGGGTGTGACAGGATGTAGAAGACCACCAAAGTGCTCCTGCATGTAACATATTTCTTTGATCTGAAAAAAAATTAAGGCTAATAGCATTTGACAAACAAAACATCAGTTATAGGTCAACAAATGCACTTTTTTCACAACAAAGAAATTAAAATAATTTATTAAAAGTATTAAAAATATTAAATATATTAAAATATATTAAAATATTAATAAAAATACAAACTCCTTATCTGAATGTGAAGGGAACATTGTAATCTCTTTTTGGCGTGCCGGGGTGTTTGTTCCCATTTTGGATATTTTTTGTATGTAGTGTGGCATCAAGCAACTCATACTTCACTTTAAACTTGCATGGAGACTTGTTCTATTATCCTAGCATTGTTTCCATTTAATGACAACAGGTCTATGAAGCCTTTGCTTATACACTTTGCCATGGCTATTATTAAGAACTGCATCACTGAGATTTTCAAGGAACTCTGATAATAAATAGACACCATTGTGTAGTACAAGAATTGAGAAGACTGAACTCATATTTTCTTCCCTTGAAAGCCTGATGGGTATAAAGCAGCCTACACCATCTGCCTGAGGTTCTCTTTCCATTAAATAAGATCAACTGACATAAAGAAATCATAAATACAGTAGACTATAAAAATAAGATATTCTATCTTTTGACCAAAAACTAGT
This sequence comes from Orientallactaga sibirica, assembly GCA_036365145.1. Taxonomy (NCBI): domain Eukaryota; kingdom Metazoa; phylum Chordata; class Mammalia; order Rodentia; family Dipodidae; genus Orientallactaga; species Orientallactaga sibirica. Next base: position 29,466,614 of record JAEOAD010000024.1, read on the forward strand.
GGGAGCTTCCTTATGGAGTCCAAATCTTGGTCTCCATAGGATTCTGACTCAGTTCCCACTTCCAGCTATGGGTTCCTTTCCTCTGAATGGATCTCGTAGCCAAACAAAGAGCCATTGATTACCCACCTAGACTTGGTGATATCATTGCCCAGGTGTGTATGTCTGGACAGGCTGGCTGCTTTTGTATAGTAGTGGCCCTGCTTGCTCACAATCTTGTTTGCCATTTTCCTCCAGCAGCTCAAATAGGGAGTGGAAAGATTATAAGAGCAACAGGGGGGGGAGGGAATATCTAGCTGCATTGCCCACCCCCAGAATGACTGACTGCTGTTCTCACTACTCATATCTCACAACTGCATGGTGAATACCCACAATCCCACTGAAGAGGGACCTCAGTGAAATGGGAGCAAAGGGGAGGGGAATTGTGATGGTTAAGTTTGTGTCAACTTGATTTGTTTAGGAATCCACAGACATTCCTCATAAGTGTGTTTCTGAGGCTGCCTCTAGGAAGGATTAACTAAAGGAAGAATCCTTCCCCCAGGGGTAAGCCTTCCCCCAGAGTGGGCGGCCCAGAGTGGGCGGCCCCTCTTGGAGGAGGGGGCTGGTTAATAAAAAGGAGCTCTGGGAAGAAAGGCTCTCTCTCTCCCACCTGGCTGCCGGTGCTACTAGCTGCTTGGTGTTTTCTGCTTGGTACCTGCTGCTTGGTGTTGCTGCTCTCCAGTTTGGACTGAAGACCAGGGTGGACTGAAGAGCAGCGTCTCTCCAGGAAGCCTCCAGGCCTTCGGTGCCGGATTGGGACTGCTGAGGCCTCCAGCCTCTTGCACTGAGCAGCTACCGGGTTTCTTGACTCTCGGACCTGCAACCTGCTATTGCTGGACTGTGTAAGCTAATCCAATAAATCCCCTTTTAATACGATTCATTCTGTCCATTCTGTTCCTCTAGAGAACCCTGACTAATACAGGAATGATGCTACCAACATAGAATGTGTCCATGCAAAGTTTCTACTGAATAAAAAAGACAGTCCATTTAATATCTTCAGAATGATTATTTCTTTTAAATATTTTGACTTTAAAATGAAAATCAAAATTATAAAAAAATTCTATCTATAATATGTAATGAAAAAATCAAGGTAAAAATTAGGATACAGAGTTAAGGCTTAAATGTTAATTATAAGCCTGGCCAATGGGCAATTAAAAGGAACATATTAAGTGGCTCATTAAGATGAATTATCCTAATATGGTTCTTAAATTAGCTCAAAATTTGCATAATAAGTAAGAATTATAAATATTAAAGGTTCTATCTGCTATTTTACTAACATCTACTTTGCACATAGTTACTGAGGTTAAGAGGGCATTTCAAAATATAATAATCGTACAAATTTCCTCCCTGGCAAGCTAATCTTTTCTAATAAAGAACAAAGTTAGTGACACAAATCTGCATTTAGTACAAATAATTACTGCTTTTATGTCTTTAACATTAAACTTTTCTTCTAAAGAGTTTAAAAATGCCTAGGGACAGAATACAGCATCATAATTAAATTTAATCCGACAAACTAAACAAAAGCCCACATTTCCACCATAAAATAGAATGCACAGAAATAATTCTTTACTGTACATTTAAATTTTGTTAGTATAATTAAAGAAATCCAGACTAAAATAAATGACTAACCATCTTGCTCTTAGTTGTAACAAGAACAGTAAATATATAAAGGTGTTTAAGTTCTATGTTCTTTATACTGAGTCTTGTTTAAAAGTAGAAAGTGAAGAAATCTCAAAGAACATCATGAAAGCAAAATGTCTGACCAATAAAATACTCCATTGCTGTAAATAGTCCATGACATTAATAAAAGAAGGCACAAACTATTTATGCTTAGAATATGCTGTAGAATAGTACTGATTTTGGCATGATCACAGAAATTTGTTTTTATTTTATTAAGTATATACTTTGTATGGACACATTATGTGTTGGTACCATCATTTCCTGCCTCCCTGCTCCCGTTCTGCTGAGGGCCTCCTTAATGAGATTGCTGGTATGCACCATGGAGTGTGGGTTGAGTTGTGAGAGCAGCAGTCAGTCATGGGGGCCAGGAAATGCTTCTCGCTGTGCCCTCCAACCTCTAGCTCTTAAAATTTTTTGGCCTCCTCTTTCGTCAGATTTCCTGAGCCTTGGTGGGTGTGCTTTAAGACTACTTCAGTGTTGCACTCTCAGGAGCTTCAGGATTTCAGCTTTGGTATGTGTTCAGTTTCCTCAGGGTTTGTCTCCTTCATCCTGGTGCAGGTTGTCCCATTCGCCATAGACGCAACAGTCTTACTCATCTCACTGATTCTTCTATGGTTTCATGGGGCCCTAGCTGGTGTGTGAGGGGTGGTTCATCTCCTCTGTTCTTACTGCTACTTCTGATAAAGAAAAATAGATTCTCCAATGGAGAATAAGGTCAGCTTATGTTAAATAGGATATGCATTACAGATATTTTGATGGAGGTAACCCCTCTTTTGGCCAAAGACTTGTAGACTAGTGGAAGCTTGTCATTGGAGACCACATAATCTTGGTCTCCATAGGATTCTGAAGTTTCTTTTTACATTATTTAGCAGTTAATGCAGAGATGCAGAGCTAAACAAAATACTGGCATCTAAAAAATCTTACCATGAGTTAAATAATTACAGAATATGTTCTTAGTTTCATATCATAATATGATGTGTGTATATGCATAATATAATATCATCTTTATGTACAAAATGCACTTTAATGCCATGATATTTGATAACGTTTGTGCACTTAAATGATTAGAAACCTTATCTTTTAACAGATGTCAAATTGATAGTTTTTTTTTTTCTTTTTCATTCACCCCAGCTGAATTTTATCCCAGAAACTTGCATTAATATAAATATGCTCCATCCAACCAGACACAGCTTATGGTAAGAGAGGATTTATTTCAGGCTTAAAAATTCCAGGGGAACACGATCAATGGCAGAATAAGCTGGCTTACTCCCACAGAACAATAGCAGAGAGAGACACCATCTAGCAGTCAGAAATCACCAGCAAGCACAAACAGCCGTAGGAATGCCAATCTGTGCTCCACACACCTAAGGAATGACTCAAGGTATGTTCCAATAACACCTTAGGGCTAGACTCCAAGATTCTTCCTCCAGTGACATAGCTCTTCCCCAGTAGGGCTTCACCCACTGGAGACTCAAGATTCAAGCCTGAGTCTATGGTGTCACACATTTAAACCACTACTGTTTGTGTGATGTGTAGTGTGTGTGTGTGTGTGTGTGTGTGTGTGTGCGTGCACGCAGGTATGTGGAGACCAAAAGTTAACAAAAGGTTTCTTCCTCAATTGCTCTCTACTATTTTATTGAAATAGAGTCAGTAACTGAACTCAGACATCACTAAAAGTTGGCAAGTCTCACTAACCTGCTTGCCCAAAGAATATGCCTCATGAGCACTGGAGGAAGCATGTGCCAGCACATGTGGCATTTATGTGTGTGATGGGGATGTGAACTCAGGCCCTCCTGCTTGCACAGCAAGGGCCTTGCTAACTGACCCATCACCCCAGCCCTCAACTACTCAATACACTTAAAATTCAATTACCATTCCTATTATAAGGTGTCTCCAAATTTTGAATAAAATTATGCATATTTAACTTTTATTATAATTGTTGATTGTATAGAAAAAATAAAACATTCATAGCATGCAATAAATTTTGTTAATGGATTATTTAAATGTTTTGTTCTTAAAGAGAAGGAAATAATAATTTCTCTTGAATGAGATACAAGAACAAAATTAAATTTAATAGACAGTTCTAGATATAGTACTGGGAAAAGCTGGTTTCTGTAAATAAGAGTGGACATTTTAAAAAATAATAATTTGCTCAGTGTTTTGAATTGCTATATTGTATAGGCTAGAAATCAAGAGTGATCAATAATTATAAGTTAATTTTTGTTGATTTTTTTTTACTCTCAATTTGACTGATACTTCCTTTGGTTTTATTAAATAAAATAAATGCAAAAAAGATTGTTTCTGTAATTATTAGAAGAAATCATTTTCACTGTATTTTAGGGACTTTCTAAGGTTTAATTTAGAACTTTTTTTGACTGAAATACCTCAGTAATTTGGAAAAAAATAAAATACTTTTTCATCTTTATATGCATGTTTCAGTTTAATAGTTCCATTAAAGGGAATATATTTTATCACATTTTTATATGTGTTTCAGGAAAGATTTCAAGCTGCAGATTTAACTCAGGTAATAGGTAAAATATGTACCATATAAACCAATTATATAATCAATCCTCAAATTCAGATTTGCTTTCTATCACAAAAAGACTGAACTGATTGTTTACTTAAATATTGGCATTCAGCTGGGCATGGTGGCTCATGTATATAATCCCAGCACTCAGGAGGCAAAGGTAGGAGGGTCAGCTTGAGTTTAAGGCCATCCTGAGAAAACATAGTGAACTCCAGGTCAGCTTGGGCTAGAGCAAGACCCTACTTTGACCCCCCCCCAAAAAAAAATTATTGGCATTTATACTGATTATTGTGTTGCCTGCCTCTTCCCTTTCTCACTCTAGAACTGTCCTGTCAATGATGGGAAATGGGCCTTGCTAAGGATAAGTGTTTAGAATTACCCCTTTAACTGGTGCCTCCTGGTTCCTCATGCAGCTTATAAAAGACCCTGGATAGCAGAAAGGACAACACCTCTTCTGTAAAGTAAGATAGAAAGCTGAGAGGTAGGAGGTAGGCAAGGACACCCAGGGAAGGAGATTGTATGAGTGTTGAAATTCTCTGTTCAAAGGTATTCTGTACGATGCCTTGTGTGTTTCCCAAGTTTAGTGCTATTCCAAAGTCAAAGTCAATGGAAGAAAGAACAGATTTAGCTTGTCACACTCAAGACAAAAGATTACCAAAGTACAAGCAGGTGTGTGACTAAAAGGAAGCTAAAAGAAAGTGAAGCAGATAAAGGGACCCAGTGTTGTGCTGCAGGCTGGAGGATGTGCTGGGTTCAAAGTCCCCAATTTCTGGAGAGTGAGGCTGCATTCATTGGGCTGATTGAACAACCCATCTTTCAACTATAGGTTCTCTTGTGCTTTCTAGCAACATAACCCTTGCTGGCTGTGAAGGGATGCTACAATCTTTTCTACATTTATGATTTTCAATTTACACAAAAAGTAAATCCTACTATTTGTATTTACCAATATAATATGAAAAAAGTTCATACAAAATAACAATATTTAAGTTCAGGTTGTTTTGCAGGGACATGGGCAAGACTACTTTTAAGAGAATTGGGGTTTTATCATTTACTGTTCAAAAGCCAAATATAATTTCAAACCAAATAAGGATAATTTTTTGTTAAGAAGTGGTCCTGGTATTCAACTTATAAAGTAAAGTGAATGACCTTTTGACTACAGAATGTCCATATGAGTAATGTAGCTTCATTGGAGAGGATAAATCAAAATGTAGTCTGGATTATAGCCGGAGGGTCATGAAGAGATAATTAAAATCTTTGAAAAATGAAACTGATTAAAAATAGGAAAACAAGAGATCTCTCAAATATATTTACTAGGGTCTTGTATGATTTTCAGTTGTGTTACAGCAATAATTTATAGGACAGGAATTCTTTAATCATATGCCACTGATTAAATGTGACTAAATCAGGAATACAATTTTTCCACATTAAATAGGACACACCATGTGTTTCTGAGTGGAAAGGAAGCCAGACTCACTTTTAACAGCTATAGAACTAAAGAAACTGGATTCAAGTTTTCACTCACTATTTCATACAGATTCCTGTGATGTCTCACTTCCCTATTTCATTAAGTTTTACAAAAATATTTTAACATCCAAAAGAAGTTTGTTTGTCATTATATTTTAAATAAAATAATTAGATAATGTTTGCTATTACAAATGCAAATTCTATATCTGATACTGTTTCATTAACTTTGGAAGTAAAAAACTACAAATTAAAAAAAATTTTTCATTTATTTATTTGCAGGCAAAAAAGACAGAAAAGAGATATGGAGAAAAAGAATGGGCAAGTCAGGGCCTCTTGATATTCTGTAAAAGAACTTTAGAGGGATGCACCACATTATGCATCTGGCTTTACATGGGTACTAGGGAATCTGACCAAGGTTGTTAGGGTTTGAAGACAAGTGCCCTAACCACTGAGCAATCTCTCCAGCCCAAAGTAGTAAATTAATTTTCTAAATTTATTTTTAACTTTTAAAAGGGTTATACTCTTGGGCTGGAGAGATGGTTTAGTGGTTAAGGCGTTTGCCTGTGAAGCCTAAGGTCCCCAGTTCAATTCTCCAGGTCTCACGTAAGCCAGATGCACAAGGGGTGCACACATCTGGAGTTTGTTTGCAGGGGCTAGAGGCCCTGGTGCACCCATTCTGCCTCTCCCTCTCTCTCTTTCCCTCTCTCTGTCTCTAATAAATAAATAAAAATAAAATAATAAAATCCTTTTTAAAAAGGTTATACTCTTATATTCCTTCTCTCCTGCCCCATTCCACTGAGGGTTCTTCTAAGTGGGGTTATTGGTATTAACTCTAGGGTCATAAAGGCCTCAATCTGTCTCTACTGGAGGAGGGAACAGTGCCTTGGAGTATTCCTACCCACCATATAGCTCTTAGAATTTTTCTGCCCCTTCTTTTGCAATGATCCTTGAGCCTTACAGGGAGGAGCTACTCAACAATATATATTCTTAATTTAGAAAAGAAAATATTGATTTAATGACTTTGATTTTACATATCTCATGATCTTCTAGATCACTACTTTGTAAAGTTTTCTTTAAATGTTGGATTTTTTCATATATTAAAAGCATTATTTTTGAGGAAAAAAGTAAGGCCAAAAGTGTAATCATACTTCACATATTCTATAATTATTGATATAATTATTTTTTCTATATCAATAATCATATTTCACTAGTTTTTTTAAAGTTCTTGGAAGAAAGTAAAAGTACTATTTCAGTTTTGTAATGAAATAAGACTTTGGTGATAAAATTGCATATAAAGCCATCCAAATTTTAATAAATGTATGAAGAATAATTGTGAAGTCATATTATAATTCTTTTTGGACTTCCAGCATATAGTACCAAAATTTTATATTCCTTTTCATTAATTAGGCATTACCCATAAAATAATCTAACAAAAATGATTAATCAGAAACTGAAGTTGTGTGTTAATTATGATCCATTGAAACATTTTTACCACAGCATAAGCTTTTTATATTATCTTCAGCTTGCAAAGCTAATGCTAATTACTGTATGGATTAATAGCTGTCAAGTGTGTCCTACTTTCAGTATAAATGAATATAAATTAGTTTCATATTTGGGCAATAAATATAGTACATCACTTTTGAAATTCTTTTAACTCTTATATGCACATATCCTTATAGAATTCAGAATAAGCAGTAGCATGGGTCTCTGAAAAGAAAATTGCTCTCAGTTCCAAAGCTAGAAGAAATAACCTTGGTTCTGTTTCTTACTCTCTGTAATTGCAAATGCTGATAGAACAGACTTCATGGACCAGGCAGCTATGAGAACACAACGTGGAATGAACCAGGCCTTGGGCAAGGACCCTGAGCTAACCCCCATGAAAAATACTAATGTTATTCTCCCCTAGCACACTGCTTTGTTCATTAAAAATGAGGAGGCATTACAACATTTTCTTTTTACCTTTAGTTATTCAGCCTTTTAAAATCAAGTTTGTTTTCTTAAGATAAAATCGAATAGGGGGAGTGAAGGACATGTATGCCTTCACTCACACACAGGAACACATATAAAACATAAATAAATAAATAAATAAATAAATAAATAAATAAATAAATAAGAGTTCATGCATCCTCTAGCATGCTTGTGTTCTGTGAAAATCAAGTAGCTGACAGTTTTCAATATACTACTTTTTTGCCACTGTTAGATTTTTTTAAATTAATTCATGCATTTTTATAACCAGGTCCACTATTAGGTTTTACTCCTAATCGTACATTCTTTTATTTATTTATTTATTCATTCATTTATTCATCCATTTATTTATGACAAGTATTCATATTGTCTAGATTGGCCTCGAACTCTGCTACATAACTGTGTATAACCTTCTAATCCTTCTGCTTCCACCTCCTAAGTCCTGAAATTCCAGGTATGTGCCACCACACCCAGCTTATCATGATTCTGGGGATCAAACTCAGCTCCTTGTCCATGCTAGGCAAGAACTCTGCCTATTTAGCTACATCCTCTGACCTATCAAGTTTTTCTTTGATTCAAACTATTTCAGTGTCTTGGAGGACTTCCTGTTTTCCTTATGTGTTAGGATTATTAATAATCTCAAGAAAACTGGAACTATAGGAAGTTACCTCCAGGAATTATTATATACCTAGTACATCAGCCTCAGCTTTACCTTCTACCACACAGCTGTGTGTGTGTGTGTGTGTGTGTGTGTGTGTGTGTGTGTGTGTGTGTGAAGCTTCTGTAACTCCTGGAATCTGATACTATCCAATAATGACCATTTTTAGAGAAAAAAAGAGAGTATTTATTTAGATCAGTATCTTGGATACTGATCTCTCAAGAATGCGAAAGAATCCAAATATAACATAATAAACTTATTATTTTGAATACAAGCAACAAAGCTACAAATGCAATTGAGTTGTTCCTGTAGTAGCTCATTTGATCATGAATTAGTATTTTTTTTTTTTTGCCTAGGTTTATCATCATAAAAAAAAATCTGACTGAGAGGTATTTGGCATAAAACAAAAGCAAATTACACCGTGATGATTATAAAGCTATAACTCATAAATGGAATATGAGCAGGAGCACAGTTGCTCTTAAGCCAACACCCGAGAGTCCCTTGGTGACCCTACTCACCACTTCAGTCCCTGCCTCATCTGCACCTCTGTTCCAGTTTCACTCTTACAAGTCCTCTTAATTAATTACATTCATCCTCTCAATAAACTCGCATGAGTGGCCCGGTTTGTAGAGTAACGTAAAAATCAGAGGTAGCAATGATCAGGCTTAAACATGTATGTTTGGGAGGACATATTCAATCCATGGCACACTTCAATATTGTTATGGTAGGTTAACAATTCACCCTCCATGGTATTTGAGTAGAAATGATTCTGGATGCAAAACTTTTGGGTCAATAAAGGTTATTTTTTTGTCAAGGGACTGGTATTTTTGACAATTTTTTGAAGTACAGTTATATGTGTTTAGACTGTGCTTCCATGGAAATTTAAAGAAACTAACCTTTATGTGCTGGTGAAGCTATATGGTGCTAAAATTGAAGAAGGATAATGGCATATCCAATTCTAGCTTTAAAAATATAGTAAGATAGTAAGAGCTGTAAGGGAACTGCATCTGGAGAACAATCTCAGGGATTGGAAACAAACAAGCAAACAAAAAAAAAAACTCATTTGGAAGCATCTATGAATAACTCTGTGTGTGATTTGGAAAGCGATTAAAGTGACATTGTTCACCTTAGGGAGGTAAAAATAGCACAGCTGGGTCAATGGAGTGAGGAAGCAAATTTAAGTCCAATGAGGAGAATGCTGAATCTGATAGTATTCAGGCTCAAAATCAAATATAGGTGACAGTAATATTCTCTTGGAGATTGTTTAGAATTGGATAATTCTGTCCATTAAGTTCAAATCTATTTACAAGCATAGCCTATGTAATATACCTGAAGCTATGAATCATGCTAACAGGGGGATGAGAATTTTATTTGGATAAGTGGCTACACTGAACTGGATCAGTCCCTTAAAAAGATCATCTCTAAATTATGGTTTAGTGTATGTCCACACCTTCAGAGACAAGTTAAATATACTTTGAGGTTTTCATTTGAATTTAGCATAGTGTTATAGTCAGTATGTATGAAGCCATGCTCTGGACAGTGATAAGAAGCAAGGAAATGGTCTCCTTCCTTCCTTCCTTCCTTCCTTCCTTCCTTCCTTCCTTCCTTCCTTCCTTCCTTCCTTCCTTCCCCTTTTCTTTCTTTCTTTCTTTCTTTCTTTCTTTCTTTCTTTCTTTCTTTCTTTCTTTCTTTCTTTCTTTCTTTTTTTTCTTTCATTCTTCCATTACAAATAGAGTTAGAGTAAGTGTGTTTATTGTGCCAGGGAGATAGCCCAGCAGTTAAGGCACTTGTCTGCAAAGCCTAATGACCTAGGTTCAGTTCCTCAGTACCCACATAATTCCAGATGCATAAAGAGGCACTTGCATCTGGAGTTTGTTTGCAGCTGCTAGAGGCCCTGGTGTGCCTAATCTCTCTGTCTGTCTCTCTTTTACCTATCTCTCTTGGCTTGCAAGTAAAACATTCTTTTGAAAAAAAAAAGAGTGTTTATGAAAATGTAATATTGTAACATATGAAATATCTTATTTCCTTCTGTAGCCTAAAGGGGAAAATACACACTAACACACTGGATGGTAGGAAATGGACTAATTATTTCTAACTTAATTACTGGAAGTTCTTGTGCAGTTTTTGTTGGCACCAATTTAGCTCTGAGAAGGAAATATGTAAATAGAATGCAAATCACAATAATCACTAAGCTAAATTGTAATAAATTTAGATATTTTACATTTCCTCTTGGTTCATCAGAAATAATTAGAGAATGTAAATGATCTCATTGGAATTAATGCAGGTTCTCTACTGCCATTAGTATTTTCAAGTATTACTCCACACTTTTACAACCTGAAATCATCAGGCATTAAAATGGAAAAACAGGCTCTTGTAAGATGTAATTATCCACTGTAGTATATTAACACTTTCAAGTGTCAGATTTGTAATTAAAGACCAGGCACACTACGTACAGCTTTCATAACCACATTCCAACCTGGCTTTATTATTGAAGAAAATAAATAAATAGAGATTTTACTTCACCTGAAATTTGATAAAATCACAGCTCAATATAATTGATTGACTTCTATAGTGATCAAGATAATAGTGAGAAGACATTGATAATAAGCTTCTGAAATTAACAGGATGTTATCACTACAGATGTGCTGACATTTAAAAGGAGGTATGGAAGTAGTATAAACTATTTCATACCCATAAATTTGGCATTTTAGGATGGATACTATGAAAAACAGGCACTATTAAATTTTATAAAGGAAGCAATAACCTGAATAAGTATGTACCTACAAAGGAAATTCAATTCAATGTTACAAACTTTCAACTGAAGAAATTCAAAATTGAGAGGGCTTTACCAATGATTTCAACCAAAAACAAGGAATAATAACAAATTGCTCAAGAATCTAGAACTGTTGTGTGCTTTTTCCTATGTATCCTGAGGTCAGCATTCTGCTACCAAAAAAAAAAAAAAAAAAAGTGGATAAACTAATATAAGGAAACTACATTGTGTTTAATAAATAAAATTCTTGGGCTGGAGAAATGGCTTAGCGGTTAAGGCGCCTACCTGCTAAGCCTAAGAACGCTGGTTCCAGTCTCCAGAGGTTCCAATCTCCAGGTCCCACGTTTAGCCACACACACAGTGACGCAAGGGCGCAATGCTGCACTTGCCCACAAGGGAGCGCACACATCTGGATTTCGTTCACAGCAGTTGAGAGACTGCTGGTTCGCCCATCTCTGTCTCCCTCTCCCTCTCCCTCTCTGTCTGTCTCTCTCTGTGTCTCTCTCCAAAAATAAATAAAATAATAATAATAATAAATTTTAATAAATAAAATTCTTCAAGATATTAAAAAAGCTATCAAAAATATGTAAAAAAAACAGGCTGGAGATATGGCTTAGTGGTTAAGGCTCGTGCCTGCAAAGCCTAAGGACCAAGATTCCCAAGTACCCTCATAAAACCAGATGGACAAAGTAGCACATGCATCTGGAGTTCTTTTGTAGCTGCTAGAAGCTGTGGTGCCCACTAATTCTCTCTCTCTTGTTGCAAATATATATATATATATAGAATACAAATACATGGAAGTGAAGTCTGGTTTCACTGATTTTAGAAAATACAAGTCAGGCTCAGTATTGGAAAAATCTTCACTGTAGTTAAACACAACCAACAAGTAGAAGAGAAAAGGAACTTGTTATGGAGAAATTCATATTTTACAAATTGAACACCCAATTATGTTAAAAATAACTAATAAAGCCCTCAAATTGATTAGGACTGTATACAAGTGCTAATAGCTAATACTTCAAATATGGTATTTGAATAAATGCTTTTCCTGTAAGAATATGACTAAGACCAAGAGGTTCATTGTTACCACATGTGATGATTAAGTTTGTTGTCAACTAGACCAGATCAGGAATGGAGATGGTCTGTGTGAGCTTTTCCAGGCAAGATTAAGTGAGCTAGAAATCCTCCCTCCAGAATGGGCAGCCCTTCCACTGGGGACTGTAAATAAGGAAGTGCCAGAAGAATGCCTTATACCAGAACTTCATATTCTTTTGTTCCCTGCCCTTGCTACCTGCTGGTGTGTGACTTTTAATGGACAGAATGAATTGTATTAAAGGGGATTTATTGGATTAGCTTACACAGTCCAGCAATAGCAGGTTGCAGGTCCGAGAGTGAAGAAACCCGGTAGCTGCTCAGTGCACGAGGCTGGAGGCCTCAGCAGTCCCAATCCGGCACTGAAGGCCTGGAGGCTTCCTGGAGAGACGCTGCTCTTCAGTCCACCCTGGTCTTCAGTCCACACTGGAGAGCAGCAACACCAAGCAGCAGGTACCAAGCAGAAAACACCAAGCAGCTAGTAGCACCGGCAGCCAGGTGGGAGAGAGAGAGCCTTTCTTCCCAGAGCTCCTTTTTATCAACCAGCCCCCTCCTCCAGAGGGCCGCCCACTCTGGGCCGCCCACTCTGGGGGAAGGCTTACGCCTGGGGGAAGGACTCTTCCTTTAGTTAATCCTTCCTAGAGGCAGCCTCAGTAACACACTTATGAGGAATGTCTGTGGATTCCTAAACAAATCAAGTTGACACAAACTTAACCATCACAAGTCCACCCCTTGTCAACTTGACACCAAACCATATATCTTTACATTCTACTTAATTTCCAAATGAAGACAGTAACAAGGTCATAATTCCGCCTAACATGATATAACTATCCCTCGTACAACCGGAAACGCACAATCATCCCCCCCCCACACACAAAGCAAGTTCCTTGAGGAAGGCTTAGTCTCATATAACAAGTCAAATATAAATTCAACAGTGGTTAACTAGCAATATGATCTTAATCAGTATTAATTACCTAATAGAGAAGTAGAGGAAGAACAAAACATCTTAATATTGGTATACATATGTACAAACACTCTTAACAAGGTAAGACAGGAACACTCATGGCAATTACAGACCACGTTTTTGTAACTGGTCCCGTGGCCTTAGCTGGTATTTGTTACTGCCTTCTTCTACTACCCATTCAGTATTTCCTCCACCTTCAGCAAGCACCTCAGCAGGTCTTGGTTCTTTACCTGGAGGGTGACCCATACCTTCATTCCTGAAGGATCTGGGCCATTTATCACACTGCCTTGATTGGGTTGTTGCAGTTGTCCATTGACTTTGATAACAGGGCATGGTAACACCAAGAGACGCCCTAGAGAATCTCCAGCACTCCAGACATACTCTTCCTTACCTCCATTGTGGAGGAGCAGTCCAATTCACCCTGGTAATCTGGATCAATTACCCCTGCTAACACTGTAACTCCTTTCTCAGCCTGTGCACTCAAGGGCATCAGGAGCCCAAAGTGGCCAGGGGGAAATCTCAGCTTCCAGTTCAATGGAATGTTCTTTGTGCCTCCTGGCGAAAGCACTCCCCCCTCTGGAACCAAGACCTCTAGGCCAGCAGAGCGTAAGGTTGTGGGTACAGGAAGCAAAAATTTGGCTAATGGGTCACTTGGGGTGATGGTAAGTGGTACCATTCCCATTTCCACCCCTTGATTCCTGGACCCGTGAATCCGGGCTATAGGAGAAACAGCACCATATATAGGACGCTGATTCAGAGCATATACAGCCTGCTGGAGGACACGCCCCCAGCCCTCCAAGCTATTGCCACCTAGTTGGCACTGCAGCTGTTTCTTTAAAAGGCCATTCCACCGCTCTATCAAGCCAGCTGCTTCAGGGTGGTGGGGGCACATGGTAAGACCAGTGAATTCCATGATCATGAGCCCACTGCTGTGTACTTCCTTGGCTGTGAAGTGAGTTCCTTGGTCAGAAGCAATGCTGTGTGGAATTCCATGACGGTGGATAAGGCATTCTGTAAGCCCACGGATAGTAGTTTTGGCAGAAGCATTACGTGCAGGAAAAGCAAATGCATACCCAGAATAAGTGTCTATTCCAGTAAGGACAAAACGCTGCCCTTTCCATGATGGTAGAGGTCCAATATAGTCGACTTGCCACCAAGTTGCTGGCTGGTCACCCGTGGAATACTACCATATCGGGGCTCAGAGTTGGTCTCTGCTGCTGGCAGATTTGGCACTCAGCAGCAGCCGTAGCCAGGTCAGCCTTAGTTAGTGGAAGTCCGTGTTGTTGGGCCCATGCATAACCTGCATCCCTGCCACCATGGCCACTTTGTTCATGGGCCCATTGGGCAATGACAGGGGTGGCTGAGGAAAGAGGTTGACCACTGTCCACAGAACGGGTCAGCTTATCTACTTGATTATTAAAGTCCTCCTCTGATGAGGTCACCTTCTGATGAGCATTAACATGGGACACAAGTATCTTTATATCCTTTGCCCATTCAGAGAGCTCTATCCACATACATCTTCCCCAAATGTCCTTTTCACCAATTTTCCAATCATGCTCCTTCCATGTCCCAGACCATCCTGCCAAACCATTGGCCACAGCCCAGGAATCAGTGTATAACCGCACATCTGGCCATTTTTCTTTCCAAGCAAAATGCACAACCATGTGTACTGCCCGTAGTTCTGCCCATTGTGAAGACTTCCCTTCACCACAGTCCTTCAGAGTTGTCCCAGAAAGGGGCTGTAATGCTGCAGCTGTCCACTTCTGGGACGTGCCCGCATAGCGTGCTGAACCATCTGTAAACCATGCCCTGGTCTTCTCCTCTTCAGTCAACTGATCATAGGGCACACCCCATGATGCCATAGGTGCATGCTTGGGGACAGAAGGCATTGAAACAGGAGTAGCAACCATAGGCATTTGGGCAACCTCCTCATGTAACTTACTTGTGCCTTCAGGGCCTGCTCGAGCCCGATCACGGATATACCACTTCCACTTGATGATGGACTGCTGCTGTGCACGTCCAACTTTATGGCCTGGTGGGTCAGATAACACCCAGCTCATAATGGGCAGTTCAGGTCGCATAATAACTTGATGGCCCATTGTCAAGCGTTCAGTTTCTATTAAGGCCCAATAGCAAGCCAAGAGCTGTCTCTCAAAGGGAGAATAATTGTCTGCAGATGATGGCAGGGCCTTGCTCCAGAATCCCAAGGGCCTCGGTGTGATTCACCTATGGGGGCCTGCCAAAGGCTCCAAACAGCATCCCTATCTGCCACTGACACCTCAAGTATCATTGGATCTGCTGGATCATATGGCCCAAGTGGCAGAGCCGCCTGCACAGCAGCCTGGACCTGTTGAAGAGCCTTCTCTTGTTCTGGGCCCCACTGAAAACTAGTAGCTTTCGAGTCACTTGGTATATGGGACGGAGTAACACACACCCAAGTGAGGAATGTGCTGTCTCCAAAATCCAAATAGGCCCACTAGACGTTGTGCTTCCTTCTTAGTGGTAGGAGGGGCCAGGTGCAACAACTTATCCTTCACCTTAGAAGGAATGTCCCTGCAAGCCCCACACCACTGGACTCCTAGAAATTTCACGGAGGTGGAAGGTCCTTGAATTTTGGATGGATTTATTTCCCATCCCCTGATGCGCATATGCTGTACCAGCAACTCCAGAGTGGCTGCCACCTCCTGCTCATTCAATCCAATCAGCATAATGTCATCGATATAATGGACCAGTGTGACACCTTGTGGAAGGCACAGGCGATCAAGATCGCTGCTAACTAAGCTGTGACACAGGGCTGGAGAGTTAATATAACCTTGAGGTAACACAGTAAACGTGTACTGCTGACCTTGCCAGCTGAAGGCAAATTGCTTCTGGTGGTCCTTATGGACAGGTATGGAGAAGAAGGCATTTGCAAGATCAATAGCTGCATACCCAGGTACCAGGAGATGTGTTAATCTGCTCAAGTAAAGAAACCACATCTGGTACAGCAGCTGCAATTGGAGTCACCACCTGATTAAGTTTCCGATAATCCACTGTCATTCTCCAAGATCCGTCTGTCTTCTGAACAGGCCAAATAGGGGAGTTAAAGGGGATGTGGTGGGAACCACCACCCCTGCATCCTTCAAGTCCTTTATAGTGGCATTAATCTCTGCAATTCCTCCAGGGATGCGATACTGTTTCTGGTTCACTATTTTCCTTGGTAGAGGAGCTCCAATGGCTTCCATTTGGCCTTTCCAACCATAATGGCCCTCACCCCACAAGTCAAAGAACCAATGTGGGGTTTTGCCAGCTCCTAAGTATATCTATCCCAATTATGCATTCTGGGACTGGGGAAATAACCACAGGATGAGTTCGGGGACCCACTGGACCTACTGTCAGTCTAACATTTGCCAAAACTCCATTGATCACCTGACCTCCATAAGCACCTACTTTAACTGGAGGGCCACGATGCAGTTAGGGTCTCCTGGAATCAATGTCAATTCAGAGCCAGTATCCAGTAAGCCCGAAAAGTCTGATTATTTCCTTTTCCCCAGTGTACAGTTACCCTAGCAAAAGGCCGTAGGTCCCTCTGAGGAAGGATAGGACTAAGCTTAATATTGAAACTTTTGGGGATTATGGGAGGGTCCTTCCTCAAAGGGACCCGGCCACCCCTTCAATCAAGGGGTTCAGGATCTGTAAACTGGCTCAAGTCTGGAAACTGGTTAAGAGGCCTTGATTCTCTGTTGCTATAATTCAAAGTGGCCTTTGGGTTCTTTGCTCTGGAACTTTTCTGCTTATACAGATCAAGCAGGAACTTAGTAGGCTTTTTATCTATTTCACTTCTGGGAACACCATGATTAAGCAGCCAGTACCAAAGGTCTACACGAGTCATACTGTTACGAGCATTGTTTTGCCTGCGCTGTCCATTATGGTAAACACGCCCACCTTGCCTTTGGCGATTCAGTGCTGATACTTGGCCCTTGTTACCCCGAGAGCCAGTTAGACCCATTGCATCTAAGTCACCTAATGCAGCAACTGCGGCTCCCACTGTGATGTCTTCTTTACATAAAAGACCAATGATTGGGGACTTTAAGTGTGCTGGTGCTCCCCTCACAAATCTGTTTCTTATAGTCTTAGTGAAGGGCACATCTTCTGCACGCTCCCATTGCGGGCTTAAAGATGAGTTTACATGGTAAATCCACTCCAGCATTCCAAGTTCTCTGAGCCTTTTAATCCCTTCATCAACATTAAGCCAAGGGATATCAGGCAGCTCAAGCTCATTCACAGTAGGCCATCTTTGGATCCATACTTCAGCCAACCAATCAAATAAACTCTTGGCACCTCTTCCAACTGCATGAGCTGCAGTGTTAAATCTAAAATCTCTGGTTAGTGGGCCCATTTCAATAAATTCAGCTTGATCTAATTTTATATTCCTTCCTCCATCATCCCACACCCCTTAAAATCCATTCCCACATATATTCCCCATGCTTCTGCCTGTACAAGTTAGAAAGCTCCTGAAGTTCTTTAGGGGTGTATCTCACTTCCTCTTGAGTCACGCTTTCTAACTCCCCTTTAGGGGCATGCCTAGCCTTACGCCTAGTTATAGGCCTTGAGGCAAAGATGGGTGGGCTCTGAGAAGCATCAGCACATCCTGCAGGGAGGGTCATTACTGCTTCCTCAGACAAAGAAGGAGTGATTCCCTCAGGGGTGGGGGTGCACCTGCAGCTAAAGGAGGGGAAGCCACATTCTCATGCAAAACAACTTCTTCAGAATCTGAGAGTTCAATGTCCCCAGATTCTTCAGGGTCTTCCCATACATCCCCATCCCAAGTCATGGGATCCCACTCTTTTTCAACCAATGCCCTCACTTTAACTTCTGATAGTTTGTGAGGCTGGGAATTGAGCTTACGCTGCAAGTTAGCCAATCTTACAATGAGAGCTTGAGTTTGGTTTTCTGCAATTCGAGAGCCCTGTTCTGACTAGACAGGAGATTTTCCTCCAGGGCACCCTTAGAAACCTTCAGATCATGTACGTGGGTCTTAAGCTTGGAATTTTCCTTTTGGAGCTTCTGCTTTTCTCTCAACAGTTTATCTAGAGATGCCAGAAGAAACCATCCAGCATCATCATTCGTCTTACTTTTCCACAAATATTCAAAGTTCTAGATACAGAGTCACTAAATTCCTTGCTCCTCACAAGATATGACTCAGAATCACTAAATACATCTATCTCACGGAGTTCGTTAAATAGTTCACACCATGGATTATTAGTGCCCTCCTTATTACCACTTAAAATGCTCTCCTTATTACCAGCAGAGCCTTTAGTGGTACTAGAGTTGGAGAACCAACTCCACAGAGCACCAAGCCTACTAGGGAAACCCATCCTTACAATTCTGTTTCTCTAGAAACCACTCCTGGTACCAGAATCTGTATTAGTCAGGGTTCTCTAGAGGAACAGAATGGACAGAATGAATTGTATTAAAGGGGATTTATTGGATTAGCTTACACAGTCCAGCAATAGCAGGTTGCAGGTCCGAGAGTGAAGAAACCCGGTAGCTGCTCAGTGCACGAGGCTGGAGGCCTCAGCAGTCCCAATCCGGCACTGAAGGCCTGGAGGCTTCCTGGAGAGACGCTGCTCTTCAGTCCACCCTGGTCTTCAGTCCACACTGGAGAGCAGCAACACCAAGCAGCAGGTACCAAGCAGAAAACACCAAGCAGCTAGTAGCACCGGCAGCCAGGTGGGGAGAGAGAGCCTTTCTTCCCAGAGCTCCTTTTTATCAACCAGCCCCCTCCTCCAAGAGCCCACTCTGGGCCGCCCACTCACCATCACAACCTCTTATTTTCAAATTGCACCTATACTATCAAAGAACAATTGGGTCTAATAAATAGGATTAGCACACTTTTAAAATATAAACTCAATATTACCAATTTGTGTAAGAATAATGATTGGAATTACAATTAAACAAATGGTGTATTTTATAATAGGGCCAATAAACATAAAATATTAAAAGTTTAAATGGAACAAAGAATTCTCAAAGTTGGAATATAAGTCTTAGAAGAATAATGGATATATTAGTAACATGGGAAATGGGTGAGAAAAGGTAGAACTTAAAACAATCTAAAGTCAGGTGTGGTGCTGCACACCTTTAATCCCAGCATTCCAGAGGCAGAGGTAGGAGTATAGCTGTGTTTGAAGCCACCCTGAGACTACATAGTGAATTGCAGGTCAGCCTGAGCTAGTGCAAGACCCTACCTAAAAAAAAAAAAAAAAAAAAAAATAGCTTTCAAAAACCTTTTAGCAGGTAGATATAAACAGTAGTAAGTTTTGAATTCAATATAACATATTGTTATTGTGGTGACTTGGGATGTAAATAATCCCATAGCCTCAGATATTTTTATTTCTTTTCTTTTTAAATCATTATGACTATTGTTTAAATTTTAATATATAGAGAGAGATTATACACTTTTATTCCTTGGCCCCCCATTCTGTTTTCCCGGGACCCTCTTCAGATGGGTTATGGGACTCATTGTGGGGTCATAAGGCCTCAGTAAGTCCCTATGGGGTGGGGAGGGCGACTATATCTGAGGGAATTCCCTCTCTGGGGCTCTAACAATCTTTTCTCCTCCTCCACACCTGCCAGCAAGGTCCAGGAAATTTGCAGTGGAAGCAGCGCCATGAACTCTGCTCTTACTACTGACCTCCGAACCAGCTCCATGGTGACGGTGGAAGACATGGTGATCAAGGAAAACCTATCAAAGCAAAAGTTAGGAGGCTACAAAGAACTCAACACTAAATCAGATTGCCAATTGGCCTGCCATGTCTCAGGAAACATTGCGGAAGAGGTGGCTGAGATTGTAAGATTTTTGATAAAGATTCCTCCTTACTCGCCAGCAGGTGGAGCTCTGCTGGAGGAGGTTGGGGTGCGGAGGCAGGTCATGGAGTCAAGCCTATTAGGTGTGTTCAGAATTGTATTGAGCTCTGTCTCTTGTCTCTTTGCTGTAAGTGTATGATGAAGTGAGCCAGCTTTTTCTGCCGTTAACGAACCTTCCTCTGGAAACTAAGGCTGAAACAGACCCTTTCCTCCCACAAGCTGCTTCCGGTCAGGTGTTTGTCCTAACAACAAGAAGGTAATTACAAGAGATATATAAAATGTAATGAATAATCACTTAAAAGGAAAGAAAAAGAAGAGAATTTTCCAAGAGATTGTAAATAAATTATCTTGCCTAAAGGTATTGAAATAATGTGTTCCATACTTGGAGCTGTTCTCAAACACTTTTTTTTTTATATTAACCTTTGCCGAATTTGCATGAGGACAGTGGGACAACACAGGAAAAGAAGGTCAGTTCTAGTGGTAATCTGCCTGTTTGATTTTTCTTGATTTAAAATGAGAAGTAGGGCTGGAGAGATGGCTTAGCAGTTAAGGCACCTGCCTGCTAAGCCTAAGAACCGGGTTCCAGTCTCCAGGTCCCACATTTAGCCAGATGCAAAGTGACGCAAGGGTGCAATGCCACACTTGACCACAAGGGGGCGCACACATCTGGATTTCGTTCGCAACAGCTGAGAGACTGCTGGCGTGCCCATCTCTATCTGTCTCCCTCTCCCTCTCTGTCTGTCTCTCTCTGTGTCTCTCTCAAAAAAAAAAAAACTAAATAAAAAAATAATATAAAATGAGAAGTAGAATCTAGTGACAATGCAATGGTAGGATATAAACAACAGCATACAATTTTAAAAAATATATCAAACTTATAATCAAAATTAAGTATTTATTTCTAAGTAGTTTGAGGAACACTATTCAATACAGCTAAGATTAGCTTAAGTATCAAACAACTGAGGTTTTGTGAATATGTAATGATAATAGCTGGCAACTGGGAAATCTTCAAGAACTTGACTTTATCTGATGGAAACTAACTGATGTTTTCTATCATTGCCTCCACAACACCATAATGTCCCCATGACATCAGTGGAGAGAAAGCCTTTGCCCAAGAGATGGCTTACTCTGTGACACATGCTTGACATGTCAGTGTTCCTTCTGGGTTAATGAAAAGACTTTCCCCAATTTCTGTTTTGCTTCATGTGCTTTTTGCAGGCCTATCTTGAGGAGCACCCTTGAATTAGTCATCTGTTCCCGAGTCCCTGTCTCTCACCCTCCCTGTTTCTCAAGAACATAACCTCTGTCCATTTTTGGCTGCAATGTCTACATCTGCTTCTGCCAATGAAAAACTGCTGTGTTAGCAGCAAATTTGATTTTGTTGTTACACTTTATCCAGCCAGACCTTCTAGTTTGTAACAAGTGAGGTGTCTTTATTTATTTATCTACTGTTCTGTCATTCTAACTCTAAAGAAAGAGTCTCTATATTTAGTCTAACTCCCTTAATAATACTGTTATACATCTCCTATGCAGTTCACATTGACTGTGTATTAAGACAAATTATTTTCTTCATGTGAAAGTTTTCTGACATTTGGATCTGACTCTCAGAATTTGGAAGAGGTTATTTGACCATGAAAAGCACTTCTGATTAAGAGAAGTGGACAGAAAAGAAGACATAATTGCCTCCTTAGGAGAATGGAAATTAGCAATGCTTTTTTGGAAAGCAATTTGGCACTGCACATTATGGATATTAAAACTATTCACACAATTGGACTCAATACAATTTCTCTCCTAAAGAAATTCTCCAAGAAAATAAGTTCAAAGAGAATAAAAGAGATGTATAAAATGGCAATGGTATTTAGAGTTAACACACAATAACTGAAAACAACCTAAACAATGTCCAACAAATGAGTGTAAAATCAACATAAAGATTCTTAGCTAGAAATAAACACAGTGTCCTCATTGACCCCATAAAAACAAACTGAAGAAGCAAACATTACATTTGAAGAGGCCAATGTGACTTGAGCAACAGCATTTGTTCAGTCTGTGCTGAAAAAGCATATGGATAATTGAATGTTAGGGATTGAGGAAATACATGAATGGTAAAAATGCCATGCTAACTATCCAAATAATCACGATTTATTCTGTGGAGTTGCATAACAAATATGTTCTAAGAAAAAAAAAAAAAAGATGTACCAAAGATAAATGTTAAAGTGTTTTTTTTTTTACTAATAAACTAAATAAAAGGTGTTCCTCTTGCCTTACATAAAGAGAAATTTAGGAGCTAGGGAGATGAGTTAGGAAGTGAAATAGTTGCCCATGCAACCATGAGGATCTGAGTTCAGATCCTCAGCGCCCATGAAAATGTCAGGTGTAGCAGCAAGCGAATATGATCCCAGCAGAGTGGAGACAGAGCCAGGACTATACCCAGGGCTTTCTGACTAGCTTGTCTGGATCATTTAGAAAGCTGTAACTCCAGTGCAAGGCTCTACCTTCCAAAGGGAAGTGGAGAGAAATCCTGTAAGCCTGTAACATCCACCTCTCCCCTCTGGATAGATGTGTGTGCACCTGCATACAGCTGTGTACCCACACATACAACCATGCATCCAAACACTCAGCCAACATGCATACACACACAAACACACACACACAAACACACACACAGAGTTCTGTTTCTTGCAATACTGCTTGAACATATCCTGCATATCTTGTTCTGCTCATTGATTATTTTCTTCTATTCTCCATTTCTGATATTTTTTGTTTCCTCCTGAGAAAACACAATGGAAACTTACCTTATTAATTTCCTGGTAAGTGCAGCTCTGCCTTAGTGACTGGAACATGTCTACCCAATTTGAGGAGCACAGTGTGAAGGTTCCATTCAGGATGCCTTGAGGCCAATGGTAGCACACTCTGTAGAAGATGAGCATCGGTTGTCTCTGAGCCGTGACAAAGCCATACAGTGTGGTCTGAAGAGATCACATGTGGCTCTAGCTGGGTGTCCACAAGATACTCAAGCGAAACCTCTTCTACAATTACTGATGAGGGAATATGGACACTGGAGGATAGAAGTGTGGTCCAGATTTTTCGTACAGAGACCAAGAAGATACAGCAAACGGTCGGGCTTCTCTTCTAGAATCTGAAGCTGCAGCTAGCTGATCCTTGAGTATTAGACCAAAAGCAAGGAAAACTTACACTAGACAGATTCCAGAAAGACAATTTCCATTTTGACTTCGTGCAGCATAAATCTCATGAACCTACACGAAAGGGAGAACAGATTTCTCAAACCTTGAGAAATGATTGCTCTCCTTTCTTCTTGTTACTGTCAGTGGTTCCTAGCAGATGTTGCTAACATACACCAGCAGATTATGTGGTGCAGGAAAAGCATGGACACCTACAGTCAATAAATTATAAAATATTTGTAGAGGGCTGGAGAGATGGCTTAGGGGTTAAGGTGCCTGCCTCCTAAGCCTAAGAACGCTGGTTCCAATCTCCAGGTCCCTTGTTTAGCCAGATGCAAAGTGACACAAGGGCGCAATGCCGCACTTGACCACAAGGGGGCGCACACATCTGGATTTCGTTCTCAGCAGCTGAGACACTGTTGGTGTGCCCATCTCTGTCTTCCTCTCTCTCTCTCTCTCTCTCTCTCTCTCTGTCTCTGTGTCTCTCTCCAAAAACAATAAAAAAAAATAAATAAAAATTTAAAAAAAAAATTGTAGATATGGTTCTAAAAATTACATTCAAAGATGTACCATGGGAAGTGAGGTATGGATATCTTTTGTTTTTGTTTTCTTGTTTTTCAGGTAGGGTCTCTGTCTAGCCCAGGCTGACCAAAGAATTCACTATATGGCCTAAGGGTGCACTCAGACTCACAGTGATCCTCCTACTTCTGCATCCTGTGTGCTCGGATTAAAATTGTGTGCCACCATGCCCAGCCTAGTCATAACTGTTTTTTGAACTTGCTTTTTGCTCAGCATGAAGTTTTATATGCTGTATTTACTAATTTCATATTTAATAATATTTTAATTACAACACATTGGTGGGCAGGGAATACAACAGGTTTCCTTCAGAGAAGTTTTTCTTTATTTTGTTTATTCAATGGCACAAAAAGAACACCCAGAGATCTTTTGAAAAGACTAAACATAGATCTCCCATCACAATTGGGTGAAAATATGTAAATGGAGTGTTTTACAAAAGAGCATGAACATTTAAATTAAAGTTAAGAGTATCAAATTATTTCAATATTATTGTGCCTCTGAATTTTCTAAGTGTTCTATTAAAAAAGGGGGAAATCAATGAGCAGAAGTAATTATTTGCCTACATTTAAGTCACTAATTTTTTAATGTCTTACTTGAACATATGATAAACATGACCAGGAGGAAGGAACTGAGAATGTAAACTAAGTCTTAACTATTCTATAATAAATTCTATGTTTAATTTTAAATTTATTAATTGATATGACATAATTGAAAATAACTTTCAGAATTAGTAATTTAATAGGACAAACTTTAGTGAAATTTCATTCTGGGACATTGTGGCTGAAATCCATCTTCATAAACGGATATGGTAAAAAACTAAAATTACTCTAACTCAATGTGCTGAAATCTGTCAGCATAGAGTTATGATGGCAATGCCTTAAAGTCCAACAGGAATCTTGTCTTACCAGCTTTCAAAACTGAGTTGTGAGCCTATTTCCTATTGTCCAAAGAAAATAATCTCATTAAGATAATTTTACAATATGTAACATGTTCTGATTTATTCGTTTTTTTAATATGTTTTTCTACAAAAGGACTTACATTTCAATGGATTTCTTCACAATCTGGGGATATTTATCATGATAAAGATAATATATTATAAACTGTAAAAAAAAAAGTCACATTGACAGCATTCCCACAATAAAATTTAGATTTTACTTTCATACAAATATTGTTAAGGAAATATATATATATATATATATATATATATATATATATATGATATTATTAATCAAAATTTTCATCATAATATTTATTAAAGTAAATAATAAATTTAATTTTAAATTTTTAAATACATTATTTAAGAAATTATAATCCATAAAAATGATTTATGGTAAATAGCACTAAATATACCATTTCTAAATAAAGTTCATGACAAGAAGATTCTCGTGTTGCTTTAAGGAGAATCACGATGTATAGTTTTATCACTGATTATCTTAAGGTTTCATGGATGTTTTCTCACATGTGAATGGTCTTATTTTAATTTTACACTTACATTTCATAAAGAAATTCCTCTGGGGAGTCTTCTGATGCTTCCATGACTGGTGACCATGAGGAGCTGACAATTACAACAATAAGGCATGACAAGAGCAAGAGTTCAGACCTCTCAGGGTTGAAAGCCATGACAGTCCCAATCTGGAATGCCACATGGACCAGCAGAGATCCTACTGCAGGGTCAGAGCCATTTAGAAAGGAAAAGAGAAGAAAAGGATGGTTTGCATAAATTGTGTACTTAATACAGAAACAAAAAAAATGTTTCTAATTTGACTAAGTTTGAAGACAAAGCAAAAGTCTTAAGTGAATACCAGCATTGTTTAGAACAAAGAAGAGAGAGCAAACCATTGGTGTCTCATGTCGCAACCTCTCAGCCTACCACTCACATCAGTAGCAGATACTGGACAGTTCACTCAGACTCACCTCATAATTCCTACGTCCTAGCATATGTACGTATTCCATCTGGTACCCTCAGACCACAGGATCCACAAAAAAGGTAACCTAGACAAGTTGGTGGCGTAGTAAGCCAAGTTCAGACTTCTTGGAGAGAAGGGATCTAACCTCTGGCACGCGCATTATCTCAGGAGGATACTGTATGTGCATTCACTCAGCCTAGAGCAGAACTACATTCTCCACAACAACATCTTATTCATCTTATATGATTGTTATGAATTTAATTCTACCTCTAGATAAGGATAATATCATCAAATATATATTCAAATTTATACTAATATTAACTATAATACATGAATATTACTAATAAAATTCTCAGTGTGAAAAGTATATTTAAAGCTATTTCACCATATTCATTCCCGTATAGTTATCAGAGGAATAAATACACATTGGAGGAATAAAATCAAGAAGAGAAAAACCAGCAGTGATATTTGAGTTGATGTAGTCACAGCTCCATAAAAGTTGAAGAATTTTGACAAAACAAATATTCCAAATTAAGCAGAAAATTTGGGAAACTTGCTGGATAGAAGAATCACATTGTACTTCAGTAGCATGGGAAAACTTGTTTTGTTATTGTGCATTAATTATGTATCCTGCTACTTTGCAGAAGCCCAGGGCTGGAGGAGAAACACTAGCCAGCTGCCCTTGGACTGCTTAGCTTGTGGTAGTGCAGAAGGGGGCTGCTGGGATGGCAGCTGAGACTGCATATGGAATGGTGGCTGGGAAGGTCCCTGGGACAATGGCTGGGACTGCAGCTGGGATAGGGATCCAGTGGCAGGAAAACCCAGGGATGAAGGTGAAATGCTAGCCTGCTGCCCTGGCACCACTTAGCCTGTGGTAGTGCAGGAGGGGGAAGCTGAGATGAGGATCCCATGGCAGAAAAGCCCAGGGATGGAGGGGAAAAGATAGCCTGCTGTCCTGGGACTGCTTAGTCTGCAGTAGTGTAGGAGGGGGCAGTGGGACAGTGGTAAAGCTGGGATGGTGGCTGGGATGATGGCTGCATCAGCTGCTTGAGGGGACTGGGGGACTGGTGGGCTACCCAAGAGCTTGTCAATCAGCAGATTCCCTACTTTACTCCTCCGTGCCCTCCCACTGGAGGTCTGCTCGAATCTCTAAACCTCCAAGTACACAAAAGATATTGCCTTTCCTTCCACAGGAGGCGAATCATGGTTAGATGGATGCCATCTTGACAAGAAGTCCTATTTTGTTACTTTTAAATTTAGATTTCTCCTATACTATACATCTATGATTTACAGAAAGAAGAAAGACATAAAACCTCCATTCAGATGCATTAAAATCTCATTAAAAACTTAAAGAAATATATATATAAATTAAAAGAGGGCTGGAGAGATGGCTTAGCAGTTAAAGCACATGCCTGCAAAGCCTAAGGACCCTGGTTTGTTTCTCCAGGTCCCACAAAAGCCAGATGCACAAGGGAGCACACACATGTGGATCTCATCTGCAGTGGCTAGAGGCCCTGGTGTACCCATTCTCAGTCTCCCTCTCTCTTTTTTCCTCTCTCTGTCTCTAACAAATAAATAAAAATTTTAAAAAATCTTTAAAAAATTTAAAAGAGCATTTTTCAAATGGGTAGAGAATGAAAGTGTTTGTGGCATCTGAAAATAGTCAGAATCTGACATGTAAAGTATAGCGGAGTACCCTGTAATGAGCAGGAAGGTGTTAGGAGACACCATGACACATAATATATGTGCAAAGTTGAATCTCACTATTAGAAACTAAATGGCTTGAAAGAATTGATACCCAAATTCACAATTAGAGAAACAGAAATTAAAGCTAGCAGTTTTATAGTTTTTCATTTTGTAATACTTAACACTGTATATAAATGTTGCTAAGTATATGAAATAAAAGGCCTCATTTGCTTTTGTTCACAATATAAATGGCTGTATCCACTCTTGGGGAAAAACATATCTAATAGAACTTAGTAAAAGTTAGTTTATACAAGTCCATATGACAAAAATTCTACTACCTGATAAAACCTCAGAAAATGTTTTAGTGAATCTTTTATCAAGGTATTGTTGTAGGAGATAGATTTAGAAGCACTCCAGGTGTCTGTATGCACAGGAATTGACAGGTCCCGCAGGGTCCGTCTTCATGGTAGAATGTGAGGTAATTGGAAGCTATGAATAAAACAGAGATATAGCAATGTAAATAAATCTTAAAACAGTGTTGAGTGAAAGAAGAAAGAACAGCTTTTGGGCTGGGGAGATGGTTCAGTGGTTAAGTCACTTAAACAAAATAACTCACATTAAAACCTCACATTCTATGTAAAATCAAAGAACAACTCTCTGAGTTCTGTAATCCCATCTCAGTGACAGTGAGATTGGTTGTGGAGGCAGGAAGATTCTTTAGGTGTTCAGGAGCTTGATGTAAGGTCAGCAGTCAACAACATCAAAGGTGAGAGAGAGAAAAAGATTACAGATCATATATATATATATATATATATATATATATATATATATATATATGATCTGTGTGTGTGTGTATTGAGGGAAAGAAATAGAAATACACACTGTTTCACACTGTTTCAAAATTAAGTGAAGGGTGAGGGCTAACTCTAAAGTTGCCTTGTGCTATAACACATACACACACACACACACCCAAACACCCCTAACTTACACATGAACACACACACAAAAAAAAAAAAATGAGCAGGGCTCATAGCATGAGACAGTATTCTATTTAGAGATAAAGTGCATTCTTAAAAGCCCCATGTATACATCTAGTGATACATAACAAACACTGGGTTCCTATGGAGGAGAAGCAGATGCAAGTTATTAAATATTATTCAATGAAATATAAGGAAATGTGCTCACTGGTGTAGATGGTGTGCCACTGAATAAATGCAAGAAGGGCAACACTGTCACCCTCACAGGAAATGAAAATGGGAAGAAGAGGTAAACAAAGGGAACACTCAAAATTGCTGAAAATGGAGTCTGGGTACTCCATGCTATGTCTCTGAGGGCAATATATAAACTATTTAGAAGAGGCTATATTTTCACAAGAATACTGGTATAAA
The DNA here is from genome assembly GCA_036365145.1 of Orientallactaga sibirica. Taxonomy (NCBI): domain Eukaryota; kingdom Metazoa; phylum Chordata; class Mammalia; order Rodentia; family Dipodidae; genus Orientallactaga; species Orientallactaga sibirica. Next base: position 29,495,349 of record JAEOAD010000024.1, read on the forward strand.
TAAAATAAATGAATTCTTATTCAAGAGATAGAATTTCAAACATTTTGGAATGTAATAACAAAGTGACTATTAGGCAAATGATAATCCATGTACTTAAGCTAATGATGGGAAACTTGTGGAAGGATATTTGTGATTGCTGTGCAATGACAGAAGACACTAGTATTTATTGAGACAGATATTAATCTAAGCACTTGGTACACTTATTTAATCCCCACAAAACCCTTTGAAGTAGACACTGCTATTGTACATGCTAGATAACATAATTCAGACTTAAAGAGAAAGAGGCTTCAAGAGTGCACAGCTGGCAAGTGGCACTGCTGGACCTCAAAGGCAGGTCTGTCACTGAAATGACACTATGTGATGGAAGCCTCAAGGCTGATGTTTGTCCTGATTTCTTTATTCTGTTGTCACTGGGTAAAATTTTAAGGCCTGATCAAAGTAGAAATAATATAAGCTTTTTAAGGATTTCCTAACACAGTACAAGATTACATTGTAAATTTCACAAGTCAAATAAGGAGGCCAAAATATCCCATTATTTCCTGCTTCATATTGTAAGTTGCAAGGTGAGATGTTTACTGTTGTTTTGTGGCACTTCAAGTGAATCTTATAAAATTATACTCAAACCCACTGTCATAACTACTGCTACCAGTCACTTCACACCACCATCGCAACCAGCTACACGCAGACAGGAAAGGGATGTGATCAATATTTGAAAATACCATCATTGTGATTTTTAAAAATTTTTATAATATTTATTAATTTGCAAGCAGAGAGATGAGGGAGAGGTGGGGCAGGGGAGGGAATGGCACACCAAAGCCTCTTGCCACTGCAGATGAACTGCAGATATATGTGCTACTTTGTGCATCTGACTTTTCCTGAGTACTGGAATGGAACCCTGGCCACCAGGCTTTGCAAGCACGCTCCTTAAAATGCTGAGTCATCTCTCCAGCCCTACCAACAATTTTCATACATGGAGGTTACAGTCACCTTCTTGTTTTTGGGACAAAGAAATCACCTGACCAAAAGCATAAAGCACCTGACCAAAAGCAGCTGATAGAAGGAAAGGGTTTATTTTGGCTTACAGCTTCAAGGGGAAGTTTCATGGTGTCAGAGAAATGAATGGCATGAGCAGAGCGTGGACATCACCTCCGCCATAGCAGTCAGAAAACAGCAGCAGGAGAGGGAGCCCAATTCTGGCAAGGGTGGGCTGGCTATAACACCCTGATTCTTCACCCCAACCACACACTTCCAACAGCCAGGCTCCACCTCCCTAACTGCTATCAGCTGGGGAGCACCTCACATTCAAAACACTAATTTGTGGAGGACATCTAATTCAAAGTACCAAATGTACATAATGTATTTTTATCATAATACCCTCCCATTATTTTCCTTTGTCCTTCTTCCCCTACACCTGTTCCACATAACTTTTCTTCATTTCCAATTACTAAATTTTGTTTTGCCTCCCTCCATCATCTGTAATGACATGCTGATGAACAGCCACTGTGAAATTATAAGTGGCATTTCTACACATACACATTACATTTTGATCATATGTATCCCAACAATACCTCCCTTACACTCCCTTACTCTTGCAGTGGCTATTCCAAGGGAAAGAATGATTCCCCCTACCCAGCAATCTTTAAAGGTCATTATCTCATCAGGAAAGTCTTCCTAAGACACTCTCCTATCTACAACAGAATGTTGACTAGCCCCATCATGTGACCTGGTGTGACCTTATGAGTGCAATGGCCTTGTTTAGTTCTTGTAATAACTTACATTATAACTCTAACCTTCCTTAGTTACTGGGGCTGATATGGCAAAGAGCTCAGCTCTTGTTTAAGACATGCACATGTGTTTCAGACTTCTGAGATCGTAACAGAGCTTCACATACTATGGTGAACAAGATGATGGAGATAATGACTCTGCAGAGTTGGTGATGCACACACGTGAGAAGATGCTCACTGCCAAAATAATTCATGTGTTTAGAAAGTGCAATATTCCATGGTCATCATATTCACCACAAAGAGTATGTAATCTGTTAGCATGAAAGTCATTTATCCCCACTCTCATGAGTAGTTTATTTATTATGTCCTTTACTCACTAAGCAGCTCTAAGGCTAGTTAAAGAACAAGTTGGGATTAATAAGGAATCCATGAAAGAAAGTTGAAGTTCAAAGCTCTCCAACTAAACCTAGATATAGGGTCCTAATGCAGAATATGGTTTCTCTACAACCATTTTTATCCCGGGGAAGCCTTTTAGAGATTTGATTTATTTCTTTCAATATTTGATTAAGCTAATTACGAGGAAATATTTTTGAATTGGGAAAGGCTAGTCTTGTGAGAGTAAATTCCATTTATTTTCTGTCTGAAAGTCAAAATTTTTCTGTATCTTAACCCTCAGCATTAAAAAGCAGAACTCTACTTATGAAGCAGTAACCAGCTCACTAAGGTAGTTTAAGATTGGTTCTAATGAGGCCAGGGTCATGGAATAAAGCCACATTCATGCCAATTAGTTTATGCATCGAAAAATATTATCCCATGACTGCCCACTGGTTTTCTCCAAGGTCCAAAATTCATAAGATGGAATTAATTAGAAGATGAAATTACTCAGCAGAACTCTCCCACCATTAGCTGAGGGGATTTCAAGTTCATGTCCTTTTACAAATTGGCAATATTTCTTCTCTCTCTCTCTCTCTCTTTTTTTTTAACATAAAGGAAACATTTGAAGAAGTAACGTTTCATGCTTCTTACTTGGGCAGATATAGATAGGAACATGCAAGAAATAAAATTATTAGTAGTTGAGTCATTCTTCCTTCATATAGTGGAATCTGAGCACCACTTTAATGAAATGTGAGAGATTTAGATGATACCCATCGGGAGTGTTAAATATTTATCAAAGGACGTGCATGAGAAGTATGTATTCCTCTTTCCTATCCTGTAGACATCCTCTTTCCTCTGTAAACCGTAAATGATTCATGTTTATTCCTTCAAATATATGTGTGTGTTGTAGTAAAATACAGTTGATATTTGCTTTTTATCCATCATGCATAATAAATCACTTTAAAATGTTGTGTGCTTGTGTATGTATGCATGTTCATGTAAATGGGGGCAGGTCCATGCCACAGAATGTGTAGATCAAATGACAATTTTGGGTGGTCTGGGTCTTCTCTTGCAACATGTTTAATGCAAAATTTCTGGTGTGTGGTCATTGCTGTATTCTCCATGCTAGGTGGGTGGCAAACTTGCAAATTATCCTGTCTCCACCTCCTACCTCTCCACCAGTATGTTGGGATTACAGAAGACTGTACATCTTACAGTTTTTTTTGTTTGTTTGTTTGTTTGTTTGTTTTGGAGAAAGACACAGAGACAGAGAGAGAGGGAGAGGAAGACAGATAGAGATGGGTGCGCCAGCAGCCTTTCAGCTGCTGCAAACAAAATCCGGATGTGTGCGCCTCCTTGTGGTCAAGTGTGGTATTGCACCCTTGCATCACTTTGCATCTGGCTAAACGTGGGACCTGGAGATTGGAACCGCTGGAGATTGCAACCAGCGTTCTTAGGCTTAGGAGGCAAGTGCCTTAACCACTAAGCCATCTCTCCAGGCCCATCTTACAGTTTTATATGAGATCTGGGCACACAAACTCAGATACACCAGCTTGAATAACAAGCATTGATCCACTGAGCAATATCTCCAGATTCTAACTTTGTTTTTAATAATGCCTGTGACAGTGTTGGGAAACTTTCATCTTCCCCAAATAATTGCAAATAATTAATCTTTATAAAGCTTACCCCATGCAATAAAATACTGAATTAAAATCCATGTTCCCAAGGTATATTACATTAATTTATTCCTTCAGTCTACAAGAACTGTGTGCTACTCTGTAAACAGTCACAATACATTTCCTAGTAATATGAGGACATAGCAATTAATCATTTCTCCTAGTGAAAATATTTCATGTAAATGAAATCTAGATTACATATTTACATAGGATCATTTTCTAAAACACTTAGCAGCTTCCATTTTGTCAATTATTGACTACATGTCATAGTTTGAATGCCATTTTTATTGGCCCATTTAAAATATATATATATATTTATATATACATATATATGACACATATAGGTAAATATGACAATATTCTCAAAATTATTTAATTAGCACAAAGCAAAGTTAATTTATCATCTCTTCTGCCCAGATGTTTTGTGTGGACTTATGTTGTTCTCTAAGGTATCCTCCTCAAGAAAATGCATTCCCTTATCCCCACACTAATGAATCAAGGGACCATGAGAGACTATCACATGTAATTGTGCAGAGGATATATTGAGTGAAGGTGTACAACCTAAAGGTCAGTTTGCACTGATGATCATGCCCTCTCTAGATCTTCTTATACTCTCCTATGGCTCCATGCATTTGACAGAAGAAACTTCTGTTATGAATTGAACAATAGACCAAAATGCTGTCACCCAAAGGAGCACTGTCACAAAAATTATAATAAAGCATTATATACTTTTCTGTTTCTCCCATGAAAAGGTTCATTTCTCGGGCTTTGAATTTTGGCCACCATTGCTTATTGCTTGCATTGATTCTGAATGTGGCAGTAGCAACAGGATGTTTTGGAAACCCTCAAGGCTACTATCAAAGCTCAAGAGGCTGTTGTAGCAGACATCTTCAGGTTCACTGAGATGAACTTCCAGACCAGGCACAGTTATGGAGGAAGGGATATTATTTATTGAAGCTTAAAGATCCAGGGGAAGTTCCATAATGGCAGAAGAAGCTGGCCTGCCTTCAGAGGGCCAAGCAGAGAGAGAAAAGCCAACCAGGCATGCAGCACACAGAGCAAAGCTACAGCCAAAAGCCACAGCACACTTCAGGAACTCCTATTAGGCACACTTTGCATATCTTTACAATGGAATCTCAAACCCACCACCACTTCTTAAGAACCACCAGTGACATTGCCTCTAGCAAGGTGATTGCAGATGCAAACTATAAACTAATAAAACACTGAGTATATTGGGGGCCATCTATTCAAACTACTACAGCTGTGCAGCTCTTCATCTGCACTTGCTGCTGGACTACAAGACATACAGCAGCCAGCATAAGCTGTTGGAATGGAGACTTGGATTAATAGTGACACAAGGGACCCTTTGAAACACCTAACCTTGATGATCACAGAGATGATAAATTGTCATTGCTCATGTTTTTGTTAAGACAAACATCCAATGATTGGGGTGGGATTTTTCTGGATAAGACTGATGGCATAGATCAGTACAACATCTAAGCTGTGAAAATGTTTTCATATCATATGAATTCTAGCTAAACCATAAAAGAAAATAGTCCTTGAGTGTCTGACTCCCCCAGGTATCTTGTAGGGTGTTAATGCTGTTGCTACATGAGAAATAACTCAGCCCACTAGCTTTCTTACTAAAGAAAAGATGACGATATAAAGCTATTAAGAAGTCAGGCAGTAGTTAGCAACATTGGTTATTAGAAATGCTTTAAAATTTATTTCTACCCTTTTTTTCTTGTAGGGAGTGCTCAGATAAGCTCCTTTGGGGACTTTATAATTTGACTTCTGCCCACAATTGTTGACTGTAACCCAAAAGGGGTGCATTCTGTTTTATAGTGTTGTAATTTCTGTAATTCTGCACTGTCATGTCATGAACCTGCATGAGCATAGCTGGGACCACTCTGTTTTTGAATGTTAGTATCATGAACATATGTAAGAGGAAACACACAAACCATGATGATGCAGCTCTGTCTTTACCATTAGTCATGACTGAACCACCTTGTGTGTGAGGAAGGGCCAGCTAGAACTCATCCTCGCTGCTGATTCTTTGCTTTTAAGATTCAAAACTTCAAGTAAGTATTTTATTTACCTTTGTCTGACTTTAACATACGATTTGATATCCATAAATACAAAATATGAGGTAGGCTTTTAAAGCAACAAAAATTACCTCATTGTCATAGTTCTGTGAAATTTGATATTTTGATTTTTAATCTGTGAATGGCTATGATTAAAGGTGATGTAGCTTTTGAGTATATTTTGGTATTTCTTAGTAAATATACTAGACAAACAAAAGCATTAATAAGCATTGTGGTAGTTTGAATATATGTCCCCCAATATATTCAGTGTTTTATTAGTAATAGTTTTCATCTGCAATCACCTTGCTAGAGGCAATGTCACTGGGGGCTGGTCTTAAGCTGTGGTAATGGTTTGAGATTCCATTGTAAAGATATGCAAAGTGTGCCTAATAGGAGTTCCTGAAGCTTGCTATGGCTTGGCTGTAGTTTTGATCTGTGTGCTGTGTGGCTGGTAGGCTTTTTTTTCTCTCTTGCTTGGCCCTGTGAAGGCAGGCCACTTCTCCTGCCATTATGGAACTTCCCCTGGATCCGTGAGCTTCAATAAATAATATCCCTTCCTCCATAACTGTGCCTGGTCTGGAAGTTCATCTCAGCGAACCTGAAGCTGTCTGCTACAAGCATAAAGAACTAAAAAGCGGTCTTTGGGACATGACTTAGTAGGTAAAATGATTGCCTTCCAAATATGAGAACCTGGATTCAGTCCCAAGAATCCAAGTATAAAATTCGGAGCATGGTAATGCAAACACTTGATTACAAGAGTTGGGGAAGTGGAGAGGTGGAGAGAGGATCCTGGGGCTGACTAGCTAACCAGTTTAGTCCACTAGGTATATTCAAGCTAAATACTAGGTAGGTATATATTCAGTCTCAAAAAAAAAAAAAAAAAAAAACAGTACTTCAGAGGAAGAGCATCCACAGGTGGCCTCCTCACACATATACACTCACACATGTGAACAAAAAGAAGAAAAAAGAGAATTAATGGTAAATTACATTTAAAAAGAAACAAGATATAATACGATAATTGTATATAATAAATTATTAAAAGCTTGAGAAATAACTGCTTAGGAAATTTCTTCTGAATTTCTTCAAAATGAAATTTATTAGAATACTTTCACTCCAAGACTGAGAATACAGATTATTTTTTTCTGTTTGGATTGACAGGGCATAAGTTTGAAATAACAGTACATTTAGTTTAATTTCTCAAAAACTAAATAAGCTTACCACATACATATAAGAAGATTAAAGACTTCTTAGAAAACTTCCTGGAAGCTAAACATAATGACACACTTGGGTAATGGCCATTAAGGATATACTTAGTCTGCTTCTTACAAGAAAAAAAAAATACATGGCTATTATCAATAATAATATTGAATTACCCAAAGTAAGGGTTGTTACCTACTTTAGAGTTTTGTTTTTCATGTTACCATTGGCTGAAAACATGGTTCAAGATCACAAACAGTTTTAAAAGAAAATGTAGTTTTTCAGAGTTATCTCTACAATAGCATAAAAATATAAAACTATATTTATTTTAGCATAAAAAATAAAACTCAATAGAGTTCTTCTTGGCTTTAAATAAGGTCATACTGGTTATGTTGATAGCATATACAAAAGATTTCACATAGAAATATAACCTGGGAAATATATGTCTATCTATATTTTTGGAGCTAACAAATATTACAGAATCTAAGCACTGATGCATGTTATTATTTTGATTTTTTTCTTACCACTGACTATAGCATGTTTCAGCCCATAGGAAGTTTTTGCTGGATAGCAGTTAAATCCTTACTTTTCCCCCTTTACCATGGAATTTTGAGCAAATCACCACTAAAGATCAAAGTAGAAAAATTTCTCACTTCCATATCTACATTTAATGTTAAATCATTTATATTCTACTTTTCCATCAGTCAATGTTATTTCAAATTTTAGCCTGTAAACATGGTTCCGTATTTTGCCTCAGATTTTGGGTGGTTTTGCCTGCAGGCCATTTTCTTTCTACTACACAGTTGGTAAAACCTATTGTTTTACTGAGAAGTTAATTGGGCTCATTATCAATACTACAGACTCTTGTGTAGATCAAATGAGCTTCTCACCTTCCCAACAAGATACCAGAAGACAATGTAAATATATTATTAAAATATGTACATTTTGGGCTGGAGAGATGGCTTAGCAGTTAAGGCGCCTGCCTGCTAAGCCTAAGAACTTGGTTCCAATCTCCAGGTCCCACATTTAGCCAGATGCAAAGTGATGCAAGGGCGCAATGCCACACTTGACCATAAGGGGGCGCATGAGTCTGGATTTCATTCACAACAGCTGAGAGACTGCTGGCACACCCATCTCTATCTGTCTCCCTTTCCCTTTCTCTGTCTGTCTCTCTCTGTGTCTCTCTCCAAAAATAAAAAATAAAATAATATGTACATTTTAATACCACCTACACTTTCAGATTTGATTTTGCCAACAACTCCCTAAGATTATCATAGATGTGAAAAAGTATGACATGCAAATAATTCTCTCATCTAAACAAAATAGTGACCGAATTAATACTATAGCTTAGGAGTTAAGATATTCATTGTTTCTGCCATTCTATTTTATTCTCTGCAACAAGGGATGTGGACTATTTCTCAAGGTGAACCAAAGGATATTTAAGCTAGAAATGAAAACTTGTAACATTCATAGCCCCCAAGGTCCCAGTAAATTGCTGAAGATGTGATAAAAATCAAATATTAATGTACTTTATTGAGAACAAGTTGTGGTCTGAAGTAGGTCAGCACAGACAAGCCCATTGAAATATCAGGAGGGGAGCTAGAGATATCTTTGAACCTGAAACTGAGTGTACAGAGTTAGAGTTCTTCAGAGAACAAAAGGAATGGCAGGTGTTCATGAGAACAGTCAGTCATGAGTGTGGAATAGGAGGAGGTGCTAAGCACTTGCCTCTTCATGTATCCAGGGCAATGATTTGTACTGAGCCTGCTTTCTGTCAACATTTAACTTTTAGACAATACTATTCTACAGGAACCAGAACTAAAGGACCTCATTTTTCTCTTTTGGGTATATATATCTTGATTTTCTATTTCAGAAAAAAAGACTGATAGTTTTAAAAAATGAGATACAATAATAAGAATATAATAATTCTACTTACTATTCCATAAATAATTTAGAGATAGCCCTTTTTAGAGTCTAAAGTCAACTTGCTTTAATATGCTGGCAATGATTTCAGTATCGTTTGTCTGTCAAGGATTTGACTGACAGAGGCTTGGTTCTCAGCTTAACAGTGTTCAGCTCTTTCAACTGGGAGCCTAGCGGGAGGTGAATATATCCTTGAAGGCCCTGCCTCCACATAGGATGGTGGCAGATCTCCAGAGGCTCTTAGTTAATTTTTACAAAAGGAAGTTATTTTGGAAGATGGATTCCAATTCGCCCTATGGATTGCTATCTGGGAATAGTAGGTGTTGCCCCTGCACACACGTGTACAACTGTGAACCCATCACTGTGTGGAATTCATCACTGTTGAGCAAACACTGGCACCCTGTGCTTAAACTTCTAGGTCTATGAACTACATAAAGCCTTTTCTTCATGAATTATCAACCTCAGAACTTCTGTTATAGTAACAAAAAGCATGCTAAAAGAATTATTATTAACTGATTGGATTAGTTATGCCTCTTATGACAGGACTGTTTTGGATAAACTTAATAAAGAGCATAGGCTTTTTACATTAAAAGTAATAAAGAGATGAGAATGGGGGAAATATTTTGACTTTGTGTTAGGAGATAAAACCTTAGTTATATATCAACGTAGGCATCTGTGATATATAAAGGCTCAAGAATACAAAAGAAGAGGAAGAAGAAGAGGAATAGGAGGAGGAAAAGGAGGAGAAATGAGTTTGAGAAGATTTGGAGAGCCCAGATGCTAATGTCAGTGTAGAAGGCTTTCACTACGGTTGGAGTTCCGCTACAGTAGGAGCTGTAAAGTCTCTATGGATGTTGATGCCCAGGGAAAACAAGTGCCTTTCTAACAGAAACCAGATTTGTCCGTGCAGTGGCTATGGAACACACAACTTTGAAGGCTAATTGTTCTAAGTTACTAAGTAATCCATAGTATGTAGTAGTGGTACAGTTGCTTGCACTAAAAATATAAAATATGACTCATAGTAACAGGACGAAATTAAACAATGTTGCAAATACAGGTTAGCCTGACATATCAGTTTATGATTTTTAAGATACAGTCATCTTACTCATAATTCATTAACTCATTACTGATAACCGTCTTGCCTACTCCACCTCCCCAGTGCTGGGGTTACAGACATGTACCATACCTGTCTATCAGCTATTTTTTTAAATTATTTATTTATTTGAGAGAGACAGAGAGAGAAAGAGGCAGATAGAGAGAGGGAGAGAGAGAATGGGCACACCAGGGCTTCCAGCAGCCACTGCAAACAAACTCTAGACACATGTGCCACCTTGTGCAGCTGGCTTACGTGGGTCCTGGGAAATCAAACCTGAGTCCTTTGGCTTTGCAGGCAAGCACCTTAACCGCTAAGCCAACTCTCCAGCCCAGCACTCAGTTCTCGATGCATGCAAATCTGAATGTGAATTATGTCAAGTAGAACTTAAAGATGAACGTTTAAAGGAAGTTAGGCAAGATGAAGACAGATAAAGCCCATGCTCTCTAAAGGGGAATATTTCTGAGTGGTTCTTTGCTGGAACTGTTTATTGTTTCCCACATGCAGGACAAATATTAGATTGGTGTGTCTCTCTTCTTCCCTCAGAGAAGCTTCTTTGTGAAGATTGTGGTCATTACTAGGTGACTCAGTAGTTATCCCCACAGTTACTGAGAATAAGTGACTGTTGGATGCTCAGCAGTAAATGAGACATCTCTGTCATACCCTGCAAGGCTCAGGGAACCCTGCAGGGGAGAGATTAAGAATTTTATAAGAGCCAGAGGATGGAGAGAAGTACTTTGAAATGCTCTCTTATGGACATGAAGTGGGAAATGCATTTATGGCTTCACAGCAATTGACATTACCTGCATAATATTTGTGCCCACCAACACTTCATCTTGATGACAGAAGAGGCCAAAAAAAAAAAAAAAAAAAAAAAAAAAAAAAAGACAACAAAGCAGAAGAGGGAAAGGAGTTGAAAAGAAGACAGAGTTAAATGGAAAAGGAATATGAAATAGAAAAGGGGGAACCAAAAAAGGTAATGGAATGGGGTTATGGTTGAAATGCATGACGTACATGTATAAAAATTTTGTCAATAAAAAAGTTTAAAAAAAGGAATAAGCCCTCTCAGATTCCTAATGGAACAATGTAACCAAGCAGACTGATGAGGAGCTAGGAAGAGCCCACTCTGAGGGAGTCTACCTTGACAAAAAGAGACAATGGCCAGAAGGCAGCTGTTTCTGGCTCAGAAGTCAGTGTGACCCACTCTGGCTGGCAGAAGGTACACACAGTGCAGCTTGTGCTTTCATTGTAAATGCAAAAGTCACTGTGAGAAAGGAAGGGGAAGTCATAGAGGATAAGAAAATCCCTGTAAAAATGCATGATAAATGATAATACCGAAGTCATCACCATGAGTACTAAGACCTGAGTGGCACAGAACTTTTAATTCAAGGTAATTTAATGCAATCATCGGCCATTGTGCAAATGGATTGGGGGCAGAGGGGCTTGCTCCAAGTAGATGCAAATAGAGCACAGGACTCCTTCTCCCTGCTGCTCTTCCAAGACATGTCACAAGAAATAGATTTAATTTCCTAACTCCATTTAAAAGTTCTCTTCCTAGAAAAAAAAAAAAAAAAAAAAGTTGAGGCTCTCTTTGGCCACTCATGTCCCTACAGGCAGTCAAGAGAAGAATACACAAGTGCCAATCTGGGAAAGAGCAGCTCACTCCTAACCTGAGGTTCACATTGTCAGAAGCCAAGGTGCCCAGAATCTCCTAACCCACGGAGACTTGTGCTCTCAAAGGAACCACAGGCTTCTGAGGAAAGCAAACCTGACCATCTCCTGCCCTATGTCCAGAAAAGAAAAATGCCACAGAGGGAAAAGCTGGCTGGGAAAGAAAGAGTTCCAGTGGTCTCCTTAAGGGGAACAGATGTTCCTTGGTATAGAGTGTGAGAAAGACGACCCAAGAGTAGTATTGAAAATATATACAACAAAGCTGCTTGTAAGCAGTTAAGACGAGACAGGTCGCATTATGAGATCAATGAGCTAAGTAGACAAGCTTAACGTTCCAGGAAGAAGAAATGTGGATGATCTTTCCTGCAGTCGGAAAAATCCTCAAAGACTGGTCTCTAGTCTGTCTCAGCAAAGGGGCCAGGACTTAATTGGATAAGTCAGCAGAGCAACTCATCCTCCAGGGCATTTTTTAATGACAATAGAACAATCCGCCATTCCAGGTCACCAAGTCTCATGCTCTTCCTTTAAAGACTCTAATCTCGATGCAGAAAATGTTTTGAGTCTAGACAAGCAGTCAGTTTGGCAGCTCTGCCAGAGCTACAATTAGATCCTGTGCCTGGCTTTGAGCACATCTCGGAATGTGTCTGTTGAGTTTACATTCTCTTTAAACATTGTCGTAATAGCCTGATAGTTTGTCCAGTGCACTCTGAATTAGCGCTTCGTTCCCACTTTCACTGTAACATGGTATTAATGGTTACTGGTCCACTTTCAGGCCATGTAATTATTGTCGTTCTAAACCACCTAACTCCTACTGATGAAACTTTTCCTAGTACTCCATCCCAAATTAATCACAGGTTAAAGTATTAACTACTATCCGTCATCATGTGAGAAAACATGCCCTGTTTTCATTGGATTAATATATTATCTACTGAAAGTAACCGATAGTAGGTACACTTAGGTTAAAATGTCATACCTGGATTTCCAAGACTTCATAGCAAGATGGGCACGAAAGGAAGCCAAGGCAAGGGGATGTTGTGTTAGCTAACTGTTCATGAGTTGGTTTCAGGAAAGCTGATGATGTTTTTTTTTTTTTTTTTTTTTTGACAAAGAGCTTCTTGCTTCTCAAAATAGTTTGTCTCAACAAGAAGAAGTTAAATAAATAGAATCCTCTGTACCCCATACTTCTTAGTTGTATATGAGGGCAGATGCTGCCATGCCTAACTGGGGTAGGCAGCAGGGTGAACAGTTCAGATATCAGGCAAAGCATCACTAAACCCTGTCAGCAAGTAATTGGCTGATGTTTATGCGGGGTCACTGATGACAGAAGCTGCTGGGTCATGGACAAACAGGCAAAAACCCTGGAAACAGATGGCCTTTTAGGCTATTAATTGCTGCATTTCATTTCAAATATTTTATATTATCTGAAATTATACTACCTCACTATATATAAAAAAAAAAAAATAAGGCTATGATTTCACAAGGACAACCAGGAAGTAACAGGGTTGAAATTTATACATAGATTTGTCAGATTCTAATGGGCATGGTGTCCCTTTCTCTGTGTAAAATTGTTCCACATCAATGTCTGGTATGTGTGTATTTATCACTGCTTTCTTCTCTGAGTCATAAACACATATATTCAATAGATGGGATAACATTTCCATTGGATCAATACCTAATGTCTCAAGATACCTATGCTCAGAGAGACACTGTCATAATGTCCTTCTGAATGATCCCATGTCCAGGATCTTATATGTAGGGCTTGTTCCAGAAATCCAACTCCACATATGCAGGAATATCTGCTAGAGGATAATTACTGTAATTGAAGAGATTATTTAAATCTCCTATGTACAGCTGGGGTCCATCCTCTTAATTAATGCACATGGTTTAAATAAAAAAATTTTAAAAAAGGTTATGACACTCTGCTTTCTGTCACTAAAACAAAATACCTAAAACTTTCAACTTAAAAAGAAGAAATGTTCACTGTAACTCACAGTTTCAAAACTTTTGGTTTGTGTTTCTTTGGCCACACTGCTTTCAGACCTATGATGAGACAGTGCATCAGAAGCTAGTGACAGAGAAAAGCTGCTTACTTCATGATAGCTTGGAATTAGAGACAAGGGGGGGGGGAGATGGGAAAGGAAGAGATGACACAAGAGAGAAACAGAGCATAGGAGTGGGATAGGGAAGGAAGTTTTGGTCCCATAGTCCCCTTTAAGGACATGTCTCAGTGCCTAACTTTGGCTCCCTAGATCTAGAGGCTATCCAAGACGAGTTAGCATAAGAGCCAATGGAGATATCTGTGTTTCAGATGCTGATACAATCACATCACTGTCTTGCTGAGCACTTACACCAGGTGCTAACTCATGTTCCGATATCCAGTCTTTTACCATTCTAATCTGTTTCCCATGTCTCCATCAACAATGTTGAAGATGTAAATGTGAGTATGGACTTGCCCATATAATATCACTCAACATTTGTCTCTTGCCCTTCAAACAACATGATTCTTTTCCATGCCTCACAGTGGAATCACATTCTGGACCCTGATCTGCATGTGGCTCACTCATGTTTCCCTGCCATTGTCTATTCAGGTAATGTTATTGATAAGGAAACAGTATTTATTTTTCAGAAGTCCCATGTACCTTTAAAACATAGGATAGTACCCTCTGCTTCAGTCTCCCAGTCAATTCCTATCATGTTCTATCATGGGAAACTTTTTCCCTGGGAAGACCAAAATTCACATCTACTCACCAGAGATAGAGATCAGACAACACATGAAAGAACAATTACACGAAAACCAGTTTTGGTGAGCCAATGAGTTTATCGGGGTTACTTACAGAGCAGGGTGAGGGGTTACTGACAAGAGCATGGGTGACTCAAAGGCAACTACATCAGCATAAAGCCCACCCTAGCATAGATGATGACTCAGAAAAGCTGCATCTCTGGAGCTGCATGAGCAACCTGCAGGCAGTTCAGTTGGAGAGTCTCTCTCTTCCCAAGTAGTTGTTTACCCTTTATTTATCCTTATAGAGGAGTATTACAGCCTATTTCCTCAGATTTGTTGATTTCTTGAGACTCCTGTACTTTCTTCTTCCCCAGAGGTGAAAATGCTTTAACGGCTACACAATAATAGCCATAGCCTTACCCTCAACTGTGGTTCACAACACTGATGGGTGGTCATGTGGCCTTCTAAGGCTCGACTCTCTAAGACTTGACCTTTTGAGTCTCTAGAACCTTCCTCTTCCTTTTAGGAGGGAGTATTTCAATTTGAACAAACAACATGTTCATTCTAGGTTCCCCTTGTTGTGTTTTTATTTTGTTTTATTTTATGTTTTATTTTGTTTTCCCAAACTGCTTATTTTTATTTTCCAAACCTTCTTCTTGACAATATTTGCACATGAACATAAATGTGTTATCTGATCATAATTTTCTCCCAATACCTTCTTTGTCTACTCATCTTATTCCACCATCCACTGAACGTCTTTTCTAACCAGTCTATCTTCTTTTTCGATGACTTTTGTTTTTCTGTGCTGCTCCATCTTCCATTGTCAAAATGTGCATGACCTCAACATCATGCACATCGTACTGAGGTAATGGCAGCCTCTGTGAGATCATGAAGTAACGCCATTTCACATCTGGAAGAGAGTGACCCAAGTACTCTTATCCATCTCTGGATCTTTCATTCTTCCCACCCCCGTTTCTTCAATGTCTGCTGCACCTTATAGGACATGATCAAATACATGGATGCTGGTGTCATTCAGTGAAGCAATTTATATAATATTTAGACTTGCAGATCCAATATTCAAATGCCAACTAAATGGGGACAAACTTCAGTTGAACGGCATCAGCTAATGAGACATTTACTTGAACAAACATGAGAAAAGCAACTTAATAAATGTGGCTCCTAATTTGTCAAAAATAGCTTTTTGGCCTCTTCTTGACTGAAGGTTGTTTCATTATCTTTACTCAGATTCTTTCTTCTTGCAAATTCACAAGTGTGTTTCTTCACTCCACTTCCTGAAGATTACTCCATATTGATACACATTAAAGTAAATATACTAAATTCCTGGTGCTATATTTTAAATAAAGTAAAATAGATTTTCTTAAATTACTTGTATGAAATTAATTTTGAAAATTTCTAACTAAGAAAATTCGGTTAGATCAGGCAAGCTTCCAAGAGAAATTCTATCTTTTTCATATATTTAGCATTGAAAATTTTCTTTTTTTCAAAGCGTCTAAATTAAATTGTTTTATACATGCAAAAGAGTATAAAATTAAAGTTTAATTTTCAGTATTAAGTGAGAAAGATTTTAAATAAATACAATTGCCTCAGGGTTTTTCTTTTCTAAATATTTAAATGAAATTTCATTGATAGAATTCTGACTACTGTAGTCAGTTCATAAACCCAGGTGTTTCACGTGACTGAATGTGAATATTTACAAAGTCCATTCTAATACCAGTGATATAAAGAATGCAACATTCCTTAAACCAGGTTTGGTGTCTCATACCTTTAATCCTAGCACTTAGGAGCATATATAGAAGGATTACTGTGAGTTCAAGGCCAGCCTGGGACTACAGAGTGAGTTCTAGGTCATCCTGGGCTACAGTGAGACACTCACCTCAAAAAAATATACAATTTTCTCTTTGATTTACATAAAATTTCAAACTGATAAATCTATCCTACTAAATTTTGTTTGGGTTTTTCTTCATTCAATGCAATTCATTGTGAAGTTTTAACAAAATTGGATTTTCAAATGTTGATTCTTATATTCTCACAGCAGCTAAAGTATAATTTTATGCTATATTTTATTTATTGAGAGACGGAGTGAGAGAATGAGAGAGAAAGAGAGAGAGAATGAGCACACCAAGGCCTCCTGCCACTGAAACAAACTCCAGACCCATGCACTACTTTGTGCATCTGGCTTACGTGGGTACCACAGAATAGAACGCAGTCCTTCTGGCCTTGTAAGCAAGTACTTTTGACCACTGGGTCATCTTTCCAACTCACAAATACTTTTTGAAAGCAGTCATTAAAAATGCTGAAATAGCCGGGCGTGGTACTTTAATTCGGGAGGCCACTGGAGGATCGCCCGAGAGTTCAAACACCCTGAGACAAAGTTAATTTCAGCCTGACCAAGTGAGACCCAGCAAAACCAAAAAAAAAAAAAAAAAAAAAATTAAAAATGCTGAAATATTTTCGCTTTTCCAACCCTTACCAGCCCTATTGATTTGACAGCTTCCTTTCTGTTTTCCCTGCCACAAATCTCATTCTATTGAAACCCCACTTTGTACCTGTTGGGTTGCCTAAATGTAACTTTGCTCATGTGACTTTCCACACTTCAAATAGTTGGTCATGAACATTTGGCTCTGGTAGGAAGCTCAAACTTCTTAATAAGGCATGTAGGCCCTCCTTATACTTGCTTCTCCCTTTCCTTCAAATGAAGCCTGCTGGGAAATTTATGCAACTTGGGTTAAAGTAGAACAGCTCAGTTATGTAGAAATATGGGCTCCATTCCACCCAGGCTTATGGCTGAAATTTTGTGATGTTGTAGATGTTAGTCACTTATATACATCTTGTCCTCTCATAGCAAAGCTGAAGGAAGAAGGTATGATTTATCTTGTTTGACTGTCTTTACCAGGGGAAACCTGTTCACAGAAACCATCAGAAATACGTTCCTAACAAAAGCATCCCAGAGTTTTCTTTTTGGCAGGACAGTGTGAAATACCTACTCTTAAAAACAACATTCAAATACGTAGTCTTAATATCATTACTATTTGAAGCAAATGCCAGCATGCTGACCCACTTTGGCTAATTGTGATTCACTCCCTGAAGCAGTAAAGAAATCTACCTGTCCTGAATATGCTGTTGCCTGAAAGGAAAGAGAAGATTCATTTAGCCACATGACAGAGGAACAGCAGTTGAGCACAGAAATAACAGCAACTTACAGATCCTCCTTTCAAAGCTTCTGAAAAGTTTTATGACTCACTCACTATCACCTATTTGCTGGGGTTATATCTATCTCCCATTTCATCACCTCTCTTCTCTTTCCATCCTTTCTTTTGTTTTACTTGTATGGAGTAAAAAAAAAAAAAAGAAAAAGAAAAAAAAAGAAGGCAGTCCTTAATTACACTTACCAATCACATTTTGAACAATCACATTTCATTACTAGCTCTTTCTGGCAAAATAGAGGTGAATAGGGCTGGAGACATGGCTTAGCGGTTAAGGTGCCTGCCTGCTAAGCCTAAGAACCCGGTTCCAACCTCCAGGTCCCACCTTTAGCCAGATGCAAAGTGATGCAAGGGCACAATGCCACACTTGACCACAAGGGGACACACACATCTGGATTTTGTTCACAGCAGCTGAGAGACTGCTGGCGTGCCCATCTCTATCTGTCTCCCTCTCTGTCTCTCTCTCCAAAAAATAAATAAAATAATAAAATAAATAAAAAATAGAGGTAAATATAAATCTAATGTTTTTATCCCAGTCACACTTACCATGTAAAATTCTTGAACTACTTTTCAGGTGACATCCACCACACATGCTTTAAATTTAGCTAGTTGAAGTTCCTGTCCCTGCTGTGCCTCTGGCTTTCTCCATTCTTCTTCACACCTAGGTAGGCATAGCCACATCACCCCTTCTCAAAGCCCAAGTTCACTGGTATATATTACTGTCATATTTTTTACAATGATCTGTTTAAAAGTCTTACCTAATAGTTTATGGCACTTCAGGAAATGGATCCCAACTCACTTACTTTATAATAATAAACATGCATGAATTGAATGGACCAATGACTACATGTATGTATGGATGAATCTATAGTTCAACCCCATAATCTCATTTAGACTAAGAGAATCAAAAATTTCAAGAGCTCAGGTGGGTGTGGTGGCTCACGCCTTTAATCCCAGCCCTCAGGAGGCAGAGGTAGGAGGATTGCCATGAGTTCAAAGCTACCCTGAGATTACAGAGTGAATTCCAGGTCAGCCTGGGCTACAGTGAGACCCTACCTAAAAAAAAATAAATAAATAAAAATAAAAAATTCAAGAGCTCATTTTATTGTTATTTTTAAAGTAATTAAAATTTAGATATTAAATTATTTGTATAAGATGCAAATTAGTCCCAAAGCTCCTTGGACTAAGTCATGCAGGCAAGCGCATCTGTCACTTTTTGTTGTAAGTTTTAAACTGATATGTAATACTTAAAGACAAACCATATAATGCAAGTAGTTGCTAATGCTAAAACGGTAATTTGAAAATCACTGTTTAATTATTCATGTGACTCTCCTGTCAAGAACTTTAATTAAATTCATAATTTCTACAGTAGCTCTACCAGGTTACAGCAATGTTAGCTCCAGAAGTAAGCAATAGTTGGCATCTATTTGTTATTGAATACAATAAACTTTCCCTCTTATGTACCAGAACTCCTACTTCTACTATTGCATTTTCAGATGTTATATGTCTCTTTTTAAAATTACAGAATAATGCCACTGAAATAACAGAAAACTTAAAATACTATCTACTGCCTATTATCCAATAATATATTAATATATGCAAAAGGCATGTGTCAGAGCTCATTATGGACTAATTCATTTAATCTTCATAAAACACTAGTAGGTATTATCCAAATTTCAGTGATCAGGACTGAGGCCATGTACACAAAGTCATACAATGAATGCCTAAATCATGATTCAAATTAGGGAATTCTGCTTCCAGAGTACTGAAATTGATAAGTGAGTTATATATTCAGCTTCAAAGGAAAAAAAGTAGTAAACAAAGTCATTGTTTTAATCAGAACAGAGAATTAATGGCAAGCTTAAAAATAATTAGCAAATGTGTCTCTCTTGACCTTGAAGTTGGTTAATGAGAACACTGTAATAAGGTCACTTCCAAAATGACACACCCTCACTGACTCCAAATTACCTTAAAGGTAAAAATCCAAGGTCTTTGGAAGACCTATAATATGACCCCATCCAAGTCCCTGACAATTACGTCATTCATAGTCCTAAGCTTCATGTGTTGCTGGGCTGTTGTTTAGGGAAATGTAGAGGTTTGGACTTGAGTGCAGACTGAACAATGGTAAGGTTGAAGTCTTCTCTGGTTCCATTTCTCTGATCATCTTACTAACATTCCTTTCACAGTGTGCGTGAACCACATCTTGGGTTGCTGTCCACAAGAACATCCATCATCTTCTGACTCTTTCTAGGCACTTGAAGCAAAGTAGTGTTCATGAATTCATAGCATGGGTCCCCATTTCTGAGAGCACTTTTCTACCCTTGGCAGTAGTCCTTAAACTCTAGAAACCCCTTTTATAGTTGGTTTCTTGAACTTGTAAAAAATGATAGTATTTTCTACCTAAAACAATGAACAATTATGCAACAATTTGCCTTATTTATTTTTTAAATATATATTTATGTTATGTATATAATATATATACAGCCATGATGGTACCATCATTAGCCTTCTCCCTGTCCTCTCCCCATGGGTTATGTGGGTCTTGCCTTATGGGGGGTAGCTATCAGTTATGTGGGAGAGGCAATAACTCTGTGTATAATGACCCGACTCATGGTTCTAACAATCTTTCCGCCCCCTCTTCTATGAATTTCCCTGAGCCTTGTTGGGTTCATTTTAGGTCTATTTCAGTGATGAGGTTTTGTGACTCTCTGTGTCTCTGGATATCTGATGGGGGTTGAGTGTTCTTTGTGTCTATCTCCTTCGCCTTTGTGCTGGTACCAGGTTCACCGATAAAGCAACACTCTTGGTCATTTCCCCTATGACTCTCTGGCTTCAGTTGGTGCCCTGATGAGGTGTAAATTGGCTGATTTTCTCCTCAGAATATGTGTCCATTTGAAAGAGAAAAGCAGATTCTCCAATAGAAAGTGAGGTCAGTGCAAAATACATAGATACCATTATTTTAGAAAGAATTTAATAGGTATAGGCATTTGTATCCCACTATTGCTGGGACCTTGATATTGGAGAGTGGGCTCATTTTTGGATATGATTCTGACTTCTTTCCCATTTCCAGGTATGGGTTCCATTCCACTGAGCATATCCATTAGCCAAATCTAGAGCAGTTGGTAACCGATCATGGCTGTGTGCCACTACTGCACTTAAGTGAGCATCAAATCAGGTTGTTTGCTGCTGAATAGCTTACACCACATGTTGATTATACAGATGTTGGTCATTTTCCCCCAGTTGCTCATGTAGCACCTTCTGGCACTAGACAAGCTAACTGTCTGGGGACTGACTCTCTTCCAGATTCCAGCCACGTCTCTCCATGTTCCGTCTGAACAGCATATGGTGTCTTCAGCAGTAAGGTCTTACCATTATCCTTTGGTGGGTCATCAAGTACTCTGATAGAAATATGTCTTCTTTTACATGTTTATTTTTATTTTACTAATTTTTAACTTGCTATTTAATAATTTGTTAAAAAATTGACTCAAATATGGAGGATTCAGAAAACACATCTTTATTTACTTTTTGTTCATTTTTATTTATTTATTTATTTAAGATTGACAGATATATAGAGAGATAGAAAGAGGCAGAGAGAGAGAGAGAGAGAGAGAGAGAGAGGGAGAATAGGCATACCAGGGCCTCCAGCCACTGCAAAGGAACTCCAGAAGCATTCGCCATCTTGTGCATCTGACTTATGTGGGTCTTGGGGAATTGAGCCTCAAACCAGTGTCCTTAGGCTTCACAGGCAAGTGCTTAACTGCTAAGCCATTTCTTCAGCCCCAGAAAATGTATTTTAAAAAGAATACTAACAATGAAATATTCACAGCATAAACCTGAATTTAGTTATGTATTATTTTGTGGTGTTTTAATATTGATTTTAGATAGATATCAAAGGTATCAAACACATCTGTGAGAGGAATCATTAACCTCACAGCTTTTGTCAAAGACTAGCCATATTCTTATGTTATTTTATCTAGAAAACCACAATGTGAGTTTGGGGTTATCAAAGTCCATGTTTGAGCTTGAAGAAATGGAGAGAATGTGAACTAAGACCCCTTATTCCTACATAAAAATTCTAGGACACTGAAAGGGAATGTGAAATGGTATGAAGTTGCTTAGGTACTCATGTGAATGGCAAATAGCTATACATAAACCATTATGAGATTGAGAGATTGAGGGCACATCAAAAGTAGATCATGTTTTAGAATTAACAAGAAAAGTGTGGGCTAGAGACATAGCTTAGCGGATAAAGGCACTTGTGAGCTTTGCCAGATGCCCAGGTTCACTTTTCTAGTACCCACTTAAAGCCAGATACATAAAGTGACACTTCTGAAGTTCATTTAAGTGGCAAGAGGCCCTGGAGTGACCATTTCCTTTCTCTCATTCAAATTCACTCTCTCTTTCCCTCCCTCACACCCTCCCTTGGTCCTTGAAAATATATATAGATATAGATATAGATATAGATATAGATATAGATATAGATATAGATATAGATATTTGTGTGTGTGTGTGTGTGTGTGTGTGTGTAAGTTTAATGTGTGATGAAGTTATGGCAAAAACTGAAGGGTGTAGATGTATAGATTTATCATTATTATGATTGCTAAGGTGGATTCAAACTAATAATTGTAATTAGTCTTGATCAATTATCCAAATATTACTTGGCTAAATACATGTAATGCACCATTTAATAATCACAAGTTATAGATAATGCACACTAATATTTCCTGATTTGAACAGACAAGAAAAATAAAGTATAAATATTGATTAAATAGTGCCATGTGAAGAAGTAACAAAATATTTTGGCCAAACTTACATGTACCCTTTGATTAATTTTATACATGCGCAGACTGTTGAGAGCATTTTATACTGTCAAACATCAAGTTTGGTTGTGGTCATAGAGGATAACAGAAGAGAAGAACAGCAAAATAGAAAAAGCAATGTATAACATAAAAGTACACTGTATTTTACTTTATCCCATGGGCAGGGGTTAAAGTCAACTTCACAGTTATAACCTTAAATGTTAATGGTCTTAACTCACCCATCAAAAGACACAAGTCAACAGGGTAGATTAAAAAAAAAAAATGAACCTTTCTATCTACTATCTTCAAGAAATCTACCTCACCACTAAAGATAGATACCTCCTCAATGTGAAAGGACGGAAAAAATGATATTCCAAGCAAATGGAAATAAGAAACAAGCATGTAATGCTATATTAATATCTGATAAAATAGATTTTATACCAAAATTAATCAAAAAGGACAAAGGCCACTTCTCGTGAGAACATCACAATCATCAACCTATATGTGCCAAGCACAGGGGCACCACAGTTTATAAAACAAAATCTACTGGACAACAAAACAGAAAGAAACACCAACACCATCATAGTCAGAGACTTCAGTACTACACTATTATCAATAGACTGATCATCCAGGCAGAAAATCAGCAGGGAAATAATAGACCTCAACAACACCATAGATCAACTAGACCTAACAGACATCTACAGAACTTTCCACCCCAATTCTACAGAATAAACATTCTTCTCAAAAGACCTTCCCCAAAACATACTATGTATTAGGTCATAAAGCATGCCTCCATAAATTCAGAAAAATTGAAGTAATTTAACTTCATCATATCAGATCACAATGCTTTAAAGCTAGGAATTATCAACAAGAGACACATAAGGAACTCCACCAGCTCCTGGATACTAAACAACACAGTTTTAAACAATGAATGAGCTATGGAAGAAATCAAAAAAGAAATTGTAAAATTCCTGGAATTGAATAATAATGAGAACACAGCTTACCAAAATGTATGGGACACACTGAAAGCAGTCCTAAGGGGCAAATTCTTAACACTAAATTCTTTATAAACAAAGACAGAGAGATTCCAAATTAATAACCTAACTGCCCACCTCAAAGTATTGGAAAAACCAGAAGAATCCAAAACTAAGAGCTCCAGAGGGAAAGAAATAATCAAGATCAGAGAAGAAATTACTGAATTGGAAACTAAGAAAATAATTTTAAAATTCAATGAAATGAAAAGTTGGTTCTTTGAAAAATAAAAAAGATTCATAAACCCCTGTCTAATTTGATAAAGCACTAAAAGAGAAGTCTCAAATTAACAAAATCAGAAATGAAAAGGAGATCACAATAGACATCAATGTCAGTTAAAAAAAAAAAAAAAAAAAAAAAAAAGGTTTCTGTCCTGGAACTCCCATTACCAGAAATCAGTTGCTACCCACAATGAGCTATTGATCAGAGAGACCTACATGGTCCCCAAAAGAAGACAGATTTCTATCAAAGCACCCGAGGCAAAGGTAAGGACCATATGCTGGCGACACCGAGCATGGAGATGCCTGGCTAGAATCCAGAAGAGAGCCAGTCCCAAGACAGTTATCCCTTTGAATGCTGGAAAGGACTACATGAGCAACTGGAGGAAAGTGGCCAACAACTCTCTGAGCAACCAGAGGTCTAAGTTACTCAGAAGCAAACACCCTGACAGGATGTCTGTGCCAGTGCAATACTGGCATACATCCTTGGTGGGTAATAAACATCTTTCTGATTGGCTAAGAGATTCTCTCAATGTAAAGGAACCCAAATCTAGAATTAGGAACCAGATCAGAATCCCATGGAGTCAAAGACTATGCTCTCCAGGGTCAAGCTTTCACTACTCTTTGGCCAAAAGAGGGCTTACATACATCAACTTCTCAATAAATTAACAATGTGTATCCCATTTAAACTATGCTGACTTCACTCTTCCATTGGAGAATCTGTTCTTTTTCAGAAGGTATTGAGTCCCGAGGAAATAAACCAGCCCTCTCACTTCAGCCATGCCACAACTGAATTGGGAGGAATTGGGGAGATGAGCAAGAGTGCTGCTTCCATGCTGAACCTGGTAGTCAGAGCCAGGGTGTAGGAGACAGACCCTGAGGATGCTCAACACTTACCAAAGCAGAGATCCAGAGGCTCCTAAGAGCTCATCACTGAAGTAAACTTAAAACTCATCCACCATGGCTCAGGGACTTTTGCAGAAGATCGGGCAGAAAGATTGTAAGAGCCACAGGTTAAGACATCATGCCAGGAGGCATTCCCTCCCCACCCAAAAAATAACTGACTGCTGATCCCACAATGCATAACCCATAAATCCATAGGGAAAACCTGCAACCCCACTGAAGAGGGCCCCCAGAGGAATGGCAGGCAGGGACAAGGAAAAGAGGGTACCAATACATTATATATCCATACAAAATATGTTGTTATTAATAAGAATGATAATTTTTTAAAAGAAACAGATGAGGTTATGGGGAACATTTTAATTTTAAACCATCACTCAGACCTTTACAAGGGTCATCTTCTTTTCTCAGGTGAGCTGATAAGAGCGCACAGGCCCATTAGGATGCACTAAAACATCAGGCTATCACTTCACCCATAAACTTGTGATTTGGTAGTCCTTTTCCTGTTGTAACTGGTCTTTTCCAATTTCTTTCCCTAATTATACAGGGATACACAACTGAATTTTAAATAATGATTCATAAATAAAGGGGAAAAAAGAATGATGTTGGCAGTATATAATTTTATTCTTGTTTCCTAACATGCTCAAGGTCCCATTGCCCATACTAGTCTGAGCGAACCTAATCAGATACTTGATCTTTATGCTTTGGGATTCTGTTCTAAATGCCATATGCTTTTAATACTTGTGGAGGACAGTCTCTGAAAATCCCAGAAGGAAACTTCAAAACACAACTTGTATTTCCTCAACTTGTTATTAGCATCATTAAACATACAAAACTACCACTTGGTTGTTCAGGGAGGAGAAATTTGTGTTTCAGTTGTATAGTCAATGACTTGTTGACTCTGCTCCAGTAAATACCCACCCACCCCACACACACACACACACACACACACACACACACACACACACCATGTGCTCATACAGTAAATCCTAACTCAACTCAGTGAATTCCAAATTTTATATATATCAGAGGGAAACTTTGTAAGAAGACAGGGCCAGCAGGAGTGGGAGGAGAATAACAGGAGTTAATGAGGTAAATATGATCAAAATACATTTTACATATATTAAATTTCCAGTAGATAAATTGATTGAAAAGCTTGTACTTGAATTTCTTTTGTCTTACAATAAAGGAAAAAATCCCTAGGATTCAACCAAGTAGAAGAGTCACCCTTTGGACTTTCAAAGACATCGTTTGCTGGACAATCATCTAAACTACCATCCTCAGAAAGCAAGACTTGTGGATTGTGAATGAATCAAGAAGGGACAGGGTTGGAGAACACAACAGGCCATGAAATACCTACCAGACAGGAAAACAGCTTTTTCTTGACTGTCACAGACCCCTAAAAATTCTTCCCCAAACATTCAGAACCCAGTTCTATGGTGCCTCACCAGGCTACAGCCAATTATACCTCGAGACACCATAATGACTGGTACAACAAAAACCTGGCTAGAGAAAGCAGAGCAGGAGAGGTTCCAGACTGCATGGATCCCATACACCTTATGCCAAGCTTGCAAGAGAGCTCAAAAAAGAAATCTCGGGCAGGAGAGATGGCTTAGCGGTTAAGGTGCCTGCCTCCTAAGCCTAAGAACACTGGTTCTAATCTCCACCAGTTCCAATCTCCAGGTCCCATGTTTTGCCAGATGCAAAGTAACGCAAGGGCGCATTGCCACACTTGACCACAAGGGGGCACACACATCTGGATTTCGTTTGCAGCAGCTGAGAGGCTGCTGGCATGCCCATCTCTATCTGTCTTCCTCTTCCTCTCCCTCTCTCTATCTCTGTCTCTGTCTCTGTCTCTCCACAAAAAAGAAAAAGAAAAAGAAAAGAAAAGAAATCTCAAGGAGTTCACTGAATTTTTTTTGTTAGTTCTGTATTTATCCTATTGACTCAATGCTTCATGCTTGTCTGTTTAATAATTTAGAATTCTAAAGTGAGCAGTTTGGATTACCAAAATAACTCTTACTAAATTCCTAAATTCCTACTGTCTTTTTCTCCCTCTTTTTTTTTTTTTTTGTTAGTGTGTGTGTATGTATTATCATATATACCCATTTACTCATATATTTAGATGTGCTATACTGATATATCTGCAAATATTTTATGAAGTAGACCTAATAAGTATTTCTTCTTTCTGCTAATTTGATTCTTTCCAGTATATAACCTAGGAGTGTTAGACTATATGGTATTTCAGTTTTACTTTGGTGAGCAGTATGTCCATCCTGATTTCCATAGTGACTGCAATAACATATAAGCTAACCAGACATGTATAAGAGTTACTTTTCTATATATCCTCATCAGCATTTGTAGAAAAGAGACAAAAGCCTACACAGCACAGCTAGCTCTGTCTCTCCCTTTCTCTCTCTCTCTCTCCCTCTCTTCCTTCTGTCTCTCCCCTTTTCTTCCATGTGTTGCACAGCTTCTGCATGCTGTTGTGTCTTATTTCTGTCGAGGATCCATTCTGATACCTGCTCTAGTTGGAAATGGAAGCCATCAAAATGCCACATTCAGTGACACTGTTTCACACTGAAGATGGTGTAAGCCCAATTAAATTTACTTTTTCCTAACATTAAGAACATACACAATAATTCAGAGTTTAAAGGAAATCAGAAAGTTATGTAAGTTATTTAAATGTGTCAGGAAACTGGGTGTGTTGGAAGGGGCCCTTAATCCCAGCTGCATACCAGAGGCTTACCCAGGAGGACCATGGAGGCAACCTGGGCTATATAGACAGACCCTGTCTTAAAAATAAAAGACTTGAAAAGAAAGAAAAGCAGCAGGGAAAGGTGCTGAAGTTTACAATATTCTCTATCTCATTGTAAAAAGCATTGATTAAGCACCAACTTTATGCCACTGAGGGTGTACAAACTCGTATAAACGTGTACCACACATTTCAAAGAACTCTTATTTAACATCCCAAGGACAATGTTCTCTGTTGGGAACATGCTAGGTCCAAATCACCTAGGTTTTGCCCTCTTCCAGGACTTTCAGAGGAATCACTTCATCTCACTCCATTGTCTTTGTTATTTTGGTGATAGCTTAATTGCTGCTTCTCCTTAGAAATATGTAACATTCATCCCAGGCCTCTTAAGAGTGTTCTTCCCTCATTTCTACATTTCATGATTCATGAATCTTTTGTACGTGGACATTTCTCCAGGTAATATGTTCTCTGCCTTACCGATAAACTATAATCTAATGGTTCTCAAATTTGCTACACAATCAGGATTTTAAAAAAATCTAAAACTACATACAATTGATTAGATTTAATTATTCTATGTTTTGGTTGATTGGAGCTCAGAAATTTTTAAATATTTCTAGAACATTATTATATGTTATACATAAAGCTTGGAATCTGAAATGCACAAGCATTTATGAGGATAAGAACTATATCATTCACACTGTACACGCATGTCTAGGAGAGTCCCTGCCATGTTACAGCCATCTCACAAATTAATGACAAGGGCTCTGTGAATAGCTCAAGAGCAGCACCCATAATTAATTGGTTTTATAATTATGAGTAAAAAGGTAGATATGCACTTATGATAAAAATAAGACACGAGGATAGTTTAAACTACAATCAAGAGATATAACCAAAAGCAACTGGGGTATTATTTGAGTGGCCCTAGGGTGAGGGCATCAAGATACAAGTTCAGAGCTTACATCCTAACCTTTCACAGGCTGCATGACTTTTCACTATTTTTATCACCTTATTTGGGTTGCCATTCTCTAATTTGAAAATGGTAATAGCAGAGTACATACCTGTGGTAGTTTGAATATATGTCCCCCAATATATTCAGTGTTTTACTAGTTATAGTTTGCATCTGCAATCACCTTGCTAGAGGCAATGTCACTGGGGGCTGATCTTAAGGTGTTAATGGTGTGGGTTTGAGATTCCATTGTAAAGATATGCAAATGTGCCTAGCAGAAGTTCCTAAAGTGTGCTGTGTGACCTTTTGGCTGTAGTTTTGCTCTGTGTGCTGTGGTGGCTGGTTGGTTTCTCTCTCTCTTGCCTGGTCCTGTGAAGAGCAGGCCGCTTCTCTTGCCATTATGGAACTTCCCCTGGATCTGTAAACCTCAATAAATAATATCCCTTCCTCCATAACTGTGCCTGGTCTGGAAGTTCATCTCAGAGAACCTGATGCTGTCTGCTACAATACCTCACCGAGTTTTGAGAATGCTATTGAATAAATATGTTTGGTACTGCTAAATTCTGACTATCTGGTGTCATTCTCAATATGAGTCTGTAAATACAACTATATCTGATCTCTAAGGAAGTAACAGATGTATGGACATCACCCATATACTGTGAAAAATGAGCACTGTGTTAAACCCAATGATGTAATGCTCTGAACATTGTGCCAATTGAAGGCGGTCATGACTGATGAATTCCATCCACATGATTAACACATGATTTATTATTCATAGACTTGCTAAGAATTTCTCTCCTGCAATGTGAGATCACACTTGTTCCTTCTCTTTGTGTTCAATATTTTTATGACATGGACATTTTTTCCACATTGCAAATGTGGAAATACATAACATGAAATAAATACATAACATGAAAATTATTAAGATACTAAAATGAATTGTCATACCCAAAAGGAGATTTGCCATTAGTAATAGTTTAAGTATACAAAATCAATATAAAGGAAAAAAAATCAAGAGGATCAAGAATCTAAAGACTGCACAATTTTGTGGGATTTTGTTGAAATGTATAGATAGAAAACTCTAAAGGAAGTATCTGTGATGTCATTCGGCCCTTTAATATTCATCTCCTTGCAAATGTACACTGTCAAGGGCTTCTAATTTCTGAAATAAAATGGATACACGTAAATAATTAATTCAGTGTTCATTTTCATTTTCATTTAGAAAAAGCTACTTGGCAAAGCTATTAGGAAGCTTAACACTTGCTAAACATATGTTTGGGCTCTATGGAGGACTTTTATTAAAACTCACTTGTGTGATAGTCAGGAGGGCACAACCAAGGCCAACAAACTGCTGATGATGGATGTGGTCCAAACATGATGGAGAATGGAGACTGTGCAGGGTCCATAAGTACCACCACTGTTATTTAATAACAAGGGAAAATTATACATTCAGAGGCTTTCTTCTTCTAATCCAGGAATTTTTAATATCATTTTTTTCTGCAATGAATCCATGCATTTCTGTAGACAGAGCAGTGTAAGTCATGATGATAAGTCTGGGCTTCAGAGTATGTTTGTTCTAATTTGGAAGTATAATTACAAATGCTGTTGGGAAGGTCATATTTTAGAAATAATGATGCAAAATCTCTTAACCTGGAAGGGAATTGAAGTCAGAGGCTTTCTTTCTCCAGACATAACTGATCAGCAATTCTGTACCATCACCAGGAATACATAAGCATCGCCAGAGTAACAGAATTGCTTTACCATCACTAGGAATATATGGGTATTGCCAGGGTAAAAGAAGAAGTGTTTTCAAAGCCACTGACAACAAGAATTAAAGCGTTCTTTAAAATGGAAAGGCAATGAACGTCATCTCTATAATTTTTTAGAGCTTTAACAAAACTGGAAAGGGTGGGATAAAAGCCTGTATGTCAGAAATTTAGTTGGCTGTTATGAAGAGTCTCATCTGTCCTGAAAGTCAAATTTAATGGGAAGTTATTCTTTAGACAATTCAGTGCAGATTTTTAATGGTCAAGGAACATAAGCAGAGGCTGATGTGTGAGTGTCATGTTTAAGTTTCTCCTTTCCTCAATTACTTCAATCCTTCCCTTTACAAATATAGTTTAACAATGTGGCCAACATGGTACTCAGGACATCTTATTTTAGACATGGAGTTTCACAGGGTTTCAACAAAAGAAAAGAAATAAAAAATAAAAATAAATAAAAAGAAACAAAAAGAAAGAAAAAAAGAAAGGATCTTACCATAGATCTCCTACAAGCATAACTTTTATCCTCGTTCTATTCTGATTCTAGAATCTGTTATACTTCTTCCAAGAAATGTCACAATATCATCTTGACCATATTTTTTCAGTCAATATGTCAAGAACCCATGCTCCCACCATGCACTAGGTTAGCTATAGTCACATAAACTATTAAAAGGCCCATCTATCTGACTTTCCTAATAAGTAGTTAGTATGTGTTTAATTTAATGTAAAAGTATGATACCTGATTCTGTCATATATAGTCTCATAACTTTGGTTGGATATATTAACATTGACTCTTGAAGGGAGAATCTGGTTAGCAGCACCACTGTGTCTGATTACAAGCAGGACTGCAATGCTCAAGTCCAAGTTAAAGAAACTTTGGGGCAGTTTGCCTGTCCTGACATGATGCTGCATGTGGTTGGACATTAAAAAAAAAAATACCAATGAACTACATATTATGAAGTCAAATACAGTATTTATTTCAAAATTCTGTGACATAACACATGTTAGTTTTAGAAAAATTTATTCACATGGTGGGTGTTGAACTGATACAGTACACAAATAGTAAATGATTACAATAGTCATGTCCCTTCCAACAGACATACCCCAGTGGTTCAAAAAGCAATATTTGATGTTCTTCTATGATGTACCTTACTCATGACTCAATGTTTTTTTCCTTTATTCAAGATACAGATCTCTTAACAACCAGTCTAGCAAATCATGATGTTAGGCTTTCTCTGAATCAGTACACTCTATGTATAGGTTTACAAATTGGCTCACAGGCTGTCATCTGCCCCTAAAGAGACTAAAGCCAACTAACAATTTAGCAGTTGGACACACAGCTCTGAGACCCTGAGTATACTGTGTGATGCCTCTTTCTGAATAATTGGCTACAGTGGGTCAAGGGACAAAAGTCTCTACAGTTTTTGGCAATAGTGCAAATTCAGAACGAGTGGCTATGGGGAGAAGTAGCAGTGTAATTTTCTCTTAGGTATTAAAAGTTCCATTCAAGGGAAACTACTTTCAAGTTCACCAGGGCAGGCAGCATCACTGGCAAATTTGATTTCTGAAGCCACGTTCAAGGCAATAAGGTCAGTGAAGAGAATAGCATGTTTATGGCCTGCAGTCAATTGGAGGCTTAAATTATATATTTCAAATGTAAAACTGTCTTTCCTCCACATAAGAAACAGAACAGTTCTGAGGTTAGAAAGCTGCTCATTTAGTTTGACCTGCAATAATGACAAAGAAAATTAAAAAAAAATAATTGTGATAATATGAAGATTTAAATTTTGTATGGAAAATTTTTTTATACATGTATACAAACGTTCTGGTCCTAAACCATCCCCATTACCTCCTCAGATCCCCTTACTCTACAACTGAACCAGCTTCTTTTCAATTATTGCCTTTTCCACTTTGACGACTATTTTGCCCTTCTTCACTGTCTATGAGAAGTGTGATGGCATGTTTATAGAATTCACGTTTTAGTGATTATTTCACACTGGTTATCTTATTCTATTTTCGGGCTTTTTAAGCATCTTATTGATTTTTTTACATTTAATTTATATTCCTTTTATAATTCTAGGTAATAGAACTAAGAATGTAAATTCTACTTTGGCTTCTCTTTACTTGATATATGATAATTTCATTGAAGGTAGCAACTAGAAGGCTTATAAAACTTCACAGGTATTATTGTTAAGAAGACAGTCCTAAAAGCACTAGGCAGCAGAAGCACCAACATAATGCGCCAAGGCTATCACAGGTAACATGCTCTCCCTCCCGACTCAAAGTGAAAACTCGAGAACCGGAGCTTTCCTCACCTTACCGGGACAGCTAGCCAGTGTGCGCAAAAATGATTTCACCAAGTTAAAGTTTCTCTCTGGCTGAACAGCTGCTCTGAGAAGTGAGAAAAGGTTGTTGAGAACCTTCCTATCAGCAAGTGTGGCTGTTTTGTAGCACAGTTCTCTGGCCATTATACCCTGAGGGTAGAAAATGCATTTTGCTCACTCAGAGCTTAGAGGGGGAGGAGGTGGGGGAAGGGAAAGATAACGGTGCAGTATCGGAGTCAAGAGATTGACTATGTCTACTCTCGTCCCTCATCAGTACTTGATCAGTTCCACTTCCCCTGGAATTATGCAAAGGGAACACTATAGCACTTACCTACTCGTTGTTGAGGGAAGAAAATACACACACACACACACACACACACACACACACACTCAAATGTAAGAGTCATAGGGAAGGAAAGGGTTTAATATAGCTTACAGTTTTGAGAGGAAGATTTATCATAGCAAGGAAAGTTTATCGAAAGCAGACAGCTGAACCTGCATCTTATCATATCAACCAGAAGAAAGAAGCAAGATTTAGAGGTGAGATGGATGGCTCAGTGGTTTAAGGTGCTTATTTGCAAAGCCACTTGATGCAGGTTCAATTCCCAGTACCCAAATAAAGCCAGATGCATAAAGTGGCACATGCATCTGGAGTCTACTTGCAGTGGCAAGAAGCCCTATTTCTTCCATTTTCTCTCTTCTTCCCTCCCTCCCTCCCTCCCTCCCCTCTTGCACTCCTATATAAATAAGTAAAAAATTTAAAAAAAAATAAAAATAATAGTGAGCTGGCTAACACTGGAAAGCTGGGCCAGACGACAACATCCCAAGGTTCACCCCAGTGACACACCTCCTCCATCAAGACTCCAAAGCTCCTAAAGGCTCCACTAGCTGAATATAAGTATGAAGCATAGTCCCAAACACATGAGGCTATGAGGGACCTTTTGAATTCAAACAATCATCATGACTGGATTATTGTGATAAAGATGATTTTTATGTATTAAAGTACATAAAAGGTTTGACATAAGAAGATCATCTTTAAAGATGAAAAGAAGCTATCTACTTGGAAACAATTCTACCAAGTTTCTTTAGGGTTGAACTCACCAGTTATTACAAAGAAATCACCCAGGAGTAAAATATGGCTTAATTCCCTGGCTTCTCCACCTAATGGCTCTAGCCTCCCTGTGTCTCCATTTCTTCACCTGTATGATGGAAAATATGGCATAGCTGCTACTTTGAATATAACAAACATTCAATAGAATTATACATGCAAAGAAATCTCAACAGTGAATATCACTTTATAATTGCTCTCTAAGTATTGTTATACCTTTATCATCACCATAATTATTATTACTGCTACAGGACATTTGTACACAGAATGATAGCCAAAATTAGACACTATATTTAGTGTATGTGCATATGTATGTGTGAAAGGATGAAACCTTTGCTTTGTTGATATGACTTTAGATGATTTATGGTCTTAATTCCATTACAATTTTTTCACATTTCATTTATGAATAAAATTTTCAGCATCAAAAAGGAAATATATAGAAAAGACATTAAGTGCTCTCTTTTTTCAGTTACACAGAGTCATGAAAATATTAATTTACAAGTTTTCTTTTATTCTGTGAAGCGAGACAACTTGTTATACATATTGAGTTTGAAAACATTTGAGAATTTGGTTCTTGAGAATTGAATTTATGGCAAGCATATATCTTAGATTCTACCTCATATTTCCATCATCTCTAGGAAAATCTTTAAATAAATAAACACATAGATCACATAATAGATAGATAGATAGATAGATAGATAGATAGATAGATAGATAGATAGATACAAGTCTTGTTAAATTTTGGTGACTCTTAGCAAACTGCAGTTCTAATAATGAACACAAAGAGAGCTGTAATCAATACTTGAAGGAAGTGATTCACATTTATGTCTTTTCCATCTTTGCCACAAATAGAATATTCATGGTTATTCCTTCTTCTGTCTTTTCTCAGTGCATGGTCTTGGAGATAACCTTATGTCCTAAGTCATCCCTTCTGACTTTTACTTAGCAGTTTCCTTTGCTCCAACTCTGGTTCTTTTCTTCCTGTTTCTCTGACCAGCTCTTCTTTCTTTCCTAACAGGTGTGGCCATCTGAAGTTCTGTTCTTAAGCCTTTGGACCAGACTCTCCTGGAAGATAAAGACTCTAAACATACAGAAGAAAAGATCTTCAATTGCTGTGATATAAAAAAATGAAGTCCCACATAGTGGAGAATTTTGGACCAATTATGTGAGTTTGGGAGAAGACCTCCATTTCCAGAATACAATGTAATCCACCTGACAGCTTGAGAACCCCACACCTCAACTTCTGAACTATAAGTGATGAATTAATAAATGAGTGATATTTTATGTTACTAAGTTGTGGTTAGTTGTGGCAATACCAAGCTAATATTCTTTGTAGCTATACCCTTGAAGAATGCACATTCACAATAAAATAAACCCCTATGACAATTTTAATCCATGACAACGGGATACGTGTTTATGTTGCACCAGAGCCATAACTCCCTACTGCTTGACTTTCCTACCCAGGCTTCCTTATGCCATGTAGTTTGCTTCCCTCTCTCGGAACACATTTCTCATTTTGGGAGACAGGGGAATGCCAATAATGATGGAAGGGCATTGAATCCTCTCATCCCTTCAGCCTCTTCTCCATCAGATGACAATGAGAAATGCACTCAGAGAGATAAACTCCTCCTGAAAGACTGTCATGATAGCAATTGATACTCACAGGCGCCTGGGTGACTGATTATGTCTCACAGTGCCATAAAGAATGTGCAGAAAGAATGTCAAGCCCACGAGTGATTTTATTCTCTCCACTTACCCACCTCAGAACAGGAGATGCCATGGTAGCAAAAACACTCCTGTCCTGAGATGGTCTCATCTTCAGTTTTTGCCATCCATCAATTAAAGCAGGCATGATTTCTGCCTTGATAATATAGGCACTGCCAAGCTACCAAAAATTACCCTCCTTTCCTTCACTGTTTATACAACCTATGTCCTAGCCACATATCACAGGACAAAGCATATCTATTAATTTCTCCATGTTATGTATGCATGAATATTTACTAAGCCCTCATAATAATATGAGTATAGCACCATTACTTAAAATGATAGCCTATTTGTTTTACAGTTGTATGCATCCCAGCCTGAGCAAGTAGTTGAGACTGACATTGAATTCTTAGTCCCAATGCTGAGTCCTGGGAATACATGCATGCGTGAACACATTAGTTTTATGCTGTGCTGGCCGACAAAGTGCTTGTATGCTAGGCAAGCACTCTATGAACTCACCTACATCCCCAACAAACATTCTCTTTGATGGGCTTCACATATTTTCTCTTAATTCCTTAACTTTCATTGGGAGTGTCCAGACAAATGTTGACACTCTGGTTAATTGGTAAACATGTTAAAAAAAACAACACTGGATTCTTCACAATATAGATGCTATTTTAATTTCCTCTGAACTGTCAAGTAAGCAAATGTTCAGGTGCTGAATAACTTTCAAGGATAATTAAAAGAGAAACCCTTTAAAACAAACCTGTCAACTTATTTTCTAAAGGAAAATAAAAGGTTCTAATCCTGTCATAATGAGTAGCAACACAATTAAGTTCTATTCA
Source organism: Orientallactaga sibirica (assembly GCA_036365145.1). Taxonomy (NCBI): domain Eukaryota; kingdom Metazoa; phylum Chordata; class Mammalia; order Rodentia; family Dipodidae; genus Orientallactaga; species Orientallactaga sibirica. The sequence goes on from JAEOAD010000024.1 coordinate 29,531,432, forward strand.
GCTCCATATAATTTTGAGAAGGTAAAAACTCTCTACTTAGAAGAAAATGTTTTGCCAAGGCCCATGAGCTTCATCTAAACCAAACACTATGTCTCCAGCACATTTCTAATTAAATATGCAATTAAAATGTTCACTACACCCTAAGGCCTCCCATCTTATTTAAATAACTCCTTGTCCTACTTTTAAAAAAGCAGCCTTCTCACCATTTTTCAAATCGTTCAGATTTCTGTGTGATGTCTCTAACAAATACAGATCTTAGTAAAATATGAACCTTGGATAAATGAGTTTTCTTAAACATTTCATAACCATAAATTGGACATCTCGATAGAAGAAAAAAAGTGGAAAAATGTCATTTGAACCTATGCTTTTTTAAGTTTCTGTGACAATGATCAAATTTAGGTAGATACTAAACAAATGATGGAATTCTGGCTTCCTTCTCTAGAAGGCACCTCAGGAGAGCACACACTGGCAAAACTAGCTTTGAAGATTTAAGACCATAAATGAGTGAGAGATACTCACAGAATGTACAGATTTTTTGTCATAGTGCCTTTGTGCCACACACAATTCTCAGGTAAGTCATTGACCAATGTGTCACTTTTGTTATGAAGAAAAAGACAATGTGGTTCTTGGTGAAGCTTAAATAATAATGCTAAGCACAAATAAAATATCCCAACGAAAAGGCTAACAGCTGCTTTATATATAGAAGTTAGACATGATCACTCTTGTTCAGTTCCACGTGCAAACTAAACCAGAAAAATTATTTAAGTTCATGACATAAAGACTAGGAATCACTGTTGTAATAAGAATATCTCAATGGATGTGCTGGTGCAGCATCTCAAACAGGTGAGAATTTTATATTTAGATTCATATATCAATGAATATCTGGATATCTATGAGAAAAGAGCAATAAAAGTAAAAAATGGGATTGATTCATTAACAGATAAATTATATATGTATATATATATATATATATATATATATATGAAATTTAATTCCAAATATTAAAAATGGTATTTCATCTTAAATGTACTGAAAATCAGAAGAAAATACAAACTTGGCCAAAAGCATAAGCTACTGTGTTATATTTCTCAAAATGGAAAAAATAACAGATAATTACAAAGGATAATAAACATGATAGATGGGACAACCTGGAGACTTTGTCATAGTAACATCTTTTCTGTAGCCTTTATTGATATCAGGAATGTGTAAGTTGTGGGATCTAGCTTGCCCTTTCCTGCTTATATCAGTAGATAGATCTCTCAAGGAGCAAAAGAATCATGTAAAAGGATCTTCACTGTAGCAGCACTTATAGTACAAGAAGTCTTAGGGTCATTTAAGATTGTACCTTGACATATTAACTAGGATCAATGCAGATTGTAAAATGTTAAGAAAGGCTAAGAGGAACTGCCAACATGTGCACAAAGAAATACAACCACATACTTTAAACATTAGATAAAAATGTAAAAGAGCCGGGCGTGGTGGCGCACGCCTTTAATCCCAGCACTCGGGAGGCAGAGGTAGGAGGATTGCCGAGAGTTCGAGGCCACCCTGAGACTACATAGTTAATTCCAGGTCAGCCTAGACCAGAGTGAGACCCTACCTTGCAAAACCAAAAAAAAAAAAAAAAAGTAAAAGAGACTTCTCTGATCACTTGGGAACTTCAGCTGAGGGTGAATTTTTCCCAGGTTAGGCCTGGGCTGGCTTGGCTCAGGCTTAGGCCCTAGCCCAGGCCAAGCAGGGAGGGCCGCCCCTAGCCTTTATTCTCTACATGGGTTCTTTATCCTAACCAGCTCCCCACATCACAGGAGCTCCTTGAACTTTCTTTTCTCTTTTCTTTCCATGCTTTTTTCGCCAGATCTGTATCTGGTCACATGGACTCCTGAGCTACATGTGGCCCACATGGGCTTTGGGCTCCACATTTTATCCATATTTTATCCACATTTTATCTCCCCTTACCTCCCAGCCTTCCCCTTTCTGCACTCCTTTGTAAAATCAGAGTAAAATGTGGTATTTTAAAATTTTAAAAAATGGTAAAGAGAAAGAAAAACAATATGAAATTTATAGCCTGAATAAATTTATGTAAATTATATATAAGACAATTTATATAAACATGTAAATTTTATTAAACAGCTTAGAATACATGTATATGAGGTGTAATGGAAGTACAGCTAAGATACAAGAGGATTTATGATCATAATGAATAATAATTGATATGACCTGAATGTTAGGATTAACTAAATAGTATGTACTATTAAAATGAAATCAGCTGGAAATAATAATACTGACTATACATACATCTTATCCAGAGAATAAATGTATGTGAGCATTTTATAATCCACTTACATATAAACAATGATATGCACATTAGAAATCTTATTTTATCACTAAGTTTATATGTCCTACAAGCTTTTTTATCAAATATTTTGTTGGTCCTGTGTGATTTACTGTTGAAATTTTGCAAGCATTCATATTTACTCTGTAATTTAATCTTTCACTGAAACCCACATGACCTTTTTCCAAAATAGATTTTTAAGTTTGCTTTTATTTTGTTCTTAAAATATGTGAGCTAGGAGTGATGGTACAAGCCTTTAATCCCAGCACTTGGGATGCTGAGGTAGGGGGATCACTGTGAGTTCTAAGCCAGCCTGAGACTATGTAATGAATTCCAGGTCAGCCTGGGCAAGAGCAAGGCTGTTTTGAACCCTGCCCCCCAAAAAGAAAAGAAGTGAAAGCTTTGGACTTTGAAGTTTTTCCTTTTTTTTTTTTTTCATTTGTTTGTTTCTATCAGATAAAAGTGATATCTATTCAGAAAAAATCAGTAATTTATTAAAAACATAAATGATAAGAAAAAGTACTATACTAAAAAGGCAATGATTATGTAAAGATAATATTCTACTGAATATTTTAACATAGCCAATTTAATAGCATTAACATTGATAAGCATAAAGGTTTTATTTTAGTGAGACTAATTCAGACATTCATATCTTATTTAAAATTAGCATTTGTCATTTCAGCTACTGTACCATACTATTCATCATCTACCAGCCATAAACTAAGCAAGTGGAATGTGATAAGGAATATAAAACAATGAGTAGCTGGGAGATACAGATTCAGTTGACATCTATTAGTATGCTTAATCATACATTTATTTGTGAACATGGCTCTCATCAAGAGGGTAATCACGTCTCTTACCTCCATATAGAGACTACATTTTTGAATCCCTAAGGCTAATGATGGTACCATTCTGGCTGAATACATAACTAATTTAAAAAAAAAAAAAAAAAAGAAATATAGTATCCTGTATGTTTGAGAATAGAAATGTAAACACAATCTGCAGGCTACTAAACAAACAATTTGAACTAATTGATTCTAGTTTTCCAAACCAGTATGGATTTCTATGTCATGGAAAAGAATATATTTACATTTTTATACATGTGAAAAAAAAATACAAAAACTAAAGCCTCTACTTATACAGGTGATCAGTAGTGGATATTCCTGTCTCCAAAATATATAACTACAAAGATTCATCATACAAACAAACAAACAAGAAAAGAAAGTATATTGAGCTGTCTCACTGAGCCATTTAGGGAATGATTCTTTCTTACTTCTTTTACTTTATGTTAGCACAGATATCCCTGGACTTGTGGCAATCTCAGTCCAATTTCTATCACAAACTTTGGTTGTGACTTTTTTTTTTTTTTTGGTTTTTATCACAGAATTTAATTAAATCTTTCCCTCTCTCCATCCTCCTTCCTTTCCTTACCTCCCCCACTTCATTGTTACTTTTTTTTTGGGGGGGGGAGATGAAGAATTGGGGAATACCAGTCTTCAGAACTCAGCTTCAACCACAGCATTTCCAAACATTATAATCACACATTGAGATCTTAAGAACATTACAACTTATTAAAGTATATGTCTTCTTTCAAAATAAATTATAAAAAAGCAAAGCTCACTGGGTAAGCTGATTAAAATTCTAAGAGAAAGCAGCATTTCTTTACAATTAGATGTTATTTCACAGTTTGGCCATTCTTCCAAATCACTTTCTGTTGACTACGTATGGTTGTAGTGCTGGTTCTCAATGGGAATTGATTTTATTCAATTATTTTGCTTGGACAAATAGCATCAATATACAGCTTAGTCCACTAATCTGGTGCAGCAGTGGAGATATACAAATAGACCATTGCATTGCAATGCAGTGTTGTTGCATTTTTGTCTGTAGTTTCATTAAAAAACAAAACAGGATTATAAAGAGAAAAATATATCTTATTACAGTGTAGTCATAATTACATTCCTTCCTTTTAAAGAAGCATATTAATCTAATCCACTTCGACAAATGATTTATTAATGGAATTTCATACCAGCCCCATAAAATTACGCTTACGTTCTTTGCAAAAAAAATCACATTTGGATATTGAATAATTTTTAAAGAAAAGATATAACCAACATTATGAAAGCTCATTTTTACTCTTTCATGAATATTAACTTACAAGATGAATTTTTTCCTAAAATTCTGAAGTTTATAATACTGTAAAGTATTAAGTAATTTATGTATGTAAAGCTGATTACATAAATGTGAGGAATATATCAGATAATATAACATTGTTACCAATCAAAGGTTTTTTCTCATTGTTTTTTGTCTTCTTGAAAGAATTCAACAAAGATGGGATGGCATGGGAAGATGGTTCAGTGAGTAAAGTGCTTGCTGTGTAAGCCATGAAGACCTAAATTTTAAAGAAAGTACACACACAAATATCGGCCATGGTGCTATATGTCTCTCATCCCTACAATGTTATGGCATAGACAGGAAGATTAAAGGGCTTGCTGATTTGCTAGTCTACCAAACTGGTGATCTCTGGATTCAGCAAGAGACTTTATTTAAAAAAGAAAATAAGGTGGAGAGGAAAACTTATTAAGGTAACTGATGCCAAGCTCTGGTTTCCACATGGACAATATACCTGTTCACACATGTGCCCATATAAATACAAATGTGCACATCTCATACACATATCCATGCAAAAAGAAATCATCCAATACAAACTATTAAAACAGAAGTATATTTAACAAAGCATAATGATTAGAGTATACTGGTTCAAAGTGGGGAAAGCAGCCCATTGGATTTTGCAGTTTTTATGGTACCATCTCTCGTGGTGCTATTTTTAAATCCCTTCCCTTGAATACGACCATCATTTCATTTTATTCTACTGTACATTATCTAGGGTCAAGATATCCAGTTCTTTTTTAATCTCACTGCCAATTAGGATATTCATTGGTGGTTATGTTCTGAAGACAGGAAACCCCTACCTGCAGCTTCAAGACATATAGTCATATAGAGGTTTTTTTTTTTTTTTTTTGCTAACAAAACTCAAATACTCCAAGATCCACCTATAGTTTCTTTATTTATCTTACATCTATCTCCCTTCTTACTGAGATAGAATTTACGTAACGACAAATAGGGTGTCTGCACAAGACACTGTTCTTCTTCCTGTTCATGCTTGCCTATTTACCTGCTGTGGATAATGAGGATAGAATGAACATTAGAATTTCTTATAAATGAAACTATTTATTTGATATACTACAAATGGGCTGGTTACAATTCCTTGGTACCATAGTAATTATTTTTGTGTTGATATTTTAAAAGAGGACAGTGGTTTTTTATGGTTTATTTGATATTAGTGATGCAAACCACAGTGTCTTAAAGTCTGTAGCATCAAAACTTAAACAAATTATTCAAAAATACTAACAGAAAACTAGTTTGGAAATCTCAACTTTCTGTTTTTTTTCCCCAGTTAAAATATTAGGTATCATCAGATAATTCACAACTTGTTACAGATACTGAATTAATAATTGTTTTCTTTTCCATCTCATCTTTAAAATTACTTTCAAATTTATATCAGACAATTTAAACATCTCTTCCCAAACTTATTTAAAGCCTCTGTTTCAAATGACTTTTGGGTAAGATGGCAGCAGAGTAGCCACACCAAAGCAGCCTAGGTGGGGAAATAAGCAGAAAAACAGCAACATACATTCTTCCACTGAAAAGGGAAGGTGTATATTAGAAATTATCAACCACAGCAGAGAAACAGGAGAGACCAAGAACTTCTAACAAGCAGGAAGAACAAAAATGGCTGCCACCACAGTGCTGGGGGTGCCAATATGTGTGTCTGCCTGACCCTGTGCAGGGCAGAGCCACAGGAGCAAAGGCAGGTGAAGGAATTTTCTTATCGCATCAGCCTCCTGCCCATGTCAGGAAACCCAAAGAAGACAGCAAGGACTAGCTGAGCTGAGCAGCAGCTGAAGGATATCACAACTGAACCAGCGGAGCCGATCTGGTAGAACTCCAGGCAAGCTGCACAGCCTCCCTTGGCCCACCTGCCAAGCGCTATGAAATTTATCCCCCCTCCCACCCCTCGACAGCCACACAGTATCCAGCACAGGCATTCAGAACACCAGCTGCAGCCACCCAAGCAGCCTAAATAAATCCACAGTGCAACAGAGAGGGACCAAGGTGGGCACTCAGCATTGGTGAGACTGGAAGCCAACCCAAAAGGTAACTGGTCCTACTTATGCAAAGCCAGGTACATAGGCCTGTACTAGAAGTGCTAATCTCACCTTCAATGTCAGAGCTGATATGTGTTAAATTTGATTGATGTATTCTTGGTCAGCTTTAACATTCCCAAATAACCTGTATTTTGTATTAACTATTGTTGCCTTTGATGTTTCCTGATTTACAGGGCCTTTGTCTTTTCTTTCTATCATTATTGAGGGCAGGGTCTCACTCAGCCCCAGGTCAGACTAAAAATCTCAGCCTCCCAGTTGAAAGGATTAAGGATGTGGGGCACCCTAAGGGACTTTGACTTTATTAGATTATCTGTTTGTTGTAATCCCCACTCTTGCATAAATACTCTGTGCTGGTTTTGATTGAATGTGTATATTGCTCAGTTGAATTTTAGAATTTTCCAGTAATTTGTTCCATACAACTTAATAGAATACTTTAATAGCAGGCAAACTCAACACCTAGGGTCACTTCTGCTGTTACTCTGGGAGTATAAGAGCCACACCTGGCACCTTAAACCCCTACCTTGAAGATATATAAAGTCAGATTTACATAGCTAAGAATACTGTAGTTAATTAGAAAACTCAAGCATCAAATTAACTCAAGATGCAAAAATCTATACTGTTGGGCCCTGCCCGGTGTGAAGCCTAGTGGTTAGCCCAGCCAGTCTTGGCCTACTCCCGGTGTGATGATGGTTTAAGATTCCATTGTAAAAATATACAAAGTGTGCCTAACAAAAATTCCTAAAGCTTACTGTGACTTGACTACCATAATTTTGCTCTATGTACTATGTGACTAATTAATTTCTTTTTCTCTCTTTCATGGCTCTATAAAGACAGACCAACTTCTTCTGCCAGTATGAAACTTCCCCTAGATCTATAAGCTTCAACATCATAAAAAACTGCTAGCTGTCAGCCCTGGATTGACCCTAACAATACATGTCTCATATCTTTTCTTCCTTGATTAATCATCCTAATATTTTATTATTATTTTAGGTCATTCCAACCCATCAGATCTCCAAGACCCCACTGCTAAATACCTTGCCATTTTACAGATGGCTCCAGAAAAGATTCAAATTGCCCCTCCCTTCAAGATTTTGGGCTCCAGGTTATTCCTTGATACTGTTTCTCCTGTCAAACCCCAACTCCATATTCAAAAATTCTATACTTTGCCTCAACTCCAAAAGGTGCTGGGGGAAATTAATTGGATGAGGCCCTGGATACCCATAACTACTGAGGAACTGTCCCCTTTATTTGACCTCTTAAAGGGTCTTAATCTCTCCTCTCAGATAACCTTGCCCCCTTGTCATGAACAAATTCTACATAAGGTACAATGGGCTATTGATGCTGCTGTCCTAAAGAGGTTTGATCCTAACTTACCTATCTCCCTCTGTATTTTCTCTGGGGAAACATTATGCACTGTGCTGTTGGCCCAGGAAGGAGAACCCATCCAATGGATTCACCTCTCCCTTGGTGGAGTCACCAGAGTTTACTCTATAACTAACCAGATTGTAGACTGCATTATCAAGGTCAGGGACACCTCTGTCCGATTGTTTGGCACAGAGCCTCATGTCATTGTCACCCCCTTTAAGGTAACAGACTTCACTTGGCTTCAGAGAAATAACAACAGGGTTGCTATAGCCCTCGAGGGGTTTCTGGGTATAATTGATTGTCACTATGGTCCTTAATAATGGATGAGCTCCTTCTCTAGGTTGGAATGGAGGCCCCCCAGACTTTTTTTATTCACTGATGGGGGGCACTTGGGAGCTTCCCTAGTTGTTTACCCTCCCCTAAGGAGGGGAGAAAAGCCTATGCCCATAAAGTCAATCTCCCATGAGGTCACAAGATCAACACAATTCAAAAAACTATTTGCTGTCGTTTTGGCTTTGGACACTATTCAGGAGCCATTTAACTTATTTTCTGACAGCCTTTATGTTATTAACCTATTACCCAACCTAATTGAGGCCCATATTAGACTGGACTCCAATATTAATTCATATAAATTGGAGGGGCCTTAAACATAAATATCCCCATGTGCCAGTCAAGGATCTTAAAAAAATTGTCCGAACTTGCAAATCCTGTCAGCCTTTCCTCCAGGTACCTCCTCTTCAAACTACAGAAGCCAATCCTCGAGGACTATGCCCTAATCACCTTTGGCAGATTGACGTTACACACTATTCTCCATTTGGAAAACCTAAATATATTTTTCTCTCAGTTGATACTTTCTCACATGCTTGCTGGGCATCGGCACATGCTGGGAAAAAACTAAACATGCTATTAGCCATATGCTTCAATGCTTTGCCACCCTTGGATTGCCAGATCAAATCAAAACCGATAATGGTCCCTGTTTCGTAAGCAGGACTTTTATAGATTTCCTCCAAATGTGGAAAATCTCACTTTCCACAGGCATCCCATATTACCCGCGGGGCCAGGCCATCGTGGAAAGATATCATCAAACTCTCAAGTCTCAATTACAAAAACAAAAGGGGGAATCCCTACCCCCACATGACCAACTAAAAAAGGCATTATTAACCCTAAATATTTTAAATTTTTCTAAAGAAGATAGACACTTGTCCCCTTTTCAAAAACATTGGACCTCAGCTGTCACCTACAGCTCCATCTGGGTCAAATGGAGGGACCCATTAACTGGGGCCTGGAAGGGACCAGACCCCCTCCTCACAGCAGTGAGAGGATTTGGATGTGTCTTTCCTCAAGAGGAAAAAAGACCTATTTGGGTACCAGCAAGAGACTTAAAATATTTACCCCAACAAGGGGATGATAATAATCAATTCTCCAGGGAGTGTCCCACCCCTGAGAACTATGCCTCTGTTTCTTCCCCAGGAACAACTGAAGGTGTGGATGCTACTACACCTGAATGAAGCCAGAAAAGCTCCAGAAAGATTTACAGAAGAGGAGTTGGAACTTCTAAGACAACCTGCTGTAGACGAGCTTACATGGCTTTTTATCCCACCTTCTCCCTCCCCTGGGACCCCTCCTTCTTCTTGCTCTTTATCCCACCTTCTCCCTCGCCTTGGACCCCTCCTTCTTCTTGCTCTTTACCCTACCTTCTCCCTCCCCCTGAACCCCTCCTTCTTCTTATCCTCACTCTCGGGCCCTGTGTAATTAATAAGATTACACAATTCATTCACCAACAGCTTAAGGCAATTAAACTTCATTAGGTCACAATTAAACTTCATCAGGTCAAGGCACCACATGTTTGTGATTCAAAGACAATGGCTTTTCCACTTACTGGCTATCCACCTAACATCCCTCCCCCGCACTCCATCGAACCAATGACAGGCTGAGACAACCTAAGACAGGGCGTGGAGTGGTCAATGGGCTAGAGGCATGGTGCTCAGTGACGGGTAAGATTCCCAGAGGGGGACAACCTAGGACAGAGGCCATGGCCATCCACCGTTCTTACAAAGACAAAAGGGGGAGATGTTGGGCCCTGCCCGGTGTGAAGTCTAGTGGTTAGCCCAGCCAGTCTGGGCCTACTCCCGGTGAGGCCTAGTCGAGCTTCCAGAGCCTGAGTAGAGTTTCGTGACCTGCCCTTGAAGTGACTCAGCACCTAAGCTGAAACTGCCTCCACCCAGCTGCTGCTGACATGATGAAATACTATTGGCCCTTATACCTTTCTCTCATCCCCTCTTCCCGCCCCCTTCCTCAAAATATATAAATACCTCCCGTGACAATAAATGGAGAGATTCCCACCCTAGACGGTCTCCGCTGCTCAATGTGGCTTTTCTCCCCGGTGTTTTGGGGGGGGAGGGGTTTGAGTCGTCGACACCCGCCTTCTCGCTCAGCCTCGAGAGAAGCGGCTGGCCCGGTTCTCTCTCTCTTCTGCTCTACCTGCCAGTGGTGGAGGGAAAAAAACCCGGCACTATACATTATAATACAATAAACACAAAAAATAAAGAATACAATTACACCAAAAAAATTACAAATCCGCAGGAGGGGTGGTGCACGCCTTTAATCCCAGCACTTGGGAGGCAGAGGTAGGAGAATCGCTGTGAGTTCGAGGCCACCCAGAGAGTACAAAGTTAATTCCAGGTCAGCCTGGGCCAGAGTTGTGAGACCCTACCTCGAAAAACCAAAAAAAAAAAAAAAAAAAAATCCATTATCAATGCCCTCCTGTGACAATTCTTTAGAGGGGATACTTTCCAGTGATTTATTGGCCAGAAAGAGCACTGATGCCCCCAAAATTACAGACTATTGCCAATGCTCTTGGTTTCCCATGAGGAATAGATGGCAAGACCCTATTGCTGAAGAGTCCACATGCTTGGGCTGCAAGGTCACTGAGAAATATTGCTGGAGATGAGCTAAAAACCTCTTTCCTGTCAACCAGCTGATAGAAAGCTTGAAAACATTTGCTGAATGTGTATCAATGGGGGAGAGATAATTCATCATTGAGGATAAACAACAGTGGACCCTGCAAACCTTAAGCTGGGCCAGCCAGGCCACAGGAGCCAATAGGGGCAATAGTGGCATGTCTGTTATGGAAGAAATCAAATACTCTCTAATTGGACTGGAGGCCCACTCCACAAGATAGAAAACATACTTGGTACTAAAACTCTATAACAGGGGAAGTTATGAGCCCTAGGGGTGTAACACCTGCTGGTGTCTGTCTACATACATATATTATGTTCACCAAACTGCCCAGGAATCATTTCTCTTAATGTTCATGCTCGTATATCAATGCTACTCTCACTTTTGGCTAGAGAAGCTTCTGTTTTCAGATGGTAGTGACCTCTGGAATGACTCAAAAGGCACCTTAATGTTGAGAAGAAGTGACAGAAGAGTGTTCAGCACTGAAACATCTCTATCACACCTTCCAAAGCTGGAAGTCCACTCTGGAAGAGGTGGTGGAAAGAATGTAAGAGCCAAAGGAAAGATAGGACAGCTTACAATACACTATTCCAGACACAGAATGGTCTGTATATCCATGACTTGCAGGGCCTGGCACTACCTACAAAAGACATTCAAAATAGGAGGAAAAGATGATAACATCAAAATAAAAGAGAGAGTAATTGAGAGGGGGGGATATGATGAAGAGTGGAGTTGCGAAGGAGAAAGTGAAGGAGGAAGGAATTGTCATAGTTTATTGTCTATAATTATGGAAGTTGTCAATAAAAGTAAATAGATACAGCCTCTCTTTCATAAACTACCTGAATTTTGTTGTAATTACCTTCTCATTTCTGGCATAAAGCACTCAACTGAAAGTGGCTGATGAGAGGAAAGGGTTTATTTGGGTTACAGTCTCAAGGCGAGGCTCCCTGATGAAAGGGGAAAGATGGTTCAGAAGAGCTTGCATATCACTCCTTGCCACAGCAGTGGAAAGGTAACAGCAAGAGTGAACTGAGCTGCAGAAAGGAGTATCTGGCTATACCGCCCCACAGCCTGCCCCCAGAAACAAACCTCCTCCAGCATGGCTCCATCTCCAAAATTGCCACCACCTGGAGACCAAACATTCAAAATACATTAGTTTATGGGGGACATCTGACTCAAACCACCACATTTTGCCCCTAGCCCCCCATAAACTCATAACCATGTCATGATATAAAACTGCATTCAATTCACTTCAAAAGATCCCATAGTTTTTAACCAATACCCACACCATTCAAAAATTCAACATCCAAAGTCTCATCTGAGACTAAAGGTAGTGTTTTAACTATAAACCTGTAAAATTAAAATACCAGTTAAATACACATAATGACATGGAGTAAATAGTCACACTTTAAAAGATGACATTGAGAATCTCAAGGAAAAACTGAACCAATGCAAGATCCAAAATAGTCAAGGCAAATATTAGATCCTGTATCTCCTTGAAAGGCATTTGAGACTTGGAACAAAGTTCTTTGAGCTCCAAAGTGTCCCCTTCCAGCTTGGCTACTTACAACTAGGTGAAAATTCACCTGAGTCAGAAGCTTTCCTCAGAGAACTTCCCATGTCCTGGCATCTCCAAAATCCTGAAGTCTCCAGTGCAACCCGTGGTTTCCTGCCACATCCATCTAGGGTATCCATACAGGGAGTTCAATAACCTCAAATATACCATGTCCTTCTCCAACCAAAATGCATTGGAAATCTAGTGATCCTCTCATTTATACTTCCATAGTACCAGGTGGACCATCAGATTTGCTAGCCCAGGAAGGTATAAAACCATTTTTAAGAGCTGTAAAACTCCTTCCTATGGTTTCAATGCCTGACATCAGGCCTAAAATCAAAGGTGGCAATCTCTCAAAAATATTTATAGGACTGGAGATATGGTTTAGCAGTTAAGGCAGTTGCCTGTGAAGCCTAAGGACCCATGTTTGACTCTCTAGATCCCACGTAAGTCAGACACACAAAGGAGAAGCAAATGCAAGGTCATACATGCCCACTAAGTGGCACAAGCATCTGGAGTTTGGTTGCAATGGCTAAAGGCCCTGGCATGCCTATCTCTCTCTCTCTCTCTCTCTTACTCTCTCAAATAAAAAAAAAAAATGAAAACTTTAGAAATTGTAGCTAAACTGTATTGTAGTTACCAGCAAAATAATAATTAAATAAATAAATACAAAATAAATAAAATCCATTACTTTCTGTGCCATATATCCATACAATTTTGCTCACATCAGCCCATTACTTCTAAACTCAACCATGCTCATGTTTTTAGACAGCTTCTATACAAACTGTCCTCATGATTTCACATCCTGACATGATTATATTTAAAACAAAACAAGATAATTAATAATAAAAATAATAAAATGATATGTGTAAGTTTTTTCTTATATCTATGCAGACAAAAATTACCTGTATGAATTACTCAGCAACACTGTTTTGAAATCTTAGCCATAGCTTTTATTTTATTTTATTAATTAAAAACCTTGCTGTATGGACAAATCATACATTAGTCTCATTTCCTCCTCCCTGCCTGATGGCCCTCCTCAGTGAGGTTACTGGTATTCTCCATGCAGTTATGGGTAATGAGTTATTAAAGCAGTAGTCAGTCATTGCATATGTGGTGGGGGGAGATATCTCTGGATACTCCTTTCTTCCCTGTGTCTCTTACAGTCTTTCTGCACCCTCTTCCATAATGTTCCCTAAGCTATGGCAGGTATATTATAAGTCTACTTTAGTGTTAAGCTCTCAACAGCTTCTCGATTTCTACTTTGATATATTTTTAGTGTCCTCAGTGTCTGCCTCCATCCCCCGTCACAGGTTGTTAGGCTCTCCATGAAAGCAGCACTCATGCTTAAGGCACCAACTTGCTGTGGTTTCACTTGGACCTTGGCTGGTATTCAAGAGGTTAGCCTCAGCTTTTTACTGAAAATAGTTGATTTGTCCTGTTACACCATTGTTGGCAAAGGAACAATATGGTATATAAAAATTTTAATATGCTATAAAGAAAAATTAAGACAAAGGTTCAAGGATAAAGAAACATAGTTTTACAGAGAGATTATTCACACTCGTTATTTCCTCAGAGGTTATTTCTCTCTATTGAAAGCTTTAGGTCAATAGTAATCATGTCCCCCAAAATGAAATCCAACTTGAGGTGATTCTAGCAAATGTAATGCCTTCCTTGAGGACCTCTTGCTCCCTCAGCCCTCCTCAAGATTCATGCTATGCTTTAAGTATCACAGATTTTAAAAGGAGTCATTGTGTGTGTCCTCATGAACTGTGAGAAGATAATGACTCTTTGAAGACTGGCTAGGTGTAACAATGCTGGTTCCATAAGCATCGCTGGAAATCCAAAAGACAACAGTGAGGTTTATGTTTGCTTTGGATCCTTAATGTTCTCTAAGGGCCCATACGTGAAGGCTTGGTCCCTATCTAGTGATGTTATTGGCAGGTGGTAAGAACTTTGGGAAGTGGATACTAGAAGAAGGAAATTAGGTCATTGGAGGGCAAGATCTTGAAGTATATATTGGGACTTCAGCCCCTTTGTCTCTTTGTCTTTGATTTCTGGCCACCGCAGGGTGAGAAACTTTACTCTACCATATCTCTCCACCCTGATATTCTGCTTCACAACAAGCCCAAAACTATGAGTCCAAGCACCCATGATGTAGAACTTCTGAAAGAAAACATCTTTTGTCCTTGTAAGTTGTCTTAGGCATTTTATCATAACAACAAAAAGCTCAATGAACAATTCATTTTTTAGAACTGAGGCTTAAATGTGGAAATTTCCATAAATCTCTTCAGGTAACACACATTATGAGACATTGAAAGAAATCCCCTAACTAGTCTAATTCCATGGGACACATATGTGATGAAATAAAACAATTTTTAGCACATTATTGACAATAATTTAATCCTTTGTGACCAGAAGACAAAATTGGTTGTACAAACCTGACATTCCTATATATCTTTAAAATATTTTCTTTTTATTTATTTATTTGAGAGAGAGAGAGAGAAGAGTGAGAAGGGGCATGTCAGGGCCTGTAGCATTGCAAACAAACAATTCCAGAGGCATGTGCCACTTGTGCATCTGGCTTATGTGGGTCCTGGGGAATGGCATCTGAGTCCTTAGGCTTCTCAGGCAGGCATCTTAACCACTAAGCCATCTCTCCAGCCCATCTATTCCTACATTATTGTTTACCTTTTCTATTGCCAAACCCAGCTGCAACATGACTCCCAACTGGTAATTTTCATATAATTACTGATTTGACTTATGAAATAAAGCAATGAATTATCACTCTAATTTCATACTAGGGAAAAATTTACTAAAAATTCCAGAAAGCATATCCTATCAAAACTTTTCTGTGTAATCACAGACAGAACACTCTCTGCAATGATTTACACCCTGCCAAATAAAGCAAACTAGTCCGTCTTTTGAGGAAGCTCCATCTGCTTATCCATCCATGTGCTCACTATCCATTTACTGAATGCTGGCTTCATGCCCATCATTATTTTAGGCACCAAAGACATATTAATAAAATTGTTTTGCTTCCTAATGATATTTATTCTCTAGAGGAAAGGAACATACATAGGCAAGATACAATAAAATTTAAGCCAAAAAATAACATATTGAATGTAATCTCCATTACACTGGTGATAACAATGCAATGGATACACTTTGTGCATAACACAAATTAATTACATTTTTATCACCTGAAAATAGACCTTTGGGTTCAAGCAACTGAAGCCCTACCTAGCATCTTGTTTTAATCTAATTAACAGTTCATCTTCGACACTAAAGAGACCCACAAGGATCCTATACATTGCTGGCATCACACACCATAGTTCACTGCACTGTTCCTTGTTTTGTGTTCCTTCATCCTCAATTGTGACTATAATTCTGAAGGTCACAGAACACATTACTGTCCTCCACTAGAATAAAGAGCAATGGGAAGAATAAGACAATGCCTTTCTTGTTAATTCAGCCCCTTAAAGAATTTCTTTTGGAACAAAGCCCGTGGCTTTTCTCACATCAAATTGGACAAAGGAGGATGGCAGCTGTGAGTGAAATAACAGCTATGTTTCCTAGGAAGTAGGGACAATGAATATATGGAAATTTTCCAGCCCCCAGCGGTACTAGACTGCCTTCAGACTTCTTCAGAATGACAGGGATATTCTTGTGGTGGTTGTTCTCATCTTAGCATCCAGCACAACGTTACATGCTTCTCCTGGTACAGGAATGATGAGTAATGAATGGAGTTCTCTATTACACTTAAAATGGTTACTTCCCTATTGCCTGAAACAGGGAATGATACTAAAACAAATAGTCCAAGTTAAATACTCTAATTTAAATGATTTAAGGTCTGGTAGCCATTATTGAGTCCTAAAGGAAAGATAAAACAAAATCTTTTATAATGACTTTAAAATATATTAGACTCTCTAGACAGACATAAAGTCAACCCAGCCTACACTATTCCATCATATAACAGTTATAAGCAAATTGTTCTGGGAGCACTTAACAGAAAGTGAAGACCTTATAAAAGCCAGATTTAAATGAAAATGACTTAATTATTTTTCTAATAATTAGGCACTTAATTGTTCATGTTATAATGTGTGTCATCTCAAGTTGGAGCATAATATGCTATGGTGTGCGCAAATCTTACTTAATTTGAAAGAAGTACACCTAATATTCTAATAGGATCTACATTCATACAACCATTATTATTTTAGTATCTTAGGAACACATTTTGAATATCTTCTGTTAAATAGTTTCCAGTTTTGGTAGATGTTGATATCTAGAATAAAATGTCTACAAAAACCAGTATTTGTGCTTTATGTCTCAGACTTATGTGAGTTTTGTGGCTTTATTTTTTTATTATGTTTCCTAGAAACAGAAAAAATTAAATCATCTGAAAATATTCTTTGATGATCCCATGAGCTCCTGTCTTTCCCCCAACATAAAAGTATTTTCCTCTATAACAAAAAACATAAAAAGAGACATGATATTGTGAATGTGAGAGAACTAAGAATGAAGATTATACATAGCAGTAGAAAATATCTTGGTTGACTAATACCAGTGGAAAGACAGTGACCATGACTGAGTCTGGATTTGCTGCAACACTTCAAAACCTCCTTAGGAAAATAATGAAAATCTCTGAAGATAGAGAAAAAATGAATTTAAAGAGAGTGAAAGTTGTATAGGCTCTTCACAAATACTGTAAGACACTCATTAGAAAGTGAGGATCCAAGAAAGGGATTCACCAGGATATGTTTGTTAATTCTTTACCAAAATGCATTTATTAAAATAAACTGGAAGACCTAACATTTTCCTCAGGAAGATCACTTGGCTTTGCAAATGGTTTTCGGAGAGCCTGGTTCCTTTGGCAATACAAGGATACTTTTTTGGATAAATCTAAAATTCAGGTATAGAAGCAAATCTAGTTTCTCTTTTATATTTTATAAAATGTGTTATGGTAATCTGGAAAATATGTATTTAAGATGTGTACACATTATCCTTATAGAGGGTAGTGTGTATATATCCTGATATACATGCTGGGCATGCACAGGTTTACTGAAAATCAGAACAATATTCCATAGATCTGATTCACATATTTTAAAAAATCTAACTTAAATAACCATACTAACAATAGTTAATAGAAAAAAGATACTGCACTGATAATGTTGGCAATGTTCATTTCACAGCTATATTGAAATTTTTCTTTATTAAAAAATTCATTAGCTTACACAAAATTATGTTTAATTATGGCATGTTTTAACTATTTATTTATTTATTTATTTATTTATTTATTTATTTATTACAGATAAAGGCAGATAGAAAGGAAGAGAACAGGCATACCAGGGCTTCCAGCCACTGCAAACAAACTCCAAATGCATGAGCCACCTTGTACATCTAGTTTACATGGGTACTGGGGAGTCAAACCTAGGTCCTCAGGCTTCACAGGCAAGTGCTCCAACCATTAAGACATCTCTACATCCCTGATTATGGCATTTTTTTTCCTTTTTCCCATTTCTTCCCTCCTCCATGCTTCCCTCTAACTACCTTAGCATCTCTTGTGTTTTCAACTTGAGAAAGTCCTTTTACTGATAGCTTTGTCAACACTCCATGCCTCCTATGCATGTTCTCCATCTTGTTTTATAACCTATACCCAATTTCCAATTCCTACTTTCATACTTAGAAACATTAAAAGTTAAGCTCTGTACACAAGAGAGAACACATAACTTTTGTCTTTTCAAACATGTATAATCTTTTCCAGTTCCATTTCTTGAAATTTTCAAGTTTACCTTTTTTTATAGCTAAATAAAATGTTACCATGTATATACACCTTAATTTTATTTTCCAGTCATTAGTTAATGGACTTCTAAATTGAGCCCATACTACATAATTATGAATAAAGTAACAATGAACACTGATGAGCAAGTATCTCTCTTATAGAAGGTAGAGTTCTTTTGGTATATGCCCATGAGTGGTATAGAACTTTGAGACCTGGTTACACTGTGAAAAAAGGCAGAGGTGTAAGAATGGTTTTGGGTTGAAGAAATTGCTTAGCAGTTAAGGTATTTGTCTGCAAAGCCAAAAGACCCATAGACCCACGTTCAGTTTTCTACAGTACCCACGTAAATCCAGATGCACTAGGTGGCACATGCATCTGGAGTTTGTTTGCAGTGGCTAGAGGCACACCTATTCTCTCTCTCTCTCTCTGTCTCTCTCTCTCACTTTTTCTATCTTTCACTCCCTCTCTTCCTCCCTCCCTCTAATGAGCTCTTTCTTTCTCTCATATAAGTAAATAAAATATGTATGAAGAATGGTGTGTCATTACCAAGTCCTAACTAAATGACTCATCACCTTGATCTTTAAATTAACAAGCTGGAGAAATGTAAGAAACAGAGTTTTGTTGCTCACAAATTACACACACTATGGAAATTTTTATTCAAGATCAAATGCATTAAAAGGATGCCAAGTTAATTTTTATTTTGTAAGTTTTTATTATTTATTTATTGGAAAGAAAAAAAAAGAGAGAAAAAGAAAGAGAGAGAAAGAGAGAGAATGGGATTCTAGAGAAGGCCTCTAGCTACTACAAATGAATGCAAGACACATGTGCCATGCTATACATCTGGTTTACATGAGTACTAGGGAAATGAACCTAGGTCGTTAGGCTTCACCACCAAGTGCCTTAACCACTAAGCAATCTCTCCAACAGGCAAATTAAATTGTTGATATAAAACAGATATGATTATAATGTTCCTAACATTCTCTTCAGTGGCAGTAGACAACATTTTGTTGAGTTTTCAAGCACAGGTAGTTGAAACAAGTGTCACCATCTGGAGCAGTGTCTGCAGACTGCAGAGCACACTGTCATTGCACACCTGGAGCAGTGTCTGCAGACTGCAGAGCACACTGTCCTTGCACACCTGGAGCAGTGTCTGCAGACTGCAGAGCAGTGTCCTCGCACACTGGGAGGTTTTGCCTGCAAGCTATGGTGTACAGTCATTTCATCATCTAATGTGATCCAAAGGGGAAAATAGTGGAATTACTGAAGAATTTCTAAAATTTCTCAAAGGTGGGTATAAGATTTTATGACATGATTATGGAAAATGTTTCTTTTGTGGGTTTGTATCAGAGCAAAATCTTTACCTCTCATTATTTTCCTTGGGAGACTGACAGAAATTGCTTCTGTGAGCATTTAACAAAAACTGATATATAGGATTGGAGAAATATGACTTATTTTTCAGTTGTCAACTTTTGAGGAAAATCCAACAAAGGGCTCCAAATTTTCTTCAGCAATATAAACAGGCATGCAAAGAAGACATTTTACTTAATCGGAATAAATGTGTTTTAAAATAAAATGACAGGAATTTTTGAAAATATTAAAGAAAGCAAGGATATTTACTTGAATATAAATACTTTATGAACTATTTCAAGTTAAGAGTGTCTTCAGAAACCACATTTGTTGTTCACCAACTTATCCATACACAAAGAATAATGTTAACACTGATCTGTGCTGGAATGTTTGGTACAGTAGAATGGGACTTTACAAGTTTAAAAGTTTTTTGTTTTTTGTTTGTTTGTTTGTGTTTTTTTTTTTTTTTTTTTTTTTTTTTGTTTTTTGAGAGAGCCAGAGAGAGTGTGAGGAATAGGCAGAAAGAGAATGGGCACACCAGGGCCTCTCAGCTTCTGTGAAAGAACTCTAGATGCATGTGCCCCCTTATGTGCATGTACGACATTGCATCTTGCATCACTTTTGTGTCTGGCTAAATGTGGCACCTGGAGATTTGAACAAGTATTCATAGGCTGTGCAGGCAGTCACCTTAACCACAAAGCCATTTTTCCAGCCCTAAACCCTGGTTTTGAAGGAGGATAGGAGGTAGCATTTTTAAAGCAGTTTTATTTTTAAAGATTGAAGCCCAAATAGAGAACCAGGACACACCACCCCACAAGCCACCTTGACCTGACATAAGAAAGGAACTCTTGGCAGAAATGGAACTGGTGTCAGATTGAGAATGATCTACACCGCCCTCTGCTGTCCACAGTCTAGAATGCTGCCTATACCCCAGCCCCAGATGGGCTGGCCCAGGGATCCGCTCTCCAAATCCTCTAACCAATCGGGTCTTCCCTTTTCCTATAAAGGTTCCTATTCCTAATTCTACCCCATACCCCCTAGCCTGACTTCACTCAGCTCTGCTGTTTTTCTGGCTCTGCCTCTCTTCTTCTCTAGGGCAACAGCAACACAGATGAATCTGGTTTCCCCATCACCCAGTCTGCTAATTTGAGGCTGGGAGCAGAGAGCACAATATTGTTTCTTGCTTTGCATGGTTTTTCTGCTTGCCTCTGTTTTAACGGTTGGGGTAACTTCTCACTTTGATTACACATATGATTTTCTTCTGGTCTCTTATCTACCACGTGGATGTTTTCACTAACTCCAGGCCTGCTGCTTGTGTAGTTGACTTAAACTCTGGATAATCATGAGTGTAACCCTCTTCATTACTAATTTCTTCTCTGAATCTCCTGGTCTCTGCTTTGACATCTTCGTTCTCATTCTTCCTCGAGCCTCACCAACTACCCTCTTAACTTCCCTACAGGGAGAATCACAAGACAAGTGTCATGTGAGTTCCTCCTACACAAGGTCCTAGTTGCTACCTTCCATGTGCTGTGGATCTACTCTAACCTCTCCTTGAAATCCTCAGTTTCTCTTAAATGGGCATTATGATATTTTCCCTCTTACCTTTTCTTGAGCCTCACCTTTGACCCTTTTATCTTCCCTCCACAGGAGAGTACACAGCAGATGCCCAGATGCCATGTGTATTCCTCCTAAGTCTCCCTACATACCTAAGTTCTATCTACCACAGTCTTATGCTCATACCTTAGTCTTTCCTTGAATGGATCAATTTACCTCCCCTCCATGTGCTTTCATCTCTACTCCAGTTTTTTTTTTTCTCCCAAACCCTCAAGTTCTCTTAAATGAACCTTATAAATTATGCAGTGTTTCCACACGAGACCATTGTTTCCTACTTCCCATGAGTTTATGAGTCTGCTCTAGCTTTTCTTTCTAGCTCCCAGCTCCCTTAAAGGAACCCCACCATTTATGATTTATCCCTAAATAAACTTAATAGTTTATAAGTTATTCTTCTTTAATCTGTCTTTATTAATTCTTTATTAAAGGTAAGACAGAACCCAAAACTTGGGGTTCATACGTTCTGGAGGACTCATCTTGAACACCAACATTCTGCATCAGTTTTCTTTTGCTTGTGCATATGTGTGCAACATTGTGTGTGGGGTGGTGTATGCGTGTGTGTGTGTGGGTGGTGCATAGGGTGTATGTATGTCTATGTGTTCCTATAGCACCCCATGAGCTCTCTTGCAGCAGGGGTAAATGGTTACTCACCTGTGGTGGCCTGACCAGAAAATAGGGTTTTCTGCTCCATCACTCTTGTCCCCATTCATGTTTGAGCCAGAGTCTCTTATTGATACCACAGCTTGCTGTTTTCCACAAGCCAAGGTGATTCCCTTATCACTGATCTCCTTCCAGCAACTGGGATTATAGCACATGTGACCACACCCTGTTGTTTACGTGGGACATGCAGATTTAAACTTGGGTGGTTTCAGGTCTTTCAGGCTATTATGCTTGTCCAAGAAGCATATATAATCACTGAGCCATATCTCTGGCCAGCAAAGTTTAAAATCTGTTGAAGCTTAGCATGGTGGGACACTTCGAAGGTGGAGGTAAGAGGATCAACTCCAGGTCTTCCTCAGCCACAAAATGGGGTCAAAGCTAACCTGAGCTAAATGATACTGTAACTCAAAAATCTGAAAAGAAAAAAAAGAAGGAAGGAAAGAAGGAAGGGAGGGAGGGAGGGAGGGAGGGAGGAGGAAGGAAAGAAGGAAGGAAGGAAGGAAGGAAGGAAGGAAGGAAGGGAAGGAAGGAAGGAAGGAAGGAAGGAAGGAAGGAAGGAAGGAGCTTTAAAAAAGTTTTCATCCAAATTTTCTGACATGGCCATGAAGTATAACACATAGCAAGAGAAAAATGAAATAGACTCCACAAAAACAATATATATATATATATATATATATATATATATATATATATATATATATTCTCATATACATACTCATTTTTCTGAGTTGTCTGTCTGATCAAATATATTGTTTTATTACAGGTAATTTTATTTGAAGGACCATTTTTATAATTTTTACTTTAATAATCTCTGGTCATAAATTTTTCGGATGGCAAAGAAATCATTTACAAAACTACATCCATCTTTCAAATTTTGTCCATTTTTAATGGGTTATATTTTTTTCCAAATCAATATTTAAAACTCTCAATTCATAAAGATACAATTTTATAAGGAAAAAGATGAAAGCATATTTTGAGCCTTCAAATTTGTTATATGTATTGTCAAGAGACTGCTGCTCTTGCCTCTGACCCCAAGGGTTTTTAGGGTCTTTATTGACATCATTTTCTGCCTGGTCTCTATCCACATCACACAACTTAACTGTAGGTAGTCTCTTAGGGTCAAAGCCTCGCAAAAGATCAATAAAAGCTGCCAACAATTTCATGTTGTTTTCACAGAGAATTCACAAGGTGAACAAAAATATGATGTGTATCTCAACTGTGGATGTCTGTGTAGCACACAGATCCAAAAAAATATCATATCAATACTTAAACTGAGAAAACTCTCAGGAACCATTTTTCGTAAATCAATTTTATAGAGTGAAAATTCATATACATAAACAACCTGTATATGATTAACTGATGTAATTTGTGGGTTTTTATATATGTATACAACCATAATACCATCATCTCAATCACAGTAACAAACATGTACATTATCTACAGAAGCTTCCGTGTTTGGCTTTCTCTGTGTGTCTAATTGTGTTGTTTGTTCTGAAACCCACTCACAACAAATTTTAAATGTACAACATCAGAGTAGCTTTAAGCTGTATGAAAAGCAGATCTCTAGATCATATTCATCCAAAAGGACAGAAACTTCATACTCATTATCTACATCTACCTTCCCCTAGGCTATGGCAACCATCATACTATTCTGATCTGAAAGATGTATTTTAGGAAGCTCACAGATAGGAAATATTGCAGTATTTGTGAATAATAAACAACCTATGAATGTTTTATTTCACATAATATTATGTCCACTAACTTCATTCATGTTTTCACAGATGGGAGGATTTCCTTATATTTAAATACCAAGTTGTAGGCTGGGTAGATGGCTTGGTGATTAAAGGTGCTTGCTTGCAAAACCTGTTGGCCCAGGTTCTATTCCCCAGTACAGTTGTAGGGCCAGATGCACTAAGTGATAAGTGTGCCTGGAGTTTATTTGCAGTGGCAAGAGCCCTGGACATGCCCATTCCATCTATTTTTCACAAATGAACAGTTTTCCATTCCTACAATGTACAAGTATTCTGTGTGCTCGGGATTCTTGCCAACAATTTCTATCTTTTGAGTCATTATTTTGCTTTTTCATATTCACTGTCCTTTAAAGTGATAGCTTTTGGCTGTGGGATGCTTTTCTCTGATGATTACAGGTCTAAGTTCCTTTTTTTATAAATCTAGTGTCCACTTTTATGACTTCTTTGAAGAAACATAGGCTAAAACACTTTTTTTTCTCTTTATTTTTTACTACAGTTGTTCCCTATTGAGTTGTAAGCATTCTTCTACATTCGTCTGTATTTTTGACATTAATTGCTTATCAAGTATGTGTTTTGTGGCCATTTCCCCCTGTATATGAATTCACCTTTTCTCTATGTTGATTTTGTTTTGTATTATTTTACACTGTTTTCAGGACTTATATAGTCAGATCTATACACATTTGGTTGATTTTTGTACATGGTATAAAAGTTGCTCATACCTGAATACTGCACTCTAAGATCATCATTAAGTAAAGTACGGATAACTTATTTAAATGCAGTGAGTTCACTTCTTAGTAGATGAAAAACAAGAAAGAAGTTTGGCCAAAAACATAATGAAAGGAGAAAGATTAATTTATCACAGCATGTAAGGAGAAAGGAGGAATTATTTCAAAAGCAATGCCCTCCTCAGACAAAAGAATGTGAAGATTATATTCAAAGATCCATGAATATGCTCTTTAGGGGTATACACATTTCTGAGCATGCTCAGTTGAGGAATATTGTATTCTCGAGCAAGCTCAGTTTGAAGTCATAGTCCAAGACTGAAAGATGGTAAGTACATCATTAAACATGCTTAGCTCAAGGTCATGGAGCACATATTTCCAAGGTTAACATAGCTGACAGCATCACGTTCAGGTTCAGGCCTGCTCATAAACACAGTAGTGAGTGAAGGCCCTGGCATGCTCAGTTAATAACAGACACTTAAAAATGGCTTGTGCAAAAAGACTGATTAACTTTGACACACAAGGCATGTAAAACCCTGTCTGTTTTCATCTGACTCCTATCTCC
This sequence comes from Orientallactaga sibirica, assembly GCA_036365145.1. Taxonomy (NCBI): domain Eukaryota; kingdom Metazoa; phylum Chordata; class Mammalia; order Rodentia; family Dipodidae; genus Orientallactaga; species Orientallactaga sibirica. The sequence goes on from JAEOAD010000024.1 coordinate 29,556,306, forward strand.
TTTAGACATCCTGCTGCCAACCTGGACAACATCCAATTCCAGATATTTGACCCTCTTCCCACACGAAAGAACCAAAGTCTGCAGTCACCTTGGATTCTGGGTTCAGCAGAACTGATGGATAAACATCTTTATGACAAATGTCTGAAACTGGTCTCAAAAAGCTGTGAATCTATGTTGCCTTTTGGGTCATCCCAGTGGTCATCGCCATCTGAAAAGAGAAGCTTCTCTAACCAGAAGTGAGAGTAACATTAATATGTGAATATGAACATTAAATGTAGTGCTTTCAGAGCAGTTTGGTGGGAATAATATATAAATTAAGCCAGGGACGGAGGAGTGTTCAGCACCAAAACATCTCTATCACACCCTTCCAGGCTCAGGGTCCATTACAGAAGAGGTGGCAGAAAGAATGTAAGAGCCAAAGGAAGGGTACGACTCCTTCTAATGCAACTGTCTAGACAGAAATTGGCCTCGATATCCATGTCCTCACAGTGCCTAGCAATACCTTCACAAGACCCTCATAATAGAAGAAAAAGACGATGACATCAAGTTAAAAGAGAGACTAGTGGAGAGAGGGAGGAGATATGATGGAGAGTGGAGTTCTGAAGGGGAATGGGGGAGGGGAGGGAAATATCATGATTTCTTTTCTGTAGGTATAGAAGTTGTCAATAAAATATAAAAAAATATCAAAGCAGTGAATCTCTCAGAGATGATCACTTCCCAGATGAGGGCAATTATCTAGGGTGGCAAAATTGCACGTTGGTGCCAATGTGATCAGCTATGGGAAGCAGATTGCTCTTCTCAAACAATTTCTTCAGGACACCTTGAGACCAAAGTGAGATGATCATAACTCTATCTCACTTTGACCAAGATTACTTCATTATTCTTATTTATTTCCCTCTTTCCAATCCCTCCTCGATTTAGACCTAATTAATAACCTGCTAATAACCCAAAGCTAGAGCTGGGTCACTGGAAACTTTTATCTCTTCCTCTGACCAACAAAATATTGACTAAATCAAATCCCTGGGCTATACCATGACATTGTGTGTGTTTGTGTGTGTGTGTGTGTGTGTGTGTGTGTTCCTTGAATCTCCGATAACCAAAGACTTTACCCTAGAATGCCTATAACAAACTTTTCCCAAGAAGTCTGAGCTGAAACAAAAGGATATTCTTGAAGTGTGTTAATATGAGTTTGCTCTAAAGGTTCCTGCAGTGCTGATCTAGCTGGTATACACAGTGTGGCACAATGCATGTCAATCACTTCCATGAAAAGGCTACTACTAAGTGTCTAATGGAGTTGACTGACTGGCATATAAAGCCTAGACAAGCTGGACAAAGAGATGCCAAGTCTAAGATTTCATAAATAATGCTACTTATCATGATATGCAATTTAAAATTAATGGACTAAAGCTGGGAATGGTGGTGCATGCCTTTAATCCTGGCACTCGGGAGGCAGAGGTAGGAGGATCGCTGTGAGTTCAAGGCCACCCTGAGACTACATAGTGAATTCCAGGTCAGTGTGAGCTGGAGTGAGACCCTACCTCGAAAAACTAAAAATAAATAAATAAATAAAATTTAAAAAATAAAATAAATGGACTATATATTTCTGGAATTTTCTGTACAATATGTTAGTTGGCTGGGAGTCATTAAAACCACAGTGAACCAAATTACAGATGAAGGGGCTCCTGTATCAATTTTACTTTTACTGCTTTTCTGCACCCCGTTAGTTTTGGCACCTTATTGTTTTCATTTGCCTCAAGATATTTTTTGTTCTGCTTCTCTACCACAAATCCATTTAACCTCATTTGATCATCATTTATTTATTTGGGTTGACACAATGTCTCTAGCTCAATTTTGTTTCTAATGACAGTCACTGAGATAAATAAATTGGATAAGACCACCAAACTAATTTCTTCAAAAACTTGTTGTCATCAAGTTTTTAATATAACGAGTTCTCCCAGTATCATCAGTCCTACAATTTTATTCTAAGATATATTTAGAAAGCTTTTGAAATGGATGCACCAAACCATTCATGACAACATTATTTATAGCAAAATACGGGAAACATTCAATTTCCCAAACAATAAGTCATTACTTAAATATTTCAGATTAGATCTATAGGAAAATATATTTTAGTGAAAGTACAGTTACAACATTAATATTATATTGAAAAAACAAACTCCACAAAAACACAACTCCATATATCTTGTGTTTCAAATGTGTCTGAAAGAGAGTATTATGTACTATGGTATTATAAAGTGATTTCTCTATGTTTTCTCCCCTAGGTTGACACAAAAACACCACAAAAACAGCAGCATTGTAGAGTGGATGACTTTATTTGTTTTCCTCCTTCTAGGTCTTTTTTTGTTTTCAGTACTTTTAAAATATTTCCTTCTTTTTTTATTTATTTGAGAGAGATAAAGAGGCTGGTGGTGGCATGGGTGTTGGGGAGGGGACAAATAGGATGCCAGGGCCTCCAGCCACTGAAAACAAATTACAGGGACATGTGCCACCTTGTGCTTCTAGTTTACATGGGTTCTGTGGAGTCAAACCTGAGTCCTTTTAGGTTTCCTAAGCATGTGTCTTAACCACTATGCAATCTCTCCAGGCCTCAGCACTTTTTAATTTACATTTATAATGCACTGAACTGATCTCATGTATTGTATGTTCATGGGAGAGGTGGGTCACATACCATCTTCCATTATCGTTAACTGAAAGGGGAGGTCGCCTTATGTATGGAAACTGTATTCTGAGCACAAGCAGGTATTTCTACTGCAACCTAGAAAGACAATGAGACCTGGTTTTGTAACATCATCATGCAAGTTGCTTTGTATTTTTCATCTTAAATACCTTTGTATCTGCAAAACTTTTCACAAACAAAAATAAACCGTTTTTAATATAGCCCCATCCTTGCTGAACTGTGTTTTTAAATTTTGTTGAAAAAAATTAAATGATTCATTTCAACAAAATACATAATCTGAAAATGTAACATTGAATAAAGAGGTAGAAAACACTTTCATTATTATTTCTGGCACAGAAAATACCACCATAAGCATTTTATTCATTTTTTTAAATCATACTCATCACTCCATTGCTCTAGTATATTAATTTCTCAATCAAAGAAGCCATAAATGTTAAGTAATTGCTAAGAAAATGGAGGAGCTAATGTTAAAAACTATATTCACTATTTTTCCCTTTACCAAGACAGAATGTCTGACAGACATAATTTAAAAAGAAAAAGTTACTTATTTTGAGTCACATCCTCACAGATGCCAGTCCATTATGGTGGAAAGTATATGCACAGTAGAGCAGAGCATTTTATATTACCATTGTCAGTGAAAGAAGAATGCAAGAGGGCTGGAGAGATGGCTTAGTGATTAAGACGCCTGCCTCCCAAGCCTAAGAACGCTGGTTCCAATCTCCAGTGGTTCCAATCTCCAGGTCCCACTTTAGCCAGATGCAAAGTGACACAAGGGCACAATGCCGCACTTGACCACAAGGATGCACACACATCAAGATTTCATTCGCAACAGCTGAGAGGCTGCTGGCATGCCCATCTCTATCTGTCTTCCTTTTCCTCTCTCTCTCTTTCTCTCTCTCTCTGTCTCTCTCTGTGTCTCCCCCCCCGAAAAAAATATTAACAATAATTTAAAATAAGAAGAATGCAAGAAAGAAGGAAGTGAACTACTTCTCCTAACTAGGTTGTGCCCTGTCCTTCACCATCTCCCAATAATACCATCATAGTATTACTCCATGAAAGGATCCATCCTATGACTAGATAAGAGCTCTCAAAATCTAATTGTCTACACAAAGTCCCTCAAAGACACACCATAAATGAGTTCTACCAATCTTGTGCTTCTTAAAACATTGAAGGAGACAGTGGGGATTAACCATCACATAAATCAGATATATAATCTTATATCTATTTATATCTATACTATTTGTATCTCACTATCGCACTTGGGGGTTAACCATTACATAAACCTACTATATATCACATACATATCTATCTATATATATTTTTTTCTTTTAACTTATTTTTTATTTATATTATTCTAATCTTACATTCGTAAAGGTGACTCCATTATCCTCCTCCCTGTCCTCCCTCTTCCAAAGGGACTCTCGTCAATGGGGACCATGGGTCATGCATTGTGGGGGCAGTCAAGAGTTATGGGGGATAGGCCAAGTCTCTGTGCATAATGCCCCAACTTGTGGCTCTAACATTCTTAAAATTCTTTCCTCCCCCTCTTCCGTGAATTTCCCTGAGCCACCTTGGGGTCATTTTAGTTCTATTTCAGTGATGAGGTTTTGGGATCCTCTGTGTCTCTGGATATCTGGCTTAATAGGAGTTGGATGATCTCTGTGTTTATCTCCTTCAGCCTTTTTCTGGTGTCGTGATCACCAAGAATGCTGTACTCTTGCCCTCCCCCTGCATTACTCTATTGTTTTAGCTGGGGCCTTGGTGAGGTGTGATTGGCCGATTTTCCCTTCGGGTTCATTGTCCATCTGAAAAAGATAAGCAAATTCTCCAATGGAGAGAGAAGTTAGTACTAGATAGACGGGATGGCCATAGATATTTTAGAGGGAATTTTATATGCATAGGCCCTCTTCTTGCCCACATTTGGTGGTGTCGTGATCTTCGAGACTGAGCTCATTATTTGTACATGGTTTTGACTTATTTCCCAGTTCCCGCAATGACTTCCATTCCACTGAGTGGATCTATTAGCCAAATCAACAGCAGTTGGTAACCCACCTTGGCTGTGTGCCACTACTGCATTTATTTGAGCATTACGTCAGGTTGTTTCCTGCTAGGTAGCTTAGTCTGAGAGGTGTTTGGACAGATGTTGGCCATTTTCCCCAGTTGCTCGTGTAGCACCCTCTGGCACTAGACTAGCTAACTGTCTGGGGACTGACACTCTTCCAGATTCTGGCCAGGTCTCTCCATGTTTTGTCTCACATGCGTGTGCTGTCTTCAACAGTAGGGTTTTACCATTAACCTTTGGTGGGTCATCAAGAACTGACAGAAATCTGTCTTTTTTTGGCAGAGGAGACCTTGTAGGTGCCTCGGATCAACCGCTCATTGTGAAAGTTAACCCCATGCTGTTACTGGGAGTTGTAAGTCAACGCCAAGGGAGGTGAGGGAAGAAAAAGAAAGATAATATGAAATCTTTTCATGCCTCTCTCTCTCTTCTCTCTCCCTCTCTCTCTGCCTCTCCTCTCTATATATTTATTTTTATCTATGATATATATCTATATATGCATGCATATTAAAAGCAAGATAAAGAAAAGACTAGACTGATTTCACTTGGGTTGTAATTGAACAGATTTTTAAAAAAATATTTATTTACTAATTTTGAGAGAAAGAAAGGCAGATATATAGAGAGAACTGGCATACCAGGGCTTCCAGGCACTCAAACTAACGACACATGTGCAACCTTGTGCATCTGGCTTACAAGGGTACTGGATAATTGAACCTGGGTCCTTAGGCTTTGCAGGCAAGTACCTTTCCTGCTAAGCCATTTCGCTAGCCCAAACAGACTTTTTTTTTTTTTTTTTTTTTTTTTTTTTTTTTGGTTTTGCAAGGTACAGTTTCTCTCTGGTCCAGGCTGACCTGGAATTAACTATGTAGTGTCAGGGTGGCCTCAAACTCTCGGCGATCCTCCGACCTCTGCCTCCCGAGTGCTGGGATTAAAGGCGTGCGCCACCACGCCTGGCCAAACAGACTTTTTTTGTGTGTTTTGTTTTGTTTTTAAAACTCTTAAATTTTATTTTTTTATTTTTTTAAATTTTGATTTATTTATTTGAGAGAGACAGACAGAGAAAGGGGTAGAGAGAGAGAATGGATACACCAGAGCCAACAGCCACTGCAACCAAACTCCAGATGCATGTGCCATCTTGTGCATCTGGCTTACATAGGTACTGGGGAAACAAGCCTTGAACCAGGGTACTTAGGCTTCACAGTCCAAGTGCTTAATCACTAAGCCATCATTCCAGCCCCAAACAGATGTTTTTTGTTTTTTTTTTTTAATAACAAAAATATAAGAGAATTGTTCATTATTAGTCATAGTTTATCCTTTTTTAAAATTTTTCAGGATAAAACCATGTAGCATTGAAAATGTTTAGTTATGTCAAGGATAGGAGAACATGCGGGAGTAGTAATGATGTATACCTATTCTTAATTACCTGTGTATCAAGGCAAACTTTGTTATTCTATATTACAGTGATTTTCTGCCACTATTTGTAGAAAGGTGAATTGTTACACACAGTATGTAATTTATACTGTTCCTTAAAACGTCATTTTATGACCACTAATGTGTGTGTATGTGTGTGTGTGTGTGTGTGTGTGTGTGTGTGTGTGTGTGTGTGTGTTTTGAGGTAAGGTCTCACTGTAGCCCAGGCTGACCTGCAATTCACTATGTAGTCTCAGGGTCGCCTCAAATTCAGAGTGATCCTCCTACCTCTGCCTCCCAAATGCTGGGATTAAAGGCATGAGTCATCATGATACTTTTAAGCAAGCTTTGAATCACCATACCACCCATCAAATTTTCCATACTTGTAGGGTTTAAAATATGTTTGAATAATTGAAAAGTGTACCATTTAAATATATTATATAAGAAACTGCTTCTTAATTCACTGAAGGAAGCATAAATCAAAAATGTTTTCTTCAATATGGGTGTATATTTGTCCTTCTTTCAAATCATCTAAATTCTAAAGCTTGTTGTACACTACAGATCTAGTTCCCATGGTTACGTTGGAGAAGAATGCATGCTATTACACACAACCCTCTATTTTAAGAATGACCAAAAGGAAGGGAAATACATCACAGACACATTTCCATTGTATTTAACCTAGGTCAGCACAAGATTAGAGGGACAAAGGATAGAATGGAAAGTTAAACATGGAAAACAAAAAGAGACAAAAGGAAGTATAAATTTGTACAGAAATTTCAGGACAAAATATTAAATCTGAAGAACAGAAGTATACTGTGTATACATATACATATGTGCATGTGTTTCAAACTTTCCAAATGTATTTTAAGTGTGATTTTGTGAATTTTGACCATGAAAACTGATAGCATTTTCCATCTGTATTCTACTACAAGGAACATACTAAGTCCCTATTCTTTTTTAAGAGGTGATGAAAACTTGTAGAAAGAAGATGAGTAGATAAATTTGAAGAATTTTCTAATTTTCTTTTATCTTCAGGGTTCTTATTAACTATAATGTTTGAGAAAAACCAAGGTGAATTTACATGCTATATTATATATTAAACTATAAAGACATTAAATATTTCAGTAGAAGAAGAGCAAATGAGTTAGGTAACACACTGAAATCATGAACCATAGAGCATTCAAAATTATTTTTACATGTTTGCCTTCACATGAGATTTGTAATATATTGCAGGTGTTGGAGAGTTTTGGCGAAATGAAAAACAAAGTTCCCTTCTGGAAGAGCATTAACCAATGCACGTATTTCAGTGTTCCACCCACTGCTGTCAAGTGAAGTAAGAATGAGCTCCTCTGGTCCCCCAGCAAGCCACTCTGAAAGAGAATGTGAATTTAGTGCTGGACCAGCACCCTCTGTGTCATAAAAATACATGAGTCAAAGAAGTTTTCTGGACTACTCACAAGTAGTTAGATGTGGACAAAGATGCACTTTTGGTTTTACAAATAATTTTATGAGTATAAATTCAGAAAGCTGAGTGGTCCTATGGTACAATATAATTTGTACTAAATGAATAACCACATTTATAGTCATCAATTAAACATTGTTTTATGGGGGGGGGATGCCTCAGTGGGAGAGGAGGTAAGGAGGCAGAATGTGGACAAAAGAAACAAGGAAGCCTGAAGGTTTTTAATGACGATGGTGGGCTACAAAAAAAGACATAATCAATCAACTATCTAGCATTTTTCCTTGATATATGTATGTGTGTATAAATCTGATATATATATATATATATATATATATATATATATATATATATTAGTATATAGTAGTTATATAACTAAGAGTGATGATAGTAGATCATGTATGTAGTTGAATTCTTGAAATTTTGTTATTATGAGGAAGCATTGCAGGATCACCAAGAAGTTTTCAGTATGTAAGGAGTAAGAGGTCAGCAATCATGCATCTCACATTAACTAAAGGAGTGAAATATTCCTTTTAAATTTTATATTTATTAATATTTGTTCTTAACTATTTAATGTAGTTATTATATATCTTTGTAGCTTAGATTAATAATCATTAGTTTTAATTCTAAAATCTACAGATTTAAGTCATTGAATACCCTCAGCCTGATTGAGAAAACTATAGGAAAAATAAAAAGATTAACTTCTAATGTGGATTTTTTTTGAGAGCAAGCAATGTTAACTTATAAAAAACAATTAGATAATTAATTTACCTCAGTGGTTAGTAAACTTTCCACACTATTGGAATGCCTTGGCTTTCTCTGACAGAATGGAATATATGAAACTAGAGGAATAATTTTAGTATTTCTAGGTGATGGGAGAGCTGAATGCATTTAAAGAAAGGGGAAAATAAACCATGAGTAAATGTCATAATCAAGACAGAACAAGCTTCTCCTGGTGAACTGTAAATTCTTCTATTATGGCAAGAACAGAAGGTACAGTGTTAAGTGATGTGAGATGGAGAAACAATGAGCAGAAATCTGAATGGGGTTTTACCTTACAAACACTTTTTATTCCTGTGAACAATGAAAGTTACATACTGAGTCCTGAATGATTAATCTGTGCATCAGAAAAGAACAAAATTCTCATAGGAAAAATATGAATAAGAAAGAGTAATTGTTAAGAAACATGGAGGCCTATTTAAAAAGCATGTATACCCTGAACACAGAAAAATAAAATGGAAAAACTAGACAAACTAAGAAGTTGAAAAGAAGAGAAATTCTTCAATGATTTTTATTTTTATTTATTTATTTGTGAGAAAGAGAAAGAGGCAGAGAGAGAGAGATAATGGGTACATCAAGGCCTCCAGCCACTGCAAATGAGCCCCAGACCAAATGCCTCACCTCATGCATTGGGCTTACACGGGTACTTAGGAATCAAACCTGAGTCCTTATCTTGGCAGGTAAGAGCTGTAAGCACTAAGCCATCTCCCCAGCCCACAGCAGAGAATTTTTAAGATATTGAAATAGTTGGTTTTTGCCACTATACTGATAGCAAAATGATGTAACACATTATCAAAAGGCAAGCAATGTAAACTATCAAGAGAAAGCCCCACATGAATCATGATCTTTGGGTGACAATGATATGTCAATGCAGGTTTACCAATTGTGAAAATGTGCCACTCTGATGGGGGTGTTCGTAATGGAGGAAGCTGAGAATGTATTTAAGGAAGGAGACTACTTAATTTTATTGCATAACCTAAATGTCTTTAAAAATAAAGTTTGCTAATTACAGTATAAAACAGTGGTACAGTAAAATAGAAAGAACGCATATTTGATATCTAGAAAAAGTGAAACATGTACAGAAATTTCAAAATGGTTCAGTACAGGGAGGGGGCATAGGAAAAGAGGATGTAAAATACCACCCAGGATTCTTTTATATTATGTTTATTTGTGTGTGTGTGTGTGTGTGTGTGTCTATCCTGAAGTGAGAAATCAGGATCTATTTACTGCAGAGAGTGATCCAGAGCCTCTTTTCTCAACACACAACTGGGCTACACTTCTCTAATAAAAAGAATGCATTTCGATAGATGTGCTTTCAAAAAAGGTCATTTAGTAAGAGAACTGGCATGCACAAGGCTCTTACCACAGAGAAGAATAAATTAGAATCCAATGACCCATTTTCAAAGTTAGTCTCGTGGCTTAGAACCCAATATTCCTCTGGAGCCTTGTTTGGGGAAAAAAAAAAATTGAGAGCCGTGAAGATGACCTTTGAAATCATAACCCTAGGAAACAGCCAAAAATACAATGTCCTTCTGTGGGAGGCAAGGACTTGTCCACAACTAGACAGTTGGGCTGTGATGGTTATAAGAGTAGGAGAAAGAGCAGGTCGTGGTGGTAGAAATAAATATAATAGCCCTGTTGCACTGAGCATGGGGAATGGAGGGGTTGGAGCCAAACCGAGGGAAGAGAAGCTACTAGGAGGGCAGACACTGCATGAAAGACAATCATTTCCAATAGCCATGGTAAAGGGACCTTACTTCACTAAACTAACAGGATGCATAGCCCTGTCTGTCATTTCTCTGTCTACCCAGATTTGAAAAAGTTGATACCCAATGTTATAGAGGATGGCAAGTCAAATTCTCCAGCGTAGGATGGGGACACTGGAAGAGCTGATGTTGTCACAGTTCCAGTGTGAAGGTCGTTTACACACAGAACATCCTCTTCTCTCTGGTGATTGACTCTTAAATTGAAGAAGGCCTGCATCTACATGGATGAGCCCCACCCCCATTATGGATGCTATTCTGCTCTGTGAAAGTCCATTGCTTTCCATGTTCATGTCATCTAAAAACACCTTCCCAGAAAGCCAACCATAACTAGGAATACCTAGGGGAACAGATAAAATTTACCATCCAGCTGATTATTATTTTTTTTAATTTTACAAAAGGAGAGAGAAGATAGAGTCTCCAGGAAAAGCTGACCAGTGGGCACTGTGCTGCAGTTTTAGAGGAGCAAGAGTTCTGCTGAACTACTGCATAAAGAATGTACTGTGAATTTCTACAGGTTAGAAGAAATGAGTTTAAAAGTTGTTATCATAAAGAAATGCAAGGGCTGGATAAATGGCTTAGCAGTTAAGGCATTTGCCTACGAAGCCAAAGGACCCATGTTTGATTCCCCAGGACCCACATAAGCCAAATGCACAAGGGGTACATGCATCTGGAGTTTGTTTGCAGTGGCTGGAAGTCCTGGAGTGCCCATTCTCTCTCTGTCTGTCTCTCTTCTATCTCTGCTTGCAAATAAATAAAAAAATTTTTCAAAAAAGAAATGGCAAAAACTCCACCCAAGACAAACCCCTGTTGTTATGCTTTCCAGGGCACAGTGACTGAACTTGGGAACTTCAAGAGTCACCCATCAGAGAGCACTGGCCTATTTTACAGTAGTAAAAACTACACCTTCATCCCAGAGTCCAGCATTAACATGGTTGCCCCCCAGTCTCAACCTCTGTATATACTGAATAATCTGCCTCTTGTTCCTAATGTTTTGTTGTTGTTGTTGTTTGTTTGTTTTTCGATGTTGGGTCTTGTTTTAGCTCAGGCTGACCTGAAATTCACTATGTCATCTCAGGGTGGCCTTGAACTCACAGTGATCTTCCTACCTCTGCCTCCCGAGTGCTGGGATTAAAAGTGTGTGCCACCATGGCCGGCCCTAATGGTTTCTTAAGGCCACCAATTGGAATACATTTTAAGTGCTATTGGTCATAGGTCATCTGTGGTAAAGATTATAGTTTGAGTAAAAAAAAAAAAAAAAAAGCTAATGACCAATCACAACAACAGATTTTTACTTCCTTCACCTGACCTGTTATGTCCTAGACCAGCTCACTCACTGCTTCCCACCCTTCCTGACATGCCTGCCAAGCTAGAGCCAGATTCTGGTCTGAAAGGGAGAACTTTCTTTGCTAGTCAAGCTTTAGGATGGCTTTGAAGGTAAAGAGCTTCCTTGTATCTTCCTCATGCACCAAAGGCCTGCTAGACTTTGTCTCCTAAGCAATGCTCCCCCCTTCCTGTGAATGATGAAACATTCAGTGTACTAAGGTATGTGAGAAAAATCTGACCTGTGGTTCCATGGACATGTGATTGCAGGTCAGGAGATATAGACATGGAAACGAGTCTGAAGGAAAGCTTTCCCATGTTTCTCAGCCTAATTTTCTGGGAGTAAAGTAGGATTAAGGAATCTTAGAATGTTGGTAGTATAGGATATCAAAGTAATTTTTGTTTGTTTGTTCGTCTTGTTTTTTTGAGGTAGGGATTGATTCTAGCCCAGGCTGGCCTGATACTGACTCTGCAGTTCCAGAATGGCCTTGAACTCACTGCGATCCTCTTACTTCTGCCTCCCAAGTGATCAAGTCATGGGATTAAAGACATGCAACACCATGCCTGGTAAATTTCTTATAAAATATTGACTAGTGATAATAGGGAAAAATTCTCAGATATGGAATCCCTTGGGGGTGGGGGCAGGATTGAATGAAAAACATCTTCTACAGACTCATGTGTTTGAAAATTTAATCGCTTGTTGGTGGCCCTATTTGGGAAGGCTACGGAAGCTTTGGGAGGTCGAGCCTGGCTGGAGGAAGTGCAGACAACCTTGAGGTATTTACTATAGGCAAGCCTTGCATGCTTGGCTTTTCTCTCCACTTCCTGTTGATTTGCCTGTGTGACACTGTATTCCACTTTTGCCAAGATTTCCCCACCATGATAAAATCTTCCCCTTGACACTAGAAGCCAAAATATACTCTTTCTTCCTAAGCTGTTTCTGGTTAGATATTTTGTCCCAGCAATGAGAAATTAACTAATACACCCTAAAATAACCATATCAAATTTCATTGATAATTTCATCAACATCACATATGAGCCACGTATCCATGTGAATTTAAAGGATGGCATGGTTAAGAGTATGGTCGGGAAGCATAATGCAAGGTTAAATGTAGACACATGTTTTACTAAATCTCAATTCTACCTCTCTGAGAAACATACTCATTAACAATATGTGTGTCCCCACACAAATCCTGAACCACAAGCAAGCTTGGCTGAGCAAACATGAGACAGAACACAAAAGGAAAAGTGAAGACATAAGCAAAACACCAAGGGTAGATGAGGTGTGGCGGCAAAACGGTGGTGGGGGGATGAACATATAATCAGCTGGAGGTAACTGCAGTGAGAGGAATAACTCACTGTGAGCAAGGGTAGCGTTTGAAAGAAAGGGAGTCATAAACAGAGCTGGCAATGATGATTAACTTCCATCCGGATGCTGCAAAACACATTCCAAAATATCTCTACATGTTTAATCTCAGTTGAATTGGAAAACAATCCTGAAAGTTAAAAAAGGTAGGTATTGTTCCCCCTGTTTTATATGCAAGGGAAGGAACATAGAGAGGTTAATTGAGCTGGGTAAGGTCGCTTTGCTAGTTAGAGAACCAGCAAGAAATAGAAGCTACGTTTCCAGGATCTCGGTACAATGCTTTTTAATGGTTCCTGGATACACACAACAGTTTTGCTGAACAAAGAAATGCTTCACTTAAAACAGCTTAAAGATCATAGGTATTTTAGCCAGTCTCCTCTATTAATAACAATGATGTCAGTTCCTCCCTTCTCCAGCCATGAAATCACAGGACCCCAGAGGTCTGGTTAACACACCATCAATCTGCCACTGCATTTGCCAGCCTAAGACTTAGTAACCTTTTGGCAGCTTCATCAGAGTGTTTAATCCTATTGATCATAAGGGCAAACATATAGCTCAGAGAAATGTATCAAGCATAGAATAACAGTGTTAGAATTTTGAATAAGGAAAGCATTCCAACTGCTTTACCTCAGGAATGGGTGAGAAAAGTGTGAGATAATGACAATGAGTAGAAAGTGCTCAGGAAACAGGCTTTAAAAAATAATCATAAGATATAAAGGAATAATTCATGTCTATTTTCCAATATAGGGCGATTTTATATTCCAAATATCTAAATAAAGTTATATGTCAGCCAGTACCAGAAGAAATTGAACAGCGCTACCTGTACTTGGACATCTAATCATGGCTGGGGAATGCCTGCTGCGAGTCAGCTGGGGATTTCACTTGTATCTGTCAAACTATTGATTTTCCCAGGCATCGAGGGTCAAGTGGAGCAGGAAGGCTCCAGCACAACTACTCCTAAAATCACTGATCCTAACCTGAATCCTAAATCAAAATAATGTCTCTCTACACCCTAACTATATCAGCTCTAAATGTCTTGTGCATTAAAAAAAAAAAAAAAAAAACAGCCTTTGGGCTGGAGGGATGGCTTAGTGGTTAAGGCATTTGCCTACAAAGCCAAAGGGCCCAGGTTCAATTCCCCAGGACCCACGTTAGCCAGATGCACAAGGTGGCGCATGCATCTGGAGTTCATTTGCAGTGGCTGGAGGCCCTGGAACACCCATTCTCTCTGTGTCTCTCTTTCTCTCTATCTCTCTCTCCCTCTTTCTCTGTCAAATAAATAAATATATATTTTTTACAAAAACAACCTTTCTTTTCATGTGAGTATCTCAAGCATAAGAAAATACAGTGAGAATCAAAAGACACTTGTTTTGAATGAGACAAAGGTGCACTGCAGTTTGCATTTGAAAGCATTCCAGTTGGTGAAGATCTATCCTCTCTGCACGCAGTGCTAAGGTGTCATTGATTGTGACTTGTAGGAGTAAATGAAGCCTAAACACAACCTCATGACTTAATGTTCTTTTACTAGAGAGAATACTTACAATTTGTTCTCCAAACTGCAAATAATGTTGAGAAAATGCAAATGTGTTCAGTGTTCTGCCTCTTTCCTCATTGGTGTGTGTGTTTAATCAAGTAAATTCAAACCATTTTGGATTGATGGGTGTCATCCTTTTCTCAATGCTGAGTACTACTGTTCTGTGATAGATTCAGTGGGACAAGACTTCACACCATCTGTCAAAATATTCTTACAATCCCTTCATCATACTTTAGTGCACCACATTTCCTTTGGCTTTACTGAGCAAACTCAATTCCACACAATTGAATTCCAAAGTAAATGGCAAAACACTAATCCATGTACCATGAAGATTATAAGAAGCACAAAGTGTGGTCTCTGGCTGCAAGGTCAAGTGGAGAGTCATAAGTGTTGAACCCTTACCATCTGAGCTATACAAGGTCTTAAATGCAAACTTAGATGTTTTCCTGATTTTTGTAAACCAAAAGGCTGGGGTACAAAGAGCTTTAGTCTATTGCCAAAAATAATTCAGAAAAATGCATAGCATGTCTCTTGTTCTAAAGCTTCGCTGGTACTTTTTTATAACATATCTCCCCACAGAGTCTTATTGAGAAACAAGACCCAGAAATTGTCTTAGCCTAGTTTCTGTTACTAGAATATAAATCCCTGCTTCAGAGGTTTGTCTCGTTCACAGTTACGGAGATTCAAGACTAAGGCACTAGCATCCCTTCTGCTCTGTTCACTGCATAACAAGATAGTGCAGACTTCATGATGAGAGCACAAGAAACACAGACATCACATGATGAGGTATAAAAGCCTTAGAGGCCAGGCTTGCCCTTTTTATAACCTGCTGTAGTAGGAAGTAACTGGGAGTCACAATAGAACTGTACCAATTCCTTCCCAGACAACTCCCTCAAATGATAAAACCATTTTGTACTAGTCCTCACCTTGCTGAGGTTCTCTATCCTCCCCAACACTGACCAGGGAAGCCAGGATTTCAGCACATGGACATACACAGAGCTTGACAGCAGTGATAAGCAACTGAGTGGAAATCCATTTCTCTTTCATCAGAGAGAGAGAGAGAGAGAGACAGAGAGAGAATGGGTATGCCGGGGCTTCCAACCTCTGCAAAAAAA
This sequence comes from Orientallactaga sibirica, assembly GCA_036365145.1. Classification (NCBI taxonomy): domain Eukaryota; kingdom Metazoa; phylum Chordata; class Mammalia; order Rodentia; family Dipodidae; genus Orientallactaga; species Orientallactaga sibirica. The sequence continues at coordinate 29,571,813 of JAEOAD010000024.1, forward strand.
AAAAAAAAAAAAAAAAAAAAAAAATCCAGATGTATGTGACACCTTGTGCATCTGGTTTGCATGGATGCTGGGGAATTGAACCTGGGTCCTCAGGCTTCACAGGCAAGCACCTTAACCACTAAGCAATCTGTCCAGCTAGGAAAAGGTATTTTTAAAGAGTTTTGAGGGAGATAATCAAAATATTTCTGGAGGAATTGAAGAATCAGAATTGAATAGGAATAATGGGGTGGGTATTCTACAATAAGGAAACCATCAGAAAAAAACTCAGACATTAGCAGTAGTGTGATGGATTATTTACCATTTATTGGACTCTCCTTATTGCCCTGTTTAGTTTTTAAAAGCAACGTGGCTAATGTATGACTATATTCCTAACCAAAGTCAATGTCAATTTGAAGGCAGTAGGAAAAGCAGGAAAGAAACATGAGGGAATGAATACCCAGCTCAAAAACACAAACAGGCTTTACTCAGGGATGCCTGAGAAGGGTTCTAACCAGGCTTGGTCAGAAGCCCTTCCCTTGCAGACAAGGGGATACTTATGGGGCTGCTGGGGGTCACTGGAGTTCCTTGGTTGCAGAGCAGTCCACTTTGCCTCAGGGCTTGGGCCACTGCAGTAAAGTGATCATGGGGATGGGTGGTCTGGATCACTCCAGGAATGTGATCATTGAAGGGATGGTTGGGTCACTCTTAAAAAAGAAGAGAATGATTGTATGAGGTGGCAGTCAGAGCCCAAAGATGGAGTCATTCTTGTTCCAACAGATAGGTGTTATGGATGTTGTGCCTACTCAAAAAAATTTTTTTGAGTCAAACTAGTATTTGGAATCTTTTAAGTATGATTAGCTTTATTTCAATTTGAGTGTTTAGCTGTGTATAATTACTATGCCATGTCACTTTCTTGTTCATTAATGTTAAGTTAGCATAAAAGTAATGGATTTCATTATTACATTTTCACACATATATGCCATTACACTTTGTTCTTATTCATTTACCCTCCCTCATCCTCGTTGGCCCTCTTGCTGCTTCTCCCATAATGCTGCCTTCTTCTTTGTCACATGTATTGTATACTATGCCATCTTTTATGTAAGCTTCCTGTTAACAACTTTCATACATTTAAGTAATATGTTTTAATGATAATCACCTCCCATTACCTTCTGTTAAAATTTTTAGGGCTGGTGGGATGGGTTAGTGGTTAAGGAATTTGCCTGCAAAGCCAAAGGACCCAGGTTCAATTCCCCAGGATCCACATTAGGCAGATGCACAAGGGGGCACACGAGTCTGGAGTTCATCTGCAGTGGCTGGAGGCCCTGGTGTGCCCATTCTCTCTCTCTTTCTCTCTCCCTCTTTCTCTGTCAAATAAAAATAAAAATAAAATAAAAATTTTACGTACTTATTTGAAAGCAGAGAGAACTAGGAGACAGATATAGAGAATTGACATGTCAGGGCCTCTAGCCACTGCAAACAAACTCCAGATGCACTCACCACTTTATGCATCTGGTTTTATGTGGGTACTGGGGAATTATTATCAGGTTATTTGGCTCTCTAGGCAAGTACCTTAGCCACTGAGCCATCTCTCCAGCACCCTACTGCCTTCTTTTGTCCCCATTCCCTTTCCTCCCTTCCACTGAATCCCTTCTTCTTTCCAGCTCACCGCCTCTTAAAGTCAATGTTTTGTTGAAGTTCTTCAAATATTAATGCATTACATCACAAATACACTTGCTTCAACATTGCCGTGGACATAAGATCCAAAATAGTCCATTCCAAGGACTGGAAGGGGTTTAATCAAGCATTTGGTTTATGAAAAATGAGCCAGTTAAGCATCGAGAAGAGGAAAGTTCCTTAAAATGGTGCATATTGATAACAGAAAAGGACATTGTGTGTCATTGTGTGCAAGTAAGGTCATTATAAATACCTTACAAGGCTGTAGGTTCAGATTCAGGTTAGTAATTTCCTTATTTAGGTACACACTTTTACCTGGAATAAAATCAAAACTATTATTCAAAAAGCTAAACATTGAACTCTTCTTCAGTGCTGCATGACCAAAGCTTGGAGAAATTTTCAGTAAATGTCAATATTCTATTGAAACAGACCAAAATGAAGTATGAATGCAGATTTATTTTATAGAAATTTTGACTAAAGAGATAAGTGATAAATCATTGTGAGCAAAGGAGAAGTGAAATACAGAAACAATATTAATCAATTATTGATGTCATTATCCCATTGCTTGAAATATCTCTGCACTGGGAAGCTTTTCCCTTAAATATTCTTTAGTATTTGATTATATTGGTATAAATCTCACTTCATCTATCTTCCATAACAAATAGTACTTTGTTTCCTTTTAAGAGTGATGGATCTTGAGCATCATTGCATACCTCAAGCACATAATAAATATTTTTATTTATAATGATCACTTAACAAGTACTAGTGGGAATAAATAATATGTCCCTCAAGTAATGTGTCACAGCTTCTTGAAATATCTGAAGTGATTAGGGATTAGTTCCTTTCAGCACTAATTAGCTCATATGATTTGATAACTATTTGTTGAATAGCTAATTGAAATAATTTGCACTTTTATAACCCAAGCCATGCACTATATTAGATAGTTGAGCAAAATTTATTAATTTCTTATTAATATTTATAAATATTACTATGTGGATACATAATCATCACCCTATTACAGATTAAAAACACACTCTATATCATATTATTAGTAAATAACCAAACATAGACCTCCTGACATGTTGATTCCTATTTACTATGCTCTGAATGAATTAAAGAAAGTAGATGAACAATAGGAAACACATAGTTTCTTTAGATATCCACCATTCATATCTTATAAAACTTTAGCTTTAAGAGATTTTACTAGTATATATCAACCTGTGACTTCTTAGTATATTTTTGAAAAAATTCACTTTAATTAAATATGTTGAAATCTTTCATTCACTCCTATGTCAACTATAAAAGTAGACTATATGTGTCTTTTTAAGTTTTAGAGATCTTATAGAGATATTGTCTGGACAATGAAAGCATGAGTCAGGGTATAGATATCAATGCTAGGAGAACCACAGAGAAGATTAAAACCAACAATTGGGAGATTACAACATTAGAGATGTAATTTTCTCAACTTCTTTTAAATGTCCCTAGTGCAAGATTGATAGAAAATTTAATGAGCAAACAGTTCTCATGTGGAATGCACATGATGATATTCTATAAAAGGGAAACCACTGGAAATGTGACAGAAATGCAATTTACAACATTAGTTGAAAATGCCATTGATTGATCAGCATTGCACTGTGTTCAACCCCAACAATGACCTCTGCAGTGTGCAAGGCAGATGACATGTGAAAGAAATTTCTAGTAACTCCAAGTTAAAAGTAAAACAACTATTTTTTTTTCATATGGAAAATGTGAATGTCTTTTTCATGCAATACACCAGTAAAATGTCCCCTGTCACATAAAAGAAACAATCTTTTTGGCAAATTACATTGTCTTTTTCTTTGACTATGTCCAGCATTCATGCAGGAAACTGCCACATATATTGTTTTACCCTCATAGCTGTAAATTATATCTGGTTTCTTCTAACTTGCAACTTAACTAATGGACATTTATTGAGAAATTATTTCTGCATGGTTTGATGGGTGAGACATGAAGGCAGAATGGAGGTCATTTAGTGCTTTATGGATGGTAGTCCCAGACTGGAAGGAGGAGACAATGTATAATGGAGTAGAGGTTTACCCTCACTGTGTTCCAAATGTTCCCCTTTGCTTTGCTGTTTTTATAACAACCAAGGCTTATTGATGGGGCTGACTGATTAAATGTAGTAGACGGGGCTGTTGCTGCAGCCAGCAGCAGACATTCACATCATAAACAAGCCAACAATAAACATTTGGTTAAAATACGGACTGGCAAACTGAGAGTCTTATCTTTACACTGCTACTGTCCCTCATATTTGTGAATGAGTGATAAAAGAACTAGTGAAGGGCTGGAGAGACATTTTGGCAGTTAAGGCGCCTGCCTGCTAAGCCTAAGAACATCCATTCCATTCTCCAGGTCCCACATTCAGCTAGTCACAGTGATGCAAGGGCCCAATGCAGCACTTGCCCACAAGGGGGCTTATGAGTCTAGAGTTCATTCACAGTGGCTGAAAGGCCCCTGGCACACCCATTCTCTCTCTCTCTCTCTCTCTCTCTCTCTCTCTCTCTCTCTCTTCTCTCTCTTCCTCTCTGCCTGTCTCTGACTCTCTCCAAAAAAAAGAACTAGTTGAGCCAAGCAGTATTGAGGTTCCTACCAGGTTAAGTATAAGTTTTATTTTTCTAATCATGAAGAGCCATTTTCTTAATGTTTTCTTTTTTGTTTGTTTATTTTTATTTATTTGTTTGAGAGCAACAGAGAGAGAGAGAGAGAGAGAAAATTGGTGCACCAGGGCCTCCATCCACTGCAAATGAACTCTAGACACGTGCCACTTTGTGCATCTGGCTTACATAGGTACTGGGAATTGAGCCTCAAACACAGAACCTTAGGCTTCACAGGCAAGAACTTAACCACTAAGTCATCTCTTCAGCCCCATGAAGAGCCATTTTCTAATATGGAGATGATATTTCAGAAGTCAGTCTTGCTGTGGTCAGACAAGGAAATGCCCTCCTCACTACACTGGCAGTGAAGACTGGTTATTTTAAAGAAAATAGCATTAAAAAATTCTAGAACAATAGCAAAGTGTTATTAAATATATCAAAGAAGACAGATCATTCAAATTGGTGAACTGTTTTTTGCTGAAGGTAGAGTGCAATATAGTAACCACAAACTTACATTCAAATATCACTATTTCCCTCCCCCTGCACAAATGGAAGTTTCAAGTATTATTCAAAACCATGTTGGTACTTATTTATGAGAGAATGGCCATCATTGTAAAGCCTGTGTGCTTAAAATTCTTTCATAACGTATTAGGCTTCCCATCAGTCTTGCCTCTTGTAATGAACCCTAGAGTTCAACAGCATCAACTTGCCACCTGATCTATGCCTCAGCCTGACTACTAGACCAAAATCATGTTATTTTAGGGCTAGAGAGATGGCTTAGCAGTTAAGGTCCATACTTGAGATGCCTAAGGACCCAGGTTTGGTTCTCCAGATCCCATGTAACCCAGATGCACATGTTGGCACATGCATCTGAAGTTCATTTACAGTGGCTAGCGGCCCTGGCTCACCCATTCTCACTCTCTCTATCTCTCTCTCCCTCTCTCTGTCTCTAATAAATAAACAAATAAAAAATATATCCTTAAAATCATGTTATTTTATATGCTTTAATTATTTTCTAACTTCTTGTATAGTCTCTTTTTTTTTGTTGTTGTTGTTTTCATTTTTCTGTTTTTCAATGTAGGGTCTCACTCTAGCCCAGGCTGCCCTGTAATTCACCATGTAATCTCAGGGTGACCTCAAACTCATGGTGATCCTCCTACCTTTGCCTCCTGAATGCTGGGACTAAAGGCATGTGCCACCATGCCCGGCTTGTATAGTCTTATTTAGACAATTCTGTCTTAAAACTGTTTGTGAATATTAGCATTGCCTACCTACATTTCTTCCACGCTTTTCTCCACTGCTTGCCTACATTTTTTAACAATTCTATGTTTCTGAGTTTTATCAAGGCTATTACTTTCCCGTTTTAAATTTTGTGCTCCATCCAAAGATAAAAGATAATTTCTTTCTTTCTTTCTTTTTGATTGTTCAAAGTAGGGTCTCACTGTAGCTCAGGATGACCTGGAATTCACTATTGAGTCTCAGGGTGGCCTCAAATTTATGGCAATCCACCTACCTCTTCCTTCCAAGTGCTGGAATTAAAGGTGTGCACCACCATGCCCAGCTGAGCCATAGATAATTTCTGAATGTTGAAAATAAATAAGCATTTACTTGCATGAATCTGACTACATAAATGATTTTGTTGAAAAAATAAATAAATAAAAGAACACCCAGCATAGATAAAGGCATTTCATTCTCTAAATTACCAGCGCCTGTAAGGTCCAATGTCAGGACAAGAATGTTGTTTTCAGAGAAATGTTCTTCACTTCCAGGACAAACAAAATTCTATTTTCTTCCATTCCATTAGGTATTGCAAATAATTCCACAGCTTATTGTGTGGCGTATGTGGACCTTGACATCCAGTTGCTTGAGTTTAGCTGGGAGGTCTTTGGTTACACATTGTTTTGTTTTCCATGCATTTTCTAATTTGACTATTCACCAGCCCATGTGTCTTAGATAATTGCTTTAAAGCCAGTGTCCTTCGACCTAATGCAAGCACTTCCAAGGCTGCTGGGAATGCTTGGCACCGCTTCATTCCATTGAGATCTTTAGTCAGGACCAAACTTTCTGCAAAGAGAGAGCCTGTTTCCATTTTCATGTTATATTTTTCTCTTTCTCCATCTCCACCATTCTCTCTCTATCTCTCTCTCATTTTTTTGTTTGTTTTGCCTCTGTATTGAGTAACTTTTTTAAATAAAGCATGGAGAATAGCTGGGTAAAAGGTTATCATTTATGAAAATATTTCCATACATTTATAATTGATAGACAAGTTGACTCAGTCTAGATAGCCAGTTCAAGTATCATTTCTCTTGGAAATCGGAGTTATACTGTCTTTATTATCTATAAGATTAAGCAATTAATGAAAATACAAGTTTTATACTTGCTTCACTGGCTCTCACCTGCTTTTTCTTTTTAATCTTGAATCTGTACAGAATGTTCATTGTTATTCTGAATTGGAAACCCATACTGGCCAGTTAAAATTTTTTGCATGTCTATTTATGAACACAACTAATTAAAATTCTCAACATCATTATTGAGTTTGGTAATTTTTTTCTCTTCAGCTTTTCCTCATCCTTGACTTTGATAATTTTTCTCATTATTCCAAGTATAATAGATACATGGAATGTGTATCAATATACAAGACACCATTCAATAAATTTCCTTAGCTGATGCTGCGCACTGGTTCTTACTGGTCTCTAGTATCTCTGATATATGATGTGCAAATCAGTTTTTAAAATTAATCAAAAAACAAAGTAATTATTTTGTTTTGATTTCTAGTTTACTCTCTGCAATTCTACATTATCTATTTTTATCCAATTTTCAAATGCTATGCACTATCATGTTTTTTAAACTTTAAAAAAATATTTATTTGTTTATTTATTTATTTAAGAGAGAAAGAAAGAGGTGGAGATAGAGACAGAGAGAATGGGCATGCCAGGGCTTCCAGCCACTGCAAACGAATTCCAGATGCATGCGCCCCTTGTGCATCTGGCTTACGTGGGTCCTAGAGAGTTGAACCAGGATCCTTTGGCTTTGCAATCAAGCACCTTAACCACTAAGCCATCTCTCCAGCCCCCTTTAAACTTTTTAAATGTTTTTTTTTTGAAAGAGACAGAGAGAGAAGGAGAGGAAGACAGATAGAGATGGGCACTCCAGCAGCCTCTCAGCTGCTGTGAACGAAATCCAGATGTGTGCGCCCCCTTGTGGGCAAGTGCAGCATTGCACCCTTGCATCTCTGCATCTGGCTAAACGTGGGACCTGGAGATTGGAACCAGCGTCCTTAGGCTTAGGAGGCAGGCACCTTAACCACTAAGCCATCTCTCCAGCCCTTAAATGTTTTTTTAAGGATTTTATTTATTGGACACAGAGAAAGGGAGAGAGAGAGAGAGAGAGAGAGAGAGAGAGAGAGAGAATGGGCGCTCCAGGGCCTCTAGCCACTGCAAACAAATTCCAGATGCATGCACCACCATGTGCATCTCGCTTATGTGGGACCTGGAGAATCAAACCGGGGTCCTTAGGCTTTGCAGGCATATGCCTTGACAGCTAAACCATCTCTCTGGCACTTAAACTTTTTATTTTATTTTTAGCTAGCTACAAAATAGCAGATTTTATTCCATTTTTTTCATGTATGTCTGGTTTAAAGAGTCAAATGATATGCTTTTTATACCAAACATAACTTTAATGAAATTAAACTACATTGTTGAATTACCATCACATTAGTTCATCTGTGTATTGTTTTCATTAGTCATACTGGTTAATGGCCACTATGTCACTGTTTTATTAATTTCCATTTTCACAATGTTAATATTTAATTCACATCTTCATGCTTATGTAACATTTGGATGCTAGTATTTGATAAATTGTGGTCCAAGTGTCTGGTCATTTTTCTCTTGCCTTTTCTGTCAGTGTTATTTGTATATGTAGGAGTTGGATATAGGCCATTTACAAGGTACAAGCATTGCAAATATTTTCTTCTCTGCAGCCTACTTTTTTCACAAACAACTCCTTAATTTTAATATTATTTCTTTATATTCTGGGCCTTTATTTCAAATTGTCAGTGACAAATTCATACATATATTTTAGAATATGCTAAAATCTATGGCTATGCTTTCTATATTTTAGATTTATAATAGACACAAAATGGTGTTGCATGCATGGTATTAGAGAAAGTATAAATTTCATTTATTTTTCAGAATGGACTCATTCATACAAATCTTTTATGGAAAGCAACATCCATCCTCTAATTTAATTCACTATCATCCTTATCATTGGATACATCTTAAGCTTATAAAATGTTATCATGCTCAAGGTCCAAGAGGTGGCAAGATTTTTTTTCATCTGAGGTCTCTCCTTGGCTTGTAGATGCCTGCCTTCTCTGTGTCCTCACATTACCTTTTGTATGTCTTCATAACTTTTTTTTTTTTTTTTTTTTTTTTGGTTTTTGGCTTGTAGGGTTTCATGGCCTAGGCTGACCTGAAATTAACTCTGTGTCTCAGGGTGGCCTCAAACTCATTATCCTCCTTTGCCTCCCAAGTGTGGGATTCATGCGCCACCACGCCCAGCTCTCTTTATAACTTCTTATAAGGACATCAGTCATTCTGAATCAGTGGTCACACCTATGACCTCAATTTACATGGGTGTCCCCTTCAAAGGCTGTGTACAAAAATCAAATCCCATTTCTGAGCTATTGCTCATTATGACTGAGTACAGAGGTAGGTGAGCCACCATCAGTCCATACACATAAGCCTTTACCATTTGTGGACAATATGATAAGCTCCACTTCCCCACTCTGAGCACAAAGCTTCATGTTGTCTTGTCTTATATTCTCTCTTCTGTCCTACAGGTTTTTTTTGTTTGTTTGTTTGTTTGTTTGTTTTATTGGGTTTTCTCCTAAATGCAGGGGTGATGCAGTGACCTATTCATTCTCTAATTCTGTGAAGATGTAGTTTTGTATTCATTTTCATTATTTCCTGACTTCCTCCATCAGCACCAGTGTCTACTGCAGCCTGAAATGAGAGCAGCTTCAAAGTTGTTTCCCGTCTGGGGTCCATCCAAGCTAAATCTGAAAACTGGAACAAAGCCATCCTCAATCACACCTGCAGCCCCAGTTAACGGCTGAGCAGTTAGTGGTGATAGATGAAGCTACAATAGCTTGTGAATTATGCAGCACCAAGATCCTACATGAACAGAATACATTGTCAAGTGACTTCCTTGAAAATAAATCAGAGTGTAATTTTTAGACCTGGATGTTTAAGCAATAATTTCTTCAAAATATGTTTTCTGTCTGTTTGCAAAGTAGCCATATTCGTATGTGTTAGGATTATGTGGAAGTGTTTAAAATGCTATTGGCACAAGCTGAATTTCAGCTTTAAACGAGTTCACAAGCCCTAAATTAATGATACAGATTACTTGTCTTTGCTACCTAAAAGAACAGGTTTAACTTTATGACTAGAAATTCTATGTTGTTTTAGAAGGGCTCTAAATATAAATATAATTGCATTTTCAATACATGTGGCTTATATTATCATTTACAATGGCTAATCATTTTATAATTTAATGTGTTGAACAAAAAATGTAGCAGTTTCCCCTAAATATTTATGTTTATGCCCATATCTTAGTGCTATTCTCAATTTTGGTCAGATAAGCTTCTCTTTTCAGGTTGGGGAGAATAAAGGAGTGACTCAAAACAAACAAAGTGCTGAGAAATGACAGCTGGGCAAGTGTTCAGCACTAAATGAGACATCTCTCTATCATACCCTCTAAGGCTCAGGGACCATTGCAAAAGAGATTGTGTAAATAATATAATAGCTAACAGATAGGGGTGAGTATTGCCTTCCAGAACCAAAGTGGCCAATCCATTCATGATCTCATAGCACCTATTGCAACCTGCACAAGACCTGCATAATATTGGGACCACCAACATGTTGTCATGGAGGGTGGATAAAAAAAAAAAAGGGACTAGTTGGAAAGAAGAGGCATTCAGTGGACTGGAAATGTGGGAGGGAGAACAGAGGAGGGTAATGGAAGGGGATTGTGATCAGGGTACATTGTGTGTATGTATGGAGGCTGTCAATTGAAAAGAACACAATTTCATTTTATAAGAAATATTCTTTGTGATATGGAGTCCTGTAAGCTATTCTGTCATAAGTTTAATACCACATTGTCATTCTGGAAGATAAAACTGTGATGAATTACTAAACTGAATCCTTCATAGCTCCAGGAATCTCTATAGTTAGAAAATAGGGGCCCCTTTTGTTAATCTGTAAACATGTGGTTAGAAATCACTTAGAACCAAGTCCTTGGATTCCTTCTCATGTGTATTTTAATAATTCACAGCCTGTAAAAGATGTTCACTGTGGTTGACATTTTCCCCAGACAATATCAATTTAGAGAATATGATGCTTGATTTTTTTTTTTTTTTTTTTGAGGTAAGGTCTAGCTCCAGCACAGGCTGACCTGGAATTTGCTATGTAGTCTCAGAGTGGCCTGGAACTCACAATGATCCTGTTACCTCAGCCTCCCAAATGTTGGGATAAAATGTGTGTCCCTCATGCCCAGCTATGGAAGGGTTGATTTTACTCATCAACTTGACTGGGCCTCAATGCCTAGGTAATTGACCAGACATTATTGCAGATGTTTCAATGAGGGTCATTTAGGTAAACTTCGACATTGCTGGACTTTGAGGGAAGTATATCACCCTCCTTAGCATAGATGGGCCTCATCCAACTAGGTAAAAGCCTGAATTTGCCAAACCACTGACCTTTAATGAATGCATCATCAATGGCTGTTAATGCACACTCATGGACATCTAATACTTGACCATCAGTTGGGAACTCAGCATTGAGTTATTAGCTAATGTTAAATCATGTGGCAGAATGTGAGTATAGCAATAAATAGAAATATCTAATTCTTGTTCTAATTTCAAAAATTTGGAAAAGAATAAAGTTCTCAGGAAATAATTGGCATGGAAGCATGATGTTTTACAGTTGAAAGGTACTTATTATGCAGTCTATTAATTTCCATTTCCAGGAAAGGGCCCTACAATCTTTAAATTAAAGAAAAGAAAGAAATAAAGACTTGCTTGTGGTCATAAGGTATCCATAAAAAAATAAATGAAAAGGAACTTTGAAAAGTATGTTGAAAAGTTTATATATATGAATCACTAGTTTTAAAAATCACGTTAACTTATAGTTAGAGTGTTTAAAAAGAAGTAACTAGGAAGATTCACATCTATGTGAAATTAACCAATACATATAAAAAAGACCCAGACTTAGTCATAAGGGAAAATTGGAACTTTACAAAGCAAATTATTTTAAAATAGATGTGGGTCAAGAACTGCCAAAAGAGAAAATAGTTCATGTTTACAGAGCAAAAAGTTTTGAAAAGCATTCTTTTTTTAACTTACATTTAAACTATTTGCAAAAATAATTGTTCTGACTCATACAATTCTTAGATTCCACTTCACTATAATTATGACATAATTCTCTTGTATATGCTATGTCTTTCAAGTTATAAAACTGCTTTAAAGTGTAAAAACAACACTCTGGCACAAAGTCTCTGGACAAGTTGTGAACTCAATTAAGAGTCTGTAAGGTTTGTCAAAGAACATTAAATAAGAATTTTCCAGAACATTGTAAATAATCTGTAAGCAATACTGTTTCTTGCCATATGTGAAAAAAATAAGAACATGGGAACTCAAGTGTTGGATATTCTAGTCTGCAATGCCCAGTAGCATTCTCAGAACAAACCTGAAAATATGCACTCCAAATTCTTATCTTAAAGGCAACGCGAAGGTGGAATAAGCATAGATACATCTCTCTGTTTCTCTAAAAATCCCATCCTAGCATTTCATCCAAGTTGATGTCTGCTGTGGTCCAGTTTGGCACATATTCTGACCTTTGGTTTTCACCTTGATTAATCATGTATTTGAAGTTTGTGGTGTCCTTGTTTTCCTTGGCAGTGACTTGGGCTCAGACCCAGCACAAGGTTGGATGGTTACAGATATAACATTCAACCTCTGAAAAAAAAAGAAAAAGAAAGAGAAAGAGAGAAAGAAAGAAAGAAGAGAGAGAGAGAGAGAGAGAAAGAAAGCAAGCAAACAAGCTCAGACACAGAAATAGGGCGATACTATACATACTATTTGTAAGCATCTTTTTAAAATCATTATTATGTTGTGAATATTTTCTTATCAATGTTTATTGCTACAATAGCATTCAGAAAACTATGATGGACTTTATATACATAAAGCAATTCAATTCTTATAACAATCTCATTGCCTCCTCACTCACAGAGAGGTTTCAAACCATTAGCAAAGAACTTCAGAACAAACAGAAACAGTCTGAGCCAGCAGGAATATTGAACCTTTATTTTCTTCCTTGTGCGTATTATTGGGGTCCATCTTCCCAAACATCTTTCTAAACTCAAATCTTTAAAAGGGGGACAGAAGCCCATCATGTCACTTTTATAATGGCTATACAACAACTTTTTAAAATAATCCATTCTTTCCTCATTTTGGAATCCAAGTCATGAACTTACATGCAAGAGCATAAAACTGGTAGAGCATGGAGGTGGTAATTGCTCATCAGAGATAGGCTCCATGTACACCTCTTTCTGACATGTTTATATTATTATCCAATCATAAAGTACCCTATTTCCATCTCCAGCAAATTGAGTGGTACTTTGAAAAATCCAGTGTCAGCTAGGCATAATGACACATACCTGTAACCCCAACTGCTGGGAAGCAAAGGCAGGAGCATCATGAATTTCAGGTGAGTGTGAATGAATAGGAAATTCAAAGCTATCATGATCCACCTAGAGAAAAGAGCGTCTCAGGGAAATACACACATGTTCACATGTGTGCACAAAATGTTATTCTTTAGTTCAGATGTTTGCTCCTACCTTTCTCTCCTTCAAAACCCATGACTATTTTTACCCTAGATAATCTTTAAACTCACCCACTGTGGCTCAGGGAATTTTGGAGAAATGGGGTGGAAAGATTGTAAGACCCGCAGGTCAGGAAGGCATACGGAGAGGCATTTCCATCCCCTCCCCCTCCATGACTGAATTCTGTTCTCACAACACACAACTCACAACCTCATGGGGAATACCAGCAACCCCACTGCCATGGGCCCTCTGAGGAATGGGGACAGGGAGGAGGGAAATGATGGTACCAACACATGATGTGTACATACAAAGCATACTTTTAATTTAAAGGAAAAGAACAGAACAGAACAGAACAGAACATCAAGAATCAAAAAAAAAATCATAGTCTTTAAATGATTAAAGCTTCAGTTCTTATAAATATGCTTTTTTCATGTGTATTTACTGCTTTTGTACAAGGGTTTAAGTGCAGTTTTCTCAGCATAGTTTTGAATTTAAGCTATAAATTCATCAAATGCATTAAAAAACTGACATTTTTTTCTTAAAGGACTTGGGGAAGCTGAGCTGGTGAGAAGAGAGAAGACTGAGGTCCCAATGGGAACACCGCCAGATGGCTCAGTAAGCACCATCACTGCTCCACAGATCGGTGCCACCTGAGTCAAGTCCACCACACGCACCAGCAGAGCATATTTGCATGGAAAGGAGACAGCAAGAGAAGTAAAGCCTAGACTGATGTTTTACATGATTGTCAAAGACTTTTGTAAATCACCTCCCTCCCTTTCAAAGGAGGTACCCCCATGCTTTCTGAGTGTGTTGTGTCCAGCAGTGACTGCTGATCAATGAGATCTCTGACTCCATCTTCTCTGGCATCATGGGTAGAATCCTCATAGTCATGGGGGTTCTAAAGCAGAAGTTCTTGGATGTTTCTTGAAATTCTCTTTTCCTTCCTTTCTTATTTCCTTCTCTTCTCTTCTCTTTCTTCTCTTCTTTCTCTTTCTGCATCTCCCCTTCCTATGTACTTTCTCCTTTTTCCTTTATTAATAATCTAAAACCTTTGTGTTAAATAAGTAGATAATGAGTAGAATACATGCTCAGTGTATGTGAAACCCTGGATTCTATCACCAGCACCAGAAAGATAAAATAAAAATCTATTGAATACCATAGCACAGGCTTGTCATCCAGATACTTGGGAAACAAGTACAAGAAAACTGTGAGTTTGAAGGCAGTAAGTAAAATCTTGACTATTAAAGAAAAGCAAAAGTTGGGCTGGTGAGATGGTTTAGTGGTTAAGGCACTTGCCTGCAAAGCCAAAGTACCAAAGTTCGATTCTCCAGGACCCAGATAAGCCAGATTCACAAAGTGGCACATGAGTCTGGAGTTTGTTTGCAGCAGCTGGAGGCTCTGGCACACCCATTCTCTCTCTTGCTCTCTTTCAAATCAGTTAATAAAAATAAAAAAATTTAAAAATAAATAAATAAACTTAATTGAAAAAAAGAAAAACAAAAGTGAAATCACTGTCGGCCTACATGCCATAAAAAAAATAGGCCAAGGCTGTATTGATCCATAATAGGTCACAGTTTATGGGCACTCACCTAAATCTAGATGTGTATCTTTCATTCACATCTCTGTGTCATTTCTGTTTTGTTTTTGATTATTTTTTTCTTGAGAGCGAGTGTTACACTGTAGCCTAAGCTAACTTGGGTCTCCTTGCTATATAGCCCAAGCTGGCCTCAGACTCTCAGCAGTTCTCCTGATAGAAATTACAAGTGTGAGGCACCATGCCTGGCATATATGTGTCTGTTACCCATGCATATCTGGTAGTACACCATCTTCCCTGTCCTCCTTTCTTCCTCCTCCTTCAAACACAGGTGAGATTTGAGGTCTGTTTCCCTTTGCTCCTTCCTTTATCTTTCCTAAGCAGTTTTCCTAGTAAATGTCTAATGTTTCTAATCCCACTGATGTCCACTCCTCAGAAGATACACCAGGTAATTTTGGTTTTGCCTCTAAAAAGTTTTCCTTTCAAACTATTTCTCTTGTTTACCAAGTTATAGATACTAGTTGGCCTAGGGTTCCCATAGCTTAAACAAATGGAATGGAATGTGTCCCAGATCTGGAAGCTAACAATCCATGATCAAGCCAGGAGGACTGCTTCCTTTACAGTCTTGGTGAGAGGTGA
This sequence comes from Orientallactaga sibirica, assembly GCA_036365145.1. Classification (NCBI taxonomy): domain Eukaryota; kingdom Metazoa; phylum Chordata; class Mammalia; order Rodentia; family Dipodidae; genus Orientallactaga; species Orientallactaga sibirica. Next base: position 29,587,152 of record JAEOAD010000024.1, read on the forward strand.
GTGACAGAGTGTTTTCCCTACCTGCATGTCTCCTTCTATACCTGTCTTTCTTACATGAAGTTCTTTTCATGAAGACATCAATCAAAGTGGATTGGGGCCTAGTGTCCTCTACTAGTTTTTAATGACCCATTTTCCATCTCAGCATATTCCCAGATACTGGTAGTTTGTACTTAGAGTGTTATCATATTCATCCAGTGCACAAACTTAACATTCAACATTTTTATCTTAACATTCTCCTTCTGAGAAGTACTCAACTTACATCATGGGACTATGTGCCTCTACCAGTCAATAGTCACCTTCTTAGTATTTACTTTCCAAAACTTCTTGATGTCAGTTGTCTTCCCACTTTCCTTTCTTCCTCTGTCCTTCCTCTTCTTCTTACCTCAGGGAAAGAAAACAAAACCTTCCCATTTTCCTTTTCATATCTGATAACCATTGCCCTAGAGTAAAAATGGGACCATTGCAATAAACAGGACTAGTCTCCTTATATGCAAAATTCATATTAAAATAATATTTTCCTTCCTCCTTCAGGCATCAGACAAGCAATATAAAATGTTATCACAGGAGCTTATGGAATACACAACAGAAATGTATTGCTTCCTAAGACTAATAGCTCTAGAATGCAGTGAACCTCAAATGGGATATGGCACATTTTATAGTAAAGCAATTTTTCTTTAAAGCCTTTTATCATAAAGTTTCTACCCTGTAGAAAAAAATGTTAGCATTAATGACTGATAGTAACTTTGATAGTAAGTTTTAAAGTCAAGTGATATAAATTATGATAATTATCCTGCCATAATCACTCCCTGTGAATGACACTAACTCTGGCTGTGTACAGTCAGGACTATTTAGAACAGCAAAGAGTGATGAAAACACTGACCAAACTTCTTAAGAGCTGTAAGGGTATTAGAATTGATGTGGGACCACCCAGTATGGACTAACCATCTGGGTAAGTAAGGCTCCTTATGACTGCATCAATGTCACCCACCCTGCTTTGAGATTCCACCTCTCTTGGAATAGAAATTCTAGGCAATCAGCCTCCATAACAGGAATAAATTAGAATATTTACATATAGCCTAGAATTATTTGTCTTCATCTGATCTTTACATAGCTCAGGATGAAGGATTAGTTTCACTGAAATCGGACAGACAAGGGCTTTCCCTGGCAGGCTTCACTTTGTAAAAAGTGTTTAGTCATAGTGTGGGCTCTTGTGGATATAAAGGACATCACTAATTTATAATTGTCAAAGGAATTTCTCTACAGAAACCAGCATTCCACATTAGCATCAGAAAAAGTGAGCTGGTCTTGTGTTTCCTAACATGAGCATGGCTTACTTGCTTTCCTCATAGCTAGGTTTCATCTCCACCTCACCTCCTATTTGACTCTGTCTTCTAAGAATCTGCCTTGATGTTGTTTTAACTTCTGCTGTGTTCACTATGTCCAATCATCTTTAAAAAACAACTAGAAAGCTGGGTGTGATGGGGGATGCCTATAATCCCAGTGCTCCAGAGGCAGAGGTAGCAGGATCACTGTGAGTTCAAGGCCAACCGAGACTACATAATGAATTCCATTTCAGCCTGGGCTTCAGTGACACTCTACCTCAAAAAACAAAATAAATAAATAATAAATAAATACATCTTGTACTACTTAGTTTACAAATAGCAAAAGGTAACGAAATAAATCTCAGCACCTTATTAATAGAAATAATTAAAACTCAACAAAGGGGGAACACATACACAAAAATCAAGGATAGGGGGCTGGAGAGATGGCTTAGCAATTAAGATGCATGCCTGCGAAGCCCAAGGGCCCACGATTCTCCACACAGTGGCACATGTGTCTGGAGTTCGTTTGCAGTGGCTAGAGGCCCTGGCGTGCCCATTCTCTCTCTCTCCTTCTCTTTCTCTCTCTCTGTCTCTTTCTCTCTCTCTCTAATAAATAAATAAATAAAAATAAAAATGTTTTTCTCTGTATAAAAAAAACAATTTAAAAAACACAAAAGGAATCACAATATCCAATACCCAAGGGCAATAAGGATAATGTTGTATACCTGAAAACTCTGTGTGAACAAACTCCATCTAAGAGTTTAAAAGATATTATAAAGCTAAAGAGAGCATTAGTGAACTGGAAAATGGACAAAATACATATCCAGGTGAGGAAAGTGAGATCTTTCTTAAATAACGCCCTTAATACTCGTGCATCCCCTTTCACCCTCTTTTCTTGTTTTGAGATTTTTCCTGACAATTTCATAACTATATTGTAATTTCATCATCTAGATCCCCATTACCTTCTTTTATCCTACCCCACTCCCTCTGAGCCACTTCCCCCACTGACCCACATAGTAATGTTGACATCATTGAAAAGAACAACTCCTTCTCTCCCAACAACCATGAACAACCAAGCCTGGGTGTTCTTTGCTAGCTTGCTTTCTTGTGTTGGCTGACTTCATATGTATTGTCTCTTTTCCTTATGTCTTATCTATATTTTGATATTTGTTAGAAATACTGGGAAAGAAAGAGGGATGAGTATGACTCCTTTAGAAAGAATTTGCATCTGTCCATTTATATTCCTAATAAAAGGGGGAAAAACATCTTGAAGAATATATTAGGGACCTAACTATGTGTGCTATTAATATTAATATTTAATTACTATTAATATTTTCAAAATCTCAATTCTTATATTTTCACCTCCACCGAATCCAACCTCTGTTATATATATATATATATGTTATTTGTGGGGCATACTTTCATCTTTCAGATAACCTATTTATAAGTGGTGTTTTGTTAGTGGTATCTGAGCTTAATGAAAATGTATTTAAGGCCACCTCACATAATTTCATGTCCAAGGCTCTGTTTTCCTTCCTTCTCCTCTCTTGATGGTTAAATATATTTCTCTTAGCAAGAGATACTCAGGTGAGATGCTTAGGATGCTGTGATGACCTCATATACTCACCTCTTTGGAAATAATGCTCCTACTTTGACAAAACATGCCCTAAAATATGTAGATCATTATACAGTTAAATATCTGACTAATTACTTTTATTTGTTTTAATAGGAAGCACTTTTAGGTTTCCAAGGTGCCACTCAAACTGTCCCAATAACTTTCACTAAACACTCCATGTTCAAATCTAATAACAAGTTCCAAGTGTGGTGTTACTTGGGCTATTACCACAAGGAAAAACAGATCATTTGTTCCTTCTTGAGTACTTAATCACTCTTCCAGGTTGGTCTCTGTGGTAGTTTGAATAGATGGTCCCCAACATATTCAGTGTTTTATTAGTTTGTAGTTTGGATCTGTAGCCACCTAGCTGGAGTTCCTGAAGTGTGCTGTGTGATTATGGCTTTTGGCTTCTGGGCTTGTTGGTTTGTGGCACCTCTCTTTCTGCTTGGACCTGTGATAGCAGATCCAGCTTCTGCCGGTAAGGAACTTCCCTTGCATCTGTAAACTTCCATAAATATCCATTTCTCCATAACTGTGCCTGGTATAAAAGTTCATCTCAACAAACCTGAAGCTGTCTGCTACAGAAGTTGGTACCAGAATGTGGGGTGAGATGAACCTGACCATGTGGATTTTGATCTTATGTAACTTTTCTTTTGGAGGAATAGGCATGGACTTGGTACTTAAAACTGAAGATGCCTTCTGGAGTGGTAAGCCAAGTATTATGGACTATTCTAATGAGAGTTTAAGGATGCTAAGTGCAGACAGTATTGAACGTTGAGGCTTGGCTTATGAGCTCTCTAAGGGGAAGGAAAGACTGCAGAGGACTTTATTGGAACTGAAGTACTGGTATAAGGGATGACTGTGTCCTGCTGTCCATGCCCAGAGAATTTGATCAAGGTTAAATTTCTAATTTACTGCTATGCTTGGCTAAAGATATTGGACTGACAGATTTAAGATTTTAAGTTGGCAAACCTCAAGCAAGTTAAAATTATAGGCACTGAGACTGGTTTTAGATTACTGAAGATGCGATGGTCAAACATATTATTAATGTTAAGGAAGATGGCCCAACTGCTTTACATTAAAACAATGGAAAGTTGCCTGAGGAAAGACTAGGATACAAATGCCAACTCTTTTGGGAAAGAATTGAGTGGAGAAGGAACCTACTTTTCAAGGTTACAATTTATTTCATCCCTGAATTAAGAATATGGCTGTGTCCTGCACATAGGTTATTAGTTTCAGAAGCATGAAAACTGCATGGAGTGGTCATGAATTTCATAAAGTTCCAGGAGCCACTGCTGAGATGTGGCATGAGACAGGGCTTGATGGCCCTGAAGGGCTGGAAGAGCCTTTGGAAGATGGACCACAGTTTTCATGGAGTCCTGAAGCTGTTTTGGATATACCAGGACTGGCCAAGGGCTACCATGGTGTGCACTGTTGACCTGGAATGGAAGTATTCCCTGACTACTCTGCCCAGCTGGAGGGGTGGAATTGAAAAATCTAGAGACTGTCAGTCTCTGGTTGTATTGTACTTGACTGCAGAAGTTTGATGTGTGTTTGATGGTTGTTGAGTTTGCATTGTTCTAGTCTCTCCTTGCTTTGCCTTATACCAGTTGAAAATGATTACTCTGTGCCTTTATATGTTGAAAGTATATAACTTGTTTGATTTTACAGGAATCACAGCTAAGAAAAAGCCCTGAATCTCAGAGGTGACTTGGGTCTTTGGAACTATCTTAAGTTGGTCAAGACTGTGGGGAACTTTAAAATTAGACTAAATAAAATTTATAGGATGTGATGGTTTTGAATCTATTGGGGGAAGAGGCAGAAAGTGGTAGCTTGAATAGATGGCCCCAAATAATTCAGTGTTTTATTAGTTTGTAGTTTGCATCTACACCACTTGGCTGGAAAAGGTGTCATTGAGTGGATATTAAGGTGTTGTGGTGAGTTTGAAATTCTGATCTAAAGATATTCAAAATGTGCTTAGCTGGAGTTTGTGAAGTGTGCTGTGTGGTTGTGGCTTTTGGGCTTGGGTGTCTGTGGCATGTCTTTCTCTGCTTGGAACTGTGAAAATGGGCCAGCTTGTTCTGCCATTATGGAACTTCCCCTGATCTGTAAACTTCAATAAATGTCCCTTCCTCCATAACTGTGTCTGGTCTGGAAGTTCATCTCAGTGAACCTGAATCTATCTGTTATGAGTCATATATTTCAAAATGTATTGAAAGGAAAATTCTAAAATGAATTATTAGAAAAAAATTTAAAAATGTACCATGTAGATTGGGTATGGTACCAAAGAAAGTGTTATTTCAAGCAATTTTTTTTTCTTTTTTCACAAAAATAAAAGGAAATAATTCACTTACAGTCTAATCACTACTGCAAGTATTAGCTAACACCAAGTGGAGTTTGTGAAATTATTTTTTTAAGTGCAGTCTTTTTCAGTGTATTTCTTTCTTTCTCTTTCTCCCTCTCTCTCTCTGTGTATGTCTCTGTGTATGTATCTGTGTTTGTTACAGCCTCTGTTCTTATTTTCTTTCCTTTGTCACTGGTCATTCCTCTACTGCAGCAAATATTTACTCAGCATAGAAGCAGGCAAAAATAAAGCCCCTATACATTCTATTTTTCTAGGATTTCTGTGCCATTTTATTAGGTGATGTCATTGTCTAATGCCTCAAATACTCTCTAAGTATACTTCTCTACTGTAGCTTCCACTCTCCCTTGAACTGGAGCTTGGTGTAATATTTGCATATTACAAATCTTAACATAGTGTCTAAAGGCATTTCAAACAAAAGTCTTAATTCTTTCCTTTCCCTGCTATTCCTATATATTCACTTCGCTAGAAAAGTTGCATCCATTTTTAAGATAATTATTGCACAAAACTATTAAACATCAAAGTCCTTGGTTACTCTCTTTTATATGTCCTTTATGATTTATGTGAAAATTCTGTCCCTTGTACACACCAAACACCCATTAACTACCACGATCATATAATCACCTCACTTACCATCCTTCATAATTTTCTTTAATAATCTTGGTTTATTATCTTTCCTATTTCCTTATTTCCTATTATTTTCTTTGGTTTGCGTGTTTAGTAGTTTATTTACAACATGACAAGGAGAAGTTCTTTCGAGATTTTGTCTGTTTGATGTTCTAAAAGCTTCCTGTATCTGCATAGGCATTTCTTTCCCAATTTGGGGAAATTTTACTTCTTTGATTTTGTTGAAAATGCCTACTATGCCTTTGGATTGAAATTCTTCTCCTTCTACTATACCCTGAATTATTATGTTTGATCTTTCATAATATCACAAATATCTTGAATTTCCCATTCATACCTTCCTAATAGTTTGTGTTTCTCTTTGTTTGACTGTATTAGATCTGCCACCTGGTTTTCTAGCTTATATATTCTGTTCTCTCCTTCATCCATTCTACTGGTGAGACTTTCAAAGGGTTTTTTATTTGACTGAATGTGTTTTTCAGTGCTAGCATTTCTGCCTAGTTTTCATCAGTATTTTGACCTCCTTATTTCATTAAGCTGGTGTCCTGTGTTTTCTTGTAATACCTTCAGGATTTTGTGTTCTTCTTCAATTCTTTTGTTTGTGATTCTTTTGATGTCTTCTTTGATTCTTTGAGTATAGACAAAATCATTTTTTAATCTTCATTAGGCATTTCATCTAAAACAGTCTCATGGGGTCATTTGTTATGGCTTTATAATTTTTAGTAGGAATATATGGTCTTGATTCTTGGTGTTACTTGTAATATAATGTAACAATTTTTGCATCCTGAGTTGATTTGGTGCTTAGGTTTTCTAATTATCTGTGGTGCTCATAGATTTGGAAATACAATTTTATGTACCCTTAGAATAGGGGTTTAAGGTGCTAAGTGTAGCTCTTGTACTCCTGCAGCTCATCTCCAGGCCAGGTGGGTGAGCAGATCTGGGTGAATTGGGGCCACAAGTGCCACTCTGCCTTCTTTACTCCTTTCTGGTAGATCTTGGTCTCTCCTGCTTCTTCATTGTGGCTGATAAAAACCTGTACACCTTCACCAAAGAAAACATAAAGAAAGCAGTTAGAGAGAAAAAGCAAGTTACCTATAAAAACAAGCCCATCAGGATCACAGCAGATTATTCAACACAAACTTTAAAAGCCAGAAGGGCTTGGAATGCTGTATTCCAACTTCTGAAAGATAAAAACTGGCACCCAAGATTACTTTATCCTACAAAGGTATCTATCCAAATTGATGGAGAAATAAAGACATTCCACAACAAAAACAGGCTGAAGGAATTTAGGACAATGAAGCAAGATCTATAGAAAATACTTGAAGGATTGCTTCACACTGAAGAGAAAGCAAAGCACACACATGAGAAAACAGAAAAAAAGTGAAGCACACTCAAATAACAGTAAAAATAAGAGAGTAAAGGGAAACATGAAGCAATACAAAACAAAAATAATGGTGAGAATAAACACATACCTTTCAATAATAACTCTTAAAATCAATGTCCTCAATGTCCCAACCAAAAGACACAGGCTTGCAGACTGGATAAAAAGGCAGGAACCTGCTCTTTGTTGCCTCCAGAAAACTCATCGCTCAATAAAAGACAGACACTGTCATAGTGTGAAAGGAGGGAAAATGGTATTTCAAGAAAATGGGCTGAGGAAACAAGCAGGGGTTGTTATCCTAATCTCTGACAGGATAGACTTCAAACCAACATGAGTGAGGAAAGATAAAGGTCACTTTATACTGATTAAAGGAACACTCCAACTAGAGGACATTACATTCCTAAACATATATGCACCTAACATGGGGGCTCCCAATTTCATCAAACAAACACTATGACACTTAAGGCCATAGATAACATCAAACAAGGTGTAGTAGGGTGATTTCAATACCGCATTCTCATCAACTGAGAGATCATCTAGCAAAAAATAAACAGAGAGACATCTCGATTAAATGGTGTCATAGAATAAATGGACCTAACAGATATCTATAGAACATTCCATCCAAATTCTGCCAAATACACACTTTTCTCAACAGCACATGTAACATTCTCTAAAATAGATCATATATTAGAACACAAAGCAAGTCTTAACAAATAGAGAAAAATTGAAATAATCCCTTCTACTATATCTGACAACAATGGATTAAACTACAAATCGGCAACAAGAAAAACTACAGAGAATACAGAAATTCATGGAGACTAGCTAGTAAACTGCTGAATAATGAATAGGTCAATGAAGAAATAATAAGTGAAATTAATTAATTCATAAAATAAAATGATAAGAATGCAACATACCAAAACCTTTGGGACACAATTATGGCAATCTTAAGAGGGAAATTTATAGCTCTAAGTGCCTATATCAAGAAATTAGAGAGTTCACAAGTAAACAATTTTATGCTTGGCAAAAGAATAACAAGGCAAACCAAAAGTCAGTAGATGGGAAGAAATAATAAAGATTAAGGCAGAAATTAATGAGATAGAAACCAAAAAAAAAAAAAAAATCCAAAGAATCAATAAAACAGTTAGTTGATTCTTTGAAAGGATAAACAAGATTAATAAACTCTTAGCAAATCTGAACAGAATAAAGAGAGAAGTGACAAAAATTAATAAAGTTAGAGAAGAAAAAGTCACCATAAGGACAGATATCAAAGAAATTCAGAAAATCATAAGCACATAATTTAAGAATATATGTGCCTCTGAGTTTGAAAACCTGAAAGAAATGGATGATTTCCTTAATTCATAAGACCTAGTAAATTAAATCAAGATGAGATAAACCATTTAAATAGATCTAAAACAAGTATGGAGATCCAAGCAGTTACACAAAGTCTCCCAACTAAAATCCTCCAAATCCAGATGGATTCATTGGTGAATTTTACCAAAACTTCATAGAAGAACTAACACCATTGCTTCCCAAACTTTTCCATAAAATAGAAAAGGAAGGAATTCTACCAAACTCCTTCTACAAAGCCAGAATACCCTCATGCCAAAGCCAGACAAAAACAAAACAAAAAGAAAAAAGAAAATTATAGACCAATCTCTCTCATGAACATTTATGCAAAAATTCTCAGCAAAATATTGGCAAACATAATACAAGAATATATCAAAAAGATCTTTCCCTCAGACTAAGTAGGCTGCAGCCCAGAGATAAAGGGATGGTTCATCATATGCAAATCAGTAAATGCAATACACTGCATAAATGGGCTGAAGGACAAAAATCACATGACATTTTAATAGATGCAGAAAAGGCATTTGACAAAATGCAACATCCCTTGATGGTAAAAGTCCTACAGAAACTGGGACTGGAAGGAACTTTTCTCAACATAATAAATGCTATATATGACAAACATACAGGCAACATAATATTAAATGGGGAAAAACTGGAAGGTTTTCCACTAAAATCAGGAAGAATACAAAGGGTGTCCACTATTCCCACTCTTATTTAATACAGTACTGGATGTTTTAGCTATAGAAATAAGACACAAGACACTCATAAATGGGATACAAATTGGAAAGTTGTCATTTTTTGAAGATGATATGATTCTACACATAAGCGACCCTAAAGACTCTACCAGAAAACTTAAAGCTGATAAAAAAAAAATAAATAGAAATGTAGCAGAATACAAAATAAATACACAGAAATCAGTAGCTTTTCTGTATACTACCAACAAACTTGTGGAGGGTAAAATCTGGGAATCACTCCCATTCACAATTGCCTCCAAAAAAAAATCAAGTACCTTGGAATAAATCTAACCAATTGAAGGATCTCTACAACAAAAACTTTAAAACATTCAAACGAGAAATTGCAGAAGACACTAAGAAATGTAAAGGTATCCCATATTCTTGGATTGGAAGAATCCATATTGTGAAAATGTCAAGCTTACCAAAAGCAATCTACACATTTAATTCAATCTCCATTAAAATACCAATGGCATTCTTCATGGAAATAAAAAAAAAAAAAAAAAAAACTATCATAAAACTAATTTAGAAACACAAAAAACCTTGAATATCCAAAACAATTTTGAGCAACAAAAATAAGGCTGGTGGTATCACCATACCTGACTTTAAGCTATATTACAAACCCATAGTAACCAATACAGCATGGCACTGGCATACAGCAGACACATAGATTAATGGTAAAGAATAGAGTACTCAGATGTTAATCCAGGCAGCTACAGCCATCGATTTTTGAGAAAAACACCAAAAACACTCCTTGGAGGAAAGATATTGTGGTATTTTGAATATAAGGTCCTCCAATATATTCAGTGTTTTATTAGTTTGTAGTTTACATCTGCATCCACCTGGCTGGTGGCAATGTCACTGGGCGGATCTGAAGTTTGGTGGTAGGTTTGAGATTTTAATCTAAAGATATGCAAAGTGTGCCTAACTGGAGTTCCTGAGGTGTGCTGTGCTGTGTGGCTTTTGGCTTGTGGCTTTGATCACTGTGTTTGGTCCTGGGAAGGCAGGCCAGTTTCTTCTGCCATTATGAAACTTCCCCAGGATCTGTAAGCTTCAATAAATATCCCTTCCTCCATAACTTTGCCTGGACTAGAAGTTCATCTCAGTGAACCTGAAGCTGTCTGCTACAGAAGTTGTTATCAAGGAGTGGGCTGAGATGACCCTGACCATGTGCATTTTGGTCTTTTGGAACCTTTGTTTGGGAGGAATGGGCATGGACTTGGTGCTTGTAACTGAAGATGCTTTCTGGAATGGTAAGACAAGCATTATGGACTATTCTGATGAGAGTTTGAGAATGCTAAGTGCAGACAGTATTGAATTTTGAGGCTTGGCTTATGAGCTTTTTAAGGGGAAGTAAAGACTGCAGAGGACTTTGTTGAAACTGGGCTACTGGCATCAGGGATGGCTGCATTCTGCTGCCCAGGCCCAGAGAGTTTAATCAAGGTTAAATTTGTAATGGACTGATGTGCTTGGCTAATGATATTGGAGTGAAATATTTAAGATTTTAAGTTGGAAAACCTCAAGCAAGTTAAAATTACAGGCACTGAGACTGATTTTAGGTTGCTGAAGCTGCTATTGTGAAACACATTAGCAATCTTAAGGAAGGTGGCCCAACTGCTTTACATTAAAGCAATGGCAAAAAGCCTGAGGAAAGTCTGCTAGAAATACAAACTCTTTTGGGAAGGAGTTGAATGCAGAAGGAACCTGCTTTTTGAGGTTATGATTTATTTCATTCCTGAATTAAGAATATGGCTGTGTTCTGCACACCTGGTGGTAGTTTTGGAAGCATGGAGAATGTATGGAGTGGTCAGGAATTGCAGGAGCCACTGCTGAGATGTGACATGGGGCAGGGCATGATGCCCTGATAGGAAGAAGTGCCTTTGCAAGATGGACCATGGTTTGCATGGAGACATGAAGACATTTTGTATATACCAGGACTGTGCAAGGACTACCATGGAGTGCACTGTTTTCCTGGAAGTTTTCCCTGGCTACTCTGTCCAGCTGGAGGAGCAGAATTGGAAAACCTGGAGACTGTCAGTCTCTGGTTATATTGAACTTGAACTGCACAAGTTTGATGATTAATGACAGTGGTTAAGTTTGCATTCTTCTAGTCTCTCCTTGCTATATCTTATATCAGTAAAAATGTTTACTATGAGTCTTTATATGTTGAAAGTATTTAACTTGACTTTATAGAACTCACTATCTTAAGTTGGTTAAGATCATAGGGACCTTTGAAATTGGAATGGATGGAATTTACAGTGTGTGATGATTTTAATTCTATTGGGGACCATGGGCAGAATGTGGTAGCTTGAATATATGGCCTGCAATATATTAAGTGTTTTGTTAGTTTTTAGTTTGCATCTGTATCCACCTGGCTGGTGGCAATGTCACTGGGCAGATCTGAAGTGTGGTGGTGGGTTTGAGATTTCAATCTAAAGATATGCAAAGTGTGCCTAACTGTAGTTCTTGATGTGTGCTGTGCCATGTGGCTTTTGGCTTGTGGCTTTGCTCACTGTGTTTGGTCCTGTGAAGGCAGGCCAGCTTCTTCTGCCATTATGGAACTTCCCCTGGATCTGTAAGCTTCAATAAATATCCCTTCCTCCATAACTGTGCTTTGTTTGGAAGTTCATCTTAGTGAACTGAAGCTGTCGCCTACAAGTAGATAATGAATATGTGGTACATTTACCCTTTACACAATGGAGTTCTACTCAGCAGTAAAGCAAAATGAAATCATGAAATTTGCAGGGAAATGGATAGATCTGGAAAGGATTATAGTAAGTGAGATAACCCAGGCCCAGAAAGCCAAATGTTGCATGTTCTCTCTCCTATGTTGATCCTAGCTACAGACATTTAGACTTCTGTGTAAGCTGGAACCAAAACTCAGTATCAGTGGTCAATAAGCCAAAAAAAGGCTATAAGGGAAAGAGGAGAGGGAAAGAGCTATGGGGGTTGTATTGTACATATGTAAGTATAAGAACAGAATATAGGGAGTGGAATGGCCTAAGCTAGGCCAGGGAAAGAGATTGATTAAAAGAATGCTGGGGGTGGGAAAATCAAAATTCAAGATAATCTGAATAAAACATATGAAAGCCTAATTTTTTAGAAAATGCCACATCCAGCAGCCATAGAGTGGTACTAGAAAATTTTCATTGCCAGGGATGGTCAGGGAGGTTCCTGTTGCCTCCAAAACATTACAGGCTATTGCCAGTGCTCTTGGGTTCTCACCAGAAACAGATGGGAAGTCCTTATTGCTGAAGAGTTCACATGCCTGGGCAGCAAGGTCACTGAGAAATCAAGCTGGGGCTGAACTGAAAACCTTGTCCTTATAGACCAGCCAATTGAAAGCCAAAAACCTTCACTGCATGCAGCCCTATGGGAGACAGAAGTCATGAGTGGTGAAAATAGTCTCAAGTTTGGCCAGACAAGCCACATGACCAAACGGGTGCAATAGTGGCATGTCATCTCTGGAAGAAAACTTCTGCTCTCTAATTGGACTGGAGGTCCACTCTATGGGAGGGAATACATGCCTGGTACTGAAAAGACTAATCAAAAACCTATGGCAGGGGTGGTCATAAGCCTTAGGGATGTAAAGCCTACTTTTGTCTGGCTAAATCCATACATTATGCTCACCAAACTGCCATGTAAGCACTACACTAAATGTTCATATCCATATATTAATGAGACTCTCACTTTTGGTTAGGGAAGCTTCTCTTTTCAGATGGTGGTGACCACTGGGACGACTCAAAAGGAAACATAGTGCTGAGTAGTGACAGAGAACTCCCAGCACTGAAACATCTCTATCACACCCTTCAAGGCTCAGGGTCCATTGTGGAAGAGGTAGCAGAAGGAATATAAGAGCCAAAGGAAAGGTACAATTCCTTTCAATGCAATTGTCCAGACAGAAATTGGGCTCAATAGCCACGTCCTCACTGTGCCTAGCAATACCTTCACAAGACACTCATAATAGGTGAAAAAGATGATGACATCACATTAAAGGAGAGACTAATGGAGAGAGGGAGGGGATATGATGGAGAGTGGCATTGTGAAGGGGAACGTGGGGGAGGGGAGGGAATTATCATGGTTTATTGTCTGTAAGTATAGAAGTTGTCAATAAAAAATTATACATAAAAAACTGTCATCCATCCTATGTACATATAGTATTTTTTGTAACATTTGTCCTCAGAAATTTAATATTGGTACAAGCATGTAATTTTTCTCGTCTGTTCTCTTCTATATTACCAGCCCCAGAATATAGCATAACATAGAATAAATGTTCAAGGAAAGGAAACATTATTGGTTAGATAGAGTCTCATTGAACTGAAGAAATGGAGGGAAAATAGATTTTTGTGTGTGTGTTTCACAATGTAATACAAATAGTACACCAAATAGTAAGAAATCAAATCTTGGTCAATTTTAAAACAACAACATAAAGAACAAAACAGGAATGATTCCTGCTGTTGCTGGCCATATTCTCACCCCCTCCAAACCACAGCTTTCTCACATGATATTCTGCTTTCCCAATTTAACTGCAACATATCCTTTGAGCTTCGTCTCACAATGAATCACTTCTGACTGAGCCCTATGTAAACCTCAGCTCTGTTGTTCCGGCTTCTCTCTCCAAAGCGTTGCCCTTGCTCAACTCTGATTTGCCTCGCACTTCACCTTTTGCCCAAGTGCTTTCCTTTCCCACTTCTGGCTAAAAAAACTTTCCTTGTGCTCTGACTTAGGTCAAATGTCACTTATGTGATGAAATCAGCTCCAGTCATCTCAGAAAAAAATTAATCTCCTTTCCTCTTAGGAACTGCTGAAGCACTTTCTTTTTACTTATTAACTTTGGGCAGTTTACATAGTCTGCCTTGTAAAAATGTTCCAACTCTCGTCCCTTATGAGAAACTTTTCCCCCTGAGCACAGTAGTTTCCTTGGAATAACCTTTGCATGCTTTCTTTAGATATTAATACTGTCACTCATGTAGTTAGTTTTCAGTCACGCAATGCAGAAATTCTATTAAACATTCTGTCATATCCAGTTACCCCCCAAATGAAAAATTCTAATGATTTTAATTTTACTGTTATCTTTTTAACCTATAAAGCTATAATAAGCTAATTTTTCATTACCTCACTTATGCATTACTGTAAAGATCCCTGACAGAATCAATAGTGTACATATACAGTGTGTTTTAAAATTACTATACATGACAACCATATAGTAATAGAAAATGTGGTGCTGTAGCTTGGTGGTAGAGTTCATACTTAGCAAGAGACTTTGGGTTCCATTCTCAGTAGTTCAATACATTTAGAAATAAAAGCAAGAAAACAACTCTTAAGATAAATATACTCATGATGATAATACATAGAGATGGAGACAAATGTGGAGAAATGAACATGCTTGTCTAGGAAGATAGATCTCATAATTACACATATGAAAGTTGGGTTTTTCTGTTCTTTAAATTCTTTGATTTTTCTCCCATGGTAAACTTCACAGATTCTCAGTTTCTGTTGCACATATTTATTTTTCTATCTTTAAGAGGCTTCCAAGTGTATTTTCATAATAGAGTTCAACTACAGATGGCAGTGAGAGAAACAGAAATGACAGAGATAATGCAACCATAAAACAATTCCCAACTCAGCAGCAGCAAGTGCTCACCTGTCAATAATTACTTGAAAGGACTTAAATTATCCAATTAAAAGACAATGTGGGGGCTGAGGAATGGCTTAGCACCTCGGTTCTATTCCCCAGCCCCATGTAAGCCAGATGCACAAGAGGGCATATGCATCTGGAGTTCATTGGCAGTGGCTAGAGACCCTGGCATACCCATTCTCTCTATCTGCCTCTTTCTCTCTCTCATAAATATATAAATAAATAAATAAATAAATAAATAAATAAATAAATAAACAAACAAACAAACAAACAAACAATGTGGGTTGGAGAGATGGCTTAGCGATTTAAGCACTTGCCTGTGAAGCCTAAGGACCCAGGTTGAATTACCCAGTACCAACATAAGCCAGATATACAAGATGGCACATGAGTCTGGAGTTTGTTTGCACTGGCTAGAGACCTGGCACTCCCATTCTCTCTCTTTCTTTGTGTGTGTGTGTGTCTCTCTCTCTCACATACTCTCTCTCTCAAGGACATAAATAAATATTTTAAAAGACATAATGAAGTAAAATAGACAAAAAAGCACAGTGCCTATAAGATATTATCAACAAGCTGTTTGACAGAATATGTAGAATTAAAGTGAGTCAGTGGAAAAGGTGCTTTGTGATAGGAAAACTGAAAAAGGGAGTAGTTGTCTCTATGTCAGATTCAATTCACTTTAAAGCAATAAATAAAATAGACAATGCCAGTAATCAATCATGAAAAATGCAACTAATCAAGAATATATAGTGCAAATATATATACTTGAATGCATATATTTGAATATATATGTATACTTGAATATATATATATATACTTGATATATATATATATATATATATATATATATATATATATATATAGAGAGAGAGAGAGAGAGAGAGAGAGAGAGAGAGATTGGAGTACCCAAATATATATAAAACAAATATCAATATATCTGAGCCATAACATACATAATAATGATGGGTGAATTTAGTACTCCACTATTTTCAATAAACACATCATCCACATCAAAAAAGACACATCAAATTTACACACCTAAGACAAATGTTCTTTAATAAAATATATAGAACATTCTACTGAACAGCTACAGAGACACAGTTTTTTCCAAGCCTCTGTAACTTTGTCCAGAAGGATCACATGCTATGTCATAAAACAAATCTAAGAATGAATCATTTCAAATGATTTTTGTTATTGCTTCAATGACACCAAAATAGAAGCCAGCAAAGAAAGAAATTTCAGAAACATCATACATAATGGAACTGAAACAAATTCCTAAAACATCTATGGATAGTGAAGGTTTTAAAAGAAATGTTTAGAAATTCTTATGACAAATGAAGATGAAAACACACTTATAAATCCTATAGGTAAAGCAAAAACAGCTCTAAGTATGAAGTTTATTCAACAAATTCCTATATTGAAAAGGAGGTGTATCTAACCTTTCAGAGTGAGGACAACTAAATCAAAATGGGAAGAATGCAAGAAATAAGACACAAGTTGAAATAAAATAGAGATTAATATACAATTTTACAAAGTATAATATACAAATTGTAATATTATATTTTATTAAAATACCAGTTACTACCCCTTTCTCCATTTTCTGATATTAGAAGGCTGTGGTATTGGATAAAGGTACACAGAAACAAATAGAATTCAGTTGCACAAAGGATGAAAAAGAAGTCGGAGGCCTGTGCAGACAGTTGAAGTCTGAAATAATTTCAAGACCAAATGTAGAGAATTGGTGATCTGGAATGTGAGTTTTGATGAAGTTTGTAAACATTCCAGTAAGGAAGTAAGCAAAGATTGCAGGTCTGATGACTAATGGTGATATTTCATTTAGTCATTTAAAAATTATTGAGTAATTCACTAATTACCTATGCAAGAAAAATCATACTCCTTCTGAAAATTAAGTTATAATAACATAAACAATTGTAATTTAAGACTAGAATCAGCACTTACCTCAGAGAAGTGTAAGGAGTTAATCACAGTGAAATAAATTCTCTGTCTTGGAAGCCAGATGGCTACAAGTTGAAGAGGAACAATGACCAAAAGAATGAAGTGAAAATGTTTTATTCTGCACTTTGTGTTAAGAAAAAGGGTGAAATATGCAGGATACTGGGAATTGTTGAGAGCAGATGCAAAAATCATATTAAGGAAAATAGAAGTAACTGTGGGTACTATGATGATAAATGACTCTGTATCATTTATAAGGTATCTCTTGATAACATCTGTATTCAAATTGGTGGACTGAGCAAGGCAGAGTCCAGTTCTAACACAGGCGATATCATCCAAACTCTTGATTACTTCTACTGGGACATTGTTATTCTATAGCTCATAGTATTTTCAGTCTGTACCCCCAGTCTTCCTGGGTCTTCACAAAGTTATGTATCCTGAATATCTTCTAACAAATGCATATGTGTGTTCTAATAAACGTACTCATGATCTTCTCTTGTAACAGTCTAATCATCAGGGAGGTTAAAGTGGAAAATTGTAATTGTTTTCAAAACAATTTCATGATTACCTGGAGGGCTTACAAAGCAGAGCACTGGGTTTATTCCAGGAGTTCTGATTTAGTAAGACTGTGGTAAGACCCAAGAACTGTCTTTCTAACAAGCTCCCGGGTGATTCTGAGACTGCTGGTTAGCAGATGACAGCTTAAGAACAGCTCCCGTAAATAATGGGACGTTTTATGAATAATCAGGATGGTGGAGACGTTAATAATCTCAGAGTCCTGTTCTCGCTCTTGACTGGTATTTACTCAGAGATGAGACCCTGAGCTAAGCTGAGAAATTCTGATCTTTGTTTAGTTATTTAGAAAACCAAACATAAATCGTCAACAGACCATGCTCCCCCTTTGGAAAAGTCACTGTGTCTCATTCTCACAGAGGTTCCACACATATTGCTAAATGTCACCTGTAGTACTAGAGAGCAAACTTGTAACTAGTATTAATATAACTGATGTTTTACTATTTTCTTCCCCATCAACAAAATCAGCTTTGTTTAGTCTCAGTAAATGAGTTCATTGCACAACCATCTATGCCCAAGAGAAACCACTTGCTCTCTCCAGGACACCTTGGTGATCTCAAGCAGGTTTTATCACAGCCTCCTCTATTTGTGACCTCATAATCACACAATCGCAGTGTACTCATTCCTGTTTGCCCATTACGTATAACTATAAACAGATTCTTCTATCCTCTGAGTCAAAGCTGAAATGCCATTTCATTGGATGACATCTGACAGCCTTTAGATTAGGCCTGAATTCCGTTCTCCTAAGGGCACATTTTATACTGATTTTCCTGAGATTACGAGAGAAGATATATTTGTGCATTTGTATGTCTGTAAGAACACACATACAGATCATCTGTGAAATATCTCATCTGTCAACAAGCAACCATCCAGGACAAGAATTATAGTATTATAGAAATTTCCTCCAATGTCATCCCAAAGACTTATCTTTCAATAAGAACTTTTGGCCAATCCTTTGAGTTTGGAAAGAATTATTTTACATGGGAGTGACATTTTTTTGTTATTATTTATTTGTATGTGTGTAGGGACAAGGGACATACCAAGATTTCTTGTCACTGTAAACAAATGTGATATTCATTCACCACTTATTATATCTGGCTTTACTGGGAGCTGGGGAATCAAACCATTGAACCAAGTTCTTTATGGTGCTTCAGATCCATATTCTCTGCATCTGGTTTTCAGTAGGAGTCAGTCTTATGGCATCTTCAGTGAGTCTACTTGAATGATGGGAAATTTGAAGACAGGCCCATTGAATATAACAAGAAATCTGAATCAAGTTCTTAGAGTTGAGAAGTCTAGTATTTAAAATGCCTATAAAATTCGAGAAAGGATATATCATATAGAATATGCATATGCAAACAAAATTTTCAACATTGAGTATTTTTTTCTTTTAGTACTGCATTTTTGGGAAAGTGACTTTTTTTCTAATTTTCTGACAAATATTTCTGTTCTTATTCGATAATTCCCCATCATTTTATGTGGATAAAATATTTTATTCAAATGTGATTCTGTAATGCCTCTTTTCCATCAAACTTATAATACAACCAATCCCAGGACCACCCCACAACTTCCTCAATCACATGCAATGAGTTATGCAAATTCACATATATGATGCTTATATATATATATATATATATATATATATATATATGAGAGAGTGATAACTAAATCATTTGTGTAGTTTAATTACCCTTGGAAAGCATAAAATGATGCTGTTTGTGAAAATAATAAATGGATATATTCAGATCTATTTCAACTTTGGGACTTTTTAGTACACTTTTTTTTATTAATCACCTACATGAATTATGTAGTTGTCTCCAATTTTACTTAGAATTGTTTGATTATACTGTAGTTTTTGACAGAAGAAAAAAGATCACAATCATAGGGAAGTAGATTCTCATAATTCCCAAATAATTTGCTTTATAATATTCCAAATCTCAACATTTTCCATTCTGATTTCTATGAATGTACCCAATAAAGCATAACAGAAGAGAATTCTGACTTACTGAGGCCTCTTATTGTTGTCTGACCTTGACCTAGTCCTGTGTGATTAGAGGTCCTGAAAAGGCATTTTTTTCTCTCTAGGTCTAATAGTTTAAAAAAAGGTATTTATGATTTTCATTTAAAAAATATTTATCAAATGTCAGGACACACTGTTGAACATTTTTGGCAGATGCCTAATGCTAAGGTTCTACCATCTTGGATTAACTGTTATATGCTAAAACTATTGTTTATTTGACATATATATGTGTGTGTTTGTGTGCATGTGTGTGTGTGTGTGTGTGTGTGTGTATACATTTAGTGACTTTTTGAGAGTTGTCTTCTCTATATCATCATTATGGAACTATTTGGTAAATTAACAGAAGAGACAGAAGTAGTGTTTCATTAGAGAAGTGTAGATGAGAGTACCTGTTTTTAGTTTGTCGTTGTTTGCCAGCGCAATCCACATGGTTCTGAAGAGCATAGCACAATGTATATATAAAGGTTCTTAAATTCAATGATTCATTCATTGCTTTTGCACCAAACATAATGAA
This sequence comes from Orientallactaga sibirica, assembly GCA_036365145.1. Classification (NCBI taxonomy): domain Eukaryota; kingdom Metazoa; phylum Chordata; class Mammalia; order Rodentia; family Dipodidae; genus Orientallactaga; species Orientallactaga sibirica. The sequence goes on from JAEOAD010000024.1 coordinate 29,607,226, forward strand.
ACTTAATTTGCTATTCATTTAAGCTCATTCTCAAGGGTAATCCCGGGACACCTTTTCATGGAAATCCTTGAAAAAGACACTCAACTGGTTCTGTAGTAACAAGCAATGTGAACAATTACTATATTTACAAATTGACCCCATAAAATAACAGGCAAAGTGCAGAAATGTGGATAAAGAATTAATTTTGCTCTAATAAAATATCTACCATTTATATTTTGACTATTATGAACCAAGCATGGCTGATCAGTTCATAACCATTCTTCCGAATTTTCATACCCTGCTGCAAAGTAACTAAGATGTTACATGACTGGTCCTCCCAAGATTATGCACATGCAAGAAAATAGGACTCATATTTTGTGACCTGTCCTTCCTCCATGCCTCTCTGTCTGAGGTTGCAATGTGGGTGTCCATGAGAAGACACTCTGAGTGAGGTCAGGAAGAATGTCATTGTTTATTTGAACATTTTACTATATACTGAAAAGAATTCATGCTGTTAAAATGAGTTTCCCCATGACAGAAATATTAAAGTAGTGCTTAACAATCTCTAAAATCAAATAATGCCATTATAATCACTGTGTGCATAAAACAAAATACTCCAGAAAGATATCAAACTTGTCTGTCCCAAACTATTTTTGAAGGAATAGATTGATTTGGACTAAAATGTTACAGGAGTAAAAGACTTTTTAAAAAAATATTGACTCCTAATCTCTACTTCTTTCTAGTTCTATTATATCGTGCTTCTCTGAGTACAAAGAGATACTTTCAGTACACAGCGCTTTTCAGTCCACAATTTCCTTAAAATTGTGGTTGATAAGTATCTTCAAACAGGCATATTGCTATGTATGTCAAGAGAACTGTTATTCAATGTAAGTGGTTTGTATGAATTTGTGCCTCTGTACCTAAGTGTGGTACATTTGTGGACATAATAATCTCAGAGTGGTTTAACAACAGTAAAAGACCATTGTTGCTGCAGGTTGTTCTACCCCCAGCTGTGTGCTTATTATTTCCTATTTTTTGATGACAATGATCTCTAATCAGGTTTATTGAAATTGGTAATATAAAGGTTAAGTACATATACACAATTATGAAGGACATTTGCATTACCCAGGATTTTTGCTTTATTGTGAAATAAAACAGTAACATAAATATTATATTATATTATATTATATTATATTATATTATATTTTATATTATATATATTATATACCATCATGGAAATCTATAAGAAAATATCACTCTCAAATAAAATTACTAGCCTCATTTTTAAGTGATCATTGTTTTGATTTTATACAATTGAATTTTCTTTCTCAAAGAAGTGATTTATTGTTTTAAATTTTCATGATAATATGCCATCAATACAAATAAAGTATCACATTTTATTTTATTTTTAAAATGGAATCTCACTTGGTAATCCAGCTGTCCAAGAGCTCATTATGTAGCTCAGAATGGCCTCATACTTATAATTTTCCTGCCTGAACTAATTGAGTGCCAAGATTACAGGTGTGCATCACCATGCCTGAAAAGATACCACATTTGAAACATGTAAATTAATATTAAATGAAATAATCTTAAGCTTTCATGAAAAAATCATTTGCGGAATACATTATCAACTTTATGAAAAGTAAGAAATCTTGAAATGACATTGTCACTTATCTGTGTCAGTGGGGGGCACACCAGGACCCACTTTTACTCCAAATAAATGCCAGACGCTTAGACTTTCTGCTTCTGGTTTATGTGGATGGCTGGAAAATTGAAGGGAGCCATCAGGCTTTGCAAGCAAACATCTTTAATCATTGAGCAACCTTCTCATCCCCTTGCTTTTGTGTACCTGAATGTTCATTTTACAGGTTATTTAGTAAGAAATAGAAGAAAGTCAGTAGACAAATAAACTCATTATCAGTAAATCTATCAATCTGTAGAATACAGAAATTTAGTCAGAAGGAACTTCTTTGAATTCAACAGTTGATTTAATCCTGCTTTCTTAAGATCTTCATTTTGTGATAAATAACAAACATGCTGCAATAGCAACTGTATAATTGGTAAACTTTCCTTATGTTGATTTCTATTTTATATGCATTTAACAGCTGAAATGATGTGCAGAATGTTGACTGGTTCACGGAATCCACAGTTGGTAGGATGGGCACACATTCAATACACTATCATATGCATTCCTGCATTCCAATTACTCCAAGATAAGTGAATAAAAAGTAAAATCCTATGAGACATTGTCATACAGAATAATCTGGAATATAATACCAAGGATTAAGAATATACTTCCATAATTACAAGATTAAATATAAGATCAGGAAGATAAGTAGAAGGTTTTAAGCCTGGAAGGGGTGATGATAAATGGTTTGTGTCAGAGAGATAGAAATGAGCTATGTTCTGAGAACTTAAAGTGCTCATGTTAAGAAAGAAATGGAGATTGGTATAGTAACAGAGTTTTAAAGTTTGAATTAGATAAAGTTGACCAGACAAGCAGGAATGTATATGAGGGTCTTTATCTGCCACTTACAGAGTGGGAAGTTAAACCCAATGAAAAGTTAAAGAATCTTAAGGCGAGAACACGTTCTACATTGCAGGGTACTACTTAAGCATATCTATAAGTGATTGGACATAGGCGGGACTCTGTTATGAAACATAACTCCAATAATGAAGCTATCAATGGATGGAGAAACCATGAAAGTCTAGATGGGCAGGAAAAGAGAAAGAATGGAATCATCTTTTTTTTTTTTTTCCAATTTCAACAGACTATATGAAAATTGTTCAGTTTAATATGCCAAATACACATGCTGCTGTATAACAATTTCCTCCCAATTGAAACATTCCATGCTGGGGTGGGGGTTTGGAGTTGGAGGGTAAATGAAACAAGAAGCTCAAGAGACTCAGGAAGTCAAGTCTGAAAAAGAAAGCAGTGCAACACCCCACCCTAAGTAATATACAGAAAAAAACAACTGCCTAGGAAGAGACTCTCAGACCAGGGGAGCTGCCTGCAAGATGTGCAATGAGCTCCAGAGATCAGCCTTCATTAGTGCCACCTATGCTGCGATCAACTTTTTGGTGATGCAGCTACATTTGAGGTACCCATGGTCCTGTAAGCAACCCCTCAACCTGCTCTGTAAGTAACCCCAATAAACTCATTGGTTCACCAGAAATGGTTTTGGTATACCCATATTTTGGTTTGTTGTTTGTGCTCTATCTGAGGGGAATTGATGTGGGTTTCCATCACCCTAGTGAAAAAGTTTCCTATGCCACGTGCAGTTGTGCATAGTACTCAAAAATGACATCTCAGCTGAAATGATGAAATCAGAATTTCTTGACATTTAGAAGATTTTGTTTTATTTTACTATAAACATATGTGATTCTACACATGGATAACACAGCCTGAAAATCAGCATCTAGGACAAAAACCCCAAAGTAAGTTTAATGCCCAAGTTTCAATAGAAATGGATAAGGCATGAAGAGTAATGAAGAAAGAAAGATCCCAGAGGAATAAGTACTGAACACTAACCCATAAATCAAACAGTTCCATGATAGAACAATCAACAGAATCCAGGTGCAATTAGTGCAGTTGATGCCATTAAAGAATACACCAAGATTTCATTGACATGTATATAATGACTTGATTGGCATAGAAATGGATAGGGTTGTTGGAGTATATAGGAAAGTAAATGAATAAAATATGAAAACAGAACAGATCATAGACTCTGGAAGAGATTTTTATGAAAATTAATGAACTAGGGCTGGAGAGATGGCTCAGTGGTTAAGCCAATTGCCCATAAAGCCTCATGACCTGAGTTCAGTTCAAGAGTACCCATGTAAAGCCAGATGCACAAAGTAGTGCATGCATCTGGAGTTTGTTTGCATCTGACTCACCACCACTCCCCCACCTCAAGGTGACACAAACCTTTAATCCCAGCACTGGGGCAGAAGTAGGAGGATAACTGTGAGATTAAGGCCAGCATGAAACTACATAGTGAATTCCAGGTTAACCTGGGCTAGAGCAAGTTCCTACCTTAAAAACCAACCAACGAACCAAACAACAAACAAACAAGAGTTACTATGTTTAAGTGATACTTTTGGAATGTTGCACCAAAGAGAATTGCACTATTCAGCTTCTGCTTGCTGGAAAAAATACCTGACCAAAATCAGTTTAAGGGTCTATTTCAGGGACAGTTCCAGGGAAGACACTGTGACAGGAGCTGGAGGTAGCTGTCACATTCATCACTACAGCAAGGAAGCAGAGAACCACAAGTGCCGCTGCTCAGCCAGCTCGCTATCTTTTTTTTTTTTTTTTTTAAAATTTTATTTATTTTTGGAGAGAGACACAGAGAGAAACAGATAGAGAGGGAGAGAAAGACACATAGAGATGGGCACGCCAGCAGCCTCTCAGCTGCTGTGAACAAAATCCAGATGTGTGCGCCCCCTTGTGGGCAAGTGCGGCATTGTGCCCTTGCGTCACTTTGCATCTGGCTAAACGTGGGACCTGGAGTTTGGAACTGCTGGAGATTGGAACCAGTGTTCTTAGGCTTAGCAGGCAGGAGCCTTAACCACTAAGCCATCTCTCCAGCCCTCGCTATCTTTCATATGGTCCAGGCCCCCAGATCATGGACTGGTGCTGCCCACAAGTAACCAATCAAGATAATCTCTTCCAGTTACACACAGAGGCTAACCTCATTGGCATGATCCCTCACAGGTGACTCTAGGTGCTGTCAAGCCAACAATCAATATAAACCATCACTTTAATGAAGGCAGAGCTACCAATTTAACATTTCAGAATTTACAAAGAATGCATGTTTCCCTATAAAAACATGATCATGTTCTTCAGTGTGGCTGAGCCATTAACAAGAGTGGGTGTGGTAAAAAACAGAGATAAGGCTTACCAGGTAGAAATATGAGAAGACAATGAAACAAATTTATGCAAGAACACTCAAAATTTTAAAATTTCACAAATGCCTTCCTGGCTACAAGCAAGGGGACTGATTTGAGTTGGCAAATCTGGAAATAAATAAATAAATAAACAAACAAACAAACAAACTAAGATTTTTTTTTTTTTTCTTTCCATGAAGTTTACAGGCCTAGGGAGCTAGCTCAGAAAATAGAGTGCTTAACTCACAAGCATAAGAACTTGAGTTCAATCCCTGGAAGCCATGTAAAAATCCCACAGGTACGGGCATATATAGTGGTCCACACTTTAATCCCAGCTCTAGGGAAGCATAGATACAGGTGGATCACTAGGTCTTGCTGGTCAGTTAGTCTAGCTTATTTGATGAGCTCCAGACGTATTAGTGACCCTGGCTCAGAACAAGCAAACAATCCCCCTGTGAATGGCATGGTTGTACTCTGGCCTTCACATACACACACAGGTGCACCCATGCACACAAAACACTATTGTTGTTCTTTGTGCTCTCTCACCTCCAGCAATTCCACTCCTGGAGCACACACATACACTTATTTCCTGCATCAGGTTGGGCTATGACAAAGCACTGAGGGACTTGGTGTGGATGGTAGTCTTTCTCTTTTTTTATTTGAGATAGAGACAGAGTATGGGCATGCCAGTAGCCTCTCAGCAGCTGCAAAAGAACTCCAGATGTGTGCACCTCCTTTTGGGCAAGTGTGGCATTGCGCCCTTGCATCACTTTTTGCATCTGACTAAATGTGGGACCTGGAGATTGGAACCGGCATTCTTAGGCTTGGCAAGCAGGCACCTTAACAGCCAAGCCATCTCTCCAGCCAAACGATGGTCTTTCTGAAGTCTGTTTCGTCATGTTGCTATGGAGCCAGACGGTGGTGTCTGCCAGAATGTTGCAAGATCTTTCTTTTACTGAAGTTCTCTAATAGGCTGTCTACTTTCTCTGTGTGAGACTGAGGTTGGCCATGGGCGTAGATGGACACATGTACAAAGATAACTTACATCACTTTATCTTCCGGGATTAGATAAGGTTGTGGTCTCAAGAAACAGGAAGACCCTCCTAATCACTTGTTATTTCTTTTGAATGCTATGTAGTCTAAGTAAATTGTAAGCAAGTAGTAAATAATCCATGATTTCTTAGGAAAAGACCCAATGAAGCAATACACATGTGAATTAAAGGGAATTTGAGTTTCCACACCTTTGGTTTAAGACACCAAAAAGTTCAGAAGTGTCCCATTTACTTCAGACTTTCCAAAAGTGGTGCATGGAACACCTGTCTTAACATCAAGGCACATAAAATTTCTAGGCATTCAGGTTATTTTTATACTTCCATGGAAATTTGTATGTCTCTTATGCCCTTTTCTTTTTGGTTTCTAAAAGTATGTTTTAAGCAGTTTACATTGCCTCACAGGATAATTATATAAAACTATTGACTATCTGGAAAAATCTTATCTTATTATGTATGAATTCTGCCCATTACCTAAAGAAACCCACTCAAAACATGAAAATTATCTTTTCAGAAGACAATTTTGGTGTTCTGATGATGCCATGTTATTACAATTTGTGACAAGACACTAACCAGGAAAAAAAAAAAAGACAGTTCAGAGATTACTTTGGATATGAAAACGTAACTCTCACCTGTCGAACCAAATAAACACAGGATATCACAGATGCTCAGCTGGTAGGCTTCTAGGAAGCTCAGTTTGTCCTTCTGAATGTTCTGATACCAACAACATACAAGCATCCAGGCAAATCCAGACTACAAATGAATCCATTTTCAGCAATTATTTTCCCAGAATGCTTCAGAAAAGACTCTTGTCTGTAGCAGTCACTTCTAAAGCATTTTCCAGCTTTCTGTATTATATTTAGGTGAAAACTGCCCCTAAAAAGTTCTAGAGAAAGGCATGATATTCCAATTCACAAAGAAAGAAAGGCATCTCCTTATTTTTCATCTGGTAGTACTTCCCACAGTAGGTCATACCAGGAAATCACAATTGTAGCCATGGTGCAGCCTTTAGTCGATAAAGATCAGGTTGTGAGTAGGGTTTCACAGAGCTCAGCCTGTGTACTGTGGAGGTCAGGGCTAGCCTAAGCTCATTGTCTTCAGGGTATCTCCTGCGACCCATGTGGTATATTGCTGTCCAGGAACCACAGAAGTCAAGGTATGGACTGAAGTTCAGGCTGCAGCCCAGGTTCCTTGGAGCTCAGTCTATGGCAGGGCACGTCAGCATTAAGAATGTTGATGGAAACCAAGAAAGAGTAACACCCACCAGTTTAATATAGGGTCTCAGCACCTTATAGGTGAAGGTGTGTGGAGAGACTTGCAGAAGTCCAAGTTAAGCCAGGGATCTACACAGGTCAGGACTATCTTCTGCCTCAACACAATGACTAACACACAGTCCTGGCCGGTTAGGGTTCTTGCTGGGGCACACGCTGTGTGGTGGTGAATATGATAGCCTGGCTCCACTGTGTTTTGTATGAGCCCCACCTGCAATGAGGTTAGGACAAGGCCAGGACTTTTTTTTTTTTTTTTTTTTTTTTGGTTTTGCAAGGTAGGGTCTCACTCTGGTCCAGGCTGACCTGGAATTAACTATGTAGTCTCAGGGTGGCCTCGAACTCTCGGCGATCCTCCTACCTCTGCCTCCAGCACGGCGATCCTCCTACCTCTGCCTCCTGAGTGCTGGGATTAAAGGCGTGCACCACCACGCCCGGCAAGGCCAGGACTTTTAAAAGGACAGGATGAGGGCTGGAGAGATAGCTTAGTGGTTAAGGCGTTTGCCTGCGATGACTAAGGACCCCGGTTCAATTCTCCAGGTCCCACATAAGCCAGATGCACAAAGGATTGCATGCATCTGGAGTCTGCTTGCAGTGGCTAGAGGCCCTGGTGCACCCATTGTCACTTTCCCTCTCTCTTTCCCTCTCTCTGTCTCTAATAAATAAATTAAATAAATAAATAAATCTTTTTTTTTTTTTTTAAAAAAGGACAGGATGAATCCAGGGCTTTCTTTTGCTCAGGATGTGGCCTTGCTCTCCAGGGGAAAGGAATAAGTCAGAGGAATTGGGACAGAGTTCAGGGAGACGACCAGGTTCTGTACAAATCATGATGTGTCTTCTGCTCCAGAGAGGTCAGTGTCGGTCTCTGGATACTTTTCCACACCATGTGGCCTACACTCTGTTTATTGCAGCTGATTGGCCTGTCTTTGGGAAGTTCAGCCTGTTGCCTATGCTAATATATTTTTCTAGGTGAGGCCAGGCCTCCATGAAAGTGATCATGGTGCCCTATCTTCATAGTGTTCTATCCTTCTACCCTACACTAGGCTCCCTGAAGTCTGGGCTCTGGCCTGGTCAGGGTCCGTCCCAGGCTCCATTGAGTCAGGGTGCAGCATGGACTCTGTATACACCATGGAAAACCCAGGCCCAGAAATATTCATAGTTGAGGCCCAGGCTCCTCAGTTGTCAGTATTTTTCCTGGGCTCCCTAGTGGTCATGGGATGGTTGTCATTTCTTTTTATCACAGTGTGTCCTGGGCTTTATAGTATTAGGTGTTTTCCAGGGTTCTGTCGTGTTCAAAACTTTGTCAGTCTGCTTTCGATTTCAGGATGTATCTCCTGCTAGTTAAGTTTCTTGATATGGCACCGAGTACATAGATGTATAAGTAAGCTTAGACTGTGTTTAGCATTAACCCTGACCTCTACCAAGCTCAGGGTATGTCTAGTGCTTCTCCATCACAGGATAGGCCCTGGCAAGAGTATGAAGGATGGGGACCTTCAGATGACTATGTGAGGCCTCAGCTCTCTATGGGTCATGATTTCACCTCCAGCTCCATAAATGTCTTGGTCTGTTCTGGTCTTCATCATCATGCTTTTGGTCAAGGACCCTGCTCCATGCATGTCCAGATGAGGCCTGAGCTCTAAAGAGTATGGCCTAGGTTCATCAGTTATCAGGGTACAAGGTCCTTTGTATGTAGAGGCCAGAGCACAGCCAAGGCTCCACAGATGTCGGAGTTCTGCTCTTATTCCTTTAGAAGCAATATGCCTCTCTCTCCACCACTGGGTCGCCTCTACCTGCATTGCTTTCAGGATCAGCAGCCATAAACAAAAAAGGAAAAAAAGAACCAATATGCAGTTTTCTGCCCATATAGTTCATCTCCATAGAGATATTCTCCATACAAATGCATGAGCCAATTATTCTACCACAGGCTTATGGGGCACAAGTAGATGACCTGTGATGGTGACAGTGATTAGTCACTTCTTCAGTTTGTTCAGTCGTAAATGAAGCTTGCAAGTGTTTTGCTTTTTAAACTGAGGTACAGGAAGTGGCTTCCCAGATGTTTCCCTTTGCAAAGATGGCTGTGACCATAATGGAGAGGACACACTAGCAAAAATGAAAAGCTTCCTGTCCAACAAATGAAGTCACCTTCCTCACCAGGGAGCCCATGGTCAAACCACACCTACAGGAAACCTGTTCCTCCTTAAAATATGCCTCACTGGTAACTGGACCCTAAACAGAGAGGAACACCTGATAATTGCATAATCAGGCTCAAAGGCAGCCCTGAGCCATTGGTCTCTTTGAAATTTTCCATCTTTCCTTTGGCCCAGAGTGTGTTTGAGACTTTGCAACCACTAGTCCTAGCAGCTCCTTTCAACCTAGTTAGCAAGGTCAAGGGGCATCTACCTACTTCATTGTAGTACAATAACCACCCCCCACCCCCCGCGCTCCTTGGTACCTTAAGTGAACACCTTTGTTTTCATAGGGTGAGCTAAAGCTTTCCCTTCATGCTCTTAGCATTCATAAACCACTTATACTAAAAGAGTCTGTTTTATGTAGAACCTTACTGAACCTCTCTCTCTCCCTCAAAACTTAACATGCAGTGCTGAAACCCGGGAGCAATTCTGAGGTAGATCACCCTGTGGGCCATCTCCGTCCTCACTGCTGCTTTTCCTGTTACCAACAGCAGCCTTTCTTATCCACTGAAGAGTCTCCTGAGGTTTCTGTCTATTCTCAAAAATCTTAACACTGTCAGGGGCTCCCCGGGGCTTGGGTCTGTTCAACTCTAGGACATGTTTTCTAGGTATTAGTCTGTCAGTGCCGGATACATCTTTGGAGGGGAAACTCAGGTGCCAAGGTGGTCTCCACTTGCTGGGATGGTCATCCAGACTAGAAACAGTTTAGGAGAGAAAGGAATTTATTTCAAGTTTACAGATCCAGGAAGTCCCATCAATGGTAGAAGAAGCTGGCTCCCTTTCACCAATTCAAGCAAAGAGAAACAACCAAACAGGCAGAATACACCAAAAAGTAACAAGAACACACCAACCAAACTTCACATAGCTCTCTTCACACCTTTAGGCCAGAATCAGATCCACCTCAAAACACACCTTAGGGATGGGCTGAAGGACCTGATCCCTGTGACACTTCTAGCCAGAGACCTAGAGAACCAATTTATGAGCTTAAAAGAACCCCTGAGTCTATGGGGGACACGCATTCACATGCAAATCACGACACAGGGAAGTGAGGATGCCTTTCTCACTTACTTCCTTTTCTCCAGAAAACTAACTCATCAGACTTCATAATGGGTACCACTCAGTCTTAGTCATCTGGTCTCAAAATGACAATCAATGACTTGAGAATGGTTCCCTCAATTTTAAAATTCTTAGAAACTTACATAATTTCATATAGTGCAATGGACAGTGGTCTAAGGTACGGAAGGCTGGAGTGGTGGGTAGAGCTTGCAGGGGTAGAAGAGTGGGTATAGAGAGAATTATACAAACATTAAGACATTGTGAGCCATTTCCATGGAAACTTTCATTCCGACTAGCATTCCCTAAGATATAACCACCAATAAAGGGGGAAGAGGGAGCTGGAGAGATGGCTTAGTGATTAAGGCATTTACCTGCAAAGCCAAAGGATCCTGGTTTGATCCTCCAGGACCCATGTAAGCCAGATGCACAAGGGGGCACATGCATCTGGAGTTCATTTGCAGTGGCTGAAGGCCTTGGCACACCCATTTCTCTCTCTCTCTCCTCTCTCTCTTTTTCTCTCTCTCAAATAAATAAATAAATTATATATATATATATATATATATATATATATATATATTAAAGGGGGGGAGAGGGGCAGTCTAGACAGAAGATGGAAAAATTTTAACCTTAAAACCATGGACTCTGGCCAGTAAATCCCAGGTCCAGAATTAAGTTATACCCCAAAGTGAGCCATTGGCCAAAGTGACCCTTGATATAGCCAAAACAATGTAGGCTATTGCCAAATCACTTGGTTACCTGTCAGAGCTAAAAGGTAAGAGCCTAATGGCATCCCGTGAGTTTCTTAGGCTAGTTTTATTGGCAAACATGCACTTCCCCTGGGCTGAAGCTGCTGCTTCTAAAAGACTGATTTTCTAATTTCAATTGTCTTAATATTTTATGGAGAAACCTGATCAGTGACCACTAACTGGAAATTAAAAAAAAAAAAAAAGACTGATTTTCCACTTTGTTTCCGGTGAAATGACATTGAATTGTAAATCACAGCTACCACCTCACTGCTGGGGAGAGCTAGCCTGGCCTTGAGAGCCTCCCAGAGCCCCCAGTGGTGACTCAACGTTAGGCAGAACTGAGATTCATTTCTCCACCACTGGAGACAGTGCGTGGCTTGTGGAGGATTTGGGAGAGTCAAAGTGCATGCGTTTGCATTCAGATGACCTCAGAATCCATAAAGACTAATGCTAGTAGGTATCTGATAATCTAAGCAATAAAACTAATATATGTTAAGGGCTTAGTTCAAGGTAGATGCCCTGCTAAACAGATGTAAGTTAATCTATAATTATGCTTGTTATCATTGTATTTATAAGACCATTTAAATCAGATTGCCTTCCTGCTATGTAGTTGTTAGAATCTTAGAAAACATCCAAGGTAGGAATGGATATTATATCTAGGTTTAGAAATTTTACTGTGTTTTCTTCTTAAATAAGATGAAAAGTCTAATCGGTAAAAATCCTTTTTTGGATAGAGTTTTAAGTAAATTGAATTTTTCCTTCACTGAAAGTAGGTTAAGCGAATACAATTCAGTTCTGAATGTCTTAATGCATTGATCTTGTTTACAGACGATTTACACATGACATACATCAGATTTATTCCAAATAATGCAATAGTTTTATTCTCCTGCAAGTTTCTAAATATAGACATAGTGAAGAAGGGAAGTGCATTAGGAATCTACGGACAGAATTCAATGCTAAATAGTAATTGAAAAAGATGTGTTGCTTGGAAACTGCATAGAGCACTGCTTTGTTTCAAGTGACGGCTAATACAAATCATGCATTAAAACAGTAGAACCATTTTAAAATTTCAACAATGCAATGGATGGTGGTTTTAATAGGCTCTGACACATAACTTAGAATATGCATTTCCATCATGCAGAAGGTGCACCATGATAATCTCTTAGAAACTGAGAGGGGTGAGCTGAGATTGTGATGCATACTTCATGAAACTTCCGGTTATGTATGCAGAAACTGGACTGAGATTAAGGGTAATGAAATATTCCTCCCAAGAATAATCACCCTTTCAAAAAAACAAACAAAAAAAGAACCTGAACTTAATCAATGGTGTCATGCACCATTGAATTTTGTGCATGGAACTTGCTGTGTAATAGCTGTTTGGTGACATTTGTGAGTGGATGCAGTTACTAAACAATGTGAGATGCTAATTTGTTACCTGACAAAGGGAGTAAGTCCTCTCACTCCTACCCAATTTCAAAACGTTATGACTCTGAAAGTTAATGAAAAGGAAGAGATACACACAGAGCAAAATTCCCCATGCAGTGGCAACAACCACTCACCCTTTGTTTGGCTGGTGGAGGAGGAAACACACATGGTCACAGACAAGGCCTTTGAAGGGGAAAAGTGCTCTCACATTCCAAATCATTTTTGTCTCTGGGAGCCTCATTATGAGCAAGCCTTGTCCTATGATTCTAAAAGTTATTCCAAACTGGAAAACAATTGATTTCCACATAAAGCCATTTCTGAGACCAAGTTCTTCTGGAAATCTCTTCTTTGTATGAACTAAAACTTAATCTATTTATTTCTTAGGAAATAACTTTTTCATATATACTTCTAAGTATTAATAATAAGAACATTCTAGCTCATCCAAAAAATTCATTTGTATCAACCATAATTATTGCCAGTTTGATAGAAAAGAAAACATTCTTAAGGCTTACCATATGCTAGCCACCCTATTTATCTTAATTTACATTTTCTCAGATCACAATAAACTGACAAATCAGATGTCAGTAAAACTGATATTTATAATATATTATTTGCCTTTAAATCATATTTTTTTAATTTTATTTATTTGTAAGCAGAGAAAGAGAGAAGAGAGACAGATAGAGAGAGAATGGGCACACCAGGGCCTCCAGCCACTGCAAACAAACTCCAGATGCATGTGCCCCTTGTGCATCTGGCTTACATGGGTCCGGGGGAATTGAACCTTGGTCCTTTGGCTTCGCAGGCAAACACCTTAACCACTACTCCATCTCTTCAGCCCCCATAAATATAATTTTTGAATGGATTTTGCCAAAAGAGATTTTGCTATGCCTTTTCTCTCACTAATAATATGAATAAGTGTATAATAGGTTAAAAGCTTTAATATTTCCTGAGAGCTGATAAAACCCAGATCTTAAATATGATAATACATGAAATTGTAAGCTATATGTATACACACACATCCCAAAGGACTTTTTTAATTAGTGGAAGCAGAGACAGTTTATTAAGAAAGAATACACTTCCAAGGGAGGAAGTGGCCCATAGTTGGGAGGAATTTTAGAAACTCAACAGACCCCTGCTCAGAAAATAGGAACTTTTATAGACAGCTCACATAGTTCAGAGTTTATCATGCTCTTGCATACACAACCTTTCTCTTGTGAGCTCTGTTCCATGTAGGTTTTGATGGAGGGTATTTCTACACGTCATCTCTGCCAACTGATTTCTTTCATGATTTCACTGCCTTTGTAACTGTTAAGGTCTTTTGCACCTCACTCTCCATCTGTCCTACTCTCCAGCCTCATGACTATCTGCCTTGGGGTACTTGCATTTCCATGGAAGAAAAAATCTGTCAAGGACCTAAGGTGCTAGTAGGGAGGAAGTGTGTTGACCATGTGTGACAAGTCATGTCTCCAGGGTCAGACATGCTTCCTCCCAAAAGGCTTTTTTGGTATTTATAGTATATTGGAATAATTCTTTTTTTTAAATTTATTTATATTATTCTGATTTTACATTCATAGTATTGGCTCCATTGTCCTCCTCCCTGTCCTCCCTCTTCCAAAGGGACTCTCCTCAATGGGGAATGTGGGTCATGCCTTGTGGGGGTAGTCAAGAGTTCTGGGGGATTGGCCCCAGTCTCTGTGCATAATGCCCCAACTTGTTACTCTAACATTCTTTCCGCCCCCTCTTCTGCGAATTTCCCTGAGCCACATTGGGGTCATTTTAGTTCTGTTTCAGTGATGAGGTTTTGGAAGCCTCTGTGCCTCTGGATATCTGGCTTAGCTGGAGTTGGATGTTCTCTGTGTTTATCTCCTTCAGCCTTTTTCTGGTATTGTGATCACCATGAACCCTGTACTCTTGCCCTTCCCCTGAATTATTCTATGGTTTTAGCTGGGGCCCTGGTGAGGTGTGATTGGCTGATCCTCCCTTCAGGTTCGTTGTCCGTCTGAAAAAGATAAGCAAATTCTCCAACGGAGAGAGAAGTTAGTACTAGATAGAAGGGATGACCATAGATGTTTTGGAGAGAATTTTATATGCGTAGGCTACCGTCTAGCCCACATTTGGTGGTATCTTGATCTTGGAGACTGAGCCAATTTTATATTCTTGTTAATAGCTTGGACTACCTATTGTTTAGGTTGGAAACGGTATTAGTTACTTTTCTCTGTGCTGTGACCAAAAATTTTACAAGACGAAGGTTGAGGAAGGAAAGGCATTTATGTCAGCTGACAATTTCAGAGGTACAGTCCACCATGATGGCAGGAGGCCAGCTGGTCACACTCCACCCACAGTCAGCAGGCAGATGGTGGGGAGGATGTAGGGCCATGTTATAGAACCCTAAGGCCATCCTCCGTGATCCATTTCCTCCAGCAAGAGTCCCCCTACTAAAGATTCAACAGACTTCCAAAGAAGCTTTCTATTTTCTGTGCAGCTCGATGTAGGCTGCTCTGTCATGCCCTCGGGATGGATTCAAACCTCAGAGACCATGGGGCAAAAGGAATCTTCCCTTCTTTAAGTTGCTTACGTGAGGTATTGTTAACAAGACATAAAGGCCTGTCTAGCACAAAATTCCACCACTGGCTCTAGAATAATTCTTATATAATAATAATGTAATATAATATAATAATAATTCAAGAATAATTCTTGAAAATATCACTGGTAGATTTACTTTTGGCATTGATGTATAGATGAAGAGACAAGAAGGAAGCTTAGAAAAATTTTGTAACGTGATCAAAATCACCTAGGAATTTATATGCAGAATCAAGGTTCAAGCACATATTCCCAAACTCAACATTTCATGTTTTTTCTATTATGGCTTTGCACATGAGTACATCCAATCCATGTCAAATCAACCCATTTCTACCTCAGTGGTGTGTGCAAAGGATTCCTAATTTTTTTTTATTATTATTATTTTTCTACATAACCAATGAACATATTTTTTTTTGTTTTGTTTGACTAGTTAAATTTTATCCACTTCCATGTAACATAAATGGCTGACTGGTAACAATTCCTAAACTGAAATCATCAATTTCACTGCCAAACTTCTTCACCTTTGTGTCCAAATCCTAGAGATCTCATCTCAGAAATGTGATGACAGTCACGTGCTTCTCTTGTCTTCAGCACCAGGGCTTTCATTCACAGGTGTTAAAGAAAAATTTGGTCTATTAAAAACTACTGCAGAAAAATTTATTCAAGATGGTTGTTTTAGAATTAGACTATTTTAGTAAGAAATAGAGGCCTTAATTCTATTGAAATGGGCTATATCTTTCTTTAGTATCTCATTTCAAAAAAATGACTTCTGGATCCCTAAGAAAGATATTCCTAGGCTATGAAACTGGCAAGAGTCTGGGAGAAGATTTACATCTTAAATGAGCAAAGAAAGAGTTTATAGTTGTAAGCTTTCTAAAGTTAATAATGTGAGGAAAGGGAGGTTAAGACCTAGGCACTTCAAGGCACCAACCTAGATTAGTCATGCTGTGAGAAAGAGGAAGGCTGGATTGGTCACATGCCCTCATCTCCCTTCCTTTCACTGTGGTGACAGAAGTCTTGCCTGCCAGTGGCATCTCACCATTCCCCTTTGTGTTATGTGGCCCTCCTCCAATAAAAAGCTCGAGTATGTTATACTGATCCATAAAAAATAAATCCTGAACCCCTATACTTATCCAACCACTCACCTAAGCCTGTGTATACACCATATATCACAGCAGTAATGTCCACCCAAATCACTTACCTCAGCCTATGTACACACCACACCTCACCTCAGTCTGTACACACACCGCACCTCACCTCAGTCTGTACACACACCGCACCTCACCTCAGTCTGTACACACCACACCTCACCTCAGTCTGTACACACCACACCTCACCTCAGTCTGTACACACCACACCTCACCTCAGTCTGTACACACCACACCTCACCTCAGTCTGTACACACACCGCACCTCACCTCAGTCTGTACACACACCACACCTCACCTCAGTCTGTCACACACACCACACCTCACCTCAGTCTGTACACACACCGCACCTCACCTCAGTCTGTACACACACACACACTGTACACACACCGCACCTCACCTCAGTCTGTACACACACCTCAGTCTGCACCTCACCTCAGTCTGTACACACACACCAGTCTGTACACACACCTCACCTCAGTCTGTACACACACAGCACCTCACCTCAGTCTGTACACACCACACACACCTCAGTCTGTACACACACCTCAGTCTCTGTACACACACCGCACCTCACCTCAGTCTGTACACACACCGCACCTCACCTCAGTCTGTACACACACCGCACCTCACCTCAGTCTGTACACACACCGCACCTCACCTCAGTCTGTACACACACCACACCTCACCTCAGTCTGTACACACACCGCACCTCACCTCAGTCTGTACACACACTCAGTCTGTACACACACACTCAGTCACCTCAGTCTGTACACACACCGCACTCTCACCTCAGTCTGTACACACACCGCACCTCACCTCAGTCTGTACACACACACACTCACCTCACCTCAGTCTGTACACACACCACACACCTCACCTCAGTCTGTACACACACCGTAACCTCACCTCAGTCTGTACACACACCGCACCTCACCTCAGTCTGTATACACACTGTACCTCACCTCAGTCTGTATACACACCACACCTCACCTCAGTCTCACCTCAGTCTGTACACACACCACACCTCACCTCAGTCTGTACACACACCGCACCTCACCTCAGTCTGTACACACACCGCACCTCACCTCAGTCTGTACACACACCGCACCTCACCTCAGTCTGTACACACACCGCACCTCACCTCAGTCTGTATACACACTGTACCTCACCTCAGTCTGTACACACACAGCACCTCACCTCAGTCTGTACACACACTGTACCTCACCTCAGTCTGTACACACACCGTAACCTCACCTCTGTCTCTATACACACCACACCTCACCTCTGTCTCTATATACACCATACCTCACCTCAGTCTGGATACACACCATACCTCACCTCAGTCTGTTTACACACCACACTTCACCTCAGTCTGTATATACACTATATTTCACCTCAGTCTGTATACATACCATATCTCATGTCAGTCTGTATACACCATATCTCATGTCAGGCTATGTACACATCATACCTCACAGCAGTGATATATTCTCCAAAAATATTTTGTTATGTTCCTTTGCAACTTCCATACACTTCCACACACTTTTGTTCTTTATTCACTTTTCTTATCCGAATCTCAAGACCAGTCTTGATTTTACTTATATTAAGAAATGCCTAGTGTTCTCCAGGCAGAGTTAACCTCTCTAGAGCCTGTCATGACTCAGAAAACTCTGTTGTTCCTCAAGAATACTTGACAATCATCCTCTCGTCTGTACATCTGTCTTCCTGTCCCCCTTCCCCTGGTTCTGAGCCCTGCTAGGACAAGGACCATTATTGGTTATATTTTTAGTAAACATCAATTATTCTTGTATATAGGAATGGCTTTGGAAACATTTTTTTAAAGTTGTCTAATATTCAGCTTTTAAGATAATTGTACATTAAATTTATAACTTTTATTTTTACAAAGTGTATTCAATAAATGTATTGTGTAAGTATAACCAATAAAGGTGCTAATCAAATTCTATGTATGGAAAGGGAGAAGCAGTTTATTTCCCTAAGTTCCTATCTTGATAAATCTCAAGTCATTAAGAATGAAGTGATATACACGATGTGGACATCACCACCAGCCACCCACACGCCACGGAGACCGTCTTGGATTCTAGAGAAGTAATCCCTGCAAAGAAGGGGAAAAAGAAAGAAGAAAAAAAAACAGTTCAGCTTCTGGGAGGAACCCACAGAGAAGCATGAATTAAATTGAAAAGAGGGCATTTTCTGGGAACTAAAATCATTGAGTATGCTTAGAGCATAGTCTGTGGATATGTGTTGTGAGAGGATGAAAAGAGGAAGAAAAGATGATAAGGGGGAACTAATTAATTAGAGAAAGTCCACAAGGACCTGTGATGCCATCCGAGGCAATTTAGGATTTCTACTGTGGTGGTACCGGAGGGGAGGCCAGCTCTGGGTGTTTATATGACTCGTTCAAGGTCAGAGAGGGACAACAGAGGAGAAGACATACACTTGCCAAGGGCTTGATTATTAACTAGTGTTTGTTTCTTCAGAATTTGTTGTAATCAGCAATTCCTTAGCATTAAATCTTGAAATCTCAGTGAAATATAGCATAGCTTGTTTCCCTTCTGATGATGAGGTTACTTAACAGAGCCAAACAATCAAGGCTGAAACAGAGTGCTTCTGAAGCAGGTAGTTTCCACTTCTGTTTTTTTTTTTTGTTTTTGTTGTTGTTGTTGTTGTTGTTGTTGTTGTTTTGTTTTGTTGTTGTTATTGTTGCTCTGAATAAGTTATGTTTGTAAAATATATTTTTGGAAAAAATCTCTCTATAACACTTAAATTATCACTTTAAAATTTCACTTATATATTGCATGACAGATGTAATCTCAATCTGCTAACATCAAAAAAAATGTGAGAAATATGCTTAAAAAATAATAAGAAAACCTAAAACCCCTGTTAGAGGAAAATGGGATGCATTTCTTGAAAACTAGGCGTGGTGCTTTGAATGAAATGTCCCCTATAGGCTTATGTATTTTGAAAACTTGTTCCTCAGCTAGAGCCTTGCTGGAGGATGTGTGTTGCTAGGGTGAGCTTTGGTGTAATAAAACCCAGCTCCAAGCCCAGTAGATCAACTATTCCCTTCCTATTGATATGGAGAGATGATTTAGGTCAAAATGAAACTTCCACTTACAGACTGCAAGCCAGAAATAAACCCGTTCCTCCTGTGGTATTTTGAATGAAATGTCCCCATAGCCTTAAATGTTTTCAATCCTTGGTCTGCAAATGGTAGCAATTTTGGAGGGGAGCCTTGTGTGGGGAAGTGTGTCCCTGCAGGTGGACCTTGGGATTGTCATTGCTAAATAGCTCAGTTCACTTTTATTACTTTTTTCTAGATACTGTGATAAGGAGTAATATTTAGCACCTTCTCTGTGATCCTTTCCCCTCCATGAAAAGCAGCTTTCCCTCAGGACTATAACCCAAAAGGAACCATTTCCTCCCATCAGCTGCTTTTGGATGGACAAGTGTTTTCTCTGAGAAAAAAAAAAAAAAGAGGGTAATTTGGGGGGCTGGAGAGATGGATTTAATGGTTAAGGCACTTGCCTGCAAAGCCTAAGGACCCATGTTTGACTCTTCAGATCCCACGTGAGCCAGATGCACAGGGTGATGCTTTGCAAGGTCATAATTTCACAAAAAGTGTTACGTGCACCTGGATTGGCTGGAGGCCCTAGTGTGCCAATTCTCTCCCCCTCCTCTCTTCCTCTCTCACATATAAAAGAAGGTAACTTCTATAATATGCATTTCCTGACATAGGAGAAAAATGTGATTAAAATGACCTTAAAATTAAATCATAGTAAACAACACTCACTTTATCAAGTAAAAAACAAAATGTTTTTTAGGGACATGTTGTTGTTCCCAAGTGGAATGATTATATGCAAATAAAATAATCTGTTTTTAAAAGTATATATATTTATTGAAAAATTTCGAATAACCTATGTAAAATGAACTTCTCTTAAAGGTAAAGTGTATAAAGGAAGCAGCAGTAATGCTTTCTGGAAGTGGTTAATGCCCAGAGAATTCTCAGCACTTCTGTGTCTGTATTATCAGAGGGATCAACTTGCCTCTGAAAGCTTAGGAAATTGTTTGCATTTCTTTGTCCTGGGGACATGAGGAGATACCAGAGAGTAGTGAGATAATTATAATGGGATTCTTTTGCCTCCTAGGATAAGAATTCACTCTAGAAATCTTCCTCTTTAATGACAAACACTATATATTTGAATAAAATTATGTGGATAGTAATGCAGAGCACGCATCCCCCTTTCCTTTTAAAGTAAATCTCTGCTTTCTTGGTTATTCAGACTATATGGTATTGTATTCATAGTCAGAGAGGGATGCTTGTAAATTTTAAGTTATCACGGTAGGAAGGAATATCCTGGTTGACTTTTTAGCAAGGTTCTTGTGGTGGTTTGATTCAGGTGTCCTCCATAAATTTATGTGTTCTGAATGCTTAGGTCCCCAGCTTTTGGCAGTTTGGGAATTGAAGCCTCCTGGAGCTAGTGTATTGTTGGGCGCTGGCTTATGGTGTTAGAGCCAGCTTCGCCTTGCCACTGTTCAGCACATGCTCCTGCTGCTGTTGTCCACCTGATGTTGACCAGGAGGTGATGTCCACCCTCTGCTCATGCCATCATTTTCCCTTGCCATCATGGAGCTTCCCTGTGAGTCTGTAAGCCAAAATAAACCCTTTTCTTCCACAAGCGGCTCTTGGTTGGGATCTTTGTGTGAGCAACATGAAGCTGACCACAATTGTAAAATTGGTACTGAGAAGGGGGGTCTCTGCAAGAAATCTGACTGTATGGCTTTTGACCTTTCGGAGTTAGTTTTTGAAGAATGTGTAAATATTTGAAACACTGATCTAAGAGATGGCTTGCAGTGCTGTAAGTACAGCTTGATGGACTGTTCTGGTCAGAATTGAAAGACCTGAATGCATTAAGAACTATGGACTATGAGGTTTGGCTTATGACAGTAAGAAAGAGCTGTGCCTAGACTGGGCTAGAAACAATTTGTGTGACAGGCTTGCCCATGCCCTGAGAACTTGTGCAGGGCTGCACTGCACAGAAAAGGACTGCTGTGAGCAGAGGGATATGGCACAGAAAGAAATCTGTGGGCTGAAACTTCAGCCCATTCAGCTGCAATTGTTTGAGAAGTTATAAGCATTGATATTGGGAGCTGACCTGCATTGGAACATCAGGAAGAATGTGGACTTTTTTGAAGTAAGAGGCTTGAATGCTGAAGGAGTTTGCTGTTCTTCAAAGTCTGCGTTATTTTCCCTGGATTAACAAATTAGTGGCCCACCTGTTACTATGGAGTATAACAAATGCAAAAAAAGACAGGGTTATTGAATTTGCAACATGGTTCTGTTTTGTGGAAATGGACATGGACAGTGTGAAGCAGGCTTATAGAGTTACCTGCATTGAGGCCTGATGGGGCCATGCAGAACTGTTAGTTGCAGTGGAGACCCAATGGAGATGCCAGGAATGTGGGATGGGTGTCATGGAGAGCTTCTGGCACTGGATAAAGTTTTCTGGGGCTGTGAGTAGCCTAGTTGGAATGGCAGAGTTGGAACTCCAGAGACTCATTACTGGTTAGAATTATTGGACTTGGAGAGTTGTCCCTAACTAGAGTTGTCAGACTTGGAACTAAAGAGTTTGTCCTGTTTGTTTTAAATCTTGTATTAGTTTTTTTTTTTTTTTTTTTTTTTTGCTATGCCCAATGCCATCTTTTGCTGTGTGAATGTTTATTCTGTTTCAATTTTGAGTTTTTGGTATTAAGACTCATTTAAAAGACTTTTGAATATGGAGATGTTTGAACATCATTGAACTTTTGAATATGGAGATGTTTGAACATATATGGGATTTTTAAAATTGGAATGAATGCATTACATTTTACAACATGGATGGTTATCAGTTTATGGGGGCGGGGTAGAATGTGGTGGTTTGATACAGGTGTCCCACATAAAGTTATGTGTTCTGAATGCTTAGGTCCTCAGCTGGTGGTGATTTGAGAATTGAAGCTTCCTGGAGGCAGTGTATTGTTGGTGGTTGGCTTATGGATGTTACAGCCAGCTTCACTTTGCCAGTGTTTGGCACACTCTCCTGCTGCTACTGTCCAACTGATGTTGGCCAGGGGGTGATGTCCACCCTCTGCTCATGCCTCATTCTCTCCTGCCATCATGAAGCTTCCCCTTGAGTCTGTAAGCCAAAATGAATGTTTTCCTCCCACAACATGCTCTTGTAGGATCTTTGTGTGAGCAACGTGACGCTGACTGCAGCAGTTCTTTGGCCAATCAACCATATCATGTGAGTGGACTGTTCAAGATTGTGCATTTTATCTCCTCCTCCCCATTTGTTTACAGAGAACAACTGTATAACATCATTCAACCAGCTGAAGTATAATTATTTTAAATGCTGTACTTATTTCTACCTCATTGAATTATCTAAACACATAGTTATGCTATATGGTTTATAACATACTTCAATTAGCAGAGTATGTAGCTTTGTTTATATGCTAGTGGAATATTTTATTTTCATTATTAATGCCTTCATTTTTACCTTATAAGTGTGATAAACATTTGAAGCCTTCACTCTTGTGAAACTCTAGCTAGCTCTAGAAATTGATCTTACAGTATTTCTAAGCATAGTTGATCTCTTCTTTAATAACAATTACAGATTAAGAATACTAACATCAACAAATCAAATGCCATCTTGCCTGTGATCACAGAGGTGGATTGGATATTTTTCTATTTCATACTTTTAAAAAATATAACTGTTGAAACTTGACTACTTGACAATGAGCTGTTGCTGAATTTCTGGCTTTTCCTCTACAGATTCTTTGTACTCATCCTACTCATCCTCCTGAGCATTGGTGCTCTCGACCTGAAGGAAATAGTTTCTGGGAATCCATCCTCATCTTCTTGAGAATGTTCTTTCTGAGCTGTCAGCACCACACTCATTATTTCTCTCAGTAAGTGACAGAAATCCTCAACTTGACACACTCATTTCAAGCTCCATAGACAGTAAACTCACCTCAAAAATCTTCCCATCTCAAATGTGTTCTGTTCTGGAACTCACTACCTGGGATGGAACAACCCTTCACCATTTAGTTACCCACACCACAATGTGATCCACAGTCCAGATTCTTAATTTTCTTGGCTGTTCTCTCCTCTCCTCTGCCCTGGAACAAATCACTAGCAATGTCTGTGCTATTGTAATTCCTAGTAACTCTTTACCCTTACCCTCCTTTCCCTCATGTGTTTTGTTCTGGATTCACAAAATTTAACATGAAAATTATTACCACAGCCTCCTCAGTAACCCAGTTCTTCATTTGGCCCGTCTAATTCCTTACCACACTAACAAAACTCTCACGGCTAAATCAATCAGGAGGTAGAAGCAAAAGGAAAAGAAGTTCAAGGTAATTCCTGCCTTCTTAGTGAATTAGAAGTCAGCCTGACATCCATGAGACCCTATCTCCAAAAATGAGTAATAAACACATAAATAAAATTTACATATTTAGGCATTATCTAATAATGTCTGTAAAAGAAACCTACAAATTCACTAACACTTTTTTTTTTTTTTTTAAATTTTAGAGCTGAGCAACAGTCATTAGCTTGTCCCAAATATCACCTCATATACTCAAGGATGAATAATCTCTTTTCTGCCAGAGGCATTGTCTTGCACTTAAATCCTGAGTGGTTGCATTATTTTATACTCATCGTCTTCTATCATTCAGATGAGAGAGTGAGGGAGAATTAGGAGGAAGCTAGCTTCTTTTATGCAGTTTCAGAACTGCCACCCAGAGAGAACTTATGCCACCCTCTTCCTGGCATGAATGGAACGCTTGGCAAGAATGGAACTCGTGTCTGATCAAGACTCAGCTACAGTGCTCCCTGCTGCCCACAGTCTAGCACAGTAATTAGATGTGGAACCTTCATTATCCAGGCAGGCTAGCCCTGAAGTCTGCCCCTCACGTGGACATATCACTCAGGTCTTTAAATGCCTGAATTGGACAAAAGAATACATTTTCAGTAGACTATAAAGGCTGCTTTTGGGTTTTTTCCTCTCTCTGCCTCTCTTAACTCTGGTCACAGGGATACACGTGAAACAGGCTGGATTGGGGTGCGCAAGAGCAGAGCACTGATTCTTGGCCTAGTTAATTTTCTTCTGGCCTCTTCTTCATACTTTGGGGAAAATTCTAATTGTAATTGCAGCTATGATTTTTCTCTGGTCTCTGAATCTACCACATATTTATTTCCTTTACACTGTAGATCAACTGTGTGGGTGCTTCCTTAAACTCTGGGCCTGCAACCTCTGTAATTCCTCTAAACTCAGGGTAACCATGACTGTAACTGTCGTTAAGACTCAGGTCTCCTCCAAATTTCTCTGTCTCTGCTTTGATATTTGCCCTCTGCTATTCTTCATTAATTCATCACCATTTGTCCTCTTAGCAAAAAAAAAGTGGACTCTATGTGCGTTCCTTCTAAATCTCCCCATACAAGTTCCTAGGTTCTATCTTCCACGTGTTTGTGGCTCTACTCCAGTTTTTCCCTAACAAACCCCCATTGCTCTCAAATGGACCTCATGGACTCTGCTGTGTTTTTCACATGAGTCCATGTTTCCTACTTCCCACGTGCTTATGACTCTGCACTAGCCTTCTTCCTAGATCCTGATTTCCCTTAAATAAACCCATAATTTGTGATCCATCCCTAAATAAACTTAGTAATACAAATTTATCCCTCTTGAGTTCACTTTTTATCAATTCTTTGTTAAAAATAGGACAGAACCCAAGATTAGGGCTCATAAACTTGGGGGCCTCCCAACCTGCAAAGTCTTATGTCAGAATTTGGACATCATAACAATCCCCAGTGATATGTTATTATTATTATGATGATGATGATGATGAATAGAAGAAAAAAAATTAAGTTCTTTAAATATTTGCTTTCCATTCTTCCAAACCTGATTTCCATAAATCCAGGGTTTATCTGGTAATAGTACCTACAAGCTAGTGACTAAAAGTTATTTTTAATGCATATGTTACTATATATGTTACTTTGTTTTATGAGCTATTTAAGAGTTCATTAAAAAAATACAGCAGTACCTCGAAAGCATACTATTTTCATGGTATTTTTAATTGTTGTTCCACTTTTTATGGAATTCAATGTCATTTTGGACAAGTTTATACAAGAACTTGTAAAAACTTTTCTTAATTCAGTTATATCAACCATTGAAATAGGCTCATTTCCCACAAAACACACCAATTTAAATTTTCTAAGCTCATTTGATACTTGATGAAACATTAGTTTTTTTTTTTTTTTTTTTTTTTTTTTTTTTTTTTTTTTTTTGTCATGCTCATGTTGGAATAGATTATTGGGATTGGAAAAGATTATTTGACTCACAATCAACTACATCATCCCAGAGGTACGAGCATATGGACTCACACCCTCCCTTCATCTCAAATTCTCTTTTCACTTTGTAACATTCCTTTTCATTGCAACCAAGTTTTAATTTCTAAAACTCAACTGACAACAAAATCCAAGCAAACAGAAAAGAGGAAGTATTATTTTTTTTTTACATAGAAATAATGCTTTAATGAAAATGTGGGTATGAGAACCACTTGATTCTCTCCTTGCTGTTGTAACCAGGTTTTGTAGCAACATAAGCTCTAAAGCCAACCTTTTTCTGCAGTTTGGAATTTCAGCTCAGGAGCACATTAACCCCGGTTTTCAGCATGATTACATTTATCTATATTTAAAATACAAAGGACTCAACATGCTGGAAAGTAATTGCTCTGTTGCCATAGGGAAAGAGATTAGGAAAACTGTGAGTTTAAGGGAGAAACTGCCTGGGTAGTAATCCCTTTTATTATCTACTCTAAGCCATAAATGGCTCTATCTAAAGTTCAATAAATAATTATGTCATGAACTGTAGGGTCAGAGGATTGCAGCAAGACTCTGAAGATGCTCCACTATCAAAAACTGTCTATATCCCTAAGGTCATAGTATCTCCTTTAAAAGTCTCTATTTAACCGCAGGGGAGGCAGTGCCCATGCTAATGTGCTCAGCAGGGAAGAACAATTACCACAACCACTCATTTGCTAGGTGATCTCTAAGGCCTCCCCTAACTTTAAAATTCTATGCCTGTATCTAAATTAGAGAGTCATTTTCACTTGAATTGACACATCTAATCATATGTTTTAATTAAGAAATTCACTTTTTATTAAATGTGTGTCAGAGAAGGGAATTATGTTAATGTGGAGCCCACTGTCCCTCTGGAAAGCCAGTCAGGGAGCAGACAGAACGTAGACCAATGACCACCAGCTTGTGCACCAAGTTTGATAGCAGAGCTTGTGCTAAGACTATTTTTATCAGTAGGGCAGGAAAACTAAATAGCTGGATATAGACCATGGGAAATAAGTAGATATAGATCAGGAGAAATGGGAGCAAGGCTCAATAGAGATCAACAAAGAGTCAGCAGAAAAAGTCAATTTAGTGGAAAAACAAAAAAGGCAGACGAAGCAAGCTCTGAGGGGTGGGAAACTAACCCTATCTTTCCCCTGGGCTCTTTAGATGTCCCTGTCTGTCTGCTTCCAAGATGAACTCTTGTAAGCTTTAGTTAGTTCATGAATGTGTAAGTGATCTGGAATCCACTTGCTATGCCAGATATCTTGAACAATAATCCTCAGAAACAACTTTAGATAATATGAACTCATCAGGCTTGCATCATAAGGACCTTGTGGGTTTAGGTGTTGTGGTACGCTGACAGATGCTAATAGCTTCTTGACTTTCAACATGAATTTGACTCAATTTCTCTGTAATATACAAGGTAAGAAGGGCATCCTTTCATCTCTCATGCCCCACTTCTACTTCTAACAAACATGCCTTTAATAGCTATTCACCCAAAGGGATATATCATCTGTCATGAAGTTAATGAAAACAGGAATTTACAATGTTTTCTTTGTGTGAAATGATATTATATATTTTAGAAAACATCAGGGCTAGAGAAATGGCTAAGCACTGCCAAAAATAAATTGGCAAGAGGAAAGAAAAGATATGACCTAAGAGAAGTTAACATTAGGAAAAAAAAAAACAAAAAACTGGATGTTTTTACTTTAAATGTCTTGTCTTGTTAACAAGAAATATCAATGTTTATTAAAAAACATGTTACTGAGTAAAAACGTTAAGATCCTATTTCAATTTCCCAGGTGAAAGGAGCTAGAGGAAGTACAAATTCAACAAGAGGGCAAAACTGAGGGGATGGTTACAAAAGAAGTTGTTAGCGTGGATTTCTAGGGATGCAGTGATGTCAGGCACCGAAATGAGAGAATATGAAGAACAAATGTGGTTCTCAGATTCCTGCCTTTGACGGCAAGACTATGTCAGATCCTAATAACAACGTTATGGAGGAAAACAGACTACATTTGTTGTGTGTGATGATGAGATCATTTGGGAATATTTTGAGTGTAACTTATTTTTACTCTCTTTCCTATGATGTAATACACTTGATTTTTAATTATCACAGTCTCAAGTTTATCCCTTGAACCTCCTGAATTAAACACATATGGAATTGGCATTCTGAGCTTTCTCCAAACCTGCTCTTCTGCTTGGACATAGAATGAGAAAAGGGAATTGTTACCTCTTTGGTGGTGGCACGTGCTGGGGTGCTAAGAGGTCTTCATATCTACTCAGCACATCTCATCCCTGATACAATTGGAGACATTTATTCCTTTCTGTTCCCAATTCCAAGTTCTCATTATTTCTCATCTAGATTTGCAGTTATTTTGCTCGGTGAGTGAGTAGGTGGTAACTGAAAGCAAAAAGATCAAACTTGGTTTTTTGTTTGTATTAGAAAAATCCATGCTGAGCCCACCCCTCTCCACTTTACAAACCATTTCTGTACTTAGAACTCATCTAAAGAAAAAAAAAAAAAAAAAAAAAAAAAAACACTCCCATCAGGAGATATTTTCTAACTTCACAGCTAGAGCAGACTGCTCAATTACATGTTCCCAGGTCACCTGTCTCTGACACTTGACACCTCTATAATTACTTGTTCAGCGTCTGCTTTTCAAAATAAATTGTAAATATCCTAGGAATATACTTTGTCTGTGTTTTGCCACTGATTTCCCAGTGCCTGTCAATAGTAGATGGTAAATAACTCATTACACAAACTCATGAAGAAAGGTTAAGAATGACGACATCTCCAAAACTCTCCATTTACTTTCATAGTATGAAAGTCACTGATGATAGATGCATAGACAAGTTCAATGTGGGAGCTGTTTCAGCAAGTACAAAACATACATAAAATGGAAAAAAAAAAAAACCACAAATGAAATACTGAATGTTAAAAGTGACTTCCAAGATATGGTTCGAGTACTAGTGGAAATTCTAACTGTTGGTTAAGATGGAAGCACTCTATGTTCCTTGATAGTTACCCACCAATCTGAATACTTAAAACCTTGTCATCAGTGGAGTCATTTAGGAGTATAGTAAGATTTTGGCTGAGGGCTGGAGAGATGGCTTAGCGGTTAAGGCACCTGACTGCCAAGCCTAAGAATGTAGGATTATATTCTAGTCCAGGCTGACCTGGGATTCACTTTGTATTCTCAGGTTGGCCTCAAACTCATGTCAATCCTCATACCGCTGCCTCCTGAGTCCTGGGACTGAAGACGTGCACCACCACATTTAGCCAGACACAAAAGTGATGCAAGGGTGCAATGTCAAACTTGCCCACAAGGGGTCGCACACATCTGGAGTTCTCTTCACAGCAGCTGAGAGGCCACTGGTATGCCTATTCTTTGTCTCTCTAATAACACTAATAATAATAATAATAATAATAATAATAATAATAATAACAAAATATTTTGGCTGAATTTTCTTTGAAATGTCAAATAAAAATGACAGATTTTCTATTTCTCAGCTGGACACAAATGGTAATTACAAAATTATTTCCTATGATCAAAACACATTTCATAAATATTTTTTCAAATATATTTTTATTTATTTGCAAGAAAAGAGAGATAGAAGAAAAAGAGAGAGAGAGGAAAAGAGAGACAGAGAATGGGCATTCCAGGACCTCCATCCACTGCAAATGAACTCCAGACATATGTGCCACCTTCTGCATCTGACTTAAATGGGTACTGGGGAATTGAACCTGGTTCCTTAGGCTTCACAGGTAAGCACCTTAACTGCTAAGCCATCTCTCCAGTGCACATTTCATAAATCTTAATTGAATTCACATAGCCAAGAAAACACTAAGAATTTTAAAGGTTATACATAGGCATAAAGCATCCATGGTCAAGGACAAAAGAGGCAAAGCTTTTAAACCACCAAAAGATATGGAAAATATCTGGCAGCCTCCCAGCCTCCAATGGGGCAGAGGCATTTCTTGTGTTTGAACTTGATCTGTTTTTCTCCCCAGGGAACTTCATATTCAAGCCCTTCCCAAGATTTCCCAGAGCTAATCCTATCACAGGACTCAAGAGGATAGCAAAAAGTTATAACAGATCATTCTTTTCACTTAAAATTCTTCCAAGGACAAAGAGAGGAAGTCTAAATAGCAGTTTTATAATAAATATTACTCTCTTTTATTTAAAAAACAATTTCTTTGTAGACCTTTCTCTTTCCCAAGTGAATTTTAACACATAACCAGTAACCATTGGCCTTTTGCTCCAACAAAATAGTGCTGAATACAGATTAGACTAAGTTGCTAAGGAATTTAAAATTAAAACAGAAGAGGATAATTTAAAAAGTAAAATGTTAGCTCATTTTGAGTTTTTGTCACTCTGGGGATCTGGACTAAATAGACACTCTTTATGACTATATCTAGTCATACGGCATGTACCCTTTCACTCTTTTGAAAATATTTTTGAATTGTAGATTGAAATAATGCTTTAAGGGAATTCAATTTTATACAACATTTGCTATCTTGAAGAAAGAATTAAAATTCAACAGACTACTAAATATACTGGGGAAAACATAATACCTTTACTCAGTTAAAAGTCATTGGGGCTAAGATTTTTTGCATAATAAATATCTTTCACAATTAAACTGATGAAAAATGAATTAAGTGTTATCATTTAACAATGCAAAAATGCCATGATGATGTTCCTAGCTGTTATTTCTAAGATTATAAATCTGGGAGGAAAAGCAAAAATTCCAAATTCCAGAAAGATAATTTACATTTCTCTTCTAATAAGTAGGTCTATCCCTCAGCACTCAGCTTTGTCTTTTTATGTCTACCAGATGACATAAGAATTTGTCTCAATAAGCTGTTTTTATGAAAGACACACACACACACACACACACACACACACACACAGAGAGAGAGAGAGAACTGGTGAACCAGGGCCTGCAGCCACTGCAATTGAATTCCGGATGTATGTGCAACCTTGTGTGCATGTGCAACCTTGTGCACTGCATCACCTTGTGCATCTGGTTTACATGGGGCCTGGAGAGTCAAACATGGGTCATTAGGCTTTGCAGGCAAGTGCCTTAACAGCTAAGACATCTCTTCAGCCCTCAACAGAACATCTTACAGGAGTGCCTTGGACAATATTTACTGAAATTTTCTTTTGTGTCTAGGTTTATATGTAACTGTGCAGTGTTTATATGTGGCACAGTATTATTTGTTAAGGAATATTTCTCGTCACGAAGAGGTGGAGTTACTGTACTGTAAACATGTGCATAGAGTGGACACAAAAGCCATCTGGTACTGGCAATGCTCTGTTCTCCACAAAAAAAAAAAAAAAAAACCTCTTCTCACTCAGGGCATATTCAGCTTTTGCGATATGCCTTTTTCCTCATCCTCCCTTTGCTTAGGATTAATTTCTTTTCTGCATCATTGAAACTTGAACATACTCGTGGGAATGCTTTTCATCCCTGGCTTCCTTATGACCATTCAATAGATATTCTTAGATCATTAACTTAATCTATTTTGTTTAGTTAAATTTTATTGAAAGTATATTTTTCATCTTTCATTTCTTTTTATTTATTTATTCACTTGCAAGAGAAAAAGAGAGAGAGAGAATGGGCATGCCAGAGCCTCTAGCCACTACAAATGAACTCCAGACACATTTACTACCATGTGTGTCTGGCTTACATGGGTTCTGGGGAATCGAAACTGGGTCCTTAGGCTTTGCAGGCAAGTGTCTTAACCACTAAGCTCTAGCCCCTGATCTTTCATTTCAAAAGCAAGTGGCGAGGCTGTAGACTTATTATCCCATGGTCAACTACTCCATCTGTTTTCCTCAGGGGTAGCCATGGAAATACAGAGTGGACTCTAGTAATAAACATGGCTACCAAGGAAAAACTTGAATAAAATAAATGAGTGACATAGATTAATAAGCATCTTATTTAAAAAAATAATTTATATTTATTTATTTGTTAGAGAGAGAATAGGCATGCCAGGGTTTCTAGCTACTGCAAACTAACTTCAGACACATGTGCATCTGGCTTACGTGCATTCTGGGGCATTGAAACTGAGTCCTTAGGCTTCACAGGCAAGAACCTTAACCACTAAGCCATCTCTCCATCCCCTATCTTTTATAAGAAGAAGAAATAGACATATTGCTTACTGTCAGATAAGATGATTAAATAAAATATTGAACACATTCAATTTGGCTGTGTGAAAATTATGGAGAAACCAAGGAGTTTGAATTTATATTAATTCTCCTGGAATTATTTAAAACATTGAAAATTTTTTGTTATCCATATGACTTTTGAGGTATAAATTGAGCAAACATATTTTCCATTATTATTAAATAATGTCAGTTTTACTAAAGTATTTTAACACCTCACAATCATGAATACTAAGATTGTTCTGTAAAATGCAAATACTTAAAATATTATAAATGTCTCACATGACACTTAAGCATACATTCATATATGAAATAATTATGATTTCAAAATATTGTATTGTCAGTGAGAAGTCTAAAATCATTATTTCCAATAATAAATGCCTTAAACTACCGGCAAAGTTCTTCATGCATTTGGGTGCAATCCTTTGGATGAACTCTGTTGATTTTCTCTGGTTTATTCCAATTTTAATGCCACCACAATAATGATACAAACATCAATGTTATCTTCCTGCATTCTATAATTAGCCTCGGAATGTTTTTTTATATATCATAAAGCACTGGACTTATGATCTGAGGCCCAGGATTTCAGGGTTTTTTGTTGTTGTTGTTGTTGTTTGAGGCAAGTACAACGTACTGGCCCCTTTTTTGGGTGTAAGAGAGAGAAAGAGACACAGAGAGGAGAGGTAGAGAATTGGCACATCAGGGCCTCAGCCACTGCAATTGAACTCCAGATACATGTGTCACGTTGTGCGAATACACAACATTGTGCTTGCATCACCCTGTTTGTCTGGCTTACTTTGGATCTGGAGAGTTGACCATGGGTCCTTAGGCTTTGCAGGCAAGCACCTAAACACAAAGCCATCCCTCCAGCCCCAGAGTTGATTTCTTTCTTTTCCTTTCTTTCTTTCTTTCTTTCTTTCTTTCTTTCTTTCTTTCTTTCTTTCTTTCTTTCTTTCTTTCTTCTTTCTTTCTCCTTCCTTCCTTCCTTCCTTCCTTCCTTTCTTTTTTCTTTCTTTCTTCTTTCTGAGGTAGGGTCTCACTGTAGTCCAGGCTGACCTGGAACTCACCATATAGTCTCAGGGTGGCCTTGAACTCATAATGATCCTCCTACCTCTGCCTTCCAAGTACTGGGATTAAAGGTGTGCACCACCACATCCAGGTAAATTTCATTTTTATTTAAATTATACGCTCATATCTTGGTTGTTTTCCAATACTTGTATACAAATAAACAAATGAATACCACCAAAATTGAAGATCTGATAAAATTTATTATCAGAGTTACTAGACATAGAATTTCATATATCTGGAAGGTAAAGTACAGATGTGTTTTTAAATGTTAATTTTTTCATATTTTAGGGAAAGAGGTAATCAGTAGAGTCTGTTTCACCATGTATTAATATCTGATTATTTCATCCCCTGAGACTTCTGTCTTGAGGGAATCAACCTCATCTCCTCAAATGGAGGCTATGATTAAAAGGAAGATAAATGAAAATCATTTTCTTTGTTCTTTCCTGCACACTTCTGAACAGACATACACATTTAAATTCCATTAATTTCTCTTTCATAAGTGTTCAGACATCACATCCCCACAACATATTTTCAACATTTTTTCCATCTCAGCAGTAGCTCAGAGCAGACAAAGAATGCAAGAGATCACTACGTTTCAAAAATAATTAGAAAAGATAAGGGGCAAAGAAGCTCAGTGAAGAAAGAGCTTGGAAAAGACCAGATCTGACAGGAGTTTTAATCAGAAAAGTCAATGAGTTTGGAACTGTTGGCTCTCGTTTTGCATATGAAAACGTTCAGGACTTGAGGAAGAACTCATGGGTTGACTGTCACTGCACTGTGTGTCACCTTCAACAAGACTTAAAACCTATGTTTAGGGCTGGAGAGATGGCTTAGCAGTTAAGGTGCCCTCATACCAAGCCTAAGAATGCCCATAGGATTCTCCAAGTCCCACGTGCCAGATGCAAAAGTGATGCAAGGACGCAATGCTGCACTTGCCTACAAAGAGGCATACAGTCTGGAATTTGTTCACAGCAGCTGAGAGGCTGCTGGGGCGCCCATTCTCTCTCTCTCAATCTCTCTCTCTCTCTGTCTCTTTCTAAAAAAAAAAAAAAAAAAAAAAAAAAAAACCTATCTTTAGATGAAATGATAGCTACCTCACAGGCAGAATAGCGGGACTGTAAGGAAACAGAATGTGGGATGTCAGCTTTGGTTGTCATTAAGTAAGAAAGGACAGGGATCACTATTTATTTGTTCAGGTCAGTACTGTTGAAAATAAATTCGAATGGACAATTTTTATATCTTATTTCAAAACATGTTTTGCTATGTGTTTTTCTTCCTGTGCATTTTAAAGAAATGAAGACAGTACCAATCAATAATCTTAACACTATGATAATAATGTCAATAATAATTTCAATGCACATTTGTTTTGCAATCTTTGTAACACTTCCATAAGAATATTGTTTTTTTAAGGGGATGAAAAGTAGCGGTCAGCGGTGTACTTGCATTACAAAGGAGAGCAATGAGTTTCATCCTCAGAACCTGTGTGTGAGAAAGCTGGGTGTGGTGGCATGCTCTTAGAATTCTAGCACACGGGAGCCAGAAGCAGACACATCTCTGGGTCTCACTGGCCAGCAGATCTAACCTCTTTAGTATGTTTCAGGCCAGGGAAACACCCTGTCTTAATAAACAGTAGAGGAAAACACTGAGGAAGGGACACCCAAGGTTGTCCTCTGGCTTCCACACTCATACACTCATGCACTTGCATCCACAGATACCTGTGCCCCCCTACATGAATACTCATACATATACCAGAACATTGAATTTTTTTTGGTACTGTATGCATAGGAAATTGTAGGCTGGAGTTGTGAGTTAAATATTTTTATACATTAATTATAATTTTTTAGCTATTAAAATGTTTGACTTGGGGTTATAGTTCAATTGTAGAATATTTATTTAGCAATGTCAAGGTCCACCATTAAATTCTCAGCCACACACACACACAAATAATTTTATACCCTAATAATTTTCCCTTCATTTAACCATAGATGGATTATTTTATGCATCAAGAACAGAAAGATAATATATCTTATATTTTCTGTTAAAATATTTAATCATATCATATTTATTTCACAAATTATACTTCATTACACTAATTTAACTCTATTTAATTTTATTTTGATTCCTTAAGTGAAATCATGAAAGTTCTATAAATACTTTTCAATATTCCATTCCTGCAGGGAGCCGTAAGCAGTCGCCATTACAAGATGGCGCTGGCTCCTCCATATTAGACAGTGCCTTGGCGCCAACCGTATCTAAGGTATGCGCATGCGCTTGACGCAACCTGTCCCAAGCCTATCCCGTGGCGCCTGGTGATGGCAAGCTGGTCGCAACCAATCAGTAAACGCTTTGTAGCAGTACACTCTATAAAAGCAGCTGCAGATTTGGGCCCCGCCCCCCCCTTCGCCATCAGCTTTCCTGTTAACCAAGGGCTCTCCAATAAAGTGTGATACAAGAAGGATCTTCGTTTGTGGCCGTTTCTTTCCTGCTGGTCAGGAGGGTTCGCCGCAAAGTGGTGCCGAAATCCCGGGACGCCGGGTGTCTTGCGGTCGCCAGGCGGGGGGCCGAAGAGGATCCAGAACTTGACACACGGAGAGGAAGGCGCTGGTAAGTCATCCCCGGGCTTGTTTTACAAGTGGGGAATCACATAATAGGCCTAAAAAGAAACAGTTAGAAAAAATAGAACAAAAGAGACAAAAAAAAGGAAAAAAGTCTAAAGGAAGAATTTGAGGAGATAGGCGAGGCTCATTCATGCCCGCCCCCTCAGAAGGGGCAGAGAGGCCCTGGAGGATCGTATCCTCCATTAGAGGAGACTTTAAATGTTTTGCCTCCTCATTTAAATAAAAACTCCGTCCCAAACTTCAACATCTCTTGTTCTTTTCTCTTTCCTCTCATTTTTGGGTTTCCGACAGACCGCTTCTGCGGTGCCGCCATTTTTGTCCTGCCCCATTTGAATGGGGGCGCCATCTTAGAAGCGCCACGTGGGCAGACCTAAAAACGAAACTCACCACGTGGGCAGAGACTCACCACGTGGACAAACCTAAAAAAGAAACTCACCACGTGGGTAGACCTAAAAAGAAAACTCACCACGTGGACGAACCTAGAGGAGGCTCACCACGTGGGCAAACCTGGAGAACTCTCAAAGTGTCCTGCCCCCTCATTGGAGTGGGGGCGCCATCTTAAAAAAAAAAAAAAAAACTATTAAACAAAAAAACCTCCATGGCGCTTGGAACAAAACTTTCATTTCAGCCACATGGATTAATTCAGTCCTCCTTGCCTTAATTGCCAACCTTAAAGGCTCTTCCAGGGAAAAGTTCATTTTTGCCCTTAAAAACTGTAAGAAAAAACTAAAACTGACTTTTAAAATCTCCTTTCTCCCAAGGCCGCCACCCAAGCCGCCACCCGGCAGCTATCTTTTCAGCTCTTTTCAGCCCCTAACTACTGCCTAAGGCAAATGTGCTCAAACCCCTGGTGGAGGACAGCTCCTCCATGTAGCTTTCTGTGAATGTAAACTGTGATCAAATACAAACCGAGGTTAACTTTCCTCACTGGCGTGGAGCACAAGTCACTGGTCCACCAGGCTCCACCGACATTCCTGCGGGGACCGGGCCGAATGGGACAACTCCGGCCCGGGCCCGAGCACTGCCCCGAGCCTCACTGGCTGCGCCTCGCCCGCTCCTCCAGGCGTCATTTTTGGTCACTTTTGTCAACTTGCTTTAAAAATATCTTAGAAACGGGCGGGCGGTCCACCATGAGGCCATGAGGCGAGCTGCTGCCGTCTCCACCCCTTTTGCCTCTAGACACTCCCTCTATGCTCTTAACTAAGTGTCCCGCGGGGCCCAAAGTATTTACTTTTAAAAATAAAAAAAAAAAAAAAAAACAACTGGGGACCCATGTAAACAGTGGCTGGAGACAGATGATGAAAGTAGTTCAAAATCTAAATCACAACAGGAGGAGGAGATATTTAAAAAAAAAAAAAAAAAGTTCAACCAGAGGTGATCCACAGGGGCGGGGGCTGGCAGGCACATTTGTTGTCGCCGCGGCGCCCTCTGCTGGGGATGAGTAAAGTTCTGTATACATAGATCACAAAGAAGGTCAAGAATGAGGTAGAGCTGGGTGTGATGGCACACACCTTTAATCTTAGCCCTCAGGAGGCAGAGGTGGAAGGATCATTGTTCAAGGTCAGGCTGAGACTACTTTTCTGCCCTCCCCTCATGTGGGTGTTAATCCCCGAGGCCTCCGTCCTGGTGATCTTTGGCAAATGGATGTAACTCATGTCCCTGAGTTTGGAAGGTTGAAATATTTACATGTCTCAGTGGATACTTGCTCGGGAGTTATCTTCGCCTTGCCGTTGGCGGGTGAGAAGGCTTCTCATGTAAAAACCCACTGCCTGGAAGCCTGGGCAGCGTGGGGAAAGCCGCGCCGTCTAAAAACTGATAATGGCCCGGCATATACATCTACTGGTTTCGGGCCTTTTGTGCGCAGATGCAAGTTGCCCACACCACTGGCCTGTTTTATAACCCACAAGGCCAAGGCATTGTGGAGAGAGCCAATAAGAATATCAAAGCCATCTTATTTAAACAAAAAGGGGATAGCAGAAGATGCAACCCCTAGAGAGAGGGTTTCCTTAGCCCTCTTCACCCTTAATTTTTTAATTTTGGACAATAATGATAAGTCTGCAGCTGACAGGCACAGTCAAGATGTGGCCCAGGCACCCAGGAAAGTAGTGATGTGAAAAGATGTCCTAGATAACAAATGGAAAGGACCGGATCTTGTTAAGATCCAGGGGAGCTGTTTGTGTTTTTCCACAGGACCAGGAGTCGCCCCACTGGGTTCCAAGCCGGTTGGTGAGAACAGTCCATCCTTCCTCAGGAGAAAGTTTGGAGATTCATAATGATTCGTGGAAACCGGATGGTAATCCAGATCTTGACACTCAGTAAAGCAGAGCAATTTTGTCAGCCTTCCCGAAGCCGATGCCAGTTCCTCATCAAGCGTCTGTGTTTCCACGTTTCTTCACCACGAATAAGGAACTGGGCCTCCCTTCCCTTCAGGAGGACCAACTCTTTGTTTTACTTTGCAGTGGAATCAGACTTATGACTCTTGTATAAGACTTCGTCAGCAGAGTTTTGCCTGGTTTGAAGGGGAACTCTGGCCATGGTCAGAGTGCCAGAGCACTTCGGTCGCCTGGGCTGATGCAAATCATCTCTTCACCATATCACCAGCTATGAGGGGTCCCCCGCCTAGGTCAGGGGCATGGTCGGAGGGACTCTTTCTTCAGGATTCCAGAATGAATCCTTTTTCAAAATGGATGGTGTGTGGGGTCAATGGTTCCTGTACAGATGTGTCTCCATTGGTTTTGCTGTTGGGGGGACAAATTGCTTGCAACAATGTGTCAGGGCATGAGACCTCAACGTCAAAAAAAAAAAGGAGGAAGCGGAGGGGGATTTCTCAGCGGACTGGAGCCTCCTGATTATCTCGGGGGGAGTTTTCACTCTGGGTCATCCTTGTGAACATTATGCTCGTAATCAGACATTCCCCTGCCCCGGTTTGTGCACCCCCTTTTCTGCTTATTGCTATTAATTCCACGAGAGTGGATCTTAGTCTTGCACAGGGCCTTACTTCCTGGATCTCCTCTGCTTTTAATTTTTTTTAAGGAATGGGTTGGAGTGGGACTGTTTGCTGCCTGCTGTATAGGAGGATGTCTGCTGTGTCTATGGCTGATCTGCCGCCTGCGAGCCCAGACCAGGCGGGACAAGGTGATCATTTCTCAGGCACTTGCTGCTTTGGAGTGTGGGTCCTCCCCCCAGATTTGGCTATCGGCCCTAAAGAGCACCTAGTTTCCCCTGGCCCTTGCACCCTTAGGGCTTGAAGTGCCCATTGCACAAGGATGGGCAGAGGGTTGGTGTTGGGAGCACGGCATTCATCACGCTCAGGATGCGAGACAAAGTACTGCACGTGGGGCGAGCTCTTAGCAGCTTCATGGAGGGCATGTCTGATTGCATATGGGTTGGTACTGTAATCCCATCTCTGAGAAAAGGTACTAGACGGGTATGACACCAGCCTGGCTGGCCACTAGGTCTGGGGTCATCACAATGTCCTCTCAAGCATCAGAGATCAGACCTCTACCCTCGCCTGTTGCATTTAAACAAGAAGGGGGAACTGCAGGGAGCCGTAAGCAGTCGCCATTACAAGATGGCGCTGGCTCCTCCATATTAGACAGTGCCTTGGCGCCAACCGTATCTAAGGTATGCGCATGCGCTTGACGCAACCCGTCCCAAGCCTATCCCGTGGCGCCTGGTGATGGCAAGCTGGTCGCAACCAATCAGTAAACGCCTTGTAGCAGTACACTCTATAAAAGCAGCTGCAGATTTGGGCCCCGCCCCCCCCTTCGCCATCAGCTTTCCTGTTAACCAAGGGCTCTCCAATAAAGTGTGATACAAGAAGGATCTTCGTTTGTGGCCGTTCCTTTCCTGCTGGTCGGGAGGGTTCGCCACACATTCCATCCTACATGATTTCATTTCATCATCTGAAAAACTCTACATGGTATGTGTTATCCTTACAAATTATCTGGGACATTTTTTCAAAAAAAAAAAAAAAACTAGAAACTCTGTATGTCCATATCATATGTTGGTACCATGCTTCCCCTACTCCCTGCCCCTCTTCCACTGAGGGCCCTCCTCAGTGGGATTACTGATATTCACCATGGGATTGTTGTGAGTTGTGAGAGCAGCAGTCAGTTAATGAGGGGGTGGGGCAAAGCCTCTGGATAGTCCTTCTACTTGCTAATTAAAAAATATATTCAGGAAGATGATATAAGCTCTATAGAAATGCCCTATCCTTTTGTAGAACAGATGGAGAAGCTGTGAATCTTTGACCCTGTCAAATAGTAGACCTGTGCTACTATACCACAGTTAAAGACTCCACAAATTACATGAGCTTAGACTTCTTCTAAGTCCACTACTGAGCCACACTAAAAGAAATGTTAGTGTGATACATGTGGCAGATGGCCAAATTTTAAAATAGCATCACATCACATCACATCACAACACAACACAACACAACACAACACAACACAACACAACATAACATAACATAACATAACATAACATAACATAACATAACATAACATAAAATATAGTATGATTTTTCCTTACATGTATCAAAAGATGGATACCACAGAGCAAGTCACAACCCAAGCACATTTCTCAACTCTAAAAAAAAGTGTCAGTCAAATCTTCACTGGGCCTCTAAGGTGAACAGGGGGAAAGGAAAGAATTAACACACTAGCCATGGGAGTGGCCAGAACGGACACACCCACAACAGGGATTTACACTCACAGAAGTGGGAGACAAGATCACCCCAAGGCAGTTTTTTTATTTATTTATTTTTTTTTAATGAGGCTGTTGAAGCGTCATTTCAGGGCTGGTAACTGGCATGAATCCATAAATGCATTGTGGTGGTTTGATTCAAGTGCCCCCCATAAACTTACATGTTCTGAATGTTACGTCCCCAGTTGGTGGCGATTTGGGAAATGGAACGGCCTGGAGACAGTGTATGGTTAGGGGCAGGCTTATAGGTGTTATAGCCAGCTTCCCCTTGCCACTGTTGCTATTGTTGTTAATGTTGGCCAGGTGGTGATGTCCAACCTCTGCTCATGCCATTGTTTCACCTGCCGTCAGGGAGCTTCCCCTTGAATCTATAAACAAAAATAAACCCTTTCCTCCCACAAGCTGCTCCTGGTTGGGTGTTTCTACCAGCAACATGAAGCTCGCTATAACAGACATGAAATGTATTGAAATTAGTTTACTGTTTTCCAATATCCCATTTAATTGAGAAATTGTTGCCAAATAAATATGATGCACCTATTTATTGACCAATATATATCTGGGGAACAACCAATCACACCTGTCACCCATTAAAACATTTCTATCACTCCACAAATTTCCTCAGTGCCTTCTCTGAGCAACGCCCACTGTTGAAGTTAAGCATTCATTCTTCCTGTTAGTCCATCATTTCCCCCCTAGGTTATTTTGGTTCTACTACATGTTTGCATTTCAATTTATAATTTGGATCACCTTGCTAATTTCTTCAGAAAGTCTCTGAGTCAGTTAGAATTAACTTGAGATGCTGTCTGTCCATGTTGAGCTAAGGGCATGATTGGCCTTTCTTTTCTGCCCCACTTTTGCATTTTCTGGGCAGCTTGGAAGCCTCTCATGATGTCATGACATTTCAAGAAACAGTGAAGGGGCCAAGAAGAGAGAGATTGGGGAACTATGCAGGTTTTGGGGTTCTCTCATTTTTTTTTACTTCCTCCTTGATGCTATTTCTTTTCTTAATTACCCATTTTTGGATCATTAAAGTCTGGCCCCTAATGTCTCTGTCCATTCTGACCTTGGTGTTTTCTTAAATCCAGTTTTATTGACAGTGTTTAAAGGGAAGAGGTAGGACAAAAAGGGATTTCACTCAGTCTTTTCCTTTCTTTCAAGATTTGTGTGTTTTGGGTCATCTTCAAAAAAAAGTGTAACTTAAAACTGAGTGTGGGGGCACTTGTCTTTAACCTCAGCACTGCTTGGGAGGCAGAGGTCAAAGGATCGCCGTGAATTCAAGGCCAGCCTGAGACTACAAAGTATGTTCCAGGTTAGCCTGGGCTAGGGTGAGTCCCTACCTCAGAAAACTGAAAACAAAAAAGTAACTTAAAAATAATTGATATAGAAATACTATCTTTGGAAGAAGCTTTAATTTCCTATATTGTACTTAAATCTGTCAGTAACATTTAAAAGTTCACAGAACTAGTATATTCTAACTATTATCAATAAAACAGAAACCCTACCTGGTTTCATAATGATGTCTATTCTATTACTCTTGTATAGAACAATACTTGCAGGCATTTGAGAAATCCACCAAAACAACATGGAATTAGTGCTATATAGAGTGAATGTGCTGGGTCATATATTTAGAGGACCCTCAATTGTATTGTGGCAGGCCTGTTGAGACTGAATGGCCTCCAGGAATGTTCTCACTGCCCATTGCACTTTCTTGATTGCAATAATAACCAAAATGTGTAGTATTCAAGGTGACCTGGCACAGGAAATACATGAACAGTGAGTGAGAATATTCGAAGCACACAGAACCATGAGATCTATGGATTATCTCTGTTGGGAGGAAAGTATTTAAAATGCAATGCATCTAATTAGTAATGTCACACACGAAGAAAGGAATTTAGTAATCACTATATACAATTTACCAGCACATCTTTATTCCTCATTACTTGAGCTCAAAAACAAACATTAGTAAGACAGTAAACACTGGATTCGTCTTCCTTCTTATGAAATAACAGCCAATTAAGCAGAAATATGTATTACCTTTATATTTCTTTGGCAGTCATTTCATATCTAGATATATATAATTCTCATCATCTGAAGAAAAAAATCAAAGTGAAACAAAAATTACACTCCAAAATTTCATAAAGTTTGAGTGGTTATTTCTCTTTTGTTCATGCTTTTTATTAGTATATATTAAATATACAACATAATGAGTCTCATTATATTTTATATTTCTATATAAAGTTCTTTGATTATATCCACTATTTCACTGCCTTCTCCCCAACTTTTCTTCTCAAAAAATTTCTTTTTCTGGCAGTCATGGTGGCACACATCTTTAATCCTAGCATTTAGGAGGCAGAGGTAGGAGGGTTGCTGTGAGTTCAAAGCTACCCTGCAACTACAGAGTGAATTCAAGGTCAACCTAGGTTAGAACAAGACCTTACCTTGAAAAAAAAAAAAAGAAAGAAAAAATTCCTTTTTCTACCTTTTTTATCTAGATTCTGAAATTACAGAAAATAAGTGATAAATAATCTTGTTTAATAAGATGATAGCCTCTTTCATGTAATTGTCTGTTGTTATCCTTTCTTGTGAATGAATATGTAATCAGATTTTCTTTTTCCATCCATCAATAGGTGCCAAAGATGATTGCATAGCTTTAGGATGGCTGTAGATGTTGAACACTTTCAACACATTTGGTGACCATTTATATTATTTTTGACAAGTATCTACCAGTTCACTGGCCCAAGTGTATTGGATTGTTTTTTCCTTTTGTTACTTAATATTTAGATGTTAATATTCAATCCCCTGTCATATGAATAACTAACAGATGGTTTCTCCCATTCCATAGGCCATCATTTTATTTCACTGAATTGTTTCCTTTGCAGGTTAGCCTTTTTGATTCAATCCTACTTTTCAAACATTTGCTAAGCTTTTGCAGTCATATTCAGAAAGATGTTTCCTATGCTTATATCTTGAAATGTCTTCCCTAAGTTTTAGTATGGTTACATTAAAACTTCTGGTCTTATATTAATGTCTCTTGTTAATCTTGAACTGTTTTGGTACATGGTAAGAGATGAGGATCTCATGCCATCTTGTTTGTGTGGGTATCCTTTTATCAAGAATCATTTGTTGAGGGTTTCACTTATCAAATATATGCTTTTAGTGTCCTTGTTGTGAACTATGTCAGTATAGCTGTACACATTTACTACTGGTTCTTCTACTAATTGCTACATATATTATCTTGGTTAATGTGGCTCTGTATTATAATTTGAAATTGGGTTTCATACCTCTGCCATTACTTTTGTGCTTAGGTGCTCTTTGGCTATTTGGTATCTTTCATTTCCATATGGATTTCAGGATTGTCTCTATGAACAATGTCAACAAAATGTTGATGGAG
Organism: Orientallactaga sibirica; assembly: GCA_036365145.1. Taxonomy (NCBI): domain Eukaryota; kingdom Metazoa; phylum Chordata; class Mammalia; order Rodentia; family Dipodidae; genus Orientallactaga; species Orientallactaga sibirica. The sequence goes on from JAEOAD010000024.1 coordinate 29,650,909, forward strand.
GATGCATTAAATCTGTATACCATGAAAATCCATGTACACATGGAAAATCTTTTAGTATCTTTGTCAGTTTCTTCATATAGATTTTGTGATGGATGTCTTTCCTTCTTTGATTAAGATTATTCTAAGGTGGGGTTTTTTGTTGTTGTTGTTTTGTTTTACTGTGTCTCTTAAGAATGAGATTGTTTTCTTGGGTTCTTTTTTAGCATTTCTGCTAATGATGCATAGAAAAGCTACTTATTAAGCTAATAATTGCTGTATAATGATTTTGTACCTTGATTATTTCCTAAAAGTGTTTACTTTTATGGTATTTTAAATACAGGTATGCCTAAACTGAAAATATGTATGTTTTGATATATTTGTTAACTGTTTGCATTCCTTTGTTTCTTTGCTATATCTTATGGCTCTGGCTAATAATTAAAATTCTATGTTTATCAAGAATAGAGTATGAGAACCCTATTTCAATAGTGATTTTAGAATAAATGCTTTCATTAATTTTTCCATTTCAGTTTAAAGTTGACTATATGTTTGTCATATAGTCCATTATTTTGCTAATTAAATCTCTTTTAGTTCCAAGTATATTCAGAGCTTTCATCATGAACTGGTATTGAATTTAATCACAGGCTTTAATGTGTTTCCTCCAGGTAGTTTATTTACTGTATTATGTTTATTATTTTCATATGTTGAGCCACCTTTGTATCCCTGTAGTGAACCCCCTTGGTGATTATGCATTGTCCTTTTAATGTGTTATGAATTAAAGGTGCTAGTGTTTTTCTGAGGAGCCTTGCACCTGTGCTCATTGTGAATATGTTCACTGCTGCTGCTGTGGTTTTATTATCTCCTTATGCAGTTTTGGAATCAAGGTAGTACTGACTTTGTGGAGTGAGTTTGCACACATTCCTTTATATTTCATGGAACAGTTTCAGGAGCATTCATGTTATTTCTTCTTCAAAAGTCTGTCAGGTTTCAGTGGTGATGGTGGTTGTGAGCCTTTACTAGAAGATTCTTCATTAGTGTTTCAGTCACAATGATCATTATTGGTCTCTTTAATTAATTAATTTTTTTTGAGACAAGCCCAACAGACTGGCTTTTTTTCATGCAAGAGACTGAGAGTGAAAGTGCATGAGAGAGAGAGAGAGAGAATACCAGAGTCTCCAGCCACTTGAATCAAACTCCAGACGTGTACCATTTTGTGTGTATGTGCAACCTTGTGCATTTGTGTCACCTGTGCGTCTGGAGTACATGGGACCTAGGGAGTAGAACATGGGTCCTTAGGCTTCACAGGCAAGCACCTTAACCACTAAGCCATCTCTCTAGTCCCTGTTTACTTTTTATATCATATCAGTTCAATTTGGTGGGAATCATATGTGTTTAGAAATAAATACATTTTCTTCTTTTTAATTTATTTTGCTATAATTTTTTTCAGAATATCTTTTTAAAGATCTTCTGGATCTTAACTGTATATTCTATAATATCCCTCTTGTCTTTAATTTTATTAATTTGTGTGTTTTCTCCCTTTATTTTGATTAGTTTGACTATGAGTTCACCATTCTTATTTAGGTTTTTCAAAAAAAATCAATGCTTTGTTTCATAGATAGATAATATGTAGACTCTTCTTCATTATTTCTTCTACTCATCTTAAGTTTGGGATGGTGGTTTGAATATAAAATCCCCTCTTATTTGCTCATGTGAATATTTCCCAGTGGTGGTACTGTATAGAAAGTTTGCAGAACATTTAGGAGTCATAAAAGGAAATGTGTTGCTAGGTGGGAGACCAGGCATAAGATATTATATCTTGAATCCATGTGTTGTTTTATCTCCCTTTCTCACTCTCTCCCCTCCCTGCTGATATGCAATATGGCACCAGCTTTTTGCTTTTGCCTTGCCTTCTCTGCCATGATGAACTCTATTCTCTGTAACTGTAATCTGATTTAAACCTCATTCCTTCAAAAAGTTGCTTCTGATCCAGTATCTTGTTCCAGCAATGAGAAAGTAAACGATACATTTGGCTTCTTCTTGTTTTTCCAAGACTAGAGGTATATCCTTGAAATCTATTTTTAATATTGTCATTTTAGCTATAGACTTTCATCTTAGAACAGTCTTTGCTCACAAAGGTTCTTTTAAATTGTGTTTTCATTAATGGATTCTAGGATTTTTTATAATTTCTTTCTTAGTTTCTTCATAGATCCACTGATCATCAAAAATATTATATTCAATCTCCACATGCTTATATAGTTTCTAAGTTTCTCTTATATTTAAGATAGTTGAGAATTAGCTCCTCAATGTGTTGGCATGATACTGCAGATCCCCATGTCAGGAGATGTTGAAGAATAAAGATAAGCAACAACCCCAAATTTATTTGTGTTAGGTTGTGCTTGTTTGTATTTTTCTGAAATGGATCTTGTAACAAAAATTAGTTTCAGCTATAGAATTGTATATTTCCATTAGCTGTGTGACCTGAGATAAGTACTTGTGATGAAGGTTAAATACATTCCTTAAGTCCACAAAACCATGAAATAATGTTGCAGAATGCCAAATGCCAGTCTTTTCGTTTCAAACCAGAGTCTCTCAGATGTAAACCTATGTATATGCATAAGTTATGTCAACTGCATTTTTATGTGCATTCTTAAAATTAATATATGTACAAGTGAGAAATAAGAATCTTGCGGTAGAAGGTACTTTTGAGAAAGTATTGTTATTGTTTGCATAGGTGGTATGAATACCTGTGTGTATGCATGTATGCATGTGTGTGGGCACATGTGCATAAGGGTGTGAGTGCATGTGTATGTGTGCACATGTGTGTGGAGGTCAGAGGTTCACCTTACTCCACATAATTTTACATACAATGTCTCAATTTCAAACTAAGAGCTGTTAAGTTTGGCTGGATAAGCTCGTCAATTTGACTAGAAATGTTAGCAACATTGTTTTAGGGATCTGCTGCATCCATATTCAGAGGGCTTAGATTACAGGCCAGGCACCACACCCACCCAGAATTTACATGTATGATGGGGAGCAAAACCCAGGGCCTCTGGCTTTCACAACAAGCACTTTTACCAATTGGTACATCTCCCCATAATCTTTGTTTGTTTTATATGACAAACATATGATGCTGAAGTTTTCCCAAAGTTTATGGTATGACTTCTATAACACTATCTTGTTAGTGGTATGACAAGGCAAATATTTTGTGATCCCATTTAAAGTGCTCCAGGGACTGGAGAAATGGCTCAGTAGTTAAAGGTGCTTGTTTGCTTCAAGTGTTCAGGAACTGTGAAAGATTGGAAAATTTTACCTCAATTTCAAGTTAATTGGTTAGGCTGCAAGTGTTGCATAGACAGTGACACAAGAAAAATAAGCTTCTGTGAAAGGGAGGGAAGGGATACATAAAAATAAAGATGGCATGAATTAGCACTATAGTAACATATTCTTCATTATCTAATTAAATAAAATAATCCTCCTAGAAAGAGAGAGAAAAAATAGAGAGATTGGAAAGAACTACCATGTTGGGATAGATAAATTTTTACCCTAAAACAATAGGCTGTGGCTGGTAAATCACAGTGCCAGAATTGGGTTACCCACTCTCCCACACACAGTGAGTTGTTGGTCAAGGAGGCCCATGAGGTCCCTGAAACAATTCAGGCCATTGAAAATGCACTTGGTTATTCACCAGAATGAGATGGTAAGACCCTATTGGTGCAGACACCACAAGCTGTGGTCTAAGCACACTAAGAAATCATTCTGGAACTGAAATGGAAGCCAGCTCCATACTGGCTTTCTCAGAGTGCTGAAAAGTTCTATGTCAACTGCTGGTAACCAACAGCATGAATAAGGAGTGGATCCCGCAAGCTGCAAAATGAACCCCAGCAAGATACACACAGTGCAATAGTGACACACAAGCTACAGGGGTAATCAGCAGCTCTCTGGTTGGATATGAAGCCCATTCAATGAGATGGAATTCATGCCTGATACTGAGAACCAAGTCAGACGCCTATGGCTTAGAAAGTCATAGACACTAGATGGAAGCTTCCACTATTCTTTGGCTAAATTAAAAGATTATGCCCTTCAAGATCCTTCTGAATATATATGTTTATCCATTTCATCAGTGCTATTCTCACTATTGGTTAAGGAAGCTGCTTTTTTCCAACTGGCAGCAACCCTGTGAAGACCCAAGACCCATCAAAATGACCAGAAGAGAAAGTCAAGCTCTTAGAACTGGATGAGTCATCTCTATCACACTGGCCAGGGCCCCAAAACGTTACACAGGAAGTAGAAGACTGAGTAGGAGTGGTGCTCTTACTGTCTTTCAGAGAACCTTTCCCAGGGAGATGGTGGTAGGCACTGAGAGACTGAAACCTCATCAGTGCAGAAAATAAGCAGCTGCTGAGAGCTCAACACTAAAGGAGACTTCCCTCATGCTCTCAAAGGCTCAAGGAACATTGTGGAACAGGGGTTAGGGACAATGATAACAGTCACAGGGTGGGAAGTTGTAATTATATTCATCCATACAGGAACAAGCTGGTGTATTCCTGACAATATATGATTACGAAAACCCCAACTGAGTAGGGATCTCCAAGGAATGGGGTGGGCAAGAAGGAACAAAAGGCGATAACCATGGCCTGGAGAGATGGCTTAATGGTTAAGGCACAATCATAAGGACCCAGGTTAGATTGCCCAGTAGCCATGTAAGCCAGATGCACAAAGTGGCACATGATTCTGGAGTTTGTTTGTGGTGGCTAGAAAGACCCTACTGCTGAAGACACCATACACTGTTGGTATGGACCATGGAGAGACTTGTTTGGAATCTGGAAAACAGCCAGTCCCCAGACAGTTAGCCTATCTAGTGCTGGAAGTCACTACATGAACTACTGGGGGAAAGTGGCCCACATCTGTCCAAGCAACTCAAACTCTAAGCTATGCACAAGCAAACAACCTGATGTGATGCTCACACATGTGCAATAGTGGCACACAGCCATGGTGAGTAACCAATTGCTCTTGGATTGGCTAACAGATCCACTTAGAGGAAAGGAAACCATATCTGGAACTGGGAAACAAGTCAGAAACATATCCAGATAATGATTTTGCTTTCCAATATCAAGCTCCCACTAATCTTGGGCTATAAGAGGGTCTGCACCCTTTAAATTTTCTCTAAATTAATAACAATCATCCCATTTTACCTGTGCTGACTTCACTCTCTGTTGGAGAATCTGCTCTCTTTTTCAGATGAGAGCGGGACCTCAGGAGATAAACAACCCAGAACACTTCACCCCAGCCCCAGCTGAAACCACAGAGGAATTAGGGAAATGACTAAGAGTGCTGCTTTTTCAGTGAACCTGATACCAGCACAAGGGTGGTGGAGACAGATGCTGAGGACACTCAACACCTGCCGAAGCAGAGATCCACAGGCTCCTAAGTTCCCATCACTGAAGTAGACTTGAAAGGCATCCAACATAGCTCAGGGAATTTTATGAAAGGGGAGAGTTGACCTGCATCCCCAAGGAGATAGGCCTCTTGAGAAAAGGGGCAGGGATAAGGGAAAGGATGGCACCAGCATATGTTGTTTATATACTAAGTATGTCCACATCCAATAAAAATAAATTCAAAAAATAAAGAAGGCAACCTTACAAAAAAGAAAAGAAAAGAAAAGAAAAGAAAAGAAAAGAAAAGAAAAGAAAAGAAAAGAAAAGAGGTTTCCAAATAACTTGTCCTCACTTGCTTAGTAAGTGGTCACTAACATTGTAAACTTTATAATTGAGCATTACAATCCATATCCTCAAACAGTGCTCCACTTTCCTCTGTTATTCCTTCAAGTCTGGAGGAAAATCACTAAATGCTGAATTTATTAGAAAGCTTTTGCTTTCTACTAGGTAAAAGCTGTATAGGGAATTTTCAGGAGTAGAGAATGGCTTCAGGGGTGATATCCTGAATCTTAGGAATTATCACCCTAAGTACATCTAAGAAAGCTTATGTGGTAGTTTCTTAGTCCAGCCCTCTGGGTGTTCCGAAGTAGCTCGCTCTTCCTGCTCCCTCCTTGATGTCAGCACAGAGCTACAAAATCTGATACTTGTCTTGGCTTTCTGACTTGCATTGTTCCAATCATTCCTTGCCATGTCCCCCGTTCTTCCTTCCCGGAGTAGGAAAAGTTGCAAAGTTGCTCTGTAGCATTATGTGTTGGATATATGGAACTTGTGTTTTGATTTTAAAGAGTTCACAGTAAAGTGTTTGTCTTAGGTTTCAGATGCATCTTTGGACTTTGGACTTTTGGACAGTGTTGGGACTAGAGAAAACTATGGGGATTTTTAAAGGTAGACTCAATTCATTTGACACTATGAGGTAATCCTGAGTCTATGGGGGCCAGGAGTGAAATGTAGTGGATTGAATGTAAAATTTCACCTGCTTAGCTTCACTTATTTTGTGACTTAATCCCTAGCTGGTGGAGCCTTGCAGAAGTGGAACCTTGTTGGAGGAGGTGTGATGCTGTAAGTGGGCCTTGAAGTTTATTAGTTCAGACCCCTGTGTGGTCAGAGCTGGTTCATTCTGGCTGTTCCCTCTCTGCTGCCACTCTGACAAGATGTGATGCTCCTGTTCTCTGTTCTGCCATGCTTCCACAACCATGCTGAAACTTCCCCCAAAACTGAAAGCAAAAATAAGCTCTTTCCTTCTGTAAGCCACTTTTCATTAGGTGTTCTGTGACAGCAATGCGAAAGTAACTGCTATAATTTACTCCTTTAACTTTCCAAGGCCACATTGAGTGAAGATTAGGGGGGTGTATAGGCTGATAGGAAATGGGCCTAGGGGACTGCTGATGCAGGATAATGGGAATATAGTTACCCAGAATCAAGACAGTGTATTTATAATTACGCACAGTGGCAGAAAATCATAAAATCAGAAGTTGGCAAAGAAAGGTGAAAAAAAAAATGAAAGAGCAGTCTTGGGGAGGGAGCTAACAGCATGAGCTAAACCACCATCACTATCATGTTACAGTGTTGGGAGGGAAGAGGGAGACCAAACCCTCCAGGAGCCAGTCCCTGAGCCCCTGCCAAAGGATCCCCAGCTCTGGAGTCTCTCCTTTTTTCAAATGGAGGTTCTGCTTACAAGTACAGAATAAAGCTTGTTACTTCTTCTTTTCACTGCATTTCTGAGTCCATCTTCATTCTTAGAACTTCCAAACCTTTGTTAGCTTTGAGAAGGGATCCATGCACTCCTGACCCTTAATGGGGAAGCAGTTTTCCCATGGCCACATCAAGTAAGACCACATCAAAGTTTTCTTCTTCCTTAACTTTCTCTGCCTGAAACCATTTTCTATGACAAGTAGTGTTGGTTATTTTGGTTATACACATAACACAAAATAATAGAATTATAAAAGTTGTACTGAGTGGGCTCATTTGACTCCTCTCACAGATAAACAAATAAAAAAGTTTTAAGCCCAAGGCAACTGAATGAAATATAATCAATCATATCAATTTAATAATGGAATCAACAAGATGGACCTCTTGCTTTGTCACATGAATTCTGGACACTTCCCACTACAACACACAAAGTAAGATAAGTCTCGTGTTTTTCACTTTGGACTAGAGTCTTCTACTCCTACGTAGTTTGAAAATACTTCCTCACAAAGATTATGAGCAAAATGAGCATTTAGACATATTTTAAAAATCTAAGAACAATGATTATAAAAGCCCAAATGTAATTAATGGTTATGTAGTATCTGACTTTTAACTGGACTCAAATTATTCACAAAGACAAAGAACAGTCTCTGAGTCCAACAAAGCAATTATAGAGACAAATAGTTTCTCTTCAGCAAAATAACAGAGACTCAAGGAAAAAGACCTATTTATATACATTTTCCTGGGGCTTTATTTTCTTTTCTAGAATATGCTTCAAGGAGAAAGTTAATTGGGGACTTGGGGACTCAATTATGTAAATATACTAATTATATATAAAGATCTTATTTCATATGTTTTCTTCCTTCTTTTCCTTCTGATGAACTATTTTTTAAATTAAATTTGCTTTCAAGAATTTTGAGGTCCATGTTTTGTGTGGGAAGCCTTTACAAACAGTTCAATTAACCATGTCCTCCATAGGGTCCCTAGCATTGTCCATTTCATGATGGGAAACATGATGTGAGATCATTACAAAGGGTTTTCATGGACTTTCCACCCAATTTGAAAATGTACAATATTATAAGCTCATGCATCCGTGACTTTCCTATGGCTGGGACAAAATAACTGACCAGAAGCAACTTGGACAGGGAACAAGTGTAATTTGGCTTACAGTTCTAGTGGGCAGAGCCCATCAGGATGGAAGCAGTATGGTAGGAGCAGGAAGCTGAAAGAGTAAGACACAGGGCTGTGGTACCTCAAGGCCCACCCCCTGATAACATTCCTCTTCCAGCAAGGCTCCACCCCTAAAAGATTCCACAGCCTTCTCAAATAGCTAGAGACTGAGTGTTAAAATTCATTAGTTTATGGAGGACATTTTATATTCAAACCACCACAGCTCATATGCAGATTATTAGGCTTACATTTGTGATGAAGGAAGTTTCAAAGCTGATATTCTACCTCTGTAGAATCAAGATTACTACAGTAATTTACAACCTAAATATATCACACTATTGGTAAGTAATGCTATTTGCACTCTTTTATTTTAAAAAAAAAAACATTTTATTTATTTGCAAGGAGAGAGAGAATGGGGGCACCAGGTTCTACAGCTAGCGCAAACAGACTCCAGATGCATGTGTCACCTTGTGCATCTGGCTTATGTGGATACTGGGGAATTGAACCTGAGTTCTTAGGCTTCAAAGGCAAGTGCCTTAACTGCTAAGCCATCTCTCCAGCCCTGAACTCTTATTTTTCTATCAGGACTCTTGTTTTGCATATTTATATATGCACATTGTGTGGCTAAAATCAGTGGTATCATAGAGGTAATTGTGAAATGTATAGTTATACCTAAAAAGAATTTTTAAAGGTTTCTACAATTCAAATAAATTTAAAAAGACTACGTAATAACATACAAGCCACCCATGTCTCATAAGCTGGTTATTAGAAAAGGAAATGGGTTTCCAAGGATCCCTACATCAAATTTTCTCTGCCTTGTGTTCACATTCCCAAATTTTATTCTCTCAGATACATAAGTGATGAGAAACATCTGAGCCCTACTTCAAGAATATCCAAGATTGGGGTTAGGGCTAGGAAGATGACTCAGTGGTTAGAAGCACTTGCTACATAAGACTGAAAGGAATTTTGACCCCTCGAATCCAGGTAAACCAGACCCAGTAGCACCCAAGGGTGCTGATCTTAGTCCATAATATGCGATATGAAAGATGTGATGTGGAGCCAGGAGAATCCTGGAGGCTTGTGGGCCAGCTAGCTTGGCAAAAGCTGCAGTGTACACCATAACGGTCTCTTCTCAAATGAGGTGGAGGATGAATAGAACCAACATCCTGAAGTTGCCCTCTGACATCCACATGTGTTCCATGGTGTGCATACACATATGAACACACGTGCGCGCACACACACATACAGACACACACACACACACAAAGAGAATCTTCAGGGTAGAAAGTTTATAATTTAACATAGGGAAGAAAAGCTTTACAACAAAAGGATAAAGGTCTAAGATTCGGCAGCATTAGTGGGAAGGGGGGGACATATCCTGAGCATCTGAGAATCACTGTGCACCCACTTTGAGTTAAACTTTTACTTTGACACAGTATTTTCTGTCCCTCCCATAGACATCTGTCCTGGATTCTGTCTCTCCTCACACACCTCACATTCTGTGCAGATTATAAATGTTGAAAATTTAAAGTTCTGACTTCAAGTTTTGGACATAGTGTGAAATGTCTTTCAGTCTTGCATTGTCTTCATCAACATGGCACCACATTTTTTTTCTTCAAAATGGTACTTACTATATTTCCCAGAATTCCTCCCCTGGGTGGCTACTGTTTATTTGCAGATTAGTGGAGCCCATGTAAAACTGGAAAAATAGAAATGAAACCCAAACCAGGATTTCTAGAATATCACTGCGTACTGATGCAGCAGGATGTCACAGGACCACAAGGTTTGCAGCATTTCCAAAGCTTTACATATAACTGGCTTTTTCCACACCAACCCTCATGTTTTAGTAGGAAAGAAGCTGGCTTCTATCTAAAGGCTCCCTGATTTTCAGAACTTCAGTTCTTTCCATATTTTTAAATATAATTTATTCATTTGAGAGACAGAAAAAGAGAGAGAGAGAGTGAGAGAATGGGCATGCCAGGACCTACATCCATTGCAAATAAAATCGAGATACATGTGCCACCTTGTACATCTGGCTTACATGGGTATGGGGGAATTGAACCAGGGTCCTTAGGCTTCAAAGATAAGTGTCTTAACTCTAAGCCACCTATCCAGCCCATCTTTCCACATTGTTAACAACTCTAATTCCTGTAGAAAACTCCACAATCCCATTAGTAGGCATACTAACTTTTGTAAAGTCTCTTGCCCAAGCCTAGCTTAATACAGTTTTCAGAGAAAAATAAGAGATAATGTTCTTTACATAAAGGAAAATGGTATATTTCTACAAGGAGGTGACAGATTGATTCTGAAGAAAGTATAAGTTAATAGCCAAAGCATGCCATGCTTATAGTATTTTGATTTGCAGTAATGAGCAAAGTTAAAAATTCTCTTTATTAATAACTTCACTGAAGACCCTCAGCAGAACTAGGGCGGGGAGAGGGGGCTCTATGTGTGCAACATTTTTATAAAATAATCAATAAATTATTTAAAAATCTCATTTAATTTTCCTTTTCATAAGAACCTAATAACCTAAGGTGAAAAAATAGATATTAAGTAAAACAGCCAATAATATTTTTTTAAATTTTATATAAGTATTTATTTTTGTATTTCAATGCATAGGACTTGATTAGTTCTATAACACTGTTATGTAAATGTGTTCTGAATTTTTAAATAATATCTACATATTTTCTAGTATAGTTATATACAGAACACAGAGACTTGAAAGTTATTATGCTTTAATTAGTATACATTTTCTATTGTACTGCTACATAAACTGTATGCAAATAAAACTATTTCAATATCTTCGATTACTTATTAAGCCAGACAACAAAATCACATGACTAAATGCTTTCAAATGAAAATTCTAATATTAAGCATCTCATTTTCATGGATAGCAATGTTACATGAGGAAACTGTTAGGTAGGTAAGTAAAATAGTTACCATTGGTCCAACTAAACAGAAGTGCAACCAAGACTATGTCAACCTCATTTTGATAAAATACTCATTTCAAAGTTTTCTCCCACAAATTCTCTCCAGATTCCAGCCATCTCCCCATGTTCCATCCGAACAGCATATGGTGTCTTCAGCAGTAGGGTCTTACCAATAACCTTTGGTGGGTCATCAAGTGCTCTGACAGAAATCTGTCTTCTTTTGGGGAACCTTGTAGGTCTCACTGATCAACAGCTCATTGTGGATGTTAACCACATTCTGGTACTGGGAGTTACAGGTCAGAGCCAAGAGAAAAGAAGGAAGAAAACGTATAGGTAATAGGAAAGAGAAAGAGAGAAGAGAGAGAGTAAAGAGAGTGAAAGAGAGAGAAACAGGAGAAGATTTAGGTTATTCTTTATCCTACCCTCTCCAGGCACCTGATGCAGGTTCTAGCTTTTAGTATGTCTTTCAGGATATAGGATTTTATGGTACCATTTCCATTTGGGTCCAGTTTTTTGTCCTCCCCCCTACACTTGCCCTGCCCTCCCACCCCACCATCCCTATTGTCCAGTCCTTGAGATGTTTACTAGGTGTGTCAGCACCTCGGGAAAATAGAAATTAGGAGCCACACATGAGTGAGACCATGTGATGCTTATCTTTCTGTGATTGGGTGAGTTCGCTGAGAATGATCTGTTCCAAGTTGAACATTTTTCTTCAAATTGCTTTGTGTCATTTTTCCTTACTGCTGTGTAGAATTCCATTGTGTAGATATATTACATCTTAGGTATTCATTCATCTAATGATGGACATCTGGGTTGATTCCAGCTCTTAACTATTATGAATTGAGAAGCTATAAACATGGTTGAGCAAATATCTCTGAACTGTGGCTTGTAGCTTTTAGGGTAAATGCCCAGTAAGGAGGGGGGGGGCAGGGAGAGAAAAAGCAGAGTCTCTGTCCAAGAGCGAGAGCAGCAGGGTCAAACCATTAATTCTTTGTGTGCCTTTTCTGTCTCAATTTTATTTATTTTCATTCAGGTCTTTATTTCTTCCCTCCTATTAATTTTGTATTTGATCTGTTCTCCTTTTTCTATGACCTCAAGATACATCAATTAGGCTTTTCACTGTTTTTGTTGGCTTCCTTTGACATTGTAAGCACATGTAATTGTAAACCTCTCTCAAAAATATTTTTTCTGTATCCCAAAGATTCTGATATGTCATATTTCCAATTTCATTGGTCAATAAAAATTTTTAACACTCTCAAAAAATAAAAATAAATAAATAAATAAAACCTGCATCAGGTGCGCTTTTTGGAAACTTACACATTTTGCAAAGAAACATGGTCATTTTCAAAGGTGTGTCACAGCATATTTATACAAACCAGCCAGCTATCAAGAGTTTCTTACCCTGGGAACAATGCAGGTCAGAATAAGGCTTCCAAAAGGACAGTGAATCGGTGTTAGAGTCAAGCTTACCTTCCTTTTGTTTCAAAAGAAAAAAAAAAAAAAATACCCTGAAGTTTTGCTGAATAAACACATTCCTTGTGCTGTTCTTCACCAGAAAACATTCAAGACAGAGTTGTCTTGATGGGAGCCACATAACCCAAGTTAAGCACTCAAACTTCAGGCCACCTGGATTGTCCTTAAGGGCACAAATATGAAGTCAGTCTGTGTGTGAAGGAGTTAGGGCACTTGACATGACATTGGTTGGTACAACCAATACTTGCTGAAGGATGAAAGTTTATTTATCCAAATCAAGCATTCTATTAAAACTTTATACACACAAAAAACTAGAACATAAAGGATAAATTTAAATTATATCAACAAATTCTGATTTTAAATGTTAGTAGTCAATTTTTTTAAATTTGATGACATGTACCAAAGAATTCTTTTTTTATGAAAACATCTTTTTAAATTTTTTTTCTTTATTTATTTGAGTGAGAGAGAGAGAGAGAGAGAGATAGGCAGGGAGAGAGAGAGAAAGAATGGGAGTGCCAGAGATTCCAGCCACTGCAAAGGAACTCCAGATGCATGTGCCCCCCTCCCACCCCATGCATCTGGCTTACATGGGTCCTGGGGAATCGAGCCTGGGTCCATTGCCTTTGTAAGCAAGTGCCTTAACACTAAGCCATTTCTCCAGCCCCCAAGGAATTCTTAACATGCCTAACTTCTAGGTTGCTACCTGACATGCCTTTTATATTTGCACAAAAATATATAATAGACTCGCTAAGCATATATAGTCATTTTTATAGAGGACCACAATAATAAAGGATTTTTTAATGGCAGGATAATTTTGTTTTGATTTTCAAGGTAGGGTCTCACTCTAGCCCAGGCTGACCTGGAACTCAATATGTAGTCTCAGGCTAGCCTCAAATTCACAGTGATCCTCCTACTTCTGCCTCCCGAGTGCTGGGACTAAAGACATGAGTCACCACACCCAACCTGACAGGAACTTTTGTAGAAAATAATTTGTTCTCTCTTTGATAAATATTTTATCTTTCAAAAATGCTTTCTTTTGAAGTACTTTGTTCTTCAGCACAATCATTTCAACCAATTTCATTCAACCTTAACTTCCATATACTCAAAACTCAAAGAAAATATCATATTTTATAACAACATCATTCTTTTTAATAGCATATTTTTCTGTCTTTGATAAAGTTGTTTTTATGAAATTTTATTTTGAAAATAAAATATGCTATTGATACCTCATTTAGTTAAATATTTCTTTTTTCATGTTTTGCATGATGAGTTAGAATTGATTGAATATGGTTTTTCATACATCTTCTTGTAATTGATTTTGGGGATAGCAAAGTTATTGTTTTATCTTTATTTCCCCTCAAATATGTGAAGGTCTTCAATAGACCATTTCTTCAAACCCTCTTGATCTTGGAGGAAATAAAAACATTACAAGTAGAATATAATTAGTAACTCATGGTTTCAGTTTTATAAATTTAAATATATTAAGCAATTATCTCTGCAATTGTCCTTGTATGTTAATTAAATTTTATAATCATAATTTTACATATAATAGTGTATTGTATTCATAATAAATGATTTAGCTGGCATAGTTTCTTTATTATTTTTATCTATTTGAGAGTGAAAGGGGGATGGAGAATATGGGCATAGGACTTGTTGCCACTGCAAACAAACTCTAGATGCATGTGCCACTTTGTGCATCTGGTGTTTTATGGGTTCTGGGGAATTGAACCCAGGCCAGTGGACTTAGCCAAGAAATACCTTTAACCACTGAGCAATCCCCCCAGCCCATAGTCTCCTAATTATATTGAGTATAAACTTATTTTGCTATTTCTTAAACTTTTTGTAAGTTCTTACTAATTATTTTTATTATTAGTTATTGAATTTCAAAACCATAATAAATATTTTATTGTTTTACTAAGAATGTTTTTATTTCCACTGTTTCAAAGCAGAAAGCACATGAGATGATTTCTCATTGCAAGCTACATCAATAATTATTAGTTTTTAAATTTTTATTTTGCTATTCAAACCACATTCATATTACAAGCTCATTTTATTGATGGGGCATGATGGTGGTCTGTGTGCTCACATAATCATATCACAAAGTAGTTCAGGGATGTCAGAAATGATAATGAAGCTGTGCTCTATAAAGTATTCAATAGCTTAGCTGGAATAGAAGCTAAATGGTAGATGTCAGCTGTTCACCATGACAGACAGACACGAATCACTCTTGCTTCCCTGCACACCTCCCATAAAGTGCTCTGGGCTACAGTGCCAGGTGCTCCTTTCATTCTATGTCTCAGAAGAGGAGGTGCAAGATTAAGTAAAATAAAATAAAATAAAATAAAATAAAATAAAATAAAATAAAATAAAATAAAATAAAATAATAAAATAAAATAAAATAATAAAATAGGCATCATATTTGGTCAGGCAGGGATGAGATAGGGACATGAGGAAAAATTTTATAAGACTGGAGTGAAGGATTTAGAGGAAAAGGTCACTGAGTGGGGTGGGGGGGAGAGAGCTCTTCCTCCGTTAGAAGTCAGTCACACTTGTACGTCCGCTTCACTGCTAGCTGTGATGAAGAACTGCCCTCCATGTTTGAGGGAATCTCTGAGGATTCCCGAACAGACTCTCATGCTACCTTCTAATTCAATGTATGGCCACTTTCCAAAATGCAACTACGGAGTCTCCTTATGGGTATTTGGGGCTGTTCACTTGTGATCTCTTGTGCTTTTATATCCATTTAAGCAAGCATCCAGCTATCGACTTTGGCCATGTTCGAATCTCTTCCTCCACAACTTTATTAATCTAGGGAGCAAATCACAGCCTGTCCATTTAACCTTGAATTATCCTGATGTAACCATTTGGACTTTTAAGGAAGATGAATTACTGTGAAGGAGGGCTGCTCTTCCTTGCAGCCCTTATTCAGCCTGTGCAGGGTGAGGTGAAAATGGGCACAGCATTGCATTTCAGTCACTATGGATGAAAGGAGGTTTCCAGATTTTTCTTTACTTTTCACACCTATCCCAGCACAGAAACCTATCCAGATTTGATCCTCACTCACCTCTTTCACATTGAATCAATCCATCAACAAATCCAGTTATCTTACTCCTATATATATATCCCAAATCATTCCAGTTACCCATGTAGAAATAGATATTTATTTCACCTAGCATCAGCTCCCTGTTGAACTATTAAACTATTATATCGAGTACAGGGAGACATATGCATCATATCAAAGACTATGGTGGCAAAGCAGGAAATATTCTGAAGGAAATTGTGACTTGGAAGACCAAAGTGCAAGGTACTCACTGTGCCTGTTTTATTCTTATGCATTCTTTGTGTTCATATGATTGTTCACATACATTATATCTCTCTTATAATGTGTTCCTTATGTTCATGCATGCATGTGTGTGTGTATATATAGATCTATATCTATATCTATATCTATATCTATCTATCTATCTATCTATCTATATATATATATATATATATACATACACATATATATCACATACATTGTATCTATTTTATTATTATGCATTCTATATGTTCACCTAAATTGTCCAGGCTGGAATTAGAGTGTGGTCTGGTGAACTGAAGGTATAATGAGGAATGACAGGAAAGGAACCTTCCAAGGAAGACAGGCAGTTGCTCTGGTTGGCATATAAAACCTAAGCGACAGGAATCACTATGACTCTGAAAGGAGGAACCTATGTAATTACCAAGATAGTTTAACAGGCAAATGAGACTTCAAACTTCACATGGTTTGAAAACTGGAAACTTGGAAAATGCCTGAAATTTAAAGGAAGTGTTAATTTTTATAGTCAAAAAGGCTAGTGGCATGTATTGACAGATTGATTATGCAATGTTCTCAATTCAGTTAGTACTGTTAACAGCAATATGGGAATATTTGTAAGTTAGAGCCACTGATAGAAATAGGCCACAATGAGAAACATTTATATAGATGGGAGGTAAAGAAATTAGAATGTTGTAACAGCGGCTCTTTAATCTTCACCAATGAGTCTGTTTCCTCAGCAATTATATCCCAGATGAAATGTCACAAGACTCCTTGTGCAGCCCTGTTGATTAAGCTCAGATATAACTCAGTGAGGCGCATGGATTGAATCCTTTTATAAGATTTGGGCAGAAGAGCTTCAATTGGTCTCTTAGAGACCCATCAGCTAAATGAAGAGCAGTCATATCCTTGCCTTGGGGCAGCAGAAGTCAAGGTACAAACATGATTACAGAAGTTAGGTTTCACATGTGCGCAACATCCTAAAGAACAGGAATACTTTTGATTTAAGATGTTTGAAAAAATGTGATTGTCTTAATTTGGTAGGTGATATGTGGATAGATTCTCTCCAGAATATTATTGCTCATTTTTTAAAAAATCTATTTTAGCATTCAACAAGAATACTCAATTAGAGAGGAAAGTAATAAACACTAGTTACCTCTGATATAGATTTTCAACCAAAGATGATGCATCACACAGCTTTCAAGAGTGTAAAGTTAAATTCCAGCTGGTGATTAAGCAGTTCTCCTCAGATAATTATATTATGCCGATGGCTCACTGTTTAAATCCCTGAAATAAAAAAATATTCTCTCTGTCTAGATAAGGTAATGCATTCATATTATCTATAGATATTCCTTTTTAGAACAGATGCATAAAAATTAAAGGAATATTAATATTTGTACCAGATAGGCAAACGTGGTAAATTACTTTGCTTGCTAAGTATAAGTTTCTCTTCTTTACAACCCCAAAATACTTAAAAATTGGGACAAAAGTCTAAAGGGTTAAGCCTTATTTTCAGAATTAAAAAAATGTATACTTAGATTATCTTTTAAATTCAGATATATAGCTATCAGCTCCAGTATAGGATCAGATTATGTTGTGATTTGAACCTAAGTATCCCCAATAGTATCAAGTGTTTGTGATTAAGCCTTCTACTTTGTCCCCAGTTGGTGGTGGAGCTTTTGGAAGGTAGGTCCTTGCTAGAGGAGGCCCATGACCACAGAGCAGGCCTTAGGGTCTGTTAGTTTAGCCCCACTGACTGCTCACAGGCAAGCTCACTGTCACTGCTTCCTCCCGGCTGAAATATGACCAGATGTGATGTCCAGCTGTTGGGCATGCTTTTACATCCATGCTGAAACTTCCCTTCCAGTCTGTAGGCCAAAATAAACCTTTTCTAGTCAGCTATTTTATCTCAGCAATGAGAAGGCATGAAGGTGGGAAAGATGAGAGGGCAATGTACCCATACTACAGTCAATAATGTAAAATGTCAATGCGTACTCAGCCCTATTCAAACACACACACACACACACACACACACACACACACACACACATATATATACACACACATATATATATACTAGACTATATAATATATATATTATGTAGAGCTATATAGTGTAGTAGTATGATACAGTATATAGCATTTTTTTTTGAGACAGAATCTCATTTTGCAGCCATGGTTAGCCTGGAATCCACTATGTGCACTTGGCTGGCCTCAAAACTGGAATGATTCTCCTGTCTCTATTTCCTGAGTGCTCAGATTACAGATATGTGCCTCTATACTCAGCTAGGTATATAGATTTTTAGTTGAAATGGATGCCATAACTAGCTTCTGACAGATCTAATACATTTACACTAGCTTAATTTTTATCCTATTAGCAAACCTGAGCTTTCTTTTAATAAAAGGGAAGAATTTCCCTGTGTACATTTATCACAATTATAAACCTGGTAACATTTTGCACTTTATTTCAATTAAACATAAAAAATACATGCAATTGTAAAAGAAAAAATACCCTCAACATTGCCATACATTTAAGTTAGGCTATCTGATTTTATAAGAAAACAATAATGAAAAAAAAAAAAAACTTTAAATGTAGCAAAGTATCCGAAAACCTTTTTAAAAGACTTTTTTCTATGTATTTGCTATGTCAGCTTACAGCAAAGTCTGGCTAGAAGAGAGAGTTCTGGCTGTAATATGCTCTACTGCTTTCAAAGCAGAAGGAATCAAGATGGCATGAAGGTGGGAAAGATGAGAGGGCAATGCACCCATACTACAGTCAATAATGTAAAATGTCAATGCGTACTCAGCCCTATTCAAACACCCATGCATGATTTCTCCTGAAATTACTACTCCAGGCTTGATGGTTCCTTCATTAGATTTCTTATTACCACCTCTACACAGTGTTAAACCAGGGGTGAATAATGCTCACCCCACAGCATCATAAAGAGTAACCCCTTGCTAACAGTCTCCCTGTAACTACAGAGTGAGAACACTAATGAGTTCTGGATTGGAGAATCAACTGGCAGACTATTGCTCTTCCATTTTCTCAGGTGGTTAGAAATAAGCAGCAGTGTAATTTTCAAAGTGATTGTGTTATTGAAAACATACATTCAAAAAAAACCATGCATGAACCTTAGCCTGGCCTTAGATTTTGTGGCAATGTTTTATGGACATATGTAAAGCTCTTCTGGGATGCAAACATCAGAAAATCTAAGAAGGAATAACAAGATTTACTTTGACCTTTAGTTAAATGATATTCCTAAAAGGCAATACTTTGAGCATGGGGAAGAAAATAATCTTCTTGGATTTTATTTTACACTTCTTCTTAACAATGATGCAGCAAACTACCATTTGTAACAAATTAATAGAGTTAAAGGTGCATTTACAGGAAGAAATACTGATAGATTTTGTGTGTTAGGCATCTGATTACAAGTTAGCCCGTCATGGGACTAGGTTTTCATCAAGCTGTTGGGCAGAACTGCAGGCATCACACGGCTAGTCTACAGCTGAGAAAGCTTCTCCCAAGCTCACGCACATGGACAGTGGCAGGCCTGGCTTCCTCACTGACTCATGCAATGGGCACCCAGTCTTTCCCAAGAGTATTCAACTGGCAGCAAAGTGCTACTACTAGGCATTGGTGTGAACGCTAGTTTCATGTTCAGTCTTCACCATCAGCACTTTGTGAGATAAACATAGAGAAGCTCTTGTAAACAGATCAGTCAACAGCTTGATTGACAGTTGCAGCGTGCAGAGCTGTCAACCCACCAGTCCCTTCTTTGGTAACTGACCAGACTATCATGAGGGAAGCCCAGCTGCCAGCTGTTCCAACACTCCATGCATAGGTCAGTAAAATCCAATAAGATACACAACCACAGCTACCACTAAGGCCCCCATGACAGTTCTGGGGGACATGTTCTTGTTACAACCCTTCCAGATTATTTGCACCCACTCTGGGAGATTTCATGTCAGACATAAACAGACTTGGTGAAGTCTACATAACTGTGCAGCCTGCAGCTATTTCCTCTCAGGATGGGAGGGGGCAGGAATACCTTCTGACTTGACTTAAAAAGAAAAACACTCTGGTTGATGCATATGTGCAGCTTGCTTGAGGATGGTGGGACTAGAAGCTGATCAGAAAGACACCATGCGGGCTGGAGACATGGCTTAGCGGTTAAACGCTTGCCTGTGAAGCCTAAGGATCCGGGTTCGAGGCTTGATTCCCCAGAACCCACAAAAGCCAGATGCACAAGGGGGTGCATGCATCTGGAGTTCATTTGCAGTGGCTGGAGGCCCTGGCGTGCCCATTCTCTCTCTCTCTCTACCTGCCTATTTCTGTATCTCTCTCTCAAATAAGTAAATAATAAGATATCTTTTTTTAAAAAAGAAAAAGACCATGCCCTTTTCTGGCTATGTAAGTAGTCTGTTAGTCCTGGAAGCCGCCCAGTGTGGACTACTCCCTGGTGTCCCCACATTGAAATGAAAGCTCCTAAATAGTCTTTGATTGCATGCAGGAGGACTAACTCTTTCATGGATGGATTGGGATGAGCTAGTGACAGGAAGAGGATACTGAACCTGGAGTTTTAGCCAGAGGAGCATAAAGGAAGTGGCAGAAGTATTCTGGAGTATGGCTGAAAACAGAGATAGTGGAGAAATGAGGTGGAGAAAGGCTGGGAGGCTCTGAGCACTGACCGCTGGGAGAATGACGTGAGAGCCAAGGATGAAGCACCCAGTGTACTAATACCCCCAGCTCAGGAACTGTAACACCAAGTGCTGCTAAAACTCAAGATCTCAACTCCTGAGGCTAGGGGGCTGTCCTAAGTGCAGAATACAGGGCTGCTGATGCTCAAGGCCAACGCACGAAGGCTCTGGCCTGAGCTCCGAGAGCTCCAAGTCTCAGGCTTTGAAAGCTTGGAGTTTGAAACTGGGTTTGAAACCTGAACTGTAAACCTCTGGCATTCAAAAGCCCAGGACTGCTAACTCTTCCAACTTTGAGAAAGCTGTGCTTTGACTATTCATGATTTCTATCCAATTACAGCAGAGGAACCTCAGCCAGCCAATTTTGCCTCCACTTCCCTACCCAGGCCTCTCCACCGGCTGTCTGACCAACTTCACAAGAAAGCATCTGGGAGAAAGAGGAGGAGTGAGGCAAGATGAGAGAAATCAGAGAGGGAAGCAAGAAAGAGGGGAGGGAGAGAATGCAAAATATTTTGATCATATGGTCATGACAGTGGCATCCCATCATTTCTGCCCAATTCTTTGTCATAAGGTGGCGAGTCCAGTTCACGCTCACCAAGAAGCAATTGTCCAATAGATGGAACAATGGGAGCAAGCATCATGGGCATCAATATAAAGCTCTCTAACATATATTTTGTTTGTTTTTACCTTTCTTTTCTTTTCTTTCTTTTTTTTTTTTTTTTGAGGTAGGGTCTCACTCTAGCTCAGGCTGACCTGGAATCCACTATGTAGTCTCAGGGTGGCCTCGAACTCACGGCAATCCTACCTCTGCCTCCCAAGTGCTGGGATTAAAGGGGTGTGCCACCATGCCCAGCTGTTTATACCTTTTTAGCAAGAAGCTAAACATTACTCTATCTAATGGCAAGCATAGAAACAGAAACAGTCTTCCTAAATTACAAACATTTTAAAGTTAGTCTGGCAATGAGTGGTTAAGACAGTGAACAATGTCAAGTCTCACCTCCTCCCACTCAACACGATCAGTTAATCCTCTATACCTCGCTGTCAGCAAGCTGAGTGCTCAGGTTAGATGTGGAGATCACTTATCATGCCAGACTGGCTAGCCAGTGAGCTCCAAGGATCCTCCTGTCTCCACCTCCCCAGCATGAAGATTATAAATGTGCCACTCTATATATTGTTTCACCAAGTGGGTTCTGGGCATTGAACTGAGGTCCTTATGCTTGGGAGGCAAGCACTTTAACCAATGAGCTATCTCCCAACCGCAGTGCATTTTGGGGGACATAACCCCATTATAAGAGAGGATCACCTGTATGAGACTATGAATATAATAATATCTTTGTGTTCAAAACCACATGGCATGAAATCAATCAAAATCAATATTTAAGAACTATCATTTTAGACCTATATAGAAAGTATCCAAATTATAGATATGAATATTATAGATATGAATATTAACTGTTTAAAAAATAATGAATGAACACACACCCTAAACAAGTTTTATTTAAAGCTTAGAAGGAACCTTAACAACAATTTTGATAGGTTATAGGATGCATTCTGATGAATCACTGAAAATTGATGCCTCTGTGTTTGTAACTGTTATAGACATTTTGATGGAAATTGAAAGAAAAAAACAATCCATGACCAAATATCTGTAGGAAGTTTCCTTAGAAAGTCAGGTATGAATTTTAAAGATGTATTGTGCTGGATTATTTCTGGGTGGATCTAATTGCAATCTTTACTTTTAATTTGTGTTTATTTTTATTTATTTATTCAAGAGCAATAGAGAAAGAGGCAGAGAGACTGAGAGAGAGAGAGAGAGAGAGAGAGAGAGAGAGAGAGAGAGAGAATAGGCACACCAGGGCTTCCAATCACTGCAAACGAACTCCAGATGCATGCACCACCTTGTGCATTTGGCTTACATGGGTATTGGGGAATTCGAGCCTTGAGCCAAGGTCCTTAGGCTTCACAGGCAAGTGCTTAACCACTAAGGCATTGCTCCAGCCCCACCTAATTTCAATCTTATATGTGCCACTTACCATCTGTGACTGTAAAAGCTCGCATAGCATAAGTTACTTTTCTCATTTCTAAAAAAGAGTTAGATCAATAATGTCACGTTTTTTATTATAAAATGTAAGTTTGCAGTGAAACATAGAAAAAGGACAGACAGTTTTAAAAGAATGAAAGATAGAGAAAAACAGTATTGTTCATACTTAGGAGTGTCTGTAATTTAAGTTCTTAAACATTAATGGTCTTAGCACTGCAACTCCTAATTTAGTGAGAGTATTCACAATGTGTACAGTTGATATTAAACTGAATCACATATATTGCACTTCATTTTATAGAAATTACTAATTGAAAAATAATTCTCCTACACAAAGATGTATATTATCGATTTTATTATTATTAAATTCCATTAATTTTGCTTCTATAATTTTAATATATAATTTATATTATTAAACTAACTTTGAGTACATTGTTATTAAAATAATATTTTACTGAAAATATATCATATATTTGTATTTGCTACACATGTGCTAAAGGCATAATTTCTTTCTCCAGTTTAAAAATGTTAGTAGCTATATATATAATTATTATAATAAACTTCAATAACAGATAAATAATTGATGAAAGTTTAATACAGTAATTGCTCTTTGTTTTGAGACAGGGTCCCATTATGTAACTCCAGCTGGCCAGGAACTCATTATGTTCGGCAGGTTGGCCTTGAACTTCCAATGAACCTCTTACATCTGCATTCCAGTGCTGGGACTATAGGTACACACTACCACTCCCAGTTAACAGTTGTTTCTTTTTCTTTTGTTGTTTTTTTTTTTTTTTGTGGGTTTTTTTTTGTTTGTTTGTTTGTTTCTTTTTTGTTTTTCAAGGTAGGGTCTCACTCTAGCTCAGTCTGACCTAGAATTCACTATGTAGTCTCAGGGTGGCCTCGAACTCACAGCTATCCTCCTACCTCTGCCTGCTGAGTGCTGGGATTTAAAGGCGTGAGCCACCACACCGGGCTAACAGTTTTTTTTTTTTTTTTTTAATCACAACAATGGAAGTTTTAGCTCCTAGTAATTAATTTATAGTCAGTCCTTCATGTATGCACAATCTGTACACATTCAACCAACCATGAATATAAAATATTCAGAATAACAAAACTGTATCAGTACTGAACCTGCACAGACATTTTTTTCTTGTCATTAGTCACCAAACAGTATGAAACAGCAATGACTGACATAGCATTTGCATTGTAATAGATATTATACGTTATGTAGAGATGAGCTAAAGTATACATTAAAATGTGTGTGTGTTATTTGCAAACATTGCATTTGATATAAAGAACTAGGGCATCTGCAGATAGGTACCCTCATGGATCCTGGAACTACCCAGTGTGGCTAGACCCAAGGCTGACTACAGCTGCAACTGTGGAATACTGTTGAGCCCGTTCCTCCATTCAGTGTCTGACATGTGACAGGAAAGGTGTAATGTACAGAAATGCAGCTACCCCCTTAGAAACTACCCTCGTTGCAAAAGCTGATCATTGATTAAGTCTTATCATAAAGTTACCATAAAACATATTTCATTTTTCCTTGCTGTAATTGTGTGTTAAAAGTCATTGGTTAAATAGGACCTAAAATAAACGTATCTATATTTAGTGATTCCTATTACAAAGCATTGAAATCAGAAATAATTATCTTTAGTTGTTTTTTGGCATTTTATTGAAGATTTTTGCTTCTAAATCACATTAATTTTTTTTTTTTTTTTGGTTTTGCAAGGTAGGGGCTCACTCTGGTCCATTAACTATGTAGTCTCAGGGTGGCCTCGAACTCTTGGCGATCCTCCTACCTCTGCCTCCCAAGTGCTGGGATTAAAGGCGTGCGCCACCACGCCCAGCTCAAGTTAAATTTTAACTTGACTCTCCCTGCCTCTTTTTACCAAAAAGAAAGTCAACTAGAAGTTCTGTATGTATCATTTTCTAGCATCACCATGGAGTTAATAAATATGCATAAATGATTTGCTCTACTCAATATTACATATTAGGATTATTAAACTTGTGCTAAATGATTTATCACCATATATACTGACATATACATACCACATGACGGTGAGAGATGGGAAGGGCATGCAACCTAACAGCATGCTGTAAGGCAAGGGACACTCTTGAAGCTTAGACTTCTATGAACAAAGAGAAATGACTAAATGGGCTTAAGGGGAAAAAAATGAAAGAGAGAGAGAAAGAGAGAGAGAGAGAGTGTGTGTGTGTGTTTTGAGTAGGGTCTCACTCAAGCCCAGGCTGACCTGGAATTCACTATATACTCTGAGAGTAGAAGCAAACTCTCAGCGATCCTCCTACCTCTGCCTCCTCCTGAGTGCTGGGACTAAAAGCATGCACCCCCATACCTGGGAGGGAGAGAAGAGGAGGACTTTTTAATTTGAGCAGAGGTAGGGCATATGAATTAACAGACACAAATTCTAAAAGGTGAGAATCGGATAAAGATATATGTGATATAGCTACAATCAATAAGGCTATGTGATGAATTAGTTGGGAGAGGAATAAAAAGTATTTTTAAAGACATGTTGAATGACCCACAGCTTTCCAGTTTCATCATACTCATTAATAAATGTAATAAATAATTCAAACTAGTATTGATGGAATGCATAATAAATGAGAAAATATTCCTGCATTCACTATTACATTGCTCCATAGTAATAGCTCTTGAAGGGAGGTTTTATCGTCTTTAATGTTTAGACAGAAGGTAAGGCCTCTAGAAGTTTAGAGAGTGCCCACAAGCACAATTTAATAAATTGTTTATCATGACTTTAACTGAGGTTCTAAATACTAGCGTGTTCCACTAATCACAATGCCTCCAAGGCCAAGTCTTAAAATGCTTGAACTTACAACCATAAGGAAAATTGGAAGCATACATCTTACTACCAAAATTAGTTTGCTCTTTATAAATACCTAGAGATGAGTGCTATCATTAGCTTTATCATTTATAAAAACTTAGATTTCTATTTAAAAGGCAAACTAATTCCTTCTGTCTTATTATTAACTATATTTTTCTAAAGGAAGCCAACCATGGAGAATTCATAAGAAAATGTGCATGCACCATTTGCTTGAAATAAGTTTTATGCTTTAGAGTAAAATATATGAGTGACTTAAATGAATATAAAAAATGTATACTCTCTCAGTGATAGTATTGGCTATTAGTCTACCACAGAATCATTGAGTTCTAGAAGAGATCTGAAGTCACACTTTATATATTAAATTTGTTCAGTAATGTATGTAAGTAAGTGTTGTGAATATGCAGCAGGAAAAGGGGTAAAGAGGAAGGAAGCATATGAGAGTGTTACCATGATGAAAAGTAAAGAGTTATAGGCATACTAGTCTTTTTGCCATGTGACACTGAACACATGTGTCTTCTAAAAGTAGACCAAGAATAAATACATGGTACCTCTTGGGCCAGAGAGATGGCTTAGCAGTTAAGATGCTTGCCTGTGAAGCCTAAGGACCCAGGTTCAATTCCCCAATACCCATATAAGCCAGTTGCACAAGGTGGTTCATTCATCTGGAGTTCATTTGTAGTGGCTGGAGCTCCTGACTCTCTCTCTCTCTCTCTCTCTCTCTCTCTCTCTACCTCATGTATAAATGAAATATTTTTAAAAATACATGGAGCCTCTCTTACACTAAGATTTGATAAATATTAACTAAAACCTCTAAGATTAGTACTTTAAATTAACAATAACAAATGAATACACCCATATGTAAAAGCTAATCCTCTGTGAGTTGGTCTGAGATTCAAGGCACTACTTTTGAGGTGTAAAACATGACCACCATCACTTAACTACCCAGTGCCAGGAGAGATGTACAAGCATTTCTTTCTTGGGAGTATTACGGATATATTGATGGGCCATCCAATTCGTATCTGAATTGACTCTGAAAAGGAAACTGTTATTTGCATGGCTGCATAGCATCTTGATTATAAAATTGTATCTTGATTGTGTCTCTGTTTCTCAGTTCATAAAAGTGCCTGTAAGAATTTTAATATGTTAATCGCTTTCCTCTTCACTTATTCTAAGGAAAATTTTTTAAGGCAACTTCAAAGAAGAAATGTGGTCACGGAATGGCTTACAAAATTTTTGGTGATTTTTCCATATTTACATATATGTTCAGTATTTGTGTTTTTCTGATAAGAACTAATTCCTCAGAAGTACTAATAGAGGTCAAAAAAATATTGTTTTTTTACCCCCATAATACTAACCATGCCAAAATGTCCCATATTCCCATAGGCCCTGAATCTAAACCCAAAGCAACTTCCATCAGAAACCAAATGATGTCTTCTTCTATGTGTTTGCCAAGTTCTTGTCAAATGCTTGAGTTCCTGATGCCCTCTCCCTGTTTCACTGTCATTCATAAAGGTAAAGCTAGTATTTGTGCCATTTCCTTGAATATATCTCAAAATACATTGTGGCTTGAGAGAAAATTTTTGATATGTTAGTATTTATTTCTTCTTTTGCCATTTTGTATTTATAACTTGTCTCCTCTTATTTTTATTGTCTCACTAATCTTTCCCCTTAGCAGATCCCTTATATTTTATTAGCAATACCCTGATTTTTCAGAAAACTACTTTTTACATCCCTATAAAACTGAATTAGCCTCAGTGGTCCTTTTAGTACATCAACTTTTAGTGGACAAGTTAGAGGTCTTAGAAGTGTTTTTTTTTTTCCCTTATTTTTTTAATGATGAATGCAATTCTTCAAAGAAATCTTTAGAAAATATTCTATTTAGAGAAAACCATGCTTAAATATTTGCAGTTAGTTTTTCTCCTCCCAGTCACATTGTATTCGCTCATATAAAAACTGGATTTTTGCTACTGATTTTTATTCCTACTCACCTAGAAGTCCATTCATTTGCAGCTAGGATCCACACATGCAAGAGAACATGTGAAGTTTTTTTCTGGGCCTGGGTTACTTCACTAAGTATAATCCTTTCCAGATCCATCCATTTTCCAGAAATTTTTGTTACTTAATTTTTCTCTACTACTCCATTGTGTAAATGTGCCACATCTTCATTATCCACTCATCAGTTGGGGAACATCTAGGCTGGTTCCATTTCCTAGCTATTGTGAATACAGCAGCAATAAACAAGGTCAAGCAAGTATCTCTAAGGTAGAGGGATGAGTCCTTAGGATATATGCCTAGGAGTGCTATAGCTGGGTCATATGGTAGATCTATTTTTAGCTGTCTCAGGAACCTCCGCACTGATTTCCACAATGGCTGGACCATATATTGCATTCCCACCAACAGTGTTAAAGGGTTCCTCTTTTTCCACAGCTTAGCCAGCATTTATAGTCATTTGTTTTCATGATAGTAGCCAATCTGACAGAAGTGAGATGAAATCTCAACATAGTTTTAATCTGCATTTTCCTGATGACTCAGGACATAGAACAATTTTTTGATGTTTATATGTCATCTGTATTTCTTCTTCTGAGAACTCTCTACTTAGTTCCATAGCCCATTTTTTAACTTTTTAAAAAAATATATTTTATTGTTATTTATTTGTTTGAGAGAGAGACAGAGATAATGGGAGTGCCAGGGCCTCTAGCCACTGCAAAGGAACTCCAGATGCATGTGCATCTGCCTTACATGGGTACTGGGGAATTAAACCTGGGTCCTTAGGCTTCACAGGCAAGCATCTTACTGCTAAGCCATCTCTCCAGCCCTCAAATCATCAACTTTAAATTCAAGCCTTCCTCTCCTTCCCAAGGCCACTGATCACTATATTTTAAACAGCATCAGCTTTCATGAACAAAGTTAAAATGAGACAATACACATCTACCCTGGTGTTAAATGCTTTCCTGAACCCCTTTGTATTGCACCCTATAGACTCTTTTTGAGTTTTTAAAATTTATTATTTTATGAGCTATGCTCATAATGTGAATATATTCATGTTGGTACATTTGATAGCCTCCTCCCTGTCCTCTGCCCTCCAAAGGGACCATTCTCATTGGGGAATGTGTGTCATGCATTGTGGGGGTAGCCTTTTTTGGGTTGTTTGATTTCTCATTATTTGATTTTTTGAGTTCTTTGTATATCCTAGATATTAATCCTCTGTCAGATATAAAGCTGGCAAAGAGTTTCTTCCATTCTGTAGGTTGCCTCTTTGCTCTATTCACAGTATCCTTAGCTGTATAAAGAGAATAGAAAGGGAGGGAGGGTGAGTTAATAGGATGGTATTATATATGTATACATAGAAAAACAGATTCTTGGTGGTGAAAAGGCCTAAGTAATGTCAGGGGAAGAGATTGAGTAAAGGAAAGGTGGAGGGAGGGCTAATCAAAATCTAAGAGGATATAAATAAGTCTTATGGAAACCTACTTTTCTGGACAATGGAACACTCAGAAGCCATAGATCATTACTAAAACAAAAAAAAAAAATTAGTGCCAGGGATGGGAGTTATTGACCAGGGAGGTCACAAATACCCCCAAAACATAGGCCACTGCTGAGGTCCTTGGTTTCCCACCAGGAATAGATGGTAAGACCCTATTGCTGAAGTCTCCACAATACTTGGGCTGCAAGGTCATTGAGAAATCCTGCTGGAGCTGAGCTGAAAGCCTTCTCCATGTGGACCAGCTGGCAGAAAGCTAGAAAAAGCTACACTACATGCAGTTCAATGGGAGAGAGAGAAAACACCAGTGAAGATACTCAACAGTGAGCACTGCAAGCTTTAAATTTGGCCAGCCAGGCCAAATGAACCAACAGGTGCAATAGTAGCATGTCTGTTGTAGGGGAAACCAACCACTCTCTAATTGGACTGGAGGCCCGCTCCATGGGAGGTAATATATCCCTGATACTGAAAACCTACAACAGGGGTAGTCATGAGCCTTAGGGGTATAACATCTGCTGGTGTTTGGCTAAACATATATACTATGGTCACCAAACTGGCCAGGAAGCATTTTCTTAATGTTTATACCCATATATTAATACTACTCTCACTTTGGTCAGAGAAGCTTCTCTTTTCAGATGGTGGTGACCTTGGGATGACTCAGAAGGCCCAGTGGTGCTGAAAAGAAGGGACAGAGGACTGCTCAGCACTGAAACATTTCTAACACACCTTCCAAGGCTAAGGGTCCATTGTGGAAGAGGTGGTGGAAAGAATTTAAGAGCCAAAGGAAGGGTAGGATTCCTTAAAATGTGCACCTCCAGACACAAAATGGCCTGGATTCCCTTGACCTCACAGTGCCTGACAATACCTACACAAGACCATCCTAATAGGAGGAAAGAATGATGACATCAAAATGTAAAGAGAGACTGATTGAGAGGGGGGAGGGAATATGATGAAGAGTGGAGTTTCAAAGGGTTTGAAAGAGAGAGGAAGAAGGGAGGTACCATGGGATATTGTCTACAATTAAGGAAGTTATCATTATAAATAAATAAATAAATAAATAAATAAATAAATAAATAAAAATAAACTGGATTGTTATATCTCAGTCATTACTCCAAACTTTTAAATATTCCAAGTTATATATTTGTGAACTCATATATAGGGCTATGTTTCTACATCTAAAAATAGTTACAGTGTTTTCAGAGATAAACATGGCACAGATTTATGTGAATGTGTATTGATCTCTGATCAAATGTTAATGGCTTACATTAGAAAATCCTTTATGAATAGAGTTCAAATTACAACATTGGTTAACATCCTAAGGATACTCACTCTTATGGTGTAATTCATCTTCCTATGGCTGCATTTTTTTTATTAACCTACCTTCTTTTAAACCATTTTTCAACAAGCTTTTGTAAAGGTGCCCATAGGTGTGATAGCAAATTTAGATATTCATCTTAAATGTAAAATGTTTTACCTCCAATAAATCTTTTCTACAAAAATACTCATTTGTGTTGGTGACAATGAGTTTAATATTAAATTCCATCTAGTATTTAATATTTCTCTTCAAGGTAGCCATTCTAAATGTTTTATATACTCTGAGAAGGGAATTTGTTTGACTTTAACTAGAAAAATCTCATCTCACATACTCCTGGGATGGCACTTTCTGTGATTAAACACCCCTTAGAAGACTATATCTCATTATTCTACTGATTAAAATTCCCATGCTCAGTATCAGGCAGGTGAGTGCTTCCCTTCAAAGAGCAAACAAATAATACTAAATTCTCAGACACTGAAACCTTCCATCTGTATCACTCCATACTTTCATCTTGATTTAGTTTCCAGTTTCCCCTTCTGTATTAAATCATCCCTTGCATGGAGTAAAAGTCGGGCTTCATAGATAAATGAAAGAATCAGTCCATGGGTGGATGTATAAACTTTACACTTCATCAAGTAGATGTCATCACTGTGGACAATGAGTTCACCTTACTGGATATGAGGAGGCTTTGCTTTTTTTACTTATTTCTTTCTGATATTGTTTTTCACTCCACCCTTCGTGACAGAATAGCTACTTTCCAGACAAAGCTCAAAAGCTAATGAACCCAGAGCCTATCTTGATTCATCTTCTCAGAAGCAGTGTTTCCATTTCCTAAATTTCACAGAAGCCTAATCTTTCCCCTGAAAGAGAAGACTGGATATGGTGAATCTAGCACGCCATTGTCCAGCATTTATTAGTTTCTAAGTATATTAGGTGGTGTTTTGAGTGTGAAATGTTCACCATAGGTGTATAGGTTTTGGATACTTCGTACCCAGAAGATGGCAATTTGGGAAAATTGTGGAGCCTTAGGGAGGTGTGTCATTGAGGACAGACCATGTTGTGTATCAGTAGGCCCTACTGGATGTTCAGCTAGCTAGTTCACTGAGGCTACCTCTTTCTGCTTATATGACAAGATGTGACACCCTGGTGTCTTGCTTGTGCCATGTTTCCCTGACATAATGCAGTTTCCCCTCAAAAGTGTAAGATCAAACACACCATTTCCTGCTGTAAGCTACTTTATGTTGAGCATTTTGTTCTGGCAATGAGAAGGTAACTGATATATTGTTCTTTGTTCATTTTTCTTCATTTCCTAAAACTACACAACATTACTGGAAAAGAATGACATGAAAAGAGGAAGTTGAAGTAAAAACCATTTACCAAGAGTGTGACTTAGAATCCAGTTAATGGAGTGCAATCCTAGAGTCATGGTGAGCAAAGCTCTGTTTTCTGTAAAGCTGTACTGTTATGATCATATGTGTGTACCCAATGCTTGTGAGATAGATCACATGTAGATGCTCAGCAAACATATGTAAACAGCTGAACCTCATCAACTACTTGAATGTGACCTGTGTGCATCTTGTTTATGGCCATTCAATATCCCTTCCAAACCCATTAGCTAATTCTCGGGATTTTTTTTTCTTATCTAAACCCCAAATATATCTAATTATATAAAATGACTAGGCTGATCTTGCTTCTTTTTACTGAATAATTATAATTATCTTCATAACCTTTAATCTTTCTGAAATGCATCACTCTTTTATCTGCTACTAAATTTAGATAATTATATCCCTAGCAGGGTCATTTGTAGGATGAATTCATTATAAACAACTTGAGATGATAACAAGTCTAATTATATTACAGCAGTACCATAAAAGATAAGCATTTCTTTTTTATGTAAAAAACTTAGAGGAAGGAGTATGTGTGGATGAACAGACACAAAAGCCTCCTATATTGCAGAATTTACTATTTCCTCGTCTGTGCTAATGCAAGTCAGTTCCGATCATTTGGCAAATTATATTATTTTGCTTCCGAGGGTCTTTCCTCAGACGTGTTTTCTTAGGAACAGAGAAAGCATTTCTAGGTCTAAGCCACCTGCTCTTTTACATATAAAAATATATTGAGCCAGTGTAGCACTGTTCTGAAGAACTAACCTAATGGGAACATATTCCTCTGCAGTGTTCCTTTCCATCACATTACCCTGCTGTTTTCTTAACCTTTATAACTTACATGATTATCTTTTAAGCTTTTCTGTCTCTATGAACTCAGCTCTATATTTTAACTTCCAATAAAATCAGGTACTAGCTGAACAGGCCCCAGTGAGTGGTCAGAAAAATCTTGTTTGATGAATAAATACTGTATTCTCAATGACTTATTTCATAATCAATGAATAATTATTATGAAAACACATCACTTGTCTATGAAATCAAATATGTGTGAAATCATATCCCTGTGAGTAAAAACTATTTGATCCCTTTTTCTGTATCCTACCCCAAGCCTATAATAGTGTCCAACATATACAAGGTTTCTCTAAAATGCATGTGTGAGAAAAAGAAATATTTTATTTTCTGTTTGTTACAATTATATTCTCATGAAAAGTATTTCTTCTCTGTGAGTCAACCTCTCTTTCTTGGATCAAAATACCTTAAAAAAAAAAAAACAGTGTATGGGAGGAAGTGTTTATTTCAGCTTCCTGTCTGAGGTTACAATCCATGGTGAAAGGGAAAACAGTGCTCCTTGGTGCTGCTCAGCAGTTCTTCCCTCCCACAGTACAGAACCAGAGCCCATGGGAGGGTGCAACTCACAGTTGAGGCAGGTCTTCCCACCTTCATTAACCTAACCAATATAACCCCTTGCAGACATACCCAGAGGCTAATCTAATCTACATAATCCTTCAAAGGTGATTCTTGGTCTTGTCAAGAGATGGCTTAGTGGTTAAGGCACCTGCTTGCAAAGCCTAAGAATGACAGTTCGATTCTCCAGGTACAACATTTAGCCAGACGTGAAAGTGACCCAAGGGTGCAATGCCGCACTTGGCCACAAGGGGGTGCACGCTTGTGGAGTTTGTTCCCAGTGGCTAAGAGGCCGCTGGCACACCCATTCTCTCTCTCTCTCTCTCTCTCTCTCTCTGTCTCTCTCTCAAAAAGATCAATATAAATTGTTACACTATATAATTTTAGGGGGGCTATGTATTGTAGTTAGCAATTACTTGTTTCATAATTAAGTGGCATTTTCTGTGATAGTGGAGCTTTTGGGAGTGAATTTTTGAAATCACTTTGAGGCCACTAGGCCACTTTGAAATTAGGTTAAAGACATGATACTTCATATCACAGAAATAAATAAATGTGATATACATGTAATTTTATATATGATTTTATATAAATCATGGCCAAACATGTCAATGGTTATCTCATATGGTTCTATTAGAAGAGTAAGAGATGGAACATATATGTAACTTTAGCATATCAAGAGACAGTTAATATCATAATAGGTGTTAGAGTAGGGATACACACAAAAAGGTTATCTAGTATGATCAAGTTTCTGGGCTTCTCTTATTGCTTAATTGCTTACTCCTCTATCTTGACTGAGCCCTGAAAATTGTATTGGTAGTACAACTCAGAGGAAGTAATCTCAACTTGATCCAATCAATCTTCATGGGCTCTAGGACTGGATCACCAACTACTTGGGCTGGTACAACTCCGTTGACATATTCTTCAGGATTTTGTCACATTGATTGGATTACACATAGTAGAAGGAATAAAATGTTCAAGAATGAAACCTTACCTCGAAAAAAAAAAAAAAAAAAGAAAAGGAATAAAATCTCTGGTACAGAAATTTTCTATGAGAATTCTTGGCCTTGATGATCTGTGAATATGTAGGAAAAGGACATGGAAGGTTAATTTTGGTCCAGGTTTTGCAGTAGGCTACTCTGAATACATGTTTCCACAGGCATGGTCTTTATGGATGAAGTGCACGTTTAGAGTTGACACGTTTGAGTTAGAAAGTTCTCTTATGATCACACAAGATGACACTCTTAGGTCATGTGTGGCCCTTGCATGGAATATGTTTTTTCCAGCACTCATGAGGAGAAGTGCAGGGGATGTAGGAGGAAATGAAAGTTGGAATGTCCAGGAGAACAGAAGCGGGAGAGCTTCTACCTCTGCACTTTCTAAGTGAGAGCTTTGAATGGATAGTCCCTCAGGGAAATGAAACACTGTATTTATTCTGGGGTAACTCAGTTGAACTGAAGACACTTCATTGCCCATGTGATGAGATTCTAGGATACTCACCAACCATTGTTAGCATTTGGGAACATGCTCCTATTGTGTCTACCTAATAAACTGATTTCAAGCTAGATGTGGTGGTGCACACCTTTAATCCCAGCACTTGGGAGGCAGAGGTGGAGAACTGCTGTGAGTTAGATGCCATCCTGGGACTACAGAGTGAGTTCTAGATCAGCCTGGGTTAGAATAAAACTCTACTTAAGAAAAAAAAAAAAAGAATGATGGAGGTGCTGACATAAAATCCATAGCTGCTTTTTAGTCTGAGGCAAGATAGTGTCAACTCTCAGAAATCATTAGGAAACATGGGTCTCCTTCCATTTACTTGTCTGCTATCACAAAGTGAGGCAAAGTCTCCTTAGTGAAGACCACAGATAGTAGGAAAACATCTGGGAAAACTGTCTTAACCTATTTTGTCTCCCATAACTCTGTGCCATAGACTGAGGCACTTAGACACCATAAATGAGCTCAAGAGGTTGGAAGTCTGAGATACAAGCAGTGTCAGGTGCTGGAAGAGTCCCTCATCTTTACACACAGTCCATCTGCAGAGTGAAGTATGCATGCTGCAGGAAACAATAGGCTCTTAGCATCTCTTGTCAAAGGCTGCCCTCTCTCAGGACCTTATCTAAATCTACCTCCACAAAGCTACATATCCAAATATTATTATATTGTGAATTATGGTTTCACTGCATGACCTTATAAAGAGGGGCATAAGAATTCTGTTCTTGATTTGATTGAAAACATATGCAAAAATAGCTAGAACATGAAATTTCAGGAGTTAGCTTACAGTACAAGGAGCTTAAAAATGAGCTATCATGACTCTGAAAGTCTTGCCTTCCAAACACCAGATGGTTGAAATCCTAATAGTTACACCTGTGCCCTAGTCCAAATATCTTGAACCTGTCAATGGGCCTTGACAAACTATGAACCACGACCTAATATGACACATTGTCTCCTTTTGTACTAAAGATTTATGGGACACAATCATATCCATTTGTTTACTTACAGTCCTTGACATCTTTGTGGTATTGCAGCAGAGTCAAAAGTACTACAACTGAAACCATGTACCTCACCAAACCAAAAATATCATCTGGACCTACAGAGCAAGCTATCTTACCCATTCATTAAAGCATGGATAAGCATACTATACAGGTTTGTGAAGTTTGTGAAACAGCATACACAATGACAAATGTATGCATATTTATTATAGAGTGAGCAATGATTGTTATCAAGTCCTCAAAATACATGTGATCTACCAAAAAATAACAATAAAAATAAAGTTCCTGGGCTCTATAAACCTTGAGAGGATACTGGGTATGAGATGAACTCCAATGGGAGATGTTGATAGAGTCATAACAGGACAAATATCAGTGTAAATCTACCAAAGAAGTGTTGGGAGCCGGGCAGACGAAGGTTCTAAAAGTAATTGCAACCATAAACATTTAGGTGGAATGCCGTGTGAGATGCCAAGAGAATTTGGACTTGATAGAGTCATTTTGTACCTTTGAAAGGTTATCTATAAATATTGACATTTTAGGTTATTAAGTAAACCTACAAAGAAACTCATTAGTATCTTTAATTCGGTGAGCATATTCAATTATTTTTCGATCATTTCACCAGCTTGGATATAACTGAAAAGTAAAGACTTATCTCAGTTTTCCATTCTTTTCCTTTCCTTTTTCAATAACAAAGATTTATTTACTGGTCTTTTGTTTGAATTTATACAACTTTCATTTTCTGTTAGCACAAGAACCACACAGTTGTATTTTCATTTATTTT
The DNA here is from genome assembly GCA_036365145.1 of Orientallactaga sibirica. Classification (NCBI taxonomy): domain Eukaryota; kingdom Metazoa; phylum Chordata; class Mammalia; order Rodentia; family Dipodidae; genus Orientallactaga; species Orientallactaga sibirica. The sequence continues at coordinate 29,687,326 of JAEOAD010000024.1, forward strand.
ATTTTTATTTATTTATTTTATTTTTACAAAAACCTAAACTATTTAAATGGCAGAAGCTATTACTGCTACTTTGAGAACATATGCTCTGTGTGGTGGGAATTTCAAAAGAACTCAGTTAGGTCTGTTCTATGAAGGTGTATCATGTGAAAATGTTACAGAATTATAAAGAAATAAAAAGTAAAATCAAGCTTACATATATATATATATATATAGTCTTTTTAGGATGGCATGGAGAAATGTTGCATTATACCTTTGGATGCCTAGTATGTAAAGATTCTTTACATAAAATATACATTGAAATTTCTCATTTCTATGTTTTTGTGGGCCAGTCTTTAATTTTTATCCAACTATCTCTTAATACCCTAGATTTGCATAATTTATAAAAATGTTTGTAGAGAGCTGGAGAGATGGCTTAGCGGTTAAGGCGCCTGCCTGCTAAGCCTAAGAACCCGGTTCCGATCTCCAGGACCCATGTTTAGTCAGATGCAGTGATGCAAGGATGCCATGCCGCACTTGCCCACAAGGGGGCGCATGCATCTGGATTTCGTTCACAGCAGCTGAGAGACTGCTGGCGTGCCCATTTCTTTCTGTCTCCCTCTCCCTCTCTGTCTCTCTCTGTCTCTCTCTGTGTCTAAATAAAATAAAATAAAATAAAATAAAATAAAATAAAATAAAATAAAATAAAATAAAATAAATGTTTTGTAGAAGTGATTTTACATCATAGCCACCATGTGAGCATGGCAATTATGGTCTCCTTTAATGGATTAAAAGTTTAATGCTCAGAGAAGTTAAATCTGAGGAAGAAGTATAATTCGATGAATCAGAAATTCCAGTTCTATGTTCTTTTCCTAAACTCCACATCCATAATATGCCCATATTTGTGTATACAAGAGAACAAAGTTAGAAATAGATATTTATTCATTTCTGATTCAGGCTATAAATGAAGGAAAAGTTAGTTATACTGATTTTCAAATGTGCCATAGGATTTTGCTTTCTAAGGAACATGAAATACTACAGTTATTCTACATTGTGACTAGTGTATGGTAGTTTGGTAAATATTAAAGGATGGATTGAATTAAGAGACATTTCAAGTTCAAATACTGACTTTTTTTGACCAGTTAGTAATCATTGTTTACTCTTCCTCTATCTTTCTTGTTTTAAGTATCACAACTGTTAGTGAAAAATATTGAAGTTTGAGCCGGGCATGATGGTGCATGCCTTTAATCCCAGCACTTGGGAGGCAAAGGTAGGAAGATCACCATAAGTTCGAGGCCACCCTGAGACTACATAGTTAATTCCAGTTCAGCCTGGACCAGAGTGAAACCCTACCTCCAAAAAAAAAAAAAAAAAAAAAAATATTGAAGTTCACTAGAAAGAAAATCATGCTATATTGCAAAATCACATGGATAAATATTTAAATTAGATTTGTGTGGCTAGAATATTTTCTTTGCACAGGTAATCTGCAGTGTTCTTTCCCCCCCCCCCTGTGGTAATTCTACTTAAATGTAATAGGAATATATAGAACATTGTACCTGTGGTTAGGAAAATAAGGCTCATTATGTTATTAAGAATCTCTGAGGATTATACAATTGTGACACAGCTTTTAGTAATGTGGCCAGTTCTGGTTTTGTCTAAACATAAATCAACATTCAAAAAAAAGTCAGTTCTGTTCCTTTCTGTTATTATTTTAGGTTTTTATAATCATGTTTGTTCCTACTAAGCCAATAACCAAAAATAATTCAGCTACTTGGTTTTCTGAGTAATGTGGAGATGTGTCAACTAATTAGGCTGCTTAGAAATACAATTGTGATTAAAACAGTGTGTACTGAGGGGTTAGTGGCTTAGTTATTCTGGTTTCTAGGACACCTGTAAAGTTACTATGAATCTGCAGCACAATAGGCCTTGGCACAATAAAAATGTTAGAATTTACAAAATGTCATCAAGTGCTTGTGGCCCACTTCTATTAAAAAAAACATGAATAATTCACAATACTATGTGTGGAATTATATTTTGCTGTCCTGATTCCATTTAAATAAATGTGTTTATGAGTCACCAATTTCATTTTCCTCTACTTATAAATGGTGACCTTTCACTTATAAGCTAAAAAGCAATCAACTCTGGGTATAGAATGAGATAAAGGAAAATAAATTTAAATATTTATAGTAAACATTTATGATGGTTTGCGCATTAATTATTCCAATCACATTTTTGTTCAAAATATAAATACATGTAAAGTTCATTCACTCCACAAATATTTATTGAGGAGTTACCCTGTATTTACTCAAGCATGCTAGATAGAGCCAAACAAAATTAAATAATAAAATACCTCATGGACAAATATAGGCATTCAGTAATACCTAAGGCACATTTTAAGTTCTAGTATTCAAAAACAATGCGCAAGCGCATAAAAAGCTGATGTTTGATAATTTTCCCAGACAGCTTCTTAATATCTTTTAAGCATTCCAGGTATCAGTTAATGTTTATTATTCTACTTTGAAAAAATCTACACTGAAAAACAGAGGTAATTGTAAAAACACCTTTAAAGTCTGAAAGGCGGTAGCTTACTTCTTCCTATCCTGTCTAAGGTGCTAGTGTTCAGACACTGTATTTCCTTTAAATACCCATACATTTTGCTTGCAGTTCCCTCTCTGTACTGTTATAGATGTTCAGGTTGACAAGATGAGGGCTCTCTAAGCCACAGGAGAGCTTTTTGTTTTATTATCAGTTATGTATATAGTGTGTATACAGCCATGATGGTACCATCGTTAGCCTTCTCCCTGTCCTTCCCCCATGGAGATTGTGGGTCTTGCTTTGTGGGGGTAGCCATCAGTCATGGGAGAGAGGCAATGTCTCTGTGCCCAATGACCCAATTTGTGGCTCTAACAATCTTTCCCGCCCCTCTTCTGTGAATTTCCCTGAGCCATGTTGGGTTCATTTTAGGTCTATTTCAGTGATGAGGTCTTGGGAGTCTCTGTGTCTCTGGGTCTCTGGATATCTGATTGGGTAGGAGCTGAGTGTTCTCTGGGTCTATCTCCTTCACCGTGGTGCTGATACCAGGTTCACTGAGAAAGCAGCACTCTTGCTCATTTCCCCAATAACTCTATGGCTTCACCTAGTGCCCTGGTGAGGTGTGAGTCTCTCCTCAGGTTCTGCATCCATCTGAAAAAGAGAAGCAAATTCTCCAATGGAGAGTCAGTTCAGTGCACAATACATGGATAACCATTATTATTTTAGAGAGAATTTAATAGGTGTAGGCCCTCTTGTATCCCAGCATCGGTGGGATCTTGATATTGGAGAGAAAACTCATGTTTGGATATGGATCTGACTTGTTTCCCCAAACCAGATATTGGTTCCATTTCACTGAACTGATCCGTTAGCTAAATCAAGAGCAGTTGGTAACCCACCATGGCTGTGTGCCACTATTGCCCTTGTGTGAGCATTACGTCAGGTTGATTGCTGCTGAGTAGCTTAGACCATGAGTTGCTTAGACAGATGTTGGTCATTTTCCCCCATTCGTTCATGTAACAACTTCTGGCACTAGACAAGCTTACTGTCTAGGGACTGACTCTCTTCCAGATTCCATCCAGGTCTCTTCGTTCCATCCCAACAGCATATGGTGTCTTTGGCAGTAGGCTCTTACCATGAACCTTTGGTGGGTCATCAAGTACTCTGACAGAAATCTGTTTCTTTTGGAAAACTTGTAGGTCTCACTGATCAACAGCTCATTGTGGATGTTAACCACATGTTGGTACTGGAGTTACAGATCAGTGACAAGGGAAAAGAAGGAAGAAAAATATAGGTAATATGAAAGAGAAAGAGGAGAGAAGAGAAAGAAGAGGGAGTGAGAAAGAGAGAGAGGAGAAGATTGAGGTTAGTCTTCATCCTACCCTCTCCAGGCTCTCACAGGAGAACTTTTCTCATATGGCACAGAACTTATTTGACCTTCTGATGCATTGCCCTAGCTATTATACACCCTCACTACATCAGGATTGGCTTTACTTCCCTTTTTGCTTACAGTGCTGGAGCTACATTTCGTATATAATGTATGTTCAATAATTATACTATTCCCTATGATAATTTTTCACTGCCTATTACATTTGACTGAGCAAAGCAAAGCAAGCCCTCAACCCAGCTCCAGGCTTGTTGGCTAAGGGACCACTGTGATTTTGCACTCCACACTCTGTAAAGCCCATTGACAGCGGACAAGTCAACTGGCATTCACTTCCTCACATTGCTGTTCTATGTCTTGAATATCTGCCTTCTTCTCTCTTTGCACCTGGCCAATTCCATCATATATCAAGATTCAAATCAGGTACTATCTCCATTCTATCACATTTCCCAAATAGTTCTTCCTCCAGTTTATTGGCATGACACTGTTTGTTTATCCCTGTGTTTTTTTTATTAGTTATAGACATACTCATAATGTAAACAGCACATGTTGGTACCATCCTTTCCCTCATCCCTGCCTTCCTTCCAAAGGGATCCTCCTCATTGGGGATGATAGGTCTTCCCCATGGGGATTGTGGGTTAGGCATTGTGGGTGCAGCAGTCAGTTATGGGGAAGAGGCAATGTCTCTGTGCATAATGTCCAAACTTGTGGTTCTACAATCTTTCCACCCACCCCCTTCCATGAAATTCCCTGAGCCATGTTGGGTGCATTTTAAGTCTACTTCAGTGATGGGCATTTAGGATCCTCTGGATCTCTGGTTTGGTAGGTGTCGAGTATCCTCAGTGTCTGTCTCCTTCACCCTGGTGCTGCCATCAGGTTCACCAAGATTGCAGCACTCTTGCTCATTTCCCCAATTCCTCTATGGTTTCAAGTGGGCCTCTGGTGAACTGTGGTGGGTCATTTCACTCCTCAGATCCTGTTTCCATCTGAAAAAGAGAAGCAGATTCTCCAACAGAGAATAAAGTCAGCACAGGTTAATTGGGATAATCATTATTAGTTTAGAGAAAATTTAAAGGGTGTAGAACCTTGTGTAGACCAAGATTAGTGGGAGCTTGATATTGCAAAGCAAACTCATCTGGATGTGATTCTGACTTGTTTCCCACTTCAGGAATTTACTATGAATCCCACTGAATGCAGAAAGAAGTGTACCTCTCTCTTCTCAAGTAAGCTACTTGTTGAAAGAATATGATAGCAGTAATAAGGATGGGAGGTATACCTGATAAAAACCTTCGTTACATCACAAATGGTGTGGCAAGAAATTGATTCTGTTGAAAGCATATCACAGTTCTCCAAAGGAAATTTGAGGTACTTGGGTTGTAGTTCCCATGGAACCGTTATTTGCTACTGTAATTATCTCTTATTAGAAAAACAATAAAGCTACCCATGTTGTTATGAAGGGCTCCTGGTGACATCTCTCCCAATGGGAATGGTGAGGGAAGTGTTAAAATTATAACTGTCCCTATGGATAGTGTAGCTATGTTTTATTTTAGAAAACACCAGAGTCAAAAGACCATAAGGAAAAAAGTTGTCCTGATTCTATCAACCTGCTCCCAAGATCTCATAACAAGGAATTAGGTTAAGTGCCAAAGATTGGTTGATGGTTGAGTTCTGATTTGAGCAGCTGATTCTGGGCAGTTAAAGCCATCTGTTTCCTAAAATTGTTTTTTTTAATTTTTTTAGAAGCATATATAAAACAATTAGCAAGTCAGAGTTCTATAGACTAGGCCAAGAACATGCTATTTCATTGAATTTGGTGCAAAAATGAGGCTTGTTTTAATTAAAACAGGGAGTAGAATGGAATTTGTAGGAAACTGTTAGAAGCTTAAACATAGCAGTGATTCACTAGAGGAAAATTGGAGACTGGTGGTGGTGTTCTTTGACAAGGACAACTGTGTGGGTCTTGAAAAGATTATGTTACTAAAAAAATATAGAACATAGAAGGGCAAGAAAAGGACAAGGTTAAAAATATGAACAAAACAGTTTCTGTAGTATTCACATTGTGCTCCTTAGAACAGTGCCATGAAGTCTTCATCAGCAGGTTTAGTAATGTCACTCATGAGTCATACTTCATACTAAATACAGTGGCAAAGCTATGACAAGCCAGCTCTAAAAGCATATACCATTTGCAAGCAAACGCTGATGAGTAAACCAATCTAAGACCACAGGATGGAGCAGACATGGGGACCATGTTTCACATTAGACAATGGACCAAAGACTAAGTAAAAAAATTTAAAGATACAGTAATAAAATGTATTGGGCTGGAGAGTTGGCTCAGCAGTTAAGGCACTTTCCTGCAATGCCTAGTGACCCAGGCTTGGTTCCTCAGTACCCACATAAAGCCAGATGCACAAACTGATGTATGCATCTGCAGTTCATTTAGAGTGGCTAGAGGTCCTAGCACACCCATTCTCTTTCTCTCTCTCTCCCTTTCACTCTCTCCTCTTGTAAATAATTAAATAAATAAATAATATTTTCAAAAAAATCTTAAAACAGTGTAAAAGGAAAAATTGCAAGAGAAGATAGCTATTCAATGTGCATACTTTACAGGGAATACCATTAAGCAAAAATCCAGAGTAAAATTCAAAAGACAGCAAGAAACACTACATTAAGAATCAAAATTCTTGCTTCTAATAAAGTGTGGAATAGACAGCTTAGCAGGTTTCCAAGATGCTTCACTATATATGAAATGGCCATGTGATAGCTTTCTTTGAAATCAATGAATCGTATTTAGAGGAGATTTGTTTTTGTTTTATTTCTGAGATAGTGCATTAGTTACCTTTTCATTACTGGGACAAAATGCTTGACCAGAAGCAACCTACAATAAAGAAGGGGTTAAATTCCAAAGGTAGAAACCATCAGGGTAGGGAAGGCCTGACAGGCCTGACTATGGAGTCTGTGTCACATTAGCAAACAGGAAGAGAGAAAACCAACAGCAAGTGAGAACAGATTATAAGATGTCAAGGTCTGCCCCCAGTGGCATGACCTCCAGCAAGGCTCCACCTCCTAAAAGTTATATATATAACCTTCCCCATTAGTTCCACTTTGCTAAAGACCAAGTGTTCAAACTCATGAGCCTATAGGGGGCATGTTATATTTAAACAACCCCAGATAAGAGGTTTTGTTAATGAGTTTAGGAATTCCCAAATGGAATTCCCCATCCTCCTGCCTCAGTCTCAGTGCTATAATCAGAGGCATGCACCACCATAACCTGGCTTGCAGGGGTTGTTTAGCATGAAAGACTTACTTCCCTAAAAATTAAAGCAAGACAAACATATAACCAAGCTAATAAGCAAAACCATCACCAAAATAGTCAGCTGTGCTACTGCTCCAAGAATAGTGGATCTGGTTCGGATCTATATCAGGACTCAAACGTGGAAGTGTGAAAGTGATTCCTCACATGTTAATACGGCTAATTACATCATACACAATATATGCAGTGGGAGTATTTCCTTTCTGCCATCATCTTCTCACCCTCACTGCTCAGGAACATGCCAAGCTATTTCCAAGAAAATATTTTTTTAGCATTAAAGTGATTTAATATATTTTTTCATTAAAACTAATGACGGTCGCCTGTCATGGTGGCACACACTTTAAATCCCAGCACTCAGGAGGCAGAGGTAGGAGAATTGCTGTGAGCTCAAGGCCACCCTGAGCCTACATAGTGAACTCCAGGTCAGCCTGGGCTAAGGCAGCCTTATCTCAAAAAGCAGGTAAACAAAAAACAAGTGACAGTTGATCACATAAATATTTTTTTAAAAGCATTTTGTTGACAATTCTCATATATGTGCATAATTTATTTTGATGAGAATTGCCTCACCTTAATTATCCTTATTGCTCCCCTTTCTGCTGAATGCCTGCTTCTTTTCCTCTGGTCCCTCTTCTCCTATGATGTCCTTTTCTCCCCTCTCCACCATCCATGATGGAATGTTGATAAGGCCAATATTGCGCAGGTCTTGGATCTCACTGACTCTTGCTATTCAAACTATGTACAGCGAATACCTGAAAGCTTTGAAATATCATGACATAGCATGTAGAAATGTCTGCTTACTCAACATAGGTTTAAAGAATGCAATGAACTGAAAACAAATTGGGCAGTACAACTCTTTTATTCCACATAGGATATTGAAAAGAAAGATAATGAGGATTCCATTTGCAGGATAACAGTTTCTCACTAAAATGCACGAAGAGGATAATGAAAAGTGTTGACATGCTAAGAGACCATTTTCAGGGGCTGTCTTTCTGTATTATTTATGGCTACCCCTTCCACTTCCCTTCTGTGTGCCTGTTATAGTAGTTCTTTGTGTTGCTGGGACAACATATCCAACCCAAAGCAGCTGATAGGAAGAAAAGGGTTTGATTTGACTCACAGTCTCCAGGAGAAGCTTCGTGATGGCAGGAGAAATCATGGCAAGAACAAAGGCTGGACATCGCTTCCCTGCCACAGCAGGTAGACAACAGCATGAGTGTGTGAGCCAAACTCTGCAAGGGGTAGCTGGCTCTAAATCCTTATGCCTGCTCCCAACAACACACCTCTTCCAGCAAGACTCTGCCTCCAAAATTGTCATCAATGGGGGATATGTAACACTCAGAAAACAGGAGTTTATGGGGAGAGACATCTGACTCAAACCACCACAGTGTATTTGAATCATATTCAACCTGGAATTTGCAGATTTGTTCACTACTGAAGATAGGAAAGGAAGTGTTGCCCTCCAAGTAGAAGGGTGGCCAAGTTCTTGTGGATCATGTTTTATAACCTCACAGGTTTTCTAAATTTTAAATGCCATAGTTGTGACACAAACCTACCATATTTTCAGGATTTACTTGGGTATCTTGCATGTTTGTGAGGTAGAGTAACTAATGAAAATATGAAGACCATAAAGACTACAAGGCCATGGGCAACAAAGGGAACCATCTCTGACACATGGATCTTCTGTTTTCTTCAGTGCTTAGCTTGTGAGGTCCATAAGTTCTCAGAATCTTGACAGTTCTTGCCCCAAAAGTAAATTGAGATGCTGGCAAAAGAGAGAGAAAGTGGAAAGGAGTGGGTGTGAAGAGGAAACCCGATATTCTCCTTTGGCCTCTTTACACAGGGCACATGCATCTGTATGCACAAGTGCATACACATCTCACCCAACATATGCCATCTATACATATGCCAAAAATATTGAAAGTCTGCAAACCAGGTACTATGTGTGTGTTTGTTTTAAATAGATGTCCCCCATAAACTCCTGTGTTCTGCAGGCTAGATTCCCAGCTGATGGCAATATGAGAGGTTTAGACTTGCTGTAGGAAATGTGCTGTTGGAGGTGGGCTTTGGGGTGTTAAAGCCAGCTTCCTCTGGCTAGAGATCTTCTCAGTCTTGTGCTATTTTCTACCTTCTGTGACAGGGTTGATGTCCAACCGCTGCTCATGCCATGCTTTCCCCTGTCATCAGGAAGCTTCTCCTTGAGACTATAAGCCAAAATATAACCTTACTCCCTATCAGCTGCTTTAGGTCGGGTGCTTTGTCCCAGCCATATGAAAATAATTACAACAATGTTTGACTAGCATAGCACAGACTAGTAATGTACTGTGTTTCAGAGAGTGGTGTTTATTTTATGGTGATGTTTTAATTCTTATTTATTTGTCTAAAATTTCCAGAGAGATATTATGGATTTAGTTTTATTCCCATGAATCATTTGTCTAAATCTTAAACCTGGTACCTCAGATCATATGTGGATTTGGAAACAGCTTTAAAAGAGTTGACTAAAGTGGGGCCCTTAAGTTGGATGCTAATCCTGTGCAAATGATGGTGTCCTCACAAGACACAGTGATTTGGATTCCCAAAGAGACATCAAAGATGTGGGAGCCCAGAAGGACCCCTTGAGGGACAGTGTGATCACAGAAATCTGTAGACCACTGAATGGCCTCAGCAGAAAGTAATGCTGCCAGGAGCTTGATGATGGACTTCTAAATCCAAAACTATGGGAAAATAAACATATGCTCCTGAGATCACTGGATCTGTGGCACTTTGTAATGGCACCACAGACTAATGCAAATGAATTGGGGTATCATGCTACAGTTTGGCTGGTCGCTAAACTTTTTTCACTTAGACATGTTTTTTTTTTTTTTTTTGTTTGTTTGTTTTTTTTTTTTCATTAGATGGTAAATCTCTGTGATGTTTCCCTGAGTGGTGGTGATAAAAATTGTATTTCCCACTTTGTATCATCCTATCACAAACCATTAGTTTCTTTAATGTAATCTTTTCATTCATCTGAGACCTTGTATTTAGTCACTTTACTATAAACTCAGTGGTGACAGGGCATATATTTTTATATTGTTCACATTGCATTATCTAGAACATAGCCTGCCACACAGTGACTATTAAAAACTTTCTGAAAGGAAGAATGGTTTAAGAATCAGGTAATCTTTGTATTTCCACATATAAAGATGTGTTATATGATGTAAGCACATTGCAGATATTTCATTAGTGTTTCCTGAGTGAACAATTATTGCAGATGTTTCATTGCCCATTTGACATTTGTTTTTACTTAAAAATAATTTATGATGCTATTCTTAAATTTGATAAACCTTATGTAGTACATGTGATACTCTAGACACTACGTAAAAATTAGACATTCATTGATGGAGGATGTGAGGACGAGGACAAGTACTGGGTCAAGCCTTGGACTTTTCCAAAATAAAGCTGACAGGTATGGAGAGAAAGTATTTATCATTCATATTAACAGCACACAGCAGGGAAATTGGAGTCTTCAGAGTTGAATGAGTGATGTACAAATCAGTGATATATACTATGAAAACCATCCCATTACTAGATTTTCTAATGGTATTTTTCATTGGATATTACTGAATGGTCTCCCTTTTATCCGTCCTTCCTATATTTATTTCTTTCTTCTTTTCTTCCTCTCTTTCCCTCTTCCCTTCTTATTACTCTCTTCTACTGTATCCTTATATTTCACCCTTCCTCTATCTCTGTAATATTTTTGTCATATGTATAGATAGCATATGTTCTGTGGTATGTGTAAGAACATGTGTATACAGATGCATGCGCCCTGTGAATGTGCATACATACAGAGGCCATAGGTGAGCAGGGGGTTTCTTCTACCACATTATTGTCTTGAGGCATATGTTTTCACTGAACCCAGAGATTAAGTTTCTTATCAATTTGCTGGCCAACAAGCTTCAGTAATTAACCTGTCAGGACTGGTGTCATATGGTCTGTGTAACCATGTTCATCCTTTCATATGTGTGCTGGTGATTGAACCCGGCCATCTCAGGGCTCTTCAGACCCTCAAGCATGCAGGGAAAATATTCTGCTCTTACTTGCTGAGCTATCTCTCCAGCACTAGTTTGCAGAAATACTAGTTTTAAGTAGCTCATATGGTTGCCCCCAAGGTGTGTGTTTTGGCACATATGCTTCAGAAAAGCTTGCTGACTGAGAGGACAAAGGGTGGCAAGAAGGGAAGAAGCTTCTGTTCCAGTCCCTGCCCTGCTCTCTCCTCCTTTGCAGCAGCACATACCTGCTGAATGCTGTGGCCCAGCTGCTGTGCAGAGATATCCCCAGAGCTCTCTGTATAGCTGCCATGGGGCTGCGTATGGTAAGGATGCTTACTTTGAGTCCTTCCAATCCAATTAAAATAACTAATGGAAACATGCTCAGCCTTCTGGGTCTCTTTTGTCTATTCTGATCTTAAAACCAATTGATATTAAATTAGAGGTTAGATAGAATGCAAAGGAGAAACAAGTTGTTACAAAGCGTTTCAACTAACTTCTGAATATTCACTAAAAACAGAAAGATGATCTTTCCATGGGTGACAAAAGAAGCAGCATTCATTAAGCATGAAGGTCATAAATTAATAACTTGCAGATGGGGATCCACAGGGGCTTCTATATAGCTAAAGCATGGACGAGGCTCACATACCAGAAGATAAAGGGCGGAAGATAAAAGTTGTCTTTCAAGCATAAAAATGTGTTTCCTGTTTGGTAGTTATAGGATATCAATTTAATTGAAAGACTTGAACATGAAGAATTTGATGACCAACTGTGTGTTTTTAAACATGAATTTCTTTGGCCAGATGAGACTATTTTAAGTGCCTGCTTATTTAATACCCAGAGCAAATCTTCCAAGACACTATTAAGCTATGGTGCTATAATCCAAAACATTTGTTTCATTATGTGCTTTGGAAACTAGATGCTTGCAAATAATTCAGTGCTGGAAACAAGGGAATAAACACGAAACTTTAGCTCAAATGAGGTGTGATTATCACATTAGGACACCGAGCCTTGAAACTTGGTGTGCTTGGGATATCTGGTAAACATTTGAGAAAATCGTACTGTGGGCACACCAGGAGACATGTACAAAGATGCTTATTAAAAGACAGCCAAGTCGGGGATCAATCGATGTGTCCATCAGTAGGAGAGGGGATAAGCATTTCTGACGTATTCACACCAGTGGCATGGAAATGTGCCAGAAAGAACCCAGACTCAACAATTTGGAATGAAAAGTTACTTGCAACATTAATTAACCCAAGCGAATGCATGTTTGTAAAAGCAAAACACAGTGGGTGGGTATATCAGTTTGTAATAAAATATAAAAGTGATCTCAGCCGGGTGTGGTGGCACATGCCTTTAATCCCAGCACTCAGGAGGCAGAGGGTGGAGGATCACAGAGAGTTTGAGGCCACCTTGAGACTACATAGTGAATTCCAGGTCAGCTTGGGCTAGAGTGAAACCCTACCTCGAGAAACAAAACAAAAACAAACAAACAAACAAAAAAGTGTTCTGATTGAATATTTACTAAACTTATCCCTATGGATATTTCAGATTTGGAAGATGGAGAATGAGTTTTGAGATCCTAAATTGGTTTCAATTTTATGTCTAAATATTTAAAAAGAGAAAACTATTTTGAAAAAATAGATTATTTAGTAGTGAGTACACACTTCTTTAACTCAGTGTGCTTTTCCATAATAATTTAATTACAGAAATAAATTTCTCAAAAATATTTTAAATGGAAAATGTTCTCACCTATAATCTTATATATCATGATTTCAACAACACTAAAGTTACATATATATAGACTCATAATTCCACTGTGATTTGAATGGCAATAAGTGTGAATCTTTTTTATATTCTTAGATAATACTAAAAGAGGTAGAGTACCTTTCCCGAACATATTCCAATAACTAGTGATACCAGATGAAAAATGATAGCTTAATCTTAGCATTTCTGATAATGATGCAAGTGCCTTTCTCTCTCTGGCAGCATTCCTTCCAGCATCAAAACAACTTTCCCTGAATTTACTCAGAGTTCATTAAAAATAAATAAAACAAGATAAAGAGTTGTTAATAATCTTATGCTAGTTTTGATTCTATTTTGTTCTGCTAAGAGTGATCTAAACACTGGCAATAGGGTGCTGGGTATAACACCTGAAAGCCCACCTCCACAAACACACCCCCTCAAACAAGGTTCCACCTCCCAAATTGCCACCACCTGGAAACCAAACCTTCAAAACACTTAAGTTTATGAGTAGGGAGCCTCTTATTCAAACCACCACAAGCTGTGTAGACATGGGCAAGCAAGGTCCTAACTGGTAACTCTGCAAACAAAATAGCACCTATGCATAAGGCTGTGGAAAACATACCCTTAATCTCTGATGCTTATAGATAGGTTTTATTGGAGCCATTCCAATGTGGAATGATCCAAGGGTATTCTAAGACTTAACAAGCTACTAAGAATGAGATTACTCTCTGGGAAAACTTGTTTATGTTCTCTGTCATAATCTATGTAAGGTGGGACAAAAACCTTGACTAGGTGGTTAACAGTGTTACAAAACAAAATATGTTTTTAAGTGAATTAAGTTTCATTTTGGATAGATTAAATAAAAATCATACCAAGGACAAAGGGAAAAAAAGTTAGGCATCCTCAAAAATAAATTAAAATGATGTTTCATGATGTGAAAAGTGAATTTTATGGTACATTCCATAGTAAACTTACTAAACGTACATAAAACTACATAAGATGCATATTCAAATCCATGTATAAGTATGATGGCTCAGAAAGCTACTGTAGCATTGAAATCTCTTCATGCATTAGAAGAACTTCTATTAAAGGAAATAAGTAGGAATAGCTGCTAGCAATGCTTCCAAAAATTTCATTATCAGCATCAGAATAAGAAATACAAACTTGTGGGCTTGGCATGTGGCTCCTCGTATTGAATGGTTGCCTAGAGTGCAGGAAGGGTCCAACCATTGGCTACGTAGAACTAGGTATGATGGCTCACACCTATAATCCTAGCACTCAGGAGGTTGAGGCAGGAGGATTAGAAGTTCAAGGTCATCCTCAGCTGCATGGAGTATTTGAGCCCAACCTCCCTAAGTTCCTACATGAAAGTGAGGGAGAAAAGGAAGGAAGGAAGGAAGGAAGGAAGGAAGGAAGGAAGGAAGGGAGGGAGGGAGGGAGGGAGGGAGGGAGGGAGGGAGGAAGGAGGGAGGAAGGAAGAAGTAAAGCAAGGGAAAGGGAGGAAAGGAAGGAGAGAGGGAGGGAGGGAAGGAAGAAGGGAGGGAGGTAAAGGCAGGAAGAAGGAAAGAGAAAAAGAAAATACAAACGTGAAAAAGAAAAGTAATGGCAAATTTTCAAAGATGACTCAGTTTATTTTGGGGGAGTGGGGAGATGACACTTTGCTCATTGTTTTTAGTACCATTGTCAAAACAGTGTCACTTTTATCTCAATCTGATCTTCAAAAGCAGGTGACCTTGTTTGGGTTTCAATAGAAAAATCTCTCATGAATTTACATAGCCATGTTAGCTGTATAGTGTTGATTGCAAAGATATAAAACGAAATCATGCCATAAAACAGCCCTTCAGGCACATTGCCTTTTTGAACTATTTGCATAAAGATGGACTGCACATTGTTATGTGCATGTAGTTAAACTTTAAAATTCAAAGGAAAGAATAGATTCCTCTTCAGCTTTCCAGGGCTCAGAAAGCATGACCTATATAATAGTCTCACAAAGCAACTTAAAGAGAGAAGGCAAAAAAAAAAAAAAAAAAAAGTTACAGCAGGCTGGTTGGAAATTAGCATTTTGTTTGTTTGTGGGCATCGCTTACATACAATGTAAAAGTAAAATCTTATCCCCTGAAATGTCATTTCCATGTTAAAAAAGTGTGGAATAAATAAATGTTGCTGACACATTGTATCTGGGAAAAGAAAGCAAAAATTCAAATTCATTTTTTTCCTGTTTACAATGGAAGTAACTATGAAGCTAAGAAATCAAGTAGTAACAAAATTCTTTTTCATTTGCAGCTTTGAGAAAATAAAAAATATTAATCTTTCTTTTTTGATAACTGATTTTCCTCCATCTATCCATTCCCTGTATGTTCCCATAATTTACACTCTGATAGGTTTGTGAGTCTCAAGTATGAATCATTCATGATTTAGAGTGCTTTGGTTATATTTATGCAATTAAAGTTGAATGTGTAATGCTAGTCAAAATTTTATCACCACTGAAATAAAGTTATATCTAGATTATTCACATGCATTTTGCCTTTGCACAATAAAGCCAATGACCTGAAAGATAATTCTAGTTTTCTTCCTTTTAGAACATTCTAATATGTTATGTACATCCATACACATTCATGCACACACAATAAAACCTGTATACACATACCCATACAAATGCCCTGAAATAAGGATTGTTCTTTTTCTTGGTCATGAAGAACATACTAGATTGATTTTATTTCATTGTGTGTCAAATGTAAAGAAAGCTTCTCATATGATGAAGGGCTAATTTGTATCCCTGGGAATGTTGGATTCTTTAGCACTTGGGGATTTAATTTTTGGTCATGATGGTCTGTCTTTTTCAGTCAACAAAATAGAAATTTCCTTTAGAGATGGACTGAAGATGGGTCAGTATAGGCACAAGATTCTCAAGCTAGTGGGGCCACAGATGTTCTACCAACTTAAGTCAGAATGTGCCTCATTAAAGTTATTTTAAATATGGTATGTAACGGGAACAGGTGATGCACTGATAAAATTTCTACTTTTAATTTTCTCCATAGTTACTAAATTCTCCTTTATTGTAAAATTCTGTGAGTTATTTTCTTTGATGATTTTGTGAGTACTAATAATAAAGAAAAACGAACACACAAAGTCCTTTGTAAAGGCAAGGAACTTCCCCAAAGGACTACATAAGGTAACTCACTTAGATCGAACTGACTCCCTTCAAAACTGCTTAGGTTAATATATCCATAGGAAATATATCTGCAATAGTCCACAATATTCATTATTCATTAATATTATACACAAATAATATTGTTTTATTTTAAATATTTTTGTATTTATTTATTTCAATGAGAGAGAATGGGTGTGCCAGGGCCTCTCACTACTGCAAATGACTACCAGATGCCATCATGTGAATCTGGCTTATGTGAGTACTAGCAAGTAGAACCTGGGTCCTTAGGCTTTAACCACTAAGCCATCTCTCCAGCCCACTAATAATAGTCCTGCATGAACTGTGTGTGAATGTACTAGAAAATCACAAGACTCTACCAGGGCCTCTGTGTGTGTGTGTGTGTGTGTGTGTGTGTGTGTGTGTGTGTGTGTGTGTGTGCATATGCGTGTATATTGTGCTCAGAGGTCAGAGGTTGATATCGGGGACTTTCTGAGTCACTCTCCACCTTGTTTATTGAGACATGGTCCTTCAATGAATCTCAAGTTCACCAATCATGTTTAGTGTTGGTAGCCAGCGTGCCCTGAAGACACCCTATGTTCTATCCAAAGCATTGTCCTGGCAATAATAGGAGGACTGACATGTGGGTTTGGGGGATCCAAACTCAGGCTGTTGAGCTTATATGGCAAGTACTTTATCAACTGAGGCATTGTCCTAGTTCCTTTTTCTTAATATTCAAATTTAAATAACAATTTCAGATACCAAATTATTAAATATCAGAATTTTGATTGTACTCCCCTCAGTGATAGGTGGATGAGAAAGGCAATTTTGAGTTTCTGGTAAGGAGTAGAATATAGTAACTGCTGAAAATGATTTGTCACTAGGTATCAAGAACTGTAAAATGTTATACACCGCATCAGTTAGCTTTTTTTTGTTGTTGTTGTTATGTAGACAGTGTGTATACAGTCATGCTGGTACCATTTTTAGCCTCCGCGCTGTCCTATCCCCTCCGAAAGGACTCTCCTCACTGGGTAATGTGGATTGTGCATTGTGGGGGTAGCCATCAGTTATGGGGAAGAGGCAATGTCTCTGTGAATAATGTCCCAACCTGTGGCTCTAATAATCTTTCTGCCCCCTCTTCCATGAATTTCCCTGAGCCATGTTGGGATCGTTTTAGGTCTACTTCAGTGATGAGGTCTAGGGAGCCTCTGTGTCTCTGATATCTGGTTGGTAGGAGTTAAGTGTTCTCTGTGTCTATCTCCTTCACCCTTGTGTTGGTATCAGGTTCACCAATAAAGCAGCACTCTTGTTTATTTCCCCCATTACTCTATGGTTTCAGCTGGGGCCCTGGTGAGGTGTGATGGGATGATTCTCTCCTTAGGTTCTGCAACCATCTGAAAAAGAGAAGAAAATTCTCCAACAGAGAGAGAGAGATCAGCACCAGATAAATGGGATAAACACTATTATTTTAGAGAGAATTTCATAGGTGTAGGCCCTCTTGTAGTCCACAATTGGTGGAAGCTTGATACTGGAGAGCAGGCTCATTTTTGGGGTATAGTTCTGACTTGTTTCCCAGTTCTAGCTATGGGTTCCATTCCACTGAGCAGATCTGTTAGCCAAATCAGGAGCAGTTGGTTACCCACCATGGCTGGATGCCACTATTGCCCTTGTGTGAGCATCACATCAGGTTGTTGGCTGCTGAGAAGCATAGATTATGCATTGCTTGGACAGTTGTTGGTCAGCTTTTGTCATTGTGAAAAATACCTGAGATAAACAATTTAAGAAGGAGAAATGCTTATCTGTGCTCATTGTTTTAAAGGTTTCACTCATGGCCTCATGGCTTCAAAGGTTTCACCTGTTGGCCCTGTTGCTGTTAGTCAGTGGTGGCATATGACAACATATGGAGCATATGGTAAGTATGTAAAGGACCCTCAATTCTTTCTGCAGAAGAGGCTAGGGTCCCAGTATGTCCTTCAGAGGTACACTCCTAGCGAACTAAATGCCTTTCACTAAGCTTTACCTCCTAAAGCTTCTATCACCCAAGGAGTAAGAGAAAGTGCTTGCTAAGCCTTGAGCACAGGGGCTTTGTGCAGGACATGTAAGACTCAAACCATAGAAGAATGCTTCAAGAAATCTTTCCAAAGGAAATAATCCAATCTATAACTTTTTAAACTCATGGTTGTTTTTTACTATGTTAAATGTAATTCCAAGTTAATTTAAAAACAATAAATAAGGAAGTTGAAAAAATAAAGTATGAGGCTTTCACTTTATGAAACCTTATGAAAAATTAACATCAAGTTTACTTTTAAATGTTTCATTTTATTGGAATAAACTAAAATTTCATAAAACTTAAATGAAATTTTATATTCAGATCTTAACTACACATATATGTATATGTATGTATGTGCAATATATATCTTTTATTTTTTTCGAGGTAGGGTTTCACTCTAGCCCAAGCTGACCTGAAATTCACTCTGTAGTCTCAGTGTGGCCTCAAACTAATGGCGATCCTCCTACCCCTGCCTCCTGAGTGCTGGGATTAAAGACATGAGCCACCATGCCAGGCTCAATATATATCTTCAAATTTACTATAAGCCACTCTCACTGGAAACCCTACTGGAAAGGAAGTTAAGTTTTGCTAAAGTCACAATGCCATGATGTAAAGTAGACCATCTCCTCATACAAAAATCTATTGAGATTTTTCACACAGCTATTGGGATTTTTTTTTCAGTTCTGTGTTATTTTTTTTTCTAACTCTGCTTTCTGTTTGACCTTGCTCCAAGTTTGTGAGACAATTGCATTTTTATTGAGTTAAACATAAAGCCTAAGCCTTTCATCACCTTCTTCCTTACCTCGTACTTTCCTACAATATTCTGTGAGTTTATCAGATTACTAAACTGCATAGGGACTACTAGTTGTAATAATGTCCATGGATCTCTAGATTTTCTTCCACATTCCTATCTCTTTCCAAATTTCTTTTCTGGAGTAACCAAGCAAATCATTCCCCTGGACCTCCTCAACAACTCCCACCACATTTAATGCAATGGTTAATGTGTATAATGTGTGTGTGTGTGTGTGTGTGTGTGTGTGTGTGTGTGTTGACATGTGTGTATGTGAATGTGTGTGGGCATGATGTTTTCAATGCACGTATGGACATCAGAAGACAACCTCATGTTTGTCCTCACCTTCCAATTTGATTGAGGCAGGTATTCTCAGTTTCTTGTTCATTCCAGGAATCTCCTAAATCTAGCTTCCATCTCACTGCAGGAGAGCTGGGATTATAAATGTGAGCCACTTCATCCTGCCTTTGCATGAGTTCTAGGCATCCAAACACAGTCCTCACACTTGTCCCACAAGTGTTTATTCATTGAACCATCTCTCTAGCCTGAATTTTTTCTTTTGGTTGGAGTTCTCTGGAGACTCCAACTTGATGTTAAGTGGATTTTTAAAGACATTTTACTTGGGCCAACATAGACATGTCCTTGGCAAGATTCTCAAAGAATAAAAACCCTCTCATTATTATTACTAATAGTTCACATCATTCTTTAAATGGTAAATAAGGCTTACATATTTACAGACTGTATGGAAAATTATCTGATTCATATAAAGCAAACAGTCTGCCTTGTTCTATATACATTATAGCTAAAAAATGGAATCCCCAACCTGGGGCTAAATTAACTTTCATAAACGACTCTCGCTCTCTGGTTTTGTGGAATAATATTTACCCACCACTCATTGATCCCAATTTACAGAAAAATGGGCATCAACTGGCAGGGGAAAATGGTGGACATCGAGTCTTCATTAACTGGCTGTTTGTGCCCCTCAGTGGTCTCTGGATTCCTTCCACATCCTGCTACTGTTATTACCATATAGTATCTGGTGTTGCTTGCTTCCTTCCTTCCCTCCCAGTCACTGTTTTTGGTACTGTTTTTTTTTTTTTTCCACCTCTCCCTTTTTATAGCAGCACAAATAATGTTGACTTAAAAAATGTCATCATGAAGCCGGGCGTGGTGGCGCACACCTTTAATCCCAGCACTCAGGAGGCAGAGGTAGGAGGATCACAGTGAGTTCGAGTCCACCCTGAGTCTACATAGCTAATTCCAGGTCAGCCTGGACCAGAGTGAGACCCTACTTCAAAAAAAAAAAAAAGAAATGTCATCATGTGGGCTGGCAAGATGGCTCAGTGGACAGAATGTTCACTAATCAAATCTGAGTGCCTGCTCCGTAGAGCCCATGGGAACACCTGGAATGCTTGGCTGGTTTCTGTAATCCAGGATAGGTAGAGTGACAGAGGGGCTGGAGACAGGAAAAGTTCCAGGAAGCTCGTGACCAGTACAGCATACAGCAACAGCAGAGTGAGATCCAGAGAGAGAAACCCTGACTTAACTGAAGTCGAAAGGAAGTAGTGACCTAAAGTTGTCCTCTGACCTCCACAAGTGCACAGAAGCACATATGCACCCACACCAAACCCTCACAACACATACACATACACATACACATACACGTACACATGACAAACACATGCACATGTACACACATACAAAAGTTAAAAAGAAATCATGTGTGCACGATGCACACACACAATGTTATGTGTCCCTACATAGAAACAATGTCATGTAGCATTTTGAAGGCTCAGAGCAGCATAGTCATGTAGCATTTTTAGCTTCGTGCCTTAGTTTGCATAACCAAGGGAGGTGTTGAAAGCTCTCCAACCAAAAACCTATTATCCCCACAGTATCTATAGATAATGCTTAACAAGGAGGAATTATTTTCCCCAACACTTTATTCTTAGATATTATGCTTATCTTATCTGCCACTGACCTTCACTTGGCAAGACAGGCATTGTAGTTACCTTAATTAGCTAATGGAAGGAGTTTTTTTTTTTTTTTTTTTTTTTTGGCTTAAAGTCTAGAAGGGAAGCTCCATAATATATATAAATTTTTAAGGGTAGAGAGAGTGATGTGATGCTCTGGGGCTTGCTCACAGCCCTGCATCCTGCCTCACCATGAAAATGCCAGCTTTTTATTTCCTGTTTAGTCTGAAGTATTTAAGGATTGACTATCCGACAGAGACAGCACATAGATGGTGTGGTAGTTTAAGTAGATGTGCCCCGATATATTCAGTGTTTTATTAGTTTATAGTTTGCATCTGCATCCACTTGACTGGAGGCATTGTGGCTGGGCAGATCTTAAGGGGGGTGGTGGGTTTAGGATTTCAATCTAAAGATATACAAAGTGTGCCTAGTTGCAGTTCCTAAGTTGTGGTGTGCTTTTGGCTTGTGGCTTTCTCCTTCTTTTGCTGGTCCTGTAAAAGACAGTCCAGTTTCTTCTGCCATTATGGAACTTCTCCTGGGTCTGTAAACTTCAATAAATAAATCCTTTCTTCCATAACTGTGCCTGGTCTGGAAGTTCATCTCAGCGAACCTGAAGCTGTCTGCTACAGATGGCTAAAGACAGTGTCTGAAACTCATTTGAGTTAAAGAGAGACTGTTTGATTGCCCCATATGGCTTTCAGTAGACACAAGAGAAAAGTATGATCTAAATATTATGTTGGGAAAGGAGACAGATATTAAGAAGTGGAGATTTTGTCACACTCCATCAAACCATACCAACAAGCATGTGCTTGAAAAAGGGAAAAATCTGACTCCTACTGTCTTTCATCCCTCTTTATTCTGAAGAAGCTATAACAAAAAAGCAGAAGTATGCATGTGAATGCAGTGTATTTCTTTGTCTTTTTTACTTGGAGGCAAGGTACAGAGAAATATCAGGGGATGAAGGAAAGAAAACTGATCATGTGGCACTGCCCTGAAGTGGAATGCTCTTATACTTACTTTTCGTTCCCGTTTCTCAAATCCCGGACTCACACTCAAGCATCCCGCCCATGAGGTCATCTGAATTGTGACACTCCTTAGGACCCCCATTTCTAGGACCTAATTTTTCTTTTTTTACAACATTCATGCCTTAAGGTGTTCCCCATTTCTACTAATAGGTTAGAAGGGAGAAAACAAATAGAACCTATGTATTAAGTCTGGATAGATACAGTTTCAGGATGTACCAGTCTAGCTATGATTATATCACACCTGCTTTTCAGGTAATTCATTCATCAGGAAGCTTGTCCAGAATAGAAAGAGGACATGACCATCATAACAAGTTAATCTTAGTTTGAAATAATAAGTTAACAAAAAATATACACCCATAGATGCTGGATTATAAGAATTATTATTTTTTTTTTTTGGTACTACTGGAGATTGAACCTAACATCTTGCACATGTGAGGCAGGTGTTCTTCCAGTCAACTACATCTCCAGTTCCCAGATAATCCGAATTTTACAAGGGATTAATATGCACTAAATGATTCACAGTACAGATTTTCTGTCATACCTTATCACAATAAAAGTTAGCATTTAGAAGGGGAATCTTTGTCTAAATTATTTTCTTCATGACCAACATGAATACATTTAATGATTTTCTCTAAGCAATTGCAACTAACCTTTTCTTGTTTGTTGTAATGTCAATTGATAGTATCTTGGAGGATTTATTTATTCAGAACGGAAGCAATTTGGTTCATAGAAACAATTTATATTTTAATTACTAACATAATCAAATCTCCATCATTGGGGCAAATAATATCAATACTTTAAATAATTGAAAAATGTGAGGTCAGGAATTATTTATTATTTGTTTAGTTCAATTTATTGAAGTAATTAACAAAAAGTTAATATGCAATCAGAATAAACAGAAAAAATATTTCCTTAAATATGTTGCCTTCTGCCAACCAATGTTATAAATGTAACAGAGCAACTCCAGACTACTAATCCATACTCTCTATTGAAGCATGGAATAATAAGTGATGCATACTACAGGGTTTGCTTTTAGACTAAACACTAATCCAGTTACATACAGTGAAATGTTCCAGTAAGTGATAGTAGGGTCTATGTGATTCAAAGGGAATATACAGGTATCTATCATATGGTCACTCCCCTTGAGAAGTAGCTGATTTTAGGATATTCAATATATAATTTAATTGCCCTAGCTAGGTGTGGAGATATATTCAAAAATTCAGGAGACAGAGGTAGGAGGGATTGCTGCAAGTTCAAAGCCAGCCTGTCTAGACAGCAAGGCATACATAATATGACACTGTCTCAAAAGAAGAAGAAAAATTCAATTTGCAATATTTGATAGTGAACTGAATAATAAAAATATGACTATGGGACTGAATTCCAGAATTCTAGAATGGTCAAAAAGGCAAACATCAATCATGATGGATTAATAGGAATATGACTGGGGAAGGAGGAGAAACATAATCAATGAATATACAATCTTCTATGAAACACTGTTAAATTAGCCACTGGATATACAGATAAAAAAAAAAAAACTGTCAGAATCATGGCATGTATTTTAATCTCCTGATGCTTGTTCTCTTATAGTTTCATAGCTTGATTTTCTGAAAGATTTCCTCCATCAGCATTGGCAAACAGGAGACAAATGGTGTGTAAAGTGTTTATGTAAAAGAGAAAAGGCCCCAAACACAAATCCCTTCACTTTTGGCTTCTGAAATGCAAATGATTTATACAAGGTTAACAGATACAAAATTAAATTCTTAGTGAATTCAATTTGTAAAGTTAGAAAGGGCAGCTTGGTGTTCACATTCTAGATGGGTCCAACTCTCATGTGGTGCAAAACATAGGATTAAGAGCTAGAGTCTAAGTTGGGGTGATGCTTACTGTACAAGTGTGAGTGTCTGAATTCAGAGCCCCAGAGTATACATAAAACTGATGCTCTACTGAGACATCTCTAATCCCAGCATGCCCAATGTGAGATGAAGGTCAGAGAGGGTGAATCCCCTGGGAGTTTGAAGGCCAGGTAGCATGGGGAATATGGTTCTGAATAATGAGAGAACCTGCCTCAAAACAAGGTAGAAGGTAAGGAAATACTTGAGGCTGTCCCCCAATCTCCATATGCATGCTATGACATGTGAAAGCCTGCACCGCCACCCACACCCACGATTCTGGGAACAGCATCCCTGAGTTTGAACTTAGCACGTCATTTAAGCGCTCAATTTAATTTTCTCATCTTTACCTAGGGAAATGGGCACCTCTACTTCATATTTTTCCTTTGATACATATGTGTTAACTTACTTCAAGCTCTCCGAAAAGTCTTGTAAGTATATTATATATTGGTTTCTTATTACTGTTTTGTTTTCTTACTGATTCAGCAATAATAGGAAATAAGTAATAGATTCTTATATACATAGGGAAAAGGAAGACTTTGGAGGAACTCATATAAAATTTTATCAATAATATATTATACCAATTCTGCATTTTACAGTTTTTAATACATAAAAAATAGCTATGAATCAAATCAATCTGGTTCAAATGGGTAAACATATTTGTTTTGCAATTGACCTATATATAGGATGATGCTTAGAAAACTCCAGTGATATTGAGCACCAAAGTTTGAAAGTCATTTCATTACACAAGACCAGATTGAGCAATTCTCTTACTACAAAATACCAATAATAACAATAATAATAAGCATTAAGTCATCAAACAAATTTTCAAATGATGCTGTGTAAGAATTCAGATTAGCTTCTCTGTAGTCTATATTTTTTCTTTCTCGGGATATTAGTAATTTTTGCAATCCTATTATCAAAAATATCTGACAGAAATAATTTAAGTGAGGAAAGGCATCCGAGGGATTTCTTCCAATGGTTGCTAGGAATTCCCTGACACAGTCAGAAAGGGAAGAGATGAGGAAGAATGGTGACTGCTCACATGACGGTGATTCAGGGAAGAGAGAACAGGCAGGAACCAAAGACAGATAAACTTTCAAAGGCCCATACCCCACTTACCTACTTCTGCCATTTCCCAAAGGCTCCCTGTTTTAAAAAGAGCACCATAAACTGGGTGTGGTGGTGCACGCTTTTAACCCAGCACTCGGGAGGCAGAGATAGGAAGATCACTGTGAGTTCGAGGCCACCCTAAGACTACATAGTGAATTCCAGGTCAGCCTCGGCTAGAGTGAGACCCCACCTCAGAAAAACAAAAGAAAGAAAGAAAAAGAGAGAGAGAAAAGAAAAGAAAAGAAAAGAAAAGAAAAGAAAAGAAAACCATAAGTCAAGAAGAAGTTCTGCAGACATGAGGCTCCCAGGCTGGTCTATAAGCATCTCCAGACATGTTCACAGGACCGTGTGGCCATCAGTGTTTGGTAGATGGCTGATGATGCATATCTGTTGCCACCCAAATAATGTCCTAGGTAGGTGTGCTTTCCTTGTTGTCATTTAACCTAGGACATGGGACACTTCACTATCATTATGATTGTGACATCCTGAAAACTAGTAGGAAAAAATTAACACAAAAAGGTCTTTGGAATTTTTAGAAAATAATCCCATTGCATAAACGGTATTCATTATGACTCAGTTTCATGATTAGTATATGTGAGATACTCTAAATATCCATCCAGCAGCTTAAAAGTGTTTTAAGAAGATCAACTCTCAGTCATCTCCCAGAATTCTGTTGAGAACATTTTAGAATGAGATGAAGAATCCATCATTCCGATTACCTCCATCCATTATGTCTTATCAGAAATGCTCTTTCTCATGAAATTTCACCTCCCTGCCAACATGCCGCACCTTTATGTCATCATCAGAGGGATGCTGGTTCATTCTGACTGACACACATTACCCTTCAAATATGAAACACCCCATATTATTGGAACCAACTTGCAAGACAATGTCAACAGATGAAACATAAAAATTAAAACTAATTAAATTCAGTTATACATGAATAAATTGATTTTCCTTCCTTCCCATTCCTCCCTCCCTCAAGCTCCTTCTTTATCCCTTCTTTCCTTGGTTCTTTTGTTCCTTCCTTTTTCCTTTGCTCCCTCTCTCCCTCCTTCTCTTCCTTCTTACACTCTTCTTTCCTTTAAAATCACTGTTATGCACTATTCCAACTTGAAGAAGGGAAAATTCTCTCAACCTTTGTGTCACATGCTATGTATAGTATCATTTCTGAGAGTGTGGTTTCAAATAATAACTGAACAAAATCAATAAACTTGTGCGATGTGGTTAGGAGTAAATACATGCATTCCATCACGATGTTCAGCAGACATATGAAGCATGTAAAATCCAGCTTCAGACAGAATGTCCAAAATCTTCTACAAAGGAAGGGTGGAGCCTGCCTTGGCAAGGCTGAGCACTACGGGTCTCTGTGGTCTAAAGGAAGTCTGCATTGCTGTGTCTGTTTCATGCATAACTGCTTTCAGCACCAGAGCTATTTTTATTATCTCTGCAAGCAATACGCAAGTTGAAAAGTTTTAGGGAGGAGTTACTCTCTCAAATGCAAGTAGCACATCACTAGGATTTTTCAGAACTATAAAAAGAAAGAAAATTCTCCACCTTGTCAAATGAAAGTATACCAAAAAAATATCATTCTTCATTACTTTTATTACTAAGATATAAACCATATGAAAATCTGATAGAAATGTGTTTCATTGAATGATCTCCATAGATCATAGTTCCTCTATTCTAAACCTGTTAATTTGATTTGATATTCAATATATAGGGTCACCATAATTTCGTATCTTCATTGCTACATGTCCAGATTTTCTGGTGATTTTTTGCTCATAAAAATAATGGCTTTGTCTAGCAACCATGAATGTCAAAGTAGTTTTCTTTCAGCTTTAAGTAAAGACACTGTGTTCTTTTTCTGTTTGTTTCAGCACTTTGCAGGGAAATATAATAGTGTTAAAAATAAGAAAACCTATCAAAATTTTTACTTATAAAAAGGGATAGAGATACTTAAAAAATAGAAGTGCTTACTTCAAAGTTTTTTTCAGAATCTCTGAATTATGTTCTCTGCACACAGCAGCATTGAAGGGCTCTTCCTGAACATTAGGTTAACCTCAGCATTCCAGTCCCCTGTGTAGTGCTATCAAGAACATATAAATATGTATTGTTTTCTACTGACTTGTTCCTCTTATCAACAAAGATATATGACTTGTTTTATAAACAGCCTTGAAGTACACACTGCTTTTTGATTACAGAGTTTTCAATAGGAACTTTATAGAAACCAAACATCTTGGTTTCTTTAAGTTTGTCATTGAGGTCAGGACATTTTCATGTCATTTTTAGATCCATTAAAGGAATTAAACAAATTAGCATATGATCACAAGCCAGAAACGTTAAAAAAAAATCAATACAAGCTTTAAGAAATTGGGAGAATGACCAACAAAAATACCAAAGCCATTGTGGGCTTATAAATTCCATATGTACTATGCTCCAAGCCTGATTATTACATTATGTGGACAATGAAATGTGCTTCTATTTTGAAAATGCTTTTCATAATGTTTTCTTTCAATGAAGAATTAAAAACAATTTTATTTTGGTTCAGTCTTTCCAGGATGCCCTGGGTAAACAAAATGATCTTCTAGTTGGAGATGTCACCCACACTTCCATCCTGGGTCCATTTTCACCTGTGCAAGCAGCTTGGTAGCTTCGTATGCTCAGAATTCACAGTGAAATTGTTATTATAAGAAATAGGTATCTCAGAACTCCAGCTATAGAAGACAGACAGAGAAGTAACTTCAAAGAATGCTCAGCAAAGGCCATAGGACCTGGATACCCAGTGTTCTCAGTGGGAGGAAGGATGTGAGTGAGCAGGATGGGAGGTGGTCATGGACAAAGAGAGACCGAAATGGCAATAGAGACATAGTATGAAGGTTCTCCATAGAGACAGAACCAATTGTACCCATGTCCATGCCGAAAAAGATTTGTTATAAACAAATGTCTGGCATGATTAGGGAGGCTGGCAAATCTTGAAATAGTCTAGGTGAGTTGGAACATTGGAAGCCCATGGGTGCCAATAGTTTAATTCTAGTTGGAAATCAGAAAATAAGCTGTTGCCCCAGGTTGGAAGCCATAAGAATTTTCTCTTACTAAATGTGAGGTCCACCTTGCTGTTCCATTCAGGCCAACAGCTTAAACGAAGCTCACCCTGATTAACGAAGGCCATACTCTCTATTCACTCTATTTCTGCTGTTGATACCATCCAAATCCACTTTCACAGAAACACCCAAAATTATGCCTAGCAAATATCTTAACCCCCATGGCCCAGTCAGTGGGCTGCACTCACGGCCTCCTCACAATATGAGACACAGTAATTGATCAGATATAAAGGATATGAGTCTTCTTCTCTTCCCTGCTCTCTTCCCAAGGGGGTCTGTGCTTGCTTAAAGCTATTGAGTTGTTCCTTCACCTGCATTTGCCACAGTGACATCCAGGAGGTGCTGGTTCAAAGGCTGACGGAGGATAGGAAAGAAAGCAGGGTTCAATGCAATACTGGCTTCTAAACTTTGGTACTTTAAGAAGGAGAGAGACTACGTACTTTTTGACTGACAATCTTTAGTTCTGAACTGTATAAATTGAGCAGAACTTAGAGGCAGATTTTCTTTTTTTTTTATTCTATGTTTGTTCAAACTGATGAAAATACTATGATTGTAGAGTAAACAAACATTTAAGTGACAATAGGCGGTAAAAACCTCTGCTTTATTATGTTAGAGAGCACTATGACTCGTTTCAAAGCTGTTAACAATTTGAAGAATCTGACTGAAAAGACTCTTCCAATACAATGAGTGGTATACACTGCGCAGAGAGAGAGAGAGAGAGATAGAGATGGAAAGAGAGAGAGAGAGAGATTCCAATGAAAATAGAGGCATTGATCACAAATTCATCACCCATATATTATCACAAAGGTCCCCAAATACATACCAAGGCATGGCTCCACATTCCCATCACATCTGGTTATCACAAGCAGGAAGAGTATAGCTCTGAAAGCTTGAGCACTCAGGGCAAGGGCAGCATGAACAGATGACACAAGGCCCAAAGGTGAGACACAAGAGCATGTGAGAGCCGCTGAGTCTTTCGGGATTGTCTATACCGCTCTTCAGTTAACACAGACCCTGTATGCACAGCAAAGTGAAATATGCAAGCAATTCTTACATGTTTACCATATTCTTGGTGTTGAAGATATAGAAATTGGGAAACAAAATGAGGAAAAATCCTTCATCTTTTACAGTTTACATTCCATGGTGAGCTCATACTGCACCATTCCAAAATTTGCTTATTTCCTGAATGCCCCCCACCCCGCCATTTTTGGTACTTTATTGAAGCATGACTGAAAGAGACCAATTGTTTATATTTAAGGTATCCAGCTTGATGGCTTGATATCCATGTGCACTTTTTAAAATATTTTATTTTTATTTATTTATCCATTTGACAGAGAAAGAGGGAGAGGGAGAGAGAGAGAGAGAGAGAGAGAGAGAGAGAATGGGCATGCCAGGGCCTCCAGCCACTGCAAATGAAGTCCAGATGCATGCGCCTTCTTGTGCACCCTGCTAATGTGGGTCCTGGGGAATCAAACCTGGGTCAGTTGCCTTTGCAGGCAAACACCTTAATGGCTAAGCCACCCCTCCAGCCCCATGTGCACATTAAAATGATCCCTACAACCATGCTAATTAAAATATATGTCACCTCTCATTTAATTCCCTTTTATGTGACTGGACTAGTTAATCTCTATTCTCAGTTATCATACTGTATCGCTGATAACAACTACCATGTTGTACATTCCATCTCCAGAATAGATTCACCCTGCATAGATGAAGCTTTGCTCTGGTTGGCCAAAGTCTCTGCATTCCACCCCCACCTGTGACAACCACTCTTCACTCTTCTAAATCTCAATGGTCTAAATATATTTAAGTTATATTGCAGTTGTTTTTTAAAAAATATTTTATTTATTTGTATGAGAGAGAAAGTTGCACATAGAGAGACAGAGAGAGAATGGGCATGCCAGGTCCTCTAGTCATGGCAAATAAGCTCCAGATGTATGCGGCCACCCTGTGTATCTGGCTTTCCACAGTTACTGGGGAATCTAAACGGGAGCCCTTAGCCTTTGCAGGCAAGCACCTTACCCACTGAGCCATCTCTCTAGCCCCTACAGTGGTTTTTGGTATCTTCTCACCATGTGTTTTGTATCTTCTGGCAATTAAGATACAGGTAAGCTTTAATAACTCAAGAACTTTTATTTTATTTTTTCCTCATTTCTTTATCCATAAACCGAATACACTATTGTGAACATTCAGGATTACTTGGTCTTAGATTCTTTGCAGCCTCTCTTTCACAATGTTCCCTCTACCTTGGAGAGCATGTTAGAAACCGTGTTTAGTGTTGAGCTCTTCATAACTTCTTCTTTTCCACTTTGATAAGTTTCGAGACTGCTCCTTGTCCTGCTCTACCTCCCAGAGACGGCCCTCTCGCTAGAGTGACAGCAGCACTCATATTCAACATGCCACTTCCTGTGCAGTGTTCCTGGGCCCTGGGGGCTGAGTCCATAAACATTTTGATACAGGTGCGAAGCCGAGGAGGAAGAAAGGAAACAGGACAGAGGAAGGACCACCTTGAAAGACGAGGGTCCTTCACAGAACGGGGCTGAGGAGAGGGGATGAAAGAGAGTATGAGGGGAACATGACCATATGACAGTATGGTTCATATCTTAAAGATCCCAAGAATTATTTTCAAAATTACTTGCTCAATGGTATGCCTCCCCCAAACGCTACTCACTGAATTTAGTGAGACTTTAAAGTCTGTAAGACTTTATATATATATATAATCTTTTTGAGGCAGTATGCTCTCTTAGTAAAAGGGAGGCATAGACCAGGAGAGTGAGGTTTTGTTCAGAACAAAATCACTCGTGTGCCACCTAGAGGAGCAGGTGGGTATCACAGAACTGTGGGTATGTTACTTGCTGACTGAGGTGAAATCCTGTTACAGACCTGAAGTAGAGGCCAGAGGTCCCTCCTCTCACTCACCTCGTGGGGTCAGCACGAGCATCACGTAAGAGCGTGTGCACAGTGACACGGGCACACGAACAACGAGAATTTATCGTAAAAGCGTCAAACGGTGCAATACGCACAAGTATGTTTAAATTATCAAATCATCATTTCCGGTCATTCAAGATTCAAGCCTCCTTTTTGTCGTTAATATTTGCCATAGAATTGTTTCGATTTCACTCTACTTGGACACTATAAGCTGCTTCTCCGTTCATCATATTTAAGACCCTTTAAAATAGTATTTATGGCTGTCATACTAATGAGCCAAGCTCAGACAAATAATCGCATTTCATCTCATCTACAGAGTTTGTATTTGCACATAAAAAAAGACACGAGATGAAAGGACAACTATTTTGGAAGAGGACTAGTGGGAGGAAGAGGAAGGATAACGGAGGGAATGTCTGTGATCAAAGTATGTTGTATACATGCATGAACGTGTAATCATGAAACTCATTATTCTATTGTTTATATGTACTAATAAAGAGCAACTATATTTGAACTGAACTGAAGAAACAGTAAGAATTTGGAAAAATAATGAACAAATCATAAATTGAGTCAACTTTTTCAATGCTCTCAAGTCTCATTTTTCAATAATAATAATAATAGAGACAAGGTCTCGTTTTGTAAGCCAGGCTGGTCTGGAGCTCAGCAAACTCTGTGTCAGCATTCTAAGTGCTGGAAGCACCAGCATCAGCCACCATGCCTGACTAAAAAAATAAAAAATAAAAATAAATGTTATAAAAATGATTTGTGCTGCATGTCTGCCAATTTGAAGAAGCATTTTGTCACGTTGAAATCGTAAGGGCCTTGCAGAACTTAACCAGTGCAATTACGTTATTTGTCTCGCAGTGTTGATGCAATCAGTGAGACAGTTGGCTGCAACTCAAGAGAGGAACAACTTTGTCCTACCAAGATGACACGCACGAAACAAAGTTCCTCACTCAGGAAAATGAGATGCCCCAGAGAGTGTTACCCTGCACTTCTTTCTCTCAGGTTAATGTGACCCATTAATACATCTCAGAGTTTCTGGTGCATTTAAAATTGGTTTATTACATTCTTCTGCAAAGATAAAAAAAATCTTCAAAAGTGGTATAATGGAAAAATCTGAAGATTAAAGCAAGGGAGCCCCCTTGTGGATTGTTTCCAGTGCATTGCACAGTAAATTATCACCTAAATCAATGATCTCACCAGAATGTATGATCTATTTGATAGTGACTAAAATAGCAGTAATTTGTTTTTATTTAAACCCTATCTGAAATGGATTTAAGTGATTTTGTTTGCCTATGTATATGAATGAATGGACTCCAAGGAATCCCTAAAGCCAGCGATTCTTGGATGAATCCTAGTCTTGGGGGGGGGGGCAGGATATAATCCCTGTGCTGACTTTGATGATTTTTATCCACAAAGCAGCTCAAAGACTGACTCTCAAATCAATCGCTGCTCCCTCAAGATTCAAAGCACATTGACATTGGAAACCCAATGTGTCTTTACAAAACAGTAAATTTAAACAAAGGTAAGTGAATTTCTTGGCAAATTGTTTGCTTAACAAGTAACCTGCTATTTAAAATGCAACTGCTTGTTTTTCTATCAACAAAACTGTTTCAAAATATGCACAAATTATATTCTATCAGTGAAACTTTTCTAGTCTGTAAAAGTTCAGAATAAAGGAAAAGAGTAATTTGGTTCCTGACCAGCAGCATAGAAAGAAATGCACTTTCTTTAAGGCACTGTTTCTTTGTCTCTCATCTTAGCGATAGACTCTAAAGCCAAGTTAAAAGAGTATAATCTGTTAAAAATAAGTTAATTAATTAAAAAACAAGAGTGTAGTTTTTAACCTATCTTCTTTTCCCCAGGAAATTAAAAAACAATATAAAAGTTATAAAAAATAGATATATTTTTTTTATTTTTTTACATTTTAGTGCCTGTAAACAATATTTAGGAATACATTTTTAAAATGATGTATTCTTGCTGAAGTAAAATTTCAAATATGTTAGTGACTAACAAGTTTAATTTATTCTGTTTAAAGACAACTGTTAATATCTACTGGAAATTTCTGACATTTTCTTTTTCAGTAAGCTGTATGTTTTTTAATGTATAATAACTTTGTTTAAAAATCACAAAATGCAGACTGGGTAGATCATTCAGTAGCTCAGTAATTATTAGTGCTCGCTCCCTAAGCCATCTGGCCAGAGTTCAATTCCCAGGATCCACATAAAGTTAGACCGCAAACCCTTCCATGAATCTGTAATCCCAACATGATTATTGACAATGGGAAGTAGAGCCAGAAGGATCCTGAAGCTGGTGTTCCAGGGAGACTAGCCCTCCCAGTGAAAAACAAATAGACAATCACAAAAAAAAAAAAAAAAAAAGAGAAACCTTGATTCAAACACAACTCACCATGGCTTGTGCCTACCTACATGCACACCAAGTGTATGCATTCATATAAACACAGATTTCAAAAACAAACATAAGATGATGGCACTCCTTTTGCTTAGTGTCAGCCATATTAATCTCTGGTATTGGTTGCTTGCTTTTTTTTTTTTTTTTTTTAAGGAAAATAATTCCACAAAAAGATAGCAGTTAAAATGGGACTGATGGAACATCCTGCAATGAAGTTAGTATAATTCTACGGCTTTGAGAACAATCTGAGGAACGAGGTATCAGGAATACAGTTCTGAGGGACTAGGCGCATGCTCCATCTATAGAAGATAAAAATAAGTGCGACTTGGCACAAAAATTCTGAATGGGAACATAGTTGGCCCAACACTGTGGGCACAATGATGCCGAATTTCAATTGTAGCTTCTTTTTACTGAGTAGTAGGTCTCTGTTTGCATCAGCAGCAAAATTTGCCAAACCAGAACAGTGGTATGTGAGTGTAGTGCTGGAGAAAGTAGGATTCATACAGTTTGAGGTAAAAAAAAAAAAAAAAAAAAAAATTAGCAGTAGGAAGTACAATGTGACCAACAAAGTACCCAACAACAAAATATTCAGTCAAGTCACAACATAAGCCTTCAAGAAGTCAAAGAAATCATGTGGACTAATTTCCTGTAAGAGATGTGTAATATCATAATCATTACAATAAAATATTAGGTAATTGTTCTCCATTCCATAATTATTAAAAATTCCTCTAATCTCTTAACATTATTCCATCTAAAACCTATCACCCTACAAAGCAGTTACTATAACCTACTACTTAAATATGAACTTAAGAGACTGCTGGGACCTCAACACTAAACAAGACAACTCTATCACGCTCTCCAAGGCTCATGGAACTTTGCAGAGGAAAGGGGCAGAGAGAATGTAAGAGGCACGGGGTGGGAAGGAGTCCTTTGGGACACTGTCCTCCTTACATAAAGCAGCTGGTGCATTCATGACCTCACAGCGATTGCCTGTACCGTCAAAAGACCTCCTGCACTGTTCTGAGACCATCAGCATCTTGGCATGGATAATGGAGAAAGACAAAACGAATGAGACATCAAAATAGAAGAGGACTATGGGGAAAGAGGAGGGTCCTCAGAGGAATGAGGGTGGGGGAAAAGGGACAAAGTGGGCAATGGGATGTGAATAGGATCAAATTGCAGCATGCTCATGTATTCACGTTTTCAAACAAAAGTGAGTATTTAGAATTAAAACGTAGTGATGACTTACTAAAAATACTGGAATTTCCAAATAAAATGTATGATTTCACCATTGTGTCCTCTGCTGTTGCTTGTACTGAAGTCAAAACTTCACACATGTAGGCAAGTGCTTTACCACTGAGCCACACCCCTACTCCTACGATGCATTCTTCTTTCTATAACACTTTATGTCTTTGTTTTTGTACCTGGTTCACTGACCTCTCCACCGCTCTTCCATGAAAATTCTCTTACACCTCCAAGCAGTGGCCTGTAATGCTAATGGGATAGTGTCAGTGCTTGCTACCTAGGTTACGTAAAGCTTTTCATCACATATTATCTTCCTTTCTAAATGACAGAACACTAGAAATAAGAAATGTTTTGTATCATTTGGGTAACAGTTCAGTAACACAATTCCTATTCCCTCGCTGAAGGCTGATCCTAAGATCAATCTAGTTCATGGGCACCCCTCTCATTTTAACATTAACAGAAAATGAAAGTGCTTTGCAGAACTATCATTTAGCCTCTGTCTGGTGCTGCTATGCCATTTACGACTCCCTGTGAAGTCAGTGTCATAAACATTGTTACCTTGCCACTGGGTGCCTAAAAGATTCCCCTGCTCCATGCCCACTGGGGGTTCCAGGAGGCAGTATTGTTCAGAAACCCTACTTCAGGAAGCCTAATTTCTTGCCAATTTCTCTCAAATTGATAGAATGCCTGCATTCAAAGGATTTTCAAGACCAAGTTCATCTTACCTTATAGTTATGCAAATCACACTTCCTGAAGCCCCAAGCTCCCAAAGCATCTCTGCTCATCCACATTTCTCCACTCTCCTCCCCCATTCACCTCTAATCTGCGCTCTATGAAACCTCTCTGCTGTTCTCTTCTCAGACTCCTATGGGATGAACAACGTATCTTTTGTTCCTCAAACTTGAAACTACTTTTCTATCATCTTATCTTAACCGAAACCAAACTTCCATGAGAATTCTGTTTCCCTTTAGCTTTCTGATATGAAGCTTTGTATCTGCTTGTAGCCCAAGTTGACTTAGAGATCTCCTTATTATAAGACCTTAATGACATTACAATGAGGTTATTTAATGATGGTTGTTTTTAAGGTTCTAATATATTGTCAGTTACTAATATAGTGTAGTCTTTACTTTAAAACTTAGCGTGTATACTGAAATATCTTCCAGCAATGGAAAATATACATTGCACTAAAGTTAGTATACCACATGTGAGCTATGATGCCCTAATACCTGCTGAAGATGTGCTGTAAATTTGTCTCTGTGTAACAGCAACAACAAAGGAGTAATCGGACATACCACATGAATCACAAGGTCCAAGCAATTAAAGCAAATCACTTTGTCAGGGGAAGAAAAACTTTTAACGATGAGTTTACTCCCATGGATCAGATTAAGAAGCCACTGTGGAAAATTTGTCCTCAAAATCCACAATGGCAGTCTTGTATAAGTAAAGTGCAGAGATTCAAATGTTTACTCTTTTTTTTTATTAGTTATGGACATACTCAGTATGAAAACAGCACATGTTGGTACCATCCTTACTCTTATCCCTGCCCCCCTCTCCAAGGGGACCCTCCTCATTGGGGATGCAGATCATCCCTATGGGAATTGTGGACCGTGCATTGTGGGAGTATCCATCAGTTATGGGGAAGAGGCAATGTTTCTGTGTGTAATGTCCCAGTGTGTGGCTCTAACAATCTTTCCATCCCCTCTTCCGTGAATTTCCCTGAGCCATGTTGGGTTCGTTTTCAGTCTACTTCAGTCATGGGCTCTTGGGAGCCTCTGTGTCTCTGTATTTATGGTTTGACAGGACTTGAGTGTTCTTTGTGTCTATCTCCTTCACCCTTGTGCTGATACCAGGTTCTCCAAGAAAGCAGCACTCTTGCTCATTTCCCCAATTACTTTATGGTTTCAGCTGGGCCCTGATGAAGGGTGATGGGTTGTTTCCCTCCTTAGGTTTGGCTTCCATCTGAAAAAGAGTAGCAGATTCTCCAGCGGAGAGTGAAGTCAGCACAGGTCAAATGGGATAACCATTGTCAGTTTAGAGAGAAAGTAATGTGTATAGGCCCTCTTGTAGCCCAAGATTGGATGGAGCTTGATATTGGTGAGTGAACTCATTATCTGGATATGACTCTGGCTTGTTTCCCAGTTCCAGATATGAGTTCCTTTCTACTGAGTGGATCTGTCAGCTAATCCAAGAGCAATTGGTTACTCACCATGGCTGTGTGCCACTATTGCACTTGTGTGAGCATCATGTCAGGTTGTTCACTCTTAAAATGTTTTTTCAGTATAGGCTAATGACATTGTACCAATGTGCAAGATCTCCAAAGGGATAATATAATGCAAACTTTGTAAATACCTTGATTAATTAAATTAATTTGCTAAATTTATTATCATTTTCTCATGTCATAGTAAAAGTCATGTTAGTGTTTTTTTTTTCAATTTGTTATATCATAGAGATAGTTCTTGGCTTATATATTAATTTATTTATTACCCAATAACTAGATTTTGTCTAACACACAAGAAATACAAGGAAAAATGCTTCCAATGTTCAGAATAATGATATTTATAAGTTGAGAAATGATTATAGATCATTAAGTAACAGCTAAAAATATAAGTTGAAGACATGCTTAAGTAATGGTATACTAAACCATAATTAAGGACAACAATCTGGAGTAAAGCAACAACAGATTTGGGCTTAAATGCTGGAAGTATATTGTTTGGAGGAGGCTAGATGGAACTGCAGATCAGTATGCCAAATGAAATAAGCAAGTCTCACAAAGACAGGCATCCCATTTGTCTCATAGGTTGAATCTCTGAAGAAATAAGGGAGATGAAAGAGAAATATTCAATGAAGCCGGGTGTGGTGGTGCACATCTTTAATCCGAGCACTCAGGAGGCAGAGGTAGGAGGATCACTCTGAGTTCGAGGCCAGACTGAAACTACAGAGTGATTCCAGGTCAGCCTGGACTAGAGTGAGACCCTAACTCAAAAAAAAAAAAAGAAAAAGAAAAAGAAAAATTTCCAATGACATAGAAGGGCAAAAACAGAAAGGAAGAGGAAGAATAAGAAAGGGCAGTAAATGGTACCGTAGAGCTTTTCCCCTAAAAGATATAACCCTCAACAGGTGTATATGAGAAGAGCCTGAAATGAAGGACCATGGAGAGGGTGGGATGAAGCCTAAACATAAAAAAATTTGGAACTGACCTGTAACTCACAGTACCAGAAATATGCTACCCACATTGAGCTGCTGGTCAGAGAGACCTACCAGGTCCCCAAAACAAGACAGACTTCTGTCAAGGCACTTGATTACCCACCTGAGTTAAAGGTAAGATCCTGTTCCTGAAGATCCCATATGCTGCCAGCACAGAACATGGAGAGACCTGGCTCCAATGTAGAAGAGAGCCAGACCCCAGACAAGTTAGCTCATCTAGTGCAGGAAAGTGCTACATGAGCTACTGGGGGAGAGTGGCCAACAAGGGTGTGAGCAAGCACATGTCTAAACTACTCAGAAGCAATAAGTCTGACAAGAAGTACAAACCAGGGCAAAGGTGGCACATGGCCTTGGTGGGTAACCAATGGCTTTCTGACTGGTTAAGAGATCATTTCAGTGGAAATGAGCCATATCTGGAACTGGGAAGCAATTCTGAATCCTACGTAGACAAAGATTATGCCTTCCAATGACAAGCTCCCACTTTAGCTCTTTGGCTAAAGGAGGGGCTATATCCATCAAACTCTCCCTAAAGTAATAATGCTTATCCAATTTAACCTACCCTGACTTCACTCTCTTTTGGAGAATCTGTCTGTTTTTCTATTTCAGGAGGTAGCAAGACCTTAGGAGATAAACCACTCCTCACATCTCAGTTAAGGCCCAGGAAAAACAACAGAGGAAATGGGGAGACAAACAAGAGTGCTGCTTCCATGGTGAGCCTGGTAATCAATACCAGGGTGAAGGAGAAAAATGCTGAGGGTACTCAACAGGCACCAATGCAGAAATCCAGAGGCTCCTAAGAGCTCATCACTAAAGTAGACTTAAAGCACACCCATCACAGCTCAGGGAATTTTGCAGGAAAGGGGGCAGAAAGAGTGTAAGAGCCATATGGTGGGATGTTATATCCAGAGGCATTGCCTCCCCCCAGTAACTGACTGCTGCTCCCACAATACATAACTCATAACCCTATGGGGAATTCTGACAATCCCACTGAGGAGGTCCTCCTGCAGAGTGGAGCAGGGAGAAATGAAGTGATGGTACCAACACATTATGTATTCATATGAATTATGTTCTTACTAAAAAAATCAATTCTTAAAAAAGTGTAGTAGAGATGCTAAATAGGATCCAAGTATATTATACACATGAATAGAAACATCGTAGCCAAACTTTTACTTTTCATAACTAATACACACCATTATAAAATTTAAAAAATCCAGTTCACTTTCTGATGCATAAGCATATATTTATTTCACATATTAGTAAAGTACATATATTCTCTTCTCCTCACCAAGCACTAAAATATGTTTTTATCATTTAGTAATTGCCTGAATGAAATACCTTGAATAAAAGGGCAAGTTACTATCAGCTATAGAAACCCTAATTTTATATTATTATTTATAAAATAACAACTAAAAAAGTGGTTTTATGTGTTTTATGTCTTATGTGTTATACACTTATGGCATGCATTGAAATTCACAAAAGGAAAGTTCAGAGATGGAGAATCTAGGCCATTAAAATGAATAACATTTATTCCCAGATAGAGGGAAAGGTAGACCACTCAATTTTCATAGAGAGAAAGAAAGTAGTGGCTGAATGACAGACAAAAACTGAAGTGGAATTCAAAGAACCCTGAACATAGAGTGTAAAACTTTAGAACTGGGTAAGATTATCTCCCTAGTACAATTAATCTGAATGAAGGGTTATGGGTTGATCTTGGAGCTTCTCCATGCCAATGCAAAAGTTTTTATCTAGGATATGTTGCCATTTTTCCTATATGTAAGATTCTCCTTTTTGAAATACCTACGAGCACCTTCTAGGCCAATGCTAGTTTTACACTTTTCTTCTACTTTCACACAGCATGGAAATATGTTAAAAATAGCCGGGTGGGGTGGTGCACACCTTTAATCCCAGCACTCGGGAGGCAGAGGTAGGAGGATTGCTGTGAGTTTGAGGCCACCCTGAGATTACATAGTGAATTTCAGGTCAGCCTGAGCTTGAGTGAGACCCTACCTTGAAAAATAAAAATAAATAAATAAAGTAAATATGCTAAAAATAACAATACAGTGATAATGTGGTCTCCTCCAAGATTTCCACCTTTACTTATAAAGCAGACTTGAGAATGACAGCTACTAAGAAAGAGCTTCTGTTTCCAGAACTTCTTGGCTCTGGTTGCGCATAGATTTTGCCATGTACAAAGTACTTATTCCAAGATTCCTTTCACTCACAAGTATTCTGTTTTAACAGCATGCATCATGGCTAAGGACCACTGAATGAATGGGAGTAGGAGAAAGAATACATCATTCCTCTATATTTCACCTGCTTTCTATCTTTTCTTCTGTCCCCTAGGGTCTGAATGATCTAAGTCAGTCATTGTTTTGTGTGCAGCTCTCACTGATGTTTGGCAAGGCCTAGATTTGAGTGGCTGTGTTAAGGAACATCTGACTACAAATCAAGGAATGATGTCATAATTGTTTGCATTGTCACTGTGATTCATCCTTATTCGGTAAACTTATAAGTCATTTGAAGAAAAATGGCACAGTTAGTCATCCCTTTTAAAGTCCATTTAAAGTTAAGGTCTAAGGCACCGTCTTGGATAACATATTAATACACATTTCACATTCATCATCTCTAAGTTACTTGATCTAAGTCAAATATGAATGAAACTCAGCCAGAAATAAAATTAATCTTTATATTACATCAAACTTGCACATGGCTTATGCTAAAGGACTATAAAGTCATGGCCTTAAAAGTGTAGGAAGTATAGGAACACAGGAAACCTTTATACTATGATATCTATTGGAGGAATAGTATCTCAAGTGAGATGCAAATCCCTGTTCATCTAATGAGCAAAATTAGTGGAGAGACGACCTATACCTAGAAAGATGTGATGAGAAATTATCCAGAAACAGAACTTGGAGCATAGACATGTTTTAGTTTCTGGAAGCAGAAAAAAAAAATTTTATTGTTGCTTAAATAAATAGCCCTTAAATTTTATTAATATTAACTGAATGTATTTGGATTCAACATTTTTTGTTTACATGTACTATTTTACATTTGTTTCAGTTAAATACACTAAGTACCAAATGAAGTACCCTGGATAATTCACACTAAGTAATAAAAGGGTTAATTTATCCATGTAAGTCAAGCATGCGTATACACTCAATATACAATACCTATTCAGTGAGTACAATAGGTATATTTGCTATCAATTAAATTCTTACATTTCAAGGGGAACATAGTCATCTGTATTCTAGAAAAATGGCAAATAATATATGAGTGTGTATACATATATGTAATGTTTTGTTTCCATATAAATATATGTGCATATCTTAGTGCTAATAAATAGTACTTACTGTAAGCATCCAAATTCCATCTAACAATATTATAAATGAAGAATAAATCATGAACCATTTTAACTGCAGAATTCTCCATAACTTTGAAAATAACCACTTGAAGATGGTGTTTAAAAGGTTTATTACCTTTCTTTCTTGAAAATGCATCTTCGCTGTCCCCTTCTTCACTTGTGATCTGCCACTCTTGCCATTTCAGGTCAGTGCTTCATCACTCCTACAGTGTAATTCTCAACCAAAGTCCATCCATTTAACAGTAACACTTTATCTTACTTCTTGAAGCTGAATCGAGACTATTAGGACTGACAATGTCAAATGGGAGACCTCTCTCTTTAATCCCATCTTTGGTTCCAGCATCATCTCTCCTCCAATGCTGCCCCTTTCTCTATCTTAATTTTACCAGGGATTCTGGGATAGCGTCTTCCATGCCAGTTAAAAATAATCAGAAAGGGATGGAGAGTTGGCTCAGCAGTTATGGTTTTGTCTGCAAAGCCTAAGGACCAGAGTTCAGCATAATGCCAGATGTACAAGATGATACAAGCATCTGAAGTCCATTTGCAGTAGCTAGAGGTCCTGGAATGCCCACTCTCTCTCTCTCTCTCTTTCTATCTCTCTCTCTCAAATAAATATTTTTAATTGCATAAGTATAAATAAGAGCTGGCTCCAATAAATTCAGAAATTTCTGCCCACTATTTACTCTCTCCAGATATATTTTATATATTAATATATAACATATATTAATATTATTATAGTTTAATAATATATATTATTATATTATACTCTGTTATTATATAGTATATAATATATTATATATATTATATTATATATTTAGAGAAAGAGAAGGAGAGAAAGAATAGTTGGTAGAAATTTCTGAATATACATATATTTGAAATGTATATTAATAATAAAAGGGTTATCCAGGTATACCCATGCATATATTACATGTTATTTTACAATGGGGCTACTTTTACCTAGTTGTGAGAAGACACAAGACCTATATAACATTTTCCAAAGGGATAGAGTATAAAAAGTAAGTTTGTTTAATTCCCTGATATAGTTCACTGAGAAATGTTGTATCTTTCAATGAAGAAATATGTTTAAACTTGTAAATCCAACATGTCTTAAAAGAACTTGCCCAAGAATTTATTTTTGTCATCTAACACCTATTAACATCCTCACAAAAATTGTTACATGTGTTCTTGCTCCAATTAACATCAGATTGTAGCCTCGGATATTATGTGTTATGTCATTTACTTTATGCTCTATGGGGTCTGAGCTAGTTTCACAGAAGACTGAGCAGAGGCTAAAGGATAGCAACAGTCTCTCATAGAGATATCATAGAAGTTGTATTACTGGAATGAGCTAGAGGGTATATTCTCTGCAAAGCCGAGCAGATCCATTCCTGTAGGCTGACTTTGTCACCTGAAGACTTCCAGGTACTCAGAGAAGACAGGCATGGTGGGTAGCAATTGTATTCAACCTATCCAGGGACAAGCCTTGCTACATATCCTTCTTAAGCTTGTCAAGCATCCTTATTTTCAGCCCTGTCATGACATAACAACTGGGTCAAAGATTCTTATTAGAGGGACAGTTTCTAACTTCACCTCAAGTGTCTTTATGGTTGCTGTACCACAGGTTAAATGACAAGGACGAGGATCCAGAGGTATTCAGATTCAGATACTCAAAGAGGACCAGCCTGTGGGCTGTGCAGTCCCAGTTCATGATTCCTAGGAAGTGATCACAGCCACTCTCAGCCTGGGCTGTCCCCCTGTCCACATGAGACTATTCTCTGCAGAAAAAGTACAGTCACGGCTAGTATTGTTGTTGTCTTAATTAAAACCACTGCAACTTAATAGCATTTCCTTCTTTGTGTCAATCAAGGAGCTTATAGATGTGTTTTATGCTTTACCTACTGGAGTAATATATTTTGAGTGAATAATTTCATATTTTATTGATTGATTTGGTTTCTTAATTATCTATTCAAATCCCTGAAGTATAAAAAATTAAGTATATGGACTTCTAAGAAAATGCTAAAGTACATCTTGTAAAGGATAAATAATTAAAATCAAACAAAAAATTGTACAGGTATTAGAAGATGAGTGTGTATTGGAGAAATGTCCTATTCTTTGTTAGTTTTCAAAATATTATTTTCAATGATACCCTACAAAAGCATTGATGTGCCTGGGCATGGTGGTGGACAAGTTTAATCTCAGCACTTAGGAGGCAGAGGTAGAAGGAATGCTGTGAGTTCAAGGTCAGCCTGAGACTACATGGTGAATTCCAGGCCTGCCTGAGCTAGAACAAGACCCCACCTCAAAAAAAGACAAAAAAAAAAAAAATCCATTTACATATTAAATATAATCAATGTTTTCTAATTATTTGGCAGTTTTATTTGTGACATATAGATTGATATGCAGAGAC
Organism: Orientallactaga sibirica; assembly: GCA_036365145.1. Classification (NCBI taxonomy): domain Eukaryota; kingdom Metazoa; phylum Chordata; class Mammalia; order Rodentia; family Dipodidae; genus Orientallactaga; species Orientallactaga sibirica. The sequence goes on from JAEOAD010000024.1 coordinate 29,730,942, forward strand.
AGTAAACTGTCAGAACTAAGCTTTTATACTTTTATCTTATTGGTATGTGATGTATATGTCATATGGAACTCTTTAATAGTAACTGATTCTAGATAATTAATAATTATATATATAAATATTTACTTAATAATGGAGAATAGTGACAGTACTAAGGACATAATTTACCCATTATGTCTGCCTCTGTGCACGTGCACCCCCCCACACACACACATACACACTAGAGAGAGATCTAGAGATATGGCTGCGGAAAACACATTTCTTGTTCCCTATCACATTGCATAAACTTACCAAGAGCTTTAACCTTATGCCAGGTGTGCTCCTAATTTGGACTCAGAACTTGTTCCCAGGACATGAGGAAAGCCACATCTAGGACATGAGAGTCCAAACAGAAAAGGATCAAAGGTGCCAATTTGGGGAGCAGAAATAGTCAATGCCTCATCCTAAGTAATTCTAGTGAGCATAAGGAGAAAGAAAGAAGATTGCCTTGGAGTGGCAGAGAAAGGCACTTTAACTCCCAAGATTTGGAATGGAGGAATGGAGGACTCTGACACACAGCCTCTAACTGTGCTCCCAAAACTTCAGAACTGACTTCCAGCATCTTCTTGAACTGCCGTGGAAGGAGCTGCTTTAGTCCTTTCATCGCTTCATATTCCAAGGAAATAGACATACATAGGATTGCTCAACATGCTTTTTTTTTTTTTTAATTCTGTCAGAAGAAAATTGGAAATGAAACCACATACATTTCATTCCTGGATTTTTCATCTCCCTTTACAAAAATATCCTTGGCTACATTGTTGACTAATGAGCTTCTTTTGCATTCTTTTTTATATGATTCAATCTCACTCAGTGATATGTGAAAATCACCATTTATTAGATTTTCCATTAAAGTTTTTTTTTCTATTATAATACAGTGAAACCATTTTTGATTATCTAATATTACCACTTGCTTACTGATTACCTGTACTTGGATTGCTTATAAATAAAACGATGTGAAAAAAGTGTTAAGACTAGAATTTTAGAGTAAAAATGCTGTTTCAAATTTATTATCTCCATGTTATCCATAGACATCTCTTAAAAGAGGAAAGGCTAGTTTGTTAGCAGAGGAGACATATTATAAAACACACTGAAATAATAAAAAATCATCATTCCAGAGTCTCTTTTGGACCTGCACTTAAAATGATTTATTCAAGAAACAAGAGTACTTTCATCTGTCTCTGTTCATCTTGGGTCTTACTTTTGAAGGCCAGTCACAAATCTAATTCTTCATTTTGTCAGCTACTTGAACCCAGCACTTCCATTTATGAACTTGAACTATGCTGTTGAAAGAATAGTGCATTACTACATTGTTACGAGTGTAGGTCTATTTTAATAGAACTTATTTTATATTTATGATTTCAAATGAGAATTAATTATAAGTGCACTATAAATCACAAATTGATTAATATGGCCTCTTGGCAGTTAAAGAGGTTTTTAAAGGCTCTGACTACAGATGGCTGACTACAGTGTTTTCATGAGCATTTTTTTTTCATAATTTTTGAAACAGTCAAACTGTGGACAAGATAATTGTGTGGAAGTTTAGAGATTACAGAGAGATTACCGCTAAAGTAGTCTTATAACACACATCCCAAGGTTCAGGGAAGATTGTAAGAGCCACAAGGTTGGAAGGAGCATCTGTGGCATTGCCCTCCCCATCTCTCTCTCTCTTTCTCTCTCACACACATACACACAGAGAGAGACTAATACATTCAAGACCCTATGGAAAACACCAATAACCCCACTGAGGAGGGCCTTCAATGGATTGGGGTCAGGAGGAGAAAAAAGATAATGGCACGATAGGAATATAACTAGCACCCAGTAGGGTCAAAAAGTTGAGTTCACAATCAATAAAAACCATCATAGAGGGGGCTGGAGAGATGGCTTAGTGGTTAAGGCACCTGCCTGCTAAGCCTAAGAACCTGGTTCCAATCTCCAGGTCCCACGTTTAGCCAGATGCAAAGTGACGCAAGGGCGCAATGCCGCACTTGCCCACAAGGGGGCGCACACATCTGGATTTCATTCACAGCAGCTGAGAGACTGCTGGCGCACCCATTCTCTGTCTCCCTCTCTCTCTCTCTCTCTCTCTGTGTGTCTCTCTCTCTCTGTGTCTCTCCAAAAAAAAAAAAATAAAAAAGCTTTAAAAACCATCATAGAGGGACTTGTTGGAGGGAGTAAGGGAGCAGAGAAATGAGTAGGGCACATAGGGAAAGGACACAGAAAGGCAAAGCAACTATGATCTAATTAATACATTTTGTAGTACACAAAATGTCAAAAAAATCAAAGAAGGATTGGTTGGAAAGAAGGGACTCAATGGGCTTAGGAGAGGGGGGAAAAGAGGAATGTGGGAAGGGATTGTGATTGTGGTATAGTGCATCTGTGTGTGGATCTTGTTAATAAAAAGTTTGAAAAGTAAATAATTATGTGGCAAAGTTTTGGACACTCCACTAGTAAAAGATTTAGTCATCAGAATGTAATTGCATCCTTGTCACAATATTTTTCTATAGAATTTCAATATATAAATATATCTATTAAAAGCAGAACATTTTATCACTATTGCCCCACTATACATTTTCATGATCAGAGCTTATTAGTATATTTCATTTAATATTCTAGTAGAATAGAATAGATGTGACATGACTTAGTAGAATCTTAGATCCAATAATGAATTAAAATAAGCCATTTTGTTCATAGTAATACAATCACCCACATATTATAATTTCCACAAAGCGAAATGCTCTAAAATTATTAGTTCATCTGAGTCTGAATAAAATGTCCCCTTGAAAAATAAAATGTTCAAAAGCCATATCTTTTCCCTGAATTATGTCTTTGTAACAAAATGCTCAATTCAGTCCTTCATAAATCTGATATTATTTTTAGCCTTAAGACTATATGCAAGAAAGTGATCTGAAAACATTTCAGTCCACTTTTCTCCACCATGATCCCTCAAAGAGGAAGCACTAAACTTTTTTTGTAAGGGAGGCATTTTCATGTAAGGGAGGCAGAGCTGTATAAAGAGCTCTATGAAAGTAGGAGAAAGGGGATTAAGAAAGGTTTCTATGAGCTGCAGAGGTTGCCCAGTGGTTAAAGGCACTTGCCTGCAAAGCCTAAGGACCCAGGGTTTGATTCTCCAATACCCATGTAAACCAGATGCACAAGGTGGCACATGTGTCTGAAGTTTGTTTACAGTGGCTAGTGGCGCTGGTGGGCCCATCTCCCCACTCTGTATGTCTCTCTTTCAAATATATAAATAAGTATTTTTTTTAAATGCCTGGCATAGTGGTGTATGCCTTTAATCCCAGCACTTGGGAGGCAAATGTAGGAGGATGGCCATGAGTTCAAAGCCACCCTGAAAATACAGAGTGAATTCCAGGTCAGCCTGGGCTAGAGTGAGACCCTACCTTGAAAAAACAAAGAATCAAACAACAAAAAGAGAGAAAGAAAGAAAGAAAGAAAGAAAGAAAGAAAGAAAGAAAGAAAGAAAGAAAGAAAGGAGGGAGGGAGGGAGGGAGGGAGGGAGGGAGGGAGGGAGGGAGGGAGGGAAGGAAGGAGGGAGGAAGGAAAGAAGGAAGGAAAGAAGGAAGGAAAGAAGGAAGGAAAGAAGGAAGGAAGGAAGGAAGGAAGGAAGGAAGGAAGGAAGGAAGGAAGGAAGAAAGGAAGGAAGTTGCATGCAAGAAGAGAAAGATGAAGGAAGAGAGGGGATTTTATGGAGGTAAAACTGAAGTAAAAGCATGAACCAAAATATGACAAAAAATAAAAACTCACCCAGGAAAATCTGCCTGGAAAAAGCCAATTGATACAGATTAATCTAGTAAATGGTAAATTAAAAGAAATCTACTTACCAACAGAATTTTGCTAATTTCTGGAGAAAATACTCTGTTTTTCAAAGAGCTTCCTGAGAGAATATCTTCCAACAAAAGAATTTTGAGTCTATAATTTTTTATTGAAAGATCGTATTATCTTTCAAAATATGTATACATAAGCTATACTAATATATACATATGTGCTTATAATACTATTAATTTAGCCTTCTGCATGCTGCAAACCTTCACTCCATCATGAAATAAATATGCATTTATAGCCAGTGTAGAGACAGGAACAGTATTCTGTTCTCCATATTGAGTTTGTTCACAATAGCTGGTACTTGCAGGGTTTTCTATAAGACCTTACTAAGTGGTTGCAAAGATCTAACACTAAACACTAAATGGATTTCTGATATTGCTAACTTAGACCAACTCTGTATGAAGGACCATTAATCAAATAGTATAATTATAAACATCATTAAGTGCTCTTTGTATACCTACACATTAAATTCTGGAAATGGTTGTGTTCAATGACAAGGAGAAATAATATCATAGTCTCTAAAACTAAATTCCTGCACTGGCAGTGGGTTCACTTGAATTTTTAGAATATTGGCTCTATTCTCAAAAGCTGTCTTAAAATTGTTGAAGTACCTTCTTACTGCATCACATCCACAAAATCACATATATCAATATGACTCCTTAATTCATCTCAATTCTGACCTCTTTCTACCTCTGCACTGCAAAGTTTGAAAGTTAACTCAATTCTACAATGTGTGCAAGTTTAAGCCAGATTCTCTATTCTTTAAAGTAATATATAGTCTACATGATGATCCACAAATGTCCTTCAAAGAATCATCACTGTGTCCAAAAGCATGGGGTGACGGCTAGACACAAAGAAATAAGCTCCCAGAACTCTAACCTGACTCTAAGCAGAGAGAGCCAACTCTTTCTGATGAATCGAAGACCAACTCTGCAGGAACAATGCAGACAGCAGATGGTATACAAGCAAACATTTGGCCCCCTGACAGCCCAACACAATGCACTTGAGGTACCCTCTACAGGGAGAACTCTGAAACTCAGCAGGACAAACGATAAATCTGTCACCATTTTCTTTCCTGCTTACAGAATCAGTGTTGAGTAAGAATCTGCCATCTCTTTGAAGATGGAAACAGCATTCTAGCTTCAGAAGGTCTCTGGGACTAATGAGACAACAAAGAGAGAATTTGGACATGAGAAATAACAGACAGAGACTGGGAGAGAGTGAAGAGTTCCAACAAGACCTATTCAAAGGAATGAGAACAAAATAAGAGTTATTTTCATAGGAAAATCAATGTCATCTTCCATCACCTGACTGAGCTCATTAAATCTCTCTACATTAAAGTCAGGCCTGGTTCTACAGCATAGAGTAATGTTTACTGATGGAAGATTTTTTAAAAATTTATTCATTTTTATCTGAGACAGAGAGAGAGGGACAGAGAGAAACAGAGAGAGAGAATGGGCTCACAAGTGCCTGAAGCCACTGCAGTCGAATTCCAGATGCATGAACCACCTTGTACATCTGGCTTATGTGGGACCTGGAGAATTGAACCTGGGACCTTAGGCTTTGCAGGCAAGCGTCTTAACTGCTAAGCCATCTCTCCAGCCCCTGATGGAGGATGTGAACAGGCAGAAATTTTGGAACTGAGAAGCAGGTGGGTGCTACAATGCTTTAATAGTCACTTGGAAATCTTTGGATACTTTCCCATCCTCAATTTGATGCCACTTCATAAGATGAAACTTGCACTCACTCCAGTTCTGAGATAACTGAGTTTTGCCAGGTTGAACTGTCCACTTATCTGTGTGGCTAATATGAATAACATTACCAGTTAATGCCACAGCTGGCCAGCTAGAAAGCGAGGGCCTAGAGACAACTGAAAATATTTACTATGTTCCTAAACAGTATATCACAAAGAGGATAAAAATGTACAAACTGTGAATAAAACCACTAATAGAAAAACTACATTTTTAATCATTGTCTGTATTGGAGCTAGTTTCATGAGAGACCGTCAACCTAGTAGGAAGTTAAGAGAAAGATAAATATCATTGCTTACAGTGATTTTCATTTTAATCTCCTTTGCATTAATAGACAGACCATTCTAATCCTCAAAGGATGTTTCTCTTCCATACATTTCCTTCTTCCTAATGTGACATTTAAGGTCAAGAAGAAGCCCTGAATGCAGATCATGTTGGATTATCCATCAATGGCCCTCCCCCTGTGGTTCCTAGCATGGTCTTCTACTGGAGAGTTAAGACACTGGCAAAGGACCTGGAATATTATCACAGAGCTAGTTGTCTATAATTTCATTAGGTCCTGGGGCCATAGCTCGCTTCTTTGATTCATTGGCTTCCTTTCTGTCTTTGCAAGGCTGCATGCATTCTTTGCATGGAAGTATCACCTCTATTTGTTCTTCAGTTAAGATGTTTTCAACTTCACATTGCAAACTTACCGTGCTGGCTCATGAAACTTTTGACCCAGCTACCATTTGCCCTCACTGGTGTAGCTGAAGAAATGTGTAGAGCAACTGGATCTCTGAGAAACTCCTCATGACGGAATCACTATTTCTTGCTTAATATCTTCACACCATCACCTCTGTGGATGACTAATCTCTAGTTATCAACTATACGTGACACCCTAATTGCATACGTTGGGAATCCTGAATTGCGTAAGAAGGAGAAAGCTAATTACTGCCAACATTTACCTCTTTCTAATTTATCCCTAGTGGTGTGATGCCAGCTTCATGCTCCAGCCATATTTTCCTAGCCACAAAGATTCTACCCTCTAGAATTATAAGCCAAAATAAATGGGTCCCTTCCCTAAACTACTTCTGGTCAGAAATTTGACCCCAATAATGAGAAAGTAGCTAATACAGAAAATTAGTTCCAAGAGTAGAACTGATGCTGTGTTAAACCTGACCATGTGTTAGTCATTTGAAACTGCTTTGTGGGAGGAATGTGGAAGAATATGCAACCTTGGGCTATAAAATCTGTAAAATTCTCTAATCAGGAGCCATTCTTGTGGAAAATTTGGTATAACAGAAGACCAAGAGAATGTGGACTGCTTGAATCATAAGATTCCAGCAGAGGAGAAAGAGTTTTTTTTTTTTTTTCTTTTATTGGGAACTGGACTAGAAGCAGTTCTTTTGATGTTGTGGCAAAGAAACTGGCTGAATTCTGTTTATGTCCTGAGAGCTTGAATAAAGGTAAATTTCAAAAGTAATGGACGAATGTGCTTGATGGAGGAAATTTCAAGGCAAAAATGTGTTGATTCTATGGCATGGCTTCTCTTTGTTATCCTAATTGATATCTACAATGAAAGAGAGGAAAATACAGAGCAGAAAAAAACATGAAAAAAATATAGCCTTTGACACTGAAAGAAATGTTAGCAAGTTTAAAGTCCTAGACCTAGAGATTGCAGCCACATTGGCTGTATTTGTTAAAAACATTACCACCATAATAGAGAAATCTACTGTTCTTTACTTGCACAATAGGAACAACATTCAGATCAAGACCTAATGCATGGAAGGCTCAAGATAAGAAGAATCAGAATTCTGCTGCATGAAAAAGATCTGAAGGAAAAATGCTAAAGGCAGTCTCTACTCTTTAATGTCATCAAATAGAGTCTGATACAGCTGTGTTCCATGGAGCACAGGCAGCAGAATTTGAGAGCATTGCATACATAGTATTGGATTTAGAAGAATGAAAGACATAGAGCTATATGGAATATTTCACCATACATCCAAAGAGCCACTGGGGCTAAGTAAAGTGAAGCAGGGACAAAATCCCTGAACAGAAGCCATAAAGACACTGTTTAAAGCTAGGACATGGAACTGTAAGTTGCAATCATGTTAGCACCTCCGATGTTAAAGATACAAGGACCATGGGATAGGTGCCAAGAAAATCTGTGGACACACCACAGATCCAAGCCATAAGAAAAGCCACAGGAAGAATCGTCAGGGCATGGAGCTACATAGGCCATGTGGAACTAAGATGATTTCATCATGAGTGAACAGGGAGGTGTACAAGTTAACGTTTGTCATGCTAGGTTTGCATCTTCCTTTGATCCAAGTCGTCCTTGCTATGCCTCCATTATAAGTTATCAGTATGTAACCTGTGTTTTACTTTACAGGGCTCATAGTTTAGAGACTAACTTGAGTCTCAGATGTGATTTCAGACTTTACACTTTTTTTGAGAGAGAGAGAGAGAGAGGGGGAGGAAGACAGATAGAGATGGGCACACCAGCAGCCTCTCCACTGCTGCTAACAAAATCCAGATATGTGCGCCCCCTTGCGGTCAAGTGCAGCATTGCACACTTGCTTCACTGCATCTGGCTAAACGTGGGACCTGGATTGGAAGCGCTGGAGATTCGAACCAGCATTCTTAGACTTAGCAGGCAGGCACCTAACCGCTAAGCCATCTCTCCAGCCCCAGACTTTACACTTTTGATCATTGTTGGAATTGTTAGAGTATGAGGAGTTTTGAAGTTGGATTGAATATAGTTTGCATTATGAGATGTCCATGAAACTATGGAGACACGGGGTGGGAGATTATGGCTGAAAAGTACTAAGGTTGAATGTCAAGTTGACAATGGGTAATTTGTGATGTTTAATATGTGGTTGTTAACTGGAAAAAAATAAAATCAACATAGTTACAAATCTTTTGGAATGTCTGTTAGGGATTTTCTAGATTACATAAATTGAGTTTGGAAGAATTACCTTACCTGTAGATGGCAACATTCTATGGCCTGGGGGTTCCTAAGATGCATGCAAAGGAGAAAGCTAACTAAGAAGTTGCATTCATCTCTCTCGACTTCCTTCCTTCTCTTGTGATGAAGTGAGCCAACTTTCTCTCTGACCATGCCTTCCCTGCCATGTCATGATGAGCTCTACCTTATGGAAGAATAAACAAAAAACAAACTTATTCCTTTACTAAGCTGCTTCTGGGCAGGTATTTATCCCAGCAACAAGAAAGTATGTAACACCTCATCAATGCCATGATACGTCATGTGTGGTTATGCAATGTAGATTTGATCCTTGAACTGGAGGTGAGAACCAATGCACAGATTTCTAATATCCACCCCTTCTTGCCTCCACTCTGCTGTGACTCCACTGGAAAAGTCATGGAAGAAGTTTGTTTCAGTTGACTGAGTGGTTTAGAAGTAGTAGGATTGAGAATTTTTGCCAGTTACATTCTTAGTGGCTTAAGTTTGAATGTAAATTTCAAATTTAAATTTTCTCTTGATAGATACACACACTAGATTTTGAATACTGATACTGTGTAATCCTTATATAGAATAATAATAATAAAACAAATTTCCTTCTCTTCACATTCCTTTTGGTTACTCCCAAATAGCCTTAATGTCTTGAGTCACTGCTCAAAAAAAAAAAAAAAAAAAAAAAAGGAAAACCTATAGACCAGCCAACTGACTGAAAGCTGGAAAAAGCTGTACTGCATGCAGCCCTATTGGAGACAGAAGCCATCAGCGGTGAAATCAGTGGACACTGGAATCCTCAAGTTTGGCCAAACAGGCCAAATGACCAAATGAATGCAATAGTGGCATGTCTGCTCTGGGGAAAATCAACTGCTCTCCAATTGGACTGAAGGCCCGCTCTGTGGGAGGGAATACATGACTGGTACTGAAAAATCTAATCAAAAGCCTATGGCAGGGGAGGTCATGAGCCTTAGAGGTATAAAGCCTGCTCTTGTCTGGATATATATATATATATATATATCCCACCAAACTGCCCTGAAAGCACCACACTTAATGTTCATATTCATATATTAAAGCTACTCTCACTTCTGATTGGAGAAGCTTCTCTTTTCAGATCGTGATGACCACTGGGATGACCCAAAAGGCAACATAGTGCTGAGAAGAAGGGACAGAGTAGTGTCCAACACTGAAACATCTCTATCACACCCTCCAAGGCTCAGGGTCCATTGTGGAAGAGGTGGCAGAAAGAATGTAAGAGCCAAAGGAAGGGTACAACTCCTTACAATGCAACTGTCCAGACAGAAATTGGCTCTATACCTATGAGCTTGCAGTGCCTAGCAATACCTTCACAAGACCCTCATAATAGGAGAAAAAGATGATGACATCACATTAAAAGAGAGACTAATGGAGAGAGGGAGGGGATATGATGGAGAGTAGCGTTGTGAAGGGGAAAGGGGGGAGGGGAGGGAAATATCATGGTTTATTTTCTGTAAGTATAGAAGTTGTCTCACTTCATGATTTCAAATTATCACCGACCTGTATGACTTTCCTAAGTGACTGTCACCATGACATAGGTAGCTAAATGGTTTCCTCCTTTTATAATTATAGGGAGATGTGGAAGACGTTTAGAAATCATTTAATGCACAGTTACTTAGCTGAATTTTCCAAAGTTACACTTTTAATTAATCTTCCATTTTAATGTCAGAAACTGTACAAAACATGTTTGACACTTCTCTCTGAGCAGTTTCTCATCGTGATTTGGAGGAGAAGGACAGGTGCAGTTAGTGTGAAATCTCTCCTTCCAAACGATTCTAACATGCTCCATGCTCCACCACAGATGACATCCACACTTAAACCTTCTCAAAGATTTCTCTTCTACCTGTGACTTAATAAATCTGTTATAAGAGTGATGAATCCTAAATTAATTATCTTTACAGCAATTCCCTTAGCTAAACTTAAGATATCTTCTCCAAACCTTATTGAGTACCTCCACTGTAATTTCCAATTTCACTTCAAACTTGACATATTTAAATTTCCTTTTAAAAAAATGATATGATGTGATACATTTGCTTGAAATACTATTTTTCTTTCCAGAACCACAATTCAGTTAGCCACCACCCTTAGAATCATGGAAATCTTTTTCTTTTATCATTGTGCAATCTGTGACCACACTCGAGTTCAATTCTATTTTCTGGAGCTCTCACAAATCTATTAAATTCTCTCTTATTCCATTGCTTACGGTCCTGGTTCAGGCCATGTCAGTTCCCACCTGACTTTGTAGGTCTCCTGATCGTTTCTGGCCTTGCTCCACTCTATAGTGCTGTCCCAGTGAGCTTTCTGCAATGAAAATCCTATCATACAACTCTTCTGCTTAACAGCTTCTGAAGTCAGCAAAGGAAAAGATAATAAATCTTCTTGGCTTCAACTCTGACTCAAATGCTACAGAGGTATCTCATGTCAGGCAGATGTCACACAATGCAAGATATGAAGATATGAGTATATGAACAGCACTTTAAATTTGTCTGCCAAAAGTGTTTCTCACTGTGGGGGAAAAAAAAAACTTCTTGAAAACTCCTATGGTCCAACAACAGAGTAAGGTTGACAACCAGAAAAGCTGAAAGTTCCCGGTGGGATATCTTTGGCACATCCTGTGATGCTATCTCCTTTTCCTTCTTGGGCTCCACCTGTTCATCAGTGAAAGGATTAGGTGTTAAAATGAATTTTCAGAAAAGACATAAATGACTAGATTTTACTGTACTCTGGGGAATGAGAACTTATTTTCTCTATTCCCTTCTCTAGTCTGCTTAGACAACCTTAAGATGAGCAGTTTTGGTTGTCAGCCTACGACAATATTAGTTAATGACAGGAGGAATGCATTCCTTGAGCTCCAACTCACATATGTCCAACCTGAGATAGTAAGATAGAGGGTAGGGTCTTTTCTGAACCCAGGAAACTTGGGAAACCTAGCCACTAACCAGACATTTCCTGTGTTTTGCAGTTCTAAAACAATTATGACTTTAAATATAGATATGTGTCCATAAAAACAAAATTCCTAAGTCCTCTTGATTAGAAGTTCACAATTTCATAATTCCCAAGACTATGATCCAGCACACTGCCCCATGATGCCACTTTGGTAATTCCTTCCTGGTGGGCCTAGAACACAGAGTACAGCCTACAGCATATAACAGGGGATCCATGAGCACAGGTTATGGAAGGAATCATTTACCCTAAGGCTTTCTTAATTCTGATTCCTGGGACCCCTTCACAGGTGTGCTGTTCTTTGGCTTTAAGATACTGTCCCCTGCTGAGCCATATTCTAGCCTGAGGCAAGAACAGTAATTCTGACTGCATTATTTATATGTGTATTTAAAATTTTTATATTTATCACTTTTTGCATTTTGTGATTTTCATTATTTTAATGTTGATTTGATCTTTATTACTGGTTTCTAGTGCCCTAATTTTCATACCTACTGTGGGTGTCACAAAATATCTGGTATATTGGGTTAGTAATCTTGATCCAATATCTTTTGAGTGATGCCTAAGAATTCATATATTAGGGGCGAGGGAGATAACTCAGCAATTAAAGGCACTTACTTGTAAAATCTGATAGCCTGTTATCCTTAAGCCACCCCATAAAGGCAGATGCAGGGCTGGAGATATGGCTCAGCAGTTAAGGCGCTTGCTTACAAAGCCTAAAGACCCAAGTTCAATTCTCTAGTACCCCGGTAAAGCCAGATGCACTAATTGGTGCATGTGTCTGGAGTTTGTTTGCAGTGACTAGAGGCCCTGCTGCACTCATTCTCTCTCCCTCTCTCTTTCTCTCATTGCAAATAAATAAAATAAATTAAAAAGCCAGATGCAAAAAGTGGCTCCAAGATCCTGCAATTCCATGGCAGTGGAAAAAGACCCGAATGAGCAACCCCTCCCCCCCCAAAAAAACCACACAAATATAGTTTTAAAAAAGAATTCATATTTCAAAAGTGATTTCACAGCTTGAGGCCTGGACTCCTGAATCAAAGCATTCAGAATGTGAGAAGCACACTGTCAATAGTGTGTCATGTCCCTCACCCTGGTCTATGCATGCATGTTACTGGGAGAATTCCATTTGCATAATCAGCACACCTCTTTTTCTTTCATATCGAGATTGAAGCAATATGAAGCATATAGAAGACTTTCATTAAATATATATTGGCTTTAACTTGTTCTATAGAATCTAACAAGTGGCATTCAAACACTGACCTCCTAAAGTCACTGCATCTTTTTGTTTTCAGTTTTTGAATCATGGCTAAGACTTTTAATACCTTCAGTTTAAAGCGAATAGCCAGAGGCAAAATGGGAATGAAACATTATAGTTGGGTCTTTCCGTAATGTGTGATTACATCAAGGAACAATGCGGTGCTCACAAGCATTCCATATGGAAGTTTGCTTCTGTTAAATTATTAAATATTGAGTCATACCCACTTTGAGGAGAGATTACAAACAAATATAGCATATATTAAGGAATAAAAAATAATCTGAACTAAGGCAAGGTAGCATAGGGCTTAAAAACTAGTGTCCAAAAGAGCCAGAAAATATTTATTAGTTCAAAACCAAGTTAGAGAATTTAAAACTTAACATGGCTTTATAGGCTCTTATTAATGCATGAGAAAGTTGACCATAAATCCATTTTTTCAAATATTTAAACTAAAATTTCCCAAACTTGTATACAAAACAAATGAACTGAAATTTTCTTACTACAAACTTCAAAAACTATTTAATCACTTGGAAAAGTATAGTACATTGTTACAAGCCATAAGGAAAATTGCTGATTAAAATGAGTGTATTTCACCAAATGTGAAATACAAACATTGAGATTTAAACGGCATTTTTTTCTTTTTTACATTATATGTGAAATGTCAATGCAATACCATATGAGCCAGAAACTCACCTATTCTCTTGGCGCTCCAGACACACTAATTATGAAGCTTTTGGGAAATCTTAAAATTACCTAAATCTCTAAGAAGTCCTGCAAGGACTAGAAGGTACAGAAACATTATTACAGCAATAATTCATGCATTTACCAAATCCCAAATGTGAATTCATCCATACCTTTTCCCTCTTCCTTCATCACTCAAGGAAACTGAAACATAGGAGAAGACTAATGGGTAACTTCAAGTAGATTCATTGAGCCTACAAGCAAAGATTGACTGAACCCCATGGATATTCTAACATCACTTTTGACTCAGACATCTGCAGCCCAACTCTCCAATATTTCAAGGTCCCTAGGCTTCAGCCCAGTCAAACCCAGAGTAAGCAGTTACTGGGGTCAGGTTGTTTTGAATTAGGACACAGGGCAAAAAGAAACTTTTATCATCCACAAAGGGTAGTACATGCTATGGCTGTTATAATGAAAACAAATAATTAGACTCAAATCCACTAAATCACTGATTTTCATCTGGGATATGAAGAATGGTTCCTAAGTACCAGTGCATTGGTCTGGAGCATATGTTCTTCAGATTTATAACACACCTCATGTCTCCTCTTATTTCTCTTCTCCTTCTACATTCTGTAACAAGAAAGTGATATTCACCCAAAGTGCATCTATCACCTATAAATTACATGTTGGTCATTCCACTCAAAATATCTCTAGTATAAAATTTACCCTAAAATTTTATTGTTATTTATACTAATGAATAATCTCCACTTAGAAACTATAGACATTACCAAAGTCAAAAATGAATTTATTGCCAGGGGTGGTGGTGCAAACCTTTAATCCCAGCACTCGGGAGGCAGAGGTAGGAGAATTGCCACGAGTTCAAGGCCACCTTGAGACTACATAGTGAATTCCAGGTCAGCCTGGGCTACAGTGAGACCCTTGAAAAAAAAAATATTGTTTCTTTGAACTGTGACATTGGGCTGATATTTTTGACAACTTTCTAGCATCTACCCACTTGATCTCCTAAAATAAGTGATGGAAACACAGAACTGACATGCACAAGTTGTGGTAAGAACTGTATATGGATAATATTGATGTCATTGCTTACATAATTTTTAACTGGCCTTACAATAATCATATTACCCATGCAGCAAAGCTGTTGGTAACATTTAAATATCTTAGTTTGTGAGTGCTTATGGCCTCTAATTCTATTTAATTCTTTCATTCAAATTGTTTACTATTTTTTCTAAAAATCTTCTCCAAAAGATAAATATGCTTTAAAAATCATTAATTATATTTTGTGAGAAGCAATATAGTCACATATATTGCTATTTAATTTTGCAATTTTAGAGAAGCTTGCATTCTAAAGATCCTTTCCAAGTAACAAATTGTATTGTGCTGGCTTTCAGCTATTCTAGACTTCTGTTAGGATTTCCATTTAGGACTAGTTAATTCATCAGCATGTGCTTAATAGGGTTTAGATGATTGGTCAATGCTGTATATTTCCAGGTAGTTTTCTGCCATTATTTAACTAACTCTCTGTAATGATTCTTTTCCACTTCTTATAACACCTGAAGGAAACCATGCAATGTTATATCAGAGAGTGGAGCTAATATATTATCTTTAGCATTGAATTCTTGTCAATGATTAAGTGGCAGTGAAAGCAGGTGTTCAGCTAGTTTGTAAGCCCATGGGAAAAACAGCAGCTCATGTGTGTGAGGACAGCAGGAAGAACCTTCCCCTGCTCTGCATGGATTTCTTACAACAGATTGAGATGAACTCCAGCATAGTGTCTCCAGCTGACTCAGGGGTATAGGATTTCTGATGCAAGGAGACTGTGCATAAATCTTACTCAGAAGCTACTTGGAAAAAAAAAATATCTTTTTCTAAAATGATGTGAAAATTTAGGGCTAGATACTATCTGAATGCTGTCTTTTGTTCCTCAAAGTGATTGATAAATACAAATTTCCTTCTATGTTTTACCAAGGGCCCTACCCATAACCCAAGGATAAGGGATGAGACCAGAAGAAACCGGGAGAGCAAGGGAAGCAAAGAGCCATGAGGAGCCACTGAGGGAAAGCAGATTCTCAGGAATGCTCTTCCTAGAGGTCTTTTACACAGTTAAGGGAATCTTGGAAGTAACTGTTTGAAGAAAACACTTTCCTCATAAGAGTCATGACATGTCTCTGTCTGCTTGCAAATAAATAAACTTTGTTTGAAAAAAATGTTAAATTTGATGTCCATTTCAAAGATTTTCTCTATAGCACTAATGTTATTTATAACCTCTATTTCCTGAGCCAGAATTTCATCATGTTGATGAAATCAGTGAAATGGTAAAATCTTATTATTTAACTGAATATGTTGTCTCTGTTTTGTTTGACATTGATTTCCAAGATATATGAACAAATTCAGCTGCTATTTAACAATGAAGTTGTTTCTTTTTCTTACATGTGCATGTGCAATACTCTCTCTTATCTTAGACAAGATTGCATGAAAAACTTTCCCCTTTTAAAAAGGTTACAAAACATATCATATAAAGGCTGTGATAGGATAATGGAAGTACTGACATCTTTTTGTTTTTTGAGAGAGAGACAGAGAGAGACAGAGAGAGAGGGAGAGGAAGACAGATAGAGAATGGGCGTGCCAGCAGTCTCTCAGCTGCTGAGAACGAAATCCAGATGTGTGCACCCCCTTGTGGTCAAGTGTGGCATTGCACCCTTGCGTCACTTTGCATCTGGCTAAACGTGGGACCTGGAGATTGGAACTGCTGGAGATTGGAACCAGCGTTCTTAGGTTTTAGGAGGCAGGCGCCTTAACCGCTAAGCCATCTCTCCAGCCCAGTACTGACATCTTAAAAGTACAAACAAGCTGGGCATGGTGGCTTCCTATTTACAATTGTTCTACAATTGTAATCAACATTGGCAGAGGTCTTTATCTTTCTAAAAAAGCAAGTGTGCATATAAGGAAATATGAAAATTGATCATAAGCAAGGTATGTGTGCCAGATCCTCAGATTTTGCTTAATTTTCTAAAGTACTTGGGGAACAAAACAAGTTAGTGATTTCTTGAGAAATTTCTTCGACCTCCACTGTGGCCTTCCTTTTGTCTTCTCCTAAAGGTGTAACATATCTGGACATAAGGAAATATTTGGCTGTTCCAAAAATTTCAGAGAAGCCATCTGGTATATCTCACACAAATTTTAACTTTCCATTAAATATCTAACTTCACCAGGGAAATTCAAAAATGGATTTTTGCATACCATTTCCCATCCCCTGGGCATCTAATTTTGAGATTCAATGAAAACTTAGGGGTCCACTGGTTAAATGAACTTAATTAAATGTGGAGATTGCATGTCTACCACAGATTGTGGAGCACTCTCTGGCACATGTGTGTGTGAAAGAGGGTCAGAAAGAGGAACCCTTGTCTTACTGAGCACTAGTAGCACCATAGTTCTAAGGACACATTGTCTCTGAGAGATGGGGAGATAGTTTCTCCCATCCTTATTTTTGTAACAAGATTCCATCACTTTTGATTATTCTGACCTCATTTATTGAGAACTTGGAGTGAATACTTTCCATTTCTGGATATCAAAACTCTAAAGGACACAACTGAGAGGCAGCAAAATGTAGATCTGGACTTGGCCATTTGGCTTTGCTGCTTGACATTTCACGTTGCAGCACAGCATCTCTGAGTGTGCTCAGTCAATATCAGAGTATGGACCGCACATAATAATGTACACTGGCAAGCATCCTCACCAGTCCCATTTATGATAAGTTAATTTTAAGAATTAATTGGAGGGCTGGAGAGATTGCTTAGTGGTTAAGGTGATTGCCTGTGAAACCTAAATCTCATGTTTGAATCTTCAGGTCTCACATAACCAGATATACTACAACACAAGTGTGTAATGTCACACATGTGCCACAAGGGAACACATGCATCTGGAGTTTGTTCTCAGTGGCTGAGGGCTCTAGCACACTCATTCTCTCTCTCTCTCTCTCTCTCTCTCTCTCTCTCTCTCTCCCAGAAAGCAAACAAAAAGTTTAAAAAATTTATATTAACTGGAGTATAACTGGTTATTATTTCCTTTTTTTAATTTTTAAATTTATTCATTTGTTTATTTGAAAAAGAGAAGAAAGGGAGAGAGACAGAGAGAATAGGCATGGTAAGGCCTCCAGACACTGCAAATGAACTCCAGATACATTAGCCAACTCATGCATCTGGCTTACATGAGTCCTGGAGAATGGAGACTGGGTCCTTTGGCTTTGCAGGAAAGTGCCTTATCTGCTAAGCCATCTCTTCAGCCCTATTTTTTTTTTTTTTTAATGTACTTTGGATGAAATTTGAGATGCCATAACACTTCTCACTGCACAAGAGACATGGAACTTGGTACTTGAGGAAGAGACAAAATTGCAGTTAAGTAGAGGTAAGAGGTCAGACTCAACGAGCGGATCAAGGGGGATCAAGAGTGAGAACAAAGAAGGTGAAAGGTTTGGTGTCAGACAATCAGTAAAACTTTATTGAGTAACTCAGAGTGTTTAATCTATAAAGAGCCATAAGTGAAATAGAAGTCAATACAAAAAAGAAAACACAGGGTTTCAAGGTAAAGAAGGAAACCATTTGAGAATTAAGCAATGAATGATAAGAGGAAACTAGAAGACTGTGATCAGAATCAGATAGACACTAACTAAAGAATGTATATTACATCAAGAGAGTCAAAGCAATATAGATTTTAAAAATGAGTCAGGGAGCAGGTAAGCAGTGACTGCATTTTTAAAATTTTTATTATTTTATGTGCAAGCAAAGAGAGAGAGAAGAGACAGAGAGAATAGATGTGCCAGGGCCTCCAGTTGCTGCAAACTAACTCCAGATGAATGCACCACTTTGTGCATCTGGCTTTACATGGGCACTGCAGAGTTGAACCCAGGTCATTAGGCTTTCTTTGTAGGCTAGCAACTTAACTGCTGAGCCAACTCTCCTTCCCATCAATGACTGTCTTTACCCTAATCAGCTAAAATGCATCCAGAAAAATGAACAAAGAAAAGGAAAAGCAACCAGTCAGAGTTGACACATGTGATAGAAACAAGTCCCCCGCACACACCCCCAAAAAAACTACAAAATAATTTTATTATTAAAAATCTATTTTTGGAATTTTCTAAATAATTTGTCTTGGAAATTTTAAAGTGAAATCCAAATTCATATTTGATTTTTTATGTGCAAACATAAATAGCATAAAATATATGCAAGTTAAAAACCCATTAAGGAGAGGATTAGTTGGATTTTCTTCATAGAATCAAATCTTAGCTTTGATTGGTAGTTGGTTAGTGATTTACAACTTGGGTTGTAGTTCTAACAGAAAAAAATCACTAAAGCCCAGTGGTCAAAAACATTACTTGCACAATCCATAAAAATAAAAACTTGTCATTTTATTTTATGAGCTTTTAGCATTATGCTAGGGTTTAGGTCACACTTGTCCAAAATACATGGTTATGATGCCAAAATCCAGTGGCATTAATATAAGCCAACAGTATATTTAGGTGTTTATATGTATCTTATTTTGCAAAATATACTTGAACTAAAAATAACCTGTGCTACTTATCTTTTTTGAAAACACACCGCAGAATAAGTGCTCTTTTAATGAAAGACTAGTTTTAATTATATTCACTTGCTATGCAAATTAAGTTTGCATCATCCCATTCATTAATATTATATCTGAGGCATCAAAATAAATACACCACTAAACTCTATTAAACACACTTAAAGGTTTCAGATATTAAAGAATGGGAATTTTTAATTATGATACAAATTAACAGATAGTCTCATTGTTTGAAATGTTTCCTGTAAGGTGTTGTAAATACTCGCAAATGCCCTGCCAAGGCAGAGCTTCTTTCTTTTGTTGACATTAACAAGAAAAATCTCTTTATAAAGTTCATTTTCATTTACAATTGTAGATTAGTCCTGAAAACGTTTTTCCTCATTATGTGTGAATCATTAATCATACACAATGAATGCAGAATCACTTTTTGTTCTCCAGAATCACGGGCTTTGTGAGGAATGCTTATTATCATAAATCTTTCTAAAAGAGCTCCTAATAGCATCCAATAAGTTGTAAAATCAGTGAGTAAAATGGAAAGTGTACTTTCTTCCACAAGCTCTTATATCTGAAGCTGTCATCAATTTTCACAAAGATAATTATAAAAGCAAGCATGTAAATGTGTATATATATATATATGTATATATATATATATATATAAACACATATTATACATACACATATATATGCATACACAGAGAGATATCAATCCTTATCAGTAGTCAGGCAAAATACATTTTTAACTTTCTCCTGAGATTCTACAATACTCTTTTCTTCTTCCCCATCAAATGCCATTAAAGTAAGTGTCTCAATTATTAGTTCCTTTTGTTTTGCTAAAACTAATTTCATTTTTTTCCTGCATTCTGACAAATTAAATCAATGAAAAAGTAAAAACTTACTTGTACGGCTTGAGAGATGGCTTAGGTGTTTGCCTGCAAAGCCAAAGAACCCAGTTTTGATTTTCCAGTACCACATAAATCAGATGCACAAGGTGGTACATGCATATAGAGTTTGTTTGCAGTGGCTGGAGGCTCTGTTGTGCCCACTCTCTCTGTATCTGCATCTCTCTCTCTCTCTCTCTCTCTCTTGCTCTCTCTTAAACAAATAAATAAAATATTTTTAAATATTTACTTGTAAAAATTAAGATACTTTGATCATTGTATGACAATTTTATTGAGGGTTTTTAATGCATCTACTTTTCATAGTCAACCCTAACACTCAAAACTAAGTTCAGATGGACCTAAAGGCAGGAAGTACGATATGTATTCTCACTGTGGAAAAAAAAAAAAAAAAGCAGTCTACTTTACTCAAATCCACCTCTGTTTTCTTTCACATGCTCATTCTCATAAATTCCAACTGAAGAATAAATATTCATACACTGTTAAAAGGATCAAAATACAGGGCTAAAGAAATGGCTCAGCAGTTAATTGCACTGGCTTGCAAAGTCTAGCAGCCTGGATTCAATTCCCCCAGTATCCATGTAAAGCCAGATGCACAAGGTGGCTCATGCACCTGGTGTTTGGTATAGCAGGAGGCCCTGGCATACCCATACTCACTCTCTCTCCCTCCCTCTCTCTCTCTCTCTCTCTTTCTCTCAAATGAATAAAATAATAATGTAAAAATACAAATTAATATGATTTCACAATTCAATATAATCATAGTTAATAAACTGTATATTGGATCTCACAAAATTATTTTCCTTTTGTAAATTATCTGAGTTTCATCTTTAATAAGTAAAAGTGCTTTGTGAAGAGGCAACAATGAGATAATTTAAGTCATACTGCCAAAGATACTTTTTTTTTTTTTTTTTTATTTGAACTGCTTATTGAATCCTTACAAAAGACCGGAGCAGGTACTTGCCTGCAAAGTTGAACAACCTAAGTTCAATTCCCCAGTACCCATGTAAAGCCATATATGTAATTCATTTGCAGAGGCTGAAGGACCTGGCATGTCCTCCATCCCTCTCTCGGCTTGCAAATAAATACTTTTATAAAAAATAAATTAATTAAAAAGAACACAGCATCAGGATCAAGTTAAAATTTCCTACAATTGTTGTTATGTAGCAAAATTACCAATGACATAATTATTTGCTTAAAAAAAAATGGCATCCTCCTAACCACACTTCAGCTAGTAGGGTAATATCAGGCAAGCACTGTGGAGCTCCGTGTGAGTATGCCTTAGTAGAAATCCAGTGGGTGGGCATAGAGGGGCACAGTAGAGAACGTGCTGATTCCCACACTCTCAGGTCCTCCCAACCACCAGCCCCAGCCACCTGCTGCTGACCATTTTCTCTGCTGTGCTACCTGCAAGATCCACCAACAGGGGCTTGGCACACCTTCCCCTATCACCTTAGCCAAGCTCTCATCTATTGCCCTCACCTTCCTCTCCCTCCTGAGTTCCAACCTACTGGCCAGCAAACATCTGTCCTGCATCCTTGGTGGGCTGGCCTGCAGCCTGCCTCTCCCTGCCGGTAGATTCTCCACACCCGGTACAGCACCCTTGAGTGTGCCCCTTAGCCAGTGTTCCTGTACCCCCTACACCAGCCAACCTCCTGATACAACCTGGTCTGTGGAACCCAGTAACACCCCCCATCTCTCCAACCTCACCCAACTCACAATGATGAGTTGAAGCCTCACGTCAACCCAGAAAGAGGACATCGGAAAAACCAGGCAATGAGCTGCCCCAAGGAACCAGTGAGTCCTCCATAACCTGCCATCTAAGTTCAGTCGGAGACACAAGGCAAGGGCAAGCACTATGGCCTAGGAGCCACAAGCAAAGCACAGCTGAGACCAGGTCAAAGGGATCTGTCTTCCAATCCCACCTCTCATATTAGGCACCAGCCCAGAGTGGCTGGTGCACTTACGCCCTTCACAACCTTCCCATCCCAAATACTAAGCAACCATTAGCCTTTTCTAGTCAAACATAAAAGGGAACACTCATGGAAGTCACTACAAGGGAAAACTCTTGCTTCCTCCTTAATTAAATAAGATTCCCAGAGCTGGAGAGATGGCTTAGTGGTTAAAGCACCTGCCTGCGAAGCCGAAGGACCCATGTTCTACTCTCCAGATACCACATTAGCCAGATGCACAAAGGTGAGGCAAGTGCAAAGTCACACATGCCCACTAGGTGGTGCAAGGATCTGGAGTTCAATGCAGTGACTGAAGTCCTACCATGCCAATTCTTTACCTCTCCCCCCTCAAAAAAGTACAAAGTACAAGAAAACACCAAACCCCATAAAGCACCCCAACATGGCAGGGAGTAAATCAAACCTCAAAGTTAATATCTTAAACATTAATAGTCTCAATTCACCCATTAAAAGATACAAGCTCATAGGGTGGATCAGAAAAATGGACCTTCAAATTGCTGCCTTCATGAAACCCACCACACCGTTAAAGACAGATACTTCCTCAAGGTAAAAGGATGGAAAATGATGTTCCAAGCAAATGGAAATAAGAAACATGTAGGTATTGCTATAGTAATATCTAGTAAACTAGACTTTAAACCAAAAAGTAATAAAAAAAAAAAAAGCCACTTCTTACTCATCAAGGGATCTAACCAGAGGAAATCACAATTATAAATCTATATGCACCTGTAGCAGACAGCTTCAGGTTCACTGAGACGAACTTCCAGACCAGGAGGAAGGGATTTATTGAAGCTTACAGACCCAAGGGAAGTTCCATAATGGCACAAGAAGCTGGCCTGCTTCCATAGGACCAAACACACAGAAGAGAAGCTATAAGCAAAAAGCCACACAGCACAGCACACTTCGGGAAGTCCAGCTAGGCACATTTTGTATATCTTTAGATTGAAATTTCAAACTCACCATCACACCTTAAGATCCTCCCAGTGACATCGCCTCCAGCTAGGTGGATGCAGATACATATTATAAACTAATAAAACACTGAATATATTGGGGGTCATCTATTCAAACTACCACACACCAAACAGAGGTGCACCCCAGTTTATTAAACAAAACCTACTTGATAACAAAACAGAAATAAACACCAACACCTCCATAGATGGGGACTTCAATACTCCACTATCATCAATAGACAGATCATCCAGGCAGAAACTGAACAGGGAAATAATAGAGCTCAACAACACTAAAGATCAGCTAGACCTAATGGACATCTACAGAACTTTCCATCACAACTCTACAGAATACACATTCTTCTCAGCAGCCCACAGAACCTTCTCCAAAAGCAGAAATATAGACCAATGGAACAGAATTGAAGACTTAGTTAGACCTTAGGTCAAGTATGTACAGCTACTTGATCTTTGACAAAAGCACCAATAATGTTTACTGGAGAAAAGACAGCATTCTCAACAAATGGTGCCAAATTGAATAAACATATGCAGAAAAATATAATTAGACCCACACATCTCAACATGCACAAATACAAAGTCCAAATAGATTAAAGACTGCAATATCAGACCTGAAACATTAAAAATAGGAGGAATGATCCATGATATAGGATTTGGGAAAGACTTTCTGAACAAAACCACAATAGCCCAGGAACTTAAACAACAACTCAATCAATGGGATAATATGACACTACAAAGCTTTTAAACAGACAAACATACAATAATCAGAGCCAATAGATTACCCACAGAGTGGCAGGAAGTTTTTGCCAGCTATACCACTGACAGAAGACAAATATCTAGAATCTACAAAGAATTGAAAAATCTAAACAATAAAAATTTAAATACCACATTCAAAAAATGGGACAGATAACTGAATAGGGAATTCTCAGAGGAAGAAATACAAATGGATAACACACACTTAAGAAAATGTTCAACATCCGTAATCATCAGGGAAATGCAAAAAAAAAAAAAAAAAAAAAAAAAAAAAAAAACTTTGAACTTTCATCTTTCTCCAGTAAGGATGGCAATCATTAAAAAAATCCAGTGACAACAAATATTGTTAAAGGTGGGGAAAATTAGGAATCCTCATTCACTGTTGGTGGGATTGTAATCTTGTACAACCACTATGGAAATCCATATAGAGGTTCCTGAGAAGGATAAACACAGAACTGCAACAGACCCAGTTATTCCCTCACTGGGCATTTACACTACAGAGATATTTGCTCAACTGTGTTTATAGCTGCTCAATTCATAATAGCTAAGAACGGAAATTAACAACCCAGGTGCCCATAACTGGATGAATGGATAATAAAGTTGTGGTACATTTACACAATGGGATTCTACTAAGCAGTAAGAAACATGATACAATGAAATTTGTAGGAAAATGGACAGACTTGGAACAGATCATAATCAGCGAACTCACACAAACACAGAAAGACAATTGCCACATGGTCTCATTCAACTGTGTTTCCTAACCTAGATCAGCTCCAGTTGCTGACCAGATAGGCAACTCAAGACCTGAACAATAGGGATGGAAGGACTTGGGGAGAGAGGAAAAGTAGGAGAGAAAAACACACAACTGAACACAAAATGAACCAGTAACATGGCAACCTTTTTCCTTTAAGATAGACTAAAAGGTTGAACCCTCAATAGGAGCATGGAGGGAACACCTGAAAAGAAGAGTCCTGGAGACAGTAGGATGAAGTCTAAATTTAAATTTTTATTTATTTATTTTATTGGTTTTATTTTATTTTATTTTACTTTACTTTTATTTTATATTTTATTTTAATTTTTTATTTTATTTTACTATTTTATTTTATTTTATTGTATTTTATTCTATTTTAGAGACTCTGTCCTGTAACTCCCAATACCAGAATGTGGTTACTACTGACAATGAACTGTTGATTGGCGATGCCTACAAGGTCCCAAAAACAAGAGAAGCTTTTCTGAAAGCACTTGATTACCCACCTGAACTAAATGGTGAGACCCTACTGCTGAAGACACCATATGCTGCCAACATGGAACACGGAGTAACCTGGCTGGAATCTGGAAGAGAGCCAGACCAGACCCTATCTAACCTATCTAATGCTGGAAAGTGCTCCATCAGCTACTGGAAGAATGTGGCCAACCACTGTCCCAGCAACCAGATTTCTAAGCTACTCAAAAGCAAACACCCTGATGAGATGTACACAAAAGTGCAATAGTGGAACACAGCCTTGGTGGGTAACCAATAGCATTCTGATTGGCTAACAGATCTGCTCAGTGGAAAGGAACCCATATCTAAAACTTTGAACCGGGTCAGAGTCCTATGGAGACAAAGATTATGATCTCCAATGTCAAGCTCCCACTACTCTGGCTAAAAGAGGTACTACATCTATCAAATTCTCCCTAAATTAATACGGTTTATCCCATTTAACATGTGCTGACTTCACCCACCATTGGAGAATGATTTATCTTTTTCAGAAGGTAGTGAGACCCAAGCAAATAAACTCCCCCTTGTACTTGAGCCACGCCCCAACTGTAACCACAGAGGAATTGTGGAAATGCAGCTTCTATGGTGAGCCTGAAAATCAGTACCAGGGTGAAGGAGACAGATGCTAAGGATACTCAACACCTACCAAAGCAGAGATCCAGAGGTTTCTAAGAACTCGTCGTGGAAGCGGACTTAAAACACACTCATCACAGCTCAGGGAACTTTGCAGAAAAGGGGGTGGAAAAATTGTAAGAGCCACAGGTTGAGACATCATGCCCAGAGGCATTGCCTCCCCCCAACAACTGACTGCTGCTCCTATCACACATAGCCCACACCGCCAAAGGGAATATCCGCATCCCCATTAGGAAGGAGGGCCCTCAGCAGAAGGTGGGCAGGGATGAGGAAAAGGATGGTACCAACTCCTGATGTATCCATACTAAGTATGTCTGTAATTAAAAAATAAAGAACAAATGGAAAATAAATAAATCAATTAATAAAAAAATTAAAGGTGGGTCACATTTGCTTCTACAAATAATTATGAAAGGGTTTATTGAGCCACATCATTGAGATATAACCCTTCAGGGAGAGCTACATTTGATCCATTTATATGGTTCAAATTGCAAGATTTTTCTATGTATTTTATAAAATTAATTTCTAAATTTATATAGATAATTGCATTGAGAGAATTATTTTGTTTTCTAATGGCATCATTTGTTTATAATGCATTTGTCCTAAAATTTTTCTAAAGAATAATGAAATGCAATTATTTAATTCTAGCACTGTATTCTTATCTCCACAAGTAAAATATTAACATTTAGATTTGTATGTTTTAAAAATAATGTATATCATATATGTGTTCATACAGATATGTGCTTCTGTATTCTTAAAGTTTTACAGGATCAATTCAAATACTAAAGATTGTGAAAATGTGTTGCTTAGTTCCACAAGTTAAACTACATTAACTTCATGTGTATTTTAAAGAACTAATTGAACTCAGTTACTGATTTGAGTTATAGGTATAATGCTGTGTTAGTTCATTATATTTTGATGCAATAAAATCAAGCCTTGAATTAATGTGACTATCAATGTTAGCAAAAGTAATTATGAGGGCAAAAGGAAAAAAGTAGAAATCATAATGTAAATGGAAATATCAGGATAACAAACTATGAAACTAATAAGACAATACTGCATTAAAGATAATTAAGCAGCAAGTTCTAAACAGGGAACTTGAAAATCTGTCAATACATCAAGAGTCTTTGTGAGCCAAAAAGAAAGCAGTTACCACCAGTTTCTTCCACCTAAAACCACCTAGGCAACATTAAGAATGGAGGAGGTATACACCTGCTTCTTTATTCCCATGAATAATTGAACAATAGCCTTGGGTGTATTTGAAAAGAGCTATTCAGCCAAGGCTGCCTGCAGCCCTTCTCAAATGTGTTCACTTAAGTATCCTTAATGACAGACAAGAATAGTCACTAATCTCGAGGTGCTGGGAGTGGAATCCAAGAGTCGCAGGAAGCTTTCTATTGAAAAGATATTGTACAGTAAGGATAGGCTTATCTTTATCTAAACTATCTAATAATTCTACGTTTGTCATACTTCACGTTTGTCTCATCTGCAAACAACAATTTACAATTAAGTCTTTCACAGTTTCGCTGCTATTACTTCAGCAAGGTACCACCAGTTGTCTTTGGGATGACATCTGCACATCCCAGATGCCCAGAGTTTGCAACGTTTATTAACTTTCCTTAGTTGTCATGATTCTAATGTTACAATATAAGGCTTGCAATGCAAGATATTTTATTTACAAAATGAGAATGGTTTTATCCCTTGTGATAAAATTCTAAATAAAATTTTATGATGTGCTTGTTGAATATGTTTGCTAGATGCAATTCTCAATGCTGAGATAGAACCCCACTATCATCACCATAATGGTGAAACACCAGAAGGTCAAAATCTCTAATGTCTCAAATTACAAAAAAAAAAAATTACAATCCTCAAAGATTAAAATCCACAATCCCCAAATCCAAACTCCCACATCAGCAAGTCTCAGTAAGAAGAACACAGAATCAGGCTGTATATAAGAACTAGAATCTCAAATTCTTGGGAAGGGATCATCAATAAATGACACTTTCAAGACAACATCTTCACCTTAAATGTGTACTATTCATTGGTGTTGGCATTCTATCACAGAATAAATTACATAAGTGTTTGATGAATTGATCACACATTTGTCTGAAAAAGTTAGTGATGTCACTGTCTACATACAAAAAAAAAAAAAAAAAAACAAAAAACAGTCTGGAGAGATGGCTTGCCAGTTAAGATATTTGTATTCAAAGCCTAAGGACCCAGGTTTGACTCCTCAGAACCCATGTAAGCCATAAGCACATGGTGGTGTGGTGGTGCATATGTCTGGAGTTCGCTTGCACTGACTAGAGGCCCTGGAGCACCCATTCTCTCCCTCTCCCTCCCCCCACCGCCTCTCTCTTTCTTTCTCTCTCTCAGCCTCTCTCACACACATATGCATAAATAAATAAATTAATTAATTTTTTAAGCCTGCTGTGTGAATAGTAGGATAAAGAAACATTTCCCTAGTTTTTTTGGTTTTCTTAGATTCTTTCCACAAATCCGTGGTCTGTGCATGAGGGCATGTGGAATGAGTTTTGATGAAACCCAAAGCAGCCCTGAATCAATCCATAAAGGGTGAGAAAATTTATTAGGGAATGTTCTGATCAGTGCTTATTGAATCATAGAACAATTTCAGTAAGTAGCATCATGCATAAAGTGAACGTTTGTTGTTTCAAGAGAAACATGAAAGAAAACAGTAGCTATTTATTGTTATATATAAGACTTCACATTAAAATTCATGATTGTGAATATCACCAGCTCGTATAAACTACCTTTATATAATTGCCCATAACCTATGTCTATAATTTTTCACATACTAAATTTTCTATTTGTCCTTTTCTTGGGAAGTGTTTTCTCTTTAGTTTATTTTTTCCTATAGTTTAAAATTTTCAGAATTATATTTTATAATTTGTTAATCTATATATTTTTCTTCATATCAATCCCAATATTGGAGGTAAAATTGTCTACTGACTTTTAGAGAGGTGTAATTAGTTTAAGCATTTGTTTGGAAATTTGGTGCCACCGGAACCCATTGGCTCAATGCTGGTTTGGTGTGTGAGCATTGTATGTCAGTGTGCAGACATTGAGCTTATTCAACAGGTGAGAAGAAGTCCTTTCACATGTGGGTGTTTTTGAAAGAAAGATTAAAATTACCCAAGAGTACATCGCTTTGGGAGACTACATATGTAGCAGTGACTCATCACACTAATTATTTGTCATCATGTTTCATATAATTGTGGAATAAAGCAATAACATGTCACCTTTTTCATCTATGTTAAACTCTGTATTTTAAAATGTTAATAAAGTACATAAAACTATCCATAATTATTAGGTTCTCTAAACATGTATTTAATCTTTTACTTATTTATTTGACAGAGAAAGAGGGAGAGACAGAGAGAGAGAGAGAGAGAGAGAATGGGCTCACCAGGGCCTCCAGCCATTGCAAATGAACTCCAGATGCATGCACCCCCTTGTGCATCTGGCTAATATGGGTCCTGGGGAATCAAACATGTATCCTTTGGCTTTTCAGGCAAATGCCTTAACCACTAAGCCATCCCTCCAGCCTCAATTATTAAGTTCTCTGACAGATATTCAACATATTTGAGTAGTCAACTGAATTAACTATGTAGTCTCAGGGTGGCCTTGAACTTACGGTGATCCTCCTACCTCTGCCTCCCAAGTGCTGGGATTAAAGGCGTGCACCACCACGCCCGGCAGGTATCACTTTTGAAAATGCATTCTAAAGAGAAAACACCTACCCAAAGCCTGTTATGGACTAAGAAGAAATAATCAAAATAAATAAGTGATTTGGGAAAAGAGGAGAGTGAATTCTAGGAAATAGAATAAACAAAACTCCAGTGACCTGCTCATGTGAGGAAGAAGAAAGAATGTAGGCTAAGCTGGCTTGGATAATAGCCAGTGAGCAATTCTATTCACTGAACTGAGAATGAAACAGATTAATTTTTTCTGAGTTAGTAAATGATGGGCTTCATTTCAGTTATGTTGAACTTGAGATTTTTTTTTTTTTTGGTTTTGCAAGGTAGGGTCTCACTCTGGTCCAGGCTGACCTGTAATTCACTATGTAGTCTCAGGGTGGCCTTGAACTCTCAGCGATCCTACCACCTCTGCCTCCCGAGTGCTGGGATTAAAAGCGTGTGCCACCATGCCCTGCTTGAGATGTTTTTAGAACATACATGGGAAGATTTCTGGCAAAATGATGTAAAAGGGTAAAATTAAGAAGAAAGATGTGACCTATGGCATAGATTTGTAGCTACCATCACAGTGTTTGCTGTAGCCAGTGATTGACCTGTAGTATACATGGGACATTATGAGGCAATAAAAGGGCAAAGATTCCCATATTTAAAATCTGGAAAGAAAGAAAAACTGCAAATGGCAGTGTACTGACGGGAGCTCTTTTGCACCCACCAGAGATTCCTCCCCTGACTTAATGGACATGGTCTGTTCCCCGGGATTTCCTTGGTGACATATCCATTCATTACCATGATGCTGTCACTGCTGCAGACACTGTTAAGTCTTCATCCATCTTGCTTCTAGCCCAGTAGCATTTTGTTTTTGACATCTTCAGTAGTTGCAAAATATTATCCTTTGACAAGGAGTGTGTTCCCTTAGGGGGAAAAAACCCTCAAAGGTCAAGGAGCTATAACTAGCTAATAATGATCTTTATTTTCCATCAATTATGACAAAGGCTCCAATGTGAGCAGTTAAAGATTAAAAACAAAATGTTGTATTTGAATCATCGTCAACAGTATAAATTCTCCCATGCTAAGAAGTATATTTCAATAAGTAAATTTATCATTTAAAAATATAGTGAAATTTTATACATTACTGACTTCTGGATAACATTACTGAATCTACACAATGTACTGTGGCTTTTGACTTTTGTTCTAACCTGTCAAATATCTTATTGAGATTAATGATACCATGTAAATGCAGACCTTATTTTAAAGTTCCATTAAAATTCTTACTTGTCCTTAGATCTTTAGACCTTACTTTATTGCTTTTGTACTACTGGCTAACCTTAATTTGCATGTGTTCAGTATTTTATAAAGACACTGGACAGACATACCACTATCATTAAACATTCTTGGGAATTTATTTTCTTATTTCTGTAATAAATTTCCTCTATTACTATAACTTAAAGGCACTTACAATATAACTCATACTTGATATAGAAGACATTTATTTATTTTAGAAGCACAACTATATGTTGATCACCTATATTATTCACCAAAGTACCAACAGATTTTATTTAATAGTAAAAGTAAAGTAGAAGGTGTTATGGTTTCTACATTGCATCAACTCATAAAAAATTAATGTATTAGAGACAGCACTGTACTAAATCTGTAAGTGCACTCGCTATTCAAATAAGTTACTATTGTTTTCATTTATTATCTTACAGAGTTTTATGGGCAATATTTAAGTTTTAGAATTCTAGAAACAAGCTTAGAACAGACTTACAATCCTAGTGCTCAAACCTAATCCCTTTAGTATAGTCCACAAATGTACTGCTATCAGTATGAAAGACCAATACATTCATGAGGAGGATTTCTGAATGATAAACAGTAGTCAAGATAATTTCTAGGGAAAATCACCTGTTATAATTTCTCTTTTAACCTCTTATATTTACTCTCTGTTATATAAACATTAATTTTGGGCTGCTGAGATGGCCTAGCAGTTAAAGTGTTTGCCTGTGAAGCCTAAGGACCCATGTTTAACTCTTCAGATACTACATAAGCCAAATACATAAAGGTGAGGCAAGTGCAAGGTCACATATGCCCACTAGGTGGCTAAAGCGTCTGGAGTTCAATTGCAATGGCTGAGGCCCTGGTGTTCCAATTCTCTATCTCTCCTCTCCCTCTTTCTTTCTCTCTCTCTCTCTAAAATAAAAAAAATAATAATTTTTATCAGTTCACTAAATATTAGTACATTTTCATGTAAGACTTCAAATAGTATCAATAAGGTACCTATAACACTTACATAATGGTAATGAAAACATTTCCAAATAGAAGATTTCAGGTTTACAAATTGCTTGTTGACCATACTAAAAACCATGGACATGATGTTTTCTTAATTGCTCAAATAAAAGCTGTTACACCCTGTAAGTAGACCCTTGATTAGTTAAAAGACTGGACCCACTGAATCCTGAAGTTTCTACTAAGTGTATGGTATGACTTCTTACATAACTTACCTCAGACAGAGTCTGTTAGTACTCCATTCAATTTCTACTTATTTCCTTAAAACATTCTCTGCCTAGAAATCTTATACATTAATGTAATTATGGTGTTTAAACTCTGTGAACTCCTAGATTGTGTTCAATTTATATTTCTAGCACTAGGAGAGCATTCACTAGGCCTTGGAAATTCTGGTTAAGTGTGATCAGATAATACTGTCCTTTAAACTCTGTATCTCTCTCATCAGTATCTTTTCCTCATCTCACAAAAGCAATAATACATTAACAAGACAACAAAAAATGAAAGACAAGGACATCATGGTGCTTTGATGCCAGTGCCTGGAGAGATGTATTTTATCTGAATTACTAGATAGGTGGCTGTGATAAATCAGGTTTCCATTTCCTCCAGTGCACACTTCCACCCATTTACATACCTGCCATGTCTGGGAACTCCTCTTCTGAATGCCAAACAGTATTTTGTAATCTATATATTAGACAATAGAATTCCCCATAGTCCATTCTACATTCACAACCTATGGGATCTCTTATACACCATATTATTCAAAAGCAGCCAGCTTGACAAGATGTACACACCTGTGCAATGGTGACACTCAGCCTTAGTGTGTAACCAATTGCTTTCTGATTGGTTCAGAGATCTACTCAATGCGAAGTAATCCATAGCTGGAACTGGAACCAAAGCAGAATCCTATGATAACCAATATTATGGTCTCAAACAAGAAAAATCCACTAGTTTGTGGCCAAAAGAAGGGCTACACCTATCAAAATCTCTGCAAATTAACAATGCATATCCCCTTTAACCTATGTTGATCTTATTCTCTGTTGGAGTATCTGTTTTTACTTTTTTTAAAATTTTCTGAAGAGATTTAATAGATATCTTTTAAAAGATTTTTGAGAGACTCGGAGTTACATTTTAGCTGTTTGAGAAAGAGATCTAGAAATGTCTGCTCTATTACTGCTTTTGCTCATTACACTTTTTCCTATAGTTTATATTATTTTAGTTTTAAAAATGTTTTATTTACTTATTTGAGAGAGAGAGAGAGAAAGAAAGAGAGAGAGAGAATGGTCACATGAGGGCTTCCAGCCCCTGGAAACCAACTCCAAATGTGTGAGCCACCTTGTGTATCTGGCTTATGTGGGTACTAGGTAATTGAATCTGGGTCCTTAAGCTTCCTAGGCAAGTGCCTTCACCACTAAGCCATCACTCCAGCCCCATGTAGTTTATATTTTGAAAATTAGAGATTACAGTGTAAGTCTTTATGCTAATCTGTTCCAAAGAATCCATTTATTCTAAATCTACATCTATTGTTCATATCACGAATAATAAAATGGCCATGATTGTCAGGAAGACTCAAATGCAAACTGCTGTGAGTCAACACCTACCTGCATGGCCAAGTCATTTACAAAAGAAAACCTGCATCCTTAACAAAGGAAGGCTAGACTCTTAACTCCTTTTTTTTTTTATTTTATTTTATTTTATTTTTTGAGGCAGGAAAGGAAGATCTTTATTGTCAGCTTGGCTCCTTCAATCTTTAAATTAAGAATAATAACAATAATAAGCATACCACAACGGCACATTTTAACCAGATGTCCCTCTCTCCTGTATGCATAGCCCTCATAGCCTATGTAGTCAAGTCAACTATTGGAGTGAATTCCAGGTCAGCCTGAGCTAAAGTGAGACCTTACCTGGAAAAACAAAAAGCAAAACAAAACATGGCAAGTCAATTCTCTCTCTCTCCCTCTTCCCCTATCTCCCTCTAATAAAAATAAATAAATAAACATTTTAAAAAGCATGCTAATAATGTAAAAACTTATCTGCCACAATATGCCATATCTTAAAATGATATGATTGTCCAGCACTTGGGAGGCAGGATAGGAGGATCACCGTGAATTGTGAGGCCAGTCTAGGTCTACATACTGAGTTCTAGATTAGCATGGGCTAGAGTGACACCCTGACTTAGAAGAAAAAAAAAAATGCTATGATTAAAAACATCCTAAAAAGGGCTGGAAAGATGGCTTAGCGATTAAGGCATTTGCCTGCAAAGCCAAAGGATCCTGGTTCAATTCTCCAGGACCCATGTAAGCCAGATGCACAAGGGAGGCATGCATCCAGAGTTCGTTTGCAGTAGCTGGAGGCCTTGGCACACCCATTCCCTCTCTCTCTCTCTCTCTCTCTCTCTCTCTCTCTCTTCCTCTTTCTCTCTCTCTCTCAAATAAGTAAATAAGTATATTAAGAAACATCCTAAAGATATCCATACAAATGCAACAACCAAGTAATAAAACCGTGGGATTAAAACAAACAAACAACAACAAAAAAAAAACACAACTATTTGATGCTTATACTTTTGTAAGCTGAAACTATTTAACAATTTCTACCAAATTTAAACATCTCATCCTGCAGGGAAAATTTGGAATTAGAAGTTCCAAATTGAAACAGGCTCATTAAGGCTCAGGAAGTTCCAGTTGCATGGGAAACTTCTTAATGCTCAGGAAGTAAACAAGGCTTGGGTGTAAACTCCTAGAAGGTATGATAAAGCTCCTGAAATTCACAGGATTCTCAAGGCCCAGGGACAAGGGAATTGAAGAAATAAGATTTGGTGGGAAGAAGAGACTGACCTCCCCATGAGTCTCTCAGTGAGATGCAGAAGCATCAGCTTTTGGCTTTTGGTTGACGCAGTGCCTTGGATCCCTCCCTGCTCCTGGACGTAGCCTGTCACCCAACCTCCTTTACATTTGTGGGCTCAATAAGCTAGATGTGGCTGGAATTGTTCCTTTGGTCTGTTGTTGGTGCTTTATCTTGGGTGAAGTGACCTATGTTCCTATCTCCCCAGGGGAAGTTAACACAACATCAGGCCTTTTTCACGAATGCATAATGAAAGGTTGTAAGTAATCCGAGCACACAGGTGAAGAATTTATTCAAACACTACATTGTAAAAGTATATTAAGCATGTTAAAGCCAATCAGGTCAAGCAATTCCAAACCTGTTATAAATAAGTAAACTTGTGACCACATAAAAGAAGAAAAAGACAGGCTGGAGAGATGGCTCAGCAGGTAAGACACTTGCATGTAAAGCCTAATGACTTGGGTTCAGTTCCCTGGTACCTACATAAAGCCCGATGCACATATAAGCCCTGGCGCACCCATTCTCTGTCTGCCTCTCTTCTATCTCTCTCTGCTTGCAAATAAATGAATAAATATTTTGTTAAAAGGCTTGGGGAGATGGAGTAGTGATTAAGAGCACTTGCTGCAGGAAGGTCTGAGCCATCTAAGTTCAATCACCCAGCACCAGGTTAAAAAAAAAGAAAAGCTGAAATTGGCAACACACACATCTGTATCTCCAGGCCTGTGAGGCACATGACTGAAGAATTGCTGGGGCTCCTGAGAATTACAGGTCCCAACTGAGAGACAGACTTGATCTCAAAGAAACACACAGATGAATCATGGGGAAGGATATCCAGCATGCTATCTAGCCTCCACATATGTGTGCACAGGGTGAGCACATCTTAAAATGCACATACATACACCACACATACACACACACACCACATACTATACATGCACACAGAAAAATAAAAGAAGGTTCTAGAGAGATTGCTCAGCATTTAAAACACTTGACTGCAAAATCTAAGGACTCTCGTTCCATTAACCAGTACCCATGTAAAGCCAGATGCACAAGGTGGCACATGTATCTGGAGATCATTTGCAGTGGCTAGAGGCCCTGGCATGCCCATATTCTCTCTCTCTTCATCTTTAATAAATAATAAAATGAAATAATAAAATAAAGACAAAGTAGATTTATAGGGCAATGAGAAACCACTGAGCTTAAGTTATATGTTAAGTAACATGCTATATATGTTAAGGTTCCATGAGGGGGAACTGGTCTGATGGCTTTATTTTTAGGTAGCCAGTTAGAGGCTTCAGCAGAGCTAGAGTTCACCCCCTTAGCCCCTGAGCCTAGACCAGTCTCTCCCAGACTCACCTGAGTCTAAGGGTAAAGCCCGCCACAGTAAGATTATAAATAGATGCTTACCAGGTGAGTAAGGCCTCTTTTTGGCTTTTCACCTCTCTTGAACTTCCAGGCCCCTGCTCTGGTAAGTCTCCCTTGTGTGAGCCCAGCTGGGATGAGATGGGGAACCCCTACTCCCACATGGGCTCTCTACCCCCTCCTGCCTTCCACATAGCAGGAACTGGAATGTCTTCTCTTTCCTTCTCTTTATCTAATAAAGCCTCTTTAAGTCTTATTCTCTGGTCTATGGATGTTAATTCTTTAGTTTTAATTCTCAAGGCCCATTGCGGAACAGGGGGCGGAGAGAATGGAAGAGCCAAAGGAAGGGTACGACTCTTTACAATGCACCTGTACAGACAGAAATTGGCCTTGATATCCTTTGACCTTGCAGTGCCTAGCAATACCTTTGCAAGACCCTCATAATAGGAAAAAAAGATGATGACATCAAATTAAAAGAGAGACTAATGGAGAGAGGGAGGGGATATGATGGAGATTGGAGTTCTAAAGGGGTATGGGGGCAGGGGAGGGAAATATCATGCATTTTTTGTAGGTAAATATAGAAGCTGTCAGTAAAAAAATAAAAAATAAAAAATTTAATTTTAATTCTTTAATTCCAAGGATACTCTAAATTTGTTGTTGTATTGGCAAGGAATTCCAAAGTTTCTGTTACATTGCATCCTTGCATTTGCAAACTGGATTAGTACAAAGTGGTCTTCAGATGCATCAGTCACTGGTTGCTTAAGATTGCTTAAGATTTCTACTGTTGTCACTTTCCTTTTGGAAAAAGGATGCCAGCTATGTATTAATTCCTTGAATTTTGGAGGCTTTGAACCTCAAGCTCACATCAACTTTCAGTGGTCTATACTCCAGCTCTAGTTCCATGAAACCCATCAGCAGTCTGGAGGGATAGGTTGTATTGTGGGTAATAGTTTCCAATTATTTTCCAAATAGTTATCATTAAGATTCTTTTCTTGGGCTGGAGAGATGGATTAATGGTCAAGGCATTTTCCTGCAAAGCCTAAGGACTCAGGTTCAACTCCCCAGATCCTGTGTAAGCCAGATGCACGAGATGATGCATGCACACAGGTGGTGCATGCACACAAAGTGAAACACACGTCTGGAGTTCATTTGCAATGGCTAAGGCCTGGCATGCCATCTCTCTCTCTCTCTCTCTCTCTCTCTCTCTCTCTCTCTCTCTCATAAATAAAAAATAAGATTCTTCTTCTCTCCCACAATATAGACTCTACTGTAGTTGGTAGCTGGTATCATAACTACTTGGTGATGTGACAAAACTGAGTTTATACCTCCACAGCAGCCTTTGAGCAGTGCAGTAGGAAAAGTAAATGCTGTGTGATTCCAGCATAGCAACTAAGTGCTCCATCTACAACCACACACTAACCTTATGCTAGAATCTTATGGAAAGATGCAGAAATGGCTGTTTAAGTTCAAGGAGGGTGAGAGGCTGCAAGCCTCTCATAAAGACAATCCCAATGTTGTCAGATGTGTCTGTTAACTTCCATACCATACCACATACTCACATACAGACACATGCACATCCCCACATGCTTCTCCTTTCCCTATCAATTTTTCAGGTGTGCCTAACCTGCAGTCCATGGGCCACATGCAGTTGCACGCACCTGAGGGTAGTTAGGGATGTGTTCCCACATATAAAACTGTAAGCTGACTTAAAAATATTATGTGATTTCTGTGAGATTTTTCTGTAACTTAATTGCACGGTTCTTGAGCATTAACGTTGTAGATGGCAACATACTGTCATGTTGTAGTGTAAAAGGCTCAACATGTCTTGTAGGGAGGGCGTAAGGTGTCACATGTTACTTATGGTTACCACACTTCTTAGAACAACTGAGTCATCCGGTAGTTATTAATAATCACACAATGGAGAGCTCCAGTTCCTGTCACTGACACACATATTTTAGTGATTTCAGCCTTTAAACTCACAACTTTTGGAGCTGAATTATCTTCAGTAGTTCTTTTAAAAATTGTATGCATGCACATATGTGTATGGGCAAGTGTGTATAAGTGTACAGGGGAGTGAATGTGCATGTTTGTGCAAATGTGGGGGGGGAGCAGAGGATACCAGAGAACACGCCTTCAGAAGCTATCCACTTGTTCTGAGACAGTCATTCATTGGTCTACAGCTCATCAATTAGGCTAAGCCAGCTGACCATTAAGTCTCAGGGATCCTCCTGTCTCCACCTCTCCAGCTCTGGAATTACAGACATATGGCACCACGCTCATCATTTTTACATGGGGACTACCAAATCAAATGTGGGACCTCATGTTTACGAAGCAAGCACTTCACTGAGTGAACATCTCATCCCAGTGTTTAACTCCTAAAAGAAAGAATGCAAAGACTTCGTGTGCTGTGTCTCTTCCTCTCAGGCTACCTCTTTCTTACTCTCCAACAGCCTTTCTTACTGCCTTCAGCCCTCACCCTCTAGCATGCAACTGCACGAAACCTCTTGCAATTTCTTTAGGATTCATCTCCTTATGCCATTACAATTCTGTCTTTTACATTTATTACTTTTCTCTTGGCAAACAGTAGTCTTATTTTAAGTTGCAATAAGCAGGTACTAGTGTGACAGAGTCAGCGTATGTCAACTGGAATCCTGCCTCCACTGTGGCCACTGTGTGCTGTTTTCCAAACTATCCACTAGGGCTTCATTTTCTGCTTGTGTTAAGTAAGGTAACAATGCAATCTTTAAATTGCTCTGCTAAGGTTATTGTGAGGATTAAAGATGACATGTGTGGGGCTAGAGAGATGGCTTAGAGGTTAAGGCATTTGGCTACAAAGCCAAAGGATCCCGGTTTGACTCTCAGGACCCACGTAAACCAGATGCACAAGGGGATGCATGCATCTGGGGCTCATTTGCAGTGGCTGGAGGCCCTGGTGCACCTTTATGTCTCTCTCTCTCTCTCTCTGGCTCTTTCCCTCTCTCAAATACATATATGGAGAGAGAGAAAGAAAAGTATTTTAAAAAGATGACATGTTTGAAGGTCTTAATGTAGTATTTATTGAAATTACTATGGATCATGCTGATAGGAAAAGTGATAGTTCTACTGAAAGAGGCAATCTATGACATCTCTCTTTAATCTCTCTAATTATAAATTAGAGTGGACAAAGCTGGGTAAAGACAATTAAATCATGCAATGAAAGCTTTCAGAAGACACTATAGATGTTACATGATAAGCATACTAAAATATGTGATGCTTGGGGATGATATGGGAGGGGAGAGTGCTGGAGAGTTTCATCATGATGCTTAAGTTCTTACATGTACAGACACACACACACACACACACACACACACACACACACACACACATCTTTCCCACCAACCTCACAGGAAAAGAAACACAATGGCCACTTTGAGTTCAAGAATGAACTCAGACTGGAGAGTCCAGATAATTTTTTTTTTACTGATTTGTTCTTTGTTCTAATGGAATTTAACCCTCTTATAGAATGTAACCCAAAACCAATGGATAAGAAAGAGTCAATGAGTGTCTCTGAAGCTATATAGTTAGAAGCTGAAAATTCCCTCTCTGTCCATTATAGCTGAGGACAAGCAGGGACCAGCCAAACAATAAAGAAGAAGTGCTTGGGCAGGAGCCAAAAGTTACTGAACATGGAAGGTATGACTTTGACTAGTAGGATAGGCTTAAAATGCTTCAAATGAATTGCCTACCACATAGTATTTGCAGGCATTATAGAGAACCTGATGAAAGTTCTGTTGTGAATATTATTTATGAATTACATGTGATAGCTAATAGAAGTTACAGAGAGAGAAATAAGAAAAAGGAAACAGAAAGAAGAAACAAATATGTGTATGCATCTAAGATATATATGTGTAATGTGTGTACCTCTAGGGCAGATGCATCGCACTATAAGGACAGAATTTTGAAAATTAAAAAAATAAGTGAAGGGACTGGAGAGATGTCTCCATAGTTAAGGCACTTGCCTTCAAAGCCAAAGGACCTCGGTTCGATTTCCCAGGACCCATGTAAGCCAGATGCACATGGTGGTGCATGCATCTGGAGTTTGTTTAGAGTGGTTGGAAGCCCTGGTGTGCTAATTCTCTCCCTCTCTCTCTCCTTCTCTCTCTCTTTTGCTCTCTGAAATAAATAAATAAAAATAAAATATTTTTTAAAAGTGCTACCCTTACAGCTTTGAGGCACTTTAAAAAAGTGAAGAATTTTAATATCATATCAGTAGAGAACAGCAGAGAATAAAACACTAAAAAGATTTCTAATGAGATAGTGAGACACGTGAAGACATAGTCCTCATATATTCAGCTAATATCCCTATGATACACTACTATTTTGGTTTTGGTCATTAATGCTGCATTGTAATTTAGCAATGTATTAGCTTCAACTAAACCATGTGAACTCAGGGATTTAGTTTTGCCATTTCCAAGCTGCATAGAGTATAATTTATAGTCATTGATGTGTTTCCATTTAATGGCTTCGTTGTTCTTTAAGTCTTGCCTTTAGAACCCTCCCATAGATCATTAAAGATAGTTTTCAAAAAGAGGATCCGGAATTCTATATGTACAATATTAAGCTATCTAATTCTGGTTTTCTAATGGGGCCAGATTTTATGTTCTGAACACCTAATTTTAGAATAGCTGGAACTGGGTTTGGTCCCTACATAGCATTTTATAAATAGAATAAAACATTTTTAAAGTAAATATATGAGTAGGTAAATGAAACATTTTGAAAGATTTTAGATATAGTAATAAATTTACTTCAAAGTCAACATGTCTCTAATGTGAGATATTGGGGAATTTTCAAAATAATTATTTTGACAAAAATTGTTCAGTGCTAGAACAATGATAGAAGCTCTAGGACCATGGTTTTGTTTTTATGGCATTACATTTCTATATTGCTAAGGGCCCTGAGTCATATTCAGATCTGGTACAGAATCTGTATTAGAACCTGTTTAACACATAGTGTGGAAAAGTCAGATAGAAAAAAAAAAAAAAAACATAGTGTTTAAACATAGTGCAGAAAATCAGATTTTGTTCAAGTTATTACTGTCCACGTAATAGTAAAGTTAATATTAACCACAAAATTTGTTCTTCTCTTACTGCATGATTCCTGTCTTGTTCTCATCAAGTCCAGTGATGGTGTGTGATGTTCGTGAGTCACTATCACAATGCTTGGGGCATGTGCCCCTCCACACTCTGAGTAGATCATCCAGATGAAGGTGCCATCTTGGCTGTGAGAGAAGATAACTAAAATGATAACACTTTGGTCATTTACTTTTTTCACTTTTAAAATATATTCAAGACAACTGCCTAGGTATATTATACTATAAATCACATTCCTTTTGATGAAATACAGAAATTTCTGCAACACATTCAAGTCATAGAAAACACTGAGCACCCTTCCATGACTCATCTCTTATGCTGAGATAGTTATTGAAATTGCATTTAGTACATGACATACAAACACTCTGATCTTCTCAAGAGAGATGTGAAAGTAATTTGAATTTAATATCACTATATGTTTAATTTTAAAGCTCCTTCTGTTAAATTTGAAATAAACATTTAAAGACAAGTTTCATTTTATTATGACCTAAGTAGTTCAAGGCCTACTCACAACTAAGAAATTGTTTCTATTTTTCACACATAATCAAACAAACTACACCTTAACAAATGACCAAAGTTCCTTACTAATAAAAACTGAAGGATGAGATGTCTCAGTGGCTAATTTGAAGCATCTCTTTTTTTTTGCTTGATCAGATTGGCCAGGAGGTTATCAATCTTGTTTATTTTTTTTCAAAGAACCAGCTCTTTGTTTCATCCATTTCTTAATTGTTTTCTTAGTTTCCAATTCATTAATTTCTGCTTTGATCTTAATTATTTCTTTCTGTCTGGAACTTTTTGGGTTGGGTTGTTCTTGTTTTCCAATGCCTTTAGGTGGATGGTTAGGTTATTGATTTGGTATCTCCCTGTTTTTGTTATGAAGGCATTTAGTGCTATGAATTTTCCCCTAGGGACTGCCTTCATTGTGTCCCATAAGTTTTGGTACAATGTGTTCTTACTGTCATTCAATTCAATTTTTATTTCATCCACTACCCATTTATTGTCCCATTGGCAGGTAGGTAGAGGAAAACCAGGAATGCAGGGTGGTTCAACATATGGAAATCTGTCAATGTAATATACCACATAAATAAGCTTAAAATCAAAAACCACATGATCATTTCAATAGATGCAGAAAAGGCCTTTGACGAAATACAGCATCACTTCATGATCAAAACATTGGAGTGAATAGGCATGGACGGTTTATATCTCAACATAATAAAGGCCATATATGAAACTCCTAAAACCCAAATAACACTTAATGGGGAGAGACTGAAGGAATTCCCATTTAGATCACGAACAAGACAGGGGTGTTCACTCTCTCTTCTGCTCTTCAAAATAGCATTGGAAGTTCTAGCTCAAGCAATAACACAGGAGAAAGAAATAAAAGTGATACAAGTTGAAAAGGAAGAAGTTAAGTTAGCCCTATTCGCAAATGACATGATTCTATACATAAGTGATCCAAGAAAGTCCATCTCAAAACTCTTAAAGGTGATTAACTCCTTCAGCAAATTAGCAGGATACCAAAGCAATGCACAAAAATGAGTAGCCTTCTATATGCCAAAGACAAAGATACAGAGAAAGAAATAAGCAAAGTTGCCCCATTTTTAATAACAAGAAAAGTAAAATACCTTGGAATAACATTAACCAAGGAAGTGAAAGACCTATACAATGAAGACATAAAAACACTCAAGAAAGAAGTTGAGGAGAACTTGAGAAAATAGAAAGACCTCCCATACTCCTGGATAGGGAGAATTAACATTGTGAAATGGCAATCTTACCAAAAGCAATATACAGATTTAATGCAATACCAATAAAAATCTCAACATTTTTCTTCACAGAGATAGAAAAAATGATCTCAAAACTCATATGGAATGGTAGAAGGCCTCAGATATCCAAGCATATCCTCATCAAAAGAAATATCTCTGGAGGAATCACCATACCTGATCTAAAGCTATATTACAAAGCCATACTAAGTAATAAAAAGAACATGGTACTGATATAAAAACAGGAGTATAGGCCAATGGAACAGAATCGAGGATCCAGACTTTGGATCAAGTAACTATAGATAGTTGATATTTGACAAAGGCCCTAACAATGTAGAAAGGAAAAAAGATAGCATCTTCAACAAATGGTGCTGAACAAAATGGATAACCATATGCAGGAAAATGAAACTTGGCCCACACATCTCGCCATGCACAAAAATCAAACCCATATAGATCAAAAACCTCAATATAAGACTGGAATCTCTGCTACTACTGGAAGAAAAAAATAGGAGGAACTTTCCACAATGTAAGAGTGGCAAAAAAAAAAAAAAAAAAAAAAAAAAAAAAAAACCTTCCTTAACAAAACCCCAGTAGTTCAGGAAATTAATCAATCTCTCAAGCATTGGCATCTCATGAAGCTGAAAAGTCTTTTCACAGACAAACAGACAATAAGCACAGCCAATAGATTATCCACAGAATGGGAGAAAATTTTTGCTGGCTATACAACTAACAGAGGCCTAGTTTCTAAAATCTACAAAGAGCTCAAAAATCTAAACAATAAAAAAAAAAAATCAAAAACCCACTCACAAAATGGGGTAGAGAACTGAACAGGAAATACAAAGGGCAAACACACACTTAACAAAATGTTCAACATCCCTAATCATCAGGGAAATGCAAATTAAAACAACTATGATATTCACCTTACCCCAGTAAGGATAGCAAACATTTAAAAAAAAAATCTAATGAAACAAATGCTGGCAAGGATGTGGAGAAATAAGAACCTTCATTCACTGTTAGTGGGAATTCAAGATGATACAACCACTATGGAAAGCAATATGGAGACTCCTCAAAAGGTTGACTATAGAGGTACCAAAAGACCCAGTTATTCCCTTATTGGACATTTACCCTAAAAGCTTCATGCCTCAGTTCCGAGAGATTTGCTCAACCATGTTTATAGCTGCTTGATTTATAAAAGCTAAGAACTAGAATCAACCAAGATGTCCATCATTAGACAAATGGATAACCAAAATGGAATTCTATACAGCAGTGAGGGAAAATGACACAATGAAATTTGAAGAAAAACTTGGAACAGATAATTCCCAGTGAACTCATCCAATCACAGAAAGACAATAATCAAATGGTCTCACCTGGATCTGCCCGAAATTCTGACATACCTAATGGGCATCTTGAGGACCGGACAATAGGGAGGGTGGGGCAGGAGGGGAGGGTGAGGGTGGGTGGGTGGACACAAAACTGGACCCAAATGGAAATGGCACCATAAAATTCTATGTCCTGAAAGACAAACTAAAAGGTTGAACCTTCATCAGGTCCTTAGAGGGAATTTCTGAATCAAAGGGCCCTGAAGAGGGTATGTGGAAAACTAACCTTAATCTCCTGTTTCTCTCTCTCTCCTTTCTCTCTTTCTCTTTTGTATTACCTATTTTTTTCTTCCTTCTTTTCCCTTGGCACAGGCCTGTAAATCCCATTACCAGTATATGGTTAACATCTACAATGAGCTGTTGAATAAGGAAACCTACAAGGTTTCCCATAAGAAGAGAGACTTCTGTCAGAGCATTTGATGACCCACCAAAGATTAACGGTAAGACCCTACTGCCGAAGACACCATATGCTGTTGGTATGGAACATGGAAAGACCTGCCTGGAATCTGGAAGATAATCAGACAATTAGCTTGTCTAGTGAGAGAAGATATTACATGAGCTACTGGGGGAAAATGGCCAACATCTGTCCAAGAAACTCATGGTCTAAGCCACAAAAAAACCTGATGTGATTCTCACCTAAGTGCAATAGTGGCACACAGCCATGATGGGTAACCAACTGCTCTTGAATTGGCTAACAGAACCACCCAGTAGAATGGAACCCATAACTGGAACGGGGAAACA
Source organism: Orientallactaga sibirica (assembly GCA_036365145.1). Classification (NCBI taxonomy): domain Eukaryota; kingdom Metazoa; phylum Chordata; class Mammalia; order Rodentia; family Dipodidae; genus Orientallactaga; species Orientallactaga sibirica. Next base: position 29,775,697 of record JAEOAD010000024.1, read on the forward strand.
AGTAAGAATCATATCCAAAAAAACAGCCAGCTCTCTGATATCTAGCTCCAGCCAATCTTGGGCTACAAGAGGGCCTACACCTGTTAAATTATCTCTAAAATAATAATGACTATCCCATTTATCCGGTGCTGAGTTCACTCTCTGTTGGAGAATTTGCTTCTCTTTTTCAGATGGACACATATCCTGAGGAGAGAATCAGCCCATGGCGCCTCACCAGGGCCCCAGCTGAAACCATAGAGTAATTGGGGAAATGAGCAAGAATGCTCTTGGTGAACCTGGTATCGGAACAAGGGTGAAGGAGATAGACATAGAGAACATTCAACTCCTACCAAATCAGAGATCCAGAGACACAGAGGCTCCCGAGACCTCATTACTGAAGTAGACCTAAAACAAACCCAGCAAAGCACAGAGAAAATCTTGGAAGAGGGCTTGGAAAGATCATTAGAGCCACAAGTTGGGACATTATACACACAGTCATTGCCTCTACCCCATAACTGAGCAATACCCCCATTACGAATGATCCACAATCCACATGGGGGATAATTGGCAAACACAACATGGAGGGTCCCTTCCGAAGGGGGAGGACAGGGAGGAGGTTAAGGATGGTACCAATATGTGTCGTTTACACATTGAGTATATACATAACTAATAATAATAATAATAGCAATAATAATTATAATAATAATAAAGTGTCAAAAATATGTATGCACATTTATGAACAAGTATGTACATTCCTGTATGTTTTGAAGTATTTTAATTTTTTGCTAGTGATGTTCTTACTCCAGTCACCCCAGGAATTCTGAAGTATTGGGCGTTTTTCAGAAGACTGTAATGTAACTGAACTTACTGAAATATTGCAAAGTTCAGTGTGGTACTGCCAAAAAGTAACATGACCTAGAGTTTACTCTTATCTACCCAGTAATGATTTATGGTCCTGTTTGCATTTTGCGTGGAATATATGTAATAATCATGTTGGGATGTGTTGATAATGATGGAGATTATTGAGCAAGAGAAAATATTTCTGACTCCACTGCTGTGGTTGTGTTTTACAATCTGACTCACGCTCACAGAATAATCATAAGAGCCCAGTTGTACTTTTTCTTGTTTTGTTTCATAATTGCACCTGCTTTCGTGAGCAGCTTCCCAGGGAGGAAGCTAGTACCTGGGAAATGCGCAGTGTGAGCTCTGTCTTTGTGTCCTCACGTTCCCCAGCTTGGGACATATCTCATAGTGTGTTTCATCCTGTTTGTGTTCTCCATGGTGGAATATACCAAAAGCTACAGAGTTTGTCAATAAAGGGCAAAGCAACCAAGTCCAAAAAGAATGGTTGTAAACATTCTATATGGGTCTATGTGCTTTGCAAACATTCTAGATGGATTTCACTTTTATTTTGTGTGTTATAGATAAGTAAATATTCATAAAGGAAAGCTTGTTTTATTTTTTCCTTTTTTTTTTTTATCAAATGAGGACAGCTAAAATGAACCATGATGCCACCCTTTATTTGGGAGAACAAAAACTGAAAAATATATATATGATGATTCCATTGGATAGTATACACTGTAATTTTTGAGTGCTATAATGAAGAAAGTTTGAATTTTATTCCTCTGAGCTCTTATGAAAGGAACGAGGCTATTTTGGGAGGCTCATCACTCTCAAATATATTAAACTGTGAATGGACACTACTCATAAGAGAACAACTCTTAATGAAGGCATTTAACACTTACTATCATGAATCCCATCTGAAAATCCTGAACAAAGATGCCCATTTCTACATTTCCCTAAGCACTAGCAACACTTACAAATATCAATTCTAACTATGCTTGAAGCCCTTTCTGAACCCTGGAATCATTAATGATATCCTAATTATCTTATTTCAGACAGAACACGGTATTTATTGTATCTATTCTCCTGCATCGCTGTGATTTGTGCTTGGGTGTGCACCTGTCTCGTCTTGTCTCAGATATTATGCTGTGTCTCCAAAGACATGAGGAGTAGCATTATTCCTTTTTTAAACCTCACAGCAAGGAGCAGTGTCCTACCAACAGTGAATGTTCAATCACTGCTTCTGGCATCAAAGACTGAAGGAAAAAAAATTATCAAAATTCAGACAGCTGCCCTGAAGAAAACTGAATGTAACTCCCTGGTAATAATCCTTCACATACCAAGTAGGCTTAGAGCAAAATAGCTTCCTGAGTAGGAGGCACAGAGACAGATCGAAGGACTGCCATTGACCTGAGGAATTTTGTGAAGTGTGTGTGTGTGTGTGTGTGTGTGTGTGTGTGTGTGTATCAAAGTAAAATTTTTTTCTTTTGTTAATTTTTTTGCATATCTGTAGTGTGTGTGTGTGTGTGTGTGTGTGTGTGTGTAGTTCATTCCTATGTATGTAAGTGCATATGGGGGAGCTACATATAGACATGTGTGCAAATGTGGGCTGGGGGTGAAGGACAACCTTGGTGCTATCTTCAGGAGAGTTATCTACCTCTTTTTAAAAATACTTTATTTATTTGAGAGAGAGAGACAGATTAAATGAGCACACCAGGCCCTCCAGCCACTACAGACGAACTCCAGATACATGTTCCACCTTGAGCATCAGGCTTATGTGAGTTCTGGGGTATAGAACCTGGGTCCTTAGGCTTTTCAAGCCTAAGTATTTTAAGCACTAAGCCATCACTCTAGCCCTCTACCCCTGTTTGAGACAAGGTCTCTTTAAAAGGCCAGGGGCTCACCACTTAGGTTCCACTGGCTGAGGAGCAAACCCCAGGGATTCCCTGGCCTTCACCTTCCAGTGCAAGGATTACAGGCACACGCCACCACGATAGGCATTTTTACATAGGAGCAAGAGATCAAGCTCACATTTTCATGCTTGTAAAACAAGTACTTTACTTATTGGATTATCTCCACAATTCAGTTGGCTTTTGTAAACTACAAATAAACAAACATTTCTCCTCATTCCAAAATACCTTGTATTTTGAGAAAGTATAGAATACACATGGTGAAATATCAGGCTATATCTTTTCATAAAGTTACCTGGAAGAATATCAAGTCAATTCCCTGTTCTCTGTGTATACAGTTACTGTCCTGGAATTTCAAAGTAACTGAAAGGGTCATACGGAGTAGTTGGTGAATGCAGATAGTCAAGAAGTAATCCATTTTTTCCCATGGATCTTTGAAAACGTTGTCACCAGTGTGAACCTTCACTGTTAGAGTCATACCCACATATCTTCATGGATATGGGGACATGCATTACTGGAGCAGGATGCAGCATGTGCAGCCCTCACCTCTCAATGCCCTCTCTGCAGTAAGTGCATAGGGTGAGCCATTGATGCAAAAATACTGACAACTCAGATGAAAAGTGCCCATGTATCAATAATATTGATTCCATCTCATTCAAAAATAAACATAATTTTAAGCTGGAGAGAGATGGCTTAGCAGTTAAGGTGCATCCCTACAAAGCCAAAGGACCCAGGACCTACATAAGCCAGATGCACAAGGTGGCACATGCATCTGGAGTTCATTGGCAGTGGCTGGAGGATGTGACAGGCCCTTTCTTTCTCTCCCACTTCTCTCCCTCCCTTCTGTCTCCCTCTTTATAGTTATAATATTGTATTGTAATATTGTAATAATGTCAATAAATAACTAGTCTCAACATATGAATGAGATTTTTCCCAAATCATAGTAATTTAGTTAGTATGCTACTTAAAATCTTTATGTTTTAATTTCAAAACATTTATTTCATAGGTGGGGCATGGGGGTTCAGGAGAACCTGTTCCTCCCAGTGGCACTATTGGCATTTAATGGTTGCTAGGGGAGAGATAGTCATGCTTTTTAGGGCTGTAGCCAGTGATAAGTTGCTCATACTCTTGTAAATAACTGCCCACCCATGCTCAGGCAAACAATTGAAGTTTAGTAAAACAGGAAAAGGTTCAGTAGGGGAAAAAGCTTTTAGCAGGAGTGGGAAGGAGGAAAATAACCAACAGAAGCATGACTACAAAACTCACTGTGTACATGGATGAAATTGTCAACAATAAAAATAAAAATAAATTACTTTTGACTTTTCAAACTGTAAAATAATCTGCTTAAGGTATTTAAATTAATCAAGTGAGTCAAATAAATATTCAAGAAACAGAAGGAAATTTTAATATATGAATGTCTTCTCTTTAGGGATTCCCCTAGCTGTTTGGAAACGTTATGTATCATGTAATTCTATCAACAACCCTTTGGGATAAATACTATGACCCCATTTTACAAGAAAATTAAGGAGCTGTGGATTAAGAAAAACCTAATGCAAAGTATTGATTTAATGACCACAGAATCAAGATTGAAACCCAAGTCTGAGTGCTCCAAATTTCATACTTCTTCAAGTACTATATGTTATGGGTTTGCAACTGAGGGCCAATAAGCCAGATTCAGGGTAGCTTAGCCTATAAGCTAAGACTGGTTCTATAATATAAATGCTGTTTTGAAAAAAAATGCAAAAGATTGCTGTTGGCTGGTTCATAATTTCACATGACATTAAATTTTAGTGTCTATAAATGATTCGTATTCAAGCACACCATGTTCATTAATTAAATGAGGACCGGGCTTGTCTCTAGCTACCACACCAGCACTGAGGAGTTGCAGAAGAGATTACATGGCCTGCAATGCTGAAAGTGGTTGTGTGGCCCCTTATAGGAAAACTTCGGAGGCTCTAGTTGTATTTTGTGGTAATCTCAGCAATGCAAGTTTGTGCCTTTAGATGTATAAGTATAAAGCGGCAAAATAGGAAAAATAAAATGAAGAAAGTGTTATTCCAAAGATGCTGATGAGTAAGTTTTAAACAGCTATAATGCACTAGTCACAATCACTCACTCTGCATTTTCCTTTCCACACAATTTAGAGTTCATTGGTTTGAAAGCTTCCTTAAAGGCTTGCAGCACTTAATACATGCATGCATTAAACCTTTCAAGTTTACTTAGCCTAAGTGTAGGGAAAAAGATCTTGGAGGCAATTTATTATGTAATATTTGTGATGGATTAACTCACTTTTAGATGTGTCACAGAGCTAAAAAAAAAAAAAAAATGACTATTCTGACTGGTGTTTTTCTACAGCGCAGTGGAAAAGATGCTTCTTCTGTATTACCACGTGGCCTGTCCTGAGCCACACCCAGAGGCCCAAACCCATTACTAGAAGCCTAGTTTTATAGAATCAAAATTACGTACAATTACATTATATATATTATATACAATTACAAATACAAAGACATAAGGCTTTAGAAGGAGTGTAACAAGTGAGACCCTCTGGAAATTTAATCTTCATGAATATCAGGAAATCATCTACTGTCCCAAGAAGAAGAGAGATGAAGAGTAGGAGCTTCATGGAGAGAAGTTGTCTGAATCTCCATATTCTTACAATGCAAAAGTGTCCATGTGATAGAATCAATTGTAAAGCAGTGCTCGAATTACAATATCATAGCAGTTACCTTCTTGATGCTGGGACAAAATACCTGACGAAGGTCAGATTAGGGAAAGATTTCCTCTTACTCATCCAGGTTAGTCAGGTATTACACAGGGTTCTCTAGAGGAACAGAACTGATGGTATGAATTGTATTAAAAGGGGGATTTATTGGATTAGTTTACAGTTGTCCAGCAATAGCAGTCTGCAGGCTTGAGAGTCAAGGAGCCCTTAGCTGCTCAGTCCATGTGGCTGGATGCCTCGGGAGTTCCAGTCCAGCACTGAAGGCTTCTTGGAGAGCTGCTGGTCTTCAGAAAGCCTAGGAAACTTGGTTCTAATGCAAGTGAAGGACAGCCAAACAGGACAGTTACACGAACAAGTGAAGGCACTCACCAGCAAGCTGCATAGGCAGCCAGGTGAAAGGAAGGGGCTTTCCTCCCAGAAATTCCTTACTAAAGCCCACCACTGGAAGGGCTGCCCACTGTGGGAGAAGGGATCACTCTGGAGAAAAGACTTCCTCCTTCAGTCAGTCCTTCTTGGAAGCAACTAATAAGCACCCAAGAGAAATATCAAGTTGACAACAGAACTTAAGCATCGTATCATGGCAGGGAAAATATGGTGGCTAGAATTTGAAGCAGCTGTTCACATTCTGTCCACAGTGAGGAAGCAGAGAGCCATGAACACTGGTGCTTCACCAGCTCTCTCCTGTTTAGATAGTCCAGGACCTCAGGCCATGGAATAATGCCACCCACAGTTAAGGTGGGTCTTCCCACCTTAATTTAGCTAATCAACATAACCCCTCAGGGACTCACACAGAAGATAATTTCATCTATATCATCCTTCAAAGATGGACTTGACGATAAGTATAAACCATCACACAGATCACTTTGAGTTAAGAAAGTCTCTTTCATATAACTTTAATATCTCTAGTAAGTGGAGTCCTGCTAGACATTCCTCCTTTCTTCAGAAAAAAACATCCAGCTGAAGAGCAAACTAAAGTCCCCAAAGAGCCGGTGGCTGCCGCGAAGTCCTTCTCAGTTTCACCTGTCAGTTTCTACTCCTGCTTGCTTGATTTCAGTTCTTTTTGAGGTTTAAACTCAGAACTATGAACGAAAGCACTTGCAGCCCCCTTCCAGGCTCACCGTGTGTCCCAAACTTCAGAGGAGCATCAGAGACTCACTGAACTGCTTCGAATAAGTGCTCACAATTCTCACAAGTACTCTCTGCCTTTTTTACTTCACTTGTTCCCATTTTTCCCCCTCGTTTTCTTCAACTTTGATTTCAAATGTCTTCCAAACATGAAATTTGTTTGTAGGAAGTTGTTCCCTAGACTCTCTGGACTGGGGTCAGGATAAAACAGAAAAGCAGTGGAACAGATGGTAGGGATGTTAAGAGTTAGTCGGGAGACTGGGTTGAAGCCACATCTGAAAAAGGAGAGAGTTGGAAAGTCTAAAATAAAAGGCTCAGCTGGATTCTCTTGACAGAAGTGGCCACTGCTGGTGCCAGCGAAGAAGATGAAGGGTTCTGTTGCATACTCCTTTGACTAGAATGGAAGCTTTTGTATGTCAAAGGGAAGCATAGAATAAATGGAATAAAAGATGTAACAGAGACTGAAAACATGATAAGTTTGGTGTGAGGGCAAATATCTCTATATACAGTTATGTGTATACAGCCACAATGGTATCATCGTTAGCCTTCTCCCTGTCCTCCCCCCATGGGTAATGCAGGACTTGCCTTATGGGGGTAGCCATCAGTTATGTGGGAGAGGCAATGACTCTATGTATAATTACCCAACTCATGGCTCTAACAATCTTTCCACCTCCTCTTCCACGAATTTTCCTGAGCCATGTTGGGTTCATCTTAGGTCTATTTCAGTGACGATATTTGGTGAGTCTCTGTGTCTCTGGATATCTAATTTGGTAAGGGTTGAGAGTTCTTTATGTCTTTCTCCTTCACCCTTGTGCTGGTACTAGGTTCACAGATAAAGCAGCACTCTTGCTCATTTCCCCTATAGCTCTACAGCTTCAGCCAGTGCCCGGGTGAGGTGTGATGGGCTGATTCAGGTTCTGAGTCCATCTGAAAAAGAGAAACTGATTCTCCAATGGAGAGTGAGGTCAGTTAAAGTTACATGGATAATCATTATTATTTTAGAGAGAATTTAATAGGTGTAGGCCCTCTTGTATCCCACTATTGGTGGGAGCTTGGAGAGCTGGCTCATTTTTGGATATAGTTCTGACCTGTTTCCTTTTTCCAGGTATGGGTTCCATTGCACTGAGCAGATCCTTTAACCAAATCTAGAGCAGTTGGTAACCCTCCATGGCTGTGTGCCACTACTGCACTTGTGTCAGCATCACATCAGGTTGTTTGCTGCTGAGTACCTTAGACCACAAGTTGCTTAGACAAATGTTGGTTGTTTTCCTCCAGTCACATATGTAGCACCTTTTGGCACTAGAAAAACTAACTGTCTGAGGACTGGCTCTCTTCCAGATTCCAGCCAGGTCTCTCCATGTTCCGTCCAAACAGCATATGGTGTCTTCAGCATTAGGGTCTTACCAATAACCTTTGGTGGGTCATCAAGTACTCTGACAGAAATCTGTCTTCTTTTGGGAAACCTTGCACATCTCACTGATCAATAGCTCATTGTGGATGTTAACCATGTGCTGGTATTGGAAGTTACAGGTCAGTGCCAAGGGGCAAGAAGGAAGAAAAAGTATAGGTAATATGAAAGAGAAAGAGAGAAGAGGGAGTGATAGAGAGATAGGAGAAGATTGAAGTTAGTCTTCATCATACCCTCTCCAGGCCCCTGTGATTCAGATGTTCTCTCCAAGCACCTGATGCAGGTTTGACCTTTTAGTATGTCTTTCAGGATATAGGATTTTATGGTACCATTTCCATTGGGGTCATTTTTTGTCTCGCCCACCCTTTCCCTGCCCTCCCACCCCACCATCCCTATTGTCCAGTCCTCAAGATGTTTATTAGATGTGTCAGCATCTCGGGAAAATATAAATTAGGAGCCACAGATGAGTGAGACCATGCAGAGTTTATCTTTCTGTGATTGGGTGAGTTTTCTAAGAATGATCTGTTCCAAGTTTGACAAATTTTCTTCAAATTTCTTTCTGTTATTTTTCCTTACTGCTCTGTAGAATTCCATTGTGTAGATATACCACATCTTAGTTATCCATTCATCTAATGATAGACTTCTGGGTTGATTCCAGCTCTTATGTATTATGAACTGAGCAGCTATGAACATGGTTGAGCAAATATCTTTGAACTTAGACTTGGAGCTTTTTGGGTAAATGCCCTGTAAGAGAATAACTGGGTCTGTTGGTAACTCTATAGTCATCCTTTTTAGGAGTCTCCATATTGCTTTCCATAGTGGTTGTGCCAGCTTACATTCCCATCAACAGTGAATGAGGGTCCCTATTTCTCCACCCCCTCACCAGCATTTGTTGTCAATAGATTCTTTTTTTTTTTTTTTTTTTTTTTTTTTTTTTTTTTTTTAATGGTCCAGGCTGACCTGGAATTAACTATGTATTCTCAGGGTAGCCTCGAACTCACAGCGATCCTCCTACCTCTGCCTCCCGAGTGCTGGGATTAAAGGCGTGTGCCACCACACCCAGCTTGTCAATAGATTTTTTAATGTTTGCTATCCTTATTGGGATAAGGTGGAATCTCATAGACATTTTAATTTGCATTTCCCTGATGCTTAGGGATGTTGAACATTTTCTTACGTAAAAAATATTCAAAGTTTTTTTTTTTTTTTTTAAGCATGTATCATTGGTCATGTTACAGAGATAGGCATTATCAATAAGAAAGGAGATGGAGCAATTGGAAGACGCCATACCAGTCCAGGTATTCCTGAGTATTAGGTGCCATCTGCTTCAGAACATTGCCTTTCTTTAAGATCTGGATCTGGATTTGTGTACACTTTTCAAGGTTTCCCACATGCTTCCTTAGCCCAGTCCAAACACACTACCTAAGGTTGCTCTGGAGACCTGCTCAGTCTCTTTGGCCTTGGACCTATGTACAGAATATTTTCCTAGTGCAGTCCCCACACAGATTTTCATGACCCTCTTTGGCCTGTTTCGCTGTCTGTTAGCTGAGTCACTCCACACCATGTGCTCACCTGGTGGGCTTCTGTTGAGCTCATCACTAGCAGTCAAAATCAGAAGAGCTGAAGTGGGTAGAGAGAGAGACAGTAAAGTACTTACTTATTCCCTTCGATGTGTCCTGTCAGGCTCTCCCTCTAACTTTACCTCATGCTAGGAGGCCTGTTTTTCTGTTCCAATTCTCTCTGGGTTCTGAGAATGATGCTACTTCCTCCCTTGACCTCCTCAGAGCCAAGTAAGCTAATGGTTTTCTAAACCACTAGTTTCTGGACATCTCCTTCAATATCCAAGTATGCTAATTAATTAGCCCCTTCATCCTTGACCATCATTCTCTTGAGTAGATCCTTCCTCAAGTTATCCTCATTCAAAACAACTGACTTAAATTCTTCCATTGGAGACACTTCAAATATGCTCTATGTCTAAGCCTGGCATGGTGTCTTACACATATAATCCCCGCACTCAGGAGGTTTAGACAGGATCACAGAGAGTTTGAGAATGGCCTGAGCTAGAGTATGCACCAGGTCAGTGTGGGCTAATGTGAGACCCTGGGGCCTCAAGACAAAACTAAACATGCTATACTCTCTATCTAAAGAGTGAGAACAATTTGTAGTTCAGTGATAGTAATTTTGCACATAAATAAATGTATCAGTAATGCAGTGATTCTGTAAAGTAATCCACTAGTGTTTATCAGAAATGATTCATTTCTTTATGCAAGCCAAGATTTTTAAGGAGAAATAAAAAAGTGCATCCAGGTACTAAGGGGTCATGTAGAAGGAAGCAGGGCATCTTTGTAAGCAGCTAAGCCAACAGTGACCATCACTGTCATAAGGTTTTCCAGAAACTTCTCACTGGTTTGGAAATTTTATATTGTAGGAATTAGGGGCATATTTTATACTCAATGGCACAACAACATGTCACCTGCTTAATTATGCATAATACATTAACAATCCTCTTTTCTGTGAATGTCACAACAACTCAGATTTATCAGGTTAAGTGTATTGCTCACCTTTCAACTTAGGGAAGTTACATTAAACTTCATAAATGTGAAAATAATTGAAATACAAACATTAGAAATTTTATTTTAATATCTGGCTAATTTGAAATTTTATGTTTCATAGGAAGGAGGACTTTGATAGCCACAGTCTTACGACTTTTATTCACATTAGGAAATAAAACTACCAAAGCAGTAAAAAAATGATGTATGCATGTTATAATAGTTTATAATTTTAGAGGATGAGTCTAATATAACAAAAGATTAAAACTATAGCTAAGTACTTTTATAATCTCAATTTCCTGAACACATTAATATAGATCAGTTATAAATATTAAACTACATTGCAACTTTCATAACTGTAGCTAGTATACAGTCTGGTGTAGCAAGAAGATGATATTTTAGGATGCAGATTCAAAAGAGGAGGCATTATTGTGAACTTGACAGAGCTCCCTCTTTCTTCATCAGCCTCCTCCTCGTCTAATGTAAATACCACTTGCATGTCTGCCAGCGCTTTTATGTGCATTGCAGATATTAGGAGGGAGGGAAGACAGAGAAAAATAGGGTAACATGCAAGGTCAACAGTGCAGTGCCAAGCAAAAGAAGAAATGTGTGGGTCCTCTGGAGAATGTGTCATACCTCAGCTGTGGCTACTGTTCAAATCCTTATGGGTGCCAAAAAAAAAAAAAAAAAAAACGCCGTTAGATGTGACAGCCCTCCACACAACATTTGCTGGAGTGTGTTCCCATAGAGATGCAGGCTTTGCTCAATGATGTACCCCTCTTGCTGGGAAGATTACAATTATGTTGTCAAGACCATCAACAAATCTTGTCCGCAGGGGGACATCTAGAAAAATTAGAATAAAGCAGAGCAAACAGCAAAATGACATATAAAAGGTTATTATGGCTCAAACCCATCTCTTTCCTGGTTTTAGACTGAGTATGAATATTGCTCTCACATACAGAATAAACACTCCAACTGCAAGTTTTGGACTGAATTCTGTTATATGTGCCGTAGAACTTCTAGGATCCTATGTCCTATGTTCGACCGTAAGCCACATAACATACCCATATTGTTAAGAAAAAAAAAAAAAAAAAAACTTGGAGGGCTTCTTACAAATCAGATGCCATCATTTTTATAAAACTAGATTACACAATACAAGTTGTCCATTTCTACGCATCAGTGATGAGCTTAAGAAAGCCTTTGTGTTAGCACTTTGAAACCTGACGTCTTTATTTTCCTCCTGGTGACTAAAAGTTCCTCCCCCATAACTTTGTCAACTTCTTCTGACTTGAAATGTTAGTGTTCCCCAAGACTCAGTTCCAGATCATGAAAAGTGTTCTTTTTCTTATCCTAACTGCTCTCCCTAGGTGGGATACACTTCATACACTCATAAGAGATACGTTGTGTCTATGCCATGTGTGTGTGAGAGAGAGAGAGAGATAACAAGCCTCGGAGGTCAGTTTTCCTTCACTCTCATGCCTGCTCCATTCTTTGTACTGCACAGGAGTCCTCATTTTGATCTTGTCCCTTACCTGAATCACCCTCATCCATTACCCATTCTCTGCAAGATTTCCCCATGCATCTCTCTCCCTGATCCTACCCACCCTTTGACATTCTCTTTCACCTTACATTTCAGTAGTTTAGAAAATGTTTCTTAAAGCCCAGACAGTGTTTTATTCTGCTTTTATCTATTTGCACAAGAGCTTAACGTTCCCTTTTGTTGCACTTACCAAAGCCATAACAAATCATGTTCTTCATATCCCTCTTAATAAAAAATGCAATGTGCCTTCAGAAAGGCCTCCTTTGTGCTCTTTAGTGTATGTCTTTGTATTTAACAATCTTTGACACAAAATATTCACATAATAAATATTTATTGATCACAACATTAAACTGTTCTTGACATAGGTATTAAAGTTATATGATATCTTTTCACATAGCTTTGAAAAATCCAAAAGCTTTCCTCGCTAATCAAATTTAGGAATTCTCCAATAATAAATAAGTGAGCTGATAGTTATAGACCATGCCTAGTAAGCCACTTAATTATCCACTTTGACCATCACATGTTACATTATTATGGAAAGCTAAAATTAAATCATCCTAAATATTACATTACCATAAAATTAGCAGACCTTCCAAGTAGCCTTCCAGTAGTCAACAACTAGGAGGCACTAGTAATTAGTAATTTCTGCTAAATTAGTAATTACTTTTAAAATAATGTTTGTCATAATAAAGGGGAGAATATTTTGAACATGAATAGTAGCCATTGTTGTTATCATGCAGCTTTAAGGTAATTCCAAATATTTTTCTTTTTAACATAAAATGAACTCAGCATCACTGCAGTTTTAAATCATTATCTTAAGTGTAAAATGATGTGCCAAATCCATCCATGGTCAGGCTAATCAAGTGCCTCCAATTATCCTCATAATAAGGGGAATAAAAGTAAATTCATGCTTGCAAGTTGTTATTTGCTAATGAGCATTTAGGGTCGTCTTAGAAAAAAATAACTTGGCATCTTGAGAGTATCTGTTGATCTGAACACTGTCATCTCTTTTTTGCTCTAGCCTAAAGTCCTGGAACATTCGCATGCTCACTTGGCCAAAGACAGATGGTTGCCTCACATTCTCCCTAGGTTTTATACTTATTCTCTCAATACCAACCATCCAAGGAGTTTGGTCCACCATCTGTGGTTCTGTGGACTCTCTGTAACTGTCTGAGTTTTATTCAATTGATGGAGACACTTTTTATACAAATGATGAGGGACTTACAACTATCCATTCTGGCATGATTTATTTGGGGACGTAAGCATGTAAGCTCATCATTTACACTAGTCAGAGTATGCTGAGCCAGGCTGCAGTAACATATAGTACCCTATATTTAGTGGCTTCATACACATAAGTATTTTATATCTCATTTACCCTGAATGTCCAGTGTAAAGTTCACCTCTTTGGAGCCATTGAACCTCAGGCTCATGGCAACCCCATCTTAGCACTTGCTCCTCTACTCACTATACCAGAAAAAAAATTACATCCAAACAGCTAAGATTAAATCCTTCTACAAGGAACTGAAACACCTCATTTTTGCTTCATTTTGTAAGTCATAGTAGGTCAGTGGTCATACCCAAACTTCCATGATGTTAGGCTTTTGAGAAGATAGTGAGGATGAGGATTTTAGCCCTGTGCTTGTATAGAATATTGAACACCCCTGAAAAAAGAAAAGAAAAAAAAAACAGCAGGAAAATGTGTTTCATTATGAAACTTATATGCATATATACATACATATATAATTTATGTGTAATGTACTGTGGTCATATTCCCCTACTGTTACCCTTTCTTCTTCCTCTCTGTTCTCTCTCTCTCTCCTGTTTAATCCCATTTTTCCCCAGATACTCCACCTTATTCTTTAAAGTCTTTTCATTTCTTTGGTGAACTAATGACTTTAATTAGAATTAGTTACAAGAGTGTGGGAAAGAGTTTACTTAAAGAGCATGGGTATATACCAGAGACTATTTCTACTGAAGAAATTGTCTCTCCCCAGCAAAACCAAAAAATAAATAAATTAAATAAATAAATAAAAAATAAAGAGCATGGGTATATACCAGAGTATGAAGAAATTGCCTATAAAACACCATCCCCATGCCCATTGTTATATACCAATTTCCATATAAGTAAAACATTTCTATTTTGGAGAAAGGCCCCATCCAACTCAGGAACTGAAAGCAACATACAAAGCTCAGGAAATATACCCAAGAAACTCAGGAAGCTCCTAACCCTTACAAAATTCACAGGGCCTCTCCCCAGGGTCATAAAAACAGTAATAATGGTTAAGTGGAAGAAAGACCCAACCAGCCAAGGTGCTACAAGTCCTGCAGAGAGCTATAGAGATTTGGCTTTCTTGAGTCAGCATTCATGATGCAGCTGCCTATGAAACATCCACATGTGTACATGTAACCTCTCACCTATACTGCTGCCGGTACCCCAGTAAATTCACTGACTGGCTCACTATGCCAGATTCAGTCGAATCATTTCTTTGGACGGGCATTGGTTCCCTATCTGACATAAATTGATGTACCTTCATGTCCCCCACCCCCAGGTAAAGGTGATGGAACATCCCTCCATGACTGAATGTTGAGGAGCCCAACCTTGTGTGTACCATCACAGCTGCTGATGGTACAAGATGGCAATAGCAAAGTCATGCCCAGATTGTGGCAGTCTACCACACTCCACCCTTCCTTATGTTCTTTCCACCACATCTTCCATGATGCTTCAGAGATCTTTCAGGAAGAAATATGTATTTCCTATTTAGTGTTAAGCATTCAAAATTCATTTAATTTCAGCCCTTTGACCAGTTATGGGTCTGTGCAGTAACTTCCATCCATAGAAAAACAAAAACTTCAGTTCAAAAAGTTGACTTGCAGAACTGATCTGCTTATGGTCCTTGAGTGGTTGGATTCAGGTGTTCCCCATATACTTACATGTTTTGAATGTTAGGTCCCAAGCTGATGGCAATTTGGGAATTCAAGCCCCTTGGATGCCATTGTATTGTTGGGTGCTTTAA
Source organism: Orientallactaga sibirica (assembly GCA_036365145.1). Lineage (NCBI taxonomy): Eukaryota > Metazoa > Chordata > Mammalia > Rodentia > Dipodidae > Orientallactaga > Orientallactaga sibirica. The sequence continues at coordinate 29,790,784 of JAEOAD010000024.1, forward strand.
CCAGCTTCCTCTTGCCAGTATTGGGCACACCCTTCTGTTGCTGTTGCCCATCTGATGTTGGCCAGGAGATAATGTCTACCCTCTGCTCATGCCTTCATTTTCCCTTTTCCCCTGCCATCCTGGAGCTTCACCGTGAGTCTATAAACCAAAATAACCTTTTTTTTTTTTTTTTTTTTTTTTTAACCACAACAGTCCTAAACATAGTTATTGAAAAGGCCAGTTGACAGGTTCATCAGGTCCATTTAGCAAAAACATCTGGAGTAGTTTCCTTGTTAGAACCCATGACCTCCTCTGACACAGGGTGTTGACCAGGTTTACAGTACCAAACGTGCTTTCCCTCCTGTGGAGCAGGGTTCAAATCCAGTCAGAGAGCAGCTGGTTATCCCCATGAAAAGACATGCCACTATTACACCACTAGGAACATTTTGCCTGGAAGGTGAGTAGAGGAACACACGAGTATGCAGCTTAGTAAGACTGTTGATGAGAATTCGCTCCACCAGCAGTTTATATAGCAGACAGTATGGTGAATTCTAGCCAGCAGGCTAAAATCTTCCAGTTCAATCCCAGCTTGATTCCTCCATGTCTTGCCACCAAAGCACACAATGTCTTCATCAGTAGGGTCTCATCATCTAGTTCTGGTAGGCAACCAATAGCAAAAACAACAGCCTGGATTGTTTTGAGGGTGTCTCAGGGGACCTATATGAGCAACAACTCACATAGAGATAACTCACACTTGGCCCTGTGATTTTCATTTAAAAACACATGGCTTCTGGGGGCAGGAGATGCAATATATTACCACTTAAAAATCATCAGGTGCTTGGAGAGAAAACCTGAATCACTGGGGCTGGGAGAGGGTAGGATGAAGACTAACTTCAATCTTCTCCTGTTTCTCTATCACTCCCTCTTCTCTCTTTTCTCTCTTTCTCTTTCATATTGCCTATATTTTTCTTCCTTCTTTCCCCTTGGTACTGACCTGTAACTCCCAATACCAGCATGTGGTTAATTTCCACAAGGAGCTGTTGATCAGTGAGACCTACAAGGTTTCCCAGAAGAAGACAGATTTCTGTCAGAGCACTTGTTGACTCACCAAAGGTTATTGGTAAGACCCTACTGTTGAAGACACCATATGCTGTTTGGACAGAACATGGAGAGACCTGGAAGGAATCTGGAAGAGAGTCAGTCCCCAGACAGTTAGCTTGCCTAGTGCCAGAAGGTGCTAAATAAGTGACTGGGGGAAAACAACCAACCTCTGTCTAAGCAACTCCTGGTCTAAGTTACTCAGCAGCAAACAACCTGATGTGATGCTGACACAAGTGCAGTAGTGGCACACAGCCACGGAGGGTTACCAACTGCTCTAGATTTAGCTAATGGATCTGCTCAGTGAAATGTAACCCATACCTGGAAATGGGAAACAGGTCAGAACTATATCCAAAAATTTGCCCGCTCTCCAAAATCAAGCTCCCACCAATAGTGGGATACAAGAGGGCCAACACCTATTAATTCTCTCTAAAATAATAATGGTTATCCATGTATCTTGCACTGACCTCACTCTCCCTTGGAGAATCTGCTTTTCTCTTTCAGATGGACGCAGATCCTGAGGAGAGAATCAGCCCATCTCACCACATCAGGGTACCAGATAAAGCCATTGAGTTATAGGAGAAATGAGCAAGAGTGCTGCTTTCTCGGTGAACCTGGTACCAGCACAAAGGCAAAGGAGATAGACACAAAGAACTCTCAACCCCTACCAAATCAGATATCCAGAGACACAGAGACTCACAAAATCTTGTCACTAAAATAGACCTAAAATGAACCCAACATGTCTCAGGGAAATTCTTGGAAGAGGGGGCAGAAAGATTGTAGAGACATGAGTTGGGTCATTATACACAGAGTCATTCCCTCTCCTGCATAACTGATGGTTACCTACATAAGGCAAATCCCACACAACCCATGGGGGGAGGACAGGGAGAAAGCTAATGATGGTACCATCATGGCTGTATATATACCATATATATATAACTAATAAAAACATATTTAAAAATTCATCAGAAATGATTTATCAATCTCCATTTGTACTTCCATAACATAATGGTTCAGTATCAGCTGTTTACATGGGTGCTGGGGAATCTAAATTAGACAGTCTCAGGCCCTCCCTCTTGAAATGGAAAGCACTCTTTGTCTGCTCACCATCTCCCAAAAACACTCCATCTTTATTTTTTTAAAAATAAAAGTTTCTTCAAGATTCTTACACTGGATGTGAACATTTTAATTATCATTAAGAGCTTCTTATCTGTGATGGGAAATTATCAATAATGATACATGATAGAAAGTAGAATATTGGGAAGGAGATGGGGAGCAGAAGATTAATGGGTCCAGGGGTTCATTTACATGAGAGGAATAACTTCTATTCCATAGCACAGGATAGTTGACAGCAAAGAATTGAATATTTCAAAATACCAAAGACAAAGGAATTTGAATGTCTGTAACACAAAGGATATCTGTCAGAAATTACACCAATATCAATTATCTGTACACTGAAACGCCACATTGTAACACACACACACACACACACACACACACACACACACACACATATATATATGGAGAGAGAGAGAAGGAGAGAGAGATCAATTAATATTTTTAATAGAAAATACAAACACCAGATAATTCTTAATGTAGCATTGTAATTCGATCATTTGTTAAGTCAAAATTAATTACGTGGAATTGTTAAATCCATTTACAACACAAATTCTATGTATGTAATCTATCATTGTTTAGAATTTAGCAATCTTAGTGATGTAACATACAAACTTTATTAATCCAAAGTGCACAAATGGTAGCATCATTACCTTACAGCTGTAAAATTAAATTAAATGTTGCTTTCTGATTAGTCACTTTAGTCACTTTAGTTTAATAGAAGTTCCATGTACATCTGCCTTCCAAGTAGGCTTGCAACGTTAAATGGGCCATGAGTCATAATTGCATATGACTTGAAGGACTTGGTGGCTCAGCAGAGATGTTTTTTCCCAGAGGAAGTTCAGGGGCTGCCTCAGATTATGCGTACTGCTGGGGACCTCTGATTATCTTCTTCCAGGCACAGCCAAGTCCAACATTTAGTTGCTGCCAAACTCCTTTTTCAGCACCTTGAGCAACTGGTCCTCTTGTGCATCCAGCTACATGCTTAAGAGCGCTAGCTTATTCCCTAAGCACCCACATCAGTAAGAATGAAGGTTCTAGATTGCCATTGTTTCCCCCACTTCATATAATCTTTCTTTCCCAGATGTCTTTTGTGCCAACTGCAGACCTAATCCTACAAGCAAAAGTTCTTCCGATGGAGTCTTCAGAAAAGCCCCACCACTGCATGGTGCCAACCCCGATGATAAACTCCTTAGATTGTATTCTTCATTGTGTCTCTGTTGCTTTAACATATGAATGTCTACACTAAAACATATTGTTCATGTGTGCCAGAGGACTCAGTGATTTTTGTACTGTCCCCGACAAAAAACATTGTCTTGTGATTTGGGGATAAGAAGCACTTTTAAATGCATGAAAATCCAATTTTCTAAGAAAAAATAGAACATATGAAGTAAGTTATATCGGACTCTTAAAGTTAATTTTTGAAGAATAAGTTTGCAAATATTGATGTGTAGTTATCATTTGTTTTTTCTTGTTTGTTTGTTTTTTGTTTTTGTTTGGGGGGGGGGGGTGAGGAAGGGTTTCACTCTAGTTCAGGCTGACCTGCTGAAATTCATTATGTAGTATCAGACTGGCCTCACACTCAGGGCAGTCCTCCTATCTCTGCCTCCTGAGTGCTAGGATTAAAGGTGTGTGCTATCACACCTGGCACATTTGTTCTTAATATAGTATTTTGTTATGCAGCCATCTCATTTCTATGAATGAGATTCACACTCTGGAAACTATATCACAGAATTTATAAATATTTAAATGAGTTACTGACATATTAATCTTGAATTGCTGATAATTCCTTCTTTGTTATCTATATTAAAGTAATAGCTGCATCTTGTTTTGTTTGCAAATACTTGCTACTAGTAACTGATGCCTTTTACCCCAACTGTGGCAATACAATTCTGTTTAATACCTTTATCTTTCTAACTGTGGAATTTTCTGATCTGACTCCTTCAGGAAATCAAAACCCTCTCACAATAAATGCTCAAGTTAAATGTAAAATATAACAGATGCCGGTATTTAAATGTTGATATTCTCTTGGTGTTGCAGTCAGGTTTGCATTGCTGGTAGAAATCACCCAACCAAGAGCACCTTTTGGGGAAAAAAAAAAAAAAGGTTTATTTTGGCTTATAGACTCGAGGGGAAGCTCCATGACAGCAGGGAAAACAATGGATAAGCAGAGGGTGGACATCACCCCCTGGCCAACATAAGGTGGACAATAGCAACAGGATAGTGTGCCAAAAGACTTTCGAGGGGGAGCTGGCTATAACACTCAGAAGCCTGTCCCCAACAATACACAGACTCTTGGAGTTAAATTTCCAATTGCCATCAGCTGGGGAGACGAGCATTCAGAATAAGTTTATGGGGACCCCTGAATCAAACCACCACACAGTAACAGAAGTCAACTTCAGTTGAATACATAAATGTGAAGAATTTTTGTAGTTTTTAATATTTTGCAAACACATTGGTCAATGTTTTATTTTCTAAAATCTAAGTTACAGTGTGGGTTACATAGGTCTTCTCATTCATAGCCTATGTGGATAACTTTGATCCAAAGAGGAAGCTTCCTTGGTGTATGTTTTTGATATCATTGTACTTGAACTTCTGTTTATTATTGATATTTTTATGTGCAAAGTTTTACATCTTTTTGGTGAGTATGTATGAATATATATTGTTATGAAACTTCCTACATTCATATTTAGAATTGATTTTTGTGCTATAAATTGTCACAGTAATTTGAGTGATTAAGTAATGATAGGGTCCAGGGTTTTGATCATGTGTACACATGGGTATTGATAGTGTATTACTTAGGGACTTGAAAGGAGAGTTGCAAAATATACAAGAATGCCTGCATAATTCTTCTTTTAACATCTTCATTATGCCGAAGAAAAGAAAAGGATTTGGGAAGAACAACAACATTACAATTCTGTCCTTCAAGATGCTTAAGAAATTCTGTTAATATAAGGCTTCTAGATGGTAATTAGCATTCTTCATATTTCCAAGAACATTGCTGCTTTGTAAGAATCTAAAATTTTAAGAACAATCAGGATATAATAAGCAATAGAGACGTTTTGTATGGACAGAAAATGTTATATTTTGACTTCTAATTTTAAAAATAAGTCATTTATGTACTTGTAGTACCATCCGTCCTTCTTTCCCTCTGGGTATCATATGCTACTGGTTGCCAATGACATGGCCATCCACCTGCACTGCACAAAATGTTCCAATTCTGAGCAGACAGCAATAAGTTTCAGACCCAAGAGAGAAACACAGCTTGATCTAAACTTCAAATTGCCGTTTTCCATTTATCTAGGGGTTATCCAAAGTTGTTATTCCTCTCACTCATCAGCTGCTTATTAAATACCTGCTTTGTATCAAAATAAGTGTATTTAGCTGTATAAAATGTCATTAAAAGTCCTGCTCCTTGTGAAGCATGTCACGAAAAGAAAGGATGAAAAGTTGCTGAATTAGATTGGAGATTGCTGATCCAAGGCTTAATGCAAATGAGAGAGGAGTAAGAAATGCATCTGAGCAATAGAAATTCAGGAAGGGAAAATTTCAGGAAAAGACAAAGAGACAAAAGCATCCACTGCACATGTTAGAAAATGTAAAGAAGTATGGAGACACCTGGATGGGTGTGAGGACAAGTAGGTTCCTAGTTTAAGATGACAGATTTAGATTTAGAGATGACAGATGCCAGGTAGTGAAGATATCTTGGCTCAGTTTCTCTGGGCAAGATGGATATTGCATTTGTTACTTTTATTTTGACCTGATAAAATACCTGTCAAAAACACTTCTGGGAAGAAAAGCTTCACTTGGCTCACAGTTTCAGAAATTTCAGTTCATCACGGTAGGAAAAAAAAATGTCAGGAAAAAGAGAAAGGGGAACAGAAAGAGAGAGAAAGTACAAAGGCCGTAGATATTTAAGTCTAACTTTTAGACAAAACTTTCTGATTACATGTGTAAAAATGGGAGCTATCAATGGATGGGTGGGTGATATGAAAATCTATAAGATTGGATATAGTCCCCTGGTGAATGCATATCATAACTGTGGGAAAGTAGCACAGGACTGAGTCTTTCAATATTAATACATTAGAAATAATGCTAATCGAGCAAAAGAAATTAGAGAAACAATGATGCCCTGCTAACTCCTTCAGCAGAGGGTGAGAAATTTGAGAAGCAGCTAATAGGAAAAAGGCAAACTGTCGATGAAGGCACGGGAAGACTATGTGAAGGAAATGGTCACCAGTGTCCCCAAAGGCCCTGAGAATTGTCATGCTTCTTGCGAAGTAGCATTGAATTGTGGTAATCAATGCTAAGTGGCAATCCTCCCTGCTTCCCAAGGGTGCACTGGGTGGAGAAATTTGGACAGAGCTCAATTTGAAAGGATTTAGAATCAAGGAGAAAGATTGGATGCATAGACAATTTCATAAAGCTTCACTCTATAATCATGCAGAGATTTCTTTTATTTTTTTATAAAAAGGTTGCACATATAGACCCTGTCTCCCCTAGTTCTACTGATGTCTTCTTTGGTGGGGTTACTGGTATTCATTGTGGGGACCAAGCAACCTTAGTCGGTCTCTGCAGGGATGGGGGAAACATGGTCTCAGGCTCTTCCAGCCCACCTTGAGGCTCTTCAGATCTTCTGCCCCTCTTCCATGCTGCTCCCTAAGCCTTGGCTGGCAAGGTAGAGAAAATTTTAATACATTCATTGCAGAAGAAGTAGTCAAGACAGTTGTATTTATATTGCTGTTGTTTTTTAAGATGGTTAGAATAATGGCATATTTGCATGGCAAGGGAAATGGTCCAAAGAACAGGCATAATTGAAAGTGTCATGCTGGGAGATGGCTTAGCTATTGAAGTTGCTAACTTACAAAGCCTGATGGCCTAGGTTCAATTACCCAATACCCACATGAAGGCAACAATGGAGATGCATCTGGAGTTGATTTTCAGTGGCAGGAGACCCTGGTGCACCCATGCTTTCTATATCTGTCTCTATATTTGTCTCAGGTAAATAAAATATTTTACAAGAAGTTGTAATTAGGGGCTGGAGAAATGGCTTAGTGGTTAAGGTGTTTGCCTACAAAGCCAAAGGATCCTGGTTTGATTCTTCAGGACCCACGTAAGCCAGTTTCACAAGGGGCACATGCATATGGAGTTCGTTTGCAGTGGCTAGAGGCCCTGGCATGCCCATTCTGTCTCTGTCTGACTCTCTTCTGTTTCTCTCTCTCTCTCTCTCTCTCTCTCTCTCTCTCTCTGCTTGCAAATAAATAAATAAAAATTAAAAATATTAAAAGAAGTTGTAATTAATATAATGAAGTATTTCTAGAGCAATGCCCTTGGATATCCTAATGGGAAATATGAATGTTGACTTCAGATGACAAAATAGTCAATCCATCTGTAATAACTGGCATGTGACTATATGTGTTTCAATGAGAGTTAATGGAAAGATACATCCAATATCAACTATGAAGATTGCTCATATGAAATAAAAGTGAGACAAACATTCCTCTTTAAAAATTATAAAGAATATCAATTTCATATGGAATTATAAGGAGTGATTTAAATATTCATTTGTTGCAACAACAAAAACACTGATTTTCCAAATGAGTCTGTGGTGGTTTGAATGTATGTCCCCAGTAGATTCAGGTGTTTTATTAAACACTGTAACGGCTTCCAGCTGCCGGGCTGGAGGTGGTGTCACTGGGGGTAGATCTTGTGGTCCAGCCAGAGGAGTGTTTGGGGGCGGATCAGAATTCCAGCCCAGAGGTATGCAAAGCAGTCTGAGCTCTGGCGGGGTCCCTGATGCTTGCTGCCACGTGATGCTTGTTGATTTTGGTTTCCTGTGGGTTGTTTAGTTGCTTTTCTCTGCTTGCATGTATGAAAGAAACTTCCTCCACCACAGAAAGAACTTTCTCCTGGATCTGTAAGCTTGAGATAAACCCCTTCCTCCTCTACACTGAGCCTGGTTTGGTCGTTCATCTTAGCACTGTATAACTGACTACCACAGAGTCTATCCACACTTTGGCTCAGTGTACCGTACAGTCTCCTCCCTATACACTGACTTATTTGTTTTGATTTTGTGAAGCTTTACAGATATACCGAGTACATTCTTCAGGAGGTTTATTAACTCATAAGGTTTTTCTGCATCCTTTCCTCAAAACATTCCAAAAAAATCGAAAATATGATTTTATATTTGTAATGGTTTATTCTAGCTTACTACTTGATCAAATTGCATATCTTTTTCATTACACAGTGCTCAAATCAACTTCACATTATTAGTGTGCTGTTTGGAAGGTGGCATTAAATCTATAGAAGGAAGGTTAAAATGCAAGTAAAAGTCATTACTGATTATTGCACTTGAATAACTAAATTAACAGGCTGCAGCCATTGTAACCTAAATCATAATCCATTTGAACTGATTATAAGGAGGCACTGATAAATGAGCCATTTTAATAAGCATTTATTTATGAATTTGTTATCAGAGTTTCTTCCATGAAAATGAAATAATTAGGATACCGAATCAGGTCAAGATGACAAGCTGCAAAGCAACATCTTTTCTTTAGAAGAGAAGATGAGAGCATTTGAAAGAAAGTGAGGCAGTATTCTCTAATGCACACAAACTCCTTTTCAAATTATTCCATTGCTCAAAAACATGGTTATTTAATTTAAAAAAAGGTTTAGTTATAAACATCAGTCAAAGTTTCTTTTCTCCTATGCAACAGGCAATGAGCAGGAGCTGTATTTCTATCCAGTATTTAGGATGCTTTGTCTTGGAGTCACGGCTATGAAATTTAGAGTCTTTTTGTTATAAGCACCAAGTGAACACCATTATTTGATTACTCTTTGCTAATGAGGTGTATTAGAAGAACACCAAAGTCTAAATGGGAAAATTCCTAAGTCTATGTCAAGTCCTCTGGTATTTGAGGTCTGTAGGATCCTGAACCTCAAAGGTGTCCTACCAATGTGTTCGTGTAGATTTCCCTGTCATGCGTATGGTGGGGTCCCTGATGCTTGCTCCCCTTAGTGCTTGCTTCTTTTGGTTTTTTGTGGGTTGTTGTATCATGATGACAGCTGCTGTAGAGATACACAGATGGTTCTTGAAGCTCAGCAGGATATCTAGCTGGCCTTCATCTATTTTCTTCCTCTAGCTCAGGGTCCAGAACTCTGATCAACAGCTTTATTTCTTATCCGTGTCCTGGCCATTAGGATGAACACTTTAATTTTACTTTAAAAAAAATTTTTTTTTCTCCTTTTATAAAGGTGACAACTTTACTCAGATTTTGAAATGATTATGCACGTTAATATTTTCTGAATTACCATGAACCTTTAATAAATTGAATCAGGTCTTAAAAGCTGTTGTTTCAATTAAATTCATTTGTTGCTCCACTGTGTGTGCATAATTTGTAGGCTAATTATGACATGTTACCTATCTTGTATTTGCTATAAACTTAGCTACATGGGTATATGTTCATGAATACTGCATTTATCTACAGGGAAACAAGTATGAAGTTATATAAAAACACAAAGATGTTTGGGCTAATCAAAATTGCAACACAAAGCCAGGTGTGGTGGCACATGCCTTCAATCCCAGCACTTGGGAGGCAGAGGTAGGAGAATTGCTGTGAGTTCAAGGCCACCCTGAGACTCCATAGTGAATTCCAGGTCAGCCTGAACTAGCGTGAGACCCTACCTCGAAAAACCAAAAAAACAAAAAAACAAAAATTGCAACACAGATGTAAATTCAAGCAGAATGGACTTGTATGCTAAGGTCTTAGATTTTATTTATTTATTTATTTATTTATTTATTTATTTATTTATTTATTTATTTGTAAGCAGAGAGAAAAGACGGAGGGAGAGAATATGGATGTGCCAGGGCCTACAGCTGTTGCAAATGAACTCCAGATGCATGTGCTACTTTCTGTGTCTATATTTACTTGGTTACTGGGTAATTGAACCTGGGCCAGTATGCTTTGCAGGCAAGTGCATTAACCTCTGATCCATCTTTCCATCCAAGGTCTTATAGATTTTAAACACATTTCCAAGATAAAACTAGGAAGGAAGGAAGGAAGGGAGGGAAGGAGGGAGGGAGGGAGGGAGGGAGGAACGAAGGAGAGGGGGAGGGGGAGGGGGAGGGGGAGGGAAGGAAAGGAGGGAAGGATGGAAGGACATTGCTTTTCTCTCAAGAATGAGCTAACTGTCCTGTATGAATGTCTAAGAATATCCACTAAGCAGGTCTCAGATAGGAAAAACAGAACAGGACAAAGAAATTGGGAGAGATGTGAGGGGTAAGGTCACTTTGGTGACCACACACGTGATTAGAATATTCCATGCTATGAAAACTGTTGCTCCCAGCATGTAAACTTCAGGATGTGATGAATTTGGGGCTGGTGGGTTTTCAGCTTTGGAATGACACACAACTTTCTCAAGGTCAGAGTTTCTTCTGGGGAAGTCAGGACTGATACCCTGTTCCTCATGTCCTCTCGGTTTATTTAGCATTTGGGGAGGATCTTGAATCTGTGTTTTCCTGTTTAATTGTGTTTTTCTTTCACTGTTTCATATGGATTAAGATATATATGGAGATATATAACTTCTTCATGTGGTACCATTCTATGTTCGCCCCATGTTTTGCTTAAGTAAACAAATCTTCAGCCTGTTTCTAAGTTGCAGTAGCTAACTATGATCACAGGAGTCACAGATCTAAAAATTTTTGCTCCCATGGAACTTGTTTTGGTGTATCTCTAAATTGCTTTTTCTTATTTTTAAAAATTTTTTCAAAAAATTTATTATTTATTTATTTATGAGCAAAAGAATGAGGCACAGAGAGAGAGAAAGGGAGAGAGAAAATTGGTGCACCAGTCAATCAGACACTGCACAGAAACTCCAGTCACAAAAGCCATTGTGGGCATATGGCTTATGTGGTCCTGGGGTATCAAACCTGAGTCCTTTGGCTTAAATCACATGCTTGCACAGAAGGAGAGAAAGAAAGAAGAGAGAGAAAGAGAGAGAGAGTGGGTATGCCAGGGCCTCTAGCCACTGCAAAAGAACTCCACATGCAAAAACCACTTTGTGCTTTTGCCTCTACAAGGGTACTGGGGAATTGAACCCAGGTCATTAGTCTTTGCAGACAAGCACCTTAACAGCTGAGTCATCGCTCCATTTCTTAATTACTTTTTCTTTGATGGACAAGGGAAAAGGAAATTATAAATGGTGAGCAGAGTACTTATGAACTTCATCTAGTTTATTAGTTTCATGGTAATGTAAAATATTTCTAAAGCTAAATGAAATCCTTTTTTTTTTTTTCTTTGCATGACATTGGGACTTCCTTAAATGATGTTACGAAGCATGGATGAATCACCATGGGATTCGCTGATCCTGTATTCTTATGAGTTCTACAACTGAAACTCATATTCATGATTAATTGGATTGCATTTGAAAAAAAAAAAAAAAAAAAAAAAAAAAAGACTTTCCTGAATCTGAGGTTTTGGGATTTGACTAATTTGTTGAACAGAATTCAGCTAAGGTGGAAAACCGGTTATAAGTGAAGAACAGGTAGAGAAAGGTTAGTGAGAAAAAATTAATCTTCCTTTTATATGTGAATGTGTTGAAATTTTTTTAATAAATCAGTTACAACTATATGAACTACACACACATTGATATATCATGGGATCTTAATGATCTGCTAGCAATACAGCCATACAGGAGTCTTTCTTTGAATCATATTTGGCAAGTGAAGGAAGAAAAATTCCAAATCCTTATAAAAATTGTGTGAGACAAAGCATCAGTCATTTGCATTCCATTCCTAATGAGAATGTAACAAATATGGTACTCCTTCCTTTTACCAGATCTTCAAAAGTCAGTAAGATTTCTCTTGCTATATGCATGAAACCTAAGCATATTTCTCTTTGATATTGTCTTAGAATAGTAATCTCTTTGGAGACTGGTTGTCTGAAATTCTCTCTTGCATGACCACTCAGGCTTAACCATAATCCAGATAAAGCTGAGCCATTGATTGACACAAGGCACTGGGCAGGCGGATGAATTTCTCTGGTTTAAAGTTTAATGGAACAGATCTTTTGATCTCTGATTCTGTAAGGAACCTGAAGTGCATTTTCTTTCTCTGGTTTCCTTGGTGCTAGTAGGTTGGCACATACAGATCTCATTTTCATGAGTAGAAGGCAGTGTGGTGAGGTCAGCTAACACAGCGATTTGCATCACATTTCATGGGATGTTGACTTGATCACTGTCCGTTCCTTGGATGCTTAATCTAGCCAGTGCCAATGTGATATAGCCAATGTGATATAGGTTCTGTTAAGATCTAAAGCTGCACAAAATGTCTTTGATGAACATTAACTAGATAAAAATCTTGTAATTCTACATTTATACTCCTAATTCTGGAGTACAAAACCATTTTGAGACATAAACACCTGAAAAATGTGTGTGTGTGTGTGTGTGTGTGTGTGTGTTGTTAGTTTCAGAAAGCATCTACCAATATCCAAATCAGAAGAGAGAGAGAGAGGGAAGGAGAGAAAGAGAATATAGGAAATTGTGTTTCCCACAGCACAATGTACTTAGTTCAAGATTACTTTCAATGTAGTAGCCTCAAGAATGGCAAAAACTAAGGCCAGAGAACCCAGTTCCTTCCCCACCTTCCACTTCCCTGGTCCCGGTTCCCCGGCTGCTGGCTTGGGGCTGTCTGGACCACGTAAGTTTGCCGTGGAAGCAGGCCTCTTGCTCTGCCTTCTTGATTGAATGGCCCCTGGGTCCCCAACTCCCTTATCCCCTGCTCCATAGGGTGTGAATGTGGAGTGAATAGGTTAGCATACCCAGCTTGTCCCCCACCTTACAGTTCCCTGGTCTCAGAACCCCTGCTGCTGGCTTGAGGTGGCCTGTTTCCTGGGTATGTGTAGCAGGAAGCGGGCCTCTTGGTCAGGTTTCCAGATTGACCACACTCTGGATCCCCCAGTCCCTATTCCCCCACGCCAGAGAGTGCACAGGTCACTGTGGGACCTCGCATATTGCCACTGGCTCCCCAGATTCACAGCTTTCTGTGAAATGGATCTTGTTTTTGTTCTGTTATTTTAACTTGGAACCACCAAGTTGTAAAGATTGATGTTTTCACCTGAGTGATATATACTGCAGGTGAATAGTCAAGTTGAGAAAGTGAGTTGACAGTTTGTGTTTGTGTTTAAAATTAAATTAACCCTTCCTATAAGGTGCTTTTTCTTAGGGGTTCGTCCTGGACCATCACTAGTTTGATACCCTCTCCAATTTGGATGACCCGTTCAACTTTCAGGCCTGTTACTCTCCATAACTAATTGGGTAAGGGCTTATAATGTAATAAATTGCCTTTCTGCATAAAAAGAAAAGCTGACTACCGCTCCCATAACTCATAAATAACCCACAATCCCTTGGGGAACACCTCAACTCCACTGAAGCAGGTCCCCAGCGGAATGGGACCAATGACAAGGGAAAAGAGGGTACCAACCTGATGTATCCATACAAAATATGCTGTTAATAATAATAAAAATAAAGAATGTCAAAAACTAGGGGTCTGGAGAGATGGCTCAGTAGTATAGCTGGCTGCTTGGAAACCTAAAAGACTGGCTTCAACTATCCAGTATCCTAATAAAAGCCAGAGTTCATTTATAGAGGCAGAAGACGCTGGCATCCCTCACCCCCCCGCTTTAAAATAAATAAAAATATTTTAAAGAAAGAATGGCAAAGGGCTGGAGGGATGGATTAGCAGTTAAGGCATTTGGCTGCAAAGCCAGAGGATCCTGGTTTGATTCTCCAGGACATAAGCCAGATGCACAAGGGGCTCATGCATGTGAAGTTCGTTTGCAGTGTATGGATGCCCTGGTGCATGCATTCTCTCTCTCTTTCTCTTCCTCTTTCTCTCTCTTAAATAAATAAATAAAATATATTTAAAAAGAACGGCAAAATCTAGCTGAATTCAGCTCTGTATATCTGCTTGACATTTCATCTCTGAGTCTAGAATCATGTCCACACACAACATGGACATGAAGCTACATATTCTTACTGAGGTAGGAACAAGTGGTTTCTGTTTTTCAATAATCTAGGTTCTACCTAAAGTGAAGGATTAAAGGTATAAAAATCTAAACAGCCACCTTTTCACTGGATTTCCTTCTGTATAGAATATTATAAGAATTCTGTGCAGAATGTTATAATTTCAGGTTTTTGTCAGCAAAATAAGTATAAGGAACATTTGAGCATTTATTCCAGATTTCATATACATTCAAATAAGTTAATCTTTAGCAGAAATAGCTTAATATTGGCATGAAAATATAGGATAAAGTCACAAACATCAATATATTCTATAAGCATTATTTCTGAGCTTCCTGCTTTAAAAATAGAATATCCTTTGACCAAAAGTGATCAACTACATATTTGTTCAAACAGAGCTATCTGGAGAGTGCAAACTGTTGATAAGTCCAATAAAACAGAGCTTTTAACCTTTTTGCATTTCATTGCATAAACAAAACCTGATGATAACACATCACACACCCAGAGCATGCTGTGGTCATGGCCCAGAAAATGAAAATTAGTTTTGAAAGCCTTTTCATTCTTTGTGGCAAAGTGTCTCCTTTCCCGGCTATATATATATTAAAAAGGATCAGAAACAAAACGAAAAAAAATATATATTATGTCTGGGCATGAAAGAAAAGCCCAGAGAGAAATAAGAGCATCAATGGTTTGAAACAGAAGAGTGAACAGCTGTAATTAGCTCTACTGTTATATGAGAATAAAAACACAAAACCACTTCAATAAATATAAACAGGCAGAATGCCAGCTGACGTAGTGACTAATACTGTAACAAACCTTGGTAAATACTTTGCAGCATGAAAGTAAAGAGAGCTTGTGGATAGAAGTTTGACATCAATTCCATCAGCTACATTTTTCATAAATTACCATCCATAATAAAAGTCATTCTGCTATATTACTTTTGAGGTCAGACAACATTTAATACCAGAGACGGTTTTAAATAAAAGCAAAATATCATCACACATCCTCACTAAACAGTCACATAAGGCATTTTTAATTACTATGTGTTTGAGTAAGAAAGAAATTTCCTGTGTTTGTGGATATTTTCATTTTAAGAAGTAATGCAGGGTAATAGATATTGTGAAAACCTTCTCTCGACACTTAGCATTGATTTCTGCTCTGCTTACAGTTCAGTTTCCTTATTAGATTAAACAATGAACAATGCCCTTGAAAAAGTGTTAAAGCAAAACTTGCCTAGGCATTTCATTGTGTGTTGGCACTTACATGCAATGTTATCTTGCATTTGCAGGTCAGAGATGGACGGCATCATTCCTCGCCTTCCACCTTGTTGGGGACAGGGTCTCTCTTGTTTGCTACTGCAAATGCCAGACTAGCTGGCCCAGGAGCTTCACGATTTTGCTGACTTTATTGCCCTTAGTCATAATGGCATGGCATGGGATTATAGATTGTGTGCCACCCTGTGCCAGAATTTCTGCAGGTTCTAGGTAGCTAATCTGCAGTCATCAGGCTGGCACAGTAAGTGCTTTGAACCACAGAGCCCTCTTCTCAGCTGGGTATTTATTTCTTTCTCTTCCTTCTTTCCTACCTTTTTTTCCTCTTTCCTTCTTTCTTTATGTATGTGGATATAGTATTGTAGTGTGTGTGTGTGCGCGGGCGCGTGCGTGTTCGCAAAGATATGAAGGTGGAGAAACAATGAGTGTCTCTCTACTCTAACTCATCTGCTTATGTCCTAGTGAGTATTCTCTTGACTATTTCTGACCTTGTTTTTGTCAGCTCCAGTGATTCTCCACTCCTCACAGGACTGGGGTTATAGGAATTGTGGCCCTGCCCAGCTGTTTAGATGAGTGCTGGGAGTCTGGTCATGGACTCCTTTAGGCCCTCATGCTTGTGAAAGAAGCTGAGCCTTCACTCTGGTCCTGTGACATTTCTTATATGTATATACTGAGGGACTAGAACTCTACCAACATGAAAACACATTTGGTTTGTTCATTTAAAATTGCCACACCAACAGAATGCACATGTGTGTGTATATATATATATATATATATATATATAATTTATTTATTTAACAGAGAAAGAGAGGGAGAGAGAGAGAATGGGAGTGCCAGGGCCTCTAGCCTCTGCAAATGAACTCCAGATGTATGTGCCCCCTTGTGCATCTGGCTAAAGTGGGTCCTGGGGAATCGAACCTGGGTCCTTTGTCTTTGTAGGCAAATGCCTTAACCACTAAGCAATCCCTCCAGCACTGCTCATGTACATTTTTAGAATGACCTTTAGCATATTTAAGGCAATTGATTTTTTTTCTTTTTTTAAATTTATTTATTTTTTCTTTTTTTTAGGAGAGAGAAAGAGGCTGGAGAGATGGCTTAGCAGTTAAATGCTTGCCTATGAAGCCTAAGGACCCCAGTTCAAGGCTTGATTCCCTAGTACCCACATAAGCCAGATGCACAAAGTGGCACATGCATCTGGAGGTTTTTTGCAATGGCTGGAGGCCCTGATGCGCCTATTCTCTGTCTCTATCTCTGCCTCTTTCTCTCTGTGTCTATTGCTCTCAAATAAATAAAATTTAATTTTAAAAAGAGAGAAAAAGAGGTATATATATAGAGAGAGATAAATAGATAGAGAGGGGAGGTTGGGGAGAAAAGGGAAGGGAGAGAATGGTTATGCTAAGGCCTCCAGCTGCTGCAAACAAACTCCAGACACATGCACCACCTGTGCATCTGGCTTACATGGGTCCTGGGGAATTGAACCTTTGGCTTTGCAGGCAAGCTCCTTAATCACTAAGCCATCTCTCCAGCCCTCTTTCTTCTTCTTCTTCTATTTTTTTTAAGATATGATCTCCTATAATCCAGGCTGTACTAGATCTCACTATATACCTGAGATGACCTTGAACTTCTGATTATCATTGGCTCACTTCTCAAGTCCTAGGATTGCAGGTCTATACCACAGCAGCCTGCACAGGCAATCACATCTTAAAATAATTCAATGTGATCTTCTTTCTGACCTGCTTAAGGTGCTCACAGTGGGAAGACAAAGATACTTTGGAATAGCCATGGTATTTTCTCAATTTTAATTTCTTTTTTTTAACCTGTAGAGTTTGCAGAGCTGCTAAGATTTGCAGAAAGCACAAGACCTTTCATATATAAATCCATGAATAAAACTGCATATTTTCTAAAGAGTGTGTTCAGCAGAGAAAGCAAAACCATAGATTCACTCTCTTGGCTCTTCAATAGGCCTGTAGTCATGAGTTGGGTGACTTCATGGAACACTGATTTGTTAGTGCAAGTGAAGCAGCTACTTTTATGGTGGGAAGATATGACCCCCCCCCTTGACATCCATTACTGTATCTTTCTTCTTTAATACCCTCACCCAGCACACATTAATTTATTAACAACCTCCAAAGACTAGAAAGTAAGACTCTTAAGGGACGGATTAGTTTTACCCATTGCTATATGCCCCAATCCTAGAGCTAACCTTTATTTTCATAAATATTGTGTGAGTGAGTGAATGGACACGAACCAAATTTTAAAACCAGTCAAGACAGATTTTTACAGTTATATCACCTACCACTTCACTTTGAAATCTGAACTGTTAAAATCCACCAGGTACCTCATAACTAGACAGTAGACTATCTGGCTGCCACTCATTGGTAATGTTTCTGCTGTGTCCTATATAACTTATACTTTTTCTCTTAAAAATATAGTGGAAGCAAGATTGACCAAGGGTTAAGAGTGTTTGCTTGCAAGCCTGGTGACCCAAGGTCCATCCTTCCCAGTGCCCATATAAAGTGGGATACAAAGTGGCACAAGCTTCTGTAATTTCAGTGCTCCTATGACAACACGAAGCAGAGCTGAGAAAAACTGGAAACTTGCACAAAGCAACAATAAACTATAAGAAAACAAAGAGAGACAGAGAAACCCTACCTGAAAAGGAGATGGAAAAAGAGGAAAGACATCTTGAGGTGGTCATCTCACCTCCGCAAGTGCATTGTGGCATGCACATTTTCATACATAAACATATAACGGCATGTAATAAGTTAACAAGAATAATGATATATAAATAAATAACTTTAGGGGCTAGGAAGATGTCTCAGTGAATAAAGTCCTCATTGTTCAAGCCTGACTCCCTCAGTTCCATCCTCAGATTCCATGTAAAAAACCAGAAGCTGTGGTTAGCTTTTATAGACCCAGAATTCTAGTAAGTTAGGAATTGAATTTCCCAGAAGTTCTTGGAGGGTCATGGCAAAAACAAAAATTAACTTAAAAAAATCAGTAGAGACAGTTCAAGAGAAACCCTTCCTCAAGTAAGTGGCACCAATGTGGACAGACCAGAAGTTATCCTCTGACTCTCATATGTATGCTTTGGCATGTACCGTCTGTTATGCGTGCACACACACACACACACACGCACACACGCATGCATACACACACAAATATAAAATCCTAGATTCATTCCCTCATATGAAATAATAGGGGGCTCAAGAGATGGCTTCGCAGTTAAAGCACTTGCCTGAAAAAATCTAAGGACCCAGGTTCAATTCCCCAGAACCCATGTATGCCAGATGCACATAGTGGTGCATGTGTCTGGGGTTCATTTACACCATTCTCTTTCTCTCTCTTTCTCTTTCTCAAGTAAATAAATATTTTTTAAAAAATGGTAGTAATTTCTATTTCTTTCTCGTAGTTCAGATCCCTCACCAGACTACATATTTTTATTATTGGAATTATTTCTTTTACGTTATTCCTAATACAAAGAAACTCTAAATTCTATTCAGTCTTAATTCAATCCAATCAGATCCATTTCACAATTCCCATAACCCTGAGGATTGGTGTCTTGACACTGATACCAGATAGCATCTTCAGGACCTGCTTGCTTCATTGGTCCCATTCAGCACTCTTTCTAGAATCGTTATTGTCTCACTCTCACAGGTCCCTTGGTGATTATAAAAAGAAACCTGATAATATCTGTGATTATTAGATTCTATATTCTTGGCAGATTTCAGACCCACTACAACCTCCCTTAACAGTGTTTCCTATAATTGTCTTTCACAAAAAAAAAAAAAGTCATCCTTAGCCTTCTCCCTCCGTTTAATTATGTTTCTATGGATATGTTTACTAATAATAGTACTCACTGGGGAGATGCTGTCCACGCTTTTACATCTATTCAAGTCATAATTCTACCTAAGACAGTTCAAATAAAACTGCCTTTGTGACCTCCAGTTCTAGCCCCCTTTACTGAAAGATCTGGAAATACTATTCTTTCCTGCAGCCTATTGCTCTTCCATAACTCCTTGATGGCCTCTTATTTAGCTCTTGGGATGTGTGTCATCTTTGCTTTTGTCTTCCACTAGATTAAAATTGTTTCAGAGAAAAATCCTCTACACCCCTTCATTCATTCACTCATTCGTTTCAGTGAGTTTTGTATGATATGTGTGAACTCTACTATTAAAGGTGTTTGGCAATAAGTTGTACTAAAGGTTGTATCACTGGTTTCATTCAAAGATAAATCATAATTCTAACCATTTGTTTAGTATGGACATATAAAAATAAGTGTATACACTTACACCAGAAACCAATGCTCCTTCCTTCTCATATTCAGTGCAGAGGGAAAGTGCATTGTTGCACACTGTTGGGACAAAGCTCCAAACCAGTCACAGTTTATGGGAGGAGGGGATCCAGGGGGTGTTCCATTGATGGCAGAAGAAGCTGATTCCATTTCACACATCCAAACATAGAGACAAAACCAGCAAACAGCCAGCAGCAGGAACACAGCGCTCACTCTGCATATATGAGGTTGGAAGTCAGGTTTGTCCCCAGTAACACCTTAGGGCTTGACCCCAGAATCTGCCCACAGTGATACCTCCTCTAGTCAGGTGGCTCAAAATCCAAGTTACAAACTTGAATGAAACATCTTGGGTCTATTGCGGACATCCATTCAAACTTGAACATGCAAGCTTCCCATTCTTCCCATATCCACCATTATGTAACTTTCATTCCAGTGGCTTGCTTTGGGTAATTTTTACAAGTCAGATTTCTGAGCCATTTCTTTAGAAGATACATTAAGGCTTTCAATTTTAATAATCTTCCCAATAGAACTGTACTATCATTATCTTCTAGGAGGCATAAGAAGTTAATATACTTTTTTCTAAATTCACTGCTTTCATAAAACATTGGTGTATTTATTGGCATTTCCAGTGCAAACAGAGTATATGTTCCCTTTACATTGCTTATGCTGTGGTAGATTTTCCAAGTATATCCAGAAGTAGTGACCTGTAAAAAGGTAATGCCTTCAAGGCCTACCTTGGCTCCAAGCAGGGATAAGTACTGACTCAAACAACAAAATTGGATTTTATTTATCTTTTTTCATCTCAAGGCTGAATTCTCAACATGTTGAGCTCAAGTCAAAATTTTCTTCATTAGTACTGGAAATCTGAAAGGTCTGGTTTCCTTCAGATAAATAGAGTGCTTGCATTTTCTTTCATCAGAATATTATCTATTAGGAAAGGAAGGTCATGGAATTTTATCTCCATGTAACTTTCTGTAAATAAGTGCCTGAAAAAAAAAAAAAAAAAAAAGATTCTAGATTAATGATTTGGAGGAGAGGGCTTGGCATACTTTACAAGGTTCTGTACATAAGATATACTGAAAATTATATTTTAAAAAACCTTATATACTAACAAATGTTAATCTTGAGATAAGTGTAAACATTTTAGTAATGCTTTGGCATTTATGTAAGAATTGAGCATTTGGGAAAAAAAAAACTTTTTCACCTTATTTTTTGAAATTTATTTTGAGAAATATAATTCTTTTAGATTGTATATATTTATGTACAACATGTTTAAGAATGACTTCACCTAGCTAATTAACATGTGTGCTGATTCACTCATCACATTTTATTTGTAATATTGTAATAAGAACCTGAAACTTTCTCTGCATATTTGAGTATTCACTATACTTTTATTAACATGTTACCATCATGTTGAACAGTAGATATCCTGAAAGTATATCTCTTAATTAACTGAAATCTTGTATCCAGTGAGTAGTATCTCCTCAGTTCTCTTGTATAATTTTTTAAATTGAATAAAGTATTTACTTAATTCTTTTTTAATTTTTTTATGTATTCATTTATTTATTTGAGAAAGAGAAAGAGGCAGAGAGAGAGAGAAAAAACATAGGCATGTTAGGGCCTCCAGCCACTGCAAATGAATTCCAGATGCCTGTGCCCCCTTGTGCATCTGGCTTACGTGAGTCCTGGAGAGTCGAATCAGGATCCTCTGGCTTTGCAGGCCAACACCTTAACCACTAAGCCATCTCTCCAGCCTAGCGTTTACTTAATTCTTTTCACCCACCTCCCGTGGTTCAACTCTGTATCACAATGTGTTATTTGGTGTCTACCTACTGACTGACCCCACATTCTCTTTTATTTACTACAAAACGTATGCTTATCTTTCATTCAGTACATGGAAGATATCTCAAAAACTTCAACTGTGTCACAGAACTTCAGTACTCCGAAATATTGAGAACATGAATACTATCAAGTATAAGTTTTCAGGGGCTGGAGAGGTGGCATAGTGGTTAAGTGCTTGCCTGTGACGCCAAAAGACCATGGTTCAAGGCTTGATTCCCCAGGACTCATGTAAGCCAGATGCACAAGGGGGCGCATGCATCTGGAGTTCATTTGTAGTGGCTGGAGGCCCTGTCGTGCCCATTCTCTATCTGCCTCTTTCTCTCTGTGTGTCTGTTGCTCTCAAATAAATAAAAGAACAACTAGAAGTATAAGTTTTCAAATTGAACTGAAAAGGTGAGTTGTAGGAAAGGGAAGTGAGCCTGTCAAAGCACTGCATGAAAACTTGTATTTATCAGTCTTGACTTTACGTCTAAACCATGACTGGTAATTTTGTGAATTCCCTTCATTTTACCTCCTCGACTAACTTCAATGCCTTATCCCATTCCTCCAGTGACACAATAAGAATATATTTTAAACAAACTATTCATTATACATTTTAAGTGCTATGAAATGAACAAATTATGTTAAAATTTTTTTAAAATACCATGGGAGTTAAAATGGGGCTACTTCTGTAATTTTATGTATTCATAATTTTAAAATTTTCAAGCAATAATATCTATTTATTATTATATTTGGTGAGCTCAACTGAGTTCAGCTGCACTGTTTAGAGCTGGGCCGTAAACAGTAGCACAGGGCCACAGACCAGTGACTGGACCACTGAAACAATGTCTCTTTCCCAACAACTATCCACTGCCTATAAATCCTCAGGGATGGACTGAGTCGACTCCAGTGACATGATGGAATTTTGACTGGCCCACTCTTGCAGGTAATGAGCAACTGAGCGAGCGTGCACAATGGCTTTCCACAGCACTCCTCCCTGTCCCTCAGCCCTTCCATTCTTTTTGCTCTCCCACAATGTTCCCTGAAATTAATAGAAATTGAAACTTATGCTTACTTCGACAGCACATGTACTAAAATTGGAACTATACAGAGAAGATTAGTCTGGGCCCTGCACAAAGATGACATGCAAATTCATGAAGCATTCCATATTTTTCTGAATTAAAAAAAAAATTGAAACATGTTGCTAAAATAAAATAAAAATCATCACTATAATTCCAAATTTAATAAGTTGTGAATTGGAAAATTCAGTATTGTCATATAGAGCAAAATTTTACTTATCATGAGTTTTAAGAATTAAATACATGCATGTTCACTGAGATTAGGAAAATGATAAATTAATTATTCTAATTCTCCATAGGGTACATACCATAATCTAACATGTCAATCAAGCTTCAGTTCATTTCTAAAATACCTTCATGTAAACTCAGAGCAAAGAAGACAACATGGAAATATTTGTACAGCTCTAGGGTTAGACTTGAGAACTACTCAGGCTTCAGAGAAATATTTTAAGACAGAAGAAGCTTTCATTTCTCACTGGCAGGATGGAGGTGGATGGACATGGTAATTTTATACTCATCAATTACCAAGAAAAAAAAAACTGCAAAGATCCAAAATTCCAATTAGCACAAAGAAATGTGTCAGTGGATATTTATCCAGAAGATGTCCTACAGTTGGTGTATTATAATTCTTCTGGTGTTCTAACATCAGTATGGTATGTTTAACGCCTTTCATACTAGTCAGAATTGTACATTTTGATTATTGGGAGAAAACACTGTCCCCCTGTGATGGTTAAGTTTGTGTCAACTTGATTTGTTTAGGAATCCACAGACATTCCTCATAAGTGTGTTTCTGAGGCTGCCTCTAGGAAGGATTAACTAAAGGAAGAATCCTGCCCCCAGGGGTAAGCCTTCCCCCAGAGTGGGCGGCCCAGAGTGGGCGGCCCCTCTTGGAGGAGGGGGCTGGTTGATAAAAAGGAGCTCTGGGAAGAAAGGCTCTCTCTCTCCCACCTGGCTACGGCTGCTGCTGAGTGCCAAATCTGCCAGCAGCAGAGACCAACTCTGAGCCCCCGATATGGAAGTATTCCACGGGGTGACCAGCCAGCAACTTGCTGGCAAGTCGACTATATTGGACCTCTACCATCATGGAAAGGGCAGCGTTTTGTCCTTACTGGAATAGACACTTATTCTGGGTATGCATTTGCTTTTCCTACACGTAATGCTTCTGCCAAAACTACTATCCGTGGGCTTACAGAATGCCTTATCCACCGTCATGGAATTCCACACAGCATTGCTTCTGACCAAGGAACTCACTTCACAGCCAAGGAAGTACAGCAGTGGGCTCATGATCATGGAATTCACTGGTCTTACCATGTGCTCCACCACCCTGAAGCAGCTGGCTTGATAGAGAGGTGGAATGGCCTTTTAAAGAAACAGCTGCAGTGCCAACTAGGTGGCAATAGCTTGGAGGGCTGGGGGCGTGTCCTCCAGCAGGCTGTATATGCTCTGAATCAGCGTCCTATATATGGTGCTGTTTCTCCTATAGCCCGGATTCACGGGTCCAGGAATCAAGGGGTGGAAATGGGAATGGTACCACTTACCATCACCCCAAGTGACCCATTAGCCAAATTTTTGCTTCCTGTACCCACAACCTTACGCTCTGCTGGCCTAGAGGTCTTGGTTCCAGAGGGGGGAGTGCTTTCGCCAGGAGGCACAAAGAACATTCCATTGAACTGGAAGCTGAGATTTCCCCTGGCCACTTTGGGCTCCTGATGCCCTTGAGTGCACAGGCTGAGAAAGGAGTTACAGTGTTAGCAGGGGTAATTGATCCAGATTACCAGGGGGAAATTGGACTGCTCCTCCACAATGGAGGTAAGGAAGAGTATGTCTGGAGTGCTGGAGATTCTCTAGGGCGTCTCTTGGTGTTACCATGCCCTGTTATCAAAGTCAATGGACAACTGCAACAACCCAATCAAGGCAGTGTGATAAATGGCCCAGATCCTTCAGGAATGAAGGTATGGGTCACCCCTCCAGGTAAAGAACCAAGACCTGCTGAGGTGCTTGCTGAAGGTGGAGGAAATACTGAATGGGTAGTAGAAGAAGGCAGTAACAAATACCAGCTAAGGCCACAGGACCAGTTACAAAAACGTGGTCTGTAATTGCCATGAGTGTTCCTGTCTTACCTTGTTAAGAGTGTTTGTACATATGTATACTAATATTAAGATGTTTTGTTCTTCCTCTACTTCTCTATTAGGTAATTAATACTGATTAAGATCATATTGCTAGTTAACCACTGTTGAATTTATATTTGACTTGTTATATGAGACTAAGCCTTCCTCAAGGAACTTGCTTTGTGTGTGTGGGGGGATGATTGTGCGTTTCCGGTTGTACGAGGGATAGTTATATCATGTTAGGCGGAATTATGACCTTGTTACTGTCTTCATTTGGAAATTAAGTAGAATGTAAAGATATATGGTTTGGTGTCAAGTTGACAAGGGGTGGATTTGTGATGGTTAAGTTTGTGTCAACTTGATTTGTTTAGGAATCCACAGACATTCCTCATAAGTGTGTTTCTGAGGCTGCCTCTAGGAAGGATTAACTAAAGGAAGAATCCTTCCCTCAGGGGTAAGCCTTCCCCCAGAGTGGGCAGCCCCTCTTGGAGGAGGGGGCTGGTTGATAAAAAGGAGCTCTGGGAAGAAAGGCTCTCTCTCTCCCACCTGGCTGCCGGTGCTACTAGCTGCTTGGTGTTTTCTGCTTGGTACCTGCTGCTTGGTGTTGCTGCTCTCCAGTGTGGACTGAAGACCAGGGTGGACTGAAGAGCAGCGTCTCTCCAGGAAGCCTCCAGGCCTTCAGTGCCGGATTGGGACTGCTGAGGCCTCCAGCCTCGTGCACTGAGCAGCTACCGGGTTTCTTCACTCTCGGACCTGCAACCTGCTATTGCTGGACTGTGTAAGCTAATCCAATAAATCCCCTTTTAATACAATTCATTCTGTCCATTCTGTTCCTCTAGAGAACCCTGACTAATACACCCCCAAATTATATCATCTGATTCTCCAGGATCTCTGAGAAAGTACATACCTTCTCACTGGCTTTTGGTTTCAGATTATCAAAATCACTCAGTGTTATTTATCCACTGGCTGCTTTTCTCACTGTCTGGACAGCCTGAAATTAGCTTCCATCCTTCCACTCAAGTGTCAGCTCTGACCTGAGAATGGATCTGACTAGTAGACTGCGATTTGAGAACCCATGTTCAAACCACAGCACCACAAAAAGAGAAAAATTAACATATGTACACATAAATATGAATCAATGAAAATACCTACTTTGTGGAATGCCTGGAAAACAAAATCTCCTCAATAAATCCTTATTGAGAACAGTTATAAATTGGTTGAAAATTAGTTGAAAAGAATGATCCACTAAATTCTTATTAGACATTTTCCTTGATCTTTCTAATCTTTTCTATGCTATAGCAGTTCTATATTATATGTTGGTTGTGAGTTCTAGGCTAGCCTGATACATCACAAAACCTTGTTTCAAAAAAGTAAAAATAATTATAAATCACTTATTACAACCAACATTCTGATGAAAGTTTACAAGTCATGAATACTTAGCAACAAATAATAAATATTGCCATTGCCTTTTTGTTAATGTGCATTTGTCTGGAAAAACCTGCAACACCTTGGATATTTTCTCATTAGTTAAAGCTAAAGTAAAATAACAATCTTCCTTTGATATTCTATAAGAATATGGAAGCTAAGCAAAAGACACAGACTACCTGAGGTGAGAACACAAGATACCATGTGTTTCTTTACCGAAGAACAAAGTACAAGGTCAAATACTGACCTGGGAATGCAATCCTGACCGGGCAGTCTGAGCAGATATTAGAGAGAGAAATCAATATGTCACCACAAAGTATTTTTAGAGCTGAAAAGTATAAGACATTGAAGGCTCTAGCAGAGAGCTAGTGAATGGTGCACTCTGTGTGTGTGTGTGTGTGTGTGTGTGTCGCGCGCACACGCGTGCAGTGCCTAAAAACACTTTGCTTGACAGAGCTGTGGAAGGGGTTATCCACAGATGCCAACTGTGAAGTCTGTTTTCAAACTGTCTTTCCTTTCTATTTGAGTACAGAAACAAAATGCTGTCTTGTGTGAGCAGTGTCCACTACAATTTAAGTGCTTCCACTAGATCCAATTTTTAAAAATATAACAATAACATGCAAGGTCCATTGATTATTAAAACAACTAGAAAACCACAAACTGCTTCACAGATACACAAGCAGAAGTCACCACACGGACAGTTATTGACTGAATTAGAAGAGGTGAAGTCAAAGTGCATGTAGACCAAGAGTCTTGACTGATTGCCTTAATACCATAAATATAATTTCAAACTGATTTTAATAATCTAGTATTTTACCACATACATGTATTATAATTTATTTCAACAATCCCCACCAATTCCATGGGACATTCAAAAGATGTTCTGGGTTTCTTCATAAAGCACAGTGTGATAAAGAGGTATTTGTGGGTAATTTATTTTCCCATATTTGTAATTTCTGGTGAAAGGAACAAGGTTTCATCAGCTTATGGATATTCTAGATCAAATCATTATCAGCAGAAGTTAATACAGTGTATTAACTGTACCAGAATGACCATCATATTATTAATTCATATTTTCTACTACTTGATTTAATATACATATATTGCTAGATATTTCATTTTTATTGTTTTTATAAAATAGATATTTCAAATATAGATATACATGGATAGATTATAGATAGATAGATAGATAGATAGATAGATAGATAGATAGATAGATATAGACAGATAGATAAAATTGCATTAATGGTTCCAAATATTTGTTCCCTTTCTGTGCTGGTTTGAATCAGATGTCTCCCATAAACTCACATGTTATGAATGCTTGGTCCCCAGCTGGTGACAAGCTGGGAGGTGGAGCCTTGCTGGTGGAGCTGTGTCACTGGCCGTGGACCTTCAAGTTTATTAGCCCCGAGTTTCCTCCTGTTAGTTCGGCTCACTCTCTTGCTGCTATCTTCCACCTGCTTTCTCACTGAGTGATGGGCACCCTCTGCTCTAGAATCATTTTCTTTCCGTCATGAAGCTTCACCTCAAGACTATAAGCCACATAAACTCTTTCCTCCCGTCAGCTTCTTTTGGTTGGCTGATTTATGCTATCAGCATGATGGCAACTGCAGCATCCTTGAAAGAGAACCACACAGGCCCATCCAGTGCCACGAAGACTTTAGGTCCTCCAAAGAAATATAATCATATTACTCTGTGATGCACAGATGTTACCTTGTTGACGTTCAGATGGGTTAATTTCTTTCCACATGGAATAGAATTCTTTTCATCAATGAGCAGAATCCTTCAAAAAAAAGTCATGGCACACACTTTTTTTTTTTTTTTTTTTTTAACTAGAGACTTTGTATGGACTCATCATGTGTCGGTACCATCATTTCCCTTCTCCCTGTCCCCTTTCTGCTGAGGGCCTTGCTCAGTGGGACTGCTGGTATTCCGCTGGGGTGATTATAAATTGTGAGAGTAGCAGTCTGTCATTGTGGGGGGGAGAGTGGCAGTGCCTCTGGATATTCCCTCACACCCTGTGGCTCTTACATTCTTTCCACCCTATCTTCCACAAAATTCCCTGAGCCCTGGTAGGTGTGCTTTAAGTCAAATTTAGTGTTGAGCTCTAATCAGCTGCATGATTTCTCCTTTGGTGCATTTTGAGTGTCCTCAGTGTCGGCCTGTATCACCCTGGTGCAGGTTGTCAGGCTTGCCACGGAAGCAGCACTGTTGCTCATCTTGCCAATTCTTTTTGATGCCTTTTGTGTCTCTAGACGTGTAAATCCAGGGCTGAAGAGATGGATTAGTGGATAAAACACTTGCCTGCAAAGCCTAAGGACTCATGTTCTACTCTCCCACGTTAGCCAGATGAACAAAGGTGAGGCAAGCACAAGGTCGCACATGCCCACTAGATGGCGCAAGAGCATGGCGATCGATTCCAGGGGCCGAGACCCTGGCACGCCAGTTCTTGAGCTCTCCTGTCTCTCTCTCTCTCTCTCTCTTCTCTCTCTCTCTCTCTCTCTTTCTCCCTAATAAATTAAAAAAAAAAAAAACATGTAAATCCAAGGGCCTGGGAAGATAACTCAGTGGGTAAATTTCTTGCTTCACTAGCTTAATGATCTAAATTCAGTCCTCCGTACTCACATGAAAGTGTTGGTTGCAGTGGCGTATACCTTATACTCCAAGCACTGGGAAGTCAGGGGAACAATGGTTAGCCAGTCTAGCCAAATTGGTGAGCTCTAGGTCAGTGACAGACCCTGTCTCAAAGGAGGTAGACATCTTTCCTGATGTTGTCCTCTGGCCTGAACACAGAAGTGTACATACATGAACCCACACACGTATGAAGACAAATGCGTGTACACCACACACGTGTGTGTGTGCGCCTGTGCGCATGCACACACACACACATACTCGCGTGTGTAAAAAAAAAGAAACAACATAAATGTGTGTTCCAAACATAAACTGTTTCTTTGCATTGAATCCTGAAATGGAGTGAAATAGGAAAGGTCTGTATGGAGCCCCAGAGGCCTGCAGTTCCAGTGGTCCATGTTGTGTTAAGCCGTGAAGACAGATTCTTTGTAATTGTAGCAAAATGTGTTTCTTGAAAATTCTTTTAGAGATATATATGTTTATTCTTCCCTTTGAGATTATTAATGAATATCAAAACTAATGCCTCATTGTTTATCATAAATATTGGAAAATTGCCACTTTATAATTTTACTTTTAACATTATAGTCATATTGTCATGCACATAAGTATATTTTTTTATTATTTATTTTTGGAGAGAGACATAGAGAGAGACAGACAGAGAGGGAGAGGGAGAAAGATAGAGAATGGGCATGCCAGCAGTCTCTCAGCTGCTGTGAACGAAATCCAGATGTGTGCGCCACCTTGTGGGCAAGTGCGGCATTGCGCCATTGCATCACTTTACATCTGGCTAAACGTGGGACCTTGAGATTGGAACCAGGTTCTTAGGCTTAGCAGGCAGGCACCTTAACTGCTAAGCCATCTCTCCAGCCCTAAGTGTATGTTTTATGTATCTATAGCATATCAATATTTTTCATAATTGCTTTCAAAGTGGCTTCTTTCAGCACTCCAAGATTATATAGTCCTAACATTCCCTGGTATTTCTTCTAGAATTGATTTTATTTATAAATTAATTTATTAAGGCATAAAGTTTGTTTTAAGTTACATTTGACACTCTCCTTACTTGGTTGCAAAGTATTATCAAATACCCCAAAATCCAACTTTTTAAAAGTCAATTCTGAGGCCTGGCTTAGTGGCTCATGCCTTTAATCCCAGCACTCAGGAGGCAGAGGTAGAAGGATCACCATGAGTTCAAGGCCACCCTGAGACTACATAGTGAATTCCAGGTCAGCCTGGACTGGAATGAGACCCTATCTCAAACCCTCACCCCAAAAAATCAACTCTGTGTCACTGGAACTTTATTCTTAAATGATACAAAAAAACACCTAAAGAATATTTTATACATATGTATGTTTATTTTACTTTATTTTATTTTATATACATGATACTTTTCAGCATCATGAATATGTAAAATTACAGGGATAATAAAAAGATAAAGGGAAAAATAGACTCTACTTTCAGAGGGTTGTTTATTGTTAACAACAGTGAGTTAGTGTTATTTAACACAAAATTATAATCATACTTTCATGACCCAATATTACTTAATTCAATTCACTGCTTGCTAATCAAATAGTTAATAATGAGCAATAGAAATAATATGCAAATTTATGTTGAACATAAAGTAAAAATTTGAATCATCATATCTAAATCATCACTGAGTTATCCAGGCACCTAAGTGACTTCTTTGCACATCTTCTCATTTGATGTTTATGATCATCATGTTAGATAAGTAGAATGAGTAACCAAAATTGATTTACCCAAATAAGAAAATCTAAAACAAATATTCTTCATTTCCAAATTTTATAGTCTGCTTTATTTTAGCATATTGTTTGTAATAGATTAGATTGTTATTTTTTGAAGGAACATTTATTTTGAGGTTCACATGAAAGTACCCAAAAATTGGTGGAATATCAGTTACATGTGTGCCAGTAAGCTAAAAACTCCAAAATAATTATATCCTATAAGTTTTTCCCTTCCTTTACTCTTTCTTAATCTCCTTCTTTCCTTTCTCCATCTCTCTTTCTCATCCTTTCTTTCTATCTTTGAACATACCCATCTAATCTTATGTCTTTTACATTTGTCTAGTGTCTTTGCACCTGTTCTGCCTTGTCTCAGTCTGATGTTGTAGGCACCACATGAAAAATACAGGGCTGGAGAGATTGTTCAGAAGTTAAGGCATTTGCCTGCAAAGCCCTAGGACCTAGGTTTGATTCCCAGTACACATGTAAAGCCAAATACACAACGTGATGCATGCATGTGGACATCATTTGCAGTGACTAGAGATCCTGGCATGCCCATTCTCTCTCTCTTTTATCTGCTTCTTTCTCTTTCTCTCTAATAAATAATATATATTAAAAAAAAAAAAAAGAAGGCTGGAGAGATGGCTTAATAGTTGAGGCACTTGCCTGCAAATCCTAAGGACCCATGTTCAACTCTCCAGATCCCACATTAGCCAGACACACAAAGGTGAGGCAAGTACAAGGTTGCACATGCCCACTAGGTGGCACAAGTATCTGGAGTTCGATTGCAGTGACTGAGGCCCTGGTGTGCCAATTCTCTTTCTCTCTCTATCTCTCTCTGTCTGTCTCTGTCTTCCTGTCTCTCTCTCTCTCTTTCAAAAATAAAATAAAATAAAATAAAATAAAATAAAATAAAATAAAATAAAAAGAAATAATACAGGAAAATTATAATAGATGTTTAAGGTCTTATCATTTCCACTATTTTTCCTGTTGCAAATCAAATCATATGATTATAACTGCAAAGCAAGGGAATGTGCAATTGCATTATCACATTTTTCATACACTATAGGGCACCGTAGATACCTGTGAAACAAATCCAAGGACCACCACTTCTTCAGGTGCAAATTGAGGGCTGGGAGATGGAGGAGAGTTAGGTATGCTGGGGTGGGAGGTGAGTGAGAATAAAAGGAAAATATGTTTCTCAGAATCTAGAACTGCTTGGTGCTCAGTCACCTTTGGTGACACAGGACAGACATCTGCAGACCTGGCACATATCTGGTGCATGGCTTTTAAGGACACTTTTGAGCTATGCGTACAGAGTGTATTTGTTTGCTTCAGAATTTTTTTTAGCTTGGCCCACAGCTCTCCATTTTTCAAGATTTTAGTTTAAAAAACAAATTCTGCATAATATATGAACAAATGTTCAATCACTGTCTTTAAACAGATCTTTCCTAAGGAAAGCTTACTCTTTGATACATCAGCAACAGGTTTAAAATATAACACGGCAAATGTAACAGTCCTTTCAACCTCTTAGCACGAGCATAAAGGATTTAGCCAACCATACTTGGAGAGGAAACAATTATTTCATTTCTTTCTAAGCACAAAGACTCTTAAAAATCTCAAATATAAAGATTGAAAGGAAATAATTCTATGCTTTCTTTCATAATAGTTCTTTAAACACAATACACATTAAACTTAAAAAGGAGTCTTTCATTTTACAGAGAGAGTCATTTAAGAAATGAAAATGTCATATAAGAAAAGGAAATGAAAATTGGAACCTAACGCTCTCTCTCTCTCTCTCTCTCTTTCTTTAAATGTCTTTTCTGGTTAATTCAATGACATTCATCTAATAATGTGAGTATAGCAGAGTCATCAAAATTTCCAAGGGTCTGAAAGTATTCTTGTCTTGTGTCATTGGATGGAAATGAAAGAACTTAGTAATGTGCATTATATACCAGACCCTTGGCATTTTTCCAGAGTCTGACCTCAATATACATTAGAAGGCCATTTGTGATTATGATAATTGCAATGTGTACTTTTAAAAATAATGTAATCTTAATGGACAGCCAATAAGTAGGAAGAGACATAATGAATAATTGAAAGTACAGTGGATAATTATAAAGAAAACCCATACATACTATTTTCTTCTACCTGCCAATTATTTGAACCTACTTTATTTGAAGAAGTCTGCCCAATAAGCTTTACTTTGCAGCATTCCAGACTGTGTTAGAAGAAAACATGAGGCCTTGTTGGCTCTCATACCTAGTCATCATAATATTGTGTATTCCAGGAAATCCCTGCTCCATACGTTCCCTCAAGGGGGGCAGTACTAGTATGTAGAGAAGTTGATAAAATAGTAGTGCAGTCATTTGTTCTGTGGTTCATCACTCTTTTCAGTCAGCTTTCTATTGATGTGAAATAGTGCCTGGGAAAATCAATTTAAAGGAGGGAATATTTAGTTTGGTACATGATTTGAAAGGTTTCAGTCTGTGGTTGCTTGGCTCCATCCCTGTATGCCTGAAGCAAAGCTGAGCAGCCAGGATGGGAAGATGGGGTGGAAGGAAGCTGTTTCCCTCATGGCAGCTGGAAAACAGAGACATGAAGAGCAAGGAACAGGCCAAGAACTAGTAACATGTAAGAGTCCAACCTAAGACCTCCTTCTGTCTAACACCCACCTCTTACAGGGACCCACACCTTCCATTCAGCTATGAATCCACCCATGGATTAAGCCATTCATGAGATGGCAGCCCTCATGATCAAGTTGCCTCTGAATATTGATTATACAGTGGGCCAAGCGTTTGGCACATGAGTCTCTAGGATACCTTTCAGTTTTAAACCATGCAACCATGTCCACCAGACAGGAAAGCTGAGGCGGCATTGTTCTCATTTATCACATTGGTAAATCAAATCTTAATGTGCCATGTAGAAATCATGGACTCTAAAAGCTGAGTTGCCACAATCAAACAGCTGCTCCAGATCGTGAAAGGAAATTCAAAAGAGAAAGTTTATGTTCATCGTCTCCCTGGTGCTTCATCCCTAGACATTTATCGTACATTCTAGATTAATTGTAAATAGCATCCACTTGTTTCCTAGTTGTTGACACTATACAATGACTATCATTTTGTGTTCTTCGATGTTTCCAACCACAGTCATCTTTCAAGCCCCAAACACCAAAAAATGTGCTTGTAGCTGTGTAAGAGTCAATTTTCCTCAAAAATATTGTGAGATCATAGGCTGGGGACAAAGGATAAACGAAAAGGAGGGATGAAAAGCAATAATTACCACTCCCTAATTTTCCCAAACGCCACGCTCACAGTGGTGAGCAGACTACTTCAAAGAAAGGAAACACAGGACACAGGCAAATATAGCTTCATCCTTTCTTTAGAAAGAAAATGACAGTCTCATTGACCCCCCACTCACCTCCTGGCAAATCTCAGACTTCTTCAGGTGCTCAGAGTGCAAAGATCCAGAAGCAGCACTAGGTTGTCATCTCTGTGAATAGAAATAAAAACAGTTCAATTTTACAAGATGAGAGCAGATGGGTATTACAGGAAACGATCCTGTGTCAATTACCCCAAACATAGTAGACTGCCTTACAAAGAATGGTGCTGAAATCGACAGTTCTGCTGATGTGATTAAAAGGGAGTTTTCTCACTTGTACCCTTTTACTAGTCTTCATGTCTTCATGTTCCACTATAAGCGTTGCTCCCTTGACTCGCAGTTGCTTGAGCTGGATCTCGTCAGTTTCTCTTATTTTCCATGCTACTGCTGCTTTTATTCATAAAAGAAATTCAGTGAAATAATATATTATTTTTTGGTTTTAAGTAAAAATGAGTCACAACCTCATAGATTCAGATATGCTATAGGCAAAACAAATGGTACGGTGATAGTAATTTGGCTGAATTGACTTTGCTCTTCTTCTCTGAATTAATAACAACAAAGTTTTTATTTTCAATAGTAACTATTTCTAATCAGTTTTGAATATAGGAAATATTTTGTTACAAAGGAAGTCTCAGATATTTATGTAGTCAAATCCCACCATAAACAATATTTCCAAGGAAGTATTTTTTGGGGGGACAATGTTATTAGATGAAGCTCATGAGGAGATCTTATTTTTGGTTCAAGGAATCCTTAATGCATATTGAAGGAGGACATTTTGAAGATATTAAAATTTCTCTCAAAGATGAAATTTTAAGCTACCATTATAATTGGCACCTAGGTAATTAAAACAAAACTCATATTGTCCTTTTGCTGGGCAGAGTTAGAATACGTTTGTCAAACTCTCTTGAAATACGATGTGATCATAAAGCTGACCCAGATTCAGTGGGTTGTGATTGGAAATGTGGTGTGCCTGCTCCCAGCCTGAACATGTATACTGCTACTGAAATTTGCTCTACCACTGAGAAATAAATGAAAGCCCAGCCATTTGACAACTCAAAGAGTGCTAGGTAGTTACAGGAGGCGGGACCCCACACGAATCCAGCCACCCGCCTCATGGCACTTTGCAGAAGCAGAAGTTGTTGCAGACTTGCTCCCGGTTGCTGCATACAGAAGAAATATGTGCATGTTAATGTACAGTGAAAGAACATGATGTGTCTTTTATAAGTATATGAAACCCCAAGAGACACATAAATAAGTATAAAGTCCAAAGGAAGACAAAAGCTATGGTCTTGCTTTCAGTGGAAGACAGATGAAATAAGTCAGCTATTGAGACAATAATTTGGTGTGCCTTTTTTTTTTCTAGGTAAGGCCTTACTCTAGCCCAGGCTGACCTGTAATTCACTATGTAGTCTCTGGCGCCACCATGCCCAGCTCATTGTGACTATTTTTCACATCCTGAGGATATTTAGGTCACGTTTACATGGATTTATCTCAATATGTCTTTTTTTTCCCATGACCTAGTGTTAAGAACACATCCTTTCTGCACATCTGATACCAAGTCCTGGTGATGTGAACTGTACTAGAGCTAAGGCACTTAGCACTTCTGAAATCCCTGCTAAAAATTTTGGGCAAATTCCTCTAGTTTCTGAAGATAAAAATAATCTTTCCACATAAGCTGATGAAAAGAACCCAAGAGAGGGGGGTTAAAAGGCAATCATTTCTATTTGAATATAAGAAAGAAATCAATGTGAAGCTGTATGCTGGGAGCAGAGGCTACCACCACTAACAATCCACCTCTCCATTTTGTCCCTTCTTTGTGTGGAAGGACTTTCTTATTCTGATTTAAAAGTCAAGCCAGTAGTTTTCTTGACATGACATTTAATGTGAGTAGTAATTCTCCCACTCACTTTTACTATCTTTGAGGTAGTTGCTCTTATTACCTTCATTTTACAAGTAAGGAAACAGGCTCAGAAAGTTAAGTAGCTTCCCCAAGTACTCTATATGTGAATCGCAAAGTACCTTCTTCCTAAAAGAAGACAGCAGAACAAAGAAGCTTTCTGACTTACAGATGATGGAAAAATATACTTAAAAGCAATGTGATCTTTTTACAGATTCTATCCAGATATAGCTGAAGACTTAAAATAAGTCAACTTGATAAATTATACATGATCAAAATTCTGTGGCATTGAAATATGCAGAAAGAAAAATTATATAACCATTGTCTCAAAATAAAAATTTTTTCAGAAATTTGAAATATGCTTTAATTTACAAAGCACAGAATTAAAATAATTGTACTATTTTCCCCTTTTGAAAATCAATCTCCTATTGGATTTTTCTAATTTTAGCTATTTCAAGCAATGCTGTCATTAATGTGAAAATCTTCTCTAAGGATTCAGTTAATGTGCAAAACATTTGTTACAATTTATATATAATCTTCATTTATTATATTTTAACAAAAAGAGATGTAATTTCCCCAAATTCCAGAGGTGAAAGTTAAATATTAGGTATTTAGTAATTTTGTGCTTTCTGCTATATAACCAATAAGTTGAACCACAAAGTGCTATTTACCTTAATGACTGAGCTAAGGCAAAAATCCATGGATGACCTGCTATTGTGGTTTGAATGTAAAATGTCTCCAATATGTTTAGATGATACCTGCATGTTCAGAGAGATATGGTTGAGGAAGACCCACAGGGTCATGTGTTTGATGACTTGGTTCCCAGATCATGGCACTTGATTGAGATGAGGAACCTTTGGGAGGTGGATCCTTGCTGGAGGAAGTGGGTCATTGAACAAAGGACTTGAGATGTTAAAACTCTACTCTTCTTCTTGGTCTTCCTCTGCTTTCTGTTTGCAATGTGACGAGCCCACTTCCCACTCCCACCAGTATGCCTTCCCTGCTATGACAGAATGTACTATAAGCCAAACAAAACCCTTTCCTTCCTTACATTGCTTCTGGTCAAGTATTTGTTCACACAAAATGAGAGAATAACTAACACACTTGCAGAAAAAGAGATGGAAAGTAGCAGTAATTTATATTACTGACCACTTCTATGTTTCTAACCAACAAAATTTAATTTAACTCATCATAGAGAAGTGATTATACTATTTCTACTGAAACTCAACTTCTTTTATTACATGAATTTTTCCAGTGTACACATAACAAATCAATAGCTACCTCATCATAGCCAATTCCTACTATCTGGTAATTAAGTTAAACTAATTTTTTTAATTAAGTTCTGTAATGATTTCAGCTATAAGAGGAAACAAATTATAAAATTATAAGATTTTTGTTATATAAACTCCCATACTGTTTTTCAGTGTGGTGGTACTAATTTGCATTCCGATTGACAATCAAATAGACGTGTTTTATGTGCACAGCTCATAACCAAGGTTTTATATTCATGACTCAAAGGTCAAGAACAGAGGAGTGAGTAAGAGGCAAGAGCATTGGTTATACAAGCATGAGTACTTGAGTTCAATCCCCAGCACCCACATAAAGCCAGGCACAGCCACATACCCCTCTAACACTGTCATTGAAAGGCGCAGAGACAGAACAACTTCTGGGCTCAAAGGCCAGCCAGTCTAACCAAAACACAGCACCATCTCCATGTTCAGTGAGACACTGTCTCCAGGACATATGGCAGAAGAGACAGAAAGGAGGACGCCATATATCTTCCTCTGGCCTCCACATGGGTGAGGCCAAGGTGTGCATATTTACACACACACACACACACACACACACACACACACAGTACATACTACACACATACACAATAAAACAGCAAGACTAAAAGTAGCATTTTCTGAAACAATGAAAAAATCCTAGTAAAATAAAACCAAAAATAACCCTTTAGTGTAAACAGTTACATTCCTAGATATTTCCACGTACTTTAGATGAAACACATGCAAAAGCAATTCACGTTGGAGATATATTTCTTGGGCTCAGAAATGACCATGGCTGCAGAGGGGAGTCATAAGCAAAGTAGGGTGGAGGAGTCTGATTCATCTAGAGCACAGTCCTGCAGATGAATGCACATGTAGCACAACCAGCCCTGTGTGCTAAATGCTTCCATCTTCTTCAGCCACTTTGATTCAAAAGTGAGACCACCCCTAGATTTAAAGATGTAATGCTCAGGTGAAGGGGGGTATCAATAGAGATGGTATCGACTCGGGATTTGAAGTTACAACTTATAGGATTTTCTAGTTTGGGATATGCTAGTGTGGAAGATGACCCAAACAATCCCACCTTGAGAAACCTATAAGTTTTATGTAGTCTACAGAGACAAAGTCCTTAGTCACTGTAGCATGTCCCGCTCCAGGTGGGATAACTATGAAGGATAAGGAAGGCCTCCTCTGACCATCCCACATCCTCACTGATTAGCTTCAGTGTCTGTACATACCAGGCATCTTGTTAAAGATGACATTTATCTTTGACCACAAGGTGAACTGAGTGAAAGTGTCCACCATAGTATTTAGTGGAAGAAAGGACATTGAGGGCTTAATCAATTTAATGGGAAAGATAAAAAGAATCAATATGTACTTGTGGTGAGGGTCTACATGAGAATTGATGCTGAGTGCTGAAAATGTGCAAAAGAATGTAGGAAGGAGGAATGGATGCAGCCTGAAGTGGTTACTGAAGTGTTTCTATGACCATTTTACCCATTTGCATTTTCATTTGCAGGGAGATAAATTTCCCACAGCAAAAAACAAAGAAAACAATTCAGTTTTCACCAGCATGAGTCTACCATTCACTTCCTAAGAATTGCAGACTGCTGTAAATCAGTCCTTAGCCACCTATGAGGAAAGAACATTCCTTCTTTTCAGGTCAAAGGGGTCACTACCTTCTTTCTTTTACCTGCCTGTTTTCCTGCCTCAAGTGCCTGTTAGGGGAAGCAAGACAAGACGAGCAAAATCTATAGATTATACTATCCTCCATCTTCTGAAAACATGCATCTCAAAATACACCTGAAGGAGAGAAGCAGAGAAGTCACTGTTTTAATACTGTATTAACTTCTTCCTACCCCATAAGAAGTACTGTCAGAAAGTCTGTGATATTCAGCTCTACATACTTGAACATGCTTTACCTTCAGTTTCATTGGGTGGGTTTGATTTACAGAACAGCATTTGCTGCAAAAGAGAATTCCTTGATGGTGTGAGAAATCCAGCTTGAGCTTAAAGCTGCAATGAAAAACAGGGACATGTATCCTATTACCCTCTGTCAAACAGAAAAAAAATGTGTGATTTTACAGTAGCTTATATCCTGTACTAGTCCTTGACAAGCATGATGTTGAACTGCATTAAATATTAATTTGTATAATGTAATAGTCATATAAAAGTAGGCATAAAACACAGCAGGGGAAATTGCATTTTCTTGCTGTTAAGACTATTGTTACAGTCTTCTGGTACCTCATGCTGTCATCCTACTCAGTAGATTGATGTTTATTTTCCCAACACACATTGACTGCCATCAATAGCATTACAAACTTGTCTACTGCTATGTTGGCCTCAAAAGTAGTAAATCTTTCCAGCTGCAAAAGGGTCTTTAGATTCGAGAGACTACTCATAATCTCTTGACATGAATTTAATCAAAATTCAGAAGTGACACATGAATGCTTGCTTCTAGCAAACATTTTATGTTAAATCTAGGCAGAGCTCTGGATTTGATCTATAACTTATTTTGTAATGTAAGGACAGGGATAACTTAACTTCCAAATGTTATAGTCCCTTGTTTTCATATGAGAAGTCTGTACAAACAAATGTCTCAATTCTCTCATGTCTCACCATTAAAGGATATTTGCCCAAAAGCTCTACTGACCTTTGTCCTAGACATTATCTGATTAATCTTCTTTCATAAGTCATGAAAATACTTTTTCATTCCAATTTCTCAGAACACCTACAACTTTGTTCTTCAAACTACAAATATTAGCTGGACATGGTGGAATACGTCTTTAATCCCAGCCCTTGGTAGGCAGAGATAAAGGATCGCTGTGAGTTTAAGGCTACCCTGAGAGTAAATAGTGAACTACAGGTCAGCCTGGGCTACAGTGAAGCCCCACCTTGAGAAAGAAACTACAGGGCTGGAGAGATGGCTTAGTGGTTAAGGCATTTGCTGCAAATCTAGAGGATCCCAGTTAGACTCCCCAGAACCCATGTAAGCCAGATGCACAAGGGGGCACATGCACCTGGAGTTCATTTGCAGTGGCTGGAGGCCCTGGCGTGCTCATTTTCTCCCTCTCTCTCTCTCTCTCAGTCTCTTTCTGTCTCTCAAATAGATAAATTAATTAATTAAAATAAATTTAATAAAAGACAAAGAAACTACAAATATTAAATATATATTATTTAAAAGGTAAATTCTTCCTTCCTTTAATATGTGGTTCCACCCCTGTCTTTTGTATGCTTGGCATACATTATGCAGATGGCAAAAGTGAACCCTGGGCCATCTTATTTTCCCCCTGATAATTCTTACTTGGCCATTTTTTCCCTTTAAGATCATTTCTTCATACTCACATTTCTAATGTTCAACATAAGCACAATAAAACACCCTAAATATACATTACAACTGTGGGTCAAAGACTTAGTAAAATAAAAAAAAATTCAATAATAAAACTAGACTAGGAAAAGACTAAGAAAAAATACAAAAATAAAATCAGGAAACATAATCTGGTGAAATAAATTAATAAAAAAGAAGAATGTTAAAGACCCTGAAGTTATGACATAGACAAATATAAGACACTGTGACAGACTGAAAAGAGAAATGGAATGGTCAGGGTATTTCTCCTTGATCTCTGAATTAAGGACTGTAACTCACAAGAAGGGAAGTTTCACTAGAGTATATGAAGATTTACCTAATTTTAGACTTGATAAAATCATCTAACAGTTTCTGAGATTAAGTTATGGGGGTTCCTCACTGAAGAAGAAGACATTTAAAGATAACCTGGCCTTTTTACTGTGAAATAAAATAGATCTTTCCATTGTGAACTCCTAATTCAGGTCCTCTCTCAAGCCTCATAAGACTTCCACATTTTTATGCTACTAGTAAATTAATATATGATCCTGAATACTAGAAGAAAATTTCAATAGGGATTTTTCTTAAATGCCTGAGTGTAAACAAGTATTTTTTTTTTTGAATCTTCATTTATTTATTTGCAAGGAGAGAGAGAGAAAGGAAGAAAGAATGGACATGCCAGGGCTTCATGACACTGCAAACAAACTCCAGACCAGACACAGGTGCCACTTTGTGTATCTGGCTTTGTGTGGGTACTGAGGAATCGAACCCAGGTTGCCAGGCTTTGAAAGCAAGTGCCTTAACCACTGAGCCATCTCTCTAGCCTAACAAGTGATTTTATCTGATGTGTTTTGCATCACTTCTACAACTCACTTCTATACCTTTTGCAACAATTGCATTATAAAATAACGATAACTATTAAACCGGGGGGGGGAGTGAGATATCAAATAACTATCAAGAATAAAATCTGTTTTTCTTCCTCACAGTGACTTCGTAATTCAACGGTACTGCTGCTGACCTCTAGCGTTTTAAATGATAGTAGTACATTTTTTCTTCACTGAATCTAGACAAGTTCTATCCTTTCTGTTTTTCTTTTTTTTTTTCTTTTCTTTTTCTCTTCTTTTTTTTTCTTTTTTTCTTTTCTTTTTTTTCTTTTTTTTTCTTTTCTTTTTTCTTTTTTCTTTTTTTTTTTTTTTGCCCTGTGTGTGTCATATATGGTATGATTAGTGTTTGGTGTCTGCACATGTGCAGATACACAAGCCACATATACAGACAGCAGAGGACAATGTCGAATATTCTCCTTCCATTTTATGAGAATTAGTGTCTCACTGAACCTGGACCTGCAGTTTTCAGTCAGACTGGCTGACCTGTGAGTCCCAGTGTTACTGCCTGAGCACCACACGGGACTGGGGCTACAGGCGTGCATGGTTACACCCAGCTTCTTAGATGACTGCTGGGAAATCTAACTCAAGGTGAACTGGGTTTTCTCAGGCCCTCATGCTTATGCAGCAAGTTCTTACCATTTCTCCTGTCTCCTGCTTTCTCTCCTGGCTTTCCAATACAGGCTGGGGAAGAAATTAGTTCCTTGTCATGGAGTTTGACTGTACAGACAAGCAGTGACCTTTAATGCAAATATGAAAAGGAAAATACAGCATCTAGCACTGTAGTATCAAAAGTGTCCACATCATAAAGTTTAAGTCCAAGAGAATTTAAGTGCCCAGCCATTATTCATAAGAGACTTAAAACATTTTAAAATGTAAAAGGCACAATTTAGGAATAATTGAAATCATTAAGAAAAAAATTGTTGCACTAGTCAGCAAAGACAAACAGAAGCAACACATAGAAACTCACTTGAAACTGTAAGTTTTAGTATTTAGGCAACAATATTCTCAAAGCTTAAGAAATAGACTACCAAAAAGCCTCAAAGGTAGAACCCTATAACCTGCCATGATCAGTGTATGATACAGGTTCAAAATACCAGTTTTAATAATTTTCATGATGTAAGATTGTGTGTTTTATCTTGTGTATATTTTATCACTGCTTTATTTTTATTTTATTGACACATTGATGGAATGGAATGATGCTTTAATGTATGTATACAATATGTAGTGAAGAAATTAGGGCAGTGTACATACCCATCACCTTACACCGTTGTGTATTATATACTCTCTGCCATACAGATATTTCTTATGGGAAGGAAAATATTAAGAAAATTTGAGTGTGAATTGAAACTTCATTGAAAAGCTTATAGCTAAATTTTAAACTATGTAATTGAATAAACATAATTTAAAATTATGATAATTCTGTACTTATTCATTAAAAAACTTGGCAAGAATAGAAAGGTCCCTCCATGGGTTAGCTGTGCATTACACAACATTCCATTGACATTTATTTCTGCATTAGAAGATAAGAGCCACTAACTTTTCATCCATGCTGATGCACTTAATGCTTGTAGAAATGTCCTTGAGACTTAGGCAATTTACCTTCCTTTTCAATACACACATGTTCAATGTTAAAAACTTGGAAAATTTCAACAATAAACCATGTAAGCTTTGCCTTAAATGCATCTATCCACTAACATGTGTGTTTAAAACCTTTCTTATTACCTTTATGGCTGTCAACATATCAACTGAAATTTGCATTAAAAGTTCTAAAACTATAGAAAAAGCAATAATTCTTATAACAAAATGGCATGTATTAAAAGCAGCAATTGTGAAATATTGAATTACTGCCCTTTGAGAATAGTATCTCTCTCATTAACCATAGGTCAGCCTATCATGACATGAAATACATTTAAAATTGTATGCAGGCCATATGTTGATTAAGATTGCATCTTAGTGTATTCTTTGCTTTCTTTAAGATCTGGATGGCTGGGGCTGGAGAGACGGCTTAGTGGTTAAGTTAAGGCACATGCCTGTGAAGCCTAAGGATCCCAGTTCAATTCTCCAGGTCCCACGTGAGCCAGATACACAAGGGGGCACACAGGTCTGGAGTTCGTTTGCAGTGGCTAGAGGCCCTGGTGCACCCATTCTCACTCTCCCTCTCTCTCTTTCCCTCTCTCTGTCTCAAATAATAAATGAGTAAATAAAAATAAAATCTTTAAAAAATTATATCTGAATGGCTAACACAAAGAAAAGAAAACATATGTAACTAGCTGTAATGTGGTCATTATAATTAAAAATCATTAAATTTTAAAAAAGAAAAAAAATTAAAAATCATTAAATTAAAAATTAAATTAAAATTTCTTTTTTCTTAGGTGCTATATAATCAATGAGGATACAGATATCAA
This sequence comes from Orientallactaga sibirica, assembly GCA_036365145.1. Classification (NCBI taxonomy): domain Eukaryota; kingdom Metazoa; phylum Chordata; class Mammalia; order Rodentia; family Dipodidae; genus Orientallactaga; species Orientallactaga sibirica. The sequence continues at coordinate 29,834,538 of JAEOAD010000024.1, forward strand.
AGAAACCATTTGCTTTGAGGGAATCAAGGGAGAAAGGAAGATGATCAGGAATAAAGGGTTAGAACTGAAACATTTAACATTTTTTAAACATTGTATCAGTAATTAGGAGATGGGAGGGAAACACTCACCAAGGCAAACGTCATGAATGTATGCATACCCACCCTGGGTAGTGGAGAGGAAGCCTGCAGGATCCTACTTTAACAAGATGGATGTAAGTTACCTAGAAACAATGCCTTTCAAACATTCTGACCTCCCAAATCAGCTACAAATTTTAAAATGATGAGTGCAAACTACCTGATGAGGAACTATATGAAGGTGATGGAGAAATGGCTTAGCAGTTAAGGTGCTTGCCTGTGAAGCCTAAGGACCCATGTTCAATTCCACAGTACCCACATAAACCAGATGCACAAGGTGTTACATGCATCTGGTATTCATTTGCAGTGGCCGGAGGCTTGGCATGCCCATTATCTTCCTCTCTCTCTGATTCCTTCCTCTCAAATAAATCAAATATTTTTAAAAGAACTATGTGAGCAGCTATAAGTGCTCAGTAATGAGAGGAACTCTACAGTTTAGAAAAGACCAAGAGATCTGAATCAGTATATCATCAAACAAAATGCAAAAATATAAATGTGTACATGACAAAATGTAAGTCTAAAGTCTTAGCAAAATGCATATATCGAAATACCATATTGTATTACCAAAATATATGACATTTTATGTCATAATAAAAATACCAACATTATTCAAAATTTGCAATAAGAAACTATGCATTGATCCTGGTAAAATAAAGAGACTTATAATGTTCAATGTTGGTAAAGATGTATAAAATTACAGCTTTGGGGTACTAGTGATAATAGCATAAAATAGTAACTCCATTTCTCCATTGAGAAACTTAAATTTTAAAATGCATTTACAATATGGCCTACAAGTTACTTGTACACAAATTTGCACACACATACATATAACATCTATATGCATAATAGCCAAGAAATCAAAGACAAGAATATTCATCAAGCTGTTCAAGATAAACAAATAGAAGCATGCTTGTACATTGGAATGATACTCAGAAATAAAAAGGAATGGATTCCCAATGGATGAATGTATGTTAAAAATTAAAAGAAGTTAGAATCACAAGACCACTTTTATGGTTGAGATATTGTGAAAATGATCATATATTTAATACTGGATTCTGAGCAGGTTGTGCTTATTGTTCTAGAGGGTTGTGGAACTTTTGATATATAGGGCCTAACTGGTTGACCTAGACCAATAGGAGTGATACTTTAAGGTAAAAGAGTGGCCCACCTCCGGCCTATGCTCTCTGTTTCCTGCCTGCAGCAGAGATATAAAAATCCATGGCATAAGCTTCCACTGCCTTGCCTTCACTACCAGGATGAACTGATATTCTGGGAAACTAAATTAGAATCCATCCGTCCTTCCTTAAATTAGTTCTGTCAGATATTTGTCACTGGGACAAAAAAAGTAATTAACATAAACACATGTCATATGCTTCATCTATAGAAAGTTTGAAAAGAGGTGGGCTAGAGAATGCCCAGTGGTTATGCGTGCTTGCTTGCCCAGCATGACCACATGGCTCAATTCCACAGTACTTACAAAAAGCCAAATGCACAAAGTGGCCCATGTGTCTGGAGTTCATTTGCAATGGCTAGAAGCCCTGGTACCCAAAACTCATTCTCTCTCTTACTATCTGGTTCTCTCTATATATGTATCAAATAATTAAGTAAAATAGTTAAAAATAGTTTTTAATAAAGCATGAAAGCTTATAAACTTAAAGCAAATCAGTGATTCCCAGGACCAAGGGGATGGGAGGGAGGACTGGAGAATGCTAAAAAGAAGCTTTCAGTGGGTAAGTGTTCTGAAAGCAGACCCCCATGATGGTTTCACATCTGTGTAAATTTAAGAAAATTCATCACATTGCACATTTACAATGAGGAAAGTATAGGGCTACAAAGTACCCCTCAATAAAGCTGTTGAAATAATAAACCATAAAAGCCAAAGAAATGTTTATTTTACTCTTAGAAATGAGTAAGTATATAGAAACTCAGCAGGATTGACTTTAGCCAATGAGAAAGTTTCAGTGTTTATGAGCAAAACATTAAATTATAAAAAGTCAACAGTTGGTAATTCCTTATGTTTTCCTCTAAGTTCCTTTCCTAATGATTTGTATCTGTACTGAATAGTTCTCAATAGTACTGATTAGTTCTCAATAGAAAACTAAGAAAGAAACACATTCTGGTAGAATCTATATTTATATTTTTAGAGGGTATGTCAAATATTTAATGGAAATGGTTACTCAAAGGAAATGTTTTAAGGAACCCCAGTTACAGTTGCATCACACTGTTTAACAATGGTATTTGTCACAGTATAAAATACATAGAGTGAATTTTAATTTGAGGGGATTTAAATTAACTGTGATCATTCTACCTGGCAGAGGAAATAGAAAGGCCATCTCTGACAAATTGAAAAAATCTGCTTAACAACCTATAAAATGGAGCACAATTTCCACAAATGCGTTTTGAGAATCCTTTTTATTTGTAAAACCAGTATGTACTGTGTGAAAACTGTTTTTCACATTACTGGATAAATTAATAAGCAACAAAAGAAAAGAAAAATAATAAGCCAGTATCCTTCTTTCATTCTCAGTAAATAATCTGCTGATGGAAACTTGAAGCAATTAGAAAACTGATCGGTTTACTTCTCAACCTGATCCAGACTCAAACAATACCACTTTACAAAATCTCAACACAACTCTGAGATCTAGAAAGTCATGGAAACTTAGAACTCTCAGACTTGGTTCAGGATTCTGTATCTTTCAGAAAAGATGTTTGGAAAGGGAATGTCTTTTGAAGATATAATGTGCCTTTTTCTTTCAAGAAAAAGGCTTGGTTATAGCCCATAAATAAAAATTAGGTTGCAAATCCAGTGTTTACCCACTGTAGTCCTAACTATTGCAGAGACAGGTGACACTGCTTTTCTTGCATCACCTGAGGGACTAGGGGTTTAGAGAATTAGAGTAAATGCTGATTATGGCCACTGCTTCCCAGAGGAATAAGGTCATATGCCATTAACACAAGAGTTTTGTATCTTCTGCCAGTATCTATGAATCTGTAGCAAGCTAACTCAATGAGCCTACAGGTAGGACAAATTCTTCCACTCCTCTCAGACAAAACTCCACTACAAACCTTCCTTGCTTTGTTGCCAAGTCTAGCCCACAAGCAGGAAAACTGAAATTTATTTTGAGCCATTTTATTAATAAAAACAGACATCAGTAAATTCATACTTAACATTTTCTATTCAACATGCTACATTAATTAGTACACCTCCCTCAATTAGTAATTTTTAACAAAAATATATAATTATATAAAACATTAAGGTTGGGCTGGAGAGATGGCTTAGTGGTTAAGGCGCCTGCCTCCTAAGCCTAAGAACGCTGGTTCCAATCTCCAGCAGTTCCAATCTCCAGGTCCCACGTTTAGCCAGATGCAAAGTGACACAAGGGCACAATGCAGCACTTGACCACAAGGGGGTGCAAGCATCTAGATTTCATTTGCAGCAGCTGAAAGGCTGCTGGCGTGCCCATCTCTGTCTGTGTTTCTCCCCCCTCTCTGTCTCTATCTGTGTCACTCTCCAAAAAAAAAAAAAAAAAAATTAAGGTTAAACTAGATTAGGAATATCTGTGAGCTAGTAGGTTTGGCCCAAATACTTTTCTTTTTTATTCTGCTAGATTAATCTCTTAGTTGAAAATAAACACAGATTTTTCTTTCAGATCAAGTCTATATATTCTGTCTAAAAATCTAAGAAAAATAGAATGCTTGTAAAACTGATGTTTATCCTTACCATAGTACCAATGTAAAATTATGTCAAAAAAGAGTATCAGAAATATAAACAGAATTACCACAAATTGTCATCTGCCAATTTAAATAAACAACATTTTGATAAGCCGAAATCTTTAAGGGGAGGTCTTAAGAACATTTGAAAATTACTGGTTTGGGAACTTAACCATGACAGGTACTTAGCAAAGCAGTAATTATTACGACAATTTCTGGGTTGAATCAATAGCCATTGATAAAATGCCTTAAAAGAACATGTATCGTTTTTGTGCAATTTTGAAAGTATTACTTCTGGTAATATAACAGTGTCCTTAACCTTTTTGGTGGAAAATCTAGGTGCCTTATTGTCCCTCTAATGACAGGAATGACAATTACTAAATTGCACTCCTAGAAGAACAGACTTATTTTTCCATTGTCACCTTAATATCAACACTATTACACGGCTTTACAAAAAGTAAGGGGTGATGTTAAAATGTCAGAGCCCAGAGACAGTTAACCTTTGCAAAAAGATTTCTTTACCAGGATTTAATATTACAGCCTACAGCTTGAGACTTGTTTGTTTGTTTTGTTTTTCAAGGATCTGGAATTCACTATGTAGTCTCAAACTGGCTTCAAACTCACAACCATCCACCCACCTTGGCCTCCTGAGTACTGGGATTAAAGGTGTGTGCCACCACACCTGGCTAAAACATTTTTAAGAGCTTAGGCAATTTTATCCATACATAGATAGAAATGGGTTCATTTCTACAGTTGACATAGTTAATTGTGCAGGAGACCACAGCCACAACTGAGTGATAGTGAGTTTTACATTCACAGCTCTATGTGTAATCAGTACCTTTCTAGGTTCTCTACTACATGCATAAGTGCATTTGGATGAATCAAAAGAGTGAACACGATTTTGCAATTCTTCATCATATGTGATAAAAATCATATTTAGTATTTCACATTAATTTTACATGTTGACTATTCTAGGTTGTCTCATTCGTTTTGTTTTCATTTGTGAATGTAAATGCTAAAGTAGCTTTTTTGAGGTTTTTATGTTTGTTTGTTTTGTTTGTTTTGAAGCAGAGTCTCACTCTAGCCCAGGCTAGCCTGAAACCCATGGCAAACCTTTGACCTCAGCCTCCCACGTAGGCATGAAACATTATACCTGGTTTAAATGCAAAGATGGTGTAGCAGAAAGCCTCAGGTTTGCTGAGATGAACTCCCAGACCAGGCACAGTTATGGAGGAAGGGATATTTATTGAAGCTTACAGATCCAAGGGAAGTTCCATAATGGTAGAAGAAGTTGGCCCCCTCTAAAAGGACCAGGCAAAGAGAGAGAAAAGCCACAAGCCAAAAGTCACACAGCACAACACGCCTCAGGAACTCCATCTAGGCACACTTTGCATATCTTTAGATTGAAATTTTAAACCCATCACCACACCTTAAGATCTGCCTAGTGACACTGCCTCCCGCCAGGTGGCTGCAGATGAAAACTACAAACTAATAAAATACTGAACATATTGAGGGCCATCTATTCAAGCTACCACATTCTGCCCCTAGACCCCAATAGATTTTAAACCATCACACATTGTAAATTGTAATCAGTGCAGTTTTGAAGGTCCCATGGTCTTGATCAACTTAAGATACTGAGTCCTGTAAAATCAAATAAGTTAAATACTTTCAACATGTAAAGGCACAGAGTAAACATTTTCAACTGGCATAAAGCATAACAAGGAGAGACTAGAACAATGTAAATTCAACCACCATCAGCAATCATCAGACTTCTGCAATTCAAGTTCAATATAACCAGCAACTGACAGTCTCCAGTTTTCCAATTCTGCCCCTTCAGTTGGGCAGAGTAGCCAAGGAAAACTTCCATCCCAAGCCTACAGAGTGCTGCATGGGAGCCCATGCACAGTCTTGGTATATCCAAAACATCTTCAGGTCTTCATGCAAACTATGGTCCAACTTCCAAAGGCTCTTCCAGTCTATCAGGGCATCATGCCCTGCCTCATGTGTATTTCAACAGTGGCTTCTGGAACCATGTGTGCACTTTGTGACCACTCCACACATTTTTTTCATGCTTCCAAAATTAATACCAGGAGTGCAAGACACGGCCATATTCTTAATTCAGGGACAAAATAAATCATAACCTTGAAAAGCAGGTTCTTTCTGGAGTCAACTCCTTCCCAATAGAGTTTGCATTTCTAACAGTCTTTTTTCAGGCATCTTCTCCATTATTTGAATGTAAAGCAGTTGAGCAACCTTCCTTAAGATTGCTAATGTGTTTCACAATAGCAGGTTCAGCAACCTAAAATCAGTCTCAGTGCCTATAATTGTAACTTGCTTGAGGTTTACCAACTTAAAATCTTAAATCTCTCAGGCTAATATGTTTAGCCAAGCACATCAGTCCATTACAAATTTAACCTTGATCAAACTCTCTGAGGCTGGGCAGCAAAATGCAGCCATCCTTTTATGCCAGTAGCTCAGTTCCAAAAAGTCCTCTGCAGTCTTTCCTTCCCATTAGAAAACTCATAAGCCTGCCAGGCGAGGTGGCACACGCCTTTAATCTCAGCACTCAGGAGGCAGAGGTAGGAGGATCACCATGAGTTCAAGGCCACCCTGAGACTACATAGTGAATTCCAGTTCAGCCTGAGCCACAGTGACACCCTACCTTGAAAAACAAAAAAGAAAAAAGAAAACTCATAAGCCAAGCCTTGAAGTTCAATACTGTCTGCACTTAGCATTCTCAAACTCTCATCAGAATAGACCATAAAACTTGGCTTACCACTCCAGAAGACGTCTTTAGTTGCAAGCACCAAATCCATACCTGTTCCTCCAAAACAAAGGTTCCAAAAGACCAAAATCCACATGGTCATGTTCATCCCACCACACTCCTGGTACCAGCTTCTGTAGCAGACAGCTTCAGGTTCGCTGAGATGAACTTCCAGACCAAGCACAATTATGGAGGAAGAGATATTTACTGAAGCTTACAGATCCAAGGGAAGTTCCATAATGGTAGAAGAAGTTGGCCCCTCTAAAAGGACCATGCAAAGAGAGAGCAAAGCCACAAGCCAAAAGCCACACAGCACAACACACCTCAGGAACTATAGCTAGGCACACTTTGCGTATCTTTAGATTGAAATCTTAAACCCACCACCACACCTTAAGGTCTGCCCAGAGACACTGCCTGCAGCCAGGTGGCTGCAGAAACAAACTAGAAACTAATAAAACACTGAATATATTGGGGGACATCTATGCACTACAATAGGCGGTGATATAAAAATAGGATAGAAAGTTTGCTAGCTTAAAATTTTGTGGTTTTGTCTTGGAAATTGTTTTAATGATAGAAAATATATTCAAAAACATTTCAACTTAGTCATTCCATTAGAATTTATGTATAGACCTATGACTATATGCACATATGCATAACTGTGTTGTTGAATATATAAAATCAAGTGAGAAAAAAGAGTCCAGGAAAATATTTGCCTGAGTTTTGTCACAGAAAATTTAAAAGAAAATATGCTAAAATCCTACACATAGTGTTAATCTTTTCTCTGTGTTATTTTTGATACTGAGTATCTTTGGCCTAAGTGCACAGGCATGTGATTTGATGGCTTTTGTAGTTGGGAAATCTTATTAGATTCTTTTTCTTTATTCTATTTGCTCAAATTTATGAAAAACGAATTGCATCTGACTTCAATGGGAGGTGACATAAAAGCAGCCAACTGATAGATTGACTATAAAGCACAAAGTTTGCCTCCATCTCAAAGCATTTAATTTGATGATTAAGATTTATTTAAATAATATCATTTTCTGTTTGACTAAGAAATTTTTAACTCGTCCTAGCTATGACAACAACAACAACAACAAAAAGCTAATGGGTTTACTCACTACAATAAGACATTACTTCTTAAAAGACAGATGGGTACACTGCTTGCCTATTGCCTAGGAGGCTTGAGCACCCAACAGAGAGAAGTGGATCTGAACACTGGCTCTGCCTCTCCTGATTTCTGTCAGGTAGAAGTTTCTGAACTTCTCTGAGATGTGGGAGGAAATAAACTATATTTAAAATCAGTCCTGCTACTAGACCCTCCTGCCACTAGATTGTTGTCAGGTTGGAAGAAGGAGGTCTCAATTATTTTAAAGGGGAGATAAATTTCTGAGGTACAGACACAGGGTACAATAAGGCATTCATGGAAGACTCGGGAGTCAAAGGCCGTTTCTTCAACAAGCACCTAAGCACAGTTCTGGATATTCAATTATCATCCAGTTCCTAGTTAGAGATAGAAAGTTAAATGTGCTTTTTCTGATAATACTGTATCATTTATTTTCATGAAAAAGCTGCTCTAGAGGATTCAGGAAAGAAAACATGAAATTGACGTGAGTTCAGAGATAAAGTAAAAGGCTGGGGAGAGACAGCATGGACATGGCTGGAACCTATGAAAAAAAAAAAGCTTGACCCTCAAAAAACTGGGTGTCATTAGCAGCCTTTTGGAAATAGAGAAGTCTCAATTGAAACCCCACTGTCTTCTGCAGTCTACACTTCTCCTAAAACCATGGAACAGTGTGGAAAGTACACTGGAAATCCATGTGTGTTATTTCTCTAATGCTTTCTCTTCTAGCCTGCAATGCAAGTCTGTTGGTGGAGGACAATTGTAAGAAAGCCAAGATATAACAGCTGGTACTTCTGGACATGCCTGCACACCTCCTGCCCTGGAACATTCTCAAATTCCACAAAAGCTGATTCACTAGAATACAAACCAACCTCGAATGCAGGTAGGGGTGTGTACACAGCCTTGTCAACCTGCAACCAGTGTGGGCAAGGCGTGGTGAATAGGTGCCTCTCTTGAAGGTGGGCTGCTCTGGGAAGCATTGTACACACTTCTCAGGGGAGCCACAGGAAGGAGTCATTGCTGTTCTCAGCAGAGGCAGCAAGCCACAGCAGCAACATTCCTCATGAGGGCTCACCTACTGACCAGGGTTTACTCCTTCCCCTCCCCCTCATTCTTGCTTTCTGGGAAGATCTCCCTAATAGACTACTACCCAAAACCCTGCCCACCCATAATGATTCTTTCGACAGATGCCAAACCAATGTGCTTGGTGGAAAGTGTTTTATGGGGCAAAAAGAAGAAGGCTACATTAACTGTCCAAGCCAACACAGACCTAACAGCACCAATGGATACAGATAGCGTAGCCGGAACAGTGATCCAGGCTCTCTCGGAGTAGGAACATTCCTGTTCAATGTATGACAAGAGGCTTAAGCCAATCTTTTCTTCTTTTCTTTGTTGAGTCACTTTTGTACCTGAAATGAGAGGGCAACCGTCACACAGTAAGTAGAATAAAATTAATTCTTTTAAGCTGATAAAGATGGAGATAATTTTATAATCTGACCCAGTTTTTTTTTTCTAATTGTTAAGAGGGGTTAGCCCTGATGAATCACTAAGCTTCAGTTTTATTTATATCAGGTATACTATTAACATGGTACTCACCAATATGTCGATGACTTATTTGGACTCTTGGGGATAGAGGATGAGTCCAAAGAGTTCTCAAAATTCTCATTCAGGATCTGTAATTCAGCCACACCATCACTATGGAAACCCTAAACTTTACCAGTCCTATATTTACCCCTCATTTTCATCCATCCCTCTAGCCTAAGATTATCCATTCTTTTTCCAGACCTGACTGTAACAGTCCAGGCTCCATGGACCGTTCCCGTATGATGCGTTGTTATACCATCAGGTTCATAGCTGTCACTGGCATTATCAACTTTCTCCCATGCCACACACTCAAGAGTATTCTTCGTTGGCTTCTCAGTTATACAGTTAGGGTATTTACACAGAGTCAGAGGGTAGACTTGATCAACCTCTTAGCCCCCCACAATACACTGGGTATTATTTTCCCTATAGGGTGTTTTGCTGCCAGATTTCTCATTAACTTCCAGTCTTCCATACACTCAATTCTATAACCCATTATTACAAATGCACATCTAATTGCAAATTCTTATTATGACTTCTGGCCTCTTAAAGAAATACCTACCTGGGGCTGGAGAGATGGCTTAGGTGTTAAGGTGCCTGCCTCCTAAGCCTAAGAATGCTGTTCCAATCTCCAGCAGTTCCAATCTCCAGGTCCCACGTTTAGCCAGATGCAAAATGACGCAAGGGCACAATTCCGCACTTGACCACAAGGGGGCGCACACATCCGGATATCGTTCTCAGCAGCTGAGACACTGCTGGCGCGCCCATCTCTGTCTTCCTCTCTCTCTCTCTCTGTCTCTCTCTCTGTCTCTCTCGAAAGAAAGAAAGAAAGAAAGAAAGAAAGAAAGAAAGAAAGAAAGAAAGAAAGAAAGAGAGAGAGAGAGGGAAGGGAAGGGAAGGGAAGGGAAGGGAAGGGAAGGGAAGGGAAGGGAAGGGAAGGGAAGGGAAGGGAAGGGAAGGAAGACCTACCTGTCCTCAGTCACCAGCATTTTCCTTAGCTTTTGTTTATCTGCTAATATTAACAGGGAAATCCCCAGTACATCCCCACTGAAACCCCTTTGAACAAGAGAAAACACAACATCTTGTTTCAGTCTAAAAAATGTCCAGGATCAGAGGATAAATTATATATAGAGTCACCTTACTAATACATATCTTGAAATGATTCCTTTTTGGCTTTTTTCTTCTCAACAATGCTTAATCAATTTCTATGCTGTACTTTTCATTATCTACCCATAATTTCAGAATATATAATATTTATAAAATGAAGGAAATTGTCGTGTAACGTGATGGAACATAATCAGTTTGTTCTGGGCTGAGAGAAAGACTTTTCTGTGACCGACATTATAAATGTCTGAGAAGGATGAAGTCTGAAACCAGGATGGGTGGGGAGAAAGATTGCATTTGGCACCATTTCAGAAACATCATTTCAGGAAGAAAAATCCAATTCAATTTTCAGAATGGCTGGTTAAACCAATCCATGACAGGTCTATATCTACTGCCACTTACCTTGGCTGCATTCCTGGGGAGATCATGTTCCAAAACTGTCCTCTTCTCGGCCGTTTTCCATTGTGTTTTATGCAAATTTTTTTGGCTGGCCTGTTCTTCCTTTTTGATTTTTCTGCTGCCACTACAATAAAGAACTTACCCAAGGTATTGCATATGTATGAAAGAATAGGCATTTTTTAAAAAAAAATCCCTATATGCATTTCATTTCTTTGTGAAATCAGTTTTAATATTATTCTAAGCTATCAGATATAGTTCAAAATGTTTCCAACTTTTCAGTCTTTTGAAGATAATTCTAACCCTGATGCAACAAACTCAGAATGTATGTCTCTGTAATGCAGTCCACTTTCCAACTAGCATGCAGCGCCCCCTGCCTTCCAGCATGTCGAAGAAGTTCTAGACATTTTCCACAAAGGGGGTTGTACTTTTCTGGCCAACAGCCCACACAGCAGCTGCCCTTTAGTGTGCAAACAAAATCTGAATCTAGAACCATAGCTACCCAATCCCTAAACTTGTTTATTATTCGCCTCTCTAGCCCATCTCATTCATTCTTATGACTCTTCACCATGCCCCAGTTATACTCACACAGCAAGGCAATCCCTTTGCCTTTCCTGCCTGCAAAGCACTGCTCCCACTTCTTCAATAGCAGGCTTATTTCTCCTCCTCACCCTCCAGGTCTTAGTTTTGGGAATCACTTCCCAAAAGAGGCATCCTCTTTCTGTATTACCTGAGTTTCCCAGTGACAGCTACTTCTTTTGCCACCTAATTCTTATACAGCTTTTATCACGTTTAGTTTTTCTATGTGTCCTTGGTTGTTGTCTGTCTACCAATTAAGGATTGTGTCTGTCCTTTCCACCTCAGCATCCACAGTGTCCTCCACATGCTAGATGATAAGTGAATGGCTGGTGCACGAATGACAGCCCTGAGCAGGAATGACGCAGGCAGTGTTTCAGATGTTTGCCTGCTTCTCTTTTGTAAGTGCAGAGCATTATCCAGCTCTCCCTCGATGGCCTCTACACGAGAGGACCTTAATCACGTATACTGGGAGCCCAGAACTAGAACATCTAAACTATATTCCATGAGGAAAGATGAAGAAAGGGAGAGAAGCCAGGCGGAAGACAAGAAATCAGGCGGCATTGTTTCATCATCATAACAATTAGACTTCCAGAGAAATAAACTAATAACATTTAGAAGCAAAGGGCTTTGATCTCTGAAATTCACTTAGTAATCTATCGCTAGCTGACAGTAAAAAAAGAAATGAAGATCTATAACTCATGGATAATGTGACATGTGTGACATCACTTTCAGAAATGTAACACAAAGTCTGTTTAATAATGTGAGTGTTGTCATCATGTCAAGTCACCCCTGAAAGCCTCACATAGCCAGTATAGCTGTAATTATGGAGAAAAATTTATGTCCAAGGAAGAAAGACAAAGACTTTAAATCCACCCTTATTCCTCATAACTTTTTTTATTATTTTTTTATTTTTAGAGAGAGACACAGAGAGAGACAGACAGAGAGAGAGGGAGAGGGAGACAGATAGAGAATGGGCACACCAGCAGTCTCTCAGCTGCTGTAAACGAAATCCAGATGCGTGCGCCCCCTTGTGGGCAAGTGCAGCATTGCGCCCTTGAGTCACTTTGCATCTGGCTAAACGTGGGGCCTGGAGATTGGAACCGGGTTCTTAGGCTTAGCAGGCAGGCGCCTTAACCGCTAAGCCATCTCTCCAGCCCGCTCATAACTTTTTTTTTCCATCTTAGCTTTGAGGCTATGCTATTGAAATTCTATAGGAAAGTTGAATGCTGAGTAAGATATCTGACCTCTGATTCCTGTCAAAGGGACGTAATTCGTGTATTCTAGTGTGTGTAAATGCTGCTACCTTGGAAATGCTAATTTTCATAAACATGGGATACAGATTCAAAATTCCACAAAAGCTACCAAATCTTGAGTGCTTGATAGCCTAAGGTACATGAAGCAGACTTCCACTGCTCCAAGAAGATGTGTACACTTTTCATTCCATGAGTTCCATTCACATTGGATTTTAAACAAAATGACTCTGGATTGGATGTCATGCCCTATATGACATTTTAAAGGAAGAAAAAAGATGCTTTTCATTCTAAAATATACATAGCTTAAGCAGTCTCACTTGTATTTTTGCATATTTTTAAAACTTTTTAAAAGTCTTTTTTAGAAAGAGAAAGACAAAAGACACACCAGAACCTCAGCCACTGAAATTGCACTCCAGATGCTTGCACCACCTAGTGTGCATGTGGGACCTTGTGTTTGCTTCATCTTTGTGTGTCTGGCTTATATGGGATCTAGAGAGTCAAACATGTGTCTTTTGGCTTTGCAGGCAAGAGCCTTAACCACTAACCTATCTCTCCAACCCTATTTTTAAAACTTTTAAAGAGTGATGTTCCCTTAAAACATGATGGCTCATGTAGTGATGCTTCCTGTAAGCACTCTAAATCAGATACATAGATTAAATTGGACAAAAGAAACAGCAACAACAAAGTCACACATATTAGTTCAGTTTTGTATTGGAATTCCAATGGGAGTTTAAAAATACCAATTTCGGGCTGGAGAGATGGCATAATGGTTAAGGCACTTGACTGCGAAGCTTAAGGACCCAGGTTGGATTCCCCAGTACCCATGTAAGCCAGATGCACAAGGTGGTGCATGAGTCTGGAGTTCCTTTGAAGTGGCTGGAGGCCCAGGTTCACCCATTCTCTCTCTATCTATCTTCCACTTTCTGTCTGTCTCCCAAATAAATAAGTAAAATGTTTTTTAAATGAATAAATACCAAAGTCTATAAATTTCTCCTAGTACTGAGAAAGAGAAAATGAAACCATTGAAGTTTGTTTGGGTCTCTCTTATTTAATCCTATCACGCAGAAGTACAACTGTATCTGAAGAACTTGAGGTCATTGCAGCTGTAGAAAGTTGAACAGTAGCTATCTGTTGCCATCAGGTTTTGCATTGCTGGCAGGTATCACCTGACCAAGAGCAGCCTGTGGATAAAAAGAGGTTCATTTTGGCTTTACAGGCCCAAGAGCGAAGCTCCACGATAGCAAGGGAAAACAATGGCATGAGCACAGGGTGGACATTACCCCCTGGCCCACATAAGGTGGACAACATGAACAGGAGAGTGAGCCAAACACTGGCAAGGGGAAATTGGCTATAATACCCATAAGCCCACCCCCAACAATACACTGCCTCCTGGAGGCATGAGTTCCCAAATCTCCATTAGCTGGGAACCTAGCATTCATTAGGCCTAAGTTTATGGGGGACACCTGAATGTAACCACCACACCCTCCAAGGGAGATGCTATGTTGTTATGCCCTACCTCTTACAACTGCTCTCAGTCACCTAAGGATACCATAGAAAAAGCACCAGGGACTAGTTGACCCAGTCAATGGAAATTCATCTTTCATAGTTCTGGAGTCTTTGAAATTCAAGATCAGGTGCAGATTCACGTTCTGGTTAGGGCATCTTTCTTTGAAGTTTGCAGATGGCAGCTTTTTGGATGTGGAGACACGTAAAGAGGGGAGGAGGAGAGGAAATGAGGGGAGGGAACAAAATGGATGGAAGAGAAAGGATAAGATAGGTTTCTCTAATGTTTTATGAGAATTAATCCTATCTTGGATGGTCAATTGTCATAGTCCAAGCTATACCTAATTAGCTCTAAATACTACTACATTGGAAAGAGTAGGGATTCAACATATATATATATATTTGGTTTTCCAAGGTAGGGTCTCACTCTAGCTCAGGCTGACCTGGAGTTCAATATGTAGTCTCAGGGTGGCCTCGAACTCACGGCACTCCTCCTACCTCTGCCTCCCGAGTGCTGGGATTAAAGGCGTGCGCCACCACGTCCGGACTCAACATATGGTTTTAAGGTGAGAAAACCAATTGACACAATACCACTGGTGACTATGACCGAATCTACAAAAGCAGTCTTTGCAGAAGTGAAGACCTTAAGAAGATTCTTTCATGGCAAATCCAGATGGACCTTAACTACAAAGACATATGCCCTTATAAGAAAAAAAAAAAAAAAGAACAGAGGAAGATTAGACATCCAAAGAAAAAAGCCCCTCAGCAGAGCCAGAAGTTTTGCAGCTCTAAGCCAAGGAACATCTGCAGCCAAGAGAAGCTGGAAGAATCAAGGAATAAGTTTTCCTGCAGAGCCGTGCAAAGCAGCCCAGCCTGTCAACACTCTGATTCTCAATTTATGGTTTCCAGAGAATTGAGACAATATGTTTCCATTGTTTTTAATGCAAAAAAGGGTAATCACATCCAAGTTCTACCCCAACCAAAGTAAATCAGCACCTCCTACATGTAACCCTTGCCTGAGCCCAAAGCTCCTGAGGTCACACCTTTCCTACAGAGCAAGTCCCAGAACTCTCCACAACCAATTCTCCTTCCAGACAAATTTTAACTTTAATGAAATTTTCTTTGCTTTCAAAAATCAAGAATATAAGCTGGGTGTATTGGTGCACGCTTTTAATCCCAGCACTCAGGAGGCAAAGGTAGGAGGATCACTGTGAGTTTGAGGCCACCCTGAGACTACATGGTGAATTCCAGGTCAGCCTGAGCTACAGTGAGACTTTACCTTGAATAAAAAAAAAAAAATCAAGAATATAGGGGCTGGAGAGATGACTCAGCAGTTAAGGTACTTGCCGTGAAGTCTAAGGACCCAGGTTTGATTCCCCAGTACCTATGTAAGCCAGATGCCAGTGGTACATGCCTCTGAATTCATTTGTAGGGCTAGAGGCCCTGGTACACCCATTATTTCTCTCTCTCTCTCTCTCTCTCTCTCTCTCTCTCTCTCTTTTCTCTCTCCTTTCTAGCTGTCTCTGCTTTCAAATAAGTAAATAAATATATTTTTTAAGGCAAAAATATACTTTATATTAGACAAAAATAATTCTCAATATCTTATTTTATGTAGCAGAGAGTGTATTATATTGCAGAGATAGTAACAATGTGTTCTTGGAAACTTCTGGATTCTTTAAAATTTGTTGTCACTTCCATGACAACTAGAAAAGAAGTTTTAGCAAGAAATATGAGAAATTAGGGCTGGAGATGGCTAAGTTGTTAAGGCACTTTCCTGCAAAGCCACAGGATCATGGTGCGATTCTCCAGGACCCACGTAAGCCAGATGCACAGGGGTGCAGGCATCTGGAGTTTGTTTGCAGTGGATGGGGGCCCTGGTGCACCCATACAGTCTCTCTCTCTCTCCCTCTCTCTCCCTCTCTTTCTCTCTCTCTCTCTCTCTCTCTCTCAAATAAATAAATAAAATAAAATTTTAAAAAAGAAATATGAGAAATCAACTAAGGGGAACTAAGAAACAATAAGCATTTATATATCTTCATTTTCCATTGAAGGTAATAATTTTAAATTATCCTGTAGAGTGACATCAAAACCTGGATGTTTTCTTTTATGTTATAATTTCCCAGAGACTTTCTTTCTTGCTCTCATTCTGATTCACAGTGAATAAATCTAGCTATATCAAGTAAAATAAAGAATTGTTCATAACTTTATGAGATAGAGACATTTTTTCTAACCCCAAACCTTCTTTTTGTAACCTACCCTCAGAAGGAAATACAGAAGGTCATTTCTTCATCTCTATTTCTTAAGGAAATAATGAGGTATACATATTGTTAACTTGGCCTCCTCCCCAAATAATAAATGAGAGATGGATTGCATTGAACAAAGGTACTTCACTACACTCATAAAGCCATTTGCTTGCAACTAGAAATCAATGGAAAGCAGTCTTACCACATTGCATGACATTAAATGTCTATAATCACTTTATTCTGCTTAAGTTGTATAAATGTGATCAGCAGGCATTCTCCTTCTCTAATCTCTCCCTAGGAAAACTCATCTCCTTTCACAACCCCAGGGATCACTTAGAAACTAATAGCTCTCAAATTCCCATCTCTCTATCCCTGACAGCCTTCCAGAGTTTCAGAGCCACATAGTGCAGTGGCTAAGTACAAACAGATAAGCTTGGGAGCCAGGGTATCTATGTGCAACTCCCAACCACTATGCTGAGACAATTTTTTTTTTATTTTAAATAAGACTCACTTTCATCATCATTAAGTAGAGAAAAATGTATGCAGCCCACGGCCTAGCAACAAGGACTCCATAAATGTCATAGTTACTTCATCATTATTATTAGGCCTAACCACACAGATGTCCCAGGAATGCCTCAAAGGCAAAATGTGCAAAGTGGAATCCATTATTTTTCCTAAACACTTGAACTCTTTCTGGTCTCAGTAACATCACCATATTCAACAACACTGGCATCTTATCATTTATTTGATACTGAGGGAGTCAGATTTATTTCTCCCTGTGCCAATTTTCCCACCTAAGCCATAGTTGACAAATACAATTTTATCTATGTATTTAACATGTACGGCATGCCAATTTGTACACATGTACATTGTGAAGTGATTAGGATACTCAAGTCAACTAGCATAGCCATTACCTCACATAGCTATCTTTTCATTTTTAGTGATTACCAGCTACTCTCTTGGCCATTTTGTATATACAATTGAGTTTTATTAAATGATCACCACCTTGCAAATGGAAGGTTGTTGGGCTTGCCCTACATCAACCCATTTCCTTCCCTTCCATGCCTTTGGGTGCCACCATTCGGTTCTTTATTTAAAAGAATCCAACTTTCCTTCTGCCTTCATTGTTACACATTACAGATGTGATGGATACACAGTGAAATATTATTCCACTATAAAAGGAAGAACATGCTCCCACTGGAAACAACATAGAGGAACCCTCAGGACATAATACTACATGAAACAAAACACAGATAAGTACTCCTTGTTGTACCACTGGTTTTTACTGGTCCCATCCTCTCTCTTGCTTTACCTCTGCAGTGACTCACTGATACATTCTTCACCTATTCCAACCCACGTGGCCTGAACTCAAGGAATCATTTCTTTATACTTCTATCTCCTTCAGACTGAGTCCCCTGAGCTTCAATCTTCTGAGAGCTTGTTGCTATCTAATTTCTTCCAGCAATATAGTGGAACTGGAAATTCCCCCCCCAACACCCTCAAGTGTCATATTTATTGTCTTTCAAAGACTTAAAACCAGCCTTCAACCAGGTTGCCTAGGAATATCTTCCCTATCATCTTTCCAGGAGGCTCTCATAGTGAAGCTACTCATGAAAAAAAAAAATGATATTGAGAATGATTCCCTCTGGGGAGGCTTTCTCAGAGATAAATATAATCATCTACATACTGGCTGTAAATCTACCATGAAGAAAATCTACAGGGCAGGATGCAAGTTAGAGCAATGCTAACATCACATGTATGTATTTTATAGTCTCAGTGCTATTTGAATTTATTTTTTACAGCTAATCATTTATAAATTTTGGTACTTTACAGCTAATTTTTAAAACACAACCACATTTGGGCCAAAGAGATGGCTTACTGGTTAAGTGCTTGCCTATCAAGCCTAAGGACCCTGGTTTTGAGGCTGGATTCCCAAGAACCCATGTAAGCCAGATTCACAAGGTGGCACATACATCTGGAGTTCGTTTCCAGTGGCTGGAGGCCCTGATGCACCCATCTCTCTCTCTCTCTCTCTCTCTCTCTCTCTCTTCTCTGTCTGCCACTCTCAAATAAATAAATAAAAATAAACAATTTTTTAAAAGACACTATCACATTTGTATCACTCCATCAAGCTGAAGTTTTGGGGTGACTACATTTTATAAGTGAATAATACTGACCAACAACCTAAAATTCAAGTTAAGGCTAAAAAGTCATTGTGATCCATCCTAGCACACTTGTTATTTCAGTCTTTCCTCTATAACGTCTTACATTATAACACATGGCTGGCTTCTACTTGTTTAAATACCTCAGCATCTGGTGTTCCCTTGACATTCTATGGTTTATTTGCCTTGACTACCTGGTGCCCACCTATTATGAATTCTTCCACTCTTATCTTTCCTTAACTTCTTCTTTGACTCTGGGAAAATATGCACATTCCTCTATGTATCTGAACTCAAACCCTAAAGGCTATGCTAAAATTCCATGGTACAGATCTAAGCTTGGGTTGGAGTGCCGCTAAACTGCAAATTGTAATATCAAGTTTAATAAAAGTGTGTAGCAGACAGCTTCGCTGAGATGAACTTCCAGACCAGGCACAGTTATGGAGGAAGGGATATTATTTATTGAAGCTTACAGATCCAGGGGAAGTTCCATAAAGGCAGGAAAAGCAGCCTGCTTTCAACAGGGCCAAGCAGAGAGAGAAAAAGCCAACCAGCCACCACAGCACACAGAGCAAAACTACAGCCAAAAGGTCACACAGCACACTTCAGGAACTCCTGCTAGGCACATTTGCATATCTTTACAATGGAATCTCAAACCTACCATTAACATCTTAAGACCGGCCCCCAGTGACATTGCCTCTAGCAAGGTGATTGCAGATGCAAACTATAACTAATAAAACATTGAATATATTGGGGGCCATATATTCAAACTACCACAAAGTGGAAAATACTAGGAAAGAAAATATCATTGCATACATGAAATTATAAAAGACTAAAATGATTGCATATGGTATGTGACTGCCGGGTTGAAATTAGTTTCAAGTCAGATAAATACTGAACAGTATATATGTAGGAAGACTGACCCTGTGGAGTTTGCCTGACCTTGTGTTTGATATTAATACAATAATTAGGCATTTACGTTGATTTCTATCAGCTAACAATCTAAAAATCATTTCAAGTAATTATGTTTGTCATTCTGTATAATATATACAGAATAATGTCTAAATAATAGTATAAATAGTATCAATAAATAATAGTAAAAAGAAATTCACAATAAAAGGCATTTTTACTTCCGTTTGGAATGACAGGGAGTCAGGTAGCTTTGTTAGGTAGTTTAGAGTGACTGGGTGCCAAAAATAAAGAGAAGCTCTGTCCTCACAATCTCTACTTTGCTAGAGCTCAAAGGATGATCTGACTTCTTATCTCTGCCTAAATCAGTTCCCTAGATCTGGTTGTACACAAACATCCTGAGCAGATCCTGGGAGGAGGTCCCCTTTCCTAGAATTTAAATCTACACCTGATAATGTGATTGGTCAAGTTCTTCGCCTAGAATTGAACTCATGGATGGTCTCTTCCTGAGCCAGCACCTAACCCAGTCCTCACTCTGGCTTACCCACAACAATAAGTTTATAAATAGATGCTTACCAGGGGACAGTCTCTCTTTTGCCTGGCTCCTGAACGCTGTGGATCTGGTAACCTTCCCTTGTCTAGGCCCAGCCTGGCTGAGATGAGGAGAGACCTCTCCTTCCTGCCACTTGGGCTCTCAACCCCCTCCTGCCCTCCATATGGCAGGAGCTCTCGACTTTCTTCTCTTTCCTTCTCTTTATAATAGAGTTTCTCTAAGCCTTGCCCTCTACTCTGTGGACGTTAATTCATTAAATTTGTAAGACAAGAATTCAGGGTATTCTAAATTTATTGGTGTGTTAGCATATTGTTATATTGGCAAGGAACCCCCATTATGGTTTCAAGAGAAAAAGTGACAGAAAATGGAGCCTGAAATCTGTCCTATGATTTCCCCTAAGTGCCGCAGGACAAAGACATTTAGGAGGAAGTGATTATTTTTGGAATCCACTACAAGGCTAGCTGAAAATTCTTTAGTTCAATAAAACCTCAATTTTGTCCATAATTTTTATACAAAACCAGAGGTGTCTCACAGTGTATGGCCTTGAAAGGAGTTATTTGTGCATGTGTGCATGCATGCAAATGTGGGATGAGAACAGATTGAGCCACTTGTAAATGTCAGGGCTTTTTAGTTGCTCATGATGAAGCTCAGAAAGAAACAAAGAACTCTTTTCTTTCTCATGGAGCCTCCATTCTATCCAGGAGAAAGAGACTCAAAATAGTATAGATCAGTAAATATGAAGTAGCCAGAAAGCATGAACAAGAAATAAGCATAAGAAACGGTAAAGATATATAATGAGAAATAAATTATAAAGAAATGGAATGAGAAAGCAAAAGAGACAGAGAGATTGAGAAATTGGACATGGGATTATAATTTTAAAGGTAGTCACTATTGAAGGCCTATATTAAAGTTAGCATCTGAGACAAGACCCAAAGGAAATAAGAAATGAATGTCACAGTTATCTAGGTAGGAAGTGGAGCTCATGTACAAGCCCAGAGGTAAGTTCATGCCTTAAGAGCTGATGGCTTATTATTATTGCCAGCCCTATGTTGCATGTATAATATGAAAGATACAACTGCAATCATCTTACATAGAAAAAGCCATTTGGTATTAATAGCATAGTAACCCACAGACACAGGGTCTTTTAATATTTCCATTCCTTAACTGAGAAAGTAATGTGTGTGGACTTAGGACCATACGACTCCTTATTAAAAGCTTGAAACCCAGCCAGATTGGTCCTCAGGGCAGGTAGATCCTCATAACCAATCTCCTCTTAAATTTTGGCCAATTTAAAAGTATGATTCTTTCTGTCCACATAAAAATAGCAAATAGAATAAGCCATTTTAATAATATAGTAAAATCAATTACTTCAAAGAATAAGCAAGCCCAAGGCCAGGCGTGGTGGCGCATGCCTTTAATCCCAGCACTCGGGAGGCAGAGGTAGGAGGATCGCCATGAGTTCAAGGCTACCCTGAGTATACAGAGTGAATTCCAGGTCAGCCTGAGCTACAGTGACCTACCTCAAAAAAAAAAAAAAAAAAAAAAGAAAAGAAAGAATAAGCCCAGAAAATCCGTAGCAAATAGATACCTACTCATCTGTCCCCATGGAACAAGTAGTCCTGCCTGCACAGTGTCATGGTGTCGTGTGTCTGGCTACACTGACTGCCAAGGTTTTGTGTGCTGCAATACAATCTCCACTGTGAGGTATTAAAAGGGTGGAAACCTTATGCAGCTAGGAGTCACTATCTAAGAAAGGTGACTAGGATTAGAAAGGGTCACAAGGGTACAGCTCCCATAAGGATTTCCTGTGGCTTTATGAGGCGGTAGATAGAGGGAGGGAGAGGGAGGAGAGGTAAAAGGAGAGTGAGAGAGAGAAAAGAGAAAGATACAACTATGTACTTTCCATCGCTTGTCACAGGAAGCTTTGTGCTCCCTCAGGACTCTGCTGGCAAGCCATTGTCACCATTTGTGCACCCCGCAAAAAAATAGTACTTCCTGAACTGTGAGGCAAAATGAACCTCTTTTCATTATGATTAGTCTGTGGTGGTATGATTCTAACAATAAAAAAAAAAAACAAGATTTAATGCATGCAACATAAGGTTTTCTCATTGGTTTGCTACCAACTTTTCAAAGGGACTCTGATGGGAGACTGCTTAGTGGTAAAGCCTGTTTAATTTCCCAGAATCCACGTAAAACCAGATTCACAAGTGGCACATGCATGTGGAGTTGATTTGCGCCTAGCTATAAGAGGTCCTGGAGCATCCGTATTCATATTCTCTCTCTCTTTCTCTCTCTTTCACTCTCGCTTCTCTCTCTTTCTCTTTCTTTCTTTCTCTCTCTCTCTCCTTTCAAATACATAAAAGTATTTTAAAACACAAAAGAGGCAATACATTGATCCTTCTGCAGGCCCCCAGAAGGAACACCTGAACCACAGGAAACTGGAGAGAACATCATGAAGACCAACCTTAATCTTTTCCTGCTTCTCTCTCTCTCTTTCTCTCCCTCTCCTCTCTGTACTCACTTAATTTTTTATATTACCTATCTTTTTCTTCCCTCACCTTCCTTGGCACTGACTTATAACTCCCAGTACCAACACAGGGTTAACTTTCACAATGAGCTATTGATCCAAGAGACCTACAAGGTTTCCCAAAAAAGACAGATTTCTTTCAGAGTTCTTGATGACCCACCAAAGGTTAGTGGTAAGACCCTACAGTCGAAGACAGCGTACACGTGTGAGACAAAACATGTAGAGACCTGGTCAGAATCTGGAAGAGGATCAGTCCCCAAACAGTTAGCTTGTCTAATGCCAGAGGGTGCTAATGAAAGGAATGCTTCAAATTCCAGAATTGGCTCTCTGCCAGCAAATAGGTAGAAGATCACCCTTCTTGCTGGTTCAGAGCCTGCTTCCTGCATGAACCTAAATAAAAAGAACAGGCTTTTGGGTACGTGACTCTGGCCTAATGAGATAACAAAAAATGAGCTAACTAACTGCTTATCTGGCTTCTGTGAACTGCTTGCACCATAAAAGGAAAGATTGTAATGTAAAAGTATATAGATAGAGGTGTAGGACAATAGAGAATGTAAGCAAAAAAGAAAAGCAAGAACTAAAGTAATGCCATGACAGGCTCTAGGAATATTCACAGGCCTGAATTTCTATTTCCGGGCTGAACTGACACAGCATTTTTGCAGTTACTGAAAAAACCCCAGACTGCCCAGTACCCAAAATAATCCTTGAAATGAGCCAGACAGAAGAAACTAAGCAAATGTTATACATACTTGTGATCCTCAAGTTATAGATAAGATGGCTCAAAATGCCATAGTAACCACATAACCAATGAGCATACTACATGTACATTATTTTTAATTGTTAACCAATCATGTTATAAATTCTCCTCTCCTTTGTTTGAACCCAATAAAAACTGCCCTAATTCTACCCTCGGGGTCTCCAGTCCTCTACCCCTGCGTGGCGTATGACTGGGGACCCCAGCGCGCTGGAATAAAAATCCCTCTTGCATTTTGCATCAAGATCGTTTCTTGGGGTGATTTGGGGTGTCGCCTTTCCTGAGACAGAGCCCAGGGAGTTCCCGATTTGGTCTTACACTACATGAGCAACTGGGGGAAAATGGCCGACATCGGTCCAAACAAATTGCAGTCTAAGATACCCAGCAGGAAACAATCTGACGTAATGCTCAAACAAGTGCAGTAGTGCACATAGCCATGATGGGTAACCAACTGCTCTTGATTTGGCTAATAGATCCACTCAGTGGAATGGAACTCATTGCTGAAACTGGGAAATAAGTCAAAACCATGTACAAAAAATGAGCTCAGTCTCCAAGATCAAGATACCACCAAATGTGAGCTAGAAGAGGGCCTATGCATATAAAATTCCCTCCAAAATATCTATGGTCATCCCATCTACCTAGTACTAACTTCTCTCTCCATTGGAGAATTTGCTTATCTTTGTCAGATGGACAATAAACCTGAAGGGAGGATCAGCCAATCACACCTCACCAGGGCCCCAGCTGAATCCATAGAACAATGAAGGGCAAGAATACAGCATTCATGGCGATCATGACACCAGAAAAAAGCTGAAGGAGATAAACACAGAGAACATCCAACTCCTACTAAGCCAGATATCCAGAGACACAGAGGCTCCCAAAACCTCATCACTGAAGTAGACCTAAAATGATCCCAATGTGGCTCAGGGAAATTCACCGAATAGGGGGCGGAAAGAATGTTAGAGCCACAAGTTGGGGTATTATGCACAGAGACTTGGCCTATCCCCCATAACTCTTGACTACCCTCACAATGCATGACCCACATTCCCTTTGGAAGAGAGAGGACGGGGGGGGGGGGATAATGGAGTCACCAATATAAATATAAAATTAGAATAATATAAATAAATTATTAAAAAATAATAAATAAATAAATAAAAATTCTTAAAAAGAGGCAATACAGAAAGCAGTTTACATTGAGTATGATGATTCTAGAACACAACTAAATTAACTGCCCACTATGAAAATATTAGATAGGTAACTAGAGGAATTGTTAACATGTTCTACAACCAGATTTTCTCATGAATGTCATGCATGGATATCAGGTTCATCTTGTATTACCTTTGTTGAAAGCAACACATTCAAATTCTCAGGGTCCCAGGGTTTTCCTGGGAGAAATATAGTAGTGATAGTACCTGCTGTCCTGGGAGACTTGTGTGGATGAACTGAGTGAGCAGTGACTAAAGCAGAGAAGGTACGAGATTTGCATTAGCAGTGTAATATATTATGTAAGAATGAGACTCCGGTGGTAGGCTGTGTGGTTTGAAATACCATAATCCCCATCCTAGCTGTGTAACTTGGGAAAGTCACTGAACCCTTCATTTCCTCAGCATCTCATCTATAAAACTTAGATACTAAACTGTGTACTTCATAGTGTTGTTTTCAAAGTAAATGAGTTAATATTTGTAAAATGCTTATGTCAGTGTCTCTCCTACAGTGAGTATCCTGGGGTGTTTTTGCTGATATTAACAGTATTGTGGTGAATCATTTAAATTTATTAAGGAAGTTGTTTTCTTTCCTTCTGCGTTCAAGAAGCCGTGAACATACAATGATTGTTTCTTAGCCATTCCTTTTTGCTGTGATCAAGAATAAAAGTGTTTAGAGAATGCTTTTCCCTGTCTCATTAGCATCCAACAAATTGAAAGCATACTCTCTGGGTTTAGGTATTGTACTAAATTATTTACTCACTTTCCCGAAAACTATATCCATGCAAAATTTCCTCCCTCCAATCACAACTAACATGAAAACTCAGGCAGGTTTAATTTTATTTTTCCCATCTGCAATTACCATAATATTTCTACCACAGTGTCTTGAGTATTCACTCATGTTTGACAGTAAAACTCTGGTAACATATAAAGTTCTATGACAGGCATATTTTTTCCCTTAATATAATGTACTTTGGGGCTTCTGTTTAACTACATATAAGGGAAAGGGAATGGAAACGCAGCTGTCATTAGCGCGCCTGAGGACGATGAATATTTTCAGTACACACATTCTGTGCAGCAGGATCGTGTCAGCTGTGCTTCCACATCAAAACTGCTGTGGTACCCAAGAGTGCCTCACACATATTATCTAGGTGTTTTATTTATTTTTTTTTACAGAGAACATTACCTTTACCTCAATTCAAATCGCAAAAGAAGCTTCCAGAAACCTAATTAGCTGTATAATCAGCTTGACTGGCACATTTAGCAGAGTTGGCAAGACAGAACAAGCTTGCCAACTAAGCCTTCCCCATTCTGCTCCATCCCAGAAAACACACAGGTTGTATCCAATGCTCCATAAGCCTAACAGAGGAAAGGTCCTTACAGATTATGCCACACATGTGCAGAGTAGCCCTTGAAAAGTCGTGATAGGACAATTATGTTCTACTGAATTCTGAATGTGAAAATCGTTTCTCAGATCTCATAACAGTCTTAATTACCATAAGAATCTCATCATGGATGTTTTTACCCAAAAAGTAATGTGGCTATGTAAATCCTAAAGTGATATCATCATTACTGTAGTAGACAGCTTCAGGTTCGCTGAGATGAACTTCCAGACCAGGCACAGTTATGGAGGAAGGGATATTTATTGAAGCTTACAGATCCAGGGGAAGTTCCATAAAGGCAGGAGAAGCGGCCTGCCTTCACAGGCCAAGCAGAGAGAGAAAAACCAACCAGCCACACAGAGCAAAACTACAGCCCAAAAGAGTCACACAGCACACTTCAGGAACTCCTATTAGGCACACTTTGCATATCTTTACAATGGAATCTCAAACCATCACCACACCTTAAGACCAGCCCCCAGTGACATTGCCTCTAGCAAGGTGATTGCAGATGCAAACTACAACTAATAAAACAGTGAATAGATTGGGGGACATATATTCAAACTACCACAATCATTTTGCTTTGAATCTGTGAATATTATCACTGCCTTTTTGCACAAATATTTTAAATATAACGTTCAAATATTAAGTTAAAAATTAAGGGCTGGAGAGATGGCTTAATGATTACAGGTGCTTGCCTGCAAAGCCAAAGGACCCAGGTTCAATTCTCCAGTACCCACACAAGCCACATGCACAAGGTAGCGAATGCATCTGGAGTACATTTGAAGTTGCTAGAAAGCCTGGCATGCACATTCTCATTCTCTCTCCCTCTCTCTCTGTCTATCTCTACCCCATTCTCTTTTTACTAAATAAATAAATAAAAATTTAAAATTTAAGCTAAAATCAAGAAGGAATTACCAATTAATATTATTGCTGAAAAATCTCTTCTGCAAAATACAGAAGGGTTCAAAGTATAAAGTATATTTTGTTACTTAAGAGATAAGTGTTTTTATAAACAGGGGACCATCATCTTTTGAAGTTATCATAATTTGTTTCTAATCAAGATTTTAAACATTTCCAGTGAATATGCCTTTCAGGATCCCTATAAATTCTTAGCAGGTTACAGCTATTTAACCTTCTTTCATTATTTCAAAACTTGCAAAACTATGCATTCAAGTTATAAATAGCATACATATAGAAAGTCCACGCAGGTGATGACAGGGATTAGTCTATAATGTCACAAAATAATTCTCTACTCAAGGAACCCCACAGTTTTCCCTTCCCTACCCGCTACTTCATAAACATAACTGTGCTCACCATTTTGTCAGATTATTGGCTCTGTGTCAGTAAGCTTCCCATTGCTGCAATCAATTGCCTCATATATATAAACTTATAAAGAGGAAAAGCTTACTTTAACATGGTGTAAGACATATCACTGATCAATTAGACCCTTTGTTTGGGGCTGTCATAAGGAAGCCCATCATGACAGGAGTCTGTGGCAGGGAAGGAAGCCTGTCGAACTCACGGCCAGGAAGGAAAGGACAAACAGAAATAGACCAGCATTCTCCAATCCCCTTCAAGGACAGACTCCCAAAGAACTAACACTTCCTGTTAGGTTTGAGCTTCTGCCACCCACCCTCCAATAGTGCTGAGGACCAAACACATGGGCTTTTGGAAGATATTCCAGATCCAAACTGCAGATAATTGTAAAATATCATGTCTCTTTGTACAACTGATAAAAAGGTGGCACCACCTCAGCATCTCAGACATCCCAAAAATTGTATTTTCATACTTTTTGAATCAGAGATTCTCTGTGACATTTTTGTCATGGCAAACATAAGATGGTTTTCAAAAAAAATAACATTCTAGAAAGACACTTTATAGTTTGTGCTTTTGTATTTATTCACTGTTACTAAGAAAGTAATATCCTGGTACTCAGTAAAGGAGAACCCAAGTTATGGCGTTCTAGCAGCATCAGAAAACGGACTCAAACCAGGCTTCTCCCAGCATTATTCTTGTAGCTGTGTGCTCTTCTATTTGGAAAGTTAAGAAACATGTACTTACTTTTCAGTACTAGCCTGGAACAGATAAGGTGTAATTGAAAATAAAAAAAAATTCTCAGTTTCTGAAATAGTTTTTAAAATCCTGTAAGAACTACTCCCAGAGGTCTAGACAGAAATTGAAATGTGAGATTTTTTTTTATGTATAGTAGTCTTTCAAGTTATTATAAAACTGATAAAGACTTCTGTGGAGATTCAATCTTAGGGGCACCTAGGGCCACAGGCCTTCCAGACACACTCTTCTGTTTCAGATTCTCATTCCCTCTTCTCCACTTTCCTTTCTGAGCCAGTTAGTTAGAGGACTGCTTCATTTCAGTGTGAGAAACTTTGGAATTTGGAGATTTTTTTTTTCTCTCTCAAGAACTTCATAGATCTATCAAAATTATTCCTTCTGTTCGCTGTAAATAAGGTCATTTTGAAAGTCAAAATGAAGTGAAGTCTTCATCATTTTAATGAAGTAATTGTACCAACCTCCACTCAATGCATGGAGCATGCTGAGGAGTACTGATTATATCATGGAGAGCGGACCCCTGTGTTATGGTCAAATTGTTCCTTCCAAATCCATATGTGGAAGCCCTAAACATCAATGTATTTGAATTTGGTTGGGAAGATGTTAGAATTTAGCCAATTTCAAATTAAAAAGAGGTTAAAGCCCTAACCCAAAAGAGCTCATCTCCTTTTAAGAAGAGACCAGGGATCACTCTATACTCATGAAGAGAGGGAAAGGCATGTGAGGATACTGCAGGAAGGTGAGTATCTGTAAACCAGAAAAGGGCTCTTATCAGAGACTGAATGGAAGGGCACATGGATGTGGTGATAGTTGATCCTGTTTGTCAACTTGGTGAGAATAAGGGTCACATAGGAAATATATCACTGTTCATGTTTTTGAAGGCATTTCTAGAGGGGTATAACAGAGAAGGCAAAATCCCTGATTGTGAATGGCACCATGCCATAGGTGGCGGTTCTGGCCTGAATTAAAAGGAAGAAGGAGGAGGCCAGCTGAGCACCAGCACTAGTCTCTTACTATGCATGCTTTTGCCGCCTTGCCTCTTCTGCCAGGATGGACTGTACCCTCAAACCATGACTCAAAATAAATAATAAATCCTTCCTTTTTTTTTTTTTTTTTTTTTTGGTTTTGCGAGGTAGGGTCTCACTCTGGTCCAGGCTGACCTGGAATTAACTATGTACTCTCAGGGTAGCCTCGAACTCACGGCAATCCTCCTACCTCTGCCTCCCGAGGCTGGGATTAAAGGCGTGCGCCACCACGCCCGGCTAAATCCTTCCTTTTTTAACTTTACATTGTCAGGTATTTTGTCATAGCATGAAGCAAAACAATTAATGTAACATGTAACCTGCAGAACTGTCAGGAAAAGTTGATTTGCTAAATCCTCCAACTCTGGGATTTTTCTTTACATGCCAATGTAAATAAGTTGTAAAATTCTAAAACAATTTGGTAAAATTTCAAAAATACTAACAAACTGTAGTCAACATCTAAACATTTTTAAGCCTAAAGATTAACTCTAGTTTTTTTTTTTTTTTTTTTTTGGGGTGATTTGTTTTGTTTTATTTTTGTTTTCCTGCAAAAAAAAAAAAAAAAAAAAACACTTATTGTTGAACCAGGGATGAGATAAGCGGTCCTGTTATTTCAACTTAATAGTTCTGTAAGCTACAACTAAAATGATGTTAGAAACACAATCTAAGAAATATTGATTCTTTTACTTTAAGTTATTATACCATAAACTACCAGTTCTATTTCAAAATTGAGTCATTCAACGTGTGTAATTCAACACAATCAAGAAAACAGACCTAGGTCCTTCCATAAAAATGCTTGCACACACTTTTGCAAGAGGAGAAAACTCAAGCAAATGTGTATAGGATTCTCAGAGGTTCCAGTGGGGTTAATGATCCACACCATCTTCAACATTCACTGGTACCAGGTCGGTGCATGAAACACAGGAAAGTCACAGGAGAGCTGTTTGCCTCAGAAAATACATAGAAGCATCTGTAATCTTATTAGAATTAGTCTTTAGAAATGCACTGAGGTTATGTCTCATTAATAGCTTTTCATATGAGAATTTAAGAATGAGGTGAACAGAATCAAAGGATGAACATATAGAGAAGGATTTAAAAGGGTAAATGCTATAGTTTCACATGCTAAATTTTGGATGGGGATATAACACTAAAAATAAACTCAAAGAACCAAGTACCCTATAATCCTAGCTCTCCAGAGGGTGAGACAGGTAGATTTGCCACAAGTTTTTGGCCCACTTGAATCACATAGTGAAACTTTGTATCAGAAAATAAAAAAAAAGTAGGCTAGGGAGATAGCTCAGTGCATCAGAGCATTTGATGGACAAGCATGAGGGCCTGAGATGGACTGAGTTTGATCTCTAGCAACCATGTCAAAATCTGGCCATGGCCATGCAGCTTTATAAGCCCCAGGATCAGAGGAGACTCGGTGTCAAGAGAACAACACAGAAGGGGAACAGAGGAGGACCCCAGATGTTCTCTTCAGGCCTCCATACCTGCACACGTGGGGCACATACGTGTGCTTATACTACACAGGCACACATCACCCCCCCACACACACACACACCATATCACATAACACACACACACAAATGCCAAAAAAGGAAGAAAAAAGGAATAAAGAGAACCCCTAAAGGTAATAAACTCAAAGGTTTTAATCACCAAATATAAAAATGGTCCTGAAGAGAAAAGCCTTAAAGGGCATAAAAATGAAATATTAATAATGACCCAGATATAACAAATTTATTTTTATGTTTAAGAAAATGAACACAATGATATTATTACTAAATGTATGA
Organism: Orientallactaga sibirica; assembly: GCA_036365145.1. Classification (NCBI taxonomy): domain Eukaryota; kingdom Metazoa; phylum Chordata; class Mammalia; order Rodentia; family Dipodidae; genus Orientallactaga; species Orientallactaga sibirica. The sequence continues at coordinate 29,865,291 of JAEOAD010000024.1, forward strand.
AGATAAAACATTTTAAAATGGTGTGTGAACTCAAAATTGAAGAACAGCCAAACATGGTCTATTTTTCATTAAAAGGAAAAGGAGGGCTGGTGAGATGGCTTAGCAGTTAATGCCTCCTAAGCCTAAGAACCCTGGTTCCAATCTCCAGCGGTTCCAATTTCCAGGTCCCACGTTTAGCTAGATGCAGTGACGCAAGGGCGCAATGTCACACTTGACCACAAGGGGGCGCACGCATCTGGATTTTGTTCACAGCAGCTGAAAGGCTGCTGGTGCTCCCATCTCTATCTGTCTTCCTCTCCCTCTCTGTCTGTCTCTCTCTGTGTCTCTCTCCAAAAATAAATAAAATTTTAAAAAAATTTTAAAAAGGAAAAGGAAGTGCAGATTCTTTGCTGCGCTCATACTTATGAGTCAAAGCACCAATGGCCCTTGTAGGGACAACAGCAGAGTTCATAATAATGGAGAAAAGATTTTTATGCAGAAATTTTTCAGAACTTACACTGAGCAGTCTCATGACCAAGCCAGGTGAGTGCCTGCTTTGACCTATGTTTTCTGAGCAAGTGCAGGGATGAATGATGTTTTCTTCTTGCTGTGAAAAGCAATATCAGGCATTTAAAATGATGACACCAGTAATGCCTTAGTGACATGTGTCTGCACCCTGTAAAGCAATCTCTGTTACTTGATATAGAGCACCACAGAGCACCAAAAAACCCCTTACCCAGTCCCCACTCCAGCCACTATCTCCAACAACTAACATGGACTTGTCTGGAGCTTAGAAATATTGAGATAAGGGCTGGGGAAATGGTTTAGTGGTTAAGGCATTTGCCTGTAAAGCCTAAGGACATTGGTTCAATTCCCCAGGATCCACGTAAGCCAGATGCACAAGGGGGCACATGAATCTGGAGTTTGTTTGCAATGGTTAGAGGCCCTGGTGTGCCCATTCTCTCTTTCTTTCTATATGCCTCATCCTCTCTCTCTTTCTCTCTCTCAAAATAAAATATTTAAAAATATTTTGAAGAGAAAGAAATATTGAGATGAACTAGACTATTAACTTAAAATATTGGATTATATGAATTTAAATTAAGCCTGTAGGAAAAGTGAATTAATTTATAAAACCAAGAATATTCTAAAATTACACATAAGAAAAGTACACTGATAAATATTTGCTTAGTTGTTAAAAATACTTTCTGATAAATTTTTAAGTAGTACTCAAATATGATAACATCGCAGTGGGGCATTGGATTCTTCCTGCAACAAGCTCAATTCTAAGCATGCTTCAAAGAGAAAATAAAATGAAAGGAGTTGGGCACACACATCCGCTTAGCCCCAAGCTAACCCGGTGTTTAAAGCATAAAGCATTCTATGCCCAAACACCACAGAAAAGTTAGTCTGCAGTGGGGTTATATTTATAAATAATGTCCTTGAGCATGTGAATCAGTGCATTTAAGAACACTATTTCCCATCTATACCAAGTTGTTTCTTAATCTTAAAATACAAGATAAACATCATGACTGTGAACTCTAAGATGCAGCTTCCCACCTCCTCCTGAAGTTTTTAGAGTATTGGCAGTGGTCCAAGTGGGACATCCCTCTGGCAAGTAAAATCCTCCCATCACACCACATTTGCTGTCTAAGCAGGAAGACCACCCCAAAGATGGCTTTGATCTAAAAGTAATGCCGCACCTTAAAAAATTGAAGAACAGGCAACCGAAGTGGTCAATATGAAAGCCTTTGATGCCTGTGGATGAGTCACTTTTGGACATTGAAAAATCAGGACGGACAACCCCAGTGCTCAGTCAGAAAGATTCATGCAGGATTTTAGACACAAGAGCTCTCTAAACTCTAGATTCTTCTGTTGCCTTTTTCCCCATGGTGAGGTCTGAGATGAGAATTTTAGCTTAGTAAATGCCTCTAAATTATTAAAGCACAAAAGATTATGATTTAGAGAGTAAAACTTCCTGTACTATACATCCATTTCATGAAAGGACTGTTCAATGCTTCAAAAAATTATGAACATTATAGGTAGTAATGGATATTCATAATTAAGAGTAACTGAGACCAAAGTAGCTGGCTGGTTTTTCTTTGATTCTAGAAATTCAGATATGGGTTTTGTTTATTTTTATTTTTGCCTGTGTGTATGGGAGGGGGGCATGTGTATCACAGTTTATGCCATGTATATCCAAGTGTATGTGCCCTTGCGTCTCCCCACATGCTCACATGCCAAGAAATCACTGTCCTGCAGAGGACTGAGAGGAACATCGGGTGACCTGTCCACTCTTCCACCTGGTCTTGTTTAGGAGCCAGACTTTCCTTTACTAATTCTGGAGCTGACGAGGCTCCAAAATGTCTCTTCTCCCTGTAGAACTGGGGTTACCGGCACATGTGGCCATGCCCAGCTGTTTTATATGAGATCTGGAGATTTGAACTTAGGCAGTCTTAGGCCCTATCAGGCCCTAGTGCTTGCACAAGAAGTACACTTAATGGCTGAGCCTTCTCTCCAGACTTTGTTTATTTTAATCTTATGACAAAAAAAATAAATAAATAAAAAAGAAGAACAGAGTTTAAAGGTTTGGATTAGGGGCTGGAGAGACGTTGCAGTGGTTAAGCTTATTTCTAGTGCAAGCATAAAGGGACCTGAGATTGCCCAAGTTCAATTCCACATACATCTGTAACCCCAGTCCTGTGAGGTATAGAGACTAGTGAATTGGAGCATTGCTGAGTCTCACAAGAAACAAAAAGCTCCAGAATCAGGGAGAAACTCACATAGATGTGTGATGGAAGGGAACATCTGACATTCTCCTCTGGCCTGCACATGCTCACAGGGCAAACACATCTGAGTACACTCCACACATGCACATATCACACCATACACACTATACAAGGGAAAAAAATGTTTGTATTAAAGTTGGGTTTGTTGGCCCATTCCTGTAATCCCAGAACTTGGGATGTAGAGGCAAGGGGATCAAGAATTCAAGAGCATACTTCCTTACATAGTGAGTTCAAAGCCAACCTAGAATACCTAAAGCCATTTCCAAGAAAACATTATATTTATATATAATTTGTGTATAATAAATATGTGTTATATGTGTGTGTGTGTGTGTGTGTGTGTGTGTGTGTTCTGCAGTATTAAACTATGATCCAAAAATCTATTGTGTTGAGGTCTACATAGAAAGATTCATAAATGTTGGATTTCAATAATAACCACATACAACAAAGTGTCCAAGTACTTACTCTCTCTCTCTCTCTCTCTCTCTCTCTCAATTAGAGACAGAGAGATATGTTTTCTTACTCAGATGCTACAGGTCATAAGGAAGTATGCAACTCAGAGATGTTAACAAGATCAAATGTGCATTCAGCACAGTGCTTTAGAGCTCAGGTTGTAGATAGCAGTGTGTCACCTAGTGTGAGTGGTCACTAGATCAGCAGCATCAGCTTTACTTGGGAACTTGTTAGAAATGGGAATTCTGTGAGGGAGGGGGCTAGTGTGTACATGCCATGCCACATGTGTACTCATTTTCATATGTGTAAGTATGAGCACATGTGTGTCATGGTGTGTGTGTGTGTGTGTGTAGTTCAGAAGGCAGCTTTCAGTGGATCTTTCCTTGCTCACTACTTCTTTCACCAGGCTACCAGGTCCATAGTCTTCCAGAAAATTCTCCAGTCTCTACCTTCCAATTTGCTGTAGGTGTGCCAATATTACAGAAGCCCACGACAGCTTCCAGCTTTTTACATGGAGTCTGCTGGAGCTGAAAACAGATTATGTTGAAGAGGCAAACATTTCATTCAGTGAGCCATCTCCCCAGCTCTAGAAATGGAAATTCTTAAACCACATTCCAGCCTTGGGGTAGATGGAAACCTCAGTTTTTGTTTTCATAAGGCCTCATATAAGATTGAGAAGGCTTATCTTAGACAGGTTCACTGGGTTTGAATCGTTCTGGCTACATCCATGGAATAGTTGATAAATTTCCATAATCCTTATAAAGGTTTCAAGACATATGACGAATATTAACTGACATTGTGGTCATGAGAACGGCATTTATATTAATTAACTCAGTCAATGTTAGCCATCATATATGATAATTATTTCTTTTATTATTTTAATACATAGCATTTTAATAACATTTAAGTAATTGACATACTTTAAATACTTATGCTCAAAGTAAGAGAAAGGTAATTGAAAGCCCACAAATACATACTGAAATTTGGGTATTTTGTTGAGCAAGATGCATAGAAATGTGTCCAATACAATATTTTAAGTTGAAGGCACTCATACTGCCCTTTTTTCCACAATCAAATGTGTTGGAGGCCAACATATAAACATAAAATTGATTCACCACGCTCATTCATGTGCTTTTAACAGTCTGAGATTAAAAAGCTCTAACTTGCTCTCTGATCGACTGAGTCTATTCATTGTACTCCAAGGGTCCACACGTTGCCACTCGTGAGCACTAAGTGTGACATGTCCGTGTTTGTCTTCATCCCGTGTATCTCCAAAAGCTTCAATGAAAGGCAAATGCACCAAGATGCAGGCCGCCTGATGTTAATAGCAAGGGAAGATTGAAGATGAAGACACAAAGAACAGAGATTCTGGGCTTGGCTGGCACCGTCCTGAATTCTACACAGAGCATTTGCATCTTTACAGCCCAAGGCCCTGGAACGTTGCAGAATCTGATGGCACCATCTGTAAGCATGGAAAATGCCAACTAAGTGCCTTAATTTGCAGATTATAATGTTGATTGTGTTTTGCCAGTGTCATCATTTTTCCATAATAAGAGTACATTAAAGTCCACTGTGCTGCCTTTTTCTCTGTGTGAAAATTTTGAACTACTGACTGAGCCAGGCTCCCTCTTTCTTTGATTTGCTAAGCTATATCTCTTCTAAGACTTTTCCCATTTTGTCTAGATTTTCAAAGGAGTTGACCTAAAATTCTTCATGAAATCTTTCCATTATCTTTTGGAACCTCTGTAACATTTGGAATTATCATCCTTTTTCATTCCTGGGACAAGGATTCGTTTCTTCCATTTTATTGTCTTGAGAAGTATTATTGATCAAATTGCAATCTTCTCAAAAAGCAACCTGTTGGCCTTGGTCCAACCTTTTAGCATTTATATTTATAACAGGATTTTATCCTCTTATCACTTTACTATTACGCTATTTCATTCAGATTTGTTTTGGTGTTTCATTTCACAGCACGCTTTGATCATTATTCATTTTTAGCCCTCCAAATAAGTACTATTTGAGTTGTTTTAGAATTTAAGATGGTATGTTTTCATTACCATTATCCTTGAAATATTTGAACACGGTCATTTATCACAATGAGCTTTTAATTTCCAAAAATCTAGAAATCTTCTACTCATATTTCCTAATTGATTGCTAATTGAAGTCTAGGTAGTGGTGATTTGAATCAGATGCCCCATATAAACTCACGTGTTCTGCACTGTTGGTCTCCAGCTGGTGGTAATTTGGAAAGTAGAGCTTTGCTGGAGGTAATGTGCTGCTGGGGGCAGGATTAAGGCTATTATAGCCAGATTCCCCTTGCTAGACTCTGGCTCATTCTCTTGCTGCTCTTTTCTATCTGCTGTTGGCAAGGAGATGTGTACATCCTCTGTGTCATGCCTTCCCTGCCATCATGAAGCTTTCCTGGAAGACTGTAAGCCAAAATTAAAACCTCCTATCATCTACTTTTGGTCAGGTGTTTTGTGCCAGCAATGCAACTATACTGACAGTATAGGTTTATCATACAATAGTCATGGCATAAAATTTCAGTATGGCTTAGTTTGAAGTGGCTAAGTTTTAAAAGTATCCTAAATATATCTGAGAAAGAGGTACATTCCATAACTGTGTGAAGTTATATCTCATATGTGTATTTTAGCTCATAGTTTTTCAGTACTGCCTAGGAATTTTCTATATGTTTTACTGATTTGTTCTACTTTCTATTCATTAATGGTAGATAATGACTAAGTTCTACTATAATAATTGTGAATTTATTCACATCCCCTTCATTTTATTTTTGTGATGTATTTGGAACTATGTTTTTTAAATATGTGCAACTAAATTTACTCTATGTCCCTTGAAATTGAAAGTGTGAGTACTATGAAATGACCACTTTTAATTTCTATTTTGTCTGATAGAAAAATACATACACTGCTTGCTTTGGAATGTTATAAGCCTATCATCACAAGTATGTAACCAGATAGATATATAAGCTTTATAGCTGAAATGTGTCTCACATAATATTTCTTAAATATTTTTATTTATTTATTTATTTATTTGAGAGAAAGACAGAAGCAGAGATAGGCAGAGAGACAGCCAGACAGACAGAGAAGATGAACACGCCAGGGCTTCCAGCCACTGCAAACAAACTCCAGATGAATGCACCACCTAGTGCATCTGGCTTATGTGGGTACTGAGGAATGGAACCTGGCTCCTTTGCTTTGCCAGCAAGCACCTTAACTGCTAAGCCATCTCTCCCCAATTACATAATATTTTTCTATTTAGACAGTTTCAGTTAAGAATGTTTTATTTGAAATTGGGTCAGTTATACAATTTATTATTTTTAAAAATATTTATTTAATTACAAGCAGACAGAGAGAAAAGAGAGAGAGAACTGGGCACACCAGAGCCTCTAACCTCTGTAAACAAACTGCAGACATATGTGCCACCTAGTGCATCTACATTACAGGAGTACTGGAAAATCGAACCTGGGCTATTAGGCTTTGCAGGCAAATGCCTTAACTGTGGAGCTATCACTCTAGGCCCCACAATTTATTCTTAATGTATGCCCTGTCTATTACTACTTAAGTCTATGAGTGTTTTTTCACATGGATTTATGTCCTGTGCACATTCGTATGTGTATGTTTGTTCCTATATGTGTAGATGCACATGTGTGTGGAAGCGTGTGTGTGTGTTTCTTCAGAGATGGTGTAATCTTTTTCCTTGGAACAAAGGAAGAAGGACGGAATGTTTCCTAGTCTATGTCTGATTTTTCCAGTATATTAAATGTTTTAGATCTTCAACTTCCAATGTTACCTTTCAATTGTGTCATCTTACCTTTTTCCAGTAGATGAATGTTTATTTTTGAGTAGTACTGCTTACTGTGCTTTAAAAAAAAAAAAAAAAAAAAGTATTTACAGGGATTTTTTGATACCTAGAATGACTGTCATTTTTTAAGCAACAGAAGGCACTAGAGAAGTATAAGAAGCTTCACAGTGGGTCACTTGCACCAGGAGTATGCCTAAATCTTTCATATTTACTCATTAAGATAAATCAGGTTCATTTCAGCTTAGATAAAATCACTTTTGTCCTTAAGGCCCATATGGAAAGTATCCATTTCCTCTTGATGGTGCCTCAAACCCACACTTCCATCATTAACCACGCCTCCCAATCTCACTCTGCAGTCCTATCTGTTTGCTTGTCTATTGGTTTCATGGCACCCTAAGGTCAGTTCTCACACACTGGGACAAGTTGTTCTGGAACAGTAGAGAAAGTGGAAGTCTGAGTCTTTTTAAAATGACATCATGACTCCAGGATTTTGAACAGCCCTCTTGATAGTGTATTTGGGCCATGAAGGGCTAGGAACCATGTAGTCATGGCTTCTTGTCACTGATTTATTTCTTCTCTGACCTATTCAGCATGAATGCTTAGGGTGTGGATGCTTGCTGTTTCTCAACTCTTCCAGAAAATCTATTGAGAAACCAGTGAACTGTCAAAGATTGGCAATAGGCCAGTCAGTTTCAGAAATCATGAAGTTGACATTTCTCTCTCCCCCCGTCTTTCTCCTATCAACTGTTTCTCACTAGGTTTTCAACTTGGACAGTGAAAAATGTACACACTCATGTCTTGTTTTATGTCTTTCTATTTATATTTAAATGAACAGCTCCTATTTGAGATGAAAAAAAAAAGGTAAGTATGGTTTGAACATGAAATGTTCTTCATAGGCTCATGTCTTTGAACACTTGGTCCCCAGATGGTGATTTTCTCCGGGAAGGTTGCGAAACTTGAGGAGGTGGAGTTTTGCTGGAGAGAGTGTGTCACTTGGTGCAGGTCCTATACTCTGGTCCCACATGTTAGTGCTGTTTTCTGACTGTGCCTTTAATGTGATGAGCCATCCCACTGTTCCAGCTTTCTCCACCATGATGGAAGGATCCCCTTCAAACTAAAAGCCAGAATAAACCCTTTTCTGCCTTAGGTTGTCTCTAGTCACGTATTTTTAATTCAACAATGAGTAAAGTAACCAATACAGATGGCAAATAAAACCACCCATCTTCTGTGTTAGGAGCTAGCTTAGATTTTATTACTTGAAAACCAAATAAGTTCAGGTCACATAACTTCTGCCTTGTGTTAGCATGTCAATGCTCATGTTCAGTGTCTGCTATGATCTTTTTACTACTTAGAATGTGGCTTGCATCACTTAGGAACTTCTAAAAGTATTGAGTGATGAGGTCAGTCTTACATCTATTTAAATGAAAAACAGGGGATCTGGGGAGATTGCTCAGTAGTTAAAGATATATGCGAGCAAAGCCTACTGGCTTGGGTTCAATTGGCCAGTACTTACATAAAACCAGATGCACAAAGTGGTACATGCTGTTTGCAATAGCAAAATTGCCTGGAATGCCCATATACACCCCTTCTCTTTTACTGGTGGTCTCTCTCATTGCACTTGAATACATAAATAATATGTTTCAAAAAGCGAACTAGAAATTAAAGTCTAGTAAAGGCCACATAATAAATAGGATCTAAAACTGAAAAGTGCGCTAAAACTGTAGGAAACTAGTATGAGTTTCTTTTTTAAATATTGCTAGAAATATGCTTTGTTTTATAAAGAGGACAGTCTAGACAAAAAGACTAGGTCTCATAAGTATGTGAAAAATACCATATAAGTGACAATTGTCTTATTTATATTTTAAATGCCACATTTTATACCTTTCTATCTCAATATTACCCTGTGGTACAGAAGTAATATCAAGTATCCTTTAATATGATTTCCTAAAAACTTATTTTTAAGGCATGTGATCACTTCACAGAACTGAGATACAGAAAATTCAATGAACAACACTGAACCCAAACATAAGACCTAATTTCAAAACACTCTGTAATATAATTGAAGTAGTAATTACCTGACTTCAGAATGAACAGTTGGAGGTATTCATTTTTTTTCTGGTATATCACATAATTTTACCTAAGAAAATAATCCCTTTACATTTCCAACAACAGATTTGATGGATAGGAACAAGAGGCATTTGCACTACAATTTTTCAGTGCATTATAATAAAGTGAATGTTTTCTAAATGTCATAGTTTAAATTTCATGGGGCGTGAAATCTCCTTTGAAACGAAGTTTAAAGCCTTTTTCAAATAAGGAGACTAATCTTACAGTCAAAACCACTTCATATTCCCAGACATGATTAACCTTGGAGTGCTGCCTGCAAAATGATAATACTTTCTGACACATTAAGATTAAATTTGTCTTTATGTAATTATGTTAAAGAATACACTTAAAATGATAAAACTGCAAGAGAAGTGTGTACAATAGTAGGTTTCCCATTCACTAATAATAAATTTAACTACTCATCATTTGTATGGTAATGTTAATGTACTTAAGTAGATCTCTCCTAAAAGAAACTACTTTTAGATGACTCACTGTGCTGACTCAAAAATGGTGATACTGGGGGCTGGAAGGATGGCTCAGCAGTGAAAGGTGCTTGAAACCTGCTAGTCCAGGTTCAATTCTCAAACTGCTACTGTAAGCCACATACAAAAAGTGGCACAGAGCTGGGCGTGGTGACACATGCCTTTAATCCCAGCACTTGGGAGGTAGAGGTAGGAGGATCACCGTGAGTTCGAGGCCACCCTGAGACTCCATAGTGAATTCCAGAGCCTGGGCTAGAACGAGACCCTACCTCGAAAAACCAAAAAAAAAAAAAAAAAAAAAAGGAAAGAAAGAAAGAAAGAAAGAAAGAAAGAAAAAAGAAAGAAAGAAAGGAAAAGAAAGAAAGAAAGAAAGAGGCACAAGCCGGGCATGGTGGTGCATGACTTTATTCCAGCACTTGGGAGGCAGAGGTAGGAGGATCACCATGAGATCGAGGCCACCATGAGACTACATAGTGAATTCGAGTGAGACCCTACCTCAAAAAAAAAAAAAAAAAAAAAAAGAAGTGGCACAAGCATCTGATGTTCATTTGCAGCACCAAGAAGCCCTGGCATGTACGTGCACCCCCCACACACATACACACACACATAATATTAATAATGATAATATTGCATACTAACCTAAAAAAGAAATGCCATTAAATTTAGTCTGCTTTTAAATGTGAAAAGGCACATAATTATAACTATTTTCATTGGTAAAGAGCAAAATGCTTTTCACATAATGAGTTCTATTTTTCTGTATCTCAAAATGCTTTAAATGATGCACTCATCACCCTTTGAACATTACGTATTACCCATTTGTTTTAACTATAATTAGATACACATGAAATAGTTTTGCATCAAGAGTCCATAGTGATTGGTCATTTTTATTAATACTAAGATCATTTATGCCATGAAATGCAATGACAGAATTACACTATCTGTATATATTTCACTTTTATTCCTTCATAAAAGTACTAATAACAATGACAATTTCTATGATCTGGATGGACAAAGATAAGAAGTTTGATGTTAGAAAAAAATCATGAAAACAAACTTATCAACTTCATACTCTCTCATGAGTCAGACAGCTGACATGCTTGTAGGACAATTAAATATCCCACCTTGTTGACTTCCAGCCTTCTGGGTTTTTCCATCCTCAATGCTCTTCTGTGTGGACCTAGAATTACCAGCTCACTCTTCTGGGGCTTTGTCACCACCTGGCGGTTGGTTATGAGAATAGATGACCAGATCTTCCTATGTTCTCTCTGTGGGCCGGCTTCCTCTCCTTCCTTTATTCAAGGGTTTCTGTGTGCTTGCCATAATTTAGTTTATTTCAAGGCTCCCTTGAGATGGTGTGTGGTCCATCTCATTCCCTATCGTTTCCTCTTGCCCAAGGAGCGACCTCTGAACAGTCAGCCCCCATCTCCATCTCAAAACTTTCCGGTTTTCACACAAGATCCCAAACACACATGGTTGGTAAAGTACAATAATATAAATATCACTAATAATGTGAGACGAGCAAAAGAAAATTCAGAGGACATAAGCCCTTCAAAGAATTCAAAGTCCAATCCCCTCCCTATTCTTTAGAAAAGTTCCTGCCTGCCTATGCAGGAAGTCTTAACCAGCATTCACTGGTAGGATTGAAGAGACCCACAGGCTTTCCTTTTATTTCCCCTCAATGCATACATTCAACTTCCAGGCCCATTAAGAGAAATTTTATGTAGTGAGTGAGTGTGTGTGTGTGTGTGTGTGTGTGTTACTAGCTTTATTCTCTTACTAAATAGTCAATGCATGACTTTTATAGAAAATAGTCTCCAAATTCCAGTGAACCAATTTAAAAAAACTTATGCTATAATGGGATAGTGCTTATATTAAAGTTTTATATTTATTCTGAGCTTAATTCTCCCAGTAATAGAGCATTCTGTTTGCTTCCCCAAGCACAAGGGCATAAGTAGCAAACAACAATAGAAATGCTAGCTTCTTCATCCCAAGGAACCACTTGCACATTTTAATGTGCTAATGTGTATTAAACATTGACTGTTCCCAGGGCTGGAGAGATGGCTTAGCGGTTAAGGCGCCTGCCTGCTAAGCCTAAGAACGCTGGTTCCAATCTCCAGCAGTTCCAATCTCCAGGTCCCACGTTTAGCCACATGCAGTGATGCAACGGCGCAATGCCACACTTGACCACAAGGGGGTGCACACATCTGAATTTTGTTCACAGCAGCTGAGAGGCTGCTGGCGTGCCCATCTCTGTCTTCCTCTCCTCTCCCTCTTTTTTTGTCTCTGTCCAAAAAAATAAATAAATAAATAAAAGAATTCTACATCATAAGCCATCTTTTCTCAGGCCAGATATGACACATGAACCTGAGGTACATGTGTCCTTTCAAATGGGAGCATGCAACTGGCCACTCATTCAAAGCTGCCAGCGTCACAATATAGGGCTGTAATCATCTTAAATCCAATCATTTGAGAGAGGGTTGACTTAAGTCATCTAAAGTTCAGTGAAAATCTTGAATTTTGTCTTTTAGAAATGTCTTGTACAGCATTATTTGTGATGGAATTCTAAGTAGAATTTCATACAACTGCTAAAACAACTACATACTAAGGAAAGAAAACAGGCCAGATACTTACTCAGTTTTTTCAGTGTCCAGAACAAGAAAATAGATTTTGCTAACAATTGGCACAAAATATTTGGTTACATGAATGAGTTGAGATGCACAGAATTCTGGTGTTTGTTCAGCATTCTAGCATTTATAAAACACTTTCATTTATTTTTATGTCACTAAATTTATTTCTCATTTTAACCCTTCTAATGGACTTTGAATGCATCCATAAAGCTTTTTAATTTTTAGTATCCAAGTCTACAAATCAAGAAAATAAAAATACATTTCTTTTGTTAAATATTTTATTTATGTATGTATTTATTTTTGAGTGATAGAGTGAGAACGGGCACCTGGGCATCCAGCCATTGCAAAAGAACTCCAGATGCATGTGCCACTTCATGCATCTGGCTTTATGTGGATACTGGGGAATCAAACCTGGGTCCTTAGGCTTCACAGGCAAGCACCTTAACTGCCGAGCCATCTCTCCAGCCCAAATATATTTATTTTAATGTAAATACAAATTCGCACTATGCTGAGAGTTACCTGTTCTTGGTGGGATTAGGCTGGTCTCTTTCACAACATTGCCTCAGATGTTGGCTGTAAAGAATATGACTATACTGTATAAAATACAAAATTCCCAATACATGCCAAGGGTGATGGCACATGGCTTTAGTACCATCATCCAGGAGGCTGAGGTAGGAGGATCACAGTGATTTACAGGCCATCCTGGAGCTACAGAGTAAGTTCCTGATCAGCCTGGGCTAAAGTGTGGTCCTGCTTCAAAAAAAAAAAAAAAAAAAAAAAAAATTCAGTACCAGGAAGTGAATATCCAGGATCTTGAAACTCTTGTTATTTTTAATGACAGATACATCTATACACAGATATTATCGATATATTCCAAAGTCATATTGTATGTCATATAGAGGGCCAGACAAAGCTACCTCTATTGAATGAATCATCACTGTCAAATAGGATCTATTCAGACCATTATAATAACATTTGTTTCTTTTTAACTATATAGTAGAGTGAAAGCAGATAGAAGTTGCAACGCAGTACTGTCCTGACTTATTGAGTGCTATTAGTAATTGTTTAAAATTAATACAAAATTAATATTTGGCTGCTACTTGAGAGCATATAGCAGAAATAGTGATCGTTGTTTTAAATAAAGACAGGCTGATTTTAAAGTATGCAACATTGATATGACTCACATGGAACTGCATGAGCTACTATGAACATTAGATTGCTTCAGAAAACATACAGAAAAGTTCCATTGACTAGCTGCTGAAAACACCACTGAAACATGATCGACAGTGGCAGGTTTCCACCACATATTTGTCACGTATGCTTTACGCTTAGCAAAAATTTAAAGCGAAACCTGTCACTGGAGCATAAAGAGTCTGCGTCAGACTTTTAAACTATGAGCTGTTCAAGGTGAATTGGCTTTATATGCCATGGCTTGTTTCCTAAAATGTCAGGTAGAAACATTCATTTTGATTAACACTGCCTATCAGATGCCTATTAAGTCCTCTAGTAGGCCATTAGTGTCCCAATAGTCAAAAGCCTGGATTTATGTGTGTTCATATGTGTGGGAGTGCACATGTGTGTGCAGGTGTGCATATATAAGTGTGTGTATAGAGGCCTGAGGTTGATATCAGGTGTCTCCCTATACAACCCTTTAACCTTGTTCACTGGACAGAATCTCTCACTGAATCCTGATTGGACTGACTTTGCCTCTCAAGTGCTGTCATTGCAAGTACACAGCCCTCTACCTGGCATTTGCATCGTGCTGGGGATCCAAACTCAGGTCTTCACATTTGTGCAGAAAGTGCTCTGTCCACTGAGCCCTCTTCCCAGCCCATCAGGCAGGTCTTAATTGTGAGATAGCACCCAGAAGATTGAGAAAATTCATCAAGGCTAGTAACGATCCCTCCCCACTCTTAACCAGGTTCTCAGGAATATACCGAAGATGTGTGTATTGGATTTTTTTTTATGACATGTTTTTTTTTTTTTATTTCTAGCAAAACCTAAAGAAAAGAGAGGCTATTAATAGAGCTGTCTTGTGAAGTTGTTGAAATCCTGTAACACATGTTTTCTATCATTTCAGAGTCAAGAGGACTGCTCAGCTAATGCTGTTCTAGCCTATGAATAGTGTAAAATCAAACTGGATGTCGAGAACATATCTCAAAATCTTCTGCTTAATATTATGTCTATTTTAAGTTCCTAAAATATGCATACTAATTAATAGAATGAAGTATGAGATCTGAGAGAGGTTTAAAAGCCTGTGACAACCAAATATGACTGGAATCTCATTAGGACTGAGATTATGTATGCATTGGTGAGTACAATAAACACTCTCACTGGCGATGGCACACAATTTCATCTCTACAGGAAGTAACATACACGGCTCAGAAATTACTTGGGTAACATCTCTTTCCACAAAGTAATTACCTCTTATGTTTTGACATGGATGACACTTGTTAATGGCAAAGTCTTAAGGTGTTTCAGGTGCATAAATCACTGTCAAACACTCAATTACATAATGTGGAGTATTTTTATGCCAACATCACCATCATCAGAAAAGTACTTAACAAGTTACTCTGCTGAGAGAATTACATAAATGAATTTCAGGAAGGAAGGTTTCCATGTTGAAAATAATAACACAGTTGTCAATATGCAAAGGACTGAGAAATGCACTAAATAAGGAGCTAAATGAGGGGAATACCAATGAGTAGGTAACAGTTACGTGCATTTTGAAACTGAACATGGCACACGTTTGTGGATAAGGTGAAATGACAATGAAGTCCAATGAAACAAGATAGCTTTACATACCAAACTATGACAACTATGACATTTCAGGGGATTTGTGTCCAAACATTAGCCTAGAACACCAATGTGTTTGACCAGAAAATAGAATGGACTATGCAAGTGGAAGAAGCAAAATGTTTATGTTGATTTTAAATGCACCTTCATTAGAAAAAGAAGAGGACTGATTTCCTAATTACATTTTAATATGAATTGGTATTTCAAGAGTATATACTGCTTAATGAAAAGGGCAATGCTTTAGAAATATGCTAATAACTTCCAAATGAGAGAAAGACAATAGGATACTGATCTTTCTCTCTACCTCTCTCTCTCCTTTACACACACACACACACACACACACACACAATGTTCACACATGGAGAACTGGAACCTTGAATCAACACATTTTCCCCTCATGGGAAGTTCATTACACAGAATATATGAAAACTTTTCTTTTCTAAAGCGACATGCTATAAATTCTGTCTAAAGGAATCTTTCAGTGTGATATGTAGGAGCAAGCAGTCAACTTTAGAATGAAAATTGTTTGCCATATAATTAACCACCATTTTCTTCTCACATCCAAGGGAAATACAGGTTATCAGGATGGAAACTTCAGTAGTTGTGATTAGATCCTAGCATTACATAATTAATGGGCCTCATATCATCTGATAAACTGTGACCGTAAGTCTGAGGCGACACTAAAGTCCAGAGTGCACACTGAGCAGTCTCATATGGAAGATATGTAGAACAAGAAAAACCTGGAAGTGGAGATGAAAGAATAGGAAGAAAAGAGATGCAAGAAGCAGCAATTTAGAGAGGAACAGGACAAAGCCAAGAAGTGGGAGGGATGAGCACATTGTACATCATGAAACCTTTCCCTTTGTGTTGCAAGGTAGGAGAAAAATTGTTTGCAGTCTGGACAGTGTGCAGATGGACCGTGCCTTGTCACAATGAAGCCTTGGGAAGTGCTTGCCCTGCAGAATTCTGCTGCTGCAGCAGCAGCCACAAACAATAACTACCTCCCTCAGTGGGCACACTGTGTACCAGGTCCTGGAGGCAGCATGCAGGCATGTGTTCTGAAACAGAACCATAATGTGGTAATTTATGTTCACTTCACACACCCAGAGGAACCATCATTTAAGTGACTTGCAAAAAGCAACAGTAATCTTGAGTGCACAGGGCCAAGATACCCACATTGCCCACAATGCCACTCTGATAAAAGTGTTTGCAATCTTCCGCACCTGCAGCACTGGTGACACAGTAAGGCATTAGTTAGTGTTTCCTTGAGGCACAAATCCCCCGTGAACATTCCTCTGATCAATAGCCACAGCCTAGGCTGTGTAACGTAATAGGCCATGCTTTGGGGAGCTGTTTTCCTTCCCGTCCCACCACCTAGTATGAACAGGGCCTGGGAAGGAGGCATGCATCCCTGCCCAGTTTGTTAGGTGAGCCCTGACCTCTTGAAGCCACAGCTTCTTGAATCATTCTTGAATCAGTGATTTTCCCTCCTATTTCTCTTACATTTATTGTCCTAAATTGATTTTATTAAGGAAATAGGAGTGACAAAGATTCTGCTAAGTGATAGTGAACAAAATTCTGAAAATGTCTCATCAAACGAACTATGGGGGGAGGGAGAGCGCACCTTGATCTTATGGCAGGTCATCACGGTTCTCTGGCAACCACCTGGCCTGGGTGTAGGCGTCTCCCCCCATCTTCCTCAAAAGGTGAGGAAAGAAAGACTTGACAGAGTCAACATAGGTCATTATGAGAAGAGGCCAACCAGAGAAACAGAAGACAGATGAGGACAACTTTGTTAAAGACACTCAGGCCTTTGTCTCAATGTGTCTCACCTCCTTTGGCTAATAGTTCCACTGACTGAAAAAGTGAAATGCTTACCATTGTGTCCAAGAGTCCCCTTGGACTCACCTCACATGTCACAACCTCAGCTCTACATTACAGCATTAATTGGCCACACTTTTTTGGAAGATGGAAAACAAAATAAGACCAGAGAAAGGAAATGGCATATAGCCGCCTGGTTCCTTCCTCTGCAGGCCTGAGTGTGGGCAGTCACTCCCCATTGGCAGCATGCCAGAGTGCCAGGTGACTTTTGGTCTCCAAGTGTCATTATATTCTAGATTCTCTTTAGGGTGGTTTCTTGTTTGATGTTCCATGTCTTGAAGGATAAAGCCACACTAACAAATGGAGAAAGTTCATAGTTCCTGCTGCAGTAGATAACAGCCTTAACCCACCCCCAGATCACCATGTCCTGAACAAGCTTGGAGACCTGCATCTCTTGTCTCACCATGGTGTCACTGAGGCAAAAGTGCATGCTTCTACCATTCTAGTGAGAACTGGAAGAAAGTGCTACTGGTTACAACACTAAGATCAGGGGTAATCTATTACTGTGTTTCTAAGGCCTGTGTCTGTGACTTTATCAAGGAGAGCAAGTCCATCCTTTTAAAAAAAGAAATCAGTACTTCTCTCCCTGACACACAGGATAGAAAAGTGGAACTGCACTCAGCTCTGCCATTCTCCTTTGTTGCTGATGATGCATCCTCAAGATATGTGTGTTTTCAGGAATGATAATACTCTGTACTACGTTTTTGCTGGAATTCTACTCACATCCTTCCTTGGCCCTGAAGTCCATGAGGTCATCTTTGGCTGAATCTGCACATTGGCACTGACATGTTATCTCATCATGACAAAAAAAGACTAGGACTACACATTTCATGTAACAGACAGGGACTCCTGGATGTCTTAGTTTGACCTCTCCACCCGCCTTGTTGTCCACCCTCAGTGGCTACTTAGGAAACATATCCAAAGACATGAATGAAAAAATAGAGATAAGAATAGATGACAAGGAGGGTGGTCGGTCTTTCCATGGAGTACTCTGCTCAGAGTGAATCTGAATACTAAATTATCTAAGAAGGAACAAATCTAGACCAGGTCACCATTCTGCAGCTTACAAAGAAAGTGTAAGAGTGTTTCTTTAAAGACAGTATGAGTGTTAAAGAGATGGATTTCTAGGGCAGGGGAGATGGCTCAGTGGATAAAGGGTGTGCTGTTCAAACCTGCATACCCAAGTTCAGATCCCTGGGCTCCACGTCAATGAAGCCATGTAATCCCAGCATGCTGACTATTAGATGGGAGGCAGACAGGAGAATTTCTCAGAAGCTTGTAGACCAGCCTGGTGAGCAGAGAGAGCAGAGTAGCAAACACTTGCAGTGAGAGAGAGAGACAGAGACAGAGAAAGAGAGGAAAGAATATCTTGCCTCAAACTAGGTAGGAGGCAAGAACCAACTCAAGAAAGTTGTCTCCCGAGGGCCAACCACATGCTGTGGCACTTACTCATACATAAACCACACACACAAACAACATAACCATACATACATACACACACAAGATGGGGCTTCTGGAGTAGGGGTGGGACATGGTAATATTGTACAATGTAATCTCCGCTACCTTTATATGTTAAAATCAAAAGGGATGAACACAGATTTTTAGATGTTTTCTGCAGCTACCATATTCATGTTTACTTCTAAAAGTCTGGTTTGTTTTAATTATTCAATGTAATATTTCAATTTATGCTGCTTGTTTTGTGTAATTATGCTGTTAGATGAAAATGGATCACCACCGCATATTGTTAAACCCTACTTTGAATTGGACTGATGATTTGTTTTTAGAAAAATACCAAGATATACAAATTACTAAAAACATTTTTAAAAAGAGTTTATCCTTCACAAAACATTTTTCTTTGTTAAAAGCTTTCTTAGTGTAGACTATAAAGCAATTGAATTATTGTCATAAATAAGGATGGGTGGAGGAAGTGGCTATGCAGTGTTCTTTTCATTAACTGCTTTTCTTTTGCCGCTGATGTTATTATGACTACCACGACCTTCCCTTTGCAGGAGGAAATAAGATGATTCTGAACTGGTTCTTCCCAGAAAAAAAAACAAATATGATTTTCAGTAAACACATATAATAATGCTTAATCTCACAAATAAATGAATTCAACTCAAAATCAGATGCTCTTTTCCATAAATGTCCTTAAGAGAACTTTAATGAGATTAAATACATTGAAACACAACAGATAACAAATTATCAGAAGTACTACAAGAAGAGAAAAAGATGATATATCAGACATTCTGCACTTTGTAAATTAAACAACAACAAAAAATCCAAAGTAAGCAAGGGTTTCTGTAGACTATAACTTTTAGGAGGCTCAAGCCTTCTTTGTAGAAGAGTGGGTAGCATGAGGAACCCTGCGGGGATTCCCAGATTTGTCTTGAAGTGCAGATACCCACATACTTTCTGGTCAAGTGCAGGGAAAGCTTCATTTGTCAAGAGAAACTAATTTCCATTTCTTTCATGGCATCCAAGGAGTGACCAGTAGATGATAAATTCTTTAGAGCCAGTATCATATACATACAGCCTCAATTGAAGTTTCTTTGAATTTTCTAACAGATTCTTCAAAGATAAGATAAGTATTCTTGTTTATTTCATAGGATGCCTTTCTATCACATTTTTATCTTCTCATCTGTATGCCAAAGTGGTTGAGTGAATCCTTTAAAAGTCCTCTAGGAGTCAAGTTAAAAGATGACTTTTAATCTGATACTATACCCCAGGCTCAGACTGCTCTTCAAACTCAGTGCAGAGTTGTTCTGGACCTTTCAGCATTGTGAAGAGATATGCAAGTAGAACCAAGGACAGATGGAACAGAGAGTCCCCAGACACTGAGATTTATGAATAACGAAAATAGATCCATACACATGCCTCAATATCTTCTCCATAGTCACAATTTTCACTTTTAAGAATATAGATTATCCACTCAAGTTTTATTTGCAAACCATCGATATCAGTAGTTGAAAATAAGACACAGAAGCAAAAGAACATAGACAGGGCTGGAGAGTTGGCTTAGTGGTTAAGAAGCTTGCCTGCAAAGTCAAAGGACTCAGGTTCAATTCCCTAGAACCCACGTAAGCCAGATGCACAAGGTGGTGTGTGTGTCTGGGGTTCATTTGCAGTGGCTGGATGCCCTGGCATACCCACTCATTATCTCTCTCTCTCTCTCTCTCGATCTTCCTCTTTCTCTCTCAAATAAATAAATTAATTTAATTTAATTAAACATTTTTAAAAAGATATAGACAAAGCAGTACAGTGTGTACAAAATCCACTGATGTCCAGGATAGTGGGTCTGGAACACTGGGCAGGGCCCAGACATACTTCACTGCTGTCATAACTTTCTCTATGGTAAAATTCCTATACTCCTAACATTTTTCACATGCCAGTAGGTCAAACATAAAACAGCAGTAATGCCATCGGAAAAGATTCACTGTGTTTAATCAGCACTTCAGATATTAACAATCACAAAGGTCTTACACAAGGGGTTAGCAATGAGTGGATCACTGACCAAATCTGCCCCACACTACCAACTGTTGTAAATAAAATGACATGAGATCACAGCACTGACCACCCATCCATACACTGCTATTTTCAAACCACAATGTCACATTAGAGTTAAGACAACTGAGATGATTTGGCCCCAGAACCCATGATTTTGCCTACCAGGTCCTGTGCAGCAGTTTTGAGAGGACCCGTCCACAGATTCTATGGGTACCTGCATGGTCTTAGCTTAGCCACAGCTGACAAACTGCCTTTCTTTACTCCCTCACACTGAAAAAGTAAAAGGGACCAGAACAAACATTTATAAATGAAAGAATTAACCTTCCTTCCTCCCCTTCTCCCTGACAGACACCAAGCATAATAATGGCCCTTGGGGAAGAATGTAATTGAGTCCTAAAGACAACAATTACTTCAAACTTTCGTTTTGTAAACTAAGAGTGCAGCCATAAAGAGATAGAAGCTTCCTTTCCAATCCCCAGAAGGCTCAAAAGAACATCCATTGCAATTAGGAAAAGAACTGAACACCACCCTGCATAATAAAATGACTGACTGGCCTTATGGAAGGGCTCCTGTGCCTGCAAAATAGGAAGAAACTTAGAAAAAAATTGTTTTTCTTTTCAATAAACAGTTGACATACTACCTATGTTAATTAGATTGGCCTGTGTGTGTATGGCGTGTGTGTGTGTGTGTGTGTGTGTGTGTGTGTGTGTGTTGTGATTTTTAAAAATGTGCTTATTTATTTTTAATATATTTATTTATTTGAGAGACAAGGAGAGATAGAGAAAACAGCCACGTCAAGGTCTTCAGCGGATGCAAACCCCAGACATATGCACCTCCTTGTGCATCTATCTCACATGGGTCCTGGAAATTGAACCTGGGTCCTTTGGCTTTGCAGGCAAGTGCCTTAACCAGTAAGCCCTACCTCCAGCCCTGATTTGTTTTGTTTTGTTTTTGAGACACAGTCTTAGGTAATATGCTATAGCTCTTGCTTGTCTGCAACTCACTGTGTCATTTTGGCCATAAGCAATCCTTCTGCCTTTTGCATACTAGTCTAATAAGCATTAGCCAAGATGGCTGCTGTTAATTTGCTTTTTTTTTTTTTTCAGAGAGACAGAGAGGAAGAGGCAGAGAGACAGAGAGAATGGGTGAGCCAGCAGCCTCTCTGCCTCTGTGAACAAACTCCAGATGCTTGTGCTCCCTTGTGGAAACGTGCAGCACTGCACCCTTGCATCACTTTTTGCCTCTGGCTAAATGTGGGACCTGGAGATCAAAGGGCATTCTTAGGCTTGGCAGGCAGGCACCTTAACCGCTAAGCCATCTCTCCAGCCCTTATTAGCTTTTAATATAGAAATTTGGGGTGTCTTTCAGGTAAATGGTGCCTTTCTTGGCTTTTAGTTGGACATTAACCCAAGAGTTGGAGTGTGAAATGGTCACAGTCACACAAAACTTCCACTGGGTCAATGTCCTCTAGGTTCCTCCCTTATGAACCTGACGAATGAAATCCACAGACTAAGAGTATGAAGTCTGGAGGGCCTGCCAAGCCTAAGGACTCAGGTTTGCTTCCACAGTATCCACATAAGCCAGATGCACAAGTTGGTGTATGCATCTGGAATTCATTTGCAGTGGCTGGAGGCCCTAGTGTGCCTATTCATTCTCAATCTTCCTCTTTCTCTTTCTCACGTACACATACACAAATAATAAGTAAAAGACAAAAAAAAAAAAAGAAATAAGGATAAAGCCAGATCTCCCTTTACAGGATCTTTCCACGTCTAGCCAAGAAAAAAAGAAAAGAAAAACTGTTCACTTTGGGAGAAAGGGCTTGTTACCTTTAGATGCCTAGTCAATTTCTATCTCATTTCCCACTCTGTAAATGTCACCCTAACTCCTCTCTCTGTTCTCTACATATCATATCCAACTCTGCCTAACAATTCAGTTCTTTACTCCCTGAAAATGTGGATATAGGAATTGACACACTGTCAAGGCCAGCTGTGAAGGGAGTGTCTGGCCTCCTCAGCACGGCTTATAAGTCCATTCTGTAAACTTAAGGGTCAGCAGAGTGGGATCAGGGACGTGGGGCTATAAGATGACTCAGTCCGTATTGTACAGAGTGGAATGAGGGACGTGGGGCTGTAAGATGACTCAGTCCATATAGTACAGAGTGGAATCAGGGATGTGGGGCTGGAAGATGACTCAGTCCGTATAGTACAGAGTGGAATCAGGGACGTGGGGCTGGAAGATGACTCAGTCCGTATAGTACAGAGTGGAATCAGGGACGTGGGGCTGGAAGATGACTCAGTCAGTATAGTACCTGCCTTGAAAGCACTGGCACATGAGCTGAGATCCCCAACACCCACATAAAATCCCTGCATGTTGGCATAAACTGCAATCCCAGCACAGGGAAGGTGGAGATAGGAGGGGTTACCTTGTCTCACCGAGTAGGTGAGCTCGGTGTCCAGTGAAAGAATCTGTTTCCAAAAATAAGACAAAGAGCAGCTGACGAAGACATCCAACATCCACCTCTGGTCTCCACATGCACACACACACACATATACACACATCCCAATGTGTGTGCATGCACACACACACACACACACACACATATGAAAAAGAAAAAGAAGAAAGAAACTAGGGATGTGCCTGTGCTTTTGTAAGGTCTCTTTCTTTCTTTCTTTCTTTCTTTCTTTCTTTTTTTTTTTTGGAAACTAGATAAAATGATATTTCATGCTTTGCTCTATCTCTTCTTTGTTCCTTGGGGATAAACTGTGAAAGACTTTTAAATCAAACAAAAAGATTAAGTAGGTTCCACAGTCTGTTTTCTGCTGCTATCACAGAATACGACACACTGGGAAAATTATACACAATAGAAATTTATTTGGCTCGTGGTTCCGGAGGCTGGCAAGTCTAAGATCAAAGGGATGCATCTGGAAAGGGGCCTTTGTGTCACATAATAACACGGCAGAAGGGCAACGGAGCACATGAGAGACAAGATAATCACACTGAACTCATTCTTTTTATCGCAGCAACCTACTCCAGAGATAAATAACACACTCCACTGAGGAAAGACATCCATCCATTCACAGAAGCAGAGACTTTGTGATGTAACACCTCTTCAAGACCCACCTGCAAAGACTGGGAGGAAAATAAGACAGAGTGAGATCTTGAAGGCTTTAAATAAGGACTGAAAACATGAGCATAGGAGAGAAACCTTCTGGTAAAGAGGAACGCTGAGGCAGACCAGCCCTGGCTGGGGTCACTGAGGCAGTCATGCTGACACTCCAGAGTGCCTGCACATGATCTGTGGCTCATTGTAACAATAAAATGTGCAACTACCAGGTGTATATTTAAGATGGCATTAAAAAAGAAACTTGGAGGGCTGGAGAGATGGCTTAGAGGTTAAGGCACCTGACTGCTAAGCCTAAGATGCAGTGACTCAAGGGTGCAATGCCACCTTTGCCCACAAGGGGGCGAATGCATCTGGAGTTTGTTCACAGCAGCTCTATCTCTCCCTTTCTCTCTGTCTCTCTCTGTGTCTCTTGCAAAAAAAAAAAAAAAAACTCACAGCCAAGCATGGTGGTGCATGTCTTTAATCTCAGCCCTCAGGAGGCAGAGGTAGAAGGATTGCCATTAGTTCAAGGCCACATGATTCTACTAGTGAATTCCAGGCCAGGTCAGCTGGAGCTAAAGTAAGACCCTACCTTGGAAAAACCAAAAAAATAAAAATAAAAATAAAACCTTACTATGTAAATGACCCCCAAGCCTCCATGTTTGGTACAGCATTTGCAGTTTGAGCTTCTAAAGTTTCTCTCTGCTCTGGCCCACTTCCAACTTTGGAAGGGTATCTTTTTCCAATAAATGGTTCTTGCTTCTACACTCCACGTATCTCTCCAATTCCTTGTCCCAGGACAGGAATCTGATGTTTGGCAAGAAGGAAAATATCCTAAAGAGACAGTTGTGCTTTCTTCACTACCAGAATATTGAAACAATGCGTTCCAAGAAATTGTAATTTCCTCAGGCTAGGAAAAGAAAAGAATGCCGGATTCTGATACCCTCTATGGGAAGGAACTGAATCAGGGACACACTCCAAGGAGACACTGGAGTTGAGACGGCAGGACAGGTAAGACCACACCTTGACTGGAATTACTTAGCTATACGTGGTTCTTGCTCTCTCTTTAAACTTGAACATCATCTTAAGACCCTGAACATGGACTCGTTGGGGTCACGGGACCTCGTTGTTCTTCCCAGTGTGGTCGCATTAAATAACTCTCCTTATTCTGCTTTTCTATTATCTCGGCTCTTTTGAAGGGCGGCACATTGAAGATGGGTGGCCAAGCCTGGTTTGAGGGAGGAGGGGTGGTTGTTAGGCTCAGACCCTGACCCTAGTAACTCCAGTAACAATACCTCCAGAAGTTCACCCTCAACTTCAATATCCATGGATATAGATACCACTCCCATGGCTACTAAATTTCAACATGAACTTGCAGGAAACATTCAAACCTGGCACTGCTTGTGTTATGAGATCAGAGCCCTGAGAAGGAGGCAGGAGAGAGACTGAGCTCTGGACTTGAACACCCCAGGCTCGCGACTCACTACCCTTGGGCTCTTACTTACCCACAATTAGCAAAGAACTGAAAAACATGGACTCGGAAAAGAGTAAGTTATGGATGATTTATTAGAGAGAGTGGAAGCAAGAGAGGGGGAAAAAAAAAAAAAAAAAGTAGGCAAGTCCCCAAGCCAAAGGAATCCTTCCTCTCCCAGCCAGAACAGCTGAGAGGGGAGAGGAAAAGACATATGTGTGTGGGGGGGGGAATCACTGTCTCTCTCTCTCTCTTTCTCTCTCTCACACACGGAGGATCCAGTCCATTTATATGAATTAGGAAACCAATCAGAATGAGCCTTATTTCCAGGTTCAGGTGTATAGGAAGGGCCCGGATTGGTTGATGGGTGCCGAGCAGGAACCGTGAATAGAAGGGGCCTTCTACAGCTGTGCTAGTGCTGGCAGTGTCATGGAGACTAGAGCAGAAGACTCAGAGCCACCCAAGCTGTAGCTGCACCTGGGACTATACACAACCTCCGGAGTCTACCAGTGAGTGTGTGAAAGGCTCTGTACTTGGGAGAAAACCCTAGCCCATGCTCTTCCACATTCAGTTCACAACTCCAAACTGCTTCTTTGGACATCTCACATAGTTGTTTTTCTGTATGTTGGTTGGTTGGTTTGTATGTGTGTAGTATGTGCAGTGGTATGCATGTGTGTGTGCCGGTGGAGGCCAGAGGGGACCTTCAGGTTCTCCCCTTCATTGTTTCTTTCTGTGTTTCCCTACAATGGAGTCTCTCACTCTTTATAGAGCTTGCCCTTTTCATGACCCCCTATTGATTCTCTTGTCTGCTCCCCACAGGACTGGGGTTACAGACATGTGTGTTCAGGTCCAGCTGTTTGTGTATGTGAGTGCTTGCGACCCAAACTCAGACACTCTCAAACACCTTCAGGCTCTCCAGCTTACAGTGGAAGCTCTGTTACCCACTAAGCCATTGCTCCATCCCCCTCATAGAGATTTTAAATGAAAATTACTCAGTGAATGTGGACGGATACAACATATTTAGCACACATAAAATGTTTCCATACATCCAAAATCAGGCACAATTCTTTGGGGAGCTGGGCTGGGAAACAAATAATCTCACTGCATAAATTATATTCATAAGGCAGGACTTGAATCATTTGGTACATATACAAATAACAATATGGTTTATCATTGCCTCATAGTATAACTGATTTACAGTTTGTTCTATTAACATTGATTTCATAAACCCAAGGCACCAAAATGTGTATAGTTCTGGCAATTTTTTTCCAACTTTAATTTAAAATGATGTTATAGAGTGAATATTTGGTGCGTAAACAGTGTTTTGCTCATTTGGAGGTAGTCATTTGGAACACCTCTTTTATTAAAGATCACATGTATAAGGCAACAGCAGAAAACAGTAAAAGTATCATTCTTTGTTCCACATACACACCAGAGGACGATTTTTAACTCCACTTGAGTTTGAATTTAAAAAGGAAAAATGAGTTTCATACAAATAATTTAGAGAAAAATGACTGACTATCCATAGTCAATATGTGACTACAGAGAGCTGCTTCTCACATTATAGACAGTGCGATATAAACCACACCAAAAAGGGCTTTAGACATGCGTCAACAGTTAAAGGTGCTTCCTTTCAAAGCCTTCTGGCCTGGAGTTCAATTCCCCAGTATCCAGTATAAACATAAAGGCAGATGTATAAAGTGATGTATATATCTGAAGTTTATTTGCAGTGTTAAGAGGTCCTAGTGCACCCATACCTTGCTCTCTCTTTCTCTTAATAAATAAAATAAAAAATAAAATAAATGGCACTGTAGCAGTCAGGTTCGCATTGCTGGCAGAAATCAGTCGACCAAGGGCAGCTTGTGGGAACAAAATGTTTATTTTGGCTTACAGACTCTAGGGTAAGCTCCATGATGGCAAGGGGAAAGGATGGCATGAGCAGAGGGTAGACATCACCCCCTGGCCAACCTAAGGTGGACAATAGTAACAGGAGAGTGTGCCAAATATTGGCACAGGGAAACTGGCTACAACACTCACAAGCCTGCCTCCAACAATACACCACCTCCAGTAGGCTTTAATTTCCAATTGTCATCAGCTGGGGAGACTAGCATTCAGAATACCCAGGTTTATGGGGGACAACTGAATCAAACCACCACCTTTCACTCCTGGTCCCCATAAACTGATATCCAAACATGATATAAAATACAATGCGTTCAGTTCAACTTTAAAAGTCCCATAATTTTTATCCATCCTAATGATGATCAAACATCTCCATAATCCAAGATCTTTTAAGTGAGCCATAATAGCAAAAAGTCCCCCAAAAAACCCATAATGGCACAGAATAAACATTTACACTGCAAAAGATGGCACTGGGCATAGCAAAGAATAGCCAACCAATACAAGATTTAAACAGGGCAAACATCAAACTCTGTAGTTCCAAGACCAACAACTCTAGCCAGTGACAAATCTCCAAGTCCAAGTCAAAATCTTAACCAGCAACAAGTCTCTGGAGTTCCAAATCTGCCCCTCCAGCTAGGCTACTCACAGTCCTGGAAAACTTCACCTGGGGCCAGCAGATTTCCTTAGCAGCCATCTTATGGTCCCAGGATTTCCACTGGGTCTCCAATGAAACCCACCGTTCATCCTCACAGCTCCTTTGGGTCTCCATGCAGGTATCTAGCAAACCTCCTTCACACTGCCCATGGCCATTTCCAAAACACAAGACCTCATTATAAACTCAGTGACCCTCTTTCCTGCATATTTTTATATTCCATAATACCAGGTGGGTGCCAATTTGTTAATACAGGGGGGAATAAAGGAGACTTTGAAGAACAGGACACTCCTTCAGCATTCAAGCCATTTCAAAAGACTGCATTCTTTCTGTTGGCACAATGCAGATAAACTGGCCCAATCTCAGTGTTTGTAATCTCTCATACAATTGCTGCTGAACAGGTAGAAATTTTGGCCCAAAGATTTCTTTCTGTTCCATATCCCTCTGCACACACCAGTCCATGTCTACACAAAGGAATCCTGCACAAGTTCTCAGGACACAGGCATAACAGCAAGCCTCTCACACAAACTGCTTCTAGCCCAGTCCAGGCAAAGCTCTTTCTCACCCTCATAAGCCAAACCTCACAGTCCATAGTTCTTACTGCACTGAGGTCTTTCAACTCTGACCAGAATAGTCCATTTAGCTGTTCTTACAGCACTGCAAGGCATCTCTTAAGCTAAGGCTTCAAATACTTCCACATACCTCTTGAAAATCATCTCCAAAAGGTCAAAGCCACACAGTCACATGTCTAGCAGCAACCCCACTCTGTACCAGCTATTACTGTTGCAGTCAGGTTTGCATTGCTGGCAGAAATCACACTACCCAGGGCATCTTGTGGGGAAAAAAGGTTTATTTTGGATTACAGACTCAAGGGGAAGCTTTGTGATGGCAGGGGAAAGCAATGGCATGAGCAGAGGGTAGATATCACCCCCTGACTAATATGAGGTGGACAATAGCAACAGAAGAGTGTGCCAAACACAGGCACAGGGAAACTGGTCATAACACCCCCAATACACTGCTTCCAGGAGGCCTTAATTTCCACTTGCCATCAGCTGTGGAGAATAGCATTCAGAATACCCAAGTTTATAGGGGACACCTGAATCAAACCACTACACACACCAAAGGACAGACCCTCAATTTGGGAGAAATTGGAATGAAGAAACAAGTCTACCACAAGAAATGCCACTTAATGGAAGAATAGATTGAAATTGTTTTGTGAACCAATTCTTCAACTGTGGTACTTGTGAAAGATGATGCTCTGCATCCTTTCCCAAGGCCCTAAGATTGATGCAGGATGACTTACAGATGCTAACACAAGCCATGTTTGTCTGAATTAAAGTATCTTAGGGAAGGAGGTCAACAAACTACAGCCTGTAAGTTGTGGAGTTCCTGTACTGTTTTTGTACAGAATGTTTAATTAGGACACATTCACTTACATATTATCTGTGGCTGTAACAAGGGCAGAGCTGATTAATGACTACAGAGACTATGTAGCCCTCTAAAGAAGGCTGGCTGATGCCTCCCTTTGAATACTAACATCAAGTGTTGAAATTTGCAT
This sequence comes from Orientallactaga sibirica, assembly GCA_036365145.1. Lineage (NCBI taxonomy): Eukaryota > Metazoa > Chordata > Mammalia > Rodentia > Dipodidae > Orientallactaga > Orientallactaga sibirica. Next base: position 29,894,407 of record JAEOAD010000024.1, read on the forward strand.
CCATGAAACCTCTAAACTAGAGTTGGCAAGGGTTACTTTGTACAGATTAATAAATAACTTTTTAATATTGCCTTTAAAATTAAAAAGGGCAGATGCTGTAGTATGATTGCCCCCCATGACTGAGTGCTGCATTCATAACCCATACTCCATGGTGAATACCAGTAAAATCACTGAGGAGGGCTCTGGGTGCAATGAGGTTGGGGAAGAGAGGATAGAGTAGTATTATAATATGAGGGAATGTGACAGTGATAGTTTGAATCAATGTCCCCCAACAGATTCCATTTATTAAAGCTTGTAACTTAGATCTCTATCCACTGGCTGGAGGAGGCGTCATTGTTGGTGGATCCTGGGGTCCAGCCTTAAGGTATGTTTGGTGGTGGATATGGAATTCCAGCCAAAAGGTATGCAGAGTGTGGGAGTTCTGCCTGGGCTTCCAGGAGTGTGCTGCTGGTGGTGTTTCTTCATGGACCTGTGAAAGGGGGCCAGCTTCTTCCACCATTATGCAACTTCCCCTAGATCTGCACGTTTCAATAAGTCCCTTCCTCCATAACTGTGCCTGGGTGGGAAGTTTATCCCAGCAACATGAAGCTGTCTATGAGAGGGACCAACACATGATTTGCTCATACAACAAACTTTCTAATTAATGAAATGAAAACTAGACTGAAGCCACCCTTTCCTTCCTGGTCCTGGACTTTCTGATCCTCTTGTCATTGTAGAGTGTATACTGTGTTGGAGACATTAAATTTTCTCTTGTGAAAGTTCAATTTTACATATGAAATTTTTATTTAATTCCATCATGTATGTGAAAATATGCCTTTTTTTCAATTTTGGAAAGTGTTGACCACTGGTTTAATATGTGATAGGGTAGAGAATAATTATGATTGGCAAATCCCTGTTCTGGCTATTGTTAGAACACTAATGTCAGAAATTCTTATTCCATTGTAACTGGTGCTTACCACTAGTTCTGATCTAAAATGTGAGACACTCAAATCAAACCCGTGTTTTATAGAAAGAAAAACAGCATGAGGGAGAATTTTAACATTGTACGAGACAATTTTAGCAAAACCAACTCTGATTAGTGCATAGAGTGATTCATTTTTTTTAAAAATGCATAATATAGAAAATGTAGTCTATATTTTACTATGTTATGTTGTATGCACACTAATTTCTTAGTATCAAATAAAGCTAGTTTTGATATAAATGACAGAAATACTTTTTTTAAAATAGAGCAAGTATGTTTCAGGAAAGAAAAGAAGCCTTTCCCCTAGACCTTGTATGTTTTTATTATATTATATTATATTATATTATATTATATTATACTATATAATATTATATTTTGATTTTACAAGGTAGGGTCTCACTCTAGCCCAGGCTGACCTGGAATTCCCTATGTAGTCTCAGGGTAGCCTTGTCACTTTTAAGCCTCCTCTGTCTATGTTTAGCTCTTCCCATGGCTTCTTCCTCACACATTGGCACAGCCAGGTTTTCTCTGTGCATAAGTGGAGGAGTCACTGACATTTGTCCAATCTGTAAGCTACCCTAATACGCCCAATCAATTATTTCTTTAAAAACTTTTTTTTTCTTTTTCAAGGTAGTATCTTGCTCTAGCCCAGGCTGACCTGGCGGCATTCACTCTGTAGTCTCAGAGTGGACTTGAACTCAATGCAATTCAGAACATTTCAATGATCTCGGACCTCTTGATCTTACTCCCCCATCACTGTGTTTCATTGGTTGATTGGTTTTGTTCTGCTTTGCTTATAATAAACTTGGATGTTGGAAAGTCCAACTGTAAGGTTCTGCATGTTTTAGCAATTCTGAATTCTAGGCCATCTCTCTGAGCTATATTTTCAACTCTAACTCTTCATGTTTTGCCTAATCTTTTTAGCCTTTATCCCCTGAGATTTGGGGAGTCCTGCTCCCCACAGGTACATGCCCTGAGCATGAATGATCTGCTCCCCCATGGCTGTCTTTATGGAGGCCACTCTCCATTCCATCCTCAGACATTCACCCCCACAGCTACATTTTCAGTAGTCATTCTTCAGGGGAAACTTTCCAAGACCTTTTTAATCTGCAGGATTACAAACAGAAATCATCTACTTTTTGATTTGATGATAATAAAAGAAAAAATTGGATTTGGTAATTATCACTGATTTTTATGTTTCAAGTTCTTGGTAAATTCTCATTTATAGTAAGGAGGTTTTTTTAACTCAGATAATTCATACTATTCTGAACAGTGTTATGTTTTTCTTTTTAAAAAATTATTCATTTGAAAGCAGAGAGACATAGAAGAGAGACAGAGAGAGAATGGGAGTGCCATGGCCTTCAGCCACTGCAAACTCCAGATGTATGTTCCACTATGTATCTGGCTTTATTTGGGTACTGGATAATTGAACCCTGGTTGTTAGTCTTTTCAGGAAAGTGCCTTAACCACTTAGCAATCTCACCAACCCCAATTTTTGACATTTTGAAGTTACTCTAACAGAAAAGGGAAAGCTTTAAATTCCACAAATTAAAAAAAAAGATTTAAAACACAAAATTCTAGTAACAAATGAACTAGAAATAATTCTAGTTAGTGTTAATTTTGCAGACATTTATAAGTACAAATGACAGACTGTTACAAATTCTGAAGGATAAAGAACAAATGGGTGTTCCAGGGGAATATTGTCTCAGGAGAGGTTTATGATAATAGCATCTTTAGAGACCTTGGTTTTTGTGAGGGTCAGCTTTACGGATGTTCTCAACATTACTCACTGTTTTTGTACTTTATAAGAAGTTGAGAAAGGCTGGAGAGATGGCTCACCAGTAAAGTATGCTTACTGTACCTTCAGGAGGGAATAAAGGAGCCCAGAACTACTAAAGTTCAAGTCTCCAGCTGAGCATGGTCACACATGGTCACACAAAGGGGAGGAGAAACCAGGGAATCACTTGGGCTCAAGAAAAACAGGCAACTTTGATATCAGTAAGAGACTCTAGCTCAAATAAGAATAGGCAGAAGAGTATTGGAACAGGGCACCTGATGTTCTGCCCCAGCCACTACAGGTGAGCAAATGGGGGAATCATAAGGGTATATAGATGTGCCTACAATACATCACACACACACACACACCACAAACAGAAAAGTTGAGAAAATGCAATACATCACAATGCCCTACACTATATCTAGCTGTCATGTATCATTCCCTTCCTTTCCCCCCCCCCTTGGTTTTTTGAAGTAGGGTCTTGTTCTAGCACAGGCTGGCCTGGAATTCACTACATACTATCAGGATGGTCTCAAACCTCAAATTCACAGTGATCCTCCTACCTCTGCCTCCCAGGTGCTGGTATTAATGGCATGTGCCACCATGCTCAGCTCTCTCAATCTCTTCTAAATCTCTTTATATTGGGGCAATCAAATAATTTTGGGAGTAGCATTTAGTTATATAGAGAAAATATTATGTGTATATTGCTAAGAACATTTTTAATTAATTTTTTATTAGTTAGTTATGCACATAATATGAATAAATTCATGTTGATGCCATCGACAGCCTCCTCCTTGTCCACCCCCACAAAAAGGACCCTCCCTTTTGGGGGTTGTGCATTGTGGGGGTAGCCATCAGTTATGTGGAAGAGGCAATGTCTCTGTGCATAATGACCCAACTTGTGGATCTAAAAATCTTTCCACCCCCTCTTCCGTGAATTTCCCTGAGCCATGTTGGGTACATTTTAGGTCTACTTCAGTGAAGAGGTCTTGGGAGCCTCTGTGTCTGTGGATATCTGGTTTAGTAGGAGTTGAGTGTTCTCTGTGTCTATCTCCTTCAGTCTTGTGTTAGTATCAGGTTAACCAAGAAAACAATACTCTTGACCATTTCCCCCATTACTCTATGGTTTCAGCTGGGGCCCTGGTGAGGTGCAATAGGCTGATCCTTCCCTCAGGTTCAGCATCCATCTGAAAAAGAGAAGCACATTCTCCAGTGGAGAGAGAAGTCAGCACTGGATAAATGGGATACATTATTATTTTAGAGATAATTTATAGGTGTAAGCCCTCTTGTAGCCCATGATTCATGGGAGCTTGATATTGGACAGAGGGCTCATTTTTTGGATATGGCTCTGAGTTGTTCTGACTTCACAAGCCAGTTCCAGCTATGAGTTCCGTTCTACTGAGTGGATCTGTTAGCCAAATCAAGAGCAGCTGGTTACCCACTATGGCTGTGTGCCATTATTGCACTTGTGTGAGCATCACATCAGGTTGTTTGCTGATGAATAGTTTAGATGACTAGTTGCTTGTACAGATGTTGGTCATTTTCCCCCAGTTATTCATGTAGCACCTTCTGGCACTAGACAAGCTAACTATCTGGGGACTAACTGTCTTCCAGATTCCAGCCAGGTCACTCCATGTAACATACCAACAGCATGTGGTGTCTTTGGCGCAGTAGGGTCTTACCATTAACCTTTGGTCATCAGCTACTCTGACAGAAATATGTCTTCTTTTGGGAAACCATGTAGGTGTCTCTGATGAACAGCTCATTGTGGAAGTAAACTGCATGCTGGTACTGGGAGTTACAGGCCAGTGCCAAGGAAAAAGAAGAAATAAAAAGATAGGTCATATAAAAGAGAAAGACAAAAGAAGGAGAAAGAGAGACAGAAACATGAGAAGATTGAGGTTAGTCTACATCATACCCTCTCCAGGGCCCTGTATTCAGGTGTTCCCTCTAACGACCTGATGAAGGTTCAACCTTTGAGTCTGTCTTTCAGGATGTAGGATTTTATGGTACCATTTCCATTTGGGTCCCATTTTGTGTCTTCCCCACCCTAACCCTCCCCTCCTGTCCCACTCTCCCTATTATCCAGAGCTCAAGATGCTTATTAGGTATGCCGGCATCTCTGGCAGATGCAGGTTAGGAGCCACAGATGAGTGATAATATGCAACAATTATCTTTCTGTGATTGGGTGAGTTCACTGAGAATGACCTGTTCCAAGTGTGACCATTTTTCTTCAAATTTCATTGTGTCATTTTTCCTTATTTCTGTGTAGAATTCCATAGTGTAGATATACCACCTCTTGGTTATCCATTCGTCTAATGATGGACATCTGGGTTGATTCCAGCTCTTATCTATTATGAATTGAGCAGCTATAAACATGGTTGAGCAAATCTCTCTGAACTGAGGCTTGGAGCTTTTAGGGTAAATGCCCAGTAAGGGAATGACTGGGTCTGTTGGTAACTCTATAGTCATCCTTTCTAGGAGTCTCCATATGGCTTTCCATAGTAGTTGTACCATCTTACATTCCCACCAACAATGAATGAGGGTTCCTATTTCTCCACAACTTTGCCAGCATTTGTTTTCATTAGATTTTTTAATGTTAGCTATCCTTATTGGGCTAAAAATATTTTTTCACAAATTAGATAAAGTTGTTCTTGAAGCTTGCTTTGAAAAATCACCCACTACATGGTTTATTCTCTCCTTTTTCTGAGATTGATGATCGTCATTGACTATTATCTTGGTTGGCAAGTAATCTGAACCAACTTAGGTATTTGTCATTATTTATTAAGATGCCAATTTCTTCATAAGCTGAATGTGTGAGTACATTCTTGATGTAAAAGAGACTGCATTTGTCACAGCACTTTTATCATATGTGAGAAATGTATCATCCTTATTAATTATATCAAAGATCTACTTTTTGTGACAAAGTCTCACTATGTAGCCCAGGCTAACTCCAAACTGACAGCAATCTTCCTGCCTTCTCCTCCTATAGCAGACAGTTTCACTTTGTTGGGATGAACATTCAAACCAGACACAGTTTTATGGGAGGAATGTGTTTATTTCAAGCTAACAGATCCATCAATGGCAGAAGAAGCTGCTTCCATACATCCAAGCGAAAAAACAACCAAACAGCCCACAAAAACCTAATTAGTAGCAAGCACAAACCAACCTGACAACAAGCAGGAGCTACCAGAGTTCAAGCCTCTGTGCATACTTTCGGGCTGGAATTCAGATCTGCCCCCAACACTTTCTTTGGGCTGGACCCCAGGATCTGCCCCCAGTGACACCTCCTCCAGCCAGGTGGCTGGAGACTCAAATTAGAAGTTTAATTTTAACACCCAAGTCAGTGGAGGAACATAGATGCAAACAATCACACTTCCTAAGTGCTAGGATTACACGAGAGTGCCAATATGCTCAGCACAGGTAACTACTTTTATGATGGTTTTAAAATATTTTTTTTTCAGATAATGCCTGTATATGCAATTGTAGATTGTTTCTAACAGTAGTTCAAGTGAATGTAACCTTTCAGTAAAAAATACCTCTCACAAAGTATATAAATGTGATGAAATCTTTTCAATAATCCAGATACATATTTACTTTGCAGTCATACAACAAATGATAGCGGATGGGTAGAAGATGTTTTACCCACTTCTTTCATCTAGTTAGAGAGACTCAGAGAATTGAAATCCATGAGCAACGAGGAGCCCAGTGAGAAAGCAAAACCAAGTTCTCAGAGATAGAAAGAGACCAGACTCATAAGTAGCAACTTAAAGAAGTCTCGTGTGTGTGTGTTGTTTGAATGCAGATGCATTTGCCCTGTGTGCATGTGCCTGAAGGAGAGAGGGGGTGGGGGTTGTCCTCCTCTGTTATTATTTCATGTTGCTTCTCTGAGACAAAATCTCTCCCTGGAACTGTAGCTGCTATATTTCAGTAAGATTGGCTGACCAATAAACTCCAGTGATCCTTTTATCTCTGACACCCCCTCCCCTTAGGATTGGGGTAACAGGGAGGGCTTCTTACATAGGTGCTAGGGATTGAGCTCAAGTCCTCACGTTTGCATGGCAAGTGCTCTGTTCCACTGAGCCTTCTCTCCAACCCTACAAGGACCCTTTCATGCTAAGCATCTCATCCATTCTCTTTGCCTGAAAGAACAAACATGGCTCCAAACAGAAACCTTGTTTTCCTTAACAATGCTCAGAACACCCGACTAAATCTCCATAACCCTTGTTGGTAAACCTTCCTCCGTGTTTTAAGTCATCTTGAGCTGGTTTTAGTTCTTGCAATCAGTGGTGCCCATGTGTAATACATTCAGGTTCCAATATTGGTTACAAAAATGTAGTAAGAAGCCAGAGAGATCTTCCCAAAGGTATTGATTGTGTTGAGAAGGCAAAGGTGCAAGAGGGACAGAAGTTCCAAGAAGGCATTTGTAGTATACCTTAATGAAATTTTGGGGGACATAAGAGCAGTATATAGTAAATGGAAACATTCCATGACATTAAATCAAGTTTTGGTAAGAAAAGATATACTCTCCTCCATGGATGTCCCTGCTCAATGTGAGCAGTGAAAATTCAGGAGCCTCAATCTCTCACTCTAAAGTTCTGTTGGGTTATCATTACAAGGAAGGAAATGGGACCAAGATTCTTAGAATAGGAGAAGAATATAGGAATATTCCACATGTTTCCCAGAACAATCAGAAGGTTAGGGAATCTGAGAGTCAAATGGATTATGGAGAAAGGGACATTCAGAAAATAAATTTTGTTCGTATTACAAAACCAGACAACTATGACAAGGATGCTCTATGACATGTTGTCACTGTGTACCATTCTCATCATGTTGTAATCCATGTCACTAACAAAGGTTTTTTAAAAATAAAAAGAGAGTTAGGTTCTTTTTCAAAAAGCAAAGTTAGGATGAATAACCCTATATTCTTTCTGTAGTTTCCTAGAGAAAAATGTTAAGATCATGTGGGAAGATGAATTAATGAAAATTGGCAAAGCAGGTGGAAACGAGAGGAGGAGAAGAGGAAGATAAGAAACATGCAATATCAGGACTTAATAAATAGTCCTGAGACATTAGTTGGCAAAAACTTATGTTTTGTCCCTGTGCGAATCCATGAGAGCGCAAAGAGGCAAATAAGAGATGAGGGTTTCAGGAGAAGAAAATTACTAGAAAGAAAATTACTAAAGGCAAATCCAGAAAACAGAAATATAAGGCAGGAGCATTGAATAGTATTCTTTGGGCCTATATTGTTCACTACTTGGGAAAATTCTAAATATGTGACCTTGAGGGTAACACCTACATGGTTTGAGACTGCTCTCTGGTCTCTTTCTAAGGAAAAACTTGAAAGAAATAAATGTTTTCTACCCTTTGGTGATTCAAGTAAAATGATTACAGACTATTCACACAGTTTCTTTGTACTAACAAAATCTATCTTCAAAAGTTTTGAGGGTTTTTTTTTTCTTTATTCTTTTCAATGGATAAAATAATCCCTTAGTTGATATTTTTTAAATTGGGTCAGAAGATAAACTTTACCAGAACAACAACAACAAATGGTAAAAGGACCTTTATTTAGACTCTAACATACTTTATTATGTTTGCAACTATACACGAAAGGAAATAAGATGAAAATCAAACTTAAAAATGTAGTTTCATTTAACTGTCAAGAAACACAAACACAGCCAACATTTACCTGACACATTAGAGAGAAAACTATTCCCTAAATGATGTGAGGTTAAATCGACAAAGGTGAGGTGCATTGTGAAGGATGCATTTAGCAGATGCAACCAATCAGCCCAGACGAGCAATCAAGGTGGCATTGTTACTTCTCCTTCTGAGTAAAAGGTTTATTCTGCCGAACTTTGGGGATGGAATATTTTTAATAATTGCAACAAATGTTTACCTCACTTTGTCTGCAAAAAAGTCACGTTTTGACATAAAGTTAATTGTTGATTATTCTAAATAATCTCAATTCAATTCTTCACTATTCACTATAATGTATTATTATAACTCGTTTGCTTCTCTATCCCCCCCCCACTACCTGTCTGCCAGCTCACCGAAAACACTGACTTTGGCTACACAGTGATATTCAAAATATGGTTCTGCAATGAGAACATTTTACCATTGTCTGGGAAATAAGCAGCAGTGCTCAGTCAAAAACTCTGGACAGCCAAAGATGTAGGTTATTGAACAGATGTCCTTGCCTTATATGGCCAAGGTTTTGAGTTTAACCCCAGCACTTAAAAAAAAAAAAAAAAAAAAAGAAAAAAAGAAAATAGCCGGGCATGGTGGTGCACACCTTTAATCCCAGCACTCGGGAGGCAGAGGTAGGAGAATCGCCATGAGTTCGAGGCCATCCTGAGACTACATAGTGAATTCCAGGTCAGCCTGAGCTAGAGTGAGACCTTACCTTGAAAAAAAAAAAAAAAAAAAAAAAAAAAAAAAGGGCTTTGGAGGGAAGAGCCCAATGCTCTGCTTTAAAAGACTGTGATAGTTTATGTTGAATGTCAACTTGACAGGACCTAGGGTTGCTTGTGAAGGATTATGTAGATCAGGTTAGTCCTTGTGCACCTCTGTGTGGGATGGTCTAGATTAGGTTCACTGAGGTGGGAAGACTCAGCTTCACTGTGGGTGCACAATACCATGGGATGGGCCAGAGTGCTGGACTGTATAAAAAGGAGAGAGCCAGCTGAGTACAGCATTCATCTCTCTGCTCTGCTTCCTCCCTGTGGACTGAATGTGACCAGATGCTGTAGACTCCCACCACCATGCCTTCCCTGCCATCATGGATTCTAACCTGGAACTATAGACTGAAATAAATGAAATAAACCCTTTTCCCACAAACTGATTTTTGTCAAATATATTGTCTTAGCAATGAAAAGTTGACAATGGCCAGAGTCTCTCAGATGGTTTACTCAGACACATTAATGGTCTTGAGAGTCACTGGTGATGGTGCACATTTACACATCAAGCATGATGCCTGGGACAGAGGAGCCCCTAGCAAGAGAAATTGAGCTTATGAAGAAAGCTACCTGTTATAGCTTTCAGCACTCAGTACAATCATTGCCTTTCTCCTAAACCTTACCTATCATACAGAAAAGTGAATTATTAACTAAGTATTCACATTATGTAATTATGTTACTCTATCTAGGACATTTGCAAATGCCAAGAATTATAATGCCTGTTGTCTTATTCAGGATTCATTTCAGAGCAGTAGAAAGGCTTCTGCCTAAGCAACCAGCTCTACCTTCACTGTGGACTCTCGAAGGTCATTTACCATGTATCTCTATTAGATGAACACAGAGTGACACTAAGTGTCAGGTAGTACATTCTCAATGGATATTAAAGGAATGAGTTCATTAATTCTATAGAAAAGCAATTTGGGAACTATGATGATCCACCCTTGAAGTTTCTATTTGTTAGTCATAGCTTCACCTTCAGAAACCCCCCGTACCAGAGTGAAAAATATTAAACTAGGTGACATAATGTTCCAAGTATTCAGTCACTCTATGTGGACAGAACATATTTGCCAGCTCTGAAAACTTCAAGCATTTTGTTAAAAAGGATTATTAGTCATAATTTTGACCATGCTACTCAAGATGAGCATTTACCTGGAAGAGAGAACCTGAGAGTCAGAAACAACATATAGTAATAAGCATCCAATTTTATTGGCAATGTCTTTAGTACATATGTTAGTTGCTTTCTGTCATTACAACAAATACTGGAGACAGTTTACAGAGAGAAAGGCTTCTTTTGGATTAGATTTTTTAGAGGTTGCAGTTCATGGTTAGTTGGTCACATTGCTCTTTGGGCTTGAGGCAAAGCCATACATCATAGTGTATACTACAGTTTGCAAGTGACTCTCAAAAGCCCATATGTTATATATTTGATCTCCTGAATGTGACACTATTGGGATATGGTGGGACTTTCGGGAGGTAAGTCTTAATTAAAAGAAATTAGGTATTTGAGGCCATGCCATTGAGGGGATATTGAGACCCCAGTCCTACCATGTCCTCTCACTTTATTTCCTGAATGCCATGAGCTGAGCTTTGCTTAATCCCATGCTCTTCCATCATACACCATCTCACTACGGGTCCAAAAGTATAATTGTGGGTTGAAACCTCTGAAACTATGAGCACAAGTAGTTCTTTCCTCCCTTTAAATATATGACCACGATATTAAGGAAGAGCGCAACATCACACCGTCCCTTTTGAGGGCACACCTCCCATGACCTAAAGACCTCCCACCAGGTCTTAATGTTTCCTTGCCTCCAAATACCATCAAACTGGGGACCAAACCTTGACTAATATGGACCTTAAGGAGACATTCTGGATCTGAACTATATTAGGACACTAAGGAATAGTACAGCTTAGCTAGAGTCATTCATATAGACAATACCTTTGTAGACATGTTTTAAAATGTCTACACTGGTACCTGGTGTAACCCTAGATATGACTGTCCACAGCAACGCCTTACAAAGACATGCACTCCTGCATATTTATATGTATGCAAATAGATTAGAAAATAGCTTCAACAATCTAGACCCTCCCTTCTCTAAAGCACCTACATGGAAGAATATAGAAAACATTCCTTAATAGAAAATATATAGTTTTATTGAGCATAATTTCAGAACAGTAGTTTTCATTGCATACTTTCACTCTTAAGACCAATTTGACACTGATGTAACCTACAAACTATATCATTTCACAGCACAGGAAATTAAACCTTTCTAAAAATATGCTTGTTTCATTTATAAACATACATATTATTCCTTACTTTTGATGGATTCAAAATTTTCCCAGACTTCTATTTATGAATTTACTGTATGCTATAAATAATGGTCCCTATAGAGGGATCCTTATTGTCAAATCTTTTCCCAAGTCTTACCCACTATTTCAAATTATATTTCAAATTTACCCTGCAATTTACTAGCTCTTTCTGTGAAGGTATTCAATATATAAGAAAAATCTTAATCCCTTTTCCCAAGACACTTTGCTTTGCCTGTCAAATGAAGGATATATTATCTTTAAGTTACCTAGTTTAGGGATCACTTCTCTGATTTTATATCCTCTTATCATCTAATCCACACACACAGATATCAGTAAGACCTATTTACCAGAGATTCTTCCCTCTAAGACTCAAAGCAACCACTTACTACTGGACATCTCAACATAGCTTCCTAATTAAATAACTAAAAACTTACCTCATGATCTTCCCCCTTGACCGTGTTCCTTATACTTGATTTTTTTTTCCAGATACAGCTTCCAGAGCAATATACCTAAACTGTGTCCTCAATGCAGACCACACTTCTAGTCTTCACAGTCAACCCACTACCAGAATCCTGTCTATTCTAATTGTCTATATCTTAAATCCATCTACTTGGTTCCATCACCATTGCCAGGTCACTTTTATCATTGACCTATATCACTTCAGATGGGTTCTCTTCACTGGCCCCTCTATTCTTGCAGGCTACAATACACTTTCTTGACATTCATGGCCATAAATCTGATTTTGACACTCCCGGATTGTATCACAGTTCCCTTAGGAAGAGGTGTGGGTATTTTCAGCATGACCCATGAGGCTTTGCTGACCATCTCCATTCACCAATGCTTACAGTGTCTGAGTGTTCTGTTTGGACTACCTCTCACCTTCACACTGTGTCCAACCAAACTGTCATTCATTTTTTTCAGTTAAGTGATTTGTTCAGCCCCTCCCTGGGTCTTTATCACTACTTCCTATGATCTTAATATCTCCTTATATCACCCTCATTCCCCTCCAACCAGCTTAAATGTCACACTATTGTCTTAGAGGATACTATGTCGGAGTATGTCTTTCCCAAAATGGACGGAGTACAGCAATATCTATAGTGTGTATAAATGCATCTGAGAACCTTGCTCTTTATGCATTAAGAGATTGTAGAATGAATTATATTAAAAAGGGAATTTATTGGATTATCTTACAGCAGTCCAAATAGCAGTTGCAGGCCCAAGAATCCGGGAATCCGTTAGCTGCTCAGTCAATGAGGCTGGATGCCTCAGTAGTCGGGTTCCAGCACTGAAGGCCTGAAGGCTTCCTGAGGAGCCGCTGGTTTTCAATCCACGCTGGAAGGCAGCAAGCAGCTCCAGCTCCGGGAGCCAAGTGTAAGGAAGGGGTTCTTTTCACCCAGAGCTTTCTTATATAAAAACGTTCCCTCTGAAATTGACCACCTGCTTTGGGGGAAGGACTTCCTCCTTCGGTTAATCCTTCTTGGAAACTCCTTCCTCAGACCCACCCAAAAGGGGTTTCTGTGGATTACTGAACAGATCAAGTTGACAACACCTTAACCATCACAGAGATGAAGTCTTGAACCTGGGCTGTCTTAAAACTGCACCTAGCAGTGGAATATATCAGTGATTCTCTGTGACTTCTAGTGCTTGGTCATAATAGAGATATTGATTTTTTTCTTCCTGAATCTCTTAGGATTCTCACCTTTGGAACCCAATCACAGTGTCATGAGTAGCTAGATGCACAGGCCATATGTGGTTTGATTCAGTAGTCCTCGCTAAGAACTTTTCCAATAGCCAGCATCAAGCCCCAGACATGTGAGTGCATGACATGACTCCAGCCTCCTCCCTCTGACCCTTTCCCACTGAGCTCCCAAACATCTCCCTGAACCCTGCCTGAATTTCTAGGATGCTGAGTTTGAGACCATAATAGTTCCTTCTGAAGCCACTACATTTGAAGCTAATTTATTACACTTCCCTGATGTGTGGCAAAATGCCTCTCCTTGCCCTCCTGAGACTCAACACTACTGTTGTAGACATGATCTCTCTCTTAGTTTTTTCAACTCTGTCTTCACTGTTTAGCTTCCCTTCAACCTTAGATGGATGAGTGTATGGACAGTGTCAGTTTTGCTCATTATTACATTAACAATGTTTTGGTATTTGTAAAATTATTGAATAAAACCTGTTAGAGATCATTAAAAAAAGAGCAATGTGATATTCTGTGCTTAGAAGAGAAGCTACAGGGCTAGAGAGATGGCTTCGTGGTTAAAGTGCTTATCTGCAAAGAAGAAGGACTCATGGTCAAATCTCCAGGTCCCACATAGCCACACTCACAGTTACACAACCAAGCAATGTCACACGTGCGCACAAGGGGGTGCACGTGTCTGGAGTTCGTTCACAGCAGCTAAGGCCCTGGTGAACCCATCCTCTCCCTATCTCTCAAAAAATAAATTAAAAAAAAAAAAAGAAGCTACAATGCATAGTATGGAAATTTGTGATTTTCCAACAAGTCCTTTCATAAAAAATTAAGTTGGGGGCTGGAGAGATGGCTTAGCGGTTAAGGCGCCTGCCTCCTAAGCCTAAGAACACTGGTTCCAATCTCCAGCAGTTCCAATCTCCAGGTCCCACGTTTAGCCAGATGCAAAGTGATGCAAGGGTGCAATGCCATATGTGACCACAAGGCGGCTCACACATCTGAATTTTGTTCGCAGCAGCTGAGAGGGTGCTGGAGCGCCCATCTCTATCTGTCTTCCTCTCCCTCTCTCTCTCTCCAAAAAAAAAAAAAAAAACATTAAGTTGGGATACTATGTAACATTGGGGTAAAACTGCATTATGGTGGTATTTATGTTTGTGAGATGGAAAGAATCTAAAGCCCAAATAAAATAGATTTATGACATAAAGTCATAATATAATGCTAAAAATAAACCATGGAAATTGATAAGAAAAAGAGTTAAAATTACCTTGATAAATTTTAAGAAGTCAAACAGTTTTTGGAAAGTCACATAACCACATGATTATGTCACTACAAATGAGATAAAAGGACAAAAGGACTTCAAAGTAGGGACTAATACTAGAACCTTGTTGTCAGCAACTCGACAAAAAAAAATCAAAATATATTCAGTTACATGGAGGCCAAGACACAGAAGCATATACTTAAAACCTTCCAAGATTCAAAACTACCTTTAACCAATTATAAACATCTTGTGCTTTCCTCCACATCATATATAGTAAGTGAAAACTAATAATAAAGAGGCCTAATAATATCAGATAGAAAAATCACATAAAAAAATCATCAATGGGGGTTGGAGAGATGGCTTAGCAGTTAAGGCACTTGGCTGCAAAGCCAAAGGATCCCAGTTCGATTACCCAGAATCCACATAAGCCAGATACACAAGGTGGCACATGCATCTGAAGTTCATTTGCAGTGGCTGACAGCCCCAGTGTGTCCATTATTTCTCTCTCTTGATCTGCCTCTCTCCATCTGTCTTTCTCTCTCAAATAATAAATAAATAAACAAATAAATAAATAAATAAATATTTTAAAAAAATCATTAATAATATTTTTCCTGTATGGTCTTAACCTCATATCTGATTATTTTTGTTGTTATTTCTCCAGTTATCCTCACCTTGTCTCATTTGTGATGAACTCGTTTAGGTATTTTCAAAATGTATTTAATTTGGCAGTTAAGGAAAATATACTTGTTATAAAGGAAATGGATGTGTGTGAAGGCTTTATAAATAAAGCTATTTCCAGAATTATTTGAAATCTCTAACGGTTGAAAATGGATAAACATAGAAACAGTGAAACTCTGTAAATGGCTCCCAACCCTCCTTTGTACAAAAAAAGTACAATAATAAGGTACTCCAAGGATTAGTGCCCAAATAGATTCCAGTTTTAATATAAAAGAGAAGGCACAATAAATTCCCTGTGCAGGCAGTTCAAACCTAGCCCTGTGAGATAATAAAATACCCAGTCAAATGGGCTTGTCATGAAAGATTTCTGCAGTGGTTAAAAAAAAAAAAAATGCCAGCAAAGCTTTCCAGTAAGCATATGTAAGATAATGTATTAACCAAAAGGTAACCCGGATGCCATTTAAAATCTAATTGTGTCTGAGATATCAGCACAACTCAGCAAACAGTCAGAGACTTTGTAGATTGACAGTCCCTAAAGGCATCCATGTAACATGCACCCTTTAGCTTGTGCCTTTAAACAGAAAGGCTTCCAAAAATGTCACACAGAAAAAGTAGCCAGGCATGTAGACTATTCAAAAACTAATTTCAGAACTGCCCAAATCAATCTCACAGCTCATCCTGTCTTGCTCTGACTTCCTGGCTACAAACCTCGCTATTCATTTCCCTTTATGCTACTGCTCAGCTCACAGATTTGACAACCTAAGCTATCATCAGCTAACATTCAGCCCATCTATCCACTGCGAACTTCTCAATATATCTGGGTAGGAAATTCCCCACTTAAGAGCCAAGGCTTCTCAGGGAAGACTGATCATACTGCTCAGTGGAAGCCCACAGGACCAATAAGGCAATGGGCAGTATGATCAGTAAGCATTATGTGTATTTTCTCTGTTTTATCCAGCAATGTATCTCATTGTGTGTAATGAAGACATAAAGAAAATAACTGTATCTTACTAAATTTTTATTATATGCTTCCTTTGTCATGGCATCAATGCAAAAAAAAAAAAAAAAAAGTTATCTGAGATTGGCCTAATTTGTGTTATTTTGTATGAATATAAACTTGACCATCCTCATGTGTCAGTGAATGCATTCTTAAAACTGCATCATGTTCTTAGTTGAAATTACACTATTGTCAGATTAGCAAGAACATCAACAGACAAGAAATCTACATGCTCATTTGCCATGTGGGTAATGCTGCAGGCATTCCTTGACAATACTGACGTTACATAACTGAATCATAGAAATTGGGATATAAATGTCTGTTTGTCTATGTCTTCTAATTCTGCAGAATGCTGCCAGTTGAATAACTTATCTTCAGGTTCATAATTATCAAATACCACATGTCTTTTCTTAATTAAAATGATCTCCATATTATATCCAGTCGGCCTTTTAAAATAGAATAAAACAACAAAAGCTGATTGAACTGGCTACAATGTTAGCATATAGGGATGGCTATCCAAATACTATGACTCATTCCCATAGTATTTTGTTCATTCTGCAGAATACCAGAAAATCCTATCGGAATCAGAAGCATCCATGATGGACTGAGACACCTCCTTTCACATCTACCGGGTCCCAAACACAACAAAGGCAGATTCTTAAAGCAGCTTGAGATCATGTGTCCATGTCTTCACATCTAAGTTTCAAATGCATTCTAAACGGGTGCAAAGTGTGCTTCTGCCATCTACTGGAGCCATGGCATATTGCAATTGCAATTGCTTTTTTTTTTTTTTTGGCAGCAGGAAAGATCAAAATAGCTATTAAGCCTGATTAACCAGACACTTTAAAGACGATTTTTCAGGGCTCTACTACATCTATAAGCACAGTATGCTTTCTTCCAAGATTTCTATGAAGAAAATATGTTGTGAAAGTAGGAACGTTGGAAAATGGCTGGGACTATTTCTTTCGTGGTAAGAGCTCTGTCTATTGCCAAACGTGCTTTTAAGATGCAAGAAAGCCTTCATGAAGAGTGAAACAACATAAAGAGATGTAAGGAAAATGTTTCCAAGAGCTGTGGGTCCAAATAGTAAGGACAAAAGTGCATAGCCCAATATATCCATGAAAATTTCCCATAAATATTAATTTTTGTTGCAGGTTAGTTCTGACTTTTCCTATAAACACAACCAATCTGATTTCTCCTTCATTCAAGAAGTAACTGTTTCCTGCAGCTTACTTCCATTTGAAGAACACTTTTAGGTGCTGGAGAGATGGGTTAGCAGTTAAGGTGCTTATCTTCAAAGCTAAAGGACCCAGGTTCAATTCCCCAGGACCAATGAAGCAAGATGCACAAGGTGGTGGTGCATGTGTTAACCCTGGCATACCCATTCTTATTAATATTCCCTCTCTCTCTCTCTCTCTCTCTCCCCGCTGGCTCTTTCAAATGAGTTAATAAAAATAAAAAGTATGAAAAACAACACTTTTAATGTTCTACAACACTTTGAATTCATAGTAATATTTTCATCTTGCAATGTTCTGAGTTTGGTAGATGTACTGTCATTTCCATAATTTGAGAGGTGAGGGAAGCGAAGTGTAGAGCATTTGTAGCAAGCTATTCTAAGATGATTCCCACTTCTCATATCCACACACACCCTGGTGTGAACCCCTTCTCTGACTATGTGCTAGTCAGATTCTCTCCGCAAGCTGACATTAACAGGAACCCTTTGAATCTTCTCCACAAGTAGTTCTTCTGTGGCCCAGTTTTAGCAGGAATCCTGCACTGCAGGTGTCTAGTCACCCTTGATATCTGATGAAATTCCTCATTCTCCACTGCCAAGTGTGCCCATCCATGCTTGCTTTCAAAAGTGCTCACATTCCTCTTACTCTTTTGTAATTCGTCTGCATAATTTCCCATCCACAGCCACCACTGTGCTCCTAGGCTATAATTCCCCTTTTTCATGTCACGTGTCAGATTTGAGACCAACCTCTCTTCCCTACTGTAAATTCCACTGCAGTGGTCTAATTGTATCTATGAACTAATAAATCATAAATGATTTTTTTTCTTTAAGCACCCATAACAAATAGAAGACAGATAATTCCTGATTTATGATGGTTTTCCTTACAGTTTCTCTAATTTATGATGGTGCAAAAGTATACTTATAAAAACATTAATTTTCACTTTCATCACAGTGTTCAATAAATTATGAGAGATATTAAACATTCTATTAAGGAACAAGCCATGTGTTAGATGATTTTGCCTAACTGTATGCTCAGTGATAGTATGAGGATGTGTAAAATAAGTGAGATTAAGCTATGATACTTCATAAGGTGGAGATATATATATATATATATATATATATATATATATATATATATATATATATATATAGCATTAATTTTCAATTTACTCTATTACCAGCTTATGGATTTTATGGTGAGTTTATCACAATATAGACCCTTCATGAATTAACAAACACCTGAGCAACCAAAGTAACAGAAGACAATGTCACTTATTATAGAAGATTTGATTTCCATCTGTGTGTGTGTGTGTGTGTGTGTGTGTGTGCCCACATGCTTGTCTATCTGTCTCTGTGTGCTTGCTTTCTCACTCAACTTCCTCCTCTAGCTTGCCCCCTCTGATGAACTAAGCCTCCTCTAAATTGTGACCTGACTCCCATGCCATCTGGATGCCAAGGAACACAGGATGCCTCTGACTAACTCAGTGAAAAGTATGGCCCTCAGTCCAACAACCCTCAGGAAGCAATCTGCTCCCAGAAAACTAAAAATTGAGAAGTAATGAGAGCAAAAATAAGTGGCATGACACAACAGAAGTACCAAGCACTTATCTGTGAAATGTCTAGATTAAGTAAGAAACAATTTCCTACTGAAAAGGAAGCAATACGGGTAAAGAATGTAGTCAAGGTGAGTGATGGATGGATATACCTAGTGATGCCAATAGGAAGAAAAGTTGGGACTGCAGAGATGACTCAGTGGTTTGGTGCACTTGCTTGCAAAGCCTGCCAATTTAGGTTCAATTCCATAGCCACCCCTTAAAGTAGAACACATTTTTGACATTTCTTTACAGTGGCAAGAGACCTTAATGCTCCCTTTCATACCTCATGCATGTGCAAATAAATAAATTTTCAAAATTAAAAAAATTAGAAAGCTCAAAGTATGATGATGGTAGAAACTGAGGAGACTCAAAACCCATCAAAACAGGGCTGGAGAGATAGCTTACAGGTTACGACACATGCCTGCAAAGCCAAAGGACCCAGATTCAACTCCCCAGGACTCACTAAGGCAGACACACATGGTGACATGGGCATCTAGAGTAAGTTTTTAGCAGATGGAGGCCCTGGAGCACCCACTATCTCTCTCTCTCTCTCTCTCTCTCTCTCTCTCTTACTCTCTCTTTCTCTCTCTCTTAATAAATGAATAATTTTTTTAATTTTTAAAAACTCATCAAAGCAGAAAATCAGAGATTGCAAAGAGCTTAACACTAAAGGACATTTATAACCTGTCCTCCAAGACTCAGGAAACTTTGCAGAAGATGAGGAGAGAAGATTCCAGGAGCCACAGGATGGGAAGGATTATCCCGATACAATGTCCTGCACCCCTGCGAAGACTGGCTGGTGCAATGATAACCCCACATTAAATACCATTACTCTACTAAGAAGGGCCCTCAGTTGAATGGGGCAATGGAGAAAGAACATCGGAGTCTAAGCTGATGGGAATGTAATCAATATGTTCATACAGTAAAGTTCACAATCAATGTATTTAAAAATAAAGGATATCTTCACAGAAGAAAGATCTGGAAAAAATTCATTGGACAGACAGCTTTTTAATGAATCTTTTTAAAAAAATGTTTTATATCTGATTTATATTTGAGAGAGAGGGAGAGATTGGGTGTGCCAGGGCCTCCAGCTACTACTAACAAACTGGATGCATGTGCCACCTTGTGCACCTGGCTTACATGGGTCCTAGGGACTTGAACCTGGGTTCTTAGACTTCACTGGAAAGAAACTTAACGGCTAAGCCATCTCTCTAGCCCAAGGACAGACAACTTTTGATGTATGCCTTGTAGAGGTCAAGATTTTGAAAGGGATAGTTCTGGATAATTGTTAATAACGAGGAGACATACGGAAGTTAGAAAATGAGATGTATTTAAGAATGAGTGGTTAGCACACTGGAAAGCATTTAGGACAAAATCTGTAACAGTCCGATGAGTGACAAGAGGGTCTGGAACACCAGCTCTCAGAAGACTGTAATTAACGCTTCAAGGATCCACTGGGATTGTTTCGGAATAAGATGGCTCTGAACAAAATAATAACTTAAAAAACATTGTGTACCAGAATGAAGATACTACTGGGGAAAATTGTGGAAAACTCTGAAATGGACTAAAAAAAAAAAAATGGTAACCTACCATTAATAAAAAGCTGCACAGAATGAGCTCATTAGTCAGGCCACTAGGACCCTTGGGGCCAGACCACGCTGGTGACTTGTTTTTGTAAAACCTTGGAACTATGGATAACTTTAATATTTTTATGGTTTGTAAAGTAAAACACAACTAAAATAGATGTATAGCCCATGAAGCCTAAAATCTTTATTTATTTATTTAATGCCTCAACAAACATTTTGCAAACTTATGCTCCAGAGAGCTCTTTTGCAGTTACCGAAGCAGACACCCATTTGGCCATCTTTTGTGCTGCTTCACAACTATTTAAGTTGTAGGTAACTATAGCAGTGCAAAAAACTCTCGCCCCAATGAGCATGCAAATAAATTCCACCTGACAAAGAGACATTTTATTTCTCTCTTTGACCTTAGGTCTTCCACCCTTGTAGGAAGAGTTTGTGTTCAGTCCGTCAGTAAAATCATTTCACAGGCTAAGTCTCCAGTTCTGGATAATCTGCTGAACTGGTTGTGCCATCTAAGTGCTTGCCTCATTCACTCATGAGTTATAAGAACATGTTGATTTACACTCATTTCATATTGTTTAATGAACCGAGACTTGGCCTTTGTATATGCTTTTTAATAATAAGTGGGAAAGAGAACATAAATCAGATAATAAAAGCCATCCATGGCAGCTATCTTCTCATTGCTGGGATAAAACACCTAACCAGAAGCAGTTTCTAGAAGAAAAAAAAGAAGCCTACTTCCAAAAGCATATTATTTGGAGGGGCATTTCATCATGGAGGAGAAAAAATTCTGAGTAGAGCAGACAAACAGCCCATATATCTGTACATCAGTGGCAGGACAGAATCAGCTAGGGAGAGACTGGCTAGCGAACAGCCAGTAAGGGCTAAACTAATTAACCTCAAGGTCCACTCCCAGTGACACACCTGCTCCAGTACAGCTCCACCTCCATACAGTTCTACCAGCTGGGTGTTGAGTACTCAAAACACATGAGGCTTAATCAAAAACACATGAGGCTATGGGGTACATTTCACATTCAAACCACCTTAGCACTTTTTGAGGATTATGGGTCAAAGTGTGTTAGCATTCAACCACATTGAGCTCTAGGCTAACCAGTTCAATTAAGTTCAGTAATGCTTAAGTCTACATGGAAGCAGATTGCAAGCCATAACCCAGAGAACAAGCATTTTTATCTTAAACCTGTTTGTGGATGTCACTGAGATGAAGCGACAGCAATGTTATGTGTCATAGAGTAGCATAGTACCTTTTAAAGGGCCAAATGCAAGGAAAGGCTTATGCAGTAGAAATTCTAGCAAGACATGATTGAGACAAAGGAAGACAGGGGTTATCAGGTCAAGTCTTGGACATGGGAAAATCCTCTTAAGCAAACTTAGCAAATCCCCTCAAAGTGATTGTGAGTGTGGTGGTTTGATTCAGGTGTCCCCCATAAACTTAGGTGTTCTGCATGCTATGTTCCCAGCTGATGGAGATTTGGGAATTAACAACTCCTGGAGGTGGTGTATTGTTGGGGGTGGTCTTATGGGTGTTATAGCCAAATCCCCCATTGCCAGTGTTTGGCACACTCTCCTGTTGCTATTGTCCACCTTATGTTGACCAGGAGATGATGTCCACCCTCTGAGCATGCCATTGTTTTCCCCTCAAGTCTGTAAACCAAATGAACCTTTTTTTTTTTTTTTTTCCAAAAGCTGCTCTTGGGTCATTTCTGCCAGCAATGAGAACCTGACTACAATAGTGATCGTATCCCAAATATACCAGTGGAGTGAATATTGAGGTGGTCTCTCTTATTCTTTATTGTTTCTGTTTGTTCTTGCTCCCCGCCCCCCTTTTTGAGACAGTATCTTAGTATGTAGCTTTAGTTGGCCTCATGCTCATGATATTCTTTCCACATCAGCCTCCCAAGTGCTGGGATTGTAGGAGTAAACCATCCCTCAAGACTTTCTTCTATCTTCTGGAAAGGCACACATGCATTCTTTCTCACTGCCTCATCTACCGAAGTCTTTTTGTGCCTGATACACTCTTGCTCCCTCGAGTGTTCTATATTTATAGTTTCTTCAAGGACTCTTTTTTTTTTTTTTTTCTCCTTTATAACTAGTTTGTAAAAAATCAGCTCAGTTAGGGGCTGGAGATATGGCTCAGCAGGTAAAGACACTTCCTTCACAAGCATGTGGTTCTGAGGGGGGCTTGAAACTGTCTGCATTTGAATTTCCAGAGCCCATGTAAACAGCTGGCCATGGCCTGTGCATGCCTGTAACCCATTCCAAAAAAGGGGAGCACTGACCAAGGAATCTCCTGCATTTGTGAAAAGCAGTAAGCTCTGGTATCAATAACAGACTAACTCAAACAGGAAAGAATGGAAAAGCAATAGAGACAAGCCATTCTTCTGTTGCCGCCACAAGTGACTGCCGCAATATGTGTGTGCTTGTGTGTGTGTGTATGTATGTATGTATGTATGTATGTATGTATGTATGTATGTATGTGTCATGTTACATACACACAAGCCAAAAGAAATCAGCTCAGTTAGTTCTTTGATCCTAATTGTCCATTATAATCAATTTGCCATATAATTTATTTGTCTTTGCTCAACAGCAAGAAGGGTTTATTCCTAAGTCCTTGGTGTTTATTTAGGTGTTTATGAATGGTAGTGGTGAGATACTTAAATCCTGAAATGTAAAGAAAGTTCATTTAACCTGTTTCAAGTGTCTGATTTAATGTGCTACTTGTGGCTAATAGAAATGGAATTTGTAGGAAATGAGGTGGACTGATAAGACATTATGTAGATAAAATATTTGTAAATCAGCATTTATGGCATTTGTAGAATGAAATGAAAAAGAAATGGTATTAAAGCTACTCCAGTATATTAATCCTGGTCCATTGATGATGAAGTTAACAGACTTAGGAATTAAGACTGGGGACTGGTTTTCAGGGTCAGTTGCAAATATTACAATATGGTTTCTTTCATAATAAAGATCAGTTACTGCTGTAGTAATTATTATGCATAGAGTTTAAGATAGTGACCTTGGGCTGGAGAGATGGCTTAGTGGTTAAGGCACTTGGCTGCAAAGTCTAAGGACCCAGGTTCAATTCCCCAGTATCCACATAAGCCAGATGCACAAGGGTGTGCATGCACCTGGAGTTTTTTTGAAGTGGCTATAGGCCCTGGCAACCCATTCTTTCTCTCTCTGTCTCTTTCTTTCTCACACACAAATAAATATAAAAAATAAAATGTATTAAAAAAAAAAAAGGTATTGACCATTGCAGCAATCAGCTTTCCATTGTTGGGACATATACTCGACCAAAAGTAGCTTATAGGAGGAAAAGATTTAACTTACAGAGTTCAGGGGAAGTTCCATCATGGCAAAAGAAGCTGGCTCACTTCCACAGATCATAGCAAAGAGACACCACCAAACAACCAACAGCACAAAACCCAAACAGCCAGAGCTCCAACTGCTCTCCACACACCTTAGGACTAGACTCCCAAGATGCACCCCCACTGACATATGTTTTCCCCAGTAGGGCTCTGCCCAGTGGAGACTCAAGATTCAAGCCTGACTCTATGGGGCCACACATTTAAACCATTACATTGACTTGGAACCTTCAAATTCATTAGCTCTGTTTGTAACATATAATTAATTATTATATAACATAATAAATCACCAAAAGTGTGAGTTCCTCCTTGTTAGTTAATTTTTTATATATAAATAGGTGCCAATGTTATATATCATTTGAAAAGCATGGAAAATGAAAAGATAGTATTGTAGCAACTCAGAAAATTTTAATATAAGCCATATGCTAAATGCAAAAAGAGTGACCGGGAATCAGAGAATGAATAAGGTAAAAGTAATCCTCATCTAGACCACAGAAAAAGTGTATGTTTTGGAATACTTGCTTTCTCTTTTCCCTAATTCTAAACTGAAAACTTTCTGTGGCCTCACAGTACTTTCTTGTGCTTTGTTCCTGTATTTGAACAACAACTAAAATTTTATATTCACATATTTATTATGTTTTGGGATATTATCTGTTTTTAGAAAGCTACTCTATAGATCAAAATCCCGTCTACCGTTAATACCTGAAGGTTATATAACAGCAAGGTGTTATTCCAGAATCCTGTGGTTGGCACATCTCCTACAGCCCAGTCTTCAACCTTTGAACACTATTATCAATAGAAACTGACATCCAGGGGTGGACAGAATAAATCCTATTTCATTTATATCATCAGACAACATTTACATTGTTCTTTTATGCTGTTGATTATGACAAAACAAAGGCAAGCCCTCAAAGTTTCTAACAGAGCTTTCTCAATGCTGGATGGTAACGTTTCTGCTCATGGGTGGTCAGAAAGGAAGTGTTATGGTTTGAGTGTGAAATATTCCCTCATAGTCTTTTGTATCTGAACACTTGGTCCCAAGCTGGTGGCCTGTTTTAGAACGTTGGGGAATCTTAGGAGGTGGAGCCTTGCTGGGGGAAATGAGTTACTGGGATTGGTTTGAGGTTTTATAGAGCCCACCCCCACTTCCTGGTCACCTTCTGATTCCTGTGTGCAATGTGATCAGCTCTGCTTTCTTCCCCTTGGTGTCCTACTTGCCTTCCCTGTCTTGAGCTTCCTAAACTGTCACCAAAGATTAAGCCTTTCCTTCCTTAAGTTCCTTCTGGTCAGATACTGTTTACAGCAATGAGAAAATAATAGAAGGGACATTCAGAATCCTAAATTCTCTGATACCACTAAATTAATTTTGGAAATTAAATCCATCCATTAACCTAATTCCTTATTCTATATCACTTATTGGCTAATAAAAAAAAAAAAAAAAGAAAATCAGCTACAGAGTCCAACCCTCCATATTCTGCCCTATTCTGTCATTATTTTGTACAAAATACAGCTTCATTTGTAAAAGAGAGGTATTGTGCCTTTTTTATTTATAAGAAGATGAATTGGATTCTGACCCTTGCCAAAGCTATGGAAGTAAACACTCACTTGAATAAAGAATAGGAATCCTTATTTTAGGACCTGCTTTAGGCAACATGTATCATGCAGGCACTCTCTCCTCACCTCCCTGGAGACCAGGAGGGAATCTCACAGGGGAGAAACCAGAAAAGCACGTTATCCTCAGACTGAAATTTGTTTAGACCTCAGCAATGTCCTATTCCCTTTAAGAAAACTAAGAACCACACCCTGTGTGACAGTTAATTCCTTTCAAATAAATCTGTTTTTGTGCAGATCCAGTAATGAAGCAAAGATTAATCTTCAAGCAAAATACCAAGAAAAAGCATACACATGCCTTTTTCCTACTTGTAGGAATAAATTAAACGTTCCTTTTGGTGTCCAACAAAGCCGTGGCAGCTTCTGGAAAGCCCAGAGCAAATAGAGTAACACTCAGATTTTTTTTCATTGAACTGATTTATTACAGTTCTTCAACATAACCCTGAACCCACTCCAAATTAAGTCATCTTACTACAGTCAGAACTAGAATTGACCAAGCAATTTTTATAATGCAAAAAAAAAAAAAAAAAATTAAGCCAGGCATGGTGGCATATACCTTTAATCTCAGCACTTAGGAGGCAGAGTTAAGAGGATCACCATTAGTTCAAGGCCACTCTGAGACTACATAGTGAATTCCAGGTCACCCTGGACTAGAGTGAGACACTACCTTGAAAAACAAAAGAAAAAATTTATAAAGCAAAAGAAATTAAAAATGAATACTTAATGTGTTATACATTTTTCCTAACAGAAACTTGGTATTCTGAAGCAAAGTACTAAGAATTTTGAGGAGGGGTGTTGTATACAATTAATCATGCATATGTCTTCTAAGAAAACTAGGCCTGGAGAGATGGCTCAGAGGGTAAAGGCACTTTCTTGTTTGCCATGTCTGAAAGCCGAACGATCAGGGTCTGATTCCCCAGTACCCATGTAAAGCCAAAGTGGTACATGTGTCTGGAATCTGTTTGCAGTGGCAAAAGGCCCTGGTGCACACATATTCACTCTCTTTCTGTCTGTTTGTCTGTCTGTCTGTCTCTCTATTTCTCTAATAAACAAATTTTTAAAAAATTAGAGCTGGGCATGGTGGTGCATGCCATTAATCCCAGCACTTGGAAGGCAGGGGTAAGTACATTGCCATGAGTTCAAGGCTACCCTGAGACTACATAGTGAATTCCAGGTCAGCCTGGGCTATAGCAAGACCCTACCTCGAAAAAATAATTTAAAAAAGAAAATGAGGGGTTAGAGAGATGGCTTAGCCATTAAGGCATTTGCCTCCAAAACCTACGGACCTAAATTCAATTCCCCTAACCCCATGTAAACCACATGCACATGGTGGCACATGAGTCTGGAGTTAATTTGTGACTAGAGGTCCTGGCATGCCCATTCTCTCTCTCTCAGAAATAAATAAATTAAATTAAATATTAATAAAAAAGAAAATTGTTGTACATAGTTTTTAAACTGTAGTGATTAAAGGCACTTGCTTGCAAAGCCTATCTATCCATGTTTGATTCCCTGGTACCCACCTAAGCCAGACCCACAAAATGGCACAGGCATCTAGAGTTCATTTGCAGTGGCAAGAGACCCTGGTACACTCTTACTTATTCGCTCTTTGAAATAAATAAATAAATCATTTAAAATGGGGTAACAGTACAGACCTTGCAAACTTGGCAGGATTAAAAGAGCTTGTCAAGTAAAGGGACAAATACATATGGTTAGTTTGCTCATGGCATGGTTATTCATTTATCTTTCTTTTATTTTATCCCATTGTCCTTGCTAAGAATGCAATGGGAAGTTGACAGGTCATGACTTTTGTTGACATGCTTTTGTTTAAGAAAAAGTTTTCCTCTGTTATATATTGAGATCCTTAGGAATAGTTTATTTTATTAATAAAGTAAGAGTCATTTCATTTTATTTGCTTCTTGACTTTTTTTTTTGTCTAGAGAAGACTCTGTAATTAAAAAATACTTGATCATTCATAACCAGCCATCCTACCTTGAAAGCACTGGCCACTTGGGCCTAGTAAAAACAGGTTCCTCCAAAAAAAAAAGAACTCTAAACAAATGTACCTGGCTGTGTACCAGGTTCAGTGACCAGGTTTGGGATACAGCTACAAGTCACACCAAGTACTTGAACAAAATCAAATATTTCTGTTTGATGCCAAAATTAAAATAGATAATCACATATCTGAAACTTCTCAGACACAAGCAATCATTTTTTGTTTAGGTGACTTGTCCACTGAGAGACATGATAGTTTAACAGAACAGTCACGAAGCTAAGAGACCAAAGATTGGCTTTCGAGCCCATTCTCTACGTGGTGAGAGTCCACATATGAAATCTGGACTCTCTGAGTTGTGGTTTCTTTATGTAATAGCATCCGACCTAGCCTGTCTGCCTCACACAGTTATTTCAAAAGATAAAATGTGGAAAACATAAATTTTCAAAGAGCTGAACTTATGTTTTGGTTTCTACCAATCCCAGGCTTTGGTGAGCTCAGGACGAACTTCACCATTAGAGAGCTGTGTGCGTCTTTTTCATTCTACAAAGACCAAGACTTCTGTCTCATGAGTTGTCAGCAAAACTAAGGCCACAGTAGCCGCCAAAATTCTGTGGAAAAGACATGAATATCTCCTTGTGCACATTGCCAAGTGGAGTTATTCTTCAGATACATTTATCTCACAATTTAAGAAACACTAAGTAAAATCAATGTTCTAGAAAAGGAAGGCAGAGGGAGAGACTGGCTCTGCAGACAGAGAAGTAAGCCGTGAAGAGGGACACTGAGGCCACTCTTGCCCCTCTCTTAAGTATCACCCCGATTATGAATATATTTGGTTTGGAAAATTTGATGTTAGATTCTCGTTCATTACTGTTTGATTCTCCAGTGGTATTTAGGTATTTGTTGTCACTGATAATTAATAGTGATGATCAACTCGACTGGGTCTGGAATCACCTCTGGACATGTCTAGATTGTGCTGAAGGGGGAAGACTCACCCTGAATGTGGACAGCACCATACCATCAACTGTCATTTGGGACTGAATAAAAAGGAAGAAGTGAGCTGAATGCCAACATTTATCTCTGTCTGCTTCTTGACCACAGATAAACTGTAACCCACTGTCTCCAGCTCCTGTGACCAGGCCTTCTCCTCTGTGCTGGGCTGTACCCTCAAACCTTAAATCAAAAATAAACCCTCTTTTCCTTAAGTTATTTCTGTCAGCGATTTTGTTGCAGCAATGAGAAAAGTAATTCATACGTGGGGCATTCAGAAGCCAACCCTCTATGGACACCAAGATATACATACTTTCTCTCTCTCTCTCTCTCTCTTTTGCTCTCTCTCTCTCTCGACCAAGCCTCTAAACAAGATTAAAGGAGCAAAATGTCACATGAGCAACATATGCACATACAGAACACATCTACTAATACTACCTCATTTCCTTTTTCCACTTTTTCTCTGCAAGCTCTGTATTTAACAAATAACTGGTAATAATAATTATCCCAGAGTGAGTTAGCCCATTGCTAGAAGCTTACGGATGAGGCATTCTTCATTTCCCAAGTAGTGCTAAGACAAAGTCAAAGAGGGAAATTTTAGTTGAGGGAGTCATATATTTCCAGCTGGACAGTTTGACATATTATTTTTGCTTAGGTTTATGGAGTATGTAAAGTGTGGCATTTGTAATGGTCTATGTATATGTATAGTGTGCACACTGTGTGTGTGCACAGGCATAAAAGCACATGCTCCATATGTGCATGTGTGAAGGCCAGAGGAGAAGGTGGGATGTCCTCTCCAGTGATTCTCCTGTCTCCACACACCACAATCCTGGAGTCACAGATGTGCATGGCCACACTTGGCTTCTTACACGGGTGCTGGGAAGCAAACTCAATCCATCCCAGGCCATGTCAGGCCATTCCCCAGCCCTACCGCTGTGTAGCAAGCACTCTAACCCACTGAGCCAACTTCCTAGCCCCACCGCTTGACATTTTAAGCTGTATTCAGAAAAAAAGTCATTGAAAACTTACTTCTGTGTTTCTACTAACATTGTAGAAGACATTTCAACATAAAGATGCATATTTCAAAATCTCCTATACAATAGTTAAGTAATATTACATCTTTTTTGAAAATAAGCCTGTCCAAAAATATTTAAAACTATTCCAAAAGTAAATGGGTAATAGCATATTTTGATTTAAAGTCAAATAGCTCAAATATCACACCCTATTTATCACCTAAAATCATGGCCATGCACACTTCCTACCCCTCTGTAAGTGCATGTGCCCACCATTTACTTTGGTGTATGAATAGGAATGCTAAAAAATAAAAATACATCTTTTTAATATATCAACTCTCCTAGATGTTCTGAGAAACTTCTTCCAAAAGACATGCACACACTGCAAAATCCAGCATGTCCATAATTTATGTCAGTTCAAATGCTGCACTCTATATCCTTGGTTCTAGCCAAACGCTATGGAAATATTTAATGGTAAAGATAAACCAAGCCTGTCACTTTCAACAGAGATCGATATGGTGTAATGATGATTTAGGATGCTTCTTGGTTTAACTTAAGTAATTCTCCCTTTTTCTACTTTGAGATTGTAAATCTGACTAATTGCTTCACACACTCCAGAACTGCTTCTTCTTGCTATGTATAATTGCCATGTCTGATTTTCCTACGCCCCAAGTAATTTTATGGAGGGCTCACCTACAGATCTCATTATTCTTCCAAGTCCGATGCTTCAGGCTCCATGCTGCTATTTACCTGCTTCCGTATACTTGATAAATTAAAGCCAGGCCTTGTTAAATTTACCCCTTCAAGTCACAAATATCACAATTTAGTATGGATTAAGTTAAACTAATAGGCATTTTGCTTCTTCCACGCTGACATATGCAGTAGCTGACCTCAATTTGGCTGTGGGAATACCAATGCTGAAGGGAAAGTAATAAGACTTATTTGTGAAATAGATGAGTTTGAGGGAAGAGTATTCTAACATGATTTTCGAAGTGGAAGAGCGAATATATTCTATCATTGCTTAATCGGGACTTAACTATAAAAGTGTAATACATAGACCATAAAATAGAAAAGAAGTTAAAAGCAGTAAGGTAGTTAAGAGAAAAATCGCCATGCTATATTAATATCTAATTGTAAAGCCAGTTCTTTTGATAACCACGTAGTATCACCCTTTTAACTTTAGCCTTAGCAGAGTTTATTCCTTCATTTAGATGAGATTGTTTCGGTTCGATTAAGAAAACCAATTCAATCTGATGAACTTTTCTGGGATTGGTTTCCCTTCTATGTTTACAGCTAGAAGAGGGACAGCAGTCAGGCTTTTGTCAATACAGCACCTCACTTCTTTGAAGTGTGCTAGGGTTGGGTTCACTACAGAGATTGTATCTTTTGACTGTTCCCCTCTAGTAAAGCCTTTGACAAACTTCATTTGCATTGGCACCAAGGTGTCACTCACCTGGAACAGTCCAAGAACCTAGTGTTCTCTTCTTTCTTGCTTTATCTTTGGAACATTTCTCGGCAGAAAATGTGCTGACCTAAGGTTGCCTGCTGCAGAATAACTCTTTATAATACAGTGTGGAAAAGGTTTAAGTCAGCTCTGAGAGTTGAATGCTAAGTACAGCAGAGCCTTTGTAGCCAAATCAGCCCTTCCATCAAAGCCTTGGTGCATAATGTGGATATGAACTCCTTTCTACAAAGGATGCCTAGGTGCTAACAAAAGTCAGCATTTTGATCTTCAGTTGGTATCAGCTTAGAGGGAAACAAAACAAAAACACACAATACAATCTATCATAAACACATTTATCCATAACCTATGATTGGGAAGCTCCTTGATAAATATGAAACATATGTCAAGTCAGTAATGCATTCTGTGTCTTTACTATATATTGCTGAGTGAAAAGTTGAGAAGTGGAATCAACCTAGGTGTCCATGCATTGATGACTTGATAATGAAATGATGGTACATATACACAATGGAGGTTTACTTGGCTCAAAAGTAAAATTAAGTTATGAAATTTATAGAAAAATGGGTGAAAATTAGAAAAGTGGAAAAAAGATGTTAGGTGAGTGAGGCAACCCAGCCCAGAAAGACAAAAATTGCATGTTCTCTCTCATATGCACATCCTAAATGTTAATGTTGCGTATAAATAAATAAGATGTAATGGTGAGTCTAGATAGTGAATCAAGGTAGGAGACCAAGACAGGGAAAAAAGTGGCGATGAGAATGGGGGGCATAGACAAAAGGAAACATGACATATGAAAGTAGGTTTATGGGGAGGGAAGCACAAAGAAAAAAAGGAGAAAACAGGTGAGGAAAGGAAATAAAGCAGAAATTTTCCTTGAAAAACACTATTATGAAACCTAATCCTTTGTATGCTAATTCAAAAATAAATAAACAGCCACTAGGCATAGTGATGCACACCTTTAATCCCAGCACTTGGGAGATTGCTGTGAGTTCCAGGCTCAGCCTGGGATTACAGAGTGAGTTCCAGGTAAGCCTGGGCTAGAGTGAGACACTATCTCAATAATAATAATAATAATAATAATAATAATAATAGTAAATAAGGTCTGGATAAATGGCTCAGCAGTCAAAGGAACTTGCTTAGAAAGCTTAATGACTGGGGTTCAATTCCCCAGTGCCCACATAAAGCCAGATGCACAAAGTGACGAATGCAGCTGCAATTTATTTGCAATGGCAGAAGGCCCTGGTGTGACCATCGTCATTCTTATTCTCTCTCTCTCTCGGTCTCTCTCTCTGTGTCTCTCTTTCAAATAAATACATAAGTAATAAATAAATACAAATAAATAATGAATTTTTTTTAAATGAATCCCAAAACTTAGTTTTGATGAAAGTGATGATCTTGGGTGGGTGAGGCAGTTAGGAGTGGCTTAGCTACGTGGTGGATCTTGGGTGACTAAAGAAGTTAGAAGTGGCTTGGTGGAGTGGTTCTGACTCAGGTTTTCTCATGAGGTGACATTGACTGGAGCTGTAGTTATAGAAAGGTTGACTGAGGCTAAATAATCCTGTTCCTGTTCCAAACTGACTGACTCACGGCTGTTAACAGAAGGCAACTCTCATAGATGCTAACAGAATCCACTTGCACAGTGTGACGGGAACACTCGGTGTCCGGCCACATGGAAGGCTCCACAGGACTCCTTTATGTCCTCATAGCCTGGCAGCTGGTTCCCCCAGAGTACTCTAAAAGGGAGAGGAAGAGAAGGTCACAAAGCCTTCTGTCCAGGTGTCACATGCTGTCACTGCCTGGCATGTTCTATTTGTTAGAAATGAATCATCCAGTCGGGTCCAGACTCATAGGAATAGAGTTTAAGGGGTCCATTTTTGTTTGAGTTCTCACTTTCCGGTAGACAATGTGCTTCTCCCCTACTCCTATTTGGTTTTGACAGGTGGAACAAGGTGGATTCGTGATCAGAAAAGTTGAAGAGAAGCTCCATGGTCCCCTTGTCTGGACGTCAGTGTGTGGGTGCAATCCTCTCCCCTCAATGTCATGTGACTTCCTGCTCCCTGATATGGATGAGGAGACAGGTATTTTTTTTTTTTTCACAAGAAGACAGCTAGAAACACAGGCCCAAAATAGCATAGATGCCACCTTGCCCTGGAGAGACTGGAACACCAGTCTCATACCGGGGTGTCATCTAAGATGAGCAATCGGGAGCAGCTTCCGGGTTCAGGCTGCTCCCTTGTGGGCTGAGTCCTTCTTCAGTCATTCTGGACTTGATAACAAAGCTCATTCTACTTGGATGCCTAATTTATATAACGATGTGATCCAAGCCCCCGCATGAGATTGCCTGGTCTTTCCTTCTCCCCTCCAAGCTTGGCTGAGAGGGGAGGAATGTCTCGCCTTGGGCTTTTTCTACCTTAGTCCCTCCTACTTCAACTCTCTTTTAATAAATCCTCCATAACTGACTTTTCTCAATGTCCATGTTTTTCAATGCTTTGCTAACTAAACATGGACAAGGAAGGCTTGAGAGTCAAGGTCCCGAGAGGTTTATGCCCAGAAGCCAGCCTATCTCGTACTTCAATATAGAGATCCAAAACTGTAACATAGCCAGTGGAATATGGGGAGGGTAATGGGGTGTGTGCACTGTTGTAGTGCCGGTCCTCCTAAGTCCCTCTCTGTTGCCGGCTTGAAGAGTCAAATTGTCATGATGCCAGTGTCAGGTGCGAGTGAATTCTGCCAGAGGTTAAGTGCGATTGGAGGCATGCCCTTCCCTGGTTGAGTTTCCAGATAAAAACTCAGCCTTAGAGGACCTTGACTGCACCTTGTAGTGGAGACAGCTAGACCTTTCTTGGTCTCCTGCCTTGCATTGCAAGATGATGAATGTGTTAGTTAAAACCACTAAGTCTGTGATAATTTGTTCTGCAGCATTAAAAAAGGAAAACAAATGCCTTGCTAAATCCAGGAAAGGCAAGGTTGACTTAATCATGCTTAGAAATAAGTCCCTGCTCATTTAGACATCAGTATCCCCATCTATTCAACAGAGGAGTGATACTAATAGTATTGAGGATGCTCCCGTCATGTCATGTCATGTCATGTCATGTCATGTCATGTCATGAATCATGACATGAAGAATAAAACACAAAGCAGCTAACAGATCTTTTCCTGTCAAGTAGGCGGAAGAGGTCATCAAAAGCCCCACCTCCCCTTTGGTACCTCAAATATTATGAGGTACACATACCGAGTATTTTTATGACTTTTAAAGTATTCATATTCTTCTAGGTGAATGAGAGCATCATTTTAGGACAATCTGAAAAGAGAAAACAAAATGTGAAAGTATTATACAGGTTCGTGATCTAAATGGGCAAAGGAAATGAAAAGTGTATAGGATAAAACTACTTTTATTTCCAGATGACATGAACCATGCCATTTCTCATGCTTCCCCTTTATTCATGGCTCTAAAGTATGTGGTAACTGGGCATAGTGCTGCACACCTTTAATTCCAGCCCTAGGGATGCAAAGGTAGGAGGATCACTGTGAGTTAGGGGCCAGCCTGAGACTACATAGTGAATTCCAGGTCAGCCTGGACTAGAGTGAGACCCTATCTCAAAAAATAAAAATAAATAAATAAATAAATAAATAAAATATGTGGTTTTAAAAAAACCTTGCATGTGAATAGAACATACAGAATATATAGAATAGCAATACCACTCCTGGGTATTTACCCCAAGGGCTCCAAGTCAACATATCACAGAGGTACTTGCACAGCAGTGTTTAGCTATTGCAGCACTGTCCACAATAGTTAAATTGTGGGACCAACCTAGGGTCGAACAGAGGAATGGATTAGGAAAAGCTTGGGTGTGTACACACTGGGACTTTTCCAGTCATAAAGACAAATGAAGTTATGTTATTTTCAGAACAACAGATGCAACTGTAGATAATTCTATGAAGCAATTAGAGCCAATCTCAGAATGACAAACAGTATGTTTTCTCTCATGGGATTTCTAGTTTTGATACATAAAATCATGCATACATATATGGAATAGAAAGGAAAGTGACACTTTCTAAAGGAAGAGAAGGGATACATGGGAGGAAGAACATATTGTGATAGTGGAGGATAGGAGACATGGGGAGATGAGGTCAATGTACAATAAATATTTGTATAAGATTGGTTTTGTGTAACATAATACCATGCATAAGAAATATATACAATAAATTGTTTTTAATTTTTTTATTATTTTATTTATTTTTGGAGAGAGACACAGAGAGAGACAGACAGAGAGGGAGAGGGAGACAGAGATGGGTGCGCCAGCAGTCTCTCAGCTGCTGTGAACGAAATCCAGATGGGTGTGCCCCCTTGTGGTCAAGTGCGCCATTGCACCCTTGCATCACTTTGCATCTGGTTAAACGTGGGACCTGGAGATTGGAACCAGCGTTCTTAGGCTTAGCAGGCAGGTGCCTTAACCGCTAAGCCATCTCTCCAGCCCAATAAATTGTTTTTAATAACTGACCCCAGCCAGGTGTGATGTCACACACCTTTTTAGTCCTAGCCCTTGGGAGGCTGAAGTAGAAGGATCACTGTGAGTTCAAGGCCAACCTGAGACTACATAGTGAATTTCAGGCCTTGTCTAGAGTGAGAGCCTACCTCAAAAAAACAAAAATAATAAATAAATAAATAACCCAAACTCAGTGGGAAGATATCACAGTTATGTGTATGTATAGGACTGGAAGTAGTGACAGTGATTAAGCACATGGGCAATGGCTTACTTAATGTCTCTGTGGTCCCCAATCCTTCACTCTTCCCTACATCTGCACCTTTTATAAGGGAGTGATCATTCTGTTACAGGTAGAGTATATTCTCTTCTTCTCAGATTTTGAGTGTAACCATGTCACTTGCTTTAACTAATGACAGGGGGACAGAAAGAACATTATGCCTGTTCCAACCATAAACTTGCAGTACTTTACATGTTTTCTCATATTCTTTATGCTATTTCCACACACATGTGAAGAGCAGCCTCCATGTGATTGTTGACTGAAGAAGAATGAAAGATGCATGCATAGGCCCCAGAGCAGTCCACAGGATTCTGGAAAGGTGTAGAAGTAGACAGGCTGTCAAGCGTAAAGAAATCTGGTCACCTGAGCCAGCTGATGTCAGTAAGTCCACCAACCTGGACAGATGTAATTAGAATTATGTCTTAGAGTAACTAGATTATAACTTGGAATAATCGATTGTAACAGTTTTTAGTGAATAAACAGTGGCAAAAGCAAAAGGGAATAGAGCTCTGTGAAGAGATTGCTATGACGTGTGCTAAAGAAGAGCCTCCTGTCCATGTTGGGGGCCTACATAGTTATCGCTCTCCACTCCTGGTGGCTTCACTCTTTGATCATCATGTAATGTTTCTGTCTATGCAAACTTCCCTTGCTCTGACAGCTAGTATCTGCTATTATTACAGCCACTTCTTTATTTTTATTAATATTTACACATAGAGATTTTATTTATTTATTTATTTACTTGACAGGGGGAAGGAGGCAGAGAGAGAAAGAGAGAAAGGGAAGGAGAGAATGGATGTGTGCCAGGGCTTCCAGCCCTGAGTTCAAATAAACTCCATATGCATGTGCCACCTTGTGCATCTAGAGTACATGGGAACTAAGGAATCCAACCTGGGTCCTTAGGCTTCACATGCAAATGCTTTAACCACTAAGCCTTTTTTTTTAGCCATATATATATATATATATATGTTTCACTTTCTATCAACATATATTATTACAATTGCTATAAATTTCTTGCAGATAGAACATAGGTTGATTTTCTTAGCCAATGCCTAACTCAATTTTTCAGCTTATTTATTTTGGTCATCAATTGTTAGTGAAATTATTGATATATTAGGGCTTATCTGCCATGTTACTTTTTTTTTCTATGTTATTTTCAGGGATTATGTTCATTGACTTTCTGTGGTTAGTTTGATCATAGTTTACACTTCAACTTTAATGTATCAAGAGTGTTTTTAAATGTACCTTTAATATTCTCTTTAATAGCTACATGGAAGTCCATTCCATAAATGTAACATAATTTATTTAAGCAGCCCCTATTCCATTCTTTCTTCCAAACCATAGCTTCTTTGCATATATCTGCACCTCTGAATTCAGATCTTTTTTCAGTTATAAAAGCACTCTGAAGGCAGAGGTAGGAGGATCGCCATGAGTTCGAGACCACCCTAAGACTACATAGTTAATGCCAGTTCAGCCTGGGCCAGAGTGAGACCCTACTTCCAAAAAAAAAAGGTTTCCATTTCCAAATTCCTAATTATTTTCTACCAAAAAAGTGATATACTTAGAACAGTCACATCCTCCTTGGTCATAACTTTTTATGTACAAAACATGCTTGTATTTTTCTCAGGTTGTATTAGTTGTAAAATAAAGATAAACTACATATTGGATTGGTCTGCCTCTAAAGGCAGCCTCTATTATGGAACCTATAGAAAAAACATCCAATATAGTTTTCTCCGTGGCCCTGAG
The DNA here is from genome assembly GCA_036365145.1 of Orientallactaga sibirica. Classification (NCBI taxonomy): domain Eukaryota; kingdom Metazoa; phylum Chordata; class Mammalia; order Rodentia; family Dipodidae; genus Orientallactaga; species Orientallactaga sibirica. The sequence continues at coordinate 29,931,901 of JAEOAD010000024.1, forward strand.
CATCCCTTGTGTGTACACTAACACAACCTTCCCTGTGATAATGTGGCAGGAATTATTTTTCTCTTTGTGTGGAACTCTACTTTCCTGAGACAATATAGCAGATATATCTGATACCAACTGGGTCATTTGAAGGATTCTTCACACAGCTACAGTAATTAATTTTCTTGAACAGATTTCCTGTGCAGTGTTATCACACTGGGTTGGAAACTTTTAATATTAGAAGTAGAAATATGCTCTTTTCATTTTTTCTGATTGAGTAATTGATTTACAATTTTTAATTTATTTTACAATTTTATGGGATACAAAATTCAGTTGACTATTTAACTATTTGTAGCTAATTAATTAGCTAAGCATGATTTATTTCTGATTAATCATCATATTTCCTACATTTTAAATTACAACTTACATGATCACAATCTAAATTCTCATTGTTTTCACTCAATTTAGCAGGCCTAGGAGTCATTAGTAATCAAATATATAATTGGTTAATCAAATTCACCAGCAATCAATTGATGAGATATTTAGAAACTAGGCACTCACAACGCAATGGATTCGATGGTCACACATTACAATTTGACTACATAACCACAAAGTAGGAGATGCATTATTACTTTTGCTTTAAATTGGTGAGAAGTCAGTATTCAAACCACTAAATAAGGTGGTAACACTTTAATTCAAAATCCTTCAGCTTAAGGGCATTGAATTGAATTTTCTAAGAGTATAAAAGATTTTTCCAGGTAATTTTCTACTTCATTACCATACGTGATGCATATCAAGTCAGCTTTTGGGCTGATGGGATTTCACTGGGTATATATAGAGCGCATTAAGAAGAGCATGTTGTAAGAAGCCACACATTTTGCAGATATTTTCAAATTTATTATTACTTCTATGCAATAGTCATATCCTTTTTAAGTATGTTTTATTTTTATTTATGTATTTATTTGAGGTAGAGAGGCAGATAGAGAAAGATAATGGGCATGCCAGGGTCCCCAACTTCTGCAAACAAACTCCAGATATATGTGTTACCTTGTGCATCTTGCTTACGTGGGTCCTGAGAAATCAAACCTGGATCCTTTAGCTTTGCAGGCAAAGGCCTTAACCACTGAGCAATCTCTCATCATACCCAACTCTCATATCCTTTTTCACTAAGAGAAAACCAGTGAAAAATGTCCCTGTTTGTATGAATGCATGCTCTACATGCATGTGTGTAGATGTACACTCATATGTATGTGGGCACACAGGTGTGTGTGTGTGTGTGTGTGTGTGTGTGTGTGTGTGTGAGCAAGTGTGCATTTGTATTCATGCAAAGGCCAGAAGTCGATGTTAGGTAGCACATCTAATTGTTCTTGGCCTTAGTTTTTCATACAGGATTTCTCATAAAACCAGAGCTCACTGATTCAGCTAGACTAGCCAGCAAGTCCCAGGGATGCTCCTGCCTTCACCTCACCAGTGCTGGATTCCAAGTAGACATGGCCATCCCCAACTTTTAAAGTAGGTAGTGAGGGGCCAAACTCAAGCTCTTATGCAGCCAGCACCTTCCCCACTAATCCATCTCTTTACCTCAAAGAAGATTCTGAACCTTTAGACCCAAAGAATCCATAGTCACAGGTGAAGTCCAGAGTGTCATGCATTTCCCCATAAGTCTCAACACAGCCCTTACAGCACCAGTGTTTGACAAAAAGGATCCGACAAATTCCCATCTCCACAAACATGGAGTCACATCATATATTTTAAGAAGAAATGGTACCTTTGGAATAAACTATACATTTTTATTGGCTCTGCATGTGACAATTAACTAAAGGCACTTTCCAAACATTCTTACTATGGTTAAGTGGTTCAGACTCCAGGGCTGACGCATAAACCCTGCTTTAACATCCTAGCTTGACCAAGTATTGGATGTTTAGGCCTAGTGAAGTTATTTATAAGATTTCAATTTCTTCTGTAAAAATGGAACTGTTTTTAAAACCAACACTTGAGGGATGGAAATGTAGTTCAGCGGTAGAGTGCTTGCCTAGCATGTAAGAATCTGTAGGTTCTATCTCTAGCAGCCCACAAACACAAAAAACCAACTCATATATACTTGAGAGATAACTACATACGATAGTTCACATAAACAATTTAGCAGAGGGCAGAGGAGATGGCTCAATGGCTAAAAACACTTGCCTGCAAAGCCTGCTGGTCATGGTTAAATTCCCCAACACCCACATAAAGCCAGATGCAAAGTGTCACATGCATGTATGATCCCAGTGTACATATGGCAATAGGAAGGAAGCAGAGCTAGAAGAATCTGAAACTCATAGGCCAGCTAGTCTTGCATTCTTTTGCAATCTAGCACTTCCTTTTCAGTGGATAGAGACCCTGTTTCAAAGAAGGTGGAGCACATCTCAAAGTTGTCCTGTGATGTGCACCTTGTGCCCCCCCCACACAAATAAATAACTTCAGAAAACAATTTAACAGAATCCCTAGCACTTAATTATTATTGTTATTCTATCTGTAAATTACCCTACCATAAGTCCTGCTAGCACATGTTCAAAATAATTGCACCAGAACATGTAGGCAAAAATTACTGGAAGAAGAATAAGGAGACAAATATATGGAAGTAAACATTGATGCTTATGCAAGATCTTTTGTTTTATTTGCTGGGTTATAGATGTTATAAAAAATGTAGGTTTCAAGATCCAATATCATCTTTAAAGAAACAGATAATGTTTACTGAATAGTCAGGTAATTTTAGAAAGGAGATCATCCAATAAACACACACACAAAAAAAAAAAAAAACTGAGGGCTGCAGAGATGGCTTAACAGTTAAGGTGCTTGCCTGTGAAGCCTAAGCACCTAGGTTTGACTCCCCAGAACCTACATAAGCCAGATGCACATGGTGGTACATGTATCTGGAGCTTGTTTGCAGTGGCTAGAGGCCCTGGTGCTCCCATTCTCTCTCTTTCTGTTTTATACCTTAAAAAAGTAAAATATTAAAAAGAGTTTAATAAAAACAAAAAAAGAAACATTGAAATCTTCGTCTTCAAGTTAACATTTTGTAAAAGTGCATGTTTTAACTTTAATCTGTTGAAACGGAATGCACCAAGTCAATTTAAAATATTGCTTCTTTCTTCCTTTCCAGATCCACGGCATTTGCTTACTGAGTTAAGGAAATAACTGGTGCATTGCTTCCAGAGCACAAACTTCTTACTGTTCTCTTTAAATTAACACACATCTGTCCAGCAGAGGGAGCAAACAAGTTTGTGTGTTTTCATTTCTACGAAAAAGAATGTTTTTGACTGACAGAGTGCTTTTGAATAAAGCATTCTGAATAAGAAACTATATTAAAGAATAGATTGGTTTAAAATTATATTCATGTAAACATAATGACATATATTAAATGTTCATGAAATATTCACAGGTATAGGTCTATGCTTCTCATATTTGTAGAGACATTCTCTGAAAATATGCATTTAAATATCATACAATGAAAATTATTTAAATCTCCTGAAATGCTAAAATGCATACAATGTATTTTTAACAATTATCTGTTCTAGAGTTGTAAATTTTAGGGTGTTTTGTTTTTGTGTTTGATATGTCTTAAAAACTAATAGTTTAGGAAATTAGCACTCCAAATACATGGTGGGAAAATATTGTTACATAATCTGTAATAGGCTAAATTTGTGAATTGTTTACTACTATATTCAAGATGTAACATAATTGGTGAATTATTTAAGCTTTCAAATCATAGTTCATAGTGTTCATTTCTCATGCATTTAGTTCAGAATCATTTTTATGTTTTGCAAATGGCTTTAAAATTTTAACTTAATAAAATAAGAAAGTCGTTAATCCTTTCTTGTCCTGATTTTCTCTAAGTCTTCGAAATAATTAAGAAATAGTCTTAAGAATTAATAATTATTTATTCTGAGAGATTTTTGTAATGCTTGAAAGCTCATTATAGGCTTATCCATCAGTTTCTTTTCTTACAGGAAAGCCCTGCTTATGTGTACTCAATGCACTTAGCATTTACAAGTTCTTAATATGTATCCTAGAGTTAAGAATTATTTGACTTTTAAAATTAAATGTGAGAGAATGAGAGAGAGACGGACAGACAGACAGACAGACAAGAGTTATATTTTGCTTAGCAATATAGACATGTTCTAAAAAATGCATCATTAGGTGATTTCAGTATCTTACCAACATCACAGGTTATTATTTACATAAACTAAGATGACTGTTAGGCCATTACTAAGTAAAGTTATGACATGAACTTTGCACAGACAGAACATCTTTGATAGAAATGTTATATAGAGCTGGGCATGGTGGTGCACACCTTTAATCCCAGCACTCGGGAGGCAGAATTAGGAGGATCACCATGAGTCCGAGACAATCCTGAGACTACACAGTGAATTCCAAGTCAACCTGGACTAGAGTGAAGCCCTACTTTAAAACAAAACAAAACAAAACAAAACAAAACAAAACTCAGTAGCATAAGCCAGTAAACTAGAAAGGGGATATAAAGGGAATAGAAAGGGAGAAGGGACTTAATAGGATGGTATTGTATATAGGTAAGTAGAAGAACAAATTAATGGGGGGGAAGTCCTAAGTGAGGTCAGGGGAAGAGATTGAGTAAAGGAAAGGTGGAAGGAGGGCTAATCAAAATCTAAGAGGATATAAATAAGTCATATGGAATCCTACTTTTCTGGACAATGGAACACTCAGAAGCCACAGATTGTTACTAGAAAATTTTCAGTGCCAGGGATGGGATAGCTTTCAGTGAGTTGTTGGCCAGGGAGGTCACAGATACCCCCAAAACATTGTAGGCCATTGCTGAGGCCCTTGGTTTCCCACCAAGAATAGATGGCAAGACCCTATTGCTGAAGACTCCATATACTTGGGCTGCAAGGTCACTGAGAGATACTGTGGGAGCTGAGCTGATAGCCCCCTCCATGTGGGCCAGCTGACAGAAAGTTGGAAAAAGCTATGCTGCATGCAGTTCAATGGGAGAGAGAGAAAACACCAGTGAAGATACTCAACAGTGAACACTGCTAGCTTTGAATTTGGCCAGCCAGGCCAAACAAACCAACGGGTGCAATCATGGCATGTCTGTTATGGGGGAAACCAACTGCTCTCTAATTGGACTGGAGGCCCGCTCCATAGGAGGGAATACGTCCCTGATACTGAAAACCTACAACAGGGGTAATCATGAGCCCTAAGGATGTAATGTTTGCTGGTGTCTTGCTAAATTTGTATACTATGCTCATCAAACTGCCCAGTAAGCACTTCTCTTAATGTCCACATTCATATATTAATGCCACTCTCACTTTTGGTTAGAAAAGTTTCTCTTTTCAGATGGTGGCAACCTTGGTATGACTCAGAAGGCACCATGGTGCTGAGAAGAAGGGACAGAGAGGCATGCTCAGCACTGAAACATCTCAAACACACCTTCCAAGGTTCAGGGTCCATTGCAGAAGAGGGGGGTGGAAAGAATGTAAGAGCCAACACAATAATAGGACTCCTTACAATGTGCTGCTCCAGACACAAAATGCCCTGGACACCCATGACCTCACAGTGCCTGCCACTACCTACACAAGACCATCATAATATGAGGAAAAGATCGTGACATTGAACTGAAAAGAGAGACTGATTGAGAGGGGGAGGGGATATGATGGAGAGTGAAGTTTCAAAGGGGAAGTGGGGGGAGAGAGGGAAGTACCATGGGATATTGTCTAAATTTTAAAAGTTGTCAATTAAAAATAAATAAATTTAAAAAATAGATAGAAATGTTATATAGTATTTAAACTAGTTAATATAAAATAAATAATTTTACTTAATAATTTTAAGTTATAACTCAAAATATGACTTTGATTTAACATTTATATGGAAGCACTCTGATACCTTAAGAAAGTTGGCTACTGTAGCAGACAGCTTCAGGTTCGCTGAGATGAACTTCCAGACCAGACACAGTTATGGAGGAAGGGATATTATTTATTGAAACTTACAGATCCAGGGGAAGTTCCATAAAGGCAGGAAAAGCAGCTTGCTATTCACAGGGCCAAGCAGAAAGAGAAAAAGCCAACCAGCCACCACAGCAAACAGAGCAAAACTACAGCCAAAAGGTCACACAGCACACTTCAGGAACTCCTGCTAGGCACATTTGCATATCTTTACAATGGAATCTCAAACCCATCACCACACCTTAAGACTGCCTCAGTGACCTTGCCTCTAGCAAGGTGATTGAAGATGCAAACTATAAACTAATAAAATACTGAATATATTGGGGGACATATATTCAAACAAATAGTTTTGGACAATGTATACTTCTCTTTTCACCACAAAGGCAGAGAGTAGGGAAAGGGCTCGCACCTCTAGTTAAATGTCCCATGTAAACCCATTGCTCAATATGATGTAAGGTATTTAGTACAATAGAAGATTGTTGCTTTAGGTCAAAAGTTTTACCTAGACCACAGTTGTTGTTGTTCTCCTCCTCCTCCTCCTCCTCCTTCTTTTTGTTATCCTCTAGAGATGATTTCCATTAATTTGTTACAATGAAATGAAAAAAAAAAAACAAGTCTTCCTGGACTGGAGAGATGACTTAGTGGTTATATCACTTGCCTGCAAAGCCTAAGGACCCAGGTTCCATTTCCTAGGACCCATGCAAGCCAGATGCACACGGTGGCACATGCATCTGGATTTCGTTTGTAATGGCTAGAGGACCTGATGTGCTCAGGCTCTCTCTCTCCCTTTCTCCCTCCCTCTCTCTCTCTCTCTCCTTCTCTCTAAAATAATAAATAAATAAATAAATAAATAAATAAATAAATAAATAAAAACAAAAAAAGAGATGCCTTCCTAATTCCTGATCCCTTTGCTAAACTCTGGAGGTGACTCCAGTATCTAAAGTGCTTAGGTCATAACTAGTGTCTTCTTTATGCTGATGAAGAGGGAGCGCTCACATCGTCTTGTTTTCAGAGACATCTGCACGCCCCATTCCAAGTCAGACCCGCAGGAAGCCCCGGGAGACCACCCTGGGAGGATTTCCACCTCTAGTCAGTAGGAATGAACAAACGCTGCTATTTCGGAGCTGAGGTTACTGCGCTGACAAGACATGGTCTTTCCCCAGGTTTGGACCAACCCTCAGTCCTGGGTTCCCACATCCCTAATTGTATTTCCAAGAGCTTCTGTGTACTCATTCTCTGTGGTCACCTCAAAATAGGGCAGAAAAAGGAACTGTGGTCTCCTTAAAGTCCTCATGTTTGCAACATCCTTCCTACCATAGAGGTTTGGGCCTATGTCAGGCTTGAGGCTTTTTTCTGCTGATAATAAACTTCTTGGGTTAGTATCTGTTGCCGTTTGAATGTAAAATGAACGCTTGTATTTCCCTGGTAGCTCTGATTGGTCAGGTTGTGAACCTTTAAGAAGTGGAGCTTTAATATATGGTATGGACCCTGAAACTACCTACACAAGACTATCATAATAGGAGGAAAAGATGATGACATCAGAATTAAAAGAGGGACTGATTGAGAGGGGGAGGGGATATGATGGACAGTGGAGTTTCAAAGGGGGAAGTGGGGAGAGGGAGGGAAGTACCATGGGATATTGTCTACAATTAAGGAAGTTGTCAATAAAAAAATGAAGAAAAAATAAATAAAAGAAAAAAGAAAGAAAGAAAGAAAGAAAGAAAGAAGACAGACAGACAGACAGACAGAAAGAAAGAAAGAAAGAAAGAAAGAAAGAAAGAAAGAAAGAAAGAAAGAAAGAAAGAAAGAAAGTGGAGCCTTGCTGTAGGGACTGGGTCACTGGGGCCCAAAGTGATGGAATGTATGCCCTAGAACTGCAAACTTAAATAACCTCTTTCCTTCCTTAAGCTGCTTGTCGTATATTTGATACAAGCGATGTGTTAAGTAATCAATACAGTGATTATTACCAAGATTTCTAGAAGCTTTTTTTTCTTTACTTATAAGCCACTTTGAAGTTACAGTGTCCCTCTTTTCTCAAAGAATTGTGGATTCCTTTAGAATCTGATGGAATTGGTTCAAGAGAGAAACTACTGTAACCTGATCTTTATCATGAATAAAACATAAACAAGAGAAGAAAACTTGGGATCATAATCTTAGTGGTTTTTTTGTTGTTGTTGCTGTTGTTTTTTGTTTTGTTGAGGTAGGGTTTCATTCTAGCTCAGGCTGACCTGGAATTCACTATGTAGTCTCAGGACGGCCTCAAACTCACGGTGATCCTTCTACCTCTGCATCCCAAGTGCTACGACTAAAGGCATGTGGCAGCATGCCCGGCTTCTTAGCTCTTTTTAGGCTACCTCCTCAGAGTGCCCCCTTACAATGACTCTGTAACTGGAGATAAGATGGAGTGGAGAAAGTTTTTTTTTTTTTTTTTTTTTTTTAATGTATTTGTTTGTGGCAGGGGTAGAATGTACTCACTTGGGCCTCTAAATCACTGCAAAAGAACTCCAGATGCATGCACCAGACACTATGCATCTGGCTTTGGGTGGATACTGGAGAACTGAACCTGGGCCATTAGGCTTTGCAAGGAAGCACATTTAACCTCTAAGCCATCTCCTCAGCCCAAGTTAGGAATTGTTCCATTCTTCACCCTGCAAAGCATTCATTATCATGATCCTCTTTCAACAGAGAGCATAAAATTCCTAAGATTTTTTTTTCTTACTCCACTAGTGTTTTAGTCTACTGAGAAAATGAAATACCTGGAACTGATCAATATGTGAAAAAAAGGGGTTTGTTTATGAATAGTTCTCAAGATTTAAAAGCATTTCACCTGTCAGTCTGGCTGTAGTGAGAATTTTCTGGAGATTGCTTTAGGATGACAGGAACACATGCAAGAGGGGGAGGTCACATAAGGTAACAGGAAAGTAGATCTCGGGGAGGAACCATCAAAGGTAGAGTAGACTCTAAGTCTTAGAAGTCCACCATCTCCAAGGGCTGGGGACATGGCTCAATCGGTAATGTATTTAACATGCAAGCATGAGAATCTGAGCTTGGATGCCTAAGACCCACATATAAGTCAGGCTCTATGAAACATGTCTGTAATCCTAATTCTGAGGAGACAGAAACAGGGAATCCCTGACACTTGCTGGTGAGCTAGTCTAGTTGAATTGAGCTCCACGTTCAGTGAAAGACCTGTCTCAAATATTATGGTGAAAAGTGATTGAGGAAGACACCACATATTGATTTTGAGGCTCCACATGCGCATGCACACATGTGAGCTCATACACATATGATTACACAGATGCGCCTGCACAAACACACACATGCATATGTGCAAAAGAAAGGTCCATCAAGTCATTATAATGAGAGCCAGCTCTTAATACAACAACTCTTTGGGGAAAAAATGCATTTTATATCCAAACCATAGGAACCAGAACCTACCCACAAGGATGAGTCTTACCAAGCATACAGGAGTTGGTTTGCAGCAAGCTTTAGAAGCTAATTATACAAGTTGTGTCTAAAAAACAAAATTGGTTACAGGTTTGGTGTAGAAGTTTCAAGGAAAAGATATCTATGGATTCAATTGCTAGAAGAAAACAAAAAGCCACTGTAGACTGGGTGGGATTCATAGAGAACATTCCATAACTCAGAACTTGTGTGTGTGGTGGGGGGTTAACTCTAGTTATATTAATTAAACTTCCGAGCAATCCCAGGTGTTAAAGGGTGCCTAATCAGCTTACAAATGGGAAAACTCAACTTGGAAGCTTCCTTCCCTGTACTATAGAGTGGAAGTGGTCAGGTTTGGATTCAAGTTATTTTCCAAATGTCAGTGTCATTGTTACTCCTCATCATTGTGAATAACTCTGATTTAGACAGGCCAGGGGAAAATAAGAAACCCAGGCAAAAGCATGAGCAGATGCTGAGGAAAACAGAAGAATGTGTGGAGGAGAATTATGTATTTAGATCTGCTTGGATGGAAGGGCTAGGGGCTTGTACAGAAAAAAGACATTAATAGGTGATTCCACTGGAAGACTTTGACAAATGCTCTGAGAATGACCTCCACTTTTCTGAATCCTCATCAGAGCTAGCTGGGGTAGTAGGCCTTTGTTTTACAGATAGACACTTTAATGTGCCCCTTTTCCATTTTAGGATAATCATTGATGATCAGAAATAATGGTACGCTACTTTTTTTTTACTACATTAGAAGAAAAGTTGAAATTTCCTTTCTTTACAAATGGAATTCACAGTGTTTAGCTTTTCTCTCATTTTATTGCTCTTGTCACAGATAATAATAAAGAAAATAATGCTCTTCATTTTCCTTGACAATTTATTCAGGAAAACTTACTGCATTCTGTCTTTAGGGGTGGAATTATGGTTTGAGTTTTTTTTCTGAACGCCTGTACTTTGCACAGAGAATTCAAAGGACACAAAATGAGTTAACTTTCTTGATACCCATTTTAACAAGCTGGACTCATTCTTAATGACTCATTATCATAGAGGACTTTCAAAAGAAAAGGAAAGAGGGTATCAAAGGGTCACTTGATGAGATAAATGCATCTTGATAATTAGACCTTTTTTGGAAAGATAATGTATTTGTCAGATGTATTTAGGCAAGCTGATTTAATAAATATCCCCTGGAGATGGTTAGTGCCTCTTATATTTAATTGTGATGGGTTTCTATACATATCCTGAGGATATTACAGAATTTCCTGTTCTGTTAATGCACTGTTCCAAATTTTCTAGTAGTTTCAGAAAGGACAGAGATCTCATCTTCGCCTTAATGACTATATAAAGAATACTGGTTGATGAAGTAGGTGATTACCAACAGGAAATAGGGTTGGTGTAATTGAAATTTATCATGGCCCAAAAGAGACAGAATGTAGAGAAGAAAGGTCGTAAGGCCTAACAGTTTTACCCTTCCCTTTAGATATTAGAGACTGAAAAGAAATTTGAAAATGAGTAATATTATCTTATTTCACCTGAATCTCCATTTTACTCTACAGTCTTTAATGTTAGTTAACATTGGAAAGGTTATTTTATCATGCATTCAATAAGAAGTAATTATTATAAACCAGTAAAAGTTCCAGGCTTTTGTACAAACACTTCATTTAATCAAAACTAAATGCAAACCTACATATAACTCAGAATAAAAGAGGTATCAAACACATGTTGAGGGCTGGAGGGATAGTTTAGCAGTTAAGGCTTGCCTGCAAATCCAAAGGACCCAGGTTCAATTCCCCAGGACCCACATATGCCAGATACACAAGGGGGCTCATGTATCTGAAGTTCGTTTGCAGTGGCTGGAAGCCATGGCATGCCCATTCTCTCTCTCTCTCTCCCTGCCTATATCTATATTTATCTCTCTAAAATAAATAAATAAATAAATAAATAAATATAAAATATTTAAAAAACACACATTGATATTTTCCATAGGCAAGTTATGAAAGAACATATAGCCATGTGGCACTCTGAAGAGAATTCCCAATTGTTTAAAACATGTGAAAAAATCCATTTTTATGATCATATAGTTGTAATTCAAGTTACAGAGCTAAACTTTGACCTATACAGTAACAACATAAAATATATATGATCTAAAATACAAGAAAGTAACAAGGTTTATTATAACTGTGGGTGGTAACATGAGTACAAACTCAGACTAGACTCAAATCAAATAACGAAAAAAAGACAATACACATAAAACCACTAGATGTACTTTATACCCTTCACAGACAGGAATTAAATGTCTTAAATCTTGTTCAGGTTCAAGTGTGTGCATATAAATAGACAAAACAATATATGAGAAACTATCATTATTTTTATTTCTCAAATTCAATCAGACAGATTTGAAATCATTCTGGTAGGAAGGGTTGAACATACAATTTTTATAACAATCGAAGTAATAAAAATAGCAATTCAGGGTTTTTCTTCTGTGCTGTCACTGAGAGAATGTGAAAGGAAATACAAGCTAAAGGCTGGGAGCTGGGATTCTCCCCACAAAACACGGCCATGGAGATGGCAGATGGCAAGCAGGCTCGAGTAATGGGAAAAAAGAGACACTCAGACCATTTAAAATTCCACCCTGATTTATGGGCCATGTCTTTGGGTAAATTTCTCACAGCCTCAGTTTCTTAATCTCTGTGAAAGCAAAGTGGCTAGCAGAGAACACAAGTCACCATGTGCCTCGTTGGCTGAACCTAACCCTTATGCCGGAAAGTACCATAAAACCATTGTCATTGAAACTAAATTGTTTAAAAGACTTAAGAGTCTTAGAAGTATCTTTAAAAAATGGAAAACGAGAAGATATTTACAAGGTTCTAGGTCCTTAGCTGATTAAGGCAAAGGTGCTAAGAAAAGGCAGATTATTTAGATTGTTTAAACCTAGTGGTGACATAATCTTGAAGCGTGTCCTTTGAGACCAACTGTTAGCTTTGATAGATTAAATATTTATCTCTTGGGTCATCTTATCTTCCAGGGCTATTTCTGGGGATACCAGGAGTAACTATCTTCTCAATTTTCCTGTGGAAGTTAGAAATTGGACTATGAAATTATTAGCGTTAATTTTCAGTGGAACAAATAGTTAGGAAACTGGCCTTAATCAGAAATATGCAAGAGAAAGTGCAAGGACATACAAACAACCTTCCAGGTTACTTTTAACCAAGCACTCCATGGTTCTTGGGGCCTTATTATCAACCTGACCTTAGGTTATACCAAGCAGCTCTGTGGTATCATCATGCATGTTCAAGTTTTACTTACCATAGCCTTAAAATGTTTCTATGAACTTCAACCAGAAGAAAACAATAATTATGCAGTGGAAATATTCCCACTAAGTCTAATTAACATTCCAGGAGATAAAATAAAATTTGGACTCAATAAATGTGATGACGTGGAACCAGCAATTGAAAAGTAGCTCAGAATTATGAGAAATGAAAGATATTCCATTATTACAAACTTTCCAGCCATACCTATATATGTAAGAAATTAGCTCAAGAAAATCAGGAATAAACAAAGCTTGTACACATTGATCATAGTCACATTATTAATACTAGCAAAGAATGCCAAAAAGTTTTAGCAATATTGTACATCAAATCTTAACAATTACTTGTCAATGACTTATAAATTTACAGTGACAAAGTGCTTTGCAGCTCTGTCTACAGATGGAAGACTCAAGTGAATTTTTTAAGGAAGGGAATATAAATAACCTTATAAATATCCCAATTTTATAAGTAAGTCTACCTGTGTGCACATGTGTATGTGAACTGAAAAACTGCTGGATAGATATAGAACAATATGACAATATTTTTTGGTTGGACTGAATGTAATTATATTACCTTTTTTAAAATTGATATTGTTTGCATTATGTATAGTAAGTGTATGATATATAATTAAAGAAAGTAAAACTAGTTTTGAGGAAAAGGAGAAAGTGTACATGATTGGTGGCAGGCAGCTTATACTGAGAAAAAGACTAGAGAAATCAAGCATTATGGAATCAATAAAATGAAAGACTGAATTTTGAGACACCCAAATAAGGCCTTACTTCGAGGTGATGGGAAGTAGCTACAAGACATTAGGGTATTTCTCTTTTAGTAAATCTGAAAACAAGTAGGTAGTCTGGTAAGGGGTAGCAAATGAAGTTCAAAGCTTGATGAACCAATTTTTATTCTTGAAAAATAATAAAGATTTTTTTTTTGCATTATCATTTTGAGAGTACAGAAATGATAGACGTGTTTTTCAGTGTGGTCCTAGGTCATTAAACTTGCTTTAAATTAATTTAACAATTCATCTTTCACCCTGTGTGAAACTTCTGTTTGCCCCTGGGCCCCTCTGCCCTTTTCCTGACCCTGCTGTGTGCTGTGTAGTTTCCAATAGGAATCAAAGCAAGGGCCTTTGAAGGCCTCCGTGTCATGTTTGGCAGATACAGCTCTGACAGGAAAGAAGGAAGGTGGAGGGAGAGAAGAGATTATTCACTACACAGACCACCTTTCCCACCTGCCAAGAAAGAACTCAGCTTCTTGTTGCATGGCACTGCTTCCTCTCCTTACTCCTTCAAACCTAGGAACCCCACCTCCAGAACTACATTGATCCCCTGCTAACCCCCAACTCTCTGCCTGTACCTTAGAAAATGGCCTCTTTATTCAACTCCTCAAATTACCCAATGTGGTGTGCCATCTGTTTCCTGCAGGGCCTTTACTAATACAAAAAGCGTATCTGTCAAACAGATTAGGAGGGTCTACTCATTGTCCTTTATCAGAAGGTCCTTCATTAAATAAGATGTCATCAGCTTTCTGGTCACTCATATGGTGGATTTATAAATGGCCTCTAGCAGACTTGCTCAGTACTCTGCCTGTAACTCCTACACCCCTTGGCTCAGTTCTTTCATTTTCATTCCCAGAGACAGTACAAACTGTTGGGGGTTCACCTCCATCGGACTGAATCCGTCTGCACACAGGAAAAGATAAAAAAATAAGTACCTAAAAATATCCATACCCCAATCACTAGCACCAGCTAATCAGTGATGGATAGAGTCAATGTATAAATAGCTCTACTCCTTCACCGTTGATGGAGATGAATGAGGAGGTGGCAAATACCACCCCAGACTTCCCTTGCTGGATCAAGTGGGATGTTTCTGTAGGACTTAACTTGATACAGTATGCTAGCGTGAATTTTATCCCTGTCCTGCCCTTTAAGTAAAATAAATAAATAAATAAATACTTTTTATTTTTATTTATTTATTGAGAGACAGAAAGAGGCAGAAAGAGAAAGAGAGAGTGTGTGTGTATGAGAGAGAGACATAATGGGCTCACCAAAGTCTTCAGGCTCTGCAAATGAACTCCAGATGCATGTGCCACCCTGTGCATCTCGCTTATGCAGGTCCTGGGGAATCAAACCTGGGTCCTTTGGATTTACAGGCAAACTCTTTAACTGCTAAGCCATCTCTCTAGCCCCACCCCAAATTTTCTTTTCACCATATCCTTATCTCAGGATCTGGGTCAGGACACCCCAATCTTAACTCAGGAACCACATGACAAACATGGTGATATCAAAATAAAATAACTATTATAAACAAATATTCATGTCAATAAAATTCATGTCATTTAATGATCAATTGGGAATTCACTTTTATCATCATCTAAATAATTGATCCACTTTCTCTGTAATCTTTTTGATGTGACAGATTATATGCAACATACAATTATATATAATATATAATTATATAAATAATGTTGGAATTACAAGGCTGGGGAAAAAATGATAAGTGTTCAGTGACCCAAATATAGTTCCTGGTGATCGCTTTGCCAACCCCACAGCAGAGAGAGTCAGAACTGATTCATCTCTCATGTCTCCTAGAGGGAACAGGAATCTCTGTAAAGTCAGAGCAATGGATGGAAAAGAGAGGAAGAAGACACGGTTCATTATCTCCCTATTTCAGCCTTTACTGTGATAAATGAGGACAACAAGCAGGAAGAATGTACAGAGTTTACACAGATCCATTCAGCTGACTACTGGAAGGTTAGGGGTTTGGCCCCAGATGGTCAAAGTTGAGGTACATCCATTTCCGTCACTGGTACTCATTATCCCACTTTTGAAATTATTTGAGTATCCTTGAAGATCCTCAGAGTTATAAGCTTACTATTTCATCGTATTTTGGTTCTTATTTTTTTAGATTGTTATTGCAATTATGTCAGCAAGGTAAGGGATACTACATGAATTTAATTATCAAAGATTGCAAAATTATCAAAGTTAATTATCAAAGTTTGTGAAATTATTAGAAGGTTTGCCTTATTGATTATCTGCTGTCTCTGACATGAGAGAGTAGAAGGATGAACTGTTTGCCTCTCCTCTCACCTACAGGAAGGGACCCTGTGATACCACAGACTAACAGTACCAAGGACAATGTTTAGCATCGAGTCACATTTTATGAAAATGCACAATATTAATTCATTCAGCAAAGCAATGTAAAATACTGAAACAGGTCATGTCTTCTGTGATTTTCCCATTTTGTTATCTGTGGAATGCATAGATGACTGCCCTGCTTTAATGTCTATGTGATTTCTCAATTTAGAATAAATTAGCTGGAAGAATAATTTCATCCTTTCTATACCTTTAGAAGATATAACTGGCATAAATAACTGTTTCAGGAAGATAGCCTGATAAACTTATGTACCTAAATTAGTTCCCTTGGTGTATCATGGTTGTTGTTTTTTCTTCAAAACCTAATGAGCAAACACGAGGTCTGTAAATGAATTCTCCCTGAGAACCAGCATCTATTTCAGTGAATAATGCATGTAGTTTACTTTTGACCTCGCTAGCATTGAAAACGTATAAGAGCCATTCTAAGATGTTTACATCCATCTAGGGGACTACATGCCATAAGTAAAAAGTACAAATGCAACATATGATGACCTCTGTACCAAGACTTACTTATGAAGTTCAGACATTTTACAAATATGAAAGCTATCAAACAGTTGCACACTTTGATTAGCTTGAATAGCAATTATTTGATAAGGCTTCTTTTCTAAGGAGGCCACTATTAATAGAAAAAAATTAATCACTTATAAATTAAAAAGCAGAAGTGTTATACTGTCCTGTGATAAACCTACACATACTATTTCAGTAATATTTGCTTCTACCTACATAAAGAACTAGCGTTAACCGGGCGTGGTGGCGCATGCCTTTAATCCCAGCACTGGGGAGGCAGAGGTAGGAGGATCACCGTAAGTTTGAGGCCACCCTGAGACTACCTAGTGAATTCTAGGTCAGCCTGAGCTACAGTAAGACACTACCTCGAAAAAACCAAAAACAAACAACAACAACAACAAAAAAAAAACCTAACATTATTTTTCAGAGGATGGAAGAAATAATTAATTTGCAGCTAATTATGAATATGAATAAAATGGTACCACTTAGAAATCCATTGCTCATATTTAGGTCAGTTCTTCATAAATGTCATGTATGTGTTACTTTGTTCATAAGGCTGCTTTTGAAATGAAACTCCTGCATGTATCTTCCAATATTAGCTTTATCAACAGACTTGAACCAAATGTGAGATATCAATCTCAAAGCCACCCTTTACCAGCTTGACAACTGAATAAGTTGCATAGCTCCTCCGAGGCCTAGTTTCCTCTCATGTAGAATAGACATTTTAGTAACTATGCCATAGCATGTCTGTGAGGATTAAAATGAATCAGAATGCAGAAACATAAGAATGAGAGCACAGTTACACTTTGTGAGTCTTATATTACTATTCCCAGTTCTCCATTAGTGCTCAATGTCTGTGGCATTAAATTGAATGTGTATACATCATATAAGACAATGACAAGTCCAGAAGCTCTGTTACAAAAAAAAAAAAAAAAAAAACAGTGCTTACAAAGCAAGGAATGCGTTACGAAGTATTACCTGAAGGACTCTGAGAATGCCATATCCCTCTGATCTAGTCTGTTCTAGTGCCTGGAACCCAGTTGATGGTACTTGTGGCTAACTTATTAAGGCCCTATGTAAAGGCACTTGTTGCAGAAATGCAAAAAGAGGTGCTGTTATATATTAAAATGTAGTCAACCTGGAAAACTGGATGGGAAATTAACATATCTACTGATATTTAGCTGCAGTTTTTATATTTTTAGAATATTTAACTAGTTTTAGAAATAGCATGCGTTTTTATCAGAGACAGAGCAAATATGCCCACAGGAGTGAGCTGGAGGAATAAATTGTGGACTTAACTTTTTCAGATGCTAGTCCACCTCTATATCTTAATGTCATCAATAGTATTTTAAAAGAAGAGTTTTAAACCTCAGGATATATGCAGCCATGTACCTAGCTTTTGAAGTCACTAACAAAAAAGACCTGATAATGTTCCATGTTATGACACTTCCATTATGCCACAAAATAGACTTTCTTCCTTAAAAAAAAAATAATAAAAAAAAGTGGTTCCATGCTTCAAAGAGAAAGCTTGTCTTCACCTAACACTGAAGGTTTCACTTTGACTGTTCAGAGTACAATTTGTGGTTAGGAGTGAGACTGGATCTGTCGGGAACACAATTAGAGAGCCTGACATGAGGTTACCAAACCAGAGACTGCTGCTTTGTAACCTTGACCTGTTACTTTCAAAGGTACAGGAAGAAGGTGGAAAGCACGTGTGTGCTACAAGAAGTAAATGGCACTGTGTCAGCGCATACCTACTGAACTGATTTCAGAAAATCCACAGTACTGCAGTGTGGCTTTGAGGCCCAGAGTCAAGGTTAATAGGCTCAGGTGTGTTTGTTATGTATGTCAGAGAACTAAGTTTGTAGGATTCACAGTGACCCATCTGACATTACATAAACGTGGGGTATGGATCGACATTCCTCTTCTTCCCAAGATCAGATCAGACAGGCATTGGGGTCAGATGGATGAAAATGCATGTGCTGGCAGTGTCATGGATAGGAGCTAGCTCAGAGGACACACAGCACACAGCACACGTGCCAATAGAAGGCTGGCTGCCTCGGATGACGCTTTTACCTTCCTCCCGGCCAAGATGGAGGCAGTGGCAAAGTCAACTCCACCCAGCAAAACAAAGAAAAGAGTGAACCAAACACCCCCAACGCTTTTTTCACTGCTGATGAATTAGAGACCCGTTTCTCTTCGTAGGAAATGTGTGTAGGGGTGTCACTCTAGCCTGTGGCTTTGAGCTGAGATGTAGATACTTTATCCCTTCGCTGTCGTTAGTAGGTGAGCACCGGGGTCTCTAGACATCATCCAAACACAGTCTGCCCCAGGCAAAGAATTACCCGACCTCTTCCCCAGGGAAACACAAGAATGGAAGACAGTTCAAAGGGCCGCGACTCTAATTAAGGGTCTTTGGCTAGGTGTTAAGCATTGTGGAGAATGTTAATTCCATGATTTTAGTTTTTAGTGTAAGTAGCTTTGATGGTTTCCCTTTAAAAAAAATATTTATTTATTTATTTATTTATTTATTTATTTATTTATTTATTTAGAGAAACAGAGAGAGAGAGAGGGAGAATGGGTACGCCAAGGCCTCCAACCACTCCAGATGCATGCTCCCCCTTATGCAGCTGGCTTACGTGGGTCCTGGAGAATGGAGCCGGGATCCTTTGTCTTTTTAGGCAAAAGCCTTAGCTGCTAAGCCATCTCTCCAGCCGGATGGTTTCCCTCTTTACATAATTTCAAGTAGGTCCTTTCTTGGTGCCTGGTTGCCTTGAGCAGGCAGCTGTCAATCAAACAGCGACTCTTGGTCCACTGTCTGGACTGTCTCCTCTAGCCACTCCCTGCCACTCCAAGGACACTCTATTGCTGCTGTTAAAGACCAACGCGACCATGGCTGCCGCTGAAACCACGTCAGCCACAGGAGGCATTGGTGGGTCCAGTCAACTCCAGACAGCTCGATCCTGGGAAATAACCACTTTGGCATGAAAAACACCCTGGTGACCATGGGATGACCCTGCCCGTTTTGCAGCTATTCTCTCTTAGGCCTAAAGGAACACGCCCCGCTGGTGGCCTCGTGAAAAGCCTGACTGATGGCATGAGAAGCCACACACATACAAGGTGGAATTGGAAACTGTGCGCAAGTGAGCCGATCCCTTTTTCTAGTTAGAGAAGCAGCCGGTTTCTGTTGGTTGGACCTGTATAGTGGTCTATACTCCCGTGTTACCATCATCAGGTCCCTGCAAAGGCTTCCCACAGATGAGTTTTCATTGCCTACTTAAGGATCTCTACCCTGCGGAGCGTGAGACTGCAAGGAGAGCAGACAAGCGTTGGGGTCTTTTAGCTGCAGACCCACCCGACAAGGGCAAGAGGGCTATACCGCAGAGTGGAAGGAACAGAAACTATAGGAAGCTGAGATTGCCCTAGATGAGAGGTAAAAAGAGGCGAAGGTGAGAGATGCAAACCCTGGTCTCCTAAAAGCCGCCAAGGCTTAAGAGTGAGGGTCCCGGCGGGCGTGGTGGCGCACGCCTTTAATCCCAGCACTCGGGAGGCAGAGGTAGGAGAATCAGCATGAGTTCCAGGCCACCCTGAGACTACATAGCTAATTCCAGGTCAGCCTGGACCAGAGTGAGACCCTACCTTGAAAAACCAAAAAGGATAATAATAAAAAAAAATAAAAGAGTGAGGGTCCCAACACCAGAGCTAGGGAGTTGTAGAACTAGTGTCTGGGTGCCGAGCCACACAATGTCCAGAGCCATAGCTTCTCTCTCTCTGTTTCTCTCTTTCTCTCAAATAAATAAATAATATTTTTTTAAAAAAAGAGGGAAACCATCAAAGCTACTTATACTAAAATCTAAAATCATGGAATTAACATTCTCCACAGTGCTTAACACCTAGCCAGAGACACTTATGGAGAGTTGTGGCCCTCTGAACTGTCTTCCACACTTGTCTCCCTGGGGAAGGGGTCGGGCAATTCTTTGCCTGGGGCAGACTGTGTTTGGATGATGTCTAGAGATCCCTGTGCTCACCTACTGACGTCAGAGAAGGGATAAAATATGATGAGCACCTAGGGCTATAAGTCTCTGGCTTTGAACTTGGGGCCATTTGCCTCTAGTTCTCAAAGTCTAGAGCTATAAGCTTCTCAGTTTGGGAGATTGTCCTGTAAACCTCTGGGCTGTCAGCACTTACACATTCACCGTTCCCACCCAAGCAGAACAAGGGCCCTCTCCAGACGTTTGTGATCCACACTTGACAATCCTCCCTAGGAGGACAGGCAATGAGAATCAACACTTCCTTGTTCAAAACAAGGTAATCTACACTCAGGAAGTTTTTTGTTAACAATTCTGTGACTTGACAACCACTAAGATACAGAATAATTTTTATCACCTACAAACTCTCTCATGATTTATAAAAAAATATTTACTTGTGTGCATGTTTTTTTAGGGGGGGTGCATGTGCTACCATATGCATGTGAGGTCAGAGCATGCCTTTGAGGTGTCTGTGCTCCACTTACCACTGCAAACAAACCATCAGTTTGCAAATGAAAATCAGAATAGCTGGCCCATAGGCGTGTTTGGATCACAGACACATGTGCCATTTTGCATCTGGTTTTACATGGCTGCTGGGTAATTGAACCCAGGCTGTCAGGCTTTTGAAAACAAGAGACTTTAACCACTGAGACAACTCCCCAGTCCCTCTCATGACTTTGGAAGTCAGCCTCTCCTACCCCAAGCCCCAAGCAGCTATTATATCTTTCATGTCCCTAAAACTACGACTTTTACAGAATGTTCTATGAATGGAATCACAATTTGAATCTGGCTTATTTCACTTAACATTAGATCACACATTTGAGATTTATGCTTGTTGTTGCATGTATTGGCAGACTTTTTCTATTTATTTATTTATTTATTTATTTATTTGTTTATTTATTTATTTATTTATTTATGAGAAAGAAACAGACAGAGAGAAAGAAGGAGTGAGAATGGGCACACCAGGGACTCCAGCCACTGCAAACGAACTCCAGACACATGTGAAACCTTGTGCATCTGGCTTTACCTGAACTCAGGACATTAGGCTTTGCAGGCAAGCACCTTTACCACTAAGCCATCTGTCTAGCCTGACCTTTTCTTTTTATTACAGAAGAATATTCCATTGTGGGAATATGACATGGTTTCTTATCCCAGTTGAGAAATTATTCAAGTAAAATTTAATCTATATTAAGGTTACAAATAAGATAAATATCACTGAAAAAGTACTGAGCATGCTGAATCTCTTTTTATATTCTATCCCAGGTTCTCAGGGAAACCATTGTGACCCAACTTAATGATCCCAGCTTTCTTATATATGTTACTATCACTTTACCTACCACCTTGTACCTATCAGTTTTAAGAAACTGAGCTTGTTGGCAGTTGGTATGATGGCTCATTTAACATTTATTCACCCAAAGCACAAGTGTGAGGTCTTGGGCATGGTGGGAATTAATAGTGCATAGTTTGCACAAGTCAATGCAGGTGAAGGTGAGCACTTACATTCGTATCGTGTTTGTGTATATACAAGCCCAAGACATGTATATATGTGTGCCCTTGATTCAATTTTGTAGAATACTTAAATAAGAATCAAGCACCAAAATAAAAGTGAATAAATTAATTTCATACATCACAGTCAAAATTTTCTACTGGGATCAGTGAAGGAGAAAAGCAACATGTCATTAAAATGAACCCATCCATGAGTTAGAGTATGATTTCTGGCTTTGTCAAGGGGTGGTAAAAATGCTAAATATTTACTAAGAGAAAAACAAGATTTTGTCCTGTGAAATTATTAAAAGTTTTTTCAGGATAAATATTTTGAATATGAATGGAAAAAAAATTATCATCACATACATACATAGGAAAAGGCATTTTTCTTGCTCACAATTTCTTACTGATATTTACCTCCTTATCCTTCAACTTCCTCCAAAATACTTTTGCACATTTTTCATAATAGGACAGATGGGGGAATGGCTGTATATATACAACCACTAATCCCACCATTAATCTTCACAAAGTACCTAAACTCAAAAGATCCCATGACAATCCATGTAGAACAAAATAGTCTGCTTTCTGTACCATGCAATGTGCTTAAGAGAACATGTGTGAGGATGGAAAGATGAATTGCTGTAAAGTTTTATTGTGCTTTGACACCTCTCCCCATCATTGGGAGAGATATCCTTTTACAGCCTTTAGAGATATACCCCTTTATATAAGGTATAATGCTCCATCGTGAGTTTTAGGAAAAGATAGCCTGCCTTTCTCTCTCTCTCTCTCTCTCTCTCTCTCTCTCTCGGATGAAACTAAAGGCAGATTGACATGAACACCATTACACACCAATTTTACAAAATATTTTGTATGAAGTTGAAGGGTCTGAAAAATATTCCTTAAAACATATAAGATCTGGCATCTTCTTTTAGTCTGCTTTCTATTGTCATAACAAGGTAACTGTTGATTGGCACTTCATGAGAGAGTTATGTGAACTCATCTGTGGAGGTCTCATGGGCTGAACCACAGCACAGTAAAGAAATAGGGAAGTGTTTGGAGAAAGGAGACAAATGCAAAATGTGGCCTCATTTTATAACACCCACCTCTGGTGATCACTAACTCACTCTGTGAAACCAATAATAATCCTTTCTGGATGGAAGAGCCCAAAATGACCCAATCATCCTGCACTAGACCTTATATCTTTCCATCATATCAACATCACCACACCAAGAACCAAGCTTCCAGCACACACACATTTAGTAGTCAAACCCCTTCCAAACCATCACAGCTCTCTTACCCACTGGAAAGTTTTCTTCTGTGGCCAGGATTATATGTGCTACCTAGTTTGGAGATCAGTAATGTCAAGAATGATTTCCTTAATACTTGCTAAGATTTCTTTCCTATCTAATCCCCACATCCAATTCCAAGTAAGAACAGATTGCTATGAGTAATATGGGATAAACTGGAAAAATCAGGGTATGGTTTCACTCATTCACTTAGCGTTCTTCCTCACCTTCTTCCAGTTGTGCTACGTGGCATTCCATACTTCTCCACACCCAATTTGCTGGCTATATTTCACTGTTCTGCTGGTATAAGTGGCAGCTGTATTTAGCCATAGATGGCAGTAACATCATTTCCACTGTCTGAAAGATATAGTACAACAGGCTGGGAAGATGTCTTAGTGAGTAAAGATGCCTTCTTACAGGCTGCCAGCCCGGGGTTCAATTCCCATGTCATCCATAAACCAGATGTTAAAGCTGGCCCTGCCAAATACCGTTGTGCACGTTGTGTGCATGCACACACACACACAAACACACACACCACAAATTAATAAAATATTTGAAAATATATAGTACAATTAGATCTAAATTTCTAATGGCAAATATATATGCCTCCAATATTAATGCAGCAATCTATATTGTTAATCTTGTGAATGTTATTACACAATGCATGCGAATATATCTATTATCAATTTAGGAAAAAGAGGTTTGTTTGAGTCTATTAAGTTGAAATATGTGCTCTTTCATAGAAGAATTTGTGGGATTTAGGTTTTCAAAAGTTGAAAACTGGGATAGAGAGATGGCTCAGCAGTTAGGGTGCTTGGTTGCAAAGCCTATTAGTCTGGATTCAATTCCCCAGTATCCATGTAGAGCCACATGCACAAAGTGGCACATGCATTTGGAGTTCATTTGCAGTAGCAGGGGACCATGGTGTGCCCATTCTCTTGTGCACGCTCTCTCTCTCTCTCCCTTGCTCTTTCTCTCTTTCTTTCTGTCTCTGTCTCTCCCTGCTTGCAAACGAATTTAAAAAAAATATTAAAAAATAAAAGTTGAGGACTGCCAGGTTACGAAACAAAAATAAAATATTTTAGCAATAACCAGTCACTCTATTTCATTCACTTTAATACAATCTGGAATTCCATGATTGCTGAATTTTAAACCAGAATAAATTCCCTGTGATTTACTCACTCATTGTCCCAAGCTAGAACAGAGAAAGTATAATATTTTACCATATTATGAATAAATCTTTTCTGAATGAGTATTCAAGTTGTGCAATCATCTGACATCCTGAATTAGTACCACCATTCTCGAAAGTGGTGGAAATAGAAATAGTCAACTGAGGTCACACGGAATTATGCAAATGTATCTAGACACAAAGCCCAAGACATTTCTCATCCCACTCAGCCTCATCTGTTAGGGTTAGTTTGATCCACCTCTTCTTTATGCTCTTTGAACCACCTGTCCTCCAAAGGGATCTACTTGGAATATATTTCCAAAGATGATCTTCACTTTGTTCTTCATCTGGGATATTTTCAGCATGCCTAGCAGTGAAGGAGGAAAGAGAAAAGAAGACAGAAAAGGAACAGAAGGGAGGGAGTGGAAGAGAAGATGAGGGAAGGAGGAATGGAGAGAAGGATGGATGGATAAAAAAGGAAAAAGGAGAGAAGAAAGAAGCATTATTGTCACAAATCCAGATACAAAAGAACTATTTATTATATGTTAAAAATCAATGTTTTGCCTACTCAGAAAAAGTAAAACCAATTCAGTATTTCCTATAAACTCTGAACACCATGTTACAGTATTTCTGCTACAAAACTTTGGTTATGCTAACCAGGGACACTACATAAGACAATGAAGTTATAATCAACTGATAATAAAATTGAGATTAAATCATCTCTGACAGATATTTAATAGCCTAGAAAAACAGCTTTATATTTAATTTATATTCTTAATTTGTTAGTGATCTAATTCATTCTATTTGAAATAAATGATGTTATTTCCAACTACAATTTAAATACAAAATAATAAAGGGTAGTAAAGTCTAAGGATCGAATCATTTTATTTATTGTGTTTTATTAAGCACATTCTTATGTGGCTCAATTCTTTATCTAGGGTGGCAGAGTGATATAAAAAGGGAATGATGCATAAAATGCCTGTATAGCTCTCGTTTTAAAATTCCAACTGGACTACTGTACAGAATCTACAGAAACATTCAAACCAATCTTTTAAAAAGCTTATTTATTTATTTTATTTGAGAGAAAGGGGCAGATAGAGAGAAAACAGGTGCTCCAAGGTCTCCCGCCACTACAAATGAAATCCAGACGCATGTGCCACCTTGTGCATGTGGCCTACGTGGATATAAGAGCCTTAACCACTAAGCCATCTTTCCAGCCCCTCAGACCAATCTTATAACCTATGATGCACCAGTTTTTCAAAGGAATTAATATTTATTTGCTTGCCAAACTCTCAGAAACCTCAGCTATCCCAGTTTGCATAGGACAAACACAAATGACTAAGCCATCCATATCTATCTGTAAGGTCAAATATAAATATGAAGGAAGCCTTGGGATATAGGACCAAGTTGGTAAGATGTGCAAAGAAAAGTTGTACTTCCTCTTGCAAACCACAATAACGACAAAAAAAAAAATCCATTGTGCAGGCCTTAACTAAGGGGAGAAATTTTCCAAATATTTGAGATGCACATTTTCCCTCAGCCCAAACTTCCTTTGAGATGTGGACTCCCCTGGGAAATGCAAAGGAACACAGCCCTGAATTTCCCTCCCCCACTCCCAGACAAGTTTCTTTCCATTTAGATTTTCTCAGCCACAAACTAATCAGACTTAATTACTACCAGCTGTGATGCTTTCTCCCAGGAGTTGCTTCCTGCTGATACCCGAGCAGTACAAATTCATGCAATTTTGTTAAACTCCAGTAAATACATGGGAGCTTTGTAGGTCCTAATTCACTCACCAGATTTCAAGCACTGTAACGACCATATAAACTTCCATTCAACTTTGTAGAAACTGCATGATGAAATCCACCATTTTTTCCAAGAGGCGACAAAGACATTGGGAACCTGAATGTCACTTTTCCTACCATAAGGGGTCTAAGTGGAATATTGCCTATATCTTTATATGTTCTAAGTGTGCATGTATATGTGTTTTATACATGCAAACACATGTTAAATAGTTAGTTGTATATTTAAATATTTAATTGCTTTTGGAGCTTGCAAAATTATTGTTATAACAAGAAGAAAATAATGGCTTTTGACTAGATGATGTTACCTTGGCATAAAACATTTGTGATAATACCAAGAAAGGGAATCAAAATATGGTATTGATCTTCATAGAATTAAATATATGTTTTCTCTATACATTTTTATGTTTTAATTTCAAAAATGTTTTTTCAAAATTTTTAATGCTGATAATCAGAAAAAAATCTTAAAATTATATCACCTAAAAGTAACTTTAGGGTTTAATATTTCCTTCTTTATTATTGGCACAGACTTAACCATTTGGTTAGTACAAATTAATCAAAACTCCATTAAATATTTTCTACAAAGAAAAAGAAGGAACAACAAAAATAACAACCAAAAAAAAACATGATTAGAAGAAATTACATCTGGAAGTGATTTAAGATGTGAAGGGGGGCTTTATATTAAAACCAGTGACTCTAAAGTTTCAATTAATGAACCTCAATTCAAGGCTATTAGCTTGAGTAATAAACACTGTTACTGTGCAGAAAACTGAGGATAATAAAGTATCAAAGCTTGAAACTGAGTAGAAACTGAGCAAATTCAAAATGCCTGAAAGCAAAAGTTTGTAAAATATTAAGGAAACATAAATGGGGCAGGGAGATGGCTAAGTGGATAAAACACTCACTTTGCAATCATGAGGACTTTAGGTTGATTCCCAGAACCCATGTTAAAACAAGGCTAGAAATGGTGGCACATACTTGCCACTCCAGCACAGGGAAAGCTAAGCCAGGTAGATCCCTGGGTCTCTCTGGCCAACCAGTCTAACTCATTCGGCAAGTTCCAGGACAGTGAGAGACTCTGTTCTGAAAAGGTAGACAGCCACAGATAGCATGTGAGGAAACACTTGAGATTGTCCACCAGTCTCTGGGCACCCATGCACACACACACACACACACACACACACAC
This sequence comes from Orientallactaga sibirica, assembly GCA_036365145.1. Lineage (NCBI taxonomy): Eukaryota > Metazoa > Chordata > Mammalia > Rodentia > Dipodidae > Orientallactaga > Orientallactaga sibirica. Next base: position 29,959,205 of record JAEOAD010000024.1, read on the forward strand.
ACACACACACACACATACACACACCATGTAAAGCACAGGAGCTAGAGAGATAGCTCAGCTGTTAAAGGCATTTACTTACACAGTCTGTTGGCCAAGGTTTGATTCCCAAGTACCCATGTAAAGCCAAATGCACAAAGTGGTGCATATGTCTGGAGTTTGTTTGAAGTGGCTAAAGGCCCTAATGTGCCCATTCTCATTGTCTCTCATTTGATCTTACTCTTTTCTCTCTTTCTCTCTGTCCTTGCAAATAAATACATAAAAATATTAAAACAAAAGAAAAGCACACAAATAATTGTTCTTTTGCATCTAGGGTCTTTGTTAACTCACTGCTTCTCTCACTCTACATTATACCAAGGTACATTTATGTCCTAAATATATATATGTATATATATATATATATATATATATATATATATATATGGTTTTTTGAGGTAGGGTCTTACTCTAGCCCAGGATGACCTGAAATTCATTATGTAGTCTCAGGCTGGCCTCAAACTCACAGCAATCCTCCTATCTCTGCCTCCCAAGTGCTAGGATTAAAAATGTGCACCACCACATTAGGTTCCAAATAATTATTGCACACCATCAATGTGCTTAATACAGATTAAGGTATCAAACTGTGTAGGCACTATCGAATTTTACTCTAAATAATAAGAAAAAAAATTATTAAAATATTTGTACATTTTTCAGGTTATCTGGAAAATTTGCTTGTATTATTTTCATTTCTACTAGCAATTTTATAAGAAAAAATTCACCACTGTAAGTCTCAGTATATGCCATTTTCATCCTAATCTCCAGCTATGATGACCCAGGATTTATATGGCAATGCAGTCTCTCAATACTAAATAGAAAGTGGGTACCAATGTACCCACCAAGAATAAGTAGAAAACAGATAAGATACAAAAGTCATTTTATTTTTTATTTTTATTTATTTTTATTATTTTTTTGGAGAGAGACACAGAGACAGAGAGAGAGGGAGAGGAAGACAGATAGAGATGGGCACTCCAGCAGCCTCTCAGCTGCTGCGAATGAAATCCAGGTGCATGCGCCCTCTTGTGGTCAAGTGCGGCATTGCGCCCTTGCATCACTGCATCTGGCTAAACTTGGGACCTGGAAATTGGAACTGCTGGAGATTGGAACCAGCGTTCTTAGGCTTAGGAGGCAGGCGCCTTAACCACTAAGCCATCTCTCCAGCCCACAAAAGTCATTTTAAACATCATCTTGCTACAGAAGCAACAAAACATTGTCAGACACGGAAAGGCTGGTGAAGAAGTGAGTTGATAACATGAAGCTGCTCTTTCCCTTGGAGCACAGCATGGCAACGCTATGGGATGGGTAAGACAGTGCAGCTTCAGTGGTTGACAGAGATGGTAAGACAAGTTTGCAAAGTCAATGCACTCAGACACATAGGATGATCTCCAAAGACATAAACATATGGTGCATTCTAAGCTGTGCAAGAAACAGACAAAAGTACTATTCCAGAAAGCTTTGGAAGACACACCAAGGATAAACAGTTGGCAAATGGGCACACACCAACACAGGTTATATCATGGGTCACCATGGGATGATCCTACTACATGTCATTCAAAATGGCCAAAGTCCAGAACAGTGACAATTCCGAGTGGAACAGGAAGTAATGGGACGGGAAGCCTTGTTCTTCTTGCTGGTGGGGAGGCATGGTGCAGCTACTTTGGAAGGCAGCCTGGCAATTCCTTACAAAACTAAACATATCTCTGATCCAGGAATCACACTCATTGGTATCTACCTGATGGAGTTAAAAACACAAACAAAACAGCATTCAGATGCTTTTGGTAGCATTGTAATTCTTACAGTCACTACAGCTTATAAGATCACATGAGCAAACCAGTAAGATATCTTCCAGCAGACAAATCTGAAACCTGTGCATATCCAGACAATGGAACATTGTTCAGGACCTGAAAGCAATGCTATGCCAGGCCTGTGATCCCAACTACTTGGGAGGATGATGCAGGAATTTTCAACTGCAAGGCTAGCCCGGGATACAGAGTAAGTTCAAGGCCAACCTAGACAACTTAGTAAGACCTTATCTCCTTAAAAAAAAAAAAAAAAAAAAAAAAAAGGCTGGAGAGATGGCTTAGCATTTAAGGTACTTGCCTGCAAAGCCAAAGGACCTTGGATTGATTCCCCAAGACCCACATCAGCCAGATGCACAAGATGGCTCATGTGTCTGGAGTTTGTTTGCAGTGGTTGGAGGCCCTGGCATGCCCATTCTCTCTCTCTCTATCTCTCTCTCTCTCTATCTCTCTCTCTCTCTCTCAAATAAATGAATTAATAAAAATAAAATATTTTAAAAAATAAAAATAAGTGCTGGGTATGATGGTGTATGCCTTCAAACCCAACACTTGGGAGGCAGAGGTAGGAAGATTGCCATGAGTTTGAGGCCAGCCTGAGACTACATAGTGAATTCCAGGTCAGCCTGGGCTAGGGAGAGAACTTACCTTGAAAAATACATATATACATACATACATACAACATATTTTAAAAAGTCAGATATGGTTTAGCATATCTACAATCCAAGCACTTTTGAAGTGGAGGCAGAAGGATCAGGATGATCCTTGGCTACATAGGTTGAGGCCAGAAATCACTACACTAGACCCCATTACACTAAATCAATTATATAATATTTAATCTTTTCCACATTGATTCCTTTCACTTAATATGAAATAAGTTTTTCTCCATTTATTTTCATAGCTTGGAAGTTCATTTATCCTCACTTCTTCCCTCCCTCCCTTCTTCCTCTTTCTCTCCTTCCCTTTTATTCTTCCTTTCTCCTTCCTTCCCTTTCTCCTTTCTCCCTTCTTCCCTTCCTCATTCCTTCCTCCTCTTCCCTTCCTTTCCCTTCTTTATTCCCTTGCTTCTTTCCTCCCTCCCTTCCTCACTCCCTCCCTGTCTCCCTTCCTTCCTTTTCTTTTGTTTTAAATACTAGGAAGTGACTTCAGGGTCTCCTACATGTTAGACAAAGTCTGCTGGCAGATACTGACCATGGGGAATGCATGAGAGCAGGGGAGGATGGGAATCTCTGTACTCCTCACCAGATTTTCCTGTAAACTGAAAATAGCTCTAAAATTCGTGTCGCCAAAACAGTAGGAAAGGAAGGAAAACAGCATTTCATAATTCTGTGATGCTGAAAAGAACCCCCGATGAACTCACTCCCTTGAATGTTGAATTTTCAGGAAAATGTCTTGAAATGAATGTCTGGCATGAACTTTTAACTGGTGGAAGGAAGGCATTGAGAATCTAGTCTTACTCCTGGCAAAGGACTGAGGGCAGAAAAAGAAACTGAGACACCAGGGGCTCAGCAGGGTTGGAATAACAATATATTGAAGGCCTGAGAGTTTCTCCGTTAAGGTGCTTGCTGAATTCTAGAGATTTCCAGTGACTAATACTAAAAAGCAATGTCACAGAAATTCCTTTACTAAATTAAGTGTTTCGGCTCTCCAAAGACAGGTAATCCCGCCGAACAAAATAGATTTGCAATTGAAAGCTTTGAATGGATAGGTTGGAAGAAAAAGAACACATCAGAAGTAAACTGAGATTTTTCTAAAAGCAACCCAGCTTAGAAACATGAGATGAGGTGCCAATTCTCCTTCATGGCTGCAAGACAGTCGACTCTGCTGCTGCTCTCACAGAAGAGCTGGTGCAGTCGCTGTGTCTCACTCTTCAATGACCATGGACAGGAACCCATGATTAGTAGGTGATGCAAGTTCAGAAGGAGATCTATTTATTGACCTTAGCAGACAAGTACTTTAAAAGTAACCATTGCTAGTATATTAGTGATAATGTAAAAGGACAGAAAGAATGAGCACAAAGAGAGAGAGAGCGAAAGAGAGAATTCAGGTACTTTAAAGAAAATTTAAAACTGAAAAATAGATCCAAAATTAAGGAATTATTGGTTCAGGATACCAGCAGGTTGGAAATAGTAAAGGAAGGCTAGTGTAAAGACAATGTGCTAATTGAAGCTCAGGGACATGGGTCTTTAAATATAGAATGGAAACAAATGACCAAAACAATAGCAAAGTTATAAAATACTTGCAAATTAACAAACTTTACCTATTAATATATATAAAATATTGGGCTAGAAATGACAGAATTAATATTCTTTTCACATACCTGAGAGTTATTTTATTAGTCCAATATCTGCTGCTATAACAAAAATAACTGAGTATAAAGAGAAAAGATTTAGCGCTTAGTTTTTTCAGGCTTAATGTGCAAGACTAAGTGGTTCCCTCTTTGGCCCCTGGCTAGGGCCATAGTGGTGCTCTGTGTCCCACACAATGGATAAGTTCACATGCTGAAAAGGAAGCCCGAGATGCCCAAGGGCCAGGCTCCCTCTCTGTACAACACCCCCCCTCTCACAGGAAATAAACAGCTCCCTGAACACCTACCGACACTCATCCTTCTCAACATCTCAGAACCGAATCACCAGGTCTACCTCACAAAGATTCCTCCATCTCTATCAGTAATTGTTACCACTGCTGTGACCAAATACCTGGCAACATCAATTCAATGAAGTGTGATGGCTAATCTTGATTTTCAACCTGACTGGATCAGGGATCAACTTCGGAGACACATGCCCCAAAGTGAGCCCTTGCAGGAGGGAAGAACTTCAGGAGCAAGGATCAGGCAGCGCTTCCAGAAGCAGCCAGGTATAAAAGAGAACTGAGGAAGAAAGTCAGTGTTTCCTGAGCCAGCACACCTTTGGTCCTTGCTGGGCAGTGTGTCCACCCCATTGCTGCTTTCCTTTGCACACATCAGAGCCCAGCTTCTTTAGTCCTCTGAAAGCCTGCAGGCTAGCTGTGCTCCAGGAATCCTCCAGGCTTTCAGCACCATTGGAACTGCTGGGCATCTGGCCTCGTGGATTGAGCAGTTACACGGATCTCAGTCTCTCCAGCTGGCAAACAGCCATTGTTTGACTGCCAGGTCACTATTGTGCATGCCCACACAATAAATCACCTTTAGAACGTGTTTTCATTCCATTAGTTATGTTGCCTGGATGATTCTGACTAATACAAGACTCAGCTGGGCATGGTGGTGCACGCTTTTAATCCCAGCATTAGGGAGGCAGAGGTAGGAGGATTACTGTGAGTTCAAGGCCACCCTGAGACTACATAGTGAATTCCAGGTCAGCCTGGGCTAGAGCAAGACCCTACCTCAAAAAAACAAAAAACAAACAAACAAAAAAAGGTACTAACTAATACGAGAACTAAAGGTTAATATTGGCTCACAGTTTCAGAGTACATTTCACCATGGCAGGGAAGGCATGGTGGCAGGAGTGTGAGGCAGATCACATGGCATCCAGAATCAGGAAGAGAGAGATGAAGGGCAGTGCTCATGTTTTATTCAGTTTAGAACCCAAGTCCATGGGGTGATACCACCCTATCCCAATTAAGTCACTCTGAAAACACCTTCAAAGATATTCCCAGAGCTTTATTTCTCTAAGTCCAGTACTCTAAGTACAGTCAAACTGATAGTAAAAATTATCCATCACACTACCTCACAACAACAATCATGCAAAATTAACAATAATTTGGGCTACAATGAAAAAAATTAACAAATTCTGAAATATTGAAATAACTCAAGCTATGTTCTAACAACATAAATTTTTTTCAAAAATAATAGTAAGTAAAAGATAAGTAAAAGTAAAATCAGTAGAAAAGAAACATCTGAACAATGTACCAGGGGTCAGGATGATTGAGTGGGCAAGAATACTTCTTGGACAAATGTGAGGACCCGAGTTCTATTCTCGATATCCACGTATAAGTATAGTCATGTAACCCCCATGCTGAGCAGGGCAGAGACAGGAGTTCCTCTGAGCTCCCCGGTCAGCCAATCTAACTGGAAAACAGGGAAATCCAGGTTCAATGAAAAGCTCTGTCTCAGGAAGATAAAACAGAGGAACAATGGAGGAGGCCACCTGACCCCTTCCACTCAGTTCTGCATGTGTGCGTACAAGGCATGAACATCAACATGCACACATGCATACTCCATGCATGCTATACACACATCAAAAAATAATAAATTAACTAAAACAAATTACTGTAGAAATTGCCAGAATGAGTGATACCTAAATCACTATTATGTCAGCTGAAAGAATAATAAGATAAAAATAAATATATCTTATAAACATATATAAGATAAAAAATCCTATAAAAAAAAGAAAACTCACCCAACATCAGTAGTTAGAAGAGACATGAAAATTAAAATTACAATAAGATCATTTATAAGGGAATAATAAGGGAAGGATTAAATGAATGGGATATGGAACTTTTGCACATTGCCAACAAAAATTGGAAGTTTTCATTCAAAAAATAAATAAGGGCTGGAGGGATGGCTTAGTGGTTAAGGCACTTGCCTGCAAAGCCAAAGGACCCAGGTTTGATTCCCCAGGAGCCTTGTAAGGCAGACGCACAAGATGGCACGCGCATCTGGAGTTTGTTTGCAATGCCTGGAGGCCCTGATGTGCCCATTTATTCTTCTCTCTCTCTCTCTTTTCTCTCTCAAATAAATAAATATTAAAAATTAAAATAAATAAGCTGTATATATGCATATTGGGACCCTACCATTTCACTCCAAGTTATACAATAAACAAATGTGTACAATGTTCATCAATACACTATATTCTTACTCCTAATAGCTCCAGTATGAAAATACAAATCTATCATTTGTGACATAGATAAATATGTTGTGCTGCAATTATATTGTAGAATAGTAAAGGACAAAATGTAACTAGCAAACTGTAATTGGATGCAGGATGAACAAATCATACACACTAAATAATAAGATAAAAACGAAGCACATCCTGTGTACGTCCATAGACAGAGCCTTCAATATCAGGCCAAACTAACTCTGCTAACAGCATACCTCAAGGTCCATTGACTGAAAGGAGGATCAAAAAGGATTCTGGGATGCAGGAAGGCCTGAACTCTGGTGTCACACTGTGTCCATTTTGTGGAAGTTCTTTGAGTTGTACACTTATTACTCCTATTTTCTGTCTTGTGTATATTTTATTAAAATGTTTGTATTTAAAAAAAAACAGAAAAAAAAAGAGCTGAAGAGATGTCTCAGTGAATTAAGGCACCTTCTTGCAAAGCCTGGGTTGAATTCTCCAGTACCCACACAAAGCCAGATGCACACAGTGGCACCTGCATCTGGAGTTTCTTTGCACTGGCAAGAAGCCCTATCATACCCATTTTCATATTCCTCTCATTCTCTCTTTCTCTCCCCTTACAAACAAATAATAAATTTTAAAAACAAAAATAAAAACTTCCAATTTTTACTTATGGTATCTCTAAATATTTTTAAGCCTCTTCCAGAGATAGTCACATAGTTCTTTTATTTTTTTTTCATTTTTTAAATTATTTTATTGACAACTTCCTTAATCGTAGACAATAGCCCATGGTACTTCCCTCCTTCCTCCCACTTTCCCCTTTGAAACTGCACTCTCCATCATATCCCCTCCCTCTGTCTCAATCAGTCTCTCTTTTATTTTGATGTCATCATCTTTTCCTACTATTAGGATTTTATTTTGATCTTAGCTCTCTTCTTGCCAAATTCCACTCTACCACAGCACAGTCTCACTCTATACATGGGATTTTACTTCCTTCAGGAGCCATTCCCAAATGTTCATTTCAGATGAGTCTCAATCCTCATTTTACATCAAGAACACCATGATGTTGTACTGTGCTGACCCCACCCCCCATTCATCTCTCCATCCATCCAGCATGTCACAAAATTAATATGTCTGTATATGCATCCAGCTTCCAAGTTCTTTCTCAAGGGCACAGTAGGTCTTGTTCAAAACAAGGAATGTTGCTGAGTAGTCCTCACTTGAGAATTATTCCTAAACATTTTATGAATTAGGACATTCTCTGCCAAAAAACTAAAAAAAAAAAAAAAAAAAATCTGCTACCTTTCTCTACCCACAATTGCATCTGTTCCAAATTTGTAAGTTCCAAGATGCAAAACTAGGGGGAAAATCAATTTTTAAGGATGAGCAAGGAATAAATGAATGCAAAGAGCTATAAAATAAGAGTCTTAAATTTCAGACCAAGCATAGATTACACTGGCTTAAATAAATACAGAAGAGATGACTCTTCCAAAGAGATCTTCCTAGTCATTGATTCCATATTCAGACCTCAGGTCAGCAAGTCATGAGTGACAGTACAAAAGGGAAACTTGCTACAGATATCCCTTTGCCTGGCACTTTAATCCATTCCTTGTCACACGTGCTGTCATTATTTTTCCTACATTTTTCATCTAGTGAGCAGTATGAGGAATCTTCTGAAGAGCAGAATATTCGGGGCTACAGAGGTGGCTCAGTGCATAAGACGACTTGTTGTGTAAGCATGAGGACCTGAGTTCAAGCCCCAATACAAATGGAAGGAGATAGGAGGCTCACTGGATCTGCTGGTCAGCCATTCTAGCTGAAAAACTGCAAAGCCCAAGTTCAGTGAGAGACCCTGTCTCAAGGACATAAGGCAGGAAAGAAACCAAGGAGGATCCCTGATGCCCTCCTCTGGCTTTCACACTCATGTACAGGAGGCATATACATTAGCACACACACACATGCATACAGCACACACACTCATAATAAATAATAACAATAATGATAAATTTTATAAGGTCATAATTTTGAATTACAAATAATGATCAAAACAAGAACAAAGGACTTTTGGAAGTACTCACATTTTCCTTCCTGTATCTTCCTTTTGTAGCCCCTGCAGATATTGCATCATGCTTATTTATTTAGGGCATTGGATTGCTTTCTTTGTATACTTCTTTCCCTTCGGCTCTAGCTTTGGGTAAACATTGATTGTTCATGCTAGGTTAATTTCACCAATAACAGAAAATTCAAATCATCAGTAACTTAAAAAAGGTTTATTCCTCGATTAGGTAACTAAGCTTTTGGATTGGGCAAAGGTTCAGGGGATCTATACTCTATGTACGCCTCCATATATCTATATGTGCCTACTTGACCACGGGGCAGTGGTGAAAGGCTGACAAATCTCTCAATTGAAGTATCCTTCCTACACAGACATAGCTCACTTCTTCTGGTTTTTCATTCACAATTTAAGTCAATGGTCATGTTTAATCTCTACGGAGCAAAATACTACATGTCATGTGACCCTCACAATCAAAGGACAAAAACAGAACTACTGGGTAAATAAAGAACATATCGGATAACTGAAGCTTTAAACCAATTGCTCAAGCGATATCACCTCTCAACTTTACAAGATCTGAAGGAACCAAAAAGTATTAACATAAAGAAATAAGAAAGGAAAAACAGTATCTCTTGAAGAATCAAGCAACCTGGCATTACTTTATAGAATGCTGAAGCTATAAAGTCCTGAGACCAAACTTGGCTTAGAGAAAGAAACTCATTTAACGTGTCACTAATACCAGCTACAAATAGAAGAATAAGGGGTAGTTCCTTATCATAGATTGACTTATTGTTAGTTCATTTCCAACCCCCCATCTGCATCCATACCTATATGCTACATAGTGGTAGAGTATAATGTTCTTCTCTATCCCTTGACTGTACTTTGACCTTGAAATTTGCTGTGGCTAATTGTATGGTGGTGGAAATGCACAGTTTCTGAGTCAAAACTTTAATGTCTTAAGTTTCCATTTGCTGTCTCACGTCTGTCATTCTCAAGAGAAAAATGCACCCCAGGTGGCGCTCTAGTCCTAGGAGAAGAAAAGATGCAGGCAAGGCCACCACCATAATTCCTGCAACCCCAAACACACCAAACACTCATACTGCATAGACTTTTACTGGGGAACAAGCAAAGCTGAGCCCAGCTCAGACCACTGGAACGTCATCCAGCCTTCAGGGAAGCAAGAACACTTGGTTATAAATGTTTGTTGTCTTAACTCACAGAATTTCTGGTCAATTTGTTACGCAGCAAGACCTCAGAAATCTATGGTCCATGGGCCAGACACAGATCATTTGTAAACTATAGTGATGGAAAACAAAGAAACTCAATAAAAGCCAGGAACAAAATGGATAGCCGACTGTCACCCAAAGAGAAATAAAAAGATAAGTGCGCCTGAGGATTTTGGAAGAAAAATAAGAATACATAAATTTAATATGACTATTCCTGAACAAACAAGATATTTAAACTAACAGGAACTGTTCTACTCTGTGACTCCACATGAAAATTTTCAGAGGTATAAAATATGACTTGTTGAAACATATTTTAAAAATGATCTTATATTTTAATGAAAAGGGAATTAAAATTAATATTTGCATAAATGATCTCACCTAAATGCCCTATATAATTATAGCTTAAACAATTTTGTTCCAAAATTTTATATCAGAATTAAAAGGATGTCTCACGTTGAAAGGAAGACGCCTTTGGGGAAAAAAAAAAGAAAACATTTTCTCAACAGTCAAAGCCCAGATTTCAGTAACAACAAAGCATATAGAAATGTAAATAGATGCTTTGTTTGATCCAGAAAGAATACTTCAAGATAATTTGAAATGTTTAAAAAGCTAATTTGAAATAACTTGTGCATAAGGCCCACATCAACAGAGTCTCTGGGCCCCAGGCTGATAAGGGAGCAAATATTGAGTTGGTAGGATTCTGAAAATTAGCCAAACTTTTAGCATTTTTGTAAATAGGAAAGGGTAGAACAAATAGAAAACAAATGAGAAAAATCTCTTCAGAGTCCACAGCAGGAATGAGATTCAACAGTTCATGACTTTTTCAGGGTACCACCAACTGTCATTAATGAATTGATGAAGAGGCTCTGCCCCTGGGGATTCTCAACCTGCACCTGCATCAAAATACTTGAAGAGGGGCTGAAGAGATGGCTTAGCAGTTAAGGTGTGTGCCTGCAAAGCCTAAGGATCCAGGTTTGATTCTCCAGGTCCCACGTAAGCCAAATGCACATGGTGGCACTTGTGTCTGGAGTTTGTTTGCAATGGCTGGAAGCCCTGGTGCACCCATTCTCTCTCTCTCTCTCATCTCTCATAAATAAATAAAAATAATTTTTTTAAAAAAATCTAAAAAAAAAAAATTCTTGATGAAAAGTTGTCCAAGCCCCACCTCAGAGCTGCCTCTTTCAGGTGATCTGGTTGTAACTGTATACTGGTACTCTTTAAAAGAAAAGATTTCCATGAGGTTCCCACCACCAGTAACATTGGCTCCTGTAGCCTGTTCAAAATACACCTCCATCAGCTACTTATGAATGACTCATGGCACCAGCTTTCCGGATCCTAGGCTATTCTCAGTACCATGACTTTTAGCCATTCTGTTTGGAGGTTCATGTAATCTGATTCCAATGCTTCTGGTTAATTCTGATCCTGGTAACACCAATATGTAGGAATTACCTTTATAAAACATACAAAATCCTACAGTGGCATATTTAAAATCTGACAATGTTAAGGTAGATTGTGTAACAAACAGTAGCAAATACAAGACAATCCCCCAAGAAATCTATAGAGATAATTAAACAAAAGTTACCATACCAAGCAAAACTCATTTTTACTTTTAGCATGATGCTCTGGAAGAGATTGAAGTCTGTGTGGTGTGAGTATGAACAGCAGAAAGAGCTCCTACATTATAGGTTCAACTTTTGAAAAATAATACAGTGCAAATATAAATGAAACAATATTGAGGGTAAAATCATAAATGGTTTAGAAAATAGATACAGAAAAATTGTTGTTGAAGAACAACTAAGTCCAGGTATAAGAACTGAATGCATGGACTGTAAAAGATCATGAGACTGTGTGGAAGGGAGAGAGAGATTTATTCCTTCAATTTAGGGGGAAATTAAAGAAATAAACCAGTGATAGCTTATGAAACTTACTACTTGATTGAAGTGATGACATTACAAACTGCCATTTGGAGTTATTTTTTATTAATAAAGTGAAAAGTACCTGCAGCCATAGAACCTCTTTTAACTGCTGATGTTTTGTGCTTTTGTTCTTTGAGACAGGGTTTTGCTATATACCCAGGCTGGCCTCAAACTCTCAATCTTCTTCCCTCAGCCTACCAAGTGCTAGGATTCCCAGGCAAGTGCTACCACCTTAATGTTCTCAGAGTGAAGTATTAAGTGTAAGCAATAAAGCAGCAGGTATCTAATTGGTGCCAGCCTCCACAGGAAAGTGAGTAGCTTTGGCACAAAGAGAATACTCAGCAGTAAGGATGGTGCTATGCAGGTTTCTGCTCAAAAGCAATCTGACTACAACTCTCTTCCCAGACTGAGAAACCAGTCATTCAACAACTCAAGACGGAGACTATATCAGGACTCATGGCACAGTTGGGCAAAGCACAGAACCAACATGCAGGGGGCAACATGAGCAAGGGCGGAAGGTGGGGGGGGCTACCAAGTGCCAACCTCAAGTCAACAGAATGGCTGGAGGAACAGAGGAGAGGAGAGGAAAGGGAGGGGAGGGCAGAAAATATTCATAGAAGCCTTTTAATGCCAGAAATGTAGGAGGACCTTTGCTATTAAACACAGACTTTGATTTTCCATTTCCGTAACTTGTGATTGGTGAGTTATTTTTACACTTATCATAATTAGGTCACACCCTGCTCTGAAAATTTCATGGGCCATTTTCTTGCCTATGAAACAAACGAGATATCCTTGTCTCGTTCCATCCCTTTGGTGACCTTGGGAAAGCTGAGCAGCACAATAATGCCAGTTACACATTAACGCATGTGTCTGGGGAGATGTGGGGGAAGGGCTGGTCAGGCATTATTAATGCTGAGGAATTTTTCACCTGTGACATTTGCTTTCACATTATATAGTGAATTTTATTTGTACCTTGCAAAGTTACAAATCCATATGTTGGAAATACATCGTGTATGGGAGGGGTGGGAACAAATTATTTAAAAAAATAAAGTCAAACTATATTTGGCTTTGACAATACATCTGAAATCAATTTGGACAAAAAAATACATGCACTTTAGTGAGTGAATAACAATTAATGGAACATGATTCATTAAGGACATCAAATATTCAAATGAATAAAGGACAGAGCCAAGTGAGCATAATTATCGTCTTCTTTGGTTATCACCTGCATGCTGCAGTGGGCAGAGGAATTTGGCACGTGTCCTTACTGCGGCCATGCTGCTCAGGGCACTGGCTTGGGAATTACAGATTCATGCCTCTGCATAATGATATATGATTAGTGCTGCGAAAGTAATTGAACTCTTCGTTCTAGACAATCCCTTGCAGTGTCAGCAAGAAGCTGGAACAAACTGTGTCATTTAACAGTTATGCTGTGGGTGAGGAAAACCTCTGATCCCTGAACAATTAACTTCCTAATAATTTTGAGGTTCTCGAGATTAAACGAGAGAATTAATATAACAGAGCATATCAATGTGCATCAGAGATATAAAGCAAGTGCAGGCAATAAAAGGGATGGGATGGAAAATATTTTTTTAAATTAACATTGGCACCAAATGTAATAAGAGACAGGTGTCAAGCTGTTGAAAGGATGCCTGTTGTGAGGGAGAACAGCTGAGGATGTAAGCACACAGCTGCTGCAAGGATCAGTTATATGTGACAGAGGACTGTGTGCCATGGGAATGCCACTAACCCACATTATATTGCAAGGAGCTCATAATGCATCCTAGAAAGTGAAGCAATAATCCCATTGACACCCAGGTCGCATAGTGAAATACTTGAACTCAAAATATTGACCCATGATTTTATGGCCTCAAAATTTTAGGAAATTGGCCCAATTATTTGTGAAATTTCCCCATTTCACCCATGAAGTATGTAAAATATCTCAAGAAAAATTCCGAGTGTCGATATAATTGCATTTATTGTTTTAAATTCATAGTGATCACATTTTGAAAGTACTATGTTGGTCTCCTTGGTCTTATCTAGTACCCATCACCCTTTTATTCAGGGAGTTGAGCTCTCCCCAGTGTCATTGGGTTAAGAGCACTTTCTGCATAAACATGAGGGCACAGGAGGGTCTGAGATCACCTGAGCTCAGTTGCCCATTACCCATGTAAACAGTTGAGTGTGGCCATACACACCTGTAATCCCAGCCCTGTGGGAAGCAAAGCATCACCAGGACTCATGAAAACCACAAGATCAAGAATGAGTAAGAGACTCTGCCTGAAGGAAATATGACGATAAGCAATAGAAGGGGGGCATATTATCCGCTGGTGTCCACACAGGAGTGTGTGTGCATCATTACAAACACACACACACACACACACACCACATCAACCACACACACATACATATATACTCCTCTTCATACATCTCACCACTCCCCCAGACACATGCATACACCACACATGACACCCACAAACACATGCAAAAATTGTTACTGTATTAAGTATGAAGCAATAAGTTGCATTTCAAATAATTCTATGAAATTGAATCATGCTTTCTTTGGATAGGGACTGGACTATATTTGGTTCAGTCTCTGAACTCAGACTGATTTTTAGGAAAAACAGAAAATATCATTTCATAATCTTGAATTTATAGTCTGTTATGAATGAAAGGCTAGCTAATATCCTCCCGTGTAGCATAGAAGACACAGCAAGAGGGAAAAGGATCATTCAAACTGGAGTTCAGCCTCTTATTTACATCATTCTTAAAACTCTGCTTTCCTTGGTGGGAGTGGGATTATATAGTAAGTTTTCTTTTCCTGCTATTTTATTTAAAAACATTTTAGAATTTCTCTTTACTGTCTGGTAAACAGCATCCCATGTGAATTTCATTCATAGGGTAAGTAAATGGTAATTCTGTGAAAAACCTGAATTTAAAATTGAGATACCAGTATATATTTGTACCTTTGAGATGATAGCTTGTTTTGCAGCCTCACACACACATTCTTATACAAGTTTGACAGCATTCCTGTGGGTTAATGCGTTCATGTTTGGTGGCTGATTTAATAAGCTACCATTACTATACTGACTAATAGAAAGTACTAACAACCCCTTTTTAATGATTAGAACTGTGCTTCTGCCTGGATAGACTAAGTAAAAGGTTCATCTCTTACTATTAAAGTTAATTTGGTACTACAAACCGTTTTATTTTATTATGGAGAGTTCTTTGTTCATTATTTTTTAAAATATATATTTTTTATTTATATTATTCTGATGTTACATTCATAGTTTTGGTTCCATTGTCCTCCTCCATGTCCTCCCACTTTCAAAGGGACCCTCCTCAATGGGGAATGTGGGTCGTGCATTGTGAGGTTAGTCAAGAGTTCTGGGGGATAGGCCCCAGTCTCTGTGCATAATGCCCCAACTCATGACTCCAACAATCTTTCCTCCCCCTCTTCCGCGAGTTTCCCTGAGCCACACTGGGATCATTTTAGTTCTGCTTCAGTGATGAGGTTTTGGGAGCCTCTGTGTCTCTGGATATCTGGCTTAGTTGGAGTTGGATGTTCTCTGTGTTTATCTCCTTCAGCCTTTTTCTGGTGTTGTGATCGCCATGAACGCTGAACTCACATAGTGTCTATCTCGTTTATTTATTGTGCTTTTAGATCTGGTCTCACTCTATCTCAGTATAGGGACTCACTGTATGTAGCCTAGATTGATCTCAAACTCATGGCAATCCTCCTGCCTCACATGCTAGGATTACAAGCATACCACCTCACCTGAATTTGAAAATGTAATAGTGTTTTACTTTTCAGATTGTGTCCTGGCTGCTTTGGCTTGGGTGTTTTTGTTTTGTTGCTGGAATAAGATTGCTAAATAAGTAAGCTTCTTCTGGTTTCAAATTATAACTGATCTATTGAATGTGGATCTGAGAGGTTTAGTGGACATTCTCTGCCTGGTTTCTTAATCATATTCATCACATAATGAGAGAGCTGGATTTTGACACTATTGAACTCTTCTTCTTTTAAAGGAGGAAGAAAAGCATTATGCTAACCATTTAAAAGTTTTAGTTGAGGACTGGAGACATGGCTCAGTGGTTAAGGTGCTTGCCTACAAAGCCAAAGGACCCAGGTTCAATTCCCCAGTACCCGTGAAAGCCAGACACTCAAGGTGGCACATGTGTCTAAAGTTCATTTACAGTGGCTGGAGGCCCTGGTGCACCCAATTCTCTCTTAATCTCTCTCTCTCTTTCTCTCTCTGCCTCTCTCTCCTTACAAATAAATAAATAAAAATATTCATTTAAAAAGTTTTAGTTGAACTTTAAAAAATAAAATAAAAACTACTCTGCTCCATTTCTTCAAGAGCAGTAACAAGACCCTTGAAGATCCTAAATCCTTAATAAAACTCTACATTTAGCCAGGCATGGTGGCTCACACCTTTAATCCCAGCACTTGGGAGGCAGAGGTAGAAGGATTGCCATGAGTTCAAGGCCACCCTAAGACTACATAGTGAATTCTAGGTTAGCCTGAGCTACAGTGAGACCCTACCTTGGAAAAACCAAAAGAAAAAAACTATACTTCTGAAAGAGTGAGTGGAATGAGTTTGCCAAAGCTTATTGTTGCTGTCATGGAAGAAAGAATGTCTACAGTGCAACAGCCTTATTGCACCATGGTAAACCTGGTTGTGACATAATAACACACTGAACCATTTTGGGTTCCATTATCTCTTTCATTGTAATTACAAAGCAAGGGTCTCTGAATCTTTGGTTTCCCATCCAAGTAACAAACACTTGAGCTGAAATTCTTGAATGAGTTTGTAGGAATATAAAAATGTATGGGAGTATCTAAAAGGAGATTATTTTATTATTGTTATTATCACTACTACTACATTTGACTCTATATTCATGGCAAATGTGAAAGGAGATAGTCAAACCCATTTCTCACAGCTGGAAAATTCAGATTTGGCATATGTACTCTGTCAGCAGGACCATGGTGAGGCATTAGGAAATACTTTTTTCAGACTTATATGACCTATCACCTTACTTTATTCTAATGTGTTATTTATTTATTTACTAACCTTTCTTCTATTACTCTCTGCCCCATATATATTCTAAAAATGTCCCAGTGCCATATGAACTGTGTCTTGCTTTTTTTTTTTTTTTCGTTAGCAGTAAAACAACTTGTCATTTTTTTTAAGAGCCGGGCATGGTGGCACATGCCTTTTAAATATTTTATTTATTTATTTATTTATTTATTTATTTATTTGAAAAAGAGAGAGAGATACAGAAATAGGCAGGTAGAGAGAGAGAACAGGCAACAGGGCCTCTAGCCACTGCAAGCGAACTCCAGATGCATGTGCCCTCTTGTGCATCTGGCTTACGTTGGTCCTGGAGAATGGAGCCTCAAACCAGGGTCCTTAGGCTTCACAGGCAAGCGTTTAACTGCTAAGCCATCTCTCCAGCGCAACTTGTCATTTTTTAAAGTGCTGAGAGTTAAGTCTTTGAATAATTCTATGAACACTCATGAAATCCATCCAGGGGAATAGAAGTCTGTGATAGTACATAGAAACTATCCCCAAAAGCAAGAAGGGCAGAGTAAATGAGAAACAGAACAAAATTCAAACCAAAGGAGGCTTTGGGAAGGTAGCAGCCAATGGGCCAAGATCGGGCACTGGCACATTTCCTTCCGTGCACACATCTCACCCATGACCCAGGCAGCATGAGGAGCCACCTGGGGACAGTGAACAAGCTGGCTTCCTGACCCCCAGAAGCTTTTCCCTAGCAGAAAGCACAGCGAAGGAAATAGACATTGTTCTTGGAAGGAGGGGTCCAGGTTGTAGTGATTTGATTCAGATGTCCCCCATAAACTTAGGAGTTCTGAATGCTAGGTTCCCAACTGATGGAGATTTGGGAATTAATGCCTCCTGGAGGCAGTGTATTGTTGGGGGCAGGCTTATAGGTATTATAGCCAGTGTCCCCTTGCCAGTGTTTGGCACACTGTCCTGTTCCTGTTGTCCACCTGATGTTGACAAGGGAGTGATGTCCACCCTCTGCTCATGCCATCATTTTCACCTGCCATCATGGAGCTTCCCCTCAAGTCTGTAAGCTAAAATAAACCTTTTTCCCCACATGCCTCTCTTGGTTGGGTGATTTCTGCCAGCAATGTGAACCTGACTGCAACACAGGTTGACAAGAGTTGAGGTAGTCAACCCAGACTTTTGAGAGGAAATGGCCTGTATTCTGATATATGGGAGGCAAGAATGAAAACAAAACCATTCAAAAATGGGCAAGAAATGCATTCAAAGCAAAGTGAACATGTGCCAAGCTTCTGAGATGACAGAAAGCTTAAAATGTCTAATTCATAGGAAATAAAAGATGGCGAGCTTGAAGGAGTGAGTGGGAAGGGTTTTGGCAGAAGGTAAATTTGGAGAAAGAGGTATGGGCAAGCTAATGCAGAGTCTTGGAAACCAAGCTAAGGATTTTATTCCAGGTGTAATTAGAGAATTCCAAGCTCCTGCAGAGTTCATGATCTAAGTCAACTTTAAGTGGAAGAAGCATGACACATCCCAGCTTATCAGTTTTTAGAGGCAAAGGTGGGATCAGGAAGCTAGCGAGGATGGTAGTGCTCCTGACAAGAGGTTCAGCAACTTTAATTTGAGCAAAGGCAATGAACATGATAAAGTGTCAGGTGCCCTGACTGCACAGTACTTACTGAAGAATTGGATGGTAGAAATTAGAATGAGAAAGTAGTCAGGGCTGGAGGCTGGGGAAATGGCTCAGAAGAAGTGAAAGGCACTTGTTCTGCCCTGCAGACAGGAGTTCAGGTCCTCAGAGTTCACATAAACCGTGTTACAAAGTAGTGCAGGCAGATGTAATCCCAATGTACCTACACAGACTGAAAGTGAAGTTAGGAGAGAATCCTGAAGTTACTGGAGCACCTAGTCTAGCCTTCCCAGAGCAAACAATAAGACAGCCCCTATCTCAAGAAAAATAGAAGTTGTCCTCAGACATCCATACACATACAGAGGCATGCACTCATAACAAAACATAACATAACATAACATCATGTCACATCATATCACATCACTTAATCTAGCATAGTATAGCATAATATACATGCACACGTGTGCACACACAGACAGAATCAGGGCTGAATGTTAGGATCCTTGCTTGAGAAACTATATGATATGAATGCCTTTCCAGAATTGGGAAACCTAACAAGAAGAAAGGGCACCCAAGTTTGGGGGCCAATTTTTGATATGTTCAGGAAGGGCTGCTTGTCAGATGTCTACCTGGGCATGTCTGTACCAGGGAAGATATGTTGGCTGAGATGTGAATTTGGAAATCATTTCACAATGTAATATTTAAAGCAATAAAAATGTATGAAATCATCAAGAGAGAGAACAAAGGGAGTTCAGGATCCAAGCACTGCTTGCTAGTCATCAGAAATGCCACGACCTTGGCCAGGGTGTTTTGTTTCTGCCTGAGGCACAGCCTTTCTAGACTTCCAGCTATTGTTCATACATAAAACAGAAAATGATCTTAACACCATCTTCCAGCATTAACTGCTGGGGACATATAGTCAAAAATTAACACCAGATATGAATAATTTGAAATTTTACTTAATAATGACAGGATAACTTTTAATGAAGATTTGTGATACTCTAAATCTATGATACTCTAAATCTGAAGTCTAGTCTGAGACCTGGATAAAGAGGAATCCTTGTCTCTGAATAAACATTTATGTACTCATATGAAACCACTCATACGAAAGTCTTACAATTCTTACTTACAATTGGCTAAAATTACAAATAAAATATGGGTCTCTTGAGCCACAAATAATTGTACTATCATTCCCACTTCTATCTCTGTATGTTTATTCTCTGTATGTTTATGGTCAGTAACGCAGTAATGTATCCAAAATTATTCTGACATACTGAAAATGACTAGTAACTCCTAATATATTACCTCTTTCTACAGAATATTCTTTTCAACAAATCTTTGCCAAACTGTAGTATTGAAAAACTTAAGGTTACAATTAAATCTTTCAGAGTTAGACTATTAGGTGAGTACAATTAATAAAATTTTAGCCAGAAATGAGTAAGGGGGTTATGCTAATGTTGGCAACATTAAAATATTTCTATGAAAAACACATTTTGGAACCAGATATCGCTGAAAATCCCATCTTAGGCATCTTATATTCTTCATCAATTTGTAAAGTCATGGAACTCAGACTCAAACTGATATCTATATGAAGGTAAAAACTAAGGGTCCAGCTTTTACTCAACCAAATTATTTTTTTAAAAAACTTGAAAATTAGATCATTCATAACAAAAATAGCATTGCTTAATATTAGTTCTATATTTATTTTCCTTACCCCCAAAAAAACTTGAGATGACTTTAAGTGGCTTTCAGTGCCCTTCCTCTAAGGAAGAACAAAAGTACACACACTAGAGAGTGCCAGACTTGAAAGTCTAGAAGCCCTATTTATTTGACACATAGTTCAAGTCAATGCAGACAATAATGCTATTGGCTAGGGTAAAATTAACTGACCCATTCAAGACTAAATGTGATCTTTAATCAACATGTTTTCCTTGCTCATGGTGGGAAAGCTCTGCATTGAACTGATTTGGCTTTCACAGGGGAAGCATAAGCCAAAACAAAACCTGCAGAAAGAATCTATGAAATGTATGGTTAAGTAGACTTTCTGAAGTGTATTTCTCTACTTCAAGTGAGACTCCAGATGAGAGGATGTTTTTAAGGAGTAAAACAGATCAGATGGACAAAAAAAATTTTTTTTTAATTAAAAACACTTTTTCCTCACCCCAGACAGAAGAATTTAAGATTCTCTTACATGACATGATTTTGAAATGCAAAGGTTCTGTAAGGAAGATAATCAAGCCGGGCGTGGTGGCACATGCCTTTAATCCCAGCACTTGAGAGGCAGAGGTAGGAGATTTGCCATGAGTTCAAGGCCGTCCTGAGACTACATAGTGAATTCCAGGTCAGCCTGGGGCAGAGTGAGACCCTACTTCAAAAAAAAAAAAAAAAAAAAAGAGAGAGAGAGAATCAAATCAAAGCACACAGTAAAAAATTGATAACACCAATAGTTATTAATACAATAGACATATATGGCTTGCTCTAATGCACTTCTTAACAGTCTTTAGTCTCCCTTCAGGACTTAAAATCCACCACTAAGTGTTCTTCTGGAAATATTTGACACTAAATTTGGTATGAACATGTTCTTTCAAGGAAATGAAAAAAAATTCTGAAGTTTGAGGATATGACTTTTCATCAAAGTCAATTTTCGTTTCAACTGGCTCTATTTTGTTATCCAGTCTCTTGCTTACAATTGACCAAAGTTGCAAGAGGCTAAAATTCAAGTGAAATGTTAGTCTTATAAGCCATAGTCATATGTTCTATCATTTCCAGTATATTAAAATAAAGGGATGATTTGAAATAAATCAACAAGGTGAAACTCATGTATCTACTTCATTTTAAAATGAAGAACAACAAAAATTGTGACTTCCACTGATGGAGGCTAGGAGCAAGTGATGGTGCCCACATGCCTCACAAAGGAACATTAATAGAAGACATAATTATGATACCTTCTCAAATTGTGGAAAGCAAGTCAGGGGCCACAACAAACCCAGCTCCATTTTTCATTTCACACTTGAGTAGAAACACACAGTTAAACATTCACTGCAAGAATTCAAAACAGAAAAAAAAAAAAAAAAACTAGTTTCCATTATAACCAAAAAGTTAGCTTAAAAGAAGGAAAGATGAGAATTATAAAATATAGGGATTTCTATCACAAAAGGAATGCTTCTTGTGCATATAATATAGTACCTCCATGTTACCTTAAGGCACATGCTTCTTGCAGAACTATAAAAGAAAGCAGAGTTCATGCCGTCTGAGTGAGCTAAAGTCAAAAGGTAATTTCCCAGAGTGTTTTTAAGAAAAGTCTAATTCTCCTGCTTGAAGTACAAAATGGGGTAAAACAATCCCCTCTTTTCCAGCTCTAATTGTCACAATTATATTTACAGTTGTTTCCATTCTTCACTTTGACAATCCAGATCTCTCACAATTATCAAATTTCTCAAAAAAAAAAAAAAAAAAAGCCCCCAAAACAGTGATCGTGAGCAGCATTATTCACACAGACCAGCAGATCACTGAAGCAGAGGCAAGAATCATGAAAAAGAAACTGCTTCCACACTGCCTACCTATTAGATAAAAGATATTCAATGCACTGGCTTAGAAAAATAAGTAGGGAATGAAAGAAGAGATTAACAGACAAGAAATAAGCTTGTTAACAGCTGGAAATCTTAAGATGTGTTTATTATTTATTTACTTATTTATTTGAGAGACAAAGGGGCAGAAAGAGAAAGAGGCAGATAGAAAGAGAGAGAATGGAGAGAGAATGGGTACTTCAGGGCCTCCTGCCACTGCAAATGATCCCCAGACACATGCACTACCTGGTGCATCTGGCTTATGTGGGTTCTGAGGAATTAAACCTGGGTCCTTAGGCTTTGTAGGCAAGTGCCTTAACAGGTAAGCCATCTCTCTAGCCCTTATGATATGTTTTTAAGGATACCTCCAAGTATTTTTTTAAAGATTTTTATTTATTTATTTATTTATTACACAGAGGGGTGAGAGAATGGATGCTCCAGGGCCTCTAGGCACTGCAAATGAACTCCAAATGCATACACCACCTTGTGCATCTGGCTTATGTGGGATTCTGGGGAATAAACTTGGGTCTTTAGGCTTCACAGACAAGCATTTTAACTGTTAATTCTTCTCTCCAGCACCCAAGTAATTTTAATGTTAGCATTTCACCTGACTTGTAGCTATCCTCAGCATAAAACATAAACACACACACACACACACACACACACACACACACACCTTCTTTAGTTATCATGTCTCTGCCTTCAGCCCTGAATCTGAGTCTGTCTTGGGCCCATAATGAGACTCTCACCCTTTGGTGTTATTAACTTTCTAGCCAATCATCAGGCATGTGTGATGGTCTCACATCTACTTAGCTGTTTGCTTTCTTTGTACAAGGGAAAAGTGTTCTAGTTTAAATAAATGTACTTTTTATCTAAGCTAATACCTGTAGCTCAGCCACATCCATCAGATGAATGGATATGGTTAACACAGATGCTAACAACAGAACCAAATGTAAATGAAAAACAGCATGGCTGTAACCATAGTCATTTGGGGAATAGAGAATGGAACTAGAGCAAGAAATGGGGGGTAATTGATGGAGGGAGAACTCTGATGTTTTTCTCTGGTCACTGCAGATTTCTACAAAGCACCATATCAACATACACACATATGCACACACCACATAGACTACACCACACATACTATACACACAAAATTTGGACAACAAGAAAAGAGAGAAGGGAAGGAAGGAACAGAGGGAGGAGGGAGGAAAGAAGGGGAAGGAAGAAAGGGAAAAAGGCAGGTAGTGAGGAAAGAAGACAAAGAAAAAGGAAGAAAGAAAAGAAACAGAAAAGAAAAGAAAAGAAACAAAGAAAAGTTAAGAAAAGAAGAAAAGAAGAGAAAAGAGGGAAGGAGGGAGATGAAAAATGATGGCCCATACTTATAATTCCAGAATTTGGGAGAGAGATATAGGAGACTCTTTATGAGTCAGAGGTCATTCTGGGCTACAGAGTAAGATGATCTCAAAAACAAGGAGAAGGGACAGATAGAAGGAGGGATGGAGAAAAAGTAAAGAAAGAAATATTCCTTAAAGAGCTTTAAACAATTGTTGAAGCAACTTATATCCAGGCATTAATTGCCTCTACTAAAAGCTTGAATTCTGTATAAATGAAAATTACTCAGAGCACTAGTGGGATGTGTGCATACAGTTTTAAAACAGATTTATGAGTGAGCACAAAGCCTACTAGACTCATACTATGAAAAGTTGTCTTCTCTCATGAACTTTCATCTCTTCACAACATTTTTCTGATTTATGAGTATACTTTGAGCTGCTGTGACTGCCAATGAATTTATTATTTATATAATGAATATTCTACTAATATTCAGTATACAGGTTCTCAAAAGCAAATAGCATTTTGTTTTCAAATCATTTGCCATTGGAATATAGAAATGTACAAGATGGGATTGAAATAATGCTCCCTTCATTCCCTTGTTGCCTTCTTTCCTCACATGCCCCAAATGCCCATCTGCCCATGATCTTGTATTAGACTCCATTCTAGGGGTATATTGTGTTTTTACTATAGTTCACTGTAGAATCATGCATCTATGTGTCCACTGTGTTTATGCTCTAGGTGTTTTCAGGAGAAATCAGTGATTTTTTTTTTTTCTTTCCTAAAAGCATTCAGGGAAAATAAGCATCTTAGAGAGGCAGACCCAACTTGGCAGTATTTACCACCAGGGAAAAATAAATGTCTTGTAAGCGCAATATTTTCACATGGAGACACAATTTTTAGATTTATAGTGAAGATACTGTTTAATAAAGTACTTACATAATAATAAAAAGAGAAAGTATATCATTGATGAATTCCCTCTGGCATGGCTCCATGCCTTTCCTTGGCCACTGAAGTCAAGAAACTGCCAGTTACCTCTTACTTAAATGAACAGGAAGCTTCAAATACGTTTCTGACAGTAAAAAGACCTCTGCAGATTTAGTCAAATAGATAATCCATAAGAGATATTCAAAATTTAATCAGATATCATTATTGCACTTGCAAAAGCTGTCTGGGCTCCAAAAGATTTTGAAAAATCTTGAATGAAAAAGTCATGAAAAGTCATGAAAGGATAGTTGGGAAGACGGACACAATCAAAACACTAAGTCCTCATGTATGGAAACATCACAGTGGAAACCACTTATATGCATCATTAGTATGACATTAATCATTATCATAAAATTGTTTAAAAACAAGTAGAAATTGTCATGCAAATGAATACATAATGCCTATATTTATGAGGGTGTTTTAACTTCCAATAGGGAACATTGAAATATTAACAGTAAACAAAGTTTGGAGTCCAATCATATAATACATTACCTTGTGTGGAAAGTTTAGTTTTCTTAATTAAACTTGTGGAGCTCTACACATACAAGTGTAAATGATTATTTTAAAAGCTTTAGGGTGCCTCACTTGTTGCCAAAATTAACAATTCAGTGAGTCTTTTGTCAAAGCTCTCTCTCTCTCTCTCTCTCTCTCAGAATTATACAATCATAACCAACTTAAAGAGGTATCCTCTATGGTTTTTGGATATAAATTTTTATTTAATAAACAATATTATTTAATCAAATGATGGTATCTTTAAGCACAAAAAGACTTAAGCGAATCAAACAATGTTTTTATATGAAGATCTCTATGAGTGTGAGGCCACCCTGAGACTTCACAGTGAATTAATTCTGCCTGAGCTAGAGCAAGACCCTACCTAAAAAAAAAAAAAAAATTAAAAACAAACACATTTTTTTGTTGTTGTTGAGACAGGTAGGTGTTTAGTTCCAACCTTTTATAATGTTCATCACTGAATAATTGTACTTAAAGGGAAAATTTGAAACAATAATAAAATTATTGGAACACTTAGTAGAACCCACAAATAGCCATTAAGTTTGAATTTATTGTTAGATATGGCTCAAGCAATTAAACTTGGTCAATTGCATTAATAAAAATATATTTGAATATATTGAATTTAGAAATTTGGTTTAGGATACTTACTAGTCTTTAACTTTTACATAGCAATAGACATTAAAGAACTCTTTATTCTTCCATTTTCCTAGGTATAAAAATATATAAAGTAAGATTTATTAACCTACAACTAATTTATAAAATTTCAGCTTTTATAAATTTAAGAAATTAGTTTGATTTTTAAGTAGTTAATTCTGAGTACTCATTTTATGTGTATTGCTAATTATTTCAATGTATTTTATTGTTTCTTATGTTTGTGAGTTCATATTTATTGTGCACTTATGATAGAAACCCTCTATGATGTTATCCTAGGATAACCCTAAACCATCTAAAATGTTATCTCTGATAAACCGTACCTTCAGTACCTTGACATTGACCCTGGTGAAGTGTTTACCCCATGGAAATCCACAAAAGCAACAAACCATCATGTGGCTTATTTGGAGGGGAAGATAGAAACAGCTATCCTTAGGTTATCAAAAATTACTTGAGCAGAGTGAACTTTCTACATGATTCCAGGAGGTTATTTCTAAATGTGTTCCTCCATTATACTCAAGAAGAAAGAATGGTGCTTTAGCAGGCTGGATGAGAAATCAATAAAATGCTCTGCCTTTTAGCACAGAATCAACTCACCCAACTGCATTCATTGTTGAAACTAACGGCCAGCCTATGTTTTCAATCACTGGATGGGAAACACAAATGAATTATTGTTCAAATGTACATATAACTTACAGAACCAGAGATGAGGAAATTCACCCATGAACACACCAGAATGTACATAATAGCAACAGCCCATGCTAACACTCCTGAGCCAGTTTTGTTCCTTGGGAAGACATTTTACTTCTTCTCTCTAGACTGCACTGGACTCTAGGTGACGCCTGGGTTGACGGGCTCATGAGTGGAGAACTCTACAAAATCTAAGTTGACTGACACAGAAGAAAGGACAAAACTGAGCTTAGGAGAAAACAGGGACACAAATGACCTGGAAGATAGTGTGGTAATGTAGGTTAGAGCCTGTATGGCACAATGCAGGCCTGGCCCTAGCCAGACCACATGGCAGAAGAAACCAGGAAGTGGCATCTGTGAACATGGCATTCTGCCCAGGCCTGGTGTGACAACAGCTATAGTCCCATGCTCGTGAGAAACCTGCTATGAGATGACCTGTCCAGAGACAGGCTGTCATTGGTCACAAAAAGGGGACCACTCCATACAATGATTGGCCAGCCAAGTCCCTTAAAACCCCTTGCACTTCCTTGAATAAACGAGTTTGTGGCAGCTTGCCCTCTGTTGCTTCCACCCAACTCCTGAAGTCTGTGTCGTGATTCTGGGCTGCTCACCCCCAACTCGGCACAGACCTTGCTGTCTCTCCTGGGCTGGTGGGCTGGCCTTAGGGGGGACCCCAACAAGAGCCTTGAGAGACATGAGGGAAAGAAATTGGGGAGTGACAATAAGGGATAGAGGTTTTTAATTTTTTAAAATAAGATTAATGAAAGTATTGATTATTAATGATGCGATAGATACTATGACGTGGCTTACATATATGAATTCAATTTAATCCTCACAGCAACAATATATACATTTATATATCAAATATATACATAGCCATAGATATAGATATGGAGAGAGAGAGAAGTGTTTTCTAAGCATCTTACACTTCATACATGAGAAAACTGATCTCATTAGGTGAGTAACTTAAGGACTTCTGGCTTCCTTTCACAGTGGGAGAGTTGGAATTCATACCTTGGCAGTCTGGTTTGAGCACATGCACCTTACCACAACCCTGTGCATAATTTACATGTGAAATATGTTTTTCAGCCATCTTGAACATATTTACAGAAAATATCTACAAGACATTTTGCTTTTCAAAACTTTTAAGATTTGTGTCCTTTCAGTTATATTGGTGCCCTGGAAGTGGCCTCAGTAAAGAATAGTTTCACTCCAATTATACAAACAATATCCGAAGGAACAAAACTAATGCCCTATTGTCGATGGCCTTCAAAGAAAATTAAAGATAAAATGGATTTTAGCCAAGCATAGTGGCATACATGTTCAAACCCAGAACTCAGAAGGCTGAAGCGGGAGGATCATCACCAGTTTGAGGCCTCGGGCTATCTAGTGAGACCATCTCTCAAAACAAAAACAAACAACAATAACAACAAAAACCAGAATTATAAAGTGCTGTGGCTAAAAGGTGAAAAGGTTAAAAAATGTTCCTGTTTCATTGTATAGTTTAGCAATTCATACAATTATGAACTTGAAAACATTTGCCAATGATCTCGTACTTTGATTGTAGTGATGGGAGTTAATCAGAGCTAAACCTTATACACTGCATAAGACTCAAGAAACCCAAGTTTAAAGCTTACTTTTACATTAGGTAAGAAATCACAAAAAGTAAAGGGTACCTTTTCCAGGTATGGGGTTTGGATAAGATGTCCCCCATAGCATCACAAGTCTCCAGCTGTTGGAGCCTCTGGAAGGTGCTTCTTAGCTTGAGAGGTACAGCACCTGGTGTGGGGAGGGGAGTCAGGCCTTGACATTTTATAGTCCAGTAGTCCAGCTTGCCAGTTCTAGGAGCTGCTGTAGACATATGATGTCCTTGGCTGCCTCCTCCTACTCTCCTTTCCCTGCAATGATGAAACATTCCCTCAAAACCAAAATCCAAGAACTGGAGAGATGGCTTAGCACTTAAGGCACTTGCCTGCAAAACTAAAAGACCCAGGTTCGATTCCCCAGGATGCATGTAAGCCTGCTGCACAAGATGGTGCATGTGTCTGAAGTTCATTTGAAGTGACCAGAGGCCCTGGTACACCCATATTCTCTCTCTTTATCTGCCTCTCTTCTCACAAATAAATAAATAAAAATATATCAAACCAAAAGCCTGAATAAACACTTTCTTTCCAATTCTGCTTCTTGGTTGGATGTTTTGTCCCAGCAATGAGCAACTGCTACACTAGGTTTATGTCCACCATTGTATAACCATCCAATTAAAACTGAATGGAACCTAAAGTTCAGAGTCTCTGACATGCATCCAAAGGCTTATGCCCCACAGATACTATGATTCAATAAAGTGGATCTCCCACTGATAACAGGATGATCTAAAGGATAGCGAGTATTTTTTTTATAAGGAATTCAAGTATTCTAGAATAATAACTGTATAATCACACTTCTCTAGTGAAGGACATTCAGATTTTGTACTGGAGCAAAACTATTTTATGCCACTTGACGAAAACTACAAGAAAGTGTTTGCACTGCCACCAAACTGGTATCCTATAAATGACTTGAAACACAACAGGTGACTAAGATGGAAGTCTCACATTGTCTCTTGAGCTTGTTTATGCACCTACTTAAAAACTGCCCTGCTACATTGGGTGAAATCACATTTTCTTTGTTTTGTTTCATGTCATTTCTTTATTATGGTGAAATAAAGTAATGCTTCCTCAAAAATGGCATCCACATGCAAAAATAAAAAAGGAATTTTAAATCCAAATGTTGTCTTGAAGTTTTTATTTTTAACTCTTCTTGTCAACACTTCGTATTAATGCTGACTATATTTAGTGGAACATCCCATCAACTGTCTTAGGATTCTTAGCTGTAGCTGTCTCTGCCAATGTTAACAACTAATGTCTAAGATGTGATTGTAAATGATGTCTCACATGTCAAAACTACTGGAGCTTTTGAAGTGTCAAACCTTTCTCTCTCAGTGTTTTCAGGAACACAGCACATGGCTATTAACCAACAATAGGTCTCTTAGCCTTGCTCCACCTAACTGAAGGTCTCCTTCCGTGGCTCCTGTTCACCACCATGCCACCCTCCAGAAATTCTAAATCCTTTAACTGATGGATTTACACAATGGCTGCAAATATACCACAAAGCAATTTAAAAGAAGTCATTTCCAAAAGATAATCATTTAATTAGCTAATCACTTAGGTGGTTTTAAAGTAAACACTATTTGTAGTTATGTTAAGTACCAAAAACTTAAGACCGAAGAATTTTAGTCTTTCTTCAGTTCTTTAAAGGAATCTTACAACACAGAAGAATAAATTTAATTTTTCTGACAAATCAAAAAGAACAAATCCTATAATTTTAATCAGTCCTTTGCCAGATTAAAAAAAAAATTACAGTCAGGGCTGGAAAGACGGCTTAGCGGTTAAGGCGCCTGCCTGCTAAGCCTAAAGAACCCGGTTCCAATCTCCAGGTCCCACGTTTAGCCAGATGCAAAGTGACACAAGGGTGCAATGCCACACTTGACCACAAGGGGGCGCACACATCTGGATTTTGTTCACAGCAGCTGAGAGACTGCTGGCGCATCCATTCTCTATCTGTCTCCTTCTCCCTCTCTGTCCTCTCTATGTCTCTCTCCAAAAATAAATAAAATAAAATTTACAGTCATAAGGAGGAAGTTCATGTAGATTTGATAAGCATTTTTCAAGGACCAAGGTGCTGTAACATGAAGTCATCACACACCTTCCACTGTAATTTGATTTTACTAGATGTTATTTCCCTGTGTGTCAACCACCCTCAAGATGTTTTTAAAGGAAATTTGTCTTTACAAAGGAGAGTTTTGACTGTCACAGAGCAGAAAGTCAACCTAATCAGGGCTTCTGAGTTGTGGCCTATTTGGAAAAGCTAGATCTGGAGTGTAACCCAGACCTTCCTAGATTGGACTGCATGTCTTTTCAGCATATCAAAACCAGGTTTGGAAGAACACCGTGGACACTCCCTCATGCATTTAATTCTTGAACAATTCGGTGGTGAGCCTCTGCTATTCCGTTCATTTCACATAGAGAGATCATGAGACTCACATGCCAGTGGGCAGTGGTTAAAGATTTCAGTCAAAGATCTGTGGTTGTATATTCATTCGATTTGTCTCCCTGCCTTCCAAACATTGGTGGACTGAATTTATAAAGAGGATAAAGAGGGTCATGCTCATGATTTTTAGTCATTTTATGAATAATAGTATGTGTGTGTGGTCAGAAAGAAAAAGGAAAAGAAAATTCATATGTGCACAATGAAGTGTGAATAGTTTAGGTAGAAAATAATGAATGTTAAAAATATATATATATAAAATAAGTAAATATACAAATTTGAAGGAGTAATGACATGACCACTTATTCATAAAAGTGAATATTTTCTGAATCAAAACCACTTCTCCACAAGTATTTAGATTATCCTTCGTTCATATTAACAGAAACTAATTGCTTTCTATTTCAATTTATATTTTATTCAAGGTAACCAGATTTTCTCCTAATATTAATTAGACTCAGAATTCATGCACACTATTAACTTTAAAAAACATTAGGGAAAAGACAAGAACAAAAGGAATAAAAAGTCTAACTTGTTAACTGGATCACCTAGATCCAAATCAACTGTGTAGTTTCTCTCCTATAAGTACAGTTACGATTCTTAAGTGAGACAGCACACTTACAACGTGCTTAAGATATCTGATAAGCATGGTTAAAATTATTGTAACGAAACGGCTATGGAATTAGGTATTTAAATGTCTTACATAATAACAATACTTCAACTTTCAATAGTTTTTACTAGACCTGCATTAAATTGCTAAATCAATTCCCTAGCAAAAACAGTACTTTATTCTCACATGATAAGGCTCAGTAAAAGTGACTAATACTTTAAGGCTACAAATGCCACTGGACTCTTAATCTTCAAATGACACCCTAAACCAGTCACGGAATTGCATGATTTCACCATTTGCATGTGTGCCCCAGCATACCATGGTCTCAGCATATCCTCATTACTACATCATAAAGGACAATACAACATCACTCACATACATATAGAACCATAACGGACATTTCCCTTTTAAATACGTCAGGAAGTACAGTTATTTTGCAAACACGAAGAGAGTTACAGGTCAGTTTTGCTGATGAAATTGCTGGTTTAGTGGGAGTTAGATTAAGGAAGATATGCTGCATAATCAGTGTCCAGGATTTCCAAACATAAAACAGCACTGCCCCACATGGGAGCCTCAAAGCAATAGCTAGCAATTAGCAATTCAGAACAAAGAGTCTTTGCTTTACGGCTTCTGGCAGTTGTTTGCCTGAAAAGCCCAACTCAGCTGATGATCAGGCATGTAAAGTTAACATGCAGCAGACTCCACTCCTGGAGCCTGTGGAATCTCTGTGAAGGTTTGAATTGTGCCCCATGTTCAGCCTGCTTTGTTTTCCATGCAAGTGAGAGCTTTATCAGGGTCTGGATGGAATCCCATGTACAGTTTAAGGATTACACATGCTCTATGTGATTAGCTCAGACCTGAGGAAGGATGGCATCAGCTCTTAGTTTCCAGGGACCAAAGAGTTACTTGACATGCCTAAGGGAATTTCAGAGGTTATGATGTGGAGATCCAGTGTCATATGTGAGGTCAAAGACTTTGAATCCATTAACAATACCTAAAATGGGATGTAGACAAGTGCTCAACAAAATCTAGTGACAGAGAAAAATAAAAGGAGAAAAAGCTTTGAAGTTAGTGATTTATGTGGAAAAGAAAAGAAATAAAGTTTCAAAGTAGACAGGGAAAGGAAGGCCAAAGGCTATGGGTACATAACTGGGTAGTATAAGAATGCAGAGTCAGGTCTAGAGAGATGGCTCAGTGGTTCAACATGAAAGCCTAGTGGGAGTGGGGGGGGGGACGGCATGAGGCCACCTGAGTTTGAATTTCTAGAACCCATGTAAATAGTTGAGTGTCTTCATACATGTCTGTAATCCCGGTCCTGTGAGAGTAGAAAGTGAAGAATCACTGTGGCTAGTGAGCTGAAGTTCCAGAATCAGCAAGAGACTCCTTTGCAGGGAAAAATAGGCAAGTGATGTGCTCTGGCCACCACAGACAAGACCATGTGACCTGGTGCTGAGAGGGAGCACATAGGGTGTGCTCAGCCTCAGAACAGAATGGAGAGTCAGCAAGAAATCATAATCCTTGACTATAATCCCACCACTTGAGAAGTACTGGCAGGAGGCTCTGGAGTTCAAGGTCTTCCTTGGCTACATCAAACAGTTCAAGGATAGCCTGGGCTACATGAGACTCTATTTCCAAAGCAGAGTAGTAGGAAACTAATATTGCACTCACTTTAGCACATGTTCATGTAGACTTGATTTCCCTTCTTCCCACATTCTAGTCATCTGAATTGGCTAAATTTAGGCAGCAATTACAAATTTTTTTTTTTTTTTTTTGGTTTTGTGAGGTAGGGTCTCACTCTGGTCCAGGCTGTCCTGGAATTAACTATGTAGTCTCAGGGTGGCCTCGAACTCTCGGAGATCTTCCTACCTCTGCCTCCCGAGTGCTGGGATTAAAGGCATGCGCCACCACGCCCGGCAAATTATTTTTCTTTAAGTGAATCTCAACTCATTTTGTTAAGATGTGGCCCATTTTATACCATGCCACCTGCTAGGACAGAGTATAACAGAGTATAAGGCTCTCTTAGAGCATGGCAAAGGCCCACATGTGCTGAAGTCACTTGGGGATATGGCTAAAAGGAAGACTGTTGCCTTCAGCCCAGGAGGAGGAGAGGACCGGCTTCTGCATTGCTCACACAGTCCTAAATGAGGCTGAGAACCACACTTTGAATGTCAATATGCCACATATGTTTTCTGTTGTACAGTTAAAGACTTATCCAGGAATTTTTTTAACTTTATCACTTTATTATGGATATCATCCCTATACTCTATCAGGGGTAAGTCTAATGATATAAATAGAGACATTGTGCTGAGGGTGAAATGTAATGGAATGTCCTAAATTCCTGCAAATTCAATGCCGAGAAGGAAGATTATATAAGAAACAAGGTTACTTCCATGATGGAGTATTCTAGAACTCTCAAAAATGGTCTCAAAAACTTCTAGAAATCTAGAGAAGACCACAGAAAACAATGTTTCTGAACGTGGCAGCAGGTGAGGAGAAGCTCTTGTTAGGGGACCCTAGAACATAGCATGTGTCCCACCTGCCCAGAGGCTGTGTGGAGTTCCCAGCTCAACGTGTGCAGCCATCAAGATGGAAGATGTGTCTGTCTGTGATCATCCATCATCAGATGATAGGAAAGTGGATTTTTAAAAAATTTATTTTAGGCAGGCATGGTTACTCGCGCCTTTAACCCAGCACTTGGGAGACAGAGGTAAGAGGATCACCATGACTTCTAGGACACCCTGAGAATACAGAGTGAATTCCAGGTCAGCCTGGGATAGAGCAAAACCCTACCTCAAAAAAAAATTATTTTCCTAGGTGATCTCTTTTTCTTATTTATTTTCCTAGAGGTCCATGTTTATTCTAATTTGCACAGGCACCATAAAGCAGCTGCCTAAACAAGTTCCTTCCTACCAGAACACATTCCACTTATTTAAATGACAATTATGAGCATCACTTCTTGCCAAGTGACTTTCAAGTTCCTTCTCGTCTCCCAACTTTCTTTCCCATTACAAGAAGGCCAGAAGATAGATGGATTAGCAGGGTAAGGAGAAAATAAAGAAGTATCAGTTCTACGCTCAGACACTCAGGACGTTTCCTCAGCATCCTTTTTACCCTCCAAAGATGCCAGTGTTCTAAGCTCCCTAATCTATGCACATGGGAGACAGATGGGCAGTAAGGTTGATGAATTAATGTTTCTGGTTAAATGACCTTAAAAACAAAAAATCTTGGAATATTCACATGGATCCAATAGAATTACAAGGCTCCGTATAAGTAGAAGTAGGTAGACACTGGTGAGATTGCTCAGTGGTTAAAAGCAATTGCTTATAAAGCCTGCTGGTGCCGGTTCAATTCCCCAACACTGATGTAAAGACCAGACATATTGCAGCAGGAAGAGACCCAGTCTCAAAGAAAATGGAGCACAGACAACTCTGATCTCCACATGCACACTGGAACACTGACACCTGTACACATATACAAATTTTTAAATTTTTTAAATTCAAACTAAGTGGAAGGGTACGGAAAGATAGGGATCTGACAAGAAAAGGATCCCACAAGGCTAGGGATAAGTCCAAGGCCAAGAACTTCAGTCGGCCTCTCTGTTTTTTTTTTTTTTTTTTTTTTTTCCTACAGCCTCCAGAGTACCAAAGCCTTGTCATCCTTGGCAGACATGGAGCCCACCCTCACCAGCCTTCCAATGTGCACTGAAGACCAGCAGCTCTCATGGATCCTCAGACCTTCCGCCCCAGATTGTGTCTGCTGACAGCATGCAGCCTCGCACATTGATCAGTTGCTGGTTCTTCGGCTCTCCAGCCTCAGACAGCTATACAGACCTCCCAGTCTGTATCTTATAAACAAATCTCATAAATCCCTTTATAATAGGCATTCATTCTACCAGTGTTGTTCCTCTAGAGAACCCTGACTAACACAGACCCCATGGCAATTAAGGAGTAGAGCACACTCTAGGTTGTATCTTCCACATGAACACATTGAGACATGGGGCTTAACACACTCTTTTCAAGTGTCTTATCACAACCAGCACCATATCACAATGACCCTCAGTGCCAATGAAGTAAACCCCTATAAAGAGTGAAGCGTTCTATACTGTTGCCTGAAATTTCACATACAAGCTGGCTTACATCTCTGAGATGACTTACGCACTGCCATCCTTATTTCCCAGGTGACAACATGGAGCTGAGGATGTTTTGTGCCAAATGTTACACAGGTAGAAAGCTGCAAAGCTCTTATTGAATGCAGCTCATCAGGTCGGAGTGCATCTGCTCCGAGCCCCTACTTATATCCACCCCTGACTTTAGTCTTGGGATGGATGTGTGACTTCGTTGTAAGAAAGCACTTCCTCCCACAGATCCATGAAACGCTAACACACCACCCTGGATCACACTGCACGCATTACCCCTGGAGATGTTCAAAAAGTGGGTGGAGAATTTGCAGGGGAGCTTTACGAACGACAAATACTGAAGATAATCAAAATCAACAGCAAGGTCCTTCCAGACTGGAGACTGTAAGAGTGGAAGAATCTGCTCAGATGGGAACATGAGCAAAGGACGTGGATAATTTGAAGGAGTAGATCTGTTGTTATAAAGGATTCATAGAGAAGAGCGGTCTCCAGACTAGAGCCAGACCGTGTTGGGAATGCCTGGAACATCCGCAAAATACTTTGCTCTTTTATGGTTTTACTGATGGGGAGTCCTGTACTGTGTCTCGTCAGGAAAGTGAAACGTTTGGGGGTTTGGCTTGGGGCGCGTGCGCGCTCATGTGTGTGTGTTTCAATACTAAATATTTGAAGAAAATTCATTAGATGAGAGTCTTTATGTAGAGTAATGACCCCACAGGCCTCTCTTGTCCCGTCTCTTCGTCTTCCCACTAGATGGCACCACAACCCCAAATCAGGATCCTACCAGCCTCACCTTTCAAAGTCAGTAGAATGTGATGCGAATAGTTAATTGTTTTTGTTTTCTGGTTTTTAGTTAGGGTTTTTTTTTTTTTTTTTTTTTTTTTTGTTTTGTTTTTTTTTTGATTGCCAGTTATCTTCATCCACACTGGGTGGGGAACTTTGCATTTTTTAACAACTTTCAACTTAATTGGCCGCCAGGTTCTGAAGCGGTGGTTCGGGACCACAGCAGTTTAGAAAACTCTTGGAGACCAAACTCATGCGCAGTGTGCGCTCTGCAGACCAGCTGGAGGTTGACATAGTGGAATTTACTCGACCCGTGATGACTTCAATAACAGGCGGGGAGGAACTCTTCTCATTCACAAGACAGAGGGTTTTCAGGTGGCTGGTTAAATTACCTCCTTGACACTTAACTCTGAGTGAAACCTGGAGGCAACTGATGACCTAATTCTTCAGGAAAGAACGTGAGCAGCCAGCACTTTGGCCCCTCCTTCAGTTCTGAACGCCTGGTACTTGTTTCGTTTATTACCACTGTGAAGGACGCTTTCCCTTCTACATTTCTTATTTCCAACGTTTTGCTATTTTTTTCCTTAAGATTACAGTTCTTTCCTTTCAGAAAGCAAATTGAGAGGCTCTCAATTGGTGGAAATTTAGTGTTCTCACAGATCTACCGACAGAATAGTCATTCCTGGTCACTTGTAAATATGTGTACAGTGACCAAAAATAAATAAAATCCCATCAATCAAGATTCCTATGTTGAACATCTTAAGACTAAGTTCACAGGAGTCAAAGGTTCACAAGGCAAATACCATTCACTCAACCTACAGGTAAGTGGCCACATGCCATTTTCCCCTAAATCCTTCAAACTGAAATTTGAGGAGGAAACACAGAGTCAGTGGACATTTCACAAAAGGTGCATTGTTTAAAGATAAATAGGCTTTTGTCTAAATACCATAGGTCCAATTTCCTCAATAATAAAGAAAAAAGATATATGTACTCTCCTTGATTTTATTTACTTGGAATTTTTATGGTTTCCTTTGTCCAAACCTACAACTTCTACAATCCTCAGCAGAAAACTGAGGTTACTATAGATGATAGACACATGGATTCAGATAAATAATTAATGGCCTGAAGTAATTAGCTGGAAGATGATTAATCATTAATTTGAGTCACAGAAAGCGGTGGAGCCTATCCAATGACAGATTGAACGAATGACGAGTGTATATATTTTGTCAAGATGGAAATTAATATATGATGAGAATCAGCACTTAGAAAAATTAAAATATGGGACAAGTCTGTTGGGTCTGTATTGTTTACTAAAGATAAACGAGGTTCTTCCCTCCTTTATTTTGCCTAAGAGGAAAGTTACATAAATCCCATCTAAATACATAACCAGAAAGCAAACTTCTTAAGGAGGGATAGTAGTTGGCTTGTTTTGTCTTTCTTTGGGGAAATCTTGGAGATAAAGAATGTAAAACAAAAACACTTCATTATTAAAGTATCTTGTGGACAATTAAGATTCTTTCAGAAGATTTAAGGGAGGGAAAAAAGGTCCTTTAACATAATGCTAAGTTTTGCAATTTACAGCTGTGTTCTCCAATGTGGTGTTTTCCAATACAATTTTATTACAGGCTCTAAATTATACTTTCACA
This sequence comes from Orientallactaga sibirica, assembly GCA_036365145.1. Taxonomy (NCBI): domain Eukaryota; kingdom Metazoa; phylum Chordata; class Mammalia; order Rodentia; family Dipodidae; genus Orientallactaga; species Orientallactaga sibirica. The sequence continues at coordinate 29,996,687 of JAEOAD010000024.1, forward strand.
GGAAAGGTCTGTCTTTAAACTTTTAGGTCAGAATTGTTCAGATCTTTTCACACTGAATCAATCAGGTTTAAAGCTGGCAAAATCCTTGGCAGCCTTGTAAATCTTTCAAAAGATGTTATCCAATTACCCTTCATGGGCCACAGGATTCTACAGCGTGACTATTTCCTTCTCTATGAGGAATTAAGTGCTCATGAGAGGTTAGAAAGCAATGGAGTTGAAAAGTAAGGCTCTGCATTTTTTTCCTCTGGTTCACATGATGTAGATAAATCTACAGCAACTCACAAGTCCTGAGACAGCCACAGCCATTCTGACCAAAACAGTCGCCCTGGTATCACCAGTCTTCCTTGTTTTAAATAAGCAGAGGAAGAAAATTAACATAACACCAAGATTGCTTCCTGTTAAACAACTGTATTTGGTATTTCTATTAAAAACTCAACATAAAGATGTGTTCCAATTGGAATGCATAAAAGATCTCTATTGCTTTATTATTTGTTCCAAAGAAAAACAATTTTTTAGGTACAGTCAATAAATATACATGACGTTGTAAAAGAAAATAACAAAGAAGATAAATGTATTTCTTTCGTCTGGGTTTTGATCTTCTCAAAAAAAAAGTTCTTATTTTCCATCTAAAAAACACATACATATTAATCTCTGTTCTTTTTCCTCTAGGATGCTAGTATAGAATACTAATAGAGGCTAAGGAGACGTTCAATTTATATAAAAGTCTATTTTGAGCTACTTGCTTTCAAACGGAAAAGTCATCAGGGACAGAATGATTTTGAAATAATTTTTCAAAGCAAAGTGTGACTGTGTACAGATTCCTTCAAAGGTCAGAAAGCCCTGCTGTCCTTTGTGATGTAAATCGGGCAGAGGAGGTTATGGGATCCCAGTTACACCTTTGACCTCAGAGCCTCTTGAGTCAGTCACTCAACATGACCTGTGACCTTTGCCAAATCATGACCCTATCTGTTTCACTTGATTTTTACCACCAACAACAAAAGGGCCTTTCCCCTCTGGACCACATAAGCAGAAGTCATATAAATGTTTGGAAATTGTCGGCCAACAGTCCGGCGGAGAAAGGATACGTATTAAACAATAACAAAAAGTCAAGCAAGGAGGAAAACGCTCTAACATTTGAAGTTTCTTCCTGCAGCGTGTATTGATTTCAGGGACTACAGTGTGAACACTTGGCCCCACATGTTCCCTCTTTTAAAAATCTTTGCTGCCTTGGATTGAAGATGCATTGTAGCAAGACGAGGAAGGTTGGAGCGTTTATAAATTATAGCTCAGGACTTTTACACTCCAGTCATTAAAAACTCCAGGCATCATTCCACAGCACTACGCTCATTAACACCTCCTTTTAACCGCTATCTTGATTTGCTTCCATCGCAAAGGAAATGTGGTTCCCCTTATCAGGAGGGTGAGTGAAGGGGGAATTTGTAAACACTGGGAGGAAAACAGAGGGCTGGAGCCATCTTGAGAGTGAGGAGGAAGCCTGTCAATGCACAGCTGTAAACAAATAAGCACAGGAGGCTCTGGAGAGAAGCCAGTGGTTTGACACACATTTCTAAGCCCCAAACCAGCCTTAAGGACAATACCAACTCTAAAGAGTCTGCTTTTGTTTAATTTAACTTATATTTGACAATTTCCTATTTGTATACAATGCATTTTGATCCCACTTCCCCCAGCTACCCACTCTCTTTCCCTCCCACTAAAACCCTTCATTTTTCCATTGGATCTCCATCCTGTTTTCATACATTGTTTTCTTGCTTTTCCTTTCTTTCTTTCTTTTTACCCACTGATTTAAACTAGGGTCACTTGCTTGATTATGGATGGGAGGTTATTTACTGGACATTGCGCAATCCTCCACCGGCTACTCCCTTCCTAAAGAACATGACTGCCCTTCTCCCATAATTTATCGGTTTCCACTATTTAGTCTGGGAGATATGGGGGTCTCATGGACCCCATCATCTTGTATGAGATATTGACAGGCTCAGTCATGTGCAGGACACACATCCGCTATGAGCCCATGAATGTAGAGGACTGGTCCTATCCAGAAGAGCACATTCACTGCCTAGCCACACTTCCCATCTGCATGCTCTTGTGAGAGGGTCCCTGAGCCTTGGCAGGGGTGGTTTAGATGTCATGTGTAGGGCTGAATATTGGATTCCCCCTGGGCCTATGTCCCTAGCCAAAGTTTGTTTGTCACATTAACTGTAGCAGGCATGATGTCTCTCCTGTGGAGCGGACCTCAAACCCAACCAGAGAGCACTTACTCCCACAGCTCTCCTAGCACTGTAGCACCAGTAGACGCGTCTTGCCTTGTAGGTTGTGAAGAACACAAGGTCCACAGCTAGGTAGGATTATTGATGCTTCTCCCCTCCCTCACTGCCAGCAGCTTGAAAAGTACATTCTGGCATGAAGGAAGCTAGCCAGTAGGCAGGAAGCTTCCAGCTCAATTTCAGGTTAATTTCTTTCTTTACTCTCAGTAATAGAAGTGCCTGACATCTTAAGCAATAGGTACTTACTGATGCAATAGCCAATATTGTTTTAGGAACTTCTGTGGCCTTGCTTACAATAACCTCATTGGGAGGTATCTTATCTCTGGCAATGGGATTTTTTGATTGGCACTTTATCCACCTATGTAGAGAATCTTTGGTTGATGCTTTAAAAAATTATATTTTAGATTGACTCACAAAGTAGGAGGTTTCCATATCACTTATTCATATGTCCCTCGACCCCATACCCATCCCTGATTAAAGTTTCTCTACCACTATTAACACCCTCTGCATTCATGTCCCATGGCTTCTACTATCTCTCTACATAATCTCCCAACCCCCACCCCATGTGGCCCTTTTCTAGCCTACTGGCCTCTACAGACATTCATGCTCATTTTATACTCAATCATCAAGATATTCAAAAGAGGATTCACATATGAGAGAAAAGATGTTGCATTTGTGTTGTTGAGTTTTGATTACCTCATTCTGTATGATCCTTTCGACTTCCATTTATTTTACTGCCAACTTCACAATTTCATTCTCTTTATAGCTGAATAAAACTATATTTTGGGGCTGGAAAGATGGCTTAGTGGTTAAGGCATTGGCCTGTAAAGCCAAAGGATCCCTGTTTGACTATCCAGGATCCACATAAGCCAGATGCACAAGGAGGCACATGCATCTGGAGTTTGTTTGCAGTGGCTGAAGGCCCTGGTGAGCCTATTCTCTCTCTCTCCCCCTCTTTCTCTCTCTCAAATAAATAAATAAAATATATTTTAAAAAACTATATTTTGTGTATGCACTCCATCTGAATTACCTATTCATCAGTTGATAGGCATGTAGGTGCTTCCATATCCTAAGTACAGTGAGTAGAACAGCAAAAACAAACATGACTGAATAATATCTGAGGTAGAATGTACAGTCCTTAGGTCAGGTGCCCAGGAGTGGTATATAGCTAAGTCATATGGCTAATCTATTTTAAGATTTTTGAGAAAACTTTATACTGATTTCAATAATGGCTTCACCAGCTCACGTTCCCACCAACGGTGAATAAGGGTGTCTCTTTCATCACACCTTCACCAACATTTGTTATCTTTTTTTATGTTAACCATTTTAACCAAAGTGAAGTAAAATCTTAGAGTTGTCCTAATTTGCATTTCCCTGATGAACAGGGTTTAAAATTTTTTTTTTTTTTTATTTTTATTTATTTATTTGAGAGTGACAGAGAGAGAGAGAATGGGCGCACCAGGGCCTCCAGCCACTGCAAACGAACTCCAGATGCATGCACCACTTTGCGCATCTGGCTTACGTGGGTACTGGGGAATTGAGCCTCGAACCAGGGTCTTTAGGCTTCAAAGACAAGTGCTTAATCACTAAGCCATCTCTCCAGCCCCCGCGATGAACAGTTTTTAAGACATTTGTTAGAAATTTGTCTTTCTTATTTTGAAAACTCACTTCAGTTTCATAACTAATTTTTTTTTTTGTTTCCTTGAGGCTAGTCCAACAGACTGCCCCCCCCCTTTTATATGAGAGGGAGTGAGAGCATGCGCTCGTGAGAGAGCAAGAATTGGCATGCCAGGGCCTGAGCCACTGTAGTCAAATGGCAGACATGTGCGCCACCTTGTGCACATGTATGACCTTGTGTGCTTGTGTCACCTTATGTGCCTGGCTTTCACAGGACCTGGGGAGTCAAACATGGGTCCACAGGTTTCACAGTCAAGCGCCTTAACCACTAGACCATTTCTCCAGCCACCATAGCTAGATTTTTATTTTGTTGTTCATTTTTTAGGAGTTGAGTTTTATGAGTTCTTTGTATATTGTAGATATTAATCTCTTATCAGATGTATAACTGGCAAAGATTTTCTCCCATTCTGTAGGTTACCTCTTTATTCAATTGAACATTTCTTGTAAATGCAAAAAGCTTTTTAATTTCATGTAGTCCTATTTGTTGATCTTATTTCCTGAGTGACTGGAGTCTATTCAGAAAATCCCTACCTATGCACTATATCTTATAGTGTGCCCCATACACTTTCCTTTTGTAATTTCATGGATTGGGTTTTACATTTTCTTTTATCCATTTGGTGTTTGAGCAGGGTGAGAAATAAGGATCCATATTCATTCTGCTACATGTTTTCCTAGCAACATTTTGTTGAAGATACTGTCTGGAAAGAATCTTCTTAATGTACTTTATTTATTTATGAGGAAGAGAGCAAGAGAGAGTGAGAATTGGTGCAACAGGGCCTTAGCCAGTACAAACAAACTCCAAACATGTGTGCCACCTTGAACACATGTGCCACCTTGTACACATTTGTCTCCTTGTGCATCAGACTTATTTTATGTGGGTTCTGGGAATTTGAACCTGGTTCCTTAGGTTTTGAAGGCAAGCACCTTAACTGCTAAGCCATCTCTCCAACCCTTTAATGCACAATTTTGATGGGTATAAATGATTTGAATTTCTAGGAGTTTTCTTTTTTAAAACTTAAAGTCTGTTTGACTGTTTATGCTTTAGGCAAGTAATAGGAGAACTAAACAAAAAAGTAGGACTACTTGAAGTCCCTACTGGGACTAACAAAAGTATCTGACTGGACTTGGTGACTCGTGCTTTTAATCCTAGCCCTCCGGAGGCTCAAGCAGGAGGCCTGTGAGCTTAAGGACTATGAGCTACAGAGTGATACCATAGCAAAAACTAAAATTAAGTAAGTATGATTAATAAAAATATAAAATAAATATAGCTGTCTAGAAAGTTTGAAAGCAATGAATACATACTTTTCACCCACAGGAGAATGAATAGACTACTTTGAATTGTAATGCTCCAGGGTTTTTCTACTTAAGGAATACTGTTGGGTTTACTTATTGCCCAGACAAGCAAGATAGAAGTATTTTAAATTTATTCCAATTTTATTTTTAGATATTTCTGGTGACTTTTTTGCATTCATTCACAACTTACATATTTTTTTTTCTTCCTTCTGGACAGATTGCTTTTTCAGAGGCTCTGAAAATACAGTGAAAATTGGCACATAGATTTAGTTCTATTTGTTTTGCTTTGTTTGACACTGGGTCTCCTGAAACCAAGGCTGGCCTTGAACTCTGTGGTATATTGCCAATGATGACTTAAACTCACTATGTAGTAGAAAATAGTATATAGCAAGCTCAAGGCCAGCCTGAGCTACATGACATCCTATCCCAAAACAAAATAAAATGAAAATTATCTTTCCTGAGGTCTGGAACACTAATAGACTAAGTATATCAACAATAAGAATAGTAGAGAGTGTCTAGGCTTCATAGCTATGTTGTATGCATGGACTTTTTCTGATTTTCCTATTATAATACCAAACACTTCCTATAGTGGTTGAAATTCCCTTAAGATCAGTTTAGACCAAGTTATATGGCTTCAAATTCAAACTCCCAAAATTTAGTTTTCCACTTTTTAAGACATCTTGTAGAGCTAGGTTTCAACAATACTGAACTAGGTGGAGATGAGAAGAGATTTGTTACATTCTTGCTAGAGGAAACATTTTTAGGTTTGAAAGTTGAATTGATACACACTGACTCCTCAGTTTCACAAAAAAATCTGTAACATGTCCTTGGAATAAACAAGATAACAAACATAATCTAAATTCTGATTTTTCTTTTGTTAAGCCTTTTAAATAATATTCTTGACTTTCTCCTCCCTTCTGAAAGATAAGGATTCTGAAGTTATGATTTTAAAGAATACATGCTATAAAAATCATAAACAAATTTTAACCAAGGTCTTACAAAGCCGATATTGACAATAATATGTCTTACTACACTTTTGTTTTCATCATATTCTGTCTACTATGGGCATCATCCAATGTGTGATGTTTATGAAGTACAAACGCACAGTCTCATTGCCTTCTTCTCTTACCACCTACCCTCACCCTCCATGACAAACCCTGAGAATGAGTGACTGTGAAGTTCTCAGCCTTAACTGATGTGTCTCTATTATGCCCTCCATGGCTCAGGGAACAATGAGGAAGAGGGGGAAGAAAAAAATGTAAGAGCCAGAGGATGGGGAGGAGTGCTGTGTCATGCTGTCTTCTGGATTCTGGATGTGAAGTGGTTGCTTCCTTCATGACATCACAGAGGCTGTTGTTTCCTGCACGATACTGAGTCCATTGACTGACATCATGGATGATGGAGGAGAACAGAAAAAGAAAGAAAACAAAATGGTATCAAAATAAAACCCATAGTAGTTGGAACAAAAGAAGAGGTTCAGTGGAAGGAGGATGAGAGAAGGAGGACAAAAGAAGGTAATGGGAGAGGATCATGACCAAAAAGCATTATATACATGTATAAGAATAATAATCCGTGTCCATGTCAATAAAAATGTTTTTAAATAACTCTGATATCCATTTCGCGTGGAGCATGTTCTCAACTAGTTCTTTGGGTGGTGGAGGCAATGTCTTTTTATCCTTTTAGGAGGCTTAGCCTCTTCTCTTAACACCAAAATGTCAGTCACACCAAACATCACTGTCAGGTGATGACAACCAATATTGTTTGGAGACATTGCCAAATGTCCCAGGAGGGAAAACTTGGCTCCTGATGAAGAGTCACTAAGGAAGAGACTCAACCCTTAAGACGGAGTTCTTGTGTTTTCCCAGCAATTAACATTTGCTTTAGACTACTCAAGAGAGAAAATCAACAGGAAGTGCATGTACAGATGGGAAGAAATTTATTATAAAGCAGTGGCTTATGCAATTGTAGAAGTTGCAGAATTCAAATGTGCACTTTGGGCTGGAGACTTGGGAGAGAGGATGGAGCAGACAAGGCCTGCTGAAGGAAGCATCTTCCTGGGTGATCCCTTGCTTTACCTCCAGGTGAAAGCCATGCATACCTTTCAGGTCCTTCAATGGCTGTTTTCTCCCTGCCTAATCTTTGCTGAAGGCATTCCTTAATGGTTATTACTGTCCTTTACTGCACTGGGCTGTGAGGAAACCCATTTTTCCTTTTGATTGAGCTTCATTTTTTTTTTTTTACCTTTACTAATTTTTTTTATTTTTTATTTTATCTTTTTTTTCTTTTTCTTTTTTTTTTTTTTTTTTTTTTTTTTTTTTTGTTTTGTTTTTTTTCAAGGTAGGGTCTCACTCTAGCTCAGGCTGACCTGGAATTCACTATGTAGTCTCAGGGTGGCCTTGCACTCACAGCAATCATCCTACCTCTGCCTCCCGAGTGCTGGGATTAAAGGTGTGTGCCACCACGCCTGGCAACCTTTACTTTTATTATTTTATTATTTATTTGTGTATGTCCAGGTGTGTATGTGTGTTCATAGATACAACAACTTCAGGCCCACCCACTCCCCGGCACCCATGTGGAGATTAGAGGTCAATTTTGGTTCCATCTCCCTTGAGGCACAGTTTCTCTCCATCTCTCTCCACTACTGTGCTTGTTGCTGGGCTCACCCAGAGCGTCTGGAAATTGTCCTGTCTCCACCTCCCAGCTTGCTGTCAGCATGCTTGGATTCCAGAACCCTCCATGGCTTCTTAGTTTTTTTTTTTTGTTTTTTTTTTTTTTTTGTTTTGTTTGTTTTTTTGTTTGTTTTTTTTTTTGGAGAGGGAGACAGAGAGAGAGGGAGAGGAAGACAGATAGAGATGTAGAGATGGGCACGCCAGCAGCCTCTCAGCAGCTGCGAATGAACTCCAGATGTGTGCACCCCTTGTGGGCAAGTGAGCCATTGCGCCCTTGCATCACTTTGCATCTGGCTAAATGTGGGACCTGGAGATTGGAACTGGCATTCTTGGGCTTAGGAGGCAGGCGCCTTAACTGTTAAGCCATCTCTCCAGCCCCCTACTGCTTTTTTATGGGTGGTCTGAGGATCAATTTCAGGTACTCAAGCACTTTTTCCACTGATCTATCTCTGCACCCCCCCTCTATTGTACCTTTCATGATTAAGATGCTTCCCAAACTTCCCTGGTCTGAGTAGATCCACTCTCTCTACTATTTGCTTTCATCATGCTTGTGTATCTCAAGGCATTTTTCACTAAAAAAGTTTTGAGGCTCTTCAATTGCCTTTCTCTGTATCCCTAGTACTTGGCAGAAATGAAGTGGTTCATCAAATATTTATCAACTGATTGAATTAATGAGGTAACATGTACCCAAACCATGCTCTTTCATTTATTTTTTTTTTTTCAGGTGATGACTGGCTTACTGAATGAGGTATTGAAAGTCTAATCACAAATTCCACGCCATGACTATTATACAGTCAATATAGAAATGAAGCCTGTTTCTTTGACAAACTCATGTTCAACAGCTGATAAACTCTTGGAAATATGGCTGATTGTTTCTCATCCCAGCTTCTTGAACACTATAAAATTGACTTGGTAAATGAACATACTATATCTTGGGATCTAATGACTTGAGGAAAGGTAAGTGTGTCAATTATTGAGTTATTCCTCTGAACTCCAAATTTACCCTTCATCTCCCTACTTCGCAAGGGTAGAGTTGAAACCTAGAAGGATTTCTCCTTTGTCAGCAGACACCATTTTAAGCTTTGTTAGTTGTGTCAAAGGAGAGACAGAACCAGAGAAAGTGACATATTTTGTTGCTCCTGGGGTGTGCCTACTATGGGAGATGTGATGTCACATGCCCTCCAGCAAGTGTTGCTGGAAATCCAATAGAAAACTTCATGTGTGTCAGGACCTTCCCAGCTGTCTCTCTCTTCTCCTGTCTAAAACAGTCACCAAAGGTCTGGGTTTGGCAGGAGGCAACAGAGCCCCTTCCTGTGTGCAAGCAGACCCAGCTTCAACCTTTCTTGTGAAAACTAAATGTGACGTTAAAGAGGACACCCGCTCTGAGTGTGTCCCTTCATAGTGGTGTCTTTCAGTGTCCTTCGTCTCCTCATTTTGGCTATTTCTGTAGTAGCAGGTAATTCCTTGTATTAAATATTCCCCATGAAACCACTGATCTGTGTCCCTCCCAGACTCGATCTGGTACTGTGGATCAATGAGTACAAAGTTTGAATTCACTTACCCAAACACACCTACACAGTCTTATGTCAAGACTATTCTGCCTCTGTAAGCTGAAAAATGTTAGCAATCAGAGCTTTTTTTTTTTTTTTTTTTTTTTTTTTTTTTTTTTTTTTTTTTCGCAATCAGAGCTTTTAAAAGACCTACTGTAATGATCAGAAGCCAAGAAACTGAATCTTACTGCTGGATGGAGCCCAAGAGATCACTCCGTGCCTCCTCTTCCAGTGCAAACATCTCTGTCTCAGAGAGGTTAAGCAGCTCCACTACTGAGCAGGGAGTGGCTATGAGTTCCTAGGGACATGCTCCAAGGCAGCTCCTCCATGAAATGTTTAAACTCCCCCCCCCACTCCGCACCTATGGGGACCCTCTCCAGACACCATACTAGATGACTCATCAGCTTTTTAAATTTTTTTTTAATTATTTTATTTAGTTTTGGAGAGAGAGGGAGAGGGAGAAAGAGATGGACGGGTCAGCAGTCTCTCAGCTGCTGTGAACGAAATCCAGATGCGTGCGCCCCCTTGTGGTCAAGTTTGGCATTGTGCCCTTGCATCACTGCATCTGGCTAAACGTGGGACCTGGAAATTGGAACTGCTAGAGATTGGAACCGCTGGAGACTGGAATCGGGTTCTTAGGCTTAGCAGGCAGGTGCCTTAACCGCTAAGCCATCTCTCCAGCCCACCAGCTTTTTTATGAGGGTGTGTGGGAGTAATTTTCTCAAGTCTCACTGGTGAAATAGACTGTCCTGCCCTGAGCTCGTGGACACTGGGAGACGTGGAGCTGCTGGTTTCACATTTAGAATGGTGGCCTGGAAACCCAGGGCTCTGGCAAGTGTACAACACCTTGTGAAAATCACACCATGTGCTTTACTGCACTTCCATTGAGTGAATCTGTTCTGTTCTACCTGCATCTCCCTTTTCCCTTGATTGTCTCAAATATTTTTGTTCTAAAATCTTATTATGTTATCGCATCATATTATTATACCTTAGATACTTAAAGCATACATATAATAAATAAGGTATAAATAAACTGGCAATAAACAAAGTTTATTGGGAAGTTCAGTGTTCTTTTATTAGGCTGTGCATTCAGTGACAAAACATTTAAGGTCCTGGGAGTAAACCCCAGTGGTACAGTGCAAGAGCTCTGAATTCACTCTTCAGCATGCATGCACTCGTGCATACACACAAACTAAACAATTACACTTGAAAATGAGAGTTCCTCCAAATTCAAAGTACAATGTCTTCAGGTATTTCAGTGTTTTCCTGGAAACTTGCATACCTAATTAATTTGAATAATAAGTTTTTTTTCTTTCTTTCTTTCTTTTTTGTTGTTGTTTGTTTTGGTTTTGGTTTTGGTTTTCCAAGGTAGGGTTTCGCTCTAGCCCAGGCTGACCTGGAATTCACTGTGTACTCTCAGGGTGGCCTTGAACTCACCACAGTCCTCCTACCTCCATCTCCTGAATGCTGGGATTAAATGTATGCACCACCACACCTGGCAAGTTTACAGTTTTATTAGCAAATAATAAATATTGCTAGCATGGGTTTTATCAGCTTTTTAGTAATTGTTTAATACAAAGGCATCCAATGAGATCTAATGATAAGCTGACCATAGAAAGATCAAATTTCTATTTCTTCTTATTTCTTTGTTAAATTATGTCAAATTCCAGGCTTTGGGCTGAAGAGATGGCTTAGCAGATAAGTCACTTGCCTGCAAAGGACCCAGGTTTGACTCTCCAGATCCCATGCAAGCCAAACACACAAGGTAATGTAGCTGTGCGAGGTTGCACATGTGCAAAAGGTGGCGCACATATCTGGAGTTAGATTGTCGTGGATGGAGGCCCTGGCACTGCAATTCTCATTCTCTCTCTCTCTCTCTTTCACAAAAAAAAAAAAATATATAAAATAAGTAACAATTCAGTTTTTTTTAAGATAGTCATTTCACAATAGTCTACAGAGTCTATAAAATTCTGTGGTATTTTCACTACCACAATATTTTGTTGTTGTTGTTGCTGAATACACAGGCTTGTCTTTGTATCCATCTTGGAAGATAAGAGCAGTCTACTGCACACCTGAACTGTACCTTGATTTCCTTCCTCTTCCCACGTGTCTACAGCCACACTTTCCACAGTTATCATTTATCATGGGCACGGACCCCTACCATGCAGAAGCAAAATAAACCTTTCCTTAAAAAACCTCCAAGACACTGCCAAAAATGGGAGGTGTTGTAAGCAAAGAAGCCCACACCAAAAATACAGTGACTCCAGCTGTGGAAATGGAGAAAGTGTGATATTTTGGCTTTCTCCCTCATGGGGCCTCCAAGGAAAGGAAGACTCTACATCTTTATACTTACTATGGTTGCTTTTCTCGGGTTTCAAAGATACAATACCAACTAATGATTTTGTTTTGTTTTGTATTCCTTCACTTTAGAGAAACTATGGCACTCAGCACCACCATGTTTTCTTTGAGTAATGCCAGTGTTCATGCAAGTATACCTGCTGACTTCGGTTTGGGTCCTGGATAGCCTCAGCTCAAATGAACTTAGGCAAAAAGACCTACAAACCAATTTAATGGTGGGAAATATGGAGAGATGAGCCACAGCGATGAATAAGGAAGAAACCAAAATGGACTCTGAACAAGCCAATGCCTCTTGGAACTAAAACTTTATAAGACACCACCTTTAATTGGGCTTTTATTTAACTCTGAATGGTTCGTAGACAAGCAGGACAGGGTGCTTTTTTATCCACTACATTTTTGACTTGTGGCAGAAAAATGTCAGATCAATTTTCCATCTGATTCCATTGGGTGATTGAGTTATTTCACTTCATTCTCCCAGACACAGCCTCATGCCTTTTTCTCTCACCTAGGCCTTTGATTTTCAATAAAAAAGCCATTAGGGATGATGAGTTCAACTGAGGCAATGAGGAACGAAGCCTAATCATTGGGTATACTTACGTTCCTGGCACAGTGCTAAGAGAAATCAGAATAGAGGGGTGATGAAACACACTTACATACCATATCCTACTGGTTGGTTTTGATTAAATCATGCTACTAGATTTTTCAATAGATACTAGTCTTCAATATTGGTCATTTTTAAAGTTTCAAACAGCAAAATATGCTTTTGGAGAGGGTTGGAGGGAGAGAGAGCTTAGCAGTTAAGACACTTGCCTGCAAATCCAAAGGACCCAGGTTCTATTCCTCAGGACCCAAATAAGCCAAATACATAAAGTGGTACATGTACCTGGAGTCTATTTGCAGTGGCTGAAGGTCCTGGCATTCCCATTCTCTCTCTATCTGCCTCTTTCTCTCTCTCCCTCTCAAACAGAGAAATTTTGAATTAAAATATGTATATATGCTTTTGGTTTATAGTGCCATCAGTCATGTCAAAATTTCTGGTGAACACTTGGAAGACATTCTAACAAACCCTGTCTTTCCCTGAAGTTGGCAAATCTTTATTAAAGGAAGATACAGACAGACATTGTCAAGTGTATATTTCTTGGCCTTGCGATGGAAGGCCAGGGAGATCAAGGGGCAGGGTTGCAGTAAAGACAGGGCCATCCAAATAATATATGCAGATCAGATTCCTGGGTACCCAAGGGCATCTACATTGTAATCTGCTGCTGTGTCCTGTGCGAGATAAGATCAGATCCTGTCTCATCACTAAAGACCCTACTTCACTACATTGGCAGAAGCGGAGATGTTAAACCTGGAGTACGCAGTAGCCCTGCTTCCCGGCAATGCCCACGCAGTTCTTCAAAGGCTGTTTGTGGGATAATGTGAGAGGAAAGGAAGGAAAGGAAGCGGAGCGGGGCTTGCATACTACTTAGTAATATACATATGACAATTCCTGGTGCTGTATTTGGCAGAATTACAATGGGAATAAGGTGGCATGTAAAACAACAGTTTTATTTAGTGGGGTAAAGGTAGAGATGTGGGTTACTGCAGTTAAAAATAAATGATTCTGTTGCCATGGTTTCCTTCTTTATACATCCTTTACAGCATGAATTGCTGTTGTTGTATTTAATTATAGGTTCATGCAGATTTTTGACAAATAAAAATTCCTGTACATCTGAGAAATGTGTGTTTTTAAAAGCTGTGGGAAAGGGGTTTTGGCAGCCTGGTTTAAATATTTCTGAGGGAAATAATCTGCAGGGCTCTGGCCTTTCAACAACTACCAAAGGAGAGCAAATAAGGAAAATGGGAACGTAGTGAACATGTAAGACTATATTTAACCTTCTGGTTAAAACAGAAGTTCATATTATCACATCACTTAAGAGCCCATTGAACACTGAGGGCTGACTCTCAGAACCATAGAAAGAGGTGTCTCTCTTACACAATGGCTGTTGCAACAATATACCCGTACTAAACATGAATTTAGATAAATACGCATTTACTAATACCAAACACTTTAACTGTGTTCTCAATCCTGTCTTATTACCTTGAATAAAACTGAATTATCTTGAACAGAAGATTAGAATTACTGGATATTTATATCAGCTCTAAAATTTCTCTTTCACTTTTTGAAAACTTAATAAGGGATATTTCACATTTGGAGACCGTACATGAGTAGTTCACTTTACCCAAAGAATTATTTTTTCCCTATGTATTTATTATAGGATTGCTTAAATAGTAATCTCCCTACCCCAATGAAGGTAGGACTTGATTTTTCAAACCAGAGAAAAGATTCACAGTGCCTGTGCAGAAATGTGTCAGAACACAATGGACGATTGGCATGATGGGAAATGCCTCTTTCCAAAGTGTGTCCATAATCACATTCAAAATTCTTTTTCTTACTGTGTATTTTCTTTACCAAAGTATTTTGAAGTTAATCTGAAGAACGTAAGAAAATTAAAAATTTATAAGTTACACTACCATAATTTGAGACAGAAAGCGATATACTTTGTAACTGAAATGAACAAATCATATTTGTGTATATAAACTAGTTGCTAACTCTGTTACTGTGATTATTTATGTCCATAATCAATTATCTGCTCATTGCTCAGTCTTTTAGTGACACTAATTTCGTTTATTATTAGCAATCATTACTCTTATTATATCACTATTATTATTGTTTCAGAGGATCTGAATTCTGGTCCTCATGCTTATGCCTTTCATCGACTGAGCCATATCCCCAGCCCTTCAATAGTCACCTTTCTACTTTTCTATTTCCACATCTATATGCATGCATATATAATTTTAAGTGGTGGTTACACAGATGAGGGTAAACATGTGACATTTGTCTTTTTTGAAAATCTCTCTTTCATCCCCAATACCCCAAAAAAGAACACTCAGGTTTGGGAGATGGCTCAGCAGTTAAAGGCACTTGCTTACAAAGTCTGCTGACCTAGGTTCAATGCCCTGGAATCCACGTGAAGCCAGATGCACAAAGTGACACATGCATCTGAAGTTCATTCACAGTAGCAAGAGGTCCTGGCACACCCATACTTATTCTCTCTCTCTCTTTCTCTCTCAACTTACAAATAAATAAATGAAAGATTTTTTTTTAAAAACTCACAAAAAAACAAGTGTAATTTGAGTGGGGCAGGAAAGAGAATTTGATTCACATGTTTCAAATGATAACCTAGACAATGCCCAAGTTGATCAGCTAATAAGGTATATCTGCTCTATAATATTTCTATAATAATGAGACAAAACATTGTGAAAATTCAAGTATTTCAATCTATTTTTGAATCGATCAGGGATGCTCTTTCAAGTAAATTTATTTATAAGTGTTTGCTTTTTTTCTAGAGGAATGTCTACAGGTTGGGAAGCCAGTTTTGATGGCTGACTTGGAAGAGCAAGTGAAGCTGTGCATAGTGGTGTATACCTTTAATCCCAGCACTTGGAAGGTAGAGGCAGGGAGACCAGGAGCTCAAGGTCAGGCTCAAATAAAGAAAAAGTCTGAGATCACCTCAGTCTTCATAGACTCTTTGCTCTTTGCACTTTGTAAGCAAGTGCCTTTAACTGCTGAGCCATCTCCCAAACCTGAGTGTTCTTTTTTGGGGTATTGGGGATGAAAGAGAGATTTTCAAAAGAAGAAGGAGGATGGGAAGGAAGGAGAAAGGATGTGAGAGGAGGAGAGAGAAAGAGGGAGAGGAGGAGGAGCCAATCAGCTCTCTTTGATTACAGCTTGCTTCTTCCTTGAAGAGACCCAGAACTGCTGCACAATGCCAGATTTGTCACCAGATTGTGTGGCTTGTGAGGCAACATGAGCAACCACAAACCAGTCTGCTAACCAAGAAAAATTGAAAAACCTTGACCAAATTCTCTGTTGAATCTGCTTGGAAGTGTTGAAGCAGTAATTTGATGACCCAGTCTTGCAGAAGCCAGATCCCAAATAGGAAGAAATCTGAGCTGAACCTCTTTTCATGCCTGTTTTCCTATTCTGTATCTCCCCTTCACAAACAACAGAGAAATGTAGGTTGAGCCATTTAGGAAGATGAGGAGTTGACAAGCCAAAGCTGAGCACCTTCTGCAACTTCACAGAGTGAAGGGGCAAACTTTGGAGTCCATGATGTGAGGGACCATGGCCTTGGAGAGAAGTGGAACATAGAGAAAAGAGTGGAGAAATCTGAAACCAACCTGTGCAGAAAAAGATGGAAGATGATACAGAGAGAGAGAGGGAGAGAAAGAGAGGATAGAGAGATAGATGATAGAGAGATAAAGAGATGATAGATAGATAGATAGATAGATAGATAGATAGATAGATAGATAGATAGATGGATAGATAGATGACTGATAGCTGTGGCCATAGAGTTACAAGTCATCCTGGGATACAACAGCCCCACGCTGGCCTCAACCTCACCCATATCCTACTATCTCAACTGGGATGAAAGGCATGCATCACCAAACCTGGCTCCATTGTTTTTATTTTATTTTACATATTTATTATGTAAAATCAATATAACTTACAGAAGTCAAGAGCTAGTGAATGTAGCCAAATCTGTGAGCTCTAGGATTAATAAGAGATGTAGACATAGAAAGAAAGGAGAACACTGGAGAGTGACTGAGGAAGATACCCAATGTTGGGCTCTGGCTTCTGTGTGCATATGCATACACATGATGAGCCATGAGCACCTGCACACCATAAAAACATGCATATGCACATGCAAGCACAGCCATACACAGATACATAAGCAACAGTGATTAATGCGTGATTAAAACATTATAGGAAAGAGGGAGCTGGGAAGAGAGCTCAGTAAAGTGCTTGCCTTGTAAACATGAGGACCTGATTCATCCCCAGAACCCATCTATAATTCCAAGTGTGGTGGTGTACTCCTAGAATCTCAGTGCTTGTCGGCAGAGACAGGAGGATCCCCAGGACTCAGGAGCCAGTCCATACAGTCTAAACGGGTGAATTCCAGGCCAATGACAGGCCATGTCTTCAAAGAAGCTAATGGTGTTACTGAGGATGACACCAGAAGCTATCCTGGTCCACGCACATGCACACACACCTACACACACATGCACCTGCACACACATAAATGTGTATGCCTACATATGCATATGGGAAAGAGAGTTTAACCATACATATCACGTGATATCTTTACATGTATCTACATATTTATATAATATATATTATGTATTTAATCTAGGAGCAGTGCCTAGAATTTTATGAAATTAAAAGGATACCTTTACAAATACAGAGCCATGTTTATACACAGAGGGCACAGGGTTAAACATGTTCTACAGCATTTAAAACGTTAGTCCTAGGGGGCTGGAGAGATGGTTTAGTGGTTAAGACACTTGCCTGCAAAGCCTAAGAACCCATGTTCAACTCTCCAGACCCCAAGCAAGCCAGATTCACAAAGGTGAGGCAAGCACATGCCCACTAGGTAGTGCAAGTGTCTGGAGTTCTATTGCAGTGGCTAAGGCCCTGCCACAGCAATTCTTTCTCTCCCTCTCTCTCTCTCTTCTTGCTCTCTCTAATGTATATACTATATATAATATATCATATATATAATATACCATATATATAATATATATATATATATATATATATATATATATATATATATATATATATATATATATAATAAATTTCCACCATTTCAAAGTTCAGTGTATCTTCCCCAGAAGGAAAGAGATAGTTAAAGGGATGTTTACACCACTATAGATGAGATTAAAAGGGAACCAACATACAAAAGTAAACATGCACCTATCACACAGTGCAGCAATTATACTCTTGGGCATTTATCCCAGAAACATGAAAATGTATGGCCACAAGGAACCCTAAGCATAAATATTCAAAGAATCTACATTCTTAGAAAGCAAAGCCAAACAGGAGCCAGGAGCCAGGGCAAAAGGAAAGTCTGCCCATTGTGACCATATGTGAATATTCTCTTCTAGTATTTCTCAGAGCAAGAATTTTCTCTTATAAGCTGTATTTATTTTTCAGTTATCTATGTAGATTTCTGCACAGTTGTTTCTATAACAGTTATTTGTTGTCAAGAAATGTCTAGAATTTTTTTGTTGTTCAAGGACAAAAACTATGTATGCTGGATATGTTTCATTCCTTAAGTTTTAATTAGAAGTATTTACTTTCACATTCACAATGAACAAAGTATTATGGTTAAGTCGAGTAAGTTCTCCCAGGAGATATAATTAGCCATGGAAGGAAGAGGTTTCTCTGACCTCAAAGTTATTTGCAATCCTGTGCAGGAGATAGCAATCTTAACCAGAAAACACCAGTGGAGGGAAGATACTACAAGAAAGGGAGCTGGCCATCCTTAATCAGATAACAAGCCAACTTAAAATACTGACCTCATCACACATGGAGCTTGAAAATTTCATCACATTTGTGCAAGTGCTTGGGGGTAAGGGGACAAAATGAGAGAGGTGATATTTCCAAATTTTGTCTCAGGATTGTTCTTAGTGCAGTCCTAAAATGGCTTTACATTTCTGAGGCAAATGACAATTTTTGGCTTTCCATCATTTCTCTATAAAAATCTAAGGTGGTTTTCCTCTAGTCACTCTTTTTTCCTCTTTCTCTCTCAAGTTTCTGCTATTCTGGACAACATCAATCTTTCAGCCTTAACTCCTGATCAAATCTCCTATTTACTTTCTGCTATAACACAACACTTAAAGAGAAACAAACTTACAATATAGCTAGTGTTTATAACTGGGTAGAAAAGACTCTGTATTATACCTATTGATTTTTTTAAAACACAGATTCCATGGCATCAATGTAACAGAAAGGCATACTTTTACATTTAAATTACATTTTTTTAAATTTGGAAATAAAAACCCAACTGGTATCATTCTGTTTAAAATAAACATCCTATAACCAACTTTGCAAAATTTTAATCTGTGAAAATAAAAATAGAACTGCAATTCCTATAATATATTGCAGAGTTTTGGTATTTAAAATGGTGTTGGCTTGCATTTGATTATTACTAGCAGGTATAAAAAATGATAACTTGTTTCTAAAAGCTAATATTAAGTAGCAGCTCAGGTCATATTTAAATAGCAATAACCCCAGTAATAGTGTCTGGGCTCACTTTGTGACTTGCTGATTTGCCAGTTATTTTTAAATAAACAGAGAAATCTGACTCAGAATCAGCACAATTCCCTCAATTCGGCAAAAACTGGTTTAAATAATTTCTGAAAATGAAGGTGTCCAACACCTTCACATTGTATATGACTTCCAAATACAATTATTTACAAATCTAATCTAAAAAAATCCAATCTAAGTAGTGTATATTGTAAGTCTATTAGTCTTTAATGAAAAGGACACTTTGTTATCATCTTATCTCCAAGGACTAACTGCACTCCCTTGCGTGTAAACACATCCTTATCTTGAAAGTATCTGCATACCTTCCATCTCACTGTGCCCTAACTCAGTAGCCACAGAAATCCATCTTGCAGATGGAGGACTGAGACAAAGACAAGGAATCTATCCAAAGTGACATCTGGGAGGCGGGCTGTGTGTGAACCTAAGACCCTAACCTCTCACCCAGCTCACTAGTGGAGGCCACATTGCCAGAGACGCCAATATGCAAGCGACAGTTAAAAGCTCTTATCTCCCCAGTAATCCCAACAGCTGGTGGTCACTGCTTGTTGAAATGGCTGGTGCAGGCCACTTAATAGAAATAGAAATCCAGGAGGAATTGCAAAAAGGGTTTCGATTTTTTAAATTATCATTTTATTTTACTATATATATATATATATATATATATAGAGAGAGAGAGAGAGAGAGAGAGATTATTTATTTGGAGGAGGAAATGAAGAAGATTCTTCCTAAGTAACATTCTGAATTTTTCACGCCTGGAAAGTTTCTTTCACAAATTTCCCATTTTTTTTTCCTGAAGGAAGTAAATCATTCTTCCCATCCTGCCTATCACCAGGGAATTAACGCAAACCAGCTTGCTGCAGATATTGGAGGAAATAAGACACAAGATGCTGAAAGGAAGAAGGGACAAAGAAAGAGCCAGATGGCCTTTGAGGACCTGGGGGTACATAAAGCAGAGGACCGTTTCAAGGAAACGGAATTGCAAAGACTTTCCACAGACATGGAAACAAAGTACTCAGGGAAACTGCCAGATGAAATCATCGTGGCAGAAGCCTAGAAGCTCCCTAAACCCAAACAAGGAACACAGAAGAGGTTCGAGAAACCCGACACCTGTTTCTTATGAAGCTCAGACGTGAGGAAGCATGAGGGACAGTTATTTCTGCCACCAGGCAACTCTCTCTGCAGACACTTGGACTCCGTGTTTCATTCATTCTTCAGCAAATGCCCATTTTACTCAGCTGTTCCCTGTTCAATTTAAATGTCTAAGAAGGGACCTCACTCTTCAAGTCTTTGCAAAACTGCAGATTCCAGAAGACTACAGCCAGGATGTTTCAAGAAAGGAGAGGACTGCTGGAGAGATGTCTTAGCAGTTAAGATGCTTTCCTGCAAAACTAAAAGTCCCAGGTTTGATTCCCCAGGACCCAGATGCACAAGATGACACACAAGACTGGGGTTTGTTTATAGCAGCTGAAGACCCTGGTGCTCCGATTTTCTCTCTCTCTCTCTTTGTATCTCTCCCTCTTTCTCTCTCTTAAAATAATAAATAAACATTCTGTCCAGTGTTTTTTAGGAAGGGAACACTTTGCAGTAGATTTAATTTCAAGCTTCAGGCTCCTTTATCTCTTCAGTCTCAGATGAAGAAGAAAAACCTGTTCCCCCTAGCTGCATTCCTTTTCAAAGTTGCTCTGGTCTCAAGCACATGGTGCCCTTTGAACTTAAAAGCTAAAGGACTTTGTTCCCCACTGTAAATCGTCCCCACAGCCGTGTTGCTTTTCCATTTAGAGAGCAAGCTGGAGAGAATTGGCAGTTATACTGGACAATTAACACTTTGAAATACTATACTGGCACATATGTAATAGGTTAGCCCAGGGCCTGGACACAGAGAGGCTCTGCAGACAGGAATGCCCTGCTTCCCTCTAAGCCTTGGTGTAGGAAGGTCTCCTTGCACCTCTTCCTCTGGATAGAGGGAAGGAGAATGGGAATGCTGATGTTTGGGCTGCTGAAAGGAAGTGCATACGGAAAAGAGGGATGAATAAGGTTGGATCATTATTTTTAGATGTGTAATCAGGTCATTAAGCAAAAAGCCTGAAGGAATCAAAGGGAAAATTTCACAATATAAAATGGGAATATTAATATTAACTCCCCAAATCAGGCACTTTACCTTTACCTATAAACAGTTCATATACCAAAAACTCAGCCTACAGTTTTGCAGACACTAATGGAAGACCTATTAGAGGGCTCTCTCTATGAATAATTAGTGATGGTTTTGAGTTTATCTGAAGCACTTGATTTAGTATGATGCAAAATGTTATCACCAAGAAGAAATAAGCACGGCAGGGCTGGTATTTATATAATCTGTGAAAATAAGCACTAACCCACTCCTCGTCCCTGAATAAAAGTGGACATATGGTGAATATTAAAAAGTGAATGTAGTCTATCACAGTTCCCTCAATTTTTGTTTGGTTTTGGAAACTCTTACTTAAAGAGCATTTCTCTCATCAAGTGTTTCATTAAGTTACAAATTCTCCAAATTTCTTTCTATCCAGTGTCTTTGTATAAGGAATTTGGGGGAAAGAATACTCAAAATTGTCTGAACCATATATATTTGGTCATTTTGTTAGATCTTTAAATCCCGAAAAGTATTCAGATTAACCTGGGAGGAACATGGTAACTTAGCCGTCCAAGAAGAAAGAGGGGCTCTTTCTAGCTGTTCCCGTAATTGTTTCCTGACCAGCAAAGAGAGTAACCTCTAGTCTGCCCTGAGCTAATAGGTCAAGACAAATTCAAGCCAGTTTTTTTTTTTTTTTTTTTAACCGAGCACACAGACTCCAGATTGTCAAACAGGAAAAGGAAAGGCAAGGCGCTTTCTTGAGCATTGCAAATTTGATGAAAAGAGTACTAAATGAGGTGGGTGTTGATTTTAGATAGAAGAACTTGAACTTCCCTAAGTCTCCTTGTTCACACGTAGCAAACTGAATAATAGATAACATGACATCTACCTTTATGTGAGTTTTGTAAGTATCATCAGACATTTATCACTCATCAGATGGCATTCACTTAAAAAAACACATTTTAGGATTTCACCCTCCAAAAAGATGTTTATTATTATTTGGTATTCCTAAAATTTCTTGTGTTTCTGGAAAGAATAAGAAGGATTACATGTAAGATATGACAAAGCCCCCTTTATTTTCCTGACCCTTCAGCCCATCCTACCCACAAAGACTGCTTGATTTCATTTGGGGAAGGGAAAAAGATGTTTCTAAATTTAGTGTCCGTGAATTTAACATATGGCATCATACCTTCCAGGTCAAGAGGTCCCAGAGTTTCTGGAAAACAAGAATGCAAACTGTGCTGGAAGGTACAATGAGACAGGGCAGATCATTTGACTATTTGAAGAAAATTGGAGACTTGAAGATTTGTTTATTCAAGTTAAATTTCTAAAAGAAAACTATTTTCCTAATACTAAAAGTCTTTTTGATTTAGACTTCTGAGATATTTTCCTCATAGCATCTAAGACACATTAAATTGTTTGGCATCTGGTCCATGAGCCAAATGGACTCTGCTCTGAGGACGTTAAGTCAGCTTTAGACCTGGCAAATTATCTTTTAAGACTAAAAAATAAACAGAAGCATGAGGATGGTTAAAATAGGGGTTTTCTTTTTAAAAACCAAAGGGTAAAACTCAATTTGAAAAAGAAGCAAAAGAGAAAGGAGTAAAAAAATAATAATAATAATGATGAAATCTAGTAAGACTTTCCAATCAGGAACAACATTTAATGATTGATGTAATTTAAACCTGGTGTTTAAAATGACTACAGTTACTTTCACAGGAGCATGGGTGATTTGTATTAGAAAAAGAGAGCAAGGTATATTTCTGTGGATATTCCATCCCCAATAATAAATGCTGTTTCATCATGGATTAAGTAACCTACATGGATTCAGAAGATGTGCATTATGCTTTTCTGGATGTCAAGGAATGTCAACCATTATTGCTGTTCTTATACATGTGTGGGTTCCCCCCTCCAGATGTATCAAGATCATGAAAGAAGAGGTGGATTGAGGACAGGAGGGGAGACAGGAATCAACAAGAACAAATTGTATTTGAATGAATTATACCTAAATCTCTTTATAGCAACTAAAAAAAAAAAAAAGGAGGAGGAGGAAAGGAAGTTAAAGCTTCAGAAAAAAAGGTTTGGGAGAGGGAGACCAGGAAAATAGCAGCCTTAGAAATAGAGCTGGAGTGGTATAAAGCCCAATGAAAGCATATATTTCAGTCTATTCAAGAAAATGACAGCACCCAGTGGCACTATAAACGGTATGAACAGCCTGGTGTGGTGGCACATACCTTTAATCCGAGCACTCAGGAGGCAGAGATAAGATGATTGCTTTGAGTTCAAGGCCAGCCTGAGACTACATAGTGAATTCCAGGTCAGCCTGGGCTAGAGGACACCTTACCTAAAAAAACCAAAAATCAATCAAACAAACAAACAAAACAAAACAAAAAAAAAAAAAAAAAAAACCCAGGGTGAACACTGTATCTAATGTGTTGTCTAAATCAGCAGGTATTTGGGTAACTTCGGCAAGGAAGCAAGAGAAACGGAAAACAGCCACCTCATTAGAAATGTTGTTGAAAGGATTTTAGTTTAAATTAAGTTGCATGAACTATTGAACTAAATTAGGGCTGTTTGTGTCTTTTGAGCACATGAACCGGACTTATTTGGTGATCACCACCTGCCCCTCTAATGATTTTCATATTTTCCAAGAAGTATTTTTTAACCAGTACTAGGTAGCAAATAGCACAGAAATTCAGACTTTTTTTTTTTAAATCTGAGGACTACAGGAAAGGAGAGGAGAGGAGAAGAGAGGAGAGGAGAGGAGAGGAGAGGAGAGGAGAGGAGAGGAGAGGAGAGGAGAGGAGAGGAGAGGAGAGGAGAGGAGAGGAGAAACCAAAGACCTGGGATAGATCCTGCAATGTGTCTTTATCCAACACAGGATGTGATTAAAG
This sequence comes from Orientallactaga sibirica, assembly GCA_036365145.1. Classification (NCBI taxonomy): domain Eukaryota; kingdom Metazoa; phylum Chordata; class Mammalia; order Rodentia; family Dipodidae; genus Orientallactaga; species Orientallactaga sibirica. The sequence goes on from JAEOAD010000024.1 coordinate 30,020,673, forward strand.
CATCAGATGTTGTGTGGAAAACTATCAATTCACCAGGGCCATTTCCATTGGCTTCAAGACAATTTAGAAAAAACAGTATGAAAATGTTTACCCTTGAAGAGGTAAAAGAAGAATATAACACTTTCTCACATGCACATAAGTAGACTATCAGAGCTTTCTCTAGTCTTTGCATGAGAGATATTTGGAAAAAATACTTAAAGATAAACCACTTTTATTGGGATTTTTATTAAATGACTAATTGGCCAAATTTCATATATATATATAGAGAGAGAGAGAGAGCAAGTATGTTGACATAGCCATGCTCAAATTGTGTTTTGCTCCTAGAAAACAGCTGATGGTTATGGTGGCACAATTGCCTCCCCAGAGAAACAGAAAATCCCATTTAAACAAAGGATCAGTAGTGGGCCATCAGAGAGATGGTGCAGCACATTTGTTAAGTCTGGTAATGGTGCATTGCTAAAAATTTGCTGATCTGCAGCTCAGATCAGTAATCCACTTGAGCATAAGACGTGAGGGTCAAGAATTAGAGTCAACTGCCACCATTGACAGAGGTAGCAGATTTGAATAATGAATAATGGTGTATTCATACAATGATCAATTCCCTGTTTACTAAGCAGAGATCTGTAAGAGGGGTGGAGCAATCAATGACATGGTGATCTTGTATTTTGAACTTTACACACTTGTGGGAGAAAAGGGACATCTTCAAAAGTCTGTTAGATGTGACAGAATTTGGAAAGGCTAAAGCACCTGGCAGAAATGCTAAATAACTAATTTGTGAATATTTTGATATGTGGATAAATAAGTAAGCCATACATAAGTCAACTATCAAGGAAGTTATGGAATTCAGTGAAAAAGCAAATTATTTCTGTTAATTTTGGTGAGATGGAAAGAAGAGAAAAGGTAGAGAGCTTTAATATACAATGCAAGTGAAGTTGGTATTTGTGAGGTTTAACAAAAGACATTAATGGGCCAGAGATATGGCTTAGTGGTTAAGGCACTTGTCTGCAAAGTCCCAGGACCCAGGTTTTACTCCCCAGGGCTCACATAAGCCAAATGCACACGGTGGCACGCATGTGTCTGGAGTTTGTTTGCAGTGGCTGAAAACCCTAACATGCTTCTCTCTCTCTCTCCCTGTGCATACACACACACACACACACACACACATGTGTGTGTGTGTGTGTGTGTGTGTGTGTTAAGCTCAGTGATAAGCCAGTGATAAGGTTGGGAATGGGAAAATCAGATGTCTTCATAGGTAGAAAGAGATAGGAATTTATTTCAGTTGAATTTATTTTGTTTGTCTATATGACAGATGGTACAGAACGTTGACAGTACTTTCAACCACATACCATATGCAAAATTCCCACAGTAAAAACTGTATGACCAAATATGAGAGCTACAATTATAGAAGACTTGGAAGAAAACACCAGAGTAAAGTTTTGTAACATTGGATTTGGAGGTGGATACCTAGAAGTGTCAACAAAGGTGTGAACCACGCAATTCAAAATAAACTAATCGGACTTCAACAAAACCATTTTTGTGCAGCAAAAGTCATTACCAAGCCTGTTTAAAGAGTGGAATTTGGAAGGAAGTGTTTATGAACAATATATCTGTCAGTGGTTTGTATTCACAGCATACAAAGAAGTCTTTTGGTGTTTTGAGGCAGGGTCTCACTCTAGCCCAGGCTAACCAAGAACTCACTCTATAGCCCAGGCTGACCTATCACAGTGGTCAGGACAATCCTCCCACCTCAGCCTCCTCAGTGTTTGGATGAAAGGTGTTAGCTACCATGCCTGGCTTCACAACATACAAAGGACTCTTGAAGACCCAAAATGAAAAGGACAACCAACCAATTTTTTTTTTTTTTAAATGAAAGGCTAAGGATACAGCTCAGTTGGCTCAGTGCTTAATTTGCATGTGTGAAACCACATGTATGATTCCAATACTTTAGAAAAAAATAAACAAGGAGAAGCAAAGGATTCAAGTAAATGTCTCTGTAGGACACATGTAGAGATGGTCAAAGGACATGAGCAATTAGGGAAATGCAAGTCATACCTACACTTAGACACCACTTCATTCACTAAGATTGCTAAAATAATAACAATTAAAAAACTTCACAAGTATGGGCACAGATATGAAGACTTGGCACCCGTGTACACCACTGGGGAAAATGTACAATAGTTCCATTGCCTTAGAAAATCACTTGGCTCGGCATCAAGAAGTTGAAGATGGAATTGCCGTAGGTCTCAACAATTTCACTCCTGCTTATACTTGTAAAAGGTATGACAACAGGGATTTAAATACATATTCACTCACATTCACAGAAGCACCATTAAAAATAGCCAAAATGGCCTGGAGAGTTGACACAGTGGTTAAGGCACTTGCCTGCAAAGCCTAATGACTTAGGTTTGATTCCCCCAGTACCCATGAGAAGCCAGATGCACAGTGTCACATGCATCTGGAATTCATTTGTAGCAGCTAGAAGCCCTGGTACACCATTTCTCATTCTCTCTCTCACTCTGTACTTGGAACTAACTAAATAAAATAAAATAAAATAGCCAAAATATGAGAATCACATACATGTCCACAAACATATCAATGAGTAAAGAAAATGTAACAAGGGCTGGGGATTGGCTTAGTAGTTAAGGCACTTACCTCCAAAGCCTAAGAACCCAGGTTGTATTTCCCAGGACCCACATAAGCCAGATGAACAAGGCAGTGCATGCGTCTGAAGTTTGTTTGCATAAGCTGGAGCCCTGGCATGCCCATTCTCTCTCTCTCTCTCTCTCTCTCTCTCTCTCTCTCTCTCTTTCTTCCTGTCTCTCTGTGTGTGTGTGTGTGTGTGTGTGTGTGTGTGTATTTAAATGGAGGTCTGGAGAGATGGCTTAGCAGTTAAGCACTTGCCTGTGAAGACTAAGGACCAAGGTAAACCAGGTGCACAAAGTTGTGCATGCAGCTGCAGTTTGTTTGCAGGGGCCAGAGGCCCTGGCATGCCCATTCTCTCTCTATCTGCCTTTTCTCTCTGTCAAATAAAAAATAAATAAATAAATAAATAAATAAATAAATATTTTTTAAAAAATAAAAAAAGAAAAGGTAGCAATAAGAAATGTAGAATACTATTTGGCCATTGAAAGCAAAGAGGTGCTGGTACCTACTACAACATAGATGAAATTTAACACTTAAGTGAGGTGAAAGAAATACACAACAGTCACATATTTATATGAAAAACTCAGACTAGGTAAATTCCAAAAGACACTAAGCAGACTGGTGCTGGGATTAAAGGCGTGAGCCACCATGCCTGGCCTTCATTTTACTTTTAAATGAGGAAGGGGAAAGAGAAATGATACATTGAACACCTTTCATGAATCAATCACCCTGTGCCTAAAGGTGTTTTGTTACAATTACCAAGTCTTCCCTTAGCATGATAGTCTTCAGTAGGAAAAGTAGTGTCATTTTGAAAATAGCTAAATGCTTTCTTTTGTTTGTTATTTGTTTTTGTTTTTCAAGGTAAGGTCTCACTCTAGCTCAGGCTGACCTGGAATTCACTATGTAGTCTCAGGGTTGCCTTAAACTCACTGAGATCCTCCTACCTCTACATCCCAAATCCTGGGACTAAAGGCGTGCGCCACCATGCCCTGCCCTAGTGCTTTCTTTTACAAAGAATAATCCTGGGACTTGAGAAATGGTTTAGTGGTTAAGGCGCTTGCCTACTAAGCCAAAGAACCCAGGTTCGATTCCCCAGTACCCACGTAAAGCCAGGTGAACAAGGTGGTACATTAATCTGGAGGTTTTGGGGGGTTGCTAGAGGCCCTGGCATGCCCACTCTATCTATCTATCTATCTATCTATCTATCTATCTATCTATCTATCTATCCATCCATCCATATATCCATATACCTATCTATTGTCTGCCTCTACCAAATAAATAAATATGAACAATCCTGAATCACATATTGAAGAAATTCTAAGAGTTTCTAACGGAGACTTTTATCTATGTCAGGCATCTGATAACATTTTCACCAAATAGTTCCTCCCTTTCTTTCTTACCAGTACTCACCAATGTGCTCTGCTTACTGTCTTTTTGAATTTAACTACTATGTGCTTTTCATATAAATATGTGACTTTTATGTTGGATTTCTTTCACCTCATATAAGTGTTAAGTTTCATTTATGTTGTAGCAGGTGTCAGCACCTCTTTCCTTCAATGGCCAAATAGTATTCTACATTTGTTATTGCTACCTTTTCTTTTTTTTTTTTTTAAAAATATTTTATTTTATTTATTTATTTATTTATTTATTTATTTATTGAACAGAGAGAGAGAGAGAGAGAGAGGTAGGGAGGGAATGAGTGAGCCAGCACCCATTGCCATTTTATTGGGGTCTGTGGAATTCTCCATTTCATGGTGGGCTATGATCCATTATTTGCATTCCTGTGTGTGGTAGTTTGAATATATGTCCCCCAATATATCCAGTGTTTTACTAGTTATAGTTTGCATCTGCAATCACCTTGCTAGAGGCAATGTCACTGGGGGCCGGTCTTAAGATGTTAATGGTGGGTTTGAGATTCCATTGTAAAGATATGCAAATGTGCCTAGCAGGAGTTCCTAAAGTGTGCTATGTGACCTTTTGGCTGTAGTTTTTGCTCTGTGTGCTGTGGTGGCTGGTTGGCTTTCTCTCTCTTTGTTTGGCCCTGTGGAAGCAGGCTGCTTTTCCTGCCTTTATGGAACTTCCCCTGGATCTGTAAGCTTCAACAAATAATATCCCTTCCTCCATAACTGTGCCTGGTCTGAAAGTTCATCTCAGTGAACCTGAAGCTGTCTGCTACACTGTGTTAAGTGTCCTGAATTTATTTATGAATGTCGAATATTCAAATATAATTACATAAACTGGCTGTGGTGGATCACTCCTCTAATCTTAGAACTTTGAGTAGGAGAATTGCCACCAGAGTCAACATTGACTAGTAAATGAATTCCATGTTTTCCTAAACCACAATAGATTTTGTTTCAATAGTAATCATGATAAACAAATAAAGATGGGCTGGAAAGATAGTTTAGTGGTTAAGGCACTTGCCTGCAAAGTGTAAGGACCCAAGTTAGATTCTCCAGTACCCACATAAAGGCAGATGAACAAGGTGGCACATGTATCTAGAGTTCATTTGCAGTGGCTAGAGGCCCTGATGTGCCCATTCTGTTTTTCTCTATCTGCTTCTTCCCCATCCCACACATCAACAAATAAATAAGATATTTAAAAATAAAGGCTGAAGAGGTGGCTTAGTGGTTAAGACACTTGCCTGCAAAGCCTAAGGATCCATGGTGATGCAAGCGTGCAAGGTTGTATATGCACACAAGATGACTCATGTGTCTGGAGTTCAATTACAGTGGCTGGAGGGCCTGGAATGCCAATTCTCTCTCTCTCTCTCTCTCATTCTCTCACATAAATAAAGGCCAGTCTCTTGGGCTTGTTTCAAAAAAAAAATGAAAATTAAAATTAAGCTAGGCATAGTAGTACATACCTTTAATCCCAGCACTCAGGAGGCAGAGGTAGGATCACTGTGAGTTTGAGGCCAGCCTGAGACTACATAGTAAATTCTAGGTCAGCCTAGGATACAGCAAGACCTTAGCTTGAAAAACAAAAAATAAATTAATTAATAAAATAAAATAAAGTTATAACCAAGACAAATATAAAAACATTAAACAAAAAGGAAGTGCACACAGAAAGATAGAGAACAAAAAATTAAACAAAAATATTTATTTCCAAACTACTCAAAGCAACATAACTACATGTTGAATTTCTATGGGCAGCCACTCTACCTCATTACTGTCATGCAGAATTATGCAATAATTAAACATTTGTTGCATAATATAGTAGGCTATCTCAGGATAAAGACCCCATTCTAACTTCTCAAGTTGAAATAGTATCGATTATACTTCCAACAGTAAGATCTTAGCCCAACCAAGATTAAAAATTAGGCGGGATATATCTTTAAGATTTTAGAAAGTGATTTTCATCAACTACCCTCCTTATCATTCTCCTTGAATAATTCTCTAAAACCTCCTTACCTCTTCTGTCTCAACATTCCACCTTCTAGTCTAAATATTAGAAATTCAGTTGAGCAATTGCCCATTTCCATGAAGCTGAATCACTTTTTTTTTTTTTTTTTGAAATTCATTCCCAGTTGTAGCAGTTAACTTCATGTTGCTGGGACAAAACGCCTGACCTGAAGCAGCTTATGGGAGGAAACGGTTATTTTAGGCTTACAGCTTTGAGAGGCAACTGCATCATGATAGGTAAAGCACGGCAGAGCAGGAAGCTGCTTCATATCTTCATGCATCAGCAGCAGGGTGAGCGAGACAGTGGACACCCAGAAGGGAATAATAAACCTCAAGGTTTACCCAGTGACACACCTTCTCCAGCAAGACTCCACATCCCAAAGGTTCCACCAGCTGGAGATTGAGCATGGGACTTAATCTCAAACACATAAGTGCATTGGGAACATTTCATATTCAAACCACCAAGCCGGGCATGAAATCTGAAAGACTGATATATTAATAGCTTTTGGCTACATTCATATGTCATTTATTTAAATTATAAGTTGTTTTAATTTTTATTCATTTATTTGAGAAAGAGAGAGGTGGATAGAGAGAGAATGGGCATTCCAGGGCCTCCAGCTGCTGCAAACAAACTCTAGACCTCTGTGCCACCTAGTGCATCTAGCTTATGTGGGTCCTGGGGAATCAAACCTGGGTCCTTTGGCTTTGCAAGCAAGTGCCTTAATCACCAAGCCATCTCTCTAGCCCATGATTATAAATTTGAAGATAGGAGACAAAGGTCTTCACTCATCCCCTGTAAGGAAATTATTTTAAAAAACATGCCCTCCAAGAAATTTACAGTCTAAAATATTGTTTCTTTCACATGTTTGAATTCTCTTACTTCTACTAGATATTTTAATGTTCTAGTATATTTTCTGCTTTTGACTAAGGGTACAAGATATTTTGAGTCTGATCATATTATTTTAGACAGTGCTCAAAAGAAGCAATGTCAGTGGGTCACTAACTTAAGAGTTTACCTACTGTAGAAGGACAGATCCTATCATATTTCAGTGTGGCAAAAAGACAGGGAAGACATAAAAGAAGGCACTAAGCTTGTTTGCATTCAAAAAAGTTTGGGTTGGAGAAATGGCTCAACAGTTAAGGGTCTTACCTGCATAGCCAAAGGACCCAGGTTTGATTCCTCAGTACCAACATGAAGCCAAATGCATAAAGTGGTGCATGTGTCTGGAATTTGTTGCAGTGGCTACAGGCCCTGGAGCACATTCCCCCTTCATAAAAAAGTAAAATATTTTTAAAATTTTTAAAAATATTTTTGTAAATATAGATTTTTAAATTTATATTTACAAGCACGGAGAGAGACAAGAAGAGAGAGAATGTGTGTGCCAGAGCTTCTTGCTGCTGCAAATGAACTCCAGATGCATGCGACACTTTGTGCGTCTGGCTCATGTGGGGACTGGGGAATCAAACTTGGGTTGTCAGGCTTTGCAGGCAAGAGCCTTAACCACTTCATCTTCTCTCTAGATCATCATCTCTACATCATCCCATGTACATTTTTTAAAAACCAGGATGATTCTTTATTTGCTGTAGGGATCTCAGTATCTCCTTTTCTGCCTTTCTCATTGGTCAATTTCTTTCCCCAAGTTTTTGGCTATGTAATAACCATTAAAACCTAAATATTTCCAACCAACCCTCATCCTCCTCCAGGGTTCTCCTTCCTCTGCTGTTTTATGGTTGGTGCTGAAGTCATTTCTAGTCTCCTTTTTTCTTCCCCATTAGAGAGTTCTACTTCCTAAGCTGGCAATCACCCCACCCTTTCACTCCTCCAAAATTCATTAAATCTAGGGCACATACAACATTCTTTACTCAAGAATTCAAACAATCCACTGAAGGTTAAAGATTACACATTGTCCTCTAAAATCCCTGACCTGACCTTACCACTGGCGAGCACTTGCATGTCCCTTCTACTCAGGTGACCTCCAAACAGGGTGCAACACCCCTTCTTATTCTTTCCTGCCTTCCCAGCTTATTTGAAGCTCATTTACCAATCTTCAGTTTTTCTGTCTCCTTCCAATTCCTAAAAGCATTAACTCTCAGGGTCAGACCATTATTATTATTATTATTTTTATCAAAAGACTCCAGAGAAAAATTATTCCACTTTCTTAGGGGCAAAAGCAGCTATGTTATTTGTTGATTTTAACTAGCATTTTCCCCTTACTGTTATTTTATTTTATTCAACCACAGCTAATGTAGTCCACGATGTCAGGGTCATAATAACCAGAGTCAGTGAATCCCCTCCAGCTTTCGAAGTGCATTTGCAAGAGAAAAGATTTATAGTACTCTAATTCAAGGTTATAAGAGATAATGACCATGATGAAAGAATTAGAATCCTCGTTTTCTGTTTCAACACAAACCAGTTCAGAGATGTACAAAAGGTAATACCTCTCTCTCTTTTTTTCTTTTTTCTTTTTTTCTTTTTTTCTATTTCCAGGTTGTAGAAGCACAGAAACATTAAGCAGACTGTGACTAAGTCATTAATGGAACAGTATGCTAAATAAGTTAAATAAGCAAATGTCTTGTAAAAGTAGAAGGCAATCGTGGCTATGATTAGGGAAGCTGAGGTGTGGAACACCCAGAGAGAGAGCTGGCGGAAGTATTAAAGACTCCATATGTGGCCCACCTGGCTGGGAAAGAAATCTGGAAAATGAATCAGAAAATCAGAAAAACAGATGAAAAAAAAAAGTTTGAGAGAAGATGCATGCAAATTTTTTTTATTATTTTAAAACTTTATTTCTGCAAAGCCAATCAAGAAGTGTTGGAAGGAAAAGTTACCCTTGCATATTTCAGAAATTGAGCAAGCGCTTAAATTTGAGAAAATGAGGATCAAAGGCAGTGCCTTGCAACTTGTATTTTAAAACAATGATGATGTCCTTTCTTAAGCAACATTTCTTTTTTTCCCTAATAGCTACAATATGATACAGTACGCAACAGCTCACTTGAAAGTGCTAGAACCAAAAGGTAAAGAATGCCACAAGCCATCCCCCTCACATTTCCCACTATACAATGCCTTTTTGGTGCTTGGTAAGTCAAGCATTTGTGTAGCATTACATTCAACAGAAAAATCTCTCATACTTTGGGTTTAAGATCCTTGTCCCTCCAGTTCTGACATTGTGACATCTGACTCTTCATCATTGTAAATATTTTCAGCCATTTGCCATATCTGCATGATGTTATCCTCAGACACTAAGCAAATGACCCAAGGCTCATTGGAGTTCCTACTAAAGTCTGAAATCTTGGCAATGTGTCCTCCGTGAATAAACAGGAGTTCTGGAGGCCCATCTTCTGCTGATTGCTCTCTTCTCCCAGCCATTCAGGTGACGATCAGGACCACTTGAAGACAGAGTAGTTTATTATGTGGAGACCAGTGGACCCACAGCTGGAAGTTCCCAAGTGACCGCAAATAAATTTTTTTAAATTTTAAACATATATACTTTTCTCTAATATGAGCATGATTTGAGAGTCCACAGGTTAATACAACAGTTAAGGAGAACCATCTGTATCAATACTCTATGTGTTTTCTCTTTCGGTTTTGGTTGGTTTGGGGGGAAGGTTGTTTTTTTTTTTTTTAATGTTTTTCTTTTTTGTTGTTTTGTTTTAGTTTCAAGACAGGATCTCACTCTGCAGCCCAGACTATCTTCTGTAGCCCACCCTGGTCCCAAACTCAGGATAATCTCCTGTCTCCTCCTCCCAAAGGTGGGGACTAGAGGCATAGTCCATCACTTCCAGCTGTGTATTTTCTATATGGAACTATTCTATTTAGAAGTAATTCTAAAGTGTAGCTTTTTTTGTCAACAAATCACAGGAACCAACTTAACTTTAAGCAAAAGGAAATTACTAATGGGTATCACAGAGCCTTGAATTAGGAGAGAAGGGGACCAGAGAATAGTGACATCCAAGGAGCGGGGAAACGGGTGCAGTCCCACCAGGAGCAGGCTGGTTGGGACCGCTATTGGGAGCCTTGGAGACTCTCCTAGTGTCTGCTACCGTACTGGAAAATTGCTCCCCAGCCACTGTTCCCCTAAAAAAATTCAAAAGTTCAACGTTCTAAATAGGCAAGAAAATCATGATGGATGTGCCTGGATGACCTCAGCAGAGAGGGGTGGGTGGGCAGAAGAAAATCGGTAGAGAGAGACATAGGAAATAGCCATCTCTGTTCCCACAGTTCACAGAATGGAGAGGGTCTAGGGTCTTCAAGAGCAGCCTCCCCCCACCACACACACCAAGAGAGCCACAGCCAATAGCTTCTATAATACTGAATGTTTGCTACAGTTCTGAATTTCACTTAGACTGCTCAGTGAAAGGAACTGCAGTTTGGTTTTCCTGATGGATCTTTTCCTCATGAAATGGTGGCCAAGGTTCTTGGGAATAGAGAGTGGATGGTGTACAAGAATGAGGAACCTAAATTGCAGGGTTTAAATTAGGTTCCTATTATAACATGTACTACTATCTTTGAACTTGAGTCAATGAGTTAGAGCTTCATACTGGTGACAACAATCATGCAGATGAAAATGATACTCACCTTATGAAGATATTCTGAGGTTAAAATGAGACATGCATGCTACATGCTATGTTGTTGCACCATTGGCAGGTACTCATAAAATACAAGTATTATGACTCGTGCATGCAGCTCCACCTCCCTTCCTGCAGTGGTGCCAACACATGTATGCTAAAGACAGCCACTCTGAAGCAATTCTTAATCTGCTGCTCCTCTTCTCAGAGCTCCGGACTGTGCTAGTATAGAGATTTTGACTCCCATGGTCTTGACTGCTTTCCTAAGTTTATGCAGTCAAACCTTTTATCTTGACCCTCAGTCTCTTCATGCCCTTGGCAATGCTCTTGAGTTACTTACAGGCTCACAAAGAATATTTCCAAAAGACAGTATCAAAATAGTCTTTCAAAGACTGGAGCCCCGGTTTTCTCTTACCAGCCCTTCACAGGCAATTGCTAGCCATCTAATGGCTTGATCCCACTACCGTGACCTCAGCTTTGATGCCAGATAGACTTAGCTTCTTAGGTTTTCAATCAAGCTCTCCAACCCACAAGATGTGTGACCTTAGACCAGTGACTGGGCCTCACTGGCATCATCTGTGTAATGAGAATGCAAATGAACTTGGCACTTAAAAAAATGCTTGTAATTATCTCCAGTGGTGTGCTCAACTGTGTGTAGGCAGAAGCCTCTCATGGGATCATGTAGTATTGTGGTGGTTCGATTCCAGTGTCCCCCATAAACTTAGGTGTTCTGAATGCCAGGTTCCCAGCTGATGGAGATTTGGGAATTAATGCCTCTTGGAGGGAGTGTATTGTTGGGGTCAGGCTTATGGGTATTATAGCCAGTTTCCCCTGGCCAGTTTTTGTTCCTGATGTTGGCCAGGAGGTAGTGTCCACTCTGTGCTCATGCCATTATTTTCTCTGCCATCATGTAGCTTCCCCCTTGAGTCTGTAAGCCAAAATAAACCTCTTTTTGCCCACAGGCTGATCTTGGTTGGATGATTTCTACCAGCAATGCAAACGTGACTGCCACAAGTAGAAAGGGTTCTCCAAATGTCTCCAGTGAGAGGATGCAATAAGAAGTTAATAGGAGATGTAATGGTCAGAGACTAAGAAACTAAACATAAGACCTCTCCAGCAGGAATTCTGTAGAATTATTATAAAACTAATGGAAAGCTTTCCTCCACCTCAGCCAGGACTATGTTGAACACAATCAATGATGTAACCACAAGGTGGAAATAAAAGACAATCTTACAGTCAAAGTCCTCTTAGGATTGGAGACGAGGCTCTCTGTCTCTGAGACATATTCTATCTGAGGAGGTGGTCTTAAGCCAGGCTGAACGAAGGAATCACTGAGAGACTTTCCCCAAAACACCAGTCACCCCAGAAGTCTAATGGTTAGCCAAATGAACAAGAGAAAGAAATACAATTTAAGTGATAACTTGGTTTCAGAAAGGAAGGGAGATGGGAGGAAGTTACAGCTGAAAATTACCTGGATCAATTTTTCCACATACCCTGACATTTGAACAGAAAAGATAAAAACTCTAGTAAGTTCTTATTAATTCTGCTGCTTATGTGCTTTTATAGCCCAAAACCATCAAGAAAACCTCTCTAGAAAGTAATTTAAACCGTCCCTGTTGAAAGAAAATTGCTATTCTAGCTAGTTTAGTTCAGAGGAAACAAGACCTGCTCAGAGTACCTGGTATTTACTCTGTACTTGAAGTCACCTGAATTTACAAGAGGAGAATGACTTCTGTGCCAAATGGGATTAGGTCAGTGTTTCTAGCAGGCTAGGCTGTGTGAGTCAGCTCAGAGAGCCCAAAGCAGCATCTCCCTTACCGCCTAAGCCAGCCTGTGCTGGGAGAGCCAGCTGCCCCGATCCAATGGCCAGTGCCTGCTGGGATGTCAGAATCTAGCACTTCAGCAACCATTGCAATGGCCGTTGGCCACAAGCTCCTCAGAATAGACTGATTTTATTAAGCCTTTCTGCCAATTCTAGGGGATGAATAATGGGTTTTTGGCAATCTCTAATGTGACTCAGTGTACATGTCAGCCAAGTTATGAAATTTGATAGTCCTTATTACTGACCAGCTAGTGACATTTTGCCAAAAGTGTTGTAACAATTAAAGAAGAGAATTTATGTGTAGAGTGTTAGCTGTGTGCCAACAACATAGTAATCTTGGTAAGTGACGACTACTTAGGCAATAATGCTAATCCCCTAAGTGGCCTTGTAAGGGTGCCGTAAACATCCTCATTAAAAAAATTTTTTTGGTGTGTGTGTGTGTGTGAGAGAGAGAGAGAGAGAGAGGGAGAGAGAGGGCAAGAGAGAGAGAGAGATCTGTTTTGTCACATGTGTGGGTGCAAGCTGCAAATATGCCACAGCATTTGTGTGGAAGACAATTTTCCAGTGTTTGTCCTTACTTTCTGCCTTATTTGAGTCAGTTTCTTGATCACTTGGTTGGCCTAAACTATCAGGTCTTCAAGTATCCAGAAAATTATGCTGTCTCAGGGCAACCTCAGTGTGCTGGGATTACAAACGCCCATCCCAGCCTCTGGGTTTTACATAGAGTCCAGGATCCCGAAGTCAAGTACTCAGGCTTACACAGCAAACACTTTATCACTGAGCCATCTTCCCTGCCTCAACACTGTCAATTTGTAAGGAGAAAATCAAGGCTCAAAGACGTTGCAAAACTTACCCAAAGTCACACTGTTTATAAATGACAAGGAAATTATTTAACAGAATAACTTCTGAACGCCATAGCCTTGCCCAGAGTTGAGAATGGCCAATTACCAATTTGTTTGTTGATCTGTTGATTTCCCCAATGGTTGTAAAAAGGGATGAGTGGAGATTTCAATGAGTTACTTCCAGTTTTTTTTGTTTGCTTATTTATTTGAGAGCGACAGATAGAGAGGGAAAGAGGCAGATAGAGAGAGAGAGGGAATGGGCACACCAGGGCCTACAGCCACTGCAAGTGAACTCCAGACACATGCACCACCTTGTGCATCTGGCTTATGTGGGTCCTGGGGAATCGTGCCTCGAACCGGGATCCTTAGGCTTCACAGGCAAGCACTTAACCGCTAAGCCATCTCTCCAGGCCCCCAATTATTATTTTTTTACATAGGCTCACAACAAACCTACACTAGACTGACTGCTGGCTTATGCTATATGCAGATAGAAGTAAAATATGATAAAGTGGTTTGGTGTAATAGAATACAAAGGCAGGTCCTAAGTTGAATTGTCAAAATAGCACAAACCACTCCTATTTCTCATTCACTCTATTTTCAAAGTATGTTAGGATATATTGATGCTAAGTACCTTAGAGAATATAAAAGAAAATAAGACATTTGGAAATCTTAGTATAGCTGGGCACAATAGTACATCCCAGTACTTGATGGGCTAAGGCAGAAAGATGAGGTGTGTGAGCTCTAGGCCAGCCTGGGCTACATAGCATGATCCTATCCCCAAAACAACCACCACAACAATAAAGATAACTTGTTGTAAAACTCTTTTCAAAAAAGAAAATTAAAGGATGTAATAAACAATGAATTAAAGTCCACACAAAATCACGTATCAAAATATATAATAAATTCCTCCAAGATGAGAAGCTTTTTTTTGAGGTAGGGTTTCACTCTAGTCCAGGCTGACCTGGAATTCACTATGTAGTCTCAGGGTGGCCTCAAACTCATGGTGATCCTCCTACCTCTTCCTCCTGCGTGCTGGGATTAAAGGCATCCTCCACCATGCCCGGCAAGATGAGAAGCTTTAAAGGACAGGAAGACATTAGGTGATTGTCAAGGACGTCTTCATACGGGAAGAGCATGACAGGCGGGAACTGGTGTGGTTTGAACACCCTGTGTCCCGCATAGGCCCATACATTTGAATCATTGGTCCCCAGCGGGCAACACTGCTTTGGGAGGCTATAAAACCTTTTGGGCATAGGGCCTAGCTGGTACTTAGATGGCAGTCTAACCGGGTTCCTACCCAAGCTCTCTGCTCCCTTCCGCCTCATGTTTCACAAGCCACTCCCAGGCCATGCCTTCCCCTGAACCAGAACACATCCTTCCTTCCTGAACTTGCTTCTATGAGATAGTGTGTCACAGCTAAGAGAAGTCTAATCCGGGCACTTAGCTAAATAAAGACAAGGTTCCTCATGTTCTTTCCTTACACCCCGAGCTCTAAAGGAACATCCTGAGGGAAACACCTATGAACTTTATATTATTAATTCATTGGATAAGCACGATTACTCTGATTACTCTGTCGATTTCTAGTGGAACAAGATATAGTGGTATAGATTAGGAACAAGGTAGTGTTTTGTTTTTTGGGGGTTTTTTGGGGTTTTTTTTTTGTTTTTGTTTTTGTTTTTGTTTTTTTTCTGGTAGGTAGTTACTTCGGTATCAGTCCACAGAAACATGAATGCCAGCTTGCCTGCTCTGGCAAGACTAGAACCCATGTCTGATGCGGGCTCATCCAAGATGGCTCAGCCACACTTCCTCTTTCTCAACTCCTCCTGGGCTGAGCACTCCTGAAGTGGCCCTGCCTGAGTCAGCCTCATGAGCCCACCAATCAGGTCCCTCCCTTCCACACTGGAGTCAAATGATCAGGCTCATTCTAATTGGAGGTTTGATTTATGTAAATGGGCCTGAAACATGTGTTTAAGCCTCTTGATTCTTGGCCCCTTTTGTAAGCTCTTGGCTCCTCTGACCCTCTGGCCATCCTTACCTCTTTCTCTCTGTAGAATTTCTTTTGGCCTGAGCACTTTCCTGTTTTGTTTTCCACATGTGTGTGTGCATCCCCACCCCTATCCCCTCCCCCCCTCCCCCCCACACACAGAAGCTTCTTTCCTGGAAAGAGGCCTCATGTGAGGGAGATTTTTTTTTTCCATCTCCCTTTCCCATGCCCAGCCAGGCTGGGAATAGAATGATTTCTCATGGCTTTGGTTTTCCTTCTTCTTTCCCTCTGGATCCTAACGCTCCCCAAAACAACTCACATAATTCATATGTATCCTCCTCTGAGTCTGCATTTTAGATTCTTTGATAACTTGGACAAGCACCTAAATTCGGTGTTCAAGGGCCTGAGGAAGGGGTCTTCTACATCTTTACGAAGATCTAGTCTCTGCCAGGACTCTGGTCCTGCATCAATAGCACAATTTGTCCAGGGAACGATGAAGGCTGCTTCACAGAACAGAGTGTGACAGGCATTTAGGAAAAATACACAGATGGGATAAAGCACAATTCTGCACAGCAGAGACAGAGAAAACAGTTTTGGCTTTGGAAGAGATACAATAAAAGCTATGATAGAGAAAGCTGTACTTCGGTTCTAAGAGCAGGCCTGTACACATACCTCCACACACATAGATAATATGACAGATAATTGAAAAGCTGGTTGGACGAAACTAAACCTTCAAGGAGAAAAAAAAAATGGTATTTGAGCATGGTGATGAGTGCCCTCAAAGGCAAAGGGAGCCAGTAATCTCTAACTCTGGTTTTCAGTTCATAGCTCTGACATCATAACCCAGTCTAGCCTTTCTAGGAAATTTTCTCCAGTCCAATCATTAAACTCAACACAGGGTGAATTTTCTATTCCTCTTGCGCAGTGAATGCTAGAAAAGTTTTCATTTGTACTCAGAAATCCATATGGCTAAAGAGGAGTGTTTCAGGATTTGTTGTTATTTGTGTGTTTGCTTTTTCATCAGAAACCTAAGACACTGGGAAAAGAGCAAAAACAAAACAAAAAAATCTTTCAACAAAGAAAATCCAAACCATTTGCTTTGTAGCACTGATGCTAGAAAAAAATATTGCAGAAATCAAACATTTTTTTTTTTTGTCAGAACAAAGGTCTCCCTCTTTAAGGAATCTATGTCACCCGAGTTAATTAGACTAAATCTGCCCTAAATTGCAATTGGCTTAATTAAATGACAGGAAAGCATATTGGATGGACTCTCTGGAGGAGAAGGTGAAAGCTGCCACCGAATGGCTTTAATTTTAGAAGACTGGAAGGATTTCATACCACAGCAAAAATAATTTCTCCAAAGCTGCATGGAAACATTATATACCTAAACTGCTATAAATCTTTACTTGTAAATATAGCAGTAAATACTGTCCTCCAATGAATAAAAATGAAGTTTAAATCTGTATTAAGTATTGGCTTGGGTACTCACAGATTAGATCTAAGTCTTGGTTTATGACCTCCTTGCTTAGTTTCAGAACACTTGACTTTGCTTCGCCCATAGTGAGTGTATTGAACATAAAAGCAGCCATCCCACTCACTGAACAGTTGGAGGAGGTGGAGAAAGGTAATTACTTCTAAGCAAAATGCTGCCTTTTGGCGTACTACATGAGTGAGCTGAGACCTCGGGGAGTGGCCAAGACCTTGTCCTTTCCTGCTGATACCCTCATTAGCACGGATAGCAGTGGCCAGCAGGATGAGGCAAAACAAAGAGCCCAGAAGGGCAAGACAGAGGAATTCCTTGTGGCCAGTCCAACAACTACAATGAATATACTTGTTTGGTCTTTAAATCCTTAGAGAAATAAAAGTTTTCACTCCAAATGACCCCTGGCCAAGCTTGTTTTACTGGTGCTCCTATAATAGTTCCTACAGGGTAGTGGGGACTGGAGAGATGGTTCAGCCATAGAAGGTGCTTTCTTACAAAACCTGACAGCCTGGGTTCAATTCTCCTGTGTCCATGTAAAGCCATATGCACAAAAGTGGTGCATGAATCTGGAGTTTGTTTGTAGCAGCAGGAGGCTCTGGTTTGCCCATTCTCACTCACTCTCTCTCTCTCTTTTTCTCTCTCTGAGATAAATAAAATATTCTTCAAAAATAAAGGGCACCAAAGTTAACCACTGAAGGCAGAGTGATGAAATCTGTTTTACACGTTGTCACTTTGACAGAAATCACAGAGAGCTAGACGTTCCGAGACTAGACTGTGCCCAATGCCTCTGTCTCCCAGGGATTGCAGTCTGAACGAAGACTACAATCTGATGAATGGAGTCTGATTTCAATTCCGCGGGATAGACCATTCCCCCAGGAACATCCTGTACAAGTCAGGACCCACATTTCCTAGGTTTATTTGCAGTTAAGTATGGTCACATCACTACTTTCTTGGCAAAAGAAGGAGTGATGAGTGAAACAAAGCTGTACCTTAAACCATGGGCATAGCTCTCCAGAGCACTATCTCCCAGCTGCAAGTGCAATTCACCTCGATTGCCCAGGAGCATGTGGAACATGACAGCAGCAACATCCTCAGTACCAGATCTTAGGGACTAGAATTGCCCTTCTGACGGGCATATATTACCTGAGAAAGAAACCATCTCCGGAATTCTTTTCCTCCATGTCTCCTGGGAACTCTATCCCAAATCATAAGCCTACATGACCAAGCTTCTCAGTTAATATTTTGAACTAATTCATTAATCAAAAGGCCACTTGGAATGTTCAATTTCTTGCCATCCTAAACCCAAGCAAAGCAAACTCAACGACTTGTACCCAATAGACAATCTTACCTGAACTTTTCTTTCCAGTAGCATGGTCTTGCCAATGCTGTTCATTCATTTAAATGGCAGCTTTAAACAGCGATAGTTGTTCCAATTTGTTATAATCATAATTTTTGAGGGAGTGGAAATATATGACACAGCAAGTTTTGGAAGAACCAATAAAGCAAAAGTAGACACAATTTTAAAAACTGAAAATCTTCCCTTCTGAAATAGAAGATGCTGTCTAAGAAAACTAAAACAGTTTTGAAAGGAAACTGTTGCTCAGGGAACATGCAGATGGGGACATGAGACAGAATGCACAGCTGTGTACTGATTGGTCTGGTATGGATGTGGTTTCACGTGTTTGCAGCTTGGCGCTTGTAAGGTGATCATGGAGGAGTGATAGAACATTCAAGAGTTGAATCAGTAGCAAATAATTAGGTCATTGTGAGTGCTGTCTTCAGAAGTGATCCATGTAATTCTTGAGGGATCCTTTTTTTCTTACAAGAACAAGTTTCCAGAAAAGAATAAGACTGGGGGCGGGCAGGGAGGCTGGAGAGATGGCTTAGTGGTTAAGGCGTTTGCCTGCGAAGCCAAAGGGTCCCAGGTCTACTCTTCAGGACCCATGTAAGCCAGATGCACAAGCTGGCACATGCATCTGGAGTTCGTTTGCAGTGGCTACAGGCCCTGGCATGCCCATTCTCTCTGTCTGCCTCTCTTCTCTCTCTCTCTCTCTCTCTCTCTCTCTCCTTGCAAATAAATAAATAAAATTTAAAAAAAGAAAAAAAAAAAGAATAAGGCTGGTCTGGGCCCACTCCTGACTTCTCATCTTACCATATGACCTCTCTCACACACACTCCAGCACCTATGATGTGGCATGACCCTGTGATCCTCCTTAGAACATTTCCTACCCCTGAAACTTTAAACTACAAGCTTAGTAAAAAACTACAAAAAACAAAACAAAACAACAAAAAAAAACCTGACCAGAGGATTTGAAGCATCAGTCACATAATGAACTAAAGTTACCTGTGAGCATGTAAACATCTTCACCTTCAGTAGTGATGCAAACTTGCAAGTGGAAATGGCAATGACAGGACAGGTTTCCACCATCAACTTGGTAAGGCAGCTGTATTCCTCCAGCAGGAAAACTCACAGCTTGACAGAGCACATGCAGATGAGTTTAGCGAACTCCTCCCTCTTAGACCACCTGGGCAACACCAGCAACAACCCCTAGAGTCCTTCTCCCTAGTCCCTGAGTCTAGACATCTGGGGGCTCTCTGGAGTTCCTTTGTTCACACTTATAGTTGCCTATTACATTATCTATTTATACTGATGATTCCAGAAGGTCTTTCCTGGTGCTTATATCTTTTAAAAATAATCAGGCACACAGGATGTCAGAAGAATATCAGCCAACATTAAACAATAACTCTTTTGTGAGAACCAAATGGCAATGCTATCAACAAGGGTTCTGGGCTAACGAGGCGAGTCAACTATACAGGTATGATGAATTTCTTATATGCCCCCTCCACCCCCAGAGGAAAATATTAACAGTCATCTCAACTTGAGTGGCTTTCTCCAGGTTTTAACCACTCTGCCCTATCTGCCCGTGAGACTGACCCTCCATCTTCCATGTCCAATGCTGAAGGAGACTCAGCAAAACAACTGACTTCTTTTAAGCAGTTTCAGTTAGGGATGCCAAGAGAAAACCAGAAGATGCCACCACACCTGGCAGAAATAGAACTCATATATGGTCCAGTTTCACCCACAAGGGCTGTAGTGCCCCTGCTGTCTCCACAGCCTAGCACACTACCTAGGTGGGCTGGCCTTTGGAGTCAGGCCTTTGAATCTCCAAACCAATCAGGCTTTCCCCTTACACAGCTGAGTCTGATGAACGAATCTGTTTTCAATAGACTATAAAGGCTTGTCTATGTTGTTCCCACCTGTCTCTGTGACCTGGGATCTCTGTCTGGACACACGTAGACCTGGCTGGGAAGCGGAGAGCCCTGTTTCTTGGCCTGCGTGGTCTTCTGCTTGTCTTCTATCTGCTTTATGCTTTGGTGTAACTTCTCACTTTAATTGCAGGTATGATGGTCCCCTGATCTCTGAGTCTACCACGTTCGTTCACACTGTAGGTCTACCACGTGGGTATTTCCTCTAAACTCTGGGCCCAGAATACCTGTGGAATTTCTCTAAACTTGGGGTAACCAGGGGTGTAACTCTCTTTACTATTCATTTTTTACTTGAATTTCCTGGTATCTGCCTTGGCACTCTTTCCTACTCTTAAGCCATCACCACTTGCTCTTAACTTTCTTCCATTGGAGGCTCAAGACGGATGTTCTGCCTTCCACACCAGCACACATTTCTTCTAAATACTCTTCATAGGTCTTATCTTCCGCATGCTTGTGGCTCTGCTCCTACCTTTCTCTGGACTTCAATTTCTTTTAAATGAATCTCATGGACTATGCTGTGCCTTCCATGACTGCATTGATTCTAAATCTCCCTACATAAGTGTCTAGGTCCTCTCTTCCATGTGCTTGTGACTCTGCACTAGCCTTTTCCTACATCCCAATTTCCCTTAAATAAACCCCCAATTTGTGATTTCTCCTTAAATAAACTAAATAATTCATAATTTATCCTTTTTGAGTCCATTTTATGAATCCTTTGTTAAAAATAGGATAAGTAAGGGAGGCAGAGGTAGGAGGATCACCATGAGTTCGAAGCCACCCTGAGACTACATAGTGAATTCCAGATCAGCCCGGGCTAGAGTGAGACCCTACCTTGAAAAACAAAAACAACAACAACAAAAAGAATAAGGAGGGGCTGGAGAGATGGCTAAGTGGTTAAGTGCTTGCCTGTGAAGCCTAAGGACATTGGTTCAAGGCTCGACTCTCCAGTACCTAGGGTCTGCTACATAAGGAGTATCTATCTGCTCCATGTCAGCTGGGCCTCTACCAGCTGTCATCTCTTGCCCTTGGGTCTGTCTGCACTTGTATCTCCTTCTTCTCCTTCCCACCAAATCTCTCCCCATCCTCAGCATCGCACTGGACAAGTCCACATCAAGCAAACATAGATCTCAAATTTGTTGTCTAGTGTGTTTCATACTGTTTTCCATGTTTGCTTCCGGTATGTGGGAACCCACTCATCGGCACAACATCTTCAAAGTCCTGAAAACAATTGATCACACTGTTTCCCCTCAGGATCTTTATGAGCCTCGGGTCTTATGGCCATGCGCGCCTCTGTGCAGGACATAAGGAGACTTGGGAGTAACACCAAGGATTAGAGAAGGAACAGTATTTTATTCTCAAGCACCTAAAGCCAGGCCTGCTTAAGACATGTGCTGAAATCCCTGGAGATCAAAGAAATACAGCCCTCTTTCCTTTTAACTTTTTATTATTTTTTTTATTAATTTTTTGGAGAGAGACACAGAGAGAGAGAGCGAGAGAGAGAGGAAGACAGAGATTGGCGCTCCAGCAGTGTCTCAGCTGCTGCAAACGAAATCCAGATGTGTGTGCCCCCTTGTGGTCAAGTGCAGCATTGCGCCCTTGTGTCACTTTGCATCTGGCTAAACGTGGGACCTGGAGATTGGAACCGCTGAAAATTGGAACCAGTGTTCTTAGGCTTACGAGGCAGGCGCCTTAACCCCGAAGCCACCTCTCCAGCCCAGCCCTCTTTTTATAGCTGTGTTTTTATTAGCATCAAGCAAACAAGTATGGATGATAAGTTTTGAATATGACATTTTGAATAAGCTGTGGGCCACAACAGTATTCTGAATAGAACCCAAAACAGCCTAGTTCCACATTCAACCCAGAACAAGCAGGCTTTTCTCTGGTTAAGGCTGTTTTGTGAGTAGGCTTGCTTTTCCTCAAAGCTTTTCAGCAACTGTGGAGACAGAAGAGTAGCCTTGTTTATCATTGCAGTGGGTTACTCTGAAGTAGATACATTATTTGTAGGTGCTCAAATGTGTGCATATGCAATAAATGTTTGCAAAATGGCTACATGTGGAGAACCTCTCAGAGTTTCCATTTCTGCAAATGTACGAGCTTAGATGTTTAGAGAACGACTATCACCTGTCACACAGGGAAGACGCTCATAAAATCAGTAAAGGCTCTGGGGCATCTAATATAGTGTATATTATGTATCACTTATTCTTTATAAGAAATGATGTCCATCACTGATACAACAGAATGTCCTTTCAGAAAGTGAGTTAAATGCCGAACCACTCAAAGTAAATATTAAGATTGAAAAGCTTATGTTTGGTGGTATGTCTTCACCTAACACAAATCACCTTTGCTCAAATGTTCTTTATAAGTTTAGCAAACCAAATGTGCACACATAGATTCAGTTTTAAAGACTAGAATTATCGCTTCTATTTCGACTGAATGATGATGTGTTTAGGCCCTGGATGACAGCCACTGCTAATACTACTTGGCTGCGGTGAGGCTAAAATGAATTTTATTAAAAGAAAAACTTCTAAGTAACAGATATGTTCACAAATTGCTCTCCATTTAGCGCTCAGTCTGTTTTTAAAAGATGTGGTTCTTTTAATCCGGAATTAATGTAAAATTATTGTATTTCAGCACAGTATTATGTGTTTTAATAAACAGAATTGTTTTGCCAAAAATGTCATGCTGTAATTGGGATGAAAGGAAATCATTTTGGGTTCAGGCACTCTTTTTCTAAGAGAAAACAAATGTCATTGACTACACAAATTTTTGTTACCTCAAAGTTATGCCCACTGTAATGACCATTGTGTTTTAAGGCCATTTCCTGACATCCAGAAACTTCACTTGTCATTCAATTAAGAACAGATGTGGTAACCAAGGTAATCAACTACAGCCGCACCTGTGGCCCGGCCAGCTTGTGCTGCCATGACAAATTCCAATCCAGCATGGTTGGGTTCTAGGGAAAGCTCTCTTCCTGGCTTGCAAAGGGCATCCTCCTCACTGTGTCCTCCCGAGGTAGTAATGGGAGAGCAGGAAAGAGAAAAGGAAGAGCCAGGAGAGGGAGAGATCTGTTCTTAAACAAAACAACAATATCCACATAAAACCAGAGTTCTACTGTTATATCCAGTGAAGGTCCTACCTAAAAATACTATCCCACTGGAGGTTTAAGGCTTCATAAGAAGGACAAATTTAGTCAATAATACCTTGGGACTTTTAAAAGATATTTATTTATTTTATTTCAGAGAAAGAGAGAATGACTGAAAGAATGGGCATGCCAGGGTCTCTGCTGTAGCAAACAAATTCCAGATGCATGCATCACTTTGTGCATCTGGCTTTAATGGGTACTAGGGATCAATCCAAGGCTGTCAGACTTTGCAGCAAGCATGTTTAACTGCTGAGCCATCTCTTCCGCCACACCTTGGGTCTTTAACACTTAACCTTCATTGTCAACTTGACTGGACTTGACTTAGACTGTGACTTACATGCAGATGTGCCTGTGGGGGCACTGACAGAGTATTGACTGAGTGAGCACGACTCACCCTGAATGTAAGCGGCATCATCCACCAGCTGGAAGCCCAGGCACAATAAGAGGGGAGGAGGAGAAAGTCAGAGCTCACTAGGATTTCCCTTTGTCAGCATCCTGGCCTACTAGGATATGAACCGAAATTCTCTGCCAGGCCTTCGCCATCTTCATGGACTGAACCCTCAGGAACCATGACCCGAATCCTTCTTCTTTGAGGTTGCTCCTGGTCCTGTCAAGGATTTTGCCATAGTGATGGAACACTAATGAATATACTTAGCAAATCTATTCCCATATGCAATTTCACATATGCATGTACATAAAAAAAAACACACACACACTTCATTTGCTATCATCGACAAAGGACTTTTGAAAATCTACCAGAGGAGGCGATGGCTCAGTTGAATAAGAGCACTTGTTGCATAAGTGTAAGAGCTTGAGAGGGCCCGAGAAAGCGTGAGCTCCATTCCCAACATCTATGTAAACAGCTGGGCATGCCTGTCCTTTGAGCGTTGTGGGGAGAAGAGACAAGAGAATCCCTGGGGCTCACAAATCAGCCAGTCTACCCAGAAAACAACAGCTCTGTGTTCAGCAAGAGATTGTGTGTCAAGGAAGCAGCAAAGGAGCAGTACCAGATACGCGATGTTCTCCTTTGGTCTCTACATGGGTGCTTTACACCAGCATACACACATGCATCCACCCCCTCCCACACACACATATACCAAGTGGCAATATCCCGTCATAAAAAATAGCCTTGAATACATAAGAGTACGACTCAAGCTATGTGGGAGGGGAAGATGTTTTTGGATGCTGAAGAACAGCACACTTAAAGCAGTGCTAAACAGAAAAGAAAATAAACATCATGATTTGATCCAACACTATGTAAATTATTACTTGAACATTGACTAGACACTTGTGCCTGTGCAAACGTCGTTTTGTTGCTAACACCAACAGCAGTAAAGACGCATAGGGTCAACACCGGTCCAAGCTTCATTTTACATTCTCTTGGTCACTGTCTCTTTTGATGCCTCAGTAATATTCCTACGGAGCTAGTTGAATATTTCTAAGACTACAATAGACTTGGAGGGGTACATATTGTTAAGACAAAAGTCTTGCATGCTGGAAAACATAGCCAACCACTCTCCTGATCAGATTCTTTTAAAAAAACAGGTTGAGCTTTCCCACTGCCTCCTGAGAGCACTGCAAACACCCACTGAGATCTCATATATCAGATGTGTTCCCTCTTACTCCTCTCATACGTTGAGTAGTAACAAATTCTACACTCACAGAATTTTATTTTGTTTTGGCCCTCCTGCACAACACCCATCCCAAGGGACGAGGTTCAATACATCCTCCTTTCAAGAAAGTTAATTATTAAAGCAGGCAAAGCCTTTTGTTTGGGGGAGAGTCCCACCACCCTTACAATATTTTCTCTTTCACTAAAGGTAGCCTAAATTACATTCTGCTTTGTTCAACCAAGTAATGTCTCAGGAAATTAAGAATTCAATATGAAGTCGTGCCAACAGACCATACTAACTTGGAGGAGGTTAGGAGAAAGTTAATATGGAGAAAAATGCCTGGATACTAAGTCTCCCAATTAGTAGCCAGTGCCCAGTGGTATTAAATTTCTCGGGGATACTCACTCTTAGAACCCTGAAAGGCCTTGTCCATAGACATCACTACTCTTGAGCTCACTAGACACCTTGGAAATTATTATTTCCCTCATTTTACAATTGAATATTTTCAAATATATTTAATTTTTAAATTAATACAAAACTGTAAAGGTATTTCCCATGCAGAATGTAATGTTTTGAAGTACAAATAAATCAAACTATTAAACCCATCTACATAATAAATACATGGCCTCACATGGTTCACATTTTTGTGGTGAGAAAACAATTTCCCTTCTTTTGCAATTCTTCAGGAATAAAATATATCATTATTAACTACATTCTCCACATTGCACACGCCCTTGAACTTACTCCTTACATCTAATGGTATATATGCGCATGAATTTGATAGGCAAACCAAGATCTGCATCTCAATTACATTTTACCTCATGTGTGTAGATGCATGATGCATTTGTAGGTATAGAGGAACTGAATTGGCAAAGCCAGGCAGAATTTTTTAAAAATACAGAATTTTAAGATGGAAAAACATATGAAGCTTTTGAACTATTTAGTAGAAAATGGACATTGTCATCTGTAACATTTTGAGTGCGAGTTGGGAATACACAGTCCCTTTTGGACCCCAGACAAATCAGTGCACTAGGCTCGCTCCACTGTCGTGCCACATTCACATATTATCTGGCTTTCACACTGAGGGCTCTTTGCAGTTTTCTACGCTGATGTATCCACACAACCAAACATTGGTTTCTAAGAAAAAAAAACACTCTGTCTGGACTAACATGTTCTGCAGACCATGTAGGAGAGTGGCAGGGCTGTGAACACAGTGGGCCTTGTGAACAGTGGTTTCAGGCATCATATCCAAACCCTGGCAGATGAATCACTTTGTTGTTGGTCTTTCGTGTCAGATATAAGCACTGGAAAACAGTTACGTGTAGCTTCATTGAAAGCTAATGATGAACTCTGTAGAATATGAGGAAAGATGCTACCAAGGAAACAAAATGACACTTTCATTTCTATCACCTAAAGTTTAACAAATTTTCAAAATGAGATGCTTAACTCTTTATTCTAAAGGTTAGTTTGAGAATGTTTAAATGAAAAATATGAATTTCATCGATTGAAAGTAACATTAGAATCTCATTTTCTTCTATTAGTAAGATGAATGAGGAATGGAGTCAGACAAACAAAGTTTTGAATATCAAAGTGCATCTTGAGAAATTAAAAGACATAAGTAAGACATTATACCATGTCTAGAACTGCTAAAGTCTCAGCCTTTAAATAACAAAAATTCTTATACTATTTTTTTTTTGTTTTGTTTTGTTTTGTTTTTGAGGTAGGGTCTCACTCTAGCCTCGGCTGATATGGAACTTCACTTAGTAGTCTCAGGCTGGCCTCAAACTCACAACAACCCTCTTATCTCTCCCTCCCAAGTGCTGGGATTAAAGGCATGTGCCACCACACTGAGCACTATACTAAATTTTATTTAAATGAGATAGAAAAATCAGGCAAGTCCACATACATGAATGCAAACATCACCTGCAACATATAAGTGTATATACACACACATGATTACACACATGTGACATTATAGTGTAAGACTGAGTCAGGCAGTCTAAATAAAGCTACTTATTTTCTTTCCCTGTTGTGGTACTGAGTATCCTTATTGACATCCTCACAAAAAAAAAAAAAAAAAAAAATGGCGCCCGGCATGGTGGTACACGCCTTTAATCCCAGCACTCGGGAGGCAGAGGTAGGAGGATCACCGAGAGTTCGAGGTCACCCTGAGACTACATAGTTAATTCCAGGTCAGCCTGGACCAGAGTGAGACCCTACCTCGCAAAACGAAAAAAAAAAAAAAATGGATTCATTACTTAATAAAAATTAAAAATTATTATAAAATTACCTAGGAGAATTCTTTAACTTAGAGACTTATGAACTATGAAAGATGTCACGCAGAACAACTGAACCTTTATACTGTACAATTTATACTCAGCTTCACTAATCAGTTAAATTATACACTAAATTACTTAATTTGGTTACTTGACATTCAACTTAGTTAACATTTCACATGAAGTAAATTTGAAATAAATCACCTGTACTTGAAAGTTCCTTACAATTTTCTCTTGATGAACCTAATAGAAAAGCTATCATAATATTATCATACAGTAAATAAATAAGCAAAGTGATTGAGATGCAGCCAGTGTTAAAATTTTTGGCAATCATTTTTTAGTTTACAGATCATAGAAAATACAGTTTTTTCCTCACAGACGATTGGTGGAAACTATTGTATGGTGCTGAGGTTCTGAGCTACAGGTCTCCTCTTCTGAACTGCGGGTTGCGCTGACCATCTCCTGAGGCCCTCATGATATCCCGATTCCACTGGCCATGGGGGTCAGATACCCTCCCACATCAGGGCCGAGGATTCTCAAATGTTACCTACAGTACCTCAAAAGTTCACATATCAGTATCTGAGTGTTTGTCGACCATGGTAAATGATCTTCGAAATTTCCTCCAAAGTGCTTTGCTGAATCCCAGTCAAAGGTGATTCATGATCCAGAAAAGAGCTTCTCTCTCCACGAGCCCATCTTGCAGCTTCATACCTTCATTGAGGGCGCTGAGCCTGGCACCTCTTGGTGCTTCTGTCCTGTGCTCTGCTCAGCTGCAGGGATGGAGGGAATCTGATCCTATGACACTTCTCTTTGGAAAAGTAATCTTCAACTGGATTCTGGCTGAAAAGAATTCCCTATTGTGTGGCAAAGAAGTCATGATGTGCCTATCTAGTTCTACAAAACATCAACCCACCTGGTGACGCTGCCCAGATTTCTCACACTTTATGAATCTCACTGCTGACATTTGGTGAATTGCAAGGTTGAAGACCAGTTTAGAAGGGTAATTATAGATAGGTGCCATGGTGCCCCTTCCTACTCGTTTTGCAAAGCAAGCATGGATATGCACTAGCCATGATTCTGAGCCCTTGTATATAATCTATCACTTAAGGTTTGAGAGCAAGACTAGAGGAAAGGAATTAATATTATCACCATTTTATCATGAAGAGTCTTAGGCACTGAGCAATTGCATTGATTCCCCATGAATATGGCTAGTAAGACATCAGGCGTCTAGCTCTGTCTTCTTTCCAATGCACTATACACTCACTCTGAAAAGACCATCATGAACGCTACATAATCCTGGACATTCTCTACCTCTGAAATTGTAATTATCAATGCATATATCTTTATATCCACTAAAAGAGAAATGCTAAAGCTTAACCAAAGAAATATTTTGGACAAGGCATTAGAAATAATTAACTGGAATTGAAGTCACTTGTCTTACAGCAGCTTCTCTGAAACAAGAAATAGTACAAGATGCAAAAGCTCACAAGATCAGAGCTGCCTGACATTTTATACTTTCTCTTTGCAAAAGTAGACAATGCTGTGTAAGTAACTATTTCATGAAATAGTCTGAGGAGAATTATGAGCACCTCTAGAAATCACTACATCAGTCAGCTCAAATGTCTTGATTAACACTGCCATCTAATGCCCAGTGGAGAAATCTAAACATCCTTTAAACTGAATGTGTCCCAGCATGGTGTCCTCTGGCTTCACTTACAGAAGTGGCAGCACGAATTGTTATTATCAACTAAGATCTTTCAAGTGCACCAATCATGTGGAGACAAGTTTTGGAAAGCAAAAAGCTGTGGGCCCTTGAACATCACAGTTCAGCTGTAGAGAATGTTAACTTTAGGGTATGGTGGCATGGTTATTACTTTTTTAAAAGATTTTTATTTTAACTTTCCACAATGTATAAGACAAATCTAAATCCTCCATGTAATGACAGTAAACCTCAGTTTATGAAATCAGTAGTGATTATGGTTTCTATTTAAATATCTTTATGTTTTCAGATGTTTACTTCTTTTGCTACTTCTTCAAAACTGTATTGATTTAAATAAAATGTTTTCTCTTTGTCACTTTAAAATAGATCAAAACAAAATTCAGAAGCTAAATAAAGCCAAAAATGTGATGCAAAGAACAGTAATTCAATGAAGAAAAAAAAGGTATGGGCTAGAGAGATTGCTGAGTGGTTAAAGGCACTTGCTGGAAAGCCTGACACCAAGTGGTGTGTGCACCTGGAATTCATTTGCAAGTGGCAGGAGGCCTTGGTATGCCCATTGTCCCTCTCTATCCTTCCTTGCAAATTTATAAATATTTTTTTTCAAAAGAGGTATAACATAGGGCTGGGGAAATAGCACAACAGTTAAAGGCACTTGCTTGCCAAGCCTGTCAGCCCAGATCCAATCCTTATCCACCCATGTGATTCAGGATGGACATTCATTTGCAGCAGCAAGAGACCTAGCATAACCATACACACACTCACATAAATAAAATTTTAAAAATTTGTCAGAGGTATGCTAGGTACAATGTGTATTCACATTCACACATATGTATAAATATATATTTTAAGTGTTGAATATTCTTGGATTATTTCTCAATACTCAATTGAAAATCATTTCCTAGTACGAATAGATAGGGTAACCCCAAATTTATATATTTTACTAGGATATAATTTTTATATCATTCTAGGTCATTTACTAAAAAGTTGAAGAACTTTGACTATACCTCGAAAACTTCCTGTTTTACATGTTAATATTTACTTAAATTTAAGGTGTTCTACATATTACCTCTTTATAACCTATGTCAGGTACAAACTAATTGTCCCTTATCCAAAATATTTGGCACAGAAGTGCTTCAGGCTTTGCATTTTTCAAATCTCAGAACATTTGGATCCATATAATGAGATATCTTGGGGCTATAACCCAAATCTAAACATAAAATTCATTGCTTCATATATATCTTATTCACATAGCCTAAAGGCGATTTATATAATATTTTGAATAATTTTTTTTATAACACAAAGTTTCATGACAGGATTTTGCTTAAAGCATTACATTGGTACTCAAGAAATTTTGGATTTTTGAGCCTTTTGTATTTGACTATTTGGATTCTTATAACAGTATTCTCTTTGTGTGACTTCCAAAAATTATATCCCCATCTGCTCATCATGAGTGAGCAATTCTTATATAACTACAGCTCTAATAGCCACATATATTTTCTACCTAGAAGAGTTCAACTCATGGTAAAACTCATTTTATCTTTCCACTTCCTCCAAGTGAGAATGTTTCAGTTAGTATAGACCACAAATGGACCATCCGTTCGTCCGTTTCACAAGGACAATTCCCACATTGAGGGGCTCCTCTCTAAGCCCCTGTGGCATGTGGAAGGACATTGTGTACCCTGGGTGGGATGACATCTCAGCCAGAATATCTGACTCCTAGGTGGGAGGTGAGCTGGCCAGTGTTTATCTACCTGCCTTCCTGTGTTCCTCTTGTTTCTCAGGCTGATCCTCTTGCTGTCTTTACAGACTGTCAAAACCAGCAGGGTTACTGTTTTATTAAGGGGAAGAAATTTATTTAGGACTATACACGTTCCTAGATACAGGATGATTCCATCCTTTGTAAATATCTAGAAAAACAGGAGAAGATGCAATTTATATAAATTGCAGACATTTTTGAAAAGGGGGTTGATTAATTTATAAATGAGATTCTAAAATCTGATTTCTAAAATGCTGTCAGATTAGTAACTAAGCAGGTTTTTTCTTTTTTTTTTTTTTTTTCCAGAATAGCAAAGGGCTTGAGTCCATTCAATCTCTACTGTTCAAATCAGTTTTAGTTTGACACAGCCTAAATCACTAGCTGGGATATTTGGAATTGAGCACAAAGAAAAGGAAATAGCTTGACCTGACATTAATTAATATAATGTTGCTAGTAGAAATTTAGCATGCTAGTTGCAACACAAAAATTCTTGAGATTTAACCTTCTTTTCTAACCAATCTTCAGCAACTCTATGTGGAATTCCCAAAATGCAGAATTTCCATTATTGTAATAATGGCTGTGATCCAAGAATGGGAATGATGCAGACCTTCATCTTCGCAGAGATAAATAATGGGCAAAGGAAATTATCATATTAGCAAGACACTTGTTGCACATGAACTAAACCAACTCACGTGCATTTATATAATTTATACAGAAAGCACTATATACAAAGAAAAACAAGTAGACTGAAATCCAATCAAATAAGTACAATAGTAGTTGCCTGGGAAAAATAATTTTGGTTGTATCATTAAATTTAACACATTCACTTTAGGCACCGAGCCCAGCCTTCAAGTGAATGCTTTATTATAGGCTTAATGTTGAAGAGCGTAAAAAAAAAAAAAAAAAAAAAAAAAAGCAAACTAACTGTGTGCCTGGAATATTGTGAAAAAAAAAAAAATCAGCATTGTGTTCCTCAATACAGCCTCAAATATAATGCATAAAAATAACTCAGATGTGAAAATTAAAATATATCTCATAAAGAGATTAATTTCAGTAATTCAGTAATAATTTCAATAAATATTGCTTAACCATTTAAAAAATAATGTGGAAAGACAAGAAAGAATAAAAGAAGAGGGATTTTTCTGAGTTCAGGTTAGTGAAATTCGTTGACTATAAAATTCAGAGTCTGTAAGGGTACAATTACCCTCCAGACTCAGCAAAAAGAAACTGAAGTGTAGGAAACTTGGAAAAGCTGGCTGCCCTGAACCCTTAACCATGAACTAAAATAAGCACTGGTATTTAATGTACAGAATCATTGCCCATGGCTTGAGAAAATTATCTCTTCTGTTGTTTCCCTGTTGTTCTATCCTCAGGAAAACAAGAGCTCAGCCAGTAATTAAGGTAGACTGTTTAGCAAAGAGGTCCCCAGTCTTTGCTGTTGTCCCTGTGACAAACCCCTCAAGATATTCTGCAGCTATCCCTAGAAATATCAACATATTTCTCACTTGTATATTTTTACATTTTTTATTTCCTAGAACAATATTTATTTGCCTTAGCTATTTTTTAAAATTTGCAGTGCTGTGACCAAACCTAGGACCTACTTACACAGCCTAGGCAAGATATAAGCCCCAGCCTCATGTTAGCTATTTAATAAACATTTATTAAATAAGAAAACAAATATAAATAAATTCACCAATCACTTGGAACTGAAAGCTACAATGATAGGTTACCTACATGGTATCCAAGGAGATAGATCTGTATAAAAATAATTAGGCAAAGAACAGCTGTGCGTAGATCCAAGCTATTTAGAAATAGGTTCAGGAATGAGAGTAGCTCTATCTTTCCTTGTGTATAGTAGAACTCGGTCCATGTTCTGAAAGTAACTGGGAATAGTCAAAAATAAAAAATAAATTAAAAAGCTGCTTCTGGCATGTAACTGTACAGTAAAGGCAGCATGGTGGAGGGTCAGGTCATAGTGGGATGTTGATCAGGAGGCATGGACTCTAGTTTAGGTTCTCCTCCTATTAACTTCTATGGTATTGCACTTCCCTCGCGGGCTTGCATCTCCATCCTCTGTTCTGCAAAGAGAATACAGGTAGAGGGTAAAGTGCTGTAGATGCTATAGGAGCTCTTCATCGTAGACAATCAGAATGGCAGCACATTATTTTAGCTTCTCTCACCATGAAATAAAGGCTATGTCTCCATTCTTTTTAAAATATTTTATTTATTTATTTGCACCGTGAGAGGAGGAAGGAAGAGAGAGAGAGAGAGAGAATGCTTGTTCCAGAGCCTATAGCCACTGCAAATGTACTCCAGATAGATACACCACTTTGTGCATATGGCTTTATGTGGGTGCTGGGGAAATGAACCAGGGTCATTAGGGATTGCAGGTGAGCACTTTAACTGCTGAGCCATCTCTCCAGCCCCTATTTATCCATTCTTTGAGCTTGGACTAGAATTGTGACTTCCAGGGACAATGTAGCCGAAGAGACCCTGTGTGTAAGTTTCAAGAGGCCTTGCGGTGTGCACTCCTGCTCTGACAATCCTTCTGGCAAGCAAGCCTGAATTAACTTCATGGAACAGGGTCACAAACTTTCTCTGTGAAAATTCAGATGATTTTATAAATGTGTGTGTGTGTGTGTGTGTGTGTGTGTGTGTGTGTGTCTTGGTTTTTTGAGGGATGGTCTTGCTCTAGCCCAGACTGACCTACAATTCATTATATAGTCTCAGGCTGGCCTTGAACTCACATTGATCCTCCTACCTCTGCCTCCCAAGTGCTGGAATTAAATGTGTACACCACCACACTTGCCTTCAGATGACAAATATTTTAAGCATTATTGTCCATATAGTCTCTGTCAGAACTATGAGAGTCTGTCATTTTTGTGATGAAGCAATTATTGACAAACATACACAAGGTTACTTCAATAACTTCATTTTTGGATTTGTCCAGGGAGCCCAGTATAGAATAACTGAAATTTACCAAGCTGAAAGGCTGCCCACTCAGTCCCATCTAATGGCCAACTTGAAAAATCTGAAATGAAGGGAAATGTTGGTTTCATGTCTTTAAGTGATTTATAACACTGCAAAGAACAAAAGCCAAGCCATACGACAACACATTCCAGTCTTCATTACTAACTTCATTTCTCCAGCTGCTATGAGGTTGCTAGGGACAGAAAATTGCTCCCTTCTCTAGAAAACCACCTTTCCTGGGAGATGATCCTCTGCCAAAGGAGCTGACCCCAGTAAGTGGGACCTGCCTCAAAGTAGAAGCCACTCAATTCAGTCCCATGGGTTCCTGGCAAGGGGGAAGCAATTTCCATCTGAAATACTGCTTCACATAATTCACTTTTTCCCCTACCCTATCTTTCATCTTCTTGTACCTTCTGCATGGACTCTGTCATGAACCATTTGCACAAACATCTCAATGCAAAATTATGTTTGTAGGAACCTAAGGTAAATTTTAAGATTTCTTTTATTATCCATCATAATCAGAAAACAAGTTGAGTTAAAAGTTTGACATTGCTAATATGTAGGACAATTGACTATGCCCAAACTAAGCCCTGACAAGAATGTATAAGGACTATATCCTACCATTGCCAATGTCTTCTCTGAATGTAGTTGTGTATGGCACGTAAGGGCAACTAAAACATTTAACTCTTCATCATTTTACTCCACCTAATTATTAAGTTAGCTAAGTCAACTACAGTTGAACATATATTTACTATTTTAAGCTATTCAGATTTGTGAATATATGATTAATATATGACTTTATTGCTAAAATCTCTTCCATTGTGCCTATACCCAGAACCACAGTATTGGGTAATATTAGTCCTAAATCCTGTCATTTTTATATCTTCATTACTTCACTCATGGAAAGAAAATATATTAATTGGGCTGGAGGGATGGGTTAGTGGTTAAGTCACTTGTCTGCAAAGCCAAAGGACCCATGTTCGATTCCCCAGGACCCAAGTAAGCCAGATGCCCAAGGTGGCGCATGCATAGGGAGTTTGTTTGCAGTGGCTGAAGTAGCATGCCCATTCTCCCTCTCTATCTGCCTATTTCACTCTCAGTTAAATAAATAAAATAAATTTAAAAAAAAAAAGAAAATATATTAATCTATCATGACAAGTGAACATTGGGTCTACTAATGAAATCATGCACATAAATTGCATTTAAATCACTGGGTGAATATATATGTATACATATATATGCATAATATACCTATCATTGTCTTTATTCAAGCAACAGTCTGAGTTTTCTGAATATCACAAAGAAAAAGAGATTATTCTATCAGCAATTTACTTGCAAACTAAGAACTGGGTAGCAGGGTCAAAGAGAAGCGGAAGGAAATCTGAAGAAAAAGTAATGAGAGCATCAGAGTTTCTCTTTGGAGAGGCCAGAAATGAGGAGGTGTCACAGAGGAAACAGTAATAACTAGGAGGGTGACGATGGGAAAAGAATCTCTGAGACGTGTGTGAAATAGAAAGACAGAAAGCCTAAATCTAGAGGGTACAAGGGATAGGTAAGGTGGGCTGTGGAAACCCTCAGAAAGAGAGTCTGGCAAAAAAATGAAATTAGGGATACCTTGTCAACCACTGAAAGGAATTACACAACCTTCGACATTTATAAAACATTTCAATGTTTGTGCCCCCCCCCGTGATTGTATCCAAACAAAATTATTCTAACCACATTTACTTGCTGAATGGGCGGGGGAGAAAAAGAAGGAGAGAACACCTCAAAATATAGAGTTCTCTTGAAATCATTCCAAGTATCTGTTGCCTCATCTACAAATGAGATCTAGCTATATTTCAATATTCAGTAATTCCTAGGGAAAAAAAAACCCGAGTTTTTACTTCATAAATACTAACAGGAGGAAACACCCCAAATGGCATTTTAATGTCAAATTGCTATTTGTAACCTTAGCATACAACTTAGAAAAGCAATACTTTCTGCATTGCCTCAAATCATACACCAAAAGGACTCAAAAATAGCTAACTTGGTACAGCTGGGGAGAGATCTAAAGATGTATATTAATCTAATGACTGTTTAGTGTAGGAAATTACAGCTTCAATAATGTATGCGAATTTGGATATTCATTAAGGTTTTATAGCATTCCAAAATGAGTTATTTTAAGATTAAGAACTAAAAATAGTGACATTTTCTTTCACAAAAATCATCTCAAAGGCAAGGCATAATCAGTGAGCACATTACTTCATGTCAGGCTCACGCAAGGTGAGCGTTACTTACAGAGACTAATATGACATTTTGAGTTCAAAGGATGTAGTCTGCAGGGAATAAAAAAACACAAGATTGAAAAGGGAATCAATGGATACATTTCTCAAATCAGCAGGGAAGTGTGGGGAAGAGTCTTTCTTTCTTTTCTTTCTCTCTCTCTTTCTTTCTTTCTTTTTCTTTTCTTTCATTTTAGGATTGGGTAAAGGATTGGGCCATCCCACCCTGGGTGTGGGGAAGGAGGGGACCTGGGGCTCTGGCTGGAGGCTGGGGGAGGAAAGGGGTCCCCACTCCCTCTCTTCCCTCTTTCTCCATGCGTGGACTGGGGCCAGGCGCCCAGAAAGCTCTTTTACCCACCGGTCTCCATTTTTTCTTGGTTGTGCTCGCCAGGAGTTTCCGCAGCTGCGCCTGCCTCCCTGCACCCCTAGGGAAGAGTTTTCTGACAGATTTAGTTAGTCTTCATCAAGAACTGGAGGTGGCCAATGGGACAGTGGAGGCCAAAAGGCTAAACATAAGGAGGAAGCAGTGTCCTGAAAAGGCAGAGAGACAATGTTCCTCAGATACAGGAGGTTTGAAAGTGAGGAAGGAAATGTAACAACCCTCTGGTTACATTGGCTTTTCACGGGCTCCAATTCTGGACCTCTCCTCTTGTTTCCAATCGTTCCTTCTTGCTACCAGGACATGGGAAAGCTTCCTGATCTCAGGTTGCTCAAATCCCTGTCTCTGTGATGCAAGCCCTATTTACACTTTAAAATCATTTTCCTTGAGTCCATAAATCGAATTGGGTTCCAAGATTCATATCGGACCTAAATTCAACCAAATTCCTAAGGATATTCTCATCGGCATGAATCTTGATTTCCTCTCACTCACCCCTACTTCCATGGTCACAGCTATTTATACATTCAAAGATCAAAATTTTGTTATATAGTATTTATTGTTGTTTTGGTATGAAACATATCTTAGCCCTTTAGTTTCAATGTAAAATATTTTCTTTAATTGCTTACATACTTAAACATCAATACATCATATATAATTAGTTATGCATAATTCTGTTAATATTAGTAATATAAATAATTGTGTATTTACCATTATATTAATGACCATTTGACATACTTAAAATAATTCAGCATGTTGCTATCTAAACTAAGTATTTTTAAATCACTGTAATAACTGGTTGATAATCATGAATTTAGAGTTTGAAATTTCCACTAAAAGCAAGAAAACTATTTTGTGTAATTATTTTAATGCCAAATATTATCCTTTGTCCTTATAATAAAAAGATACATGGATCTGGAAAGGATTATACTTAGTGAGGTAACCCAGGCCCATAAAGACAAACGTTGCATGTTGTCTCTCATATGTGGATTCTAGCTACAAATATTTGGACTTCTTTGTGAATTGGAATAAAACTCAGTATCAGAGGCCAGTAAGCTAGAAAGGGGATACAAAGGGAATAGAAAAGGAAGGAGAGGTACTTGAGAGGATGGAATTGCATAGATGTAAGTAGAACAGATTACTGGGGGTGGAAAGGCCTAAGTGAGGTCAGGGGAAGAGACTAAGTAAAGGAAAGGTGGGAGAAGGGCTAATCAAAATCTAAGAGGGTATGAATAAATCATATAGAAACCTACCTTTTTTCGATATTCGCACATCCAGAAGCCATAGATTGTTATTGGAAAATTTTCAGTGCCAGGGATGGGACACCTTCCAGTGAGCTGTTGGCCAGGGAGGTCACATATACCCCCAAAACATTACAGGCCATTGCAGAGGCTTTTGGTTTCCCACCAGGAGTAGATAGTAAGATCCTATTGCTGAAGACTCCATATACTTAGGCTGCAAGGTCATTGAGAAATCCAGCTGACAGAGAGCTGGAAAAAGTTATGCTGCATGCAGTTCCATGGGAGAGAGATAAATTACCAGTGCAGATACTCAACAGTAGACACTGTAAGCCTTATATTTGGCCAGCCAGACCAAATGAGCCAATGGGTGCAATAGTGGCATATCTGTTATGGAGGAAATCAACCTCTCTCTAATTGGACTGGAGGCCCACTCCATGGGAAGGAATACATTATGCCTGATACTGAAAACCTACAATAGGGGTACTCATGAGCCCTAGAGTGTAACATCTGCTGGTGTCTGGCTAAATGTATATACTATACTCACCAAACTGCCCAGTAAGCACTTCTCTTAATGTCCATACCCATATATTAATGCTACTCTCACTTCTGGTTAGAAAAGTTTCTCTTTTCAGATGGCAGTGACCTTGGGGTGACTCAGAAGGCATCATAATGCTGAGAAGTGAAAGAGGAGTGCCTCAGCACTGAAACACATCTATCACACCTTGCAAGGCTCAGGGTCCATTGTGGAAGAGGTGGCAGAAAGAATGCAAAAGCCAAAGGAAGGGTAGGACTCCTTATAACTCACTCCTCCAGAACCAAAATGGCCTGGATATCCATGAGCTCACAGTGCCTGACATTACCTACACAAGACCATCATAATAGGAGGAAAAGATGATGACATCAAAATAAAAGAGAGACTGATTGAGAGGGGGAAAGGGTATGATGGAGAGTGAAGTTTCAAAGGGAAAGTGGGGTGGGGGGGAATTACCATGGTTTATTGTCTATAATTACAGAAGTTGTCAATAACAAAACTCAAAAAAAATTGCCGGGCATGGTGGTGCACGCCTTTAATCCCAGCACTCAGAAGGCAGAAGAAGGAGGATTGCTGTGGTTTGAGGCCACCATAAGACTACATAGTTAACTCCAGGTCATCCTGGGCCAGAGTGAGACCCTACCTTGAAAAACCAAAAATTATAAATAAAATAAAATAAAATAAAATAAAATAAAATAAAATAAAGGATACACTACTTTTATAATTGGTAAGATAAATTAATTTTCAATTGGTAGTCTTTATTGAAACATATAAAATATTTGGAAGCAAGTGGATAGTAAAAGGTTATTTTGATTCTAGGATGTATTCACCTATTAACAGTATTCCATACAAGTTTAGGTGAAATTTATGTTCTCATGAAATTGAAGTTTTAATAGTATCTGCATTTTTCCTTTGATAATCTAGTAGTCACTTGAAAATGGAATAATAAGGCTAACTAATAAATAAGGTTGCCCTGCTGCCCATAAATTTGTGTTTCAATATCAATGGTAATATATATTTCCAATGACTATAACATGGTTTAATTAGACATTATTTTTATTCTAATTTTATTGACTGTTTTAAAACAGAATTTATCTGCAAAAAAACACACAAAGTCCATTTGATTTCCTTTACATTGTCAAGTAATCTTTTAAATATATATATATATATATATATTTTTGGTTTTTCGAGGTAGGGTATCACTCCGGTCCAGGCTGACCTGGAATTAACTATGTAGTCTCAGGGTGGCCTCGAACTCATGGCGACCCTCCTACCTCTTCCTCCCAAGTGCTGGGATTAAAGGCATGCGCCTCCATGCCCGGCCTTTTAAATATTTTAATGAGCAATGATGTCCATTTTCTCCATTGTAATCATTTTATCCTATTAAACCTAATTTTATTACTAATGTTAAAAATTAAACTGAACCAAAAATGACCTGCAAATCACTTCTATATGATTATAACTTCAAGTTTTATAAATGGAGAAAAATCTGTTAGAATCTGATTTTCCTGGCACAGAGTAACATCTTATTTTTTATAATGAAATATGTTGGGTTCCATGCATATTCATATTATAGGCTTTTATAGAGTGGAAGGATGTATACACACATACACATACTGCTTAACACAATGCCAAATACATCCAAAGAGAGTTCTCATTGAATCTTACTGCTGCATTCAGGAAAGACCATGTACCATGAGTTGTTATACTGAGGCATCCCCACAAAACCGGTCACTTAAACAACACAAGTCCATTATCTCACAGCTCTATAAATCATTAATCCAACACAGGGTTCATCAGGTTAAAACGAAAGGGGCTGCATTCCTTCTCTCCAGCTTTAGGGGGGAAACCTGTTCTTTGCCTTTTCAGCTTTTAGAGGCCACTTGCATTCCTTGGTTCATGGCTCCTTTAATCTACCTTCAAAGCTAGCAATGAGGGATTGAGTCCTCACATCACATCTCTCTGATTACTGCTAGAAAATGTTTTCTACTTTTAGACATTCACAAGGCTAAATTGGGTCCACAAAGACAATAACAGATAATCTTTCCCATCTCAAGGTCTATAGCCTTAATCACATCTGCAAAATCCCTTTTACCAAGTAACACAGGTTGTAGGGATTGGAGCATGCTCAATTTAAAAGAGCTATTCTCCTGCCTACTAAAGGTGTGATGAGGTCAGATGGAACGATGGATGGAGCTATAGCTACTGCTTGTATTGGACTGTCCCGCTAACATACAAGTCAATTCTCAGTCCTTCCTCCATCCCATGAAAGCATGCTTATAATAAATTCTGTTGTTAGAAGCACTTACGAAATTAATACACAAATACGTTCAGGTTTTAAATAAGTCCAAAATACTTAAACTTCCTTTAATTACCTTCATAACACTAACCAGTATATCCTGTGCTTACAACTTCTTGTAGCATTGCTGGTTAGCCATTTTGGACTCTGTGTGAAGGTTACAGTTTTAGCAAAGTAATGGGCAGCTTCATGTGGAGAAATTAAGTAGATGCCTCTAAGTGGGTCTACGTATGTAGTTTGGTCTTGCATGGTCTCTATAATGAACAGAGATAATACAAACAATTCAGGTAAATCATTTGGCCACGATATTTGATTTTTTCAAAAGTATTTCTCTTATAAATGAAGTAATATATTGGCCATTATAAAAAGCAATGAAATAAAATGTGCAATTTGACCAAGTATTAAAATCAAAGAAGTTACAGTTTATAAATATTTTTGTTATATGGCATATCTGTGAAGTGGTGAAGACCACATTAGGCACTAGAACCTAAGTAGATTTTACACACACACACACACACCACCACCACCACCACCACCACCACCACCACCATTCACTACATTCAGGCTACCCTAGAAGGGAGGTGAAAATCCAGAGTTTACCATCCAAACCCCTCATTTCAGCAATAAGGGAAGTGAATTGCTGAAGATTTAAGTGCAATTGGCTCTATCTTTGATACATAACTCACGTCCATA
Source organism: Orientallactaga sibirica (assembly GCA_036365145.1). Taxonomy (NCBI): domain Eukaryota; kingdom Metazoa; phylum Chordata; class Mammalia; order Rodentia; family Dipodidae; genus Orientallactaga; species Orientallactaga sibirica. The sequence goes on from JAEOAD010000024.1 coordinate 30,061,557, forward strand.
TCCTCTCATGTAGAATACATTAGCAAGATTGGGTTCTGAGATTAGGAAGGTCAGAGTCCTCAGCAGAACACTGGCTCCAATTATCCTCGTAATTTCAAGAGAAAAAGGTGGTGCAAAGACACCAGGCACACTTAGTTTCACTAGAGAAGCAATCACGGGAAAAAGGTAGATTCCTTCATCAAACACGAATGTCCATCCCAGCCCAGGGTGTTAGGTTGTGAGCTTCAGCAAGCTGTTTCAACATGCTTTTTGTTTTGCTTGTAAAAGATGGACAGCATTTTTTATTGATGTGAAAGAGAGAAAAAGAGAGAGTGAGAGTATGAATATGGGGGTACCAGGGCATCTTGCCCTGCAAACTCCAGATACATGTGCCACTTTGTGCATCTGGCTTTACATGGGTACTGGGGAATCAAACCCCAGTTTTCAGGCTTTGCAACCCAGTTCCTTTAACTACTGAGCCACTTTTCCATTCCTTTGCTTCAATTTTCTAAACTCAAGTACTTTGAGCTAAGAAAACACAGAGACAATATCCTAGAGAATGTAAGAAACACACTTTAGAGTCAGATTCTCATTGGTTTGAGGCCTGGCTTTTCCATCTTAAGTCTAGGAAATCTTGAGCTTTCCATATCCTCTAAAATTAATCTCATTAATATGGTAATAACAGCATCAGCCCTAAAGGCTTCCTGTAAGTAGTAAGTAAAATAATGGAGGACTCCGGATCATATCTGAGGAACAAGTATTACTGAAAATTAATTTGCATAGAATAATAAAAAAATATTAATTTATTAAAAATCACATGTCTTGTTAAAAATATATTAAAATACATGAGTATTATCACAAATTAATTTGCAAAACATAATAACCAGTTTGCATGTTAAAGGAAATATCCTTCTTAGAATGTTTGTGTTCCCTCACAATTTATATATTTTCCTCAACCCAAGGTAATATATTGGGTACTAGAGATGAGAATTATTGTTAGGTAGTTAAGCCATAAAGAGTGGAGCCCTTAGGATTGCTTGATTAAGATATGTAGACTTATAAAAGAGGAGAGAAATATGACTCTAATCCCTGCCATGCTGTGAGGACTCAGAAAACAGTATCACTTAATCAGAACCTGTGTCCTCTCCAGCAATTAAATCTGTCAGCCTCTTGATCTTGAACTCTCAGCTGCCGGACTAGGTATGAGAAATGGTGGCTGCTTAAAAGCTACCGATGGGCAGGGGAGATGGCTCAGTGGAGAAAGTGCTTGTGGTGCAAGCATGAGGACCTGAGTTCAGAGCCCCAGAAACCACCATGAAAAGGGGGACACAGTATCACAAGCATGTCTTAAGCCAGTAGGCCTATCACAAGGTTATAAGGCAATAGAGTAGAATGTCCACCGGAGCTCATGGGCCAGCTAGCCTGGCAAATGGAGTAATAAACAACAATGAGCAATGAAGGATCCTGCCTCAAGCAAGGAGGAAGGCAAGGACTGGTACCTAGGAATGATCTCCACACACACATACTGTGGCATGCACAACCATGAGCGCACACACATGAGCACACGCACACACACACAACACACACACAAAGCTAATGTCATTATTCTATTTTCTTAGGAAACTTATGTTTACATTTTTAGTGATTTACATTTGCAAAGTTTCTAAAACCATGAACCCTGCTCTATGCCCTAACAACACCTAAGATTAGTATTTCCCTGTTTTACAAAGTGGGAATTTGACTTTGGAAAGGTGAAAATGGTTCAGGATCATGTATTAGAGTGAAAAGGGAGGAAGAATTCAAATTCAGTGACCCCTGGCTCTCTACTCACCACTTTACCTGCTAAATTATGTCACCTTGGCAGTTTAACAGCACGCTGGAAACATTTTCAAGGGAAGAATATTTATGTACACAACTCTTGGCACCATAAATATTTGCCCGAATTTATCCTGCTTCAGGCCAATCAGCACCTTATGAAACTTGTGATTTAAAATGCTTGGAGTTTTATTCATGCAATGTTAATATAATGGAAAACAAGTCAGTATCTTGGGCAGGAATGATTTTTATAGACATTAGCAGGTGGCACACAACGTAAAACTTTACCTTTCTTGATGTTTTTAAACAACCCAGGGCATTTTAAAGCATGTGCATTTCTGTATCAGGTAAGTAGTGAAACAAGTACTGATAAACAAGATTTGTAAGAAAAGCACACCTGGAGCATTTTGGCTCCATTGAGTGGAGTCCACACAACCTCTGACACGTGGTGAAGGAAGTTACTAACACATTCCTTTCATAGTGATAGAACATTCTGTACAATTCCAAATCACCCTCTAACCTTGTGAAAAATTAATATGGAAGTGGACTGTGTTGAACACTGCAGTGTAAAAAAGGCAAACATAATAGAGCTTACTCGTTCACTCCCAACCTAAATAGTGTGCAACAATGCCACACAGGAGCATTTCATGAACCTTTCCTGCTGGCCTAGTTGACAGAGAATGTCTTTATTTATTGCTACCTCTTTTTCAAAAACAGCAGCCTGGATTTCTTATTGCAATGTTTTTTATGGATGATGTTATACATGTGTGTGATGTATTTTGGTCATAATCTACTACCACTACCTTCTCTTGTCTCCCCTCCACATCCTCCTTCCACTGAACCCCTTCTTCCTAACTGATTCTTCTACTAGTTTGATATCTTTTTTTTTTTTTCCTGTGGGTGTAAACCACTGAGTCCAGTTTAGGTTACCTATATGAGCATGGGTGAGCAATTACTCACCAAAGCATGTGCAATTTACCAGTGACTACACTGGTGCAGAAAACGTCTCCCATTCTCACAGCAATATTCAGCTGTCCATAAGTCCTCAGAGAGAGATGGAGGGTTCACGACTTCCTTCTTCATACATAACAGAGTGTTATCGGCCACAATCTTGTACAGATTTGGGGCAGACAATGGCAGTCGCTATGAGGTCATAAGTGTAATGATCATATCATGTCCAGAAGACAGCATTCCATAACACTCCTCTCCATCCTCTGGCTCACACTGTCTCCCCTCCTCTTGCACAATGTTCTCTGGGCCTTCGGGGGTTGAGGGTGTCATAGAATCTCACTTTGCACTAAGCACTCCATAGGCACTTATTCTCAGCACTTTGATGAGTTTTTTTTTAATATTTATTTATTTTTATTTGAGAGAACGAGAAAGAAGTACATAGAGAGAGACAGAGAATGGGCACTCCAGGGCCTCCAGCCACTGCAAACAAACTCCAAATGCATGTGTCACCTTGTGCATCTGGCTGACATGGGTACTGGGAAATTAAACCCAGATCCTTAGGCTTTGCAGGCAAGTGCCTTAACTGGTAAGCCATCTCTCCAGCCCCCACTTTGATGAGTTTTGAGTCTCTCCAGTAATCACTGCCAGCTGAAATCTGTATTGCTTTTGTAATAGGCTGAATTGAATAAAAATACAACTAGAAAGTATTTATTAATTTTTGCTTAAGTATATATTCAGTCCCAAATGTCATTCATAATAATATTCAAAATAGCTTTTTCTGCTCTTCAAAATCTGATAGTCCAATAAGGAAGACAAAAACAGAAAGGTTTGATAAGTCTTATGATAATCGCTAAGTGTAGTAGACAGCCTCAGATAACTGGGATAAACCAGGCAGAGTTTATCAGAGAAATGACATTTATTTGAAGCTAAAAGATCCAGGGAAAGTTCCTTAATGGCAGAAGTAATTGGCTCCCTTTTCACAGGACCCAGCAGAGAGAGAGAGAGAGAAACCACAAGCCATACCAGCACCAACAAAAAGCAAGGAAGCACTCTTTAGGAACTCCAGGCAGAATTCAAGCACTTTGTGTGTGTGTGTGTGTGTGTGTGTGTGTGTGTGTGTGTGTGTTTTGCATTTTATTTATTTATTTTTATTGACAACTTCCTTAATTGTAGACAATATCCCATGGTACTTCCCTCCCTCCCACCACTTTCCCTTTTGAAACTCCACTATCCATCATATCCCCTCTCCCTCTCAATCAGTCTTTCTTTTCATTTTGATGTCATCATGTTTTCCTACTATTTTGATGGCCTTGTGTAGGTAGTGTCAGGCACTGTGAGCTCATGGATATCCAGGCCATTTTGTGTCTGGAGGAGCACATTGTAAGGAGTCCTACCCTTCCTTTGGCTCTTACATTCTTTCTGCCATCTCTTCTGCAATGGACTCTGAGCTTTGGAAGGTATGTTAGAGATGTTTCAGTGTTGAGCACTCCTCTGTCTCTTGTTCTCAGAACTATGGTGCCTTCTGAGTCATCCCAAGTTCACCACCATCTGAAAAGAGAAGCTTCTCTAACCAAAAGTGAGAGTAGCATTAATATGTGGGTGTGGGCATTTAGAGAAGTGCTTACTGGGCAGTTTGGTGAGTATAGTATATACACCTAGCCAGACACCAGCATATGTTACACCCTAGGGCTCATGACTACCCCTGTTGTAGGTTTTCAGTATCAGGATGTATTCCCTCCCATGGAATGGGCTGCCAGTCCAATTAGAGAGCAGTTGGTTTCCCCCATAACAGACATGCCACTATTGTACCCATTGGCTCGTTTGGCCTGGCTGGCTAAATTTAAAATTTACATGGTCCATTGTTGAGTATCTTCACTGGTGTTTTCTCTCTCTCCTATTGAACTGTATGCAGTGTAGCTTTTTCCAGCTTTCTGTCAGCTGGTCCACATGGAGGAGGCTTACAGCTCAGCTCCAGCAGGATTTCTCAGTGACCTTGCAGCCCAAGTATGTGGAGTCTTCAGCAATAGGTTCTTATCATCTATTCCTGATGGGAAAACAAGGGCCTCGGCAATGGCCTATAATGTTTTGAGGGTATATGTGACAACTCACTGGAAGGTACCCCATCCCTTGCATTGAAAATTTTCTAGTAACAATCTATTACTTCTGAGTATTCCATTGTCCAGGAAAGTAGGTTTCCAATTGACTTATTTATATATTCTTATTTCAAATCCTCCCCCATACACCTTAGGGCTGGACCCTAGGATCTACCCACAGTGACACTCCTTCTAGCCAGGTGGCTGCAAATCTAAATTACAAACTTTAATAGAACCCCATTCATTCAAACTACCATACTAAGGTAAACTATGTGAAAGCTGGAGAGATGGCTTAGTGGTTAAAGCACTTCCCTGAAAAGTCAAAGGATCCAGGTTCAATTCTCCAGGACCCATGTAAGCCAGATGCACAAGGTGGCGAATGCATCTGGAGTTTGTTCACAATGGCTGGAGGCCCACGCACACCCATCTCTCTCTCTCTCTCTCTCTCTCTCTGTCTCTCTCTCTCTCTCTCTCTCTCTCTCTCTACTGCCTCTCTCTCTCTCTCAAAAAGAAATAGAGAAGTTAATTAATTAATTAACAATTCCCAAGGTCAAATGCTAGGCAGAGAGCAGTGGCTAATAGGATATTATATATTCATCTCATAGTGTCCGGAAATTCACTACAACTTAGGAGATAGAGTTCTGTCTTTCACAAAACCAAACTCTGTCTCCCCCGCATATTCACTTGTGCTTAATCCTTGGTTCCTTCCTTCTCCTACTCTGAATCCTTATGTCCTGCAGTTTATCCCAGAAACTGGCCCCAACTCATCTTGTCAGTGTGTTAGGATCAAGGTTTGCATGGTGAAGGACACTCTTGGCTCTATGTCTCATTCTAAAAATAAAATAAAATACTATTTGGAAGAGTGAGAAGTAAAGGGATGGGATTCACTCACAAAGTTTCTGGGGGGCAGGCTGGAAATGGTAGGCATCACTCTGTAGACAACTGAGTCATAAAATCCCCCATTGCCCTATGAGTGAGAGAACACATTTATAAAGTACGCATTGAGAAATGCTTCAGAGGTAAAAATGTTTGCTATATGAGCCTGAGGACCCAAGTGCAGATCCTGAGCACCCTTGTACATGCTGATCAGGGGTTGCAGTTTACATGTAATTCTGGCAATTTACATAATTTACATGTCTGGAGGAGCACATTGTAAGGAGTCCTACCCTTCCTTTGGCTCTTACATTCTTTCTGCCATCTCTTCTGCAATGGCGGAAAACAGCAGGTACCTGGGACAAGCTGGCTAGCTAGACTAGTCTAGCTCTGGGTTCAAGTGAGAAGCAATGTCTCAATAAATTAGGTGGAGAGTAACAAGGAAAACCTCTGGTTTTCACATGCACAGACACATGTAAACACACCTACTCATGTGCATCCACATCCATGCACACATGAACCACACACACATATACATGAAAAATGAAGTTTTGCAAGGTGTGGTGGCACATGCCTTTAATCCCAGCACTCAGGAGGCAGAGGTAGGAGGAAAGCTGTGAGTTTAAGGCCACCCTGAATTCCAGGTCAGCTTGTCTAGAGTGAAACCCTACCTTGAAAAACAAACAAAAAAAGTGAAGTTTCATCATCACGCATAACTTAACTCACATCTTGGTGGTGCTATTTTCCTACTATGAGAACTTGGGCAAAAAACTTAAGCTCTCTGAGGCCCCATTTCCCCATTAATATATGCATATACAAATATACTCAAACTGTCAACATTTTTGTGATGATTAAATAAAACAATTAAAGCATTGAATACATAGCAAAGATTCAACAAAGTATAGTTACAACTATGCTTATTTCAAAGAGGTGCCAAGGATGAAAATGTCATTTGGCCTAAGAAGAGGTAATTTTAAGGCTTCATCTGGCTGTTCAAGGAAGCATGCTGCACTAGCTATATGTCATATGTTGTCAAGATGGAAGACGGTGAGGAACTACTAACTATCCAGATGCAAACAGCTAGAATTGCTGGATATGGTTTATTGAAATCAATATTTGAAAGTCAAAAAAAGGAAGTACACAGAAGTTGGAAACGAGCTGCACAGACTCAAGCGGTCTGTGAACATGCTGACAGGCAGCTGTCCTCACTCTAGGGATTGATGGTTGATGGGGACACAGACTTAGGGCACAGGCTTAAATACCATAAGGGACACGAAATGAGGTCTTGGGCCCATACTGAAGCTGAAACCGAAATCCCTGCGTACACCAGGGACTTCACAATATTTCACTATCAGGGAAGCGCAGCCTAAAATCAAACACACACAAACTTAACAAGGCTAGGAAATTCACTTTTTGCCATGAGAATGGGTGGACAGTAAAACACAACAAATCTCTCTTGAAAATTTAAAATGATGGCCCAATACCTTGGATGAGTATTTAATTCACAAATCTCCTATCTGTTTTGTTTGGGAATTTCCAAGCTAAGAGTTTAGTGAAATCATAGCAAAAGGATGGTGGGTAGTGATAATTTGTTGGCTACCTGGTGGGAACAAGATTGAAACGGGTTCAGAGGACTGAGACCTTTGCCTTAACTCCCTATATACCTGCAGGTACCTACAGGTGAAATACTTAATGGTACTTTCAGATATGCCACCATGAACCATGATTTTTAGGGCTGACTAAAAGAATTAGAACCCCGTAAACTTTATATGGCAGAAGAATTGTAAGCCAGTGCATATAAAATGATTAAAAAGAAATATTCAAGACATTATGGGGGAAAAGACTGGATATATTTGAAAAGGAAGGCTTAAGATTTCTAAAATTAGAAAAGGCTATCAGAAATTAAGTTAACAGGAATATTACAGGGCAGACAAATGACAGTATATGGCACAATTTATAAAATGAAAGAATAGGACTGAGGCAATTGTCAAGAATATATCACGGAGGGGCTGGGGAAATGGCTCATGGTTAAAGGCACTTGCTAGCAAAGTCTGCCAGCTACATAAAACCAGAAGCAAAAATTGGTTGGTGCATTTGGTATTCATTCTTAGTGGCAAAAAAAACTATAATGCACCTCCACCCCCCCCCACACACACGGTCAAATAAATGCTTTCAAAATGCATATATCACAGAGTTAAATAAGGAAATGAAAGGCAACTTAAAAGGGCCAGGCATATCTCTCAGTTAGTACAGTGCTTGCCTAGCATGCATGAAATCGCTCAATGGATCTCAGCACAACATAAACCATGCATGGTGGTACAGGCCCATAACGCCACCACGCAGGAAGATCAGAAATTCAAAGTGATCCTTGGCTACACAGCAGTTCTGAGGTTAGCTTAGCATACAGGAGATCCTATCTCAAAAATTTCAGGAAAAGAATTATTCAAAAGATAATAGCTAAGAATGTTCCCAGATTAAGAAAGCAATCAGAATGTCATTCATGAGACAAAATCAAAAGAATATGTCAAGATTAATATATGAGTAGAGAGATACTGACAGATAAGATAGGTGGATGGAATATAGATGATAGATTAGGAGGTAAATAGATGATAGATTAGATTATTGATTATAGATAAATAGATGATAGATAGTGAAATTGGAGAGAAACAGACATACAAGATATTTAAAATATTTAAAGAAAAAAAAGACAGATTGCCTACAAGGACTCAGAAAGAAGAGTGACAGCAAATTTATAAACAACATAAAACAGAATACAGTATCTTGAAAAGCTCTAAGACATTTTAAGCCTAGATTTCATTACTTTCAGTAAAGCAAATAGCTTAGTCTATTATTTAAAAAAAAAAAATTTTACTACATTTATATCTTTGGGTCAATTTTCAAAACAAGACATAATCTTTTTATAAAATATTTCATTTTTATTTATTTAGTACTTTAGAGAGAGAGAGAGAGAGAGAGAGAATAGGTACACCAGGGCCTCTAGCCACTGCAAACAAATACCAGATACATGTGGCACCACATGTACCTGGCTTACGTGGGATCTGGGGAATCAAACTTGGGTCCTTAGGCTTCAAATGCAAATGCCTTAACCGGGAAGCCATCTCTCCAGCCCAGGACATAATCTTTTGATTCCTACAGTTTACATACAAACAAACTAATGTAATAAAGATCCAAATGAGATCCCTTGCAGCTCTATGATTCAGTAATCCGGGTGTTAAAATTCAGTACTACATCTGTTAAAATTCTTACTCCAAAGGTGTTCATCCCAGCCCAATAATCCTTTAAACAAATAAAATCAAAACTACAAAAGACAGTTACTATGAAATTTCTCCTAGAGATAAATACTACATGCAATTTTCCCTGAAAATAGCACATGGATAAGAACAACTGTGAACAGGAAACATAATGAAGGTTTTTATGGCATAACTTGTTTTCACAGGGCATGAGACCTTGCTCTGTTTCTAACACTGAGAAAGTACATTGATCTGTTTCTTATGCTTATCCAGCAAAAGGAAGAGAAGCTTTAAGGACTTAGGATATGTGGCCCTACTTAAAAATGAATGCTGAGGAGCCAATTAAAGGCACCTCATGACTAATTTTTGTGGCTTTCTTTTGTTTGATTACCAATAGAAATTTTTGTCCCAGCTTGCTGCAATATCCCTACATGAACTTACAGGAGACACATGATGTCTCAGGAAGAGGAAGCGTTTAACACAGTTGTGCCCCTAAAGGGTCTTCATTGTCAAAGGGCTGCTGAGCTGTCAAGTCCCATGGCTGCTCACAAGAAGGTTTCGCTCTGTGGATGAGTCTTGATCTAATCAATTACAGCACTACATGTCTCCACTATAATTTTCACATTACAAAAGTGATGTAAAGATTTATGTGTTTCTTTTCCACAAATCCAATAAGTGGAAAATAATCAGGTTTGACTTTTTCTGGGAGACATGAACAAACAACAATTCACCTGAAGCACAGCAACAATGCCAGAGCAGAGAAGATTCTACCTTGTGACTTTATTGGCTGAGGGGTTGTTTACAGAACCATGAGAGACTCCAAGGCAGCAGTAGCACCCAAAGGCCTCCCCACCAGGGGTGATGAATCAGGAAAGCTGTATCCCCGGACCTCCCTGCCCAACCTGCAGGCAGCTCTACCAGAAAATCTCCCCCCAAGTAATCATTACTTCTTTTATAGTGTGCGTGGTGTGTGTGAGTGTGTGGTGTGTGTGTGTGTGTGTGGTGTGTGTGTCTATGGTGTGTGTATGTTGTGTGTGTGTGGCTGACGGGGGGACAACTTGTGATTCTTGTAACTTTTTGAACTACCTGAAACTCCTAAATTTCACAAGCTTTTTGAACCTTATGAATTTACTTTCTGAGTGTCATGAGCCTTCCTCCAGGAAGAAATATTTCAGTTTGAATGAGAAAGCTAAGCAATCCTTAATCCAAGGTATCTCTAGCCTACAGATACATTTGTATTTCAAACATTCTACTTGGACTGCCTGATGAATGCAGTTAATATCTTCAATGACTACAGTTGAATTTTAAAAATATATATATAAAGAGATAACATTAACTCCTTCTCTTGAAAAAACCTATAGAGATTACCTAGCTATATTCAAAATATTAATTAAATGGCCAGCTTGAGAAACCAGATAATTTTATTTTGTATAACTTCTTATTTTCTTTATAACCTGCATTTTGTTTTTTAGGCAGGGTCTTACTCTAACCCAGGGTCACTGTAAACATACTCTGTAGTCCAGGCTGGCCTTCATGGCAATGCAACAGTCCTCAAACTTGAACTAAGGGGTTAAACCAACAAACACACATAACCAATGTATTAGTTGTTTTTGTACCTGATAGAAGCAACGTAAAAAAAGGAAATATTTATTTTTGACTCACACTTTCAGAAAATCTCAGTTTATCAAAGAAGAGAAGGCATGGGGGAACAATTAAGTTCATGGTGGTGTGGTCAGTCTGTTTACATTCTGGCAGACGAGGAAGGAGAGAAGTGAGGCCAGAACCAGGAGCTGGTCTATACCCCGTAAGCTTGCCCCATAGATGATCTAGTTCTCACAGCTAGGCCCTGCCTTCTACAGGTTGCATAACCTCCCCAAATTGCACCACTATCTGCAGAGCATGTGTTCAAAACACAAATCTTTGTGGGGATATTTTGGACTTCAATCGTAAACCAGTGATAAAGTAATAACTAGTTTTTCCAAACACTTGTCAAAACAAAGGAATAAAACAGAAGAATAAGTAAAAAGGGTAGAAATGAATTGGCATGAAAATCCAGGATAAAATTATACCTTTGGAACTATAAACAAATTCAAAGAATAGCCAAATATCATCACACTCAGGATATCTTCAGGCTCTGACAACGATGGAAGTCCTGGGATACTCATATGCAAAGGATGACAGTTACCCTCATGAGAGGAAGATTTGCATTTCATAAATCCCCTTAAACACTAAATAGTAAATGATAGACACATAATTTAAAAGGATGAGACTGAATAAAGAGAAGTGAGACTTCACCAAGTTGCAGCCTAGTATACTTGGACACAGCAGAAAAACGTTAGTATTATTTAAGATTACATTGTGAAAGTCATGACCATGATTTGGGGGGGCAAGGGAGAAGCAGAGACTTTCAGGTGTGGTACGTGGCCTTTCCCCATGTGTGCTCTTAGTTATCATCATGGGCAGTCACCTAGAAAAGGGAAAAAGAAGATCCAGCTAATGCTGAAACTGGACAGGAGCTGTCTCAATGTTTTGCATATACTCATTTATTGAGTGCTCATAAGAGCTTTATGAGATGGAAAACCTTTCTCTCCATTGATTGCTAAGAAAACAAAGATAGAGCAAGATTAACTGACCTGTGTGAGATTGCTTAGCAAGAGGTAAGAGAGCCACTGTTTTAGAACACAATGACATAAAACTAAAAATTCTGATCATTTCCAAGTGTACGATTTAGTGGCATTGAGAACACTCACTATATTACAATCATCACTACCATTCATTCCCACAGGAGTTTTTCATCTCAAGCAGAAACTCTGTATCTGTTATGTTTTTCTTTATTAGTTATGTACATACTCAGTGTATAAACAGCACATGTTGGTACCCTCCTTAGCTCTTTTAATTTTGTTTTGTTTTGTTTTTCAAGGTAGGGTCTCACTCTGGTCCAGGCTGACCTGGAATTAGCTTATGTAGTCTCAGGGTGGCCTCGAACTCATGGCAATCCTCCTACCTCTGCCTCCCGAGTGCTGGGATTAAAGGCGTGTGCCACCACGCCCGGCTTAGCTCTTCTAATTTAAAAAAAAAAAAATTATTTATTTGAGAGACAGATGAGAGACAGAGCCATCCCTCCAGCCCTCCTTAGCTCTTTTAAATAATAACTTCTCATTTCTTTCAGAGCCCTACAGCCTGTCTTTTTAACATCTACTTTTGCTTTGAGTAAATGAAAAGCAAAAAAAAAAAAAAAAAAAAAAAAAAAACCTCTTTACTAATGAGAAGTGCAAATTTAGAAACAACAAAATTTTAATTAAAAAGTTGTGGACTGGAGACATGGCTTAGTGGTCAATGTATTTGCCTGCAAAGCCTAAGAATGCAAGTCCCAAGTAAGCCAGATGCATAGTGATGCAATGCACACAAGGGGGTGCACACGTCTGGAGTTCAACTGCAGGCTGAATTCCCTGGGACACCAATTCTCTCTATCTCTCTCTCAAATAAAATTTTTAAAATGTCATTACAGAGATGGAGAGATGGCTTAGAAGTTGGGACATTTGCCTGCAAAGCCTAAGGACCCAGTTTCATTTCACAGTGCCAGTGACGTAGGCCAGATACACAAGAGGGAACATTCATCTGGAATCTGTTTGCAGTGGCTAGAGGCCGTGGTGCATCCATTCTCTCTATATATCTGCCTCTCCTTCTCTCTTAAAATAAATAAACTAAAACAATTTTTAAAAATATTTTTACACAGTCATTACAATGGAAAGCCCATATATTCATATTTTAAGCAGAATGAAACAATCTCAGAGAGAAGGTCTGAGTGCACAGGGGATCATGAGCAAATGTATCGTTAAATTTTGATTAAATCTAAACAATATTCATCATATAAATAATATTAATACTCATTTCTAGATTCAAAATGGAACATGACCAAAATATCAGACACCATTGATATGTAAAGTTGAACGTGTATTTGAATGATATCATTCTAAGATTATTACCTGTTACAGAAGGAAGAAAATAATTTTCTTTAATTTTAAAATTTATGTATACAGATAAAATAAATAGAAAATTTTCTAAAAGGACACATCTAGAAAATAACTGCTAAACATCCTGACAAGAAAAAATATAAAATGATGAAAGAGGGGCAATAGATTCAGTATGAAAGATGACAAGGAAAGTGCAAGATGCACACACAGAAACCAGACAAAAATACTTGATAAAGGGATAGAGGATTGTAGAATGGAATATACATCATTGAATGTCTACACTTTAAAAGTACAAAGTTCAACATTCATATTTCTAGCATGAAGTCCCCCAAATAGGAGAAAAGAGAATATTGAACACAAAGGAAGCAGGAGGAAAGGCATAACAAAGATAAAACCATAACTTAAGGAAAAGCAAAACCATGTAATAGAATCAATAAATTTCTGTCCACAAAAGCTACTACAGAAGCAATAATGATCATGAAACAAGAAAAGACTTGAAAAATATCCCACTAACCAAGTGTTAGGTCTTTATGTATAATGAACTTCTACTTATTAATAGAAAAAAAAAGAAAATTTAATGAGATCATAGCCAAAGAAGTCTTCTCATATATTGTCATGGAAGAAATCACACTTTCTCGTATAACCACAAAGCTACCTGGTCTCCCAATTCCTTACAGTCTAGGTAAGATTGTTCAAATATCCATTTCATAGACTATGGAAATTGTAAGCCTTCTCTGAATGCAATGTGTGAAAGAGGCAGACAGGACTTTCTGCAATCCTCATTATCTCTCTTAGTGTGATTTTTCTGCCCTGGATTGAATACTGTCCCTGCTCTTTTGTAACATTCATTCCAGGGTTCCCCAAATGTGAAGCAAAGATCTTTCTTCTCTTCCTCATTCAAAAGCAATAAAATCAAACCTATGAGCTAACTGTAGCCAAACCTTTACTAAAGATTCACAAGGTCTCAAGCCGGCAGTTGTCAGCCACTTCCTGCAAGGCGAGTCTCTCTGACAGATTAATTCCATGGGGCATGCTAACCTCTAATCTGCATAACTTCTCTAGCTCCCCATCTCACGCCCACCCCCACCCCCACTTTTGCTTCTCCAAATCTCCCTTTCTCACTTGTTCATTGAGGTCAAAAGTTTTTTTTTTCTAGATTCTCTTTCTTACAATCCCCCAGGCCCTCAGGGCTCACCTGCTCACTTGCTCTAGTGAGTGTTGCATAAACAGTAAACCACTGAGGTTCTGGAACCAACTGATAAAAGAACATATTTTCACCGTGTTGTATTTAAAAGATACCAAATGCGTGCTTGGATTTGTAGCAAGTAAGGATCCCTATTAAAAACTCACAGTCTATCAGAAGTTGATCGGAAAAATAAGCTTTGTGAAGCTATATTTTCACGTGCCTTTTCACTAAATTTTGGAAAATTGTTTTTCACACAGATATGTCTTTTTGGTGTGCTCAATGTTCGGCCTAGTTCTTCTATAGTTTTCATACATATACAATTTCCAAACATCATATAATTAGCATGGCTTATTTTATAGTGTAAATCTATTTTCCTTTAAAATATAATTTAACATTACTCATTTCTCTATATATCTTATATAGTATTGTTTTTCACTGAAGAACAACTGCATTTTAGGCTCAATTGATCACTATTTTAAAGTTGTGTGTGTGTGTGTGTGTGTGTGTGTGTGTGTGTGTGTGTGTTTCTGCCTGAGTCCGCAGCGGCTGGTCTAGACTGTAGCAATGGAGTGGGGGTCTAAAACCAGTGAGCAGGTGCTGCATGGCAGGTCCAAGTCACCGGCCAGTGGAAAAAGTAGTGTGCTCATTATCTGGCCCGACCCGTAAGGAGCTTGGAATTTATTACTTGGTCCTAATAACAAAAAGAGGAAGAAACTAAATAATTCAAAAATCAGCATTGTTGCTTGTATCCATCAGAGAGCTTGTAGATTCTCAGTGGAGGTTTGGTATGGCTGTGAGCTCAGACAATTGCAGATCACGTAAGTATCCTTATGTGGCCATAATGCTTAGAGCAGCACATCAATCTGGTCAAATAAAGAACAAATTTCATTGAAATGACAATTCCACAATTTCAGAATTCCTACAGACAGTTCAAGGAAATCGCTGCTATAATGGAAACTGTGAAATAACTGATTATTTGGTTGATATATTGCTATCATCATTGTACAATAATGGATGCTACCTTCTGCAGAAGAATGCATATGGGTCACATAGTATTTACTGAATAAAATTGACCTGTGATTTTTCTGTTTTTTTAATAATAAAATGAGATAGACAGCCCAAAAAGGTTTTTTTTTTTTTTTTTAATTAGAAGACCCAAGGTGGACATGTATGTCTTTGACACTCCTTTACTCTCATGTCGAGCAATTTTCTCCATTGCCACCACCTGTTACCTTCCAGATAACGGCTGGTAAGGATGGGAAGTGGTGATCAGAGTGGTTCCATAGTCATGACTGTGATCGACAAGTATCCTAAACCACTTCCTCTTCTTGTAATACTGTGCCCTGGTTTTCTGACTTCCTCATAAAAAAAAAAAAAAAAACAAAACTGTATAGTATTCTCAAAATAAGTGACATTCCATTGATAAAAAGTACAAGCTACAAAAATTTTAATAGAAATTCAAAAGCATTAGTATCATAACCACTTAGAATAGAGCTTAAGACACTTTTCTTATTTTAAAGGAACTGAGTTTGACTGCAAACAATGATATTAAACCAGTGCTCCTGTTCATTCAGTGCCAATCTTCTTGAACATTTCCACGGCCTTGCCTTGGGCTTCCATGCTTAACACTTGGGAATTGACAACTAGCAAGCCTCACACTTACAACTGTTTCTTTCCACAGTTCCCTAGAACTTCTCAAGCAGGTTTCACTATAATGATGTTTACAAATTGTGGCATGGAAACTTGGTTGGCAGCTCCAGGCAAAATGAGTTTCCCACTATGAGATTTTTAAACTCCACACTACAAGATTTTAATGTCATCCATGTAGTTATGGAGAAATCACAGCTGACTAACAAGGTCCCCAGCAGTTCCGTGTGACAAAACAAAAGCACACCTCCTTGTCACCTTATTTGTCAGAAGCCTGGTGCAATCCTAACTGCAAACTATTCAAGATCAGGTTGAGAAGATCAGTAAGGTTTACCTCAATAAGTAATTAAAGATTCAGCCCGAAGCAACTCAGTTTGAAATTCTTGAGTCCTCTGTAAATTCCAGTCAGGAAAGAAATATGCTCTGAAAGTATGCCCCTGGTAGGATCCAAGTTTTCTTTTCTTCTCAGAAAAGTAGATGTGAACAGAAAAGCTAAATTTTACTTTCTCAAATAATTTACCTTTACTTAAACTTTTTTTTTTCCAACAAATACCTTATCTAGAAAAACAAGCTGAAGGCAAATAAACTACTTATGCATAGGCTAAACACACCAGTTTGTCTCTTCCAAGACCTGTTCCTGACATTACAGACAGCAGCCATGGCACAAACCTCATCTCCATAGACATAGAAAAATATTTTTACAGTTGCTATTAGGATTTTTAACCTTAAAAATACCCATGGATTTTTAAAATGAATTCTGTGATTTGGAATTAAATGTATTCTATTTTTTAAAAGTTTATGCTTGGGGATGAGGGTATATCTCCATGATAGAGAGTTTTCTTAGTACACACAACAATCGTAGGACCAGGAAATAAGTAAATAAAAATTTAAAAAAAAAAAAAAAACATGGTCATCCTGGAAAAGCTACCTACTCTATCACTCCAACTATGACTGTGAGGAATGGAAAACTATAAAGTCAGAGAAAAGATTGATTTCCAGAGATGGGGAGGGAAGTGTGAATAGATAGAAAGTAAATGATTTTTGGAGTGACATACAGTGACAGTTTCATGGTGAATGTGTGTTATTATGCCCTGTTAGAACCCACAGGAGGCATAACTATTGTAAAGATTAGGGTTGATTATAAAAAATTTGAATGGAAATTCACCAGTTGTAAGAAATGTCCCATTCTGGTAATGGCCGCTGATAGTATCAAAGGTTGTATAAATCTCGGAAAGGAAATATATGGTAACTTTTAATAATTTCTGCTTAATTTTGCTGTGATTATAAAACTGTTCCAACAATTGTTTTAAAATACATGATTAACAAACGAGATAACAGTAAACAAATGCAGTGACTGTCCTTACCAAACCTAACATTAAGATACCAGAAGTGATCATAAAAAATGTTTTCAGAAGAACAATAAATGGCACCTCAGGGGTAAAGATTAGCCTGAAAGGGAAATTCTTGTACAAAACCCCATTATCATATGATTGCATGAATGAGTGGAAGCATCTTCATAGAGGGTTACACATGATCCGCTACACATGCTCTCTTCTAAGAATGGAAGTTGCAATAGAGGCTTGTGTTGTTTGGTGTGTCCAACAAGGGAGTAACACCACCATTTACCAATGAAACTTCCTCAACAGAAAACAGAACTTTTAATTTCAAATTTGAGCTAGTCTTTTCTTCAATGATGCTGAGTCATTTCCTTTTTTCAGTGTTCTTCTGAGAAGCCAAAACTCTAAAAGTTGCAACATGTTTGGAATTTCAGGTTGTCTGAACATTTCAGGATGTATGTACACATGTGAACTGAGAAAGGAATAGCGACCCTATTTAATTCATAAAACATTGGTTCACTACTTTTAAAATTTTTCTTGCTATTTTAAAAATTATTTTCACAACATTCCCCTTCATATAGCTATGAACTACCCCAAAGTGAGAACCATAAAAAAAAGTGTTAACAAGATGCCATATCCACCTCCAATGCCATGAGAGAAACTCACTACACAATAATTTTCTGTGCTCAAACATATTTTGACTTCACTTAAGTCCAGACATGGATGGCCTTTCTTACATAGTTAACTAAAACTTCATATGTTTACTATGTAAGAATTCTCTCTCTCTCTCTCTCTCTCTCTCTCTCTCTCTCTCTCTCACACACACACACACACACACACACACACACACACGGATTGTTCCATAGGAATTGTTCCTGAATTGGTGCTATCTTCTTTATTATTCTAGACCCTCTTAACTCTCTTTGTAAGTCACTCTAATAAGCAAAACACAGACACCAAACTAAATATTTCACATTGTATTGAAGATACCTTTAGGTTTTCTTTTACACATAAAGGACTTGCAAGACAGTATGAAATGGAAAAAAATGTGAAGGGCTTCTGATTTCTAATGAAATAATTATGGAGAGAGAATCAAATGAACACTTGTGAATTCTCCCTAGGATAAAAAATATTCAGAATATACCAATGACCATTTAAAAATATTTAACTGAGGGCTGGAGAGATGGCTTAGCGGTTAAACACTTGCCTGTGAAGCCTAAGGACCCTGGTTCGAGGCTCAATTCCCCAGGACCCATGTAAGCCAGATGCAGGAGGGGCGCATGCATCTGGAGTTCGTTTGCAGTGGCTCGAGGCCCTGGCATGCCCATTCTCTATCTATCTGCCTCTTTTTCTGTCTGTCACTCTCAAATAAATAAATAAAAATAAACAAAAAATTTAAAAAAATATATTTAACTGAATTCAAAGTATACATGCATACCTCATCTCAAAGTTAATGATTGTGGAAATATAAAAAAGTAGATGAAGAATATGCTTAAATACAAAAAGAAGTTATGTACCATATGAAGGAAAAACTCAAAACTATTCTTAAGTGAGGGGTAGAAGAAAATAGTAGATTCAAGTTTGATTAAAAATCCTTTCAATATTTCTAACTATTGTAAATAAATAGAAGAATGCTGCCTATAAAATATTACTCAGTGAAAAAACACTATTTTCTAAATGGAATGAGCACTTGGAAAAGCACATACTTTTCACAATAGTTCACATACATTGCACTTGTAACTACAAAAAAGTTTAAAAGTGTTGAGTCCTGCAGAAAACAGACCTACTATGCAAGATAATATATGATTAGACATACTATTATGCAATAAAACCATGTATTTTTTTAATCTTTCATTTGGCCAAACTTTAAGCTTAAGAACAAGCTCCCAAGCCGATCAGTCCCATAAAACACAATGCCTAAAATAAAAGCATGTATACTTAAATTTATTCAACCCTTTGCAGAAAAAAATAATAAGGGAAACTAGCTATGTTTACCTGAAGACAGGGACACTGACAAGTGCGGGGAGATGGACCCATGACGGTGATGAAGGGTCTCTTCTTACCTCCTAACATAATGATGAATGGTAGAGCTAAGCCACACATCAAAGAGATATAGAACAACTTTCAGTACGTTTTAAAGTTACTTATCCCATTCTTTAAATTCTGAAAGTGACAGAGCATTATTCTTTCATGAAATTACATTCACAATGAAATTTTTCAAAGAAATACAGAAATTTTGTCAGCTTCATGTTGATCCTACTACTTCCTCCTTTAGTAAGGCTTTGATAGTGTCTGTTCCCTCCCCCCTTCCACCCCACCATCTCTCAGTACTCCAAACCAGGTAAGACCCACACTGCTCTCTAAGTCTCATTGTTTGAATGTGTGATAGAAGATAAAACAAAGATTCAACTAGCTGTAAATCCCAAGCTGTAAACCTCCCTGTGGGACAGGTCTAAAAGTGATCCCAAAAGATAAGAAGAAATAGGGATTTGATCACTTCCCACTCTCTTGGCATCAGCTCACCCTCTTTTTTTAATGTATGAGACATATATGTGTTTGCTTAAAGGGGCAGGCTCCGCTGCCCACGTGTTTGAAAGCGCAAAGAAAAGTTGATCTCTGGCATTAAACACATTTAGTCTATGAAAATTACTGAGGAAAAGAGTGGTTGATAATTCATAGGTAGATGACAGGAAACTAGGGGAGAAAGAGTGTGGTCAACCAACCTTTAATATGCTAATTAACATCAAGAGTTTCACAAAGTGCAACAATCACAGGTGAGTGTTAGAGAAAACCTAGAAATAATTATTAAGAGAAAGTCTCTCATTTGCACTTCTGTAAGCTTGTGTCCTAGCCCCTTGTAGCTAAGTGCTTTTTGGCACCCTTCTATCTGCTTTCTCCCCTTTCATGTCAACATTCGCATCTTTATACCAGCAGCTTATTTTGGTGTAAGTTAGGATGATGCACTTTGACTTGGCAACGCCTTATTTTGCATGCACCACTTTCTGTTTATCAAAGGAATGAGATCATGATTTGGAGATCTCAAAAATATGAAGTTACATAGCCAAACCTTTAATGAAGATTCATCTTGATAAACTTTACAATGACTCTCAAAGTATAAAATGCTTTTTATTTTCCAACAAATATTTGGTGTAGATATATCATCATTCTCGCCGGCTTTGATAAAAAAAAAAAAACAGAACCCATAAAATCACACAGTGGATGTGTAACTAGTAAAGGTGTGGCTTTTCGCCTTCTACAACCAGAATGTCAATCTTATCACTTTACTCAGAAGCAAGAAAGCCCATAGATTTTTGAGTATAAGGCATAGGGTTGAGTTCTGAGAGCACAGGTTATTCGCTACAAATGCTCTTAAGCAAGTGACTTAATCCCCTAAAAAAATAGAGTAAAGAAATAATACCTACATCCCAGGGCTGTTGTGAGGATCAGATGAAATGATGCGTACAAAAGAGTGTTTTACATTCTCCTGGAATGAGCACGTGGTGTCTAGATTGGGTAGGGAGAGAGTCTTGCTAAAGAAAGGGGACTTCTACGTGCCAGTAGGCACCCAGCAGGGATTCCCTGCAGGCGCCTTTTGAAGGCTGATAAGCATCTCCAACAGCTGCAGAGGAGAATACAAGAACCAGGATAAAGGGCAAGGGTCATACCCTTTGACCTTCGGCTCTCAGCTCAAAGAACATCTGCTAAAGATTCCCTGGAGGGAAGTAACACTCAGGGAGGCGCCCCCCCCCCAACGTTTTAAGGAATCCTAAAATGCTCTGACAATCCCAGTTCTTTGCCCACATAATGTTTCTCCTAAATCGTTCAGCGTCGGCTTAATTTACCATCCGCTGGTAGTCTAAGCATTACCACATCTGAAAGTCTATCCTAATTTTCCAGAGTACTTTAGCTCCCTTTACATAGCACACATTCTTGGCAACCTGTCACCCAAATCTCTTTCCCCTTCCACGGAGTTAGGAAAAACAGGGATCCTGTGCTAGTTATCTCTCATCTCAGAAGCTTACTGCCCTCTGCAGCTTCTCTGGAAGATACTCCTGCCTTCCAGAAGGTCTCATGTGTAATCCACAACTGGGCCATGTTACAGTCAGCTGAGCTGCTTTTCTAATTTGCGCCTCCTAGGTCTCTGCCATTTTGATTCAACAACTTTAAATTTAGGCCCTAAGGACCATATATAAAAAATTCAAAACTGCTAAAAGTTTCAAACTTCCCAGCTCAACCTGATGCAGTTTTATCTACGGACTGGCCTTTGGACTTATTGAGTATAACAGCTGTGATTACCATGTCAGGATATAAATACTAAGACCACAATAATTTTATTAAAATATTTACAAATGCCTTCATAAGATGGCATAATTTAATAGTTTGTTTAGCGTCACTGTGTTCTTTTCTGCATGTGGTTCTCTTTCATTGCATATTTTAAAACATCAGTTTCATGAAAGGATAGCACTTTTGACTTAATTAAAAAACTCTCTGGCTGAAGAGATGGCTTACTGGTTAACTTGCTTGCCCACAAAGCCAAAGGACCCATATTCAATTCCCCAGGACCCATGTAAAGCCTAATGCACAAGGTGTTGCACACATCTGGAGTTCATTTGCAAGTGGCTGGAAGCCCTGATGTTCTCTCTCTCTCTCTTTCTTTCTCTCTCTCTCTCAAATAACAAATATAAAGAAACAATTTAAAAAATTTCTCAAGAGCTACTCACTGTAGATTCTAAATACCTACCTACTATGAGGCTTATATACACCACCTACTTATAATAATGACAAAGAAATTCATTGTCAAAATAACCACTTAAATGTTAGTAGAAGGAGTGTGTGTGTTTCGTTGCAAAAGAACTCAACTCCTGGTTGTTTTTCTGCTGGGCAGGGGCATTTTTTTACAGCAGAGTAAAGAGATGGTTTAATGCAACAGATAAGCAAGCTTACCACAATAAAGGAACTGGTGAACAAAAACTCACATAAGGAATTCTGACAGTCAAACTTACTTTCCATCAGTTACATTGGTTGTGAAAACAGACAAATATCTGGGGTGCGACATTTAATAAAGTCACTTTTAAAAGACAAACCTGCCACATGTCATGAACCAAAATAAATATTGTCCCTTTATAATGCTTGTTTTCACTAGAGGCTTCAGACATTTGTTTTCCATGACTGCTACTATCACCTTCTTTGGAAGCTAAAAGAAAATGTCTTGAAAGTATGACAAGCTGTTTTGATAACAGATTTGAATTTTGAAAACAGCTAGGCGATCCACTGCTCCAAGTCTGATGAAACATTGCAAAAAGGCAAGAAAATGTGATGATATGATGAAAGTAATTTTTCCCCTAGTTTTATTTTCATTCCTAAGGCAATTATAAAAATACATTCCTGAAAAGTTTTAGGAAATGTCAATACTGTTTGAAAAAGAAAAAAATATTTTCCCCTCTCTTTTTAAAAATCTTTTATTTTTATTTATTAGAGACAGAGTGAAGGAGAGAGAAAGAGAGTGAGAATGGGCATGCCAGGGCCTCTAGCTGTTCCAAACGAACTCCAGATGCATCTGCCACCACGTGCATCTGGCTTACGTGGGACCTGGAGAATCGAACTGGGGTCCTTAGGCTTTGCAGACATGCGCCTTAACTGCTAAGCAATCTCTTCAGCCCAGAAAAAATATTTTTATTATAAAATCTATTTTTGACGTGATTTATGTGGATCTCTATATGTGAGCAATGTCAATCATATTACATTGCAGCCATGATTTGAAATAGAAAGTATTAGCTTAACATTGGGTTTTTAAAACTACTTTACACCTTTGCATAATTCCAGAAGGTATAACAACTTAAACAGACCTTTAAAGAAAGAAGGAAGAAAAAAATAATGGACAGCTTCTTCGGTTTGGTTTGCACAGGATAGCCAGTACAACAGATGGCTGTTCTCTGCTCTTCTCCTGGTCCTATTCTCCACTGACTTTCTGTAGCGTTCAAAGTAATCCCTCATGTGTGAGCAAAAAAATACATAGAAAGAGGAATATTCGAGGTGTGAACTTTCTTTCTTGGAAAGCAGAAAGTTTCCTGTCATGACAAAAATAAACTGTAAAGGGTATGAGAACTACAATATCCCAGCTATGGAGTACCATTGTTGGATGCACACAGTAGTCTTGAAGATGTCGGAACTACCACATCCCAGATGTGGACTATCATTGCTGTATCCACACTCAGCAGGCCTGAGTACAGATAGTGGGTAGTTGGAGGTGGGAAGGAACAAAGTCCCCCCTTTCAGTCTTTGGATGTGATCCAACCTGGGGCAAAACCAAATTGTGAGGCAAAGACTGTTTGACAGTCGCTTTTTTTTTTTTTTTTTTTTTTTTTTTTTTTTGGTTTTTCAACGTAGGGTCTCACTCTAGCCCAGGCTGACCTGGAATCCACTCTGTATTCTCAGGGTGGCCTTGAACTCACAGCGATTCTCCCATCTCTGCCTCCCAAGTGCTGGGATTAAAGGAGTGCTCTACCACATCTGGCTTTTTTCTCTAATTTTCATAGCCTGACACCTAATGACCCTAAATAAGGTTATTAGCTAATGACATTTAAGGAATACAAGTGAAATGACCCAAGAAAATAAAGCCATCATTTAGTTGGAGACACAAAAAATATTTACTTCACCAAGGGAATAATTTCCTTAAAGGCCACAACAGTCTCAAGATAGTTATACTTTATACTTGAAGGTATACGTATACTTCTTTAAATGTGTGTATGTGTGAGTATGCGTGTGCGTGTGTGTGTGTTTATTTGAGAGGAGAGAGACAGACAGAGGATGAGCAACAGAGCCTCTCACCACTACAAACCAACTTCAAATGCAAGTGCCACTTTGTGCATCTGGCCTTATGTAAGTATTGAGGAACTGAACCCGGACCAGCACGCTTTGCAAGGTAGTACCTTTAACCAATAAGCCATTTCTCCAGTTCTGTGCACTTCTTTGTTAAAAAGAACGAGCTCTAAACCTAAGGGTAGAGCTCTGATAATGATAATGATAATGATAGATTTCTAACTCAAAGATGTCCTGCTGTGCAGAGGTACCTCCACTGACATTGCCCTGATTCAAGCCAGGCCACCAATCTGTCCTGATGGGCCTTGTTGACCCTATCCAAGGCCCCACACTCCTTTCACTGCCCCACAATGTGAGTGGCATGGTCAGATAATTATATGTGGCACCATTGTTAAAGATACAAGATACCTACTGGCACTTGTTAAAGCATGGTAAAGCAGACTGTATTCAGACCCATTACAAGCAGTACATGGACCAGTGTCATGGAGACTTGCAGTGGGAGGGAGGGATTAGGTTCAACCCAACATCATGAGTAGGTGGGAGTCAGAGGGTAGAAAATTACTGGGAGGATACATCATGCACAGGGAAAATTCTAACTAAACTCACCTAACAAGATTCTTGCTGAAGATGCCTTGGGGTGAACAGACATCATCTGGAGTGTAGGCAGAGACATATGAAGGATGAGGAACCCCTGGTCAGAAACGAAGGGCAATCAGATATGGAAAGTATGGTGACTCTTGTTAAATTACCTTCTTAGAAAGATTTTGTCTGGAAGTATATGGATAAACTTAAGAGAAATTTCAGAATTCTGATTCAAGTTTGGCCAAGCCAAAAAATATTTTCTAGTACATAGCAGTGACATATAAATACAAAAAAAGATATTTAAATTCTTGTTGCACATTTGTGCTGCTTCTTTTGTGAACTGCCTGCTCATTTCTTTAGTCCATCCTAGCATATATATATATTTTTATAAGGAGAGGGTAAAAAGAGATGACAAGGCAGAGACATGAAAGAGCCACAGGGTGGGAGGAGTATCCTGAGGCACTGCCCACTGTTGCAGTCAGATTCACATTGGTAGAAATCACTCAACCAAAAGCAGCTTGTGGGAAAAAAGAGGTTTATTTTGGCTTACAGGCTCAAGGGGAAGCTCCATGATGGCAGGGGAAAATGATGGTATAAGCAGAAGGTGGACCTCACCCCCTGGCCAACATCACGAGGACAATGGGAATAAGAGAGTATGCTAAACATTGGCATGGGGAAACTGGCTATAATACCCATAAGCCCACCCCCAACAATAAACTGCCTGCATGAGGCATTAATTTCCAAATCTCTATCAGCAGGGAACTTAGCATTCAGAATACCTACGTTTATGGGGGACACCTAAGTCAAACCACCACATTCTGCCCCTGGCCCCCATAAACTGATAACCATACATGATATAAAATACAATGCATTCAGTCCACTTTTTAAAAATCCCCATGTTTTTAAATTAATCTTAATGATGTTCAAACATCCTCATAGTCCAAGGTCTTTTAACGGAGCCATAGCATAGCAAAGAAATACACAAGCAATACATGATTTAAACAGGACAAACACCAAACTCTGTAGCTCCAAACCAACAACTCTAGCCAGTGACAAGTCTCCAAGTCTGATAATTCTAACAATATCAAGTCTCTGGAATTCCAATTCTGCCCCTCCAGCTAGGCTACTCACAGTCCTGGAAAACTTCATTCAGGGCCCATGGCCTTTCTAAAACAAAAGACCACATAGCAAATGGAATGACCCTCTCTTTCCTGCATTTCTTATACTCCATAATACCAGGTAGTGTGCCAATTTGTTAATCCAGGTGGGAATAAAGTAGACTTTGAAGAACAGGACACTCCTTGAGCACTCAAGCCCCTATAAAAAAGTCTACATTCTTCATGTTGCCCCAGTGCAGGTCAGCTGGCCCAATATCAAAGGTTGTAATATCTTAATTGCAACTAAGTTGACAGCAGTTTGGGCCCAAAGATTTCATTTCTGTGCCATATCCCTCTGCATACACCAACCCGTTTCTATGCATGGCAAACCTGCACAAGTTCTCAGGACACAGGCATAAGAGAAAGTCTCTCACACAAACTGGTTCTAGCCCAGTCCAAGCAAAGTTCTTTTTCACCCTCATAAGCTGAACCTCACAGTCCATAGTTCTTACTGCATTCAGGTCTGAGTGTGACCAGAATAGTCCATCAAGCTGTACTTACAGCACTGAAAAGCAACTCTTAGGTTAAGGTTTCAAATACTCACACATTCCTCTTGAAAATCAGCTCCAAAAGGCCAAATCCACACAGTCAGGTGTCTAGCAGCAACCCCACTCCTGGTACCACTTTACTGTTGCTGTCAAGTTTGCATTGCTGGTAGAAATCATCCAACCAAAAGCAGCTTGTGGGGAAAAAATAGGTTTATTTTGGTTTTTAGGTTCAAGGGGAAGCTCCATGATGGCAGGGGATAATGATGGCATGAGCAGACAATGCACATCACCCACTGGCCAATATCAGGTGGACAACAGAAACAGGACAGTGTGCCAAACAGTGGCATGGGGAAACTGGCTATAATACCCATAAGCCCAACCCCAACAATACATTGCCTCCAGAAGGCATTAATTCCCAAATCTCTATCAGCTGGGAACCTAGCATTCAGAACACCGAAGTTTATGGGGGACACCTGAACCAAGCCACCACACCCTCCAAACACTGATTGACTGTGGCATTCATAACCTATAACCCCACAGTGAATACTAGTAACCCCACTGAGGAGGACCCTGACTAGAATGGGGGAGAAGAGGAGGGGATATAATAGGATAATATGAGGGGAAGGGATCAACACATGATTTGTCCATACAATAAAGCTCTAATTAATAAAAATAAATTGATAAATAAATAAAACAAGAAAGGGAAGTGGAAGAAGGGTAGAGGTATGGGGGAAATAGCAAGGGTGGGGGAGAGTAAACTAAAACAAATAGTGTCTGAAAATGCCATAATGATACTTGAAACTATGTATACTGATTGCCTGTGAAGTCAAAGCCTAAGGACACAGCTTTGATTCACAAGTACCCACATAAGCCAGATGTGCAAGGTGGTGTATGTGTCTGGAGTTCATTTTCAGTGGCTAGAGACCCTGGTATACTCATTGCTTCCCTCCCTCCCTTCCTTTCTCTCTCTCTCTCTCTCTCTTTCTCTCATAAATAAATAAATAAACAAATAAATAAATAAATAAATAAATAAATAAATAAAACAGAGTTTTTTAATACTGGATTTTTGTATGTGGGAGCCAGCTTTCAAGTTATCTCTGACATTTTATTTGAAAAGTTATAGGACTGAAACCCTAGCTTGGGAATCTTTTATTGCATTTGAGATACATTTTAATTATTATCAGACACATAAAATATGTATAAGATATGACCTGGAGAAACCAAAGAAATAGCCAAGACCTATATCAGCCCACATTTCGATAATGGAATTACCCATCTCACTATTCTCTAACCAGATTCCATTGGAATTTTACTCGATATCTGTTTTACTTCCCTAAATAATCTGTATTTTTCCTCATCTCCAAAGAAGTAGAAATAATAAATAAAGCTTGAAATTAAAATAAGCCTAGTTGTAAAATTCAAGGTTTGATTTGGGGACTATCACTGTGAATATAACCACTATTTATTATCATACTCCTAACCTTGGCTCATATAATTTAGAAAAATCAGAAGTCACAAGTATGTTTTATACACATCTATGTTTTCATGATGCAAATGCATACTGAAGACTCTGAAAATAAAGCCATATATTTACCCTTCCAAATAATCTTTTCTCTCATCTTCTAAAAGAATGTTACTAAAATTAATACTGCCATTGAAGGAAAGCATCCAAATTTATTCCTCAGTGCTAAATAGAAATAAAACTTATTTATGGACTTGCAACTCCATAAAGCAAAAAAATGAGAGAATTTCATTAATTTCTGGTTCAAAGACATATTTTATTGTGACATAATGATAAATATTCATATAAAATAGTGGTGCAGGCAATAACGATAAGTGTCTGTTCTTTGCATGTAGAGATGAGCCTTCTAACTATGTTTGAAGCTCTAGGAAAAAATATGAAATCAAATAAGTATGCATATGGCACTATCTTAGTTCCCCTTTTGGTAACCTTTCTCAGTTCCTGGGGCACACTGCTTCATTTTTCACTCCTTCTGCTCCTTGGGTATGTACTATTCTCACAGATACTCAATTTCAAGAATGCATAAGACAGCTCCTGCCTTCTCTCCTTTCCCCTGGCTTTTCCAGTCTTCCCAGGGACCTGACTGCAGAATGTATACCATCTCCCAGCTCCAAGTCAACACATTTCAGATTTAGTTCCCTGCTAGTGCCAGCTTGATAAGAAACATTTCATCTACCCAACTGTCTGCATCATGCGGGCTTTAGTTTGTAGTAATTCTCCTATAATGTATCCTCAGGCAGTGCTGTTTCTCTCACCCTGGACTCTCCATTTTTTACAGTACTGTGAATTGTCAGAGGCAAGGTTCAATTTATAGTCACAGCAAAATCGGTCAAGTTTTAACAGAGTTTTCTTGTGCAATTCCTAGGTTCAAATTATCACAGGTAATGTAATGCTAAAAATGAAATGAATCAAATCACAGGACATTAATCCAGAGAGCTTATAGAACCCACTTGTTTTAAAATGACCAGTAATCTCTCTCTCTCTCTCTCTCTCTCTCTCTCTCTCTTTCTCTCTCTCTCTCTTTCTTTTCCTCTAGAAAATCACAACAGCAGGCAGGAGAGATGGCTTAGCAGTTAAGGCACTTACCTGTGAAGCCTTAGGACCCAGGTTCAATTCCCCAATACCCAGGTAAGCCAGATGGTGGTAAATGTGTCTGGAGCTCATTTGAAGTGTCTAAAGGCCCTGGCATAACCATTCACTCTCTCTCTTTCTCTCTCTTTCTCTCCTTCTCTCTTTCTCTCTTTCTCTCCCCCTCTTTCTGCCTCTTTCTCTCTCTCTCTATCTTTATCTCTCTCTTTCTGTCTCTTTCTCTGTCTGTCTGTCTGTCTCTCTCTCTCTCTCTCTTTCTCTATGTGCCTTTTTCTTTTTTCTCTCTTTCTCTCAAATAAACACATAAAAAGAAAGAAAAAAAGAACAAGGAAAACACAATAGCTTCATCTTCCAAGGCTCTTTGCTACACAAACATCTTTAAAAGATAGTATAGAACAATTGCATTTCCTACTCACAAGACATGCAGAAAGGAAGGCACACATTTTGGACAAATGTCTCTGATTTTTGAAAGAACTTTCTTTCTTTCTTTCTTTCTTTCTTTTTCTTTCTTTCTTTCTTTCATTCTTCCTTCCTTCCTTCCTTCCTTCCTTCCTTCCTTCCTTCCTTCCTTCCTTCCTTCCTTCCTCCTTCCTTAAATATTCTTCAGTTTACACTACTTCATCACTTCTCTTTTAAACATATTTTTGTTTATTTATTTGCAAAGTGAGAGACAGACTGAGAATTGGTGCAGCAGGGCTTCTGGCCACTGCAAACAAACTCCAGACACATGTACCACTTTATGCATGCAGTTTTATATGGGCATTGTGATATTGAACCTGGGCCATCAGGCTTTGAAAGCAAGTACCTTTAGCCACTGAGCTATCTCTCCAGCCTTGTATGCACATTTCCTTTTATTAAGAAGGTCAGATTCAAAGTGATGAGAATGATGAGAACATTCTTTAAAATATATTTAATATTTAAAATATATTTAATCCCAGCACTCAGAGGCAGAGGTAGGAGGATCACTGTGATTTCGATGCCAGCCTGAGACTACATAGTGACTTCCAGGTCACCCTGGGCTAGAGCAAGACCCTGCCTTTAAGAAAAAAAGAAAGAAAAAATATATATATTTACAAAAAAGAGAGAGAGAATGGGCATGCCAAGCCTCTTGCCACTGGAGATGAATTCCAGATGCATGTGCCACTTTGTGTATCTGGCTTTATGGGGGTACTGGGGAATTGAACCTAGGTCATCAGGCTATGTAAGCAAGCACCTTTAACAGCTGAGCTATCTCTCTAGCCCCAAGGGCATTTGGATAAATCTTTCACAAACCTATTATGCTTCGTATTTTGTCCTAAGGGGGCCACATTTTGGGAACTCACCAACTAATGTACTGAACCAAGTGATCAGTATCCATATGATCTTAGATCATGTTGAGCCAATGAGGCCATCCAGGTGACTGAGTCAAATAACATTTAAGTCTCCCTGACAAGGCTCCCCTCCTTGGGGGCAAAGGCTGAAGAGACATAAACACTGACTTCACTTTTGGAGAACTTGAGTGTTTTGCATTCACCCACATAATCCACAAACACTTCTCTTACTCCACTAATAAGAACTTTGTATTTTAGGAAGCATTCTATAAATACTTGCTGAGCTTCTAGACCATTATGGAAGGTACAGCAGTTACCCTGCTGTTGCTGGGACAAAGCCTGTGACCAGAAGCAGTGGGTGGAAGGGAAGGGTTTATTTCTGTTTCTTTCTGCTTATGGTTTCCAAGGGAACTTTCATTATGGTGGAGAAATCATGGCAGAACAGACAGAAGGCCTGGCATCACATTTACACAGCACCAGGAAGGAAGTAGTCCGGGCAAGTCAGCCCTGAACACTCTGGGCTGCACTAATAAATCCCAAGATCGCACCCCTCCACACACACACACCAGGGATACTCTTCCAGCAAGGCTCCAACTCCCAATGGTCCTAAAACTTTCCCAGTTTTCCACTGCCACACTCCAAGTATTTGATACACAAGAGCCTAGGTGAATATTTCATTCAAATCATGACCCTTTTTGTTCTCTTCCGCGGCATTAAGTACTCAGTAAATTATTCCTTTGGTCTTCGTAGTCATTGGCATCTGTGATGATGGGCCTTGCAAATCAACTTGACCTACAACTGGCCAAACAAAGCTGTGCATCTGTAGGGGCATTTCAAAAGAGGACTGACACATGGAAGGGTAACAAGGAGCAACCTGCCCTCAATGTGGGCAACACCTTCCACCTTGCCAAGCAGATAAAAAAGAAATCCAGGGGAAAAGCAGTGTCCACATGTATGTGGGTCCTTCTTCCCAAGTGAGTGCACTGACCTCAGCTGCTGCCATCAGGCCTCAGTTTCTTTGGTCTGGCCTCAATATCAGAAACTCTTTAAGATCTTTCAGGCTTTTAGCACCAGACCAGACTACTGAGCTTTGATCACCCTTTTATTGTGTTTGTGAATGTGTGTGTGTGTGTATGCTTGTGCATGGGCACACACATATGTGTGTATGTGTTCAATTCCTCTACAGAATTCTCTCTAACACAGCATCCTTAACAAATTGTCTTCTATAACAAAATACAAGCTGAAAGGCAAAGCAAGGTTAAAAGTCACAGCTTCATTATCCTCCAGCAGGTGTAATGGTATGTTTCCGGACATGCATATTAAATATGAAAAGAAGTGAAAATTCCAAAGGCATTTCCCAGAGTAATGATGCCATGATAATCCTAGGCACTGAAGTGCTATTTTTTCTGAAAGATCAATTCTCATCATCACGATTATCCACACAAGGCAAAACAGACAAATAAGTAGATACAGAAATCCCATTAGTGGTTTCCAGGGTGTTGGGGAAGGAGGGAATGAGAAGTGACTACTTAGTGGATATGTGGTTTTTCTGGAGATGAAGAAAACAAAAGTCATGGTCCTGGAAAGTGATGCTGATATCAGTGCACTATGAGCACACTTAATACCAGTCACTCACGCACTTTTTATTTTATTTATGTGGATTTCTTTGAGACGGGATTGCATGTATCCCAGGCTAACCTCAAACTCTCTATGTATCTAGGTTGACCTTGATCTCTTCATCATTCTGCCTCCATCTTCCAGGTGCTGGGAGTGACAATACACCAAGTTAAAATATGCACTTTAAAAAGGTTAGCATAGTGGATTCTGTTACATGTAATTTACTACAGTAATAATAGTAATTTTCAAAGAGATTAGCCACACAACTGAAAATTAATTTTTAGACTGGGAACATTGACATCATTAAAGCGATGATATAGGGGGTAGGCAGAAAGATAAATGATTAAATAAAGATAAAAGCATTTAGAAGAAAAGGTAAATTATATATATATATATATATATATATATATATATATATATATATATATAAATCTTTTTATCATTGAATTTAGGTTAGTTACAACTGAGAAGTCCGTGCCTTTAAAAAATATCCCCAAAAATCTGGGGAAGCAGCTTGGTGGGAAAACACTTGTCTTGTTTTAGTTAGGCCTGAGTTCAATCCCCAGCATTGCAATATGTATATAATGAACACATAACATCACAAACACAGACAAAAAGTACTCCATCACATGGAGTTCAAAACCAACAAAAACATGATTACATTACCCATCAGGTCAAGACATGGAATCTCACACTTTATCTTTTACATTTCAGTTTTTCCAAGGTAGGGTCTTGCTCTAGCCCAGGCTGACCTGGAATTCACTATGTAGTCTCAAGGTGGCCTTGAACTCATGGCAATCCTCCTACCTCTGCCTCCCAAGTGCTGGAATCAAAGAGGTATATCAACACGCCCAGTGGGGAGTATGTTTTATATCTGTGGAATCAGGGCCCAACATGGAGTCCATTAGCACTGTGTCAATCTATCCTAAGGAAGGACTGTAAATATGTGAAATTTTAATCCACAAATTTATCGTGCATAGAGTGGTTGGTTATGGTGGGCAAACCTGATGAGAAGTACACGAGTGAGTGTGCCCCATGCAGATGGACTAGGAAATAGGGTGTTTCTTCAGCTCCTACATATTCCCAGGACAACAGAGAGAAGACAGATGAAGAGAATTTGGCAGATTTTATTAATTTTATGTTGATACCTCTTACAGAGAATATTATAGGCACCTGATTTAGTTTGTTTGCTTGAAATTCTTTCCTTAGTATTTTTATTTATTTGTTTGAAAGAGAGACAGAGATAAAGAGGCAGACAGAAATAGAGTGTGACCATGTTCTAGGGCCTTCTGCCTCTGAAAAACAGCTCCAGATGCACAGGCTACTTTGTGCATCAGGCTACACATGGGCATTAGGGAATCAAACCCAGGCTATCAGGCTTTTCAAACAAATGTCTTTAACCCTTGAGCCATCTCTCCAGCCCTCCTTGAAATTGTTTAGCCAAAGTTGCAACCAGAATCCACACCCAAAGTCCACTTCAGAAAGTCAGGCTGTTTTATAGGCAATGGGTGTTAATGAACCTGCCAATAGAGACTCTAGTCCATCTTGGTTCATTACCATAATAATCACCCATAACAAATAATCAGCTGAGGGTTTTCACAGAATGACAGTCCAAATACTGTCTTCTGTGATATTCCAAGAAGAATCAATAGATCATATCATTCATATTCAGGTGCTTTTTCTCCCCTCTGTCTCCTAGCCACTATAGTTACTCCAGCCTCCCCAGAAGCAGTTATGATTTACGTATCTCAAGTGTCCAAAAGTCTATTGTACGGTGGGTCCAACAAGAGTGGTTTCTGATCAAAGTGCTGCAAAACCTGACTGATCTGAGAAACATGTAATCTGGCCTAGAGGGTACCCTAAAGCAATCAGTCAAAAAACAAAGAAAACCAAAACAAAAGTCACTATATAAGGCACATTTTTCTCAGCACTTTATTTTGACCAACAGTTACTGAGTCATAACAGAGAAAAATAACTCCAATAATGATGGTCAGCATGTCATCAATAACCTTTGTTTCAGCCTCACTATGTGCCAGGAATTATTATAAATATTTTACATGTGTTAATAAGTTCAATTTCCCCTTAATCTCCTTAGGTGGCTAATATTGTTGTCAGCATCAGTAGTTAACATAAATACCTTGTCCAAATTTATCCAGGTGGGAAATGGGAGAGAGCCAATACAACCTGAGGTAGCTGCATTCTCACACCAGATAGCTTTCCCTGAAGTTCTGTCAGAACTATCTGCTTTCCAGTACATTTCAGTTCTATTCTGCATGAATATTGTGCCTTCATACGGCTCAGTATTGATAAAATAAATGAATAAACTTTAGAAAAAGAAGTCAAAGTTTCTACAAAATTGGAACTGGAAAATATTTCTCTCTCACTCTCTCTCACTCTCTCTCTCTCTCTCTCTCTCTCCCTCCTCTCTCTCTCTCCTTTTTGCTTTCATTCCACAAGAAAAAGATTAAGTAACCTTCTAGCTGAAAAACTAGCTGATGCCACCTGAAAGAAATTGCTCCTTGCCCTTCTTCCTTCTCCAATTTTGGGCCTCAACCATTTGGAAACTGGTACATAATGTCACTCTTGGAATGTTCATTACAAAATGGCTCTCCTAGGTAACGTTAGATTTATCTGAAGATTTTAATGTCCTTCACGCTAAAATGTTATTATCCTGAGTGCATGCAGAGGATGGTACAGTCAGTCATATGTGATGGATGAATTCATTAGCTTCAGCCAATTTTAATGGGTCATCTAGGAAGGAAATCACCAGTCAGTTTTGGCTATTGAACATTGCTACCTCAAGTACCTGATTAAGCCAAATATAAAAAAGGGTGGTTTTTCACCTTCCTGTCGGACAACAAAGGTCACTTACTGCAAGCTTAAGAGACATTCCAGTATATTTCCCTTTAGCCTAATGAAAAACTACAGTGCTGAAATTTTCACCTTTTCTTCATTGTGCACAGAATTCTTCAGAACTCTGTACCTCCACAGGGACAGGCACGTGCTTTGCCGATTTCATGGGTAGATTCCTGTGCAGAGAAGTAGAAGTTGGCATTAATATGTCTCTGGGTGCATTTTTATGTAATGGCACTACTGAAGAATAAAGTTTCTGCCCCATCACTGAAAGCTGGAAGTAAATGGCTGATGGACAATGTGTAAGCAAGTAGATCTACGGGCGTTACTCACTGGCCTCTAACCTCAACCACTAGAAACTACAAATACGTCATCCACACAATAGCACTGTTATTCATGTCTCAACTTCTGATCTTGGATGGGCAATTCTGAAATCGTTGTCTTTTAAATTATCAGATATCACTGGAATCATCAACTTGCACTTTTCTCCTTTGACCCAATGCTGAGTACCTTCAGCAGTTGAATCCAATACTGGCAAATAGGTATGAGCTTCCCGATCTATTTGCGGTTAGCTAAGCCTTCTGGCTATTAATTCCCAACCAGTAAAACTGACCTGACAAGATAATAATGTATTTATTATATGTATATGTGTTGTTATGGAGGGGTGTATGTGTGTGTGTGTGTAAGTGCTTGAGCGTGCATACTTGTTGGTGTATGTGTAGGAATGCACGCCCACGTGTGCCTTGTGGAAGTCAGAGGACAAATTTGGGGCTATCCTCTGCTTTCTACCTCATTGGAGGCAGGGTTTCTCTCTCTGGACCTCTCTCTGCTGTTGAGAGTCAGCTCTGTGGTTGTTTTCTTTGTTTCACTTGCCACCACCAGATTTTGGGAATATGTATTATATTTAAAATATACAGATTAAGCTGGGCATGGTGGCGCACGCCTTTAATCCCAGCACTCGGGAAGCAGAGGTAGGAGGATTGCCGTGAGTTCGAGGCCACCCTGAGACTACGTGGTTAATTCCAGGTCAGCCTGGACCAGAGTGAGACCCTACCTCGAAAAACAAAACAAAACAAAACAAAACAAAATATATATATATATATATAAATGAATTCCATGTTGGCAAATTGTTTAGTCACACAAAGATTTGGGGAACAATGAAGAATTTAAAAATCATACTGGGTATGGTGCCACATATTTGTGTTCCTAGCACTCAGGAGGCTGAAGTAAGAGATCATTAGTGTGAAGTCATCATGGGTCTTAGACCTGAGAGAGAGAGAGAGAGAGACAATATTAAGAAAACAGTTATATTGAAAATATTCTGATGCTACTTCACTATACCAGAACAATGTAGCAAAACTTGAAACTTCACCCCTATTCCTGGGTAAAATTCAAATAGAGATGATTGCTCAAATGCTTAGAAATCAGTGCATATTGACCTTATACTACTTAACACACCACATACCTCAGCACTGTAGCATCCATAATTATACAGTGATTATTCTGATTACTCTACACAATAGTTATTAATTGTATCAGGTAGAAAATCTATTTATTGAAATTTTTAAAAACATGAAATAGAGGCTGGGGATATGACTCAGTGAACACAGTGTCAGCTGCTCAAGCCCCAGTACCCGAGTTAGAATCTGTGGTGGCTTCTGTATCCCAGCAATCTGACAGCAAGATTGGGAGGGAGAGGCAGGAGAAATTCCCAAAATCTCCCAGTAGTGATTGCAGCAAAGAAAACAACCACAGAGCGGAATCTCAACAGTGGAGAGAGGTCCAGAGAGAGAAACCCTGCCTCAAACGAGGTAGAAAGAAGAGGACAGACCCAAAAGTTGTCCTCTGACCTCCAAGAGGCACAGGTGGGCCTGCATTCCTTCTCACATACCAAAAACACAAACGCATGTGCGCACGCACACACACACACACATCAATAACAAATATATAAGGGAACTGCAGCTCTGAAGAAGGAAGCATTGGGGCAGAAATCAACCCAGACACTCGACTTCCCTTCTCGGTTCTGAAAAGCTCTCAGGGATTCATACAGGATGCAAGGATGCCACAAAGTCTTTCTAAAATCAGTGATTCATCACAACAGTTTTAGGAAATGGATACAAAAACCAGGGGAATTGTGTTTCCTCCAAGATTCCCATAGAAATAGTCTTTTTAGTAACGTGCCTGAAAGAGGAATATACTTTATGACCACCTTCTCTCTATATAGATATCTGACCTAGATCTTCCTTAAAGTATTAGTTTTAAACTTCTGCTTTTTAACAAAATGCATTTAAAAGTAATTAGATTCATTCTCAAATAAAAAATCAGAACCTGAAAATTATGGCCATTATTTTAAAAAGCATAATATCTCTTCCTCTTTAGTTATACAATTAAGTGGCCTAGTAAATTATCTCTTATAGTAAATTATTTTCTTTGGAAGTTAACTGGAGTTATTAGGTTGAGTGTTTTCTATAACAATTACATAGAGTACTAACCTAGTCTTTGCAGTGAGGTTAGTTATTTAAGATTTCTTGGAACATGTGCTACAGTTTTTAAGCACAAAAGCTTGGGATTATTCTTTCATTTACCTGAATAAGAAAACTCTTAGAGAGTAAACAGTGGTCATAAAGTGGTGGTCTGATTCAGGTATCCCCCATAAACTATGTGTTCTGGATGCTAAGTCCCTAATTGGCAGCAATTTGGAAACTGGAGCCTCCTGGAGGTGATGTATTGTTGGGGGCAGGGTTCTGGGTGTTATGGCCAGCTTCCTTTTATCAGTGTTTGGCACACTCTGCTGCTGCTATAGTCCACCTGATGTTGGCCAGGAGGTGATGCCCAGCCTCTGCTCATGCCATGTTTTCCCCTGCCAACATGGAGCTTCCCCTTGAGTCTGTAAGCCAAAATAAATCCTTTTTTCCCCACAAACTGCTCTTGGTCAGGTGCTTTCTGCCAGCAACCAGAAGTTAACTGCAATACATGGTTACATTTTTTTCTTGGATAAAAGGTTAAAAAAAGTTAATGGAGGTAGATCATTGTTAGACTTTTGTTCAACTGAAAAATATGCTACTACTAACATTGTAAACCATGGGGTAAAAAATGAAATCTATAGTACTAAAAGGCTTCAAATTTATTTTTTTAAAGCAGCTTGGTGTGATGGTGCCTACATTTAATCTCAGCACTTAAGAGGCTGAGATAGGAGGATTGCTTTGAGTTCAAGGTCAGCCTGAGGCTACAGACTGAATTCCAGGTCAGCCTGGATGAGTAAAACCCTGTCTTGAAAAAAAAGAAAATTACAAATTATATATAGGAACTATTAATTAGAATGAGAATCTTTCCATGTCTTTGTCTTCTTCCCTCCGTTAATTAAAACTTCCTTCTACAAACAATTACTTCTTTAGAAATTCTCACAGATATAAAAGCTTAAGTATACTCATTTCATTTTTCAAACTTACAGTTACCTAGAAGTATTGAAATAAATCTTAGACTTCATTTCTAAAATGGATAGAATATTGTCCATAATAATAAAAAAGCTTTGGCATATTATAACTTACTAAAATAAATTTTAACAGAAGTTACCAAGGATTTTAAGCAGATGTAAGTTACTTCTACCATACCCTATGTTTATGAATATGGCCCAAAAAATGCAAGAGAGAGTTTTAAGCAGCAGCAGATAACACAAGTCCATCTGCTTATGTCATCTGCTACTCTTTATGTGACATGGTGAAGATTATAAATGGAAAATCAAATTCACATAGCATGTATCTAAGTTGATTCTATAATTGAATTCTTAAGAGTTTTTTTTTTCTTTTAACTTTACTAACTGGAACCAACATTTTAACATGATCACCTTTATTTGAAAGAATACCTTTTGTTTTTTTCTAATTCAAGTTAGTATATTCTAGTCAGCACTTTATTTTTTTTATTATCAATCCCAATATGCGTAAGAACACAGCTACTTGAATTGGTCCTCTATTTTTAGTGATTCTTTTAAAGCTGAACATTAACATTCAATGGCAGACACATGATTAACAACATAAAGTCTGAGCTCTCCAATTTAGATCCTTCTCTCTTCATTCTTTATGCATTGCACTGCCTGTTCCAAACCACACCTATAATCCCCACCTCTCCTGTGTGAGCCATGGTCCTGGGAAAGCATCACTGTAGGGGGCATTGTATGGAGGACATTTTTCTCCTCCCTGTTCCTAAGTGAGGCACCTGAGTGCACACCACGTGCACTGGGAAGACACTATCATGACACATTAAGCCCAGGATGCTGAGGGTACCAGTTGTCTACAGGCAACATTCATCTGCCTTTGATGATGCACTTCATCTAGGTGCTAGGAGACCACTTGATAGTTCATTCTATGATAGGAAAGACCTTACATTTTATAAAAATTTTTATTGGGAACTTTAAAATATGAGCATGTTGCAAAATGGTCATATTTACATCAGGTTATCTTCTTACTTTCCCTCTACCCCAACCTCTTTCCTCTCCTCGGTGGAGATGTAGGTATTCATTGTGTGGTCATGAATGGCACCCAGTATGCCTTCCCACCCTGTGGTGCTCACAGTATTTCTGGACCCTGTTCCACTATGTTCCCTGAGTCTTGAAAGGCATGTTATAAGTCTCCTTTAGTGTTGAGCTCTCAGCAGCCTCTTATTTTCTGCATTGGTGAGTTTTGAGTCTCCTCAGTATTTCCTGCCATCTCCCTAGAGGAGGTTGTCAGGCTACCAGGGAAAGCAGCACTCCTCTGTGATGTCTCCTGGGAGCTGGTGGGTGTGATATAGATGCCTCTTCTCCTGCTAGCCACTTGGTTTTCTCTTCTTGTCATTGTGATAGATCTTGGGTCTCTTCAGCATTCACCACCCTCCTGCAGACCTTATTTTTTAAAAAAAGGTCTTGAAAAACTATTTTATTTATTTATTTGTGAGACAGAAGGAGGGAGAACAGGCACTCCAGGACCTCTAGCCACTGCAAATGAATTCTAGATGCTTCTGCCACCTTGTGTATCTGGCTCTTTGTGGGTACTGGGGAATTGAGTCTGGATCCTTTGGCTTTGCAGGCCTTAACCACTAAGGCATCTCTTCAGCCCCTCTACAGACTTTCTTGATGGAAAGGACCTACTGAAAACCAGGAAGAAACCTTAGCAAAATCCTCTGATGAACTAATAATGGCACCAAACTTCTTGTTTATGTAATCATATCAGCAAGTTTTATCAGGCCAAGCATAGCAAAGAAAGGAGATGTTAGATTCATACAGGAGTGAAGACTTGCCAGGATGGTGTGATGAAAGAAAATAGACCAGAAAAGTTGTCAGGAAAGTTACAGAAATGTGTGTATGTGTATAGGCATATATTGAGGACATGTGTGTATGTGTATAGGTGTATATGGAGGACGTGTGTATGTGTATAGGTGTACATGGAGGACATGTGTGTATGTGTATAGGTGTATATGGAGGACATGTGTGTATGTGCATAGGTGTATATGGAGGACAGGTGTGTATGTGCATAGGTGTATATGGAGGACATGTGTGTATGTGTATAGGCATAGATTGAGGACATGTGTGTATGTGCATAGGTGTATATGGAGAACAGGTGTGTATGTGTATAGGTGTACATGGAGGACATGTGTGTGTATATAGGTGTATATGGAGAACAGTTGTGTATGTGTATAGGTGTATATGGAGGACATGTGTATATGTGTATAGGTGTACATGGAGGACATGTGTGTGTGTATAGGTGTATATGGAGGACATGTGTGTGTGTATAGGTGTATATGGAGGACATGTGTATATGTGTATAGGTGTTATGCAGGACAGAGGAAAAGCTTGAGGTGTTGGCCCTCTCCTTCCACCTTGTGTGCGACCTTGTTGTCCTGCCACTGGGGAGGCTAAACCAGTTGGCCCATGGGCTTTAGGATTCTTTGGACACTGCCATAGGCGTTAGGATTACAGATGTGTGTACACTGAGCGTCCAACTTTTTGCATGGGTGCTTGTGAGTGAGTTTAGCGGTTACAGAGCTCCAAAACAAATAGCTTTCTCTCGCTAAATGCAGGAACTGACCTTTGGCCTGTAGGGGAAAAATCTCAGTCATTACACTTTACTACTGGGTATAAATGGTCAAAAGAGTCTGGCCTTTGCTTATCTCTGCCTCCTGAGAGAGTTTTGCCACCCCTTTCTAAGAAGGCCCTTCCTAAAGAATTGAGATTTCTGGAGAGATTACCTTTTTCCAGAGATCCTGACCCCAGACACCTGGCATCAGAAGTAGACTGACGAGCCAGCTGCCCTTCCAGGGTGCTCAGGTAAAAGACCCCAATCTTACTTTTAGCGGGAGCTTCTCAAACCCCTTCTTGCTTCCTTGGCCAAAATCTATGTCTTCCTTCCTTCCCTTAAATTATCTTTCTCTTGATGCTCCCCCTCCTGTATCTCTAAGCTATGATAAAACTTCACTAAGCCTTTCCTCTGGACTGTGGATTTCATTCAGCAAATTCCTAAGAATCCGGGGATGCCCCCCAAATCACTGGTGCATTGGTGGATCATGTTGGTTCTTTGGCATGGAAACCCAATGCCTGTAGCACTAAGAATATGATCTCCAAGTGGCAGGCTTGCAGAGCAAGTGATTTGACCACTGTTCCATCTCTCCAGCCAGAGAAATACTTTAACCCAAGAGAAGAATTGCACTGTGTGGAGTGGTGTTTGGTGTCCTAACACTTCTCTAAATTCTTGGAGAATTAGATGTAGGTTGGGAGACTGTGATGAGAGTACCCTTTTATTTAAGCTCCATAGCAGCTACCTTTGTCAGACAAATCCTACACCCACCTGCTTTTTTAAATTAAGTTGAAACTTTGTATGGATACATCTAGTCTTGCTACCACCATTCCCCTCCTCCCTGTCCCTACTCCACTAAGGACCCCTTTAGTGGGATGCTGGGATTCCTCATGGAGTTGTGGATCATGAGTTATGAGACTAGCAGTCTGTCATTGTGAGATTGGGGGAAAGCCTCTTGATATTCCCTCGCCCCCTCTTCCACAAAATTCCCTGGGCCTTGGTTGGTGTTCTTTATGTCTATTTTAGTGTTGAGCTCTCAGCAGCTTCTGGATTTCTGCTTTGGTGCATTTTGTGTATCCTCAGTGTCCGTCTCCATCACCCTGGCTCAAGTTGTCAGGCTCGCCATGGAAGCAACATGCTTGCTCATCTCACCATGTCCTTTGTGTTTTTACTTGGGGCCCTAGCTTCTGTGCTAGGGGTGGTTCACCTGCTGAATGGAATCAGATATCCTTGTCCTGTTGATAGATTTTGGTTTTATAAATACAGAGTTTTATTGGAATTAAGCAGTGTGCTTCAGTTATAAGTCTACACTCTCACTGCAATTGCTAAGACAAGTAGTGGTGACCAAGATGATGTGACCCACAAAGGTAATCATGCTTGTGATTATCATGAACTTTGTAGAAATGTCTGCTAATCTGAAAACTGCAGGTCTATAAAGTAGAAGCTACAGCTAAGGAAATCACACATAAGTGAACATCACCTTGGAGATGCAGCGTGGGCAGCTTTCGTGGACTTTCACGGAAAGCTTCGGGTCCTTTAGAAGACTAGCTAAATCCTCACATAACCAAAACCAAGCCACGTGTGATGTGGTAATATTTTGGGGTTTTCCTTGGTGCCACACGTTCTCAAGTAAGCCCTGATCTTCCTCATGGTTGTAGAGGGAGACAGGACTTGGGTTATGCCCTGACTGAGATTCAACAACTATGCATCTTTATGCATCTTACACCAATATTTACTGGCCACAATTGCCAATTTAATCCTTTTGGGATTTAAAGAAAATATACACTTTCTAAGTCTTTATCAGATAAGAATAAGCCTCTTAGAAAGTGCCTTGGGATTCAATGCACATCACCTGTTTTGATTTACATGAGTAAACGGTGGTCCTAAAGCAAAAACATACAGGCAGAGCTATTTTAACCTTTTTTTTTTTTTTTTCTGGCTTGTGTGTATGTGTCGTGTGTGTGTGTGTAATGTGCTTTATATGTGTGGTACATGTGGTGTTTGTGTGAGTAATGTAACGTTTTTTTTTTTGTAATGTGGTGTGTGTGTGTGTGTGTGATGTGATAGGTGTGTGTTTTGTGCGTATGATGTGTGTATGTGTGGTATGCAGTGTGTTTTGTGGGTGTGTGTATGTGTGGTATGTGAGTGTGTGCAATGTAGTGTATACGTGTGGTGTGTGTGTGGTGAATACATGTGTGTATGTATCCATACTGTGCCCCATGCGCTCACCAGTAGTGGCTGGAGTCAAACATCGGTTGCCTGGCTCCATCAATCTTCCACCTATTCTTATTTAAACTTAAGTCTCTGGGCTGGATAGATGGCTTAGTGGTTAAGGCACATGCCTGCAAAGGCTAAGGACCCAGGTTCGATTCTCCAGGTCCCACATAAGCCAGATGCACATGGTGATGCATGTGTCTGGAGTTCATTTGCAGTGGCTAGAGGCCCTGGTGTACCTATTCTCACCCTCTCTCTCTCTCTCCCCCCCCGCCTGTCTCTAATAAATAAAAATAAATAAATAAATCTTAAAAATTTATAAACTTAAATCTCTTACAGATAATGTACTGTGGTTTGTTGTTTTTCTTGAGCTTTGGTGATTCCCTGGATTCTGCTCCCTTTGCAGGACTGGGGTTATTGGCACGTGTGGCCATGCTCAGCTGTTGACATGAGATCTGGAAGTTAGGCCCCTTCAGGCCCCCATGCGTGCATAGGAAGTACACTTAACCACTTACCTATCTCTTCAGCCCTGTTTTCACTTGTTAACACTGAAGACCTATCCTGCTAAGATCTAAATACAGGTTTAGATTTTAGTCAGGCATTAAAAATACTACAAGCACTAGATAGGACTATAAGTTTACAGCTTGGAATACACGTTAGGTTATAGGTTAGGATGGAGATTATAGCATATTGATAAATCCTTGACAAATGTAAACTAGCTGCTACTTTCAAATCCAGCTTTGTGACCACACAAAATAAAAACCCAGTCAAATAACCTACCAAGATGAGCCATAAATTCCTACTTTAATTTTTAAGTACTTTTTTTTTTATTTGAGATGGAGAGGGAAAGAGAGAGAGAGAGAAAAGAGAAAATGGGCATCTCAGGGCATTTAGCCACTGCAAACAAATTCCAGACTCATGCACCACCTTGTACATATGTCTTACTTGGGTCCTAGAGAATGGAACCTGGGTCCTTAGGTTTAGCAGGCAAGTGCTTTAACTGGTAAGCAATCTCTCCAGCCTCCTACTTTGATTTAAATATATGACTTCTTTTAAGCACTACCAGTGACAAACATAGTCCATATTAGATCGTCAGACAAAATTCTTTCAATCGTTCATACACTTGTGATTGTATCCCAGTTCTAAAGGGTAGAAGAGAAATATGCCTATTTGCCTGATCTTCAAACAGAACTGAGACCCAAGTTTCAGAGCAGTCTTTTCTGCATGCACATGCAGTAGACTTCAGCTCATCATGAATCACAAAGGTTTATGATCCCAAGGCCCAGGCTATTAAGTCTTCTCTTCACATCCTTTTTCTTTTGCTTCTGAATGCCACAAAATGTTGGTTGTCCCTCTATACTAAGAACTCAAGAGAGAAAGCACCAGTTTTCTCAAGTGCACATTTTTAGAAGAAACACACACACACAAAACAGGTAAGCAAAGCTATTCTGCATGATCTTTATGGTCCTCTTTAATCTGATTTCAATAAATGTTTCAAACATATCCTAGTTCCTCTGTACTCACTTAGAATGCCTACTGTACTCAAAATATGTTATACTTTCTAATTTTTATATCTGAATCAAATATATTATGTCATTTTTTC
The DNA here is from genome assembly GCA_036365145.1 of Orientallactaga sibirica. Lineage (NCBI taxonomy): Eukaryota > Metazoa > Chordata > Mammalia > Rodentia > Dipodidae > Orientallactaga > Orientallactaga sibirica. The sequence continues at coordinate 30,105,961 of JAEOAD010000024.1, forward strand.
TGACCTCTTCAAATGCATTGCTCTCTGCCTCTTGTTTTTCACACCCTGATAAACTTGTTGAGAATTTCCCTGAGTACATTTGAGGTCATCATCTCGTGTGTGAGTGAGGGGCCTTGAAGAATAAGAAGTTAGAAGATAAAACATGCAAACATTTTTATGAGGGGAAGGGATTGCAAGGGAAAGAGGAAGCTAGCTGGAGAAGACTGCAGCAATAATGGAAAGGCGATACAAACCTGATTCCAGAAGAAAGAAGAAGAGTAGGAAGCTTTGTGTATAGGAAGAGCAAGCAGCATAGTACTTGGAAGGTCCAGCCATATGCAAGCATGGGGCTCTATTAGCCACAGTCAGCCATCACAGGAGTCTCATTTCAAAGGAGCAGACCTGCCATACTGTCTCAGCTATGCTCAGCTACTCTGTTTCCAGGAAGCGTGACTCAATGCAAACTGTGAAGGTAAATCTCTGACGTCTCTGAACAATTACAGTTGTTATAGTTGAAGGGCTACAAAGTATGGCCTCGTGACTATCACTAGGAGCTAATAGCATATTAAAAGACAGAAACACATCCAATATACATTTTCTTCCACAATAATTGGAAAAGTGCATGTCCAAACATATACTATATTCACGTATACATGTTATAGGTAAATAACTCACCAGGTAATATATAAGCACTTAATTATATCCTTTTTTTGTTAAAATGGGAAAATATTAGGATGGCTATATTCCTTCTATTAATAAAGATGTTGTATTAATCTATTTTTATTTCAATTCATACTTCAAACAATAGTAATAATAGACATTATAGCTATAGGGACTAAAAGGCTGACCTGATACCTTTAAAGAATTATTTCCTGGCCTGGAGAGATTGCTCAGTGGTTAAGGTGCTTGCCTGCAAAGCCTAATGACCCAGGTTCCATTTCCCAGTACCCACATAAATCCGGATGCACAAAGTGGCACTTGTATTTGGAATTCGTTTGCAGCAGCTAGAGGCCCTGGCATGCTCATTTTTATTCTCTCTTTCTTTCCTTTCTCCTCTCTCTCTCTCTTCTCATTCTGCTTATAAAAAGAATATTTAATATAAAAAGAATTATTTCCCTATTTCTAACATCACACAGAGCATATATGTCCCCAAGGTACAACAGAACCCAAAAAGGTGCTAGAATTTGAAATAGTTCTGTAAAGTACATACAATCTTTTAAGCATATATAATATGATAAGTGTTCCCTCCTTTTTTAATTGCGTGTTGTTGTGGTTTGAATGTAAATGTCTCCCACAGGCTCATGTGTCTGAACACTTGGGTCCCCAGCCCGTAGCGCTGTTTGGGAAGGAAGCTTTAGGAAGTGGAACCTTGCAGGAGGAAATAGGTCACTGAGGGCAGGCCTTGAGGTTGCATAAGTTGGCCTCAGTTTCTGTTTATCTATGTTTTCTGACTGTGAATGTAATATGACCAGCTGCTTCATGCTCCTGCTGCTATGCAACCCCCCCCCCATGATGGCATGTCTCCTGCTGGAACTGTAAGCCAAATTAAGCTTTCTCCTTCCTTAAGCTGCTTCTGGTCAGGTATTTGGTCACAGCAATGATTAAAGTAACTAACACATGTGTGTTCTTTAATTTCCATTTCATCTGTTTGTAGAGGTCAGGACAGTATCACTTAGATTCTCACCACATACTTCTCACACTTTCATTAAACTAATTATCTTGAAATATAATTAGCTAATTACTGAGAGAGGTAGATAATGATTGTGAATGGAATGTAAGATAAGCATTAATGAACAGCGGGATCCAGATATTCTAGTCAGGGAGAAGACATTCAGAGCTGGCAGAAAGACAAGGAATATTCAATAACCTTTTGATCAGTTGCACTTGAATCAGAACTAACAATGCTGTACTGTGTTATTGCAACTGGGTAGGAATCCAAGTTCTCAATTTTAAATCGGAACAAAGCGCCTTTACATGTCAGTGATGTTGAGTAATGCACTGAAGTATCCAAGTGCAGACTGATTACAATTTGTCAACTGGACTTTTTTAGTCTTTCTTTTTTCCGCCTTTTTAGCAAGTATTATGTGGAGAAGATTTGTTTTCATTTGTAGCCATTGTCAAAGCAACAGCATTTGTTATAATTATGTTACAACAGGTTTTTGAAGGGCCAATATTCTAAAATTTAAATTGTTCACAATGTGGTAAGGTCATATTTGCTTGAAATGGAAAAAAAAAAGAACAGGTTGAAAATAGGTTTTTAATTAACTGGCTCAGGATCAGAGCACTTTCAAATAAAAATACAGTAGAGCATCTAATCAGATAGGTCATTTACCCAGAATAATTGAATCAATGTTCTTATAGAGCCTTTTAAAATGTGGTTATGCTGCAATGTTTTTTAGTTATCTATCTGTGTTCTACTGGCTAGTGTGTGGAACTAATGTAACATGGACAAAAATCCCTGTAGGAACCAACAGTCTCACCTGTGGGAGAACCAAGCCAATATCAAGACCAGCCACCATATCCTGACCCTGTTAATCATTGCATTGTTAACAGGAGTATAGCATCCATCTGATTACATGCCTAATACCTGACTGACTCTCAATACTTCTTTGCTAATTTAAATAAATAGTTCAGAAGATTAAGACTAATTTAACTCAGTATATTATTATTATTATTATTATTATTATTATTATTATTCAGGTTGTACAGGGTATGCTGGCTGCAGGTATAAAAGAAAAACTATAGGTATCATCTAGGGGCATGTAATCTTTTTGGAATGGAACATCTGAGGATATATAGTGTTCTTGGAAAGAGAAGATAGACAGTCACGAAACATTAATAACCAAATAAGCAGGTTTGTCATCATTCTGTTGTAATGAATCCTACAAAGACTAAATGTTGGCTTGCAGCAAGGAGGAATGTGTATAAGAAGAGGGAGCAGCAAACACTCTATGTAAGTGTGAAAAGCCAAGTTAAAAAACAGAAGACATCCACTTGGAAGAAAATGAAACTGACACATTCATAAGATGGTAGGAACAATTTGCCTGGCGTGGATGAGTCATGGTGAGGAGCAGTGACAGTAAGGATGGCACAGTGAGGCGGAAATAGAGATGACACATTCATAAGATGGTAGGAACAAGTCTGCCTGGCGTGGATGAGTCAGAGTGAGGAGCAGTGACAGTAAGGATGGCACAGTGAGGCTGAAATAGAGATGATCATCCCCAAAGCTATGGTGAGAACTATTGTTGTATAGCAAGTTCCTCTGACTTGAAACATTCCATCCTGGAGTAACTCCTTAGGAAATTCCAAATTGAAACAGGCTCATTAAGACTCAGGAAGTTGTCAGTGGATGGGAAGTTCTTTAATGCCTGGGAAATAAACAAGGCTGAGGATATAAACACCTCACAAATCCCAGGAAGCTCCTGAAACTTGCAAGATTTACAAGGTCCCTCCTTGTAGTTGTGTAAGAAGTAACAACCTCTTCTTGGGGGAGAGACTTTGACCAGCCAAGGTTCCTGCAACGTAGACAGTGGGGCGGACAGAGGCAGCCTCTATGAATTGACACCTATGCTGGGGTGGGCTTCCTGACGATGCTGCTGCATTTTAGTCCCTCATGTCCCTATAACTAGCTCGTCACTCATGCTCATTTGTTCACCATGTAGGATTTTGGTTCAATCGTTACTTTGTTCTGTCATCGGTGTCATCCATACCTGGGGTGAATAGAATTTGTTCATGTCTTTGCAGGAAATGGTTCGCACAACAACTATATAGAATGTAGTGGAGACTAGCTGGGCATGGTGGTGCACGCCTTTAATCCCAGCACTCGGGAGGCAGAGGTAGGGGGATTGCCATGAGTTCGAGGCCACCCTGAGACTACATAGTGAATTCCAGGTCAGCCTGAGCTAGAGTGAGACCATACCTCGAAAAAAAAAAAAAAAAAAAAAAAGAATGTAGTGGAGACTGGAAAGATGGCTTAGCAGTTAAGTTGCTTCAATTTCCCCAGGACCCGCATAAGCCAGATGCACAAGGGTACATGCATCTGGAGTATGTTTGTAGTGGCTAGAAGCCCTGGTATGCCCATTCTCTCTTTCTCCCTCTCTCTGCCACACACACTCTCTCTCTCTCTCTCTCTCTCTCCCTCTCTCAAATAAATACATAAAAATAAAATGTTACAAACATGTTTTAAGGAATATAGAGGGGGAAAATAACTTATTTGAATCAATAGATCTTGTTCTAGGTTTTACTTCAATTCTCTATTTGCTTTGACATTGAATCATTAAATAAGGAGTTGCATGTCTGTGGTTTGTTTTCTAATTCATGAAATGAGCTAGACCAAAAGACTGCTACACCTCAAAGGCATTGACCAGATCGCATCCTGAGAAAAGAAGAAGCAATAGAATGGTATGAAGAAGAAGAGGTTCTGGTGATAATGCCTAGAAGCACAGCTAAAGCTTGCAGCAGGTAACCAATTGCCCAAAGGTGGTGTGCTACAACTGGTGCTAACAAAGAAAATGAAAACCTAGGAAGCATATAAAGACATTTTCAGTTAATCATCATTTGTCACCTGTAGCCATTCCCACTGCCAAGATCACCCTCAACCCAGGCTAAGAATTTATCATCGCCACTGAAATAAAGTCCTTGCAAGGTCTTGCAAGTCCTCCATTATCTGACACCAGCCACACCTCCATCCCAAGTTGGCTCCTGCCACCCACTCAGTCTAGCCTTACTTGTGTTTCTGAAGCATACCAGATAATCTTCTGCTTCCATAGCCTTTGTATTTGTGATCCTCTAAAGGAAATGTACTGCCAGAGATAAACACAAGACACTTTCCCCAGTTCTTGCAGATTATGCCTCAATTGCATCTGCTGAACAAGGCCTTCCTGGAACCACCTGTATCACTCTTATTCAATCTACCTTTCACATTCTTATGGTTATATGTCTGTTTATTTTTAATAACTTTAGCTACTTTTATGTATTTTTAATTTTTTGAGGCAAGCCCAACAGACTGGCCTTTGGTTTATAAAAGAGAGAGAGAGAGAGAGAGAGAGAGAGAAGAAAGGAAGGAAGGAAGGAAGGAAGGAAGGAAGGAAGGAAGGAAGGAAGGAAGGAAGGAAGGAATTGGTGCACATGCACCAGGGTCTCCATCCACTGTAATCAAACTCCAAATGCTTGTGCCACCTTGTGTGCATGTGTGACCTTGTGAGCTCACATCAGCTTGTGTGTCTGGCTTATGTGAGGCCTGGAGAGTCTAACATGAGTCCTTAGGCTTTGCAAGCAAATGCCTTAATTGCTAAGCTATCTCTCCAGTCTTATTTTTATTTTTTATTCATTTTTTTGTCGTGTATTTATTTCTCAACCTGCTGTTTTCTCTTTACTGAAGTGACAGAGGGCATTCTGGAAACAGGTATTGGTTTTCTTTGTTCACTGTTTTGTTGTTTGTGTTTGACATGATGCCCCAATCATAGTCAGTATCCCAACATACCTGCAGTGCATATGATGCCAATGTTTTCCTTTGATCCTGAAGGCAACCACTGACCTCTGGTCACAGGAGTTGACTTTGTAGATGGTAGTAGATTTGTGGGCAGTACTAGGCATAGAAGAGGACATACAGGACCCATGATACCTGTCATCTAGTAAATACTTGTCAAAAACCAAGATACAGAAATAAGCAATCAAAGTCCAATAGGGGACCTGTAATATGGAAAGTGTTGAGTGTAGCTTAGAAATGCCAACAGATTACTTTTCTCTGTATAACAAAAACTTGTTCCAGAAAGAATTGTCAACTGGTATCTTGGCAGTCATCTGCAATCCCAGCACTCAAGAGACTGAGGCAGGAGGATTGCCATGAATTGCCATAAGGATAGTCCCACTCCTGCCTGGGATACATTGTGAGGCCATCTCAAAACTGATAGCAATAATAATAATTAGCAATTTTTTTAGAATAAAGCAGGGCTAGGCAGATGGCTCAGTGGTTAAAGGCATTTGCTTGCAAAGCCTGGTGGCATGAGTACAATTCCCCAGCACCCACATAAAGTAAGAGCCAAAAAGTGGTGCATTTATCTGGTGTCCATTTGTAGTAACAAGATACCCTGGCATTCCCATACATTCACACACACATACACAAACAAACATTTTCTTTAATCAAGCAATTACATAACAACAATAAAAAAGACTTGTTGGATAACTTGAGATCTGATGAAAAAGTAAAAGCTAATGGGTTAAGATTGGTAGGAATGACCATAGAGATTCATTCCCTATTTTTTTTTTTTTTTTTTTTTTGGAGAGAGACAGAAAGAGAGAGAGAGAGGAAGAGGAAGACAGATAGAGATGGGTGCGCCAGCAGCCTCTCAGCTGCTGTGAATTAAATCTAGATGCATGTGCCCCCTTGTGGTCAAGTGCGGCATTGCACCCTTGCGTCACTTTGCATCTGGCTAAACGTGGGACCTGGAGATTGGAACCGCTGGAGATTGGAACCAGCGTTCTTAGGCTTAGGAGGCAGGCGCCTTAACTGCTAAGCCATCTCTCCAGCCCTCATTCCCTATTTATATGCAGAAAGTGGAAAAAAATGAAATAAACTGATTTTGAAAGCCCGCAAATGTTACTGATTAACTAATGCCTAAGTACTGGCTCTAACCAAGAAAATGGCATGCATTTTTTCACTTCAAATAATAGATACTCAGATGCTTTTCTATGTTTTCAAAGGCCAAGAAAATATACACCATTCACAAAGGAGCTGGTTTTTCCTAAGCACATACCATGTGCATAAAGGTAAATTAATCAGCACACCTTTCCCAGCAATTTAGACTGTTATGTAATTTTGTGAAGAAGGTAAGATCTATCAGCAAATAAAATGAGAAACAATAATGAAATTGTACTTTAGGAGTAATTCAACAGTCTATGAAAGTAGAGAAGTCAAGGATGGCAGATGACTGGCTGAATAATTGAGTTTGCCTTACATGCAAATAGAAAGAAATCTAATTATCAAAGCTTTCATGAACATAAATGAATTTTTCAAATCCCCAGGAACCACTGGAGACTAAAGGCAAGAAAATGTCAAAGAATGTCAAAAAAAGAGAATTAAGAGAAAAAAACAACATAAGCCACTTTGTCTCTTCTACACTGAGACTAAAGGTGAAATTTCTGTAATGGAGATTAAAAGCAGGTGTGCTGTCTTGTTTATATTTGAAGCAAAGTAATAAGTTGGTTATTAGTCTTAACCATAACTATCTAAGGTAAAGACTCAGGCTACATGAGCATTCTCATTTGAAAACCCTAGAATCAACTCGTTTATTTGTATATGTTCTTAAAAAATGTGTGTGCATAATAATCCAAAACTTTAAACAAAGGCAAACTTGTGACTGATATATTTTTTAACTATTGGCTAACATGATACAAGGGCTGAATTTCTCTATTATCTTCTCTTATCCCACAATATTGTAAAATTAGCTGCCTATTCATATTTAGTGAAATAAAAACTTTTGTCATAACTGTATATCCTTCCTCAGAAAATGTTGTCAGAAAAGCATTCATTTCTAGCAGCAATCATATGAAAATTGTAATCAGATCTCAGCCCGATTCCTTATAACACAGTGCCATCTAGAGATTAAAGCTGATGTTGCTCCAAGCTACGTTAACCACAACGAGCGTCCAAGTGGTAACAGTACATCTTATAGCTCATATACTCAGTAGTATAGGTTAAGTTTTCGTTAAAGTGCACCTAAATAGAAAGCATGTTAAACAAACTAATGACTACTCTGATGAATTCATTTCTATCTAGTACACTGACATCTGACAGTGGCATTGTACGCCTAATCGGTATATGGGGTAATATGTTTAGAGGTTTAGTAATATGATGCTGGTGTAAGTTATCTTGAGGTATAAGAACATCAGCTTCATTAAGTTTTAAGTTTTGTAAAGAGTTATCATAAACTTCTACAAGGAGGCAAGACAATTTAGCTAGAATGAGAGAGGCAATTATGTTTATTATGTGTACGTTTCCTGAGTTCACCACAGTGAAGATGCACTAACCCAGCAAGCAGTGGTGATGGGAAAGTCCCCTCACACAGCTCCGAATGCCAGAAGTCAGAAGTCCAAGGCTCCAAGCAGCTCTCACAGATGCTGTCCCCTCAGCTCTTACAGCTTCTGGTGGCTGTCAGCTGGCCTTCCCCCCTCACCCCGTCACTCCAATCTCTACATCTGTCTAATCCTCATCTCTTCTTTGGGTCTGGGTATGGTCACATTTTGTCTTCATTTCTGCCTCGGTACCTCAGCTGGGTGGGTCTCTCTTCTGTGTGTCTTGAAAGGATACTTGTCATGGGATTTAGGACCTTCCTAGAGAATCCAGTACCATATTCTCAGTTCAAGACTTTTTAACTTAATTATGTCTGTGGACACTTCTTTTCCTAAATAAGGTAACATTCACAAGTTCCAAGGATACAATGTTGACTTATCTTTTGGTGATTACTACTCAACCCACCACACTCATTTTGTTATGTTTGATTTTTATTATTTATTTGTTTATTTATTTATTGAGAGAGATAGAGAAGGAGTGGGGAGAAAGGAAGATAGAAAAGGCAAGACAGCACCTCCAGCCACCGCAAACGAACTCCAGACACATGCACCTCCTTGTGCGTCTGGCTTAGGACGTGGGTCCTGGGGAATCAAACTTGAGTTTCTAGGTTTTGTAGGCCAGTGCCTTAATAGCTAAGCCATCTCTCCAGCCCCTTGTTATGTTTTCAATTTATACCTAATCAAAAGCACCTACTTATACATAGATAAGCAAAAAATCTAGACAAGACTTTTCATTTTGGCAACAACTGATACTCGGATCTAGAAAATTATACATTAGATTACGTAGCACCATCTCTGCTGCCACCCATTAGGTGCCATCAATGCCTCTCAGTCGTGACTACTAAAGTCATCTTCTGACAGAGATTGCTAAACATCCCCCTTGGTGGAGGAGTTACCATCAGTTAAGAATAAGTTATCATAAGGAAATATCATAAGATAAAATGTTAGAGAAGGAAGAAACTTGAAAGGGCCAGTGAAGATAAAGCAAGTTCCATGGAGGAAATGAAAAATGGACTAAGGCTTGGGAGAAAGTCTGTCCTCCACATTGTGTTAACAGTCATGGAAAGAAAGTGCTGTCAACTCGAATATACTCTTTGTAAGAGGCCTTGTGCACTTGTCCACACCAAGATCCAAGCCTTGGGTGATCATTGCACACCAACTTCCTAGCACACTCTGTGGTGCAGAGTAACGGTTACATTCTGGTAAGTGAGACAGTGATGGTATTTCAGTACAATGGACTCAGATTGTCATAAGGTTATAAGTGGCAGGCTAAGTACCTTGAAGGCAAATTTGTTGGTTATGGGGAAATCTTGAAGAACTGTGAAGCTGAAAAAAATAAACATAGAAAAAAAGATTCAAGAGTTCAGAAATGACATCAAGAAAGATCATTTAAGAAATTATTAAAAATAGTTTGGTGGGGCTGGAGAGATGGCTTAGCAGTTAAGGTGCTTGTCTTCAAAGCCAAAGGACCCAGGTTCAATTCCCTGGGACCCACATAAGCCAGATGGACAAGGTACGCATGTGTCTGGAGTTTGTTTGCACTGGCTAGAGGCCATAGCATGCCCATAACTCTCTCTCTCTCTTTCTCTCTCTCTCTCTCTGTCTTTCTCTCTCTCAAATAAATAAATAAATAAAATCTTTTTTTAAAAGAATTTGTCTATTAAAAAATTATTTTGTGGAGCTGGGGAGATAACTCAGTTGGTAAAGTGTTTGCCACACAAGAAGGCAGACCTGAGTTCAATTCCCAAAATCCAAAATAACCCAAGTATGATAGTATACTCTTGTAATCCCATTGCTGTGGAGGTAGGGACAGGTGGATCACTGGGGCTGACTGGCTAGCCAATCTATCATAATTCATGAGCTACAAGCCAATGGGATATGCTGTCTCAAAAAAAAAAAAAAAAGGACAGCCCTTGAGGAACGATACCTGAGGTCATCCTCTGCCCTCTACATGCACAGACACATATGAGCACATAACACACACGCACACACACACACACACACACACATGCACACAGGCACATATGCAGAAGTCTAGTTGTGCAAGAATGAGCTCTGGTACCAACATGATAATGACAATTTAATAGTGCATCAGTGATAAGAAAAGGTAGTTTCATACTATTGTATCTGTAAGTGCAAAAAGGCATAAAACTAAACTTCCAAGTGAGAATGAGTAGGACAATGGAGTTTGTTCATTGGAGAAGAAAAATGAAGCCCAGACAGGAAGGAAAATGTCAAGTTTGAGGTGAAGGCACACATACCCATTGTGAAGATTCTATTTTGAGTCAATTTTAGCCTCTTCAAAAAAGTGATTATATGTAGAATTTAATTTAGTAATAACTACTGTTTAAATAAATTCATTTAGAAATAAATTTAGTAGCAGATACCATTTCCAAATAAATTAATAAGGCCATATGGGCATGGTGGGGCACACCTTTAATCCTAGCACTCAGGATTCAGAGGTAGGAGGATCGCCTTGAGCTCAAAGCTAACCTGAGACTACATAGTGAATTCCATGTCAGCCTGGGCTAGAGGGAAATCCTACCTTGAAAAAACAAAATTAAAAAAGAAAAGAAATTAATAAGCCCTTCAGGGTCACTAGAAGGGATCATTTTGCAAAGTCTGATTCAAAATTTCCTAAACTCAAAAGAATTTTTTTTTTATTCAATATCTCTGCTCTTGGACTGAAGAGGTGGCCAAACACACATCACTTCATTATTCATGCTGTGACCTGCCAGCCACTGTTTTTTTCATAATGAATGATGTTCCCAGCTAAGTAAACTTCTAGTCAAGTTACTTTAACATGGCAAAAAATCCTGAGAAAACAGTTTATTATAAAGATAAAATTTTAAAAAAACGCTAAATCCTTTAAGCTAAATTTTCTCATTGTTGCCAATAGTTTAAGCAGAGTGGTGAATGAATGGAAAAGATAATTACCCTGTTACTTCAGTTACATTTTCCTTCTTCATTTTCATCTTCTGTTTGCTAATTCCTAGGTTGTCATCTTTTCAAAGCCTCTCCATAGTTACAAGGTACCATATATGTTCATTGGAGAGTAGAATGTTGTATAGTTAATTATGGAAGGATTTCATTTCAAAAAAAAATAATCACTAAGCTAAGAACTATAAAATGATAAACAAGGAGAACTCTAAGTCCAACTATGCCTTAAAGGAAAGTCGGATTTTATTCTTCTACAGAGCTCACTGTGTATCATTGATCTGAGTGGGAGCAGTTCTAGAACCATACCATGCAAACCCTTTTTTTGTTTTTTTTTTTTTTTTTTTTTGTTTTTTTAAGGCTCTCACCGAGACTGACCTTCAATTCACTATGGAGTCTCAGGGTGGCCTTGAACTCACGACAATCCTCCTACCTCTGCCTCCCAAGTGCTAGGATTAAAGGTGCGGACCACCATGCCCGGTTTTTATGCAAATCCTTTTTAACGGTGTTATTGGTAGGTAGCCTAGGGCTAATTTTGTGTAAACTAAGAAAGGAAAACTGCACTTTTAAGATGTTCACATCCATCTGCCAGAAAATTACAAAAGTCAATAGATCTCTCATTTGTTTCATGAATATTCTCTAGATTGGTACACTACACAGCCTACAAATAGTAGCTGTTAGGCACTTTGCTGAAATTCGTATAGAGTACATTGTAATCAATTTTATGTACCAGCTTGACTGAGCCATAAAGTTCCCAGATATTTTATGCTGTATCTTAGGTGGTTCTGGATGTGACTCGGAAAATGTTTGGACTGGCAGACTCAGTAATGCAGGGTGCCCTCCCCTCTGTGTGTGGGCCTCATCCAACATCTTGAAGGCTTGTCTGAAAGTCCTACAGCAGAAAAAAACCTATTCCATCTGCTCTATTGCAGTCAGATTCGCATTACTGGCAGAAAACACCTGACCAAGAGCAGCTTGTAGGAGGAAAGGGTTTATCTTGGCTTACAGACTTGTGGAAAAGCTCCATGATGGCAGGGGAAAACAGTGGCATGAGCAGAGGCTGGACATCACCTTCTGGCCAACATCAGAAGGAGAGCAGCAGCAGGAGGATATGCCAAACACTGGCAGGGGAAGCAGGCTATAACACCCATAAGCCCACCCCCAACAATACACTGCCTCCAGTAAGATCCAATTCTAAAATTGTCGCCAGCTGAGGATGTAGCATTTAGAACACAGAGATTTATGGGGGACACCTGAATCAAATCACTACATTCCACCCCTTACCCCCATAAAGTGATAGCCATACATGATGTAAAATAAATGTATTCAGTCCAACTTTAAAAGTCCTATATTTTTATCAATCCCAATCATATTCAAACATCCCCAAAGACCAAGATCTTTTAACTCAGCTGTAATACCAAAAAAATTAAAAGACCATAATGACACAGAATAAACATTCATACTGCAAAAGATGCCATAGAGCATAGCAAAGAAATATTCAATCAAAACAAGATTTAAAACAAAGAGGGAAAACATCAAACTCCGTAGCTCCAAGTCTGACAACTCTAACCAGTGACAAGTTTCCAAGTCTGTAATTCTAACCAGTGACAAGACTCTGGAATTCCAATTCCACCCCTCCAGCTAGGCACTCTCAGCCCCAGAAACCTTCATATGGTGCTTGCAGCTCTCCTTGAGGAGAAGCTCCTTGATGGCAAGGAAAGCAATGGCACAAACAGAGGCTGGACATCACCTCCTGACCAACATCTGATGGACAATAGCAACAGGAGAGTGTGCTAAACACTGGCAAAGAGAAGCTGGCTATAACACCCATAAACCTGCTCTCAAACAATACACTGCCTCCAGGAAGATCCAATTGCCACCAGCTGAGGACCTAGCATTTAGAATGCAGAAGTTTATGGGGGACACCTGAATCAAACCACTAACTATAAGCTCTCCTGGCCCACAGATCTCAGACTTCTCAGCCTCCATCATTCCATGAAATACTGCTTAAAATAAAATGAATAAGCCATTTGTTCTCTGACAAAACCTCAGTAATAAACTAGCATATTCAATCTGTTTTTTATTTTTAATTAATTTATTTATTTATTGAAAGAGAGACAGAAAGAGAGAGAGAGTGTGCCAGGGCCTCTAGCCAGTGCATATGATCTCCAGGCACATGTAGTACATGTGCAGCTGGCTTATGTGGATTCTGGGGAATCAAACCTGATTTTTTTTGAGAGAGAGACAGAGACAGAGAGAGAGATAGAGAGAGAATGGGCACACCAGCAGCTTCTCAGCTGCTGTGAATGAACTCCAGATACGTACACCCCCTTGTGGGCAAGTGCAGTGTTGCACCCTTGTGTCACTTTGTGTCTAGCTAAATGTGGCACCTGGAGAATAGTACAGGCGTTCTTAGGCTTCACAGGCAGGCACCTTAACTGCTAAGCCATCTCTCCAGCCCAAACCTGATATTTTTTTAAATGATGTTTTAGAGAAAGCAACATTGTGTCTGAGTCTATATATTTTGTGAGGCATAATATAATAAGAATCCTTTGAAATTTAATAAACCCTAAATATGATTCCCTTTCATGATATATTTTTAAGTAAACCAAGAACCTTATGTTCAGTGTGAAGTAGTCACAAAAAAAATAAAGAAATGTTAAGACTAGATATATATAGGGAAAGCTGACATGGTAGCATATTCTTATAATTCTAGCACTCAGAAGGTAAAAGTAGAAAGATCACTGAAAGTCTGAGGACTGCTTGGGCTGCATAATGAGAACTAGGATGGCCAGGGTTACATAACAAGATCCCATCTCAAAAAAAAAAAAAAAAAAAAAAACAATCAAAATGAATATCAGGAATTTTCAAGGTTTCAAAACATGACTGAACATGTCATGGATTTCACAAGGGAAAGAGGTTCTTAAAAATGTATAGTGTTTGTGTGAGAGGGACTAAAAACGTAAAGTTCATGCTCCCACTTCATATAATTCCAGCTAGAACTGCATCCTTTCGTCGTCATGAAGTAGTGTCTCTGGAGTATGAGACCCGAGCTCAAGGCAAGTTAAACCAAGTGTATGTGGAGGATTACTACAGCCTCATCTTAAAAACATTTTGGATGGATACACCATGTGTAGGTACCATCTTTCTCTCCTCCCTGTCCCTATTTTGCAGGAGGCCCTCCTCAGTGGGATTGCTGGTATTCCTGATGGAGTTGTGGGTTATGTGTTGTGGGAGCAGCAGTCAGTTGGGGGGGGGGCGGGCAGAGGTAGTGCCTCTGGGCATGACTTCCCAACCTATGGTTCTTACAATTTTGCTATCCCCTCTTCTGCAAAATTCCCTATAGGATCTTCTTTTTAAAAAATATGTTTTAGGGCTGGAGAGATGGCTTAGCGGTTAAGGCACCTGTCTGCAAAGCCTAAGAATGCCCGTTCAATTCTCCAGGTCCCACGTTTAGCCAGACACCAAAGTGACGCAAGTGCTCAATGTCACACAAGCACACAAGGAAGGTTCACACATCTGGAGTTTGTTCACAGCAGCTGAGAGGCCATTGGTGCACACATTCTCTGTCTGTCTGTATGTCTCTCTCTCAAATTAAAAAAATATATGTTTTATTTATTAGAGAAAGAGGGACAATGGGCTTGCCAGGGCCTCTAGTCACTACAAATGAACTCCCAACACATGCACCACCTTATGCATTGGGCCTTATGTGGATACTAGGGAATTGAACTTGGATCCTTTGGCTTTGCTAGCAAGCTCCTTAACCACTAAGTCATTTCTCCAGCCCTAGGGGATCATATTTTAAGTGATTTTAAATTCTCATAAATAACATAGGTCTAATTTTAATAGGGGAAATGATCAATACTTTGCCACAACACAATATCGCTTGAGGATCTTTGTGTTCCTTTATTTCTGTTCTTGTCCTTAAATTAGACAACTCAGAGTACCTAGGTGGATAGGAGGGATGCAGAAGCCCAAGATTTATCATATTCCCCAAAGTAAGGGTTAGATACACCAGTGGAATTGAATAAAGCCAGAAAACAAGATCTGTAAGTTTCTTGTTGTGGAAGACAGAATAAGCTTTATCAGTTAAGAATACAAATTTGATCCATTCATTTTTCCTGAAAATGAGTACAGTTGAGCAAAAAGGAGATAGATAAGGTCCTACCAATGGCAGCCCATCTCTCTGGACCATGTGTCAGCATCATGGGAAACCAGGCCCCGTTTATAAGGCATGGCTGAGAGTCCATGTGTGCCCTCACTTCACCCGCAAGGGATGGTTATGGGTTCTGGAGACTTTCTCAGATCCAGCCTGAGCAGAACCACAATGCCCTTGGTTTTCCATGCCATTTCTATCCATAAAAGAGGAAAGAGCTGCACTTGGGGGTTGAATCAGATTCCCTGAGAAAATATTTCACCAGGCAATAGAAGTAATATTGTCATCAACGTCCCTTTGTTCACAAAAGATTTAATGCATGATTATTGGGTCACATTTCCTTGTAATCTCCATTTGCGGTCATTGTTGTAATTGATAATGATGCTTGTGTACATAAAGTCGGTGTTCAAAACAAGCTAAAACCTTCTTAAAACTGTTATTTCCTTCCTTAAAATTCTTCTAATTTAGGAACCACTTTTTTTCTATGTATCATTTTTTTAAAAAAAATCTCTAGTTAAAAATGAGAAAATAAAGATTATTCTTTTCCTATCTTTGTTTCAAATACAATAATTAAAATTAAAAAAAAAAAAGATACTGAAGGAGTTTAGGAGAAACCTAGCCTTTTTTAAAGGCAATTTTATTTAGAGATTGACGCCCAGAGAGAACCAGGAGATAACACCTCACATGCCCATATTGCCCTGACACATAAACTCGTGTGTTTGGAATGCTTGTTCCTCAGCTAAAGGTAGTTTGGGATGTGGAATCTTGTTGGAGGAGGTGTGTTGTTGGGAGTGGATTTTGAGGTTGATTAGCCCCTAGCTTGCCAGTCTTACTTGGCTCACTCTCTTACCACTGTTGTCTACCTGCTGTGGCAAGGAGGTGACCTGTGCTCAGGTCATTCTGTCCTCTGCCATCACCGTGCTTCCTCTTGAAACTGTAAGCCAAAATAAATCCTTTCCGGACATCAGTTGCTTTTGGGTGGGTGCTTTATCCCAGCAATGACAAGAAAACTATGGCACAGTTCTGTGTGAAGGCTGCTCAAGGACAAGGACAGTGGTGAAGCAGAGCACTCCCATGACTAGGTTCAAAGCATGCTGAGATACTTGCCATCTTGCCTTTGAGAATAGAAGATATGATGGCTTGTCTTCAGAGTTGTTTTTTTTTTTTTTTTTTTTTGGTATGGCATGTCGGTGTATAGAGTAAGAATGGTATGGTGGGTGATATTTGTGTAGTGTTTGCACATACATGTGTGCACAGAAGTACACATCCTGCCATACTGAGCCCAATGGAAAATCTTGAGTTTCCTCTTCTCTTCATCATCTGCCTGTTTCACTGAGAATGAGTCTCTCATTCAACCTGGAGCTGCAGTTTTCAGTCGTGAGCTCCAGAGATTCTCCAATCACCAATCCTTGCAAGTCTGGAATTGTAGATATGTGTGGCCCTAATCAGCTTTTTATGTGGATGTTGGGGATTTGAACTCAGGAAGTGTCAGGGGCTTCATGTTTCTGCTGCAAGCACTCCCACTTGATACGCATCTTCCCAGACTCTCCCCACCTTTTCAGAAAGGATCTCACTATATAGCTCAGGCTGGCCTTCAACTTCAATTGGTGTTTCTCTTGACTGCTAGGATTACAGGTGTGTGCTAGCATACTCAGCTCAGAAATTTCAATTTATTTATTTTATTTGTTTGAGAGAGAAAAAGATGCAGAGAGACAGAAAGAGAGAGGTAGAGAATCAGTGTACCAGGGCCCCCAGCCACTACAAATAACTCCAGAAACATGTGCCACCTTGTGCATCTGGCTTACATGGGTCCTGGGGAATGAAGTTTGGATCCTTTAGCTTTGCAAGAAAGCACCTTAACCGCTAAACTATCTCTACAGCCCGGAAATTTCAATTTTTATGTTAGTCAATCTGACTTTAAAATGTGACTCTAAACATATTTTTTAAAATGTCTGCATATACTAAATATAGCACAACATTACTGGTTCAGTTCAATTCTCACTTTATGTCATTACTATTGTTAAAATGTTATTAAAATAAACACATTGATCTTGATCTAAAGTTGATGACTTCAAATATGCAAAGTTCATATCACATCTTCTATAAGGAACACAGACTTTCTAGGTCAACTGTAACTGACACTAATGGAAACTCACAACCAATCATGGTAGCTGTCATGTACAAAATTCATTCGTGGGTTTAGCAGTCATTTATGCAATTCCTAGTATTCGATGATATATTCTAAGCATACTCAAGATACGAATGAAAAATGCATGAATCTCCAATTGAATTTGGAAGATAATGCTTAAAGTAAGCAGAAATGAAATAAATTGATATGTCTTATTAATTAGAAGGGTGTTTGGAAAGCAAAAGTGCAGAGTCGGAGAATTATTCACTTATCCCAAGTAAAATAAAATGTACATTCATAAGTTCTTTTTTAAAATCCTGTGCTCTGAAAGTTGATGTATTTGGATTTATAACAATAATATTCGATTATGAGCACTCAATATATGTGCATCATATTTATACACAGAAAACTGATAGCAAAAGAAAACAATTGTTACCAATCTTGAAGACATTAACATGTTTTCTTTTTCTGACATATATTTTACAAGTTATGGAAATCAGCTTTTTATTTCCAATAGAAATTTCTCATTTCCTAGGTGCTAAAATATGAATAGCAGTTTTATAAAAATTCCTTTTCATAAAATCTCACTAATAAAAAACACGATGGCATGGGACATAAAATTTCCATTGCATTTTAAGGTACAACACTCAAAAATATTAAATAATAGCCAATAGAGAAGAAGAAAAGTAATGTCATGAGCTTAATCTACAGGGAGAAAAGTGTAAACGCTGAGTTCCTGTCTTTTACTTAGCAAGACTCTATATGCCAGTGCTGAAGAACAAGGTGTTTCTAATCTTTTTTAAGTAGAATCTTTGTATGGACACCTCACATGTTGTTTCATCATTTCCCTCTTCCCTGTCCCCACTCCACTCAGGGCCTACCTCAGTTGAATTGCTGATATTCTCTGTGGAGTTCTGGTTTATGAGTTGTGAGAGCAGCAGTCTGTCATTGGGTGTGTTGGGGGGGGGTGCGATTTCTCTGGATATTACCTCCCACCCTATGGCTCTTACAGTCTTTCCAGCCCCTCTTCTGTACAGTTCTCTGAGCCATGGTGGGTGTGCTTTAAGTCTACTTTAGTGTAGAGCTCTCCAGAGTTTCTGGATTTCTTCTTTGGTACCTTTTGAGTATCTTCATTTTCTGCTCCATCACCCTGGCACAGGTTGTCTGGTTCTCCTTAGAAGCAGCACTTTTTCTCATCCTGCCAATTTCTCTGTGGTTTCACCTGGACACTAGCTGATATGTGAGGGGTGGTTTTTCTCCTATCAGGGAGTTAGCTATCTTCTTGTCCTGTCCTGTTGATAGATTTTGGTCATCCTTGGTTCTCACTACCTTTTTTTAAAATTATATATATATATATATATATATATATATATATATATTTATATTTATATTTATATTTATATTTATATTTATATTTATATTTATATTATTCTGATTTTACATTCATAGTATTGGTTCCATTGTCCTCCTCCCTGTCCTCTCTCTTCCAAAGGGACCCTCATCAATGGGGAATGTGGTTCATGCATTGTGGGGGTAGTCAAGAGTTCTGGGGGGTAGGCCCCAGTCTCTGTGCATAAAGCCCCAACTTGTGACTCTAACAATCTTTCCACCCCCTCTTCCGTGAGTTTCCCTGAGCCACATTGGGGTCATTTTAGTTCTGCTTCAGTGATGAGGTTTTGGGAGCCTCTGTGTCTCTGGATATCTGGCTTAGTTGGAGTTGGATGTTCTCTGTGTTTATCTCCTTCAGCCTTTTTCTGGTGTTGTGATCACCATGAATGCTGTATTCTTGCCCTTCCCGTGCATTGTTCTATTGTTTCAGCTGGGGCCCTGGTGAGGTGTGATTGGCTGATCCTCCCTTCAGGTTCGTTGTCCATCTGAAAAAAGATAAGCAAATTCTCCAAAGGAGAGAGAAGTTGGTACCAGACAGAAGGGGTGACCATATATGTTTTGGAGGGAATTTTATATGTGTTGGCTCTCTTCTAGCCCACATTTGGTGGTATCTTGGTCTTAGAGACTGAGCTCATTTTTTGTACCTGGTTTTGACTTATTTCCCAGTTCCAGCAATGAGTTCCATTCCACTGAGTGGATCTATTAGCCAAATCAAGAGCAGTTGGTTACCCACCATGGACAGTGCTAGAAGTATTAGCTCAAGCAATAAGACAGGAGAAAGAAATCAAAGGGATACAAATTGGAAAGGAAGAAGTTAAGTTAGCCCTATTTGCAGATGACATGATTCTATACATAAGTGACCTGAGGACTTCCATCTCAAAACTCTTAAAGGTGATTATTGCCTTCAGCAATGCAGCAGGATATAAAATCAATGCACAGAAATCAGTAGCCTTTCTGTATGCAAAGGACAAAGAGACAGAAAAAGAAATAACTAACATCGTCCCATTTTCAATTGCAACAAAGAAAATAAAATACCTTGGAATAACATTGACTAAGGAAGTGAAAGATCTATACAATGAAAACATAAAAACTCTCAAAAAAGAAATTGAGGAGGTCCTACAAAAATGGAAAGACCTCCCATGCTCCTGGATTGGTAGAATTAACATCGTAAAAATGGCAGTTTTACCAAAAGTGCTTTATAGATTCAATGAAATGCTGATAAAAATCCCAACTTCCTTCTTCAATGAGATAGAAAAAAACTATCTCAAAATTCATATGGAAAGGCAGAAGGCCTCGGATATCCAAGCTCATCCTCAGCAAAAGAAACAACTCTGGAGGCATCACCATACCTGATCTAAAGCTATACTACAAAGCTATTGTAATAAAAACAACATGGTACTAGCATAAAAACAGGAATATAGACCAATGGAACAGAATTGAAGACCCATCTTTGGGTCAAGTAACTACAGCTACTTGATATTTGACAAAGGCCCTACCAACGCAGAATGGTGAAAAGACAGCATCTTCAACAAATGGTGCTGGACAAACTGGACAACCATATGTAGGAAAATGAAACTCGACCCACACATCTCTTCATGCACAAAAATCAAGTCCAAATGGATCAAAGACCTTAATATAAAACCAGAAACTCTGCTACTACTGGAAGTAAAAATAGGAGGAACCTTCTGTGACATAGGAGTGGGAAAAGATTTCCTAAACAAAACCCCAGCAGCTCAGGAAGGTAAACTTACTCAAACATTGGGATCTCATGAAGCTGAAAAGCTTTTTCACTGACAAATATACTATAACCAAAGCCAGCATACTACCCACAGAATGGGAGAAAATTTTCACTAGCAATACAACTGACAGAGTCCCAATTTCTAGAATCTACAAAGAACTCCAAAACCTAAACAATAAATCATCAAACAACCCACTCACAAAGTGGGGCAGAGAACTGCACAAGGAGTTCTCAGAGGAAGAAATACAAATAGCAAATGCACATTTAAGAAAATGTTTAACATCCCTAATCATCAGGGAAATGCAAATTAAAACAACTATGAGATTCCACCTTACCCCAGTAAGGATGGCTAACATTAAAAAAAAAAAAAAACAATGAAAACAAATGCTGGCGAGGCTATGGAGAAATATGAACAAGTTTTCACTGCTGATGGGAATGTAAAATGGTTCAACCATTATGAAAAGCTATATGGAGACTCCTGAAAAGGATGACCATAGACCTACCAATGGATCCAGTTATTCCCTTCTTGGGCATTTACCCTAAAGGCTCCAAGCCTCAGATCAGAGACATTTGCTCAACCATGTTTATAGCTGCTCAATTCATAATAGCAAAGAGCTATAATCAACCCAGGTGTCCATCACTAGACGAATAGATAACAAAGATGTGGTATATCTATACTATGGAATTCTACGTAGCAGTAAGAAAAGATGTAATAAGGAAATTTGAAAAAAATAATGGTCAAACATGGAACAGATCATCCTCAGTGAGCTCACCCAAGCACAAAAAGATAATCGTTGCATGGTCTCATTTATCTGTCGCTCCTAACCTGAATCTACCTGACATGCGGCCAAACCTAATACTCTCACTACCTTTTGAAGAAAAAATGTTTTCAGCATAGGTTAAATGGGGCATTGTTAATTTCCAATTTTGATGTACAGGCTCTTTCAGCCAAAAACTAGTGGGAACTTTTTGTTGGAGACCATAATATTGGTCACCATAGGATTGTGACTCAGTTCCCAGTTCCAACTATGGATTCTTTTCCACTTAGTAGATGTCTTAGCCAATCAGAAAATAATTGTTTAACCACCTGGGGTGGGTGCCACCATTGCACAGATGTGAATGTCTTGTCAGACTGGTTGCTTTCATATAGCAGTGTCCCCTGCTTGATCACAACACTGCAGGCCAGTTTTGCCCAGCAGCTCATGTAGTGCATTTTAGCACTATATGTGCTAAACATTTGAGAAATGGCTTGCTTTCACATTCTAGCCATGTTTTGTGCCAGGAACATGTGATGTCTTCAGCAATAGGGTCTTACCTCTTTACCTCAGGTGGGTAGTCAAGTGCTTTGACAAAAGCCTGTCTTGTTTTGAGGACCTTACAGGTCTCTCCAATCAACAGCTCAATGTGGATAGCAAATGAGTTCTGTTACTGGGAGTTTCAAGCCAGAGCAAAATGTTTTAGGGTTAGGTTCTATTCCAACTTGTACAGGGCCCTTCTAACTAGATGAACCTCCCCCCATACTCCCATTGAGGATTTTATCTTCTAGTCTACTATCCAGTAGGAAGCTTTCAATGGTATCAATTCATTTTGAATTTAGTTTTGTATGTCCATCCTTTTCCCTAAAATTTTATTATCTGTATCCAGTTGCTTTTTGCCTGCAACTCAAGTTATTCCAGTCTAGGAACCACAGATGGTCCATTATTTGTAAATCTTTGCTTGTGTGAGTTCACAAATTTAGTATGATCTTGTTCCAAGTCTGTAAATGTCACAATTTTCATTAATTACCTTACTGAGTGAAAAGGTCCATTGTGTAAATGTACATCTTCATAATCAATTAATCAAAAAATGAGCATCTCTGCAGTAAAAAGTGGAGCCTTAAAGGTTGATGCCTAGTAGAGGAATAGCTGAGTCAGTTGGTAGTTTTATCTTTTTTCAGGAGTATCCATATTGATTGGTTGTACAAGTTTCCCCTCACACCAGCTATAAACATGATTGAGCAAATATCTCAACATTAATTGTTGATTTTTTAAAGGTTGATTGCCATAGTAGCTGGAATAAGCTGAATCAGTTAGTTGTTTCAAATCTTTCAAAGAACATTTTTTGTAAAGAAGGCCACACAATTGTAGAAAATACAAAGCTTTCATCACACTAATGACCAAAATGCAGAGAAACAACCAGGCAAGGATGGTTGATATCTCAAACTGAACAACAAAATCAAAAATTATCTACCTTGGCTATTCAACAAAGTACAACATATGGAAAAGTTTAAATCATAAACACAAGAAAATGGGGAAAACACAATATCACTTTTTATGGGGCTGGAGAGATTAATATGGTTGAAATCTCAACACATTAAAGGGTATGAACCACTCTAAAGTTTAAATCTACTTAAAGGGGAAAACATAGTTCTACAAGGAGTCCACTGCTCTTTTACATAGTTCTAGGAGTCCTAGCCCTAGCAAAAAGACAGGAGAAAGATATCAAAGGGATAAAAATTGGAAAGGAAGAAGTCAAACTAGCCCTATTTGCAGAGGTCATGATCCTATACATAAGTGACCTAAAGGCTCTACTATAAAACTTCTAAAGATGATAAATTTCTTCAGCAAAGTTGCAGGATACAAAAATCTACACACAAAAATCAGTAGCCTTCCTATATGCAAAAGACAAATACACACAGAGAAATAAATCAGTGAGGCTGTCCATTTTCAGTAGCAACAAAAAAAATCAAATAACTTGGAATAGCATTAAACAAGGATGTGAAAGACCTATGTAATGAAAACATAAAAACACTCAAGAAAGAAATTGAGGACTTGGGAAGATAGAAAGACTTCCCTTGCTCATAGATAGGTAGAATTAATATTGTGAAAGTGGAAATACTACCAAAAGCAATGTACAGATTCAATGCAACACCAATAAAAACTCCAGCATCATTATTCACAGAAATAGAAAAAGTAATCTCAAAATTCTTATGGAATGGAAGAAGGCCTCAGATATCCAAAAATATCCTCAGCAAAAGAAATACCTCTAGAGGGATCACAATATCTAATCTAAAGCTATACTACAAAGCTATGGTAAAAAAAAAAAAAAAAAAAAAAAAAAAAAGACATATAGACCACTGGAACAGAATTGGAGACCCAGCCCTTAGTTCAAGTACCTACAGCTATTTGATTTTTGACAAAGGTGCCAATAAAGTAGAATGGAGAAAAGACAGCATCTTCAACAAATGGTACTGGACAAATTGGATAACCACCAGTAAAAAAAAAAAAAAAAAAAAAAAAAAACAATTAAAAAAAAACTAGACAGACTCATCTCACCGTGTACAAAAATCCACTCCAAATGGATTAAAGACCTCAATATAAGACTGTGGTGGTTTTATTCAGGTGCCCCCATAAACTTAGGTGTTCTGAATGCTAGGTCCCCGGTTGATGGCAATTTGGAAATTAAAGTCTCCTGGAGGCAGTGTATCATTGGAACCTGGGCTTATAGTTATTATAGCCAGTTTCCCCTTGCCAGTGTTGGCACACTCTCCCTATTGCTGTTTTCTATCTGATGGTCTGATGTTGGCCAGGAGGTGATGTCCACCCTCTGCTTATATCATTGTTTACCCTGCTATCATGGAGCTTCCCCTCAAGTCTGTAAGCTAAAATAAACCTTTTTTTTTTTTCTCCACAAGCTGCTCTTGGTCAGGTGTTTTCTGCCAGCAATGCGAAACTGACAGAAACAAAGACCTAAAATTCTTAAATTACATGGGAGAAATAATATGGGAACTCTCCATGATATAGGAGTGAGGAAAGGCTTCCTGAACACAACCCCAGCAGCCTAGAAAATTAAAAAACAATCAGTGGGATCTCATGAAGCTAAAAAGGTTTTGTGCAGACAAACATACCATAAACAAAACCAACAGACTACCCACAGAATGGGAGAAAATCTTTACCAGCTACACCATTGACAGAGGCCTAATATCTAGAACATATAAAAAACTCAAAAAACTAAGCAATAAAAAAAAAAATCCACCCAAATAATGGGGCAGAAAACTGATTAGGGAATTCTCAAAGGAAGAAATACAAATGGTTAATACTCACTTAAGAAAATGTTCAATACCCTTAACCATCTGGGAAAGATATTTATAATCTAACAGACTTATACAGCCAGCCTGTGGTGGAACCCAAGTTCTTCTTATTATTTTTATTTTATTTTATTTTATTTTGGTTTTCTGAGGTAAGGTCTCACTCTAGCTCAGGCTGACCTGGAATTCACTATGTAGTGTCAGGGTGGCCTCAAACTCTCAGCGATCCTCCTACCTCTGGCTCCAGAGTGCTGGTATTAAAGACCTGCACCACGATGCCCCGAGCAATTTCTTATTTTTAAGAGTGGAATCACTTTATTAAAGGGTAAAATTCTAAACAGATTGACTAAGGGAATAAAGGTTCCCACATTGAGCACCATTGTAAATGACATATCTCTTAATACTTATACTAGCTGTTTTCTTCATGCCTTATTTCTTACATTAAATATCATATAAATTAATTATGTGCATTGAAGAATCACAGCATGGTAAATAAATGAACTCTTAGTTCCTCAGAGAGTGTTGAGAGTTTCAGGGGGGTCCTATTATCTGAGTTGTAATTTTGCTCTTCCTATAAGTGTTAGTAAATTCATGTATGACTATTGACTATTCATACCTAGTGTGATGACATTGCCAACATAAATAACCTTGCTCATAACTGAAATACTGAAAACAACATTTTTTAAAATGTTTCCTGCATGGTTTGCCTCCTCAGTCATCGTCCACAGGACTCTGAGAAGTTGTAGGAATATGCAGGCGCAGACTCAAAAGCCCAGCTTTATCTCCAACCTTGTGGAAAGGGATTGTACATCATGGGGCAGAGCCCTGTGCTCCCCTAAGCCACCTGGACAGAGCATGGGGAGAGTGACCTCCCAGGATATCCACGTTGGATGAAAACAACATTTAATAATAGTGTGGTTGTTTAAATGTAAAATGCCCCCCAAGCTCTTAATTAATTAATTAATTAAAGAATTAATTAATCCTCAGTGGGTGGAGCCTTTGGGAAGTGGAGTCTTAGAGGAAGTGTGTCACTTGGGGGCAGGCTATGGGATTTTATAACAGCCCCACTTGTCAGTGCTAGCTACTTCAGCATTGCTGCTTCCTTCCTGCTGCTATGGAGACGTGACCCAGGCTTCCTGCTCACGCCTGTCATTCTTTCCCTGCCATGATGAAACTTCCGCTTTAGACTGAAGGCAGAAGTAGACACTTCCTTCCACAGAATGCTTCTGGTTGGGCGTTTTGAACCAGCAGCAAGGAAGTAACTGCTACAGGTAGGTTTCGCTGAACTATTGAGAGGAATAAATGAGATAATTGAGCACTGTGAAAGGTTTCTGTCTCACAAGGAGGTATGTAGTAATTTATTGACATCATTAATTTACATCATATAATTTTTTTTCTACAAATAAACATTAATGGTGGACAAACGTATCACCTTTCAACTTTGAAGGAAGGAGCAAAACCATTTTCCCAAGGCATGAATAGAATTAGTCTTAATGTTTTAGAAGAATGTATTGATATATATTCACTTTATACGTCTCCAACTCCACCCCAACCTGCCAACCCTGCTCTGTGCTCTGGAAGGCAGGCCTGTGTGAACTGCATTAACTGAGTTCTCAGGCTTGTTGTCTGAGTCTGGCCAATAAAAGACATGAAGACATTGGTAAGAGACAGAAGGGAGCAAAGAAAGGGAAGGTAGTGTTTGTTCCTTCATTTCCCTCCAGGCCCTGGTTTAGGAATGGCTGCATTTCCCTGCGAGGTCCTTAAAACCTTAGCATTGTGCACTGCCCTAGGACTAGAGAGGATGAGGCTCAAAAGCAAAGAAAATCTGGAAGGTGCAGGTAGGAAACACTGACAAGATCAGTGGATGATGAATGCAAGAGCACAGACAGAGAGAAGGTGACTTCCAGCCACAACCAACACGGAAAAGAACCATGGGATTAGACAAAAGGTCAAAGGAACAAGTCAGGCCAAGAGTACGTGCATGATCTTATTGTCCTAAATGAATAGATGAGGGCCACTTACAGTGACAGGGAGGTAATATCATCACATTTGCTTTTTCTCTCCCTTTGGTTTATATTATTACTCATCTGGAAATTAATTGTTTTCTTCTATGTTTTTAAATGGTCACACAGTTTTTAAGACTGTGAAAATGATTTGGTTATTTATTTCTGAATGGGTTTAGTTCTTAGAGCACACAATTTTTAAAAACTAAACTGTTCTATGAGATAAAATTAATATGAAAATAAATTATGTCTGTTTTATGTACATAATATAAAAGGTGTATAATATAGGCCTGTGGAATATCACTAAGCAAGGTTATTAACATATATATGTATGACCCCTAGAAATTTCCTGGTGGTCTTTTGTAATCTCTCCTCATCACATATTCCTCTCCACCTCTCACTATATCCAGGCCCTAGGCACTGACTGAGCTGTTTTTTGTCATTGTAGATTTAATGGCAAATTTTAGAAATTCATATTTCATATATTCATGTTAACAGTGATGTTTACAGATGATATATTTATAGTATATACTCTTATTTCTAGCTTCCTTCAGTCACTAAAAATATGTTGAGATTTTTTCCATGTCAAGGAGTGTATATTTTATAGTGCTGAGTATTAATTCATTATGTAGTTAAGTAATTTAGTATATAATTTTGTGAGCAGTTCACTATTATAATACACACTTTTTAAAAACAATCCTGTTTCACATTCACCTGCTGGTGGACAGTGAGTGGACAGTGACTTCCATTTTTGAGTATTATAAGTAAAACTGCTTGGAACATTAATGGCAAGTACTAAGGCTTTTATTTTCAGAAATATCTAAATTTAAATGAATGGGTTATATACAGTATGTGAATAAGGTGTAAAAACCTGCCAAAATGGTATCCTAGTGGTTGTATCATTTTATCTTTCCACAAGCAGTGTAAGGAGGTTCCAGCTCCCCTGTATGCCTTTCCTTTTAAGGTTGACCTTCCTTTTAATCAAACCTTGCCATTTCTTTTAAATTTTAGGTGTTCTCATAAGCATGTAAAGGTATCTAATTCAAACTTTGTTTCTCATTTCACTTAAGATAATGAGATAGAGCATATTTTAGTGTGTTTATTTTTATATCTGTATGTATTCTTTAGTACAGAGTCTCTCAATCTTTTGTCAATATATATATATATTTTGTTTTCTTATCAAGTTTTGAGTCCACTAAATATTCTGGGCACATGACTTTATCAGACATATTAGTTTTTAAGACATCCTTCCATTCTGTGGTTTACATTTTCATTCTCTTACAATGTCTTTCAAAGAGCAGATCTTCAACTTGATGCAGGTCTACTTATCGCTTTTTTCTGGCAATGCTTTCGTATCATAACTGAAAGCTCTTTGCTAAGGCAAAATACCAAGGATTTTTCTTTATGTTTACTTGTAAAAGTTTTATAGCTTTAGGCAATTTTTTGAGAGAAAGAGAGAGAATGGGTACACCAGGGTCTTCAGCTGCCGCAAATGAACTCCAGATGCATGTGCCCCCTTGTTCAAATGTATGACATCGCGTGCTTGTGTCACTGGGCATTTGGCTTACATGGGACCTGGAGATTTGAACATGAGTTCTTAGGCTTTTCAGGCAAGCACCTTAATGGCTAAGCCATCTCTCCAGCCCAGCTTTAGGTCTTATAGTCAGCTCAGTGATAAGGTTTAAATTAAGATTTTTTTTTTAGATTTTTTTTTATTTTTATTTATTTATTTATTTATTTATTTATTTATTTAAGACAGAGAAAGAGAGAGAGAGAGAGGATGGACACACCAGGGCCTCTAGCCACCACAAATGAATTCCAGGTGCATGCACCACCATGTGCATCCTGTTTACATAGAACCTGGAGAATCAAACTGGGTTAAGGCATGCAGCTTAACCAGTAAGCCATCTCTCCAGCCCTAAATTAAGTTTGAGATTGTATGAAGAATCATGTTCACATTTTAAAACTCTTTATCATGAAAGTATCCATTTTTTCTAGCACATTATTTTTCTTTTAAAGTATTTATTCCTTCTCCACTAAATTCCTTTGCACAATATTAGTGAATTAATTGTCAGTATATATAAATTTGTTTCTAGACTCTTTGTTATGTCATATTTTTCTTATAAGGTGGATATAAAATTTTATGAAAATAATTATACCTCTACAGAAATGAAAATTCTGCAATAAAAAGACAACAAATATTTATACCCAGAGAATTAAAATTACAAAAATAGAATATGAAATAAAATAGAACTTCTAAGAAAAGTGATATTTGTGGCTTCTTTTTTTTATTTCTTTTTGGAGAGAGAGAGAGACAGAGATAGACAGAGAGGGAGAGGGATACAGAGATGGGTGCGCCAGCAGTCTCTCAGCTGCTGTGAATGAAATCCAGATGCATGTGCCCCCTTGTGGACAAGTTCAGCATTGCGCCCTTGCCTCACTTTGCATCTGGCTAAACATGGGACCTGGAGATTGGAACTGCTGGACATTGGAACCAGCGTTCTTAGGCTTCGCAGGCAGGCGCCTTAACCGCTAAGCCATCTCTCCAGCCCTCAATTTATATTTTTTAAAAAGGAGGGCTGGAAAAATGGCTTAGCGGCTAAGGCGCCTGTCTGCGAAGCCTAAGGACTTTGGTTCAATTCTCCAGATGTGCCAGATGCACATGGTGGTGCATGCGTCTGGAGTTTGTTTGCAGTAGCTAGAGGCCCTGGTGCACCATTCTCACTCTTTCTCTCTCTCCTTCTCTCTGTCTCTAATAAATAAATAAAAATAAAATCTTTAAAAAAGATATATATATATATATATATATATATATATATATATATATATATATATAGAGAGAGAGAGAGAGAGAGAGAATGAATTTGTGACATCCAGAACTAGGATTTGTTTTAAACAAACAACATAAATCTGAAAAGAAAATCGTTGCCTTCTTGCTTAAGAGCATAACTAACATGAAAATACCTTGACGATTGCTTCACCATTTGAAGGATGACTCTCCATCCATCATGAGGTACACTTACAGTACTGTATTTGGGAGGAACATAATTATATTCTTTCAATTCAAGTCCAGTGTTTTCCCAATAGTATACAAAACACGGGGATATCATGAAAAAGAGAAAAAAGTGAAACAGTGGAAAAATATTTTGACTTCAGTTTACAAGATTTTGTAAATGTTTGTGATCCTAATGATGGAGAGACTGTTCAGAAAGTACGGTTGAATTTCAGAATGACTTAGTACTATACTGGACTTCAATGTTGTGACCGTGCTTGATTCTGCTGAAGTTTTTGTCTAGATTCCAACTCCTGCTGTCACAATACTTTCCTGGAGATTATTCTATAAATAATTCTAAATTTAAGGAAAGTCACATTTGTTTTAAGTACATGTTTTCTTCTGTGTGCTTTTCAGGGTGCTTTTTCTTTTGTGCCTGGAGGGGGATGAAAACCAGTTATTCCTCTAACAGGAAGCCAGGAGAAATATGGCACTTGGCAATGTGGTCATGTGCAGCTTCCTGCCGCATTCCAGGAATTGCTCTTGGGTGCAAATAATCATGTTCCAGGGAGCAGGTCCGGCCTGCATCTCGTGTCTCTCATCCTGCAATTGGAGAGCATTTGTGACGTCTCGCTAAAAGCTGCTGAGCAACTTCTGGGATAACACAAAGTCTCTATTTGTTAAAAGTACCGAAGTCTTGTTCAACTTACTTTCAGTGAACACAAATTTTATGCAAGTAGAATGTCATCAAGTCTTGTACATTTCCCTCAAATAAAACAATGAGATTAAGTACTGGAGTTAAATTAATAGGAAGCAAATAAAAAAATAATATACACATTATAATCCCATTCAAAACAAGCAGAACAATATGAGGTTTAGGGAACCATTTCACATGCAGTAAGAACATAATGAAATTAATAAAATTATCAACACAATCAGTGACTTACCGCTGGGGATTAAGAAAGCAGGCATCTGGCCAGGCATGGTGGTACACACCTTTAATCTCGGCACTTGGGAGGCTGAGGTAGGAGGATCTCCATGAGTTTGAGTTCTGACAACCTAGAGGCTACAGAGTGAATTTCAGGTCAGCCTGGGCTGGGGCAGGACCCTACCTAGTTGTTGCAGTCAGGTTCTCATTGCTGGCAGAAAACACCTGACCAAGAGCAGCTTGTGGGAAAAAGAGTTTATTTTGGCTTACAGACTCTCCATGATGCAGAGAAAATGATGGCATGAGGAGAGTGTGGGCATCACCTCCTGGCCAACATCACGTGGACAATAGCAACAGGAGAATCTGCCATACATTGGCAAGAGGAAGCTGGGTATAACACCCATAAGCCCGCCTGCAACAGTACACTGCCTCCAGGAGGTGTTAATTCTCAAATTGCCATTAGCTGGGAACCTAGCATTCAGAACACCTAAGTTTATGGGGGACACCTGAATCAAACCACCACACCTAGTAAAACCAAAAAGAAAAGAAAAAAGAAACAACAAAAAAAAGAAAATAGGCTTCCAAGTTAATGGAAATATATTTCTTAAACTGGACAGTGGGTACATGGGTATTTGGCTTTAGTTCACATATATATGAAACATTTATCCACATGAATAACTTATATATTTCTTTTATTATGTAGTTACAGTAGTTAAATTTTTGTATTAGCTTGAAGCATGTAAAGTGAGTTTTTAAAAAAATGTTTTGTCCAATGATGACTGCATTTAACTTTTTAAGAACATGAAATAGCAAACTTCTAACTCAACAAAGAGAAATCATAAGCCAAAAAAAAAAGCACATTTCTTCCCTATGTAGTATACATTTTGAATTCTACCAATAGGGAAGCAATTGTCAAGGGGGGAATTTCAAGATAAAGTTAATCTATAATTTGCCATCTGTACTGCTACCAAACCTCAGGGAATGAAGCTATACCAAGCACAGCAACTCGAGTACTGCAGACTGGATCCAAGCCACCATCTTCGGATGACTAAGCTTTGCACTCTGTAAGGTAAAGACAACAGATGCTATCTCTCAAACAGATGACAAGGATTAATCTGCCCCATAAATCATGGGGAGGTCCTTATACTAAAGAGTAAGCCATAAATAAAATGTATTGTATTTTCTAGGTTTGAGCTTTATAGATATGAATGCAAGATTTTGTGCCCTGAAACTTTTTATTCCCCCAAGAATTATTTCAAGGGTCTAATAACCTATGGCAACACATATGCAATTCTACCATAGAGCTTCCCATAGGTATGGTAAAATAAGAGAAATGATAGCTATTTTCCACTACTTATTCTTGCATGCATTTACCCTTCCTGAACTATGACTGAAATTTAGTACATGGGAGCTAGTTACTACTTATTCATATACAGCAGTCTAGAACTGACATAGGAAAGACCTTATTACTGATTTAAAACCTACAAATCAAAATATGTCATAAAAGTGGAATGAACTTTTTTTTTTCGAGGTAGGGTCTCACTCTAGCCCAGGCTGACCTGCAATTCACTATGTAGTATCAGGGTGGCCTCGAACTCATGGCCATCCTCCTACCTCTGCCTCCTGAGTGCTGGGATGAAAGGCATGTGCCACTATGTCCGGCTGGAATGAAAATTTTATTTTTAAAATGTACCTGATCTAGGCAAAGATCCTTTTTTTCTTAATTGGAAACTATATCATTAGCATTGCAGTTTACTGAATAAGTACTGCTGACATTCATATTTGCAATTAACATTAGGGTGAAAAGTTTTGTTTTTTTCTCTTAAAAAATTTACATGTCTTTTAGCTGGCCATGTTAAAAACTTCAATTGACCAGTTTTTAAAGGCATTTTATTTTCAAGATTTAGGTCTCAAGTCACTGAAACCATAAGGATGGGAGACTCTGGTTTCACCTTTCAGCAACTAAAGTATTGTGGTGTTTCCTCTTTTATTTTCAGCTTGATAACATCTCTGAATGCATGGAACATGTTCATTTTTCTTTGCACCCATCTCTACTTACCATTTCATGTGTTTCTTCATTCATCAACTCACGTTTTTCCAATGCTCACCTACCGTGTCCAGAAGCTTTGCCAAGAGATGCTGATGAGAACTCCTTACCCTCAGAAAAACTCACATTCTAGTAAACAAGACAGATAAGGAAAGACATGGTTATGATTCAGCACCATTTTTTAAATTAACAGTTCAAAATTGTTAAGTACATCTTGAGGCCTTCACGTGGGAATGATTATTGCACACTCATATTTTAAACCTTTCCACAACCTCCATAGGTTGAAAGATAAACAGACTTTGCATCCAGAACCTGTCATGAACATCCCATGCTGGATAACCCTCTGCTGCTGCAAAGTGATTTTCTCATAGTCCAAGCTCTTCTCTATGTTCCTCTTGTCCTTAACCTGCACTCTGCCTTTTTTGGGGG
Organism: Orientallactaga sibirica; assembly: GCA_036365145.1. NCBI lineage: Eukaryota > Metazoa > Chordata > Mammalia > Rodentia > Dipodidae > Orientallactaga > Orientallactaga sibirica. The sequence goes on from JAEOAD010000024.1 coordinate 30,138,823, forward strand.
GTGCCTACCCACATTTCCACTTTTGCTACATTACTTTTAGTCTTTCGGAGTCCTTTCATTGAAAGCCTCCTCTGATTCCTTTCATTTTATTTAGATAGCTCTCCTTTTATTCCCCCATGAATACATGCACATACTACTCACACAGCATTCATGGTTCCCTTGTAACTATTTCCCCAGCTGACTATTCAGTCCTTGAAAATAGCACCATCGTATTCACCTTTGACACCATTGCCCATCTTGGAGCTTGCCATCATACTATTGCTCAGTGGCATCTGCTGACCTCCTGCTGTACCAATGAGTGATTACACCTGTATAAAAAGATACGCCTGATAGAAGAGAACATAAGAAATTATGAGAGCACATAATGGGAGCACATAACTGAAAATCAGTATGACCTTGAGGGTAAAAAGATCATGGCTTCCCTGCAGAGGGGTGTCAATTTGGAGGGGTAGCCCATATCCATGACAAGAGAAGGAACACATGCTGATATAACTCATGTCTTCATGCTGAGGAAACTGGACGTGTTATGGCATTGAAGTGACAATGAAAATATCTACGTATCCCAAGAGTATTAACCAAGAACACAGATATGTCATCCTGTAACCAAAAATGGAGGCTGGACATTAAAATGTCAGGTTTCCTTTAGTCACACCCACTTAATAGTGAGCTATTACTGAGAACCTAGGTTAAGCCAGCCTTTCTCCACCATTGCCTTTCTGTTCTTTCCTTCCTCACTTGACCCCCTTTGCCTGCATTTCTGCTTCTCTGTCATGCTCTCTTCCTACTCCCACCTCCTTGTGCTCATTTATCTTCCGACCTCTGGGAGCCTGTCTGACCTACCACCAGCAATGGTGGTAACATTTTGGGACGTAGAGTATCTTAACCTCTTCCACTGTACAGAAGAGCTAAGAGGAACTTAAACTCAAAATACATACAACGCTTCTAAATTTTAAAGACATCATTCTTAGCAGCATAGCAAAATTGAGATTCAGTCTCTCAATTTCTAATGTAACATCTTCATATGTTCTCCTCTCAAGCTACCAGCACCTTGCAATTTTGGGAAATTTAAAAAATCTATTTAGGTTCAGAATTGTTTGAAGACATGGTTTCCCCATAGTCCTCATATGAAGTGTTATCTTGAATTTCTACAAATCATAGTCATATGAATGTAGCATATATTTTGTTTGAAAATGTAAATGTGGACATTTCCTCCTTTTTGTCAAATCATAGTTTCACCTCAGCACCATATATAGAGCACAGTGGGAAATTATTAATGTCTAATACTAGACATTCACCTCAGGAATTCTGAATCATCTAGGGTAATTTTGTTCCTGGGAACTATGTATATTAATCAGTTTTCTGCTAAGTATAATCAAATGGCTGAGTCTGGGTACTTTGTAAAGAAAAAAGAAGTGACTATGATGGTTAATTTCTGAGTGTCAACTTGACAGGACTTGGAATCACCATTGGAAACAAATCTCTGGGAATGACTATGATGGATTTTCTAGATTATATAAATTATGTTAATTGGAAAGACTCACCCTAGCTTTGAGGGACACCATTTCATGAGGTGGGGTACCAGACAGAATAAAAAGGAGAAAGCAAGCCAAACACCAGCACTCACCACTCTCAGCTTCCTCCCTATGAAATGAATGTGCTTCAAACTCCATGAAGATAGATTATAACCTCAACCTGTCAGCCAAAATAAATTCTTCCTTCATTAAGTTGATTTTGGTCAGCTTTTTTCATAGCAATGAGAAAGGTAACTAATGCATAAATTGGTACTGGGAGTGGGGCATTGATGTGATAAAGCTGACCATGTTGTTCAGAGGCCTTTAGAACTAGTTTGAGGAAGGAGTGGGGAAGAGTTTGAAACTTTGAGGTAGAAAATTCTTTTCATACTGCAAGTAAAGCTTAATGAGTCATTCTAGTGGAACCTTGAAAAACAAGAATGCTGAGAAAAATTGTAGACACTGGAGGCCCAGCACATGAGGTTTCAGAGGGAAACAGGTACTTTATGGGGGACTAGGCTGGAGATAGTTCATGTTATATGCTGTCCAAAAACAGTAGCTGCACTCTGCCTGTGTCCTAACACTGTAAATGTTTCTGAACTTAAATATTATGGACTAATTTGATGGGAGGAGAAACTCTGAAGAAAGAAAAGCATTAAGGCTGGTGCTGAGAAAGTAGCTTGTGATAGTTTAGTTCAGATGTTCCCCAGAAACTCATGTGTTCTGAATGTTTGGTCCCCACCTGGTGGCCTTTTGGGAGTGGAGCTTTATTGGAGGAGCTCTATTGCTGGGGTCAGGCTTATGGGTGTTCCCCTCACAAAAACTCAGCTCACTCTCCTGCTGCTTTCTGACTGCTGCTGTGAGAAGATATAATGTCCATTCTCCATTCTACCAACTTTTCCCCTGCAATCATGAAGCTTCCCCTCAAGACTGAAAGCTGAAGTAAACTCTTTCCCCACTTCAGCTGCTTTTGTCCAGGTGTTTTGTCCCAGCAACAAAAAGGTAATGACAACACAGTTGGAATCATTAAAGAGGTCAGCACCATTGAAGAGAAATCTCCTGTATTACATGGAAACAGTGAGAGACGTAGTCTAAGGATAAACTCCATCCTTTGGAGAGTCCATCTTGTAAAATTCCGAGTTTATTTGAAGGAAAAAAGCCTAAAATAAAGGGATTCCTTGCTCAAACACAACTGCCTAGGAAAGTGTTTCTCCAAGTCAGTCTGTAGTACACACCGGGGTGTTATAACTGTGGTCCAAAGGGTTAGGCTAAGATGACATTCCAAGGTGACAGCAAAGCTTGACACCATTGTCCATGTGGTACTTCTTTGGGAGCTATGAACGATGCAAAATTGGCTGTGGTTCCATACTGCCAGTGAGGCTAGGCAATGTATGGGGACATCATATGGCCCAGAGAGAGGCTATAAGTGCTATAGGCAGGAGAGCTGGAGGGGCAGGCCTACCCAAGACCCTTGGGACCCAGATTCCATCACAAACCCCAGCTGCAGGACAAGAGCCTCAGGGTTTAGATTTTGTCCTGCTGAATTTAAGTCTTGCTTTGGACTGATCTTCCCATGCTGAACCTCCATCCTTCCTTTATGGAAACAGGATGCTTTGTCTGTGACATTCTATGTTGGAATTATGTGTCTTGATCCTTTGTATGACATAGGAGCTCACAGTTAAGAGATTAGCTAAAGCTCAGAGGAAACTTTGCACTCACATTTTTGAATAGTATTGGGACTGCTAAAAACTATGTTAAAAGCTTTTGAAGTTAGATTGTGTGCATTTTACATTATGACATGGCTGTGGGCCTGTGGAGACAAGGGGAGAATGCTAGGGCTTAAAGGTGATATGTTTGCATGTCACATTGACAACAGGTAGATTTAGGATGGTTAATCTCTGGCTGTAAACTTGAAAGGATTTAGAATCACCATGGCAATAAAATTCTGGTAGTGTCTATGAGGAATTTTTTTTCAGATTAGGTAAATTGAGGTAGAAGGACCCACCCTAAGTGGGAGGCACCATTATATGGGCTAGGGTCCTGGACTGAATAAAAAAGAAAAAGCTAGTTGAGCACCAACATTCATTATTTTCTGCTTCCTCATTATATTCTGAATATAACCAGCTGCCTCAAGACCCAGCTGTCATGTCTTTTCTACCTTGATGGACGGTAACTTTGAACTGTAAGCTAAAATAAGTCCTTCCTTAAGTTCCTTCTGGTCAGTTATTTTGTCACAGAAATGAGAAATTTAACTAATAGAGTTAGGTTAAAATTTTGGACTTTTGAGACCATAGTGCTACCCTCAACTCAGTCCTGGTGAATATTTCATATCAGATGGCATTGATGCAGGATTTGGGGATTCAGGAGGGATCTCCCATAATTTATGAACCCCAAGTTTTGGATTCTGTCCTAACTTTAACAAAGAATTGATAAAGACATACTCAAAAAGAATAAGTTATGAATTATTAAGTTTATTGAGTGGAAAATAATAAACTGTGGAGTTTATTTAAGGGAGAAATCACAAATTAGAAAACATGCTGTCATGTAGAAATACTGTATAGTTTATAAGGTTCATTTAAGAGAAATTGAGGTTTTGGGGGAACTGGAATAGAGGCATAAGCATGTGGACTTAAAAGAAACTGAAGCTTTTAAAGAGATATTAGAGTAAAGCTGCTTGCACATGAAAAGTAGAAACTAGGAACTTGTGTAGGTAAAACCTGGGAAGAACCTGCACATGGTAGATTAATAAACCAGAGAAAAACCATGCAAGTAATCAAATAGAAATCACCCCAAACTATAAAGCAGAGAAAACAGAAAAGCTATCCAAACCAAGAAACAGTTTTATGTTCTGTACCCCCACACACACACACACCCAGCCAGGCTGGGTGAGTGGGAAGCCAGACTCTAGCAAAGAGAGGTAGGCAGGCCTAGCAGAGAAACAGAGCTAAGCGGAGCAGTGTAAGGTGCAGTTGGAGAGCTCTGGCCAGGAAGAAGACCTGATTGGTTGGTATTTGCAGGAGAAATTGATGGATGTCATGCCTGTTTGCTGAAGCTTCTTTAAAGTAAAAAGTTTGCTTAAATTAAAGGTAACATATTATGGCAGCCACCTCTGGTTCCTTCTTGATATCTATGCTTCCTTCTTTCTTAACATATCTTATTTTTACCCCATTTTTACCCCAAGTAAAAGGTACTCAAGTACACAGTTCTTACCAGTGAGACAAGTGGTAGATCCATGGAGACTTTGGTTTTCTAATGTAAGTTCCTTGCCACCCCCTGCCTTTTCATGTTCCTACCAGAATATGATCAAGAAAATGAAAGTCAGCCAGCCATCTTGCAACCAAGAGGATAAAAACATCATCTTGAGGTTGGAAGTATGTAACCATGTAGAAACAATCATGATGCTGAGAGTCTAGACTAAGAAAAACAACCTTACTTAATTATTGTATTTCTGGTTCACACCGCTAAAAGCAAGTCTTGACTAATGAATCTACATCAACCTAGGAAAAGGGAGAAAGAGAAACATCAAGTGGGAAGAGAATTTGAAAAAGTCTTAAAAAGCAAAGACGAACATAGAATATTGAGGCAAAAAAATGAGGCACACAGAAGAGACCAGAGAGAATTGTAGGGTAATATGGTCCTATCCTGCCGTTTCTGGCACTTGCTCACAGAAAACACCCAGTCAAGAGCAGGTTGCAGGGGGAAGTGATTATTTTGACATATGACTCAAGGGGAAGCTCCATGAGACAGGGGAAAATGATAGCATAAGCAGAGGGTAGACATCACCTCCTGGCCAACATCAGGTGGACAACAGCAGCAGGACAGTGTTTATGGAGGGCACCTGAATCAAACCACTACATTCTGCTGCTGGCTCCCATAAACTGATAACCATCCATGATGTAAAATGCAATGTATTCAATCCAACTTTAAAAGTCCCCATGGTTTGTACCAACCCCAGTGATGTTCAAACATTCCAATAGTTCAAGTCCTCTTAAATGAGCCATAATACAAAGGGGAAAAAAGAAAAGAAAATAAACAAGGGCACAGAATAAACACACTGCAAAAGATGGCATTGTGTATAGCAAAGAAATATTGAACTAATAGAAGATTTAAAACAAACAGGGCAAACATCAAACTTTGTAACTCCAAGTCCTACAACTCTAACCAGTGAGAAGTCTCCAAGTCTGGATAATTCTTACTAGTGATGAGTCCTTGGAGTTCAATTCCACCCCTCCAGCTAAGTTACGCACAGACCAGGTAATCTTCATCTGGTGCCAACAGCTCTCCTTGTAAACCATCCCATAGACCTGGCATCTCCACTGGGTCTCCACCACAACCCACAGTTCATCCTCCTAGCTCCATTGGATCTCCACCCAAGTAATCCAGTAAGTGTGCTTTATATTACCCATGGCCATTTCCAAAACAAAACCATGTTCCAAATTCAATGACCCTCCTTTCCTGTTATTTGCTATACTCCATAGTACCAAGTGGGCTACCAATGTGTTAATTGGGGAAGAGGGCCAGGGAACAAAGCTGGCTTTGAATAGCAGGGCATTCTTTCAGCATTCAGACCACTTCAAAACAGTCTGCATTCTTCTATTTGTCCCAATGCAGATCAGCTGGCCCAATATCAATGGTTTTAATATCGTAAACAATTGCAGCTAAATGGATAGCATTTTTGGCCCAAAGATTTCATTTCTTTCTGTGCCTTATACACTTGCTCATGCCAGTCTGTTTTATGCAATGCAACCCTGCACAAATTCTCAGGACATGGGCATAACAGCAAGCATCTCACACAATCTGCTTTTAGACCAGTCTGGACAAAGCACTTTCTTCTCCTTATAAGCCAAACCACACAGTCAATAGATCTTACTGCATTGGGTCTTTCAACTCAGACCAGAATAGTCCATTAAGCTGTACTTACAGATCTGCAAGGTGTCTCTTAAAGGACAGAGTTTCAAATCCTTCTACATTTCTCCCTGAAATCAGTTCCAATTGACCAAAGCCCCACACACAATCAGGTTTCTAGCAGTAATGCCCCACTTCTAGGTACCAATTTTACTGTTGCAGTCAGCTTTGCATTACTGGCAGAAAACACCTGATCAAGAGCAGCTTCTGGAAGGAAATGGTTTATTTTGGCTTGCAGACTCTAGGAGAAGCTCCATGGTGGCAGGTGAAAATGATGGCATAATCAGAGTATGGACATCAGGAGGACAACAGCAATAGGAGAGTATGCCAAACACTGGCAAGGGGAAGCTGTCTACAACAACCATCAGCCCACCCCCAACAACACACTGCCTCCAAGAGCCTCCATTCTCAAATTGCTACCAGCTGGGGACATAGCATTCATAACACATAAGTTTATGGGGGATACCTGAATCAAACTACCATAAATGATGAAGAAGATGAAATACCAGGAGGTACAGGTAGTCTTTGGAAGCTCAGATTGACTCTCACTGCCTGCTAGCATGAGAAAAAAAAACAAAAACTGAAAACAACTAAGAAGGAAATTCTCTCCTAGGGAAGCTCCAGGAAGGAAAGCAGCTTTCTAATACCTGCATTTTGAGCAGCTAATATCTATGTTTGATTAACAATGTTAAATCAAAAAATGCAAAGTTTGTAGTAATTTACTGTAATGGCAACAGGAAATTAATACTTTATCATGCTTTTTGTATTTCTTTCTCTATATATGTCTCCTCTATTAAACTTTCTTTCCAAACAACTCATTCTGCTTTGTCTTTATTAGTCTATTCCTTCTATGCTGATATAAAATTCCTAGTGCTATTTCTTTAAACTACTCATAGTTTATGTTCAAATATCTCTGCAAAAATAATGATTTTATCTGGATTATTGTTGATGTCTTTTACATAAGGAAAACAAAGGCTACTTATATACATCTCAAAGACAGAGTTACACTTACAGTGGGCAAGCATCCACTGTGTTTGGCTACAGTGATAAGGCTGCAGACTTCAAGTTTGCCAGAGATTCCTCACCACCATGCTCAATGGGAAGAGGTACAGAGATTGTATTCTGCCTCTTTCATGTCTTGGTAAATTAACTGATTTCATATCTGTTTCTAATTATTGTTCCCAGTAGAATACATGTTGAAAATATTTTTGTATGTGTGAAAAATAAGCAAAACAAAAGGTATTAAGAATCACACTACTGCATATCCTGCTCTGGAGGGTGCATGTGGAGAGTAAATAGGCTAGAGTTCCCAGTTCACTCCCTACCTCCAAGTTCCTTTGTCCTAGTACCAATGCTGCTGGCTTGTGGCTGCCTGGACCATCCATGTGTGCTCCAGAAGCAAGACTTTTGCTTCACCTTCCTGATTGAATGGCCCCTGAGTCACCAAAACCCATATGTCATGCTTTGGAGGATGCATTTGCAGAGTAAGTAAGCCAGGGATTAAATCAAACCTCACAGTTATAACCTTAAACATTAATGGTCTTAACCCACCCATCAAAAAACATAAGTTAACAAGATGGATCAGGAAAATGGACCCTTCTATCTGCTGTCTTCACAAAACCCATCTCACCACTAAAGACAGTCTCTTCCTCAGGGGAAGCAGGATAGAAAATGATATTCCAAGCAAGTGGAAATAAGAAACAAGTGGGTATTGCTATATTACTATCTGGAAAAATAGACTTCAACCCAAAAGTAATCAAAAAGGACAAGGAAGGCCATTTCTTACTCATCAAGGGAATGATCCAACACGAGGACATCGCAATCATAAATCTATATGCACCTAACACAGGTGAAACACAGTTCATAAAAAAAAAAAATCTACTTGGGGCTGGAGAAATGGCTTAGTGGTTAAGGCATTTGCCTGTGAAGCCAAAGGATCCTGGTTTGATTCTCCAGGACCCATGTAAGCCAGATGCACAAGGGGCACATGCATCTGGAATATATTTGCAGTGGCTAAAGGCCCTGGCATGCCCATTCTCTCTCTGCCTGCCTCTCTTCTCTCTCTCTCTCTCTCTTTCTGCTTGCAAATAAATAAATAAAAATTTTTAAAAAGTCTTAAAAAATCTACTTGACAACAAAAGATAAATAAACAACCAACACCACCATAGTTGGGGAATTCAATTATTCCACTATCATCAATAGACAGATGATCCAAGCAGAGGAAACCAGTGGGGAAATAATATAGTTCAACCACACCATAGATCAAACAGACCTAATGGATATTTATAGAACATTCCACCCCTATTCTACAGAATACACTTTGTTCTCAGCAGTCCATTGATTCTTCTCCAAAACAGATCACATATTTGGCCATTAAACATGCCTCCATAAATTCAGGAAAATTGACATAACTTCCTGCATCATATCAGATCACAATGCTTTAAATCTAAAAACTAACAACAAGAGACACATCAGAAACTGCACCAGGTCCTGGAGACTGAACAACATGCTTTTAAACAATGATGGGTTCTGGAAGAAGTCAAAAAAGAAAGTGTAAAATTTCTAAAATTGAATGATAAAGAAAACACAACTTACCAAAATTTATGGGACACAATGAAGGCAGTCCTAAGGGGAAAATTCATAGCACTAAATGCCTTCATAACACAGATGGAGAGATGCAAATCAATAACCTTACCATCCACTTAAAGTCATTGTAATTATAAGAAGAATCTAACCCTAAGAGCTCCAGATGAAAAGAAATAAACAAAATCATAGCAAAAATTAAAGAACTGGAAATGAAGAAAACAAACGAAGATTAATTAAACAAGATTGATAAACCCTTGGCAAATCTGATCAAATAAAAAAATAAGTCTCAAATTAACAAAATCAGAAATGAAAAAAGGGGCTGTCACAATAGATAGCAATGAAATTGGAAGAATCATAAGGACATCCTTGGAAAACCTCTATTCCACAAAACTGGATAATCTTGAAGAAATGTATGAATTTCTAGGCATATACCAACTACCAAAACTCAACTCAGAGCAGATTAATCTCCCAAACAAATATATCACATTCATTGAGATTGCAAAGGTAATCAAAAAACATCCTAAAAAGAGAAGTCCAGGACCAGATGGCTTCTCGGCAGAATTCTATTAAACCTTCACTGAAGAACTGAAACCAATTTTTCTCAAACTGTTTCACATATTTTGAGAACAGGGAATCCTCCACAACTCCTTTTATGAAGCTAGCATCACCCTAATACTAAAAGCAGACAGAGATCCAAGAAAAGAAAACTATAGGCCTATATCCCTGATGAACTTAGATGCAAAGATGCTGAACAAAACCCTCACAAACCAAATTCAACAACACATCAAAAGCATTATCCACCTTGACCAAAGCAGGATTTATCCCAGGAATGTAATAATGGTTCAACATACAGAAATCAGTCAACATAATACACCACATAAATAAACTTAATCACAAGAACCACATGATCATTTCAATAGATGCAGAGTAGGCCTTTGGCAAAATATATCACTTCATAATCAAAACAATGAAGAGAGTAAGCATGGATTGTTTATATCTCAACACAATAAAAGCTATATAAAGCACCTAAAGTCCAAATAATACTTAATGGGGAAAGACTCAAGGCATTCCCATTGAGATCGGGAACAAGACAGGGTTGCTCACTCTCACCATGGCTCTTCAACATAGCATTAGAAGACCTAGCCCAAACAATAAGACAGGAGAAAGAAATAAAAGGATAAAAAGTGGAAAGGAAGAAGTCAAGTTAGCCTTATATGCAGATGACATGAAAGTCTCCACCTCAAAACTTCTCAAGGTGATTAATTCCTTCAGTAAAGTGGCAGGATACAAAATCAACACACAAAAGTCAGTAGCTTTTCCAGATGCAAAGGACAAAGACATCAGAGAGTCTGTCCCATTTTCAATAGACACAAAAAATTAAATACCTTGGAATAACACTAACCAAGGATATGAAAGACCTATATAATGAAAACATAAAATCACTCAAGAAAGAAACTGAGGAGGTCTTGAACAGATGGAAATATGTCCCATGCTCCTGGATAGGTAGAATTAATATTGTGAAATGGCAATTCTACCAAAGACAATATACAGATTTAATGAAATACCAATAAAAATTCCAGGATCATTCTTCACAAAGATAGAAAAAATAATCTCAAAATTCATATGGAATGGCACCAGACCTTCAATCCTATATCCAAACCATATCCCCAGTAAAGGAAATACTTCTGGAGATATCACCGTACCCAATCAAAAAGTATACTACATCTCTCTCTCCCTTTCTCTGTCTCTAATAAATAAATAAAAATAAAAACTTTTTTAAAAGTATACTACAAAGTAACAGTAACAAAAACAGCATGGTATGGCATAAAACAGAAATATGGACAAATGGAACAGAAGTAAACACCCAAACTTTTGGTCAAGTGGCTACAGCTATTTGATCTTTGACAAAGATGCCAACAACATAGACTGGAGAAAAGACAGCATCTTCAACAAATAGTGGTAGACAAACTGGATAACCACATGTAAAAAATAAATGAAACTAGACCCACTCATCTCACCCTACACAAAAACCAAATGGATTAAAGTCATCTATATAATACCTGAAACTCTTCAACTACTGGAAGGAAAAAAAAAAAGGAGGAACTGTCCACAATAGAGGAGTGGGGAAGAACATACTGAACAATACTCCAGTAGCCTAGGAAATTCAACAATCTCTCAACCAATGGCATCTCATGAAACTAAAGAACTTTTACACAGACAAACATACCATAAGCAGAGCCAGTAGATTACCCACAGAATGGGAGAAAATATTCACCAGCTATACCACTGACAGAGGCCTAAAAATAAAAATATCAAACAACCCACTCAAAAAATAGAGTATAGAACCAAATTGGGAGTTCTCAGAGGAAGAAATACAAATGACTAACACACATTTAAGAACATGTTTAACATCCCTAACCATCAAGGATTTGCAAATTAAAACAACTATGAGATTCCATCTTACCTCAGTAATGATGGCTAACATTAAAAAATCAAATCAAAACAAATGTTGGTGAGGATGTGGGGAAGGAGGAAACCACATTCACTGTTGGTGGGAATGTAAACTTGTACAATCACTATGGAAATCAATATGGAGATTTGTGAAAGAGATGAATATAGAACTACCAACAGACCCAGTTATTCCCTTACTGAGAATTTACCCTAAATGCTCCACACTTCACTCCATTATAGTTGCTCAACCTCGTTTATATCTGCTCAATTCATAAAAGCTAAGAACTGGAATCAACCCAGCTGCCCATCATTGTACAAATTGATAACGAAGTTGTAGTACATATACACAGTGGAATTCTACTCAACAGTAAGAAAAAAAATGATACAATTAAATCTGTAGAAAAAATTGACAGACCAAGAATCCGATCATACTTAGCAAACACATACAATCACAGAAAGAAAAATGGTGCATGTTCTCACTCATCTGCGGTTCCTAACTTGGATCACCTTGCATTGTGGGAATTTTGGATAGGTAAGTTGAGGCCCAGAAAATAGGGATGGAGGAGTTTCGGGGAGGGGAAAGAGAATATGGGGCAAAAAACACAAAATAGTCACAAATGAACTGATACCATAGAAACCTTTCTCCTTGAAGGAAGACTAAAAGATATAACCCTCAAGTGGAGTGTAGAGGGAGCACCCAAAAAGAAGGGCTGTGGAGAGGGTAGGATGAAGCCTAACCTAAAATTTTTTTTGCTCTGACCTATCACTCATAGTACCAGAAATAGGTGCTACCCAGAATGAGCTGTTGATCAGAGAGACCCACGAGGTCCCCCAAACAAGACAGGCTTCTGTCAAAGCACTTGATTACGTACCTGAGCACTTGATTGCTTAAGACACTATATGCTGCTGACACAGAACATGGAGAGACCTGGCTAGAATCCAGAAGAAAGGTAGCCCTCAGAAAGCTCACCCATCTAGTACTGGAAAGTGCTACATGAGCTACTGGGGGAATGTGATCAACAACTGTGTGAGTAAGCAGGGATCTCAGCTACTCAGAAGCAACCATCCTGACAAGAAGTACACACCGGTGAAATGGTGACACACAATCTTGGTGGGTAATCAATGGTTTTCTGTTTGGCTAAAAGAACCTCTCAGTTGAAAGGGACTCATATCTGGAGCTGGAAATCAGGTCTGAATCCTATGGAGACAAAGATTTTGCTCTCCAATGTCAAGCTCCCACTAGTCTTTGGCTAAAATAGGGGTTACATTTACCAAACTCTCCCTAAATTAATAATGCTTAGCCAATTTAACCTGTACTGATTTCACTTTTCATTGGAGAATCTGTTTTTCTTTTTCAGAAGGTAGAGAGACCCAAAGAGATAAACCACCCCTCATTTCTCAGTCAAGGTTCAGGCAAAACCACAGAGGAAGTTCAGAGCCAAGCAGAGTGATGCTTCCTCAGTGAGCCTGACAAGCAGCACCAGGGTGAAGGAGGCAGATTCTGAGGGTAATAAACACATACCAAAGAATAAATCCAGGGCCTCCTAAGAGCTCATCACTGAAGTAGACTTAAAACACACCCACCAAGGCTCAGGGAATTGTGTGGAAGAGGCGGCAGAAAGATAGTAAGAGCCACCAGTTGGGACATCATGCTCAGAGACATTGCATTCTCCCTACCCCCCCCCAATAACTTAATGCTGCTCCCACAACACATCCACAATCCCATAGGGAATACCAATGATCCCACTGAGGAGAGCCCCCTGCAGAATGCAGAATGGAGGAGGGAGGAGGGAAAAGATGGTACAAACACATGATGTATCCATACAAAGTATGTTCTTAATAATAACAAACAAATACTTTGGGGAAAAAAATCACAATAATGGGCTGGAGAGATTGCTTAGTGGTTAAGGGACTTGCCTGCAAAGTCTAAGGACCTGAGTTCCATTCCCCAGTACCCATGTAAAGCCAGATGCACCAAGTATCACATGGGTCTGGAGTTCATTTGCAGTGGCTGGAGGCCCTGACATGCCCATTCTCCCTCTCTCCATATGAAATATCCCCACAGTTCTTAATCATCATTCATCCCCATGTTTCATTCTTATAATTCATTTCCACAGTTTGTTCTTATAGTTCATCCATATAGCCTTATACATTTTTTCTGCCCTCTCCCTGAGCTTTAGAGGATGTATTATAAGTTTCCTTTAATGATGAGCTCTCAGCAGCCTCTGATTTTCTGCTTTGACGAGTTTTGAGTCTCCTCAGTATCTACCACCATCTCTGTAGAGACGTTTCTCTGGCTAGCAGTGAGAGGAGCAGTCATATTTAATCAGCCGCATCCTCTGTAATGATTCCTAGGTCCTGGCTGATAGGATAGAGATAACTTATCCTGTGCTAAGCACTTAGCTTTCTCTTATCATTTTGATGGGTTTTGGGTCTCCCCAGTTATTCAATGTCATCTAAACCCTAAGTGGCCTCACCTTTTAGCATTTTACCTATAAACTTTTGTTATTTTGTTATTTTGTTTTTTATTTCTTTTTTGAGGCAGGATCTCACTCTAGCCCAGGCTGACCTAGAACTCACTCTTTAACCCCAGGATGGGCTTGAACTGACAGTGAACTTCCCATCTCAGTCTCCAAGTGCTGGGATTAAAGGTGTGTTCCACAACACCTGGCTTACATGCAACTGTTTACCTTGTTGAGTGGGCAGAACAAAGAAAGGAAAAGAGATATACTTTGTGAAGTTCTTTATTTACTCTTCTTACACCTACAATGAATGCACTCACTCAATCTTTATAAATTCATTAAAAAGTAATTTCAGCACAGAAACATGAGTGCTAAGTGTTATAGTTATCTTCCTATTGCTGCACTAAGCACCCAGTGGGAAGAAAGGTTTATTTTGTATTACAGATGCAAAGGGAAGCTCCATGATGGCAGGGGAAAGTGTGGCATTAGCAGAGGCTGGACATCACCTCCTGACCAACATCAGATGGACAAGAGCAGCAGGAGAGTGAGCCAAACACTGGCAAGAAGAAGTGGTCAACTTTAGCATCCAGAGCAGTGAGAGGGAAACCAACACCAGGAATCACCAACAGCCAGAGCTGGTTCTTTATGCACCTTAAGGCTGGACTAAAAGATCCACTCCAGTAACATCTCCTCCAGCATGCTGCTAGAAACTCTAGTTGCAAGCTTAATCAAAAAGTACCTCAGGCTACTGGGGACATACATCCACATTCAAACCACCACACTATTATCATAGCCTATCCACTCCAATGAAAATGGAAGTAGGACCACACAATTTTTAGTAGCTTCTATCTGAGTTCCAACACTAATATCCCCAAAATACCCTGAACACAGACACAGATATTAATTAAAAGTCCTCCATACTGGTTCTACACTTGCAGGATAGTAAACCAGCCCTTTTCAATTAATTTATTTATTTACTTATTTATTTATTTTAGAGAGAGAGGAAGAGGCAGAGAGAGAGAGCAAGAGAATATGGTTGTTAAAATTGGAAATCATCATTCCTTTTAATAGTTCATCATCAATATTATAAAAGCATAATAGTGATATGTAGATGAAAATCTGTATGTCACATAATAGTAACTACTCGTGCTCAAACTTCAGGATTATTTAGAGGACTGGTGACAACAGAGATGTATCTACCAAAGGCTATCCCAGATAAGATCTAAAAATTTGTATTGGGAACCACTCCCAGCTCTGACTGTCCCAGAGGTAAAGCCTAGAGCCCAAAGGCTAAATCTGGCCACTGTCTGTACTGTAAATAAAGCTTCATTGGCATGTAGCCACATCTATCTCACTGTCTGGTTATAATTATCTTACTATGGCACTTAAATAAGTGTACAGAAGAGACCTTAGGATCTACAAAACCTAAAGTGTTTGTTACGTGGCCTTTTACACAACTTCATCAAGTTGTCTCATCTAAAACTATTTCTGTGATTTATTTTTTAAATTAAGTCTTATTTTGACAATCACAAATTCAAAGTAAGAATTATTCTTAATGCTTTTGTGGATTACATCATACACAGCTTTAAAGTATTAACTAAAAAGCAAAATAAGAAAATGTTCATTCCGCCACAGTGTGACTAGACCAGTAAGAAAAAGTGAATAAAGGGTTGAGAGATGACTTAGCAGTTAAGGTACACAATTGTCTGCAAAGCCTAAGAACTCATGTTTGAATCTCTAGATCCCATGTAAGCCAGATGCACAGTGACAGAACCCACATAAGTCAGATGCACATGGGGACACATGTGTCTGGAGTTCATTTGCAGTGGCTGGAGGCTGACATGCCATTCTCCCTCTCTCCATATGAAATATCCCCACAGTTCTTAATCATCATTCATCCCCATGTTTCATTCTTATAATTCATTTCCACAGTTTGTTCTTATAGTTCATCCATATAGCCTTATACATTTTTTCTGCCCTCTCCCTGAGCTTTAGAGAATGTATTATAAGTTTCCTTTAATGATGAGCTCTCAGCAGCCTCTGATTTTCTGCTTTGACGAGTTTTGAGTCTCCTCAGTATCTACCACCATCTCTGTAGAGACGTTTCTCTGGCTAGCAGTGAGAGGAGCAGTCATATTTAATCAGCCGCATCCTCTGTAATGATTCCTAGGTCCTGGCTGATATGATAGAGATAACTTATCCTGTGCTAAGCACTTAGCTTTCTCTTATCATTTTGATGGGTTTTGGGTCTCCCCAGTTATTCAATGTCATCTAAACCCTAAGTGGCCTCACCTTTTAGCATTTTACCTATAAACTTTTGTTATTTTGTTTTTTATTTCTTTTTTGAGGCAGGATCTCACTCTAGCCCAGGCTGACCTGGAACTCACTCTTTAACCCCAGGATGGGCTTGAACTGACAGTGAACTTCCCATCTCAGTCTCCAAGTGCTGGGATTAAAGGTGTGTTCCACGACACCTGGCTTACATGCAACTGTTTACCTTGTTGAGTGGGCAGAACAAAGAAAGGAGAAGAGATATACTTTGTGAAGTTCTTTATTTACTCTTCTTACACCTACAATGAATGCACTCACTCAATCTTTATAAATTCATTAAAAAGTAATTTCAGCACAGAAACATGAGTGCTAAGTGTTATAGTTATCTTCCTATTGCTGCACTAACACCCAGTGGGAAGAAAGGTTTATTTTGTATTACAGATGCAAGGGGAAGCTCCATGATGGCAGGGGAAAGTGTGGCATTAGCAGAGGCTGGACATCACCTCCTGACCAACATCAGATGGACAAGAGCAGCAGGAGAGTGAGCCAAACACTGGCAAGGAGAAGTGGTCAACTTTAGCATCCAGAGCAGTGAGAGGGAAACCAACACCAGGAATCACCAACAGCCAGAGCTGGTTCTTTATGCACCTTAAGGCTGGACTAAAAGATCCACTCCAGTAACATCTCCTCCAGCATGCTGCTAGAAACTCTAGTTGCAAGCTTAATCAAAAAGTACCTCAGGCTACTGGGGACATACATCCACATTCAAACCACCACACTATTATCATAGCCTATCCACTCCAATGAAAATGGAAGTAGGACCACACAATTTTTAGTAGCTTCTATCTGAGTTCCAACACTAATATCCCCAAAATACCCTGAACACAGACACAGATATTAATTAAAGTCCTCCATACTGGTTCTACACTTGCAGGATAGTAAACCAGCCCTTTTCAATTAATTTATTTATTTACTTATTTATTTATTTTAGAGAGAGAGGAAGAGGCAGAGAGAGAGAGCAAGAGAATATGGTTCTTAAAATTGGAAATCATCATTCCTTTTAATAGTTCATCATCAATATTATAAAAGCATAATAGTGATATGTAGATGAAAATCTGTATGTCACATAATAGTAACTACTCGTGCTCAAACTTCAGGATTATTTAGAGGACTGGTGACAACAGAGATGTATCTACCAAAGGCTATCCCAGATAAGATCTAAAAATTTGTATTGGGAACCACTCCCAGCTCTGACTGTCCCAGAGGTAAAGCCTAGAGCCCAAAGGCTAAATCTGGCCACTGTCTGTACTGTAAATAAAGCTTCATTGGCATGTAGCCACATCTATCTCACTGTCTGGTTATAATTATCTTACTATGGCACTTAAATAAGTGTACAGAAGAGACCTTAGGATCTACAAAACCTAAAGTGTTTGTTACGCGGCCTTTTACACAACTTCATCATCAAGTTGTCTCATCTAAAACTATTTCTGTGATTTATTTTTTAAATTAAGTCTTATTTTGACAATCACAAATTCAAAGTAAGAATTATTCTTAATGCTTTTGTGGATTACATCATACACAGCTTTAAAGTATTAACTAAAAAGCAAAATAAGAAAATGTTCATTCCGCCACAGTGTGACTAGACCAGTAAGAAAAAGTGAATAAAGGGTTGGAGAGATGACTTAGCAGTTAAGGTACACAATTGTCTGCAAAGCCTAAGAACTCATGTTTGAATCTCTAGATCCCATGTAAGCCAGATGCACAGTGACAGAACCCACATAAGTCAGATGCACATGGGGACACATGTGTCTGGAGTTCATTTGCAATGACTAGAGGCCCTGGCATGTGCATTCACTCTCCCTCTGTCTCTGTAGCTGACTCTATCTCTCTCAAATAACTTAATAAAATATATTTTTTAAAAAACGATAAAATAAATAAAATAAAATATTTTTTAAAAACCACAAATCAATTTACAATATTATTATGCAAACCAAACCAGAATACTGTATTTGTGAAAAATAGGCTTTTACAAACTGACTTTAATTTATTGTTTTTGTAGCTTCTACTGTAAGTAGCTCATTGCACACACTAAACAGAGATGCTCTGAATAAGCAGTATATAACATATGGTAAAGAAGCATTGAGACACGATGCTAGGGGTTTAGGAAAGCCCTTGAACCCTAAACCCTGGACTTACGTCTACTTTAAACAAAGAATTGAATAAAATAAGACTGAAAAGGATAATTATTAAATTGTTATATTCATTTAGGGAAGTACAGAGTCAAGAGAAGGACACCAGTGTGGCTTGAGAGCCCACATGGTGGCCCTGGAAAAAACCATGGAGAGGACAGAAAATCAAGTACAAAGATCTCCTGCCATATGGAGAGTAGGAGGGGGAAAGAGCCCATGTGGGAAGCAGAGCTTAGGAGGTTCTCCCATGTCCTAGGCACAGCCAGGCAGAGACAAGGAGAATCTCACCAGCAACTGAAGGCTCATGAGTGGTCAGGCAGCCCAGAGACCTTGCCCTCCTCCAGCAAACACATTTATAACCTTATGGTGGATAGGCTCTACCTTTTGGCTCAGATGAGCTGAGGGAAAGCTGATTGGTCTGTGCCTAGGGGCTGTCTCAGGAAGAGGCTAGCCATGATTTCAAGTTGTGGGCTGACCAGGAACAGCCACAATGTTAGGACTAGATTTGAATCCTAGGAAAGACCTCCCTACCAGGAGGGGCCCAGAGTGTTTGTGCAAAAACAGATCTAGGTAAGAGATAAGAAGTCAGATCACACTTTGATCTCTAGCAAAGTGGAGGCTGCAAGAATACTTTCAGGGACCCAGCCATGCTAACTGCCTAAGAAAGCTACCTGACTCCCTCTCAGCATGTGTTTATTGATGTTCCTTAGAAAATTCATTGGCAAGGAAACCAAGCAAGTGTGCTGCCTGCGTTTCTTTTGCTTTCTAAACATGAGTGAATGAATAAGAGAGGAAGAAGGAAAACCATTTGCCTTTTTGATAAATCACAATGTAGCACAAACAAACTATGCTTAAATAATTTATCCGTTAAAAAACAGAAGTGTGCATAACTTTCAGCATGGACAGTTTATGGAAATGACTCTCATTCTTCCTTTCCATGTGGAAATTCATTGTTCCCTCAAAAAAAAAAAAAAAAAACAGTGGGAGGGAATAAGAAAGGTTTTCAAAGCACCATGCCAATGAAAGGATAGTTATTTAAGAGAAAAAGAATATGAGTATTTCTTCAAAAAGTTTGTGCACTTCATAGGCCCAACATCACTTCCTACCCCTAAAACAAGGTTCTCCCCATCCTCAACAGAAGCCCTCAAGAATGCCCCATGACAGTGGGGTCTTAGCCCAGGCTTGGAAACATACACCTTCCAATAGAAAGTCTCAATGTCAATTGCAAAATATTTCTAGAAATTATTGTCTTTGGACTTCTTGGTACCAGGGATACAGTCCTTTTAAGTGCTCCAGAATTTCCATGTTTGCTTACCTTCCATTCTTGTTTACAACTGAACACTTTTAGCACTGTGATGGACGCATAGTCTGTGCTTGTTGAATGAGAGTGTGAAGTCACCACACACACATTCATCAGCATTTTTCACCTATGAATTATAGTAGACACTGTAATAGATAAATGTACTGATGTTTTTGCTTGTGTTTAAAAATTGTATATATCTAAGAACAACATTATTCAGAAATTGAAAGGACCTAAACTGGGTTAATGTGCTTCTTGAAGTAATACTCAAAAGCATCCTGAGTCGAAGAATTTTATTAAATATTTTATTTATTTATTAGAAAAGAGAGAAAGAAAGAGAGATAATGGGCACACCTGAGTCTTTAGCCACTGCAAATGAACTCCAGAAGCATGTGCTACCATGTGCATCTAGCTTTATGTGAGTATTGGGAATACGAACCTGGGTCCTTAGGTTTCACAAGCAAGTGCTTTAACCACTAACCAATCTCACCAGCCCCTGAGTAGAAGACTTTTAATTAATTTCATGTACATACCATCTTTAAGTAATTTATAGAGAAACCGATATATTTATTTTATAAATAATGTTAAAAATTTGGTCATTATATGTCTAGTAAACAATATTATAAATCCATCGACGTTTTGTGAAATCAAGTTAGTTGGTTTTGAGGCATCTTTTTTTTTGCAAAGAGAAAGGAAGACAGAATTTGAAAAAACAGCTAAGGAGTGAATTAAGTATTTTTGTTGTTGCTGTTGTTGATTTTGTTGCTGTTGTTTGGGTTTTTCTTTTTGCATAGGATCTCACTACGTAGCTCAGGCTGGTCTCCAAACTCAAAATTCTCCTGCCTTAGTTTCCCAGTGTTGGGAATTGCTCAGTGGAATTTTTGTTTTAGTTTCACCATGATTAACAGTCAAAAAGTATGTGCCAACATATAAACTCTTAGCTAATCTTTGGTATTAAACAGTAAAAAATGTATTAACTCAAATTGGAGTAACTGAAAACTTATGTAAATTTCTGTAGCACCTGGGGACTGAATAATACATAATGATACTCAATAGTAATAATAATTGCACAATACAGTATTTGCTCTCAACTTTTCTGAATATCAACTTCAAATCATAGCTAAGTGTGATACTGTACCCCTGTACTTCCAGCCCTTAGGAGGTGAATGAAAAAGCTTAAGAAGTTCAAGGCCATCCTGAGCTACATAACAAATATGAGGCCAGTCTGGGTTGCTGCAGCCCTTTTTAAAAAAAAAAAAAATCACCTTCAAATTTTGGCTAATTATGGATTTTTTTTTATAATGAAAGACAGGCTCGAATTGTCTTAGATTCTAAGGAAGTCAGCTGATGGATATATAGGAGTTCTCCATTTCTATGAGGCTAAAGATTGGTGGAGATACTATCTATTAAAATGCAAATGAAGCCAGGCATGGTGGCACATGCCTTTAGTCCCAGCACTTGGGAGACATTGATTAAGTGGCTTCAATCATTCCTAATTTCCATATGAGACTGACTTGTTTTGTTTTGTTTGTTTTGTTTAGGTTGCT
This sequence comes from Orientallactaga sibirica, assembly GCA_036365145.1. NCBI lineage: Eukaryota > Metazoa > Chordata > Mammalia > Rodentia > Dipodidae > Orientallactaga > Orientallactaga sibirica. The sequence continues at coordinate 30,160,045 of JAEOAD010000024.1, forward strand.
GGAATTGAACTAGGGACTCCCCAATGATAGGCAATTATTTTACCACGGAATGTTAGCCCCAGAATGAAACTGTAATTGCATTAATTGCATTAATTAGTATTTTTTTTATAAAACTTACCATGTGTGTGAAGAGTTAGTCTTTTCATAACAGAATTTTATAAACAAAATATAATTTCAATATTAGAATGCATATAATTATCTTGCATTTATTAGCAGTCTTCAGAGGGACTGCATAAGTACAACTGTACATAAATACTACAACATTTTGATCTGCTTTATGATTTGTATCTACAAATTGTATTATCAGATGACTGCTACTTGAAACATTAATGTTGTGGAATATGAAATACCAGGAATTCAAAAAGCTTACCCACTATTAATATTTTTGGTAATGTTTCAGAATTGCCCACAATTTTTCTCCAAGCAAGAATAACATCAACTCTTTCATCTTTGGGTCAGCACAGTATGTCACTTAGCAAAGTCAAATGAAACCATTTTATGTAAATCACGGAAGAGAAACATTCACTTGTTAACTGAATTTCAATGCACAGAGGATGTATTTGTTAAAACTGATAAGGGATCTATGTCTATGAGAGAGAAAGGGTACTTTTGGTTGTCATCACAGCCATCAGTCCTATGCTTAGTTCAGAAAAGAACCGTTATATTAACTCCACTCACAAGAAGCATTAGTAAATTATTAAAAGTGAGACAAGCGGGGAAAGAATGAAATAAAAGGGGAATAAGATGAAAAGTAGAAAAGCAAAAATTTTGTTTTTCAATTAACTTTAAAATATCATCTTATTAAAAATTCTTGAGGAATTAATCAAATTAATTAAACTAAATAAACTATCTTATGAATTTCCAGGGAAAAACTATATATATATATATATGAATTAACCAAGGAGCCAAGGTCTAAAGTGTAGAAAGAGTAGTACGCTTTAATTCCAGCACTCAGGAAATGAAGGTAGAAGGATTGCCTTGAGTTCGAGGCCATTCTGGAGCTACAGAGTAAGTTCCAGGTCAGCTTGGGCAGGAGTAAGAACCTGTTTCAAAACAAACAAACAAACAAAACAAACAAAAGCAGTAGAAATTAAAGCAAAGTTAATAGCAGAGGGAAAGCCTTTCTGCCAATCAGCATTATAGTTTGAAGGAAGTAATAAGAAACAATTACCCTCTTTAGAAACTAGATAAGAACAAAAAAGATAAGATTTCAATCTTAGAGTGAACTGTTACATGGGGAGATTCTGCACTTATTCAAACACACCAGTCGATTAGTTAGTAGGGATGACTGTATACAGAGAACCTCATGCACAGTATAGCTGGAGATAGTGGGTGAGAATTATAACATCAATAATATCTGTATAATAACACCTACTATACTTGATCATCTATCATGTGTACAATGATGTAGGCTATAAACACCATCTTACTGAGTTTTCAAAATGAACTCTTATAATGATGTAGAAAGGTTGATATTACTACTGTCATGTTATAGACATAGATACAGAAGTCAGTCAGTTCAGAAAAGCAATAAGGCAATGAATCAAGATTTAAACTTGCTGCCGGGCGTGGTGGCGCACGCCTTTAATCCCAGCACTCGGGAGGCAGAGGTAGAAGGATCGCTGAGAGTTCGAGGCCACCCTGAGACTACACAGTTAATTCCAGGCCACCCTGGACCAGAGGGAGACCCTGCTATTCAAATCTTCTCAACCAATCATGTAGATTATAGATACCAAGGAAATGTGAAGGTTTTACTTTGTGCCATGAACATTTCCTCTCAGGTCATGCTCTGCATCAAATGTGTATTCTTTGAAAATAAATACTTGGGCTGGAGAGAGAGATTGCTTAGCAGGTGTGGAGCTTGCCTGTGAAGCCTAGGGACCCTTGTTTAATCTCTCTCCAGATCCCATGTAGGCCAGATACACAAAGGTGAGGCAATCATAAGGTCATGCATGTCTACTAGGTGGCACAAGCATCTGGAGTTTTATTGCAGTGGCTAAGGCCCTGACATCAATGTCTCTCTCTCTCTCTCTCTCTCTCTCTCTCTCTCTCTGTGTGTGTGTGTGTGTGTGTGTTCTTTCTCTGTCGCTCTTGCCTTCTCTAAAAAAATAATGAATTCTTTCTGAATGTTTAATTAAAGAAGAGAACACTGTCTGCAAAACATGAATAACAAAAGATTTTTTGTCCATGTATGTGTGTGTTTGTTTGTGCATGTATACATGTTCAGATGTGTGTGGGTACACTTGTGCAGGCGTGCATGCATGAGTCTATGTGGGCTAGTGGTAGGGGTTTGTGTGTTCCTCAATCACTCTTCACCTTGATTTTTGAGACAGTGTCTCTAGCTCCCCAATTTGGCTAGACTACCATTGAGTGCCAGGGTTTCTCTTTCTCCACTTGCCCAGCGCTAGTATGACAGGCACGTGCCACCAGGCCAATGTTTGGATGTGAGTGCTGTGGATCTGATCTCACGTCCTCCTTGCTGGTACAGCAAACATTTTACCCACTGAGCAATCTCCCCAGCCCTAAATGGATTTTACTATTACCAAGCACTGTACTAATAATGTTCAACCTCTGTAAAGTAGCAAAACCATCCTCAGGAGACCTAGTTCTCAGTATTTAAAAATGTGTCTGTGTATAATGTGTGTGTACAGATTAGATTTTTTTTTTCATCTCATTCATTCTGTTTCACTGATGAAATAAGCAAGGTCAAATACAGGAAGCAGGACAAGTACCCTTAAGGCATAGCAGCTCCTGATCATGGAAGTGACTCAAACAATAAAGAAACTAAGTGGGGTTTTTGTTATAATTTTATAAGTATTGGGGGGGCGACCTCCAGCACACTACTGAACAAAATGTAAATGACTCCCTATACCTACTCATAAACAATATCTTATCTATTGAGAATGTTGCTTTTCAAATCTCAACTTACAACAAATTTTCCACATTAGAAAACATAAGTCAAAGATATAAGACAAAGGCATGAGAGAGTTGGTATTCTGTATCCTATATTAGGAAACAAGAGACTTTTGGATAAATGAAAGGTCACTAATTTCTTTAGGCTTTCCCTCATTATCACTATCATTCAGGATGTATCCTTCTTAAGATGATAGAATAAGCATCCCAAAAAAGTCCCCTTAGACTACACCACCACGAGTCATTCAGTATTTCAGATGTTGGGGGCACACTAACACAAAACAAGGACTGTCTTTGTAGAACATTTATGTATACTTTGAAAGATAATAAATGTGGACTTTAACATCATGGCTATAAGAAATTCACGAAAAAAAATCACGCTAATAAATCACTCTAATAGGCTGAATGGGAAGTTTACAAAATTAAAAGCCTGGTAATACCAATATGGTTTAGGAAGCTTCCTTTATTTGTCCATAAAAATAGACAAGCCAGGGCTGGAGAAATGGCTTAGCGGTTAAGGCGTTTGCCTGCAAAGCCAAAGGATCCTGGTTCAATTCTCCAGGCCCCACATAAGCCAGATGCACAAGGGGCACATGCATCTAGAGTTTGTTTGCAGTGGCTAGAAGCCCTGGCACGCCTATTCTCTCTCTGTCTGCCTCTCTTCTATCTATCTCCCTGCTTGCAAATAAATAAATAAATAAATAAAATAGACAAGCCAACAAGAATAGCAACACCAAAAACCTGTGGACAACATCTAAAACTGAACTTGATAAACCCATAGTGTGAGCACATAGGAACAAATTAAGAGAGGATGAAGATCTAAAAGGGACCAGAACCTAGTGGCAGAAAAATGAGGGAAGGGGTGTTCAATCATTTGATAACTTTCAGAATTGGAATACTACTTTAAAAGATGTGAGAGTTAGGGCAAAGTGTATCATCCAGTTTTTTCTTTTCTTTTTGTTTGTTTGTTTTGTTTTGGGGTGGGAGTTATTACATATAGTACTGGATGGTCAGTGGTGATAGAAGAAGACTAAGGAAAGAGGATCACATGTTCAGAGCCAGCTTGGGCTACATGATGTGAGTTTAAAGACATTTTGGGCTAGGACTGATACCTGTTTGAAAACAATAACAACATAAAACTTAATGATGATGATGATGATGATAATAATAATAATAGACACAAGGAAATGAGATGCCAAGTTTTTAGTCAGTGATCATGTTAAAAATAAAAACAATATAGAGCTGGAGAGATGGCACTTGCCTGAAAAGCCAAAGGACCCAGGTTCAATTCCCTGGATCAATTCCCCAGCATCCACATAAGCCAGATTCACAAGGTGGCACATGCATCTGGAGTTTGTTTGCAGTGGCTGGAGGCCCTGGTGTGCCCATTCTCTCTCTGTCTGTCTCTGCCTCTCTCTCTCTCTCTCAAATAAATAAAAGTAAACTATTTTAAAAAGAGGAATAATCTCATATTTTTTAAAAAGCAATATAAATAGAAATTATAACATACAGTACTGATTAGATTTTTTTGTCTGATAATGTGATACTTTATCTGCCGGCATCAATATAGACCCACTTAGGAGATCAAAGTCACACAGTAAATTAAGCAATGCATGGTTAAAAGAATTTTTAAATTAGGAGAGAAGTTTCTGTAAAGATATATTGAGAATGTGAAAGGCTACTCTGTAGTTGAAAGCACATGGCGCAAAGAAGGCTGAACTTGGATGTGGAGCCCCCTTCTTAAGGATAACTGGACATGGTATTACTACAGCCCCCTGGATAACAGACATCTGCTACACGGTTGGACCGGAAATCACTTGGTTCATGGAGCTCTAGGTATAAGATGGAAAACCTCTGCTGGTGAGAAGCAGGAATGGACAATGCCAACATCAGAATAGACACTTCTCAACCAAGGGTTCAAGGCAAAGCACAGTCAGGTAAAGGAGCCCTGTGTGTCTCCACATACCCACAGCCCTGGCTGCCCTCAAAGCAGGATCTAAAAGAAGAGAAATCACACAAACCAGGAGAAGTTACACCCTTCTCTCCTCTCATTTTACTGGCTAAATTTACATCACACACATTAAAAAAAAATGATTTAGGGTGTTCCATCTGAGCCCTCAGAACAAGTAGTAATGAGTCAATCTGGTGCAGAGAAGCAACTAGCTATATGTCACACAGCAAGCAATCAAAACAATCTTTGAAGTGTCTGCTTTTAAAAAAATGAAATTGTAAGCACTGGGTCAGATTCTAGAAAAATACTCACTGAAAATCTATATAGTACATTAGGAAGAAGGGGATGAAAAAGACAGAAACAGGTATAAAAATATTATATTAGTAGAGAATTTGCTTATGAACAAGGAGCCCAGGGAATCAGTATAAAAATAAACTTCATTTGTAGAGTAAAGAATTTAACAGCCCGGCATGGTGGCACACACCTTTAATCCCAGAACACAGGAGGCAGAGGTAGGAGGTTCACTGCCTTGAGTTCAAGGCCAGTCTGAGACTACATAGTGAAATCCAGGTCAGCCTGGGCTAGAGTGAAATCCTACCTCAAAAAAAATTTTTTTTTACAAAATGTTGTATATGATCTCATTTAGATCCTCACACAGCCATCCTATAAGAACAGTTTAGTCTTACTATTTATTAGTTCAGTAACTACTAAACTAAATGATTGCCAATATATACTTGAGGAGAGTGTGACTAAACAACATGGAGACTCACCCAGTGAATATTAACAGACTTCCCAAACTTCAATTTTTAAAATTTTCTAAATATATGCCTAATCATACCCTGAGATGGAATTAATGACTGGAGCTGTCTCAGGTTCCCTAGTACCTAGAAACATATTGTAATGTGCAAGTGACTTTACAAGTAAACAATAATGTTCTCTCTGGATATGACCATCTTTGAAATTTGTAAGACAGCAGCTACTTCTTTCCTCTGCAGTCATTCTAGACTAAATTTCTTCCATGTGTGGGTGTTTGTGTTCGCATGCACACACACACACATGTGTGAGAAGGAAGACAAAGAGAGATGGAGAGAGAGACGGACAGACTACCAATACACAAAGATAACAGCTATCTAGCTCTAGCTGTGAACATTGTGAAGCCATGAACCCTTAGCTAATATGTTGTTAATAATAATTTAAAAATACTAAAAAATAAATAAAATAAAAGCCAGGTTGGAGAGATAGCTTAGTGGTTAAGACGCTTGCCTGCAAAGTCAAAGAACCCAGCTTTGATTCCAGGATCCACGTAAGCCAGATGCACAAGGTGGCACATGTGTCTGGAGTTTGTTTGTAGTGGCTGAAGGCCCTTGAGCACCTAATCTCTCTCTCTCAAGTAAATAAATTTACGTGTGTGTGTGTGTGTGTGTGTGTGTGTATATAAACCATTTTTAAAGGTTTTTATTTAAAATATTGTTAAGATTAAAATATCAATACAAACAAAAAGTAGGAATAAAAATTAAAAGGTATAAAAATGAACAGGTAAAGTTTAATAACACAATTGATCATTAGATGTGGTGTGTTTATATGTTCAATTATTTTCCTTCATGAATGAATTCCTTCTGCTTTAAATAAATTGTAATGCCATGCAGTTAATCTCACATTCAACCCATACAGCTTTTCAAATTTAACTTAAATCTTCATTTCTGCTCCCTATATACACTGCTCTAGGATCTCAACTCATCTCAACCTGAGGGTGCACATCAGAAAAATATAGAAAAAACTGAAGCCATCCATCTATTTTTGTCTAAGATATCCAGATAATAGAAAAGCATTATCTATTTTGTTTGAAAACATACAGATCACTTCTTGTGATGACTTTCCATGTCATTTTGGATATCTTCTAAACATACTGTCACTATCCACTGTGGGTTGTTGATATTAAAAAAAATCTGGGGAGTGGTATTAATGGAGGCAGCTCTGCTCTATTTGCCAAGGCACTCATCTTCCAGGCTAGGAGTGGTGGACATCCGTGTGCTGCTTTCCCTGTCTGCCTTTCCCTGCGTCCCTGTGCAGCAGTTCCACTGTTACTAAGGACCACCACCAGAGGGTAGGCAGGATAAGTGCAATCAATGGAAGCAAAAACTTGCTCTTTGCCAAGTCTGTGCTCACTTTAGAAAGAAGCTGAGACCCGCCATGAAAACGAGAGCCTATGACTGATGAACAAAACGCCTTTATAGATTTATAGTGTCCAAAGTCTTTCTTTCTCTGAACGAGTATAAATTTGAGTGTGAAAAGGATCCAGACAGCACTTCCAGGGGATCCCTTTTCTTTCCATTCCTACAACTGTTCTTTCAAACCTGCACACTTGAAACCATTTATTTAATATTTAATATTAAATAATATTTAATGAAACCCAACCTAATCGTGCAAATTGATCTGAAAACACAGCTTTAAAAAATCTGGAAGTGTATAAAAGGAGAACATTTAGTATGGAATACTCTTGAAAGGATTTTAAAGAATGTTGTTGAACACTTAATGACAATTTCATGGGGTGTCTGTGCAAAACTACAGATATTATGCTAGAACCAGGGGGAGAGCCAAGCTGTAATATGGACAGAGTGCAGGATCCATATGGGGAAGGATGCGATTAAAGTGGGAGAATAGTAATTGTAAAACAATATAATAAAGGCCAGTTTGTTTACACTGCAAACAAGATGCTTAGAACCAAAAACTTGACCAAAGGACTCTGAGGATACAGGTAGGGTTTCCCTAAGATAGCTGCTCAGTCATTGGCTACCTCATGTCTACAAATGTGGGATTTTGCCCCACTCCTACCTGCCTATCAACACCAATTTCCAGGTAAACAAAATGTTAACATAGTCTTGTCAGATCATAGATATTTCTTTCAAACCAGCTTTAAGTGCTTGTAAGTTTCCTGCCATGACCAATTTCTATTATGTTGAAAGAAATAAATATTTTCTCACAATAAATAACTACAGGTAAGGTTTTATAGGAGGATTCTTTTCTCTTTTCAGATAAAAATATAACAAAAACTGTAAGTTTCCCAGCCATTGTGGTTAATAGTTATCATTTTCTAAAGCATCCAAGCTGATATCTTTAGGATCCTATCCTACACCTCAAGTGAACCATATTATGAAAGTCAAATGATTTTAATCACTTACATTCTCTACAATTCAGAAGCCTTGTTAATTCAAATAGATCCATTCTGATAATTCTGGCAAATAAACTTCAATTATCACCTGTTTTATTAACATTACTTGCCACGTTTTAGGCTCTATTTCCAAATTTAAAAACCTTCAATTTTATCACTTCCATGTGTAGAGCTGTAGCATTCTAGTGATGTTTGAAGGTATAGTAGACTGGCTTTCTTAGTGAATAACATGGTTCTCGCCTTGTTTTGTGCATGCCTATGCTAATTATTTTATACTGCATTAAAATTATTTATTTCAAAGTACTTGATGCATGTGAGATTTAGATGAAGAAGCACACAGAGATTCCAGTAAGAATAGTCATGACAGTTTGAGTCAGGAAGGAAATATATTTTAAAGACTTTTCCTTGTACAATTCTATTCAAAAGAAAACATTTTCGTTGCACTTACATAGAGAGCTCACTCTCCCTATCCTTAACTACGAAACCACTAATGGGCAGCTCCTTGATTACTTAGAAGGTCAAAGTTGTGTATACTGCAGCAAAGGACAGAATGTATAAGTAGAAGAAAATTGCCAGCAAGTCCATTGTTGTCTGTTTAATGGACAATTATCAAATGAGATCATGTCTTTATACATTGTCACCCTATAAGATACAATTCTGCTACAAAACAGTAAGTTCAGAAATGCTCATCAAGCAGATGCACTTTTATACCAATAAAATATTAGCAAAGACCAAAACTGGATAACTAATGTATTGGGTGATTTGGTATATATATTGATAATTCTAAAATTTATCATTGATAGATAGCTCATTCTATACAAAGTTCTACTGTAAAATAATAAGTTTGGGTAGAATTTCAGTGCATATGAAACATTTCAAGGGAAATGACTGAGTTGCTTAAATAATTTTGTAGTTAATAATGACTTTCAATTTAATTGTATTTGTTAAATGATTGTTGTATTTATAGAAATGGTATCATTTAAATATGTATGGTAGAAATGAATGTTAGAAATATTAGAAATATTTATAAAGGAATATTATTATTGGCTTCATCTTGGTTCTCTAAAATATTTTCTTTGTCATTTTCTTATAAGCTCTATATTTCTTAGCATCACCCACTGTTCTTAGCTTGAAATCAAGATCAATGTGCTATATAGCCCAAAATATACTGGAAGCTTGAGAGCCAAAATATTTGATAGGTCAATTAAATCCACACTCTGAAATGCAATATACATTTTACAGATGGTAAATAAGTTGTTTCCAAAACATCTTAAAATTGTTTCATTAATATCATTTAGAATAATGAGAATATAAAATTTTATATTTCTTAAAATGTAAAATCATATATTTTTGTTTCTTAAATCACAAAACATCCAAAGTAATTAACAGAATAGAGGTAACCTTATTTCAAGAAAAAAATACTAAATTGTTTCATAGCCCTATATAATATCAAAGAAACACTTGATTTTCCAAAATAGTTAACCTTCATTGATGCTCTATTATAATTCTTACCAAATAAGGACAAAATGTTTTCAGGTAGTGTTATTATACATGCCATTTAGCATAAATTTTGGTAATTTTTCCTTTAAGCTAAGCCATTAACTTCAAAGATTTTATTAAGAGAAACAAGAAAATGTTTTACTTTCTTTTTTTATACCTGCTACTTACTTTTTCCTTATTTAGCAACGTTTCGTAGGAGCATAAATAGAATCAGGTATATTACCTGGCTCTCTTTTTCCTATGGGGAATGTAATATTTGATGACAATGAACATTAAGATTCTTCTTACATCTAACTGCATCAATTTGGCTGTGATTCGGGATATACATTAAACCAATGTATGTGTATGTTGTTTTCAAAAGTTGAATCTAAACATCTGTAAACAAGTAGCAGCAAGATAAAGTACTGAAACAACACAGAAAGGAATTTTTACTTGACAAAGTTTACTATGTGCATTCTGTATCAGAATACATTGATATGATACTGCTATCTGTAGAAATTACTATACTTCCTTCCCAGGAAGCATGTCCATTTAAACTCAGTAATACTCCTTAACAGTAGGAAAAAAAAAAACTGCATATAATTCAGAAGTCTAATGTTCAGGAGTTAGGGTAAGTAAACAGTGTTATATTTTCACACTGGAAACTTTATGGAATGGAAAATCAATGAAGTGTATGTATGGACATCAAAAGAGAAAATTTTAAAACAAAAACTAAACACTAAGTGAAAAATTAAGTAACAGAAAAAGGCAATATGATTGTGTTGGTTGCACTTTTCACATAGGCAAAGTAAACAGCAACCCATTTAAGAATCCAATCAAGTGGGTGGTAAACTATATAAAGAAAAATGTGGCAATAGGCACCAAAGTCAGAGTACAGGTAATTTCTGGGGAGGGGGAAATGCATATATGAAGGAAGGGTGTGCACATAGGTGCAAGTGATATTTCGTTTCTCAACCTGAATAGAAGGCATGCAAGAGTTTAATTTTTGTCTTTTTTCTGCATTAGCATTCATTTCATTGTTTCAATGTCATATGTACTGTATTTCACAATATAAAACAGATAAATTAATAAATTAAATAGTCACATAACTGATTAACAAAATGCTAAGTGGTTTTCTGATTAGCTGAGGTAGGAAGATCACCTTGATCTTAAGGCCAGCCTGAGCTACAGAGTGAGTTCCAGCAGTCTGGGCTAGAGTAAGACACTGCTTCAAAATAATAACAATAACAACAACTATTCACTAATTCCTTATATACTGCCAGTCAATCATAAGTGCAAAATAGTATAATAAAATTCAGAGTAAAACTATTGGATTAATTCTAATGTAAAAGGAGCTAAATTTAAATTTATCAAAATTGATTTATAAGAGAAATGAAAGTTTCAGGTAACAGTTTTCAACATAACTGCAGAAGAATTCCTTCAAAAAAAAAAGAGACAAAGGAAAGTTGAAAGCTGACAACATACACTGTGAGTCAGGAAGACTGTTAAGGAAGAGTTTGAAAGAGCCAGCCTTCACAGCTTAATTACACACTATGAACACAGTTCTCTCTCTTCTCCTCCATCACCTCCACCAACTCCAAACCCTCAGCCTGGAAACAGGTACAGAGCAAAACCTTCACCCATGAACATCGTTACATTTGTATCCTTTCCAGTGGAAGAGCTTAGTCACAACATTTACACCAAGCCTCCATCAGGTATTCTCTGATCACCTGTGAGGTACAGACACCCTGCAAACACAAACAGTACACATGGAAAAAAGACATAAAATTTGAAAAATTAAAAAGCATTTAAGGAAAAGTAAAGTCACATTGATAGGATTCACACCATTGTTTAGCCTGTTAGTAGAAAACTGCAATTTTATGAATTCTGATGTACTTAATGGTCACCCCTATGCAATGATGCTCACAGTTCATTCACCATGTTTTAATATACTTTGGATAGCCCTTTTCTCTGTGTAGGACCCACTGATGGGAAGCTTAACCTGCTCACATAATGCGTGTGTACAACTTCCAGGTTCCGTTTCTTTCATATAAACTCATAGCAGTACTCCTCACCATAGCACGATCCTGCAAAAACCTGAAAAGTCCAGTGTTCTATAATTGTGCCATATTTATACACTGGAAAACTATGGGAATGGAACTGTCAGGTGGAACAAGACTTAAGGCAGGCTAAAGGTACCTTTAGCCAAGTGTCTAAAAGATGTGTTCGCTGAAAGCAAATTTCTTTTATTTTTTTCTCCTAAAGTCAACCTCCAACAATTAATTTTGTTTTGCTTTTTCTTGAGTATATGTTTTGGGCATAGAGGTTTTTTAAAAAAAAAATATTTTATTTTATTTATTTATTTTCAAGCAGAGATAGAAGAAGAGAGACAGAGAGATAATAGGCAAACCAGGGCTCATAGCCACTGCAAACTATCTCCAGATGCATGTTCCCCTTGTGCATCTGGCTTATGTGGGAAATTTAACCTGGATCATTTGGTATTTCAGGCAATGCCTTAACCACTAAACCATTTCTCCAGCCCCCCCCCTTTTAAATATTTTATTTATTTAATTATTTGACAGAGAGAAAGAGAGCAAGAGAGAGAGAGAGAGAATGGGCTCACTAGGGCCTCCAGCCACTACAAAGGAACTCCAGATGCATGCGCCACCTTGTGCATCTGCCTTACGTGGGTACTGGGGGATCAAATCTGGGACCATAGACTTTGAAAGCAAATGCTTTCATGGCTAAGCCATCTCTCCAGCCTGTAGAGTTTCATTCTGTAGCTCAGGCTGGCCTGTACCTCACAGCCATCCTCCTGACTCAGCCTTCCATGTGCTGGGTTAACAGATATGTACCTACAACTTATTTAACTGATTTATCACTTGTCTGTCATGGGGCATTTGAAAATGTTCTATTCAGGTTTCCTTAAAACAGCTATTTTTTCCCAAACATATCTTATATCTATTTATATGATTTTACTTAAAGTATTTCACTAAGGTTAACAACTGTGTTTGGGCAAAAAGGCTTGAGAGCTGATGTAAAGACTGCTCACGTACCTCAGTGACTCAACCACTGGTGTCAGCAGATCGACCAACAAGGAGGAAACCCAAAAAGGCTGCAACAGTGACATCAAAGGATTGTGCCTGCAAGCCTCACCCCTCTGAACCAGCAACCGTGGCACCCTGAGCCCTTTGGTCTCTTCAGACTATGCTCTGCAAGATGCACCATGTGTCTGACCAACTTGCTGAGACCAAATACATACTACACTCAGGACATGCAGGAATCTGCCTCACCATGTTAACCACGTGGTCATTGCAGCCATTCACTCCTATTTTTACACTAGGCCTTTGCTCACTAACTTGTTTAAGCTCTCTGCAGTGTTCTTTGAACATCTTCTGAACCCAGATGAAAAAATAATTGTAGCTTCCTTTCAACATTCCTCCTCTTCAAATAATTTCCTGGTATAGCATGCTCATAAAACATACAAAATCACAAATACCTTACCCTGTGTGCTGCTTCTCTCAAAGTCTTCACATAACTATTTCTAATGATTACCCTAGTTTTGCTTTATCTCTGGAGTTTTCACTGCCATGGCATACTCCATAGATGCAAAGACAGTATAGTTCCTCATCCCCATTCATTTACAGTTAGATCTGGTGTTCTGCTACCTCCTCAGTCAGCTGAAAGTAGACTGCCACTTCACATGGAGACTCACAATCACAATCAAGTATACACAATAGACTACTTAGGCTAACTGCTAAATGCGTTCTCCTCCCCTGGTCTTTTCTTTTTTTTTTTTTTTTTTTTGTTTGTTTGTTTTTTTTTTTTTTTTTTTTTTTTTGGAGAGAGACACAGAGAGAAGGGAGAGGAAGACAGAGAGATGGGCATGCCAGCAGCCTCTCAGCTGCTGCGAATGAAATCCAGATGTGTACACCCCTAGTAGTCAAGTGCAGCATTGCGCCCTTGCGTCACTTTGCTAAACGTGGGACCTGGAGATTGGAACCACTGGAGATTGGAACCAGTGTTCTTAGGCTTAGGAGGCAGGCGTCTTAACCGCTAAGCCATCTCTCCAGCCCCTCCCCTGGTCTTTTAAAAGGATTAGATGGCATAGAGTTCTGTCACTCTTTGAAATCAACTTTAGAATGACTGAGTTTTGAAGAAATGTACTGAGATGGCTCAGCAGTTAAACTCACTTCCTGTACAACCACGAGGGCCTGGGCTGTCCTGAATTCGAATATTTAGAGTGGTGATGCACATCTGTCACCCCAACCCTGTGGGAGGGAAGAGGAGACATGAGAAGCAATGGGCCTTACAAATGGTAAAGTTTGGAATCAGACTCCATTGCAAGGAAATACTGCTGGGTGAGTGATGGAGGGGGGCTGATTGTCTTCTCGGGCCACCACAGGTGAGCCTACAGGGCGTCACAGGCAAGCACACAGGGTACCACATCAGCATGTACACATAAACCACACATACTACTATGCACATGCAAGAAACAAACCAACAAATGAGAATCACAACATTCAGTGGAATAGCTGGAGATCTACTTCTTTTACAAAATCAAGATTTAAGGGGAAAATATTCAAGATTTTAAGTCACTAGTATACAAAACTCATAGGCATTTTGATTTCATAGTCCAGTTTGTTATGTTTTTAATTTTATTCACTTAATTAAAACAAATATCACTCTCCAGATGTCATCATTAATTATTATTCTTTCCATGTGGACATGTTAGACCCACAAAAATGAGACTATAGTGATTTGAAAATACTAAAATTTATTAACTTTAAATCTTGCACAAAAAACTCTTGATGATACATTTTTTCATTTTGCCCTAGAGATTGTAAACTATGGAATAAGATGGCAGCAATCAGGGTGAGTACTGTTCTATGTCATTTTGATTGCTAAACATGTAATCCAAGAGTGTTCTGGGCAGGATACTCACTCTTGCCCATAGCCAGCCTCACTGAGAAAAATTTCTGAATGGTGTGTAGTTTTTCACTACTATAATCAAATATTTGAAGCTGGGGGCTATATAAAGAAAAGGAGAGCTATTTGGCTCACGGTTTTGGAGGATAAAAGTCTGAGATCAGTTGAATTTGCTTGCCTTCTGGAGGATGCCCCCTTGAAAAGAGGCTTCAGGAGAATCATGAGCCAGCAAGAAATCAGGGGTCTCTTATTCTTTATATAACAACCCTCTTAAAACAGCTGGGCTTGGTGGCACACCCCAGTAATCCCAGCCAAGGACTAGGAGGTCAAGATCATCCTCTCTCACATAGTGAGTTTGAAGTCAGTCTAGGCTATCTCAATAAAAAGAGTCCAAGACTGGAGAGATGGCTTAGTAGTTAAGGCACTTACCTGCAAAGCCAAAGGACCCAGGTTCCATTCCCCAGGACCCATGTAAGCCAAAATGCACAAGTTGGTGCATGTGTCTGGAGTTTGTTTGCAGGGCTGGAGGCCACAGTATGCCCATTCTCTCCCCTCTCTTTCTCCCCCTCTCTCTCTCTCTCTCTTTGTTCTCAAATATATAAATAAATAAAATATTTTTTTTTATTTATTTATTTATTTATTTATTTTAGAGAGAGGGAATTGGCACTTCAGAGCCTTCAGTCGCTGTAATCGAACTTCAGACACTTGTGCCACCTGTGCATGTGCAACCTTGTGCACTTGCATCACCTTGTGTGCCTGGCTTATGTGAGACAGGGAGAGTTGAACCTGGGTCCTTAGGCTTTGCAGGCAAGATCATTAACCACTAAGCCATGTCTCCAGGCCCCAAAATTATTTTTTAAAAGAGACAGTATTAAATATATATAGTAATGCTCTTTTGCTCTTTTAGGGAAGTGACTGCGGTCCTAGGAGACCTAAGACTTATGCTAATCTGTTGGGAGAGCAGTGATTTCATTGCTTTGCACTAAGCCCTGCCTCTTAATGGTTCCACCACCTCCAAACTTCACCACAATGAGAATCAAGCTTTCAACACATGGCTTCTTAGAGAAGGTAGGTGTATATGTTAATCATAAGGAGAAAAGGCCTGACAGTGGGATTATTTCAGAGCCCTCTTTGTCAGGCTGCTTTGAAGAGCATATCTGGTTAGGAGAGAGAGCATTTCTATAGAAATGGGTGGTAGGTGCTGTCGTTATACCATTATCTGCTAGAGAAATGTCTAATTCAGGACACAGAGTCATGTTCAGCAAGATAGCATGACCCTTGCCCAGTGCAAGTGGACTTGTCACTGGGACATGTTAATAGCCCTCCTTGGGTTCACTGGAGAAAACTGACAAGATATCTTTTCATATCATAGCCCTGAGGTCAGAGTGCAAATATCTGTTTTTGTATTTCTTTGTCTATGTTGACCTAATGAACCGATTTACTACATTAATGGGATTTAATGGAATCAGAGAGATGTAGGTTTGAGTCCAGGTTCAGCCACTTGATTGTGCTGAGATTCAGAATAATTCTGTTCTCTTCTTTTGAAAGTCAACTACTAAGTCATCATTAGAACTAACACTACTAAATGTTACATGAAAAGATATTTTCTTCAAGTGAATATGCAGAGGAGACTCCCTGCACATATTCATACAGTGAATTAGACATTCAAACAACATATAAGTGGTAAACATGAGAGGGGATGAAGGTCTCTTTGTGACCTACACATCATATAATCTTTATATCTGGGTGGAAAGTATAGACAAGTCTTAGGAAATGAGCTGCCTGAATGCCATCCAGGTCCTGTATTCTTCTTGGGTGTGAGACTAGGAGTAGTTACAGGTAGGAAAAGAAACTCTCAGGCCTGAAGGTAAATTTGTGGAACTGCAGACTTCAAAAGTGGGTTTAGTGCTTGACTTCCTTTTACGTTTTAGGTAAAGAATAAGAAAGAAAAGTTGCTTGGTGTCTTTTTATAGAATGTTCCAGAACTTGTAGCTAGAGAGTTTTTCTGAGGAACTTTACCTGGTCAGTCTGTGCTGAGGTGATCATCTAAGGAAAGGTCATACAGAAGACTTGTTTTCATGTCTCCAATCTGTCAGACACAACACTGCTGAGCACTCTTAAGGACTGTTGTGGGATTGAAGTCTAAATACGGAGGCAGGGGCAAGAAGAGCATGCTGGCCCCAAAGCAGCCCTAACAACCACACTTTCACTAGAACAGGTGTTAGGCACACAGACCAAGTAGGCCAACCACTCAAGTGTGCCTTGTGAAAATAGAAAACGTGTCCTTGCCTCAGATTCCTCAACTATAAATGAGAATTATTGCTACAATAGGTATCTAGAGGATCTGAAATCTTGTTTTGCCCATTAAAATTAAAAAAAAATTTGATGGGGCTGGAGAGATGGCTTAGCGGTTAAGGCGCCTGCCTGCTAAGCCCAAGAATGCTGGTTTCAATCTCCAGGTCCCACATTTAGCCAGATGCAAAGTGACGCAATGCCGCACTTGCCCACAAGGGGGTGCACGCATCTGGATTTCGTTCACAGCAGCTGAGAGACTGCTGGCGCACCCATCTCTATCTGTCTCCCTCTCCCTCTCTGTCTGTCTCTCTCTGTGTCTCTCTCCAAAAATAAATAAAATAATTTAAAATTTTTTTAAAAAAATGATGATCTTAATTGCTTCTTTTACAAAATAGATGTAAAAAACATAAAACAGTAAAATGTCTTTGAAAAAATTTTAATATGGAATACATTGCAGATTTTTTAAGTAACTAAAGAGTCCGTAGTTTCAGCTTTTCTTTGAGTTCAGGGACTGTGATCTATTCACAGAGGAGAGCCGGAGACACAACTGTGGGTACGCTATCCATAAGACTTCCATCCCCACAGCTCCTAAACACTTCCAATTTCATCCCTTCAACCTGAGCTACATCCAGTCTTACAGACCAACTTGGATTTGAGGAAATGGTATAAAGAATTAGAGTACTGTTTTATAGACCTCAGTAATTCTAATTCCCTAGAAGCTTCAGTTATTATCAAGAAGTGTACTGGAGCCAGGGGTGGTGGTGCATGCCTTTAATCCCAGCACTCGGGAGGCAGAGATAGGAGGATCACTGTGAATTCGAGGCCACCCTGAGACTACATAGTGAATTCCAGGTTAGCCTGAGCTACAGTGAGATCCTATCTTGAAAAAAAAAAAAAGAAGAAGAAGAAGAAGTGTACTGGATGCTGAGATAATGTTTCATATTTCATGTTTGGAATTAGGCTTGTTAAAAATTGTGACAGGGCTGGAGACATGGCTTAGGGGTTAAGGCATTTCCCTGCAAAGCAAAAGGATCCTGGTTTGATTTTCCAGGTCCCATGTAAGCCAGATGCACAAGGGGCGCATGCATCTGAAGTTCATTTGCAGTGGCTAGAGGCCCTGGGGTGCCCATTCTCTCTGGTTGTATCTCTCTCTAAATAAATAAATAAATAAATAAATAAATAAATAAATAAATAAATAAAATATATCTTAAAAAATTGTGACAAATAAACTAGCAAAGGACACAGTGTGAGTAAATATGCATTCACATGTAAAATGGCTCATGGATTTTAATTGGGTTAACATTTCACACTTTCAGAGAAGATGTTTATGTTTACATTTTATCCTATTATCATTTCCCTATAGGAATGTCTTCTTCCTGTATAGTTTCACTGATTAGAACTTGTGGATCGGATCATGGCTCTTACATAGATAGCATTGTGGTACGATTGAGGACTGTCTCCCATAGGCTCATGTGTTTAATTAAACACTTGGTCCCCAGTTTGTGATGCTGTTTGGGAAGGTTGTGGAACTATTAGGAGTTAAGAGTCTTGGTAGAAGAAATAGGTCAGTAGGGGACTTTGCAGTTTTATAGCCTAGCCCCACTTCCTCTTTGCTCTCTACTTTCTCACTGTGGGTGCTATGTGACCAACCCTCTCCTGCTTATGATGCCCTGCCTTCCCTGACATGATATACTGTATCTGCTGGAACTGTAAAAATTGGACATAAATCCTTCTATGGTTAATGTTGATGGTTAATCTCTGGTGTCAACTTGACAGGATTCAGAATGACCTTAGAAACAAACCTCTGGGAAGGTCTGAGAGAGTTTCTAGGTTAGGTTAAGACTGGAGGGCTTTAACTAAATGTGGGAAGCACCATTCCATAGGCTGGATTTCTCAGACTAAGTAAACAGGAGAAAGAGAGCTGAGCATCATCATTCATTAGTCTCCCCTTCATCCCTATGGGCTAAATGTGATCAGCTGCCTCAAGTTCCTGCTGCCAGGCTCTCCCCAACCCCATGATGGATTGTAATCTAGAACTATGTATAGAAATAAATCCTTCCTTTATAATGTTGCTTCTTGTTGCGTATTTGGTCACAGTGACTATTAACAAAATTAATACAGATACCATACTCTTAATGTATCCTCTGACATCTCTCACATTGACTCTGTAAAACTATACAATATTAGCTAAATAATATGAGAATCTTAGTGGATTTGTGGATTATTTTCTTCATAATCTTTAATAGTTTTTCTATTTTTTCTTTTCTTTTCTTTTGTTGTTGTTTTTGTTTTAAGGTAGGGTCTTACTGTAGTCAGGCTGACCTAGAATTCACTATGTAGTCTAAGGCTGGCTTTGAACTCACAGTGACTCTCCTACCTCAGCATCTGGAGTACTGGGAATTAAAGGTGTTTACCACCACACCCAGCATCCATCTTTTATAGTTTTCATGCACATCAAATTTACCAAAAATTTTAAATAGTGTGTGTAAGGAGTTTTTAAAGGATTCAACATTCCCTAGAAACAAGAATTTTTATTTCCAATACTTATTTAATTAGTTTATATAATATTTAATACAATTGCATTATTAAAATAACAGCTAGTATAAACTGACTTGGGAACAAATAAAGCTAACATTTGGAAATTCCATAACTCTGCTTGGTAGGATCAGGAATGTGTGAATGCTGGGAAGGAACATACTAAGAGGAGGCCCACTTGTTCTAGTGACCACTCTGTGGTCTTTAGTGTCTTTAGCAGAGGAGAGGACATAACAAGACATATACTTAACCATTTTCTCACTTAACTCCATAAACTACTTAAAAGACCAATTATGAGTCCAATATTATCATTTTAGCACTTCCATTCGATGGCAAAGAAATGCATAATAATGATATTCTTATGAACCACAGGATTGTTTTTAGAAATCCAAATTGTATGTGTAATATTTTGCTGTAAAAATATGTCTTCTGGCTCTGGAAGAGAGACCAATATATTCATGTTTCTAAGAAGCATGTCATTACATAGGCAAAGTTTGTTTCTTTTAACCTGTCTTCTATATGTCTTCATTCAGAAGCTTGATGTACAAGTTATCTTCTTATTGTTGAGATAAAATACCCAATCAGAAGCAGCTTATGGAAATAAAGGGTTTGTTTTAGGCTTATAGTTTTGAGAGGTTTCAGCATGGCAGAGCAGGAAGCTGGGGCATCACATCTCCACATATCAACTGCAGAGCCAGAGCTGTGTGAGTGAGCTAGCTTGGAACATTTACTGGACTGGATTCATGACCCCAAGGTCTGCTCCCAGGAACACACCTCTCCAGTATGGCTCCACCTTTCAAATGCTTAATCAGCAGTGAATCAAGTATGAGGCTTAATTACAAACACAGAAGGCAATGGGGGGCATTTTACATTTAAACCACCATACTTGTTTGTTTTTATTCAGTTGCCTGCCTTATTTCTTCTTTCAGTTTAATAAAGTATTTGTTACACTGCTTCATAGCTTTAAGTGCCCTTAATTCTTTATTTCCAAAATTCTTCTCTCAAAATTTTCCCACTCACAATTTCAGTCCTTCAAATTCTGGTTTTACTAAGTTAAAGTAATTTAAAAAGGTAAATTAATATGAATATTCTAATGTGGCTAATAACATGAAGATGTAGCATATATTCATGAATTCTTGTGCTACCTTACTAATGTATGTATATAAATAAGAATTTGATGGAAATAATCCTTCATCAAAAATGGTATGGCTAAGTGTACACATTTTAGCACACGTAATGAAAGAGTCACGGGTTGGGAGAGCATGTTCAATGGCTCTATTCTTTATCTCTCTTTAAAATTTAATACTATAGAAACCAGCTGATCATTTTACTCATCAAGGCTACACCGTAATATTTCACATCAAAGGCATACATGAAACTATCAGAACAAATGCACAAGTGGTGTCTAGAACTCAGAAAACCCTCTATCCAGCTTGTATGTAGAAAGTCAGTCTTTGCATATGTGTGCATATGATTGTGTGTGTGTGCGCGCACATGTGCATGCACGTGCGCACTGTGTGTATGCATATTTTTGGTATGCTTGTTAAAATACCAGTTTCTGATGAAAAGGAGCTGGCTATATATAATTTCTAGAGGAACACTGATCCAGTTTTAGATCCTGCCAAAGAGGTCATTCTTAACAGACCAGCTAGTCACACCTCTATTAACAGGCATCTAGATACCTATAACCCACAAGCCACCGGCACCAAGTTTCTCCTCAGAGTTTCAGTTTGCCTCCAGCCCTTCCTTTCCCCACCTTTCCCAAAACCCCATAAATTAGTGATGGGAAATCTTCATGCTTAGGGCAGGCCAGGGTATAGCATATACAATAAAATGTTTATTAGGTTAGAGATAATGTCTAAGTTCATGGAAGGCAGCTCAGATCTCATCTGTTTATTCTACAATTTCCATGTAGTCTGGAACTTTCTGCTTTCTTCCTTTGGCTTTTCAGTGAGCTGTACTTTCTAAAAAATAAGAAAAAAAAACAGTTTTATAAATTCTCCTACATCATTTTTACAAGTGTGTCACCATAACTTTTCAGACTACTTAAAAGCTATTTTTAGCAGTTTATTTTTAGAATCACCTCAAATCCTTCCATATCTAAACATGGTCTATTTTTAGAATATGTGTCACGTGTCCCTGTCCATCAGAAACTTATAATTTAACAAATATGTCCAATATGGGTATATTACAGAATTCCGGGTCAAAATAAAATGTAAGCATTTTGTATACTTTCATTTTTAGTTTTAAATACAAAGCCTGAATTCAGCCTGTTTCTTTGGTAGAGACAGCTTTGTGTTATGTCTTCCTTGAAAGGAATGAACCCTCCATCCTATTAATTAGACATCTATCAAAGTATACTTCTCAACAGTCTTGTTTTCTACAATGTTGACATCTCAGAGAAAGATTATATGTTTCCTTCCATGCAAACCTCAAAAGGTAATTATAAAATTCTGTTTTATAAAGCCTCTTTTTCTTAAATGTATTGACATTGTGGTTGATGGTCTGCTTGCTATTGGTGTGCAATATTTGCTAAGATACCCAGACTATATATACTGCTTGGTTTAGAAGACTATTAAAAGGATTCTGGTTGGTTAATGTGCTGTATTTCTAAAAATACTCAGAGTCTACTAATACAAAGAGGTATAGTTAAAGAGCTACATTGGTCCAGACTCTTGCATCTAATCAGGACTGTTTCATTGCATAAATACATTAGCATGGGAAAATCAGAGAATCATAGGACCAACACAGTAAGGAGTATTGACAAGTAACTGAGATGTTTCTATTTTCTATAGCTACTATGAGTACCAGTAAATTAACATCGTATAGAATGAGGTGAGCATCTTAAAAACAGCATTATTTTTCTTTCATGCATATGCATATACCAATTAGAAAGTGTTACATTTAAGAAGATTCAACCCACCATTTATAGCATTTGATAGCATTTGTTCTCTTGTTTTTCTCCTGGTACCCTTCTTTATCTGCTGTTTGTGCTATTTAGGGGAGAGAGAGGGGGAGAGGATTGAAGCGTCTTTGGGAGACAAGGTAGAAATGACTTTGAGTAACACAAAACTGGAATTACAAAAATGATAAGGCAAAGAATTAGAATCTGGTTGTGAAGGATCTGGAAAAAAAAGATGGTTTACATTTGAGAAGAGAAGCAGAAAATGCTCAATAGACAGAAAATAAATTAAGTTTAATGTATTAAGATAAGTGATGAAAAAAGTAGAACAAAGAAAGGGAAATATTTACTATCTTAAAGCATTGTAGCAAGAACAAGAAAAAAAGAACAAAAAAATCAGATTTGGCTACAATTTTAGGGGTAGTGGTAGGTTACGAAACATATCTTAATGAAAGAACACTAAGGAGGCTGGAGAGATGGCTCAGCGCTTAATGTGCTTTCCTGTGAAGCCTAAGGACCCAGGTTCTGTTCCCCAGAATAGACCATGTAAGTCAGATGCACATGGAGACACATGTGTTTGCAGTGGCTAGAGGCCCTGATGTGCGTATTCTCTCTCTTTCTTTCTCTCAAATAAGTAAATAAAAATAAAACATTAAAAAGAGCCCTAAGAGATTGATGGATGGCATGAAGTTCTTAAATAATAAAGAAAAGAATTCAGCATCCCCTGTCCTCTCACTATACTATGGGCAAATGCTGCCGGCTGTCTTCACTTCAGTTCTGGACACATAGCTCTTAATGATACTAACAGTCCAGTGGAGACCCACTTTCTGTATATTTATTTTTTAAACGTATAGAGACAAACAAAGGAACTCTGTATACAGAATCTTCTCACTGTAAGACATTATGCTGGTTCTTTTCCCATACAATACCAGCACACAAGTCCATTCTATGGATATTTCTCCTTGAAAACAAGCTGACTGTGTTATACATTTTTATATCCACTCAATGATTATTTGTTGAATGAATAAATTCAACAATTCATTCATTATTAAAGAATTGGATTTGGACAAAAGAAACAAAATAAAACAAAACTAGTTCTATTACATATTCAATTTTGAGCAAACTTAGAGGGGATTTAAAGATTAATCGTGATTCCCCATCAATCTTAAATCATCAAGCAAAGACTAAAACAAAATACGTTTTTTCCTGTTCTCTGCACTAATTGTGTAAGTAGGATCAGATGTATTTGTTCATTTTGCTTCGTAGACACATAATCTGCTGAGTTCTGCATTGGCGACACATACACATTGGAATGCATTGATATGCAGACATGATGCTATGTAGAGAATATTTAAGTATTTTGATAGTAAAATAGACATTTCTATGATGACAACAACAGTACAGTTTGTAAAATTATAATCAGAAAATTGAATGTTTGGCTCATTCTGTGGCTCATTACATGTAACTATATAATTTGATAGTGTCTTTTCAACAATAAAAGAACCAAAATGTTGGCAAACTTCTTATCATTTAACATTATCTTAATAAGAACAGCTAATATTGATTTACTTCTATTTACTATTTATTACCTATTCCTCATTTAATTGTTACATTTTGATCTAAGAAATGAGGAAATCAACACTAAAATATTATCTGTAATTATATACTAGCACATAAAACACATGTGCTGCCCTCTCCAAGTCTCTACAGCTCTAAATTCCATTCTTGAACACTAGATATGTCATTTCTATCTTAAGAAGTAGGTATGAAAATGCCAAACATTTTATGGACCATGTGAAAAAAATGAGGCTCAGGAGACTTTAGGAGAAGCTAAAAAAATTACTCAATCTAAGCTACACTCTCAATTTTCAGTAGCCTACAAATGACAACATGAGAATAATTCTTATCATTTACTTCTAGCAATCAAAATGACAAACTTGTAACTTAATGAATCTCCTTGTAACTAAAGAAAAAGATTTTTTCCAATGTGTACATTCCCATTATGTCTAAATTTATGAACAAAGAGAAGAGAGAGAGAGAGAAAGGGAGAGAGAGAGAACAAGAATAGGCACATCAGGGTCTCTTGCCACTGCAAATGAACTCCAGACACATGTGCCACATTGTGCATCTGGCTTTATGTGGATATTGGAGAGCCTGGAGTGGCAAGCTTTAAAAACCATCTCCCCAGCCCCTTTTATGTCTTTTAGTTGGGAATTGATTTGTAGTGCACTTGCCTACCATGCACAAAGCCTTGTGTTCCCCACCACTGCAAAATCAAAATAACAAGATCAACAAAGTATTTACTTAAGGTGGTTTTTGCCTTAGAAATATTAACATTTAACCAGGCATGGTGGTGCACACCTTTAATCCCAGCACGCAGGAGGCAGAGGTAGGAGGAGTGCAGCGAGTTCAAGGCCACCCTGAGACTACCTAGTGAATTCCACGTCAGCCTGGGCTAGAGTGAGACCCGACCTCGAAAAACAAACAAACAAACAAACAAACAAACAAATTAACATTCAAATTATTGACTTTCTTAATGCAGCCATGCTTATTTCTCATAACTGACAATACTATAGAAAATTAGCAATACTATTTTACCTTGCTTGGCAGTTTTTAAGTCAGAAAACCACAGGAAATTCCTAAGTGAAAGTGAAAATGAAAAATATAGGAAATGTTTTGAAGCTCAAAATCTCTAAGTCCAGGTTAGCTGTTATAATTTGAATGCATTCTAAAATATATCAAACCTCATAGTGTCCCTATTAAGTATCTAAAATGTACCATTTAATCTTGTCTGAGAAGAATAAAATGAGCTGGAGAGGATCCCCCCTCTAGGACCAGGGAGGGGAAGGGAGTAGGCAAGGAGTTCTGTAAAATTCTACACTTGTTTGTCTGAATCCTCACTCCATTTCTTATTACTCCCAGGCTTTGCATTTCTTACCTGCCCTCCCTGATTGTTTCAGGATTGACCTTAAAACGTTAGTGCACTCACTCCCTGTAAAGGAAATATGTAAGTCCCTCTAGCTGGGGCAGAATTCCCCTTCCACTTGCCTGCTTTAGCAGATAGTGTTAGGATAGCTGCTGCTCTCTAGTCACTTCTTTTCTCGCTGTGCTCATGGGCTTTTCATTGCCACACAAGGGACAGCAGGCTTTTGAAGGGGAAAGGGAGGAAAACTCTTCTCACCCTATTATTTTGCATTCCTCATGATGCCAACTTGATAAGCTCAATATTACATTTACAGATAATGATCATGGACCACTGGGCTGTTCTCACACTTGCAAATAATATGTGGTTATGAGAATCACTTGAATTATCTTCCCAAACACATGTGCGAGTGAATACTTATGAATATGCAATTGGGTAAGGGTCACATTATAATGTGCCCATCATCTCCTAAAGTTCTTTCAGAGTTCCAGCGAAATCTGTAAACATTCATTTCTATCCACATCAGTATTGCTTTTATGCCAGATATTCGATACTGTGTAATTCCTTAGAAATTTGATGACTCAGTCTTTTCCTAGCCTATGGCTGAACTTGTCTACTTGCACACTCTTGCATAAAAGTAACTGATGCTAAGGACTAAAGGACTCAAATGTTCAACAGAGAAACACAAAGCCCAGTACTCTTTCAGACCAGGATCTTCTACCAGCAAGTCAAGGATGTTTTGGTAATCACTGATCTTTTCCAATTAAAATATGTGTTCATAAACCCATTCATGATACCAGTAGCTGATCCCAAACCTTACCTCTGTGTCACTCTGAGCCTGAGCCTCTTCTGTTTACACTTTTCTATCTCTCTGCCCTTGTGATTACACCCTGTACCCCAAGCTATTATAAGTATTTCATTTCTTGGTCCCAATTCATTCTAACTTCAAACTTCAAACTTAATGATCTTGATATATTCTAGAACCAGTATCTCTACTGTCTCTTCATCCTGAATGCTCATCCTTAGCCTTCAAATTTATATGTTACTCAAGTGTTCATAAAACTGGAGAAAGTCTGCTCCTTTTCAGGTAGGTTACAAAGTTTATTAAATACATCTTCAAAGATACAATCATCATATGGAGATCATATTTATGATTCTGCAGCTAGCATGTTCAATGTGCATTAATTAATTCAGCAATTTTTGAGCGCATCTGTGCAGTAATTACTTTAGAAGTGAGCACACATTAGACTTCAACACAGCTAATTTGTTTTGGCAATATTAGGCACTAATCTTTCTTGAATGGGAGATATTGAAATAACTAGATAAGGAAGGTAATATTTGATGTAGACCTAAACAATACAGGTCACCTGGATATTATGAACTGCTAGTCATCTCTTAAACAATATATTGAAAAAGAGAATTCTCATAGCTAATATTAGAGATTAGTTTGTTTTTCTTAAATACTTGGTATCATACAAGGCAGTCTTTTGACTGTGAGGCATTAGTAGTTTCTTAAACATTACCTGTCTCTTCTGCCCGTGATTCAGTGATGCTACCAGCTCATACAGGTATAATCATTGTGAGAACAGACACTCCCAGGAATAATACAGTTACTTAACCACGCTGTCTCTGTGTCTCACTCATCCCTTCCTTCTGTTCTCTTTGGTTTCTTACACTAATTGTTTCTTTCTGGTTGCTTATTGTTGTTTTGAAAGTGAGAGATTATATAAAAATAATTCATGCACAAAGTATACCCATCCTAAGTATGTACTGATGACTTATTCTTGCACCCAAGTAGCCTCCTGTTAGATCCCAGCACTCATTTTCCTCGGCTTCCCCCCACCCCCCATATCCCATCCTTTGGGCTTCTTTTTCTAATATCCTACAGGAGTATGTAAGAGTCCTAAACTTCAGTTTTCTTCACCCTTTCTTACCTTGACTTGGCTTCAAGTATCCCCTTGAATTAGCTCTACAATGGCTCTTTAATAATAACTGCCATGACTTTACCACCAGAGAAGAGCAAAACATTTCAATATGTTTCAAGCAAATGTTGACACTAGGTACATCTAAGTATAAATGGATAAATCAAATATCATTTTGCTTTTAAATTTATTCTCATGTAGTTCTGCAAAAAATTTCTCTGCCAGTCCTAGTTGGTATTCCTACCCAAACAATATCATTCCATATACATTATGTGTACATCCTCGGAGAACAAACTAAATACATTGTATTCTTGAGGATGGCTTTTGAGAGTACTGAGCTACTTTTGGATATTTGTGGTGCAAGATTCCCATTCACTCTCCATAAGCTTCATTGGACTTTATGTTTTCATCATTTGTGAAAATGTCACCACTATTTCAACTCAGTTTTTATTTCCCTGGTGAAACTTTTGTAGCACACCCATTTGCTTCCAACCATGTTAGGAATATTGGAATTTATTGTCTGCATGGGGAAAAGGCTCAATAACTATCATTTCGTATAATTAGAGTGCAGTATTTGTAGGGTTCGTCAAAACCATTTCCTCTTTATTGAAAGCTTCATGTACAAACTACTTTTGAGTTTTTAATACTTGTATCAGATCATCTACTTACTATGGACATTAAGAAATGGAGCAGTTGAGCCTTTACAAATCTCTCCCCTGAACACACTGTTAGCCAAAGTTTAAAGTGCATGCAATATTAGACACAGATAAGAATTTTACACTAAGTAGACTTTTTGCCATCTTGATATACATATGAAGAATCTTCACTATGACCATTAAAATAAATGCTGAAATATAGTTTTGGCAAATGATAAAATGGTACAACTGTGAAATCTGGCTATTTCAATGACTTTTAAAGAATAAATTATATAATCAATATGTTTAGTTGTTTCTGGAACTATTAGATAGCAGAATACACATAGATTATAAATTAAATCTGTATATTTCCCCCCCATACTTGAAAGTAAGAATATAAAGAAAACATAAGAAGTGTTTAAGGAATTGAGTATAATCAATTTAAAGTAGTACAAGTTTGTAATATTACCCCAGACTTTTCTTCTTATTCTCTAAAATTTGTAATTTTAAAAATTTTAGAGAGTGCTTACTTCGTCAGCACATATACTAAAATTGGAACAAAAGAGAGATTCGCATAGTCCCCGTGCAAGGATGACACAAAAATTTGTGAAGCATTCCATATTTTTTAAAAAATGTTTTATAGATAACCTGGATGATCTCTAAATACTTTTCTGACTGCTAAGTGGTTCACAAAAAGAATCCAGGCATTTCCTTCAAACATAGCTCACGTGAGGAATGATTGTATCATCTTCCTTGTTACATCATTTTCTTGGTTATATCAGACTACAAGCCTGAACAGCAAAGACATAGAAGACATTTTATAGCTTCCAGGATGCCTTATGGACTAGGGTTGTACAGTTTTGGTGATATTAAGTTTTTAAAAACAGTTATTTCTAAATGCTTTGTATTAAAACAATAACAAAAAAACCTTTATGCCTGTCATCCTTAAGGATTTGAAATACCTCTGAGTTAATTTCTCATTGTTTCTCAAGGTATGTTATCACACACACATGCATCTATCAAGATTAAACAGCTAATGGTCAGGATTACTCAAACATTTTTTTTTTCTAATGCAAGAACTAAGTACCAAAGTTGACAGTCCTGATGTCATGCAAGCATGACCTGGAAATTAAAAAAAAAATTTTTTTTGACCCACTTCTGACTACTTACATTAGAATGTCTGAAGAGCCAGACATTTGCATATTTTGATGGCTCCTTGTGTGACAAAAATCTAGACATCAAACTAAGAATAATAAATTAAAAACAAGCTACTTCTAACTTTGATGTTGCACCTTTCTGTTAAAATAGGTGAAAACAAGTGAAACAGTTTATTATAATGTACTATGATGATGTGTTGCCTTTAAATAAAAAATATGTTATTTTTAAAATAAAAGGCATACCATTTTACATATATTGATGGATCACTGTATGTGAAACTTCTTTAAGGACTGAGACCATACCTATCTGGTGAAAAGAGTATACAGTATGACTGATTTTCTTAATGACATAAATGCCAGTTGCCTTCATCTGGCCTTCAGCGTAAGGAATGAAGGGAGGAAGGGTGCTAATTGCATTCCTACTGAAAAATGGCATATTTATTCATCTTTCCTCCACAATTTAAAACTCCTTAATCCCAAAAGCATAGGTGGGGGTTTCAGTGTTCAAAGGGTCCCAGTTTTTAATTTCACTGTAATTCTTTCACTGCATTCTTTAGTGTCATCATGGAATGTCATTCACAGTGAATGAGCCACATGTTCATGTTATGCAGAATTATTGAATAACATTCAAAATGCAGATTTTCTAAATAATTGACCAGCAACATAATTACTTGAAGAGATATTGAAAGGAACACATAGGATAAAAGCTTGCAGACTTGAAACTTTCAGCTTCTTTGTGAAAGACTCCTCATGATCTATAGTCTTGAATTTCTCATAAGCATGTGTGCTGTCTTGTTTCCTGTTATAACTTCAACCAGACAGGAAACTGGATGAAATTTATAACTATTAAACATAATTAATATGGTTAACTAGATTATTCATTTCCAGACAAAAGTATACGTGTAGTAACAAACAAAAAAAAAAAACCTAAAATTCATCATTCAATTATTAGCATTGGTTTGCAACATTATAAAAAAAGAGAGAGTTAAAGTTCTTAGATTATAATCAGTTAATTTTTTAAAGTAACAGGGATTTGGTTCGTTTTCCCATTAAGTTTAGGTGATGAATGAAAATTACTGTATAGAAATTTATGGTAAAATGCCAATAAGTATGAAATATACTTAATTACTGTAACAAAGTTATAAGTTATTTTTGAATTACAATTTAAGCTACATAAGTTTAAAGTGGCATCAAGTAGTCATATTTACTTGAGATTTTTAAATTTCACACCCAAGATGTGAATGTGATTGCTTTACTAGTTTCCTAAAATCTTAATTATGCTTAAAAAGGACATTTTAATTGAATTTATGTTTCAAAACCTGAACACAAGTGTTACTGACACAAATAGTAAAATGTTTTATTAATAAATCCAAGAATGTTTGAGATGTCCTCAGTTTACAAGATCTGTGGGTATTGGACACTGGGACATGAGTGAATGTGAAAAGCCCACATGTGCTATTATGTGTCACACAGCATGAGAGCTCTCAGTCACAGGGACTTGTTCTGATGTTAAACCGAGTTTGTCATTTCATCAGAAATGTCCCAGTTTCTGTAACACCTTACTGTGTTTTACCTCACTTGAGAAGGCTATGTGTCTGACATTTCAGCCAATTATATACATATATTTACACATTTTTATATTTAGTTGAAGAAAGCTTTGATAACAGTTCAGATATTTTTGTGATGTTCAGAATCATATTCCTAAAACGTTCCCTTAATTTAAAAATATTTCTAGCTGTGGTTTCTGTAACTGAGGATTTCTTAAATCTAAACATGTATATATATGTATACACAAACATACATGTACACAAACATATGGAGTGGGCAAATTTCAGATTCATTGCTATTAAAAGATTTCAATTATGCTAATTGTAATTAAAAAGTGTTATTAATTTTGAAAGGTAGAATGAGTGAGCCTTTTAAAAATAAAATGTAACGTACTAATTCTGAAACTCTGGGATTTCCAACTTAGTGAGTTTAAATGAATTCACATCTTCCAAAATCCTGATTACTGTAAAAAGCCTATATGTATTAAGAATTAAACCCTTTAGCTTATACTATGTTCTCAGAAGATAGATTGTTAGATCAGATTCCCAGAGATATTGTTAGATGTCTGAAATTTTGTGATTTTTAATTGGAATGAAACTATGAGATAAACAACTCTTCTGCTTAGACTCTTGTCTGTAGGTGGGACTTCCCATGATTCAGAATGTGAACAGCTTTAAAAACACCCTTACACTATTCACTCCCATTTAAAGCTGAAGGTAAGTTTTAAAGAAAATCTGACATAACTAGTCAATGCTGGTCAAACGTGATGAAAATGAAACTTTTAATGAAATTAGCAAATTTTCCTTTTGAAAGAATTATGAATAGCCTTATCACAAAAAGAATAAATACTGTAAAAAAATTCAGATTTGGCCATCCATTTTGATTTTGAAAGCAGCAAACATCTAGAAAAGACTGAATATTAAAAGTAGTGAAACCCAAACTTTAATCCATTACTTTTTAAATCAATTGAATTTAACCAACTTATGACAAAATGAGTGAGCAAGCAAGATAAATGGCGATTCTGTCCGGAAACTGACTATCAGAAACCTTAACATTTGGACATTACAGACATCTTTGGGTATTTTTTTTTATTATTATTAACAGTTGTCTTGTAAAAATTCAGGAAACAGAGTGGCATGTGCTTTCCAACAACTTCTGCCTGGCTTATCCGAAACCAATTTTAAGATTGTTGTTCGCAGTCGATGTTGTGAATCCTCACTTCTTTTAATAATGTTTCTGAGAATTCTGGAATTTCCTGAACCACAGTGTGTAGAGAAGGAGGTGCTGTTTCTCTGGGCAATGTGGTTGCTGGAGGTTCTTTCCCAGCCGTGCTTTGGCTCCGGGAGAGTTCTCGGTACCCGCGGCGGGGCTGCAGGGGAGAGGGGGATGTGGATGCCTCGGGTCGGTCACGCGTGGGGTTTCCCGTCGTCGGTGCAGAGACGCGGGATGCTCTAGGACGATATGTGCGGACGGCTCCCTCCCGCGTGCACGGCCGGGGCTCGCGTGGGCATGCGGACGCCCCCCTCCCCACCACCACCGCACGCCGCGACCCCGAGACTCCTCCCGGGCCGGCGGGAAGCCGCGCTCCGCCCGTCGAGTCCCGGCCGCGCCGCGTGCGCTCGCAGGAGGGTGTGCAGCGCGGGGCCGCACGCGCGCGGGCCTGAGAACCGAGGGCGTGGCGGAGGCGTGGCGCTCGGCGTCCGGGCCAGGAGCAGCTCGGCTCCTTCCCTGGCGGCGGCCCCCGGGGAGGCGGTGGGCGGGCCGCGGGCAAGCGCGGGGCGGGGATGGGTGTGGAAACGAGGATGTGGAGGGAGGGGGGAGCAGAAGAAGCGGCGACGGTGGCGGCAGCAGCAGCGCGGCGGCTCCCGGGCTCCCGCTCTCGTCCCCGGCCGCCAAGCAGCAGCCGCCGTGGGCGTGGCCTGCGGTGATTGGCGGGCGGGCGGGGAGGTCGGAAGTACTTTGTTTTTTATGCTAATGAGGGAGTGGGGCTTGTCCGTATTTACGTTGAGGCGGGAGCCGCCGCCCTTCATTCACCCACATGGTCCTTCGAGGTGCCGCCGCCGTCCCCGTCGCCGGACTCGCGCCTTCCTTCGCGCCACTTCGCGCCCTCGGGCGACGAGGAGGAGGAGGAGGTGGCCCCTGGGGTGGGGACGACCCCCGGCGCGCCGTCGCCCCTCGCCCGGGAAGCCCTTCGCAGCGGCCGGCCGCACCCCCCCTGCCTCCCCCCCACACACCCACAGCCCGGCCTGGGCCCTCGGGTCGTGGCTGGGGAGGAGGGAGCCCGCGGCGGGCCCGGCGAACATGGTGGCGGCTGCTGCTCCGGGTGAGTGTGCCCGCCCGACCCGCCGCCGCCGCCACCGCCACCGCCGGTGGAGGTTGAAACCTGTTGTGTGTGCGGCCGGCGCGGGCGGGCGGGCGGGTCTGGCCCGCGGCGTCGTTGCGGCCGGGGCATGGCAGCCGCCGTCGCTGCCCCGTGCTCGCTCGTTGCACGCGGGCCGGCCGAGGGGGGTGGATCGGCGGCCGCGCCCGGGACGCGCGCGCGGGGAAGCCGGCGGGGCGGCCCCCCGGGACGGGCGGCGGCGGCGGCACACAATGGCCCTCGGGGAGGACGGCGCACGAGGCCCGCGCCCTTCTTCCCCGGGCTCGGGCGGGCGGGCGTGAGGCGCGGCGCCGGCCGGCCCGGGAAAGTTTCTCCGAGGCGAGAGTTAAAGCGCCGCCAGAACAAAGCGGCGGCACATGGGGCAGGCCGCGGGCCCGGGAGGGGGCGCGCCCACGAGGCGGCGTGGCGTGGGCGGGCGTCGGGCTCCCCGAAACTTTGTGCGCGCGGCGGGCTGGTGCAGGAGCACGAGAGGGGGGAGGAGGAAGGGTCCCCCGTGCGCTCCGCGTGGGGCTTTGTGTCCCTCCCGCGTGGGCCGCCCAAGCTCGCCGGGCGCGGTCCGAACTTCCTGCAAGCGCGGCGGTGGCGGCGGGGCCCGCGGCGGTCGTGCGGCCGAGTCCCCGCGGGTGGAGGTGGGGAGCCCTCCCCCACGCTCCCGCGAGCGGGGCGCGCCCGGTCCCTGGCAGGCTCGGCGGGAGCCGCGTCCCCGCCGCCGCCATGTTCCTGCGGGCTGAGGGCGGGGGACATGGCGGCGACTGCGCGCCACCGCCACCCACCGCCGCCGCCGCCGATTGTTCCCGGCTTAGGCCTCGGGCCGCGTGCGCCGGGCCCCGCCGCCCAGGTCCCCCGCCCCTCGGGGCCGTGCTCGCGGACGGGAGGGAGGAAAGAGGGAGGGAGGGAGGGGAGGGGACCGGCGGGGGACACAAAGGAGGGCCACGGCGTGGCCTCGGCCCCGCCGCCGCCGCCGTGCTCCGGCCTGGGCGCCGCTCGCAAGCTCGCCCGCCCGCGCGGCTACCGCCGGGAAACGGAGGGAGCGCGGGGGGAGGAGTCGCCGCGTCCGGCGGGGCCCGGCTCTGACCCATCGCCCCCTGGTGGCCGTGCGGGGACCCGCAGCGCCGCGCGCGCGCTCCCCTTGTGCGACATGTGCTTGCGGGGGCCCGGGCTCCATGAGCGTGGCGGGCACTTTGCAAGGGGCCCCGGCTGCTGCTGCTGCTTCCTGCTGCTGCCGCCCGGGTTTTCCTCTTGCTAAGCTGCGGCAAAGGAACTGGACAACGAGAGGCACGCTCCTCCTGGCTGGCAGAGGAGCAGAAGGAAAAAGAGCGAAGCCTCATGCCACGAGGACCTCTGCAGTTGGGGGAAACAACTCTTTATCCCGGTTTGCAGCCACGAGGTCCTGATGGGGGGAGGGGTGGTGAAGAATAGTCCCTCTGCTTGCTCTTTTTTTTTTCCTCCTCCCCGGAGCTGTGCAATCAGAGTCCAGCATTGCTTTGCTGATCGCCTAAAAGCATTTCAGGAGCTTATTAATAGGGCCGTGCGGATGGATCCGGAAGGATTTTTCAACTTTGTTCTCGTCCACGTTTTTGACCAATACACCCTTGGTCCTTTAAATCCTACTGATACTGTCCTGCTGTGGTGTTTGGCTTTTCAAATGGATCGAATTAATTGTCGTTTAGTGGGGGGTGTTGGAAAAAAAACAAAACGCAAATGTGGATTGGCATGTGTAATTTTTGAGCAAATTTGTTTATCTTTTCTCTGTTTCTTCCCCCACCCCCCAACCGCAGTCATACACGTGGACCTAGCATCATCAAAAGCCAGTGTCCCCAGGATCCTTGCTGAGAAGGAAGTTTGCATGAATGGGTATGTATAGTGTCAATTTGCTAACTTTCTTTGACATTTCTTTTGACTTATGTCTGTCTTTCAGTTAAATTAACTAAATAGAATAGGTTGGGACTTTCAAGTGTAGTTCAGCTAGTTTTTGAGGAAGTAATATGATGTAAAAGCCCTCACATTTCTTTGGAGAAGGTGTCCAAAGTAGTGGTGGGACCTCTTTTAACTTGAATTAATAAGTAGATTCAGTTTGGGGTGGGGACTGAGGATTTTAAAGTTTTACAACTAAAATTTGAAATTTAGTTAGAACTATAATCATTGATAACATTGCCGAGTGTTCGCTAATTGGAAGCCAGAAGAAAAGGAAATGCTTTTGCCACGTGGATGTGAAGATTTCCTATTAAAAAGTACAGGAGTCGTGGCCCAGTTGATAATGCATTCCTGGGTAATGTGATTTGTCCTTTAAAATAATTAATTTGGGGTCTGCCTGGTACCTGGAAGAGCCACTATTCTAATTAATGGTGGATTATGGCTTCTGTGAAAAATTCAGTTTTTAAGAAGTCACTGTAGTCTAAATGGAACTTTGGACCTTCTTGGTCATTTCTGTTTGTCAGGGTTATGCTGAGGGCCATGTGTTAACCAGGTGCTAGGGCTTGAGGGGTTAGGGCTATTCCATCTAATTATTTATTTCAAATTTAGCAGGACTGGAAGGAACATCACCCTATGAGACTGAAGATTGTGACGAGTCAGAATAATGTCAAAGTGCTTACAGTGCAGGTAGTGATATGTGCATCTACTGCAGTGAAGGCACTTGTAGCATTATGGTGACAGCCGCCTCGGGGGCCACGGTGGGCTTTAGTGCACAGGGCTGCTGCTGCTGCTGGAGAGCTTTTTGTTCTAAGGTGCATCTAGTGCAGATAGTGAAGTAGACTAGCATCTACTGCCCTAAGTGCTCCTTCTGGCATAAGAAGTGATGTTGCATCCCGGGTCCAAGCCGAGCAAGTACGTAGGGGTTTTAATAGTATGTTTGCAGCCCTCTGTTAGTTTTGCATAGTTGCACTACCAGAAGAATGTAGTTGTGCAAATCTATGCAAAACTGATGGTGGCCTGCTATTTACTTCAAGTGATTTTTTTTTTTTTTTTTTTTTTTTACTAATTTTGTGTACTTTTATTGTCGATGTAGAATCTTCCTGGTGTGCCTGATGGACAGCTCTGCAGCACTAAAGTGCTTATAGTGCAGGTAGTGTCTCGGGATCTACTGCATCGTGAGCACTTACAGTGCTGCCGGCTGTAGAGCGTCAGCGTCGGCCCGCCGCCAGTCACACACTGTCCTGTCACTGAGCACTGGTCTATGGTTAGTTTTGCAGGTTTGCATCCAGCTGTGTAATATTCTGCTGTGCAAATCCATGCAAAACTGACTGTGGTGGTGAAAAGTCTGTAGAGAAGTAAGGGAAAATCAAACCCCTTTCTACACAGGTTGGGATTTGTTGCAATGCTGTGTTTCTGTATGGTATTGCACTTGTCCCGGCCTGTTGAGTTTGGTGGGGATTGTGACCAGAAGATTTGAAAATCAAATATTGCTCAAGATGCCGATTTCCACTGTAAAATGTTCCAAGAAATATGAAGTACAGAGAAACTTGGTGACATCTAATTTATTCATCAGTGTAAAACACATAACTACTGCTTGAAATTGAGTATTTTGTGTAATGAGAAGGTTTCATTTGTGGGGCTGCATGTCAGACGTGTACATTTTGGCCTTTTTATGGAGTTAAGACTTGACTAGGAAGTATTCCAATATGACTGAACACACTTCTGTACATGCATAACACTTGATAGTTGAATTATATCTTTTTGCTTGCTTTCGACCTAGTGTGATCCTAAGAACTTTACTTAATTTTGTAACTTAACACAGTATTAGTCAGTGATTTAAAAGGACAAAAATGTCGCTTGAAATCCATGTGTATAGAGAATTTTTTAAAGCATGGTATTTAACATGAGATACTTGGAGTTAACAAATGTATTCTTAATGCATGAGCAAGTTACCTGGTTTGTATGTTTTGTTGTTGTTGTTGTTGTTTTTGTTTTTTTGTGTGTGTATTCTGTAAATACCCAGGATCCTCAGTCTACTGTAACCATCTGGAACTTAAAGTCAATTGGAATTACAGGAAAGAAAAGACAAGGCAATGCCAAATGGAGTGAAGGGTGTGTACAAGCTTTAGGAATGGCCAGAAGTGGACCATTGGAAATAAGACCTGAAGTTAATCTTCTCCAAGTTTATACTGACAAGTGTAGACTATGTATTACATAGTCTCTTGCATAAACTGGTCTTGGGCAGCACTGAGTGATATATGTTACTAGAGTGGACCTGTAGAGTCATTTCATTGGAAAGGATTGATTTGTGAAGTGGGTCTAGGCTGAGATGCTCTTTTCTTGAGCGCAGTAAGTTTGTGAAGCTAGATTGTCTTGGAGAAGGATTGCTGTCTTTGGAAGTTCACTACATAGTAAACAGACCATCTTGTGAAATATTGGTAAAGTCTCAAGAATAAGTTTTTCATCTAATGTATCTTTTTTAAAGAAAAAGAAACAGTCTTGGATCCCTATAAAAAAGAAGGTAAGAGTTTCACAGTTCATGAGTTCTGTTGCAGGACAAAATTTCAGAAAGAATAATTGGAGTTGTACAGTAATTATGGAATGGAAATCTATTAATTTGTTCTTGAATCTTTTGAGTTGAAGGAAACCTTAGACTAGTGTAGCTTAGTAAACATTGCTTTAAGCTGTTTTAAAAGTTGTGTAATGTTAACATGGTTTATTGTACTCTGTAAGTGATGTGTCTCTTTGTAAGCATCCTGTTTTAAAACTTTTGAATTCACTTTTTCCTTTTAAATAGAGCTAAAAAGTCAAAAAATTTACGGTCTTAGAGTGCTAACTTGTTGGCCGCTATAAAGCTGTATAGCACTCACTGTGTTGAGCATACTTGGACTTGAACTGAGGTTTAATTCTAATAAACCAGGTAATAGCTATGTATGTTTTGTTAGGAAGCTGGCAGTGAGGTGAAGTTATGTAGGGCTTAGTAGGAATGGCTATTGATCCTGGCTAGAGCATGTGGCAGATGTGCTTATGGTTCTAAGATTTTTTTTTTTTTCGCAAGCATAGTGATAAATACCTAAAAAAACCATGCAAGTTTATATGCTTTAAATCTTTATGACTTAAGGTTACATTGCCTAACAGCCTTAGAACTTTCAGGGGAAAAAAAACTTTACTCTTATTATGAATGTACACTTAATTTTAACCTGTATTTAGAAGGAAAGCACACATGACTTTTTGAAATTCCTCTAAGTATTGATTTTACTGAAATGTTTAGATCTTCATTTTACAGGCATACTACCTAAGCTCAGAAAGCCAGCCTTGGATTTTCCCATGTGTAGTGTGAAGACTTGGGCCTACATAAGTGACAAAATACAACCCACAGCTTCCTGGAGAACCATTCATGTCACAGTGTATGTTTAATGGAATTATGTTCTGTGATTGATAACTG
Organism: Orientallactaga sibirica; assembly: GCA_036365145.1. Classification (NCBI taxonomy): domain Eukaryota; kingdom Metazoa; phylum Chordata; class Mammalia; order Rodentia; family Dipodidae; genus Orientallactaga; species Orientallactaga sibirica. Next base: position 30,198,142 of record JAEOAD010000024.1, read on the forward strand.
TAGTTTGGTGAGCACTAGAGAATTAACAGTTGAGCAGTAAAGTGAGAGCTTAGTGTGCAAGCCCATATTAGGCTTCTTAACTAGATGCAAGCATCATGCTCCCTTGAAGTTTTCCAGATTTTTCCTTGTCTTACAAGTGATTATTTTACTATCTCAGTCTGAGTTATGCTTTATTTTCATGTTTGAACAAAGTCAAATCAAGGTTCATTAGTTTAGTTTTAAAACAGTAAGAAAATACAGGCCCATATGAATTTTAAAGCACAAGAAAATTGTTGAAAAGTTTTTAGTTTTCCTTTCCAAATAATCAGACACACATGGAAACCCAGCGTTTGTAGGTGTCTAATGAAGCTTCTTCAGTTTGACCATGTTCTTTAAAATTTTCTGTGCATTTGATGTTAATAATGTACTGAGTTTAAAATTGTTAAAGTATAAAAAAAAGAACAAAGTTAAATAAAGTTGTTTTTAACAAAACTTTCTGATCTTGTATTTTTTCCTGCAAGTGGTCTAAAGCCTTGTACATGTTTAGAGGCTGGGACAGGTATAGAAGTTGTCCGCTTATTTTACTTTAATACCTATAGAATGTGTAACTGTCTTAATTTTACAGCTAAATAAGATCAGAAAAAAATTGAGCATAAATTCAAACATATTCAAAAATATTCATATTTTACAGGTATCCTTCACCTTTGTGAGTAAATCTGAAAAGTTGTCAAGTCATGCTTGCAGTCCTTTTATTTGGAGATTGATTTGATGGGAAAGTTTCATTCTAAGAACAAACTTGATTTTTAGGGCTTTAAGGTACAACCCTAGTCCATTTCTGCCTGAGATAAAAAGATGTTATATTCTGACTGGGGTCATACTTGTTACATACTTGTTATGCTTATAGGTGGGACATCAAGGTGTTGAAGCTTAGTAGGGAGACCAAAGTGTATGAGGCCTCTTGAATACTCATGCAGTAATTTGTACATGTTCTAAACATGGGACAGTTTGAAAACAAGGTGCTTGCTTATTGCCAGTAATGTCAAGAGAATCCCATTCCCAGTGTTGAGTACTTTTAAAAATAAAGTACACGTTTAATTGTTAATGTGTCACATTTAATGAGACATAAAGAACAGAATGAAATGTGTAGAATCTTTTCTAAACAATGGGTAATTAGATCTCAAGTCGAATGTACCTTAATGATTTAAGACCACAGGCTTAATTTTAGAGGCATGCATTTAGTAGAAGAGAATGAGTGCCTGTTTCTCAAATTTCTGGGCTGGTAAGTTACATTAGTTGTTTAAGTTAATATCAAATTACATAGATGAGTACTGGGCATGGGTGGGTTCCACTGAAACTAATTTTTTTTTTTTAATTTTTATTGCAAGTAGAAACAAAACGGGCATGCCAGGGCCCCTAGCCACTACAAACTCCAGGTGCATCTGCCATTTTGTAGGTATGGCTTCCACTGAAACTTGACTCGAATCTATACTTGGAATCTTAAGGCATGGATAGGCTACCACTTGTTTGTTGGCCAGGGGTCTAGGGCTTGTTAAGGCATCAATGGTTCTTGGCAGTGCCTTTGGGCAGATCTGGCTGCATTTGAACACAGTGCATGATGTGTAGGTTCAGGGAAATTTGTAGGAGTTTCTAACCACAGTAGGGTATTTTTAAAACTGTCCTGGACCCATAGTACTGATTTATTCGACTACAGTGATTAGGGCAGCGTGCTAGGCACAGACAGATAAACAGATATACCGAGGAGTGTTTTGGCCTTGGAAGTGTGAACACTATATTAAGAATGTGGCCAGAAGCTGATGCAGCAGAGCAGTTACTGCCACTCACTCTTCCTACTTGTCCTAAGGAAATCCTGCTTTAGATAGCACTTAACAATTAAATTTTTTTTAAAGTGGTTTGAGATCTCAGTGCATTTCACTGATCCCCTAAGACTCTGCCTTTACCTTCCAGGCAATCTCAGTAGGCTTGCTCCTGGAACTGTGATTCTGGCCACCTCTAGTCCAGATACCTATGATTCAGTCCAGTGTGTGTTGTGTGATCACAGCACACTGACCAAGAGCTGAATTAGTGAGCAGGACTCTTGGTCAGCCAAGAATTTATCAGCATTAACAGTAAAAGTGAGAACCTCCTAAAGAGTAACAAAACAATCTGTATTTATGTGAGAATCTGATGGTGATCTCAAAAGTAATTCAGTGATGAAATGGTAACATAAAAGGTAAAATGGGTGAAATGAAGATGGAAATACTGAGTCTGATTTGTTGTATGCAAGCTGTTTTTGTGCCCCCCCCCCCTTAGACTGCTGTGTTAAATGCCTGGAAGGTAAGGAAAGGATCAGGAGTCAGACCTAAGTTTGAATGTTACAAGAACCAGGTACTTTTAGGTGGCAGAAAATGATAAGGCAAATGATTTTTTGAACTCTGTGCCTTTGTACAATTTGTCTTGGTTATGGACCCAAGTTTGGTGAGCACTCTTTTAAGATAGCACCTGATAGTTAGCCAGCTAATTCACTAAGTTTAAATGACTGGTAAAGGAGCTTTAGAGTGTGAGACTTGAGTTCTGTGCTAAAGTAGTAGGTAGCCCCATTGATAATTTTAGACAAGTTTAAGTGTGCAGTATGCTCAGGGTCAGTGAAAGAACACCTGGGATAGTACTGAGGGATAAAACCATGATCAAATCTGGGCTTTATAAAGACTGTCTGGAGCTTCCTTCCTTGAAGCACACAATATCTATCTAGGAAGATGGTTGAATAGCTAAAAGATAAGTGTTGTGAAAAAAGACCTTGGTTAGCTGTCAGCAAAAATTGTTTTCAGTGAGATGGGAGATATTCAAGTAAGGGCCACGGAACACATGTTGGAGGCTTGCAGTTGTATTTCACTTTGCAGCTGTAGTGGATTGCCACAAATATCAGACCACATTAATTTATCATCTTACATATTCACTAGGTCAGGGGTCCTCAGTGATCTCAGTAGGCTGAGATTAGGGAGTCAGCAGGGGCTCTGAATGCTCTAGGGGAAGCTAGAGAGTTAGCAACCCATTCCTTGGCTCCATCTTCAGATCCTGCAGTAACAGCACTGTCTTCTGCCCTCGGTGCACCCTCAAGGACCCTTGTGATGATATTGGCTGCCCAGATAGTATGAACATGGTTCTCAAGGACAGTTGGTCCCTACCCTTAATTCCATTTGTACCTTAATGCCCCTTTGATGTCTAACTTCATATTTGCAGGGTCCAGGGGTTATATGTGGATATTTTTGAAAGCCATCATTTTGCCTGCCACAGCCTCTCCTCATCTGCTCATGGAATTATGTAACTGGTTAGAGTCCTGAAGATTTAATTAAGACTCAGCTTAAGTAAATAAGGGACCAGTGTTAATAGGAGGGGAGAGTGGACAGAACAAACTTTGGCTGTCTTAGCAATTTTCCTTTACAGCATTTAGACTTCAATGTGTAGAAGTTTAAAGAGTGGTTACTCATAAGCTAAATATCCAGTTGTCATTTTGTTTGGGTAAAATGATTTGCTTAAATGGGATATGTTCGTATATTTCTCTCAAAGCCATTCTAGAAAACATGAGACCTCTGTAAACCAGGCAGGTAGAGTAAAACGGAAAGAACTCCAGAATGGGGAAATGATAAGATATTCAGTAATAAAACATGTGAACATTAAAGAATTGTCTTTGGAAATATACATCATGTAAAGGGACCTTCGGGGTTTAAAGTCTCCAAAAAAAAAGAAAGAAAAGAAAGAAAAAGAAAAGACTTCAAATTGGGGAATGAGCCTTTGGGGACAGATTAAAACAAGCAATTCTTAGTTTTGTTAGATGGAGAAGTTTGTGTTTGATTTTAATTTCAGTGCAACCACTAGTAAAGTAAAACACTAGTCTTTGAAAGCCCTTGGGGAGAAAAAGAAAGAAACTAACAAAATAGCCCATAAAGCAAAGGATAAAAGGAGGAAGAGCATGGTTTTGGAAGCTAAGCAATGGTGATACTTAAAGTAGTCTGGGCTTTAACTCCAGCAGCTGTACTTAACATGCAAACCTTAGTTTTGACCATTGTGAATGTGGGCAACTGGTGACCTGCCTGTGGTCAAAGGTAAATCCCAACCCCTAAATTGCTACTTTCTGGCCTAGCAACAACATCTATTAAACCACAGGTCCCTGTAAACAAGAAGCATATTTGTCTGAATTTCCTCAAAATATCCAGAAAGTAGTAATTCTTACATATTCAGAAAATACATTGATTTATGTATTCTTTTACCATTGCCATTGGTGATATACTGCTGCATATAACTCCTTACCATTTTTTTTAAGTTCTCATCTTCTAAAGCTGCTTTGTTTTGATTTTTTTCCCAGAAAGAGTATGCTATGGTGAGTATGCTAATTTTGGTGGAAAGAAAACAAAACCACATGGTAGTTGATAGAAGCAAAAAGCCATCTGGCCGTCCATGTGATGTGTAAGAGTGGCAGAGATTGCTTGACTGGGACAGGAGTGATCTGATTGGTTATGGTTTATAACATCCCAGAAGCAACAACCAAGCCATGCAAGCTGCTGAGGCAGGAGGATGATTAGTATGAGGCTATCCTACGCTCCATACTGAGTGACCATCCTGGGCAACTAATGAGAGTCCATCTCCAAAACAACAATAAATACAAAGTTTTCCTATTTTTTATTTAATAAGGGAGTGGAAAATCATGACAACATGACCTCAGGACCTAAATTACTTGACCTTTCTGTGTTGCTTGTCCCAGCAGATAGCTGTGGTCTGATGCATGACCCTAGAACACAGGCTGCGTTCTTAAGGAGATTACAGGTGGTTCTGAGATAAGCCGCATGTAAAATCAGAATTAGTATAATGAAGTGGTAACTGACACTAAATGAAAGGCTCAGAAAGTAAGTGCTACTGTAGCTCAGAGGGGCAATGACTAATGCATAAGTACTGTGCATTTGGTCCACATTTAAGTACACGGGTAATTAGAAGGGCAGACTCGTTACTCAGTCTAATGTAACATATGTAAATATAGTAATTAGGTGGATTTTTATTTTTGACAATTGGGCCATGGTATGTTTGTCCTTACTTAAGATGAGGAATCTAACATTTAACTTGTTTTCCAGTCAAAAGTGGAATGTACGTTTCAGTCATAGTTGATTGATAGGTCTTACTGCCAGAATAAAATCCTAGTTTTCTTGCTTATATAGGATTTTAGACCCTTGACTGCTCTAGAAATGCTTGCCTCCTCAGAAATGGGATACTAGAATATCAAAGACCTGAAATAGCATATTTTATTCATTTAAAAAACTAATCCTGGTGATGTTTAAAACCTGCCTGTAATATTTTAATCATAGGTTTCCCTCCAAAAGGATACCATTCAGAAGTAATTTTCATTTTTGTTTAGGGCTATTACTTTTGTATTCGTTTGGTTTATAAAAAAAAATTAAGGGACAGCAATACATTTAGCAGTCATGTAATTCAACTTTAAATTACAGGGTTCTCACACATCCAGTTCTGGGTAATGACAGGATCTGGAAACAGGAAACACAGATAAACCTTCAAAAATCTGCCAGAAAAATGTTTAAACCAGACTTTGGTATTTCAGTAGGTTACTTTGCAGCAAATAAACTGGTTATATAATGAGTGACATTATTTTAAACAGCTGAGGATGATTTAGCCGTGACCTTGGCTGCCCATTTCAAAAAGAAGAAGATGCTAGGTAGCCACAGAGCACGTGCTAGCTACTGGGATGCTAAGAAAACTCCCAGGTGAGTAATTGGTGTTGACACATTACCATGTTGAAATAGCGGTAAGAGCTGCTGACGCTCTTCTTTGCTAAAGCCACCAAGCAATTGGGGAAAGTTGGGGGAAATCAATCCCTATTAAATAGTTAACCATAAGGTATATTTGTATTGGCAAACAATGCTTTCAAAATGTTCCACTTTTGAAACTGCTTGAATCTTTTATGTTGACCCAGTGACTGTGTTTGCAAAGGCAAACTGAAGTGGAGTTAAGCAATTGTTTGGTAGATTTGAACATTAGATGACCTGCCACACAGGATGGAGTGAGTGAATTTAGAAAATGCTTGATAGCAGCTCTTTACTCTTCTGCTCTTTGGAGGTCACTTGAGGAATTCTTACAATTACAATGGCCGCTTTACTCCTCCCTCACCCATGTTCATGTGCATATCCTGCTCCTCTTCCTCCTTCTCTACCTTTACTCTTGCCCCTTCCTCCTTCCCTGCACCTCCATCCTCTCTCTCCACATTCATCTATCTGTATTGTCAATGATATACATATCATTAAAGACTTTTTTCTTACACAAGTAGTTATTTGTGGGCCTATCAAATTCATCAGTTAAAATTTCAGTTGGATGTTTTATATTCATATGGGGAACTCCAAATATAATTATTGAAAATGGCAGTTTTTGAAACAAATTATGAAGGCCAAATTTGAGCAGGTTCCTGGACCTCCTGTTCTATGAACTACCCATAGGGCACAATCAGAGTCTCAACTTCCCTAGTTACCTCCAGTTGATGTGCTTGGAATTTGCATGTCATCTGCAGTGATTTGAAGCCACTTTAATCAGACTTAAAAGAACTTCAGGGCCTGTAGAGATGGCTTAGGGGTTAAGCACTTGCCTATGAAGCCAAGGACTCTGGTTAGAGAGGCTTGATTCCTCAGGACCCACGTAAGCCAGATGCACAAGGTGGTGCACACATCTGGAGTTTGTTTGCAGTGGCTGGAGCCCCTAGTGTGCCCATTCTTTCTATCTCTCTGCCTCGTTCTCTCTCTGTCACTCTCAAATAAATAAAAAATAAACAACAGCCGGGCGTGGTGGCGCACACCTTTAATCCCAGCACTCAGGAGGCAGAGGTAGGAGGATCGCTGTGAGTTTGAGGCCACCCTGAGACTACCTAATTAATTCCAGGTCAGTCGGCCAGAGTGAGACCCTACCTCAAAAAACCAAAAATAAATAACAATAAAACCAAAAAAAAGAACTTCAGGTTTTTTTAAATGGAACCCATGTGCAAGGAAAAGCTGATATATGTAGCAATATGTTTGAAATATTATCAGAAGACTCACCACATTAGAAGGAGGAGAAATAGAAGAAACAAGAAAGGAAGGAAGGGGGAGGGGAAGGGAAGGAAGATGCAGTGGCAGAGAAGTTTTTTGCTTGGCTTTTGGAATTTTTGCAAGTGTCTCTTGCATAGGAAAAGGAAAAGACATTTAAACTATAAAAGGGTTGCCTAAAGATCCCATATTGGTAAAATGAACAAGAGATGTAGTAATGCTATGGTTTCATGTCCAAAGATATGTATAGTGTGGAGGGCAAAAAAGTCTCTAAACAATTGGTGGTGTGGGCTAGAATGTGTATCTACATGTATGGAAACCATAAGACATCATTGGAAGACTGGTCTAGAATCATTTAGTTTATTGAATGGATTAAAGTAAGCAGAAGTGGTAGTACGCAAGATACACAAAGAGGGACTAAGATGGGATTAAGCAATGCTGGACAAGGTGAACTTGAACTGCATCTACAATAAAGTGAGAGGTGACCATGACTGATCCCCACTAACAGGATAAGAGGATACTTCTGAAAAAAACCAACCAGTCTGTGGTGCCTCCTCCTGGGCCATCTTTCTATAACTAAAGTGCATCCCTCGCACCAACCTGTCCATACTTGCTTAACTTCTTTGCAGAAACTAAGATGTGAGACATCAGCTGTAGTACAGAGTACATCCAGCAGCACGATGACAATCCCACTGCCTAGCAATTACAGTGATTTTTTTATAATCCTAATCATTTTAAGTGGTTTGAGTAATTTTATAATTTTACCCATCCCTTCATCCTGTGGGACTTGTGACAACTGTATTTGAAGTTAACAATACCTAGCAATTCGTGTCTAGCACTGGGTACTCATTTAATCCTAACACAAACTCAATAATTGCTATAATGATTATTCCCTAGTTACAGACAAGGAAATTGAGGCAGTCATGTAGCTGACCAAGTTGTCAGGGCTAAGTGGAGGAGCCAGGAAGTAAATCTTGGAAGTTTGTTTCTAGAGCCTGTGTTCTTAAATGCTGTACTCCTGTTTAGAGGAAGTAGGACACTGTAGGCACGTTTTTTGAAGGGAATGTCTTGCCCCTACCCTTTCTGTCTCTGCTTTCTGCTTGCCATGAGGTGATGCCTACCTGACCAAGTTACTGAAACAACAGAGACAGCAGATGATGGACTGAAACCATAAAGTGAATCTTTGTAACTTATTTCAACTATTTGCACAGCAATGGACAGTCAGTACAATTAGCATTCAAAATGGTTAGCTTCCATTAAAGGTTAAAGAAAGAATGATCAGAAAAGACAGGTGACATAATTTTACACAAAATATACAAGACAGTAGTATCCTTGGGTTTGCAAACACAAGTTACACTATTATATTGCAAAATAGCAAAGTTACATCCAGAAAAAGATTTAGACATTCAGAATGAAATGCAAAATTTCACTGAATCTGATACAAGTTCTACAGCACACAAGCCAAGTTTTCCCATGTATATTTAAGCAATAGTACTCCAATACCAAGCTCAGCAGTTAAGGTGCTTACCTGCAAAGCCTAAGGACCCCAGTTCCCACAGTAAAGCCAGATGCACAAAGTGGCACATGCATCTGGAGGCCCTGGTGTGCCCATTCTGTTTTTCTTCTATCTCACTCTGCTTGAAAATGAATAAAAATACTTAAAAAGAGCTCAGTAGAATTTATTTTGGAATTGGAAAAAAAAATTCTAGTATTAATCTGGGGTGGGGAGGTGAAAAGATAAGTAAAATTTGAAAAGCATGGGAAGGACTTCACAAAGTCACACCAAGAAGCAGGTCCATGGGTTGGAGGAACACCTCACCCAAGCATGAGGACCTGAGTTCAGGAAGAAAAGATAGCAAAAGTTTAGGTAAGAAATGTAAGGGGGGCAGGGACTAGAGAGATGGCTAAGCAGTTAAAGTGTTTGCTTGCAATGCCCTATAGCATGGGTTTGATTCCCCTGTACTCACATAAAGTCAGATGCACAAAGTGGTGCATGCATTTGGAGTTTGTGTGCAGTAGCAGAGGCCCTGGAACATCCAATCTCTCCCCTGCAAATAAATAAAACTTTTTTAAAGGAAGAAATATGGCATTTGTGCCAAGTAGGGGCAGCACCAGGCATATTTGTATGGACAGTTACCTAGAGGTTTTAGGTGGTGGTGCCAGGAACAGTTTTTGAAAAACACTTCAATATATGTTCTGCCCACCCTGGTCTGCCTGTATCAAGCCAGCATCCCTTTTCTTCAATTCCCACTTCAGAACTGAATCACCAGTTCCTCCCTGGGGTTAACTGTTCAGCTGGTAGCCACAGGCTCTTTTGCAGTCACTGGGGAAAAAAATTTTAAAGTGCTTATGTGGAAAAATCAGGTCAGTTTCTTCAAAGCAATATGCTGTTTTCTTGATTTTTATCTATCTTTTGAGATGACATAAGTTGCCAATGCCAGTGAGTCAACTGTGACCCTACAGAGAAGCAGAGTGAATGGGAATCTAAGGATTGGGAGTGCAGTCTCCCTTTATACACGGAATTGCCTCATTAGAGTCAGAAACAAAGTTCTACACACACACAAGCATGTAACTTAGAAGAGATCACAGGAGCAGGAATATATAAAATGAGAAAGAAGTCATCAAGTTGTCCACAAGGAAGGTTGCTTGGTGACCCATCTTATGAAGTCTGGAAACTCTTTGTGAGTAGTAATCCAAAATCATCTAGGCTAAAACAGCTGCATGATACCCACGTCACAGTTTGGACAGCACATATGCATGGTATCTTTGGGTTCCCTTGGACAGAAGCATGTTCAGCCCTACCCCAATGTGACATTGTCGGGATGTTCTGTAGACTTGGCAGGTTGTGTAGAATTTGACTCAGAAGTGGCTGGAGTATGAATGCTGCATGGGAGGTGTGTGATACAGCACAGCCCCACAGACTCAAAATGACTTGCCTGTGTCCTGCCCTAGTCCTCAGAGCATTCATCAAGAGCACCCAATATACTATCAACCAGAAAGTGGGAGATTAAAGGCTTTCCATTCCCACCTGATCCCAAGAGAGTCACTACTAAATTAAAAGGGAGCTGGGTACAAAACAGGAAGTAGAGTCAGATTAGAACTGTGGCAAGACTTCTTTGACCAGGACTGCTTTATTATGGATGTGACTGGAGACAGTCTAAGACACTACTACATTTGGGAGTAAATTATTTCCCAAAGAAACCACAGTCATGGTGCCCTCCTTTAGCAACCCCAGCAGAAACCATGCCAGCAGAACTCCACTGTAGTCATTAGACTTCCCTCAACACATCAAGTCTGTCAATGAACCTCGGCTCGTCAGCTCTAAGCTCACTCTAAGCTGCACTGCAGAAGTGGAGTGTGATGTTCAACTATTTCCCAGTTAGACAACACAGTGTTAAGATTTATCTATAGAAGGTGCTAGAAAGAGATTGCAGAAGGAAGGGGTTGTCTTTCCTGGTTCTACTGTGCTCAACTGGAAGGCTCCAATAAGATGCATGGTTTCTCCATTGACAGATGTTGGGGTGAAGCAGTTAAAAGCACCCAGAGGTGGGAGCTTCCCTCAGGCAGTGTCACAGTTGTGTGCCTGTGACAATACACACCCCATAAACAGCTATCCATAGGACTCTTAGAAGGTAACAATGGTTTCTCTGTCAAACAGCGAGTTTTTACCTTTTCCAGGGAGAGCTAGGTCTCAATCTTTGTCCAGCCTCTTCCCTGGGGACTATCCTAACCCTTGGGAGAGTGCTATCTCTTTGTGTCTGTTATTTCAGGATTCCTTTGAGTTCTCTCTCATTCCTTTCATTTGTTTGCTTGTTTGTTTGTATGTTTGTTTGAGGTAGGTTCTCCCTCTATCCCAGGTTGACCTGGAATTCATGGTGTCTCAGAGTGGCCTTGAACTCACAGTGATCCTCTTACCTTTACCACCTGAGTGCTGGGATTAAAGACATGCACCACCACTCCAAGCTAAAGTTCTCTCTCACTCGTTTCTTTAAAGATTTATTTTATTTATGAAAGAGACAGAGAGAAAGAATGGGTATGTCAGGGCTTCTAGCCACTACCAATGAATTCCATACACATGCACCATCTTGTGCATCTGCCTTACATGGGTACTGGGGAATCAAACCTGAGTCCTTAGGCTTCACAGGCAAATGCCTTAACTGCTCAGCTATCTCTCCAGCCCCTCTCTCATACTTATTACCCAAGTTTTCATCATTACAAATTCCTGTTATAATTAGTAGTTCCTTATATTGAACTATCTTGCTCCAATTATTGTGTGCTTTGTGTTCTGACCAAACCCAAACTGTATAAGATGACAACAAATTTGATAATTGAAGACAATAAATTTCCAACAGTAAGTCCAGTGGTCATGGGGGTGGGGAAAGGTATTCCCTCTGAGATCAGATCCAGGGTCCAATAAAGGAATTAATATAATTTTCTGGGAAGTAAGCCTTTGGAATTTCTACTAACAGAAATCAAGATGATTGCTATGTCCTCCCTTTCTTAATTTCACACTGATAGCTGTCATTGAAGTGCTTTTATTATTATTATTATCATCATTATTATTAACAACATATTTTGTGTTGGTGTCCTCTTTTCCCTCATCCCTGCCTGCCTTCCACTGGAAACCCTCCTCAGTGGGGTTGCAGGTCTTCCCCATGGAATTGTGGTTATGCATTGTGGGAGCAGCAGTCAGTTTGGTTGGGGAGGGGGTAAGGCAATGCCTCTGGGCATAATGTCTCAACTTTGGCTTTTAAAATCTTTCTGCCCCCTCTTCTGCAAAATTCCCTGAGCTGTGATGGGTGTGTTTTACGTTGACTTCAGTGATGAGCTCTTAGGAGCCTCTGGATTTGGTAAGTGTTGAGCATCCTCAGGGTCTGTCTCCTTCACTCTGGCACTGACTATCAGGTTCACCTTGGAATTAGCACTCTTGCTCATCTCTCCAGTTCCTCTGTGGTTTCAGCTATGGCATGGCTGAAGTGTGAGGAATAGTTTATTTCCTTGGGTCTCACTACCTTCTGAAAAAGAAGAACAGATTCTCCAAAGGAGAGTGAAGTCAGCATAGTTTAAATGGGATAAGTATTATTAATTTAGGGAGAAATTGAAGCATGTAGCCCCTCTTTTAGCCAAAGAATAGCTAAAGCCTGACACTGGAGAGCATAATCTTTGTCTCCATATGATTCTGACCTGGTTCCCAATTCCATACATGGGTTCCTTTCCACTGAGCAGATCTCTTAGCCAATCAGAAAGCTACTGGTTCTTCACCAAAGCTGTATGCAGCTTTTGCACTGGCATGCACATCATGCCAGGGTGTTTGCTTCTGAGTAGCTTAGACCTCTGGTTGCTCAGACCATTACTGGCCTGTTTCCTGCAGTAGCTCATATAGTGCTTTTCCTGCACAAGATGGGCTAACTGGGCAGTGGTTCTCTTCTAGATTCTAGCCAGGTCTCTCCATGCTCTGTGTTGGCAGCATATGGTTTCGTCAGCAATAAGAATCTTACCTTTTACCTCAAATGGGTAATCAAGTACTTTAAGAGAAGCCTGCCTTGTTTGGGGGACCTTATAGGTCTCTTCAATTAACAGCTAATTGTGGATAGCAACTGATTTCTGGTACTGGGAGTTACAGGCCAAAGTAAAATAAATAAATAAATAAATAAATAAATAAATTAAATAAAAATTTTAAAATAAAACTTTTCATCCCACCCTCTCCAGGGTAACTTCTTTTCAGGTTCTCTCCCCTTGCTCCTGTTGAGGGCTATATCTTTTAGTCTATCATCAAAGATAGAGGTTTCTATGGTACCAGTTCATTTTGTATTTATTTGTGTGCTTGTTTTTCCCTCCCCGCAAACCCTTCCATCCCTATTGCCTGGGCCTTGAGTTGCCTATAAGGTATGCCAACAACTCAAGCTGGACAGATTAGGAAACCCAGATGAGTGAGGACAAGTGGAATCGGTCATTCTGTGATTGTGTGAGTTCACTCAGTATGATCTGTTCCAAGTCTGTACATATTTCTAAAATTTCATTGTATCTCTTTTCTTACTCCTGAGTGGAATTCCATTGTGTAAGGGCACCACAATTTTGTTATCTATTCATCCAGTCATGGGCACCTGGGTTGATTCCAGTTCTTAGCTACTATGAATTTAGCAGCTATCAACATGGTTGAGCAAATATTTCTGTAGTGAAACATAGAGTACTTAGGATAAATACCCTGTAAGAGAATAAATGGGTCTGTTGGTAGCTCTATATTCATCCTTTTCAGGAACTCCACACTAATTTTCATAGTGGTTGTACCCACAGTGAACGAGGGTTCCTCTTTCCCCACATCATCACCTTTTGTTGTCACTTGATTTTTTTTTTTTTTTATGATTGCCATCCTCACTGGAGTAAGGTGGAATCTCATGGTTGTTTTAATTTGCATTTCCCTAATGGTTAGGGATGTTGATCATTTTCTTAACTGTGTGTTAGCCATTTGTATTTCTTCCTCTGAGAACTCCCTATTCAATTTGTCGGTTGGTTTTTTATTATTTAATATTTTGAGTTCTTTGTAGATTCTAGGTATGAGGCCTCTGCCAGAGGTATAGCTGGTGAAAATTTTCTCCCATTCTCTCTGTAATCTATTGGCTCTGATTATGGTATGTTTGTGTAAAAGCTTTTTAGCTTCATGATATACCATTGGTTGAGTGATTGTTTAAGTTCCTGGGCTACTGGGGTTTTGATAAGGAAGTCTTCCCCACTCCTATATTGTGGAGACTTCCTTCTATTTTTTTATTCCAGTAGGAGAAGAATTTCAGGTCTAATATTGAGGTCTTTAATCCATTTGGACTTGATTTTTGTGTATGGTAAGATGAATAGGTATAGTTTCATTTTCTACATATGGTCCTCCTTTTTGTCCAGCACCATTTGTTGAAGATGCTGTCTTTTCTCCAGTCTACACTATTGGCACCTTTGTCAAAGATCAAGTAGCTGTAGTCACTTGACCTAAGGTACTGCTTTTCAATTCTGTTCCATTGGTCTATAACTCTGTTTTAATGTTAGTACTATTCTGTTTTTGTTACGATGGCATTGTAATATAGGTTTAAATCAGGTATGCTGATATCATCACAGGTATTTCTTTAGCTGAGGAAATGTTTGGATATCCAAGGCCTGGTGCCATTCCATATGAAATTTCAGATCATTTTTTCTATTTCTTTTTAAGAATGACACTGGAATTTTCACTAGGATTACATTAAATGTAATTGGTAGAATTGCCATTTTCACAATATTAATTATACCTATCTAGTAGCATGGGAGGTAGTTCCATCTTCGGAATTTTCACTAGGATTACATTAAATGTGTATATTGCTTTTGGTAGAATTGCCATTTTCACAATATTAATTATACCTATCTAGTAGCATAGGAGGTAGTTCCATCTTCTCAAGTCCTCCTCAGTTTCTTTCTTGAGTTTTTCTTTTTTTCTTTAATGCTTTCATTATATAGGTCTTTAACATCCTTGGTTCGTGTTTTCCAAGGCATTTTTAATTTTTTGCTGATATTGAAAATGGGAAAGTCTCACTGATTTGTTTCTCTGTATATTTCTACTTTGCATATAGAAAGGCTACTGATTTTTGTGTGTTGATTTTATATCCTGCTACTTTGCTGAAGGAATTAATCAGCTTTAGAAGTTTTGAGATGGAGACTTTTGGGTCACTTATGTATAGGATCAGGTCATCTGAGAATAGGACTAACTTGACTTCTTCCTTTTCTATTTGAATCCCTTTTATTATTTTTTTCTCCTGTTTTATTGCTTGGTCTAGGACTACTAGAACCATGTTGAAGAGCAGTGGTGAGAGTGGGCACCCCTGTCTTGTTCTCAATCTCAATAGAAATTCCTTGAGTCTTTCCATATGAATTATTCATTGGGCCTAAGGTGTTTTATATATAGCCTTTATTATGTTGAGATATAGACCCTCCATGCCTAGTCTCTCCAGAATTTTGATCATGAAGTGATGTTGTATTTTGTCAAAGGCCTTCTCTGAATCCATTGAGATGATCATGTGATTCTTGTGATTACGTTTATTTATTTGGTGTATTAGGGTGACCAATTTCTGTTGAACCATCCCTGCATCCCTGGGATGAAGCCTACTAGATCAAGATGGAAAATGCTTTTGATGTGTTGTTGAATTTTGTTTGCAAGGCTTTTGTTCAGGATCTTTGCATCTAAATTCATTAGCTATATAGGCCTATAGTTTTCTTTTCTTCTTGCATGTCTGTCTGATTTTTGAATTAGGGTGATGCTAGTTTCATAAAAGAAATGGGGGAGGATTTCCTGCTCTCCAATTATGTGAAACAGTTTGAGAAAAAATGGTCTCAGTTCTTCAATAAAGGTTTGATAGAATTTGGTAGAGTAGACCTCCAGTGATGGACTTTTCTTTTTGGGGGGATTTTGAATACCTTTTCAATCTCCATGGATGTGATAAGTTTGTTTAGGGGATTAATCTGCTCTGAATTTAGGGTTTTTTTGATTGTATAAGATTAATCTGCTCTGAGTTTAGTTTTAGTTGATTGTATATGGCTAGGAATTCATCCATTTCTTTCAGATTATCCAATTTTGTGGAGTAGAGATTTTGGAAGTATGTCCTAATGATTTTTCCAATTTGTTGATGTCTGTTGTGACCTCTCTTTTTTCATTTCTGATTCTGTTAATTTGATACTTCTCTTTTTTTCACTTTATCAAATTGGTCTGAGGTTTATCAATCATGTTTATTTTTTTCAAAGAACCAGCTCTTTGGTTCATCAATTTATTGTTTTCTTAGTTTCCATTTCATTAATTTCTGCTCTGATCTTGATTATTTCCTTCCATCTGGAGTTCTTATGGTTGGATTGTTCTTGTTTTTCCCGTGCCTTTAGATGGACTGTTAGATTATTAATTTGGGATATCTCTGTCTTTGTTTTGAAGACATTTAGCACTATGAATTTTACCCTTAGGATTGCCTTAATTGTGTCCTATAAGTTTTGGTATGTTGTGCTTTCATTAACATTCAATTCTAGAAATTTTACAATCTCTTTTCTTATTTCTTCCACAACTTATTCCTTGTTTAAAAGTGTATTGTTTATTCTCCAGCAGCTGATGGAGTTCCTGATGTGTCTCTTGTTAATTTCTAGCTTTAAAGCATTGTGACCTGATATGATGCAGGAAGCAACTTCAATTTTTGAGAACTTATGAAGACATGCTTTATGCCCTAATATATAGTCTATTTTGCAGAAGGTTCTGTGGGCTGTTGGGAAGCATGTGTATTCTGTAGAATTGGGGTGTAAAGTTCTGTAGATGTCTATCAGGTCTAGTTGTTCTCGACTGAGCTCTATGGTTTCCCTGTTTATTTTCTGCTTAGATGATCTGTCTACTGATGATAGTGGAGTATTGAAGTCCCCAACTATCATATGTTGGTGTTTATTTCTTTTTTGTTTAATTTCTTTTGTTTTATTTACTTATTTGAGAGCAACAGATGGGCAGAGAGAGAAAGAGGCAAGAGAGAGAGAGAGAGAGAGAGAGAGAGAATAGGGGCACCAGGGCCTCCAGCCACTGCAAACAAACTCCAGATGCATGCGCCACCTTGTGCATCTGGCTTATGTGGGTACTGGGGAATTGGGCCTCGAACTGGGGTCCTTAGGCTTCACAGGCAAGCACTTAACCACTAAGCAATCTCTCCAGCCCCTATTTCTGTTTTGTTGTCAAGTAATTTTTGTTTTATAAACTGTTGTTTACCTGTGTTTGGTTCATATAGATTTATGATTGTGATGTCCTCATGTTGGTTCATTCCCTTGATGAGTAAAAAGTGTCATTCTTTGTTCTTTTTCATTACTTTTGAAGTCTATTTTATCAGGTATTTATATAACAACATTTGATTGTCTCTTATTACCCTTTGCTTAGAATAACATTTTCTATCCTTTAACCCTGAGGAGGTGTCTATCTTTAATGGTGAGGTGGGTTTCTTGAAGACAGCAGATAAAAGGGTCCATTTTTCTGATCCATCCTGTTAACTTGTGTCTTTTGATGGATGAGTTAAGACCATTAACATTTAAGGTTATAATGGTGAGGTTTGATTTAATCCCTGCCATGATGGGGTTCTTTATGGTATTTGGTGCTTTCTTGTGCTTTATACTTTTTTGAGCTTGCTCTAGTTTTGGTTATTGTGATCTTCTTGTAGGCTCTTAAGATTGGTTGTTTGACTCTTCTGTGTGGAGTATTCCCTGAAGTATTTTCTGTAGGTTTGGCTTTGTGTTCATATAATCATAGAGTTGAGTTTTTTCATGGAAAGTTTTCCTTTCACCATCTATTATGAGGGATACTTTCACTTGGTATAGTAGTTTTGATTGGAAGCCACAGATTTTTAGACTTTGAAATGTTCCATTCTAGGCCCTTCTGGCTTTCATTGTTTCCGTTGAGAAATCTGAGGTAATTATGATGCAATTGCCTTTTTATGCAGTGAGTTGATTCTCTCTTGCTGCTTTTAGCATTAGCTCTCTTTGTTTTCATTGTTAAGAGTGTTTTTTCTTTTTAAAAATTTTATTATTGACAACTTCTATAATTATAGACAATAAACCATGATAATTCCCGCCCACCCCACTTTCCCCTTCACAACTCCACTCACCATCATATCCCCTCCCCCTCCGTCTTTTATTTTTAAAATAATTTATTATGTTGTTTAGATTATTCTAATTTTACAATCATATTGGTGACTCCATTATCCTCCTCCCTATAAGAATTTTAACTACCATGTGCCTTTGAGAGTTTATTCTTTGGTCCTGTCTATTTGGTGTTCTGTGAGCTTCTTGTATCTGGATGGGCCCCTCCTTTGAGTGATTGGGAAATTTTTCAATAATTTTGTGAATATATTCTCTATGCCTTGGCTTTGATTTCTTCCCTTGCTGGTATACCCATAAAGTGGATATTTCATTGTTTTAGGGTATCACACAGTTTCCTCATATTCTGTTCACATGATTTACTGAACTTAGCAAAGTTTTTGGCCTCCTGATCAATTTCTTCTATCTTGTCTTCCAAATCAGAGGTTCTGTCTTCCACATGAGTTACTCTGTTAGTGAGGTGTTCTAGAGAGGTTTTTTAAAAGCCTATTTGATTTTTGTTTTCTGTTTGTTATTTTCCATCATGCCCATCTCTTTTTTGAGGTACAATTTCAGTTTGAGGTCTGCTTTACTTGATGCTTCCTGGAATTCATTGTTGCATTTCATCATCATATCTTCATTAAGCTTAATCAGCTGGTTAATTAGATCATCTATTTGTTAACTCACCTTCAATTTATTTATATCTCTTTTGAGTCTTCTCTAGTTTTCTTCAATTAAGTTTAACCTAATGACAAAAGCTGAGTGCTCTGAGAGGTGATTCTGCTCAATTTCATTTATGGGATTGTTGGTTTTGTGATGGCTTGCTTCCAGTTCAGCGGTTCTTTTGATCAGGGTCACATCACTTGTTGTGTTTTCATTTTGGTATTCAATTTATGTTGTTTTATCTATGATTTTATTAGAGGCTTCCATTGTAAGACTTGGCAACCTTGGTGGAGATCTCTCAGTTTTCTGACTTTCATTATTGCTTGTTTGTTTGGGTTTTGATCTACCCATTTACCCATCTTGGGGAACAGTTTTATTTTATTGAGGGAGAAGCAAGTATTTGTCCATGTAGGATCTTCAGTGAGTGTTCTGTTTTAAATTTGAACTGGACTGATGTATGCTGGGGTTATACTCATAAATACACAGATTGTGGAGATTGAAGGTACTTCACAGGTACCTGAGGAACTTGGAGGTGGGGAACTGGGAGCTCTTGCCTACTCACTTCACTTGAGTGTACTCTTCAGCACAAGGGGACCAGGGGGTTTGGAAGGCTGGGAAGCTTGGGAGCCAGGGGCAAGAGTCAAAGTCCCACAGTGGCCCATGCACCCTCTGTCCTGAGCAAAAGGCCTGCTTCCACAGCACACACACAAAGGGACCAGGTTGGCCCAAGCCAACAACAAGGGTAGTGGGACAAGGGAACTGGGAGGTGGGGAAGGAACTGGGAGCCCAGGCCTACTCACTCTGCATGTGCACCCACCAGAGCAGGGGATCTGGGAGTTGGGTACCCAGGACCATTCAATTAGGAAGGCAGAGCAAGGGACCTGCTTGTAGGGTCTAGGCAGCCCCAAGCCAGTAGAAGTGGTACCTGTACCAGGGAACTGGGAGAGCTCTGGCTTACACTTACTTTATGCACACACCATGTGGAGCAGGGGATCAGGGAATTGGGGACCTAGGGGTCATCCAGTTAGGAAGGCAGAGGAAGTGGCCTGCTTCCACACTGAAGTTCTTAATCTTACTTTACCAGTTTGCATGGAGACTTACTGGATTACAAGCATCCAATCACATGATGCATTGCTGTCCTTCCAGGCTGCCTTTAGGTCAAATGTAGAAAAATCAGCACTCAGACAGCTCAGATTTTGAACAAGAAATAATAATGGATAAACTAGTTGTGTTTTTCAGGGAAGTCTGCATACTTGGTTTGGGAAGATGATTGCATTGTCAGACACAGGCAGGGCCCAAAACAGGCCTAAGTTATTAGACACAGGGCCCAGGCTACGTAGAGGTTGCAGCAGCCTAGAACCCGGGCAAATCTTGGGTCCTGGAACTGGCAGGAGTAAGGCCCCTTCCCACTCCCCGGGGTCACAGTGAGCCCCCAGGACAAATCCCAGGCCCCAAGACCAGCAGGAGGAGGGCTGCTCCCTCTCCCCAGCCCAGGGTGCCTGGATGTCCTCATAAGACTTAGGCTTCACTCATATCCTTGTGATCTTTGGCCAGTTACCTAGGAAACTCCTTATATGGTATCAGCCAACAGTCTTTACAGAGCCTCATCCCCTATGACTCATACCCTATACCTCTTCCCACCACTATGTAGCTCACCTGACCCTCTCCCTACATGCTGGAATGAACATCCTTATATGCCAACTAGGCATTGGCAAACAACCTTTGAACCCACCAATCCCCTTGGGACTCTCTTCCCACTCTCTCTCAACTGCTTATAAAAACCCAGTTCCTTGTTGAATAAATGAGAGCTGTTCTCTGAAGCTGTCTCTTGGGTGTTTCTTCCCATCACACTCATGGCTGCTCATGACCCTGCTCCACAGTTGCCTAAATGCCTCCAGGAAGCCAGTGTGCTACAGACCCTTGAGGAACCAGGGACCCACAGCTGGTGCCTGAACAGGGACACTTGAGATCTGCTGGGGTGAGTGCTCCCCCAGAGGGATAGTTGTTGTCTAGGGAGACATTGGCCCCTGTGGCCCATGCCCTCATGTTGTGAGAGCTAGCAGGGTATTTCCTTTTACCCCTTTACTTTCGGTTTGCACCACTGTGAGGGACTGAATAAGGTGAATGGGCAACTGATATCTTTTGGCTGAGGCTACTCTTCAGCATTGACTGAAGGCCCCTAGCCCACTGCTCAGACCCTGATAACTTGCCTGGGCATTGACAACAACCCCCTATCTATTTATCTTAAAAACAAAAACTGGTAATGCATCAACCATTTAAAAATCCTTAGGGCAGTCACCGGAATATAAAACTTGTGGACAGGCTTGCATCTGGACCTTTGGGGAATCCTCCCTGGTGCTATCCAGCCCTTGGGAGCATTACTTTCTGGTGCTGGTGTTTCCACTCTTGTTCTATCATGGGCAATATTGCCTCCCACCAAAAGGAATCACAGATTCTTGGATTAAGGGCTCTCCTGAAAGTTAGGGGAACTAAGCTCTCTCAGAGAGAGGCTGTCTCCTTCTGGGTAGAAGTCCTCCAGATCGCCCCCTGGATGATTTCTGGGGATCCATATGACTCAGTCATGTGGACCCACATGGCTTATTTAGCCAGGAGATGGGAGGTTCAGGAAGGAAACCTCCCCTCCCTCTCTTTTCTCCCAATCATAGCAGGACCCTGCTCCACAGTTGCCTGGACCCCTCGAGGGAGCCAGTGTGCAATGGACCCTTGAGGAACCAGGGACCCACATTGCATGTGTATACTTGGGATGGGGTGCTATATGAATTGCTTCTAACTGTTCCCCTATATTCTTTTTAATAATAAAGCTGCTGAGATTTTGCTGAGTGCTTGCCAGAATGTGGACTATATTCTTCCACTTTCCTTTGCAGGTACAATGAAATTTGAGGGGAGGTGATACAGTAAAGCTTATGGGCCTTTCTCCACTTTTCCTGATTTTCAATAAAAACAGACTTGTGAACCATCTTTGAACTTATATTCAAGTGGTAGCTCTTGAGGGTCACAGAGCCTCACAGAAATAAACCAAATGTGTCCTGCAATGCTCATCCTACCACTTGTCCTGCTAACTTCCTCTGGACTTATATTTGAGAGAATAATATAATTATTATTTTTTAAAGCAAAGGTATTCTTGGTCTTTTTGTTATATCAGCCTATCTATTCCCCAACTAACAGCATCTTTTAAACATGTCCCTTTCAAATTAAATGCATTATTTTTTAAGCATGTTATTTTCTATCTGACACACAACTTCTACAGTATTTCTTTCCCTTGATTCTACCTCTCCTATATATTTTTTTTTTTCCTGGAAGAAGTGTTTGCAGAAATCTTGGAACTTGGTCTCATTACTTCACCTTCCCTGCCTGAGGCAGAGCTGGAATGTAAATGTAAAGTTGTGTGCAGCCTAAGTTCCCTTGAGTGTGTAATTATAATGCATTCCAGTTCTGGGAGCACCTCAATAGGAAGACCCTGCTTCTCCAACCTGAGACTGCATTTGGTGCCATTCACCCAGGGAGGTGCAGAAAGAGGAAATGCCTGTAGTAACAAACACTAAGCAAGGCAAGGTATAATATCAAACATCAGCCATTTTCCTTGCTGATATTCTGGGAGAATTCAGATAATATAGGGGCCCTAAGGGTAGAATGGGAGAATTCTAATATAATTTGTAGGTGGGAAAAATATTGCATAACAAAATGGTATCTTGTTTATTTTTTAAAGCTTCAAGTAATTTAATTACATGTTATGCTAAATATAGTGGATGATATACCCCTTATTTCTGATCATCAAATCATTACTACTGAGATATATCAGACACTGGTTTCAGGTATGAAATCGATCATCACTAAACATGTATACAAATGTATACAAATGTGAAAATATTTTTCAGTGTAAATACACTAAGACATACACTGAAAATCAATTGCTATAAAAGTGATTAATTGTGGATAGACTATTTTATTTGCCAAATTAAAATATACTTATTTTTAAATCTGTGAATCAAACGTTAGAAATACATTATTCTGATTGAATCTTTAAATTTAGAACATATGACTTAGAGAGGCATTGATCTAGACTGTGCTACAAAGGAGTTTGTAAATAATTTACTAAAAATGTTCAAATATTTTTCAAGTAATATATTGTATAAAATATTATTCAAATAAATATTATAATTGCAATTACAATAATGGAAATACCTTCAAATTCCAAGCTAAATAAATTTAATTGCTGACAATAATTTAATTCCTCTTAAAATATGTTTTGGAAGGTCCTGGAGAGATGGCTTAGCAGTTAAGTGCTTGCCTGTGAAGCCTAAGGATCCCAGTTTGTACAAAGTGGTACATGCATCTGGAATTGGTTTGCAGTGGCTGGAGGCCCTGGCATGCCCATTCTCTATCTATCTATCTGCCCTTTTCTCTCTCTGTCTGTCACTCTTAAATAAATAAATAAATAAATAAACTCATAAAATTGGGTGGTGAATCCATCTGGTCCTGAACTTAAAAAAAATATATATGCTTTGGAAAATTATAAAAGTAAAATTAGTGTATTTGGAATAAAATAGAAACTAACTACAGTTTCCCAAATTAACACACACACACACACACACACACATATATATACATACTATAATAGGTATATACTATTATCCCCTTGCCCCAAGTCTCATTACCCTGAAGGCCCTCCTCCCTGGGGTTATGATCATTACTGTAGGGTTGGGAAGGCCCCAATCAGTCCCTATGTGCTCTGTGGCGCTTACAATCTTTCCGTCTACAATGTTCTCTGAGCCATTTCAGGCCTGTTGGCAGCCTGACTAGTGTTGAGTTCTTTGTAGCCTCTGGATTTCTGTTTTCATAGGTTTGGATTACTCTAAATGACTGTCATCATCAACCTGGGGCTGGTTGTCGGGCTAGCAGTATTCATGAGGATGCTTCCTCTGCCATTTCTCCTGAGCACTGCCTGGCAGGTGTGGTAGAGGTGGAAAGTCTCATGGTGGGCAGTTGGCTATCTTCTTATCTTATCGATGGATCTAGGTTCTCCATTTTCTTTGCCATCTGTAAAATAAAACAGATTCTCCAACTGAGCATGAGAACAATTTGGGTTAAAGGGGGTATGCAAAGCTGTTTAGGAGATTTTTGGTGTGGCATCCCACTCTTTCCTGACCATGGGATTCTGACTTGGTTTCTAGTATCAGACAGGAGTTCCTTCCCACTGAGAGGGCCTCATACTCAATCAGAAGGTTACCTGTAGATGCTACATCCCACTATTACACAAATGTGCACTTCTTGCACATGTGGTTGATTTTGTTGTCTGTAGGGTCTCCTGCTTACCCAAGCAATTGGTGACCATTGTCCTCCTGCAGCTCCAACAGGACTTTCCAGCACTATGAGGACTATCAGGGAGAGAGCTGGTTTCCCTTTCAGTTCCAGCATGATGTTCCAATGTCCTGTAACCCAGTTTCCCAAATTTTAATCATTTTAAAATCACTTTATAGTGTCTTTTCCTATACACTCAATACCTAAATTAATATTTTCCTAATAATTGCATTATATTTCACTTTAATTTTACTTAAATATGTTTGATCTCTTAAAAATTAATGTCATTTTACACCCCCACTAGTAATATTCCTCTTTTCATATACTCTTGCCAGAATTTATTGTCATTCAAGTTTTTGGTTTTAGCAATTCAGACCACAGTATAGTAGAATCTCAGAGTAGTTTTAGTTTGCATTTCCCTGATGTCTCATAATCTTGAACATTCTTAAGATATATATTGTCTTTTTGTGTTTCTTATTTTTTAACTGTCTAGCTTGTTTGATTTTTATTAATTAGTTTTTGAGTTCTTTATGTATTGTAGATATTAATCCTATGTCTGATATATATATATATTGGCTAAGATTTCAACACCAATAATTTTTTTTCAAGATAGGGTCTTGCTTTAGCCCAGGCTAACCTGGAATTCACTATGTACTCTCAGTCTGGCCTTGAACTCACATCGATCTTCTTATCTCAGCTTCTTGAGTCCTTGGATCAAAGGTGTGTGTCACCACACCCACTTGCTAAGATTTCTGTCATTGTGTATGTTGCGCCTTGACATGGTTGATGGTTTATTTAGCTGTACAAAATCTTTTTAGTTTCATGACATCCTGTTTGTTGATTGTTTGCTTTATTTTCTGGGCAAAAAAAAAGTCCTTCCCCACATCAATATCATGCAGTCTTCTCTCATGTAGTTGTTTCACAGTTTCAGGTCTTACATTGAGGTCCTTGATCCATTTGGAGTTGATTTTTGTACAGTGTAAAAGATCATGATCTAATTTTATGCTACATGTAGATATCTAGTTTTCTCAGCCCCTCTTGATGAAAACCCTGTCTTTTATTGAACCTGTCATTTTGACATCTTGGTCAAAAATCAGGTGGCTATAGTTACATGGACTTAAACTTGAATCCTCTATTCTGTTCCTTTGATATATATGTCTGTTCTTGTGCAGGACCATGCTGATATTATTACTATGGCTCTGTAGTATAACTTAAAATCAAGTATGGTGATACCTCCAACAGTATTTCTGCTGAGCTTAGTTTTAGCTATCCAGAATCTTTTGTGCTTATTTTTAATATTTCTGTGAACAATGGTACTGGAAATTTTACTGGGGTTGCACTAAATCTTTATATGGCTTTTGGTAAGATGGCCGTTTTCCTGACAATTCTTCCAATGCATGAACATTGAAGATCATTTCTTTTTTATGTCTTCCTTCTGTTCTTTTTTCAATATTTTAAAATGTTCATCGCAGAAGTCTTTCACTTCCTTGTTTGGGATGTTCTGAGATATTTAAATTTTTGTGGCTGTTGTGAACAGGATTATGTTGAAGTTCGAATAGATGGCTCCCAATATATTCAGTGTTTTATTAGTTTGTAGTTTGGTGCTGTAGCCACCTGGCTGGAGGAGGCACCACTGGGCGGATTTTAGGGTCCAGCTCTAAGGTGTGGTAGTGGATTTACAATTCCAGTCTAAAGACATACAAAGTGCCTGGACTTCCTGAAGTGTGTTTGTTGGTGGTGTGGCTTTTGTGTTTTTGGCTTGTGGGCTTTTCTCTCTTTTTCTCTCTGCTTAGACCTGTGATAGCAGGTCAGCTTCTGCCATTATGGAACATTCCCTGAATCTGTAAGCTTCAATAAATCCTTTCCTCCATAACTATATATGATTTGAAAGTTTATCTCAACAAACTGAAGCTGTATATTATAGAAATTGTTACCAGGAGAGGGGTAGAGTGCTGAGATGAATCTGGCCATATGGATTTTCGGGTTTTGTTTTTTTTCTGGAATTTATATGCTGGAGGAATGGGAAACATGATACTTACAACTAAAGATGCCTTCTGGAGTGATAAGCCAAATATTATGGACTATTATGATGACAGTTTGAGAATGCTAAGTACAGAAAAAAATTAAACTTGGAGGCTTAGCTTATAAACCGTCTAAGAAAAAAGAAAGACTACAAAAAGCTTTGTTGGAACTGGGCTACTGGCATAAAGGCTGCCTGCCTTCTGCTGCCCAGGCCCACAGAGTTTGATCAAGGGTAATTTGTAATAGACTGATGTGCATAATTAAAGATATTAGACTGAAAGATTTAAGCATTTAAGTTAAAAAACCTCAAACAAGTTAAAATTATGGACACTGAAGCTGATTTAGGTTACTAAAACTGCTATTGTCAAACATTAACAGTCTTAAAGAAGATGGTCCCACTGCTTTACATTAAAACAGTACAGAAGATGCCTAAAAAAGACTATGATAAAAACACAAACTCTTTTGCAAAAAGTTGACTAAAAGTAACCTGCTTTTCAAGGTCATGATTTATTTTGTCCTTGAAGTAAAAATATGGCTGTGTCCTACACACTTGGTACTGATTTCAAACACATAAAATATATGTAAAGTGGTCATAAAATTCAGACGGTTCCAGAAGCCACTGCTGAGATGTGACATATAGACTGGACATGATGACTCTGATAGGCTAAAAGAATCATTAAAAGATTGACCATACTTTACATAGAGACCCAAAGATGTTTTGGATATACCAAGACTGTACAAGGGCTACCATAAAGGCTATTGGCTAGTGATAAAAGTTTTCTCTGGCTGCTCAGCCCAGCTGGAGGGGTAAAATTAAAAAGTCCCAAAACTGTCAGTCACTGGTTATACTGGACTTAAACTACACAAATTTGATGTTTGCTTGATGGTTGTTAAGTTTCCATTGTCCCTGTCTCACCTTGCTATGCCTTATAACAGTTAAATATATAAATTGTTTAATTTTACAGGATTCACAGCTAAAAAACAATCTTAAAAATGAAAAAAAGACTTGGGACTTTAAAACTATCTCAAGTTGGCGAAGACTATAAAAACCTTTAATATTAGACTAAATACAATTTACAATGTAAAATGATTATAAATCTATTGGGGGCCAGAAACTAAATGTGATATTTTAAATAGATGGCCCCAATATATTCAGTGTTTTATTAGTTTGTAGTTTGGCTCTACAGCCACCTGACTGGAAGAGGGGTATTGGGCAGATCCTAGGGTCCAGCCCTAAAGTGTGGTGTTGGATTTACAGTTCCAGTTTGAAGATATACAAAGTGCCTGGAGTTCCTGAAGTGTGTTTGTTTGTAGTATGGCTTTTGTGTTTTTGGCTTATGGCTTTTCTCTCTGTGTGCTCAACCCTGTGAAGGTAGGCCAGCTTCTTCTGCCACTATGGACCTTCCCTTGGATCTGTAAGCTTCAATGAATCCCTTCCTCCATAACTGTGCCTAGTCTAGAAGTTCATCTCAATAACCTAAAGCAGTCTACTAAAGACTGTGATTTCCTTCTCAGTATATTTGTCATTGGCATACAAGAAGGCTACTGATATAATAGCTTTCTACCCTGCCAGTTTACAAAGTGTTTATCAGGAATTTTCTGGTGGAGTATTTAGGTATCTGCAAGTAAAGGTAGTCTAACTTCTTCCTTTTTGATTTGTACCCCTTTATTTTTTTCTGTTGTTTTATTGTTTTAGCTAAAACTTCAAGCACTATATTAAATAGCAGCAGAGACCATAATCACCCTTGTCTTCTTTCAGATCTTAGTGGGAATGCTATGAGTATCTCTTCATGTAGCATGATGCTGGCTATAGATTTGTCATATATAACTTTTATTATAGAGGTTACATTGTGTAAGCAGGTTCCTTCCATTTCAAGTATCTCCAGTGTTTTATCATAAACATCTATTGGATTTTGCCAAAGGCATTTTCTGCATCTATTGAGATGATCATGTGATTTCTATCCTTGAATCTACTTATGTGATATGTTACATATATTTATTTACATATGTTGAACCATCCTTGCATATCAGGAATAGAGCTGACTTAATCAAGGTAAATTATTTTTGATATATTATTAAATTCAGCTTGTAAGAATAAACATGCAGCTGTTATGGAAATCACTGTGAAGAGATCTATCATATGACCCAGCTTATGCCACTCGTGGGCATAAACTGTAAAGACTCTACACTTTTCAATATATAGATACATGCTCTTTCATGTGTATTGATGCTCTATTTTCAATAGTCAGGAAATGAATCAGTATAGATGCACATGAAGTGGTGAATGGATAATGAAGATGTGCTATATGTACACAATGGAATTTTATTCAGCTTTAAATAAAAATGAGATAATTAAATTTGCAAAAAGTTGATGAATCTATAAAATTTTACACTGCAACTCAGAAAGAAACACACCACATGCTCTCTCATATGTGGATCCTGACATTGAATTTCAATATTTGTCTTTAAGCTGAAGTAAGAGTCAGTGGAGGCTACAAAGTGAGAAAGGGGAGGGCTTAAGTGAAGGAGGTAGTAGATATATAAGTAGATGGGTGGAAGTGGTCAGGGGGTGGGAAAGAGGAGAGGAAATATAAGGAGGCTTAAAAAAAAAAAAAAAAAAAAACCAAAAAGTATGTAAGAAAAGATGCCACAGAGAAACCTACTTCTATGTTAGCTAACCAAAAATAAATAATTTAAGGGCTGGTTGAGATGGCTTAGTGATTAAAGCACCTAAAGACCAAGGTTCAATTCCCCAGTACCCACATAAAGTGAGATGCACAAAGTGGCATCTAGAGTTCATTTGCACTTGCAAGAGTCCCTGGTGTGCCCCCTCACACCCCCCTCAAATAAATAAAAATATTGAAAATAAATAAATAAATAATTTACAAGAGAGTCTACCATAAAGAAATAATATACAAGAGAGTCTAGGCAGAAGTACCCTGTACAATTAGATATGCTACTCTCAGAAACCATAGGTTATTGCAAGAAAACCCCTAGAAAGCCATCCATCAGAGGTAGGAAAGCTCACAATGAGTTGCTGCTAGACAGACTCCTGAGGTCCTGTAGCAGACAGCTTCAGGTTCGCTGAGATGAACTTCCAGACCAGGCACAGTTATGGAGGATGGGATATTATTTATTGAAGCTTACAGATCCAGGGGAAGTTCCATAAAGGCAGGAAAAGCAGCCTGCTTTCACAGGGCCAAGCAGAGAGAGAGAAACCAACCAGCCACCACAGCACACAGAGCAAAACTACAGCCAAAAGGTCACAGAGCACACTTCAGGAACTCCTGCTAGACACATTTGCATATCTTTACAATGGACTCTCAAACCATCACCACACCTTAAGACCGGGCCCCCAGTGACCTTGCCTCTAGCAAGGTGATTGCAGATGCAAACTATAAACTAATAAAATACTGAATATATTGGGGGACAATATATTCAAACTACCACATTCCGCCCTTGGCCCCCAATATATTTAGCTCCTGGTCCCCAATAGATTTATAACTATCACACATTGTAAATTGTACTCAGTCCAATTTCAAAGGTTCTCACAGTCTTGATCAACTTAAGATAGTGAGTCCTGTACAATCAAACAAGTTAAATACTTTCAACATGTAAAGGCACGGAGTAAACATTTTAACTGTATAAGGAATAGCAAGGAGAGACTAAAACAATGCAAACTCAATCACCATCAGCCATCATCAAACTTCTGCAGTTCAAGTTCAATATAACCAGAGACTAACAGTCTCTATGTTTACCAATTCCGCCCCTCCAGCTGGGCAGAGTCGCCAGGGAAAACTTTCATCCCATGCCAACACTGCACTCCATGGTAGCCCTTTTGCACAGTCCTGGTATATCCAAAACATCTTCAGGTCTCCATGCAAACCACAGTCCATCTTCCAAAAGGCTCTTGCTGCCTATTCCTGAGGGTCTTCATGCCCTGCCTCATGCCGCATCTCAGCAGCGGCTCCTGGAACCGTGTGCAACTCATGACCACTCCATGCATTTTTCATGCTTCCAAAACTAATACCAGGTGTGCAGGACACAGCCATATTCTTAATCCAGGGATGAAATAAACCACAGCCTTGAACAGCAGGTTCCTTCTCCAGTCAGCTCTTTCCAAGAATTTGCATTTTTAACAGTCTTTCCTCAGGCATCCTCTCCATTGTTTTAATGTAAATGCAGTCGGACCACCTTCCTTCCACCTTCCTTAAGATTGCTAATGTGTTGACAATAGCAGCTAAACCAGCCTCAATGCCTCTACTTTTAACTTGCTTCAGGTTTTCCAACTTAAAATCTTAAAATCTCAGTCCGATATCTTCAGCCAAGTATATC
Source organism: Orientallactaga sibirica (assembly GCA_036365145.1). Taxonomy (NCBI): domain Eukaryota; kingdom Metazoa; phylum Chordata; class Mammalia; order Rodentia; family Dipodidae; genus Orientallactaga; species Orientallactaga sibirica. The sequence goes on from JAEOAD010000024.1 coordinate 30,228,126, forward strand.
AGTCCATTACAAATTTAACCTTGATCAAACTTTCTGGGCCTGGATAGCAGAATGTAGCCATCCCTTATGCCAGTAGCCCAGTTCCAACAAAGTCCTCTGTAGTCTTTCTTTCCCCTTAGAAACCTCATAAGCCAAGCCTCGAAGTTCAATACAGTCTGCACTTAGCATTCTCAAACTCTCATCAGAATAGTCCATAAAACTTGGCTTACCACTCCAGAAGGCACCTTCAGTTGCAAGCACCAAGTCCATGCCCATTCCTCCAAAACAAAGGTTCCAAAAGACGAATATCCACACGGTCAGGTTCATCTCACCCCACACTCCTCGGTACCACTTTACTGTAGCAGACAGCTTCAGGTTCGCTGAGATGAACTTCCAGACCAGGCACAGTTATGGAGGATGGGATATTATTTATTGAAGCTTACAGATCCAGGGGAAGTTCCATAAAGGCAGGAAAAGCAGCCTGCTTTCACAGGGCCAAGCAGAGAGAGAGAAACCAACCAGCCACCACAGCACACAGAGCAAAACTACAGCCAAAAGGTCACAGAGCACACTTCAGGAACTCCTGCTAGACACATTTGCATATCTTTACAATGGACTCTCAAACCATCACCACACCTTAAGACCGGGCCCCCAGTGACCTTGCCTCTAGCAAGGTGATTGCAGATGCAAACTATAAACTAATAAAATACTGAATATATTGGGGGACAATATATTCAAACTACCACAGGTCCCCAAACCTGTACAGGTCATTTTCAATGCATTGGGTTGGCCACCCGAATATTGCTGAAGACACCACAAGCTTTGGTTGCAGAACATTGAAGAAATAAGCTGGAACTGAGCTAGAAATTTCCTCTGCTAACTAGCTGACATAGTGCTGAAAAGTGCTATACAGGGGACTGGGGGAGAAAAGTCATCAGTATTACCCTCCTATGGATCCGCCGTGAGTTCTGCACAACTGACCAGGAAGGCAAGATGTGCCCACTGACGTATTAGTGACACAACTGTTAAGGGAGTAACCAACTGCTCTCCCGTCAGATTCAAAGTCTACTCTATTCAAGACATGAAGTGTCTACTGCATTTATGATCCCCTCAACAACTGTTGCTCGTTGCCCCAGACCTATCCAAGATTGGATCCATCAACATTTAGATACGAATGATGGAACAGGAGCTAAAATTTAAAAAGACATCAAAATAAAAGAGGGACCAATCAGAAAGAAGTTTCAGTGGAGAAAGTACCAGTGTGAGTAGACAACAAAAGGTAATGAGAGGAATTATGATCATAATACATTATGTATGTTTGAAAATTGTCAATTAAAAATACCATCATGGTATTACTTAGAAAATATATTGCATTCAGTGATACATTAGATCACTTTTCTTGACTAGAAAGAATAGACACATTAATGCACATTCAAATTGATAACCACCTAGTCACAAATATTTTAGGTGTGCTATGTACAAAATCAGCTTTTATCACCTCATACCCCACTTTGTTTAACCACTGAAATAGCACTTTAGTATATATATATAAAAAAATATTTTAGGGGGATGGAGGTATGGCTTAGCGGTTAAGGTATATTGCCTGCAAAGCCAAAGAACCCAGGTTCAATTCCCCAGGACCCACGTTAGCCAGATGCACAAGGGGGCGCATGCATCTGGAGTTTGTTTGCAGTGGCTGGAGGCCTTGGTGTGCCTATTCTTCCTCTCCCTCTTTCTTTGTCAAATAAATAAAATATTTAAAAAATCTTCTAGGGATAGACAGATAGCTTAGTGGTTAAGGCGCTTGCCTGCAAAGCCCAAGAACTCTTGTTCAAATCTCCAGGTACCATGTAATCCAGACAAAGTGATGCAAGCGCACAATGTTGCACATGTGCACAAGGGGCACATGGGTCTGGAGTTTTCTTGCGGTGTCTGCAGGCCCTGGCATGCTCATTCTCTCTCTCTCCATAAAATTTTTTTAAAAATTTTTTTGGAGAGAGACACAGAGAGAGAGAGAGAGAGAGAGAGAGAGAGAGAGAGGGAGAGGGAGGAAGACAGAGATGGGCGCTCTTGCCAGCAGTGTCTCAGCTGCTGCAAACGAAATCCAGATGTGTGCGCCCCCTTGTGGTCAAGTGCGGCATTGAGCCCTTGAGTCACTTTGCATCTGGCTAAACGTGGGACCTGGAGATTGGAACGGCTGGAGATTGGAACCAGTGTTCTTAGTCTTAGGAGACAGGCGCCTTAACCCCTAAGCCATCTCTCCAGCCCCATAAAACTTTTTTTAAAAGTCTTCTAGCTGGGCGTGGTGGCACACGCCTTTAATCTCAGCACTTGGGAGGAAGAGGTAGGAGGATCGTCATGAGTTCGAGGCCACCCTAAGACTACATAGTTAATTCCAGGTCAGCCTGGACCAGAATGAAGCCCTACCTCAAAAAAAAAAAAAAAAAAAAAAAAAAAGTCTTCTAGCATTCAGGGCGCACATAATTTAAAAAATGTACTAGTCTTAAGAATCTTATTACAGCAAAATTTTGTTTATTTCCTAACTAGTTAACCAGTTACAAGTGGTGATTATAGGTGTGTCTGCTTCCCATATCTTCTGGATACAACAAAACTCAGAACAAACTACATGCAGAAGCATGACAAAACAGTATGCTGCTGTTCAGTTCCTTAACAAAGTGCTCAGACTTCGCATTTACCATAGTTAAAAAGCAAATGGCAAGACCTGTCAGTTAACTGCATCTCTAAAACTTTAATGCTAATCAGTCATTATTTTTATGCCCAACTTTTCAAGAGTATTTCATTTGCCCAAAACAGCTTAATAATATACTTTACAATTATCTTTGATGTAAGAAAGTAATTGTCAGAATTACATGTAACAACTTTTGAGATTTTTATAATCATGATGTTTTAGACATATTTAAAATTGACATGTGAGAAAATACTTTCAAAAATTCAAATTTACAGGACTGGGGAAATTCTTCAGTATGTAAAGTGCTTGTCTTCCAAGCATGTGGATCTAAGTTCCATTTTCAGTACCCACTTAAATGTCACAAGTGGCTTAAGGTGCCTGTAATTGCAATACTATGGAGGTAGAGACTGGAAGATTTCTGGGGCTTGCTGGCCAGCTAGTTTAGCCTATTTAGAGGAGTTTCAGGCCAATGAGAGACTATGTCATTGAGGTGGTTTTAATGTAAATGGCCTATAGCCTCAAGTATTTTGGATTAAGCTTCCTAATCTTCAGCAGGTGGAGTGTGCTGGAGGAGGTCTGTCACTGAGGACAGATCTCAAGTCCAGCCCTGGGTGTGTAGAAAGACAGGTGAGCTCTGGCTGTTTGTTCTGCCTCTCGGCTGTGGAGGATTGATGAAGTGACCAGCTTCTTCCACCATGATAAAGCTTCTCCTGGAGTCTAAACCTGAAATTAACCCTATCCTCCAATGAGCTGTTTCTGGTCAGGCGTTTCTCCCACCAACGAGAAGGTAACTGCAACAGTTTTAAAATGTGGTCTATGTTGTCCCCAGGATAACACCTGGGCATGTCGTTTGGTCTCCACGTGTACTCACGAATGCCTGCACACATTCATACATACTCATGCAGAAAACTCAAATTACAGTTCCATAAAATATAAAATATACTACAGTTTTTTTTTTTTTTTTTTTTTTTTTCGAGGTAGAGTCTCACTCTGGTCCAGGAGCTGACAAAAATGGCATTTGTTGCACCCTGTTGTAGATGAAACAGAAGAGTGAGCTTTGCTTTTAGAATGTTCAAATGGTATTATTAGAATTTGTCTTGTGCATGCGTATATGCACAAAATATGAAAAAATTCAACTTATTTTAATACTATTTAGCTGAAACAATGGCTTTAAATAAGGTACTTTACCAGTCAGAATATTCTTCTATTTGTATAAATATAAGGATATTGGATTTTCTTGAGCTATGAAGCAAGTCTTTCTGGGATACTGGAATGGTAAACATGTGCTCTATCATTTTGGAATGTTTACCAGTGTTACCTACCTAAATATTAAATTGTCAATCTCCCAAAACAAATATTGTTCTTGAATGATTCATGTTTCTGGTTTGTGAATATTAGTGTTCAATAACTGGTTATACTTCTGATAGTATCTTTATCATGACTCTAGAATATTGCCTTAGAAAAGTAAATACCTCAAACTCATCCCTAGTTATTGAATCAGTGTTATTCATGCTACCTCAGCAAATTGTACAAAATAAGGACTCGTTTAACATCAGTTTTCTTTGTATGAAGTAGTTTGGTGATAAGTGAATAGTAACAAATGGCAAGCTTCCAAAGGCCTCTTTTCTTCTTCTAATATCCAATAGCACCTCTTCTGCATTACCTGTACAATTTTGACATGGATAATATGTTCTCAAACTTACATAAGACCATTGCAAGGAAAAGGCACAGATCTGATTTGGAATTTGAATTTTGTTTTAACAAATATATTGACCTTCCTGCAACTTAATGTCAACTACAGACAAATATAAGGAAAAGGACTGCAGTGTGGGAGGACACAGGACAAGATGGAAGGAAAGTGAGGCTGGATCTGTATCTTAGGGAGATAGACACTTTCCACTTGCCTGCTTGCTTGTCTGTCTTTCTGACAGTTGGTGACTTCCCTAAAGACAAGAAGTGTGTCTCTTCCACTTGCATTTTTCTTTTCTTTTTTTAAAAAAAATATTTAATTAATTAATTTATTTGAGAGAGAAAGAGGGAGAGAGAGAGAGAGAGAGAGAAGAGAATAGCGCGCCAGGGCTTCCAGCCACTGCAAACAAATTCCAGATGCATGTGCCCCCTTGTGCATCTGGCTTACATGGGTCCTAGAGAATCGAACCGGATCCTTTGGCTTTGCAGGCAAATGCCTTAACCAATAAGCTATCTCTGCAGCACCCCTCCCTTGCATTTTTCTCATGATGAATACAGACTTCTTATGTGGAACTCTTCCTCCTTTCCTCTCCCCTCTGTCTTGCAAAAAGCTTAGCACTTTTTCTTTGAGACACCATTTTTGTATTTTGATGATTTAGTGTTTCAGCCCCCTTTTAATCTTTAGTGCAGCAGAAATTACACAAGACTCTGAAACCTGATCACTCATGTTGAGACTTTGAATCTAGGTAAGACTGGTCATTCAGTATTACTGTTATTACTTTATTATTTCTCAACCTCCCATTCCAGTCTATCCAAACTCATTTCCTCATCATGCCACAGGCAAAGCAAGCAAGTTTCTGTTTTCTCGTCTCTCATTTGGTTTGCATCTCTTAGAATGTCTTTCTATTCTTTCAGTGTGTCTGAGTTATATTATTCTTTGAAGCCTTCATAGGTCCTTGTTTTATAGTGCTCTTCCCTGCTCTGTCCAGGTCCTTTGATTACAAGGTTTAACACTATGCTTATCTATGGTATTTATGCCTGTGCTGTCTGTATCACTCTTATCTTCACAAACAGCCTATCATTTCCATCAGCATAGAAACCATGTTTCTACCTCCTCTCTACAACACAGGATTGCTGGGGCTTCTCTTCTCTCTGCATGATCAACTTTAACACTTCAAGGCTTTTCCATTTCAAATTGTATTAATGGTATGCTGTTGTATGTAGTAAAACATTTATATGTATTAGTTATATATAATCTAATGTTATTGTCATAAGAACAATTCTTATTGTAAAATCGTGTCACAAACAAATTGTATCATACAACCATGTTTTAAGTAGACACATTTAAAAGTTTTAAATATCTTAGGCTAGAATATATATAGCTCAGTGGTAAGATCTGAATGTAGATGTCTGTCAACTAATAGTCCTAAGACATTTATGAGGGAACAGTTATTTTTATATAACTCAGGATAGAACAAGAAGAGTGAAACGTTAAATTTCTTATAAGTTTGACCTGAGTTTACCAAGGAAAAGAGAGGCTTGTACATCATTCTTTAAAGCTGGATGTATATCTTTTTAAAATATTTTTTATTTTTATTTATTTACTTGAGACAGAGAGAGGAAGAGGGAGAGAGTGAGAATGGATGAGTCAGGGCCTCCAGTCACTGCAAGCAAACTCCAGATGCATGCGTCACCATATGCATCTGGCTTATGTGGGACCTGGAGAATCGAACTGGGATCCTTAGGCTTCACAGGCATGTGCCTTAACTGCTAAGCCATCTCTCCAGCCCTGGATGTATATCTTTAAATATTAAAATTCTTCATTTGGGATCAAGATATATATACTTCAAAACAAAGACTGCATAAATATCCAAGCATGGTTTTCATGTCTGTCATTACTAAAAATAGCCTGAATATGTCTCCTAAAGGTTTGTGTACTATTAGTTGGCCTTCTATGTGATGGGATTGATATGGTGGCATTTCTGTCTAGTTTAAGTGATTCTGTCATTGAGTGTATGCCCTCAGAAAGTATTAATACTGTTCTTGAAAGAACCCATTGAATTCCCACACCACATGGCTATTGTGTCAAAAAAGTGGGCTTGGCTACTGAGTCTCTCTTATTTCTTTTTTCCTGCCATGTTATCTCCAACTCACATACAGGTCCCCACCACGATACCATCTTTGCCATTGTGATATGACCAGAAAGCCCTCTCAAGAGCTGAGAAGATGATTGTACCATACTCTTGGACTACAAAAACTGTGGGATAAACACACTTCCTTTATTTATGACATCATTACAGAAAATGGCCCAAGATAATGCATCTCTCTCAGACAGACTTTTTCAGTCAGGCTCCCTCTTCTTGGGATAGTTCTCTAATGTCATCCCAGCACACATATGTCAAGGGTCATTTTGATGTGTTTTAAGGCACCACATAGGCATTTCTCCCACTTACCACCATCATCTCCAAAGCTCATTGTGTTAGGGAAAAAATAGGATGAATTTTGGCAGTAGTCTGTATCTAGTTAACACCAGAGAGTTTCAGGTTTCTCTTTTGCCACCACCATTACAGATAGCAGTATTCTTCAGGAATATATTTGCTTGTCAAACAACATGAAGGGCAAACTAAATACATGTAATTCTATGCTCTAAACTCTAAAGTGGAACATTCAAAAGTTGAAGTTTGCTAAGTTGATTATTTTACCTCTTTCTTTCAGCCCTGCCCTGGGCAAAAGACATATACCTTCTTATTTTTTAGGCCAACCAACCTGGAATTTTTTTTCTCACCAACTCAGCCAAGGGATGCTGGGTTTCTGCTGGGACCCAAGAGGACCAGGATGCACCAGCTGCCACAATGAGAAGTTCCATCCTGAATAAAGTATCCCCCAGAATTATCATTAGCAAAGCAAGTGGGTGAAAATGGATCCCAGAGAGCCATGTGCCATAGACATCGATGCGTGTGTAAAATCTTAAATTTATAAGCTTTTCTATAAAAAAATAAAATATGCTTTATTTTCTGTTTTATGAACTATATTTGCTATCATTTTCTGAATACTATTAAAGTTTTTTCATGCAGCATCATAATGACAATATTTATTAGAAGTACATTAGTCTTTTTACAGTTATTTTATGTTCTTATCAGACATCTTTTTTCATGAAATATTTTAACTTATTTTCCAAATAGAACTTACTGAAATATAAACTAATGTATTTCCCTCAATGAATAAACATTATCATTTAAAATATAAATAATACTTGTTATCTACATGTTTTAAATATTTTTTTATCAAAGAATTGTGTTGCTCACAATTTTGATTTTGCCTTCTATGAAGGATCTGATGAGCTGGGTACTGCCACTTTTGAACAGTTGGTGGCTCCAATGCTTTGCAGCTGTCTTACAAGTGTGACAAAATGAGATGGTTCTCTTCTTTCAAAACAACACATTTTGAAAACAAAAATTCACAAGAGTAAATATAGTTCATTTTCTCAGAAGGTGAAAGCTTTATCATATATAGATGTAGAAGAAAAGTTCTTATGCTGTCTCATACTTCAGAGTGTCATCCAGCCTCAATACTGACTAAAATACATTCACACGTGCACGGAAGGGATCTAGAGCATTCCTATTCCATAAAGATATCACATGAGCCACATTTGCAATTAAAAACTTCCTAGTAGCCATATTTAAAAGAATTAAATGAATGATCAATATTAAGTTGTTTTTAATAATTTCAACATGTTACAAAAGTTACTGACTGTATCTTTCTCCTTGTCTCTTTCCTTCTTCTTATTTTTATATTGTCTCTCATATCCAGGCGCATTTTATGCTGATAGCACATCTCACTTTGAATGGGCAGCATTTAAGCTGCTCAGAAGAGGCATGTGATCGTGTATGCTATAATGGTAAGTTCAGCTCTGAAGTAGCAAATGGCAACCCCCTTTTCTGAGTAGAAGAAGGCCAAGAATTACTGATTGAAAATAAATTTTCTAAAGAAAATTTTATTGTTTTGGCACTAATAGTGGAGCCTTTTTCCCACAAAGAAATAACCCAGGAAATGTGGTGTACAAATCTGATGGCTTGAAGTATGTAGCTTAGCTGGCAGCCTCTTAGTACTGTGATATTGGCATTTCTAGGCCTTTGCATGATTAAGTTCTTGGATCTCTCTAGAGCCATTGGTCCTTCAGTATTTTATTTTATTTTATTTTGTTTTATTTTATTTTAGTTTGGTTTGGTTTTTCGAAGTAGGGTCTCACTCTAGCTCAGGCTGACCTGGAATTCACTCTGTATTCTCAGGGTGGCTTTGAACTCATGGCAATCCTCTTACCTCTGCCTCCAGAGTGCTGGGATTAAAGGTGTGCCACCACACCTGGCTCCTTTAGTATTTTAAACACACTGTTTAATATCCCCATGTTTGACTTCCATTTATGACTGTCCTTTTCTACCTTTCCAGAGTTGAATATGTGTATTCTTTTGGTAGGTAAAGTCTACTACACTCAGTGCTTGCATCTGCCTTTACAGACAGCTGGTTTTACCTGGAGTGTGAAGAGAGTCATCTCTGGAATTAGACTAGCTTGTTTGTTTGGGTGCTGGCTCCAACCCTGCTCTGTCCTGTAAACCTAGGCCAGTTACATACCCTTGTGCATCCTGTAACTTTCCTGTAGAAAGTTATAATACCAGTTCATGGATTGTAGTGAAGGGGAAAATCACTGTATTAACACTGGGTGGCCAAAACACAGCAAACACCATACTATGCTTGTCTTAGTTCAGTGAACAGATTCTGTTAAATATACCACTGTCCTCTTTTTACAGCTTAATAATATTCACAAAATAAAGTGACATGACAGGAACACTTAATTTTTAGTTTTGTTAGAGAGTGAAGAGTTTCATTGGAAAGTGATTTTTGTTTTGTTTTGAGGCAAGCCCAACAGACTGCCTTTATTTTATGTGTGTGTGAGAGAGAGAAAGTTGGCATGCCAGGACCTCCAGCCACTGCAATTGAACTGCAGATGTGTGCACCCCCTGATGCGCATGTGCGACATTGCGCACTTACATCACTGTGTATCTTGCTTATGTGGGACCTGGAGAGTCAAACATGAGTCCTTAGGCTTCACAAGCAAGTGCCTTAACTGTTTAGCCATCTGTCCAGCCCAGAAAGTGGTTTTTTATGTATACAGGTAATAAAATATGCTCGGTCTCTCTTCCCAGAGTGGAGGGTAGGTACTTCTGAATATTTTGCAAGGGAAGTATGATGGAAGTACTGAGACTGGGGGCAAAGGGCTCTGACAAGCATTTTGGAAAGTATGATTTCACACAAAATGTGTGATTATTTTACTGTCCAGTGCTGTCTGCTCTTTACTATATGACATTTATTCTGTTGAATAAAAGACACAAGATCACCTTTTCAAAGTATAGTTTGTTTGTTAGCTTATCTATATGTATATGTATTTATCTTCTGTGTGACCGTGGTGTGCCAGGTATCACAGTTGCGATGTTGGGACAATAGAGAGAAATGAGGCAAATTAAATGGTTTGAGCACATCAAACTAGTTCTCAATCTTGGAGAAGTAAACTTGACTTCTACTAAATCTCCTGGAACTTGAGTATATTCTAAAACAAGTTAAGAATGTTTCTTACATTCCTACTTGTAAGCTCTATAACATCTGGAAAAATAAGTCATCTGCACCATCTGCTATTGTCTAATTCAGGAACAATGACCTGGGAATGAAAAATAAATGAGAGCTATAAGTTAGTAACAATTCCAAAAACAACTGCTAAAAAAATTTGTGTAACCAACAATATTTGGGATTTTCAATTGATAAGCATTTACCATGTGTGGCTGCAGCTGTTACATCTACTTCTGGACAGTGAACTATGCACTAAATCAGGAAATAAAATAGATGCTGAATATCATGTAGAATTATATACAGTAATAATTTGTTGTCTTCATGTTTTAGTTCTTTATTCCATTAAAACCTGTTTATGAATGGATGACACCTCCATATTCAACACTATGTAGACACCCGAGATATTTTAACTAACTTTTTTTTTTATTCAGTTAGCTGCACATTGCTAGTACAAAGCACCTGACCAAAATCAGCTTGTGGAAGGAAAGGGTTTATTTGTCTTACAGACTCGAAAGGAAACTCCATGATGGCAGGTGAATATGTGACATGAGCAGAGGCTGAACATCACCTCCTGCCCAACATCAGGTGGAAAATAGCAGCAGGAGAGTGTGCCAATCACTGGCAAGGGGAAACTGGCTATAACACCCATGAGCCCATCTCCAACAATACACTGCCTCCAGAAGGGTCCAATTCTCAAGTTGCCACCAGCTGGGGCACAGCACATGAACACGAGTTTATAGTGGAGGGGGGGCACCTGACACAAACCACCATGTTCTTATTTTTTTTTTTTTTTTTTTTTTTTTTTTTGGAGAGAGACAGAGAGAGAGAGAGAGAGAGAGAGAGAGAGAAAATAGGTGCACCAGCAGTCTCTCAGCCACTGTGAACAAACTCCAGATGCCCCCTTGTGGGCAAGTGTGGCACTGCACCCTTGTGTTACTACGTCTGGCTAAAGGTGGGACGTGGAGAATCAAAAGGGTGTTCTTGGCTTTGCAGGCAGGTGCCTTAACCACTAAGCTATCTCTCCAGCCCAAACCACCATTCTTTTTTTTTTTTTTTCGAGGTAGGTGTCACTCTAGCTCAGGATGACCTGGAATTCACTATGTACTTTCAGGGTGGCCTTGAACTCATGGCGATCCTCCTACCTCTGCCTCCCTAGTGCTGGGATTAAAGATGTGCGCCACCACTCCTGGCTCAAACCACCATTCTTTATCACACATTTTGATCTCTTAGAAGGTCAGTTTTCTAGAGCTCTCTGCAGAATGGATGAGCTATGAGAAACTGGAGATTAGAATAGGCTGAATGCAGAAAGAATCATGGGGTGTAAATCCCAGAATGTTTGGAAGGGAGAACTGATGGCACAGTAGTCCCTCCTGCTCCTGAGGGGATGTTTCAAGACCTCCAGTGGATGCCTCAAAACACAGACAGGACCCAGCACTATACTTTAATGTCTTTTTCATCTTAACTTAAGCACTTAGGCTCTGTGGTAATAGCTTTTGTCAGTTCGAGGGGTCAAAGAGATCCAGAATTAAGTGTTTTATTCTTTGAATCTTCATGGATAGGTGTGATCTTACCATAGATCTTGGCAATCTCTGTGCACAGTTTTCTTCATTTCTTTATTAAGTTGAAAATTCACCACTCTCACACAAAGGAAGCAGTTTATGGCTTCCCTTTGGCATGTCCCTATTTCAGCAACACCACTGGTACTATGGGACTACTGTGAGGTAAAACAAGAATGACGTGAACACCAACACTGCAACACTGGGGTGGTTAGCACATGACGAAGAGAAAGATAGTGTGGACACACTGGAGCAAAGGTTAGCGTGGGCTGGATGGTGTGCAATTTCATTATGCTCACCACTAGGAAAGTGATTTAGATGAATGAATCTCTGCACTTCTATAATTTTCCATTTACTATTTTTGACCTATGGTTGATCTCAGGTAACTGAAGCCACAGATAAGGAAGGAGAGCCATATACTGACTGAGCACATATGCACGATGAAAAAGAAAGGCATGCCAGTGATTTACAATAATAGAGTGTTGCTATTGCCTTTGAAGCACTGTGCTGAAAGAGGAGGCATTTGGCCAAGATGGTTTTCTTTCTCGTAATGATGAGACTGTAATATCTGAAGAGGAGGAAGCTGATGACTTTGGTGTTTGAGGAGCTTTCTGGAGAAATGGAGCAGGCAGGCAGGCAGTTTTAGATTGATGGAGCAGACATAGTGTAAGCAGAAAATTGTTCACACACGGCTGATGACACGACATAGGGGCTTTAAAAAAAATGTCTTGTTATCACAACTAGTAGGCCATGGAGGTCTCCACAGTAGAACTCCATGGCCTGTGAGGGCAGATACTTCTCTGAAGACATTCAAAGTTTATTTGATTCATAGTTTCTGCTTCTAATTAAATCTCATGGTAAGAAAAAAATGTTTTAACTCCCAATTTCTGTTTAATAGGTATTTTTACTGTGTGGCCACTGCTGCCATTTTATCTTGAGTTCTATGGATTAACCATCAAAGATAATGAGAGTAAAAATTTTTAACTTTTATTTTGAAATTTTAAAGTTATTGTATGCTTAATTTTGTCCATGGCATTAACTATTGTGAGAACCAGAAATATAAAACACGGGTCTCAAAGGCTCATATTTTGGTAAAAAAAAAAATTAACCCAAATCAAAAAAATATTCTATTTTTCTTTACTTGATTTCCTTAGGTATGTGTTGTATGTGCATGTGTGTGTGTAATATATGTGCACATTTAGGTGTGTATATGTGTGTATATATAGTACATGTGACTATGTAAGTATGTATGCATGCATATTTAGGTGTGTGTATGTGTGTATGCATATTTAGGTGTGTGTGTATATAGTATGTATTCATATTCAGGTTTGTGTGTATATGTGCATATTGTGAGTGTGCATGTGGGCACTATTTTAAATTATTTTATTTTATTTATTTATTTAAGAGTGACAGACAGACAGAGAAAGATACAGAGAGAGAGAGAATGGGTGTACCAGGGCCTCCAGCCACTGCAAATGAACTCCAGATGCGTGCACCACCTTGTGCATCTGGCTTATGTGGGTACTGGGGAATAGAGCCTAGAATTGGGGTCCTTAGGCTTCACAGGCAAGTGCTTAACCACTAAGCCATGTCTCCAGCCCTGTGTTCACTCGTAATGAGAATATCTCCAGTTTCTATCATATGTCATCCTTTTGAAACTTTTTTTTTTTTGGCAGGGCCTGGGGATATGATTGCATATATCCTTGACTAGCGTCAACCTCTCTGTGTACCTAAGGATGACCTTGAACTCCTGATCCTCTTGCTGGGATTACAGGTATGGGCCACCATACCTGCTTGATATGGTGCTGGGCAGCAAACTTGGGGCTTTGTGCAAGCTAGGTCATCATTCTACCAAATGAACTACTTCCCCAGCCCTGGAAGTTTCTGGTTATCAGAGAACAAGTAATAATATCCAAGTCAAACCTATTCCTTTAGGAAAAATGCTTTGATAGTATAAAATGAACTCTTTTTTGTGTTCTTAGATTTTTTCGTGTTTTGTTTTCTATGGTAGGGTCTCACACTAGCCAAGGCAGACCTGGAACTTACTCGGTAGCCCCATGAGGTATCAAACACACAGCATACCTTTTATCCCAGCCTCTTGAATACTGGGATTATAGACGTGCACCACCATGTCCAGCTAAAATAAACTTGATTATTTGGTATACAAACGGTTTGCTCTGTAAGAGTATGAACTATACCTCCTTGTATATATTACCCAGTAATGAGGTAACAAATGCTATAAAGAGAACAAATTAGTTATGTAAAGTTGAAGAGGGGATCATGATGTACATATAAGACAGACTGAGTTCAGGAATGCTTTCAATTTCAGACACAGTAAAGGACTGAATATATGACGGTAGGTAGAGAAAGTTTAGGCAAAGGCACAAAAAATGGGAAAAAGGCAATGGATTCAGTTTGGTTTCATTCGTGTGCATATAAAAGGGAAGACAATTCTGATGAGGTGGGTTGGGGGCTCATGTCAGGAAGAACTGGAATGGTAGGTCAGGCAATAAATAGACAATGGTGTGTCACTGGACAGAACCAGTGCAATTCTGCAAGTCATACAGACCTGTGTCTAAGATCTGATTCTGTCAGTAGCTAGCACTGTGACCTCAGGCAAGGATCTTTAACCCCTTAGATCCTTATTTCTTTCATGTGGGTAACAGGGGTTATCATTGTATATATAGACAGTAATGTGGATCAGATGAAAAAAAATGAACATTAAACACCACAGCATTGGAACACTGTAAGTGGCTTGTTAGAAAAAACTACTGCTGGGCTAGAGAGATGGCTTAGCGGTTAAGGTGCTTGCCTGCAAAACCAAAGGACCCAGGTTCAATTCCCCAGGATTCATGTAAGCCACATGCACAAGGTTATACGTGCATCTGGAGTTGCAGTGGCTGGAGGCCCCTGGTGTGCCCATTCTATCTCTACCTGCCCCTTTTTCTCTTCTTCTTTGAAATAACTAAATAAAAATTTTAAAAAAGAAAAAGCTATGGCTAATATTATTATTGATAATATACTAAAAAGATGGCTTTAAATTTTAAGTTATATGAAACAATTTTAATTCCTGAAGTGCCCACTTCCATTCTATGACAGAGCTGGACTTAATTTCTTATTACTAAAATTGTCTATTTTGTTCTGGCTAATTCTTATTTGGGTACTGACTTAATACACACATATAGACAACAAAGACTAAAAAAAATCAATTATGCATATGATTCTTTCACATCTTCTTAATTAGTGAGAATAAATGTCTTTGTTTTGAGCAATTAAAACTTTTTTGCTTGTTATTTTTCAAGAGACTTTAAACAGCTTCCCTCTGTCCTCTCCCTCCCCCTACGTCAGACTTTCACAGTGGCCAGAAACAGGCCATGCTTTAGCTCAGCCTCTCTGTAGAGTTTGGAAGTCAGGTGACTGGCTCAAGGCAACAGAATACTAAATATGGAGAGGCTTTTGAAATTTAGATTATATCCAGCAGAGTTGATTTGTTGATTCCTCATCATGATCTTGCTATTTTCTTTCTTTATGGTAATATGATTAAAAGTGACCTCCCCCCCCACACTGCTTATCACAGAAAACACCACAAAGCACTATGAGGATTTTCTGGTCATGCAATAATAAAATAACAAGAAAATATTACTTACAGCATTATCCAAATTAGCACACAAACAACTCAGAAATGTCAACAACATTTACTCTGGTCCATTTGCTGTGTTAATTAGATATGAAGATGTACTATAGTCTCATCATTGCATGTTCATATTTGCTTTGTTTTGCCACCTGTCTGTCACCTCTCTCATTTCCTGTGGACCAAGTTCCAGGAGGGCAGGGGAATGCTGAGGCCATGGAGATAGGAACAGAGGACATTTGGAGCAGAGGAAACCACAGGCAAGAAAGGCAGGTGGGAACTTTATCACATTTTTAATCATCATCCTGACCTAGGGTATGCCTTCACATGAGCACTGCCCCATTGACTTAGGCCTCTAAAACTGAATTAAAGTACACTAATTAATTTGGATACAAAGGCACTCTTAAGATCCCGTGAAATACCTGAAAATCTCTTGCTCTGGGAAGGTAGGTCAAGTAAGCGAGAGCCATGGTTTCCGTGCCTTTCCTTTCTCTCTTCAGCTAATCTTCTCACATGCTTTTTATTTTTATTTTTGGTTTTTCAAGGTAGGGTCTCACTGTAGCTCAGGCTGACCTGGAATTCACTATATAGTCTCAGGGTGGCCTCAAATTCAATTGGTGATCCTCCCACCTCTGCCTCCCAAGCGCTGGGATTAAAGGCGTGCACCACCACACAGGGTTCACATGCTTTCTTTCCTTCCCCTAACGTTAGATTTGTCTTTTCAGGACAACATGCAATTTTATGTATATCATTCACTTTCAGATTACAAGCATGAATTTGGAAAATACTTGAAACCTTTCAAAAGAAAGTAATAAAACACAAATAACTCGTTCGTATGCTTCTCTCTTCACTTTCTCTATGGAACACTTGGTGTTGCTGCTATTGTACCCCATGCACATTTTTATGCTGCATCTTCCCACCCAACATTCCTCAGGATTCCTCTGAACTTTTAAAGAATAATTTTGATGAACTGAATTCCTTTCCATCATGTTGACAATGTGGTATGTAGATTGCTTTTATAAGGGTGATGAGTGTGTGAGAGTAAAAATATGACTCTGTGATTCCCAAACCTTATGACTTTCAACATTCCTCCTGTACAGATGACGGATTATAGGGAGATGTTTATGCTTTGTATTAAATTTTGTATTTGATGAAATTGCAGTTTGAAATATGAAGGATGTGTCCTGAGCAGTCACACTAGGAACATGGCTGGCTCCTTGAGCCTCATGTCTGGTGCAGCCACTGCAGCCTTCCTGGGTACTCAGAGCAGGGCAGCTCTATCCCTTTATGGTCCTTATTTGTTTATGTGCTTGTCTGACCTTCTGTATTGTGAATTTCTGAAGACAGGCACTGCATTTGATTCACCTCTGCACCATTAGTTCTGAACTTGGAATTGAGCCTGGCATGTAGGTGCACTGATGCTTGCATGAGTCAATGAGCTGATTCCAGACACACTGACACATGGTAAAGAAATGGGTGGGCTTCGGTCTGAATAAATGGGTTAGGTAATGTTTTGCTCATTCTGACGAAATGCTGGCTGTGTTAAAAATGTGGGCGAGAGATCCAGAGATGTTCTACGACTGCTTCTCTAGTTGGTCTCTATGTACCATCTGAGAAATGAGAGTCAGGAATACAGAATGCAGGAAATGTGCTTTGTATTCTGAGGTTTGTAATTTAAGACTTCCTTTTTTATTTTCTTCTGAAAAGTAGGATAAGCTAATTAGGGGAAGCCCAGGCAAAGTTTAAAAACATATATTATTGTATGATCATAAAGAAGACTTCTTAACTTGTCATTTGTGTTCATGCTCACTTAGGATAAAGTCAGCTGGGAGGATATATGGATTCTAGACATTTCTGTACAGACTATTCATGTATGATTTCCTCTTTATATTCTATGTTTAATTTCCATGTTAAAATGCAATGGGCCCAGTAACCAATATTTTTATTTGCATAGTATATGTAATTTGTCAACATGAATGCAATGATTTATATTTGCAATATTGACATGTCTCATATTCATTTTTATTTATTTTAAAAAATATATTATTTATTTATTTGAGAGAGAGAGAGAAAGGCAGATTAGAGAGAGAGAGTATGGGCATGCCAGGGCCTTTAGCCACTGCAAATGAACTCCAGATGTTTGCTTCCCCTTGTGAATCTGGCTTACACGGGTACTGGAGAATAGAAACTGGGTCATTTGGCTTTGCCGGCAAGTGCCTTAAATGCTAAGCCATCTCTCTAGTCCTCAAATTTATTTTTAAATTGTACTTTAATGAACATAATGATCAGTTGCTCAGATTGCTAGTCAAATTTGTTCCATTCAGAAAAATCCTGTAGGAGCTGGAAAGATGGCTTAGTGGTTAAGGTGTTTGCCTGTGAAGCCTGACAATTTCCCCAGTACCTACAAAAGCCAGATACACATGGTGGCACATGTGTGTGGAGTTTGTTTGCAGTGTTTGGAGGCCCCGATTTGCTCATTATCTCTGACTGTCTCTCTTCTATATCTCTCTGCCAGTTTTGGTAGCACACATTTTTTTAAAATATATTTTTAAATATTTTATTATTTATTTATTTATTTGAGAGAGAGAGATACAGAAATAGGAAGGGAGAGAGAGAGAGAGATACAGAAATAGGAAGGGAGAGAGAGAGAGAGAGAGAGAGAGATGGGTGTGCCAGGGCCTCCAGCCACTGCAAACGAACTCCAGATGCATGCACCCCCTTGTGCATCTGGCTTATATGGGTCCTGGAGAATCAAGCCTTGAACCGGGGTCCTTAGGCTTTATAGGCAAGCGTTTAACCACTAAGCCATCTCTCCAGCCCCGGTGGCACACATTTTTAACTCTAGCACTTGGGAAGTTGAGGTAGGAAAATCACCATGAGTTTGAGGCCAGCCTGGATTATAGAGTAAGTTGCAGGTCAAACTGGGTTAGAGTGAGACCCTACTTCAAAAACCAAAACAACACAAACAACACCCAAAACAACAAAAAGAATAATCCAGTAGTTATTAGGCTAGTATGACAAATGTAACAATTTAACTCCTCCTGAGGATCAAAGTTCCTGAAGATCAAAAATAAGACATGTTATCATTGCTACATTATCATGAGTCAACCTTCACAGTTATGCTCAACTTCAGGGAGAAGGGATGTAGGTATCCATCCCCACTGATTTGCTTTCTAAGGACAAAGCAGTGTCATAGTCTCCTGCAACTGTTGCTAATCTTTTCAAAGTGCTAGCCCTGTCTTTCTTCCAAGCATTCATTCAACACACATTTACTGGGGGGTGTAAACAGACAAGATTGTGCGAGGAACCTAGGGAAGCTTAAGATTTTTCCTAAGGAAACAAGCATAACCATGTGATAACCTAATTAATGACACACAAGTAATCAGCAAGCAGTAGTTGGCACAACTATGTGGTACAAGAATTTTGAGGGAAAAGAAAAGAAGGTTAGATGTATGGTTGGAAAAGTACTCACAGTCAGTAACAGAAGTGAATGGAGCTTTGAAAGAGGTGGAGAGGAGGAAGGAGGTAATTCTATGCTTAAGTGATGCTTAAAAATAGAAATGGGCAAGTTATATTTTAGGAAAGGTAGACGGTGGAAAGTGGATTTATAAAAAAATAAAGGAAAGTAGCCTGGCATGGTAGCACATACCTTTAATCCCAGCACTCAGGAGGTAGCAGTAAGAAGATGGCTTTGAGTATGAGTCCAGCCTGAGACTACAGAGTGAGGTCCAGGTCAGCCTGGGCTAGAATGAATCCCTACCTTGAAAAAAAAAAAAAAAGAAATCCATTAAATCTGAATGTTGAGTTGCATAAGCCTTTTAGGAGGATTGTCCTGGGATTCCAAAAATTGAATATTATTATTATTTTTTTTCAAGGTAGGGTCTCCCTGTAGCCCAGGCTGAGCTGAAATCCACTAGGTAGTCTCAGGGTGGCCTTGAACTCATGGCGATCCTCCTATCTCTGCCTCCCAAGTGCTGGGATTAAAGGTGTGCACCATCACTCCCGGCTTGAATATTATTTTTGATGAGTCCAAGGAATCCGCATTCTGATAATTTAGGTAAATATGATGCTGGCCTTCCCTGAACTACACTTGAAGAAACACAAGGCAAGGTGTTAGCTGGCTTGCCACCAACTGCTGATGTCTTTGCATAGTCTAACAGCCTGACGCAAATGGGCTGAACTGGGTCCGTCATGATGGACGATGATGTGAATCCGAGTGTAGGTGGAGAGTCCTCTCTTGTAACTTACACAGTTAACTTGGAATTTAATGGCAAATGCTAGAGAAGTTGTAATGAAAATGATGATATAAGAGACAGGTGGATAAAATGGCAAATCTTATATATTACAGAGAGATATAAAAGGAGAGGGAGAGGGAGAGTAAAAAAAAAAAAATCTCTGTGTCAGCAAGGGATGCCTTTATCCATGGGAAGAACAGATCTCAGATTCTGCTTGTCAAGTTAGCAAATTAATCAAGTAGTGAAAGAGTGTGAACTGGAATAGGAAGATTGTAAGTCAACTTTGTAAAACAAACAAACAAACAAAAAAACAGAGGTCAAAGCCAGATGTGATGGTTCATTCCTATAATTCCAGAACTCCAAAAGCTGAGAGGCAGGAAGGGTGTAAATTCCCAATTGGGTATACATAGGGAGAGACTGTCATACACAAAAAGATTTAAGATGATGACTGGTTTGCAAAACTGAAAGGAGAGAGGGTGGGCAGAAGGTATCTGTGAAGGGGAATGTGTGAATATTTAGTGCAAGTGCCACAGATAAAGAAAGGCAAAAGGGGTCATAAGCCTTCAGTAGTCATTTCCTCATGTTGTCATGACCAGGTGTCCTCTCATAGTATAAGTGCTCCGAAGTCTGAAATAAAGGTACCAGCAGGGTTGGTTCCTTCTGCGGGCTCTGAAAGATGACTCTTCCCAGATCTTGGCTTCAAGTCAGCAATCCTTAGCATCCCTGGGATTGTAGCAGAATCATCCAGTCTCAGCCTCCATCTTCACCTGCCTCTCTGCCTCTGTGTCCTCTCTTATAAGACACCAGGGAGAGGTTTCATGTTGATGACCTTAATTGATACATCTGCAAATGTCCAAATAAAGTCATATATTGAAGTTCAAAATACATGAGTGGACCTCCTAGGAATAATATGTAGAAAAAGAAGAACAAGTCTAAAGGCCAAAGGCTTGGGGAACTTTGAAGCAAGGGAAAAGGGGAAAATAGGGAAAGAAATATCTGGAGAGTTTGGAGAGCTAGGGAAGGGCACTGGCAAGAAAGCTTAAAGGAAGGATTAGTTGTGTCAGACTTGGCAGATCCAGCAAGTCAGCTGGCGAGTAGGATGTAGACTAGTGTGATGTATGTACATTAGCAGAACAGTTCTTAAGCTCGTTTAGAGATAGTGCAGCAAGTGAAGAACTGGGAAGAACAAGGGTGCTTCCATAAAGCTCAGGTGAAGAAACTAAGGACCCAAAATCCATCGTCCCCTAGGAGCTGCGTGTTAGGGATGGGTGAGGTAAGATCTCCTCTGGCTCATCCCACAGGGAGGGTTGTCTCTCCTCACAAGGTGTGGATCAAGACAAGAACTCAAAAGTGGCCAGAGCCAGGGAGTTCTCCTTGTAGCACCAGAGCATGAACTGCTTGTATCTTTTCATATGCAAATGCAAAGAACTAGGCTGAATGCTAATGTGTAATGACATTTGTGAAGTAACATCATTTCTAGCATAGTAAGGCTGGTACACGGACCTTATTTATAAATAGCAAAGATTAAGAATATGATAAAAGGAGTTTTTATACAGGACAATTAAAGATCAATTACAGCAATGGTATACAGCAGTGATAGCCCGCAGTAGGACTTCCTTTCCTTAATCAGAGATAATTATCAATTATGAGGCTTAATCATTAGTAGAGTGTCTACATCTTGCATTTTAAAAAAAGCTGATGATAATTAGTCTCCAGATCTTCCTCATTATGTTTGGAGAGGAGTGACTCTTTTTCCTTCAAAAGTGACTTTTAGCTCATGACCTTGAACAGTGTAGACCTATACGTTCATAAAATTGAGATGCACTGCTAATTTTTTCTCTGTCACTCCAAAAATGTATTTAATAGATGCATATATTTTAAGAAATGTGAAAGAAACCCATTATGATTTTTTAAACTTTTTTTTAAGTTTTTTTTTTAAAGAAGGAAGTGATTGATTGCTCTGATTATACTTAGGATGTCATTAATAAGTCATGGATTAATGACGGGTTTTATTTTGTGAATGGGGAAGAGTGATGTCTAGTTATTGAGTGAACATATGAACTAAGAGTTGTACAAATCTCATTACATGCATTATCCCAGTGACTCCTATCAACACCAGGACATGAACATCGTATTCCTCCTTCACTGCAGGCAGCAACGAAGGAGCACTTGAATTTCCTTCACAGCTTGGCCAAAGTGACACACAGATGAATCATCAACCTGGAGAATATTTCATGTCTAGTGTTAGCATTAATATTACCTGAAAACATTGATAACTGAGCTATCATAATATCAGATACTTCGGGAAAACAATCAAGAAAGTCTTTAACTCTTGATTCAATAACTAATTTGATAGTGAAATTAAGTCATAGAAACATCTATCTTATATTTTTTGTTATAAAAATAAATAAGAAGTAAAGTTGATATCAGAGATTTACTGAAAACTTAGATGATGCAATGATCCATAAATGAAATGAATAAGAAGTGAAACCTGGTTTTGTAGGTGTTCATTGATATCAACCCATCAGATAGTGATTTGTTTTCTATGGGGAAAATAGTATAAATTTCTAAGGATTAAATTAGAAACTGGACTACTTCCTGAGAAATAAAGATTTCTGATAGCAAACACGGGAGCTTAATCTAGTCACCAAAAGCCTTCACTTGACTGAGGCAAATGGGTAAAGTTCAGTTGATTTCAGCAGCCTTGGTTCCTATGACAAATCTTTGCAGCTCCTCAGTTTGCCCATTAAATGATAAAAATCCAACAAGTATAAAATCTGAAATATTTTAGCTTAATTTCTTGAAGACATTTAATTTCACTATTTAGGAAAAAAAGTTTTTGTAGCTTATGTAGAAAACAGCCAAGTTTATTTGTTAACACAATTATTTTATGTAAAAATATTAGCATAATTATGAAAGAATGGAATAAACAATAGTTGATGCATCATGATGCAAAAATTTATATTTGAAAGTTAAATAAATTCATACTGTATCCATTTTTATTATATCAATTATAATTTATATATATATATATATATATATATATATATATATATACATGTAATGGAAGTTAGAGGGACTCTTTCACATTTCTTAGATTATAAACTAAGATTATTTAAAGGTACTTATTTTAGTGCATTCAAATATTTTAGGGTCATTGATGAACACTGATAATTGGAAGATGCTGATTTCTGAACTGGAAATATGGATGAGCAGTCTATACACATGTAGGAAGCATTTTCGGGAAAAGGCATTTGTTAATCCACTTTTCCTTTTGACTGTCATGTTAACTTCAACTTGGTTTTGACTATTTCATTGAACATTGGCTATAAGGTCTTTCCCTTAGAGACACCTTTTTTTTTTTTTTTTTTTTTTTTTTTTTGTAAAATCACACATCTGCTTCATTAGTTCCTTCACATGGTTCACATGGTTTCCCATTGCTAGTAGAATCTCCTTCATGTTTTTTGTTTTTAATATTTAAAAAAATATTATTTATTTGACAGAGAAAGAGGGAGAGAGAATGTGAATGGACACACCAGGCACCAGGGCCTCCAGCTACTGTGAATGAACTCCAGAAGTGTGGGCCCTCTTGCATATCTGGCTAATGTGGGTCCTGGAAATTGAACCTGGGTCCTTTGATTTAACAGGCAAGCACCTTAACCACTAAGCCATCCCTCCAGCCCTGTTTTTAGTATTTTTAAAAGCTTTTATTTATTTATTTGAGAAAAAGGTAGTTATACACACACACACACACACACACACACACACACACCCTCATGAGCGCACAGGGTGGGGGGGCATGGGTCTGCCAGAGCATTCAGCCACTGCAAACAAACGCCATATGCATGCACAAACTTATGCATCTGGCTTATGTGGGAAATTGAACCAGGGTCCTTTTGCTTTGCAGGCAAATGCCTTAATTGGCAAGCCATTTCTCTAGCCCTAGGGAGACAGGCTACACTGCAGAAGAATGGCAGAAAGAATGTAAGAGCCAAAGGAAGGGCACCACTCCTTATAATGCAACTACCCAGACAGAAATTGGCCTCTATATCCAAGACATCACAGTGCCTAGCAATACCTTTACAAGACCTTCATAATAGGAGAAAAAGATGATGACATCAAATTAAAAGAGAGACTAATGGAGAGAGGGAGGGGATATGATGTAGAGTGCAGTTGTGAAAGGGAAAGTAGGGGAGGGGAGGGAAATATCATGGTTTATTGTCTGTAAGTACAGAAGTTGTCAATAAAAAATTTAAAACATAAATTTAAAAAAGTTATTTATTCATTTTCAAGGAGATGGCTAGAGAGAGAATGAGAATGGGCAGGCCAGGGTCTCCAGCTGCTGCAAATGAACCCCAGATGCATGCGCCATTCTGAGCATTTGACTTTACATGGGTACTGGGCAATCCGAATGGAGTGCTTAGGCATTGCTGTCAAGCGCTCCAACCCATGAACCATCTCTCCAGCCCCATTATTTTTTCTTTCTCTGAGGTAGGATCGTGCAGTAGTCCAGGATGACCTGGAATGCGCTATGTTGTCTCTGTGGCTGGCCTGGAATTCACAGCGATCCTCCAACTCCTACCTCTACCTCCCCCGTGCTGGGATGAAAGGCATGGGCCACCGCCTGGCTTAGGCGGGCTTCACTGCCACTGATACTTGACTTCAGTACAGAGTGCCTCCATGTTCTGATTGTTTGTTGGCAGAAATTGATTATGAAGGCCAGCTGGGGCTGACCTCCTAGGTGCTGCCTTTTATTAGTGTAGTTAAAGGGACAGTCTGTTTGAAAGAGACAGAAGGTAGGGTAAAACAAAAGTTAGGCAGGGTTTTGGAAGTAGCTAAATTAAAAGTGTTTATATTAAGGAATTTTGTTTTCTGACTACGTCCTATTGACTCCACTGCAGAAGGAGGACATACAACACTGGGTGGAAAGAGCACAGCAGTTGATCAGTCACATGCACCACTGTCTAGTCCAGATGGGCACCGTGAAGTGAAGACAGACCATAAAGGCTATGCGAGGGTTTCACTTAAAGGAAGGGTGGCACTTGGTACCCACCAGAGAGTGAGGTTGAGATATTGTTTGTTTAATATTTACTCTGATTTGGGGGTAGATTGAAGACAGGATGGGATGGAGCTGGTCTAGCTGATAAGGGAGGCAATCAAGAGGTATCTTTTCTTACTGGATGTGGGAGGTGGAGCTTCTGGCAAGAGAACTCATGACTAGGCTTCGAGGACCTTGTGAAGGAAGTATGTAGAACACTGGTTCTTACAGGACTTATGGTTAAAAACAAGAACAGTGTCTGGGCTACCTATAAGTCAGCAAGGCACTCTGGGCCATGTTTGGGGACACCGGAGGCCTCTGGGACATTATAAAGAAGAGGGGCACCAGCAAGCACAAAGGTTTCTGCTCCTATGGAGTGGGTGGAGTTCAAGGGGTTATAAGCCGCTAGCCTGGTTCATCAGGGGCAGGAAAATTCAGTTGCAAGGGAATGCACAGCTGCCCCACCAGCTTGAATTGTGGCCCCATTCACCTGTGGCTTCCAGAAGGTTACTTTAATCACTTTGCACTGCTGCTTCATTAGTAGTATAATAGCAACTGTCATGGAATAGTTGCAATGTGACATGACATACCTGTAAGGACTTAATCAATATTAGCTATTATTATTTATTGGGTACGGAAGTTACTCAAGCTTCGGGGGAGGGGGTGAGCTAACCAGTAGGCATTCTCGGTCTCAAGTACTAGTCAGGGCAGAGTCTGCAATGTCATTAAGAACACACACACACCACGAGGATGATTCTTTACTTCTTTTCTATAAGACCCTGTGTTGACAAGCTCTAAACTGTTACTTCAATATACTAGGGAAGCTTTGCATTTAGAAGATTATTAAAGTGTATTTTAAATGATAATCCTTTAAAGATTTTCTTGTCTTCAGGGTATTGATATTTTGAAAGCTGGGCACAGAGCCTATTACACAAAAGACATTCAATAAGTGCTGATTGAATAGCTTTCAAAAATGAGACATTATAACTATGAAATTATGGAAATCCTTTCCTTGCTTCATTTTTTAATATTTACACGTAAATTGAACAAGAGATTAGTTATGGTATGCTGTGTACAGGTCGCTCTGAGAAGGTTCATAGAAATGGCACTGCGATATTGTATTCTGGCTGGAAGATGAGAACTTTTCTTATGGTTCCTAGCATAGTACGTGAGTTATGTATTTAGATGGTATAGGAATACTGAGGAAAAAGCAGCACTCCAAAGCCATTCATTGGTATATCCACTGTGGTAGCAGGAAGGCAAAAGATGTATTAGCAGGATGTATTTATTAGTGAACTTAGGCATCTTATACAGACTAAGTGCATTTATTTTCTTATTAGAACACATTGGAGAGAGAGAAGGAAAGAAGGAGAGAGAGAAAGGGAGAGAGGAGAAGGAGAGGGAGAGAATGGGTATTCCAGGGCCTGAAGCCACAGCAAACAAACTCCAGACACTTGTGCATCTGGCTTTATGTGGGTATTGGGGAATCGAACCTTAGTCCTGTGGCTTTGCAGGAAGGTGCCTTAACTGCTAAGTCATCTCTCCAGTCCTGGAACCTCCTCTGTTTCTACATATGACTTCCCACTTGTTTTGTTGGACTAAATTATAAAATCCAGGAGCTGAGAACTTGCATGCTGGTCTCTGTAAGTCCTGCTATATTTAGCAGAATGTTTTTTATAGCATATATGTTCACTCAGTCCTTGTTAGTTGAATCCATGTTGTGAGAAAAATTGTTAGAGATTACAGCTGAAGGAATCTGATGAGGTTATCTAAGACTCCCAGTAATGCTAACTAACAGTCTATGCTGATCAACTCTAACAAAGAGAGATATCTGAGTAGGAATAAGGAAACTGGGAATTTGTCGACCTTAAATTAACATAGAAGGGAATCTAACAGAATAAAATTAGACAAATATGCACATTGCTAATAAAACATTTGATAAAATGGTGAATAGTCTTTTGTGTTACAGGAGCACGCCAGTAGGTGTTTGGGTGTGACATGGACTGGCCAAGGAGCACATATCCTGGGTTTCAATGCCTCACTTTGGTTCCTGGTTACCCCATCTGCAAGTCATCTTACACCTTTGCCTGTATCTCCTCATGTGGAACAGCAATGATAAAGACAGTGACAACTTTTCAGGCCTGTTAGAAACACTGTGTGTAGTGTGTGCATTAGGACTCATAGGGTCCCTAGAATAGCATCTGGCACATAGGCAGTATGCATGTGCTCCTGGCTGTTCTTCTCATGGATAGGGAAGACCACCAAGAAGCCATTCAATATTGGGGGTAAGAGCAGAAGAGAATTATGGAGAATTATTATTTTGTTCTCGGATACCCTTGGAAAGCTTTGCTTGAAAGCTTAAAACTTAAAGCAACTAATGTTTTCTTTTCTTTAAATTTTTTATTATCATTTATTTGAGAGCAACAGGTAAAGAGGCAGAGGGGGGAGAGATTGAGAATGGGCACACCAGGGCCCCCAGCCTCTGCAAACAAACTCCAGATGCATACACCCCATCTGGCTTACATGGGCACTAGAGAACCAAGCCTCGAACAAGGGTCCTTAGGCTTCACAGGCAAGCACTTAACCACTAAGCCATCTTTCCAGGCCTGCAACTAAAGTTTTCTATTCTCATTTATAAAGAGGGCAACTAAAGGGGGGGGGATAGTATTCAGGAAAGGGATATCAAAGGCCAAGTGGGCAGTATTTCACTGCAAGGCAGTGTCTGAGCCTTAGCAAGTAATCTCTTACTGAAAGTGCCGCCTTTGACACTGGTGGTCATTACAAAGGCCCTATGACACTTAGCTAAGTCTGAAACTGAGTCTTGGCAAGGTTTCAGATTTGAGATGAAGTTCTCTTAAATGCGCTAAGGTCTTTAGAGGTTCCCCCTATCCTAACGCTTTTAAATTGTTTCATCCTGCCATATGGTCAGTCTCTTTAGGCAGCTGAGATGAAGGAACACTTGTTACTCACATGGACTAGCTGCCTACTCAGTTACTTGACCAGAATGTGCTCTACTGGTGGATGGTTGCTAATACACTTCTAGTTTTTATTTATTTTTTGCAAACTGTAAATTGACAAATTGTCCTCTAATGCCTTCATTTATGCTATCTTCCTGGGGGAGAAACTCCTTGCAGCACTTTATCTTTGGTTGCTGTGGTGGTTTGACTCAGGTGTCTCCCATAAACTTACATGCTCTGAATACCATGTCCCCAGCTGGAGGCAATTTGGGAATTGGATCCTCCTGGAGGCATGTATTATTAGGTGCTGGCTTATGGGTATTGTAGCCAGCTGCCCCTTGTCAGTGTTTGGTGCACTCTCCTGCTGCTGTTGTCCATCTAATGTTGCCCAGGAGGTGATGTCCACCTTCTGCTCATGGTATCGTTTTCAGTGCCCTTGAGTCTGTAAGCCAAAATAAACCCTTTTCTCCCACAAGCTGCTCTTGGTCAGGTGTTTTCTGCCAGCAAAGGAAAGCTGACTGCAACAGTTGCTCTCTGAGAAATGCTTTAAAGAAATTCCACATGTAGCAAATCTCAGACAGGCCTCATTAGTACCTGGCGCTGAAGTAACTATGATGCTTAAGAGCCCTAAGGGAAGAAATAGGACTTCACCAGGATACATAAGAACGTGGACACATTCCAGCAAGACTCTGTGACTACTAAATTCTTTCAGAAAACCATTTAATGGTACTAAAAACAAAATGTTTCAAAGCAATACCATAAACTTAAAAAATAATTTCTCATGCATAAGTTGCTTTAAAACCTAAGTGCCATTAGGCCTCTCAAAAACTAGCCTTTGCCTTCTGCATTGTGTCCGGGTCCACTCAAGCCATTTGCATCGCTCGTCTTCCCGGAGCGTCTTCATAGTTTTCCCGAATGGCCTAGGAGGGCGAAGTCCTGGTTGCCATTTATTTAGTTGGTCCTATGCTCTTCAGTGCAGCCGCCCGGGTCTCCAGAGCATCTCAGCTGGCGCAGAGCCAGTCCGCGCGCGCGGGGCGTGGTCCAGCCGCGGGGCGGGGCGTGGGCGTGGCTTCGGCGGAGCGCGGCGAGCGGCCGTGTCCAGGTTAGCCGAGCTCTGGCGGCTGCGGTGGATGAAGGCGGGCGGTGCGCACGCGGCTCCACAGCTTTTCTACCGGCGCCTCTGCGAGCTGGGACGCGGGGCAGAGCTCGGCCTCGGGGCTGGTGGGGCGAAGAGCCGGGCGCTCGCAGGTGGAGCCGGCGTCCCGCCGCGCCCGCCCTGGGCTCGCGGCTCCGGGAAGACTCGGCCGGCAGCGCATCTCCTTCCCCGGCCGGTGGCGGCGCGGCGCGCGGGAGAGAGCGTGGTCCGCCCGGGCCAGGGGGACGCGGACACCGAGCATGGGCGCGTGGACCTGGCGCCTGGGCTTGAGGGGGCTTCTGCTCCTGGCTGTCCTGGCGTCGAGCCGAAGCGAGGGCGTGGAGACCTGCGAAGAAGTTCGCAAACTTTTCCAGTGGCGGCTCGGGGGAGCCGGCAAGGGGCTGCCGGACTCGCCGCGGGCAGGTAAGAGCGGCCGGCCGGTGCGGGCAGGGGGCCTCGGAGAACCTCCACGCCCTCCCGAGA
Organism: Orientallactaga sibirica; assembly: GCA_036365145.1. NCBI lineage: Eukaryota > Metazoa > Chordata > Mammalia > Rodentia > Dipodidae > Orientallactaga > Orientallactaga sibirica. The sequence goes on from JAEOAD010000024.1 coordinate 30,257,137, forward strand.
GCTGGCAGTGTGTGGGAAGATGACCTCTTGGGCTCTCCGGCTGCTCCCGGTAGATCCCCGGGAGACATAGGGGGGATGCTGGGGTGAACCCACGGGCGCAGCGGGACACGCTCGGGGACACCCGCACCGCGCCTGAGGCTCCCGCAGCTCCGGGCTGGTGCCGCCCGTCAGCGCTCGCCTAGTCTGGAGGATGTCCGGGGAGGAGCCTGGAAAGCCGAGATCTGGGGACCAAGGAGGGTCTGCTCCGAGAGGGAGTTTCACCAGGGTTAATGGTGTTCTCACGTACTGGAAGGAGTTGGGTTGGTTGTCCAAGTTTGATCATAAAAGCACCATGGGCCGGAGAGGCAGCAGATCTTTCCTGTCATCCGTACACTCAGACGTGACCTTTAGCTTCCCCTTCGTGACCTGGCACTAAGCCTTGCGACCAGAACCCGAAGTGAATTGCCCACTCTTGTCTCCCAGAAGCATAGAGTCATTTCGAGCCTCCAGAGGCGTTAGGGCAACAGACGATCAAACTGTGCGTTTTGGGGAGCCACCGAGCAAGGAGGAGGGAGGCGCTCCAGGGGCAGCCTGCAGCTAAGGTGGCGGGCGGGGGCAGATCGTGCTTCCCTGGGGCGTCTTTTGCCCCCGCTCCCCTCACCTGCTCCCATCCCCACTGCGAAGTGTGTCTTCTCTGCTGACGGCGGATCCTGTGCTCCTTTGACCTGGCACCGAGGGCCATAGTGGCCCATGGCTGTCGCAGGTGTCAGGAGCCAAGTCCAGAGCATGCCGCGCCTCTCTCTAGCAGCTGCTGAAGACAGCACCGGGAGCTCGGAACGCCGAGAGGCTGTGGAGTGAACAAAGAAAGTGCTCTGGTCTAAAAATCTGTCCTCTGTCCAGGAGTTTACAGGGCAAGGAGACTCGTCTTTAGTACGGCCTCATAGGAAGCACCTTTGCGTTGGCTTTTCTGCTCGTGGAAGTCAGCTCTTATCTTCCTTCTGGGGAAGAACATCTGGGTGTCTGGGAACATAGGACCCATCTGTGTGAATACCTGTTCAGTACTACCAGAGGGTCTTTCTACTTGAAACAACACAGTGACTGTTCTCATTTTAGGTAAATTCTTGTCTCCTTAAATACCCCCTTACATATTTTCTTGCCGGAATGCATGCTTTCACTAAGAAATAAATGTTTCTCCGTTGCTGTTTGTGTGTGTGTGTCTCTGTGTGTGTGTGTTGAGGGCATTGAGCTGTGAAATTCTCACACACATGATTAGATTTTGCTACCTAAATGCCATGGTTTTGGCTGACGGATTCAGTGTGTATTGACAGTCCCTCTGTAAGGCCTTGATTTGAATCCCTTCAGGTATTAGTGTCCTGGTGTCCGCTGAAAACCACACACACTATGGCTAGAGGCTGTTGCATTTTATTTCTAGAGCCTTGTATGTCTCTTCTGCTCAGGAGAGGAACTTTCCAGAATATTAATCACTGAGATAGCCTTTTGCCAGGATTGAAGGGAATAGTGAGCTGTGCTCCATAGAACAGGGTATGGTTGTCATTATTGGTGTTTGGTACACACAGTACAGAGTGCCAGGACGGGCAAGCAGCTTCCCTGGTAAGCCACTCTGGCCTGGAGCCCCACTGCTACTGCCTTTCTTGTGTGGCTTTAAAGGAGAGCACATCCCCTCCCACTGTAGGAGTTAGGCCAGTTATAGTCTGAGACATCAATGGTGCTGGTGAAAATCACTGTGGAATTGTAAAATTGAAAAATATTTATTTGAGAGGGAGGGAGAGGGACTGAGGGGAGGATGGGCATGCCAGGGCCTCCAGCCATGGCCAATGAACTCCAGACCCATGCGCCACCTTGTGCATCTGGCTTATGTGGGTACTAGGGAATTGAACCAGGGTCCCCAGACTTCGCAGGCAAGCGCCTTAACCATGAAGCTATCTCTCCAGCTCCGCTTAATTATTTTGATGTGTTCATTAACAAAAAGTCACGGGAAATTATGCTGATTTTGACTTACCCAATAAAGGCATTTTATATATGGATTTGATATAATTGTGAATTTTTCTTGTGTGTATTGTTGACCATTCATTTATTTGAATAATTCAATAAAATATTAAACTTTGGTTTAACCTTGGTTTCTCTCTCTCTCTTGCACTAAAAAAATTTGCATTCCAAAATTGTGTGTCACATATGGCATATATTCCATAAACTTATGTTCTTTATTTTGGCATGTATATATAATCTGATAGTTAATGTGATCAATTGTAGTGGGGGGAGTATCTTGTTTTTCTACAATCACCTCTAGTCTCGAGTACATAGAGAACATATAGGTAGTCATTTCCACACAAGAATACAAATACTATCATTCTTTTTAATAAATAAATTTGACATACAGCCTTCCATTGGCTCAAACATGTATGCTTAATTTAATATTTGTTTGTCTGGGAACTATATTTTAGTGAATTAGATTTTTTTCTTTCCTTTTTTTTTTTTTTTTCCTTTCATTTCTTGCCCAGAGTGGGGTCTGGCTAAATACTATTTTCATAAGTAGTTAGAATAACTTTTTTATAGCTTCTTTTACATTTGTGATTTTTACATGTTCAGAAAAATGCTACCCAATTTGAAATGATTAAATTGGTGAGAAGAGCCATTTCAGCTGTTTCTCCAATTCCCTTCACCTTTGTTCTCTGAATGCTCCCATTCTCTTAAGTCTATTGAGCTCCTAAGGATGCTTGGGTGAGAAATGTAAGAAAGGAAAGAAGGTGCAAATGTGATGAGAATTACAGATTTCTCTCGGTTCCCATGTTATTTCCTAAGTAGTAGCCAAGGTGCCCCTTTGCTCTTGTTTATTTTATTCAGAAAAGAACTGTGAGTTCCTTCTGTTTTCACTTATCAGGGAGGAGCAATAATACTCTCCCATTGAAAATTCTTTCCACACAATGTTTTCTTCACACATGTATTTTTTGTCTCCTTTTATAGGACAATTCGGAGATGTATTCAAAACAGGTCTATCAGACAATTTGCATGTGACTAGTTTTTAGTATGTGTTCACGGGGAGAGAACTTTGTATCCAATATAATCTCTGTGTCAAAATTTGTGAAAGGTTACTGTCAGTGAACTTTTCATGACTACTGCAAAATATACCTGAGGCCATGAACTTGTAGAGAAGAGGTTTATTTCGGCTTCTGGTTTGGGAGGCTGCTGAGCAGGATGGAGTGTCTTGCTGGATTCAGGCTCTTGGCAGGCAGCTGACTGGTGGTAAGAGTGGGTAGCTCAGGAAACTGCTCACTTTGTGAGCCAGGAAGAGAGCAGCTCATCAACCTTTTTTATTTTATTTTATTTTATTTCATTTCATTTCATTTCATTTCATTTCATTTCATTTCATTTCATTTCATTTCATTTCATTTTTTATTTTTGTTTTACATTCATGTTGGTGCCTCTGGTAGCCTCTTCCCTGACCTCCCCCCTCTGAAGGGACCCTCCTCATTGGGGAATGTGGGTCGTGCATTATGGGTGTAGCCAACAGTTATGGGGGAGAGGCAAAGTCTCTGTGCATAATGACCCAACCTGTGGCTCTAACACTCTTTCCGCCCCATCTTCCACAAATCTGAAGACACTCAATGACCTAAAGCTCTCCCCCAAAGCTTTATCTCCTAATAGTGTCACTCTGGGGGCCAGGCTTTTAGCACAGGGACCTTCTGTGGGACACTCAACATCTAAGCTAGAGGAAACTCTCTTATTTGAGAGGTTTTGGCTATACGTAGGAAAATACTAAATTTTACACAGCAAAATGAAAATTTAATACTATAAAACACTTTAAATAAAACTCTATAAACTGTTCCAGATTTCGTGATCATATCTCATACTGGCCAGTTTGTCTCATTCTTATACTCAAGAGAAACAATATACCTGGTGTCTCTGGGTTTGAAATTATAGACATCTAGGTCCCCTCCCCTACCCTGTTCTCCCTTTTGCACCCCTCCCCTCCCCCTCCTTCCCTTCCTTTGTTTTTTTTTTTAATTTTTAAAGTTATTTTTAGTTGAGACGGGGGGGGGGGAGAGAATGGGCATGCCAGGGCCTTTAGCCATTGCAAATGAACTCCAAATGCATGCATTACCTTGTGCATCTGGATTATGTGGGACCTGGAGAATTGAACCTGGGTCCTTAGGCTTTGCATGCAAATGCCTTAACTGCTAAGCCATCTCTCCAGCCCTGTTTTTTTTTTTATATATATATATATATTTTCAAGGAGAAAGGGAAGAGAAGAGTGGAGAGAGAATATGAATAAGAATGGGCCAGCCAGGGCTTGTAGCCATTGTAAACAAACTCCAGGTGCATGCACCACTTTGTGCATCTGGCTTTACGTGGGTACTGGGAATCAAACTCAGGTCATTAGGCTTTGCAGACAAGTGCCATAATTGCCATAATTACTGAGCCATCTCTCCAGCCCCATTTTTTTTTTTTTTTTTTCTGAAACAAGGTCTTACATAGTTCATGGTGGCCTCTAGCTCACCTTCCTGCATTTACTTAAGGATTGGGATTTATATGGGGCTGGGGATGGAACCCAGGGCCTTGTCCATGCTAGGCGAGCGCTCTACTAACTGAGCTACCTCCCCAGTCCCGGGATCTGTGTTTCAAAAGTTGGAACTGCTACTTATAGTTCTGTGTCTGGCATTAATAAATTTCTGTCTTGAACCTATATTTCTTCTTGACCTGTAAAATGGGAATATTCTGGAAAGGTGATTGCAGAGATGAAGGGAAATAATGTATGTAAGATGACATATCCAGGCACATATGAAGTACTCTAAAAGTATTGTTTATTGTCAAAAAATTTTTTAATATTTAAAAAATATTTATTTGAGAGAGAGACAGATTTTTTTGTTTTAGTTTTTGGATTTCACTCTAGTCCATAGTCCAGGCTGACCTGGACACTAGATAGTCTCAGGGTGCCCTCGAACTCATGGTGATTCTCCCACCTCTGCCTCCCAAGTGCTGGGATTAAAGGCATGCACCAAAATGCCAGGCTCAGATTTTTTTTTTTTTTTTTAAATTTTAGAGAGAATTGGTGTGTCAGGGCCTTAGCCACTGCAATTGAATTCCAGACATTTTCACCACCTAGTGGGCATGTGCAACCTTGCACTTGCCTCACCTTTGTGTGTTCACAGGCAAGCGCCTTAACTGCTAAGCCACCTCTCCATGCCAAGACAGATTTTACACACACATGCATGCATTCACGTGCGCACACACGAGAGAGAGAGAGAGAGAGAGAGGGAGAGAATGGGCACTCCAGGGCCTGTAGCCACTGCAAACAAACACCAGAAACATATACTACCTTGTGTATTTGGCTTATGTGGGTACTGGGGAGTTGAACCTAGGTCCTTAGGCTTTGCAGGCAAGTGTCTTAATCACTAAGCAATCTCTCCAGCCCTTTTAATTTTTTTAAATATTTATTTGCAGGCAGAGGGAGAGATCGAGGAGAGAAAGAATGGGCAGGTCAGGGTCTCCAGACTCTGCAAATGAACTCCAGATATATATATATATCACTATGTGCATTTGGCTTTATGTGGGTACTGGGGAATCAAACCCAGGTTGTTAGGCTTTTCAGGCAAGTGCCTCAACTGCTGAGCCATCTAATATATATCTGTAAGTAGGGAGGGAGGAAGGGAAAGAGGGAGAGGAGGAGGGATATGTCAGGGCCTCTTGCCACTGCAAACAAACTCCAGATGCATGCAGTGCTTTATGCAACTGGCTTTATGTGGGTACTGGAGAATTGAACCCAGGCTTTCACACTTCAAGAAAGTGTCTTTAACCATTGAAATATCTCCACAGCTCCTTTAGTATCTAGGCTCTGACTATACTTGATTTTGCTTGTGTGTGTGTGTGTGTGGTGAAGGCATATCATGTTCATATGTGTGTGGGCTCTGGGGGTTGTGTAGGTGTGTTTGGAGGACAACTTTAGGTGTTTATCCTGAGAACCACTGTCGTTTTTACTTTTATTTATTTAATTTATTTATTTACTTTTTTTTTGGTTTTTCAAGGTAGGGTCTCACTCTGGTCCAGGCTGACCTGGAATTAACTATGTATTCTCAGGGTGGCCTCGAACTCTCGGCGATCCTCCTACCTCTGCCTCCCAAGTGCTGGGATTAAAGGCGTGCGCCACCACGCCCGGCTCTCATTTTTATTTTGAGACAAGATCTCTCAATAGCCTGTAAGGTTACTAATGAGATTAGACTGGCTACCCATTGAGCTCCAGGGATACTCAGCCGGGTTTACAGGTGTGCATTTTTTCATTGGTACTAAGAATAGAACACAGGTACTAATGCTTGTCATCTCCCTCCCCAGTCCCAGCTTTACTTGATTTTTCGGTATTTTTTTTCAATTTTGTTTTTCATTCTCCTGGTGAACTACTAAAAGTCTACATAGGAAAGCAGTCTGTGTTTCTATCAACTGCAGCACTTGCTGCCTCCATCTCCACCTCCACCCCTCCTCTAGCTACTCTACCTCCTTCTCCTACTTTCATCTCTCCCCCACTTTCACCTCTTCCACTTCACTTCCTCCTCAACTTCTACCTCCACCTCCTCCCTGACCTTAACTTCCTCTTCTTCCTCCTCTGCCTGCACTTCCAATCCACTGTAGCATAGTGATGGCTGTCAAATTTCCAAAGCCAAAATTTGGATTGATGGTCTTTTACTGGGGTGGGTTGTTATTATTATTATTTTGGTTTTCCAAGGTAGGGTCTCACTCTAGCTCATGCTGACCTGGAATTCACTACTTAATCTCAGGGTGGCCTTGAACTCTTGGTGATCCTCCTACCTCTGCCTCCCAAGTGCTGGGATTAAAGGCATGCACCACCACGCCTGGCTGTTATTAATATTAATTATTTTTTATTATTAAACCGTTGTATAAATGAATAGGTACAATTGAGGTGCAGATGGGTGCAGTTTGAGGAACTTAGGAATAATATGTTATATTTGCTTGTTTGTCCAGCCTGTTAAGGCTTTCTGGAATATAGATTTTTGTGGTCCCCTAATATGTATGTATAAAATGCTTTTCATATAGTCCTTATATTTTTATAAGAATGTCTCCTAAATCTGTATCTTCTGTTTTATCATTAGCTGATAAGATGGAGAGCAATATTCTTAAATGGTTTCTCCTAAGTAAATAAGCGGCCTTTTGTTGTAATCACCGTTTTGTTAAAATGTACACATGTTGACATAGATTCTCTACATTAAGAAACAATAACAGTTTGTTTCAATGGAGGATACTCATTTTCTCTATCTATTTGACTGGAAAAGCCAGTACTAACCAGGCTCAATATTCTTCCACTTCTCATCGTTAGCGAATTTCAAATGTCACTAATTACACAGCTAAAACCATCAGAAGATAATTATTTATTCTTTCATGAATCATTGTAAACAGTTCAACTTTTTTTTTAACTGTATCAGGTCCTCATAGCCATACCATGTGATCAGGGCATATTTTATAGAAAGAAAATGAGACTTAGTATTTCCTTGGTTTTATAAAAGAATGTGCATTTTGTTGAAATTTCAAAGTACTGAAAAATACAAAGAAAGTCAAACTATGTTACTGTTTGGAAATAACCACCTCAAGTTTTTCACTGTCAGAATTCTGTGAAACCCATACAATGCTTTTGCAAGCACATTGAATTATTTTATCTTTCTTTATAACAATTTTTTCAGATAAGGGCACAATAGTATTTCTCACTCTTGTGCCATCATAGCTTTTCTTAAGAATATTTTTGGTGATCATAAAGTAGTCCATTGAAACACCATAGTGTAACTTTAACTCTCCCTTGATGTTAGAAATGTAGCTTTTCTATATTTACTACAATATAACCATATGGCAAAGAGATAAGAGGCAAATACATCCAACTTTTGCTCCACTCACACCTTTGCATGTGATTTACATTCATTATTCTACACTAACATTTTTTAGCCTCAGCATCTTTGGCATTTTGGGTTGAGCAGTTCTTCCTTGGGAGCACTATTGTGCATATTACAGGGTGTTAGAGGCATCTCTGGCCTCCACCCACTAGAAGGCAGTAGCAGTTCCAACACCTCCCATCAAGTTGCGATAACCAATATTGTGTCTACACATTTCCATGTGGAGTTTCATAGTCCCAGTGGGGAATCATTGTCCTAAGCTGTCCAATCTGTGAGGTCTACATGCGTATGTGCACGCGCGCGCACACACACAGATTGTGTAGCTGGCATGTGTGCATGTTTCCAACTATAGCCAAAATCAAAGTCCACTGAATTAGGTCACTCCATGGCACTTACAAAAGTGCTACATTCCTTCTCTTTCAGTTCTAAATCTCTCACCACTAGATTGCATGCACAGTAGAGACAAAGGGAATAGCTACCAGGACCAATTTCATGGGCGTGTAACCAACCCATGCTGTCACACAGGATTCCACATTCAGATCCCATACTTGCTTTCTTGTTCAGGCTGTCACCATACTGAAATTGAAGACCAAGTCCTGCATTTTCTTCTGGCCTGGTGCCTTATAAATGATGCAACTGGTACTGATTTGGGCCGTATTCACTTAGACTATCTGGATGTGTAGAACAGGGGTTGGAACAAAATACAAGTTATATATATATATATATATATATACACACACATATACACATACACATACAGTTTAGTAAAGCTACAAGAAACATTTATTTATTGGCTTATTTATTTTTGACAAGGGTCTCGTGTAACCTAGGCTGGCCTCTTAACTCTCCTTATAGCTGAGGATGACCCTGAACTTTTGATTCTCCTGCATCTACCTCCTGAGGGCTGGGATTTTAGGTTTGTACCACCATGCTTGGCTTTATGAGCTTTATATAAAACCTATGTCATCATACTAGGCAAGTACACCCACAACAGTGCTGCACCCAGGCCTTGGTACATCTTTTTAACCTGATCTTTTTTTTTTAGAGAGTCAGAGAGAGAGAGAGAGGGGGGGGAGGGGGGGAGGGAGGGAGGGAGGGAGGGAGGGAATGGACGTGCCAGCAGCCTCTCAGCCGCTGTGAACAAACTATAGATGTGTGCCCTCTTTTGGGCAAGTGTGGCATTGCGCCCTCGCATCACTGCATCTGGCTAAATGTGGGACATGGAGAATCGAATGGGCGTCCTTTAGGCTTAGCTGGCAGGCGCCAAAACTACTAAGCCATCTCTCCAGCCCAACCTCTCTGATTTTTACAAAATATTTAATTTCAAATATTTACATTTATTTTATTTTACTTATTAGAGAGAAAGAGAGAATGGGTGCTGTGGTAGTTTGAGTATATGTCCCCCAATATATTCAGTGTTTTACTAGTTATATAGTTTGCATCTGTAATCACCTTGCTAGAGGCAATGTCACTGGGGGCTGGTCTTAAGGTGTTAATGGTGTGGGTTTGAGATTCCGTTGTAAAGATATGCAAATGTGCCTAGCAGGAGTTCCTGAAGTGTGCTGTGTGACCTTTTGGCTGTAGTTTTGCTCTGTGTGCTGTGGTGGCTGGTTGGTTTCTTGCTCTCTTGCCTGGCCTTGTGAGAGCAGGCCGCTTCTTCTGCCATTATTGGAACTTCCCCTGGATCTGTAAGCTTCAATAAATAATATCCCTTCCTCCATAATTGTGCCTGGTCTGGAAGTTCATCTCAGCGAACCTGAAGCTGTCTGCTACAGGTGCCCTAGGGCTTTTGAACCTGGGTCCTTTGGCTTTGCAGGCAAGCGCCTTAACCGCTAAGCCATCTCTGCAGCCCCCAACTTCTCTGATCTTTAAGTTGAGATCTATAAGTAAGTCCATGAATACTGAACACCAAAGATTCTGCTATCTATATGCAAGATTTCTTGTTAATCAAAATGGGTTGTCTGTCTCTCTGTCTCTATCTCTCTCTTTTTTTTCATAGCAGGCTGTGGCCATTAGATTAAAGCCCAGCAGAGCCTAACTGAAAATTTTACACACCTAGTTACTTTACATGTAGCTCACATAAGCACGTTTTTAGCCATTTAGAGTCTTCTACTTTGCATAGCCTAGGAAAACTTTCCCTAACATCTGCAAGCCATAGATTTTTAAAAAGCCCCGGAGCTATAAAAGATTCCCAGCCATTTCAGCCTCTGGAAGCTCTATGAGACCCAGAGCTTTTCTCTCTACTGCTATACTCTGGACACAGGACAGCCAACACTTTAAAATTTAAATTTAAAGTTTTTATCTATTTTTATCTAGCATTTTTGAAACAGAGCAAGTGTATCATCAGACAAAAGTCTGCAAGAGTTCCCCCCCCCCAGTGTCCTGCAGGGATAGGTAAAGTATTTAGCAGTTAAAGGATTCATTTACATAGCTGTTATCATCCTGTGCCTAGTAGGCCCAGTCTGTCTTAGAGCTTTATTGACCTATTGCTGAGAAAATGGAAAAACACAGTGTGGGTCTGATAGATGTATTGGGCATTTCACTCTGTACTAGAAGGTTTATGTTTGATTTGGGTGTATTTCTTGCAAAGGGTATATTTTCCATGAAGAAATTAATAGTAGTAAATTACAAAACCATTCTTCACTTCTTTCTGTGTTAATTCCATGTGGAGAGTAGCATGTACCATTACCTCTTTGTAAATTAACTTCTGAGCTGAGAAGATCATTGTTAAAGTACACTGACATGAATTTCAGACTCCATGCAGACCAAGCAGAGTAAAGGCAGACTGTGGATAAGCAAACTGTAATTTTGTAACCTTTGACTAGTATCTTCCCCTGAACTAACCCAGCCTTGCCTCAGGTGATCAACATTCTACTCTTGGCTATACGTTTTCAGATTCTACATCTGAGTAGGATTATGCTGTATTTGTCTGTTAGTTACAATATCTGTTTCACTCAGTATAATGTACGCCACATCCATCCATATTGTTGGACATGACAGGATTTTCTTTTTTAAGGTGAAGCCGCATTCCTTTCTGTGCCATTTTCTCCTTCTGTTTATTGGCTGATGACATACATTTATTTCGTCTTCAATATCTGTTTTCAGTGAAATATTAGGAAACTACCTGTTGGCATGAGGTGTGCCTCATTATTAGTTTAGGATATCTTAGAAGTGGCATGAAGAGGTTTTACCTAAATAGAATTACTCAAGACCATGTTAATGAAACAAACATGTGCATTTCAATATGGTTAAATGCTTCACTTACATACGTTTCAAGAATGTACATAATTTAAAAGCTATTAGATATGTCTCGTTATATGATGAAATGTTTTGCTCATTAGGGTAGTGAGTTGGAACTACTATTTCCTTCTGTTTTACAGCAAAATTTGTTTTAGTTTTGTAATTTCATGTAGATAATATGATTCATCTTTGTGTCTATTGAGAACTCATATTCTTCATTTTGGGAGAGAATAAGATCTGAAGAGGGTATTAAGGGAACAGTCATACCAATAGTGTGCCTTTATTGGTCAAAGGAAATGAATGGGAAAAAAAAGTTATTCCTGGATGTCCTTGTTCATTGAATATATATTGTTTAAGAGAAAAACTGTCAGTATTAAATTACCTGTTCAGATTTCTTTGAATTTGGAATAACTTATTCAGTAAGGTTACAACAAGTTACATTTGGTTCATTTTCTTCTGATCATTCAGATGTCTGTTTAATGAGCCGAAACTGAAGGAGGTCAATAAAGTGAAGAGATTAACTGTCTACGCTCACCAGGCTTGGAACACACTTTACTCTGGGTTTAAAAAAAGGCATTTTTTAAAAAAAAAAAAAAAAGAGGGGGGGCTTTGACCAACTTAAAAGGTAAAGGAAATAGAAATAACATGGCAAGACTCAAACAACTGAGAAATCAATGAGTTCTTCAGAATGCTGTTTATCAGGTGAAATTATGTAGATCTGTGCCTGAAATAGTAAAAGCTTCAGTTTATAGAAGCAAAACATTTTCCCTTTACATTGATAAGTTTAGGAGTACAAAATAGCATTAGGGTATGAAATATTTTGCATTTAACTCATCCTTGGAAATATCTTGCAGTCACAACAGGGAAAAATAGGTCTGAGAAAGCATTAAAATATTGTTGTGGGATAAGTTAATGGAAAAGGCAGAGATGTTAATATGTGTCACATATGGTGGTGAGAAGAAATAATTTTTAGTTTTGAAATAGCTTAGTTTTGGCTGTATAATTTTTTACTGTGCACCATTTAGCAAACAACTCAACTTCTGGAAGTTGCTTTTGTTTCCTCACGTAGGTAGGAATGTGTGCCAGTTTCTTTTTAAAAAAATTTTAAATTATTTTATTTATTTTTTTGCAGAGAGACACAAAGAGAGAGATAGAGAGGGAGAGGGAGACAGATAGAGATGGGCGCACCAGCAGTCTCTCAGCTGCTGTGAACGAAATCCAGATGTGTGCGCCACCTTGTGGTCCAGTGCGGCATTGTGCCCTTGCGTCACTTTGCATCTGGCTAAACATGGGACCTGGAGATTGGAACCCGGTTCTTAGGCTTAGCAGGCAGGTGCCTTAACCGCTAAGCCATCTCTCCAGCCCAATGCCAGTTTCTTTTCCTTCTTGGTGCTGCTGAGATCATACGCTGATGCTGCTTGGTGATGTTTTCACAAACATCACTGTGTTACTTACCTTTTTGTTGCTGTGACAAAGTGTCTAACAAAAGCAGCTCACAGAAGGAAAGGCTTATTTTGGCTCACAGTTTGAGGGCATAGTCCACTATGATGAGGAGGATGGGTGTGGCTCAACTGTGGCAGTAGGAGCATGAGGCAGCTGGGTGCGTTGTACCCACAGTCAGGATGCAGAGGGAGATGAATGCTGGGAGGTCGTTCACTGGTTTCTTTTGATTCAGTACAGCATTCTAGCCCAGGGGTTGGTGCTGCCCAAATTCATAGTGGTTATTCTATTCTTAGTTAAACTTCTCTGGAAACACAGATCCCCCCCCGGGGGGGGGGTTCTTCAAAATGATGCTAAAAAAACTCCAGTTATCAGATAGGGAGAACTACCTTACAAGCTTCCTATCTTGTACAAAAAAATCAATTAAATAATCCAACCTGAGGGTGCCAAACTACTTTCTTTAAGGGCACAGAATGATAAACATTTAAATACTGTAAATATTTAAACCTCAGGTATTAGAAGATCATTTTGATTTGTTAAATATACAGATACATAAGCCTCTTCTTGGGTTACTTTTGACAATCAGTGATGGTTTCTCTGTTTACTTCATGATCACAGGTTTGGTTCTGATAAATGTTTATTTTTCTCCCTTTCTCTTCATTCCTTTTATGAAGAACATTGGTGGCAGCCAAATCTTTAAGCCTCACTAAGGAAAATGCTGCACTTTTAATTCCATGGTGGCACTGTGGTTTTATTCTCAAGTACTTTACTGATTCAACTAACTACCAAATTCTCATAAGTCCTACACTACACAGATGCCTAACTCCCTACCACTACTGTGGCATCAACCTGCTTCCACTTGTTATTCTATGGCACAATCACTCAGTCATCCCCTGTCATTCCATAGCACAATCATCCCTTAGCCAACCCCTGTCATTCTTGACCCTTGCAAGGTCATTCCCCATGGGATTCCTAGCTGAATTTCCAATAAGACTCAGATCTTATTTTCTGTGTTTTATCCTTCAATGAGCTCTCATGGTCTTCCTTTAAAAAGATGTACTTTTCTTTAAGTAGATACCTTCTGTACAGTGAAATAAAATAAAAATGCCACACTGAAATAAATGGTGGTAGGGCATGGTGGCATTTCACTTGTAATACAAAGTAATGAAAAAGTTAGCATCTTTAGTCATGAGCCCTTACTAATGAACAACAAAGGTATTAACCTTCTGAAAGAAATAGAAAAGCCCTGAAAGAGGAAACTTAGATGATATAAGTGACTACTAAGCATCTATCATGATTAAGTTCAAATTAATAAATAAAAAGATCTTATGAATATCATTAATGAAGATTAGAAATACTGATATTCAATGTTCTTACAATTTTAGGAAATAGTATGCTCTCACTTACAAACACTGACATAGAAGAGTGTCCATTCAGAGGAATGTTCAAGATTTGAAATTTGCATAACTTGTGTCATACCAATTCCAATTCACAAGAAAGTGTAAGTGTATGCACACACATATGTATTTTATAAACTGAATTTGCAGATAATGTATCTATTAATATCAATTAAATGACAAATTACAGGCAACATTAAACCAAGTGAGTTAAAGCCACCAAACTTATATAAACCAAACTGATGAGTTAAGATGATTGAAAGGAAAAAAAAAATCAAATTATGGCTTTATTAAAAAAGAAGGTGGGACTGGGGAGACTTACTCATAAAGCCTGATGGCCCGAGTTTGATTTCCCAGTATGCATGTAAAGCACAAAGTGGCACATGCATCTGGTAGGAGACCCTGGCATAACCATTTTCATTCTCTTTCTCTCTCTCGCATAAATAAATTTAAAAAATCTTAAAAAAAAACAAGTGGATGAGACTACTTGCATGCCATGCTATGTTTGAATAACCCCCAAACACTGTACATAAAATGCCATCAATAGTAGAACATATTGAGAAATAGAATTTGAAGGAGAAAAAGCAGTTCAAAATAAAACTACTGGGCTGGAGAGATTGCCCAGTGGTTAAGGTGCTTGCCTGCAAAGCATAACAACTCGAGTTTGATTCTCCAGTATCTGTGTAAAACTAAATGTACAAAGTGGTACATGCATCTGCAGTCCTTTGTAGTGGCTGGAGGCCCTGGCACACCCATTCTCTCTTTCTCCTATCTCTCTCTGCTTGCAAAAAAAAAATACAAACACTATACTTCAGAAACTTTTATGCTTTTGAATTCTTGAAAATGATAATTTTTTATAGTAAGTCATATTTTTAAACCTATTCAGTGATAAGTTTATATGTGTTTATTATTCACACCTATGAGTCTTGAGATGAAGCCTTTGCATTTCCACCCTCCCGGGGCTTCTTTGTATAATTAGGTCTTTCAGAGTCCAGGACTAAATTCCATGGAGTAATGAATACACTCAACCTTATTTCTCTTTCTACTAACAGTTTTGTCTTTGATGTAGCTTATCAGCCCCTTCGTGAACTAGCCTATTTTTCAGCTTGACATGATCTTTGTCTCCAAATTTGGGGGATTGCTTTTTGATGCTGAGCTACCATGAGTAAAATTATTACTCACATTTTGTTCCTGGAAATTAACTGCTCTAAATTAATTTCAGAACGAAGGATCATTTCTGAAGTCGTCTCTGAATCAGAGCTTATCACTTTGGCCATATCTTTAAGGGTGTATCTTTTTGAGAAGAGGAATATTATGTTCGACTCCGGGACTCATTTGCAGTTTTGTCCTCATTGGAAGTCATTTTCCATACAGCAATGTTAAGCAATGATAAACATAAGACTACAGCTCCTGTAAACTAGTTCACACTTTCACATTCAAGTGACAGAAGCCCACTTTAAACTTTCTTGAAATAGGAACACATCAGAAGTGTATTTAGGTATCTCAGTGGACAGTGAAGACAAATGAATATGGGCTACAGAAACGTGACAGGATTAGAATGCTTACAACTCTTACTCTATGTGGATTAGGTTTTTCTTTCTTGCTATAGAGTGCCCTTCTTCACAGAAAATATGACCAGGTAGCTTCTACCCAAAGGAAGAACTAACAAATTCTTTTGGTTGTAAGCTAACAAAATTTCAGGAATGTGGTCATTTATAAGATTAGGTTGGTGTGTAAGTAAGAGGAAGTCCTAAGAAAACTGTATGCCATCCATACAAATGTAAAGGTATTTGATGGACATCTGAAAATATCGTTCATATACTTAAATTCCTGTGTATTACATTTAGATTTGTCAGCAGCATAATTTCTATTTTCCCACAGTTTTTCTTCTGTGGTTCATATATTCCTTCTCATCTCACCTTGCTGTTTTGAGAGATTAGCCACCAGGGGCCCTGAGTGTGTCTGCATGTTTTCACTGGATATGCCAGTAATTCAAGGCCTTCACTTTGCTTTACATGGGTCATTTGCCAGTGTTGTGTCTGCCACAAGAAAAGGAATGGTGTCTTCTCAGGACAGCAAGGTTGCTGAGCCTTGCTGCAAAAACTGGTGCACATCAGTATGTTCAGAGTCCCCCCCCCCCCCCCAGTATGACCTGTGCAGGCAGCTATCAATCACTACCATGGAACGCATTGACCTGCTCCTGCAAGGCTTTGCCTGCTGTGATGGAGCTGCGCCCTCGGGAGCTGTGAGATGGAATAAATTCTCTTCTTCCCTAAGTTCCTTCTGGTCAGGTATTTTGTCTCAGCACGAGAAGTTAACCAATGGAAAGAGGTTTTTCAAAATTTCTTTTGACTGTTTCTCCAACACTAAGAAGTCATTGCTTCCTCTGTGTTCTGAGAAAAATTAGTACATCTTTCATGATATTTTATCACATTAAGATTTTACAAATGTGTCCTCATCTAAGGCATGGAGAGAAAAAAACACATTTTATTATCCTTGTTATCCTTAATAACTATCACAATGTCTTACAGAACAGGTGCTTAATCAATATTTGATGAATTCATTTGACATATTAATCAAAATGAAGAGCAGGAAATTACTCTGCAATTTAGCACAGGTGGAAGGAAGACTCAGCATTTCCTGAAAGGTCCTCTGAGAAGGGGGTGAGAGGGGCCCACTTTTTCTGTGGTGCTGCCTGTCATCCCATGATATACAAAGGTCAGCCTATACCTTCAGATGTCATTTGTAAGAGCTCTGGTGAAAGTGACCTCAAGAGGCAACAGCAGGATCTAGGCTGTACCTGTCATATTTTATTTCTATTAGCTGCTTATTAATGTTGGAAGAAATGCTGTGTACTCTACATGCTTCTTTTTAAAAATATTTTTATTTATTTGCAAGCAAAGATGGAGGGAGTAGAGAAGAAGAAGAGAGAAAGAGAGGAAGGGAGGGAGGGAGAGAAAATGAATGAATATGAGATGGACATGCCAGGGACTTTTGCCACTGCAAATGAATTTCAGATGCATACACCCCTTTGTGCATATAGCTTTTTAAAAAAATAATTTATTTATTTATTTGCAAGCAGAGAGAGAGAGAGAAGAGAGGCAGACAGAGAGAATGGGCACACCAGGGCCTCTAGCCACTGCAAACAAACTCCAGATGCACGTGCCCCTTGTGCATCTGGCTTACATGGGTTCTGGAGAATCGAACCGGGATCCTTTGGCTTTGCAGGCAAATGCCTTAACCGCTAAGCCATCTCTCCAGCCCGTGTGCATATAGCTTTACATGGGTACTGGGGAACTGAACCTGAGTCATCAGGATTTGCAAGCAAGCAACCTTTATCCACTGAGCAATCTCTCCAGCCCCATCTACATGCTTCTTAATGAGTTATACTGCACATTAACATGTTACGTCTTGGGGAAGTACTACAATAGAGGGAATCTGTGTATTTGTTTGACAGAACTAATTTATAAAGGGAAAAGAGTTTTCTGCTCTACCTTATATTTTGCCATTCTCTTGAGCATTTTTTAATATTTTATTTTTATTATTAGAGACAGAGGAAGAGGGATAGGAAGGGAGGGAAAGAGAGAGAATATGAATGGGCACTCCAGGGCCTTTATCCACTGCAAATGCCTTATCTGCTAAGCTATCTCTCCAGCCCAGATTTTTTTTTTTTTTTAGTACTGGTAAAGTGCTTGACTCACAAATGTGAGGCTCTGACATCATCCCGAGAGTCCACGCAATGCCTCACATTGTGCTTTATGCCTGTGATTTCAATGTGTGATGGCATTGTACCCTCTGGAACTACAAGCTGAAGTAAACTCTTTCCTTCCCTAAGTTGCTTTTGGTATGTTGTCCCAATTATGTAATTTCATTGTTAAATTGTCATGTGGCATTTAAGCTTGTCAAGAGCTGACTCTGGGGGTAGGATAGTCTTTCCCAGATCCAAACATGTTTATCTTCAAGTGTCCCCTGAGATCCTTTGTCCTGGGGTAGGCCAACCTCCTGGACCTTACACAGTGAGAAAGGAAATCAACAAAGAGCCCAAGGGTTAAAAACACTGGGCCTTTGCTGTCCCGTGCCTTCCCTAAATCTTAAGACTTGAGCAGCAGTCACTGTTGTGCTGGTGTTGAGAACTGCTAACTGGAAGCCTCACCCAAGCAGAAGATAGTTTGCCCAGTGCCCGTGATTGGGAACTCTAGTTGCTGCAAATGAACTCCAGTCACATGTGTCACTTTGTGCATCTGGCTTTATGTGGGTTCTGGAGAATTGAACTTGGTTTGTTAGGCTTTGTAGGGGTTACAGTCAGGTTTGCATTGCTGATCAAGAGCAGCTTGTGGGGAAAAAAGGTTTATTTTGGCTTACTGATTCGAGGGGTAGGTCCATGATGGCAGGGAAAAATGGTATGAGCAGAGGATGGACATCACCTCCTGGACAACATCAGATGGACATCAGCAACAGGAGAATGTGCCAAACACTGGCAGGGGGAAACTGGCTATAATATCCATAAGCCCACCCCTAACAATACACACTGCCTCCAGGAGGAATTAATTCCCAAGTCTCCATCAGCTGGGAACTTAGCATTCAGAACACTTAAGTTTATGGGGGACACTTGAATCAAACCACCATATTCCACCCCTGGCCCCCATAAACTGATAACCATATATGATGTAAAATGCAATGCATTCAGTCCAACTTTAAAAGTCCACATAGTTCTTATCCCAATGATGTTCAATCATTCCCATAATCCAGGGTCTTTTAACTTAGCCATAATACAAAAAAAAAATAATAATAAACTTCAAAAAACCCATAATGGCACAGAATAAGCATTCATACTGCACAAGGTGGCATTGGGTAGACTGAAGAAATACTCAACCAATACAAAATTTAATCAGGAAAAAAATCAAACTCTGTAGCTCCAAGTCCAGCAACTCTAACTAGTAACAAGTCTCCAAGTCCAATAATTCTAACCAGCAGCAAGTCTCTGGAGTTCCAATTCCACCCCTCCAGCCTGGAAAACTTCATCTGGGGCCAGCAGCTGTCTTTAGCAGCCATGAGGTGGTCCTGGCATCTCCACTGGGTCTCCAGTGCAACCCACGGTTCATCTTCATGGCATCATTGGGTCTCCATGCAGGCATCCAGTAAACCTGCTTCACACTGCCCATAGCCATTTCCAAAACACAAGACTGTGTTGCAAATTCAATGACCTCTCTTTCCTGAATTTCTTATACTCCATAATACCAAGTAGAGTGCCAATTTGTCCATCCAGGGGGGGATAAAGTAGACTTTGAAGAACAGGACACTCTTTCAGCATTCAGACCCCTTCTTCCTGTTGTCCCAATGTAGGCCAGCTGGCCCAATCTCAATGGTTGTAATCTCTCAATTGTAGCTGAACAGGCAGTAGTTTCAGCCCAAAGATTTCATTTCTGTGCCATATTCCTCTGCTCATACCAGCCCATTTCTTTTTTTTTTTTTTTTTTTCGGTTTTTCGAGGTAGGGTCTCACTCTAGCCCAGGCTGACCTGGAATTCACTCTGTAGTCTAGGGTGGCCTCGAACTCGTGGCAGTCCTCCTACCTCTGCCTCCCAAGTGCTGGGATTAAAGGAGTGCGCCACCACGCCCGGCTACCAGCCCATTTCTATGCAATGCAACCCTGCACAAGTTCTCAGGTCATGGGCATAACGGCAAGCCTCTCACACAAACTGCTTGTAGCCCTTTCCAGGCAAAGCTCTTTCTTACTTTCACAAGCCAAACTTCACTGTGCATAGTTCTTTCTGCATTCAGGTCTTTCAACTCTGACCAGAATAGTCCATCAAGCTGTACTGACAGCACTGCAAGGCATCTCTTAGGCCAAGGTTTCAAACCACATTCATTTCTCAAAAATCAGCCCCAAAAGGCCAAAAGCCACACAGTCAGCTGTCTAGCAGCAAAGATTGTACTTCTCGGTACCAACTTTACTGGTGGAGTGAGGTTCACATTACTTGCAGAAATCACCCAAACCAAGAGCACCTTGTGGGTAAAAATGCTTATTTTGGCTTACAGATTCAAGGGGAAGCTCCATGATGGCAGGGGAAAACGATGACACGAACAGGGGGTGGACAGCACCTCCTGGCCAACATCAGATGGACAACAGCAGCAGGAGAGTGTGCCAAACAATGGCAAGGGAAACCTGGCTATAACACCCATAAACCTTCCCCAAGCAATACACTGCCTCCAGGAGGCTTTAATTCCCAAATCTTCATCAGCTGGGAACCTAAAATTCAGAACACCTAAGTTTATTGGAGACACTTGAATCAAACCACCATACCAGAAAAATGCCTTAGCCTCTGAGCTATCTCTCCAGCCCTGATTTTTAAATTTCTTACTTGTCAGTACAAAGAAGAATGTGATTAGAAAAAATATTTAGTGCTGTTGAGAGAGAGGAGAGAGAGAGAAGAGAGAAGAGAGAGAGGTGGGAGGGATGAAGGTGGGGAACAAATTGTCCATACTATCCACAAAGCCTTCTATAATATGGTTGTAATTACTTTGTCACTGATGGAACAGAACACCTGACCAAAAGCAGCTGATAGGAGGAAAGACTTTGTTTTGGCTTATAGTCTGAAGGGGACTTCATGATGACAGGGGAAAACATGGCATGAGCAGAGGGTGGACATCACTCCTGGCCACAGGTAGTAGCAAAAGTGTGCTGAACTAGAACTGAAATTCTGGGGGCTAATAAACCTCATGGTCAACCGTCCAATGACACACCTCTACCAGCAAGGCTCCACCTCCAAAATTGCTGCCAGGTGGGTGTTGCATACACATGAGTTTATGGGGGCACATCTGATTCAAACCACCATGACTGGGTCATGTAATATTATGAATAAGCTTGTTGATACTTTTTTTTTTTTTTTTTGGATATTTGAAGCAAGGTCTTATTCTAGCCCAGGCTCAGCAGCAACTCACTTCTGTAGCCCAGGCTGGCTTTGTACTTACAGTGATCCTCTTACCTCAGCCTTCCAAATGCTGCCCCTCGTTTACATCTTCCTGGTGCTGCATGTACTGGACTCCCAGGTTGCTCACAATTAAATAAACACTGTATGTCACAGTGCAGGTCGGGCCCTAGCCAGGCTGCCTGCTAGGAGGAACCAGGAAGTGGCTTCTGTGGACGTGACATTCTGCACAGGCCTGGCATGACAACAGCTACAGCCCTATGCCCACAAGCAACCTGCTGTGAGATGATCTACCTGGAGACAGGTTGTCATTGGTCACAAGAAGGGAACCACCCCATACAACGATAGGCCAGCCAAACCCTTAAAAACCACTGCACTTCCCTGAATAAATGAGTCTGCAGCAGCTAGCCCTCTGCCTGCTTCCACCCATCTCCCGGTGTCTGTGTCTTGACTCCACGCCTCTCACGCTCTGTCTGGTGGAGACCCTGCATCCCCTCTAGGCTGGCCCTAGGAGGGACCCCAACATGCCACCATGGCTGGCTGACAGCCACTTTTAAATAGAGTAAACACCAAACAAAACATCTGGGCTTCAAGCTTTCTGGTGGAAGGAGAGAAAAGTATTAAGAAGTTTGTTTCTATGCAGTAAGGCATTATGTTGAAACTGAAGTGTGGTGCTGGGGTGGAAGAAATGATTAGATCACACCAATAAAGATGACCATAAAGCCTCTCGATGGCTTATTTACAGAAGGTATTTAGCAGGCTATACCTAACTTGTTATGACTTATGGTAAAATTACCTGGAATTTCTAGATTTTTGGTCCATGAGCCATATGAAAATGCTACTGTAAGTTTTATAAGACAACATTAAAATGAATATATTTCATGGCTTTCCATGTTTAATGTACTTGGTGGCACTTTGTCCTTATAGGCCTGGGCTTGTCCTAAAGTGTTCAGGATCCATGTGAAGAGCTCTGGTTTCTGACTCCTTCCTTTGTCTGTCTCTCCATCCCTGTGTTCTGAGAACCATTAGCAAAATGTGATGCTCAGGAAGATATGTGATTCTGTGAGTGAAACTGGATGATATATCTCATTTTGTTATCTTCTCCTTGTGCATTTTAGAAAATATCTTTAATATAATTTATTTATTTATTTGAGAGAGAGAAAGAGGGAGAGAGACAGAGAGAACGAGACAGAGACGCGCGCGCACACACACACACACACACACACACACACAGAGAGAGAGAGAGAGAGAGAGAGAATTGGCATACCCTGGCCTCCAGCCAATGCAAATGAACTCCAGATGCATGTGCCACCTTGTGCATCTGGCTTATGTGAGTCCTGGAGAATCAAACAAAGAACCTTTGTCTTTGGAGGCAAACACCTTAACCGCTAAGCCACCTCTCCAGGCCATCACTGTGAATTTTTTTTTTTATTATTTATTTTTGGAGAGAGACAGAGAGGGAGAGGGAGACAGATAGAGAATGAGTGTGCCTGCAGTCTCTCAGCTGCTGTGAACGAAATCCAGATGCGTGCTCCCCTTGTGGCCAAGTGAGGCATTGCGCTCTTGTGTCACTTTGCATCTGGCTAAACGTGGGGCCTGGAGATTGGAACCGGTGTTCTTAGGCTTAGGAGGCAGGCACCTTAACCGCTAAGCCATCTCTCCAGCCCGATTTTTTTTTTTTAAAATACTTATTATTTGAGAGAGGGAGGTGTAGATAGAGAATGGGCATGCCAGGGCCTCTGGCCACTGCAGATGAAACTCCATATGAATGCGCCACTTTATGCATCTGGTTTACATGGGTACAGGGGAGTCGAACTTGGATCCTTAAGTTTCTCAGGGAAGCTCCTTAACCATGGAGCCATCTTTCCAGCCCCCTTCTTGTGAATTTTTATGCTTGTGGGTTTCCTTTAATAGTCCTTATACACTTTACCTATAACAATTTAATTTTATTTATTTTTAAAGTGTGTTCCTGCAAAGTAGGTGACAGCTTCCTTTTATACATATATTCATTTATTCATTTGTAAGCAGAGAGAGAAAGAGGAGAAGAAGAAGAGAGTGAGAGAGAGACAGAGAATGGGCACTCCAGGGCCTCCAGCCAGTTCAAATGAACTACAAATGCATGTGCCTCTTTGTACAGCTGGCTTTACATGGGTACTTGGGAACTGAACCCAGGTCATTAGGCTTTGCAGGCAAGCACCTTAAGTGCTGAGCCATCTGTCCAGTCCCCACAATTTTAGTTTTGCTAGATATGTTATAACTGTTTAATGTAGTCAAGAATAGCTGCTCACCTGATTTTTGCTCAGACCTGTGCTGCCATAGTCACACTTCCTGGAATAACGTACCTCCCAGTACCTCTGATTCCTAACATTGAGAGGTCAGGGAATCTCAATTTTTGGGATTTTTAGCCTTTAGCACATCAAGATAGTATTGTTACTCGTTTTCACCTTTACATTTCACCCCCAGAGGCAGCAGCATGGCTATCTTATTTACCACTTTGTATGACTTTTCTATTTACCCTGTAGTGTTTTGTGAAATATAATGTTAAGCATTTAGTAAAATATATTTCCTCCTCCTTAAATGTTGCATAAATAAATTTAGAGTGTATCGTTTGCCATCTTATAAATGTGGACAATGTAAGAGGACATCTTGGAAACCAGGTCATGATCTTGTTTCATTGGGGAAAACTATTACCCTAAGCATCTTTCTGCCAGTCAGCCAATCAGTGTAAACTAACCTCACCTTCCATTGACACAGAGGGAGGGCATAAAAACTAGAACACAAATGTTTCTAAGGATTTTAGATCACTCACCTTTATCTCTTAGCCTCTATTCAAGTATCTGCTGGATTATTTCCTTATATATTCAGGAAGTAGGAATTTCTATAAAGGTCATAAAGAATTCTTCACAGTTATTTTGGGATATGATGGTCCTCTAACAATTATGTATGGGATGCATGTGTCTTCAGGAGCTTTATTTTTCTTACAGAAAAGCACACTAGGTATAATGGTTAAGGGACTTTCCTAGGAAGCCTAAGGACCCATGTTCAATTCCCTAGTACCCATGTAAGACAAATGCATAGGGTGGTGAATACATCTGGAGTTCATTTGCAGTGGTTGGAGGCCCTGACATGCCCATTCTCTCTCTTCTCCCACTCCCATCTCTTTCCCTCTCTTACGCTTTCTCAAATAATTAAAAAATAAATTAATAAAAATATTTTTTAAAAAGCACATTAGGAAGGAAATAAGACTTTCCAAAGTAAAACACAAAAATCTAACATCTGTTTATATTTTCACAGTCTTCAAGTTATTATAAAGTGACTACAGGAATAAAACAAGATTTTGTGTATGTGTCTACACACACACACACACACACATATTCAAATAATATATGTATACATGTATACTTTATTGAAAACTACAATGGAATTTAAACCAGTGCCATAGTATCTGACAAACTTGTATATGATAAAGTTTCATGGAAGAATGAGAAAAAGACCAATAAATTATAATTTGCCTTGGTGTGTCCAAGAAAACCTGTGTAGAATAATAAGTGTCACCTACCAAACAGCCTCACTTGCTCTGCTAAGCCCCTGGGAAGGCAAGCCATGAGACAGTCAATGAGAGTAAGTACTGAATGAACTGGTCTGCTGACCTGTCCCCTGCACGTGAGGGAATCCACAAAGGAGTGTTCCCTCACCTGGCCAGCACACAACTTAAATCAGATATTGCTAAAGTTGTCTCAAGGAAGGCAGGAGCACTACCTGGAGAAGCAAACATTACCCTGGAGACCCCAGAAATGCAGTTCAGAAAATTGGTCCTGAGCCTTTACTGCCCCTCGTTCATATCTTCCTGGTGCTGCATGTACTGGACTCCCAGGTTGCTCACAACTAAATAAACATTGCAGAAGACACTTCATATTGCTTTCTTGGCCTGGAAGTTGAGAACAGAAACTTAGGAATTCTGACAAAGTTAATTCAAAGATTTCATAAAACTGACATCTTCTAAAAGGTTGCATGTAAAAATGGAAGTACAGTGGGGTTTGTAAATTCTTTCCAGCTGGTACCTCTTCTACTTTGATGTTTCTTCACCCTTCCTCCATCATCCATGATCACATGGGGATGGGTCTAATAGTGCACGTCTAGATGGCCGAGTTCCAGAGCACTCCTCCCCACCCTCTGGCACTAACATTCTTCCTGCCACCTCTTCCACAATAGTTTCTGAGCCTTGAAGAATGTGATAGAGATGTCTCACGTAGTGCTACTTTTTTCTCAGCATTTTGAGTCTCCCTGGAATTCACCACCACCTACAAAAGGAAATCTTCTATGGCCAGAAGCCAGAAATGAGAGTCATACTATTATTGTTTTTATTATTAGAATTCTGGTCCAAGATCCATGTTTTAGGTTTCAGAGTACATCAGGCTTACAGTGAGAGGAAGATAGGCTATTCCCAAGACAAACAGCAAGTTTTGTTGGATTTCTGACAATATTAGAAGCTAGCAGATAATACGGAATTTTGAGGGCAGATACATGTAAGTTTGTAGACTTTTTAAGGTCCACATAGACTTAACTTTTTTAGTATATGCATGTAATTCCTACTTTTTAACTTTGCAAGCCTACTGAGAAATTATTCCACCCTCTGAAGGGTGACAAAAGAAAAATAAGTCATTGTAATAATTTGGGAAATTGAGGAGATACCTGACCTCAATTTTATGTAATACCTTTGACTGATACTGAATCACAAGTCTATTAAATTTCTGAAGTTAGAACTAAAGATATGGTCCATTTTAAAGACAAAAGTTCCTTAAGTCAGCATAGGCATCCTGGAAACATTGTCCCTCTTTTTAACTCCCCAAATATATATATATTTTTTTGGTCTGGGCTGCACCCAATCCTGCAGGTTTGAAATGAACTGCCTCACTCTGTCTACTCAAAGTCTCTAATCTCTTCATTAAGTGAGGCAGATATTACCAACAATAAGGAAGATGACCTGTTGTATCACAGCTCAGGATAATAGCTCAGGATAATATCATAAAAGCATTATTCAGAGTAAGTTTCTGATAAGTTACAGGATCCTGGGACATGCAGTGGCAAGTTCGTCAATTTTATCAAGACATACCTAGAACTTCCTGGAACAAGAACGACTTTTTGTGGGGCAAGTGTGGACGATGAAGACACAAAGAATCCAGCACTTTCCAAAGCGACACACTGAAAGCATAGTTACGTTTCCTGGTCTCCATGGCAATGACTAACAGCCTACCAGTTTTTGGCAATTACCATGCGAAGAAATTCACAGTGTTGTTGGTTAGAAACAGCTAGTTATAATCTAATTCCTGGAATTCTGATACGAGAATTGGTCAAAAAAAACAAAGATGCAAAAAAATTTGAACAAATACAGAGAGTTTTGAGGACTTAATTCAGCCTTTGACAAGTATTCAGTTAGTGTTAGACTACATGGTAGAACTGGGTAGCAGGAAATGTTGATCCCTTGGTATAAATTTACCATCAGATTAGACGGAGATGTTCTGGTGTGCTGTCCCACAGAAGAGGGGCTACTGTTGGCCTATAGTTTCAGAGGTTTCAGCTGTTGTTTCTCACTGAGCTCCATGTTTCAAGTAGAACATCAGGCGTGTGAGACAGAGGAGACTTTGGCACTGCATACAGGAAACAGGGCAAAGGGCATATAGGAAGAGGCCACTACAAGGTGTAATTCTCAAGGCCACCCCCCCCCCCCAGTGACCTCCTACTTTCAGTTCTGTTCTGTGTTCCATTTTCACCACCTACCAATAAGGTCATCTTATTATGAATCAATCAGGGTATTAGTCCACTAATTATATGAGAGCTCTCATAATTGTCTCTAGATGTCGTAACACAGACACCAAGAGATGTGCTCCACCAGTCACACCCCCAGGCATTTTTTTAATCTAGTAGAGCTGGAAATCAAGATTGATGATCACAATTCTGCTGCTTGTGAACTTCCTACCCCTAAACATCATTTTAAATATAACTTTCTGTCCCTACCCCCGAAAGGCCAATATCCATCTCATAGTGCAAAATGTATTCAGCCCGACTTCACGAATGCCATAGTGTGAATATTTCAAGATAATTCAGAAGGCCAAGTTCAAAATCTCCTCTGAGGCTCAGGGAAATTTATTCCTGTGAGCCCCTATGAAAATAAGTTATGGCAATGATACAGAATAAACATTTAAATTTCAAGAGGGACAAATAGGAGAATAGCAAGATCAGACCAGATCATGATTAGAGCCAGGAAAGCATACATTAAGTTCTGAATCTCCATCTCCAGTATTTGGGCTATATGACATAATGCTGTGAGCCCCAATGGACTTTCACAGCCATGTCCCTTAGTGTATTTATCCCACATGGCCTCTCTGTTTGTGTGATGGCTCTCTTGCAGTTGATGCTTCTCATCAGATGTTCCATGTTTCTGGCAGCCCCAGCATCCTGGGCTGAGTATTGCATCAGAGATTTCAAGTTCACAGTTCTATGCATCACTGACTTAGGGCTGCCTGCAGAGTTCCTAACCTCACCACATATTGCCTCACTGCTAGTCTATCTTTTTAAAAAATATATATATTTTATTTATTTATTTGAGAGAAAGCGGCAGAGAGAGAGAGAAGAGAGGAGAGAGAGAGAAAGAGAAAGAGAGAGGGAATGGGGTGTCAGGGCATCCAGACACTGCAAATGAACTCCAGATGCATGTTCCCCCTTGTGCATCTGGCTAACATGGGTCTTGTAGAATCAAACCGGGGTCCTTTGGTTTTACAGGCAAACACCTTACCTGCTAAGCCATCTCTCCAGACCTAGTCCATCTTTTGAAACCTTGGTAGAAGCATTTATGACCCAGAAACTCCTGTAATCTGAAAACCTACAGCCGCCATCATTTGGATGAATTAAGGTCCTCTTAAGCAGAATCTAGAGCCTCTCAGGGCCTATGGGGCTGAACCTAAGAAGACTATTCCCCAAGCAGCCCTGAGCAAGTCAGTGGAACACCCCAGGGGCTCTCTTATCAGCTTATTTTTCAAACCAATTTATAATTTCACACCCTAGAGCCCATGATGGGTGCAGTGTTGCAAATTCTTGGGATGCACTCAAAGCCTTTCTCCCTTTGTCCTAGTGCAAAGTGCTTGGTGCTTTTTTCAGTGGTGTAATTTTTGCAACAGATATATCCTTCTAGTCTGCAACATGAAATATCTCCTTTTTTGGCCAAATTGCATACTAAAAAAACTTTCTACTACATTTTCTTCCCAATTTTCACTATAAACCTGGTTAAAATTGAACTGGAGGGATGGCTTCGTGGTTAAGATGTTTGCCTGCAAAGCCAAAGGACTCAGGTTCCATTCCCCAGGACCCTCATTAGCCAGATGCACAAGGTGGTGCATGCATCTGGAGTTCGTTTGCAAAGGTTGGAGGCCCTGGAGTACCCATTCTCTCTCTCTCACTCTTTCCTTCTTTGTGTCACATAAATAAATAAAATTTTTTTAAAATCCAGCAATCAGCATATCACTGATTTCTCCACCGTCAAATTAATTAGTTTGTTATCTTTAAACTCACCCTCACTCAAAGTTTTATGACATAAAGTATAGACATTTTTTTTTTTGCCAGAATGTAACACAAATATCCTTTAGTCCAATTCCCAACAGAGCCTTCATTCCCTCTCACACCTCACGAGTGCATTATTTTATCTTTGCATTTCTGTTGACATTCTGGTCTTGAAAGCTACCACCAGGATCACCCATAATGACTTCTCACAATCTTCTAGGGGTTCTGCAGCTCGTATCTCCAGAGTCATTCAATTGCCCCCTACAAACCAGTTCCAGAGGCCTGAGAACCATACGGCTGGGTATGGTCACAGCTTGGCTCCTTGCCTGTGGGCTTATTGTAAGGCAGAGCATTATGGTAGTGGTAGTATGTGGCAGAAGGAGCTTTTTCACGGTGGTCCAGCAACAGTGAAATGGGCCTATAGGAAGAGTCCCTCAGGTTCATACTCCCTAGTGACCTACTTGCATCCTATCATGAATTCATCAAGGAATTAATCTGCTCATTGCATCAGGGTGCTCGTGATACATTTATCACTGGTTATCCCATCAGAAGCACACTCAGAAGTGTGCTTTACTAATCAACCTGCTAGGTGTTGCCTTAATTAAATCCATTGAACTGAGTATAATTTTATTTGTCAATTATACTTTAATGAAGCTAGACGTAATCTCATTATATCATCTTACACACATGTGTCAAAACATACATAGTATCAATTCTTTTCCTTTGGAAAAAATTGAATAATATAGTGGGGGTTGGGTTATGAACATTGAATCTAATTACAGTAGGAGAAGTGGCATACATTATTTTTGAGGTTAGAAGTGAAAATAGGTTTATATGTAGAAATACTTGCAGGTATGGAAGTAGAGGGAGCTAATGTCATTTGCTAATTAATTTAGCAATTAATTATATTTACTCAGGTTTCAATTGGAATTATTCCTTATAGATTTGTTTGGTTGCCTTTGAAAACTTAAAAAAAATGCTTCAGACAAATACTGAAGAGGAACGAGGCTGGTAAAGAAAAATCTTTTTCTTTATAGGTATGACGCTTATGTCTCCTTTATGGAATAGACTTCCTTTCCTCCTGACTTCAACAATCTAACTAGTCCTTACAAAGCTTGATAACTTTATTACTCTAAGAAGATATTGACAAATAGTCTGTGGTCTCACATTTTTTTTTTAATCTTTAACACAAGAGAAAATAGAATGGAGTAATCTCTTCTCTCAGTCTCCAGATCTTAATGGTTTGTGGAAGGAAGTACATTGTGCTGGTTACTTTTCTTGTGGTGGTGACAAAACACCAGACAAAACACAAACAACTTAAAGAAGGAAGGATTTACTTTGAATCACAATTCCTTCCTTCCATAAGTTGTTCATTTTGATGAGGAAGGCAAGGCAGCAGGAGTAGGAGGTGCTGGTCACAGTTCATTCACAGTCGGGAACCAGAGCACAATGAGTACTGTTGCTGAGCTCACTTCCTCCTTCTCAGTCAGTCTGGGACCCCAGCCCATGGGCTGGTGCTTCCCACAGGTACTGGGGGTGCTGACCTTTTCTCTCCATCAACCCAATCCAGAAACTCACAGGTATGCCCAGAGATTTGTCTTCTTGGTAATTCTAAATCTAATGAAGTTGACAACTGAGCTTAACCATCACATATATAATCTTGTGGCCAATTAGGTCAATATTTCATTGCTAATAAGCTTCTACCTTGAAATGTAGAAATTATCTCCTTTTTTTTTTTTTTTTTTTTTTTTTTTTTGGTTTTTCGAGGTAGGGTCTCAGTCTGGTCCAGGCTGACCTGGAATTAACTATGTCGTCTCAGGGTGGCCTCAAACTCTCGGCGATTCTGCTGGGATTAAAGGCGTGCGCCACCATGCCAGGCTTTCTTTTCTTTCTTTTCTTGTCTTCCCCTCCGCCTCCCTCCCTCCTTCCCTCCCTCCCTCCCTCCCTCCCCCTTCCTTCCTTCCTTCCTTCCTTTCTTTCTTTCTTTCTTTCTTTCTTTCTTTCTTTCTTTCTTTCTTTCTTTCTTTCTTTCTTCTTTCTATTTTAGACCATGACATCACAGGCAGGTTTATTTGGGTTTGTTTGTTTGCTTGTTCACTGGATTGTCCATGGAAAGTGAATGAACCCCACACAGGAGAAGTCTGATGTTGACAAACTCCCAGTGACTGAGCTGCTTTCTTTTCCAATCCCCAAAAAGTATCCCTCAAAAGACTTCAAGGCATATTTTGTATAGCTGCTCATAAGTTTATGACTCCAGTGTGGTGTGGAAGGAGTTGGTACACCCTCATGAAGTGAGAAGTTAGCTATCCTTGATCATTGCTCTTCTTTTGGTCAACACTATCTGTAACACCATACTAGTTGGTGCAGTCAGGTTTACATTGCTGGCAGAAAACACCTGACCAAAAGCAGCTTATAGGAAAAAAAGGTCTATTTTGGCATACAGAATCAAGGGGAAGTGCCATGATGGCAGGAGAAAGTGATGGCATGAGCAGAGGGTGGATATTACCTTTTGGGCAACATCAGGTGGATAATAGCAATAGGAGAGTGTGCCAAACACTGGCAAGAGGAAGCTGACTATAACAGCCATAAGCCTTCACCCAACAATGCACTTCCTCCAGGAGGCATTAATTCCAAAATTGCCATCATCTGGGAATATGGCATTCAGGACACCTAAATTTATGGGGGACACCTGAGTCAAACCACCACATTCTGCCTTGGCTCCATAAACTGATAATCAAACATGATGTAAAATGGAATGCATGTGGTCCAACTTGAAAAGTCCCAATTTTTTTTATCAATCCCAATGATGTTCAAACATCCCCATAATCCAAGTCTTTTAACTGAGCCATAATACCAAAATATACCACAAAACCCTAATGGCACACAATAAACATTCACACTGCAAAAGATGGCATTGGACATAGATAAGAAATATTCAACTAATAAAAGATTTGAACAGGGCAAACATCAAATTCTGTAGCTCCAAGCTCTAGTCAGTAACAAGTCTCCAAGTCCAATAATTCTGACCAGCAACAAGTCTCTGGAATTCCAATTCCGCCCCTCCAGCTAGGCTGCTCACAGTCCTGGAAAACTTCTTCTGGAGCCAGCAGCTTTCCTTGGCAGCCGTCTCATGGTCCCAGCATCTCCATTGGGTCTCCACTGCAATCCACAGTTCATCCTCATGGCTCCATTGGGCTCCACACAGGTAATTCAATAAGCCTGCTTCACACTTCCCATGGCCATTTCCAAAGTACAAGACTGTGTTGCAAATTCAATGACCTTCTTGTTCCTGCAATTCTTATACTCCATAATACCAGGTGGGGTGCCAATTTGTTAATCCAGGGGGGAATAAAGCAGACTTTGAAGAACAGGATACTCCTTCAGCATTCAGGCCCCTTCAAGAGACTACATTCTTTCTGTTGTCCCAATGCACATCAGCTGGCCCAATATCAATGGTTGTAATCTCTTATAACATTACAGCTGAACATGCAGCAGTCTTGGCCCAAAGATTTTATTTTTTCAGTGCCATCTCACTGTTCACATCAGTCCATTTCTTTGCAATGCAACCCTGCATAAGTTCTCAATACATGGGCATAAAATCAAGCCTCTCCACACAAACTTCTTCTAGCCTAGTCCAGGCAAAGCTCTTGTGAGGGTGAGAAACCCTCATAAGCCAAACCTCACAGACCATAGTTCTTACTGCATTTAAGTCTTTCAACTCTGACCAGATTAGTTGACCAAGCTGTACTTACAGCACTGCAAGACATCTCTTAGGCCAAGGTTTGAAACCTTGTTTGAAACCAAGGTTGAAATCCTTCCACATTCCTTTGAAAACTAGTTCCAGAAGGACAAAGCCTCACTGTCAGGTTTCAAGCAGAAATGACACCACTTCTTGGTACCAACTTTACTGTTGCAGTCAGGTTCGCATTGTTGGTAGAAAACACCTTACCAAGAGAAGCTTGTGGGGAACAAAAGGTATATTTTGGCTTATAGACTCAAGGAGAAGCTCCATGATGGTAGGGGAAAATGATGGCATGAGCAGAGGGTGGACATTACTTCCTGGCCAACATCAGGTGGACAACAGCAACAGGAGATTGTGCCAAACACTGGCGAGAGGAAGCTGACTACAACAGCCTTAAGCCAACCCCCAACAATACACTGCCTACAGGAGGCACTAATTCCCAAATTGCCATCAGCTGAGGACATGGCATTCAGAACACCTAAGTTTATGAGGGACACCTGATTCAAACCAGCACACTAGTTTTGTTTGAAACTGAGCTGCCCTCTTTCCCAGTCATGAACTGTGGGTGGGGTTAACTCAACTCTGACCCCTGCATTGATTTCAACTAATCAACATATCTCTTGTTTTGGCCACAGTGATTGTTCAGGCGTACCCTCTCAAGTCATTCAGAGTCAATAACATAGGAAGAGAATTTCTGGGCCTTCTAAAAAGAGTCATTTACTCTTTCTTCTCTATGAACTACCAGAAGCATTTGTTCTCTTTCTCTGAGAGGGGTTGAGGGAATCACACATCTGTTTTACTGCTTGAGGCTAGAATTTCCAGTAGGGCTCATCACAGGGGGAACCAGGGATGGAGCAATGCCTATGGGGAGTCAGAGGAAAGAGACAGAGAGGAGATGGCTCCTCTTGGAAATGGTTGAAGCAGCTATATCAAAGGTTGTCCAAGACTACATTTGCTCTATAGTTAGTTTTCTGAACCAGTGAGATCCCCTGTGGTTTTTGCCAATTTGTATGGAAGTTATTCACAAACACTGGGTGACACAATTCTCATTAAGATTACTGTTACAACAACTATTGTGGTATCTGGGGGTTTCCTGTAGCAGGATGCAGTAGAACTTATCTGACTGGAATTGAGACAATTTTGAATGTCCGTCACCATTCTGTACCCAGAACTTCCTATCCACCATTTTTATATCTGGACTACTATTATGTATTTCAGGACTCCTGAGTTCCTTCTATGTAATGTGTTAAGTCCATTTTCTTATACTTCTCCCTTACTTAGTATTTGCTGAGCCACATCAGAAACACAAGATAGTTTGATACATCTAATGCGTACATATTTTATTGTAAAATATTAGACTTTAGATTAAGGCTCAGGAAACCCAGAAGTACAGAAGATAATTTGTTTTCAGAAAAAAGATTAATCAAAGGAACTATGGAGAGCTTTGGCTATTGGTTCTTCCTGTCTCTACTCTGCTGATTATTTTATTTTATCTTATTTTATCTTATTTTATTTTATTTTATTTTATTTTATTTTATTTTATTTTATTTTATTTTATTTTATTTTATTTTATTTTGCTGTATAGTAAAACTGCAAGGGGACATGTCTCCCATATTATGTTTAAAATGTTACATAATGTTTTCAGGTAGAAAATCCTATTGATTCAACAGCTTTATCCACACATACATGCGTGCGTGCGCATGCGCGCACACACACACACACACACACACACACGTCTGAGGTTACTATCCA
This sequence comes from Orientallactaga sibirica, assembly GCA_036365145.1. Classification (NCBI taxonomy): domain Eukaryota; kingdom Metazoa; phylum Chordata; class Mammalia; order Rodentia; family Dipodidae; genus Orientallactaga; species Orientallactaga sibirica. The sequence goes on from JAEOAD010000024.1 coordinate 30,291,076, forward strand.
CACATATGGCAGGAAGGTACCACCTCATGGATCAGGGGATTGAGAGAGCAGTTCATTTTAAAAAATCAAGGACAGAGAGAGGAGAGACAGAAGAGAAGAGAGAAGAGAGAGGAGGGAGGAGGGGGGGTAGTAGGAAGGGACTGAGAGTGGGTTCTCTAGGTCGCCTTGTGCAAATGAACTCCAGATGGATGCACCACTTTGTGCATCTGGCTTTACTGGTGTATTGTGAATCACAACTGGCTCTGCAAGTTTGGTGGTTTGATTCAGATGTCCCCCATAAACTTATGTGAGTGCTAACTCCCCAGCTAGTGGTAATTTGGTCATCAGAGCCTTGCTGGAGGAGGTGTATTGTTGGGGACAGGCTTATGAGCATTATAGCTAGCTTCCCCTTGTCGGTGTTTGGCACACCTCTCTTGCTGCTGTTGTCCACCTGATGTTGGCCAACAGGTATTGTCCAGCTTCTGCTCATGCCATGTTTCCGTCTGCCATCATGGAGCTTCTCCTCGAGTCTTTAAGCCCAAATAAATCCTTTCCTCCCACATGCAGCTTTTGCTAGGTTGCTTTGTGCAGTAATACAAAGCTGACTGTAATAGCAAACAAGTGTGTTTAATCACAGACCCCAGCTGGAGAGAACAGTTCTTAAAGGAAACAGAGCTTGTGGTGGGCTGATATCCGAGGGAGTAAGCCAAGTAAATCATTTTGACCTGAGTTCCACTTATGGCTTATCGTTAATGCTTCATTTTTTTTTTTTTTTTTTTTTAGGTAGGGTTTTACTCTAGTCCAGGCTGACCTGGAGTTCACTCTGTATTCCTACCTCTGCTTCCCAAGTGTTGGGGTTAAAGGTGTGCACTACCATGCCTGGCAGTGTTTCTTTTTCATCTCATCTGTAAACCACCATGTGCACTGGTGAAAGCAAGTTAAGTTCTTGAACAGTAAGAGGTAGTAGGCTTGATAGTTCAGAATCTCAGCTTCAGCTCAGCATTGAGGAGCACAGTTTCATTTAAAGAAATGATATAAGTTGTTGATTATTGATGTAGCTTACTTTGGAGAGATGGTTAAAGAATAGAACAATCTGGTGCTGGATAGATGGCTCAGAGGTTAAAGGCACTGCTTGCAAAGCCTGATGACCTGGGTTTGCATATTCAGCATCCATACTGTGGTGGTTTGAACTGGGTGACCTCCGTAAACTTATGTGTTCTGAATGCCAGGTCCCCAGCTGGTGGCAGTTTGGTAATTGTGGTTCTGTAGGAGGGGACACATTGTTGCTGGTGGGCTTCTGAATGTTAGGGCCATCTTCTCCTTGCCAGCGTTTGGCACACTGTCCTGTTGCTATTGTCCACCTGATGTTGGCTAGGAGGTGATGTCTAGCCTCTGCTCATGCCACATTTTTTTCTTACCATTATGAAGTTACTCCGCAAGTCCAGAAGCCAAAATAAACCCTTTCCTCCAAACCAGGTACATTTGGTTGGTTGCTTTCTACCAGCAACATGAAGCTGGCTGCAACACACATCAAGCCAAATGCACAAAGTGGCACATGCATCTGGAGCATTTGCTGTGGCCAAAAGCCCTGGTGTGCCCATATTCTCCCTCTCTCCTTCCTTCCCTCTCTCTCTCTCTCCTTGCAAATAAATAAAATATTTTTAAAAATAGAGGTAAAAATAAAAAAAAAACATTAAAAAATAAAACATAGAGGGGCTGGAGATATGGTTCAGTGGTTAAGGTGCTTGCCTGTCAAACCTAATGACCTGAGTTTGATTTCCCAGTACCTATGTAAAGCCAGATGCACAAAGTGGAGCATGTGTCTGGAGTTCGTTTGCAATGGCTGGAGGAGCTGGCACATCTACTTTCTCTGTCTGTTTTCTATTGCTTGCAAATAAATAAATATTAAAAATAATTGGACCTCTTCCTCTTAAATTATTTGCAGTTCATTTTTTCTTAGCCCTCAAGTACCTGGCTACTACTGCTAATGCTCTTTTCTGGTGCTTTGTGCATGCATGTGTGTGAGCCTGCATGTATTTGTGCACATGTGCATGTGTGTGCATGCATGAGGGTATGTATGTATATGTGTATGCCTTTTGTCTGCAAAGCTGGTTAACATGGAGAAGACAGTTAACTGTAGACTCTAAATTCGTGATGAAAATTGAGAAAGTGTTCAATTTAACATTGTCTTTTCTGCTTCATGGCTAGAGAACATATCCTTTCATTTCAGAATGCTTGTTATGGGTTATATGAACAAGAATTTAAGTATGTGATTTTGTGTGAATGTTACTTGACCATTACTGGGAAAACAACTCTGAGTGTATTATGTATGGAAGGATTGATGAGGTCATGTTATATATGGGGATCAGTGTCACTGTTCTATTTGTGAAGATTATATTGATCTCATTTGTTTAATTTTGTAGGGACCTGAGCATTACATTTTTAAAATTAAATCCAGGACTATAAAAAGTCATAATAGATAAAATATTTAATATTCTTTCAGGCATGTTTTCATTTTAATGAATGATCTCAAACATGTAGCTTTATAGAACAATGCCCATAATCTATAAGTTAAAAAATGAATCTGCAAATTATAGTGATGCATTAATATGAAAAATATTTGTAAAAATGTAAATACAATAACCACAAATCCTATTTGTAATGTTTTATTGAACCAGTTTCGATGTCTTCAGCAATATGTTCTTCCTAGATATATATTTGAAAGTATATCATTAATTTTGAGCCAAGACAGTGGATTGCATAGAAAACACTAAGGGAGTAGGAAGAAGGAAAAGGATGTTAATATCCTAATACAAAACCTTTTGTGCCAGGGTCTTTTTTTGTTCCTAACTGTGTGCTTGGAGACAAAGTAAAGGTGGGTACTTACAGTAGTGTTGGGAGTAAAGAGCACCGGTTAAGTAGCATAAGCAGATGTCCAGGAAAAGAGAGGATAGGATACATGGTGATACTCAGGATGCCGTGTACCTCTTCTAAGTAAGGCAGACAGGCATTAGGAGCATGCCTTACCATAGCGAAACAGGATTTACTTCAATGGCTTTCAGTGAGTTCAGGCAACCTTTTCATTATTCCTTGAAGTGAGTGGGATCCCAAAGGTCTTGTGACTATACATGAAGTAGCTATGAGCTTACAGTTAGGGAAAACACATAATTAGCCCAGATCCTTGCAAAGCATAGGCTTCCTTTTTTTTTAAAAAAAATATATATTATTTTATTTTTATTTATATATTTGACAGAGAAAGAGGGAGGAGAGAGAGAGAGAGAGAGAGAGAGAGAGAGAGAGAGAGAGAGAAAATGGGTATGCCAGGCATCCAACCACAGCAAACGAACTCCAAATGTGTGCACCCCTTTGTGCAACTGGCTAACGTCCTGGGTAATTGAACCTGGGTCCTTTGTCTTTGCAGGGAAATGCTTTAACTGCTAAGCTCTCCCTCCAGCCTTCAAAGCATAGGCTTCTTGAATGTGGCTCAATTTGCAGTACTGCTGATCTCTACTTTTGTAAAATGCTTGAAGGAGGATCTTGCCATATGACTCTGTGGTTGAGCCCTTGACTGACATATATGGCTCTGGGTTGGATCCCAGGCACAGAAAAACACAACCTGACCCAACCCACCACATCCACACACACCCCACCCCACCCCACACCTTCAGGTAACTACACTTTCTTTTTTGCTCCATTCTTTGTCCTTCTATCTTACTGAACTCATGTTCTTTTGAATGGCTCCACCTCTGCTTCAGCTCATTTTGTCCAACACTATCTGTTGTCTTGCTTAAGCCATTCTTCACTAACAGTGTTTATATCTAAAGGACACAGCATATAGCAGTTTCTGGAGACATTTCATTGATTTTGTGTGTGTATGTGTGTGTGTGTGTGTGTGTGTGTGTGTGTGTGTGTACACTTAAGGATAGTTTTGGGATGCAGCTCACACCCTACCTGGTACATATTAACTTCTCAACAAGTATGAGTTATTTGACTCATTTTCAATAGTACTGAGATGAAGAAACCCTCTGAATTTCATTAAGTAAAGCCTTTCCTTAGGTAATCTTCTTGCCTTAGTATTTAATCCCATATGTTGTTTCAAATGCCCTAATTTATGTCTTCCTTCTGGGTGTCTTTCCTAGGCTCAACATGTGCATATTGAATTATTTCCACATTGTCAATTTTATGTCTAATATAATTTCTGTTTCCAAAGTTAAATTTTATTTTGTTCTTAGAAACCTATTTCTCCTTAATGGTAATTATTTTCATCCAATTTTTCAAGCCAAACCCTGCATGTTCTCTTAGATTCCCATCTTTCTTTCACCTGCTAAATCCCACCCAATGTTAGCTTCTATTTATATGTCTATATATCCATTCATTCATCCATACATATATATCTTTCATTCATACATTATATATATTTCACCCTGATATAACTCTCATTTTCAATGAGTACATATTGGCTCTCAAAATAGTCACAAAGGTGAACTTTCACAAAACAAATACAATCAAGATATCCCTATGATTGCCAAGTTACTAACACCTCTATAATAAAATCCTGCCTAAGTGTTATCTACAAGGTCCATGTAACCTTAGCTCATGTGTCCTTTCCCTTTATTCACAACTGGGCTTTTGTTTTTTTACTTTTTATCTTTAATGTTAACAGTCTGTCTATAATGTCCTTAGGTGTGATTTTTTTTTTGTATTTATTTTACTTGAAGTTTAGTGGACCTTTTAAGAAATTGTGTGGTATTCACAAAACTTGGGAAGTTTTTGGTTATTATTTCATGGGATATTTTATATTCCTTATTCTCTTTCTTCTTGTCTTCTGGCACACCACTTTTATCATACTAGACTTGAGATCCTCTCAAAGGATTTCTGTCTGTCCTATCCATCTGCCTTGTTATCTATGTGTGCTTTTAGTTTCCTACCTAGTTACCTACCTTCTACATTGATCTCTTTTCGAGTTCACTGATGCTTTCTTTGTCTACTCAGCTTTCCAATATATCCAGTGAAATGTTTAGCTTCATAGGTTTATGTTTTTCACATGTATAGAGTTTTGACATTTTTCTCTGCAGAGAATCTTTATCCTATAATTTATTCTGGTCCTAGGTTCTTTAACTTTACTGAACATAGTTTTACTGTCTGCTTTGCACCCCCTCTTGACTGCTCCTAACAACTAAGTCATCTAGGAGTTGCCTACGTTTATTTTCTTATCTCTTGAAAATGTCTTATATTATACTGGATCTTCATCTGTCAAGGAACCATAGATTGTCCCTTGACACTATGAATGTATCTAGATTCTATTGTAGTCATCCACAGAATGGTTGCTTGTCTTAGGGGAAATGTAACTATTTTGAACTCAAAATGCCAACTCTTCTTGGGTGACAACTACAACCTCTAGTCAATTCTTTGCTACTAAACTTGACTATAGCTAGGCTGCTTACACTGCTTCACTCAGTTATCAGTCAGCAAATCTCCACAGAATTTACACATAGAAATTGGAGTTCCTGCTGTAGACCACTAGTCGGGTGTCTTTGCTCACTTTCAAGCAAATGAACTCAGTCTTCCAGTTCTTCACCATAAAAAAAGTTCAATCTACCTTAGAATTCTGAGAGAGAGAGAGAGAGAGAGAGAGAGAGAGAGAGGGAGAATTGGTGCTTCAGGAACTTCAACTACTGCAATCAAACTCCAGAAGTGTACACCACCTTGTGTGCATAAATGGCCTTGTGTACATGTGTCACCTTGTGTGTCTGGGTTACATGTGTTCTGGGGAGTCGAACCTGGGTCCTTGGGCTTTGCAGGCAAGTGCCTTCTCCAGCCCAGAATTTCATCACTTTCTACATGGAATGTGCTGAAGCCCAAAGCCAGATGTAAGAAATTATAACTGCATGCTTTCCCCTTGCTCCATACTGGCACTCCCTCCACTCTCACTCTCTAAGGCTGAGATTCTTTTTGTCCTTAGTTAATTATTGCTAGTTATAAGCACAGCCAACCTGTGCTTTATGTGTCTCTTCTTACATCTCAGACATATAATGTCTGTCTGCACTTCAGGATGGGGACTTGGGCAGTCATGAAAAGGGTGCTATCCTTCCCTTCATTTAGTCTAAGGTCTCTTTAACGTTCTGAAATAGAACATAAAAGAAAATGAAATGGCATGGCTTGCCTTACCCTGGGAATTGCTATTACTGTTGCATTAGTCTTTAGGTTGCAGGTGACAGAAGGAGCTATCATGCCTCCATTTCTCACTCTCAACTGGAAAATGACTATGGCATCTACAGGCCTTAGACTCCAGCACATTCAAATTCAGTCCCAGCACAAGACCAAAAGCTTTGCACTTCTGGGGCCTTAGTTCATATGTGTTTGCATTAATTTTTTTGTGACTGGTTATTTTGAACAGTAATTGTACTGAAGGGATAGGATGTTTTGTTCAAGCCAATCAGTTAACCTCATGTGGACATCAATCACATCTAAATTACATGCACATGAGTGTGATGTACCTATAAGGGAAACTGCACAAGAAAGCATTGGTGGGTCTCAGCAGATTTAGTGCCGTGATTATAGTTTTGCCTCACTCATGGATTTAGGTAATTTTTTATTTTTAAAAATATTTTACTTATTTATTTTCTTGAGAGAGGGGGAGAGAGAGAGGGAGGAAGAGGGAGATATATAGAGAGAATAGGTGTGCCAGGGCCTTTAGCCAGTGCAAACAAACTCCAGATGCATGTGCCATCTTGTACATCTGGCTACATGGGTACTAGGGAACTGAAACTGAGTCCTTAGGCTTTGCAGGCAAGGGACTTAACTTTAAGCCAACTCTACAGCCCAATTTAAAAAAATTTATTTATAAGTGAGAGGAGAAGAGAGGGGAGTAATGTGCATGCTAGGGCAAACAAACTCCAAGTGCATGCCCCCCTTTGTGTATCTGGCTTTATGTGAGTACTGGGGAATTGAACCTGGACCTTCACACTTTGTAAACAAGTACCTTCAACCATTGAGCAATCTCTCCAGCCCAACTTAGGTATTTTTAATTCTACCTGCAGAGATAAGTATGTTTGACTCAGGGAAATCCTTCTGACATAACATGTCACAAACTCCCATCAGTTTCATAGTACATGGCAAAAAGATGTTTTTCAAAAGGGTAGAAGGAGGAAGTTTGCCATGTATCACTTCTTACTATGACTTTAGTATTTGGTGTTCCACTACTTGTACCATGAACTCTGGTTAATATAAAACCTATTTTTATCCCAGTGTATGGGTGCCAAGGGCTTTTCCTGTGTGTGTGTATATATATCTATATATCTATATATCTATATATCTATATATCTATATCTATATCTATATATCTATATATCTATATATCTATATATATCTATATCTATATATATATATCTATATATATATAGATATAGATATATATATATATTCAACAATAAAGCTGATATGTGCTAAAATTATAAAAATCCTACAGGTTAACTGGCAGAGAGGTATAGGTCTGAAATCAAAACAGAATGTATATTTTCAACTAGTAGACTTTATTTATTTATTTGAGGTAGGATCTTGCTGTAGCCCAGGCTGATCTGGAATTCACTGTCTAGTCTCAGGGTGGCTTCATACTCACAGTGATCCTCCTACCTCTGCCTATTGAGTGCTGGAATTAAAGGCATGCACCACCATGCCCAGCCATCAGCAGACTTAAAAAATACTTTAAATATAAAATGCTACATGAGAGTAGGAAACCACACAAAACAAATATATGATAAAGTATAAATCGAACCCCCTTGTAATTAGCTACTAGGTCAAAAATTTGAACTTAAAAAAATTTTAAAGGTATTTTTGTTTATTTGAAGAGAGAGAGAGAGAGAGAGAGAGAGAGAGAGAGAGAGAGGCAGAAGATGGGCTCCCTAGGGCCTCCAGCCACTGCAAATGAACTCCAGATGCATGTTGCCACTTTGTATATCTGGCTTTATTTTAGTGCTAGGGAATTGAACCCAGGTCATTAGACTTTGCAGGCAAGTGCCTTAACCACTGGTCCATCTCTCCAGACCCAAGAATTTGAGTTTTAGCAACTAGTGATCTCCTCACAAGCTCAAACACAACCACAAAATTCACTCTTCCCCTATGCAACCACTGTGCCTAATCTTATAATTATTACTCTTTTGTAGTTTTAAAAATGGCTTTACCACTATCACAATAAATTGTCCATTTTAAGTAAACACATGTGATGAATTGAAATGCAAAACACATGAAACTTATCACCTTAACAAATGTTTTAAGTGTGCATTGTAGCATTACTCACTGTAAGCACAACGCTGCACCTCAGGACCCTGGAAGTTTTTCATATGTGTCTCCTTTGATATGCTACTTCTGTCTCTTTCTTGTTCTTTTCCTACATATCTGTTGAGAATCTGGGCCACTTGGCTCTCAGTTTTCCTCAGTCTGTATATTGCTGATGGCATACTAATGGAGGGGATGAAAGTGTTCTTTAGTACTTCATGTTTGATCTACCCTGGCAGCTGGACTCAGGGGCTGGATTACGTTCAGGTTTGATCTCTTTGGCAAGACATCGGTTGGTATTTGGCAAGACCATAGGAGAGACTTAATGTTGATTGTGTCTTTCCTTGACTTTGATTTTAGTAGCTATTTGTTGCTTAATGCTTCTGTTAATTCACTTGGACTTACTAATTGATGGCATTCTAATTATTTCTCTCTTACTTATCACACAGAGAGGCTCCCTCATCTGCTATTTAAACTCACTGGTGCAGCTCATTTCTGAAAGATGAAATCCATATTTGCTCATTTCTGTTGATCTACCTGTTTCCAGAATAGTGAATTCTCTGCATTTTGAAAATGAAGGTCAAATCGTCCCATCTTTGGCCACTGAAGCCTTTGAAACAATCTATAAACTTTGGTATAGATTACGTGTCTCCTCTAAATGCATATGTTAAAGCTGTAACTCCCAGGATGGGGAGATGACTTAGTGGATAATGTGTTTACAATGCAAATGTAAGTACTTGAGTTTGGCTACCCAGAACCCATGCAAAGCTGGGCAGTGTAGTGGGCATTTGTAATCATCCTGGTGGGACATTAGTTATAGTCAGAAGAATTCCTTGGAGGTTTGCTGGCCAGTTAGCATGAAGAATCCAGTGATGAACAATGAGAAAACCTACGTCAAATGAAATGGAAGGCAAGGACACACGTGACATGCACACACCTGTTGTGTATGCATGTGCCTGTACACACACACACACACACACACACACACCCCAAATAACATTTATAAAGGAGATAATTATGGTTCATTGAGTTTATAAGCCTAGGAACCTGGGATGATTGTCAACTTGATTGGATCTAGAATCAGATAGGAGATAAATCCTGGGATGACTATTTGGGAAATTCCAGATAAATTAATTGAGGTGGGAAGTCCCTCTGTGGTAGTTTGAATATATGGCCCCCAATATATTCAATGTTTTATTAGTTTATCGTTTGCATCTGCAGCCACCTTGCTGGAGGCAATGTCATTGGGCGGATCTTAAGGTGTGATGGTGGGTTTGAGATTCCATTGTAAAGATATGCAAAATGTGCCCAGTAGGAGTTCCTAAAGTGTGCTGTGCTGTGTGGCTGGTGGCTTTTTTTTCTCTCTGCTTGGTCCTGTGAAGACAGGCCAGCTTCTTCTGTCATTATGGAACTTCCCCTGGATCTGTAAGGTTCAATAAATAATATCCCTTCCTCCATAACTGTGCCTGGTCTGGAAGTTCATCTCAGTGAACCTGAAGCTGTCTGCTACACCCTCCATAACTCTGGGTCGGTGGGTCACACCATTCCATGTTCTGCAGTCAAAAGGAGAAATGAAGTTAGGTGAGCACCCTCATTCATCACTACTTCCTGATTGGGATCTAATGGGAACAGAAGCCTGAAGCTCTTGACACTATGACTTCCTCACAGTGGACTGTACCATCAAACTGTGAGCTAAGATAACATTCTCCTTCCTTAAGTTGTTTCTGTCAATCCAATCCAATGCGACTTATTGTCCTTCTATGAAGAAGAAGAGAAACCAGAAGTATGGGTAATGGGTACAGAGAGAAGGTGCTTTCGTTATGCCAGAGAGAGATCCACAATGCCGCAACCTTGGATTTTCACCCTCAAGACTTTGAACACACAGTATTTCTCCTGCTTCAGTCATAGGCTTGAGGTATTTTATGATGGTAGACCTAGGAGACTAACATAGCCTTTGAGGTCTCTTAATGGGACCCTAGCAGTTATCTGGTAGCTTCTTTGCTGGAGCATGTATGCAGTGTGTTAGCATCTATCATCTTAATATTTTCTGCAGTAAAACTAGGATAAGCCAATTCTTTAAGAAGCACCAATTCCTTCTTGAGACAGATAGTATTTTAAACCATAATCTGGGTACCAGGGATGTGCTGTATTATTCTATTCATTTAGTTATTTTCTAGACGTTTTCGTGACACTAGGGAATGTATATTTCTCAATGTTAGAATTCTTTATGATTTCATATCCTTCTAATTCAAATTCAGGATTATGGAGTTTTATTTAATCATGTCTTTATTACATTTGAATCTCTTCACTAAAAATCCCAATTTTCAACTATATAGGATAGAAGGAAAGAATAGAATGAGAATATTTCACACATACTTATTCACAAATAAATTCTTGGAATACAAGTATGAGACCTTTTTTTGTAATTTCAAAAATATTACTTATTTAGTTGCATGCAGAGAGGAGAGAGGGAGAAAGAGAGAGAGGAGAAGAGGAGATGGACATGTCAGGGCCTCAAACTCCAGATGCATGCACCACTTTGTTCATCTGGCTTTATATTGGTACTGGGGAATTGAACATGTGTTGTTAGGCTTTTCAGGTAAGTGCCTTAACTGCTGAGCCATCTCTTCAGCCTGAAGTTTTAAAAATATTATTTATTTATTTGCACCCAGAGCGGGGGAAAGAGAGAGAGAGAGAGAGAGAGAGAGAGAGAGAGAGAGGAGAGAATACAACGTGTTTTTAACTGCCCTGTTTTCTTCCTTAGGAACTATCTCTTTCTTGTCATTGTCTTTCAATTCTATTCATTACTTTTGACTTTTAAAAATTCCTATTTTTCATCCTCTAATTCTCTTACAGCATTGCCTTTATGTCACTGGCTCTTGGTTTTCTTCCAGTTGAATCTTACTTTAAAATATTTTTCTTTTATTTTTAATTCACCCCTCTGACAGTAACCATGGTGGTTTTTCTGATTCTGATTCATGTTGTTCTTTTGCATGCTGTGTTATTATCTGCTAGCTTGTTCTGAAGGATGATAGCTCAGTTTCCAATCTGGTTTTGTTTTGGGGCACGCCTTTCTGCATGTAGTCTCTGATTGTGATATTCTATTCTATTCTTTATTCTCTTTTTTTATTATAATGACTCTGTATGAGATTTGACCTCAAGTATTTTATGTTGTTCATTTATATGATGTTAGCTTTTGCTTGTCTGAATATTCCTATTGAGACAAGCTTCAAATAGTTTTACTAATTTTTTTAGAGCTTCCTTTTCTGTTGATTTTGTATAGAATTAAAAATTATTGCTGCTCATCCAGGTACAGAGGCATGTGCCAGTAAATCCAGGACTTGGCAGGTGAAGCAGGAGGATTCCCAGGAGTTTGAGGCCTGACTGTGCTATTTAGTAAGTTATAGGCCAGCCTGAGCTACATGGTGAGAAACAACACACACACACACAAAAATATGACTATTTTCTGACATGTACTGAGTCGATTTCTTTTCCCACTTTCATTTAGACTTTTTTTCTCTTGTCACTTTTCTGTTGAATTTTGAGTCTACTCCTAGAAATTTTTCTTATGAGTGGGATTATGTCCTTAGAAGAGTCCTGCTGGTTCTGACAGAGTATATGGGGTCAGGACCATGATGTCACTCATTCCTTTCTGTTATATGCTGGAGAGGGGACAGCGCTCCTGCAGTGCATCTCCCTTCCCAAGTAGATGTGTTGTTTTCCTGAGAATCCTGCCTGCTGCTTTGGGGTCCTATTCTCTGCTCCTTCAGAGGCCAGTCCATTGCTTCTTTCTCCCCTTGACCAGACTCTGGCTCTGTGAAGATCTTGTTTCCTGTTGGTTTTCCTTTTCACTTGCATTTTAAATTTTTGGCAGATGGCATATTGATCTAGTTAGTTGATCTTTTTCAAATTAATTTTTAAAACTTTTCTAGCTCAGTCTCTTTGTATGTGAAGATATAGAAATAATGAAAAGTGTGTTTTCACTGGCAACGTTGTTCCAGCATGCCTTCTGTGGTGGTTTGAATGTCAAATGTCCCCCATAGCTTCATGTGATTGTGATTAAGTCTCATCCTCAATCCTCAGCTGGTGACAAGTTTTGAGCTGGAGCCTTGGTGGAGGAGGTGTGACAGTTGGGGTGGGGATTGGGGTGTTATAGCCCAGTACATCATGCCAAAACCAGTTCACTCTGTTATTCTTTCCTAGCTGTGATGGCAAGATATGACACCCAGCCTCTGCTCTGTCATGCCATGATGAAGTGTCCCCTCAAAACTGTAAGCCCAAAAGAGTGTTTCATCCCAATAACAAGAAAGTAATGGTTGGGCTTGAGAGATGGCTTAGTCATTAAGTCTCTTGCCTGAGAAGTCTAAAGAGCAATGTTTGGTTCCCCAGTAACCATGGAAGCCACATACACAAGGTGGTGCATGTGTCTAGAGTTTGTTAGCAGTGGCTGGAGGCCATGGTACACTCATTTTCTCCTATCTGCCTCCCTCCCTCTCTATCTCAAGTAAATAAATAAATAAATAAATATTTTTAAAAACTTGAAAAAAAAGTGAATGTTTTAATGTACTTGGCAGATACACAAGCAGGATGATAGCTATAAGTTTTTTTTTTTTTTTTTTTTTTTTTTTTTTAATGGGGAGCAGAAAAGAATACTTATTGTCCAACCCTGTTGCTTCAGGCTGAGAACCTAGTAAAATCATCATATTTCTGGCTGGTGACTCTTTTGTGAGTGCCTGCTCCTTTATTTTTAATTATTTTTAGTATTTGCTATAGAATTTGAATTTGTTATTCAGAACTGTAACCCCTCTGTGGAGTCTGTGGAGTCTTGCTGTTTCATAGTATTCTGAGATTATGCCATGTTCCTTGAAGGCAGGCTTTGAAATCTTAAAAAAAGAAAGAAAGAAAGAAAGAAAGAAAGAAAGAAAGGAAGAAAGAAGAAAAGAAGGAAACCTCCTGCTACTTAGTATGTTTGGGTTTTCTCTGGCTTTGCTTTTCTATAATATCTATTATATTTACAAAAGAAGAACTGTGGTGTGGGCTTTTTTCTTTTTTCTTTCTTTTTTTTTTTTTTTTTTTTTTTTTTTTTTTTTTTTTTTTGCAAAAAGCATCTTATTATGTCTCTGTACTTACCCTGTAAACATGTATGATACCAGCCTTTCCCTGGAGATGTTTACTTCAGGGTGTTCTCTGTGTTTGGACTGATGTGAGAGGAGAGATTTTAACAAATCATTGTCTTTTCCCCACTGATACCCCCCCCCCCATTCTCGGTCATTTAAATGTATCAGTGAAAATGATGACAATTACATAATTAGAAATTTGTTGATCTTGGGTCCAGAGAGATAGTTCAGTCAGTAGAGTACTTGCCATGCAAGCATGAAGCTGTGTTCAATTCCTAAAATCCATGTGTGCCTGTAATCCAAGCCCTGGGGAGCTAGGAACCCACGGGGGCTCACGGACCTGCCAGTCCAGCTTACTTAGAGAGTTCCAGCTTCCTTAGCTTTTGAGAGACACTGTCTCAAAGAAAAAAGGTGGATGGAAACTGAGAAATGAACCCAACCAAGGTTGTCCTCTGACCTCTACATGCACACACATGGATGTATATATGTTACTTGATCATATGTGTGTACCTGCACATACATAACCGTACTCACATGGTCCCACCTACACACACAAGGAATTGCTTGATCTTTGAATTATAGCATTGCAGTTCTGAGTTGGTTTGGAATTTAGTTTTGTGTTGCCACTTTAAATTTCTAAGACTCTAAATGAAAGTCTGAATTAATCAATGCAGACCCTCATCAACATAAGGATGTCTATTCACTTAGTGATGTGAATTGCTATACATGCTTACTCAGAGTTGCTGAGACATAATGGCTTCTCCCTTAAATATGTTCAGAATAGCAATAGAGACAATTTGTAACATCTTTTAAGGCATATTTTCCATCATTTAAAATTGGGCAAAGAGGCAAATGACTACTCTATAACTATATTTTAGACTATTTTATTTTGAGTAAATCTCCTTGAATAGTTCTTAACCTAACATTTATTATCTTGAATTTTTCCAAACAGATGTCTTCTTTCTAAACAGGAATAGAAAATGGCCAGCTATGTTTATAAGCTAGCCATGTGAAGTTGGAAAATGGGCTTTCTTCTCAGTAGAGTAATGGTGTAGGTTATGGTTTAGGAACTAGCTTGTTTCCACACTAAGCACCACCATTTTGTAATTTACTGCTGTGTGGCACTGGACAGGTTTTTTTTTTTTTTTTCTTTCAGATATAAGGTGTTATATGAACTCTTTTCCTGGGAGAAGCCAATGAAGATTTGCTCCTCCAGGCAAGATTAAAGGTTGATTCCACCAGAGTTCACCCTGGTAGGCCAATGAGAGTTTTGGGCTTCCTTACAGAGTGTGAGCTAGATAGAGATTACTTACAGGAACATGGAAACCCCAAAGCAGCTGTGGTGTTGAAAGGTCTCATCCCATTGTGTATGCAGACCTCCCCGTAGCTACGTACATGGAGCTCTCAGTCCCTTCATCTTCCATTATTTATAGTCTCTATGATTCTCTGAGACCACAAGATTTCATGTATCTTTGCATACAGCTAGCTGAGAGGTCACCTGAGATCTCTGTGTGTGTGCGCATGTGTGTGGGGGTGCGGTTGGTGACCTTTCCTGCCCTGTGCTTTAGGAGAATGCCAATAGGATCAATCTTGAGAGTCCCTTGTGCATGGGAGCAGCTTCTGATAAAGGCAGCAATAGCTGTTTTGCTTGGAGGAGTGTATCATATGTAGGGTTTCAGTATATGCTTCATGCTGTTCGGGGATGCACTGTCTGGTCCCGGCTGGCCTTGAGTTTGGATTCCCTTGTCTTGACCTGCTAAGTGCCAGGCTTATGTTGTTTGTCATCACACTGAGCAAATAAAACAACCACTTTTATTTTTTATGTGGTACTGGGGATTGAACTCAGGGTCTTGCATGTGCTAGGCAAGCACTCTACTCCTGGGCTATATTCCCACCTGTAATGCTAGACAGTTCTAAGCCTCTTTTTAAACTCCATTATGTCATACATTAATGTGGCTACAATATCAAAAGGTTGATATAAGGGTTACAGGAGATAATACATCTATATTACTGAATATTTATGACATATTGGACATGTCCTAGACAATTGGAATATAAACAAGTGGAAAATGCCCACTTAGCTTTCCAGTATTGTAGGACAACTGATTAGTAATCATATCAAAAATATAAAATTACATATGTATAAATTACATATGTATAAATATTACATATGTAATAATTGCAGTAGAGAGATATGTGTCCATTTAAAGACATAAGAGCTTGAATTGTCTGAGAGGTGGTGGCAAGTTTCTCAGGGAAGGTTTAGTACAGATCTAAAGAATGATGGCTTAGAATGAATCAGGGGAATGTGTGTGTTTCCTGTATGTGTGGGTGATCATGTGTGGGGCAAGAGTAATCTCGATACAGGGACGAGGAACCCTGTGAACACAAGGAACTGAACTAAGGCCAGATCATGAAGTACTGAGTATTGTTGATGATACTGGAGAGGAGGCTAGGAGTAAGGGAGGGAAAGAGATCATAACTACAGGGATACTTATTTATTTATGTGCAAGCAGAAAGAGAGAAAGAGAGAAAGAAAGAGAGAGGAGTCACACATAGAAAGTGAGAGAGAGGGAATGGGCTTGCCAGGGCCTTCATGTATGCATGCACCACCTTGTGCATCTGGCTTTTTATGGGTACTGTGGAATCAAACCTGGGTTCTCTGGCTTTGCACCAAATGCCTTAACCATGGAGTCATATATCCAGCCCTCAGGGGATCTTATAAAGCTCTTGCTTGAGAATGTGAGTCAACAAAACAGATACTTCAGTTTTGAAGTTGTGTTTTCAATGAGCTATTATTATTATTATTGTTATTTTAAAATCTCCTCATACTTATTCTTACATTAAACAGGTTTATATGTGTCAATATCTGTTCACTATTTCTTTTCCTTATCTATTATCATTTCCTATTTCCTATTATTTCCTTATCTATGGTATTTTTTTAATGTTAATCCCCCAAAACTCCAATTAGGAATAAAGCCGAGAAAATGGCTTTTTCTTTCAATCAATCAATAAATGGTAAAAGTTGGCAGCCTATTGTTGCCTACTCTGATGCCAATAACTATTTTAAACTTCTTAGTTTTTGTAAAATGGCCAAATTTGTTGTCTAACATAAACAAACCAAAAAGTCATAATTGTTAAGAGTTGTTTGTGCCCCATGATGGCAGAAAGCACAGAGTGATTTCTCATGTTTTGATATTGTCTAGAGTAACTTTGGCAAAACGAAGACCTTAAGCTGATTTTGTGTGAGCAAGTAAGAAGATTTTTAAGGATGGCCGCTATATGGGTGCAAGTGTGTGTGTACACATGTACCTATGAGCATGTACCCACATACCTGTTTTACTTCCACTCATTTGAATAATGATAGTGGTTAATGAAGAACTAATGTGGGAACTCTGAAACACCCCAGAGTCAAAGAGCCACATGCTTCATATTTTAAAATAAAAGACTGGGGGCTGGAGAGATGGCTTATTGGTTAAGCGCTTGCCTGTGAAGCCTAAGGACCTTGGTTCGAGGCTCAATTCTCCAGGACCCATGTAAGCCAGATGCACAAGGTGGCACATGCATCTGGAGTTTGTTTGCAGTGGCTGGAGGCCCTGGCGT
Organism: Orientallactaga sibirica; assembly: GCA_036365145.1. Lineage (NCBI taxonomy): Eukaryota > Metazoa > Chordata > Mammalia > Rodentia > Dipodidae > Orientallactaga > Orientallactaga sibirica. Next base: position 30,308,049 of record JAEOAD010000024.1, read on the forward strand.
GCCCGTTCTCTCTCTCTCTCTACCTGTCTATTTCTGTATCTCTCTCTCTCACTCTCAAATAAATAATAAAATATTAAAAAAAATAAAAGACTGGGTTGGAGAGGTGGGTTAATGATTAAGGAGCTTGCTTGCAAAGCCAAAAGGCCCAGGTTTGATTCCACAAGACCCACATAAGCCAGATGTACAAGGTGGCACATTCATCTGCAGTTCGTTAGCAGTGGCTGGAGACCCTGCTATTCTCTCTCTCTCTCTATTTGCCTCTCAACTGAAAAAAATTAAAATTAGTTAAAGAAATGAGAGACTATTGATTAGGCAATGTAAATTGTATGATCATTACATAAAATCTGATAGCCTTGGACCTCCTATGAACTCACACCATGGGGCTCATGTATAAAGTGTTCCTCTTGAATTAAATGTCTGAACAAAGACGTCATGGTTGAGAGAATTTTGTTGAAGGTATGTTAGTGGATTATAAAGTTTCCTATTCTACTAGTAGATAAATTCTTCACACTGCCCACAAACTCCTTGCATGCAGCACTGATCATAGTATCTGGCATGTAACAGGTAATGTGTACTAAATGGACAGAGAATCATTGTGGAAAATACTACTCGTTTTCAGGAGCTGATCTTCAAGTTTGCATATCCAAGAAACCAACATGTTGCACCAGGAAGATGGAGGAGCGGTACCAAGTGGCAGCTCGCCAGGATTTGCAGCAGGTACTTCAGACATCCAGCTCTACATTAAAGTTGCTAATATCTCGAAATGCCGCTGCTTTTCAAGGTAAGCACCTCTTGATTTCTGAAACTGGGTGATCTGCTTTAAGTCCTTTCCCTCTAACCATGATACTGGTAAATGTGGCTAGGTTTATTTCCTTCTATTTTATTTAATTTTGGTGTAAAATGAATTTTGTTTTTTTTCTAACCATTGTTTATTTATGGAGTCATTCTGGGTGCATATTGAAAATGGTTTGCATTATTGAAATAATCCTTTGGAGTGTGGCTTTGACAGAGTTCTTCCAGATTCTCATGACACTGTCCCATAGTTTTATACCACTGTTAATAAACATATTTAGTAATTAGTTCTCTTTAAAAAATAGGTAATATCTCACTTATTTCTAACTGGATAAGTATAGATTTATTTTAAAAAATATTATTTGAAGAAATATTTATTATAAGTTTTCCCCTTACAACCCTCCTGTGGTTTTCAAAAGAACACTAGTTCAATATAACAAATGTGCAGATATGAGTAAGAAATAGTAAACTAGAAAATAGTAATTGAAGTTTAAGGGTCAGCTGACACTCGAAGTCAGCCTTAATGCAAACAGTATGTTCAGAATTAAAATTAATGAGTTTTGAGATTACAAGGCATACTGAAAAAATAGATCTTTTTCCTAATTTTAGTTTTTTTTTCTTGTAAAACTACTTCTTATTTGTTCCTTCTCATGAAACATTAACTTTTGTGTGTATGACTAGGATGAAAATCTACATTACACTGCTTTTCAAATAAATATATTGCTTTTGCTCAATGCAGAATATAATTTTTGTTAGTGGTCTTTTTAAATAAATATTTTAATGACCATGTATTTAAATCATTTATTTACATTCATAAGTAAATAACAAATACATTAATTTTTAAAACCATACTTATTAAATAAAATAAATATAATAAATCCGAATAAAGTTTAATTTGAGTGAAAATACAGTTCCTGATCAATTAGTGAATTTTTTTCTCAGAAATTTTGAAATGTTGGGTTCTAAGATGGTATTAGCTTTAACTATTATTTTTTCAGTCCTTTAGAACAAAACTTTATTTCCTTTATGGATTTACCTATCAGAAATTGTTGGAGGAAATTTTATTGACATGAATTTTTAAACAAAGGTTTGTGATTCACCTGGGCTAAATTAGAAGGCTATAGGTTCCCAGTGGAAATTATATTATTATTTCTCATTAAAACAATTGCATATTTGATAAGAAAAACATATTTTAGAGGCATATGGGAAGTGACTAGAGAAATCTGAGCCAAATAGGAAGTTTGTGGCTGTTGATCATGTGTTTAACAAGGTGAATTGAATTCCTGTGAAGACCTCTTTAAGCAAGATCTTGTGTGTGAGAACATCTTTGAAGACGTTTGTACAAGGGGGGTTCCTTACAATTCTCTTCTTGAACATCAAAACTCAATTTCTCCAAGTAAGAACACATGGCCAGTGAAGACCAAGACAAATCAAACTACTTTTCGGTGCAGTGGTTTAACTATGGAGATGAGAGATGGGGCCATCAGTTGCTATTCACATAGGCACTCAGTGTTGGTTGAATATATTCTTCTGTCTTGAAAGGTATGCTAACACTCTTTCTACATGTACCTACAAGTGGCTGTGAAACCTAGACTTTTAAAGCATGTTGAGGGTATTAAAAAGTTTTGGTAATATTGCTGAACGTTGGAGAACAAGTCCATTTACCAGTATCATGTAATTTTATGTGATTGTGTTATTTTCTGTTTAGTAAACTGTACCTGCTATTTTTAGCAGGATGAAGTTTGCTGTTTATTTAGGATGAATTTAAAGTTGAAAAGGATAAAAACATTCTTAAAGATAACTTGTTATAAGAAATAGCCATTATCTCTCTCCATTTGTGATAAGTCAGGTTTCATTTAAGAATGCTGAGGGCTGGAGAGATGGCTTAGCGGTTAAGGTGCCTGCCTGCTAAGCCTAAGGACCCAGTTCCAATCTCCAGGTCCCATGTTTAGCCAGATGCAAAGTGATGCTAGAGCGCAATGCCACACTTACCCACAAGGGGTGCACACATCTGGATTTCGTTTACAGCAGCTGAGAGACTGCTGGCATGCCCATCTCTATCTGTCTCCCTCTCCCTCTCTGTCTGTCTCTCTCTCCAAAAAATAAATAAAATAAAAAAAAAGAATGCTGAATATCCAATACCAACTTAGAAGAAACTGGCCTATATGTTGGCAAATTTTATTGCAAGGAAATATGCTAAAAGCAATGTGAAAGGTCTTATATACTGACTGTATCAGACTTGAGCAGACTACTTCACCAAGTAAATTGCTTTCTAGCTCATTCTGATGGTACCAAACTATCTGCAGAAATTAAAATCTTTATCTTTATTAAAAGCAAGAAGCCAGTGTATTTTATTGGGAACCATTTAGTGGAGAAATCAATTTACTTCTGTAACTGGAATTGCTACATTTTGATTTTTAAATTTTCAAATATTTCATTTCTATTTTTATTTGCAATGGGAATGTAGTTGGTCTTTTCTTTCATGGATCTGTGGGACTCTGAGGAAATAGGTTTTGGGAGCAATCAGCAAATAAAGTCAGTGGGGATGATCATATGGACTTAGGGATTTCGTGTGACCCTAACTATTGATAGATGAAGAGTGGAGGATGACTTTGGTGAGAGAGGAATCTGTGCAGCCTCCCAGGGCTATGAGCACCATAAATTTATCCTGTGGACAATTCATGTTTTGCTCTACAATCCGTGACACACTGGCACTTAGGCTAGAATCAGTGTTTTGGACCACTCTACTTTTTTTTTTTTTTCTTAATAGTAATTTATTGGAGTTTGTCTCAGTCAGAGTTCCCTGTAATAAACAAAAGAGTTAAAGCAACTATTGGGAGGGTACCATGACTATGAACTGGGATATTACCATTTCCTGAGGCAGCCAACCTTACAGCATTTTATAAAATAGAGCAAGCAGATATCCCTGAGTCTCATGTTCATAAATAAGGAGGGCTGTTTGCAGAGAGGAGCATTGGCCTTGTCACAGTTCAGGCTGTGACTGTTCTTCATTTGCAGGAGTTTAATAATGTCCATGAATAAAGGAGAGCAGTCTGGGGTAACGCAGGAGCCTGCTTCCCTTCAGCTACTGACTACGAGTATGAGATTGTCTGCTTTAAACATATTTTGAAAATTGTTAAAATGCATGTTATATTTACACATGCACCATGGTATAGTGTGAATCATGAAGGAATAGGGGAATCGAAAGAACTTGCCATGTACTGTAAAAGAGCAATGCATCACATTTTCAAATTTGGAAGTTTTAAATTTTCTACTCAAGTAAGATAATGGCATTTAGTCTTTTAATTCAAAATCATGCAGAAATTACATTACTTTTGCAACTAAAATTAAGTGACATTATAATCAAAGGGTACTATTAGAAGTTTGTGTTTCATATAAGCATTGTGGAGAAAAGGTTAAGAGAGTGTCTTTTCTTACAGATGCACCTTTTCCACTTAGTTCATCTTCAAATATACTTACATATTTCTAAAAATATAAGATTTTTTTATTCAGGAAAATCCCAATTTTCATATTGAAAATGAACACTATTGGAAAATCTCAATGATACACAATATTTAGAGCAGAAATAATTTTATTGTTTATGATTTCATCTTTTGGGTTGATTAAAAATTCAATTCCTTCATTACAAGTACCTGAAAGATAGGCAAGTATGTTCCTTTGGTTTGACATTAAAAAAAAGGAATTTAATCAAAATATAATTGTATATTGACTGACACATTTAGTGGTTTGTGTTCAAAAATAAATATATTTTAATAAAGATTTTTAATAAATAAGTTTTTATTATATTTTATTTGTGTGTGTGTGTGTGTGTGTGTGTGAGAGAGAGAGAGAGAGAGAGAGGGAGAGAGAGGAAGAGTGAGATGACTACCAGGGCTTCCAGCCACTGTAAATGAACTCCAGATGCACGCACCACTTTGTGCATCTGGCTTTACATGGGTACTGGGCAATAGAACCTACTTCCTTTGAGTTTGCTGGTAAGAGTCTTAACCATTAAGCCATCTCCCCAGCTCCCCAAATAAGTATTTTAAAAAGTAGATAAAATGAAAATGAGAGTATTAGTGTAACTTATGAATAACACATATTATCAACCATAGAATATAGACCATGATCATCTATCTATTATCTATCTATCTCTATCTATCTATCTATCTATCTATCTATCTATCTATCTATCTATCTATCTATCTATCTATATCTATCTATCTATCTATCTATCTATCTATCTATCTATCTATCTATCATCTACTGTCATAGTAAAGGATATATATGCATCTTTTCATATATCCTATCTCTGTACACAAGGTAAACACAATTGTATGTTATAGCAAGCATAAAGTACATTTCTCTTATTTTGTTTCTACCTTTGTCTTACTAATGTGGGTAATATTTAGAAGAGTTCCTTGGAAGAAATGCTCATGGAAGGAATATTGTGGTAACCAATAATATTGTTCAGTAATAATTATTTGATCAAAAATCCCAGGGTTAAGAGAACAGGTCACCCTTGGCAGGCAGTGTTGGGAAACCCTGTTTCTATCTCTAGCATGTAGTGTAGATCCTCAGGAAGTATAATTTAAAGAACTAATGTACTGAAAAAGTGATGGTTGAATGCTCAGCCCTGAATAGGACAACTATTTCACCTCCTCCAAGGCTCAGGTAACAATGCAGGTGAGGGAGTGGAAAGGGCTTAGTACCATCCTCTGGACATGAACTCACAGCAACTGTAGTTTTCTGTATAAGGGCTGCAGAAATTAGGACCTAGTCATGGATTGGGGTGGGGGGGTGGGAGGGAAGCTCATGAGGCCCTGTTCTCCTTGAGGAGCCGTTAACAGCTCATGGTTGCTGGGAGTAGTAGTGGGAATCTTTCTCTTCAGTGGTGAAGGCACTGGTAAGTGGTTGGAAGAAGATGTGGTTTGGGGGGAATGGGAGGGGATGAGAGAGGGTAATGGAGGTGTGTGTGTGTGATTAAAATAGAATCTATACATGTATGAGATTGTCAAATGACAAATGAAAATGGACTGCATGATAAATGGAGGAATGTGGGGCATTTAGCAAGAGGGAGGTTTCTAGATAGATTGTCTCTCTTCCCTTCTCCCCGCTTTCTTTACCTTTCTCTGCTGATTATCTGTTGTGTTTACTAGGTACAAGACTGTGAGGTGAACAGATTAAACCCATGTTCATATACTAGACCTTCTTTGCTTTTACTGGCCCCTTCAGATTTCTAATACATGAATGCACAGCTGATTATTTATACACTAGAATGGGGCACATTATGTTTTTCCTGTCAGTGGCATTCCAAATGTAATTGCACTCCCCCCCCCCAAAGTGTTGGTGTGCAACCATCAACACAATTCATATTGGTCCAACTGTTTTTTATACCAGAAATTATGATAATTGCTTCTTTTGAATCTGTCAGCAGGCTGCTATTAATTTTGCCAAATGGGTAATTTTCCTGTATTCTAGGTAAAAGTTTCAAGATCTTAAATAAATTTTCAACTAGAATTAAAGTTTGCTTTAGAGGATAGAGAGATGGCTCAGAGGTTAAAGATGTTTGTTTGCAAAGCCGAGTGGCCTGAGTTTGATTCTGCAGTACCCATGTAAAGCCAGATGCACAAAGTGGCATGCACATCTGGAGTTTGTTTTGCAGTGGCAAGAAGCCTTGGAGAGCCTATTCACTCTCTCTCTGATAAATACATAAAAAATATTTAAAATTTTTGCTTTAGAGCTGGGGAGATGGTTAAGGTGCTTGCTGCAAAGCCAAAGAACCCAGGTTCTATTCCCTGGGACCCATGTAAGCCAGATGCACAAGGTGGCACGTGTGTCTGGAGTTCCTTTGTAGGAGTGCCCATTCTCTTTTTCTCCCCCCTGCCTCTCTTTTTCTCTCAAATAAATAAAGTAAAAAAGAATTAAAAAGTTTGCTTTATATGAAACATGACCAATAGTGGAAAATTTTAACTATAGACAAGATTAGGTTTATGTGACAAAAATATAAACTTTTAAAATATTTATACCCACTTTCATATTTACCTGAGTGGTTACCTTTATTGAACTTCTTTTTTGTTTCTTTACTTTTTTAAATTGACAACTTCTATACTTACAGACAATAAACCATGATATTTCCCTCCCCTACCCCCATTCCCCTTCAGATCTCCACTCTCCATCATAGCCCTTCCCTCTCTCCATTAGTCTCTCTTTTAATTTGATGTCATCATATTTTTTCTCCTATTATGAGGGTCTTGTGAAGGTATTGCTAGGCACTGCAAGGTCATGGATATCGAGGCCAATTTCTGTCTGGACAGTTGCATTGTAAGGAGTTGTACCCTTCCTTTGGCTCTTACATTCTTTCCACCACCTTGTCCGCAATGAACCCTGAACCTTGGAGGGTGTGATAGAGATGTTTCAGTGCTGGACACTCCTCCATCCCTTCTTCTCAGCACTATGTTGCCTTCTGGGTCATCCCAGTTGTCATCGCCATCTGAAAAGAGAAGCTTCTCCAACCAGAAGTGAGAGTAGCATTAAAATGTGAATATGAACATTAAGTATAGTGCTTTCAGGGCAGTTTGGTGGGAATAATATATACATTTAGCCAGAGAAGAACAGGCTTTACACCCCTAAGGCTCATGACCTCTCCTGCCATAGACTTTGATTAGTTTTTTCAGTACCAGACATGTATTCCCTCCCATAGAGCAGGCCTTGACTCCAATTAGAGACCAGTTGGTTTCCCCCAAGCAGACATGCCACTATTGCACCTGTTCAGTCATTTGGCCCATTTCCAGTGCTGACTGTTTTCACCACTGATGATTTCTGTCTCTCATATGGCTGCATGCAGTGTAGCTTTTTCCAGCTTTCAGTTGGCTGGTCTACAAAGAGAAGGTTTTCTGCTTAGCACCAGCTTGATTTCTCAGTGACCTTGCTGCTCAGGCAAGTGAGGTCTTTCTTCCTGTGGAACATGCCTCAAGTCCAAAGAGAGCAGTTGGTTTCCCCCATAACAGACATGCCACCATTGCACCAATTAATAGTTTTAGCCTGGCTGGCCAGCCATAGAGCTTGTAGGGTCCACTGCTGATTAACACTATTGATGACTTTTCTCCCTCATCAGGTCTTTCCACCATCCTGACAGTTGGTCAACAGGGAGGAGATTTCCACCTAAGCTCCAGTTTGATTTCTCAGTGTCTTGCAGCCCACACCTGTGGAGTGTTCAGCAGTAGGGTCTTACCATGTAGTTCTGGTGGACAATCAATGGCCTTAGCAATAGCCTATAATGTTTATAGGGCATCTGGGGCCTCACTGACCAACAACTCTCCAGAAGGTATACAACCCATGGCACTGATACCAATAAGAACCTAGAGCTTCTGGGCACAACATGATCCACCTACACAACATACTTCTATTTTAAATCAATATAATATTAGCTGGCAAGGAAGTAGGTTTCCATATGGCTTATTCATAAATTAAAAAATTTTTTTTTTTGGTTTTTCCCAGGTAGGGTCTTGTTCTACTTCAGGCTGACCTGGAATTCACTGTTGTCTCGGGGTGGCCTCAAACTCCCAGTGATCCTCCTACCTCTACCTCCGAGTGCTGGGATTAAAGGTGTGCACCACCACGCCCAGCAAATTTTAAAATTTTGATTAACCTCCTACTCCTTTTCCTCCATCCACGGGGATAATTCTTGACAACTGACTGTTTAGAATTTTAATGCATGAACTTATTGTACTTTGATCATAATCTGCTTCCATACTCTCTTTTGTCCCCCCTCTCCTACACTCATTCCACTGAACACCCTCCTCTTTCCCAGAAGTCCTTGTTCTGTTTTGATGTCTCATTCTGTTTGTCCTCCTTTATTATTATCTATATCAGCATGTTGATAGGTTCAATCTCGTGTAGGTCTTGTGGAGGTAACCACATACACTGTAAGGTCATGAATGCACCAAAATTCTTTCTGCCACCTCCTATGCAGTTTTCCCTGGATGTTGAGGGATGTGATAGAGCTGTCTCATGGAGAGATGAGCACTCAGCTGTCAGTTCTTCTAATCGCCTTGAAGAGTTTCTCGTCTCCTCAGGAGACACTGCCATCTTTAACAGTGACTCCACTCCACTGTGCTCTTTAGGAGCAGAACATCTGAGATTTCCAAACTATGTGTTTTTAGTTTTTCCCTCCCTTCTCTCTACCTTATCCCCCATCCTTTCCTTTCTCTTCCTCCTTCCCCATCCTTCCTGCAAATTCATCTCATCCACTAATTTGCATTATAGAGCTCCCCTTTTTTTTGTGTGTGCTTGGGTTTGCAATCCGGATAAAATTCTTTTTTTATATGTATGTAACATTAATAGCTCTTCTAGTCATAGACCTTTCTAAAATTTCTAACTATTTTAAAATTTATGTGTCACAAAGAACATTTTTGATCACATTGGATTATAGACTATGAAAATTGGCAAGCTCATTAGATATTACTAGGATTGATGCTCCAACTAGCAGAATCAATTTATATTTATCAGTAGTCTGTGTGACTTGTTATTTTGCCTCATCCTTACCAGCACAGTATTCATAATTTTCATAATTTTCAGTGATAAATATGATGGATAGGAAGTGGTGCCTTGTTTAGGAAACATGACTCAGAAACTTGGGTGCCTTTTCACACAAAATCCTTTATTCTCTTGGTTATTATTCCTTAGGAAAATATGTAAGAAACCAGGTTTAATTCCTGAGAACTCATGTTAGCCAGTTGCATAAGGTGGCACATGCGTCTGGAGTTCATTTGCAATGGCTGGAGGCCCTGGTGTGCCCATTCTCTCTTTCTCTCTATCTGCCTCTTCCCCCTTCTCTCTTAAATAAATAAATGAATAAATAAATAAATACAATACAATTTTAAAAGTAAGTTTTTCCAAATACTCCAAATGTGAAAGTTTTCACTAAACTAATTCAAATTTCTGTCTATTCCATGGAAATGTGAGCTTGACATGTCCGGAGGCTGGCAGGTCACACGATTGTTTCTGCGTCTATCCCTCTGCTTTTCTGTTTGTTGTTCTCTGAGTACCCTATGCAGTTCATTTCAATATGGGATTTATCATAATTTATAGTTTTCAAATACACAGGAACATATATGCACCCTCCTCTATGATGCATGCACATGTACATTAGGTGAATTGGTAGTGATGAAAGCAATATTTACAGGTCACAAGTAATTTCCATTCGTGCACCCATTGCTGTGCTTGTGTTTTACACCCCTCCACCATCAGTTCTCAAAGATGTAGCCTTTTAGTATTTTCTCTTTCCCTCAGATCTCCCTCTATGTTGGGAGTCTCTCTGCTCTGTACATAGTGGGATACTACACCTAGTTATGCCACATAATTTATGAACACCCAAATATTAAATTCCCACTCACATGGTTCTGAGTACTATTTGATTACTATGTTACCTAGTAGATCTTTTGGTGGTGATACATTTCCCAAATCAATAAACATATAGAGTACAGTGATTTTTATAAAGACAAAGCATGTAAACTTTTGTTACTGAGTCTGTTATGTATATCTACATGTTAAATACTATGATAGCAATCCAAGATAACAAATGAACAATTATGATCTTCTTTTAAAATAGAGGTTATTTAGAAGTATTTATAAAAGCAACTTAATCAGCAATTTCAGCTAGGAATTTTTATAAGATGTAAACACAATTTGCCATTTAATATTTTTCTCATTTATTGAGACTAAATATTTAAGGAAGAAGTAAAGTAAACTGAATAAAAACACCCTCCCTGAACATTATGCAGAAACACACACTAATGCAAAGTTGAAATACAAATACTTTGCAGTATGACACCCATTTTATTATTCAACAATAATGAATTATTTAAAAGTAATTTTCCACCTGGATCAAATTTTACCATTGTATTGTTAATGATATACATGTTGTAAAATATGGAATTCATAGTCTCCCTTCTAGTTAGGACTATTCATTTAATATCTGTGGGCCTTTATGCCAACAGTTTTAATTAATATGTGATATATACATTGTCATCAATATTTTTGTACAGTAGAAAATAGTAATATCATAAATAAATTATTTCCTGGGCTGGGGAGATGGCGTAGTGGTTAAGACACTTGCCTGCAAAGCCACAGAAACCAGGTTTAATTCCTGAGAACTCATGTTAGCCAGTTGCATAAGGTGGCACATGCGTCTGGAGTTCATTTGCAATGGCTGGAGGCCCTGGTGTGCCCATTCTCTCTTTCTCTCTATCTGCCTCTTCCCCCTTCTCTCTTAAATAAATAAATACAATACAATTTTAAAAGTAAGTTTTTCCAGTGTAATAAAAGACCAGTGGAAAAGTAGAGATCAAAGGTTCATTTCAATATTCTTAAAGATATTTTGTGTGAGAAGTAAAACAAAATTTTAGTAAGTGAATACTGCTTTGCTGCAAATAATTACTAGGCTATTGCTATTATAAATTCTGTGTACCAGAACAAATTTTGTTGAATGGTATCACTAGAATCTCTTCTCAAAGGACAATTTTTAGTACATTTTTTTAGAGTTAGTTTTAGAAAAGAGTGACTTACTATTATTAAGTGTATACTATAACTAATTATTTTAAAAATAGTATTGTCAGTATTTTGAGAATTTATAGTTTAATATAGCCTGACTACCAAATTTTAGATAAGATGGTTAATGGTCATTTTAGTTTTATAAGAAAGATAAAATGACTATTAAAGTATTAGAGAAATGAATTAAATTTCAATAATGCATTTTTTACCTTTTGCAAATTATCTCATAACAGTTTCTCATCTATTAATTAATTTTACAATTGGGCATTGAGTGGCATGTTTTACATGGGTGACTTTTTTTCTCCTTTTTTGGCCTTGTTTTTAGAGCACTACTATTGCTTCGGTGACCTTAGGAACAGAGAGCCCTGCTGTAGCTTAGGGGACAATATGAAATGGAATGGGAAGTGTGTTTATGGCTTGAAATAGCATGTGTGGGAAACAGGAAAGGAAATTAACCGTAAAGCAATGAGAGTACTGACACTGGGAATAGCAAAGTAATAATGAACCTGTACTCTTGGTGGTGTGACTGCTTTCACTTCCTGGGTCTTTTCATCACTGTGAGAGAAGGTGCAAGGAGAATAGCATCCACACAGGTGGTTGAGCAGCTACAGTGAACGGTTATAGATGGCAAGAGAGCCATTCAGCCACCCAATAAATATTCATAGGGCAACCTCTATTTTCTTAAACATTGTTCTAAATGCTTGGGATGCACCACTGGATGTAAATAAGAGCCCTGTCTTTAGTTTTTATTATTATGAACAGAAGAGAGAAATGAACAAACACAATACAAATATAAGCTAAGGCATATTAAATGCTTTGGGGAAATATGGACAGCTGGGTGTGGAGGATCTGAATTATTCTGTAAGGTTGAAATTTTAGATTGGATAGTGTAGCAATCTTCTCATTGCTGGGACAAAACTCCCCACCAGAAGCAGTTTATTAAAGGAAAAAAAAAGGTTTATTTTGGCTTAGAGTTTTGAGGGGAAGTTTCATCCTGCCAGGGAAATCTTGGCAAGAGCAGGAAGCTAGTTTACATTGTGACTTCTCAGCAAGAGAGATCTAGCTTGCCCTGGTAAGGGGGCTAGGGCTGGATTATAAAAGTCCATAAAATCCATCCCAGCGACTCCTCTTTCCAGCAAGGCTCCACCTCCCAAAGGTTCCATAGCTTTCCAAAATTGCCACCAGCTTGGGACCAAGTATTCAACACACTTGAGCCTTATGGGGACCACTTCACATGCAAAGCACCGCAGATAGCCAAGGAAAAGTTAATATTGTAGCAAAGACTTGAAGTAGAAGAGTTAAGTGATGTCAGTGTTTAAACGTAACATGTTCTAGGCAGAGAGGATAGCATTAATGTGGGAGCAGGACTCAGGTAGAGGAATAATAACAATTCACTTGATGTGAATGGTGGGGATCAGAACAAGTGTCATAAATGCAACAGACAGAGATCACGTGGGGCTCCTTTTAAAACAGAAGCTTTTATTATATAGGTGGCTTGAATTAAAAAAATTATCTAGCCTTTGGAGCTGGAGAGATGGCTTAGCAGTTAAAGCACTTGTCTCAAAAGGCTAATGACCTGAGTTTGATTCCCGGTGCCCACATAAAGCCAGATGCACGAGGTAGTACATGCATCTGGAGTTAGTCTGCAGTGGCTGGAGGCCCTGGCACACCCGTTCTGTCTGTCTCCTCTCAATCTCTCTCCTTGCAAATAAATATATATGTAAATAAAGTATCTTAAAAAAATTATCTACCCCTCCGACCAGCCTATATAGACTCTATGTTGTGCATTAGCCCAGTTAGAAATAGTAGAGATATAATCTAGTAGAGATATAATAATGATCAGGTGTTGCAGACAGTAAGAAGTTTTCAGATTCTGGCTATGTGATCACCATTGCCCCCTGGACATAGTAGGAAAAGAATTGTAGCCAAAATAGTGGTGAAATATATGGAGGGTATGTCTGTGTGGGAGCTACCTGGGTTGTCATTGTCACAGACATGTCACAGAGTCCTACCAATGGGATAGGTTTCCATATGAACTTTCAGTGGGGTTGGAGACAACTGTGACCATTTTTTGTAAATTTCTCTTTCTTCTTTATTTATTTTAGAGACAGAGAAGGGGGGAGGGAGTGAATGAGTGCCAGGGCCTCCAACCACTGCAAATGAACTACAGACACAGGTGCCACCATGTGCGTCTGCCTGACATGGGACCTGGAAAATCAAATTTGGGTCCTTAGGCTTTGCAGGCATGTGTCTTAACCACTAAGCCATCCTTCCAGCCCCTAAATTATTTTCTTATAGAAAGATCATTTCTATCACTTTACACACTGGGAGGCAGAAGGAGTCACCTGGCTCTTCCACACTATTACTCATCAGCTGTGTGTCAAGGACTAGCTTTTATTCCATAAACAAAGAGTGGCCTGCCTCACCAAGTAGCATCATCCTTTTATTGAGAAATTTAGAGAAAATTAGGCTTAGCGGTTAAGGCACTTGCCTGCGAAGCCTAAGGACCCAGGTTTGATTCCTCAGGACCCACATAAGTAAGATGCACAAGAGGGTGCATGTGTCTGGAGTTCATTTGAAGTGGTTGGAGGCCATGGCATGCCCATTCTCTCCCTCTCTCTCTCCATTAAATACATAAATAAAATATTTTTAAAAAGAAAGTAATTTAGATATGACAGTAGAATTAAATTTGACCAGTTAACACATTCTATACAATTAGATATATTCTTAATAGTCAGAATAGTTTAAAAGTGAAGGGTGTTCTAAAGAGTCACATTCAAAGTCAGCTTGAATGAAAGTTTGAAATAAACAACACTGAAAGGAGAATGCATGGAAATAGACAACATTGAAGAAAGGTGAGTGTTAGGAATTGGACTGAAAATTATTTTTGATGTGAGATTAAAATATATACTTACATAGAAATTAAGAAATTTTTCATTAGTAAAATTTTGCGATAAATTTTAGGCTTTTAGGACTCACTTTTGAAGTGTTGGTGATAATACTCATAAACCAAGAATACATTGGCTTTTTTTATATAAATTTCACATGAAATAAGTTTTGCATACCAAGCAATATTAACAGCTATCTGTAATTTAGATAATATCCTTTTCTTGAAACCCTTCTTATTTAATTATAAAAGTTTGCAGGTTTTATAATTTACATTACTGTCAAATTTAAAAAAAATTAAATGACATTATGAACTATTAAATACAGTTTATTAAAATGTAGCAATGTTCTTAATATTCAAGCTGCTTTTTCTATAGCCATGGGGGAAGAACAGATTAAGATGAAAATATTATACTATCATCTGCAATATTAAATTGGCAAAGTGATAAAATATAATAGAAAATAAGATACCTCTCTTTCCTCAAACAGAGGACTTAAATTTTATAACTGCTCTTCAGTGTAGCTGTTCATGATGTAAAATTACCCATGCATATCTCTATGCTTTTAGTGTAAAATATATCCTGCAATAAATGGAATATAGATGCTATAGCTTTATGCAGAAAGCAAAAGGTTTGAAATGCCATCTCAACACACAGAGTTATAATAGTAAATAAATAAAGGGTAATTGTTGGATAGCTGTGCTGTGCTGTGCTTTTTTAAATTTCAGAGTAATTTTGCCTACGGGAAAACTTTTGTATAAACAAAGATAATTGAACTTGTGCACCTTAAAGGATATTGTTCTCTTGTACTATTTATTTCACTTCCTCCCCTCAGGGTGTTAGCTTGACTTGAATGTTAATTTAGGAAACATATTCAATATATTTTTCCTTAAGTAGGAATAAATTAAAGCTACTCCATGAAAGAAGTAATGTGGGTCTTGGCTGTGGGAAGCATTTGTTGTGGTTGGATAGAAAAAATACACTTAAGAGTTTCAGAATGGGACTGAAGTTTGAAGGTTCCAAATTTGGATCTAATTTTCAGACTTGTTTTCTAGGCTCCAAATGCTTTGCATGTATAATGAGATAATAATAGAACCTTCTTTAAGGCAGCAATTAATGAGGATTAATTGAGGTAACTTCCATAAAGTTCCTAGCATGGTGTCTGCTACATTATAAACACTTAGCATATGTTAGCAATACTTATTCCTTTGTTTATGGGGTGTTTTTTCTTCACCCAGTATGTGATAGGAAATAGTCAAGAGGTTTTCTATGTGTGTGGTGAATGATTTGAAGTCACTTGTCACATTATTAGAGCTGTTGCAGTGGCCTTGTGAAACAAGGACCTTGGTGTTAATTCCTAAATCCTTTCCAGTGTCATTGTATCCATGGACTTGCCAAGAGTCACTTTGTCAGTGCTTGGAAGTCATGGCCAAATATAGTCTAGATTGATAAATGCAGGACATTGAGAAAAAAATGCTTAGTTGGAATGATGATTGATATCTTTTATAGCAGGGTTTTCTGCTGCCTAGATGGTAATGAAATAAAATTTCACATTTCATTATATTGTGTATTTAATGGCAATGTTTTGACTACCACTGTAATTGAAGCTAAAATAAAATGGCCGACAGACTGATAAAATGATGCAAATGATAACATTCATAGGAAATGATTCAGTGGTTGACTTGAGAAATACAACAATCATATTATTGTCCTTCCTCATATGATAATATTTTGCATACAAGAGGTTTTCAATTTTGATACTGCTCATTTATACGGACCATATTTAGAGATGTTTGCAGCTTATCTTGATGTGCTTTGACTAAGCCAAGCCTATAGAGTATGCATCTGTGGGTTAGATAGAATCACTAAGCCAAGGCTATAGATATGTTTCTGTGAGTTCAAATTAGTCATTTTCACTGTAACATAAATAAATAAATTCATATTCCTTAGAACAATTTTGTGAAAGGCTTTATGGTTGGTAGAATTTGGCATGAAATTTAATCTAAGATAATACTGATTTTCTTTGGAGGCCAATTTCAATAAGACAATTTTTAATTTCACTAGTGTTGCTTGCTAATCATAGTTTTATAAAATTATACAATTACCTGATAGTTGTATTGTGTGGGTGTGCATGCACATGTGTGTGCATGCAGAGGCCAGGGATCCAGCAATGGGTGTTTTCTTTCATGCCTCTTTACCTTGTTTTTTGAGACACTATCTCTCACTGAACTTGGAGGTCATGAATTTAGCTAGACTAGCTAGTCATCAAGCCCCAGGGATCCCATCCTTCTCTGTTCTCTCATCACTGGGATTATAGATAGCTTGCATGAGAGTACTAGAGATCTGAACCTAGGTCTTCATGCTAGTGGGGCAAGCACTTTACTGACTGAACCATCTCCCTGGTACTTGACTCCTCTTCTTAAACCATGCTTGGGTAGTTTTGGTGAAGTGGCCATTGGTTCACAACAGAAAGTAAATGCTTGGTAAATGTCTGCTTTAAATTCTGTGTTTAGTGTGCTAACCGTTTAGCAGAGTGTCATGACAATAATTTTGAATTATCTAGGCTAACTGCTTAGTTTCTTTTTTAAAATAACAAACCTTTAGAATATATTTAAGTTACATTATATATGGATATAAACTCCTACCCAATATTTAATTTATTTTTTATTTTAATGAGATCATATATTTTGAATGTTAGAGTATGAATATGTTTAACACTGTCACTATTCTGGAAAGCATTATGACAACACTTAAATATGTCTTATCTATTGGTTATATATTGGAAGGAATTTTGGAGATGGTTTAAGAGCATGTACAAGTTTTGTAAATGTAGCATTCTGTTTTGGTAGTAGTTGGGTTTGTAGACATTCTGGACATCACAAATTGAAAGGCAAGAGAAACACATCAAAATGTTTTATGGAATACTATGCTTCATTAGAAATAAATAAAACTAGATATTTGCATAACCACATAGTAGACTTTAAACACACAAAGTTGAGTGATGAAATGAAGCAAGAGAATAAAGTACATAGCATAGTAAAATAAAGTCCATATATTTACATGATATATTCACAGAACAGTGCTGTGTATTTTACTAAAGCACTTACACATCAAAATATTTGCATTTAACAAATTATAATGATTGCTTAAAAGTATAAAATTGTATAATTTACATCAAACCTCATAGATTTTCACAGAGATGGGGAATACTAAGAAGAGTTAGAAAAAAGGAACATAGTTAAAAATGGTTAAAAATACTAAAACAGGGCTGGAGAGATGGCTTAGCAGTTAATGCGTTTGCCTGCAAAGCCAAAGGACCCTGGTTCAATTCTCCAGGACCCACGTAAGCCAGCTGCACAAGGTGGCGCATGCAACTGGAGTTCCTTTGCAGTGGTTGGATGCTCTGGCACGCCCATTCTCTTCCTCTCTCTGCCTTTCTTTCAAATAAATAAATAAAATTAAAAAAATAAAAAAATACTAAAACATACACAAGATCTATATGCTGAAAATACTGATTAAAAAATCAATAAAACTCAGGAAATAGGATGAATATATTAATTAATTTAATGCCTCAATCTTATAAAGATGATATTTTTACCAAAATTAATCTACAGGTTTAATGTAATTTTATAAACATCCTAGAAGACATTGAATAAGCAGGTAAGCTTTTTCTAAAATTACTATACAAAGTTATAGTGCTTAGGGTAGATAACACAATTTTGAAAAATAAATGAAAGGTGCCATTATATTTGATAAGTCCTATTACATAACATTTGTAATTAAGATTTTGTTATTGGCATAAAACATATTAGAGAACTCTTCCCCCAAACAGAACCATAAAACATGCTTGTTTGATTTTTTTATTATTTATTTATTAGAGAGAGAGAGAGAGTGAGAATGGGCACGCTAGGGCCTCTAGCCACTTCAAACAAACTCCAGATGCATGCGCCACCGTGTGCATCTGGCTTATGTGGGACCTGGAGAATCGAGCCGAGGTCCTTAGGCTTCGCAGGCATACGCCTTAACCGGTAAGTCATCTCTCCAGACCACTTGTTTGATTTTTGACAAAGGTACAAAGGTTAGTCCATGGAGAAAGAACACTGCTTTTAATAAATTGTATTGAGTCTTTAAAATAAAATGCACACAGACATTTATGGAAAATAAAAACATATAAAACCTAAACCTAGAGAAAAGTTTTAATTTGTGCAAAGAATTAACAGAACCTTAACCACATGCTTAAATGTAAAATATAAAATCATTAAAACTTTCAGAAAACTATGAGAAAAATCTTTGAGGACTCATAGACTTTATGAGTAGACAGAAAATTTGACTTCATCAAAGTAAAAAGTATGACCAGAGAGATGGTTCAGTGGTTAGGTGCTTGCCTGCAAAGGCTAATGACCTGGATTCAATTCTCCATTACCTATCCAAAGCAGATGCACAAGGTAGCAAATACATCTGGAGTTTGCTTGCAGTGTCTGGAGGCCCTGGCACACCCATTCTGTCTATCTCTCTTCTATCTTTCTCTGCTTGCAAATAAATAAATAAAATGTTAAAAAAAAAAAAAGTTTAGTGAAAGATTCTGCTAAAAGAATAAAAAAACAGTGGAAGAAGATAATTGTAAACCACAAACCCAATGAAATGTCTATGTCTTGAATATACTTAGAACTATCAACCCAATCATAAAACAAAGCTAAGCACATAAAACCAAGCAAAAAAACCAAAAAATAAAAAAATATTTTATTTATTTATTGATCTATTTGGGAAAGAGAAAGACACACACACACCGAGAGAGAGAGAGAGAGAGAGAGAGAGAGAGAGATAGAGAGAAAGAGAGATACAGATATAGACTGAGATAATGGGCACACCAGGGCCTCCAGTCACTACAAGTGAACTCCACACATGTGTGCCACCTTATGCTTCTAGCTTTACGTGGGAACTGGGGAATTGAACCTGGGTTCTTTGGTTTGATAGGCAAGAACCTTAACAACTGAACCTACCCATCTCCATCCCCTACCCAAAGATTTTAAGTAGAAAATTAAAAAGTGGAATAAATAAATATTTTACAGAAAATAATGGACAGGTACCTAAATATGTGAAAAGATGTATAACATCTAGACATTGAGGAAATGCAAGGAATCACCATAGAAAGCAATCATCACCTACCATCAGAATGGTTAAAATTGTTTTAATTTGAAAAAAACTTGGATGGATGATAATAGTGTACATAATTAGAGTTTTCATGTAATATATGAATGAGAGAGAGAGAGAGAAAGAGAGAGAATGGGCATGCCCCGGCCTCTAGCCACTGCAAATGAACTCCAGATACATGTACCACCTTGGGCATCTGGCTTAAGTGGGTCTTGGGGAATCGAATCTGGGTCCTTAGGCTTCACAGGCAAGTGCCTTAACTGCCAAGCCATCTCTCCAGCCCTCCATGGAATGTTTTTAAAATAACAAGCAGAGATGGAAAAAAAAAGTAAATAGTCTCCCCAGTTGGGGATGAGGAGGGGACGAGTTAGGGGTATCTATAAAGGACCAGCATGCGGTAATTTGTGGCAAGGAAAGTGTTCTATATTTTTTTAGTGCTGGTGGTTTCATGAACCTGCATATACTGAAACTGTATAGAACTATACACACACGAGATGTAAGGTCTATAAATTGCACCAAAGTAACCTTTCTGGTTGTGATAGGATATATAAGACGTTCCAGGGCTGGAGAGATGGCTTAATGGTTAAGGCGCCTGCCTCCCAAGCCTAAGAATGATGGTTCCAATCTCCAGCGGTTCCAATCTCCATGTCCCACGTTTAGCCAGATGCAAAGTGACACGAGGGCGCAATGCCACATTTGACCACAAGGGGGCACACAAATCTAGATTTTGTTCATAGCAGCTGAGAGGTTGCTGGTGCGCCCATCTCTATCTATCTTCGTCTCCCTCTCTCTCTCTGTGTCTCTCTCTCTCAAAAAAAAAAAAAAAAAAAAAAAAAAAAAAAAAAGACTTTCCATTGACATTTCCATTGACACTGGGTGAAAAGAATAAGGGATTTTTGTCCACCTTGTCTTTTGTTTGTAACTTCATCTTCTTCCATTAAAAGGTAGAGCAGAATAGTTGCTCTTGGGATATATTAACTTAGGTAAGTGGATTGCTTAGTCGTTTTTACTGGTATTTTTCTTAAGAACATCTGTAGTTTTCAACACAGTCTTGTATAGTATCTCTCTCTTGCTCGCTAACATTCACTCTTTATTGCCAGTACCATGATGCCATGTTTTCTCCCTCTCTACTCACACCCTGGGGATTTAAACTTGGGCTTAGCACATGCTAGGCAAGAGCTCTACTACTGAGCTTCACCGAGCTCCACCCAAGTGTTC
Source organism: Orientallactaga sibirica (assembly GCA_036365145.1). Lineage (NCBI taxonomy): Eukaryota > Metazoa > Chordata > Mammalia > Rodentia > Dipodidae > Orientallactaga > Orientallactaga sibirica. Next base: position 30,328,649 of record JAEOAD010000024.1, read on the forward strand.
ATTTTATATATTAAAAAACATTTATTTGGAGAGAGAGAGGAGAGAATGAGCACATCATCACACAAAGTATGCCACTTTGTGTATCTGACTTTATGTGGGTTCTGAGGAATCAAACCCAGGCTGGCCGGCTTTGCAAGCAGGCATCTTTAACTGCTTAGCCATTTCCCAAGCCCCCATTTTACATTTTATTTTGAGTCAGTCTCCTTAAATTGCCAAGGCTGATCTTGAATTTGCTCTATACTCTCTTGCCTCAATCTTCCAAGCAGCTGGTATCGTGGAATAATAAACACAATAATCTATATACTTTAAGGAGGTGTTGTAGGAGTATAACACATATCTTTTATCATACAATGCAGTAATTAATCTTAGTTGTCAACTGGCTTAGGAGATGTGTAAACAGCTTTGGTGGTGTGTGTGTCTGTGATGTTATTTCCAAAGATAATTAGATTATGAAGGCTCTAACCTAATACCTGGATAGACTCCCTGGAGGATATGATGACTGATAGGAGGTGGTGGAAATCAGTTCACTGTGGGTCATGTCTTTGAGTGCTATCTTATTTTTCCCCTTCTTATGTCCCTTCCCTCTTTTTCCAACATCATCTTGTTTCCATGATGTTCTGCCAAAGCACTTGACGCCATGCAAGTATGGACTGAAATCCTTGAAACTGTGAGACAAAATAAAATTTTCCTCTCTTTAAGTTTTTTTTCCCTTTAGTAATTGGTCACAGCAATGAAAAGGTATGATTACCACAAGTAACAGCTACCACCATCAAGAGAGAGAATATTTTCCTCACTTCATAGACTTGCTAGAGATGTTGATCTAGATTCTGTCCTTCCAGGATGTTATATGAGTGGAACCACAGGTACATCACCCTTTGTGTTTGTCTTTTACATTGTTGTCTCAGTATGTTTATCTAACCTTGAACTGGAGTCATTGCACTTAGTGTGAATGTTTTTGTTTTGACACTCTTAATTGACTTTTCTTTACAGGCCATAAAACAGTTTGGAAGATGTCCTTTGTAGCTTATCTACCTAACAGATGATCAGCTAGTTTTATTTAATTGGTGATTTAAAAATTCTAATATTTAATAGGAAAATGTCTAAACATTTCAGCCTATTTTCACAGATACTGCCTTCCTGCTTTCATTTCAAGTAACTTTCTCTAAATTTCTTTCCCTAAGGCAACAGTTATTAAATAAGTCATCCCTGTGATTCTTTTACATATTTCACTAAACCCACATGTTGTAAATCATAGACATTCTCAATTCTACCCCATGACACTAAAAATATAAATTTGTTTAAATAAAATAGCAGGTTCATTGAGTCTTGCAAGTTAAATTAATACAAATCACATTTAAATTATGAACATTGGATCCCACCATTGAATTTTAAATTCAGTTCTTCTCTGGATTTTGGTAGAAGGAATAAATTTTCATAGCCACTTTAATAAATGCTCTTTAGAATGGAAATATCTTAAAAGTTTTAACATAGCTTTTCTTTTTTCTTTGGTGCTACTTTCTGTAAATATTTTGATTGAGAAGTCCATGGGATGACTTCTTAGGCTATTTGTATAGTCTACATGACAAAAAAGGCAAAGGAAGGGGTTTTAGTAATTATAGAATAGGGAAAAAGATTTTAGGCATCTTCAGAAGGAAAATGTAAGAGGACTGGCAACTAACACTGGTAGAGTAAGCACAGGGGGAACCTCAGATTGTCATCAGTGCCATAGAGAATGCTTTCTAGCTCTTACACAACCACCATGTTTTTCTTACTTCTTAGTTTTCATTTATTATTTTACACAAACACACACACACAGAGAGAGAGAGAGAGAGAGAGAGAGAGAGAGAGATTTGGCATGTCAGGACCTTAGCCACTGCAATCAAACTCCAGACTTTTGCTCACATAGTAGGTATGTGCGACCTTGCCCTTGCCTCACCTTTGTGCGTCTGGCTTACATGTGGTCTGGAGAGTTGAATGTGGGTGCTTAGACTTCACAGGCAAGTGTATTAACCACTAAGCAATCTCTGCAACCCACTTCTTAGTTTTTTTAAAAAATATTTTTATTTGTGAGTTGGCGGGAGAGAGAGAGAGAGAGAGAGAGAGAGAGAGAGAGAGAGAGAAAGAAAGGAAAGAAAAGGAAAGAAAAGGAAACAAAAGAATAAGTGTGGGTTTACCAGGGCCTCTTAACATTGCAAATCAACTCCTGATGCATATGTCACTTTGTGTGGATACTGGGGAATTGAACTTGGGCAAGCAAACTTTGTAAGCAAGCACTGTTCACCACTGAACTATCTCTCCAGCACTTCTTGGCTTTTGATGAATTTTTTTAATTATGCTTAATTCCAGCTTTGTGCATAAGCTACCACAGAAAACATATATATATATTTCTTCATCAGCATTTATTTAATATATAAGAAATGCCTATAAATGTTGTATTTAGACAGTGACAGCATAGTCCACGTGGAACATGTGGTAGAGCAAAGAACTGGACAAGAGAAGGAAGACAGAAAGTAAGAAAATACATATCATTGGGGTGCCTGAGAACACCTAGCTGTCATTGGATGGCACATTGAATTTAAGTTCATGGTTTGTGACTCACTGGAATCATCTACACTGCTCTGGATCATAAAATATTATTTCCTGACTTGATGTCTGTCCACGTAAGAGAATCAATCATTCTAGCTCATGTGTTTTTCCTTTTTATTTCATCTTGCTATGATCTTGATATCATTTTAACTTACATGTTTATACATGTAAAAGTGTCTAAAGTAAATCATTTAACCAATTTTGAGTCCTTAAGATTAGCTGTTTGCAAACAGCAAGCAAACACTGACATGAAACTGGAGCAAGTCTTTTCCAGTTGAACTATATTAGAATTCCATCTACATTTTAATTTGATTCCTGCTGTGTGGATCTATTAGACTGAATCTATTACCTGGCTCAATGGTCCTTTCAGACAATTTCCCTTTCTCCTTCTCATTTTATTGTAAGAGATCGTCAACATAGTGTAGAAGTCTGCAAATCCAATTTTGATAAATCCCATGAGGCATTCATTGATGACTATAATTTTGGATTAAAGAAACAAAACTGGACGCCAAAACACTAACCGAAACAGTGTCATGATACTTAACAGATTGTTTTTTGATTAAAGAAGGTGGTTTTGAAATATGATGTGGAATTTTATACTTTACCAAATTTACATCTGGGTACAGACGAGATGCTATAGCAATTACCCTGTTGGGAAAGGACCTGATTTAACATCGAACATCCTGCTCGATGGTTAATGCTACTTGGAGTTGCCTTGCTTTCCTGATGTTCGTGAACCACCTGCTGTTTTTTTGTTTGGAGATAATGTTTCTCTGAGTATTTATTATAAGTTCAGCTTTAAATATAGTCCTTTCATGCATTTAATACAGTGAATCCTTACTGTGAAACAGATTAATAGACCTTTGGTGTAAAGCTTAGGAACATTAATTTAATTCGCTCTGGTTTATTTAATTGTGTTACAGTCAGACTGGGGTGCTCTTTTTCAGGACATTCTGGAAGTTAGAGAGATGGTGTCAGATGGTAATAGCATGGCATTTCTTTTTCTCATGCTGCCCAACAGTTTGATGAAAGTCACTCTGGGACAAAAATAACGAGTTCATTTTGTTTGCAGCTGATGTTCTCCTCTGCATCTTCAAAACTGTCTGCTGTTCACTTTTACCTAGGACCTAGTTTTGACCTTTCATCTTTACTGTTAAGATTTTCCCCAATCCTTCATCTTTCTTCACCCCATCTTTTTGATATGTTATTCCTAATATAGACTTTACCCTTACTCCCTGCTTTTCTTGCCTTGATTAACACTTGTAGATTCTGTGTGGTGCCTATGCTGAGTAACCTAATAGATGTTGTCGCTCACGGTGTTCTCCAACATTGAAACCTGGTGCTTTGAAATTGCTGCCTTCTTAAAATGCTACCTGACATCTGTAAGTTGAAACATCTGCCATAATCTCCATTGATCATATCTATTCAAACTTAGTCCTTTCTCGTTTCATCTTCTTCTTCTTCCTACAGTAAGTCATATTTCCAGATTCTTCTGACTGTTCAACATTGTTGTTCCTGTGCTCAAGAATTCTATAGGGCATCTGCCAGTCCCAATGCATTACTTTCCTCAACACAGTGTGTAATCCATGCCACATGTTCAATTGATATGTTTTCTATGTTTTTTGTTTTTGCATTTTAGTATAAGCCAGGGTAATCTTTAGATAGGAGAGAATAATCACTTATCTTTTATTCTGTATTTTAGATTTTAATGGAACAATCTCCAGAGTCACCTCATGTGGTTTTATTTTGGCTTCTTGTTTGTGACCTTACATAATTAACTTCTCTGGCCTCAATCCTCTCATCTTTGGGGTGGAGATAACAGCTCTACTAACAGTAAAAGCATTGTTACAAGAACCAAATCCAAGAGCAGAGCCTTTAAATAGTGACATAACTCTAATAAGATTTTTCATGTGTAATTTATCTTTCTACATTGATGTTATTACAAACATTTCTAGGAGTTCAGGAAATTATATAGGAAGAAAAATATTAGTTGTGGAACTCAGTTTTCAATCTTATTTCTAGTTATGGCCAGTAATAGTGTTCAATTTATACTAAGGCTGTTTGTAGATATGTAAATGCCTTGGTACTATTAAACCTTGTATAATCAAATGTTACTGAAAGTGCTAATCATAGCAAGGCTATTGAATTTCCTAATCATGCTTAAGATTAACAAAACCATTATTCATACAGTTACATGTCTCTGTAACCATGGGATGTACAGTATTATATGTCCTTCTACCACTACCATCACCGCCATCACTTATGAAATATTGACAATGTGCCGTTTAATGTTTTTATATTTCATATTGACTAGGTTCTAGGTAGAATTTGCTATAAAACATACTTACATAAGTTATTAACACATCATGTTATAGACAATGGAAATTATTCTTAATATTGTCTGGGGAGAGCTGTTTTTTTATTATTACTTTTTTATTTTTGGAGAGAGACAGACAGAGAGAGAGGGAAAGGGAGACAGATAGAGAATGGGTGCGCCAGCAGTCTCTCAGGTGCTGTGAATGAATGAATGTGTGCGCCCCCTTGTGGGAAAGTGAGGCATTGCGCCCTTGCATCACTGCATCTGGCTAAATGTGGGACCTGGAGATTGGAACCGAGTTCTTAGGCTTAGCAGGCAGGCACCTTAACCGCTAAGCCATTTCTCCAGCCCAAGAGAGAGCTTCTTTTTAGTTTTTTCTTTTCTTTTTTTTTTTTTTAACCTCCTCTCCTTCCATTGTCTAAAATGTGTTCATTGTTAAGTGTAGAATTTGCTTGTAGTTGTTCTTTACAGCTTGGGAATTTATTCTTTCATCACTTTGCTGTATAAAAAAAAAAAATTGAGGCTGGAGAGATGGCTCAGTGGCTAAGGAGCTAGCATGCAAGACCCAGCAATCCGAGTTCATTTCCCTAGCACCCACATAAAGCCAGATGCACAATGTGGTACATTCATCTGGAGTTTGTTTGCTGTGGCTAGAGACCCTGGCATACCATTCTGTCTCTGTCTCTGTCTCTTTCTTGCTCTGCCTGCAAAGAAATAAAATAATTTGAAATTATTCAAACAAAAAAGAAACTTTATGTAATTAAATATTTAGAGGGTATTTTCTAGAATTGTTACTAGCTTTAAAATATTTTGAATTAAGGGCTGGAGAAAAGGCTCAGCAGTTAAGGCACTTGCCTACACAGCCTAACAATCCGGGTTCACTTTCCCAATATGAATCTAAAAGGCCAGATGCACTAAGTGGCACCTGCATCTGAAATTCATTTGTTCTGGTTAGAGGCCTTGTCATGCCCAGTCTCTCTGTCCATCTCTCCTCTGTCTCTGTCTCTCTCTGCTTGCAAATAAATAATGTAAAATGTTTTGAATTTTTCTGGAAAAAAAATCACAGTTTAATATGTAAAGAATCTGAGGTTCTTGCTTTGTAGCAAAAATTTTAACAGTTTTCTTTAGCCTTTGTACCTTGGTAGTTGACTCTAACAAAGGAAGGAGTTATATATGACTGTGGAACTCAACTGAGCAAAGATATGCTTACTTTTCTTTTTCTTTTCTTTCTTTTTTTTTCTGGTCTTGAGATCCTGCTACGTGCAAAAAGAACAGAAAACCTTCACACTGTAGGTTCTTCACCCACAACTCTCATGTTATAAGGAAAAGATGATAAATAATTAAATAGGAGTGAGCAGAGCAGTAGAAACATGGCTGAAAAAGTGGGGTGTTGCAGTAGAAGGGGAAATATAGACATGGCAGCTTGTAGGGTGCTTCCTAACATCAGTGCAATGTAAGCATCTTTCCTTTCTTTAACAATTTAATTGTGATTTTGTGGTATATTTCTTTTTATTTCCATATAGTTGATATTAAGGAAAAACTTGTTTTCTGGCTGCTGTAAAATTGTGGTACCAAATCTTCTCAGCAATGACATAGTCATATACCTTACTGTAAACTTCAGTTTTATCTTCTTCCCAGGTGATATTTAGAGTTTGGCATCCGTCAACGAAGCTTCAGAACAGAATACTACCAGGAAAGAAAAGGAGCTTAAACAGGCAGTTCAGAATTTTATTTATACTGCTAGAATACTAAGGAACTGGTTTATGACTGTCATTTCTCTCTTTCCAGGCTAAGATTCTTCATCTTTTAGCAGTGTTAGCTGAGCAAGGATGCCACAGAAAAAACAGGTTTTTTAAAAGACTACTCCAAGTTATCAGTTTTATAGTCTGCATAATTTTAGACAAGAATGTACTCTGAAGCAAGCTGTTATGATTAATTATTGCTCATTAACCAGATCCTTGCTCCATGTGAAAGAATATTAACATTTTTCCTCATTCTAAAATCACACTGCCTAAATTGAAATATTGAGATATGGAGAAGCCCAGATTGACAACTAAGAGCTCAGACATGTTGAAAGCTTTGTGGTACTGGGACAATTCCATCATTCAGAAAAAAAAATAGATTGGTAAACAGAAAGATTTATATGTGATTTTTGATTATATTTTCTTGGATTGTACTTTTTCTGTTTTTGCAGAGAGACAGAGAGAGAGAGAGAGAGAGAGAGAGAGAGAGGGGGGGGAGAGGAAGACAGATAGAGATGGGCACGCCAGCAGCCTCTCAGCTGCTGTGAACAAAATCCAGATGTGTGCGCCCCCTTGTGGACAAGTGCGACATTTCGCCCTTGTGTCACTTTGCATCTGGCTAAATTTGGGACCTGGAGATTAGAACTGCTGGAGATTGGAACCAGCTTGTCTTTAGGCTTAGGAGGCAGGCGCCTTAACCACTAAGCCATCTCTCCAGCCCGTATTATACTTTTAATATTTAAAATTTCACCTTTATAATTAAGACCTTTATTATATGAACATATTGCACATTAGTTATATACTCATTGAATTATACCTTTATTTTCCTCTCCCCTGTCCCCATTCTACTGAGGGCCCTCCTCAGTGGAGTTATCCTTAATCACTGCATGGTCATAAATTCACTGGTCAGTTTAAGTGATTGTGTACAATTAGTACACTTCTTATTTATAGAGGTTCCTGAAAGAATGTAGTATCAAGATACAAGTCCCTGAGCTCAGATTATTTCTTGTCTTTAGGATATTAACTAAATAAATAACTTGGTTCATCAGTATTTATCTGAAGAGAAATTAGGATAGTCAAAGTTTTGCCACTCTTTTACTTCTGTAAGGGTAGGAATACAGATTTGTACACGTGACTCTGTGAGTAGTTCTTTCTTAATCCATGGGCTAAAATCTATCCATTTCTCAGTCTCTCTCCACCTGTCTTGACAGTCTAATGCAGGTGACTGTGCTTATATAAACAATGAAAACATCACATGGGAAAACTTTTTATTGTCAGATTTTTCTTTGATGTTTTATTTATTTATTTGAGACAGAAAGAGGCAGAGAGAGAGGGAGAAAGAGAGAGAGAATGGGCACATCAGGGCATCTAGCCACTGCAAATAAACTCCAGATGCATACTCCCCTTGTGCATCTGTATTATATAGGACCTGGGGAATCAAACCTGGGTCCTTTGGCTTTGGAGGCAAGTGCCTTAACTGCTAAGCCATCTCTCCAGCCCTAGTGTCAGATTTTTAGGCAGAACTATATCTGATTAGAAGGAACATTCTAGTAATTCTCTATCTCCCTCTCTGTCTTGGTTTTTCATGGTAGAGTCTTGACCTGGCTCAGGCTGACATAGAATTCACTATGTACGCTCAGGAAGAACTTGAACTCACAGCATTTCTCACCAGTCCTCCTACTGCCTCCATAGTTCTGCAATGAAAGGCGTGCACCACTACACCTGACCATTTCTAGTAATTCTAATCATTTTTAGTTGCTAAAAAGTAGAAAAAAAATGGTTGCTTACCATTATTTTATTAGAGGGACCAGTTTCTGGTAGTCTCTAAAGACATAGCTGATGAAAACATTTTTAATGTTTCTGGCTTTTTTTTTTTTTTTTTTTTTTTTTTTTGAGATAGGGTCTCACTCTAGCCCAGGCTGACCTGGAATTCACTATGTAGTGTTAGGGTGGCCTTGAACTCATGGTGATCCTCCTACCTCTGCCTCCTGAATGCTGGGATTAAAGGCGTGCGCCACCATGCCTGGCTTCATTCTTAATGTTTGATAACAGTAGCAGAAACTAAAGGAAGTACACAACTAAGAAAGTGTTTTCTCATTAAAATGAAATATGAAAGTGGGAAAGCTGGACATTTCATATACACAATGTAGATGCTGCTATCTAAATGTGCAACCCAGAAGAATACAATAAGGATAATATTCAGATTCTGTGACCAGTGATAACATATAACCAAGAATAAATAAGAACCAAAGACATATAGAGCACAGGATTTTATACATAATGTTTTTATAACCTGAAGTTATTCTTAGATTCCACATTATCTTACGCCTACAGGGAAGTTGATCATGTTGCCTACATTATTTCTCCTTTGTATTTTCCTGAATAATTTCTTATTCAAGATTCAAAATATTCACTTTTCAACCTAATTTCCATTGGAAATGTCTTATGCATAAATATAAGATCTTGAACATAGAGTCAAGGAAAACACTTAAGAGGCTGATACTAATGCTATTTTGTATTTTTTTCATAAGAGATACAGTTCTGGTAGCAAATATTTCTTGGTATTGTTTTCTTAGTATTTTTTATTTTATTTAATTAATTAATTTATTTTGGTTTTTCGAGGTAGGTTTTCACTCTAGTCCAGGCTGACCTGGAATTCATTATGTAATCTCAGGGTGGCCTCAAACTCATGGTGATCCTCCTACCTCTGCCTCCTGAGTGCTGGGATTAAAGGCGTGTACCACCATGGCCAGCTAGTATTTTTTTTGTTTTTTGTTTTTTTTTTTTTTGTTTTTTTGTTTTTTGAGGTAGAGTCTCATTCTAGCCCAGGCTGGCCTGGAATTCACTCTATTGTCAGGTTGGCCTCAAACTCATGGCGATTCTCCTACCTCTGCCTCCCGAGTGCTGGGATTAAAGGTGTGCACCACCACATCTGGCTTAGTATCTTTTTTAATATGGGAAAATGGTGGCTAAAAAGGGGAGATGGCTCTGTGGATAAAGTGCTCATTACTCACGCTGGAGTACTTCAGTTGGAGTCCTAGATCCCACTTAAAAAGCTGGAAGCTGTAGTTGTTTTCTATATTCCCAGCACACTGATGCTGACAGTGAGATGGGAGGCAGTGACAGGAGGATTTCCCAGAAGATTATGGTCAGCTCATCAAAGAACGGCAGAGTGAGAGTCCAGAGTGTGAAACCCTGCCTCAGATGAAGTATGCAGGCTCTGATCTATGTGAAAGTTGTCCTCTAACCACTACACATGGACCATAGCATACATACCCCCACTTACATACATATGAACACAACACGCACACACACACACACACACACACACACACAATTTAAAAAATTAGGAAACACATAGTTTACCGGTCAGTTCTCACTGTGTAACAACTAACCACAAAACCCTAGAGGCATTCCTTGCTAATGTGTCTGCACATCAGTGAAGGTTTGGCTAGTCAAAGTGTCGTTCGTTTTGTCTTGCCCTTACTCTGGGCTTAGTTGAGGAGGATGTTTATTGATCTGTTTCTTGTGTGCCCTCATGGGGGCCCAGATGAAGGTAAAGCAGTGCAGAGAAAAATCTTGTATGGTTGGCAGGAGGGTAAGAGAGCAATTTCAAACATACCGTGTCTCAGAAAGTTGGAACTCAGAGTTGGCATGCTGTCTGTCACTTCTGTCTGTGTTCCGCTGGTCAGGGCATGACCATGGATGGGGGAGGGATTTTTTTTTTTTTTTTCTGAGGACCTGGAGGAAGCAGAGAGTGAACAGAGCACATATGAAAAATGAGAAGTTAAAGGGCACAAAGATAAATTCTGTGAGATGTTGGAAATAAATGAATCTCTTGATGTTTGTAACATTATCACTACACTACCATGTAAGTATTAAAAGACCATTGCCTTAAAGCCTCTTTTACCCAGTCTTCCTGATGCTTGGTACCAGGTATTTCTTTGCTGTGAAACGCTGTCCTATGTATAGAAGAATACTTATCAGCATCCTGACATCCACCCACCAGTAGTTCCTTCCTTCTTCCCAATGATAGCAGACAAAAAGGTCTCCAGACATTGTCACACCTCCTTCCCAGGAGCAAACTGTTCCCCAGTAGCAAAACTATATTGTTTTGAAATGATAACACTTTCTTATCTTAAAGATGAAGGATGAATTGGAGATAATTTAGGCCATGCTGTGGATTCTGAACTTTAATCCTAAAAGGAATATTGGGACTACACAGGAATTTTAAACAGATAAATTACAGATTCGTATTTAAATTTGAATCATGAGTAAGGTTGCTTCCTCTCCTGTAGTTGTTGGGTTACAGGGGAGATTGTAGATGACAAGGAAGTTTGCTATGGGAGAAAAAAAAATACACATTTAGTAATAGCAATATTGACTCGGGTGAAGATAATTTTTGGGGGTTACTTTATTTTGAGTTTGTTTGAAGTGAAAAAGAATATATAGGTTTTGTATACTATGCTGATCAAGACTGCAAGTAGTGAGTACAAGGAGGGCAGCATATATAGTGTAGTTTCACTGGATAGAGGGTTACCTCATGTCCCAGACACAACAGAGCAGGGTAATAGAAGATTTCATGTTCCTACTAAGAATACAGTTTAAAACTTAGGAATTCTTAAGTTTTGGAATTTTCCAGTTAATGTTTTCAGTCTGTGGTGTATCACAAAAATGTGCAACTAGAAATTAGACTACAGTTAAGGAGGAACCACTGGAATGTGCTCTTTATTCCTTGTAGCAGTTCAATCAGTAAGTTCTTGGATACAGTAGTGATGGGGTGAGGGGAAAGGAAGAATGTTTATGATGGATTATGAGGTAAAACTTTCACGACCTGGAGATGTGTTTAGGGGTCATTGATGAGGGAAAGCATGGAGTCTAAGAAGTTCCATTATTCTGGCTTAAACAACCCACAAAAGGAGGATTTAAGTGCAAGTTTACTTGGGCTGTCGTGTATGGGGAGTGCTTCAAGGGCATTGACACTGAAGAAGTACCCAGGTGCCTATGACAAGGAGCACAATACTCAGGAAAGGTCACAGTTGACATAGACATTTGGTAATAATAAGATAAAATTATTATTTTATATGGTATTATCCAAGAAAATATACATGTTGAGTATAAGAAAGAGGGGGGACTTTAGATAGATGCTGGGAAAAATGAAATAAACAGGGTTAAGATTTTTATTATCAGGATCATGTTATGGAATTCAGGGAAAGAGGGAATTTTTAGAGAAAGGAAATAGGAAATATGCAAAATAATAAGGAGAGACCAACATTATATCACACAATCTATGGTACTTTGGAAAAAAAGTTAGAGTAAAAAGTTGAATCTCAGTAAGTGCTTTTGCCACTTTGAGCATCTGCCTTTACGTGGGTACTGAGGAACTGAACCCAGGTGGTTAGGCTTTGCAGGCAAGTGCCTTAACCACTGAGCAACCTCTCCAGCCTATATTTGCCTTTTGAATGATGTATACATTCATATACTTATTCTGTTTCACCAAATATTACCTGTGTGGTAGTTTGAATCTATGTCCCTTAATACACTCAGGTAGTATTAAAATTAAGTTTTCAGTTTCTGCCCCTAGCAGACAAATAGGTGGGGGTGGGGTGTATCTGAATTCCAGCCAAAAGGTATGCAGAGTGTTCAAGCTCTTCCTGGGGTTCCCAAAGAGTGCTTGCTTATGACGCTGCTGGTGGTTTTTCTCTTTATGTGGCTTTGGTAAAGGGGGCCAGCTTCTTTCACCATTATGGAACTTCTCTTGGATCTGTAAGCCTGAAATAAATGCCATTCCTCTCATAAAACTGTGTCTAGTTTCGAGGTTCATCTCAGCAGCATGGAGCTGACTATGACAAGCTGTGACGTTTTCTATTGATTATTAACTTGACAGGACCTAGAATCACCTGTGATTGACTGTTTTCATTAGGTTGAGGAGGGGATGGCCCACATTAAGTGTGGGCATTCCATGAGCTGGGATCCTGCACTGTCTAAGGAGAGAGTTGGCTGATTAACAGCACACATGCATCACTCTCTGATGCTCGCTGTGGACTGAATATGACCAGCTGCCTCAAGCTCCTGTCACCAGACTTTCCCCATCCTGATGGACTGTAACATGGGACTATAGGCTGAAACAAACCTTCCTCCCTTAAACTCATATTGGTCAGGTATTTTATTCCAGCAATGAGAAAGAAACTAATAATAAAAATATTTTCAGTTCCTTCCTGTTTTGTTTTTCTTCTTTTCCACTGTGACATTTTTCTTCTTCATATTTTCAACTTTTAATACGACAAAAATATAAGAAAATGCATGTGATTATTATTTAAATGTCAACTCAGATATTTTATATATTACTGTTGGATATTTTTGTGATAAATTTATTGTTCAAATATTTTTAATATTTAAAATATTTAAATATTGATATTTAATGCTGTTCAATTATTTGCTGCATACTATCTTCAAATCTTTGTTTTAAGGGTTCCTTATTATAACTGCTTGGATTTTGAATGCTTAGACAGTATCCTTTTATTAAACTTATTTTCTCTTATTCCATTTATGTTTTTCTGCAGGTTACAAGTATAATCAATGCATACATGACAAGGGAAGTCTTATAATTAATGTTAACTATGAATCAAGAAAAGTGGGTTCAAGAATTGAGTTTGCTCAAACAATGTGACTTTGGTCCACTCATTTATCCTTCCAGAATTAGTAATTTCACTTGTTAGAAAGACATGCTTGGTATGTTTATACTATTAGTCACAGCTAAAAAAACAAATAAATGTTATATAAATGTAATAGGAGCATCTAAACCTTCATTAACAAGTAAGTTTTGAAATGAGATAAGAGTCTGTGCGGATAAACTAACATAGCAGATGTTAGTGTTTCTGGGTCATATGCTCATTCAACATTCTTGGGCAGTCATTGTGAAGCCAGTTGGACTTCTGAGGGTAAGTGTGAGAAGAAAGAGAATCTGTCAAGAGATCCTGTAAAGTGAGGATCTGGCTAATTAAAATTTAGAAATTCTCAAACAACATAGCATATTTAAGATTTTTGGTTTGGGATAACTACATACCTGCGTTGTGAACTATTCAGTTTTAATAGAATCGCATGTTGGACTTCCTAGTAGGGAAGTAGCAAACTCCCCCCAAAGAATAATAAGAACCAAAAATAACATTTTGCAGTTTTTTTTTAATTAAGCAAAAATTTTGCATGGGCACATGATGTGTTGGTACCATCATTCCCCTCTTCCCTGACCCCATTTCATTGAGGACCCTCCTCAGTGAGATTGCTGGTATTTACCATGGGGTTGTGGGTTATGAGATGTGAGAGCAGCAGTCAGTCATTGTAAGGTTTGGCGGGGGTGTGGGGATGCCTCTGGATATTCCCTTCCACTCTGTGGCTTTTACAGTCTTTCTGCCCTGTCTTCCACAAAATTCTCTGAGCTGCGGGGGGCTGTGTTTTATGTCGACTTTAGTGTTGTGCTTTCAGTACCTTCTGGATTTGTGCTTTGGTACATTTTGAGTGTCCTCTGTGTCAGTGTCCATCACCCTGGTGCTGGTTGTCAGGCTCGCCATGGAAGCAGTACTCTTGCTCATCACACCAATTCCTCAGTGGTTTCACCTGGACCCTTTCTTATGTGGAAAGAGTGGTTTATTTCCTTGGTTTTTGCTGCCTTGCTGCATGTATGCAGGGTTCCCCATTTTTCAGTTTTGAATTAAATGAGAATACTGCTTCATTTTGTCCTTTAAGAATAGCTAGCAGTACTAATTAATGACAAAACTCATCTTTTTTCTTTTAACTTTTAATAAATTGACAACTTCCATAATTATAGGCAATAAACCATGATTATTCCCTCCATTCCCCCACTTTTCCCTTCACCAATTTACTCTCCATCATATGCCCTCCCTCTCTCCATTAGTCTCTCTTTTATTTGATACCATCATCTTTTCCTCCTATTATGAGGGTCTTGTGAAGGTATTATTGCTAGGCACTCGAGGTCATGGATATTGAGGCCAATTTTTGTCTGAAAGTGTGCATTGTAAGCAGTCCTACCCCTTACTTTCGCTCTTATATTCTTTCTGCCACCTTTTCTGCAATGGACTGTGAGCCTTGGAAGATGAGATAGAAATGTTTCAGTATTGAACCCTCCTCTTTCACTTCTTCTCAGCACAATGGTGCCTCTTGGGTCATCTCAGTGGTCACTCCATCTGAAAAGAAAAGCGTCTCTGACCAAAAGTGAGAGTAGCATTAATATATGGATGTGAACATTAAGTAAATTACTTACAGAGCAGTTTGTTGAGCATAATATATGCCTTTGGCCAGACAAAAGCAGGCATTACACTCCTAGCGCTCATGACTTCCCTACCATAGGCTTTTAATTAGGTTTTCAGTTCCAGGCATATATTCCCTCCTATATTCTCCAATCCAATTAGAGAGCAGATAGTACTCCCCATAACAGACATGCATCTGTTCTGTCTTTTGGCCTGGTTGGCCAAACTTAAAGCTTGCAGTTTCCACTGTTTTCACTGCTGTTGACTTCTGTCTCCATAGGGCTGCATGCAATGCAGCCTTTTCCAGCTTTCCATCAGCTGGTCAACAAGGAGGAGGTTTTTAGCTCAGCTCCAGACTGATTTCTCAGTGACCTTGCAGCCCAGGCATGTGACATTTTCATCAGTATTGTCCTACCATCTCTTTCTGGTGGGAAACCAAGAGGATTGGCTATGGTCTGTAATGTTTGAGGGGCATCAGGCATAGCACTGGACAAAAAGTCACTGGAAGGTATCTCACAGTGTACGGTTTCTGGTTATATCATGATCCAAAACAGTTGGTTTCCATATGGCTTATTCACAATATCTTGAATTTTTATCAACCCTCCCCCACCCTTCTATTACTCAATCTCTTCCCCTGACCTCATTCCACCCCAGTAATATGTTCATCTACTTACAATATATATACAATATATACAATACCATCCCCTTAAGTTCTCCCCTCTCCTCCCTCCCTTATAGCCCTTTTCTAGTTTACTGGCCTTTGCTACTGAATTTTACTCCAACTCACACACAATTCTAAACATTTGTAGCTAGGTTCCACACATAGAGAACAAGTGAGATTTGGCTTTTTGGGCCTTGGTTACCTCAGTTGGTATAATACTTTCCAGATCCATCTACTTCCCTGAAAATTTCATAATTTCATTTTTCTTACTATTGAATAGAACTCCATTGCATAATTGTACCACATCTTCATTATCCATTCATTAGTTGAGGGGCATATAGGCTGGTTCCTTTTCCCAACTACTGTGAATAGAACAGCAATAATCATGGTTGAGCAAGTATCTCTAATGTAGTGAGAAATGTCCTTAGGATATATGCCTAGGAATGGTATAGCTGTGTCATATGGTAAATCTATTTTCAGCTTTTTCAGGAACATCTACACAGATTTCCTCAATGGCTGTACCAGATTACATTCCCCAAAACAATGTAGAAGAGTTCCTTTTCCCCCACTTCCTTGCCAGCATTTATTGTCATTTCTTGATGATAGCCATTCTGTCATAAATGAGAATCTCAAAGCAGTTTTTATTTGCATTTCCCTGATGGCTAATGATGTAGAACACGCTTTAGATGTTTATATGCCATGTGTATTTATTCTTTTGAGAACTCTCTATTTAGTTCCATAGCCCATTTTTTAATTGGGTTGTTTGATTTCTTATTATCTAGTTTTCTGAGTTCTTTGAATATCCTAGATATTAATTCCCTGTCAGATGCATAGCTGGCGAAGGTTTTCTCCCATTCTGTAGGTGGCCTCTTTGCTCTATTCTCAGTGTCTTTTGCTATGCAAAATTTCATGAGGTCCTAGTGGTTGATTAGCAATTTTATTTCCTGAGCCACTACAATTATATTTAGAAGGTTGTTACCTATGTCAATTGTTCAGGTGTTTTCCCTACTTTTTCCATTAGCAGTTTCAGAGTTTCAGATCTGATGTTAAGGTCTTTCATCCAAGACTTGATTCTTGGGCATGGAGAGAGATAAGGATCTATTTTCATCCTTCTACATGTAGAGATCCAGTTTTCCCTGCATCATTTGTTACAGTGGCTGTCTTTTCTCCAATGAATATTTTTCAGATTTTTGTTGAAAACCAGACAGCTGTAGCTGCCTGTATTTACATCTGTGTCCTCTATTCTGTTCCATTGATCTATGTGTCTGTCTTTGTGCCAAAATCATGCTGTTTTTGTTACTATGACTCTGTAGTATAGCTTAAAATCAGTTATGGTGATACTGCTAGCCTTATTTTTGTTCCTCAAAATTGTTTTGGCTATTGCAGGTTTTTTTTTTTTTTTGTGCTTCCAAATAAATTTTAGGGTTGTTTTTTTTTCTAGTTCCATGAAGAATTCCATTGGAATTTTGAGGAGGATTACATTAAATATACAGATTGCTTTTGGTAAGATTGACATTTTCACAATATTGATTCTTCTAATCCAAGCACATGCAATGTCTTTTCATTTCCTAGTGTCTTCTGCAATTTCTGTCTTCAGTGTTTTAAAGTTTTCATTTTATAGATCCTTCATTTCCTTGGTTAGGTTTATTCCAAGGCACTTTTTTTTTTGAGGCATTTGTGAAAAGGAGTTATTTCCTGTTTTCATCTTCAGCATGTTTGTTGTTAGTATAAAGGAAAGCTACTGATTTCTGTCTATTGTATCCTACTACATTGCTAAAAGTGTTATCTAACAGTTGGCTGGTAGCATATTTAGGGTCCTTTATGTATAGAATCATATCATATGCAAATAATGATAATTTGATCTCTTCCTTTAGAATTTTATATGTCTCATCTTATTGCTATAGCTAAGATTTCTAGTACTATATTAAACAAAAGTGGGGATAGTGGCACTCTTGTCTTTTTCCTGATTTTAGTGGAAAAGCTTCATGCTTTTTCCTGTTTAGTATTATGTTGGCTATGGGCTTGTCATAAATAGTCTTTCTTATCTTGAGATACATTCCTTCTATTCCCAGTTTCTTTAGGACTTTTACCACAAAGCAATGTCAAATGCCTTTTCTGCATCTATTTAGGTGATCATGTGTTTTTTTGTCCTTCATTCCTTTATACAGTGCATTACATTTATTGATTTATTTATGTTGAACCATCCCTGCATCTCTGTAATCAAGCCTACTTGTTTGGGGTGAATGATTTTTGGATATATTCTTGAATTTTGTTTGCCAATATTTTGTTGAGAATTTTTGCATTTATGTTCATGAGGGTGCGTGGTCTTTTTTTTTTTGTTGTTGTTCTATCTTTGTCTGGTTTTAGTATCAGGGAGATGCTGGCTTCACAGGAGGAGTTTGTTAGAATTCCTTCCTTTTATATTTTATGGCAAAGTTTGAGAAGCATTGGTGTTAGTTCTTCCATGAAGTTCTGGTGAACCAGTGAATCCATTTGGGTCTGGACTTTTTTTAGTTGGGATATTTTTTTTTTTTCTAAGGTAAAGTCTCACTGTAGGCCAGGCTGACCTAGAATTCACTGTGTAGTCTTGGGGTGGCCTTGAACTCATGATAATACTCCTACCTCTGTCTCCTGGGTGCTGGGATTAAAGGTATGTGCACCATGCCTGGCTTATTTGGGAGATTTTTTTTTTTTATAACACTTGGATCTATGTAGTTGTTACAGGTCTATTTAGATGGTTTATTTCATCTTGATTCAATTTAGGTAGGTCATATAAATCTAGGAAATCATCCATTTCTTTCAGATTTTCAAACTTAGTGGAGTGTATGTTCTTTAAGTATGCCCTTATAATTTTCTGAATTTCCTTGGTATCTGCTGTATTGGTGCCTTTTTTTCATCTCTAACTTTATTTATTTTTGTCTCATTTCCCTTTCTTTTGGTTAGATTTGCTAAGAGTTTATCAGTCTTGTTTATCCTTTCAAAGAACCAACTCTTTGTTTCATTTTTTCAAGGTAGGGTTTTGCTCTAGTCCAGGCTGACCTTGATTTCTCAGGGTGTCCTTGAACTCATGGAAATCCTCCTACCTCTGCCTCCCAAGTGCCTGGATTAAAGGCTTGCACCACCATGACTGGATTTTCCATTGATTCTTTGTTTTTTTTTTTTTTTTTTTTTTGGTTTGTATTTCATAAATTTCTGCCATAGTGTTTATTTCTTCCCGTCTACTGATTTTTGGTTTGCCTTGTTCTTTTTTCCAAGACCTTAAGGTAAAGCATTATGTTGTTTACTTGTGACATTTCTAATTTATTAATATAGGCACCTAAAGCTGTAAATTTCACTCTTAGGACTGCCTTCTTTGTGTCCCAAAGGTTTTGGTATATTATATTCTCATTATCATTTGATTCTATGATTTTTTTGATTTCCTTTTTGATTTCTTCAATGACCCATTCATTATTCAGTAGTGTACTGTTTAGTCTCAATGATTTTGTGTATTATCTATAGTTTTTCTTATTGCTGACTTGTAGTTTAATCCCATTGTAATCAGATACAGTACAAGGAATTATTTTAGTTTTCCTGTATTAAGGTTTGCTTTGTGTCTTACTTAATGTATGGTCTATTTTAGAGAATGATCCATGTGCTGCTGAAAAGAATGTATTATGCAGTATTTGGATGGAATGTTCTATAGATATCTGTTAGGTCCATTTGTTCTATGACATCATTTAATGCAGACTTCTCTCTGTTTATATTTTTGCCCAGGATGACATGTCAATTAATGAGAGTGGGGTATTGAAGTCACCCCCCTTCGGTTGTGCTTGGTGTTGTCTGTGACCTTAAGCCTAATAGTGTTTGTTTAGTGAAATTGGGAGCACCCATGTTAGGTGCATATATGTTTAGAATTGTAATGTATTCCTGTTGAATTGTTCCTTTAATCAATATAAAGTCACCTTCTTTATCTTTCCTCACTAATGTTGTTTTTTGTAAGGTTTGGGACTTACCAAGGCCATGCAAACCACTCAAAGATGAAAGCTTTTATTGGGGCAAAGTATGAGCTGTCAGGGCTGACTCATAAGAGAGGAGCACAGACAACCTGAGTTTTCAGGTAGTGGGATTTGTAGGCCTTTTTCATTTGGGGGAAGGTGAGGAAGGAAAAAAATAAACTCTTTTGTAAAATTGAATAGAAAATTCCTTTAGGGGAGATTATAACATTAACCATTTTAAATAGCTAGGGTGTGACACCAGAACAGTGACCATGTGACTTATGAGATAACGGGGTAGGAAACCATGACTTGGGGTATTGTTAGGCAAGGAAGGGATAATGACCAGGTGGTCTCTTGAAGAATGTGGATAATCTACTTCCCTATGCCTCTGTCACCCTTTGGTTGGCCATGGTGACTCCAGGCTTGAAGTCTATCCTGTCAGATATTAGGATAGCAATACCTCCTTGTTTCCTAGGCCAATTTGCTTGAAATACCATTTTCCATCCTTTTACCTTAAGATAGTGTCTGTCTTTTATGGAGAGGTGAGTTTCTTGGAGGCAACAAAGAGCAGGATCCTGCCCTTTGATGCAGTCTGCAGTCCTATGACTTTTGGTTGAGGCATTGATATTAAGAGTTATTATTAAAAGGTATGTATTTATTTTCACCATTCTTGTTTGGTAGTGCTTCCTGTTTTCCCTTTACTCTCTTGTAGTATTATTTGAGTATGGTTTATTTTTTTCCTGTTTACTCATGTGTGTGCTTTCCTTTATCTTTAGCATGAAGTATTCATTCACGTATTTTCTGTAGAGCTGGCTCAGTTGTCATAAATTCCTTTAGTCTGTTTTTGTTGTGGAATGTTCTTATTTCTCCATCAATTTGGATGGATAGCTTGGCTGGATAAAGTAATCTTGATTGATAGTTGTTATCTTTCAGAACTTGGAATACATCATACCAAGCCCTTTTAGCTTTTAAAGTTTGTGTTGAGTAATCTGCTGTGATCCTGATGGGCTTGCCTTTATAAGTGACTTGCTTTTTCTCTCTGACTGCTTTCAATATATTTTCTTCAGTTTGCTTGTTTAGAAGTTTACTTATAATATGGCAAGGAGAGGTTCTTTCCAGGTTTGGTCTGTTTGGTGTTCTAAAAGCTTCTTGTATCTGCAGTGGAGTCTCCCAATTTGGGAGAAATTTTCTTCTATAATTTTGTTGAAAATACCTAATATGCCTTTGTTCTTTTTCTGCTTATTTCCTCCCTAGGCTGCTTTGGCATGGCTACTACACTGCCTTCTTACCCAGAATACTCCTAAATACCTATCTTGTACTTTATAAGAACAAGGTTGAATGTCATGTTGTACAATGAGAGCAAGTAGAAAAATGTATTTTTCCATGGTATTTGAATTTTCAGGGGAGTGTGAAATTTAAGATTGAGCTGAAATAACTTGGAATAAAAATAAATGTATTCTTTTGATTATATACATTTATAGACTTAGAAATGAATATAGGTTTTGGATTATATGAATTTACAGAATTAAAAATAAATATAGGTTTTATGCTTTCACTACTGTTTGTATGGGTGCTGCAGTCCTAACTTGTTACTTTGTGGTATAGGAGTCTCTTTGTGTTGAATGTGTGTGTGTGTGTGTGTGTGTGTGTGTGTGTGTATGTGTGTGTGTCCATAATAAGTAGGTTCTAAATAGAATAATTACAAACTTTCTTATGAGGAAGGGAGATTTATCTTGTTCAATCTGCCAGACTTTATACATTTGATGGATTTCAGGTTCCTGCTGTGAAATGCATATGATATAAAGAATAAACATGTCTTCATTTCTAGAACCACAAAGACCTCTTCTAGGGCAGGACATTTCTCCTAAAATAGATGGTTGCTTTTACAGTATGGTCAGAAAAATAGAGCATTAATCAAATGATTTTCTGAATTTCCTCTGTTGTGGCTTTCATTTGGCTTTAAGTCTTTCATCACATGAGAACATTGCTCTCTAGAAAGAGTGATAGTGGGGAGAGGGAGCCAATCTGCCATTACTTGAATGTGTAGAAAAGCACTTTCTAAAACCCATTGCCAAATCCAGCCTGGCTATCCATTACTTACTACTAAAAGCCTCTTTTGTAAAATGTTCTAAAGAATTCACAGGAGTCTCAGCCAACATTACAGTTATATTTATATTAAGACACACTGAGTGGAATTTCTGATTGGCTCTTTCTTGGAAAGATAAGTTAAGGGTCAAAAGAATATTTCTGAATCAAGAAATAACTTGGAAGAAAGCTTTGTATGTATCAGATAGCTTTTAGCACTATTATTTTTTTTAAGTTTTAAGAATTTCTGAGTAGTATTTTTAGTTTGCATGGGGTAATATCATCATAGTAATTTTCATATGTATACATAGTTTCTTTTGGTTGTAAGCAGTTATACCTAATTCTGTTCTGTTAATTGGAAGAGGGATTTATGGGGAGGGGATTTAAGAAATGGCACAGTTAATTCCTCATTGTTGGGACAGACTACCTGGACCAAAAGCAATTTATGGAAAAAAAGGGTCTGTTTCAGCCATGTGTGGTGGCACACGCCTTTATTCCCAGCACTCAGGAGGCAGAGGAGGGATTGTTGTGAGTTTGAGGCCACCCTGAGACTACATAGTGAATTCCAGGTCAGCCTGGGCTAGTGTGTGACCCTACCTTGAAAAACCCCAAAAACAAAACAAACAAACAAACAAACAAACAAACAAACAAAAAAGTGGGGAGGGGTTTGTTTCTAACTGAACAATTTCAAAAGGAAGTTTCATCATGGCCAGGAAAGGATGGCAAACATAGACAGCTGGGGATCACATTTTCACTGAGCAACAGGGAGGAAGGAGAGTTGTCTAGACTAACAAACAGGGCTGGTCTGTAATTCCAAGTCCCTCCCCCAGCTACATACCTTCTCTAGCAGAGTTCCACTTCCCAAAGGCTCCACCAGCTGATCAAGAATGAGATTTAATCTCAAACACATGATGGGAGACATTCCACATTCAAGCCACCACAGGAAAGCTCACAGTTTTGAAGAAAATATTCAAAAAAAGTAAAGAATCAAGAAAGAAAGGAACAGGGTAGCTTTAAGGACCTCTGCCAGAGTTTGTAGATTTTGTTCAAAATTGTTCTAAAAATCACAACATGCCCTTCCCAGTTTCTTTCTATTTCTGTTGAAAGTGCAAATTCTGGGGGAGGGAGGAGTGACAGTGACAGTGAGAGCAAGAGAGAGACAGAGTAAGAGAGAAAGGGAGGGAGGGAGAGAGAAAAAGAGAGAGAGAGAGAGAGGGAGAGAGAGAAAGAATTTGCCTCAGTTATCTATTAAATTGGAGAAGCTGTCATAGTCAGTCCCTAGCCACATGGTACATATGCGACCTATAGGAAATTCAGATAGTAATATATTCTGAGCCCAATGTACAAAACCAGAGTGTGTTCACAACATTTTTGCACAGAAAGCAGCCACATTAGGTGCTGCACTGAAAATCATTCTTTTTTTGTTGTTGTTTTGGAGAGAGACACAGAAAGAGACAGAGAGAGAGGGAGAGGAAGACAGATAGAGATGGGCGTGCCAGCAGCCTCTCAGCTGCTGCAAACGAAATCCAGATGTGTGCGCCTCTTGTGGTCAAGTGCGGCATTGTGCCCTTGCGTCACTTTGCATCTGGTTAAACGTGGGACCTGGAGATTGGAACTGACATTCTTAGGCTTAGGGGGTAGGCACCTTAACTGCTAAGCCATCTCTCCAGCTCTGAAAATCATTTTTGAGGAATCCTGTTCTCTGACTCCAAGGTCTCTTGGTAATTTTTACTTCCTTACTAGTTACAAGTTATCTTGAATATCTGTACAGATAGAATAATAGTAAGAGAAAAATGAAAGATGTTGTATAAAGAAGTTATGCATTATGGGCTGGAGAGATGGCTTAGTGGTTAAGGTGCCTGCCTGTTATGCCTAAGAACGCCCATTCAGTTCTCCAGGTCCCACGTTCAGCCATAGTGATGCAAGGGCGCAATGCCGCACTTGCCCACAAGGTTGTTCATGTGTCTGGAGTTCGTTCACAGGGGCTGAGAGGCCGCTGGCATGCCCATTCTCGATCTGTCTCTCTCTCTCCAAAAAAAGAAGTTATGAATTATATGTATGTATTCACGTGTATATATTAGCACTATACATAGAAGCACACATTATACCTACATATCTATACAAATTGCATGCAAATAAGAAATTATAATTTGAGAGCTGGGCGTGGTGGTGCACGCCTTTAATCTCAGCACTCAGGAGGCAGAGGTATAGGAGGATTGCTGTGAGTTCGAGGCTGCCTGAGACTACATAGTGAATTCGAGGTCAGCCTGAGCTAGAATGAGACTGTAGCAGACAGCTTCAGGTTCTCTGAGATGAACTTCCAGACCAGGTACAGTTATGGAGGAAGGGGTATTATTTATTGAAGCTCACCGATCCAGGGGAAGTTCCATAATGGCAGGAGAAGGGGCCTGCTCTCACAAGACCAGGCAAGAGAGAGAAAAAATCCAACCAGGCACACAGCACACAGAACAAAGCTACAGCCAAAAGAAAAAGCCACAAGACATTTCAGGAACTCCTATTAGGCACACTTTGCATATCTTTACAATGGAATCTCAAACCCACCATCACACCTTAAGTACCACCAGTGACACTGCCTCTAGCAAGGTGATTGCAGATGCAAAATATAAACTAATAAAACACTGAATATATTGGGGGCCATATATTCAAACTACCACATTCCGCCCCTGGCCCCTAATAGATTTATAACTATCATACATTGTAAATTGTACTCAGTCCAATTTCAAAGGTTCTCACAGTCTTGACCAACTTAAGATAGTGAGTCCTGTAAAATCAAACAAGTTAAATACTTTCAACATGTAAAGGCACAGAGTAAACATTTTTAACTGTATAAGGCATAGCAAGGAGAGACTAGAATGATGCAAACTCAGCCACAATCAGCAATCGTCAAACTTCTGCAGTTCAAGTTCAATATAACCAGAGACTGACACAGTCTCCAGGTTTTCCAATTCCGCCCCTCCAGCTGGCCAGAGTAGCCAGGGAAAACTTTTATCCCATGCCAACACTGTACTCTATGGTAGTCCGTGCATAGTCCTGGTATATCCAAAACATCTTCAGGTCTCCATGCAAACCACGGTCCATCTTCCAAAGGCTCTTCCAGACTATTCCTGAGGGTCTTCATGCCTTGCCTCATGCCGCATCTCAGCAGCAGCTCCTGGAACCGTGTGCAATTCATGACCACTCCATGCATTTTTCATGCTCCCCAAACTAACAACAGGTGTGCAGGACACAGCCATATTCTTAATCCAGGGACGATATAAATCATAGCTTTGAAAAGCAGGTTCCCTCTCCAGTCAACTTTTTCCAAGAGTTTGCATTCCTAACAGTCTTTCCTCAGGCATCCTTTCCACTGTTTTAATGTAAAGCAGTCGGGCCACCTTCCTTCCACCTTCCTTAAGATTGCTAATATGATTGACAATAGCAGCTCCAGTAACCTAGAACCAGTCTTAGTGCCTCTAATTTTAACTTGCTTGAGGTTTTCCAACTTAAGATCTTAATAAGCCTCTCAGTCCAATATCTTTAGCACATCAGTCCATTGCAAATTTAACCTTGATCAAACTTTCTGGGCCTGGATAGTGGAACACAGCCATCCCTTATGCCAGTAGCCCAGTTCCAACAAAGTCCTGTGCAGTCTTTCCTTCCCCTTAGAAATCTCATAAGCCAAGCCTCCAAGTTCAATACTGTCTGTACTTAGCATTATCAAACTCTCATCAGAATAGTCCATAAAACTTGGTTTACCACTCCAGAAGGCATCTTCACTTGCAAGCACCAAGTCCATGACCATTCCTCCAAAACAAAGGTTGCAAAAGATGAACTTTCACATGGTCTGGTTCATCTCACCCCCACATTCCTCAGTATGACTTTACTGTAGCAGACAGCTTCAGGTTCGCTGAGATGATCTTCCAGACCAGGCACAGTTATGGAGGAAGGGATATTATTTATTGAAGCTCACAGATCCAGGGAAAGTTCCATAATGGCAGGAGGAGGGCCCTGCTCTCACAAGACAAGGCAAGAGAGAGAAAAAATCCAACCAGGCACACAGCACACAGAGCAAAGCTACAGCCAAAAGCAAAAGCCACAAGACATTTCAGGAACTCCTATTAGGCACACTTTGCATATCTTTACAATGGAATCTCAAACTCACCACCACACTTTAAGAACCACCCAGTGACACTGCCTCTAGCAAGGTGATTGCAGATGCAAACTATAAACTAATAAAACACTGAATATATTGGGGGCCATATATTCAAACTACCACAGAGAACCTACCTCAAAAAAACAAAAAAAAAAAAAAAAAAAAAAAAAAAAAAAAAAAGAAAGAAATTGTAATTTGAGAAGAGCAAGCAGAAAGTTGTAAGCAGAGGCTATAGTTCTTGGTTCTACATGAGGGCAGAGACATCGACAGTATCTTATCTCATGAGAACAATTTCAAGATGGCCTTGCATTTGGTTGGCAGCATCATCAATTGTGATAAAGGAATATCATACCATTACATCATTTCAGACCTGATAGCCTGGCCGCTGCCAAGCTGTAGGAGTATAAGGGGAGTTCTCCTCGGTTACCCTTCCAGTTCTTGTGTGATTTGTCTTCCTTACTCTTCTTCAATGAATAAGACCAGTGACTCCAACCAATACTATTATTCCTTCCTCATGCATGGGAACTTCCAAATGACCTGCAGGCCATTTTAGTTGGAGCAATGATCGTTTTGTGTGATATCTTAGCATTTACTCTAATCCCTTAAGGATCTTCATATCTGCTGAAATCAGATTGTGGGATTGCTTCTTCTAGGACACAAGAGGGCTTTGCTGAATGATGGTGCGTGTTTGTGCCTAATCACCATGGCTTTTCCCTTCATGAGCTCATTAGGCAACCATCTGGCTCTCTTCATGATGTGAAGAATGACCTCAGAATACATTGTTGCTGCCAACCTTTACTTCACAGAATGGCTTGAGATAACTCTTCATGTAAGACATAGGCCATGGTTTATTTTGTGTGTGTGTATGTGTGTTATATGTATGTGTATGTGCCAAGCAGCACCCTGTGTGCTTGCCTGTAGCAGGGTGTGCTCTTTTGCACTGACGGGGAAGGATGGAAGGGAATGTTGGGTGTCCCCTTCTACTGCTTTTTCATTCATTGTTACTTGAGCTGGAGTCTGTTCTTTTTTTAAAAAATATATTTTATTTTTATTTATTTGAGAGAGGGAAAGAGGCAGAGTTAGAGAGAAGGAGAGAGAGAGAGAAAGAGAGAGATAGATAGAGAGAGAATGGGCATTCAAAGGCTTCCAAGCCATTGCAAATGAACTCCAGATGCATGCGCCACCTTGTGCATCTGGCCTACGCTGGTACTGGGCAATCGAACTGATGTCCTTTGGCTTTCAGGCAAGTGCCTGAAAATAATTCTAAGAATAATTAATCTTGGAGAAGATAGCCCAATATATCATCTATGTTTCTCACAGTGTGACCTAGAAGCTAGCAAAATGCCACTTAGGGGTAGGTCAGACCTGTTCCCAATTTCTTAACCCAGAATCTACATTTCAGTATGACACTAGGTGATTTGTGTGCACATTCAAGCAGGGAAAGTAGGGACGTGGGAGCCTTCTCTCTTCCCAGGGGTTTATCTCTGTCACCTGCTGTGTTGCCCTGGGCTCTTCAGATCTTGCTGTGATGGCATTGTTACTGCTGTGAACCCCTGTGATACTCCGCAGGGAGATCTACCATGCTGCTCTCCTTCAGGTCATTAACAATTGATTGGTGCACTGTCTCCCGTGCATGAGACTGGAAGGAATATTTTTGAAACATTATTATTTGGAGTGCTGTGAATTTGCTTCAATTAGATGATCATTTCTAAGATTATAGTTAAATCTACAATCATAGCACTGACTGCGTTTACTATAACCATAGTACTTTGTTTTTATTTAGGCCTGGTAGTATTTTAACTTAGGTTGCTGCATTAGAGTATAGTGTTCCAAGGTTTATGGGGATTAGTGTTAACATGGATCTATATCCAATATAACCCTAAAGCCTTTTCCCTTTGTACAAGGGATATCCATCTATCTATTGAAAAAGGAAAGCTGGATACTGATTCAGTTATTGAGCTTCTCTTTGTGCAAGGGGCTCTGACTTGGAGTTGGTTTAGCAGCTCTATTCTCTTAGGCTAGAGGTGCAAGGAATGCCTCTGTGAGTCCATGAAGGGTTTTGTTTCATGATTAATTAGGGTTTCATAATTAAGAATGCCTAATGGTTTTATTTCTAGGGATTCCTTGATTAGTTGATCATATCCAGAAATGTGTGTATGTCAAGTCGACTTATTCTGTGTAGCTCCATTCCTCAGTGGGACACCCATGCCCACATTTTCCTGGTAGTAAATGCTGCTGCTGGAGCTTGGGCATCCTGGGCTTCTGCAATTGCCCTGGGGTTGGGTTCATATTAACCTTGCCAACTAACATTTAAGACTCGGAGTTAAGAAATGATCAAGCACTGTTGACAACTTGGACATCTCTCTTAGTATTATTCTAATTTCAGGGGGCAGTGGACAACACCATAGATCTGTCTTCGTTGTATATAGCACTTGCCATGAATAGCATTAATATTACTTTTATACTTACTTTTAAGAGGTAGCATTGTCAAATTAAAAAGTATTTTTCTTTGAAAAGTGGCAACTTATTTTCTGTTGTAATCATTGTTTGTTTTGAGGAATGGTCATCACTCTAGCCCAGAATGACCTAGAACTCTGTAGCCCCAGGCTGGCCTGGAACTCTGGACAGTCCTCCTATCTCAGCCTCCCAAGTGCTGGGACTAAAGGTGTGCACAACCATACACAGCTGTATTAATTTTTTTTATTTAGTTATCTTCTCTAATTTTTTGACATTATGTATTTATTTTTCTGCGTATTCACTCTATTATGTATCATTTGCTTCCTGGGTTAAATATTGACCTATGTAAGAAATTTGCTAACACTTAGTTTAATAAAGAGGAGAAATCCCTGGGTTCATGAAAAACATCTCCAGGTCTTGGCAAAATATCTTCATATCTATGCTACCCTAGAAGGATCAAAATCTCTCTTACCTCAATTTATTTTTTTAAGTGAGGAAAACATGCTTTGCCAGATAAGATCACTGTTCTAATTAAGTAAGATTAATATAAAAAATAAAATATATGAGTATAAGATAAATATAATAAGAATACTAAACAAATTTGAATTTTCTATATATCAAGAAAGCCTTTTCCCCTTTGAGTAGAAATCTTTATAATTTTCATTCCTGTGATCTACCTTTGTCACTATTAAACATTATAAAGAAGAGTAGGTTTGTTTATGAGTGCTTTAATTTCTTTTTCTTTCCTTTTCAAATTAATAGATAAGTGGTTGGGAAGATATCTCAGTGGTTCCGTGCACTTTTTACACAAGCATGAGACCCCCCCCCCCAAGTGGTTCTGAGGGGACCCACGTTAGGTTCTCTAACCTTTCTAATAAGCAGCTGGGTATGGACACTCACACCTGGAACCACAGCACTGTGGCGAAGAGATACCAGAGAATGCCAGGGGCTCACAAACATGGCACGCTCTGGAATTAGTGAGAGATTGTGTCTCAAAGAAGCAAGCTTGTAAGCAATGGAGGAGAAACATCGGATGTTCTCCTCTGACTTCCTGAATGGATAAGTGGAGCACACATCTGTTCATTCACAAGCATACACAACACACACCACCATACTACATACATGCATATATACTAAGAAAGTGACAGATATAAACTTCCAGGCATTTATCATGCACTACACGTTTAGAAGTATATATGTACTGTGGAATGGTTAATCTAGCTGATTAACACTCTGTGATGTGAGAACATCTAACCTTCTCTCTCAATGTTATTTGAGAATATATTCTATTGTCATTAGCATAGTCTTGATGTGCTGAAGCAGAGGTCTCTTCACCTTATTTAGTCCATATTCTGGGCTAAGCAAGTG
The DNA here is from genome assembly GCA_036365145.1 of Orientallactaga sibirica. Taxonomy (NCBI): domain Eukaryota; kingdom Metazoa; phylum Chordata; class Mammalia; order Rodentia; family Dipodidae; genus Orientallactaga; species Orientallactaga sibirica. Next base: position 30,358,256 of record JAEOAD010000024.1, read on the forward strand.
CTTCCTTCCCACCCTTATCCCTTAAAATGAATGTGAAACACTTTTGCAGTGAAAACTTGAAATTTGATGACTATCTAAATAACAAGAATACTTCAGAATAATAACAATTTGTGTGTATATATTTTCATACATATGTGGCTAATCTACATTTCTGTTTGGACAAGCATACATACACACACTGTCTGTCTATACACACACATATATGTATATATTTCATGTTTGACCTGAGAGAACGGTTGGAGAAACCATGACCAACAACATGCGATTTTTTTTCTCCTTTTACATATTTATCTTTTACACATTTTATTGGGGAGTAAAAGAATGTTAGCTTTAAAATTGTAGAGATGTATTTATGGATAAAGACAAACTTTAAAAAAAAACTACAACTTGAAAGCAGAATCTGCTAAATGTGAGCCAATTGTTGAAAGAGTGGGTATTGAACACTTTTTGCTTTAGGCTGGATATTTTGAAGATACAATGATATAATTGATGGCTTTCTTGCCCCTCAGAAACTCACTGCAGAAAGTTCACTTATTTTATACTCAACAAACAGTGCTGCATGTTGGGCTTGCCACTCTGGGGCCCACAGGTCAGCAGCATTGGTATTGCCTGAGAGCTTGGCCGAGATGCAGAATCTCAAGCCTCATTGAGCCCCAAATCCGAGTTCTCATTTGAACAAGCCACAGGATATGCAGATGCACCAGAGATTGTTAAGCACCAGCTTTTATGCCTGTGTTATTCCAAACCTGGAATTCGTCGTGTGTGTGTGTGTGTGTGTGTGTGTGTGTGTGTGTGTGTACCATATATATGTGTTATATATATGTTGTTATATATATGTTGTATAATATATATATGTGTGTGTGTGTGTGTGTGTGTGTGTAATATATATAGATTCTAACTTCTTTGCCCATATCAAGAAAGAAAAGATTAAAAATAAATGTTCTACTCACCATAATAAACAGCAAACTAAATCTGGTCTTTTTCTCTTCCATCAAAGATACTATAATGTTCAGTTTCCTACTGTAGTTACCTGGGTAACTAGGATTCCCACACTAGAATTCCTCTCTCTCCTCTGAGAGTAGCTACTTTGTTCATTTAAATCCCAGCCTAGTCTTGCTCCTTCATGATGAATTGGTCTTTACCAATGAATTACTTTTTTTAACTGAACCCTGCAATTTACAATTTGCCTCACTATTCAAGCCAAACTGCTTCTTAAATAGACATTGACCTCCTTTTCCCCCTCACTGAACCTTTTAAGTATACTTGAATAAAATTTAATGTAGCGAAATAGTTTTAACTTTGTTAAACCTACTGAGTTTCTTTAAGAGACATTTAAAAAAAAAAAAACACTTCAAATAATACTCTATCATAAGACTAATTCTGATGCCCAGTTACTAGGAGGTGAAAGAGCTAAAAAATAAAAACACTATAACTCTTGCTATCTCCTCCTCTGGGTATATTTGGAGCCCTCTCTTTTAAGGCTGTTTTTGAGCATAGAACAAACAAATACTTCATGTATCAGTTTAAAAATAAACCCTAAGCAGGAGTCAGAGGATTTCTCTCTAAATATGAGAAAGAAGGTGAGCCATTTGGAATGGGGTACAGACTCTTGAATTCTTGATCCTGTAATGGTGAAGAAATGATGATTCTGTTTCAACATACTAAACAGAACAGTAGAGGGAGGGCAGGCTGGCTGAAGCATGGTTAAGTGATTCTCTAAGATGCTGTGTTCCCAAAGTGCAAAATCTATGACTTGCTGTGGGTTGGAGAGGGTGATTGAAGCTTTATGGTTTTTGTAAATATAGGAAACAACAACAAAACCTCTCTAAGCTTTGATCCTGGCTTTGCTGTCTTTACATGGCTTTGAGTATTTCACAGAACAGCTCATTCTGCAGATAAGATATTTGGCCTTCATATTCATTGAGAAATAGGCTACTACATCTGATACAATTTGTCTTTAATATTTCCTCAAGTTCCATTTTCAATCTTTCTTTCTTCCTTTCTTCTTTCTTTCTTTCTTTCTTTCTTTCTTTCTTTCTTTCTTTCTTTCTTTTCTTTCTTCTATCTTTCTACTTCAGGACCCCACAGGTTATCATGACATCAGAAAGTATTTGTGTAGCAACTGCCATGTGTGAATTCTTTCTTTTGGCATTCAGAAATTTCTTCGGGATTCTTGCAACATATCTAAGGAGATACGTCAGTAAAGGAGAGAGCATGCTTAGAGAAATAATGTCATATACACCTTTAAGTCCATTATACGTTTGTGAGTGGAGAGCAAGAGAGATAGACAGCAACTAAATATTCTCCCACATGGGTAAGAGAAAATGACCCAGTGAGTATAGACAGTGGGAGAGTGGACCACCTATTTCAAGCTTCCTTATTTCTGTCATGGTATATGGAACCATGATGATTTTCTCAGTATGAAGAATCTCTTTGGGCTGACACTGAAGTAAAAAATGAGATTCATGCTTTTTTTTTTTTTTAAGGATTTATTTATTTGAGGGAGAGAGAGAGACAGAGAAAGAGAGTCAGACAGAGAGAAAAAATGGGTCCACTAGGACCTTCAGCCACTGCAAACCAATTTTAGATGTATGTGCCACCTTGTGCATCTGGCTTACTTGAGTCCTTGGGAATTGAACCAGGGTCCTCTGGCTTTGCAGGCAAATGCCTCAACAACTAAGCTGTCTCTCCAGCCAGAGTTTCATTCTTTTATGGGTGATATAAGAGACTTGTTTATGTAGAATGTCATCATCTGAAATGCTTGAGACCAGAAGTATTTCATATTTAGGATTTTGGAACACACACACACACACACACACACACACACACACACACACACACACAGTATTATACTGGGATTTTGTTCAGGTTTGGTGTGCATCCTTTATTATTTAATTTCCTCCTCACTATAACTGAACAGCTAAGAAAACAATTCCGGGAAGAAAGTATTTATTTATTCTGCTAACAGTTGAGAGAAACACAGTCCATCATTATGGGAAGGGCTTGGTGATGCCAGCTGCTTGGTTGTGCAGGAAGCAGAGAAAGCAGAAGCAGAATGCCAGTGCTCAGCTGACTCTCTTCTTTTTCCTTTAGTCAGTCCATAGGATGACGCCAACCACATGGAGGGTGGATATTCCTTCTCATTTTCCTCTCTGAAAACTTCTTCATAACCACATCCAAAGTGCCTCATTAATTCTCGGCATGTCTCCTTTTTATTGACAATTTTTACATAGGTACGTAATGCATTTCATCATATTTCCTTTCCATCACTCTCTCTTGTCTGCCTTCTCCATGCTCCTTTCCTTTTCCTACAACCAGTCCCGGTTCTATTTTGTTGTCTTTTAAAATTTTTTTCTGTTGCCTTCATTCATCATCCATGACAACATGTTGATGGGCCAAATGCTGTGCAGGTAACAACAGCCACTTTGAGGTGATGAATGTAATGGTCACTTCCTGTCTGGAACACAGTGTTCCAAAGCACTCCGCCCCATCCTCTGGCTCTTATGTTATTCACACCACCTCTTTTGTAGTGTTCCTTGAGCCTTAGTGCATGTGAGGTGGATGCTATATTTACTGGTGAACATTTACCCGTTATTTCTCAGCACTTTGAGTTTTAAGTCTCCACCCCCCAGTCCTCTCTGCCATCAAAAGTGAGAGCAGCACTAGTCTGTAATCTACTTAAAGGGCAATTTGTTGCAGACAAGGTTTCCATTTCCCCAAACAACACTAGTAGCATCTCCCCTAGGGCCTATAACTGTCCAAGCTCTAGGTTTTCAATACCAAGAATGAACTTCTTTCTATGCAGTGGGGCCTTAAATCCGATAAGAGGACAGTTGGTTACATTCGTAAGAGTCATACACAAAAACGCTGATGGGCTCATCTTGCCTCACTAGCCACTGTACGCTTCACAGCATCCAGAGATGGTTAAGACTGCTGTCGACTTTTTCCCCAGCAGCCTGTAAAGTATTTTCCATTGCTATGGCACTTAGCTAGCAGGGAAGTTTCCAGATGAGTTCCATCTTGATTTCTCATTGTCTAGCAATTGACACATCTTCAGCAGTAGAGCCTTGCTTTCTAGTTCTGATGGGGAAGAAAGAGCTCTGGCAAGAGCTTGTATGGTTTGGGGGAACTCATGGGTTTCTCTGACCTACAACACTCTAGGCATCTTTTAATCAAGTTGACAACTGTAATAAACGATCACCACCTGAATACAGGGTTCTCTAAAGGAATTGAATGGAACTACATTATGAAAGAGAATTGTGAGATCAGTTTATGTGATACAGGCTTGGAAGTCCAACAATGGCTGTCTGCAGGCTGGACAAATCTGAGAACCCAGTAGCTGCTCCATCCAAGGGGCTCTATGCCTCAAAAGTCCTAGTCTGGTTGTGAAAGCCTGGAGGATTGTTGGACAGCTGTTGATCTTCAGTACATATTGGATGGATGAAGAAGGTAGTTCCAGTATCAATGAAGGATGGTACAAAAGGATAGATGCACTCACCAGCAAGTGGTAAGGACAGCCAGACAAAGCACACTGATGTTTTCCTGGAACCTCTTTATACATAGGCTGTCATTGGAACGACTGCCCACTCTGGTGAAATGTCTTTCTCATTCTGTTGTCTTCCCAGAAATTCACTCCTACACCTGTCTAAGAGGCAAGCCATTTGTTTTCTGATTGGATCAAGTTGAAAATAGAAGCTTAACTGTCATATAACCCTTTTATATGGAACTTGAAGTGAATTTTATGCACTAATTTATGCAGCATCTGCCTTTTAACTGTGACCTGTCACATAAGGTCAGGTGTGACATTTTTCCATGTGTAGCATTGTTTTGGCTCTCAAAAAGTTCTCCTTTGGGGATACTTATGATTTTAGATTTAAGATGCTCACCCTGCACTGCACTTGGTTTTCACTTTATATACTGACATTCTTACATAATATTTGCTCTTAATGCCAGGAATACCATTTGCTATGACAGATTAGAAGAGTGAAGTGGTTCCCTTAGGGAAGGTGGAATACCTAGAGTTAGATCATTAAAAAAAAGATAAAAATATGTGGCACGGAACAGAGCCTGGGGTCTGTTGAATGTATAGATACGTAATTGAGTTCACACATATTGCTCAAGTTAGATCTCAATTTATTCTGCTTTTAAAATGATTTTAATGCAAATAATCAATATCCATAAACCAAAATTTAAGTTATTTTACGTGCTTATTCAACTTTCATTTGTTTATTCCAAATGAGCTCAACTTAATACAGTTTTATTTGGTATTGTATATGATACACTATGCAAGGGTATTAAATACCCACTTACCCTTTCCCTTTTAAGAAAATGTTTGTTTTAGGAATATTTTAGTAATATCTAATTACTAATAAGCAATTTCCTTACCTTATAACTGTAAAGAGCAGAAGTGTGGTTACACATATAAAGATATTTATAAATATTGTTGCCAGTTTAATTGTCTCTAGGTATAGAAAGATTAGGAACATTTGGGTGGGAAGGGGAGTTACTTTTCATTATTCACTTCCACATGTTTGGATATTAATATATGAATATGTGAATTACTAAGTAAAGTAAGGGTTTCTAGCCAAGTTGGGGATTTAACAATTCTTTCTCTCTACCCATGTGTTATGAATGTACAAGTTTGAACAGGTGGACACAGAGGAGTCAGGGTATGTAAAATAAGGTGCTAGTGTGGGATACTGGGTAGATTTGAGAGAGAGGTACCAAGATGAGTCACTAGTTATGTCTCTTGATGGCAAAAAGAAGAAACTTTAAGCTCTGAGATCTGGATTCTGAGAAAAAGACTAGAACTGAAAATATGAAATTTCAGAGTTTTAGGGGAAAGGTAATGACTTGGAAATTTGTAGTAAACTTAGGCAAAAAGTAGGAACTAAAATTTTTTGGTAGTATTCCTTCAGATTTGTTTGTGTTTTTTGTCTGTTAATTTTTTATTTATTAATTTATTTTTTGATTTTTCGAGGTAGGGTCTTGCTCTGGCCCAGCTGACCTGGAATTCACTATGTAGTCTCAGGCTGGCCTTGAAATCACAGTGAATCTCCTACCTCTGCCTCCCAGAGGATTAAAGGCATGGGCCACCATACCCAGTTCTGTTTATTTTTTTAAGGGAGGAAGGATTTATTCATGGTTTAAGAAGATACAGATGGGAAGCTATGGTGGCAGGTTAGTAAGTGTGAGAGAGAGGACTGGATGTGGGCTGTAAATCTCAAGGCCCATCCTTAAACTATCTACTTCCTCTGTCTTTGCTCAACCTCCTGAAGTTCCACAAAATACCACCAGCAAAGGACTAAGTATTTAAATACATGAGCCTAATGTAACACTTCATATCAAAATTATAATTATTTATTTTTAACTCTCATCTGCTTGTTTGAGCCCCAAGTTTCATTTACTTATTCTTGATAAGTAACAGTTAAGCAGTGTAGTAAATTCATTGTAAGTAAATATTCACTGACTGGTCAGTGTTTCAGTTCCTGAGCAAAATAGAAATGACTATATTGAATAGAAGATAGCTACAGATTTAACTTATCTTCTGGTTTATCTAGAAACAGACTAGAGAAATGGGTGAATTTTCAAACTGTACCATTCAAATAAAAAGAAATTCAACAACTTTCTTCATAACTTTTTCTTGTAGTTTCTTCCATTTACTACACAAATTCTGGAATTTTCAGTTTGTTTTTACCATCTGCTGCAATTCTTCACTTTTTTTTTTTCAACTCCAGTGAGAACTCCCACCATGATTGCCTTCATTGCAGTTACTTTTTTGTTGCTGGGACAAACATCCAACCAAAAGCAGCTTATGGAAGAAAAGGATTTATTTCAGGCTTATAGATTCTAGGGGAAGCTCCACTATGACAGAACAAGCTGGCTCACTCCCTCACATATTCATTGCAGAGAGAGAGAATGAACACCAATGAGCACAAACAGCCAGAGCTCAAACTCGCTCTCTAGACTCCTAGCAGGATGGAATTCAAGATCTTTCTCCAGTAACAGGTCTCCTCCAGCAAGGCTATATCTGCTGCAGTCTTAAGTAGGAATTTTAATCTTAATCAAAAGTACCTTAAGCTATGGGGGACACACAATTTACATTTAACCCACCACACTCCTTTTCTATTTTTTTCTACTTGTCATTTTCTACAGGCAGTAGAAAATTTCAAAATGAAAATTATTTATTGCTTTTTAAACCTTCTCCTTGATTCACTTTTTCTCTCTCACTTGAATCCTGTATTGTTAATGTAAATTCTTCTTCTGCTCTGATAGCCAGCCATACATGAAAGAGTGGTTTATGATAATCTCCTTCCCAGCCTGTGGCCACCTTAGTATTACTGGCCATATTGTCTGCAAAGTATCTGCAAAACTGATCATCTAGTCACCAGAATTTTATCACTCCAATCCTGATTTATTTCCACCCTTCTCTTTATCTCAAAAGATAGCATACATAAAATGTAAATATTGCTTCAAAACTACCTCATAGAAATCGTCAAAATAAAATCCAGATATCTGAACTTGCTATGCTAGATGTGCATTGTTGTACAGTAACAGTTTTACATAGAGCCTCGTGTTTCATACCACTATTTTTCTGCATTGCTTATTTACTTTTGGACATATGGTCTGGAATAACACCATGTTGTACACTTTAACTCCTTACTTTTCAAAACTCCTTTTATCAGGATTCAGTTCAAATGTGTTTGCAACATTTCCTTTCCATTACACAATTTAAGCTGAATGGCTTTAAACAACAAAAATCTTATTTTCTTACAGTTGATGCGTGCAGAAGTCCAAAATCAAGGTGTCACTAGGACATAACTCATTCCAGAGGCGATTCAGGAAATATCAACCTTTGCTTTCTGAAGCTGCATGTTCCTTGGCTTGTAATTATGTTTTTCCAAGATCTGCTTTCATCTTCATGTCTCAGATGTGTTGTTCTCATTACCTATTTAAAAAAAAAACATTTTTATTTATTCATTTGCAAGCAGAGAGAGAGAGATAGAAGAAGGAAGGGGAGAAGGAGAGATAGAAAGAGAGATTTGTTACCTATTTTAAGCCAGTGCTGACCTTAGCAATCCAGGGTGTTCTCATGTCAAGAACCTTTAACTAAGCACAGCCACAAAGATCATCCCATTCACAGATTCTCAGTTGACCTTATCTTTTGCGGGGACCCACCACTTAACCTACTACACTCAACCAAGCCTACAACTTAATCATTTATCTGCTTGATGCCCATTGGGAACTTTTAAATTTCTCCTCTGGCAGTCCATAGTGCTGGGTTCATATCTTTATTTTAGCAATTATTGAATTACATTAAATTTATATGTTTACTTATCATTCACTAGGTTGGAAAGTTTCTTGGTAGATAATATTTGACTTATCCTTCCTCGTTTACTGAAAATTAAAAGTCTTTGGCTTATTGCCATCTACAAACATTAATTTCTATTAAAGAAAACTTCTGGTGATTTAGATAACATAAATATTCTGGACAAACAAGACCAGTAGGATTCAACACACACAAACTCATATACCTGGAAGTCCCAAAATTCACCTTCTGCAGGAGAATCACGAAAATCCTAGGCTAACTCAGTCCCTCAGTCAGGCCTGAGGATGTGGACCTGGGCTAATGCTTCGGTATCGATATAAGTACAAACCTGACACCATGGAGTGTTGATGTTTGAGGCCAGGAGAAGATGGATGTCTCAGCTCAAGTCAAGGCCTAATTTTACTCTCCTTCTATTTTTTTGTTCTGTTCTGGCCCTCAAGGGATTAGATGTTACCCAGGAACTCTGTGCTTTACACATCCCACCATTTTAAATGTTAATGTTTTTGTAGAAACACCCTCACACCACCAACCAGACATAATGTTTTCTAGCTATCTGGCGTCCCTTAGCCCAGCCAAGTCCACACACAAAACTAGCCATCACCATGAAGCTTACAATGGGTCACCATTCTGCCTAATGAAGAACCTTTCTTCTGATGCTTTGTCTTTGGGGTTCTCTCAGAACTTCCCTTCATGGGCCTTCCTTACTGCAAGGAGTAGTCGCCCCAGGATTTCAGTTCTTGGCACATCACTCTCCCATCTTTAGCACCTGCTGTCCCAGGTGCTTCTCCAGAGAACTCTCATGATTCTTTGACCTCACTTGTCCTCCTTCTTTCCACTTTGTTTCTGTCAACCACTCATAGACTTCTGTCTCTCATCTACTTCTGATTTTCTGCCAATCATCATCATTGCTAGTCTCTTCTTCTACAGGGCCATACTGTCTTAGTCCAAGCACAGTCCTATTGAATTTTCTTCTTACCTCATAGCTGCATCAGGGTAGCAGAACACAACAAAAGAAAGGCCTGCCCTGATACTTTGACATCCATAACCAATTCCCACAGGGCCCAGAGCTGCCTGGTATTCATACTGTGTATCCCTGGCCCATTTACTCATCCCCGTTCCCCAATGCTCATTTTCATCTATATTCTCTTTTCTCACAGTATCAATGTTTCTTCCATCCTTTGTGAGAACTGAGGTCTTTGTTTCTCATTTTACATAGAGAGGAAAAACAATCAGGGCTGGGCATGGCTCCTGCTTTTATCCTAGTACCTGAGTGAGGCTGAGGCAGGAACAGGGCCCTGGTCTATGTTGGGTGGTATCTATGTTGCAAGTTGATAGGACCTAGAGCCACCTGAGACTTTAGGTCCACTTAGGATTTGGGTGTGCCTGTGAGGTTAATTGATAAGGTTAATTGATCTGCCCTGACTATGGGTAATAGCATTTCATAGGATGGGGACCCTGCCTATATCAAAAGGAGAGATCTTGCTTAGAACCAGCATTTATTAGTTTCTGCTTCCTCACTCAGCTGAATGTGATCAGCTGCCTCAAGCTCCTCCTGCCATGCCTTCCCTGACATATTGGATTATATTCTGGAATTATAAGCTAAAATAAGCTATTCCTACCTTAAAATGATTCTTTCTGGTCATGTATTTTGTTCCAGCAATGTAAAGACTGGCCTGGACTACAGTGTGAGACCCTATTTCACAACCCCTACCCCCCAAAAAAAAAAACAATTAGAAGAAACATGTAAAAATTTCTACTTTGTAATTATATTCCTGTCTGGCACTTTCTCCTTTGCTTTTCTTCCTGTGGCCATGGAAGCCAAAATATCCCATCTCCCATCTTAAAGAAATTATTATAGCAATGTCCACCTTGGTCTTCATGCTGTTATTATTTTTGTCTCATTCCCATAAACCAATAAATTTACTTTCCTCATTCCCTTTCCCCTCCAAAAGACCATTTTGAATTAATTTTCCTTACTTACTTCCCTGTTTTTACTTTCTATTACTGAAATTAAAATGAAAATCTTCCAAAACTATCTACATTTGCTCCTAGCAATTTTTTTAACCCTGCTCTTGTGAATCTGCAGCTATAGATGTTTCCCTGTGTTGCCTACAATAAATGCCTCACATTAGCATCTCTGATAATATCTACATTGTTATTCACATTGTTAAACCGACAAGAGTTTTCTTTTTTATCTTAATTGGAAACTGCTCATTCCTTTTTGAAATCTGTTCTTCTGTTCTCATTTGACGTCCGGAACTCTGAGTTTCCTTGGTTACTCTCCTCCATTATTGGTAGCCTGCCTTTCTTTGGGCTCTTTTGCTGGTTCCTCCAACTTTTCTCTGGTGTTAGCTTTATCTTAACTGTGCCAATGATCAGCTTTTAATTCTCTTTTTCTATTCATTTCTGTTGACTTTAAAAAACAAAAAACACTCTTACTATATCTTATAGCTTTAAAAACCAAAGCCGCTATAGTCTTATCAGCCTATTATATTCAACTACAGCCCAGTATTTCTAACCATATACTTTAAATTTCTGTTTGGCTTTCTAATAGATATCTCAAATTCCAAACTAAGCTCTTGATCTTAATCCTCAAAACTTTCTTTTTTGAAAAATCATACCCATGTCAGTGAATGGAAATTCAACTCTAGTCATGCATTAATCCTGTCATTTTCTCATGCCCTGTCCAACACGGTTATAATGGAGGTCAACTGAGGAGGTTAGACCCCTTCAGTACAAGTTCTTATTGTTGTCAATAAGATCATTTATGGGTAGACAGATAAGGCACACAAGCAAAATATTTATTTTAAAGTATTCTTTGAATCAAACACATTCACATTGTGGAGTAATGTGGTCAATCTTCCTTACAAGTGGGGTCCACACATGGGGGCCATTGCAGTATTTATGGGTGAGTATATTGTTGAGAGGGTAGTGTTTAGAGGGGATCATAACAAGTCAAGCCTTCTAATTTCTCTGTAATTTACACTTATTTGTAGACTACTCCTAGTGGAAGGCCATATAGCTATTACTCAGGTGGGAGATTTTTGTTTTTCATGATGTGTGTGTTTGTTTGTATGACATGTTTATGCTGGGCAGAGGTATGTGCATGCCATTGTGCATGTGTACAAAGGGAGAGAGGTGCCTGTGACAGGGCCACTCTTGGTATTTTTGCCATTGTGTGTGAGCCAGTATAGTTGGCCCACAAAGTTTGGATTCTTCTAGCCTCCTGTTACCATAGGTATGTTGAGAATACTTCTCTGGCTCTGCCTCCCATTGCTATAGGCATGTTGTGATTACAGGCAAAAGCAAGTGCCTTTAATGCTGAATCATCTTCACAACTCTTATTAGCAATAATTTTCCAGATTCAGGAAGGCAGAGTCCCTCTCCTTTCTGATTTGACGTGAGGAATAAGTAGTTGGTCTCACTGCATGGAAAACACAGACGGGGTAGGGGGATAGTTTAATAAATGGAGATGATCCTTATTCATGACTGCTGAATAGTAACTGTTCTCAGCATGAATATATATTATTGGCTCCAATGCAATATATATATATATATATATATATATATATATATATATATATATATATATATTCTCCACATTATAACAGTATTCAGACCCTTTCATTCCTAACAAACTAATCCAAAATATTGATTATTCAGTGTAGGTTTTTGCAGTATGTTAACTGATTAACCACTCTACCAGGTACTTTTCACTGCATACAGGATGATCCTGTGGAAGGATCAAATGAAGTCTCTCTTCTGCTCAGAGCCATTTCACAGGGTAAGAAGACCTGTTGTGTTGCGCAGAGTGCACTCTATCCAGAGAACTTCTGTCCTATTCTCTTACTCTAGTAACTGTGGTCTTCTGAATCTACATTTCTTTTCTTTATTTCTTTTCAAAATACTTTGTGTGCTTACTTATTTGAGAGACAGGGAGCAACATGCAGACAGTTAGAGAGAGAATGGGTATGCCAGGGCACCTAGCCACTGAAAACAAACTCCAGACGCATGCACTATCTTGTGTATCTAGCTGTGTGTGGGTACTGGGGAATGGAATCTGGGTCCTTTGGCTTTGCAGGCAAGCAACCACTCAGCATTCTCTCCAGCCCCCCTGAATCTCCATTTCTTTATTGATAATCTTTCCTAGTCTCTTGCTCCATTTACATGTACATCAATGAATATTTCCTATATTTCTTTTTCTATTCTCAATTTTGTTTTGCTTAAAAAGATGTTTATAGCCAACCATAGTCCTTTATGGAATAATGCTTGTTATAACTAATAAGAAAGATGTATGTTCATGCATAATTATATTTAACAGTTTTATGCATAGATATGGCATTGAGTCATTTTAATCAGATTAGTGTCCAAATAAACTTGATTTAAAATCTTTTGGGAAGTGATTATGTGCCTGATCTTATTGAAGTCAGATGGCGTTTATCCTTTTTTTTTTTTTAACTAGTGAATTTTGTATTACAAAGAAAAGAAGACATCAAATAATCAGGCATGCCAATTTTGTAGTTGTTGTATTATTTCTAAATAATGACTCATTATTTCTCTGCTTGTTGAGAAAGGATAATGACAGATTTTAGTTACTTGAAACCCCCTTTTCTTCATGCTGCACCCTCATATAGTTATCTCATTTAGTTTAATTTGATAATTGGCATGCACTCTCCTAACCACATGCAAATTAGTCTGCACAAATCAGTTCATAAGAATCAAGACTGTTCTACATTAGTTGGCATGTATCAAGGGAAAGAGTAAATGCAAAGGCAAACAGTGGGAAATGTAAGGAAGGCTGGGAAACAGTTTCAATAGGTCATTGTTGGTGTTTATCAATGTGAGAATTTATAAATACATTAATGCAGTCTATTTAAAGTGAATATGGGAATTTTTTTGGGGGGGGAGAGAGACACAGAGAGAGACAGACAGAGAGGGAGAGGGAGACAGATAGAGATGGGCACGCTAGCAGCCTCTCAGCTACTGTGAACAAAATCCAGATGCATGCACCCCCTTGTGGTCAAGTGTGGCATTGCGCCCTTGCGTCACTTTGCATCTGGCTAAACATGGGTCCTGGAGATTGGAACTGCTGGAGATTGGAACCAGCGTTCTTAGGCTTAGGAGGCAGGCACCTTAACCACTAAGCCATCTCTCCAGCCCATTGTTTTTTTTTTTGTTTTTTGAGGTAGGGTCTCGCTTTAGCCCAGGCTGACCTGGAATTCACTATGTAGTTTCAGGGTGGCCTCTAACTCACAGAGATCCTCTTTCCTCTGCCTCCTGAGTGCTGGGATTAAAGGTGTGTGCCACCACGCCCATCTAGGGAAAAAAAATTAATGCATGTGAATTTGTGTGTGTGTGTGTATGTGTATGCATGCACACACACGCATGCGTGCATGTGAGCTTTTTCAAGTATGAGTTCCCCTGTGTGCGCATGCATATGGAGCTAAGAGGATAACCCTGAGTACCATCTTCAGGAATGTTGTGGACCTTCTCTGATGAAGGGCTTCTCATGGGCCTGGAGTGCTCCATGTAAGCTAGACTGGCTGTCCACTGAGCCCCAGGGATCCTTCTGTTTTTGCCTTCCCAGTGCTGGGATTACAGGTGCATACTATGCCTAATATTTATGTGGATTCTGGGTTCAAACTCACCTTCTCATGTTTGTGAATCAAATAGTTGATTGATTTAAATTCCTAACCCGGTAATAATTGATTCCTGCTAGTTACCTTAGGCTTCACAGGCAAGCGACTTAACTGTTAAACCATATCTCCAGCCCCAAATTCATTCATTCATTCTTTCTTTCTTTCTTTCTTTCTTTCTTTCTTTCTTTCTTCTTTCTTCTTTCCTTCCTCTGTCTCCCTCTCTCTCTCTCTCTCTCTTTTTTTTTTTTTTTTTTTTTGAGGAGGGTCTCATTCTAGCCCAGGCTGTCCTGGAGTTCACTATGTAGTCTCAGGCTGGTCTCAAACTTACAGCAATCCTCGTACATTTGCCTCCCAAGAGCTGGGATTAAAGGTGTACACCACCATGCCCAGCTACATTTTTAATTTTCATGTGAAGATTTTCACTGCCCAATACTCTGAAATGACTCCTAGTTATACCTACATTGACACTAGAGTCCTCATTATAGACTCTCTGCTATTCCTTGTCTTGTAGTATTCAATCATAATATTCTTCCACTTTTATCTTGTCTAACTTGCTTTCCAGTCCTGAGATCTTAGCTTAAATACCATCATTATAGAGATTCCTATCTAAACCGTCCCCCCTATTTTGTTTGTTATTTTTTTGGTTTATCTTATCATTCTTATAGTATTTAAAAGTATTCATTGCATTTCTTTTTGCCTATGTTCTGTTTTTTGTTTTTGAGACATGTCTTTCTGCATAAACCATACTAGCTGTAAAACCAGTGATTATCTCTCCACCTCAGTTTCTTAAATGCTGAGATTTAGCCATTTAGCCATTTGCCACCCCCTCCAACCACTGGGCACTGTTTTGAGAGAGGATCTCATTATGTAGTTAAAGCTGGCTTCTAACTTGATAGACTCCTGCTTAGATTATGGGCATGAGCTACCATGCGAGCTTTCTCCAGGAAATTGTTAAGTAATACCACTTTATTGACTTGCTACATGAATAAATGAGAAAAAAAGAGCAACCTGCCTCGTGGGCAGAGAATTGACTGAGCAAAGGTTTAGAGGCATAATGAGTCATGATTTGGTGGCTTGGTATAACAAAAGGAAGGCAAAATTTCCACCATGACTAGATGTAAACTGGGCGTGGGTCATCCAAGGCCATGTAGAGCTGGAATAGCAAAAATGTAGGTTCTGGCTGGGGCTGTAGCTGGGAGTGTTTTTCTTGCATGCAGGGTCTCCTGTGCTTGATCCCCAGAACTACATAAAAGTGGATTTAGTGATTTATGCCTATAATCCCAGCACTTGGTAAATAAAGGCAGGGAGATCAGAAGTTATCAGAAGTTTAAGATCTTTCCTAGGTACATAGTGGGCTACATGACAACACATTTTTAAAAAACAAATAATGCAACAAACAAAATGTAGCTTATTAGGAAGCTTGGGATAACATTGAGTACTTACATATGGCCATTAAATAAATATTTCTATTTTAAAAATCTAAATGTTAGGAGGGTAGAGAACAAGTGAGATTATGAGCAGTGTGGCCACAGCAGAATCATCAATATGAGACAGCTTAAGGGTAACTGTACCCCCCATCTTGTTCTTCCTGAGAGAGAAAATTAACAATTTTCCGAGCACTGATGCTTCCCACACACTTGGCATCAGAAGTTAACTGAACAGGTCAGCTATACAGGGGCTCACATAAATGATTCAAATCCAGGTCTCTAGATGGGCTTTCACATTTCTGAGAAACCTGCTTCTGCCTTCTCATGGGCAGGTGCTGCCTGCATTCTTTTGTCTTTAAGCACGTTAAGCTCTCTATTCCTTATAATAAAATCTAAATCTAAAACTTCTCCCCTGGTCTATGAATTTCAGTTGTCAAAATTCCCAAGACAAGAGTCCTCATGCCACTGACTCAGTGCAAGCTTTGTGTGATCATGATCTTCTGGGACCCTAGCTCCTGAATTACTGCCCACCCAAGAGACAAGATAAGGCTTCCACGCTCTCAGAGACACCCCAAATTCCCACATCAATGAAGCTTCTGTCATTCAGAGTTTTGTAAGCAGAAAAACTCCTTCAGCGTAGTAGAGGAAATGAAAAAAAAATGGGAACAGAGATAATTTTTGGTAGTAGAGTTGGGAGTAAATGTGTACTACTGAGCAGTTGTCTGTGGGAGAGGGAGAAAAAAAAACATCAGAGGTGACCTTGAGATTCTCACTCAGGTAACTGCTTATTACCCAAGAATAGGAAGAGGACAATCAGTATGGGTTCAGGTTTGATGTGTTTAAATTGGATGGATAAGCATTTTATTAAGATATCCAATGAAGGAAGTGTTTATGTCCTGGGCATGTGTTTATAATGGTGAGTGCTGAGCAAGGAAGTTAATGTTGAAACAAAAGAGAGCAAGAAGAGTGAAAGGAGAAAGCCAAAGAGGAAACTCGGGTAAAGGGAACCACCACAGTGCTTTGCTTATAATTCTCCCAATGCTTCTAGTATCTTTCATCTCGCTCAATGTCCTGAAAACTTTGATTTCCTTATCAGGATTATGGCAGATTTTCTGACACTCTTTTGCATATTGTTTCAGTTGCTTTTATTTATTTATTTTTCCCATTCTTGCTTCCCTGCTGAGCTGTGAGTGGCAGTGGCATCACAATGTGCTTGTTTTGCACCTGAGTGGTCTCAGTTTGGTCACCTCTTTCCTTCCACTATGCTTGTCAGAGGAACTGTCACCAACATTCAGTGGCAGCCCTGTTGGGGGCCACCAACTGCCCAGCAGAATCATGCCCAGTCTGTAGACTGACCCATCCTAACACCTCTCTCTACAGCCATCCTTTCCCATGACATCCTCCATTTAACGTCTCTATAAATATGGCCACTGTGTCACTTGTGGAGGGCTTATGTTTATTTATGATCCCTCAGAGAGTGAACTCCCTGATAGCAGTCATTAGTTGTTTTTATATTTTGAATTCGTTTATTATTTCCCATTGTACTTAAGGCTTCCTCCTTGAAGAAATTTCCTGAAAACATTTTCTTGGGCCATGTCCTCCAATGAGCCTTTTCTTTCTATCCTGTCTCAAAAGTACTCTCACAATTTTAACACTATTTATACCCCTAATTTTACTTAACAGGATGATGTGTTTTCTTATGTTTCTTTTCTTTTCTGACTAGAATACAGATCTTTGAGGATAGCAACTTGGTTTTCTTTCCAATTATACCCTTAGAAATTAGGATGATTCCTTGCAGGCAGCATTTACTCAATTAATATTTGATGATTAATTGGAAGACTATAGAGAAATAGATAAATGTCTTTTCCGAGACATGAACCTTGGTTACTCAATGTGCCATCTTATATTTTCTATTGAAGCTCCTGCCCCATATATTTAAGTATTGGACACATATAAGATGGGTAGACAGAATTCTTTTAAAAAAACATTATTTATTTATTTATTTATTTATTTATTTATTTATTTATGTGTGTATGTTTGAGAGAGAGAGAGAGAGAGAGAGAGAGAGAGGAGGAGGGAGGGAGGGAGGGAGAGAATGGGCATGCCAAAGCCTCTAGCCACTGCAAGTGAACTCCAGATGCATGCACCTCCATGTACATCTGGCTTTTGTGGATCCTGGGAATTTAAACCTGGGTCCTTAGGCTTTGTAGGCAAGTGCCTTAACTGCTAAGCCATTTCTACAGTCCTAAAGAGAATTCTTAAGCAACAACCAAAAAAATAATAGAGTATGTCCAATTAAATTTGAATTTTTTTAAATAAATAATTTGGTTGTTTCTGTGTATCATAGCTGAGGCACAAACTTCTGTATTGTTTGAAGATTGCCTTTATAGTTGAAAAATCAGACTGTTGTTGGTCAAACAAGAAGATTTTATTTAATTGCTATGTGTGTGTGTGTGTGTGTGTGTGTGTGTGTATGTTGTCTATATTGGTTAATCTTTACTGTCAATTTGACTAGATTAAGAATCACCTAGGAAATTGGTGAGGTGCTGTTGCAGACAGCTTCAGGTTCGCTGAGATGAACTTCCAGACCAGGCACAGTTATGGAGGAAGGGATATTATTTATTGAAGCTTACAGATCCAGGGAAGTTTTCTCTTTCTCACAGGGCCAGAGAGAGAAAGCCAACCAGCCACCACAGCACACAAGCAAAACTAATACAGCCAAAAGGTCACACAGCAGACTTGAAGGACACATTTGCATATCTTTACAATGGAATCTCAAACCCATCACCACACCTTAAGACCGGGCAGTGACCTTGCCTCCAAGGTGATTGCAGATGCAAACTATAAAATAATAAAACACTGAATATATTGGGGACATATATTACCATCTCATGAGTTATGGTCTGAATAGAATAAAAGGGACAAAAACAAAACAAAACAAAACAAAACAAAACAACACAGTAGAGCATCGACCCCCTCTCCTGTGTTTCCTGTCCATCCTGATGTGACCAGTTCTCCTCTACCAAACAGCTATAGACTGAACTATTTGAAATCATGAACCCATATAAATATTTTCTCTCCTACATTGTTATTTTAGACTTTTTTTCTGTCAGAGCAATGAGTAAGCTAAACAGTAACTCTCTGTTAGTTATCTGGTTCTCACTGTGACAAAATCATGGAAAGAAACAGTTTGAAAGATGAAAGATTTATTTTGACTCACATTTTCAGACCAAGATCAGTTATATTAATTGCTTTAGGTCTGAAGTGAGGCAAAGTATGTCAGTGGAACTTTGTGCCAGCAGAGACTGCTCAGTGAAGGGAGAGAGAGAGGGAGGACAGAGAGAGGAGAGACAAGATACCCTTCAAAGGCATGTTCCCAATCTAGTGACCTATTGTCTCTAATCTCCTACCCACACAATAACACCATTAACTTATGAACCCATCAATGAGTAAACTCAAAGGATAAGTCCAAGCCATCATGATCCAGTTGCCCATTAATGTTTGCATTTACCAGCTGGGCAAAAACTATCAAAACATACGCCTTTCAGTGGCATTTCAAACCCGAACCACAATCCTTCCTTCCAGCCTTCCTCTCTCCCTCCCTCCTTGTCGTTCCTCCTTTCTCTTCCTCCTTCCTTCTCTGTCTCTCTTCTCTCCTCCTCTTCCTCCTTTTTTCCTCTTCCTTCTTTTCCTTTTTCTTTTTCCTCCTCCTGAGTCTTATTCTCTATCTCTCTTCTCTCTCTCTGCTTGGAATCAAAACCAGGCCCTCTTCCTCTTGAATTATAAGCCTGCATTCTATCATTAAGCTATACCAAGCCCTCGTCTACAGATTTTTTTTTCTTAGATATTATATTACGAACACATAATTATCCCTTAACGTCTGAGCTCATCTGTTAGCTTTTAGTTTAATACCCTCTGTCTTGAAGTAATTAGTAACAGTAGCTTTCTGGGGAAGGAGGTTCAACCCTTAATCCTATTTTGACTGTTTGCTCTCTTTGTTCAAAGAGATGGATTAAGAGACACAAAGGGAACATGTGGCTGGGAGACAGTTTTAACTTTGAGTAAAGTTGTCTCTTTCCTGTGTTTTCATTAGTGCAGTTTATGGAAGATGATTTTTTTTTTCAACCCAGCAAGGAAGACTGGGAAACCCAAAAATCACAGTTTCATGTATTTAGGAAGCCGTTTGGTGAGAACACTACATGACTCCAAATTCTGGGACCACTTAGAATCCCAACATCACAGCTGATGAGAAGAAATATTTTGGAGTATTTATGGTGTGACAGGTGTGTCAGTTTGATACCATCTATCCCACCTTTGCTTTCATTTACTAAATGCTAATTTTAGATCTCTTTTTACAAATAAGTAAACTAAACATAACTGTATTTGTAAGATTCTTCTGTAACTTTCATGCCACTATTGCACCAGTGGGCATATCTCTCCTGGCAGGTCATTTGTGGAACATACAGTGATCACAGCTGGGTAGGGCTGTTGGTGGCTTTTTTCTCCAAGAAACTTATATAGCACCTTCTTGTATGAAGAAAGCTGGCTGTCAGGGAGGAAGCTACCAGCTCACTTCCAGCTTAATTTCTGTATGTCCTGAAACTGAAACATGTATCATTCAGTAATACAGACTTATTATCTGGTTTTGGTGGTCATCCAAGAGCAATGTCAATAGCCTATATTGCTTTAGGGGACTCAGTAGCTTCCTTGGCTGACAACTCATTGGGAGGTATCTCACCATGGCACTGGGGTTTATGATTAAGATCTGATGGCTTCTTGGAGCAGCTTTCCACCCATGATCAAGCAAGCAGCCCTAATTTAACCCAATGAGTTTAAAAAAGGCATGATGGCAAAATGGGGATTAATGAGGGCAAAGGGTATTAATGTAGGGGCGGGGAGGGATATAAGTGAGGGTAAGTGGGGAGAGTAATATCAAAAATTCCTTATATATAATTGTGAAAATGTCAAAAATAGAAAAGGTAAATAGGAATTTAAAAGGATTTCTTTAGGAAAATGTTGAAGCCAATATGTAAAAAAATAATTATTTGTACACACACACATACCAGGACTTCTTTATAAAATAAGAAAACCTGGACTGGAGAGATGGCTGAGCAGTTAAGGTTCTTCTTGCCTGCAAAAAACAAAGGACCCAGGTTCAATTCCCCTGGGCCCACATAAGCCAGATGCATAAGGTGGTGTATGCATCTAAGGTTCATTCGTAGTAACTGAAGGCCCTGGTATACCCATTCTCTCTTTCTCTCTCTCAAATAAATAAATAAATAATAATAAAATTTAAAAATGCTTAAAAACAAGTTTTACTTGACAACTTCCATAGATATAGACAATATATCATCATCCCCTATAGCCACCTCCTCTTCCCCTTTTAGTCTCCTCCTCCACTGAATCCCTTCTTCTTTCTAAGTAGACTCTCCTCTACTTTCATGTTATCATTGCTTTTTTCTCTATGCAAGTCTTGCATAGGGAACATCAGCCACCATGAGGTCATGAATACCAAGGCCGCTTTGTGTTTGGAAAACAGCATTGTCAACATTCCTCCCCTTCCTTGGGCTCTCACATTCTTTCGGCCACTTCTTCTGCAAGGGTCCCTGAGCCTTGGAGGGCATGAGAGAGTTGTCTCAGAGCCAAATACTCCACTATCCCTTCTTAGCACTATGGACAGTTTTGAGTCAACCCAGTTGTCACCACCATTAACTTTATCAATTCTTTTTTTTATTACTAAGTAGAAATTTTGTGTAGACACATCATGTGTTGGTACCACCATTTCTCCCCTCCCTGCCCCCATCCCACTGAGGGCTCTCCTCAGGGGGATTGCTGATATTTGCCATGAAGCTGGGAGTTATGAGTTGTGAGAGCAGCAGTTAGTTATTGTGTAGAACTGAGGGGGGGGGCAATGCCTCTGGATATTCCTTCCTACCTTGTTGCTCTTACAGTCATTCTGCTCCCCTCTTCTGTAAAATTCCCTCAGCCGTAGTGAGTGTGTTTTAAGTGTACTTTAGTGTTGAGTCAGCAGATTCTGGATTTCTGCTTTGGTACGTTTCAAGTATCACCAATGTCTTCTTCCATCACCCTGGTGCTGCTTGTCAGCCTCATCATGGAAGCAGCACTCTTGTTCATCTCTCCGGTTCCTCTGTGGTTTCACTAGCGCCCTGGCTGATGTGTGATGGATAGTTTATCTCCTTGGTTCTTGCTGAAAAAGAAAAACTGATTCTCCAATGGATGTTGAGGTAGCATAAATTAAATGGGATAAACATTGTTAATAGAGAGAGATTTTGATGGGTGCAGCCTCTCTTTTGGCCAATGATTAGTGGGAGCTTATAGTTGGAGTCCAAGGTCTTGGTCTCCATAGACTTCTGACTCAGTTCCTAGTTTCAGCTATGGGTTCCTTTCTACTGAGCAGATCTCTTAGCCAATCAGAGAGCAATTGGTTATCCACCTAGGCTGGGTGCCACTACTGCAAAACACCAGGGCTTCTTGCCATTGTAAAGGAACACCAAATCTTTGCACCACATTTTGTGTCAGATGTATGTGGGTGGCTTGGGAATTGAATCCAAGCCTGCAGGTGTTGCAAGAACCTTTAACCTCTGATCCATATTCCCAGCCCTAGAGTCATTATTTGAACCTTGCCTCTATGACCCTGGACTCATGTATTTGTGCTATAGCATAAAGTTTATTCAAAAGGATAGACACAATTTCAAATACTTTTAAAGAATTATTATTTTTATTTGCAAGCATGAGAGATTTGTGTGTGTGTGTGTGTGTGTGTGACAGAGAGCAAGAGAGAGAGAAGGAAAGAGAGGAAAGAAGAGAATGGGCGTGCAAGGACCTTCAGCTGCTGCAAACAAACTCCAGATGCATGAGCCACTTTGTGCATCTGGCTTTATGTGGGTAGTGGGTAGTTGAACTTGGCTTGGTCCATTTTGTAGGCAAGAGCCTTAACTGCTGAGCCATCTCTCCATCCTTGAAATACTTTTATTATGGAACAAGAATGGCTTAATCAACTCACTTTGAAATCAACAACAGGGGAATAGTATTGAATTTAATGAAATGAGGAAGAATAAATATGATGAAAAGAATTATGAAGAACACAACTATATACTTGGAGTAACTGTATATTATATATTTCATTTTTTAATGCAAAAGCTTAATTCTGGGCTGGAGAGATGGCTTAACAGTTAAGGTGCATGCCTGTGAAGCCTAAGGACCCTCGTTCGATTCTCCAGGTCCCATGTAATAAATAAATAATAATAAATAAATAAAAATTTAAAAGTCTTTTTTTAAAAAGCTTAATTCTATTTGATCATTCACTTGGTATGTTTTATTTCCCATAGTGCTTCCTTGCAACTTATTTATTCATTTTTATTAATTTCTAAATTTACTGTATAAACATAATGCATATTGTTTATATTCCAATTGGATTATACTCTTAATGTCCCTTATCCCCAGCCCCCATTCCTTTGAGGACCCTCCTCAGTGGGGTTATTGGTATTCACTAATAAAATTAGTGAAATAAGAAGAGGTAATGATGATGTAGTGAAAATACAAACAGGATTTTATACAAGTGATTGTATCTATAGGTGTGGTAGAAATTCTCAGAACAATTAGAGAACATGTCTCTAAGGTTTGACTAATATTTGTAGAAAAATATTAATCCAACCAACAAGAATGGTCTCAAAGGAAGAAGTAAGAGAAGTCCTAAAATATGACAAAGTTGAAAAAAAAAAAAACTGCCTGTCCAACTTTACCCCTTTCAAATACTGTGCAAACTGGAAGCCCAACAGACCTAGATGAATTTATGAGCAATTTCTTCCAGGCAGTTAAGAGAAAATTAGTTGCAGCTAATGACTCGACTGTTCTAGAGCACAAACAGGTGGTTATCCAAGTACTGCATGGCCATAATTTAAACATCTTCCTGAGAAGGGGTCTCGAAGAAGTAAGGGAAGCCCAAACTGGCTCAATTTTCATCAATATTGGTATAAAATGTGCAAGCATAAATTCACATCAAGGGGCTGGAAAGATGGCTTAGTGGTTAAGGTGTCTGCCTGCAAAGCCAAAGGATCTAGGTTTGACTCCCCAGGACCCATGTAAGCCAGATGCACAAGGTGGCACATGCATCTGGAGTTCATTTGCAGTGGCTGGAGGCCTGGTGTGCCCATTCTCTCTCTATTTCTCTCTCTTTCTCTCTCTCTGCCCCTTTCTCTCTCAAATAAATAAATAAAAATAAAATAAAATTTTAAAAAAAGAAATTCAATTCAATAATATGTTAAATAAAGAAACAATTAGTAGGATTGATCTCAGGGTCAGCAGATCACTTCACTATTCTGAAATACACTGATGAGTTTTGTTTAAGTTAAAGAAACACTGATGTTCTCAATATGTTAGAAAATTAACTTGTTCATAAAACTTAACTTATTCCTATCATTGAGAAGACATTACATTAAATATTATTTTTAAATTAATAAATGTCTGAATTGAATGGAACATATGCTAAGTAATCTAGTACCTTGCAAAGTACTGCACCATAAAATTTTAGGAGACCAGTCCCTGTTAGCAGTGCAAAGATTTTTGTAGAGTCACAGATAATTCCTAGATCTCAAATCACTTCTCATTAATGACATTATTCTACAAGTAATTAATGTTGTTAGATAAATATGTTAGTTACCGTTATTAGAACAGAGAATTACTAATTTCTGATGCTTTCTTTAAGATGATATCTCTAAGGCTGGGCTGTATCTTAGTGGTAGAACTCTTTTCTTTCATATGCAAACCCTTGGGTTCAATGCCCCAACATCTTTTTTTTTTTAATTCCCCCTTTGTAAACAGGAGAATTACTATAAATCTCCAGGTATAATCATTTTAACAAACACTGTATTTTGATTAAATTTCAGAAACCACCAAGGGTTTATGCAGTTTAAAAGTGCAAATATATTATTTTATTTTACTTTCTCCTTGAAAATGGAAATTATTATGAAAGAAGAAAATTAATGCTTTTTCTTCTTTTAGAACAGCTTCTCAGAGGTATTCCATTAATTAATTTATTTATTTGCAAGCAGAGGGATACAAAGGAGGGAGGGAGAGAGAGGGAGAGAGAGATAAGAGAAAGGGAATGATAATGAATATGGGTATACCAGGACCTCCAGCCAATGCAAATAAATTCCAGATGCATATGGAAGTTTGTGCATCTGGCTTATGTGGGTCCTGGGGAATCAGACCTGGATCTTTAGGGTTTTCAGCCAAGCATCTTTACCATTGAGCCATCTCTCCATCTTGCTTTTGTATTTTGGTTTTGAGATATAGGTTTTGCATAGCTTTCCTCATTTAAATCTTCACAGCAATTCCCTGAGAGAAGATAAAGGATCAGAGATGCTGTATTTTTCTGTCAGAGGTCAGTGAGTAAAGTAGTGCATTGCAGCCCAGGGGTTCTGATTCACAAGCCCATGGGCATAATTTTCTCTGGAGCAAATTGATTACTCTTTAAAAATGAGTAGTTATTTTGTTAATTTAAATAGAGCTTCATGAATATAACTCTAAGCAAAACAGATGTATTTAAGGAAGAAAAGAAAATGAATAATACAGTATAGTAATGATATTGCTATGCCTTCAGTTTTATATTCCTTATTTAATGTTCAAAGCCATTAATCTTGCTCTCTTGCATCTCTGGGCTTTAGTAATGAGCTTCAGTGTTCTGCTGCAATGTAGTTTTCTTTCCAATATTTTATTTCAATTCTCTCTTCCTCATTCTATTAACAGGATACTGCCAGATATTACAAAATTACATAAAATTCTGAAGGGATGAAAGATCTATCTGCCAATAAACTCTTTGAGTTTATGGCTAAAATAGAAACAAAGTAGTTAACAAAGGCATAAGTAAAATTTACTTTCATAAAATAAATTTGAAAACACTCTGAACATCAGAGTGCTTACTAATGATTGAAGATAAAATGAAGTTATAGAGAAAATGACCTTGAACAATTACATATTAAGGATTTCTAAAATAAAAGCATATTATATTATATGTGGATATTATACCTGGATAGGTTTTATTAATACTTTAGATCATAAAATATGATGTACTGAGTACTTTCTGTTTAATAAATTGATATTTGCTCACTTATAGCTTTTATCCAAATAGTAGTTTAAGTACTATTATAAAAACAGAACATGCCAAGTAGAAGGAAAAAAATTTAAGAAAATAGCTTAGAGAATACAAGGCCCATTGTTTCCTGATTCCCTCACCCTGGAGCTAACAATGTTTGCTGTTTTGTTTTGTGCTTTCTGTCCAGTTAGTGACACCTGTTCAAGTCAGTAGGGCTTGAATAGGTGCAAGGGTGCAAGGAAAACCCAAGGTGTGCCTAAACCCATTGTCTTGCCAGTTTTGCACTTTCTTATACCACGTAGTCTTGACTAGCATTTGGAGCCTTTGGAGCCCAGTCCAAGTGCTGCATTGAAGGAATTTTGTAGAGACCCAGAAGTCTTACCCAGCCTAACTTATAGAGCTAATTTTAGAACCCTGTTATTGCTGGATTCTTGGCTTAACACCTTGAATTGGATGCCTTGAATTTGTAGTTCTTATTTTATGGATAATAGCAAGAGCCTTCTTTCTTTCTTTCTTTCTCTCTTTCTTTCTCTCTTTCTTTCTTTCTTTCTTTCTTTCTTTCTTTCTTTCTTTCTTTCTTTTCTTTCTTTCTTTCTTTCTTTTCTTTCTTTCTTTCTTTCTTTTTCTTTCTTCTTTCTTTCTTTCTTTCTTTCTTTCTTTCTTCTTTCTTTCTTTCTTTCTTTCTTTCTTTCTTTCTTTCTTTCTTTCTTTCTTTCTTTCTTTCTTTCTTTCTTTCTTTCTTTCTTTCTTTCTTTCTTTCTTTCTTTCTTTCTTTCTTTCTTTCTTTCAATTTGAGAGAGACTCAGAGAGGGAGGAAGATACAGAGAGAGAATGAGCATGCCAGGGCCTTTTCAGGCTCTGTGAACAAACTCCAGACACGTGTATCCCCTTGTGCACATATGAAACATTACATGCTTGTGTCACTTTTGCATCTGGCTAAACGTGGGACCTGGAGATCTGAACAAGTGTTTTTAGGCTTCACAGCCAGGCGCCTTAACCGCTAAGCCATCCCCCCAGCCCAAGACTATTTCTTTATTTTGCTATTATATTTTGATTTCTGTAATATGGTTACAAAACATGAACATGACACAATTTCATTTTAACCAATGATGACACTTAAGTATGAAATTAAAATGATAAATCATTGTAGGCAGATTTTTAAAAGAGAAATACAGTTCTACTCTGCCTTCCAAAATTGGATATCTGGGCTATGACAACTGTTTTATTTTTCAAAGAGAAATAGTATTCATTATATTTTGTTAATGTCCTGATCGGGGTCTTGTTTGCTTTAGATACTTTTGCCTGTGTTCAGCTTCTGCTCATCCTGGGCTTGAGCAGATGAGAGTTAGTTTTGTGGTCTCACACAGATGTTTCTTGATACTGCCATCAGCATCAGCTGCTGTCCCTGCTCAGGAGTGGCTGAGTGCCATGCAGATTCTGCAGGAAAGACTGTAGTTTATCCTTTCACGTGGTATCTTACATGTGGTAAGAGTAAAATACACAAATGAATACTTGCTTAGTTTAACATCCATTCTCATCCCCCCCCAAAAAATCAAAACATTTGATATTACATTTAACTCAACCACATTACTATCTTTTAAAAGTTCCTCTTTTATGATCGATGAAAAGATGGAATTTGAGCTGTGCGTGGTGGCGCACGCCTCTAATCCCAGCACTTGGGAGGCAGAGGTAGGAGGATCACCATGAGTTCGAGGCCACCCTGAGACTACAGAGTGAATTCCAGGTCAGCCTGAGCTAGAGTGAGACCCTACCTCGAAAAACAAACAAACAAACAAACAAAAAAAAGATGGAATTTTACCACTGATGTCAAATTAAAGTCAGGCATGCAAATGTGGACAGTGAAGTTCTTGTAAAAAAGGACACTGAGTGTCAGAAACATACTTATTAATATTTATGTATGCAAAGTCTTCTAGCTTTTCTCCATATTTTTGTTCTCCTTGTATGTATACACCTTGTTTCTCTAGCTAAAGGGATCATATATATTTCCTACAGAAATGACACTGGGACTGGTCTAAAGGGATTTTATGTGTTTCCAGGAAATACTGTTAGTATCCTAACAGTGATAATACCTCCTGGTGCAATCTGAAGGATTTGGTAAATTGATCAATCATTAAAAACTTTAAAGTGTATTTTCTTGTTTTATGCCTTAATGAATTTAACTGTTAATTGGTACACGATATTGTAATTTATTTATGTTATATGCCATGAGATTATATATGACTTTTGAAACCATCAGTTATATTAATTATTTGCACAAGAAAAACATATGCTTCTAAAATCAACTTGGTTTCTTGAAATGGCTTTTATAGAATTGCACATTTGAGTAATTTGAAATTTTATTTATACCACCTTTAAAGTATGTGTGTGTGTGTGTGTGTGTGTGTGTGTGTGTGTGTGGTGTATGCACATACACGTCTTTGCCTATAGAGTGCCCCATGTGCTTGACTATGGCAGGGTTTGCTCACCCGAAGTGGCCAGAGCGGAGTGTCCAGTGGCCGTCTGAATTGTTTTCATCCTGTTCTTACTTGAGCTGGAGTCTCATACTGGTTCCAGAGTTTGCTGGTTTTATTTAGTATTTTTATTTATTTATTTGAAAGAGAGAAAGAGAGCTATAGAAACAGGCTAATACCGGGGGGGGGGCAGAGAGAGAGAGAGAGAGAATAGGCATGCCAGGACCTCTAGCCACTGCAAATGAACTCCAGATATGTGTGCCCCCTTGTGCTTATGTGATTCTGGGGAGTCAAACCTGGCTCATTTGGCTTTGCAGGCAAGCACCTTAACCACTAAGCCATCTTTTCAGCCTGAGTTTGCTGGTTTTTTTTCACGAACCCCAGTGATTTTCCAGTGTCTGTTCCTCAAGGTACTGGTGCTACATATGTGCATGACCATACTCAGCTCTTTATAGGGGTCCTGGGAATTGAACTAGAGCGATCTTTCTGGCCTTCTCTGGCCCTCTTCCTTGCACATGAAGTGTTCTTAACCATCTCTCCAGCCCCACATTGCCTTTGAAAATGACAATTGTGGGGCTGGAGAGATGGCTTAGCAGTTAAGGCACATGCCTGTGAAGCCTAAGGACCCAGGTTAAATTCTCCAGGTCCCGTGTAAGCCAGATGCACATGGTGGCACATGCATCTGGTGTTGGTTTGCAGTGGCTAGAGGCCCTGGAGTGTCCATTCTTTCTCCCCCCCTGTCAGTCTCTAATAAATAAACAAAAAATAAATCTTTAAAAAATGTCAATTGTGTGTCATAGAATTATATGACTAAAAATTATGGGATAAATAGAAGAGAAAGTAATACCTCATGACCTCAGCCACCGAGTTCTTCAATTGATGGTTTCAGTTCCTTTAGGATGTATGTGGGCCTTTCTTGCTGAAAAAAAGCATAGATTTTAAAATTTCATTGAAATCATTATAATATTTTTAACATTAATCTTCCACTTAAAAGGTAACCTAAAATTGGGTCTTCAATTAGCAATTTAAGCAAGAGATATTAAATAGTATCAATGTTTAATCTATAACTTTTATGTAAAAGAGGCCTGAATTCTGCTGGAGATAAGAAGTGAGACACTAAGCATTTGTTCTCTACTAAGGATATGAAATGTGGGGAATTTATATAGCAAGAAGTAAGATTTTCTGCAAGGGAAATAATCAAGAATTTCATAGCTTGAAGAAAGAGCAGTGTTAAAACAGAAAAAAAAAATGAGTAGGATTTTTTTTCTATAGTTAAACTCAAAATGTATAGTGTCCTCAAATTTCTACTATATGGGTCAAAGTAGTATCTATATTTAATCATCTGAGCAATGACATGGGGAAGAGACAGAGGAAGGGAAGATTTTAATGTACATTTGAGGTATACTACTGCTCTTCTGCAATCATATAAAAGTGAACAGGTTTCTCAGCCTTCATGAAACTCTTGTGGAATGCATGGTGCTAGATACTGGGGCTAGAGATAGGAACCTTCTTTTGCATTAAGTTATGGAAGCTAGCTACCACGGGAAAGGGGCAAGGGATCACAGCCACTTACAGTAGCTGGAACTTTGCTGTGAGTACAGGTCTGTCGAAACCTAGAAAAGCTGCACAGAAACGCACTGCTGTCTCAAATACTGGTTAGAGAAAAGTACATTAGCAAACATACAGCCGAGAAAGCTAAAGTTAATTTTTGCCTCTGTTGTGGCTGGTGTGATTGACAAGGAGCTTTGTGTTTCTGAAGAGGACTGCAGAACTTGTCAATCAGGACAAGTATCCATGTCAGGGGTTATGATGTGCCATTATTTTAGAGCTGTTTTTCTTTGTTTAAGGCTGGAATTATAAAAACAATGGATAATGCCTGATCTTGTTATTATATATTAGATAGGAAGCATATCTTAATTGCTAATTTTTGTGACAGCTTAGCTATTGCATAAGTTTACATGTTATCACTATATGTCCTACCTTCTTAAAAAAATCAAATTTCAGGGCTGGAGAGATGATTCAGCGGTAAGACACTTGATGACCCAGGTTTGATTCCCCAGTACCCACGTAAATCCAGATGCACAAAGTGGAGCATGCATATGGGGTTTGTTTGCAAAGGCTAGAGGCCCTGGAATGGTCATTTTCTCTCTCTTTCTGTCTGTCTCTCTGTGCTTGCAAATAAGTGAAGATATTTTAAAAAAATAAATTCTATTTTAAAAATATTTTTCAGTTTTAAATTACTGAAATGATATCACAAATAGGTATATGTTATTAGATTTTTCTCAATTTTATTAAATTTATCTTAAAAGGAAAGGCAGGATGCCAGATTTAAGGTTAGTCTGTTTTTATATGCTTTTGTGCTTTGATACATTCATGTCTGTATATTTCATAAGGTTGTTGAGAGAGAAATAAGATAGAGTGTGCCATTGTATATTTCTAAAAGAAATCATGTAGTGATAGTCTTACAAACAGGTGGAAGGGTTGGCTCAGTGGTTAAAGGCAGTGGTTTGCAAAGCCTGTAGGCCCAGGTTTCATTCCTCAGGTACCCATGTAAAGCCAAATGTACAAAGTGGTGCATGCTTCTGGAATTCATTTGCAGTGGCAGGAGGTCCTAGAGTGCCCATAATCACTCTGTCTGCCTCTTTCTCTCTGTCTCTATAATAAGTAAATAAATAAATAAAATATTTATAAAAGCAAACAAACAAAAACACAGTAGGCAGCATTGTGATCGACTTAGGAGAGAACAAATGGAAAAACCCTGAGGCTGAGGAGGGTAGGGTTTCCCTTATGGACAAGCTTCCTTGACATAGTAGTAGTAGTGAATTAGTGATCATGGTACTTTGTGAAACTCCCAGAAGTTGTCCCTTGGAAAGCAGTGTGTGGAGCAAAGTCCTGGGTACATAGCCGTCTATTGTGACCCCATGTGTCTGGGTCACAGATGAGACTGAACTGAAGCTTTAGCTCTGGGCTCTGCACTTTTGTCCTGTAAAACTTCAAATGTTGCTCCCAACCCATCCTCATTCCAAGAGATGCTAAGCTCTCAAGTTACATAGGCCTCACAGAAGCATTTCATTGAACACAGCCTTTACTTTTTCTTGTATTACATTAACAGGTTTGGAGAATTGTTCTATGGTTAGAACTTTTTGTAGCTCTTGTACAATATCATGTCTAACTTGAACATACATGCAGAACATGGTTTTTCCCTTTCTTTTGTCTTATGTGTGAATGTGTCATTTAGGTCACCCTTGCTGCCTGCTTAAATTCACGGTGATTCTTACATTCACAACCTGGGTGTGGGAAGCTGGGTCATGCTCTCCTGGAGCTGCCTCATGCTAGCTTTCTGGCGATGATCAGGAAATCTGTGAAAGGCTAACCTTAGCTTGGTTGCTTGGCATCAGCCATACTAGGGGAGGGATTATTCCATGATCAGCAAATGCTATAAATCAAAGGAATCCTCTCTCATCAGGGAGCCTCTGATACCAGTATTCTAATATACTGGAGCAGGTTAACAATTGATACCAGTATTTAACATTTTGGAATAGTTAATAATTGATATATAACTTGTTTCCATATTTTAAAATGAAAAATCATGTGAAAATCCTAAAATCTTTCCCTGTGTTAACTTCCCCTTTCTTTTGTTAGTAACTCCCATTGAAAAGAGCCACCATAGGACTGGAGAGATGGCTTAGTGGTTAAGGCATTTGCCTGCAAAGCCAAAGGATCCCAGTTCGATTCTCCAGGACCCACGTAAGCCAAATGCACAAGGGGGTGCATGCATCTGGAGTTCTTTTGCAGTGGCTGGAGGCGCTGGTGTGCCCATTCTCTCTCTCTCTGTGCCTCTTTCTCTCTCTCAAGTAAATGAATAAATAAAATATAAAAAAGAAAAAAAAAACAGCCACCATCTTTGTACATCTTACTGTCCCTTTGTTTCTATGTGTGCATGTGTGGGTTCCACATGGGTGTGCAGGTGTGTCTGTGTTTGTGTGTGTGTATGTTCATGAGGAGGCCAGAGGACACCCTTGGATCCTCTGAAACTTTGGCAGCACCATCCACCTTTAGTGAGACAGGGTCTCCTTGGCTTAGAGCTTGTGAAGTAGGCTGGCCTGGCTGGCCAGTGAGCTCTTGGGATTCTCCTGTGTTGGTCTCCTCAGTGCCATGCCTTTTTTTTTTTTTTTTTTTTTTTTTTTTTTTTTTTTTTTTTTTTTTGAGAGAGACACAGAGAGAGTCAGAGAGATAGGGAGAGGCAGACAGATAGAGATGGGTGCACCAGCAGCCTCTCAGCTGCTGCGAATGAAATCCAGATGCATGCGCCCCCTTGTGGTCAAGTTCAGCATTGCGCCCTTGACTCACTTTGCATCTGGCTAAACATGGGACCTGGAGATTGGAACTGGCATTCTTAGGCTTATGAGGCAGGAGCCTTAACCGCTAAGCCATCTCTCCAGCCTTTTTTTTTTTTTTAAACATGGATTCTGGGAGTGAAACTGAGGTCCCCATGCTTTGCTTCCAAGACAAACATTTTACTGAACGGAGATATCTCCCCATGGCGGTTTGATTCAGTTGTCCCCCATAATCTTATGGGTTCTGAATGCTTAGGTCCCCAGCTGGTGACAATTTGGAAATAGAAGCTTCCTGGAGGGAGTGTATTGTTGGGGGCAGGCTGATGGATGTTACAGCCAGCTTCCTCTTGCCAGTGTTTGGCACACTTTCATGGTTTTGTTGTCCACCTGATGTTAGCCAGGAGGTGATGTCCACCGTCTGCACATGCCATCGTTTTCCCCTGCCATCATGGAGCTTCCCATCAAGTCTGTAAGGCAACATAAACCATTCTCTCCCACAGCTGCTCTTGGTCAGGTTTTTTTTTTTTTTTTTTTTTTTTTTTTTTTTGCCAGCAATGCAAAGCTAACTGCAACACTCCCCAACTCACTTTTTTCAAATAATGTAGTCATTGTGTTAAGTTTTCCTTCAGAAACATGAACATCTTTACCCCAGAACAGGCCACTGAAAACAGACTAAGAAACAATTCCACCCAATTTTTGCTTCATGGATCAGTGAATTTATCGTTTCCTTACATTGCAGACAGGGCTTAAAAAGCACACCTTAGCATACAAATTGACTGACAGAAGCTGCATCTCTGGAGCTCACTGCACTGTGTACAGGAAGCTTAGCCAGTTTGGCCAGTCTCTTCCCTACCAGTTCTTCTCCATGTATATCCTCGGAAGCGGGCAGTGGCAGTGGCAGTGGCAGTGCAGAGCTTGTGAATCTTGCGTTTCAAGAGCTTCCTGAGATTTGTGTGCTGTTTACTTTCACAGCTTCACTCCAAGGATGGAAGGTTTTCGAATAGTAGTAAATTGCTATACAATAATAGTACACATTGGCATTTGTGAAATCTAGTTATAGTTAAATTACAATAAGCCAATGAGACTGTACCTACATTGCTGCAAACCGGAAGCAATCCATCAACGAAGCAAGGTATTAGACTATTTAGAATGCCTTCCTTAAGCAAAAATGATTTTTGAAACAAAGATGTTATTGAATTGATAATAGCATGATATGGCTCACAAAAAGTCTGGTTTGATGAGTTTCTATTATTGAAGTCTCTCACTGACAACCAATACTGAATTCCTCCAAATTGTATCCATTTAGAGAGACATTGTAGAGCAATGCTCTTTGGTTCTTCTGTGACTATTAGATACAACTCTGAAAATCATGCAAAGGGGGCTCTGATAAGATAGGCTTCATGATGCCTTTGAACAATGGCTTGATTTATAACTAAATGTAATTGTAGCACATTGTACTTAAGGCTTACTTTGTGGTCTTAAAGTTTGCAGCTGAAATGATTTACAAATAGTGGCACATTGTTCTCTCTAGGACAGCTTGTTGCTTACTGAACAAAGTTATCCATCCAAGTCATTCTAAAACCTGAAATGACTTTATGGAAGTCACTGTGAATAAAACAAAGAAGACAGGATTTCTTTTCCTATAAAAATTCTGTTCTAAACTAGTGGTTTTCTCTGAGCTATTGGGAGGAAAAGCAGCTCTTAGAGAAAAATTCTACTTAGACTCTGCTTTAAAAAAATTCATAAAGACAAGATGCTTGTTATTATAAATGTTGAAAACTATAACCCTGGACTCCTTTAGAATATTTTCCTTCACCCATGTGGAAGAAAACAGAGGGGGATATCTCATTATTAAGTATTAGATACACTGGTAAAATGTCAGAACACAGGTGTCTTTATGCTTGGCTTTTTCTTCAAAGAATGGCTCCGTATGCTCTTCCTCTTGTTTCACTACACAAAAGTAGCAGCCTGAATAGAAACTGTGAAATGTGCTGTATACAGGATACCATGGTTAAGCCTTATAGTGTAAATACTTCCTACCTGACTTTTCACTTTTACTCCACTGTCATTCAACTTGATGTTTTCTTCTACTTTAAGACTGGACATGGCGGCTGAAATACTATTTCCCTCTTTCCAAATCTCTTGGGAAAACCTTTGCACTAATACAACAAAGTACATTCCTTGCTGTGACAGGATTTTGCCACAAAATTATTTCTGTGAAAATTCATACAACCTAGGTTTTCAGATCTCTTTGAGCTGTTATTCAGCATTTAGTGACTTAGCACCAGAATTAGACAAGGTAACTCCTTATAGGAAAGAAAAATAAAAGGGGGGATTAATAGAATTGACACTTGAATGTAGAGTTGAATGTAAGTTTGCAAAAGATCCTGAATATCATCCTTGCACACGCTTTTATTAAGACCCTGGTTAAAAACAGTCCAAGTGTAAATGGTCTTGTCTTTCAGGAATTCAGTAGCTGTCTAATATAATTCAAATGCAGAAGGAGGCTCCAAGATCAATCAACCACATGGATACAGGTTCCGAAGAAACTGAAGGTTCCAAATAAATGAGCCACACAGGCAAATTGCAGCCTCCATCTCATTGATTCAAGTACATGTGTGGTTTGTTGTCAATAAAATTGCTAACCATGAGGAACATTTTAAAAGCTTTACTTATTTCAAATGGATCTTGATGAAGACATTTATGTCAGATTTTCATAATCTGCTTTGAACCTTCCATGAGCTGTTCTAGACCTTGCTAAGCAAAAATGAAACAATAAAATGATACTTTTTTTTTTTTGGTTTTTCGAGGTAGGGTTTCACTCTAGTCCAAGCTGAACTGAAATTCACTAGGTAGTCTCAGGGTGGCCTTGAACTCATGGTGATCCTACTCTGCCTCCCTAGTGCTGGATTAAAGGCATACGCCACCGACACTTTAAACAATTAAAATGTATGTATTTTATCTACTAGAAATGAAATAAAACTTATAAAATTGAAAACAAAAGATGAGTAATGGAGAAACGAGATGTACATGTATCCAAGGTCAGTCACGTATTCTAGACAGGACCTGAGGATTTAGACATAGGTAACATATTAGCATATTTAAATGAGAAGATGATTTGAACGCTAATTTGAGGCATATGAGTTAAGAACAAAACATTTATGTATATTAAAATACAAGAAGGGATCCAGTCACTGTGGGGAAGAACAGATATGAGGTGCAAATGGGGTGAGGGGAGTTAGGTGGTTTTTTTCAAGGCACTATGCTTCCCAAGTTCTTGCCAGTCTTTCCATTGGTTTTCAGTGAGGTGCTGTGACCATTGGTCTAAGGGAACATAATTGAAGGACTGTTGGTAACAGCTCTGTTCTCATTATTTTTCATGGCTCAGCTTACATTTTCTGAATTAAAAACTTATATAGGAATGTGGAATTAAAAGTGCCTGAGTGTCTATGAACAAGGATTTGGGGCTTTTACCAGGAAACCAAACAGTCTAAGCCTTTGACCTTGTAGAACAGAGAGTGAAGGGAAGAGAGATAATTAGCAACTAGGAAAATGCTACACAAAAGCATTAACAGAATATTCTGCAAGAATAAGAAGAGAGAAAATAATGCCACAAGCAAAGGCAACCCCAAGGAAACAAAACTTAAACCCGTCTATGCATGCCTTTGAGTGACCTCCATACTTTTTCTGTACTGTCTCGGTAGACTAGATTATTAATTTAAATGTAATTAGGTATTTGAATCTTCATGTTGTCCCTAATTCAAAGATTTAGAGCCCTCTACAACACATTTCTTCCAACTCTGAATCAGTGATTTGACATTTGGAAAAATATAGTTAATGAAAATGTGGAAGGGGTATTTCAGATGAAATATTCTCCATGCTTTATTCTTTTTAATGAAATAAGGAGCTCCCCTCTGAGAATGTGTATTGAGGAGCAATGATACATTTATTTTTTTGTGTGAGAAAGAATGGTCTGCCCTGCTGAGAAGACAAAGCAGCTTTTGTCACTGAAAACCATTATAAATTATATATTCCTCACCTAAAGTTGGGATACTTCATGATAATGTATTATTATTATTTAACTTAAATTAGCTTAGGAAGGACAGAAAGTAATTTTCTGTTATTAAACTTGATAACCTTACTCTCTCCACCACTCATTAGTTATTGAAACCCTGCATGTATGTACACATAAATTTGCTAGTTGACAGTGGAGTCATGCACATTTAAAATTAACTACTCATTACCCATGCATGCCTTGACAAGTTAACTAAGTTCTTTATGACTCAGTTTTTACATCTGTGAAATGAAAGCCAAGTCAGTTTTATAATATGAAGTACTTTGGGCCATTCTGTCATGCACATAAAATTGAAAATATGTTTGAAGTTGCTATAGCAGCCTACACAGAGAGAGTGGATTTTCTTGAGAATCAAGTTGCTCCAATCACATACTCAGTGTGGTGGAATTCCTCTTCACAGAGAAGAGGATGATAGATCGTAGATGATGATTGAGGGGCTTACATGTGATACTCAGAAGATTACTGCAAAGATAGGAATTAGGAGCACATGGTATAGTTAATTTCTCCATCATCCTCATTGCTTTAGCTTAATTAAGCACAGAATCCAGGCTATTAATGTCCCCATTTCTCTGAAGTCCCAGTATCTTCCCCTTCTTGAGTACGTGTCACCATCTTCTCTTGCTTTAGCCATCACCGTGTTTTTTCGTTCTTACACCAACATTCTGACTGCCCTTGTCTTCACCATGGTAGCTAGGGTACTCTTAAAGCAAATTTCTCAATTGTTAAATCCACTGAGTGGCTTCCTATCATCTTCATGAGCATATCCAAAGTCTTTGCAAAGGCCTGTAAAGACTCCAAGGCCTTGCAAAACTTTTCTACTCAGAATTCTTGTGTTGACCTACTCATTTCTCTCTCCTCAGTAGCTCAAGTTTGTCACATTTTCTCATTCCCCAGAAGAATTGCATATGCCTTTTTGTAGTTTAGAATTTTGTTTCCTGATTCTTTATTTTTTCATGGTTATCATTTAGATCTTTCTTAAGACATCATTCTTTTCGTCAGAAAGCCCATTTATGAGATCATTGATGTGAGAAAATCATACACATTTTATATTTAAAAGCTAAAGCTTATTTTTATAACCTTTGTCAATCCCATAGTCTCTGTGTGCTTAGCTTTGGAAGTTCCTTGTTTTTTTTAATTAGATTAGGTAGCTGGAGGACAATGCCATGTGCATAATAATGTTTGACTGCTTTTCCTTTTGTCTGAAAAGGGAGTAAATTATCATGTAATACAGTTCTTCTAATGCATTTCAGTCACAGTGAAATGAAAATATTTTATGCCCATTCATTCATTAATTTAAAGAATATTTATTTGAGAGAGGGAGAGAGAGAACAGGAGTGTGTTTGTGAGAGTGAGGGGAGAGAGAGAGACAGAAACAGTAGGTGTGTGCCAGGGCCTCCTGCAAACAAACTGCAGATTATGTACCACTTTGTATGTTTGGCTTTACGTGGGTACTGGCAAATTAAACCTTGGTTGTCAGGCTTTATAAGGAAGCACCTTTAACCACTGAGTCATCTTCCCAGCCTCTCATTTATTTTACATTGATTCTCTCAAAAAATAATCATTGCATCCTTATAAAGTGTATAATTTGAGCATGGGGCTTCATGCAAGAAGGCTTATTCCGGGGATGACTGGCTGGATGCCTCAGTTCCTTCTGGTTTTAACTGTTCATACAGGAAGCTTCAGTTCCTTACAACCTGTGTCTAGACATATGCCTCTTCATGATAAGGCAGCTAACTTCCTCTACAGTAAGCAACGAGGAAATATTAGAGCTATCTATGACCCTGTTTCCAAAACACACTTATCATTACTATTTTTCCATATTCATTAGAAGTTGGTCACAAAGTCCACTAGACATTCAAAGGAACAGACTTATGTTTGTTCTTTTAAAATATTCATATTTATTTATTTATTTGCAAGGAGAGAGAGAAAGAGAGAGAGAGAGAAGAGAGAAAATGTGGGCATGTGCCAGGGCCTCTAGCCACTGCAAACAAATTCCAGATACATATGCCATTTTGTACATCTGGCTTTATGTGGGTGCTGGGAACTGAACCCAGGTCATTAGGCTTTGCAGGCAAGTGCCTTAACCACTGAGCCATCTCTCTAGCCACATATTCCATCTTTTACAGTGAGGAGTATTAGAAAAAAAATGGTTTAATACAGTTTAAAACTGCCACAAATACATAAAATTTATGTTTACAAGTCATTTGGAATATTAACTACAGTGCTCTGAAATTTATCCCTGCAAAGTGAATCTCTCAAACCAAGAAAAAGTTTTTATATATTTGTATATCTTTTTGTTTTAACTGAGTATGTTAAATATGACATCAAATGCATTTTATTCTGTTGCATATCTAAGTTTGGGTAGGATGAATTAAAATTATTTATACTCATTTTTATTAATTCATATTTGTGTAGATATGTAGGTATATATTTTTACAGGTCATTGTGGCAAAAGTACTTAACATGAGTGCTACCTTCCTAACAAATTTAAGTGTGATGTATTTGCAGTACTATACAAGTGATCTCTTAAATTGATTATCTTACTTTTAAGGTTAGATGCTAGTATTTTCTTTTCCCCATAGCCTTGACAGCTATTAATGTTTTCTGATTTTATGAATTTGACTATTTTAAGTATTTCATATTAGGTGAATTATTTGATTTGCCTTACTGTCTTATATTACTTAACATAGCCTCTGTCAACCTTTTTCAATGTTGTTATATAATGAAGAACTGAAGAATTTCTTCATTTATAAAGCCTGATCTATAGTATGTATATGCTGTATATTTTTAAGAAAAATCTGTTGACCTGTTGAAGGCCATTTCGATTTTGTCCTCATCTTGCCTCTTGTGAATACTGCTCTAGTGGATGTAGGAATACTCACCTGTATGAGATCTTGGCTTTAATTCTTGTGCAGAAGAATTGTTGGATCATATGGTAATTGGATTTTTAAATATTTGAGGATACAGCCTACAATTTCCACAGCAGCCACATTATGTTACATTTTCACCAAAAGTGTGCAAAGATTTGCTTCTCTATATCATTGCCAACACTTACCTTTGTCTTTTAAAATCAAAACCATCCGGATGTCTCATTGTGGTTTTTATTTCTAATTTGCTGATTAATAGTGATGTTGAGTGTTTTATATACTGTAGGTCATATGTATGCTTCTTTTGAGAAGTGTCTTATTTAGATCCTCAACTTATATTCAATCAATTAATTTGGATACTTCGGTTTGTTTTAGTAGTGGTTTTTGTTTTCTGACTTTCATGACTCTATTTCTTCTCTCTTTGAATATGGGATGTAATTTTGAAGATTTTGTCCCTTCTTTAATTAAAACAGTCAGGAAGCTATTATCCTTTACATCTGTAATCACTTTATATTGAAAACTTAATTTTTTTTAGTAATTTTTTAAAAAAGATTTTATTTACTTGAGAGAGAGTGAGAGAGAGAAAGAGAGAAAGAGAGAAGG
Source organism: Orientallactaga sibirica (assembly GCA_036365145.1). Classification (NCBI taxonomy): domain Eukaryota; kingdom Metazoa; phylum Chordata; class Mammalia; order Rodentia; family Dipodidae; genus Orientallactaga; species Orientallactaga sibirica. Next base: position 30,398,118 of record JAEOAD010000024.1, read on the forward strand.
AGAGAGAAGGGTGGGAAAAACTGTGAGAGAAAAAGGGAGAGAATGGGCATGCTAGGGCCTCTAGCCATCACTGCAAATGAACCCCAAACACAAATGCCACCTTGTATAGCTGACTTTATATGGCTACTAGGGAATCAAACTTGGGACCTTAGACTTTGTAGGCAAGTGCCTCAACCACTGGACAATCTTTCCAGCCCCTTTAGTAACTTAAATATAGGAACATAGTATCATTTGGTCATGTTCATATCACATTGTCCTTTTGTCTCTCATCCCCGTCCCCTGCCTACCCTCAAACCACTGAGAACACTCCTTTTCCAAGGTCGTATTTCCTCTGTTTTGTTGCCTCATTCCTCTTGTTCTTATGTGTCCTGTATGTCTAAATGCTGGTGGGCTCAGAACAGTTTGGCTCTTGTGGGGCTATCAACAACGACTGTGGGTTCATAAGTGCCCCGCTCAGAACATGCTGTGAGGACAGTACTCCACAGTGCACTTTCCCACCCTGTGGCTCTTACATTCTTTCCACTGTCTTTTCCACAATGCTGCCTGACCCTTGCAGAGCATATTAGAAATCTCCATCAGTGCTGAACTCTAGACAAGACTCTTTATGTTTTTGATGAGATTTTTGTCCCCTCAGTGTCTACCACCATCTGCATAGAGAACGTTTTCTGGCTTTCACCAAGAGCAGTGTTCATTTTCAGTCTGCGACTTCCTGGGCAATGTTCTCTGGGCCTTGGGGCGTGAGAAAGAGATGACTATCCAGTGCTAGTCATTTGCCTTTCTCTTGTCATCTCGATAAGACTTGGGTCTCCAACGTTTTCATCACCATTGGTAAATAACAAATTCTCTAACCAAAAGTGTGAACAGAATTAATCAAAGGGGACTAACATGTACATTTAGAAGGCATTTTGATGGGCATAATGTCTCCATTTGGTCAAAGCACAGTGAAAGTTTCCCTCCAGCGTGTGCTACGTTCCAAGTCATTGGTTTTTGACTTGGTCCTCAGTACCTGGCATGTATTCCCTCCTGTTGAGTGAACCTCGTACCCAAGCAGAGAGCAATTGATTACCTCTATAGGTGATGTGCCACTGTTGAATACATGGATACATCTTGCCTGGCTGGTTGGTTTTGTAGCTTGCAGGATGTTTTCACTGTTGATGATTTTTTTTTATCCCTCAGCACGATGACTGCTAGGTGGCTGGGAGATGGTTTCCCTATCAGTTTCAGCGTGATTTCTTAATGTTGTACAACTGCATCCTGTGGTGTCTTCAGCAACAGGGTCTTCCCAACTGCTTTGTCAATGGCTTGTGTTTTTGGGGGTGCTCATTGGCCTCTGACCAACAGCTCACTTGGGATAGGATGGGTGATCTGTCTCAGGCACTGACATTTACCTGCAACACCGAAGGCTTCAGGGTAAAGGTTTCATTACCCAACAGGGTACTGATATTCAACCTCTCCCCTACCTCTCTCTCTTTTAAGAAAATTATGTCATTTAATTAGCTAATAAAGCAGTTGGTTTCTGTAGTACTTGTTCAGGCCATCTTAGTTGGGTTTATCTCCCTTCCCTCTATTGCCCTGTCCTCATGTTAGACCTTTCTACCCTCTGTGTTCTGTACCTCCATTTGCCTGTCTACTGTCCTTGCCCCTAGTCACTCCCCTCTCTTCCTTCTGCAAGCCACATTCTAGCTTCCTGACCAGGACCTCTGATGCTTACTACAACGTATAAACACATCTAACTATTCCAAGTTCAGACGTGCATATGGCAGAGAACATGTGGTGTTGTCTTTCTGAGCCCGGAATACCTCACCTAGCACCATTCTTTTAAAGTACATGAATATTCCTGTGAATTTCATAATTAAATTTTTCCTTATAGCTGAACACATTTAAAAAAGTTAAATGTTCAAATCAATTCTGTAGGTATGTCAGCACATATAATTGATGTATAGTAAACCTGTAGCCTTCTTTATAGTAAAATCATTAATAATCATATTATATATGATTATTATAATCATATATTGCTATGCCTTTTGTTTAATCGCTATTATCTTAGATAATGTTTTTGGATAGTATATCCCAATGACCTTTGACTTAGCATATCTTACTCTTAGCTGGCTTTCTATTACTTATATAATTTGGGGGTATTATGTCCTAAAATCTCTAGACTTAACACAGACTTAGATAATCTAGGAGGACATATTACAATGACCGTGGTCCAATAACAGATATTGTTCTTTCAATGATGCATTGTTTTGGCAGACCATTAAGGATAATGCCATGATCTTAGTAAAATGAAAATATTCATCATATCTTTCTAGCTATAGATCTACAACAGAAGATAATAGCTGTGTATTTACTTTTCAAAACATGATATAAGTTAATGGTACAACATAAATAATGCATGGTATAAACCAATGCATAAACTGAAGTTGTAATGCCTTAAAGTACATTAAGTCAAGTTTATGCCTAAATGAATATCAACAAAACAATAATTGTACAGTTTGAGTAACCAGAATCTTGAATAAAAATTAAAGGCTATGAAGAAACATAAAGGCAATAAAGGCTATAAAGAAACATTGTGGCAAATAAGTGTCCCAAACTGCATTTCTGTTAAGAAACATATATATGTATATATTTTCACTTTACCCATGCAACATTTAATTATTTTTTTTTCTAAAAGGTTTTCTTTTCAAGGCCATGATATTGTTTGGCAAATAGGTTAGAGATATTAAAGGTGACATTATTTGCATATAAGTGAAGATATTTCTGTTTTAGAAATATATTTATTTTCTTTAATGATACAAGTAAAAGTCAGATAATTTTCCTGATGGAATTGGAAAAGAATATTAATAAAATTACTTGTACAAGTTCCAAGAAGATTGAAAAGGACATTGTAAGCCAAATGGAAAGGTTTAGACTTTGAAATAAAGGTAGTTGAAAACCAGCCGGGCGTGGTGGCGCACGCCTTTAATCCCAGCACTGGGGAGGCAGAGGTAGGAGGATTGCCGAGAGTTCGAGGCCACCCTGAAACTACATAGTTAATTCCAGGTCAGCCTGGACCAGAGTGAGACCCTACCTCGCAAAACCAAAAAAAAAAAAAAAAAAAAAAAAAAAAAAAAGGTAGTTGAAAACCATGAAAGTGTTTTATTGAGTACTCTGTTAGTAAAGATTAATATCTAGATTACATAAAGGCAAAAATTTCCAAGTTTTCAAACCAAAAAATGGGAAAATAAATTGGATAACCAATTTAACAAAAGGTAGAAATGGTCAATAAATATATGAAAAATGTTCATCATACTTAGTCACCAGGGAAATAGAAATTAAAATAACATTGAAATTCCATTTTACTTTAGTAAGAATGACTATTTCCATAAAAAACAACCCAGCAATCTGTTTATCAAGGAAATTTTGTATGTATATAGATTTTATTGCACTATAAAGAAGACTGGCATTACATTGCTTGTAAGGAAATAAACTGAACTAGAGAGCATCATATTAAGTAAAATAAGCCATCCTCAAAATGAAAAATATCACAGGATCACTCTCATATGTGAACCCTAAACTTTATACATGTGTGTACAATGTCTTTATGAAACTCATCACTTTGTACAATGAATATACTTCATTTAGGAAAAATAAAAGAAAACAGAAACAACAAACACTGGTAAAGATGTGGAGGTAGTATGCGGCTGAACTCTATTTAATGCAAGTTGGAATGCATCCACTATGGAGATCAGTATAGAGGTTTTTTTTAAAAAAAAAAAAAAAACCAAAACAAAACTGAAAGTTAGGCTACCATAACATCCATCCATGTCATTACTGAGTATACAGATGAAGGAATCTGTGTCAGCACCCTACAGAGATATCAGCACATCCATGTTTATTGAAGCACTAGTCACAATAGCCAAGATAAGGAATCCACTTGGATGTTCATTAACAGATGAACTGATAAAGAAATTGCGGCTCATATAAGGAAGTATTATTCAGCCATAAAGGAAAATGCAATCATATCATCTGCAGGAAAATGGATAGAAACCGAGAGCATCACATTAAGCAAAATAAATGAGACGCAGAAAAACAAACATCACATGCTTTCTCCATATACATATTAACGTAGAAGGAAAACCATTTGGCGAGAAGGAAGTGCCTGTTGAGAGGAAGGAATTACAGAAGGTGGTGTGGGGTGACCAAAATAACGAACACACCTGTATGAACATGTCATCAGGAGACTCTTTGTTTTGTAGAGTGAATTTTTAAAATTATGTAAAAACAAAGACTACCTGCATAGAATTCATTTGAACTGGAATGAACAGAGTGAATTCAGGCAACAAGTGTGAAGACAATTTGGCTAGTCACATCACTAATTATCTTACTTGGAATGCAGCAAGAAAGATGAGTGGGAAGAAAGTGGAAAATTCCAGTGGTGATGATGGATGAATTTTGCTGTGGAATGAGACAAACATAGGGAAAAGTGAATTATATGTTTCTACGTTGAGCACCTGGGAGAAAGCTGGATTCATTTACTAAGGGAGAGAACTCTGGAGAAGCAGTAAATTTGAAAGCGGAGGAGAGAAGATTAGTTCAATATTGAGAAAAAAGTAAACACATACTGTGAAAATTTCGAGCTCCAGGAGTGGGATAGCCACACTGGTCTAGAACTCAGGATGTTTGTTTGAAATGAACACTGTATAATATATTGTCTAATGGAAAAAGAGAGAGAGGAAATAAATTGCTAATAGAATATATGAAAGGAGGCATTACTATAACTCCTGCAAATGTTAATATAATAAAAATGTGTGACTAGGGGAAGACAGTATAGAATTCCTTATAGGTTCTGCTCAGTGTTACTATGAAATTAAAACTGTTCTTTAAAAAAGTTAAGTTATTTATATATTTTTATTTTTATTTATTTATTTATTTATTTGAGAGAGAGAGAGAGATACAGAGATAGACAGGTAGAGAGAGAGAGAGAGAGAGAGAGAGAGAGAGAGAGAGAGAATGGGCGTGCCAGAGCCTCCAGCCACTGCAAAGGAACTCCAGATGCGTGTTCCCCCTTGTGCATCTGGCTTACGTGGGTCCTGGGGAGTTGAACCTGGGTCCTTTAGCTTTGCAGGCAAGTGCCTTAACTGCTAAGCCATCTCTGCAGTCCAAAAGTTAAGTTTTATAAAAGTATTATTAGTATAACTGTAAAGAAGAGTGAAATCCTAATATTAGTAGGAAAATGACCAGACTTAGAAAGTCAAGAATAACATATGTCATCACAGTGACAATATTTATGAGATAAATGGGATGACCTAGTATTTTAGGTATTAAATTAAATATGTTGTTTGGGGTCTGGGGAAATGGCTTAGTGGTTAAGGCATTGCCTGAGAAGCCTAAGGATCCTGATTTGATTCCCCAGGACCCACATAAGCCAGAGGCACAAGGGGGCACATGCATCTGGAGTTCATTTGCAGTGGGTGGAGGCCCTGGCGTGCCTTTTCTCTCTTTCTCTCTGCCTCTTCCTCTATCTCTCTCTCTCTCAAATAAATAAATAAAATATTAAATATGTTGTTTGGGAGTAGAGATTAGAGAAAAATATACATATATATATAATTAGAGAAGGCAATGAATATCTCTGACAATTCTTTTAAAAATTTTTCTTTATTTTTCTTTATGAGAGACAGTGGAAGTGGGGAAGAGAACAGGTATTCCAGGGTTTGCATGGGTTCTGGGGAATCTAACCTGAGTTTTTTGGCTTCATAGGCAAGCACCTTAAATGCTAAGCCATCTCTCCAACCCCAATAATTCTTTATATATTGTGGAGAGAAAGCTAACCTTTTCATTCTGTAAAGACATGAAGGAAGGAAGGAAAAAGGTATGAAAAAAGTAGATTTTTCAAAAAATGTGAATTAAAAAATTTAGTGAAACATTTGTTTCTATTTTAATACTAGGAAATAATGAGTAGACATCATTTCATGAAAACTATGGCCAACATGTACCATTGATTTTATATAATACATGCTTCTTCTGTAGAAAGGGTATTTATGTGCAGCATGCTATTAAACATAAAGTAGTTAAATTTTCAATACTAATTAATGGTATTCAAATAAATTTTAAAAAATTATTCACTGAGAGAGAGAGAGAGAGAGAGAGAGAGAGAGAGAGAAAATGGGCTCACTAGTGCCTTCTGCTGCTAAAAATGAATTCCAGTCACATACACCATTTTGTGTATCTGACTTTATGTGGGTACTCTGGAATTGAACACAGACCTTCACACTTTGCAAGCAAGTACCTTTAACTGCTGAGATATCTTTTTACCCTAAATATTAATTTTAATACTGAAACATATTTATGCTAACAAATTGAGCCTCAAATATCAAGACACATATTAACAAAAAGTAATCTTGTGAAGTGAAGTGAATTTCATAATCTTATTTCACATTAGTATAAAAGGTGCTCAATTATAATTATTCTACTTCAACCATTATGGACATTATATGTTGTACTATTATTATTAATAATAATTTTGTTTTGTTTTTTCAAGGTAGAGTCTCACTCTAGCCCAGGCTGACCTGGAACATACTCTGTAGTCCCAGGCTGGCATGAAACTCACAGCAATCCTCCCAAGTTGTGGGATTAAAGGTGTGCACCTCCATGCCTGGCTTCATTATTATTATTATTAATTATTATTATTATTATTATTATTATTATTATTATTGTGTGCATATGCAAATATATATGTGCACTGTGCACATGAATGTGGAGGTCAGAAGAAAATGTTGTGTGTCCTCCTCTATGGTTCTACTTGTTTTCTTGAGTCTCTTAATTTACTGGGAACTGAAGATTTTTTTGGTCAAACTATCTGAACAGTGAGCCCCAGTGATTCTCTGATCTCCACCCCTCACAGGACGTGTATTACAGGCATGCATGGCCTTGCCTAGCTGTTTACATGGGTTCTGGGAATCAGGCAATCTCAGGCCCTTATGCTTGCATTGTAAGTGCTCTTAGCAGGTGAGCCATCTCCCAGCATATATATATATGGAGAGAGAGAGAGAGAGAGAGAGAGAGAGAGAGATATTGGCAAGACAAACAGACTGGCCTTTTCTTTTTAAACACAAGAGAGTGTATGCATGTGTGAGACAGAAAGAAGGGAGGGGATTGGCTCACCAAGGTCTCTAGCCACTGCAGTCAAACTCCAGATGCATGCACCCCCTTGTGCTCATGTGCAACCTTGCGAGCTTGCATCACTGTGGGTCTGGCTTATGTGGGACCTGGAAAGTCGAACATGAATCCTTAGGCTTCACAGGCAAGTGCCTTAACCTCTAAGCCATCTCTCCAGCCCTCTATTATTTTTTTAATAATCAAAATTATTACTTTAATAAAGTAAAAAGAAAAAAAGAGAGAATAGGCTTAGTGAGGCTGTTAATTTCCCCCAGTGGAATGATTGATTTGCCCTCATTGATTATTATTTGAAAAACTAGGGAGTTCCTGACATAGTTGTATGAGTGATTGCCATGGCTCTGTGAGTATGCAGCTCTTCACATTCTGCATAACATGTAAAGAATATTGTACTGTATGTATTCTAATACATACTTTGTTTAAATTTTTTATCATCTCCAACCCAGAATTTACCTTGAAATGAGGCATCAAATTAAACATGGTGCTCCACGATGGTTTACTGGCAGAATTTGCCTTTTTAAATAGAACACATAAATAATGACCAAATGTTGCAGTTGATGGTCATATAGAGCAGATGAAATACGGGGCTTCATGTGTGTATCTTACATAGCAGAATTAATTGATTTAGATGAGAGATACAAAGAGAATGTAGTGATATGGGTAAATGACTTGGAAGCAGATGACATTTTCTTCCTTTCATTTTTTTCTTTTACTCTCACAAGGCTATGATGCATATTAAAAGGTCTGTTTTAATTTAGCTGCCACTACCTGTCTGCTTCATTTCTAAAAAGAATATGAAGAAAGAAATATGTTCAGGGTGGGAGGAAAGATGAAAATAGTGTGCAGTTTAGCTAATTTAATGTATTTGACCTAATTTAACTAATATTTGAGTCTTTTGATGACAGGGACAGTGTAGAAGTTTATTTATTTTGGGGGTGTGTGTGTGTGTGTGTATGAACGTTTGTGCATTTGTAGCGGCATATGCACATGTATGTGAGACATGTGGAAGCCTGAAGACAACATTGGGTACCATCTTCAGGAAGACCATCTACCTTTTCTTTTTGTTCTCTCAAGGGAGAGGCCATCTACCTTCTTTGAGATATAAGGTTTTTCATTGATCTGTGTGGGTCCTCACTATTCCTGGGGGTCACTGGCCACCAAAATCCCGGGTGCAAGAGGAGCTGGGGGAAGCAGGGTCTTGGAGCGGGTGAGTGTGGTGGACAATGAACCACCCAGGAGATGGTCTGATGGATAGTGGGCTCTCGTTAATTCAAAAGGGGAGTGGGTTTGTAAACACTTGAGAAAGGTTGAGAAGACACATACAGATCATGAGGTGATTGGATATACAGGTTTATGGGTTGCTATCTAATTGGCTGGTGTTGGAAGGCAAAAGTTGTGAGGGAGAAGTTATAAGGGAGATAACAGAGGTGGCGGGAAAAGATACGTGACTTCAGCCACATATTGGATGGCTACAGCTGCAGGGAGACTGTTTACTACCATATAAGGGTCTCTTGGGCAGCTGGCCACAAGGTCAGGAACTGTGGGGGGGGGCACAAAACCTTAGGCTATGAATGCTCAGGTGCTTTGGGATGGGGGGAGGGCCCACTGGTTCCGCCCATGTTGGGCAAAGATGGGGCACACTATGACCTTGTGAAAACAGAGGGCCAGCTCTGTTGCCAGAGTGAGTTCCCGTTGATAAGGCCAGCTGCCACCCCCACAGCCCAAGGTCCCGGCCATGCCCAACAGCCCAGGGCAGCTTCCTCACAGTCTCATCCTGTGTTTAGCAATGCCCAACAGATCTGGAGCTCACCAATTAGATGAGACTAGCTGGCCAATGTTTTCCAGGGCTCCACCTCAGTGCTGGGATTATAGCTGCATGCCACCTTACACAGACTTACATGAATTCTGCAGTCCCCACAATGTAGAAAATGTATAACCACTGTTATGGTTTGATTCAGCTGTCCCCCATAAACTCATGTCTTCTGAATGCTTGGTCCTCAGCTTGTGGCAACTTGGAAATTGGAACCTTATTGAAAGTGTTTCTAAGTGTTTGGTCCACTCTCTTGTTGCTGTTGTCCACCTGATATTGTAGTACTGAAGGTAGAGAGTTTCATGAACGATTCGGGTCAGAGTTGAAATAACTGAATGCAATAAGAACTCTGGACTGTGAGGCTTGTGTGAGAAAGCTTTGTTGGCATTTAACATCATGGATGATCATGAGTTTATGGGGGCCTAGGGTGAAATATGGTGGTTTTTATTGGGTGTCCCTCAAAAACTCATGTGTTCTGAATCCCTAGCTGATGGCAATTTGGGATTTGGTAATTTGAGCCTCCTGGAGTTGGCATATTGTTGGGGGGCATGATTATGGTTGTTTTAGCCAGCTTCCCCTTGCCAGTGTTTAGCACACTCTCCTGCTGCCGTTGTACGCCTGATGCTGGCCAGGTTAAGTCCAGCCTCTGCTCATGCCATCATTTCCCCTGCCATTATGGAACTTCCCCTAGAGCCTGTAAGCCTAAATAAAACCTTTCCTCCTACAAGCTGCTTTTGGTTGGGTGCTCTCTGCCAGCAACATGAAGCTAATTACAACATCCACCATCATTTGGTAAACACATGTGTAGAAATAAACCCATTGCAACATTCACGTAAGTGTCAAAACGAGTTCTCTGCTACTCAGTTCATCCTGTATGGAAGGTAAATGACTATCCAAAACTGAAAAAAAAAGTTTTCGATTTTGTATTAGTTTGTCAGTAAAACTAATGCATTAATTTTTATAGTTTTTATTTTGTAAAGCATTTTTTATGAGACTCAGGTTATTTTAAAATATTCAACATGGCATAAGTACTTCTGTGTAATCTTTCACTAAGTAAAATTATGTATTTCTAATTGTGCATTTTAGCAATAGTTAGGCATTCTTATTAAAATTAGAAGCAACTCTTATGGAAACAACTAAGGAATAAAACACTTAATAATGTGTATCTGGGACCAGTTTGATTTTTCAGAAGTGAAATGAAAGCATATTTACTTAACATAACTAAAGATATTAAACACCAATGAAAGCAGCAATAATAAATACAGTGATATTACCATTACTTATAACAATAATATTACCATTACTTATAACAAGGATTTTTTTTGTTTTGTTTTGTTTTAGCCTTAAGATTTAAATGGAGTTTGGAACTCGAGATTTCTTAAATATTCATTACATTTCTCCTTATATTTAAATTTAATATAACCCATTTCCTTTTGTTCTAAGTCCCTTTTGCCATCTCCCTGCAACTAGGAAGTAAGCTTATAGCCACAATAAAACTGGACTTTGGGCCTGGAGAGATGGCTTAGCGGTTATGCAGCTTGCCTGGAAGCCAAAGGACCCAGGTTTTACTCCCCAGGACCCATGTAAAGCCAGAGGTACAAAGGTGGTGCTTGTTTCTGGAGTTTGTTTGCAGTGGCTAGAGGCCCTGAACCTCTATTCTCTCTCTCTGCCCCTCTTGCCATCTCTATCTGCCTCTCTCTTTCAAATAAATAAAAATAAAATAATTTAAAAAATAAAACTGGACCTCCTTGCTTAAATGACAAGGCTTGGAAAATAATTTTAAATGAGAAGAACTTTTTTATCAATTAAATTTTAATTAATTTATTCTAGATAGGAAAGTGGGGAGGATGGGCAAGCCGGAGTTTCCTGTAGCTACAAATGAACTCTAGGTGCATGTACCATTTTTCACATCTGGCTTTAATGTGGACAATGGTGAATTGAAACTAGGATGTAAGGCTTTGTAAGCTCATACCTTTAACCACTGAGAAATCTCTCCAGCCTTAGAACATTTTAAAAGTTTTATACTGAGTTTATTTACCTGCAAGTTATGAAAACACATACACATATATACCAGTGAAATAATTCACAAATCGATGTGAATAACTTTTTTTTTCCACATGATTTTACATGGGGCATGTTAATAAATACTTTCAGTTTACTCTGTACAAATGAATCCATAAGTCTCTATATATTTGATTCCATTTCTGTTATTTCTAACATGCTCTACTACTTTTGGTCAGAAATGTCTTTATGTAATTCCAGTAAAGTGGTGGATTATTTAACCCAAGTTCTTAGTCCTTTTGTAACTTCAGCTTGTTAGATTCTCTTACAGCAACGATGAACTTAAGCAAATCCATATCTAATTTCTAAAGGCCTTCTTGAAAAATGGTATTTCCAAAACCTCAGGTGGTGGTGAGACTTTATGCCCAGACAGGGCATCTAATGGTGCTCTCACTTGTCTTTTCTCAGTACACCTCATCCTTTCACATCTACAAATAAGAAATGACCAAACAAAGCCTTGACACACACCAACTCTTTCTTTCATGTGAGGGGAAAATAACCAAGGAGTGGCTCTCTTTCTTCCTTCTGGTGGGTTCTTGTTTTTTTGTTATACACGTATAATCAGAACTATGGTTTTGAGATAATTGTATATTCTTAGGACATTGTAAGCAACAACGCAGACAGTTCCCTTCACCTGTACCACTTTACAAAGATGTACAGTATCACAACCAGGATGTACAGCATGTCAGCATCCCATGATACAAGGATGCTTCATAACCTCACTCACATCCCTTGGCCCTGGCAACTAGTTTTTTTTTCTCCATTTCTGTAATTTTTCTGTTTCAAGAATGATATACAAATGAAGACTTATAGCATGTGACCTATTTCGACAGGCCTATATTCCTTCCTTTTTTCTTCGTTGTTTCATCCATTCCTTTATTCTTCCCTCCCTCCTTCTTTCTCTCCCTTCCTTCCTTCCTTCCTTCCTTCCTTCCTTCCTTCCTTCCTTCCTTCCTTCCTTCTTTTCTGCCTCCTTCCTCATTCCTGGTTTCCTTTCTTGTCTCAGTACATCTATTAATTGATTGTTTCTCATTAAATCTAGCTATTATGGTATTATTCATGAGCTTGAAAATCCACCTTATATGACCTAGAGAGATGGCTCAATAGTTAATGACACTTGCTTATAAAGTCTGTTGGTCTGAGTTTGATTTTCCAGTACCCACATAAAGCCAGATACACAATGTGTTGCATGTGTTTGGAATTTGTTTGCAGTGACAAGAGACCCTGGCACACTCATTCATTCTCTCCCTGCCTACCTCCCCCCTCTCTCTTTCTCAAAAATAACATAAAAAAATGATACACTCTCTGACGAGTTCTTTCACAGCTGGCATGGACTTAAGATTTGTTGGAAAAAGTTTCTGGAGGGATATAACATGCTGAAGGGAACTCTGTTTTACTCCTGATGCATTTCTCTGCTTGCTCTTTGTGAATGTTGGTTAGCATGGGGGACATCTAGTGACACTTCTCTCAGTATATCTAAGTGGGAATACCATTGCAAGTAGCTTCCTAAAAAGTTTCTCTGACAGCTCTGAGGATAATTCTAGCAATACTTGCAGGTGGAGATGGGGAGCTCTTGCAGCATTGGTGATTTTGCTGGTCCCCAAAGCTGGTTTCCTTCTGTTGACCTTCAGCTGTGGCACTTTGGAAAACATTATCTTCTAGTCATGGCTGTTCCCATGGTCTCACCCCAGGTATAAATGGGATACTTTAAGGTTTGTCCCTTCCTTTGCCTACACCCTATGTCAACTTCCCATCGCTGCTCTTCCCATACTATCTGGACTTCATTTAACCCTTCATTGTTAATTTGTTAGTAAATTTTTATTAAACTCCTCTTGGTAAAATTATTTGTCAATTTTGTTTTCTGACTCGACCCTGACTGATACAAAAATTTTACCAGTTTGTTCTTGGGAGATACAACTACAAATATTCAAATGTGGGATTGGGTTAGCCAGGCCTTAAGATTTAAGCCCGGTGTTAAGCCAGTGACAAATGGATTGTCATCTGTCACATGTGATATGTTCATATTTAACCTATCACTTACCATTGATTGTGAGGACTACTAAATGAAGCTCATTCCTTAGAAGTACACATGGATGTTGCTTTTGAAGCCATGGCAGTAGTGGCTACAAGACTTACGTATGGTGTGGAATGGTGATGCTAAGAATAGCAGTTCTTCCAGAAAAAACTAATCAGCTCAGGGTCTTGAAGTCTGGGCTAAACTCATAATCCGAGTTCTGTGGCAGCCCCAAATGACATGTATTTTATGTTTAGGAATGTATTTCTGAAATTAAATACAGAATTGTTTTAATTGTTGAATTTAAATGCTAATTAGTTCACAATCATATTCCCCTTCTCCCCCACTTCTTATTTGAATTTAGAATCAAGTTACCTTGAGCCCACAGTTTACCTGGGCATCTGTTACAACTAAAACTAACTTGTTTTATTATACGTGAGTTAACCTTTTATGATTGAAAATTTTGTTACAACTTCCCTGGGAGAAGTGGGTTTGAAAGTAGATATCCCTTCCCTCCAAGACTCACCACAATCAGGACTGATTGTCTCTAGACTTCTTGCAGGGAAAAGCATCTCCATGTTGCAGGTGAATAAGTATACACTATGTTATGGCATGGACAGCTTGTATACAAAGAGCACAAGACTTTTCTATTACACGAGTCCTGAACTCTGGGGTTCATATGAGTAGAATCAGAGGGTATTAGGGCAGAGTGCAGAATATAGTACTGAATAAGGCTAAATTCTTTGATATGAGTGTGTTCACTAGAGTTTCCACATTTCTGGTAGCTTCTGCCAACTACAATGGCTTCAAAGGCTGAGGTAGTTGGCTGCTTGAAAATTCCACTCAGAGATGACTGATATTTAATGAAGTTGATATGGCAAAGCTTCCCAGAAGGGTAACAGGTAAGATTTTGGAGTGAATTTTTCATGTAAAATGAATCTAGTTGTCTTTCTTATTTCAGTGACTAAATGCCTTATACAAGTAAGTAAGTAAGGATTTATTTTGGCTCAGTTTGCAGGGATACAGCCATCACAGTGGGAATGGCATGATGGCAGATAACTTACATACATCTCTGTAGACCAGAAATATAGACTTAGCTTTCATTTTTATCCTCATTTAGTCTGGAACCCAGCCCGTGAGATAGTACCACTCACTTTCAGGGATGGTCTTATTTCAGTCAGTTGTCTCTGGAAATGCCCTTACACAGTCTTACTAACCTAAAAGTTTTTCTTTTTTAAAAATACTTTCTTTATTATGAAAGAAGAGAGAGAGAGAGAGAGAGAGAGAGAGAGGCAGATGAGAGAAAGAATGGGCATGACAGGGCCTCTAGCTACTACAAACAAGCTCCAGACACATGTGCCACCTTGAGCATCTGGCTTTATAGGGGTCCTGGGGAATTGAAACTGGGTCCTTTAGCTGTGCAGGCAAGCAACTCAACCACTAAGCCATCTTTCCAGCCCCTATAGGTATTTTTTTTAAATCAAATTTGCCACTACACCAGTTCTTATTCTGTCTTACTAAGCATAATGACATCCTTGTCTTGAAAATCGACATCTACTGTTGGATTTGATGTTCTCAGCATAATATTTTAAACTTAAAAAATTTTCTTTATTATTTTTTTTGGAGAGAGACACAGAGAGAGACAGAGAGAGAGAGGGAGAGGAAGACAGAGATGGGCGCACCAGCAGTGTCTCAGCTGCTGCGAACGAAATCCAGATGTGTGCTCCCCCTTGTGGTCAAGTGTGGCATTGCGCCCTTGCGTCACTTTGCATCTGGCTAGACGTGGGACCTGGAGATTGGAACCGCTGGAGATTGGAACCAGTGTTCTTAGGCTTAGGAGGCAGGCGCCTTAACCCCTAAGCCATCTCTCCAGCCCTCAACATAATATTTTAAGCCATACAAATTAACAAGTTTTATTTTTCTAACAATAAGTCATTCTTTAGTAATAATTAATGCATTCAACTCTTGATAAGTTTCTTTGGACTTTTTCACTTCTCCAAAAGATAAAGAAAAGAAACATTCTATAATTATACATTCCAGGTAAATTAAAGAATTTCATTCCTGGTAATTTTACTAGCGAATTAGACTAAAGGGATTTTTTCAAAACTAAATTTGAAGTAGGAAATGCAAAAAGAAACTGAAAACTACAGAATAAGAAATGGTGTTTTGCTTCCTTTCTTCCTGTTGGCTAGCTGTCATAGTGCTGGAAAGTTCTATGCAGGCTGCTGGGGGAGAAAAGTCATCAATAGTCATTACCAGCAGTAGACCTCATAAACCATACAACAAGCCAGCCAAACAAGATGTGTCTGGTACAAGAGGGCCATATCTGTTTGGGGGGTAACCAATTGCTTTCTGATTGAATTTGAGGTCCGCTCTTAGGAGGGACTATATGCCTGGTACTGAAAACCTTGTCAAAAATCTATGGCTAGAGGGGCTGGAGAGATGGCTTAGAAGTTACAGCGCTTGCCTGCAAAGCCAAAGGACCCAGGTTTGACTCCCCAGGACCCACGTAAGCCAGATGCACAAGGGGCACACACATCTGGAGTTTGTTTGCAGTGGCTGGAGGCCCTGGCCACACCCATTCTCTCTCTATGCCTGCCTATTTCTATCTCTCTCTCTCTTTCAAATAAATAAATAAATCTATGGCTAGGAAGGTCATAAGCCCTAGGGGGAAACTGCTACTGTCGTTTGGCTAAATGGATATATTATGACCACCAAATGTCCTCTACACATTGATGTTGATGCCTCCATATTAGTGCTGCTTTCACTTTTGGTTAGAGAAGCTTCTCTGTTCAGATGGTGGTGACTTCTGGGGAGACTCCAATTCATTGATGTGCTAAGAAATGACAGCTGAGTGTTCAGCAGTAAATGAGACAGCTCTACCAGACCCTCCAAGGCTCAGGCCCATTGTAGAGGAGATGGTGGAAAGAATGCAAAGAGTCAACAAATGGGAAGAGTGCTTTGGAAGACTGTCTTCAGGACATCAAGTGGCTGTTGTGTTCATGACTTCACAGTGGCTGTTGTTACCAAGACTTGCACAATGTTTTGCCCATCAATATCCCAACAAAGATGATGGAGGAGGGCAAAAATGGTATCAAAATGGAAGAAGGACTAGTTGGAAAGAAGAAGATAGTCAATGGAAAGGTTATGAGGGATGAAAGGAAAAAGAAAGTAATGGGAGGGGACTATGATCAAAATATACATATATACAGTCATAAAATCTCACTAATTTTGTATCTAATAGAAATTTCACTGTACACTATTTCTTTAAAAAGGAGAGTTACTATGAGTAAATTGTCAGTTTAAAAGAACAAGTTTCTAAAGGTATCAATTAATACCCAAACTAATTAATTAAACTCATGTCAACTATGAAAAAAAATTGCCACTACAGATGCAAGCATGCAGTGTCACATATGCACACAAGGGGGTGTATGCATTTGGAGCTCCTCTCTCTAGAAAATGATTTGGAAGGCATTTGCGTCACTAAGTGATTGGGAAATTGGGAAATGCATGGATAAGAGAAATTAGTCACACTTTAGAAATGGTGGTTTGCAGCTTTGATCTTCTGTTTTGTTCTCTAAATTTTAGGGGACATAACCACTAAAAAGAGATTTTAAAAGAAGTTCAGAGGTGATAACTTGAATACCAGAATAATTAACTTTCTAAGATAAAGGGTAACACCTTTGCAATAGACTGTACTAACAATCAGAAGGCTCTAAGAATTTTTTCTCAACTGCTAACTGGTCACAATGTCCACAACAACTAATACAGAAACAGTTCACTGGCATATTGCTTCAACCATATCAGTGGAAAAACTCTTGACCCAATACCTGAAACTAGACTTGAGTGACTGCAGTAGAGTCACACCCTATACCTCAGATGCAAGACCTAGATCAACTGAAAGACACGGAACCGCTCTACTTAATGGTAGGCTGAACAAGGAACCCTGTAGAATCACAAGTATACACCATAATTGTTTGTCCATGCCTTCCCCAGCGATCTGTCCCCTTGACCAGAGTCACTGTGCAAGCCTTGGTCAGATTGTTAGGTTCTGTTCCGGAAGTGTCACTAGTTCCTGGGGACTTTGTGACTAGTGAAAGTAGGAGTTTACAGTGCTCAGGAAATA
The DNA here is from genome assembly GCA_036365145.1 of Orientallactaga sibirica. Lineage (NCBI taxonomy): Eukaryota > Metazoa > Chordata > Mammalia > Rodentia > Dipodidae > Orientallactaga > Orientallactaga sibirica. The sequence goes on from JAEOAD010000024.1 coordinate 30,415,284, forward strand.
CATGCTATCTTAGTATGCTTATGACTCACAGTGGTCCCCAGTGGTTCATGGACCCACTTGTGATTATTTCCCCACTTGCTGAATGTCACATTTTCTAGGCAAGCATTTGCTTTCTTGAAGAGCAACATTATTGGTACATTGGCTCAATGGGTAACATTTGTTAAAGTAGGAAGGGATAAACAGGACCTCTTGACCAACGTTTACCTACAAAGTAGGAAACCAGGCATAATACGGCATCTCTGGAATTGAGGACATTAATGCCATCTACTTAGATTTGAAAAAAATTAGAGAGAGTGATAACTATTATATACTCAGTTCATCCACTCAGCATGTGTTAAAAGGTAGGTGTATTGTAGAATATAGCTCTGAATTCTCTTTTTATTGGGGTGGAGGGGTTTGGAGGTAGGGTCTTGCTGTATCCCAGGTTGATCTGGAATTAATCCCAGGCTGGCCTTGAACTCACACCAATTCTCCTACCTCAGCCTCCTGAGCACTGGGATTAAAGACATTTGCCACCACACTCAGCGCTGAACTCTCCGACTCTATCTGTTGTCACTAAAATCCTCACACTTTCCCCAAGAACAATCAGTGGATGAGGGAAACATAATGGGATCTCTAGTAGTTGCTCTATAGCTACTGACCTTGGCTAATGGTTTTTTTTTTTTTTTTTTTTTTTTTAAGCTTGTGCATAGTATGTGTGATGTGGTGTGTGGTGGATGAACGTGTATGTGGTGAGAGGGCACGCTTTGTGCTTACCGGTGGCCACTGGAGAACATAAGGTGTGCCCCTTTATTGTTTACCCACCTGTTTTCCCCTTGTGACAGTGGAGTTTCTTACTGATTCCACAGCTTGCCTGAGTGATACTTCCTCTCTGCTCCCCACAGGACTAGAGTTCCAGATGCATGTGGCCACTCCCAGCTGTTTACATGGGCTCTGGAGATTCAAACTCAGGAAGTGCAGGCGCCCTCAGACTCTCATGCTTGCATGGGAAGCAACACTTAACTGCTGATCCTTGCATGCCGGCTAATGACTTTTTATCCATGCTGATTTGAAAGTTATCACCACTAATGTATACAGAGTTATTGTTTATTGCTGTCTACTTTATTCCCATTGCAGTGGTTTCATTAGTGTTTCGAGTATCATAGCTTAATAGATATTTACTGATTTGAGGGGAAATCTTATTATCTCCAATACCGCTAAAGAAAGATGTGTAATTAAAAGAAAAAAAAAAGGAGTCAATAAGTAGTAGAGAATCCATTCTGTGAGTAATTAGGATAAAAAACAAAACCAGCTCAAAATATTTGATGAGTTGTGGATCATAAGGATATGGAAAAAGATGGAAGCTGGGGAGATCAGTGGATAAAGTGCATTTAACTCTGAGTACTGAAACCCCATATAAAAAACCACAGGCTCTGGCAGGGCTTCTGTAATCCTAGCAAGCTTGCAGCCAAATGGTAAGCAGAGACAGGAGAATTTTCTGAAAGCTTGGATGCTCATGGAGAGTGTAACAAAGACAGTGAGAATTAGAAAGAACCCTGCCACATAGGAAGTGGAAGGCAAGCAATGGAACCAGAGAAAAATATCCTCTGATCTTCACATACACGCATGCAAATGCACACCCACACATGAACATACACACACACACACGTACATCACAAATAAAATAAAATAAAATTTCAAAATGTGGAAATGATGAACAAGTACACCAAGAACATTCATATGATGCTGTGCAGGAAGTCACCTTAGTAGGGGAAATTCTCCATACTTAAAAAAAAAAGAATCATAAGCAGAAATGTGTTGTTGTTAGCATAGATACTATAATTTCTTGCTAATTATTTAGTGGGTAAGATTATTGGAAAGGTAAGTAGTTATATTCCTTGAAATAATCCAGGAAATTAGAGTTTCTGTGGGTGGGAACATGTGTATGAAATCTGTGTTATCTGAATCAAACTTATCTCTAAACTAGTATAAACAAACGACTTGAGCTGGAGGGATGGCTTAGTGGTGAAGGCATTTGCCTACAAAGCCAAAGGACCCAGGTTCAATTTCCCGGGACCCACATTAGCCAGATGCACAAGGGGGAACAAGCGTCTAGAGTTTGTTTACAGTGGCTAGAGGCCCTGGCGTGCTCATTCTCTCCTTCTATCTCTCCCCCACCTTTCTCTGTCAAATAAATAAATAAAAATAAAAATAAAAATAAATGAAAAGTTTAAAAGTTTTCCTAGGAAATATATATAGTTAGGCATCAGCAGAAGAGCTAGTTTTCTCATTGAATGCTATTTTACATTGTAATCTTTTATTTTAAAATATCATGCCCTAATATGAATTATGTTTAAGTTTAATTGATCATTGCCATATGACAATGAGAAGCCAGCATAATTTCTACTGTAAATTTTGTCAAATCATTGTCTTTAATTTTATTTATTTTAAAATTTATTCATTGTTGCACTTAACAATTTTTAAATACTTATGCTGCTATGACATTATATGCTGTTTGCATCACAGAAGTTTAGGCACTGGATAGATTCTTTCATACAAACAGACATAGATGTCTGGCTATTTAGTATTTAATCATAAAAGCAGAAATACAATATCAGGAATTATGACCTGAGGTTCTTTTTTGCAGCAATTTAAGAAAGACATTCTGCATGAGAGATACTAATAGACATTAAAAAAGAAAAAGACGGAAATGCAAACTTTCTTTTTTTTTGAGGTAGGGTCTCACTCTAGCCTTAGGCGGACCTGGAATTCACTATGTAGTCTCAGAGTGGCCTCGAACTCACAGCAATCCTTCTACCCCTGTGTGGTAGTTTGAATAGATGGCCCCCAACGTATTTAGTGTTTTATTAGTTTGTTGTTTGCATCTGCAGCCTGGCTGGAGGCAATGTCATTGGGTGGATCTTAAGGTGTGGTGGTGGGTTTAGGATTTCAATCTAAAGATATACAAAGTGTGCCTAGCTGGAGTTCCTGAGGTGTGATGTGCTGTGTGGCTTTTGGCTTGTTGCTTTGCTCTCTGTGTTTGGTCATGTGAAAGCAGGCCAGCTTCTTCTGCAATTATGGAACTTATGAATCTGTAAGCTTCAATAAGTATCCCTTCCTCCATAACTGTGCCTGGTTTGGAATTTCATCTCAGCGAACCTAAAGCTGTCTGCTATACTCTGCCTCCCATGTTTTGGGAGCAACACCATGTCCGGTGGAAATGCAAACATTTTTAATGGGGACATATATTTAGTGTCTTAGACATGTTTCTGTGTTAATACTTCTACATTTGGATTGTGTATTTAATTAAATTAAACTGTGGACACCTTCACAGGTGCTTAAGCCATATTTTAACTTATCATTTCAATTAATTGCTGTGTATTTCTTTGGTACATATAGATATCAACATCTGAGGAATGCGTTCACATATAGTGTCTGATACATTCATAGTCATAGGTAGTACCAGGCTATGTTATCCATACATCTGCTGAAAACACAGATCTTTGCCTCATTTCCCTCCATATGTGCCCCCCGCCCGCCTCTGCCAGGTGAATCTGTCTCTTTAGCATGGCTTTATTGCCCCCTTAGGGATCTCTAAGGTTTCAGCTGGATTTTATATCATGGCCTCTGGTCTGGAGTTGGGAATGAGTGTTTCATCTCTAGTGCCTCACCGCAACCACAGATACCTTGTCTTCTGAGCCTCAATTCAACATCCTTTTTCTTGGAACCTCAAGATACCTGAATAATGCTCGTAAGGAATTAAGAAAGCATTTACATGACCACTCCTAATACCTTGCTAAAGCTCATTCTTTCCTGCAGCTAAACATATTTCCTAAAACAGAATGTTTGCTCTTGATCTTTTCCATTCATCTCTCTGAATGACTAACTGCTCAGGCTGTGCTTTTCCATCATGTTAGTGTTGGCCTTTCTGAAGACAAGACTGTATTGTTATGCACGGAATACTTTGGTAATCAAATGCCATACATGATCTATGCCAGAACTTCTTTAAAATATTTTCATTTATTTATTTTTATTTATTTGAGAGAAACAGGTGGGGGATAGGGGGAAAGAAGAGAGAGAAATGGCACATCAGGACCTCTAACTCCAGATGCATGTGCCGTCTTGTGCATCTGACTTACATGGGCCCTGGGAAATCGAACCTGGTTCCTTTGGCTTTGCAGGCACACATCTTAATTGCTAAGCCATCTCTCCACTCCTATGCTAGAACTTATTGATGGATCCTGACACACCAGAGTGTCATGAAAAGGAGACACGTATGCAAACACACCGATTCCCTCTGCCTTGAGCCAAACCTGGCAGGATCTGTTTATACCCTGATACAAATAGCCTTGTCTGTGTAATTCTTTGGAAAAGGTTACCACTGCATTCTTTAGGAGGTTTACACTTCCTAGCACTTCAGGCAGCATTCAGACAGACATGAATAATGGCGATAAAGATTTAGCAATCTAAGGAAATAATTGGCAGACATGAATGAGTTTTAACTTATTTGCAAAGCAATCTCACAAGTGTGAAACTCAGAATAGCATGTGGCAGAATAAATCACCTGCAGACGGTTTTCTAATCTCTGCTATCTTAATGGAATGGCAAATTTGCTTACAGGTATCCTTGAGATACGGTTGTAAATGGAGATAAATGATATATTTGAATTTCTTTCCAGGTTATCAAATATAGATTTCCACATCCAAAAATTGTTAGCATACTATTGATTTTTTGTTTAGTTTTTAAGTCATTTGTAATCCATTGTGATATGTTTTGTTCAAATTATAGTATACTATAACAAGTAAAATTCAAATATGCATATTTTGGAAGTTAGAGGAAATAATCTGGGGCAGTAAGGTAAATGCTGCTTTTTTCTAGTTGGGGTCAGGTTTGATTTTCAAATATTTGTATTTCAGTGAAAATTGAAGTTTACACTACTTTAAACAGCATGGGTGTTAGAAAAAGTTTTGTTAATTTTGTGTATTAGGATTCTTTAGACTAATTAACTGTGGGAGTAGTTAAGTAATGTGGAGACTGAGTTGTTCAAAGAACTCAGTGTTTCTCATATTTCTCCTCTATATTCCTAAGCACATGAGCTTTTTGCCTCTGGCTGATCCCCACATGATCCCCAATATGGATCCTGCAGCCACTGACATTTTATTTTCTTACAGCCACAGCTAAAGGAGGCCCTGTGGATTCTTCCCGAACATTTCTTTTATAGAGAAGGAAAATCGTTTCATTAGTCTCTCCAGCAGGCTTTCCATTACATCTTGTAATGTCAGATTTTCTGGAAAATTTACAGTTATTTATCATTTTTGTTCCAAAATCATAAGGGGCATGATATCAACCTTGTCCTTGGACCTCTCACTGAAAGTATAAACAAATGCTTTGGTAGACATATCAGAGGTAGATGTGTGCACGCATGCGTGCTTGCACACACACACACACACACACATACATCAACCACTGAGTTTTTTTTTTTTTTTTTTTTTTTGGAGAGAGACAGAGAGAGAGGGAAAGGAAGACAGATAGAGAATGGGCCCGCCAGCAGCCTCTCAGCTGCAGTCTCAGGAACGAAAATCAGATGCTTAAGCGCCCCATTGTGGTCAAGTGTGGCATTGTGCCCTTGCGTCACTTTGCATCGGGTTATACGTGGGACCTGGAGATTGGAACCAGCGTTCTTAGGCTTAGGAGGCAGGCACCTTAACCGCTAAGCCATCTCTCCAGCCACCACTGAGTTTTAACTGTGTAGTGACAACTGAGGAAGGCAAGGTCCAAGTATTAAAAGAAGATATCCTGGAGTTTCAATTCAGTGATTCCTTATAACCAGCTGTGTCCTTTGGAAAGTTACTTAGCCTTTAGTCTTCTACTTTTCTTTCTTGTTTTCCAACTTAAAATATTTTCCGATATTTTTTTTTTTTTTTTTTTAAATCAAGTATATATGTGAACCCATCATGTGTTGGTACCATCAATTTCCTCCTCCCTGTACCCATTCTGCTGAGGGCCTTCCTCAGTAGTTTTATTGGTATTCCCCATGGGGTTGTGGGTTAGACATTGTGAGAGCAGCAGTCAGTCATGGTGGTGGGGAAAACTGTCTCTGGATATGCCCTCCCAGCTCGTGGCTTTTATAGTCTTTCTGCCCTCTCTTTGCAAAGTTCCCTGAGCTGTGGTGGGTGTGTTTTAAGTCTATGTCAGTGTTGAGCTCTTGAGAGCTTCTGGATTTGGTTCATGGTGAGTATCCTCAGCGTCTGTCTCCTTTACTCTGGCGTTGGTTGTCAGGCTCACCATGGAAGCAGCACTCTTGCTCATCTCACCAATTCCTCTGCGGCTTCACCTGGAACCTTGCTGATGTGCAAGGTATTGGTTTATCTCCTCAGGTCTCACTACATTCTGAAACAGAAAAACAGATTTTCCAATGCAGAATGAGGTCAGCATAGGTTAAATGGGATAAGTATTGTTAATTTAGAGAGATTTTGATGGATGTAACCCCTCTTTTGACCAAAACCTAGTGGGAGATTTTTGTTGGAGACCATAATCTTGGTCTGCATAGGATTCTGACTTGGTTCCCAGTTCCAGCTGTGGAGTCCTTACATTGAGTGAATCTCTTAGCCAACCAGAAAACCATTTGTTAAAGGCTGTGTGCCCATTGCACAGGTGTGTATATCTTGTCAGGCTGGTTGATTTTGAATAGCAGTGTCCCTTGCTTCTTGACAGTGTTGTTGGCCACTTCCCCCAGTAGCTCGTACAGTGCTTTCCAGCACTATGTGGGCTAACCATCTGTAAAATTTGGGATAATATATCTAACTTGTACAGATGGCATGAAGTTTAATGTAATTAATCATCACAATTTATTAAAGGAGTATATATTCATTAGTGGCATATGTTGCTGTACTTTTACAGATTAAGAAGGAAAATTAAGATCAATCTTAGATTTCATCTAAGTGTCAGAATGTCCTCACCCTCATATATTAGAAATATATATATACTCTTCATAACAAGAATAAGATTCTTAGATCTTGTATTTTATTTGATATTTTAAAACCTGTGGTAATAATCTTGTTATGGATTTGTTTTTAGATTATTGAGATATCATTGAAGTTTTGGATATTCACAAAAAATATTTATTTGCACACAATTGTGTGTGTGTGTGTGTGTGTGTGTGAGTGTGTGTATGCCCTCCAGTGTGTCTTGCTGCTGCAAAGGAACACCAGATGCTTGTACCACATGTTGTGCCATGCTTTATGTGGGTGATGGTGAATTGAACATGGGCAGGCTTTGCAAACAAGCACCTTTAACTGCTGAGCCATCTCCCAAGCCTGAAGTAATTTTCAATTTTAAGGTTGTAAAAAATTATGTTTTTTAAGTTACAACCAAAGTGTCTATCCATATTTAAGTTAGTGATCAGTGTTTTATATTTCTGAAAATAGAACACAACTTTGCATTGAGTGTTCTATTCTGTCATGCTGTGTGCAAGTCAGCCCACTTAAAATACATGGGAGGGGAACATAAGGTTCTTAGGCACAACCAGGTGAAGAGACGATTAGTGTTTATATAAGACAAACATGTACTATAACCTTGACTGTCCAAGCAATTGTTCTTGGCTCTCAAAGGCTAAGCACTATTAGTTTTATTATTAATGAACTTTCCTTATATATTTTGAAAGTCTTCATTTATTTTCTCGAATTTGAAGTTTGTTGTAGTTTATTTGTGGGTGGGTGGAATGAGTATAATACCATTCAATCTACTACAAACTCAAAATAACTAATGTCTGTTCAGATTCTCTTTAAAAAATGTAAAATTTTGTTGTAAATGAGAATGACATGGTGGGTCACTTATTAAAAAAATGGAAGCTTCTAAGTCATTTTTCAGAAATATTTTAGCAAGTGAAGGTTCATGTATATAAATGTTTAGAAAATACCTTGGATGTTTTTCATGTATTTTTTTGAAAGGAGTACTTATAGTAGACTAATCTTAGGATAATCAGAATAAAATATGACTGTTAAACTGTACTTTTGCAAAAAAGCATTATCATCTTACAAATCCACATGGCCTTATGTTATTGCAAATTTATTATCTATTTGTTTCTGTAATTTTATTTTTATTTATTTAAAAATATTTTATTTTTACTTAGTTATTTGAGAGAGAGAGAGAGAGAGAGAGGCAGAGAGAGAAAGAGAGAGAGAGAGAGAGAGAGAGAGAGAGATAGAATGCACCAGGACCTCCAGCTACTGCACACAAACTCCAGACACATGTACCACCTTGTGCATCTGCCTTACATGGGTCTTAGGGAATCAAACCTGAGTCCTTTGACTTTTTTAGTCAAGTACCTTAACCACTAAGCCATCCCTCCAGTCCCTTTTTCTGTAATTTTATAACAGATTATTCAACCAACCTTTCTTTAAGCATTCACCAAGATGTATTGGTTTCAGAAATTTTTTAAAAATCATATATATATATATATATATATATTTTTTTTTTCATTGTGAGGCTGTCTCACTATATATTCCTGACTGGCTTGGAACTTACTATATAGACTAACTAAGCTATATGTGAACTTGAGGTTATCCTCCTGCCTTTAGGTCTCAAGTACATAGATGAGATATTGCTTTGTACATTGCATATTAATAAACAATATGTTTTGAAGGAATTACACCAGCTCATTATTGACTTGAATTTGAGTAATTTTGAGATTCTTAGACTTTAAAAATTATAAATTTTTAATGCATGATTCTTTATTAACTTTTAGACATAGAGGGGCTGGAAAGATTGCTCAGTGCTTAAGGTACTTGCCAACAAAACCTAAAGACTGAAGTTTGACTCCCCAGTTCCCACATAAAGTCGGATGCACAAGGTGGTACATTAATCTGGAGTCCATTTGCAGTGGCTGGAGGCCTTGTGGTGCCCCTTCTTGCTTTCTCTCTTCTATCTCTGCTTGCAAATAAATAAAAGTATTTAGAAACTAAAGAAAACAACAAACATTGAGCCAGCAGAAAAGTATAGAACCATTGTGATTTCCAGATATGTCAGCCTCACGGTTGACATAGTTTTGCTTACATCTTAGATGTGGTTTTATTGTATATTTAAAAACCTTTTGACAGCTGGGCACTAGATGAGATGCATGCTCTGTGAGCTTGGTACATGTAACTCTGGTAGAGTTAATTAATTAATTAATTAATTAATTATTTGCCAAACAATGTATTGATTATAAAATGTAATGTATCTATTCCTCATTAGTTTATATCATACACAAAACCATTAACTTACTTTTAAAATCCTCCTATAACTAGCTTCAGTAGATTGTTTTCCCACTTTCTTCCTATTTACTGAATGTCTTGTCTGCCTAAAGCTTGGGTCTGTATTCAAAATATTTAATTTTCATTGTGATTAGCTTTATTTTCTCAGCTTTGGGCTACTACTTTTCTTTAAAATAAAACATTGGTGCTCTTTCCTGACTAGTAAATTAGATTTTATTTTACATCAATGTAAACTTCTTGTTTTTGTTTTTGTTTTTGTTTTTGTTTGAGACAAGGTCTCATATAACCCAAGCTGGCCTCCTACTTGCTATGTAGATGGAGACCTTGAACTTCTGATCCTCCTGCCTCTACCTACCAAGTGCTAGAATTACAGGCATGCCTGTAACCACCACACCTGGTTTCAATATTAACTTTTAGTCAATGACTACATGAGTAGTACACAAGTACAATTGTTGCACTCAGGTTTGCATTGCTGGCAGAAAACACCTGACCAAGAGCAGCTTGTGGGGAAAAAAAGGTTTATTTAGGCTTGTTTACTGACTCTAGGGGAAATTCCATGATGGCAGGGGGAAATGATGACATGAGCAGAGGGTGGACATCACTTTCTGGCCAACATCAGGTGGACAAGAGCAACAGGAGAGTGTGCCAAACACTGGCAAGGGGACACTGGCTATAACACCGATAAGCCTGCCCTCAACAATACACTGACTCCAGGAGGCGAAAATCCCCAAATTTTCATCAGCTGGGGACCTAGTATTCAGAACAGCTAAGTTTATGGGGGACACCTGAATCAAACCACAACAAGTGATGCTTTTCTCCTATGCTTGGAGAGACCTCTCTTTGATTTTAAACTGTGTCAGTTTGTGAATGTTTGCAATGGCAGAACAATGGCTGGCAGAGCCTCTTCTCTTTGCTGTACTTGCGGAGCCTTAGAAGGGTGTCTGCTATCAGTAGGGATGTTCTGCTTCCTTTCTGCTCTTCCCACTGCCAGTAATTTATCTTGTCCTGCAAGAGGTCTAAAACTAACATAAAATGATTATGAACATTTTGTATGTACAAAATTATTTTTATTATATGATAGAACAAAAGAATATGAGATTAAAGGGTAGTGCTTCCAAGGGAAGAGAATTTGTAACCTCATGCTAACAGGATAACAATGTTATTCCCTTGTACTGTGCTAAGTTGAAATATTCAAGATATTTTAACTGTGGTGGCTTGATAATTTTATTGATCTATTTGTCAATCTAGAAACCTATGATCTCTCCTCTTTCTTTGTTTTATTATAAGTCATGCCCCAAATACATGGTGAAAATTAAAGTGACTCTGAACACAATTTTACTCTATATAAAACATTCTGACAATAGAGAGAGAAGCTAAGAAACAAATGACCCTGATATTTCCTTAATTCTCCTCTTGCCTCCCTGACAATCCAAGAAGAATGTGAGAAAACCAGGTTGGCTCTAAGAAAATTGACCAGTTTTATACAAACCAATGTTAAGAGAAATACATGTTGGTTCTTTGTTTCTAAGGGAAGCTGTCAAAAAAATCCTATGGAAAAATACAGCCTTTTGCTTACTGGTTCATTGGGAAATCAGTGCTGCAGGCATACTTTTCTGAGTGTTGTTTAATCTACTTAAGATACTTCCTTTTAAGTGTTTGATTATCACATATGTATATAAGCAACTTGCTGAATACTGATCAGTTCCTGTACAGTCATTGAGCTAATTCAGGGAAGATCACTGCTGTCGACAGATTCTCTTTTTTTTCTTTCTAATTTCTAGGTATTGTGCATGCTAGAGAGTAATGAATCTGAATATTTGAGAGCAAAACTGGTGTAAAACTTTATCATGTGAAATATCTAAGAGATCAAAATGCAGCTGTATGTTAATTACAATATATATCATTCACCCTCAGATATTTGAATCTGAAAATTTTTATATTTATTTTGTTTTAGTAGTACTATCATCTTAATTTTCTAGTTAAATGTTATACAAAATGTTGAAATTAGGTTATATCCTTGGAAAGTAGAAAATATATATGATTTAGTTTTACATAAACTTTTATATAGATAGATGTGAAGAAATGAAGTTTAAACAGCTTTATGTGAACGTAAATGATGCAATGAACCAAAAAATTGCTCTAAATTTTATAGGAAAATGATATTATCAATAAAGGCAAATATCATGGTTTTCAGAGAAATATAAAATTGGCAACTATAACATAAATTAATAATTCCAGAAGTCTGCATACATGTTGAATTCAGTTAGAACTGAATTCTGATTTGCCACTTTGTTTCCTGCTAGTAACTGTGAAGTACTCAGTACTAAATGATGTTTCTCTATTACCCCTCCAAGGATCTAGAAACATTGTGTAAGAAGGGATGAAAAGAATGTAAGAGACCAAGGGTGGGGAGGAGTGCTATGGATATGGCCATTGGACTCATGACCTCATAGTGACTGTTACTGCCTGTACAAGACCAGTGTAATAGTGGGCCTAACAGCATTTCATCAGAGATTCTAGTAGAGGGCAAAAAAGACACAATAAACAAACCAAAGTAGCAGAGGGACTAGCTCGAAAGAAGGGGTTCCATGGAAAAGGGAGAGGGGAGGCAGAACAAATGAAGCTAATGGGAGGGGATTATGATCAAAAGGCTTTATAGATGTATGGAAATTGTCAATAAAAAGTTATTTTTAAAAAGTGCCATAAAGGTAATTTCCCCCATAACATGAATTAGTTGAAATCTTTTGCACAGTGTCACATAATTTAGAATTTTGATTCTATACATATTCTAATTGTGCTCCTGACAAATTGCAAGAGTGATTGTCTAATCTAGTTGGGAATCTGTGTTCTGCAGACAGTTTAGAAATGCAGGTTTCTGGGAGGTGTTGTGAAAAGCTGGGGTGGGAGGTGTAAGCAACGAGCTATGAGCTATGGAGTCCAGCTGGTGATGTAGTTCAGTGGTAGTACAGTTGCCCAGCATGTGATAGACCATAGATTCAAATTTTCTAGCACCTCATACCTCATCTTTGGGTGGCAGGAAGTTAATGTGGTATTTGTTTTTCTAGAGAAGCCTCCAAAACATTTCTGTGTAAATAAGAAGACTGAAAAAAAAGCATTTATATGTTCCACAATTTATCTTTGATGATTGAGACAGATTTCTATCAAATCTGAATCCTAATTTTGTCTATCTTTAAGCCTATAATCTTCTTTCCCTGTTTTTGTACATTGAACGTAGAGAATATTCAACATCAACAAAAAGTGTTATATTTTTATTTTTCTTAAGCAAAGTTTTATAAATTAGAGTATAAAATGATCAAGTTTCCAAGTGTTGTTGAAGTAAATGAAATGCAAACCCCATTTGAGTCAGGTTGAGTTTGTTCCATGAATTACTAGCTTATTACTAATTGACGTTTTGAAAGGCCTAGAATTCACCACTTAAAAACAGGGCACATTGAAAACACACTTTAAAAGAAGTATTTGCAATTGGAAAAAAAGGGATGTTGAGAATAGTAGACCTATACAACAAAATACCCTGGGCTGCCATAGAGTCTTTCCTGCCAAGGAGAAGCACACACTGTTTTATTTGCATGTAAACTCAACCCACTAGAGGAACAGTTTCACTGAGTAGCTACATGATACTTATTTCCATAGCCTGAAGCCTTTTGTTCCTTGCTTATGTTAATTAGCCACATCTTAAAAAGTTTTTTTTGTTGTTGTTGTTTTGGTGAAATAAAAAAATATGAGACCAATTTGGCTGCAATGAAATGAGAAAGTTGCAACTTTTTCCATTATTAATAATTTGAGTAATGGGCTATTTTCTTTAATAGTGTACTTATAAGTAGCTATACATTTGGGAAGCTATTTTTATATGATATCAATTATGTTTTTAATGCCTTCTAGTTGCTACATTACTTTTAGTGTCAAGAAGATTTGGTAGGAATAAAGGGAACAATAACAGAAGTCATAAATAAAATTATTTTAAATGTCAGTGGCCCAATAATTTGGACTAAATTCCTTCAGTACAAAAAGTAATGATGAGGGCTGGAGAGATGGCTTAGTGGTTAAGGCGCTTGCCTGCAAAGCCAAAGGATCCAGTTCGACTCTCCAGGTACCATGTAATCCAGATGCACAAGGGGGCGCATGCATCTGGAGTTCATTTGCAGTGGCTGGATGCCCTGGTGTGCCCATTGTTTCCCTGTCTCTGTCTCTTTCTCTCATATAAATAAATAAAAATATTTTTAAAAAGTAATGATGAGCAATTATCAAAGAAGTAGTAAGCAGACATGCCCTGCACTATACTGGTCTCCAAAAATATGGAGTGATGGTTATAAGGTGCTGGAGGAGGGCTTTGGGCAGATGCTGATCAAAGAAGAAACAGTTTCAGTTAGATAAATTTAACACATCTACTGTATAGGATGGTGACTATGGTTTATATATGGTATTCTTTAAAATGGAAAAGAAGTATTTTTGTCTCATTATAAAGGTGATTATATGACAATAGAAAATGGTAATCAGCTTACTTTAACCACTTTACAATGCATACATATTTTAAGATTATGGATAGATTTGTTCTTGTCAGTTAAAATATTAGTTTAATGTAAGAAATATATTGGTATCATAGGAGACATAAGCAGTAAAAGTAGAATAAACCTCAAAATCTAAAGCTACCTTTAATCCCAGCACTCGGGAGGCAGAGGTAGGAGGATCTCCATGAGTTCAAGGCCACCCTGAGACTACATAGTTAATTCCAGGTCAGCCTGGGCCAGAGTGAGACCCTACCTCGAAAAACCAAAAAAAAAAAAAAAAAAAAAAAAAAAAAAAAAAAGATCTAAAGCTACTTAAAGCAAGTTGGCATGTATATACACACACATGCACATAGATACATACATACATACACATACATACATACATGGACACATAATGTCAGCCAGGTTCCCAGCATGTAAGAACTGCTTGGGATTTTGGAGAAGGCTCTCATGTCCAAAGGTGTGGTCCAAATGAAAAGAAGCCGAGTATGTAGAGGCACACAGGCCTTATGTGCAGCCTCAGGATGGCTGTGCACCTAGGTGCAAGGGAAAGAGATGTGGCACTAGAGCCTGCAGAGTGCCCCAGCAGTGGAGAGAGCAAGCAGGTGCCTTCTTCCAGAAACTGTCAGGGGTAATTCACTGTGCTGCAGCAACTCAGCAGCAGAAATAAGGCAGAAGCTCTTGTTCATGCTGGCTACTGGCCAAACTCCACTGGAAGCCATAGTAAAAAGAATGTTCTAGATGGCTTGAATTTACATGTAACTCTTCTTTATGTCATACTTTCACAATTCAGATGCCATTGAGTGTTTACAGTTCTCAGCCTCTGGCCCATTTGCATTTTTGTCATTCTTTTGTGTGTGTGGGGAATTTTTTTGTTTGCATTTCTCTCTGTTTACATATATCCTATTTTCAACCACCTTTCCAGATTCATTAGTCACTTTTTAAAAACTTTTTTTTTGTTGTTTATTTATTTATTTGAGTGTGACAGACAGAGAGAGAAAGAGGCCGATAGATAGAGAGAATGGGCGTGTCAGGGCCTCCAGCCACTACAAACGAACTCCAGATGCATGTGCCACCTTGTGCATCTGGCTTACGTGGGTCCTGGGGAATCGAGCCTTGAACCAGGGTCCTTAGGCTTCGCAGGCAAGCGCTTAACCACTAAGCCATCTCTCCAGGCCCTCATTAGTCACTTTTATAAGGGGTCTTTACTGCTCAGGCACGTGCTATCCCTGAAATAGGAGAGTAGATTCTTATTTTGTCTTGCTAGGCACCATATGGATTTTCCCAGTGTAACTTACTGAAGGAGTGGACACTGGTTGGTTCCTTTAAGCGTGTCAGGTGGGCTGATGAAAGTAGTGGATTTGTTCAATTGAACTTTGGAAATATGGTACGCTTTCTCAATTTATTGGCTGAAATAACACAATGGAAGCTGAGCTCAGCTAGCTAAGGTGTACACAGTACCCCAGCAGGGAGAACTGTTGAAATTCTAAATTAGTTTTCTTTCCAACCCCTCTCCCCGACTGTCATGCATTGGCCACTTTCGTGTTCTATGCAGCTAATTTCCACAGAAGACATTCATGGATTCTGTCCACTTGGCTATTCATTGACTCACAGCTGCATTTCTTCCTCTCTTCCCTCATGTATTGTACCAGAAGCTTCCAGATTACCTGTTTTCCTTCCTTACCTTGACAAGATCTTTATGATGAAAGTTCATCAGAAAGACAACAAAAGACCAGGTTTGCTATGCACTTCCTTTTCTAAAGGGTTGTGGGCTTCTTGAAAGGCTGTGGATTTACGATGTGAAATACCGTTAGCTCTAAAGCAGGCGTGCTCTCTTTTTGCATGAACTCCTGGCACTATGTTCCTTATTCCAACATACTGATGGTATATGAAGCAGCTTCAAATTTATTCACAAATTTTTTGATATTCCTTCCAAACGTAGGGTCTGATTCCTCTTTAAGTTTGAGCTAGACTTGGGAATTTGCTTCAATCAATCAATGGATAAAAGAAAAATGTTAGTTTATGATTTCTGTGGAAGCACCCTGAGGCATCTGCCTTCCTTTTTCATCTTGCGTCAGTTATTCTGGGGTAAGCCAAGGGCCCAGTTGTAAGAGTGCTTAAGCCTCCCAGTAAAGAAGTCTGGGTAGCAAGTGAATGAAGCCTTCTGCCCACCGCTGTGAGAATCAGAGTTTCAACCATAATGTGAGTGATTCTTCTCAGAACCACATTTTTTTTTCCTTCACCTTTATTTTTTATAACAGACCCATAGCTTGCAAATGCCTTTTTTGTTACTGTGCAATCAAGCAGCATTGCTTTCTTTTTCTATATATATATATATATATATATATATATATATATATATATATATATACACACACACACATATATTAGTTATGGACATACTCAGTATGTAAACAGCACATGTTGGTATCATCCTTACCCTCATCCCTGTTCCCCCTCCGAAGGGACTCTCCTTGTTGGGGATGCCAGTTATCCCCATTGGGATTCTGGGTTGTGCATTGTGGGGGTAGCCATCAGTTATGGGGAAGAGGCAGTGTCTCAGTATGTAATGTCCAAACTTGTGACTCTAACATCTTTCCACCCCTTCTTCCACGAAATTCCCTGAGCAAAGTTGGGTTCGTTTTAGGTCTACTTCAGTGATGAGGTCTTGGAAGCCTCTGTGTGGATCTCTGATTTGGTAGGAGTTGCATGGCCTCTGTGTCTATCTCCTTCACCAAGAAAGCAGCACTATTGCTCATTTCCCCAGTTTCTCTATGGTTTCAGCTGGAGCCCTGGTGAAGTGTGATGGGCTGAGTCTCTCCTCAGGTTCTGTGTCCATCTGAAAAAGAGAAGCATATTCTCCAACGGAGAGTGAAGTCAGCGCTGGATAAATGGGATAACTATTGTTAGTTTAGAGAGAATTTAATAGGGGTAGGCCCTCTGGCAGCCCAAGATTGGTGGAAGCTTGATATTGGAGAGTGAACTCGTTATTTGGATATGGTTCTGACTTGTTTCCAGTTCCAGCTATGGGTTCCTTTCCACTGAGCAGATCTGTTAGCCAATCCAAGAGCAGGTGGATATCCACCATGGCTGTGTGCTGCTATTGCGCTTGTGTGAGCAGCACATCAGGTTGTTTGCTACTGAGTAGCTTAGACCTCGAGATGCTTGGACAGATGTTGGCCATTTTCCCCTAGTAGCTCGTGTAGCACTTTCTGGCACTAGATGAGCTCACTATCTGTGGATGGGCTCTCTTCCAGATTCTAACCAGGTCTCTCCATGTTACATACCAAAAGCATATGGTGTCTTTGGCAGTAAGGTCTTACCATTAACCTTTGGTGGGTCATCAAGTGCTCTGACAGAAGTCTGTCTTCTTTTGGGAAACATTGTAGGTCTCTCAGATCAACAGCTCATTGTGGATGTTAACTGCATCATGGTACTGGAAGTTACAGGCCAGTGCCAAAGGAAAAGAAGGAAGAAAAATAAAGGTAATATAAAAGAGAAAGAAGAAAAAATGTATCTATAGAGAGATATACAGGAGAAAATTAAGGTTAGGCTTCATCTTACCCTCTCCAGGGCCCTTTAATTCAGGTGTCCCTCTAAGGACTTGATGAGGGTTCAACCTTTTAGTCTGTCTTCCAGGATATAGGATTTTATGGTACCAGTTCCATTTGGGTCCAGTTTTGTGCCCCCCCCAAGAACCCTTACCTCCCCTAAAACCTCACCCTCCCTATTTTCCAGTCCTCGATATGTCTATTAGGTATGTCAGCATCTCTGTCTGATTCAGGTTAGGAGTCACAGATGAGTGAGACCATATGACAATTGTCTTTCTGTTCCAAGTTTGACCATTTTTCTGCAAATTTCATTGTGTCTTTTTTTTCTAACTGCTGAGTAGAATTCCATCGTGTAGATATGCCACATCTTGGTAATCCATTCGTCCAGTGATGGATATATGGGTTGATTCCAGTTCTTAGCTATTATGAATTGAGCAGCTATAAACATGAGAACCACATTGTTCATCTTGATGCAAGCTGGCAAATGGCCACAGTCCTGGCCAGAGACTTAGCTGCAACCTGAAATCCCGAGTCAGACCACTTAGATAAACCGCTGTGTTCTTGACCGCAAAACCTGAGACTGCATGCATTTGCTGACCTATACAGATAACTACTAGGAGGTTTCTTATGTGGCACCTGGACTGCATATATTTTCAGTATTTATTTTGCCATTTCATTGTCTGGATATGAGGAAAGTTACTGCTGGTTTCTCAGGATCTTCTTCATGAAAACTTCATAGTTTGTGTATTCTCCAAAGGCAATAGTCTATATTTTTAGAATGGTCATATATTTTTCCATAATCTACCTTTTAAAGAAAACTTTTATTTTTATTTTATTTTTTGAGAAAAAAGAGAGAGAGCAGAAAAAAAGAGGCAGATAGAGATGGCCAGAATGAGCACACCAGGGCCTCCAGCCACTAGAAAAGAGCTTCAGATGCATGCACCACCTTCTGCATCTGGCTTACATAGGTACTGGGGAATTGAACCTGGATCCTTAGGATTCACAGGCAAGCACCTTAACCATTAAGCTATCCCTTCAGCACCATAATCTACCTTTTATTTTCATTTGATTTGTTTTTAGAAGGAAGAGTATATAGTATATGGTATTTACTGTACTGTAGTTTTCAGTTTTTACTTTCTATCCTGTGGTAGTGCTTGATATCTACCTTAAAACATTGTATTCATCAACAGTTAATGGATTTTTAAAGTTTTCTTTTTAAAAACAGAAGGGGGCTGGAGAAATGGCTTAGTGGTTAAGGCACTTGCCTTCAAAGCCAGACGACAAGGTTCCATTCACCAGGACCCACATAAGCCAGATGCACAAGGTGGCACAGGTGGCTGGAGGCCCTGACATGCCCATTCTCTCTCACTCTCTCTCTCTCTCTCTCTTTGTGTGTATGTCTGCCTCTTTCTCGCAAATAAATAAATAAATAAATAAATAAATCTCTTTAGAACAAAAGGGCCATATTGTCTTTTGTAATTATTCTAATCTCTTGGAGCAGTTTTTGGTGATGGCCAAGCATTCTCGGTCTCTTCTTGTTTCCCTCAGAGGTCAGGGCATCATATACTTGCTATGGATACTTCCTGAAACTATAACATCCTTTCAGAAAAAGGTTTGCTGTTTTCAACTACAGCTCAAGTGTGATCTTCTTGGTCTACTCACAGCGAGCTCCCTTGCCTCACCGTTGCTCAGGCATGCATTACAGTTTGATAATACTGGTGTCTCCCGCGTGACTGCTTCCTTTGTCATCGTATCAGGCCATGCAATCATGACTGATTTGTTGTTCTGGCCTCAGCTCTCTCGCCTGTCACTGGTACTCAAGTGAGGGTTTCCCACCTGCTTTCCTTGTGTTTCTACTCTTTAAGTTCTTGTAGTTTCCAGTTAGCTTCATGACATTGCTCTGTAACTTCAGAATGTGCATCTTGGAATGTTTTCATAGGCTGTTAGGTACTTCGAGGGCCATATTTATATCAAGAACTTTAATACTTCAACGAATACATTTTTATCTTAATCATCTTGTTTCTTAAAGTGTTCCTTTAAAATCCTTTCATTATATATGAGTAAAAATAGTTGCTTTATGTGTATAAATCATGTGTTGGTACCCTCTTTTCCCTCGTCCCTGCCCACATTTCACTGGGGACACTCTGTGGGGTTGTAGGTATTCTCCATGGGGTGGTTGTTTATGTGTTATGAGAGCAGTAGTCAGTTATTTTGGGGGAACATGATTTTGTTTTAAGTGTGATAGAAAAACAATTTTCTGGCTTATTACAGAGGCAAGTTATTTTTTAAAAAAACTTAATTATTTTGGTATTTGTACATTTGATAGCTATTTAGGTATATTTCTTAGGTTTCCAATTTGCAAAAAATGACAGTTAGAATTAACTTGCTGCTTTCCAGGCATGTGCATGTGTACCTGGGTACGTGTAGGCACATCATGTTTTCTTAAAGTCTATACTTATTGAGAACATTGCATCATTTTGCCCAAAGATATTGACAGTGCGTCTTTGGTTAGATTTTTTCTATTGTATAGAGAAATTAAAAAAAAAAAATTGTTGTTTAGTTTTAATTTATTTATTTGAGAGCAACAGACAGAGAGAGAAAGAGGCAGATATAGAGAGAACGAGAATGGGAACACCAGGGACTCTAGCCAATGCAAATGAACTCCAGATACATGCGCCAACTTGAACATCTGGCTTACATGGGTCCTAGGGAATAGAGCCTCAAACCCAGGTCCTTAGACTTCACAGGCAAGCGTTTAACCACTAAGCCATCTCTCCAGGCCCTGTATAGAAGTTTTTGATAGATATACAACTTTAAGAACAATGAAAATGAATTTAAATATATGTTTAAAATGAGGATTTCAAGTTCATATTTATTCATAAAATAAGATACATGGGTATTAGTATTATCATATAAAATAACTTTATTTAACAAATAATATCTGGGGGTTGGAAAGATGGATCAGTGGTTAAAGGCACTTGCTTGCAGAGCCTAATGGCCTGGGTTAGATTCTCCAGCAGGTATGAATAGCCAGATGCACAAAGTGGTGCATGTATCTGGATTTTCTTGGCAGAGGCAGGAGACCCTGGTGTGTCAGTACTCACACCATACTCTGTGTGTCTGCCTTTCTCTCTGTCTTATCCCTCTCAAATTAATAACTAAATATATTTTTAAAGAAAGTAATATATATAATATATGATAAGGTTTTTAAAGGAATTCTCCTCTTCATTTAACCATTAACATCCTTTTTAAAAATCTACATGTAGATTAACCAACATTCTGTAGTCCTCTTCATCTTTCTATTTGTGGAACATTTTACATGTTTTTATAGTACTTGTTGAGGTATCTTATTCATTTCATTTACTTTTTGAGATATCATTTTATTATGTTTTAATTTTTAGCCATGGATGGATGCTTTTATCTAATGAGATTATAAATTCATAAGAACAGAAACTACCTTTTCTGGAATCAAGAAACATATAATATACCCAAGACATCGTCATCAATTAGAATTGCATGGTTAAAGATTTAGCTCATATGAACAAAGTGTAATATTTTTGTGGCATCACTGTTTATTAAACTACTCCTACTTTGGGAATTATTTTTGCTCTGCTGCTATTAAAGTAATGAGATTTCTGGTTGAGTACTCATAATGTGGAACCTCACAGTAGGAAATGATAAAGAAGTGCGTCAGTGTTAGCTTCACATACAAGCCACTACATATCTTCCCTGCTACCTTATACAGACTCATTGTATTTGAATGACTTAACTGAATGACTTAGCAGACACTGACATCTTTACGGGACTTGGAGAAGTGTCATTTCAACTCAGATGCATTGCATTTTCCAAGAAAGATTTGTGTATCTGTTCCTGTCTGGTTACAGGTACAAAATACTCAAGCAGAAGTACCACAGGGCAGGAAAACCTTTATTTTAGCTGATCATTTCAGAAGGTAAAGTCCATTTGGCACGAGCCTGAAGTCAATGTTACAAAGTGATATCAGCAGGGAGGAGGTAGAAAGAAAAAAACAACAAGTGGAGCTGGACAATAAAACCTCAGGTCCTGCCCCAGAGACACACTTCCTCCAGAAAGGCTCCATCTTCTAAGATTCCACAAGTGTCTCATCAAATGGTGATTAAGTATTCAAGAGTCTATGGTGCACATGAGTCTATGGGGACATTTTATATTCAAACCCCCACAATTGGCTAACATGGATTAATATGTATTATCCACTGGAGATCTTCCTACAGTTAATATTTTTAAGGTTCAAATATGCATGGTAGGATCTTTAGAATTTACTTTCAACTTTCTGGTCATGTGTTATCTGACCACACAGAAATTCAGATTGTTCTGAAGAGTATGTTATTTAAGAACAAGCCTCTAGAGTCACAAACCACCATAGTGACTGGGTGGTCTTGAGAAAACTAGTTAAGTTCTCTGAGCCTCATTTTCTGTAAGCGTAGATAAGGATAGTGTCTTTATTTTTTTTTTAAAAAAACTTTATTTATTTATTTATTTATTTATTTATTTATTTGAAAGAGAAAGAGGGAGAGAGAGAGAGGAAGAGAATGGGTGTGCCGGGGTCTCCAGCCACGAACTCCAGATGCATGTGCCTCCTTGTGCATCTGGCTTACATGGGTCCTGGGGGATTGAACCTGGGTCCTTTGGCTTTACAGGCAAATGCCTTAACTGCTAAGCCATCCCTCCAGCCCCCGAGGATAGTGTCTTCTTGACAGGAGGGTTGGATTAGAGTCAACAATCCTAAGCAGTTCCTTTCTCCTTCCTTACATGATATAATCTTCCCATGCCAACATGGAAAAATAAGTAGCTTACAACTTTCAACCATCAAACATTTAATTTATTCTGTAAGTTCTCATCAATCTTTTCCTCCTTTCATCCATCTCCAGACAAGGGGGTCCTTCTTTTCACAATCAAAAACTAGACATATACTTTTGACTGATATTCCTCTTTGCCTTCTTCTCTTCTCTTGTGCCTTTAAAAAAAACACCTTCTCTTATTTTAGTAATTCTTTCATTTCAACCTACTTTTTTTTGACACACGGTTTTTTATCATGTAGACCAGCCTAGGCTGAGATTCATTATGTATCTCAGGTTGACTCAAACACACACAGTCATTTTACTTTAGTCTCCTAAGTGATGGTATTACAGTCCTGAAACACAACTTTTTCTGTATGAAATGTTTTAAGTCTTGGTTGACCTTCATAACAATTTAAAATGTAGTTTCATGTTCTCTTTTGTTGTCTCCTAAACTTGGAAAGAAAAAAAAAATTAAATGTTACATATATTTCATCAAGTTCTGTATTGCATAACTTATTAATAATTCAAATTTACTACAAAGAAAATCAGGGATTGAAATTTATTTTGATATCTTGTCAACTTGTAATTGAAATTTTATGTGTACTGTATTGTAATATTTGCCAAGGGTCTTACTGACCATTATGGTGTCCTTCTTTCTTGGCTAATTTCTCTACACAGGCGTCTTTCACCTTTCCTCCCTAACAGTGATCCCTCTGTACTAACGTTCTCTTTTAATTTTCATTCTTGACATAGTGTTTTTCTATTCTACTGCCTTTTCAAATTCACTTCTTTTGACTCATTCTTTCTCTTTAATTAAAAGTATTTGTATTTCTAGCATTTCATCCTTTGGCCTCCTTCATCCTTTCCTTCCTGTGTAACCTCCCTTCCTCTTTCCCAGCCTCCCTTCCTTCCTCTGGATTGCATAATTTACCTGCAAATTATCAAAAGAATCAAATATAGAAAAGGCATTTCCAACATCCTTCCTGAGATGCCAAGTCCACTTTTACTCTCCCCCTGCTGTTGTAGATCAGCCTCCTCTACCCTTTCTTAGCTGGACGATTGTAGTCAGCTGTCAAAGAGAAAGGCTGGGAAGAAATCTATCAATGTAGGTCTGGGAATTCCTTTGTAATTTCCCCCAATGACCCAAAAGCTAATTGGTATTAAAGGTTGACAAAGGGTACTATAGTTTTAAGTCCCACAGAAAGTTGACTACTTCCTCTTTGATCATTGAAGTTTTTGAGATGAGGATCCAGGTATATGACCTTATGGTTACTAATACATTAAATACAGGTGCTCCTAGAAATAGGATGAGGTTACATCCTAGTAAACTCAATGTAAGTTGCAAATGGACATTTTTTTTTTTCCATACAGCAAAACTACTGCCTTCCATGGCTTAGCAAAACAATGCACCGTGGAATAGATTTGTCCACTCTGCTGATTGTGTGGCTGACTGGGAGCTGAGACTTGCCACCTCGGCATTCTAGGTCAGTATCTTGCTGCTTGTCACTAGCCCAGGAAAAGATCAAAATACAAAACTCTAGGTTCAGCTGAATTATTCTTGGACTTAAGCTATCATCAAGTTGAAATAGCCTGAATTGAACATCTTCAGTTCTAGACCACCCGAACTTAATTTGAATGTGTATATATGTAGTTCATGACAACACAGGCTAATACAGAGACTCAAGCTATTTCTTCTAACTATCTGAAGAATATTATTTACTCTTGCTGAGTTTTATGATTATATGTATCTGAGGAGCAATTGTATTAAATGCTCCATTATTATGGTGTGCAACTATGGAGTATGGCAATACATTCATAATATGTCATATCAAATTAAGAAAACTTACATTTTTTTTTTAGATTCCTAGAGAGACTTTATTAAATTAAGAAAAGGAAAGAGTTGAAAGTACAGAGAGCTCCTGCCATGTTGAAGGCAGGAGGGGCTTGGGGTCCCATGTTGGAGAAGGGGTCCTTTATCCTCGTTATCTCAAAAGAGAGTGCAAAAGTGACTATATAAATGCTATGTAACATGGTATTTAATTTATATGGATTGTTAATTTCATTATTTTTATTTATAATATAATATATATTTGACTTCATGTTTCATTTTTCTCCCTATCATTGATCCCTCTGTAGTAATGTTTTATTTTAATTTTTGTTCTTGACATAGTATTTTTCTATTCTACTGCCTTTTCAAATTCATTTATTTGACTGATTTTCTCTTTAATTATAATTATTCCTATTTCTAGCATTTCATCCATTGTCCTCCTCCATCCCTCCCTTCCTGTGAAACCTCCCTACCTCCTTCTCAGCTTCCCTTCCTTCCTCTGGATTACATAATTTACCTGTAATTTCAAATACAGGAAGAAAATAGTCTATTATGTTAAAAAAAAAAGGGCACTTCCAAGAGCCTCCCTGAGATGCCAAGTCCACCTTTACTTTCTGCCTACTGTAGATCAGCCTCCACCCTTTCTTAGCTGGACGATTGCAGTCAGCTGTCAATGAGAAAGGTTGGGAAGAAATCTATAAATGTAGATCTGGGAATTCCTTTATAATTTCCCCCAATGATCCAAAAGCTAATTGGTAGAAGTTTTACTAATATATTGGTAAATTTAGTGATCTATCTATATAGCAAAATAATGATAGTATTGTTATCATAAAATGATCTTATTTTCTCCAGAATATTAAAAATTAAAAAAAGTAGGTACTAGTTAGTCAGCACTGTATGTGATTTATAGCAAAACATTTTTACTTAAAAATAATTACAGTCATGTTATTAGGATTATAAGAATGATCACATTTGGAATAGAGAGATGGATGAGCAGTTAAGGTGCTTGCCTACCAAGCCAAAGGACTCGGGTTCAAATCCCCAGGACCCATGTAAGCCAGATGTAGAAGGTGATTGCAGTGGCTGGAGGCCCTGGCATGTCCATTCTCTCTCTTCTCACAAATAAATTAAAAATTAAATATTTTGAAAAAAAGAATGATCATACTTAGTAAATGCAACTTCTTATTTACTTCATTTTTAAATACTTCCAATTTCCATATTAAAGGAGCTCTGTAAGATGTTTGAGGATTCACTGTTGGTGTGAATATAAGCTGGTACAACTACTATAAAAGCAATATGGAGACCCCTAAAAAGGTTGACTATAAAGTTACCAACAGACCCAGTTAACCCCTTAATGGGCATTTACCCTAAAAACTCCATGACTCAGTTCAGAGAGATTTGCTCAAACATGTTTATAGCTGCTCAATTCATAATAGCTACAAACTGGAATCAACCCAGGTGCTCATCACTGGATGAATGGATAGCCAAGATGTGGTATATCTAAGTGATGGAATTCTACTCAGCAATTAGAAAAATGACACAATGAAATTTGTAAAAAAAAAAAAAAAAATGATCGAACTTGGAACAGACCATTCTAAGTGAACACACCCAAACACAGAAAGACAATCATCCCATGGTCTCACTCATCTGTGCCTCCTAATCAGGATCAGCCTGAGTTGCTGACATACCTAATGGGCATCTTGAGACCTGGATAATAGGGAGGGTGGGACAGAAGGGGAGGGTAAGGGGGGGGGGACACAGAAAACTGAGCCCAAATGGAACTGATACCATAAAATCCTATTTCCTTGAAGACAGACTAAAAGGTTGAAACCTCAACAGGACCTTAGAGGGAGCCCCTGAATCAAAGGGCCCTGGGGAGTGTGAGATGAAGCCTAACCTTAAATTTCTCCTGTTTCTTTCTCCCCCCCCCCTTTGGGTTTTCTATTTTTTTCCTTTTTCTTCTTTATTTTCCCTTGGCGCTGGCCTGTAACTGCCAGTACCAGAATGCAGTTAACACCCACAATGTGCTGTTGATCAGAGAGACATACAAGGTTTCCCAAAACAAGACAAACTTCTGTCAGAGCACTTGATTATCCACCAGAGGTTAATGGTAAGACCCTACTGCCAAAGACACCATATGCTGTTGGTACGGAACATGGAGAGACATGGCTGGAATCCAGAAGAGAGCCAGTCCCCAGACAGCACATCTAGTGCTGGAAGGCGCTACATGAGCTACTGGGGGAAAGTGGCCAACATCTGTCCAAGCAACTCGAGGTCTAAGCTACTCAGAAGCAAACAACCTGACATGATGCTCACCCAAGTGCAATAGTGGCACAAAGCCATGGTGAGTAACCAACCTACTCTTGGCTTGGCTAACAGATCTGCTCAGTGGAATAGAACCCATGTCTGGAACTTGGAAACAGGTCAGAATCATATCCAGATAATAAGTTTGCTTTCCCATATCAAGGTCTCATTAATCTTGGGCTATAAGAGGGCCTATACCCATCAAATTCTCTCTAACCTATAATGGTTATCCCATTTATCTGGTGCCGATTTCACCCTCCTTTGGATAATCTACTTCTCTTTTTCATATGGGAGTGGGACCAGAGGAGAAAAATGACCTATCACACTTCACCAGAGCCCCAGATGAAACTATAGAGGATTTGGGGAAATGAGCAAGAGTGCTGCTTTCTTGGTGAACCTGATATCAGCACAAGGGTGAAGGAGATAGACACTGAGGGCACTCAACTCCTACCAAACCAGAGATCCAGAGGCTCCTAAGAGCTTATCACTGAAGTAGAATTAAAATAAACCCAACTTAGCTCAGGGAATTTTGTGGAAGAGGGGGAGGAAAGATTATTAGAGGCACAAGTTAGAACATTATGCACAGAGACATTGCCTGTTCCCATAACTGATGGCTGCCCCCACAATGCATGACCCACAATCCCCGTGGGAATGACTGGCATCCCCAACATGGAGGGTCCCTTTGGAAGGGGCAGGGATGAGGGTAAGGATGGTACCAACATGGGCTGTTTACATACTGAGTATGTCCATAACTAATAAAAAATTTTTACTTTCAGAAAATGAAAAAAAGTGTTTGAATAATATTGCATGTACTCTAAAGCTCTCATACTTATCAGTAATATTATACATTTGCAATTGTTAGAAACCAAAGCCCATAAATATGTGTATATTTTCCCTCTTCTATCACGTGTTCAGAGGAATGAAATGCAATTGCAATGTTTCCATAGTTCTTTGCTCTTTTGACTTGTGTGAGTAATTCAGAAGCAAATCCATTGGATCTTACATTTCCCATTGCACATTCTTTAGGTTCTTTTCATGCATATTTTATTTAACGGTTTGATGTTTGCAGCAATACTAGTTTATAATACAATCAAATGGGAAATAAAATCCTGCCTTACAGTGGCCTGTTTTGGGGTATTTATTTTACTTTCAAGGGTGTTTTTATATTTCATTTTTTGTTTGCTTACTTAATGGACCTTGGACAGGAAGTACAATAGAGTCTTATGGACACTTTAAAGATTCTTGATTCTGGACATGCAGTTGAATAATACAAAATAGTTGGGAATGAAGGGACAGGATGTGAGTACTAACTCAGTAACACTTAATAACATGTGTTGGCTTCCTTAGCATTAGATCACTCTGTTTATGGTAGCTGGGCCTTTTCTCCATTTTCAACTCTTCATCTTCTACTCCTCTTCTCTTTTGCTTTTCCTTTGAGGTCCGTGTATTAATTATAGTAACACTATCTTTTTAAAAAAATTTTAACATATTTTTAAATATATTTTTTTCATGAATTAATTAATGGCATATTTTCCATCACATATTTATCTTTACTAGTGAGCCAATGTTTTAATTAAGTATATAAAACTTATATCTGCAATCAAAATAAATTTTTAGAACTTTTCACATTTTCTTATCACAAAAGATGATTTCATGGCTACCCACAGGTATGACTGTGTGTCTGAGGACTAGTTATTTAGATAATTGCTACGCAACACATTAGCCAATGTTTAATTATTTATTTATTAAATTTTGTAATGAATTTATTATAAAATAAATGATACACTATAAAGTCTTACTGCTGTTGACACACCTTACATCTATTTTTCTTTTTCTTTTTATTATTATTATTAACAACATAATCCATATGGATTCTTAATGTTTTGGTACCTTCTTTTCCCTTGACCCTGCCCCCATTCCATTATGGATGCTCCTCAGTGGGTTGTAGGTATTCCCCATGGGGTTGTGGGTAATGCATTGTGGGAGCAGCAGCCAGTTATTTTGGGAGGAAGGGAATGCCTCTGGTCATGATGTTTCAACCTATGACTTTTACAATCTTTGTGCCCCCTCTTCTGCAAAATTCCCTGAGCCATGGTGGGTGAGTTTTAATTATACTTCAGTGACGAGCTCTTAGGAGCCTCTGGATCTCTGCTTTGGTATCCTGAGGGTCTGTCTCCTACACCCTGGCACTGATTGTCAGGTTCAGCATGGAAGCAGTACTCATGCTCGGTGTCTCCCCAGTTGCTCGCTGGTTTCAGCTGTGGCTTGCCTGAAGTAGGAGGGGCAGTTTATCTCTATCTATCTACCTTCAGGACCAGGGATCTGAGAGGAGCTGGGGAATAGGGATCTGGCTTACTAGCCATCTTTTGTTTTTGAAGATATGTATTTTTTTTTCTGTGAGCTCTCATGTAGTGTTCATCATGAACTCTGAAAAAAGACTTATGGGGCTCAAGTTGGTTCCTGTCCCTTCTGAGTTACATGATTGTACAATTTGTCAAATCTCTTTGTGCCTTTCTTTTTCCTCCTGTGGGAAGGAGGTAAAATGCCAGTGTTCTTACAGGCTGTTTTGAGCATTACATTCTTAGCAGATTATCCAGCACTTACAGACTATCCTGTGGGTATTTCTTGAGCAAGTCTACCTGTTTTCCACAGCAGTTTCCAGTCTCCCATCTCATCCTCAGAGTAGAAGAAAGTCTTTATTCTCTGAGTCTAAACCTTCAAACTGAACTTGGAATGCCCAGTGTCCCTTACTTCCTCAGGACCTTCCTGGCTTAATAAATTACCTTTTAAATTTCCCGTTGATCTGGAATGAACATCACACTCTAATTACATGGAAAATTTGTGCTTTTAAAAAAAATACTTGATCCTGGTGTGTTGGCGCACACCTTTAATCCTAGCACTCAGCAGGCAGAGGTAGGAGGATTATCATGAGTCAGAGGCCACCCTGAGAATACATAGTGAATTCCAGGTCAGCCTGGGCTAGAGCAAAACCCCACCACAAAACCATAAATAAATAAATAAATAAATAAAAGCTTTATTGTTGGAATAATTGATTGTAATTGATGTTTTTGGGCCATTATAAATGCCTTTCCCTGTAAATATATCACTGTTTTACCCACTTTATTTTCTGGGCCTAGCTTGACTTGTCAAAATGTACTCTGATTTGTCTGTTGGTCTTTAATTTCTTTCCTGGAGTGAGATTGCATCCCTCCTTCATTGCCATCACCACACTGACTCATCAATGGTTTTTACTCTGGAGACCCAGAATTAATGACTGCTTTTGAGGGTGTTGATATGTTCTTCTCATTCATGATCCCAACAAAATCACTAGTCCTAGTTGCATTGTTATAATTAGTGAATAAATGAGAGTTTGAGTGCAATGAGCACATTACTCTTAGTCTACTGTCATTGGAATTTCTGTCAGTAATATGTGTAATCTGATAAATAACAATGAATAACCTAGAAATAGCCTCAGCAAGAACATAAAAATAAGCCAAAGAATGTTGCCAGACAACGTGTAGAGCAAGAACAGAAAAACTGTATTTTAGAATGAGTTTGATATGAGTCTTACATTTCATTTATTATCGAATTAACTACTGTTGTGCGATAACCAGTGATAGAATATGTTCCATATCTTTCTTCCTCCTTTTTCTTGGGAATTAATTTTCTCTTCAAGTTAATGCAAATTTTGATTTTTCTGTCCAGTGGTGGGGAATTATAATACTGTATTATAACATTATATCATCTTCCAGGAAAAAAACAACAACAACAACAACTTTGCAGCAGTATTATTAGCTGCTCCCACCTCAGTGTGTGGACATTCATCAATAGTGTGTGACCTAGAAAAGAGGCCTTTGAGCTTTTTGTGGCTTAGACTGTGCAGGTTAAAGATATTGAGTGCATGGTTAGTAATTTCCTTGCAAGGAATTTATTGTTCCATTGATCTTGTCTATTTCAAATTACCTTTGATAGGAAACAGAAGTGACAGAATTGCCAATGTAGGGGGCAAACGACGCTGAACTGGGTGTCTCTCCTGAGCTTTGCAGATTTGGCCTTAAAGCACAGATGTCTTATTTGGTTGAAAGACTGTCCAGTCTATTCAGTAGTTTAGTTTCAGAGGGTTTTATGTTTTTAGCCCTCAGGTAGTTCAGTTATTTATGTACCTGACACCCCTCTGCCAATTCCCAAGAAAGACAAACGCTGCATGGTGACACTCATCTGCAGTTCCTAACTTGGACCAGCTCAAGTTGCTGCCATCCTTGATAGGTAACTCAAGTTGTATTCTTATTCATAGCAACTAATGATGATAATTTTCAGCATACAATTTTAAGATTCTAAGTATCCTTTCAATATAACTTTATCTACTTCGTCACAAGCCCTTTTTCTAATACTTCCTTGATTTTTATTCAATTTGAAATATTTTCTGACTTTTTATGATTTATCCTTTAACATGAATTATTTAGGCATTTGTTTTTAAAATTGAAATGTATGAAGTTATATTTTCTTCCTCTTTTTGGCTGCTGTCCCAACAATTCTACAATTCTATTAGTGACCTCCATCTTGCCAAATCAAGAGCTAATGTTTTGGTTAGTAAAAGCAGGGTATTAAAATCTCAGCTGTTAATTGAAGATTAAATTCTGTTATTGAGTACATAAACATTGCTGCTTGCTGTGTCATCCTAAGGAATGGGCCCTTTTATGTGATTTTTGTTTAATTTTTTTGTAGACTTTAGGGGAAAATGTACTTTTTGTAGACAATATGTCATTGATATATATATATATATATATATATATATATATATATATATATATATATATTTGAATATATATATATATTTTTTTTTTTTTTGAGAGAGAGAGAGAGAGAGAGAAAGAGAGAGAGAGAGAGAGAGAGAGAGAGAGGAGAGAATGGGTGTGCCAGGGCCATTTCAGCCACTGTGAATGAACTCCAGACACATTCTCTCCTTTGTGGGCAAGCATGGCATTGCACAATTGCGTCACTTATGTCTGGCTAAACATGGGACCTGGAGAATCGAACAGGAAATCTTAAAATTGGCAGGCAGGCACCTTAATCACTAAGCCATCTCTCCAGCCCGATTCTTATATTTTAATCCAATCTACTATTCACTACACGTTTAGCTCATTTGCTTGGTATGTGATTAAACGTATAGATAGATTTAAACCTGTAATCTGTTTTAATGTCTCTCCTGCTAATTTTATGTTAGTTAGTTTCACAATTGTTTCAATTCATTAAATACTCTTTTATATATGGGTTTTGTTTATCTATTGTTTTGTCTATATGACTAAAAGTCAGATATTGTAAAATTTATCTTTATGAATGCTGGAAATTTTTATAGACCTATAAATATTCTTGAGATTTGTTCTGGGATGGAGGTAAATTTGATATGTTTGAGTTTTTTTTTTTTTTTTTTTTTTTAGATTTGCAGGATAGAAGAGTCTGGTTTAGTCTAGGACTAATAATTCTGGGCCACAGAAAAGGATATTTGATGTATTCTACCCAATACCCATGAGTTATGAGGTTTCCTAGTGTTGCTGTTAGGAACAGACTATCTCTGCTGTGTTTTGGGTTTCCCTCTAATTCTTCTGGGTGATGTTCCCCTTCTTTTGGTAGTTTTCTTGTATCTGTGGTGTGGTCATTATTCTGGTGCCTACATCAAGGAGATCCTCAACACATCTCTGTAGTTCTTCTCTCTCCTTTCTCATTATCTGTTTTGTAAACTCTGCTTTGTCTGATTGCTCCTGACTCCCAGCAGTGTTTACTGAAGTCAGCCAATCTCCTCAACCCATCACAAAGCCACAAAACAATTTAAACAGTAAAGTAAGGCTAGGTCGTAACCCACCTTGTTTAGTAAACATTGATGCCTTTCCTTGCCTACAATCCAGTACTTTGAAAACCACGGCTTGACATACTTTGTTATTTTTTTATTCCTCATCTTCACCATAATGCTAAACCTAGTGTTCATCAATTAAAGCAAGCCAAGAGCAAAAACCATTATCCTTTGTAAATTATATTTATTCATTAACATTATATGTATACACTCACTTATGGGGCTTACTTTACTAGCTTTGAACTTCCTCGAAATTTGTAAATTTTCTATCAATCTCATCTTCTAGGAATGTTCCTTAATAATCTATGTTGGCTTTCTAACACTTTAACAAATCCTTGAGATAATGAATTCACAAAGAGAAAAGGCTGATTTTGGTCCAGTGTTCTGGAAATTTTAGCCACAATCACTTGTCCTGTTGCTTTGGGGGCTGTCCCACTCAGCATAGTGAGAGTGCTTGCTGGGAACATGTGGTGAGAAAACCCACATGGCTAGGAAGCAATGATAGAGGAGGTGCTGTTGGGGTTCTTCCAGGCTCTTTAACTGAAGATCATGTGCTGCATTTACCTTCTTGTGGCTGAGTCAGAATAGTTGAATAGAAACAGCTTATAGAAGAGAAGCATTTAATTTGGCTAACCATTTCAAGGGGAAGTTGATTTCATGGCAAGGAAAAAATTGCCAGAGTAAGAAGCTGGCTCACATAATCACATATCAGCCAGGTGGTAATAGTGAAAGTGAGCTCACAATAGTAAGTGGGTTGGACTATAAAATCCTGAGGTTTTCCATTAGTGACATACCTCCTCCAGTAAGGCTCCATCTCCCAAAGATCCACCAGCTGGAAATTAAGTATAAAACTCAATAACAAACAGAGAAGGCTATAGGAAACATTTTACATTTAAACCACCATACCACCAATGACCTAAAGACCTCCCACTAGGTACCAGTTCACCACACTGGAGGCCAGGCTTTTAACATATAGTGCTTTGGGGGACAGTTATCCAAACTATAAAGTATGTCTTCATAGAAAGTTAACTTTGACCTCTGATAGTGGTCATGCAACTTTAGTTCATTATTAATGCCTTAACTTAGTTTTGGTTTTTTATTGTTTTTGCAGTAGTAAGAGTTCTTCCCTACTCTACCCCATGAAAAAATTGTCATTTCAGCCAGATTTCTTGAGGTTTTACTTATATCCTGGCCACAGGGAGCAGCTGACTTATGTCACTTGGGTGAGGAGGGACACTATCTCTATCCCTGTTCATGACATAAGCCACATTCTTTTCCCCAAGTTTACAGGGGAACCTGCCCTGTATTCTGCCCTGAGGTCCAAAAGAGGTCATATTCCTTTCTGGTGGCATGATTCCTGATACCTACTGCCCCATCTTCACTGTAGGTAATTTAGCACCTGTACTTTTTCTGAGTTCTCAATTGATTTCTGGTTCACAGAGGTTTTCCTTATTGAGATTTATTTTTTTGTGAGAAAGAAAGCGACAGAAAGAAACAGAGAGAGAGAGAGGAAGAGGCAGAGAAAGAGAGAGAATGGGCTTACCAGGGCCATTTCAGTCACTGTGAATGAACTGCAGATGCGTGCGCCCCCTTGTGGGCAAGCACAGCATTGCTCACTTCCTTCACTTGCATCTGGCTAAAGGTGGGACCTGGAGAATTGAATGGGCGTTCTTAGGCTTGGCAGTCAGGTGCCTTAACCACTAAGACATCTCTCCAGCCCCTTATTTAGATTTGTTAAGGCAAAAGATACAATCTGAAGAGAGGTCAAAATATTACTTTGACATTAAAGAATGGACTAATGGGGCTGGAGAGATGGCTTCACAGTTAAGGCATTTGCCTGCAAAGCCAAATGATCCCGGTTCCATTCTCCAGGACCCATGTAAGCCAGAAGCACAACAGGAGAGTGTGCCAAATACAGGAGAAAGTGGCTGTAATACCCATAAACCTGCCCCCAACAATTCACTGCTTCCTGGAGGCATTAATTCCCAAATCTCCATCAGCTGGGAACCTAGCATTTAGAACACCTAAGTTTATGGGGGGACACTTGAATCCAACCACCACATTCTGCCCTCGCACCCATAAACTGATAACCATGCATGATGTAAAATGCAGTACATTCATCCAACTTTAAAAGTCCCTATAATTTTTAACAGTCCTAATGATGTTCAAACATCTCATAGTCCAAGGTCTTTTAACGGAGCCATAATACCAAAAAATAAATAAAAATAAATTTAAAAACAAAACAAAAAAAACCCAAACCCCTAATGGCACAGAATAAACACTCACACTTGAGATGACATTGGGAATAGCAAAGAAATATTCAACCAATATATGATTTAAACAGGGCAAACATCAAACTCTGTATCTCCAAGTCCTATAATTCTAACCAGCAACAAGTCTCTGGAGTTCCAATTCCACCCCTCCAGCTAGGCTACTCACAGTTTTGGAAAACTTTATCTGGAGGGGCAACAGCTGTCCTTAGCAGTTGTTTCATGGTCCGGACATCTCCAGTGGGTCTCCAATGCAACCCACTGTCCATTTTCACGGCTCCATTGAGTCTCCATGCAGGCGATCCAGCAAACCTGCTAAACACTGCCCATGGCCATTTCCAAAACCAACAAGACCATGTTGCAAATTCAATGACCCTCTCTTTCCTGCATTTCTAATACTCCATAATATCAGGTGGGGTGCCAATTTGTTAACCCGGGGGGGAGGGGATACAGCAGACTTTGAAGAATAGGACACTCCAGCATTCGGACCCCTTCAAAAGAGTCTACATTTTTCTTGCTGTCCCAATGCAGGTCATCTGATTCACTCTAAATGGTTGAAATCTCTTGAAAAATTGAAGCTGAAGAGATAGAAATTTCATCCCAAGGATTTCTTTCTGTGCCATACCCTTCTGCAGGCACCAGTCCATTTCTGTGCAACACAAGTTCTCAGGACATGGGCATAACAGCAAGACTCTCCCACAAAATGCTTCTAGACCAGTCCAGTCAAAGTTGTTTCTCACTCTCATCAGCCAAATTTCACAGTCTATAGTTCTTATTGCATTCAGGTCTTTCAACTTCAACCAGAATAGTCCATCCATCTGTATTTACAGCACTACAAGGCATCTCTTAGGCCAATATTTCATGTTCTTCCACATTCCTCCCTCAAAAATCATATCCCAAAGGCACACAATCAGGTGTCTAGCAGTGATGACACCACTCCTTGGTACCAACTTTACTGTTGTAGTTGGGTTGGCATTGCTAGGACAAATCACCTGACCAAGAGAAGCTTGTGGGGGGAAAAAAGGTTTATTTTGGCTTACAGACTCGAGGGGGAAGCTCCATGATGGCAGGAGAAATGATGGTATGAGCAGAGGGTGGACATCACCTCTTGGCCAACATTGGGTGGACAACAGCAACCGGAGAGTATGCCAAACACTGGCAAGGGGTTACTGGGTATAATACCCATAAGCCTGCCCCCCCCAAAGTACACTGCCTCCAGGAGGCTTTAATTCCCAAATCTCATCAGCTGGGAACCTAACATCCAGAACACGGAAGTTTATGGGGGACATCTGAATCCAACCACCACACCCTTTCCTATTCATAGTAGTCCACCTATTTCATGACTGTCCTCCTTATTTGCCCAAAACCAATGTATGAAAGAGAGCATGCAATATTGTCTTCATGGGACTGATTTTATTCACTTAACATGACTATCTCTACTTCTATCTATTTTCCTGAAAACAATATAGTTTCATTCTTTTTATGGCAGAATAAAACTCATTTTCATATTGATTCCGTCACTCTCGAGACCTGAAGCTAATATATGGCTATTATGAATAGTGCTGTGATAACTGGGGTCTTTGATTTTTTGGGGTATATACCCAGAAGTGGTATGGCTGGAATAGATGGAAGTTTTATTTTGCTGATTGAACTATCTGGGAATTTTTGGAAGTTTTAATTTGAATTTTTTTTTGATGATCCTTCTTATTGATTTCCATAGTGGCTAGACTAATTGGCATTCCCACCAGCAACGAAAAGTATTCCTGTTTCCATAACTTCATCAGTATTTGTTTTCTGCTTTCTTGGTAATGTGAACTGTTGGTGAAATTAAATCACAGAGTAATGTTAATTGGCATTTCCTTGGTGGCTGAGATGCAGAACTTTTTTTTTGGGGGGGGAGAGAAACACAAAGAGAGACAGAGAGAGAGAGGGAGAGGAAGACAGAGAATGGGCATGCCATCAGTCTCTCAGCCACTGTAAATGAACTCCAGATGTGTGTGCCCCCTTGTGGGCAAATGCAGCATTGCACCCTTGCATCACTGCTAAATGTGGGACCTGGAGATTGGAACCGGCATTCTTAGGCTTAGCAGGCAGGGACCTTAATGGCTAAGCCATCTCTCCAGCCAAAGATGCTGAACTTTTAAATCAGGTATTTACTGGCTGTTTGTACTCATTCATTTAGAAGTGTTCAGTTCAAAACTGGGCGTGGTTGGCACACACCTTTATTCCCAGCACATGGGGGCAGAGGTAGGAGGATCACTGTAAGTTGGAGTCCAGCCTGAACTACATAGTGAATTCCAGATCAACCTGGGCTAGAGCAAGACCCTACCTCAAAAAAAAAAAAAAAAAAAAAAAAAAAAACCAACCACAACAACAAGAAGAAAGTGTTCAGGTACTCATTTATTGATTGTCTGTTATTTATTCTTTAGATTTTCAGTTCTTTATACATTCTAGACATCAACTACTTGTTATAATAACATTTGGAAAAGTTTAAAGGATTCTTCCACTTCTGTTTTGCCTTGTTGTTTATTTTTTCTTTTCCTGTGCAGGTTTTATTAAAAAATGAAATTCCAGTCATCAATGATTGCTTTTATTTCTTCAGCTATTAAAGTTGTGTCAGAAAATCCTTGCCTTGACCTTGAAGTGTAGTACATATGTTTTCTTCTAGCAGTTTCAGAGTTTCAGGTCTTAGCATTAAAGTGTTTGATTTACTTATATTTCTTCGATTTTCTATACAGGGTGGGAGATAGTTATCTAGTTATAGTGTCCTAAATGTGGATATCCACTTTCCCAGTACCATTTATTAAAAAAGAAGTTTTCCTCAATACATATTTTGTGACACCTTTGTGAAGAATCAGTTGCATATTGCTATGAGGGTGTATTTCTCAATATTCTATTACAGTCTTTTGGTCAGTGTGTGTGTGTGTGTGTGTGTGTGTGTGTGTGTGTGTACCACCACATGTTTATGCTGTTTACATAATTTAATGCTGTTCTTGTTACTATGGCACTGTAGTACAGTTTGAAGTTAAAATGTGTAATATTATTAGCATTATTCTCTCTGCTCTGTATTTCTGTGGTGAATTGGATTCTTTCATGTTTACATATGAATTTTAAGATTTTTCTTATCTCTGTGAAGAATGTCATTGCTTCAGCTGGGAGATGGCTCAGTGGCTGTAGCAGACAGCTTCAGGTTCGCTGAGATGAACTTCCAGACCAGGCACAGTTATGGAGGAAGGGATATTATTTATTGAAGCTTACAGATCCAGGGGAAGTTCCATAAAGGCAGGAGAAGCAACCTGCTCTTCACAGGACCAGGCAAAGGAGAGAAGCCAACCAGCCACCACAGCACACAGAGCAAAAACTACAGCCAAAAGGTCACACAGCACACTTCAGGAACTCCTGCTAGGCATATTTGCATATCTTTACAATGGAATCTCAAACCATCACCACACCTTAAGACAGGCCCCCAGTGACCTTGCCTCTAGCAAGGTAATTAGATGCAAACTATAAAGTAATAAAACATTGAATATATTGGGGGACATATATTCAAACTACCACATTCCGCCCCTGGCCCCCAATATATTTATAACTATCACACATTGTAAATTGTACTCAGTCCAATTTCAAAGGTTCTCACAGTCTTGATCAACTTAAGATAGTGAGTCCTGTAAAATCAAACAAGTTAAATACTTTCAACATGTAAAGGCACAGAGTAAACATTTTTAACTGGTAAAAAGCAAAGAGAGACTAGAATAATGCAAACTCAACTATCATCAGCCGTCATCAAACTTCTGCAGTTCAAGTTCAATATAACCAGAGACTGACAGTCTCCAGTTTTCCAATTCCGCCCCTCCAGCTGGGCAGAGTCGCCAGGGAAAACTTTCATCCCATGCCAACACTGCACTCCATGGTAGCCCTTTTGCACAGTCCTGATATATCCAAAACATCTTCAGGTCTCCATGCAAACCACGGTCCATCTTCCAAAAGGCTCTTCCAGCCTATTCCTCAGGGACTTCATGCCCTGCCTCATCCGCATCTCAGCAGCAGCTCCTGGAACTGTGTGCAATTCATGACCATTCTATGCATTTTTCATGCTTCCAAAACTAATACCAGGTGTGCAGGACACAGCCATATTCTAAATCCAGGGACAAAATAAACCATAGCCTTGAAAAGCAGGTTCCTTCTCCAGTCAACTCTTTCCCAAGAGTTTGCATTTCTAACAGTCTTTCCTCAGGCATCCTCTCCATTGTTTTAATGTAAATCAAGTCGGGCCACCTTCCTTCCACCTTCCTTAAGATTGCTAATGCGTTGACAATAGCAGCTCCAGTAACCTAAACCAGCCTCAGTGCCTCTGCTTTTAACTTGCTTGCGGTTTTCCAACTTAAAATCTTAAAATCTCAGTCCGATATCTTTAGCCAAGCACATCAGTCCATTACAAATTTAACCTTGATCAAACTTTCTGTCCCTGGATAGCGGAACGTAGCCATCCCTTATGCCAGTAGCCCAGTTCCAACAAAGTCCTCTGCAGTCTTTCCTTCCCCTTAGAAAGCTCATAAGCCAAGCCTCGAAGTTCAATACAGTCTGCACTTAGCATTCTCAAACTCTCATCAGAATAGTCCATAAAACTTGGCTTACCACTCCAGAAGGCATCTTCAGTTGCAAGCACCAAGTCCATGCCCATTCCTCCAAAACAAAGGTTCCAAAAGACGAAGATCCACGCGGTCAGGTTCATCTCACCCCACACTCCTCGGTACCACTTTACTGTCGCAGACAGCTTCAGGTTTGCTGAGATGAACTTCCAGACCAGGCACAGTTATGGAGGAAGGGATATTATTTATTGAAGCTTACAGATCCAGGGGAAGTTCCATAAAGGCAGGAGAAGCAACCTGCTCTTCACAGGACCAGGCAAAGGAGAGAAGCCAACCAGCCACCACAGTGGCTAAAGGAGCTTGTTTGCAGAAAAGCCTCATGGCCCAGGTTCAATTTTCCAATAGCCCCATAAAACCAGATGCACAAAGTGGGGCATGCTTCTGGAGTTCATTTGCAATGGCAAGAGGTCCTGGCATGTCCATACTCTCTCTTTCTGCTCAAAAATAAATAAAAATATTTAAACAAAATGAGTGTCAGAGGGGGATTGCATTGGGTCTTGACAGTTCTCTGTTAATTTTGTGCTTGGAGCAGAAAAGGAAGTTGTTCAGCTTATGTTTATTTCACTATTTCCTCCAGAACATATTTTTTAAATCCTGAAAAGTGAATACTGGGAATAATTTTAAAAAGGACAGTTTTAGTGAGCTCTGATTTTGTTTTTTTGAAATTGCACTATGTTTAATTATT
The DNA here is from genome assembly GCA_036365145.1 of Orientallactaga sibirica. Lineage (NCBI taxonomy): Eukaryota > Metazoa > Chordata > Mammalia > Rodentia > Dipodidae > Orientallactaga > Orientallactaga sibirica. The sequence continues at coordinate 30,454,995 of JAEOAD010000024.1, forward strand.
TTCTACATTAGATATATTTTTGTACTTATGATGGTGCAAATTCAGCTTAATGACTTTAGAAAATTCAGAGCCTAATTCATGAAGGCTACTGAAGACTTTGATGGGATGGTTGCTATTGCAGTGTTTTCATTATTCTGATATAAACTGAAATGTAGAAAAATTGGTTTGTGAAATATCAATGACCGTGAAAATATTGTATTAAATACTGATTATCATCTCCTCAAATTGCAAACATTCCTTAAAATAATATAGATATTTATAAGTGTGTTACAAGTAAGCAATTTCACTAATACGTGTTCACATGAAATCAGTCTGATTAGAATATCTAAGCATTAAAAAGAAAAGAAAATATTGGTGGCCAATCTCTACCTGAACTTATGCATCAACACTTTCCACCTCTAGGAGTTCCCAAAGCCTTGTCTTGGTCTATTGGTACCTTGATGTGTTTCACAGTTCATTGTTTAACAGTGAGAAAGTAACTTTATCTTAATTGTATCTTCTGAAATGTATTATGGTTGTTGAAAAGTTCCATAAGCACTCTCTCACAGTCGTTTCATTGAGTCAGAGTCTCTCTCTTAACCCAAAGCTGCCATTTTCAACCAGACCAGCTTCAGTGATTCTCTTTTCTCTGCCTCCCTCACCTCTGCCATAGGACGGGGTAACAGACCTGCGTTTTTTAAGGGTGCTAGGGATTTGGAATCAGGTCCTCTGAGGCCCCCATACTTGTGTTGCAAGTGCTTTTACCTGGTGAGCCATCTCCCTAGTCCCAACAGTCACTTATTTTCAGCACTTTGATCAGTTATGAGTGTCTGCATTAACTGCCCCCTACTGTGGGTGTGGGGGGAAGCTTTTTTGCTTTTCTGATCAAGGCAGAAAGCAGCACTAATCTGATGTCTCTGATCTCCACACTTTGTATATTAACATTTCTGTACTTTTTATCATATCAGATATCACAGCCAGTAACTGATAAGCACAATTGTTATCTTTTGAGCAGTTGGACATAGAACAGCCTTAAGCTAATACAATTATGAAAAAAAAATTTAAATAAATGATTAAGGTGGCATGTACTTCTTTCCTAGAAATTATGCAATAAAATTGTATGCATTATAATATTAATAGTTCTTAATATAATTAAAATCATAATAAAATACAAGTAATTAAAACATTAAATTCAGCTATGATCAGAACAATTCAGTTTTATTTAATGGAGTTAAGAACAAAAAAAATCTCATTAATTCATAAATATGTAATCTATTTGGGGTGGAAAATGGAATAATGGTAATTATGTGTTTGTTGATGAAAACATCTTGTAAGTTGGATAAGATATTTACTATATAAAGGTACTTTGGCACCTAAAACACAATGACAATGTGGTTTGTTAAAGATAAAAATGTGTTGTAAATCATCTCATTAGTTAATATGTTCCAAATATTTATTTGGAAAAATAAGCATATTAACTGTAAACAGTAATATCTGAATGAATATGTCTTCTTTTTAACTTTCTTATATTTAAACATATTTATTGAATCTCGTCAAAATAAATGGATGTACATATAGTAATCATTTTGCTATGTATTTTAAAACATTGTGTGCATCATAAATGTTAGCATTTTTTCAACTCTATTTTGATAAAGCTGGGAAAACATTAAAATAATCCTAAAATTCAAACAAAGCCCCCAATAATTTATTTCATTTTTAAGATATATTTTTTTATTTATATTATTCTGATTTTACATTCATAGTATTGGTTCCATTGTCCTCCTCCCTGTCCTCCCTCTTTCAAAGGGACCCTCATCAATGGGGAATGTGGGTCATGCATTGTGAGGTTAGTCAAGAGTTCTGGGGGGTAGGCCCTGGTCTCTGTGCATAATGCCCCAACTTGTGACTCTAACAATCTTTCCGCCCTTCTTCCATGAGTTTCCCTGAGCCACATTGGGGTCATTTTAGTTCTGCTTCAGTGATGAGGTTTTGGGAGCCTCTGTGTCTCTGGATATCTGGCTTAGTTGGAGTTGGATGTTCTCTGTGTTTATCTCCTTCAGCCTTTTTCTGGTGTCGTGATCGCCATGAACACTGTATTCTTGCCCTTCCCCCGCGTTGTTCTATGGTTTCAGCTGGGGCCCTGGTGAGGTGTGGTTAGCTGATCCTCCCTTCAGGTTCATATTTTGACAATAGTTTCTGCTGCTAATGTATTAAAATAACAATTCTACTTTAGCAGTCCCACTGAGACACAAGTGTAGGCTTTCACATTTTTGCATCTCTTGTCTATTTCAGTGTTATGGTATTGACTCAATGCCTGATTTTCATCTGATCATAGGAAGTACACACATCTTTGGCAGATGCTTATTTTTCCTTCATAAATTTTTTTGGCCAGTTCTTTGGGAATTTTATACTCAGTACATAAAAAATGAGGCCCATTTGTCTCCATCTTAATCTGTAATTATCAAGGCATTCATTTGTCAATGTATTTTAAATTGAGTTTGCTCAACACTATCTTCAAAACATTGGGCTAAGTCTTGTATATCTGCCAAAGAAAATGACCATAAAGTTTCTGTTCTTAATAGCATTTTCATTGTAAAGACATCTCCAAGGTTTATATTAAAATTAAAAAAACAATGAGAATCAATTGAATAGTCTGACAGGTCATTTGATGTTTTGTGTATGTGTGTTTGTGTGTGGTACATATGTGTGTAGGCATTTGTGCATGCATGTATGTGTGTGTGTGTGTGTTCAGGTACTCTGTGTGTATGCATATGGAGGTGTGATGTCTTCCTCAGTTGCATTTCACCTCACTTTTTGAGATTGGGTCTCTCCCTGAACCTGGTCATTGCTGATCCATCAGGCCCCGGGGATCCTCCAGTTTCTGCTTCCCCAGAATCCAGGACACTGTTGAGCCCTCCTTTTTATGTGGGTGCTGGGTTCCAATGTTACATCCTTATGCTTGTGAAACTGAGAAATCTCCATGTCTCCTGACAGGTTGTTTCAAAATTTTAAAATCTTTGCTTGTTTACAAAAAGACAACTTATATTGACCTAGTAGAGTTTGTTACAAAGGAGTACCAAAATGTCCCTCTTTAAACTACTGATTGTGTGAATCACATCCAAGTGGCATACTTACCCAATTTTGGCCCACATTTTTCTTACAAGCTTTGATCCTTAAAATATCTTATATCACTGAAAACAAGTTTGAGAATAGAAGAATGGAAGCTGAAGACCATTAATGAAAAAGGGTAAATAGAAAACATATCAAGTCTTCTCTGTCCACCCCTTTTTCGTGTCCAGGCAACAAGAGTTGTGTTAGGACATAAAAAAGAGGAACAATCTTGCATTTAGCATCTCCTTTATTCTTTTCCACAAGGTTTATTTATGGGAAAATAACATGCATGAACTCACAATACTTCTGAATAGTGAAATAATATATTTATCCATTCCAGAAATATGTGTGTGTCTCACCCTCCTGTAGGTTTTGTAAGTACCTATGTAAGATGCATTAATATCTACGTGCAAGGATATAGTCTACTGGCTAATTTAGCATAGCAATTGTTTCCTATTAAAAGCAAATCATTATCCACAAAAAAGTCAAAAGCAATAGTCTTCTGAGTATATTGACTTGCATTTTCCATCTTTGCAAGATAATAAGCAATTAACCCAATGATTAAAGTGCAGGGGATAATTTGTAATGATGGATGTGATAATGGAATTTAATTAACTTCAAATAAATATTTTAGTACAGATTCATTTGTACACCCAGATACTTATTTATACTATAATAATGTCTCTATTTTTATCTGCACCAAAAGTCATACAGCAAAATTACCAATTAAAAAATCTGTGAGCTAAAAAATCATAGCTTTTTGATGTTTATAGCATGCGTGCCTTGATCAATATGCAGATCACAAGGGGACTGCCAGTCTGATGTGATTAATGTTATTGTTTTCCAGTTCCTGAACATATTGCTCAGATCATCTCAGATAGATTTTTAGGTGATGTGTGATTTTGTGTGAGATTGATCTATGGGCGTCATTAATAATCCCTAATCTAAGAGATCACCCCTTAGTAATTATTTCAAGAAAAAATTTCATTCTTTAGCTGTTATTGGAATGCATATAGACATATTTTGATATGCCTGCAGTGTAGAGATAAAGTGTTGTCTTCCACTCTCTCAACCTGTATTTGCTTAAATCTACCAATTTACATGAAATGAGGAGCCTGTCTTTAAAAAACAGGCACTAGTTACTACAAGTTTAGAAACTTTGGGCATGACCAAATAAGTAAGTGGGCTGCCAATTTAAAAGAAGTCTTCTGAGATCTCACTGCTAGGGGAATGGCATGTGAAGGGGGAGCTTGTTGTGGCCACCTCCCCTGGCAGCTGAGGGCATTTGTAGTTCAGGGTACAGTTAGATCGTTATTGTTTGAACCAACTCTCATTCAGTGCACCTGGCAGAGAAGAAAAGCTACACGTGAAATTCTAAAGAGTTCCCTAGAGACATATATGTTGTAATGTATCTGGCTCAGGGAGATTGGCCATGGGTCTTCTGTGTGAAGAGATGACTCAGGTATGAGCAGCAGAGGCCTGGACAGTTTGCTGAGGATGTATGGGCATTTGTACCATCTTCGAAGTTCTCATCTTGTCTTACAGTAATGAGCACTGAACATCAAAATAGTTTTTGTGATGGCAGAAGAGGATCATAGCCCACTTGAGTAGTATGAACTCCCATTGGACTCAACAATAAACATGTAGCTGAAGGGTGTCTTTCAAAGCTGCTAAGGCCAGCATGATGGAGGTGTTATTTATTGCTGAGCTTACTAGAATTTGTATGTCAAGGTTAATATGAATTGATTTATAAATGTGAGCAAGTTATTTATATAATTTTGATGTGAATATTTGAAGATGCATTTATTTTTGTGAAGCTTGAGATCAAATAAAAGGTTGTTTTATCTGATACATTTTGCCTTAGTCAAACAAAACAACCTTTTATACTTTATGAATGACATTATGGAGGACCCATGGCCACAGTCTCACTTGCTAGGTGTCAGCTCTCAGATCCTGGGGACATTTCCTGCCCTTGCTCTTACTTTCCTACCACAAGGACTTGGAATTCTACTATATAGTCACACATCCAACAGGCCAGAAGAGCATTAGAGCTGGTTGACTAAGTAGGAAGACAAAGTAAAGCAGTTCAGCATAAGCATAGAAATGAATGCTTAACATTTTAATGCTGGAAACAATTCACAGGACTTGTCCACATTCAAGGGATGAGAATTCCATGAGGGTGGAATCATGGAGCCCATTCTTAGACCTGTTCTTTCCTAATCAGGTGTTATATCAAATGTGGGTTGAAAGAAGCCTCTCCAGCTTATATGATAACTCTGCAACCTTTTTGTTTTAGAATACTTATTGTAGGGGCTAGTACAATGGGTGGGTGGGTAAGAGTGCTTGCCACTTAAACATAAGGGCCTGAGAAGGCTTGAGACCATATAAGTTGGATTCCCCACACCCATGTTAAAAGCTGAGAGTGGGCTGGAGAGATGGCTTAGTGGTTAAGGCGCCTGCCTCCTAAGCCTAAGAACGCTGGTTCCAATCTCCAGGTACTACGTTTAGCCAGATGCAGTGATACAAGGGTGCAATGCCTCACTTGACCACAAGGGGGCGCACACATCTGAATTTCGTTCACAGCAGCCGAGAGGCTGCTAGTGCGCCCATCTCTATTTGTCTTCCTCTCCCTTTCTCTCTCATTCTCTCTCTCAAAAAAAAAAAAAAAAAAAGCTGAGAGTGTCCACACATGTCTGTAACCCCAGTCCCAAAGGAGATGGAGATAGACAAGTCACTGGGGCTCAATCACAAAAACAGCAGCTCTGGGTGGAGGGAGAGAGGTTGTCTCCAGGAAATACACAGAAGATAGAGGACAGCTGAGATTCTCCTCTGGACCCTGCATGCATACTCACCATACATAACATCACACACATCACGCTACACCACACATACCCTATACACGTAAAAGGGATATGCAATTGTTTTTATCTTTTCTCTATTCTGATCATGTAAATCTAACATCCTTGTTACTTGTTGTCTAATTAACTTACATCATGTAGTGTTAACAACTAAACTTTCTGAATTTTATTAATACCTACTCTTTAGTAATATGTGGAGTAAATGGAGGCTTTTCCTGAGTATAAGTAAATAATTACTTATAACTTGTTTATATTTAATAAATCAAACCTTCGGAAAAAGTTCTTTGAAATGTCAAGCAGACAACAGGTACAATATTCCAGCTTTCCCTATCAGTACTGATGCTAGTCCCTGAATTAAGGATTGCAGGCACACCTTGATATTTTGGGAAGGGCTGGCTGTGATGCCCCTCACTATCTGTGCCTGGGTGAGGTGTTGCGGATGCCTTCCTTTCATAAATCCTACCAATTTCTATCATATTTTAGAATTTGATGGAATTATTGTTTCCTCAAGCAAATCATATGATTTACCCTTATCACATATGCACTTACACATGCTGGGGAAAAGATTTCCACCTGCCCAATGTACTTTACCTGCCAAATGGGCAAAGGATGGCAGAGTAAACTAGAGGACCTCCCTCTGAGCAGCCTGCACGAAAGTGTGTGCACTATGAGGTTATTACACCAGTTCACAAAACACATCGCTTGGGCTGAGGAATAAATGAGATAACGAGCACACTTAACTTCTGTTCTCCATCTACATCTAAAGCAAAGGTTTTTGGTAAGAAGCAGTATGATTGCGCAAACAAATGGTTCATTTCCTGGCTTATCCCACGGTGTTATCATTGGCTGATATAATTGTCGGTTAGTGTTCATGAGCACTATTTTAGACAATGGAAACTTTCCCCCCAAAGACAAGCATGGAGGGGAAACCCACATTTCATAATTCTAACAGGTGTATCCTGTAATCATGGAATAAATTAAAGGTGGACCAGTTTTCCATTCTCAGGTGGAGGCACTGGTAGGAGCCAGGAGAGTCGATCTGTAAATGACAGTGAATATTGCTTTGGGAATTCTTTCGAGTCTCAGAGTTAGGATGGTTCTCAGAGCATTTTTAGTTCAACAAGTGCTATCCCCAAGTAATACATTTATTTCAACGATTTTCATGAAGGGAATTGTATATTTTAATGTTATTAAACACATTTATCTACTTTATATGACTTCTTAAATGAATTTTTTTTCCTAAGAAAGTAATGAATCTTATAAGACAATGTTTCTCAAACGATCTGTGTAGGATAAATAGAAGTAAGGTGGTACGGTATAATGACTTCCAGGGAAATCATTAATTATTCAGCACTCATTCCTATAAAATCCATTATGTTTTAAAAGTGCTGGGCTGGAATACAATAATGAGCAAGGGAAGCCCTGATTCTTCCTCGGAAAGATTACGAAAGAGGACAGTTAGCCTCATTTTAAAATGGAAAAAAAAAAAAAAAAAGGGTGTGGTATTTTCACTGGATATGATCTTAATTTCTGGCTTATATTAAATACAGGAGATTGCAGATAGAACTCTAGTCTCTGGTGGGAACTGTGTGCTTGCAGCTGCAGCGGCAGCACTTAGACCCCTCACTTAGGGGCTGGCCCTACTTTCAGAGGGAGTGCACATGCTCACAGAGCCACTTATACCACCATCCTACATGCTCACATTTATCTAGGGCTTTTCAAGAGGTCCCGTGTCATGAGATGATTAAAAGAAAAGTTGTGGTTACGCAGGTTACATAAAATATTATATGCTAATTTGAATCCTATTTAGTTTTTCTTAATAAAATGTAGGTAGTTCCACACAGCAATGGTGTAAGCTGGTTTGGGCAGCATATGGTGTTAGAACTGTATATCTGCTATCTTTTTCATCATAAATGTGGATGCAGGCAGATTAAACTTATATTTGTTTATTCAGAATTTGTGTTCAAGAAAAGACATGGTCTTGGGTGATTTAACCAGACTATTCATAACAATTCAGTGTGACAAGTTGACAGGTCTCCGTCATTCATATGTAAAATTTAGACTTGACCAACAGTCCTTACTCACTAGGGGGTAGTCATAGTGTTCTTATCTGTATTTGAGGCCCATTAGGTGAGGTAAATATTTTTATTAAAAGATTCTATCACCAAGATGCCAGTTCAGAGAGCCAGGTCTCTGAAATTAACAGACCATGCAGTTCTGTTTCTGATGAGATCCAAATGCTATATCCTATCAGACAGATGCCAGCGGTTAGAACTCTGAGAGTCTGGGCCTGTAGGAGGATGTTAACATGATCAATGAGCTTCTTGCTGACAGCACTTTGGAAGAAACTGACGCAAGTGCAAACAGGGAAGAACTGTGAAATCACCAGAAGCTGTAGGCGAGGCAGACACCAGCCACACTTCACCTGCCAAAACGAAGTCAGTGCATTCCAAGGACTTTTTTTTTTTTTTTTTTTTCTGTGTTCCGAGATGTGTAATGTCTGTGTTAAGTGAGGGTATTTTCTATGCATGGGGAGAATGTGTTGTACTAGCTCAGTGCTGTCTTAGTGTTCCACAGGCTCTAGTATCAGTGATGATAATAGCCAGTTTAGGCTGATCATGATCATGCATCATGTCACTGCTATGTCAAAACAACCTGTGAGTGCTTATCATTATAATTTACTTACAGATGGAAAACAGGCCTGAGAAGGTATAGGATGTGGCGTGAGATCAAGTGTATAATGAGATGAATTAACTCAGCCAGAATCTACTTAATTTTATTTTATATGCTTTATTACACAATACCACCAAAAGCCATAGCATATTAAGTCCATATGACTCTTTTAAAAGTATTATTATTATTATAAGCATTTATTGACAATTTTAATACATGTATATAATGTATTTTTTAATCTTAATTTCCTCCTTTTATCTTCTTTTGTTTCCACTCTATATTTCTTCTACCGAATCCCTACTTGTTTCTAAGTAATTCCTCTTCTGTTTTTATATCTTTCACTTTTTTCCTTCCTCCATCACATGTTACAAAACATAATGGGCCTGATATGGTGCAGGTCTTCTGCAGTAACAATAGTTATATGAAGTTATAATGCAATGGCCTATGCAAATCTGGAAGACAAAGTTTCAGAGCACTCCACCACGTTCTCTGGGTCTTAGATTCTTTCTACCGCCTCTTCTACAATATTCTCTGAGGCTTGGAGGGCATGACAGAGATGTCTCATTTGTAAAGGCCCACTCAACAGTCTACTTACAATAGCTGGAAAATGGAGTCAGCCTAGATGTCCAGCAACTAATGAATCGGTAATGAAGTTGGCACAGATAAACAAAGGAGGTTTAGCTGGCTGTGAAGAAAAATGAAATTCACCTCAAAATTGATGGATCTGGAAAATATTATACTAGGGAAGGTAATTCAGGCTCAGACAAACAAATACCACAACTTCTCTCTCATATTTGGATCCTAGCTTTGGTATGTCCCCCATACATTCAGTTGTTTTATTAAGGCTTGTAAGTTGTGTCTCCAGCTACCTGGCTGGAGAAGGTGTCACTGGGGGTGTATCCTGGGGTCCAGCCCTGCTTTTATTTATTTATAGGCAGTTTGCTTCTTTCTTTCTGCTTGGATGAATGGAATCAGCTTCTTAAATCATTGATGGAAAGCCCCCCCAACCCCCACCAAATCAGAAAGATTGAAATCAATCCCTTCCTCCCCTAAACTGTGCCTGCTTTGAATGTTCATCCTAGCAATATGAAGCCATCTACAACACTAGCTTTGAATGTTCAGAGATATAAGTTGGAGTAAGAGTCAGTACTAGCCAGGAAGCTAGAAAGGGGTCCTGATGGTGTGTGTGTGGGGGTGGGCTTAAGGGAGGAGACAGAGAACATATGAACTTTTATGAAACATCTCTGCCTACCAGTTTGGATATTGTGTAGGTCAAAGACAATGTATTCAAGGTTAAAGTACATCTGTTCTTCACTTACCAGAACATGTTAACTTGGTTACTTTTTTTTTTTTTTTTTTTATCTTGGCTGCTTTTAACTTGCCTTTTTTTTTTTTTTTTTTTTCTGAACCTCATTTCCTATGATCTTCAACTCTCTGTAGCTTTATCATCAACATGCTGGTGGCTCTAAACCATAAGTCTCAAAGTCTTCTGTTCCACACACTTTTCATTACTGTGTCAATTAAGTCAAGTCTAGATAACAGAAACTTTTCTACATATTTATTCAGTAAGGAAATTTTATATAGCAAATTGATTGCTCAAGGGTTGCAATCTGGAAGAACAGCAATGAGAATGTGGTATTCTGGAGCAGAAACAATACACCAGATAGCTGCAGTTATATTTGTTTCAGACACAAGTAAAAGAAACAACTCAAATTTATTGCTGGAGGAAGAGGATTGAGTCTTAGAGCTGGGTGCATGTCAGCAGCACAGGAGCAGAGAGAATGGAGGCATAAGAAGTGGAACCAAGACTTGCTTTATTCAGGGTGTGTTATCCATCTTCCTTCCATAATTTCCCCTTTCCTCCCTGCTTTTTTCTTTCTCAGTGTTTTTAAAAATGATTTTTTAATTTATTAATTTATTAGTGAGAGAGAGGAAGAAAGAGAGAGAATGGGCATGCCATGGCCTCTAGCCACTGAAAATGAACTCCAGCGGCATGTGTTACCTTATATATCTGGCTTTATGTGGGTACTGGGGAATCAAACCTGGTTCCTTTGGCATTGCTGACAAGTGCATTAACCACTAAGCCATCTCTCCAGCTCTGTTTCTCTTTTTGTTGTTTTAGTTTTCTTTTTTCTACCCACTGAATGTCTGACCTATTCTCTGGAAGGATGGTAGTCACATTCTCATATTCATTCAGGTCAAACATTTGGTACAAACATAGTTATATCGATTAATACATCCATAACACATAGCTATATATTAACAGATTGTGAAGGTTTTGCTGTTGTAGTTACCTTTGTCTTTCTGGGAAAAAACACCTGACCCAAAACAGCTGATGGGAGGACCACATTTATTTTGGCTTACAGTCTCACAGGGAAGTTGCCTGATGGAAGGGGAAAACATGACACCAGCAGATGCCGGATAACACTTCTGTTACAGCAGGTGCAAAACAGCAGAAGGAGAATGATCTTGAACTCTGGCAAGTGGGAGGTAGCAATCACAGCCCCAGACCCACTCCCAACAACATACCTCTTCCAACTAAGTTCCACCTCCTTTATTGCCACCAGCTAGGGACCAAGCAGTCAAACATATGAGGTTATGGGAGACATCTGATTCAAACCACCACACTCACTCATAATTGAAAAGATTTATGTTGTCTAAGGAATTGTATTCTTTGTATTGGCCAGGTGAAAACCAAATGCAGCCTTTTGGGGTATAAGGTGAAGGTGCAGAATTGTGGCAGTAGTATTTTTTTTAAATTATTTTTTTGGAGAGAGACACAGAGAGAGACAGAGAGAGAGAGAAAGGGAGAGGAAGACAGAGATGGGCACGCCAGCAGTGTCTCAGCTGCTGCGAACGAAATCCAGATGAGTGTGCCCCCTTGAGGTCAAGTACAGCATTGCGCCCTTGTGTCACTGCATCTGGCTAAACATGGGACCTGGAGATTGGAACCAGTGTTCTTAGGCTTAGGAGGCAGGCTCCTTAACCCCTAAGCCATCTCTCCAGCCTGGCAGTAGTATTTTGTAAATGAAGGGAGAGTAGTCAGGAAAAATAAAATCCCAATGTGCTCACAAAATATTTATTATCCCTGATGTTATTTATCAGTGTACAATATTATAAGTATCCCCATCCTTATTGCACATTAATAACAGCTGAACTATCATATATACATCTTTATTGTTTTATGTCTTGTGCATCATCTGTTTTTGTCATCTTCATATTGAACTTTGGAGATCCATATATTCCTTATGTAGAACTTATAGTTTGGAAATCCCTTGCCTACAATAAGTTAAAATATGTTTTCCAGACCTTCTAGCTCTGTATTACCTAGGAAACAGTCTCTCCTTCTTCATTCTTTTCTTCAGAAATAGTGCAGTGGGGAGACATCTGAGTGGGCAAAGTGATTGCCTTACCTGAGTTCTTAGATCCTGAGGACCACATACAGCTGGATGAAGTGGGGTGTAATACTAACCTTCCTACAACAAGATGGGAGGCAGACACAGGGAAATCATAGCTCACTGGCCAGCCAGCCTGGGAGTCACAATGGTGAATAAGAGACCCTACCTCAAATAAGGTGGAAAGCAATGAGCAACACTCGGGGTTGTTCTATGATCTCCATACATGTTCTGTAACATGCATGTGCCTGTACTCACACACATGAATGTGTGCATGCAAATACACACAGAGAGAGAGAGAGAGAGGGAGAGAGAGAGAGAAACAAAATAATGTATCACATGAAAATCATTGTTGAATATCTATTATACCTTTGATCCACTAAATTTTAATTTAAATGTGAAATTTTAAATTTTTGTGTAATAATACTGGAAGAAATTTCCTTGTTTAAAAAGGAAAAACAAAACTCTTTCAAGCCACCTTGTTGAGCAAGTACTGTGTACTGGATCTTTTGCAGAAAAGGACAGAACCCTTCGTTGATTTGTGTTAAGGTTCCTAGATCTGGTGGAAGGTTTTGACCATGCCCAGATAAAGTCTTATATGTACACACTACAGGTGGTGCCACAGTTGGGAGACTGGAAAGGAATTCCACTCTGAGATTATACTTCAGGAATTTTCATTTTTTTTTTCATTTGTGAGCAATTTGAGAAGACAAAATAAGTTGCAAAGGGAACTGGAATCAGAACTTCCATGATGGGCTAGGGACCTAGCTCAGCAGTAGACCTTTTGCCTAATTTTGCAGGACCCTGAGTTCCATCCTTTACATGGAACGACAAAAACAAAGTGTTCATTGTTTGAGCAAGTGTAGAAATGTTCCACATTCATGTATTCACGTGAGACCATCCAGTGGAGATTCTCTATGAATTTCCAGGCTCTTGGATGTTTAAGGTGACTTGAGGTGGTTATAGCAGCAGCTAGAATTATATTTTTACCACCATCCTGAAGTGTCAAAGGGCATACTACTGTATAAGGACATGGACAAAGGCCCATTTGTTTCAACCAGTTCCTTTTTATCTCAGTATGTTGCATTTTCAGTACACTCTGAGAACTGAAAAGTCAAGCAAGGAGATAGGAGATGAGAGAGGCCATTCTGAGACGTGTCCTCTGGCATAGTTATGTAGGATATATTACCTTCATTCATGTGGTCATTAAGCAAGTATTTGCTGAGTGCTCTTAGTGTGATACCACCCAATAGCAATTAGGTAAGCAAATATTTACTCCAAAAGCATAAGCTAGTATAATCATCAAAGTTTTCATTTTTTATTCAGCACTTACTGAATTGTAAAATGCTTATAAAATTATTACTAATTTCTCAATCTTGAATTTATTCTTTTATTCCCAAATATAAATTCTGTTTAATTTCTGAAATTCTGTAAAACAGTTAGCCCAAGTATTTATGGCTGAATTTTGTATTTGTCATTTATTTGCCTTGGGTGGACTGTATTTTATTACTATGAACCTTTCTTCCATACTTCATTTTAATTGTTTTCTTTAACTGTCAGGTTCATTTATGCTTACAGCACTCATATGGAGTCATGGCAAACAAAGAGAGAGTCTGGTAAGGACAAGGCATCATTAGATTGAGATATGACAGGGCTGTCCTGTCCCTGTTGACATCCCATGAGTACTTGGGTGAATAGCACCACACAGTTGACAGTTTGATCTCCACTTTGTTTTCATTTGACTTCACTTAGTTCCTTAGGGAAATTATTCATCTATGAATTAAAAAAATCCTCTGGTGGGCTGGAGAGATGGCTTAGCGGTTAAGGTGCTCACTTGCGAAGCCTAAGAATACCCATTCGATTCTCCAGGTCCCACATTTAGCCAGATGCAAAAAGTGCTGTAAGGGCACAATGCTGCACTTGCCCACAAGGGGGTGCACGCCTCTGGAGTTTGTTCACAGTGGCTGAGAGGCCACTGGTGCACCCATTCTCTCTCTTTATCTTTCTCTCTTTCTCTCTCTGTCTCTAAAATCTAAAAAAAAAAAAAAAAAAAAAAAAAAACAACAAAACAAAACAAAACAAAAAAATCTTGTTAATGACCATCACAAAGATCAGATAAATCTGACTAATGCAAGTTTCCAAATTAAGACAACAGTGACATTTTAGGGTTTGGTATTTCTCCTTTTTCTGTCCAGTGGTAAAAAACAAACAAACAAACAAACAAAACGAGGGGGTCTTGTGAGATGTGTACATCTGCTGGAGAATTTTATATTTTGATCCTGATTATGTGTTGAGTCATCTTTGAATTTTACCTCCAGTAAAAGGGTAAATTTTGTAAAATAAATGAATGTTTTAATTCTGTTCTCCAGTAATTGAGGTTTTAGAAGTGACAGTGTTAAGATTTTTTTTTTTTTTTCACCTCCCTCTATAAGCCTGTCTGCTGGAAATTACAAGGGAGCTTGGATCTCGCTGGGTGGTTATGAAAAATTTGTCAGATTAGTTAGAATGTTCAGTACTACAATGGCATTAGTTAACTAAATTACTTCTTTAATGAGGGCATATGACATTGGGTTTTTAAATGATAGCCTGAAGATTTTAGAGATATGTAGATTAGGAGAGTCTACAAATGAAAACTAGTAAAAGCATATGAAAATTCTTTCCTGAGCAATTATGAACCATCTTTATTGTATTAATTCCTTCTAACAACTCTGAGTGGTCAAGGCTATTAGGATTAAATGACAACAATGTTTTTGCCCAAAGTCATGATTTGAAGATGATAAAAATAGAATGTGTAGCTTGATTTGCTCCCAATCTGTTCAGCTGCATTCAGTTCCTACTCTCCAGACCCAGCCTGGCTTAGATGATGAATTTAGTCTCATTTTTAGTTGGAGAAATTAAAAAAAAAATAAAGAAAACATACAAGGTAATTGGTTCAATTTTGATATATTTAAAAAATTTTTATTTTATTTATTTATTAGATACAGAGAGAGAGAGAGAGAGTGAGAGTGAGTATGGGCATGCCAGGGCCTCTAGCCACTGCAAACAAACTCCAGACGCATGCAGCACCATGTGCATCTGGCTTATGTGGGACCTGGAAATTTGAACGCCTTAACTGCTAAGCTATCTCTCCAGCCCCCATTTTGATATTTTTGAATATACTTTGTTCTTAAC
The DNA here is from genome assembly GCA_036365145.1 of Orientallactaga sibirica. Taxonomy (NCBI): domain Eukaryota; kingdom Metazoa; phylum Chordata; class Mammalia; order Rodentia; family Dipodidae; genus Orientallactaga; species Orientallactaga sibirica. Next base: position 30,470,182 of record JAEOAD010000024.1, read on the forward strand.
ATCCCTTTACCACATCTGTCTTCCTGTTGCTGGTCCCTTTCGTCCCGCATAAAAGTTGTCTTTTTCTTTCATGTCACATTTATTATATTACCTTCTGTTTCCTCCTTACCCTTTTAATAACTTTAATTCTCCCATGGTATTTTCTGGTTCCATTACACACACACACACACACACACACACACACACACACACACACAAATTAAATCTGCTCTACATATAAGAGAAATCATGGAGCAATTCTATCCATGACTTTGGCTTATTTTGCTTAACATAATGATCTCCACTTCTATCCATTTTCCTCCAAATGCCATAATTTCATTTTTCATATAACTGAAAAAATTCCATTATGTATGTATACACCATGTTTGTACATTTGTAGATAGATGTCTAGAAGCTGTTCATGGAAGTCTAGGGTGGTTCCATTTCTTAGATAAAGCAAATAGTTTAACAATAGACATGGATGTGTAAGTATGTCTGTGGGAAGACTTAGAGTCCTTTGGGTATATGCCCAGGAGTGGTATTGCTGGTTCATATTCTATTTTAGATTTTTAAAATTTATTTATTTATTTATTTATTTATTTATTTATTTATTTATTTATTTATTTTTTGGAGAGAAACAGAGAGAGAGAGAGGGAGAGGAAGACAGACAGAGATGGGCGCACCAGCAGCCTCTCAGCTGCTGCGAACGAAATCCACATGTGTGTCCCCCCTTGTGGTCAAGTGCGGCATTGCGCCCTTGTGTCACTTTGCATCTGGCTAAATGTGGGACCTGGAGCTTGGAACCGCTGGAGATTGGAACCAGCGTTCTTTAGGCTTAGGAGGCAGGCACCTTAGCCGCTAAGCCATCTCTCCAGCCCTAGATTTTTTTTTTTTTTTTTTTTTTGGAGAAATCTCCCTACTTTCCATAGTGGCTCTACCAGTTTCACTTCTTACAGCAGTGAATAAAAGTTCCTGTTTCTACAAATTCTCAGTATTTGCCATTTGTGTCTGCTTTCTTCCATGTATTATGTTTTATAATTCTATGCATACATACATTTATATATATGTGCTATATTTTGAACACATATGCTCTCCACTGCCCTTTCTATTTTGTAATTTTTATTTGTTTATTTGAGATCAAGTGTGTGAGAGAGATAGAGAGAATATGGACTTCTGGCTGCTGCAGTTGAGCTTCAGACACATGCACACTCTGTGCACATAGCTTTACATAGGTATTGAGAAATTGAACCGGAGCTACCAGATGACGGAATTCTATAGCACTCTTCCTTATCCAACTTTTTCATTCCCTCCATCTCCTCCACCATGATGTACCTTGAGCCTTGATTGGGGTAGAATAGAGATGTCCCATGTAGGGATGAGCAATAGTCACTTATTTTCAGCAATTTAATCAGTTATTAGTTGACATTTTAACCATCGTCCACTGAGAAAAAAAGAAGAGCTCCTTGACCAGTGCTGAGGACAGCACCAATCTATGGGTAACAGCACAGGTATTTAGAAGTATTTGGACAACATATTTGTTTAGCAAAATAACAGTAATAGGATATCTTCTATGGACCATGACTTCCCCAGGTATGGGATTTTGATTTATAGCACCAGGCATGAGTACCTCTTGGGGAGTAGTCTCAAATCCAATAGAAAAGCAGTTGGTTATCCCCCAGATAGCCATGCCATTATTGCACCAGTAGGCACATTGTATTTGTAGGTCACTATTGTAGCATGGAGAGTCCATCACTGGGTGAGACCATTCCTGATTTTTTCCTGTCTAGCAACTTTTGGTCCTGTGAAAGCTGGCTAGCATAGAGGATGCTTCTAATTCAGTTCCAGCATGATTTCTCTCCCACCTGCAATCAAAGGGATTGGTGTCCTTAGCAATATGGTCTTGCCATTCAGTTACAGAGGGCAATCAAGGGCAAAGGCAGCAGCCTGTGTTGTTAGAAGGGTCTCTGGGGCTTCCTTGGCAAAGAGCTCACAGGGAGGTAACCTGAGCCTGGCACTGGGATTTCCATTTAATAACATATGGCTTGTGGGAGCACTGTTATCTCTCCATGCAGGACACGTCTGTTCCTTCTCTATTTTTTTTTCCATTTATTTTAAAATAGATTACAAGTTGGTGGATTTTCATAGGTCTTTTTCATATTTCTTAGGTTTTGGTTAACCCTCATCTCCAGTTCCCTCTTCTTCCCTATTGCCAGCCTTTGCCTTCATCCTTACTTAACCCTTTCTAACCCAGTATTCTCCTCTACCTTCACTATTTTAAGTTCACTTGTGTTCTGAGCCATTATGACTAGAATAGGATGGAATTTTAAAGAAATCTTAGTTTATATTTCCTTGATAGTTAAGGATGTCTAATACTTTTTCTACTATTTATTGGCCATTTGTATATCTTTTTTGATCTACTTGTTCAATAAGTTAGCTGGTTAGATATTTTGGGGAATTAATTTTCATTATCCTTTATATATTTTAGATACTAAACCTCTGTCACTATGTTGATGGTTTCCTTTGCTGAACAACACCTTTTAATTTTGTGTAATTCCGTTTGTCTATTTTGTGTAATACCACCTATAAATCTATTGTGTATGGCTCTTACTATGTGGAGACTTATTTCTTTTTTCCTGGATTCTTCAGACATTTGTCATTAAGAGATGTTGAACTTTTACTGATGCTTTTTCCGTGTCTATTGAGATAATTGTGTGATTTTTCTCCTTAAACCTATTTTTTTTTTTTTTTTTTTTTTTTTGGCATTTATTGATCTTCATATGCTGAAACAACTTTGCATCTTTGGGATGAAACCAAGTTAGTCATGAATCATGATTTCCTGAATGTGTTGTTGGACTTGGTTTGCCAGTTTTTTTATTTTATTTTATTTTTTAGACATTTAAAAAACATTTTATTTATTTGAGAGCAAGAAAGAGGCTGAGAGAGAGAGAGAGAGAGAGAGAGAGAGAGAGAGAGAGAGAGAGAATGGGTGCACCAAGGCCTCCAGCCAGTGCAAACGAACTCTAGATACATGTGTCCCCTTGTGCATCTGGCTTACATGGGTCCTGGAGAGCCAAACTGGGATCCTTTGGCTTTGCAGGCAGATGCCTTAACTGCTAAGCCATCTCTCCAGCCCATTTGCAAGTATTTTATTGAGAATATCTATGGATACTATATACTATCACCAGAGGTTTTTTTTTTTGTTTTGTTTTTGTTTTTTCTCTTCTCCCCCCCCCCTTTTTTTTTTTTTTTGAGGTAGGGTCTAATTGTATCCCAGGCTGACCTGGAATTCACTCTGTATTCTCAGGGTGGCCTCGAACTCATGGCAATGGCAATCCTTCTACCTCTGTCTCCGGAGTGCTGGCATTAAACAGTTGTGCCACCACACTGGGCTCCTTTTTTTTTTTTTTTTTTTTTTGGTGTGTCCTTATCCAGTGCTTTTATCTAGTTCTGAATTAATTTCCTTCCTTCCTTTATCTGTTTATTTATTTGACTCCTCTATGTGGTCATTGATATTTTATATGGGAATGGCATTTCAGCCCTCTCATTATCTTTGATGGATGGTATTGAGCGATTGCTTGTGAAGATGTGGTACAGGCTTTTGCTCCTATTCTTAGTGTGTTTCTTTGCTGGGTTTTGAGTTTCTGTTGGGATGTATGTGTCCTATAGTTTTTGCGTTTCCCTTTTCCTGTCAACTTGTCTTTGTTTAGTTATGTTCCTTGTTACTGCCTAGGAGCAAAGCCTGCTGCAGTAACAGACACAATGACTGGCAGCAGCCTTGGTGTCAACTTGCAGTAGAGAACATGTGTACTTCCTTTGTGCTCCTGATAAGGCTCAGAGTGGCTGAACTGGTGTACTGATTAGAAAAACATATAGTTTAGAGATATTTTAGAACTTAATAAGGGTATTAACAGTTAAGTCAAAGGATGAAGAAGTAATAAAAGAAGAAAGGAAAGTACAGTATGAATTATAGTAAAAGTATATGTATTATAGAAATGAGAGATAATGGATGAAATATAGAATAGGTGCAGAAAAAAGCTATTCAAGCAAGACAGAAGCTGAAACAAAACAACCATAACATTCTAGAATAAAAGTATAATTAAAAATAAAAATAAGAGTAAGACATAAAATGAAATAGAAGGTATTATACATCAATCAGTAATTTTTCCTAGTGGGATTGAAAGTATTTTCTCCCAATCCTTCAATGAATGACCTTTTGTAGGAGGCCCTGCAGGTAAAAGGAAGGCTGTTCATTCAAACAAGTTAAGTCACTCTGTCCTTACTGTTGAGAGGAATTTCCATGTGGAATTGCACATTCGACAGAAATCCCTCGTCAGAGAGACCCACCCCCACTCTATGTCTTGTTTGTATTGAGCTGGGGCTTGCACTTCCCATGAGCAGCTTTCTGGGCTGAGGTTTTAAGGGGTGTGGAGGGCTTTCCTGTGCGTGCTTCTTGATGGGTGGTGTCTTCCCTGGCTACTTTCTTCCTTCGTTGGTTTGTTTCCTGCAGTTCTTGCTGGGAAATACATCTGCAGAGTTGTATCAGGATCAGATCCCCACACTCTTGCATGCCCTCTTCCTCCCTGGCTGAGGCCATGGCAGGAGTTCGTGTCTCTGGCTAGTCTCTGCTGCACTTCTGCCAAAATCTAAATGATCTGCACTGCTCTGGCTGTCCTTTGTCACCTCTCCACAGCCTTGTCAGCTTTATCCAGCTCACCATTCTTATGGTATCTATGTCCAGGAGGGAACATCACCTCCTTGGCAAAAACTCACACTTTACCCAGCAGGAGCGTGCAGTGCATAGATACCTCTTGGTGGGCTCTCTGGTTCCTTATCCCTGGAGGCATATTTCACATAATCCTTCCTCAGGTTTTTTTTTTTAATCTTTTTTTTTTTTTTTTCCTCTTCAACTCAAAGGATTAGAGTCTGACTACATTTTTGGGATTTTATCTGGACTCTTTTTACCTAGGGCACATGGAGGGATTTCTAAGTCAACGTCTTCCACTTGGAGAAATTTTAATGAGCCTTCATCAGAAAGTCAACCTGCTTTTTTCTCATTGATCCTAAATTCCAATTAAGATTGTTACTGTTTCCTAGGAGCAAACTCTTGGTTTGTGTTCCAATTTCCATTTGTTATTACCTGTATTAATTATCCCAATGTATCTAGATCTGCAGTTTGATTTATTACCAGTTCTCCTACTTCCTCAAGACTTAGGATTTACCACTGAGCCCTTAAAGTCCACAGAACTACAATCAGGATTTGTTTTTCTTTTTCTTTTTTTTTTTTAAAGTGAATTATGTATTTTTAAAAGTATTTTATTTATTTATTTGCATGGAGAGAGACAGAGAGAGAATATGAGTGCACTAGGGCCTCTAGCCACTCCAAATGAATGAACTCCAGATACTTGCACCATTTTGTGCATCTAGCTTTACATAGGTACTGGGGAATCAAACCTGGGTACTTAGGCATTGCAGGCAAGCACCTTAACCACTGAACCATCTGTCCAGCCTCCCTATTTCTTGACAATCCCAAATTATTACCTTGATGAGATTACTTGCTTACTATTTAGTGCCAGCCATGCCCCGTGGTGCTCTCTTTTTCTCTCTCAATTAGTTACACAGCTAGAGACTGCTAGGCTGTCTTGAGTAGCTGGCCGTCTATCTGCTTGGACATCTCTGTAGTATCAGAAGCTGGAGCCTGCTCTGCTTCTTACATGTCAGTGGTGTCTGAGCTCTTCACCATACCTATTGAGGTGTGTTCACTTTGCCAGACATCTGGCAGGGACAAGTGTAGCTTCGTCTAATTTTCACTCTTGAAGTCTTGAAGTGAAACCTTTTTGAACCACCATGTTTGGCTGAGTGTAGAGAAGACTAACTTCTCTAATATTCTCCTAAACTAACTTCTTCTGGAATTTTTCTATCCAGAAGTGAGCAAACTGCTTCTATGAGAAGACCCTGACAATTAGACTAATACTTGTTATTTTCCTATCCACAGGTGGGCAGTCCACATTTAAAATAGCCTGAGGACAAAAGCTGAAGGGAAATTTAGTTTCAGCCATTAGTAAAATAACCACATTTGCTGTCACCACAGTTCTGATATTACTAAGGCTATAACTTCTTCTGCATGCAGGTATTCATTGCCATTTAAAAATATTTTATTTGGGCTGGAGAAATGGCTTAGTGTTTAAGGCACTTGCCTGTGAATCCAAAGGACCCAGGTTCGATTCCCTAGAACCCATGTAAGCCAGATACACAAGGGAGCACAAGCATCTGAGTTCCTTTGCAGTGTCTAGAGGCCCTGGCATGCCCATTCTCTTTCTCTCTCTCTCCCTCTCTCTCTCTCTCTCCCTGCCTATTTCTCTCTCTTAAATAAATATACAAATATATATATATATATATATATATATATATATATACCAATTATGAACAAAAAAAATTAAAAATATATTTTATTTATTTATTTGAGAAAGAGAGAGAGGGAGAGAATGGGTATTCCAGGGCCTCTATCCACTGCAAATGAACTCTGAACTCCAGACACATGCACCACCTTTTGCATCTGGCTTCACATGGGATATGTGGATGTATGGGGCTGAGATTTGAGTCAGACTGATCAACATGCTTATGGTAACTAAAATTAAATAGTGGGTATTTAGAGAAAGTGTTTTGAGAGACAAGGGGACTGGACAAATCCTGGTAACCACCACCATTTAAAGAACAAATCAGTAGGGGAGGCACATAGAAGAGAAGGAAGAAGGGAGAGGGGAGAGGAGAGAGGAGAGGGAAGACAGATAGGAAGTCAGATCATGGAGTTCCCACTTTTGATGTGAAATCAATATGAAGGACAAGTGCTGAGAATAAAGATCAAAGCGACTGTGGAAATAAAAGCCTTCTGTGCCAGTCTGATGGGCCAGTGAACGTGGGAGATTCTATTTCGCCAAGGCTTATAATAAGTTCCACATAATGAATGTTTAAGATATTCTTTAATTCTTCTGTGGTTGAGTACAGAATATTCTTAAGAAATTGAAGAATACGTATGTCTGACAAAAAAGTTTCAAAGTAATGTTTATGTATTTTGCCTTTAGAGTTATTCATCTCCCCTCTCTTCCTACTTTCCTCATCCTCTCTCTCTTTCTCAACATAGCACTATGTAGAACATGTTGGCTTCAAACTTGCTCAATAATCAAGGTTGGCTTCCTACCATGACCTCCTTGGTACTGAGCTTACAGGCATATGCCACAATACCTGGCTAAATTGTGTGTGTGTGTGTGTGTGTGTGTGTGTGTGTGTGTGTGTGTGCGCGCGTGCATATGTGTAGGTGTGTGTGGTACTGGGGCTTGGATAAAATATTATGCATGTTAGGCAAGCACTCCACTAATAATTTAAATATCTGTGGTAGTTTGAATGTCGAAGGTCCCCATAGACTCTTATCTATGTGATTAAGCCTCATAATTAATCCCTGACTGGTGGAGCCTTTGGTAGGTGGAGCTTTGCTGGAACAGGTGTGTCACTGGGTGTGGACCTTCAGGTGTTATCCTAGCCCCATTGGGTGTTCATAGCTAACTCAATCTGACTGTTTTCTTCCTGTAGCTGTGGATCAGTGACACCCCACTGTCTGGATGCTCCTGCCATGCTTTTCCGGTGATGGTGAATCCCCCCCGAAACATTAAGCCAAAATAAATATTTGCTTTCCCAAAGCTCCTTCTGGTCAGGTGTGTGTCCCAGCAATGAGAAGGTTACTACTACAATACCAAACTGATTCCATTCTTCTCACCCATCTTTTCATCTATTCTTATACACAGTGATCTGCACATTCATCTGTTCCTATATCCATTTATCTTTCCATCTGAAATATGTGTAGGCATCCTTCCATTAATCAAATATGGATTTATTCTTCTACTATGGCTCACCACTGGCCATGGGCTCTATACAATGATAGTATGATGAAGCTGTTGTTTCTCACAGGGTATTTAAAAAAATTATAAGGTACAAAATAGCCAAGATAAATATTTTTCTTTCTCATAAGCTCATTTAAGTACTTTAAGAAATTAAGGTTCTTTCTATCTTTTTACCATCTCATATTCCTGAGGTACTGGCTTCTTTCATATAATGTTAATATTTACTTAATATCCAGAAGCCCACATACTCAACCAGGGAAGAAGAAAACACAGGAAAATATACTCCTTGTTGCAGTTACATTCACACTGTTGGATAAATACCCAACCAGAAACATCTTATGGGAGGAAGGGGTTTATTTCAGGCTTACAGGATCCAGGGGGAAATTCCCTCATATATCAGCATCCCACAGAGAGAAAACCAGCAGCCCACAACCATGAACAGCCAGAGCTCAAACTGCTCTAAAACACCTAGTAGGGCTGGATTTAATATCCGCCCCCAGTGACACACCCTCCAACAGGCTGCTGGAGACTCAAGTTGCAAGCTGAATAAAAAACACCTCAGGGGGATATCACAGTGGTTAAGGTGCTTGCCTGCAAAGCCTAAGGACCTGAGTTCTGTTCCCTAGTACCCATGTAAAGTCAGCTGCACAAAGTGGCACATGCATCTCGAGTTTGTTTGCAAACTAGAGGATTTTCTAGAGGATCTGGTGTGGCCATTCTTTGTGTCTCTGTCTCTCTTGGTCTGTTTCTCTCTTCATGTAAATAAATAAATAAATAAATAAATAAATAAATAAATAAATAAATAAATAAATAAATAAATATTACTGGGCATGTTGGTGCATGTCTTTAATACCTCTGAAGGCAGAGGTAGGAGGATCACCATCAGTTCGAGGTTACCCTGAGACTACATAGTAAATTCTGTGTCATCCTGGGCTAGAGAGAGAGACCCTACCTGGAAAACAACAACAAATAAATAATAAAAAAATATGAAAGTAAAAAATATCTCAGGTTATGGGGATATACATTCACATTCTAAGTACCACATGCCTCTCCTTTAGTCCAATTTTTAATTTGGGACCTGCAAATATTGCTTCCAGTCATAGCATATACTTAGAACAAATCATTTTGGCACACATATTTTCCAAAGAGATTTAAAATAAGGTCTGTGTTACACAGTGATAGCTGTGAAATCCATGGAAAGAAAGGAACAGGACTGGAAAAATTCCTTATAGGTTAAGGCACTTGCCTACAAAGCCAAAGAACCCAGGTTCGATTCTCCAGGACCCACATAAGCCAGATGCACAAGGGGGCACATGCATCTGGAGTTCATTTGCAGTGGATGGAGGCCCTGGAATGCCCATTCTCTCTGTGTGTGTCTCCCCCCCCCACACTGCCTACTTCCCTCTCTCAAATAAATAAAAATAAAAATAAATAAAATTAAAAATTAGAAAAGAAAGGAACAGCAGATATTGATGAACAAAGAGAAAATTCTTATATCCAGAGACTGTGTTCTGGATTCAGCTACAGGCCAGTGAATTCACAAGTTGCAGAGAGATGACAAAAGTAGTAACAAATGACATTTCTAGGACTTCCCAATCTCCAGGACTCTACACACAATATCCAAGTTTCTCATGTCTCAATGTCTCAGTGAAGGGAGTACCATTTGCTGCGGATCTTCCTCATTTGCTTAGAGTAACTCACATTGATTTGAGAAAAATGTCAATGATGAATTCATCTGAAGACATCCATTAGTAATCCATGTATACTCCTCATTCCTTCTTATGCTCAGATAGTACCAAATATCTGAAGGAAAGAACTTTCAGGAAGCTTTCAGACCAAACTGATTCATCTGAGAATCACATTTTACTACCAATATTTGAGGCTTAGAGTCTTAGAAAGAATTGATTGAAATTATACCAAAACAAAGCCAGGCATGGTGGTGCACACCTTTAATCCCAGCACTTGGGAAGCACAGGTAGGAGGATCTCAGTGAGTTTAAGGCCACCCTGAGACTACAGTGTGAATTCCAGGTCAGCCTGAGCTAGAGTGAGACCCTACCTCATAAAAACAAAAGAAAAAAAAAAAAAGAAATTATACCAAAAAAAAATTAGCAATCAGATTTAGCATTACTAGTGAAAAATGCTTTAAAAAATACAGCATTAATCTAGTGAAAAAAAAAAAAAGTCATAGTAAGGGGCCTTAGATTTCCTCAGAAGAGAGTACAGACTGCCTGGGGACAAACAGCTTACTTTCTCTGCCTTTAACTGCTTTTCTTCAATTATTATGGATCTGAGTACCCCAACAATCAATCCTTCCATTGAAATGGTTTAATTTTAAAGAGGCAGACCTCAGATGGACTATTTAAAGATTCCTTTCTTCAAGCTAAATAGATCAGGACTTGGTAAAATGACTCTAGAAATAGTAGCTATTAGACTTAGAAACAGGAGAAAATAACGTGCCTTCCAGTGCTTTCTACCAAGATTTCTCTGGGGTTGATGAGCTTTGGAAAGCCTCAGAAAGCCAGGAATTAAAAATAAGACGACTAAATGCAGACTATCTCATTAAGAAGGGTAATTCAATTTCTATTCTACTTTGTCTACCTGGTTATTTTACTAACTTAGGTTCATTAAGGATTTTTATGGCTTGTAGTTTTCTCTGCTAAATTTGACTGTTTATCTCTGTCCACTTTTCTTATTTCAACATCATTTTTGAGAATTTAAGCTTAATAATGTTGCCAATCTCTCAATAAGAAGCTGCACTCATAGCACTGAAAATAACAGATCATTTGTTTAATTGTTGGCAATTTAATTATTTTATGTTTAAGTGATATTTCATGAAGTGCTATATAAATTTATAAATTAATATTATGATGGCTTAATTTTGACAATGTTTAGTAATTTCTGTGCATATTACATTAGGTACTTATTGCCTTTTGATGTGCTTCTCAGAATTTGATCAAGAATGATTAATAGCTGTGCAGGGTGGCACAAGACTGTCTATAATACCAACTACTTAGGAGGCTAAGGCAGAAAAATCACAAGTTCAAGGCTTGACTGTACTATAAGTGTATGTTTTTCCAGCCTTAGAAACTTAGTAGTATTTTGTGTTTAAAAAAAATTCAAAAGAAAGGAAGGAAGGAAGGCGGGAGGATTGGCAGGAAGGAGAGAAAGAAGGAAGAAAGAAAGGATGAGGATACTGCACTGTAGTACCATGCTGGCTTAGCATGGATAAGGTTCTAGAATGCCCTCTCCACGCCCCTAAAATGAATGATGTGCTTGTTTAACTTGTCACGTTAGTAGTCTGGACACAGATTGTATTGCTACTCTTAGCAGAAAAGTATTTCAGGGCTTATGTGGGTACTGGGGAATCAAACTTAGGTCTTTTAGCTTTGTAGACAAGAGTTGTTTGCAGTGGTTGGAGGCCCTGGCGCTCATTCTCTCTCTCTCTCTCTCTCTCTTTCTCTCTTTTAAATAAATAAATAAAAGTACAATATTAAAAATGTATTTTGTGGAAGTTAAAATTTTCACTTAAATGATAATATAATTTTTCAAGAGGTTTGGTTAAAATTAAAAAAAAAAAAAAAGGTACAACTGCATTACTTAACTGAATCTTCCTGTAGTACAAAAGTTAGTGGTGCATTGTCTGGTTTTTATCTGACTTTACATTTTTTGTAACTATTTTTTTTGTTTGTTTATTTTATGCGAGGGATGAAACTCTGGGCCTTGTACATGCTCAGAAGTGTCATAGAGCTCGGGGGCTGGAGAGATGGCTTAGCAGTTAAGACATTTGCCTGCAAAGCCAAAGGACCTTGGTTCGATTCCCCAGTACCCACGTAAGCCAGATGCACAAGGTGGTGCATGCATCTGGAGTTCATTTGCAGTGGCTGGAGGCCCTGGCGCCCCCATTCTCTCTCTCTCTCACTCTGCCTCTTTCCATCTGTCAAATAAATAAATAAAAATAAATAAAAATATTTAAAAAAAAAGAAGTGTCATAGAGCTGCACCCAAGCCCCTTGGTTAGATGCTGATTTGTTTACCAAACAGTTATCAAATGGCAGTGGAGGAGTAGGGTACTCAATTACATATCACCATCCTTTGCTTTTAAAATGCTGATGATTATGTAAAGGAGCCAAGTGCTTCAGCTTACCCAGAGAATGTTGAAATGATTGACTCATATGGCTGCATGTTAGCTTGAGGAAGAGGACTTGACTTCTTCATCACAAATGGGAGGAAACGATGCAGAGAAGGTGCTGTGTGTGTGTGTGTGTGTGTGTGTGTGTGCGTGACACCTATTGCTGCTGCAAATGAATGTCAAATGCTTGTACCATTTTCTGTGTCCAGCTTTATGCTGGAATTAAACTTGGGCCATCAGGCTTTGCAAGCAGGTGCCTTTAACTGCTGAGTCATCTTCCCAGTTCACTGTATGTTTGCTTTTTTATTTCTATTTATTTTTAAATTTATTTATTTGAGATAGAGAGAATGGACATGCCAAAGCTTCCAGCCACTGCAAAACAAACAAACAAACAAAAAAAAAAAAAAACCTCCAGACACATGTGTCACCTTGTGCATCTGTCTCATGTGGGTACTAGGGAATTGAACCTGTGTTCTTAGGCTTTTCATGCAGGTGCCTTTACCACTAAGCAAACTCTCCAACCCTGATTCTTTTTTTTTTTTTCTTTAAGAATTGATAGCATCATACCAGAATCAGAGGTGGACAGGAATGTTGTTAAAGAAGAGAAAACCATATATGTAAGGCATAGCATGGCATGATGCCATTATCTGATATTGTAATTGTCCATTGTCATGGGAAGAAATAGAAATAAATAAATACATAAATAAATAAATAAATAAACAAATAAACAAACAAACAAATAAGCAAAAGGCTTGACTAGAATCCCAAACTGTTTTCTACAATACTATTGATTAAGGACCCTTTGCTTTACTTTTCATATGTAAGACTAGCTTGGGGATAAATTCTTCATTTGCCCCCTTTCCTTTGTTCTTCAATACATTCATTTAAATAGTGCCTTCCAGGTGTTTGTGAGAAGGAAGTGAGCAAGACAGGAGCAGTCTTGTCAGTATGGCGTTTCCATTATGGAAGTAGAGTGCACAGTAGCAATCCGTCTGGAAATTGCATCTGTGAGTAGGAAGATAATAAATATTTTAGGTTCAAGAAGCCATATGATCCCTATCCACGTAAGCCACTCTGCTCTTGTGAGGAAGAACCGTAGAAATTCATATATGAACAGGCATGGTTAGAGGTGGGTAAAACTGATCACACACTGAGGTTTGAATTACACAATTTAATGTTTTGCAAAATATTCTTGTTTTTCCTAATTATTGAGAAATGTAAATCTCATTCTTAATTACAGGCTATATAAATAGTTGCAGACTAGAGCTGGCTCACAGGCTGTGTTTTTGTCGAACTTGTTCTAGAGGTTTCAGATCAATAGGGACATTAAACACTATTAGCTGAGTGAATCCAAAAGCATGCATAATTAAAAGGTTTAGAAAGTAGTGCATCCAGTTTATAAAGCAGACGTTCTGCAGGAGAGACCCGGAGTACAGGGTGTGGGCCACCGATGGTCTTGACAATGGTGACCACCTCAGTGAGTGTTGACTCATTTCTGCAAGTCCTCTTCCAGGCGTGGGCATGTCCTCGCAGGCTGTTCTGCATGTAGGTGATGTTTGCTGTATCTTGGGAGCCATTCTGGTGAACCGCTGAACCAGCTTCCTGTCATTAATGTTGGCATTCTGCTGTGTTTGCTGTGTTCACTGAGGACACGGGTTCTGCTCAGGCAGCGTCTACTCACACATGAGCGCCGTGTATCTCAGCCTACTCAGGTGAACACAGTCTGGTTGCTGTGACATGCTCGGATGAGAACACCAGAATTGACATGTTAATATCTCACTTTTCATTAACTGACCATACTGGGCTTCACAATTGGGCCTTTGGTCTCTAGATACAAAGCTTTGCTCTAGTGATGCTAGCTGTGTGGACCTGGTAGTAAAGCTTTGGTAGCCTCCATTTCCTCATTTGAACATAAGGTTAAGGACCCAATTGACAGGGATGTTTTAATAAAGTATTACATATATTGAAAGACAAACGATAATTGGCTATTACTTCTATCACTGAAATTGTAGAAAATAGGACAAAATTTGATATTCTTTTCCTAATAGTTTTAGCTAATGTTTGTTAGATTTGATAAATATTAGAAAGAGGAGAGAATTAACTTGCTTCAGACAAAACTTTGGCTTAAAACCCTAGGAATATGACAGATAATTTAATACAAGAGGAAATTAAATATGAACTATATCATTCTGAATGAATAAAATCAACTATTTAACATTTCAAAAAATTTAATTTAGGAAAGGTTAATTACCTTTATTATGTCAACTACATTTTTAAATGAAGGAGTCATAACTCTTTTGAAAACATGCCCAAGACATAGTCATTCTTTAATTTAATACTGTGTATAGTTTGGACCCCTGATTCCTATACAAACATTGTAAGCCACTGTAATATATCTTGACCTGAAAGCTCACCACAGCCACTGGTGACAGCTGCTAAAACTGGAGAAAGCGCTTTCTAACTTTCTCCAACTTTTGTTAAAATTTGCCTGAGTCTGACACAAATAGAAGCCTTTCTTTTATTTTCTTTCCATTGCTGGAGAGGATTTTAATTGGTTTCATGGGTCTTCATTAAATATCATTTATTCCTCAATAAAGGATTCATATCTGTGGTGAAGTACTACAATAATTTAACAGGGGGAAAAATTCAGAATCCCTGAATGTCACATATACACCAAGATAACAATGGATAATGGTGCCACACGGCTGTGTGAAATGCTGACTCATTCTTACAAGTTTTGTCTTTTGAAGTTTCTCTTCAACAGGGGGAGAAGGCTAAGTTGATCAAAGTGTGGTGTCCTTGACAGTCTGCTTTTCTGCCCAGGGGCATGTGTTTATTCATACGCTTTAATCTAAATACATAAAGATCATTTATGTACATTGAATTTCTTTGTTCAAACCATACCAATTTCATACATGGGAATCAAATTTATCACCAACACTCGAACAACTTATTCTTTACCTAAATTTTTTCATCATTGAGATACTAATAAATATCTTGAAAAGGGTTATTGGGAGTGCTGACTGATAAAACAGATATAAGATTACTAGTTTGATGTTTGTGACAGTAGGTACTTAATAACTACTTCATTTCTTCCTCGATATCTCTCCTATGTTATTACTGCTAGTTTTGGGACCAAGTCATGCTTTAACTTACCAGCAGGTCTCCTGTTTTAACTTATAAAGTCACTTTTTACTCCCACTTTTAATAACATTCAGAGTAAGATATTCAATATGACAGTTTTGATTATGAGATTATTCAATTTATAAAGAACTGCTTTAAAGATAGGTATTAACATAAACATAGTAATCTGATTATGAATTGATTGTCAGTTCACAGGCTTTTCTTTGTTTTTGTTTTAACATGATTGCATAGATGTCATGTTTACCAGTGGGAAGAATTTTGATAAAATGACAGCTTCTAATGATTTCTTTTTTGCTAAATATAAGGATTACAGTACAATTTCTAGATGCCCCTACCACATGGAGACCCTTTCTGCCTCTCTCCAGTCATCTATGGGATTTATTTGTCCACATTGTCACCTCCCACACAAGATTGTCTTACTCGTTATTCTTGTCTCTAAAATTGTGCCCCTTTAGAGCTATGATATGTCCATGTGTAACAAATGTCAAGCCCTGTGGACTTGTCTTTCCTTAAATGTCTTGTTGGGAGTGAGCCTTTTCACTTCATGATTAAAACTTCTTGTAGCTGATGCTGGTGAAATGGTTTGGAAATTTGGAGAGGCATCATATATACATCATAATAGGGCATGTTTATTGCTTTGCAAATTTTTCATTTACTTTGAGGCTTTTACTCCATGAGATCCCCCAAATTGTTTTATAAATTGCTAGAGGGCAGACAATATATGCTTGAAATTTTGTCATAGTAAAACTTCATAATGGACATTTCTGAGGAATCTCAAGATTATGTTAGGTCTGAGACTGAAGGAATATTCACAATGCTATGCAGAACCCCAAAGACTTACGTCCAGTGCGGCCACAAATGTAAGAGATCTTCTGTAGTTTTATTATGTGAGGAGGCAGATCAGATTTCTCTTCTTTTTTAAAAATATTTTACTCTTATTTTATTTATTTGAGAAAGATAGTAAGAAAGAGAAAAAGCAGCAGCAGCAGCAGCAGCAGAGAGAGAGAGAGAGAATGGGTGCACCAGGCCTTTAGCCACTGCAAACGAACTCCAGACACACGTACCACCTTGTGCATCTGGCTTATGTGGGTCCTGGGGAGTTGAACTTGGGTCCTTTGGCTTTACAGGCAAGCACCTTAACCACTAAGCCATCTCTCCAGACCCAGATTTCTCTTCTTAAAGCTGGCATGTCTCACTAGCTTACTAATTATAAAGAGAGGCTTGAAAGAAAACAAACTTTGAATATTTAGTCTAATATCAAGGTTTCCTAGGTTGAATATAATGTTCCTACTTTTATTAAAAAAAAAAAAAAAAAAGAAGTCACAACCCTACTGAAAATAGAAATCTGTTCTATTTTCCTATTTCAAACTCTTGTTTTCTTTATCAAATAACAACACACTCATTTCCCATCCCCCATGCTCCATCCATGGAGTTCAACTGAACTTATCCTTGATACTAAGCAGTGTGGCCTAGAAAGAAACCCAAGTATTTCTCCACAGCCTCACCAACCTGACGAGATGCTCAAACAAGTGCAATAGTGGCACACAGCCATGGTGGGTGACCAACAGCTCTTGATTTGGCTTACAGATCCCATCAGTGGAATGGAACTCATAGCTAGAACTGATAAACAAGTCAAAACCATGTCCAAAATATGAGCCCATTCTCCAAGATCAAGCTCCCACCAATTGTGGGCTACAAGAGGGCCTATGCATATAAAATTCTCTCTAAAATAATAATGGCCATCCCATCTATCTGGTGCTGACTTCTTTCTCCATTGGAGAATTTGCTTCTCTTTTTCAGATGGACGCTGAACCTGAGGGGAGGATCAGTCTATTGCTCCTCACCAGGGCCCCAGGTGAAACCATAGACTAATGGGGGAAATGGGCAAGTGTGCAGTTTTCTTGGTGAACCTGACACCAGCACAAGGCTGAAGGAAATAAACACAGAGAACACTCAGCTCCTACTAAACCAGATATCCAAAGACACAGACTCCCAAGACTCCATCACTGAAGTACAACTAAAATGACTCCAACATGGCTCAGGGAAATTCGCAGAAGAAGGTGTGGAAAGAGTGTGAGAGCCACAAGTTGGTCATTATGCACAGAGACACTGCCTCTTCCCCATAGCTGTTGGCTACCCCCAAAATGCACGACCCACAGTCCCCAATGAGGAGGGTCCATTTGGAGGGGGTAGGGTAGGGAGGAGGCTATCAAAGCCACTGCCATGAATGTAAAATTAAAATATATTAATTAATTTAAAAAACCTCACAATAAACTTGTGCAAGTACTAAAAAAGAAAAAAAAAAAAAAGAAAACTGACTAAATTCCTGTTCCTTTGATTCAGCAACAGGTAGATACATTACAGCTGGTCAGAGAAGTCTAGGGATTCTTTCTACGAATGTGACCAGAGAAAATCTCTCTTATGCTAATAGGACAGTGAAAACCTGGGGTTGCTGACAGCCATCTCCCTGTCAGAGGGGAGAGCCTGCTTGAGAATGGAGTCAACTGAGAAAGTCAGATCTGACTGTACTTTGGGATCTCTCCATGATTAACATTTTCCAAGCTAATTAAATGTTTTGTTTGGCATTAATTTTAATAACAAAATCATATATTACTATACTGATGTACCATTTATTAATCACCCATTATTCATTATTTTGTCTACAATGAGAAGTAATGTATATAATAATTTGGTACATTTGTAAGATATAGGACACATTTAATCCCAGCACTTGGGAGACAGAGGTAGGAGGATTGCTGTGAGCTTCAGGACAGTCAGAGACAACATAATGAATTCCAGGGCAGCCTGGGCTACTGGGCTAGAACACGAAGATCCTACCTTGAAAAACCAAAAGGAAAAAAGAAAGAAAGATAGATAGAAAGAAAGAAAAAAGAAAAGAGTATCATAAATTCAAAGCATGTAAAGGCATTTAAATCTATTTTATATATTAAGAGTATATACATTCAAGTTTAAAACTTTGATCCCTTCCCCACTTATAAGTAATAGTTATCATTGGCAACTTGAAAAGATCTAGAATCACATAGGAGACAAACCCATGGGCTCATCTGTGAAGGATTTTCTTAATTAAGTTAATTGATAGTGAAGACCCATTCTAACTGTGGGGGTGGGGGGGAGGATTCTAGAGGCTAGCGGGCTGGACTGACTAAAAAGAAAACAAACTGAGTATCAGCATTTTCTCTGTTTCATGACTGAGGACACAAAGTGACCAGCTGCCTCCAAGTCCTTCTATCCTGCCTTCTCTGTGAGTGAAAACAAACCCTTTTCATTAGGTATTTTTTAAAAACCAACAATGAGAAAAGTAACTAATTGATAATATTTAGAAAGTGTTATTAAAGGTTCAGATGTGATTTGATCAAGCACATAATTTGTCACAGAAATTTGAGAACATGAATGAATTAAGCTAGACCAAGAAAGCTGATGTGTAGCACAGCAGAACTCCGACCATGGATCTTCTAGAAGGGTGTCTGTCGTGCTTTTGGACAGCACTCAAAGCACAGGGAACCTGACTGTGACTCATCAGGGTTTCAGCCTTACTACTGCTGCCATTGCATAGGTAATGATAATTATGCATACATAACTATAGAACATGCGTTCTTTTTAGTGCTTTGAAAAAGTGGGCTTTGTAGAGGAACACAATAACTTTGAAAAACAAAAAGTAAAGAAATCCAGTTCTCAGAACAGCTGATTCATATACTGCCTGTGAGGACTTGGTTAAGTTACTTACCATGTCTCTAGTCACCTTTTACTACTAAGGAGAGCAAAAAAAAAAAGAAAGAAAGAAAGAAAGAAAGAAAGAAAGAAAGAAAGAAACAAACAAACAAACAAACAAACAAACAAACAAACTAGGCACCTAGACAAAATACTGGTTTTCCTAATGGCAAAGGATGACCCGTGTGGCCCCGTTACCCTGTGCTTCCACCACTCCTGGTAGCATAGCTCTTTTCTAGGCCCCTACAAGTAGTAACAGCTGAGGAAATGAATAAGTGATCGTTTCCAGAGGAGAATCAGAGTATAAGTAAAACAATCACATTTTCCCAAAGCAACAGTTAGAACCAAACAGAAATGGAGTCCTGGACTCTGTCTGTCAGATCTGTTTCTGCCTCTAGCTATCTCACTGTGTAGTACTCTTAAGTAAAATTAAATAGTCAAAAAACTTAAAAGTCTTTTTGAAATTTATTTAAACAAAACTGAATTTAAATATTCACTAGATGAATGAAAGGTGGACAAAATGAGACCAGAATTAATAGGAAAAAATAAAATGCTAAACTGAAATACAAAGTATTAAAAACGAAGACAGTAACCAAAATAAAGTTGGAAAGTAGCTTCAAGAGAATTCAGAGTAAATGTTAGAGGTCTTAAAAGAAGAAAAAGTTTTAGGAGGAAGTAAAGTCATGTTTCTGTTTACAAAGAACTTCCCTGAACTATGTCCCTGGTGTATAAATTTAAAATCCCCATGAGTACTTGGCATGGTTGAAGAAAACAGACATATACCCCTGTAAACTCTAATAAAATTCATGAACTTTGAGGAATAAAAGAAACCATATAACCCTGTACACTCAAAGAATACACTTGTAAAATAGAAACGGATCAAAGGCATTATAATTCTCATCTGCAACACTGACATTTGGAAGAGGTTGAAGGGCACCTAGAGATTATGGAAAGAAAAACGCAGTACCCAAGTGTCAAAACCCAGCTAGGGCTGAAGCACTTGTTAGGGTAATGGCATATGGAATAAAGGGTTTGTGGATATTCAGTGAGCCAAAGAGTATATTATCTATTTACCTCATGAAAAATAAATAAGTGCTTGAAAAGAAAACCCAGCAAATACCATATCACATTAGAAGCTACAAGAAGCAAAGGAAGAGTCATTGTAGAGAGTAATGACTTGCCTTTTGTCAATATCTCTAGATCTACCAATCTATATGCTATCTATAAATAAATGGGTAATAATAGGTAAGTAAATATGTACTTTTTAAATGACAATTACTGACATTGAAAAAGAACTCAAAGAATAATCTAGGAAGAAATGCACTTCATTATTCAAACGAAATATCAGAATTCTATACTGAGTTCAGGAAGGATCCTTGAACTTGCAAGGGCACACAGCAAGAATTTTGGTAGCTTTTTGTCAGGATCGTGAAAGTCTGTCTGAGCATGACACTTTTCTCACACCACTGTGTAGAGCACACCCATACAGGAGAACAGGACCAAGGAACCCCCAAGGGAAAGGTTACTTTTGTGGGGAGACAGTGTTGTTCCACAGGAAGTTTCTGGGTTAGGGAACTCCAAGGGACCAGGGTTGGTGGGTGTTTTATGGCTACCATGGTTTGTCCTATCTATGGCTTGTAGACACAGACATTGGTATCATTTCCTGTGATATGCATAATAGTCTCTAAATGTTAATTCTCCATATGTGGGCTTTATTTAAAGCAATTTCCCAAGAATAACTTTAAGTTTGTCAATGGCATAATGTTGGGCAAACAGCAATGTGGGTCCTCGCTGTTCCCCGGGGGTCGTTGGCCACTGATGTCCTGGGCGCAGGAGGAGTTGGAGAGAAGCACCAGGGTCCTGGAGCAGGTGAGTGTGACGGGCAATGAGCCACCTGAGGGGCAGTCTGATGGATAGCATGCTCTCATTTATTCAAAAGGGAAGTGGGTTTATAAACACTTGAGAAAAGTTGAGAAGGCACATACAGACTACAAGGTGATTGGATACATATGTTTATAGGTTGCTTTCTAATTGATTGGGAGGCAGAAGTTCTGAGGGAGAAGCTGCAAGGGAGATAACAGAAGTGGCAGGAAAAGCTACATGACTTCAGAGTTGTAAGGGAAGAGCTGCAAGGAAGATAACAGTAGTGGAGGGAAAAGCCTTGTGACTTTATCCACAAAATGGATGGCTACAGATGTAGGGAGACTGTTTACAAGCTATGTGACATCAGCCACATATTGGACAGCTACAGCTGAAGGGAGACTGTTTGTAAGGTCTCTTGGGCAGCTAACCACAAGTTCAGGAACCATTGCGGGGGGTTGGGGGGAAAAGCCTGACTATGGAATAGTCAGGTGCTTTTGGGATAGAGGAGGGAGGGCCTGCCAGTTCTGCCCACTCAAATGCACACTTACAACCCTGCCTGAGGGCAGAGAGGGCCAGTCTCCACACATAAAATTAAATAGAAACAATAATAAAAACAGTTATGCCAATTATTAAACTAGATGTGAATAGGGCGACTTAGTCTTCTTTGAAAAACTAGAGACTATTAAAAACTTGTTCCTCTTGTATCTTTTTTTTTTTTTTTTTTTTTTTTTTCGAGGTAGGATCTCACTCTAGCCCAGGCTGGCCTGAAATTCACTATGTAGTCTCAGGCTGGCCTTGAACTCATGGTAATCCTCCTACCTCTGCCTCTTGAGTTCTGGGATTAAAGGCATGCACCACCATGCCCAGCTTTGTATCTTATTTTTAAATTTTAAAAAAAAAAAATTATTTATTTTTGGAGAGAGACATAGAGAGAGACAGAGAGGGAGAGGGAGACAGAGAACGGGCTCGCCAGCAGTCTCTCAGTTGCTGTGAACGAAATCCAGATGTGTGTGCCCCCTTGTGGTCAAGTGCGGCATTGCACCCTTGCGTCACTTTACATCTGCCTAAACGTGGGACCTGGAGATTGGGACCAGCGTTCTTAGGCTTAGCAGGCAGGCGCCTTAACCACTAAGCCATCTCTCCAGCCCTTTGTATCTTATTTTTAAGAAGCCAAAAATAACCCCTTTCCTTCCTGTTGCAGTTATATTCTTTTTCTCATCTCATTGCTGGGACAAAATTCCTGAACAGAAGCAGCTTATGAGTGGAAAAGCTTTACTTGGCTTACAGTTATGAGGGGCAGCATTATCATGCTGGGGAATGCATGGCAAAGCACCAGTTACCTTGGTGGAAGTAGTCTACATATTGGGTTTGGAGCTGGCCTAAGAAACATCAAGTTCTGTCTGTAATGATGCACTTCCTCCAGCAAGGCACCGCCTTCCAAATTGCCAGCAGCTGAGGATTACTGGTCTTAATCACAAACACATGTGGCCATATTTCCTTAAGCTGATTTCTAGTGAGCATTTTGTCCCAACAAGAAGAAAGTAACTGATACATACTTACACACACACACAGAGATTATGCAATCATAAAGTGCCCACTGCTTATTTTTATTTTTATTTTTGAGAGAGAGAGTGACAGAGAAAGAGATAGAATGAATATGCCAAGACCTTCAGCCTGCTGCGAGTGAGCTCCAGATGTGTGCGTCTGCTTCTGTGCATGTATCACATTGTGTGCTTTCATCACTGTGCATCTGGCTATGTGGGACCTGGAGATTTGAACATGAGTTCTTAGGCTTCACAGGAAAGGGTCTTAACTGCTAAGCCATCTCTCCAGCCCAAATGGCCACAGTTTTAAGAAAAGTAGTCACAAATCTGAATATGCCAAGCAGCAATGAGTAGGATCATAAGCATGAGGGTTCAAGAGGGCCTGGTGTGTTCTAAGGATAATGTGCTGGGTGTGGTCTTGTATGCCTCTAGCCCTTGTCCTGCTGAGAATGGAGACCAGGTCATCACTGGTGCTCACTGGTCAGCCAGTCTGAATGAAAATGGCAGCTCCAAGTTCAGTGAGTGAGTTCATCTTCAAGTAACAAGTGGAGGATAGGAGGACAGCTCATGTTCTCTTCTGGCCTCCACAAACATACATAGGATGCTCAACCGTCTGTACACACACATGCATACAGCACACACACACACAAACACACACACACATGCACACATGTCACCATATATACTACTGCACATACCTGTATGTGAAAATGCACTGAAAAAAAGAATTTTTATTTATATTAATATTTATATTAATTTATATGAATATATTAATTAATATTAATAAAATACAATTGAAGTCTAAGTCATTATTATGCTTATTTGTTATAGTTATAATTAATCAAATGTAATAGAAAAAGTAACTGAGAATATTGAGGAATTAGATGGAAGTAAAACTATGAAGTGTATGTGTAGAAATTTACATTTTAAAGTAGATTGTGTTCTTTATGAATCCATGAAATATTCATAATCATCCACACTCTTTCATATAAGAAAAATTAATAAAATTGGTAAAATCTTTCAAAGTTGTATTTTTGTGATGAAAATAAAGTTAAGAATAATTAAGGAGCCCTAACCTCAACTCTTAGAAACTAGTAAGTATACTACAGAAAGAATTACGAGTCAGGCAGAAATTTCAAACTCTATTTACAAAGAGAAATTATGAATGGCAAGCTACTTAGAAAGCATCATAAGGGAGGACAGTTTTTAAATCAAAATAGGTTGAGCAAAATCTCTACATGTGGGAACAGTTTCAGATGATGACCCATAAAAGGAACTTTATGCCTGAAAAATTGGATGAAAAGTAACAGCAAAAAAAAATAAAGCAGGATAAAAGGAAGCACTAACTTTAAGTCCTGTAATAAAAGTAAAATGGAAAGGATAAAAAATATAAGTATTTTTATTTGCATATTCAAGAAAATCAATAAAACTGTTGAAGCAAAGAGCAGAGGCAGCAGCACTGCCCATACCGAGCTGACAGTGAGAGGACCACCTACTGCCACATGAGGTATCAGTGGGGCTGGGGAAAGGGTGCAGCAGTTTAAGTCACTTCTTTTCAGTTTCAGTTCAGTTTCCCAGTACCCATGTAAAACCAGATGCCCAAAGTGGTGAATGTGTCTGTAGTTCATTTGCAGTACCAAGAAGCTCTGTCACACCCATTCTCCCTCCCTCCTCCCTCCTTCACTCTTTCTCTGTCCCTCCCTCCTTTACTCTCTCTTCGTATCTCCCTCCTTGTATATAATGTGTGTGTGTGTGTGTGTGTGTGTGTGTGTGTGTGTGTGTGTGTGTGTGTATATATATTCAGTAAAAATTCTATAAGAAAATTATGTTATTCTACATACACTTAGACCAGGAGTTAGGAAAATTGGATCAACCAAGACAGAAAGCCTGGCAGATATTCAGGATGGAAAGTTGTGGTGAGAGCTCAGTCAGTCAGTTGCTTGTTGTGCAAACATGAGGGTCTGGGTTCATGTCCTCAGCACCCATGTAAATGCTGGAGATTGTAACCTACACCTGAGATCTCAACTCTCAGGAGGCACAGACAGACCCCTGGGCTGAGCTGGCTGGCTAGAGTAGCTGAATGGGGAAATGCTAGGTTCAGTGAGAGGCCCTGTCTCAATAAATAAGGTTAGGAACTATTGAGAAAAATACCTGATGCCTATTTGTGGCCTCCACACATTCACACACACATTTATATACATCTATACATGTAGGTGAATAACAACACACGTTCACACCCACGCATTCATGTATGTGAAAAACATACATATGAGCACACATATACACATGCACACATACCATGCCTATATACATACTTAAAAAAATGAAGAAAGAAAAGAAGATCCATTGTGGTTTGAATGTAAAATATTCACATTGGCTCATGTGTTTAAATACTTGGCTCCCCACTTGTGGAATTGTTTGGGAAGGCTGGGGAAGTTCTGTAGGAGGACCCTTGCTGGAAAGAGTGAACTACTGGGAACAGGCCTTCAAGCTTTATATAATGACCCCACTTTCTTTTGGTCTTCTAACTCTTCACTGAATATAAGGTAATCATTTCTGCTCCTGCCTCCATGTCTTCCTGGTCATGAAGTGTTTAAGCTGAATTAAATCTGTTCTGTCCCGAAGCTGCTTCTAGTGAGATATTTGTTCATAGTCATGAGAAAGTCATCAATACATATATTTTGCTCTAAAATGAGTACAAAGTTTTTAGCAAAAATGTAAATGTAGTCAAATGGAAAAATGGTATATGTATGTGACTATGTTCTTTCTTTTTAAAAAAGTATTGATCTATTAGAGAGAGAGAGAGAGAGAGAGAGAGAGAGAGAGAGAATTGGCACATCAGGACCAGGACCTCTGTCTACTGTAAATGAACTCAAGATGCATGTGTCACCTTGTGTATTTGGCTTACATGGGTACTGGGGAATTAAACCTGGGTCCTTAGGCTAAGCCTTCGCATGCAAGTGCTTTAATCACTAAGCCATCTCTCCAGCCCCTCCTCCCTCCCCCCTCCTTCCCCCCTCCCTCCCTCCCTCCCTCTCTCTCTCTCTCTCTCTTTCTTTTCTTTCTTTCTTTCTTTCTTTCTTTCTTTCTTTCTTTCTTTCTTTCTTTTCTTCTTTCTTTCTTTTTGTTCATGCAAAAAAGCATGCAAATGACATAGGTTCTGGGGTGTCATCACTAGTCACTCAATAGTATGGACAAAGGCAGTTGGGTACAGAGAGTAGAAGAGTACTTGACACAAAGTTGAAGGACGTGCAAAAGTTTAATGCATGAAGACTATAAGTGTCTTTAAGAGGGAATGCTTCAATAAAGAAACAACAGAAGCCTGGTGCGGAAAAAAGAACTAAAACTTTTAAATTATTTTAAATCAAACTACTCCTTTATTTGCATTGATAATGGAGAATGGATGGAGACTCCATAATCAGTATTCATGGTGTATTCCTTTAAAAAAGAGAATTATAATATGGGTCTCAAATGCCTCTTTCTTAAACAGGAAGTTGTCCCTGCAAATAGCAACATATCCACTGGCCTGTCAAAAGTGTCTCATATATATTCTGTAAAGTTACATACTACTTTTTCTTTCTTTCCAACTTCAATTTTACTTCCTATGCATCCATATCTTATCCAATTTCAAACAAATATATAGCGTTTAGTACTCTTTAAAATTCATTTATGGTATGTTTTTGAAGTAGTAATGGCTTTACCAACTGCTTACAGCCCTACTAATATCAAACAGAATTTATCTTAACATGAAAGAAGTTTCCTAATAAGTAACAACCGGCTTACTAATGCCAGATTATGGTATTTTGACTATTTTACTTTTCTACCTAAAGTTAGAAGAAATGTTAACTTGTTTTTGTGGAAAGGATTCCTTTCAAATTCTATACTTCAAGGTTGCTAGTTTGGAAAGACATTTGTTACAGTGAATACAAGTCTACCTCATAGATCAGTTTGACATACAGAGTTAATAGCATATTTCTAAGACAGAAGCACCATGTATCAACAGAAGTACAGAAAAATGAGCTCAGTTTTTAAATATATATAGATATAGATATTTCCTGACTACAGGGTCTAGGATATGAACTGAACTTCTCTGTCTCAGTGTGCATAACAGCATATCCTGGCTTACCTTCATAGAGGGCTTGTTGTGAAGCTCAAGTGACTTTGTGAGAGGTCTTGGGAGGTAAACTATGGACTCAGGAATATCTCCTATTGGGACTTATGTCTTCCCCTGGAAGCCTGCATTCTGTTGTTCTGGAGGCTAATATTGACCAAACTACATTCTGAGTCATATTTTTCAAAATGTACTGGAATAGTTCTCTTATCTTTGATGATTACTTTTCTTGAATTTTCTGTAAGACCTGAGATTTTCCTTGTCACTTTCCAAATACATTTAGGAAAGGATTTATCAGTAATAAAAGAATAGGACTACTTCAAGATTATGTTTGAGTAATAATAAAAAACAAGTTTATTTTCTGCTTGTCCTTGGCATGAAACAAGTGCCATATCAGGGAGATCCACAATTGGGTTGGATGTTGAAATAGATGTTTAAAATACTAAGTAAAGTTTATCTACCTGAAATAATTTGAATTCTATAAGGTGTGATTTTGTGAAATGACTAAGGACACAATTTTCATGTAGCAGGAGATGCTTTCTAGCTGTCTGGAGGAGATGATGTAAAGCTGTAATAAAATATTATGTCCCTTTTAATGGTATTCTTCAACATCAACATATTGTGTAATTCTAAAGTAATTACCATAAATGGATGTTTACCAGTAGTGCAGGATTTTTATTTTTATATATAAGGGGAGCTACATGTTCCCAACATGCTTGAACATTATATACTTGTCCTCTTGTAAATCATGTTTATAGAATTTTATTACTCCAAATAAAATTATCAATTTTTAATATTTTTTGTATAATGTATAAGAGGTAATATGCATATACAATACAACTTTCTCTTAATGAAAAACTTTACCATTTGTTTTGGTGATGCCTATGTATTAACAACATCTCAAATCACCTATAAGTCTGTATTTTAGTATTTAGTATTTGAAATATCATAAACTGATTATTATATAAATTACTAAAACATATTTTTGGGTGCAGGGAAATTGCTCAGTGGTTAAAATCATTTGCTATCAAAGCCTTCTGGCTAAGTGTTGATTCCCCAGTTCTCACATAAAGCCAAATACACAAAGTGACACATATATTTAGCCTATGTTTACAGTGGTAAGAGGACCTAGTTCTCTTTCTGTGATTTGTTCTCATTTCTAAAATCAACAAAAAATTTAAAAAGTGTTTTTAACCCATTTAAGTTTTGGTATTAATTATGGGTTTCATTTTTTTCTATTGTATTAACATAGTTTATATCAATTATTAGCATTAATGTTAATTTCTTAGTAAAAGTGGAATTATCTGTTATATTAATTAGTCTTTAATGTCAGCATAGAATATTTTGGGCATCATAATTTTATCTCATTTTATCTAATTTTAAATAAACATATTTATTTATTTGCAAGCAGATAGATATAGAGAGAAGAAAGATGGAGAGAATAAGCATGCCAGGGTCTACAGCCATGGCAAACTAAATCCATATGCATGTGCCACTTTGACATCTGATGTTATGTGGGTATGGGGAATTGAACTCAGGTCATTAGGCTTTGCATGCAAATGTCTTAACCACTAAGCTATCTCTCCAGCCCAAACATAACATCATAATTTTAAATGATACATAGCACAAAGCTTTACTTACCTATATTTATGATTAGGATTTTTCTACATATATCTTCTATCTATCTATCATCTATCTATCTATCTATCTATCTATCTATCTATCTATCTATTTATCATCATCATCATCTACCTTTACATCCATCCATCTTCTTACCTTTCTACCTATTTATCAACTATCAATTATAGTAAAATGATATGTAAATTCAATTGGACAATAGGATGATATGGGGTGAACAGTGTGGGGTTGGAAATCACATAGGACTTGATTTGACCATCAGATTTGCCACTTACCAGATTGTAATAACTTTTCATCTTGAATTTCCATTTCAATTGTTTATCACAGTAGAGGTCAAGTTAACCTCTTTTCACTTGAGTATAACATCATATACTCAGTGCTCCTGAAAAGTGAACATGAATGTCAAATAAGTGGGACTCTTATTCAAATGCAGATTGTAATGCATTAAATTGGAGACAAGGCCTAAGATTGTGTATTTTTAGTAAACACATGGTCTACCTGGCCTTGTTAGGGTAGCAAGGTTATCGTTTACACAGGGATGCAGAAGTCTGAATCTCTGCTCAAGTGGTCTTCTTCATCTAAGGTGCGGATGATGGCATATGCTTTGATGAATTATTGTGACAATTAAAAATGCTAAATATGTGAATGACTGTCTCAGCTTCTGCTGCATGGAAGGATCTCAGAATGTGTAATTATCATGAATATCTTCTTAGGAACTAAGAAGGAACTAAACAGACCATTTGTGCTGAGCCTAGTGTGGGTCTCAGCTAGGAGTGTTACAGGAATTGCTTAGCAGGCCAATCTTTCATTGATTTCCAGGGAAGAGATCAAGACTTACAGAAACCAAACTTTCCAAGAATTAACACTCTTTCAATCAACAACAGTGTCCTCCTTATCATAAAAGCTGAGTAAGGTTGATATCTGAAAGTTCTAGGAAGGAATGATCTGTATATTTTTTTTTCAAAGACTAGAATCAAAAAGGCATTTAAACCTACAGAATTTCTTACAATGTTGAAAACATGCCCACCAGAATTATTTATTTGAAAGAGAAAAGAGAGAGAGAGAGAGAACGAGAGAGGGAGGGAGACAATGGGCACACCAGGGCCTTCAGCCACTGCAAATGAACTCCGGATGCATGCACCCCCTTGTGTGCAGGTGTGACATTGTGTGCTTGCGTGACTGTGCGTCTGGCTCACGTGGGACCTAGAAGATTCGAACACGAGTCCTTAGCCTTTGCAGGAAAGCACCTTAACTGCTAAGCCATCTCTCCAGCCTGGATCTATCTTTTAAAAGTACTTGCCATTAGAAAATAAGTGAATGTAATCTTCTGGAATGAGCTTGACTGTAGCCACATTCGTAGTTTGATATTACTGTCGACAAACATAGCAGGCCTTAAAACCACAAAATAACAAATGTTTACAGTTTGTGAAATAAATATTTATTTGATAAGAGAAAAATCTCAGGGTTGTCAAAACTATGTGTGCCCTGGAGAACCATTATGAACTATAAAACTGATTTTGAACTGCCAGTGGGTAGATACTTATGATGGCTAATCTAGGTTGTCAACTTGATTGAATCTAGAATCCTTTCGAAGACCAGTCATTAAGGATATCTGGGAGAGTTTCCAGGTTATATTAATTGAAGTGGGAAGACTCACCTTAACCCTGGGCAGCACCATTCTAAGGGCTGGGCTCCCACACACAATAAACAGGAAAGAGTGAGTCGAGCTAAGCTCTCTGCTTCTTGACTTTGGATTGATTGTGATCAGCTGCCTCATGCCCCTCTTCCCATGCCTTCCATATCATGATATACTGTACCTATGCTTTTGACAGGAAATTTGTCCATGATGAGACAAGAAACTAAAACTAAAATTACTGTGGTTCAGTTCCCATAAAAGACCTTAATTGGAAAACCTCTGGTGCCTAGTTCTAGAAATGAGTCATTTGTGGGTTCAAGGGACAGCTTTGTTGCTATGAAAGGAATAAAAGAACATGTTGCAAGGGACAAATACAAGCTCTTCACACTGAGAAGAGGAAGACTCAGCATGGGGTAGTTGACCATTTGTACAATCAGGTGGACTGATAAGAAAGCCCACTGATCTGCAGAAGAAAGACAAAGGCAGTCATAAAGTCACACATGTGGCAAAGGGTCTAAGATGTAGGATTTTTTAGATCCATCAGACTCCTGGTGGATTGTGATCATGGCACCTGGACCAAGAGTGTAGTTTGCAATCAATTAATACCGAAGGTGCTGGATATATGGTGCCAGTGACAGTAGGCATCAAGAAACTTTGACTTGAAGAAAGAAAGGTGCTATAAACAAATTTGTAGGAAAACAGGATTGAAAGAACATAGTAGGCATAGATGAATTTTTATCTACAAGGTGGTGAAAATGGAGAAAGCCAAATTTAACTTCCTTTAAGTTCCCTGTAGTAAGTTGCTTTTGGCTGAGTCGTGGTTCACAGCCCATATCCTTTGTACACCTCTCCCAGATGGCTGTCATGCCAAGGGAGCTGAGGATCAGCTCCTTCTTCCTCTAATGTCAGTGGGTACTGTACTTCTCTTTAATCTGAAGCGCTAAGTTTCAGGAAGGTCATTTTTTCTTGGAATAATTGTTTTAGTGTACTAGGATTGCACTGATTTCTAAATTCTGTGACTTTGGAGCACTGTGAGACAAGAAAGTTCGAGGTTTGGATGTTAAACTAGTTTAAGATTTCAGATGGTTCTGTGAAGGATAGCTCTGGGTGTACTCTAGGAAGATAACTTTAAATCTGTAGAAAGTGGAGGAATTTAACTGGTATTTGGACTTCCTAAATTTGGGATTTTAACATTAACTTAAATTATTCAGAGCACTTCCTTTTAAAATTAATTTTTGTGGATTTTATAGATTTTTTTCCTGAAAATTCAATAATAAAGGATATATACCAAATATGAAGTATCTTTATGTTATTAATATCACGAAATCTTTGATATACATTGGATAGTATGGTTGAGTAAGTGAGTTTTCAACATTGCATAGAATGACATCGGTTTTTTTTTTTTTTGTGTGTGTGTGTGTTTGTATATCCATGTTCATGTGTGATACTTTATCTCATTGAAGATAAAAAATTTCATGTTGCCAACAAGCAGTCTTGATAAGGCAAAAACAAACAAAAAAACCAAAAACAAATGGAGCAGCTGTTGACATAGGGAGATATCTTCATAAATTTGAGTGTAGCTGCCCTGATGATTCATGATCTTGTAAGTAAAGAAGCCTGAGGGCTTTAATAATTTAGGAACTTCCTGTCCTCTGATTTCCTGCCACTATGCAGACAGCGCTCTGTTAAAGCAGTACTTTGAGCCTCTCACTACGCTCATTTTTACCCTCAGAGGAAGGAAGTGGCATGTCTCATTAGTGGTTTCGCAGAAGTTGAGCGAATTTGGTTCAACTCCTTCCGTTTTTCATATTTTAGGTGACTTCTGGTCTGCTTCTTGGTAGCCTACGATTTGTGGAGGCAGTGCTCAGTGTAGAAGCCTCCGATTGGGCAGCTATAATAATAACTGCTTGGGTGTTTGTATTAGTTACTCTTTTGTTGCTGTGAACAAATACCTGATAAGAATCAGCTTAAGAGAGGAAAGATTTGTTTTAATTTCCAGCTCAAGAGAATCAGTCTGTCATGGTGGGGAAGGCCTGGTTTCACAAGCAGGAGGCAGCGGGTCACAATACATCCACGGGAAGGAAATGGAGTGATTGGTGGGCCAGGTTCTAAAGCCTCAAGGCCAGCTACTCAGTGACCCAAGTCGGCCAGCAAAGCTCTGCTTCCTGAAGGTTCCACGAACTTTCCTAACAGTACCAGCAGATTTGTGGCCAGTTGTTCAAATACATGAGCCTATGGGGGAAATATTACATTCAAACTATAACAGTATTCCCAGTGGAAGCTACGTAGATATAACCACCAAATTCAGTGACCCTAACACCTAATTCCTAAATAGTAATATTGTTTTTATCAACTATAAAACAAGCATGCTTTTACTCCATTTTCCCAACTTTTATAAATGTTCCTGAATTGATGTCGAGCTATAGGGAATAAAGACATTTAGAGGTTACTCAGAATTTATCCTTGAGAATTATGACACGTACTAATGTTATAGATTGTTGGTATTTTTTAAGAGTTTTTTCTTTTAATTAATTAATTAATTAATTAATTTTCAAGCAGAGAGAGAGAGAGAAGAGAGGCACACACAGAGAGAATGGGCATGCTAGGGCTACCAGCCACTGCAAACGAACTCCAGATGCATGTGCCCCTCATGCATATGGCTTACGTGGGTCCTGGAGAATTGAACCAGGATCCTTTGGCTTTGCAGACAAATACCTTAACCACTAAGCCATTTCTCCAGCCCCGAGATTGTTGGTATTTTTAAAGGTAAAGTTCTTTATTACAGTCTTTCTAAAATCTCAGCTTAATTAGGCTTAAGGTACTTTAGTAAATATAAAATAACTGTGAGTCAAGCAGAAAATGATACAAAAGTATAAAAAATCATAATTTTCAGTGCTAAGAGGTATTTAATACTGTCTATTTTAACCCAGAATTTTATCAAGGGTGGTAATAATTGAAGAAATTAATCCTAAGAAATAATAAGATACTAACTGAAGACACACAACTGATTTGTGAAGAATAATTTCCTCTTATTTTCTTCAACCCCAGTATAAGCCAGGTTTATATGTGGAGCTGAATTACAAGAAAAGTAAATGATTAACAACTTCCCTCAAAACTAAGATCTTCTTTTAAACAAATCACCTCATTTAGCTGACTCTTCCAGTCAAGTGCATTCTGTTTTTTATGATATTCTCTTTTCACTTCTGAGAGTAATAAATTTATCTCTACCTTCTTTACTTCTCTTGATAAATTCCAATGTCTTTCTATATTTCTTTTTTTAAGTTTTTAAAATTTTTTTTAAAATTTTTATTTATTTGCAAACAGAGAGAGAGAGAGATTGGGAAAGAAGAGAGACAGACAGAATGGGCACGCCAGGGCCTGTAGCCAAAGCAAACAAACTCCAGATGTATGTGCCCCTTGTGCTTCTGGCTTATGTGGATCCTCGAGAATCGAACCTGGGTCCTATGGCTTTACAGGCAAATACCTTAAGTACTAAGCCATCTCTCTAGCCCTCTTTCTATATTTCTCATTAAGCTTGAAATTAATATGGTTTTACATTCCAATATTACCAATTATGTGGCTGATGTGATGGCTGGAGGTCTTAACCAATGTTGAGGAACTGCATAGACATGGCTAACATTGTTAGGAGGAGAGTACCACTTAATCAAGCTATGTGATTAGGGTGCATACACAGAGAAGGATTGGGTCACTAAACTCCTGTTTGGGTCATTATTTCACTTCAACCCATTCAGGAAGTTGTGCTTCTTAACTCCATAGCATCCACCATTTCATCATTACATTTTCATTGCATATTAAGTACTTTATATTTAATGCCTTGATATGTATGTGATGCTCCACTCCAAAGCTGAATTTTATGTACCGGCAGTCTTTCAAATGCATTGAAGAGTATATTGGGATACAGGGAGTGGCTTGGCCTGAGTTGATATCCATTAACAGGTGAAGCCATGCTGTGATCTCAAACTTCAATGTTCTGTTCAGTATTTAATGAGTATATTTACTCCAAAGATATTTTGTGTATAAAATTTATATGAACCTGCCTAGAAGTTTCTAACAATACATAAAAGAATAAAAGTGAAAGTACAAACCAGGTAAAGTTCAGAGGTAACATGCAATAGTCTTTGGTGTATGTCTCTGCATATATCTCCCTCTGATTATTTGAACTTCTCATCATAGAGAGTTTTGCAAATTAGCATGAATTATTATTTGAAATGCCAACATGACAGCACATCTTACACACACAGTTTTTATTTAAACATGACCTTGTGGCTAGGCACACTTGATTTAGTAGTCCCTCTCATTATATTACCTATTTTCCAATAAATAAAAACAATTAATATTTATCTTAATGTCTTTACTACCAGGTTGTACTAAACTGATATCTTTAAATTTATGGACTGTATTGTAGCAAAGGATGTGGGGTAGAGTTTGAGTCTTATATTTTCCAAGAAGAGAATTAGTTTCCTGGCACTATATAATGCCTTTTCTCTTCCACTGATATACTGATGCCAGATATTCATAGGTTTATACTTGCAGATAAACTTTAGAATTATATTGTCAATTTCATATTTTCCACCCCCTGGGTACTTCATTGAATTTACAGATTTCATTTAGGGAGGAAACTGACAGCTTTACAGTGCAGAACCTTCCTATTGAAGGAAAAGATGACATCTTTACATTTATGTGAGCCTTCTTTTATCTCCCACAGAAGTAGTATAGTTTCCTTCATAATAGTTTTTGCACATTCTTATTGCTTATTTTCTTTTCCAGTTTTTAGAGTTGGGTCCATACCATTCGCACGCACTCACACACACACATACATATGTAATCTTAGACATTCTATATTTTCCTAAATGTTTGGATTTTCATATTATAAAGTAATATCAAAACAATCACATTTTATTCTTCTAAATATTTGTACTTTATAAAAGTTGAACATAATAACATGTTTACTGCAACATGAATTATAGCACAACTTATGAGCTTCTTTAATGTCTTTCTGAATTTAACAGAGATGTTAGTATTGCGCTATCATTTAGCATGTTCATTGTGTCACATTTTAAGTCATCATACGACTTACAACTCATAATATGGAAGCATTATTAGAACCCATCATGTATAAATGTGTATAAATTATATAGATACATTATATGCATTCATCTAAAATATATGTTTCCCTTTACAAACAAAATCAAATTGCCATCTAATAATAACTCTTTTTATTTTGTAATTATAGTCTGTACATAGTCTCATGTTATTATCGTGGATTTAAATGAATAGACAATCAATAATTTTCAAGTCAAATAAACTGATGTTACCTACAAATTGCAATGGCCTGCTTGGCTTCTAAAATCTGACTGAAAATATTTCTTTTAAAATTGATGACTGTGTCTTTGATCAATGACTCCTTCATTAATTAAAATCAATGGAGTGAGTTATTCAAGTATTTTTGATACCTCATTATAAATTAAAAAGTCATCTTCTAATGTTATGTAAGGGATGAAGTCTCTGTGTACAGAAAAGGTACACAGACGGTTTATAAAGAAATCTACCTATTTGTTTCTGTGGACATGGAAATGAAGCAGCATGTCAGAAGTAGATAGAAGTTTGTTAAAATTGGATTTGAGAGTAACTGTGTTCTATTTCTCCTAAGGAGTATTTAATTATCTAGGTTCATGTTTAAATATCTCTTTCCTTAAGGGAGCAAGGGATAAATCCATGCCAGAGGGTAAAGATTTACATTTGAGGAATGACTATATGTCCTTAAAAACTGAATACTTTGCAAATAAAAAATAATTTCTCAGGAAACAGTGGAGTTTTTCTTACAGTATGCCTGTCTGTAGGCTTGGTGTGTACAGTGTATGAAAGATGGAAGGAATCAGATACTCAACAATTTTATAATTCTGGAAGGAGTACAAGATGATATTCACACTCAAGGAAAGCTGCCACATCATTAAAAAAACAAAGAACAGGGGAATGGAATTGGAAAAGGTCAGGAAACATTGATGTATGCTATAGAAATATCAAAACCATGTATTTCAAGATGCCTCTGTTAAGATAAAGAAAGGAATTGATAACAAAAGTATTGGCAAAAAAAAAAAAAAAAAAAAAAAAAAAAAAAAGAGATTTGAGACAATCCTTCACTATTTTGGTGAAAAAAAATTTGATTCAAAAAGTCAAGTTTAATTTTAGTCCCCATATTAGATTTTTCATTCTAGTTCTTCCTAAAGTGTGTTAAGTAGTACAGATCTTTGGGTATATATCCAGCAACAACCTTACTACCACCAAGTAGTACAGGATAGAAGCCAAATGTAGATTAACTTATGTTACAGAGACAAAATTTTTGGCAATCTGCACATTGGAATTTGGTTTGGGTAGGAGTAATTCTTCACTGCTTCCCTAGATCATGTTTTTAGAAACGAAGAATCAACTTATAGCCAACTGGCATCCTATGCACATTTCCCCCCAACGCCAGTGCTAAAAGAAGCCCTTCAGTAGAAGAAATCATAGAGTTGGGATGATGGACACAGGCTTGGGTTGAAGGGAAGGTGGGAAGCTCTCTGCCTCCAAACATTCCTCTTCTTCGTATTCCACTTCATGATGGGCATGTCATGTTCACACAATGTTTCAAGTTCTCATCGTGTATCTTTTTAGTTATTTCTTATTATAATCCTGAAAATGGGTCTATTATCCTCATTTTGCAAATAAGGAAATTGAATAGAGGAGTGATTAACTACAAGGAAAATATTAAATAAATAGCTTGTCCTAATGTGCTTCATTCCAGAATTCATACTTTATTAACTTTGTCATTGTATTTCTGTGATGGTATACTTTGAATCTTCCTTTTCTGTTGTATTTTGTCAGGAAGCATAAACCATACCATTAGAAATTGTTTTTCTATTATTTAAAGCAGATTAGAATGGTGAATGATAATTTTCTTAGTATTTATGTAGTATTAAATTTGTGTGAATATTACTAGAGATTTTATTTCTAAAAGAGTGGGATTAATAGGGAATTTTGATTTGTTCCACATCATCAGTGCTATCCATTGAGTATGTGGTATTTTAGTTTATCTATGGTCACATACAAGTTAGGGATATAAGTAGGTGAGGGCTGGTTCAGGACTATTGACTGATTTCTAAGGAGTCATCTTAGAAGGTGGGGGGAGAACTTGAATGATTTCTATCTGGGGCTGGGCATTCTTTGCTTTTGACATTGGTTCCATTGAGGGAGGGCAGGTGATGGTGAGATTGGATGAGAGATGACATTGCAGAAAGATTATAGATAGTATATACAAGAGAATAAAGCTATGAAACAACTTGAAATACATGATCACTAACCACACACTTATGGTTTGATTGGATTGGTGATAATAGCATTCACAGATGTGGACTTAATAGGACCAAGTTTATATTTGTAATGTATTTAAGACACATCTAAGAAGAGATATTTGATGGAAAGTTTGATCTGATCATTTAAAGAGTGGTTGGATAATTGGGGACATCATCACTATATAGACTAAGACTTTCTAAACATCCAGTATTGGAATTATGCTACTTAGTCTATAAAGATGAACATCTAGATTTACAATGCATGTCACAAAAAAGGTTAGGAAACACTGATAGGGTTGGCAGTGAAAGTTGGTTTTGATAGGTCATAGGAAGGATAAAATGGGGTGAAATGGTGAGAAAATCCTAGGTGAGAAGATGAGAACCATAAAACGCACCTTGTATAAGATTCATCACACATGACGATACAGAGGAGTAACCCGAAACGAATCAGGACACCTGAGGAGTACACCACAGAAGCCAGCAGTGAGGCAGGCGCTGGAACCAGTGGAAAGGTCAGTACTGTCAGCCACCCCCGAAACCACAGAATAGACTGTAAGGATAAACAAAGTATCTATGGATGGTGGCACTATGGAAGTGACAGGTGACCCCAGAGTAATGAGAGTGGTAACTAGAAGGCAGTTAGAATGAGTCAGCATTTAGTTGTGATGAACCATTTTTTTTGGTGAATGCACTGTGAAGATGTTTAATTTCGGGGATGTAAGGATTAGAAATGGAACTATTGATGGGAGAGAAAATCTGGACACAGTGGTTGCGAGGGATGGGTGCAGGGATCAAGTGTAAACATCCAATTAGGTCATTGATTCATGGACAGAAAAAGAGAAGTTCCTAATTCTCCAGAGAGTAGGAGTTGGACTCTCAGTCCAGCACAAGGATAAGCTATGGTTATGCTGAGTCCTTGGTATTGAAGGCTGGGCAGAAATAAAGACAGTATGTAGCACTTCAGTTCTCGTGGAAAGTCTTTTCTTTGTAATTTGTTGTACTTCCAGAAGTTTAATACAACATGAATGTAGAAATGGAGGAGAGCGCGGATTGGGCTGATTTTGTGTTAGGACTTTTAAAAACAAGTGTGGCCCATAAAGCAAGACAAGTATTTAAATGTTTGAGTAGAGTAAAAAGATAAAGATAAAGGTGCCAGTTAATCTTGTCAACTTGATTGAATTTAGAAGTGCCTGGAAGATTAGTGAAGCACACCTTTGGATGAATGAATCTGTGACAGGATTCCAAAGAAGATTAGCACATGGGTGCTCACTTAATGATTCCCTGAATGGATGGCATTGTTGGGAGGTGGTAAGTGGTGGGATACAGGGCTTGCTTGAGGGAAGTAGGTCAGTGGGAGTATGTCCTTGGACAATATCTTGCCCTGGCCTTTTGGGTATTCCCTTTATCTGCTTCCTAGGTACCCTGATGTGAACTTCTCCACCACACCTTCTGCCACATGAAGTAAAAGCTGCTTTGAAACCGTGAGCCAAAAGAAATCCTCCTCTTTAAGTTATTTTTTCCTAAGGTATTTAGTCACTATGATGATTAAAAAATAAATAGTACACCAGATTAGGTGGACAGAATCTACTACTGGCAACAATAAAAGTAGTAATTCCAGTGTCAGCTATAGTTCCATTGTCAGTATTAAAACACATGTTCTAATGATAGAAGTTGTGACCAAGGGTTGAGGATGTAACTCAGTTGGAAGAGGGCTTGCCTAGCATGCACAAAGCCTTAGGTTCTGTTGGGCACTGCTAAGCACAGACTGGAGCCTTCAGGAGGTTTGCCTGAGCTGTCAAATGTAACAAAGGACCTCAGAGGTTGTAGCAGGCCTAGACCCAGGTAACCCCCTCTGGTCCAGGGGCTGGTAAAAGTGGGGCTGTTCCTTCTTAGTGGGGTCGCAAGGCTCCTCACCCCCACCCCAACCAGGGTTACTGGTGAGAGCAGGGCCACTCCCTCCCCCAGTCCAGGGGCTCCTGGATATTCAGATAGCCTTAGGTTTCCTTTTCCTCAGGGCCCATGACCTTGAGACCATTTGCCCTAAGAAAGCCCTCCTTTCTACAGCTACAGTCCCCCTCTACATGACTCATGTCGCATAGCCTTCCCACCACTGCTTAGACCATGTGACCCTCCCCCGCTCAGTCCCTATATGCTGAGATAACATCAACAAGCAACCTTTAAACCAACCAATCCCCTTGAGATCCATGTCCCTTCCCCCTCACAACTGCTTATAAACCCATTCTCCTGTTGAATAAACGAGCTGCTCACTGAAGCTCTCTCCCGGGTGTTCCCATCACACTCATGGCCGCTCAAGACCCTGCTCCCAAACTGCCTGGATATTTCTGGGGAACCGCGGCCCCAGGGACCACAGGAACCACAAAGTTCCATCTCCAGTATTACATTAACTAGGTATAATGGTGTATGCTTATTATCATAACACTCAGGAGGATCAAAAGTTGCATGTCAACAATCCTTGTCTACATATGATGTTTGAGGTGGGAAACTGGTAGCTTTAGGTGATTTAAATAATACTAAATAATATTATATTTTATATTTTGAGGTCAGGTTTGAGGTCAACCTTGAATACCCAAGACCCTGACTTTTAAAAAAGTTCTTATTGAAGATTAGAAGCAAGGATTTAACTTTATAAAACAGTGACAATTTGGGTTCCCTGGCCTTAATTAGACATTGAACACTTAACATGTAACTAGCTCAAATTACAATGTGCAGCAGTATAAAATATACAAATGGATTTGGATGACATTTTATAATACATAAATTTGAAATATTTCATTTTAAAAACTTCTATTGGGAGTTGGAGAGATGGCTCAACCAGTAAAGCCACTTGCTTGCAAAATCTTCCAGCCCACAGTACCCATGTGAAGCCAGTTGCACAAAGTGGCACATGTGTCTGGAGTTTATTTGCAGTAGTAAGAGGCTCTTGCACACTCATACACACACTCTCTCTCTCTCTCTCTCTCTCTCTCTCTCTCATAAATAAATAAAAATATTTTTTAAAACTTATATTGATAACATGCTAAAATGATGACATTTGGTTTCCCTGACTCTATAGATTTGTTAAGGTTAGTGCTATTCTCTGACCACAACAAAACAACAATGATGTGTTGACAGAATTCTGAAAGGTAGAAGTTCGAGATAAATCAGTCTACCCTCTGCCTGTCTGTCTTTCATTATTTTAGCTGTCTCAGCCATCTCCATTTTTGTTTCCATGTTTTCTTTGGTTTCCTCATTGTGTCATGATACCTTTTTTAGCTCCAGCATCCTTTACTAATCAGTATCTACA
The DNA here is from genome assembly GCA_036365145.1 of Orientallactaga sibirica. Taxonomy (NCBI): domain Eukaryota; kingdom Metazoa; phylum Chordata; class Mammalia; order Rodentia; family Dipodidae; genus Orientallactaga; species Orientallactaga sibirica. The sequence goes on from JAEOAD010000024.1 coordinate 30,510,501, forward strand.
TTTTTGCTATTACCAACATATGTTTTGTTACGTGCTTTAGAGATTTATATGCTGTCTTATGGCAAAGCAATATATATATATTTTTCTCTTTTAACTTTTATTTTAAAAGTTTTCTGATTATTATGAGGGAATAAAAATGCATCCATATATTTTTTAATTTTTAATTTTTATTTTTTTCAAGGTATGGTCTCTCTCCTCAGGCTGACCTGGACTCTCTAGTAGCAGGGTGTCCTTGAACTCATGGTGATCCTCCTACCTCTGCCTCCTGAGTGCTGGGATTACAGGCGTGCACCACCACACCAAAACACCTGGCCTTAGATTATTATTATTTTTTTAAAAGAAAAACAACACAGTGTATTTTAAAATACAACTTATTTTGTTTTATGTATAAACTATCTTTGGAAAGGTCACAGCTAAAACCAGTAGAATAAGGTATGATGGAAATTCAGACTATGCTGTTTATGAAAGGAACAATCATTTAATGCCTTTTCACTTTAACTGAGAAAAAAATTTTTAATCAAATTGGGTGGGAATTCAAATATTAGACTCTATGATTATAGATGTAGTTGTATGCTTGCTTATGAGTTGAAATGTGGCTGAATGGAATAGTTTAAAGGACATACCCATCTTTTCCTGTCTTTATTATTTATGTATCCTTGCTCTTAGACAATACAGATAAACACATTTGCGTAGGGAGCTATTCTAGTTACCTTCTCATTAAGGAGGGAGATGAGGTTCGTTTGGGTTCACAGTTGCAGAGGGCACAGTCCTTCAAGGCTGGGAAAGCATGAATAAAGCAGGGAACTGGCATGACATCATCCCATTAGCAGGGAGAGAGTAGGAAACAGCAAGCTTGCTTAGACTTTAATATCTCAAGACCTGTCCCCAGTGACATTTCCTCTAGGAAGGCTCCACCTCCTAAAAGTGTCTACAGCCTTCCTAAATAGCTTCTCCAACAGGGTATTCGTTATTTGAACACTTGACTCTATAAAAGGACATTGTACCTTGAAATCATCACAGAGACTAATCCAACAGGCAGCTCTCACAAGAGGTCGTTTTGCAACTCAAGTTCTTTTCTTTCACTTAAGTTAAAAAACTCACTTCCTTGTCTTTGTATTTTCAGCTCTGACCTTTTTTTTTTTAATTTGAGAGAGAGAGAGAGAGAGAGAGAGAGAGAGAGAGGGAGGCAGAAAGAGAATGGGCATGCTAGGGCCTCTCAGCCACTGTGAGAGAACTCCAGACACTTGTGTGCCTGCTTGTGTGCATGTGCAACATTGCGTGCTTGCTTCAATTTTGTATCTGGCTAAACGTGGGAGATTCGAACAAGCATTCTTAGGCTTTGCAGGCAGGTGCCTTAACCACTAAGCCATCTCTCCAGCCTCTGACCTTGATTTTTAAATTGATACTTCATTTCACTAAGTGTCCCCAACTTTATGCTTTGAGTTTGGTCTTGTGTGTCTCACTTGGGGGTAGTAATTTAGTCTTGACTTTCATCAAGCCTTTCCTGGTGATTACTTTATACACTATCTCCATGAGCTTAAGACTCTAATTAACTTCAGCACTACAAGCTCAGTAAGTCCAAGATACTCTCTCACTTCCTTTGAGTGGCACCCTTAGGTCACTTTCCTAAAGGGTATTTTGCAAGACTTTATGAGAATAGCATATAATTCGTTCTAAATGCTTATACGTACACATTGCAGAAGCTTTACATAAGAAATGAAGAAAAAATATATTTATATTCATGAATTCCCATGTTGTCCTCTATACTCTCACTTCTCAAATATTATCATGCAAGAAAAAGAAGTCGCACAGAGAGCTCTTATCACTCGGAACTCTGGGTCATCACCCCGGAGATTTTGATTTAGAAGCTGTGTGAGGCCTGCAGATTTACCACTCCAGTGCCTGATGATATTGCTGGCATTCTGACTCATTTTGGGCTGCAGCGTCGTAGCTCAGGCATGCAAGTGATGGTTTGCCACAGTTTGTCAGTACTAGGAAACAAAAACTTCAACCTCTTTCACCTAGAGAAAAGTAAAAATTAAACTGAAACACTGATAATTGGTTTGGAAATCTTAACTATCTAAACCAGGCTGTGTCTCTGGATAAAGGTTATTCAGAGTTATAGCTCAGAAACCCTACATGAGGTGAACGAGGGCTCCAATTATTTGAGGCAAAGCACCTTAAAAACTGAGCTCTCACTGAAGAATTCAGCTAATTATCCTACCAAAGATGTATTACTGGCTTAAAGCTACTTTTATGAATCCTGATATTAAAAGGAATTGTTTTTACATTTTATTTTTATTAATTGTGAACTTTACTGTATGCAAATGTTCATATTGGTCATATTCTTATCAAGATATAGTCTTATGTTTATTGTATTAAAACTATCTTTTCAACACTTAAGAAAATGTGCCTTTATATTTTATTGTCTATAACATTTACATTAAGATACATTTTATATTTCAAGTCTCATTGTGATTTCTACATTTGTAAAATTGGCTAAACATAACACTTTTATTTAGATTATAGATTATCTAAAATCACATTTGTTTTCGATGATTAAAATGTAAATTGTATTATTTTCAGTGACACAAAGAAAGAATACAAAATTTGTTTTATAAGTGACTTTTTAATATATATTTCCCTCAGTCAAAAAATATTTATGTGTGTATTCTATTACCTCAGCAAGAGCTTATGCATTCTGAGAAAAAATCATAAAGGTCATTGATTCTTTCAATCCATACTCACAGCATAACATATGCACACTCCCAAATCCACCTTACAAGGTCACATACATGCATTATGTGTTTGCAAAAGAACATAAATATGATCTGAAGCCAGACTGCAGTGAGGAAGCAGTTGAATTCCCAAAATTACAGCACAAGTCTGTCAATGAGAGCAGGTGGTAGATGTGTAACTGTAGAAAAATTTTTGTAGTTCTAGTTATCAATCGCTATTATACATTCTGAAAAATGTTTACTGGTTACTCTCTTTTATAGTTTATCCATAAAATTATTACTATCTATTGAAATAAATATAATGTTAAAATGATGAAAGAATTTTTTGAGAAAAATAACATCCTGGCAAATAGAGTGTGTATATGTCCTGGCTCTGTTCTGTGTGCAGGGTGAACATCTGACAAGCAGATCAAGAACAAATATAATAGCGACTTGTGTCTAGATCACTCATGAAAGACACTGGTCATTTCCTAGAGAGAGCACAGCCCTGGAAATTAGCAGTGTCATTGAAAGCAGATGTAACATTTTGCCTTTGACCCTTTTTAAAATGAATATTTCACATCCTTATTTAAAACAACAGGTTACCTTTGAACATGTTACTTCATTGACCCTTTTAGCTTTGCATTTTGACCGCAACAGCTGTGGCAGTGGCCTTATTGACCTCCTACCACAGGAAGCTGACCTAATTAAGAGCAGAGGCCCAGAGTTGTCACAACCATCTGCATTCTGCTAGGGCCATTTCTCTCACAAGCTGCTTTTACTGATGTCCATGAGTGTGTCAGGGAGACTAAGTCAGACCTCTCACGAAGGGACATGGGAGTCAAGTGACTGCTTACTGTGGCTCCCAGGTACTCTGACAATCTTACAGAATCCTGTGTACTAGCCAATTCCCTAATGGTCCCTTCTGTGCCCATGCTAGGTCCAGCCAGAATCATGGTCCAAGAACTCTCCCAGAAATTCCTGACCTCCCTCTCAATGTTCTTTCATTGGCCCATCTTATAAAGGAGACTTGAAAGTTAATCAATGCAGCCTTGGCACCTGCTCCTTTGACACTGGCGTGTTCTCCCTGATACTGATTTCAGTGACTACACAGGCAGCCACAAAACAAGGATAAACACCTGGGAAGTTTGAATGCCCTGATCTCTGGCTGCAGTGTTCAGAAATCTGAAAGGTTCTTAACATGGCTGGGATGTTCAGCTTGAGGTATCTCCTTAAAATTTCATTCCCTTAGTGATTATTCTCTTTAGTCTCAAAACTTCCTCCCCATCCCAAAGGTCTTCAAAGGTCTCACTTCTCCAAAGGGCTTGCTAGATCGACAGGAGACTGTCCCCTTCCATAAGAACTGGTCTACACCCTCCCAAGCCCCTCTTCCACTGGGCAAGTCTGCCATGCCCCAAAGGCATGGACATAAAAGCCATGTGCCAATTTTCCATTTCTTCTGATCCTTTTCCCTGAAACAAGGTGTGTATTTCTCTGTATCTATCTCACCTACCACTCATCTGCTTGCTTTCTACATATGTACCTTGCTCCTCCTCTCTCTTCTTTCTGTCTTTCTTTCCTTTCTTCTCTCTCTCTTCCCTTGCTTCTTGGCTGGCAGCTAGCTTCCCTCCCCCAGTGACCCACCACATACTGTGACTTTTGGACTGGCAGTGCTGTAATGCCTGATTCTCCTTCTTGCTCCTTGCACCACAATCCTCACCTAAAATTCCTACTCTGAGCTATTAAACTTCCCAGTCCCCAAGGTGTGATCTCAGAGCTTTTGCATTTGAACCTCTGTCACAGAGCATAGTTCACACCGTGCTGTTTTCATTCCAGTATGCCTCCCTTTACCTTTCCCATTCACTTATCAGGCATTTATTGCTAATTGATTGCATGTCAGGTTGTGTAATAGACACTGGAGAGTATGTTCAATATGTTGGACATAAAGATTTTGTTATTAGAGGAGTGGCAGAGCTTTATCTTCTCATAAAAAGAAAAAAAAATTAAATTCCCCTTTACTCTTATTAAGGCAGGATATTTTATAATGGGGAAATGATTTGTTCTTAACAACTTGAATAAAATTTGAAATTTTCACTTAATTATGCATTTAACAATGAGAAAGGTCTATTTATAAAAATCCCATGCTACTAATAAAATGTAGAAATATGAAAGTTTTTTTTTGCAATTTTGATATGTTAAAGTAATCACCATTCTATATTCTTCTGGATTTTTTTTTTTTACCATAACACACATTAATATTCTATGACTCTTTATGGTATTACGATCATCCATTTTGATCTTCCTTTTTTCTGTGCCAGACATTGTGTATGAGAGCTATGGGGGGCATATGAGGAGGAAAACATCTTTCCCACTACCCTTGAATTTGATATTTAGCACAGAGTATTGTCAAGAATATAGGCTTTCGAGGGCTGAAGAGATGGCTTAGCAGTTAAGGCGCCTGCCTCCTAAGCCTAAGAATGCTGGTTCCAATCTCCAGTGGTTCCAATCTCCAGGTCCCACGTTTAGCCAGATGCAAAGTGATTCAAGGGCACAATGCCCACTTGACCACAAGGGGGCGCACACATCTGGATTTCGTTTGCAGCTGCTGAGAGGCTGCTGGTGCGCCCATCTCTGTCTGTCTTCCTCTACCTCTCTCTCTGTCTCTCTCCAAAAAAAAAAAAAAAAAAAAATAGGCTTTTGGGAAAGGCCCCTTTGGAACTGTCTCTGCTTTTGGAACTGTCTTCTGATGCACTGCATTATACAGTGGAGATGGGATCCACATACTTCAAAGTAGGGGAATAGCTGTGACTACCACAGGTGCTCTTAGTGATTGTACTACAGTCCCTTCCTCAGCCCACCGTCTGGACTGTGGACCTGCTCAGTCATTGCTGGTCTTACTAAATATAATGAACTGGCCCTTCCTGGAGAGATCACTGCCTGCTAGAGAGTGGCAAATCCTCAATGTTGTTCACTCTGGATTATGCTGCCAACTGCCCTTATGCTTGGAAATGGGGCTCACATTTGTAGTCATGGTCTGTTGCCCTATCCACAGTATGTTACTATGCATGACTTGTCAGTAGTGATCTGCAGTCATGGGGACACTTTGTTTACCTAAGTCGCCACATCTCTGGAGCCTGAGTCTACGTGCCCTTTCAAATGACTTTCATTGTAGTCTACAGGGCTCATTTTCTTTTAATCATCCTAAGCAGATTTTCTAAATTTGATGAATTTTTTTTCCAGGCAGTAACAAATCACCAGAAAATTACCTACTGATTACTATAGTCAGATTTCTAAAATACACAGCATGAAATTTAAAAAGTTATAGTAATTGGAGAGTCATGGGAATTTGTAAGTACAGAGCATAAACCTTTTACTTAAATTCTTCTGGCTGATAGCACTATACTACTCATGAGCAGAAGACATCAACTAGTCCCTGCTTCCTAAAGTATCTGAAATCTCCCAATAACTCCATCTCAGATACTCATCTTTTAACCTATGGGCTGGTTGGAGGACATTCAAGTTCCAATCTTTAGCAAATATTTTCCTTTCCATTACAGTTGGATTTTTATTTATTTTTCACTCAGTTTTATGTTGAGTATAAGACATGATTATAAACCTTTGAAGAAATATAAAATTTCTGGAGAATATAAAACATGCAGAAGTATTTAGTTTTTTAACCTTCACTTAATTAATACCAATAAAAGTGAAAAGAGGTATTTGATCCCAGTTAGACCTGACTAAAATTAGTCTCCAGGGAATGCAAATATAAAAGGAGTTGTAAAAGAAAGTCTGTGGCATAAGATACTCATGTGTTTTTTAACAAAAAAGTCTGAAAAGTATTTGATTTTCATTGAAAAAAATTGCTTAACCTTAATGAAATTATAAAATTCCATGACAAAATTCAAAGGAGCTTTCTGTTACACTGGTGCTGGCTACCCAGCAATATTAAGCACAGATTTTCCTTCCTAGTCATTATTAATACCAAGTATATTTCTAACATTGCTGAATATTCAGTAAGTCATTGATATAAATTTAAGTAATTCAAATGTCAAGCTGAGTTCTCAGCTGTGATTTACTTTGGCAAGAGTTTTATGAGAGCACATTATTAGTTTGCTGACTTCCTTAATATATAAAGGTTATAAAAAGAATGTTTCCCAACAGTTATGGATTTTAGCATTTCATCAGGTAAATATAAATACCCTAAAGAACACTTGCAGCTTTAAGATTTCTGCCGAAATGGTCAGAGTGATTCAGCTTCTCAAATCATGGACACGTGTTTTCATTAAGTAGTATTTGTATTCTTCTCACATTCTGAATGAAAATATCTTTGAGAGCTGTTCCAACAGTATTATGTGGCTTTGAGTCTCACATTGGTTTATCATTATCCCTCCACCAGTCTACCTGTGATAATTGTGTTAGTCAACTTTGTGGTGTTGCTGTGTAAAATACGAGAGAAAATCAACTTAAAAGAGGAAAGGTTTATTTTGACTCATTTTTAGAGGTTCAAGACCAAGGTCACCTGGAACTGTTGTTTCTAGGACATAGTGAGGCATAAAATCATGGTGGGAATCATGGGATGGAGCAGAGTTGCTCACCTCTCCTCACGGAGGGAGAGCTAGAGATAGGGATTGGTAGATAGATGATAGATGGATGGATGATAGATTATAGAGAGATAATAGGTAGATTATAGATTGTTAAGGAGATGATAGAAAGATGATGTATGAATGTTAGATAGATGATTGATTGATTGATCGATAGATGATAGATTGATAGCTGTTCTTTTTAAAGGAATGACTCCTCTGTCCCATTTCATCCCAGTAGGCTCCACCTCCTAAGAATGTATCCAACTGTGAGTTCATTCAGGCATGAATTTTTCAATGGATTGAACCATTGGTGACATTAGCACTCTCATGATTCAGTAACCTCTCTGGTAGTTACACCAGCTGGAAATAAAGCCTACAACATAGGATCCTTCTCCAGGGACACTTCACATCCAAACCGTAACCACAATTAAATATGGGGAGTTTCACTGACCAAGATTTGAGTTTTAATTTGCATGTCAAACTACTACTTTATTAGTTTCCCTAGAAGCAATTACCTAGGTGCCAGACCTTACACTGATTTATGAAAAATATAAAAATGAAAATATAAAAATGCAATGTATTCATTATAGAATCCTAGCCACCTGTTTACTCTCCTGGGGACAGGTGAGAGATTGTCTTCTTGGGACAATGATGTTTTCTTGTTTGATAATGAGATAAAGTGGTTTGGAATTTTCTTCAGACGCTGGTTTAAAGAGGTAGAGAGATACAGCTTCCTTGGGACTCTTACAACTATGCTCATTTTGATTATCTGGATCTTAGTATTATCTGGTTTATTTCTATGAACTTGATCAGGAGTAAATTGCTTTAAACTCTGCTAATTGCTGGGCCCTCTGGGAGTCAACTTGAATGTGTTAAAAGTTTATTCCTGTTGGTCAAGGACTGCTTCTCCAGGACAATGTTTTTCCTAAAGGATGAACCATCTATAGACTAGGAAGTGAATTCAATTGAATTATATTATGGAATGAATTAACATTGACTTGATGATTTTGTGATAGCACATTTCTTGTTCTGAAAGCTTTTAGGGAAAAACCTCATCTCTATTCATTGAAAAGTTCTGTCAGATTCTAAGTTTTAATTAATAAGACCAAAAATTTCAGATAATTGATTCTAAAGTAGAAATTTTTGATCCAATTATCCACTCAAATTGACCTTTCTCATGAAAGACAGTTTGAATTGCCATGCTCAGCTTATGTTTAATTACAGTATCTGACTATGTTTAATTATTGAATCTGAATAATGTTTAATGAGCTCCCATGTTTAATTACTGTATCTGACTAATATAATTACTCTTAAGTAATTTCTGTCATTATCAGCTAAGCTCCCTAAGCTCTGTGGAGTCTGTCCCCAGCTTGAATCTCCCAGTTAGTCTTTCATCACCTGTCTCTCCCCCATAACTCTGTGTCAGCCCTGGGAGGTCCTTCTCTCAGTGCTGTTAATGTACTGTGCAGCCCCTTAACCTGACACATTCACACCAACTGATCTCTTGTCTACTGCTTTGATCTCTACATCAAAGTTCTTCACATTATCTGGCTACAGCACAGAATTTCCTTGGTTTTCTAGAAAATTGAATGGCCCCATTGCCTTTATTTTTAATTTTTTTTTTATTATTTATTTGCAAGGAGAGAGAAAGAGGATAGAAATGAGAGAGGGAGAGACACGCCAGGGCCTCTTGCCACTGCAAATAAACTCCTGATGCACATATTGTTTTGTGCATCTGGTTATCAATGAACTCTGCACTTGAACTTGCTTTGCAAGCCAGTGTATTTATCCACTGAGCCATTTCTCTGCCCCCCCAGTTCCTTTTAATGTTCTCAAGTTAGTAAGGCTTTCAGTATTCAATGTACTAACATTTCTTTTATTGTAGTCTGTCTGTTTAATTTGATGCTTTAATATATGGGCAGGAACTCATCGTCATATACTTAGCAGCATTAGACGAATAAATAAGTAAACAAACACGAATGAATGCTTCAGTCAACCTTAGTTACCTATCAGCAGTGAATTAGAAATCCTTCATGGTATGGGTTTCTAAAGGCAGTGCATCAGCTCAATGGTTGAAAACACATGAAAATACATGCAAAAGCCAGAAGAGAACAAAAGTGGATATCAGGTGTGAGGCTGAAGGGAGCTTGATGAAGACATACAAGACAATAGTAGAGTGGATAACCCAGCCCTAGGAAGATTTTGATGTTTTCCATGTGCTGCACAAATTACAATAATCTCTCAGGCTTAGTATGTAGTTGTTGGAATTTGGGAGGAGAGGTAATTGGTCACGGTAGCCCAGAACAGCACAGCTTAGATGTTGCCAAGCCAACTATGCAGATGTGCTTATGAACATTCAAAAATACTCACTTAGTTCTGCCTTTTCTGAGATGTGCTTTCTATTTAAAAAAATATTAAGTTACAATACACAGGAAACAGAACAAGTGTAAAAGAATTCTTTCTCAAGGAATCTAAATTGATACTTTTACCTAAGGATTCATATACACTTGGTGCTAGGAGACAAGAGTATTTATCAGAGAGTTGGGAGGACAGGTAGTCTCTAGTGAGTTTCCAATAAATGTCGGGATGTTCACAGACTTGTGCCAACACATTCCACTTAAGTGTAGGTTGAACTGACCCAATTTTAAGGGAAGTAAACCATCATGCTTATATGGGAACTGGGGAATTGAACATGGGTCCTTAGGCTTCTCAGAGAAGCACCTTATCTGCTAAGCCATCTTTCCAGCCCCACAGCTAGTCTGGAATGAAAGAAAGTACAGTAGAGGATGGAGTAAGAGAAGTAAAAAAGGATCTAATCACTCATGACCTTCTGGGATTTTTAAGAGGCTTGTTTTAACTTTGAGTGATGTTCAGGACAATGAGAGTCTGGTTAGCAATGAAGCAATACAGTCTTGCTTTTAGAAACATTACACAAGAGCACAGTCTAGACATGTTGAGTGCAGAAAAGAGATCTAGCATGGAGTTACATGATCAACTTGGCTTACATGTGCTGTTTTATCCATGAGATTGAGTGAGATCATCAAAAGTGAATGTGGGTTGGAAAAAAAGAGAGAACTGAAGCCTGAGTTTTAGGTGCTCTAAAATTAGAAGACGATGGAAGAGGGGAGATAACAAAAGAGGCTGAGAAGGAATAACCAGTGAAGAAAGTGGAAGGAGAATGATGAAATATAGTACTGAAAACAAAAGAAATGCATCAGGGAGGAAGGAATGAACTTCTGTCAAATACTGATGACATGCCACCTGTAATGAAGACTAAACTTCCTTACTAGATATGACATCAAATGGAAGTCACTAATGGCGTTTTCAGAATTAATTTGGTAGGGTAGCTGAGGTGAAACCTTGGTAAGTGAGTTGTATAGAGAGTAGGATAAAATGACAATGTGTAAATCTTGACTAATGCATTAATTTTGGTATACACAATTGCAATGAATTGAGGCAGAAGCTTGCAGCCACAGTAGAGATATGAAAAGTTTATTTTTATTTTCCTCAGGATCTGTGTAATCAATCTCTCTTAAGCCTTAGAGACATTTAGCTATCACGTTTTCTCCTCTCTTCCACTATCTGCATTTCACATTATTTTCTGTATTTTCTCTGGCTATTAGCTTGTTGAATTTTATCTTGTCCTATACTCTCTCTCCTCCTGGGCTATTACCCTAGCATCTTACTACACTTATTATTACCATATTACCACTGTACTTTTGTTATCTTGTCTTCCTAATTTCAATAAAACTTTATTACCATTGCCAGCACACTCTCTTCAGAACACATTATTTGTGATATCATTACTATAGTCAATATTGTCATTTGAATGTCTTCTCCAATTTAGCTTGTCTAGATGGTAAGCAATCACATAAAATATGATGAGTAAGTCCAAACTGTGAGTGAAGACTAGAAGTGGATTATGCTGTTATAATATTCAACAGTCTTTGGAGTCATAACCTGGAAAGCATGTGCATGGGCAGAATCTTCCAGCACTATGGCATGGCTTTGATAAACCAGAATATGGAAGCCATAGAGTTGTGTTTTTCTTGCATAGCTCCTCCTGGTTAGACTGGGGATTAGAATTTAGTGCCACATCTAAAGTCCTACCTTTTGGAGAACCCAAGATCCTTAATATCTTTTCATGTTAATTTCTCATTGTTTCAGTTTTTGTCTGAAATTCAGAGGTTTATGGATATTTCTGTTGTTCCATGTTTGTATATATGTATGTACCAAAAGATGCATATTATGGATAAACCTATATGTTTCTATGTAAACCTCTGTGAAGATTATTCTTTATTTTTAGCATTATATTTTGGACTTGAACTCAGTTTTATAAAATATATTTTATTTATGCCTTCTAGCCACTGCAAATGTTTCATCTTGTGTATCTGGCTTACGTGGGTAATAGAAAATAAAACCTTGGCCCTTAGGCTTCTCAAGCAAGTGGCTTAACTGCTAAGCCATATCTCCAGCCCCTGAACTCAGTTTTAAAATTGATTTTACTTTTTTTTGTGTGTGTGGTAGGATCTCATTGTAGCCCAAGATGACCTGGAACTCACTCTATATACCCACTCTATATACCTTGGTGGTCTTGAATTCATGGTAATCCTTCTACCTCAGCCTCCCAAGTGGTGGAATTAAAGGCATGAGCTGCTAAACTTGGCCTCAGCTTGATTTTGATTTGAGGTTTCAGCCCATGGTCAACTGGTTCTTGACTTTCAATCCTGCAACAAGGCAGTGACATCATGGGGAAGGTGGAGGGAAGCTAGTCATCTAAGGAGAATCAGTGCATAATGCAAGAGACAGAGGGGTCAGGAAGAAGACATGCATTCAAAGGCGTATTTCCACCAACTGAACCCCACCTCCTAATACTTTAGTTATCAATAGATATTGCTGAAGTTAACGATTTCATGGTCTAATCACACCAGTGCTGCTCCTGGGGATGAAACTTTCAGCAACTGAGCCTTTGGGGGGCATTTATTTCCAAACATAACAAGAGTAGACTTGTCCTTTCTGTTGTTGTGCTCCTTAGTCACTTCAATGACTATTTGCAAACTGTTTCATTTGTGTGTTTTTAGTTATATTTTAGTTTATTTACGTCTTCTAGAGGCAAATTACTATGCAGTTTTCCTTTTACAAATTTTGATATATTTATATATTTATTTATTAAGTGGGGAGGCAGATAGAGAATGGGTGTGCCAGGGCCTCTGGCCACTGCAAACCAAGTCCAGACACATGCACCACCTTGTGAATCTGGCTTAGTTGGGTACTGGAAAATCCAACCTGGGTCCTTAGGCTTTGCAGGCAAGTACCTTAACTGTTAGGCCTTTCTCCCACCCCATTTCCCAAATTTTAAGTGATGTTGTTTTTCTAAACTTATACCCTCTCTCTAAATAGATCCATTCATTTTAGATGCACATGATCTGCACCAGTAAACACATTACACACATATTTGTGAAAACCAGTCCCCAGTGTTCTATTCCCTGGCATTTAGATTCAGGTCTATCTATTGCTTACAGTTTATGACAATTGAGACATAGAATCTTTAGTGTCTTTCATTTTTTTTTCTACTCTTCAGATTTTACATTAGCTCCCTATCCACAGTTGATACTAAATTGGGACATTAACCACAGGCTTTGGGTATAATTCTTAACCCATGGATTCTCTGTGATGCACATCACATGCTTTCTATGATTAATGCACATTTTTCTGAAACTGAGCTGGAAGGTGCCCACTTTATTCTCATATAATACATGTCATTAATTGGTATTTTGATGGAACCAGCAGAGGAATAAAAGTGCTCATGAATCAAAGGAATTATTCTCATTACATAGGAAACAAAGAAAGCAGTGGTTTCAAGAACAAATATTATTCAAAAATATTCTCATTAAAAGAAATTGCTCTCTTTGGTATAATAAAATTCTTCTAAAGAGAAACATCTGGCAGAATCATATAACTTACTGTAGCATAACATTTGGGATGAATTAAGTAGCTTCATGCAACAAAATGCTTTCAAGGCTCCTCAATATTTTTTCTTCACTTTAACTTATCTGTGTCTCACAGTTCTGCAATTAGGTCAATTTTTTACTTCATATTTCATTAAAGGTATCATATTATGACTATAACAAATAAATTACAGTCCCTTGAAGGCTAGATGGATTTTTAAATGGAATTAGTTCAAGTTCTTGTTTGTAATGTGAAACTCTTTCCATCTTGGCTCCACCTGCACAATTTTCTTTATTAATGGTTGGGCAGGTTAAACTACAAATGCTAAGGCAAATGAGCTGTGCAAATGGCCACTGGGGAAAAGACGGTCATTTGTGTTCATGGGTTGGAAAGACAACCTACTGGCAATCAACATTTGAGCATGACTAAGTTAGTCTATGCCACACAAATGTTAAAATTAATCTTGTCGATGGATTTTCTAGTCAGAAGTAATTTGTGATGTTATCCTGCAATCTTGTCATCATTTATGATCAGGTGTTTAACACCCCACTTTATAGGACACTCACTACTTTTACAGAGAAACTCATATCTCATATTTCAAAAGCTGTTATTAAACTGAGGCAAAATCTCTTCTTGTTTAGATCATTAGGGAACTTTGACTCAATCTCATATGTGAGAACCTTTAAGATTTTACTGTGATTTGCACATAACCCCTAAATACTAAGCAATATATTTGTGATTAAAACTCATACTTAATCCCCAACTGGTAGAAACTTTGGGAGATGGAGCCTTGCTGGAGGAGGTATGTCACTGGGGAAAGCCTTAGGATTTTATAATCCAACTGTCCTTGCAAGTGTGGGCTAGTTCACTGTTACTGCTTCCTCCCAGCTTATGTGGCAAGATGTGATACTCTGCTGTCAGTTCCTGTCATGTTTTCCCTGCTATTATTAAATGTTCTCTGTAAGCTGTAAACTGAAATAAATCCTCTCCTTTCATAAACTGCTTCTGGTTGGGTGCTTTGCCCCAGCAATGAGAAGGTAATGGCTTCATAGTGTGTGCACAGTTTTAAGAAGCATTGGAGTTTTGCAATGACCACTCTGGAGAACGTATGGAAATATTATGTGAATATGTATGTTAGATGGACTAGTGCTGGAACTACAGCTTCAATAATTATAAGCTATGAGTATTTGTGGTGATTTGAATTAGGTGCCCACCATAAACTTGTGTGTTTTGAATGCTTGATGCACAGCACATAGCAATTTGGGAAGGAAGAGCCTTGGTAGAATAGGTATGTTGTTGGAGGTGGGCTTAGGGATGTTAAAGGCAGCTCTTCCTTGCCAGTGCTTGTTAGTGATGATGTCTAGCCTCTGCTCATGCCATGTTTTCCCCTGTCACCATGAAGTTTCCCCTGGAGACTATAAGCCAAAATAAATACTTTCCTCCCATCCACTGCTTTTGGTTGTGTGCTTTGTCACAGTAATGAGAAGGTAACAATGCCATTAGAAATGTTTTGAGTATAAGTGATATTTCTACTACTTTAATTATTTTCATCAGACGTAATCTAGTTTTGTACTAATAATAGCATAACTTATATACAGTGCTTAGTATTTTAATATTTTGGTTAGCCTAATTCACTGATGTTCCCTTTATCTTTGGGAGGCTGTTCTCAAGTTTTTAATGAAAACAAGATATAAGTTTAATTAAATTTACACTTAATTTAATGTAAAAGTCATGCCACATTTTCTTTCTTTCTTTCTTTCTTTCTTTCTTTCTTTCTTTCTTTCTTTCTTTCTTTCTCTCTCTCTCTCTCTCTTTCTTTCTTTCTTCTTTCTTTCTTCTTTTGAGGTAGGGTCCCACTCTAGCCCAGGCTGACCTGGAATTCACTAGATAGTCTCAGGGTGGCCTTGAACTCATGGTTATCCTCCTACCTTGGCCTCCTGAATGCTGGGATTAATGGTGTGCACCATCACGTCTGGCTCTTCGTGCCATATTTAATAGAATGCTTCCATTGCTACTATATATATAATGTTTTAATAATTTAAAATGGTAGAATTTTATCAAATGCCTTTTTAATCTATGATTAATGGTAATTAATGTAAACAATTTATCAAGATTTTCTATTTGTTTAATGAAGTTATTTGTTATGATAATAAATTTCCTTTAAAACTGTGGGCATGTTGCTTATGTTTATTACGTAGCACTAAGGAAGCTAACACAGGAGAAAGGCCAGCATAGGCTTTGTAGTGAGTTCCATGCCAGCCTGGATTACTGTGTCACTCTGTCTCTAAAACTACAAAGGGTCCAGGGAGATGTTTCCATGGCTAAAACACTTGCTGCTCCACCTTGAGTACCCAAGTTCAATGCTTATACTGCATGTAAAAAGGCAGAAGCCTTAGAGGGCTTTTGTCATCCCAGCATGCTGATGGTATGATGGAGTTTAATACAGGAGCATTTCTAGGAAGCTTTTAGTGAGGACAGCAAAGAACAGCAGCAGGGGAGATCAGAAGAAGAAATCCTGCGGCAAAGAAGATGGAAAGTTGAATACAGCTTGAAGGTTATCCTCTTGACCTTCACAGCAGGGAGAAAGCACAGAGATGAATGCAGCCCAGGATCACACCTTATGGTATGGTCCTGGCCAGAGTTAGGATGGGTCCTCCCACCTCTACTAGTCCAATCTAGAAAATTGTTCACAGATATGAACAGATTTGTTTCTTCAGTGATTCTAAATCTTGTCAAGTTTATAACTAGAGATTAACCATCACACTTCTCATGACATAAATCTGCTTCATAGAAGAATTTATGCCCTCATCTTCAGAGAACTAGATCTAGGGTCTTCAGAGAAGGCACACCTATCACAGCAATGACAGCTTCAGATGAGACTGTGAAACTCAGAACTAGCAATTATACTTCATTCTTGGTTTCATTGTTTTCTCTTGTCATACTGTTTTTGTTGTTAATATTTGGTAGCTTTATTAAATGAATGGTGATGGCTTCTATCTTCACTATAGCTGAGAATAAGAATATATTGTATTTTAGATGTCAAAGAACAATGTGATGTGGGTTGGATCAGAAGCCTATATTTCTAAATAGACTGGTGTCTGAAGCCAAATTCTGTTGCTTATGAGTTGTGTAGCTCACCATGTACAGCAGCAGTGCATGCTGTGCAGTGCAAAGGAGAAAAATAGAGACTATTTTCTTTTGGGGCTTTGCTCCTCAAGTGCTTGACTCCAGTACAAATAAGCCTGAACCTGGTTCCTTTAAACCATCAGCAAGTTACCTCCTCAGTTGCTCAGAACATTGAAAATAAAGGAACTTATGCCAGCTGTTTCATATTGCTGGACTTGTTTTCTGACTGGATAAATGAATTTTGGAACTTGCTATTTCTTACTCCAGATTCTTAAATACATGTAATACACTTACTGGGACAGTGGAATTATGTTATTACATTTGTCATTTAATATTATAATACTGTTATTATTCTAATTTTTAGCAGAGCTTTAGAAAATACCCAAATGTTTTCTTTACTGAAATATAGTATCTAAACAGAAAGATACTAGACTGTCAGGAGAATGAAATATTCTTGTCATAAACAGAAATGATTCCAGACCACAGTGATGATTTAAAAGTCCAGTTGGTTCATGTTAATCTTAATTCATTGTTTATGGGAAAACCTTTGCCATCCTGACAATTCTGAATATAAGCAATAACATGGGAAATATTTAACAACTATACCTTAATCATTGTCCTTTATCTTTGCAAATGAATCCAGTAATTGCAGTAACATTTTCTAACAAGGAGAAGTCAACCAATCTATTTTTATAGAGTGAAAATAGATGCCAGGGTAAAATAGCACACATTGATTAACTACTTAATACGCTGTTGGCTTTACAAGACTTAACAGAGGAGTACATTCAAATGACAGTGCTTAAATAAAAAAATAATAATACAGTGCAATCCTGCATAGTAATTACAAATGTATTGGGAAACTCAGCAGCTATGCTTGGCATGCACGCTAGAAAAGATGGTGAAATATGGTTCCAACATCATTATTAGAACGTTGCCTCTGATGAGGGCTTTGTTGTCTGAGTCACTGACAGTCATATTCTGAAAGGAAATATGCATTACAAGCACACAACCCCCACCAATGAGACAAAAGCATGGTTGTTTCAAAAGATGGCAATACAGTTCTTGATGAATTAACAGTGAATGCGGGAACAAGGCGGTGAGTCAGAATTTGATTTCATTTCCCAGCAAACCAGAGAAAGTGCTCTACAATAGAACTGTGGATATTTCAGGTATGATCCAGTTACAGTAAACACACACTAAATTAAACAGGGCATTTGGCCAGCATGAAGGTTTTAGCAGTCTTGCTTATTAGTCAACCTATGTTCTACTGACTTTCGAAAAGACACTTCATAGTTTCCACTACAGACAAACTGTGGATGGAAATAGCAGTGCTTCACTTAGATGCTAACAGCTAAAATAGCAAAATGACATCAAACCTGCATGGAAGAAGGGTTTTATTAGTAGGAAATTAAGTTAGTGAAGGGGGTTATTTATGCCTAGAAACTGTTCAGTGACTATGGAAGTAGCATTTCCATTAAAAAAAAAAAAAAAAAAAAAAAAAACTATAATGGAAGCCATAGCCCAGCCATTCCTACAGTCTCAAACATCTACAATGCTATTGAGCTCATTTGATACAGGTGTGTGTGTGTGTGTGTGTGTGTGTGTGTGTGTGTGTGTGTGTGTCCAACAGAGACTAGTCACCAATACATCACTACCTCTTCTTTGACTTTTTGTTTTATTATGTCTGTCTCTCCTGGTTTTCTCTATTTTAGCTGATAGCCTAGATTCCAATTTCATGAGTAATCAATCTTAAGGCTGTCTTTCTAAGACTTAAAAATATCATAGATGTCAGTTGTTTCCTTGACACTGAGTCAATCCAGAGTAAAAGAGAGATTACCATGGGTGGACTTGAATAAGTTTCTAGGAAGAATTGAGATATGTTCTAGGTTGTGAAAGATTTATGAAAGGAAGTAGAATTATGTGTTGAACCTTCATGAGCAGTACAATGGGGGTCTTAAATACAATGCTTTAAATGTCAGCATCTCACTTTGTTGTATTTTCTGGCAATTGAGATGCTTTCTATAGAAAGATATGGCAAATGAATATGCATAGCAATATTTGATGACAATAAATCTGTTCTTTTGGAATGAGAATTAGGAGCAATTTTAATGTTAAATCTGTTGTAATAATCAGAGATATAAATGTATTGGCTATAGCAGAGGCCATGGTATAAAATGGGATCAAATTATATGAATAAGAATCAAAGACATCTTTAATGTTAGTGTGGGGTGTTGGGGGTCCCTCCTAGGGCCAGCCCAGGAGGGACAACAGGCTCTCTGCTGGGTAGGGGGTGAGAGCGCGGAGTCACGACACAGACTCTGGGAGTGGGGTGGAAGCAGGCAGAGAGCGAGCTGCTGCAAACTCATTTATTCAAGGAAGTGTAGGGGGTTAAGGGGTTTGGCTGGCCAATCATTGTATGGGGTGGTCCCCTTCTTATGACCAATGACAGTTCTCCGGGCAGATCATCTCGTAGCAGGTTTCTCATGAGCATGGGACTGTAGCTGTTGTCACGCCAGGACTGAGCAGGATGCCATGTCCACAGAAGCCACTTCCTGGTTTCTTCTGGCATGTGGTCTGGCTAGGACCCGACCTGCATTATGCCATACATATCTTCCTTTTTGTTTTTGTTACTGGCGACCTTGGGAGGCATGGTTCTTTGCCAAGCCATTGACCCCAGGCCCCAAGGGATCATTACATGTGACAGTGCCTATCTTAGGTTGCCTCATCTCGTGGGGTCTTACCTGTCATTGACTACCTGCCATCCTGGTGAGAAAACCCAAGGGGTGTGGTCTGGTTTCTTTTAGCATGCTGTCTGACTAGGGCCAGACCTGCTAGTGCCATACAGTGGGGTTAGGCAAGTGTAACATATAGAATTCAGAAAGCTAGCTCATTTTGGAAAATTAGAACAGTACATACCTGAAATTATACACAATTTATTCTATACATTGAGAAAAACAAATCAATGATTTTTTTAGGAACATTAATTTCTGTACTGTCTCCATCAACCTGATACTGTCATTGTGTTTCTTCTGCCCCTCTGTGCCAATCAATACCTTGGAAGGTTCAGAAATATTTTTGTCTGTTGTTGAGATGACACCCATTTGAGAGTGTAGCTTAAACTGTGCAATGTAGCTGTGGAATATAAACTAAGTCCTGGGACTGTTCTTTCATCCCTGAGAACTATTTCAGCTTGATTATCTTTCCAAGACTGCAGATGGTTTTGAAAAATGAACTAGCTTGGCATGAAATTGCCAAAATATTTTCTTCTCTAAAAAAAAAATTGATAGGATATTTTTAAGGAAAAAAAAATACTATAAACTTCCTTGACTTTGCCATGGCAAAGCATACAGAAAGACAACTAATATGAGAGATATTGTTCATAGAGTTTGACATAACTCTTTATGTTTGATAGTGGTAAGCAGGTGAATCCCACACAATGATCACCAAAGATAATTTGATTTAATTTGGACATCTCAATGAGCTTTGCTTTTGATGTGTAGGCACCATTAGTGCATGATACACAAGTTAATCCTAATTAAGTTGATTAACTTGAGCAATATCAACCAATGCAAATATTACCTTAAAAATCCTGTCACATTTTTAAGAGAAAAAGATATTTTGGCAACTTCATGCCAAGCTGAAGGATAAACATTTTTGATTTATCTTATTTTTCACATCTGCTAATTTTATATCTACTTGTTCATAGCCCACTTAAGTTTATTTATTTTGTTTTAGTTTAGCTTATTTTTAACAGCTATGTTAGGAGATGTAAAGAAAATACTCAAATAACCACCAGTTGTGATTTCCCTTTCTTTAATTTATACATAGGGCTGAAGAGATGGCTTAGTGGTTAAGGTGCTTGCCTGCAAAGCCCAAGGTCTCCTGTTAACTCTCCAGGTCCCACATAAGCCAAATGCAAAGGAGAACAAGGGCACAAGGTGGCAAATGTGTCTGGAGTTTGATCACAGTGGGTGGAGATATGCCAATTCTCTCTCTCTCAAGAAAAAGGGGGGGGGCTGGAAAAAATGGCTTAGCAGTTAAGGCGTTTGCCTGTGAAGCCAAAGGATCCCAGTTCAATTCTCCAGGGCCCACGTAAGCCAGATGCACAAAGGGCACATGCATCTGGAGTTCGTTTGCAGTTGCTAGAGGCTCTGGCATGCCAATTTTCTCTGTTTCCTCTCCTCTCTCTCTCTCTGCTGGCAAATTAAAAAAAAAAAACAAAAAACAAACAAACAAAAAAACGGCCAGGCTGCTGCTTACATTGTAGTCTTGTATTCCCTCACTGCTGGACCTCACTTCCCTGAGGACCCTCCTCAGTAGGGTCCTTGGTGTTCACTGTGGGGTAGTTAGGGCTTCTGTTAGTTTCTGGGAGGGATTTATCTTAGGATATTCCTACCCACCATGTGGTCTTAAAGTCTTTCTGCCTCTTCTTCAATAATCCCTGCGCCTTGGCTGTATTATCACTTTATTTTTATTTATTTATTTATTTTTTCTGGTTTTTCGAGGTAAGGTCTCACTCTGGCTCAGGCTGACCTGAAATTAACTATGTAGTCTCAGGGTGGCCTTGAACTCTCGGTGATCCTCCTACCTGCCTCCCGAGTACTGGGATTAAAGGCGTGCGCCACCACGCCCAGCTTATCACTTTATTTTTAGTTTTGAATTTTCTGCAGCCTCTCTATTTCTGCTACAATGTGTTTCAGTTCATGTCTGTGTTTTTGTGCTATTTCCCTGGAGGTGATTGTCAGGTGAGCATTGGGAGCCATATTGGTGTTGCTGCTTCCACAGAAGTTTCTCCTGGACCCCTGTGGGAGAGGTGGCTCTTCTCATGCTAAGCAATTGTAGTATTGATGGATCTTAGATCACCCAGTATTCTTTGCCATCTGTAAAATAAAACAGATTCTCCAACCAAGGGGGGAGAGGTATGCATGTTTCTGAGAGACATTTTGGTGAAGATACCCACTGAACTTGTCCAGAGGACAATGAGGACTTCTCTCTGGGAGTTGTGAGTTTCCTGACCATGGGGTGCTGACTTGGTTCCCAGTACCAGTTATGAGTTCTCTTCCACTGAGTGAGCCTCATGTCTGATCAGAGAGAGTTGGTTACCCTCACGGTCTTTGTGCCACTATTACACAAGTGTTTCTTGTCCATCTGGTTGGTTGCATATTTTGCATGGTGTCCTGCCTATTCATGCTATTGGTGGCCATTGTCACAAAGAAGTTCTCATAGCACTGTCCAGCAGCATGAAAGTTTATCAGAGAGAACTGCCTTTCCTCTCAGTTCCCATGTGCTCTCTTGGTGTCCTGGTATGGCAGCCTGTGGTGTCTTCAACAATAGGGTCTTCCCTTTTAGCTTTGCTGGGTAACCAAGTGCTTGGTAATGACCTACATTGTTTTAGGGACCACATGGATCTCCCTGGACAACTGCTCACTGTGGGGGGGCCCAGTTCTGGTCCTAGGATTCACAAGCCAGTGCCTATGGTTTTAGGATTAAGCTTTTTCCACCTTTTACTGGGCATATTTGTCTGGTCTTTCCCCCTCTCTCTCTCTCTCTTTTTTTTTTTCTTTCTTTGTTTTTCAAGGAAGAGTCTCATCTTACTCTAGCTCAGGAATTCACTATGTAGCCTCAGAGTGGCCTCAAACTCACAGCAATCCTCCTACCTCTGCCTCCTAAGTGCTGGGATTAAAGGCATGCACCACTACGTCTGGCTTTTCTACCTCTTTTATTTTAATTGGCATTTTATAATTTATTATGTATTTGACAGAGAAAGAGGGAGAGAGAGAGAGAGAAAGAATGGGCATGCCAGGGCCTCCAGCCACTGCAAACAAACTCCAGATGCATGCGCCTCCTTGTGCATCTGGCTAACGTGGGTCCTGGGGAATTGAACCTGGGTCCTTTGGCTTTGCAGGTAAATGCCTTAACCACCTAGCAATCCCTCCAGCCCCACCTCTCTTAATTGGTGGTTATATCATATATAATGGTAACTCAGAGTGTAATTTCTAATGTACTAACTACTTTAGTTTTGTGTATTTTCCCTCCTTGTTTCCCTACGCTTGCCCTTCCATTCACAGTATAGTTTCCCTCTATTAGTTTGCCTGTTATCCCTTCCTCTCCGCCCTCACTAATTTCATTCTTTCCTGGTCTCATTCTAGTTATGCATCCATTGTTCTAATGCATACAGCCTCCCCCACCCACTTTGGCTGGTCCAGTTTAGGTGCCACAGATTAGATTTCATTACAGTTCCTTTTAGACAACTGTATTGAAAACAACACAAATGATGATGAGCACTTTACCCAGGCTTATGAAAAGTAGGGGAATCAGCTGCCTCTGGTGTTAGTGCCTGCAGAGGATGCTGTACACTACCACAGAAAACAGTGTCACCTGTCCTTGTCAGTGCTTTATTTTATTCAATATTTATTTATTTATTTTTTACTTTCATCTCTCTCCATAGGATGCCTTACTCCAAGAAGACTTAACACTTGCCCCTAGGAGATATTTTATTATTTATTTATTGAAGATCAGGTGTTGATATTCTCATAATAACCAAAAGAAACCCTTATGTTATCACTGCAGTAGACTTTACTTTGTCTGTTGTCTTTTCCATCCTTGCATTGTCAATGAAACAATGAAAGTCTTTAAGTCTACTATCTTTCACAGAATAACATTTCTTTGTGTATAGTCCAAAGTATGGCACTTTAAATTCATTATCATGTATGTTTTCAGTTTAATTTTGTAACAGAAATCATAGAGGCATCAGTGAAACTGAATTGCAGGAAAAAAGATTGAATGTTTCACAAGTATCTGACATCATATAAGTATAATGTTTAATTTTATGTGTCAAAGGAATTTGGCCACAAGGAGCCAAGATATTTAGTTAAACATTATTTCTGGGTGTTCTGTGAGAACAACTTTTGAATGAGATCAACATTTGACCCAAGAGGCTGATTAAAGTAAATTGCCTTTACCAAGGTGAATCGGTCTTGTCCAATCCATTGATGGTGGAAATAGAAGAAAAAGCAGAATAAGAAAGAATTATTTCTTTCTGCCTGATTATCTTAGCTGAAGTTGAATGTGAGAAAATGGCTCAGTAGCATGGAAATAAAGTAACCCATTGTGAGGAATGCTGCTGGAGGAGGTGTTCATTAAAGGAATTAGGAGAGAACTAGATGTAAGGCAGGAGTGAGGGTTTCCTAAACAGAAAGGTGATACAGACATATCCAGAGAGGATTAAACAAAGGGTGGTTACTTCTGAACGTGGGTGCCCATCACATAGGTCATGGAGGAAGGAGCTCAGTAGCACAGGGTGTAATGGCCAGCTACCCTTTGTCAGAGCTCAGCTCATACTCTTGCTGCTTTCTGACAGCTTCTGTGGTAAGAAGTGATGTCTGGCCTCTGCTCTACCATCCTTTTCCTGCCATTATGAGGCTTTCCCTGAAGATTTCAAGCCAAAAAAACTCTTTCCTTCCACCAGCTGCTTTTGGTCAGGTGTGTTGTTGAAACAATGTAAAAGTCACTATGACAAGAAGGTGTACTTTCTTAAAAGAATAGGACAATTAAGATGAAGCCAAGTATTTTGCAAGGAGAATAAGAATGATTTTTTAGGGCACTTGAAGAATAGGCCAGACTCCTCAATGGTAGGTTCAAGGGTATGTAATAGAAGTATTATTTGAAAGATTTAGTAACTCAGAGATTAATCTGTATTAGTAAATTATTCTTTGCTGTGACAAAATACCCAAGGAGAAACAACTTAAGAAAGAAAAGTGTTTATTCTGTTATGTAGTTATGAGGGGATATATCCATTATGGTAGGGAAAGCATGAAAAAAATGGGAGAATAGCTGCTCACATAACATACACAGCCAGGAAACAGAAACCTACCCCCACTGACCACTTCCTGCAACAAGGCTCTGCCTCATAAAGGTTCCACAACTTCCCAAACAGTGCCACCACCTGGGAATAAATTGCTCACACATATGGGACTATGGGGGAATATTTTACATTCAAATCATTTCATAGTGGTGGCCCAACTCCTGCTCATCCTGGAGGTAAACTTAACATTGTCTACATGATGCTGGTTTTGTAGGCTTGCCAAATACAGAAGTTATGGAGTCATGATATCATCTACCCACATTTCAAAGGAAAGCTTGGGAGGCTAAGGAATGTATGGAGGTTCAAAATCACTCTATAATGCATCTGTCAGGTTAATATATGAAACTGTAAGGGTAAATCCTAAACCACCATGAACACCCCAGGATATTGGAGATCCCAGGAACGTGAAATATCTGCTAAAAGAGTCTCAGGCAATGAATGGAACCCACCTAGAGATAGAGTCTGTGTAGCTTGCAAATTGTAATTGTAGGAATTATGATTAAGGTAGCCTGGAATTTTGTAAGTATTTGGGGTTATAGGCAAAAAAAAAAAAAAAAAAAAAAAAAAAAATCACTAATGACAAACCTACAAACCTAGAGAATATTATCACATTATCCAAGGACTGCATTCCAAAGAGCCCTGACTCACCAAGACCCAAGATGCGGGCTAACCACTATCCCTTGGGTTTTTGTTCCTTTTTTTTTTTTTTTTTTTTTTTTTTGTTGTTGTTGTTGTTGTTTTTGTTTTTTGAGGTAGGATCTCACTGAAGCCCAGACTGACCTAGTATTTGAAACAGCCAATTCTGTCCACCATCCATGGCTTGATGCCTAATTTCTCTCCCTCAGGGTAGAAGTATCATATACACTCAACTAAATCTAATTCACCCTAACCTGAAACCTAGTTTATACCTCTGAGGATACAGGAACCCTTAGTTTCAGTCACCAAGTGAGTTACCCACTCAGACTCCCTCCGAGTGTTGGAGCTCTCTGCTTTATTTTATTTACCTTGCCATTCTACTTTGCCTACACCTGTCCATTCTTTGCTGGTAGTAGTAAGACATTGGCCTTGAGAGGGACTGTTGAGGGTCTGGCACTCTAATCCCTAAAATAAGCCCCAACCATGGCTGAGAAAGTTCCTGACCCACAACAGTAAATCTGCAAGGGTGAGTTTTCCAGTTCCCTCATGATCTAACATACACCATGTCCATGTCTGCATGGAGATAAGCAATTTAGTTTTCTCTGTTAGATCTTGGTTTTGATTTTCATCATTTTATTCACCCATTCCTCCAGTTTTGAATGGGAATATTTGCTCTGTGCCAACATGGATTGGTAATATGTAACCTTTTGCTTTTATAGGGCATTGAGCTGTTTGTGTTAAATCTCAGTGAAGTCTTTGAATTTCTTTTAATTAATTTATTTATTAATTTTCAAAGAAAGAGAGAGGA
Organism: Orientallactaga sibirica; assembly: GCA_036365145.1. Taxonomy (NCBI): domain Eukaryota; kingdom Metazoa; phylum Chordata; class Mammalia; order Rodentia; family Dipodidae; genus Orientallactaga; species Orientallactaga sibirica. The sequence continues at coordinate 30,536,184 of JAEOAD010000024.1, forward strand.
AGAAAGAAAATGGGCATGGTGGGGCCTCCAGTTTCTGCAAACAAACATAGACTCATGTGTTACTTTGTGCATCTGGCTTTATGTGGGTACTGGGGAATTGAACCTGGGTAATTAGGCTTTGTAGGCAAGCACCTTAAATGCTGCGTCATCTTCCAGCCCTCAACTTTGAATTTTTAAGTGTTGTTTTAGGTGTTTAAATGTTGGAGCTTTTAAGACTTGGGGATTCTAAGAGATAGACTGAATTAATTTTGCATTATGAAATGATGAAGAGCCTTTTGGGTACCAGGGATAGAATACTATGTAGCTTAAGGAGATGAGTTTGGGTGTAAGGTTGACAAAGGATGAACTTGTCATGGCTAGTATTGATTTTTTTTTAAAGATATATTTATTTATCTGCAAGCAGAGAGAGACAGAAAGAGAGAAAGATGGAGAGAATGGGTTTGCCTGGTTCTCCAGACATTGCAAACAAACTGCAGATGCATGTGCCACTCTGTGCCTCTGGCTTTAGGTGTGTACTGGGGAATTGAACCCAGACCATCAGGCTTTCAAGAAAGTGCCTTTAATCGCTAGGCCATCTCTCTAATTCCACTATCACTCTTTTCCCAAGTAAATCATCTGATCAGAAACAGTTTGTGGGAGGAAAGGGTTTAGAGAATCCAGGGGGAATTCTATCATGGCAGCAGAAGCTGGCTCACTTCCATAGATCATAGCAGAGAGACACCACCAACAGCCAGCAAAAATGAACAGCCAGAGTTTAAACTGCTCTTTACACACTTCAGGGCTGGACTAAAAGATTTGTTCCCAGTGACACCACCTCCTCCAGCAAACTGATGGAGACTTAAGTTGAAAACTTACCCTTATTCAAAATTCTCTGAGATTGGGTATGTTGGGGGTGGGGGACATACATTCTCATTCAAACTACCACACCAAAGTTGGCCTGGAATTTATTGCCTCAGACTCTCAACTCTTGTTCCCTAGCATAATGAGAGATGGGAATACAGCTTTTGATGCCATGCCTGGCCAAGAATCAGTTTTTGTTTATGTCACATAAAAATATTGACAGATAGAAAAAAAAACTATTTCACATATGGGAAAATTAAACAGTATATAAGATTCTTCTCTCTCCATCTTCTCTTGCTCTCTCCTCCCACCCCTTTTATTTATTTATTTTTAAAAATAAAGTCTTATACATCCCAGGCTGTTGAGGAACTTGCTATGTAACCCAAAATGACCTTGAACTTCTGGTAATCCTGCCTGCAATCTCTCAAGTGCTGTGATTACAGGCATGCACCACCATGCCTTGTTAAAATATCTCTTTGAATAATTTAACATTTCAAATTTGCAATAAGCTAAGTGATTTTAACAGAGAAATACTCTAATACATATTTTTGACCTATTAAATTCACAATATTCCATGACTATGATCTGCGAGGTTAAATAGACAGTGAGAAGCTCAAAGAACTTAGAGTGGTTAGATTTATTTGAAAAATAAACTGCCATAACACCAGAGTGTTTTCTCATTAAATACGTAGTATGCACTGCTTGTATTTCTGGCTTGATGTGTTACATGCTAAAAAAAAATATGGCCTTTGATCTCATAGATTGTATGCTGGTATAGTGTGTCATATAGGTATATTAGCAAATAAATACATAGTACTGCAATGATTAAAACGATACATCAGTAGTTTCAAATAGTGTCATATACATTTGTCTTTCTTAATCTTGAAGAATAGTTTTAAGATACACTATAGATAACAAAATCCAAGAGTGTTCAATGCCTTTACATTAAATAGCATAATTTTTATATAACCTATTCATATCCTCTTACATAGATTAACTAATCCTTAGATTACTTGTAACACTTAATGAAATGTGCTTTGTTGTTTAGAAAGAAGCACCTACACATGTTAACACAGGCATTAAGTTTTCCAAATATTGATAATGCACAGTGCATTGAATACGTAGATGTAATGTGGATCCCACCAGCATAAATAACAGTTCTGACCCAGGTCTGTGGAACCTCATGCAGAAGACATCGTTTCCTCTCTGTGGTGAGTGTGAAGGTTCTGTGCAGGGAGGTCCAGGGGAAGAGAGGGAATGTGAAAGCTGGAGAAAAGCAACACAACATCCCATATCCATGTTTAAAGCACAATCTATGAGTGGCAAGCTCCAAAGAGCTACAGGTTGACAGAGCTAAAAAGGAAAGAGGGACGAGTGGAGAAGAGACTAGAAAATTGTTTTGACTTTATCTAATGAAGAACATTGTGTTTTTACTCCATTTAGTTAGACTTTTACAAATACCTGATGCTTGAGGAAGATAAAGATCTATGAACCTCAGCCCAGACATACTGAATATGCACACCTCGATCTGACTCTGAACCTCTAAAGTAACCCACAAGTATTAGTTGGTAAGGCACTAGGTTGTAGGCAATAGGGTCTTTTTGTAATTTTTTTGTTGTTTATTATTTATTTATTTATTTGAGAGAGACAGAGAGAAAGAGGCAGATAGATAGAGAATGGGCACACCTTGGCCTCCAGCTACTGCAAACGAACTCCAGATGCATGTGCCACCTTGTGCATCTGGCTTATGGGGGTTCTGGGGAATTGAGCCTTGAACTGGGGTCCTTAGGCTTCACAGGCAAGCATTTAACAGCTAAACCATCTCTCCAGGCCCTCCTTTGGTAATTTTAATGTTGTAATGGTTGGTCTTACTTGACACTATAGAACGATATACTGTAATATATATTGCAAGCATATTTAAGAAACACAATGAAAAACGAGTTTTTTAGTGTACCTTGAAATGTGGATGGGACCCTAGGTAGCAACTTTGAGTGGTTTAACTGCATTAAATTATATATGCCTACTAGAACACTATTGGTGAAACTTTACCACATTGCTTTCTTTTTTCTTTTATGCCCTCCCTCAAGAACAATAAATTCTTTCTGAATCACTTAATCATTCTAAACATTGAAAAAGGCTTCATGCTTTGAGAATAACTAAAGATTTTCTTAACTGTATTGTGGCTTTTGAAAACACAGCTGTAAATTATATGTGGGAGGCTATGAGACTTTAAGTTAGCTGTAATTTCAATGAGAGAATAGTTTAGGTAAGAAGTTCTTATATTTCAAAGTAGGAAGTGTGCTGGCCCTGGCTCTCCTGAGGCTTAGGTGGGGCAGGCACAGAGACCACTACTGTGAGACTGTAGGTAGATTCAAAGCACATTCTGAATTGTACAGCTTGCATGTTCATGGTGTGCTGAGGTGAAATATGAAAGGAAATTGAAGCAAAATCAAAAGTGAGTTCAGCATCAACAAGTGTGGACTATTATAACAGTAACATCAAGAAAAGCTGCAGAGGTAAATAATGCTGATTATACTGATGTCCATTGTGAGAATGATGCAAGACACATCATGGATAATTCTTTTAAAATGAAGGATAATGGGAATCAAAAGTAAGTCTGCAAGGCTGAGGTATTATGTATACTTCAGTGATTTCATTGAAGCTCTACATTGATTAGTCCATTCCTAAAGGATGCTGCCTATGTCTTAATGATTTTCAAATGTGAGATTATACCAATTTCCAAGGAAACACATTTTTAAAAATAAATCAATTTTTATTCATGTCATGCAATTTGTTACATTAGCTACAAATGCACTATGTCTGGCTGTATTAATGTGATATAAAGAAAAAAATTAAATTCAGAAGTTTGTACATGTGTGAAATAAAAAGGAGACCTAAGCCCTTGGACTGCTTAGAGGACATTTTGGAGATGAATTAGTTTACTTATCAATTTTTTTTCCCATTTCTAATATGATACTGCAGACATTTTGTCTTTACTATATAAGATTGTAGCTATATAAATTTGCACTCCTAATTAAGGGAGGCAGTTTCTTTAGAAATTAGATGTGTTCATTTCATATTGTTGAATTCATAATCATTTAAAATTCAGATTCCTAAAAGTTATGCTTTTTGGGATACATTTTTTAAAATTTGGATTTCTGAGTGCTTTCTCATGGGTAGGGGCTCTCTGTAGCCTCACCTTTCCTTCTCTGAAGTGATTTTTGTTCTTTCTACATTCTAATAAAATCTATAAAAATGTAAAAAAATATAGATTTCTAGTGAATTTAGAAACAGCTGATCGCAAGCAATAGTTTAATGAAATAATTGATAGACTATTCTTTTTGCTTTTGACTGTTATTATTGTAGTCTTTTCTGATCACATCTGGGAAAGCAGGAACGCATGCTGTAGTACCACTAACTCCTCCTGGTTTGATTGATTTTGTACTTTATAACCATTTCAGTTTTCAGAAAACATTGCCTTTTTTTTTTTTTTTTTTCCTTCCTGCTATTTGGAAAGTATGTAATGGTCAAAGAGATTGCTTGTCTTCTGAAGAAATTTCTTTCTTGTCAAGGTAGTAACAGTATATTTATTAAACGGTCTATAACTTTGTAGTGGATACTTTCAATTCATTTCTTCCTCTGCTTGCCTGTAGCTTAGGAAACACATCAACCTGAATCTTGGCAATGTGATCCAGTGGATCTGTAAGACCATTGTTGAGATGCTTGAAAAACCACAAGTTTCCAGAATGAAATTAAAGTCATTTTTTGTAAAGTTCCTTTATGTACAAAACATGATAGTTAGAACCCTTTAAACCAAAATTTAACCTGAATTTGAATAGGACATAGAGAATATTTTTGTGTGATTTACTGAAATTCTCTAACCACTACTGTTATCTGATAGAAAGAGATAAATGTATTTTTTTATCATTATACTGTAATAAATGGTGCAGTAATCAGACATGAGGAAGGTCTAAGAAGCTACATATGACTACTGGAAAAAAAATTCATAGCATCAGCAAGCATATGTACATTAATGATAATTCCTTAACTAATAAATATGACTGACAACTTATGGTGATTTGATATACTAAAATAAATATAACTAAATATAATGACAGGAAATTAAACTACTATATGACTTAGGGAATATTAAGAGTTTTAGCTAGACTTTTTCTTTTGTGCATTTATGGAACATATAGACCTGTCTTTAAAGACTGAGGTGAGTTATTATGTACTAAGTGGGACAATAAGCAATTTAATTCATGTCAATTTCACTTCAATTTAGACTGTCATGTGTTGTATAATACAACATCTTTTCTAGTCTCTGTATATCCTTTCATCTTTATTTTAGAGATCCTAACATGAAATATAATTCTCTTAGATTTTTTTGCAGGTTTATGAGGTTTGTGTTTGGTTCTGGAGTGAATATTGAACTCAAGTAGGTGGATAGAAGTATGAACAGCTTTAGAATGCTCAGTAATAGGAAGGAGAAAAATTTGCTGAAGAACTAGGAGGAGCAATGTTAGTATCCAGGTTGGATGAGACAGAGTTTAGCATTATAAAAGCTTAAAATCTCTAGTCCTGATACAATCAGGCCAATGTTGTTGTACCAGGTAAGGAAGTACAAAACATGCTGAGATATTATAAAGGAATAATTTATAAATAAATGAAAAATATACAGGTTGATATATCAGGATTTAAAAAGTAGTTAAGGGGCTGGAGGGATGGCTTAGAAGTTAAGGTATTAGCCTGGAAAGTAGCCTCTCGGCCGCTGTGAATGAACTCCAGATGTGTGTGCCACCTTGTGGGCAAGCATGGCATTGCATGCTTGCATCACTTATACATCTGGCTAAACTTGGGACCTAGAGATGGAGCCCGCATTCTTAGGCTTGGCAGGCAGGCATCTTAACCACTAAGCCATCTCTCCAGCCCAATTAAGAGCATTTTTTTGAGGGGGGTGTTCGAGGTAGGGTTTCACTCTAGTTCAGGCTGACCTGGAATTAACTATGTGGTCTCAGGATGGCCTTGAACTTAGGGCAATCCTCTTACCTCTGCCTCCCAAGTGCTGGAATTAAAGGCATGTGCCACCACACCTGGCTTAAGAGCATTTTAATAAATATAATTAAATGATGATTTGTCTTTTTCTCTGTATTTTGATTTACACTGATGATGTAAAAATAATGGCACAAGTTAAATCAGGAGCACCAAAATGTGCATAAACTATGATCTTTGTATAGTTTATATCTATAAACACATCTTGAAAAATCCATTTTAATTTAATAATATCCTAATAAAACAGTATTATTCACTTTGTTAAATACAAATTTTTAATTCCATAAGCACACAGTTTTCATATCTTGTTTGACAAAATCAGAAATAAGCTTAAAACATACCTTCTGCCTAAAAGCATAATGGCTTTCACAATGAAAGCCACTTTCTCAACTGTGTGATATGCATGATCAACTCACCACCATTTACCACGATATGTCATGTTTTTGCCTTGGTCCACAATCATTGTTCCCATGGTTTTGGTATGTGGCAAGTCATTGCAGTGTGAGGGGAGTACACAGCAGACAAATCTACTTCATTAACCAGGAAGCAAGAGAAAGAGAGAAAGGGTGCTGGGGTACTACAGTGCTTCCTAATCACCCCCTCATGGTCTTAAGACAGCCCCTAGGTCCATTCCTATAAGCTGTACTCCACCTCCCAATAATGCCATGCTGGAGAATGGGTCTTTGCTACATTGGGGGGCATTTATTCAAACCAGATCAATAATAAATACATTTTTAAGATAAAATTGGAAATTTACAAAATTATATCCATCACCATGATGGTGATGTTTTCATAATCCTTTAGAAAAAATGATGAACTCTGTCAGCCTTAGAGAAATCTATATAACTTGTATATCAACACTTTTCAAATGTCAGTGACTAACAACAATTTGCATGAGTAACTTACTGGAAAACTAACAGATGATAATTATCAGAAAAGGTTATTGATGTCCTTTTATACTATAACAAACCTTGGAGAAACAACTACTTGTCCAACATTAACAATGATCTAAAAAGCTGTTAAATATCCCTGAGGTTGTTCACTGTTTATCTCTGTAATGCTGAATGTTTTTCATATTTATCAGGAAAAACAACTTTCCCATTAAATAGATATTTACAACATGTACAATGGCGTAAAACAATGACAATGTTCTCACTAGCATCCTAATTGTAGGGGAAAATTGTATTACTTTTATTTTAAAAATGTATTTGTTATAGATTAGATTTGAAATATTCCACACAAGTTCACATGGAAGCTCTAGGAAGTCAGACCTAGTTGAAAGCTGTACACAGACCCTGTTTCCAGTGGCTACTCATTTTTCACTGGTCCATGGTAATGTGATGAATCACTGCTGCAGTCTCCTGCCATCATCAACTCCATCAGGCTCTCCTTAACATTATGAACTGAGATCCTCTGAAACTTACAGCAAAAATAATCCTTCCTATCAGTTATTTCTCTCAGGTATTATGGTTCTAGTAATGAGAAAACAACTAATATTACATTTTAGTGTAATTATGTCTTTAGTTCTCTTATCAGTTGAATCAAGTACTTAGAAAATTTATTAATTATTTTTGATACATGAATACAATGAATATGACCATGGTAAAGTTGCCTTCTGTTTTTTAATACAAGCATAAAAGACCCTGAGATTGAAAGCTCTAAGAAGTAGTGAGCTATGTAGGCAAATGTAGAATCCCTCAGTCTTTGGTGTCATCTGATATTGTAAAAGTGGTGTTGTATTTTGAGAGATGATGTATAACAAACAGATGTTGGATAAGTAAAGAAATAAAAGTTTTGCTTCTGAGAATGTAATTAAGCCAGTGGTACCGGATTTAGAGGCTACATGATGCAGACAAATCCGAGATTTGAGAAGTAGCTACTGCATTTGGTAAGAAAGACATTGCTGGAAGTCTCCTGAGTTGTTTCCATGGTTGAGTACCACTCCTAGCTTGAACCAATCAGCTGTCCCCCTCCACCTGCCTGAACCTCCCCCCATGCCTAACAAGACATGCCTACCTTCCAGAGCCACCTTTGCTTCATCCCTAGGCCTTGTTAAGAACCGAATTTCACCCTCTTGTTCTGACTGAAATGTCATATATTTTCTATTCTCTTCTCTTCTGACCTAGACTTTGTGTGCTGGGGTGGGGCAGTAGTGAAAGTTTTTACTTCTCAACAATCTGTGTGATCATAAAATACTTGCATGCTATCCTTTAGTGTTATTTTTTACTCCAGTACATAATTATGGGTAATGCAAAATTAGCTGGAGAGACTAATAAAAACACATAAAAGGCTTTCTCGTTTGGGACAGACAGATATACCCCTCTTGGTTCTTTGTGGGCTCTTTGGCTGGATTTTGGAATATAATATAAAAGATTGCTAATGAGATAAAAGTAGAAAAGCATTATTAATGTTACCTTTGTAGATTACATGATTCTAATACACAAGGGACACTAAAGATTGCACCAGAAAACTTCTAGAGTTGATAAATACTTTCTAAAGTGACAGGATACAAAATTAACATACACAAATTAGTAAGTTTCTAATATAGCAATGTCAAACATACAGAGGATGAAATCAGGGAAATAATCCATTATTATTAACCATTGTCTAAACAAAATAAAATGACTTGGAATAAACCTAACAAAGGGAGTAAAACAACCCTACAATGGACACTTCCAAACAAAGATGAAAGTCCTAAGTTGAAGAAGATACCAGAAGATGGAAGGACCTCCTTGTTCACAGATTGAAAAAGTAACATTGGGAAAAATATCCGTAATACCAAAAGCAATCTGCAAATTCAAGGCAATCTAATCAAAATTTACAAGTCCGGGGCTGGAGAGATGGCTTAGTGGTTAAGGCGCCTGCCTGCTAAGCCTAAGAACCTGGTTTCAATCTCCAGGTCCCACGTTTAGCCAGATGCAAAGTGATGCAAGGGTGCAATGCCACATTTGCCCACAAGGGGGCGTACACATCTGGATTTCGTTCACAGCAGCTGAGAGACTGCTGGCACACCCATCTCTGTCTACCTCTCCCTCTTTCTCTGTCTGTCTCTCTCTGTGTCTCTCTCCAAAAATAAAAAATAAATCAATAAAAATAAATTTAAAAAATTTACAAGTCCTAAAATTTATATGGAAGCATAAAAGACCCCAGATGAGGAAAAAGAGTATGTTGGAAGTTTCATAACACTTGACTTCACGTTATACTACAAAGCCCTATTAAAACAAACAACAAACAAACAAACAAACAAAAAACCTGGGTAATACTGGAACAAACACACACAAACAGGTCAATGGACTAGAATAGAGGATATCAGTCCATTAAATTACAGCCACCTTATTATTATTTTTTAAAATATTTTATTATTTATTTATTTATTTGAGAGAGAGAGATACAGAAATAGGCAGGTAGAGAGAGAGAGAGAGAGAGAGAGAGAGAGAGGGAGAGAATGGGTACGCCAGGACCTCCAGCCACTGCAAACAAATTCCAGATGCATGCACCCCCTTGTGCATCTGGCTTACGTGGGTCCAGAGAATCGAGCCTCGAACTGGGGTCCTTAGGCTTCATAGGCAAGCATTTAACCACTAAGCCATCTCTCCAGCCCCCACCTTATTATTTTTTTAATAAAGATTCCAAAAATACTCATTGGAGAAAAGACATGCAGGAACAGACAGACCCAAGAGTCCTTTCTCATGATGGGGTGCTTTTGTGATTACTGCCAGAAATAATCCACGTATCAATTCAGCATATTCTGGGATTGCACATCCTTAACTTTTTCTTTCTTCAGAAAAACAGAAAAAGAGAGTCAGTGAGAGAAGACAGAGAGGGTCAGAGACAGAGACCAGTGTGATCACAGACAGCACAGACTAGGAGGATGTGGTCATCAGCCAAAGAATGAAGAATGCCCCCCCCCAAATGCCATCGGCCACTAGAATCTGAAAGAGGAAAGAAACTGATTCACCTGAGATCTGCTGCAGGGAGTATTGCCAGATCAGAACACTTCACATAGAAATACTGAGTAATTTTGGACTTGTGACACCCGGAAGTAGTGCTAATTTCTGTAGCTGAAATCCCCAGCTTTGCCATGAATTGTGTCAACAGCAACATGAAAGTGACACAAGTTATTGTCTGTAGTTGGGGAAGGTGTGCTCTTTGTGCTCATTGTCTTAGAAAAGCTTCTTTGACTACTTGAAGTCTCATCGCTAGCTCATCTTCCCTGCTGTCATAACCAGACTTCCCATCATATTCCCCACTCAAGTCATCATCTCTCCCGAATTCTCTCTCCACTTCTCTTTCCATCTTTCTTGGCGACCTTATCAGCCATCAAAGTGCCCAATGTTCTGACCTCTCTGAATGCCCAGTATCACATTGTTTTGCTTACTCAAGGAATTTCCTTACTATTTCCATCCCCACTGCTCAGTCATCAAGTTTTCCCATATGCACTGTAGGTAAATTACCTCCTCTCGTTTAAAAAAAAAAAAAAAAAACAACAACAACAAAAAAAACTTCCCTTTAGTGCTTACCTTGGTTCGATGATTCCATTATAGTGACCATTTGCCAGAAATTGTCTCCACATGGCCCCAATTCCTGATCTCTTTTGTATTTATATTCTGATGAAGTAGCTCCTAAGAAGGGCCTAAGAGCTTCTGTCTTGTCGGTTCCAATGGCCAGTTGTATTTACTCCTAGTTTCCATGGACCTCCTAATAGCATTTGTCATGATGGATTAGTTTCCTGAATTATGTACTTGCCTTTATATGTTCTTGCCTTTAGCTCACAGACACTACTTTTAGGAATTTTTTTTCCTGACTTCTTGTTCTTTTCTTCTTCTAGTAATTCTTATTTTCCTTAATCTTCCTATAATTACCTATCCGCTTTCCTTAAATTACTTCAGCCAGTACTAGGATGTCACTCTCCATATTAATCACTCTCACATCTGTTTCTCAATATCTACCTTGAGACCTCAATTATTTTCCCTGAACATACACTGAAAATTTTCATTTCAATTTCTAACTGACATTTCAATTGTACATTTCAATTTCCTACTAGACATAATGCCTCCATTGTTCCTGTAAATAGTGATGCAGGATTTTGGAGGGTATGGGGGGTTGTCCCAATTTTATAAACCCCAATTTTAGTTCCTCCTATTTTTTTTAACAAAGAATTTATAAAAATGGACTCAAGAAGGATAACTTCTGAATTATTACGTTTATCTAGAGCAAAATCACCAATTTTGGGGTTTATTTCAGGGAACTTGGAATCTAGGAAGAAGGCTGGAGCAGAATAGTAAGCACATGGAAAGTAGGAAACATGGATTCATCTGGAAATCAGCATAGTCCGTGAGACTCACTGAAGAGAAATGACTACAGTAGAGAAATGAATCCATGCAAGATAGAACCTAGGTCCTAATGTAGGGAGACTTCGTGGAGATGTTTCTCCATGGAAGAGAGCTAGGAGGACAAATGGTGGTGGCTTACTGAAGATGACCCGTGGTAAAATATCAAAGCGGAGGCCAAGAAATTTAGATGAGAAATGAGTAGTATTGATAGTTACATCCATAGTTACTCAGATAGCAGCACCAGAGTTTAGAGCAAGCACCCGTATGGCAGATGTAGAGGGTAAGAGAAATAAGCACGCGGTAAATTTAGAGACCCAAGGAAAATCGCACAAGTAACTATAGTGAGAAGTTACCCCAAAATATAAAGCCGAGGCAAGCAGAAAAACTCAGACCAAGAAACAGTGCTCCACTCTACCCAGCCCCTCCCAACCTCACTAGGCCTGGTGGGTGAGGAAAGCAGACGCGAGTGTGTCCAAGCAGCAGAGATCAGGGTGTGAAAACAGCATAGCCAGGCCTTGATAGTCAATTGAAAATTTGTCCTTTTGTCAAAGACTCGTTTGCTTGTGGATTTGAAGGGGCAGGTTTCAGGGCCAACCCACCTGCTAGCGAAGGCTGCTTAACTAAGTAGCATGCTAGACTGTAGGCAGCATGGGGCACTGTAGCTGTGGTAGATCAATCTCAATCAGACACAAGTCCCATTCCTGCCAAGTGTTCCACTCATGTTAGTGTAATCAGTATGACTTGTTTCCTTTAAATTTCTTCTGCTCTGTAGATTCTCAGCTTTATGAGGAAGGGCAGAAACTCATACCACCTTGTTTCGCTTAAGCTTCAAAGTCTAAAACTGAGGCTAAAAATGCTCGTTTAATTGGCAAATGAAGGCATAAGAACCAAAGGAAATTAGGTGTGATTGTGTTAAAGATAGAATAGGAGCCGGGCGTGGTGGTGCATGTCTTTAATCCCAGCGCTTGGGAGGCAGAGATAGGAGGATTGCTGTGAGTTCGAGGCCACCCTGAAAATACAGAGTGAATTCCAGGTCAGCCTGGGCTAGAGTGAGACCCTACCTCAAAAAACAAAACAAAAAAAAAGAAAAAAGAAAGAAAGAAAAAGAAAAAGATAGAATAGGCATTATGCCAATGGAACTAAACAATATAGATTATGTTGTTTCCTTGAGATGTCAAAAAAATGGAAAAAGGGACAGTAATTGTGGCAGTATAGTGAAATTTTTTATTTAATTATGGAAACAGAAATCCTTGTATTAGGTTATGAAATTAGCCAAAATACACAAGCAAAGTAATCAACTTTAAATCAACTAACAAACCATCTTAGTTTATTTGTGCTTTTTAAATAATAAAGGATTTTATAAATAAGGAAGAAACTATTTTAGGACAATGCCTTTCTGGCACCTAGATTCTCATTGCTGAGACAAATCATCTGACCAGAAAGCAGCCAATGGGAAGAAAGGTTTGTTTATTTCAAGCTCATTTTATGTTTGAAGGGATGTTCTTCAGGGTGGAGATCAGGTGGCTCACTTCATCATATCTCTGCAGCACCCAAAGAAAGCAGCAAGCATGAGATGGCTTTGTACACCCAGTAAGCTAATCAACCCCAAGGTGCCCCAAGCAACACACCTTCCCCAGGAAGGCTCCACCTCTCAAAGCTCCACCAGCTGGAAACTAAGCAGGAAGTTTAATCACAACCCTTGAGGTGCTGGGGACATTTACATTCAAGTCACCAGTTTGTAGTAGTTACCTCCTAGTTGCTGGGACAAAACATCGAATCAAAAGCAGATTGTGGAATGAAAGAGTTTATTTCATTTTACAGTTGTGAGGGGAAGTTTTATGATAGCAGGGAATGCATGGCTTGATCAAGATATCAGGGTGGCACATCTTGTCACATAATTCAGGAGGAAGTAGTCTGTCAACTGGGGTTGAATCTGGGCTGTATTACCCCCAAACCTACATGGAGGTTTCATCTCCCAAAGAACCTACAACTCTCCCAAATTGTCACAAGTATTCAAAACATCTGAGTCTATGTGAGATATTTCAGTCAAACCACCACATTCCTTGTGGTCCCCTCCTATTTCTGGGAAGCGCTAATCTTTTCTGCTGTTCTCCTTCTTAATAAACTTTCTATTTCTCTGCAAATATACCTTTTGTTTTCTAAAACCTCCACAAAAAGACACAGTTTTTTTTTTTTTTTTTTTTTTTTTTTTTTTGGTTTTTCGAGGTAGGGTCTCACTCTAGCCCAGGCTGACCTGGATTTACTAGGTAGTCTCAGGGCGGCCTTGAACTCTCGGCAATCCTCCTACCGCTGCCTCCTGAGTGCTGGGATTAAAGGCGTGCGCCACTACACCCACCTTTTAAAAGACACAGTTTTGTGAAGGTAGTTCATATTTCTTAGTTGTGTCTCTGAGTTCCTTTTAATGACTATTAGAAATTTTGATTTAAAATCTTTACCCTACAGAATATATGAAATAATCTATACTTTTGTTGTATGGCATTGACTTTTTATCTCTTATGTAAATGCTTAATTAAGTTTAAATATCTTACTAAAATCTATATTGACTTTCTGAACACAGATGAATATAAAGTTATATTGGAAGTAGATGTAATGCACTATGACGGCCAAGTTAATGAAGAGGGGAATAAAGTGTAAAAAAAAAGTCAAGAAAGCATTTTCCCATGCAGTGCTTTTCTTAGACTATATTAATTACCAATATGCTAATTTTTGGTGATACAGATTAATATCCCATTCACTGTTTATTTGTATAGTTGACTAATTTCTGAAGAATTATAAATCATATGCATAACATTTAAAATATGTCGTTAAATTAATATCCCAGGAAAATATTTGTTACACATTTTACTTTCTCAAAAAAATGGAGGAAATTTGCAAATATAAGAATGAATTCATCATAAACATTTCAGGCTGGAAAAATATGTGATTTCTATTTCTTTTATGCAAGCATGCATAATTTCTGAGTACCTGTGATGGTCTTTGGGTAAAGAAATTATTAAATGTGAAACTGTTGACATCATTAGAAAGTTTATTTTGTGTTTTAAAGACTTGCAGTTTATTTTAATATATGAGTGATACAAATTGAGGAGTTATTCTTAAAGTGTTCTATCTAATTGCTCATCTACCAAAATTTAATGAACAAGGATGCAAAATGTCAGGAACAAAGTCACTTTGAAGTACCTGAGTGGCAATGGAATGTGTGTTGCAGTAATGCAACCTTTGACTTGAGAATTGTCATGCATAAGAATGTAAAATCACCCTGAAAATATCTTTACCACCTGGACATATAGATGGCAAATATCATTTAATTATCTATGGCTGAGATGATTTAATCTTTTTTCATCTATTTCATTGCTACAGCTGAGAATGACTGTGGCTTAACTTGTAATTGACACTTCATGTTTTGTATTTTAACATGTTCATTTATGAAAAAAATAGTGAAAAGCATGAAAAGATCCATAAAATATCTATTCTTGCGATGTTGGAGAGGTTTATAACAATTGTTTCATGATTATTACCTGTAGAATCACTTTTATACTTAAAACAATAAATGCCTTGTAAAATTTCTCCTGCTGCAAAACCACTTGCATGTGACTCTTATTGTCTTTTCAATTTTTCAAAATTAATGTTATATGAATAGCACCTGAATCTATCTACAGAACTGTATTTGAATTTATTTTCTTGACTGAACAGTCAGTAATCATTTGCATATATGATAAGATGTCTTTGAAGCCAATGGGGGCTGGAAAATTTTGAAATAAAGTTTTTAGGCTTGTGTTTTACCATGAGACTATCACAGAATGTCAATGGGGGTAATTGAATACACGGAAACTTTGTGTATTCACTGGTAGTGAGATTTTACTCACCTGATTTTAATGAATAAATTTATTTCTCATAAAGCTGGGAGAAATTATGCTTTTTATTCAAATTGTAATCAAATTCTAGCCTTTTATTCTTTCTACCACTCAGGCATTAAAAACACACTAAAAAGAAAGCTGGAAATTATTCTGTTTGATAGATTTCATCTGACATTACTGGAAGGGCTTATTGAAATTGTCAAAGACAAAAACAAAAACAAAAGGAGAAAGTTGTTTCTGTTTGCTTGTTTTTGTAGCCTGGTTCCTATGTTCTTTCTGGAAGCAAACACAGGCAAATGTTTATTTTTACAGTATGCTGATATAATTTTTAGCACTTGCATGAAAG
This sequence comes from Orientallactaga sibirica, assembly GCA_036365145.1. NCBI lineage: Eukaryota > Metazoa > Chordata > Mammalia > Rodentia > Dipodidae > Orientallactaga > Orientallactaga sibirica. Next base: position 30,551,630 of record JAEOAD010000024.1, read on the forward strand.
CTATTTGTATAACATAGATGAGGGTTTTGCATATGTGTTAAAACTTTGTAATGAAGGCAGCTGTGGTGGTGCACAACTTTAATCCCAGCAATTGAGAAGCTGTGGTAGGAGGATCACCTTGAGTTCTAGGCCAGCCTAGGCTGCAGATTCAGTTCCAGGTCAGCCTGGACCAGAGTGAGACACTGCTTCAACCACCCCCACGAAAAATAAAACAATAACAACAACAACAATGAAAAGCCTTTGTAATGAAAGGTATAATTTCTCTTTAACAACTAAGTAGTTTCACAAATGATTTAGCCCTTAGCCTTCTTTGTATTTCTAGGTACTACTGTTATATGTGGCTTATTCTTTCCAAAGCAGAAAATATTTGGAAAAAGAAAATAATTTTTAGTGTTGTAATTCTTGCTAATATCAGTTTTAATTTTATAAAAAGGGATCCATTGACACAAATTTATAAAATTTATATGCTAGTGTTATAGGCTCAAAATTAATACAACTACTTTTTGTAAATTCAACTGGCTTTATCAGTTTGTACAAAAAATCAACAAAACCATCAAATGAGTTGGCTTCTATTTCTCTCTCTCTCTTCTTGAGAGAGGGTATTTTTTGCATATATCAGTCTGGCTTGGTACATGGTGTATAGAAGGGCCAACCTTGAACTCATGACCAGCCCTCCAAGTGTAGGGATTGCAGGTGTGTACTACTACACTCAGCTAAGATTTTTAAATTTTGATGTAGTTATCTTTGTCAAAATTTTTAAAAGAGTAGGATGAAAAAAATCACAATGTTATGCATATCCCTAAGCATTAAAAATGTGTTAAATATCAGATTTAATGCAGATTGAAAGCAAAAGTAAATCTTTATGTTTTGATGAGTTAATAATCCAGTAACAATCTAACATAGTAAGTCAATTTCAAAAATCCATTCTTTTTGTTTGGACATTCAGCAAATATTCAGAAAATTGATATTTGAGAGCATATAATTGCTCTCTCAAAGGTAGTAAGATCAATACACAGTTATGAAAACTAAAATCTTAATATATGTGATATTAAAGATAGAAGATTCCACTGTAATGATTCTTAAAGTCTTTGTCAGGGTTTTTAGTTATTTTGTTTTAGAAAAGAATAAAATTAAATCAGAGGAAACCTACTCTGAATTTATATACAACCAGAACTGTATACTTGCTTAGAGATTTATTTTTAATGAAAAATTCAGACAGTAACCAAAAGTAAGTAAACTTGGTGTGGGAGGAATGATATTTGGAAGTGCTATGCTCACTTTACCATGTCTGGCTATCACTTTAATATTCTTAACATTACTTGTATTCTCTTTAGTGTTGCTGTCACTAAGTATACTAATCTGTAAAACATATAGTAATGACTACACACTGGAAAACCTTATATTTTCCCAAGTCACTATGCTATAAGTTAATGATGGTGGAATTTACAAATAATCATTCTCTTTGTAACTTTTAAAACATCATGAATGTTGACAAACATCAGCTGGAACATTTGTGTTGTTGGGGCCAGCAACATTCAAACTTTATTCTACTGAGAATAATACACAGTGGGTTTCAGTCATGTATAGCACCCCTACAAAATTCTGTGTAGAAAGTCCATAAGAATGTATGTGCAACAGAATGTCTTCAATCTATCCTTGCTTAATGTATTAACTTGCAAACATTGCTATAACTATTAATGTTAAATTAAATCACTATTGGCCTATCTCCCAGTCAATCACCCCACATGAGCAACTGAGAAAAGTGAATTCAGGTTATAGAGACTAATCTAAGCTTTATTTCACTTCAGGGTCCAATTCGGTTTTCATAACTGTCACTCTGTGAAACTGGGAAGGCAGAATGCCATGGGTAAGATGCATTGGAGTCTATCATGCTAGGACTCTGATTTAAACAAGTTGGCATATTTGAGATTAAAATTTCACACATGGGCCATGCTGAGAGAATTATCTGGGTTGCTTCTTAAATATAGAAACATTAACTAAAACAGACCTACTGAGTCAATATCCAGCATGGAGGTCATCTGCATTTGCGGTCCTACAGCCCAAGACTAGTTAAGAAATGCTGGTCTTACCACTGGTTTCCCTGGCATGGTGGCTACTCTTGTTCTCCGCCATGTGTTTTGAGTTGCTAAGAAGCACTTGATGCAAGGGAACTAGAAACATATAGGTAATCCATTGGCCCTACGTCATTCGCAGTCTAGGCTTTGTAGCGCTTCTCTTGCAAACCTGAGATGAAGTTGCCTTCAGTGGCAGGGTAGGTACCACGAGACATGTCGTGTTGAAACCTGCACCCCAAGAGGAGCCATTCTTAGAGTAAAATCAGAGCACATGGGAGTGCATAGCTATTCATGGTAGAGTTGTCTTTGTAGCTTTTCATGCACCTCTACTTTTTATTATTTCATTTTAATTTTTTCCATCTCTTATAAGGTCCTCAAATAGTAGGTTGATTACTGCATTATGGATGTGGTCTTTTATAGCCTAATTAATATGAGTTTGATGCTGTGAGAAATAATTTTATTGGATATATTTTATAATTATATATTGATATAGTCAAGTGTCATTATTTAGGCTAATTATAAGATATAATTACAGTACAGCCATGGCAGTTTACTGCTCTTTGGTACCAGAAGTGCCTTTCTAACTTGGTGATCAGTGCCATATTTTTGAATTTTTCCCATCCCTTTAGTTGTGGATGAATTATGTTTGGTTGGCTAATTTTGGAGCATCAGTTACTTAAGTTGGGAATGAAATCTCCCTTGTAAATTCCTTCAATAAGAGATAAGAGAGGGCTCAGTTAGTACCAGTGCATGCTGGGTAAGCATAAGTGTCTGAGAGGGCCTGAATTCAATCTCCAGCACTCAGATTATAGAGATAACATAGAAAAAATCCAATATGGCCACACATACCTGTGACTTTAATCCTGGAGGCTGAGGACAGAGACAGGAGACTCACAAGGTAGGGCTGACTGGTCAGCCAGTCTAACAAAAAATGGCAGCTTTGGGTTCAGAGAAAAACTCCTTCTCAAGGAAGCAACATGGAAATTCGATAAAAGATGCCTGCAAATACACATGAGTGCATGCACTATATAAACACATCTTACATCTGCACATGTGCATACGTGCATGCACTATATAAACACAGATCCCACACCTGCATGTATGTATATGTGCACACACTGTATAAACACATCCCACGTCTGCACATATACATATGTGCATGCACTGTATAAACATGGATCCCATGACATGCATGCTTATCATGCACACTACACGAATATGACCAAAAGATGTCATAAGAGCAACAGGATATTAATTAGGGGAGTCCAAATGATTGATAAGTAGCATACTAGTGAAATATTTTAGTTATATGAAGTTTGCATATATTACAAGAGATGAGGATTTTTAAGTTTATCATTTGGCATTTGGTTTCCCTTTGCAGTGATTAGCCCATAATCTATTAGCTTTCATTCTGGAAAGTGGAAAAGCGCAGTAAGCAGGAAATCAGTGTTTGATATTGTCCCCCTTCATAAATCATGGATCCAGGTTATGAACATCCTTATCATTAATGGATTATGAATGGCTATACGATAAAATATGTCAGAAATCAACACTGTATGTAAGAAATATTTGATTTCTATTCTTAATTAGTAGGCTTGGATTCTAAGGAATAGGATTGTATAAAACATCTGTGTTGCATGTTACAGCCAACCATTAAAATCCAGGTTTATTCTTGGAGACTCTTTTTAGTTTAGCAGCATGACACAAGTTGATCTTGATGTTGCTCATGATGTATGACATTCATTTCCTGTCTGTGGCAGATGGACACGTGGTTTGAACATGAATGCTAAGCCTTCTCCTCTCTTGCTTTTGCTGTGTTTCAGAAACCTTGGAAACTCTCATCAGACAAGCAGAAAATTACACCAGTATACTTTTTTGCAACACCTACAGAAACATGGCCTTGGAGGCAGTGGCTTCCATTCAGGAGTTCTTCACCGATGTAGGGCTCTATTTATTTGGTGCAGACGTTAATCCTGAAGAATTTGTAAACCGATTTTTCGACAGCCTTTTTCCTCTGGTCTACAACCATCTCATTAACCCTGGTGTGACTGACAGTTCCCTGCAATACTCAGAATGCATCCGGATGGCCCGCAGGGATGTGAATCCCTTTGGCAATATTCCCCAAAGAGTCATGGGACAGATGGGGAGGTCTCTGCTGCCTAGCCGGGCATTTCTGCAGGCACTCAACCTGGGCATCGAAGTCATCAACACCACCGACCATCTACACTTCTCCAAAGAGTGCAGCAGAGGCTTGCTAAAAATGCAGCACTGCTCTTATTGCCAGGGCCTGACACACAGTAAGCCCTGCATGGGCTTCTGCCTCAATGTGGCCAGGGGCTGCCTGGCCCACGTGGCAGAGCTCAATCCACACTGGCACGCATATATCCGGTCCCTGGAAGAGCTGTCAGATGCGATGCGTGGAGCCTACGACCTTGAGCTTGTGCTCCTCAATTTTCACTTGCTAGTCAACGACGCCGTGCTGCAGGCGCACCTCAATGGACCCAAGTTATCGGAGCAGGTGAGCTTCTTGTCTGGCTTCTGAGAATGTCAATGGTAATCATGACAGACCCGAACCTACCTGATGATCGCTTAGCACTATGTACCTTACATGTTTGTTCCCCTTAACGAGGAAGTGGAGCAAGATGCCTGAGTCTGATGAATTTGGTTGAAAGCATTACATTTTATTGATAAGTTTCTCAAAGGGTTAGTTAGACATTTCCTCAGTGGTGAAGCCACTGGTAAATTGATAAATACCCTTCTCTCGTGTTCATGTAAGCAACCCTACTAAAACTTAGGGAGTGTCTCTCTCTCTCTCTCTCTCTCTCTCTCTCTCTCTCTCTCACACACACACACACACACACACACAGACAGAGAGAGAGAGAGAGAGAGAGAGAGAGAGATCAAAATAAGAGGGACTAGCTGGGAAAAAGGCTTTCAGTAGGAAGGGGAGGGGCAAAAGAGAAGGGACTGGAAAGTTAGGATGATTAAAAAGAAATATATAGGGCTGGAGACATGGCTTAGAGGTTAAGGCACTTGCCTGGGTAGCCTAAGGACCTGAGTTTGATTCCCCAGTACTCATGTAATGTCAGTTGCACAAGGTGGCACATGTGTCAGGAGGTTGTTTGCAGTGGCTGAAGGCCCTGGAATGCCTATTCTGTCTCTCTCTATATATATGCTTATTTCTCTCCCTCTTTCTCTCTCAAGTAAACAAATAACAAATAAATACTTTATTTAAAAATCATTAAACACATGTCAAATAAAATAATAAAAGGGTTATTCAATGAAGTGGGAAGAACTCGGGTTTAAAATCAAGACCAACATAGATTTGAATCTAAAGCCGTATTAACCAGCCCCATGAACTAGATGCGTCTCTCAGGGTCATTGAACCTCAGTGGCCTCATTGGTATAGAAAAAAAAAATCCCACAACTTGTCCTCATCAGTATTGTTGGAAAGTATTCACACTGTGTAGTAAGTACTTGTACTGAAAACCTGGGCTGTTGTTACTGTTAGAGTTTCAAAGCCTGTTATTTTCCAATAGAAAATGCTAGCTGTATATCCGTGACGTGAAGACGTGATACCTGGCTGATCAAAAGCCTTTCTTCAGAGAGTGCAGAATCTGCCAAATTGACTGTGTGATGATTTTTCAGATGTGACACCCTCGTGCTGTTTTATTTCCACCAGACCAAGAAACTTTTGAAACAAAATCATCAAACCAATAAATGTGAAACTTTTTTTCCTTCCTCCCACTTTCTGCAGAGCCATTTAAAAATTTCCCCCTGCTCCCTCAGTAACACTCTGTGTCTCATGCAGTGAAGTTGCTGGTAGTTCATATACATCTTTTCCTCTGAAATAAAATGAATAGTCCCCAGAACCAAGAAAATATATCTTCCTTTACTGGCACTGATTTACTGAATTAATAAATATTCTCATCATGCGCTCTCTATGTGAACTCTTTTCATTTCTGATAGAAATTGGAACTGAAAACCTTTCTGTTATAACCTCTTCCTCTGGGTCTTGTGTGAGCTTAGTTGGTGCCCTTAGGAAAGTTAGAAATGTTGCCCTCTGGTGGATGCTGCACCAGGATGTAGTGAGCTGCCTTCCACCTCCTCAGGATACTAAACAATCAACAAGGGAACTGTGTCTTCTGCCATTTTAATATTGATTTTATTTCGCATGCAAAATAATGGGTTTCATTGTGAAATTTTCATATATGCATATCACTGCATGATATATGTTTGTCTTCATTTGACTATGCTACCTGTCCCCATCCCCCACGTGCTGATTTTTAACATGGTGCAATAGGCCTGATCTTTTGGTTCTCTCCCATCCCTTTATGAAAATAAGTTATGACCCAGAACTTTCAGAGGGACATAATGAACCAACAAGTATTCTGCTGTTAGGAGAAATAGCAGTTTAGATTTGTGAAACAAAATATCCATCTTATGATGTCAAATATTTCCAAACAGCAAAGTGAATAAAGTGCCAGAGTTCAGAGGCAAAGATTGGCAGTGATTATTCACTCGGGGCATCCAAGTTAACATCTTGGGACAGAGATTTCTGAAGATATAAGTGAGCTTATACTTAAAATACTTTTGGAGACCTAGAGGGTCTTTTTATATTCTTAAATATCTACCAGGTACAAACTTATTTTTTTTTTTTTTTTTTTTTTTTTTTCAGTTGACTAAAGTAACATGGTACTGTAGTAGATATGCATGTTTTTAAATCCTGAGGTTTTTTTTTTTTTCCTGTTTTATTTATTTATTTTTTATGTTTTTGAGGTAGGTTTTACTGTAGCCCAGGCTGACCTGAAATTCACTGTGTAGTCTCCTGGTGGCTTTTATGGTGGATTTCATGGAAATCCTCTTACCTCTGCCTCTCAAGTGCTGGGATTAAAGGCATGTGCCACCATGCCTGGCATCTGAGGTGTTTTTTTTTTGTTGTTGTTGTTGTTTTTAATTTTATTTTTACCTGAGCCCTGAGCAAGCTACAAACAGCACTGGAGCCCATTTTGGCTTGTGTGAAGAAGAAGAGAGGGAGTAATTGGTCAAGTAGGATAACAAGCAATGGTCAACATTAATTAGCACACACTGGATACCTAATTGTCTTGATTTTTTCTTTCTTTACTCTAAGGCTAGACTTGGGCAGATATGAGAGAAGTGTGTTATTTTTTAGTATCTTAAAGTATGATAATCAGGATTTTGTTTTCTGCATCATTTTTACACAAAACTTTTAAAATGTGAAAGTGTTTGGTGTATCTCCTTTCTCTCTTTCTGGCAATAGTCTGATTTCATATAATAACTAGTCTTATAATTGTATTGAGGAACATCAATTATTACTATCAAATTGTGGTTGTATTCTTAAATAAACAACTTAGATACTCATTTTTAGTTATGGGGAAGGAGACAAAGAAAGTGACTTCAAATTCCTTGTAAATTGACTCAATTATTTCTGCCAACTTAAAACTGATTTATAAACTTTATCAAGCTTTTGATAATCAGGTCACACATCAATGAATTCAACAAGTCAAAATTAATTGGCACAAAACTGGCAAATAATAGCTCATGTGCATTCCTAGAGCAATCTGGGAGCTCCAGTATTTCCCAGTGTTGTCTCCAATAAATATGCATTTCCAGTTACAAGAAATCCATAGATGTACCAGATGTATTATGCTTCTACCAGGAGAATTTCACTTGGAAATTTGAAAAAAAAAATTCATGGGAATTACCATGGGATATTGTCTACAATTATGGAAGTTATCAATTAAAAAAAATACTCAGGCTAATGCTGTGGAAATGGCTCAGTGGGTAAAGTGTTTTCTACTGAAGCGTGAGGACATTAATTTGGATCTCCAACACCCATTCAACACGTCTGGCCTGGTGGTGTGTGCCTGTGTTCTCAGGAGAGGCAGAGACGCGAGAATCATTAAGGCTTGTTGACTCCACATACACACACCCCCAAATACACACATGTGTGTTCACATGCATATAATACACATACACATGAATATTACCAACTCATGCCAGGCTGGATTGCGCTTTCAGCTGTACCGCTTACTACTACCAGAGAGTTAGGGCACTTAATTATTTAATCTCTTTGCTTCAGTTTCCTCTTTGGTTAGATATGGCAATATGAATGCCTATGTCTTAAGAGTTTTAGTGAGGAAAAAAAATGAGCTTTCTTTTTGTATCTCATGCAAGGTAAGTCCTACTAGTTTTTATCACAGTATTTATAAATAATGTTTAAAATTCTTTGAGGTTTTAAATTCTTTAAAAAAAAATAAGCTTTTCCTTCTTAGGAATGAAGAACTTAAGAGAGGATTAGTGGTAGAGAACTCAGAAAACTCCTTCAGTGACTCTCCTTTGAGAAGCCCGTGCTCTCTATGGCTCTTCTCCTTCCATCTGAATGCCTCCCTTTCTCTTTACCTTCATGTGAAGCCTGTATTACAATAACCTTATTAAACACAAACCCTCATTCATAAAATATTTTTATTTTTAAAAACATTTTTATAAAATAAAAAAAAAAACCTATTGAACATTTTACATAATCCCCTCCCACTGCCCTCTTTACCTCCCCCTCCCTAATCCCCTCTTCTGAACCAGCCACATTTTCTCTACTATCCCCTATTGTATATCGATGTCTTTTTAAATAAAAATATTTTTACATGATTCCTTAGTATACACAAATACATGTAAAATTTTTCTCAAATGAGAAAAACTTGGGTTGTTTTTTTTTTTTTTTAGGAAATACTATGAAACTTCTAATATGGTTAATATTAGCTATATATTTGTATTTATATAGGTAGAAAGTTCTGCCTCTTGTTAATAAGTCATTATTTGAAATATTATTTCAAACTTATATTTGCTATTAATTGAACTTAGTATATTATTTATTGTTATAACTTAGCAACTTAACTTATCCCAGGCACAGAAATGTGGAGCCTGTGTTAATAAACAAGCAGGTGTCCTTGGGAAACTCAGGTGGACGTTGACTCTACTCAATTCTAGAAAGAAAACATTGTGCTTAAACCTGCAGTGAGATCAGAAGAATAATTTCTAACAAGAGATGTCTCATTATGGATAAATTTTCCCCTCTGCTATCTATTTAATACTAGTAGAGATTTGGCTGGTTGAATACAAATTGCTTTAGAAGTAGTCTATGATTCATTTTAAAAACATAAAGCATATCAAAATTAACTATAAGGTGACTTGTGCTCAGTAATGTATTTGAATTAAGTGGTAAGAAAATGAATATCTCATTCCTGCTTCTCTATGTACCAACATTTATCTAAGTCTGTAAAAAGCACTGTTAAATCTTGTGTGTTTCAAATATACCTTTGTATAAGATATAAAGTGGAAATTGAAATGGAGACATGGATAAATTGGAGTGAAGCACAAATTTTGTTCCATTTCTTCTATTTTGTGTTATATATTTGTTAAAATCTCACTGTGGATATCATTGTGCATAATGCAAGGCAAAAATCCCCACATCATAATATCCACAATAACCCAATTAAAATATAATGTCATTGCAATTGTAGGTCATTTAAATCCGATATCTTTTGTTTGTTTGTTTTGTTTTTTTTTTTTTTTTTTTCTTTTTGCTCGAGGTAGGGTTTCACTCTAGCTCAGGCTGACATGGAATTCACTATATAATCTCAGTGTGGCCTCCAACTCACAGTGATCCTCCTACCTCTGCCTCCCAAGTGCTGGGATTGAAGGCGTGCGCCTCCATGCCCGGCTTAAATCAGATATCTTATATATGGCACTAACACAGACACTCTGGAAGTTTGCCCAGGTTAATTTGGTACAGGGTGGGAGTATTTGAATACTAAAGAAGAGGAGATAGAGTGTACACTTGGATACAATGACATGTCGTATGCTACATATAATTTTAAGACCTCTCATTTCCTTCCTCTAAGACCACAGGCTACATGGTAAGGATCTGTGAGTTAAAGGCAAAGATATATTTACCTTACTGGTATTAATAGGTGTGGAGTTAATAGAGAATGGAACATTAAATATTCTGAAACTTAAACTAAATATATAGAATACTTTTGTTTTTGCCCTGGCACAGATCAGAATATATATACTGCAAATTGATACAAGTTGAAAATAAGGAGAGTTTGGGGGATTGCTCCCAGGTCTACAGCATATAAAAAAGCTGTTACATTAATTTTGAGACACATTTTTGAAAAAAAAAAAAGTAATTTATGTACATATTTATTTTGTGCTTGCCTTTCACAGAATTGAAGGTGATGATGAAAAGTTATATATCAGCTACCTCATGCGTATGCAAATATATTCATATATGCTGAGTAGATCATTTTTGCATTTGCCTAAGTTTTGCTTAACTTTTGCGGCTGTTTGGTATTGGATGTGTAATTAGTATCATGCTTAAATGAGGTGAATCCTCTGAGAAATAAAACTGAACCTTGACAAAAGAAAACAAACATCTTTAAGAAATAAACTAGTAACAGTTGAAGTGAAGGAGGGAGTCTGTGCTTCTAGTGTAAGAAGCACTGCATAGTGTTCATTTAACATGGAATGACATGAAAAAGTTCTTAAACTAGTAGAGAAGCAAAGGAACTAGGTCATAAATCCTTCAGCTTGAGCACTCTATCCTGACTTCTGGGCACTGGGTAGTGATAGTGAACTTCTGTAGAAATGGCTGCATGTAGCTGGTGGCCCTGATTCTTGGTTTCTCCTTTCAATGCTGGGATCTTTGTATTCTCACATATAGGGCAAGGTGCTTTCTGATCAGAGACAAGTAGCAATTTTTATTATTCATCAGTTTTCTGCTCAATTAAATGTTATGGTATTGAGAGTAGTTCTAAAAATACATCCAGCCTTTGCTGGCAAGCCTTCTCAACATGTCTGCTTATATCTCATCACTTGGAGATTTCTCATGTTGATCACTGGGTTGGGAAAGTTGAGGTAGTGGATAGTTCAGTTTAATATTTTTTTCATTGTGATTTAGCTTTTGAAATATTTCTTGAAGGCTGGCTTCAAACTCATTATGTAGCTAAGGATAACATTCGACTCCTAACCTTCCCACCCCTCCCTCTGACATGATGTGGTTACAGGTGTGTACCAACATGTCTGGCCCTCAGTCAGGCTCTTTAGTAACCTCCCCTGGGGTTAAAAATGATTGACAGTGGTAAGGGACAATCAAGACTCGTAATTCATATGAGGAAAGTCCATAATTCTTTAGGAGCACATCAGCGGACAATTTTGAATAATTTTCAGATAAATATTTCATAGGAATTTGAAAATGTTATAGGATTAATTTGTTAATTTGTCTTTCTGAGACAGATTGTGACATAATTTCTTAAGATTCAGTATTGGTCCTCATATTTTTTTATTTCTACCTAATTTTCTGCAAGAACAAAATTATTAAGCAGCTTGTGAATATCTGTAGGTCTATACGACAGATGTACATGACATTCTCTAGAACACAGGTCACCAAGTTTATAGAGAGGTCCATCTCCTGGAAAGTTCTGAGTATGTGTGTCTTTATATCTAGTTTTCTTCCCCCTTCCTTCCTTCCTTCCTTCCTTCCTTCCTTCCTTCCTTCCTTCCTTCCTTCCTTCCTTCCTTCCTTCCTTTCTTTCCTTCTTTCTTTCATTCGAGAGAAAGAGGCACAGAGAGAGAGAGAAAGAGAGACAGGGAGAAGGGGGGAAGGGAGAGATTGGCCACGCCATGGCCTCTAGCCACTGTAAATGAACTTGAGACACATGAGCCACCTTGTCCGTGTGGCTTTCCTTGGGTCCTGGATAATTAAACCTGGGTCCTTTGGCTTTGCAAGCATGCACCTTAACCACTAAGCCATCTCTCCAGCTCCAGAATATGATGTAATGATTTGAAGATAAGGACTCCATCCTGGCCATCATGGTCTTGAAGTATTTGAGGACCAGTATTTCATTCCTTCACCTTACACCTTATCTCTTAGCTTTATCTGTCTATTTTGTTCTCCACATAAAAGATAAAGTGAAGGCTGAGGAAAAGACTTAGCAGTTAAGGCATTTGCCTACAAAGCCTAAGGACCCTGGTTCGATTCCCCAGGACCCATGTAAGCCAGATGCAGAAAGGGGCACATGCATCTAGAATTCATTTGCAGGGGCTGGAGGCCCTGGCACACCCATTCTGTCTTTGTCTCTATCTCCTTCTTCCCCTCTCTCTCTCAAATAAATAAATAATAAAATATTTAAAAAAGATAAAGTGATCACTAACTTATTCCTCAATTTTTGTGTCACAAATATACTTGTTTTTGATTAAATTATTGATGTGTCTGTAGGATGATAGAGCTTTTACCCCAATATTGTGGGCTTTTGTCTTTTAGCTCATAAATTTATTTTTTTTCTTAATATTATGTCAGTGACTTGTCTTATTGCTGAGACAAAATTCCTGACAGCAACTTAAACCAGGAAGGATTAATTTTGTCTCATTGTTCCTGAGGGGTCAATCCATGGTTAGCTGGGAAGAATATCATGGAGATGGAAGTGTGTGGCAAAGGATGGCAACTTCAAGCCTCCATTCCACTGACCTACCTCCAACTAGGCTCCACTTTACAGAGGCAAGAAATGCATCTCATGAGCTGTCAAAACTTGCCAGCCAGTTAGGGTCAAAGAATTGAAATCATGAGGTTCTGAACATTTTATGTTCTACCTATAGCATGTATGTATTATTTGTACAAAATAATTGTTTCAGTATGACTTTTTCATTTAGCATATACTTTGATCATATTTAATCCCCTTATTACCTACCTTATCCCACTACTGTACTTCCTGCTGGTCCCCTAATAGTTTCTTTCTACTTTGCTTCAACTCATAGATATTATTTTTTTAAAGGTGGTGCTAGGCTTCAAACCAAGGGTCTTATACATATGAGGCAAGTATTCTACCAATTGAGTTATAACCCTGATCCCATATGTCTTTGTTTTTTTTTTTTTTCCTTTTTTTTGGAGAGAGTGAGAGAGAGAGAGAGAATTGGTGCGCCAGCAGCCTCTCAGCTGCTGTGAATGAACTCCAGGCGCCTGCGCCCCCTTGTGGTCAAGTGCGGCATTGCGCCCTTCTGTCACTTTGCATCTGGCTAAACGTGGGACCTGGAGAATCGAATGGGAGTTCTTAGGCTTAGTAGGCAGGTGCCTTAACCACTGAGCAACCTTTCCAGCACCCACATGTCTTTTTTATCATAAGGTTTTTGTCTCCCAGGAATGTATAGGTTTAGTGATACCCAGTGGTTCCTGAAAATTTTTCTGCAACAATTTTTGCTTCTATGGCTTTTTACCTTTATCAGTGAAGTATCCAACACTTTTCGAGTACTTTCTGCCACTTCTATGCTATCTCTAAATTTGAAGCTACACAAACCTGTGTGGGTTTTCTTACAGTATAATTTAATTGTGTATAAAAACTTTTCCCTTAATTTTAATGATAAAGTATATATATATATATATATATATATATATATATATATATATATATGATGTATAATGTTACTTTTTGACATATGGTTACACTGTGGAATGACTTAATCAAGCCAATTAACTTCTATGCTATTTGATATACTTATTTTGTTCATAGTAACATTTTAAATGTACTTTCTTAAAAGATTTTCAAGTATACATCATTATTGATTATAGTTACAGAGTGCTCAACCAAGCTACAGAATTTTTTCTCTAACTGGAACTTTGAATGCATCTCTGAGTTTTACTTCACATGACTCTGGCCCCAGGCAACTACCATTCTGCTCTTTGCTACTACGGGTTTTAATTTTGATTACACAAGTGTGTGAGATATTTGTGTAGGCAAAGAAAACAACAACAACAACAACAATACATTTATTGCTCTATTTATGCAAAAATACTAATCATCTTATAAAAATCCAACTTTAGAATGATTTTGTTTTTAGCACAGACTATAATATGAATCTTATTTATCCCTTAAGTAGTTTTGTGATGCCATTTGTTTCCTCATGAAAACATTAAGCAAATCTTTCATACCTAATTGGCTTAATTTTTTCACAAAGAAACAAGTATATTCATTTTAGTCATATTCTTAATATGTAAAAAAATCATGAATCATATTCATGAAAACACTGAAAACATTGAGAGAAAGGTCATAAGAAAATATATTGCTTGTATCAAATGGGATTTTTTTGTTGTTGCTGTGAAGAGACAGTGACCAAAGCTTCCTGCAAGGACTTCCATACTGTAAGTTTACATGTTTACATGGATGCACCGACTAACATAATTAGAAAACATTTACTACTTAGCATGAAAAAAAATGGTGGATTTAGATAAACACTCTCCAAGAAATGTATACAACTTGCTAATAACCTATCTTCAAAGTGCTTAAGGTCATTAGGTCATATTTAAGATCATTAAACTCATTAGGAACAATGACTAAAAAAGAAATGCCATGTCACTCTTTGTAGGATGGCTACAAGAAAAAGGTAAAAGATGAGTTATAATGAGACTGTAGAGATATATATTCCCCCAAGTAGAAACTAAATGTCTATCATCAGAATAATGGGTAAACACAATGGAATATTCATATGGAATAGGAGCTTATTATTATTTGTTTTTTGATATAGGCATTCAGCTAGGGACAGACCAAAGAAACATAGATGCCACTCTGCCCTGGTGGGACTGCAACTCCAGGTTTATTCAGTGTCATCCAGGATGGCTGTAAGCAGCAGCAGCAACTTCTTGATTCTTCGTGAACTTTCCCCAAGCTTAGCACCTATGGGCTGGCCTTTCTAGAGTCAGGAATCCTCCTGGGTGTCCTTCAACTGGTGGCCTTCCTACTTACCTGAACCTGATAATAAAGCTTATTGTAATTGGATGTTTATTTCATATAAATGGATCTGTGCCACATGTGTGAATGAGATTTGTCCCTGGATACTTTTCCCACACTTAAGAGAGACTCTCCCCAGGTCTTGACCTCAACCTTCCAACCCATGCTGGCTGGGAGGGAGGTTACTCTTGGCTTGAAAGCTTTCATACTTTCTCTTCTCCCCTGTGTCCTCCCTACCCTAATCACTTACTCTTTCTCTGAGTCCTAGTTTTCCAACGCTTTTAAAATATGGACAAGAATCCAAGACATGCATGTCATTTACTTGGCTTTCTTTCTTTTTTTTAATTATTGAGAACTTTAATATATAAACACTTATGTTCCGATTCATTTATTCCTTTTTATACTTGAATAAAAGAGTAACTTTATTTCTTTTTCAGAAACATAGGAGTTTCACTATTTAGTTTTAATATAGGAAAATGTAAGAAAAAAATGATGTATTCGTTATTTCTGCTTAACTATATGCCTTTAAAAAGTTTTCTCTGCTCACTGTCCTCAGACATAAGATATGATATCCTGATTCTCAGAAAATACCATCATAACATTTTATTTAATTATATTTTTATTCTTGAATTGGATATATGGATTTATTTTAAAATGACTGCCATTTATTCCTTTTTTTCTGCTCCCACATGCCATTTTCTGAGGATCTCCTCTTTCAAGGCAACCCTTGATGTGTTTTTTTTTTTTTTTCTTTTGTCTAATTCCTTTAATTCTTCTCTGTCCTCAATGTCAAATTGTTAATGGACTCACAACTGTGCTGGTCTTCTGGGGGTGTTGGTAACCACTGTAAAGTCATGAATGCACCAGTTAGTTCATGTCAGGAGGACAGTGCCCCAAAGAATGCCTACAGCCCCTGTGGCTCTGATAATCCTTCTGTTTTCTCCTCTGCAATGTTATCTGAGCTCTGGAGGGCATGGTAGAAATATCTTTTAGTGTTGAGCTCCCAAAAGCCTCTCATTTTCTTTCTTTCTTTTTTTTTATTAGTCATGTGGATAGCATGTATACAGTCATGCTGGTACCGTCTTTAGCCTCCTCCCTGTCCTCCCCCCTCCGAAGGCACTCTCCTCCTTGGGGAATATGGGTTGTGCGTTGTGGGAGTAGCCATCAGTTATAGGGAAGAAGCAATGTCTCTGTGTATACTGTACTAACTTGTGGCTTTAACAATCTCTCCCCTCCCTTTTCCATGAATTTCCCTGAACCATGTCCTAGAGCTCAGTCTTTCTCCTGGATCCCTTCCTGAACTCCAATCCTGCAACTATATTATGAGCGATAGTAAGGAATGAAGCACTGATTTGTGTACTGTATGTTTGCTTGGGTGTTGAAACTGTGCTAAAAGGTACACTTAAGGTCCTTTAGAACTGTAAAGTTTATGTGAGCCAGCAACTCATTTGGCAAGCAGTTTATCCTTCAGTGGAAAGGTCTCGAGGGGAAAACTTGAATAAAATATTTATCATAGAAAATATGACAAGGAAATACTTGATTGAATCACATGGAGCAGACATCTTAATGGTTAACTGGCTCTCTTTGATTGGTTAAATGTGTTTTGTTTTTCTAGGATATAAAGTTTAGTGAGTTAGGTTTTGTTTGTTTGCATAGGAACCTAAAAGGCTTGTGTTCCCTTAGCTAACAGCCTTTCAGTTAACATGGTGAATGTGCTGTTTGAAATAAGTCAGTCTCAAAGGGTCCTATAATCATGATTCTGTTAATAGGAAAAGTCCAGAACAGCAAGTCCATGGAGACAGAGAGGAGTTTACTGCTTCCCAGGACTTGGGAGCTGGGACATGGGAATGGGATTTCCTGCTGATATTAAATAATTTTTTGTGGGGTTAAGGTGTGATAAAATGTTATAAAATTTGATAGTGTGATAGTTACACAACTGTGAATATAGTAAAATTTACATTTCTAAAGGTGGATTTTATGGTACATAAATTACAAAGTAATAAAACTTGTAAAAACATTAATGTTCATAGTAACCTTACAAGAAAGTTACAGTGTCTACTCTTGAAAATAGATTCATACAAATGGAAAACCAGTGCAATCCAGTGAGTAATTTCTGTTGCTGGATTTATTGTTTTGTTCTTTCTCTTGGCATGCTTTCCTGAGGCTTTGGGAAATCTAGAGGAGCAGTGCGTTTTTTTTTTTTTTTTTTTTCATCCACAATGACACATAAAATATGTATTTAGAAACATTTTGTCCTTAATGTGACAAGGTCCTTTAGAGGGAAAAAAATCTCCCCATATATTAAAGGTTTTGTTTTTCACCCAGATAGTAAACATTCTGACCTTGAAAAACCATTTTTTTTTTAACCAGTGAAGGAATGTGGGATAAGATTATATAGAACAAACTCTCTCCTTTAACTGAATTGTACAGAGTACTTTCACTGAATGAAGCACAGCTGGACATTTGGTGTGTTCCAACCACAAAATACTGTTGAATGGCTTGAACATATCATAGACCACCTTGCTTCCTATAATATCTTCAGCACCTCTAGTCAATTCTCCACACAGATGTCTGAATAATGTTTCTAAAATGAGTGCCTATTGACCTTGGGATGAATTTCGAAGGCTTCATGTTCGCCTTCCAATCTAAGCCCTATACCCATTACATCCTCACGTGGGCCACGCTCACTGCATTGCCCCCGCCTTGAGGAAGTTCTTGTGGCTCCTTTAACAAGTGGTCCTTTCTCTTGAATCTCATTGGTTATGTTTCTTTGAAGGGAGCTCATGAGCACCCCCAACACCTTTAGCATATGCTAATACTTTGCATTTTTGGTTTTAATTCAAGTATGAATAGGAGGCATTCTTTGACTTTAAGAAGGCAAGGGTGGGGACTTTGTGTGATATATATTAACAATGTGGTACCTGCTGTCTATGGCCCTTTGTACAGATGAAGTTACTATTTGTATTTTATGTTGAATTATAGGGTACATAGGTAGAAGCTACTGTTTGCACTTATAACTGTATTCTTGGAATCTAAGCATATGAATTCCTCAGTGAATATCTTTGTTCACCTGAATAAATCTAGCCTTTAATATTCATTTTCTGGATGAAGGGGGATGTCTCCAAACTCATATCATGTCTCCACTTGGGCCTTCTTTGAATCTGTCTGAAACATCTGAAGTCCTTAATATGTTATAGAAGTCTTCTGAGCAATGCTGCCACCAACAAATTCTCACTTATCTCCTCACCTGCCCTCCATTGGGTGCATAGTCCATATCTACTACACTGCCTGTGGCATGTCACCCATTCCACTTCCCCCGTTACATTCATTGTTCTCTGCTATCTCTGGTTCACCAATGAAACTGGATGAACTCATGCAGGTTCTTATCTGTTTAGCTGTAGTGATCATTGAAATGTCTGACAGTCCTTGTTGGTCACTGAAGTGACCTCAAACTTGACCGCAGAAACATCTTGATCTAATGCATTGAACTGGATTTAATTTCCATCATTTAGAGTTTTTCACTGAAAGTTAAATTACTAACATTTCATATTTCCTAGGAGACCATAACCAGACAGCTGTGATAATCTGTGGTTCTTTTAATGAATGCACAAAGTATTTCCATTAAAACTTTACAGAGATAAATACTTTGTCATTATTAATATTATATTTGCATTTATCTTAAGCCCAGTAAAAAATCCCATTTATTGTGTTAGGTTCCTGAAAATGAGGCCAAGAGAAAAGTAATGAATACTAAAGACAAATTATAATGGTATGTGTGATTTACTGTATATTGTTCTGGGAGTGATCTTATACTACATCTTACATCTTCCACTTTTCAACCCAGGAGTGTTGACGTTTAGGCTTCTCATTATATGGACTGCTTGGGATCTAGGGCAATGGAGCTTCCCAGGGCCTGGAGCAAGACTGAGTCTCCACTGTTTACCAAGGTGCTCTTTAAATGCTGTTGTTACCATAGCTCTCATTTACAGAATCCCCATGCTTTACCTAAGGAATTCTTAAAACTCATTTTTTCTGCTTTTTATTGATATTCATTTATATATTAAGTAATATGGATTAGGAACAAGGTAGTTTTCCTGCAGATGCTTAGAGATACAGGCACAAAAAATACAGCTGCTAACCTACACATTTAAACTGGAGATTATAGAAATGCAGTTCCAGAACCTTTCCAAGCCTCTCTTTAGCGTGAAGAAGCTAGACTGAGACACTCCTCATTTCCTAAATGATTTTAAGGGTATTAACTCTTGAGGGGGATGGTGCAGGCTTAAAGGTCAGGGAAGGACTACACCTCCTGTTTCCTACTAACATCAAAAGGGAAGAGGCACATCATCCTAACCAAGGAGGACTTTGTTCCTCTGGTCCTAGGTAGAGCCTGTCAATCATCCACTGTGTCTGGAGACCACATCTCATTTACAGACATCCTAAAGAACTCAGAGGAATAATTATCCCCTTAGTGAGATAAAATACTATACCCCATAGAACACCCTTGCTCAGTGTTGTTGCTCACAGGTCCTCGCTGCTGAATCTGCCTTGCTCTTTGAGTTTTAACTCAAGAACCACAACTTTTTCTTTCAGTTCCTTCTCCTTTATTCTTTCCTTTGGATGCTGGCCGAAATCCTAAGCATGCTTGCCCTGACACTTTGGGCTTTTCTACCTTTGCGTTCATAGCTCCAAGCCCCTGACCCTATGACCCTCTCTCTCTTTCTGATAGGAAATGCTCTCACTTTCTCGATTCTTTATTTGTATTTCACTTATTAGAGTCTACTTTTGCCCACCTCACCTCATTTGCCTCGCTCCTTACTACTTCTTTGCCATGGGACACAAACTGGAAAGCCTTAGCTACATGAGTCCAGATCATTGGGGCAGAGATATGTCCTGTTGTTCTTAAAATCCTGTAATATTAGTAGATATTCCTCGAAAAGCATCCTGAATAGCCTTAAACTTGGAGAGCAAGGTATGGTGTTCATTTCTGAGGTTTGTGTTATGTGTCAAGTAATCTAGTGATATGCCATTTAAATATCTGTTAACTATACTAAGGAGAACATTGCCAGTACAAATTTAACCAAGAAACCCATTTTTTAAATCTTATTATTTATTTGAGATGCGGATTAAGACTGAGTGTGCTAGGTCCTCCAGCCACTGCAGACAGACTCTAGATACATGCACCTCCTTGGGCCTCTGGCTAACATGGGTCCTGGGGAATCAAACTTGCAAGTGCCTTAACTGCTAAGCCATCTCTCCAGCCCTTGGAAACCAATATTTGATTGAATACCTCATGGACTATTGTTTTTTTTCTAAAAATGCTTTACGAACTGTTGTTCTGATACAGCTTTTTTTTTTTTTTTAATGAAATGGTAAACTTACTAAGTCAGCTTTATTTGAATCCTTGATAACAAACAAATTATTTTTGGGAGAAGGTGGAGGCTATCCATTTTCAAGTTTAGCTAGCGCCCTGGCAGCTGGCAGCATCCTTGACATCAGGGAGCAAACCTTGAAAGTTCACAGTAAGAGCAGCCTGGAAACTGAATGCCCACGAAAGCTCCATGTTTGGTTGAAGCAATGTTAAAAGAGCATTGAAGAGATTAATCAGTCTCTGGATCTTTAACAAGTAATCTATTTCCATAGAGGCGAGAATAGAAATATCTAAATCTATCTTTGATATTCTTCCAATCTTATACCACCCATGTTTATTTGATTCATTGTCTATATACATTGGATTTTATAATATTCATGAAGATTATTAGGGACATTTCTCAAATATCTTGAACACTAAGCATTTGATGACTTCTATAGTTAGGAGAAAGAGAGCAAGAAAGTGGGCATGTGCATGAGAGAGAGAGAGATCATCTGTTTCCTCACATCTTTGCTAATAATCAATACTGCCAATCTTTATATATTTTCCTAGCCAGTTGAATGAATTATATTTTAATTTAACAGGTAAGTATTGAGATGGATAAACTTTCATATATTTATTGTCTTTATATTTTACCTCATGATTATTCATTCATATCCTTTGTCCATTTATTTCCTCCACTAGTTTTTGCTGTGAACTATACTCAAGTTGTTTTCTCAGTCAGAAAACTCTCTTTAAAGTAAGTCTCTTACTGTGCAATTTTATGTTTCATGAATGTTATATGGCATGTTAGTTATAGTTCAGTAGATGTGAAAAATAAAGGTAGAAAAAACTTGAAAAGTTCTCAGTGTGATAAACAGAAAGATACAGAATTATGGTTTGAGTACTCTGTGGAAGGAGGTGTTTAAATTGTCCCTTAATTAGCATTTATTGTATCAAAAATTGAGGCACATGTACCAAAAAGAATAAATACCTTTGTATATATTTGTATCAACTGTGTAAAATGGGGCATGTTAATAGCTTGTAGTCAGCTCCTTCCTGCTGGGACAAATAGCCAACCAGAAGCAGCTTAGGGGCTTATGGCTTATGAGAGGAAAGGGTTTGTTTCAGGGTTGTAGATCCAGGGGAAACACCATCAGTGGCAGAAGAAGCTGGCTCACATCCACAGACACAAGCACAGAGACATCATCACAAGCCAGCAAACACTAAAAACGAACAGCCATCATCTCAAGTTGCTCTTTTTGCATTTTAGGCCAGGACTCAAAATCAGCTCCAAACACACCTTATGGCTGGCTGGACTCCAAGACCCTCCCTCAGTGATGCCTCTTCCCGCAGGGCTGGTGGAGATACAAGTTACTCACTTCATCAAAAGTACCTCAGCATATGGAGGACATACATTCACATTCCAAACCACCACATACATGTTGAGAATATTTTTTTAAAACCCTAATAAAATATTTCCTGTTACACTTCAAACTACTACAGGATCAATTCTCCTGGAGATGTGCAAACCAAATGCTTTATTGGATTGATAAATGACCTCAAAAAGTTGAGGGGTCAAGGGAAGTTTCATTTCACAGATGATATTTTAATAGAACTTTGAAGTCACTAATATTCGACAGGCGGAAATGTGTAGGGTGACTGTGGAGATCGTCAGTTACACAATTTAGTAGAGGCATGAGATGGTTCCAGTGGCGTTCTGGAAATTTGGAGCTTCAGCTGTAATTCACAAGAACTGCTTTGGTTTGTAGCATTAAGACCTTGGCTGTGGGTGAGGGGTGGCCAGAGACTTCTGATCAGGGCAGCTGTGTGATCAGGACTGTGCCGTAGGAAGGTTCATCTCAGATCCTGGAGCCGTGGAGGGCTGGTAGGAGGCTGCTCTTTCTTAGATCTCTCTGAGAAGAGGCAGGGAATGTCACCCTGAGTGACAGGAATTCCCATAGTGTGCAGGAGAAGGGGCTGAAACATGGGACACCTACCTGATGCAGACAGCCCTTGGTTCCACATTTTGCAGCTTTAGCGGAACCCATTTCTAAAGTATCTCCTTGGTTCCACAGTTTTCAAAAACTGAGAAAACGATAATCTCTGAGTTATCCTTCTTCACATTTTTATCAGGTTATTATTGCACATAATACTGACCCTGACTTTATTTCTTTCCCCTATTTATAATTATTTCTTTTACTGTTTGCGGTGTGTGTGTGGTTTGCATGCTTGTGTGTGTGCATGTTTATATGCAGGTGGGGATGTGTGTAGGTGCATGCGAAGGGTGACGCTAATGTCTTCCACATTAGTTTTGAGAGAAGGTTTCTCTGTCACTGAACCCTGAGCTCATTAATTCAACTAGACTGGGTAGCCAGCAGATTGCTGGGATTTTCTTTCCACTGGATCCAGCATTTTACCCACTAAACCATCTCCCCAGGCTGTATTTCCCTATTCTCAGGCTTGATTCTCAATTGTTTTTCTCACAGGCTCGATACTGAGGTGGACCAGGCCACCTAGCCTCGTCTTTGTGATAAAACCCAGTAATGGTCTTGTGGGGTATCCTATTCTCCTGGAATTCTTCTCAGAAAGCTTCTACTCTAATCTTTCTGACCTCTCTTTGTCTCCACATCTAAAAGTTGGAGTACACAGAAATTTCTCTCTACCTACCTTCCCTGTCCCCAAGATACTACATCCCACACTAGGAGTCTTGTCCGATGTCACCCTAGAATTATCAGTTCATTTCATGACAGACTACAGTAGCCTACTTCTAGAAGGCCACACATGACCCAGAAGGACTCTTTAATTTCTTCTCCACATCCTTTCCTTATTTTTTTTTTTTTTTTTTTTTTTTGGTCTCAAGGAAATTTGATTTATTGCTTGCTTGAGACAGAAGATAGCAGAAGTCAGTTCTTGGATTCATGTTTCTTTCATTGTTATATTTGGTCCTTCTATCGCCATCATTCAGATATAGTCACCTTCCCCTGAGATCTCAGGCCTTGTGGACCATCCTTAGTGAAGTCACCATCTTTTTGTCCTTGAAACATACCCCAGACTTCCATGTGTAGGCTTTTCCCATCACTTTCCCTTTCCTTGCCCAGACTTCTCTTTATATAATAGCCAATGTGCTTTCTCTCTCTCTGTTTCTCTCTCTCTCTCTCTCTCTCTCTCTCTCTCTGTTTCTCTCTATCTCTCTGTGTGTCTGTCTGTTTCTCTGTGTGTGCATGTGTGTGTATGTGCTGGGTGTAGAGTGTATGCATTCATGTTCAAAGAGGTGTGTGCACCTATGTATGGAGAGCAGAGGTCAGTGCTGGTTGCCTTCCTCAGTCACTCTTCGTGGGATTTTTGTCTTGAGACAAGGTCTGCCATTGCACCCAGAGCTCACCTATTTAGCCCCTCTAACTAGCCGATGAATCCTAAGGATCCTCCTGTCTCTACCTTCCCATGACTGGGATTACAGGCATGCACCACCATGCCTGGCTATTAATGGTAGGTTCTGGGGTTATAAACTCAGGCCCTTATGCTTCTATAGCAAGTGTTTTACCAGCTGAGTCATCTCTTCAGCCCCAGTGTGATATTTGGAAAAAAGTTCATGTTATCTTCATGCTCCATATCTTTCAGTGGATTTAGAGCCCATTCAGAACACAAATTCTCCTCCTGGTGGAACCTATGGGATACTCCATGGTGTGGCTTGTGTCTGACTTTACTGCCCTCACTCCCCTATTTATGACCTGTTTCAATTGCCATTGCTCAGCATATGAAGCTTCTCCCTGTTACTTTCATATCTCTGCCTCTTCATTTCATCTAAGCATGCAAATACTACTTTCTAAAATGTTCTTTGTTGGCCTCTGAGTTGAATAACACATCACTCTATCCCATTCTGCTACCAATGGTCAATTTTAACTGAATACTTCAGTCAGGAAATAAAGCTCTCTCTTTAGTGCTGTGATTTTGGTTTCTCCCTCTAGAATCTAGGCTCCTTAAGAGCAGATCCAGTGCTGTATTCCTTTTTCTTAGAATAATGCTCAGTTTATTGATCAACGCTGTATTTTGTAGTTAAATAAGAAATGAGAGCCATATGTTTGACTTTCCGTTCTTGGAGCATGCTAAACTACTGTGTGTATATAACTGGAACTAAAAGACACAAAAAGGAAAGAAGGAAGGGAAGGGGGAGAGAGAGAGGAATGAAAAGAAGAAAGGGAATATACAACAAAGGCAGAATGGGAGAGAATGAGAGAAGAGAAAATAATTGACATTTTTGGTTAAATTTTAATCATTTCATTATTGAGTACAAAGTAGCCCAGATAGGAAAAAAAATTAGTCCATGATTAAGGGCTAGGTTTTGTTTTTTCATTTGAGCACATTGACTTTACAGTACCAGTTTTGTAGTTATACATAAATGATTGGATTTTTATGAGGATCTCATGTATTAAAACATAGGTCACTTCAGCTGACATGTTGGAAATTTTCATTAAGAGTCCTAAACGAAATTATTTTGATTGGATTCAAACATACATTTAATTAATGATATTAGGATCTAAATGCAGAAGCTCCCTCTGGTGGTATAATTTATACACACACCAAAAGGGCCATCACAGAAGGAACACCCTGCTCCTGGGGAGTGTGTGTGTGTGTGGGGAGCAGCAAGTGTTTTCTTCCAGCTCAGTTTTAACATTGCTTTGTCCCCAAAGGACTGGTCACCTTGCACAGACTTATAACTCTCCTATGGACAGGATGTGTGTATGGAATATGCTTCATGGGACAGCAGTCATTTAAGGCTGTCTGCATAAATTGCTGTATTGTTAGGATCTACTCAGTTTTTAAAAGTGTTATAGTGGTTATATCTATTTCTTTCCCATACCTGTCTTATGAATTTTTGTGCCTTGAATTTCTAGGTAGCGTGCACATTTTTTGGACAGAAGTCACTCCTCAGATATAGGGCATGACTCAATCATTATTTATTTTTACTGTTATTGATAAAACACCAAATGCTCTCTCACTTTCTCCTTTTATTTGGGGCTCAGGAAGTATATTATTTAAATTCTTATTGTCCTGCCCTCAAAGGTTTTCCTGTTGGCCTTCTTTATATCCTTCACACGTTGTGTAATGTGTAAAGTCCATTTACACAGACTTCACATTGTCTCTCTGTTGCTCTCTTTGAGATCACTAGTCCATTCATTAAAGGTGCCTTCTAGAAATTTGCTCACAAGTCAAGCTCTAACAAAGAACTACACACCCATTCCAAAGAACACACACCCTCCCAAACCTAACTGCTTCTGTCTTCCAGCTTCCATGCGCCATGTCCTTGCACAGTGTTTGTTCTGCTTTTAGGATCAAAACTGCCCTTAGCTTCTTCTTTCTCACTACATTAGAGTTCCTCATGTTGTCAAATCCAGTTTATTCTGATCATGAAAAAGCTTTTTCTTCTCCTTCATCTCTCATTTAGCATGATCTTGTTAAGTTTTTTTTTTCTTTTTCTTGACTCCCTTATTCCTGGACATAGTCTCCCTGTTGGTGGAAATGACCCTGACAGACATTCCTAAAACATTCTTTGGCTCACTAATCATTAATGTATTACCACAGTTTGCAAAATGAAGTTTAAACACAATGAACCTGACACTTAGCAGCCACCTCCCTTTCCCCCAAGATCTGGCCCATTTAAGTTCTTTACCCTTTGCTCTTATTGAAGAAAGGTAAGACCATGGATTTTATCTCTGTTTGTTAATGGGTTTTGCCCTCAATAATACTTCAGAAAACAATAAGAGGGCATGAGGAAATAAGTTCACCTTTGTTGTTGTAGCTGGAAATATCACCAAAAATTTCCCCCTGATAATTTAAAAGTAGCTTTTAATGTAACAGACCATAGCATGTCTGATTAAATACTGTCTTGCTTCTGACATTATTTGTTATTATGTATCTCATGTATTCTCATGGAGTCATTCCTTAAGTAATTTCATTTAATCACCTCTGTATTAACAAGAAATATCCTAGATGTGGCCAGAGTAAATGCACAATCACCCCAACATGCAGGTGCTGTGAGGGGGGGCATTTTCCCCCTCTGGAGCATGATAATCATACCTCTTACCTGCCCTTTTTTTTGACTTCAAATTTAAAATATTCTAAACATTTGTGCTTTTGAACTTGTACTATTGTGAACATTCATATAAAAATCACCATTGTTAGAGAAACTAAGGCTCTGTTGTTGAGAGTAAAATAAAAATAAGTTATTCTTTGCTAACCCCTTAGGGTTATCAGTAGAAGATTTTGATTTGAATACTCAAATTGGCCTGAATGGACAGACAGAGGGAGGCACTAGCTAATAATTGATAGACAGAGGGAGGCACTAGGTAATGATAGACTTTGTGTGTTTCTCAGATGACATAGAGAAGGGAAAGCCAGCTAAGTAACAAGAAGTTGTTGAAACAAACACTTGATTGGAGTGGGAGAAGTGATATGGGCTAGAAGCGAGTAGAAGAGTCATTTCAAGGTGAGATGGGAACTTGAAAATCAGTGGGAAGCCAGAGAAAGAACTTCAGGCCAGAGTTGATAAGCTTTAGGGAGGAAAACATTTTTTTTTTCTCCTGAGACACTTCAGACTGATTGCAGGGGAGAACAGTAGAATCCAGGGAGGAGAAAAAAGAGAAAATTACAGTATAAGTCACAGATGAAAAATTGTCACCATAAGTGTGAGGGTGTTTTTTTTTTTTTTTTTTTTTTTTTTTTTTTTTTTTTTTTTCTTCAATAGCGAGAAGATTCTACTATTGAAATTTGCCACCCAAACTGGCTCACCTCAGGGAGGAGAGGTGGCAGGCTAATGTCCCTCTAACAGATGGATTTCCATTCCCTTTGATAAAGTGTGAAGCAGAGCTCCCTGACAGCAAGTGAGCAGACAGGAGGGCTTTGAAATTCACTTGCTTCCTGGGCTTTCTGAGTCTGCTATATAGGCATGTTTCTTTGCATGCCATCAGAAACCTTGTAAGTCCTTGGCTACGGCATTCTCGGAGCTGAAGGGTGAGAAAAACCGAGATTTGCCGGGTGTGGTGGCACATGCCTTTAATCCCAGCACTTGGGAGGCAGAGGTAGGAGTGAGTTCGAGGCCACCTGAGACTACAGAGTGAATTCCAGGACCAGAGTGAAACCCTACCTTGAAAAACCAAAAAAAAAAAAAAAAAAAAAAAAAAAAAAAAACATGATTCATAGATATTACATATTTTGCCTCATCTCAAACCCTGTTCTTCTTATAGGGCTTGTCAACAATAAAAATTCTCCTTTTTGCTTTATAAATAGTTTAACACCTTACTAATATATTTATACTCCACTATCACTTTCTATGTTTTAGCCTCAGAGATTAGAAATTCACTTTGAGCTTTTTAAAACCTTGGTCTTAACTTCTCACTTAAAATCATGTACTGAGTCTTGTTGATTTTATTGTTTGAAAACCATGAACACTATCAGTACTGAATTTCAGAATGAAAATTTCTTATTTCAAAGATGCTAGAGATGTTTATCAACAGTTCACCTGCCTTTGGTAGACTTCATTTTTTCTTTCTCGAGTTGAACTTAACCACTCAGCAAAAGCTGGTTTTTCATCTCATAAATGCACTTTCTTAGCCTGGCATTTCAAACCCTGAGATCCATCTCCAGGTCAACTTCTAACACAATTTCTTTGTACTATTTTTTTTCACTATCTTTCTTTCCAGGTGAACCAAAGTTGTAGCCATTTTCTCTTCAGACCCATGTTTTCTTGTACCTCCCTCTGTTGGGATTATTTTTTCTTTGCCTGTATTATTCTTTGCTCTGAGAAGATCATAGTTATATGTTGTGTTAAACACATTTCTTTCCTTTGACTCTCCACTCTCCATCCTTCTGCTTTGCCTCATTTGTCTCCACAGGTCCGCTCTCCCTCTCTTCACACAGTAGCCAGGATGCTTTTCCTTGGGACCATTGTAAGTGATCATTTTCCTGTTTGAATTTTTTTTCCTGCTCTTGGTGTGCTGTAGCAAATTCTTTAGCTTGGAATTCAAGGTTTGTGTCATTTTTTTCATGTCTGTCTTTCTTCTTGGTATACATCTTTCTCATACTCTGTCCGTACTTTTGCACATTACGGGTAGGAAGCTGTGGCATTTCTTTTTGTTGTTTCACTCTTTTCCCCTCACAAACACCTAATTCATCCTTGGGTTTGCTATTCAGACACAATTTCCCGAAGCATTTCTCTGGCTAACCCAAATAGAATTCAGCAGCTCATTTTTATTGTGTAACTGTCACAGTGTTATTGACTTTCATGCAATACTAAAGATACTCTTTCAAAATAACAATGGTTATTTTTTAAAATATTTTACTTATTTGAGAGAGAGGCATATATAAAGATAATGGGCATGCCAGACTAGCTGCTGCAAACAAACTCCAGACACATGTGCCACCTTGTGCATCTGACTTTACGTGGGTATTGAGGACACAAACATGGGTCCCTTTGGTTGTATAGGCAAGCACCTTAATTGCTGAGCCATCTGTTCAGCTGTACAATGGTTATTTTGCACATGTGCCTTTCATTCCACGTGTATGTAGAAGTATCTATAGCAAAGCACTTAACATAATTCTGGGCAATACAGCCTTGCAATTTAGCTGCATTGAATTAAACCTCAACCTTTTCTGCCCTCATCCCGATGGACAAACCTTTGTGGATCATCTCTCCTGAATTGCTTCCTCTTTCATTTCTCCCTGGGAAGATTCCATTGTCCCTTGTCAACAAAAATGTAGTTAATCTTTTTGTTAAATCTCTTGTAACATTTAGTACATGAGCACCACAAATATTAGAAAGTAAAATAAATATGGGTAAATACACAAACATATGAATGAGCCCCTTAACATCCTTATCATGGAAAATCACTGAAATTGAAAAGTACATGAGCTATTTGGAATAATCTAATTAATAGATTATTTGTATCTTATGTATCAGGTAATGAAGTTCAAATAAGCTTTGTCATTTTTTTCAAGGTCTCAGAACTTAGAAAAGAATGGACAAAAAAGCACAATGTCCTAATTCTGGGACAATGCTTTTATATATTTTCAGTGATATTATTTTATTTCTTCAAGTATGTAAGTTATCATAGAACACATTTTAATTTTTAGGACATGTGAATTAAAACTTATTTGAATATTATTTACATGAACTACATAAATCATTAATTTATTAAATTGTTTAAATTTTACATTCATGTTGGAGCTTCTGTTAGCCTCCTTCCTATCCTTCCCTCTCTGAAGGGACCCTCCTCATTGGGGAATATGGGTTGTGCTTTATAGGAGTAGCCGACAGTTATGAGGGAGAGGCAAAGTTTCTATGCATAATGACCCAGCTTGTGGCTCTGACACTCTTTCCTGTCCCCTCTTCAGGGAATTTCCCCAAGCCACGTTGGGTTCATTTTAGTTCTACTTCAGTGATGAGGTCTTGAGAGCCTCTGTGTCTCTGGATATCTGGGTTAGAAGGAGTTGGATGTTCGCTGTGTTTATTTCCTTCAGCCTTGTTCTGGTGTCAGGTTCACCAAGAAAGCTGCACTCATGCCCACTTCCCCCATTACTCTATGGTTTCAGTTGGGGCCCTGGTGAGGTGCGATAGGCTGACCCTCCCTTCAGGTTCAGCATCCATTTGAAAAAGAGAAACAAATGCTCCAATAGAGAGAGGTCAGCACCAGATAGAGGGATGGCCATTGTTATTTTAGAGAGAATTTTATATTTGTAGGCCCTCTTATAGCCCACAATTAGTGGGAGCTTGATATTGGAGAATGGGCTAATTTTTTGGACATGGTTTTGACTTGTTTCCCAGTTCCAGCTGTGAGTTCCATTCCACTGAGTGAATCTGTTAGCAAAATCAAGAGCAGTTGGTTACCCACCATGGCTGTGTGCCACTATTGCACTTGTTTGAGCATCACATCAGGTTGTACACTGCTGAGTAGCTTAGACTGCGAGTTGTTTGGACAGATGTTGGTCATTTTCCCACAGTCACTCATGTAGCACCCTCTGGCACTAGACAAGCTAACTGTCTGGGGACTGACCCTCTTCCAGATTCCAACCAGGTCACTTCATGTTCCATCCCAACGGCATATGGTGTCTTCTGCAGTAGGGTCTTACCATTAATGTTTGGTGGGTCATTAAGAACTCTGACAGAAATCTGTCTTCTTTTGGGAAAACTTGTAGTTCTCGCTGATCAACAGCTCATTGTGAAATTTAATCCCATGCTGGTACTTGGAGTTACAAGTTAGCTCCAAGGAAGGTGAAGGAAGAAAAAGATAGGCAATATAAAAGAGAAAGAAAGCATAGAGAGGAGAGGGAGAGAGAGAGAAAAAAAATGGGAAAGCATTAAGGTTAGTCTTCATGATGTCCTCACCAGGTCCCTGTGGTTCAGGTGTTCAGTATATGGGCCTACTGAAGGATCAATGTTTTAGCCTATTGTTCAGAATATAGGATTTTATGGTACCATTTCCATTTGGGTCCTTATTTGTGTCCCCCATCCGTTACCCTGCCACCCTTATGCTCTCCCCACCCTTACCCTCCCCTCCTGTCCCACCCTCCCTATTGTCTGGTCCTCAAGGTACTTATTAGGTATGACAACATCTTGGGCAGATTCAGGTTAGGAGCCATAGATGAGTGAGACCATGTGATGATTATCTTTCTGTGATTGGGTGAGCTCACTGAGAATGATCTGTTCCATGTTTGACAATTTTTCTTCAAATTTCATTGATTCATTGTTCCTTACTGCTGTGAAGAATTCCATAGTGTAGATATACCAAATCTTTGTTATCCGTTCATCTAATGATGGACATCTTGGTTGATTCCATCTCTTACCTACTAAGAATTGAGCAGCTATAAACATGGTTGAGCAAATATCTTTGATCTGAGGCTTGGAGCTTTTAGGGTAAATGCCCAGTAAGGGAATAACTGGATCTGTTGGTAGATCTATAGTCATCCTTTTCAGGAGTTGCCATATTGATTTCCATAGTGGTTGTACCATTTTACATTCCCACCAAGAGTGAAAGAGGGTTCCTATTTCTCCACAGTGTCACCAGCATTTGTTTTCATTGGCTTTTTTTAATGTTAGCCATCCTTACTGGGGTAAGGTGGAATCTCATAGTTGTTTTAATTTGCATTTCCATGAAGATTAGGAGTGTTGAACATTTTCTTAAGTGTGTGTTTGCCATTTATATTTCTTCCTCTGAGAACTCCCTGTGCAGTTCTCTGCTTCATTTTGTGAGTGGGTTGTTTGCTGTTTTATTGTTTAGGCTTTGGAGTTCTTTGTAAATTCTAGAAATTAGGCCCCTGTCAGTTGTATATCTGGCAAAATTTTTCTCCCATTCTGTCAATAATCTGTTGGCTTTGGTTATTGTACATTTGTCTGTGAAAAAACTTTTCAGCTTCATGAGATTCCAATGGTTGAGTGATTGTTTAATTTCCTGAGCTGCTGGGGTTTTGTTGAGGAAGTCTTTTCCCACTCCTATATTATGGAAGTTTCCTACTATTTTTTCTTCCAGTAGTAGCAGAGTTTCTGACTTTATATTGAGGTCTTTAATTCATTTGGGCTTGATTTTTGTGCATGACAAGATGTGTGGATCAAATTTCATTTTCCTATGTATGGTTGTCCAGTTTGTCCAGCACCATTTGTTGAAGATGCTGTCTTTTTCCAGTCTACATTGATAAGGCCTTTGTCAAATATCAAGTAGCTGTAGTTACTTGATCCAAAGTCTGGGTCTTCTATTCTGTTCCATTGGTCTATATTCCTGTTTTTATGCCAGTACCATGTTGTTTTTATTACTATGGCTTTGTACCGTAGCTTTAGATAAGGTATGGTGATGCCTCCAAAGGAGTTTCTTTTGCTGAGGATATGCTTGGATATCCGAGGCCTTCTGCCATTTCATATTAATTTTGAGATCATTTTTTCTATCCCTGTGAAAAATTAGTTGGGATTTTTATTTGTATTGCGTTAAATTTATATAATTCTTTTGGTAAGATTGCCATTTTCACAATGTTAATTCTGCCTATCCAGAAGCATGGGAGGTCTTTCCATTTTTGCAGGTCCTCCTCAATTTCTTTCTTGAGTGTTTTTATGTTTTCATTGTATAGGTCTTTCACTTCCTTGGTTAATGTTATTCCAAGGTATTTTATTTTATTTTTTGTTGCTATTGAAAATGCTAATTTCTTTTTCTGTATCTTTGTCTTTTGCATACAGAAAGGCTAGTGATTTTTGTGTATTGATCTTGTATCCTGCTACTTTGTTGAAGGAGTTAATCACCTTTAAGAATTTTGAGATGGAGTTTCTCGGGTCACTTATGTATAGAATCATGTTGTCTGCAAATAGGGCTAACTTAACTTCTTCCTTTCCCATCTGTGTCCCTTTTATTTCTTTCTCCTGTCTTGTTGCTTGAGCTTCTAGTACTATGTTGAAGAGCTGAGGAGAGAGTGGACAACCCTGTCTTGTTCCTGATCTCAATGGAAATTCCTTCAGTCTCTCCCCATTAAGTATTACTTGGGCTTTAGGAGCTTTATATATAGCCTTTATTATGTTGAGATATAAACCATCCATGCCTATTCTCTCCAATGTTTTGATCATGAAGTGATGTTGTATTTTGTCAAAGACCTTTTCTGCATCTATCAAAATGATCATGTGGTTTTTGTGTTTAAGCTTGTTTATGTGGTATCTTACATTGACAGATTTCCGTATGTTGAACCACCCTGCATTCCTGGGATGAAGCC
Organism: Orientallactaga sibirica; assembly: GCA_036365145.1. Taxonomy (NCBI): domain Eukaryota; kingdom Metazoa; phylum Chordata; class Mammalia; order Rodentia; family Dipodidae; genus Orientallactaga; species Orientallactaga sibirica. The sequence goes on from JAEOAD010000024.1 coordinate 30,584,590, forward strand.
TACTTGATCAAGGTGGATAATGCTTTTGATATACTGTTGTATTTGGTTTGCAAGGATTTTGTTCAGGATCTTTGTGTCTATGTTCATCAGGGAAATAGGCCTATAATTGTCTTTTCTTGTGGCATCTCTGCCTGGTTTTGGAATTAGGGTGATACTAGTACTAGCTTCATGGAAGGAGTTGGGGATCTTTCCCTCTTCTCTGATTGTGTTTCACAGTTTGTGAAAAATTGGTTTCAGTTCTTCCATGAAGGTTTGATAGAATTTAGCTGAGAAGCCATCTGGTCCTGGACTCTTCTTTTTGGGGAGAGGTTTGATTACCTTTTCAATCTCAAAGGGTGTGGTATGTTTGTTTAGGAGATTAATCTGCTCTGGGTTTAACTTTGGCAGGTGGTATGTGTCCAGGAATTCATCCATTTCTTCCATATTCTCCTGTTTTGTGCAGTAGAGGTTTTTGCAATAAGTCCTGATGATTCTGCCAATTTCACTTATGTCTGTTGTGATCTCTGCTTTTTCATTTCTAATTTTGTTAACTTGAAGTGTCTCTTTTTTTTGCTTGATAAAATTGGCAAGGGGTTTATCAATTTTGTTTTTTTTTTTTTTCAAAGAACCAGCACTTTGTTTCATCAATTTTCTTAATTGTCTTCTTAGTTTCCAATTCATTAATTTCTGCTCTGATCTTAATTATTTATTTCCATCTGGAGCTTTTCAGGTTGGCTTCTTCTTGTTTTTTCAATACCTTTAGGTAGATGGTTAGGTTATTGATTTGGGAACTCTCTGTCTTTGATATGAAGGCATTTAGTGCTATGATTTTTCCCCTAAGTACTGCCTTCAATGTGTCCCATAAGTTTTGGTATGATGTGTTCTCATTGTCATTCAATTCTGGAAATTTTGCAATTTCATTTTTTATTTTATCCACAATCCATTTATTGTTTAAAAGTGTGTTGTTCATTTTCCAGTAGCTGGAGGGATTCCAGGAGTACCTTTTGTTGTTGATTTCTAGCATTATAGCATTGTTGTCTGATACCAAGCAGGAAATTATATCTATTTTCATAAAAATATGGAGGGCCCTTGATAAATAAGAAGAGGTCTTCTTTGTCTTTTTTGATCACTTTTGGCTTGAAGTCCATTTAATCTGATATTAGTATAGCCATGCCTGCATGTTTCTTATTTCCGTTTGCTTGGAATATCATTTTCCACCCTTTCACCCTGAGAAGGTGTCGATCTTTAGTGGTAAGGTGGGTTTCTTGAAGACAGCAGATTGAGGGGGTCTAATTTTCTGATCCATCCTGTCAGCTTATGTCTCTTGATGGGTGAATTAAGGCCTTTAATGTTAAGAGTGAGAACTGTGAGGTTTGATTTAATCCCTGCCATGTTGTGGTGATTTTTTTTTTTTTTTTAACTTTGAAGGGTTGTTTTGTTCTTAGTGCGGTTATTATGATCTGCTTCTTGTAGGATCTTGAGGTTGGTTATTTGATTATTCTGTGTGGAGAATTCCCTGAAGTACTCTCTTTAGATTTGGCCTTGTGTTCATATAGCTGCTTTTAGGACTTTCTCCTTGTTATTAATATTTAGGGTCATAATGATAATTTGTCTTGGAGAATTCCTCCTTTGGTCCAGTCTGTCTGGAGTTCTGTTAGTGTCTTGTACCTTGATGGGACTTTCTTTTGAGAGATTGGGAAAGTTCTCTTCGATAATTTTGTTGAATAAGTTCTCGATTCCTTTGGTCTGAATTTCTTTCCCTTTTGTTTTTCCCATGATCCTAATGTTGGAACATTTAAGGCTATTCCACATTTCCTGCATATTCTGTTAAATAAAAATTGAAATTATTGAATCTTTTGGATTTGTGTGCTGTTTCTTATGTTCTGTCTTCCAGTTCTGAGTTTCTATCCTCCACATGGCTAACTCTATTCTTGAGAGCTTCTATACACTTTTGGGATTGTTCAATTTGGTTTGTATTTTCTACTGCTCTTTTATGTTTAGTTTCCAATCCTCTATCGAGTTCCCTTTTCACATCATTTTCTGATTTTTTTAGTGCTTCTTGGAATTCATCTTGCATTTATTTATGTCATTATTGAGCTTAGCCAGCTGGTTATTGAGGTTCTTTCTTTTTTCTCTCTCCTTCAGGTTATTTAACTATTTTTGGAGTCCTTCCTGGTTCTTTTCTATTAGGTCTAATCTTGAAAGAACAGCATTCATACAATTATTGGCCCGTTGTTGATTTTCTGCAAGTTCTGCTATTTTCATGGCTAGGGTTGCATTGCTTATGTCTTAATTTTGGTGTTCTGATCCTATTAACTCTTCTGTGTTTTGGTTAGAGACATCCATTGTGGGACTGGGCAGTCTTATTGGATTTACTTGCATTTGATTTTTCATGTTATTTCTTTTGTGGTGTGGTCTGCCCATCACAGTGAAGGAATCTTGTTAACTGTAGCAGGAAGCTGTAGTTTATCTTGAAGTGTCTTCAGTGATTATTCCCTTTTATGTTTATTTCAGTTACGCTTCTGATGGCAGTGGGGTCTGCCTGCTCAGAGAGTGGGAACCCCTGAGGGTCTAGTGAGGGTCTGAAGGTCTGATGAAGGGGCTTGTTCTTTGGTGGTTTAGGGTATGGGAGTGTGTGTTCAGGTGGCTGGGGGGGGGCAAGGGGTGGTGGACATAGCAGACTGGTGTTGCACCTGGGCTGCAGAGGGGGAAGTATGGGAATGCATGGTTGTTCTGTGATGCTGAGGGTTCAGGGGATGGGACAGTGGGGCATTGGGACTATGCTGTAGGGAGTGGTGTTGAAGGGAATGGTGAAGAATAACTTTTTGGCTTGGGTCTGGGTCAGGGAAGGGGGGAGACAGGGTGGGGTGGCAGGGGGAATGGCATTTGGCCTTTGAGTTTGTAGTTCCCACACCCCGGTATGGGAATACATGGGGGTGGGGCCAACAACAGCAATTGGGATGGATCTGGCATGTGGGAGTTCTGTATGGGGGCTGGGGGTGAGTTCATGTGTGGAGTTCCCGCAGGCATAGAGGGTGGGAGTGTGAAGGTGCAGGGACCAAATCAGTGGAGATCTCACAAGCAGGGAGGGTGGAGGTGGGGTGTGAGGACCAATGGAGAGCAAGCCTGGAGGTTGGGGAGGGCTGCAGGACTGAGTGAGTGCGGTTCCCCCAGGCATGGTGGGTGGGGGTGGGGTGGCACAGGGATCAGGTGAATGAAGTTCCCTGCCACCTGCCACTGGCTCAAAGGGTGGGAGTAGGATGGTGCAGACACCCAGTGGGTGAGGTTCCCCACCAGCATGGAGGGTGGGGGTGGGGCAGTGTGGGGACCCTGGTGGGTAAGGTTCCTGCCTGGCTCGGATGGTGGGAATGGGACTGCACAGGTGATGGAGCTTGCTTGTGGAGATCCACGGTGGAGAAAACCTAGGGTGAGGGAACACTAGCCTGCTGACTTGGGTCCACTTAGCTAGTGCAGGAGGAATCTGCAGCTGGGACCGTAGCTCAGGTGGCTATTTGAGGGGGAATTGGTAGACTGGTGGATCCCTTGAGAGCATGGGAATCTCAGGATTCCCTGTTTTGGTCCTCAGTGCCCTCCTGCCAAACCCTAGTGAACCCTAAAGGTCTTGCCTTTCCTTCCACGCCAGGTGAGGCATGTTTGCACGGATGCCATCTTGACCATCTCCCACATAAATCATTTTGATTGATATTATTTGTCATTATATATCTGATTAGTTACTGTTTCCACTGATAATTATATAAACAATACAAATATATTTGCCATATAAATATCTAAAACTGTGATTTAGCCTCTTGGTTTACTATTCCTATAACTTTTATACTTATGTATTGATTGTTTTTATAAAAAGGCTGTATTCTTATATCCCCTTCTCCCCTTCCCCATTCTCCTGAGGATCCTCCCATATTGGTATTCAATGTGGTGTCCTAAAGGCCACAGTCAGTCTCTGTCTGGGGTGGAAGAGGGTGCCTCAGGCTATTCTCACCCAACCTGAGGCTCTTGCCTTCTTTTGGATTATTTTTTATCAACAATTTTCATACATACAGATAATGCAAGTTGGTTATAATCACCTGTTAAAGGGCAGGAGCGATATCTTAACAGTTAAGCCAACAGACACAGGTTTGATTCCCTAGGACCCTCGAAAGCCAGATGCACAAGGTGGCACATGCGTCTGAAGTTCATATGCAGTGGCTGGAGGCCCTAGCATGCCATTCTCTCTCTCTCAAATAATTAAAAATAAGTAAATAAATAATAACAATCTGTTAATATCTACTTCTGTCCCTCTCCTTACCCACCTCCTTCCTTTAAGTCCTTATTTCTAGCAAGACCCTCTTCTATTTTGATGACTTTTTTGCCCTCTTCCATTATCCATGTTTAAATGTTGATGATTTCAGTTTTGTGTACCTTTTATTGAAGTAACAACAACTTCTATGAGGTCGTATTTTAATAACCACTGTTCTTTTGGAAGATAGTGTTCTGATATATTCCTCCCTATTCTAGTCTTTCATCCTTGCTTTCCACTCTTCTGCAACATCCCACGAGCCTTGGAGAGGTTGCTATGTTAATGAATTAGTGTTAAGTATGCAGCCTTCACTTATTCTCCACAACTTGCAAAGTTTTGCCATCTGCAAAATGAAGCTTTAATGACTAAAGATAAAATCAACACTAATCTATGGAGATAAACATAATATATTAAGTAAACAGGACTGGAGAGATGGCTTAGTGGTTAAGGTGCTTGCCTGCAAAGCCAAAGGAACAAGGTTGGATTCCGCAGGCCCTGCTAAGCTAGAGGTACAAGATGGTGCATGCATCTGGAGTTTGTTTGCAGAAGCTAGAGGCCCTGGCATGCCCATTCTCTTCTCTCTCTCTTTCTCTTTCAAATAAATAAATAAGAATAAAAATACAAAAAAATGAGAAGGCAATTTGGTAGGTACTTTATATCTTTTTAATCAGTCAACAGCAGTGGCTTTCCTACTCAGGTCTATGACCTTAGCAAATATAGGTTTTGGATAGTTTTTCAGTAGCAGGCAGGTATTCTTTCCCATGGAGCAGGTCTCAGATCCAATCAGAGAGCCACTGGTTACTTGTATACCACTTGTGTCACTATTGCTTCAGACAGCACTTCTTGGCTTGCTAGGTATTTGTGTAACACATACAGTTGTTCCACAGGTGGGTAAGCCTGTTGAATTTTTTTAAATTATCATTGCCATTTTCAAATATTTTGATTCTCTCTGAAAATTGACATCAAAGTTCTTAAAAGTTCATGTAGGGCTGTAGAGATGGTTAAGTGATTATAGGCATTTGCTTGCAAAATTTACAGGCTGAGTTCCATTTCCTCAGTATCCATGTAAAGCCAGATGCACAAAGTGGTCCACACATCTAGAGTTCATTTGCAGGGACAGGAGGTCCTGGCATGCCCATATGCTTTCTTTCTCTCTCCCACGCTGTCTCTATTTCTCCCTCCCTCTGTCTGTTTCTCACCATGTCTAAATAAATAAATAAAAAATTTTAAAAGTTAATCATGAAGAATAAAGAAGAACATGCCATTTTTCCAACTCTTGTGAAACATTGCATTCTTGGAAAAGCTGGAGTTCACAACCACTTTTCAATGTTTTCTGTTTAAAAGGTGAATAAGATTTGTGGCCATCCAGTAAGAATGCCGACACCAAGCCCTCATTGTTCTTTTGATGTGAGCAAAGAGAAGCATGAGATGAAGAACTCTGCAAGGAACGGGGAAGAGACTCTTGCCGCCAGAAGAAAGTAAGACATTTGTTTTACAACCAGAAAGAGAAAAGAAAGTAAGCGATTAATTTTACAGCAGAATAGAATGTACCCATTAAATAGACCCAAATATGGTATGGGAGAAAACACAGATCAACATTCATATCAAAATTCTGTTGTTTAACCTGTTACATTACTTTTAAAAATAGATGCAGCTTTTGTGATCAATATGCCTTTCTGTGATTATAGGAAATAGTATATACTGTATTGTACAAGGCTCAGTCACATGGGATGATTGAGTATTTACACTGTGGATGGTGTAACTGAAAGGTGAATGTTTCATTCTAACTAATCTTCGCTAATTGCCATCCAATTTCTACATATAGCTAGTGGAGACTGCCTTACACAATCTAAAATAATAAATTTACATGATGGAGTACATTTTACAGAATGGAACACATCTACATGATGTGATCAATAGAACTGAAAAGGTATTATTCATTGAAAGATAGTTGGATAAAAAAGAATTTTCCATGCATACATTTATCTGGAATGCTTAAAAAGCTACCTGCAGATACAAAATGGAAAGTAAGCTTTTGATATAACTTGTAATAACTCCCATTTCTGCCACTGTGCCCGTTGTTATTTCACATGTTAAAGACTTTATTAGCTTCATTTTACCTGATGATTGTTTGAAGATCATATGTATACATTTGCTGATCAAACCAACATAGCTAGGAAGCACAGCAAAATGGAACTCTTGTCATGTTTAATTTACTAGCAGAACTAAGCTAATGCAGATGAAAAATTACAAAATGCTTCATTACAAAATGTTACAAACTTAAGAGTGAAATATTTCAGAAATAAAACTGCCTGTTCAGTGAACTCCTGGTTATGAATCTTGCAGATTAATTCTTATGTATTTCTGACAAGTTATGCGCCATTATTCATTATCCATAAATTAGGATAGATCCATCACAGGCCAGTCTTATACCACCCAATGTGAATAAGTAGATGGACTGCATTTGAGTTGATGTAACTATTTCGATTTATGCTGATTTCCTATAACTATTCTTGAATAGTGCTTAATTGCCTTGGGATTATATTTATGCTTGTTTTCCATGTATTGAGAGAATCTGTTCATAAACTAGCTCTGGATTTTTATCTCTCACCAACTGATTACCCCTTTGAGGTCATAACTTTCAATGGAAATAGGGAAGCCAGGGTAGCGAGGGGAGGCACTGAGACTGACTTCTTTCTCAGGCATTTCACTCATATTCTGTGCTCCCTTGAGCTTAATTCACAGCACATCCCTTCCACTGAATGAAACACTGCTTCTACTCATTTCATAGTTACATATCAGATAATGTTTAGTTTATTGTGGACATCCTAGGTTGTGTGGACACTATTGTAGTGCACTGAGGGCATGCCAGGTGGCATGGCCACTTCAAGTCATGATAAAGTGTGTAACTTGTATGAGGGCTCATGAACAAACCAACTTAAACTGGTTAGTCAGCCCAGCTCACTAAGGCACTTCCAATACCATTGAAAGGCCCAATACCAGAGCTTGCATAACATCCAACAGCAGAATGAGTTTTTGTTTTTGTCTTCTTGTGTAAAACTCCCTGAGACTACTCTGTAAGTGGGTTAGAGCAGCAAATCAAGTGCATACAGTGTTTTCTACAGTAAGTGAACAGATCCAAAAACTACACCTCTTCATGAGGGTTAGGTCATCTTAGGTATAGATTTTGCCTTTTCCTCTTCTCTCCTCCCTAACCTCCCTTTCCCTCTCTTCTTTCTTTTTGATCCTTCCTTTCTCCTTCCTTCTTCCCCTTCTTCTCCCTCCTGTCTTTTCTTCTCTTTTCCTTTCCTTTCTTTTCTATTTTTAACTTTTTTGTTTTTTTGAGGTAGGGTCTCATACTAGCCCAGGCTGACCTGGAATTCACTCAGTATCGAACTATTGGCAATCCTTCTACCCCTGCCTCCTGAGTGCTGGGATTAAAGGCATGCACCTCCACACCCAGCTTTAACATTTTTTTTTGTAACTTTTTATGAGAGAATGAGAGAGAGAGAGAGAGAGAGAGAGAGAGAGAATTAACACACCAGGGTCTCCAGCCACTGAAATCGGATTCCAGATGCATGTGCACATGTATGATCTTGCACACTGTGTCTGGCTTACATGGGTCCTGGAGAATCGAGCCTCGAACTGGGGTCCTTAGGCTCTACAGGCAAGCATTTAACCGCTAAGCCATCTCTTCAGCCCCTGATTGTGTTTTTTAGTGTTAGTATTTCTGCCTGGTTTTCTTTAGCATTTCTATTTCTTTACTAATGTCTTGTAATGATCTCTTTATTTTGTTAAGCTGGTTTCCTATGTTCTCTTGGAATTTCTTCAGGAGTTTGTTTTTTCTTTAATTCTTTTGATTTCTTCTTTGATTCCTTTGATTCCTTCTTTGATTTCTTTGAGTATAGATAAAATCATGTTTTTGAAATCTTTGTCAGGCATTTCCTCTAAAACAGTCTCACTGGGGGCCATTTATGATGGATTTATAATTCTGTTTGAGATTGTATTGTCTTGGTTCTTTGTGTTTCTTATATTATAATATTGAGATTTTTGCATCCTGAGTTGATTTGATGCTTGGGTTTTCTAATAATCTGCAGTGCTTTTAGATTTGGAAATCCAACTTTATGTACCTTCAGAGTAGGAGTTTAAGCTGCCAAGTGTAGTTCTTATACTCCAGTCCAACTGCAGAAGTAATCACAGGTGTTGAGTTTGCTTGCTATTCAAGTATTCTTGTGGGCTGAGTGGAGCAATTTACTGGCAAATTCTAAAATTCATCTGAGCAATATACACATTCAATAAAAACCAACACAGAGTGTGCAAGTGTGGGGATTGAAACAAACAGGTAACCTTATAAAGCCCAAATCCCCAAGGGTGTGTGCTGCTCTACACCCTAAATCCTGTCAGCTGGGAGGTTGAGATTTCTGAAATGGGTTATAGGTCAGCCTGTGACTCAATCAGATCCTGTGCCCAATAATGACAGAAGCAAAAGACAAAGGCCCTATAAATTTGAAAACATCAAAGGCAACAATAGTCAACCCCCAAATACAGCTTATTTGAAAATGGTAAAACCAACCAAGAATATATAACCCATAACCTGCCCTGACATGGAAATAGAGATTAGCACTTCCAGTGCAGGCCTGTGTACCCTGCATTTTTTTTTTTTTAAATCAGTGGGCCTCCTTAACCTTGGTGTGGCTTCACATCTCACCAATGCTGAGTGCCCACCTCAATCCCTCCATCTTATGCTGTGAATCTGGTGCTGTGATCAGCTGTGCTGGATGCCTTACCATCAGAAGCTGAATGTGATCTCTGGAGGGTCTTGGTGCTATTGTTTGGGGGATGGGAGAGTGCAGGAAGCCTGGAGTTGTACTAGAACTGCTCAGCTGGCCCAGCTTGTGGCTTGTGTCCCCTTCAGCAGCTCCTTCACTGTCTCCCCTTCAGTTTTCTTGACTCTAACAAGGAGGCTGATGGGGTTGGAAAATCCCCTTGTTTGCTATCTGCTCCTGCAGCTGGGTGCTGGGCAGGCCCACAGATCCGCATGAGTCTTCCCAGATCAAGTATGGTAGGCAAGCTCCTCCATGGGATTCTGGCCTATTTTCTCCTTTCTGATTGATCTTTGTCTCTCCTGCTTCTCTGCTGTGGTTTTAAAAACTATACACCTTCACTTTTTAGATGAAGAGTGTATTTTGCTGTGGTTTTGCTCAAATCCCTCCCTAGGCTAGATTCGTGTGACTCCTAATCAGCCATCTTGTTCTTTGATCAGATCTTTGATCTGCTTTGGAAGAGTGATGCTAAAGATGGAGATCAGACATAATTGGTCAAATGCAGTTGTTGAATTAAGCGAATTTCCTGCACTCATTAATTAAACCTAAAGGAAAAACAAATCACTATAAAAATAGACAAGGAGGGCCGGGTGTAGTGGCGCATGCCTTTAATCCCAGCACTCGGGAGGCAGAGGTAGGAGGATTGCTGTGAGTTCAAGGCCACCCTGAGACTACATAGTTAATTCCAGGTAAGCCTGGGTCAGAGTGAGACCCTACCTCAAAAAAATAAAAAAAAAAATAGACAAGGAAGAACATACTTTCAAATGACCCATCCAGAGCTTTAACATAATAAAAACTTTTTTGTGGAATGGAAAGATGGCTTAATGGCTAAGTCACTTGCTTGCAAAGCTTAATGATCTGAGTTTGACTCTCCAGTACTCATATAAAGCCAGATGAACAAAGTGGCACTTGCATCTAGAGTTTGTTTGTAGTGGCTGGAGCCCCGGGAGTACCTATTCTCTTGGTTTGCCTCTCTCTCTCTCTCTCTCTCTGCTTACAAAAAAAAAAAAAAAATTAAAACATGCTTTTTGTCACTCATGAAAAGTGAAATTAAATTAGAAGCTAATATTTCCTGAGTTGTTTATAAATTAGTTAAATTAGTATTACATGCCTGATAAACTTTCATAGGTATTCATTTTTATTTACTTTGTAAAAGTTTTATGAGACGACTGCTAGCACAAACTACTTTCTATAATTTAAACCAATTCAACACTATTTCAACAAAGTCATGCTATAAAATAATTGAGCATTTGTTCTATCGTTAAGTTTAATTTTTGTAATAGCCCCCAAATAGAAATTATAAACCATATCACTGAATGTCCATGTAAATGAAGATGAAATTATGTAATGTTGGCAAATATTTAAAATGTATTTTATAATGATGTCTTGTTCTTTAAAAATTATATTGTTAGATTTTACTTTAATTTTTTTTAATTTTATTTATTTCAGAGGGAAAGAGGCAGAGAGAGAGAGAGAGGGAGAGAGCAAGGGAATGGGCATACAAGGGCCTTCAGCTGCTGCAAATTAACTCCAAATAAATATATGGCACCTTGTGCATCTGGTTTGTGTGGATTCTGGGGTACAGAACCTGGGTCCCTTAGCTTTACAGGCAAGTGCTTTAACCACTAAGCCATCTCTCCAGCCCTAGTTTATGTAAATTAATGTAGACTGAACAATTCATTGGTTATAATTGCTAAAATGATGATATGCAAACTTAAATAAAACGTGTCATATCAGAAAAAGATATATATGTATATATGGCTTTCTAGTATTCAGATAGTTCTTTTGAAGTTTTGTTAATATGACTATAGAGGTAGGAAGAATAGATTCCCTCCATCTTCCTAGATTCTTTGACACAAAAAAGAATAGCAGTTAAAAAAAAACACCCTCCATCATTTTAGCTTTATTTATAGGTGTGGGTGTGTCCCACAAAATCTTGAAACTCAGAAAACACTAGGTGACTGAGGCTTCCCTAGTCATCTCCACTGTCAGAGGTCAAAGGGCCTCGAGGTGTTGGGAGAGAGGTTAGGAGGAGAGAATAGAAAGCACACGGTAAAGAAAAGTTGCCTTGTTTACTAATGAAAATTTCCTTTATATGTAAAATTCCTTTCACAGAACAGCAGGTTTCCCCTTCCACTCAGATCCTATCTGCATTACTCAGAATATATAGTGAGAGTTACTGTTTGGGGTGGTATATAGGAGTCCCCTATAGTAATCTTTTGGGGTGATGTGTTCTGCACTCCCACCATAGGCAAAAAACTTATATAAATAATTTTACTGACTTCATTCGTCTTTTTTAACTTCATGTATTGTTTAGTCAAAAGTATAATTTTTTATTTTATTTTTTTTTAATTTGGAATGTTTACTCCTTTATTTATTTATTTATTTATTTATTTATTTATTTATTTATTTATTTATTTTTGGTTTTGTGAGGTAGGGTCTCACTCTAGTCCAGGCTGACCTGGAATTCACTCTGTAGTCTCAGGGTGGCCTCAAACTCTCGGTGATCCTCCTACCTCTGCCTCCCGAGTGCTGGGATTAAAGGCGTGCGCCACCACGCCCAGCTACTCCATTATTTAGGATGATGTGTGATGCCCTAAGTGGCTGTACTTGAGATCACTGTTTTGTTCTTTGGTTTTTCTTAACTTTGTGTCCTTCCTTTTCTTTTTTCTTCCTTTCTGCATTTTCCTTGAAGTAACAGATTTGTTATTTTTTCTATAGCTTTTTAGACTTGTGTTTATTATTCTCTTAATTACCATGATACAGATTAAAATATGCATTTTAAGTTTTTACTGCTGCTTTTAAATCAGAATTCTTACTACTTCATTGAACACTGCTCACTCCATTACTCCCCCCACCCCATATTTTTGTTAGCTTACCAATAAACATTTTTTTATATACTGATTTTCATAACCCTTAAGGCATCATTGCTTCTCTTAAGTTTAGAAAATGACTATTATACAATTATTAAAGTAGTTTACTCTTTTCTGGTGATCCATTCCATCATTTTGTTTCCAACTTCATGTATCTTTCAGTGATATTCATTCTCTCTCTCTCTCTCTCTTTCTCACTGTGACTGAACCTCAGAAGTTTGTACATGCTAGACAATAGCTCTACCTTTGGGCTACAGCCAACTGTCACGCCATTCTTGATTATCACTTGTGATACATTCTTTTGGTTTCTTTTTTTTTTTTTTTTTTTTTTTTTTTTTTTGCCAGAAGAATCTTTCATTCTTAAAGCACATTTCATAAAGCCTAGAATTCCAGGTTGTCTTTCTTTCTTCTTTCTTCTTTCTTCTTTCTTCTTTCTTCTTTCTTCCTTCCTTCCTTCCTTCTTTCCTTCCTTCCTCTTCCCTCCCTCCCTCCCTCCCTCCCTCCCTCCCTCCCTCCCCTTCTTTCTTTCTTTCTTTCTTTCTTTCTTTCCAACAGAGAGAGAAAGAGGCAGATAGAGAATGGGTGTGCCAGGACCTCCAGCCACTGCAAATGAACTCCAGATGCATGCGCCACCTTGTGCATCTGGCTTATGTGGGTCCTAGGGAATTGAGCCTTGAACCAGGGTCCTTAGGCTTCACAAGGCAAGCACTTAACCGCTAAGCCATCTCTCCAGGCCTAGCTTCTCATTCTTTGAACATCCAATCCATAATTACATTCAGGACATGACAGTATGTGTTAGTATGTGGAGGGTTTGTGGAACACATTTAATGTGGCTGCTGCCTGGACCTCCTCACATCTCTTTACCTGCACATTCTGACTGCCACCTGGCTACTGTGCCCTGTGATAACTCAAGACTTTTCCATTCTCTAGGGAATTGGTTTCTACACACAGGAGCCACCCATGTTTCTTATGTATTGTCACCAAATGAACCCTTCTAAAACTTAGAGTGAGAGCTTATTACATAATTTTCTGTGGGCTAGGAATCTGGGAGCTGATTGGTTAGGAGGTTTTGGCTCAGGCTGTCTAGGGACAACGCTGGGAAGAAGTCTTGGTGTCTCAGTCACTGGAAAGTGTATTGTAGGAATGTTATTTCCCAGGATGGCTCACTGATTTGACTGTCAGCCTAGGACCTCCTTTCTCAATCATGATGACCTCTTCATCAAACTCTGGAATGTTCTCACAACACTGTCACCAGCTGCCCTGAAGGGGGCAAATCTAGGAGAAAGCCAGGCAGAAGTTGTACTGTTATGGGCTAGCCTCAGAAGTCACACAAAGTCACGGTCACTTCTGTCATACCACATGTTGTACTGCACAACTCTTTTCAGTATGCAAGGGGCTACACTTGGCAACAAAAAAAAGGATGATTGTTGTTGGTCTTGAAGACCGCTTACCAGTCATCTCTTCGACCTGTGGCAAAGGGTTAGACCCCACTTGCCTCTCCTGCTGGTCAGCACCTTATAAGCTGTGGCAGGCTGACAGGACCAAAGTGGTGTTAGACATTTGCCTCTCTCTTCAAGGTGGTAGAAACAAGCTTGTGATGGAATTTGTGTTGCCACGTCTTTGTCGAACTCCTTCCTTCCCCACCATCTCATGCTTCCCTTGCTCCCTTTCTCACTGGAAGACTCTTCCAGCAAGTCCTCCATCCACATCCAAATCCTGCCTCAGGCCCCATCTCTGGGGCTTCTGACCCAAAATCATTGTAGAAGGAGTGTCAACTATGATAGAATTTTGTTCTAAAGTGTCCATATTCCCAGAGTCTATTTTATTTCTCCCTCTATGTTTACTTTAAGGAAAAAAAAATCTTCTGATAGATTTATGTATGTTTTTTTTTGATCTAATAATTGAGACAGAGCAATTTGTTTATTAAAACATGTCTGGTTAAGAAGTGTCCTAAACTCATTTAGGGAGTGTGTTTCAGTTGGAAAGTAGAGAGATAACCCTTCGGCTTAAAATGTACTTGTGTATTTTTTTTTAATTTTTTGTGTGTGGTGTATGTATGTGTATTTGTACACATGCACATGTGCACACCCTATGTGATGTGTGTGGGGGCCAGAGAAGACCATTGCGTACCTTCCCCTGTTACTCTCCTGTTACTTTCCTTGAGATGTAGTCTCTCACTAAACTCAGAACTGCCACTTTTGGATCAGATTGGCTGAGGAATGAGTCCCAGGGAGTCTCCTGTCCCATTGTCCCTGAGTGCTGGGGTTACAGGCATTCACGGTCACATCAAGCTTTTGTATGAGTGCTGGGAGTTGAACTCAGGTCCTCCTGCTTCTCAGCAAGCATTCCACTGAGTCGTCTCCTTAGTTTTTATTTGAATTATTTTTATTTTAAAGATATACTTGCTTGAGTTGAGTTTATCTTGTTTTACTTTTTGTTTTCTCATCCTATCGAGCAAATCATGCACTAATTGAAAACTGTGTGTTTCACAAGTGCCCTTTGCATGAGTCTCCAGAGTGGAGCTAAGTGAGGAAAGATACTGCTCCTTTAATCAACTAGCAAACTGTCACTATTTCCTGTTTTGGTTAGGAAGCCAATCAGCACAGCTATCTGGGACACTGCACTCATATAGTTGTCTAAACTGTTCCAGGCAGAGAGATTTCCCTGTGGCAGTTCCCATTCCCTGCTTGATTTCTACAAGTTAGCTGGTAAGAAGAAGCTATTAGCAAGCTTAAATCGGCAATCATTAGCTGTACATTATTATTTCAAAGTGGTGTGGTTGTGCCAATTAAGTGGGTAATTAGGAAAACCCAGGACAATAAATTAAGACAGAGCCTCACCACCACTGTCCCATCTGTTCTCCAGCAAGCTTTCCAATTAGCCAAGCCTCTCACTGACGACCTCATGACAGAGGGAATTGTGGCATGCAGAGTATGTCTTTGGGTGAGAGAGACTAACCTAGGCGATTAGTAAAAATAAGATATTTAATATTTGACAGAATTTTGATGCCAAGGAGGGTATAGAATATTGTATTACATATTATGCGTTTCACAAAAATTTATCTATTTATTTGCCAAGGAGAGAAAGAGAGAGAAAGGGAGAGAGAGAGAGAAAAGTTGAGGGTCTCTTGCCACTGTAAATGAACCCCAGACACATGAGCCACTCTGTGCTTCCAGCTTTACATGGGCACTGGGGAATCAAACCCAGGTGGCAGACTTTGCAGTCAAGCAACCTCAACCATTTAGCCATCTTCCTAGCACTATATATTGGGTTTTGAATGTTTGAAATAAAATATAATTTGAAATATAATTTAAAAATTCTCTTCAGACCTTAATTGGAATCTGATTTCAATAAATCATTTCTATTTTTCTATTTCTATTTTAATGTTCTTATTAAATTGTTATTTGAGTGAGAAGTTTATCACTTGGAACATTAATCTTGTAACTTATTAAGAACAGAAACTAAAAATAAACTCTTGAAGTTATAGAGATTATGCAGATAAATAAAGAAGGGCATCTTTCTGATTGAAGATGTCAACTGAAGAAAATTAATATGCTGTCAACACACACACACACACAAACCCACGGTGACTTAATTAATTAAACAGATAGGAAAGTATCCATATATTTAATAAGAATGCTAAACCCTATTTAGGATTATTACCAAGGCATATGTAATAGATTTTGTGTAAAATTAGACCAGTTAATCTTAAATATGAATTTATAGTAACCATACTTATTTTAATACTTTATTAATAAATCAAATGAATTCATTTTTATAAATATAACACACTGGCTATTTGTGATTTTATTCATTATGCAAATATTTCACACATGAATATATACATAGATCTTTAAAAAGTCAATTCTGAGAAAAGTTTAATAATCTCTTATAGTACTAAAGAAAGTAAGTTAAATTCTGTTTCTTAAAAGGACGTTAGATATTCTTTGAGGTGCCATTATTATTTATTATCTGGATGTTCAATTTACTATAATAAAGGTCATGTTACTTTCAATGAGAAAAGTTTTGTTTAATTTAAAACAGTGCTTGGCAAGTGGTCGTATAAGTGCTTCCAGGGCAGCCTGGGCCAAGATAAAGGTTTAGACAGGGTGGAGGGATGAGGGTAGAGAAGGCAGTGAAGAACGTGAGTTACAAGGCAGACCTTAGTCAGGACCTACATGAGTCATAAAGATCAGGGCCTGCAGGGGGTCAAAACCCAGGCACACAGGAAGCACAAATGCCAGAAGGTAGAGAAAACATATGGCAAAAGTTTAGGCTGGTGTTTCTTAACCTTTGGGATCATGTATCCCACTGAGAATCTGATAAAGCATTCCCAGAGAAAAGAAAGCCCGTAAACACATGCAGGCAGAACTGTGTTGCCTTGGAAAGCAATTTGCTGTGTCTGAAACTAATATTAAAAAAATGTTTCTAAAAATGTATTTGCTTTGGCATTGTATATGCTCATGGAAAAATTTGTAGCTGCTTCACGAAATGCCTTAAAACAACGTAGAACTAAACTAACTGAACACCCCTTGTCCTGAAACAAGAGCTAGCTTCACCTACTTGGTACAAAATCTTAGTTAAAATTATGATGGTTTGTAGATAGGACTATACATACACACATAAACACAAACACACAGTTAGTATCTGGTAGACTTCCGCTTCTTGCTTAGATTATGACAAATACTGAAAATTGAGGAACAACTATAGAAGTTACCCTTGGATTAGTTGGTTGGTTAGATGACTATAGACTTATGTCAGGGAATATGGAAATTATTGTTAAATTTTAATGTTCTGTTGATGTATTGAAAAGCATTGGCCATCAAGCTATGGCATCAATTTGTGGCATCTGTAAAAATGTTCCTGTTAAATTTAGGATCATAGAATAAAAAGGGAACTGTCCAATTTTTTTTTTCAAGCCATAGAAAGAGTGGCTTTAAAATTGGGCAGCATTCCTACTAGTTCTCAAAAAACCTATTTTCAAGTAATAGTTTGTCCAGATTCACCAGGAGTTTTCAATACTGCTTATGGTGGTGACTGTAGAGCTACCTTATATATATAACTCTAAATATCTCTCTAGAAGGACACCAAACTGTGAAGGGAATTTTCTACAAATAGCATGTGTGAAAAACCTTTATTCCTTAGCATCTTCATTTCTGTCTTCCTCCCTTTCTCTCCCTCTGTCTCCCTTTTTCCTTGCTTCCTACCTACCTTCCTCCCTTCCTTTTTTCCCCTTGTCTCTCTCTCTCTCTCCTTTCTTTTGTTTAGCAAACATGAATGTACTATCCATTTCCTTTGAAACATCAGCAAAAAATATCTCAGAGTTGAAAATCAATTGAAATTAGATTCCCATCTTTTTCTTCCACTGACAGGCTTTGAAAAGTGACAATATAGTTGAAGATATTGTTCAGCAATTCAAGGCACTTGCTTAAAAGCCTGAAATCCTAATGGCCCAGGTTCACTTTCCTATTACCCATATGAAGCCAGATGCACATAGTGGCATGTGTATCTAGAGTTCATTTGCAGTGGCAGCAAGTTATGACATGCCCATCTCTCTCTCTCTCTCTGTGCTTGCCTCTTTATGTCTCTTTCAAATAATTTTTTTAATATAAGGAGAAATCAAATTCACGACATGATGAAATTGATGATTTTAATGATGATATGAAAATATTTCATAATTTTTCATGGAATCTGTTGTGGGTAAGTAAAGATGACACATGAGGTCTGTTCTTTGTGCTAAAGTAGAAACACTAACTGCTTTTAGAGGCATCATGGGCCTCCAAATGCATCAAAGCTTCTGAGTACTGTCTCCTTTGGTTTGCATGCCAGAGAACATTTCCAGCATTTTAAATCTGCCAATTGAATTTAAAGTGTTGTAAAGATTCAGACACATAGCAGGGAAATAGGGAATAGGAAGTGTCAAAAATGGTATTGTATTTAGTTGCATGTTAAATTGAAATGACAAATTTCCAATTTCCCCATAATTGTCCATAAGGTAGTTAAATAAATATGTATCAACTTCAGAATTTTATACACTAAGCCAATGATGGATTTAAAATCTTCATTTCATTTAATTTTGTGCACATTTTTAAATTTCGTCCTAATATGAGGATCTGCTTATATGAATTATAATGGTGGCAGTATATAGCATTTTAATTTCAATTATTTGGAATATATTTTAGATATAATAAACTTTATATATCATAATAAGGAAATACCTGAAATGTAAAATTAGCAAATGTACTGATTCTACACTAGGTCACTCATAGAGAGACCCATTATATTTTAAAAGTTAGTATTTTAAATTATTTGAGTTCAATACTTTAGGGCAAGTTTTTTTTTTTTTTTTTTTAATAATAAAAGGCATACAGTCTTTGAATCTTTCTCAATGCAAAACAGTAAATGCTTTCTAGGGTACATTCTTTTGCAGCATGGGACAATGATATTTGATCAAATTTTGAACACTTAGTTCTGAGTCTTTGGAAAGAGTTTTAAGTCAGTGTGGAGAGGGTGTCTTCAGAAGAACACCTTTTCAGACGTTGTATGGCTGTGGAAGCCATCGCACAGTGAGAAACCGAGGATCTCTGTCGATGTCCAGCTCAGGCTTATCTAAAATGACAGAGAATTCTCAACCTCAGGCACCTGTCCGGAAACAACTCTCTGCAAAGGTAGTCTAAGGGTATTTGCGATTTTTTTATTCCTTTTTCCTTTCTCCTTCCCCTTAATTCCCTGTTTCTCCGTTACCTGCCACCCATTCTGAATCCCGTTAACTTTGTTGAGGAGTCATAGTCCTCTAATGAAAGCAATCATATCATGTGAATAAAAGGGTTTCCCATGGGGAAGGAGAAACCTGGAATCACTTAGTCAGGAAAAAAAAAAAAAAATCTGAGAATGATGCCAAAACAGGTCACAGTTCCCATAACGAGTAGTGAGTTCAGGTGGGGTTCAGAGAGCAGACTTCATGAGTTTCTGTTTTAGACCAAGGGATTTTTTTTTCTTTTTAATCAAATATAAATGTAATGTGTTTGAAATACATTTATGTTTTTATGGCTCAATAAATGTGTCTGTTGTCTTATATCACATTGCTTCTCCATGATGTATTCACCCTTCCATTTCTCTGGGGCAAAGAAGCTAGACTTCAGCTCTCCTTATTGCCCATCTATCCACATGCACTAAATTATATCCAAGCACTTCTGAAGAGAGCTGTTTCTGCTATAGAATAGAAATCTAAAAATATTTTGTCAAATAGAATGACTTAGGTGAGAATAAAGTTAAATGATTAAATATAGATTCCGAACAGCAAGTGAAAATAGTTTTTATCTAGAAACACGTAATTATATATTTCCTCTGCTGAGCAGGAGACTGACATTTTAAGAGTCTACTGTTTGACAGCTGTGGTCAGACATCTCTACAGGGTTGAGCCTGCTCATTAGTGCCACATTAACCTTAACTTTGCCGCAGGCCATTAACTAGCAAACTGCACATTTGACCTTTGTTCTACAGATATTTTCAAACAGTGTTCAAGGCACTGCTTTTAATTTGGGTTGTGTATTATGTGTGGACTGACTTTAGGGTTAGAAAAAAAATCAATACATGTCATTAAATAAAGAAGCATGTGGCTAGAGACATTCCACAGAGAAAAAGCTTCATTTGAAAGTACGATTCTTCTGCAATATATTTTCTAGATAATTAGCTTGTTTAAAATTAGAAATAGTCCCTTCTGTATCATATCCAATGGAGCAAAAGGAGATGAAGTTAAAAAATGTGACAAGTTATAAATGTTTTCAGTAAAATACATTGCCACTAGATCCGAATACTAGATGGTAAGGTATGCCTGTTGAGCATACTTTGTTTCTAGAAATGTCTGATTAAATAAAATGCAGAATCAAAAGTAAAAATTAGAGCCACATTCTTAAAGGCACCTAGTTCCTTAGAAAATTAGCAAAGTTGTAAGCTCACATAGGTGCTTCTTTTCAAAACATATGTATATCATATGTCACTCATATAAATTAAAATATAAATTATCTTACTATGAGACTATGAGTGTGTGGCTATATTCAGTTAATGATATAGTTTGCAGCTATATAAAAATAAGTAGGACAAATAAGCATATTTGTGAAGTTGAAGGGGTTTGTGGTATCCTGTTAAATGAGAAATTTATTGTCCATCCATGTGAATAGTCAGTTACCAGCTCTGTAAAAGTAAACCATCTTCACATCTTCACCTTTCTGTTTAGCTCTGGGATTACTTGCTAGTGTGCATGTAGACAAAGCCGAAGAAGTATAAATGCCATAGCATTAATACTTTAGGAAGGTACAATGGAAAGAGTACGGAGTAACAGGTACTCATCTGCTTTTCATTCACCTTTTAACAACTTGTTAGGAAAGCTGTTACTTTAACATGAAAGCTGTCTGAGATATTACTGCCAGTGGAAAGCATGTATTAAGTGAGCATGGATAAGTCAACAGACCCAGATAGGACAACTCCGAGACAGGCTCTGTCTATCTGTCTACACACACACACACACACACACACACACACACGTGGTGTATCAGATTTTTTTTTTTTTTTTTTTTTTTTTGCCACCATTGGCCTCCAGGGCATGGGAAGCAATGAAGCAAGAACTATGCAAGCCCATGTTTCCCCTCTGCTTTCACTAAGCCCAGGGCAAACATGTTGAGGGGATGAATGAGCAATTGTACTGAAAACCTTTTCTTCTCTACTGAGCCAGAACAGTGCCCAGGACTGCTCATTAGCCAGCGCTCATCAGCATTTACCCCACTCCCTCCTTCCTGTGTCAGATACTGCAGATTGGTCAAAATAAACAGATCACTTCTTTATGAACATATAATATTCTAAGTGCAGATTTAGGCAGGAAGACGTGATAGGCCTCTGTTTCTAGGATAACAACGTACAAAAGGTGGCACATGTAATTTTTTTTCAAATGTGACAAATTTACAGGAATTTAAAAGCATATGGTACTATTCATCTGTTTAATTTTTCATCACTTATTTATCAATTCAACATTTTCTAATATTGATAAGTGATAAGAGTTTCCACCAATGAATTAAATAATGAAGTGTGTATTGATGAAATGATAATTCAAATTTTGTTACTTCTCACAAGTCTTCTTTGTTTCTCTGATTTTCCCCTTTCTTCATTTATATACGAATAACAGAGCTGGATTCAATCTCTTGTTCTCAAACCTCAGCAGTATATTACTGTCCTGTAGGAAGCTTTCAGAAAAACCAGATACCCAGGCCTACCCCAAATCAATGAGTCTGAATGTCTGAGAGAGAAATCAATCTAGGTGTGTCATTTAGAATATATCCTGAGTGGCATGTGGATGGAATGTGCAGCCCCTTGAGGCTCTTTCTAATTCATTATAACATATCACCCATGTGCTGCTATGAAAGCTGCTAACACAAAAGTGTGACTAAATAGGAATGGGTCATTACATGTTACATCATCTGTCCTTGGGAACTGTCTGGAGCATTTCAGTTGAGTCTTCACAGCTGGCAGACTTGTATTTTTGACCTCTATGATTTCTTAATAGGATAAACTAGGAAGACATGATTGTTTCTCTTCAACCTAAGGATGGGTCCTCGAGTTTAAAGCATCTCAAGTCATCTTTGTTTCTTAAGAACTAAAGACTAGCATAATATAAGAAATATATGTCTTACAAAATGTCCCCAGTTCTGGAGACTGACATAAACTAAGATTGAGTCTAGGATTAACTGAATAAGTATTTGAGTGCCTGATGTCACATATTGTGAAGAATCAGTCCACATTTTCATTCTCTTGTTTTCGTATCTGTTTGCCTTTGGTTCTTTTTCCACTTTCCTCTTTGTACTTTTGAGTGTCTTTGATTATTTCCTAAAGCATTGTTTATCTAAAAGATTCCATCTACATCCATAGCTCCAGTCACCCTTTCTGTGACTGAGAAGTCCCACACCCCATGTCTAGTCCATGCAGGACCCTAGACTTGCACTTACAGCATGGTGCTGTGACTCGTGATCCTCCTGCAGTTTCATCAGTAGCACCTGTTTGCTACTTAGAGGTATAGAATTGTGGTCCCCATCACAGAACATTTACATCTGAATCTGCATAGTGGAAAGATTCCCAGATGTTTTCTACACATTTTTAAGTTTGAAAAGTAGCCTTCCACTTGCTTTCTCTCTATCTAGGTGTTTTAAAGCAATTTCAAACCAGACACATGGATTAATTCCTCTTCAATATCAGTTCTGGATTTTACAAGGTTTTCACTGAGAATGGGAGGTGAGTGTTAAGGGAAAAAAAATCCAGGTATGCATTCGCACTGCAGTAATTTTTACAGATAGATAACAAGAAAGGCTTGGACTAAGGCCATGTCAGCATAGTACCAGGAGAGGGGGGTTGGCAAAGAAAAAACATTAAGCCTTCCTTTTAGGATCTCTGGTTGTTTTTGGAGAAATAGAACCAGAGAACTATCATTAAAACTGGAGCAGGCAGTTTGGGGTCCATAAAAAAATCTATTCAGGCTGGGTATGGTGGTGCACACCTTTAATACCAGAACTTGTAAGGCAGAGGTAGGAGGATTACCATGAGTTCAAGGCCACCCTGAGACTACTTAGTGAATTCCCTGTCAGCCTGGGTTAGAGCAAGACCCTACCTCCAAAACACCCCCCCCCCCCCGCAAAAAAAATCTATTCAGTGGTTGGAGAGATGGCTTAATGGTTAAGGCACTTGCCTGCAAACCTAAAGGTTCCAGGTTCAGCTCCCCAGGACCCATGTAAAGCCAGATGCACAAGGTGGAACATGAGTGTTCAGTTGATTTTCAATGGCTGGAGGCCCTAGCATGCTTATTCTCTCTCTCTCTCTCAAGTAAATAAACAAAAATAAAAATAAATATTTTTAAAAAATCTGTTCAGTGTCATACCATAAATTTGGAGTTCTCAGAATGTCTTCTCTTTGAGCATGGCCTCATCTTCTTTCCTAGAAAATTCTTTGACTCCTAACAAGTGATCATTGATTAGGACACATTCTTCCCTTCATTGTGTCCCAGCCATTTAGGACAGTACCAGTGTCTTTCTTAATTATGTTTTAGTAACTGCAATGGCAGAAATTATATTTGCTTTAGCATCCCCGTTAGTAGGGGTATAGCCACCACAGACTCACTTGTTCTCTGATACAGAATGCCTACTTACACTTCTAAATAGGAACTGCTATGACAGTGGCACTGGACAAACTAAGCTCCTTTCTCACTCACCTATATTAGTACTGAATCACATTTATGTTTCTCCCAGCCATGTTGTTGTCAGTTGTCTGGCAATTTTTAAATTTATTTTTCAATTTTTCTTTCTTTCTTTCTTTCTTTCTTTCTTTCTTTCTTTCTTTCTTTTTCTCTCTCTCTCTCTCTTTCTCTCTCTCTTTCTTCTTTCTTTCTTTCTCTCTTTCTTCTTTCTTTCTTTTTCTCTCTCTTTCTTCTTTCTTTCTTCCTTTCTTTCTTTCTCTCTCTTCTTTCTTTCTTTCTTTCTTTCTTTCTTTGTTTCTTTCTTTCTTTCTTTCTTTTTCTCTCTCTCTCTTTCTTTCTTTCTTTTTCTTTTTTTCTTTTTACAGAAAGGAAGAGTTTATTTTAGTTTACAGTTCCAGAGGGCAGCACTCATCTTGGCAGGAAAGGCATGTGGAAATCTTGGCAGGCTTGAGTGGGAACAGGAACAAGGCTGGTCACATTGTGTTTGCAGTCGGAAAGCATAGCAGTTGGAAAGCATAGCAGTCGGAAAGCATAGCAGGTGGAAAGCATAGCAGTCGGAAAGCATACAGCGAACAGGGAAGTAGAGCCAGGCCACCAAACCTACCCCGCATCTTCCTCCAATGCTCCAACTCCTTAAGGTTCTTTAATCTTGCCAAGTAGCACCACAAGCTGGGAGAAGAGTCAAACACATGAGCCTAAGAGGGACATTTCCGATTCAAACCACAATAGAAGGGGAGTCATGTTCTTATTTGATGTAGCCACTGCTAAATTGTGCATATTCTGGTACATAACAGTCCACCCATGCTTGTGCAAGCAACTCTAATTCAGTGAACTGGGCCATGGGGAAAACATGAAAGTAGATAGGGATTAGTTGCGAATAAGAATGGTTTATTTTTCAATTTTTAAAATGAGTTTGGTAGTGTGCACGTCCATGTGTGTGCCCAGGTGTGTGCACCACAGTGCATCCGTGGAGGTCTGAGGACACATTTCAGGTTATTCCTCTGCCTGTATACTTCATTTGAGGCAGGGTTTCCCACCCTGGCATCTTGCTTTGCGATGTTCTTTGTTTTTGGGAAGTACTCCCATTTCCACCTCCCATCTAGCAGGCTGGGTTTGCAGAAGCCCACCAAGGCTGTGGCTTTTTATGTGGTATCTGGGAACCAGACTTGGGTAGTGTACTTTGGTAAATATTTTATCCACTAAGCCATCTCTCTAGACTTCTGACTTTTTTTTTTAAGCCTAAGACTTGCAGAATTATCTCCTAATCAGGTAATTGTATGATTTATTTTATTACAGTTGTGAAAATCATGTTTATTCTTCCTGCTTATCATCTCTAATAATTTATGCTTATGGGCCTTTGTAAAAACTATTTATTTATTTATGCATGTTTTTAGAAGAGAGAGTAAGAGAGAATGGGCACATTTACTTATTTTATTTGTTTGTTGATTTATAGACTAAGAGAAGGAATGAGAATGGTCATGTCAGGGCCTTTTGCCACTGCAGATGAACTCCAGATGCATGAACTACTTTGTGTATTTGGCTTTACATGCCTCTGGAGTTCATTTACAGTGGCTAGAGGCCTTGGTGTGCCCATTCTCTCTCTCTCTCTAAAAAAAAATTAAATGTTTTAAAAACTAAAAAAAAAAAAAATTAAAATGTCCTTGTAAATTTCACTTGGGGGGGGGTACTGTCATAGTTGCTGCATTTGCTCTGCTCATCCCATGAAATTCTCAAGTTTGCTTTTCACCCATTTCCTCTTCTACTCCTTTTCCAATCTATATGTCATTTCCTCTGTGTCAGCATAGGACTTGCTTTTTGTTGGTCAAAACACGTGTTTATATTAGGCTGGAAGGATGGCTTAGCAGTTAATGTGTTTGCCTGCAAAGCCAAAGGACCTTGGTTCGTTTCCCTAGGACCCACATTAGCCAGATGCACAACATGGAGGATGTGTCTGAAGTTTGTTTGCAATGGCTGGAGGCCCTGATGCCCCAATTCTCTCTCTTTTTTTCATCTCAGAAGTCTTGCCCTCTAATATCAAAAATACAAAATCATACATTTTTTATGAATTTTTGTCTTGCATAATTGTTAAGGATAGGGGAAAGAGTGGGTGTTAAATATATATGTATATATTCCCTCCAATAATTTTTGTTTTCAGGCTTCTGAAATATCTTACTGATTTATTTAGTTTGGGGTCATTGTGAGGAAAGTATTTAAGATACATGAAAATAAATAGAGAAAGTCAAAATGTTGCATGGTCAACATTATGCACAAGATTATTTATTTATGTTTATGTGGACCTTTGTTGTGGATTTTTGCATTTAACCAGTTTCTTTGTTCTTCCATTCAGAGAATTCATCAACAGCCTTCGAATGTATAGGTCCTTCTATGGTGGCCTGGCGGATCAGCTTTGCATTAATCAATTAGCAGCTGCTGATGGACAGCCTTGCTGGAATGGAGAAGATGTTGTGAAAAGGTATTTTATGTGGGGTGGTCTGTGAAAATATAGTAACTACTTTTCCCCTTGGTTGTTTTCTCTGACTCTAGAATGCATAACTACCCAAATGGGAGGGTTGATTTGTTTATTGTTTCTTTTTCTTTTAATTAATTTTTATTATTTACAGACATACTTAGTATGTAAACAATACATGTTGGTATATCCTTCCCCTCATCCCTGCCCCTTTTATGAAAAGGCCCTCCTCATTTGGGATCCAGGTCATCCCCATGGGGATTGTGGGTCTTGCATTTTCGGGGCAGCAGTCAGCTATGGGGGCGAGGCAATATCTCTGTGCATAATGTCCCAACTTGTGGCTCTAACAAAATTCCGTGAACCATGTTGGGTGCATTTTAAGTCTACCTCCATTATGGGCTTTTAGGAGCCTCTAGATCTCAGGTTTGATAGGTTTTAGTGTCCTCAGTATCTATTTCCTTCACCCTTGTGCTTATATCGGTTCACCTAGAAAGCAGCACTCTTGCTTGTTTCCCTAATTCCTCTGTGGTTTCAGCTGGGGCCAGGCTGAAGTGTGATGGGTCCTTTCTCTCTTCAGGACCTGCTCCTCTCTGAAAAAGAGAAGCAGATTCTCCAACAGAGTTTGAAGTCAGCACAGGTTAAATGGGATAACCAGTTTTTAATTTGGAGAGGATTTAATGGGTGTAGACCCTCTTATAACGCAAGATTAGTGGGAGCTTGTTATTGGAAAGCAAAATTATTATCTGGATATGATTCTGACTTGTTTCCCAGTTCCAGATATGAGTTCCTTTCCACTGAGTGGATCTGTTAGCCAATCCAAGAACAGTTGGTTACCCGCTATGGCTGTGTGCAACTTTTACACTTGTATGAGCATCATGTCAGGTTGTTTGCTTCTGAGTACCTTAGACTTTGAGTTACTCGGACAGATGTTGGCCACTTTCCCCTGGTTGCTCATGTAGTACTTTCTAGCACCAGACGGGCTAACTGTGTGGGGACTGGGTCTCTTTCGTATTCCAGCCAGGTCACTCCATGCTCAATGCTGACAACATATGGTGTCTCCAGCAGCAGGGTCTTACCATTAACCTCTGGTGGGTAACTATGTGCTCTGACAGAAGTCTATCTTGTTTTGGGAGACCTTGTAGGTCTCTCTGATCAACAGCTCATTGTGGATGTTAACTGTATCCTGGTACTGGGAATTACAGACCAGCTCCAAGGGCAAAGAAAAAAGAAGAAGAAATTTAAAAAAGAGAGAAACTGGAGAAATTTAAGGTTAGGCTTCATGGCACCCTCTCCACGGCCCATTGATTCAGGTGCTACCCCTAAGGTCCTGATGAGGGTTCAACCTTTTAGTATATCTTCCAGAAAGAGGTTTCTATGGTACCAGTTCAATTTGGGTTCAGTTTTGTGTTTCCCCCTCCTACTGTTCCTTCCCCAAACTCTACCCTCCCTATTGTCCAGGCCTTGAGATGTCTATCAGGTATGTCAGTAACTCAGGCTGATCCAGGTTAGGAACTGCAGATGAGTGAGACCATGCAGCAATTGTCCTTCTGTAATTGTCTGAATCTGGTGAATATGATCTGTTCCATAAAGCTATCTTATTCTTGCTGGGCATGGTGGTTCACGCCTTTAATCCTAGAACTTGGGAGTTAGAGGTAGGAGAATTGCTGTGAGTTCTAACCCAGCCAGGGTCTATACAGTTCCAGGTTAGCCTGGGCTAGAGTGTGACCATACCTTGAAACAAAAAAAATAAAAAAAAAAACTACAAAAATCATCTAATTGTTTTCGTCATCATCAAATAATGATAGCATCCTGGGTTGCTTTGAAGTTATTATATGTACATATTATTTATACAACATTCTACCTTTAAAATGGTCCAATTGGCTGTATTTATCCAATTTTATTTTTATAATTTGTTAATATTGAATCATGAGGAAATTAAGTGAATACTAATTACTCATGCAAGAATTCACTAATATATGTTAGTCTCACGATGTTAACATACCTTCCTCTAGTGGCAGGAGAACAAGAGACAGAGAGAGGAAGAAACTGTATGTAATGTATAATCATAGAGGTAGGTTGACATGCTTATTTGGAGCACTCTCTGTATGCTGTCCATTGTTGAGAGTTAGACATGAAATTTACTTTTCCCTCCCCCTTCTATGTCTAGAGTTTCTGTGACAGTTCTTTCTTTCCTCTAACTGACTGCATGCTCATGTAATCTAAAGTGGAGAAAGCCATACGTTTTGCCTCTGTACTGAACAAACTGGAGTGGAGTGCCTCCCTTGCTTTGCCATGCTGATTATCCTGGGTGGTGGGAATAATAAAGCTTTATGTTTGAATTTCTAAACCATAAAATGAAATAAATATTTTATGATATACTTTATTTTTTGTTTTCAAATTCATTAAAAAGTACACTTTGGGTATGAACCTGTGGAAAAAAATGCAGTTCATTTTCAACAGCCTAAAAAAAACCAACAGTGTATCATGCTTCATTAAATGCTTCACTCCTACTTCATATAATGTCATTTGTCATCAAAATGAGGGCTTCATTAAAAATTTTACAAAGGTTTTTGTTTTAAATCTTTTTTTTCTTTCCCTTTCTTTTTATTTATTTGAGGGAGAGAGAGAAAGAGGAATATATATGGAGATAGTGGGTGCCTTGGGGCCTTCAGCCACTGCAAACCAACTTCAAGTGCATGCACCAGCTTGTGCATCTGGCTTTTACATGGTTTGTGGGAAATCGAACCTAGGTTCTTTGGCTTTGCAGGCAAGTGTCTCAACCACTAAGTAATCTCTCCAGCCCTCATTTAAAATTTTGCTTGCCAAATTAAACTTATGAAGATAAACATACAATACAGTTAAAATTTTTAAATATTTTAAAAATTTATTTGAAAAAGAGGTGGAGAGAAAAAGAGAGAGAGCGAGAATAGGCATACCAGGGCCTCCAGCCACTGCAAATAAACTCTAGACACAGGCATCACCTGTGCATCTAGCTTTTGTGGGTTCTGGAGCATTGAACCTAAGTCCTCAGGCTTTGCAGGCAAATGCCTTAACCGCTAAGCCTTCTTCCCATCCCCAATACAGTAAAGTTTTAATGTAAATGTATATGATAAGTTTAAAAAATAAATTTCTGTGTTATATATACTATATATTCAGTTATATATAAAAATAAAGACTCCTGAAATATTAAACTCTTACCATGTAATCACTATTTGTTTATCACAGAGATTATTAAAGTTCATAGAAAATATTAAAGATAAGATCCTAACTAGATTTAAATAAAATACTTGTTTTATGTATCTAGAATTCTTCTTTTAACTCTGATATTTGCATTTTGGAATGTTAGCATTTCATAAGTATTTATTTTGTGCTGACTGAGAGAAGTTGTACCATATAATGCTGAGTTCCTAACATCATTTTGTTAATATAATTTGTCCTGCTAAGGTCTAAGTAATTTTTCTTTGACATAATATTTTTTTGCATATTATTCTGATTGAAGTAGTTTTTACATATTAGTGATTATTCTATAGAAACTAATGATAATCTCATCATATTTAATGAAAAATTTAGTATATGTGTAAATATATTTAATGTTATATAAAGTTACATAATATCACCCAGATCTTCAGCTGTCGTAAATTTCAGTTCTACC
Source organism: Orientallactaga sibirica (assembly GCA_036365145.1). Lineage (NCBI taxonomy): Eukaryota > Metazoa > Chordata > Mammalia > Rodentia > Dipodidae > Orientallactaga > Orientallactaga sibirica. The sequence goes on from JAEOAD010000024.1 coordinate 30,613,914, forward strand.
CTGTTCCATTTTCCTCATGACAATTTAGTTTGAAGTTTATGTAAAGGTAAAAAGCAGTGCTTTTAGTACACATATTTGCATGTGTTTTTGCATATGTGCATATGTGTGCACACATGTATGGAAGCCAGAGGTCAATGCCTAGTGTCTCTTGGAATCACTCTCCACCTTATGCATTCAGACTGAAGCAAGTTAACTAGACAAGGTAGCCAGCAGTCCCCAGGGGTCATCCTGTCTCTGCCACTCCAGTGCTAGGATGAGTTGCAAACTCCCCATTTCACCTTGTTCTGGGGATCCAAACTCACGTGTTCATGCTTGCAGTGGGATGGCTTATGTTGATTGATTGTCAACTTGACAGGGCAGGTAAATAGTGGTGAAGGATTATCTAGTTTAGGTTATCTGCTGAGCAGGCTTGACATGTGAGGGAATCTTTATTTATTTACTTTTAATATTTTTATTCATTTACGTGGAGAAAGAGAATGAATGGGTACACCGTGGTCTCTTGCCCCTGCAAACAAATGGCAAGGGCATGTTCCACCTTGTGCATCTGGATTTACATGGGTACTGGGAACCTGATCCAGGCTGTCAGGCTTTGCACTTAATCACCTTTGATGCTGAGCCCACTATCCAGCCTTGCTTATAAGAGATTCTTAATTAGGTTAACTGTGGTTGGAAAACCAACCTTAACTATAGCTGGGGTCCTGCACTGTATAAAGAAGTGAGAGCTGGCTGAGCACCAGCATCCATCTCTCTCTCCTTCCTCACTGTGGGCAGAATGTGACCAGTTCTGCTTCAAGGTCTTACCACCATGCCTGTCTCACCATGGTGGACTGACCATAACCTGAAACTATAAGCAGAAATAAACTTTTCCTCCCCTAAACTGATTTTTGTCAGATATTTTTCCAACAAGAAAAATGTTATTCATATACACATCAAGTAATTTATTGACTGAGCTATGCATCTTTCCAGCCCCTGACAAAACATTTTAGAGGGGTAATTTTTTTTAAAGTTTCTTACGTAATACTAATTTTAGACTTCTGTCTTATCTTTTGAACTAGGAAAAAATGTATTTAGATTATAGAAGTCTCCCTGCAACATGTCCAGGTTTCCAGAGCAAAGTGATTTTGTTTGTTACCAGTTTGTCCCTTTAGTATCCTCTACCAAGGACAACGCCTATCTATTCACCATAGCATTAAGATGCTGTGATCCCAGCTACTGTTGAACAAGCTCCGCTTTGCCTTTGTCTAACCATATCACATTAGGGGACACTTTTCTCCTTCCTTTATAGTATTCTTTACTTTCATGCCATCCCATGTCTCCCCAGTTGTATGAGTTACTTTTCTTAATGATTCAATAAGAAAATAAAGAAGGAGAAGCAACTTCAGGGAACAAGGGTTGATTTCTTGCTCCAGGGTGAGGTTACCGTCCATCCTGTTGAGGACGGTGTGGGGCTGGGAGCATGCAGCAGAGCTCTTGGCTTTGTGTTCACAGGTGGGAAGCAGAGATCCACGAGAGTTAGTGCTCAGCTCACTTCCCTTTTCTTCAGTGTAGGACCCCAGCCCATGGAATGCTGTTGCACACAGTGAGCATGAGTCTTTCCATCTCAATTACCCTGATTGAGAAACTCCCTTACAGCCATGTTCAGACTTGTTTCCATGGAGATTCTAAATCCCTTCAAGCTGACAAAGTAAGATTAACCATCACACAATTCTATTCCTTCTAAAACTTTTATTTATTTATTTTAATAGGGCCAACATTTTGTCACTCTATCCTCATCCTTGAGCACTTTTTCACAATCAACACAGTTAAACCATGATTATTTTGTAATGATGAGCTAAGAGTTTCAAGCCTTGACTCACTTAATTCTTCCATCTACTCTAATATGCTAAAGTAACTCAATTGGGCTGTATGACTTTTCCATTTGTATTGACAAAACTCCCATTGGTGCTTACATATTTTAAACATTTATAAGTTGTAATTCCATTTGTGAATCAGTCAATTCTTGATGGAAATGTATAACAAATTTTTTTTTTCTTTTAGTTTTGAAGGTAAGATATCATTCTAGCCCAGGATAACATGGAATTCACTATTCCATGGTAATTCTCAGGGCGGCCTCAAGCTCATGGCGATCCTTCTACCTCTGCCTCCCAAGGGCTGGGATTAAAGGTGTGTGCCTCCACATATGGCCTATAACAAAGTTTTTATCCATGTAAATTCATTGTTAAATATCTAAATATCAATAGAATCTGTTTATTGATTGTACTTAATACACCATGTGATATTATATAAGAGTAAAACATATGCATATTCATATTTGCTATTGTGAAAATATTTAAAATAAATGTTAAGTAAAAATAGCTAGAAACAGGAGAATATCTATTTTACCAGTAGATTTGCATACATAAAATAGATACCATATTGGCTCTGCATAGAATATTTCTGAATGGTAATAGGAAAATTATTAATAGATTTAAAATTGTTAATAATTGTTAATTTGTCAAACTTTCAGACAAAGTGCATGGAAGGGCCTTTAATATTTTCTATTTATGTTGTTTATATTAATTTTAGTGGTAACTGGTGATAGTTACACTGCTGCTAGAATTATTTGGGCCTTTATTGGGGCCATTTATGTCATTCATTTTATTTTATTTGTAAAAATGTTAAACTTCATTTTGTAAAAAGTGCCACATATTCATTTATAATTTTTCACTTCTAACTCAGATTTATATAGAAAATTTGTGACATTTCTAGTAAAGACTTAATAGATTTATTTCAATATTGAACTACTAAATTTACCTAAAAACATTTCTATAAAATGTTGGGTCCAGATAACTGTTAAGATATTTTATTTTTTAATTAATTTATTTATTTTGGTTTTTCAAGGTAGAGTCTCACTCTGGTTCAGGCTGACCTGAAATTCACTATGTAGACTCAGGGTGGCCTCGAACTCTCGACAATCCTCCTACCTCCTGAGTGCTGGGATTAAAGGCATGCGCCACCACGCCCAGATATTTTATTTTTAACCAATTTCTTCCATGGCAAAAAGGAAGTATAGCAATGATCACTAATGAATGACTATGCGAAGCCGTCCCCCTGTAAAATATTTATTCCAGAGACCTATAGTTAGTTAAAAAAATGCATGCAATGGTAAGAAACTAGACATGAAATAAATGTGTATCATGTTTGAGGTTTGAGACAATTAACTTTTATGGTAGGTTGTAATACTCATCAAGTTCATCCAGAAGAATGTATGACAATGTATCAATTGACCAAATTGGTTACTGCATTTGACTGTATCATTTATTGTACTAGCAGAGTGCTATTTTGGCAAGGCCTCCTCTGAGCAAGCTTCTATCAGGAAGATGGTTACTGGTTAGACATGTGCACAGATGTGCTGCTTCTGAGTCAGAAACCTTGGAGCCTGTTTCAGAATCACTACAGTCTACAAACTTGGGTTAAGTCACCCACCTGCTCATCAAAAGATGTGGGATTCCTCTGTGACTTTGCATCTGGCTAAAGGTGGGACCTGGAGATTGGAACTGGGTTCTTAGGCTTAGCAGGCAGGCACCTTAACCACTAATCCATCTCTCCAGCCCACTTTTTTTTTTTAATGCTCTACTCAGCTACCAATCTTTTACATCCTTCCAGCTGTGAGGATCCCTCAAAGTCTCTTTCACTTTGGTGAAAAAAAAAAAAAAAAAAAAAAAAAAAAAAAAGGTCAGTGGCATTGAAGCCTACCAAGATTTCTTTCAAGACATACTTTCTTTTGGTCTTTTCAAACTCAGTTGCTTGAACAGTTAAGGAGAATGTCCAGCTATGGTATGCAAAGCTGTGCATCGGCATTGGGTCTTCATGCCTACCATGTCATGAGGAGGATGAGGGGTTGATGCCATCTCTCCTCTTGTTCTGAGCTGCATTGAAAACAGAAGGGTACCAACTAAGTATGTTTGAAGCAGCGAGGAGACACAGACAGTGAGGTGCAGTGTCCAGATACTGCATTGCATCTTGAACAGAGCATGAAGTTTGGTCAAATATGATCTCAATATTGATGGACTTGATATCCAAAAACAAATAAAATCATGTTTATGGTAATCATACAACAAACCAGATTCTGAACTAAGAAAAGCATAAAATCTTCATTGCTTCAAGTAAGACAGATGTCCCCTGTGATTGAAGGGAGTCAAAAAATATTTAATAAAAGAGGTAACAAATGACATGGGTCATCAGTCGTTCACTTAAAATAACTTGTCTGAAATATTTATAGATGAGATGAGATGATGTCTGGGAATACTTTTAAATAATTCACTTGACTTGGAGGGGTTGGAGGAAGCCGTGCTCTGTATGAAGCAAGGATTTCCAAATTTTCTGCAATAAAATATAATAAATGCAAAATTATGGGAAGGAATAACAAAGATAATTTTGTTAAATATCTCCTTTGTCATGTACAATATTTTAGACACTGGGTTAACAGTGGTGGAAATGGCAGACAGGAACCCAGGTTACATGTTGAATAGGAGACAAATGCAAGAGTGAATAGTTTAAAGGTCTTTAAAATTGGATGGGGTGTTGTTTTCCAAAAGACTTAGAAGCATAAAACAGAATCGGAATACATGTGTTCTTGAATGGAATGGTACAGTTTAAGTACCCTCTAAGATGGCCTATCACCTTTTGTGTATCACTTCTCAGATTTTGTTTTCTTCTTCTCACCACTCTCTTTCATTTCAGCTTAATAAGCATGCCATTTCTGTCACTAATTATAATACAGCTATTTTATTCAGAAAGCTGGTGATGTTCAGTAGTTAGGAACATCTGCTCAGGAGTCATGCAAACAAGACTGTCAGTTAAGATGATCTACTTAGGGCTGGGGATTTGGATTAATGGTTAAGGTGCTGGTCTAACAAGCCTAAAACCCTGGATTCTATTCCTCACAAGGTGGCATATGTGCCACCTTGGAGTTCATTTGCAAGGGCTAGGGGTCCTGGCACACTCATATATTCTCTCATTCTCTCTTTCTTATATATAAAAATAAATAAAATATTTTATAAAAGATTACTTAAAATTCTTAGTCTGAATTCAAGCACATTCACTAACTTTTAAGTGTATTAGTTTCCATATCTTTACAATGTAGTTGAATGAAATATATACCTACTATGTGAAATTAAATGAATTATTCACATAAACAATTCAGAATGCTATCACATAACAATATCCAACCAGTACTCAATTACTTTAATGTAAAGCAAACTACTGTTTTGAGCAACTTCTACTATTGGAGGAATCCCTTTTGTGAACCACATATGTGGTAAGTTTCTGGGTTGGGAGTAGGAGATAAAATCTTATGAATGACTTATTTTTAAAATCTTTGTGTGTGTTTGGGTGTGTTTGGGTGTGAGTGTGGGCATGCTTGGGAAAGGTATGTCTGTAGAAATCATAGGACAAATCCTGGTGTTGGTCCTTATCTCACCCCTTACATGAGGTAAGGTCTCTGTGGTGGTTTGAAAATATCATGAGAAATGTCCCTCATAGCTCCTTGTGTTTTGAATACTTGGTCCCCAGATGTTGGCTGTCTGGGAAACTTGTAAGCCTTTGGGAGGTGGAGCCTTGTTGAAGGAGGTGTGTTGCTGCTGGGAGTGGGCTTTGGGGTCATATAGCCCAGTTCCAAGTTCAGCACATAGACTAGTTCCTTCATGCTGATGTGGAGATATGACCCACATTTTCTCCTCAGGCCTGTCAGGCTTGCTCCAGAATGATGAAACTTTGCCTCAAAACATTAAGCCAACATTTTTTGTTCCATAAGCTGCTTTTGTTCCATAAGGTCACATGTTTTGGCTCAGCAATGAGAAGGTAACTGCTACAGTCCCTTACTGGCTGTATAACCCAAGCTAGCCACCCTGCAAGCTTCCAGGGATTCTGCTGTCTCTGCCTCCCAGTTCACCAGAAGCCTTGGGATTACAGATGTGAGCTGCTGCATCTGGACTCACATGGGGGATGAGGGTCCACATTCATGCAATCGTGCTTTCAAGACTAGAACTTTATCCACCGAGCCATCTCCCCAGGGCCTTGGTATTACTTTAGGATATTATTTCATCAGGGCTAAATGTAGGTTGTTATAGTTACCTTCTTGTTTGTGAGACAAAACAGCTAATGGGAGGAAAGGGTTTGATTTGGCTTGCAGTCTCAAGGCAAAGCTCCATTATGCAGGGAAACAATGGCAGATCAGAGGCTAGGCATCACTTCTTGCCATAGCAGCTGACAGAAAACAGCAAGAGTGTGAGCTGAACTGGTGACTTCCAGAACTTGTGATTACAAAAGAGAAGCAAATCGAAAGGACTCCAGGATGGCAAATATCATTTGAGCCAGACAGTTTCTTATCTGTCCTTCATTTTCATTCTAGTTTTTACCTGAGAAGGTAGCTGCTTTCATTAAAAGGGATATATATCCTATTTTTATTTGACTAGTTCTTGTATTTTCACATTTTAGCAATAAACTTATTAGTTGGTGATTGATTATATTTTAAAGTAAAATACTAGAAGACAGATCAAAAGTGAATAGCCATTTATTCATATTTTTCTTCAAACAGTTTGAGTGTAGTCTTATTTAATTTATAAGTGTAGCTCATTTGTTATCCTTAAATTTCATTTCCTCACTGCACAAAATCTTGTCCTCTGATGTATTTCTCAAAACATGTAACTAAACTTTGTTAGAAGCTGTTAAAAACAGTTTTACAAAATCTGACTTGAAATTATTTCCACATTAACATATGTAACATTTGTAGTGTATTGGCCTTTGTGTTTTACTTGTCCAATTTATATAATTATACATTATGTTTTCCTGGAATGTTATTTCCTCATGATTACTCTGAAATAAGGAAATATTTTACTTTTTTTTCCTGGGGTGGTGGTGGGGGGGAGACAGATGACCACAAGTTATTTTTGTGGTTATATAATCTACATTCCAAGTTCCACCTTTAATCAGCTTTATACCTGAAGATATTCATCAAGAGTGCACATTATAAATCTTTAGATGTAAAATAAGAAAGCCAGGAGGCTTAGAATTATGGAGGAAATGAATCTCTTCACATTTGGAAGGGGTTTTAAGTATCATTCCAGGCTATGTAGATCAAAGCCCAACACAAAGGCTGGGAGAAGAGGAAATATAAACAGGAACAGTTTACTCTCTGCATAATACAGGATACTGCTTCATGTTTTCATATACCTTAGATATGTTACATTAATTAGAAAACAACCTCTGTTTTCAGAAATGTCTTATGACTACTACATTGCATTTGTCAGTGTGAACTAACCTGTATCTGAACTGTTGCAAAATGCCTATATTTGGGTCCCCCCCCTTTTTTAGCAGTTTTGATAGCCATAAAATTCTTCTGCTTAATAACCTAGTCATTAGTCACCAGGCATTAATATATAAGCTATGAGGATATAAATACTTTCATAGGAATTTTGTATAAAGTAATTAAGTCATTATGCTTAATTATATGTGTGAATTAAATGATCATCTTCATTACTGTAGACATCATTCAAGCATTTAAATGTGTTGAATCAGTCGAACAACAAGAGTTTAGAGCAAAAACATTTAACTTTTTTGTATGAATGTCATGATCTTTCAATGAGTATGATGTATTTGATTACTAGAAGTATTGCTAAATATCTTTGCCATTGGCTCAGCATTGAATCATATCTCTCTTATTTGAAATCATGCTTAGTAAATTAGAATATATGTTTATATTGAGGAAAGTGATGCACTGTGGGGTCGAAAGTGCCATGGCATAGACAAGAAGGAGGGTCAGGGCTTTCATTCAGAGTCCATGTGCTCATTTTATTCACTAGGATTTTTGCTAGTGTTATTCATTAGGGTTTTCTAGAAAAACAAAACAAAACTATGCTCTTTTCCTTTGTAAGCATTTGGTTCTGTTATCTTGTTTTGAAATCTTATTGCTCTATTTCCTTATTGTTCATATATATATTTGTGTTCATATATATATATAAATTATATATAATTTAATATACATATACGCTTTTATGTATATGCATACCTTATTTGTGCAGGTGATTATAACTATGAGAATGTGTGTGTGAGAGAGAGAGAGATCATAATACCAGTCATTTTCTTTTTTTTTAATTACTGGGACAAGTAACTGAGATGAAATCAATTTTCAAAAAGAAGAAAAATGCAGTTCCTTCCCCACCTATGAGTTCCAATGGTCCTGGATCCCCTGCTGCTGGCTTGGGGCTGCCTGGCCCCTGTGAGCTTGCTGCAGAAGCAGGCCCCTTGCTCAGCTTTCCTGATTGAAAGGCCTCCAACTCCCAGATCCCCTGCTTTGGAGGGTGCATATACAGAGTGAGTAGACCAGAGCTCCCAGTTCCATTCCCACTTCCCCGTTCCCTGGTCCTAAAACCCTTCTTCTGGCTTGGTGCTGCCTGGAAACTGTGAGAGTAGGCAGGCTCCTTGTTCTGATTAAAGAGCTTCTGGGACCCCAACTCCTGGATTGCATCTCCAGAGGGTACACACACATAGTGAATAGGCCGGAACTCCTGGCTAGTTCCCCACCTCCCAGTTCCCTGGTCCCAGTACCTTTGCTGCTGACCTGGATGGCCTGTTGCCTGCATGAATCCTTTGGAAACAGGCTTTTTGCTCTGGTTTCCTGATTGATCAGCCCCTGGGTCCCCAAATACCTCTTTCCTTGCCCTGGAAAGTGCATGCAGAGTGAGTAGGTTAGAGCTCCTGGTTTAGTCTCCATCTTCAAGATCCACTGTCCTGGTACCCCTGATGCTGGCTTGGACTGGTCTGATCCCTGCAAGTGTGCTGTGGAAGCAGGCCTTTTGCTTGTGTTTCCTGATTTATTGTCACCTGAGTCCACAAATCCCTATTACCCTGAACCACAGAGTGCACCAGCCACTGTGGGACCTTGTCTCTTGGCCCTGGCTCCCCAGTTTCCTAGCTCCTCATTCCACAATGCCTGCTCCCCTTATGCTAAAGAGTGTGCACATGTGGAGTGAAGAGGCCAGAGCTTCAAGTTCCCCAGGTACTTTGTCATACTAGCAATCTCCACAGTCTGTGCACCTATAGTTACAAGTCCATCATATGCCAATCTGGTCCAAATTTAAAATAGAAAACTCACTCACTGAAAATCCTACAAGGACAAACACTTGCTTCCCCTAAATAAAATAAAATATTTCCCCAAGATGAATAGACCAAAATGAAAAAAAAAAAAAATCAAAGAAAGTCAGAAAACTGAGAGATTTCCACCAAGGATGCCTAGTCCCACAATGGAAGCCTTCAATGAAATCATAGAGAAAACAACAGAAGTTGAGTCTCAAAATGAAAACACAACAACCTTGATCAAAAGGATTGCTGATCTGGAAGCCAAACGTCAGAAAACCAGCAATCACACTCAGCTTTTGTCCATAGGCTTAACTTAACTGAAGAAAACCAGAGAAGCCTGAAAAGAGATATAATTGAATTGAAGGCGAGTCAACAAATACAGGATGTTTTAATAAGCTTTAATGAAGACATGATGAAATGCAACAATGAATTCCAGGAAGCATAAAGAAAAGCAGACCTTGAACTGAAACTGTACCTCAAAAAAGAGATGGACATGATGGAAAATACCACAACAGAATACAAAAATCAAATGGAGCTTTTAAAAACCTCTCTTGGTCCCTCCCTAACAGAGTCACTCATATAGAAGAAGACAGAATCTCTAATCTGAAAGGCAAGACAAAAAAAAAAAAAAATGATCGGGAGTCCAAAAACTTTATTAAGTTGAAAAAAAATCATGTGAGCAGAATAAGATGGAACTGTAGGATAACCTAAAACAACCAAACATCTGGATCATGGGTATACCTGAAGGAGAGGAATTCCAGGCCAGAGCCATAGAGAACATATTCAACAAGATTATTGAAGAAAATTTTTATAATCTCTCAAAAGAGGAGCCTATTCAGATATAAGAGTCTCACACAACACCAAGAAGACAGGCCAAGTAAGAAACTCCCCAAGGCACATCATAGTTAAATCTCTTAATAATAAAAACAAAGAGAGAGTGCTAAAAGCAGCCAGACAGAAACAACTCACTACATACAAAGGCAATCTCATAAGAATTACCTCAGATTTCTCAGTGGAAAGCATGAAAGCCAGAATGGCCTGGGATAGAAATGAAAAACTGTGGCTTCCAAACCAAACTACTATACCCAGTGAAAGTATCCCTCATAAAAGATGGAAAAAAAAAAAAAAAAAAAAAAAAAAAAAAAAAAAAAAAACTTCATGAAAAAAGTCAAGTCTATGATGATATGAACACAAAGCCAAACCTACAGAGAATACTTGAGGGAATACTCCACACAGAAGAGTCAAACAACCAATCTTAAGAGCTAACAAGACGATTACAATAAACAAAAATAGACCAGGTTCAAAATAGTACAAACACAAGAAAGTACCAAACCCCATGAAGTACCACATCATGGCAGGGATTAAACCAAACCTCATGGTTATAACCTTAAGTATTAATGGTCTTCATTCATAAAAAGACACAAGTTAATGGGGGATCAGAAAAATGGACCCTTATATCTTCTGTCTTCAAGTAACCTACCTTACCACTAAAGACTGACACCTACCTCCTCATTGTGAAAGGATGGAAAATGATATTCCAAGCAACTGGAAATAAGAAACAAGTAGGGGTCTGGAGAGAAGACTTTTTGGTTAAGGCACTTGCCTGCTAAGCCTAAGAACACATGTTCGATTCTCCAGGTCCCACATTTAGCCAGAGACAAGTGTTGCAAGGGTGCAATGCCACACTTTCCCACAAGGGGGTGCATGTGTAAGGCGTTTATTCACAGTGGCTGTTAGGCCACTGGTGCACCCATTCTCTCTTTCTCTCTGTCTCTCTCAAAAACAATAAAAAAGAAACAAACAGGTTTCACTATATTATTATCTGATAAAATAGGCTTCAAACCAAAGGTGATCAAAAAGAACAAAGAAGGCCACTTCTTACTCATCAAGGGAATGATCCAACATGATTACATCACAAATATAAATACACCAAACACAGATGTACCCATTTTATGACAAAAAAAGCTTCTTGACAACAAAACAGAAATAAACACCAACACCATCATATTTGGGGACTTCAATACTCCACTATTATCAATAGACAGATCATCTAGGAAGAAAATCAACAGGGAAATAAAAGAACTCAACAACACCATAGATCAAATAGAACTAATCGGCTTCTACAGAACTTTCCATTCCAGTTCTGCAGAATACACATCCTTCTCAATAGCCCATGGAACCATCTCCAAAATAGACCATATATTAGCCCATAAAGAATGCCTCTATAAATTCAGGGAAATTGGAGTAGCTTCCTGCATCATATCGGATCACAATGATTTAAACCTAGGAATCAACAATAAGACACCCATCAGGAACTCCACCAACTCCTGGAGACTGAACATCACATTTTCAGACAATGAATGGCCCTTTATGGAAGAAATTAAAAAAAAAAAAGATATTGTAAATTTATAGAATTGAATGATTATGAAAACACAACTTACCAAAACTTATGGGATATGATTAAGGCAGTCCTAAAAGGAAAAGTCATAGTGCTAAATGCCTTCATAACAAAGACAGAGAGATCCCAAATTAATAACTTAACTGTGCATTTAAAGGCATGGTATAAACAAGAAGAATCCAGCACTATGTGCTCTAGATGGAAAGAAATAATCAAGATTAGAACAGAAATTCATGAATTGGAAACTAAGAAAAAAATTAAGAATATCTATGAAACAAAGAGCTGGTTCTTTAAAAAAGAGAGAGAGAGAGAGAAACAAGATTGATCAAATCCTGGCCAATTTGATCAAGCAAAAAATAGAAAGAGAGAGAGAGAAGTCTCAAATGAACAAAATCAGAAATGAAAAAAAAAAAAAAAGAGAGGTCACAACAGACATCAATGAAATTGGAAGAATCATCAGGACATACTTCCAAAACCTCTTCTCCACCAAAACTGGATAATCTGGAAGAAGTGGATGAATTCCTAGCCACATACCACCTACCAGAACTAAACTCAGATCAGATTAATACTCTAAACAAAACCTATCATATCCATCAAGATTGAAAAGGTAATCAAAATCCTCCCCAAACAGAAAAGTCCAGGACTGAATGGCTTCTCAGCTGAGAATTCTATCGAAACTTCATTGAAGAACTGAAACCAATATTTCTCAAACTCTTTCACATAATTGAGGAGCAGGGAATTCTCTCTACCTCCTTTTATGAAGCTAACATCACCCTAATACCAAAACCAAACAGAGACACAACAAGAAAACAAAACTATAGGCCTATTCAGTGACAAATTTAAATGCAAAGATCCTGAAGAAAATCCTCACAAACTCAATTCAACAACACATCAAAAGCATTATCCACCTTGATGAAGTAGGCTTCAACCCAGGGATACAGGGATGGTTCAACATATGGAAATCAGTCAATGTAATATACCACATAAATATACTTATCATAAGAACCACATGATCATTTCAATAGATGCAGAGAAAGTTTTTGATAAAATAAAACACCACACCTTTTCATGATCAAAATGCTGGAGAGAATAGGCATGGAGGGTTTATATTCTCAACACAAGTAAGGCTATATATAAATCACCTAGAGCCCAAACAGTACGTAAAGAGGAAAAACTCAAGGATTTCCCACTGAGATCAGGAACAAGACAGGGTAGACCCAGCAATAACACAGGAGAAAGAAATGAAAGGAATACCAATTGGAAATCAGGAAGTCAAGTTATCCCTATTTGCAGATAACATGATTCTATATTAAGTGACCCAAAAGTCTCCATCTCAAAGCATCTAAGGTGATTAATTCCTTCAGTAAAATGGCAAAATCAATACACAACAACCAGTAGCCTTTCTATATACAAAGAATAAATGTACAGAGAAAGAAATTAGCAAGGCTGGCCATTTTCAATAGCCACATAAAAATTAAATACCTTGGGCTGAAGAGATAGCTTACTGATTAAGGCACCTGCCTGCTAAGCCTAAAGAATGCCTTTTCGATTCTCCAGGTCCCACGTTTAGCCAGACGCAAAGTGACACAAGGGTGAAATGCCGCACTTGCCTACAGGAGCGTGCACATATCTGGAGTTTGTTCACACAGCAGCTGAGAGGCTGCTGGCACTCCCATTCTCTCTCTCTCTCTCTTTCTCAAAAAAAAAATAATTAAATACCTTGGAATAATATTAAGTAAATATATGAAGGACCTATATAATGAACAATAAAAAAAAAAAAAAAAAACTTAAGAAAGAAATTGAGGAGGACTTGAGAAGATAGAAAGACCTGTGCTCCTGCATAGGAAGAATTCATAGGGAGAAAAATGGAAATTTTACCAAAGGCAATATACAGATTTAAAGCAATATCAATAAAAATTCCAGCATTGTTCGCAGAGGAAAAAAAGATATTAAAATTTATATGGAATGACAGCAGTCCTCAAATATCCAAACATATCCTCAGCAAAAGAAACACCTCTGGAAGCATTGTCATACCCAATCTAAAGCTATACTACAACACCATACTGACAAAACCAGCATGGTACTGCCATAAAAATACTGGCACAGAATTGAAGACCTGATCCTTGAGTCAATTAACTACAGCTACTTAATCTTTGACAAAAGTTGCCAATAACCTGGACTGGAGAAAAGATAGCATCTTTACCAAATGGTGCTGGACAAACTGGATAACCATATGTAGTACAATGAAACTAGATCCACTCATCTCACCATACAGAAAAACGAAGTACATATGGATTAAAGACTTTAGTAAAAGACTCAAAATCTTTTCCTAAAGGGAGAAATAATATGAGGAACTCTCCAGGATGTAGGAGTGGGGAAGGACTTCCTGAACAAAACCCTAGTAGTCAAGGAAATGAAGCAATCACTCAACCAATGGGATCTCATGAAGCCAAACATTTTTTGCACAAACATACCATAAGCAAAGCCAATAGATTACCCACAAAATGGGAGAACATTTTTACTTGCTATATCACTGACAGAGGTCTAATATCTGGAAACTACAAAGAACTCAAACAAAAACAAAATAAAACCCTAAACAAATAAAATAATGAAATAACACACTCCAAAAATGGTACAGAACTGAATAGGGAATTCTCAGAGGAAGAAATACAAATGGCTAACACACCCTTCAGAAAATGTTCAACATCCCTAACCATTAAAGAAATGCAAATGAAAACAACTATGAGATTCCAACTTAATCCAGTAAGGATGGAAAGAATTAAAATATCAAATGACAACTAATGTTGGCAAAGATATGGGGAAAGAGGAACCCTCATTCACTGTTATGGGAATGTAAACTTGAATTACCCTTATGGAAGTCAATATGGAGATTCCTGAAAAGGATGTATATAGAGTTACCAACAGACCCTGTTATTCCCTTACTGGACATTTATTCTAAATGCTCCATGCTTCACTGCAGAGATATTTGCTCAACCATGTTTATAGCTGCACAATTCGTAATAGCTAAGAACTGGAATCAACCCAGGGATCCATCATTGGATGAATGGATAATGATGCTGAATGGAATTCCTCTCAGCAGCAAGAAAAAATAATACAATGCAATTTGTATAAAAATGGACAGACTTGGAACAGATATACTCAGTGAACTACACAATCACAGAAAAACTAATGCTGCATGGGCAACTAAAGGCCTAGAAAATAGGTATGGAAGGGTTTGGGGGGAGGGGAAGGAGGGAGTGGGGGAAAACACAGACAAAACTAAATCCAAATGAAGTGGCACCATAGAAACCTTTATCCTTTAAGTTATACTAAAAGATATAACCCTCAATAGGAGTAAGTGGGGAGCACCTGAAAAGAATGGCCCTGGAGAGGGTGGGGTGAAGCCAACCTTAAAAAATTTTTTTGTCTCTGTCCTGTAATCCCCAGTACCAGAAATTGTTTGCTACTCACAATGAGCTGTTGAATGGAGAGAACTACTAGGTCCCCAAAACAAGAGAGGCTTCTGACAAAGCACTTGATTACCTGCCTGAGGCAAATGGTAAGACACTGTTACTGAAGACACCATATGCTGCCAACACAGAGAATGGAGAGACCTGGCTAGAATACAGAAGAGAGCCATTCCCCAGACAGCCCTTCTACTGGAAGAAAGTGCTACAGGAGTACTGGGGGAAAGTGGTCAACAACAGTCTGAGCAACCAAACATCTAAGGTACTCAGAAGCAAATACCCTGACATGAATGTACACGCCAGTGCAATAGTGACACTCAGCCTTGGTGGGTAACCAAAGGTTTTCTGATTGGCTAAGAGATCCGCTCAGTGTAAAGGAACCCATATCTGGAATTGGGAGTCAGGTCAGAATCCTAAGGAGACAAAGATTATGCTTTCGAGTGTCAATCTCTCAGCAGTCTTTGGCTAAAAGAGGGACTGTATACATCAAATTCTCCCTAAATTGATAATGCTTATCCCATTTAATCTATGGTCATGTCACTCTGCACTGGAGAATATGTCTCTTTTTCAGAATGTAGCAAGACTTACCCCATGCACTTCAGCCAAGACCCAGCTGAAACCACAGAGGAATTGAGGACATGAGCAAGAGTGCAGTTTCATGGCGGACCTGATAATCAGCACCAGGGTGAAGGAGACAGATCCCGAGGATACTCAACACCTACCAAAGCAGAGATCCAGAGGATCCTAAGAGTTCATCACTGAAGTAGACTTAAAACTCATCCACTACAGCTCAGGGAAGTTTGGGGAAGAGGGCGAAGAAAGAATATATGAGCCACAAGTTGAGACATCGTGCCCAGAGGCATTGCCTCCTTCCCCCAAAACTGACTGCTGTTCCCACAATCAAAACCCATGATCTCATGGGGAATACCTGCAACCCCAGTGGAATGGGGGCAGAGATGAGGGAAAAGAGGGTTCCAACACATGATGTATCCATACAAAATGTGCCATTAATAATAATAAATAAATAATAAATTAAAAAAGAAAAAAAGTTCATTTTGGTTTACAGTTTTAGAGAAATCAGCTTATAGTTGGCCCCATTGCTTGGGGCCGTGTCAAGGCAGCACATTTTCATAGAAGTCGGTAGCATAACACATCCACTTACTCATGGCCAGGAAGCATAAATAGAAGGAATGGAAGATTTACTATGTATTTCAAAACCATTTCCCCTCTGACCTGAAGACTGCCAGGTAGGCCTCACCTGGTGAAGATTCTTGTCTTAATAGAAGTGCTCTAGAGATAAAATTTTTACTTCGTAGACTTTTTGGTAATATTTTGGAACCCAAGTTCAGACAAAGAAAGATAATTGCTGAGAGATAGATAATAGTTAGTTGCTACATGATCGATGGTTGGTAGACAGACGATAAGTAAATGACTTGGTTGTGGTAGCTTGAATGGCTGTCCCTCAATAGATTTCGGAGTGTTATTAGAGTTTGTAATTTAGATCTCTACCCAGGTGTGGGTGGATCCTAAGTCCAATCCTAAGGTGTTAGGGGGCAGATCTGGAATTTCCAGTTAAAGATATGCAAAGTGCCTGAGTTCTGCTGGGTTCCCTGCAGTGTGGCTGCTGGGTTTTGGCTCTGGCTTTTGGTGGTGGCTCTCCTGTAGGTGTTTGGCTGTGAAAGGGGGCCTAGCTTCTGCTTCTATTATGGAACTTCCCTGAGATCTGTAGGCTTCAAATAAATTCCTTTCCTCCATAACTGTGCCTGGTTTGGAAAGTTCATCCCAGGGACTTGAAACTGACTGCTATAAAGAGATGATAGATACTATGTCAATACATAATAGACAGAAGATGATAGCTAGAAGGCAGATGGATGAATACAGATTTGATAGATGAGTGGATGCTGATATATAGATGATGATATTAAAAAGAAAGATAAGCCGGGCATGGTGCTGCATGTCTTTAATCCCAGCACTCGGGAGGCAGAGGTAGGAGGATCGCTGTGAGTTCAAGGCCACCCTGAGACTACATAGTTAATTCCAGGTCAGCCTGGGCCAGAGTGAGACCCTACCTCGAAAAACCAAAAATAAATAAATAAATAAATAAGAAGAAAAAGAAAGATAAATAAGTACAAGTGGAATTTAGGGGGCTGGGAGATGGCTAAGTGATCAAAAGGTGCTTGTTTCTAAAGCCTGATAGGTCTGGTTTGATTCACTAGTACCCACATAAAGCCACATATAAAAATTGACACATGCTTCTCAGGTTTTTTTGCAGTGGCAAGGGGCCCTGGTATGCTCATTTTCTCCTGTCCTCTCCTTTCTTTCTCCCCTTCTGCAACTAACTAAATAAAAAATATTTTTAAAATTTATTTTAATTTATTAATTAAACAAAAAGAAAATGGAGCTTAAGACTTGTTTGTACAACTGTATTATTTCAAGATCTGGCTACTACAAAATCTTTAGAGAAAGTGGGTAAGCTGGAAACCCAAGTGGGACTTGATGTTATAGTCTTACGGAAAATTGGGGGTAGAATTTACACATTCTGGGGCAATTTTAATCCTTTTGCTTAAGACCTTCTTTTGTAAAGAGGTTTGACATAATTTAAGTGATAAGTCTGTAAATAAACCTTCATAGCAATATACAATGCTATTTGATCCACTTAATTAGTTCGGTTTGCTAGCTGAGTTGCCAAATAAAATTAACAATTGTCAATGCCATTGTGTGTGCCTTCCTGGGGCTGGAGCTCCAGAGCCGGGGGCAGGTGGCCAGTGGTAGGTAGGTTTAGTATCCCCATAAAAGCTCCTGTGGATAAGGCACATTTAAATTAACTTGTGGGAAGACCTGTTTTTGCAAGTAGAGATGGCCTCATGTTTCACGTGCCTGAAGAAGAGAAGGGAAGTGAATGTGGGAGAAGCAGAATGAAACAGGTGATGAGGAAGGGTGATATGGAGTAAGTTCCAGGTCATGCTGAGTACTTTGAGGAGTCGCTGGAGGTTTTAAGCTATAAGAAGAAAGTACTAAACTGGTCTTTTTCTATACTCACAGCCAACACAGTACACAGCACCCTTAAATGCCACTTTCAAGTAGTTGGTACCCATGTTGCCTTCACTTCTTATAATTTGGCTAGAATCTAGTGATCCTCAAGTCCTTTGTCTAGCTTTAGTCAATTGCTAGAGTGACTTACAAAACTTAGGGAAACACTTTACTTATTTTCACTCATTTCTTGAAAAGATATGACTTGGAAATAGCTAAATGGGAGGTATGAATAGGTCAAAATGTGGGAGAAAGCTTCCACATCCTCTCGTGGCAAAACACTGTCCTAGAACCAGGGTACTTTTCAAAGATTATACTTTTGAGATTTGGTTGCAGTGTTGTTCACCTAGACATGATTAATCAATTATCTGTTACTCATTGATCCTTAACTGAGTAACTCCATTTCCAGTCTCCCTCCCTTCCCGAGAGTATGGGGGAGGGGGAGAGGCTGTTTCAAGTTTCAAGCGGCTAATCACGGAGTCATCTTTCTGGCAACAAGCACAGCCCTAGAAGAATGTCCTCATTAAAGTACAAGGTGCTGCTGTCACCGAGAACAGCCACAGCAGTAAGTCTGTTAGATGCTCCTCTTACTTAGGGAATCACAAAGGTCTCTGAAGATCTGCTTTAGGAACTCAGGCCAAAGACCAAATATTAGAGCAGAAATCTTGCCTAGAACTCTAGGTCTTTAGTGTACCTTTGCTCTTAAAATAACTGAGTCTGGGTAAAACATAAAGAAGATAAACTCATGTCCTCACAGTTGAAATCTTTAGGAAGTCGAAGATGAGGTTTCTTGGAGCATCTGTGGGTGGCTTGTAGCATCTTCACACAGCAGGAGTCTTCTAGTGGGAGAAGGACAAAGAGAAAGCAGGAGGGTGAGCATACTTGTACTGGTTTCCCTTCTCAGTGTTGTGATAAAATACCCAACAGAAGCAACTTAAAGAAGAAGAAAGGCTGGAAAGATGGCTAAGTGGTGAAAGGCACTTGCTTACATGGCATATTGGCCTGCATTTGATTCCCCAGTGCTCATGTAAAGTCAGAGGCACAAGGTGGTGCATGCATGTGGGGTTTGTTTGGAGTGGCAAGAAGCTCTGGCATACACACACACACACACACACACACACACACACACACACACACACACTCAGAAAAATAAATAAAAATAAAAAAGGGAGCTTTATTTCAGCTCATAATTTCAGAGGTTGGTTCATGGTGGGGAAGGCATGCAGCTGTGTGAATTGGTCAGTTTGTGCCAGGACTGATGACTGCCTAGCTCCTCATCTGGGCCTGACCAATAAACAGAAAACTCTGGCTATAAAGAAGCTGATGTCATGTACAAGGCCCAGCCCCCAGTGCTCCAATGAGGCTGGCTAGGCTGTAAGCTTCCACATCCTCCATAAACAGTGTGATCAGTTTAAGAAAATGCATTAAAAACATAAGCCTATATTTCACAAGCAAACCCAAAATAATAGCCTTTTATAATGGCATTTATTTCATCCATGAGATAGAGACATCATGGACAATTCACCTCTTAGTTCAGTCCTTAACTCTTATTAACTGTTAAAATGACAATTGCATTTTAATGTGTGTTTTGAAGGAGACACTACTTAAATCCCAACAACACCTGTTTATAAAGTGCATCAGCCAGATTTTCTCTCAGTGTACCAAAATTCCTGAGGAAATCAACTTAAAGGAGGAAAGAGTTATTTCTGTTACAATTTCAGAGGTTTCTGGCAATGCTAAGTCGGTTGTTTCTGTGATTGTGGTGAGGCATTCATTACATTAGAGCAGAAGACATAGCAAAAGAGATAGTCTCTTCATGGTAGCCAGGTAGCAGAGACAGAGAGAGAGGGTGAGAGAGTGTAAAGGTATCAGGATGAAATGTATCCTTTAAACATACGCTCCCAGTAGCCTACTTCCTCCAACAAGGGCCCTAACTTGGGTAGACTATGAAGCTAGAAACCCACCAATGAATTAAGTATTGGCATAGTTGGGGCCCTCATATTCCAATCCACTCTCTTGGTCCCACCTCGGAATGATGTTTTGGGAACTAAGCCTTCAATACATGGTAGGGCATTTCATATTCAAACAATGACATAAGAAAGAAAACTCTATGTCATAGTTAGCCAGAGAATAGTAAACCCATATTGCAGTGTGACAGACTGAAGCCTTCAAACACAACTGGGTCGATTTCTCACATGCCATTATCTGTGCTCTTAGTCTCCGTCATTATACCAAAATGAATTATTTAAAACCACTTACTTTTCAGCATCGAAAACAGATTTTGTTCTAACCATTCTGTGTCCTTCAAAACTAATTTATTTTCCTAAAATCACTTACTGTCCCTATAAACATGGTTACTTTCCGAGCTGCACTACTCCCACAGAAAAATGAGTATAGGAGCTTCTGATCACATTAGGGTAGTGATTATACTGTGTGATTGTCTCATGCACATAAAAATAATGTGCTTCTTTTTTTCCTCATTTAAGCTTTCAGTTTATTCCAGATAGCATTCAAAGGGTGGAGGGGCAATTTCACTTCTACCCCTATATAAATCAGGTTAAACAATTTATAACACAATCAATAATTCAAGCTAAATACAAATTCAGTAAGTTATTTTCATTTGTTATAATGGCAAAGATCATTACATTTAATAGTCATGACATTGTCCAAGGAAGGGAAGAAAAGATATTATCATACCATAATAAGAGACAAAACTATTCTGTGTCTTTGAGATGACCTCGGATTCATCTCTCTCACACGTGACAGATTATTTTCAAATGTAATAACTTATACAAAAAAGTAATCATTACACATAGTTTACATTAGCATGCAATAACAATAATAACCCAAAGGTCTCAATTGATACATGATTATATGAATATACCTTTTAGTTTTAAAAAGAAAATACATGGGCTACAGCAATGGCTTAGCAGTTAACGTGCTTGCCTATTAAGCTTAAGGACCCAGGTTCAATTCCCCAGAACCCATTTCAGCCAGATGCACAATGTGGTGTGTGCATCTGTAGTTTGTTTGCAGTGGCTAGAGGTCTTAGTGTGCCCATTCCCTCTCTCTCTCATTTCTTTAAAAAATAAATAAATAAATAAATAAATAAATAAATAAATAAATAAAATATTAAAGAAGAAAATATACTAGGTAGTGATATGGAAATAACTGTAGAGCATATAGCTATAGAATATGTGTAGGAGTTGATTATCATATTCATGTGTGCTTTCATCACTTCTTAATCAGACACTTTCAGTTCTTTTTACAAAATGAACAATTAAAAGTAAAATATAATCATATAAATATTATAAAATTTATTTGTTTATTTATTTGAGAAGAAGAGAGAGAATGGGCACACCAAGGCCTCTAGCTACTGCAAATGAACTCCAGATGCATGTGCCACCTTGTGAATCTGGCTTATGTGGGTCCTTGGGAATTGAACTGGAGTCCTTCAGCTTCATAGGCAAGTACCTTAATTGTTGAGCCATATCTCAAGCCCTATTTACTGTTTTAAATGCATAAATATGTTTTGTTGGGGAGCAGTATAATGAAAGCCAATATGTCTTAGACAATATACAAGCAAATTGTTAAATAAAACTAATAATTTGCTAAATATTTTGTCATTCCTCAGCTTATAATTATTTGAGAAGTGAGTTGCATAATGGGGAGTGTTGTTAATTACTGTATTGAATATCAAATCAGTAGTTTGCTGAATGAAGAATACAGAGGGATTGGTGAGGATTGACTGAAAAAGGCCTGTGAGAAGCAACATTAGTGTGTGTTTACATTTCAATCCTGGATAAAGAAAAGGTCAGGAACCAGGGAATGGGCCAGAGAGATGGTTTAGTGGCTAAGGCACTTGCCTGTGAAGCCTAAGGACCTAAGTTCAATTCCCCAGTACCCACATAAACCAGATACACAAGGTGGTACATGTGTTTAGAGTTCATTTGCAGTAGCTTAAGGCCTTGGCACGCATACATTCTTCCTCTGTCTGTCTCGTTGTTTCTCTCTCTCCTTCTCTCTCATAAATAAATAAATAAATGATTTTTTAAAAAAAATAATCAAGGAATAACTACACCATTGCTTATTTTCATGAGCTTTTCTTGCCTGTGTTTTGTCATATGTTATATAATTTTATATCAGTGCACATAGGTCTATCAACAGATAACTAACTATATTTTAAAGTATGCTATAATCTTCCCCATGTTAGTTAATACTGAATATAAAGAGAATGGGAATGCTTTAATTGAGCAAAGACAAAGTTAGTTGGAGATATTGAAGACGTGATGGAATTGGGGAATTGAATAATTATCATTATGGTGTATCCATTTTTCTGTATTTGCCTCCACATGGTTGTTCACACCTGTAATCACAGGAATTCCAGTTCTTTTTACAAAATGAGCAATTAAAAGTAAAATATAATCATATAAGTATTATATGAAGGCAGAGGCGGAAGGATTACCATGATTTCAAGGACAACATGGACTTTAACTCTCAGGCAAGCCTAGACTACAGAGTGAGACTCTGTCTCTAAAATAAAAACAAAATTAGTAAATATTGTAACCCTCCAAATGTCCATACAGTGAGTAATACATATCTCCAGAAGGTACTTGATTATGTAGTTTCCTTTATTTTGTGGTTTATATACTGTTTTGCCTCGTTTTATTTTCATTTAATCACTTTACTTTTCCTTTGAAAACATTTTTTATTTTATCTAATTAGCCAACGAATTCATTTCTTCTAATGCCATGTAATTCATTACTAAAGAAAAAAGATACTTGAGGACAGAAATATTAACTATTTTACATGAAGACCTCAAGAAGTAACACAATGTTCCAAGATCATGACTGCAATATATCTGACCACACCTCCAATAAATAAGCAGCCCCAGGTTTTATGTTTACAGGAACATCACAGGAAACTCTAAGGGACATTCAAGTGTAAGGACCACTGATTTCAGGCACCAATTTTTTAAAAGTTATTTTATTTATTAGAGAGAAGCAGATGAGGGAGAGAGAGAGAGAGAATATGGGCATACCAGGGCCTCTAGCCACTGTAAATGAACTCCAGATGCTTGCACCACCTTGTGTATCTGGCTTAAGTGTGTACTGGGGAATCCAGCATGGCCCCTTAGCCTTCACAGGCAAGTGCCTTAACTGCTAAGCCTACTCTTCAGCCCCAGGTTTTTGAATATATATATTTTTTCTGTGATTTTCTCAATGTTGAAAAATAGGGAAGAACTATTTCCATCACCATCACTGGAATCTAAACGATGTCATCATGTACATGACAAGCCATATTGTAGAAATGATGTGAGATTTGTGTTTGGATGAAGGTTTGAGAGCAGTTTTGGCATTTAATAGAATTTCACTTTGATATACAGAGCACTTTCTACATAATGAATTTTGCATTTCAAGTAGATGAAGCCTTTAACACAGACAGAATTTTAAGTATTGTACATTTATGGAAGAAACACATTGATTAGTTTCTCCTTAGATATTTAGTATCATTGATGGAAATTAATTATTTAAGGCATATGTAGATCTCTAGCATTATTCAGGAGACAAAGTATTTTAAAATCACTATTCTTTCACTTACATATACAAAATAAAATAGAATTTTGCATGATGCCTTTTTGGGGATTTCTAAACACTGATTATAATGGACTGCTACATAGCTAAAATTAAATATAAAGATAAATTCTGTCACTTTATACCATAACATTTCCAAAAGGAACAAAATAACATGAATTAGTACAATTCATTTTGTTAATGATAATATCTCATTTAAAAGCAGTACACTAGAATTGATATAAAAACTTTCCTAAAAAATGTTGAATGTTTATAATTCTCAGTGTATTTATTTTGGATGAAGATTTCTGTTTCGAACATGATGTTTTCACTGTCATCTGCTTCTACAATTTTAAAACATTATTTGGAGAAAAGATTCTTGCTTAATCCAGATAAACTATTTGTAGAATGCAAAAGCTTCAGGAGCAGGCAGCTAATTAGGATTTTATTCATGCAAACGTGCAAGTCCACCGCCTCTCTTTGGGACTCTGTCCAAGTCATTGCAGAGAGCTTCAAGATGCACACAGATGTCTGATCCAGTAGTGTGCCTAGTGATATAATTTCTTATGACTTCTCATATGTATTTTTTGGGGACTATTCACCCACACACTCTATCATTATTTTTAATATTTACTTATACTTAAAAAATGCAGTGCGTTTCCTGGGAAAGTGCAGTGTTGTCTGGGGATTCCTAATTAGCAGTTTCCTATTCATTTTACTTGCAAATGAATTGCTGTTCTCTCTAGAAGCTTTGTAACAGCCCAGATGACAAACTATTAAGTTTAGGAAGATGTCACTGACTAAACCAATGTTTAGTTTTTAATTCAAAAGAAACTGAAGAGGAACTTAAGGTGTAAACAGAGATCACACTTGTCCAGAGAGTTCTTACTAAAAGCCTGGGAACTGCAACAATTTTTCTGCCCTTTTGTCTGTCATGATGAAGTGGATAATTTTAAAAACATTTTGAAGCCATTTTTTAAAACATTTTGAAGAATGTAAGCTGATTTAGGAAAAATAAAATTTTTACTGAAGAATTTCGGTGACGGAGTGTTTGGTTTCTTTCAGTTAGCCAGCATTTGTTGGATGCCCACTGTATGTGAGGATCTGGGATGCAGAATAATGTACAGCTTTGATCCCTGTCACCTTGGGAACCACAAAACCTGTTAACAGCTTGCTGGTGATGGGATTGTTCAGTCTAAGCTTTTAAGGGAATATCCTTAAATGGAAAAGATCTGGAAGTCAGAATCAGGAAGAAATTGTAGCAGATACTATAGTCCATAGTATTTTTGTTTTTACTCAATTCTTTTTTGTTTGTTTGTTTGTTTGTGTTTTTGAGGTAGGGTTTCACTCTAGCTCAGGCTGACCTGGAATTCCCCATGTAGTGTCAGGGTGGCCTCAAACTCATGGCAGTCCTCCTACCTCTGCCTCCCGAGTGCTGGGATTAAAGGTGTGCGCCACCACACCTGGCTCAATAGTCCATACTTTGACAGTGACTATACATACACACTCACCTCCCTGCTGCTGCATCTTATACCTAGAACTTGCTAAAATCTATGTGCTCAGATCCTCCCTCCAGACTCTGGGGGTCTAGCATTGAGAAGTTCGCAAGGATAGTCATGCCTTGCATCAAGGTGGCATCCACTCCATGCTGCACTTGGTGCATTACTTACTGGATCTGAGGGTGCTGGGCTGCAGCTGAGAATGTCTTATTTGATTTGCAGAGGGTAAAAAATGTGTATGATGTGTGTGTGTGTGTGTGTGTGTGTGTGTGTGTGTGTGTGTGTGTAGCTGTTCATGTCTCTAAGTGGGGGCACCTTGAAGTCATGAGGTCAACTTTAGGTATTGGTCTTGCCTTTCATCTTTTTTTGAGGAAACTTCTCTTTGTTATTCACAACTTGCTAAAGGAAGGATGGATTATAGATGGTTACTCTTGCGTCTGTATTCTTCTGGGCTCTGGAGATCCAAACTGAGACCATCATGCTTCCATAGCAAATGTTTTTACTAAAGAATCCATCTCCCTCCCTCTTCCTCTGTCTCACTTCCCTCTGCTTCACCTGACAGGATTTCCCCAATACCTCTTGAGCAAGCATACACTTGAGACTTCTCTAATTTAATAGAAGACGTTCACAGAAATCTGTGAGGCGTGTAGGAGATAATAGAAGAGAATTGGGGAAGGGAAGGTATTCCCTGAGGTTCACCTCATAACAGATGCAAGGAGGAAATCACACACAAAGAAGAGTGTTCTGGTTAAAGAAGAGAGTGCTATGCCTATGGGGCATGACTTGAGGGATGGGTTCAGGACAAAAGGAGTCACATAAGAGTTGAAGCTGAAGGAGTAACAAAATTTTATCAATCAAGTTATGTCCGCAGCTTTTTAATGACAAAATTTGTGAGAAATGCAGTCTATCATGTGTAAAAACTATGTGATATTGATATGTCTAAAATTAAATCTTCAGCATATGCTGCAGAATGAGAGAGAGTTCTTTATATTATCCCTGTCCTGTCCCTTTGTCCAACAAGGCTGACCATAGCCATCAGGATAAAGAGTGTAGAGCCCACAGTAGACAGTATTTCAAGCCTCCAGAGCTTCTCATTCCTATTCTCTACCCAAATGACGACTTCCCAAGTGCAGTATAGAGAACATGTTGTAAGTCTCTATTAAGCATACCTTTGAACAGTCATAAAGAAAAGCATATATTTAGTATATCATTTCCACCTACTTCATTGCAATACAAGCTTTAAGCATGCTCTGTTTGATATTTTTTCATAAGCTAGCAGTAACCTATGAAGAGGATTCATCAAAGGCTGTGGACTTTATTGCTATGCATATTATTATGCACGTGTATATTATAGCTTTTGTGCAGCAACTTCTAAAAAATCTATATAAAATACATAAAAATTATGCATTACGTCTGACTGTCAAACACAGAATTAAATTAAGGGTTCTTCTTAAAGTAGTACTTCT
The DNA here is from genome assembly GCA_036365145.1 of Orientallactaga sibirica. NCBI lineage: Eukaryota > Metazoa > Chordata > Mammalia > Rodentia > Dipodidae > Orientallactaga > Orientallactaga sibirica. Next base: position 30,640,464 of record JAEOAD010000024.1, read on the forward strand.
GTACCAATTGGGTTGTAACTAATGTTTCATTCCTTTTTGTGCGGATTGCAAATAACCATAATTTGTGACTTTATAGAAGTGCATGGATCTAAAAGTATATGTAATCAGAGGTAGAGAGCACCTTGCATGCCTGTTTGTCTTAGCCAGGTGTCTCTTCTTTACAACCTTTCCTGTTACACCCAGGCTGTCATTTCTCTCACTCCCTCCAGATTTTTAACATGTTTGTCTCTCTACCTGCCACCTTGCTTACAAATTATTTCCCCACACAGGTACTTGTAACTTAAGAAATCAATAATGCAATTCAGTGCTTATAAATCTCTCTGCAGAATGAATGTTTTCTTGAGCTCCACACTGGCTCTTTCTACACTCCCTCCACATCTCCAGTCCAAGCATAACTTATGCCCTTCAGCATCTTTGTGGTTTGGATCAAACAATTCACAATTGTTGAGGTTTTTTCTCCACCGTTTTTTTTTTTTTTTTTTTTTTTTTTTTTTAGATAAAGATTAAATGTTACTTCATGAGAATTGATCAATTGGCTGTTTCTTCCTCTGGGCTCTCTTACACTTGTTATACGCCCTTGTGCTGGCTTTTTCCTGAGACTTTATCACTCGCTCTGATGTCTGTCTCTTTCACTAGATTATTTTATGATTAAGATCCTCAGGATTCATCTACATGAGGTTCAGGTATGTCTGATAAAGTGAAAAAGGGGTGAGGATTGGTTATAAAACTATATACAAGTAGAAGCAACTCTATCTGATTAGAGCAGGTACAGTGAGCCAGACATAAAGTTTGTTTATAAAGACTTGTAAGGTTGGAGGAGAAAATATCCACACCTTAATATTATGATTATGTCTGGTTAATTAGGGAATATTGCAATTTACTTGACACATAGCTACAGAGTAATATTTTCTATAACATTATTTTTATTTAAAAAATATTTATCTGTTCATATTCATATATTAATGCTACTCTCACTTCTGGTTAGAGAAGCTTCTTTTTTTCAGATGGCAATGACCACTGGGATGAACCAAAAGGCAACATAGTGCTGAGAAAAAGGGACAGAGGAGTGTCCAGCACTGAAAAATCTCTATCACACCCTCCAAGGCTCATGGTTCATTGCGGAAGAGGGGTCATAAAGAATGTAAGAGCCAAAGGAAGGGTACAATGCAGCTGTCCAGACAGAAATTGGCCTCAATATCCATGACCTTACAGTGTCTGGCAATACCTTCATAAGACCCTCATAATAAGAGAAAAATATGATGACATCAAATTAAAAGAGAGACTAGTGAAGAGAGGGAGGGGATATGATTGAGAGTGGAGTTCTGAAGGGGAATGGGTGGAGGGGAGGGAATTATCATGGTCTGTAAGTGTAGATGTTGTCAATAAAAAAAGAAAAACAAACAAACAAACAAAAATATTTATCTGCAGGGTGGAAGGGGGGGCAGGTATTCCAGGGCCTCCAGCCACTGCAAACTAACTCCAGATGCATGTGCCACTTTGTGCATCTGGCTTTACATGGGTAAAATGGAATCAGATTCTGATAGTGAGGCTTTGTAGGCAGGTATCTTAACTGCTGAATCATCTCTCCAGACCCTCTGTAACATTCTTACAGTAACCTTATTAAGAAGTTAATATTATTGTCTATATTTTAAAACTAAGAAAATAATCAGAGGACAGAACTCATGTTATCTCCAATACTATACTCTGGTATCAGTTTCCAATCAATTAAACACATCTGTGATGAGCAAAGAAATGAATGAATTTTTATTCATTTAAATTATCACAGATGTTCACATGAGATATTAGTGTTTTTCAAAAGTCAGTGGTAAGAGCTAAAGTTTTGTTTATTCTTCAAATTCAAGCCTAGTGCCAACCATCATGCAACCATTAGCAAATTTAAATCTCTGTCCATAATTCTTCAAAAGCTCTTTTTAGCTTCTGCTAGCACACACCTACTTTAACATTGTAATGTGCAACTGCCCAATAAAATTGCTTTTAAAGCTCTTCCTCCTAACCTTTTACCTCAAAGACTGTGCATAATTTATTGTCCCCTAAGCAATTAAATCCTTCCTTTTTTTATTTTTGGGAGATTTCCTTTCTTCTTTCCTACCAACATTGCTTTTTTTCAATGTATATAATGCTCAGTCAAGACATTTTTATCATTTGTCCTTTCATTTAAGGCTTATGCTCTCTGTTCTTAATTAGAATTTAATGAAAATAGTTGTCTGTAGCAAAATTGTTGCTCTCTTTATATTCTTTACAGATTTTTTTCATTATTTTTAAACTAATGTTCACTGTAGGAGAGAGAAGTTGACTTTTGTTCTTAGCAATGCTATTGTGCTTTGGGAGTTATATGATCTGAGGATCTTTCTGGACACAGAGGAGCTGTTTAAGGTGCAGTCACATGAACATGTTGAATCTTTGCTGTTTAGAAAAGACTGAGATGATAAAATACCAGTGCCCAGTTCTGTGACCTCATTATTCTGATTTATAGGGACAATTCTGTACCATAAAGACCATATAAAATTCCATTCAGTTTTTACATTTTTAGGCACTATATACAATCTTTTTGTTTTGTTTTTTTCAAGGTAGGGTCTTGCTCTAGCCCAGGCTGACCTGGAATTCCCTCGGGAGTCTCAGGGTGGCCTTGAACTCATGGTGATCTTCCTACCTCTGCATCCCAAGTGCTGGGATTAAAGGTGTGCGCCACCGCTCCTGGCTCACTATATACAATTTTTGTATGATAAATGAAAAAAATACTGTCTTGAAATGAAGGTTACGGAAGATGAATCTGGATTTTGAGGCCATGGATATCTTAGTTGGAACGTGCAGAGCATTTCTTTTCTTTCAGGTCATAAGTCAGCATCCTTTCCTTAAAACACCTGAAACACTTCCCATGCTCTCATTTCCTTCAAGGCTGTTTAAGAATATACTCATCTGTTTAACGACTGGGAGCTCAGAGGACACACTTGTCCCTGAAGCATGACAGACTTACTTTCTGAGCACCTTTAGAGGGGAAGCTAAAGCTGGGTGTTACCAGCATTTCAGGAAACTCAGCTTATCGGGTGCTCCTCAGATTCTAGTCAGCTGAAGGATCTTTTTCAAACCCACTCAACCCATCAGTGTCATATACTCTCATCTAAAAACTCTGATAGGAGATTTTCAGAATTCTTAAAAAAAAAAAAAAAAAAAGAAAAGAAAAAAAAAAGAAAGAAAATGTATCTTGGCTATGGAAAAGAGACATGCAGTAGCCAAACTGATGGTCCTGTTTTCACATCTTACAGGGTCAAGAAGATCAAGGTCTTCCTGAATTTAAGTAATAAAATGTGTGTTATTAGATTCAGCTGAGTAGCTAGCCTAATGAGGTGTTCGAATCAAAAAGTTCGACTGAGTAATCAAATTTGAATTCAAATTGAGATTGACTTTTAAAGTCATAGGATGGGGAGTTGGTCTCCAGTAATTTCAAAACTTCCTTTATTTTTCTTTCATCTCTGTTCCATTTACATTAGCCTGTAATACCACTCGTCATTTTCAGACAGGCAAAGGAGATTCACTGTCACACTGTCAGAAACTCTGTATTGCACATTGTTGTTTCCCTAAGAGTTAATTTGGGGCCTTGGCATCAATGGGTATTAAATAATTTTGCTTAGATGACAAAATACTTACATGGGGATATTTCTAGTAAAGTTTAGATCTGAAGTTGAACAACACTGAATAAAACAATCTTCTAGTATTGTTTACTATTACCAATGTTTTGTTTGTAATTCAACATTACATTTTTCCAAGGACAGTGTGATGAATAGAACATATGACAGAAGCCTTTTTTTTTTTTTTTTTTTTTTTTACATAAGGCACATATAAGTCTTCTTATTCTGAATTTACATATTGCTCTTCTATACATTCTGTGGTCTCCTGTCATTCCCACATATATGAGCCAGGTTCATCTTTTATAATTGAAAAAGAACTGTATGGGAATAAATGTGGGCAACTCTCTCTTAGAGATGTTTAAACCAGGCTTTTGGGTATGTGTGTCTGTCTTTTTGAGCAATTCTTTTTCTCTCTTCATTCCCGCACCACTTAAGTTTATATTAAACTATCCTTAATAAAATACAAACTATGATTCAAATTAAAAAAAAATAAAGGAAAAGAAATGGGATTTGTACCTAAATGGATGCAGGCTAACTCTAATACTTAAGAATGTTATATGGGCTGGAGAGATGGCTTAGCATTTAAGGTGCCTGCCTGCTAATCCTAAGAACCTGGTTCCATTCTCCAGGTCCCACGATTAGCCAGATGCAAAGTGACCCAAGAGCGCAATGCTGCACTTGCCCAGAAGGGGTTGCACACATCTGGATTTCATTCACAGCAGCTGAGAGACTGCTGGAGCGCCCATCTCTACCTGTCTCCTTCTTCCTCTCTGTCTGTCTCTCTCTGTGTCTCTCTCAAAAAAAAAAAAAAAAAAAAAAAAAAAAAAAGTTATATAATTCACTCTTTCTGTGACTCTGTATTTCTTTCTTTCTTTTTCCCTCTTTCTTCTTCCTTCTCTCACTCTCCCTCTCTTTCCCTGCCAGATGTTTACACTGAGGACAAACTTAGAGGCAAAGTGTCTCATTCCCCAATACTTTTTTGCCTGATGTTTCATTTCCGGATTTATTTGTGTTTGGTGCATGTTAGTCTTCTTTTCAAAAGCAAACAGTGTTATTTTGGAATTGGATTTGCATGTCTGACCCTGTTGTCTGGTTTGAAGGAAGAGCACCTTCAAAGCTGATCCAGCCAGCCTGAGTAATTTGGTGACAATGTATGTGCCATATTTAATGAAAGAAGACAATACTTATTTGGTTTTAATACCCACTAAATGGTTCCAAATTTTTATTTATAAGTCCTTTAAAAAAAAAAGTGTCTCACAGAATAAGTAAAAGAATATTTGAACAATTTGCTTATAGTGGGATCAAGTATAAACAAAATAAATCATCTTAAGAGTAGAATAACTCTGTGTTTTTTATATGCCAGCCAGAAAATATCAACAACTTGACCTAAATTTCTTCACTATGTCCCATTTACTAACCCTAGGAAACAGATATATATTTTCCCATTTTAATATGGGAGAAGTTCAGTCCAGGTAAATAAAGGAATCTACTCAGTTAATAGAATTGTTCAGTTTAAGAACTGGGAAATAACTGTCTATTTTCGAAACCTATGATTTTTAACATGGGGAACCTCATTCCTGACAATGTGCTGTGGACAGTTCCTTTTCCTCTGGTCACTTCTACTTTCTTTAACTGAAGGTTGCATCAAAGCAGTACCTTGGAAGGTGAACTTCGAAAATTCATTAAACACTGCACTCACTCTGATGAATAAGCATCACACCTGACCTAAAATGATTTGTTCTCAAAATACATCAAGGTATGATTTGCCAAAAAGTAGCATAATTTATTTAAATAGTTTCCATTGAATTCATAATCTATATTACAATTGCATGTTCTACATGTCAAATTCATTTTTAAAAGTAAGATCCTTTCGAGTTCCTTTTGAAATTCCTGTGCTCCTTCTGATGTAGTTTCTGGATGTTGGGTTGCCATCCAGTGGTCACCATCATATACTTCACTTGTGAAACTGGAAACAGAAAAACTCTCTGCTGTCCAACCAGTGTCTTTTATAATTCTGAACCTGATGGAAAATATTTTTGTATAAATAATTTATAAAAGTTTAACTAGGTATCTCACGAAGTCCATTAAAGACAAAAAAATCAAGATATTGACCAAGGAAATCTTGGATGGATATAAGAAAAATAGTTCTTTATTTTATAAAACATTTCTCTGTTCAGGAAATCATGAGAAAGAAAATATTTGTGTCAATAATTTGCAAATCTACATATCTGTGATCAATGTGAACACTCAAATACCAGCTCTTCATATTTTTTTTCAAGTGTGAGGGTGTGACCATGTCCATGAGAGGAGGCATAACTATAAAACTGAGAAGAGAATTTCCAGTGATAAAATGTATTTAGAGTATTTCTCCCAAGATGAGCAAGTTATCTGAAACATCATTATAATTTTAACTCAATAATTTCTGGAGATATAGAAATTCTTGTGAACAGAGGGACATGACAAGCAAAGTGGGACTTGCTTAAGACAGTGAGAGTAAAGAAATCAAAACTTGTAGTTAAAAGAATAATGTTTATCTGTTCAAAATATGGGGGGAAGTAAGTGGCCTACTTCCAATATACAATGACACAGAATCATTATTTCCATTCTAAAAGGAAAGAAAGAGGGCATAGGAAGGAGGATGGAGCAAAAGTAGTATGAAGCCTAGCAGAGCTAACATTAAAATCTGTAGCTCTATGTCAGGAATCCCAGTTATGTGGTATTCTTATGAGAGCTCGAAAGGGATTGAGAAGAACCGCCACCCTCTTTTGACCTCTCAACCCCATTCAGGGCATACAAAGCCTTTTAGGCTTATTTTCTGGCTTTCCTCAGCAGGATCTTTACATCCATGGCATCTTTATCACAATAGTGTCTCTACTTACATGTCATGTGCACAGATTCATGCATTTCCCTCTTCGAACTCCTGGTAGGGAATATAATTTGACCATACAATTTCCCAGGCCTTCCTTGAAAACTCTTGATGGAATTGTCCATAAGCCAATATGTCTTATATAAATTTAAATATAAGTCTTACATTTGGCATACTTGAAAAAGCAGCAGTGTATGCAGCCAGCTCACACAGTATTTAGCACCCCTGATCCCCACTGCAGCAGCAGGATTGAGTGGGTGAGCCTGGAAAACATGGGCCTCGGCCATTCAAAGTGAGAATAGTAGCCAGTCTGACTTTCAAGTGATTTTACAGTTTTATATGCTGAATCTAGAGTGGGGTGGAGTGTGGCTAAGATCTAAGATCTACTCAAGGCATGTTTCTTTCTCAGTGCACACTGCGAAGCTTCTCGTCCATAACCCTAGTATCTTTAACAACCGTACTGTCTTGTTCACACCTTTCAATTTATTTTTCTTCTATCAAGACCAAACCTTTTTCAAATCTTTTTGCTCCTCAGTTTGCTTCTAATCCTTATTATAAATTTAATAAGTCATTCTGAAAGATCTAAAGTGACATCTTATGCTTTAATCTCTATTTCTCTGATGGTTAGTGATGTGGAGGCTTTCATATTGTTATTGTTTGTTTTGTTTAATTGTTTGACCTTTGTATATCTTCTTTTAGGAAATGACTATTCAGGACCCTTTCCTCAATGCCTAAAATCTTAATACTTTTATAACATTACTCTACATATAAGTTAGTGATGTTTCTCTGGTATATTAAACATATTTTATTTATTTACTATTAACCATCATTCAGTAATTAATTACAGAAAATACATTTATGTTCCAGGTATGTCCCAACTCTCTCTGAAGAGAGAGTTTTGCTGAAGGTATAGATTTGATCAACCAAATACAGCTACATTCTTTTGTGCTACAGCCTGGGTGATATTGGTGATATAATACTAACAGTACTTACTATACTGTAAAATAATTTATTTAAGAGTACTTTTACTCTTTTATTGGTATTTCAGAAAAGGAGAGTGAACTTTTTCTCTGATATGTTCAAAACTGTATTTATCAAATATATAGAAAATTATTTGATACTTCATTATTATCTGAGATCTTTTTTCAACTGTCACACACACATAGACACACACAGACACACACACCAGTTTTATGTTTTTTGGGGGGTACTAAAATTAGTGTTTTTTAATTCTCTCTTTTTTTGCATGTGTAGGCATATTCATGTGTGGGCAGGTGCACGTGTGTGTTTTTGTGTGCAGGACAGAAGACAACCTTGGATGTCATCCTCAGGAACACTGTCTACCTCCTTCAAGACAAATTCTCTTGCAAGTTAGGCTAGAATGCCTCGTAGGCAAGCCCCAGGAACCTTCCTGTCTCGACCTCTCTACTCTTAGGACTACAGTTGTATGCCACCATGCTCAGCATTTTATGGTCAAGGCACAAGCACTTTACAGAATGAACTGTCTCCGTAGCCCCAGTTTCTGACTCTGGCAATAATATTAATGCATTCTAAATAGTTGCATTTAGTAACTTTTCTTGACATGAAACAGCTTAAGGAGATATTTGGGGGATATTTTGACTGAATGTTCAAGGAGATAGAGTCCATCAGGGTGAGGAAAACATGGGAGTAGGAATGGGTGGTGTCTGGTCACCCTGCACCCACACTCAGGAACTGTAGCTACATAAACAAGTTATAAGACCTGAAGTCTGCCCTCAGTGAACCTGTACCTCAAAAAAAAATTCTTTACAGGTTCTTTAACTTTCTAAACAGCGTCCTCAGCTGGGGATCGAGTGTTCAGACCCATGAGGCCATGGTGGCATGTCACATCCAAACCACAGTCTTCTAACACTGGCCCGTATGCTTGTGATGATATCACAGTGCAAAACACAATCATTTCAACTTCAAAAGTCCCTATCGTCTTTGACTGTCTTCAATCTCTTCAAAAGGCCAAAGACTCTTCTGGGACTCAAAGCTCTGGTGTCTGGACTTTGAAATGAAATAATCTGTGGTTTTAATGGCCTTGCAGAAACTTCTTTCTGCAATACAGATGTCTGTAATGATAGAGATTAGGAATAAAGTATGCCCAAATTTGTAGGCAACTAGTCAGGGTTGCAGGCCCCAAAAGAAAAAAAAAAAAAGTCCTGATTCATTCTGATACCCCAGAGTGTTGGCGGGCCTATACAAGTCCTCTGTCTAGCTCATCAGCTTATCAAAAGCCACCACATACATCCCCAATAACCAATACGATCCACCTTGATGTGATACTTAATTTATATCCCCAAGGGTATCAAATCTCATTAGCAACCCTCTTGGGCCCCTTCTACCTCGGATGCTGTTCTGAACCAGCTTTACTTTAGCTTTCTGTGTTGCTAATGAACTTTGTTTATCTTGCTCTTCTGCTGAATCTTCACTCCTCATTCTTTGTGGGCCACAAGACAAGAACTCAAGAGCCATTGGCCTGGGGATGTTTAGTGATCATTGAGTGCCCAAAACTCTGACCCCTAGGTTGAGCCCATTCAGAGTCGAAAAAGGGTCTATCACTCTCAAAACCAGAAACAACAGTGCATGTAGTCAGCTCCATTTGGTACCTGAAGTTTTCTTCAGTAACTGTTCCATAGTCCTGACATGTCATGCATCCTGGACTCCCCACTAAACATTAGACTTCCCCTTTCCAGCATCATCGAATGGCCACTCAGGACTTCCTCACAGGGAATCTATCCTGCCACATATTTCTTGGCCTCTAGCTTTTGGAAACTTAGTGTAAACCTCCACCACCCACCCCTGCTCTTTCATCTTTCATTCCTTCAAAACCAGTATCACATGGGTAATGCTGTAAAATTGTTCTTCTAGCTTGAGAAGTAGCCTAGTCCCTCTCTATAACAGCTGTGATGCCCTCTGTATGTCTTGGTGTTCAAACCTGAGAAAACAGGTAGGTTGTTGTTTTGAGCAGGGGTAGCAAAGGTATTCTCAGTTCAGCCTCTCTCCTTTTAAATTAATTTGCATTTTCACAAGTTGGAGACTTTGATGGGTGGATTCTTACCCTCAGAGCACCTTCTTATTTTCCCAGCCCAGAGCCAGAGGTTTATCTTTACTGGTGCTAATTCTTTGTTAACAATTACAACTGCTTTAACAGCACCTACTTGCCTTGTCCATCACATTAAGCTCACTCTTGTCCTCATGAAATGTCACATTTTTCATATCTTCCTGCTCTAATCATTTCTTTTTCTCTCTCTCAGTGTAGATCTGGATAAGCATAGTGAGCCATAAACATGAGATATCATGAATTCTATTTTATTCATATTTTCTCCATTAAAGCATATTAGTACATTATTTTGAACATGGCCCACAGAAGTCCTCAGGTCCACAGGCAGAATACAGCCAAATGAGTATTCTCTAGCTTATTTCTCAATGGAGTTCTTTTTCCCACTCTGAAACTTTATGAGCCTGGTCTCCCCTGTTTGCATTTCTCTTGGTATCTTTCTCGTCTACATTTCCTCCAGAATGACTTGGGAAGTTTTACTTATATTGTCCTAGGGGTTCCCTACCCAGCAGTGCCAAATTCTTCCACATTTCTCCCCACTAAACCATTTCCAAATGCCTAAGAATCACTGGGTCAGGTTTATCAAAGCCATAGCCCCAATCCTCATATTAATCTCTCTTATTAGTTATTTTTCTCTTTAGCTGCAACTTGCTTGATCAGAAGCAACTTAAGGAAATAAGACTTCATTTTGGATTTAAAGTGTGAAGGATATAATCCGTGAAGGAGGGGAAGGAATGGTGGCAGGAGACTGAGATGCTGGTTATACTAAGGATACAGAAAGTAGATGGGAGTTGGGCCAGGATCTAAAACTTCAAGACTTACTCTCACTGGTTCACTTTTTCCATCAGATTCTACCTCCGAGTAGTGCCTTAACCACTGAGCCATCTCTCTAGCTCCAAGAGTTAGGTTTTAACTGTAACTTCCTTCTGTCATCATCCACTCCAACTTACCCTCTGGTACTGACAGCAGCACAAGGACTAAGAGTCTTCACTTGGAGGATTCCATCTTCACTTCATGAATTCTTTATGTCCTTGTTTGCATTTTATTACTAAAGTGTTTTAGTGTCTTTCAGTCTTGAATGTACAAGTATTCAGAGATATATATTGAAACCAAGTGATCACCGGAAAACCTGAATCCATTACCTTTGCAGGAACACATGCTGTCTATGACCATTGACCTAAGAGCATAGGTATGCCCAGAATAACAAAATGACAATTACTACTCCAAGTTAATTAAAGTCTTCATGTTTTCTAGAAGAACAATGTTCCCCCTCAAATGTTAAACCACCTTAAACCTGTAAAGCCCTTGATCATGATGTTGAGCAGTGAAAATTTATTTTGTTAGCTGGGAAAATAGCTCAATAGGAAATAGCACTAGCTGTATAAGCTTGAGGGCCCAAGAATAATCTGAGGTAGAGTCACAGCTCCCACAAAAAAAAAAAAAATGGTATGGGGCCTGGGGAAATGGCTTAGCAGTTAAGGTGTTTGCCTGTGAAGCCAAAGGATCCTGGTTTGATTCCCCAGGACCCACATAAGCCAGATGCACAAGGTGGTGCAGGCATCTGGAGTTTTTTGCAGTGGCTGGAGGTCCTGGTGTGCCCATTCTCTTTTTAAATCTATCTACCTCTTCCTCTATCTCTCTAATAAATAAATAAAAAATCTTTAAAAATGGCATACATACCTACAACCCTGTGGGGGTGGGCATGGAGAATAGAGAATCATTGGGACTCACTGGGTATCTAGTAAGACCAAAAACAAACAAACAAGGGTCAGTGAGAGACTCTAGGTAAAGGAAATGATTCAGAAGAATCATATAATAGCTGATATTCTTTCCTAGCCTCCACATACATGCACACAGGACATGCACATATGTACACACATGTGCATGCACTATATATAAACACACCACTCTATCCCTACCACACTCACACTCACCAAAAAAAAAATCATTTGGGTGACATTAGCTATAGTAATGGGGAGAGCCACTGACATTTCCACTTTTTGATTTATGCTAAGTTAAATATTTAAACAGCTAAGAAAAATTTGGCCCAATAGGAGATTCTTTCTTTTACATATAAGCTCTGCTTCAAGGATAATTACTAAGATGCTTCATAGGACTTAAGCATATTTAAATGTCAAATTTAAAGCCATTTTTTTTTCTAATCAGGCATGTTAGCATACATAAACATGAAGATGTTTTACTATTTAACATAGATTTCATGGTTATTATGTATTCCTTTACAGATATTCCTTCACTATTATTCACTGAGATGTTTGGTATGGGCGTTGTGATGGTTTAAATGTAAATGTTTGTCCCCTGTGCGCATTTTAGTCTTTTGGAACTTTATTTGCTGTAGGAATGTGGGAGGATTCAGTGCTTTGGACAAGAGAAAACTTGCAGTGCTATAGGCAGAGCTTGATTGGCTAATCTGGAGTTTGAACATTCTAAATAAAGAGAGAATTGTGGACTATGGAGTCCTGGTTTATGAACTTTTAAAGGGGAAACAGATAAATCTACTGGACCTGGGCTACTGGTGCGATGGATAGCTGTGTTCTTGTGCCCATGTCCAGAGAGTTTGATCAAGGTTGAACTTAGAAGTAATGGAGTGATGTGCTTGATGGAAGATATAGGACAGAATGATATGAAAACAAATATGGTTTATCACAGGAACTATTAAGGTTACTGAAGCTTCATGGTGGACCAAATGTTTTGCATTGGGACAGTGGAAATGATGCCCTTGGGTGAGCACTGAAGAAGGTGGCTAGAAGGAAGTCTGATGAACAGTATCCTGCTCTTGAGATTGATTCTTTGCTGGATTTAAAAATTTGGCTATGCCATCTCACCTGGTACTAATTTTGAAAGTATAAAAATGCTGAAATGCATTTTTTATTGTTATTTATTTATTTATTTTTTGAGGTGAAGTCTCACTCTAGTCCAGGCTAACCTGGAATTGACGATGTAGTCTCAGAGTAGCCTCAGACTCACAGTGATCCTCCTACCTCTGCCTCTCCAGTGCTGGGATTAAAGGCATATGCCACCATACCTGGCCTATTTTTATATTTTTATTTTTTGGAAATGGTTTCTGAGAAAAGTGAAGAAGGGTTGGAATCCCAGTGTGGAGACCCAATAAGGCCATTGTATGAAGGTGAACTGTTTCCAGGAGCTGAGATATGGCAGTGGAAAACAGGGTTGATATCCCTGTGTGGAGACAAATAAGGCCATTGTATGGAACTATGAAGATGAAGTGTGATTTGCAGTGTAGACTCATAGATGTTTTGGATGTACCAAGACTGTGGAATGGCTGCCATTGAGAGCTGCTGGCCCAGGATGGAGGATCCCTGGGTTGCTCAGCCTATCTATAAAGGCACAACTGGACTCCAGAAACTTTCATCACTGGTTATAGATGTACGATTGAAATGCAGATATTTAACTTTTGCCCAGTGGTTATTGACTTTTTTTTGTCTACTATCCCCTTGTTTTGCCTTTTTTCAATGGGAATATTTACTTTTTGCTATTATGTATTGGAAATATTTAACTTGTTATTTTGATATTACAGGGCTCACAATTAAGAGACAGTCTTGAATTTCAGAAGAGACTTGGAATTTTGGAAGAATGTTAAGTTGGTAAAGCCTCTGGGGACCTTTGAAGTTAGTCTAAGTGAAATTCGCATTTGGAAATGATCATGAGTCTGTGAAGGCCAGACTCAGAATGTGGTGGTTTGAATGAGAATATATATTCCCCAGAGCCTTAGGGATTTTTGCTTAAGGGTTAAGCTTCCTACTTATGTGCCCAGAAGCGTGTTGCAGGAGGTGTCACTGGGTACCCATGTTGTAGTCCTGCTCTAAGATGTGTTCGGAGTGAGTCTGAGCTCTGGCTGTTCCTGTTTACTGCCGTGGTTGCTTTCTGATCTTGCCCGTTATCTCTCTGCTGTGGATGCATACTATAGTGAGCCAGCTACTACTGCTCTCATTGAACTCCTTCTGGATTCTGTAAGCTAAAATAAACCATTTCCTTCCAAAAGCTGCCACTAGTCAGGTCCTTTGTTTGTTCTACCACCACCAAGTAACTGCAATAGGAAGTTTGTTCTAGAACATGATGAGAAAAAATATGGGTGACTACTGATTCCTCTGCTGGCCCTGTGCTCTTGTGATTTGGTGCTGTTGATGTCAAAACATACAGGACTGAAAACTTGGATGATATATAATTATAGCTTCTGCAGTTATTATATTTTTTTCTTCTATTTAAATGTATCTATGTATATTAGGAATCAATGAAAAATGAATTGGGTGTGAAGAGTACATAGGAAGGTGTATATTAAGGAAATTATTTAAATTTTCCAACAATCTAGCAAAGATTATTGTGTTTTCTTCAAGTGATTCCAGAAGTGTAAGATAATCTAAAGAATCATAGGAGAATATCCAGAAATGAAAAGACATATTGTTTTTAGTGTGTTGACATTTTACTTTATATATGTGTTTTATTGAAAATTTCCCCAAATTTTCTGTCTCTCAATGCATAAAGCTATGTCTTTTGGTGGATATTGCTCTAAAATAATTCATAGCAAGATTCATAAAAATTTTATTGTGGATATATGAGAGATTCTATACTAGTGATGGCATTTTGTAATTTACTATATATAAATAATAGCAGAGATACTGTAGTGCTTGGAGTTATAGAGTCTCCAGAAGTTTTTATAGAATAAATGTACTGAGGTCGAGGGGTTCCTTTTGCAGTAATCATAGCGTGATGGTAGCTTTGGAAAACTCCTACCTCTGTATTTGAGTAAGTTTTATTAATGCAGAATTTTTTTTAAAAAAATGAACATATTGTTACAAAAGAGCATCTTTTATTAATAATTCAAGATTTTTAGTTTGTGTTAAAAAAAGGAACATTTAGTATGAGGAATATAACTTGCTGTGTTCACATTCAGGACCTTACATTGGCTGACATTATGTTCACAAAACCTGTAAATATGAGTGATGGCAAGAAAATAGAAGAGGGATTAATTGGGTTGCTGTTACCTTTCCAGTGATGGCAAAAAACACCCAACCAAAAGCAGTTTTGGGGAGGAAATGGTTTACAGCTAGCTCCATGGTGCCTGGGGAAAGGATGGCATGAACAGGGGCTGAACACCAGCTTTGCCACCTTAGGCGAACACTGCAGCATGAGAATGAGTCAAACAATGACAAGGGGAAATGGGGCATAACACCTGTAAGCCCACCCAACCCCAATAACACCTCATCCAGCAAGGCTCCAATTCCCAAATTGAGGCTAGCTGGGGACTTAGCCCTTACAGCACATGAATTTTGGGGGACACGTAATTCAAACCACCATGTGGTGGAAAGAATTGGGTTTTAAATTAAATTATACAGTTTATTTATCCTATGTCTAAATATATTCTTTGAATTTGTTGTCTCTAATGGTTTGCATGAAGTATGGCAGATTTCTAGCCACATAAGTCTAGGACTACATTTTAATCTTATGTGTAATTCTTATATGTTTTATTCATTTTAATGTATGTATCTCACTGTTTCTATGGCATATTTATAAGAAAAGATGAGAGGGTATATTTTGAGTTTATAACTATAATGCTAAATTTAGTTCTTTTCAGTTTTAATTTATTCACTTTTTCAGAGAGGAAAGAGAGAAAGGGAGAGAGATATATAGTGACTGGGCACACCAGGGCCTCCAACCACTGTACACGAACTCCAGATGCATGTCCCACCTTGTGCATCTGGCTTACATGTATACTGTGGGATTGAACATGAGTCCTTAGGCTTTGCAGGTAAGTGCCTTAACCACTAAGACTCTTTTTAGTTTTAAAAAGTCACCTGAACTTTTTATATCAGCACATATTTGTTAAGTTTAGTCTAGAGACTTATCATTCCAACCAAGGTTAGAAATCTACCATTTCTCTTAACTTTAAAATTCTCTTGGGCTGGAGAGATGGCTTAGCGGTTAAGACACCTGACTCCTAAGCCTAAGAACGCCGGCTCCAATCTCCAGTTCCCACATTTAGCCAGATGCAAAGTAATGCAAGGGCGCAATGCCACACTTGACCACAAGGGGACACACACATTTGGATTTTGTTCACAGCAGCTGAGACGCTGTGGGCGCGCCCATCTCTATCTGTCTTCCTCTCCCTCTCTCTCTGTCTCTTTCTGTGTCTCTCTCCAAAAAATAAAATAAAATAAAATTCTCTTAAATACATGATGGGTGAAGATTTTGAGAGCTGAGTAATAGAATGAAAATGGCACAACTGGTAATGGTAAGGAGCAGTTATTTACTCTCATTGCCACTTTCCTGGTTTATCTAAATACAATCCTGATGTTGAGTAAGACTAAAATTCCTATGTTTTGCATACCTGTGTGTGCACACATGTTTATTTGTGTTTCTGTCAGAAACCCGAAAGCTTTGTTTACTTATTGATATTGTTTCTGAAACCACAGCTATATAACAATAAAAACACATTTCAGAGTTGACAGTTTTTCTTTGGCATAACATCAAACAAACTTTACACAGGATTCAGGTTTATCCTTGACAAAATTCTTTCTTGTGTTCCTTGTGAGTTGCACCCTGTACACATTCTTGTAGTTTCATTCCCCCACCACATTTTTTTTTCTTTTTTTGTATTTTTGAGGTAGGATCTCACTATCCCAGGCTGACCTGGAACTCACACTGCAGTTCCAAGATAGCCTCAAACTCACAGTGATCCTTCTACCTCTGCCTCTGGAATGCTGGGATTAAAGGTGTGCACCACCATGCCCAGCCTAGTTTCATACTTGAACACATACCCTGACTGTCCCTAAGAAATATCATTGAAATTATGGATGAAATTATATAGTTAGTGACAAAATCAAATAGTTGGTTGGCAAATAATAAACAGATTCAATGATTAACCACCATATGACTTCCTGGCACAGGTGCCATGTGCTACATAGCTACATCTAAATAATGACAATATTTTGACACCTAACATTGTTTGGGGGTCTTACATGTAGGAGACATTGCAGTAGCATTTTCTGTGGGGCCTAATATTTTATTATTTCTACTTTGCCTAGATGTTTTGGGCAAAATTACATGCCTACCATTTTGTTATAACAAATAAGCAGTCCATCCCACCACTGTGCTCACATTCCAAATGCTTGAATTTGGCAGTGACACAAAAGTTAATGGTCTCCATAGATGCAAACTTCTTTACACCCCATGCTGAAATTGCAGAGTTCTCCTTAGGTGTACATTTTTGTACTGGTCCCATGGGCATGGATTAAACATATAGCAGAATGCATTAAAAATATGGACATTCAAACACAGAACTGTGTGTGTGTGTGTGATTATGTGTGTTGTTGCAGGTCAATTCTCATAGAGTAATATTGAAGTTATCAGAAGGCAGTCAGAAATCCTGAGTTTGTGATGGTTACTCTTCCTTGTCAATTTGACTAGATCTGGAATAGCATAGGAGACACACCTCTATGTATGTCTACGGAGGAGTAGCCATAGAGCTTTACCTTGAGTGGGAATGAGGTTCATACCATCCCATAGGGTAGAGTCCCAGATTGAACAATAAAGAAAAAAAGTAAAGAAACAACAACAACAAAAAAGACTAGCTGAGCAGTACATTCATCTGTCTGTGTTCCCCGACTATAGTTGAAATGTGGCCTGTTGGGTCACACCCCTGATACACAGCTAGGGCTGCCCTCTCTGACTCAGGCTCCCTGCCCTGATAGACTGTGTCCTCAGACTCTGAGCCGCAATAAACACTTCTTTCCTTAAGTAGCTTCTGTCAGGTATCTTGTCTCAGCAATAAGATAAGTAACTAATAAAACAAATTTGCATAATATGACAATCTGGCCCTAGAACTTAAAGTTAGAAGACCCGGATCACTTGATTTGATAAAGAATTTAGATGAAATGTCTGAAAAATCACGAGATTCAGCTAACCTTTTATGAAAAAGTGAAGTGATAACAGTTTTCTGTTACTAGATTTTGAGGAGACAAAGTCAACTAATGAAGTAAAATGCATAAGAAATAAACAATAAGTATCTAAAACATTTAGATAGTTATAGACATGTACCTTTTAGGGTAATGATTTAAATTATTTAAAATGTTTTGTAAAAGTATCCAGAAAGTCAACACATTTTTAGACTGGATTATATGATTTTTGATAATTATAATTAAATCTTATATATTATTAACTTTTAAACCCTTGCTTATCAGAGTTATTGCTAATACATCATTTTACTCATAGAATTATGGAGAAGCTGGTTTAAGGATCATTGCCATACAATTTTTAAAATAAAGACTATAGAGAGGGCTGGAGAGATGGCTTAGTGGTTAAGGTACTTGCCTATGGAGCACCCAGGTTCGATTCTCCAGGTCCTACATTAGCCAGATGTGCTTCGTGATGCATGCACCTGGAATTTGTTTGTCATGGCTAGAGGCCCTGGTGCGCCCATTTTTTTTTCTCTCTCCCTCTGTATCTAATAAATAAATAAAATGAATAATAAAATAAAGAATATAGAGAGGCTATAGAGATGGCTAATCAATAAAGGTGCTTGCCTGCAAAGCCTAAGGACACAGGATCAATGCCCTAGTAACCACATAAAACCAGATGTTCAATGTGGTAATGTCTGGAGTTCATTTGCAGTGGCTAAAGGCCCAGGCACACTCATTCTCTTTCCTTCCTTCCTTCTTTCCCTCCCTTCTTCCCCATTCTCTCTTTCTCTCTGCCTCTCAAATAATTAAAGATAATTTTTTTGAAAAAAAAAGAATATAGAAAGTGATTTAAAATTGTGGGAATGTGGACTTTTAGAATATTATGAAATCAGTTTTGAGACTTCATTTTTAAATTCAAAAAATGACAACAGAATAATGCAGAGAATATTACTTAACGTAACCCTGAGCTACATGTTTATGTAAACAGACATGCATAAACAAGTTCTCGGCCTTATATGTAATATTTTGTGATATCAATGACATTTCACACTATACACTTCAGCATTCTACATGTCACTATCTTAAGGGGCTATTAATCTCTGCATGGCATTTGTTGCTTGTGTTTCTCATGAAGGCACAGGTGTATAGCCATAGACATTACTGGGCTCTACCAGTCTCTTTGTTCCCCTGTTACTCCTCTTAAGCATCAGGACGTGCTTTGCAATTGTGACTTTGGTTTTCTAGTGCTGTTATGACAAGTCATTTAGAAGAATATCCTGTCATGGGCTGGAGAGATGACTCAGTGGTTAAACGCACTTGCCTGGAAAGTGTAATGACCAGGGTTCATTTCGCCAGTACCCACATAAGCCAGATGCCCAAAGTGGTGCATGCATTTGGAGTTCCTTTGCAGTGAATGTGGGCCCAGGCACACCCATACTCTCTCTGTGTCCCTCTCTCTCTCTTCTCTCTCTCTCTGTTTGCAAATAAATACATAATATATTTTTAAATTAATTTCTTGACATCTCTTGCTTAAGGCTAATGTTTTATTTAACCAATGCAAGGTTTTTGAGACTAGTTGCTGATTGCCTTCAAAGAAGTTTGTTGAAGTAGAGGATCAATAAAGAAGAGTGGATTATTCTTTTTTTTTTTTTCTCATATGCTCTTTTCCTGATAATTCTTGCTCATTCAAATAGGTTGCAATGTGCTAAAATGATCTCATAAGAACAGGTTGATCATTGCATAGTTAGGATAACAAGTCATGATGATCTTGAGTCTTAAAGAGGGCCAGAAGTAGCAGAGAAAAATTGTAAGAAGGACCTACTCATCACAGTGAGATGGGATAGAAAGTGTGTGCACAGCCTTCACCCCTCACAGACAACAGGGAGATGGGCCAGGTTCATCTGAAGGCCATATGGTTCTTCTCACAGACATCGGGGAGGCAGTGACATGAGCAGAGAGCATAAGCACACTGCTTAACTCTGCTTTGTTGTGACTGTTTCCGTGGGGGACCTCAAGGCCCAACACAGTCTTCACCCCTTTCTCTCTTCTGCTTTTAGCCAAGTGGGCAGCAGAATGGGGAGCATGGAATAAACAAATAATGGAGCTGAGAGAGGAGTGTCAGAAACCGTAATTGGCATTTTATTTTAGTGACATTTTTATAGTTCTGCTTTACAAACTCCTCTACTAACAAATCCCCAAAGTGTATCCCCCACTTCTACCTAAACTTGACTTGAAAATGATTAAATAAAAGCTAAACTCAAGGTATTAGGAGACATTGTTTTTTTTTTACACCGAGAATTATGATTCAAGCAGCTAGGGATCTGGCATGGAGAATAGAGCAATTAAGGAGCAAGCATGAGTTGAGCTTGGATCCCCAGAACCCACAAAAGGCAGTGTGCATCTATAGCCACAGGGCACTTACAGCACATGGCTGATGGAGACAGGATGCTAGGAAATCATGGGTCAGGTTACTGGTGGTACACTGTAGCAGCCAATGAGAGACCTTGATCTCAAAACAAGATAGGTAGTGAGGACCAGAACCTGAGATTGTCCTCTGACCTCTGTATGCAAGCCATGTGACCCAAGATTGTTTGTCAATTCTTTTCATCCCTTGAAACTTACTTTTATGCATATGACTACTCACTATTGGAAGGGTAAATATAGCATTTTATTTTACCAATTAAAGAATTGTATTTAGCTTCCATTAAGATACCCTAGGCTTTGTTTAATTGTGTCATTAATTAGCACTTGAACAGTCAAAGGGAATATTTAGTAAGCATGTATCTTGCAACACACTACAGGTGGATATTAATGAAAGGCTAAAACATACCCAGGAGTCTCTTATTGCCATATTAAAACTTTTATAAATGGGACTTTAATTTAAAGTCCTGCTAAATTGAAATGTTTTATTGATTCTCAGGCCAGATGCTCTTTAGTAAACGCAATGTGTGTATTATTCTCTCTTCAAATTATTACTTCAAAACTGACCTGGACATACTCAAATGTAATACTCTGAACACCAGATGCAGCTTGTAAGGCAATTAAACTAAGTCATTTAGATTCTGTGCAAAGACTTTTGTACACTAGGTGGCAGAGGTCTATAAGAATATTGCTCTATATCAAGCGCCTTACTTTGATTTTTGCAAGATGAAAACAAAAATTCCTCAATATTTAATTCTTTAATAGTTGAAAAATTTCTCTAATTTTCTCTCATGTGGGATGTTTTACTGAAATTTAAACTGCATACTTCATTCTGTGTGAGTCTTTAACAAAGGCAGTAAATTTTGTCTCTAGTGAATTTATATTTTAATATGATAATATAAATATGATTGATATTTGTTAATTTTTAATTTAATTTTATGCTTTGAAGTATTTCCCTTCATTTTAATTTTACCTTTTACTTTAACACAATGAAAAACTCATTTTAAGTATCATGATTTATTTGAATATGTGACAGGGTATGCTTCATCTTTATTTCATTCTTATAAGTATTATATGATATGAAAAAGATCAATTTTAAACAAGGTGAGTAGCCTCTAGAATTAAGAAGTGACATGCTACCTTTTTGAATCTTGATTTCAGACTAAGCAAAAGAAATAAAAAAAAATTAAACTGAAATCTATAAATATTTGATATTGCATCATTAATTCTATCTCAAGTATTTTTCTTAGAGTCTAAAAGGGTCATAGTTGGGTTTCAATATAGTTGATGCACATTTTTCTTTAGATGTTCAAACACAAGTTTGCTTGTTGAAACAGAGCAGTACTTCTAATCTTCTCAGATCAACAGTCACATTCACATTGGTTTTATTAAAATAATTTTGTATCATAGGCCAAACCATAATCATCTAAGATTTGGCATCAATTTTTGAGACCCAACACATTTATTTCATAAATATGCTATAAGACAGGTAGACACAGATAAAATTATCTGAACAACAGGAAAAGAAGGACTGAAGAAAGGGAGAGAGAAAGGAAGGATTGAAATAAGGTAAGAAAGGAGAGAATGAAAAAGAAAGAGAGGGAGGGAGGGAGTTAGGAAAGAATGAAAGAATGACACATGCCATTGGCTATTGCCTCAGCTCTGGTGTTTGCATCCCAGGTGTTCTTTGACTTCTTTATGGGTTCTGATATATCCCCCTGTTGAGAACCCAGTTATGTGCTTGTGTATTTTGTTTGTTTGTTTGTTTTTTGGTTGTTTGTGGTAGGGTCTTGTTCTAGCCCAGGCTGACCTGGATTACAATATGTAGTCTCATGCTGGCCTGAAACTCACAGAGATCCTCCTACCTCAGCCTCCACAGTGCTGGGCCTAACGATGTGTGCCTCTACACCCAGCTGTGTTTGTGACCTGGAACTGCCATGGCCAAATGGATCCTGATTACTTTTTGTTAAATTTCCTTGGTTGAACTCTACTTATCCAGTTAAAATGTCATGGTTTCATGACAACTCTTCCCTGTCCAGTTCCCTATGCATGGCTCAAGGATAGGGAGGCACATATTATTTCCTATGTATGCCTGCCCATGAGACTGCTTTGTAACAAGAGTTTGTTGAAATGCATTTGATTTCTTTAAAGTATTTTTATTTTATTTATTTATTTATTTGAGAGCAAGAGGCACACACACACACACACACACACACACACACACACACACACACACACAGAGAGAGAGAGAGAGAGAGGGAGAGAGGGAGGGAGAGAATGGGTGCACCAGGGCCTCTGGCTGCTACAAATGAACTACTGACACATGTGCCACCTTGTGCATCTGGCTTACATGGGTCCTGGGGAATTGAACGTGGGTCTTTTGGCTTTGCAGGCAAGCGCCTTAACTGCTAAGCTATCTCTCCAGCCCTATATTTGATTTCTAACCAGTGTCCAGGCCTAAATTCTCCAGTGTTAGCTTCTGACTTCTGTTTGCATGCTATGTCACTGGAGGATCCTGACAAAGCCCATCCCCTGCCTGCATTTTCATGGGAATCATCCCCCCTCCCCCCAAATTACATAAATCGCTGGATTACTTCTCAGCTTGGCCAACACTGTTTCATGCCTCTGTTCTAACGTTATTATTTTCCCAGATCTTTCCTCACACAAAAATGGCTCTCAGTGTCTTTGTAGTAGAAGAATAATTAGGAAAAAACAGATAAATGGTATAAAACAATGTTTAAAGGAAATTATATAATTGGGGAAAGTAAGTCAGCAATACATACTATGTATCTTGAAGGACATGGTCAAAGATTTAGTTCCTTTGGTGAAAAATATTTATTACCTTGATTATATCTTGGAACTATATGACTGAAACCTTATGAGTGTCTGTACCCATCTAATGTGCTCTGGCAAGATGCTTGTACGTGACCAGATAATTCACCCTTTCAATAACTGGCGGATAGTTTTAGACCTCTCATCTAGTACTTCACCTTCAGCATGCAAATGTACAACTACTTTAGCCCCTTCTGAAATAGTTTAAGTCTATTGCTATGCAATCACAGCGGTGACACTGTCTGTAGAAGTTTCCAGTGAGAGGTCAGCCCTGTGACTGGCAGCTAATGGTGAATAGTTTCTCCTGACGCTGACATTGGCTAACAAGTAAGTGGGAGTCCTCTAACATTTTCTTTGCACTGTCTTGCAAGTGTCAAAACTGTAAGGAGCCTACCTACTGGCTGACACTCGACTTGATGAAACTAAAATTGACTTCTTGGTGGTGACTGTGTTAGGTAAACACACACACACACGCACACACACACACACACACATATGCACACAGAATGTCAGCTAAGAAATTCTTGTTTTCTTTTGATTGCAATGGAATGAATTGGAAGCCTTAATATACTTTTAAAAATATCCCTTAGAATGTGTTACAGTAATAAAGTTTATTTCTAACATATGAAAGTCTCACCTGTTACTTTATCTTAAGTAAAATCTTAAGAAAATGTTTTAGCACAGACTACATATGAGTTACAGACATGGTGAAAAATACACTGAATATATGTTATCAGATTTTATATACATTTACGGCAATTTAAATGCAAATATGAATAGAAATCTAGTGTCCTTTTTCTATATTGTACAATTGCATATTTAGTTCACTGTAAGAAAACTCTTTTCAATATAGGAATCATCAAGTTATTTCATACATTAAAATTGGTATCACTTGCTGGGAGTGGTGGCACATACCTTTGATCCCAGTACTCAGGAGGCAGAGGTAGGAGGATGGTGAGAGTTCGAGGCTACCCTGAGACTACATAGTGAATTCCAGGTCAGCCTGAGCTAGAGTGAAACCCTACCATGGAAAACAAAACAAAACAAAACAAAACAAAAAATTTGTATCACTTTATTTCTTAAAGACTTTAGCTTAACAGAAAAAATAAATTAAAAATAAATATTTTGAAATTACTCTGATTTGCCTTATAGGATAAGTATAGTGAAAATTTCAATGTCCAACAAAACATAGATTGTTAAACACATTATGTTAGATGCATATGCTATTTAAAATGTTTTAATATAATTAATTATATATTGAAATGTTTATTTGTACAACTTAAGGGAAGATATTTTTAAGGAGTTGATTTAAAAAAATATTGTTATTTATTTGCAAGGGGGGAGAGAGAGAGAGAGAGAGAGAGAGAGAGAGGGAGAGGGAGAAAATGAGAATGAGGGTGAGCCAGGACCTCTAGCCACTACAAATGAACTCCAGATGCATGCACCACTTCCCACATCTGGCTTTATGTGGGTACTGGGGAATCACATCCAGGTTGTTAGGCTCTGTAGGCAAGTGCCTTGAGCACTACATTTTTTAATGTAATATATTTTCATCATAGCCCCCTCACATTCCTTTCTCTTGCTCATCCTGTCACGCTTCTGATGAACTCCTTTCCAACTAGTTCCTCTTTGACGTTTCTTTGGCAATATTGTGTGTGGGTGTCACTCAATGTGTTTATTTAGGGTTACCTTCATGACCTAGAGCTACACCACCTCACAAATGTCTGGTTCTCCCTCAGCCACCATGAACTGCCTGAAAAACCTTGGGTATGAATGGTGGCTTCATAGTCTCCTAAGGAAGGGATTCTTTTTATGAAAATTTTAAAATTATTTTATTTATTTATTTTTTTTGGAGAGAGACACAGAAAGAGACAGACAGAGAGGGAGAAGGAGACAGAAAATGGGTTCTCAGATGCTGAGAACGAAATCCAGATGTGTGCACCCCCTTCTGGGCAAGTGCGACATTGCATCCTTGCGTCACTTTGCATCTGGCTAAACATGGGACCTGGAGATTGGAACCAGGTTCTGAGGCTTAGCAGGCAGGCGCCTTAACTGCTAAGCCATCTCTCCAGCCCAGGAAGGGATTCTTAATCAACTACTAAATAATTTTCTGTCATTTAATAATGTTATAAATAACACTATCATAATTCTTTCTTTTTTATTTAAAATCACAAAAACTTATTAAATAATTCACAATACCATGAAATATTGTACATATCCTAAACTTCTAATATTGTCAATATCTTTTAGGAAATGTGGGTAAATGGTGGATATTTACTCTAAGTAATGTTTACCTACATTCTGTTTCAAAATCAATAAACTTTCTAAAAATTAGTCCAAAGTAAAATGATATATTAGAAGCTTTTGAATGTATACTGAGCCATTTTAACTTGTAAAATTTTCTGTACAACCACAATGTGGAGCTGCAGTGTAGATCATCAGATCCCATGTGCTAATGTTCTTTGAATCTAGTGAAGCAAAATGTGTTAAACAGACTGTGAGCAACGTGGAGGGGCGGACCTAAAAGCTTGGTTTAGACTACATTTGTGAATGTATCCTAAGTGAAGTTAGCTAGCAAAAATAAAGACCATGTATAGAAGTCCAGATTAGAAAAGCTCTAGTTTTCAAGTTTAAGTCTTTCTGTTTTCTTTCTTACTTTTTTTTAATTTTTAAAATAGCACATTTTATTCAGATTTTACAAAGGAGTGTGGAAACGGGAACCCTGAGATGTAAGAGGAGATAAAGTGGGGAGAAGAGAAGTATACCAAGTGGATCCCAAAAGCCCACATGGGCCACATATAGCTCAGGAGTCCATGTGACCAGATATGGATCTGGGGAAAAAGTGTGAAAAGAAAAGGAAAAAGAAAATTCAAGGGTCTCCTGCCATGTGCGGAGCTGGAGGGGATAAAGAACCCAAGAAGAGAGGAAGGGCTGGAGGCCCTCCCTGCTGGTCCTGGGCCTGAGCTGAGCCAGCCCAGGCCAAGGTGAGGGAAAATCTTAACCACGGCTGGAAGTTCCCAAGTGATCAGAGAGAGCGAGAGAGTCTGTTTTATTTCTTGAAATTATGCTTCTGTGTACTCACATGACATTTTAAAAAAATATATGGTGGAAAGTGGAAAGAAGAGGACACTCAATGGCAGGGAAATGGGAAAAAAGAGAGTGATATGAGGGGGTTATGATCATGGCACATCATGTGTGTGTGTGGAGAGAGAGAGAGAGAGAGAGAGAGAGAGGCTGTCAATAAAATCAATCAATCAATAAATAAATACACAGTTTAGTTGTTCTAAAACTATTTAGTGATAGAATACTGCTAAAAATATGGGTGGAGAAGTAGAAAAACACAAGACATTTGTAAGGAATCATGACTAGCCAATTTACACAGTGTGGCCGACTTGCAATGTGATTCAAACATGAATGTTCAGGGAGCTTTAATTACTCAGATTTACAGACTGTTTTAATTATTAATTTCAGCATTGCTTCCAGTCAGTTTCACTGTTTGTATATTATCCAATATTGCACAATGCTCTGTGTTTCTCTTGTTCAAATCCTATTCTCTTCTTTCTTACCTTTGTAGTCCTGAAGTGCTGTCCCTCAGTTGATGATGATGGGGGCTTCCTCACATCTCACAGCTCCTATGTCTTCAGTTACCTAATTTCTGTATTAACACTAACCTCAACAGCACAAATAAAGATAGTGATTGAAAACTCAAAGAGATCTTAGAAGGTCTTATTCCTTCTGTCCCAGTACCCCCGAGTTTATTGGAAATAGAATGTTGACATTTTTGGATTACCATCCAAAAGCACTTCCCAGTGAAATCTCTAATTCATTGGATCTCACAGATGTTCTGAATGTTAAAATCATGCTTGTGTAGTTTAAGCCAAAGTGTGATTTAGATGTTGAATTCTAGGACTGGAAGCAATGATGGTAAACTGCAGCAGTTAAAAAAAAAAAGAAGCAGCAGCTGACATTTGTACATCTGCAGTTGGTCTACAGACCTGAAAGAATGTTCCCATCCTCGTAAGGACCTCTTAGTTTATGTCACTTTGGGCCCCCTTGTAGTTGCTTCCTTGCTTAATGTTGAAAGAGGCTTTTTGAAACCTTTAAAATAAGGTTGATATGCACATGTTTGTTTTTATAACTTGTACTTTTTATAGGTCCAAGAAGTGTTTTGTTTTGTTTTTTTGTTTTTTTTCTTTTGGATTACTCTAACGCACCTGTTTGCATCTCTCTGAAAGTACTCTTGTTTTTCGGGAGCTCTGAGAGGCGCTTTGTACCTTTGAAATTTTCATTAGTGGTTGACTGGCTGCCAAGATTTTGTGTGCTGTGGTGCAATACAGAGGTGGCCATGCATAGAGCTGCCAAGTCTCCCATACTTGTCTAGCACGGCAGCAAGGACCTCTAGATACACAAAAGCAAAGCCCATTCACAGGACAGAACTGGATTCTTTCAACTGGTGGTTGGTGCCAGATTCCATTTAGTTCTCAGCAAAGCAAAAGCCAGGAGGGTCTAAATCAGATGTGTCAAAAACATGTGATTTTCAGGTCAGGAATAGGTAGGTGGGGGTGAGGTTTGGTATATATTGACAGGAATGGGGGATATTTGAAAAATGTCCAGGAAATTCTTATTTAATCTTCTTTTAATGCCACATACCCAGACTTTGAAGCAAAAATTCAAAAGGATACTTTTTGTGTGAAAATAAGAAAGTTTGGGTTCTAAATCATATAATTAAATTAGAAAAAACAAATAAATTTAAAAGTACTTTATTAAAGACTTAGGTAACTCAGCATTTATAATACCTCCTGCTCCAATGTAAATTCAATACATGTATACAAAATTTTGGATAATAGTTCAGGTTGTGTTTTTAGATTGCCTTAAATGAAATTGTCAACGTAACCCTCAGAGATACTTGCAAGTACTCTTGAAATTCTATCAAATACACCTGTATTTATATCGCCTCACTTTATATCTCTCTGTATATGTATATTCATACCTTTATGCCTTTATCCAGCTCTTATTCATTGGATTTGTTAATTATTTCAATAGTGACGTCCTACTATTCAACTTTTTTTTATAAATAGAATGATGTAATCTATTCTCAAGTTCCTGAAATACAATTTGTTTGATTGGCAGAATAGCATCATCCTGACATTGTCACAGCCTTAGATTGCAGTTTCCTATGTAGCGTGCATTTGGAAGATTTTCAAAAACAGTATCATTTCTTACCTTAGAGTCCTGAATAGAGTTCAAAACTTAAAACTGATTATAGATATTCATAGTTGTCTTCACTGCTAAAGGACTAGCCCAAACAAATGTGCAACAGTGTGATCAATTGGGCTGCCACCTCCATGCATGAAAGGCCATCACTCAGCCAGGAACATGCCTTGTGCCTGTTGTGAAGCAAAGCAACCTCACGCTCGTGTTTGTAATGCTCTAGCATTGCATCCACAGAAATCAGTACTGGTGGCTTAACAGGCAATGGATGTGGTAGGCCCACAGGCATGTAAGTCACCTCACCCACACTGATGAAAGTACTGGCATAATGGTTCTCAAGGGAGCTCAGTGTGGCTTTCTATCAGCTCTGGGACCACCGGCACCTCCAGAGCCTGCATGAGAACAGGTTCCTCACTGGAGACCAAAATATGGCCCATATAGATTGGTGTTTTCCCATCATGTTAGCTCATTTTCTCTGTATATGGATTGTTATGAGCTCAGAAATATTTCAAGAAAAATTCCATTAGACCTCCTCTTCCTCTGCCTCTTTTTCTACCTGGAGTTATATATATTTTTTCATTATGCCACTCTTCCCTTCCACTTCCTCTACTTGCTCAACATACCAGAAAACCCTTGTTGAACATTTATTTATTGGAAACAAAGAAACATGACAGTTGGATACATTTGCAGGGGTGATTACCTAAATAAATAATACCATCAAATGTTGGTGCTCTCATTCTCAGAGTGCTCAGAAGGAAGGCTCAACAAGGGCCACATTAGCCACACAAGTCTGATAAGAGCTAAATGATGATTCACCATACATAGTGGCTTATGGAATGCACTGCCTCCCAGGATGCATCCTTTCCTATTGTAAGCTCTGTGTGGGCAAAGACTGTGCTTGTCTTGGTCAAATGGGCATGTGCTGTGCCTAGGCCTTTCAAGGTGGGCATTGGAGAGCTCTGTTGAGTGAATACATACACACATGGCTGTCAGAAGATAGGATGGCACACTTCTTCCTTTCAGTAAGACAGGGTTCCAGTAGGAACACATCACATGCCAGGTGTGATGACCTTCATTTCACAGAAGGAAAAGGTATACTGCTTTGAGTTTATTCACTGCTCTTCTAATTTCGTCTCATTTAGTGAAGGGTGCATTTTGCTGTATTGAAATCAAGGGGAGGATAATTAACTACCTAGTCATTTATCTTCCTTCATCCCAGCAGCCAGATGTTTCCTGGATCATACTTTATTAGAGGTTTTTATTTATAATGTGTCATTGGAAGAAAAACATCCGATACAGTTGTGCTCAGCAGTGGGTATGGAATAATGCATAATTTAAAGCCACATAGAAGACAGTCTCTGTGAATTACCCTAGGAAACTGAGACACTAAGATCCTCTTGCCCCTTTCTTAAGCTGGAAGGCACATCCATATATATCTGAGTAGAAGGGAAATGGGCTTTCCTTGAGAGGAGAGGTCACAGGTCTGAACCTTTACCCTACTACTGAGTAGCAGTGCAGCTGAGCTAAGTGAATGAACTGGGGAGTGCCTCAGGTAAACCTTGCCTCCTTAGGTGAGGTGGTTTTGCAGAATAGGATGATGTCTGGTGTCCATAAAATTTACTGAAGTTAGAAAATGAAATGCTACAACATTTCAATTTAATTTAGCTTTAACGAATCACGTAAGAGATCTGTTTTGAATTCTCAGAGTTTGGTGGTGATGTGCATTCACGTCTGTAGATGGCATCCTTGTACCAGATGGAGAAAGGCAGTAATTAAGTATGCAAGATTTTCCCAATGCAGTCACCCTATTTAGTTTAGAGTACAAGCTTAAGAATCCATGATATTGGTTTTTGGTATTGGGAATTTATATATGTGAAACTGATAGACATTTTGGGTGGGGGAATGTTGAAAGTCAAATACAATTCAAGGCTGATGGGTTATATAGTAATTATGTTCATTTTAAAATAAACTATTTCAGAGGAGAAAGAGAAGTTGAAAATGATCCTGATAAAAGACTCCCATTTTATTTCTTTGACACCACTAATTAAACTGAAAAAGAACACAAGAAACTAGATTTAGACGTCAAAATATCTGTCCTACAAAACCTCAAAATATAACTGCAATTATCTCCATTAATCCAAAGTAAGTTAAAGAACTAAAAAAAAAAAAAAAATCAAACAATTTTTGTTCAGTCTGTAATTTTCTTTTAACCAGTTTTCATTCTGGATTATGGAAAATATTATTTTATTTATTTCATTAAAAAAATATGTGATTAGCTGGGCGTGGTGGCACACACCTTTAATCCCAGCACTCGGGAGGCAGAGATAGGAACATCACCATGAGTTCAAGGCCACCATGAGACTACCCAGTGAATTCCAGGTCAGCCTGGGCTAGAGTGAGACCCTACCTTTCTCCAAAAACATTTCCACAATGTGTTGAAAACATGTGAACATTTGTATAATTTTTATACTTCTGCTAAATATATCAGGAATCTGATGGATTGTTTTTATCTCACAAAAGAATCAGGTGCCATGTGGGCAGGTCTGTGAATTGAACAGGGGAGCGTCTGCTCAGCCGTCTCTGCTCTTGTAATCTAACTAAACTTATGTTAACTGGGAAGGTGCCAAGGCCACAAATTCATTTTGTGTTTGTTTAGAATTCTGTTGTCCAGAAAGGTAATGAAAAAGAGTGTAAAGAATATATAGATGGTAAGTGCTCACCCCCTAGACTTTGGACTTAAGTCATATTTAACGATTTTGGAAATCTACTCTGTCATTTGCTAGGCGGTGTTTTTAGTTCTGATTATATTTTCTATACAAACTATTTAATAACAGAACAGTCTATAAAATAAATTTATTTCACTTAACTTTTTTTGGAGAGAGACAGAGAGAGAGAGAGACAGGGAGAGGGAGAAGGAGACAGATAGAGAATGGGCACACCAGCAGTCTCTCAGCTGCTGCGAACGAAATACAGATGTGTGCGCCCCCCCCCCTTGTGGTCAAGTGTGGCATTGCACCCTTGTGTCACTTTGCATCTGGCTAAACCTGGGACCTGGAGATTGGAACCGCTGGAGATTGGAACCAGCGTTCTTAGGCTTAAGAGGCAGGCGCCTTAGCCACTAAGCCATCTCTCCAGCCCTATTTCACCTAACTTTTTTGATGAAGTTGTATTCTAAAACATTTGAATCTTTCCCTCCTATACATTCTGAAGTCTGGCATATGTATTTGTAAATTGTAATGTCACTGTTACTATGTTTAACCTTGACTTGGCTAATGTGTCCTACAACTCCATGCAGAGGAAGAAGCAGGACAAAACCCTGTTCTTTGATGTGAGGAGGGCAGAGAAGAAACATTTCTTGACTCTGCGTAGTAAAGTTTAGAATCAGGGAGTGGGGAAAAGTCACCTCTCCCCTTTCTGTTTGTCTATGGGAACTGATTTGGGATTGTTTGTTTTGTGTTTGCTTTTAAGTGTAAACTGATAATCTTTTATAAGAAGTAAATAGAAGCATTATCGGGTGCCTTTGTTTGTAAACTAAAAAGTAATAAATGAATCCCTATATTAAAAAAATCTGTGATTAGATTTGTACTTGTAATCCTGGCCTGTCACACACACACACACACACAAATGCTCAGCAAGCATTGAATCCTCAAGGAGAGTTTAAATAGAGTTTAGATATAGTCTTGAGTCCTAGCATGCATATATATATGTTTCCTGTGAATAATTAAGGAACATTTCATAAGTCTAGTGTTTATTGACTGATCCCAGGGCCTTGTGCTTGCTAGGTAAGCACTGTCACACTGAGCTAAATCCCCAACTTCAGCAGAGTGTTTTAATAGTTTGATTATTCTAATAAATTATTGTAATAATTTACACAATCATGTCACTACTACTACCTAATTAAATGATCTATGACATGTGAAAGTTTATTTTTTATTTTTATATCTACATCATAGGATTGGAGGGATTCTAAAGGAAGTATCATACACTTTCGTCCTAAGAACATTT
This sequence comes from Orientallactaga sibirica, assembly GCA_036365145.1. Classification (NCBI taxonomy): domain Eukaryota; kingdom Metazoa; phylum Chordata; class Mammalia; order Rodentia; family Dipodidae; genus Orientallactaga; species Orientallactaga sibirica. The sequence goes on from JAEOAD010000024.1 coordinate 30,672,462, forward strand.
GGTTCTTTGTTACCTGTTGTCTGAGGACTGTGTAGACACTCATGGTCCAAATATACTTTGACCAAGTCAGACAAACACGGGTATTGCATTAATACTTACTAGTCATCGCAAGAAACCCTCAAATTTTCATGTTTCTACTTAGGATGAACAATGACACTATGAAAGTACCATAATAAAGTATTACATAAATTTGAACAAAGCTACAATTATGTATGTACATCATTTTAATATAGTCAAAGAATAAAAACATCTTAGATATATGGGGCAGAGCCAGAATCAATTTCTTCCTATTTCTGACACAAGATTTGCCTTCTTTATATCTTTGATTTTCTTTAACTTAAAATGCATGGTTCATTGTTATCCTCAATGTATTATTCATGTCTTAAAATTATGACTTAATCTGCACAGAACATCATAAATTACACAAGCCAATTTCTAGAACAAAAACATATTTTGCGTACTTTTAAGTAAACTCCAATGTTATAATCACTGTTGTCCCTATATGTAGTGATGTCTCTATCCACTAAGAATATTGCTGTTCCAATTCTATTTGTCACTCCCTATAATACTTTGTGAACTAGTACTTAGTCTCTTATGTATAATACTTGACTTGTGTAATGCTAAGAACATTTTCCTGATGTCTGAACCATTTAAAAATATCAATGTAGTTGGGTTGATTATTCTGCAAAATGTTCTAATGGAGATAATTCTTCAGGCTTCCTAGAATCATGGGCTTTCAGGAATGCATCCACTACCTAAAACAGTAAATGGTTGGGTATGATTTAATAAAGCAAAGCAATTAAACCTTCAGGAAGAGACGAGACTGTAAGTCTAATCTACTCTCAAGTCTTAAAGATGAAAGGCCTAAGGATCATAAAGCTATGCTTTGGAGCCAACCCAATGAAAATGAAATAAATAGATAAAGAGAAAGAAGGAAGGCTCAAGTTATAAGTGTATTAAGGTGGCAGGAGACTTGGAGGAAGCAAAATAGGCAATAAATTGAGAAAGGTGGAATGTGGGAGATGGAGGAAAGAGTGTTGTGGTAGTTTGAATATATGTCCCCCAATATATTCAGTGTTTTATTAGTTATAGTTTGCATCTTCAATCACCTTGCTAGAGGCAATGCCACTGGGGGCCAGTCTTAAGGTGTGGGTTTGAGATTCCATTGTAAAGATATGCAAAGTGTGCCTAGGGGGAGTTCCTGAAGTGTGCTGTGTGACCTTTTGGCTGTAGTTTTGCTCTGTGTGCTGTGGTGGCTGGTTGGCTTTTTCTCTCTCTGCTTGGCCCTGTTGAAAGCAGGCTGCTTTTCCTGCCTTTATGGAACTTCCCCTGGATCTGTAAGCTTCAATAAATAATATCCCTTCCTCCATAACTGTGCCTGGTCTGGAAGTTCATCTCAGCGAACCTGAAGCTGTCTGCTACAGTAAAGTGGTACCAGAAGTGGTGTGAAATGAACCTGATCGTGTGGATATTCGCCTTTTGGAACCTTTGTTTTGGAGGAATGGGCATGGACTTGGTGCTTGCAATGGAAGATGCCTTCTGGAGTGGTAAGCCAAGTTTTATGGACTATTCTGATGAGAGTTTGAGAATGCTAAGTGCAGATAGTACTGAACTTCGAGGCTTGGCTTATGAGGTTTCTAAGGGGAAGGAAAGACTGCAGAGGACTTTGTTGGAACTGGGCTACTGGCATAAGGGATGGCTACGTTCTGCTATCCAGGCCCAAAAAGTTGGATCAAACTTAAATTTGTAATGGACTGATGTGTTTGGCTGAAGATATCAGACTGAGATTTTAAGATTTTAAGTTGGAAAACCTCAAGCAAGTTAAAAGTAGAGGCACTGAGACTGGTTTTAGGTTACTGGAGCTTCTATTGTCAACGCATTAGCAATCTTAAGGAAGGTGGAAGGAAGGTGGCCTGACTTGATTTACATTAAAACAATGGAGAGGATGCCTGAGGAAAGACTGTTAAAAATGCAAATTCTTGGAAAGAGCTGACTGGAGAAGGAACCTGCTTTTCAAGGCTGTGATTTATTTCATCCCTGGATTAAGAATATGGCTGTGTCCTGCACACCCGGTATTAGTTTTGGAAGCATGAAAAATGCATGGAGTGGTCATGAATTGCACACGGTTCCAGGAGCCGCTGCTGAGATGCGGCATGAAGCAGGACATGAAGTCCCTGAGGAATAGGCTGGAAGAGCCTTTGGAAGATGGACCGTGGTTTGCATGGAGACCTGAAGATGTTTTGGATATACCAGGACTGTGCAAAAGGGCTACCATGGAGTGCAGTGTTGGCATGGGATGAAAGTTTTCCTTGGCGACTCTGCCCAGCTGGAGGGGCAGAATTGGAAAACCTGGAGACTGTCAGTCTCTGGTTATTTTGAACTTGTTTGATGACTGCTGATGGTGGTTGAGTTTGCATTATTCTAGTTTCTCCATGCTATGCCTTATACTAGTTAAAAATGTTTACTCTGTGCCTTTACATGTTGAAAGTATTTAACTTGTTTGATTTTACAGGACTCACTATCTTAAGTTGGTCAAGACTGTGAGAACTTTTGAAATTGGACTGAATACAATTTACAATGTGTGATAGTTATAAATCTATTGGGGGCTAGGAGCTAAATATCTTGGGGGCCAGGGGCGGAATGTGGTAGTTTGAATATATGTCCCCCAATATATTCAGTGTTTTATTAGTTATAGTTTGCATCTTCAATCACCTTGCTAGAGGCAATGCCACTGGGGCAGTCTTAAGGTGTGGGCTTGAGATTCCATTGTAAAGATATGCAAAGTGTGCCTAGGGGGAGTTCCTGAAGTGTGCTGTGTGACCTTTTGGCTGTAGTTTTGCTCTGTGTGCTGTGGTGGCTGGTTGGCTTTTTCTCTCTCTGCTTGGCCCTGTTGAAAGCAGGCTGCTTTTCCTGCCTTTATGGAACTTCCCCTGGATCTGTAAGCTTCAATAAATAATATCCCTTCCTCCATAACTGTGCCTGGTCTGGAAGTTCATCTCAGCGAACCTGAAGCTGTCTGCTACAAGTGTTTAGCAAGCATTGAATCCTGGGGGAGGGTTCTGGTAGTCTTGAGTGGCTTGGTGCTCACCTTAGAGTCATATGAATCCATGTTTGCAACAAGCCAAGTTGAAAGAAACTAGTCAGAGGAAGCTTCTAAATATTGGCTGGGATAGTTAGTAGTTTATGATGTTGGATAACTTGAATTTGTTTTTTTAAAGATTTGGTTTCTTCCTCTGTAAAAATAAAATTCACGTTTGCTTTACAGTGTTGTGAAGATAAAATATAATGACATATTAAAATTACAGCATTTGGTATGATAATCTCTAATGTTTACTTTCTCTTTTTCCATTTCATTATGTTAGGATTGTTTTCCCAGCTGTGACAGTTTTCTGCTATAAATATAACAGAAGAAAGTTTTTTTTTTTTTTTTTTTTTTTTTTTGGAGAGAGACACAGAAAGAGACAGAGAGGGAGGGGAGGAAGACAGATAGAGATGGGTGAGCCAGCAGCCTCTCAACTGCTGTGAACGAAATCCAGATGCATGCGCCCCCTTACAGTCAAGTGCAGCATTGCACCCTTGTGTCAATTTGCATCTGGCTAAACATGGGACCTGGAGATTGGAACCAGCATTCTTAGGCTTAGGAGCCAGGTGCCTTAACCGCTAAGCCATATCTCCAGCCCAAAAGTTTCTTTTTTAATTTAACTATCTTTGTTTATTTATTTACTTGACAGAGAGAGAGAGAGAGAGAGAAAGAGGGATGGAGAGAGAGAAAGAGAGAGAAAAACAGAGAGAGAAAGAATGGGCATATCAGGACTTCTAGCAACTGCAAATAAATTCCAAACACATGTACCACCTTGTGAATCTGGCTTACTTGGGTACTGGGGAATTGAACCCTGGGACCTTTGGCTTTGCAAGCATGGGCCTAATCCACTCAGCCATCTCTCCAGCCTGGAATTTTTTTTTTTTTTTTTTTTTTTGCATGGAGATTAAATCCTCAGTATCTTGTAATAACACTTTCTTTAATAGTTACTGAAAAATCAAATCTCTGCTAAGCACTTTCTGTATACATTAGTTTTGAGGATTTTTGAAGTCACATTTATTTCTCACATTTTTTTGTGTTATTACTGACACCTGCTTTTGTAGATTTAGTCAATTTTATATTAGGAGGTGTGGTGGTTGGATTCAGGTGTTCCCCCATAAAATTAGGTGTTCTGAATGCTAGGTTCCCACCTGATAGAGATTTGGGAATTAACTCCTCTTGGAGGCAGGGTATTGCTGGTGCAGGATTATGGATATTATAGCCAGTATTTCCTTGCCAGTGTTTGGCACACTCTCCTGTTGCTATTGTCCACCTTATATTGGCCAGGGGGTGATGTCCACCTTCTGCTCATGCCATCATTTTCCCCTGCCATCATGGAGCTTCCGTTAGAGTCTTTAAGCCAAAATAAATCTTTTTTTTTTTTTTTTTTCCCAAAAGCTGCTGTTGGTCGGTGATTTCTGCCAGCAATGCCAACCTGACTGCAATAGAAGGCATCACTCAGTGATTGAATATTTGACTGTAATTGCTTGTAAGGGCTATATGATAATCCAGAGTTAAATACAAGTGCATTTCACTCTGGAGTCCACAGTCTCAACCCTTAAATCACTAAATTAATGCTGCTTAATCAATGTTGCTAACATCTACAGTTTGCAGATTTAAGATAGGATTGATTGAAGATGGGGACGGAATGTCACCAAAGCATTTCATGACTGATTGGTTTTCAGTCTCTAACTTTTTGAACTTTTCTAAGCAGCAATTTTGCTTAAGTGATCCTCTTTGCAGTGTGAAATAGATAATCATGGCTAACTGTAATGTTGCCCTTAAAATGGATCCTGTATTTGTATGTATGGTCTAAGCAAAAAAAAAAAAAAAAAAAAAAAAAAAAAAAAATTAAAAAAGAGGTTTGTGGGTGTTTGAGTAAGTACTGGAGAACTGCAGAGAACTGTTCTTACTGGACTCAGTAAGTGAGCTGCTTGTTTTATAGACTGAAAATATTTGAATCATAATCCCTCATGACAAGGGAAATAACAAGAGAAACACTTTATTCCCATTCCAATAGTAGCAACAGATTGAGAGCTAAGAATTATAAACTCTGGAGAAAATATTTTAAAAATAAAGAGAATGTTAATTGGGTAAGATCCATGCTTCTACGACAGTTTGACATAGTAGGACATTTCCTATCTCACATGATACTCGTTAGCTTGAATTAAATTAAAAGAAAAGACAGACTATGGCTTCAGAATGCAGTTGATGAAGTTTGAGTTTGCAAAATTTGCTTACTCCTCTATGGTACTAACCAAATGGGGCCTCAAAAAAAGCTGAAACAACATGGCAGCTGAGGTGAGTCACCACTCACCTTAACAGTGGTCTGTCTTGGTCACCAGAGCCATATTAACTATGAAGAGTTAGGGATTATCCAGAGACATTGCACTCCCCCAAATGACTGACTGCTCTCTCAACTCATACCTGACAACTCCATGGTGAATAATACCAGCAATCTCACTAAGGGGGGCCCTCAGTGGAGTTGGGGCAGGGAGGAGAGAAATTATGGTACCAACATATAATGTGTCCATAGAAATTTAAAAAAAAGAAAAAAATGATACCATTCAGATGGAGATACTATTCAGAGTTGATTATAGATCCACAAATTCCAGTTCATAATTTGAAAAAGAAATGTGTGGGTAAATTTTAAGAACTATACTCTAAAGCCCAAACAAGTCAAACTAGTATTCAATCAACTATAAATGTGAGGTGACCACTTTTTTTAAACAAGTAAAGATAATCCAGTATCTGGGATGTGTTCAAGCTCTTTAAGGAAAGGAAGTTTATGTGGAGAGAACCATTTCAGGGTATATACCAATATCTATCTATCTATGGATGACTCAAGGAAATTATAGAAATGAAAACTGGACTTATTTCCAGTATGACATATGCAATGCTATTGTAGATAAGTGGCAAGGAATAGGCTTATTTCAATTGACACCAGTCAGAACTATACTAAGTGAAGAAAAGAAATCTTTTCTTTTTTATTTTATTTTTATTTTATTTTATTTTATTTTTTTAAAATATATTTTTACTTTATTTATTTATTTGAGAGAGAGAGATACAGAAATAGGCAGGTAGAGAGAGAGAGAGAGAGAGAGAATGGGTGCGCCAGGGCCTCCATCCACTGCAAACAAACTCCAGATGCCTGCACCCCCTCATGCATCTGGCTTACGTGGGTCCTGGAGAATCGAGCCTCGAACCGGGGTCCATAGGCTTCATAGGCAAGCGTTTAACTGCTAAGCCATCTCTCCAGCCCTCTTTTCTTTTTTAAAAGCCACCAAACCAAAACCCATCAGACTTATCTGAAGAAAAGAGAAATAATGACTTAAAAACAACAGTAACAAAAACAGGATCATTCACAATTATGTAACATGATTTGTCTCATGTGTTTTAAGGAATATGGAATGAGAAGGGAAATTCTGCGGAAAGGAAATATATTCAGAGAATAGAAAAATATTTCCAATATTATACTTCTGTGATGGTTAAGTTTGTGTCAACTTGATTTGTTTAGGAATCCACAGACATTCCTCATAAGTGTGTTTCTGAGGTTGCCTCTAGGAAGGATTAACTAAAGGAAGAATCCTGCCCCCAGGGGTAAGCCTTCCCCCAGAGTGGGCGGCCCAGAGTGGGCGGCCCCTCTTGGAGGAGGGGGCTGGTTGATAAAAAGGAGCTCTGGGAAGAAAGGCTCTCTCTCTCCCACCTGGCTGCCGGTGCTACTAGCTGCTTGGTGTTTTCTGCTTGGTACCTGCTGCTTGGTGTTGCTGCTCTCCAGTGTGGACTGAAGACCAGGGTGGACTGAAGAGCAGCGTCTCTCCAGGAAGCCTCCAGGCCTTCAGTGCCGGATTGGGACTGCTGAGGCCTCCAGCCTCGTGCACTGAGCAGCTACCGGGTTTCTTCACTCTCAGACCTGCAACCTGCTATTGCTGGACTAAAAAAGCTAATCCAATAAATCCCTTTTAATACAATTCATTCTGTCCATTCTGTTCCTCTAGAGAACCCTGACTAATACAGATTCTGGTACCAGAAGTGGTTCTAGAGAAACAGAATTGTAAGGATGGATTTCCTAGAAGTGTTTGGTGCTCTGTGGAGTTGGTTCTCCAACTCTAGTACCACTAAAGGCTCTGCTGGTAATAAGGAGAGCATTTTAAGTGGTAATAAGGAGGGCACTAATAATCCATGGTGTGAACTATTTAATTAACTCCGTGAAATAGATGTAGTTAGTGATTCTGAGTCATATCTTGTGAGGAGCAAGGAATTTAGTGACTCTGTATCTAGAACTTTTGAATATTTGTGGAAAAGTAAGACGAATGATGATGCTGGATGGTTTCTTCTGGCATCTCTAGATAAACTGTTGAGAGAAAAGCAGAAGCTCCAAAAGGAAAATTCCAAGCTTAAGACCCACGTACATGATCTGAAGGTTTCTAAGGGTGCCCTGGAGGAAAATCTCCTGTCTAGTCAGAACAGGGCTCGAATTGCAGAAAACCAAACTCAAGCTCTCATTGTAAGATTGGCTAACTTGCAGCGTAAGCTCAATTCCCAGCCTCACAAACTATCAGAAGTTAAAGTGCGGGCATTGGTTGAAAAGAGTGGGATCCCATGACTTGGGATGGGGATGTATGGGAAGACCCTGAAGAATCTGGGGACATTGAACTCTCAGATTCTGAAGAAGTTGTTTTGCATGAGAATGTGGCTTCCCTCCTTTAGCTGCAGGTGCACCTCCACCCCCACCCCTGAGGGGAATCACTCCTTCTTTGTCTGAGGAAGCAGTAATGACCCTCCCTGCAGGATGTGCTGATGCTTCTCAGAGCCCACCCATCTTTGCCTCAAGGCCTATAAAGGTGTAAGGCTAGGCATGCCCCTAAAGGGGAGTTAAGCGTGACTCAAGAGGAAGTGAGATACACCCCTAAAGAACTTCAGGAGCTTTCTAACTTGTACAGGCAGAAGCATGGGGAATATATGTGGGAATGGATTTTAAGGGTGTGGGATGATGGAGGAAGGAATATAAAATTAGATCAAGCTGAATTTATTGAAATGGGCCCACTAACCAGAGATTTTAGATTTAACACTGCAGCTCATGCAGTTGGAAGAGGTGCCAAGAGTTTATTTGATTGGTTGGCTGAAGTATGGATCCAAAGATGGCCTACTGTGAATGAGCTTGAGCTGCCTGATATCCCTTGGCTTAATGTTGATGAAGGGATTAAAAGGCTCAGAGAACTTGGAATGCTGGAGTGGATTTACCATGTAAACTCATCTTTAAGCCCACAATGGGAGCGTGCAGAAGATGTGCCCTTCACTAAGACTATAAGAAACAGATTTGTGAGGGGAGCACCAGCACACTTAAAGTCCCCAATCATTGGTCTTTTATGTAAAGAAGACATCACAGCGGGAGGCAGTTGCTGCATTAGGTGACTTAGATGCAATGGGTCTAACTGGGTAACAAGGGCCAAGTATCAGCACTGAATCGCCAAAGGCAAGGTGGGCGAGTTTACCATAATGGACAGCAGGCAAAACAATGCTCTGTAACAGTATGACAGTGTAGACCTTTGGTACTGGCTGCTTAATCATGGTGTTCCCAGAAGTGAAATAGATAAAAGCCTACTAAGTTCCTCTCTGCTTGATCTGTATAAGCAGAAAAGTTCCAGAGCAAAGAACCCAAAGGCCACTTTGAATTATAGCAACAGAGAATCAAGGCCTCTTAACCAGTTTCCAGACTTGAGCCAGTTTACAGATCCTGAATCTTGATTGAAGGGGTGGCCGGGTCCCTTTGAGGAAGGACACTCCCATAATCCCCAAAAGTTTCAATATTAAGCTTAGTCCTATCCTTCCTCAGAGGGACCCACGGCCTTTTGCTAGGGGTAACTGTACACTGGGAAAAGGAAATAATCAGACTTTTAGGGGCTTACTGGATACTGGCTCTGAATTGACATTGATTCCAGGAGACCCTAATTGCATCGTGGCCCTCCAGTTAAAGCAGGTGCTATGGAGGTCAGGTGATCAATGGAGTTTTGGCAAATGTTAGACTGACAGTAGGTCCAACTCATCCTGTGGTTATTTCCCCAGTCCCAGAATGCATAATTGGGATAGATATACTTAGGAGCTGGCAAAACCCCACATTGGTTCTTTGACTTGTGGGGTGAGGGCCATTATGGTTGAAAGGCCAAATGGAAGCCATTGGAGCTCCCTCTACCAAGGAAAATAGTGAACCAGAAACTGCATCCCTGGAGGAATTGCAGAGATTAATGTCACTATAAAGGACTTGAAGGATGCAGGGGTGGTGGTTCCCACCACATCCCCTTTAACTCCCCTATTTGGCCTGTTCAGAAGACAGACGGATCTTGGAGAATGACAGTGGATTATCGGAAACTTAATCAGGTGGTGACTCCAATTGCAGCTGCTGTACCAGATGTGGTTTCTTTACTTGAGCAGATTAACACATCTCCTGGTACCTGGTATGCAGCTATTGATCTTGAATGCCTTCTTCTCCATACCTGTCCATAAGGACCACCAGAAGCAATTTGCCTTCAGCTGGCAAGGTCAGCAGTACACATTTACTGTGTTACCTCAAGGTTATATTAACTCTCCAGCCCTGTGTCATAGCTAGTAGTTCGCAGGGATCTTGATCGTCTGTGCCTTCCACAAGGTGTCACATTGGTCCATTATATCGATGACATTATGCTGATTATGAGCAGGAGGTGGCAGCCACTCTGGAACAGCATATGCCATCAGGGGATGGAAATAAATCCATCCAAAATTCAAGGACCTTCCACCTCCTGAAATTTCTAGGAGTCCAGTGGTGTGGGGCTTGCAGGGACATTCCTTCTAAGGTGAAGGATAAGTTGTTGCACCTGGCCCTCCTACCACTAAGAAGGAAGCACAACGTCTAGTGGGCCTATTTGGATTTTGGAGACAGCACATTCCTCACTTGGGTGTGTTACTCCGTCCCATATACCAAGTGACTGAAAGCTACTAGTTTTCAGTGGGGCCCAGAACAAGAGAATCTTCAACAGGTCCAGGCTGCTGTGCAGGCGGCTCTGCCACTTGGGCCATATGATCCAGCAGATCCAAAGATACTTGAGGTGTCAGTGGCAGATGGGGATGCTGTTTGGAGCCTTTCAGGCCCCATAGGTGAATCACACCGAGGCCCTTGGGATTCTGGAGCAAGGCCCTGCCATCATCTGCAGACAATTATTCTCCTTTTGAGACAGCTCTTGGCTTAAAATAGAAACTGAACGCTTGACAATGGGCCATCAAGTTATTGACCTGAACTGCCCATTATGAGCTGGGTGTTATCTGACCCACCAGGCCATAAAGTTGGACGGGCACAGCAGCAGTCCATCATCAAGTGGAAGTGGTATATTTTAAGTTACATGAGGAGGTTGCCCAAATACCTATGGTTGCTACTCCTGTTTCAATGCCTTCTGTCCTAGCATGCACCTATGGCATCATATGGGTGTGCCCTATGATCAGTTGACTGAAGAGGAGAAGACCAGGGCATGGTTTACAGATGGTTCAGCACGCTATGCGGGCACGTCCCAGAAGTGGACAGCTGCAGCGTTACAGCCCCTTTCTGGGACAACTCTGAAGGACTGTGGTGAAGGAAGTCTTCACAATGGGCAGAACACGGGCAGTACACATGGTTGTGCATTTTGCTTGGAAAGAAAAATGGCCAGATGTGCGGTTATACACTGATTCCTGGGCTGTGGCCAATGGTTTGGCAGGATGGTCCGGGACATGGAAGGAGCATGATTGGAAAATTGGTGAAAAGGACATTTGGGAAGATGTATGTGGATAGAGCTCTCTGAATGGGCAAAAGATACTTAAATGTTAATGCTCATCAGAAGGTGACCTCATCAGAGGAGGACTTTAATAATCAAGTAGATAAGCTGACACGTTCTGTGGACAGTGGTCAACCTCTTTCTCAGCCACCCCTGTCATTGCCCAATGGGCCCATGAACAAAGTGGCCATGGTGGCAGGGATGCAGGTTATGCATGGGCCCAACAACACGGACTTCCACTAACTAAGGCTGACCTGGCTACGGCTGCTGCTGAGTGCCAAATCTGCCAGCAGCAGAGACCAACTCTGAGCCCCGATATGGTAGGGGGGGTGACCAGCCAGCAACTTGGTGGCAAGTCGACTATATTGGACCTCTACCATCATGGAAAGGGCAGCGTTTTGTCCTTACTGAATTCACTTATTCTGGGTATGCATTTGCTTTTCCTGCACGTAATGCTTCTGCCAAAACTACTATCCGTGGGCTTACAGAATGCCTTATCCACCGTCATGGAATTCCACACAGCATTGCTTCTAGGCTTCACAGCCAAAGAAGTAAAGCAGTGGGCTCATGATCATGAATTCACTGGTCTTACCATGTGCCCCACCACCCTGAATGGCTTGATAGAGCGGTGGAATGGAGCTGCAGTGCCAACTAGGTTGGAGGGCTGGGGCGTGTCCTCCAGCAGGCATCTCTGAATCAGCGCCCCATATATGGTGCTGTTTCTCCTATATGATTCACGGTCCAGGAATCAAGGGGTGGAAATGGGAATGGTACACTTACCATCACCCCAAGTGACCCATTAGCCAAATTTTTCTATAACCCATCACGCTCTGCTGGGCTGGTTCCAGAGGGGGAGTGCTTTCGCCAGGAGGCACAAAGTCCTTTGCTGAGATTTCCCCTGGCCACTTTGGGCTCCTGATGCCCAGTGCACAGGCTGAGAAAGGAGTTACAGTGTTAGCAGGGTAATTGATCCAGATTACCAGGGGTGACTCCTCCAATGGAGGTAAGGAAGAGTATGTCTGGAGTGCTGGAATTCTCTAGGGCGTCTCTTGGTGTTACCATGCCCTGTTATCAAAGTCAATGGTCAACTGCAACAACCCAATCAAGGCAGTGTGATAAATGCCAGATCCTTCAGGAATGAAGGTATGGGTCACCCCTCCAGGTAAAGAACCAAGACCTGCTGAGGTGCTTGCTGAAGGTGGAGGAAATACTGAATGGGTAGTAGAAGAAGGGACGGGACCAGTTTTTAATTACCATGAGTGTTCCTGTCTTACCTTGTTAAGAGTGTTTGTACATATGTATACTAATATTAAGATGTTTTGTTCTTCCTCTACTTCTCTATTAGGTAATTAAAATGATTAAGATCATATTGCTAGTTAACCACTGTTGAATTTATATTTGACTTGTTATATGAGATAAGCCTTCCTCAAGGAACTTGCTGTGTGTGTGTGGGGGGATGATTGTGTTTCCAGTTTGCGAGGGATAGTTATACAGAATTATGACCTTGTTACTGTCTTCATTTGGAAAAAAGTGAAGTAAAGATAATGGTTTGGTGTCAAGTTGACAAGGGGTGGATGATGGTTAAGTTTGTGTCAACTTGATTTGTTTAGGAATCCACAGACATTCCTCATAAGTGTGTTTTGAGGTTGCCTCTGGAAGGATTAACTAAAGGAAGGACATGGGGTAAGCCTTCCCCCAAGTGGCGGCCCAGAAAGTGGGCGCCCCTCTTGGAGAGGGGCTGGTTGATAAAAAGGAGCTCTGGGAAGAAATCCCACCTGGCTGCCGGTGCTACTAGCTGCTTGGTGTTTTCTGCTTGGTACCTGCTGCTTGGTGTTGCTGCTCTCCAGTGTGGACTGAAGACCAACTGAAGAGCAACTCTGAAGTGCCGTGGATTGGGACTGCTGAGGCCTCCAGCCTCGTGCACTGAGCAGCTACCGGGTTTCTTCACTGAGTTCGGACCTGCAACCTGCTATTGCTGGTAAGCTAATCCAATAAATCCAAAACTTTAATACATTCATTCTGTCCATTCTGAATGACTAGAAGGGCTGCCCAGAAAACTTGGAACTGGGAAAAAAAGCAAGGACTGCATAATAATAAAGCCAACTAATGGTCTTTTTTACCAAAGACAGCCCTGTCCAGAGAGAGAGAGAGAGAGAAGTTGCTTCCATTGGCCTTTGGCACCTAGAGCATTGTCTATTCTGGCTTGAGTGAAAATTGCTGCAAAAAGGAAATCAATCAAGCACTTGCTAAAGACTGATTTAGTTTTTTCATTTGAAGGGCCATCCAGCAAGGTTACTCCATGGATCCTCTTCCCAGGGTCATCCTCTTCCATTGGGACCCACTTAATCAATCAGCAAAACAATCCCAGTTCCACATTGTGAAGCATGGGGAATATTGGTACTAAAAGGTTCCAGAAGTGAAATTGCCCTAAAAGCCTCTTAAGTTCCTTTGATCTTTAGCACATTGGGGTCAAGTACAGCCTAGAACAAGGCCACTAACTGCCCATTTGAGATGTTCAAGGCCTCCAAAGCCCCTCACTGTTGAAGGAGGGTGGCTGGCCTTGGAAGGACACTCTACTGAATCCCCACTCCAAGATGCTGAAGGGGTGGCCATCTGGAAAAGATAATACCAATTCTCCAATGGTGTATGTTAGTTTAATCATTATATCAGAGAATTCTTCCCAGCCCTTCTGGGTTGAGGTCTTTTGATCCTGAATTTTGCTAGTCAAATAACTGTACACTGGGAAAAAAGGAAATAATGACTTTTAGGGGCTTACTGGATACTGGCTCTGAATTGACATTGATTCCAGGAGACCCAACGCATCGTGGCCCTCCAGTTAAAGTAGGTGCTTATGGAGGTCAGGTGATCAATGGAGTTTTGGCAAATGTTAGACTGACAGGTTGTCCCGAACTCATCCTGTGGTTATTTCCCCAGTCCCAGAATGCATAATTGGGATAGATATACTTTGGAGAGCAAAACCCCACATTGGTTCTTTGTGCACAGGGCCATTATGGTTGGAAAGGCCAAATTGGAGTCTACCAAGGAAAATAGTGAACCAGAAACAGTATCGCATCCCATTGCAGAGATTAATGTCACTAAAGGACTTGAAGGATGCAGGGTGGTTCACCACATCCCCTTTAACTCCTATTTGCCTGTTCAGAAGACAGACGGATCTTGGAGAATGACAGTGGATTATCGGAAACTTAATCAAATTGCAGCTGCTGTACCAGATGTGGTTTCTTTACTTGAGCAGATTAAACACATCTCTGGTACCTGGTATGCAGCTATTGTGAATGCCTTCTTCTCCATACCTGTCCATAAGGACCACCAGAAGCAATTTGCCTTCAGCTGGCAAGGTCAGCAGTACACTGGTTACCTCAAGGTTATATTAACTCTCCAGCCCTTTGTCATAGCTTAGTTCGCAGGGATCTTTTTTCTGTGCCTTCCACAAGGTGTCACATTGGTCCATTATATCGATGACATTATCTGATTGGATCGAATGAGCAGGAGGTGGCAGCCACTCTGGAGTTGCTAAACAGCATATCAATCAGGGGATGGGAAATAAATCCATCAAAAAGGACCTTCCATGAAATTTCTAGGAGTCCAAGGGATTCCTTCTAAGGTGAAGGATAAGTTGTTGCACCTGGCCCCTCCTACCACTAAGAAGGAAGCACAACGTCTAGTGGGCCTATTTGGATTTTGGAGACAGCACATTCCTCACTTGGGTGTGTTATCTGGTCCCATATACCAAGTGACTCGAAAGCTACTAGTTTTCAGTGGGGCCCAGAACAAGAGAAGGCTCTTCAACAGGTCCAGGCTGCTGTGCAGGCTGCTCTGCCACTTGGGCCATTGATCCAGCAGATCCAATGATAAAGGTGTCAGTGGCAGATGGGGATGCTGTTTGAGCCTTTGGCAGGCCCCCATAGGTGAATCACACCGGAGGCCCTTGGGATTCTGGAGCAAGGCCCTGCCATCATCTGCAGACAATTATTCTCCCTTTGAGAGACAGCTCTTGGCTTGCTATTGCCTTAATAGAAACTGAACGCCAATGGGCCATCAAGTTATTATGCGACCTGAACTGCCCATTATGAGCTTGTTATCACCCACCAGGCCATAAAGTTGCGGGCACAGCAGCAGTCCATCATCAAGTGGAAGTGGTATATCCGTGATCTCAGCAGGCCCTGAAGGACAAGTAAAGTTACATGAGGAGTTTTGCCCAAATACCTATGGTTGCTACTCCTGTTTCATGCCTTCTGTCCCCAAGCATGCACCTATGGCATCATGGGGTGTGCATTTATGATCAGTTGACTGAAGAGGAGAAGACCAGGGCATGGTTTACAGATGGTTCAGCAGATGCGGGCACGCCCCAGAAGTGGACAGCTGCAGCGTTACAGCCCCTTTCTGGGACAACTCTTTTCTGTGGTGAAGGGAAGTCTTCACAATGGGCAGAAACAGGGCAGTACACATGGTTGTGCATTTTGCTTGGAAAGAAAAGTGGCCAGATGTGAGTTATACACTGATTCCTGGGCTGTGGCCAATGGTTTGGCAGGATGGTCCGGGACATGGAAGGAGCATGCCAAAATTGGTGAAAAGGACATTTGGGGAAGATGTATGATAGAGCTCTCTGAATGGGCAAAAGATACTTGTGTCCCATGTTAATGCTCATCAGAAGGTGACCTCATCAGAGGAGGACTTTAATAATCAAGTAGATAAGTACGTTTGGACAGTGGTCAACCTCTTTCCTCAGCCACCCCTGTCATTGCCCAATGGGCCCATGAACAAAGTGGCCATGGTGGCAGGGATGCAGGTTATGCATGGGCCCAACAACACGGACTTCCACTAACTAAGGATCGGCTGCTGCTGAGTGCCAAATCTGCCAGCAGCAGAGACCAACTCTGAGCCCTGGACATGGTAGTATTGCCAGCAACCTTGTGGCAAGTCGACTATATTGGACCTCTACCATCATGGAAAGGGCAGCGTTTTGTCCTTACTGGAATCTTATTCTGGGTATGCATTTGCTTTTCCTGCACGTAATGCTTCTGCCAAAACTACTATCCGTGGGCACAGAATGCCTTAACACTGGAATTCCACAGCATTGCTTCTGACCAAGGAACTCACTTCACAGCCAAAGAAGTAAAGCAGTGGGCTCATGATCATGGAATTCACTGGTCTTACCATGTGCCCCACCACCCTGAAGCAGCTGGCTTGATAGAGCGGTGGAATGGCTTTTAAAGAAACAGATATTTTAGCTTGGAGGGCTGGGGCGTGTCCTGCTGTATATGCTCTGAATCAGCGTCATTTAGATGGTGCTGTTTCTCCTATAGCCATTCACGGGTCCAGGAATCAAGGGGTGGAAATGGGAATGGTACCACTTACCATCACCCCAAGTGAATTAGCCAAATTTTTGCTTCCTGTACCCACAACCTTACGCTCTGCTGGAAGAGGTCTTGGTTCCAGAGGGGAGTGCTTTGCCAGAGGCACAAAGAACATTCCATTGAACTGGAAGCTGAGATTCCTGATGCCCTTGAGTGCACAGGCTGAGAAAGGAGTTACAGTGTTAGCAGGGGTAATTGATCCAGATTACCAGGGGAAATGGACTGCTCCTCCACAATGGAGGTAAGGGAAGAGTATGTCTGGAGTGCTGGAGATTCTCTAGGCGTCTCTTGGTGTTACCATGCCCTGTTATCAAAGTCAATGGTCAACTGCAACAACCCAATCAAGGCAGTGTGATAATGGCCCAGATCCTTCAGGAATGAAGGTATGGGTCACCCTCCATAAAGAACCAAGACCTGCTGAGGTGCTTGCTGAAGAAGGTGGAGGAAATACTGAATGGGTAGTAGAAGAAGGGTAACAAATACCAGCTAAGGCCACGGGACCAGTTACAAAAACGTGGTCTGTAATATTCATGAGTGTTCCTGTCTTTACCTTGTTAAGAGTGTTTGTACATATGTATACTAATATTAAGATGTTTTGTTCTTCCTCTACTTCTCTATTAGGTAATTAATACTGATTAAGATCATATTGCTAGTTAACCACTGTTGAATTTATATTTGACTTGTTATATGAGACTAAGCCTTCCTCAAGGAACTTGCTTTAAAATTGTGTGTGTGTGGGGGGATGATTGTTTCAGTTGTTGAGGGATAGTTATATCATGTTAGGCGGAATTATGACCTTGTTACTGTCTTCATTTGGAAATTAAGTAGAATGTAAAGCTATGGTTTGGTGTCAAGTTGACAAGGGGTGGACTTGTGATGGTTAAGTTTGTGTCAACTTGATTTGTTTAGGAATCCACAGACATTCCTCATAAGTGTGTTTCTGAGGTTGCCTCTAGGAAGGATTAACTAAAGGAAGAATCCTGCCCCAGGGGTAAGCCTCCCCCAGAGTGGCGGCCCAGAGTGCCCAGAGTGGGCGGCCCCTCTTGGAGGAGGGGCTGGTTGATAAAAAGGAGCTCTGGGAAGAAAGGCTCTCTCTCTCCCACCTGGCTGCCGGTGCTACTAGCTGCTTGGTGTTTTCTGCTTGGTACCTGCTGCTTGGTGTTGCTGCTCTCCAGTGTGGACTGAAGACCAGGGTGGACTGAAGAGCAGCGTCTCTCCAGGAAGCCTCCAGGCCTTCAGTGCCGGATTGGGACTGCTGAGGCCTCCAGCCTCGTGCACTGAGCAGCTACCGGGTTTCTTCACTCTCGGACCTGCAACCTGCTATTGCTGGACTGTGTAAGCTAATCCAATAAATCCCCTTTTAATACAATTCATTCTGTCCATTCTGTTCCTCTAGAGAACCCTGACTAATACAGATTCCAAATAAAAAAACTCACCAAATCAGAAGAATAATACCAATTTCCTTATTGTATTATGTTTGTTAGTAACAATCTTAGCCTCATGCTGCTGTGGTGAGCCACCAAATCAGACACAGTGAAGTAACTAAGTAGATCAGCAAGCTCACAGTTCAACATTCAGCAAGGACAGAGGGCTAAACATAGAAAGGTAAAATGTACAAAAACAAAGGTGAGGAGAAAAATTTGAATACATTAATATTTTTAAAATTGTTTAAAATTTTCAAACATGCGGGATGAGAATGACTACTCTTACTCAGAAACAATTTGACAAAAATAGAGAGTTTTTTTGACATATATATATATATATTTCCACTTAGAATTAATTAGTTAGATATGTTTAAGTGTGTGAAGGTATATGGTATATGTACAGAAATATTCATTATATTTTATGCATAATGATTCTAAAATCTATACCAAAATATAAAAGGCCTATAATAACCAAAAGCAGATGGAAAACAATGCCTGTACTTGGACAACTTATACTACGTTACATTAAATTAAGATAAAACTTGGGCTGGAGAAATGGCCAGGTGCACAGGGTAGCACAAGCATTCATTTGCAATAGCAGAAGGCCCTGGTACACACATCTCTCTGTCTCTTTTCCTCTCTGAAATAAATAAAAAATATTTAAAAGACAAAAACAACAGTAAAGTAAAATTACAGTATCCAATACAATATAGAGCTCACTTTAGAAGATATAAATAACTCACCAAATCAGAAAAATAATACCAATTTCCTTATTGTATTATTTTTGTTAGTAGTGACTGTCTTAGCCAGCTCACAGTTCTCATGCTGCTGTGGTAAAATGTACAAAAACAAAGGTGAGGAGAAAAATTTGAATACACCAAACCAAACACAGTTGTTTGACAAAAAGAACTTATTTCAGGCTATACAGATCCAGTACAGAAATATTCATTATATTTTAGGGATTCTAAAATAGCCACCAAAATATAAAAGGCCTATAATAACCAAAAGCAGATGGAAAACAATGCCTGTACTTGGACAACTTATACTACGTTACATTAAATTAAGATAAAACTTGGGCTGGAGAAATGGCCAGGTGCACAGGGTAGCACAAGCATTCATTTGCAATAGCAGAAGGCCCTGGTACACACATCTCTCTGTCTCTTTTCCTCTCTGAAATAAATAAAAAATATTTAAAAGACAAAAACAACAGTAAAGTAAAATTACAGTATCCAATACAATATAGAGCTCACTTTAGAAGATATAAATAACTCACCAAATCAGAAAAATAATACCAATTTCCTTATTGTATTATTTTTGTTAGTAACTGTCTTAGCCAGCCTCATGCTGCTGTGGTGAACCACCAAACCAGACACAGTTGTTTGGAGGAACAGAACTTATTTCAGGCTTACAGATCCAGAGGGAGTTCCATAATAGCCAAAAAGAGAAAACCAACTGAAAGCAAGAGCAAAACCGAGCAGCCAAAGAGCAGGGGACCAGGCAGAACTCAGACTTGCTCTCTGCAGATCTCAGGCTGGAATTCAGATCCACCCCCAAATACACTTTAGGGCTGGACCCCAAGATCCACCCACAGTGACACCATTTCCAGCCATGGGGCTAGAGATCAACTTTACAAGCTTCACTGAACTCCTGCACGTACTGGGGGACATCCATTCGAAGTAACACAGTGCTTCACTGCCAGAGCAATTGACTTGGTGAAGGAAAGCATTGCTGACCGAGGAAAGCACTGTTCAGGGGAGTGTGTGTGTGTGTGTGCGTGCGTGTGTGTATCTGCACAGGTGCATCAGATCATTCAAAAGCCAAATCGTGGTGGATCCTAGAAGTAAAAATGAATATGAAATCTACGTAGCTAATCAGAAGTATGTCTTCATGAAAAGCTGGTAAAAAGCCTGTAAAATCCCGAGTGCAAGGCCCAGACTGGAATAGACATCCATAAAGTCTATACTGTGCAAAGGCATATCGTATGTATCAAACTGATAAATTAATGTTTTGAACAGGACAGCGGAGAAAAAGATGCAAGTTGACACATTGATCGTAAAGGGAAGCATGTGAACTGAGAGTGAGCATGTGTTAGTTCACATTTATGATGTACATTGCTTTCTAGCCTGAAGAAAAAAAAAATTATCAAGAGAATTGGAGCCAGGTGTGGTGTCACACACCTGTAATCTCAGATGTTCCACAGACTATAATAGGAAGCAAAGACATTAAGACCATAATAAGCAACATATCAAGAACTTGTCACAAAATAACTGAAAATGTGTTAACTACAGATAAGTGACAGAGTACTTGGGCTCAAACCCCTGTACTACAAAAGGGAAAAGGAGAGAAATAAAGAAAAGGAAGAGAATTAGATTTTGATGATGACTGGTGGTTAAAAAGACAGAAATAAGGTGCTGGAGAGATGGTTCAATGGTTGAAGGTATTTGCTTGCAAAGCTTGTCTGTCTGGGTTCAATTCCCTAGTACCCATGTAAAGCTAGATGCACAAAGTGGTACACTGTGTCTGCAATACAAAGTACAAAGCAGCTGGAGGTCCTGGTCCACCCATCTTCCTCTCTGTCTCTCATATAAATATATATATTCATGGGGGAAAAGTGAGGAATAAAAAAATATGCTAACATGTAGGCACATTAGGGAGTAATAGAAAATAAGAATATGTAGCAAATAAGGCAAAATGTCAATAACTAGTGAATCTTCCTCAAAAGTTATAAAAGAATCTTTGTAAAGTTTTCTGTAACATAAATAACATTAAATATTTTTAAAATAATAAATGAACAATTTTACTTATTCGTGTATTTTTGAACACTTATTTATAAGGAGAGGGAGAGACAGGCAAAAAGAGAACCAGGGCCTCTTACCAGGCCTCTTGCTACTTCAAACAAACTCCAGATGCATGTGCCACTCTGCATCTATCTGGCTTTTACATAGGTACTGGGGCATCCAACCTGGGCCATTAGGCTTTGCAAGCAAGCACCTTAACCATTGAGCAAACTCTCCAGACTCAATTTTATTTATTGTTTACATGCTACTGTTGTGTTCCTCAAGAATATTATGACTTATGCCCAAATTTTGAAATTTTTCTTATACCTGATTCAAAATATAATTAATCAGGGCTGGAGAGATGGCTTAGTGGTTAAGCACTTGCTTGTGAAGCATAAGGACCCCAGTTCAAAGCTTGATTCCCCAGTACCCACGTAAGCCAGATGCACAAGGTGACATATCCATCTGGAGTTCGTTTACAGTGCTTGGAGGACCTGGTGTGCCCATTCTACCCCTTCCCACCTCTTTCTCTGTCTGTTGCTAATAAATAAACAAAAATACATAAAAAAATTAATCAGAGAACTTCAATTAAATCATATGAAAAAGTTTAAAAAAAGCTGACTTAAACATTTTACTCATGTCTTAGCCTGTTGTGGGTATACCACTGCAGTTTCTTTAAAGACTAGGTTAAATGTATTTGTGGTATTGGGGGGAATTGTGAGTGAGGATGGCAGTTGAAAGAAAATACTAATTATTAGGATATATTTCAAATTGCAAGATTCTCTGTGCTCATTAGAAAAAAATAACAGTAAATAGTATAAGTGTTAAATAGGGATGATGCAGGGAAAGATTAAGGATAGTCTTCATGATGGAGGGTCCCTTTGGAGGGAGGAGGACATGGAGGAAGCTAACGAAGGCACCAACATGAATGTAAAATTAAGATATAAAAATATACTAAAAAGGAAAGAAATGTAAATATCATGAAAGATTGGGATGGTAAACATCTATACTTAAAAACAATAGGGATGAGCTGGGCGTGGTGGCGCATGCCTTTAATCCTAGCATTCGGGAGGCAAAGGTAGGAGGATCGCCATGAGTTCGAGGCCACCCTGAGATTACATAGTGAATTCCAGGTGAGCCTGAGCCAGAGTGAGGCCCTACCTTGAAAAACCGAAAAATGAAAAAAAAAAAAAAAAGGTGATACAGGAAATAAAACTCCACATCTAAGTATTTTTTAAGCAAATCACAACCCTGAGAGTGGGAGGAAGAGGCAGAGAGAGAGAGAGAGAGAGAGAGAGAGAGAGAGAGAGAGAGAATGGGCTTGCCAGGGCCTTTGGCTACTGCAAACAAACTCCAGATGCATGCGCCACCTTGTGCATCTGTCTTACCTGGTTCTTGGGGAATTGAAAATTGCTCTTTTGGATTTACAGGAAAATTCCTTAACCACTAAACCATTCCTCCAGCTCACAATTTTTAAAAAATATTTTATTTAGTTTTTTTTTTCATTTTTATGTATATTATTCTAGTTTTACATACATAGTGGTTACTCCATTATCCTCTTCCCTGTCCTCCCTCTTCCATAGGGACCCATATCAATGGGAAATGTGGTTCACACATTGTGGGGGTAGTCGAGAGCTATGGGGGATAGGCCAAGTCTCTGTGCATAATGCCCCAACTTGTGGCTCTAACATTCTTCCCCCCCCACCCCCAAAGTTCCCTGAGCCACATTGGGGTCATTTTAGCTCTACTTCAGTGATGAAGTTTTGGAAGCCTCTGTGTCTCTGGATATCTGGCTTAGTGGGAGTTAGATGTTCTCTGTGTTTATCTCCTTCAACCTTTTTCTGGTGTTGTGATCCCCAAGAACGCTGAACTCTTGCACTTCCTCCACATTACTCTGTGGTTTCAGCTGGAGCCCTGGTGAGGTGTTATTGGCTGATCCTCCCTTCAGGTTCATTGTCCATCTGGAAAAAATAAGCAAATTCTCCAATGGAGAGAGAAGTTAGTACTAGATATATGGGATGGCCATAGATAGCTTGGAGGGAATTCTGTATGGTTAGGCCCTCTTCTAGCTCACATTTGATGGTATCTTGATTGGAGACCTATGCTCATTTTTTGTACATGGTTTTGATTTATTTCCCAGTTCCAGCAATGAGTTCCATTCCACTGAGTGGATCAATTTGCCAAATCAAGAGCCGTTGGTTGCCCACCATGGCTGTGTGCCACTACTGCACTTGTTTGAGCATTACGTCAGGTTGTTTCTTGCTGGGTATCTTAGACTGGAAGCTGTTTGGACTGATGTCGGCCATTTTCCCCCAGTTGCTCATGTAGCACTCTCTGGCACTAGACTGTCTCTAGGTAACTGTCTGGGGACTGACCCTCTTCCAGATTCTGGATTTAGTTTTGAGAGAGAGAGAGGAAAAGGCAGAGAGAATGGGCATGCCAAGGCCTCCAGTCACTGCAAACGAACTCCAGACGCATGTGCCCCTTTGTGCATCTAGCTTACGAGGGTCCTGGGGAATCTACTCGGGGTCCTTAGGCTTCACAGGCAAACACCTTAACTGCTAAGCCATTTCCCCAGTCCACACCATTTTTTTTTAAGTAGACTCTTTTATGGACATATCATGTGTTGGTACCATCATTTGCCTCCTCCCTACCCTCATTCTGCTGAGGGACCTCCATATTGGTATTGCTGGTACTCACCATGAAGTTGTGGGTTGTGAACTGTGAGAGCAGTAGTCAGTCATTGTAAGTGAGGGCAGGGGGAAGGCCTCTGGATATGCCCTCCCACCCAGTGGCTCTTACAGTCTTTCTATCCCCTATTCTGCCTGCAAAATGCCCTGAGCCATGGTATGTTTTATGTCTACATCACTGTTTAGCTCTCAGCAGCTTCTGGATTTCTGCTATGGTACCTTCTGAGTATCCTCATTGTCTGTCTCCATCACCCTGGCACACATGTCAGGCTCACCATGGAAGTAGCCCTCTTGCTCATTTCACCAATCCCTCTGAAATCACAGCTTTTTATACCATATTCTTTTGTTCATTCCTTGTAAAGCTTCAAGCTTCCATTTGCAAACATTTTAGATTACATTTCTTAACTCTTCATCAACAGCACAGCACAGTTTTCTTGCTCTCCTTCTGAAACAGGGCCATGTGCTTGGACGTAGTGACAGTGTGAGTTTGTGTCTTGTCAGAAGACACACACAAACACATACACACGAACAACAACCTATTCTGCCTAACATATATGTTACTACTGATGTTTCAGTTCTGATCAGTTTATAGATTACTTGTTTTTGACATAAAAGTACATTGATAAATGTATAGGTATTATTTTTTATTTTTTAAAAGTTTTAAGAGAGAGAGAGAGAGGGAGCGAGAGAATTGGCCTCAGCTACTGCGATCAAACTCCAGATGCTTGAACTACCTACTGGACATGTGTGACCTTGTACTTGTCTCACCTTTGCATCTGGATCTGGGGATGGGATCTGGAGAGTGGAACATGGGTCATAAGGCTTCACAGGCAAGTGCTTTAACTACTAAGCCATCTTTCTACCCTGTGTAGGTATTATTTAATCATCAAATTATTTTACAGCATAAATGTAAACTTAATATTAAGATATTTTAGTATTTTACCTGAAATTATTTTTTAAATCATTTGAGATTTACATTGATGTTTATTTTGTACTTCAAAATCACTTTCTATGGCTGGAAAGATGGCTTAGCAGTTAAAGTACATGCCTGCACATTCAATTCCCCAGACCCCATGTAAGCCAGATGTGCAAGGGGTCACATGCATCTGGAGTTCGTTTGCAGTGGCTAGAGGCCCTGGCATTCCCATTCTCTCTTTTTCTCTATTTGCCTCTTCCTCTCTCTTTCAAATAAAACAAACAAACAAATAAATAAATAAATAAATAAATAAAATTAATCACTTTCTAATCGCATATGCTACATTCAAAATTTCCTTAGAATATTTTGGCAAATTTGAATTGATTATTATCCAAATGGTAGACACAAATGATATTTTAGAAATTTTTAATAGGCATGCAATGATGCATGGTATAAAATGTATTTGTATATATTTTTTTCTTACTTGAAGGAGCTCAATTTTAACTATTTTAAAGCTATTAATACCTCCTGAGAAACCAAATGGTTATATAAATAACTATTTAATAAAAATCCTTATTTTTCTTAATGTTTTAAAAATCTAAAATTCATAAAGGACTTTGTAGATGTCATTTTTTAGGAAAGCAAAGATGACCAAAATCCTTTATCTGATTGTCTTTGCAGTGCGAAGCTCAATTACAGTTCTGTTATTGAGAATCAGGAATTTATTCCCTGAATGGTAATATGAGTCAAGATCACCTTTCTGCTTGTTAGAGAAGACACCCATCCAGAGACCTTTAGCTTAATGACCCAGCTTCTTCTGCATAAGTTACAGTCTGGTACCATGGCGGGAACTTTTGAAGCTTCATTAGCCTTTTAGGACACAGGAGAACCATCAAATTAACAAAAAAAGGAAAGAAAGAAAGAAACAAAATTTAAACTCAACAATCTCAAAGACCGTAATTTTTCTTTTTTTTTTTTTTTTGATTTTCTAATTATTTTTAGCTATGAAGCGCAATGTGAAGTCATGTTCTCATAAGTTTTGCATAACTTCCACTGTCATTTAACTTTTGAACCTGTCTAAATCTATGAAACAGTAATCCATGATAATAACTTTCTCAGTAAAATAATTAATATGTCATACTCTTCACACTTTGAACTTGAAACACCTCCACTGTGAACCAGAAGTGGGCTCTAATAAGGCTGCAAAAGTAGTTGTGGATGTAGTCTGAATCTCAAGAGGGAAAAGAGAGATGAAGCCAGGAATTTGGATGTCATGGTGATTGGTGAAGAATAACATGAATATAAGGTTACCCAGGAAAAGTGTTTGGAATCAGAAAATTCAGGAAGCTCAACATAAAACTTTTGAATCCTTGCATCACAGCAGCAGGAAATGTAGGTAAATGTGTGTAGAATGACTTACAGCAACTGAGGAACACTTTAAATATGGAAGTGAAAAAAATGAGGCAGGAATAGAAAAAAAAACTGTGAAGTAAGAGGGCATTACATTAAAAAGTACATATAGTTTCAACAGCGTGTTTTCTGCTGTGATGAGGTCTGAGTCTCCTCAGCGTCTACTGCATTATTTATAGAGAAGGAAATGGGGGAGAGGGGATGAAAATCAGGATAATATGAGGGGACCATGATGAAATCACAGTACATTCATATATTAAATTTCCAATTAAAAATGTACAAGAAGCTCGTCTGCATAGCCTGAGATATAATTGGGAAGAGAAAACCAATAAAACACGATCAAATTTTCACCAGTTCCTCATCCAACTGGGTATTACATATCAGAAAAAATGGACCTCAAAAATATAAAGTATTAAAAGAGTAAAATCCAATCCAATCAGAAAATGAACAGATAATCTTCAAATGAAAAAAGTACTAATGACCCATAAGGATGTGGAAAAAAAGCTCCACATCATTAGACACAAAGGAAATGGAAATCAAAACTACAATGAGCTTCTGCTTCACTCCAGTCAGAATGTTCATCAGGAAAACAAAAGGTCACAAATGCTGGGCAAGACCTCAAGAGCAATGGAAGCCTGCTGGTGGAGGGTAAATTAGTTCATCCACTATGGACACCAGCATTGACATTCCTATCCATGTTCGTCCCAGCATTCTTTTTTCCCTGCTCCCACCAAAATAGTCTAGTTGGCTCTACTTACTACTGTTCCAAGCTCTTACACTTTCCTCCCCCCCCAAAACTTTCCAAAGGCCTATTAATCACAGCGGTTTTTCAAGGTAGTGGTCCCTGACTGAAGGGAAGGAGACTTTATTTTGGGTAAAGCTGGAAGGTTACCATCCACCAGGGTGGGGAAGGTATAGAGCAGGAGCTTGAGGTAGCTGATCAAATTCAGTCAACTGTGAAGGAAAGAGAGAGAGGGAAGGAGGGAGAGAGAGAGAGAGAGGGAGAGAAATTGAGAGACTGATTAATAGTAAGCCACCTTTCTCCTTTATATCCAGTAGAGGAACCTAGCCTGTGGAATGATGCCAACAGAAGAATGACTATTTACTTCATTTTTTATATTATTGCATATTCAATAATAAACTTTTCTAAATTCAGAATTTCTTTTTGTGAACGTTGATGTTACTCCTTTTTTTTTAAATCCTCGCTGCAATATGTTGTAAATACAACAATGACTTTTGTAACATAGTGAGGTGTCTGTGAACATTGCTAGATTTTCATATGTATGTTTCTTGTAATGTCGCTATGCTAATGAGCACTTTGTAAAGCATTGGAATTCGTGTCCTATGGCATCTGCTTTCATAGCCATGCTGAACAGGACTATATCCCTTTGCTTTTGGGTAGAAGGGAGAAACGTGGGCCATCACACTGCTTTTTCTTTACATATGAGAGAAAGTTCATCATGTGCGGCTAGGAAATAGAACCAAGTGAGTTAGGTGTCAAGGTTCTTGACAACACAGAAAATAAGCTGGTTCCAGCAATCTTTCATTGCCACCCTGTGCTCTGGGAGTCTAGTTCAAGTCTCCTGGTTAGAAGCCCATGTCCATTAAGAAGCCTAGTAAGTCAGTGGTGACCGAGAGCTTTATAAGTGTATGCAGACATTATTCCTTCAAACCATTATGAAGTCATCATGATTTCAATCAATATGAACCATAAGTTTTCATAAGATGGGTGACAGGGGTTCCTTTTGAGGGAGTCTATATTAGTATGTTTGCGGTCTTGGAATTTGCCAATGGAAAAAAAAGTCCATGCATAATTCAATGATAGTAAATAAAGTGTAAGTTAGGGTGATGGTCATGATATCCTTGCCCCATGGTCTGGATGTTGGTGGGTGCAGGTGCTTCTTTTCTCGGCTCTTTGCTCATTATGTGTAACAAAGAGTGAATTGCTCCGGTCTTTGGGATGTGCTACAGAAACATGTATCTTTGATTATAGTGCAAGCCATTGGGTTGTCTTAGGATTCACTTACCCATCTGTGCTCGGGAGAGTCCTATCCCACTGACAGGACTCAGTTCAATTACAACTTTTACCTAGTGTAATTTCTAAGCTTTTCTTCACTCCCATTGTTATCAATTTGATATTTATATTTCTTTATTGTCACTGTGGCTATACAAACTTCTCTTGAGGTAAGGGACGTTTTCCTTACTCATCTTTCTTTTTATCTACCATTTGTATTTTCTGACACATTCCTTAATGATTCACACAGGAGATACTCAATAACAGTGTGTGTGGATGATGGAGTAGGAGAGCTAAATCAGTTTGGGAAGGTGCAGCTGTCAATGTCTTTTGCTGGTTATAAATCCTGAGAAAACTGTATTAAGGACTTCAGTATATAATAAAGCTTGCAGGGGTCAGTATGCCCTTCAATAAAACCTTCTGGGCATAAAACAGGACAACAGAATCTACAAACAAGATATAAAAAGATAGAAAAAAATGGCCTTGTTTGTTTTACCAACCCTGAAAGTTAACCATATCTGAGTATATGATTTCCTATTTAAAATATATTTTCTGTGCATGTCATTTGAAGTAGTTTACTTAATTTTTGGATTCTTTATTGCTGGCATGAAATTATTTATTATGGGGGCCAGAGAGATGGCTTAGCAGTTAAGGGCTTGCCTGTGAAGCCTGAGGATGCAGGTATGAGGCTCAATTCCCCATTACCTACATAAGCCAGAGGTGCAAGGTGGCACATGCATCTGGACTTTGTTTGCAGTGGCTGGAGGCCCTTGTGTGCCATTCTATCTCTCTCTCTCTGCCTCTTTCTCTCTGTGTGTGTTTCTCTCAAATAAATAAATAAAAATAAACAAAAAATTAAAATTAAATAAATGATTTATTATTCTTATTTTTGTTCTGTTAAAGGACATTAAATTGTCTATTCATGTTGAATAATATATCAATTACTTATTTTAAGCACTTAGGATATATTCCTGAATGAAGAGCAAATACTAGATTGATTAGAAAATCAATATTATATTGATTAAGAATGCCTGCTGATGTGATTCCATAATAAGGTGTGTCAGCTTTAAAACTCTGATAGTAAACACTTTTTGGAAATACTTTCATGATGGTAGCCATTTCCCTGAGAACCACAAAAATGTGATCATAATATTTTGAATTGATTATCTGCTACATCTTGAATTGTGAAATATATTTATTTTTACAGACGAACGAAAGCTAGTCTGTGCAGAGGCTAACAGACACAGAAGATCCATACATGAATTCCGAAGGCACCCAGAGGGAAGAGCTTTCTCACATAGACAGATGAATTTGGATACTTAGCAGACAGGGTCATCACTACATTTCTCATTAGAAAAATGGATTTCTACTTCAGGGATAGAAAATATTTAAGCAATCCTCAAGCAGGCAGTAGCATTCAATGAATCATGTCATAAATTGAATGAGAGGAGAATCTGAGCATGTCTTGCAGAATATGGAGTGAGAAAGGGTCCTGCAACGTCAGGCATGCTAGATAAAGAAAAATGCCTCATGCCAGCAAAGAGAGCTATTGGGCTTGAGGTAGCAAATTGAATGGCTACCTTTAGAGGAAGGCTTCAGTAGCCTTTTCGAAACATCATCTATTTTTCTCAGTAATATACTATACTAAATGCTGTTTATATCTTCGAAATTACTTTGCCCCACTAAAAGCTTATATGTAGAAATTCAATCATCATAGAACTTGTCACCTTTAAAAGGTAGCCAATGGATAATACTAATGTCATCTATGTCCTCCTTGAAGAAAGATCTTAAAAAGGCATTGAATCCGTACCTGTAACTTAGAGTAGCTTAGAAAGCTAATTAAATTGAATTGAAAGAAACTAAGAAGGAAGGGATGAGAACACAGGAAAAAAAGAGAAATGAAGAAGAAATGAGAGAAATGGGAGAAGAAGGAGTGAAGGAAGGAAGGACTGGGAGTTAATTATTGAATGTAGGACTAACCTTAATTATATTGACAGACTGTCCCATAAACCTTGAACATGCAGGCAGCCTGGAGTCCTCATAGTTTGATAAAATGTGCTAGTTTAGGTATAGTATGGCTTCCACTGGACTTAGGGATTCATGTTCTCACCAGCACAGCTAAAGTGTCAGGGAACCACCTTAAAGAAGCTATTTACTTCTAATTCCTCCTTTTCAGCATGTCTGTGTGGAGATCGCCTTGCTGCAGTGCAGGATTTTTACATTCTGACTTTTTCCCACCTTGTTCATACCTGGGTTGTGAAGAATACGATCATATTGTAAGATCTGAGCAGGGCTTCTTTGTGGTTCATAAGTATCTGGCCTCAGAGCAAAGGAATGGGAATGCATTTATGGATACACAGCCTACCTAGTGTTTATTTAGTTGGCGGTATAAAAAAAAGTATGGAGAGAGTAATTGGTAGATGAATGAAGCATTTCAAAAACCAATATTTAACCTGTGGTAGTGCAGGAGGGGGTGGCTGGAATGGTGGCTGAGCCTGAGGTTAAAGTAATTTTTCCTTAAGTGTTCAAAAATTCTCTAATTCTAAATTTACTGATCTCAATAGAAAACAATGTTTAATTTCAAATGAAACTTAAGGGGCAAGTGACTTATCATAATATTTATTTCATATACAGAAATTTTATGCTTATTCAAGGTTTTCAAATCATCTGAGAGACTAATATTAAAATTGCTGATATATGTTCCTTAATATTTCTATTTCCAGGGCTGGATAGATGGCTCCATTTGTAAAGTGCTTGGTATGAACCTGTGGTGGTTTGAATCATGTGTCCCCCATAAACTCATGTGTTCTAATGGCTAGGTCCCAATCTGATGGCAATTTGGGAATTGAAGACTTGGTAGAAGAGGTGTGCAGTTGGGGGCAAAGTTAGGAGTGTTATAGTCATCTTCCAGTGTTCCTCTCATTTACTCTCATGCTGCAGTGTTCCCCCTGAGATGGCAGAAGTGATGTCCAGTCTCTGCTCATGACATCCTTTCCCCTGCCATCATGGAGCTTCCCCTCAAGGCTGTTAGCCACAATAAACTGTTTTCTTCCCCAACCTGCTTTTGGTTGGGTGCTTTGTACAAGCAATGTGAAAGCAACTGGTTTGCCTGTAAATACAGCTGGGTATGTTGGACTGTGCTACTGGGATAGGACAGGAGGACCCCTGGACTAGCTTCATTGATAATCTGCCAGCCAATGAGAGATTATGTCTCAAAAATGGTGGATTGGACAGGCGTGGTGGCGCACGCCTTTAATCCCAGCACTTGGGAGGCAGAGGTAGGAGGATCACTGTGAGTTCAAGGCCACCCTGAGACTACATGGTTAATTCCAGGTCAGCCTGAGCTAGAGTGAGACCCTACCTTGAAAAACTAAAAAAAAAAAAAAAAAAAGTTGGATTACAACACCTGGGGTTGTCCTCTGGCCCCTGCACAATTACACATGTGCACATGCCCCACAACATGCAAGTTGTCTTACTGTGGTGATTTAATTCAGGTGTCCCCCATAAACTTAGGTGTTCTGGATGCTAGGTTCCCCAGCTGATGGCAATTGGAAATTAAAGCCTCCTGGAGATGGTATATTGTTGGGGGCTGGCTTATGGGTGTTATAGTCAGTTTCCCCATGCCAGTGTTTGGCACACTCTCCTGTTGCTGTTATATGCCTGATGTTGGCCAGGGGCTGATGTATTTCCATGCCATAGTAGAGCATCCTCTCAAGACTGTAAGCCAAAATAAACCTTTTTCCCACAAGCTATTCTTGGTGGGTGATTTCTGCCAGCAGTGAAAACCTGACTACAACAGTAATTTTGATACCAAGAGTGGCATTGCTGCTAGACACCTGACTGTGTGGCTTTGGCCTTTTGGACCTGATTTTCAAGAGGAACGTTGAAGGATTTGAACAGGAATTACAAGCTAGCCATAGTCATAGTCATTATGTCATCACTCATAATTTTAGAATTAAGTTTGGATCATAAAGCAAGTAACTATTTTGTGTACAACCCTATGTGCTACACCAGCAGGAAAATGAAAGGTGATGACTAATGATCTCTTCTGTGTAGGTATTGATAAGTCAACTCTAAAAATGGCAGACATAAACAAAGATCTACAAATGCGCCCCCAGCCAGAAATCCTAACAGACATTTGAACATTTATCACAGATACACGAGTGAGGGAAAAATCTTGTTTAAAACTTCACAAAAGGGTGAACAATTGAAATTTAAAGAAATATGAATTCAAATTGTCTGGTGGGTGAAGGGTCACAGGCATTATAAGAAAGTGAGAAATATGAACTCAACATATGCATGAATACATCACACTCTATTAACACATGCATATCCACACTGGTACTTATACATATATCACACATACATATATACACAATAAGACATGATCTTATTTCTCTCTGCTTTTGATCAGTTTAGTTAATTGCTCAAAAGGAGAAAATTATCTTTTGCTAAAGGACTTGATGGAGAACTATTTCTATGGTTCCACACTTCAAGGTGAAGCCATTAGTAATTTCAAAAAGCAATAAGGAGGGCTGGAGAGATGGCTTAGCGGTTAAGGTGCCTGCCTGCTAAGCCTAAGAACCTCGGTTCCAATCTCCAGGTCCCATGTTTAGCCAGATGCAAAGTGACACAAGGGCGCAATGCCACACTTGACCACAAGGGGGCGCACACATCTGGATTTCTTTCACAGCAGCTGAGAGACTGCTGGCGCGCCCATTCTCTATCTGTCTCCCTCTCCCTCTCTCTCTGTCTCTCTCTGTGTCTCTCTCCAAAAATAAATAAAATAATAAAAAAAAATTTAAAGAAGCAATAAGGATAATGGTTAGAATATGCATTAGTAAATATAACAGGAGGAGATAAGGGTATTTATGTACTTTGATTAATGTTTAAGACCAATTCTAATTAATTCTTATTGGTAGAATAATTGGAAATTATATCTTGTATGTAAGTAATCTTAGATATTATTTTATATCTTGAAAATATGTTTCAAGAAGAAATTTTAAATCAGTTTATTCCCAAAATAAATACTTCTTCATGACCATAAATTTTACTTTTAAAAATATATGTCCTTGGGGCTGGAGAGATGGCTTAGCGGTTAAGGTGTTTGCCTATGAAGCCTAAGGACCCAGGTTCAATTCTCCAAGTCCCATGTAAGCCAGATGCACAAGGTGGCACATGCATCTTAAGCTCATTTGCAGTAGCTAGAGACCCTGGCATTTCCATTCTCTCTCTCTCTCTCTCGTCCTCTCTCTGACTCTAATAAACAAATAAAATTTAAAATATATATATATATATATGTCCTTTACTGCCTTGCAGTGGAAATGAAACCTGGCTTGTTACTCTTTCCATACCTTTGAAGAACATCTTTCTAGTTGCATAAATAATTTTAATGCCTACTTGTTGACGTTCCTCTATTTCTGTACTCAAATCATTATTTCATGTAATTTTCTATGATTTAACAAGTACAGAAATCAGTTCAGAGTGGAAGAATAAATTGCTGCTTTCTAGTCCTAAACTTTTCTTATAAGAAACATGACTCCTGATTGGGCTAATTGATACCAGGTATTTAAATGCCAGTATTCTTTGGATGGGAAATGTGTTCATTATTTACTAATGCCTAGAAAAAGAGCATGCTTGATTTTATTAAGTAGAATACACTTTTGTATTTTGTTTATTATCAGACACAGCTGGAAATTTGCTTCCTAAAGTCAAATAACTATGAGTCTTAATAGAGTTTTAGGTGCTTTATTTCTCTACAGTAATGGGAATTCCTGAGGTCTCTTCATTCTAGGCCAGTACTCCACGTCTGGGCAACATGCATCACTAGTGTAAGTTTCAGGTACTTTCAACTGTTTTCAACCTATCTTTTGATTTAAGACCCACTCTCTAGCATAGTATGATCTAGAAACAAACAGTAATTGTTTCTTTCCAGTTCATTGACATGTACACATAAGATGTCATATTGCCATGGAATATGAGAGCTATGTAGAACTAAGACATGATTCACACCCTTGGTATAGAGATGAGGAAAGGGGGGAAAGAGGGAAAAACATACTCTCCCCCAGAATGGAGACAAGGTGGACTCAGGCACTAAGATTTCCTTACTCCCTCACTATATCAGACTGGGACTTACTTATTTTCTCATGAGTGGTGATCCATTTGAAAAAGGAACATTTTTCAGATCAGTATTTGATTGAAAGTTACAGCACTAATATTTTGTTTATCATGACCTCTACCTTCAAAATCTGGCAATATCTACGTATTTATAACCAATGATAATTAATATTGTTGATTAATGGTATCATTAAATTAAATATAAACCATCACTATATCTTCGATAACTCTCTCTCTCTCTCTCTCTCTCTCTCTCTCTTTTTTTTTTTTTTTTTGGAGGTAGGGTCTTGCTATAGCCCAAGCTGTCATGGAATTCACTATGTGGTCTTATGCTGCCCTCAAACTCATGGCAATCCTCCTACCTGCCTGGACTTTGACATCTCTTTTAATAAGTATTCTTTAAATTTGACTAATATAACTGGGTGTGGTGGCACACTCCTTTAATCCCAGCACTTGGGAGGCAGAGGTAGGATTGCCGTGAGTTCGAGGCCACCCTGAGACTACATAGTTAATTCCAGGTCAGCCTGAGCTAGAGTGAAACTCTACTTCAACAAAAAACAAAAAAAAAAAAAAAAAGACAAATATTCCTTAAATCTATGGAACAAGCTGGAATAGTTTTGTATTTTTAGGTGACATTTACTAATGTCTAGCCATTTTTTTTCTTTATACATCAAAGAAATGTTCAGCACCTTAGTAGACAACTTCTACATTAATACAATGAGCATTCATCCAGACAGTGTTTATGGGAGGGAGAAATTTATTTTAAGCTTACTGATCCCAGGGATGTTCTGTCCAATGGCTAAAGAAGCTGAGTACCATTCATAAATCCAAGCAGAGAGAGAAAACAACCACCATCCAACAGACACACACACACACACAAAAGCAGCAGCAAAGACCCCCAGAGCTCAGATTTCTCTGTCTACCTTTGGGCTGGACTCAGAAAATTGCTCACTGTGATACCTCTTCCGCCAGGTGGCTGAAGACCCAAGCTACCAGCTTTAATAAGACACATGAGTCTTTGGAGGTGGGCATATATTCAGACTATAATAAGCTCCCAATGTCAAGGTTGGTTAGTGTAGAGTATTTACTATCACTCTATGTAATATCTATATGTAATGAACAGTCTGTTTTCTATACTAGGTGAAAGAAGTTTAGTTCAGTGGAAGAGAACTTTATATGCACAAGGCCCTGATTTTAGTTCTTGTCACTGGAAAAGAATTACAAAAAGAAATTTTACAGCCATTTCCTAATTTCTCAAACTATTATATTTTGAATTTCTGTTTACCTGGAAGTATAAGAATTGATGTGGCTGATTTTTTTTTTTTTTGCCTTGGTGATATATTTTTTCAATGTTTTACTTAAAAGTAAAACGATTGTTGATTTGGCAGATATAATGGCTAGCACATGACATAAATTTCATATTTGAGAGCACCATCAAAAACTATAGAAGCTCCTAGAATAGTGACCACCAAGCCCTTAAAATAATACATTAAACATTTACCCTACTACTGTGTTGCAGAGAGATTGACAATCTACTTCCACTAGGTCAAATGCAGCTAGAAAAATCAATAAGTTATTAGCTAGTAGCACCCTAAAAATGTGCACTCATAGAATATCTAAAGTGTGATCACATTTGTGTCTGTATTATTTTCCACACCACCTCTCAACATTGAATAATTTCCAAGAACAACATTCATGAAGTCATTGAAATATTTATGTAAAAGGGATTTGACAAATCTTTACAATAACATTTCCCATGTTCCGATTTCATCTTAGTCATGTTAGAATTAAAAATAGTCATTCAATAAACTTACACTGCAGATAGGTGTTTCTAAGTTGTAACATTTTATTGGTTCCAATCAGAAAGTGTGGTGTGGTTGGCAAACCCTATATTGGGTTTTCAAATTACTATGTTACCCCTATGTTCCAATCAATGAGAACCTATCAACTGTGAACTTTTATTGATTTGTATTCTTCAGAGTAACATAAATGGCTTTTCCTAAGCTTTCCAATTTTACTATAGTATTTTTTTCTGAATTCTCTGTTCTAAGAAGGTTTATTTATGTATTTATTCTGTTGCTCTCCAAACCCTACATAGTTTGGATAGAGCCATGGATAGTATTCTGTGAGCAAGAGGAAGAGATCTATGGTCACCTTAAATATTTTCTAAGCAGCTAAATTATACTGTGAATGGTTCAGTAAGCAGAATTTACCTATTAAAGAGGAAATTATATACTGAAAGTTTCAAATAGAAAAAGAAAAAGGAATAATCATTCTCACAACAAATTATATGAGAAATAATACTATTATGATACAGAACAAAAATGGTTCAATGATTTATTTCATTTTTTAAAAATGTGTATGAAATATAATATCAAATCTGTACTATTGGTAGACATTTTGAAAACTTGTTTAAAAACATAAATTAGATTTTAGACATGCCATATAATGCTCAAAATCATCATAAGTACTTTCAAAGCATGCTTAATTTTTGCATATTGCCTATATATACTTATGGATATATGAATTAATGCATTAAACAGTAATATCAGTGTATATACAAATGGAAATGTTTTTCAGCTACTCAAAAACATCTATTTGCATTGTTTAGATTTTTTGAAACATTGTAGTCAAAATTTTTTGAAAATATGACTGTAAAATTGACAAAGGGGACAGGTACTAGTTTGACAGAATTTAACTTCTTTAATGTAAATTTTAGCATGTTTTTCTATCAATTATTTATTGTCAAAGAAAGAAATACAAATAACCACAAAAGAAACCAAATGACAACTTCAAGCTTCATTGATATTTGAGCTCTTATACTCAAGTATACTTATACTTAATGCTCAACTATGCCATGAGATCTTGTTTATTCTTTCTTATAAATGCTTATTAAATATATATGTTTCTAGGTTAAGATTTTTAAAAAATATTTTATTTATTTATTTATTTATTTATTTATTTATTTATTTATTTGAGAGAGAGAGGGAGACAGACAATTGGCACACTAGTGCCGCGACCCACTGTAAATGAACTCCAGACACATGTGTAACTTCTGGTACCCCACTCTCATGGGTACTGGGAAATCAAACCTGGGTCCTTAGGCTTAGCAAGCAAGTGCTCTTAACTGCTAAGCAATCTCTCCAGCCCTTTTTGAAAACAATTTTTTGAAATTATTTGCAGGAGAGAGAGAGGCAAATAGAGAGAGTTGGTTAAGATTTGACAGGAAGAATCATACTTGAAGTAGAAGAGTAAAGGAATTAAAATGGAAGCACTTCCTGGCACAGATTTAGCCAGGATCCATCTTGCTCTACTTAAACAAGAGAGCTGAAAGGTTCATCAGATAGAATGAATAAGAGAAAATATGTAACATAAAGATAACTTATGTGTATAACACACACACACACACACACACACATCAGTGTACCCAATTACTAGTTTTATTTCTGTAGAGAATTCTAGTAACACAAGTAGTTGAAATCTTACTCATGTATTCATTGATATAGATATCTAAATATCAGACATGAATTTATATCAAGGGTTACTTTTTTATTAATTATGATTCCCACTACTATTATATTGTGGGTAATTAGAATAAATTATTAAAAGAGTTTTGTAACCTATTGATATGTTTATGTATTTTTGTAATTATCCTTTTAAGGCGGTTGTTGTAGTTTGAAGGATGGTTAAGTAATTTCATGCGTAACTTCAATGGATTAATTTAAGATGATGCTTTTATTTGTAAGAGTTGGAGAGTTTCATAGTGACTTTTATTTTTGATAATCTTTCATACTTTCCCTTTTGGATGAGGTTTCTGTAAACTCAATGAAATTTTGCATTTTCTCTGAGACTTACTATAACTCTAAAATATTTTTCTACTTTTACTCTTAAGTTATAGTTTTGATCATAAATGGTGAGGCATATCCTCTGAAGTTTCTTGTCCTCCAATCAGGATCAGAGGCTGGTCCTTTGGAAGTAGGAGTGACAGTGTGAATGGGTTACTGCATTTGTGGATTCATAACCCAGTGGGATACTGGAAAGTGAAGCGAGATTTAGGAGGTGAGGTTTGTCTGAAGGAAACAGATCGTTGGAAGTCCTGATTTCTGTCCCTGGATGGTTCCTCTATCTCTTTGCCTCCTGTTTACCATCAGGTGAGGAGTTTTCCTCTACCATGCTCTTCTCCCATCCTGAACTGCTTTTCTATGGACGTAACAGCCATCAGAGCAAGCAACCAATGCTTGAAGCTTCTGACTCTAGGCGCCGAAAGATACCTGTCTTCCTTTAACTTGTTTTCTCTCAGTGCACAGCAAAGGAAATTTGACTAACACATTGCCTATTGAGTAAAAATGAGTAAAAACCTTGCTTTATTTTTAAGTAATATTTAGTGCCATTACAATAGTAAAGTTTTTAGGCGGGTGTGGTGGTGCACACCTTTAATCCCAGCATGCAAGAGGAAGAGGTAGGAGGATCACTGTGAGTTGGAGGCCACTCTGAGAGTGAATTTAGGTCAGCCTGAGCTAAAGTGAGACCCAACTTCAAACAAAAAAAAAAAAAAAAAAAAAAAAAAGTAAAGCATTTAAATTAAATACCTGCATATTTTTTAATTAAAAATATTCTACTTATACAAAAGGCAGAATGTATAGCTCTTAGTTAATGCTAGCATTGTTCCCCATTCTGTGTGGTCTGTCCATCCCCCTACCATAGCACTGGGGATTAAAACAATGGGTTTACACATTCTAAGCCAGTGCTCTGGCACTAAGCTTCATCCTTTGCTTTTTTGTATTAATTTTAATATAAAACATCAATATATTTTCAGAATTAGTTCTTTAAAAATGCATAGGAAATGACCAATTATTTTTAAAAGTTTTGTCTTTCCTGAACTTTTTTTTTTCTACTTTCTCTTTAATGGCTGTGGTGGTTTGATTCAGTTGTCCCACATAAACTTATATGTTCTGAATGCTAGGTTCCCAGCTGATGGAGATTTGGGAATTAATGCTTCTTGGAGGCAGGTTATTGTTGGGGGTGGGCTTATGGGTATTATAGCCAATTTCCCCTTGCCACTGTTTGGCACACTCTCCTGTTACTATTGTCAACCTTATGTTGGCCAGGGGGTGATGTCCACCCTGTGCTCATCCCGTCATTTTGCCCTGCCATCGTGGAGCTTCCCCTCGAGTCTCTAAGCCAAAACAACCCCCTGTTTTTTCCCACTAGCTGCTCTTTGTCAGGTGTTTTCTTCCAGCAATGCGAACCTGAATGCAACAGTAAAGTTGGTACGAGGGGAGTGGGATTATTGCTGCTTGAAAACTGACTGTGTGGCATTGGCCTTTTGGTGCTGATTTTCAAGAGGAATGTGGAAGGATTTGAAATCTTGGCCTAAGAAATGCCTTGCAATGTTGTAAGTACAACCTGATGTACTATTTTGGTCAGAGTTGAAGACCTGGGTGCAGTAAGAAGTAAGGACTGGGAGGTTTGGCTTTTGTGGGTGAAAAAGAGTTTTGCTTGGACTGGGCTAGAAACAGTTTGTGTGAGAGGCTTGCTGTTATGCCCATGTCCTGAGTACTTGTGCAAGGTTGCTTTGCATACAAATGGACTGGTGTGAGCAGAGGGATATGGTGCAGCAATGAAATCTTTGGGCTGAAATTTCTGCTGGTTAAACTACAATTATAGGAGAGATTACAAACACTAATACTGGGCCAGCTTACCTGTACTGAGACAAACAGTAAGAATACAGAGTCTTTTGAAGGGGCCTGAGTGCTCAAGGAGTGTCTTGTCCTTCAAGGTCTGCTTTATTCCCCCCTGGGATAACAAATCAGCACCCTACCTGGTATTGTCCAGTATGAGAAAGGCAGGAAAGAGAGGGTAATTGAATTTGAAATATGGTCTTGTGTTTTGGAAACGGCCATGGGCAATATGAAGCGGGTTTGCAGGATGACTGCATGGAAACCTGATGGAGCAATGAGGATGAAACGTGGGTGGCAGTGGAGACCCAGTGGAGATGCTGGGACTATGAGACAGCTGCTCAAGAGAGCTGCTGGCCCCAGATGAAGTTTTCCAGGACCGTGAGTAGCCGAGCTAGAAGGGCAGAATGGGAACTCCAGAGACTTGTTACTAGTTAGAATTACCAGAGTTGGAGATTTGTCACTGACTAGAGTTGTTGGACTTGGAGCAACAGAATTTGATGTTTGCCCTGTTTAAATCTTGTATAGGTTGAATATTTATTTCTTTGTTATGCCCAATGCCATCTTGTGTAGTGTGTTTATTCTGTGCTATTATGGGTTTTTTCTTTTTGAGGGCTTTTTTTTGTTTTGTTTTGTTTTGCTATTATGGCTCAGTTAAATGATCTTGGACTATAGAAATGTTTGAACATTATTAGGATATATAAAAATTATGGGGACTTTTGGGCTGGAGAGATGGCTTAGGGGTTAAGGCGCCTGCCTCCTAAGCCTAAGAACACTGGTTCCAATCTCCAGCAGTTCCAATTTCCAGGTCCCACTTTTAGCCAGATGCAAAGTCATGCAAGGGCACAATGCCGCACTTGACCACAAGGGGGCACATGCATCTGGATTCCATTCTCAGCAGCTGAGACACTGCTGGTGCACCCATCTCTGTCTTCCTCTCCCCCCTCTCTCTCTGTCTCTCTCTGTGTATCTCTCCAAATAAATAAATAAATAAATTAAATAAAAATCAAAAAAATATATGGGGACTTTTAAAATTGGACTGAATGCATTGTATTTTGTATCATAAACTTAGGTGTTCTGAATGCTAGGTTCCCAGCTGATGGAGATTTGGGAATCAACATCTACTAGAGACAGTGTATTGTTGGGGGCGGGTTTATGGTTATTATAGCCAGTTTCCCCTTGCCAGTGTTTGGCACACTCTCCTTTTCTCTTGCCATCTGATGTTGCCATTGTTGCTCATGCCATTGTTTTCCCCTGACATCATGGAGCTTCCCCTTGAGTCTGAAAGCCAAAATAAACCTTTTTTTCCCCCCACAAGCTTCTCTTTGTCAGGTGTTTTCTTCCAGCACTGTGAACCTGAGTGCAACAGTAGGCATTACTTTTAAAAATGCATGCTACCTATTAAAACAACAATAGGAAGTGACATTTGTTGATGTTTGACAATTTGATATAAATTTTGTAAAAGTAGGGTGAGAAAGAAAAACACACAAGAAATAAAGCAATATTGTTTTTCTTTTGTTTTATTGACAACTTCTATACTTACAGTCAATAAACCATGATATTTCCCTCCCCTCCCCCATTCCCCTTCAGAACTCCACTCTCCTTCATATCCCTTCCCTCTCTCCATTAGTCTCTCTTCTAATGTGATGTCATCATCTTTTTTTCCTATTAGGAGGGTCTTACTAAGGTATTGCTAGGCACTGCAAGGTCGTGAATATTGAGGCCAATTTCTGTCTGGACAGTTGCATTGTAAGGAGTTGTACCCTTCCTTTGGATCTTAAATTCTTTCCGCCCCCCTCTTCCACAATGGACCCTGATCCATGGAGGGTGTGATAGAGATGTTTCAGCGCTGGACACTCCTCCATCCCTTCTTCTCAGCACTATGTTGCCTTTTGGGTCATCCCAGTAGTCATTGCCATCTGAAAAGAGAAGCTTCTGCAACCAGAAGTGACAGTAGCATTAATTTGTGAATACAGACATTAAGTGTAGTGCTTTCAGGGCAATTTTGTGGGAATAATATATATATACATTTAGCCAGACAAGAGCAGGCTTTATACCCTAAGGCTCATGACCTCCCCTGCCATAGATTTTTGAGTATGTTTTTTTCAGTACCAGGCATGTATTCCCTCCCATAGAGAGGGCCTTCGGTCCAATTAGGGAGCAGTTGTTTTCCCCAAAAGCAAACATGTCACTATTGCACCCATTCAGTCATTTGGCCTGTGTGGCCAAATGTGAGGTTTCCAGTGTCCACTGTTTTCACCACTGTTGATTTCTGTCTCCCATAGGGCTGCATGCAGTGCAGCTTTTTCCAGCTTTCAGTTGGCTGGTCTACAGGGAGAAGGTTTTCTGCTCAGCACCAGCTTGCTTTCTCAGTGACCTTGTTGCTCAAGCAAGCGAGGTCTTCAGCAATAGGGTCTTATCATCTGTTTCTCAAGGGAAACCAAGGGCCTTGGCAATACCCTGTAATGTTTTGGAGGCAATACAGAGTTCTCTGGCCAACAAATCACTGGGAGGTATCCCATCCTAGGCACTGAAAATTTTCTAGTAACAATCTATAGCTTCTGGATGTGCCATTATTCAAAAAAGTAGGTTTACGTGGGTCTTATGGTGGGATTGCATTGTCATG
Source organism: Orientallactaga sibirica (assembly GCA_036365145.1). Taxonomy (NCBI): domain Eukaryota; kingdom Metazoa; phylum Chordata; class Mammalia; order Rodentia; family Dipodidae; genus Orientallactaga; species Orientallactaga sibirica. The sequence goes on from JAEOAD010000024.1 coordinate 30,714,349, forward strand.
ATTCTTTGTGTTTCTTGTATTATAATGTAGCAACTTGCATCCTGAATTGACTTGATGCTTGGCTTTTCTACTTATCTGCAGTGTTTTTAGATGTGGTGATGCACTTTTATATACTTTCACGATATGAGTTTAAGGTGCCAAGTGTAGCTCTTGTACCCCAATACAACTGCAGAAGTAATCCTAGGTATTGAGTTTGCTTGCTAGGCAAGTATTCTAGTGGACTTGGTGGAACAATATACTGGCAAATTCTAAATTTCAACTGAGCAATATACACATTCAATAAAAACCAGCACAGAGTATACAAGTGTGGGGATTAAAGCAAACAGATAGTCTTATAAGACCCAAATCCCTAAGGGTGTCTATTGCTCTACAGTCTTAATCCTATCAGGTAGGAGGTGAAGAATTCTGTTCTGTATTGGGTTCCAGGTCAGCCTGTATCTAGATCAGACCCTGCCCCCAATAATGACAGAAGCAAAAAACAAAGGCCCTATAAATCTACAAGTATTAAAGACAGCAATATTCAACCCCCTAAGTACAGCTTATTTGAAAATAGTAAAGTCAACTAAAAATATGTAACCCATAATCTGCCCTGACATGGAAAGAGAGATTAGCACTTCCAATGCAGGCCTATGTACCTGTTTTTATTTTTGTCAGTCGGCCCCATTACCTTTTGGTGTGGCCTCAAATCTCCCCAATGCTGAGTGCCCACCTTGGTCCCTCTGTGTTGTTCTGTGGAGGTAAAGCTCTATTTAGCTATGCTGGGTATGCTGCCACTGGGGGCTGAATGCCAGAGGTTTGCCGTTCTGATGGATGGAGGATGGGAGAGTTCAGGAAGCCTGAGGTTGCTCACACCATCCTCTTATATCTCTTTCAGTAGCTCCTCAGTTGATCTCAGCTGAATTTTCTTTAGATTTCTGGACTTTGCAAGGAGGCTGATGAGGTTGGAAAGTCCCTTGTTTGGTCTTTGCTGCTGCTGCTCGGTGCACCTGGTGGGTGGTGCCAGGCACACAGATTGTGTGGATCAGGGCCGCAAGTTCCTCAGTGGGATTCTGGCAATTTTTCTCTTTTCTGGTGGATCTTGGTCTCTCCTGCTTCTCCACTGTGTCTAAGAAAAATCTATACTATTGCACTTTCCGGAAGAAGACTCTATTTTGCTGTGGCTTTGCTTAAGTCCCTCCCTGGGCTGATTTGGCATGGTTCCTATGCTGCCATCTTACCCAGAAGCTCGGAAAGCAATGTTTTAAGAAGGTACTTTTATAAGTAGTTATCTCTTGTTCATTTGGAATGTTTATTACATTCAAATCACATTTTCTTTTCCAATGGATCATCTGAAGTTAAAATATCTTAAAAGTTTGGGGCAAAACAACAACAGCAACAACAAAAAGCAGGAAACATTTGCTCTTCATCTTAATATTTTAACTTCAATCTTTGTTTTTCATGTTCTCCTACCTTAATATCCCTCAAAATGTACCTTATCATTTATCATGCCACATGGTTGGCTAATTTTACCTCATTCTGAACTACACCCCCATTAACTTGATAATTCTCAAATTTACCCTATGAGCTAAAGACCACAGAAAAAGGCCACACATATGCCAAATTATATAAGACTGATGGAATAACTAGAGCTTTTTTGTTGGTGGAGAGCTGGAATTTGGAGGTGTGAAGCCATATTTACTTGGGTTCTCTTTCACTCCTAGAATAACCATTTACTGCCCCCCACTCTGTATTTGACTCAACATTCTTGTGACTATCAGGAAAATCCTCTAAGGATATATTAAGAAACCATTACATTCCTACCAACCCAAATATAAGAAAGTCATCAGACAGCATCTATGACCAACAACAGGTTTCCCACTGCCTACCTCACGTTACCATCAATGTCTTTGAAAAGCATCTTGATTTATGATTGTTTTGTTGTTTTGGTGGTGGTTGTGGTGTAACTCTCCTTCCTGAAACTGTTAAAATGTTGGTACATGGTATTTGGGGCAATGTGAATCTATGCTTCTGCAACAGAGGCATTCACATTTGGAGTCAGTATAAGTGCTTTTGTTTCCTTTGAGGTGAGGGCTGCATCTTTAACGTTGGTTGACATGATCCTTATATTTCATAAACTTTTAATAAATTAAGAAATGCTGTATGACAAATGAGCTTTCTTGGGGATAAAAATGAATGCATTTCTCAAAAAGAGAAAGAGATTGAGTACATAAATTCAAATAATGAATTTCTGTCAGTTTTGTTATTGATATTTGATTTCCAAAATCATGTACTTGTGGTTGATTACCTTTTCCTTTCCCTTTCTCATCATGAGCTTTATACAGATTTTAATTGTCCTTCAAAAGTTGATTTTCTACCTGTACTCTCAGGAGCTATGAGCTCACACTCTTGAGAGTGTCCTCCTGAATGGCTGGGGTGTGCTAGTCACACCAGCACAGCATGCTTGCCTGAACTGTGATCTTTCAGGCCTAGGCAGAGAAGATAAAACATGGATTGTTCATTCATGGTTGGTTACCCAATGCAGAAATGATATCTGTTTAATGTTTTTTCTCTGTTTTTCTACAAAAAGTAAATAAATGAAGGACTTAAAAAAATGAGAGAGATCCATGTGTTATTTAATTCTAATAGACATCTGCACATTTAACTCCACACATGTTATCTAAAGTGTAATGCAGGGCTGGAGAGATGGCTTAGCGATTAAGGCACCTGCCTGCTAAGCGTAAGAACCCGGTTCCAATCTCCAGGTCCCACGTTTAGCCAGATGTAAAGTGATGCAAGGGCACAATGCCACACTTGCCCACAAGGGGTGCACACATCTGGATTTCATTCACAGCAGCTGAGAAACGGCTGGCATGCCCATCTCTGTCTGTCTCCCTCTCTGTCTCTCTCTCTCTATGTCTCTCTCCAAAAATAAAATAAAAATAAAAATAAATTAAAGTGTAATGCATAGTTTTGTATTCTCATTTTTATACAATAAGAAGGGGAAAAAAAGAATTTGAGTTTCATTGACATTTAATCAAATTTCAAATCTACTGTGTTTCACAGAAAATTTAGAAAGACTGCTATTGACTCAGCAATGTAAATTCACAGGAGTTTTTACATTATTCAGAATGTCAAGTTATTGACCAAGTAAATTAGTTTAAAAATTTAACTTAAAAATTCAGATGTTAGGTCTGGCGAGCTAGCTTAGAAGGTAAGGTGCTTGCTTGCAAAGCCAAAGGACCTCAGTTAGATTCCCCGGGAATCTATGTAAGCCAGGTGTGCAAGGTGATGCATGTGTCTAGAGTTTGCAGTGGCGGCATGCCCATTCTCCATCTCTCTGCCTCTCTTTCTCTCAAATGATAAATAAATATATAAGTATATCCTTAAAAAATTCTGATGTTAAAAAATAAATACTCTTAAATTCATTCTATGTTAAAAAAAGTTATGAGTTTTCTTGAATAAATGTGATTTCTCATTACATATGCTGTGTAATAAATATTAATTATTTTCTTCAATGTTTGAGGTATTTTCAGTAGTTTAAAAATGGAAATTAGTTAAATTTTTTTACTGGGAAATAGCATATTGGCAAATAAGCTAAAGTACTGTGGGAAATATTTATAGTCTGTTGATACAGACATACAGATATAGTTTGTTGTGTTTGAGATTGGTGTTTTATTATTCAAGAAATCATAGTTTTAAAGAGCATGTAAAAAAGCAGCATGCGAGGGTAGCTAAGAGAGAACCGAAACTGAGAAAGGTGGAAGATTGAAGTGAACTGTGTCACAGAGGATGAATAGTGAAATGAGGCACTTAGGAGGGAACACCAGTCATGTCAAATCGTGATCTCAGATGAAGAGTACAGTGAGGCCACAATGTAACAGCAGGGCTTGACAGCTCAGAGATTCTTGGAGACTGAAGGATTTTAGAAGTAAAAGTTAGAAAGAATAACATAAATATATGAGAGTATCCTGAGGGAAAGAACTAAAGATAAGAAATTTGGCTGAAAAAGAAACAAAAACTGAGAAGGGGATTGAAGAAATGTGCAGTCTTATCACAATATACTTATTTTATTTTCTGAGGGAGGCAGGAACGCTGCCTATTGACATGCATGACAAGACAGGCAGCCTCTAAGACCAGAAGCCAGTTCCTTGATAATGCAGATATTGACTTAGAGAAGAAGCTGGGATTTTTGTTGTTGCTGCTGCTGAAAAAATGAAAGACAAACATTAGTGTGGCTTCTTGTAATTGTATGAAATTGTTCATTGATGGTGTTAACTAATGGACTTTTTGGATAATAAATTATATTTTTGTTATAAAGACATAACACCAGAAGACTGATGAGTGCAATGTACTATTTCATTATCTTGGGAAAATTATTTATAATGATTTGGACTTAGCTTTTTATTTGTTGTTCAATATTTTATTCTTTTCTCTGACATTGCTGCTGTTCTGTTATATGCATTTTCTTCTATATCATCACTGAGATATAAATTTGGTGCCTATCAGGGCTATTCCTCTGAAAAGTGAAGAAACCCCAGTGCTTAAGAATAATGGTTTCTGTGTTTTTGTTTTATCTTGGACATAAACACTAATAGACTATCCTTTAAGAACTACATGGTATAAGTGTAAGGTTTGGGAGTGACCAAGACTGTGCAAACCACTTTGAGGCAAAGATTAAAGCTTTTATTTGTGTGGTAGTTTGACTATATGGACCCCAATATATTCAGTGTTTTATTAGTTTAGCAGCCACCTGGCTAGAGGCAATGTCACTGGTGGTTCTTAAGGAGTGGTGGTGGGTTTGAGATTCCATTGTAAAATATGCAAAGTGTGCCTAGTAGGAGTTCCTGAAGTGTGCTGTGGCTTTTGGCTGTAGCTTTGCTCTGTGTGCTGTGTGCTGGTTGGCTTGGGCCTGTGAAGGCAGGCCAGCTTCTTCTGCCATTATGGAACTTCCCCTGGATCTGTAAGCTTCAATAAATAATATCCCTTCCTCCATAACTGTGCCTGGTCTGGAAGTTCATCTCAGTGAACCTGAAGCTGTCTGCTACAATTTGGGAAAAGCATGAGCTGCCAGGGCTGACTGTCAGAAGAGGAGCACAGCCAACCTGAGTTTTCAGGTAGTGGGCTTTATAGGGCTTCTTCAGTTGGGGGAAGGTGAGGAAGAGAAAATAACTCCTTTGTTCTTCACCTTAGCCATTTCAAATAGCTACGGTGTGAGACCAGAACAGTGACCACGCAAATTATGAGATAAAGGGGACAGGAAACCATGACCTGGGGGCATTGTTAGGCAAGGAAGGGATGGATAATGGCTGGGCAGTTTCTTGAGGAATGTGGACTATCCACTTCCTTATGTCTCTATCCTCATTCTTTTCTCCTTGGTGACTCCAATTTGGGAAATTGTCCTGACCTAACATTCCAGCCTCTTGTCAGTGATAAGGGATGAAGGTTAATTTCTTCATGCTGATCATAGGGACAATGAATTCTTATGGGAGAGGCTGGATAATGCAGTTCATGGGTCTCCCTTCAGGGCAGGTGATGAGGAGGCAATTCCAAGATGGCTAAAGGTGGCAGGATGAGATCAATGAGAACCCTCCATCAGCACCCATGTAGCATGGTGTTACAGTTTGGTCCTGAATGAAACAGAGACTTCTCTTGTACCATCCCTGTATTGAGCTGGATTTGGAGCAGTCACTGGAGACATCTGTTATAGAGGGAGATGGGCTCTGTGCACACCATGAGAGGGCAGACGGAAGAATTAAGGAGCTTGTTACTCTTCTCAACAGCTATGACAACAAAACACCAGGTGCAAGGGAAGAGTGAGCACTCAGAGGCTAGGGATAGAGGGCTAGGGGCAAGAGAGAGGAGGCAGAGGGGCATCAGTGTATTCAAGAGGAGCATTTGGGGATCAGGGGAAGAGTAGGAACATGAGAGAGTTAAAGTTTGAGAGTGTCCCTTGGGGTAGTGGTGTACTTATCCCTCCATAAGATAGGGTAAGGGCTAAGAATAGAGGGGGGTCCTAGAAATACCTCTGATTCTGGCTAAGGCAACTGGGAGGAGCTGGGGTCAGGGTAGGTGAAGTTAATCAAGGACAGGCAGAAGGCATGAGATAATGTTACAGCTTAGTATTGTAAGTCAGCATCAAACAGGGGAGCTTATTAGTCTGAATGATTGTTTACATTGTAGTTATATTTTGTAGTTATATTTTTCTTACTGATTGAGTAAGACCATGTACACTGCCAGAATTAACTGAATCTTTTGGAGGTCAATAATGGCACTGTAGGTGAGACTTTTAGGGACCTATGAGGAGTTCTACGACTCTCAGCATTGTCATCTGCTAGGATAAGTCAAGGCTATGCTAACTCAGTGGCCCTCCCTCTTTTGGGAAGCCTGGAGGACTGATTTTCCTCTGATGTGACTCTCCTGTTGCAGATACACTGATGTGGAATTTATCTCCAGGTCTCCATATCCTCTGTGATCAAGAAGATAGGTAACTTACCAGAGGCTAGAAGTAAGCAAGTGTCCCATCATTTTCTGTGCCCTTCTGGTCAGGGAGCAGGAACCAAAATATTGGTTATCTTTTTAACTCCAATGTTTCTAATTGATTTTAGCTTCTACATATGGTTATTAATCACTCAGAGAGACTGCACATATCTTATTAGCAAAACAGATTAGTTAAAAAGGTGCAGAACATATTTGGTTAGCAAAGCAGATCTGGTTAGAGAATGACACAATAGTTTAAAATCATTGTGATTAATATTTAAGTTTAGTTGTCAGGTAACAGTTTAAGCTATTTCTGGGATATAGAAAGAATACACATTCTATCTCTTAAGTATCTATCAGTTATAACTACAGGCAGAACATTTTAGTAGACCTGAAAATAATAGTTTTTCAAATATTTTATCAATAACTAAAAAGCCAATTGATTTAATCTAGAAATTATATTCCAGGAAAAGACAAGACAGTATAAAACTTAGCATCTGTGTTTGAAAACAACTCTGGCCAGTCTGAATAACAATGTATAACAATGAAAGTGCCATTTACTCCCCAAAATGGAAGCAGAACAGCAAGTTAAGATAATTTTTCTAGGGCAGGAAACTTGTCTTAAGTATCAATATCTCTATAGGCAATTAATTTAAGATACCCGAAATGAGACAGTTAATTAAGTGGAAACCTTGACTGAGACTGATTATACATAGATTTAGAATAAAATAAAACTTGGTTATTGTTAAGAAAGCCCAGTTTTAACATACAGCAGAAACAATATGACAGACATAAAGTGTTTTTTAAATAAGTACCTTTTATCATTGAAAAATGTTAAGACTTAAGTAAAGAAATATTTATGACTGTTATATGAAGCTTAGACAAACTTTATTAACATTATTTTTATACAGTGGATTTCTCTAAGAAATGGGGAGCTTGTTCAGTTTTTCTAAGAACAAGATTACAATGTCACTTTTTATAAGACTTAGATTATATCCTCAGTGATAATCACCCAGGAAAACCAGCATGAATGAGATAAGAACCATCATAAAATTATAGAGTTTTAGCCTGGAGATGTATGCTTATTGATAGCCAAAACATCATACACTTTGTATAAACCAAATTACAATATTCTGATATCTGGAAAAGTCTGATATTAATGAAAAGTAGAGTTCACATATTTAAAGCACATGAGGCTACATAGAGTAAACTATGGCAGAAGTTCTGCTAACAGAACTTATATACATACATACATGTGTATATATATATATATATATATATATATATATATATATATATATATATATATATATATAGAAGATTTAGCACTTGTAAAAGCTCAATAAGATGTCCATCCAATCTATAAGGCAGTTTCTGAAATTAATTCAGCTATATCAAATATACCCAAAGAATAGAGGAACTGGACTAAACTGCCATGACCTAATGAAAAAGGAGACAACTCTCATGGAAAGAGAGGTAATGGGCATTCCAGGGCCATTTGCCACTTTTCAAACAAGCACCTTTAACTGCTGAGCCAAAACAAAATTTCACGACACAATCTACAACTACTCAAACCTTAACCAACTCTATAAGTTTGTCTGTGGCACTTTGGAAAACTTGCTTACTAATGACTTAAGTTAAATCTAAAGTATTAAGACTGATTGTTAGAGGAATTTAGGAATTACATCTTAAATTGCAATATAACTTTTTTTAGATTTTTTTTTAACTGCTCATGATGAAGTAAATAGTTTCCAAGTGTATGACAGATATATACTGTTCAGTGTCTCCAAATGTAGTCTATTTACCTTATAAAATAGGAAAAAAGAGAGTAGATAATTTCTCTGAGATTTTTTTTGAGTCAGAGTTTTAGATATAATAACCTTAGGAGAGAATTAAATATTAATAAATCAAATTTAACCTTAAGATCTAGTTAAAAGGTTGGCAAATAGGGGGACCTAGGTAACTTGGTTGGGTACTCTAAATTCAGTCTTTCATGGCCATTATTATGACCAGATTAACATCAGTGAATTAAAGTTAAGTTTACAACCTGAATTCCATAACAACCTACTACGAGCCAGGACCATACTTTGTTAGTCTGATATAAGCCCTAAGCTAATAGTCATTTTATATCTCACAAGGTTTGTACTCTGATTAAGTACTTTAACTTTCTGTTTAGGCTTACTCATATCCTCATCTACATCTATATTCTTTTACTTTACAATCTACGTAACCACACTGTGGTTTTTTGAGGGAGGATCTCACTCTAGCTCAGGCTGACCAGGAATTCACTACAAAGTCTCAGGATGGCCCTGAACTCACTGTGATCCATCTATCTCTACCTCCCAAGTGCTGGGACTATAGGTGTGCACTACCACACCTGGCTGTAACAATCTTTTTCATCAAACATTTAGCATCCAACATTTAAAGTTTCCTCTCCAGTTTATCTTCTTTAGTTAGTTTATCTCATAATTACCAACAAAAACTTTTATTGTCCTTACCATAAGACTTTTAATATGACCTGGACATGTTGAGAGTGTGTGTGAATCAGGTGTTCCCTCTAAGGACCTGATGAAGGTTCAACCTTTTAGTCTGTCTTTCAGGATATAGGATGTTATGGTACCATTTCCATTGGGTCCAGTTTTGTGTCCCCCCTTATCTTACCCTCCTGTCCCACCCTCTCTATTGTCTCGTCTTCAAGATGCTTATTAGGTATGTCAGCATCTCAGGCCAATTCAGGTTAGGAACACAGATTAGTTAGTTTCTTGCTTAAAAAAGAATTTCTTTGAAGACCATGAACTTAAAATTACTCAAGGTTCTTAGTATTCCTTTTTGGAAATAAATAAATATGTATATCGAAATTAGAACATACAGCAATAGGATTTTATCAAACTTTTAAATGGATAGCATTGTGGATATATAACTTCTAATCTATTTGGCTCAGATTCATCAATTATAAGGGTATATTCCAGTAATGTATATGTCTTAATAGTTTTAATACATTAATTATATTGTTTTAATGTAGTCACATGCTTAGATATTAAAATAATTTTCCTCAGTCATTTTCAATTAACTTTTACATCTATGAATTGTTTTATCTTTGGAATATCTCCATTTAAAAAATATTTTATTTACTTATTTATTTATGAGAGAGAGAGACAGTGGAAAGGGGGGCATCAGGGCCTCTAGCCATTGCAAAGGAACTTCAGATGTATGTGTCACTATGTGCGTCTGGCTTATGTGGGTACTGGGGAAATGAACCTGGGTCCTTAGACTTCACAGACTAGTGCCTTAACCACTAAGCAATCTTTCCAGCTGCCCCCCTTCTTTGGATATCTTCATTTTTAATATGCAATGATGAAATGTTACAGAGAAAATGCATTAGCCTGATTCTACATACATTTGCGTAAACTGTGTGACAGACAGTTTGAAAGAATGTAAGCTGCAATGTGACAGATAAGAAAAAGTCAGTCAGAGAAGTCAAGATAATGGTAGAAATAAAACAGTAAATGGATACCGGGTGTGAACTCTGTGGGTAAAGGAAACACTGAGCACATAGCATTGTGCTTGTGAAGGAGAGAGTTTGCTAACGTGAGGGACTCACTTCAACTCTGATAAAAAAGTTTTCCTCTTTAGAAATGGAAAAGTTCAACGAGATGCTGCTGATGATTATGTCTCCTTATAGCATTAAATTACTATTATTTTATGTACTGTACACATATGAAAAACTAATGAGAAGGTGAAATATCCCACTGAAGTGAAAGTAGTAGTAAGAATTCTACAACCCAGGTTAGTTCTAATGCTCTGGAAACAAAATAGGACTTGTAAGAACCTTAGAGATATGTGAACAATTTAATATATTAAATGGTAAAAAAAAAAGCAGTGCTTGCCTTTTATATGTATTTTTTATTTACTTATCACACAGAATGTATATTTATTTGTTCATAATTTTTTCAAAGATATACAACTGCAAAAAATTGTTCTGAATATTATTAAGAAAATATCAATATGTGCAAGCATCACTCTGTTTATTGGCACTTACATGAGCACAAGTATGATATCTCATCTGTGATGTAGCTGATATATAAATGCACATTATCTTACTAAACTTGAATTCTCCCAAGAATTATATAGTATATTCACCATAACTTATTGCATGACTTTCCTGAGTAGAAGAGGACAAATTCTCAATGAAGTGTAGCTTGGTGAACCAGTAATATTGGGGCCATTTACAGGAGAATGTATGAGAGGTTACTTACAGAAACATGGATAACTCAAAGGCAACTATATAGCCAGAAAAGCTATCAGGGATTGCATGAGCACTCAAAAAGCTGTATCCTTGCAGTTTTCTAAAGAACTTCCAGGCAGCTCCATCTAAGTCTCCTCTCCTCCAACAAGTGTTTTTTACTTCTAGAACCTAGGAGAAGGCTTCCTAGTCTTAGTCTTAACTTTTGTAAGTTGTATGAGCTTTGTGAGAATCATAAGAACCTCCACTGCCCTGCTGGAGGGAATGCTTCAGTTCAGGGAAGCAGCTACACCCACTAAGCACAAGCCCATACCAGCTGAAGCTGGCAGACAGGAAAGACAGCTACTCTTTCTTGTTCTTTATATACTTGCCATTATGCTTTATTGATGCTGCTGGCATATATTCAATGCAGAAAACAAGTCAGTAGTATTGCTAGCATGTAGTATTTGATAGGGTTGGAGTGAGACCTGTTCCAGAGTTTCTACTCTTAAGTACTGAAGTATTTTTTAAAAGGCTCATAAAGGGACAAAAATATGAAACAAATTTTTATTATGAAATCAGTAATTAATTCTAAAGAAAAATGAACAATATTTCAAAGAAATTTATTTATTAATCCACAAACACTTATTTTATATTTATGTTAAACATATTATATGTAAAAATAAAACATTTTCTATCAATTATTGACTCATTTTTTTACCAAAATGTTTTGTACTTAGCTTGGAAAATCTAGAAAATTGTTTTTAATTAATTTTTTTCAGAAGATATATGGACGAAAGGATAGTGAGTATGGCCATGCCAGAGAGAGAGAGAGAGAATGGGCACTTCATGGACTCCAGCCACTGCAAATGAATCACAGATGCAAGTGAATGATTACTTATCCTCGCTGTTTCTTTTAGTAGACAACATAATTGTGGCCTTCCTATATTTTACATCTTTAGTTAACTGTTTAGTCATATTAATAATTATATGGACTGTAGAGATTCCTTAGAGGTTAAGGTGCTTGCCTTCAAAGCCTAAGGGCCCAGATTAAATTCCCCAGTACCCACAAAAACCAGATTTACAAGGTACCAGGTGAGCTTGAATTCGTTTGCAGTGGCTGGAGTCTATTCTCTTTCTGTATCTCCCTCTTACTCTCTCTCCAATAAAAAAAATTAAATATAATTATATTGGATTGAGATAATATCTAACTTATGTCATTATCACCTTAGGATGTTTTATTTAGAATTATCCCATACTTACCAAGCTTTAATAAACACATTTCACATTGATAAACTATCTTGGAATTAATATTCTGTAATTATATTCCTAGGAATACTTTTGTTTACTGACTTAAAACTTTCTGGTAAACTTCTAACTATGGTAACATTCAAATGACTGAGTCCAGTATTCAGTTAAATGTTGATAATGGCAGATATCTTCCACTTTGGAGAATTTCAAAATATAGTTTATTAAAAAAAAAAAAAACGCAATCAAATTACCTCTTCTCAGGCTTTTGCTGAAGCTGCACTTCAGAGTTGACACTGCATAGAAACCTGGGTTGATTCTTTCGTTTGACCTTTACTGCTGAATGCCCTTTTTCATCTTAGGTTGGTAATGATATTCCAGCTTTTCCTCTGTTTGATATTCCTACACCATACCCTAGCTGTCATTTTGTGCTAATTTTCCATAAATTATCTAACAAAAACAAACCACTCAATAACAAAGAATGAATTGAGTGTGTGCCCCTTTGACTTACGGGTTGCCAGAGCTAAGATCTCTGGTGGCTACAGGAAAATATGCAACATGTCAGTGTCGTGTCAAACATCAGTTCTGAAATTATCTGGTAGTCTCAAGTCTCCAAGACTGCTGCCTTGGCTTCCAAGAGAGTTGCAGTATTGTTTTAAAGGAAATGGGAAATGTCAGACTCTTGTCTCTAAGGGCTTGTCTCCCGAGTAGTGGTTCACATGTGTCCTTTATTAGATGCCTTTGTCTACACAAAGCATGAATGTTCAGCCTGCTTGGAATCTGTGCCCTTCTATTCGGTTCTAATTGAGCTTGACAATTTCACATTTTCTCTTTGTTTGCAGTTTTCCCAAGATTGCAACCTTTGTTTTTTATTGCTAACTATGCTCTTATGGCTAAATTTATACACATTAAGGTAGTTTTAGTGGTAACTGAATTTATATTTTCAGAAGAGAAAGTTGTGATAAATATGATATTTTTGTTTAATCAAGAAAAAATGTGAAAAGAAAACACAGATTTTCAATAACTTATGGTTGTGGTGGATGGATAATTGAAAAACAAAGAGTTTTATATTTTTAGAGAAAAGTTTTGTTCTATTATTTATTTAAAAATAGTTTTCCTCAAATAAAAAGTATTTCTACATGCCCCCCTTTTGAAAAATTAAATGTGTTTTTATGGTTTCTCTTTTTATGTGTTTGTGGTGGTTTGATTCAGGTGTCCCCCATAAACTTCAATTGTTCTGAACGCTAGGTTCCCAGCTGATGGCAACTTGGGAATTAACACCTCCTGGAGGCAGAGTATTGTTGGGGGCGGGCTTATGGGTATTATAGCCAGCTTCCCCTTGCCAGTTTTTGGCACACTCTCCTGTTGCTGTTGTCCACCTTATGTTGACCAAAGAGTGATGTCCACCCTCTGCTCATGCCATTGTTTTTCCTGCCATCATGGAGCTTCCCCCTCGAGCCTGTAAGCCAAAATAAACCTCTTTTTTCCCACAAGCTGCTCTTAGTCGGGTGATTTCTGCCAGCAATGCGAACCTGACTGCAACAGTAAAGTGGTACCAGGAGTGGGGTTGCTGCTAGACACCTGACTGTGTGGCTTTGGCCTTTGGGAGCTGATTTTCAAGAGGAATGTGGAAGGATTTGAAATCTTGGCCTAAGACATGCCTTGCAGTGCTGTAAGTACAGCTTAATGGACTATTCTGGTCAGAGCTGAAAGACCTGAATGCAGTAAGAACTATAAACTGTGAGGTTTGGCTTATGAGGGTGAGAAAGAGCTTTACTTGGACTGGGCTAGCAGTTTGTGTGAGAAGCGTCCTGTCCTGAGAAGATGTGCAGGGTTGCTTTGCATAAAAATGAACTGGTGTGAGCAGAGGGATAAGGCACAGAAAAAAAATGAAATCTTTGGGTGAACTCTACCCATTCAGCTGCAGTTGAAAGATTACAACCTTTGATATTGGGCCAGCTGACCTGCAATGGGGCAACGGGAAGAATGCAGACTCTTTTGAAGGAGCCTGAATGCTGAAGGAGTGTCCTCTTCTTCAAAGTCTGATTTATTCCCCCCTGGATTAACAAATTGGCACCCTACCTGGTATTATGGAGTATAACAAATGCAGGAAAGAGAGGGTCATTGAGTTTGTAACGCGGTCTTGTGTTTTGGAAATGGCCATGGGCAGTGTGAAGCAGGTTTGCTGGATGCCTGCATGGAGATCCCATGGGGCCATGAGGATGGACCGTGGGTTGCAGTGGAGACCCAGTGGAGACTCAGTGGAGATGCCGGGATTATGAGATGGCTGCCAAGGAGAGCTGCCGGCCCTGGATGAAGTTTTCCAGGACTGTGAGTAGCCTAGCTGGAGGGGCGGAATTGGAACTCCAGAGACTTGTTGCTGCTCAGAAGTATCGGACTTGGAGATTTGTCACTGACTAGTTGTTGGATTGGAATTACAGAGTTTGACGTGTGCCCTGGTTGTTTAAAATCTTGTATTGGTTAAGTATTTCTTTGTTTTGCCCAATGCCATCCTTTGCAGTGTGAATGTTTTATTCTGTGCCATTGTGGATTTTTGGGGGGATATTTTTGTTATTATGGCTCAGTTAAAAGACCTTGGATTATGGGGATGTATGAACATCATTGGAATTGATAAAAACTATGAGGACTTTTAAATTTGCATGAATGCATTACATTTTACATCATGTACGGTTATCAGTTTATGGGGGCCAGGGGCGGAATGTGGTGGTTTGATTCAGGTGTCCCCCATAAACTTCAAGTGTTCTGAATGCTAGGTTCCCAGCTGATGGCAACTTGGGAATTAACACCTCCTGGAGGCAGAGTATTGTTGGGAGCGGGCTTATGGGTATTATAGCCAGCTTCCCCTTGCCAGTTTTTGGCACACTCTCCTGTTGCTGTTGTCCACCTTATGTTGACCAGAGAGTGATGTCCACCCTCTGCTCATGCCGTCGTTTTTCCTGCCATCATGGAGCTTCCCCTCGAGCCTGTAAGCCAAAATAAACCTTTTTTTTTTTTCCCACAAGCTGCTCTTAGTCAGGTGATTTCTGCCAGCAATGCGAACCTGACTGCAACAGTGTTTTATAACTTTTATTTTTCTCTCCCTAAAACAACTTCTCTAAGATATCACTTTGGATTAATTTTCACTTTTTTCATTTAAATTAATGGTAGGCATGAAGGCACTTAGTTTTTAAAAATGAGGAAAAACACCGCATATTCATGACCCAGCTTCCCCAAACGATGATATTTTACATAATAGCAGTATATTGTAAAAATGAGGATATTGAATTTTGCATAATACACTTAAGTAGACTAAGCATATCATAGTTGGAGTTATTTGAAAGTCTTTGTAACAATATGCGCTACACACAGGTAATGTTCATGTCAGGGGTAACTGACCAGTTATTTACAAGATATTCTGCTTGTTTGTTTGTTTTGTGTTTTTTTTTTTTATTGACAACTTCTATACTTACAGACAATAAACCATGATATTTCCCTCCCCTCCCCCTGCTTCCCCTTCACAACTCTGCTCTCCATCATATCCCCTCCCTCTCTCTCTTTCGTGTTTTGTAAATTACCTTTGTGTTTGTGATTCATATTGATTACATATCCCAAGGGATTCACATTTTATTCGGAACCAAATTGAAAATTGCAACACCTTTCTATTATTTAGAGAACAGTCAATTTTAGCTAAAGAAGACATGATAAATTATTAAGTGTACATTGTAATTTAAAAGCCAAAAAGGGACTCTGATTAAATCTTTGCGATGAGTATTTATAACGCACATTCTAAAATTTTTCTATATGATCATATCTTCTCGTACTGAGTTAGAGTGTTCTTTAGGGGAAGAGTTGCTTAAATCTCCTTAGGGATTTTCACATAAGGCATATGATCACATAGGACTTATAATTGAATCATTATGTTTTAAACTATTAGTGACCACTTACTCCATCCTTTCTGAAATAAATATTAGTAATTAGTATTTCTGGCTATGGCTCTGTCTAGCAATAAGTAACAATAGTGATTTCCATCATAGTAAGGACACTTTCTGTAATTACTTTTCTAAATTTCATCAACCATGTTACTAAGCTTTATTAAGTGAATTCCTTAATCAATCTCTTTGGTCTGCTGTAACAAGACCGTAGACCAGAATATGTGCCATATAAGCATCAGAAATGTATTTCTTACCATTCTATAGTCTTAGAGAGCCAAGATAAAGGTGCCTGCTCCTTCAGGCTTAGAAGTCCCAGAGTGTTTGTTCAAAGATGTGCAATGTTCTCACCTGGTAGATGTGGCAAGACAGCTCTTAAAAACATTATTCCCATGGTAGGGGCCTCTAGTAAGATGACTTCATCTTCTCCCAAATGTTCTAATGTCTAATACCATAAATTTGGAGTTAATTATTTTAATACATGAATTTGGAGAGGCACAAACAGAATACAGCAGCAAATATGCAACACAGAATATAAAACTTTTCGATTATTTGGTTGTAATAAATTCATATATATTGCCTAGAATTAACTCATCCTTATATGCTTAAATTTGGATCTCAAATTGCTGGATAGATGATTTCCTGGGAGTATGTAATTATATTTGTGTATTCTTTAATTGAGAATATTAAACCCATGTTTATCAAAGATACTATTTGTTGGGTTTTTTTGCTCTGATACTATCCATATTAAGAATTACATTTACTATATGAAATGAACTGGAAAAGGAGCCACTTTCTTCCTATACTTTTATACATCTTGGAATCCACTACACTAAATTTTTGATTCACTAATAAAGCTCTCTGATTATGAAGTATTTAATAGATAGCTAAAATATTTTAAAAATTTTCTTGCAAAAGTTGTCAAGATTAACCTCATGAACCAGTATTAAACTTACTTTCAGTATTCATTTACGCAGTACATGATGATATTCATGAACTATCATTGTATTTCTAGCATAGAATTCTCTGTATTAAATACAAGTTTCTTTATGTGTTTTCTACTTTGAGTTTTACTTTTTCCTAGTTTTTAAAATCTTATTTTATTCATATGTTCACATGTATTATGTGTTAAATAATAAACTCTTATATAGGTTTATAAATTATTCATGTTTTCTTAAACCACTGTCATAGTCTTGATTTAATATTTGATTAGTGTATCTTATAATGTGCTTATACTATGTTTTGTATTATTTTATTAAATTAAATAATATTATTGAAAACCTTTTATTTTCGAGTGAAAATGTTTATACAATATAATTTTCTTTCATCTTCAGTTTGGGGTTTTCTTGCAAATAATTTCTTGTTTTTGTGAGTACAACCTAAAAGAATATATTTAAAAATATTAATAGGGTGATGGTTGGTAGCTACAGTTGTCCTGTTGTAACTTCACTTATTCCTAATTTTAGTGAACTTTTTTAGTGAATTGTGTTAGTAGCTAATATAATCCATATAATTTCTACTTTTAAAAATACTTTGAGCCTGGGGAGATTGTTCAATCATTTATGTGCTTTTTTCCCCAAGCCTGTGGACCTGAGTTTGATTCCCAGCACTAGGCAAGTATGGAAGGCCATATTGAACTCAATTTATTATAAAACCCCAGAATGAGAGTCCAGTGGACTGATGCTTATGATAGTAATATGGAAGACAGAATAACTGGAACACAATGACCAAGAAAAAAAAAAAAAACATTAGATAATGCTAGAGAAGTAGAGGAGAGGAGACAATGTGGAACAAGTGTTTTATAGGCAAGGCTAAGGAGCTGGGGAGTTCAAAATGACATAGGAGCCACTAAGGTTTTAAGCAGAGAAAGGATGTGTGGTCCTGGTGCTGTGTGATGAAGAGCTGGAGGGCATGATAGCAAAAGCTGGGAAGCCTGTTAGGCTCCTTTGTAATAACCAGAAGTAATGAGGATGCCTTAGACTGGTTCACCATACTAGAAATGTGCTTGTTTGATATAATCTGGATGCTTGGGATAAAGCCTAAAGGAATATTTACAGGTGTGTTATTTCATTTTACTCAGTGTTCCCACATCAATTTTAATCAGTTATTTTAGAGCTTAGCATATGAAAGATATTTTTAATTTTCTCTTGCCATCATACTTGGCCTACATCATGGTGATAAACAAACATGGAATATATAAAGTGAATTTCACAGTTCCTGAATAAATTGTTTCCACCCAGGGATTTGAATCAGAGGCATCTCTTCCTAATTTTTGAACCATTAGTTTTGATACTTTTCTTAAGTCTATATCCATAGGTCATTTAGGAAATTTATTTATTTATCTTAGTTGGACAAACCAGAGACATATGTAATATACAAATGCCATTTTAAAAAATTCAGATTCAGGGAATCTCATAGGCATACAATTCTTTCTTACAGTTTTACTCTCTTTAAAGTATCAGGAATTCCAATTGTTTATTTATCATGGGCTATTGAACTTCAGTTATTTATTTTGTTAATTAGTTTTCCTGACGAAGGAAAAGGTACTCACTTTGGAGCTCAGGCTGGCCTTGAACTCATGATCTTGTTTTTGTGTCCCCCAGTGATTTGAGGTACCATGCTAGGTTTCCAATAATCTAAATAGAAGAAAAGTCTGATACATGCTTGGTATAATTTATTCATATAAGACCTAAAAAACGTGTGTGTGTGTGTATGTGTGTGTGTGTGAGTGAGAGAGAGAGAGAGATGGAGAGAAAGAGATCTAAGGTAAGCTCTATGGCAGGGAAAAACTAATGCAACAATACCAGTACTGCATTAGAGCAGGAATGCCATATGACTGATCAAAGTGCAAAACCTCTGCCCTCCTTGAGATCGCTGCAGCCCATGCCATACAAATATAGGTTTGTGCGTAGCATTCTTTATTTCTAAGATCCAGTAGTTTGGCCAGTTTCTGTCTGAACACGGGTAACTTTCTGTGTTTCTTTTCCTACCTCGCCTATAGCCTCAGTGGTCCCTTTGTTATTCTTCATTTCACTTATGCTTCAGATCAAGGCCTTTTTTCCCCTCCACTGCACACATTATTCTTGACTCAAAGATCTCTTCTCTGGCACCTCTCTCGGCTGTCTTCTCTGTTTTTTTTTTTTTTTTTTTCTCCCCTTTGGTCTATATCTTTCTTTTCTCCCCTGGGTATTAATTCAATTACTACTTGAATTTCCTCTGTGGTATCCACTGTGGATAAAAGGACCTGGCAGTGTATTTTAGGTCTCCTATAAATGTAATCTCAGACATCTCTCACTTTGACATCTGAGTCTTCTTTTGTCATTGAACCTTTCATCTCTTCTTTCCTAAATGGCATGACCTTCTCTATATGTTCAGCATTAAATAGTTTCAAACAACTTTCTAAATATTTCTTCTGATCAAAGTACTTTTTAAGGATATTCTTTCTTGGTGGCTTCAGTGCAATACTCTTTTCAATGGAATGCTTTTTATTTTTTAAATATTTATTTTACTTTTTAAGGGAGAATGATACAGAAAGAGGGTGAGAGAGAGGGAGAAAGAGAGAGAATGGGCATGCCAGGGCCTATAGTCACTGCAAATGAGCTCCAGGCATATGTGCCACCTTGTGCATCAAGTTTTATGTGGTTACTAGGGAATAGAACCTGGGTCCTTAGACTCTGCAGTCAAACACCTTAACTGCTGAGCCATCCCTAGAATGCTTTTCAGCATTGTTTTGTTTATTTTTCTGTCCCCGTCTTGTGTTTCTCCCACTCTTTTATGAAGAATATATTGATTCTCCCCCAAATCAGGATTTTATATTAAAAAATAAGTCCCTTTTAAAATTTGTTTATTTCTTTACCTTTGAGAAGATGGCTGAGAGCCCTTCTCTGCTCTGCACGTCAAGGAAGATTGATGTACACAGCTGCTCTGCATAGCCAGAAAGCACTTAAGAGAACAGCTCACCTGCACTGAAGCAGACTCCCTTGCATCCTACCTGCCTTTAGGACCAGGACATATTTCAGTAATTAGCATGCATGTATAGTGATTGGACGAGGTGGTGCCATGAATGAGGGGTTTGTAAATTATATATGCTGCTGCTTTCTGGGTGGGAATTCTGAAGCAAGGCTACATTGCATTTGGAAATTAATTTTAAATGGCTGGTCTGAATAGTACAGGTGGCTTATTTATCAGCAAGTTCTATTTTTCTTCACAGCCCTCTCTATAGCTCCCCAACTTCATTAAAATTTTATTGTACCAAATAGCAATGCATAACATATGGAAGGGAAGGAAAGCAAAGGGTCTCAACTCAGACTTTGGGGGAAGCAGCAGAGGGAAGGAATACTAGGAAGTTCATATTGCTGAGACAGGCTGACAGGTTATAGAATGCTTCTAGCCCCAAGATGGTTCTTCTACTTCCTCCATGGCTTTCTTGGGTGGAGGGGGTGCTCTGATGCATCCTATTCTTTCATCATAGCTCTCAGTCTCTTGAGGAGACTAGCTATGTCAGGGGTGTGGGGCAATCAGTATCTGCCCTTCTAAGTAAGAGTTGGGTCCTTAAAGGATCATTTGATAGGACATTCCAAGAGTCTGACTCCAGGAAAAGACAAGGGACAGTCAACTAACATTCCATGATGTTCACAGCCAGGAAATTCTGTGTCTCATGAAGTAAAATATGGGTAGGACAGTTTAATTGAATTATTCTATCAGTTAGTAAAATGAACTGCATTAGGCAACATACTGTCATTTTTAGTAATCACCATTGTTAATGTTTATGGCATTTGCTCTGTCACTCCGTCTCTTTTCTTCCTCCCTCTACCCTTCCTGTCTCTCTTTCTCCTTCCCTCCCTCCCTTTCTCTGTCCCCCAATTTCCATTCTTCTCTTCTTCCTCACTTCCTTGCTTTGCAACCTGGAAGGGACTCCTTTATAGTCTTAGTTTCAATGCTGTTTAACAGTGGGCCAAATTAGTATCGAAACAATTACACATTCATGAATTGGCTATTAAAACAAACAACCTTACAAAAAATACCTTCCATAACCTTTATAAGGACAAGTTCATGGAGAGAGAAACCATTACTTGAATGTTGCTCTGATAATAAACATGGCACCTCTAAAAGTCAGAACATTTTGCAAAGCCATGAGACATGATGGCTAACAAATGCACAACTTGACATAAATGTATATTTGGGAATATGACCGATTTTCAGTATGTTCATGTATTAAAATTGCAATAAAATATATATCATTATATATATGTGTGTGTGTGTGTGTGTGTGTGTATCTTATATATAATATATGTATGTGGTAGTTTGAATATATGGCCCCCAATATATTCAGTGTTTTATTAGTTTATAGTTTGCTTCTGCAGCCACCTGGCTGGAAGCAATGTCACTGGGTGGATCTTAAGGTGTGGTGGTGTGTTTGAGATTTCAATCTAAAGATATACAAAGTATGCCTAGGTGGAGTTTAAAGGTGTGCTTTGCTGTGTAGCTTTTGGCTTGTGGCTTTTTTCTCTGTTTGGTCCTGTGAAGGCAGGCTAGCTTCTTCTGCCATTATGGAACTTCCCCTGGATCTGTAAGTTTCAATAAATAATCTCTTCCTCCATAACTGGTCTGGAAGTTCATCTCAGCGAACCTGAAGCTGTCTGTTACAAGCCCAGTGAGCTGAGATGAACCTGACCATGTGGATTTTTGTCTTCTGGAACCTTTGTTTTGGATTAACTGGCATGGGCTTGGTGCTTGCAACTGGAAACACCTTCTGGAGTGGTAAGCCAAGTATTATGGGTTATTCTGATGAGAGTTTGAAAATGCTAAGTGTTGACAGTATTGAACTTGGAGGCTTGGCTTATGAGTATTCTAAGGGGAAGGAAAGATTGCAAAGGACTTTGTTGGAACTGGGCTACTGGCATAAGGGATGACTGCATTCTGCTGCCCAGGCTCAGAGAGTTTGATCAAGGTTAAATTTGTAATGGACTGATGTGCTAGGCTAAAGATATTGTACTGAGAGATTTAAGATTTTAAGCTGGAAAACATTAAGCAAGTCAAAATTAGAGGTACTGAGACTGGTTTTAGGTTACTGAAGCTGCTATTGTCAGCACATTAGCAATCTTAAGGAAAGTGGCCCAACTGCTTTACATTAAAACAATGGAAAAGATGCCTGAGAAAAGACTGTTATAAATGCAAACTCGTTTGGCAAGAGTTGACTGGAGAAGGAATCTGCTTTTCAAGGTTATGATTTATTTTGTCCCTGAATTAAGAATATAGCTGTGTTCTGAACACCTGGTATTAGTTTTGGAAACATGAAAAATGTGTGGAGTGGTCATGAATTGCACACATGGTACCAGGAGCCACTGCTGAGATGCAGCATGAGGTAGGGCATGATGCCCTGATAGGCTGAGAGCCTTTGGAAGATGGACCATGGTTTGCATGGAGACCTGAAGATGTTTTGGATATACCAGGACTGTGCAATGGCTACCGTGGAGTGCACTGCTGGCCTCGAATGGAAGTTTTCCCTGGCTACTCTGCCCAGCCTGAGGGGCCGAATTTGAAAACCTGGAGACTGTCAGTCTTGGGTTATATTGAACTTGAACTGTAGAAGTTTGATGATTGCTTGTGGTGGTTGAGTTTGCATTGTTCTAGTCTTTCCTTGCTATGCCTTATACCAGTTAAAAATGTTTACTCTGTGCCTTTACATGTTGAAAGTATTTAATTTGTTTGATTTTACAGGACTCACTATCTTAAGATGGTCAAGTCCATGGGGACCTTTGAAATTGGATTGAATATAATTTACAATGTGTGATGGTAATGAATCTATTGGGGATCAGGGGCAGAATGTGGTAGTTTGAATAGATGGTCCCCAATATATTCAGTGATTTGTTAGTTTATATTTTGCTTCTGCAGCCACCTGACTGGAGGCAATGTTACTGGGCTGATCTTAAGGTGTGGTGGTGGGTTTGAGATTTCAATCTAAAGATATGCAAAGTGTGCCTATCTGGAGTTCCTGAAGTGTGCTGTGCTGTGTGGCTTTTGGCTTTTGGCTTCTTTCTCTGTGTTTGGTCCTGTGAAGGCAGGCTAGCTTCTTCTGCCATTATGGAATTTCCCCTGGATCTGTAAGTGCCAATAAATATCTTTTCCTCCATAACTTTGCCTGGTCTGGAAGTTCATCTCAGCGAACCTGAAGCTGTCTGCTACAATGTACATATATGTATAAATTTATATATGTATATGAAGAAATAGCATGCAGTAGGATGGTAGGTTTTGGAAGTGTCAGCAGTCTCATGGAACACCATGAAGGAGAACACATTTCTTTTCTTTATTATTTTTTTAATATAACCCCAGTGTGGCTAATGACAACTAGATTAAACAGTATGATACTGCTACCACTACAACTGCAGCATCCATCCTTGAGCACATGGTTGGATACACTGAATACTGCACTATCAGTACAGCATTTCAACCAGTACTTTGCACATCTTTGGCAACCAGTACACTGTTTGAATGCTTTGTTATATTTTCTTCTGTTTGATGAAAATAGAAAAAATGGGAATGCTATCATTAATTGTAATAAATATGAGTCTCATGAACTAGACCTCATTCATCCAAAGATGGAAATCATTACCTGTCCTGAAAGTGCCAACAGTTCTGCCTAAACTTATTCTGTAATTATTAAGAACATTAACATGATATATAAAGAGCCAAAAAGAAAGAAAGAAAATTGCACTAGTCCAAGGGTTACTTAACTCCAAAATGATTATCAAATCTTGAGGAAAATGGCTGTCATTCCAACACCTGCAATGACAGTAAGTAACCTGGACAGGTGCTTTCCTCTGTGAGTCTGTTAGCTTCCTGTGGCTACTGTGACACACTACCACAACCTGAGAGCCTTAAACCATCAGACTTGATTTTATTTCAGTTCTACATGTCAGAACTCTGAAGTCAGTATCACTGGGGCAAAATTAAAAGTGTCAGTGGTTCCCCCACTTCCTCTAGTGTTCTGGGGAAATGCCATCCTTGTCACTTCCAAAGCTGGTATTCTGGGCTCATGGAGCCATCACTCCAATCTCTGCCTCGATAGTTTCCTTGTCTTCTCTGTTTATCACTTAATTTGAAACAATGTATTCTGCTACTCTTCCTTTTAAATTAAATTAATTTTTCTTAATATACTGAGATACAGATGATTGTGTTTCTTATGGTATATATTCTCACTATTTGTTGTGTTCCTTTCCTCTCCTTCTTTTCCTATAAATTTCATAGTTTAATTTATCTTTATGGCTTAATAAGAATGCAGATTTTGTATATGTACTATATTTTATTTATCTGTTCAACAGTGAAGGGCATCTAAGCTGGTACCATTTTTGTAGCTATTGTGAATAGAGTGGCCATGGGCCATGAGCATGGATATGGGTGTTAGCTAGGTCATATTCTAGTTTTAGCTTTTGGGGAAAACTCCACGCTTCTTTCTATAGTGGTTGCAATCTAATAACATAATAAACAATAAAGGTTTCTCTGCTTCACCATTATTTGTTTCATTTGTTTTCTTGATGATAACCGTTTTGACTTGGCTGAGATGGATTCTCAAGGGGAATTCTAATTTTCTTTTTTCTGATGGCTAAAGACATTGAATATATGTTTAAATATCTGCTGATTATTTGTGTTTCCTCTTCTGAGCACTCTCTGTTGATTTCCTTCACCCATTTATTAATTAACAGGGTGGGGTATTTGATGTTTAATTTTTACATCTTTTTATATATTCAAGATATCCACCTCCTGTCAGAGGAATAACTGGTAAAGAACTTCTCCAATTCTGAGGCTTTCTGTTAGCTCTGCTGATATTTTCCTTGGCTGTACAGACACTTTTTAACTTCATGCAGTCCTATTTGATTTTTGGGGTACTATTTCTTCTGTATTGGAGTCTCCTGTTCAGATAGTTTTACCTATGCCTATACCTTCAAGTGCACTGCCTGTATGTTCCTATAGTAAATGCAGAATTTTGGGGCTTAACATTAAAGTCTTTGATAAATTTTGATTTAATCTTTGTACAGAGTGAAAGATATTATATGTTCATTCTTCTGCAAGTTGTTACCCAGTTTTATTTCCTAGTACCATTTATTGAATAGGCTTTTTTTTTTCCTCCCAGTGTCTGTTTTTGATACCTTAATTGAAAATTAGGGATGTGGGTTTATTTCTGGCTCTCTATTCAAATCCATTGCTGTATGGGTCAGTTTTTGAGATAGGCACAGGCTGTTTTTGTCACTATGGTTCTATAGGGATTGCGACACCTCCCACTATCTTCTTTCGGATGCAGATTGTTTTGGCCCTGTAAGCTTTTGTGTTTCCATGTGGATAGTTGGATTATTGAGGTCTAGTTCTGGGAAGAACGTCATTGAGACTTTGATAGAAATTAAATTGAATCTATAGATTGCTGTTTTTAATATTGCCATTTCACAATATCAATTCTGCTAATATAGGAGCATGGAAAGTTTCTCCATAATCTTGTTATCTTTTTATAATGTCTATTTTTTTTGAGGTAGGGTCTCAATCTGGTCCAAGCTGACCTGAAATTAACTATGCAGGCTCAGAGTGACCTTGAACTCATGGAGATCCTCCTATCTCTGCCTCCCACATGCTGGGATTAAAGGTGTGCACCACCACACCCAACTATATTATGTCTATTTTTAATATCCTCAAATTTTCTTTGTAGACATCTTACACATAATTAGTGAAGTTTACTTCTATATACTTTATTTTTTGAGACCCATTAGGAATAAGATATTATTCCTAATTTTTTTTTTCCTGAAAGATCATCACTGGCACATCTAGAAGCTACTGAATCTTGTATGTATGTGTGTGTGTGTGTGTATATATATATATATATATATATATATATATATATATATAATAGAGTGTGTAGGATCCCTTAAATATAGCAGCATGTCATCAACAAATAGGGATACTTTCATTTTGTTTCCTATATTTATCCATTTTAGTTCTTTCTTTTGCCTTATTGCTTTTGCTAAGCCTTCAAGCACTATATTGAATAACAGTGGAGATAGTGGGCACCCTTGTGTCATGCAGAGTTTTGAGGAAATATTTTCAGTTTTTCCACATTTAGTGTGATGTTGCACTATGTCATATGTAGCCTTTATTATTTTGATGAGTGTTCTATCTATTCATAATTCCTCAAAAATTTTCTCATGAAGGCATACCAAACATTATCATAGGCATTTTGGGGCATCTATCAAGATAATTATATGATTTATATCCTTGGGTTTATTTATATAGTGAATTACATTTATTGATTTATACATGTTGAATCAACTTTGCATCCCTAGAATAAAACCAACTTGATCATGAAGTATAACTTCCTTAATATGTTTGGAATTCACTTTGAATTTATTGTGCTTATAATTTTGCACCTGTGTTCACCAGGGTAATTGGTTTATAGTTTTATGTTTTATCTTTATCTTGTTTTTTATTAGAATACTATTGGTTTCATAGAATAAGTTCCATTTTGTGGAAGGGTTGACTAAGTGTTGGTATTGAATCTTTGTTACTGGTTTGATAAAATTCAGCATTGAATCCTTCTGGTGTTGGTCTTTTCTTTCCAGGGAGGCATTTATTTCTTTTGTCAATCTCTTTTCTCACTGCCAGTCCGTGTAAATTGTTTACATTTTCTGGTGTTAATTTTGATAAGATATGCACATTCAGAAATTTATCTTTTCCATCTAGATTTAATTTTTTTGCATTCACATTATCCAGGTCTTACTTAGATAGGAACAGCTATTGTGAAGTTATGAATGTAATGGCCTTTTCATGTCTGGAAGATGGTATTTCAGAGCACTCTACTCCTTCCTTTGGCTCTTACATTCTGATCATTAACCTCTTGTTAAATTATTTTATTTCATTATTTTATTTACTTAGTTGAGAGAGAGAAAGAGGCAGAGAGAGAGAGAGAGAGAGAGAGAGAATGGGTATGCCAGGGCTTCCAGCCACTGCCAACGAACTCCAGATGCATATGCCAACTTGTGCATCTGGCTTACATGGGTCCTGGGGAATCAAACCGAGGTGTCTTTGCAGGCAAGCGCCTTAACCTCTAAGCCTTCTCTCCAGCCCAAGATCTTTTCTTCAATGGCCCTTGAGCCTTGGTGGATGAGATAGAGATGTCTCACAGTGCCTAATACTCCACTGTTATGTCTTCTCAGCATTTTCATAAGTTTTGAGTCTCTCCAGTAGTCACTGCTGCCTGATAAGTTAGAGTACCATTAATATATGGGTATAAACAAATATTTAGAAAGCAATTTTGTGGGCGTACTAAATCCATTTAGACAAACAACAGTTGTAGCTTCTTTCCTAGGGCTTATGACCACCATAGCCATAATGAACTGTTGATTAGGTTTTTAGTACCAGGCATGATTTCCTCTTATGGGATAAGCCTCCAGTCCAAGCAGAGGGCAATTGGTTTCTCCCTTGTATCAGTTTTGGCATATCTTGCTTGCATGGACAGCTGTATAGCTTGTCAGGTCCACTGATGGTTAAAGCCATTGATGTCATCCCCCAACAGGCTGGATAGTACTTTCTAGGACCATGACAGCCAGTCAATAGGAAGAAGCATTTCAGCTGAGCTCCTGTTTGATTTCCAGTGTCCTGCAGCCCAACCATATGGCATTAGGTTCTTATCCTCTTGTTCTGGTGGAAAACCAATTCAACTAATTTTTTAATTGTTTAGTCACACTATTTACTAAAATATTTCATTAATTTTGTTAATTTTTCATTTGTTTATTAATCTTTTTTTAAACTTCAAAATCCTTCTATGATGGTACCAACACATGATATGTCCATACAAAGTTTCTACTCAATAAAAAAAAAAAAAAAATTCTTCTGTGAATTCAGAAATTCTCCTGGCTTGATATTGAAAGTCAAGTTAGGAATATTAGGAATGGGATTCTGTACACATATGTGCATGCATGATCATGCATGTATATATACATATATGTGTGTATTTTATATAGACATAAATCAATCTGGTTCTAATGGGTGCATATGTAAAGTCTAAAATAAAAGCAGGTAGAATAATAATAAAGATGTAATAAATTAAAAATTCATTTGATTATTTTCATAAGCTCCTATCTCAAATCCAAAATCTCATAGAACCTGGGCCTGACTTTAAAAAGTGTGGAAATTCTATCTGTCCGTAAGACCATTTCTTTTATTAAAAATAAAAAAAATATACAAAAGTAGGTAAAAAAGAATAATTTTATTAAAGGTGTTTTAATTAGGTGTTTATATTAAAAATACATCTTATA
Source organism: Orientallactaga sibirica (assembly GCA_036365145.1). NCBI lineage: Eukaryota > Metazoa > Chordata > Mammalia > Rodentia > Dipodidae > Orientallactaga > Orientallactaga sibirica. Next base: position 30,742,500 of record JAEOAD010000024.1, read on the forward strand.
TAATGATTATTTACTTCTCTCCTATTGGTAATTGTATGTAAGTTACTCACCTATGTCCCTGCTTGCTATAATGTAGTCATGTAAGTTACTTATGACCCTTCTTACTATCATGTAGTATGTAAATTACTCATGTATATCTCTGCTTTCCATGATGCAGTTGTAACAGCAAAGTCACTCAAACTCAACAATTGTTTTGTGATTTATCTCAAGGTATTTCAATCCTAACATTCTTTTCTATGGTGAATTACCATATTATCCAGAGATTATGTTCCCTTTAAGAAATATAATAACAACTTTATTTGAAATTATGTTCTTTGATTATATAATTGAGGTAAGACTTGAGATGCCATACCAGGGAACAGTTGACCCTAATTACAATTTAAATGTTCTTGTGAGGAACAGAAAAGGACAGACAGAAAAAGATGAAGGGATTTTCGGGGGAGGCAGAAATTAGTGTGATATAGGTAGGAGTGCAGGAAATGGTAAGGTTGTCAGGAGGTACTCTAAGCTAGAGGCAGAGATAACTCTTCTCTTTGGTCTACAGAGAAAGAGTGGATGGTTGTGCTGGTGCAGATATCTTGGTTTCAGATTTCAGAACAGTGGGAAAATGTATTTCTGTGCTTGTAACCCATGAATGCTGTGATTTTTCTCATTGTGTGTTGTGTGAGTCCAGAGAACTATTCACATCACAATTCATGTCTTTTTCTATGATTTTATTGGGTATTGGTAGAATATACCAGAGACTATATCTGCCTCTTTTTTCAGTAATAGTATAATCACCGTCTTCTAATTTTAAAGTAGTTTATGCAGCCAGTAATTCATTTTATCTGAAATTTAATAAATGTTTATGTTAATTACTTTTGAAAAATATGCAAAAATATGTAAGAATTCAAGAATGTTTAATATATTATATTGTCTCAATTAATACATTTTTATGAGCTGGGGATATAGGTCTGTGGTAGAATGCTTGCCTAGCATGCATAAGACTCTAACTTCAATTCCCGTTGCTGAAAAAAAAACCTGGTTAAATGAAATTAATGCCCTGAGTCATTTAGACAAAAATTGAGTTTAAAATAATTTTTACTACAACTCAAATAGTAAGCATTTATGAATATATTTTTTCCTTTCAAATATTAAATGAAATAATAAAATGAGAAAAGTAGTACAAATATAATTGTAATCATTATAGATCAAAGGAAAAGATATTATGTTATTTTACTGAGAAGGCTTTAATTTTGAAATCTGTGCCTAGAAAATACATTACTGTAATATTTTAAAACTCAAATAGCAGGGGCTGGTGAGATAGCTTACAGGTTAAGACATTTTCCTGTGAAGCCAATGGATGCAGAATCAATTCCTCAGGAACCTCATAAAACAGATGCATAGGTGGCACATGTATCTGCAGTTCTCTTACAGCAGCTGAAGTCCCTGGTATACTCATTCTCTTGCTCTCTCTCTCTTTCTCTCACGTAGAATAAAATAACTAAAAACTCAAATTATCGGTTTATATGCTAGATTAAAGTTAGAATAGATAATTTTAAATTTGGATAGTCAGTATGAATCAAAAGAAAGTCAGTACACTTCAAACTCTAAAAAACTATGGCTTCCAACTCAAACTATTGTACCCAGTGAAAGTATTACTCATAATAGATAGTAAAATAAAAAATTTCCATGAAAAAGTCAGCTCTATGATTTCATGAACACAATACCAAACCTACAGAGAATACTCCAGGGAATACTCCACATAAAAGACTCAAACAACCAATCTCAAGAGAGTACACAAATATCATATTAACAAAAACTTGAGCAGGCTCGAAAACCTACAAACCCCAAGAATGCACCAAACCCCATAAAGCACCCTGTCATGTAAGGGGTCAAATCAAACCTCACACTTATAACCATAAATATTAATAGTGTTAACTTACCCATAAAAAGACACAAGTTAACAGAGTGGATCAGAAAAATGCAACTCTGTACCTACTATCTTCAAGAAACTCACCCCAACACTAAAGACAGACACCTCCTCAGGGTGAAAGGATGGAAAATGATATTCCAAGCAAACTGAAATTAGAAACAAGAAGGTATTGATCTATTTATATCTGATAAAGTAGACTTCAAAACAAAGGTAATCAAAAAGGGCAAAGAAGGCCACTTCTTCTTATCAAGGAAATGATCGGACATGAGGACATCACAATCATAAATCTATAAGCACCAAACACAGGTGCACCACAGTTTATAAAACAAAACCTACTTACAACAAAACAAACAGAAATAAACACCAACATCACCATAGTTGGGGACTTCAGTACTCCACTGTCACCAATAGATAGATTATCAAAGCATAAAATCAACAAGGATACAATACAGCTTAACAACACCATAGATCAAGTAGACCTAATGGACATCTACAGAACATTCCACCCGAAATCTACACAATACACATTCTTCTTTGCAACCCATGGACCCTTCTCCAAAATAGATAATATATTAAAATCATGCCTCCACAAATTCAGGAAAATTGAAGTAACTTCCTACATCATATCAGATCATAATGCTTTAAAATTAGAGATTAGCAACAAAAGACACACCAGGAATTCCACCAGATCCTGGAGACTGAACAACACACTTTTACAGACTGAATGGGTTGTGGAAGAAATCAAAAAAGAAATTTCAAAATTTCTAGAATTGAATGATCATAAAAACACAACATTACACACTTATGAGACACAATGAAGGCAGTCCCAAGGAGATAATTCGTAATGCTAAACACCTTCATTACAAAGCTGGAGAGATCCCAAATTAATAACTTAACCATAAATCTAAAGGCTGTGAAAACACAAGAATAATCCAACTCTAAGAGTTTTAGATGGACAGAAATAATCAGGATTGGTGCAGAAATTAATGAATTGGAAACTAAGAAAACAAGAAAGTCGATGAAAGAAAGAGCTGCAAGATTGCAAGATATGAAAGACTTATAAACCATTGGCCAATTTGATCAAACAAAAGAGGAGAAGTCTGAAATGAACAAAATCAGAAATGAAAAGTGAGAGGTCACAATAGGTATCAAAGCAATTAGAAGAATCATCAGGACATTCTTCCAAAATATGTACTCCACAAAGTTGGAAAACCTGGAAGAAATGGATGAATTTGCCGGGTGTGGTGGCACACACCTTTAATCCCAGAACTGGGGAGGCAGAAGGAGGAGGATTGCCATGAGTTTCAGGCCATTCTGAGACTAACTAGTGAATTCCAGGTCAGCCTGGGGCTAGAGTGAGATGACCCTACCTCCCAAAAAAAAAAAAAAAAAGGATGAATTCCTAGGCACATAGGCACATACCACCTATGACAACTAAACTCACAGCATATTTATCTCCCAAACAAACTTATCATATCTATCAAGATTGAAAAGGTAATAAAAAAAAAAAATCCTCAATGGAACAGAATTGAATAACCAGCCCTTAGGACAACTAACTACTGCTGCTTTATCTTTGAACAAGTTGCTCATAATGTAGACTGGAGAAAAAGCATAGTGTCTTCAACACATGGTTCTGGACAACTTGGATAACCATATGGAGAAAAAAGAAACTAGGCCCACTCATCTCACCATACACAAAAATTAACTTCAAATTGATTTAAGACTTCAATATAAGACCTGAAACTCTTCACCTACTGGGAGGAAAAAATAGGAGGAACTCTTCATTGTATAGGAGTGGGGAAACAATTCCTGAACAATAGCCAGTAGCCCAGGAAATTAAACAGTTCTTCAACCAATGGGATCACATGAAGCTAAGAAAAAAAGCTTTTCCACAGACAAACATGTCATAATCAGAACCAATAGATTACCCACAGAATGGGATAAAATTTTCACCAGGTATACTACTGACAGAGGGATAATATCTAGAATTTACAAAGAACTCAAAAAACTAAACAATAAAAAATCAAACAATGCACTCAAAAATGGGGCATAGAACTGAATAGGGAGTTATCAGAGAAAGAAATATGATTAACACACACTTAAGAAAGTCTTTGGGGACTGGGTATGGTGGCACATGCCTTTAATCCCAGCACATGTGGTTAACATCCACAATGAGCTGTTGATCAGTGAGACCTACCAGGTTTCCCAAAGACAGATTCTTGCCAGAGTATTTGATGACTCACTAAAGGTTATTTGTAAGCCCTACTGTTGAAGACACCATATGCTGTTGGAGGGAACATGGAGAGACCTGGCTGGAATCTGGAAGAGAGTCAGTCCCCATATAGTTAGCTTGTTTAGTGCCAGAAGGCACTATATAAGTGACTGGGGGAAAATGGCCAATATCTGGTTAAGCAACTCGTGGTCTAAGCTGCTCAGCAGCAAACAACCTGACAGGATGCTCACACAAGTGCAGTAGTGGCACACAGCCATGGTGGGTTACCAACTGCTCTAGATTTGGCTAATGGATCCACTCAGTGGAATGGAACCCATACCTGGAAATGGGAAACAAATCACAACCATATCCAAAAACAAGTCCGCTCTCCAATATCAAGCTCACACAAACAGTGGGACACAAGAGGGCCTACACATATTAAATACACTCTAAAATAATAATGTTATCCTTGTATCTTGCACTGACCTCACTCTCCATTGGAGAATCTGCTTCTCTCAGATGGATGCAGAACCTGAGGAGAGAATCAGCCCATTGCACCTCACAGGGCACCAACGGAAACTACAGAGTTACAGGGGAAATGAACAAGAGTGCTGCTTTATCCATGAACCTGGTACCAGCACAAGGGTGAAGGAGATAGACACACAGAGAACTCTCAATCCCTAACAAATGAGATATCCAGAGACAAAGAGACTCACAAAACCTTGTCACTGAAATAGACCTAAAATGAACCTAACATGGCTGAGGGAAATTTGTGGAAGAGGGGGTGGAAAGATGGTTAGAGCCATGAGTTGGGTCATTATGCACAGAGTCATTGCCTTTCCCACATAACTGATGGCTACCCCATAAAGCAAGACCCACATTTCCCATGGGGAGAGGACAGGGAGAAGGCTAACGATCGTACCATCATGGCTGTATATACATAACTAATACCATATATATATATATATATATATATATATATATATATATATATATATACATACATACATATACACACACATACATAATACATACATACATATATACATATACATACATACATACATATACACTATATACATAACTAATAAAATTAAAATTAAAAAAGAAAATTTTCAACATCTCTACTATGAGGGAAATGCAAATTAAAACAACTATGAGATCCTGCCTTACTCCAGAAAGGAAGGCAATCATTAAAAAATCAAATGAAAACAAATGTTGAGGAGGATGTGTGGAAAGAGAAACCTTCACTCTTGTTGGGAATGCAAACTTGTACAACCTCTATGGAAGTCAATATGGAGATTCCTGAAATACATGAACATAAAGCTACTCTCAGACTCAGTTATTCCCTTGCTGGGCATTTACCCTAGATGCTTCACACTGCACTACAGAGCTATTTGCTCAAACATGTTTATAGCAGCTGAATTCATGATATCTAAGAAGTGGAATCAACCCAGGTACTCAACACTGGACAAATGGATAATAAAGTTGTGGCATATATATACCACAGACTTCTACTCAGCACTAAGAAAAAGATGATACAATAAAATCTGTAGGAAAATGGATGGACTTAGACTAGATCATACTCAGTGAACACACACAATCACAAAAAGGCAAACACTACATATTCTCACTCATCTGCGGTTCATAACCTTGATCAGCTTGAGTTGCTGACATACCACACAGGCAACTTGAGGCCCAGCCAACAGGGATGAAAGGGTTGAGGGTGGAGAAGAGGTGGCTGTGGGGGAACAAAACACAAATGAACAATCCAAAATGAGCAAGTACCATAGAAACTTTTTTTCATTGAAGGTAGACTAAAATCCACTCCTGCCTCTCTCGGCAAAGCCTCTGCCTTCTTCCTTCATGGTTTTTTCTCAAACCCCCATTCGCTTCTCTGGGCAAGATCTTCATGTTGCTTCCTTCTCGTGTTCTAGGCTTAAACCCCCTTCTCTTCATCCTCTTAAAGCTTTTAAACTGATAAAATCTTTTGCAGCCTTATCTTCTGGTCCATGGATTTCATTCTTCAAATTCATAGGACACAGATCAAGAACACCCCAAATTATTGGTGCATTAGTGTACAAGGGACCCTAAATTCCTATATCGAGATAAACTTTCATTTTACCCAGGGTCCAGATGAAACCACAGAGAAATTGGGGAGATAAGCAAGAGTGCTGCTTCCATAGTGAGCCTGATAATCAGTGCCAGGGTGAAGGAGACAGACACTGAAGATACTCAACATATACCACAACAGAGATCCAGAGGCTACTGAGAGCTCATCATGCAGGAGACTTAAAACACACCCATCAAGGCTCAGGGAATTTTCCCGAAGAGGAGGTGGAAAAATTATTAAGAGTAACAGGTTGGGATGTCATACCTACAGGTATTGTCTCCCCCCCAATAACTGACTGCTTCTTCCACAACACAAAAACCACAACCCCATGGGTAATACTAGCAACCCCACTGACGAGAGCCCCCAGTGGAATGGGGGCATGGTACCAACACATGATGGATCCATCCAAAATATGTTCCTAAAAAACTGAGAGTCATTATAAAATAAACTAAATATTTATTGTCACTTTAAAAAATTAACTAAACTTTAAAAATATTAAAGTAGAGCATGGATGAGCATAACAGTGTTCATTCTTTCATGATCAACTGAGGAGAGGTGTTATGGGAAGGCTAAGAAGCAAGCTGTCTTTACATGTTCATTACAATACATTTAAAATACTACTCAGTGTTTTTCTGAAATGACAGATTTCTGAAGACTACAGATTTTGCCAGTGAAACCAGTAGCTTTTCCTATGGAAATACCATCCCTCAGGTCACACAGCTGCTTACCTTACAAAATGTCAGGAAGCAGCTTGCCTGTAGTTCATGTAGATAAATTGGCAAGCACCTACGCATGCCTTGCCAAGTGATACAAGGAAAGATAGTGGCCAAGGCCCATGCTTTAATGAGTTCATGCTTTCTGAGGCTTTTAAAACATATGCTTGGTTGCTTAGTTTACAACAGTGATAAGACAGACGTTATTTGTTGGTAACTTTACAAACCAAGAAAATACCCTTTAAAAATTGCTGGAGAGATGGCTTAGTGGTTAAGGCACTAGCCTGCAAAGCCAGAGGACCCAGGTTCAATTTCCCAGGACCCATGATATTAGCCAGATATACAGGTGGCACATGCATCTGGAGTCCATTTGCAGTGGCTGGAGGCCCTAGTGTACCCATTATGTCTCTCTCTATATATTTATTTCTATTTGCTTCTCTCTTTCTCTCTAAAGTAAATAAATAAATAAATAAATTTTTAAAAAAGTATTGTTAATGCCCATTATCTAAGACATATCACAATATATTGTATCTATAATAGGAAATTAGTTGCTGATAATTAACAAAGCCCAAATATGATGTTAATTAATTGTATTTATCTTGACCTCTTTAAATTCAGAACCAGGGTGCCTGTATTTAGACATTGTGTATAGGATGCTAAATAAATGGCAGAGATTAGCTTACCATTGCTATGTTTCTTACCACTTGTAGTCAAATAATGGGAACAGAAAAGTTCTGATCACTGTGAAGTGATTCTACAGTTGTCTTATTCTTTAAACCTCCTGCACTCCAACAGTCTTCCATGAAAAGTTACTCTCATAAATGTAGCATAGAAAAATCAATCACAAGACTCCTTTCTATTCTGAGATTTCACAAATTATGGCTTTTGGTATAGAGGAAAATGTTATAAAGATGCTAAATGCACACAAAACAGCGCTCAGTAATGGTATTCAGTGTTTCTCAAGCACATGAGCAAAACTTATACAAAGCCAATCTCCAGTACTCATTCACTGTTTTTACCAAAATCAGGGAGACCAGAAAAGGGTTGAAAGAAAAAAATAAAGAAAAAGAAAAAGAAAGCAGGTGCTTTCTTTAAAGTGATGAACTTATGATTTATTTATTTATTTATTTATGAGAGAGAGAGAATGAATATGGGATGCCAGGGCCTCCTGCCACTGCAAACAAACTCCAGAGACATGCACAGCTTTGTGCATCTGACATTCCATGGGTACAGGAAGTCTGTTACCAATTTACCCTGCCCAACATATTCTTCTAATCAACGGAATTCACTGATGAATCCTTATAGTATACTTCCCAGACCACCTCCACCAAATTACAATGACAAGCCAATGACAAAATCCAGTGTTTTATCTCGTAGTTCTCGAGATACTCAGAATTCTAGCAAAGGGAGGAATTTTTGTGTCCAATCCCATAACAAACATGTAATCTTAGAAGAACAAAAAGAACAATGATAGCAGCGTCCTTTCCTGTGTTGCCTTGTAGCTTCTAGAATGTATAGCATTGATGGGAAGAAGGCTGAGTAAGTATCTCCCTCATTTGGAAGCACTTATTCATGTACTATGTCCTGTCCCCATGAAGCTGTTGAAGACAGAAGGACAGACGTGTTATGTGGTTTGTAAAATTAGAATCAGATTCTTGGTATCTCCTTACCCACCCTCACAAACCATGTAAGTGTACATTCAAATATTTTACTTATGGAGTGGGTGACTGTTAACCCAGTTCTATTGCATTCTAGAGGAAATGAAACCAATAATAGCCAGGAGTAGAAGGCAGATTTCAGACAAGAAGTGGTGGTCACGTAAGGAGAAAGAACTTCCTAATATTGTACTGTATGTAGATTTATGAGCACTTCATATTATAAATGTTCAACCCAGATAGAATAAGAACTTATTCATCATTGTTTAAAAATTGTTTTGTTAGAATGTTTGTGGATCTCACTTCTTCCTCCTTTGTAGATATAAATGTCTGTGCTCTGCTCCACAGTGAGCAATCTTATTCAGAGGTTCTCATTCATTTTCAGGCCTCTTTAGAGGAACTAAGCACAGATGGTGGGGCTATTATTTTCCTAACAAAAACTTTGCCTCTCTCTCTCTTTCTATGCTATTGTTTTATTCTTCTCATTGAAATGTGAACAATTTTGCAAGACAAGAAACCTCAAGGGACTCTTGAGATGTTTTATCATTACACATACATTTTGAAGAAAAAGAGAATAATTAATGATCTATTAAAATTTTATAATGAATCAAAAGTATTTGTTAGAAAAAAAGATTTACTTAATTTAGAAATTATATTTCTGCATACAAATTAAAGTCTACAGGGGGTAGGTTTTAAAATCAAACAAGGATCCTAAATGACTCATTTAATGATAACAGAAATATTCTTTCCTAACTTATGTACATTTGACAAAATTAGAGGCCAAAATTAGGGTTTCAAAGAGGACTAATAGAACTGAGGAGAGCTAAGAAAGGGAAGGATATGGAATGTGGAGTGAATATCCTCAAAAACATATATTTATATGAGAATATCCTTAACACAGTACCATGTGAAATAAATATATACAATGAATAGTGCTGTTGTAGCTTGTATAGACACTGTCTTATGGGTTTGCAACTAATGGTGATTTGTTACATTATCGATTACTTTGTGAAGTAAATCATAGGATGTATTCATTATTTTCTTTTTAAATTTTGTTAAAATTTATTTTTGAGAGAGAGAGAGAGAGAGAGAGAGGGACACACCAGGGCCTTTTAGCCACTGTAAAGGAACTCAAGACACACATGTCTCCTTTTGAACATGTGCCACATTGCACACTTGTGTCACATTTGCATCTGGCCTGGAGATTCAAACAACTGTTCTTAGGCTTCATAGGTAAGTGCCTTAACCACTAAGAAATCTCTCCAGCCTGAGAATTTTACGTTCTTATAGCTGGTTAAATAAAGTAGGCACTTAATACAGTTTTGTGACTGAAGAATTTATAAATGTTCATTGTTGACAAGATGACTTTAATTTGTTTTGGGGCTTTCTTATGACTTTCCTAGCTTGTCTATGTGATGTTGTTCTATGGATATATGATACACACACACACACACACACACACACACAAATATTGTCTTTTTTTAGCATATTGGTCAGTAAAGTTACAAAAGACTTATTTTTTTATTTTTAATATAAGAATTTTGCCTTGATAAATGTTGCAACTATAACAGTTTATATTCCAATAAAAATGTCTTCCATGTATATTCTTTGAATATGAAATTCTGAACCCAAGCTGGTTCTTCTAGTTGTGGCAGACAACAGACTAATGACTAATACATAAATTTGTCACTTTTCACCTTGTTAGCTACACTCAGCGTGTGGTCGGAAATGGGATCAAAGCCCAATCTGGAAATCCTGAAGTGAAAGTCAAAGGAACCGATCCAGTGATCAATCAGATCATCGATAAACTGAAGCATGTTATTCAGGTAAGTGCTGAATCTCTTTTATTGGCATCCTCAAGAATAAGTGGCAAGCGGTTACTTTCCAAAGTATTCGATAACTGTATTCACCATATCTAATAAACCTACATAAAATTGATTGCTGGAATAATTTATTTGTAGCTAGGGTTTTGGAAATGCTTTCATGAGTGGTGATCATATTGAGTCAAGGTGTGATGGTATTTTAATGGGTGGACAACCTACATCTGTGAAAAACGAGCATCGTTGCCTCAGAATTTCAGAGATGAGACTCTCAGGGAACAACTCATCCTCACTGCATATGCTATACTCAAAGGAACTGCGATGACCACCAAAAGAAATATCACAGTGTAACATTGACAGAATTGTCTTCCAGGTATCTGTTTGAACCTGGCTGTGAAAGGTTATTCCCAATGAAACTTTAATTAGTTTTTATTTAAATTAAGAATGTCATTTATTTTTGGGGGGATAGAGAGAGAGAGAGACAGAGAGAGAGAATGGACATGCCAGGGCCTCTAGCCACTGCATATAAACTCCAGATGCATGTGCCATCTTGTGCATTTACATGGGTACTGGAGAATCTAACCTGACTCCTTTGGCTTTTCTGGCAAGCACCTTAACTACTATACCATCTCTGTAGCCCACAAATTAAACTTTTTATAAGTAAATAATCTATGCTTCTAATATCACCTTTTAAAAGTTATCTTGTAAACTGCCTCATGGATGTTCACTAAATACTTCTGTTTTACCTTAGTAATGTCATATAATGTATATACTGCTGTCTTTAGTTTATATCATCTCAAGCATATGAAGATAGGTATGAAAAGATTATTTTATTGAAACAGTCTATTAATTGGAAGCATATATTATGTTACATGTTGTAAATGCCATCTGTAGTCTGCACCTCCATTTGTCAACTACTTCTACTTAGGGTAGGAAGATATATTTTATTAAGTTAATAATCAATTTAAAAAATATGCACATATTTTCATTTTAAGCACAAATTTGTTTAGATAGTTGATAATTTTTATTCGTTTTCCATCAGAAATTCTAAATCATATTGACCTGTACTTGTAGTAAAGTACTGCAGAGTCAACTGTGTAGCTACTGTAATTATTCTTCAATTTTTTTTTTTTTCATCATGAAGGGCAGTTCTTAGGACTGCATTTTCCTGAGCGCATACCTCAGGGAAGGCATAGGTAAGAAGACGAAGGGGCTCTCTGGTGCCCATGATGGAGTTCCTTATCCCTGTAAGCAACGTGGCTATTTACTGTATTGTGTCTCATGCGCTGGGAAAATAAAGCTTTTCCTTTGGAAGCAAACAAAGACGATGTTACAATGAGAGAGAGAGAGAGAGAGAAAGAGAGAGAGAAAATTGGCATATCAACTGTTGAGTATACCTGTCTCTGGAGAGTTCTCAAAGAGGAGCTTCTAAGGTGAACCTGTTGCTTTTGTTTACCGTGGGAAAAATGCTCAACTATACCTTGGTACAGAAAAGCTTCGGGATGGGGTTGGAGTGAGGTGTCACAGCTGACTCAGGATGGCTGAATCTCTTCTAGAAGCCCCTCAGAAACCTGTGCTCAGCTTTCCAGGCAACTTCACCCCAACACTCAGACACCATTCTCTCTATAACATTTACTCTTGATTAGAATGCTTTCTTCTGCACAGGAAAATTGGTCTGTACACCAGAGAAGCTAATATGGCTTTAAGATAACATGAAATATTATTTTAAATATTCAGTTTCCTGTGACTCAAAAAAAAAAAATCAGTGCATTGGCAGTTACATGTACAACCTACATGGGCTTTTAGTATATGCTTTTCTACATGTACCTAAGTTGGGGTTTGCCAGAAAAAAACAAAACAAAACAAAACAAAAAAACAAAACAAAACAAAACAAAACACCTGCAGTTGGGGATTTTGTGACTGAGTGCCCTTGTAATCAGCAAGGGGAAGTAGGCTTGAGGAGAAGGATCATAACTATGTGGTTATTAGTATAGAATCTTTTCTAGACTCGACAGCAGCATCAGCTAGGATTCCTTTCAGGCTGTCTACTTTGAGAATAGGAGGTGTCTTTATTCTTCTGCTCAGACCAGTCATTGGATGTTGATACTGGGCAATGGGAGATGATTCTAACATAGTCTTAAATTTCAGCACCCTGTACTTGCAGCTGGATAAGGCATTCTCTGTATCAAAGGGACACTCCACAGAAACACCTAGCATGATATGTGATATTAGTATGTAGATGTGCATGGTTTGAAATCATAATGCATAATTGATAATGTAATTAAAGCAGCTATGGTAGTCATAGGCACATGTGATTGAGGCACAGCAAAACCTTCCTGACTTCAAAAGTGGGTAAAGGGCCTGGGAGATGACTCGGTGGTTAAAGGCACTGGTTTGCAAAGCCTGCTGGCCTGAGTTGGTCCTGGTTTGCTTCCTGAGTATCCGCGTGAAACTAGCAGCACAAACTAGCACGGGCATCTGGGGTTCATTTGCAGTGGAAGAATCCCTGGTGGTGTAGTGTGAGTTCTCTCATTTCTGTCTCTCTTTTCTCTCTCTACAAAGAAATAAAAAAGTTAAGAAAATCAAAAGTGGGATTGAAATTTTCCTGAAGGTGCATACAGTGGTCTCCTACATGCAGAAAAAAAGTAGTTCAATGCATATTTATTCTAACTCATGAATTCATTTGTTAATTTATTAATTTGGATTAGATGTGTGATCAGTTAGTGCATAAACAATTATGTATGATCATGTGACTATCAAGTGGGCATGTATTCATACTGTTTCTGTGGGACATATGCATGTGTATGTATTTGTACTTATGTAATGCATGCCATGTTTACATTAGTTTGGAGTTAACAAGTTAACAAAGGAATGCATACATTTCCAAAGCCTAAAGGTTTATAAAGCCTCTGAAAAAGACTTGCTGACTTGCACCTGTGCCTAGCACTGCTTCCTCTTGTTTAATACACTTCAAAAGTTCAACCCTCTTCAAAGGGTCAGAGTGAAATGATCCTATTTTGTTCAAGCTCCCATTTTCATTGAGCCCCGTTATTTCACCTTTATGAGAATACGAAGATCTCAAATTATTGATCATTATGTTTTATCATAGGGTACAAGAGCATATTAATACAGTCCTGCTTTTAGTCTACTGGCATGATATGACTTAAAATTGGATTTTGTTAAGGATCAAAGTAATTCATATTTTGAACAGGTGACACAAAATATTAATTATTAAAATGTTTTTGAACATACTCTATCATAAACTGGTTTTCTTGGAGAGGAAGAAAACCTTTTTCATCAGACCTTTGGTGACAGATATGTGTGTGCCTTGCAAGGGTAGCTTATGCAGTGCCAAAAGGCAGTTAGCAGGATCCCAGTGTCCAGAAAATAGTGTCTATTAGGAAGAACTCTTAGCTTTGGTCTTGTGTGAACTGGGTGCAGACATGGAAATGAGAACACATCTCAAAATCGAATCCATGCATTTAGACAATCACTTAAGTACTTAGATAAAATTAATTTTTACCATAACAGATGTTAGATTCATTTCTAAGCTGTGTATTATGGTAAAACCACTACCTGTCATAGATAAACAGAGATAAATAAATGGCCTCTGTTCATATATATAAATGTATATGAATAAACCATCCATTTTTTTTTACTAGCAACATTAGCAAAAATAATCTTGGAACACCAGTCTCCTCAACTTGCTGCTCATATGACCTCAGTTAACCACTGACCAAGCGAGTAGAGATTTGGCTTTACAATGCCACATTTTAGATGTCTTGATAATTATATTGTAACAAATATTTAATGTGTACCTATTAAGTCCATACTTTTAGGCTGGCTTCAGAGGTGAACCAAGTAGGCATATTTCTGTTCTTATGGGCTTTGCATTCTGACAAAAAGTGAGTGAACAAATATGATATCTATAGTTGTGAAGAATCATAAAGGAAGCAAAATAGGAGAGAAAGGGAAGAGAGAGAGAGAGGGAGAGAGAGTACTTAAGAAGTGTATGCTAATAGATAGCACTTACCTCTAAGATGGGCATGTTTGAGTTTCTATTACATGAAGAAGAGAAAGGAGACATGAAAATCTGTGAAAACTTCATGGCAAGAGGAATGGATATTTATTATGCTTAGAAAATAGAAAAACCATCTGGCCACAACAGAGGAATAGAAAGGAGGGAAGAGACATAAAACAATTTTGGGGGAGAAAGGCTCTAGAAACAGGTACATATTTGATTATAAGTGGACTAGGAAACCATGTGAAGAAGTCAGGGGAATTTTAATTGTGTTTTTTTTAAATTTTAATTTTAATTTATTTTAGAGCAAGAGTTCCAGAAATAGGCAGGTAAAGAGAGAGAGAGAGAGGCAGAGAGAGACAGAGAATGGGTGCACTAGGGCCTCCAGCCACTGCAAAGGAACTCCAGATGTGGGCGCCCCCTTGTGCATCTGGCTTACATGGGGTCCTGAGGAATTGAGCCTCGAACCAGGGTCCTTTGGCTTCATAGGCAAGCATTTAACCACTAAGCCATCTCTCCAACCCCTAATTGTGTTTCACAAAGCAATTTTGATTACATTATGGAACACAAACTGTGTTAAGTGAATAGAAGAAAGCTGTTCAGGCAGAAGTTGATGATAATTGGAGACAGAATGATCCAAGTGGTTATCATGAGAGGTGAATAGAATCTGATAAATATTGTTAGTTCCGTTTCCAAGACTTGTGGATGGATTAGAGATTAAGTTACTAAAGAGGGATCATTATGTTTGTTGGGATGACAGTATTATTCAGTGATAAAGGAATTCTGTAAGAGGAGCTGGCCTAAGGGTAGTTTGTGACTAGAAATTAACTCTTCCATTCTGTAGTGCCTTTTAGAGGTCAGAGAGACAGGCTTAGAATTCAGTGGAGACCACTGAAAGTATTCATTTGATGGTATGAACTATAGTCAGTGCCTATGCTATACACATTAGAAGCCATTAGGAAAAAAGAATAACTGTTAGGCAGGAATAAAAGAACGTAAGTAGAGGACATATTTTATTAAATACATTTGATAACTCATAGATATTTAGGAGGTTGATTTAGTTCACAATCTAACTTGGAACACTAATATTTTTTTCTTACTGGGAGAAGAGTCAATGCTCATAGTAATAAACTGAATATTATATTATGAATTTGGACAGGCAGAGTAGAAAATAAATATCCACATCATTTATAAAACAATAAGCAAGCTTGGAAAATAAACATAGACATTTTCCACATCTGAGTTTATCGACACTTTCTAAGTGTTTGCAAAACGAAAATTGAAGTCATTGAAGACACTTGTGTTCTTTACTTTGCTCATCCAAGTACACATAACATTTCCATAGAATATATCAAATGTCTGTAAGTCGTTGCATATGATTGTATCATATACAAGGATTATGATTTTACTTACTCCAGTCACCTAACGTTGGATATTGAAATTGTTATCAAATTTTCATAAAAATAAAGATGCCTGAGAGGAATTAATGAAAATAAATAATATTGTATATTTTCCTTGTGGTATGTTTAGATATTGTAAATAAGAATGTTCATTAATAATATCATATTTTCATAAATATTGTCAAAATCTTTTTTTTTTTTTTTAAATCATAGCAATTTGCAAGGGAAGCAAGTGGAACGTGCCCACTGAGGATGTAGAGGAAGCCTAGGCAGTGACAAGGAGTGCTAGTAGCATGGATTATCAGGAGGGCCTATGAACTGAACTAGCCATTCTTTAAGAGACTGGCCTGTGCTGAATGTCCAAGGATGGCCAAAAAACACATTGTACTTAGAAAAACAGTCTATTAAAACTTTCAAAGCTTCCTAAAGAACAACATCATGACATGAACAATCTTATTGTATTTCTTCACTTAGAGAATACCCTATATTTATGTCTGCTTGAAAAAAAAATGTATCACGAGAAGTCTCGATACAAATAGAAACCCATGACCTTTGACAATATTTCAGGAACCTTAGTGTTCCTACACAGTACTGTAGACCCTTCTGAATTGAGAAAATGACTCTTGGAGACAAGAGGGGTATTTTGTACACCACCCCTCCACCTATGACACTGATCTCTTTCTCTAGACCCACCATTATACATACTCCCAGAACCCCTTGCCAGCACTTTCTGACACTCCAAACCCCATTTTTAAAGTGGACGGTGCTTGGAACGTCAGAGTTCCTGTGATAAAGGTGGTGGAGCCAGTAGCCAGGTAAAAATTTCACTAAGGGTAATGATAAGATAGATTGGAAAACAACACACCATTCCTCTTAGTATGTCCTACTCAGGCAAATATATAAATATTTTCAATTCTGATTTGTTTCCCTAGTAAACTTATTTTGAAACTTCTTGTTCATATTGACTATGATGATTTGAGGCAAAGTAGTCAGCAAAAATGTTGCAGTTATGTAGCAATTTATCTTAAAACATTTAACAATATCTGTCATGTTTCATAAGAAAATGTTATCAGGTTAAAATCATAACTTCACAGTAATGCAAAATCTTCTGTAATTCTTTGCAAAGGCAACATTCACTGCAGTGACATTAATAGTGGTGGATTCAATAACAGTCTTTCCTCAAACCTAAAACCTCCAATACTATTAAATACTCATTCAGGGCTGGTGAGATGGCTCAGAGGTTAAAAGTGCTTGCTTGAAAGCTTGACTGCCTGGGTTGAACTCCCCAGTGTACACATAAAGCCAGATGCACAAAGAGGCACATGCCTCAGGAGTTCATTTGCAGTGGCAAGAGGTCCTGGTGTCCATTTTCTTACACTGTCTCCCCCTCCCTCCCTCTCTATGTCTATATCTCTCCATGTCTCTCTCTCCTTGAGAATGAATTAAATAGTTTAAAATTCACTTATTTAATGTGGACTAAAACTTCTGACCATATCCTCATGTATAAAATAAGTTTTATTATTAAATGGAAGAAAATGATTAGAACTGTTACTTAAAGTACAAAATAACTGAAAACTTTATAGTCTAATCCAGTGATCACAGTATACTATTTTTCTGAAAGAGATACACTCTTATTTTATGTAGGAAGCAACTATGCTAAATAGACTCTGTTGTTTTTTTTCCACTTCATTCCTAGAATACCAATGTGATGAATAGTCACTTTGGAACCACGACAGACTGAACTGATTCTAATTTAAATCTTAATGAATAGTTATGAGGGTAGTGTTTGCATATACAAGAAAATGAAAAGAGTTTCTAAAGATATTGATATCTCAAAAGTTTCAGAATTCTAGAGATTACCCAGACTTTTCAAATAAAAAATTTCTATGAAACACATTTTAGAAATTTTTGGGCTAGGACTTCATGATTAAAGGCATTTGCTTGCAAAGCTTGCCAAGCCAAGTTCAATTCAGCAGTTTGCAGGTGAGGCCAGATGGACAAAGTGGCACATGTGTACAGAATTTGTTTGCATTTTTCCTTTTTTCTCATGTTTTTCTTATTCTTTCTCTATCTTCTTGCATATAAATAAATAGAATATTTAAAAATAATCTCACAATAGTATTACAAAATCATTTTCTGTCATAATTGATAGGTTGATTATGGAATGACAACCGAGTCTGCCAACTTTCCTTCACCTAATTGTTTTCTCCCTCAGGAAATCCCTCACCTTGATTCCATTGCACAGATTGTCATGGCCCCACACCTGATGGTTCTTGATTAGAAATTATCAATGCAGTGGTATTCAAAGCACACTTAGATATCTTTCTTTGAGAACAAATACTTGAAATTCACTCAATAACTTTGAATGACCATCTAATCAAACAATTAGTTATCTGAGTAAACTCGATGGAAGGGTGCTCTCTGAAGCACGAGGCGTGACTGCATGGACTTCTGTATTGGCTGTTCATTTAAAAAAAAAAATCAATGACCAGCATAAAACCACCATTTCAATTAGTGTATCATCAACTGGAAATTAAGGTTTAAGAACTGTTTTTTTTTTTTTTTTAAATTAATGTGATTAGGGTTGACTATCCATAATTTATTTCTTACTATTTTTAAAGTATGTGGTTGTTTTATGTTGAATGCAGATGTGGCTTCCCATTCATCTCAGTGTTGCCAATACTTTTCTACATGATATTTACCAATTAAGGCTCAAGCCATTTATCAGCTATAGTGTCTTCTTGTAAATTCTTAAAAGAACTTTGATAATTAAAGCTTTTATATTGTTTTGTTTATATAACTAGGAAAATCAATAGCTATTTATAGACTGAAAAGCTTTACATGTTTTGTTAAAAAATAAGATAAAGTGTCGTTTATTTAAGAAAACGATATCATAGATGACAGTCACTTTTCACTAAATTCGGATTTATTTCAAACAAGTTAAAACCCACTTAGATTTAGATTATCATAGGGATTATGAAGCAGAATATAACTGAACAAGATTTCATTACTGTGCTGGTTACTGCTTGCCCCTTGATTAGACAGGGAGACACCTATATAATTAATAATGCATACCTCTGGATGGGTCTGTGTGGGTATTTCCAGAGATATTAGTCCATAACCATTGATGGACTAATGGACTAATCATGTGAGTAAACTATTTGGAGGTGGTGGAACTTCGCAAGATGGACATAGAGAAAAGCAGTTCATTGGCTATGTGTCCTTGGTGAGATAGAGTTTGCACTGGCCCCTTCCTGTCACTGGGCCACAGTGCTTCCTGACTGCCTTATGGTGAATGAACTGCTCATCCCAAAATGATAGACTAAAACCTCTAAAATTGTGAATTAAAATTCGTCTTTTATGCCACAGTTTTTTTTTTTTTTTGTTTTGTTTTGTTTTGTTTTTCAACGTAGGGTCTCATTGTAGCTCAGGCTGACCTGGAATTCACTACATAGTCTCAGGGTGGCCTTAAACTGAGTGATCCTCCTACCTCTGCCTCCCTAGTGCTGGGATTAAAGGCGTGCACCACCACGCCCGGCTCTATGATACAGTTTTAATCATGATTGTGATGTCTCCATGGGATGTTTTTTTTCCTGTTACCATTTCTATCATGGAAATGGGAAGATTTTGGAGCGCTTTGTAAAACTTTCAATCGTCTGTCTCTTTCTCTTGAATGTGTATGAAGGAGATTGTACATTGCCTGATACCTCTCTGTAACTGAGAAACACTGTAGACACCTGAGCGGTCTGAAATCTTGCCTCCCCTTCCCAGTCTCCTTTTCATTCTGTTTTCTGTTTCCTTTGGGGACTTGGGGCAAGCTATTTATTGGAGTTCTGCAACAGAGTTCTTGCTTGAAGTCTCTAAAGACCACTTGTAAGATTCAGAGAATAAAATTCATTTTAAATTCTCTTTTTAAAAAGATTAGCCTTCCCTTACCTTAAGTTGTTTACGACAGGCATTTGGTCATGGTGATATAGAATGATAGATAATAATAAAAATGATAGAGACACTGGAAATTATTAATGTAGTTACTTATTTAATAATTCCAAACAACTGGGAGCTGGAGGGATGGCTTAGAGGTTAAGGTGTTTGCCTGCAAAGTCAAAGGACCCTGGTCTGATTCTCCAGGATCCACATAAGGCAGACGCACAAGGGGGCACATGCATCTGGAATTTGTTTGCAGTGGCTGGATGCCCTAACATGCCCATTCTCTATCTATCTATCTATCTATCTATCTATCTATCTATCTATCTATCTATCTATCTATCATCTATCTCTTTCTCTCTGCCTTTTCCTCTCTCTCAAATAAGATAAATAAAAGAATTTTAAAAAATGATACCAAACAACTAAAAAAAAAAATCCCAAATGCCCATCCTTAAGTCTCCCCAAAATATCCTTGTAATAATATAGCAACATGATAAGAAGCATAGTATGAATTATCATACAGCATATGACTAAATTCCAGTTCTGAAGCCAGAGGCTGTAAGTCTGCAATCACTGTACATCTCAATGTGTTTAAGCTTGTGGGAGGAAAGGGTTTCTTTTGGCTTATAGATGAGGGAAGCTCCATGATGGCAGGGGAAAATGATTGTATGAGCAAAAGGTGGACATCACCTCCTGGCCAACATCAGGTAGAAAACAGTAGAAGAGTGGCTAAACACTGACAAGGGCAAACAGGCTATAACATTGATAAGCCCACCCCCGACGACACACTACCTCCAGGACCACCCAATTACCAAATTGCCACCATCTGGGAATCTAGCATTCAGAACACATAAGTTTATGGGGAACACCTGAATCAAACAACAACAGATTTCTTTTAAAATGTTTTTATTTATTCTAATATTTCTTAAAATCTTTACAAAATACTTTTTATTTATTTCAGAAAGAAATAAAGAAATCAGCATATAATGAGTATGGGTGTGCCAGGGCCTCCTGCCACTGTATATTAATTACAGATGCATTCACCACTTTGTGCATCTGGCTTTATGTGAGTTCTAGGGAATCAAACCCAGGCCATCAGGCTTTGCAAGCAAGCACCTTTAACAGTTGAGTTATCTCTCCAGCCCCTATTTCTTATTCCCAATCCAGTATGCCAATCATCTTTTCTCTCCTACCCTTTAAACTTGTCCACCAATTTTTATTCCATGACCATTGTATGACGTGAGACCACCAAAAATGTCTATCTAGAATAGAATAACAGTTACTTGCCCAATTCTATAATCACTGGTACAGAAAAGATGCTATATTATATATATTATAGTTGTCACCTCCAGTTCCTCTTATACTCCTGAAATAACACACTGATGCCTGTTTCAGGTATCTCCTACCCACTGAAATGCTCTCAGAAAAAAAAAAAAAAATCACTAGTTTATCTGTTGTGACTGAACCAATAGAAAACCACAAGTCTGTTAAGTGGACTGAGTGTGTCTATAGCCATTTAAAAGCACTGAGTAAGCAGTAGGCTATTATTAAGGAATCAAATCACTTAGATATTGTTTTCTCTAAATATCTACCTTTGACGTATGTCTCCTTGCTAAATCTCTTCTATGACATAAATCAATGCATATGGATTAACTCACAAAGAAAAACTTCAGCACACTTTAAAATAGTCTAAACTGTTAAAAGCATGACATTCCCATGAGTAGCAGGAGTTGTAGAACAAGTGGAAGAAGGGAGCACTACTTACAAATGTGAGAAACATTCATCTGGCAGCACCTGGGCACGCTGCGGTGCAGTTTCAGGAAAGAGACTGGTAGAGAACAGGATGAAATGCATGTGGCTGGTTTGGGTCCTGCCATAGTTGAGGAGTTACTCTTCCTCCCATGTCCCTCCTGTAAAACGCTTGACCTGTAGTGGGCACTCTGTGGCACTGTTGGACCCTTTGAGAGCTGGGACTTATTGAAAGCACTTTAGGGCATTGATGTGAACCTGTGAAGAGGATTTTGGACTCCAGGCTCTCTTTTGATCCTAGTAATTGGCAGGGCCTTTTCTCTACTATACCCTCCAGAGTGTTTTGCTTGTTTGTCTGTTTGTTTTGTTTTGTTTTATTTTCTTGTGGAGACAGGGTCTCACTCTAGCCCAGGCTGACCTGGAACCTAATTTGTAGTCCTAGGCTGGCTTCGAACTCACAGAGTGTCTCCTACCTCTGCCTACCTCTGCGTGTAGAGGGCTGGGATTAAAAGCATGTGCCACCACACCCAGCTTCAGAGTGTTATTATTTGTCATTCCCCCAGAGACAGTAAATCAATGGGACCACCTCATCATGAACTGGGATCTCTAAGACCATGAGCTAAAGTAAATATTTCCTTTTATAAGATAATCACCCCCAAATTTGTTAAAGTAATCAGAATATGATCAATACAACTTCCCACATCACTACCCAGTCTGCTGTTACTTTTATACCCCTTGTAATTTTCTAAGAGGATATAATGAAAGGGTTGGGGAAATAGCTTGGTGGTTAAAAACACTTGCCCTACATTCATAAGCACTTGACTTGAATCCCTGGCAACCACAGAAAAAGTTGGACGAGGCCAGGTTCACCTATCACCCCTGACCTACAGGAGAGACAGAGACAGGAGAAACATTCAGGTTGACAGGTCACTGAGTGAGAGACTTCATCTGAAGGAAAAAATGCAGAAGAGCATAGAGGAGGACTGATGTTATCTCTGGCCTTTTCTCTGGTGCCTATGGCGTGAGTGACTTTGCAATTATGCATAGTACAAACACACACACACACACACACACACACACACACACCAAAATGAAAAAGTACCAGTGAGTTTCCCTACTCATCACTCCAGTCGGAATATCTCAAAATGAACCACAGGAGAGGAAATAGAGGAACCACGTGCATATTCATCTACTGATCTAACTGGTTTTCGATAGCTGGACTTCAAGTACACAGTATGACAAAATCTTGATTCTTCTTTGGAAAACTTTATCAATGATACAGAAAATACTTCCATATGCAGATTATACTTCTGCCTGTCTAGAAGTTAATGTACCATTAGTTTAAATGGTGGTAAAATCTTCTATTCTACTTATGCACATGCAATAATGTTAAGGAATCATCTGGTGCCAAATACATTAATATTTGGTCAGCCAGTGATTATTGCATATTTAAGAAAATCTGGGAATGTAAAATAAGAATAAAACAAAGTATCAAAGAATTGAAGTGAGTAAAGTAGACAATCGATAGTGTTATAAATACCTTAATGTTATATAAATATCCTCTAAAAAATGAGACATTAGGGTCTCTCTCTCTCTCTCAATAAATAAATAAATAAATAAATAAATAAATAAATAAATAAGAAATGAAACAGTAGATTTAACTATTAAGAAAATGTTAAATTGCTTTCATAGGCTCATAAAAGAATAAAATCAATATTGCAATTTTAAATGCATAAAAACGGAAAATCAGCTCTGTCTGGTGGTGCATGCCTTTAATCACAGAACTCAGGAGGCAGAGGTAGGAGGATTGCCGTGAGTTCCAGGCCACCATGAGACTACATAGTGAATTTGAGGTCAGTCTGAGCTAGAATGAGACCCTACTTTGAAAAACCAAAAACAAAAACAAAAAAAAAGAAAAGAAAAGAAAATGAAATATAATGGTTTGGAAGTAAAGCTAAGGAACTATTACAATAAATATTAACATTGTACAAAGGAATAAAAGTAGGGATTAAAGTGATAAGGCATTTTAATTTTATTCTAGAGATCCAAGTGATGAGAATTTTATGGAAAATCTAACCTAATGAAAAGGAAGCTATCAAATAAGTAATGTATTAATTGCTTTGGCAAATGAAGAATCCGAATTCCAAATGGAACCCACCAGGTGACCGTCACAGGGAAATGAATACATGTGCAGGGTAGGCTATCTCACATGACAGTGGCTGAAATTTCTGAGTTTTGGTCATGAGTAGATATTAACACTTCCCATATAAAGACAATGAGCAAACAATACATGTGGCATAAAAATAGTGATCAGAAATTTACTTATATTCTCTAAGTATAAATTTTCTATTAATATTTCTTACAATAACTTTCTTTTCCTTATCTGAGATTAGAATGCCAATCTTCTGTTTGATCTCTGGTATTTTTTTTTTTTTTTGTTGTTGTTGTTGTTGTTTAATCTATGTGCTCCGCTAGCTTTACCTGGATGTTAAAGTTGATAGTTCGACCTCTCTCCATTGAATTCTGAACTACTGATGTGGGATTGTGGAATCCATAGGCTCCAAAACTAAACAAAAGGGGCCATCTTTTCTTTATTATTATGTCCTATGTGGGAGGCAGTTACAGTTTTACTGGACAAATGTCATGATATCACTCCAGTTGACTTAAGGTCTAGTATGCAAAACAGTCCCACCAAGATGCTCTGTAGTACTCTTGTGGCATACTTAGATTTTGACTGGCTCATGTGTCATCCCAGCTTCCGTAGTTATAGTTTGAGTGCACAGTGCTTTACAGACCCAGTAAGTGTACTCTGTCCACTTGAATGCAGTCTTATGAATGTGTTCTTAAGATGGATTTCTCCAGAGCAGAGCAGTTTCTAGATATATTCTTCTAATTTACAGCACTTAACCAGTTGCCCCTGTCATTTTGAAGTAGTTACTGCACCTGCAAAGGAGGTGGGATAAGCAGAGCCTTTTTTTAGGTATAGACTATTAAAGAAGTGAGATAAATACTGTGTAACTATTCATCAAAATGTAAACCAAATAAAATTGTACAAAAATTAAAACATGTGTTATAGTAATGTTTCAAACCGCAGTAAGTCTTATGAATGTAAGTTTTGCAATTATTGTATATTTCACATTAATATGATGGGAATGTATGAAAATTATTTAGTTGAAATTTTATATCTTGAAACATGTTATCTAACCAATTCTAGCACTTGTTAACCATATGGTAAAATATTTTTAACTTCCCTTAATATTACTTTTCTTTTAGTCCTAAAACACCAATATATTTATTAGTTTTCTCTAGGAAATTATAGTTTTAATTCATATGGTAGATATAGAATAGAGTGAAGATAACAAAATAGTTATCTTCACTTTATTCTAATCATTTCTTACTATATACCTTAATTTTTATTTTTCAATTTTTTTCTTTTAATATTTTATTTATTTATTTATTTATTTATTTATTTATTTATTTATTTATTTGTTTATTTGAAAGAGAGAGACAGAGAGAGGCAGATAGATAGAATGGGCATACCAGTGCCTCAGCCACTGCAATCAAACTCTAGATGTACACTCCACATTGCGTATCTGGCATTACGTGGGTACTGGGGAATCAAGCTCAGTCCTTAGGCTTTGCAGGTGAGTGCCTTAACTGCTGAGCCATCTCTCCAGCCCTAATTTTTTTAAAAATATTTTATTAATTCATATGTAAGTAGAAAGTGAGAGAGATAAAAGGAGATAATGAGATATTGGGCATGTCAGGGCCTCTCGCCACTGATAACAAACTCAAGATGGATACACCAGTTTGTGTATCTGGCTTTAAAAGAGTACTGGGCAATCAAACCTAGGCTTTCAGGCATTGTAAGTGCCTTTAACTGCTGAGCCATTGCTCTAGCCCCTTCAAAAAATTTTTTAAATATTTATTTATTTGGGGGTGGGGAGACAGTGACAGAATGGGCACACCAGGGTCTCCAGCCACTACAAACAAACTCCAGAAGCATGCACCACCTTGTGAATCTGGATTATGTGGGTCCTGGGGAATCATACCTGGGTCCTCAGAAGTCACAGGCAAG
This sequence comes from Orientallactaga sibirica, assembly GCA_036365145.1. NCBI lineage: Eukaryota > Metazoa > Chordata > Mammalia > Rodentia > Dipodidae > Orientallactaga > Orientallactaga sibirica. The sequence continues at coordinate 30,768,100 of JAEOAD010000024.1, forward strand.
TGCTCTAACCACTAAGTCATCTAGCCAGCCCAGCACTTTCATTTTTAAATTAATAAGAAACACTTTTTAAAAGTTTTATGAAAGAACCACATAATCAGAGATGATCAAAGTTTCTAGAAAATGAATATGTTCTTAAGGCAGTGAATATGTCTTGAATAACCTCTCCACAGCGGTTTTAAAATACTCATCTGCACCCACTAAAATTATAGGGAAAGCTATACATTTTAGAATTTCCAATCATGAAAAGCAGATAAAGTATATGTCAGGTATAAATATTGAATTATTGTTTTTAGTTCTTCCTTAAGTAGCTATGTTAAACATTCTCACCGATGACGTTTTGTTATACAAGTTTTGCATACAGCCAGTGAGCACAATATCTTTACTAAACTCTAAATTTCAGTGTCTAGTTCACAAAGTACTATTGCATGTTGATTTTTATCATTTCTTTTTACTAATGTATTGAATTATTTTTAAAAATTATTTTATTTATTTAAGAGAGAGAAAAATGCAGAGAGAGAAAGAGTGAGAGAGAGAGAGAGATAATGGCTACACCAGGGCCTCTAGTCACTTGCAGATGAACTCCAGATGTGTGTACTACTTTGTGCATCTGGCATATGTATGTACTGGGGAATTGAACTTGAGTCCTTAGGCTTCACAAGCAAGTGCCTTAACTGATAAGCCACCACTCAATAATATGGATTTTTTTATTTATTCTTTCCATGATCTTTTATCTGACATTTTGAAATGGTTACAATCTATCAAAACATTTATTGGATATTATGGGGCTGAAGAGATTGTAGGTGGTTAAGCTACTTGCTTGCAAAGTCTAAGGACCCTGGTTCAATTCCCCAGTACCCATGTAAAACAAGATGTACAAAGTGGCACATGAATCTGGAGTTTGTTTGCATTGGCAAGAGGTCCCAGTGTACCCTCTATCTCTCTCTGTCTCTTTTTTTCTCTCTCTCCCTCCCTCTCTCTCTCCTTTCCTCTCTGTCTCTGCTTACAAATAAATAAATGAACTTTATTGGATTTGACTGAAGAAATATCAAAGTTTTGTCTATTTAAAATTAACCTTTATGTACAATGCTACTCTGATATCTCTGACAACAATCAATATTGGTCACTGAACATAAACATATCCACTGAAAAGGTGAATAAAATTAATAATTTACTTGATCACAATATGTAAAATAAAATTGAATGCAAAAGCAGTTCTCCCAATTATAAAACTGATAGCACCTATATAAAATTATTATCATGACAATGTGATTTTCATCTTGGAATATCTTTTTGGTATTTTTGAGATAGGGTCTCACAGGAGCCCAGACTAACCTGGAATTCACTAGGTATTCTCATGTTGGTCTTGAACTCACCATGATCTTTCTACTTCGGCCTCCCGAGTGCTAGGAACTAAGGCATGTGCCACCACTGATGGGTTGGATTATCATTTTAAAATTGCTGTTTCATTTATTTGTCCATCCATCTACTCACCACATATTGATTTACCACCTACTCTGTACCCATGATACTCATATATATGGAGTGTACAAAATAATTAAATGACAATACTGGAAAGAGTGATCATACACAAAATACAGTACTTAACATTGCCAAGTGGCAAGAAAAGGCTGAAAACATTGTTTTTATCCATCATATAAGAAATGCTTTTTGTTATTTTTGTTGGTGATATTGTCACCACTGGGATACTAAAATATTTGGAGTTATAGAAGCTATTTCTAAGAGAGATATTGATTCACTGTAACAAATTCAAAACTAGACTTAATTGCTAACAAAGAATTACACTTGAAAAACTAGTCTGAGCTACAAATGAGATTGGATTTTGGTGTTAAATATTTGAACTCTAATTATTTTGTTCAGATTGGTTTATTAAAGCATAATTATAACATTATCAGTAGACAAAAGTGGTATAATTAAACAACATAAATAATCCTTTCTTGAGGTCTTAATATCCTGGCTTTCTCATTTCATTGTGGTAGATAAGATTCCTCTGTAAACACAATTAATTCTCATGACTGTTCTTCTAGGAATGTTGGAAATTTAAAATTCTACATTAACATTTAATAACTATATATTTGCCTGATATGGCTATATTGTGTTTATCTGCACAACATGCAACAAGACCAAAATAAAGGCTAATTAGAACATTTGCAGCTATGGAAATCATTAGTAACAGCTTTAATTTGCCTTCAGAAATAAAAAAAGAAAAAACTATTGATGATTTTGGAAATGTTTTTATCTGTCCAGTTTGAACTCTGGAAGAACTATTTATACCCTGTCATTTTGTTTCTAGCACATCAGCATTCTGAAACATGATGATGGGGTTAATTCTTATTTCTATTTCTAACTTGTTCAACCACACAAGCTACTAAAACAAATTGTATATGAGATCTAGTGCAGACATCACACACTTCTCGGTTTTTCTCTCCCTCCTCGTGGGATGTATCATTGGGATGTATAAATGATGATGGAGCCATTGGGAAGGGATATCCTTCTTGTTTAAGAAGCTGGATTATTGCACTTGGAACATTAAGATGAAGCCAGAGCAGGAATGACAGAGCCTTATAACACCAGGAACATGGATTATATAAGCAGTTTTCCATTTCTCTCTTCTCTGACGCTATGTATAACTTGAGATTTTTAGAAATATAAACTTTTTTTCTCTACAAAAACATAACCATGTCCATACAATATTTACATCAATTAAAAATAGCACATATGGTGGTACATGCCGTTAATCCCAACACTCAGGAGGCAGAGGTAGGAGATCACTGTGAGTTTGAGGCCACCCTGAGACTACATAGTATTCCAGGTCAGCCTGGACTAGAGTGAGACCCTATCTCAAAAAAAAAAAAAAAAAAAAAAAAAAAAAAAAAAAAAAAAAAGCACATATAAGCAGATGTGATGTGATTTTTACTCTTTTTATTGTCTGTTTCCATATTTTTTAAAGTTTATTTTTTTATTTTTTATTTTTAGAGAGAGACACAGAGAGAGACAGACAGAGAGAGAGGGAGAGGGAGACAGAGAATGGATGCACCAGCAGTCTCTCAGCTGCTCTGAACGAAATCCAGATTTGTGCGCCACCTTGTGGTCAAGTGCAGCATTGCACCCTTGCGTCACTTTGCATCTGGCTAAACGTGGGACCTGGAGATTGGAACTGGGTTCTTAGGCTTAGGAGGCCTTAACCGCTAAGCCATCTCTCCAGCCCCCATTTGCATATTTTTTTATTTTCCAATTCCATTGAACAGTTACCTCACTTGAGATTTTTGAGTTGATTTAATTTTACTTCTTGATAGTAGGTACATCTGCTGTCACCTGTACATTGTTGCCATTTTAATGGTTTGCCTTGAAGCTGAAACCACAACAGAGGTATACTTTCCTGTTGTTCCTCTTTTCTTTGTTTCATGGGTATCTAGTTTTGAGAAGTTCAATTGATTGTTACCACAGATTTTTGTTTTTCCAGATTTTAATTTCTATTTACTTTTTATGTACACCTTTGGAAGCATTTTATGAGTAATTGATACATAAAACATCAGACTTCCTTTCACAGGGTTTCAGTATATCCCAACTGCACATCGACACAGAATATTTAATGGTTATCACAAGATGGTTTTTAGAACAGTAAATTTTGTTATTTAAAGTCAATTCCCAAATGCAACTTATAATATCAAATGCAACTTATAATAACAAGCTAGCTTCATATGACCTGAAGTTAATGTACATTTATCATTTTAATCTTTATTCAGATGTTATGAAGACTATGTATCCAGTCTTGGGCATATAGTTTTGAAAGTCCAATGATAAAATAAAATGTAGAGCCTTTTCTTATAAGTTACAACAGATTTTAAGATTACCACAGTAGATAAGACCCAGCTGAATGTATAGGAAGGTGGGGCCAAATGTATGTATGTATGTTTCTTTTCTTTTCCTTTCCTTTCTTTTCTTTTCTTTTCTTTTCTTTTCTTTTCTTTTCTTTTCTTTTCTTTTCTTTTCTTTTTTTAAAAGAAACAAGTCTTACTGTCCCATTTGTAAACATATCTTTAAATTTAGAAAAATCACATTAAAGGTTATCTACACAAATATGTTTAAATTACAGACTAGTAGGGCAATGGATATTGAAGGAATGAATAAAAAAATCACACATCAAACTTCAAATATCAAGTATGAAATCTTTGCATGAATCCCATGTAAGGAATTAATATTTCAACTGAACTTTGCTTTTGAGCATCTCTATGTGTACTTTTATGTTATAGTTTAAAGTTTAACTTCTAGAAGTTCTAACTGAAAGAAACAATTCAGAGTTGCATCTATTTGTCTTCTATTATTTGGAACTCTATACAATGGTCTATATTCAGCAGGTTTTTCTCCTACAAAGCAGTTTTGTTTGTTTGTACCAAATGCATTGCAGTCTATTAAGTATATGAAAGTGGGATCCATACAAGCTATACCCTAAGCAGTTCTGTGCACCTTCATTCACGCTACTTTCCCAGGCTTCCTTATAGATCTTTGCTCCTTCAAACTCATCATTCTGTGACTTTTCATTCATTTCTTTCCACATGAAAATTTTTCCAGTCCAGTGTATGTAACAATTCTATTTATTAATTTACCTCTCACTCTGTAGTCTCAGGGTGGCCTCAAACTCACAACAGTCCTACCTCTGCATCCCAAGTGCTGGGATTAAAGGCATACAACACCACACCCAACTCTACTATTTATTTATTTATTTATTTATTTATTTATTTATTTATTTATTTATTTATTTATTTATTTGAGGACAGACAGAGAGAAAGAGGCAGATAGTTAGAGAATGGGCATGCCAGTGCCTCCAGCCACTGCAAACAAACTCCAGATGCATGTGCCACCTTGTGCAACTGGCTTACATGGGTCCTGGGGAATTAAGCCTAGAACCAGGGTCCTTAGGCTTCACTGGCAAGCACTTAACCACTAAACCATCTCTTCAGGCCCCAATTTGCTGTTCTTTACTGAGAAGAGTGATATACATGGTGATTAACAGGTACTTAAAGAAAACATATTTATTAGTTCACATGACCTTCTACAGTATAAAACATGTCTCTGAAAATTTTCTCCTAAAACTTCTAAATAAGGCTTCTTCCAGCAGCAATTCAGACAATTTATATGTGAGACTTACAGCATTTTAATTGCACATATTTTTATTATTCTTACTGCCAGAAGATAATCCCAAGCTGTATCATCTGCTTGGCTCTGTGTTATTTTCTATAAGCCATGACATTATAGTCAACCATTCTTTCTTTAAATAGCAGCAGGTTGCTTAGACAATCATAATTTTTGCTGCATCTGAGATTTTAGAGTCATTTTCTACAAATGGCTCTTATAGACCTATGTGATATAATAATAAATGGTAATAACCCCTAATCTTGGGACATAAGTATAGTTGTAAGTTCCATAAAGGTCATCAGAATCTGTTTCTATGAAGCAGTTCTATTAAAGACAATATGATCTAAACATTCAGTTCTTATTATTGTTTCAACATTGATACACCATAGAGAAATTGACTTCTAAACTGTTCATCTGTTGAAGAACTTTTATCAGCAAGTTTGATACAAAGCTCAACATCAGAAAACTCTTGCTCATGGGCACAGCCTTAACCACATGGATTCTGCAGCAATCCCACTCTGTTGCAAAACAGCAAAAGCAACAGACGTGTAAGCCTGCATTATCAGTCACTTGACCAAATCAGAGCTTACTTAGGGCTCACAAAAAGTCAGAATCAAGCCAGGTGTAGTGGCACACACCTTTAATTCCAACACTCAGGAGGTAGAAGTTGGAGGAGTTCAATTCCACCCTGAGACAACATAGAGAATTTGAGGTCAACCTGGGCTAGAGTGAGACCCTACCTGAAAAAAAAATAAACCCTAATTCTCAGTCTGACCATCTGTCCTTCCATTTTTAAGAAGTAGCATCCTTTACACATGATGTTTAAGGTACTGATGGCAGAAAAAGAGTCTGAGTAGAAGACCTGGGCTTCTTACTGCTGTAGCCCACAGTAATACATGACACCCCATTTATATTCTAGGAGATATTTCCATGTGAGTCCAACACATTGGAAGTTTCTTATCTATCTAGGAATAGATCATTATAAATTTTGGGGTATTAAATATCCATCTTTATGTTGTTTCCTAACACTTCCATAGCCTAATATAAAAATACTGATATATATGAGTAATTTTCCTAGGTTTCAAGTAAATCTCCATGAATTATTCATGTGAAACAGGAATGATGTTTGTTCTGAATATGGTCTTGCAATGACCTCTGACTTCATGCACAGGCTCATCAGACACATGGGCATTACCAAGATTTCACATCCAGAAAGGTTCCTAGTCCTTCACATTTAGCTCTGAACTTGTGACTGGCTAGGTTTTATTTTATTTTTTTTTTTTTTTTTTTTTTTTGGTTTTTGAGGTATGGTCTCACTCTGGCCCAGGCTGACCTGGAATTAACTATGTAGTCTCAGGGTGGCCTCGAACTCATGGCGATCCTCCTACCTCTGCCTCCCGAGTGCTGGGATTAAAGGCGTGCGCCACCACGCTTTTTTTTTTTTTTTAATTTTTGTTATTAGATATGGACACATTTAGTATGTTAACAACACATATTGGTACCATCCTTTCCCTCCTCCCTACCCCTTTTCTGAAGAGTACTTGGTTGGGGATGCAGGTCAGCCCATGGGGATTGTGGGTCATGCATTATGGGGGCAGCAGTCAGTTATGGAAAAGAGGCAATGTCTCTGTGCAAAATGTCCCAACTTGTGGCTCTAGCAATAATTCCACCCCCTCTTCTGCATAATTCCTTGAACCATGTTGGGTGCGTTTTAAGTCTACTTCCATGATGGGCTCTTAGGAGCCTCTGGATCTCTACTTTGGTAGGTGTTGAGTGTCCTCACTGTCTCCTTCACCCTTGTGCTTAAATCAGTTTCATGTAGAAAGTAGCACTCTTGCTCATTTCCCCAATTTCTCTATAGTTTCAGTTGGGGCTAGGGTGAGTTGTGATGGGTTGCTTATCTCCTCAGATCCCACTTCCATCTGAAAAAGAGAAGCAGAATCTCCAATGAGAGTGAAATCAGCTCCAGTTAAATGGGATAACTATTATTAATTTAGAGAGAATTTAAAGGGTGTAGACCCTCTTACATGCCAAGATTATTAGTAGCTTGACATTGGAAACAAAAATGTTATCTGAGGGCTAGAGATGGCTTAGCGGTTAAGGCGCCTGCCTCCTAAGTCTAAGAATGCTGGTTCCAATCTCCAGGTCCCACGTTTAGCCAGATGCAAAGTGACACAAGGGCACAATGCCGCACTTAACCACAAGGAGGTGCACACATCTGGATTTCGTTCACAGCAGCTGAGAGGGTGCTGGCGCACCCGTCTCTGTCTTCCTCTCCCACTCTCTCTGTCTCTCTCTCTCTCTGTGTCTCTCTCCCCCACCCCCAAAATGTTATCTGGATATGATTCTGACTTATTTCCAAGTTTCAGCTATGAGTTCCATTCCACTGAGTGATCTGTTAGCCAAATCAAGAGCAGTTGGTTACCCACCATCACTATGTGCCACTATTGCACTTGTGTGAGCATCATGTCAGGTTATTTGCTTCTGAGTTGCTTAGACTTTGAGCTGCTTAGATGTTGGCCACATTCTCCCATTAGCTCATGTAGTGTCTTCCAGCATTAAGATGGGATGATTGTCTGAGGACTGGATATCTTCCAGATTCCAACCAGGTCTCTCCATGGTCTATGCTGACAGTATTTTGTGTCTTCAGCAGTAGGGTCTTATTATTAAAATCTGGCTAATCGAGTGCTCTGACAGAAGTCTGTCATTTTTGTTTTTGGAGATGTAGTAGGTCTCTCTGATCAACAGCTCATTGTGGATGTAAACCACATCCTGATACAGGGAATGACAGGCCAGCACCAAGGGAAAAGAAAAAAGAAAAAGAGAAGAAAGAGAAACAGGATAAAATTAAGGTTAGGCTTTGTCTCATCCTATTCAGCACCCTTTGATTCAATGCTTCCCCTAAGGCCCTCTTGAGGATTTCACATTTTAGTCTAACTTCCAGGATATAAGATTGTATGGTACCAGTTCAATTTGGGTTCAGTTTTGTGGCCCCCTACTTACCCTTCCTCCACACCCTACACTCTCAATGTTCTAAGCCTCAGATGCCATTAAGGTATGTCAGCAACTTGGGCTGATCCAGGTTAGGAACTGCAGATAAGTGAGACCATGTGACAATTGTCTTCTGTGATTGTGTGAGTTCTCTTAGAATGATCTGTTTCAAGTTTGACCATTTCATTGTGTAATTTTTTTCTTACTGCTGAGTAGAAATACATCGTGTAGATATACCACATTTTGGTTGTCGATTCATCCAATGATGGGTTCCTGGGTTGATGTTAGTTCCTAGCTTTTATGACTAGAGGAGCTATAAACATATTTGAGCAAATATCTCTGAACTGAGATGTGGAACTTTTAGGGTAAATGCCCAGTAAGGGAATAGTAGCATTTGTTGGTAACTATATTCATCCCTTGCAGCAGTCTCTATATTGATTTCCATAGTGGTTTTACCAGCTTACATTCCCACCAACAGTGAATGAGAGTTCCTATTTCTCTGCATCCTTGGCAACATTTGTTTTCATTTGATTTTTTAATGTTTGCTATCCTTACTGGAGTAAGGTGGAATCTCATATTTGTTTCAAGTTGCCTTTCTCTAATGGTTAAGGATGTTGAACATTTTATTAAGTGTGTATTCACCATTTGTAATTCTTTCTCTGACAACTCTCTACTCAGTTTTCTGCTCCACTTTTGAAGTGGATTATTTGATTTTTTTATTGTTTAGTCCTTTTCAGTTCTTTGTAGATTCTAGATTTTACACTTCTGTCAGTGGAACAGCTGGCAGAGATTTTCTCCTATTCAGTGGGTAATCTATTTTCTCTGCTTATGGTATATTTGTGAAAAAGCTTTTTAACCTCATGAGATACTATTGGTTGAGTGCTTTTTCATTTCCTGGGCTACTAAGGTTTTGTTTAGGAAGTCTTTCCCAGTCCCATATGGTAGAGAGTACCTCCTATTTTTAATTCCAGTAGTGGACAAGTTTCAGGTCTTATATTGAGGTCTTTAATTCATTTGGACTATTTTTGTGTATGGAGAAATGAGAGGGTCTAATTTCATTTTTCTACATATGATCATCCAATGTGTCCAACACCGTTTGTTGAAGATTCTGTCTTTTCTCAAGTCTAGATTATTGGCACCATTGTGAAAGATCAAACAGCTGTAGTTATTTGACCTAAGGTCTGTGTCTTCAATTATTTTCCATTGGTATATGTTTCTGCTTTTATTCCAGTACCATGCTGTTTTTGTCACTATGGTTTTGTAATATACCTTTAGATTGGTATAGTGATGCAGCCAGTGATGTTTATTTTGCTGAGGATATGTTTGGATATCTGAGGATTTCTGCCATTCCGTATGAATTTTGAGATCATTTTTGTTCAATCTCTGTGAAGAATGATGTTGGTATTTTTATTGGTATTGCATTAAATTTGTATATTGCTTTTGATAGAATTGCCATTTTCACAATATTAATTATACCTACCAAGGAGCATAGGAGGTCTTTCCTTCAAACTGTTTGAGCACACCCAAAATTAGCTCCTTTCTTCAGAATCTTACTTTCTCTTCATAGTTGCCCCGTTTTTTTGTTTGTTTGTTTGTTTGTTTGTTTTTAAGATACCAACTGTTTTGTAATAACTTAGAAAAAAACATTTTAGATTCTGTACTGGGACTTCCATGTTCATTACATTGTACAGTTATATTCTGAAGATGGTTGACTCTAATGCATGCTTTTCTGTCAATTTTATATTATTCCAGTCAAAGTCATGTAAAATGTTATCATGGCTTTCTAGCACTCAGGCCCTCACTTTTCTGTCAGAATCTTCTTAATGCAAAATTTCAATCACATTTATCTAAGTATGTTCCCACGACACTCAAAATGAGGCTTTGGAATGACTGCTACTTTCATGGGAAGTAGAATAAAGTAGATATTTGAGTAAAGACTTTAAAAATAAAATTTAGGTTAGACAAAGATGAATTGCATTTGATTTTTGGTCTTGCTGGGTTAACATGAATTAGACATGTCTAAGAAGGCATTGCATATACAGAACTTATTAGTTAATTCATTAATTAATTTGCAAGCAAAGAACAGAGTGGACAGAGACAGACAGGCATGCCAGGGCCTCCACCTGCTGCAAATGAAGTCCAGATGCATGTGCCACTTTGTGCATCTGGCATTACATGGGTACTGGACAATTGAACTCAGTTTGATAGTCTTTGCAGACAAGCACTTTAACTACTGAGCCATCTCTCCAGCCCAACAGAACTTTCTTAACCTCCATAATAAAGTTGTCTGTTTTCTTAAAATCAGTTTATCAGTGCTATCACTGATTCAAGGATACCTCCTCTTCAACAGAATCAAATACAAATAAGAACATGTTTTATTCAAGGTTTCCTATAACAGCTCTAAGAGGCATTTGAGTCTATTTTCCTGCTAATTTTATCACTGTATCCTTTCCTCAAACACATTTTCATTCCTCAACTTGTGCACTTCCCACTTGTTTTTATAGTCAGTCTTTGCACCGCTATATTTATTTCTTCTTTTGAGAAACCCAATCCATTTATCATGAATAAGTTACCCTTCTCTTTTGAGAAACATTGTTATGTCCCTATTCTTGCATATGATTGTCTTTAGTAATCTTCCCATGGTATTTTCTCAAAGAAAGAAGATTCCTATTACAATGGGATATTTACTACATTGCCAACAATGGTTTAAGTATTTATTCCTATTATTTCATTTAATAATCTTACTTTTTCACAGAGAAAATTTAAATATAATCATAGTTTTAGTTAAAAAGTAATAAGACATACATAACTAATGAAATATGTACTATTTTGATTAGTTATTACCTGAGAAAGCTCTGATTTGAAGTTAGATGTACCTATCATTGAACCATCATTCTGTTAATCCATTCCATTACACATAATTTTTATTTCAATTTTAGTGATTAATATATTCTACAATATATAATATTGAATTTTTTGCCTCATTTTTATTTTTTCTGGGACAACATATTGCTATGGAGCTCAAGTTGACTTAAAATTTATAATTCTCCTACTTCTACTTCTGAAAGTTGGGAATGTAGCATGGCCCACACACAGTTGGTTTTATCATAGAAATTGTATTTAGAAGTCCATTTCATTGGACTGCAAGCCATATGAAGTCAGATTCTGAATCTCAGTAGTTATATAACCATCAGTGAGTTCCATGGCTTGCTAAACTCATGTTAATTTGTACTGATTAGAATTCTGTTCTCTTAGCTACCCTTCTAACATTCTATTGGTTTCTTCATATTATATAATAGTTCATCTTCTTTCAAATTAATCTCAATGTAAATCTGGAAACAAGGGGAAATTTACTACATATGATTTGATATGTCTGTCTTCTAAAATATCTATCTATGATGTTCTTCCTTGAGAGATTATCTTGCTAACTCCAAGCAGGTTTTAAGACTGAAGGATTAGGTGCCAGAACTTTAATCCCAGCACTGGGGAGGCAGCAACAGAGACAGAATTCCTACTGTTTACTGGCTAGATAATCTATTAGTCCAATTGTTGAGATGAAAGATTTATATAGATCTTGTATTGAAAAATAAAGAGGCTGGCAATTGAGGAAGACACCCAGTGACTACTTCTGGCCTCCTCATGCATGCACACACAGGTGTATCTACCCATAAAATCATGCATATACAAACCATAAACACACCCTTATTTTAAAAAAAAAAACCCAAGATGTTAGCAAGGATTTTAACATGTGACAATATGTCACAATAGTCCCTAATCATCTATGCCAGCACACAGAAAGAATGAGATTTTGTAGGTTAATACCAGCATGAGAAAAGTTAGAGGTTGAAAGAGAGGTCAGCATCAACCCAGGGGCAGAATTTTTTAAGAACTTAATTGAAAACATTATATATATATATATATATATATATATATATATATATATATATATATATATATATATGCCTTGCTCCTGGAGCAGAAGTTAAGCACTTTAATGAAGAGGTTAAGTATCCAGCAAGGCTCAAAACTATGTTTCTTTGGTCAGAGAAGGCATGACCTTGAGGAGCTAAGGTTTTCACAGTGCTCTCTAATTACCATCTTTAGAGTAGCATTTGCTTCTAAATACATCCTTTTATGTAATTGCATTCTGTTACTGGTAGTGGTGGCCAAATAGTCACTGAAAATAAGAATACTTTCTTTTATTCTTAAAAGAAATAACGTGTGTCTTCCAAGATAAAAGTTGGGATTTAAGTTTTCCTTCAAAGCTGTCTGCTGAATGAGGTACACTGACTCTGGGACAAACACTGACCCACTTTTGACCAAGAAACACTATGAGTGTCCTCAAAATGATTAAGATTATTCATTTTATCATATCATTTTATTGGGGAAAGAAAGATGATGGGTATTCCTTCTATTCCATGCAAAGGCAGATAGAAGCCAGATGTTCTCAATTCTGTCAAATTTCAGTGCGTGTGAGTCACACCCCAATTTAAGTGGGAGATTGACCACAGCATACTCAGTATTCTATCAGACTCTCAGCTGTAGATATTTTCTGGAACATTCCAAAACTTGGATTAAAATCTGCTGTCATTGTTTTTTATTTATCATATTGATCTTGATGTAGAAGAACACTATATCCTTTGGGCAAATCTTTACTATATCAAAGCATATTTCCTGTAATAATTCTACTCTGTGGTTTTATCTCAAGTAAAAACAGGAGTTTCTCTTAATCCCATAAAGCAGGATTAATATTAGTCTGTAACATTGTTAACACTTCTCATAGGATTTAGTGCCCCCATAGGAATATTTCTGATGTATTTTCTTCAAATTCACATTCCAAAGAAGTTTTTCTCCCTCCTATCTAAGGACATTTTAATGTTTGACTATAAAAACATAGTGTAGGGCTAGGGACATGGTTCAGTGAGTAAGAACACTTGCTGGACAACATAAGAGCCTGTGAAAACCCAAGACCATGAGTTTGATCCCTATAACCTATATAATAACGGGGAGGAAGAAAGAAAGCCTTGGACAGATGTATCTGTAAAAAGCTTGGGAAAAGTAGTCTCAGTAGATGGAAGGAGCAAAAAGAAACACATCTTTAGAGCCACAACACGTTTATAAATTTTCCCCCAGAAATCTAGTCTGTGTTAAAGAACATTCTAACAAATTTTTATCTGTTTGTTTTGTTTTTCTTAAAGCATAGAGCCATATGATTACAGAATTCACTTTACCACATAAAGATGCTCCCAGCATGTTCATTGTCTAGAGAAAATAGAAAGCAAGTTTTCATGTCATCATGTAGGACTTTATTCCAGTATCAAAATAATACCATAGATACCTCTGCTGAAATTACCTCAGGTTCTCATCAAACAGACAAATGGGAACACACTGGAGTGTGGGAATCCACTGATGTGAGAATTAGCCAGATTTCCTGATAAATCTTTAGGGGCATCTGTTGAGCATCCTGGGGATGGATTCCATTGTGCCTGTGCTGTTTGCCAAACTAGTAGTCCATTCTTCTCTGCCTACAACTGGGGCTCTCAAAATGATGCCAGTCTAAAGCAGTTCTTTTTCTAGGCACTAGTGACTGATAAACACACTTGTGGTGAGTCTCACTGCTGTGTTTCATTAAGCAGAAGAAATCCATTCTGGTTTATTTGTTATTCAAGTTTTTGCCCCAAAGAAGATTTGTTTTAAAATATTTTATTTTTTTATTAATTTATTTATTTTTGGAGAGAGACAGACAGACAGAGAGGGAGAGGGAGACAGAGATGGGTGCGCCAGCAGGCTCTCAGCTGCTGTGAACGGAATCCAGATGTGTGCGCCCCCCTGTGGTCAAGTGCGGCATTGCGCCCTTGCATCACTTTGCATCTGGCTAAACGTGGTACCTGGAGATTGGAACTGGGTTCTTAGGCTTAGCTGGCAGGTGCCTTAAACACTAAGCCATCTCTCCAGCCATAAATATTTTATTTTTATTTATTGATGAGAGACAGAGAGAAAGAGGGAAGAGGGAATGGGCACGCTAGGGCCTCCAGCCACTGCAAACAAACTCCAGATGCATACACCACCTTGTGTATCTGACTTACGTGGGACCTGGGGCCAAAAGAAGTTTTTTTTTTTAACTTTTTATTTTTTATTATTTTTGGGAGAGAGAGACAGAGACAGAGAGAGAGAGGGGGGAAGGAAGACAGAGATGGGCGCGCCAGCAGTGTCTCAGCTGCTGAGAACGAAATCCAGATGTGTGCGCCCCCTTGTGGTCAAGTGCGGCATTGCGCCCTTGCATCACTTTGCATCTGGCTAAACGTGGGACCTGGAGATTGGAACCACTGGAGATTGGAACCAGTGTTCTTAGGCTTAGGAGGCAGGCGCCTTAACCCCTAAGCCATCTCTCCAGCCCAAAAGAAGTTTTTACAATGGAAGAAAACAAGGTGTATCTTATCTTTTGTAGCTGAAATTACAAATATTTGAGCATCATAATATTTCTATGCCTACCATACTTCACAAATACAAAGTTAGGTCAAAAATTGCATAATCATATGTAAAGGCACATTCCTGGTTGGGACTCTTTGGAAATAACTTAATCTGAGTATAATTACTTTGTTTAACCTTGCGATTTTTGTTCATCAAGAAAAGTATTATAACGATTTTTTTTTCAAAATGTTTTAAAATAACTTGGAAAATAAAGGTCTGTTTTTGGTATACAGTTGATAATTAGTCATGCTTTTATAGAAGAGCAATCTGGAGATCAGAAACAGGGCCGGCAAGTTAAAATCTATGGTACAGTGTTGAAATCTCCACAGGTAAATGCCTTTATATTGATCTTTTATCTGGGCCTGAGAGCTGTCACGATGATCTATGAGCTTAGGTGACTAGAGATGAAGGGTACAGATTCTTTCTTCCAGGTTGTGTTTCTCCACACAAGATTTTACAAACCTGCAGCATGTTCTTCTAATGTGAAAGACACATTAGAAGAGAGAAAATGTATTTTCCTGGATTTGCTATACAGACACATTAGGTTCAATTTCTAACTTCATTTGTGAATGCAACATAGGTTTTTGAACACTGATCAAGGCAAACAAATGTAAGTGAAAGATAGAAGATAAACCTAAAGCCAGGAAACAGCCATGGATTACAGGATTTCAGAATTTGTTAAATACAGAAGTCCAAAGCTTAATACATTTCATTTTTCTGTGGATAGAGAGAATGAAAAATTAGCCACAGACACATCAATTTGGACTACCTTATTGCCCAGAAATCAAATATATACTTGAGGGATATTTTATGACCTAAACATTTATAAGGCCTTTTGATGTACAGAAGGAATTTTTGGAGACTTTTGGAGCAAGCTTACTTTATCTGGGTTCAGGAATTACTGATAACCTTTTTGTCCTTTGAGCTCAGTGCTCTAGTATTGTTGTGACATAGTGCTGGCTCACAGAAAGAGTGTGAAGGCCATTGCTTCCAGGCCAATGGTAAATGAGCTTTCTGTGCTCAGAAGTTCTGAGACAGGAAATAAAGATAAAATAATCTCATTTTTTTTCTTTAAAAATTACTCAGTTCCTTCCCAGTATATTATATCTATACATACACTTTACAGCTAATTAGTATTCTGGCTTTAATAAAATTCACAGATGTAGGCATCATGGTGTTTACATAAAAGTTAAATGCTTACATATTGGCTATGGGTTTGCTGAAAGAAAAATAACATCTTTAAAGACTATGCAATCTTTATTGCAATGTAAATTTAAAGTTTTTCTGAATAACAGTGTCATTTGTTTCCGGATTTTATGAATATACAAACTACATTTGCTGTGATAGGTGTACATACCCCTTTAACTACTATTAAGTAAGATTATTTTTATAATTCACATAATTCAATATTAAGAGTTAAATAAACTATATCTGTAAGAAAAATCTTTGCTTCTACTTCTTGGCTTTCTAATAGTGCCTATCAATGTGGATTGATTAAGCAAATGATAGAAAGAAGACAAATATAAGTTTTAGGAAGGAATGCTATTATGTACAAAAGACATGTATGGATTTTCAGGCTAGGCAGATGGCTTGGTAGCTGAATACTTGCTGCATAAGCATAAGGAACTGCATTCAATGCCCTGCATCTATATTAAATGCTTGGCACTGCTGCACATCCTTAGGGATGCAGAAACAGGAGGATTGCTGGAACTCACTGGACGAGCTCCTGGTTTAGGAAGAGACTGAACTCTGCCTCAGGGAAGCATTGCACAAAAGCCATAGCAGAGGACACCTGACATTGTCTGAAGTTCACATACTGCTTCATGGCTTCACCTTATTCTTGCTGTTTTCTCCTCTTTATATGAGGCTCTTATTTTACATGGTAAATTCCCCAAGGCTTCTATTTTATCCAATATCCAGAGTCAGATGCTGACCAGACCCTTGATATCTGTTTCTTGAATTGCTTGAGTAAAAGAAATATATAATGCCATTACCAAAGCTAGTTCCTGTCATTTGATTGTCAATAAATATAATTTATGTGTACATTTTTTGGGACATCTCATTGGTACTGCAAGGAAAAGTTACGTATTCACCTCTACTTCTTCCTTTGTCAAGATAAAACTGAAAACTAAGACTTGTGCATATTATATATAGATACATAAGGTATATCTACTTTTTAAATAAATAAATATATATATATGACAGAGAGAGAGAGAGAGAGAAAGGGAGAGATGGACAGAGAATTCCAGATGCATGCTCCCCCTTGTTGGCAAGTGTGACATTGCACCCTTGCATCACTTTGCATCTGTCTAAACGTGGGACCTGGAGATTGGAACTGGTGTTTGTAGGCTTAGCAGGCAGGCACCTTAACTGCTAAGCCATCTCTCCAGCCCTTAAATATATTTTATTTATTTGTTTGTTAGTGAGAGTGAAAGAGACAAAGGAGATGGGGGGAGAGACTGGGCACGCCAGTGCATCCAGCCACTGCAAACGAACTCCAGATGCATGCACCCCATTGTGCATCTAGCTTACGTGCGTCCTGGAGAATCAAACAGGGTTCTTTGGCTTTGCAGGCAAACACCTTGACAGCTAAAACATCTCTCCAGCCTGACCTACTTATTTTGATATATGTATATACTGTGAAGTAATCACAATACTCAAGCTGTTAAGCTAATTAACATTTTGATAATATATTACTATTTTATACTTACTCATGTATGTGCTATTAAGAAAATTTTAAATCTAACTTCTTCTGGGGTGGTGGACAGCAGTTCAAGAACTTGCTTACTAATCCTCCTCAGCACCCATATGAAGCCAGACACAAAGTGGCACATGCGTCTGTGATCTCAACACATCTATAAAACTGGGAGGCAGAGCCAAGAGCATCCGACCTTCATGTACTTACCAGACAGACATTCAGTTGCAACAGCAAAAGACACTGTCTCAAAGAAGGTAGAGTAGAATATCTCAGACCGCTACATTGTCCTCTGACCTCCACATGTGTGTGGCATGCAAACACTTAAACACACATATAAATATACTAAAAAAGAAAAATCTATGTTAGCAAATTACAAGATTATGCTACAGTAGATCACAAGTATATGCTAACACTTAGATCTTCTATTTTCTTTTGTAAAGATGTTTTGGTTACTGTGATTTTTATTTTTTATTTTTATTTTTGGAGCAGGGTTTTACTCTAGCCCAGGATGACTTGAAGTTTACTCTATAGCCAAAGCTGGGTTTGAGCTCATAGCAATCCTCCTATCTCAGACTCCTGAGTGCTGGGATTAAAGACATGCAGCACCATGACCACTGAAGTTATTTTCTTAATATTTTATATTTATGTTTTGATGTGTTCTTTTTTATAAAGATTAAATATTTACATGGTTAAAAGTTCATATCATTTCTACACAGAATTCTGAGGAAAAAAATTGATCTCAACTTTTAACTTGAGAATGTATTTAATTCTTCAAAATCTTTACTTACTATCTTTCATAAACTAGTCATTTTATCATTCAGTCTGGTGTAAACCGTCCATCAGGTCTCTAACAAGAGAACAATGACAAAAAAAATGGAAATCTATACTATGAACAGGTCTTATATCAACTCTTTCTGATTAATTCTCCTTTTTGTTCCCAATGCCTAACTCATCCTGACTGAATCAATCAAAAAGCTATTACTTTTGTACTTGGAAGTGTTGCTTTCAAAATCAATAAAAACACAGCTCATTTTTAATATGCAATATATTACAAGAATGAAAATTCCCATTTGCTTGTGTTGAAAATTTAAGAAAAATAGCACAGCAGTTGAAAAATTCTGTATATATGTATGCATGTAAAATTCATAGCAGGCTTTATCTTTCAACTCACGAGTTTTATCATGATTAACTTGTGTATAATGATTGTATGTGGAGTTAAATAAATTCAAAGACAATAGTGAATTGTTATTGCATGGTGAATTATTGCTCCAGTCCTACGTCTGATCATAGGTGCTGAATGAATAGGATTCTTTCACAATGTTCTGAGCATAATTGATAGTTCCATTTTAAAATGACTATTCCATCTAAACTTGAAGCAGAAGATGTGTTCAGGTTATTCACAGAGATGTTAAAAACATCTAACTGCTTAATTGTCAAATACACATCACTTGTTAAATGGGAAAGTGTAGAAACTCTGTCTTCTATTTAAGGATGATTAATGATATTGAATATAGATATGAAGAAATATCTGTTTTTCAACATGCATTTGTCAACATTCCTCTGCGAATCTACCACAATTCTGCATGCTTCTAATGTTTAAATTGATACTATGATTTACATCAATGTAAGATTTGCTTACACTTCTTTTCATTTGGAAATATATAATGCTACTAAGGGACGTACACATATGCATGAAAATAAGCTATCTCATTAACACAAAGCCTTGACATTGTGTTAAATCTGTTCAATGAGTGCTATTTGGGATACCTTATTATTTTAGCTAAAATTCATTGTTTCACTGAAGTCTTTTTACTGATAATCCATGAACTTTCTGTATTCTTTCTTTGAATGTCATCATGTGGTTATGGAAGAGTAATTTTCTGTCATTAAAAGTTGACAGTTTTCAGTGTGGCATGGACTTTGTTATAAAATAGAACTGGGTTTGGAACATGGGTGATGGATGAATTTTTACCCCCTGATGGATGGCTGCTCCTTTTGTGAATGGCATTTCATCTATCAACTATTTTTTGATATGGTTGATCAGAAGATGTCGCTGACTCAATTTGGAAGGATTAGTTGAAGTAAAAGTGATTCTGGTTTGAAGTTTCACTAATACCTAATTTTTCCCTCTCGGGAAGACGATGGATGGTAGGGCTTGCTCATACACCTTTCCATGTGAGAACTTTACTGTGGGCTGTCTCGTTCTGTCAACCACATCTCTTCTGGGTAAGCTGAAATAGAGACTTATGTTCTTAAGTGATTTTTCCATGTCATGGAAAATTTATGACTATCACTCTGAGCTCCTTGTGGAAAGTTGAAAGTATGAAATAATTTTGTTAAGAAAGTGAGATAGATTTTTGATCTGATATGGCAGGACATAGGCATTTTGTACTGATATAATTTTTTGTATTACTCCAATTAAAACAATAAAAAAGAAAAAAAGATAAGACAATGTAATAAAGAAACAAAGATATTATAACAGAAAAGAACCAAGAGAGAATAAGAAAGATAAAGTTAGATTTATCAGAAAAGAAATGTAAAATAAGTATTTTGAAAATATCAGAACCAAAATTATAAATAAAGACATAGCAAATATACAAATAGTGTAATAACTCATTTGAATTTGTCATTTTGTGAATCATTTTGATTATAGTTTTATATGTATTGAATAGAGTGTTTGTACTAATATTAGAAAATGATTTATAATTGTTCAAAATTACTATAACTTATAGAACAAATATTTCTAGTTATTATTTTTATAAGTTTACCAACATTCAAATTTCCTCCCTGTTTTAAGATAACATCTCAAGGCTTCCTCACTCTAAATGGCAATAAAATTAGATGCTATGCTATTTTGATTTTTCAAATTGTTATTTATTTATTTACTTGAGAGAGAGAGACAGAGAGAGAGAGAGAGTGGGCCAGGGTCTGAAGCCACTGCAAACCAACTCCAGACACATGTGCCACCTTGTGCATCTGGCTTATGTGGGTCCTGGGGAATCAAACCTACATCCTTCAGCTTTGCAGGCAAGTGCCTTAACCACTAAGCCATATTTCCAGCCCTATTTTGACTTTATTTACTCCTGGTATACTATTTTATATTTTGTAACAGGATATTCCTTAATATTTGTCTCTGGTCTATTTAATATGCTTGTAAGTTTTGTAATTAACTTAGCACTGTCACATATCCTACACAAGGCAGTCAGGAAATGTATTCCTACTTCCTACTTCCATTGCCTGTCCTCCATATTTTTATAGTTGGGATATGTGACAGTGTTAGCCTAATAAGTACCATTATTTCCAGTTATTTTCCTTGTATACCACCTACTTAGCCTTAGGCTGACTAAAGTGTGTTCTATAGTAGAGTGCTCAGGAGGACCTTCCTGTATACATTGCCTTCTGAATTTCTGGGTCTTGATGGAAATGGTCCTTATACTTGACTTATAGCCTGAAATGCCAAAGGGAAATGTATGGGCTACTTCTTTTTCTTCATTAACTTATAGGCATGCCATATCTCCTGGTGTGAAATTTTACTGTCAAAAACGTATGCCAAATTGATACTCATTATGAATGACTTGTCCTTTTAGCTTAAAGTCACTATTGCTGTTTTCTTAACTTTTCAAGTATAATCACTATACAGGTATATGCCTTGGATGTGAGCATTCTGATAATATAACTATACAGCATAGTAAAATATATGTGCTTGCCTGTCATGGTCTTATTTGGCTTAATGTAAACAGTTTTTCTACTTGTACATTATCTTTTGTGTCTCTTTAATTTGTTATCTTTGTTTCTTGTTTATTTGATTTTTTAGACTAAGTCTCTCATTGTGTAGATCAGACTGGTCTTGAACTCCATATTAAAGGTTGAGAGCAAGTTTTTTTTTTTTTTTTTTTGGGGTGTTTCAAACTAGGGTTTCATTCTAGCCCCAGGCTGACCTGGAATTCACTATGTAGTCTCAGGGTGGCCTCAAACTCCCAGTGATCCTCCCTCCTCTGCCTCCCAAGTGCTGGGATTAAAGGCGTATGCCAACACACCCAGGTTCAACTTTTTTTAAAAAATAAACTTTTATTTATTTATTCATTTACTCATCCATTCATTTGAGAGAGAGAAAGAGGCAGAGACACAGAGAGAGTGAATGAGAGAAAGAGAAAAGAGAGAATGGGCATGCCAGGGCCTCCAGCCACTGTGAACAAACTCCAGATACTTGTGCCCCCTTATGCATCTAGCTCACATGGGTCCTGGAGAAAATGTCTTAACAACTAAGCCATCTCTCCAGCCCCTGAGACCACCTTTATACCTTACCAAATTCTGTGAAGAAATGGTATGGTATGGATTTATAACCATATAAAGATTTAATCTTTATTTAAAAAAGGACAAGTCAAAACATAAATACAAAATATTAAGAAAATGACTTCCATGAACCTGGTGCTACATTTCTTTAATCCCAGCACTCTGGAGTTCCATGAGTTTATTCTGAATATATATATATGTGTGTATATATATATATCCATCCTGTGATGGGCTTTTTTCAGCTTAATATAGACAGGTTTTCTACTTCTATATTATCTTTTGTGTCTCCTTGACTTTTTTTGTATTATTTTTGTTTATTTCCATTTGATTTCTTTCAACTAATTCTCATTGTGTAGACCAGGCTGGTATTGAGCTCATGTGCAGCCCAGGCTTTCCTTGATCTTGTCTTCCTCTTGCTCCTTCCTCTGAGTACTGGGATTACGTGTGTGTGCAACACTATCTGACTTCCACGTCTGTTTTGAAGGGGGGAAGGATTTAACTTTCTTCTCTCATTTTCTCCCTTCATGACCCTTGATGACCTTACCTTCTCTCCTCCCAGCTTCCTATTGTTCTTATTGCTTACATTTTTTTTTAAAGACTAGAATCTTTTTTTAATATTCATTTCTTTTCAAGCACACACACACACACACACACACACAGAGAGAGAGAGAGAGGGAGATACAGAGAAGAGAAACAGAGAGACCGGGCATGCCATTGCCTCCAGACACTGCAAACGAACTCCAGAAGCACGCACCACTCTGTGCGTCTGGGTTACATAGGTACTGAGGAATTGAACCTGAGTCCGTAGGCTTCCCAGGCAAGCACCTTAACCGCTAAGCCATGTCTCCAGCCTGCTTAGATGTTTTTAATGAAGTGGCTTTATTTAAATTCCACTTTTTCATGAATTCAGTCAGCTTCTGTCTCTACTTTCTCTCTTTCTGTTCTCCACAGTCCTACCCGCTTGCTTCATAGATTCTTTATGGTTTATTTTATTCTTAAGTTTCATATTGTAATGCATGAAAGTTTTGTTTCTCTTCTTTCTTATAGCAATATACATCTGGTGTTTAAGAGTGGATATGTTCCTCTTAGCTTTGTTTTTATAGAAAACACTATTGGTCTCCCTCATGTAAGCATTGGGTTTCCTTGCCTATCTGAAAGCAGCATGTTCCTGTATGAAGTGATAGAGGTGTGATTTTCCCAGGCAACACTGAACAAGGATAGTCTCACCATTTGCCTCCACGATGGTGGCCTCATTTGGAGACCATCTTGGCACTTCCACCGTCCTGCTTCTCAAAGCCTAAGGTGCTTCAAGATGTTCCATTTCATGCCTGTGTTCTCCCACTTGCCACCACCCTGTTTCCAACTTAGACAACCCCTTTTCCTTCAAACAGATGCCCTCACCTGGAGCAGTAATTTTAAAAAGTATTTTTTGTGAGTTTTCCACATTTTAGGTGAATGTTCTTTTCTCACCTCTATTTTTCACTCTGGTGAGGTCCTCTACTGCTCTGTCTAGAGAATTGCTGTTAAAAATCCAGTGATCAGCCACCATCAGGACCCTTCTTTCTTGGTTTAGTTAACATCAGAGCTTCCTATCCTTAATTACTCTCTTCCCAGAGCAGTACTGTTTGTGACACATTGTAATATCACTTCATACTAAAATCTTTCTTTGTCTTACGGTTTCCATGAGAGCATATGTATACGTTTTGTAGAGAGGGGCTTTTATTTTTTATTGTTTCCCTTAGGAGAAATGAGTCATCTGAGAAGCTACCATGGAAATATAAAGATATTTGCATATATTTGAATTGTAGAAATGCAGTTCTTAAACTTACCAAATTCCATATGTTTGTATACCTCCATCTTTACAGAAAATGTATTTTTCTCGTTGGTTTAGGTGTTATCATTAACACAAGTTTATGAAGCATAATTTCATCCATAATAAACACATCTAGAATAATTTTACTGGGAAAATTGTGAAACCCAGTAGCTTCAGAAGTTTATGGTCTTGCTCCTCATTTTCAACAACTTTTCTGTAACATGAACTTGACGTGCGTGGGCCCTGCATGGTCATTCTCCCATCCAGTTCAGGCTGTATGGAAAGACTCAGTAAACCCCATGCATGAACAGCAGATGTCACTGTTGGATGGAGTGAGCCATTTTCTTAATTTGATCATCTCTCCTCAAAAGTGCTTTTCCACAATCCAAATACAGGGATTTACTGATTAAAAAAAAAAAAAAAAAAGTAATATAAAAACCAAACTTTGTGTCAGTTTCACAGCTGACCTTGGAGAACAGGTATATAAGGCAGCTTGGAAATTAGCTAAATGTGTTCATTTGATATTAAAGTATATTTCCTTTTTCCTAGAGTTCATGCCACATGATAGATGTGGCTTATATGTGAGGTTGTGAATTTTTGAGTCTTATTTGCATTATTGTTTCACACATTTTAATGTGTCATTGAGGTTAACTTCTAGCAGAACTTTTTTCTTTCAGTTAATGAAACATTGGGAGCCATTTCCCAAAGAAGATCCAGTTAATGTGAAAATACCAAACAAAGCAAGTTGGAGTAGTTTATTTCAGCATATCCCTCTCCTGAAATTCACCTGCTAATATACATTGCTATCCAGGGATCATAGTGCAATCCTTATTCACATTGAAGATTCAAATATGGGTATTGTTAATTTCCAGAAAGCCTTTATTCCATGTAAGAGAAAAGATCAGAGAATTTTCTGAACGTTTCTATAATATTTAGAAGATCACTTGTCTGTAGTAGCCTGCTGATTCTCCCTGCTGGCATTGCAATAATTTTTCACTTTCTAAATCAGAAAATCATCTTGGTTACATCTTATGTCCAACTGGTAAGTCATTAATAATTAATTATGTTTACTTTTTACTTCATAAATGTATTACATCAACTATTCTATTTTTTAAATTTATTTCACACTTTGTAAGAGAACCACCAATCAAAAAGTAAGACGTTTTAATATTAATTCCATCAGCACCACATGGACAGGTTCATATAATTCTTACTGCATAATGTGTCACTGTAGCAATTGAGAATTTCAGAAAAGGTGACAGATAAGACACAGTCTGTCTTTAAGAATTCTTTAGCTAAATTATGTTATGTTTTATTTTATTAAAGTAAAATTGAACATAGTTATATCATGATTTTGATCCTAATTCTGTCCTTATATTTTGTTCAATGGGAGTGGAGATTGGAGGGGTAGAGCTTCTGCAAATTTCCAGCTTTGAGCACAGTGGTTGTGTTAGACTAGGCACTCAGTACATCTTGAATTGATTGAAAGTGTGATTAAATTTATGTAAAATAATTACATTGTTCACTCCTGACATTAGTAAGTCAGGATAATATGCAACACATGAAAATAGAATTTAAAAAGGAAACTAGTATTGAGGTATCAAGGTAGGGGCTGGTTCCTTATATGTGAATGTACTGAACAATTATACTGCAGCACTGGGTTGATGTTAAACCATCAAATCTCCTGTGGTTTGTACAATCTCATTGTAGATATGTACTGGTTTCTCTATATAAATATTTGTGGGGTTTTGAATTTGGTTCAATTATTATTAGTTAACTGATATATATATAAAATTAGATTAATTTTCCAATGATGTAAAATGCCCTCTAAATTCATAAAGTGGAACTGGAGAGATTGCCTAGTGGTTAAGGCACTTGACTATGAAGCCTAAAGATGCAGCTTCAATTCCCCAATAACCACATAAGCTAGATGCACATAGTGGCACATATATCTGGAGCTTGTTTGCAATGGCATTCCCATTCTCTCTATCTATATCTCTCTACCTGCCTCTTCCTCATTTTCTCTCTCTCTCAAATAAATAAATAAAAATAAAATATTTAAATTCATGCTGGGAAAAAATAAATAATTTAATAATATATCCAATTATTATTATTTTTGTTTGTTTTTCAAGGTAGGGTCTTGTTGTAGCCCAATGTGACCTGGAATTCACTATGTAGCCTCAGGTTGGCCTCAAACTCAAGGATCCTCCTACCTCTGCTTCCCGAGTGCTGGGATCAAAGGCGTGCACCACCACACCTGGCCTTTATCCAGTTATTTAACTTCATAATTTCTATCTTGAGCTTAGGTTATGGGCAATATGATATGATTGGTATTTTTCTTAAATCTGCTTTAAAAAAACACACATATTTTATTTATGTGTAAGAAGAGAGAGAGGAAGAAAGAGAGGAAGATAGAGAGTGCACCAGGACCTCCAGCCACTGCAAACGAACTTCAGATGCATGTGCCACTTTGCACATCTGTTGTTACATGGGTATTGGGGAACTGAACCCAGGTCTTTTGTCATCACAGGCTAGCACCTTAACCATTGAGCCTTCTCTCCAGCCCATGACTCTGTTGTTTAACAGACTAGGGTATATTGTACTTATAACATGAGTTAGGTCTCAGGAAGAATGAGAAGCTTCATTTCCTATGTAAATTATTCATGCAATGACACAAATGCAGTATGCTTGTGTCTTGTTAGTATACATGTCAGATGTGCTTTGGTTTCTCTGTCATATGAGTGTGTCTTGTTAGTGTACATGTCAGCTGTGCTTTGGTTTCTCCGTCATATGAGTTATTGCCATATGGGTTAGAGCCATATGGGATGTCAATGACATTTCTTATTATGGTGTTAAAGAAAGAAATATTAAGAATGTGCACCAGATGGTTTTTAGCTCTGCAAGAGAACAAATGATTACCGGGTAGTAGCTGCTGCATCTTTGGAAGTCATATAACTAACTCATAGTTCATGGACAAACAGCATTTTAAATGCTAATTTTTTATCTTTGAAAGTTCATTGTATGTGACTACTAATTAGTTTAATGTTGAGTGGCTGCCCATCTTACCTTCCTCAGTAAATAACAATCTTAACAGGAACAAATGAAAAAAAAAAAACAAAACTAATCTTCGTATGTTATCAGAATTCAAATGAAAAAAAAAAAAAGTCACTTCCAGCTTTAGCCAGGGCTTCTATTCATGGGCATGCACACAGTGAAGGTATGAATAATGCACATGGTTTACATTTCTAGATGTATACTCAGTTTCACTGGTCAAAATAACAATCAAGGATTTAAAAAAGAAAATAATTCTAAAGTACAAAGTCTACTTCAAAAGAGGTACCAAGGCCCTGGGATGATGGCTCAGTGGTTAGACATGCATAGCCTGTCAGCCCTGAGTTCAATTCTCTAGCTACAAACTAGAGCAGCAAGCTACAAGCTACAGCAGCAAGAGACCCTACCTAGCATGCCTGTGCAAATGTGTGTGTGCACACACCCATATAAATAAAAATGCTTAAAAACTTTAAAAATAGAGGTATCAGGGCTGGAGAGAAAGCATAATGGTTAGGACACTTGTCTGCGATGCCTAAGGACCCAGGTTTAATTACTCAGTCCCTAAGTAAGCCAGATATACAAGGTGGTACATGTATGTGGAGTTCATTTGCAGTGGCTGGAGGCCCTGCGGTGCCCATTCTTTTTCTTTCTCTCTCTCTAGAATGAATAAATAAGATATAAAATTAAATTAGAAATAGAATTATCAAACAGGAATGATCAATAAAGGACTGTGAAAAAAGTTATAAAAGGAAGTTCTACTTGGGAAATACTTTCATTATAGCTCAAAAATGTGGAGAAGCTACAATGAGCTTGTCATAAGGTGTGACAGGAGAAGTTACCAAGGATAAACTCAGCATTCCTCCCACTTTAGGATTGTGAACAGCCAAAGACAAAACACAGAGATACATTTACCACAATATTTGCATAGCTAAATTTAGGTTGTGAAAATGGGAAAGCCATACACCACAGGGAGTACTGCAGGAACAAAAGCAACTCATCAGAGGCCAGCCTGATAGGATTGTGAATGTGAAATTAATGTGGTGTGGTGGTGGTTTGGATCAGACCACATAAGCTCATTTATATGGAATGCTTGGTCTCCATCTGGTAGCAGTTTGGAATGTGGAGTCTTGCTCAAGGAGGTGTGCTGTTGGGTGTGGACTTAGGGTTTTTATAACCAGATCCCCTTTGTCAGAGTTCGGCTCTCTCTCCTGAGCCTCTGTTCATGCCTTGCTTTCCTCCTGCCATCATGAAGCTTCTCCTGATGACTGTAAGTCAAAATAAATCCTTTCCTCTTGTCATCTGCTTTTGGTTAGGTATTTGGTCTCAGCAATGAGATGGTAACTTCAAAAGGTATTATATTTATTTTGGGAAAGGAAGAAAAATTATCTCATTTTTAAAAATGATAAACATCTACACTGTTTGTTTCTCTTATTATTAGCAATAATTTATTTTGCGTTTGGGCAACAAGAAGCTCTTTGGTTTGCCCTCTGGAGAATTTAATACCACTTAAGAGGAAAGGAATTAAATGAACCTTTGTGACAATCACATACTGATTTAGAGCAGCCTTGCTTGAAACAAAATGCTTATCTTATAGATAATATATGCATATGTATATATACATATATTGCATCTGTAAGCATCAATATTAATAGCCTATAAAGAAAAATACTCGGGCTGGAGAAATGGCTTAGCAGTTAAGGCATTTGTCTGCAAAGCCAAAGGATCCTATTTCAATTCTCCAGGGGCACATGCCTCTGGAGTTCGTTTGCAGTGGCTACAGGCCCGGGCGTGCCCATTCTCTCTCTGTCTGCCTCTCTTCTATCTATCTCTCTGCTTGCAAATAAATAAATAAAATAAAAATTAAAAAAATACTCACAATTTTAGACCTCATTAATTGCATATAAGTTGTAAACAACTGATACTGTAAATTTTCACTATGACTTTTGTATATGTAATCACTTCCTCACAAAATCATGCAGAACATTTCCTGCCTGACTAAACCTAGAGACAGTTCCTGGTCCCTAGAGTTGACTTCCCTCATCCTGGAATGAAAGTCTGTTTCTCCCCTAGCTGAAGAATACTTTTTTTTTTTGTTTCATTTACTAAACAAATGGCCTGATTCCATCAGAATTTTTTTTCTTCATGTTCTGTGCTTAGCACCTGGCTCAGAATAAGGATAATGAACAGAGCTGATGAGAATACAGGTTTACTCATTACCCAGTGTGTGGACTTGGACAAATTACTAATGTTCTCTGAGCATCTATTTTCTGTCCTCTAAATTTAGAATAAGGGCTATAGATAAAGCCAGTGGTAGCATGCTTGCCTACCAAGGGTGAGATCATAGACTCTCATTTTGGTTAGAGAAGCTTCTATTTTAGTTGGCAATGACTACTGGAGGACCAAAATCTCATTGAGGCGCTGAGGAGAAGTGACGACAGTGGAGTATTCAGCACTAAATGAGACATCTCTTATTATTTCCTCCCAGTCTCAGGAATCATTGGCAAAAAGTAACAGAAGAATGTGCAAGGTAAAAATAGGGAAAAATTGCTTTGGAATACTGTGTAAAGACATAAAATGGCCATTGCATGCATAGCCTCACAATAAATGAAGCTACTCTCTCAAGATCTGTGTAGTATGAAGGCAAAAAAAAAAAAAAATGGCATCAAGATAGAAACACAGGGCTGGTGAAGCCTGGGGAGATTGCTCAGCAGTTAGGGTGGTATGCATTTGTCTTTGCAGTGGCTAGAAGCCTGGGGACCTTTTAAATAAATAAATAAATAAATAAATAAATAAATAAATAGATTTGATTCCCCAGGATACATGTAAGCCACATGCACAGGGAGTTCCTTTGCAGTGGCTAGAGGCCATGTTCATAACCCATAAATCTCTCTTAATAAAAAGTTTCTGTCTGGTTTATTTACTGAAAAATAAATGGGGACCTTTTGAGTGTAAATAATATGCTTTCAAAGATTCATTGGTATTTTCTAAATGCAATGAGTACTTTTCTAAGAAAAGTTGATATGCAATGAGTCATAGACATATATATATATATATATATATATATATATATATATATATATGCATTTATGTGTGTATATGTGTATTACTTATAATTCTTATTGTAAGCATGGTTAACAATCACAAAGAGGCTTGAAAATCGCCCAAAATTACATACCTCTGACTAGTTGGGATGGGGTTTGATCCCAAGGAGTGTCAATGCAGCCCAGACTCCCACTGCTACCTCTGACTACTCATGTGTTCCCGCAGTGATACTTCTCTGAGGAAGGAGACTGCTCACATACCATTCTGGCATCTGACACAGTGCTTTGTATTTCATTCATCAGTGTGTATTGCTTCCCACCTAGTTTCAGAGCTACTTGAGAGTTATTTATGTGGTTTGTTTGTCCTCCTAGAATGTATGGGCCATACTAAAAACTCAGGATTAACTGAACAATGAATTAGCAGGATCCAGGAAATAGTGAAAAAAATTATGAGTTATAAATGACTGATGGGACTACTTTTCAATAACCTTGTACCAGTCTGCATACCTTGGTCAGATCAGTTTAAGGTATCATGAATAACATATAGGTTAAGAATTATTAAAAGTTGGAAACCTGGTTTATGTGTGTACATGTATTGGTAAATGTGTGTGCATGTATTATATATGTACACATACGTATTTTTAAGTGTGTATGCATATGATTGTTGTATATGTACAGACACAGAACAAGAAGATGGGTTTTTATAGTGACTTGGACATTAATTCAAACTAGAGCATACAAGCAACCAGCTAATGGCTGTAATCCCTTCAGTTGAATCAGTTTACTAATTTCAGAGAGTGAGCATGTGCATGCCAGGGCCTCTAGCCACCACAAATGATCTCCAGATGCATGCCCCACCATATGCATCTGCCTTCTGTGGGACCTGGAGAATCAAACCAGGGTCCTTAGGCTTTGCTAAGCCATCTCTCCAGCCTGAAAATTCTTAAATTATATTTATAAACTATACATTACAAGTGGATAAGTCTAAGTCAAACACAGTAAAACATTATGTTCAGTCTCCATAAAAGTCAAACACATCATGTTAAGAGAAACCAGGACAGTGTATCTCTTTATGGAATGGGAGGAAGGAAGCCTGTGATTTGCAAGGGAACTTCTATTATGCTTGTGATATTCAAATTAATGATCTTTAGTGGAAGTTTCTAATGCTTGTTTGGTCCCGCTTAATGCATGTAAATAAGTAATAAATGTGTACATTAAAAACAAAGCAGCCAGGCATGGTGGTGCATGCCTTTAACCCCAGCATTGGGGAGGCAGAGGTAAAAGGATTGTTGTGAGTTTGAGGCCTGCCTGAGACTACATAGTGAATTCCAGGTCATCCTGGGCTAGAGCAAGACCCTACATCAATAGAAAAAAAAATGAAAATTGCAGATTAAGTCATAAAAATGAATGTAGGACATTATGGAGAATGTCAGCAGTGGTCCAATTCTGCAGAATATTTTATTTATTTATGTTTGTCTATTTTGTGTTTTTGAGACTGATTCTTAATGTTTTTTTTTTTTTTTTTTATTAGCTATGTACACACTCTGTGTGTAAACAACACATGTTGGTACCATCCATACCCTCATCCCTGCCCCCCCAAGGGACTCTCCTTGTTGGGGCTGCCGATTATCCCCATGGGGATTGTAGGTCATGCACTGTGGGGGTAGCCATCAGTTATGGGGAAGAGACAATGTCTTTGTGCGTAATGTCTCAACTTGTGGCTCTAACAATCCCTAAGTCATGTTGTTTTTGTTTTAGGTCTACTTCAGTGATGAGTTCTTAGGAGCCTGTGTGTCTCTGGATCTTTGGTTTTGGTAGGAGTTGAGTGTCCTCTGTGTCTATCTCCTTCACCCTTGTGATATCAGGTTCACCAAGATAGCAGCACTATTGCTCATTTCCCCAATTATTGTATGGTTCCAGCTGGGGCCCTGGTGAGGTGCAATGGGCTGATTCTCACCTCAGGTTCTGCATCCATCTGAAAGCATTTTTAATTTAATTTTATTGTTAAATACATTTATAAGAATGTAACCATTTCATTTATTTATTTGAATGCATATAGAGACAAAGAGGAGAGACTGAAGAGAGAGAGAGAAAGAGAGAGAATAGGTATCCAAGGCCTCGATCCAGTGCAAATGAACTCCAGATGTATGCACCACTTTGTGCCTCTGGCTTTATGTGGATACTGGGGAATCAAACTTGGATCATTAGACTTTTTAGGAAGTATTTTAACCTCTGAGCCAATCCTCCCAGCCCTCTGTAAACATTTTTTTTTATCTTGAGGACTTGAAAACATTAACATACTGTAATTTAATCATATTCCCATCCCATTAGTTTCTTTTGCACTCCCCCCACACGCTTGCATTGCCCTGAATAGCCTCCTGTTTGTAAGCAGTCCATCCTCTGTTTTGATGTTCCTTATGTATTTTATTTATTTGAAAGATAAGGAGAGAGAGAATGGGCGCACCAGGGTCTCTAGCCACTGCAAATGAACTCCAGATGCATGAACTTACATGGGATCTGGAGAACTGAACCTGGATCCTTGGGCTTTGCAGGCAAGCACCTTAACTGCTAAGCCAATCCCACCAGCCCTGTTTTGATGTGTTTTATGTACTGGCTAGCTTCAAAGTTGCTGTGCAATGAAGGGCGACCTTGAACTCCTTATCCTCTTGCCTCTAACTGCCAAGTGCTGAGGTTAGAGCCACCACATCTGCCACCACATCTGGCTTAGTTAATTTAGAAGAAGATTAACAGACAAAGGACATTTTCTATATAGGTTGGATAAAGACCAGTGTATCTTGAAGAATTACTGAATGTTGCAGTAACACAAGTAAACCCCAAGATGTATAGACTCTTCTATATTTGAATTAACTTTTTGCCAGCCTAAAGAATTGCACTCAAGAGAAGCCCAGAATTTTAGCAACATGTGCCATCTTCTTCAAGTAGATTTACCTAAACTATTTGAGAAAATACGGCTCTTTTCCTGACTTAAAGATAGTCAAAATAAGTGAATTATTATTAATTTTTTTGTTTTGTTTTGTATGGGTTGTATGAGCTTTTAGGTAGTTTGGCCAAGAGAAAAGAGTACCTTTGCATAAATGCTTGGCATTTATCCAATATTTATTGTTGTATATTACATGATATTTATTTATTTACTTATTTATTTATTAGATTGAGAGATGAGAAAGAGAGATAGAGAGAGAGAGAGAGAGAGAATGAGGCAGATAGAAAGTGAGAGAACGGACATGCCAGAGCCTTTAGCCACTGCAAACAAACTCCACTTTGTGCAACTGGCTTTATGTGGGTACCGGGGAATCGGACTTGGATAGTTAGGCTTTTCAGGCAAGAGCTTAATAGCTGAGCCATATCTCCAGTCCTATTATATGATCTTAATAGCAGCCAACTATTGGTTTTTACTCTCACCAGCGAGGCTCTAGTGGTTTGAATCAGACGTCCTTCATAAGCTCATGTGTTTTGGATGCTTAGGTCCAGGCTAATGACAATGCTAGAGGTAGTGTGTCACTTTGGGCAATTCTCGAGTCCCAGCTCTAAGGTGTTTAGAGTCAGCTCTTAAGTGCTTGAGCTGACATTGATCCAGCTACATCTGCCATCATGGAGCTTCCCCTGCAGTCTGTAAGCCTTGCATAAACCTTTCCTCCCATAAACTGCATTTGGTCAGGAGAATGTAGCTACAACAGATGTCAAATGTGCAATTAAATTTTTTAAATTATGACACCAATATAGCAAATAGATGTGTTAACAATACCTGAAACTATAGTCTTGGCTCAACTATGAAAACATACATAAGAATTTTGCTTCACTTTTGGTACTCCAGTTCACTATTGGCTGTAGATAATGAAATCGGAATTAGAAATGATTCCCTAGTAATAAAATCACAATATAAAGTAGACTCCACATGATAGTGTATCCAGCCTTGTTTCCCATTGATGTTTACTATTTGCTGTTTTTTTAGTTACTGTTTTTGTTATTTTGTTACAGGATGAAATAGCACGAAACAGTTCCTATTCTCTTTGGTTTGACACTATTCCTGACGTATGTGAAACTGAACAGTTACATAATATTTCTGTACCTCCAGTTTCTGATTTTTAAACTGGGATATTAGGAACAAGCATAAGGTATAGATTTTGAGTAGTTCTTAGGAATGAAACAGTGCAAAGATAGTGAAAATCTAAACCTGTGCTGCTGGAGGCATCTGTCTATCTGTCCTTATTTATTTATTTATTAATAGTTATGTATATAGTGTGTATGGAGCCATGATGGTGCCATCATTAGCCTTCTCTCTGTTCTCCCCCCATGGGTAATGTAGGTCTTGCCTTCTGGGGTAGCCATAAGTTCTGGGAGAGAGGCAATGTCTCTGTGCACAATGACCCAACTTATGGCTTTTTTTAAGAGGAAGATGACAGAACTTATGCACACACACACACACACACACACACACACACCTCCAAAATAAATTTTCACATAGCTACATTACATAAGAGAATATGCAATAGAACAATAATTGCATTATCTAACAAAGGGAGGGAATTAGGGGTTGTTATTTTTGGAGGTTGATTAGATAATTTTGGATGTGTATTGGGGGGTATTAAGAGTTGACCAGACACATCCTGTGGTTCTGTGCAGCAGACAACAAAGGCATTATGAAAAGAAATTAACCACAACATAAGAGAATGAGGACTATAATAAATCATGGATAGATGGGCTATTGTGAGCTCAATTCCATTGTAGCTGAGATGTACCAATGACATTTAATTTTATGGGGCACAATTATATACTATGTGTGTGTATCTTTTCATAAAATATTTGATAAACACCAATAAAGTTAGTACTTTTAAAAAAGTACCTCAGATATTTACAAGAACTCAATAATTGTCAGTTGTTCAGTAATATATGTGGTTTACTGAGCTCCAGCATCCCTTTATTTGTAAACTTTAGTATATGTACACATTTATTAGAAGTGTTTTGAGCATAAATAGTTTATTTTCCTGTGATATGTGTGACAAAATAAAACATTCCTATTTGCTTATGTTCTCATTTAACAAGTTATTCTTACCTTATATTTGTAACAACTTCAGATCCTCACATGCAATCTTATATAGTCAGATGGGTTGCAAAGAATTTGAAACAAAATAGCTGAGAACATAAGGGATTTTAGCCAAAGTAAATGAATGAGAGAGTTTTAATTCACAAGGGTTTAAATTCATTTATGCCTGTCATATCCTACAAAAGAAAACCATCAACCAGAAAGGGGTAGTCAGGCATGATATTAAACATCTGAGCGTGTCAAAATAATCTCTCTGTAGTTATGGAGTTCCGTTCACTACATCCTGCTTGAGCTGCTGCCATTATGTAGGATTTTTACCCTTTCTGATAAATTGATCTGTTTTTCCTAATGTAATTATCTTGAAGTCTTCTCTGAAATGCAAATTTTAACTGAATGACTCTATAGAGATAATTCTTAGAATATTTGATTTGAACATTAAATAAATTTAATTTGTGAAGTAGGTTTACAGATGGGAGGAATGCTATTTTCTGCTATTTATTTTTCACACAGGCTAGGATAGGATATACTTATTATAAAGCACTTTTTTCTTAACTTCCTGAAATTCTAAAGAGATATTATAAGACAAGTAAAAGGTACATTTCACACACAGACAGACCACAAACACACACACACACACACACACACACACACACACGTATGGGAACGTCATCATGCATTTACTTTGTAAGCTAAGGAATATGTTTCCAGAAAGGTTCATTTTCCAAAACCAAGTGTAAACTGCATCTACCAGGCATACTTATTATATATTTATCAATGTTGTGATTTTAATCATTGTTTCTGTTTATTTTTCTTTAATTCCTTTTGAAATTGAATGCTTTTAGTTAACTATGCACTAGTTATATTTGTTCATTTTCTCATTTTTTCTTATACTAATACATACATCCAGATCATAAAATGTGTGTGTATCTGCATATGTGGATGTATAATAGAGAACTAATTAAATTTCACATAAAAATGTGTGATGGTTTACAACTACAATCCTAGCCTTTGAGAAGCAGAGTCACAAAGAACAATCAGGACTTCAAAGCTAGCCTCCACTACTTTGAACTTTTGGGTCCATCCTGGGCTACCATGAAATTCTGTCTCAAAAAATTTTATAAAGGGCTGGAGTATGGCTGGAGAGATGGCTTAGTGGTTAAACGCTTGCCTGTGAAGCCTAAGGACCCCGGTTCGAAGCTCGGTTCTCCAGGACTGACGTTAGCCAGATGCACAAGGGGGCCCACGCATCTGGAGTTCGTTTGCAGTGGCTGGAGGCCCTGGCGAGCCCATTCTTCCTCTCTCTACCTGCCTATTTCTGTATTTCTCTCTTTCAAATAAA
Source organism: Orientallactaga sibirica (assembly GCA_036365145.1). Taxonomy (NCBI): domain Eukaryota; kingdom Metazoa; phylum Chordata; class Mammalia; order Rodentia; family Dipodidae; genus Orientallactaga; species Orientallactaga sibirica. The sequence continues at coordinate 30,804,013 of JAEOAD010000024.1, forward strand.
TAAATAAATAATAAAATATTTAAAAAAAAAGGGGGGGGCTGGAGTAGCCGGGCATGGTGGCACATGCCTTTAATCCCGGCACTCAGGAGGCAGAGGTAGGAGGATCACCGAGAGTTCGAGGCCACCCTGAGACTACATAGTTAATTCCAGGTCAGCCTGGAAAACCAAAAAAAAAGGGGCTGGAGAGATGGCTTAGCAGTTAAGGCACTTGCCTATGAAGCCTAAGGACCCAGGCTTGATTCTCCAGGTCCCACTTAAGGCAGATGTACATGGTGGCACATGCATCTGGAGTTTGTTTGTAGTGGCTAGAGGCCCTGGTGTGTCCATTCTCATTCTCTCTCTCTTTTTCTCCCTTTCTCTGTCTCTAACAAATATAATATAAATACATCTTTAAAAAAAAAGCTAAATTTTAAAATAAGGAAAATCTTGCTATATGCAGCAGCATGCATGAACTTGATGTTGATGGTGCTAATGAACTAATCCATGTACAGAACAGTTAGTAATGCATAAGTTATTACCTATATATGGGACTAAAAATCAAAACTCAATAAAAAAGTCAGATGTGGTTGTCATGGGCTGGGGTGATGTGAGTCTGGAGATGTTCATAACAGAGTACAAACGTTGGATATGATGATAGATTAGTGCCATGGATCTATTATACAGTCTTATGATTACAGTTGTTGTACAATGATATGCTTAGAATTGGCTATGAAAGCAGGCACCACACGGAGTGATAACTAGTGAGGTGATGGGAATGATCGTCATGTCACAACCTGTCTGTAAGTCAAGTCATCACATTGTACATCTTACATGTAACATTTTTGCCATTTCTCTTGCAATAGCCAAAATGAATTGGAAAGGAGCAAAAAAAAAAAAAATACAAAAGACATCATAATAAGAATAAAACTAATACTTAAAAATAACATGTAAATGGGCATGGCACATTTTTAAGTAGGAGAAGAGCAGAACTGTGACATTTATTTAGAACTTCCCTATATCTTACTCTACTTTCCTAGCTCATGACCTCATTTCAATGCATAATTAATGAACATATTATACAGTACTAAATATTCCTTCAACTTGGAAATGAGGCAAGACCCATGCTTGATTTGTGACTATGAGACTTAGAGAGAGACACCTGCTTTCCTATGGGGAAAAACAAACAAACAAACAAAAAAAACACGAAAAACAGATGTTGAAGAGATGTCAAAGTTTCAAGTAGTACCTTGGAAGCGAGTGTAGTTTTATTTGAAGGAAAGTTAGTATTTAGGAAAAATAAGTTTCCTGGGGCTGGAGAGATGGCTTAGTGGATAAGTGTTTGCCTGTGAAGCCTAAGGACCTCAGTTCAAGGCTCCATTCCCCAGGACCCATGTAAGCCAGACACACAAGGTGGCACATGCATCTGGAATTCGTTTGCAGTGGATGGAGGCCCTGGTGCACCCATTCTCTCTCTTCTCTCTGCCTCTTTCTCTCTCTGTCTGTTGCTCTCAAATAAATAAAAATAAACAAAAAATAAGTTTCCGTTGTGTAAAATGAATAATATAGGACGAGTTGCTGAATTTAGTGATGTAGCAGCTCTGGTAAGATAACAATGGCTAGGGAGGAGATGTTGGCAGAGAAGATGAACAGTACCAGGAGGCTTATGGTTTATTTTGCAAAAATAGTTATGACAGAATAGGTTTTTGCAATGAATCCAAGGACTGATGGGAGACCAATGGGCCTCAAGTATTTTGCTTGTGCTACTGTATGGAAGGTTTTACCATTTACTGAGAAAGGTAGATGGAGAGGGAGATAGGTTTGGGGAAAGGTAGAGGTTGAAACTGCTGTTCTGGTTATGGGATACCTAAGTATCTATTTGAGCACAGAGGATGAGCAGGTAGTTTCATGTGTTATTAACTCAGCAATATACTAGTTAAAAGAAAACACAGAAAGTAAATAGTGTTTTCAAAACAGCTTTAACCATCATGACCAAATAAGTTCAGAAGCCATGTGTCTGGATAGAAACAGTGGAAGCAGCCAGTATGTAATAGAAAACATGATACTTACAAAACCATAATTCACTGTTTTCACTCCCATTTAAAGTTTGCATGACAGCATGCATATTTCTTCTGTCTGCTCTGCTAGGTAAAATTGAAGTTATGTTGTTACTCATTTGGGCACATGACTTACTCATACAATGTGCTACATACATACACCTCTGGTTCTATTCAACAGCTTTTGAAGAAAACTAATTTCTGTGGGATCTATGGCTCTAATGTCTTCTGGTATTGGAAAATGCATGATAAACTTCTGAAAGTATTCCAAATGTGTATGTCTTAGCCATTACAGTATTTCTGACTTAGTAATATCTCTAACACTTCAGGGGTACTGAGTCAAACCATGCATTTACCCAATGCTTTTCCACTTCTTTTTCTATTTCTTCGGCACATGTTTTTTATGCTTACAGAAGTTCATAAAGGCACAGATACAATATGATTGCAGTCACGATGTCTGATAATTCTTAGTTCAACAGAGCTTTTGTTCCTATTCGGTGTAAACAAAACACTATAACATTAGTGCATGTGACTGGTAAATAGTAGAGATCACAAATCATGCACCCAGTGTTTTATCTCTTTCAATAATTGTTCCTGTATTTTATTGTGGCTTTCAAAAATATTAAGTGAGGTAAGTGAATCAGACACTATAACAGGTAAGAATTCCAGCTTAAAAAAGAGTAGTAAAAACCCTTGTTTCCATGTTTTTTCCCACATAATGAAGAGCAGGATGATGATTGGGAGGATAAAAAGTTTCTGAAAGTTACCTTCAAACTTCTTTTAAAATAAACCCCAAGGGAATATAAAAAATATATGAAATTTATTTATAAGTATGGTGAACTTTAAAATGCTTTAAAATACTGTACCAGAGGCAGCTTTGAGAAGGAATGGGTTAATGTAGCTTGTAGTTTTGAAGGGCAGTTTCATCATAGTGGGGAAACCATGGCAGGAGCAGGGCAGTTGCTCACATCCTCACATTGGCATGGAGGAAGCAGAAAGCTGATGGTTTCTTCTACTTAGCATTCTCCTTTTCAATCTGAATCTGTCCGGGAGCCCAGCCCATGGAATGGCACTACCTACAGTTAGGGTGGGTCCTATCCTAACCTAGAAAATCACTAACAGACATGCCAATTTATTTCCATGGTGATTTTAAAACCTGTCAAGTTGGTCACCAGAGATTAATCATTGCATATACCATAATTACTAACAAGATTTCTGAAAGAATTAGTATATATATATATATAATTAGAGCTGCCTGGTTCTTCCCCTGGGGTCATATTTGTGACATGGAAGATACAATGCATGCATACATGTTAGGGATATTGATGTATAGATGAGAAAAAAATAGACTTCTTTTCATGTGGTAGATAATCTTGATTATAAACTTTATTTCATCTAGAGTCACCTAGAAGACAAATCCTGGACATGTCTGTGAGGGTGGTTCTAGAGCAGGTTAACTGAAGTGTGATGACCACACCGTGAATGGCACCATTCCATGAGTGGGGATCCCAGATTAAATGAGAAAGAGAAACAGATGAACATCAATATTTATCTTTCTCTGTTTTCCTCACTGTGGACCCAATGGAACCAGAAGCTTCCTCTTCCTGCCACTGTGCCTTTCTCACCATGGTGAACTAGTGCATGGAACTGTAAGCTAAAGAAATCCTTCTTCCTTAAGCTGATTTTCAGATAGTTGGTTACAACCAAAATAAAAAATAATAATAATTTAATAAATTAATAAAAATAAAAGCATTCAAAATTCATTAATGTATTTATTAAATTAACACTTGGTAAATTGAAACCATTTTGACAAAAACAAGATTTACTGTCATGGGAAAAGCTATATGCTCCCAGATGTTATAGTAATATGTAGGTGGGACATGTAATTTGCTTTGTTTATTCAGTCATCGACCGTGAAAATGCAAAAGTGTGTAACAAGCAGACTAAAGATAATATTGAGTTATCTTAGTAAACAGTGTTGGTAAGAAGCTGGAATAGATGTATTAGTGAGAAAAAAAATCAAGGAGAAAACAAATTAGCAGTGGTTGATACTGGGAAATCAGGTATGAATCTACCCACTGGAATCCTTCTCTTCTCTTGCTTTCATAAATCACAGATAATTGCAAAATCCACATGGAACTGGGGAAGGAAGTAGGGTGGCACATGGTCAGGGCTATGAACTACTTAATCCTGACAGCAGTGTGGTGCCAGGTCAGAAGAGCCAGAGGTATGGGCATAGTTCTGGAGACGTTTGTGTGGCATACTGAACTCATGTTTAGAAGACAATGTGTTAATATTGATAACAATAGAAAATGCTCATTCTCTTAGATCAAATGATTTCACTTCTTGGGAATGATCCCGCAAATCTACCATTATTTGCGAGGGATATTCAGTATTAATTAAAAGAGTAAAAGACTATAATGATTGTTTGGTGCAAAAGCAGTGTTAAATTATATGAAGAATATCCTTGCTATAAAGGATTGAAATAATGTTGTGGACTCCATGTAAGGAAATCATAATAAAATAGCTACCTGTGGGGTTAGGATTGTTGGACCAAGATCAACACAGAATCCATCCATTGGAGAGAAACATTGGGCAATAACTACATCATCATAGGTTTCCTGGTCAATGAAATATCTTGGAAAATAGAAGATGAATATTATTAGCATTTCCTTCTATCAAGTCATCCTTTGCTAATTTCCCCAAAGAGGAAATATAATACTATAGGATATCCAAAATTATCTCTGCAGACCTATTCCCTATTGGAGGCTAATTAAACATACTTCATTCCAAGGGCTCAGTTTGATTTCAAATTGCAGTATTTTTTAAGCCTCTGAGTAAAAAAAATGCATAACATTTATTTTCAGCTTTCTTCCATGGAGCAGTAGCACATGCAAACTGTTGAGAGCACATGGATGTTGTGTGAATCTGCCACTCTTTGCAGGAAAAGAAGAAACTGTTACTTGATTCCTTACCAGTATTGTGATAGCAATGTAATTATCTCCAACTGATCGACCTTGCACTCTACCTGGATGATAAGTCAAACACTGTGCTCTTTCTTTGCTGGTGTTAGTCCCAGAAGGAGGGAGTATAGTACCATTCTGTTCCCATGACCACTTGGTATGTGATAAGGGTGGCCCAACAATCAAAGTAAATATCCAATTTTGCATTTATCAACTTGTCTCCCACCTGAACAAAATATCATTCTCTCCTGGGTCAATTTTGGTTGTCCTCATCTCATGGTAAAATTAATGAACATTATTTTATTTTATTTTATTTTATTTTAAAGATTTATTTTTATTGATTTATTTATGAGAGACAGAGAGAGGAAGAGAGAAAGATATAGAGAGAATGAGAATGGATGTGCCAGGGCTTTGAGCCACTGCAAACGAACTCCAGACTCATGTGCCACCATGTACATCTGGCTTATGTGGGAACTGAAGAATTGAACCTGGGTCCTCAAGCCTCGCAGGCATGCGCCTTAACTGCTAAGCCATCTCTCCAGCCCATAAACATTATTTTAAATGCTACAGTGGAGAAATAATAGCTGTACTGTGTTGGGCCTTGCCCGGTGTGAGGCCTAGTGGTTCTGAGCCCAGCCAGAGTTTACCTGTACTTGGCCTACTCCTGGTGAGGCCTAGTCGAGCTTCCAGAGCCTGAGTAGAGTTTCATGACCTGTCCTTGGAGTGACTCAGCACCTAAGCTGAAATTGCCTCCGCCCAGCTGCTGCTGACGTGGTGAAATACTATTGGCCCTTATACCTTTCTCTCATCCTCTCTTCCCGCCCCCTTCCTCAAAATATATAAATACCTCCCCATGACAATAAAGGAGAGATTTCCGCCCCAGACGGTCTCCGCTGCTCAATGTGGTTTTTCTCCCCGGTGTTTTAGGGGGGGGAGGGGTTTGAGTCGCCGACACCCGCCTTCTCGCTCAGCCTCGAGAGAAGCGGCTGGCCCGGTTCTCTCTCTCTTCCACTCTACCTGCCGGTGGTGGAGGGAAAAAACCCTGGCAAAGGGTGCCCAACGTGGGGCCCAACAACTGGTGCCCCATGTGAGGACGTGTGAGTATTCAAAACGGACTACGGACTGCCGTGACAAAGAAAAAATTCAAAATTAAGCTGACGGGCTAATCGTACTGCTGATGGGTGTATCCTCATAAGTTATGAGGTAATCTTCATATTTAATATTCTAACCTTTGCTTCTGTAATCTGTGCTTGCTTCAACTTCCTTTCTCTTTCTTTTCATTTCCGCTTTGCCGACAAACTGCTTCTGTGGTGCCGCCATTTCTAAATGGGTACGTTCATGGCGGATGCACCACATGGGCAGACCTAGAGGAGACTCACCACTTTCTCTTTGTTTTCATTTCCGGGTTCTGCGGTGCCACCATTTCTAAACGCCAGTTCATGGCGGACACACCACGTGGGCAGACCTAAAGGAGACTTTAAACATTTTGCCTCCTCATTTAAATAAAAACTCCGTCCCAAAAGACAAAACAAACCTAATGGGGAGATCTGCTCCCAGCTACACTGTTTAATTTCATCGAGCCATCCCATAGGACACAGGCTCACTGGCCATCATAAATCTAAATCTAAACTCAATTCTACAACATGCTTAGCTATTTTTTGGGCCTTTATGCTTATGTTGTACTCATATATATTACTATTGCACTACTCCTCCTACAGTGTGGCTCTTAGGACAAAACTTTTGTTTCAGCCCCATGGATTCATTTAATCGTCCTTGCCTTAATTGCCAGCCTTAAAGGCTTTTCCGTAAAAAAGTTCATTTTTGCCCTTAACAAAAACTATAAGAAAAGACTAAAACTAACTTTTAAAATCTCCTTTCTCCCAAGGCTGCCACCCAAGCCGTCACCACCCACCTGTCTCCTTGCCATACAGCTCCTCCATGTGGCTTTCTTTGGATGTAAACTGTAATCAAATACAAACTCAAGTTCCCCAAATGTCCCAAACCAAGGTTAACTTTCCTTGCGGGCGTGGAGCATAAGTCACTGGTCCACAAAACAAAACTTGCACGCTTCGAGTGGAGGGACAACAGCCAGGCTCCGCCGACATCCCTGCGGGGAGCAGGCCGAGTGGGAAGGTCCTAAGCAGCGGCTCCAGGCCAGGCCCGAACACTGCCCCGAGCCTCACTGGCTGCGCCTCGCCCGCACCTCCAGGAGTCACTTTTGGTCACTTTTGTCAAAAAAAAAAAAAAAAAAAAAAAGGCCAACCAAATGACAAGGAGGCAGGTGGGCGGGCTCCTAACTTGCTTTAAAAATATCTTAGGAATGGGCGGGCGGTCCACCATGAGGCCATGAGGCAAATCACCGCCGTTCCCGCCCCTTACCTCTGGGTGCCCCCTCTATGCTCTTAACTGAGTGTCCCGCAGGGCCCAAACTATTTACTTTAAAAAATAAAAAAGACGGCTGGGGACATTCACTATTTTTCAAGTCTATGTGGCTATATCCTACACACCATTGTCCCACCCTTCACTGCCTTCCCATTAATGTGGGACTAAAGAGATGGCTTAATGGTTAAACACTTGCCTGTAAAGCCTAAGGACCCCAGTTCGAGGCTCAATTCTCCAGTACCCATGTAAACAGTGGCTGGAGGCCTGACACGTCCATTCTCTCTCTCTCTGCCTGCCTAACTCAATTCCTAAAACATAAAACTAAGCCCAACTAACTCAATAGATAATACAATGTTGGCCTGGGATTAAATTTTTCCCTGACAACTCTGCCCAACTGGAGGGACAAAATTAAAAACCTAAAAAACTGTAAATCTCTGGTTACTACAAAAGTTTAATGATGGCTAATGGTGGTTAAATTTAAATTGTTCTAGTCTCTCCTTACTATGCCTTATACCAATTAACTTGTTTGATTTTATTATTATTGTTACTGTTATTATAAATCTATTAAAAGCCAGGGACAAAATGTAGTAATTTAAATATATGTCCCCCAATATATTCAATATTTTATTAATTTATAGTTTACATCTACAATTGCCTTACTAAAGACAATGTCACTTGGGGCCAATTTTAAGGTGTAATAATGATGGTTTAAAATTCCATTGTAAAGATATACAAAGTGTGCCTAACAAAAATTCCTAAAGCTTACTGTGGCTTGACTACAATAATTTTGCTCTATGTACTATATGACTAATTAATTTCTTTCTTCTCTTGTGCTTGGTCCTATAAAGACAGACCAACTTCTTCTGCCAGCATGAAACTTCCCCTAGATCTATAAGCTTCAGCATCATGGAAAACTGCTAACTGTCAGCCCTGGATTGACCCTAACAATACATGTCTCATATCTTTTCTTCCTTGATTAATCATCCTAATATTTTATTATTATTTTAGGTCATTCCAACCCATCTGATCTCCAAGACCTCACTGCTAAAATGCCTTGCCATTTTACAGGTGGCTCCAGAAAAGATTCAAACTGCCCCTCCCTTCAAGATTTTGGGCTCCAGGTTATTCCTTAATACTGTCTCTCCTGTCAAACCCCAACTCCATATTCAAAAATTAACTTACAAATCCTGTCAGCCATTCCTCCAGGTACCTCCTCTTCAAACTACAGGAGCCAATCCTCGAGGACTATGCCCTAATCACCTTTGGCAGATTAATGTTACACACTATTCTCCATTTAAAAAACTTAAATATACTTTTCTCTCGGTTGATACTTTCTCCCATGCTTGCTGGACATCAGCACATGCTGGGAAAAAAAAACTAAACATGCTATTAGCCATATACTTCAATACTTTGCCACCCTTGGATTGCCAGATCAAATCAAAACCAATAATGGTCCCTGCTTCGTAAGCAGGACTTTTATAGATTTCTTCCAAACCTAAAAAATCTCACTTTCCACAGGCATCCCGTATAACCCACGGGGCCAGGCCATCATGAAAAGATATCATCAAACTCTCAAGTCTCAACTACAAAAACAAAAGGGGGAATCCCTACCCCCACATGACCAACTAAAATAGGCATTATTAACCCTAAATATTTTAAATTTTTCCAAAGAAAATAGACACTTGTCCCCTTTTCAAAAACATTGGACCTCAGCTGTCACCTACAGCTCCATCTGGGTCAAATGGAGGGACCCATTAACTGGGGCATGGAAGGGACCAGACCCCCTCCTCACAGCAGGGAGAGGATTTGGATGTGTCTTTCCTCAAGAAGAAAAAAGACCTATTTGGGTACCAACAAGAGACTTAAAATATTTACCCCAACAAGGGGATGATAATAATCAATTCTCCAGGGAGTGTCCCACCCCTGAGAACTATGCCTCTGTTTCTTCCCCAGAAACAACTGAAGGTGTGGATGCTACTAGACCCAAATGAAGCCAGAAAAGCTCCAGAAAGATTTACAGAAGAGAAGTCAGGACTTCTAAGACAACCTGCTGTAGATGAGCTTACATGGCTTTTTATCCCACCTTCTCCCTCCTCCTGAACCCCTCCTTCTTCTTATCCTCACTCTTGGGCCCTGTGTAATTAATAAATTACACAATTCATTTACCAACAGCTTGAGGCAATTAAACTTCATCAGGTCACAATTAAACTTCATCAGGTCAAGGCACCACAGGTTTACGACTCAAAGGCAATGGCTTTTCCGCTTACTGGCTATCCACTTAACATCCCTCCCCCGCCCTCCATCGAACCAACGACGGGTAAGATCTCAGACAGGCTGAGACAACCTAAGACAGGGCGTGGAGTGGTCAACGGGCTAGAGGCATGGTACTCAATGACGGGTAAGATTCCCAGAGGGGGACAACCTAGGACAGAGGCCATGGCCATCCACCGTTCTTACAAAAACAAAAGGGGGAGATGTTGGGCCCTGCCTGGTGTGAGGCCTAGTGGTTCTGAGCCCAGCCAGAGTTTACCTGTACTTGGCCTACTCCTGGTGAGGCTTAGTCGAGCTTCCAGAGCCTGAGTAGAGTTTCATGACCTGTCCTTGGAGTGACTCAGCACCTAAGCTGAAACTGCCTCCACCCAGCTGCTGCTGACATGGTGAAATACTATTGGCCTTTATACCTTTCTCTCATCCTCTCTTCCCGCCCCCTTCCTCAAAATATATAAATACCTCCCCATGACAATAAAGGAGAGATGTCCACCCCTGACGGTCTCCGCGGCACAATGTGGTTTTTCTCCCCGGTGTTTTAGTGGGGGAGGGGTTTGAGTCGCCGACACCCGCCTTCTCGCTCAGCCTCAAGAGAAGCGGCTGGCCCAGTTCTCTCTCTCTTCCGCTCTACCTGCTGGTGGTGGAAGGAAAAAAACCCGGCAGTACTGGTTTGAGTGGCAAGTACTATCTTGTCTGCATATATTTATTCATCTATCAGCTATTGTCAATCATCTATCTCTCTATCACTTTGCTATCCATGGCCATCATTTTATTAATATTTAGAATTGGTAAATGTATTCAGACAATTCAAAAACTAATAGTGTGTCATGATTCAGTCCTGCTCAATAAAGAAAGAATGTACCAAAGGCACAGGCAAAATTGGGAGGCTGTTACCTCTGTTGGCCATAACCACTCACTGACAGCAGTGCAGGGGCATCTAGGACTAGTTGTCATGCGTGTGTTCAGAAGAAGAAAATAGGGATGCATGGCCCTGAGCATTCTTACATGGACATTCCTCATGGGTAGCATGCCTACTGAATCTGTGGGTAAGTCGTCCTGTGTGTTTCCATCTGGAAGTTGCCTCTCAATTTCAGCTGTTTTCATGATATGTAGTTGTGTCTAGTTGTTCCCTTTATTTGCATTTCCCAGATAGAGAATGAATGCCTTAGTCATTCAGGTATCCTCTTTTGTGAAATCCTCTTTTTGTACTCTTAAAAATTTATTATTATTATTATTATTATTATTATTATTATTATTATTAACAACATATTTGGCATGGATCATCATGTATTGGTACCCACTTTTCCCTTGTCCCTGCCCCATTCATTAGAGATCCTTCTCAGTAGAGTTGCACGTATTCCCATAAGGGGTTGTAGTTTATGGATTGTTGGAGAAGCAGTATTTTTAATTTATTTTTAACTAAAGGGTCTCTAAATAACAATTGACAATTACTTTATATTTTCAGTATTCATTTCAAGTTTTATAATATTGTTGAGAACTTATCATTTTTAAATTAACTTATTTGAGATTTGTTTCCTTATGAAGAACATGGTCAATCTTGGAAAATGTTCTAATGTGCATTGAAAAGAATGTGGATTGGGCTGGATTGTGCATTAGTCTAGGCATGTGGTTCAATGGTCTTTAAAATGATCCAGACTCAAATATATCTGGTCTCAACTATACATGATCTACTTAGTTCTAAACGTAGTAAATTAAATCAAACTAAGAAACTGTAGATTTTATAAATCTTTTCTATCATCAATATTTTGTAGTTTTCTAATTATGAAGGCATACTAAAATATTTTGCTTATCATTCTCCTGCCTTTCCTTTCCTTTTATTTTATTTTTTTGGTTTGGTTTCTCGAGGTACATTCTCACTTTAGCCCAGGCTGTCCTGGAATTCACTATGTATTCTCAGGGTGTCCTCAAACAGCAATCCTCCTACCTCTGCCTCCCTCCAAATTCTAGGATTAAGGACGTGTGCCACCATGCCCAGCTTTGGCTTTCCATTTAATTTCATTCTTTTTCTTCCATATTTTGATGCATCCATTATTTCCTTCCTTTCTTCCCTCCTTCCCTCCCTCTCTGCCTTGTGTCCCTCTTATTTGAGACAAAATCTTGTTATGTACACTAGACCATGGCCTCAAACTCATACCAATCCTCCTCACTCAGCCTCCTCTAATGCTAGAATTAGATGCATATGCCAACACTCCTGGCTGTCAGATTCTTTCTTGTATTTATCATCAATATTACTTTGAGTTCTTTTTTTTAAGATTTTCTTTTTATTTGTTTATTTATTAGAAGCGGGGAGAGAGAGAGAGAGAGAGAGAGAGTGAGAATGGGCATGCCAAGGCCTCTAGCCATGTAAACAAACTCCAGATGCATGTGCCACCATGTGCATCTGGCTTACATGGTACCTGGAGAATCAAACTTTTGTCCTTAGGCTTTGCAGGTATGTGCCTTAAATACTAAGCCATCTCTCCAGGCTCTACTTTGACTTCTTGATGTAGCATCAGTTTTGGTTAATGCCCAGAACATTAGCTGTCAAAATTACTATATTTCTTATATTATGAGATACAATGTCTGCCTATATAGTATAAGCATCCTATTTTTATATCAGTGTGAAAATCTTTGCCTTTTTAAGTAGTAATAATTTAGTTTCATTTTAAAGCATTATTCTTTTGTTCAAAGTGAAAATCTATAATTATGCTATATATATTTTTTATATTTATATTATATTTATCAGTCATTTGATTTATTTGAATAAACCATTTTATAATTGATTGTTTTCTTTGTAATTGGATTTTTGTTACACATTTTCATTATTAATCTTGTTGTTCAGCTCTTTTTCCCACTACACCTGAGATTTATTGTACACAACTTTCGACCAGTAATTCTATTACTTCCCAAACTACCCAAGAAACTTACTTCTCTTTAACTTTACTTCCCTATCCCTGCAGCCTGCTGTGCTATTTTGTCATATATATATATATGTATATATATTTCTACATATGTTATATTCCCTGCAGGAGAAGCACAGCTTGCAATGACTAAGAAAAGTACATGTTATAATTCCTTTAAGATAATGTAGGAAAGTGGCATCCTGAAAATTCATAGGAGATGCAGCCAAAAAGAGGAAAACAAAAATACAGTGTCATTTTCAGAGCAGTTAGCATATGGAACTGGAATGCTGGCAAGTCTCTCCATTATAAAGCAGAATAGTTTGACCTTAGTAGTTAAGACCTTATAAAATCTGTTCTTCCAATGTAACTTCTCACTTTTCAAAATTTTTAATATTGTAGTCGATGTGTTAACGGTAGTTTATATGTTTAGATGAAATGCCCTGATTTCTGCTCGTTTCCTATTCCTAGCCTTATATTTTTCCTGAATTTTAACTCTGTGTTTACTTCAAATGATCTCAGAGAATATAGCAGCTTCCTCCTAAAGTGATCCTCTCCTGGTAGCCTTATTACACTGAGTGCTAAGTCACTAGTTTACATAATGGTTATGTAGGCATCTTCTCCAACAGACCTAGCTCCTTAAGGACTGCTCCCCCGAGGCATATCTACATTTTCTCAATATCATCAATCACAATGCTTTACCCCGAGTGAAAACACGGAATAATAAATTGACCTATTGACCTTGTCTGTCTAGTATATACATTAGTGAAAACATTATTGCTTTGGCAGTTTTTAAGCCAAAGCTTATTCACAAGACTGCTTTTGCAATGGATTCTTGTGTAGACACAAAGAGTCTGTCTCTGAATGCTTCATTAAGCAATGGGGGTTGGGTGCCAGGGGTTATATATCAGCAGTTAATTGTCAGTTGGTAAACAAATTAGATAGCAATCAAGGTTACACAAATATTACACTGTCTTAAGAATAAATGTTAGTTGGGGAGTCATAAATGAACTGATAATCAGGCGGGAAGACATTATAGCAAAAGGATGTGTTTCCTTAAACAACTTTTATAACAAATAGAATTTTATAAGATATTACCTCCTGTCCCAGACAACCAGATTCTAGGGGAAAGTAATGAAACCTGCAAAGGGGATTGTCACAATTTGGCAGACACCCACAGGGGCTCAGGAGGAGGCCCACACCTGTTCCTTACCTGCCTCTCCTACGATTTACTAACATAATTAAAATGAAAATGAATATTCTGCTTGACTACATGGCAATGGCAAGGGCTGTGATGAGTGTGTAATGTTTCAGGGTAATCTTTATGAATCTCACTGTTGCTAGAACACTCAGGCAGAAGGGACAACTTTCTCATTTCTTCAATAAATATTTAGTGTCACATGGGCTCCTTTTAAGTATTTCTGGAGAGCAGTTGCTTTTTGATTTATTTTAGATTGGGATATTTCATAGCTTTATACATTTTCAATTTTATGTGTAAGACAGAAAAGATAAATTAATGAACATTGAGCGTAATTTCCTAGTACTTGGTATGTATAGTATGTGATGTTTCAGTTAGTGTGTGGTATATGGATGTGTGTTTGAAGATGAATTCACCTGTATGCCCATTGGGGAAGAACTTCAGGTACCCTCTCCTATTGTTTTGGGGATCCTCTCCTATTGTTCTACCATTTACCCTGAGACAGAGTTTCTCCCTGGATCAGGGACTTTGTTCTTTTTGATTAGACTATTTGATTAGTGATACCAGTAGGACTTTTTACATAAGTGCTGAGGATCAAACTCATGTCCTCATGTTTGCATAGCAAGCACTCATAGAGGCTAACCCTTCTCCCCACCCCATCAGTTATTTCTTATGGTACCAATAACCATCTATTTTCAAATTTTTCTTTATAACAAAAAAGCAAACCTACAAGGCTTTTAGGTATATGTTTTAAATTCCATTGTTCTGCTAGCATTTGAAAGAAAGGCAGAGCCTTCACACTACAAGCCAAGAGCAAGTATTGCTTTTCTTCTACTATAAACACTCAGTGTATCATGCTTTTTAACACCTATAGTGAATGTTCAGTTTGGAATGTTATGAATGCCAATGGGCTAGAAAGCCAAAGGTTCAAGGCAACACACAGAGAGAAGTGGATCCTTAGCTGTCTTTGTTTGTAGTTGGAATGTTGGGTGTCTCCAATGATATCTGCACAGGGAGAGTAGGAAGGCCTCTCAGTGTGAATTATTGTGTCAAGGACCAAAAGGTCTTTAAGCATGTACCATGATCAGAACCAAATTACTACACAGAATTTTAAATAGCTTGGCTATCTCATTTTACAAAGAATGGATCAAAATGTATCAAATTGAAAACAATGTGAGAGGCAGACTTGTTACTGCTGAACAGACATTAAGCTAGACATGGTATAGTTTCTGGTTCCCAGTCTAGCACTATTACTGATTTAAGCATCCCATACCAGTTTAAAATCTTGGTTATCACAGAAAACTTAAGATACTTTCAGTATGGCAGACAAATTAAATATGTGGAGTGATAAACATTAGTTGATTTCCCAGACTCTTCTATACCTTCTTCTAAGGTATAGAATATGTTATCTATATCTAATTAGGAAGAATTCTTTGATGATGCTCAAATGGAGTTTTCTTCATTGGTTAGTCAGCCCTTGGTCAACACTACAATGCTGGAGTCCTTTTTCTTTACAATGCTGAAATAGTCTCATATGTGGTTACTTGTGAAATGTGTAACAATGAAAAGTAGACATGGTGGGTATACCCATTACACCTTTTAGATAATTGACAATCATAAGATAGAGACTTTGTTCATGTCATAAGTCAGCAACAAGAAAAGCATGGTTGAAGTCAAGTGTCCTGTTTGCTACTGATTGCTTTACCCTTGCCTGTCCCACTGTCTGCTTTAGGAACATAAATTGTGGATCCTCACTCACCCTGTGACTTCCTGTCTGTATACAAAAGGTCTGCTCCTTTTAGGAACTTTGAGAAAACAGGCTTATCAATGGGTTTCTTCAGCATTATTCTGCATAAAGAACAGTTATATATTTTTTAAAGAAACAAGGAAATTAATTTAAATAGTCTCTACATTCCAGATATTTGTGTCTATGTGTCCATTCTCCATTTTACTGAACATGGAAGGTGATACATGTGACCCTAGCCAAAAGGCCAAACAGTGATAAAAGTCAGTGAATATGATTCCCTCTGACTTAGATCACAAATTTGAAAGCAAAAGCACAAATTGAATTGATGCTCCTTGTATAAGAGCAATATCAACTTTATATGATATAATATAATACTTACAAATGAATACTCATTTTGAATCATGTAGCTGAAACATCTCAATGTGTTTATAATGAACTTATGGTTATTGCTTTTATGAAAACTCATGCATTTCAAGTATTACTTATCATTGAGTGGTTTAGAGAAGCTACTCTATGCTGGGAACTGGAAACAGTAAGGGAGATATAAAAAGACATGTCATTCATTTGTTTAGTTCACTAGATATCTTGCCTTGGCTCATTAAATAAGTGTTATTAACCATAATCATTAACATATAATAATATTTCAGTGTAAAATTATATTATCATCAATATATAATCACCATTGTATACATTACATAATTGTTAATGACTTGTTTTATTAATATAAAATTAGTATTAATATTGTTACATGTGCAATCATTACCATGTTTTTAATAATTCATGTATTGCATCACATTAGCAATGGGCACCAGACAAAATAGGATATGTTAATAGAAAAAGCAAACAAAACACATTTTCATGTGCTTTGTAAAAACACATAGCAATAAAACTATGTAGTTCATATATAGTGCAAGTAGTATGAAAAAAGTCACATGTACATGACATCTCCAGTCTCAAATATAATGTCCGTATGTGTTGGGACTATATAGATAATAATATTTTGGTGCTACCATTTTTGCTTATTGGAACTTAAGGAAAGAAGCCCATATGATTTTAAACTATAGCTTTATATACAAGTACACACCAACAATTATACTAGCTATTGGACTATAAGTTAAATTCTATTTGATTCTAAAAATAGTCATAATTCTTGTTGTTGCTTTTTTGTTTTGTTTTTCGAGGTAGGGTCTTAACTCTAGTCCAGGCTGACTTGGAATTCACTATGTAGTTTCAGGCTGGCCTTGAACTCATGGCGATCCTCCTACCTCTGCCTCCCGAGTGCTGGGATTAAAGGCGTGTGCCACCACACCTGGCTTAGTCATAATTCTTAAACTCAAGTAAAAGTAGGCAAAATACAATAGGAGCAATGCTGTGTATTTAAAGGGTCAGACATGAACTTGATTTCACCTCTATAAGGAAAATATTCATTTAATATAAAACAATACTTTGAAACAAACTCAAGGATTTATGGGTCCATGGCCAATTTAATTAAGTTCTTTGACCCTCAGTTTTGTCATTGGTGAAAGGGCTGGCACTAATGATACAGAGTGGAGTCATCTCTAACACATGCACCTTTTGATGTGACAAAAAGCGAGTCCTCAGCAGGTAGCAATAAAATGACAGGACACCATTAACATAGTACAAGTGTAGATTTGTTTATTTTTCTTTAAACTCTGTATATCTATTGTGACTATACATGTAATTAACTTTTGATATATTTAACAGATTTGTTTTGAGATTTTCAAAACATTCACATGCTCAACACTTGTTGAGTAGATGCTGTATACACTGCACTGTACACAAAGCCCGCAGATGTGAAGGGAAAAACACATTACTGTGTCCCCACAGGCTTTTTCCTTAACTGATCAGCATTGCTAGTGTTTCTGTTTGAGGAGATGTTTCAACAAAATAAAAGGGCACCCATATACAAGGCTTCTGTGTTTGAAGAGAGTGAATGCATGACAAAAGTTACAGATTTCTTACTATTAAAATGTACTTATGAATTTCCCAACTCTACCTCATTTAGTAAGAATTGTGTTTACCAGGATGGCAGTGTTATTTTTCACTATTGAACTGCGGTAATTACAAATGTTAAGTGAAGTACATGCTTGTGATAGAAAATGTCTAAGTGCCTAATTTGTGCATAGTATTTATATTATAAGAAAGGGAACCAGCTGGATCACGAATTACCAACAGTTACACAGCCTAATAAATGGGCACCAGTGAAGGTCATGACAATGGCTTGCCTGGCTGTAAATGTGACTATAAATCATCCCACCTTTCCCAGCCCTCCTTCCAGTTGTGTTTTGCTTCTCCAAAGGAGAGGGACTTGATGAGAAGCTCTATAGTTTGGCTACCCGAACTAAACCTAGACAGATCATCCAAACAGAAAGTCAAAAGGGAAATAATAGAGTTGTAACCCTCAGATCAACTAGACCTAAAGGACAGCTACAGAACATCCCAACCCATTTCTACAGAATACACATTCTTCTCACAGCCCATGGAAACTTCTCCAAATTAGATCACATGATAGGTCATAAATCATGCCTCCATTTATTCAGGAAAATTGATTTAACTTCTTGCAACATATCAGATCATGATGCTTTAAAGCTAGAAATTAAAAACAAGGGTCACATCAAGAATTCTGCCCACCCCTGGAGACTGAACAACACACTGTTCAACAATGAATGGGTTGTAGAAGAAATTAAGAAAAATAAAATAATAAATTTTCTAGAACTAAATGATAATGAAAACACAATCTACCAAAACTTATGGGACATAATGAAGGCAGTCCTAAGGGAAATATTCATAGCACTGAATGCCTTCATAACAAACACAGATCCCAAATTAATACCTTAACCATTCACTTGTAGGCATTGGATAAATGAGAAGAATCCAACCCTAAGAGCTCCAGACAGAAAGAAATAATCAAGATCAGAGCAGAAATTAAATATTGTTTTATATGCATAATGTGTTCATAATGGACATTTATATAATTTTGTGAAATATGCAAGAATAATATTATTGTATATGTTTATCATATCAATACCCCATAGAAACTTTCCTTTATAAAGTTAACCTGATTGTTATTTACATGCTCACTTAAAATGGCCTCTGAACATTTTTATAGGCTCTTAATTTTTGGTAACAATGCAATCATTCAGTTTTACTCAAAATTACATAAACTTTAATCAACATGACACTATGTGTTCAATGTCCCTGATGATAGCTACAGCAACATTTTCAAAGGATAAGGCTAAAGAATGCAGTTCTTGGAGGATGACACAAACATAATCACTTGGTCAGATGGAGGAGGCCATGTTATTTCTACCCTTGCAGAGTTAATGGGATATTTCTAACACAAAAGGAGAGGAAAAACTGGTATGTATTCAGTTTTAAGGCACATGGCATGCACGAGCTTCAAAAGTGATCCGGGAATTACGTTACATTATAATTTATTTTACTTTTACCCTCCTGGAATTTTCAGGCATGCATAGCTACAATTCAGTTTCAAAAGTAAACTTTTTTTTTTTTTTTTTCAGTTAAAGCTTTAACCATTACAAGCAAATGCAGTTTAGTTCTAGAGTGCTGGGCTAGCATGTTCAGGTCCTGGGTTCAATCACTAGGCACCACCAAAAATTTAGAAACATACCTATATTGATTAGGTTCTTTTAATATTATCTTCATCTTACTGAAACTCATTTTTTTACATTAAATATCTTGAGATAATTAGTTGCTGTCTTTCTGAGACAAACACACATTGCCCATGGGATTTTGTCCTTGTGATTGGAAGAAAAGCACCATTTAAGTAAACAGTGGTTGCTGAAGGTGTAATTCTGAAGCCTGCTCCTGGTTCATGTCTTGCAGAGAACACACTGAAATTCCCCATGTTTTTTGGTTCCTCCATGTTGAATTTAGAGTTCTGATTTTAAGATTTCTTATGCATTCAAATGAAGAAATAACATGAGTTTTCTATATTTTTGTATCATTTTGTTTCATTACAGGATGATCTCTCTCTCTCTCTCTGGTCTGTGTGTGTGTGTGTGTGTGTGTGTGTGTGTGTGTGTACATAGGTATGCATGGTGATACTGCTCCTGGGTTTATCTCAGTATGCATTGAATATTACTTTCATGAAAGTAAAATGCCTTTCCATGGGTGAATGCCACCACCTTTCTCTTTTACTTGATTCCACAGCATCTCTTATGTTTAATAGCAAGTCTTCATATCACTTGAAAGTGTCAGGTGCTGAGCAGGAGCTCAACAATGCAGACACCTGAGTTCTTAGCCAGGAAATAAGAAAATGACCAGGATGTCTGTAACAATCATACATCAAGTGATAGTTGATACAGCATGAAGTCCAAGAGCAGTCAGGTATGAGCAGAGAC
The DNA here is from genome assembly GCA_036365145.1 of Orientallactaga sibirica. NCBI lineage: Eukaryota > Metazoa > Chordata > Mammalia > Rodentia > Dipodidae > Orientallactaga > Orientallactaga sibirica. Next base: position 30,823,889 of record JAEOAD010000024.1, read on the forward strand.
AGCAAACCAATTTAATAGAAGGGGACAGGGAAATGCAATGACATAAATCCCAGAAGCAATTTTACAGTCAGTATGCTTTTCACAGGGAAAGCAGGGAAATGCCTACAAGCTGTGAGTGGTGAGTGTTTTCCTGAATCCCACCACAGGATGTGTCGCTTTGACTCTATTGTCAAGACGTTACCCATAAATCAGCGGCAGGTTCAAGGTAATAAAAGACAATAGTGAGCAAAGGCCAGTGTCTCCAGGATGAAAAAGTGAAAGTGAATATGCCTTTATACCTTAAAAGAAGGGAAAATAAGCTAACCCTGAAAGAAAATCTTTATTGTAGGATCTGATATATCCACATCCCCTCTCCACCTCATGTATTCAGAATTGTATCTGACAGTCTTAATCATGGGTCATGTACAATCAACATAAACATGGTATTCAGAGCAGATATACAAAATCCCATAAGCCTTTACTGAATGCATATTATATACAGAAGGAGTCATATTACTTTGAAAAGTCTTAATGGTTCTTCATTAAATTCTGTCAATTATATAAATCCATCTAAGGGTTTGTCATCAAGCTCACCGTGCCTATCTCACAGGGTACACTGAGGGCTCTTGCCAAGTCCGGACGTGTAGGCCATTCTTTGCCTGACACAACCAGGGCAGCAGAATAGGGTATTTAGCATCCTGTAGCTCACCAGTTCCATTTTTTCATTACACAAAAGTCATCTGTTGAGAAATCTGTTCTAGACTAGAATTCTGGAATAAACTTTTTTTTTTTTTTTAGAAACTGTCTTCCCTATATTTAAAAAGTGATTTTGGGCTGGGGGCTGTATCAGCAGAGAAGAGTGCTTATGTGCAAGTATGTGGACTTGAGAGGGCCTGACTCATCCTTAGTTTGAGTCCCTAGAGTCCTAGAAAAACAGCTAAGCGTGGATATATATACTTGGACAAATAGTTAACTCCTCTTTGCAGTCCCATTTAGGCCACATTTGAAACACATTTGCCTCTTTGAGTTGTTGCACTTGAATCTGTTTACCTGGACAAGTATTCATTTCTGGTTTTTTTTTTGTTGTTTGTTTTACATTTTTTATGAGAGAGAGAGAGAGAATTAGAGTGCCAGGGTCTCTAGCCACTGCTACCGAACTCCAGACATGTGTGCCACCTTGTGCACATGTGCAACCTTGTGCACTTGAGTCAACTTGTGTGTCAGGCTTATGTGGGATCTGGAGACTGGAACATGGGTCCTTAGGCTTCTCAGGCAAGCATCTTAAATGCTAAGCCATCTCTCCAGCCCTATTTCTATTCTTTATACTATTTCATTTGGAAGGAGAGTGGGGGAGAGAGAGAATGTATATATCAGGGCCAGGTGTATGCATTACTTTGTGCATCTGGCCTTTTGTGGACACTGAGGAATTGAACCTGTGTCCTTAGACTTTCCAAGTAAACACCTTAACTTCTGAGCCATCTATCCAGCCCTCATTTCTGTTTAGAGTTTTGCCATTTGAAGACGTGGAGGTTTTACTTCACATACTTGGGCTCTGTAACTTGTGGTTTATATGACCCAAGTATTTTCTAGTGAACTTGAAGAATGTTGTCGCTTCCCTCAGCCCTCCTGCACTAATAGTATTAGACATACTCTGTCTATCAAGTATCCAAAATGATTAAATGTCCTCATTCCCATCTTCCCTCGAGTCAAAATTTTCAACTTAAATTCGTGCATATATCTAATTGTTTGTTTTATTCTGATGCACTTTATATTCTCAGGCCTTCTCCCAACCTTTTATCAACGTTGCATCACCTGTTGCAGTAGTTTCTAGAAAATGTCCCATAAGTTAGTACAAACTAAATGGATCTTAATATTGTAATGATAAAACTGAAAAGCAGATTGCTTTGTTGTTTTGTTGTTGTTGTTGTTGTTGATGTTCCAATAGCATGTTCTTCTCTTAGCAAAGCAAAATACAGCTTAATTGCATAACTAGTATGCAGTCCAAGCTGTCTATCTTCTGTGCTGGCACCATGCTGTGTGTTTTGAGTGCTGTCATTATTTCCTCCATTTTCTGTGGAGGCCAACTCAGCTGATCTTATCTGTATCCTCTCCAGTAGAATTTTCTATGGACTAGACACCTGTTCTCAGAATATCCCTGTTCTGTTTGTTACTGCTGTTTTTAATTTGGAGGTGAATTTTGATATATAAATGCAATGTACTTTATTTTTATTTTTTTAGTTTTGGTTTTGCAAGGTAGGGTCTCACTCTGGTCCAGGCTGACCTGGAATTCACTATGTAGTCTCAGGGTGGCCTTGAACTCTTGGCGATCCTCCTACCTCTGCCTCCCAAGTGCTGGGATTAAAGGTGTGCGCCACCATGCCTGGCTGCACTGTAATTTAGTAATGTTTCTATTAGCCTATTCTCTTTTGTCTCCTCCCTCTGGCCAGCATTCCACTGAAGGTCTTCCTCTATTTTGTTGTCTCTTTACTTGTACCCCTCCTCCACCCTTTCTGTTAAATGCTGATATCCTCAGGACAGTGCAGGTCTGTGGGTGTTGATGGGCCTTCAGTGCTGTGCTGTTTGTTTGGCTGTTCACCATGGAAATTGCAATACAAGATTATCGGTTTTTAGTTTGCAGTTGTCACCGAAGTAGACTTCATGTTATTTGCTGTCCCTGTTGGTTTGTGTGGATTTCAGAGGATGGGCAATCTGATTTGGGTTTAGGTAAAAAAACTCTTGCAAGAACTAGAGACTAAGGAGAACTGAGAAGGTCTTTTTTTATTTTACTTTAAGGTTATTTTTAACAAAATGTCAAATTCTAGATGGATGCTTACTTTATTTTAGCATCTTGAAGATAATTCATTATGTTATGACATACCTTTTTCAATATTAATTTATTCATTTATAAGCAGATACAGAGAGAGAAAGAAAGGGGGGATGGGCACACTAGTGCCTCCAGTCACTGCAAATGAATTCCAGATGCATGTGCACTTTGTGCATCTGGCTTTACGTGGGCACTAGGTAATCGAACCACGTTATTACACTTTGCAAGCAAGTGCCTTAACTGCTAAGCCATCTCTCCAGCCCTGACATCCCCTTTTTAATTTTTCATTTATTTGCAATTATGTATGCATGCATGCATGCATACTCATGTGCACGCACACCAGGGTCTCTTTCCAGTGCAAATGAATGCCTGTCCTTCTTTGCACAGGCTGGGGAATTGAACCTAGGCTGCTAGGCTTTGCAAGCAATCTCCTTTAACCATAACTATAACCTTTTGTTTCTAACATATCAAATGGAATCATTTTCACTTCACCTTTGATTTTATTATAAGTACCTAAAATAAAATTTAAAAAAAAATTCATTTTTATTTATTTGCAAGGGGAGAGAAAGAGTGAGACACATACACAGAAAGAGAGAGAGAGATTGAGAGAGGGGGATGGGTATGCCAGGGCCTCTAGCTGCTGCAAAAGAATTTCATATGCATGTGTCACTTCCTACATCTGGCTTTCTGTGGGTACTGAGTAATCAAACCTAGGTCATTAGGGTTTGCAGGGAAGTACCTTAACCCTAGAGGAACCTCTCCAGCCCTTATATAAGATTTTTATTTACCCTGCATTGGCTTGTGGAATTAAAAAAATCTGCCTTGATGTCTGGAGAGTTCTGAAAATTTTAAAACCTTATCATTATACTATTTTTTGCTACCCAAATGCTTCATGTTTCTGCCCAGGGATTTTGGTGCATGCATATGCCTTCTCAACCTTCCTGTTAATGATTTACCATTTTCTTCGCTTTACATATTCAGTTGTATCTCATCTACTATTAAAGAAATCTTGCTCTTTTTTTGACATTTGCCCTTGTATTTTTCAAGCTGGGTTTACTTTTAATATCAATTTGTTCTGCTCATTTTTACAATGTTTTATTTGTTACCAAAGTTTCATTGTTTTCTTTTAGTTCTTTAAATATCAAATTCAGCTATGTCTGTTTCCATATCAAATAAGGATGCTATGTGAAGCTACTTTGGGTCTACTCTACCGAATATCCCCTCTGCTCATTTTTTTTTCTTCCCTTCTTCCTTTACATGACTGGAATATGGACAATTCATTTATTTGATTTCTCTTGAAATGAGTTGAGTCCTACAGACAGCAAAGTTTTCATCCTCCAGATGCCATTTATAGTGGCCAACAGAAGGATCTCCAAAATCTTCCCATTTCTGCCTGAGGTAACTGATGAGGCTTCGATTGACCCATGGGTTGTGTAGCTCGTACAACCACAAGTCAGCAGTAGGATAGCCTGTTAACCTAATTATCAACTATGACCTTCAGGTTTTCTTGTCTGTTCAGAAAGGGATGACCTTAGGTACTCAGCCACGTTTAAAACCCACAAGAGGCCCTCAGGAAAAACTATGGTCAAATAACCGGCTCCTCTATTTCTGTTTCTTTCTTTCTTTCTTTTTTTTTTTTTTTGATCTTTGATTACTATTATTTGACTCATTTTTTAAAATACTCTGATACCATACAGTCCATTCCAAACAACAATTTAGTCTATTTTTTTTGTCTGCTAGGCAGGTGGACCAAATTAGCCCATTTACCATTGTGAATTAGAATTTGTTTAAATTAAACTCAGATGTAAACACACATACACGCACACACATGTATAGTATTGTTTTACTCTGTGCTCATATCTTTTGACTATACTAATCAAGTATATAATTTTCATTATAGATTAACATCTTTTGGTAGGATAGATTTGATTTTATGAAAATAATAATAAACTAGATTAGTAGTCACTGAGCTTGCATTTGGAGCTATGAGCTTATTATAATTAGTACTTATGGTCTGAAAAATTAAAACCGCCCATCCAAACATCTTAGTGCTGAGAACATGACCAAGCTATCCATTCCAAGTAGCCTGCTGACCTGAACAAACAGACACTCTCTGTGTCTTCTCTACTGTAAGGTAATAAGAAATTCAATAAAAGACATAATCTTAGTTCAATTTTCTCTGAAAATTTTAATTTTGGGCAATTTGAAGACACTTTTTATCTAACCATTATAGTTTCAATACCTGTTGTCATTTGTAGTTTCAATTTGTTTATGGGATCAGCTTTCTTTCTTGATTAAGGAGACATTTAATCTAATTATATGAAGAATCCTACCTCCTTGTATGTGTGTGTAGTGCTTTGAAACATCCACTATTCAAGCTTATCACAAGAAATTACCATCTAGGGCTGGAGAGATGGCTTAGTGGTTCAGACACTTGCCTGCAAAGCCAAAGGGCCTTAGTTTGATTCCCAAGGGTCCATATAAGCCAGATGCACAAGGTGGTGCATGCATCTGGAATTTGTTTACAGTGGCTAGAGGCTCTGGCATGCCCATTCTCTCTCTCTGTCTTTCTCTCTCTTCTTATGCCTTTTTCTCTCTCATAAATAAATAAATAAATAAATAAATAAATAAATAAGTAAAAGAAATTACCATACAATTGTAAAGTAACTCATAGGACATGGCTTCCATACACCTTCAGATTAGGAATATGGAAAGGTAAAACTGTATTTTCAAAAGGTAATTTTGAAAAAATATATTAATGTGGCTATAATTTCATTATTATTTTCAACCTCAACAAGGGACCATCACATTGCTTTAGAAGCCCTTTATTTTACATTTAGATTGTATTCCATTATATGGTCCTTTGCAGCTCTTCATATCTTTCATTTCCCTTTTGGTGAAAGGCTTACATGTTCTTGGACATCTCTGTTGATTTTCTGTTTCAAATATAGTAGATGTAGACCCAAACTTTCACAAAGAAACAAAGCAAATACTCAGCCACTGTAATAAAAAAAAAAATTCCATGTTACCTTTCTATCTTGGCTTGCTCATAGCTTGATAATTTCACCATAAATTCATATAGGTATGTTGTAGGATTATTTTTTAATAAAATGTCATGATCACATCCTAAAGCTACACCTGAGACCTCTGCCACATTGGGCAAGTTAAAGTTTTCTTAACTTCATTTCCTGTGTTTGCAAATCATCTAGAAAAGTCATGAAGTTGTATTGAAAACTATCATCAGCTTGTTAGTTACTTATATAAATTAATGATTCTCAAGTTCTGTATCTAAATGTAATACATCTTTATGGAGCTAAAATCAGCCCAGTGATCTTTATAAAACAAGCTTAATTCTCAAGAGCTTAAATTCTTCAAGATGAAATCAAACTTAACATTTTCAAGGATATAATCCATGAGTAAAACCTTTAAAGACAATCATAAAACCATCTGTTTCAACCTGCTAAAGCACTGTGTTCTGCTGTAGTTATTTTCATTTTGTTATTCCCAAAAGAAATTACTTAGCACTGTGGGCTTCCAGGAAAGGTGTGGTTTTTCAGAAACTAGGTGCACAAACACTATGAGTATATATAAGTTTTTAAAAGCTAGTAACCACATTAGACTGCCAGGGACTATAACTAGAATTTATGGAATTCAACTGTAATATATATATATATATATATATATATATATATAGCCAGATGCAAAGTGACGCAAGGGTGCAATGCTGCACTTGACCACAAGGGGGCGCACACATCTAGATTTCGTTCACAGCAGCTGAGAGACTGCTGGCGCGCCCATCTCTATCTGTCTCCCTCTCCCTCTCTCTCTGTCTGTCTCTCTCTGTGTCTCTCTCTAAAAATAAAAAAAATTAAAAAAAATATATTTTCATTTTCAAGCAGAGTAAGATACACACAAAGACAAAGAAAGATAATGGGCATGCCAGGACCTCCAGTCATGGCAACCAAACTCCAGATGCATGTCCCACTTTGTGCATCTGGCTTTACATGGGTACTGGGGAATCAAACCCAAGTCATTAGGTTTTGCAGGAAAATCCTTAACTGCTAAGCCATCTCTCCAGCCCCCTTTTTTTTTTTTTTTTTGTAATTAAAAAAAAACTTATGTATTTACTTATTTATGTATGTATTTATTTATTTAGAAAGGGGAAGAGAGAGAGAGAGAGAATGGGTGTGCAGGGCCTCTAACCACTGTAAATGAACTCCAGACACATGTCTAACCATGTCTATCTGGCTTACATAGGTTCTGTGGAATCGAACCTGGGTCCTTAGGCTTCACAGGCAAGCACTTAACTGCTGAACCATCTCTCCAGCCTGTCCCTCAATTCTTAAACTAAGAGAAGATGAGTCTTTAAAGTAAAACACATTTTCTTGAGTATTACCCAAATTGTACCATGTTATTATAATGCATAATTGTGTTATTTTTATAAAACCATAGTCATCCTTTGTAAGATTGGAGGAAATTCCAATGTTTCGTTGGAATTATGTTTGCTTAGATCTTAAATGACTCTTGACATGCATCATTTCCCTAATGGAGCATGCTATAGTTCATTTCTTTGAATTACAAACAGAGATGTGCTGTCTGAGTGTCCTGTCTATGGCCAGATTCTCTGGGGAGTGCGCTGCTTGTATCCTAGAAAGACACTTAACAGGCAGCCCAAAACTGACAAGTAACAGCCATGTCTGCATTCGACCATTGTATTAGTCAGGGTTCTCTAGAGAAACAGAACAGATAGAATGAATTGTATTGAAAGGGAATTTATTGGATTAGCTTACACAATCCAGCAATAGCAGGTTGTAGGTCCGAGAGTCAAGCAACCCGGTAGCTGCTCAGGCCACGAGGCTGGAGGCCTCGGCAGTCCCAATCCAGTACTGAAGACCTGGAGGCTTCCTAGAGAGATGCTGTTCTTCAGTCAGCCTTGGTCTTCAGTCCACACTGGAGAGCAGCAACACCAAGCAGCAAGTACCAAGTGGAAAACACCAAGCAGCAAGCACCCAGTGGCAAGGAGCGAGCAGCACCGGCAGCCAGGTGGGAGAGAGAGAGCCTTTCTTCCAAGAGCTTCTTTTTATTAACCAGCCCCTTCCTCCAAGAGGGGCCACCCACTCTGGGCCGCCCACTCTGGGGGAAGGGCTTACCCCTGGGGGAAGGATTATTCCTTTTGTTAATCCTTCCTAGAGGCAACCTCAGAGACACACTTATGAGGAATGTCTGTGGATTCCTAAACAAGTCAAGTTGACACAAACTTAACCAACACAACCATGCTCTGCATGCCAGAAGAATCCTACAGTTTATTATTTTGAACATTTGTAAGAGACAATGAACTGCCAAAGGACAGAGAAATTTGCCATTTTCCTGAGTTTTCAGCGTGTCAGTATCTAACACCAAAAAGAAAGCTGAAGAACACTAGTACAGTGAGAGGAAAAATGAAGCAAGTGGTCTATGGTAACTCTGTGTCAGTGTTCACTATGCCAGCACAGCACCCATGATGTGAAAATATCTTCCTTGGATAGAAATAGAGAAAGCATTTTAGTTTACTTTAAGCTGTTTAGCTGAAATTGTCAGTGCCCCTATATTTCATGTGGATCTACTTTAAAAGCATTGCTTGTCTACACTCACGTGTGTTTCATGGAAAAGCAATTTATCTTGGTAAAATTAACTAGTTACAGGATCACTTATTTTTTTCATTTTTATTTTTACTAAGTGTATAGTTTGTATGGACACATCATCTGTTGGTAACATCATTTCCCTTCTCCCTGCCCCCATTCCGCTGAGGGCCCTCCTCAGTGGGATTGCTGGTAGTCTCCGTGCGTTGTGAATTTTGAATCGTTAGAGATGCTCTCAGTTGGTTATTTATTTATTTATTTTATTTTATTTATTTATTTTTTTTGGTGGGGAGAGGATGCCTCTGAATATGCCCTGCCAAAATGTGGCTCTTAAATTTTTTCCACCCCCTCTTCTCCAACATTCCAAGCTGTGGTGGGTGTGTTTTAAAACTATTTCAGTTCTGAGCTCTAAAAAGCTTTTGCATTTGGCTTTGGTAGGTGTTGAGTCACAATGACTGCCTCCTTCACGCTGATGTAAGTTGTCAAGCTCGCCATGGAAGCAGCACTCTTGCTCATCTCATTAATTTCTCCATGGTTTCACCTGGGCCATGGCTGATGTGCAAGGGGTGTATTATCTTGTCAGTTCTTGCTTCCTTCAGAAAAAGAAAAACAGATTCTCCAAAAGAGAATGAGTACTGGCATAAAAACACAAAAACAGGATTATAGACCAATAGAACAGTATTGAGAATCCAGACTTTCGGTTAAGTAACTACAGCTATTTGATCTTTGATAAAGGTTCCAATAATGTAGGCTGGAGAAATGACAGCATCTTCAACAAAAGTTGCTGGACAAACAGGAAAACCACATGTAGGAAAATGAAACTAGACACACTCATCTCACCATGCACACAAAAAGCCAGATATTTTAAGGTTAGGCTACATCCCACTCTCTCCAGGGTCCTTTACCAGATCATCTCCCTGTACTCCTGTTGAGCATTGTATCTTTTAGTCTGCTATCCAGGATAAAGGTTTCTATGGTACCACTTCTTTTGGGGTTTAATTTTGAGTGTATCTTCCTCCAACCTCCAATCCCCCTTCCCCCCAAAACCTCCCATCACTATTGTCTGGTCCTCGAGATGCCTGTCATATATGCCAGCAACTCAAGCCATTTCAGGTGACGAACCACAGGTGACAGAGGACATGTGCCATTGTCATTCTAGATGTGGGTGAGTTCACTGAGTATGATCTTTTCCAGGTCCATTTTTCTACCCATTTGATTATATATATATATTTTTCCTTACTGCCTAGTAGAATTCTGTTGTGTAAATGTACCACATCTTCATTATTCATCTATCCATTTTATTATTATTAATTATTATTTTAATTTTTGATGGTTAGGGACATTGAACATTTTCTCAAGTGTGTGTTAGCCATTTGTATTTCTTCCTTTGAGAACTCCCTATTCAGTTCTCTGCCACATTTTTTTGAGTGGATTGTTTGATTTTCTTTTATTGCTTAGGTTTTTGAGTCCTTTGTAGGTTCTTGATATCAAGCCTCTGCCAGTGGTGTAGCTGGCAAAGGTTTTTTCCCATTCTGTGGGTAATCTATTGACTCTGTTTATGGTATGTTTGTCTGATTGAAAGCTTTTTAGCTTCATGAGATCCCACTGTTTGAATGAGTGATAATTGCCCAAGTAAAACATTTTATTCTATCCTATAAAAGTTTTGGCATTGTTCTGAAGACATAAGGCCAAGAATTATTTGAAGATTAATTTACATAATTCAACATGAGGTTACAAATCATGTAGTTTCCTTTAATGCTAACTTAATATCACTAGTGTACATATTGAAAATTACATTTGAAAAGGATCAACCCCAGAAAAAAAATCAGCACCAACAGAGAAAGTGGAGCACTCCAGATCTGAGATTGTATGTGAAAGTTAGTTCCATGCACATTATTAGAAATATTTTATTAAATTACCTTCTGGATAAAGACCCTGAGGATACTCAACATATACCAAAGAATAAAGGCAGAGCCTCCTAAAAACTCATCACTGAAGAAGGCTTAAAACTCACCCACACAGCTGAGGGAATTTTGAGGAAGAAGGGTCAAAAAGATTGTAAGAACCACAGGTTGAGACGTCATACCCAGAGGCATTGCCCCTCCACCCCAATAACTGACTGCTGCTCTCACAATGCATAACCCATAACCCCATGGGGAATAGTAGCAACCCTACTGAGGAGGGCCCCAGTGAATTGGGGTCAAGGATAATGGAAAAGGTGCTACCAACACATGATGTATCCATACTAAATATGTTCTTAATTTAAAAAAAAAAAAACTTAGTGATGGAACCTACTCTAACCACCACATTCATGTGCTTTGCTTTTTTGTAGATTCTAGATGTTAGGCCTCTGTCAGTAGTATGGCAGGCAAAAATTTTCTACCATTCTGTGGGTAATCTTTTGGCTCTGATTACGGTACATTTTTCTGTGAAAGTTGTTTGTTTTTTTTTTTTTTTTTTTTTGCTTCATGAGCTCCAATTGATTGAGTTATTGTTTAGTTTCCTGGGACACTGAGTTTTTTTTTTTTTTCTTCAGGAAATCTTTAATACTTGATACCCAATGGATTTATACCTTGAAGAATACATAGACCAATATGCCAAATAAGATAAAAGTGTGATATAAGATTTATTATTTGCATCAAGCAAGGAGAGTACTAAGAATATGGGGAAACTCCCAGTAGGCTGTCTCCCTGGTTATAGAAGGCACAGGGTTTTATTTGGAAAACACTGATGTTCATATTTGACAGCTTCATCATAACCATAGAGATAGGCACATTCTGCAGCATGCCCAATTCAGGATTTTGCTTCTTCATGCTGTCGGTAGTCAAAAAATGGCAGGTGTGAATGCCTCCTGGATAGAGAATTTAATGTATACCAAAATTTAGAATTAGTGAAGTAAGTCTGTAGGTAAGTTTTGAGTGACTCATAGGTTTTGGGCAATTCCTTCAACTTTTCTATGGAGGGCCTACTAAGAAGCCAAACTAGTTAATTAAAACAAATTGAAGGGATGTTAAGAGTCATTTAAAAGGACAGAAACTGCCTTTTCTAAAATTTCCAACACTAGCTAATCTAATGTGAATTATTTTTTCTTCCTAAGCATTTATTTTCCATCATTTTTGTACATTTTATAAGGTTGTGTGTGAGTGGTGTGATTATGTACATACATGTTTTTATGTGTGTGGGTACAAATGTGTGGAGCAAGAAGTTGACATTGAGTGTCTGCTTCTATCACTCTACATCTTATTTATTGATACAACATTACTTTTGGAGCCCAAAGCTCACCAATTCAGCTAGACTGGACATCTTTCACTATGTATCCACCTATCTATGATGCCCAGTCTTGGGATTACACATATATACCAACACATCTGACTTTTACATGGACAGACTCTAGAGATCCAAACTCAGCTCCTCATGCTTGACTGGCAAGCACCTTATCCACTGACATATCACCCAGTCCTATTTTTGGATTTTTCAGAAATTTGAAATGGACATAACAAATTTTTGTGTAGCAAATCTGGAATAACCTTTCATAATTAATTTTTAAAACTAAAAACAAACCTTCTCGTTGCCTTGAACCTGCCTTCATCCCTAAGCTCTTGAATGCACATGAGGTGAGTATCACAGTATGGCATACTATGGATCAGATAACAAAACAACTGATTGGGCATAACAAAATACCTGATTGGGCTGCCCTCAGTATCTTTAATGCCTCTTTACCATGCACCCTATTTTAATCTGTCAACAAAAGAAATTAAAATATCTACATAAGAACTCAAATCAGAACAGAAAATACCCAGAATTTGGTGATTATCAATATGCCATGTTGTTCTACCAAGAAGAACATTATATATATTTTAAAATTTTCTGAAATAGGTCAACTAGATTCCAAGAATATTTTGAAAGGGGAAACACTGTTCATTGTAACATGTTATAGAGTTGGAAACAAAGAAAAATCTAGGTAGTCATAGAAAAACTGTAATATATATAAAGAATAGAAAAATGTAACTATTTAAACAGGAAACTTTCTGTATAAGGTGAATAAAATGCAAAAAACGGAATGAAGCAACATAAAATATGATCAGAAATCCTTTGCAACGTGTAAAATAACATGTAATCCTAACTGACATTTTCTTCCATTTTTGAAAAAGAAAAAAAAAAAAAGCAAGGATGCTTTCTTCAGTAAGTACAAGCTCAGAACACCTGCAGAGTAGATCAGAGTAGATATATGGGTAACCCGTGCAACCACAGTATTCTGCTATGTTGATATTGAGATACAAAAAAAAAAAAAAAAAGCACTTAAATCAGTGTATGAAATCCTGAGAGATTTCACAAAATTTATAAATTACAGAAAAATAATGTTAGACACTGCAAGTAAATATCACGTATTTGTTCAACTCTGGAATTATATTATTTACCTTTCTTTCTGACAAAAATCAGCTTCAGGGAGACAAGGTTTTTTTTCAGCTTACAATTCAGGGTTCCAGTCCAGCATGGAGCGGAAGGGTGGAGCTCAGAGCATGAAGCAGCTGAAGTCTGGAAGCAGAGCAAAGAATGCTAGTGCTTAGGTAGATTTCCCCTTTGTATCCAGTCCAGGGGACCAGCTCTTGAAATGGTGCCACCCACAGTTAAGAAGGGTCTTACAGGCTGTAGAGATGGGTTAGCGGTTAAGACACCTGCCTACGAAGCCTAATGACCCTGGTTCGATTCTCCAGGTCCCATGTAAGCCAGATGCACAAGGGGGCGCACAAGTCTGGAGTTGGTTTGCAGTGGCTAGAGGCCTTGGTATGCCCATTCTCCCTCTCCCTCTCTCTCTTTCCCTCTCTCTGTCTCTAATAAATAAATAAAAATTAAAAACATATTTAAAAAAAAAAGAAGGGTCTCCCAAGCGGGTCATGGTGGTGCATGTCTTTAATCACAACATTCGGGGATGGGGGTCTGATGTAGGAGGATCACTGTGAGTGCAAGGCCAGCCTGGAACTGCAGAGTGAGTTTCAGGTCAGCCCTGGCTAGAGCAAGACCATACCTCAAAAAAAAAAAAAAAAAAAAAAAAAAAAAAAAAAAAAAAGGAGGGGGTCTTCCTACCTCAATTAATCTAATCAAGATAATCCCTCATAGGGTGGTTGAAAGGCTAGCCAAATATATATAATCATTCACAGGCATGTTCATTTCCTAGGTGAACTTAATCCCTTTATAGGGATATATATTAATAATAAATATGAACCATTACAGGGGACATCAGGAATTCAAAATTTAATGTAGAATTATTTTTGTATGTTTAAAGATATTTGCTTTTTTCAAATAAAAAAGAGCTATATTCCATATGCAAAGATTTGAATCCAAAGTAACATTTGACCAACAATAGCTGTTCATAATGTCATTAGTAAAGCTGAAATATGTACAAGATGAGTGCATAACAAAGTTTGATTCAATACTTTAAATAGTTAATTCTTGATTTTGGTAGTGTGTATCAAATCTAGTTTTATTCTCCTTGCTACAATCTCCTATCCTTGGTCAATAAACAAGCAGAAAAATAAATAACCACTTTCTCACTTACTACATGCAATAAAGCAGCAGAGTGGTAAGTTGATCCATATTGATGAAAAGATATCCTTCAGAACTCAGACAATACAACCCTAGAATAAGAGAAAATTAAAATCTACATCTGATCTGTAAGAAGATTACAAAGAAGTCTCTTATAGCCTTTCATTGCTGGTAAAAGTGGATTAAAACATTAAAAGGTCCACCTAACCTTTCCCAGGACTTTCATAAAGTATATTCCAGAAGCATCAGTAGAATTTTGAACTTCAAGCTGATAGGATAAATTAACTGAATATGTTTTCCCTGTAAACATGTGCTTCTCAGAATCCCACTACTGTCAAAGCAGTTTCACCTTTAATTTTTCAAAACTGGATTGTGTTTAGTAGCAGTGATGAACTTAGTAGCAATGATGGCATAGCTTACCATGAGTACATGGACATCATCTAGATGATATATTTGTCTGATCATACAATCATAAAGTCGTGAACTAAATCAATGCTAATATTAGCGTGAGCAGCATTACAGGTTATCATCAAAACATGGCTCCCATGGGCAGACTTTCCCTGATTCACTTCCATACCTCCCTCAAGAGAAATGAAGAGGCAGCCTCAGAACAATTTATTTTGTACTCTGCAAAAAAGCAGCAGACTTACATTACTTTTGCCTTTATTCATTTTAAAATCTCTTGAGACTTAAAATTAAAATCTCCATCTGATTACAACCACACTTTGCAACCAGCCATCTCCTGTGTAATGTTTGCCTTGCTCTCGCCTTCAGCTCCGTCTAGAACCTTCTGGATTTCCTATTTCTTGTGTTCATGTCCTGAGCCTCTTCAGATTTTTACAGTAGTATTATATGTTAAGTGATATCTGTATTTGATCTCTTAGAAGGAATATCATCCTTTTAATTTTAGCATGCTATATCGTCCTCCTTCAACCTCACATTTTTACATCACTATTTATATATGTGTACACTATATGTGAATATTTCATACATATGTGTATCTTATTTAGTTAACCATATAACCCTTAGTAGAATATAATCTCAAGGAGAGAAGAAACATTAAATTTGTGCTCACCGCATATCTCCAACACCAGGAATAGGGCCTAACTGAGTGATCAGTAAGTATATATTGAACAAATACATGAATGATTTAATAATACTGTAATTTCTCTGGAGTTTTCTTCACTCTGACAGAAGATTCTCAAGGACTGGAGAGATGCCTCAGTGTTTAAGGCACTTGCCTGCAAACCTAACAACCCAGGTTCAATTCTCTAGTACCCACATAGAGCCAGATGCACAAAGTGGTGCATGAGTCTGAAGTTTGTTCGCAGTGTCTAGAAGCCCTGGAATGCCCATTCTTATTCTTTCTCTCTCTACTTCCAAATTAATTAATTGATGAATTAAAAAAGAAAATATTCCCAAAGGCCAGTAAATTAATTACTAGAGGGTGAAAATTCACTCAAATGTTAGAAACACTCACACATTTACTAAGAAAGTTAAGGTAGAGTGATAAACATTCGCATTAATAATGAAAGATACCCAAGGGCCCTGAATGCCTACCTAAGCCAGTCTGAATGGAAGATTTTTTTGTTTTGTTTTGTTTTGATTTTTATCAGTTGGAAAGACTAATGCAATTGTGCCTTGTAAAGACAGAATCTTGCCTCTCCCAGTATATGTAAGTCTATCACATTTATAAATTTATAAGTTATTGTGACAAAAAGTCAATAATGTAAATGATGCATTTTCTGTTTTCTGAATCATCAGAACTACACTGAAAAATAGCAAAGTGGGTCGATGACAGCTAAAATTATAGAAACAATAGATTAAAAATATAGAAACAATAAATACTTTTGGAATTTGATGTTTCTTAAAGCTACAGCTGTGCAGTGTGAGGTTGTTTCTGACCCAAACCCTGCTAAGATTATCTGGACAAGTCATACTCCTGTGATAAGCAATTAGCACTCTCTGGAGCTAAGGAATTGTGTGGTTTTAGAAAGTAAATAAGTATTGATTTCCATTTGGCTTGAAGAGACTTTGAAATACTATTTGTCTAGCATGAAAGTGACTCACTCCCACGTTTGTCTTACAGTTTCTTTGCTAATGCAGTGCCATGTCCAAGAAAATGCTCAATCTTGTGTCAAATGTACCAGAAAATACTGTCATCTAAGTTATTTCCAAAAGAACTTCCTTGATCTGCCAGGGTCATATTATCAAGGACTACTGCCTACTGCAGAAGAATTTTATATGTCAGATTATAAAAATGAAGAGCAAAAAGCAGACATATATCTTGAAAAGGAACAATAGAGTCATAGTTTATATAGTCAGAATAATCAAGTTGTCTGATTTTTTCATCATCTCCCTATTTATTAATTAACTTTGTTTTGACACAGTATATTTTATAATAATATTATTTTTTTTTAATTCTGGTTTTCTTTTTGGCTTTTCAAGTAGAGTCTCACTCTAGCCCAAGCTGACCTGGAATTCACTAAGTAGTCTCAAAGTGGGCTCATACTCATGGCAATCCTCCGATCTCTGCCTCCCAAGTGCTGGGATTAAATGTGTACACCACAATACCTAGCTCATTTTATACTATTATTATTAACAAGACTCATTTATATAATAATCATAAAATATATAACTTTTGAAATTATGATTTATATTTTAATAAATTGCATTCAATCATATCGCTCAATCAAGAAACAGTATTAATCATCCAGTTTACTTTCTTGCTGCGTTTAGTACGATATGGTAAAGTTGTACCATCGAAGAAGAGAGTATACATTGTATGCAATGTATACATTGCATTTCAGAGAAAATATTTCCCTCAGTTTTTACAATCCATATATCAATATATGATAAGACCTGTTTATTTACACAACATATCATACACTAGGCATATATTTAACATCAAGTCATTTGCTTCATAACTAACTATAATAATAGAAACCTTAAAATTCTCAGGAAGAGACAACTTATTTTAATCATTGTGTCTATTACCCATTTTTAACATCATATCTTTGAGTTGAAAATACAAGTGATAGAGCCAAGAATGATGGCTCAGCATGTAGGTGGAAGGAATATTGCCAGAAGTTTGAAACCAGCCCGGACTACTTAGCAAGATTCTGTCTCAACTACATAAAAAGGGAAGAAAATTCAAATGATCACCATATTGTAAAAACCCATGTCCATATTAAACACATCCAGCTAGTTTCGGTGTACATCTATATATGCATATATCTGAAAGACAGCTAAGTGTAATAACACTAGTAAATACAGAACTTTTTTCTTGGTGCATCTATGAAATGACAAACAACTCTGTACTGAGACAATTGAAGAATAAGTTTATCCTTTCAAAGTTGATTTTGTAACTTTTCCCTATTTTATTTTTATCTCTTTTAAAACTTTCCCATATGCATGAATATGTGTGTATACATGTTTGTGTGTATGTGTACCACTGCCTGTGTCATGTGCACGTGTGTATGTGCATGTAGAGGCCGGATGTCACCATCAAGGGTCTTATTCAGTTGCTCGTCACCTTCTCTTTTAGACTATTCTACATTTTATCATTTCTGAAGTGAGTTATTAAAAAAAAAACCTTTTATTTTTAAAATGCTACCTTGGAATCCTTCATGAATGAACTAATAAATACTCAGCAGTATTATTAGTATCATTATTTAATCATTGGAGTTTTATAAGCTGAGTGGAAACTGTCAATCTGAGAATCTGCACTACCCTAGCTAATCACTATGACAGTAATAGGTCAGTACTCACATTATTAATTTATTTTTCTAGACAGGGCCACAGTCTGTGAACAGGCTGGCCTTGAACTCCAAGCTATTGTCTTGTCACATTTTCCTGAGTTATGGGATTGCATGCATGAGCCACTATGCCTGGTTTCATATGGACATAATTTTTAAAGACCACTGTTATAGGATATATTTTCCTTTAAATTGCCTATGTTTTTCATTGTCAAGTAGAATAGGGAGGTTTGAGGAAATTCTCAAACAATAGCTATGGGATTAAACCATTCAGTTAACTTTTTTTTTTTTTTTTTTTTTACTAAATTTATTCTTTAAAAATGGTTATACTCAGGCTGGAGAGATGGCTTAGTGGTTAAGGCAACTGCCTCCTAAGCCTAAGAATGCTGGTTCCAATCTCCAGGTCCCATGTTTAGCCAGATGCAAAGTGTCGCAAGGGCACAATGCCGAACTTGACCACAAGGGGGCACACGCATAGGGATTTTGTTCACAGCAGCTGAGAGTCAGCTGGCATGCCCATCTCTATCTTTCTTCTGTCTTCCTCTCTCTCTATGTCTCTGTGTCTCTCAAAAAAAATGTTTATATTCTTATATTCCCTTTCTTCTGCCCCAGTTCCACTATGGGCCCTCGTACATGGGGTTATTGGTAATCATTGTAGGGCCTGAAAGCCTTCAGTCATTTTCTCTCTTACTGTGTTGGAGGAGCAGGATCATTCCTTGCCATACCTTCCATGTAGCTCTTAAAATTTTTCTGCCTTCTCCAATGTTCAGGGGGACATGTTAGAAATCTGAGTTAATATTGAATTCTTTGTAGTTCCTGAATTTCTGTTTTGATGAGATATCAAATTTTACATATAATGTCCAGAAAATAATAAGAGCCCATAATATTATATATAAGTTCTACTGTCTCCAGACCTGAGAAATTTACCAAAATATATTTTATCAATTAAATTATGTTTACATTCATTTTATATAGTCATTTCAGTAATAAATTTTGTTTGTCCAAAGCCTTGTTTGCCAATGCTTTCTTCAAAGCATTTGTGTGAGTGTTTGTGTACTTGTGTGTTTACAAGTTTGTATGGAATGAAAGCATGTGTGTATGTGTGTATGCATCTGGAGGCCAGAGGACAAATTCAGCAATGCCATCTACCTTTTTATTTTTATTTTTATTTTTATTTTTATTTTTTAGAGAGCAGGTCTCAAGCCCCTGGGATCTTCCTTACCCACTTCCCAAGGGCTAGGTTTAATAGTGAACACCACCACACCTACATTTGTATGTCAAACTCAACTCCTTATGCTTGTGAGGCAAGTAATTTATCTACTCAGACCTTGCCATATCTTTTGAATGGCTTGACTTAATTTTATCATTCACTTATTTTTCATTTTAAATTTGTTTTAAACTAAAGTAACATGCCAGTCTAAATACTTTCATAAAGAAACAGATTGTAATCCCTTTCTTTCATTTTAAGTGTGAAATACACACACACACACACACACACACACACATATATATATAATCTAAGTTTACTTAAATATTATCTTCCTGCATATTTTCATATCAGAGTTAATAATTATGGGGATAGAGAGAATACCTATTACTTACACTCATCAATTAATCATTAAATCATTAAATACATATCCCTGATCTTTTTCTAATGATCTATGTGATGCAACTGTAATCAGAAGTGTAATATTGGGCTATGAAAGGAGTATTCACCCTTTACCAACCTATTTATCTATCCTCTATCTATCTGTCATCTATTAATATCATGTGAAAACTAAAAAATCGTGATTCTTTTGTCCTATGATGGATTCCAATCTATGATTTGGGCTCTGTATTAGTCAGGGTTCTTTAGAGCAACAGAACTGACAGAATGAATTGTATTGAATGGGAATTTATTGAGTTTACGGCAATCCAACAATAACAGTTTATAGGCCCCAGAGTCAAGGATCCTGGTAGCTGCTCAGTCCACAAGGCTGGATGCCTGAGCAGGCCCAGTCCAGCACTGAAGGCCTAGAGGCGTCCTGGAGAGACACTGCTCTTCATTCCACACTGGTCTTCAGTCCACATTGGAAAGCAACAAGGAGCAAGTACTGAACAGCAAGCAGCACTGGCAGCCAAGTGGAAGGTAGGGATCCTTTCCTTCCCAGAGCTTCTTTAGATAAACTGCCCCCTCTGAGAGCGGGGCTGCCCACTCTGGGGGAATGGCTCACCCTGGGGGCAGGATTTCTTCCTTCAGTTAATCCTTACAGGAAGCAACCTCAGAGACCCACTTATGAGGAATGTGTGTGAATTTCTAAACAGATTGATTAGACATAAAACTTGACCATAAAAAAAAATACTTGACCATCACAAGTCCACCCCTTGTCAAGTAGACATCAAACCATATCTCATTACATCATATTTATTTCCAAATGAAATCAGTAACAATGTCATAATTTTACCTAACATGATAAACTATCCCATGTACAACTGGAAACTTACAATCTTCCCCCAAACACAAAGCAAGGTTTCTTGAGGAATGTATAGTCTCTATTATAATAGGTCAAATACAAATTTAATAGCAGATAACTAGCAATGTAATCCTAATCAACATTAATTACCCAATAGAGAAATAGAGGAAAAACAAAACCATCTTAAAATTTGTGTAGATATGTACAAAACTCTTAACCAGGTAGGAAAGAAACACTCATGGCAATTACAGTCCTCATTTTTGTAACTGGTTTTGTAGCCTTAGCTGGTATTTGTAACTATATTATTTTTGGTACATTCTCCACCTTTAGGAAGCACCTCAGCAGGTCTTTTTTTTTTTTTTTTTTCCTGGAGGGGTGACCCATACCTTCATTCCTGAAGGATCTGGGCCATTTATCACACTGTCTTGATTGGATTGTTGCAACTGTCCATTGACTTTGATAACAGGGCATGATAACACCAAGAGACTTCCTAAAGGTTCTCCTGCATTCCAGACATCTCTTCCTTACCTCCATTGTGGAGGAGCAGTCTAATTTCCCCCTGGTAGTCTGCATCAATCACACCTGCTAACACTATAACTCCTTTCTCAGTCTGTGCACTCAAGGGCATCAGGATCCCAAAGTGGCCAGGGAAGAGTCTTATCCTCCAGTTTAATAGGATTTTTTTGTTTGTTTCCTGGCAAAAGCACTCCACCCTCTGGAACCAAGACCTCTAGGCCAGCAGAGCATAATGTTGAGGGAACAGGAAGCAAAAGTTTGGCTAAGGGGTCACTTGGGGTAATGGTAAGGGGGAACATTCCCATTTCCACCCCTTGATTCCTGGACCTGTGAATGTGGGCTATAGGAAAAACTGTACCATATATAGGGCACTGATTCAGAGCGTATACAGCCTGCTGGAGGACACTCTCCCAGCCCTCCAAGCTATTGCCACCTAGTTGATACTGTTGCTGCCTATTTAAAAGGCCACTCCACCATTCTATCAAGTCAGCTCCTTCAGGGTGGTGGTAAATTCTTACCGCACATGGTAAGAATTTCATGATTATGAGCCACTGTCCTACTTCCTTGGCTGTAAAGTGAGTTCCTTGAATAGAAGCAATGCTGTGTGCAATACCATGATGGTGGATAAGTCATTCTGTAAGCCCATGGATGGAAGTTTTGGCAGGAACAAAACTTAACCATCACAGGCCCAAACCAGCATAACTATTTCATCTTCTTCTATGTAAATCTGTTTTTTTTATTATAAACTTTTATTTCATTGTGAATGACTTTGAAACAAGGTTTAAAATCTACGTTCATTAACTTTACCCAATCCCATTAATAAGTTATCCTACTTGAATTTACTTGGAAATATAATTAAATTTTTACAGACATATTGCCATGTTTATAATATTAACACCAAGATTTTTTATACTGTTGTAATTATTTTTCATTTGGGTTTAAAAATCCTATGATAGATTACCATACAAATCTTAAGAAATAAAAATTAAAACAGGATGTATTAATGTATTATTTTACAAAAATGAGAGTGACAGTTTCTAACATCATTATCCCTGACAGATTATAGATACTTGGAAGTCATACCTCTGTAACAAACATATTTCTTTCATTTTCAAATATTAATCCAAGAAATTTCTACTTGGCATGATTTAGCATTCGAGAATAATTAAGTTTTCCTATGTGAGTTCATATGCATATTGAAATCACTTTTGTAAATTCTAGAGCACAGGTATCACCATATAGACCCTGAAGTATAACTAACTAAATAGTAGGTCCTGAAATCATGTGTGTCAAAATTAGACAGGGCAAGAGAATGCACATGAATACATATAATTTGTCCTTATTCTATTGGTCGATTTTCTCAGGCAATCTAGATGCCCTTATCTTGTTGTTTTGGTGCTTGTACAGTTGTGGCCTTCCCCTGTTTACATTAATGCCCCTGCTAGCACTGAAACCAAGCTTCTCTTCATGTTCTCAGTAAGGCTCTCTGCATAACCTAGAGCACCTTGGGGAAAACTTAGGATCAAGAGAGTCAGTTCAATCATTTTTTTTCACATCTCTAAGACACTGGACTCCTTGAGATCTCAAAAATCAGATCTACTTTTTGTTGTTAATCTGTCCATCCCTCATTCTAGAATGGATTAAGGAACTTTAACCTTTGTTCTGACTCCAGGAGAAAATCAAAACTTAAAATAGAAATGGTGAATGGTTCATATACTAGTAAGATTATTCTACTGAGTAAAAATAACACCTGCTTTTATCCAGCAAACCCTTTATATTTGTGCTTGAGTCATATATGTGGTAGAAGAAATTTAACAAAGAAACTAGACCCACATGATACTCTGAGACACAGTTTCTGTTTTACAAGCTTTACCTGGGAGGCAGCGTGACTCTCATCTCCTCCCTGTCTTGCATGTTATCAGGTTAGTGAAGCCATGACACAAACAGTCCTGAACAAACAGCTTTCTGTTCTACATTTGTACTTTCTTATCACTGATTTATTGCTAAGGAATTTTCTGCTGATGCTCCAAAATCATGTAACCTTAGGAACTGGTCAACTACCAATAGTATAATGAATTAAAGATGACGTCAATCTGCCTGCCATACTGTGTCTAAAAATCCTGATTTATCAGAACTCAGTACTTAGGCTTTGGAAGTTATTCCCCTGAGTCCATGACATGAATACATTTTTAAAAATATATTTTAGTTATGTATTTATTTATTTAAGTGAGAGAGAGAAAGAGAGGGGGGGAGAGAATGGCCACGCCAAGGCCTCTAGCCACTGCAAATGAACTCCAGATGCATGTGCCCCCTTGTGCTTCTGGCTTATGTGGGTCCTGGAGAATGGAACATAGATCCATTGGCTTTGCAGTCAAATGCCTTAACCACTAAGCAAACCCTCCAGCCCCATGAATACATTTTTTGATTCTCTAAGTCTAGTGCTACCTCTCTGTGACTCAGTTTCCCATTATCTCCAAAGCAGGATAACCAAGTTTAAACATATTGTGTTTCTGACCTCATTCTGGCTTTGAAGATAGGATAGTTTATGACATCATTCATTTCAGTAGCACTTAAAAAACCCAGAGTGCTGAAGTACTCAGAATAGGTCATTAAAACTACATAACTATCCAGGTCACCCTAAGCCAGAGTGAGACCCTACCTCAAAAAAACAGAAAAAAAAAAAAAAACTACATAACTAGAAAGCAAGATTCAAGATCTCAATACATTTAGTATGTGCTTTATGCTCTGTACATCTTGTCAGGCTGGTTGCTTGTGCATGGCAGTGTTCCCTGTTTGATCACAACATTGTTGGCCATTTCCCCCTGGCTGCTCATGTAGTGCTTTCCAGCACTGTACAGGATCACCATCTGGGAACTGCCTTCCTTTCCAGATTCCACATGGATCTCTCCAGGTTCTGTGTTGGCAGCATGTGGTGTCTTCAGCAATAGGAGTTACCTTTTACCTTAGTCATGTAATCAAGTGCTTTGACAGAAGCATGTCTTGTTTGGGGGACCTTGTAGGTCTCTCAGATCAATAGCTCATTGTGGATTGTAACTGATTTCTGGTACTGGTAGCTACAAGCTACCAGTAGATAGAGAGAGAGAGATAGATAAATGATGAATGGATGGATGGATGGATAGATATAGATAGATAGATAGATAGATAGATAGATAGATAGATAGATGATAGTAGACTGATAGATAGATATGGGCGCACCAAGGCCTCTTGCCACTGAAAATGAACTCCTTTGTGTACCCCTTTGTGTATCTTGCTTTATAAAGCTACTGAGAGATTGAACCCCAGGCCAGCAAGCTTTGTAAGAAAGCACCTTTAGTCATGAAGTTATCTCCCAGCCCACTGAGTATATTTTTTTATCCTATGCTTAGTAAGATAAATTATGATTTATCGATTTGCAGCTTACTAAAGGTGAAAATGCCTGATGCATAGTAGCCAATGAATAACTGACTCCCCAATCTCTATTACACTGCTTCCCCATTTCTTTAGACTCTGCCTACAATGACTCCTTCTTGCAAGCGGTGTCATGACCTTCCATAATTCCCTCTCCTTGATTCTAGGGAGGTCTTGTTTCATGCTCCTAGTTAAAAGAATGTCAAGGTGAAGGAATTTTTCAGGTATAATTAAGATCCTAATTTAGCTTATTTGAAGGTAATTGAAAGTGAAATTAGCCTGTATATGCCTAATTTAAAGTGAAGTTCTTGAAACAGGAACTTGGGACCCATATGATGCGGAAGACTCTCAGGCTGACTGTAAAGAACAAGATGGTCATACTACGAACTGCCTGTGAAAAGGGCTTATGTGATAAACAAGTGTGGCAACCTTTGGGACTAGAAGAGAGGATTCAGCCAACAGTCAGCAAAAGTTATGACATACAACTACAAAGCAATAGTGTCGGCCACCATTCCTAAAGGATTTTGAACATAGATTCCTCCCTAGTCAGATCTCACAGGATTGTGGTGATAAATGAATATCTTGAAAGCCCCGGGAAATCCAGAGCAAAGGACTCATCCTATGCCAGAACTCAAGGAAACATTGAGATCACAAATGTGTGCTATTAAGCCTTCTTACAGTGTGGTGGTTTATAACACTGCTCTAGAAAATTAATACATTCATGCAGTTACCCTCCTAGTTAGATATTTAAGATTTATATTTTCTCTCATTCAAATAAAATGCATTTGTTAACTTTTTTGCTATTGCTGTAGTAAAATACCTGCAAGAACAAGAAAAGGAAGAAATGTTTATTTGGCCCAAAGTTTCAGAGGAATTTAATCTATGGTTGACATGGATCCTGAAGTAAAGAGCTTCAGGTCACTGAGATGAACTTCTAGACTGGGCACAATTATGGGTGGAAGAGATTTATTGAAGCAGGAGAAGTTCCATAATGGCAGAAGAAGCTGACCTGCTTTCACAGGTCAAAGCAGAGGGAGAGGGAGAGAGAGAGGAGCACACTTAGGAACTCCAGTAAAAGCTCAGGCACTTAGCGTATTGTCAGACTGGAATTCCAAATCCACCCCCACACCTTAGGGCTGGACCTTAGGATCCACTCACAGTGACACCTCCTCCAGCCTGGTGGCTGCAGATATAAATTGCAAACTAATAAAATCTTGAATATATTGGGGGCCATGCATTCAAACTATCACAGACCCATTGGACAGAATATCATGGCATTTGGAGAATATGATGGAAAAACTTCTTCATCTCATGAAAGACAGAAAGAAGACAAGTATGGAAAGAGGTAAGACAAGATAGATTTGGCTTAGTGGTTAAGGTGTTTGCCGGCAAAGCCAGAGGATCCTGGTTCAATTCTCCCGGTCCCACTTAAGCCAGATGCACAAGGGGGTGCATGCATCTGAAGTTTGTTTGCAGTGGCTGGAGGCCCTGGTGCACTCTCTCTCTCACTCTCTTTCTCTCTCTCTCTC
This sequence comes from Orientallactaga sibirica, assembly GCA_036365145.1. Classification (NCBI taxonomy): domain Eukaryota; kingdom Metazoa; phylum Chordata; class Mammalia; order Rodentia; family Dipodidae; genus Orientallactaga; species Orientallactaga sibirica. The sequence continues at coordinate 30,849,518 of JAEOAD010000024.1, forward strand.
TCACTCCACCTCTTTCTCCTTTCTCTCAAATAAATTTAAAAAAAATATTTTTTTAAAAGATAGATATAATAACATAGAGTACTTGTTGCAGTTACCTACTGATGCTGTGGACAAAAGACCTCACTAGAAACAGTTTACAGGGGGAAAAGGGTTTATTTTGCTTACAGACTTCAAGGGAAGATACATCATCACAGAATCAGCAAGCAAGAGAGCCCCACCTCCCAGAATGTCACCAGCTGGGGATTGATAATGCTTAATCACTCATACTGTGGCTGTAGTGTCATTTCACATTCCAGTTACCATAGAACCCAAGAATATATTCCCCTCGACACACTTTTTCAAGAACAACCTGCCTTCTGCCTTTCACTATTTTATTATAATGTGATCATATTGTTAATCTCTCAAGGAATTAATGCTTTCATTAAATCAGGGTTTCCTATTTTTTTTTTTTTTTTTTTTGGAAATAACTTCACAGATATGCTCAGGAGAAAAAAAAATACCTTATCTAGGTGTTTTCCGTCCAATCCATGAGGATTTACTGGAACAGTTAACATTCTCATTGTTAAGGCAAAGCAGCTGACCGAAAGCAGCTGGTTTATTTTAGCTTACAGTCTCCCTGGGAAGCTACATCATTGTAGGGTACAGCATGGCATGAGCACAGGCTTCACATAACTTTTGCCACATCAGCAGGAGAATGAGCCCAACTCTGTCAAGAGGAAGCTGGTTATAACTTACTTAATCCCAAATCCCATTCCCAATAAAACATCACTTCCTTCAAGGATCCACCTTCCAAATTGCCATTAGCTGGGATGGTGGCAGGAGGGCAGACATATAGACAACATGAAATTATGAGGGACATCTGAGTCAAACAAGCACATTAACTATCACATAAAAGTAACATTACCTGTAATAAGATTTAAAAGCAATATATATATATATATATATATATATATATATGTATATATATATATATCCTGATATTATACACTCTTAAAAGTGAAATATCATGAGTGATGACAAGAAAAACATATGTAATCTCAAAATATCTAATCATTAGAAAATGCCAAATTAGACCAAATTAAGATACTTAGACAAAACAAATCACCAGGACATCTACATAATTCATAAAAATGTGCTCTTCTTTGTCCTTGAAGTGGCTGCTACTTTATGGCCCTAAAGCATGACTTCCACAAGACTTCCAAACACTGAGGTGTTCAACATCTCAACATGGATGTTGAAGACTTACAAAAAAAAAAAAAAAAGTCATCAAAATGGAATAGGGACTAGTTGGAAAGAAAAAGGAGTTGAGTGGAAGGGTGAAAGGGGAGGGGAAGGCAAAAAAATATTATAGGAGGGTTTTATAATTAAAATTACATTATGGTTAAGCAGGAAAATTGTCAATAAAATAATGTATAACATGGACTTGAAGAAAGGAAACACAGATGTCTTCTCCCTTCAGTGACAGCTTTGCCTGGAACCAAATCTATGAGTACAAAATGTAAAACTCCAGCTGCTTGAATTATGATTTCTACTAATTCTTTGAGAGAATTTTGACTGTGCTTCTCATCTTAACCTGCTAAAATTTGTAAAGCATGATTAACTAAATTAAAATTGTGGAGTATAAAAAGAAATCAAAGGCTGGAGAGATGGCTTAGTAGGTTAAGGCACTTGTCTGCTAAGCAGAAGGACCCAGGTTCGATTCCCCAGTACCCACATAAGCCAGTTGCACAAGGTGGCACATGTGTATGAAGTTCATTTGCTGTGGCTGGAGGTCCTGGCACACCTCCCTCCCAGAACTCAGGAGGCTAGGGTAAGAGGATTGCCTGAGTCAGAGCCCAACCTGAGACGACATAGTGAATTCTAGGTCAGCCTAGGCTAGAGTGAGACCCTACCTCAAAAAATAATCCAATGAAAAGAAATCAAGGAAAATCTTAATAACTAAATAATTCTACTGGAATAATTAAACAAAGCCTACATCTAAAAGTGGTGTAAGAAAAATTCTAATAAGTATAATAAGATCTGTTGAAATGGTAATATTATTGAATCAAATTTAGCATTTTTGCTTAAATAATATGACCACTCTATGTATGTATATATATGTGTGTGTGTGTGTGTGTGTGTGTGTGTGTGTGTGTGTGTGTGTGGCATTCCTATAAGAAGCATAATATTTGCAATAAAATATCTTAAAAACTTAAGAGGTCAACTACAGACCAAGTAATTGTCATTTGAACTGTATTTCTTTTATTATTTTACTCAGAAATTTTCTATTTTTCCAAATTCTTAGGACATTCCATTAGTCCCTATTTTAGATGATGTAAAATCCAGCATTGGTTTTTGATTACAAATTCAGCAGTAATGGTATCAGCTTTAATAAAATCGGTGTTCTGTTCTATAGTTTCACATAAATGGAACTTTTACTTATCGGAAGTTTACCAGGGTCAATCATCCATTCCCAGTTTCTTTATCGAGCCCAAGTGAGTACAAGAATGAGTTTTCTATAACTCTGGAGTTTGTGTGGTGAAGCATCAGGATGCCATCAGATTCAACGCCAGGTGAAGACAGATTTGGAGACTTAAATGGCATTGCTTTCTGTGTTTGTCAGGAGGCCAGACAACTCTTTTTTGCTCTTATATCAGAGTACTAATTACATTTGTGAGAGATATGATATTTTTTCTAAATTATCTCCACATTCTAACCTCATCGTATTTGTGATTAAATTGCAGCATAAGAACTTTGGGGCACTGGGAAGCACAGATTATAACAGGCTATAACATGAAACTGGATACATTTATTCATATATATGCCAGTCTCTTTCCTGTACTTTACACTTAATTTTCCTTTATGTACCACATTTTCCTTTTTCCAAGTAGAAGAAGCAGAAGACAAAGAAGGAAAAAGAATGTATTTTCTTAACAACAAAAGAAATAAAAAAAAAAAAAACAGTCATGATGAGCTAAGATCAAAAGGACAGTAAAATATTACACAGGTATAATAATAATAATTGCATTTTAATTTATGAAGATTATTTCTATCTGTTATATATACAAATTAAGACTAAATGGGATAGGAATATTAAAGTGTGTGGTAAACAATTAAATCATAGATTTCCATAATTCAAAAAGTTCTTATATATTTTCACATAAATCATATACTATAAGTCTCTTTTGTCTTCTCATTACATTATATTGAAATATATAAGGCTTTTGTTTATTTATTTATTTTTTGGTTTTCAAGGTAGGGTTTCACTGTAGTCCAGGCTGACATAGAATTCACTATATAGTCTCAAGGTAGCCTCAAACTCAAGATCTTCCTCCTACCTCTGCCCCCGAAGTACTGAGATTAAAGGCATGCACATAAGGCTATTTTAATGCAAATATATATTTGTGCTTTTGGCATTTCCTTTCCCCAATATTTGTGTCCTCCCCTTTCTTCCTCCTCATCAGTCTCTTCAATTTTACTTTACCTTCATATCATCTGTATGAATGTATGTATATGTATATATATATATATATATATATATATATATATATATATATATATAGAGAGAGAGAGAGAGAGAGAGAGAGAGTTATATTTATGTATATGAAAACTAGGATCCAAAAATGAGAGAAAACATGCAATGTTTGCCATTTAGAGACTGACTTAAGGAAGGAGATTGTCCTAATTGCTTCCATTTTCCTACAAAGGATGACTCTTCATTCTTCTTTGTATATATAAACTGCATTGCCTTTATCTTGCGTCTGGATGGACACCTAGGTGGGTTCCATAGCTCAGTTATTGTTAGTGTTGTAATAAGCATTGATGTGAAAGTGTCTCTGATATGTTTGGAGGTAAATTTGCAGGAATGGTGTAGGTGGGTCCTATAGAATGTCTGTTTTCATTTTTTTAAGGAACCACCTTACTGATTTCCATAGCAACTAGACTACATCTACACCAGCAGTGGGGCAGGATTTCTTCTTACCCCATCTAATAAGCATTCGTTATTTCTTGATGATTGGCATACTGATAGGGGTGAGATAGAATCTCAAAGTAGTTTCAATTTGCATTTTTCTGATTATCAGTGTTGTTGAAAAATTTTTATGTAGCATTTGACCATTTGTATTTCATCTTTTTAGAGCTCTCTGCTTATGGTATCAATTATAGTGAAGGGGAAGATATTCAAATCATTTAAACATATGGACTAGACAACACTTATTAAATGGAAGTATTATATTACATATAACAATGGAAATAAAATGGCAGAAATATCATATTATGTTAAGATTTAATTTCTGTGATTTTAATTCATTATTTTGCTATGATGGAAGAAAAACCAAACAAACAAACAAAGACATTTGGGGCACTTTTGATATCTATTTGGAAATTCAGTTACAATTTCATGAGCTCATGGAGAAAAGTAACACAATACACTTCCAGGACATTTAAGAATTTTGGGACCTTTTTGTTCTCATTGTAATTTCTTTTCTATCATTTGACTCAATCTCTTTGAGACTAAAGTTATTTGTATTTCTTGTCATAAAATGACATTTGACATTGGTAAAGAGGCCACACCATGGAGCTTGAAATTGTAACTAAAGTCAGATTAGATGGTCCTCTGAAAGTTCATTCTGTGTAACATAAAGTCAATCCTGTTTCTGGGAAATTTTTATTCATTTTTAATTGCAGCATGACCAACTTTGGAGATCTAGATACAGAATGATTTGGGGCCATATCCACATTGGTTTATGTACCTGGCAGAATGTGTAAAATCTTCTTGTATCATATTCTAAAATAATACAACTTCTAAATATATAATTACCTTCTTAAGTAATCTATAAGGTATTTATTTTAAGGTTTTGGCAAGTTAAATCTTTTGTGATTAATGTTGAAAATAACAATAACTGCAAAAAAATCATAATATTTTATCTTTTATAATACATGTTGTTTTCAATATCCAACAATTCAGTGATGGGAAAAATAAGCTAACTTCATAAAACATCAAATTATAAACTTGTGAGTTATCATTTAATTCTCAAAAATGAAATCATTTAAGTAATCTTGGCCTGCTTACCACTGTTTAGATGCAATTTCAAGATCAATATTATTTTAATTTTGACTGGCATGAAATAAAATATTGCTGTTTAATATGCACAGCTACCAATAAGTTACTCACTTTCAAAATATTTTCTCTTAGTCTTCAATGAAAGATGACAAATACAGGCCTGAGCAACCCCACTCCTTGGAGATACAATTAGCTAGCTTATTTACACAAACCCTGTTGAGCTTGTGAGTGTCTATACACAGACTATGTTGGTTCCCGTGAACTGGCTGTGTACACAGTGGGTTACCAGTATATCTTCATGCATATATTCACTCTTCCTAGTGCTCTCCTTGCTATCATTTAATTAGGCTGAAAACAAATGGGGGAAGTGAATTTAAATTTGTTTTTTTTTTTCTTTAATTAGGTTAAAACTTCTTAAACATGGGCGATTTACAGTTTATAATATCCAGGTAATTTATGCTTACCTCCTCAAGTCATTTGTAGCAGGGATGTTTAAAGTGAATATCAGCCACTGATTATTTCCTTGCTCCTAGAAAACAAAATGATGTGTTCCAAGTGTACTGCTATTAAATCGTTTTCCCTGCAAGGTTTAATGCAATTTTCCACCTTGTGTAAGTCTGGCCTAGCTTCAGTTGTTCCTCTGGCCTGAGATGAAGATGTTAAAGGTATGTGAGTTTAGAGAGATACAGAACCTATGGCAACAACATTAAACAATCAAGTTAACTTTTCCAGTGCCAAACTGAAAATGAGCTTTCTGGATACTGTCAAAAGCTACAGATTTTGTTAGACCTATGGGACATCAAGAAGGAGTAATTTACAAGCTCAGTCTTGGGGTCTGGAAGAAGTTCCAGGTAGGGACACAGACTTGGTATTCATCAGCTATAGCCAGAGACTGACACCACGTAAGTAGATAGGCTGACCTTAAGAAAGCAAACAGCCTAAGAGAATAACATAGACGAATGCTCAGGAAAATGCCATTATTAAAAGAAAAGATAGAGAAGGAATGAGAAGTAAATGGACAAGGAAAAGTACATAAGTCAAGGGGAAATATCAGCAAAGCATAGCCATAGAATTTTAAGAGAAGTTTGTGAAAACATATAAGTTTAACAGAGAAAAACAGGAAATTACATGGGATAGATTGCTGGAAATTTATGAGAGCATACTGAAGTTAAGAACTGTTCTAAGCAACACTATCCTATCATACCATTTTAGCATATTTATAAATCGTTTGATGCATCAGAGATTACTGATTTTTCTTATGCAATTCTAGGTAAATGTATACACATGGTACTCTACACATTTATCTTACTTTGCTTAAAAACACAACATTCATAAAGCATCAGTGCGTTATAGAATGCTTCATGATTTTTCTTCCTTCAGGTTTCTGTAAATGTGTGTAACAGCTTGTTTTGAAGAACACAGAAACCAGGAGATTGTCCCTAATAAAGCATCAAATGTGGCAGAATAATGTGTCATTTCATAGCCACATGGATGGACGTCTCACTCATTCTCCAGAATGCCTTTGAAATTTTGATCAACTTCTTGTTTACTCCAAGCATTGATATCATTTTTGAAATCTGAAATATTAAAATGTCATTGATTATTTTGGTTGTGGGAAAGGGCTTGTATTTATAGAGCTATAAATCAAGTTAAGGGCACAATATATTCGCCTAGGCTTTTGCAGGAACTTCCAGGCAAATGATACAAGTGCTAAGCACCCATACTGGGGGGGGGGGCGCCACACCCATTTGGCTGTTAAGTTTGTGCATCAGTGATTGTGAGTTGTTGATTCTCACCATGGCTTGCTGAATGTTCACTTTTAAAATATTTGTTTTATTTATTTGATAGAGGGGAGTGTATGCACGCCAAGGCTGCTGTAAACTCTATATGCATGTGACACTTTTTGCTTCTGCCTTTATATGGCAGGTCTGTAAAGCTTTACAAACAAGCAACTTTAACCATGGAGCCTTCTTCCCACCATCTGGCTGCTCCCTTTTAAGATTACCACAGAACTGGGCAGGGTGGGGAGATAAAGGAAACAAAGTGTCACAAAGCTTAATATGATATTCAACAGATTCTATTTCTAAAGAAACACCACCACTACCCCCAATTGTAACTGATTAATTGTCAAAGTTCTGAAAAGGCTGCTTTTGATTGCTACATTCAATGTTTTCTCTGATTTATGGAGAAGATATGAAGAGGTCTTCACCAATGTGGAAGTCAGAATGAAAGCATTCTTTCTTACTTAGGTTTTACAGTTGTGTGTCCACAGGTGGAAACAGGTCACATATATTCTCCATGTATCAGGGGATCATTTTGGGAGATCCTGGGTAAAGTGATTATTGCATGGTAAACATCAGTTGACAATATACTTTTAGTTCCAGATTTTGCACTGCAGAAAGTGCTGGGAGAAGTGCTATGCAAGATGGGAGAAAGTTTGAGTATGTTCCTGAAGAGTCAGAGGAAGGGGATAGTTGAGGTACCCATGGATAGACTTAGGTGCCACAAGGAGGTCTCCCTGGAACTGTTAATTCAAATAGTCTGGTGAATTTGGGGTGACAGTATAAAATTAAGTGTATGTTAGACCTAATCAACTCCTTTACACTTACATAATTTTGTAACATATGAACCTGTCAGAAAACACTGAGTTAACTCATCAATTCGATCCACACATTTGTATGCATACTTTAAAGAACTCATGAGGCTTCACTATAGAACATCAATGAAAAGAAGTTTTGTTTGTTTGTTTCTGTGCTTCATGGCAAAGGTGTCAGGCTATTCTTAACTTTTCAGTAATTGTGTGTGTGTGTGTGTGTGTGTGTGTGTGTGTGTGCAGATCATGATCATTAAAATGATTTACTTTGATATGAAAAATAATTTCTTTGGGGGCACCTATCAGAGGAATTCAAATTTATGGATTGCTTTAATTGAATTTTATCCTTAGAGCTTTAGTTTTGAGCTCTGAATCTACAATCTGTAATTTGCAAGTAATCAATGATATTTAAGAAACTTGTTGGCTGCTATTATAAAACTGTTTATTAAGCATAATAATAGATCATTACAAATTAGCTGGAGAAAAGATATGAAACCTTCATTTAACACTTTATTTTTTATTTGGTATTTTTAAAATAGCATTTTTGCAATTTATTACAAATACTGACAAAATTTTCAAAGTAAGCTGTCACAATCTTTAATAACTTAGTTTTCCACTTTCACCGTCAGTTAAGGAAGAACATTCTCTACTACAGAATCAATACATTTCTGAGAGGTGATTTGGGAGCTTGGTGGAGTGTGAGGCATAATTCCTTCTGTTACTATTTCTTTTTTTAATATTTTAAATATTTATTTTAATTTTACATTCATGTTGGTGCCTCCAGTAGCCTCCTCCCTGACATCCCACCTTTAAAGGGTCCCTCCTCATTGGGGAATGTGGGTCATGAATTATGGGGGTAGCCAACAGTTATGGGGAGGGCAAAGTCTCTGTGCATAATGACCCAACTTGTGGCTCTAACACTCTTTCCACCCACTCTTCCACGAATTTCCCTGAGCCACGTTGGGTTCATTTTAGTTCTACTTCAGGGATGAGGTCTTGGGAGCCTCTGTGTCTCTAGATATCTGGTTTAGTAGGAGTTGAGCATTCTCTGTGTTTATCTCCTTCAGCCTTGTTCTGGTGTCAGGTTCACCAAGAAAGCTGCACTCTTGCCTATTTCCCCCATTACTCTGTGGTTTCAGCTGGGGCCCTGGTGGGATGCAATAGGCTGATCCTCCTCTCAGAGTGCATCTGAAAAATGAAGCAAATTCTCCAACAGAGAGAAGTCAATGGAGAGGTCATTGTTATTTTAGAGAGAATTTTATATGTCTAGGCCCTTTGATAGCCCACAATTGGTGGGAGCTTGATATTGTAGAATGGGCTCATTTTTTGGACATGATTTTGACTTATTTCCCAGTTCCAGCTATGGGTTCCATTCCACTGAGTGGATCTGTTAGCCAAATCAAGAGCAGTTGGTTACCCATCATGGCTATATGCCACTATTGCACTTGTTTGAGCATCACATCAGGTTGTTTACTGCTGAGTAGCTTAGACTGCGAGTTGTTTGGACAGATGTTGGTCACTTTTCCCCAGTCACTCATGTAGCACCCAGTGGCACTAGACAAGCTAACTGTCTGGGGACTGACCTTCTTCCAGATTCCAACCAAGCCACTCCATATTCTGTTACTATTTCTACCAAAATAGAAAACTGAGATATTTTTCACTAACATTGCAAAATATCTGGCAATTAGTAGAGACAAATTATTCCAGAACTCATGTAATTTTATAAAATGTTCATGTGATATAATTAGTTTTCTAGTATATTTCTAAATGTTAAATTTCCATGGTATCAGACTATTTGAATGCATTATGAGCAATACTGCATCCTTACTGATGGAAAAATGCAATAACATGTTTTTATTGAATTACTTTGAAAAAAGGAATATACAGTCCTTGAATTTGTTCAGTTGTATAGTTGTTATAATTACCAAGAATTGGACATGGAGTATTCTTGGGTGGTGGGATAAAAATATATTTTAAAAAACTTTCTTTCAAATATTTCTATTAGTCTCTGTGTATATATTTTTAAACATTTGAAAACAAAAGAAACAGAGCCAGGTGTGTTGGCTCACATCTTTAATCCGAACTAGACTGGTCAAGGATTACCATGAGTTTGAAGCCAGGCTGGGCTATGGGAATGAGTTCCAAGTCAGCTTGGGATACAGTGAGATCCTGATTCAAGGGGAAAAACAACAACAAAACCAGAAAATCAGTCTTACAAATCACATTTCAGCACCTAAGCCCTTTCCTCCATAAGCTACTTCTGCTACAGTATAGCAATGAGAAGGTAATTGCAACAATACATAAACAGATTTTTCCCTCTAAAATAAGTAAATTCATCCAACAGTATTTGTTATGAATTTTTTTCTGCATGACAAAATTTTAACATCAACCTATACTTCTTCCTCCTGTATACTTCCCTCAAGGACAAGAGAATCTTCCTTTACAAAGTCCACTTTCTGTATGTGCTATAAGCATGACGTCAAACACAAACACTCTGCTCCAATGTGTTTCCCTATGTTTACCACAGTCAGTCACTCCTTGCTCTTGGGGCTTCTCGTCACTTATTTTCTAGAAATCCCTCCATTCTAAAACTCTGTCAACAACAACAATAATCATACTCACAAGAAAGCAGTTTAACCATCTATTATCATGACTGTATTCTGGATAATGTGACTAATGATAAAACAGTATACCACAAATATTCCTGTTGAATACTTTTGTTCTCACATATATTTTCCTAATTTTTCATGTCAACAGTAACCTAATTATGACAAGCACGTAAGAATGTGTGATGACAAACCCCACAGGGAATTGAGAAGTGCTCAGCAAAAACAGTAGGTTTCAATAAGATACAGAGAATACGACAGAGCTTGATTTTGTGTGAGCCTGTTTCCGTCTCGTTTCTGCCCCTTGAAGTAGAGACATCATCATCCAATGATTTTAACTTCTGCCGCTCACTGATTTATTTACCCTTGGTTGTGTCTGTAAACACTCTTGATGCTGCTTAGCTCTGTTCTGAGTATTTTTCCTTAGTATTGGATATGTAATGAAGTCAATATGCAAGAACATTACTTTCCTTTTCATGGTCAATCTGAAGCATTTGGCTTCCTGGACATCCTTCTCTCCCTCAACTGCTATCATCTGTTTCTATTGTCTATTAACATCACTGTACCTATTGTTATCTCTAGTGCCATTTTTTCCAAACATAGAGGAGTCTCTGATCACCTTTAATTCTCCAAAGTTAAATGGCTTCCCTTATATGTACTGATCTTAAGGTAAACTTATCTCTATGCTAAAATATAAGAAAGTATCCTCAGTGAGTCATTTCCACCTATTTCCTTTAACAGACCAGAATGCTCTTGGTCATCAAAGGCTTATGATCTCACCTTATTACTGTTCTCTTTCTAGATTTAAATGACTTTCCAGACCTCTGCGACGTTTTACCAGAACTGCTATACCTGCTGCTTGATATTACTCAATACACAGTCTTTTCTTCAGTTATCGCTCCATCTAAAATCCTTTCGTATGTGATTCCTTCTTTCAGGCTTTTACTGGCTCTTTAAAAATAATTTAGGAGCAAATTTTCCTTGACTTTGATTTCAAAAAGTACAGATTTATGCCAACCACAATCATAGAATAGTGAGGCCTTAAAGTGGTGACAAGCATCGTTTGAATGTTTTTCTTTGCCTTTGAGCACATCAAAGTCATTGTGTGTTTTCTAAGCACTGCAGTGCTTTTGGACATGTAAGGTAAGTTCAACCAGATAATTATCATTTATTAGCCTGCTAAATGCCCGGTAATTTGCTGGATAATGGCCAGATAATATCATTTTAGTTAAACTCATAAGAGACAGAAATTGACTAGGCAGTCAGGGTAGCAGCACCCCAAAAGTGAATATGTTTTTGAGAGAGAGACACAGAGAGAGACAGAAAAAGAGGGAGAGGAAGACAGATGTGGGCCCGCCAGCAGTCTCTCAGCTGCTGCGAACGATATCCAGATGAGTTCACCCCCTTGTGGTCAAGTACGGCATTGCGACCTTGCGTCACTTTCATCTGGCTAAATGTGGGAACTGGAGATTGGAACTGGCGTTCTTAGGCTTAGGATGCAGGTGCCTTAACCACTAAGCCATCTCTCCAGCACCCAAAAGTGAATTTGTGTGTGTGGGGGGGGAGTAAAAGCAGGAAATGTCACTAATCTTTCAGAAAACTCGATGTTACTCTTTCCAGGAAAGATTTCTAGATTAAGCAAACTCTGATCCTTGAATAAGATTACTGAGAAAGTTGTAAAATCTGGTCATTGTCCCTAGTAACCAGCAGATCTGGTCTTTCTCATGTAGCCACTCCCTATAAAAATCCGGGATCTGAGTCTTGAGGAGGGCTTCTCAAACCCCTTTTGCCTCTCTGGGCAAGAGCTCTGCCCTCTTCCCGCGTGGGGTTTCTCAAATCTCCTCTTTCCTCCCTACATGAGAGCTCCACCTTGCTTTCTTCTCTTATGTTCTAGGCTTAAGCCCTCCTTCTTTTCTTCCTCCTACAGCTTTAAGCTGTAATAAAATCTTTCTGAACCTTATCTTCTAGTCTGTGTATTTAACTATTCAAATTCATAGGATAAGGATCCAGGAATGCCCCAAATTATTGATGCATTGGCATACATGAAACCCAAAATCCCATTATCAAAATACTTCTGTGGCATTCTTTAACTTTGTTTCACATGATCTTCCCATCATCCACTTGTAAAATAATGTGTGTTATGCTACTTCATACATTCTGAACATGCATTAAGTATATTAGACTTATTCCCTATATGAGGGCATTTAAAAAATGTGGGGATAGATGACCTAGGTATATTATAGCCTATCTGTTAGAAAAAATGAAAGGACATATAGGTGTCTGAATATTTAAGAGGTACAATCCATATCTTATGGTGCTTAGCCAAGAGAAACAATTTTCGTTCTATGAATTAACAAGCTTGGCTTCATATATAAGATATTAAGAAAACACACACACACACACAACACGTACTGATTTTATCTTACATAGTAAGCACATAGTTATCACTAACCCCAGACACATGCACACATACTCAGACCAAGCTGCAGGTGGTACAGGACGATTTTACTCATGTTAATCTCTTGTATCTGGTTACCAATGCTGAGTCTCCTTGAATTTGTATTCACGACCTTATTACTGCTTGACATGGAAAATGTATTAAAATAAGACAGATTGATCATGTTCGCTGAAAATCTAAAGTGTCTTTTCCATAACTTCCATGAATTATTCTCGTGATCACAGTGTCCTTAAGCATTTTCTGTCATTAATAAGTGGATAGATATTTCCTATTCACAAGAAATGAATAAGCTATACTTATTTTGAAGAAAAAGTACCACATATATCTTTCAAAATCAATATTTAAGAAGGAAAGTTGTTGCTCGCTAATAAATAAATGTTTGTAATTTGAATGACAAGTCAACAATTCAGCTGTGTTATTTGGAAACATGCAATACCAGTCTCATGTTGTATTTTATAAGGCTAAAGAAATAATTGAAGGATATAAGACTTTAGACCTGGTATTGCTATTATAACTAATAACTTAGAACACTCTGATCATAATTGTAAATTTGATTTTACCCAAACAAGGGAAAGGATGTCATTGAGGCTGTGAATAACTCTTTGCTGTGATGTTCATGTTCCTGTTCAGATGGCAACATGTTCCTTCAAGGACTTGATTGAGGAGAGGAACCTTTCCTGTAGAATTGTCTTGGGGATGGTTATTCAGTCTAAACAGCAGTCATGTGCATCATCAATCATCGGGATGGAGAACTGAACAGAATAAACTCAACCTCTGCCTTCATCAAGTCTCTTTCCATAAGGAATACACTATATCATATAGAATTTTGTTTGACTGTGACCAGTCACATATTTTTAACTATGGCTTCCCTGAGGAAAGAGTCTGGTTGGGTAATAAGTTCTAGTTAGTGTCTTCTTGGTATTTTTACCTATGGTTTATTTCTGGGCACTTCCAGGTTCTTGGCATCTTTTTCAGAAAACTGAAGAAAGCCTCACACAAGAAGTGAAGCAGCAAGAATCTTCATTGAAAGAAAAGTGACTGTAGAGGTTTGAGATACACTGCCAAGGAGGCAGGGGGCCACTGGAGTGTACTCAAGAGTACCAGGAAGTGGTCTGAGACTTCTTGTAGCATTAGGATAGGATGGACCTGTTGCTGAGAATGTAGTATAGGTAGTCCTCCGATTTTGTGGACAAATTTGTGTAATACAACATGTCTTTCTCATGTTTCATCTGATTGTAGTAATAGTATGTCCAGTTATACATAGGTAAATAGGGGTTTCTCCATCAAAGTTCCCTTAGAGGACTCCATTTGCCAAACTATGTATGGACCCAAAACCAGTGCATGGTAAGTGCTCTGTTTGATGCTTCGATCCTAGATCTACCTAAGAGTAAACTTGAGTGGGTACTGGTTATGATGAATGGTCACTAAAGAAGGAGAAAACTAGTCCATCATGAGGAGTGGGATGTGCTTATAACTCCATTATAGGTTGGAGGCCTCAGGTTTCAAACAGGTTACTAGTTGCATGGTATAAGAGAAGAGAGTGTTTACTGCTCAAATCACGCAGTGTCTTACACGGTTAAGCTATTTCCAATGCCTTTCTGGGTCAGGATCATCACACATCCAGCAGATAATCCACACTTTCCACTTGCTGGCCTTCATGTGTCCACCTTTCTGATGGTCACCACATGGCATTTTCATCTACCTGGATTGTTCCTATAATACAGAGGAGAATAAAAAAGAATGTAGGTGACATAGGACAGCTGAGATTTCTCTTTTTCTATAGCCAGGTCATGCCAGTTTGTGGTCACATCTTACCAGCACAAATCTATCTGATCACATGAATGTCTCTAGGTACCAAAAAATCCATAAAAATCAACATTTTAGCTGGGTACATTGCTGTCCCAAATGGACCAAGATTATCTGACCTAGATAATATGAATAAGCAAGATATATATTGACAGCTTATGTTTCTACATTGACAGACATGTGATCTCTCAGAAAAGGAAAGTCATTGGTGATATTAAATGTCATATATGGAGGTGGTCCATAGATTTTTATTTTAATTAAGTACATACTTTGTATGGACACATCATGTGTTGGTATCATCTTTCCCTCCTCCCTGCCAGCATTCTGCTGGGGGACCTCCTCAGTGAAGTTGCTGGTATTCCCCATGGGGCTGTGGGTTACGCATTGTGGGAGCGGCAGTCAGTTATGGTGCGGGTAGGGCAGCACTGCCTCTGAATATGACGTCCCAACCTGTGTCTCTTACAATCTTTCTAACCCCTCTTCCACAAAATTTCCTGGGCCTTGGTGGGTGTGTTTCCAGCCTACTTCAGTGATAAGCTCTCAGAAGCTTCTGGTTTTCTGCTTTGGTAGGTATTGAGTATCCTCAGGGTCTGTCTCCACTCTGGTACTGATTGTCAGGCTCACCACAGAAGCAGCACTCTTGCTCATCTCCCCAATTCCTCTGTGGTTTCACCTGGACCCCAGCTGAAATGTAGGGGTCTTTCTACCTTCTGAAAAAGACAAACAGCTTCTCTGATGGGGAGTGAAGTCAGCATAGGTTAAATAGGATAAGTATTATTAATTTAGGAATATTTTGATGGATATAGATCCTCTGTTAGCAAAAGACTGGTGGGGGCTTGACACTGGAGAGCATAATCTTTTTCTCCATCAAATTCTGATCTGGTTACCAATTCCAGATATGGTTTCCTTTCCACTGAGCAGATCTCTTAGCTAATCAGAAAAATATTGGTTACCCACCAAATCTGTGTGCCACCATTGCATCAGTTTATACTTCTTGTCAGTCTGGCTGCTTCTCAGTAGCTTAGACCCTGCTTGATCACACCACTTTCCCACAGTAGCTCATGTAGCACTTCCAACACTAGATGGGCTCTCTGGGGACTGACTCTCCACAGGTTTCCAGCCAGGTCTCTCCACATTCTATGTCAGCAGCATATGGTGTCTTCAGCAATAGGGTCTTATCTTTTACCTCAGGTGGGTAATCAAGTGCTTTAACAGAAACCTGTCTTGTTTGGGGGACCTCATAGGTCTCTCTGATCAATAGCTCTATGTGGGCAGCAACTGACTTTTGGTACTGCAAAGGTCAGATTTTTTTTTTTTTAATGTTATGTTTTATTCCATCCTGTCCAGGGTCCTTCTTTTCAGGTGCTCCTCAATAAGCCTGTTGAGGGTTAAATCTTTTAGTCTACCTTCAAATAGAAAGTTTTAAGATACTTCATTTTTTTTTTCTAAAAAGAGGGAAGTTTTTGATGGGTTTTAATAACTAAGCAATTTTTTTTTTTTTTAGTTGGGAACTTTACTAGATGATAGTAATGTGACCATGTTTCTGTCTCTCAATCCCTTTTTGTCCCCTCTTCCCCTGCCCTCATCTCTTGAGGACCCTTCTCTTTCAAGGTAGACTGTTTTGTTTTCTACTTCATTTTGTCCTCCATGTCAAAATGATGATGGTCTCAGAACGGTACAGGTTTTGTGTGGCATACTGCTAACAACTGAGGGGTCATGAATGCACCAATCCAATAATGTTGGGAGGATAGTACCCCAAAGTACATCCTCCACCCTGCAACTATTACATTCTCTACACCCCCTTTTTTGCAATGTTCTTTGAGCATGGTAGAACTATCCTTGATCGCAGCATTGTCTTGTTTTCACCTTTGATGAGTTTCAGTGTCCTCAGTATCCCCACCATCTCCATAGAGAAGGTTCTCTGGCTAGTGGTGAAAGCAGTGCTTATATTCTTTCCACGACTATCTCTGCAACATTCTCTGAGCCTTGATGGCATTTTTTTAGTTAAAAAGTGTCTCATACTAACCTATGATCAATGTTCAATTAAAAAAATCATGCCACGGTATAAAATAAATGTTGTCCCTCAAAATTAAAAACTGGGTATGGTACACATGTCTGTGATTCTAACATTGGGACTCTGAGGCAGGAACATCCTGAGTACAAAGCCAGCATGGGGTATTTATAGCAAGTTCAAGGAGAACCCTGATTTCAATCTTTTTAACATAATCATTATCTTATATTCACAAGTTTTGATATCTATTACCCATATTTGCCTTACCTTTAATTCTAATCTTGGTTGTGAACTTTCATTTAAAGAAAAATATGTCCATGTATCTTTCATATAACTGATACAACAGTATCACCTAATCAACATTTGTCTATTTGTTATTAAATATTTTATAAATAGTTCTAATTAAATGTGATTATTATGAAGATTGTTTCAAATATGACTTTCCTTTATCAGTCAATTAGTGTGACTTACCTTGGATATGTTCAGCCTGGCTATTTGTTTTCAAAGCATAAACAATTTAATCCAACCTAATATACTTAAGAGCTTATGTTTATCTTGTTACCTGATTAGACTTTTGAACCCAGTTATCTCAGCAACAAATGTTAAGACATACTTGGTAGAAATGCCACATATAATCATAAATTGAATCTTTGCAATAGTATAAACCTCTGAAATATAACTCCTATACATATAATTATTTTCATTACTAATGTTACTGAGAAAAATGGTGGCTTTTCTTGAGATCAATTCAGTGACATTCTTTAAATTACTGGTTATTATAAGGAAAATTTAAGATAAAAAAATATTTGCCTAAGGAAGATCAAAATGATGAAGACTGGTAACGGTTATCTTTGAGGTAGAATTCACTATACAATGGACTTGGTCTTCTATAATGTGAGTGAAAACCAAAGGTAAAGTGCTAAGAGCTCTTTTTTCATGGTCTTCACTCCACAGTTCTGGGATGATGGCTTAGGATGGTAGACACACAGCATCATCAGCTGTTTCTGTGGGTGGTGTTTGATACTTGAAATATTGGTCTGCTTGTTTGTTTCAGCATAGGTCACTTTCCCCAAATACTTGTTTATGAGGGAATGTAAAAACAGAGCAATACAAGGAATTCTTCCCCATGAGAACTTCATTTCCCACCCTCACCAGTACCAAGGAATTGTTTATCAGCACACAACACACACATGAGTGTATACATACACACACTGTACACACACACACACACACACACACACGAGCTTACTGATGATCGTCACTGGATGTTCTTTTGTTTTCCCAAATCTGACTTCCATGCCAAAGCTGAAAGCATTATACTACTAGGGCCACCTTCCTTTATTCACTTTTGCCCCACCAATTTTTTTCTCTGGATAAGGCAAAAGTTACAGAAGTTAAGTTTATAACAGTTAATAAATTATCTGTAGATTGATTCAATGACTGAAGGGGATAAACCCTGGAATGCTATGAATAGCCAATTGTGATAAACGATAGTGAACAGACATACTGTTACTAAAAATTTAAATTTCATCAGCTCAGTACCACTCCCAGGTCTTCACATATTCTGCCATACAAACATGCTCCCAGTACTCAGAAACCAGACACTACACAGTGATAAAAGCTATCCCTGAATGGGACTTTGCACAATACATAGTTGTAAAAACCCACATTGTTCTGAATGTAGTCAGATTAGTTTTTTTTTTTTTTTTTCTGTGACTATCATTCTTTTTCTTGATGAAGTAGAAAATAGAAATGTTTGAGTAGACAGCCAAGTTATGGGGAATAACTTTCAAAATAAGAGAAAAATTATGCTTTCCTTATCTTTCAACATGTGCTTGGGAATTTAAGATAATGCTAAGTAAGTAATTTGAGTCTGTTCTTTATGAGATAAGAAATCATATTGTTCTTTTTTAAGTACACTTAAATATATTTCTTTTGAAAGAAGATTTATTCAGTTTTATTTTTTCTGCTCATATATATATATATATATATATATATATATATATATATATATATTAGTCTCACAGATTTTAACAAAGGATTATTTTATTTTTCTTATATTTAGAATATGGTTAAGTTTATGTTTAAACATTTTTATACAGATCATGGGGATGTAGTATTTTGAGATTCAGGAGGGGTTCCTCAGTATTTATGAACTCGTAAGTTTTAGGTTCTGTCCTCCCTTTTATAAAGAATCAATAAAGACAGACTCAAGAAAGATAAATTATGAGAATTAATAAGTTTATTTAGGGGGAAATCACAAATTGTGGGGTTTATTTAATTGAGATTGGGATTTCAGAAGGGAGGCTAAACACTTTGGAATAGGAAACTCACTCTCACGTGGAAAAAACAGCATAGTTCATGAGATCCATTTAAGAGAAACTGAGGTTTTTAGGCATAACATGTGGAAGAGAGGATTTAGGAGATTATACATAAGGGAGATTTAGTAGCATCTACCATGAGTTTCCCATGGAAGAAAATTAAAAGGGCAAATTGTGATGACTTCAGGAAGAATATCAGAAAGTAAAGATTCAGTTGAGAAATGATTAGTAAAGAGTTTTATGACCATGGTTACCCCGAGTTTAAAGAAATTACTCAGGTTGCAAGCCTAGAGTTGGTGCAAGCACCCACATGGTAGATCTGGAGTATAAGGAGAATACGCACATGGTAGATTTAGAGACCAGAGGAAAATCATACATGCAATTAATATGAGAAGTTACCCCAAACTATAAAGCAGAGGCCTGCAGAAAAATCATCCATATCAAGAAAGAATATTTTGTACTGACCTCTCACCCAGCCAGGGTGGATGAGAGAAGAAGCCATTCAAGTGTATCCAAGCAGAGATGAGAGGGAACACACATACACATACCACACTGAGGTCACACCAAGGGAAAGGGAGGACCAGAAGGCTGCAGCCTTTACAGGATCAGATTCAAATATGTAAAGGCAAGACCCAATTGGTTTATATATTTAGAGAGTGGATCCCAGAACCAGACCACCTGGGCCATCCCATCCAGGTAGCTTGCTGGACTGTGTGCAGCAGGGGGGCATTGGAGATCAGTCTTGATCAGACAACAGTTTGATTTCTGCCAAGATTTTGATTCTTATGACAGGGTGAGGTGGCATGTGGGGTGGCATCTTCTGGTTCTTTTTGGGCCTCAATCTCTAACTGAAACTATCTGAAAAAAAATCTAGATTTTTCCTATTTTCCTTCAGTGAGAGGAGTGATTCATTATGTAATTAATTACCATACAATAAAATCCACATTTTGGTTCTATAGTTTCTTACGTTTAGATAAATTCATTATTGTGTGATCACTGCCAAGATTAACATAACAGAAAATTATACAACCCCAAATAGCCTCCACATCATGTTTCTTTCTATTCACCTCAACTACCACACATTGTGCTCCAATCCCTGAAGATCCAGCATATAGCCATTTCCAGACTGTCATGTCAGTGCAGCTATCTAGTGTGAAACATGAGGATTGACATCTTTCTCTTAGTATTTGCTATCGACCCACAGTGTGTTTGTAAGAGTTACTGGACTTCACTGCCACTTGCTATTGTTATACATATTAATATGCACATATCATTTCACCCGTTGAAGGACTTCTGTGTTTAATCAGGTGTTAATAGCTAAATCCTCACTACCCCAAAGGTCTTTATAGTCACAGTAATTAAAGCATTTAGGGGACACCTTACTCCAGTATGAATTGTGTCTTTAAAATTAGAAGATTAAAACACAGGAATACACAGAAAGAAAGAAAACATGTATGAGAGAAACCTCAGAATGGAGCATTCTAGCCCCCTGAGCTGTAAGAAAAGGAACCTGCTGCTTACCACCCTACCTCTGGTGCTCTGATGTAACAGTCATGGTTGACTCTCCTGCCAGGTTCAGTGATTATGAGTGAGGCCATTAATGCCATTAGTGTTCACATGGTGAGTCCAAGTTTTGATATTTCAGGAAACAACTAACATGCAGGGTAGGTGGGGTTTATGAATAGTGCACTAAACATAATACACTGCCACTTTTTTTTTCAAAATTATTTCCTATCATTCTATAAGCAGACATGTCAAGCTTCCTGAATTTACATGTATACTTGATGCTGTCATTATTTTTCCATTCTAAGAATGTACACTGGGACCTTATATAATTGTAGCTGATTTCATACTTACTTTTTTAAAAAATATTTTCTTATTTATTTATTTATTTATTTATTTATTTATTTATGTTACAGAGAAAGAGGAAGGGAGGGAGAGAAAGAATGGGTGCACGAGGGCCTCCAGCCACTGTAAATGAACTCCAGACACGTGTGCCCTTTGAGCATCTGGCTATACAACAGTACTGGGGAGTCAAACTTAGGCAATCAGGCTTTGTAAGCCAACATGTTTAACAGCTGAGTTATCTTCCTAGCTCCCTTTCCTTGTCAGTGAGTTTTGAGTCCTATATTCACAATGCAATACTCTTTTCACATATGAGATTGTCAGTTATCTCCTCTAGTCCTCTAGTCTTCTCAAAGGAAGAAATACGAATGGCATATGAACATCTAAAAAAGTGTTCTACATTCTCAGCCATCAGGGAAATGCAAATTAAAACCTCTTTGAGATTCCATCTCACTCCTGTCAGAATATCTATCATCAAGAAAACAAACAACAATAAATGTTGGTGAGGATGCAGAAAAAGGAGAATCCTTCTACACTGTTAGTGGGAATGTAGTCTGATATAGCCATTGTGGAAATCAGTGTGAAGGTTCTTGATACAGGTAAAAATATATTTACCATGTTATCCAGCTATAGTACTCCTAGGCTTATTTCCTAATGATTCTTCTCACTACCTTAGAGATACTTGCACAACCATGTTTATTGCTGCTCTATTCACAATAGCTATGAAATAGAACCATCCTAGATGTCCCTCAACAGGTGAATGGATAATAAAGATGTGGTACATTTAACAATGGAATTCTATTCAGCAGTAAAGAAAAATGAAATTAAGAAATTTGCAGGGAAATAGAAAGCAAAATGTCATATGTTTTCTCTCATATGTGGAACCTAGCTACAAATGTTTAGACTTGTGCGTGAGCTGGAACCAAAAATTGGTAGCAGAGGCCAGTAAGCTAGTAAAAGGCTATAAGGGAGGGAGGACAGGGAAGGAATTAAGGGGATGATATTGTATATATGTAAGTAGAAGACAGATTACAGAGAGTGCAAAAGGCCTAACAGGCCAGGGGAAGAGATTGAGTAATAGAAGGGTGGAGGAGGGTCAATCAAAATTCAAAATATTCTGAATAAGACATATGAAAGCCTACTTCTTTGGATAATGGCACATCCATAGCCACAGATGGCTACTAGAAAAATTTCAGTACCAGGGATGGGATACCTTCCAGTGAGCTGTTGGCCAGGGAGGTCCTTTTTCCTTCCAAAACAGTACAGGCTACTACCAAGGTCCTTGGTTTCCCTTGAGTAACAGTTGGTAAGACCCTATTACTGAAGACTTCACATGCCTGGGTGGCAAGGTCACTTAGAAATCAGGCTGGTGCTGAGCTAAAAACCTTCTCCTTGTAGACTAGCCAACCGAAAGCTGGAAAAAGCTGTACTGCATGCAGCCCTATGGGAGACAGAAGTCATCAGTGGTGAAAACAATGGACACTAAAAGCCTCAAGTTTGGCCAGATGACCAAACGGGTGCAATAGTGGCATGTCTGCTCTGGAGGAAACCAACTGATCTCTAATTGGACGAGAGGCCCACTCTATGGGAGGGAATACATGCCTAATACTGAAAACCTGATCAAAAGCCTATGGCAGGGGAGGTCATGAGCCTTAGGGGTATAAAACCTGCTCTTGTCTGGTTAAGTGCATATACTATTCTCAACATACTTCCCTGAAAACACTACAGTTAATGTTCATATTCATATATTCATGCTATTCTCATTTTTGGTTAGAGAAGCTTCTCTCTTCAGATGGTGGTGACTACTGGGATGATCCACATGGCAACATAGTGCTGAGAGGAAGTGATGGAGGCGTGTCCAGCACTGAAACATCTCTATCACATGCTCCAATACTCAGGTTCCATTGTGAAAGAGGTGGCAGAAGGAATGAAAGAGCCAAAGGAAGGGTACCACTCCTTACAATGCAACTGTCCAGACAGAAATTGGCCTTAATGTCCATGACCTCACAGTGCTTAGCAATGCCTTCACAATACTCTCATAATGAGAAAAAGATGATGACATTTAAATAAAAGGGAGACAAACAGAGAGAGGGAGGGGATACAATGAAGAGTGGAGTTGTGAAGGGGAAAGTGGGGGAGGGGAGGGAATTATTATGGTTTATTGTCTGTAAGTATATAAGTTGTCAATAAAAATTTTATTAAAAAAAAACACATTGCATCTGACATTGTGACAAATAAAAGGGAATCGAGCCATGCGTGGTGGCACACACCTTTAATCCCAGCACTCAGGAAGCAGAGGTAGGAGGATTGCCCTGACATTAAATAGTGAATCCCAGGTCAGCCTGAGCTACAGTGAAACCCTACCTTGAAAAACAAACAAACCAAATAAATAAATAAATAGGAATTTGATCAACTAAAAATAATAAATAATTAGAATATATCTTAAAATCATACATTAACTTGTCAATTGTTTAGAAAATATCCTTATTATCTTTTCTTTTTTTCCTTATATATTTTAACATCAACTTGTTAATATTTAAAAAAAATCCTACTATAATTTTAAGGTTTACCTAATTCAATCTTTGGATTAAGTTACTAAGATTTGACATGTCTGAACATTGAGGTTCTATAGCCCATGAACATCGTTGAGCTCTCTCATGATTAAGATCTTTAATTTTCTCAGCATTGTTTTCTTCATTGTTTATAATACCTAGTCTATGCATGTTTTCATATATTAATTTATTTTGAATATTGGCTATACTATAGTCTTATTAAACACACATGTTAGGTTAGGTTTGGTTATTTTTATAATATAGTAATTAAGGCCAGATGAGAGAGAGAGAGAGAGACATTTACATAGGTTATTATATTGTCATAAAATAAAATAGAAATACTTTTTTTCTTACAAATGTGGATATCATTTATGTTTCCTTCCTTGTTACTATAGCCACAACTTCCAGTAAGAAGAGTCAACCTGACATCATCATGCATGGTTTAGTGCTTGTCTTTGCTATTGCTTCTTCTTTCCTGCCCTCTGTAGGTTAATAGTGACCTTTGTGTTCTTCATTTGCCAAGATTTTTTTTTAATACAGAATGGATGTTGAAATTTGTTAATCCATTCAATATGTCTATTGACACAATCATGTAATGTTTGTTAATAAATAGTGTAAGTCATACATATTCAGCTTTGAATATGTCTCCAGCCTTGCATTTCTGACATAAACCAGTTGTCTGAGAAATATTATTTTCATTTTTTTTTATATAAGCAAGTTTTATTTCCCAATATGTTATTGAATTTTTATATAGGTTCTTGTGGGAAGTTGGTCTGCATTTGTCTTTCCCTTCAGTGATTTTATTTCTCAAGGTTTTGCTGTCTCTATATTATTTATATACTGACATTTTCCAATCTAGGGTTGCTCATCAGGAAAGACAGGGAGGGGAAGAAAGACCAAAAAAAAAAGGGGGGTGGATATTTTCTCCATGTATTTAGTTTCACACAGGTCATGATTCTTGATTCTCTAAATAAAAAGAGTTTCTGAAATATTTACCACCTGACTTCAAAGCTGAGAGAAAGAGAGAGAAAGCCATTAAATCCATCCCAGACACACAGGTTACCATTTGTATACATATATCTCTCCTTTAACCCAATATCAATTGCTTACCTTCAAGAGTGCCAGATAGTTGCATTTAAAGTCCATGTTTTTTTATTTATTTATTTATTTATTTATTTATTTATTTATTTATTTTTTGGAGAGAGACACAGAGAAAGACAGAGAGAAAGGGAGAGGAAGACAGATAGAGATGGGCACACCAGAAGCATCTCAGCTGCTGTGAACGAAATCCAGATGTGTGCACCCCCTTGTGGTCAAGTGTGGCATTGTGCCCTTGTGTCACTTTGCATCTGGCTAAACGTGGGACCTGGAGATTGGAAGCGCTGGAGATTGGAACCAGCGTTCTTAGGCTTAGGAGGCAAGCGCCTTAACCACTAAGCCATCTCTCCAGCCCCATGTTTTAATTTTTAATTGCAGTGATTAGAAGACTTCATCTTGGAAGGCACCAGACTTCATTCCTTAAATATCTTTAAACAATCCTTCATTTAGTAACAAATTAGATTCATATCCATGTTTCTCATCCCATTTTGTGAAGATGGAAGATCATACATGGTTAGCTGCATAATTTAAAGCAAGTTGAAGTTGAATATAAACACAAATTATTTAAATAAGACAGTTATAATTTCCCTACAATTTTTTAAAGAAAATAAGATATTCTCTGAATTAAACTTTCAGATAAATGTTTTGTCATTTTGTTTTCTAAATAAGTTGTAAATATTATTCTATTGACCATTATTTGACTCTGAACATCAATTTTAGCATAAAAGATCTCATCACACATAAGGGGAATAGGAGCACTGATTCTATATGATTCTGTATTTGTATAAGACATATGGCCAGTACATGCCATTGGTATGAGTCATGATGTAGACAAGAAGGTTCTAGCCACTGATTCCAATTCTAAATCTGCATATCAGAAGAGGTTTTGCAGGTAACCCAGTCTGTAGCAAAGTGGGTCAGACATTAAATGCAAAGGTGAAAACACTGAGCAAAAGTCAACTACTTTAGTTACTCAGGAAAGAAAGGTATGGAAACCAATGTTTACACCCCTTAATGTCTGGCTTATGACCACTGTAAAAGCAACTTCAGGCAACCTCTTCATCAAGCCCACTGCCTGAGGTACTGCTTCTCTTTTAATGGTTGTTTTTGAACCAAAGCCCATCTGACTTTGTCTTGATTTCACTTTTCTGTATAAACATACATATTTTAATTTTAATTTTGTGCAGTATACTTCCCTCAAAAGTAAGTAGTCCTTCCTTATAACTTTTGCCTGTGTAGCTATATTTATCATATTATTTAACTTAACTTTTAATGATTTTACAAAGCAGGAATACATTTTAATTGGAAAACAAAACTTGAAATTGTATCTATTTGCTCAATGAACATTTTGCCTTATGGTTTTGAGCTTCTGTTTCATACCAGGCATACATTTGTCTCACCTTATATTGTAGAAATATCAACTTGTATTTGAATAATTAAATTCTATTTTGAACATGTTCACATTAACTATTTCCTATCTCCTATCTACCCTGAGGACAGAACCCAAGGCATCTTGTATGGCTATAAGGAGTCCACCATGGAACTACATCCCTAGTCCAAGTTAACTTTCTATTCCCAAGAATAATCATTTTTGAAAATATTACTTATCTCTTCTATGTGTGCTAAAGCACATTTTTTCCAGGCAAGAGGACAGAAATGCAACTACCCACTCTAAGTAATTGCTAGTCCATGTTAAACTAGATGTGTTTCTTTGTTAAAAAGTATGAGCATAACCATTTTCCATGTCATTGAGTGAAATTTTACCATGACTTCGATTCTGCTCAAAGGAGAATCCTTTGTTCCAGTTTGTTGTAGTATCCATGGTGATGCCATTTCTCCTTCCTTGAGGTTATTATGTTGTGGCCTCACATACTTGTGGAAGCTGAGAGGAGACAGGGTCCAATCCACATCTATCCTTACTGCCATTTTGCAGAAGCCGTTATCTCTTCTGGGATTTGGTGAGAAACCAGGAGTGATCCTCAGGTGGCCTGCCAAGTCAGCGCTCTGTCAGCCCTGCCTCACCAAAGTCCAAGCTTGGACAAAGCATCAATTCTCAAGAGAATGCTTATGGTTTCGCTCTGTGTGTAAAAGCTCTAGGTGAGGGAAGAGACAAGGAAAGCAGATGGGAGGTTGGCCTTCATCGCTGTTTCCATGGGTTAAAGTTTCAAACTTCTGAACACTGTTCCCCTTCTTGGTTATCATCATACATGGGGATTTAATCTTGAAAATTGCCATAATTCAGGCATTGTGTGCTCTTGAGCTCTGGAACTTTCCCCCATCTAAACCATCACAACAAACACATACACTCAGACTTCCAGAAATTCATCCCATCTTCTTGTTACTTTCTTTTCATTCACAAAGCATTTAAGGTTGGTATTTTCATTGCTATAATTGCCAAATGAAAAGTGCAACTGTCACATCTTATTTATAAATTTCTAATGCAGAATATACCTTCAAATTAAAAAAAAATAAGGATCTTTTCATCAATATAGCTTGTTTAGTAATCAAATCAAATCACTTCAGTCCTTGTTAAAATTTTATAAACCAGCTGGGCATGATGGCACACACTTTTAATCCCAGCACTTGGGAGTCAGAGGTAGGAGGATTGCCATGAGTTTGAGGCCACCTTGATACTACATAGTTAATTCCAGGTTATCATGTATTACTGTGAGACTTTAGTACATGTCTCACCAGAGTGAGACTTCCTGGGGAAAAAAAATTACAACCAGCCTGGAGAGATAGCTTAGCAGTTAAGCTCTTGCCTGTAAAACCTAAGGACCCGGGTTTGAGTCTTGATTCCCCAGAACCCAAGTAAGCCAGATGCACAAAGTGTTGCATGCATCTGGACTTCATTTGTAGTGGCTGGAGGCCCTGGCATGTCCATTCTCTTTCTATCTATCTCCCTCTTTCTCTCTCTGTTGCTCTCCAATAAACAAATAAATATAAAAATAAACTACAACCAACACAACATACCGAGAGACACCCACATGAGTTTACAAATACCAAGAATCTTCCAGGTACCCCAGGACCTACAGAAACATAGCTATGAACATAATTACATAAAGGCAAACTAAGCACTAATTGCTTACCCTTGCATATCATTTACATAAGAAAAAAGGATTTGAGGATAGTAACCTTGGCCATTCTGAGATATCCTTTGTCTTTAGGGTGACAGTATACTTGGTGTTGTCAGTGATGTTTTCTGGTTTTAACCACAGCATTATTTCTTGATTTGCTGACCGTTTTTGCTGTTATAGGAATCTGGCTTCTGAATGCCCAGAAGCTAAAAATGTCGGAGGAGATGCTCCGTTTCTCAGTAGCTGAGAGGTGTGGAAGCAGAGATCTGGTCCAGCCCCATGTTCCATTTCTCAGTAGCTGAGAGGTGGGGAAGCAGAAGAGATCTGATCCAGCCCCATGTTCCGTTTCTCAGTAGCTGAGAGGTGTGGAAGCAGAAGAGATCTGATCCAGCCCCATGTTCCGTTTCTCAGTAGCTGAGAGGTGTGGAAGCAGAGATCTGGTCCAGCCCCATGCTCCGTTTCTCAGTAGCTGAGAGGTGTGGAAGCAGAGATCTGGTCCAGCCCCATGTTCCGTTTCTCAGTAGCTGAGAGGTGTGGAAGCAGAAGAGATCTGATCCAGCCCCATGTTCTGTTTCTCAGTAGCTGAGAGGTGTGGAAGCAGAGATCTGGTCCAGCCCCACGTGCTTCAGTTGCGGGTGCTTAATTAGGTGCTTGTCCTCACACCTGGGAACACAGCTTTCCGCGTGTCTTGATTCCCAGCCCGTCATAGTATCCTTGCTTACAGTTTCTTCAACTTCTCTAAATTTCTCTACAGATAAGGTCATCTCTCTTATTATGATCTGACCTTCCATTCTGAAAAGAAAATATCCACCAGTCTTACATGTTTTGAATAATTTTATGTTACCGCTAGACTTTGCTCCTGGTATTCTCATAATCCATAAATCAGATTGGTGATATTCTTTCTATTTTTATCAATATAACTTTCTCCCCCCCCATATATATATTAAAAGGACTTGTTAGGGTCTGAATGTGAAGTATTTCCCCTTAGTTTCACATAATTGAGCTCTTGGTCTCCAACTCCTGGCATTTTAGGAAGTTGTGAAGCTTTTAAGATATGACACTTACCTGGAGGAAGTAGGTCAGCTTGGGATGTGCCATTAGTGCAATAGCCTGGCCGCATTTTTCAGTCTATCTCTATCTGCCCTCAGAACACTGAGCTCTGAATGAGCTGAACCAGAAATTTCAACCATCTCCATGTATCTAACATCCATGGCTTCCATACTATGATGAACTATTTATCCTAAACCAGAGTCAAAATAAACCCCTCCCTCCTTATGATAATTTTTTTTTTCTTTCTCACATGTTCTATCATAGTTAAAAGAAAATAACTCATAAAAAATTCAATATCAAGAGTGGTCACTTTGTAAACATGACTAAGAAACATGTAGTCCTTAAGAACTGATTATTGAGAGGCACATGAAAGACTGCAACTGTGAGCTACAGAAGCCTCATGATGCTATAAACAGAGAATCATGTGCAGTTCTGGTGTGAGTTCAGAAGACGAGGAATGAGGGCAGGAATGCACACAATGAAGGCCAGTATGTACGCTTGTGACACAAGGTGAATTTGGCTAACATGGGACCTGGAGAGTGAAACATGGGTCCTTAGGCTTTGCAGACAAGTGCCTTAACCAGTAAGCCATCTCACCACCCCAAATTATTTTAATTATATCTGGACAACTAAGATCCAGGAATGCTTGTGCACATCAGTGACACCATCTTTCAGGATGCAAAAGGAAGAGACTGCATGTTTGAAGCCAGCCTGAGCTACATAACAAGATTGTTTCTCAAAACAAAACCAGACCAAAACGAATTATCCAAAATAGAGAAATTGGGATTTTTTAAAAGAAAATAATATTGAATAGGTATATGAAAACTAATTTATATGATTAGCTATGAAGGAAGACCAAATTAAAACTATAATAAAATTTCACTTCACCCCAGTTAGACTATTATTAAAAATATAGTAATAGATGATAGGATATGGGAAAATGAATAATTACAAACTGTTGATGGGAATGTAAATCAGTACTAAACAATTAGTCTTAGAATGTAAATTGCCATTAGTAGATTGCTATTATGTAGAGTAATATGGTGGCTCTTTAAGAAATAACACTTATCTAAATAAACTAAACTAAAAAAATTACCCATCTGTCTACTTCTAGGTATATATTTAAGAGAAATGAAATCAACATAGCAAATAAATAGAAATACTTTTTTGTTCATGTTTATGGTAACATTGTTCACAATCATCAAAATATGGAATCAACTCATATGCCCATCCATGGATGAAAATAAATATAATATATACATAATGGAATATCCCTCAGGCATAAATATAAATTATATATTACAAAATGAATGGAAAGAGTAAACATTGTTTTCATTGAATTGAGATAGATAAAGAAAAACGAATTTTCTCTTCTATAAGCAAAAAATAATACACATCAATGTGGATGGAATTAGTGGTTCTTAAACACTGGGGAAACTGAATATAATAGGGTTTTGAGTGAGGTGGATTAACTGGTAACGTAATACAAATGGAAGGAAGGTACTAGAGAAGTACAGTAGAGTGGCATGTTGTGATACATATGTAGATATATATATATATATATATATATATATATATATATATATATATAATATATGTTATTATAATGATGATATATTATGATATATTATTATTAAGTTATATATAATACAGGGATGGTTAAGGTGCTTTCCTATGATGCTTACAAGCCCAGGTTTGACTCCCCAAAACCCACATAAGCCAGAAGCATAAGGTGACGTATACAAACAAGGTCATGCATATGCACAAGATAGCTTATGTGTCTGGAGTTTGATTACAGTGGCTAGACACCCTGGCATGGCAATTCTCTCTTGCTGTCATAAAAATTTTAAATCAAAAACTTTAAAATGTTGTTTTTTATATATATATATATATATATATTTTATTTGCCAGGAGGAAAGGGAGGAGGAAAGGAGACAGGGAGAGAGAGGATGGCATGCCAAGCTCTCCTGCTGCTGCATGTGGATTCCATGCACATGCAATATCTTTTATATCTGGTATTACATAGATACTGGGATTCAATCCTGGCCTGGTAGGCTTTGTAAGCAAGCACATTACCACTGAGCCATCTCCCCAGCCCATATATTTTATGAAGAATGAGAAGAGAGAAGAAAGAGGTTCCAACATGAAGACATGATGAGGTGAAAGTAACCAGCATCATGCAAATGGGGAAACAGAAATTATACTAAGATGAAAAAATACTGTACTTTTCCCCATGGGTATGTATAATTATTACATGTTTATCAAAAGTATAAAAATAAACTCTAAAAATAAATAAAAAGTGTGTTCTCAAATTGATTATGCAGAAAGAAAACATGGATCCTTGATATACAGGTAATGTTTTGAACAAAAATTGAAATAATTTATTATATCAAAACACCTTAGTCATTTATAAATTAATTATAGACAAATCAGTTTATAAATCCCTGCAAATAGTTCCAAAATATCTTCATGTGCTAAAATCCAAATGAGAAGAATTTGTTAATTCAAAGTTTGCAGCTTGTAAAATATTTACATGATTGTTGTTTTTTATGACATCAATAACAAACGGGCTTCCTCTATGGAGCTTGCTGGAATTTTGGAAGCTAACATTAATATATGAAAATAGAAAAGAGAAGACAGGGAGTTGGGCTTTTTTTCTGATGTTTATGACAAGTTTTATCAGGAGCTAGGGCCTCATTTATGTCACCGTGAATTTATTTTACAAGTTTGAACTTGCAAAAATGTGCCAAGATTTGAATGCCTTACATACTTTTGGAAAGCAAGCATGGTATGTCATGCCCTGACCTTTCCTTGCTCATGTTCATTGGTTAATGGTAGTACCTTTACAGCTCCTTTTAACTGTAAACAAGAAGAGAAAATGGAATACATTAAAGGTCAGGAAAGTTTAGTGATAAAATTTGTGGAACTTTGTGCTTTTCCTAAATATAAAAAGTTTAATTTGGTCATTGCCTTTCCAATATGTATGTGTGTCACACACATGCATGTAAATAAATAAAAATAAATAAATATGTATGTGAAGTTAGAAGTCTAAAATTAATTCAAATTACAAATTATCATATATTTTACATTTTTGCAAATAAATAGTATTCATGTGAAAATTTTCATGGAATTTTATTGAATGCCTTTCAAGTTATTTTTGTTTCCTTTTCTTTTACTTTATTCAATTATTTATTTAAGAGACATGGAGAGAGAGAGAGAGAGGAAGAGGCAGATAGAGAGAGAAAATGGGCATGCCAGTGCCTCCAGCCACTGCAAACAAACTCCATATGCATGTACCACCTTGGGCATCTGGCTTATGTGGGTTCTGGGGAATCAAACCTGGGTCCTTAGGCGTTGCAGGCAAGCATTCTAACCACTAGGCAATCTCTCTAGTCCTCAAGTTGTTTTTTAAAGGTTAATTCCATTGGGATTGCATGAGTTATGATAATGACATTGAAAAGTCATCCAGATTTAGTGTTTATAAAAATATTTTTATTTATTTATCTATAAGCAGAGAGAAAAAGAGAGGGAAGAGAGACAGAAGAGAGAATGGGCATTCCAGCCACTGGAAATGAATTTCAGATGCATGTGTCACTGTGCATCTGGATCTGTGTGGGTAGTGGAGAATCAAACCTGGGTCCTTAAGCTTTGCAGGCAAGTGCCATAACCACTAAGCAATCTTTTCAGTCCTGAGATTTAGGATTTTCTTCATTTCATCTTTGGTTCCTTAGTATGTATAGCATGTTTCATTAGCCGTCAATATTCAAAAGTTGCTATATTAAAGGTACACGTGAGGGGTGAGAAGGTAGAGCACAAATTGCACATTTAGCCATACAGTACTTGGAGTACGAGTAGGTTTTAAAAAATACTTCAGTAATCTATACTTTGTGTCCTTTCAGTATTTTAAGGAAAATAAGAGAATAGCAGAGGAAGAAAGTGGTATTGTTACAGATGGTGTGGAAACCAGGTCAGATCTTTTCTTTTCTTTTAATCTTAATTTTTTTTTGAGGTAGGTTTTTATTCTAGCTTAGGCTGACCTGGAATTCACTATGCAGTAACAGGGTGACTTTGAACTCATGGGGATCCCTCCTACCTCTGCCTCTGAGTGCTGAGATGAAAGGGATGTGCCTCCACATCCGGCTCAGATCAGATCTTTTCTTTCTTTTTCTTCCTTTGTTTTTTCATCCCTTTGAAATGCATATATTAGGCATGATGTTGTATATGTGAGTGCTGTAAGTACATGTGTGTGCATGTATGGCTCATGTGTGGAGGCCATAATAGAACATCCAGTGTTGATCTGTATGTTTGCTAAGACAGTCGTTTTTACTGATTCTGGAGCTTTGGAGGTTTGGGGATCCCCTGAAAATCTCATTTCTTTTCCCAGCAGGACTGAGGTTACAGATGTTTTCAGCAATCTCCGCTATTTAAGTGGTTTGGGGGAAATCATACAGCAGTCTCAGCCCCCTTGGAGCCTTCATGCCTGCACAAGAAGCACTCCTAACCAGCTGTCCAGCACTCCAGCTCCTCAAGGCTCTTTTTTTCTTTTTTTGAGGTAGGGTTTCACTCTAGCTCAGGCTGACCTGGAATTCACTCTGTAGTCTCAGGGTGGCCTCAGACTCATGGTGATCCTCCTACCTCTGTCTCCTGAGTGCTGGGATTAAAGGTGGTGTACCACCATGTCTAGCTTTTTCAAGGCTTTGGAATCCAACTCCCAGTATCTATGCTGGTGAATAATCTCCTCGGGACTTAATAATCTCCTCTGGACTTAATGCCTTGTTTATAAAGGATAGAATTCCGAAAGTAAAAAACATTTTTTTTTTCAATTTTTCAAGGTATTCTTTATTCCCAGTGAGTGATAAGGGCTCTCCTTTGCATTGTGCAGGGATTCTATCTACCTTGTTCCCTTGCGGTCATAACGAGAATTGCTGCTATGGCTGGGGTTTGGTTAGAGTGAATCCTTTAAAGCTTCAGGAGCTAAAATGGATTTCCACTGTGACCTCTTATGAGATAGAAATTTAATCTGACTATGATGTTTATAGGTGGGTTCTTTGGAAAGCGATTAGGGTTCAAGTAATTTGGATGGAGATCCTATGATTGAATCTTGGTGGATTTATAATAAGAGAAGCAGACTAGAAGAGAGAAGGGCTTTCTGTCTGTCTTGCCATGTGACTGTGTCTTTCTTCACATTACCCCAGGGCAAGGGTATTCACTAGCCACAGTCTCATCATTTTGCACAACAGAACTGTGAGCCAAAATAAACCTCTTATGTAAAATCACATAGCAGTATTCAGATAGATAAAACAATAATAGGGTCATACATCTGTCACATTGGGAAACGGTGTATAGAAAAGAGGTGGAATTCCCATAGAACAGAAAGCAAGGGAGTCCTCACTGCAACAACTCACAAGAACCATAAACCTGCCCGCAACCATACATGTATATATGTATACATGTATTTGAGACATAGACTTTAATACTCTAAACTTGGTGTCTGTATTAGAAACCAGCATGAGAAAGGGAGAACACATACACAGAGAAGCGGAGAATCCAATGTCACTAGATTGCAGCTGTATGAAAAGAATTGCAGGAAAATAGTGTCTCTCCTCTGTCAGCCGGAAATAAATGTTTTAGTCTGTGGGGAAAACACAGGTAAATTTAATCAATTTAATTAAATGAATTAATTTGTCTTGTGCAAATTATTAGCATTTCTTGAAGAATTTTATTATTATTATTATTTAGGGAAGTGTTGTGGAAAATGCTGCCATCTGGAAAGTTTTCTAGATCTAGGCACAACAAACTGCTATTCATGGTGTCACTCCAACGTGCACCTTAGATGACTCATATGTAAATAAAGTTTTATTGCCACACAGTCATGGTCATGGTCGTGCACTGTTCCTTGTTTGTGGCGTGACAGAGATTCTGTGACCTTCAAAACCACATCTGCTTATTCTGTAGCATGTTTAGAGTCAAAGATAAAAAGTTAATTACAGAGAAATGAAAAAGAAGATAACAAACTCTTACATGATCACAGGTATGCTATAAATTTAATCTGGTAGGGTACTCACAGTTGACATTGGCAGGATAAAGCTGTTTGCTCTACATGAGTAAGTGTACTGCACACATATGTGCACCTATGCATGGGTGTGTTGTGGTGACAGCCATGAGTGCAGAGTACACTACAGTAGATTAGCCAGTGATGGTGCCTCAGTGCTGAGAATCACCAGTCTGTTCCTGATATTTAAGAGAACTTAGGATGGATAAGTCCTCTTTTCTGTATGTAAGTCAAGTGGCTTCATCAATTGGTCATATATATATATATATTTTTTCCCCCTAAGGCTTAGATGAGAACAACCATGGCACAGAGAAAATAGCATTATTGATTTAGAAACAATTAGAGTTGAAGGAAAAGGCAATGGAGTTTCTCCTCTAGGGAAGTGTATGGCACAATGCAAGTCAGGCCCTAGCCAGAACACATGCCAGAAGAAACCAGGGAGTGGCTTCTGTGGATGGGGCATTCTGCACAGGCCTGGCGTGACAACAGCTACAGTCCCATGCTTGAGAGAAACCTGCTGCGAGATGATCTGCCTGGAGACAGGCTGTCATTGGTCACAAGAAGGGGACCACCCCATACAATGATTGGCCAGCCAAACCCTTTAAACACCCTACGCTTACTTGAATAAACGAGTTTGCAGCAGCTGGCCCTCTGCCTGCTTCCACCCAACTCCCAGAGTCTGTGTCGTGACTCTGTGCCTCTCACCCCCTACTTGGCAGAGACCCTGCCGTCCCTCCTGGGCTGGCCCTAGGGGGAACCCTAAGAGGGTACTGGGGAGAAAGGAACCCTCAAGGCTCCATCCAGCACCCAGAGGAAGCCAGTCCTTCTCACGCTGCCTTAGTTGTCTCTGTCAAAATGTTCTACTACTATTTTTAAATTAAAATATCTAGGAATGATCATGCATGCCTTTAAGAGGTAGAAGTATGGGGCTGGAGAAATGGCTCTGCAGCTAAGGCATTTCCCTACTCAGTGTAATGACCCAGGTTTAATTCCCCAGTTTCTACATAAAGCCAAATGCACAAGGTGGTACATACATCTGGAGTTCATACTGCAGTAGCTGGAGGCCCTGGCACACCCATTCTGTCACAGTCTGTCTTTCTTCTCTCTTTACTCTCAATCTCTCTCCTTACATATGGCTCAGGAGGGACGGCAGAGTCTCTGCCGAGTTGGGGGTGAGCAGCATGGAATCACGACACAGACTCCGGGAGTTGGGTGAAAGCGGAAAGTGAGCTGCCCCAAAATCGTTTATTGAGGAAGTGCAGAGGGTTTCTAAGGGGCTTGGCTGGCCAATCATTGTATGGGGTGGTCCCCTTTTTGTGACCAATGACAGCTGTTTCTGGACAGGTCATCTTGTAGCAGGTTTCTCGTGAGCATGGGACTGTAGCTGTTGTCATGCCAGGCCTGCGCAGAATGCCATGTTCACAGAAGCCACTTGCTGGTTTCTTCTGCCATGTGGTCTGGCTAGGACCAGGCCTGTATTGTGCCATACAGAACTGGACATATACGTAATGGTGCTTAGGGATCAGTGGATTAAAGATTAATGTACTTGACTATTAATTAAGCATCTACAAACCAGGCATAGATCTTGAATGGAAAATAGATCTCAGGAGAATACAGCATTCTAAGAGCACCTGCCCAGAAAAGGGACTTGGAAGAAATGCTGACTAAACACTGATCAAAGCTCTGTGATGGAAATTTTAAAGGCAAATGTGCAAAGTTTTTATTATGTCAAAGAAGATTTACTCTGCTGCTGAAAATTTTAACAAGAATGAATTATTTATATACAAATATGATGCTACTTTTGTATTTTTAAGAAAAAGAAAAAAGTCCATTAAATACTACAAAATTTTATTGTCAGCAACACCCAGAAGGTCAGGAAATGTTGAGACTGTGGTGACTCTCCTACAAGTTTCACTGTGATGGGAGAAGAACGAAGGCTAGATGCTCTGGGGTCTTCCTTTGCTCATTATCTACCTGCTGATGTGTCTGCCACTCTAAGTGAAGGCGTATTCCTGGGAACAATCTAGCTACTCTTTTATTTTCTTTTAAAACCTCCCAAATCGCAGGCTGGAGAGATGGCTTAGCGGTTAAGGCACTTGCCTTTAAAGTCAAGGGACCCAGGTTCAATTCCCCAGGACCTACATAAGCCAGATGCACATGGTGACACATAGGTCTGGAGTTTGTTTGCAGTGTCTGGAGGCCCTGGAGCATCCGTTCTCTCTCTCTCTCTCTCTCTCTCTCTCTCTCTCTCAAAAAAAAAAAAAAATCTATAAAACCTACTAAATACTGACTCACCCAGCTATTTCTTCTTTGTCCCTGCTTCCTCTGATATATTTGTCAGCCATTCACTGCAATATGATTTTCAAGTTTATGTGATGTTTCCTCTTCCATTAACCTGAAAGCTACCAGTCAAACAAGATTACTCCCTCAGCATCTGTTTCAGAGATAGTCTCATAGGAGTTCTTGTGACCATGTGACCAGGGTCATCTGAGTCATTACATATAACTCTTTCAGTAAACTTCGAAAGGTTATACATCACACATTTGAGTTACCATAAGCTAATTGGCCTAGGAAGAAGACACAGCATAACATTCCAGGATGTTTCCATAGTATATATTGGTTGAAACCTACTGCTCTCCCTTTTGCTGGGTATATTTCTGTTGTCTTCTCATATGGTATCTTCTCAAAAATATATCTCAGTAATAAACCTCCAGATGGTCAATAATATACCCCAGGATAGCCATTATATAAGCAAGAAATTCCTGTCTTTGTATGTATGTGTATCTGTAATTCAGAGAACTGCTGGAAAAATCTCTCTGGAATTAGTGCTTTTTTTAAAAAAAATCATTTTATATTATTTTTTGAAAGATAGAGGCAGAGAGAGAGAAAAAAAAAATGAGTGAATGAATGGGTGCACCAGGGCCTCCAGCCATTGTAAACAAACTCCAGAAGCATGTGCCACGCTGTGCATCTGGCTTACATGTATACTAGGGAATAGAACCTGGGTCCTTGTGCTTTGTAGGCAAGCGCCTTAACTGATAAACCATATCTCCAGCCCATGGAACAACTATTTAATAGTCTTGTCATGCCTTTAAAAAGAAATCCTAGGAAGGACTTTTTTTTTTTTTTTTTAACAACTGAATTTGCAACACAGATAATCTGAGTTTCTACTTTGTACTTAATTTTGTAAAAATTCTTTATAAAATAGTAAGGGTTGCCTCATCTTTCAAATATTTGGATGCCTTGGAGAAAAAAAAAAAAGTATTAAAGAATGTCTATTGTTAAAAATTATGTGGGGCTCAAGATATGGCTTAGCAGTTAAGGAGCTTGTCTGCAAAGTCTAAGAATGCTTGTTCAAATCTCCAGGTCCCCTGCATAGCCAGACATAAAAGTGACTCAAGCATGCAATGTTCTACTTGTACACAGGGGGTGAATGCATCAGGAATTCATTCACAGTATCAGGAAGGCCCTGGCATGCCCATTCTCAATCTCTCTCTCCCTCTCTTTGCCTCTATCTCAATAATAAAATAAATTAAGTGAATACAAAGTAAGCAACATAGTTATCAGAGGCCAGTGGAACTGTTTTAGCAACCAAAAGTAAGATAAATCACAAAATTATAAATTTTAAAGATGAAACTGAAGCCAAGGCCTATGGAGGTGGTTCAGGGATACATGGTTTGTCACACAAGTGCATGTACTTAGGTCCAGAACTCCAACACTCATGTAAAACCAGACACTGTAGCAAGTAGCTGTAATCTCAGTGCACCTGCAGGCAAATAGCAAGGTGGAGACAAGAGAATCTCCTGGAATCTCAGGGGACTGGCTAGCATGATAATTGGAGACCCTGCCTCAGAGGAGATGCAGGGTGAAGACGAACACCTCAAATTGTTCAATGACCTCCATGGGGTGCCATGACATGCACATCCCCCCACCCCAGCCCAACACTCAAACATAAATTCAGAATAGATAACTAAAAAATTATATATTTCAAAACCATATGATGTGAGCTAACTGTTGGTAATCTTTGTTTCTGAGAGTCTTGTAATTATTGATAGAGGCTGAAGTTTAAGCCTGGTCCAGACTTATCTCAGAGTTAAGTAGCCGTAAAATATATGAGGCAAGTCTGCTCCATATTGCATATTCATTGTATTTTTATGGTACATAAAAGGCTAAGGGACTGTTGGGGTAAGATTCCAGAATACAGAATAATATCTTATAAAATATCACAGTGATTAGGATATAAGTCATTGAAAGAGAGGGAGTTACCTTCACAAACATGTCTCACTACCCTCCATAGGACATTTCTGAGCTTGTGAAGGTTCATGGAATGATATGCAGAAGGCAAAACCTCAATGATCTTGAAAGAATCCAACATCCAACAGAATTTCAGAATTTCAGGCTCTGGTCAGGTAAAGAAGCAAATGCAACCTTCCTGCCAAAGTTACTACCTTGTTCTGAATATCAGTTTTGTATCATGCTGGATTACTAACCGTGTTTGCATAACACAGAAGTGGGAGAATGTTCTGTTGAACCTAACATCATTGGCATACATCAACCGTAATTTATATGCATCCTTTAGTAAAAAATATATCTGAATACAGCAAGTGGCAAAGACTCCTACTAATAATGACAACAGCAATGCCAAAAAGTAAATAAATACAGACCTCTGGATTATGTAGCTCTGAATGTAACACACAAACCTAAAGAATAATCATTACTATTTTGATGATTTAGAAAATTTAAAAAATGGGTGAACTAAGACTGTTAAAAATGTATTTGAGGGCTGGAGAGATGGCTTAGCGGTTAAGGTGCCTGCCTGCTGAGACTAAGAACCCGGTTCCAATCTCCAGGTCCCATGTTTAGCCAGATGCAAAGTGACACAAGGGCACAATGCCACACTTGACCACAAGGGGGCACACACATCTGGATTTCGTTCACAGCAGCTTAGAGGCTGCTGGTGCGCCCATCTCTATCTGTCTCCCTCTCCCTCACTGTCTGTTTCTCTCTGTGTCTCTCTCCAAAAATAAAAACTGAAAAAAAAATGTATTTGAATCTCTG
This sequence comes from Orientallactaga sibirica, assembly GCA_036365145.1. Taxonomy (NCBI): domain Eukaryota; kingdom Metazoa; phylum Chordata; class Mammalia; order Rodentia; family Dipodidae; genus Orientallactaga; species Orientallactaga sibirica. Next base: position 30,889,086 of record JAEOAD010000024.1, read on the forward strand.
AAAAAAACCACATAAACATTTGAAAGCTGAGAATCATTGTTAGGAGCAAAAATCACTAAACAGGTTTTCCTTAAAGTAAATATAATTAGACACAGTTAAATGAACCTGCAGAGAATCTACAGGGGAATGAACAAAAGTAATTGATCTAAAGAGATCTAAAGGAACAATCTCAGCTGTCGTATTGGAAGAAACAAAACACACCTAGAAGACATGGGCTACAGCCACACAGACACCTGCAGCTGGAGATCATGATGACATCAGATAGAGAATAGGGAAGAAGGCAGAGCTGAGGCACAGCTAGACAAGAGCCAGGTTTGGTTACATGTGCCTTTCTACCAGTACTCTAAAGTGTGAGACCCGAGGGTAAGATTCCGGAGTGACCACGACCACCACTCTGAGGCACAGATGAAAACTTTCTTCGGGAAAAACACAAGCTGCCAGGGCTGGCTCAGAAGAGCAGAGCACAGGCCACCTGAGTTCCTCAGGCTTTATAGGGCTTTCAGTTGGGGGAAGGAAAGGAAGAGCTGAGGGGAGATCTGACATAGCCAAGGTGTGACACCAGAACAGAAACCTGGTGATTTACAAAATAAGGGGGCCAGGAAACCATGACCTGGGGGCATTGCAGGCAAGGAGGGGATAATGGCTGGGCAGTTTCTCTAGGAATATGGATAATCCACTTCCTTATGTCTCTGTCACCAGCCTGCTGTCCTTGGTGAATCCATACTGGGGCCTATAAAACATAACACCAAGGATTATGAGTTGCAGACCAACTGGAAATGGGATAAAAGTAGGAAGACCTTGATTCAAACTTTTTTTTTTAATAAAAAGAGAGAAATTTGATAAATATCAATCCAACTTCAAGAAATCTAACAAAATATTTTTAAAAAATACAAAGAAAATCAAACTTTTTTTTTTTTCAAATGAACATTGATTCAGAGCAAGATTGGATGATTTGTTAAAGGTCACTCTTAAATACTTAGTGGGAGACCGTTTTAAAATCTTAGTCATATGTAACCAACTGTCCCTCCCCAAGATAAACTGAAAACTGAAATTTTGTACATGCTTTCAAATTATTTATGGATAATTTCTAGAAAAATATTCTCTTTATCTGGTGTATGATTGCTCACAATGTTATAGTTTAGGCAAAGAAAGGTGGATTAAGAGAATTTCATTGTAAAGGTGAAAATCTGAGTGACATTTGTGAAAGCATAAAGCCCATTACCATCTGACATACATAAGGGGAATCATTCTAAATGGGATCAGAATGAGTGCCTCTTGGAAGTTAGCTTTTAATGGACTGGGAAACTTTAGAGGAATTTTTTTTTATTTCAATAGAGCACTTGAGGATGAATTTTGCACAGCTGGACAGTGAAGAAAATCTAGATTAGTTGCCAAAGTCAGATTTTAGATGAATTTACACTCCTTCACATTTGTTTCAAAAAGGCAATGGAAATTATGATTAATTAAAATTTCTAAGCAGGGAACTTTACACTGTAATAGATCACTTTTAATTTTCTCTTTCCTTCTTTTTTTCCCTTTCATTCTGTCTTCTCTCCTTGTATGTATTTCAATGAAATCAATCTGATAAAGATAAAAGGACAGTGAGCATAGCACCTGTGGTCCAGTGACATAAATCTCACAGCCCTGTTAAAGAGATGTTAGCACTTTGGCATAACAAAAAGAAATGGCCAGAAAAAAGGAAGTAAGTGAGTAATGGAAAACGCTCATCTCCATATTCTGTGAAGAAACTTCTTGATCTTTCTGTTGGCATTGGAGGTGATCATCTTATTTGTTAGTGTTTCCAGTTCTTTTCCTGACAACTGAACTCTGAAAGGCAAAATTAGCAGATGAATTGAGGTACTAAAACCACTACCTTAGTGACACATATAAGAATTAATACTGTATTATTAGCCAGGAGATGAAAACCTTCTATGGATTCCTGAGACAGGGGTCCACAGATACCCAGTTCACTAGATAATGTTGAATGTCCAATGAACAGATCCATATTTTAGAATATATTTATATTTTATGCAAGTCTACAAGATGCTCCATTTTATTTCATTTTTAAAATATTTTGTATTTATTTAGTTGAGAAAGAGAAAAAGAGAGATAGAGAATGGGTGAACCAAGGCCTTTAACCACTACAGATGAACTCCAGACATATGCGCCCCCTTATGCATCTGGCTTATGTGGGTCCTGAGACATCAAAACTGAGTCTTTTGGCATCACTGGCAAGCACCTTAATGGCCAAGCCAAGCTCTCCAGCCCTCCATTTTTATTTTCTCCTTGGTTTGTGAAATTAGGTTACTGAATCCTGTAACTCCAGTATCATGATATGGGATGGCCAGGCAAATAGTTTGGCTTATTTTCAGCAGTGAAATGTTAGTCTATCTTGCCATATAGGCAGCAGATGACTGAGTTATTCCCGGCCATGGGTATTGATGCATTTGGAAAAGCATATGTGAAAATATATATTCTTTTTTGGGGGGAGACACAGAGAGAGACAGAGAGAGTGGGAAAGGAAGGAAAGGAAGACAGATAGAGATGGGCGCACCAGCAGCCTCTCAGATGCTGCAAACAAAATTCAGATGTGTTCGCCCCTTGTGGTCAAGTGCAGCATTGCACCCTTGCGTCTCTTTGCATCTGGCTAAATGTGGGACCTGGAGATTGGAACCACTGGAGATTGGAACCAGCGTTCTTAGGCTTAGGAGGCAGGCACCTTAACCACTAAGCCATCTCTCCAGCCCGAAAATATATATTCTTCTTTTAAATTATTTTTTATTTTTTTATTTTTTGGGGGAGAGACACAGAGAGAGACAGACAGAGAGAGAGAGGAAGACAGATAGAGATGGGCGTGCCAGCAGTCTCTCAGCTGCTGTGAACGAAATCCAGATGCGTGCGCCCCCTTGTGGGCAAGTGCAGCATCGTGTCCTTGTGTCACTTTGCATCTGGCTAAACGTGGGATCTGGAGATTGGAACCCGGTTCTTAGGCTTAGCAGGCAGGCGCCTTAACCGCTAAGCCATCTCTCCAGCCCGAAAATATATATTCTTAAAGCAGTAAATGAATAGGTTGTTTCTTCCCTTGCTGGATACTTTAAATTCTGCTTGCACACAGAGAACTCATTGAAGAGATTAAGACTTTTGGCATGTTAACTAAAAGTGATGCTTTGAAGATATAAACCACATTCTCAACAATATTCATTTAATCAGTACCTGTGAGATGCAAAATAATGAAGCTGTTTCATATCGCACTATTCTTGGGTAGAATGGTTTTGCATTTTAATCACAGAGAAGTCTGGTGAGCTGAAGGTTCATATTTGTAATGATTCCATATCCATTAATTTACATGCACATATACACACTTATTTTATGGTGTTTTTGCTTTTATACTGGCAAATATGCAAAGATGATTGACAAAAATTTTTAACTAGCTTGTAGTTAAAATGGTATCATGAGGGAAATAAGTCTTATGTTTTAAAATTTGGGGGATTCTAATGTTCGAACAGACCCTGCACCATAAAATATTTGACCCCTAAAGAATTTGTATTACACACCTATTTATTTTATTAAACATTTAACAGGTTTCACCTTTCCTTCTGCTGTTCGCCTGGTGCAGAGTCACAAGACTGTATATGTTCAAAGACTGCCTTTTCCTTTCTCTGTTTCTGCCATTGACCTTCTCTATCTTTCTGGCCAACTTGGCCAGAGTTCTTTGACAGAGATTCCAGCATTTCACTCTGGAATTGTCTTGTGAAGAAAGTAGTTGGCATTTCAAACAATTATTTTCAAACACTTGGAGTGGTTTCATAAGTATGCTTTGTGAGAACCATTTGAAAACTGATAAAACTTTGGCTTCTATACTCCTTTCTTTGACAAGTTTTCGAAGATTTATCTGAAAATATTTTCCCTTCTAGTTCCATATTATTTCACTTTTTTTTATTGGCTTATAGTTTTAAATCTCCTCAGATATTTTGAGTGTAGACTAGGGCACCAATTCATAATAAATTTGCCCAGTCCATTTTTGCATGAAGTCTCAGTAGGATGAAAGAGCGCTGTTTATTTTGTAGGTAAAGGACAAGAAGTAAGGTGGGGAAACATGCACAGGATTTTTTTTTTTTTTTAGGAGAACAAGATTAAAAAAACTTAAGTGCAGTATTAGATCCTAGAGAGTAAATTTAGTAAACCTTTTCTAACCTCCAAGCTGCATTGCATAATCCAAATGCCAACAGAGCAGTGACCTTTTAAATTACTGGCACAACAGAAGCAGAGATCAGACAGCTCCAACTTAAAGCAAACACTGACAAGAAATCCTACAAAAATGACACTGGTGTCTGGTCAACTTAACATAACATGACATATTGTAAAATGTGTTTTTCTTTTTAGGTTGAATCATCTATAAAAGTTTAACTGCTACTGAAAATAAAAGCTGAAAAGCTGTAGTGTTCTGATTAATGGGTAAAATATTTTCTAACCCTGAAAGAGAAATAGTGGGAAAGTTTGTTAAAAGTTATAAATATTTATAGTAATGCTAATGAGGAAACAGAATGGAGCAGAGTTGGGTGTTGTGAATAAAATAATGCAAGCCTTTTAGATGGAGAGATTTTTATGTTTAGTTTGAAATATTTTGTGGAAATAAAAAACAAATCATGAGGAATTTTGAATCATATTTCCAATATTAAAATGTAATATGCTTCTATCTTTTCCTGTCTCGTATACTTTCCTTTATGGGTTTCATTTAAACTGTCCAAAAGTGAAAATACCAATCCCTTTTAAACAATAATAAATTTATATAAATGTATATATTTCCAGTTTACGTACAGAGCAGTTTCTCAGGCCATACTTAAAATGTATTCCTTAGAAAATGCTTTAGCAATTTTGATGTGAAATGCACAAAATTTGTTTCTAGATCTCCAGTTTTCTGGTTCAAAAATTTTCCATCATTTTAATGTTCCTCAACAAAACATCACAGAATTGACTGTTTACATTTGAATGGATTAATAGGATGATGTATATCATGACTCATGCATCCAAAACACTTATGTTCTCTTCATCTATTTATGAGAATAATTATAAGAGATAAGGAAAGAGTGTTAGATTGGTGTCATTGCACATAGTATTTTAAACATTTTTTCTTCCATGGCCTTTTTTTTTTTTTTTTTTTTTTTTTTTTTTTTTTGGAGAGATTTGAATGGAATGATTTTTTTCTCTTCTCTTCCATGGGAAACTGCATGTGTATATGAGCCATCTATAGTCAGATCTTATTACAACTGTTTGAATTTCTTAAAAAGATGGTATACAGCAAGTTAGTACAAAGCAAGTGGACTCCATAAAGACTAATTTACCAGCATAAAAGAAATATTCAGGGCTGGAGAGATGGCTTAGGGGTTAAGGCACTTGCCTCCTAAGCCTAAGAACACTGGTTCCAATCTCCAGTGGTTCCAATAGCCAGGTCCTACGTTTAGCCAGATACAAAGGGGCGCAATGCAGCAATTGACCACAAGGGGGCGCACACATCTGGATTTCGTTCACAGCAGCTGAGACACTGCTGGCGCGCCCATCTCTGTCTTCCTCTCTCTCTGTCTCTCTCTGTGTGTCTCTCTCCAAAAAAATAATAAAAAAATAAAAAGTTTTAAAAAAAGAAATTAAAAAAAAAGAAATGTTCAGATATATTCCCACTAACCTCACCCTCCAAGACAGCATCTCCTTGAGCTTCACAAAACAATTAAACAGAAGCAGGAAACATTAATCATCAACGCTGACTGTTTTTCGCTAATTAGGTGCCTGCCCAATCCGAATGGTAGGTAGACAGAATTCTCAGAAAGTTTTTTTTTTTTTTTTTCCTTCTGTTTTTCCCACTGCATTCACACAGTTGGCTTATAAATTTTATGGCTGTGCTGTGTTGGGCAGAACCCTGTGAAGGACTATCGAGCTTTTGAGTGGATAAATTTTTTCCAATGCATTATTATCTGGCAGAATAAAATGAGTGTTAATAGGCTTAAGTGATTTGCCTAAGGCACACAATTAATGTGTGACTGACACTCAAAATCATGTCCTTTCTTCTGTCCTAATTGTTCTATAAATATGTAGGTATTGCTTGACTTTCTACCCTCCCTGATGGGGAATAGACTCAAATCTTAAAATACAGTCATCTTTACTTTTCAGCAGGCTGAGATGACAAAGCTGTCACAGGATGGGCATACATACTGAATTTTACTCCCATGAGTGTTCTTTACTCAATGGCAAGATTTGGGGCAGCAAGATCAAGCACTGTTATTAGAACAGTAACAGAGATAAAGTTAACTCGCCATCCCTGAGCACTTGTAGTAGGCTAATGTTATTTTGTTAGAAGTCACTGTATTTTATGAGTCTGTATTCATTGAAAAATGGTGCATTATGACTTTCTCATGTATATTATATTACATACTTTGTTCTTATTTTCCATGATCATCTCCTGACTCCCTCCCCCCACACTGGTTTTCTTCCTATTCTCAAATAGTCTCCACTCAGTTTCAAGTCTTATATTTTTAGTGTAGAGTCCACATATGAGAGAAAATATGTCATACATGTTTGTCTTAGCCTATCATTTCATTCAGCATCATGAGCTCCAGTTTCATCCATTTTCTTGCAAATGGCTTGATTTCAGTTTTCTTCAAGACTAAATAAAACTTCATTATACAGATATACCATCCATCCAGTGTGTGTGTGTGGGGGGGGTGGTGTTTGGTGTGGTGTGCATGGTGTCTGCACACATATGGGCCTTTGCAATGCCCATGCACTTAACTGCTGTGGGGGGTTGACATTCACCTTCAGTTGCTGGAGTCAAACATCAGTTGTCCCACTCCATCAGTCTTTTCAGGCCAACGTTTTACATCCTGTAACCTAGTGAATAGTGCCCCCAAAATTCTTCAAATAGAAATTCTTACCCCATTTTATAGATGTAAAATACATAGAAACAGAGAAATAAGGGTAAATTTTATTTGTGATTTTTAAGTGTTAAAAAATTCTTACAACACACATATTTTTGGATATGTAGAATATTTGATTGTGCATGTGGTCATGTGGAGAGATGTTTTTAATACATATGCATAGTTAATAAATAATAATTCGGTTGTTTTTTACATATCTCTTAGAAAAACTGGCATTGTTACCATTCTGTAAGTTGAATTTAAATTTGTACCTTTCATTAACTGCACATATATTGAAACCTTTTACTTTATTTTGCACCTGTTGAGAAGGTTCCTATTGATACAAGGTAGGTTGATTTCTCAAATTGGATAAGAACAGATCCATGCACGTTGTCCTTCAGGGATAGGAGAAAGAGAACAAGGGGAACAGCTGGTCCCCTGTGACAGAATAAGGAAGAAGTTTGTTACCTGATGGCTCAAAACATGAATCTAAGATTTCCTTTCTGCTCTAGGAAAAACAAACAAAACAGAAACCAAACTCCTCTGCACAAATCAATTTTTGAAGCTATTTTCTTATTCTAGACTTTAATGGAATATGCTTTGTTATGTTTACATAAAAAATGCAATAGGTGAGTCCCTTTTTCTTTCTAGGATGGAAAACAATATTTAAGAAATGTCTCTTGGCATATTTACATCATCAATGTCAAATGTTTATTTAAACAATTTATTTAAAGTCTCCGGATGCTCAGTAATATGATTGTTTGAAAACATTTCTTGGGTTGGGCGTGGTGGCGCACACCATTAATCCCAGCGTTTGGGAGGCAGAGGTAGGAGGATTGCAGAGAGTTCGAGGACACCTGAGACTACATAGTGAATTCCAGGTCAGCCTGGACCAGAGTGAGACCCTACCTAGCAAAAGGTACTTGCTGGCAAAGTCTAGCAGCCTAGGTTTGAGTCCCTAGTACCCATGTAAAGCCAGATGCATCTCAATTTTGTTTGTGCAGAAGGCCCTGGTGCACCCATACTCACTCTCTCTCTTCTTCTCTCTTTCTTTCAAGTAAATAAGTAAATAAATATTGTAAAAAAAAAAAGAATTGCAAGAAAAATCATTTAGCAAAATCATAAAACTAACCACAGTGGGAACAAGTGCTTTCTGACAGTAAAATGTCTTACAGAGCATTAAGGCTAAAGAATGGCATTACAAAATGTCATAGTAGTGGGTGAGACTAATGTTCCCTAAATGAGGGAAGAGGCAAGTTAAGTTATAATGACGTATCTACACTGGAGACAAATAGAATCACTATAACATAGACAGTGGTAGTGATCATCTTACCTCCAATTGCTGCTTAGAAATTAGTAAGCAAGTACAGATAAAGCTGCACATAAAGGTGAGAATGTGTTTTGTATATAAATAAGAGTACTAAGAATAGACAGCTTATGCTTTTAACTAAAACACATTTTTACATTGTTATAACAAAATAATGGACATAAAAATTTAAGTTGGGACATATTTTTTGGTTCATCATTTTAGAGGTTTCCATACATTGTAACAGGAAGAGCATAGCAGGTCAGGACACATCATAGTGTATAGGAAGTAGAGTGGAGATGTGATAATAACACATGATCATAATAACACAGAATACAATACGAGGATATGTCTCTAGTGACCTCCTTCATCCCACCGGGCATGAAGTTCTGCTAGTTTTCAATACTCTATTCAATTCTGAACTCATCACATGACTAAACCATGCCTTAGATCAGAATCCTCATCATCTGATCCTCTCTGGAAATTCCTTCACTCTCAGAAATTTCCTACATTAGTCTTCTTGGCTTTCTCAATCCCATCAAGTTGACAGTCATGTGATTTTCTTTTAAAACTGAAAACATTAACATATGGAAATACTGGCATTCCAGTTCCTTCACCCTGTCTTGCCCCTTTACCCAATCCTCTCAGGACCCTCCTGTTTGAGGGTGTGCCTTCTTCTGTTTTGTTGTCCATTCCTTTTGTCCACCTCCATCTTCCATGTCAAAATGTTGATGGGCCTAGAATAGCACAGGGCCTGTGGGTAACCCCCGTGGGGCATTAGTGTACCAGCCAGGAACCGTCCCTTAAATTATTCCTCCTTGCGGCTCTTACATTCTTTCCAACCCATTTCCACAAATCTCCCCTGAACCTTGGAAGGTGTGATCAATATCTCATTTGAGGTCATGCAAGTCTCTCTATCTCTTTTTTTTCTTTCTTTTTTCTTTGATGAATTTTGAGTTGCACTCATATTCATTCTACCACTTCCTCTGTAATGTTCCCAGAGCCCAAAAAGGAGTGAGAGAAGTGAGTTGTCTAGTGCTAAGCCTTGGTCTTTCTCTTCTTTTTGTCATTTTGATGAGTCATGGATTCTCCCTCTTATTTGTTGCCATCTACACAAAAGTGAAAATGGCATTAATTAGCCAAAAGGCATAAGCATTTAGAAGGTATTTTGATGGACATAATGTATCCATTTAGCCAAAGATCAGTGATGGTTAACCTTTAGGGTCTAAGTCCTTCCAAGTCCTTGGCTTTTTTTTGTGGGGGGGGAGAGACACAGAGAGAGACAGAGAGAGGGGGAGAGGAAGACAGATAGAGATGGGTACGCCAGCAGCCTCTCAGCTGCTGTGAACGAAATCTAGATGTGTGCGCCCCCTTGTGGTCAAGTACGGCATTGTGCCCCTTTGCATCTGGCAAAACGTGGGACCTGGAGATTGGAACCCTGGAGATTGGAACCAGTGTTCTTAGGCTTAGGAGGCAGGTGCCTTAAATGCTAAGCCATCTCTCCAGCCCAGTCCTTGGCTTTTGACTGGGTTTTCATTACCAGATATTATTTCTCTTCTTCTGAGTGGACCTCATATTCAATCAGAGAGCAGGTGATTACCCTCATAATTATGTGCCCGCTCTTGCACCCATAGGAACATCTTTCCAGGCTGGCTGACGTTTAAGCTTGCAGGATCCACCATTTGTTCAGACCACTGATAATCTTTTTCACCAGCAGCTCACACAGTGCTTTCTAGCATGACAACTGCTCGCCAGCAATGAGATGGCTTCCACTTCATTACAGCTTAATGTCTCAATGTCCTGCATTGGTAGTCTGTGGTGCCAACCACAATAGGATCTTACCATCTGGTGCTGAAGGATAACCAGGTGCTTTAGCCTGCATTGTTTTGGGAGCCTCTTGGTTCTCCCTAACCAATAGGCTACTGTGAGGGTTGACCCATCTCCAGCAGTCTCTCTCTCTCTCTCTCTCTCTCTCTCTCTCTCTCTCTCTCTCTCTCACACACACACACACAATTATCTATTCAATAAGTATATTTCTATAGTGCTTATTAATACTGTTTTCTGTAGCCCTCACCCTATCTCTCTCTCCACTTTCCCTGGCCCCATTATCATAAGAATAAAAACATAAAAACAGATAACATGTTGACATATAGTAACAGAAAAGAATAAACAATTTTTGAGAAAATAAAATATATAAGACCTCTTATGCAGAGATGAGGCATCAATTGATACATTCAGAAAGAGAGGATTATTGGAGTTCTGAAGTCATGAATCAAATGAGATCCTGTATGTATATGGACCAGCTGAATATAGGATGTGGCAGTTATGTCTTGCCAGAAGACATGGAAAATAGTGAGAGGGATTATGTTGCAGTGACCAAGAGCAGCTTGTGAAAAAAAAAAGAGGTTTATTTTGGCTACAGGATCAAGGGAGGAAGCTCCATGATGGCAGGGAAAATGATTGCATGAATAGAGGGTGGACATCACCCTCTGGCAAGCATAAGCTGGACCATAGCAACAGGAATGTGTGCCAAACACTGGCAAGGGGGAGCTGGCTATAACACCTATAAGCCCACCCCCAACAATACTCTGTCTCCAGGAGGCATTAATTCCCAAATATCCATCAGCTGGGAACCTAGCATTCAGAACACCTAAGTTTATGGGAGACACCTGACCCAATCCACCACTGATTACAATGAAGACAAGACCATTGAAAACTCATGCAATGTTAAAATCTGAAAGCTTATTTCTAAAAGCACCATCTTTTCACTAACATTGTGATAGAAATTTTGACCTCTTATCCTAAATAATGCATTAGAGATTCAAAAGATAACACAATTTAAAAGAAGGTAGAGATTAGATTAGATTTCTGTTGCAGCATGACAAATGATCATAATTTTAGCATGTACATAAAGTACCCACTTGTTTGTTCATAGCTCTATACGGCAGCAGTCAGAATGGTTCATTGATCACAAGCATAGGGCTGAAATCACGCAGTTGGCCACACGACTCAATTTGAAAGTTCTGAGGTATTAATAATCAACTTTATGGTTGTAGGCTATTGAGACTCATTTTAGGGGTAATGACTCCATTTCTTTTGGGGGGTAAAACGGATAATTCCAATTTCAGGTCCTAGAGTCCTGCTTGCCAAAGGATCTTTGATAAAATCTGACAGTATCATAGATTGCACCATAAAACTGGTGGTGTGAACCTCTCTATCAAACTCCTCTAAGTTCCCATGATTCCATGTCCCTGTATTCAGTAGTAGCCAGAGAATACTTTTTTTTTCCACCCACATTTTCAAGAAAAATGTGATTCTGTTAACTCCACAAAGAAAATGCCAGTTTTGGTAAACTCAATATTAACTAATTAATGGATGTTATTATATTTGCAAAACTCATGTAAAATAATGTAGTTCATGTGACAGTGTTATCATAATCCCCGTTTCAGAATTAGTGTGAGAAGTATTGGTACTTGTTTGCCAATTAAGCTCAACACAGATAATTTGATAGAGTATATGTGATGGTTAAGTTTGTGTCAACTTGATTTGTTTAGGAATCCACAGACATTCCTCATAAGTGTGTTTCTGAGGCTGCCTCTAGGAAGGATTAACTAAAGGAAGAATCCTTCCCCCAGGGGTAAGCCTTCCCCCAGAGTGGGCGGCCCAGAGTGGGTGGCCCCTCTTGGAGGGGGGGGCTGATTGATAAAAAGGAGCTCTGGGAAGAAAGGCTCTCTCTCTCCCACCTGGCTGCCGGTGCTACTAGCTGCTTGGTGTTTTCTGCTTGGTACCTGCTGCTTGGTGTTGCTGCTCTCCAGTGTGGACTGAAGACCAGGGTGGACTGAAGAGCAGCGTCTCTCCAGGAAGCCTCCAGGCCTTCAGTGCTGGATTGGGACTGCTGAGGCCTCCAGCCTCGTGCACTGAGCAGCTACCGGGTTTCTTGACTCTCGGACCTGCAATCTGCTATTGCTGGACTGTGTAAGCTAATCCAATAAATTTCCTTTTAATACAATTCATTCTGTCCATTCTGTTCCTCTAGAGAACCCTGACTAATACAGTATACTTTTATATAATTCTGTTTCTTAAAATTTTGAATCATGTTTCTTAGATATTCCTTGGGATGTTATGGAAAGTCATGAGAAAATGTGAAAAACATCAAAAATAATTTGTTGAAGTCCTTTATTATTTTTACCAGTTACAAAAATTGAGTAATTTCCCAACAATTATGGTATTCAATCACTTTCCATACAAAACAATTTTCAAAATAGTAAACTTTGTTTTGCATAGACTATCTTTCTTATTGTATTTTGTTTTTTCAAAATCTTTGAGTTGCATCCTAATGATTTACACTGTTACTGCTTTCATAAGATTTCTTGTATGCTTTGGCCTAGATCCCAGCAAAATACTGGAAGAATTCTTAAGAAAATAACATGGGAAAATAAAGTTGATATGGAAAATTATGGAAAAAAAATGCCAGGGTGAAACATGAGGACAAGACACTACCAGAATGTATTTTTTGTTGTCCTTGTGAGATAATGCTTCTATACAATTGGATTCTTTATCAAATAATTCTTTCAGTCAATGTGTACTGGATGTTTATACAATGTTATGGTAGAATATAGGATAAAGTGGGTAACAGTGATCACATACATTAATCTTTAATGTTTTGGCACATTCAGTATTTGCAAAGTGCTTCATAGGTCTTTTCTTAGAATATGAATCATTTAATTGTTTTCTTTATTTTAGATATTATGGAGCTGAGTTTCTCAAGTTAATTTCCCAATGTCCATGTCTCTTGTGTATCTAAGTATGTTGGCTTCAGATCCAAGCCATTTATAATTATACTAAATACCTGACAATAAGAATACTTTGCAATGGGGCTGGAGAGATGGCTTAATGGTAAAGGTGCATGCTTGCGAAGCCTAAGGACCCCAATTCGATACTCCCAGTGCCACATTAGCCAGATGCACATGAGAGTGCATGAGTCTGGAGTCCATTTGCAGTGGCTAGAGGCCCTGACGAGCCCATTCTCTCACTCTCTCTCTTTCCCTCTCTCTCTGTCTCTAACAAATAGATAAAAATAAAATCTTAGGGCTGGAGAGATGGCTTAGCGGTTAAGGCGCCTGCCTCCTAAGTCTAAGACCGCTGGTTCCAATCTCCAGCGGTTCCAACCTCCAGGTCCCACGTATAGCCAGATGCAAAATGACGCAAGGGCGCAATGCTGCACTTGATCACAAGGGGGCGCACCCATCTGGATTTCATTCACAGCAGCTGAGAGGCTGCTGGCACGCCCGTCTCTGTCTTCCTTTCCTTCTCTCTCTGTGTGTCTCTCTGCATCTCTCTAAAAAAAATAAATAAATAAATAAATAAATAAATAAATAAATAAATAAATAAAATAAAATCCTAAAAATGAATACTTTGCAAAACCACATAATACACAATATAAAATGAATGCACTTGTACTTGCTCTCCTTTTTCCAGGTTTGAATTTTTTATGATTTTGTTGCACATCTGTGATTCTCATTGCAAATTCTTGCCCTCTTTTTCCAGGAGGTACCGTGCACATTGGTATGTTTAACATATTCAAGAAGCATTTTACAGATAACATTTGCTAAATTCATTTGACTTAAAAAAATCCTTCTTTCATCTTTTTAACATATTGTTTGAGAATAGTGACAAACCAAAATAAGAACTCAAAAATTATTGTCAAGTTGTTTTATCATGTCCTTCTAGTTATAAAAGTGGAGGTTTTATTGAATTGTAACATTCTTGATTCTGTATGCTCTTTTATTTATTTTGAATGATAAGTGTAGTTGTCTTAGAAGCACAGAAGTTACTTCTCTCTGTGTTCTGCACTTGAGGTACTGTCACTGGGATGTGCATTGAATTACTATCTATGAATTCAGTCTAATTTTTGGAAAATCACAGAAGTTACCACCCTTGACCTTTCATAATGTTCCCAGTGAACATAAATGACCAATAAATGGGCAAGCGAGGTACATTTTACTCATAATTTATCCGAACCCTACAGTGCTTTTGCTTGGTCATGTGTTCTCCAGAAAATGCCATGGGAAGTAAATGTCACCAGTAGGATTATTTTGCTAGACTTAGCTTTAAGTTAAGCATTCTATTATTCATAGAATCACCTTTTTGGAAAGGAGTTCAGACATTTGTAATAGTATACAAAAATATTAAGAGCATTGGAATGCTTTAGGTAATAATGGCTTTTACTTACATCTATTATGCTGGTAAGAACAAACAGAATACTCCAGATACAATAACCTACAAGTTGGTAAAAAATTTAAATGATTTATAGAAAGACATGTAGAACGTATGAACTGTTGTATCAAGATTTAGTTCTCTGTCATATGTTCTGAACAATGGATTTAATCTCAGGAAATTTAACTAAATCTACAAGAACTAAGTTCTTTTCTGGAAGGATAACAGTCTAGTTTTTGAGAGTTTTTGGACTGTTAGGGTCAATGAATTATGTAACCAAGCTACTTGTTAGCAAGAAGGCTTGATTTTTGTCTCCCAAAGCATTTACCCGAATCCCTTTCACAAAGTCAACAGAGGATTTCAGCTCTCTAGAGGTGTGAGACTTTGCTCATTATTTATTAACATTTCAGAAGTTATTTTGATTTAAATGATGAATACTTGATTTAGTCAGTTATCTCAACTAAAATAGTGGATTCACATACAAGAATCTATTTTTTTAAACTTCTAACTAGAGGATTTAAACTTGGTCCTAACATAATTTTGGTCCATTTGTAGTTGTTACAAGGCACATCACCAAAGCCCAACAAGTGGGAGCTGCTTCAGCCAGGCAGTGGTGGTGGCATGCTTGAGCAAGTGAGTGGAGACTGCGATGATGAGGATGGCTGTGGGGGATCAGGAAGTGGAGAAGTGAAGAAGACACTGAAAATCACAAAGTGTAAGTGCATGACTCTAGCTCCACTTTCAAAATATTGCTTTGGAAATATAATTTAGGCAAATTATTTTGATGAATATAACAAAAATATGGTATTGAAATTAGAAGCATAAAAAAGGAATTGGAAATGAAAATTAGCAGAATTTTGATTAAGTAGGTAATTAATTTGTGTTTTGTGCTGTTATTTTGTTTTGTTTCAAACAAGTAGCTCTAATTGGAAAAGTAGCTGAATTGAAAAACTTATGAATGATGACCCTGTCTGAGGATTATTAAATTTTAAAGTAGAATAATGTTTATAGCATAATGTACATTAGATATACATTGATAAACAGTGTAATGTGAAATGGGTTGAATGATTATCATTAAATAATCAAACATGCAATTTTCACAGTATAGTTATATCACCAAATAAAAGTATGAGCTCTATTAGGCTTTCATATTAATCAAGCTAAAAGATATTGAGAAAGATTAGGCTGAAATTTTGTTCTGATGAATGTGAACTATTGAAAATCTCCACCTAACATACACTTAGTTTTAATTGTGTGGTTTTGAAAGCATTTCTGATATTATTGGTGTGGTTTCTACCCCAAAAGTGTAACTTTAAAATGAAAAGTAAAAACAAAGAAAACAATCACCAAAAGGATTTCATTTCTGGTCTCCATATATAGAATTAGAAGAGAAAGTTGTATGCAAGCAATTCATGTCAGGTGGACAATGCAGAGAAGTCGATCAACAGAAAAGACACAGCAGAGTTAGTGTACCCTGGTGTGCTGGCTTTTGCTTTTATATTTAGCTTTTATTTTACCAAACGTGAAGCTGAAGTTCAGGAGATTGGAACCACAATGAGAGATTTGTCTTTTATTAGCCAAAAATATTAACCAAAAATATTGGTTAACATACTGAAAACCTATGAGATGCAAAATTTAAGACGGTTACTATCGACAAATATGTCTTCCCATTAGGCATAACAATGTGATTATTTAACACAGAAGGTGAATGATGAGGGTTGATGAGCTTTGGCGGTAATGGAACAAAGGAGCATAGATTTCCTAGGTCAAAAGAAGTATCTCTCTCTGCTGTCAGAGATAGAGATTGGTGGTAATGTGCTTTATTGGATTGGTTTTGCCATTTTTAATTTCTTTGTGCATGTGCATTTAAAAGGAGAAAATAAAAAGAGATTTTTAGTACAAAATCCATTGTGTTAAAAAATATGGCACTTATCTATGAGAATAATATTCATTTCAATATAATTGGTTTCCTTTACAGAATATTTATGTCCTCTAACTTTTATCGTAATGGTTACAGGATTCGAGGACTGCAAAACCATTTCTACAAATGAATAATTCTAATATAAGCCAAACCAAAAACTCCATTCAAGGGAATGAAATTGAAATACCATTAACATGTGTGTTTGTGTGTGTGTTTATATGTACAAGAAGAATTTTTAAGAATTTTTTTTTCACTTTCTGAAGTTGCATGTAAGCTCAAAAATTTGGTATAGACGACATTTGGTTTGTTTCTGAGAGAAAGAGAGCCAGCAACGAATTTCAACTGCCATTTTCTCATCAAAGTAGGTGTCAAGGTTGATCTTTTGTTGTTTTTGTTGTTTTTAAGTTTTTAATGCAAAAACTTGCTTTCGATTACTGCTGAAATGGAAAGTTTTAGATGTTGTGATATAGATGATTTTCACCAACTCTGAGTTAACATTTGAAAGAAAATTTATATCTGCTTGTTCCATGGGGGCTGCCTGATGCATTTCTAGTGTTTGTAGAAGTTGCCTTTCAATTTCAATAAGTAGATAGGAAATCACTGTAGATAATACACTGAAATAAAAAGGGATAGGGGGCTGGAGAGATGGCTCAGCAGGAAAGGCACTTGCTTGCAAAGCCTAATGACCTGAGTTCTGTTCCCTGTACCCATGTACAGACAGATGCACAAAAAGGAACCTGCATCTGGATTTTGAAGCAATTGGATGTCCTGGTGTGTCCATTCTCTCTGTCTCTCTCTTCTCTCTATCTCACTGCTTGAAATAAATAAAAAACAATATTCTTTAATGGATAAGAGAATAGCACCACTTCTATTTTTTTATAAGACGCAGTAATATTTTTGTCTACTTTGGACTAGCTTGATACCTTGGTGAAGCAAGTTACAGTGGTGGTATATTATGTGTTATGTGCATATATGTGTGTACAGAAACATGCAACGCATATGCATGAGGAAGCTGGAGGGGAACTTAGGGTACTCTTCTCTATAATCACTGGCATATTTCTTTGGGAGTCACTCCCTTAGCATGTATCTGTGGCATTTGGTCGGTGAGCTTCAGTGATTCTGTGGTCTCCATCCCATGCGACTGGAGTTACAGTTGTCCATCACCATGCCCATCTTGTTGTATGGTTTCCGGTGTGTCAAGCTCAGGTGGTCTCAGGCCCTCCCAGGTCCTCATGCTTAGCAGAAACCACTCTGACCTCCGAGCCATCTCCACAGTCTGGTTTGGATGGTATCAATGGCTTAAAACATGGTTTGAGAAATTTGTGTAATATGGTGTTACTTATAGTAAGAAAATAACATAATAACATAATGTTTGTTTATTAAATATGTTTGTTTGTTTTGAAAAGTACAACTAGAATTAATGTATAAGATTTGTATAGATGGATAGATAGTTATAAGTAATATCGTACCATTTTTCAATGACTCAGCTCCATTTATACAAGTGTACAAAGTTTATGAACATTTTTCTAGTTTCCCTTTCTGTTTATGAGCATGTTTATTTTGGGGGTCTGTAAACTAAAAGTGTTCTACCACCAAAATATCTATTTACCAATTATGTCATTTTGATTTCTTCACCTGTACTACCAAATTATTTAATCTTTCTATTGTTTCAATTATCACTATTTGAAATCTTAACTATTAATTATTCTTAAATACTAATTACTATATTCTTATAAAAATCGTGCATATTACATAGTTTTCATTTCTAAAACTGAAAGCGCTTTTACTGTTTCAGTAAAAATTCCACATGACACTAATGTTTCCAACTTTTTATTATATTTCATGCTGTCTTTTTTATGTACTGAGTGATTAATAACCTAGAATTGCAGGAATGTCATGGCTTTGAACCTTTGTTTTTACCCCACTGCCATCCACTTGTACATAGCATCGGTACACTCTAGCAAACAGATGCAGGTTTTAAACCAATCAATACCTATACTCAATGGCTCTCCACAACCAGACAACTCTTCTAATGTCTCTAAATCTAGACAATCTCAAAGGCTGAACAAACAAATCAGATGACTACTGAAAATGGGCTGTAGGAAAATTATTGCTTGTGTAATTTTGAAAATCTGTGTACTATTGCTCATAATTCTTATGCGATATTATAAATTCAGTTGTAATAGCTATCTATGCTTTAAACATATATATCAAGACTGATCAAATTCATCTTGATAAGGAAATGATAATAATAACAATAATCATATTAGGAAGATAGATTGTATTCTGATTTTGTTTAGATAGCAGACTTTCCACCACGGTGATTGTGTTCTCACATTTCATGATATAATTAAGCCACATTGTTTATTCATCTTTGCCTTCTTAATATTATGCTTATTTAGAATTTTTTAAAGTTTTACTTTCCTTGAAAAGCCTGTAAATGGCATAAGGGGCCCTTCACTTCAAAGTCCCTGGGAAACAATTATGATAGTGGTTCACACAGACTGGAGCCTTTAGGGCACCAAGGAATCATTGGGATGCCACGGCCTTCCTGAATATTCACCTTCTACTCATCTGAGATCTTTCTTTAGAAAGACTCTTTGTGTTCTCTTAATTTTTAATAGGGTATTATTATGTACTCTTTTATAAGATTTTCTTCATTGTCCCAAATTGTAAATATTTGAGGAACCCAGGACCTAAGCCTTTATATCTATTCCTTTTCATAGACTTTGTACTCACAAGCACAATGAGAAGAAGGTATTTTGGCCCTGACAGCACTCAATTGTTTACAAAGCATTTCCTAAAATGAAAGCTCATGAGGTATTCAACTTTATATAATTGATTTAGAAATAATAATGTAATACAATGATACATTAAGTTGCTATATCTAGAAAGAATTCTGGGAATTTGTTCTACAGTCTAAGGTGAACAGTTATTGTGTTTTGAATTACTCATGGAACAACATCATCTCAGCTTCTAACAAATAGATTTACATTGGGGTACTAATGATGTCCTTGGAAGAGAATTCTATATTCCATATGCATAGCAAAATAAAAATGACCTTGTTGTGTACTGAAGAATAAATGTGCTGATTTGTATAGTAATGTGGGGTTGTAGAGTGAGTGAAAATTCTTGGCTCTGTCATACATATTTTCATATAAATCATCTTCCCTTCAAAACCTAAGGCAGACCTGGACAATAAAGGGAACTTAAAAATGTGACTTTAGTTTTCATTCTAGGACTACCATTATGTATTTAATATCATTGTAGAAATTATTTCAAGTAATGTTTCCATTTTAAATCACTTCTTGGGTTTTTGGGTAAAATCATGTATAATTTTCTATTGTGTAGTTGATATTTTCCCCTTTGAATATATTTTGTTCAGGTAATACAGGTATATGTTTTGAATATCATTAAAATAGTTCTAAATATATATACCAAAAATATGTATATTTTTTCTAAAGTTAAAATATTACTAAAGTTTATTAAAATAAAATGTGTTCAGCTTAATTCATTAGAGGATAAAAATATCCCAATAATAATTTATTAAAAACTAAGAAAATATAATAAGAGTAACTAAATTTATTAATTTATTATCATACATTTACTTCAACCATGTATATATATGTATATACATATTTCATATTCATGAGGTACTTAGATTAAGATAGTGTGTCACATTGAAAGAGATCTTGAATAATGGTGTGTACTTCAATCTACATATTATAATAGGGACCTAATGTCAAATGACCAGACAAAACCTTTCCTGATAAAACATTTAAAAACAGGGGCTGGAGAGATGGCTTAACAGTTAAGTCACTTGCCTGCAAACATAAGGATGCAGGTTTGATTCTCCAAGTCCCACGTAAGTCAGATGCACATGGTGGCACATGCATCTGGAATTCATTTGCAGTGGCTAGAAGCCTTGGTGTGCCCATTGTCACTCTCTCTCTCTCTTCCTCTCTCTCTGACTGTAATAAATAAATAACAATAAAAATCTTACAAAAAGATTAAAACATTTAAAAACATTATAAGTAAATATTGATTTTTATGCAGTGTATAAAATTCTAAATACTTTAAAATTAGTAAGTAGTACAGCTTTTATTGTAGTGATAAAAATCCACATGTAACATAAATAGATTTTAATTACTATGTGCTCACTAGGAATGTTATTCTGATTATGTATTTCCATGTTGGTTTATAAATAATTGACACTCCTCTTGGATATTTTGTTTAAAAGATTATTTATAGCAATACGTATACCAAAGGAATCACATAAAATAATCTTTCATCCTCTTGAAAAGTTATGTATTATATTCATGAATTGAAATAATAGGTTTGAAATAAGGTGTTTGTCCTTGAATTCCTAAGAGAGAATTTTCATTGTATTGGCTTTGACTGATGTTAAATGACAGAGGTGAATAGCAAAACATTATTAATCACAAAACTTCAGGAGCCTAATAGTATGCATGCCAGGTCCATCAGCTATTCTACAGTATCACATAGCTAAACACACACACACAAACACACATATGCTCACACTAGAAGATATAAAACAGCTGTGCTCTTTGCTAATAAGTGTAATTGTAAATGTAATTGCACAATTAACAGAGATTGTAGCATCATTATTCAAGACAATGTCATGAGATAAATTTATTTCCATATAAACAGCATGATTATTGAAATCACAGATGACACTTGATTAGAATTACTTGATAAGGTATATCACACAGAAACACATCAGCTATACCTTTAGTCCTTTAGCAAGCCCTGGCTTGCTCTGCTTACATGTACAATATGGAAAGAGTGACTGACATAGATCATTTACCAAAATAAACTCAAAAACTCATTAAGTAGAATTATTACAAAATATCAAAGAGAATCCAATCTTGTCCCAGAGCTTGTAGAAATTTCTAATGCAAGTGTCTCAGGTCTTCAAAAGGAGCAAGGTATGAGCTGGGACCCAGGTAATGCTGTTGCTCACAGTCTACGGGCCTCACCATGAATGACAAACATATGCTGACTTGCTTAGCTGGTCCTTCTTTATATCTTTAGAATAATTATCTATCAGTGCAATCAGAACTTAAACATTCTATCTATATTTATGTATTTGCATAAATACATGCAAGTGGGGTTTCTGTGGACAAGGACTTGAGAAAGAAATGACATGAGTCTTCATTCAATTTTTTAAACGTGTTAACACCAAAAGAGAGCTGCTTCCATCCTGTTTCATGATGTGAACCTCTTGTCAGAATCCCTCCAAGATTTCTAATAGGAGTAGAAATACTCCCTGTTCAAAAGCCCCTCAGGTTGTGATGAACATGAGAGAGAGGGGGGGATGGGGGAAGAGAGACACGGAGTGGGGAGAGAGAGAGAAAGAGCAAACACATACATATGGAAGACCCCCTTTTATGACCTGATGGATTCCTGGACTCAGTGACTGACAAAGAGCCAGCCCATCCAGGTGTGCTACACTGCAGAAGCAACAGGGGGCGCTGTTGCTGACCACTGTTCTTAGTCATTTGGTGAGACTAGATCAGAAGCTGAATTCTAATTTTGCCAGGGCAGGCAGGGTGGCATCACTTGGATCTCTCTTTGGGCTTCTGTCCCTGACTAAGTGTCTGAAAAACAATTATCGTACTCCTGTTTCTCTTTCATTTGAAGTTCAACTCATTTTATAAAATGATTTTTATAATTTTGCTAAGTTTTTGAAAACTCTAATTTCCTTTATATTTTTTTTTCAAATTCTTACAAATTGTTATCTAGTGTCTTGTACACATACTTTGCCAATTGTCTCAGAGTTACTCTAAAATGCTATGGTAAGTTGTTAGTCTGTTTTGGACATTTTCAAGACTATTACAATAGGAAAGAAAAAAGGACTCAATTTTATTGAACAAAGGTAGCATTGTTTTTTCTTCTTTCTAATTTTGATATGTGTGATTTGTGGGTTTGTGTGTGATATGTGCTCATGCATATGCTGGTGCGGCACCTGGAAGCCAGCCTGCCCTGGCTAGTGGAGAACAGTGAGTGTCCTTCTCCATTTCTCACCTGCCCTATTGTAGTTTTTTTTTTTTTTTTTTTTTTTTTTTGTGTGTGTGTGTGTGTGTGTGTGTGTGTGTGTGTTTTTCCTTGTGAAAGGCTCTTGGTCATTCTAGACCTTACTATTCATGAACCCCAGAAATTCTTCAGTCTTTGCTCCCCACAGCACTAGTGTAATAGATGTGCATGGCCAAACCCAGCTGTCCATGTAGGATCCACAGATTCTAACTGAGGATGTCACAGGGCCCTCAGCCCTACTACTTGGTCAGGAAGTACACTTAAACATGGTGCCCTCTCTCCAGCCTAAATTGGTAGAATTTTTAGTCTTGGAGAGAGTCAGGAATTATCATCATGGTGTTAGGGGCAAAGCTGGTCAATGTGAATAGATATGTTTGCTAACTAATGCTAATGAATGTTAGGTTTCTATCCTCCCACACAGACTAGGATGTGAAATAATATGTTTTTTTTTTCTTTTTTTCCTTTTTTCCTTATGGATGGCTCTTAGTTCCTTTGAAAAGATAGCACTTTATTGTACAACTGACTAGATTTGGGGAAGACTTACTTCACTGACAGAGAATGGATTTACAAGCTTTCTAAAGTACATATACCATAAGAAAGGAGCTAGTGAAGTCTGGAAGAACAGAAAACTTTGGTAAAGTTGAAGAGAAGTTTAAAGCTGTGCCTGTCAAGAGCTGAACTGTTTTTGTGTGCTCTATTTTGTGAATTATCTTTTTTATATAATTTATAATGTGTTTTTTATATATTATAGCTAGATTGCTTACAAATAGCTCATATGCAAAAGATTAAAGTATGAGTTGTGAACTATCTCATAGTTGTTTCTGGTTTGTCTTTTAAACTATATATATGGTCTATCTATCTAATATATATATATATATTATATATATATATTTTATAGATAGTAGATAGATGATAGAGATGGATGGATAGATAGATAGATAGATAGATAGATAGATAGATAGATAGATAGATAGATAATAGAGAGAGCATCTATGCCCTTGGGTAAACTAAGTCAAGTCAAGGCATAGTTACATGTTGAACTGTGGAATTATTACAAACAAAAATATGAAGCATTGGTTATGTATTGATAGAAAACAACCAATTCTATATTTTATATTTTGCCCTCAGAATATCATCCTGAAAGTTAAATTTGAGCTAGAGTTTCATAAAGGGTCAAAGATAGATAGAAAGGGTGATAAAATTCATTCTAATCAAAGTAATTACCAAGGAAACTTCTCCCATCAGGGTAGTATATTCAGAGAAGTGCAGTGTGAGCACTCTTCCTCAAAAACACCACCTGAGGGCAGAAAGAGAGAAGAGGGTAGATGTTTATAAAATGCAGAACAATATTTAATTGCCTTGGTTAAAACTTTAGACTTTTTCTGCAAGTAATCATGGATTTATTCTGCTTCAAAGGACTTTGAAGGAAAATCCATGTATTTAAAGTATAAGTCACAAATAATATAAGAAGTTCCAGTGATGTGTAGGCAGAAAATTGACAAGACTGAAATGAAACATCAATTTTCTTCACAAGTCAATTCTTTGCTTTCTTTTTTGTTGTAAGTTGATACACTACAGCTGCCCATCCTCAAAGCAAGAAACATCAGAGTGACCACAGCTATGAGGCTCTGCTTCCCTCATTCAGCAGAGTGACCATAGCTATGAGGCTCTGCTTCCTTCACTCAGCAGAGTGACCACAGCTATGAGGTTCTGCTTCCTTAACTCAGCAGAATGACCATAGCCATGAGGCTCTGCTTCCCTCCTTCTCTGAATTAAATTCCATCTGTTTCCTTTACCTACTTCTACTAACAGTTTCCTTCCCCAACTCTCTTTCCCGACCCAGTCTCATGATACCACCCTTACTCCTACACTCCCGTTGCAACAAGAATTGCAAATGTGTGGTCTGGTTCTGTATAGAATGGAGATATGAGAGGATAGCTGATGTCTTTCATTGTTAGTCATCTCAAGGCAATTTTCGTTCTTCTAAAGACATTGAAATGGTTTTGACCATATTGCGTTTTCTTAGTGAACTGTATGAGCAGTACTCAATGTTGTAGCTTTCTTAAGGCACATACATCAACAGTTCAAACGATTGTACAGTTCTCTGAATGTTCTAAGTGCTTAGCTGTAGCTCCCAGAGTATGCTTCTGTGAATTTTTGGTAATTGTGCAAGCTACAACTCCCAAACTCCTCAACTATTGGTGCTAGAAATTATTTTCTTCAGATTATGTTGCTAGATACTATATATATATAGATACTATATATATATATATATATATATTTTTTTTTTTCGGGCAGTGAAAGGCCCTGAAAGGAGAGAAAGAAAGAGAGAAAGAAAGAAAGAAAAAAAGAAAGAAAGAAGAAAGAGAAAGAAAGGAAAGAAAGAAAAAAAGAAAGGAAGAGATATTTAATGAAAGGAAAGATAGATACTTCATATTTCTAATTCCTGTTGGCCTTTCATCCACAGCAGACACTTTATATGACTTAATAGCTGATGTGTTATACTCAGGGGAGGTTCCTATTCTGAGTATCTTTGCCTTTCTTGATAATCTGAACACAAACAGAACGGTGTCCTCTGAAGATCTGATCATTTGGAATGGGCTGCTT
This sequence comes from Orientallactaga sibirica, assembly GCA_036365145.1. NCBI lineage: Eukaryota > Metazoa > Chordata > Mammalia > Rodentia > Dipodidae > Orientallactaga > Orientallactaga sibirica. Next base: position 30,914,098 of record JAEOAD010000024.1, read on the forward strand.
TCTCACTGTACATTCTGAGATGTATACTTCCCTGAACACTCTCTAGGACATGTTTATCCTATTATTTTCTTCAGCCTTTAAATGAGGACTACTCAAGTCATTAATAACATCTAAGTTCCTCAGATCCTGTTTAATATTCCACTTGCCCTTGAAATCTATATACCTATGCCTATATTAAGCTATCTCGGACACACTTTGTATTTGAATCCTGTCTGAAACAGCTGATGTTAATAGTAAAAAGTTAGAATCAAAATGCATTTATTATATGAAAACTAGCAAGACCTTGTATGAAACCATTGAATTTGCATAGATTCGTTTTCTAGATGGTGTGTCACTTTTTTTGGCCAATGGAAGGTCCTAAGGGAGACTGAAAGAAAGGAAATGTCTTCCCATGAGGCTATGTTCTATTTCACCATTTCTTCTGAAATTCAAGAGTTTTTGATCACATAGAAAATTAGATGAAATAACTCATTCATGCTTGGAGATATTGAACAGAGAGTAAAGGGAAATGTCTGTCTTCTGGGGAGAAGTATCTGTGGGATCATCCTGGAACCACTGGGTCTTTGATTTAATTTGGCCTTGTGCCAAGCTCTGTCAATGAGACTAGTATGTCAAAGTGTGTCTCTGAGGACTGACTGCTGAGCCTATTGAGTTTCCCACAGAGCCATTTGTAAAGGGCTAAAAAAAAAATTGAGGCAGGACAATTAACTCATAAATAAATGAATAAAAAGCTCATAGAATGGGGCTGGGGAGATGGCTTAGCAATTAAGGTGTTTGCCAGCAAAGCCAAAGGACCTCAGTTCAATTCCCCAGGACCCACATAAGACAGGTGCACAAGGTGGCACATGCATTTGAAGTTCATTTGCAGTGGCTGGACACCTTGGCGTACCCATTCTCTCTTTCCTTCCCTATCTCCCTCTTTATTTCTCTCACTCCCTCACATAAATACATACATAAATAAATAATTTTTAAAAGCTTATAGAATGGATGTTTGGCATATAAAATATATTTGGTTCTTTAAAATAAATTTATTTTTACCTTCATTATTAGTAATTCTAGGACTTTCATGCACTTGAAATTCCTAGGCTTGGGATATGTGAGTTAAATCTGTAAGATACAGTCAAGTACTATTTCAATATCCTATGCACTAACCAGACATACATTTCTAAGATGTATGTTCATTTTCACACTTAGCATGACACTGTTTATTAGTTCCTATGACTGACTCAGCAGCATAGCTTTGTGGATAAATTGTAATAATCATTGTGGTGTTTTGAATGTGAATGGATGTTCCCCATAGACTCAGGAGTTTTATTAAGTTTCTAACTTGGGTCTCCAGGTGCCTGGCTGGATGAAGTATCACTGGAGAAGATCTTAGGTTCCAGCCCAAAGGTGTGTTTGGAGGCAGATCTGATTCTAGCCCAAAGGCATACAGAGAGCAGGTCTGAACTCTGGCAGGTTACTATTTGTTGGTGCTAGTGTTTTTGCATGGTGTAATTGTTCTTTCTACTTGGATCTCTGAAAGGGAGCCAGCTTCTTCCTTGTCCCATTGATGAAACTTCCCTTGGATCTGTAGCTTTGAAAATAAATCCCTTCCTCCCTTAAACTGTGCCTGGTTGAGTGTTCATCCCAGCAATGGTAAGACCTTTGACAATAAAAAGGCCAGACTCTTTCTTTTTCTAGATATCACATGTCATCAAAGAGTGTATAACATACTTGTGTCAGTTACTTTCTCATTACTTAGGTAACATACCCAACCAGAAGCAGCCTAAGGAAGGAAAGGGGTTTACTACGGCAGGACAGGAAACCAGCGTCAACTGTCACATTGACAGGGGAGGGGAAGTAGAGAGAGATGAGTGATGATGTTTAACTAGCTTTCTCCTTTCTATACCGTGCATGATCCCAGCCCAGGGGTGATGCTACCCACAGTTATGGTAAGTACTCCCATCTCAACTATTCTAATCTCGAAAATCTCTCACAGACCTGAACAGATATTTAACTTCATGATGTTCCTAAATTCTGTCAAGATGACAATCAGAGATTTACCACAACAATACTGAAGAATTATATATGAGCTAATTTAAAATGTAGACTGTAGAATTACACTTAAATTTACTGAGTCAGCATCTCCAGGGGACAAACACAGAAATTAACATTGAATGTGCATAAAAATTCTTGTTATTTCCAATAAAGCTGTAGAATAACTTCTCCTAGTCCTTATCATAATGCCTCCAAACATGAAACATTTAGTGAATGTGTTCTGACTTACATGAATAAATATGAGTGTAATGTACATGACTCTGAGACACATCTTAATTAACATTCAGAACTAATGAAGTAAAAATATTGACATTAATTTTAATCACTATTATCCAGAAGCCAAATTGAATATAAATGTTTTTATATAAGAACTAAATCTGATTTAAAATACAGAGTAAATTTTATATGTATACTTTTTTCAACAATTATGAATCTTTGTGAATTTTATAAATAGCATTCATATTTTACTGGTGGAGCCCTGATTGGAATATTCTATATTATTTTAATAATATTTTGAGTGAAAATAAATAACCCAAATATATAGGCTCAATTTTCTATTTTGATGTCTCAATTTTTGATGATACATTAAGACAATATTCACTGCTTAAATATAGTCATTTCATTAAGTTTGACTTCCTTTAATTTCCTTAAAACATTGTTTCATGCTATCTTTTAAAATATAAATAATTATGTTTACCTATTAATAATACATAAAATTAATTCCAGTTTCCTGATTATAAATTTGCAAATTAATATAGTCTTTGTATAGGATCATTTTTCAAAGTTGTTAATATCTCTTCTATGTGACAAGTATATTCTAAGAAATTTTTTAAAAATCTAAATATATTCTGGAACCCATAAGAGAATGGTATAGCAATAATTTCATACAAGATTTTGGAATCAAATTAGTCACTAATGACTTCTGTAAAGTCTTAACCCCATAACTCTCTTTTCTTGAAAGTTAACCTCTTTTCTTCAATCAGCCATACATACATATATTCACACAGCACTTTCTTGGTACTTTTTCCTGTGATAGACACCACATCTCCGGAGGGTGAAGATGAGAAATTACAAAATGACAATGAAGTTTGAGGAAACTTACTTGGGTAGAGCTGCTCTCTAGGGAGCAAATACAAAGGTTATATAACCCAGACTTGGAGATAATGAAAAGGCTTCTAAGAGGAATTGAAATATAATCTGGCCCCAGAAAGAATGGCCATTAGTTGGCTTATGGATAGCCAGGGAATAATCACTACAGGAAGGAATTGAAAACAGAAACCAGAGAATTAGAGAAAGTTGAGCAATCTTTGGAAACTACACGAAATATCAGAATGAATCACTTGCTGGTAAAATGTTTTGCCAACAGCCAAACATTTTCCCCCTGTCACGATGAAGGTGCAGGGGAGAGGGACAAAAGATGATAATGGGATGTAAACATGATCAAATTGCAGTATGTTCATATATTAAACTTCTCACTCAAAACAATGAATCTGGAGAGCTATTATGGGCCTTTCAAAATAACCCGGACACAGTGTGAGATGAGTGAAAATCAAATAGTTTTATAGTGATTGCTTCAGCCATTCAAGAGAAAGTTCACCCTCTTTCACCTACTAACAACACTAAGCACACATCTGCATCATGCATTTGTCTATCTGCTCTTTATTTCCTCTCAGACCATGAATTTTTGAAAACAATCTTCCTATCTTGTTCTTTTTTTTTTTATCCACGGAATCATGAATATAAAACAAAGACGTTCAGAAAATCTTTTTCAGCACATGAATTTATGATGGAGTGAAGTAAGCAGTTTCTTAATGATTATAAGGAATATAATAAAACAGAACCACTCTAAATGAAAATGGAACTAATAAGATGTAAAGTGATGGATAAAAATTAGAAATTAATGACATGTTCATATAGAATGAGCAAGAACATAGAATGTAGAAGAAATGGTGGTAGTGCATTGATTTGATTCTATTTCAAGATCTCTTGATATATTTGAAGATAACTTGTTGCATAATATTCCTATTAGTTGTTTCAACAAAGTTTGTCCAAGACTAGTGACCAGTGGCAAAAGTCAAAAAAATTATTAGATTTTCCTATTGCAAAGAGTTTGTTTATAAATATAGAATAAGGATTTTAGGTAATCCTGAAAGCAAACTAACATTATAAAAGCAATAGTGTTGGGGAGATGGCTCAGCCATTAAAGGCACTGGCTGGCAAGCTTGCCAGCAAGTTTGATTCCTCAGTGTTTAAAATATGCAAAGTAGGGCACTTGCCTGTGAAGACTAAGGATCCATTTTCCACTATCCAGACATACAAAGGTGAGGCAAGCACAAGGTTGCACATGTCCACTAGGTGGTGCAAGCATATGGAATTCGATTTCAATGTCTGAGGCCCTAATTCTCTCTCTCTTGTCTCTCTCTCTCATTCTAAAATAAAAATAAATAAATAAATAAAATTTAAAAAAATGTGAAGTTGAACAGATGTCTGTACTCCCAATGCAGCTATGTCAGTGGGAGGCAGGGCCAGGATGCCCATGAGTAAGCTATCTGGGTACACATGCAGGGCATGAAGAGAAAAAAAAAGGCAAGGGAGATTCTATCTCTAGCAGAGTAGAAGGAGAGGATAAACACCTTGAGGTTGTCCTCAAACCCACGTATGGGCCCATGCACACATGTACATACCGTGCATATCCACATATACCTATGTGCACACACAAAGCAATAGATAGTTCAAACTGACTGATTCTCAACTATAGTGTCCAAACCTGTTCTGAGTATATCCATTTGTAAACTATCCACTCTCATTAAAACTCTGAGATAGGCAATGTCTTTGCAGCTATTGGCATGATATGTTTAGTCCTTTACCTTCTGTTGCAGTCTTTCAGTTATCCTGCTTCCGAGCCAGGGTTCAGATCCAAGAACCAGGGTTTAACCCAATAGTAGCATGAGAACAACCTTCACCAGACTGTGCATAAGAAATTCCAGACCATATTTTAAAAATATCGAAGTTACTTTTGCTTATATGAGTAAAATGGAATATGGCAAAAATGTGTTGAAAGAAAATGGGATCCCTTGAAAGCTTATTTGCAAATGCTAGTGTAAATAACCATTAAAAACAAGTTAAAAAAAATAAGTGGTTTTAAGTCACATGCTTCATATGTAGCAAGGATTCATTGGACTGAACATTGAAGAGGATCAACAAAGACACCTCACATCAAAGTGATAGGCTTTACTGGAGAACTGTGCTGGACATGATATAAAGGAACACAGATTCTCACTGGCATTCATAGCTAATGTCCAGAGATGTTTGAAGAGGCCATTGATCTCATTTGCTAACCCTGTAAATCACAGAGTATCTCGCAAAGTACATTTCCTATCTCGGATATTGTTTCAGGGGAGTGTGTATTGTTAAAGAATGCTTGTTATCTAGGAAAGAACTTGGGCATAATTGATTTTGTTGAAAGCAGTGCTTTGTATAAAACTGTTCAGAAAAAGACCACCTAAGAGATGTCTATTGCCCAAGGTAGGTTGATTATTAATTTGAGGCCTTCTGGGACATAAACCACCCAAGGACCTGTGAGGCAAATAATAATAGAGGCGCAGTGAACCAGTTCTAGGTTTGCACTTGGGCTGAAGAAGTCTATTGCTTCACTACTGAGAAAAGATCTGCCCTATATGGTTGCTCTTCTCTACTGAGGACAGTTTAACCCATGGGTACCACAGTGGTCATGTCTTCAGAGGTGATGAAACTGAAGCCATCTTAAGAAACCATTATAAAAGAGAAATCATCACCCCATGCTCTTGGCTCTGGCCCATTAGAAATATTACTTCATGTGGGCTGGAGAGATGGCTTAGTGGTTAAGGTGCATGCCTGCAAAGCCAAAGGACCCAGGTTCAATACACCAGGACACACATAAGCCAGGTATACAAGGTAGTGCATGTGTCTGGAGTTTGTTTGCAGGGCTAGTGGCCCTAGCCTGCCCATTCTCTCTCTCTCTCTCCCTGTTCAATCTCTCTCTCTCTCTCAAAAAAAATACATAAATAGATAAAACTTCTTTTTTTGTTTTTGTTTTTGTTTTTGTTTTTTGAGGTAGGGTTTCACTCTAGTCCAGGTTGACCTGGAATTCACTATGTAGGCCTTGAACACTCTGCAATCCTCCAACCTCTGCCTCCCGAGTGCTGGGATTAAAGGCATGCACCACCATGCTTAGATTCATAAATACATAAAACATTTTTTTAAAAAGAAATATTACTTCCTGTTTGTTGGGAACATCACAGTCTGAGTCTGTAACATAGACTGTAACACACACACACACACACACACACACACACACACACACACACACAGACACACATCTGCCTGAATGGTGAAATTTTCTTTTCTAAAGAATGAGTGAATTTTTGGTAGTTAAAGTAATACTTACAACATTTAGTGTTCCACTATGAGTTTGTTTTTTGGTTTATTTTTTGGGGGTCACGGTAGGGTCTCACTCTTGTTCAGGCTGACCTGGAATTCATGTGAAGTAATGGGAAGCTCATGAAAATCCTCCTATCTCTACCTCCCAAATGCTGGGATTAATGGTAGGTGCCACCACGCCCAGTTTTGTTGTTGTTGTTGTTGTTGTTGTTATTTTTAATTAAAGTTTCACCAGTAGAGCAGCTCAGGCCTCAAATTCACAGTTCTGCACATGATACCACAGTGACCGTGATACAGATATACACCAACATTCTTCCTATAATGGCAAGGTATATTTTCTAACAAGTATACAGTTTGTTTTATATGAAAACATCTGATAGCTAAGACCCAATGATATTGTTCTATCAAAGAACTGACAATTTAGTTGTCGATTCAGCATTGAGGATTATCAACAACTTGCTGTAATCCAATAAACTCTAACAACATATGCTGCCTGATCGACATCTGCACTACAATGTTCATCACTGGACACTGAGGAGAATAGAGAATTAATTGGCTAACAAGTTGAGCCATTGAGACGGGGCTTGAGGTTGGGAATCAAGTGGCCCAAGTTACAAGGGACAGAAGAATACATATGCAACAAATTTATCAAATGAAATGTGTAAAAACAATGCACTGATTGAAAATCCAAGAAATAGATGAGAACCAACCCTGAATGACAGAATGGAAAACAATGAAAAAGAGAGGTTACATAAGTGATGTTACCTGTTTTTATCTTTGAATAAAATGTTTCCTGAAGCAGCAGGGATGGGAACATAAATGGAAAAAAAAAAAAAAAAAAGGAGAATGAAAGGCTGATTTTAAAGGTGTTTACAGACAGAAATAGGTTTAAAGGGCAATCAATGCATGCTAAATCAAAGACAAAGGTGGAAACCAGATAGCCTGTTGCTTTACTCCACTGGGCACTGCCTCTGGGCACACCACCTCCAGACCTTACTCTGCTGTCATAGATACATGCAGACATCAGAGCTCTGAGCCTTTCTGAAAAGGTCAACTATGATTTTAAACTGCCTTTTTAGCTCAGTTGAGTTCTATTTATCTTAGTTCAACTTCAGTTTTCATGTCAACTTACGATCAAGAAATACGAGGGAAGAAGACATGGAAGGAGGGGGAGGAGGAATGTTTTGCATTAAAAATCCTGCAAGAGGAAGAGACACATAGCTAGGTAGCAGAGATAATTCATGTGGGAGATTCTGAAATAAGTAGGATGTGATGGCTGCCCCTTGTCAAGCAACAAGTCTTCTCGGGTTCTCTCTCCTTTTGTTCCTTACTTAGTAGGTCCTCATGGGACCTATGAGCTGCCCTAGGAGACACTGTTCCCAGAAGGAGGAGGTTTTCTACCTGGAAAAGGGCAGAAAAGTTACTCTCCTGACTCCTAGAGCATCCCAAATCCCCCTCCTTTAAAGTGTCTTTAGTGTGGACTCCAAGAGCATCTATGCAACTTCTATGATCATCTCAAACTTCTTTGAAGTTTGAAATTTCACATTTCCCCACTAAGTATGTGTCATTTCCTCTGAAAATCTTTAATCTCTAATATTATCTTAGTTTACCTGGTATTTCAAACACAGGTTTATTATAAACAGTAACACAAAGGATTCAAAAACAGTTGGAAGTCTATAAATCTTTATGTACATAATGAACTTTGAATTTCTTATCTTTTTTTAGTATAAGACTTTTTAAAAATAAACTTTGTAGAATGACAATGGAAATGTAAATTGTTTTACAGTCTGAAGACAATGCGGACTTTCCCCAGGAGAATACTGCTTATTAGATTTAGCAAAAATTCAATAGGTAACAGTTTTAAAATATAAGAGCAAATTTATTTCAGAAATCAAAGCCAGTAATGTGTATTCTTGAAACTGCTTTTAGGAATAAGATGAATGAGATACACATATTGCAGGAGAGACAATAGTAAGATCTTTCAAGGTATAACACTTACGAAATATTTATGTCACATAATTTGAATTTCAGAGCCATGGTATAATGGTATAATGTAATATATTTATTTGAGGATATTGCCTCCTCTCTATGAGTTTCCCATTAGATACATTCCCTGGAAACTACCACACACATATTCCATTCTTCCAGAATCATTTAATCTGAATGTTAATCTGACCATCTCATCAGATCAGAACTTCCTCAATATATTCATGTTTACCTCAGTCCTGACTCACTCCCCTCTGCTGTATAACAGAAAAGCCCTATCTTGGACCACTTCTGTGTTCAATACACTACCTATACTTACATCTGAAAGCTTTTTCTTATAAATTATGCCCATGTTTTCTAAATCTTCAAATACCACCTCTGATAAATTCTACCTAAAAAACATGTTGGATGTTTTAAGCATTTTCTGTTTTAAAAATGTCAATAAATGGACTTCTCATAGGGGTACCTAGTACACACCTCTTTAAACACATTATCAGTTCTCCTGACAACACATTTCCTGAACTAGTTAACTACATTCTGAGACTACTGTTTTTTATAGCATTTCTAACTAGCAATGGCCTAAGCCAACTCAATATAGGGCTTCTAGTCTCAGTTCGATTTCATTATTCATCACCCACGATAGACTTTGTCCATTTCAATTCCAAAAGAGAAATCAAGGTTTGTCTTGGCCCAACCCTTTAATTTCCCTGCTATGAAGGGTTATTTTAGGTCCCCTCGGTTTTTTCTATATCTTTGTGCTCATTAATCACACACATGCTCACATACACATGCACATATACTTTGTTGTTGTTGTTTGCTTTGTTTTTCGAGGTAGGGTCTCACTCTGGCCCAGGCTCACCTGGAATTCACTATGTAGTAGTCTCAGGGTAGCCTCAACACACACATACTTTTAATGGACGAGTAATTTATAATATGTGTTCAACCCAAGTATTTCCTCTGAAATTCAAACACATTGTCACCACATCTACAACTGAGCTCCCCATTCCTGTTACTCCACTTTAAACCTCTGGCTGATTGGATGTTACTGGATAATCCAAGGTTCATCCAATGCATCAAGAGAGTTTTCTTGTACTGCCAGTTTGAGGTTACCACTCTTGTCTGCTCTCAAAAATTAGCATTGCCATAGGATTTTCTTACCAGACGTTAAATGCCAGTTCCCTCATTTTATAATAGAACCCTGACTCCGGGCATGTCTTGATATATTTAGTATGGCCATTACTAAACATATGCTACTTCTTACAAATATCTTGGATCAATGGAAAAATAGATGAGAGGGTGTACGATGAAAGACTCTGTTGATGAATGGATGAATGGGTGCATGGATTGGGATTATTCACATATTTCAAAGGTGGGTGGTATTGGGAGCATAGACTTTTCAAATTTGGTTAGCAGGATCAAGTTGGGTTGTGTGACTAGGATTAGCACTCCAAAATTTAAAACTAAATGAAATTTATAAATCATGCCATGAGTAACATGATTGAACATACCAAGAAGAAAAAGAAAACCAGAAACATTTGAACTTACTCTTAGATGAAACTTTAAATTTAGTTTGAGAGATCTGAAAAAATATAATCGTTTTTTAAAGAGTTCTAGGAGGTAAAACAAGGCAGTATGAAAAGGGGAGGACATCCAAGTATGTGTGAAACTTTTCATATACTTTATAGTCATAATAAATTTTATTCTCCCTTGTTCATCTAATACTCTTTTCATTTAACTGGCGTGTCACCTTGAAAATATTCTTGAGAAAGAGACTTTTTAAAAGATGGTTCTTTTCCTCATTTAAAAGAGGTACTATGCTATTTGTAGTTTGAAAGGCTTACACACTCATACATTATTTCCACGGAACCTCAACATGTGTGACACAATGTTGAGACTAATTTTACCAAATTTAGCAGTTAACCTTAATTTATATTAAAACAAACAAGAAATTACACCCAATTTTGTCTATTTTCTTGATACTGTTGTATATAATAGATCGAAGGTATTAGAAAACTCAAGCAATTCTTTAATTAGACTATACCTACTAACAACATTAGATACCTTTTGGTTCTAGATGGAATTGATGTGTTAAATGAATGCAAAGGCAATATTCTTTGTTGCTGTGTTGCTCTGTTGCTTGTGTGTCTTGATCTGGGAACTAAGATAGATAAATTTTCATTTTAGTCTATAATATGTGAATTTCATCACAGTTGGTTTACCATTTGTATTGGAGATGAAGTCCTTCCTTCAGCACCATGGCCATTCAATATGCCATGTGGGCTGCCTCCCTTCAGCACAGTGCATTGTCTGCTATGATAGGCTGACTTTAGAGCTTGGCTATATGCTAGCTGTGCTGTTCTGACCCATGTTGTTGTGTTTCTGTTCAGTACTCAGCACACTGGGCATGGGATGCCCTGGCCTATAACCTCCCCTATACTTTTGTTTAGTTTCTTCTTAGTGAAATACCTCCATTATAACTTCTCATTCAATTAAACAATTTAATAAAATCTTATATAGTTACATAACCTCAAGATTGCTGACAAAATTCCTTTTAAGTGATAAGAAATGGATGTCAGTCCATAAATTAAATTCAATGATAAGTATTTAAATGGATCATGTATAACTTCATCCATTTATTGAATACTTAAGAATTTATTTTATAAGGAACCAGTCTACTGAACCCAATGATGATGAACAACAATAAAAAGTAGATTAGCATAAAATGCTTTACTTCCTCAAGGAGCTTAAAATATTATTTGAAAGACAGAACAACCAGCAGTAGCCTAAAATGAAAAATCCTATAAAAGAATTAAACATAGAATACCACAGTGGTAACATGCTATGTGATTTTTGAATTAAAAAGTCCCATTTTCCCTTTAACTTTTTTACCGTTGTACTCTGAACCATCACACTTAATCTTTTTCATTTATTTATTTATTTATGAGAGAGAGAGACAGAAAGAGAGAGAGAGAGAGAGAGAGAGAGAGAGAGGGAGAGAATGGGTGTGCCAGAGCCTCTAGCCACTGCAAACAAACTCCAGAAGCATGAGCTACCTTGTGTATCTTGCTTATGTGGGTATCGGGGAATCGAACCTGGGTTCTTAGACTTCTCAGACAAATGCCTTAACTGCTAAGCCATCTATCCATCCCTGTATTTTATTTTATTATGTGTTGGAACATTAGTGAAATGTTTATTTTTTCTGTGATTTCCAGATTAAATGGCCACTCTACATATCTATGTTCATATCTACATATCTATTGAAGTCATATAAGTACATCCATATCTATATCCATCTCCACTACACAACACATATGTACATAAGCATCTGACAGGTTTGGACACATAATTGGAACTCCATAAATCTTTTCTTGCTATAGATTATGATGCATTTTGAGAGTGAATTCTAAAAAAATAATGATAATAAAGGTTATGATGACATCTTGTGATACCTCTCCACTGTAATTCAGATCTTTTAGTACTGAGATTATATATATGGAGAGAGAGAGAGAGAGAGAGAGAGAGAGAGATGATAGATAGATAGATGGATGATAGAAAGATAGATAATTGATATATGGAGACAGAGAGAGTGTGTCTGTGACTCTAAAGCTATTTTACCCTTTCAGGAGCCTTCACTGAACTCTTGGCCACTAGATGGGGCTTGTGTGCTTAGTACTTACGATATGGTTTAGAAAAAAAAAAAAGTCCCTTTATTTAGTTTTTTTAAGTGCAGAAAAACTCTCAAGCATTTGCTGTGCTTTATTAACCGTAACATTGTGAGAATTTCTCATTAGAACTCTCTATATTAGTAAATGTGCAACTTACCTCTTCCACTTGCTAACATGGTGTTTTTCTAAACAAAAGTACATGCATGATCCACTAGCATTTTCCAAACTCTCCTCATAGAGTACAATCTCTGATACACAGTCTTATACACTCTAGTCCCCGTGTTCTGGGGTGAGAAATATGCTTTACTTTCAATCATGACATTTGCTTCTTACCTGTGATTAATGTGTCTTTTCCAGAAGACACCAGTCCTCTGAAATGTGTATACACATCACCTGGAGAACTTTATAAAATTCAGATTGCTGGCCACACTGCCAGAATTTCTGGTTTAGTCATCTAGTATGTGGTAGATAAGTCTGCATTACTTAGTTCCAAGGTGAAACCAACACTGCTGAACCAAAGAGCCACACTTTAGAAAAGTCTATAGAGGCTCTGTAGATAAAGTGCATATCATTCATGATCTGTCCTTGGTGGTTGACCACAGAGACATGTCACAAATAGTAGTAACCTTTGCTGGAATTGACTTCATCCTAAGTGACAGGGGTCTATCTTTCCTAGTAATCTAACCACTAGTTGACTGTCATTTAGGGAAGTGAAAAAAGAATTTAGCTTAAGACACCTAATTATGAGCTCTGATTGTCTTATGAATTTCTTTTTCCTTTGACACATTGATTTTGGATTACCATCCTGTCTCCCATCTTCCTAGGATTTTCTATTCTATCAAAATTGTTTGAGGGCTGGAGAAATGGCTTAGGGATTAAGGTGTTTGCCTTTGAAGCCAAAGGATTACAGTTCAATTCTCCAGGACCCAAGTAAACCAAATGCACAAAGGGCACATGCATCTGGAGTTCGTTTGTAGTGGCTAGAAGCTCTGGCGTGCCAATTCTTTTTCTGTCTCTCTTTTATCTCTCTTTCTGCTGGTAAATAAATATTTTTTTAATTGCTTGAATCTCTCTCCAAAATGTCTGGGCCTAGGCCACGTGAATCTTTTTCTTCATCATGTAGGGCTTCTCAATCACTATGACTTTGGTTCCCATCATGCTATTGATGCAGGACTTGGGGATTCAGGAGGGGTCCCCCAGAATTTATGAACTCCAACTTTTGTGACCTGTCTTAACATTAATAAAGAATTAATAGAGATGGATTCAAGAAAGATATATTGTGCATTATTAAGTTTATTTAGAGGGAAATCACAAATTGTGGTGTTTAGTTAAGGGAGATTGAGGTCTAGGATGTAGGAAACATTGCATAGTTTATAAGGTTCATTTAAGAGAAATTAAGGTATTTTGGGAAAACTTGTAGTACAGCCACAAGCACGTGGAGGGGAGTTTAACTGAGGCTTTCAAAGCAAGACTGAGATAGGGCTGCAAGCATGTGGAAGACAGAACTTAGCTGTATATGTCGGGAGACTTAGAAGGAACACAAATGACATCTGTCATATGCTTTCCTGTGGAGGGAAGTGAAGAGGTCAAATGGTGAGGCTCAGGGAAAAATAAGAGGGAAAATATCAAAGCAGATACAAAGAAATTCAGATGAGAAATGAGTAATGAAGAAAGTTTCACTCATAATTACCCCCAGTTTAAGGAAGTTACCCAGGTAGCATATCTCAAGTTAGTAAAAGCACCCACATGGTAGATCTGAGGTGTAAGGGACATACCACCTGGTAGATTAGGAGACCAGAAGAGAACCATACATGTAATTAATGTGAGAAGTTAACACAAACCATAAAGCACAGGCAAGCAGAAAAGTTCTCCCAAATGAGTATTATACCCCTCCTCCCCATCCAACCAGGCTGACTCCCATGTGCCCGTGTGGCCCAAGCAAACAAGAGACAGAGCCCTGAAGAGCCAGAAAAGCAGAGCTGAGCTGAGCAGGACAGGGAGGACTCCACAAGAAGAAGAAGACAGCAGCCTTTATAGGCAAGGGGGAGACCCTGTTGGTTTGGAGATTTGGAGGGCTGATCCTAGGGCCACTCCATCGGGGTCATCTACCTAGGTAGCATGCTAGACTGTGAGCAACAGAGGGTACTGGAGATCTGTCTGGATCAGATTTCAGTTACATTTCCGCCAATATTTCCGTTCTTGTGTCAGGGAAAGGTCTTGCGTGGGGTGGCATCTCCTGTTTCTCTCTGGATCTAAGAGAAACTGCATAAAAGGAGCTAACTTTCTCCTGTCCTCCCTCACCATTCAGGATTTGCCTCCACTTTAACTTTACTGTGGACCTGCCTCACACTCCTCAGGTAATGTGTGTGCACCTGGATAATTCAGTTCGCTTCTACTTCACTATTCAACTATCACTAACTAATATATGCCAGGCACTGTCTCAGCCATCTTTTGAGATCTTCATCAAATTTTGACCATTTTTTTTTTTTTCTAGTCACCAGTTTATTTTAAATTTGTCTTCCTTTGGCTTCGGACCCCTGGCTCCTGAAAATCACAACATTTCTGTATTTTGCATGACACTCAGCTTCTGTCAGAACTTTAAACCAGCATTGTCTCTGGCAGTGTGTCTTCCTCTTGTCTAACATTCGTCATTCTGCAGGGTGTCTTCATCTGTGTTGTTAGTATAATGACAAAGCTTTAGTTCAGGCATTTGACTCTACATTAGCTATTTCTGTCTCATCTCACTTAGCATCTGAAATGATTAACAGATTCTTATGAAAATGACCTCTTCCTAATGCTTTCTAATACCTTGCCTTTACAGAATTTTTTATTTATTTTGTAATTTGACAAACTATTTGAATCCTGTCCTATTTAAGCAACTCACTTTGCACCCTTTTTCTGCCCTATCATCTTATAAGACACATAACTTGTGCCAAGAACAGAATGGACTGCCAGGTTGTTACTTGTGATAGGAGCCTGGCCTCCTCACTTTTCTTTCAATTTATTTAGATCTGATATGAATAGACTTTGATCAAAACAATCTCTTGCAGCCCAGAAGTTTCTACATTATGCCATTAAAATCTAGTTTACTTCACAGTCTCTGACTGATAATCTTTTCCTGTCCTCCACATGACCACCCTGAATACATGCATAAATTCAGACTAATTACAAATCTTCTTGGCTGGAAAAGATAGTCACAAAATGGTGCATATAGTACCACTTAGTTTAAATCGAGGCTTAGCAAAATTGACCTTTATAGACTATAATTCCCTCCCCTGTTTTCCTCTCAGTTTAAACATTATATATAATTAAAGATACTCCAATATTCTAGATGCCAAAGTCCTCTGCTAATGAAGGGGGGGATTGCTATGAATAGGGCAAAGCATTCAAATCACCAATAGCACTTTGGGAAGCTTGGAGATACAGAAGTTAAACTAATTTGGCACATGGAATTTTACTAAGCTCTCTACCTAATTATATTTGTGACACAAGTTAGACTTGCTTCACACCCAAAGGAGGCTACGAAGTGAGGCTTATCATGAGCACCAAGGGTAACAGAGACAATCACTTTAGAGAGCCTAGGACTGTCACAGAAGCCACGTCAGAACAGATGGCTCTGCATTTATTCTAGTCTAGGGATTCAAATTGGCAGTAGTCAAACAAAAATCCTGAAAAGCATGTCAGCAATGGTGGAAATGAGCTTTCTTCATTTAAAAAGCCATTCAGAGCATTCCATGGAGAATGCATGTAAAACTGCAGCCATTTGCCATTTTAGTTAAATTGCCTACTTGTGTACCCAACTTGTTTAACATGTACATGAACATAACAGTATTGTATATATATATATATATGTGTGTGTGTGTGTGTGTGTGTGTGTGCATATATATGAGTGTGTGTGTGTGTGTGTGTGTGTACACACATACTCTTGGTGTAGTAATTTGTGACATGTACAATTGGTAACCTATAGCTAATATATAGTTATCTGCCTTGACTTAATTATTTTATATGTGTGTATATATTATAAATCAGTTTATATGATGGGTCTTCTTAGAAATCCATTAGTATTTAAGCCACGGATAGCTGCTTGCTCCTTTCATTCCAAGTACCCTGGAAAGCTGAAGAAGGAGGATTGTGAGTTCAAAGGCAGCCTGGGCTTCATAGGTACCTTCTCTTGAAAAGAAAGAGGGAAGAAGGGAAGGGAAGAGAAAGGAAGGTGGAGGGAGGGGGAGAGTGATAAACCCGAAAGGCAAGGTAAGGCAAGACACGAGAAGGCAAGGAAAGGCGAGGGAGGAAGGACAATTTATCTGTAGATACTTGCTAATTCCTGATATTAATATGCCCATGTGTCTTTTTTATTATGTGTGTCTCATTGTGTGGATGTGCTGGCCCTCAGTCTTCTGGATTATCCTCACTTGCCTCCTCCCATTGCCATTTTCCCATTAGGATCACAGATGTATACACCACTCGCCCCACCCCCACTGTCATGGGTGCACTGGAATCAGACATGCATGTGCCACTTAAGGTTCATCTTTGCGTGACTACTGAGGAGTTGAACTCTGGCTGGCAGCCTTCCAAGCAAGCACCTTAAATGTCTAAGCCATCTCCCCCACCCTGTGTGTATATTTTTAATCTATACTGAAGCTTCTACAAGAAGAATTTAAGAATTTAAGTCATTCTTTAGAAATTACTTAATCAATACAGTGTACTGACATGACTTCTTGCTCATTTATCTCTTTTTCTGTTTACAGAGTTAGTAAATAATATTTGTTTGGTATTTAAATGAATACTGAGTTGGCACTCTTAGGCCAAGAATCCAAAGTTATCTCTGGAGAAAAACAAAAACATATATTTTCCTCAGGATTCATTGTTTTCAATAACACAGGGTGAGAAAACAAAGGGGACTATGTTGGTTTTCTACAGTAGTGTTAACTGGAAAAGTTTTTAAATAAGCCTTTCCATGCTCTTTTGTGCAGATTAAATAACCTAATATAGTGTCTAAAAAAAAAAAAATCCTATGTCTGGCTTTCCAGGATTTCCAGGTAGTCTGAGCTTACCCATAGAGTGAGCCCTCATCTTTGGTCCAGCAGCTGGATTCTAAGTGAACTGATCACAGCTATGTACCCACAAGACTTGTGAGGGTAACAAGCACTCACCAGATGACATTATATCATGGTACTTCTCTTAGCTTTGAGTGTCCTTTTCTGTCAGTGAGTAGACATGGTTGTTGTGGCAAACGTTTTCTCTGGGGACATGTGGACACACTACTATTCACCTCACGTAGGACTCAGACCAGAGTATGATTACCCCAAAACTAGTGTAAGCCATTGAGTTTATTGGGGTTACTTACAGAACAGAGTAAGGAGTTGCTTACAGGAGCAAAGGATGACTCACTGCATCACTGAACAGCCCACCCCATCATAGCTGACCGCTTAAGGAATCTACACCTCTGGAGCCCACTGCAGCATCTGCAGGCAGCTTGGCTGGTGGAAGAGTCTTGAGCACACTACACAACTTGCAGGCAGCTCAATGAGAGAGTCTCTCCCCAAGCAGTTTATTTTTATATAGGTCCAAGACTTGTTGACTTTCTGATTCTCCTAAGTTTCCTCCCTCCACCCCTGAAGGAAGGTTTTAATTCAGAGGAGATTGCTATATAAAACTGGTATTTGACCATATTTCTCATAGAACATTTGTTAACTGTTCAGCAATATAAGTTATATAACCTCATGTCTTCATATCAAATATACAAGAGAAAAATATTCAGGACCTAGTTCTTTGTTCTGTTTTGTTCTTTCATTCATACTCCATGTTTGTAAAAATCTGAGTCTGTTGATTTATGTGCTTGTGGGGCTTTCTGTTCTGGCCTGTGGGAAGATTGTATTTTCACAGTGAATTAGTGCCTGTATACATTGAACACAGAGATGTTTAGACTTGAAATTGCAAAGGGACAATGAAAACTTACAGGTGAATTAGCTAATCTTTACAAGCTTATGTTTAAATGCAAGCCTCGATTTAAACAATGCCCTGAAACTATTTGATTAAAGTGTTACTAACAACAAATAGTGTGGATGTGAACTTGAATCATATTCCAGGCGCTTATTGACTCTGCAGCTTTTTCCTTTGAGGTGGACTGAACTGCTGTAACACTTATGCTAAATGTTGTCACAGGCAACCAATGCAGAGGTGTGTCTGCAGTGTCTGAGGCAGGTCTAGCTGAAATGGCAATGGGTTTTTCTGCTGCAAGTGGTTGAGGATCCTGTCTTTGCCCATGCACAAGTATGGACACATTTGAGAAGATACCATACAAATTGTCATTTACATATCTCAGCTCAGTTCCCTTTGTGGAAACAGGCTAAATCAATGATGTTCTCTAATTTTTAGATATTTTTTAGCATAATAATAAAATAAATTTTCTTCGAATGGAAAAATAACAGTAAATAAAAGTTAATTGAAAAAATACATATTGCACTAATTGTTTAGGTCCAATTTTCTCTTCATGATGTGTGTGATATATACATGTGTAAAAATAATGAACAGAAGTAAATCTCTTACAAGTATTTAGGTATTATGGTTACAAATGAACTTAATTGGCACACTACTTATTATCTTACATTAATTAATTAATTAATTAATTAATTAATTTTTTGTTTTATTTTTCTGAGGTAGGGTCTCACTTAGCTCAGGCTGACCTGGAATTCACTTTGTAGTCTCAGGGTGGCCTCAAACTCGTGGCGATCCTCCAAACTCTGCCTCCCAAGTTCTGGGATTAAAGGTGTGTGCCACCATGCCCGGCAGCACACTACTTTTTAACCGTTCACAGTGAGCAGGAAACTACTGACAAAATAATGAATTTGGATCTCATGAGATGGCTCAGTGAATAAAAGTGCTTACTATGTAAGTGTGAGAACCTGCACCCACACTCACACACATACATCACATGCACACAAATATACGCAAAGATAAAAATACGAATTCCTTCTAACACTAGACAGTCCATTGAGTATATGACCTGTCCGAACATCATTAGTCACACTAGCAAATCACCTCCATTCCTCCCCACTTGCCACAACTGTCTATATGTGTCTGTACTTAACTAACAGGCCAAAATAGCTGAGCTCTAACTTTTACTAAATCAATTTTGATTAAAAGGGAAAGAATTAAAGACATCCAAATTAAAATACTGAGATGAACTTTGTTAAAGAGCCCTCATAACCCTACCCACAGTACATTGTTGCCATGTCAGACCAGGTACCATCACTTAATTTATTCTCTGAAAGTATTTTGCGTTTGGAGAAAACTGGGCTGATGATTAAATCCAATCAAGCAAACAAAAAATAAATACACCTCCCCTCTTGGTGTGCTAGATAATTAATGCTTTGAGTATATGAATCATTGCTACATATCTTGATAACTATGGCATAGCTTGTTTTTCGCTCAGTTCAATTTTGCTTAAGTTTTATGCAATTCATTGGTATTAATTACACTAATTATATTTGAAGTGTTATACAACCGTCACTCTCTCTTTCCTAAATTTATATCACTCCAAACAAGAAACTCAAGTGAGCAATAGTTTCTTTATTCTGGGGGGGGCAGGGAAATTATTTTGGGTTTGTTGTTGTTACTGTCCTTGGGCAGGCCTGAAAATAATTTATTGTATTCATTATTATTAATGAGTACTAATTGAATTAAATAATGGGCTTTATTATAACATTATCATACTTTAAAATGTATTTTAATCATATTCTCTACTTTGGAACTTTTTAAATTGACATGTTCAACTCACATATAAGATTTTTAAATGTTTATTATTATTATTATTAACAACAACATATTTCATATGGATACATAATGTGTTGGTACCCTCTTTTCCCTCATTGCTGCCCCCATTCCATTGGGGACCCTTCTCAGTGGGGTTGCAGGTATTCCCCATGGGGTTATGGTTTATGTATTGTGGGAGCAGCACTGTTATTTTATTGGGAAGGGAATGCATCTGGGCATGATGTCTTAAAGACTTTATAAATAAGAAAATTCATATTAGTAGAATGTAAAATTATAGTACTTTGAGGCTTATCTTCAAAGGAAACGCAATTGATAGCCTTCTCAAGAGGCAGATTCAGATTTTCTGTTCTGTTCCAAAGTATAATTCTAACTAAAGGAAACATATTGTCCTTAATCAAAGTACTTGGTACACTAAAATATTTGAGTGATTATTAATATGGGGACAGATATGCAGAGTGTAATATTTATATTGAGATTCTAACATGGGAATAAAAGTGTCAAGATAAGTGTGTATTTGTGAAGAATGTGCTGAGAGCTGTTTGAACAATCAGTCTTACTCTGCCAAACATGCAATCAATTCAATATTTCAGGTAGTTTTCAGTAGAAAAATCCAAGGAATTAATAATCCAACACTACAAAGTAATCCAGCACTAATGGTTTCAGAGTATATTACATGACTAATTTGAAAAAAGATTTACACCTCGAATTATCATTTCCTTACAGCTATATTGGAACAAACATTGATGGCAGAAGATTATAACCCCGGTGGCCATTGCCCTCTCTAGACAAACAGAAAAGCTAATGTGTTAGTCTAAAAATTACATCAGTGATTATCAAAACATGTTCAAAATATCTATTATTCAAACAGTAATTAAAAAGTAACACTGTTTTAAACTCAAAAATCACTGTTTAAAATATGAATGAAATTACATAAATTCTAAATATTACTATTTTCTTGCTACAAGGTTATGTGATGAAAATCATGAATCTAAGTGAAAGCAAATGTTTAAAATTTAAGCATAATGCTAAGCTTTATTTAATAAATAGAGTAATATGTAGTTTGGGAGATTTCATGGTGTTGGGTAAACTGACTTCTGAGGAGAAAAGGTATATCAGACACTTAACAGCTGCTTTAATTTCAAGGTGCTATGCATGGAAACAAAGGCAAAAGAGAAACTCTAACTTCATTTACAGTATATGCTTGGTGAAGAAGTTGTCAGTGTATCTCCATAGTGTGAAGTTTGTGTTTTTAGTGTGTCTCCACAGTGTTAATGTCTGTGTTGTTTATGTGTCTCCACAGTGTGAAGTTTGTGTTATTGGTGTGTCTCCACAGAGTAAATGTCTGTATTCTGGTTTAGCATGTACTTTACTGTCATGCAAATTTAATATATGTAAATTTAGTTTATTGAACAAGCTGGAATTGTGGAGCATAAGTAGGTATAAACTTTATTCCTTCCCACCACTCTGCACTCAACTTTCATTATGTGCATACTCTCTCCTCTAGCCTCTCCAGAGACTTTAGGATAATAAACAATTCATTGTTTAAGGCTGAATCAGGAGAGAAAGAGAAGTCTGTTTCATTTGTCCTCTACACTCATCCCCTCTTCCCTTGGACAACTGCCATTGCTTGTCCAGCTCTGGAGAATGAGCCAGAAGAAAGTAAGTTATTTGCAGACAAGAGTTTTGTTGTTGATTTTTCTTTTTGTAGGCAAGATAATCACCCAATTCCAAAAACCCTTTAGTCCTCCCTGGTGATATCTAGCTTCCTTGAGCAGAGTAACACTTTGATGTAAACTATAAATGTTTTCTTTTATTTATTTACTTATGAGAGAGAGAGAGAGAGAGAGAGAGAGAGAGAGAGAATGAGAATGGTCATGCCAGGGCCTCTAGTACTGCAAACAAACTCCAGATGCATGTGCCACCTTGTGCATCTGGCTTCATGGATACTAGAGAATCAAACCTGGGTCCTTAGGCTTTGAAGGCAAATGCCTTAACCACTAAGCAATCTGTCCAGCCCTGGAAATGTCTTCTTGCATAGGATAAACATGTACTGTTGGGAACACAGTTGGCCCTACCACTGTTAGCAGTTCAGTCAAGTTAGCAATCTGTCCTTTTACTTTACCTGGCAAGCGGAGGCATCTCCTTCTGTGCAGTGTAGCTGGCCTTGAATTGTCCCGTATTGTAGTCACTAACTAGTCTTATGTGATCATTGAGATCCTCTAATGTAGCTTCTCTGCAAGCATAAGTTATACAATGGATTGTGTAAACTGAGAGTGTAAAGATGAATGCAAAATAGTTGATTAATCATCATTGCATAAGTTGAGCATAGTGGCATACCCCTATCATCTCAGTACAGCAGCAGGATTACCAAGAGTTCAAGGTCAGTTTGTGCTACATAAATAAAATAAAATAATAAAATAAAATAAAATAAAATAAAATAAAATAAAATAAAATAAAATAAAATAAAATCATGCCTTACTGAACTGATAATATTTTTAGTATGCTGGTGTAAGTAAAATATATTTTAGGCTAATTCCACCTGTTTTATTCTATTTTCAAAAAGCTTAGCTACTGAAAATATTATCTTATATAGTGTCTTACTTTATTTCTCTGTCAGATGATGTCATATTATTTTCATTCTGTAGACTCACATTTTCAATACATAGAAATCTCTGCTTATCTCACATTATTTTATATAAGAACTGGTTGCTGTCAAAGCTTATTAAAATGGAATTGAGTATCTCATTTTAGTTTACTTTGCACCATTCAAATAGTTATGCAGGTGAGCCTTTCCTCAGGAATATGTTTATATTTTATTCTCAATTATTTTATGTATTTTTCATTTTTTCTATTAACTTCAGAAATTCTCCCTCTCTTTCTGTTTCTCTCTCTCTCCCCCTGCCTCCAGACACACATATGTATGTTTTATGGTTTCAAAAATTTTAACACAATCAATGGCATATCTTTGATTCAATGACTACATATGCTTACTTGAAGCATATATATAGTTTTTTTTTTTCTTTGTTTTTCGAGGTAGGGTTTCACTCTGGTCCAGGTTGACCTAGAATTAACTATGTATTCTCAGGGTGGCCTCACACTCAAGTCAATCCTCCTACCTCTGCCTCCCAAGTGCTGGGATTAAAGGCGTGTGCCACCACGCCTGGCTGATACTTGAAGCATATATTTTTTAATTAATTAATTTAACTTGTTAAAAAATTTCTTCAGATTCTATATGTTTTGTAATGTTAAAATTATTGTGATGCTATAAAAATATAACATCTTATTCTGCTATTTTTCTTAGAAATCATTTTCAATAATCTTCCAACTAGTCAAAATTAATACATTTCTCTA
Source organism: Orientallactaga sibirica (assembly GCA_036365145.1). NCBI lineage: Eukaryota > Metazoa > Chordata > Mammalia > Rodentia > Dipodidae > Orientallactaga > Orientallactaga sibirica. The sequence continues at coordinate 30,937,335 of JAEOAD010000024.1, forward strand.
TTATTACATATAGATTTCTTGTATTTTTTCCATATACATAACCATGGTTTCTGCACATTCATTAGTTCACCCATCTTACTTAGAGTTTTTCATTCCTAATAAATCAATACTACATAGGTGTGTAAGGATTTAACTTTGTACTAATTGAAGACTGATCTCCTTGGAGATAGCTGTCAGTAAAGTGCTTGTTTCACACAGCATGAGGACCTGAGTTCAGATCTTCAGTAGCTATGCAAGCAGGATGTAGTGGCACATGTGTGTAATTTAAGTTCTGGTGAGGAAGAGAGAGAAATTTTCCTGATCATACTGGTTAGCTAGTTGAGCTGAATTGGTGAACTCCTGGCTTATAAAATATCCAATCTCAAATAATAAGGTAAAGTATAAAAGTATAAATTCTATTAACACCTAATATTAACTCTTTCCACCATATGCATGTGTATGTGCACATGCCCACACATACATGTTCATGCTGAGGTGCACCCATACACATATATATATGCACACCTCAAACATATGCATGCAATAAATAAATGAAAGGTAAATATTTTACCATGAAAATCCATAAACATTGTCAAAGTGTTATGTTAATTACAATAATTTTATACTTTAATCAAGAAGAGATGTCATAATCAGTACAATATTCATCTCAGACATAAACACCATAAATATGGTACAGGTCTTCTTATTTACGGATTATTTTATGACTTTCAATTAATCAGTATGATGTTCTTCATACATTTTAATTGAGTATTTTACAAAGATTTGTTTCCCTCATAATTATAGAACTTTCTAAAGGTTTTCTTTCTTTTTTCTTCCTTCCTTCCTACCTTCTTCTTTCTTTCTTCCTTCCTCCCTCCCTCCCTCTCTCTCTCTCTCTCTCTCTCTCTCTCTCACCTTCTCTCTCTCTCTTTCTTTCATTCATTCTTTCTTTCTGATGACATGATTCTTTCTGTGTAACTTCCTAATATCCACTGTTGCATTTATTAATTTCTCCTTTGACTATATCTAAGATGTTCCTTTTAATCTGATGACCAATACTATTAAATTTGAATTTATTTTTTTTAATTTTTTTAAATTATTATATTTATTTTTGGAGAGAGACACAGAGAGAGACAGAGAGGGAGAGGGAAACAGATAGAGAATGGGCACGCCAACAGTCTCTCAGCTGCTGCGAATGATATCCAGATACTGCGCCCCCTTGTGGGCAAGTGCAGCATTGCACCCTTGTATCACTTTGCATCTGGCTAAACGTGGGACCTGGAGATTGGAACCGGGTTCTTAGGCTTAGCACGCAGGCACCTTAACTGCTAAGCCATCTCTCCAGCCCTGAATTTATTTTTAATAACGTGTACATAATCAATCTTTTTACAATTATTTTATTTATTTGAAACAGAGAGAGAGAAAGAGGCAGAGAGAGAGAGAGAGAAAGGGAGAGAATGGGCATGCCAGGGCCTGTAGCCCATACAAATGAGCTACGGATGCATGTACCACGTGGTGCATGTGGTTTTTTTTTTTTTTTTTTTTTTTGACAACTTCTATACTTACATACAAAAAACACATGATATTTCCCTCCCCTCCCCCCATTCCACTTTAGGACTCCAATTGCATGTGGTTTTATGTACTGGAAAATCAAGCCTGGGTCTTTCACTTTGCAGACAAGTGCCTTACCTGCTAAGCTACCTGTCCAGCCCTCAGTCGTAAATCATTATACACAGTCAGTTTTTTTACTGTCTGTTATATCATCAAACTATTGTGACTCCAGACATACTTTACTCTGATATATAGAGTTTTGATAGTGTTTGTTATTTCATTACAAACTCATTTTAGATGATCTTTTTCCTTTAAAAATACTTCAGCTGACAAACAACATAATGGTGTGAAAGCTTGTATCAGAAATTTGTGGTATATCTCTCATTAATTATATATACATATATAGTATGATTTTGAATATCAACCTGAAGAACCTCAGGGGAAAATAATTATCTGTAGGACTAAGGGACATCTGAACATTTTATTTTTTACTGTTCCATGTTTGTTGGATGGATTTTTCCAAGATCTTTGAAGACAGCCATCTGAGGACCCTCACTTGGTGGTCTAATCTCATTTTCCACATCAAACTTCCTCCTTATAACCAATGTTTTAGATTCTGTCCTTTCATTAACACTCAATCCTTATGTAACTAGGAACAATCCTCAATTTCTTAAAGAAATCCCAGTGAAAGATTAAACATTGTTCTTCATTTAAATCCCTTCTTTTGGGAGAACTAAAGATTCTTCATTATTACAAAGTCAACTATGCATTTAAAAGAAAGGTTATTTTATTCTTATTTAATTATCTCGGTATGTATAGTGGATATAAAAGATATCTACAGCATTTACGTTGTCTTTTAACTCTAAAACTATATCCGTTTACTCATTGTTTGATAATTAATATGAAGCCACACAGAATGATTTTAATGCAATAAAACAAAGATTAACAGAACTAAATAAACAAATTAAAGAAATTAAAGTGCAAGCTCTCTTAAAAATGCATCAAGTAAAGGAAAATTCTTAGTAATGCTTAGGAAAAATTATTCACTTGTACTTAAGAAAAAATAAATTTAAATTCTGGAAAGGAGAAATTTATGACAAATTTCCAAATTCAGTATTAGAAACTAAGTCTTGAGTAGATAATAGGATATGTTAGATATGTACATAGCCTATTTCTCACTGGCCAAGGAATAGTACAGTGGGAGTGTCAAATTGGTGCAGTCACTGTGAGAAAGAGTGTGGAGATATACCTCCCATGATACATAACTCCTAGTCATATTATCATATAAATCTATATTAAACTAGAGTTACTTATTTGTTAGTGCTTGGTGCTGTTGTCTTCATGACAGAATGAACATGGATTCAGCCTAGATCTTCATCAACTGAGGAGTAGATAATGAAAATGTGGCACATATACACAATGGAATCATATCAGCCTTAAATAATAATTAAATTATGAATATGCTAGAGAAACAAATGAAACAAGAAAAATATTAAGTGAGATAACACAGGTGGAGAAAGACATTCATCACATGTTCTGTATCATAGGCAGATCCAAGCTTAGACCAATCGTGTGTGTGTGTGTGTGTGTGTGTGTGTGTGTGTGTGTGTTACCGTGAGAGAGAAAGAGACAGGGGGGCATGCAGATACCAAGGATCTAGAAGGAGCCTATGGGGAGGGAGCACAGTGGATCCAAGGGAGAAGGGTTGTGAAGGGAACACATATTAAGTGATATGAAAGTTGACGGGAGGACACTAGGTGTAGAAGAGTGAAAGTAAGGTGGGGGGAGCGCAATGAAGATGAGGGCAGGGGAGGTGGAACAGAAATAACCCAAACTAAGTATGTGTATTCATAAAAATATGATAATGGCCAGGCATGTTGGCTCATGTCTTTTAATCCCAGCTTTCAATATGCACAGGTAAGAGGATCACTATGAGTTTGAGGCCAGCCTGAGGCTACATAATGAATTCCAGGTCAGCCCAGGCTAGAGCGAGATCCTATCTCAAAAGAATTAATAAATGAATGATAATGAAAAGAATATGTAACCAAAATAAATAATACTCAGGGTGTTCTGGGCTATCTCCCATGCAGGACTTATTCAATGTTCTAGGACCTTTAACCACCTTGGCCTCTGATAATCAGTTGGACAAAACACTATTTAATATTGCAACATCCTTAGTAAATATGTCAAATATTACCTTTTAGGTGGAAATATGTATAAATAAATTTGTACAAGAATTTCAATATTTTGATTTCCAAGGTCAAATTGGAATAAGCATTGTTATTTGCTCTCTAAGTCAAAAATATTTGGCTGAATTTGCTTTCATTGGGTGCAATGTACTTTTACAATGTTGTGAAAGTCTAATGATAGCACCTCAGTTCTCCACAGAAAGAAACAATAAGGTACCTCACCCCTGATTAAGGCGTATTTTGGACAGTTTTCAAAAATAAATGTCTACTCTCCATGTCAATAAGGAGTTTATACTTCCCAACTTCCCAGAGCTGGGGCTTTTGGGGCTAGTTGTATTAATAAAACTTGCAAATGATCTGTTGTCTTGGATTTAATAATAACGATTTAACTCCACTTATAAAGCAAATGAAGCACAACATCAAATTGTATATATCCATGTTAACTCTACACTGTAAGGTTGAAATTTTTTCAACAATTCTGTCCATCGGTTTGTAACACTGTCCTATTACCTAACTCCATATAAAGAAATTACTTTAATTTTGGTTATTTTAGGCTTTCAGTAAACCCTCTGGAAAAAAAAATAAACATAGCAAGCACTGTCTCTCTCTATTTTTTTTTTTTTTTTCTTAACTGGCCTGATGGTCTCCAGTTCAAAAGATCTAAGAAATGTTAATGGTAACTGTGATTCAATTAGTGAGAAATAATCATGAGAAAATATGTGATAAGAGTTTTGAACAGAAATAAAATATTCACTCAAGGTTAAATGTAAACATCATCATCAGAGCATACTAAAGGCAGGAACGAAGACAGCCCTCCAGGAAATATGTTGTCGACCCTGTTCCTACCACGGTTGCTTCTGGAAATGATATAGTCAGAAAACGAATCTTTAAAGAAGTCCTTCTGACAGAATATCTTCATATTAATTGTTAAGTTGTAAGTCCTTATCACTATCATATGTCTTGATTCCATTGTATGTGTGGTGGTTGGAATAGAGATGACCCCTCTAAACTGTTAGGTTCTAAATGCTTGGTCCCCAAACTGGTGGCAATTTGGGAGGTCAAGCCTTGATGGAGGAGGTATGTTTCTGGAGGTAGGCTGAGGGATGTTGTCGCCTGCCCCCCCTTTCCATAGTCCAACATACATCCTTTCTTCCACTTGCCTTCTGCTGTGGCAGAAGTGATGTCTAGACTTTACTCATGCCATCATGAAGCTTCCACTCAAGACTGTAAACCAGAATAAACCCTGTGCTCCTATCAGCTGTGTTGGTCAGTTTGTTTTCTCCCAACAATGAGTAGATAAGTATAACAGTATGTCAACAGTGGAATATGGAAAAGAACCTGAATATTATTTGATGATTCATAGAATTATTGTCACTATCATTGGATATAGTGACTATGTTGTAAATTTGTTAAAAAAATTGATTTAAAGCTCAATAAAACTTGTTATATATTATCTATCTATATCTGTTTATCTTATCTAAAGTTTTAGTAGTAATCAATTGCACATGATATATTTGTTACACATGTTATATGATGACTAGATTTTTACAAAGAATTATATATTTCTTTAACAGAATACAATATGCTAGTTAATAGCAAACTGGATATATCTGACACATTATTATGTGCTTAATAACAGTCCCACATGGGCTAGTAAGATGCCTTTGTGGTTAAGACACTTGCTTGCTAAGCCTAAAGTCCCATGTTCTACTCTCCACGTCCCACGTAAGCCAGATACAAAAGGTGACACAAACTCACAAGGCTGCACGTGCACACAAGATGACACATGCTTCTGGAGATCAATTGCAGTGGCTGGAGGCCCTGGCATATCAATTCTCTCTCACACACACACATAAAAGATACAAAAAAAAAATAGTTCCTCACAAAACAACTTTCAGATGGTTAACACATTCATGGGAGTGTTATGTCTTTGTTGAGAACATGAAATTTTGGAATGGACTGGGTCTAAGGAGATCCCTCCATAGTTAAATGTGCTCGCTTCACATGCCTGTCAAATAGAGTTCGGATCCCAGTTTCCTCATAAAGCTGAATGCAAAGTGGCACAGTTATCTACAATCACAGTGGGCCTATGTCTATGTGTTAGAGAATCTGAAAGCTCATGAGCCAACTAGTCATATCTTTGTAGCATCAAACAACAAAACAGACCCGGACTCAAACAACACCCTCAAGCTGTCCTCTGACCTGCACATGTTCCCATTGGCAATAGTGTGACCCCTATTCCCCCCACACAAATTAAGATAGGAATCCTAGGTTAGTATCTGACCCAATATGCATGGTGTCCTTTATGACTGCTAACTTACTCCCTTTACACTTCATTTCCTTTCTCTGCCAATGTGTGTGTGTGTGTGTGTGTGTGTGTGTGTGTGTGTGTGTGTAGCAGTTTTGCATATTTTATGTTAAAGTGTACTTCTGAAGTGGTTTACTCTGTGTGTATAATGTGTACTCTCATGCACAAGTCAACATACAATACACAGCTTGAAAATAGAATTCCGGGGATAGAGAGATTGCTCAATGGTTAAGGCTCTTGCCTGCAATGCCTAACGATCCTGGTATAATTCCCCAGTACCCACCTAAAGCCAGATGCACAAAGCAGTGGGTGCATCTGGAGTTCATTTACAGTGGCTAGAGGCTCTGGAGAACCCATTAATTCATTTGTATTCTCCCTACCCCCTCTCTCTTCTTGTAAACAAGTAAATAAATATAAAAAAATACAATTTAGTAGGCTTTAATAGCTGTTGCATGTTCAAAGCAATATTTCTTTGCCTACATTTTTTTTTTTTAATCAGACTGTCATATGCTGTCTTTTAACAGATGAAAGTATTAGTGTATTTTGTATTTGATACAGGGTTTTCTTACCATGGAAAGGAAGCTCGTCAACATTTAGTATTAATGCTACATCAAGCAGTACTCTGAGTACTGTAGCAAGAGGAATGAAGTCAATTCTTCCTGTCCTTCCTCGGTGGTGGTGGTGGTGGGGGGGGTGGGGGGGTCTCCACATCCGCATTCCTCTGCTCCAGGTGTTTCTCCGGACAACTAGGCGCGATCCTGCTGTGAACCAGAAGGTGGCACTGCACTCCTCATTCACAACACTCCCGGCAGGTGCCTGGGGAAGATCTCGGAAGAGAAGGAAGCTGAGTGTTTGAGCATTTGATTTGAAATAATGAGACACGTGCGATTAATTTCCTAAAGAATAATTTTACTTTTGTCAATTTAGGGAAATATCTGCACACTAAGTGAAAATGAACAGCTGTTGAGAATAAAAGGAAAGTGCTTCACTTAAACTCGATTAATTTCTATCACCATTGTTCAGAGAGATAGTCCCACACTTAATTACTCATGTAAATAACATTACACTATGACTCAATGTAAAATCAAGTTTTCTTCACTCTCTATTTTTCTTCTTCTAACCACAAATTGTGTCTTCATTTTATTGTTTACTTACTTTAAAATGAAAATCCTACATGAGTAATTTTTGTTCTTAAACAATTTCATTCATTAATATTTGATTATTAAAGCAGGGTTTTTATGTAATCCAACCTGGCCTCAAACTCACTATGTCGCTAAGGGTGACTATGTACTCCTGATGGTTCCGCCTACCTTCAACTCCCAAGTGTTGAGGTTAAAAATGTGAGTCACCGTACTCAGCAAAACCTGATTATTCATATTAGGACACTACAGTACCTCCCTTGGCAAGATGTTCTCCTCTCTCTCCAAATCAGTCTCATGGAAACAGATATGTGCACCAGCCATTGCTCTAGCATCTCTACGTTGAGAGAACAAGGCCTCTGTACAAAAGAATATGTCATATAAACAAATTGATTTTTTTGATACTGGGGATAATTTAGATCATTTCTGTAGAGCTAAATGTGTCATTTGCTGATAGCAGGGAGAAAGAAGGAAGGCTGAGTAAATCTTATTGACAGCTAAAAATGTCTGGTATTGATTATGTGAAGGACTACAATGGGAGCAAGCTGCTTTAATAACAGCATCACTTTGAACAAATCCTCAATTAATTATTAGGGATGAAAGCAAAAATGACACCCAAAGAGAAAGTACAGAGAATGAATGAGAAACACTGCAAAAGTCACTGTTTTTTGCGTGTATTTTCTTTTTTAAAAAATTATTTTGAATTTCTGAGGCAGGGTCTCATTGTAGCCCAGGCTGACCTGGGATTGACTATGTAGTTTCAGGCTGGACTTGATCTCACAGCCATCCTCCTAACCTCTGCCTTCTGAGTGCTGGGATTAAAGGCATGGACCACCACACCTGACTTGTGCCATTTTTTTCCACCAAATTATGTTATTCACATCCAATATCAAAAAATGATATATTGAAAAAGGGAAACAGGGGTTGGAGAGTTGGTTTAGTGTTAAGTGCTTGCCTGTGAAACCTAAGGGTTCCAGTTTGAGGCCCGATTCCCCAGTACCCACGTAAGCCAGATGCACATGGTGGCACATGTATCTGGAGTTCGTTTGCTGTGGCTGGAGGTCCGGGTGCGTCCATTCTCTCTCTCTCTCTCTTTCTCTCTGTCACTCTCAAATAAATAAAAATCTTTTTTAAAAAGGGAAACAGGGCTGGAGAGGTGGCTTAGTGCTTAAGGCGCATGCCTGCAAAGTCTAAGGACCTTGGTTCAATTCTGTAGGTCCCACGTTAGCCAGATGCACAAGGTGGCACATGCATCTGGAGTCTGCAGTGGCTGGAGGCCTTGGCAGTTGCCCAGTCTCACTTTCTCCCTGTGTCTCTCTTTCTCTCCCTCTCTCTCTGTCTCTAATAAATAAATAAAAATAAATCTTTAAAAATATTTTAAAATGAAATGTTTTTTAAAAAGGGGGAAACAAAATAAAAGACACATGGCTCCTTTCCCTGAATAATTTTAATAACAATAGATAAATAGACTGGGATTAACAATATGGTTATTTCTTGAAATTTTATTTTTAATGTGGGGAAAATAAGTATTTACTTACAAAATATTGGTATTAATGCATAGTACTTTCCTATGTATAAAATAAAGACAACTTTGGCACTATAAAGTACTTTATTTTGAATTTGACTGTGTTGTAGTCAGCTCCATGTTACTGGATTAGACACTAGACATTAGACTACTAACTAGACACAGTTAACAAGAGGAACGGGTATATTTCACACTGACAGATCCAGGGGAACAGCATCAATGGTGAAGAAGCTGCTCACTTCCATAGATCCAAGCAGAGAGAACCAACTTCACCAAGCAAACACCGATGCCAGCAAGCACAAATGGCAAGAACTCAAAGTGCTTTCTTCACACCTTTGGGCAAGATCCACCCCCAAAACACGCTTTAGGTTGCACCCAAGGATCCACCCCCAGTGACTCCTCCTCCAGCAGGCTGCTTGAGAGTGAAGCAGGAAGCTTAACCTTAACATAAAAAAAAAAAAAAATACACCTGAAGATGCTGGTTGGGAGGCATTCATATTGAAATCACCAGAGAGTAAAGGAAAGCGTTGTTATTATTATTAAAGTGTTTGGTAAAGTATGGCTTCTGGTTCAGCATGTATGGGAGTTAAATGTCACTGCCATTCCAATGGGAAGAAGAAGCTGGATAAACAGAGCCTTCATCAGAGGTTTTCAGAATGCCTGACGAATGAGATTTCAGAACAGGGACGTCCTTAAATTCTGGAGAGTCCCACAGGCTACTAGAGAGAATCACAATGTGCCCAGAGCAGAAACTCAACAACTGAGACTTCTCTGGAAGCAGTGCTGGGATGGGACAAGTACACTGCCAATAAACTTGCTGGAGGCTCAATGTCCGGGTGGGCTTAACCCCAAAGATTCTACAAACTCCTTTCTAGGGAAGGACAGCATTTCCCCCACCCTCATGTTTCCAGTAAAGAGGGGAGGAAGGAAGTGTTATGTCCTAAAGTGAAGTCTTTTAAATGAGCCTTACCTGCTATGGTTTTATCTGAGCATAACCCACCTGTGCAGAAGGGAAGCACCCAGAGCAGCCAGTTCCAATCCTTCTGTCTTCCAACTAAAAGAAGACAAGTTAGAGAGGCTTTGCTAAAGTCCACAGGCTCACTAACGAACTTGGCGATCACCCACCTCCTGCCCATGCACTTTGCCACTGTGTGACTAAGGCCACATTTCCTATCTCACTTATCCAGGCAGCATATCTATTTGTACACCAAAATTGAAAGTATTTTTTAAAAGGCAGAAAATACACATAAAAAACACTGTATTTATTATATATTATTTACTACATGACTAGGGTTGTAACCAAAGCCACCTATGACAGTCATATTGAAATTACAAGGACAAGATTTAAAAAAATCTGAGATTGCTATGATAAGAGCTCTAATGGCAAAAAAGAAAAGTAAAGAAGTAGACAATATGCAAGAACAGATGGATAATATAAGCAGAGAGAAAAGAAGTCTAAAAGGAGAATCAAAAAGAAATTCCAAATAACAAAAACAACTGTCACTGACATGAAGAATGTCCTTCGTTGGGCTCGTTAGTAGACTGAAACAGTTAAAAAAAAAAAAAAATCCCAGAGCCTGAGGATGTGAAAATAGAAACTTCAAAAGCTGAAAAGCACAGAAGAGGAAAAGATGGAAAGAAAGAGCAGACTGTCCAGGAACTGCGGGGTGTGGCTTAACTACCAAAAGCAGAGCACAGCCAAGAATTCCAGAGCCCAAAAGGACAGAAATGATGTTATAAGCAGTAATTACTGAAAACTACCTCAAATTAGTGCTGCATACCAAACCATAGATCCTGAAAGCTCAAAGAATGCCAAGAAAGATATTTGACAAAACAGATGATCAAAAGACCTATGGGTAAGATTATAGTACACAAGCTTAAGCAAAGCAAAGATAAGGCTAGGCAGGGTGGCATGCATTTTTAGTCCCAGAGAGGAGGATTGTCAGTCTTGGACTACCGAGTGAATTCTAGGTCAGCCTGGTCTAGAGTGAGACCCTACCTTAAAAGTAAAAACTAAAAATATAATGAAAGAACAGGAAAAGAAAAATCACAAAGAAAAAGGATGAAAAATAAAAATTATATTTGACTTTTCCTAGGAACCCATGTTAGTGATATGAAAGTTGAAGAAAAAGAAATATTTTGTGTTGAAAGAAAAAAATAAAGATGGTGAAGGTCTCTAGACCAAGTGAAATTATCATTGAAGAGTGATCTAATGTGTTTCATAATAATAACAACAACAATAATAATAATAGCAAAATGAATTTGATGATGTGCATGGCTCCCCCGTGAGGGGAAGGAAGCATGCAGATATATGCTTATGCTTGCATGAGCATCAGGAAAATGGAAGTCAGGATGGCATAAGCAACAGGAGTTATGGATTAGGAATATTTTGTAATATCTTGTTCTAAAGTTCTCACCCCACATATGAAGTATATACTCTCCAAAGGTGAAGTGTTGTTAGTTATAAATATATACCACATGCTCTAGGACTCTAGGACCAACCATAGAAATTTATATGTGAAGAAAGTACACAGAATGAACATAAATGTACTCAATTAACAGCATAAAAGCTGGCAATAATAGACAAAAATAGAGAAACAAATGAAAAAATGGCAAATTAGATGTTATTCAAACTATGCTAATCACCATCTTAACCCCGCAAAATCCAACTATTCATATCAATTAAAATACAGAGGCTGTCAAATTAGGTGGAAAATCAAGACTTGCCTACACACACACACACACACACACACACACACACACACACACACACTGGGTTTAAGTAACTTATTTTACATGTAATAACATATGAACTAAAATAAAGGAATGTAGAAAGATATACCATGGTAACACTAATAAAAAGGAATAACTCTATTAATGTCAGTCAGAACAGACTTATCAGCAAGGAAAGTTTTCATGGATGAAAAATGAATTTCAATACTTTAAAAAGTCACTTATCAGCAGAGTTTCACAATGCATGGGATAAAAGCAGTTGGAGGAATATCTCAGTGTCCAGATAACAGCAGAGACATGAACAATGTTCAAGGTCATATCATTAACTAATTGCAGCCAAAGCTCCGAGATTACATTGCATGTCAGGAAGAATGGTCCACCTCAAATCAATGATGACAGCGCAGGCTGTGGGAAACAAGAGAAATCCCCATCAACATAGTGGGCTTGTCAAATAGTGCATTCACTTTGAAAGACAGCATGACCATTTGATTACAAAACTACAATGATACACTTTTCTTATGTTCTAGTAATCACATTACTACAATTAATTGAAAACTTTTGTCCACCCAGCAAAACATAATGTGAAGATTTCAGCAGATTTATACATAATTTACCCAAATCCCAAGCAACCAAGTTTCCTTTCAGGAGATGAAATTATCAACTCTGCTATATCTAAACAGTGTAATAGTATGCAGCACTAAAGCGAAATGTGCTATCAAGCCGTGAAAAAAGACATTGACAAAGTGGTAATTGCTGGTCACTAGGAGAAAGAAACCAATCTAAAAGGGCTAAAAAGCAATATAATGCAAATTTATGGAATCAGAAGAAACATCCCTGGTTGCTAGGATATAGAGGGGAAGGAAGAAGGAATGGATAAGTGAACCACAGAGAAATCTTAGCATAGTGACATCAGTCTGTATTATATTACAGTGGTTGATGTGGGATATAATACATCTGTCCCAACACAGAAGGCAAAGCAAGAAGAAACTGAGATGTAAATCATGGATTTTGATTGAAGATGATGATGGCATCAATGCAGGTTCATTGACAGTCATTTTTTTATTTCTTTTTTTTATTGACAACTATACTTACAACTATAGTTACAGAAAATAAACAATGATATTTCCCTTGCCTCCCCCATTCCCCTTTAGAACTCCACTCTCCATCATATACCCTCCCTCTCTCCATTAGTCTCTCTTTTAATTTGATGTCCTCATCTTTTTCTTCTATTATGAGGGTCTTGGGAAGCTATTGCTAGGCACTACAAGGTCATGGATATTGAGGCCAGTTTCTGTGTGGACCGTTGCATCATAAGGAGTCGTACCCTTCCTTTGGCTCTTACATTCTTTCCGCAACCTCTTCCGCAACGGACTCGGAGACTTGGAGGGTGTGATAGAGATGTTTCAGTGCTGGACACTCCTCAGTCCCTTCTTCTCACACTATGTTCAGCCTTTTGGGTCATCCCAGTGGTCATCGCCATCTGAAAAGAGAAGCTTCTCTAACAAGAAGTGAGAGTAGCATTAAAATGTGAATATGAAGATTAAATGTACTGCTTTTAGGGCCAGACAAGAGCAGACTTTATACCCCTAAGGCTCATGACCTCTCTGCTATAGACTTTTGACTAGTTTTTTCAGTACCAGGCATGAATTCCCTCCCATAGAGCAGGACTTCAGTCCAATTAGGGAGCAATTAGTTTCGAGTTTTTTTAAGTTCTCATTGTAGAGATCCTTCACTTCCTTGGTTAAGTTTATTCCAAGGTAATTTATATATATATACAATTGTGAATGGAAGAGATTCCCTAATTTCATCTTCTGCATATTTATTGTTAGTATATAGAAAAGCTACTGATTTCTATGTGTTTATTTTATATCCTGCTATATTGCTAAAAATGTTTATCAGCTCTAACAGTTAGCGGGTACAATCTTTAGGGTCTTTTATGTATAGAATCATATAATCTGCAAATAATAATAATTTGACCTCTTCCCTTCCAGTACTATATTAAATAAAAGTGGGAAAACTGGACACCCTTGTCTTGATCCCGAATTTAGTGGAAAAGCTTCAAGTTTTCCCCATTTAGTATTATGTTGGCTGTAGATTTGTCATGAATAGCTTTTATTATGTTGAGATATGTTCCTTCTATTCCCAGTTTCTGTAATACTTCTACCATTAAATGATGTTGGATTTTGTCAAATACCTTTTCTGCATCTATTGAGATGATCGTGTGATTTTTGTCCTTCAGACCATTTGCATGGTGTATTACATTTATCAATATGTGTACGTTGAACCATCCCTGAATCTCAGGGATAAAGCCTACTTAATTGGGGTGAATGATCTTTCTGATATATTCTTGTATTCTGTTTGACAATATTTTGTTGAGAATTTTTGCATATATGTTCATTAGGGAGATTGGTCTGTAATTTCTTTTTTTTTTTTTTTTTTTCTTCTTCTGTGTTTATCCAGTTTTGGTATCAGGGTGATGCTGGCTTCAAAGAAGGACTTCGGTTGAATTCCTCCTTTTCTGTTTTATGGAAAAGTTTGAGAAGCAGTGGTGTTAGTTCTTCCTTGAATGTCTGGTAAAATTCACCAGTCAATCCATTTTGGCCTTGAGTTTTTTTATTTGGGAGACTTTTTGTAACTGCTTGAATCTCCATACTTGTTATAGGTTTATTTGAATGGTTTATCTCATCATGATTTAATGTTGGTAGGTTATATGAATCAAGGAAATCATCCATTTCTTTCAGATTTTCAAACTTAGAAGCATATATATTCTTAAAGTATGTCCATATGCTTTTCTGAATTTCTTTGGTATCTGTTGTAATTATGAATTCTCATCTCTACTTTTATCAATATTTGTCTCATCTGTCTTTCTTCTGACCAGATTTTCTTTTTCTTTTTTTTTTTTTTTTTTTTTTTTTTGTTTTTTGAGAGAGACACAGAGAGAAACAGAAAGAGAGAGAGAGGGAGAAGAAGACAGATAGAGATGGGCGTGCCAGCAGCCTCTCAGCTGCTGTGAACAAAATCCAAATGTGTGTGCCCCCTTGTGGTCAAGTACCCTTGAATCACTTTGTATCTGGCTAAACATGGGACCTGGAGATTGGATCCACTGGAGATTGGAACTGGTGTTCTTAGGTTTAGGAGGCAGGCACCTTAACCGCTAAGCCATCTCTCCAGCCCCTGACCAGATTTTCTAAGGGTTTATCAAACTCATTTATCCTTTCAAAGAAACAAGTCTTTGGTTCATTGATTCTTTGGATTGTTTTTTGGTTTCAATTTCATTAATTTCTGCCCTAATCTTTATTATTTCTTCCCATCTACTGATTTTTGGTTTGCCTTGTTTTCTCTTTCCAAAGCCTTATGGGGAAGCATTAAATTGTTTATTTGTGAACTCTCTAATTTCTTTCTTTCTTTCTTTCTTTTTTTTTTTTTTTTTTTTTTTTTTTTTTGGTTTTTCGAGGTAGGGTCTCACTCTGGTCCAGGCTGACCTGGAATTAACTATGTAGTCTCAGGGTGGCCTTGAACTCTCGGCAATCCTCCTACCTCTGCCTCCCAAATGCTGGAATTAAAGGCGTGCGCCACCACACCCGGCTTTCTAATTTCTTAATATAGGCACTTAGAGCACTTAGAGCTATAAATTTTCCTCTTAGTATTGCCTTCATTGTGTCCCAAAGGTTTTGGTATGTTGGATTCTCATCAATGTTTGATTCTATGAAGTAGCTGATTTCCTTTTTCATTTCTTCAATGACACATTCATCATTCAATAGTGTATTGTTTAGTCTCATGAATTTCTGTATGTTCTGTAGTTTTTCTTGTTGCTGATTTTCAGTTTAATCCCATTGTGATCAGATAGAGTACAAGGGATTATTTAAATTTTCCTGTATTTGTCAAGATTTGACTAGTGTCCTAATATATGGTCTGTTTTAGAGAATGTTCTATGTGCTGCTGAGAAATATGTATATTCTATAGCATTTGGATGGAATGTTCTGTATATATTGGTTAGGTCCATTTGTTCCATGACATCATTTAATCCAGATGTCTCTCTGTTTATTTTTTGCTGGGGTGACCTGTCAAGTGATGAAAGTGGGGTAGTAAAATCACCCACTACTATTGTGTTTGGTGTTATCTGTGACCTTAAGTGTAATAGTGCTTGTTTGATGAAATTGGGAGCCCCATGATAGGAGTATATATATTTAGGATTTTAATGTCCTCCTGTTGGAGTGTTCCATTAATCAGTATAAAGAGACCTTCTTTATCTTTCCTCACTAATGTTGGTTTGAAGTCTATCCTGTCAGGGAATAGGGTAGCAACCCCTGCTTGTTTCCTAGGCCCATTTGCATGAAATACCATTTTCCATCCTTTCACCATAAGACAGTGTCTATCTTTTAGTGAGAGATGAGTTTCCTGGAGGCAAGAGATGGCAGGATCCTGCCTATTAATCCAGTCTGCAAGCCTGTGTATTTTGTTGGGGCATTGAGGCCATTGATATTAAGAGTTATTATTGAAAGATATGTATTTATTCTCACCATTCTTGTTTTGTAATGCTTTCTGTTTTACTTTTACTCACTTCTTTTAACTGTTATTTGAGTATGGTTTATTTTTTCCTATTTCCTCCTGTGTGTGTTTTGCTTTCTCTTAAGCATGAAGGATTCATTCAAGTATTTTCTGTAGAACTGGTTTAGTTGTCATAACTTTCATTAGTATGTTTTTGTTGTGGAATGTCCTTATTCTCCATCAATTTGGATAGATAGCTTTGCAGGATAAAGTACTTTGTTTGACAGTTTTTATCTTTCAGAACTTGGAATACATCATTCAAAACTCTTCTGGCTCTTAAAGTTTGTGTTGAGTAATCTGCTGTGATCCTGATGGGCTCGCCTTTGAAGGTCACTTGCTTTTTCTCTCTAACTGCTTTCAATATATTTTCTTTGGTTTGCTTGTTTACTGGTTTAGTTATAACATTGCGAGGAAAGGTTATTTCTAGGTTTTGTCTGTTTGATGTTCTAAAAGCTTCTTATATCTGCATTGGTATTTATTTCCCATTTTTGGGAATTTTTTCTTCTATGATTTTTTGGAAAACACCTACTAAGCATCTGGATTGAAATTCTTCTCCTTCTACTATACCCTGAATTCTTATGTTTGATCTTTTCATAGAGTCCCGTATATCTTGGAATTCCCATTCATACCTTTCTATTAGCTTGCCTTTC
Organism: Orientallactaga sibirica; assembly: GCA_036365145.1. Lineage (NCBI taxonomy): Eukaryota > Metazoa > Chordata > Mammalia > Rodentia > Dipodidae > Orientallactaga > Orientallactaga sibirica. Next base: position 30,953,957 of record JAEOAD010000024.1, read on the forward strand.
TCTTTGTTGGACTGTATTATGTCTGCCACCTGGTCTAGTTTAGATATTCTGTTCTCTCTTCATTTATTCTACTGGTGAGACTTTCCACAGAGGATTTTTATTTCACTGACTGTGTTCTTCAGAGTGAGGATTTCAGCCTGGCTTTTCTTCAGTATTTCTATTTCCTTATTCATGTCCTGTTATGACCTTTTCATTTCATTAAGCTGGTTTTCTGTGCTCTCTATCAGGATTTTGTTTTCTTCTTTGAATCCTTTCATTTCTTCTTTCATTTCTTCGAGTATAGATGGAATAATTCTTTTGAAATCTTTGTCAGGTATTTCATCTAAAGCAGTCTTATTGGTAATTATTTCTGATGGATTTATAATTTTTGGTGGGATTACATTGTCTTGATTCTTTGTGTTCCTTGTATTATAATGTAGTGAATTTTTCATGCTGAATTGATTTGATGCTTCTGTTTTATATTTATTTGCACAGTTCTTAGATGTGGTGATCCACCTTTATATACTTTCAAGATATTAGTTTAGGGTACCAAGTGTAGCTCTTGTACCCTAATCCAACCACAAAAGTAATCTTAGGTGCTGCGTTTTCTTGCTAAGCAAGTATTCTAGTGGACTGGGCGGAACAATATACTGGCAAATCTAAACTTCATTTAAGCAATATACACATTCAATAAAAACCAGCACAGAGTATACAAGTGTGGGGATTAAAACAAACAGATAGTCTTATTAGGTCAGAATCCCTAAGAGTGCTCTACACTCTTAATCCTATCAGCTAAGAGATATAGAATTCTGTTCTGAATTGTGTTCCTGTTCTGCCTGGATCTGGATCAGACCCCGCCCCCAATAATGACAAAAGCCCTATAAATCTGTAAGAATTAAAGGCAGCAATATTCAACCCTCCAAGAACACCTTATTTGAAAATGGCAAAGCCAACCAAAAATATGTAACCCATAATCTGCTCTGACATAGAAAGAGAGATTAACACTTCCAATGCAGGCCTATGTACCTGTTATTTTTTAAATTAAATTAATTTTTTTTTTTGGTCAGTCAGCCTTGTTACCTTTTGGGGTGGCTTCCAATCTCACCAATGCTGAGTGCCCACCTCGTTCCCTCTGTGTTGTGCTATGGAGCTAGAGCTCTGCTCAGCTGTGCTGGATGTGCTGCCACTGAGGGCTGAATGCCAGAGGTTTGTGGTTCTGATGCTTGGGAGATGGGACCGTTCAGGAATCCTGGAGTTGCTCACACTGTCCCCCTGTATCTCGTTCAATATCTCCTTAGTTGATCTCAGCTGACTTTTCTTTAGATTTCTGGATTCTGCAAGGAGGCTGATGAGGTTGGAAAGTCCCCTTGTTTGGTCTCTGCTGCTCTGCACACCTGGTAGGTGGTGGTGTGTGTCAGATTGTGCAGATCAGTGCTGCAGCATATCGGGGCCACAAACTCCACCTTGGGGCTCTGGCTGTTTTCCTCCTTTCTGGTGGATATTGGTTTCTCCTGCTTCTACGCTGTGTCTAAGAAAAAACCTATACTCCTGCACTTTTCAGAAGAAGAGTATATTTTGCTATGGTTTTGCTTAAATCCCTCCACAGGCTGGTTTGGTGTGGATCCTATGCCACCATCTTACCCGAAAGTCCTCCTCAAAAATCTGTTTTTATTTCATATTATTTTTTTTTTAAAGTTTATTTAAACAAGACACTAGACTTGAAGTTAAACCATGTAGGATTCATTTTTTAGAGTAATACATCCCTTCTTAAAGACAGATTGCTCTACATGTAACAGCTACATAGATAAATGTTATATAATTGTCCTTGGTTTTATATTGCTAAAGGAAAAACATTAAAACTTTCTAATCAAACAGGGTTTGCAATGATATTTTTCTATGTTGTTGGGATTTTTTTGTTGTTATTGTTGTTAAAACAATGAGAGCAACATCACTTACTGGAATGTAAAGATAAGAGCAGAATGAGCATGCCACTAATGGTGAAAGGTGTTATTTTCACAGAACTAGTACTTTTCCCCATATCATCTCCATTTTATGTCCACCAAAACATTGGCCATTTAGTTTAAAAAAAAAAAAAAGCACAACATGCTTGTGCATATACACCAGTTACTTTATGTATAATAAAGGAATGTGGAAGGGGATAATGAAAGAATAGAAAAAAAACTATATTGTAGTAGTCAGAATGTGATGGAACAAAATTGCAGTTTTCTAATTGAGAATGCATTCTTAGTCTATAACAAAATCCTGGAGTAATGTAGCAGTAAAGTCAAGTCCCATTTTAGTAGACACCTCTTGTCTGTTGCTGGAATACATCAGTTGTATCTTCACCTTCCATTTCCAACTGCGCAGGCATGTCTGTTTCATTGATTGGCTTCAGGTCAAATTGGAATCTGTTCTGCTTCATTGAGAAGCCCTATCATTCACAATAGGCTTTCACGAGTTTACTAAGTGATATATGCCTCTTCATTTTTTTAATTTATTTTTTTAGAGGTAGGGTCTCACTCTGGTCCAGGCTGACCTGGAATTCACTATGTAGTCTCAGGGTGGCCTTGAACTCATGGCAATCCTCCTACCTCTGCCTCCCAAGTGCTGGGATTAAAGGCATGCGCCACCATGCCTGGCTGCCTCTTCATTTTAAATGGCACCACAGACCCATCCTGCCCTTCAGATTCATATGATGATTGTTCTCAGTCTTGACTCCTTCCTTGGGTTTCTCTTCAGCCATGGAAAGCTCGGGTCTCCTCAGCAGCCACTTCCCAAAAGTGGTGCTGGGTCCCCACTGAATGAACACACAAGCAGTACCAGGAGTGGCAAGAGAAGCATCATTGTTTTTTATTGTGTGTGCCTGTCAATATATATGTTCATGTGTGTCCAGGTTTGCTTACATGTGTGTACAGATGGATGTTCAAAACTATGTACACATACAGAGGCAGGAGGACAGCCTTGGGTTTTATCTACAGGAAAGCCATCCTCATATTTTGTGGCAGAGCAACATCTCACTGGCCTGAAGCTCACCAATGAGGCTAATAGGGCTGGCCAGTGAGCTCCAGGGATCCTCAAGTGTCTGCCTCCCCCAGTGCTAGGATGATAGTCATACACCACCATGCCTGGTATTTTTGTATATCTGGGAATTAAAATCAGGTTCCAAGGCTTATGAAGAAAGTTCTTTTCTGACTTAACTATCACCCCAGTTCCAAATATACCACCCAAATATGAGCAGGTGATAAGAGCAAGTTTTTGTTTTGCATGTGGAAGTAGAGTATATATAATGATTCATTCTATGTTCTCCTCAATTGTCCTGTGACCATATAACAGCTTTATAAGTTTAACGTTATTAATTAAATAATCATATAGAGAGAGCCTAGAGTTTAATGGAACTACTCAATATTTCATGAATTTTTTTTTTTTTTTTTTGGTTTTTCAAGGTAGGGTCTCACTCTGGTCCAGGCTGACCAGGAATTAGCTATGTAGTCTCAGGGTGGCCTAGGACCCACGGCAATCCTCCTACCTCTGCCTCCTGAGTGCTGGGATTAAAGGTGTGCGCCACCACGCCCGGCATGAAATAAATTTTTATTACATAATAATAATGGATGTTCCTTTTAACATTTTCTTTTGATTATCTTCAAATAATAATAAAAAAACAGCAATCTGGGCTTAGTTTCTATTTAATTTGGAATGTGAGGGAAAATATTATTTAGGTGAATTATTTGGTAATTATGAAATTACATATGTATGACAGAGAACAGGGTTCATTAATTATACCTGACTAGGAAATAAATTTAAAATGCTTTCACTTATATTAAATTTATTTCTATGTCCTGGAATATATTGCAGATTACTTAAATGTGGAGAACAGTTCATAATAAATAAGTCTGGAAACCACCACAATCATGAAAAGGTATTGAGAACTTATTAAAAATAAGCATGTTGAATATTTTTCACATGTGGAAGTTGAATGTTATTAATTCATTTTTTATGTACAAATTTCTGCACTGAAAGTATTTTCTCTTTCTGTTAAAAAGTAACCAAGTTGGGGCTGGAGAGATGGTTTAGCATTTAAAGTGTTTGCCTGCATAGGCAATGGACCCATGTTCAATTCCCCACAATCCACATAAGCTAGATATACAAGGTGGCTCATGAATCTTGAGCTTGTTTAGAGCAGCTGGAGGCCTTGGCACATCCATTCTCTTACCGTCTCTCTCTCTCTAATAATAAAAAAAATTAAAAAGTCACCAAGTATACTGGACAATTATTAAAGATACATTCAAAGTAACATATTTGTAATTAAATTACTATACAATATACAATCACTAGCAGTACTATATATTATATATGCAACTAATAGTGCAGATGGACCCACACAGAACACTTTCTTAGACTGGGTTTTAGATGAGAATGCTCTTTAAGTCTGAACCTCATCAGATATACGATATCTTGTGACAGTGAGTGTATTTACTCTGAAGTGTAGCCTTTATCGTGTTTTATTCCCATCCTGAACATATTAATAATCCATCCATGATATCCACTCCTCTTAGAGTCCTGAGGAGCTACACAGTTCATTTCAAGAAGGTGCAATGGACTAGCCATAGGAAGCTGTGGTGATTTGATTCAGGGGTCCCCAGTAAACTGAGGTATTCTGAATGTGAAGTCCCAGCTGATGGAGATTTGGGAATTAACACCTCCCCGAGACAATGTATTGTCAGGGGTGGATTTATGCGTATTATAGCCAGTTTTCTCTTGGCAGTGTTTGGCACACTGTCCTGTTGCTGTTGTCCATCTGATGTTGGCTATGAGGTGGTGTTCACTCTTGCCCATGGTGTCACTTTCCCCTGGTAGCATGCAGCTTCCCCTTGAGTCTGTAAGCCAAAATAAACTTTCCCCACATGCTGCTCTTAGTTAGGTGTTTTCTGCCAGCAATGTGAACCTGACAGCAACAGAAGCCATACCCTGGAACTTCCCAGTTCACTTCCCTTCCTTTGTAGTTGAATGTTCTTCACACTGATTACTACCAGGAGGAGGTTCACCATCTAGTTCTTTGTTCACTGCACCCTATTGTCTTAGTCCAGTGACTGCTGTTGTAATAGCACACTACAAATTAGGTAAATTAGAAAGATAAAAAATGCATTTTTTCACAGTCCTGGAGAAACCTAAGATCAAGAATGTGTGTCTACTCAGGATGTGGAAAACTTTGAACTCTGTCACTGTAATGGTATCGCTGAAGAAAGACCCCACAGTCAAATAGTATGTAAAAGCATGGAGCATTTTATTCTGCAGAATTAGCCAGCATGCTAGGGTCAACCACTTGTACAAAATGGTGGCCCAGAGGAGCTTGCAAGCTCCCTCTTAAAGGAATTTTGGTGGACTTTTAGTCTTCTAACATGATTGGCTAATTTGAACAATAACTGTACTTGTGTTTTTTTGATTGATCTTAAGGTTTTGGCGGCTAGGCCCAGGGGACTTTCAGGCAGAGGAGGTAACCTCCTAACGTGATTGGCTAAGCAAGCAGCAGTTACATTTGTATATACTCAGCCCCCAGAGCTCGCCCCTCCTGGAAATTGAAACTTTGGCCTAGTCAGGGCAGTACCTTACTGAGGCCTGTCATGGCATAAGTTTGGTCCCTTCATCACCTTAGTGATTTGATTGTAAAATGTCTCCCATAAGCTCCTATATTTGAATACTTTAATCCCTACTTGATCTTGCTGTCCTGCAAGGTTGTGGAACCTTTATGAGGTGCAGCCTAACTGGAGGAATTTGGCTGCTGGGACAGGCCTTGAGATTCTAGTTGAGCCCTCTCTGTTGATCATGTGACAATGTGAAGCTGGCTTCCTGTTCCTGCCATTCCTATTCTGTCATGAGTTCTGTTCTATGGATCTGTAAGCTGAAATGAACTTTGCCCTTTCCTGAGTTGGTTCTGGTCATGTGTTTGTTCATAGCATTGAGCAAGTAATTGATGCAGTTACAATATGGTAGAATACACAGAAGACAAAGAAAAAGAGGGACAAGCTTATCATTTAACAAGGAGGAATGCCAAGAAAGCAATTTATCCTTTCAGGAGGGTGGAGTCCTCTTGACCTAATCACTTCTTAAAGCTTTTCCTTCTAATATTCTCACAATGACATTAAAATTTCAACAGGAATTTTAAATCATGGTCACAGGTATAATATATTTTATATCTATTTATTCTGTTATTCCTACCAGACTGTCTATATGTTTATAACTACAGAAATAATATTTTTAGAAAATATATTTATTTAGTGTGCATGTTTATGTGTCAGGCCAGGTACACACAAATATCATATTATTCATGGGTGTGTGATAGGACAACTTTTGTGAATGATCAACACCTCCTACCTCATTTGAGACAGTCTTTTCTCTCTCTCTCTCTCTCTTTCTCTCTCTGGATCTCACTCTGTTTTCTTTGCTGCACTTGCTGTGAGTTTCCAAGAAAGTCACCCTCCTGCCTTGCTGTCAGCATGCTGGCATTACCGAAGTTTGCTATGGCTTCTGGCTGTTTGCATGGGGTCTGGGCTGGATGGCACTGAGGTTCTTGGATTTGAGAGGTGAGCCCCTTATCCACTGAGCCATCTCCTCGCTCCAGAAAGAACATGTTTTTTGAATCTCTGATTTAGTGCCTTGGTGAACTCAGTACCTAATCTTTACAAGAAGTACAACAGAAAATAAATATCCTTTTGTTTGATGAAAAAATGGGTAAAAGAAGAGCAGGAAGGAAGAATGGAAATGATTTAAGTCCTTTATAGCAAAATTCTCAGTCTTTAGAAATGTTATGTTTCATTCTGCATTCTAATTAGAATGCGTAGACAGCCCTGTTTATTTATTTGTTTATTTCTTTATCGCTTTAAATTTTGCTGACCATTGGTCCCTTCTAAGAACCCAAGAACATAGTTCCACTGACTTTTTGTTTCATAGGTGTTTAATGTCACCTCTGTACCTACCATCAGCATTTGTTAGGTACAGGAACAGCTTTGGGGGTAGCAAAATAGTACATCCTATAACAAAGGTATATTGCTTCCTATGGCAACAGTGCTGGTATATTATATGAAACCCAACAGTAAATATTTTAGACTATGAAAACTATGCGAATTATATTAATATTTTTGAGCATGTAGTTTTATAAGTTATCAATTCTTCAAATTAAAAAAGATGTGTATCTGTGAGATCCTTATGCCAATTTACTGTCTTAATACATCTGTAAAATATTATCTTCACTTTATAGTTGAGGCAAAACAAATAGAACTGATTCTCAGCAGCTTAGACCCCCCTTGCTGGAATACACATGCACCCTGTGAGATGGAGATGAGGATAGTTTCCATCAGAAAGTGGAGCCAGACTCCTACAGCCCGTGGTTGAGCCTTGCTGTGCTCAGCCCATATACAATATGTATGGTGGCTTTCCTTACTACAAATACACTTCATCCAGATTTCATCCTAGGGGTTGGTTTCTGTGGCCCATACTTTGAAGATGAGGAAAAAGAAAAGTTATAGCATTTTCCCTAGATCCCCAAGCAGATTAAAAGAGGAGGATACAGAGATGCCCTAATTATAAGTTCAATGCTCGTTCCCACCCTCAGACCTGCCTGATAATGCCTTTACATATTCCATCACTGAAAAATAATATCCTTATTCAAAAACTGCATACTGGACATAGTTGAGCAAGGTTTCTATGAATTTAATAATCAGTTTCAGTTTTCTGAAGCTTGTAGGTGTGCTTAAGCACATCAGAGAACAGAAAACAAATACCACTCACAAGTGAGAGGGATTAGCAGAGCACATCTACTATGCTATTTCTGATGAATTTTATTAGGCTTTTGCCGGCTCACATTCCTCATGGTGTTTTCCAACACTGTGGCCTTAGGATTTGTTTTCCTGTAATCTAAGGGAGCATGAGAAGAAAATTTAACTTAAGGTGATAACTGCAATGCTCCTTCAACAGATATTATTACAGATTCTGAATTCTGTTATTGGGGAAACAAGTTATTTTATAGTAATTATCATTTGAAAAGTCTACATATTAAATCAAAGAAGTGCCAGCAGTTAAAGTTCTCTGTTGTGGATATATGGAGATTCTATCATACTGGGGGCAATTTAGGAAGGCTTGAATTATAAACAAGTCTAAGCATTAAATATGAGGATAAGAATTGGCAGAATGATTCAATAAAACTTTGTTCCTACAAGATAAATCAACAGTGCATATACAATTTGATGTTAAGCAAGTCTATACATTTTATTATACAATAAAATATCATATTATTTTTTTAAATTTTTCTTTTCATTTTTTATTTATTTGAAAGTGTGAAAGAGAAAGAAGCAGAGAGAGAGTGAGGAAGAGAATGGGCACAGCAGGGCCTCCAGCCACTGCAGAAAAATTCTACGCACATGTGCCACTTTGTGCATCTGGCTTACATGAGTCCTGGGGAATTGAACTGAGGTCCTTTGGCTTTTCAGGCAAGTGGCTTAACCACTAAGCCATCTCTCCAGCCCAAAATAGAATATTTTTGACCCATAATCTAAACAATGATACAAAATATTCTCTGGGTTTTTTGTAACATGTATTTGTGTGTGGTATGCACATATATAAGTGTTTGCATGATTTGGGCACATGTGTATGTGCTGCTGTGTGTACAGGTACATATGCACATGCATGTGGAAGCCAGAGCTTGACATGAAGTGTCTCCCTATGCCACTATCCACCTTTTTTATTGAGACAGTGTCTCTTGAAGCCAGTGCTCATTTGTTCAGCTAGTCAAGCTAGCGACCTCATCTGGAAATATCCCTTGTCTCTGCCTCCCAAGTGTTGAGTCCTAGGCAGGCCATCAATCTCACTTGGCATTTACTTGGGTGCTATATCCGAACTCAGGTTCTCACCTGTGTGGGACAAATGCTGTAGATGACTCAGCCATCTCCCAATAGCCTGTTAGTTTTTATATAAGTCAGTGCTAGGCAGCACCTAAAACAAAGAATGCAAAGCCTGATTAGTAACGCATTAAAGATGTGTGAGCTGAGGTTGATGGTTATATGCTGTAATTCTAGTATTCAGGAGGCCAATGTACTCATTGCCAGTTGAAGATCAGTCTGGTCTACATAGTCATTTAGGGCCAGCACTGGCTACTTAGTGAAAGACTGACTCCCTGGGACTACAATAACAAGAGAGTGTTGCTACAGGAGCCAGGAGGAATACAGTGGGTGATTAATAAGCATTGATGCAATTTTACTTTGTGTTAATGATATCTCAAGTTTATATCTATCTGTGTAATGTGTATTAGGAATAAGACGTTCCCCATAAAATAAAAGAAATAAAAGTAACATATTATGTGCTATCATTAATATACTAAACATCTTAGGTATCTAGCATAAGATAGTTTGGAATTTTTGAAATATTAATATCCACCTTACAATTATATATTCAGATTATTCCTGATATTTCCTCATATTTACAGAGGTCATATTTTTTTAAAGCATATGTTATTTCTGACACCGGACTGCAAATAGTCAAGATTGCTACTTAAAACAATCACTATATGAATATTTATGTTCAATATGTATTTTAAAATTTTAATTGAAAAAAATAGGATAAGTAAAGGATTGATTGGCTTTTTTATTGTTGTGTATTTAATCAGTCATAAAATGCAATTGCAATCTCAGAAAATAATTAATCTCCAAATGAAAGCTTTATTGCAACCTAACCAGCTTCACTAGAGGTTTTTAGTCTTGTATTCTTCAAGCAATGCTCCACTTGTTTGTAAAGCTTCTGCTAAGACCCTTCTGATCTCTGTCCAAAGATGACATTTCTCTAGCTGCTAAGCTATTCTGTCTTCTGCCTTCTGACATGCCAACATCAAAAGCCACAACTCTGCCCTTTCTGCTCCTTCTCCCTGTCAGGCGCAGGGTAACTGGAAGGCCTATCTACATCAATAGCCACTCATCTCAAGATGAACAAGGCACTGAGGCAGAAGCAGCTTCCATCACAGAAAGCAGTGGGTGATTCAGGAACAGATCCTTCCCTTTCAGTCTCCAGAGGATATAAATATTCTATTGTGTATGCCATGATCCTGACCAAAAAACATATTTATTTGGGTGGTCCTGCTATGAGGGAAATTTTAAGACACTGAAACCTGTGGAATGGAAACTATGAAGTGTATTACTAAAGGTGAGTGTGCTGTAAGGAGGACTGAGTAATATAAAGGGATCAAGGCATAGTGGGAGAGAAGCTTTGCACAGCCTTTTACAGAAAACCACTCCAGATGCATTCTATGCATGGGTCCCTACCACCTTCTGTAGATCCTGTCTTCCTTCAGTTCTGATTTCCACATTGTGAGTTCTGAGTTCTAAGCATACAAAATAATATTAGGATAAAATTCCCAATGCCAGCCTTTTTCCATATATTTCAATATGGACATCCATTTTAAATAGATTTATATATAAAACATAGTTTTATCTTTTTTCCTGGCACCCAATAGTAACAATAGGTAGATAGGTAAATGGAACCATATGAAGTATATATCTGTTTATCTGTCATTTATCTCGCTCTGCCTAGTCACAATCCAAAGGATACATAGATGTGTATGTATGTACTTGAAATCAATACCTGTCATGCATATGTGCTTCTCTCATCTATCTATATTTTCTTTCCTCTTTCTCACTCTGACAAAAGAGCTCAGTATAAGGAGACTCCCTGAGGTTAACGAGTAAGGCTCTTTGTGGATATGAATTCTCACTGCCACATGTCTTAATACCTCTGTTAAAAATGAACACATGATCAATAATCAAACAGCCACAAGTAACATTGGAAAAGTGCATGTTCTCCTACCCTTGTGCATATCACTGTCTTTATCTCTCAAATCAATAGTGACTAGACTTGGGTGTACCCAGTATAAAACATATCTAAAATATCTGGATTTTTAATTAATTAATTCCAATTAAAGCCCCACCCTTTAAGTTGGAAGCAAAATTAAATTGTGTTTAATTTAAAATTGCTAAGTGACATTAGTAACAGAAATGGTTAATTCTTAATCTTAGAAATTAGAGTGGGTCAACACATAAACTACAACCCCATGGGGAATACCTGCCACCCCAATGGAATGGGGACAGGGATGAGGGAAAAGAGGGTATCAACACATGATGTATCCATACGAAACATCTTGTTAATAATAATGATGAATATAAGAAAGAAAAACACATATAGCCCCTTTGAAGAGTCTCTTTCAAGTGTTGAGAAACAAATATTAAATAAATTAAACTTTGTAGCTGAAGAAACAAAAAAAAAAAATGAGAGTGGGTAATGAAGAATGTTCTTCCCACAAGACATTAAAGTTGACTTCATAATGTTCTGAGTTGAAACACTGGATTGAAATAAAATATTGTCTACTTTCCATTACATAGCTATCATTTCAAGAGAATGTTGATCATTACTACTTTTATAATTGTATGCTTGGCTGTGTTATAGATAAATATTGCAATCCCATAATTCCAATAGTACTAAAGATATATTAGTGTTAGAGCTATTCTGGGAGTCTCTGTATACCCAAGTGATTCACCCATTTAAGATAAATGGAAAGATTTCATTAGTCAAAGAAACAACAAAATTTATTTTAAAATTCAAGCACAAATGTTGATATTGACTGAGTCAATTTAAGCAGAATTATTTTAAAGCCACAGAAATCCCTTTAGACTGGTATATATTACTTTTTACCTCAGGAATTAGTTTGAGTAAGTAAGTACAATAAAAAGTGCATGTGCATGCACGTGTGTGTGTATATGTGTGTGTGTTAAGTTTTTTTTCTTGTGTTTATATATATGAACTCATATCTGAATATATATATATATATATAGATAGATAGATAGATAGATATGCATATATATGTATGTATAGATAGATAGATAGATAGATAGATAGATAGATAGATAGATAGATAGATAGAACTTTAGAACATTCTAAGGATTATTTGGGTTATATGGTTATGTTAAGGTAAGAAGTGTCTGCCTAGTTCTCATATCAATTTCTACTTGGTGTGTTCTCATTGACAATATAAACCACAGATATTACAACTATGTTTAACCAAGTTTTATTTTGATTGTATTACAACATACCCAGAGTGGATGACTAAATGGCTTTAAATCTGTTTCAGTTTTCTTTATATCTTTTATATTTCTCTTTTCTCAAGTGCCAAGTAAAATTTTGATCACATATTCACTTTTTAAAACATGAGTTCAGAATGAACTAAATTTACAAACATAGCCCCAGAGAAAACTGATCATAGGTATGGATATAGAATGTTCCCTTACTCTACTTACTCATATTTACATCAGATGGCGGTGACCTCTGACCAAAGTGCCAAGAAGTGATAGAGGAGTGTTCAGCACTGAAACATCTCTTTCTCACCCTCCAAGTCTCAGGATCCATTGTGGAAGAGGTGGTGGAAAGAATGCAAGAGCCAAAGGAAGGGTAGGACTGCTTCCAATACAATTGTCCAGACAGAAGTTGGCCTTGCTATCCCCAATCTCACAGTGCCTAGTAATATCTTCACCAGACCCTCATTATAGGAGGAAAAGACCATGACATCAAATAAAAGAGAGATTAATGGAGAGAGGAAGTGGATATGATGGAGTGTGGACTTATAAAGGGGAAAGTGGGGGAGGGGAGGAAATTATCATGGTTTATTGCATGGAAACTGTCAATATATATATTTTTAAATGCTCCCTCACTCTACTTGAGGTGACTTTGAAAATCTCCAGGGAAATCTTGTAATGTTCTGGATTTGGTTATATGCCCACATTTAGACTATTCATTGTAACTAGAGGAATTAAGTGTGGTGATGGGGATTAACCTTGGTCAGGTAGCACTTCAAAGGCAACATCTGTAACTATGGATGGAGTTCATATAAAAAGATGCTGGCTCCAGCCTGATCCCAGATGTTGAGAAGTGTCTTTAACATTAAAAAACATGGGATGCCTTTCCCCATAGAAGAGAGAAGTACAGAGAGGAAAAGAAAAGGCACACGTTCATGTGCATTCATGCACATACATACAGACAAGATTAGATCTTCTGTCTTCCTGTCCACTTATCTTCTCTGACATAAAACATGGATTGAACATCATCTTTGGATCTATTCTTCAATAGTATGAGGTGCCATTATATATGCCTGTATTTCTAAAAGAAGTCTCTAGTGCTATGGACAAATTTGTGTATCTTAAATGCATGAAAGTATGAGTCTGAAAATGCGATTTCTACACTTCTAAATCTCTTCCTGACACTTGCTATATGTAATTATCAATGCAGCCAGACATTGCTGTGGGCCACTTGGCAGCCATTCCACAGGACTACACAGATAAGTAAAGTCATGATTGATATTACACATTTTAAATCCAACTGTCATTTTAAAAAATCCAAAAAAAAATACAGCTATAATATTAATTGGCATTAAAACAAAAATATTGTCTTTGCCAAAGGTCACAGGAGGAGAAAAGTGTTGCATGCAAGCATTGGTACAATGATATGTTTTGAAAAAAAATGTTCAGAATGTGAAGAATGAATGAAATTCCATTTTCTTTCTTAGAGCAAGATCTGGTGCCTTGGGAGACCTATGAAAGGAGAAGTCCTATTAATCAATTTATGAATGAATGCTTTGTATGACTAGTTCATCAGGGATGATGTCAAAGAACCTAGGAGAGATGGCCAGATGCTTTGAGAGCGATGAAAGGAATTTAACAGCATGGGAGTTTTGGATGATCAAATTATGCAGAATTATCAAATGTCAGGGATTTTATTGCATATAAAATAGTAATACATCCTAAAATTGGTATCGTTAGTGTAATTCAATTCACTAATAAAAGAAATTAACTTTTGTGTGAAGGAAGACATTCTGCCCATATTATAAGGTATCAAACTAGTAATCAGACTACCTAAATTCTAGTCCTTGATACTGTCAGTAGCTCAGTGTTGTCAAGGGAAAGTCAGTTAAGTGGGTTTCCTTGACAAAGATGTTGGGCTCAATTCTATCAAAAGTCAGTCTCATATGACTCTAGTAGCACGGGTAATATAAAAAACTCACTATTTCCTCATGTTAAAATGATTATTTAGGAATACTATATTGAACCTTGGTCTAGGTGTTCTGGATTTCCCAGAAGCCACAGTAATATTTAGTCCTGGATCATCTTTCCAAATTGTATACATTTGACATTCCCAGTTGAAGCAAATCTAGCATGTAAAACATGCCACTTTTCCACCTTCTTAGAGTTTCAAAATTTCATTAGTGTTCATAGCTTCAGATATATTAGTGAGGAGGATAAAATGCTTATCAATATCTAGTCAAGTGAGTGGGTGTCCAATAGTAAATTACTGCAGACTACAATTATGCTTCCCAGGTATATGATGCATTACCATTTTGATGCAATGCTCTCAGGATGAACATTGTCATGAGAACAGACGAATATTTGCACACTGTACACTTGGGAATAGGGTTCTAAGAGAGTCATATCCTTCTCTCACAGGTGCCATGCGTAGTGCAGCTGCTTGTTTATGGAACCACAATGCCTGTTTGCAAAGCTCAAGCACTACCATATCATCCTAGCCTGCAGAGGCAAAGGCCCAAAAGTTATATAATCCCTCTCTTGTCTTCAAGCAGGATACAACCTAAAATTTATTTTTCATTGAAATATTTCTAGAAAGCAATAGACAAAAGAATGGCATTGTCTCTTATGATAGCATCATATAAAACATTTTTTAAATATTTTATTTATTTATTTATTTATTTATTTATTTATTTATTTATTTATTTATTTATTTGTGAAGGGAGAGAGAATGGGTATGCCAAGCCCTCCTGGTGTGGCAAGCAAATTCCAGACATATGGGCCATTTTATGTATCCAGCTTAAAGTGGACACTAGGGAATCAAACCCAGGCTAACTCAGGGCAGCAGGATTTACAAGCAACAACCTTTAAGCACTGAGCCATCTACTTAGTCCATGAAGCTACTTTTGAAAAATAATTATTCTCCTCAGGCAGGTTTTCAAAGGCATTTCTATGTCTTTGCATTCATTTTATAGGAAACAAAAATGTCACAAATTATTAGAAATATAAGTTAGGATTAAAATCTTGTACATTTTTTTAAAATTTGGAAGTCTAAAAAATCTGAATTGAAGGAGATGACATCAATGCTTCAACATCACAGAAATAATTGAAGGCAAACAGAGTTTGGAACCCACATCATTGACTCTTTTACTTCCATGACATTTCCATTTGTCTCACTTTCTATTTACCTTAAAACTAGAACAATCTTTGGCATTTGATTGGGCCTATCCTTTATTTTGCAGATTTTTCTTCTCTCAGTCTTGATATCTTAGTATTAGCTTCTGGAAATTATTGCAAGCCACCCAAAGGCACAAAAATGGATATGAATTCATACACTGGAAGTTAAAATTCCTCTACCCAGACTTGTGTTTCATAGGAAATACACTTCTACCACCAAGACTGTGTGTTATGTTTATCTGTTTTCTACATCATTTTTTATCCCACAAACAGAAGCTTCTGTGAAATATTATCATCAGAGTAATGTTTAATAAAGGTAAATCATGGGATAGAAATTGGACTGTCTCAAGGTAATGTGCAAACCCTAGGTTTGAAGCACATTACTCAAAAAGAATAGAGAGTAAAGAAAAGGTCTAAGTTATGTGTAATTGGAGTTCTGGAAGGAGAGCGAAGAGTCAGAGTCAATATTTGAAAAGATAATGTTTAAGAATTTTCAAAAACTGATTGAAAAGAAAAGAAATACCTCAAACATGGAAGGAAATTTTCTGTGAGGCCTAGGAAGAATAAACACCAATCTCTCCAACCATGAATTGTGGTAAAACTGTAGAAATCAAAACTAAAAGGAAAACATTAAACTCAACCAGCAATGAAAAGCTTTTCTTTTTCAAGAAAAAAAAAGCATTAATAAAATGGACAAATAACTTCAGGAAGATAAAAAACAAGTGAAGGCACAGTGAAATAGTGTGACATCTTTAAAGTATGAAAGAAACCAACACCCAATCTTTGAGTTTGTTCTATGTTAAATTATCCTTTTACTGTAAGAGAAGACTCAAGGCATTTCTATACAACCAAAACAGAGTGGGATAATTTGTTTGTAGAAATCCTGTATGGAAGGAAATATCAGAAGAGGGTAAACAATCTCCCTGGGATGCAGAAATTCAGGAATAAATATATAAGGATTGGAACGATAAATGAACACTGACTCGCATGAAATGATAGTAATGGCTCATGAGGAATAATGATATGCAAATTAAATAATAGAAATAATAGCTACAGGGGACTATATACCAAGTTAGTAGGTTCTGAGGTGTTTGCAATGTCTGCAAAGGAGTGATAGTATCCACAAGTATTAATAACTGCCCAGAAGTAGCCCAAGCACAAAACTTCAGGGCAGAGTTATCCAGACTGCCAAGTCTATCCTAGTCTTGTCTAACTAGTGAAATTTGTTAGGGAAGGGTCCATACAGTGGTACTCTTACTCTTGATTCCAACTGTAAGTCCAAGGGCTCCCAGGACAACTTGCGTCCATCAATAGAAGGTCCTCTAGAATTCTAATCATACTAAAGCTTAAGGCTTATTTCAAAGAAAAATTCACATGCCCATGGAGAGACATGATGGCCAACTGTCAGGTTTAAACACATGAATTGTCCCTGGTCATCAAGACATGTTACACTGTAACATCATATGTGACAATGTCCATCCATGAAGCTCATATGATATGAATATTGAGGTTTGGAGCTTTTTGTTTTATTTTTCCATGGGTAAAGGGCATTATTATAATTGTCCAAATGATTGACCCCAAAATTCACAGCTCTAATCTGTAAGTCATTCTGATATCATGTAGCCTGAGGGTCCACCGTAAGTCACATTAGTAGTACCGAGAAGCCCATTACAAATAACAGAGGCACAAACACATTCTGATCATTCAATTTGAAAAAGATAGCAGTTAGGCCGGGCGTGGTGTCACACGCCTTTAATCCCGCACTCCCGCACTTGGGAGGTAGAGGTAGGAGGATCGCCATGAGTTCGAGGCCACCCTGAGACTACCTAGTGAATTCCAGGTCAGCCTGGGCCAGAGTGAGGCACTACCACACACACACACACACACACACACACACACACACAAAAAAACAAACAAACAAACAAAAAAAAAAAAAAACAGAGATAGCAGTTAGAGGGTAGCTTTCTGGAAATGAAGTGCAGTCTTCTCTTGGGACAATATTGAAGTCTTTGCGACAGAGGACACATTCAGGCATATGACCAAGGCATTCTTACACAGAAGCCATTGCAATTGTGTAACATTTACATTTAATATATAATTTACATGATAGACACAGCAGTGACATCAATATATTTGTGTCTCAAATGTAGAAGAGCTAATGGTTTAGTAATAAGTCTAAAAATGACTACTCCATCTTGTAATGCCATGACATATGTTTTCATAATTTTGTCTTTTGTTTTGACATTATTTATATTTTATGATAGGTTTATACATCAGTATTTTTAAAGCAATTAGTGATGATTATAACTAAATGCAAGATGTTTTTCAGCACAACATTTTCCCTCATTATTCGACCTTTTTAAGAGTTTTGGGCTGGCGAGATGGCTTAGTGGTTAAAGCATTTGCCTACAAAGCCAACAGATCCTGGTTCGATTCTCCAGGACCCACATAAGCCAGATGCACAAGAGGGAACATGCATCTGGAGTTCATTTGCAGTGGCTGGAGGCCCTGGCATACCCATTCTCTCCCTCTCTCTCTCTCTTTCTCTCTCTGCCTCTTTCTGTCTCTCAAATAAATAAATAAGTGAAATATATTTTTAAAAGTTTTAATTCGGGCTGGAGAAATGGCTTAGCGGCGAAGGCGCCTGCCTCCTAAGCCTAAGAACGCTGGTTCCAATCTCCAGCGGTTCCAATCTCCAGGTCCCACATTTAGCCAGATGCAAAGTGACAAGGGCGCAATGCTGCACTTGACCACAAGGGGCGCACGCATCTGGATTTCGTTCACAGCAGCTGAGAGACTGCGGGCGCGCCCATTTCTGTCTCCCTCTCTGTCTATTTCTCTCTGTCTCTCTCTCCAAAAATAAATAAAAAATAATAAATAAAATTTAAAAAAAAGTTTTAATTCATTTTCTCAGAACATTTGACCATCAATATTGATCATATCACCTTATTAATGATACCAGGGTTTGCACTTTATTGTAGTATGGCAGAGAAAATCTAGAACAAAACATCCAAAAGACACTGTCACATTACTGGAATACTTTCTTTTGCCAACAAATAGCCCAGTCCATCAGCAGATCACATGAATGAACTGTCACAAAAAGCAATGCCAGACAGGAGCAGGTTTTCATTCAGTACAGTCAGGGCCGCTAAGCAGGAGTGGCCTTCTTCCTTTTAAGCATCTAGTCAAATTGAATTAAGAAATATTATCTCTTGTGCTCAGTTCCCCTTGACACATAAGTATAATATTAATTTCTTCTCACTACAAAACAACATATTCATTCTTTTAATCTTAAGCTATTTTTAAGGATTTCTTTATTTATCTATCATCATTTATTTTACCAAAATCTCTCCATCTTTCTAAGATACATTGAAGTCGGCCATGCTTTTCTATAAGTCATCAATACAGTACTACTTAAAACAGTTGCTCTTAATGATCAATTTGATTGGCTTGAGAAGCACCCTGGAGATTTGGAAAGCATACTTCTGAGTGTATCTGGATGTTTCCATACACAGAGCATGAGGGCTTTGATATAATGGGTATTATAAACAACTGCTGGATTCTAATTCTGAACAGACCATTGAGACTGGAACTGAGGAAGTCAGGGTCTTCTTCGTGGAGTGGGCTATGGGGACAGGCTTTGAAAGGGCTATTTCATGCCTTTGTCACAATACTTATCTTTATTTCCTGTCTCCCTTGAGGGGAACATCTTTTCTCTACCATGCCTTTCACCCACAATCTTTATATTTCCATGGGGCCCAAAAGCAATAGATCCAGCCACCCATGGGTGGAAACTTCCAAAATCATGAACCAAAATAAATTTCCTCCTTTAAATTGTACCTTTGGGTATTCACCATGGTAATGAAAAGTCAAATGCAGCACATTCACCCCTCTCTCCCCGCCTATTCACTCAGTATGTGTAGAAAGGAGGTGGCTGTCTTCAGCATTAGGAAACAAAACTGTGTTTACCTTCAATCCTAGTTTTTTTTTTTTTTTCCCTCCAGGTGGTATGGAAGAATAATCAATGCTTTGAGCCATATAAGCATTCTGATATTAAGGGTCCATGACATGAATGTAGTTTAACACAAGCTCCCCAAGAAATTTGAGTAGGGAATATAGACAAAGGTGTCCTTGCTGGTGCCAATTATCTTCTCATCTTGGAAGGAGAGTTCTTCTAATGATGTAATGCTCTTCCTTCACATGCCTTCTTAAGTTGCTGAAGTGATTTATATATGGTCAAACTCCATACGAATATGCAGTTATAAGCTGGTTTTTCCCCATTGTCTTGTTGTCTGATAATTGGAGCAGTTTATTTGTGTCTGCCATATTTGGCAAAAGTATAAGATCAAATAGCATATAACACATCCCACTGAGTTGTCCTGTCATTTCCTTCTGTAGCATAAGAAGCCTTCTGTGGTAGTTTGAATAAAGCATCCCTCTTAAACTCATATGTTCAGAATACTTGGTTCCCAGCTGTTGACAATTTGAGAATTGAATCTTTGTTGGAGGTGTTGTGTATTTGGGGTGGACTTATGGGTGTTACAGCCAGCTTCCCAGTGCCAGTGTTCAGCTCACTATCTGGCTGCCATTTCCACCTACTGAGGCAGAGGCGGTGCCCAGCCTCTGCTTGTGCCATCTTTAACCTGCTGTTGACACAGGTGGTCAGGTGCTTTGTGCTAACAATGGGAGGATAACTGCAACACCTTCCAAACAAGCTGTAGTCTTTTCAGCTTGGAGTTGCCATCCATAAACCAAAGAGCTTTATTCTACAGAGGCAACATTAACATAAGGATGTTATAGGGTTAAAAGGAAAAAGAATGGGGAAAGAAAGAATATGAAAACACCAAAGAAACCTGCTATAATTATTAATGTCAGGTAGCATTGTAGATTTTATAGCAATAAAGAAAGAAGGCGAGTTGGCAGGATTACTCAGTGATTCAGGTACTTTCTTGCTAAGCCTCGTAGCCTGGGTTCGAGTCCCCAGGACCCACATAAAGCCAGATGCACAAAGTGGTACATGCCCATTCTCTCAATCTCTTTCTCTTTCACTCTCCTCTTTTATTTTCTCTCTCCTTAAAAAATGAATAAATAAAAATATTTTAAAAAGGAAGAAGGGTATTTTATAGTAAAAAGATCAATGCACCAAAACCATACAGGATTTTTGTTTTTATTTACAAAAATAGAAACAGAGTAAAATAAGAGATCTTATATTCCTAGTGGGACACTTTCCAGAAATTGTCTCTATAATTGAAAGAAAACATAGAAAAAAGTAAGATCATTAAGACCAACAATAAAATTTTCAGAACTTCTGTAATTGACATAGATAATACTGCATCAAGTAATAAGGCAGTGAATTCACAATGATTTTAAGCTCATTTTTTTCCTATATGTGTAGAATATTTATCAAGTTGATAATACTCTTGGCTGTGGTAAAATAACAATAAATAATAATAATTTATACTGAATAAAATTATAATATTTTGAGCTAACATCTACTGAAAGTATGACAATTGGTGACAAGTAACCTGGATCTGTGAGTGGTTTAATAACAATGAATTCCCCCAACAAACTCTGGACACAATAGAAATATAACTAAAGCATACAGAAGAAAACTGCATTAACTGTAAAATAAATGCCTAGTTTTTACCTAATGCAGATGAATTTTTGTACAAATTTTCATTCAGCATATGTTAGAGGCTTGATATGTCATCACTATTGCAGTGATGAGAACATATTTTAATTCCTTTTAGTACCATAAAGTCTCAGTTTTAGTATGCATTGTGGAAATTGCTGTACATTGTTCCTTCTTATATATTTTTTTTCATAGCAGACTCTGATTTTTTACTTAGTAACACAAAATGAGATTTGGGGTTCAGTTCTTACCTTTCCCTCCTTATTTTTGCTAGAAAGATTTGATTCTTCCTCCTAAGTAAACTTTGATTGTATGAAGTCATCACTGTACTCCACTTTAACTAATTCTATCTGTTATCCTTAGGCAAATTAATGAGCCTTCCCAGACTTTAATATTCATCATTACTTATAACAGTGGTCCTTTTCCCCCAATACTCAAATCACGGTGTGGAGATTTACTCCATCATTTATAACAATTATGGTCTGTTAGAACAATAGGCAGCTGCCCCATGAATCTAAATGTCCCACATCATTCACACATTCACCTAATGGTGGGTCAAAAATGTTTGGAAAAATAATGTACATACTAAGTATTTATAGTTTTTTGTTGCCATTACTCTCTGACTAATGTATGTGTAACTTTAGTGCAAGGACTAAATTCATACTATGGACTTATATTTTGGGGTGTATTATAAGAACTCTATAGATGTGTTCAGGTCTATAGAGCATGAGCATAAATTAACAACAAATTTTATGTCTTTTTATGTCAGGGACCTGTACATGGCAGGTTTCATCTGAGGATGCTCTGAAGTCAGTTTTACTTTGATGTAGAAGAATGCTTGTGTATGAGGCATAAAGTGCATTGTTCTCTCTGTGTTTCAGTTCTTTGTCCCCAAAGAAAGCCCAAATTATGACAGCAGCAAGAGTTCAGTCACATGAGAAAGTAGCTTGAATTATTTCTGCTTTTTATAGCAAATGTGATTTCTCACATCAGAAATGCAAACTCATGAAGCGTACAAGTGCTATTGACATGGTTTTGAGACGAGGGCAGAAAATCAAGAAACCAAGCAGACCACACTCCTCACAGAGTCTTTTTTGTTAAATTTCAATCTGTTTGTTTCTCTGCCAGATCATTTCTTTTCTCATTTATTTATTGACAATTTCCTGCATGAATATAATGAATTTTTATTATATTCACTTCACATTACTCTCTTATTCCCTTCCCATTCTCACTAAATCCCTCTTTTCAACTAATCCTCTTCCTGATTGCCTGTCTTTTAATTTATTCATATTTTATGACTGCCTGAATTAGAATAGGAGAGCCTGCATGAGTACGGGTCAGAGTTTTTTTTTTTTTTTTTTTTTTTTTTTTTTTACTGTAGCATGGAAAGATAACCACCAGCTATCCCACTGAGGAACATGACTGCCTCCCCATCCCTCAGTCATTAACTCCCAGTAGTCCTTTGGGAGGAACGATGGCTCATAATCCCTTCTACCATCCATGATGAAATGTGGGCAGGCTCAATGCTGTACAAGAATCCACAGCTGCTGTGAGTTCATGAGTATTAAGTCTGTGTCATGTCCAGACTGCAGCATTCTTTCCCATCCTCCAGTTCTTGCATTCTTTCTGCCCCTCTTGTCCAGTGTTCCTAGATCCATGAAGGTGGCGATATGAAGGGTCACATTTAGGGCTGAGGCAACATTAATCACTTATTTTCTGCATTGTTGCTAGCTCCCTGATCCTCTCCACCACACCTGTTTGTATTTTCCTCCCCTCTACTCCCCACCTCTACTTTCATAATACATGCTTTCTATTTTCCCCAAAGCCCTTTTCACCCTTCCCCCTCTATGGTCCCATTCTACCTTCCCAGCTCCTAGAGAGATTTTTTTTTTATCAGTACCCCAAAGTACTATTCCCCTATCAACTAGATGTTAAATGACTACCCCTTTACTATTGTTTTATTTTCTATTGGCTCCAGTATTGTTCAGTCCCTTAAATAAGCATGCCCTTAGATTTCTAATGATAGTGAGTGAAATAGATAATAGTGGAAAAGCAAGTGAAAACTTCACATTCTTTTCATTTTCAAAATGAAAAAGGGTGAAGCAATTTCCCCTATATTCCAAAAAATACAACAAGAACAGGATTTGGAATAGTGACCATGTACCTCTGTACTATGCATATAAATAATTTGCTCTGTTCCCTCCGAGTATATGTTACAGCACTCAAGCAATCTTCTTGTCAGTCACAGTACAACAATACGACAGTCATCAGCACCTTCATTGAGTTCTTTCAGAATCCTATTATTCCCTGGGACAATTCCTCTAAGAGAAAATATTTTACAAGGAAACTCTATGTCTTTTTATCATGTTTAAGCTAAATGCCAGGCAGATTTTCCCCTTGTTGTGTAGCAAACAGGACTTAAATTTGTACTATAAAAGTGGCTTATATAAAAATTTACACCATATCACATGGAGCAGTTATTAAAATAGAATAGGTTATTAAAAACAAAATTTCAACTAATATTTCCTGAGAATTCTGGCAAATGTACTATATCCCCCAAGCCTTTATTATGTTCTAGTACGTATTTTCGTAGACACAGAAGAGACCTCAGCTCCTATGACTTTGACAATATCTATTGTAGCTAGATGGTCCCTGTATTGGAACTCTACTGTTTCCAGTCTCTATCAACAAAATCACTTGGTCATAAATTGATGAAGAACACATAGGCTAGTGCTGAAAGTATGAGCCATCATCAGTGAAAATAATCTTGATATGAATCCTATAGATGCAAACATCCTCCACATGGACTCAGAGGAAAGGGGGAGATTTTTCTTTCAACTCAGAATGCAAACTTTTCAGAAAATAATGAGTTATGTTGATGATTACACTGGATGATAGACATGTCCCTGACTTAACAGATGGTTCCCACCGTGGCTATATATAAGTTGTGTATTTTCAGCATGTTTTCTTTTGTATCAAATACATATATGACAAACTTTCCATCTTCCTACAGCTTACAAATCAGTTTTTCTTGGAAAACTTGGGAAGACGGATTTTATTTCATACAATAATTTCCAGTGGTTAGAAGGATAGCTCAGAGAAAAGAGTACCTTGGGACAGCAAACTTATGTTTTCTGGCTATGGAGCACTTCCCTCTGAGGAACTGTCAGAAAAGGAGGCCATATCTTGCTTGACAAAAATCATTATCTGATAAATAATTCCTTTTGAGGAATCTGGATTTTCTGGCCTTGCCCCTAAACTGACCAAGGAATCAGAGCCATTACGTAAATGAACCCTGAGCAAACAATGGGTGTTAAGACTCCTTCTGTCAGAAAGTTAATCATTTGTGACACCCCAAATCCCAGATAAAATCCCATGTCACTTATTGGTGTGGTCTTCAGAATAAGAACGCCCAGTTCCTGTGTAGTTCAGGTCACTTCAATGTGTCCACCTGATGGTGTTCTTTTATTATCCTGCTCCTATTAGACATAAGTGCTCCTCCGACGATAAAACTGGAAGCTTCACATACTTTATAATAGTAAATATCACACTATTCTTATGTCATCAGAACACTTTCATTTGCTATTATAGGCAGATATAAACATTTTATTTTTATTAAACAAAACATTTTACAGATATATCTGACTTGTAACCTGTCATTTATTCTCTTGTACCTAAAAGTTATAGTTTGATATTGCTGAGATCAAATAAAAAACAAAATAAAACAAACCAAAACAAAACAAAAAAAACCTCATGATTAGAGGATTTCTATTGCTTGTAATTGTTCTAAACTCTATTGTGTATTTTCACCTATGTTCTCTGACAGGAGCACCATATCCCTCTGTGAAAAGGTGTTGGGGCATACAAACCTATTGACTTTCTGTTTTAGAAGTTATCCAGTCATAATATTTATTTATTTATTTATTTATTTATTTATTTATTTATTTATTTATTTATGACAGAGAGAGCGAGAGAGAGAAAGAGTGAGAATGGGGGCTGGAGGGATGGCTTAGTGTTTAAGGCATTGCCTGCAACCCAAAGGATCCCTGTTCGACACTCCAGGCCCCACATAAGCCAGATGCACAAGGGGGCACATGCACCTGGAGTTCATTTGCAGTGGCTGGAGGCTGTGGTGTGGCCATTCTCTCCCTTTCTCTCAAATAAATAAATACATACATACATAAATAAATAAATAAAAGAAAATGCCCAGTTAAATCCATCAGAAAAAAAAAAAAAACCTAAAAAACAAAAGAGTGAGAATGGGCATGCCAGGGCCTCTAGCCACTGCAAGCAAACTCCAGGTGCATGAGCCACCATGTACATCTAGCTTAAGTGGCACCTGGAGAATCAAATTGAGGTCCTTAGGCTTTGCAAGCAGGCGCCTTAACTACTAAGCCATTTCTCCAGCCCCATAATAGTTTTTTGATATTGTTGTTTGTTTGCTTTTACTGTTAGTTTTGACACAGGATTATATTATGTACCGTTGGCTGACCTTCAACTCACTATGTAAATCATGCTGACTTCAAACTTGTAGCAGTCCTCCTGCCTCAGCCTCAGAAGCAGTGGGATTATAGCAATGTAACACCATGCCTTGACTCTTATTTCCCGCTCTGTCATTGTTATAAGTGGCTAAAGATGAAAAAGTCCATGATATGCACCCTTATTTTTGCATAGAAATCTAGTAATGTTTAATTCTATTATCTGTATAAACATTAAGGGTGTGTCCATTCAAGAGCTTTGAAAAGCCAACCCTGCCCTTCTGAACCCATTAAACCAGCTTTGGTTTCAGTGCATCGCTTGCTATGAATGCTTTCAAGCAGTCAAACACTAGTCACTGAGAGGCTGCTTCAGTCTACCATGCCAGGTATTAAACAGGTCCTCATGTAAGCATACAGCCCTGCCCTTCTCAGAGCAGCTAAAACTAGGAGATTCTGTTGCTTGTGCCTCTTTTGCACACCACCCTGTGTAAGAATAATAAATTTCCGATCATTCCCACGTCTTTATCCATGGAAATGGGAGACTATGTTAGCTCCCATGGTAATGGAGATATAAACACATAAAATAATAATGAATAAATTTTGCAGGTCAGCTTCACTAAGATGAGATGAGCCTGTATTATCCCAGTGAGTTCAAAAGAACCAACAAGGTCCTAACAAAGAAGATACAGGAGGAGGAGAGAGAACTAGAAAGAGAGGCATGAGGAAGAAGGACTGGACTGGAAGTTGGTAGGGTTGCATGAGGGGAGAAGAGCTTATGAGCCAAGGAGTGAGGGAAGCATCTGAAAGCTGGAAATGTATAGGGGAATGGATACTTCCTGGATCTTCCACAGGAATGGAACTCAGCCTGTGCCTTACTTTACACTGATATCCTTGTCAGCCTTCTGACCTCTGGAATTGCTAGGTAAGAAATTCCTATTGAATTTAAGCCACTGAGTAAAAATAAATAAAAACTGAGTAAAAATAATCATGTGTGTGTGTGATAATAGGGTGGTTGGAGTCTACAAAGTTACACAAAAACATTTCTGTGAAGGACCTTTGTGACTCCTAAGACATTAGTACATATTCTTTTAATCAATGTTTAGAAGATTTTTACATCTTTTTATACAGTTTGAGCAAATTTATTCCCATTAAAAATACTTGCCACACTCTTAATTAATTTGAAAGAATATAATTGCTAGAACAATTTGAGGGAATAATTAATCCTATTTAAATGCTCTTTGGTAAAGGAATCAGAAAGTGAAATTATGTCTATGACTTCTTTTATAGCTTTGATTTCCTTGTATCTGAAATTCCAGAAAGGATCATGAGCTGGCCTCTCTAGAGCTCTGAGTCTCATGAGTGCATCCTGTGCTCATCATTAACCCAACAGTTGTTTTGGGACGTGAGGGAAAAGGAATGTACGTTTTGGCATGTAGGGTCACCTGGTATACACTTAACTTTATTGTTCCATTGTTATCAATGTAAGTTCTAGCTTAAGGATGGCAGTACCACCCACAAGGTCTCGTGCTAGTTAATGGGCTACATCTCTTCTGCAAGAACCAAGTTAGTCACTACACTACAACCTGGTTTAGATGTTTTTGTCAACCCTCTTTATTTCAGGCTTTGTGTGCGGATTTGTGGAGCATGGTGAGAAAGTCTGAACATGCGGTTCACGTGATTTGTTTTTGCTGTTCTTGCTTCTAGTAGGCACAGCTTGAATTTGTCTTATCCAAAATGTTTAGGAACCATATATATTAAATGATATTAATATTAGAGATTATATTATTATAATATAGTATTGTAATATTAGAGATTATATTAATAATGAGATTCATATGGGGATTGGAGCAGAATCTAAACACAAGTTCATTTATAGTTAACATATGCTTTGTACCCAGAGGTAAAAAGTACTTTTGCTCAATATTTTGAAGGTATCTGAGTTTTGCTGGGCAACCATTGTGTGAGATCAGGTGTGGGTTTTTTGCTTGTTTGGTTTTGGTTTTGTTTTGTTTGTTTGCGGTGCCCTATCAGTACTCCAAGTGATTTTAGGAATAGAAGCATTTCAATTTGGTGATTTGCAGACTAGGAATTTTTCAGCCTGTAGCCACAAAGTCAGCTTCCTACACACATGTTCAGGGCATTCGGCAGCATTTCCCATAGAAACTCTACAGAGTGCAAACAGACACTTCCTCCACAGTGTCATTTATCCAGGTTCTTACAAGTATCCCTTCTCTACTCGGTAGAAATGTGTTTCCACTTTCTAGTGCCTCACAAGGAACACTGGGTGTTGACCCAAATGTCACACTAATTTTAATGACAGTTCATATTTATTAAGTAGCTCTTTAGTGCCAGGCTTAGGGTAAATTATTATTACCATTTTTCACACAAGGAAATCAAAACTAAGAGATATTGATTTATGAGAGTAAGAAAGAGTGAATGAGAAGCTGAGAGAGGAGAATGGATGTGCCAGGGCCTCTTGCTGCTTCAAACAAACATTCCAAATGCATGTGCCACATTGTGCATGTGGCTTTTATTGGTGCTGGGCAACTGAAGCTGCCAGGCTTTGCAGGCAAGCACCTTTAACCACTGACCTCCTCAGCCCCAGAGGCTACTTCATGATTGGATGGCAGGAATACATTGTGGGATGTTTTTTTATACAGATTTAGAGGATCATCATGCTTCATTGCAGGTAATATGTTTCTTTTATAAAGGAGAAATAATCTGGTAGGAGACTTTTCTGAAATGTTGGTGTTAAGAGTTGATTCACGGAACCATTTTTTTTTGTTGTTGTTGTTGTTTTCCCATTTTCATGTCACTTTTTCCTGTTGGACAAAGTCACCTTGAGTGGATCCTTGAGGCTTTTTTTTTTTTTTTTTTTTTTTTTTTCTGAGAAACAACTTCCACCCCACGTTGTTACCAGAGAATCTATGTCCAGGCCCCCGCTGAACTAAAACTGTCACTGTCACTACTGTTCTGCTTCTGAATGCAGTGTGCCTCACGGTCATCTCATGAGTGCCACTGAAGATTGTTCTTGCTTTCAGAGCTTTCAGGTTTGAAAGATTCTCCTTACTAGTTCCCTCATTGTAGGCTTGAGACTAGCTCAAATACCCATCTGCATGCTGGGAACTCCTTCTCCTTGTAATCAAATAGATAAAATATAATGTGATAACAATGTAACACTCAAAATGCATGCATTGTCTTATTTAATGTCCAAAACTGCACGAGACTTGGAATTAGTTCTGGTTCCATTTTTAGCAAACAGAAATTGAGATATGCAGACACTGAGAATAAAAGAAAAATCTCAAAAATGGTAAGAATGCAAAGAAGCAATTCATTTTTAAGCAAATTAAGTAGAAGTAGATTTAATTCTTTTGAAGTTAAGTATACATTTGGTTATGTTTTTTTGTTTGTTTGTTTGTTTGTTTTTTGTTTTGTTTTTTTTTTTTTTAATTTTCCAATTCCACCTAGATTCTGCTCAATATACACGGTGAAGCGATAAAACTTTGGATAGAATTTCCAGTACATTACAAACTTTCATTCACTTTTTAAAATTCTGCTCATTTATTTTCCATTCATTATTTCCTGGGCCTTGTTAAAACAAGAGGCTCAGAAGTATGGTCCAGAGAAATTTTATTAGTTACGTAGATAGTGTGATAGTCATGCTGGTACCATGATTAGCCTCCTCCCTGTCCTCCCCCTCTGAAGGGATGCTTCTCGTTGGAGAATGTGGGTCATGCATTGTGGGGGTAGCCATCAATTATGGGGAAGAGGCAATGTCTCTGTGAATAATGTCCCAGCTTGTGGCTTTAACAATCTTTCTGGCCCCTCTTCTGCGAATTTCCCTGAGCCATGATGGGTTCATTTTCAGTCTACTTCAGTGATGAGGTCTTGGCAGCCTCTGTGTCTCTGGATCTGGTTTGGTAGGAGTTGAGTGTTATCTGTGTCTATCTCCTTCACCCTTGTGTTGGTACCAGGTTCACCAACAAAGCAGCACTCTTGCTCATTCCCCCCCCACCCGCCCCTTATTCTATGGTTTCAGCTGGTATCCTGGTGAGGTTGGATGGGCTGATTCTCTCCTAAGGTTTTGCATCCATCTGAAAAAGAGAAACAAATTCTCCAGCAGAGAGAGAGGCCAACACCAGATAAATGAGATGAGCATTATTATTTTAGAGAGAATTTCACAGGTATAGGTCCTCTCATAGCCCATGATTGGTGGGAGCTTGATGTTGTAGAGTGGGTCCGTTATTTGGATATGGTTCTGACTTATTTCCCAGTTCCAGCTATGGGTTCCATTCTGCTGAGCAGATCCATTAGCCAAATCAAGAGCAGTTTGTTACCCACTATGACTGTGTGCCACTATTGCCCTTGTGTGAGCATCACTGCAGGTTGATTGCTGCTGAGTAGCTTAGACCATAAGTTGCTTAGACAGATGTTGGTAATTTTCCCCCATTCTCTCATGTGACACCTTCTGGCACTAGACAAGCTAATTATTTCTATGATCTCTGCTCATGTTTTCTCCAGTGTGATGGGTTCTGGAACCATCCAGAAAGAGTTTATTCAGTTTTATGAGCCTCTGTGGTCCTTGATTCCTGGAGCTTGCCTTTCATTCATTCAATACAAAAATGGAAGGGGTACCCCATGGTCTTCATGGCTACTCTACTAAGAATAAAGTATAAAAGTGAAAAAGAAAAGAGAAGAAAGAAAGCAAGTAAATGTCACTTTGGATAGGCAAATGTTATAGGTGGATTTTTTTTTAAGTTCATTAAAATTCATATAAAAACACAAAGGTGGGGCTGGAGAGATGGCTTAGCGGTTAAGGCGCCTGGCTGCTAAGCCTAAGAACCCGGTTCCAATCTCCAGGTCCCACGTTTAGCCAGATGCAAAGTGAGGCGAGGGCGCAATGCTGCACTTGACCACAAGGGGGCGCACACATCTGGATTTTGTTCTCAGCAGCTGAGACTGCTGGCACGCCCATTCTCTGTCTCCCTCTCCCTCTCTGTCTGTCTCTCTCTGTGTCTCTCTCTAAAAATAAATAAAATGAAATAAAATAAAATAATACAAAAGTAAACGTGACTGCCAGGAGTTTGGGTTTGTGATTTTAGCTAGGCAAACAGCAACTTTATTTCTATACTATTTCTATTCACTATAGTCCACTATTAAGATTTCTTTGTTGTGTGTATGCATGTGTAGTATTTGTGGTGGGATGTGTCAGGTGTGGGGTGTATATGTTGTATTCACTCCACAGTTGTGTTTGTCTAGTGTATATATGTGGGGAAGCCACATAGGAGCATTGTTTCCATGATAAGGAGTCTCTTACTGAAACCAGAGATGTATTTTTTTCAGTTAGATTAGCTGATCAACAAACCCTAGTAAGTCTCCCCTTCCCCATATATGAGGGTAGAGGTACAGGTGACCATGTCCAGCCTTTTACATGGGTGCTGGGGGTCAAATTGAGGACATCTCAGGTTCTCTTGGGCCCTCTTGCTTGCATGGCAAGTGTTCTTACCCACTGAGTCACTATCCCAAACTATTTTAAGATATTAATTTGGGAGAAGTCTTATGAATAAGCATGGTGCATTTCCATTGTTAACCATTAATTCCTGTTTGTATCTTTCTTCATAAGGTTTTCTGTCTTTATTGTTGATGACTTTCATTCCATGTATTCCATTCATGTTTAAGATTGAACCAGATAATAACAACAATATGTGTCTGCCCTTGTAATCAATCCTCTTTTTGTAAAACATTTTTAAGTTAAATTAAATTAAATTATTCAAGAAAGAAAGAGATAAAAGCAGATGGAGAGAGGGAGAGAGAAAGAATGGGCATATTGGGCCTCTAGGCACTGAGAAGGAACCCCAGTTGTATGTGCCACCTTGTGCATCTAGCTTACATGGGTACTGGAGAATCCGACCTGGGGCCTTAGGCTTTGCAGGCAAGTGCCTTAACCATGAAGCCATCTCTCCAGCCCTTTTCTGTAAAACATTTTGTGGGCAATTTTGTGCAGTATAATCTATGTCATAATCCCCTTTCATTGCTTTCTCATTTACCCAATCCCCATCCATAACTCACTGACACTTTTCTTCTTTCCTAATTATCCTTCTATGGGGATGTCACTCTCGGCCACCATCCATAGCAGGATGTTGATGTGCCAAATATCCTGCAGTTCTTGTGTAGGTTATGACAAACACTGTGAGCTTATGAATGCAGTGGACATATCATGTCCAGAAGACAATGTTTCATGGCACTCCTCATCCTCTGGCTACTATATTTTTGTTTTGCCTCCTCTTCCACAACATTCCCTTAGCCTTGTAGTATGGTGATATAGATATATAATTCAGTGCTGTACATTCAAAAGTCACATATCTGCCTCTTTTACTCCAGTTAATATTAAATGCCTATAAGTAATCGTTTTAGTTAAAGATTGTAGGCAATGGTGGTCAAGATAGATTAAAATTAATTTAAATAATTTAAATAAATAGAAAGAGTCAAAGAATTAAGATCAGAAAAGATGTCACTGAAATCCATGTCCATGTTTGCAGTAATCTTGGTTGTCCTTGTCCTGACCCTTCTGCTGGAGGTCACTTTGATGCCATTCATAGACTTCTTTTGGAGTGGCGTACTCACACACCTCAGTGAGAAACATTCCTATTTTTTTTTTTTGCTAAAGGCAAGATGTACTTCATCTTAGAGCATTTGTAGCAATTTATCTGCCCAAAAGACATCCAGTCCACAGTTCACATCAGGAAGCTCTACTCCATGGCTAATGTCAGGGGAAGGCAACCGGAAAGGAAGGTATTGCTAGTTCAGAAACAACTGCTGAAGATTACTTAGCTCAGAGTACTTTGTAATTTAAAGCTCCTACAAAGCAAAGTGTTATTTAATTTCTGAGAATTATGGCTTATTTTGGCTCAACACAACTCATAGTTTAAGAATATTATATACTTCCGTGAAGTTTATCATTTTTCCATTATGTACAGTGGGAAATATCGTTCTAACAGGTATTAAAAGGATGTTAGAAATAGAAGCTATTGAAATATTTAGCTAATAAATATGGTATTCAGAAAAGGAGCAGGACTTGGGATAATTCCAGTTCCCAGACCAAAGCCTGACTGCTCAACACTCAGAAGCTAACACTCAAAAAGATACTGTTGCTAGGAAATAAATCAGCTGTATTCAAGGGCAAGCATTTTGAGAAAATGAGGCAAGGAATTGTCATGCCTCAGAGTTTCATCTCAGAAGTCGTTTTCAAAACGGCTGTTATCAGGAGAGAAAGAAGGAATGTTGGGCTGGTCTGCAAGGCAGAGTGGTATCTGTCTTTGCTTTGGTTGGACACTGAATTCAACCTGGATTGCTTGTGCTAGTTTCAAATCTATCACTTTTTTTTCCAGGTTTTTATTTTTATTTTTATTTATTTATTTATTTTTTTAAATATATATTTTTATTTATATTATTCTGATTTTACATTCATAGTATTGGTTCCATTGTCCTCCTCCCCTGTCCTCCCTCTTTCAAAGGGACCCTCATCAATGGGGAATGTGGGTCATGCATTGTGAGGTTAGTTAAGAGTTCTGGGGGGGGGTAGGCCTCAGTCTCTGTGCATAATGCCCCAACTATGACTCTAACAATCTTTCCGCCCCCTCTTCTGCAAGTTTCCCTGAGCCACATTGGGGTCATTTTAGTTCTGCTTCAGTGATGCGGTTTTGGGAGCCTCTGTGTCTCTGGATCTCTGGCTTAGTTAGTTGGAGTTGGATGTTCTCTGTGTTTATCTCCTTCAGCCTTTTTCTGGTGTCATGATCGCCATGAACGCTGAACTCTTGCCCTTCCCCTGTGTTGTTCTATGGTTTCAACTGGGGCCCTGGTGAGGTGTGGTTAGCTGATCCTCCCTTCAGGTTTGTTGTCCACCTGAAAAAAGATAAGCAGATTCTCCATCGGAGAGAAAAGTTAGTACTAGGTAGAAGGGATGACCATCTATGTTTTGGAGGGAAACTTATATGCATTGGCTCTCTTCTAGCCCACATTTGGTGGTATCTTGATCTTGGAGACTGAGCTCATTTTTTGTACCTGGTTTTGACTTATTTCCCAGTTCCAGCAATGAGTTCCATTCGACTGAGTGGATCTATTAGCCAAATCAAGAGCAGTTGGTTACCCACCGTGGCTGATTGCCACTACTGCACTTGTATGAGCATTACGTCAAGTTGTTTTCTGCTGGGTATCTTAGACTGCCAGTTGTTTGGACAGGGTGGGAGGGAGAACAAGGGGGATACAAATTGAGACCCAAAAGGAAAAGATACTATAAAACCCTTTATTCTGAACAACAGGTTAAAACATTGATCCTTCAGCAGGCCCGCAGAGGGAACACCCAAACCACAGGAACCTGGAGAGAGCATCATGAAGGCCAAACTTAATCTTGTCCTGCTTCTCTCTCTCTCTCTTGTTCTCTCTCCCTCCCCTCTCTATACTCACTTTCTCCTCTATATTATCTTTTTCCTCCCTCACCTTCCTAGGTGCAGACTTATAACTCCCAGTGCCAGCATAGGGTGAACTTCCACAATGAGCTGTTGATCTGAAACACCTACAAGGTTTCCCCAAAAAAACAGACTTCTGTCAGAGTTCTTGGTGACCCACCAAAGGTTAATGGCAAGACCCTACTGTTGAAGACAGCTTACATGTGTGAGACCAAACACAGAGAGATATGTTCAGAATCTGGAAGAGGGTCAGTCCCCAGACAGTTAGCTAGTCTAGTACCAGAGGGCGCTACACAAGCAACTGGGGGAAAATGACCGACATCTGTCCAAACAACTTGCAGTCTATTTTTTTATTTTTTAAGGAGGGTTTTATGCTAGCCCAGGCTGACCTGGAATTCACTCTGCAGTCTCAGGCTGTCCTCAAATTCACAGCGATCCTCCTACTACTGCCTCCTGAATTCTGTCCTAAAGACATAAGACGTCACAGCAATTTGCATCCTTTATGTTAGTTGATTCACAGAATTAAAGAATAGGGAAAGATAGTATATATACTGTTGCTAAAGTTATCATATATTCTGGGTTCCCTGAGCATTATAGGGGGTGACATAGATGTTCATCTTAGGACTAAGCACTTAAAAGTTCCTTATTTTAAGCATGTGTCCCTATATTAATCACCACTTTTCTTACCAAGGCTGGCAGCAGCAACAATCTATGGGCATAAAATTAAGTAAATATTAATAAAACATTTTGACATAATGTCTGTTCAGCAAAACAAAAGTAGTAGTTTCCTGCAGAGCCTGTGACCTCTCCAGGCATGGGCTGTTAGCTAGGTTTATAGTACCAGTCAGAAATCCCTCCTATGGAGTAGGCTTCAATTGCAGTCAGAAAGCAATTGGCTACCCCATGACAATCATGGCACTATTGCACCACTGGGAGAGCATCTTGCCAGGGTGATTGGGATTATAGCAAATAGAGTCCTCACCTAGTTCAGACCTTTTCCAACAGCCCACATAGTGATTTTTAATGTCTTATGAAAGCCGGCCAGCAGGAAGGAAGTCTTTAAGTCAGTACCTGATAGAGACTTACTTTTCTATGCCCTACAACAAGAGTAGGGCATTTAAATCTTCTAGGCAACTAGGAGCAATGGCAAGCTCCTACTCTGTGCCCTATCTGGCCAGCCACTAATGAGAGGTATCTCATATCTGGCACTGAGATTTTTATTTAAGAACCCATGGTTTCTAGCAGCACCATCATCTAACAATGCAAGGTACCTCCCTTTAACATTTTTCTTAAATAGATATTTTAAATACTTATTTATTTATTTAAGAGAGAGAGACAGGGAGATGGAGAGATGATCAAGTAGACAGAGACAGACAGAGTGACTATGGGCCCACCAGGATTTCCTGCTAGTGCAAACAAACTCCAGATGCATGTGCCACTTTGTGCATTTGGATTTATGTGGGGAATTGAGCCTGGCCCTTCAGTCTTTATACGCAAGTGCCTTTACCCAGTGCTCCATCTCTTCAGCCATTACATAGTAGTTTTAAATTACTTTATAAAGTACAAGGTTTCCATGTGGCTTTTTCATACACACCTAGTTTTGTTTAAGCCTTCTCTCTTCTCTACCCTCCTCTGTCCCATTCAAATAGTATCCATGTAATTAAGCCTAGCCCTTTCCATTAAATTCAGCAAAGTTTTTCTACCAAGACAGTATATATGTTCAGTATATTCTAGTAGAGAGGTCTTCCTTAAATTTCAATTTCACTTGAGAATGTTTATGTTACTCCTAATAAAGTTGAGTTCCTGAAGCTCCCAGGAGGGAAATTACAATATGCATTTAACTTATCCCTCTGAGCAATCAATGCAATGGTTTTTGTACTGTCTTTCTAACATCATCCCTTTATGACAGAGCTTAAACAGCAGCTAAGCAGAAGGATTGTATGAACTGCATGATATTTGACTGTTGGCTATAAATGGGTTTCATTCTTGACCTTTAGATAGCATGAGCTTTCCTATCTCCTTTTGTTTTGCCAATACTAATGTGTCCAGTGAAACAGCACTTTCTTTGTGTTGCTGCAAAGTGTTTTTCTTCCTGTGGTATCCCAATCAATTTTATAATCTGTAGCACTGTGGGTACTGTGAGAGGGAAAAAAAAAAAAAAAAAAAAAAAAAAAAACTTTGAGTATAGGAAGCCAGAAATGTTGTGGTCTTTGAACTCACAAGGTTAACATGGGAAGAAGGGAAGCTAACAATAATATGGAATAACGAATTATAAACAATGACACAATATTGTTTTTTTTTTTTTACAACTGAGTGATTCTACTATTTATTTGATGCAGTTGCAATTGTTGATTAAATAGAGATGTGCATAAACTGAGACTTGATAGAAATAATTAGAAGAAGTTTAATTACAGTAAATTGAGTGAAGAACACACTGTGAAGTAGAAACAACAGATGGTCAAAGAAGAAAATGCTAATTTGCAACAATTAGCAGTATTAAGGGGAAACCAAGAAATGGTTCTGATTTACACAGACACAAAAAAATTTCTTTCATACCATTTGGTGTTTTTTTTTTTTAAATTAACATTCTTAAGTTGTGTCAGGAATATTTTTTTGTTCCCTCATTTACGTTTTTTAATGATTTATTTATTTATTTGAGAGAGAGAGACAGAGTTACAGAGATAGGCAGGTACAGAGAGAGAGAGAGAGAGAGAGAGAATGGGTGTGCTAGGGCCTCCAGCCACTGCAAACTAATTCCAGATACGTGCGCCCCCTTGTGCATCTGGCTTACATGGGTCCTGGGGAGTTGAACATAGGTCCTTTGGCTTTGCAGGCAAGTGCCGTAAGAGCTAAGCCATCTCTCCAGTGCCTATTATTCACTTTTTAGAGTCATACTTATTTTCTTAAATGGTTTTATTTCATTTGGAGAATATGTTCCATTTGAGAAGTACTTCATCTTAAGTCATTGCTCATTAGTATAGAATTTGAAGAATATCAAATATTAATAGTGCTTATGGCTAATAGCTTATAATTGTTTCTCAATTATTGACTTGACACATATATGGCAAAATGAGCACAAGTTCAGTCAAGAAGAGTAAATCACAAACAGTTTGTGCCAAAGGTTGGTATGTGCCAGTTATTGTGCAAAAGGGCATATTTTCACGCTTCATACAAACTTGTTTTGGGTTTATTGGAAAAAAAATAATGGAGTACTATTTGTAGATTTCTAGGGCTAGAATCTTGATTTTCTCTCTCTATATATATATACATATATATTTTCTTGTTCATAAAACAGAACTCATTTTTCTCCCAGGTATATGACAGAACTTGAGGCTAAATGAAATTATAATTTTACTTTAAGACCATTATTAATAGCATAAATAATATAATTACACCTGACCTCTAAGCTATTCTATTTTGTGAAAGTTGGACTGAAAAGGCTCTATCTTCTGGTGTTCAACACATGGAAATAATCGTCATGCTAGTTACACCCTAGTAATTTTAGCCCAACTTATTCCCACCCTGTCCTGGAGATAATGTAAGTTTAATTTAGTATCAGAGGTCAATATATATTTTTTTCTTAGCTGCACTTCCTGTTTAATAACTACCATAGTAGAAATGATTCCTTAAAACTTCAGTGTTCTTTTATCAGCAGGACGATTTATAACTAGCTATTTAAGGGAATAATTTTGCCTTTGTATACCATTTGTTATAGTTTCCTTCTTTCCCTGCATTTGTGTGCCAAAGGACACAGATCTCCTGCTGTTTGAGGCCTTATTTCTTCAGTCACAATGATAGAAGGTGAAGTTTACAAAAGAAAAATTTACCAATACATGACATAAAAAAGATGAAACTTCTCTGTTGCCTATTTTCCTTTGTAATTCTTGGCTAGAGTACTTTCATATAATTATGACCCTAGGTGGTGGTAAAAATTAGGTTGAAAAGATGACTCTGTGAGAAAGTAGCTTTTATATATTTAATAAAAGCTTGCTTTACTATTCCATACTTACAGTATATAAAAGATCAAAACTGTAAGGAGAGGAAACCAATTCCAATAATAATAAAACTTTCTTCAGTCAACAAAAGAGGATTTCAGTCTCAGCTTGGCTTTACTGCATAAAGCTCATTTTGCATACAACTCATAGATGAATTCATACTGCCCTAGTATGAATGTAAATGACATAGCAAGCTTAAATGTGTTCCTGAAGGAATGCATGGCAAGTTGAAAATGAAAGCACCCAACACATACACAAACACACATTTTTTTAAGTCTTTTAAACTTCTGATCAACTTCTTCTTAACATTGTTAAATTTATCTTTGTGTATGTGAAACAGTACATGATACATATATAAAAGATGATGAGTTGTAATTATTTAAAGAAAAAAATTGACTTCTGGAAGAAAACTTACTTTACTATAAAAACACAATATAATGCACTAGCCATGCCCTCAGAATATCAATTATATTAGACCAAGACCTTTCTCTTCTATTGCAAGAAAAGTGTACAGTAATGAATTAACCTTTAAGTAATTCTACTGTGGCAGGGGAAGAATTTTTTTTTCCTTGTCAGTTCTTCAGAGTGGTTTCAAAAGTAGATAAATGCTAAGATTTGATATTTCACAACCCTTTTGGCTTTGTTTTATTGAAACTTTTCACAAACAATTCTACTGTCAGTAACTGTGGAGTGGACAAATAACCCAGAAGGCCTAAGGCATGATGGGAGTACCCCTTGACTGGTATCTGGGAAGCTGGATTTCACAAGGATTTCCTTTATTCCTGTAGATAATAAAAGTGGCCCAAGTGCCAAAGCCATTGTACAAACAGTGTGATTTAGATGGAACACCTTTCTTTCTGGATGTCTAGAAACTACTATATATTGGGTAGATGAAAGTGAAGAATACCCAATAAAATCTTTTCCTCATAGACCCAAGTGGGATTACTTTTGACATACCATTTCACACATGCCCCCACTCTGTTGTATCCTATGTATGTTCTAGGAAGAAACTCTTAGGGGCAGGCATTTAATTTCTTATGGGATTTGACCCATTTTCTTTAACCATTGTATTTAACCAGAGTATCATTTTACAATACTAAATTTCAGCTACGAGATCAAATATATGAGGATTCTTGTGAATTCCCTTAGGAAATTGCCAAAGTCACATGTGATTCTGGGGACCCCTGACATGACAATAATCTTGGAAACATGTTTCATCAACTGCATCTTCTACTATCAATACCTGAGCTGGCATTGTGCCCCAGTCCCACATTACTTCTCGGCCAGAGTCTATTATAATTTTCCTGGATGACGCCTCTCCGCTGACTTTCTCACAGCTTCCTAGCTGGAAATAGCTCTGAATACTCTGTCTTTGACTATCTGTACCAGTTTGTTTGGTAGACTCATCTACCCTAAACTGTAATTGCCCCATGTTTCACTTCTTTGCTATTTGGTTTCAAGCTATTTGAATGTGGAACACCTTATTTTGCTGTCAAAACCATAGGTGCTTGCATACTGCATAACTCATGCCTTTCACTTCAATGGATGTACTTACACTCCAGTAAGTGACACTGATAACAGAAGCTTATGGAACTAGATGCTGTTTCCCAACCTCTGTCTGATCACTGGTACATTCAGAAACTAAACTACAACATTTGTTTGGAATTAAGCAATTTAGTGTTCTATAAATGATTAATGATGTCTAATAACTTTGATTAATTGGCCTGAAAGAAAATACATCATTTTCTGGATACATATAAAAGAAAGCAAAAATTACTCCAGAGAATTAAATTATCATTTCATATATATGTGTGTGTGTGTGTGTGTGTGTGTGTGTGTGTGTGTGTGTGTGTGCATGCGTGTGTGTACATGCACCAGAACATGAAATTCTCAAGTTAGAAGAGAAATTATTAAGGAAAATAAACTAAAGACAAACTTAAAAATGACCCCAAAGGCTCTTTCCCAAATGCTCAATTTTACATTTTGTTCTTCCTTCTACTGTTTCATCTACATTATTATTTCTTAAGTGTATCTGATAATTAGGCAATCTTAGCTTAAGCTTAAAAATCGACTGGACAGAATTTCAAAAATACAGGAATGATTAGAAGACACCATTGCATTTTAAATCTACTTCTAACCTGAACTTTCAAACCTGAACTTTCTGCAGGTACTTACAAAACCAAAAATATTACAAGTAGAAAGTACAAAATAAATCACTTAGTCTTATTTTTGCAATTGTCATTTTTGGATGGGAGCCAAACATGAATATTTTTGATGGTGCTTCTGAATGTAAGGTATAATTCCCTCCATTGTTACCAGAACAAAGACCACTCACTTTGAATGGCTCAAGATATGTAAACACAGCTGCCCCAATAGTTTGAGTGTCTATGAGACAGAGAAGATGGGCTCAGGAGTGACCCAGCTACTCACACACTTTGTGTGAAACAATCCCAGAGCCCATGCTGTATCTGTTCCTCATTGTGAGGGCAAACCAGAGCTTTCTAAAGATTTTCCTTTGCTGGCATAGTTTCTGGACAGTCTTAGATCCATATATAATCTATTAATTTTTCCAGATAATAAAACTTCAAAAATTTGGGATGACTTATATAAAGTTACTAATTTTTAAAATTAATTTATTTATATTATTCTGATTTTACATTCATAGTATTGGCTCCATTGTCCTCCTCCCTGTCCTCCCTCTTCCAAAGAGACCCTCATTAATGGGGAATGTGGGTCATGCATTGTGGGGGTAGTCAAGAGTTCTGGGGGGTAGGCCCCAGTCTCTGTGCATAATGCCCAACTTGTGACTCTAACATTCTTTCCACCCCCTCTTCCATGAACTTCCCTGAGCCACATTGGGGTCATTTTAGTTCTGCTTCAGTGATGAGGTTTTGGGAGCCTCTGTGTCTCTGGATATCTGGCTTAGTTGGAGTTGGGTGTTCTCTGTGTTTATCTCCTTCAGCCTTTTTCTGGTGTTGTAATTACCATGAATGTTGTATTCTTGCCCTTCCCCTGCATTGTTCTATGGTTTCAGCTGGGGCCCTGGTGAGGTGTGATTGGCTGATCCTTCCTTCAGATTTGTTGTCCATCTGTAAAAAGATAAGCAAATTCTCCAACGGAGAGAGAAGTTAGTAATAGATAGAAGGGATGACCATAGATGTTTTGGAGGGAATTTTATATGTGTTGGCTCTCTTCTAGCCCACATTTGGTGGTATCTTGATTGTGGAGATTGAGCTCATTTTTTTTGTACCTGGTTTTGAATAATATCCCAGTTCCAGCAATGAGTTCCATTCCATTAGTGGATCTATTAGCCAAATCAAGAGCAGTTGGTTACCCACCATGGCTGTTTGCCACTACTGCACTTGTTTGAGCACTATGTCAGGTTGTTTCTTGCTGGGTATCTTAGACTGCAAGTTGTTTGGACAGATAATTAAGGAAAATTTTAGGCAATCACTTTTTTAAAATCATATTAATGATTTAAATATAGTAACTAGGGCAAAGGCCAGATCGGCTGTCAGATAACAAAACTGAAGCTAACAAGAGATGACCCTTGAAAATGTGCATCTTCACCTGTTGTTTATCAGCGGAATGCTGACATAGCAGTTACCGCACTGTGGAGGCAATGCAGCATGTAAGATCTGATCCCTGGAATATTTAAACTTACTGGATAAGGAAGACATTTAAGCATAAGGTGCACATCAGAGTAAAGTGAAACAAAATCCAAATAAAATAGATATTTAGAAAGCCAAGAAGGTGATGCAAGTAATAGAATATGGCCAACAAATTTTTAAGGCAGACTATGCCCATAGCATAATTAGATATGGCAGCAAAATGAAATGTAGGCAACCTCCAACATTACCTGTGATCTCAGTAAAGGTAACTCTAAGTAAGAAAGACATAAATAGAATCTGATTTCCTATAGAAACAGTTCTATTAGGGGATTATATGCCTTACCCAAAGAGCCTGATGTCTGTTTTACAGAAATCATAAATAATCAAGAACAAATGCTGTGTACATATAACATACTGCTTTGTGAATTAGAGATCAACCAAACAGGGAAATCTGTCAGGTCCTAGTCTGGGAGACAATCTTTGTCTAGACCAAAGACTGCTGAGTTGGGGATGCATTCTAGACAGTTCTCTAAAGATGTGCAGGCACTGCCTTCAAGACTAAAGCCTCTTAGCTAATGGGACATCCAGAGTTTCTTCACAATAAAGCTCCATGCTAGGGTCTGTGAGAAAAAAAATGATAGTCACCCTAAAGAAGTGCAAGTGTAACAAGACTTAATGAGAGAAATGTAAATACAGAAATGACATTACCATGTAAATACTTCAGTGCCAGTTGAAG
Source organism: Orientallactaga sibirica (assembly GCA_036365145.1). Taxonomy (NCBI): domain Eukaryota; kingdom Metazoa; phylum Chordata; class Mammalia; order Rodentia; family Dipodidae; genus Orientallactaga; species Orientallactaga sibirica. Next base: position 30,996,131 of record JAEOAD010000024.1, read on the forward strand.
TTTCCCCATAGTCCTAGAGTTGCCTTCAGTTTTCTTGTCATAAATTCTGTTTTTTGATGGGGGGAGAATATGGGTTTACATATTTTAAAACAGAATTTAGAGCAACTAAGGAAAGTTAAAACACCCTATTGTAAAATTTAGATAAAAAATGTAAACAAAGACAATGAAAACACAAATTGCCATCCTTGTTGTGCATGTGGAAATATGGACACAAAAATATGAAGAGAGTGAAAACAGTGTGCAACAGTATGGACCAGGAGATTGAGTGTGGCCAGATTGTTATACCCACATTAAGAAAGCTTGGGGAAATCAGAAGCAACAGTGAGGTCAAAATAAAAAATATGTAGTGCCACTATGAAAAATGTATAATTAAAATCATTTTTATTAAAATCATTCTAAAACAAATTTTAATATCTAATTAAAAATAAAATAATTTGGAGTCAAACCCAAATCATTGTAAAAAAAAATCTACTTCTATTTCACATTTGATGGTTTATAATTGTTAAAAGAGCATTTTCAAAGGAATAACCAAGTAGTCTGAAGATATATTTGCATGTTATTTTTTTCAGAACTTATTTACACATATAGTTATTTGATTAAGCATAAAATAACAATTAATAAATTATGTGATTTTTTTTTCATTATTGTAGTGAAATAAATAATTATAAATCTCTTCTCCTCCCTCCCCATAAGCACAGTGAAGTGACAACAAACTGCTAACAATGATATGGACTAAAAGACAGTGTGATCAAGGTTAGAGCATATGGGAGTTTGAATGGTGAAGATATATATTTTTACAGAGAAAGGTCAGGAGTACTCTGAACAATAGACCCCACCAAAGGTCCTAAACTTGGGCTAGTTATTTCATAAGATTATAAGCAATACAAAGTATTGATAGTTAATTCCTGGTATCATTGCAAGTTATTAGGCCTTACACTTGTTTGAGTTATCAAATACATGCTTCAGTTTCTGTTTCTGTCTTTTTCTGAAACAAAGCAAAATATTGGCCTTCATGTGGGAAATGTATATGTCAACCTCTAGCTGAATGGTGATTTTAGGTTCTGTAAAGTTGACAATTAATATAAACCATCATACCTAACCTCAAAAAAATAACAATATAGGGCTGGATACATTGCTCAGTGGTTAAGGCACTTGCCTGCAAAGCCTAAGGAACCAGGTTCAATTCTCCAGTACCCATATAAATCAGATGCACAAGGTCATGCATGCATCTGGAGTTAGTTTTCAGTGTCTAGAGGCCCTGGCACACCCATTATCACTCTCTACTTTGCTCATAAATAAATTAGTAAATAAACACATAAATAAATAAATTTTATATATATATATATATATATATATATATAGATAGATAGATAGATAGATATAGATATAGATATAGATATAGATATAGATATAGATATAGATATAGATATAGATATAAATAGAATAAAAGAATAAAATTAAAGAACGTTTTGATACTTCATAGAAAATATATTGGTTCCAGAGCAAATGTGATCTAATGTAAGAGTTCTACAACTAAAAAGAGGCATATTTGTACATCACATGAATTGTTCCAATACTTATACAAATGTACCTATTATCTATAAAACACCTTCCTTTAATTGCAATCTTAGTAATAAATTGTACATTTTCTTGAAGTTATTTTCCACTAACAATAAAACTTGTAGTCATTAAGAGTTCAAAATGAAGGTAAGGTCATCAGAGTGTATGTAATATTTTCACCATTTCTGGGATAATAGAAATCTAATATATTATGAACAAAGAAAAATATAAAAGTTCAAAATGGGAAACATTCTCAATCATTTTATAAATTTTTTTCTCTTTTATCTTCTTGACTTTATCTACTATTTGTTTATTTTTTGGAGACTTTCTCATGTAGTCCGAGATGGCCTAAAACTGACAATGTCTATTATTTTTCCATAACTATAACCAACTCAAGAGATAGGTTGATGATAACATAAGGGATGATAAATGGATAATATTCATCCCAAACTATACTATCTGTTATACCTTTGAGAGTGAAGATTATTTGAGCTTCCATTTTTTCTCAAGGCCTGGTAAATGATTTTCAAAGGTATATTCTCACATTTTATTGATTAATGAATTATATACAGAATTTCTCATAGAAATTGATAATCATAATTCATATCCTTATAATTCATCACACTATTCCATTTGGATACATAAAATCTCCAAAACGTTCAATTTGCACAGGAAATACAGGAGAATGAGAGGAGACAAGCTGGCATGGATAAAGGACAGCTAGGGATATACACAAGGAGTCAAATCGGCTCTCTTTATAGCTTGCATAAGTTAATTACCTTTTCTAAACATCAGTTTCCTTAAGGGCCAGCAAAGATGGTAATATCACTATGTACCTTGTAAGATTTATCTAAGGGTATGAGTTAAATTATATGAAGAATTTAGCAAGACCCTCAGTATATTATAGATAAGAATCTACTTAGAATTATGTGTGGTTTCATACAGTGCTTTGTCTTCTTTTTAAATTTTTTTTATTATTTATTATTTTTATTTTTGGAGAGAGAGACAGAGAGAGATAGACAGAGAGGGAGAGGGAGACAGAGAATGGGCGTGCCAGCAGTCTCTCAGCTGCTGTGAACGAAATCCAGATGCGTGCGCCCCCTTGTGGGCAAGTGTGGCATTGCACCCTTGCGTCACTTTGCATGTGGCTAAACGTGGGACCTGGAGATTGGAACCGCTGGACATTGGAACCAGCGTTCTTAGGCTTTGCAGGCAGGCGCCTTAGCCGCTAAACCATCTCTCCAGCCCCAGTGCTTTGTCTTTTAACAACCGCCATGCACTTGAGCCATTTCCCCCTTTCCCTTTCATGATTCTCCATAGCTTGCTAGCGAAGAAAACTGGGAGGGAGAGATAATCACTTATAAGGTCATTAAGTGTGTTGCTTCTAGTGCTGCCTGTTTAAGATAGCTAACAAAAAAAGCTGATTCATCTCAATTGTTTGGAGATTACCTATGGGTCCACTGATACGTGCAGAGAGGTGGAAATGATAGCCTTCTGAAACCCACCCCCGTGGGAAAAAAATCAACTCACATTAGGCGGTAAGAATGGTTCAAACTTAGCTAATTTGAAATCCCATTATAACTATATATAGAATTGTATGGATCTAGGCATATAAAATTTTATAGCCTTTGCTTGCTTAAATAATGGAAAATGAACACAGAGGGTGAGGTAAAAAAAATTTATTCCCAGAGTAAACTCTTGTAAACTACCTTGTTCTTCATGAGACAGATAAAGTTTTGTGGGCTATTGCGTGATTACAAACAATCGCAATACAGTATGATGTGGCCGTTAGTATTGGCATACCTTTGGTAATTAATTCTCTTCTCAGTTAACCCCAGGATAAAAAAAAAAAAAGGATTTGCTTTTTTTCTTGAAGTCTGATGTGTTTTAGAGCATTGGCATGTCTGTATAGCCTACCAATAACAAAAAAAAAAATAGTCTTTGTAAAAGTACTGGGTTTATGTTAAGTTCTGGGTAAAAATGAAATTCAGTGTTTTCCTTTTTTTGAACTTTTACTCTGCACACAGGTGACCAGTGATATTGAAAAGATATTATTATTGTCCATTTTCATAAACATCATAGCATTTCTACACCCTTACAGTGGAGTGAAGAAATGACAGCTCTCCAAATAATGCTTAGCAGTTCCTTATGTGTCTGCTGGCTTGTCATCTTTTACAAAAGAAAATTCACATTCATGCAAGACCCATCTTCCTAGTCTTCTTGACAAAATTTATTTCCAACTCTATATTATTTCTCCAAAAGGAGATATTAAACTGAGTAGAAATTGAAGTAAGATCTTAGGTTTTTTTTTTTTTTTTTTTGCATGAATTTTAGATTAAGATATAGTACAAAATTCTTCACTAAGTGTAAAAAATATTACTGACTAGTGAAGCTAACTGCTTTCCTCTCGATAAACTGTACATAATATGTAGCAGGCACCTTTTCTAAAGTAAACAAACTGTACAAAATGGGAAAGTGAAGCAGTTACCATTCAAGCAAGAGTACTGAAGTAGTTTTCAAGAGAATCTTCAACTTGACCTGAAGAACTCCTTAGGAAATGTGAATACAACTCTCTCAAAAATTGCCTGAATGAAATGAGCACTGCTATCATATCTAAATGTCAGCTACTCTTTGTAGCTGCCACATATTCTTGTGTGCTACCTCTCTGTAGATGATTGCTTTATTGCTACTCTGGTTTTTAATTTTTTTAATGCTTGATCAGCCTGTCATTTCAAGGATTGGAAGGACAAATGCTTCTAGAGCCACATCAAAAAAGGATGCTGAAATGGTGACCTTGGCTCATAGCAACAGACTTAATTGAGAAGTGGGATACATAGGAGGAATCAAACATTGTTGGTATTACCTAGGATCTAATTGTATAAAGTAAGCTTTACATTGATTAAAGATGCATTGACATTTTGCTAGTCTTCAGCATTTTCCACTTAGCGAGTAAGCATTGAAACCACGGACAGGTTGAAACCCCAGCAATGTGAAGGCTTGTTGATTGAGCACAGTTGACTTTTGACAATTTATAGGCTGGCAAGAAAGCTAGTCTATATATAAATATATTTTTTTCTTTTCTTTTTTTTGAGAAAGACACAGAGAGAGAGACAAGAGAGAGAGGGAGATGAAGACAGAAATCCAGATGTGTACGCCCCCTTGTGGTCAAGTGCGGCATTGCACCCCTTTGCATCTGGCTAAACGAGGGACCTGGAGATTGGAACTGCTGGCGGCAGGAGCCTTAACCGCTAAGCCATCTCTCCAGCCCTAGTCTATATTTTTAATTAAAAGTAAACAAACTTTGAAGGAGAATTTCTCTACCCTGTGAGGATCTTTGGCTAATTGTATATGACAAATTAACAGGTGGAATTCATGCGCACTGTATTAACTCTCACATGCATATGTGACGGCGACAAATGGCCAAAGCAGAAACATATCCTTTGGGCACTACCATACTAAATGCGTGAAGAATAATGGAACAAAAATAGTCTGAGGAGAGTAAACCATGGGGATGCTATGGAGGATATATGGAAGTCAATATAAGCCAGGTGGAAGGTAAGGTCTAGTTTGACAACTACATGTATACTGATCCATTACATGTTCATATCCACTCTTTGACTTGGGACAAATATTAATATTAATCCAAAAATAAAGAATCAAATACAGGTAAATATAAAAAATATTAATTCCCTAGGAAATTTTTAAATGTAGCTTATAATCTTAGTGTAATTATGCGCATTATATACATAAAATTAACCAAAGTTCTCTCTCAGAGAAAGAAGAGTATGAAAATCAGTTTTATTGTTGTGGTACCCATTATAAAAGTCATGCACAAATATATTTACAGATGGGGAGTTATGACTTATCAGAGCTATTATTTGTCATATTTTTAAAAAATATTTCAATATTAAATAAAATTTCATTCATTGAATTGATCTGTTGAAAACTACATATTCATATGATATATTTCAATTTTGGTATCCTATTCCTAAAATTATTTCAACAATTTTCTACATATTTCCTATATAGTTTCTAGCTAAGTTTAATTCTTTCTATGTAAGCACAAGGCTAGTTGATTCAGTACAGTGGCCAGAATCTTAATCTTTCTGTCAAAAATTATGATTGGCTGGTTAACTTAGCAAATTGAGAGGAACATCTTACATGATTAAGGGAAATAATTTTCCATGTCTTTATTAGTACTCCTAATTTAGGTCTCTAACTAAGCTAGTAAGAAGATGCCCTGTAGTTTTTAACCATTGACCTTTGCTATGCTGCTATTTACAATGCATTGCTAATTTTCTGTATATATCTCTTTTTTTTATCATTACAATCAGCCTGTAAAATACAAGTACATTTTAGATAGTTAAATCAAAAACAAATACATATGCTCTCAGTGGTGAAAATGGCTACTATAGATACAGCTTAGGACCAGATGAGGGAGGACATTGTAAAGAAGGCTTTTTATGACTATAGTATTATTTTATAAGACATAAATTAATATATTTGAATAATATATGTTGTATCTTAGCTTTATATGCCTTTCATTTACAGAATGAAATATCATGAACTGAATATTGCAAGCCTCAACAGAATAAAAGGAAATATTTGCATTAGAAATAGTAGAATGAAAGCTGAATTTGCCTCTCTTTTTAGCTAATATTCCAATATTATAGTTTGAATAATTACACACAATTATTTTACTATAAATGTCTAAAGTAATGATTAGCTAAGATAATGGTTAAAACCATAACTTGATCATTTATTATTATAGTTCTGGATCAAGTTCAACATCAGTGTATATAATTATATTTAAAATAACTATGAGTGTGTAACCTGTTCATTGAATATCATGATCTTAAGTATTTATGATGAAATTAACATAAAGTTTCCACAAGGCCATGTCAGAACTTCATATACCTCTCATATGGAAATAATACTTTCTTGTCTGGATATTTTTTTTCTTTTTATTGTCTTTTCCTCTATGATATCATAACATTCCTCAGTTTCAATCTCATTGTGTTTGTTACTTTATTTATTTCTTATAACCCCAGAATTATATATCTCAGTATAATATCAATATGTTTATGCTTTCCTATTATGCATCATAGTATTTATGAAAACATTCCACTCCCACATTGAGAGATTATTCAGGGGGGACAGACATGATCTAAGACACTATAGAACAAGTGAGGATTTATCTCATCATTTTGTGTATAAACATTGTATAGACTAAAATGCTATTGTATCTTCAAATTTGTTGGATTATTGTTTGTGGAAAAATCTTGTTCACATGACTTCTAAGTAAGGTAGGTTTTTCTTTTGTTTGTTTGTTTGTTTGTTTTCGAGATAGGGTTTCACTCTAGCCCAGGCTGACCTAGAATTCACTATGGAGTCTCAGGGTGGCCTTGAACTCATGGCGATCCTCCTACCTCTGCCTCCGAAGTGCTGGGATTAAAAGTGAGCACCACCACGCCTGGCCCAAGTGAGGTAGTTTTAACAGAATGCCTTTACCTAAATTCATGTGTTTGAACACTTGGTCCTCAGCATAGTGATACTATTAGTGAAGGTAATGAAGCCTTTTGGAGATGGAGCCTCTCTGGAGGAAGTGAATCACTGGGAGCCAGCATTTGACTCCCCAAGTCCCATGTAAGCCAGACACATAAGGTAATGCAAGTGCACACTTGACCACAAGGTGGCACATGCATCTGGAGTTCCCTTGCAGTGGCTGGAGGCCATGACATGCCAATTCTCTCTCTCTCCCTCTCTTGCTTGTTCTCTCTCATTGAAATAAACAAAAAATTAAAAAAATGGACTTCTATATTCCCTTTTTATGAAAATAATTTTAATTAAGTTTAGCTTTCTTGGTTTTTTTTTTTTTTTTTTTTTTTTTTTTTAGGTAGGGTCTCACTCTGGCCCAGGCTGACCTGGAATTAGCTATATAGTCTCAGCATGGCCTCAAATTCACAGCAATCCTCCTACCTCTGCCTCCTGAGTGCTGAAGTTTAGCTTTCTTATGTGAAATACATCTCAAAAATGACATGACAAAAATATCAGTGACAGAAGTTATTTCCATGGATATGAACATGTGGTACAAGAGCTATAGTTGTACAATCAGTTAGTACCATACTTGAAAAAGTGTCTTACAAATATTATTTTGATATTGATGCTATAGGCTGCTAGTTGATATTAGATTTATGCCTGAAATAAGATTGTAAAAAAGCTATGAAGAAAGAAAGACTGAGTAGAAATATAGACTCTTTTATTTGGTAGGGAGCAAGTGTATTCATGTTCATATTTGTTTATGTGTGTAAATACAGGCACAGATATTCAATAGTGCATGTGTGGAGGTCAAAACACAACTGTGGGTGTCCATTCTCCCCTTCCACCTTGCTTGAGGGAGGGCCTGTGGTTTCACTCTTCCCTGCGATATTACCCAGACTAGCTTGTCCATAAGCTTCTGGATAATACTCCCCCTCAAGTTCCCTTCTCACTGTGGGTGCATTGAGAAAACAAATGTTAGTGTTGTTTCTGGATTTATGTAGTTTCTGGGAATCTGAATTCATGTACTCAAGTTCGTGCAGCAAGCAAGTTATCTACTGAGCCATGTCCCCAGTCATGGGGTGGAGAAGTTATTTTACATTACCATATAGCTCCTTTATTTAAAAATAGTTTTTCCTCTTTACTATTAAAAAAAAAAAACTTACTGTGAACTTCAAAATATGAACAGACTAAAAATTGTTCACATTTCCATCCCATTATCCTCTTTTGGTCCCTCTTCCCTAAGTCCATTCCACTGAGGAACTAACACAGTGGGTGTGCTGGTAATCACTGTGGGGTCATGAGGGGAGGACAGTGCCTCAAAGGATGCCTTCCCACCTTGTGGCTCTTACATTTTTTTCACTCCTTCTTCTACAATGTTGTCCAAGCCTTTAGAGAGCCTGTTAAATGTCTTCTTTAATACTGAGCTATTGATAGTCTCTTGTTTTCTGCTTGAAGAGTTGGGTCTCTGCAGTGTGTACTGACATCTCTTTGCAGAGTTTACTGGAGTGAGTGTAGTATTCATAATTATTCTGCCACTTTCTATGGAATCTTTGCCATGACTTGGAGGGTGTGATAGAGATGACTCTCCCTGTGATAGACAATAGGCTTTCTCATCGTTTTGATGGATCTTGGGTTTTTCTGATATGTGCAACCAACTGTACAAAGCAGGTTCTCTAACCAAGAGTGGGAGAAGCATTGATGAAAAGGAATAAACACATTCATTGATTAGGCATTTGAATGGTCAGAAGCTATCTTTCCATTTAGCCAAAGAATAATGGAAGCTTTCCTCTCTGGTCCATGACGTTCCAAATTATAGATTTCTGACTTGGTTTTCAGGACCAGACATGAATTCCCTCCCACCGAGAAGGCCGCCTGGCTGGTTGATTTAGTGATTTAGTATGATCCACTGCTTGCTCACACTGTTGGTGAATTTACCACCAGCAGCTGGCATAGAGCTTTCTAGCACTGCAACAGCTAGTTGGCAGAGAAATAACTTCTGTCTTAGTTCTAGCTTAATGTACCAAGCTCTTGGTTACTCACCAGAAGTAAGTGGATGGTAAGATTTGCTGAAGACACCACAGGCTGTGGTCACAAAACATTGAGAAATGACGTCCTTTTCTTTGCCAAAAAAATTTCAAATTGTATGAAGCTGATGTGCTACATATTATGAAGAAGCTTCTAATCATAAATCAAAGAAGCATCTCATATTTAATGTGAAGTCTACCCGATATTTTAATGCCACACTGACTCTAGCAATAAAATTTATTTCCACTTACTATACTTAAAAGAAACTCACATAACTGAATAGATTATTATCATATTTACTGTCTACCTCTATGATATATCTAGTAAGAAATCGTGTGTCTCTCCAAACTTTGTGTTGAAGCTTCAGTGTCCTCTAGAAGCATTAGTGAATACCTAGGAAAAATGATAAAATGATGAGGGCTGGGTTTAGGAAATAAGATTCAGAGAGCTTTGTCACCCATTCACACTTTCATGGAGCTAGAGGTACCAACTCAGAAGTAGAGGATCAGCTTCTTCCAGATAGAGAATCTGCTATTTCTTGGACTGTGAATTTTCAGGATCTAGAATGGCCAGAGATATATTCCTCTTATTTTTGTACACTCAGCCTAAAGTATTTATTAGTTCAAGCAGCAGGAGTGGCCTGAGAATGCGTCTTCATTCTTGTCATCACCTCCATCACAGAGGCACTAATACTCTCCAGTTGTACTTGACATGGCATATTGTGCACTGATCATTCCCCCAACAAGACACTCTACACACCTATTTCTGATAGCAACCTTCACATTTTAGGAACCACCCTGGGCATCGCTCCACCCAACTGATAGCAATAGGATGAACTTATTCCTCTCAGAAAGAAAGCATACCACCTGAATGTAGTTTATTCCACCAGCCTTGATTAAGAAATAGGCTGTTGTCTCAGAACAGATAAATTGTCATGGTAGTACAGTAGATCTGATGGGAAAGAGAATTTCTGTAGGTGCCTTGATAGCTGAAGCTATTGTTTATAAAACTGAAGCTATTATCAGCCATGCTTCTCTTGGTTTAGAATGAATCTATCAGAAATAAATTTGAAAGATGACAGTGCTCAGAAGGCAAAAAAAGACTCCTGCCTCTACTATGCAAACATCAAATCTAGCTAAACCTAAACCCAGGCTACAACTATACTGATGTTACAGCCAAACCCAGGCTATGAGTATACTCTAGCCACACCTGAATCCTGGTAACACAAAACCCCTGCTATGCCCAAACCCAGGATACCCCTTAACCCAGGGTATATCCATCTCCAGCTATACCTCACCCTGGCTACATGTATCTCCAGCTACACCAGAATTCAGAATACACCTATAATCCAACTATACCCAAACCCAGATTACACCTATAATACACCTATACACCAAATCAGGCTACACCTCTACTTTTAAACTATGTTAGTAAATTCTTCTTCCATCAGAAACTTGAAATTTAGTTTCTACTATTAAATTATATAATAATCCTTAAATACAGAGTTCATGACTCTATAAAACTATGAAAAAGTCATCATGAAAACAGATTAGAGACTTAAAAAAACTTAGAAAAAACCTTAAAGGACTTCAAAGTTCTCTTTATCAATACTAATCAGGCATAAAGTAGAGATGGAATTTCTACAGCTGGAAGGAGAAAATAGTTATTTTATTGTTATTTGACTTAAACATATTAAATATATTACATTCGATTATTTCCCCTCTGCCATGAACTAAGTGTACTACATTATTTATTAGAGAAAAATTCACTTCCTGTCATTCAAGCATACCCACCCCTCAAGAAAGATATTACTGATATGAGAAAGCATCTTTAAAAATTCCTCCCCCATGCTAGATTCTACTGCTTAGTCACTGAGTTACTATGGAAACAAATGAATGAACATAAAAATTACTGAGGAGCAAAGAATCTGCTCATGCTAAGAAGCAAGGAGCTATGATAGACTTTCTGTGTAAATGGAAGGAAATGAGAGGAAGGTTAAAGGACTGGAAAAAATGATATCGTCAGGGAAATGGTGGTTGCAACAGAGTTGAGATATAATGTTCCTGATGAAAAGCCTTGAGAGATAAGATTTTATAATCAGATATTGCTCAATGGAGTCTTAGATTTCAGTTTTAGTAGTTAATAAGTAATAGTGAGTCTAGAGTAGAGTGGGTACATTATTGTACTACATTTCGGAGTTGGAAGACTGCAGTTTTTGGAACATGTTTTGAAAATCATTGCATTATATGGTTTTGTTTCTGAAAGACTGAGTATGACTACCCCAATTTTAGTGAACATCTTGAAATGTATCATTTTACATTCTGAAAACAAAGAACGACTCATGTATTTTGGCATGGTCTCCTGTACACAGGGAATACATGGGCTCCTGGAGTGTCTGCCCTGTGTTTTCATCTTAAAGTGGAAAGGTTTTTAAAATTATCTTTGGAAAAAGATATTCTTAGGCAAGTACTCTGTTTAAATGAGTTTTCAGTACAGAATTTTCTCTGGCTTATGCACTAGCTCCCAAAAAGAAGATTTCATCTTAGCAACTAATACTTTCTGAACTCAGATTCTGTAACTTAGAGGCTATTATAGCCCAGGGAAAGAGGAGAAAAGTCAGAAATCCATTCAGCTCATCAGACCTTCCCTCTCTACCTGATATTACATCCAGTTCTGATATTAAATCCAGTTCTCTTCAAGATAGCACTTAATTGATTTTCAATGAACACAATAGCGGCCTCTGCAACCTTACTCTGAACACCATTTCTCACACGTATCCACCGCTGAATGACCATCTTCAGAATCTGATGTCCATTTTAATGACTTTATGTTCTCTGTTTTTTTCTGTCCCATTTTAATAGTTCTATCTCTGCTATCCATATAGCTTGTGATTTTTGCTCTTTTATCATAATATATTCAAAGGTAGTCACTCAAACTTTATTCCCCCTTAGATTGTTGTTAATCTATTTTATAAATCCATGCATTTCATTAATAACTTAAACCTATGGAACAAAACCATGCAGTATACATAAAAAATACACTCCAGGTATGGAGTAGCTGAAATACTAGACATTTTATTAAGAAGTTATTATCTTGATATTAATTTCTGCTAACTCAATGACTTATAAGTACTTAAAAGTTAATAGGGAAGAAATTTTAAAGTTACACAACTTAATGTGCTTACCTTAATTTCTGTTGTACCTTATATTTAGTAATATTCTAAAATAGTTTGATTAAATGTCTGACTTAAAAATCCACTACATTCTGAGCCTATCTTCCTTCAGTCCAGTGTTCTTTGTTAGATTTGTTCAACAACCATTTTTCTACTTCTAGCTGTGATTTTAAGTCTTAGATATACTATCATCAAGCATGTATGGATGACACTTAAGCTGATCTGCAAATCAAACGATTTTCACCTTGATTTTTGCTGCAAAATTTCAAACGCATTTCTCAAAATTATTGCACTGAATTTATCTGCTTGCCAGTACTGTGTTTGTCCTTTCTCTTTGGACCATGTAAGGGTTAAATTTTCTGTCAAATGGTTTGTTTACTACAAAGCTAGTTATGAATACATATATGTGATACTGAGGGACTTCCTAGATGAGCCTTTTAGCACTAAGCTAGAAAACTCCATACCACCTTTCATTTTTATTTTGAGACAGGGTCTCACTAATATATCCAGGTTGGTCTTGAATTCTTGCTTTATCTCAGAACCTCCTGTGTTAGCTTCCTAAAGATTCAATGACCTGAATCATCATATAGCATTGATTCACTTTTGAAGATAGAAAACTTCCCACTTTGACATAAGTGATTCATGAAAAATTTACTATTTTCCAGAACTGGTCTAAATAGAAGCCTGACTGAAAGCAAATAGACCAGTCAGGGTCTATTGCAATAGTCTATGAAAGAGACATGGTTGATCTGGGCTAGGTTGTTCTAAAAGAAATTGTAGAGAAATGAATAGATTTGAGAGAAAAATACTGGTATGTTTAGAATTTATAGAGTGTTCGCAAAGCTGGGGAGAGGATGAGGAATAAATGTTGACTCCACACTTCATTCAATCACTTCCATAGCTGCTAACGTCTTTTGTTAATGTGTTAGGAAACCTGCATAGTAGAGAAAAAGAATATAATCAATGAGGAGTTTATACCCATTAACTTCCCCTTTGGGACCTAAAATTTGTGTCAGACAATGAAAAGGATGTGAGAAAAAGGTGAGTATGTGGGAGAAGAATCAAAAGTGAGTATGAGTTCCCTATTTGAGTAAGAGTACCATCACTCAGGAGACTAGGCTGCATCTGGAAATTTATTAGAATTTTCACAGAATACAGTCACAGTATTTTTTTTTTTTTACTTTCATACAGTTTAAATTTATTTTAATATGTATGCCAAATATTCACATTTGTTTGGGTTTGCTTTAGGCTGATTTGTAACCATTTTTTAAATATCCTTATGAAAATAATGGACTATATATCATGAAAGAAATGTTCTAAGCACAAAGATAAGAAATAGACACCATCATAAATGTACACTTAATTTAGTAGTAAAGTGATTCTGTCACCCATGAACACCCACTTACGCTGAAATGTCAAGAGGTAAATATTGGAAAAGATGCTCCTTTTCCTTTTGAGTTGCAAATGTACTTTTGTGTTACAGATATTTCTGCCTATTTTGAAGTAGCAATATAAGAATTCTAGGTTTAGAAGGCACTACTCGTTATAAAATGGGCACCTTTTTTATGATTTTTATCTCCATCTACATATTTGTTAGCATGCAATGAAATATTTTGTCCCTATAGCAGTGATCACGTGGACATTACTATTGAACTAATTCACTAGAGTAATGTGGCTGCTTGTAACAGTGGAAGACTTGTTTAAGTAAGTGATGGTGGGAGGGCATGGGGCTGCTTGTTTTTCTCTAGTCTTTATGTGTTATTCCCTTGTAATAGAGTCTCATTTCACTATATGTCTGTCAACAGTACTTTTATTCTTCACTCACTATCATATCAATTCATATATTTGATCCACTGAAGACTTGGAGATAGGTGGAATTACTGATCCTAGTTTCTTAACAGTTTCTGGAAAAACTACTAATGATCATGTGAGAAGTGCAAGTATAACCTCATATGTTTAAAAAAAAAAAAAAAAAAACTTTCATAATTTAAACTCAGAGTTGAGCCTTAAAATAGTAGGACATTCAGTTTTTAAATTGTAGTTTTGGGGCTATGAAAGCACGTTTTTATCTTAAATGAATTAATTTCTATTATTATAAATAAACACGGTGTAATGGTTTTCAACTTTGTAACAATGACTTTCAACATTTTAGATTTTTAAATTAGTTTATCTTAATTATAAAAGATTTGGCACACTAGCTCTAATCTTTTCACTACTTATATAGCCAGAAGTCTCAAAATATCCAAGGAAAAATCTATACTCAGTGATTTTGCTGTGATGTGACTATTTCTTTCCCAATTTCCTGTCACGCTGGGTCATAATTCTCTTTGAAGTTCAATGGAGGCCTTGTGTGGGATTATTAAAGACCAACAATGAACTTAGATTAACACGTGGCATCACATACAGCAAAACAATTATAATATTTCACCTAAATCATGTACTACAACTTAACTCACTTTGTTCTATCATAATTCTAAGGAACAGAAAATAAAGACCATTCTTTACCAAAGCCCTTATTAATATTTATTCCACTTGCACAGCATTTATTAATATTCAATTATGAATAATAATTAAACACCAGTGTTTAAATGCTGAATATCTTGCAGCTTACAAGACACCAGTGTTTATTCATTTTCACACATTACATGCATGTATGTATGTGTATATTTATGTATCTGAAATTTCTTTACATGAACCTCTTAAAAACATATAGTGAGAGGGCTACTACAAAGAAATTAAGACTTAGATCAGGTAAATGTCTTTAGCTGAGCAGTCACTTAGTAGTTGAGCTGTCATTCAAACATACCACATCCGATACTGGGTGATAATGACATGTATGTATAATAAATGACAATAGAGTAATTTTATCATATTCTTATCCCTTCTTTTTTATCCTCCATTCTCCGTCCCCTGAGGACCATCTTCCACCCAAAAAGTCCTTCCCTCTGTTTCACCATTATCTTCCTTTTATCCTTTTCCACACTTCATGTAAAAATGTTAATGGAGCCAGGTGTGGTGGTGCACACCTTTAATCCCAGCAACTGGGAGGCAGAGGTAGGAGGATCGCCGAGAGTTCAAGGCCAACCTGAGAGTACATAGTTAATTCCAGGTCAGCCTGGACCAGAGTGAGACCCTACCTCGCAAAAAAAAAAAAAAAAAAAAAAAAAAAAAAAAAAAATGTTAATGGGCTCAGAACCTTGCTGGTCTTGTGGAGGTATCTGCTGGATCATGAATGGACCAGTCAGTTGAAGTCAGGAGGACAGTGTCCCAAACTATGCTGGCACACCCTGTGCCTCTTTTTTTTTTCTATCCCCTCAGTTTTTCCTGAGTGTTGCAGGGTGTGGTAGAAATCTTCTTCAGTGTTGAACATCCTCTTGTTTTCTACTCTAATGACTTTTTTTTTTTTTTTGAGAGAGACACACAGAGAGACAGAGAGGGAGAGGAAGACAGATGGAGATGGGTGCACCAGCAGCCTCTCAGCTGCTGCAAATGAAATCCAGATGTGTGCACCCCCTTGTGGTCAAGTGCTGCATTGTGCCCTTGCATCCCTTTGCATCTGGCTAAATGTGGGACCTGGAGATTGGAACCTCTGGAGATTGGAACAAGCATTCTTAGGCTTAAGAGGCAGGTGCCTTAACTGCTAAGCCATCTCTCCAGCCCTACTCTAATGATTTTTGATTCTCCTCCAAGGAGACAGTTATCTGGACAGCAGTGAGAGAAACACTTATTCTTTCTGTTACTACCTCTGAAACATGCCAAGAGTTTAATGTCTCATCAGTATTTGTCACCATCTGTAAAAAAGAAGGCACTCCAAACAACAATGAAAACTGTATTAATCAGACGGCTTAAACATTCACTTAGAAAGCTTATGGTGGGCATAACTTCTCTATTTAGCCAAAGGACAGTAGAAACTTCCCTCTCAAGTCTATGACCTTCAAAGCC
Source organism: Orientallactaga sibirica (assembly GCA_036365145.1). Lineage (NCBI taxonomy): Eukaryota > Metazoa > Chordata > Mammalia > Rodentia > Dipodidae > Orientallactaga > Orientallactaga sibirica. The sequence goes on from JAEOAD010000024.1 coordinate 31,012,371, forward strand.
ATAGGTCTTGACTAGTTTCTAAGGATAAGGTGTGAATTACCTCCCACTAAGTGGGGCCTCTTACCTAATCAGGCACCAGTTGATTATGCCCATACGTTATGTATTGCACCATTAGGTTTATATTGTTTGGCTGGTTGACTTTGTAGGCTGTGAGATCCATGGTTTGTTCAGAATTTAGATAACTTTTCTTCTCCAGAATTTCACATAGTGCCTTCTAGCATGAGAGAAGCTATCAGGCAGGGCAAAGGCTTCTATCTCAGTTCTAGCTTCATTTCTCAGTGTCTTGTGACTGAACCCTGTGATGTTTACAGCAATAGAGTCTTACCATCTCATTTTGGTGGGTAACCAAGCACTCTGGCAATGGACTGAATTATTTGGGGAGCCTAGTGTGCCTTCCTGACCAGCAGCTCACTGTGTATGTGTTGGAGGTGGGGGGCGGGTCTTACATCTCTAGCACTGGGGTTGACATGCAATAGCTCATGGCTTCAGAATAAAGCTTTTTCCAGCCCAGCTTGGAATTTCTGCCCAAGCGCTTGCTCACTTTCTCTCTCTTTCTCTCTATCTCTACGTATACTGCTATTTATCTTTATTTATCTCCTTGGCTCTCTTTACCTGCCCCCAGTGAGCACTTCCCCCAAGAGCAGACTTCCCTTCCCAGCTGCTCTCTGCCCTCAGCAAACAGACTTCCTATGTATACTACTGTTAATGATATCTTGCATTCACATTTCAAGTGCAAAGTATGTCTTTGCAGTTGGTCCTGTATATCTAACTAACTCTATAGTCATGAACTCAACCAAGCATAGAATATAGTATTTTAAACAAAGATGTTTCTAATCATAGCTTATTTAGATACTTTTCTTGTCATTTTCTATCTATATGGCATGTATGCTATGTAAGGCATTATGACTGAAGATTGTAAAGTATATCACAAGACCTTTATAGGTTATATGTAAACCTTATTGAATTTTATGAGGCACAAATATGAATATTTGGGTAATTTCAACATGATATATGTTGCAGATGTCCTTGAACCTGTGATTTGTAGATAACAGGGAGTGCAATAGTAAATTAAAATACTTTAATCATACCTATTATTATACACTTATATTATATTATATTAACATTATACACTTCTCTCTTTCTCTTTTCTGTCTGTATGTATACACACACACATAGACTGATCCTATACCCTGTGAAACATATATATATATATATATATGTTTTCCCCATTACCCTTTCTTGTCCCCCTCCCTTTTCCACAAAAGCCTTCTCAATTAATTTTGTAAAATATACTGTTATTAAACAAAAAATATCATTTTTGTCATCTCATATGTAATTATAATACATTTCTTTCTATATTTGTTAAGTTCTAGTTAAGTTCTGCTTGTATGTTACTGTTTATAAACACTAGTTTCTAAACAACTAAGAAGAATATGGAAGCTGTGCTTATAAGCCATATTGTATGTCTTTTTCTTTAGCTGGCTATATACATGAAGGTTCTATGAAGATGTTGAGTCCAGAAGGTGTGATATAGTCACAAAGATGACCAGTGGGAAGATATGTTAGGATGCATTTATGGGTCTATAAAATATAACAAAGGAATGAAAAACATATAGTGTTTAATCCTATAAGCTAAGTATTTCTAGAAGTCTAGGTACAGGTATCTGTGAAAGTAAGATACTATGCCTGAAGATCAAGAGTAGATTCTTAGAAACCTGTAAGAGGCAAGTATGAAAATTCTAAAGGTGAAAGAAATCTAACAGCAAGCACACAGCAGCAGTAGAAGAATGTGATGCTTGCAGTGTCTTCTGATGTTTAGTGTAGTGGTAGGTGTAGAAGGGCAGGTGGGTAGAGAGTACAAAATAAAGTAAGCAATTCAAAGCCCATGTTAGTCATTTAATTAGTTCTGTTTTGTCAACACCTTAGTCTACCTGAACCAAATATTATTTAAGTGTAGAAATTAGATACACATGTTGTAAAAACTTTATGTAGTGGAAACATTATCCATTTATCTCCTTTAGTTTCAGTACAATGACTCTCCTGGTAGCTGTCATAGATGATAAATATGGTTTAGTTAACAAAATTGTACTTTATATAATTGCATACTTTAGAGATCAATAATTAAGTTACAAATATACAGTAACAAAGATCAATGGATAGTAAATATCACTGCATTCATTTGAAAGAATACACATTACTTTTTCTTCTAAGAAGTTATAATGAGATCATAAATTGTAACATAGTTTGATAAACACATTATGGGGATTTATTAACATTTTCTGCCAAAGATATTGAGAGTATCATAACAATTTAATGCCTCTTCTCTATCCCTCTGGGTTTGTGTACTAACTTGTGTGCTTATGTGCATCCAGCAGATGTATAGCTTTTATGAGAATGATTGTGTATTTAAGTTTGTAGTTATGATTTGGGAAAAATTTTACCAATAGCATGCATAACTACCATGTGTGCATTTTAATATTAGCCTTCAAATAAATGAGGATTGGTTTGAATGAACTCCCATTATTGACAACTTAAAATGATAGTCACAGCTGACAGCTGTCACTGAAGGTGGTGTCTAAAGGTCTCCAGAGGACAATGGTTCTTACACCATGTGTCTTCTGTTGGACAGAGTTCATGTAATCCTCACCCAGCCTTATGTCTATAGAGAGGCAGCTTTTTGTAGAGGCAATTAGATAGCAGATAACCTTTCAAGGGCACAGGCCATGCAGTGGAAAGGCTTTTCAGAAATAGCTTGTGACTCCCACTGCTGAATATATATGATGAAGTCCAAAGTCCAAGCCATAGAAAACTGAACCTGCAGGAGTTATTAAGTGTCGTGGTCTTGACCACTCTATTCTAAATTGTCACCCAGATACTTTGTCATACAGATTATGTCATTTTTATAATGAATATCATTTCTTGGCATTACATAAGATTTTTGTTGTTTTTAAATATATGTTTATTATTTATTTGAGGGAATGGGTAGGAAACCAGGGACTCTTGCCACTGCAAACTAATACCAGATGCATGTGCCACTTTGTACATCTAGCTTTATATGGGAACTGGGTAACTGAACTTGACTGGTGCATTTTGCATCAAGTACCTTTAGCAGCTGAGCCATGACCACAGCCCCAAGATTTTAATTGTATATGTATCTGTCTAGAACCTAAATTCTTGCAGGTGAAGGAAATTAAATGTCATTAGGCAACACCTTCCCTACTTCATAGAATACAGGAGGCAAAGGCATTCAAGAAATACTTTTGGGGAATCAAATGCTCTTTCTTATAGTTTTTAGCATAGTATTATATTACAGTGAGACCGATTTCTTTTCTCATTCTTAACTTACACCTTATGGTAAGATTGATTTCTTTTCTTATCTGTAACTTTTGAAATGTTAATGTGGGCTATGGAAAATTTATTTTGTTTTTACCAATAATGGATTTTTAAAAATTTTAAGTTATCTGCAATACTTGAATCCTGGCCTTTTCATAGAACATATGCCTTTTGCATCAGGACATTTCTTCTGTTTTGGTTTCTTGTATATCTCTAGGGCTTAATACAATTTGAAGTACATGGGAGCTGCTCAATTATCACTCATAGTATAAAATAATCTATGATTTTGCACACCTACTAATGTGAGTTTATATGCTAGAGACAAAAATTGGAATGGAAGAATCATAAGATTTCCAAGACTCTGCTTTTGACATAGGTATATCCTTTTTCTGTCCCCAACACCTGACCCTCATTTCCTCTGAAGTGACATTGCCTCCTTGATGTAATCTCTAGCTGATGGGTAAAACTCTTTTGTAGAAATTCATTTCTACAATAAAAATTCAATACTCTTCTCTGAAAATAGTTCAGTTCTGAAGCTCAAATTTTGTTCAATAAATGTTCACGTTTGGCTGGTAAGAAGTTGCCATGACTTCCTTTCAACACTTAACTATTCTTGGTGGTAAATATTCCTTGTGTTAAGAGTTTTTGTTTGGGACTTTGCTCTGCCCCACTCTGCTGACCTCATCTTCTCTGTTTGTCCTGTCTATCTCTTCTTCTCTCAGGTCACAGAGATACATGTGTTTCTGGCTTCCTCCTTACTCAGTCTGGCTTGGTGGGGCAGGGCGAGAACATAAAACTGTTTTTTTGTCTGGAGTAACACTACTGCTTTCTTTTGCTTCCGCTTTATAGTTTGGGGCAACTTCTCACTTTGTTTACTTGCATGATTTTCCTCTGATTTCTGAATCTACCATGTACATTCCAGATTTACCATGTGGTTTTACTGACTAGGTCTGTTAGGTATAATATCTTTAAAATTGGGGTAATAATGAATATAATGCTTTTCATTACTCACTTCTCCTCTGAATCCCTAGGTCTCTGCTTTGATATCTACCTTCCTATTTTTTCCTTGAGCCTCACAATTTGCCCTCCTAACTTCTCTTAAAAATACATGGCAGATGTCTTGTCTGTGTCCCCTAAATTTCCCTACACAAGCCCCCTAATTCCTACTTCCCACGTGTTTATACCTCTATTCTAGCTTTCCTTCCTAGATGCCAATCTCCCTTAATGCCACAAATTGTGATTTCTCCCTTACATAAAACCCATAATTACTCAAAAAAAGAGTTGTTTGGGCTGGAGAGATTGCTTAGTGGTTAAATACTTGCTTGTGAAGCCTAAGGACCCCGGTTCAAGGCTCAATTCCCCAGTACCCATGTTAGCCAGATGCACAAGGTGGTGCTTGCATCTGGAGTTCATTTGCAGTGGCTGGAGGTCCTGGTGCGCCCATTTTCTCTCTCTGCCTCTTTCTATTGCTCTCAAATAAATAAGCATTTTTTAAAAAGAGTTGTTTGTTTCTTTTTTTCTAATTTATTGTTTTATTATAGACATACTTAGTATGGATACATCATATGTTGGTATCATCCTTACTTTTTGGAAGTGATGGTTTCTTTCTTTGCAATATTCCTAGGTTGTGCCAGACTAAACTTTTTGAGCTTAAGAAATCAATTGAGCAATTTCTTCCCATGTCCACATCCAGTTTTTAGCCCGAAAGTCATCACAGTTGGAGAAACAATACTATGAGATATCTAGATAGCATAAATCAAGCATTTGAAGGGTCTTTCACCAGGAAATCATTTCATATACTTGATAAAATGCTGGATTCCATGGGCACTGTATATATTCTTATATTTGTATCATTTGGATACAGCATATGACAAATATGGAGAAATTTTTGACTAGGGTCTGATTTGGCTAACCTCCATATGTGAACATAAAATAGAGAATCTTTGAGATTGTTTTATAAAATTCATTTTCTAAATTAATTAGAAGAAAATAATGTATATAATATCTTAGCACAGTACCTGATACATGTACGACCTTGAATGGCAATGCCTTTTTCCCTTGAAATTCAGTAATAGTAAAGCCAAAAGAATAATTATTGATATTCCCATGTAAAGCTCCAAAGAGAAACCTTAAATAACGTGAAGAGCTTTCCTCATCACACAGTCTTCATTGCACATGAGAGTACATGGAAGAGAGGTTATCTAGAAATATAAATCTCGTGGGAAAGCCCATATTGCCCTGGTTAAATCACATCATGAAAGAACACATAGGGAGGGGGATGCAGACCAGTGGTTGAACACTTGGTTATCAATAAAAAAAAAAAAAAAAAGTGATGCCAAGCACTACTAAAACAACAAAAATGGAAAGAAATCTTTTGACTACATAGATTATACAAAAATTTTCAGCTGGTTCATATGAATGAATTTGCATTGGAGTCAGGGATAATGGAAAATACCTGTAGTCTCCTAGGACAGTTGAAGCAGGAGGGTTATCTGAACCACATAATGAGACCCTTCAAGCATGGAAAAAAATAAAAGAATACTTATCAGGAACTACGGGTATATCTCATTAGTAGAGTACTTTGCTAGTATACACAAGGTTCAGATCTTGTTCTAAGAGCCTCAAGTAAGGACTCTACCAGTAAACTACACTCTCAGGCCCACCTTACAGTGCGAAGCATGGTGGACCCACAGTTATTGTAGAATATATTTCTAAGTTATAGGTAGGCTTAGTTTTATAAAAATTGTATTTATTATTTATTTATTTGAGAGAGAGACAGAGACAGAGAGAGAGAGAGAGAATGGGTGCACCAGGGCCTTTAGCCACTGCAAATGAACTCCAGATATGTGTGCCACCTTGTGCATCTGATTTACATGGGTCCTGGGGAATTGAATGTGGGTTCCTTGACGTCTTAGGCAAGTGCCTTAATTGCTAAGCCATCTCTCCTGCCCATAGGCTTAGTTTTGTATATTTGAAAAACTAGTTTTGTGATAACTAGCTCATTGAAAGTGAGCTCTTGTTAGTTATTGGCACGTTCCCAATGGAATCACATAGCTGGATTTAGAAATTCCTTACCTTCTGCACACTCTTGACACAAGCCCCCAAATTAAGACTTCCCTACTGTGCAATTTTGTGGAAATCATACACATTCAGTAGAGTAGTACTTTGAATTTTGAATTATTTTTCCTAAGTGAGTATTGTATAGTACATTAGTCTGACCTGTTGCTGCAGCTTCCCAGCAGTGAGCCAGTCACAATACCTCACAATAAACTGAGCACATTTAAGGAAGGGCATGGTCAAGAATGATGTAGATGATGTGCATTAAATTCATTTCCAATTTTCTTCTTATTATGGATAGTGGGACTTTAACCCATTGTAAGATATCTATGGTACTTATCATTTATCTATCTGCTCTCCATCCTTCCATAATCTATCTCTCAAGCCTATGGTCAAGATTTTATTCTCATGTGAGAATGATATGAGTTGATTTTCTATACTTTGCTAGTAAATATTGGCATCCATTTATAAATATTGCTTTTATCAAAAAATGATAATCTGATGTGTCAATTTTTTTTTTCTTTTTTTTTCTCTTTATACTTAGCTGTTATTTCTGGTAGTTGTTTAGATAATTGACTTTGAATTCAGAGAGTTCTGTGATTGAGCAATAAATTCCAGACTTGCATTTGGAAATTTTTTTTAATAAGTATAGAAAAGCATAGGCAAGTACAGCTTCTTAAGCCACTATCTATACGCCACTAGGTAAATTAATCCTAGATCCTTTCTAAACCATGTGTGATTCAAAGGAAGCTGGATCCTATCAACAATACAGTGCTAGCCAAGAATGCAGGGGAATGTTAGAATCAAAGAGATCACTAATCTGAAGCTGAGTTTATTACTGAAATAAAAAAATTACTATTTTCACTGTGGTTATATTCTTTAATATTATGTCCCATCTGAAGAAATAAACTATCTTGGGAAAGGCATAACTGATGAAACTCAGAATATTAAGCAACCTGGAATTGAGTAGCATTCAATCTGAGAAAGGTAATATGTCTGAATTCTGTCACAGGAGAGCTTAAATTATTAAGATTGGATAGGAAAGACTAAGAAGATGTGGGAGTTTGTTTCTTGTTTGATGGTTTGTTTCCCTGCAGAAATCAGGACCTTGTACATGCTGAGAAAATGCTTAACAGCTTGGGGAGGACCCTAGGCCAAGAGGTGTGCTTATGAAGAACATGTTAATTTTAGTTGATGGGATAAAGGGATTGATGTCGAGATAAAGTACTAGTATTTTTATTTAAATTAATTGTGAATTAGCTACAGATATGTATCACTTTAAAGGAATATGTCCAATGTGTATGAGAAAGATGCTCTCATATCTTTAAAAAGAAAAAATTATGACAAACCTATCAAATGTTAATGATGGTTTTCATAGCATTAATATAAAATTAGCCAAATTCTTCATCATGTTCATTCTTCCCTTCTATGTAAAATTACTTCTGTTGTGACTTCAAAATGATGACTTCATTTTTAGTATTAGAATAATATATTATTGTAAAATAAAATATATATGAAGGTTTCTGCTTACAGATAAAAACACATACTTCACACTATTCCTTAGATGAAGATTGCCATTCTGTAAAACACATTTCTTAGCTGGATGTGGTGGTGCATGCTTTAATCCTAGAACTCAGGAGGCAGAGTTTGGGGGATTACAATGGGTTACAGGCCATCCTGGGACTACAGAGTGTTTGGGATTATATTTTTCTTCCAAGTCTTACCAAAAGGTTATTCAACCTACCCCAGGCTTTAAAAGATAATTACAACCAGTATTACATAATGCCCAGGTTAAAATAAGTGATAAAAAAATATACCCACCATGGCTCAGGGAATTCTGCAGAAGAGGGAGCAGAAATATTATAAGAGCTACAGGTTGAGACATCATGCACAGAGGCATTCCCTCCCCCCAACATTAACTGACTGCTGCTCCCACAACGCATACACTTCATACCCATGTGGAGGGTGCCTACAAACCCACTGAGGAATGTCCCCAAAGGAATGAGGGCAGGGACAAGGGAACAGAGGGTACCATATGTATCCATATGAAACGTCTTGATTAATAATAGCAATAATAAATATTTTAAAATGTAACAGGGACTAGGGAGCTATCTCAGTGGGCAGAGTTGCCTACATTCCAATCTTCTGAGCCTGATCCTGGTCCCTAGTACCTCTATAAAATTCCAGGTATCATGTGATATATTAATAATCCCAGAGCTGAGGACCAAGAAAAGAGGTTCTCTGGAGTTTTCTGATCAGAATGTTTAGCTTAAATGAAGGAACAACCAATTGGAGACCCTGTTTCAATGACAGTGGGACAGTGTTCTAGAGAATAACAACTGTTTGTCCTCTACCCTCTCCATACATGCATACCAATGTGCACATGAACCTGCACACATTACCCACACATACACCAACACACATACACATTTATACACACATGCCAGAAAGTATAACAGAGCATTATAATTAATTAATTAATTAATTAATTAATTAATATTCTTAAACCAATTATAAATGTCATTTCTCTGAGCCTAATTCTTTCAGTCTATCAAGAGTCAGTGCCTGAGTGCAACATACCTGAATTTAGACACATTCATTTAGCTTCAGGACCCAACATACATGATAGACCTATAAAACATTTGCCTAGATAACTAGCATTACCTAAAAGTGAAATAAGATAAGGAAAGTAGAAAGGTATGGAAATGCTGTAGGGCTTTAGAGAGCAAAGCAATTTCCTCCTGGCTAAAGAAACCTATAGAGGTATTTCACTGAGCCTTTTAAGATGCCGAGAAATCTATCAGCTTCCTGGAAAGGGGAAGGTTTTTTCCTCCATTACCAGAAGAAATGTGGGTAAGGTGAATAGGTAAAATCAGGTATGATTGTATTGTAATAACTCATTTTGGCTGAAAGGAGGAAATATAAGAAAAGTGAGAAATGGTTCGATCGTGTAGCCTGAAAATTATGAACTGATTAGAAAGAGTCCCTGAAGGGTTGAACCTTGGATAGAACATGAGAGCTTTATGAATTTTTAAAAATTTTTTATTGTTGATAGACTAGCATGAATGAGGAACACTGAAATTGGATGGTAGGAAGTCTATTTGGGGCTTTACTTAATGCCATGTGGGGATAAATAATCTGAGATAGAAAATGAAAAAAAATATTGTAAGTAGCACTATAGAGACAGAATGGAAATAAATTATCTGTTTGGCACATAAATAAAGAAAGGAGGTTACCTGTATGAGCTAATACCAAATGCAGTGATGCTAAAATAGCATTCTGGATGCCTATGGCCTGGTGTTGCACAGTTGAATTTTGTCCATACACAATAGGAGTAATGATGCATAGCATTATACTGGTTGTGAAATTAAATGAGGTAATGTACATGAAATAGGTTTGTTAATTAAAATACTCCAAGTAAATGAATAATATTATTGGCTTCATTATGAAACAACATAATAACATTGGCTAGAAAAATATTACTATTTTATGAATAGAGCTGTACAAATGAAAATGTTTGAGGGAAATGAATGAGTTTAATTTAGGAAGATCAATTTAAGATCTGTATTAGTTAGGGTCCTAACAAGATGTAAAAAGAGTATAGTTCAAAGAAGATTTATTTCAAAATGGTTATCAGAGTATCAATAAGATGTAAGAGGACCACAATAGTTACCCAGAGCAAGCAGCTCCCTCACAACCCCCACCCAACTCCACCACTAAACTTGCATGGAGGAGAGAGAGAGTTAGGCATGGGAGGGAATTCTGCAAGAATAAGCAGCCAAGAAAAAAGTTGAGGACTGCATTCAACTCAAGGGAATGTTACAGAGAGTGAACTAGAAGAATAAAGAGAATACCATTCTAATTCCTTCCTGAACAACTGGGTTTTCCCACTGGCTAAATTAGAAGGAAACTTGCCAGTAAAGAGACAGGCACTGTATAATGTCAGTAGAAGATGGATCTAGAGAAATGTGAGCTTTAGATAGAATTTTAGTATCTGTAAGTGCTGGGGGCCACTGATCTTGAACTACTCAGAATCTATTCACTGATTAATACTTTCCCAGTGATCCATAAGAATGTCTTTGAAAAACTTTTGGATCACAACCCAGAGTCAGCATTTTACGAGGCTTGTGAGAACTCACATTAGTTTTGAAACTAGCTTCTCATTTACTTGACCAGAAAAGGTAACTTGTGCTGGATGAGTGAGGAAAAAATTTATTCTCCGTGGTACTTCCTAAGGAAAATTATAGATTGGTAAAGCAGTTGTGAGAATAGAGTAAAAGCAGCTCTATATTTGACTAACATGGACAGAATGCTTAGCACTCTCTATATGTGAACATTATATAATAAATTTATTCTCAGTTGAGAAGCCATGACAATTCAGATCCATTAATTTGCACAGAAGAACATCTAAACTAAGAGGAAGTTCCTTTGGGTTATTTTGGGGATATATTTGTCTCTAACAAGATTATGCTTCTGGGGATATATATTTAAACAAATAAAATGGCTTGAAATAAATGCAAACAAGAAAGTGAAAGATCTCTACAATGGCAACTTTAAAACACACACAAAAAAAAAAATTGCAAAAAATAAAATAAAATAAAATAAAAAAAATAAAATAAAATAAACAGTAGAAGATAGAGATGCATCTTATTGCTCATGGATGGGAAGTCTTAATAGTATGAAAATTACCATTTACTGAAAGCCATCTACAGATTTAATGCAATCTCAATCTAAGTGGAATTCTTCACAGGAAAGAAAAAAAAAATCAATGCTAAAAGTAATATGGAGGGCTGGAGAGATGACTTAGCAGTTCACGCGCTTGCCGGCAAAGCCAAAGCACCCAGATTTGATTTCCCAGTACCCAGTAAGGCAGATTCACAAGGTGGTACATGCATCTGGAGTTGTGTTTGCAGTGGCTAGAGCCCTGGTGTGCCTTTTCATTCTCTCCCTTAAAATAAGTAAATAAAATATTTTTTTTAAAAAAGTAATTAGAATCACAAATGACCCCAGAGAGCTTTAGCTATCTAGAGATGCCCCAGTTGGCTGAACCTAAAACAGTAAAAGAACAATGCTAGAGGTATCAACATGTCTTGATTCTATTCTACAGAGTCATAATGGAAACAGCATGGAATGGGCACAAAAACACACATGTAGATCAATGGAGCAAAAGACACAGATAAAAAATTATAGAACGTCAAAATTCCAATGGCAATGTGTGGATTTCAAATGGGGTTAGGATTAGGGTAAGTCCACTTTGTATATAAAGAAATGAAATAGTTATGCCAACACTGATTTCCTCCATGCAACACCCCCTTGTCTATTTGTTTTTACATCTGTTCTTGTCACAGATTTGTGAATATTGGCATAGAGATAAATTTCAGCAATAAAACAGCTGGGCTTCTAGCTTCCAGATACTTGGAACACAAAATATTATATTTCTTTCATTTTTGCTGCTGTTTTCTTCCTTCATATTTTATGTCATCATGCTGTCTCCAAATCGAAGGATTCTCACTGCTTTCACAGTGTTTAGGCAAAAGCAATAACTGTATACAGATTTACTACCATTGAGTCCCTTCAAAATGACTTAAGATATGAATTATTAGGAATTAACATTCTGAATCAACTATTCTCCAAGGTATTTCCAACACCACTGATATAAATAAGCTACCTTTTACCTCCTAACATACTATAATTGTCACACATACAATTTTTCTATTTCATGGGGAAAAGTTAATTTAATTTTATGTATTGTTAATTTGGAATATCAGTAAATACAGGTGTATAACTTCTGTAGTATAATTACTGGCACATGGTTGATATTCAAAGATAGTACCCTGTACTGAATGTACAATGACCTTGCACTTGTTTCAAGGTAACTTATTTTGTACAGCACATGTTATCTCAAGTATCCATAAGTCCTATGTAGAATAGACAGATTTCCATTTATGAGGAGAAAAATAAAACTTAACAGGTTAGTTTACAAAGCCACATCATACAAAAGTTCAAAAATCTTTTCAAATCTAGATATGTCAGAGGTCATGGAGACTTAATAATATTAGAGAGAAAGAAAATCTTTGGTACTTATATACCCAGGGTGAAATGACATTTCCACAAAAACCTTACATCTTCACTCTGTCTTTGTCACTTATAATTTCAAGCTGTACTTTTGTTGGGTACTTTTAAATGTCTTAGAGTTCTAACCTTATTAATTGTTCATTGACATATGAAAAGGTGATATTATACTATCTTTCCAGGTCAATATGAATAGGTATTAATTCAAACCAATCCATTAATTAATTGTTTCTGGAATAAATTTATTTATATTCTATTTTCTTATATTTAAATGAAGATGACAACATCTAAGATTTCCTTTCTATCATCAACTTGAAAATAGAGATTCATATGATTTCCTCGATCCTTTCTTTTGCATGTGAAATCATACTTAAAAGACAATAGCTCCTTGATAGTCTAAAAAATGTTTCAACCAGAGTAAATGGACTTGATCAATGAATTCACTATTGCCTTTTCCTTTAGCCCCTGACAAGCATCTCTTCTGTGCTGGACTGCTTGAACAGAACTGTTTTAGAAACTGGCCCATAAGCAGAATCATGTAGCTTTTGTCTTTCAGACTGGCTTATATCACCAACAAAATGAAAGTTAGCAATTTTATGTTAATTTTTTGGCTGTGACCAGATATTAACTTCAAGTAAATCCTTGAAAATGCGCTATCCAATCTTTTGCATATTGATGCTATCAAAATGGTTGTGTTTCTTAGAGAAGGAATTGTTTACTACCATAATCTTTAATATTTAGGAATAACTTATGAAAAATGTTATTTAGAAGAACTTTTAGTATTATTACATGTGTTCAAATACTTATGCATAAAATTCCTACTACATATGATTCCGCACAAACTTCTAGCTATTGTATATAGTCAAAATATTGAGGTAAACTAATGGGGAATTTTTCAAAAACAAAGATATTTCTATTAAGTGTCATGAACTAGGTGAATTTACTTTTTAATAGTCACTATACCAAATTACTTAGAAAAAATAAAAGGTTTAATGTAAAAGGCATAAGAAACAGTTATCTATTTTATTTTTTAAATTTTAACAGTGTATTATAATTAAATGATTTGCTCTTTAACACTTAATTTTAGATATTTAAATGAAAAAATCATATTAAGTGTAATATAAAGAGAAAAAACACAATAAAGAAAAACAAATTCCTAATTCTTAAATGTCAAGGATCCTCTTCATAAAACATTTTAGGGCAAAGAGAAAATTTATTTACAGGTAAATTCAAATGCAAACACATTTTAAAAAGGCTATATCCTTAGTAGTATGAGAACATGATAATTCCATGTTGCTTAAGTTAACTCATCCAGCCATAGTATAACTTTGCCAAAATGAATATTAAAACTTAGCGAAGAATCCACTTATGTTGTGATCTCAAACAACTCTCACTGGCAGTACTTGATGAATTACAATTACTTCTGTAGCCTTGCTTATCCTATGTAAATGCCATGATTCCACCCAATTGAATCATTGAATCTAATGATTCAATTTTTTCAAATGTGGAAAAAGTAGGTAGAAATACAACTGTTTTGGGACAGAAATGAGGATGATATATTCCTTGGCTAATCAGTGGCAGTTTGGTGACTATTCTATTTAACATCATTTTGGAAATATGTGTCCATCAGTTATCATCTTACATAGTACATCTTGGATAGATACATCACAGGCCATTTCTGCCCTAGATTTAATCTATTTGCCTCTATGTTTCCATTTTGTTGTTTATGGTAATAATTTACATATGACAGTTCAAGTTATCTCATTCACTTTTGTTCCATAAGTATTTTTTTTTTTTTTTTTGAGAAATGTTTTTTGAGAAAATATTTATTCCTTATGACTGAATGTCATTCAAGGACAAGTAGAAGCTTACATAATACTTTTAACAAGCAAGATGCAAAGGATATAATAGAAAAGAGATTAAATGTTTTCTTAATTACCCCACTATACTTTTTTTTTTTTTTTTTTTTTTTTTTTTGGAGAGAGACACAGAGAAACAGAGAGGGAGACAAAATCCAGATGCGTGCGCCCCCTTGTGGTCATGTGCAGCATTGCACCCTTGCATCACTTTGCATCTGGCTAAACGTAGGACCTGGAGATTGGAACCGCTGGAGATTGCAACCTGGTTCTTAGGCTTAGCAGGCAGGCGCCTTAACCGCTAGGCCATCTCTCCAGCCCCACTATACCTTTAAAATATATTCTGTGGGGGACAGTTCTCCTTCAACCCTCATTGAAAATTCCTGGAGTCCTGTTTATTTATTTATTTTTCTTTCTACACAGTCTTTGACAATGAAAACCTTCAGTACAATTAAATTAGAAACACAGGCTACATTTTTTTTTTGTTGTTGTTGTTGTTGTTTAAAATAGGTTTTCCCATCTTTGGCTTAGTTACTTGACTACACTTGACTATATTTCATCCAAGCTACACCAGGTTCTACATGTCTAGCTGTGGCTCTCCTCACAAACCCATCTATGAGATCCTCATACCTCCAACAATACTATGTAGATGAATTTCATTCCTAAGAAACTTTTCGTTACAGTTTTTCTAAGCCTTTTTAGAATGAAGCAGACAGTATACTCATCCCTCAGCTGAAACTAAGCACAGGATCCCATCGTAACACCTGTTGTAACACAAGCACACATATGGCAGCTTGAGTTGCTGCTGATCGTAGATGCTCAACATGACTATGTCTAGGCAAGCCTTTGGACTCTCCTCCTTGCTCAGTAAGGTGTTCCCTACCTGCAATCTGTCCTGCCCTCCATGGTGTCTCAAACCTCCAGTGGCTTCCTGTCTTCCTGGCATGTTCAAAACACTCCACTGTGATCTCAAATATCAGCACATAAGCCATAGTCTATTAATGGGATATATTTGGTCACTAATGGATACCATGAATGATTTTAGACCTTTGCCACTATCTTCCCTTGACCATAAATTACTACATTTTCTTGATAGAACACTGTACATAATATCCATTCCATTATTCTGTACCCTAATGTGACATGTTTCTTGCTCCCTCTTAAGAATATTAATTCTGTATTGGGCCCTCTGAAATTTCCTGGTATATGGCCCATTTCTCTTCCCTGTTTTCTCTCTCCTTCCTCTTCTCCCCCACCACCTGTTTAAATAAAGGTCTTAAACTCAGAAAATAATAAAGAACATTAATTCTCAGGATCTCCAAGGTTAGCAATTGTATTAATTAAAAGAACAAATATTGAGAATAATACATCTTATAAATTTGCTCAAACTAATATCTCATATAATAATGTTTATATATTTAAATTACCACTAGGATATTACATACCTTGTTAGCATTTTAAAGATGTCCAATTAGGATATCATTTATTATATATATATATATATATATGAAATCTTACAGAAGCTTGGATTGCTGGTTCATACATAAATAAACTTGAAAGGCCAAGGTAAGAGGATTGCTAAGAATTTGAGGTAATCCTTGGATAGGCCAAGAGTTCCAGGCAGTCTGTAATTTGAGCTACTAGTGAGTAGACTACACTCTCTCAAGGAATCCTAGATAATTATGTAACTTAATTAATTAAATTTTATGAAAACAAAGTTATGACATATTACATGAAATGGGCATATCAGTCCCTAATAAATATGACTTATCTCCATCTAAGAAGTGTGTTTTAATATTTTGTTCATGTTGTTTTTGATCTTTTCCTGTTGTGCTAATACAAACTCATGTGAGAATTTAAAAGATGTTTTTAATTTAATTTATTTATTTATTTGAGAGAGCAAGAGAGAAAGAGGGGGGAGAGAGAGAGAGAGAGAGAGAGAGAGAGAGAGAGAGAGAGAATGGATGGGCTAGGGCTTCCAGTCACTGCAAATGAACTCCAGATGCATGTGCCATTTTGTGTATCTGGCTTACTTGGGTCCTGGGGAATTGAACTGAGGTCCTTTTGCTTTGTAGGCAAGCACCTTAAACACTACACCATCTCTCCAGCCCCTAAAGGCTATTTTTAATCATACATTTAAACTATTTTTGTCCACTCTGTCACACATTACAAAAAAAATTTTAACTGCAAAAAATGATTTATAACTCAGATTCCCATAATAAGTTTTTACACTGTAATAATAAATCAATTATTTTATATAAATAATTGGTGTTAGTTAATATTTTGTGTAATGAATATATCATTCCTACAAAATAATATATATTTTAACCTTAATGACAAAAATAAAACTGTTGAAAAGTATACATTTCTCCTCTCAGTGAAATGTACAGTTGATTTCTACCAGCTATAAAGTTGATTATGAGGAGTTAGATTTAACTATCCATAACTATGCCAGTGAGGAGAATGATACAAGTGGGAGGTAAAAGTTATGAAAGGACATTATCTCCTAATATGTTTTGCACTGGACAATAAAGTGTTTTACAGATATACTTTAAAACCTCTATTATAAAACTTTTACTAAATACTGAGACAAGAAAAAGAACTTGATATTTAACTTTCATCATTTTATAGGCTAATATTCTCCAGAATCATAACATAACTTGCAAATGATGTATAATAAATAATTTCCCCATTATTCCATGGACAATTTTCATGTCCCTTTGAAAAACAGAACTTGTGTGCCCATTTGATTTACTAAATTGGCTAACATGATTAGTACATAAGTTATCTCATGGATTTCCATTGGTGACATGAATGTCTAGGAGATTTGCTTCAAATCAAACTGCAGAGAAAAACTTAGAACATAACACAATGAAACTTCTCTGAGTAAATAACTACTTTCCTGGAATATACCCATCCCCATTTCTCTATTATAGCATGTTTCAGTGTATAATGTTTTTATGTAATATTTTCTCTGGCTTTCCTATATTGACAACTTTTTTTTTTTGGTATACAAGAAAAAAGAAACTTATAGAAATTGAATGAAAACATAAAATGGACAATACTAAATAACTAGGAAATGTGAGGGGGAAATGTACAGGGAAAAAATGTACATGAGATAGTTAATTATATTGATAATAAAATGATTGCTAATATGTCTAATAAAAATCACACTGATATTTGAAGTTTAAAAAACCACTTCAAAAATTTAAAATAAGTCATATTAAAGTTTTTTAATAGAGGAAACTTGCTTATTGTTAAATAATATAAAAGGTGTAAGGCTAAAGATGGATTATTTTTTTTTACTCTGTTGTTAGGTATAGGGAAGCTACTATTACTTGCTTAAATGGGGAAGTAAAACAAAAATAGCTAAATATAAATTTCTCTAAATCATTAAATTCAATGATGAAAGTACATGAAGAAGGGACACAACATATGATAGTGTTACATGAGATTCAAGGGAGAATTAGTCCATCTACATTTCAATTATAGTTCCTATTTTTCATGCCATGTGCATTCTTCACTGTAATATTTATTATACAAGTTTAACATGGCTATATGATTAATAATATAGGCTCTGGGAATAGGTCTCAGTGGCTAAAGTCCTTGCTGTGCAAACACAAATCCCTGAGCTTCAGATTCTCAGTACACAAATAAATGCCACGCACAGTGCAACATGCTTATAATCGCAGCACTGGGGAGATCTAGATATGAAGATCCCTAAACTTGGTAGGGAGCTAATCCAGCTGAATCAGTGCCCTTCAGATTCAACAAGAGACCCTGCCTCAAAAACTAAGTTGGAGTGCTATTGAGAAAGACACTCAAAGTTGACCTCTGTCCTCCATAAGTGTGCATATAAATTCATGTGAACCCACTCTCATATGTGCCCACAAACATACAAACACATATGCTTGCACATATATCACACTCACATGCAAAAAAAAAAAAAAAAAAAAAACTCCTGAAACTCAAATATATGTAGTTATGTAATTCCTTCTTCCAAAATCTTAGCTTTGATATAATCAAGTTAAAGAAGGAAAGAAATTTTAAAATATCTACCTTTTTGAGATGGAAAGAGAATCAAAACCACGCTGTTGGTCCTTGGGTTGCTTTGGAACTTGGGATGCTTTATATCATCTGATTTATATTGGGTCTCTAGCATTTTCAACTACATTATAACTAGAACTGGAGCCAGAATCTTATTACAAGAGATGTTATGCAGGGAAATGTCAATGTGGGGGCATTTGTATTTTACTTTTATTGCTTTAGTAGATAGTACATGGTGTGACAACATGATCTATTTGAATAATGTGACATTTGGGAGAAAGTTGAAAATTGATTTTATTCAATTGCTATTAATGTTGGGTTAAGACCTGATATAATAAAGAAAATAGATATTTAATTCTCTTTCTCTCTCTTTCAAAGTGAAGGAGTTGGGGCAAGGAGTGTAACAGTAACTCAAAAGTTCTCTTCTTTTTCATTTAGTAGAAACTGCATGGACACATCAAGTGTTGGTCTCATCATTCCTCTCTTCCCTATCCCCATTCCACTTAGGACCCTCCTCAATGGGAGTGCTGATATTCACCATGGGTTTGTGGGTTATGAGTTGTGAGAGCAGCAGTCAATGTGGGGGGATGCCTTTGGATAAGATCTTTTTATATTTAGCATTAATACCAGGCATTTTTTTGAGAGAGAGAGAAAGATATAGAGAGAACCAGAGAGTTAGAGATAGAGAGAATGGGCATGCCAGCGGCTTCTCAGCTGCTGTGAACCAACTCCAGACACGTGTGCCCCCTTGTGGGCAAGTGCAGCATTGAGCCCTTGCATCACTCTGTGTCTGGCTAAATGTGGGACCTGGAGATTGGAACTGACGTTCTTAGGCTTGGTAGGCAGGAGCCTTAACCGCCAAGCCATCTCTCCAGCCCTACTATGCATTTTTGTCCATGAATTTCAGAGCATTTTTAATATGCTCATTTAAACCAAAAGATTGGGAGACACCAATAAGATTAAGCTTAACCATACTCTAGTATCCTTAAGATTTCTTATTATATTACCTTATAAGTAATAAAAATATGTGTAGATAAATTACACACATACACACACACACACACACACACACACACACACACATATATACATTATACACATTTTACACAATATATAATTTCAACCTAATGGAATAATATAATTTGCTACCTGCAAAGTCTTAAGCAAAAACACAAAATGAGCTCAAGCATTTAGAATTCCTTCCCATATCATATTTGTTCAACATATGTTTTGCTTATTGTTCCAGGTATAATAAGCCCTAAATACAACTTTGCAGGTCTTGCGGCACAGTGTCCTACCCCATTATGTTCAGCTATCAGTAGTTATCTGATATTTCATGTACCATCAGAAACATGTAACACCTCGGTTCTAATTTTTTTTAGAGAACATCTATTTCAATTTACAGGGAAGTTCAAGATCTCTCTTCACTGTGCATTAAAAAAAATGAAACAAAACTGAAATCAATATTAAAGAGGTAAATAGAAGAAAATAAATTTACACTGTGTATACCATGTGAAATAAATCACATGGTTATTGTTTAAATATTTACATAATATACTCATAATGTAGGCAATTTTCAGCCCAGAGGATGCATGCTTAAATCATTTCCTGTGCTTCATGCTCTGGCTATCAATGCTGGCTTGCTTCCCATTCACCTAAGTCAACATCCACATCAGAGAACATATGTTTTCTTTCCTTTTCAACTTAATAACTCTTTGTTTAATTTTTTCCTCTCTTGTTCTCAACTTGAGAACAAGAATGAGTCTGTGTTCCAAGGATAATATTCTTAGATCATTTATGCTTCTTCTTCTTCCTATATTCTATGAATTCCATAGGGATAGTGAGATGGTAATTAAACAGTGGAGTCAGGAACTACTTCAACACATAGCTGAGAAGAAGATTAATTCTACATACATTTTGAGCCCATCAAGTGTTGTACCATAGAAGTGAGGACTGTCTGGGTTGATTTTCTTTCATTAATCAAAATCCCATTTCAGGGCTGGAGGGATGGCTTAGCGGGTAAGGTGTTTGCCTGAAAAGCCAAAGGACCCAGGTTTGATTCCCCGGGACCCACATTAGCCAGCTGCACAAGGGGACACATGCATCTGGAGTTCGTATCAATCATATGCAGGGGAAATTCCAAAAATTGACCTGTAGCCTATGTGCTTTAAGCTGGCTGGCTGATATAGATGACCTTTTCCCCCCTTGAGGACAGACAAGACTTGCATTAGTTAACTTCTCATTGCTGGGACAAAATTCCTAATCATAAACAGCTTAGCGAAGGAAAAACATTTATTTCAACTTACCATTGCAGAGGGTAGAGTCCCTCATGGTGGGGAAGGCATGGTAGGACCAGGAAACCTCTGTCACATCTTCACATCATTAGAAAGGATGTAGAGAGTAATGAATGCTACTCACTCAACTAGCTTACTCCTTGAATAACAATCCAGGAAAACAGCCCATGGAATGTAATTTAACTGAAAAACACCTCATGGGCATTACAAGGGATTGTTTTCATGATTCTAAATACTCTCAAGATGACCATTAAACAATAACAACCTGTGGCTTGCTTTTAACCAAGAGAGTGTAGCAAAGGCAATGGGATGTCACTCCCATGATTATACATTAATACATAAGAAACCACAACCCATTCTAAAGAAGCTCATTGCTGGCTTGATGGAGGTAGTTACTATGAAGGGAATGTCCACCTAGGTGAAAATCGCTGGTGGCATATAATAAATGTGGGAGCCATCTAGGTTTTCACATAGATAAGTCCCTTAGGTAACCTCTGGCTTTGCTTTATATCATCCCACCTAATTTCATCATGTTTTCATGGTTCTTTGTGTTTGCTATTAAATTCACATATACACACACATAATTAGACATAAAAATACATACAAAATAGTTAAGTAAATTTTGAAGCATTTAACTAATTTAGAAATATATTAAGTGAACATAGAGTTACAAAGCTAGACATTTATAGCATAATCTAAGTAGGAAAAGAAATCCAAATCATTATGTTTCCCATATATCAAAGAAGAAATGAAGAAATTTAGGCAATATTTTGAATTGAATATGTGGGAAACTTTACACAATTGTTGGAAGCCTAGAAATGTTTATTAGGTATGTCAGCATCTTGGGCAAATTCAGGTTAGGAGCCACAGATGAGTGAGCCATGCGACACTTATCTTTCTGTGATTGGCTGAGCTGGCTGAGAATGATCTGTTCCAAGTTTGATCATTTTTCTTCAAATTGCATTGTGTCATTTTTCCTTATTTCTGTGTAGAATTCCATGAATTCCATGGTGTAGATATACCACATCTTATTTATCCATTTGTCTAATGATGGATATCTGAGTTGATTCCAACTCTTAGTTATTATGAATTGAGCAGCTATAAACATGGATGAGCAAATCTCTCTGAACTGAGACTTGGAGCTTTTAGGGTAAATGCCCAGTAAGGGAATAACTGGGTTTGTTCGTACCTCTATAGTCATCCATTTTAGGACTCTCCATATTGTTTTCTGTAGTGGTTGTACCAGCTTATATTCCAACCAGCAGTGAATTAGGGTTCCTCTTTCTCCACAACCTTGCCAGCATTTGTTGTCATTAGATTTTTTTAATATTTACTATCCTTAATGTGGTAAGGTAGACTCTCATAGCATCTATTGCTGTGATCAGGGAAAATGTGAAGCTTTAAATGTATAAGAACTTAAAAAAATCAGTATTCTGTGTTTCATTAAACACTAAATTAAATGAAAAATAAAGAACAAAATAAAAGCATAGATATTTAAAACAGAAATGTGTAATTGAAAGAAAAAATGTTTTGTAGAAAAAATAAAAGGAAAAATATAAGGAACCATAAAGGGGGCAGTATTATGTACCTTAGAATATGAATTTACCCATCAGAAAGCAGGCAAATGGGATGACTCTGTAGGAAATGAAAAAATTCATAGAAAGACAAAATATAAGAGGTCTATAATAAAATTTTATACTTGAAAAGTACAACTTTTGTTATGGAAATATGGAATCTTATTTTAATAGTCAAATCAAGATAGCAAACTTCTCACAGAGGAGACCCTTTGTTCAGTGAATTTAATAGTGTATTTTGACAAATATTTAAGGAGGAAGCAATAAATCCAAGACTTTTTTTTTAATGGAGATAGGGGAAAAAACAGAAAATTTCTGTTTTCTAAAATATGTCCAGCATAAAACTGACATCAAAAGGTGTTGTAACGTAATTAAAATCCATATTTACTACTAAAATCAGAAGCAAAACATATGTAGCTATTAATGTTGCTCATTTAAGTCTTGTACATAACATAGAAAGGGTTTTATAAAAATGGCAATGACAATAATGTTAAATTTAAAGTAAATTCTAGGTATGTAACACATATCAATCAATCTATCTATATTTATCACCGATCTATATCTATCTCTATTAATCTATATTCTTTCTTAATTTAAAATAATGCCTCTACACTTCTTTTTTCTACTGAGGAAAAAATTAAATACAACTAAGTCTTAGAATGTTTTGTTTATGAAAATTATCAACTGGCTTAGGAACTATACACACTGTGTTGCAATGGAAATGATCTTGCCTGAGGCAGGGTTCTTGGAAATAATTATAGATTATATAGACCATATTACAAAAAAAAAAATACAGATTCATCCAGTTGTCACTTTGCAAATATGTCTGAGTATTAATCACTCTGTTATTGTTCATTGTAAAATCATAAATAAGGCATTTTAATTGTTATAATTTAAAGAAATATCTTTCTTCCTATCTTAGAATCACATTTATGCAATAATGGCTGTATTTTTCTAATTCATTTCTCTACCAATTTTGCAAAAAACATAAATTTATAATGTATATGTGAGTCTATTTCATATACATATTTACATATAACAAATATTTATATATGTATATTTACATATATTATATATAATCACAATATCTGCATTGTAATGGATTAATAGAAATATTAAAATTGGGATATTTGGTACCACCAAATACTTTTGTTATTATGTTTTCAAGAATAGCTAATATGGTTCTTTGCATTTCCAAATATATTTTAGAAATATATAGAATTATACAGTAGAAAAACGTACTAGAAATTGGATTTGGAATGCACTCATTCTATAGACCCATCTCAAGAGAAATTTAATTTCAATAGCATGAAAGTTTGCATTCTATGAGCTGGATGTATGTTTCACTTTAATTCAAGCTGTTAAAATTTTAAACAATATTTTAAGTTCTCAATGTGCATCATTTGTACAGCTTTATTTGGTGTTGTTGCTCTTTAAAATGACATTCAAGTGAAATACCGAAATGCTACTGAGTTTTCCTAAGCACAAGGCTCTAATGTGCTTTATGGAGAAAAAAGGTGAATGAGTTTAAGGCTAATAAATTAACAATATATACTAAATACAAGTTCTGTAAGCAGACGCACACTTAAAATAATGTATGTACTCTTCATTTGATGGAAACCTGATCAGAGGCTCAAAGGAACCAGAGCCTGTTTTTCCCCTAAGTGCAATGCTTTAGTGTCATTAGTGACTTCAGGGAAAATAACAATCATGAGTATCAGTCTGTTGCATGTTAATAATATGAATTGTTTTAATATTTATCAGATGGTTAGCAAGTATTTTTGACACAGGGTCTCACTCTCACCAAGGCTGACCCGGAACTCACTCTTTAGCTGAGACTGGTCTTGCACTGACAGATCTCCTCCTACCTCAGCTTCCCAAGTGCTGGATTTAAAAACATGAGCCATCATGCCTTACTTGTTAAGGTGTTTTATGGTGATTGTACCAAATACCAGTATTTGTTATGCTGAGCAAGGATCCAGTTGAGGGAAAATAATGTCACTGTCTATGTCATCTGAATTTTTTGAGATATTGACTATAAAGTGACTCTGAAAGAGAACCTCATTATGTGATGTAATGATAATACGAGTCAAACATGGCAATGGAATGAGAACATAGCTAAAAATTGTGATCAATTTTAGATAACAAAAATATTTCTTCAGATTCCATGCAAAATAATCTAGGGGATGACAATTTATTATACAATTGGGTGACACAGCAATACTGTGTTAGGGCAGGAATTGATTTTTATAACCCTGCTGCCTCTATTTTAAAGGCATAATCATAATTAAGACAATAAAAATTTATTTTAACTTTGTCTACTGCTTTTTATTGTTGTGGTATTTTTTTTTCAAATAGCTTCATATATACATATTACACTGGTGGTTAAAAATGGTCTTTAGGGGGCTGAAGAGATGGCTTAGGGGTGAGGAACTTGCCTGTAAAAAGGGTCTCACAAATTCTGTATTCAGCAATAATTTACCATGATCATGATGATACAGCCACTAAACATTTATTAAACTGTTTCCCTTTGTAAATTAAAGATACAATTTAACATTTTCACTGAACAACTAAATAATAGTTTGACCCATCTGGAACTATACTCTTCATCTATTTTAAGAAATATTGGAAAAAATGCAAAAATGTTAATTTTCTTACAAATGTAGATTTTCACACGTTTTTCTATTTAATTAACATATTTTTCTGCACAGTGAATGATTACCCTCATTATTAAGTACAGTTATAGACAATTGCTACCAGTTTTGACGGCATTTGTAAACAAGATATGAAATTGCCTTCTATATTCAAATGACCCGACTTACTTGTTTTGTTTTGTTTTTTTAAAACCAACTGAGAATTCCAGTATTTCATTGAGTTTTTACTGGTATTAGTGGTACATGATTTAAACTTGGCCTTTCTTTGTCAATGTGTACACAGAATATGCATGCTTTTTAACCACTAGAACCTTTTTTCCTCGATTTTAAATAATGGCACTTGTAGTCCAGGCTGGCTTCAAACTCACAGTGATCTCCCTAGCTCAGCCTCCCAAGTGCTGGAATTAAAGGTGTGAGCCACCATGTCTAGCCTCCAGGAATTTATTCTTAAGAAGGTGTAATGACATTCTTCTTTATTTCTCCACCAGCTAAACTCATCTTTATTTTGACTTCATATCTGAAGACTATTTTCCTCAAATGTTGAATTCACAACAGATAGTTCTTACTTTTTGACACTTTATAAATGTACTACTGAATTGCTTATCTTCTGACAAACCAGGTCTTTCATAAGTAATCTGTAGTCATTTAAATCTGGTTTGTTGTCTATATGTATAGATTTGTGTATATTTTTTTCTCTACCTTTTCAAAATTTTTTCTTTACATTTGGTTTTCAGTAAGGTGATTCTAATGTGCCTGTGTGGCAATATTCAGATTTATAACAATTAATGTAATTTGTAAAGATTTTCTTGTTTTATTTTATTTTCTATATGGATACACTTATGTGTATGCATGTTCACATATATATGGGCACATGTGTATATGTGAGGTTGCATGTATACAGGTGTGGGCAGGCATGTGGAAGCTGGCAGTTCACATCAGGTACCTGCCTCCAAGTCTCTCTTCTTTCTTTTTTGAGACTGATTTCTCGCTGAACCTAGAGGTCATAGACATTACTAGACTAGCTATACCACAAGCCTGAGAAATTCTTTTTCTACCCCTCCTGGCCTGGGGTTATACGCACCTGTCTAGCCGTGTCCTTTTGTGCTGTGGATCTGAACCACAGTCCTCGTGCTTGTACGCAAGTCTTTTATGCACAAACCTACCCCTGAGTCTTTAATATATCCATGCCACTGGTATTGGTATTGTAAATTACTGCTACTATTTCTTCCTATGTCTTGGAAAATCCCATCCTGTGAGTGAGTTCTTAACTATTTTTGTAAATAAAGTCTTATTAGAACCTGTGCATACTGACATAATATTCACTGTCAGATTGGAACAGCAGAGGTGAGTATATGGAGACTGTTTTGAAATATTTACAATATGACCCTGGAAGAAAACAATTGCCCTTTCTTGTCTAGAGTGATTTTTTTAGCAGGATATGAAAGGTTATTCATAACATCTTTAACACTATTTTTAAATTAATTTCACATTTTCAGTTTAAGTCCAGTGGATGTTAAGAGTTTATTGTTGTTTAAAGTGTAGTATTTTGTTTCTGCACACCTTTCTGTGTCCCAAATGCTATCAGAAATTACAATCACTTTTAAACTAACAATTGTCCTCACAGCATTAGAGATACCATCTTCCATTCAACCTTCTATTGAATCTTTAAATAATTGTGAATCTTTATCTGTGCTATCGTGTATTACCTGTCTTTTTCTGTCGACAATCAGATCCAATTCATATGTACAGCATCTGCAGATTCACACAACCCTAGACTGAAAATTTTTCAGAAACACTGCACTCATGTTAATATGGGGATAGGCTGGTCAATATTACATCAATAATACCACACTATGGTGTACATTTTTTCTTGTGTTTTCTTATATTACAGACAATAAGTAGTTCAGTGATATTTAATAAAATAGAATGAAATCTTGTGGTTTTTTAGTAAGATAATTTACTGTACTAGAAAATTTCGTTTATCAATGTCAGCACATATAGATTTACTTCATTTTGTTAAGCAGCTACATTATATTTCCTGGGATGGATGTGTACTGTAAATTACTCAATGATTTCCAGATAATGAGCAGTTTGATAATATAATTATTGACGATGGCAATTGCCTAATAGTCTCAATTTTTTTCATTAATTTTTCTCTGTTTCTGGTTGAGTCTTATACCCATATTTCTTGAAGTAGCAACATAATTTTGATTTACTTCTATACTTATCTCTCAGATTCAATACTACATAGCAAATATGTAGCTTCTGCTTTGTATGTGAACTACATAGACATACATGTATGTGGGAACCACATAGAAATTTGTGTATGTGTGAACCACCTAGACATACACGTATTTGTGAACTACAGAGCATTTGTGTGTGAACTACATAAACATACATGTATGAGTTAACTATAGAGACATATGCACATGTGTGAACTATGTAGACACATGTGTATGTGCAAACTATAGAGATGTATATGTGAACTACAGAGACATATATGCATATATGCATATATGAACTGTATAAACATTCACATATGAATCCAAAATTTATTTTGGCCTTAGAACATGTGCATCTATAAAGAATGTTTCTCAGGTCACTCTCAATAAAATGCAAGGAGCTTTCAAGGCTAATATTTTGATCAGAATCTCTGTCAATAGTTTTCAAGGTGCTTACTAGATATTTTATATATAGTTTTTCAGCAACTGAATATTTTGCAAGTTCACAATATTTGTTCATTCTGTTTTACTTGTTCTTTACCTACTTAAGCTATTCTTCCTTTGGTAAAAACCACATTTCTTCTGCTTACAAAATTTAAGCTATTTTTCCTGTGCTCATATTTTATCACTATATACCTATGACTACTGATAGTTTTCGTGTCATTGAACCTAACAGCTATTTTCTCTTTAGATGTTACTCTACATTCACTTGCCAGGGGTTGTACTATCAGAAATTAAAAAAATATATATATATTCTTTTAATATTTCAGAATATAATATACCCTTTCCTTCTGAAATTTGTTTTGTATATATTACATTTGGAGATATTTGCTTCTTCCATTTATATATCACATTTCCCAGTTTCATTGGCTGAATAATCCTTAGTTTCAGCCCTGATTAGAAATCTTCTAATGTTAAGATATAACATTGGGTTTATGGGATCAGAACTCTCATGTTAGCTATTGTAAAGTCTGGAGTTCACATCTATGTTTTAAATATTTTAGTTATATTAATTAATTTATTAGACAGAGAGAAAGAGGCAGAGAAACAGAGGGAGAGAGAATGGGTAAGCCAGGGCCTCTAGCCACTGAAAACAAATTCCAGTCATATGCACCACCTTATGCATCTGGCTTGTGTGGGTACTGGGGAATTGAACCTGGGTCCTTAGGCTTCGCAGGTAAGTAAGTACCTTAACCACATAAGTCATCTCTCCAGCCCATATCCATGATTTCAACAATGTATTAAGGATGGAAACTTATGGGAAGGATGGGTAAATTATAAAATTTATTTTAAGTAGGGTTACTATTAAGAGGGAAGGCAAGCAGGAATGCCCAGGCAAAGCTGGGAAGTGTAAGGGGAGGGAGACTGAAAAGTTCTACCTCACATCAAGAGACTAAGAAGGGTAAGAGGCTAAGAGAGACATGTTTCCATGTCAAGCTTTTTAATTACAAGTTCTACATTTATTTCCACTTCTATTTTCATACTTCAATTCTTATTGGACTTACTCATTTCTGTTTAGCAGTATGTTCCTTTTTAAAATATTGTTTTCATATTTTATTTTTTTTCTATATTGGAGAGGGGGAGGAGAGAAAGTGGTAGATAGAAAATGTGCACATCAGGGTCTCCAGCCAATATAAACGACTCCAGCCACATGCACCACCTTGTACATCTGGCTTATGTGGGTCCTGGGGAGTTGAACTTAGGTCCTTTGGCTTGGCAGGCAAACAACTCAACTGCTAAGCTATCTCTTTAGCCCTAGGTGTACATTCTTAAAGTAAAGGGCTTCCTTTACTTGTGTCAGGATTTAGGCTCATCATAGTCACAACACATTTTTTTTTTCTTTTTTGTAACTAGTATCTACTAACTTGGAACTCTATTGCTCTATGAACTAAAGTGAATCTAAAATTCTTGGCTAGAGTTCCAAAATATATCCAATTCCATAAGTATTTACTGAATGTGTTCTATAGGAAAAACTTGGTATCAAGAACTATTAAGAATGAACCAAAAAAGTTTTCTTTGATGATATTCATACTAACATTGTGTGGATACTGCTTATAGAAACCGGAATAAGTATGATTCCAAAAAATATGAATAATGTTTTTAAAAGAAACATACTGTATTGGGGGAAATGAGTGTAAAGATGTTTCAGCGATTGAACAAAAGGCTTTATAAGGTATTATGGCTATGATGAAAAGGTAACTGCATAAGTGACTATACAATGGCAAGTACGCAGTAAGCCCTGGAGGTAGGATTCCTCCATTTCCACTGTGAGTGAGACCTTGCATCTTTTAGTCTTACGAGCCACATGAGCCTGTCAAATGTTTGGTAGTATTTGGGGGTTGGCCGTCTTTGTCTTTCTTGTCTCCTTTATAGAATACTTCCCATCTATGACAGATAATTTTACTACAGGGCATTATCAGTAACTTATTTTTTAATTGCTAATTAGCTCTTCTGCCAAGCTGGGTTTAATTCAAGTAACATATAGATACATTGTCTGTGTAATTATATTTATCACATGAAATCCTGACTGTTTTGCTTGATTTTATTGCCCAAATGGGAGCTAAGGTTTAGGTAAAAGTGAGAAGGTATACAGGGTGGAGAGAGGGCTTCCCAAATGCCCATTTATCTGTCAAAGCAATAAAGAAAACCGGGACCATGTTGCGGATACATACCACTTCAATATAATTCATTTAAAGGCTGGTATGCAATGGATGGGCTCATTAAATACCCAATCAACAATTGTTAACTACTCCTCAGTAGACAATAACAAATAATGCAATGTGCATAACGTATCATTGTTTTCAGGGGTTGTTCCTTCTTAAGAGACAATCTTTACATGAGAATTCTGGGCTCAGTTCATTCACTTACATCCTGTTACGGCAGATGACAAAGTGGAATTCCTTGTTAAAAATATTAAAAACTATGATTTGCTTTCCAAAATGTCCGCAGTTGTAAAACTAGGTTAGTACTGGGCGTATACTGAGCTACAGTGGATGCATACTATTAACACTCAATGAAAGAAGAGTTTCAGCCTTGTTCAGTGGTGTGTGGCTTATGTATATCATATCTGCATGCTCACCAATACCACAAGCAGTTATTTATTTTCCTGCAGGTGTGCTTTCAAAAGTTTTTTTTTTTTTTTTTTCTGTGAGATTTTTTGGAACATCCTCTTATGTGATGTACTCTCTGTTTCCCTGTCTCCCATAGAAACAATTTAGAACACAATTCCTTGGTGACCCACTGCTGTGAGACAATATGTGACATTCCTTTTGTCTGTTTCCAATGCCCAAGTGGCATTCTGTACTGAACAATGCCAAGGGAAGAGATCCACTTGCATTGCCAAAGGTGAAATTTGGGGGAGACATAAAACATGTTGTACAGTTATACTTGGCTTTACATTAAAACTGAGTTTAGAATGAGAGCTACCTGTCACTTGAAGCCAAAATATTTTCCCAGGGAGCATGATGGATGGACAATATGTTTCTAACCCTGTGCTTTTATGACTTGTACCTTTCTTGTTAGCTCCTTTGGAACATATGTTTTCCATGAATCAAAGAAAGGATTGGTGAAACATGCTGCCATGTAAAAAAAAAAAAAAATCAGCTGGAAAAACTGTCTTTAAAAGGTAGAGAAAGAAATGGATAGGTAAAAACAGAAGGCTGCAGGCTAATAGTGTAAGGATGCATCAAGTTAGGCTCCTCAGTGGTTCTCTAAATAGAGTATCAAATGTATGTACTGAGGAAATAAAACATAACGGTGTTCTTTCAAGATAAGGAGGATCCTGGGTAGCTGAATGGACAGGCAGAATTTAGAGACCCAGAGGTCAGTGAAAATGCTGAGGAGTAACTTAGCAAGTTTTACTCTATATACATTCTGGAGAAATGGTGATGAAGATAGGATCGCTTCACCAGTACAAACTCCTTAGTATCTGTGAAATATTGCTTCCAGGAATCCCCAATAACATCAAAATCCATGATGCTGCAGTCCTTTATTACAAAAAAAATAAAGTAAAATGAATGACATAAAGGCATAATATGTGAATGTAACCTCCCATCAGCCTCCTTTAAACTTTAAATCATCTTGAAATTACTTATAATAGCTAATACAATGAAAATATTACATAAATAGTGGTCATAATGTATTGTTTTTCGCTAATGAAAAGAAAAAAAAACATCATTAGATATTTAATCCAGTTACAATATTTTTTTCCTTAACTACTTTCAAACTGAGGATGAAGAACTCTGTGTGTGTGTGTGTGTGTGTGTGTGTGTACATTCACGGGCATTTAATAACTAAGACTACAATGACTTCGTGTGAACTAAAAGTGAATAGTAAGGATGAGACTATTCATAATTGAATAAAAAGAGTATCTAATTATGTAATAGAAGAGACAACCCTTTGATTACCTCCACTGGGTCTCCCTGTTGCTTTTTGGCAAATTTATACCCTCTCTGTTCTGACTGCCAATTCTGTTGGTTGTGTTGAACCAGAGAAAACATGGATGGGAAATCTTAGTTAGTAATCTAATTAGTAAGTTTTTAAAAACATTGTCACCTCAGTAAAAAGGATGTTATATTTCAAGTGTAGTTCAGCCATCTGATCCTTTTTTTTTTTTCTCTGCAAAATTTAAGACTGAAAGAGAAGGAAGAAGATAGGAACACAGGACAGGAAGGAAGGAAAGCCATGTCCACATAGAGCACAGGCACAGCTCTCTCTCCAGTCAAGCTCACTCTCTAGTCCTGATAGAGAAGGTCTACATATGTACAAAGACTGACTCAGAGCCACAGTACGCACATTGCATGGCCTCACTGTCTGGAAGCATTCTAACTTGTTCAATAGAACTGAACTTCTTACTGAAATTAGACAGGAGAGTGGCTCTATCACCACCACCTCCTTCCCTTTCTATCAATGAATAGCCTACCAACTTGTCAGAAGATCAACCTCGAAGGCAGGAGAGCTGCCATGCATGTTCGGCTAAGGCCCTGTGATGGATTGGCATTGGGAATGCTGCTCTGATGTGCTATGAAATGGGATTATCCTGACCGTAGGACCTGCATGACCACTAATAACTGCCAAGGGCAGATAGAAATGACACAGAGTTCCTTCATCATTGAAGATGAGGAAAGTAATGAAACCCGATCCCACAGCTTAAAACAATATGTTGGACAATGGAGGAAGTAGAGTCTGTGAAACCCAAAGGAAATGACATTTTGTTGAATGATCCCCTAGGGAGCCCATAGGACACTGTAGAATGGAATTTGACATGGTTGATAAGATGCTAGAGAAATGGCATGACTCCAAATTGACCAGAACAAAAGCCAGACTGTGGGGAAAACACAATACGAAACAAAAATGAATAAGTAAAGCAATGGCGACAGTGTGAAGACAGAAGGCAGAATGCTTAACAGATGTGGACAACAGGGAAGGGGATACCACTTGCTGGGTTTGTCTCAGAAATGGGGTGGTAGTAATTCACTCAGACACAAGTAGAGCATTGACTTATCACTTTGCTATTTATTTATGTTGTGTTTTCTTTGGAATGACTTTAAAATGTCTTCTAGACTATGAATTTTTTTTCTTGTTCAATACGGTATTTCCTCTTCAAGTTGCCATGCCTGGATAGTGTAGATATCTTTTAAATATCTGTTCAGTTACTCAATGGGTGATGATTTTACACTTTTCAAATGAGTTATAACTCCAGAGCTGGTCAGTCCAAGTCTGGTCAGTCCAAATTGCTTACTCATTACCTATGTGATCTTGAACATGTGACTTCCAGTGTAAGTCTTTTCTCTTTGTAAAACAGGAATAGTTACAATGCCTTGTTGTTGCAGGGAAACAAGGTGAACATATTTCAATGTCCAGTAATAAATATAGAATATTTGTCAATAATTATTCTCTTAAAACAGCAACAACAAAGGAAAAAGAGGGATAATAAAGATATTTTGAAACTTCCATCAGAAGAAAAAAAGAATAGCACCTTCCTAGATAGGTTCTGATGAATTTTTAATCGTATGGACTTAGAAAAATTTAAAAATCAAATAAGTAAAATATGACTCAAAGTTTCTAATACAGTTATAATGACATGAGGGAGAGTCTCAGATAAAAGATTTGTGTGTTAAATAAATGATTTATGTGAGACTGCATTAGAGAAATGTGCACAAAATCCCTTCTTGGGGAGAAAAGACAATAAGTACATTTGTTTCACTTTATTAAGATTTTTATTTTCCTACACTCTTTATTATATGCTTTTCTGCATTTATTCGTTTTAAAAATATTTTCCTAAACATCACTAGGAATGAGAACAACCAGGTATGCAATAAATACAAAACAATTAGTAAAACAAAATGACTCATCAAAACTCTAGTTCAGGTAATTTTATTTAAAATATGCATAAACAGTAATTTAATTATTTGAATCAAAGTTGGGCCTTAGGAAGAAAGGTTTTAATATAGATGTAGGCACAAGCACTACAGGGGTGAATGGCATGTGCAAGAAAAATAATCCATGTCTTATAGTATATATGGGTTTTCAAAAGAGTTTGCTGCCCTTTCTGATGTTCTAGAATTTGTATTGCAAGTATACATGCATTTGAAGCAATATGAATATCACAGTAAATGTATGAAAAATTTCTCAGTGATGTGGCTCCACTATAGATTTTCCCAACCTCTTGAATTATAGCATCAATGGCATATAGTAAAGTGCTTTGTGCAGTGAAATTGACTTCATTGAATTTCATAACAGGAAATAATTTTTTCAATGAAAAATAAAATATATGAGGTGAAAGTATTCATGCAAATTTTGTCTAAACAGTAAGTCAAGAGTAGGGGATTTTTAAATGAAAGGGAACACTCTTACATTCTGTTTTCTTTTTTATTTCTCCTTTATGATATCTGGGCATGTTCCTTGTTTGTGATTTTGTATTCTTTAAGGTAATAGATGGTTGCTCAAACTAAGCTGAAGAGAAGGCTATATAAATATACTTAATGATCCTTGCTAAATACGCATACCTTATATTATAGGACAATACTCCTGGGGCATGAATCTACTGTTGCCAAGGATAAATAAACTCTTTTCAAAAGTATGTTGCATATGGGTTAATGTCTGCAAAGGTTAAAAACATCAAATTCTGAAATATCATGACCTGACATTAATGACCCTATAATAGGTTGACATTTGCAATTCTTCTTGGGGGGTAATAGCCCACCATATGCAAAGATCAGTTTCTGCATTTAGCTGCTTTTCTCAAAGGGAAAAAAAATATGAGTAATAATAGTGCAAGGGAGGTTAATAACAGGTAGAAGACTAGCATAGCTTTTATCAGTCCGCTTAGAAAATGAACTGAGAATTGCTGTCAACTTGATTGGGAAGCAGCAGGAAGAATGGACCCATATGGGAGCCACCAGTCAGCTTCCAGGGTTTTCATGAAGGTTGTTTGCAAGGTTAGCTGGGCAGATACAACACAGAGCTGGAATTTGCATGTCAAAGCTTTGTTCCTTTTATAATCCACTGCCACGCAAATCATTGGCCCTGGGGTTTAAATTTTACAGATGTCTAAACTCATTTAAAAATTAAAGTGCAATAATTTGCGATCCACAATGTACCCAGTCATTATGATTTTTTAGAATATTTTGTTTTGCCACTATCCTTTGTTCTTACCTGTACTTGCCATTTAAAACTCTAATTTTTTCATAGGTGTATCTCAGTTTTTCCTTTGAAAACTAATATATTCTTTGAAAAGTATTTTTTGCAGCCATTATGTATTATTACAGAGGGGGAAATCAAAAAGAATTATTATTTTTTAAACCACGACTAAAAACAATTGAGCATTAGGCTTTATTTATCTAGTCACCTACAAAACATGTGTTCCATGGGTGAAAGATTTTCAACTTCCTACCCAAATAATTTCCAAAAACATTGTGAAGAATGTTTACAGGATATTTGGTTCTACAAATTGTTTCATCAAAATTAGTGATCTTACTTTACTAGAAAGTATCCTACATGTAATGAGCCAATAAATGTATAATGACTTGCTATAGACTATATTTATTAACATTACCATTAATTAACATCTTTGTAGAGTTGAAAGAATTGCAAAATACAATTTTACTATAAAGTTCATAATAAATAATTTCAAATGATTATTTATCAAGGAGATATTTAGATTTCCTGCCTACATATATGGGTTGTACTATTAAGTGTGATGAAAATTTGAAATTTAAGCATTACTTTTAGTCAATCATTGACTGTCCTGTAACTTTATGGAAAATTCTAAACCAGCATCCTTTTCTATGCAGTATTATAAAAGCAATTATACTAATTCAATGTTACAGCTTTTATCCTCATTCCTTATCACTTATTAAAGCATATAAAACAATGAGAACAATTTCATGATTCTCTTTAATATTTTTTACAGTGGTATAGATTTATTTTTTTTCCCATAAACACAGAGAACAGATCGCACCATGAGTCAGGTATCACCCAGTCACTTGAGTGTCCTTGGGCAACAGTGAGTAGATGTCAGAGTTTACAGAGTTTTAATAAGGTGGAGATGCAGAAATAAATTTTAGCCTGTGTCATAGGCCACCTCACTTATTATACATTCTTTAAATAATAGATTTGAATCAGAGTTATTTTTAAAAGGCATATATTTGTCTATCTCTTTGCAGCAAAATTATAGCTATGAGTTATATTCCAAGATTGTCAAGGATTGGGATGGCATACAGTTAGTGAAGGAGATTATATATAGTTTATTATTTTACCAAGGTTGGGAGCTATTTTTCAAGTTTAAAAATACTTGCAAATTAATGACAATTTTTTTCTATGTTGCTAAAATGATGTTCAACAGATCACTCCAGAAACAAATTAAAATTCAATTTTAAAGATTGTAATTTTTTTCCATTTACACAATTTAGTGTAAAATTAAACAGTAGAGAGTTTTGATGTTCAAAAGAAGTTTTTTCAGGATTTTGACCATAAAAATGAAAATACAGAGAGCTTGTTTCTATATTTCTAAGATGTAATGAAGCAGATTTTGATCCGTAATATAACTCATGAATACCTGACATATTAGGACTATAACTAGACAATATAGCTTTAGGAATTTAAAGATTTTATTATTTTTAAAACATTTTAGAAATTCATGTTATTTTTGTTTATAAAACATTTCAAGCAGTGTTTCGCTTTTTGAACTCCGTGTATATTTAGATAACAGTAAATCTACACATGCTGCAAAGTGTGCTTACAACCTGGAATAAAAATGTATATTTCACTTATATATATAAATGTAATATGAACCTACCTGGTATATAAAATTTATTACAAATAAACTTAAGCATATTACTTGATTCTTCCTTAAAAAATAACATTAATTTTAAATTTTATTTATTTATTTATTTGTAATTTCCCTACACACGTTCCTAGATTCTCCTTTTCATATGTTTGCATCTGTACTTAAAGACCTCTGAGTCTCATACCTTCCATGTATTTGTGGCTTTAATCTCTCCTTAAAAACCACACTAATCTCTTAAATCCACATGCTTCCAGTTTTACTCTACTCTCTCTTTAAAGGCCTCAGTTTGTCTTAAATCCCAATCACCCTTAAATAAATCCCACAATGTGTAATTTTCTCCAAAATAAACTTAATAATTCATAATTTATTCTTTGTGAGTCCACCAGGATTAATTCTTTATTAAAAGGACAGAACCCAAAATTTAGGGTTCATAAATTCTGGGGGTCCCTCCTGAACCACAAAATTCTGCATCAATCCCTGTGTCTTAAGTTAATCATAGCTGCTTATGTACTTCCACAGTTTGCACAGTGCACTTTATAACATGTTGTACTGTTATAAGAGAGATTATCAAAAGTGGCCTCAATTCTAAGGATTTTATATATTACAGAGTTCCATATGAGTCTAAATTTTATTATTATCATAGTCAAAATGTATTCAAGAACTATTTATTACTGAGGATTTTTTAGAGTATGATACTATCATTGATCTACCATGTAATGAATATATATATATATATATATATATATATATATATATATATATATGTATTTCAGGCCTTGGACAATAGATGCTTTCATATGTATTATTCTCCTATTCAAAAGTTTGCAAGTGCAATATCAATACTAATTATCTGCATTTTAATTAATGTTATATTATTTTTCTATTATGTGGATTGAGGTCATTTAGGTAAGACAATGTTCACAGAAATACATTAAAGCATTACAATAGTGAACTTAGTATTTTTAATATACTTCTATTAACATGAAATAAATGATCTCAGTATAATTACTATAATGAAATCATAAAATTGAATGGTGCCCTTGGACATAACCCAAATGAAACTTCATTTCGTTACTATAGTTGGCATTAAAGGAAAGAAAATTTCCACTCAAGAATCAAAGGAATTGCATTTTAAACTCTTGCATTTGTTTTAACTTTCCTTTTTTATTAATGATTTATCTGACGATTACCTTATTTATAATAGAAAAAGTAGTATAAGTGAATCAATTTCATGTTACTACAATAATAATCACATTATCTGTTTTTCTTTATGGATAGAAACAGTTAGCAATTACATTATCTTCTCAGTCTCTTATGATATTAAAATTTGGCCAACTACATATTTACACTGTGTAACATCACCTGCACTTAGATTTCATTTTTTAGAATTATATGATCTATCATTCCTAAAGGGATAACAGCATTTTTATAAAACATTGTCATATACTTTAATATCTTAATTATTGTAATTTCTTCTATTAAAGAAAAGCCTTTTGCTACTTATACAAGAACATCAAAGAATCAAAAAGAAAGCTTGGGAGCTTTTTAAAATTATCTCTGTACACATTATTCTACTTCCCCCAATTTCTAATATCCAAAATTATTTTTCTGCTTATATCTAGAATATATTTTTGTCTTCTTCCCTCATAACCAGTTCCTATATTTTCTCTTTTTCTCTTTTAATATTTTTTATTATTTTCCTTTTGCTTCTCATCCTATCGTCCTAAAATGTACAAATACTAGTATAGGCCTTTAAAGGGATTGAATGGAGTACTCCAGTATGGGGTTGCAAGCAGGGAGGAAGGGAACAGTTGTGGGTTCTGGTTTTCAAGAGAGACCCAACAACTTGGAGGAGTCTCAGTGTGATCCTGAACATTGCATTTTTTAGAAAGGTTATGCAAAGCCATTATAACCAGTAAAGTGTAATGGTTCAGAAATTAAAAGCATGTGAAGTTTATTGAGTTCTGAACTAGACCAAACACAAATTCCAAGAATCCCAAGCACTCAAGGTAGAGATGAGCAGACACTGAGATACAAAAGAGAAACCAGTCTGTGGAAGAATTCTGGAAAATAATACAAAAATTTAAGAAATGTGCACCTTGATGATAAAAATAATTGCATTAGGGGCATAGACCATCAGAGATTAAAAAAAAGTGGGATCTCAGGGACCAAGACCAAAGTTACAGCTGATGAAGCACCAGATGGTGGATGTCAAGTGATCAGTACTGACCAGTCAGCATTGTCCAGACATGGAGCAAAACAGCTGGTCTGCAAGGATCTTCACACTGAGAGCCCGAGTAAGGCACACTCAGTATTCATTCCACAGTACTCTAAGTCTACGTTTGGGGGTTGTGGGAGAATAGCACTTCATCAAAGCAGGTTCCCCAGAATATGTCATACTGACAGTAAGAACATGAGTACCTAAAAGAATAACTACACACCAAGAGAAAAAGCTCTCAATGTGCCGACGAAGCTTTTATCCCTGATGCACCTCGACCAGCATCTATGTATATTCCATTTTTACTGTTTCCTCTTGAGATG
The DNA here is from genome assembly GCA_036365145.1 of Orientallactaga sibirica. Classification (NCBI taxonomy): domain Eukaryota; kingdom Metazoa; phylum Chordata; class Mammalia; order Rodentia; family Dipodidae; genus Orientallactaga; species Orientallactaga sibirica. The sequence goes on from JAEOAD010000024.1 coordinate 31,051,310, forward strand.
TGGTGAATGTCCATCTCTTCAATGTACTTTTTCTTGCTTCTTTATTTTGTCTTTGTTACTGAACCCCATATCATGTAAAATCCATACCTGTGCTCAGGTACATGGTTCTTAAGAAATTTAATGCAATGGGATAACATGATAACTTATTTTCAGAGTATGATGTTTCTGTTAACCTCATTTGGGGAGGTAATTAATGTGTAGAAGATCTTTAAAGTAATTCTGGTTCTTGTTTATTGTGGAAGAAAATTAAACACCTAGCCTCTACTAATTATTCCTTTGAGTGGCCCGTGAAAATTATTCCCAAATATCTTCAAAATATGTGTATTAAACATGCTTATGGGTGAAGAGATGGCTGAGTTAATAAAGCAGATACAAGTTTGGATGTCCAACATTCATATAAAATTTTCAGTGAGTATGCTGACCTGCTTGTAATTCCAGTGTTCAGGAGGTAGAGATAGGGAATTTCCGGGGCAAGACAGCTAGCTAAACTAACTAAATCAGCAAGTTCTGAGTTCAAGTAAAAGACCCTGTCTCAATAAATCAAGTAGAGAGTGATTGAGGAAGCAACTGACTTCAACCTCTGACCTACAGATGGGTACACGTATACACAAATACACACACACACACACACACACACACACACACTCACACACTCACTCACACAAAGCCCCTTTCAGTTTATAATTTCTTGAGCTTAATAACAATATTTTTTATCAAATAAAGTCTTCAAAAATCATAAATAGGTTTGACGTTTTGTATAATTGGAAAATATATTTCTTTCATCTTAAATTATGATATAGTTTTCTCTCTGACCGTACATTACAACAAATGAAACAAAATTGTGGCATGTGATCCATTATGTTGGAAATCCATCTCTCACAGTTGACATCTTTATTAAATTGTTTTCATGTCCCTTTAAAAGGCTATAAAGTTAATAGAGTCCTAATCATTACTCTTAAAAACTAATAGAACAGGTATTTTTATTTTCAATAATATTAAACCTGTAATAATTATTCACTCAAAGAAAATGTCATTATCATTATGTTAATCACAAGACAACACATGTCACCATCTCTTCAAAGTGCAGAGGTCATTCACATATATATAAAAAGAAAAAGAAAGAAAAAAATCAAGTGCCGGGCGTGGTGGCGCATGCCTTTAATCTCAGCACTTGGGAGGCAGAGGTAGGAGGATTGCCGTGAGTTCGAGGCCACCCTGAGACTGCATAGTGAATTCCAGGTCAGCCTGAGCTAGAGTGAGACCCTACCTCAAAAAACCAAACAAAATAAAAAATAAAAAAATAAAAAAAAATAAAAAGATAATGAGACTTATTAAATGCACATATTGTATCCATTCACTTAGTCATGGTGTTATTTATTGGAAACTGCATGTAGAAATAGATAGGATATGGCATTAATATCCCACATAAGTATCCCAATTTGAAGGCATTCAATCCATAAATGGTACATTTCAACATACACTCTATCCATGTTGTCATCATCTTCCCACAGCCCAGTACTTTCATTAAAGTACATGGTTATCGGAATCGTATTTCCTTCATGTAATGTTCTTCTGGAAATATGGATTATATAAGTATATGCCATCAAAATTTTCAAAGTAGAGGCTGGGGAGATGGCTCAGGAGTTAAGTTACTTGCTTGCAAAAGCCTACCCGACTGGGTTTAATTCTCCCTTACCAATGTAAAGCCAGATGCACAAAGTGGAACATTCATCTGTAGTTAGTGCTGTCAAGAGGCCCTGGTGTGACCATTTTATCTCTCTCTCTCTCTCTCTCTCTCTGTGTCTGTCTCTCTTCCCTCTCAAATAAATAAATAAGATATTTTAAAAGGGTTGGGGAGATGGCCCAGTTGCTATAGGAAGTGATTGGAACTTGATTGCAAAGCCGGATGGCACAGGTCAATTACCTAGCTGCACAAAATGGCACATGCTTCTGGAATTTGTTTGCAGAGGCCTTGGCAGACCCATTCTCTCTCTCTCTTTCCCTCTCTCTCTCCTTACATATGAACAAATATTTTAAAAACACTTTGTTAAAAGTAGCCAGATGTTAGTTCAAAGGATACAATAAAAAATGTTCTAATCCAAACACATATATCTTTAAGCTCATTTCCACATTATTTCTCAGGGTCTTTTCATCTATGTCACTAATCATACATTGTGAATGAAACGTAGATATTTTCAATTTATTTGCTAGATGATCCTCAGATGCCTAGGTTTTATCCAAAGCCTTTAGATTCAGAGTCTGTGATTTCTTCCAGTGCCATATCCTGCTTCCCTGTAGATAGTGGCTGGGACCATGAGAGTCGGTGAAGAATTTAGAAGATAGTTTTCTGGGCAGGCCGACTGTAACTAGCATAGCATTGTCCAAGAAAGGCAAAGTAAGGGAGCCTCTTTTTTTTTTTTTTTTTTTTTTTTTTTTTTTTTTTTTGAAAGGAGGGTACTATGAGCTATTTCAAGTGATGCAGAGAGATGGGAAAGTCTGTGGACTGAGAAGACCAAATGAGCTGGCCATATCCATTAAGTCCAGCTGTGACTTTTAAGAGATTGTTTCAATTGAGCAGTGAGATTGGAAAGTAGATTGCAAGATGCTATGGAGTAAATGAGCAGTAAGAAATTAAATGAAGTGTGAATAGCCACATGCTTTCCACAGCTTTAGATTTTTATTTATTTATTTTTTGCAAAAGTAGAAGCCCATTTTTTAAAATGAACCCTTGTGTGAAACTCTAAACAATCACAATTTTTATCTCTTTCTCCTTTTTTTTCCCCTGGGTAAAATGGAGGTCTCAAACTGTATTGATATATCACAATTTGTGTGATAAGCATAGACCTTTCTTGTAGGAATGTTTCACAGAATGAGACAGGAATGTGATGGTGGAAAGAATTTCAGAGGAAACTTCAACGACAAGAGGAAACACAAGTAGATAGATCCTCAAGTGAGAAGTATATCTGGTCCAGGAAGGCGTCATGACGGAGACAATTTTTAATGGACAAGACACCAATTATATATGTTCTCTGTATTTGTTAGAGCTAAAGGCATGCAAGTCCTACATGCAGTTGACCTCAGTTGAAATCACATAGTGAACAGTGGTCCCAGAGTGCCTTACCCTTAATCTCTATAATATGATTAACCAAATCATTCTTAACACTTCCTAATGCATCTGCATTCTGTGGCATTATTATGCCACATTTGAGCTCAATTATCTAGAGCCCATAGAAATATTTAATTTAGAACAGCATAACTCAGATAGTTTTAGGTATGAAAGAACCTTGAAAATGTGTGCATTTTAATGACTTCCCTAGTGTAAAAGTATAACCTTTGTCTTTGTTTACATTGTTTATTTATTTGCACGTAGAGAGGGGCACATGTGCACCAGGGTCTTTAACACTGAACTACAAGCACAAGCTTTACGTGGGTGACTGGGAAATTGAACCCAGGCCAGGTGGCTTTTCAAGCAAACACTTTTAACCATTAAGCCATCTACTCAGCCTCCATCATTTAACTTTTTATAAGAAAATAAAATGCTTAATGTTTCCTTTGCCCTTTTAACTATCTCTGTTGGTATAACATGCTGAAAAGGAAAAGTTACTTAGTACATGCATTTTTTTGTTTGTTTGTTTGTTTGTTTTCGAGGTAGGGTTTCCCTCTAGTCCAGGCTTACCTGGAATTCACTCTGTATTCTCAGGGTGGCCTGGAACTCACGGTGATTCTCCTACCTCTGCCTCCCAAGTGCTTGGATTGAAGGTATACACCACCACACCTGGCTAAATAACTTTTCATAGTAACACATTGTTTTGTTTTTTTTGTTTGTTTGTTTGTTTGCTTGAAGAAAAAATAAAAAATTTTGGAGTTGGATGTTCTCTGTGTCTATCTCCTTCAGCCTTTTTCTGGTGTTGTGATCACCTTGAACGCTGTATTCTTGCCCTTCCCCTGCGTTGTTCTATGGTTTCAGCTGGTGAGGTGTGGTTAGCTGATCCTCCCTTCAGGTTCGTTGTACACCTGGAAAAAGATAAGCAAATTCTCCAATGGAGAAAGAAGTTAGTACTAGATAGAAGGGATAACCATATATGTTTTGGAGGGAATTTTATATGCATTGGCTTTCTTCTAGCCCACATTTGGTGGCATCTAGGTCTTGGAGACTGAGCTCATTTTTTGTACATGGCTTTGACTTATTTCCCAGTTCCAGCAATGAGTTCCATTCCACTGAGTGGATTTATTAGCCAAATCAAGAGCATTTGGTTACCCACCATGGCTGTGTGCCACTACTGCACTTGTATGAGCATTACATCAAGTTGTTTCCTGCTGGGTATCTTAGACTGCAAGTTGTTTGGACCAATGTCGGACATTTTCCCCCAGTTGCTCGTGTAGCACCCTCTGGTACTAGACTAGCTAACTGTCTGGGGACTGACCTTCTTCCAGATTCTGACCAGGTCTCTCTGTGATTGGTCTCACACACGTATGCTGTCTTCGACAGTAGGGTCTTACCATTAACCTTTGGTGGGTCACCAAGTACTCTGACCGAAGTCTGTCTTTTTTGGGAAACCTTGTGTTTCAGATCAACAGTTCATTGTGGAAGTTAACCCCGTGCTGGCACTGGGAGTTATAAGTCTGCACCTAGGAAGGTGAGGGAGGAAAAAGATAGATAATGTAAAAGAGAAAGTGAGTATAGAGAGGAGAGGGAGAGAGAGAGAGAGAGAGAGAGAGAGAGAGAGAGAGAGGGAGAGAGAGAAGAGAAAGACCTCATCAAGGAAGCAGAACTAAAATGACCCCAATGTGGCTCAGGGAAACTCGCGGAAGAGGGGGCGGAAAGATTGTTAGAGTTACAAGTTGGGGCACTATGCACAGAGACTGGGGCCTATCCACCAGAGCTCTTGAGTAAAATCACAATGCATGACCCACATTCCCCATTGATGAGGGTCCCTTTGAAAGTGGGAGGATGGGGAGGAGGACAATGGAACCAATACTATAAAATCAGAATAATATAAATAAAAATATATATTAAAAAAATAAATAAATAAAAATAAATAAAAATTTTAGCACTTAAAGTAACCTGGTTTAAATATACTGAATTAGTTCTTCTTAATCACATATACTTTGCTTTGAAGAACTCAAAATACATGAGAAGATAGACAGTTCCCAATCAATAAATTCTAGTTGGAAAAATAAAATTTTATATATGCTAGTATAAACAGTACTATATATTATTATTACTATGGATTATATTTTATATATTATCACTGTCTAAAATATAATATAGATATATAGTATACACAAACTATATATATATATATATATATATATATATATATATATATATATGTTATATATACTGAATAATTATTATGCAATGTATATGAATAATAATCTACACCATAGCATTGGTAGTTGAACTTGTTTGTTTGGCCAGCTCAATGAGGTTTTGCATTTCCAATTTGGTTATTTTTTTGTAATCCCATGTGTAGATAGTCTGCTTAATTCCCTAAAGATCTGAGGGCAAAGAGGGTTAAGACATTCAAAAGAAACTTCTGGTTTTGTTAGGTCGGATACTTAAGTTTCTTTTTAATAATCCTCCCATATCCTTTTCTGTGTTTCTTCTTTCTTAGCACAAAGCAAGCTATGCTTCAATTGACTTTCTGTCTGCTTAATAAATATTGATATATTGGATGCATCCAGGCATAGCCGTATGTGATCCATCTTTAAAGGTAGAGTCATTTTGCAGGGAGGCTGCAATTTATTTATTCCTCATTCATTCTCACATCTTTGGAAAGACATCATTATGCAAATATTGAGCACATCCACCAAGTGAAAAACAAAGCAACATTTGCTTTAAGAAATAATGGCTATTGAAAACAAGATATCATCTGCAGCCAGTTGAAGTGACTGTAGACCTCACTGTGCACATTGTATTAGTATATTTTCTTTAGATAATAGGAAAATGTAATTGAAGATAAAATGTGCAATTTTCTGGTTGTAAGAACTGAAGCACATTACAATGATGTAGGAATTTTTTTTTCTCTAGGAATTCATGGGTACAAGATTCACTCAATAATGAAACAGGGCATAATCATATGATTACTCAATTATTTCAGACATCTGAATAGAAATATACATGACATAATCTATGTGTTAAATTAAATATATGAAATTTTACTTATTTTTAGAATAAAACAATTTAAACTTTTTAATATTATATATATATTTAATATTATAATATAAATTATAATATTTAAGTACTGTTAATTCAGGTGGTTATTCATTTGGCTTATTAGCTGATGATAAGGAAATGTAAGCTTAATGTAAAAATATTTAGTAGAAATATTTTAATTTTTTCCTTTTGAGTTCTAACTGATAAATACAAATTATTTTGTATCCTCAAAGCAAAAAGTTCTCACACTTTCTTTACTGCACTATCCTCAGCCCTTGAGAGCCAACATTCTGTCTATGTTTATGGTACTTTATGTTTGTGTACCTATGAGAGAAGATGCAACATTGTCTTCCTGAACCTGTCTTATTGGGCTTCACACAATGTTCTCCAGGTTTTCATTTTGTACTTGATAAAATATATGCACTATATAAAATATACCATATCTTCTCTATCATCTGCAAGTATGCACTTACTTTGAATTTATTTATATGTTGCCCGTTATTAATATATTTTTCAATTTCCCTTAGATAACAATGTATCTACTTTCTCTAGTTTTATATATTTTTAATTTTCTTACTATATCATTACACACACTGATAGGACAATCAGTACTAAATATTTCCCTGCTTTGTTCAATCCGTATTTATCTACATCCATTGGTTTTATTAGAGAGAGAGAGAGAGATGTATTTTTGCCCAACATTTCTTTAGAGCAATAGCTCTGCCTTGCAGGAAACAAGAACATGGTTCTAATTGTTGCATTTCATTTCATGCAGACTGCATTTGATGGCTTCCATAAAATCACTTATACAAAGTATTACAAGAGTAGACCAGAAACTCAAACCTATCCTAGATAACCATAACTTTAAGAAAGTTTCTCCAAGTGTTATAAATTTTTCAAATTTTTTACGTCATAGTTTGTCTTCAGAATAGCCCTTTATTTATAAATTTTTGATATTTTTATTATAATAATTGTATATATTCTGCATATATATAAAGGAGTAGAATGACATTCAACTTGGATGGTACAGATAAAAATAAGCATATTGGGCTGGAGAGATACCTTAATGGTTAAAGCACTTGCCTGTGAAATCTAAGGACCCAGGTGTGATTCCCCAGTACCTACATAAGCCAGATGCACAAGATAGTTCGTGCATATGGAATTCATTTGCAGTGGGTAGAGGCCCAGGAATGTTCATTCTCTCTCTGTCTCTGCCTCTCTCTCTCTCTTTCTCTCTTTCTCTCTATCCCTCTATCTCTCTCTCTTTCTGTCTGAAAGAAAGAAAGAAAGAAGTAAATAAAATATTTTTTAAAAAATAAGCACATTACAAGGAACATACGATGGAATGCTTATGATAAATCTTAGAACCAGTGTGTATGAAATATTTTTGAAAGAAATCTTTGATAATATACAGGTTATTACCAGTTTAATGTGTCCTATCATTATTCTGTTAAGATTTTTGTCAGTAGTATTAAACTTTCAGGATACACATATTAAATCATCTGAAATTAAAACCAGGGAAAAATTAAAATATTGTCAGAGAAATAGCCCACTTTCCATTCCAAATGCAGACAACCATATACACACACTATATGTGCACAGAAAATATAAAGAATTGAGTTAAATTTTGTGAATAATTTTCTCTTAAGAAGTAACAATTCTGTTTTATGACTTTAGTCTCTTGAATTTAATTTTTGAATAAAAGTTATTCCAGCTATTGAATGTAGTGTCCACAACCATATATCTGCGGAATAGAGTTACTATTTGCTCTAATTATATAATGAATTTTAATATCATGCACTGACTTCAAAATTTTGATTTTTAAATAAATGGGTGAAATACAAAAGGTACATTCATGTCGAGTTCATGGTGTGGACTGCACACTTAATGAAATAGACATTAAAATGGTTCATATAAAAAGTGAGCTTGGGCTGGAGAGGTGGCTTAGAGGTTAAGGCGCCTGCCTGCTAAGCCTAAGAAACCTGGTTCCAATTTCCAGCGGTTCCAATCTCCAGGTCCCACGTTTAGCCAGATGCAAAGTGACGCAAGGGTGCAAGGCTGCACTTGCCCACAAGGGGGCGCACGCATCTGGATTTCGTTCACCGCAGCTGAGAGACTGCTGGTGCGTCCATTCTCTATCTGTCGCCCTCTCCCTCTCTCTCTGTCTGTCTCTCTCTGTGTCTCTCTCCAAAAATAAATAAAATAAATTTTTTTAAGTGAGCTTTTTATACAGCAAAATTCTCTCAATTGTCCATCCCTAAAACAAGAGTTTGAAGTAATGTTAGAAAGAGAAACCAGAACAAGAAAACTTATATGAAGAGAAAATATTACAACACAGCTACCTATATAGATGAGCTTTTTTTTTTTTTTTTCTCAGCTAACAGAGGTCAAGGAAGTGGAACTTCATGACAATTCTCCACCCCCTGAGAATAACACACCAATGTCAATGCCTGGGAACCATGCTGAGAGGAGTAATAGACTCTCACCTCTGTCTACTAAGTGCCATTTATACCTAAAACTCACACAGTCCTTAAATTTTGCCTGAAGGAAAGGACCTGTTTTGCACTTCAGATATTTGCAAGTAATTTGCACCAAAGCAAAGCAGTAGAAATGATAGGAAAGTTATTAAAAACAAAATGTATATGTTGTATCTAAAACCTACCCATGTGCTGAAGTTCATTTTCTCTGACTATGCTAAATGCTATGTGTCCCTTGTCTTGGCCACAAGATTTCATGCAGACATTCTGTTTTGCCTTAGGAATGTGAGCCAGAGGATTTACAGGGGGACCCTTTCCTATCTGGGCCCTCAGTTTCTTTTCAAAACAGCAAGATTTTCTTTCACACAAAAAGAGAGGAGATGAGAGAGAATTGTCCGTATCCTGCTCTATAATGACCTGAATTACTTCTCTTGCCCACCAACCTCACCTTCACACCAATTTTATATTACATTGGGTCAACTGTAATTACATTGACAGTTGGATGTAAACTTTGAAGCCAAGAACTTTAGTGGATTTTTTGATGTTCTCTGAGGCAAGTCAAACAAAGAATTATATTCCATTATAATACAGTCTACATTTTTACCCACGTCCATATTTTTCTACATGTTCTTGGAAGCAATACTGTCTATAGGTAGAATTGTCAGATGCCTATATCTCTCTCTCTTCCTCCCTATGTCTTGTGGCAGGCAGCTCATGCCAGTTATCTGTAACATCTACATTTTCAACGTACATTCAAAATGTGTTGTGGCACAGACGTCTAATCCCAGCACTCAGGAAGCTGAGGTAGGAGGTTTGAGGCCAGTCTGAGACTACATACTGAATACCAGGTCAGCCTTGGCTAGAGTGACACCCAACCTCGGAAAACAAAGAATGATAACATTGAATTGGAACATTTAAAAACCTTTCTGCTCAAGGAATATACATTTTGTTCTTAATATCCCAAGTATGTGATTTAATAAAGCACGTATGACTAATACTAGAAGTGCAACAATCAACAGGAGACGTTCATGGTAAATCAAACTTAGAATAGGCACTTTAGAACTGTAGGAAAATGAATGCTGACCGATACTTATTTCTTCATTCAATCAATTTTGGGGATTTTTACATACCTACAGAATAATTACATAGAAAAAAAGTACACTTCATTGTTTTTCAAAACCTAGTAGGAACAGTTACAAGCAAGAATATAAAATATGAAGATAATTATATGGTTTCTTGGATGTGGAATTACTTTTAGCTTTTATGTTTAATAATCACAATGTATACAACATGTATTTATTTGGATTTCAGTAAAAACTTTTAGCCTCAAAATGATAACAACTTGGGGGGAAACCATTTATATTATTTATTTATTATGTATTTGTGTGTGCTATTAATGCATTTGGGTAGATGTGCTTAGATATGTGAACATGCAAGCATGTGTGCATGCCTGTAGAAATCAGAGAACAACCTTGGGTGCCATTGCTGGGAGCACCATCTACCTTCTTTGAGACAAGGCTTCTCATTGGCCTTGAGTTCACTGGTTACCCTAGACTGCCTGGCCTCAGAGCTCCAGGGATATTCCTGTCACTGCCTTCCCAGTGTTAGAATTTGAAACATACATTACCATGTGTGCTTTTATGCTATGTGGGTCAGGAGATCAAACTCAGGTGCTCATGCTTGTGAGGCAAGCAGTTTACTGATTGATTTATTGACCCAGATCCCCTGGTGTGTCTAATGATTTAAACAAAATAGCTTCCTTTAAACAAAGTTTAATAAAACTAAGGAGAAATTATGACCTCTGTTCGTTAAATTAACTTAAAAAGCATTGATGCCTTATTTAATACACTCCAAGTTATCTAACAAATGTATAAGTTATATTTTTCTTCGAAGAATGGCATTGATTTGAACAACATGCCTAAAGGTACATTTTCTGAGGAAGAGTTTATTGTGTATTAATATTGATAAAGTTTTGGCAGGACTACTCTAAATAAAAAAAAAATAAGTTCCTGTTAAAATTTTAATTCAGTGTTATTTCTTCTCAGTCTTTTCATGTTTCACATTCAACTTTTTTTATTCCCTTTTGGTTTTTCAAGGTAGGGTCTCACTGTAGCTCAGGCTGACCTGGAATTCACTATGTAGTCTCAGGGTGGCCTTAAACTCACAGTGATCCTCCTACCTCTGCCTCCTGAGTGCTGGAATTAAAGGGGTGAGCCACCATGCCCAGCTTGCATTCAACTTTTGACTAATTATTTTGTTTTTATAAAACTGGTTTTCTGGGCTGGAGAAATAGCTCAGCAGTTAAATGTACTTCCTGCATAGGTATAAGGACCTGAGAGGGCCTGAGAGAACCCAGGTCTGAATCTGTGGAACCCACATAAACAGTTGGGCATGGTCAAGTCTGCCTGTCAACCTTGTCCCATGGGGAGCAGGGACAAGAGGTTTCCCAGGATTCACAAACAGCAAGCTTTGGAATCAGCGAGAGACTCCCTTGAAAAGAGAGACAGGTGAATGATCGGTGGAGGGGACACTCAGTGTCCTCTTATGACTGCTGCAGGTGAGCACACGGGACACAGCAGGTGACTGAACAGGGTGCTGTATCAACACATACATGGGCACACATCATACACATCACGCCACATGCATGACCACACACATACCACATAGCACATATGATTCACAGGTTGAAAGGGTTTTAATTATAGTCACTCCTACACTGTTTGGATTTCTAAATGTGAAATATGTTACTTTGATTCTCAGCAATTTGGCAATACTTTGTTAGCAGCCTTCTGATGTCATATTTTGTTTATTCTACTATAAAAATAAATTCTAACACATTTCATATTAAATAATGGTGGATGCAATTGTATCACAAAGTTCTCCTATTTCTAAATGTTAAACATGTCAACATTTCTGATATTCTACTGGGCAAGCATTACAAATATAAGGCTGTACAGAGCTCTCTGCCAGCCCCCAAAGAGTGTTTGGGAAGTCACCCCAAGAGTAGGATTCTTGAGATAAAAGCCAACATAGTGATAGATAGTAGCTTGGGACCCCAGAAAAGACTGTGGGAGAGAGGTTTTAGGGGTGTATGTTTGTGATATCTGGAATGTCTTGAATGGAAAGATGGATGGTAGGAGGCATGAAAGAAGACAGCAGGTGAAGAGAGAGTCTATTAAGGAGAGGAGTGGCTTTCTGGAAGTCTCAGAATGTTACAAAATATGAGAAGATAGGATTTAGTAGAATGAATTCTTTGTGATCATGTGATTTTTCTTTTGAAAGATATTTCTGCTAACATTTTAGTTGGACTCAACTTCTTCACTATTTTCTAAAAAGGTCTGCAGGATGCTACTACTGGAATACTTCTACATATGACACTTATATGAATTTCAATCCTGGATGAGTCAGTGGAAACATTATATTCAGATGTCAATGATCAGTGTAGGCTTGATGGCATCCTATGTGAGCGTTACATTTGGAACTTAACAAAATGGCAATTGTTACCATTAAAATTACTTATCTGTAGTTAACATTTGTCTCATCCACCTTCGTACATTTTTCCTCCATTTTTTAAACAAACATTGGTGCATATTAAAATGTTTCTGCATCTGAGTATTTTATGTATTTATTTTTAAACAACTCACATTCTCCTGTAGTCTAAATTAGACAAAGGAATGCTAGATCATGCTGATAAATTAACATGAAACAGTAAGACTTTCTTTGGCAAGGGCTCTGAAGTTCCTTCCCAGGTTTGTAAGAATAGCACTCCTGAGAGTATAATCGAGATTCATGAATTTTGTGTGTTTAAGCAGCTATGAGCTTTAATTTAATTTTAAACATCAAATATTTCAAAGTGAAAAATCAAAACCAATATATCAATCATTGTGTTAAATAAAATATGATATAGGATGAAATAAATTTTATAAAGATTTTGTTTACTCTGCAGAAGAAAAACATATTGCCTTGATATATGGGATAATGGCATACAGGTGGTTTTTCTAACTGTTCAACTTTTACCTTTCAATAAATCTATTTTATATCATTTTGCTTGTAATTTTTGGCTTTGCTGTATTTATTTAAAAGGCCATATAAATATAGTCATTCTTTTAGTACACGCTGTTCCTCATAAGTGTTTTATTAAGCTAACTAATGAGTTCCAGCTTGTGTCTTTCTGGATGCCCTAGTTCTTAATGACCCTTGATAAGGAAAAATATACTTTTGTCTAAAATCTTTCTTTCTAATCAAAGCTGCAAACTTCTCATGAAAACATAAGGCTAACGCCAAATCTGATTAACAACTAGAAAGACTATAAGACAGAAAGTTAATTAAGGCCCAAATGCCTGAGCTTACATTGACTTGTTTTGAATGTTTTGAAGTATAACTTGATTTATGAAAAAGATTTTTTTGAAGATTTTTTTTACAATGTGGATTTTTAAAATCAGCCATGATGCACAAAAAGTACATAAATTGACATCCTTTTCAGTCTTTGACCCTTGACAATAAATCCCTGGTATCTTGTTAAATTTCCATTTCAGCATGAATTATTTTGCTTGATAGTAGCAACCTACTGCAGCTTTGTCCTCTTGTCCAATGTAACATCACATCCTTAGAAATTGCCATTCTAAAATGAGAAGGTGTGAGCGTGGCCTGATGTCATGGCTTGCAATCCTAGCTACAAGGGAGGTTAAAAGCTAGGAAGAACTGCATATTCAAAGCATGCCAGGGTACATAGTCAGTTCAAGGCCACCTGAGCTACTTAGTGACACCTGACTCAAAACGCAAAAGCTGAAAAGGGGAGTGGGTATTTAGTCAAAGGTAGAGTACTTGTCTATCATGTATGAGGCCATAGGTTCAATACCAGTACCACACCAAAACATAAACATGAAAACCAGTGGAAGGAAGAAATCTCAGGAGAAAGTTACTAGACCCACTTTTGACCTAACTCATGACAAATTCTTTGCAGATAAGTTTATAAAGGCAAGAGTGGTTAAATTACCATCATCTTTCACATCAGTACATTTCTATGTGAGCTACTTTTCTATGTAATACACATTAACAAAGATATTTTTGTCTGTTTCTGTTTTGGTCATCTGAGAGAAGTCTTGGAGCCCAGGCAGGCCTGGAGCTCACAATCCTCATCCTGCTTAGGACTGGGAGTATAGGCTTGCTCCAACACACCCAGCTTCAATGTAACAATGTTGAAATGTATAAATTGAAGAGGAAAAAGGTTACCGATGAATCTAAAACAGAATTGATATTTAAATAAGAGCATTATGGGAAAAGCACACAGAAAGCTTTTGTATCTTTATGTTTTTATGTACAATGTGCTGTATAATGTGATTTCACAATCAAATCTTTTAAATATTTTTATTTATTTGCAAGTAAAGTTAAGGAGAGAGAGAGAGAGAGAGAGAGAGAGAGAGAAGAGAGAAAGAGAGGAGATGGACAGAATGGGCATGCCAGGGCCTCCAGCCACGGCAAATGACCTCTGTGTGCATGTACCACTGCATGTGGCTTTATGTGGGTACTGGGGAATTGAATCCAGGTTGTTAGGCTTTGTAGGCAAGTACCTCAACTGCTAAGCCATCTCTCCAGCCCCACAAACATATTTTATGTTGAAATTCGACTCATTTAAAATTTTTTATTTCTGTCTTTTAAACATGTTAAAAGAAATTGATAAATCATGTTACAATGTTCACATTTTTCCATTGCAGTGCCTCACAGTATTGTCATAATTTATAACAATCAAATGTAAACATGGATAACATTGATCTGATTAATCTAATGTTTATATTTTTATTCTAATTTACATCCTTAGTTATGCATTCTTAATATATTACATATTAATAAATCTTAGAATACAGACATAATACATCTTCTCTGTTAATGCTAGTGAGGACACTGAGGCACACAAAGTTTAAAGAACTTGTGCAAGGTAATATATATATAGGAAGTTCAGAATATCAATGTGACTTCAGAAGAAAGATGAGACACCAAGTCAACAAGTGAGTGGAAGGAGGCACATTCACAATCTGAGCAAATACTAGATATGGCTATATAAAATATTTTTAAAGTATGTATGAAACCTCTGTGATTAAGTCTCATCCTTAGTCCCCCAGCTGGTGGAGCAGGGCAGTTGGAACCTTGCTGGAAGGACCCTGAGTCCAGCCCATGGGTTGTTCAGAACAGGCTCCCTGAGATCCTGTCCTGCCACAGATAAATGGACATGTGAGCCAGTTTCCTGCTCTTGCTAATACCATACTTTCCCAGGCATAATGAAGCTTCCCCTCAAAGTTAGATGCTTGGGCTGGAGAGATGCCTTAGCAGTTAAGGCACTTGTTGCAAAGCCACAGAACCCAGGTTTGATTACCCAGTACCCTCATAAGCCAGATGCACAAGGTGGTGCATGGTGCATGTTGTCTGGAGTTCGTTTGCAGAATGAACTCTCTCTCTCTCTCTCTCTCTCTCACACACACACACACACACAAATTATAAAAATAAAATGGATGCTAAAATAATCTCTTTCCTCCCATAAGGTGCCTCTGGCAAGTTATTTTGTCCCAGCAATGAGACGGTAACTGCTACACTACCTTATGCTTTCACTTAAAAAAAAAAAATGCTATGGCCCAACTTAAAACCAAAAACACTCTGAATTTGAACATGGAACAGGATATCATCTTAACAGAAAAAAAAAAAAAAAAAAAAAAAAAAAACAAAGATTTTCACATTGCAAATAGAGATAAAATATTTAAATATGTACTTGGGGGAATGAAGGACAGAAAGCCAAACTCATTGACCAGGTGGCATTTCTGTGAGTTTTTACTGCAGAATAGCTGTGATCAGAGTCAGGACATCTGAGAAAAATACAAATTTTAAAATGGTAATGAAAATGTGTTTAGTTGGAGTGTGTTTCTAGTATGCTCTTGAGTCAATGTTATTTGGGGAGAAAAAACAATGCTGTGAAAACATTCTGTGTTTTATTATCTTTGCAACTTTCAGTTTCCATTATTTTTGCACATAGTTTAGAAATTCATCACATCTTTGCATTTTGTTGAATATGAAATATAGATTTAAAAAATTTATTAAGTGAAACAATACCCTTCTCTTTCTCAAATGAAGGGAGGACATGGGTGGATTAAATTCAGTATTAGAGTTATCCTGAAAATAATTTATTGAACCCACTTATATAGATCAGTTTAAGGAAAGAAAATGACTTTTTATAAAATGTAAAATATGTATTTATGTGTTTGAAAGAGATAAGTAAACATTCCAAACAGAAGTCATTCTGAAGATAGGAGCATGAGAACAGAGTCCTCTGATTACATTTGTACATGTACAATGTATATATTTACCAATTGTACACACTCTGAGAATGCACGCAAACATAATATATATTCTCAGATGACTAATACAACCTCAACTCATATGTCAACCACCCAATGGTGTAATTGCAGAAAATGGCTATTAATCCGAGCATCAGAGACAAGTTACAAAACATTTTTTTTTGTATTTAAAAGCACATATTAGACCAAACTGGAGGAAAAAAAAAGTGTATATAAATCATGCACCAACAATGAAACTGTACTTGTCACATGTAGTTAAAACACGAGTAAATACCTAATCCATTCCCAGAGCTCCCGTACTGTTCCTAGGCTCATATTCTAAGTGACTATCCAGTCGACGTAAAGGAAATAGAGAGCAGATCAGCTCCATGGCATTGACTTTGCTGAGGATCATTCCATTCTTAGAGAGCCTGTCAACATGAGAAGCAACTGGAGAAGGCGGGGCTCAAAGAGGAAGCATGCATACCACATGCCCTACTGATGCAAGATTTTGAGTCCAGAAAGGGATTCATCCCATAAAGATAAAGGCAATCCATCACCCATGGATGCCAACTTTGGGGTCTTTATCCAAATTACAAAAGAATTGGGAAAAAAAAAAACAGACACTAAAAGAGGTAAATTATGATATATGAAGTTTATTTTAGGGAAAAGTAGGATCCAGGGTCAAGGGTAGCTGACAGACTGAAGCCAAAGAAGAGTTCTTTCCTTGCCAGGCTGGAAAAGGTGTGGGCGGGGAGGGGGGCTTCTCCTCATATATGCAGGGGAGAAGCCTCCAGGGAAGGTAGACACACACACACACACACACACACACACACACACACACAAGACAAAACAGGAAAGAGAGCCCAAAAGATCCCCTTCACCTTCATATTCACATAGAGGGTCAGAAAAGTTTATGAAAAATTAAAGGACTCAGGGCTTAAGAAGAGATTGCCCATGTAATAAAAGAGAACATCCAGAAACAAAGTACATGGAGCAAGCAAGCAGAAAAATGCTCAGGCAAAAGAGATACTTCCCATCCCTAGCCAAGCTGGAAAGGGGAAGAACTAACCAATGACAGCCAGGAAGCAAAGACGAGGACAGTGAACAGAAGCCAAGAGATGTATACAAGCATGGGTCAGACATCCATTGAGGGTGAACCTCATCATCAGACTCAAGTGCAAGGGAGAGATCTGATCAGTTTATGGACTCCCGAGGCTGATTCCGGAGGGATTAGCTCACAGGAAAACTTGAATACAAATCACTATCAACCACTGAATTTTCACTTGCAGACATCTTGAATGAGACTGGATCAGATGAGGGTTCTAGTCCTGCCAAGGCAGGCAGAGTGGCATGCATGTTCTCCTTGAGCCTTAGCTCCTGGCTGACTGCCTCTAACACATCATTCCCAAGCTCCCCATTCACCATTAGATGCACAGATGAAAGAATTAACAGACTGTGTTCACACAATGAAATGAGTCTGGTAATAAACAGAAAAGCCCAAATGGTACACATTGTTCTATGACTCAATTTCAAAATATAATAATGAGTAAACCCCCCAAATGTATACCATGAAATTGAATCCATATAAACGAAACATATAAAGTATAGAGTGATGACAAGAAGAATATCAATGGTTTTACGTGGATGCAAGCTGGAGCACAGAAAAAGTGGTGGTTCTAATGATGCTCTTAAAATTGACGGAAAATTCATTATTTGGATTAATGTACTTTCAGAATCATATGCAATCACTTCTCAGCCTTTTGGCTAAGATCAAGTGCAGAATCATGTTCATAAGCAAAGCTTATCAAATGTTACTTTAAATACATATATTTTATTGGATGTTAGTTATTATTTACTAAAGACAAATTTAAAATCTGACTCCTGGGCTCAAGAGATGGCTTAATGGTTAAGGTGCTTGCCTGCAAAGCTGAAGGGCCTAGGTTTGATTCCCCAATACCCATGTAAACCCTGATGCACAAAGGGGTGCATAAATCTGAAGTTTGTTTGCAGTGGCTAGAGGTCCTGGCTTGCCCATTCTCTCTATCTGCCTCTATCTTTCTCAAATAAATGAACTATTTAAGAATCTGACTCCTAGAGCCAGTTTGGTCAGCAATCCTTGAGTCACAGTCGTGATTTTAACATCTTTCAAGAACATCAGAATCATGTAAATGGACATATGATTCACTATGTGTTACAAATGCACATACATACATGCACACACATACACACACATACACTCACTTACAGGAGAATAACTAAGGCTTGCATGATAAAAGTGTGTGTTCTTATTTTTTAAATATTCTCATTACTAAAATATTTAACTACACACTTAGTGTAAGACTTAAAATATGTATGGTAGTATTTTCTCATATGATTCACGATTTTTTTAGAAATTTGAACACCGTATGTATGTATGTATGTATGTATGTATGTATGTATGTATGTATGTTTATGGCTTGATAGTGATAGCACTGATTTTTAAATCTCTTATCAGTCTATTAGGCTTTATATTAAACTTATAATAGAATAGTCATATTTCTGTTAATAAAATAAGAAAACATCAATGGTTTCAAAAATACAGTTTTATTTTCTCCAAGGTGGGAAGATATGTGCACATTGGTCTGATAATTCAGTTTCTTTTCCCATTTTCTTCATTGTCTTTGTTGGTCTGATTTCTCAGAGGATGATTCCAGTGATCATACTGTGAGATCACAGTTTAATACTTGGATAAGTCAAGAAAAGGAAGCATATTGGCCTAAAATAAATTCATTTTTTCTTATAAACTGGGCCTTAGAAAATCCACCAAACATTTGCATGGCCACTCAATTACTATGACTCTTTGTTTGAATGGTAAACACTTTTATTATGAGACAATGTTCTGAATTTTATTTTCAGCAATCTATAGAATGCTTTGCAAAACTTGGGGATTTATTAATTACTTCTTTGTAAGCAATAAGTAATGTGTTAGTAATTATTTTACATATTTATTTTTCAATTAAAGGATGACAACAATTTCTTAGAAAAATGTTCCATTATGTAGTCTGTATTCCCTCTGGTATGTGTAATGCAAGTGTGGGTACATTGCGGATGGTAGAGTTCACTGAGGCTGCTGATCTGTGGCTGTCTGTAGTGATGGATAACTGTCTCCCCTGTCCCTTTTTTCTCCTTTCTTTTGGAAAATAAAGATTGATAGGATAATTAAAATCAAGTGCTTGTACATCCACTGCTTTTGGGAAGGTGCAAAATTTGTTTACCATCTATTTGCACCAGCTGTATACACAAAGTCAAGACAATGCCTTGGCACAGTCAGTCAAGGTGCATTTCTCCCACAACCATGACCTAGTTCCCTGAACCTTGGTATCTGCCTTAGAAACACCTGGGTGAGAATCTTTAGGGCTTTACACACAAAGAAGAACCAAGATAGCATCTGGAGTGAGTTAGATACAATTATCTAACTGAGGCATATTTATAATGAAATGTAATACTTGAAATCACATGCAATCCATTCTAAGGGCTTTGCGCTATCATTGAAATACATTTTGTGTTCAAGTATATGTCTCCAAACCTGAAAAATGAGACTTCCATGCAAACATAAACTTTGAATAAATGCTGGAGATTTCCTTTAACACTCATTACTGAAGGGACCATTAAATATTAAGACCAGTTCAAAAGAGAATGGGGGAAAAGATAATGGAAGGTCAGCCAAAAAGTATGGAGAA
Source organism: Orientallactaga sibirica (assembly GCA_036365145.1). Taxonomy (NCBI): domain Eukaryota; kingdom Metazoa; phylum Chordata; class Mammalia; order Rodentia; family Dipodidae; genus Orientallactaga; species Orientallactaga sibirica. The sequence continues at coordinate 31,070,991 of JAEOAD010000024.1, forward strand.
TTAGTGAACTAATATATTCAGAATTGATTAATATCTTTCAAGGCAACAAACAGTAACATCTGGTGTTAACTTTTGTGCTGGACAGAATTATGTTACTATTAAATGCAAATCATCTTCATTGGTCTCAGAAAGTAATAATTTACCTTGCCCCTGGTTTTCTACATATTAATCTTAACTCTGAGAGAATTGTTGAACATGCTTGGTGGTGGTATGTAGGAAGACAAACAGAAGTAAATCTAGAAAGTTGAAAACTAATCAAGCAAATTGGTCAAATGAATACTGACTACTACTTTGAAAAGACTCTGTTGAGTCATTCTGCTTATTTCAGTATTTGGGGGTCATTTATTATGACAGTTGCTATTAACAGTATTTCACTTCTAACCTTGAGTTTCACATTTTACCCCTCAAATCTAAAGGACTTTGTATATCCTCAAGTCTGGTTGGAACAATTTGCAATGTATAAAGAAAGCTTTAATCCTTTTATGATCTGCTTGTTTGTGAGGTGGTAGAAATGGAAAATAGGGCTTCAAGCATGGTAAAGAAATTACTAGGCTGCTCAACATATAGTCTGAGAGTATGTAAACCTATATATTGATTTTTTAATAAACATATTTATGTATGTTGATTTTCTATCCTGAAACCTTATTGAAAATGTAATCAGATTTAAAGGTTCTATAGTGGAACCCATATTTAATAATAGAATAATGCCATCTGAAATTATGGCTAATTTGACTTCTTTTACTATTTGTATCCCTTTCATATTTTTATCTTGTGGCTGCACTCAGCTCCTTGTTGCTGGGACAAACATCCAACCAAAAGCAATGCTAGTGAAGGCTTTATTTAAGGCTTACAGAGTCCAGCGGAAACACCATTAATGGCAAAAGAAACTGGCTCACTTCCATAGATCCAAGCAGAGAGACATTTTCAAAACCATCAAGCACCAACCATGAACAACCAACACTTCAAACTGCTCTTTTCACACCCTAGGTCAGGACCAAAAATCTACCTCCAAACATATCTTAGAGCTGGACTCCAAAGTCCATTCAAAACATCACACTAAGGGCTGGAGAGATGGCTTAGCAGTTATGGCGCCTGCCTGCCAAGCCTAAGAAGGCTGGACGGATCTCCAGGTCCCACGGTCAGCCAGACCCAAGTGACACAAGCATGCAATGCCATGCTTGCCCACAAGGGGCCAGAAACATCTGGAGTTCACTCACAGCAACTGAAATGGCCCTGGCACACCCGTTCTCTCTGTTTCTCTCAAGGAACTATACTTTATACTTCAAGGAAAAACTTTTGTACTATATTAAAAACACAGTGGAGTAGGCACCTTTGTTTCATTCCAGATTTAGAGGAAACATGCTCAATAGTTATTATTATTAATTATTATGTTAGTTGGTGATAGGTTTGCCATCTATAGCCTGCAATATGCTATGGTAATTTTCTCTTCTTAATTTCTTCAGGGCTTTATTCATGAAGGCATTTTGAACTTTGTCCATTGTGCTTTACAGATCTACTGAAATGATCATGTGATTTCTGTCCCAAAATACAGGATGGTGGTTTGAATGTTAATGTTATGTCCCCCATAGCCTGAGGTATTTTTGATTATGTGAGTAACTTGAGTCTCCAGCAGCCCAGTTGGAGAAGGTGTCATTGGGAACAGATCTTAGAGTCTAGCACTAAAGTGAGAATAGAGCAATTTGAGATGCTGGCTGTTCCTGTGCTTGGTGTTTTCTGGCTTTTGATGATGTCTGTCTGCTTGGAACTATGGAAGTGACCCAGCTTCCTCCACCACTGATGACATTTCTCCTGGATCTGTAAACCTGAATCAAACCCTTTCTTCTCATCAGCTACTTCTGGTTGAATGTTTGTATAGCAACATATGAAGGTAACTGCAACACTTTATCTATTTCATGTGTTGATTTCTGCTTGATATATCAACCTGGCAACTACAGGAGAAAAAACATGGTCATAATACATGATCTTTTTATGTGTTCTTGCATTCAGTTTGTAATTATTTTGTTGAGGACTTTTGCATCTATGTCCATCAGGGAAATTCCAAAGACATTCTTAACAAAATTAGAAAAAAATGCTAAACTCCCAAATAACTAAAATAATTGAAAACAACATGTATTACAGTGGAAGGATCACAAGGCCTGAAATTAAATTATCCTATATAGCGCCAGAAAACAAACAACAAGTGAAACACACACACACACACACACACACACACACACACACACACACACGAGAATAGGGGATAGGGGATTGGATATAAAATCTTGCAGCTACAACCTGACTAGACGTGGTGTCAAAAATATACATCAGAGTCTAACGAATGGTGCTTGGGAAACCAATAGAAGCCTGTAATATGGCATCTGCCTCTTATCCTATAACAGAAAATCAAATCAAAATGAATCAGAGACCTTAATGCAAAACCTGAAAGCTTCAATCTACTGGAGAAAATTTGAAACCACCAGGGGAGAAGCACTCTCAGTTATAGGTATAGGAAATGACTTCCAAACAAGACTGCAGATCTTATTTTAAGTGCTGTTGTCATTTAAATTTAGTTGTCACTGGCTGAGACACTCTTTTCCCTCTCTCTCTGTCTCTGTTCCCTGTCATTCATTAACTGCATTATGCTGCTGTATGGTAAATATTATTTTAATCCACTGTGAAGAAATGTATCTTTCATTACATTTATTTATGTATTGAAAATTTTATAGGTGTATATAAGTTAGTTTGACCATAACACTCCCTCCAACTATTTTCCTTTGACCCTACCCATCATTTCCTTCCCAAATAACAAGTAACTGGTTCTACTTCCCAACTAGTCTGTCTTCTGCTTCGCTGTCTATGGGCATGTGTGCATGAGAGGGAGGGAGGGAAGGAGAGAGAGAGACAACCACTGAGTTTAATTACTGCTTCTTGCATGGACATAAGTCCATATTTACCAGATCATGTGAGTCTTACCATTGTTTATATCATAGCAAAAAAAAAAATGTTGCCTACTCCTGTAGCCATCATTAACTGCCTATACATCCACAGGCAGGGATGGAGGCCTCATGAACTCCTCCATCTTCCATGATGAAATGTCAGTGATCCTAGTATTGGCTGGATCTTATGGAGGATAGTATCGTCACTGAGAGATCGTCTTGTCACGCCTGTATTCTGCAACACCCTTCCCCATTTTCATGCTCTTACATTGTTTCTACCACTTCTCCCATGTTATTCCCTGAACCCTGCAGAGGGTAAGATAGATGTCTCATTTAGTGTTGAATGGGTGACGGTCACTTATTCTCAGCAATTTGGTGAGTAATCACCACGATCCGTGACAAGAAGCTTCTCTAACCAGAGAAGAGAATGACAGTAATCTATGGATATAAATATACATTTCTAGAGGACAACTTGATGAACACAACATATGCATTTAGCCAAATATTACTTGTAGCTTCTGTCATAAAGCCTGAACTTCCCCATTCATAAACTTTTGACTTGGTTTTCAGTACTAGTGGCCACATCCTGCCTGGCTGATTGTTTGTATAGTTTAGTGGGCACACTGCACACTGCCTGGGAAGTTCCTTTGGTATCTTGTCTCCCTCAGCAACCTGCATAATACCTTTTCACACACAGTGCCAGCTAGCCAGCAGAGAGGAGGCTTCCAGCTCAGTTCTAGCTCAAGTTGGTCTTGCCATCTTGTTCTGATGGGCATCCAAATGCATTTGCAATAGACTATATTGCTCTGGGGACATCAGGGTGGTCCCTGACCAACAGCCCACTGTGAGATTTCCTAGCCTTGGATCTAAAATATTCCTATATTACCTTGTATTTTCTAATCGCAGCATTACGGAGTACTTCCATTCCATGTATATAGCAGCTAGCAAAGAAGTAGATTTCCATGTGCTTTTTAAAATGTCTTTAGTTTTGATTAGCCTTTTTCCTTTATTTCCTCTCTTCCCTCACTTCTATTCCCACTTACTTTCCACCCTCTAATTTCATAACACATGTCTTCTACTTCCCTCTACCCTTAAGCTGTTCCTCCATTTATACCCTCCTCACAGCCCATCTCTAGCGATGCCTCTCACTCTGACTTATATACGTATCTGAAATTTGATGCTATCATCTGTATGTGAAAGAGTCTATGCAACGCTTGTATTTCTGAGCCTGGATTACCTCACTTTGTATAATATTTCCCAGATCTTTCCTACAAATCACATCATTTCATTTTTCTTTACAGTTTCATAAAACTCCACTGTGTATAGGTGCCATGTCTTCATTATTCATTTAACAGTTAATGAGCATCTTAACTGAATCTAAGCTTAATCTATTTTCTATACATTGTAAATAGAGCAACAATAAATATAGATGCGTGAGTGTCTTTGTAATAAAGTACAAAGACCTTTGGCTATATGCTCAGTAATGTTATAGCTGGGGCATATGGTATTTCTATGCAGCTTTTAGAGAAACCACACTGATTTCTGTAATGACGGTATGAGTTTACATTCCCTCCAACAGTGAATAATGGTTCCATCATCAACAACACTCCCCGAATATTTACAATCATTATGTCATCACACTTCTTTCTATTGGTTGTGTATAACAACTTAGTAAGATCATTGATTAAATCAGAATCCATATTTTACAGATAATATACCCAGGCAAGGGATAGACAGTATCTTATTGTAATGACCTCACTTAGGAATTGTTGAGACAAGTTGGTAATTGTATATAGCAAAATTTTATTATTCATCACTATGTTAAAATTGGCATAATTTTGCTGACTCAACTTTCCTGACATTCACTTTTATCTTGACACACCTTGCAGATTGTTCAAGAAGTACTAGAAGTAGCAGGTTATATGCCTACCTGTGTCAGGCTTACAGCCAAATGGGAATACCCCCCAACTAGTCATAAATATTTTTCTTTGTCAAATAGGTAACCTTGGCTACAGTATCCAGTGTAACCACTGTAGAATAATGTGTTTACCCTTTTAGCCTATCTGCTTGGGCTAAACAGCTTCTAGGTTTCTTTTGCTTACTGCATTTGCAAAATTAATCTTTATCCTTATTTGGTGATTCCGTGGCAGGGAGCAATCTTTATATGGCTCTGTTAAGGATGTTTTATTTCAGTAACCAAAACCAATTTCATGATTGTTTTCACCTATACCAAATCATTGTTTTTTGTTCCCAGCTGATAGCAGAGATTCAGACACCACAGTTTAATTTGCAATGTTCTTGTAGAATTCAAATTTGCTACTATACTATCAGAGAAACTCAATTTATCTCTTTTAAGCACTTTCCACTCTGAGACACTTTCAACTCTTTTCTATCTCCTGCTGGGTATTACACATGCTCCTGTTACTGTTTTACATACCAGAGGAAATTGTACTTGTCTGGTTCAGAAAATTAGCATATTATCTCAGATATTTTCAAAGGTAAGAGTTCCCTGAAATCAGCATTCAGCCTTTATGGGGGGGGGGAGCTTTCAAGAGAATAAATTCAGGTAAATTATTGTTATTCCAGGTGCCCCTGGAAGAGCAGAGCAATTTGTTGAGCCCCTAGTCATGAGAGCTGGCAAAGGTCTGAGCTGCATAGGATTCATTTAAAAAACCACTAGTATTAACTTTGGACATTACTGATATAATTATGCCATATCTTACTTTCAGGAAGGTATATGGCACTTCAATTTCTTTTTATAAAATATTTTATTGATTTATTTATTTGAGAGAGAGAGAGAGATGGAGAGGGAGACAGAGAGAGAGAGAGAGAGTGAGAGAGAGAGTGGGGCCTCCAGCCCCTACAAAGGAACTCCAGATGTATGTGCCACCTTTTGCATCTGGCTTACATGGGTACTGGGGTATCAAACCTGGGTCCTTAGGCTTCACAAGTAAACACTTTAACCACTAAGCAATCTCTCCAGCCAGTCTTCAATTTCTTATAGAAATCACATTTCTTTACTTTGACACTCAGGATCCCTTCCTTTTGTGTCACGACCACATCTTCTTTATTTACTCACTTCTTTTGATCACTCTTTTGTCTTTTCACTTCCCCAATACAGGAGGGCTGATGATTCCTCCATGTCACTAGTAATTGACTATAGGAATAAGTCTGACAATGTACCACAGTGATTTTTCTGGGTAGGGAAATGGAGTATGGTAATAGAAACATCTGGAAAACTGCAAAATGCAGATCTATAACCCAGTAGGGAGTTAACAAAAAGAAGATAACAGATACAAATAACAAGGCGGTGCTGTGGTATCTGGGGTAATTAGGCTCTTTTCTTAGTTTTAAGGGAAGTGATAGAAGTGGAGTTTAGTCCCGAGTAAATTTGAGTACAAAGAAAAGTACTGATCCCACTACTAGCACTAGCTTACATCTTGAGTTGTTTGTTTGAAAAGAACCAGTGCCCAGTCTCAGCAACACAAGTGACAAGGTCCTAGGCATATAGTACATTGCTTCATAAATCATGATTTTTAAACTTCACATAAGCAAACAATATACCTCTGGATGTCCATCCATTGACAAATTTAATCTGGTTAGTCTTATGAGCCCATGTTCATAGACAGGAAAAGATGGGCTCACCGGATATTTGTGTTCTCTGTCTTTCCTTGTCCTGGTTTGGTTTCTTATTTGCTTATCATTTCTGACTGGTTGTTGGTGCAAAAGAATTTAAAACACAGTAGATTCAATACTTAGCTTCTATGAAATGGTTACATGATATTATTTGTTCCTGTTTCATTATTTGGATTTATGTGGACATCTTGCAAGTATCTAAGCAACCTCTTAGCAAACTCCTATATAACCTTTGAATCTAAATTCAAGAATGAAAGAGGGAACTTTCCATCCTTCCAGATTTATGTATGTAATTTTTTACTTATTATAACTATTCTTTTGAAATAAAAAAATGCTGAGAATAGCAAAGATAAAAAATAAAACACCAATTGTGGTATTCTATCAACAGTGACTGAAAGAATATTTTACCACAGTCATACTGTCTTCACAAGTCATAATCAAATAAAGATGCCATGAATGTAGGATCTCCAATGAGGGTGGCTCATTTCAAGAACACAAATATGCCGGGATTAGTGGTGCATGTCTTTAATCCCAGCACTCAAGAGGCAGAGATAGGAGGATTACCACAAGTTCGAGGCCACCCTGAGACTATGTAGTGAATTCCAGGTCAGCCTGGGCTAGAGTGAAACTCTATCTTGAAAAACCAAAACCCAACAACAACAACAACAACAACAACAACAAAACAAATATGTTTTATATGATTATTTCTGACATGGTACAGTGTGGGATATATTTCAATTTCCATTTTACAAACAGAACACACATTAGGGGGCTACTAAGTTGGAAAAGTGAAGCTTTTCCTTTATTTTATGCATCCATGCTTAGAGTCAGAGTCCCCTGGTGGAATCATTGGAAGGATGATTAAATGCTTATCAGCTCAGGAAAGCCACCAATCATCATTTGAAAAGAAGAGACTGTGGATAGCAATGGATTCCTGAAGGAAGTTGCAGGATACTGTAACTAATTCCCAATTAACTTTCTCCTTTGGGTAAAGGCATTTCCTACTGCAATACCTTCCTGCTCCTACTCGTACATCCCTACCCTCAAATGCTGCTTGAAGAGCCAGTACTAACACCATCTGTTGCTTTGTCCTGGAGGTGAAACTATTTCTTTGGGTGAATTTTTCTTTCATTTGTTATACTTTTAATTTATTCATCTATGCAGTTCTCATACACACTCTGCTTCTATATATGTATGTTTTTTTTAATAAAAAAAATATTGGTAGCTTCATGGTGAAAATTATTAAAACTATCCAAACATTCTTTTTCTTCTTGGTATGTTTTGGTGTAGAAATTGGATAATTGTTCAGAAAAGATTAACCCCATTTATTACATGTCTTACAATTTTCCCAGAGATGGTCCATCTCTTGCAGAACACAAAGTACCTGCTTCAGGTATGGGACTTATTAGGGACCAAGACCAACAACATATTAGCAAAGTCCAAGCAGCCCCACCGTGGAAATGTTCTTTCTTTTGGCTTTCACCCCAAATCATCATTGCTTTTCAAACATCATTGTTTCCAAATAAAAACACCAGGACATCTTTCCATCTTTATGGTGGAGAATCACTCAAATTGCAAATTAAGTTTTACTGTTACATTTACCTTGCACAAGTTCAGGAAATGTATAAATAGATGTTTTAACTCTCTAGCAAGTAGATGTCATGTGTCAAATCTTTTATGACCTGTGTATTATATGTGCTTACTCTTGAGTGAAAGAACAATGCTGTCAGCAAGTCAGGCTTTCCTTGTCCCCTCAATCTTTTAATGCACATGAATATACCCTAAGTTCATTGAAGCAGAAAATAACATAAAAACATATTTTGGAACATAATTACTACAAAATGCCTCCAGTAGATAGCTCCTCAAAATGAATAAAGGGAGTGAGTTGAAGCTGCTGCCGCTCACCCAAGTCCTCTCTTTGCCTCAAGATCCTTTGTCACATAATGAAAAGTTACTAAACAAGAAACTGAAGTTTCAGGAAAGGGGAGACAAAATTGAAAATATAAACACTTTTTCAGTTGTTGCATTCACTATAATGATGATTGTCAAGCCAAATAGGAGCGACTGAGCTGTTAGGTTGATATATGAGCAAAATAAAAGCACTAACTGTGCTGATTCCTAACAGAATTTCATGTAGCCTCCCACTCTCTGATTTGCCCTCTGTTAGGCCAGATATAAATATGTATCTATCTTGATATGAAATCATCACAAAATAATAATGTATTTCAGATTTTTCCCTCTAGATACTGAAGTGTATATGGATTTTAATTAATTCAGCATTTTATATCAGTACAACTATTGGTTTTCTCAACAAAAAACAGCAGTGTAACTTAAGTCATCATTTTCAGATTGTTTCCAGACTCATAACTTTGTTTTTTTAGCAATGATATTTTACAAACTAACTGTGATGCATGCAGTAGGGGGTTCTTTATTTTATATTTTGAATTCAAGAAAAAAAAAAACAAGAAAAATTGGAGCAATGAATAAAATTTTGATTACTAAGCAAAGTGAGAAATAATTACAGTTTTGGCACTACATAAACAAACGATATATAAGCTGTGTAATTAGAGGTGTGCATGCAAAATCTCCTTTTCATAGCAGTAATTGCCTTGAAATACTTCTCACATACTTCATTGTTGACTTCGCCAGTGAGTCTTCCCTGCCCCCACGCACATTCTCAAGCATCACCAGCGACTTTCTCCTATTGCCACCAAACGTTCTCAAATAATTCTTTTTGGGGTAATAACTGAAATCCTTTAGCTTTTTCCATAGTGTGTTTTTTAGAAGTTTTGATTAAATACATTGTATTAAACTCACTTTTTAGGTGGAACAGGATAACATTTGATGCCGCTAAAACCTTTTGAAAGTTAGTTCTTCTTAATGTAACTCCCAGTACCTGTAAGCTTTTATAGTGTTTTTCTTAAACTGTTAAGTAGATTTTTTTAAAAAAATTATTTATTCTTATGTATATTATTCTAGTTTTACATTCATAGTGGTGACTCCATTATCCTCCTCCCTGTCCTCCTTCTTCCATAGGGACCCTCATCAATGGGGAATGTGTTTCAAGCATTGTGGGGGAAGTTGAGAGCTATGGGGGATAGGCCATGTCTCTGTGCATAATGCCCCAACTTGTGACTCTAACATTCTTTCCTCCCCCTCTTCAGCAAATTTCCCTGAGCTACATTGGGTTCATTTTAGCTCTACTTCAGTGATGAGGTTTTGGGAACCTCTGTGTTTCTGGATATCTGGCTTAGTGGGAGTTAGATGTTCTCTGTGTTTATCTCCTTCAACCTTTTTCTGGTGTTGTGATCCCCAAGAGCGCTGAACTCTTGCCCTTCCTCCACATTACTCTGTGGTTTCAGCTGGAGCCCTGGTGAGGTGTGATTGGCTGATCCTCCCTTCAGCTTCGTTGTCCATCTGGAAAAAATAAGCAAATTCTCCAATGGAGAGAGAAGTTAGTACTAGATATATGGGATGGCCATAGATAGCTTGCAGGGAACTTTATATGGGTAGGCCCTCTTCTAGCCCACATTTGATGGTATCTTGATTGGAGACTGTGCTCCTTTTTTGTACATGGTTTTGAATTATTTCCAAGTTCCAGCAATGAGTTCCATTCCACTGAGTGGATCAATTAACCAAATCAAGATTTTTGACAATAAGAAGGAATAATTATTGGCAAAAAACAAACTTAATTATAAGAGCTTTAAATCATAAGATCTGACACTATTCACTGATTCATTTAATACTGGTATAAGATCTGAGGCTCATCACTTATTCATTTAATACTGCTATATTTATTATGTAACTCCCTGTAGCATTTACCTTTTCATTGTTAGGGGAAAAAAAAATAACATTGAACTGGAAGCAACTGATTGAAGGACATGTATTATTTCATCTTAAAGTTTGGATTTCATCTGATAGTTTTGATGTCTCATGGTGTGGAATTCATACCAAAAGCAAACATCTTCATGTCCTGGGCATGGTGGCTCATGCCTACAATCCCAGCCGTTAGGAGAATGGTAGTGAGTTTCAGGCTATCCTGAGCTGGAGTGAGAGCTTACCTTGAAAAAAAAAAAAAAAAAAAAAAAAAAAAAAAAAAGACCTGGTGTTATTATTATTTTTTTTAACATCAGCTAAGAGGAAGTAGCAAGAGTGTGATAGTCACTGGCATAGCAAATGGAACTGTGTTATAAAACGCCAAGGCCCCCCGCAGCCACGTACCTCCTCTGGCAAGACTCTACTTTCCAAAGGCTCCACCAGTTTGGGGGTGACGTACGATGCTTAATCACAAACACATGTGGCTTTGGAGAATAGTCGACATTAAAACTACCACACTGCCTTAATCCTTTACTTTCTCAACCATACTAGACATATGGAAGCAAGTATTCAATAGAACAATAGAAATATTGTGAAAATTAATAGCATAATGTAGAGTAAGCAAACATTATATGTAAATAATGATTCTTTGAAATATGATTGAATGTTTATTGACCCATGTTATATATATAACATGGGTCAATTTATTTAGATGAAATTCAAATATTACAAGATAAAATTTAAATTTATTGTCCAAAGAAATAGCTATTCACAATCTTCCTTTTGAGCTAAATGTGATTTCTTATATAGGCTTATCTTTAGTGGTAAGGAAAGAACAATGGAGAAAAATTCATGTGTGGGAACAGGGGAAAAGAGAAATCTCTATATCTTCCTCTTAGTTTTTATTCATGTATTAGATAAAGAGAGATAAATAGAAGATAATTAATAGATTATAAGAAATACTAGATGTAGTAGTCATCTTCAAGTTGCTCAGATGAACTTCCAAACCAGGCACAGTTTATGAGAGGAAGAGACTGATTGAAGCTTACAAATCCAGTGGAAGTTCCACAATGGTGGAAGAAACTGCCCCCATTTCACAGGTCCAGGCAGAGAGATCAAAACCACCACCGGCACCATAATCAAGTACAATCTGGGAACCCCAGGCAGAGCTGAAGCACTCTACATATCTTTTGGCTAAAATTCCAGATCTGCCCCCAACACACCATAGGGCTCAACCCCAGGATCTGCCTGCAATGACTTCTCCTCCAGCAAAGTGGCTGGAGATATAAAACTAACAAACTCCTGACTCTATTGGGGAACACCCATTCAAATTACCACCCAGGGCTAGCAAGAGTAGGGATAATTAAGACATGGGAAGAGAATTAGACTGAGGTTTTGACCCCTTATCTAGCCTGGGTCTTATTCACACCCTCAGTGACACTCACGGTCATCACCATAAATGATCTATGTAAGGTTCAGGAGTGACCACGACCACACAAACCACTCTGAGGCAAAGATGAAAGCTTTTATTCAGGAAAAGCATGAGCTGCCAGGACTGGCTCAAAAGAGGGAAGTACAGCCCACCTGAGTTCCTCAGGGAGTGGCTTTATAGGGCCAGTTTGGGGGGGGGGGGTTGAGGAAAGGAAAAGAATGTCTTTATTTTGTACATTAGCCATTTCAAAAAGCTAGGGTGTGAGACCAGAACAGTGACCAAGAGATTTAGGAGATAAGGGGGCAGGAAACCATGACCTGGGGGCATTGTTAGGCAAGAAAGGGATTAATGGCTGGGTGGTTTCTTGAGGAATGTGGATAATTCAGTTTCTTATGTCTCTGTCCCATTCTGCTGTGACTCCATTTTGGGACTTGTCAGACCTAACATTCCAGCTTTTTGTTAATGATTAGAGATGAAGGTTAATTTTTTTCATGCTTACCAGAGGGCAATGTGTTTTTATGGGAGGCTGGATAATTTGGTTGATGGGTCTCATTCAGGGAAGGTGAGGAGGAGGCAGTTCCTTGGTGGCTGTTACGACTTGGTCCTGAAAGAAACAGAGAATTCTCCTGTACCATCCCTGTATTGAGCCAGCTTCAAGGCAGTCGCTGGTGACATGTGTTATAGAGAAGGTGAGGGAGATGGGCTCTGTGCACCCCATGATAGGATAGAAGGAAGAATTAAGGAGCTTGTTATGATATCAAAATGCCAGGCATAAAGGGAAGATGAGCACTCAGAGGCGAGGGATAGAGGGCTTGCGGCAAGAGAGAGGAGGCAGCGGGGCATCAGTGTATTCAAGAGGAACATTTGGAGATTAGGGGAAGAGTAGGAACATGAGAGAGTTTAAGTTTGAGAGTGCCTGTTGACGTTGCAGTGTAATTATCCCCGGATGAGGTAGGGTAAGGGCTAAGGAAGGAGAGGGCCTGAGGAAAAGTTCTGATTCTGGCTAAGGCAAGTGGGAGCATCTGGGATCAGGGTAGGTGAAGTTAATCAGCAACAGGCAGAAGGCATGAGTTAATGTTAGAGTTTAGCATTGTATGTCAGCACCAGATAGGAGAGAGAGAGAGAGAGGAGATTTAGCAATTTCAAAAGCTAAACAAGCTGTCCATCTGATCTATAAGTCAGTTTTTGAAATTAATTAAGCTGTATCTAATATACCCAAAGAATAGAGAAGAATAGAGGAACTGGACTAAACTGTCATGACCTAATGAAAAAGACAAATTTCATGGAACAAGAGGGAATGGACATGCCAGAGCCATTTGCCACTGCAGTCTCCAAACCCATGCTCCACTATGTGCAGCTGGTTTTGCAAAAAGCACCTTTTCCTGTTGAGCCAAGAAGAAATATTTTTAATGTACTCCAAATCAATTTTATAGAACTATAGTGAATTCCAAACATATATAAAATTTCATGACACAATCTATAACTACTCAAACCTTAACTAACTCTATAATTCTGTCTGTGGCTCTTTGGTAAATTTGCTCAGTAATGGCACAAGTTAAATATAAAGTATTAAGACTGATTGTTAGAGGAATTGAGGAATTATATCTTAAATCGCAATATAACTTTTTTAGAATTTTTTTATTGCTCAGTATGAAGTAAATAGTTTTCAAGTGTATGGCAGATAAATACTGTTCAGTGTCTTACCATAAGACTTTTAATAAAAGGCCTTTTGAAATAACTTTTTTTAGAAAACAGTAGACCAGACTTGACTTATTCTATTTATCTACAATAAACATAGATTTTATCATTTATTGATTTGGGGACTTTGTTTCTTATAACTTTTCTGAAACACATTTTTAAAATATGAAAGCAGATTCAGATATTATTAGAAATTTTCTTATAAATTCAGTATCAAGCATGTCTAAATTTAAATATAAATTTGAGACACTTTTTTCTGTTAGTAGTCCCGCAGAAGCAAAGAGATATAAAGTGAAGTTAAAAAGGTTCCAAATTCTTATAAGAAGTCCCCATCTGTTCACAGAAATTAGGTATTCATCCATTATGCTTGGGTCAGGATCCTGAGATTCCCTGTACCTTCAGTCCCCTGGCTCTGAAAGACAGGGAAGCTGAGAAAGGGCCTTTTTTTTTTTTTTTTTTTTTTTTTTTTTTTTTCCCCTAAATTCCAGGGAGAGTTTTGGACTTCTCTCAGGGCTACAAGGCAGCTTTCTGATCCTGCCATTTTAAACTCTTGAAGAGTAGAATTTTTTGCCTATGGTCTTAATTACTTTTAGGGTTCCTTTTGGAGGACACTCAACAGTAAAAGTTGGCCATATCATCTAGTACAGTGGGCTTGGTGGGGAACATGCCCCACAATGAAATAGCACTGCTCAGAACAGAAATCATCCTACACCCTTAGGGCTGTGAGCCACATACATATTCATATAAATACATTCATTTCAAGTGCACTTTTCATATAGACTCCTGACAACCATTTCCCCCTCACATATTCATTCATTCATTTAGAAGTTCTACATTTTCATTTTAAGTTTCTATTCTATTTACAGCTCCAGAGACAAAAACAAACCTTGTTAGTAGGAGCATGATAGAGCAGAGAGAAGTAAGTGCACACAGAGTGAAAAATTCTGGACATGTACCTTGACAGAAGTTCTTTTCTTTTCTTTTTTTTTTTTTTTAATCAGTGAGAATTTGGAAATGAAAAGTACCACTCTCAGCTTAAATTGTGGCCAGGAAGAGTTGCAGAGAAAGATCACATGATGAGGTTTGATGTCCAAGAATCAAAGAGGCTTTAAGTTCTTAAGGAACTAGGGCTTAAGCTGGGTTTACACAGAACACCAATATGACCCCCTGGCTCATTAGGGTGAGTGGGGCCTGCACCTCCCAGGTGGACAGAGGCCGTACAGGCCACAACTGTTGACTTTTTAGCCTGTTAGTGGTCAAAGCAGGCATCTGTGCTCCCAATGGCAAAAGCGGCTGGCAGTGAAAGATGAGACCTCAGGAGGGAGAGGAAGGGGGAGAGTGTCCCAAGATAGTGCAACTGAACCAACGGGCACCCCTTAGGGTATGGTAGACCAGAAAACAAGACACATGAGGTGTTGAGAGTGTGTCTTTCTCAAGATCTGGTGTTGGGGCCCAGAAGCGGGTGAAGGGTGTAGCCTGGCATGCCAGCAGGGCTTCCATGAGGAGGGATTAACCCCAAGAGGGACATTTACCAAGAATGAGGGAGGAGGCAAAGGGAAGAAGGGGGAGGCCAGATTGTGGTGGAAGTGAAAGCCAGTATCAGGCAGAGATGGTCTGAAGTCATCAGAGGGTAAATGGCAGCTTTGTGGTCTGGTCAGTGGAAAGAAGGTCTGACCACCCAAGAGGGCAACCGGAAGCCTCCTATCTGAGTCAGGCCCCAGATGTTAGGTTCAGGAGTGAGCTGCCAGAGCTGGATCACAAGAGAGGAGCACAACCCAAATGAGTTCCTCAGGTAGTGGGCCTTATAGGGTCAGTTCGGGGGGAAGTGATGAAAGGAAAAGAAGTTCTTTGTTCTGTACATTATAGCCATTTCAAACAGCTAGTGTGTGAGATCAGAACAGTGACCAGGTGATAAGGGGTGAGCAAACCATGACCTGGAGGCATTGTTAGGCAAGGAAGACATAATAGCTGGGCAGTTTCTTGAGGAGTGTGGATACTTCACTTTCTTATATCTCTGTCCCATGCTGTAGTCCTTGATGACTCCATTTTGGGACTTGTCAGACCTTCAATAACATCTGAGATCTGGCCACAACCTCTTACCTTTACAGGTTTTCACTAAAATTTACCCTATGACCTTCCTTTTGTAGAGTTGTGCCCACTGCTGTACACTTTGTGTTTCCATTTTAATTCTATACTCCGTAACTACGTTCTACCACATGGATGTAATCAAACACCAAGTATTTAAAACTGCTCATTGCAGTCCCATTTCTCACTGAGACTATGTAAAACCCTCCTAATGAGCTTGTATGTGCCATGCCAATCCTAGCAGTGCTCATTGGCAATGGTTTCCCAGGAGAGTGCATCATGAACCTAAACCTCTGTGGGGTCATTTTAAGAGCTGGAGACCTTCAGAACCATGCTTGCTTCATTGGGCTCCATCATCACTAGTGATATCAGGACCCTTACAAAGGATTCCTGGAAGAGGTTGTTAATTTGGACGACCACCTGACATCATATAAACAATGTCATTCATGAAGAACAGGACTTCATCTGACACCAAATCAGCTGATGCCTTCATCTTGCACTCCCTAGCCTCCACACCTCTGTGGTTCTTAATTGCAGAAGTAAAAATAGAGTAAGACAAACAACACATTAAAACATAAATGTTTTTGGGGGGAGGGGACAGGAGAGGTGGCTTAGCAGTGAAGGTGCTTGCCTGCAAAGCTTAAGGACCCAGGTTGGACTCCCAAGAAACCACATAAGCCAGATGTACAAGGTGGTGCAAACCTCTGGGTTTCATTTGCTGTGGCTATAGGCCCTGGTGCACTCATATTCTCTCTCTCTCTCTCTCTCTCTCTCAAATAAATAAAAATAAAATATTAGAAGTAAATGTTTTAATTGCATCTGCTTACAATCCTTCCCTTGTTAATTAGTTTAGTACCTTTTAAATCCTTAATAAATACAAGAGCATCCCACCAGTTTTCATCACTGTATCCATACTAATGTATTCAAATTTTGATTTCAGGGAGTCAATGAACCTAGGGAATTATTTTGCACATTTATGTAAAAGAAAATCTTTGTATTTCACTTTCATATATTATGTAGTAAATTATATTGTTTCTCTATCTACAACATATTTACATACTAATATTTCCACAAAATGTTAATTTTGACAGTACACAATCCAGTATTGGTATGAGCTGTGAGATATGAGACATATAATGATAACTGTTGTCTTTTGGATTTAACAAGGCATCGAGAATTATCTTATTTCATAATAATGAGATAGATCAAGTAGTAGCCTCTTTTGCAACTATCAGAAACTACCGGATGTTGCAACATCACTTAGACACTTACTGAAAAGTGATACTTCACAATCAGATCAATATGTCTGTGCCTCTATTCCAGAAGCCCAGGAGAGCAGGAAATTGCTAATTAGCAATTGAATTTGGAAGACCAAGTGAAGTGTAATTGCCCCATATTATGAATTAGAGTAGAATGCTTTCAGTTTGATTTGTGCAGACTAACAGCTTAGTCTCCAAATTGCTTTTATTTTCTCTTCCTCTGAAATGGAAGTAAAATAACTCCATGGCAGCTTACAGTTTTATTTTTTTAAGCAACAAATTCCATTTCATAAAGTCTAAAATTCTACTGTAGTTTAGGAATAATAAATGCATTTAAATGCATTAACATGATTACATTAATTTATGATGATGCTTATCATTTAAAATATTTTTAAATATTATTTTATAACAGCAAAATTTCAATAATTCCCTCCCATTTCTGACCACATTTCAGCCAAACATCATTAGTGGTAGTAAAAACTACAGTTTCAAAACTTGAATTAAGCTACATAAACTTCATCTTTAAATTAAATATAGCAGGGCTTTATATTTTGCCCAAATAGCATCAGCATAAAATTAGCATATTAGATTACATTCCATATGAACACCTTTCCTGGGAATGTATTATTATCCATTTTTATTCTTTTATCCAGTTTTGACTAGTTTTATATTTCAAAGGAGTTGAGTAGGAGAATGTTGAAAAGACCTATCTTTCTTTGAAACTGCAAGAAACAAAATGCTACCTACAAAAATCAGATGAGCAAATTATTTACATAGGAAAGGACAGAATAAATTTAAAAGATTACTGCCCTCCTCTTAAAATATATATTTCTTATATAAATGGCACAACTGATTTTAGTTGCAAAGATCTCCTAGTGATACTTCAGTAAATGATGGACTACATTTATAGCCACATACCACAAGATCATATTGCTTAGGGAAATTGTAGCAATCTCTCTGCCTAAGTTCCCACTAATATGTTTACATACATACCTAGTGGTGCATTTCTAATAATGTGCCCCTGTCATCTTACCTTATGGATACACACACACACACACACACACACACATACATACATACACCTAGATTCTATTACTTAAAACTTATTTCCAAAGCATACTTTTCTTAACAACCTATCATAACATTGTTGTCTGCAATATGGAAAATATATACCTGGAGGGGAGAGTTTGTCTTCAGGTTACCAGGCAAAGGTCTTTGTAGATAAAATGGTGAACAAACTCTTGGAATTCTACATACTAGTTTCTTCCAAAACTTTGAAGAAATAGTAGAAGTTTGTGTTTGTGAAAGTAGAATTAAATAATAATTTAGTAATAATAATCTCTAGTAGTTATTTTATCAACTCAGCCTGATTCATACCTTAAGAATAGGGAATCTGGGGATCAAAAAAAAAAAGAGTTGCCTTTTAATTTCTCTTCTATAAGAGGATTGCAGGATGAATCTCAGGCATAATCTGGCTTTGCTGTGTGATATGTCATCGATTATGGATTCCACACTTCTAAGTTGTTCTACCATAATGCTATCCCACAATGGTTTAGTGGACTGCTTGCAAAATGAGAAGGATCACACCCAAAATTTGATTTAAAAGAATAACAAATCATGTTAGGTAATTGGATTATAAATCAAAAACAGTAAAACAAGACAAAGAGGTATTCAGCAAGAGGCAATGATAATTGTTAATTTTAGAAAAATATTAAGAGATCTAATGAAATAATAGACAAGGATATGTACTACTATATGGCTTTAAAACCCATTTTCAGGAGCTGGGGAGATTTCTCAGTGGTTAAAGGTGTTTGTTTGTGACGATTGCCAGCCGTGGTTCACGTCCCTGGTAACCATGTAAAGCCAGATGCACAAAGCGGACCATGAATCTGCAGTTTGTCTGCAGTGGCAATAGGCTTTTGCATTCATATACTCTCCCTCTCTCTCTCTCTCTCTCAAATAAAAAATAAAAGCACCTTGTCAGCAGTATACATAAATATACATATCTTTCAGACCTAAAACCAATAAAGAAACAGAAGAATTAAATTGAGCAGGAGAGCAAATGGACCTTACAGTCGTCTTAAGACATTCTATACAAAAAATTCCACAAAGCACATTCCTCCGAAACATGCAAGCAACATTTTTTTTCAGAACATAGAACATGTACCAAAAATAAATCTCACTTAGTTAAAAATATTGAAATACTCTTGTATTCATTACTTTTCTGTTTGTTGTGATGTGAACAATTACCTGGCAAGAAGCAGCTTAAGGTTTTTTTCCAGTGGCAAGAGCAGAGCCGGAGGCCACTGGTCACATTGGAGCTACATTCAGGAAGCAGATAACACAGAGGAGATGTGAGGCTCCATCCAAAATCTCAAGGGCCATCCTTAAATATCCTCTTCCTCCAGCTAGGCTCCATCTCTTAAAGGTTTCACAACCCTTCCAAACAGTTCCACCAGATGAGTTCCAAGTGTTCAAACGACGAGTCTATAGGGGACATTTAAAAATGTTATAATTAGATGGATAAACAGTTTGTTAATGTTTAATTTAATTTATTTATTAATTTGACGGAGAGAAAGAGGCAGAGAGAGAGTGAAAGAGTAAGGGAATGGGTGCACCAGGGCATCCAGCTGCTATAAACAAACTTCAGATGCATGCATCACATTGTGCATCTGGCTTACATGGGTCCTGTGGAATTGAATCTGGGTCCTTTGGCTTTGCAGGCAAGCACCTTAACCACTAAGCCACCCATCCAGCCCAGATAAAACAAATTTTGATGTTCTTCTGTATATTAGGTTACATGCAATAACTACAAATATAAGTAATATCATATATATGTATATATCATATATATGAGTGTGTGAAATATATGAACATCTAATAAATATAATATAAATATTATATATATGTATATATATCTCTATATATCCATATATAATTTAAAAGAAAGAATATTGAATGCTTTTCCCATAAATAAGTGATAATTGTTTGACCAGATATATATTTTTCTGTGATTTGAACATTTTAACCATATACATGAACCAAAACATCCAGGCTATCTCATGTATGTGTGTATATATATATTATTTTTTGAATTTTATGAATTTATCAGATATATATGAGTAGATGCAAAATGTAAATACACAGGAAATATAGTGAAAACAAGAGTAACTGGGCTGATATCACCTCCCCACCCCTGCACCAGCCGTGGAGTCTAAGGGAATCCAGGTCACACTTCCTTCTGTGAGGCCCAGACATGCCTTCAGACAACCAAGGAGGTGGCTGGGTTCCTGGACGTCTCCAGAAGGCGCCCTGGTAGTTGCTGGTTTCACTGTGCCACTGTCCACCACCCACTGCCATCACTGGCAGGTCCAAGGAATTCAAGCTCATCACCCAGGTAAATGTTAATGTTGTCAGTGGCCGGGGAGGAAGCCAGGCGATGGACCAGGCCCACCACCAACTTGGAACAAATGGAAATTATCACTTGGAAATGCAAGCAATCATCGAGAAGCAAAAGCAACTATAAATAAACCATGTGTTTATAGCGGGAACAAATAGCACTGAGAACAATATGGTGGACTGTCATACAGACTCCTTATATGGTGGTGAGCTACATTCTCAGAAAAGAGCTGCAGTGCTGCACGTCCTTCAAACAATGTTGAAGGCACTGATAAATCTACTGTGATCAGAGAGATGGAATTTTGCAAGTCAGAGCCAAATTACCTTGGTCTACCTTTAGCCCCTTAATAGCCATTTATTGCCCACCTCTGTGTTGGCCTAACATCCTGGTGACTATCCCGTGATCAGGTGTGATCCTTTTTGGAATGTACTAACAGACCCCCAGCTTCTACCAACCCAAGGGCTAAGAATGTCATGAGATAGCCTCTGAAATCTGGCTTAGATTTCCCCACCTGTCTACCTGATGGCCAGCCAATGCATTTGAAAAAGTCTTGATGTGTGAATTTCTTTTGTTCTGAAACTACAAAACCTTCACGAAATTGTTATCATGTTTTAACATTAACTTGGGTTAACCTAGTTCTCTTTTCCTTGGGCCATGGTCACTCATATTTGACTACAGAATAAACTCTCTTAAAATATAGAAGCCAATTAAGACATACCATGTGTTATTAACCAGAGAACAATAATGTGAAATGACATATTTCTGAATTAATAAGAACAACTGAATATAATTGGGAAAGCTATACATAATTATGTTAAAATATTAAAATTCCCAAAGTGTCACCTTAAATTAAATAAAAAGAAAGATTACACTCTAAGACAATTGTAGAGAGTCAGCAAAATATTAAAGTATTCACATGTTACTTTTCAAGAGGAATATGAAGAGTCAGGACTTAGGACTTAATGGTTAAAGGCACTTGCTTGCAAAACCTGCTAGTCCAAGTTTGATTCCTCTGTACCCACATAAAGTCAGATGCACAAAGTGGCCCATGCATCTGGAGTTCATTTGCAATGGCTCAAGGTCTTGGTTCACACAGATTCCACTCTTTCTCTCCTAAATAAATAAGTAAATAAATAAAATATTTTAAAAAGTAATTCTTTAAAGATTGAACATCTCTGTGACCTTGTGATGAACAACTACCCTATACCCTTGTCCCTAGCTCCATCCTTCTTTGCTAGTGCCCAATTCCAAGACATCAGTGCCTCACTGTCCTTTGAAACATCATATGTAGTCAGGCCCTCACACCAAGTCAACCTTTTTATCAAGATATTTATTTCTGGGGCTGGAGTGATGGGTCAGCAGTTAACACACTTGCCTGCAAAGCCTAAAAACCCAGGTTCAATTCCCCAATACCCACATAAAGCCAGATGCACAAAGTGGTGCAAGCATCTGGAGGTTGTTTACAGAGGCTAGAGGCCTTGATGTTCTCTCTCTTTCTCTGTCTCTCTTTCTCTCTCCTCTCTTTCTCTGTGTGCAAATAAATAAATAAAAATTTTTAAATATATATATATTTTTATTTATATTATTCTGATTTTACATTCGTAGTATTGGTTCCATTGTCCTCCTCCCCGTCCTCCCACTTTCAAAGGGACCCTCATCAATGGGGACTGTGGGTCATGTATTGTGAGTTTACTCAAGAGTTCTGGTGGATAGGCCCCAGTCTCTGTGCATAATGCCCCAACTTGTGACTCTGACAATCTTTCCGCCCCCTCTTCCATGAGTTTCCCTGAGCCACATTGGGGTCATTTTAGTTCTGCTTCCTTGATGAGGTTTTGGGAGCCTCTGTGTCTCTGGATATCTGGCTTAGTTGGAGTTGGATGTTCTCTGTGTTTATCTCCTTCAGCCTTTTTCTGGTGTTGTGATCACCTTGAACGCTGTATTCTTGCCCTTCCCCTGCGTTGTTCTATGGTTTCAGCTGGTGAGGTGTGGTTAGCTGATCCTCCCTTCAGGTTTGTTGTCCACCTGAAAAAAGATAAGCAAATTCTCCAACGGAGAGAGAAGTTAGTACTAGATAGAAGGGATAACCATATATGTTTTGGAGGGAATTTTATATGCATTTTTTTAAAGAAAATGAACATCAAAATGCCAATAATTCAGTCCCAAACTTCAAAATAACCAAGTTGGTGTCTCACAGAAATGAAACTTGGATTATCAATGAGCATTTAGTGGTATTAAAAAAAATGACTGTTCATGAATATTCTAGGCATGATAGCAATGTAATGATGTAAGATATTTTTCAACTTATTATGGTGGTAGAAACATAAAGTCTAGAATAGAAGTATTGGAGAAGATGTGAACCCTTTTTGTTTTGATAGATTACTAATGGGAGTACACATTTATGCAATAGCTTATGAAAGCAGTATAGCTTTACCTTCTGAACAGTCAAATTTAGTATATTATGTATCATAAAACCTAGAAATCTTTAGCAAATATCAAGGAACAATGCTTATACATGTAAAATTGCATATTTACAAAACAATGTTGACTATATAATTTAATGCCAAATTTCTAGAAGCAAATGAAACATAATAATAGACAACCACATAGATTTATTATGACAATGTAATAGTAAGTAATAATGAATTTCCTAAGAACATTCCAGTAAAAATCTTCTCGATATGCCTTAGTTTTTAAAGTGTTTAAAGTGTGTGTTTCTGTGTGTGTGCAGGTATGTCACTTATTAAAAAGAAAGTAAAGGACTGAGTCATGGGAAGGGAAATATCGTCATTTTGTCTTAGACTGGAGAAATGGAGTCTAGTAGGAACCTTTTGGCTTCTTGTAAGTTTGAGATTGGGTGTTAGGTTGGTACTAATTATTTAAATAATTAAATTTATGTAGGCTATGATTAAAAATGGAACCATCATATGTAGTTCACAAAGGATTAAGATTATTCCAATGTTGGCTTGTGAGGTTCAAATAACCAATGTTGAGAACCTCAGCAGGTTTTGTGGTTTGAATAACAGCTTCATTAGATCATATTGTAAGCACCTGTGTTCAAATGAATGCCTATGCTATTCTAAACCTATTTTACTTTATTCATTTTGAAATAAATTAATAAAAATGAATATAAGCATAATATATACAATTGGGTTGTGAGTTTCTCTGAATGAACGTACACAAATTTTATTTGTTAAAATAGGATCTTCATAGTCCATTATATATTTATTGTTAAAAAGAATAAAATTGATAGGTGAATTGGCCTTTGCCTTTTTCCATGCAATCTACTAATAACGCACATTACTCATAATTTAGCTTTTGGTTTATGGTTTTGCTTTCACTTACCATTGTCAAAGCTCACCTCCCAATGTGATGATAATACAGTTTAATGTGCTCAGATCTTATTCACTAGGAAGCCTTGTATAGACTGACTAGTATGTCTAATAATAAATTCTATTGACATAATTTCCACTAAGAAATTTGATCATTTTCTATTAAATCGTAGATATTCTTTACTTGTCATTTTCTACTAATACAACAATACTAATGAAACTTAAATTTACATAACTTCTTTATTTAAAAAAATCTCAGGCTGGAGAGATGGTTTAGCAGTTAAGGTGTTTGCATGCAAAGCCAAAGTATACCAGTTTGATTCTCCAGGACCCACATAAGCCAGATGCAAAAGGGGTGCATGCATCTGGAGTTCATTTTCAGTGTCTGGAGGCCCTGGCATGCCTATTCTCTCCCTCTCTCTCTGCTTCTTTTTTCTATCAAATAAATAAATAAAATATATTTTTAAAAATCTCATCCCTTTATAACACATTTCTCTGTTCCCCTTTATCAGTTGCCAGAAGGTTAGACATATGGATAGACATATGACTTATATAATAAATTTAGAAAACACTATACTGCAATGATGCAGACATAAAATCTCAGTACTTGGGAGGTGGAATCAGGAGTGGGAATTCAAGATCATCCTGGACTACATAGTGAGATTATCTCAAAAGCAAACAAAATAGTGCTATGGGACAAAAATACATTTTTCAAAGTTCATGTTAACATGATTCATAATTTATCCCTGAACTGACAAAGTCTCAGATAGGATGTGGTGAACAAAAAATAAGCAAGCCAGTATGAAAATATATACTATGGAGATCTTAAAGTAAAGGATAATAAATGGAAACTTGTCTTATTATTCAGGTGGTCATTGATTCATATCTGTTTAGATCACATTTCAGCTGAAATCAGATTTATGAAAAACACAAACAACAGTGTTAGAAATTGTGAGAAGAACATTCCAGACATAGCTATATACTTTGGCCCAGGTCCTTAAAATGATCTTGGAGACTCCTGCCTTTGTTAAAGAAACTGGTATCCAATTTCTTTTTTATTTTTTAGACATACGACATACATAATAAATTTGCCAAAACAGTACTGTGATGATACAGATGTGCATTCTCCATTTTCAGGAGGCTAAAGCAGAACCAGTGTGGGTTCAAGATCTTCCTGGACTCCATACGTTATAGTATTAAAACATATGTTTAAATAATGGGAAGATCAACCTTTCCTATTCCTTGATATAAATAATCCAGTTTATTTTTGTAGAACTGCAAACCATTTTGAGCCTGATAATATTACATTTCAAACAACTCCACACTCACATTTATCCAGTCCTTGTCTTTCTTGTGTCTAGCCTGGAGTCTGGCCTCCCTTGCTTTGCATTGCTCTTTTAAAAGCACTATAACATCTCTACAGAGCACATGCTGCTAGATTATGTGATGTGGACCCTCACTTTTTCTCTGCACTCCAGCTTCTCCATCTACCTGCCTCCTTTATTTAGGATGATTTATCGATTAGAACATTTGTTTTGGGTGCTTCATTTTTATATTTCTTGATAGATCTAGATATTAGTGATTTTCCTTCCATGGGGACTTCAGGGCTACCTGCATGATAACCTCAGCATGCTCATTCCTTGATTCCTAGTACTCCCCCTGATATCAGTCACACACATTCTGTATCTTTCAGGAAAAAAAAAAAATGTTTTAGTAAGAGCTCCTACCCAAAATGCCAACATCAAGCACTGTTCCCTACCTCCCATTTTTCCATCTCTGGTAGCATCACTGAAACAGTTATTCACTTATCCCAGTATCTCTTATACATTGGCTCTACCATCTTTTCACTCTGCTTTCTTTAAATAGGCTTTTCTCTCCTACCATGTATGACTTAAATTCTCACTGTAATCACTGTCCTCACTATCAGCTCCCTCAAGCCTTTCCCATCATCATAGCTGCTTAGCAACTTCAGATCCATCTTTCCATTAGTGTTGAAAATAAGTACACAAGTAAGGGTACCTATTCCCCAATCCCTACTCTACCCCCTACACCCAATCTTCCTCATCAGTAGTCCTTCTGTTTTTATTTTACATGTTTTCTGCTACACTCTTATTTGCTTTTCTGACTCCCCTCCCCTCCTATAAGATCTCTCCTTCTCCTCTTATGTTCCCCTTTATACTTTGAAAAATTAAAATCTAGAAATGTGAATGCGAAACTTGCAGATGTTTCACCTTTCTACATGTGGTGGCTTCAATCAAATGCCCCCATAAACGCATGTGTTTGGAATGCTTGGTTCCAAGCTGATGGCAATTTGGGAGGTGGAGCTCTGCTAGAGGTGTGTTTGTCAGGGGCAGGCTTAGTGGTACTATTGCCAGTTCCCCTTGCCTAGAGTTGGGCTCACTCTCCTGCTGCTGTTACCAACTGCTGTGTCAGAGGTGGTGTCTGGCTTCTGCTTGTACAATGGTGTCTGCTAACATCGTATAGCTTCCACTCTAGACTATAAGCCAGAGTAAATCCTATCTTCCCATCAATGGCTTTTGTCAGGTGTTTTATCCCAGTAATGAGAGGGTAACTACATGACAAAGTCTAGCTTATCTCATGTTACACAATACTTTAGTTTCCTCTACTTTCCAGAAAATGCCATCATTTCAATCTTCTATGTGGCTGAATAAAATTCCATTGGGAGAAACATGACACTAAAAATCTTCTGTACAGCAAAGTAAACATGCTATAGAACATGAGAAGACCTTTGCCAACACTATTCATGTGGCGTTAATATCTTGATATATTAAGAAATGTAAAAACGAAACACCAAAAACACATCTTCCAATCAATAAATTGGGCTAATAAACTAAAAAGACAGGTCTCGAGAAAGACACTCTATTGGCCCATAAATATTTGAAAATTTAATCAATATTCTTAGCAAATTAAAACTATTCTGAGATCCCTTTTCATTCCAGTAAGAATGGCTTTATCAAAACAAAAAATCAAATAACTAATGCTCGTGACAATGTGAGGAAAGAAGAACTCTTGTTCAATGCTTGTACAGCCATATCAGCCTACTTTAAAATCTACATGCTGCACCACCACCAGCACCATCAGAGCTCAAGAAATCTATATTCCTTAGGCTGGAAATCAGATCTACCCCCATTAACACCTTACAGCGGGACCATAAGATCTGCACACAGTGACACTTCCTCCAACTAGGAAGACAAAAATCCAAGAAGCTTTAATAAACCCGAATCTATTTGGGGACATCCATTCAAACTGTCACATTCCTCCCCTGTCCCCCAAAAGATTCATAACAATTCCACATAGTAAGTGGTACTCAGTCCAACTTCAAAGGTCCTATACTCTTTACCAACTTAAGATACTTCTAAAGTCTCTAGTTTCATTTGAGGTTTAAGATTATCTCTTACCTCTGTGCAGTCACAGCCATATTCTTAACTAAGGGATGAACTAAATCATATCCTTGAAGAGCAGGTTTCTTCCTTTTAGTCAATCCTTTCAAAAGTGTTTGCTTTTCTCCCATTAGGTCTCCCCTAAGTCACCCCTTCCATTGTTTCCATGGAAACTTGGGCCATCTTCCTTCCAAATGCTAATGTATTTGGTAATAGCAGCTTCAGCAACCAGTCTTGGTGCCCATAATTTTAAACTTACTTGAGTTTTTGCAACTTTAAATCTTAAATTTATCAGTTCCATATCTTTAGCCAAGCACATCTGTCCATTAAAGTTTAACCTTTATCAAATTCTCTGGGCATGGGCAGCAGAACACAGCCAACCCTTGTGCCTGTAGCCTAGTTCCAAAAATTTCTCTGCAGTCTTTCCTTCCTCTTTGAAAGTTCATAAGCAGAGCCTCCAAATACTATTCTCTGTGCACTTAGCATTTTAAAACCCTCACCAAAATTGCCTATAAAACTTGACTTACTGCTCCGGAAGGCATCTTCATTTACAGGTGCCAAGTCCATGCTCATTCCTCCAAAACAATAGTTCCAAAGCATCAATGGTCAGATTCATCTAACCCACTCTACCCCACTCCTTGGTACCAATTCTGCCATAATCAGCTTCATGCTGCTGGGATGAACCTCTAAAGCAGACACATGTTATGAAATGAACAATGCTTATTTGAAGCTTACAGATCCAGGGGATGTTCCATAATGGCAAAAGAAGCTGTCCCCCAGAGAAATACCACCACCAGCACCATAAGCAAGCACTCTCCATGAACTCCAGGCAAAGCTCAAACACTCTGCATTCCTTAGGCTGGAAATCAGATCTGCACCCCCTGCCCCCATCACACATTAAGGCTGGTCCCTAAGATCTACTCACAGTGACACTTCCTCCAGCTGGAAATTTAAGAAGCTTTAACAAAACTGAATCTAGCCATGAGTCCAAGGCTGTCCGAGACTACATAGTGAATTTCAGGTCAGCCTAGGCTAGAGTGAGACCCTGCCTCAAAAAAAAAAAAAAAAAAAAAAAAAAGCAATGCTTGGGGACATATATAAAACATGCTTCTTATAAAACATGGCCAGTACAGGATGATCCAAGATGGAAGAAGAGGAAGAAGAGGGAACTGAAGTTGGTGTAGTAATAAGGGTGTATGGGGGGCAGTATAGAGTGAATGGACATTATTGGATCATGTTAATGCCTTTGCTTAAAGTTAGAATCACATGGGAGATGTTAGGTGGTTTTGAGAAGAATTGTTATGTATTTTGCTTTGGGAGGATAATAACAAGTATGATGGCAGCAAAGAAATTATTTACAGTCTTTGAGTAGAAAAAAAAAAAAAGAATGGGTGACAATCTATTGGATTTAATATATATTTTAAAGAAAGAACTGAAAGGATTTGCTGACAAATGGGACATATACATGTATGAGGTAAAGTGAGACAATGATGATGCCACAGGAATCAGCACAAGGAACTGGAAGGATGGATGTGCCATATTATATATTGCTATGAAGGGGAAGGCAGGATGAGGCATATGTGTTTGTGTTTGTATGTGTGTGTGTGGATTTGTGTCCTGACCTGATATATCATTAACATTGTACTGCAGAGAGCAATTTCATAGTACATATGACACAGTTGTCACTTCCAAATGTCAAATGAGAACAGTCATATGTGTGGATGATGTGACATTAAAATTAGTTAACAGATGACAATTCAAACTCACTCTGTGTTCACTCTGGGGTGACAACAGAAAGTAATTGAAACATAGAACGTCATTTTCATAGATGACTGCTATGTGACAATGCAATCTTCAAGATAGAATTTGCCATTTATTTCATAAAATGGAAGGTTTTAATTTGGATGCAAATTATCAATAATTTTGAAAAATGATGCTTACTACCTCAGGTTTAAAGGAAAAATAATAAAATTAGTGATAAAGTAAGTCCTTTGTTACATAGATTTTTAAGTCATAAATAGATGGTTAGGCTTCTGGTTCTATGATACAAGTTTAAAGTCCATCTGAGCAGTTTTATGGCTGGATTAAAATTTATAATCTACACAGATTATTTTATATACTGCAAATTGACATGAAGGTTTAATGCAACTTTTCCTGTTTGTAAATTTTGCTTTCTGCAAAAAAAAAGGGAGTCAATTTTTTAAAACATCTTGTATAGGAAGATTATCCAAGTATGCTGTAAGGATAATATAAATATTCTGCTACCTCTCTTTTCCAGGAAGGTAATGTAGAGGAATCACTCCACTACTACTTCATCCTATTAAGAAAGTCATAGGATAGATACATGTTAGATAGATAGATAGATAGATAGATAGATAGATAGATAGATAGATAGACAGATAGACAGACAGACAGACAGATAGATAGACAGTCAGATAAATGATACATAGATAGATAGATAGATAGATAGATAGATAGATAGATAGATAGATTTTTTTTTAAGGTAGGGTCTGATTCTAGCCCAGGCTGACCTGGAATTCACTATGTAGTCTCAGGATAGCCTCAAACTCATGGTGATCCTCCTACCTCTGTTGCCCGAGTGCTGGGATTAAAGGTGTGTGCCACCACGCCCAGGTTATGTTTTTTGATATTTTTATGACTTCAAATTCAGGTATTTGTGAATTTGCTTATATATTTGTAGCATTTTCTTCTTTTTAAGACTTTAGGGATTGCTTCTCTTCAGTCTACATTCAGTCCTCAGAAAATGAAACTAGTCCAAGTTAGACAGTGAAAATTACTATAAATGAAACCTATGATTAAGGATCAAAAGATTTTTTTTTGTCTTCTTAATATGTGGCTACAAATAAATGATTACCAGCTTTTCACAGTCTCTAGAAAGGGGGTAAAATGTAAGATTTACTTCTCACTCTTTCTGTTAAGAAAGATGCTGAGCAAGACAATGTCAGTCACCTGGTTTCAGTTAACAGAGGGTGATGTAACCATCTGTGAGTAAGATCACCAGCAATTCTTCCTTCACCTTTCACAATCCCAGGACATTACCCCCCACCTCTTGCAGATGGAGGAGTTTTGATGATCCTTTGATTTTCCATATTTTCAGAAATTCACTTATCATCTACAAAGACCTTGGGGACTCATAAAAACCCTTTCCCAAGTTTTAAAATCCCATTATTCAATTCTTATGTTTGTATTCATGTTTGAGAAAATAAAAAGAACTTGATTGTTAGGAGTGACAGATTATTTCCTTGGTTCTTTGGTGCAATACCCGCCATTAATTAGTGCAGATGATAAAGATTTGGAGAATGTGGCCTGGAGAGATAGTTTAACAGTTAAAACACATGCCCGTTAAGCCTAACTACCTGGGTTTGATTCCCTAGTACCCACCTAAAGCCAAATGCACAAATTAGCACATGCATATAGAGTTTGTTTGCAGTAGCTAGAGATCCTGGCACTCCCATTATTTCTATGTCTCTGTGCTTGCAAATAAATGACTACTAAAAAATGATTTGGGGAATGTTTCTGTTTCTTTTCAAGATGGAGATATGAGGACTACATTTTTCATGCTGTCTTGAGAAATTAAAAATGGGATTATATATACCTATCTATATAATATATATTATATAATGCATAATAATTTCTTACATATGAAATATGTATATATGTATGAAAGAAATAAAATAAGTGCTATACATCAGGAAGAAGGCACTGGATGGGAGAATTGACAAGTATGTAAGGGGATCCCTACTATTGAGTCAAGACCACTTTCTTTGTAAGCATAAGACTTTAGATCTCAACCCCAGTGCCCGCCTAAAATTCCAGCAAACCTGTAGCTCTAGTGCTGAGGAGAGTAGAGATAGGATGAGTGCTGCTACTCATTGAACCATCAGTCTAACTGAAAATTGATGTGCATGCCAGGTTCAGTGACAGACCCTGTCTCTGTGAAATAAAGTTAAAGACTGAGAGTTGGAAACTCTTAGATAGTTCAGTGGTTAACATGCTTACCTGTAAAGCCTGAGGAAACAGGTTAGGTTCCCCAGTAAACACATAAGGTAGATGCACAAGGTAGTGCATTCATCTGGAGCTCGTTTGCAGTGGCCAGAGACCCTGGTGCACCCATTCTTCTCTATTGTCTCTCTCTCTTTCTCTCTCTCTTTCTCTCTGTAAAAATAAATAAAGATGGGAAAAGGAAACCCAATTTCCTGTGCCCACAAGCACATGGGGCAAACACATCAGTACACATGTGCATGAACATGGACACACACACAAGCATGCACCAAAATAAATAAATAAATAAATAAATGAAGATATCAAAATCTAGCAAGGAAGAGTGTGCAGCACCTAAGTTAGGATGCAAATACCTAGAAGAGAAAACTTGTCAACTATGTTCAGACAGGAGAGCAATAGGTAGTGAATATAACTGAAAAGTTACGATGGTACTAGTTTTTTAGATTGAACAAATTATTATATTCCAAATGTTCAAGCTGAAAAATCCCTACCCACGGCTAGAAGAGAAATGGAAGACACAAAAAAGAACCCAGACATTTGTAAACTTTTAAATAAACTTATAAATTGAACTCTAGTCACAGTGAATTTCAAAAATGCCCGAACTGAAATTCAAAGGGATGCATGGAGAGTCTTCTGCAAAGATACCCTGCAGGAGGGACTAGGGCATGTTCTCTTTCATCTTTACCTCATTTGTGGGGAGCTCCATACTCTGTACTTACTGAAGAACACTGTTTTCTAAAGGAACATTAGAGACACAAAACTCAACTTCAGGTTTCTTTAGCAATAAGTTGTGAACCATGTGTTAACATAATGTTTTCCATATTCAAAAAAATATAAATATATCAATTTCAGACTGTGTGGATATAATACATTTTTATTCCTTATTTTTAACACTAGCTTTTGAAATATATAGTCATCTTGCAAATGAGGAACTAAGCATTGATCATAATATGTATAGTACTATTTCTGTAAGTATAATGCCTCCTGTTTACCCTCAGTCCTCTATATAAGAATAAGGAATAAGTCAAGTTTTGCAATACTTTGTACATAAAGGGGTATCCTTGAGATATTCTTCTGTCATGCACAGGGTGTCCTTATATTAAAATGCTATATAAACAATGCTAATTAATAAGCAAATATATTTAACTCAAGGAAATAAAACTTTTAATTACTTTTTAATAATACTAGATATTGTAATATGATTCTCTGTAATCTAATTCTGTTCCTGCATGATTCTCTCCCTTGATGCTATAATTTCTATTTGTGATCTAAAAAGAAAATTCCATTTAATTTTTTGTTTTCTAAATGTATCACTTGGCTAGTGACTCAATACTTTACATAAGTGGATTCCTGATGCATAAGCTTTATGATATGAGCAGGCATAAATAACCACAAGATACAGTTAAGTTGATCATTATTATATTTTAAGAAGCATGATTTCTATAATTCTTTTTATCTCCTCTGATAAAACTTTCGCTGTTACCAGGGGCTTTAATTTTCTAACATAGAGTCTACACAGATATACCCCGATTTGAGTGCTATGTCTGACATTTCAATTCAAAGTCAAGGCCACCAGCACTTACAACTACTGCTGTTCCATTAAATATTTGTCAGAGAGAAAGACAGAGGATTACTGTTTTGCACATACCTGCTACCTTCAACTCTGTACCTAAGAAGAAAATGTCATGTAGACATCAACACAATTTCATTTTGTGATTGAATCTCCAAAGGCATTATTATTCAGACACGAGAATAGCACTTCGAGACAAGTCCACACATCACAGATAAGAATACAATTTCACTACTTGAAAAATAAGATAGTAGATTCAGGAATTGACATATTGCAAAAACACTTAATTTACAATTTCCTCTGTATAGTTCAGCGTTATTGTTGTCTAGACTTATTTCCTTTCAAAGCTTGGTCTTAAGTTCTTTATATTGAATCATTTTACACCCATTTTCTAACAGAGCAATCATATTAACAATCCATCTGTTGCTACATGTCAGTGCCCATGCCAGTAAAGAACATAAAGAAGGAAGCCGACATAAAATAGATGATCTGGAGTAATGCAGTAAACAAAAGTCTGCAAGCACAGAGCGGGTGACGTGGGGCTCATCTGCTGTTCATGCAGTGAAAATTGGCAACTTTGTCACTGTGAGGGATATTTTAGAAGATCATTAGATTATTTATGCACAAAGACCTATGGCTACAAAACTCTTCTTCTATGAATACATTTCAGAGCGGATAATGCTATATGGATACATTTATTAACTGCTATAACCACTAAGACATTTTTAATACTTTTTATTTTTGTTTGAACACACTCACCAGTTTTTAACTTTGCCATATTATTAGCAATGTGTGAGAGATATTTTGCATTTAATAGGCAGCTATTTTATTTATGTTTTCCCTTTGAAAATTATTTTACTTCATTCCCAAAGATCTTCAAGATCTATCCTTACATCTTCACCTAATTGAGTTAAGTAAGTCATTTGACATGATTAAGAAAGAACAAATTGTACCATTTTTGCCCCAGCTTTCCGGGAAATTTTGCTCACAACATTGTTTCTCTAGAAAAGTCCTGGCTTTCCCCTCTAACACAACTGAGGACAGGAATTCCATTACTTTCTTTCTTTATGAGTTGATAAATCAGGGGCTAGTAGTGAAGCATTTAAGTTACCAAAGACTTTATGACCACCAATAAGAGGAAAACCATTATTCTAACCTCAGAACACAAACTTGACTTCATTTTTTTTTTTTTTTTTTTTTTTTTGGTTTTTCGAGGTAGGGCCTCACTCTAGTCCAGGCTGACCTGGAGTTCATTATGCAGGACTTCATATTTTTAATTTATTTCTTTTTATTTTGTTGGGAATTTTAATATATGACCATACTGTAATTTGACCATGTTCCCATCACTTTATCTTTTTTTCCCTAATCCCTCTCCATTGTGCACCATCCTCTGAGGACACTTCTCTACCAAAGTGGTTCTTCCTCTGTTTTATTGTCTCATTTCTTTTGCCCTGCTTTGTCCTCCATGACAAAATTGTCATGGGCCAAAATCACGGGGTTCATGTAATGTCAGTAATCAGTGTGGGGTCAATTCCTGTTGGAAGACAGCAGGCCTAATCATGCCTCTGCATCACACCCTTTGGTGTTGTACCATCTTCTTTGGACCCCATCTTCTGTAAGATTCCCTGAGCCTTGGAGGAAAAATAGAAAAGTTGAGCTCCCTACAGCTTATTATTTTCAACTTGATGAGTTAGGAGTCTCCTCAGTGTTTACCACTAACAATGAGAGCAATATCCATTCTTTTAGCGACTAGCTCTTCAAAAATATGTGAGCCCTGTTTGGTGTGATGGCAACGATTTTAGTCCAGTGCTAAGCTCTGGACTTTCTCTTCTTGTTTTCATTTTTGATGAGTCTTGTGTTGCCCCTGTGTTTACTGCCATATGTAAAAAGAAGGTTCTGTAATAAAGTGAGAATAGCATTAATTGAGGAGCTTAAACATACTTATCAGGCTGCTTGATAGACAGAATGTCTCTGTTTAGCCTAAGAACAGTGGAAGCTTCCCTGGCCGGGGGGAGGGGGAGTCTAAGACATTAAAAGCCATAGTTTTCTGCCTCATTTCTCAGAAACATGTATGATTTCTCTCGCTCTTAGTGGGGCTCCTTATCCAATTAGAGAATAGTTGATAACCTCTATAACTTATATGCCACTATTGCAACATGTGGTATATCTTGCCTGGCTATTTCATTTGGTAGCTTGAAGGATCCACTGCTTTTTCACATTTTGAATGGCTCTTCTCCCCCAGAAGCTCACATAGTAGCTTCCAGCCCTGTAGTAGCTCTCCAGTGGGAGAGGGCTTCGAGTTCATTTCAGCTTGATTTTTCAGTGGGCTGTGACTACAGACTGTGGCATCTTTAGTAAAAGGGTCTTACAGTCTCATTATGTTAGGTAAAAGAGTGCTTAGCCACAAACCTGGGCTGCTTTGGGGAAACTTAGGGGCTTTCCATGACTAATAACTCTCAGAATGACTCATCTCCAGCACTGGGATTCACCTGCAGCAATGCAGGACTTCACAGTAAAGCTTTCATCACTCCAGCAGGAAACTTCGGCCCAAGTTTACTTGCTCATGAGCGCTCGCTCTCTCTCTCTCTCTCTCTCTCTCTCTCTCTCATTGTCTTTTAAATTAGCTAAGGATGTAGGTTTCTATAGTCCTTATTCATACCTTCTAGTATTTTTTTATTAGTTATGTATATAGTGTATCTATAGCCATGATGGTACTATCCTTAGCCTTCTCCCGGTCCTTCCCCCATGGGTAATGTGGGTCTTGCCTTATGGGAGTAGCCATGAGTTATGTGGAAGAGGCAATGACTCTGTGTATAATGAATCCCTCACCCACCCCCATCACTCCCTCCCTTTCCCCTATCCAGCCTTAGAACTTTCTTTCCACTTCCTATATTATGTACCACCACTTGCCGGTCTTTTATATCCTACTTTAATACCACCCCACTTCTCCTCTCTCCAAGCCTCAGTCTAGCTTCCTTATTACTGGTATTGATGCTTACTACAGCATACAAACAATCAGAACTCGTCCAAGCCAGGATCTACCTAGGAGAGAAAACAGGCGATGTTTTTCCTTCTGAGGCTGACTTACATCCCTCAGTATATTTTTGTTTTTTAATTGTGAAAGTTAAAAAAAAAAAAAACAGGTAAAAATCATCTTAAAATTTGGTCTGAATTATGAAATTTGTGATAATAATCAAATATATATTGTATGAGGATTAAAATTTAATTTACCATAAGTCCTAGCATTAATTTTTTGTTCCTTCCAAAGGATTGAATCTAATTAAGTGAGCTAAAGCAAGACATACACATTTTTGAATCCGGAACTCCCTTTGGCTTTCTAGGGAAAAGAGCAATTATTGGTTTTGTGATAACATCTCCTATTGTAGAAGAAAAAATGGTCTTTAAGAGCTGACATGAAGCCAGTTTCATTTGATTCTCTCCATTTTCTTGCTGGTATTTGTCATGCTAAAATGTAGAGTTTGCACTTCCCGTACAAATTTAAGATAGTGTTTACTAGACATGCATTATTTACAAGATGCTGGGGTAGGCCTTTTGTGAGGTAGTACTAAGTGAGACACTATTGCTGCCCTCACAAAGACCACAATGGGTAACAAGATGAAGCAGTGAAGCACTAGATGTGTCTATGATAATGATGATGTTATCACTAGATCTTCAGAGTTACTCTGCATTCTTTGGTTGCTGCTGTGCTCCCGTGGTACCCAACTTCATATATTGAGCCCAGCATCCTGTCAAAAAGTGAACACTGACAGACTGAAACTGAGGTGATGAGGGCTACAAACTATTTTAGGAAATCTATTTTATGAGTCTTGAGTTATTTGCCCAATGAACCTCAATAAAAATGAATTAACAGCAGTAATAACACAAAACTCAGAGCTCCCTATCATAAAACCTTTGCAATTTAATACATAATCACTTACCATTAACATTTCATTTCTTTATCTTTGTATATGTTGTGGTAGATGAAGTAATTAGAATTGATTTTCATAGTCTAATCTCATAAGATACCATTATAAGTACTCTGCTAAAAGCCAAAAGCAATTTATTATATATTTTCAAATGTTAATTCTATAATTCTATTAAAGAAAATCAACACAGGTTTAATATGCCCATGTTATGGTGCTCATATATGCATTTTTGTATCGATGTTTATGGTCAGGTTCTTTTTTATACTGCTTTAGTAAGTACTCTCCCAGATGGTTCCTTTTCCACTGTTCCCAGATCAGGATCAGTAAAACAGTATTTCACATTTATGGTCAATGGCTTTCTGGATTTTTGGCACCATTTATTATGTTAAAAAAATGAACAGGGTTAAGAGATGCATACCTGCATTCTGAACAACAATGAGCTGTATACATAAGGTTGCGTTTGCAAACTGATGGAGTTGAAAAATTCTGATTACCCACTGATGCAATGCAATGTAATACTCATGTGTCTGTGGTAAAGCTGGTATGAAAAGGCTACTTTTGCCTGTCATATGAAAGTATCAACCACACAGTCATATACAGTGCATAGCTCTTATAATGATAAGCCAGCCTGTTACTGATTTATTATATTATACTTTTCATTGCAGTTTTAGAGTGTATTCCTTCCTCTTGTAAGACAAGGCTACTATGAAACAGGATACCATGTTATCACCAAAAGAAATCCACACACCTCCTTTTATTAGTACTTGATTCTGGCTTGTAATGTACTGCTTGATTTAATTCTCTATTACCTTATCATGGTTTGCAAAGCAATAAGTTACAGTGTGTGTGTGTGTTTATACCACATGTGCTGGATTGAATTAAATATCCCTCATGTGTTTTGAATGCTTTGAATACTTGGTCCCAAGCTGGTGGGAATTTGTTAGAGTTGTGTTTGAAAAGTGACAACTTTCTGTAGTTGCTGTGTCTATAGAGGTGGCTTTGGGGTAATCTAGTCCAGCTCTAAGCCCATTATTCAGACTACTTACTTCCTTTCTACTGATAAGAAAACATATGACCCAGTTTTTCTGCTCAGACTTGTCATGCTTTCCCTCCCATGATGAGACATCCTTTTGTGTCACAAACTGCTTCTGATTGGGTGTTTGCTATATCATACTATCTCTATACACACATACCTCTCTCTCATATAGCAAAGGGGTTTTTCAGATGTAAATAAGATAATTCTTATAATAATTATTCTATGTTCAAATATATATTGAATGTTATAGATATATTTTCATATAAATAATATTCTAGACTTCTAGGTTATCAATCTGGATTTATGTAAGTATATGCTAGGATATTTGTACAACGATAAAAAGAATAAAATCTTCTAATAGCACATGTCACAAATAATATTCCTGTCCTTTATTGATTTTTTTTATTTGCAAAGAAAAGGAGAGAGAGGGAGAGAGAGAGAGAGACACAGAGAGAGAGACAGAGAGAATATAGGAGAATAAGAATGAATGGTCACACCTTAATGAACATCTGGCTTTACATGGCTTCTAGGGAATTGCTCCTGGTCCATCAGGCTTTGCACACCAGTTCCTTTAACCACTGGATCACCTTTCCACCCCCATTCCTCTTTGAATGACATATGACACTATATTAATAGAATTGTAAACAGTAGGTCTAAACATTAAGAATTTAAGACATATAAAATAAATATGATTACAATAGTTTCAGAGATTCATATAAGGCAGGGATATTAAATAATCTGAAGGATAATGTAAAACTAGCAGAC
This sequence comes from Orientallactaga sibirica, assembly GCA_036365145.1. Taxonomy (NCBI): domain Eukaryota; kingdom Metazoa; phylum Chordata; class Mammalia; order Rodentia; family Dipodidae; genus Orientallactaga; species Orientallactaga sibirica. The sequence goes on from JAEOAD010000024.1 coordinate 31,109,303, forward strand.
AGGTCAATGCTTCAGGGATACTTATTGAGAGGAGCAGAGAAGGTTGCTAATGTCATGTTTCTTCAGGTTTATTGTGCCAGTGTCTGGTTTGAAGTGCATGGATGTGAGCAGGGTGATTGCATTGTTCATCTGCTGGGCTTTCACAGGAACTGTTCAGTTAATTTTCCATAAAATGGTCACTATATTTGTAGCTTATGAATTGTAAAATCACATGGAAATATTACCTTGAAATTATTAGTTGTGATAAAAATGACTATTATGTGACCAAACTGATGACTCTTATCATGGACAGGAAACTTCCCCTATGTAATTTTTTTCCTTCTAAAAGTGAATCAGGTAGTTGTCATTATATTTAAATATATGAATATAAAATAACTAAAAAACCTCCTTGTCAGTCTTCACTGCATATGTTATAATAATGAAAACACAAGAAAATAAACCATGAAAGTGTGACTAATAAATTTTGTAAATTTTGATAAATTTTGTAACTTTTTACTTACCAATGTGATATTTAGAAATTAGATATAGTCTTTAGAAGGCAACTATACTCTATATAGTCTATTGAACATACCATCATTGTTTCCACAAATGAGCTCAATTGAACACAAAATATACTATTAAGTCAGTGGTGGGACATGTCTGATCCTAGTTCTAAGGAAGCTGAGGCAGGAGGACTACTTGAAGTTGGAGGCCAGCCTGGGTGCATGGTGAGATTCTTCCTCAAAACATGATAATAGATAATGCAAAAAGCCTATAATAGTTATTTGATAATTTGTCAGAAAGTTCATATCACATCCTTATGTCTCAAATGCTCATTTAATACTTCATTTCTGGTTCATTGTCTTTGGCATTCATCATCACATGTATGATTTATTTACTTGTGTTTAGCAAAAGCAATTCAGAACTATAAATGTTGCAGGTAGATCTTTGATTCAATGTTCTCCTTTGCCTTGAGACATTCCTGTATATGCTATATTATTGCTTGACAAGAGGAGTTTTTGTAAATGTAAGTATGAAACTTATTTTTTTTTTATGTATGTGGTGAACCCATGATAATGATGAGGCATCATGAAAAGCAACTGAAGAGCAACACAGTGGCATGCTCCAGAATGTCAGAGACTTGCTTTGACAGAGGAACTTGGGGAAGAGGTTCTCAAAGCTTAAGAGGAATTCAACCTGCCAAGGCTAACTCTTAAGGTGGAGACTGAACATCATCAAGGAACATGGGTGCTCTAATGAGTTTTAAATCTCATTTCCCGTAATAACCTACAGGAACAGCTTGAGGGAGGGAAGCTTGACTTTAGCAGCTTGTATCAGAAGGCTGTAGTCCATCACGGCAGGAAGTCATACTAGAGTTGACGGCAAGTGGAGCACGTGGTCAGACATTCTTACCTTAAGGTGGAACAGGAAATTGCAAGAACTAAAGGAACTGGTCTTGGGCTATAACCTTCAAAGGCCTACCCCCAATGACTGTACCTCCTGAAGGTTATGTAACCTCCAAAAATGAGACCACAAGCTGACAAACAAAAATTCAAACCAGGAGTCCAGGTGTGGACATCTAAGATTTGAAAATATGTAGGAGTAAAGAATGGTCTTTAGGTTACAGCCAAACAAGGTATAGGCGTGCCTCAGCCCTGTGGTCATTGGCAATACTCTGAAAACCAAAAAATCCAGTTTCTCTCTTAGAGCTCTGAGGAGGGTGCAAAGTCCCAGGGGCACCTTCCTTCATAATTGAGACAGTAAACAAATAGAGTTAAGCCCTGTGGGTTCTTTGCCATGGACACCATGACCTAATGAGTTTTGTTTTGTGATGCTAAATTTTTGGTGATGACAGCAAATAGCACAGTGTCCTTCAATTTCTTTCTTTCTTTCTTTCTTTTTTTTTTTTTTTTTTTTTTTGAGACCCTGAACTAAAAACTATCTACAAGTTTTTAGTGTGGAAATAGATTACTCTATGATCTTTTTACAAAATGTGAAAACCTGAAATGCTATTTCCAAGGAAATATGTGATCAATTTTCATCTTCCAAAAAGTGTTACCAATGATAACCACAATTTTACTTATCCTCTTATAATGATATTCTCGGTTAAATAGAATTCTGTGAAGCAGAGCTACAGTTAACTGTGATATATTCAAAACATAATATGCAGCAGAAATCTGTTTTATTAATCTTTGGCTTCCATTTTCCATAAATGACAGTATTTGAGATGGAAATCCACCAAATTCCATGACACATTGCCTTTGCCCTTATTATACTCCTGCCCTAACAGTACAGGACAGTTTGGTTGTGAAGCCCTTGTATTAAAAACAGATCACTTAAAAAGAAGTAGTTCTGTGGTCTCAAAGAGTCACTTTCTCATTATTAATGCTCAGGCTTAAAGGTCCCCTAAGAAGAGGTATCTGAACTCGTGAAATTCTTTTCCATGTTTTCATTTCCTGTGTTTGTGCCTGCTCTATATGACAGACAAGGATAAAGTCTGTGATTACAATACACCATCTCTTAGTTTTTCTTAAGTTTGTGTTGTAGGCTTGATATTACTCATGACACTTTGAAATAATTTGGATGTAGAATATTTATACCCTTTGACTTTAAAATAAGAAAATACTTAAATTGTAAGAAAATGTTAGTTTCAAATCCAGAGACGGTTTTCCAGTGATTTCCTTTGTTCCATATTACAAAACCATGTTTGGTGAGAACAATCTTTTAGTGAAACTTTCTCTGTGTTTCAGTAAGTATATGTGGCAGGAATATTGGCTAGATCAATAAATCAAATGCATAACTGGAAAACATGTGAGGTTTATAGTCAAACTAAACTGTATGTGTAGATGATAAATAATGAAAATAGGTTCATACCATTTTAATAATGATAGAAAATGTATAGCACAGTAGTTATATGAACATGCACTAATGTTGGTGATAGGCCCCAGATTTTCATATGAATGGCATCAATGTTTCTCTATAAGATATAGCTCATGGATTTTCTGTAGAAAGGAATGCTAGACACAGAATACTAGACCATGGAAGCCAGCAAATCTAGTCAGCACCCTCCAACATTCTATATCCTCTTATGCGCACCATAATTGTGAGTCTTCATAGTGAATGACTGGGGCAAACATTTAGAAATTTTAACATCTGACATCTTAGGAAACTTAATCTTCTTATTCTGTTTTCTGGTAGATGCTTTATTCATGTTCTGTGATTATAAATCTTTCTGTCTACCTTAGAGGCATGCATATCCCTAATAGTATTCTGTTATTGATCATAGCTCATGAAAAATATTCTTTTAAAGCACAACATAAATGTTATGAAGGTGAAATCCTATATATCATCAAGTCCATCCTAATGAAAATTACACTGTTGGAAAATAGAAATCACCTATATCTAGTTTTGTTTTGCTCTTTCTAAAAGGGACAAGTTCTACTACAACTAACCAAGGACAAAGACCCGTCTCTTCATCACATTAACACTAAAATGAAAGAATGGTTAGTTTCATTGAAGTGATAAATAATTCATAGTTATATGATTGGTATAATGTTGTTAGGTGTAGTTACTAAAATGTCAATCATATTTTCTCGGAATTATTCAATAATTCTATTAATAATATAGCATACTGCTTTGACCTTGACTTGCAGTTTCGCAAATGAATCAAAGCCCTAAGCTTCCATGGCAGTATTATTTATTTTATCAACCCCTTCCAGAACTATGGAATTAAATGAGCAAATTCGTTATTTAAGAAAAACGATGCATGGCATTGATTTAAACTTTAGTTAAAAATCTTACTGATATAAATCAGTAGGAACATTCTAGAAAAGAAAAAAGCACCTGCCTGCATGAGTTTCAGTTACTTATGAACTGACCATACCACATGAGATTGAATAAAATGCAGTCACATGAGCTCTCTTACCTTTGGTATGTGTATAACATATTGGAGGGCAGGTGTGGGTGGTTTTGGTTTGTAGTTTTTGCTTATTAGTGGTAGAAATATTTCCATGATTACGTGTTTCAAACTATCAACATGATGTCATTGGAACTAGGCAATCAAATATTTGCACAATTGGTTCTTATGAGCCTGTAAGGTCCCCTTCCTGGATAAAAAAATAAAATAAAATAAAATAAAATGGATTGTTAATTTCCATGCAATAATTCTGGTAGTTTCTGCACAATGAGATTTTCTCATCCAGTTTCATAACTTTTAATGTGAAAATAAATTATGTAGAAGGATTCTTAGTTAAAACAGTGAAAATTATTAGGCAGGATTGGGCTCAGCTTGTGGTTCTGATTTTCAAACAAGTTTTTAAAGGATGAATGAAGTGCTGGTCCATGTGAGGGCTTATATGGATATGGTAATAAGAACCCAGAATTCTGCTTCTAAGACCTTAGCATGCACCCCAGTAATGTGACCATCCTTAAAGATACATTTCTTGACCCCCACAGCAAAATTACTGACTTGGTATTTCTGGGGATAGACAAGAATTTGCATTTGTAACTAGTGTTCATATGATGCCAGTGATTTTAGAATACAAGCCACACTTGTGAAGGCCATTAGTCCTGAGATATTATAGAATCATAAATCACTTTGGCTTTTAACTTAAGTAAAACCTACAAAGAGACTAACTATCATGTTGGGTTAATTATCTTTTTGTAATGACTTTAATACCCAAAACATGAGAAGGTTTATACTGATTTTACAGGGAACTGAGAGATGAGCATTAAGGAAATCCTTCCTTGCTTTTGAGAATTTGCAGTTTAAAATAAGATACTAGCGGGCTGGAGAGATGGCTTAGTGGTTTAGGTGCCTACCTCCTATGCCTAAGAATGCTGGTTCCAATCCCCAGGTCCCACGTTTAGCCAGATGCAAAGTGACGCAAGGGCACAATGCTACACTTGCCCACAAGGGGGCGGACATATCTAGATTTCATTCACAGCAGCTGAGAGACTGCTGGCGTGGCTATTCCCTATCTTTCTTCATCTCCCTCTCTCTCTCTGTCTGTCTCTGTCTCTCTCTAAAAATAAAAAAAATAAAATAAAATAAAAATAAGATACTAGCCACAACAAAATTACAACAACATGAAAGATGCATATAAACACACATGTATGTGTGTGTGTGTGTGTATGTTTGTGTGTGGTGTGTGTGTGTGTGTGTGTGTGTGATTATATCAGTATTCAAAAAGAAAAAAATGAAAGAAATGATTGAAAAGGCTAAAGGCTGATGTGTTTTCAGTTGTTTTGAAATATGATTCGACAGTCTATAGGAACTATGGTCATGATGTACAGTTGTGTAGGACAGATACAAAATTTGATGAACAAATTTTCAGTGGTCACTTCAGCTAAGTTATCACTATTAGCAGTGGATAAATATGTTCAGGATAAGGTCTATAAGTATAATATATGATGGCCCACTCTGAGGTTGAAGCAGGAGAAAATTTAATTTGAGGCTAGTCTAAGCTACATTGCAAACCCTTGTCAGGAAAAAAGAAAAGAGAAAGAAACACAAGAGTGAGAACAAGAGGGAGAAAGAAAGAGAAAGAGAAACTGAGAGAAAAGGGAGGGAAGGAGGGAGGGAGGGAGGGAGGGAGGGAGGGAAGAAGGAAGGAAGGAAGGAAGGAAGGAAGGAAGGAAGGAAGGAAGGAAGGAAGGAAGGAAGGAAACACTCCAATAACAGATATTATGTTGGTTTAATGTAAAATACCCACGATAACTCCGGTGCTTAAGCATTTGGTCCCTAGCTGGCTGTGTTGTTCACGAAGGTTGTGGACCCCTTAGAAGGTGGAGCCTTGTTGAAGGAAGTGTGTCAGTGAGGGTGTGCCTGGAGATCTTGTAGCCTGGCCTCACCTGCACTCTCTCCTCTGTTTCCTCCGTGGTGTAATGTGACCAACTGTGCTCTGCTCTGTGCCAGTATGCCGTACCTTCTTTGCCCCATGAAACTATAAGCTAAAATCAACTCTTTCCTTCCCTAAGTTGCTTCAGGTCAGGTAGTTGCTCACATCTACAAGAAAATAACCATCAATACAGACATGGTGCCTCAGAAGGTAAAATGTAATTATTGTGAGACCATCCTTTATGTAAATATTGGATTTTGTTCTCCATAGCAAATTTAAGTTATTGCTAGTGTGGAAATGAGCAAAGAGCACCATCCTGAGAACTAAGGTTATTGGAGAGTCATTGGAAGAGGAATCTGGAAGTTTTAAAGGGAAAACAGTGAAGCCTCAGTTACGCTCTGATTGGCGCAGTTGAGCAGAAAGGCGCTGAGGGTGGGGTAATCAGACGCAGCATGTGTTACTTGTCTTGGGAACACAAATGAATTTAATTAGTTCAAATTCGGAAGTGAAAACAAACCCTCGGAGCTGGTAGTGAACCATCATATCACTATAACGCTGTTGCTGGGGTCCTGGATCATGGGTCACAAGTCAGAATTCTTATGTTGTGTAGCATCCTTAGTTTATTTGTAGGCATCCATATCAGCACAGTTGCATGGTTCCGTTGTTCCTAACTGAATCTTGCCAATCCTGTTTTTGTTCCAGCCTCAACATGATGATGACCTGGCCATAGAGTGGGCGCACTAAATATTTAGTATCCTCCACATGGTGGAGGACACCAGCACCATAACCACTATAGCAAAAAAATAGCAGAAATAGACTGTTATATTCAGTAGACACAGTTTTCTCAATTACCCAACTAGACCAAGGGAATAAATACAATCATTCTTCGTGTCTGAAGAGAATTGGTTTTCTTATTTCTTCATAGATACAAAATGGCATGCATGATCAAGTCTGTTATATGAGATGATATGGTGCTTGAAAATTGCATATAGATTGATAATTTATAATACCTAAATCCATATAAATGCTATATGAGTTGTTATACTATATTGATTTAGGAATAATTTTAAGTTTCTGCATGTTCAGGATAGCCATTTTCTGAGTGGATACTTCAGTATGGATGAGGACTTTGTGGATATGAGGTTCAGGCTATGCCATGTATAACAGAGTCAACCTAAGTGAATGATAGAGCTTTCCCCTTAGGACATTATAATGTCTATTCTAATTTGCTTGTTCCACTGGCATGTTGTTAGAATACTGTATATACCATCATGATAAGCCAAGAAAATTTCAAGAGAAAATTGTCCATCAATATTTGTGACAAAAAATTGGGACTGATATTTATCCTTACCAAGTGTGGTAGTTTGAATATATGTCCCCCGATATATTCAGTGTTTTATTAGTTATAGTTTGCATCTGCAATCACCTTGCTAGAGGCAATGTCACTGGGGGCCGGTCTTAAGGAGTGGTGATGGTTTGAGATTCCATTGTAAAGATATGCAAAGTGTTCCTAACAGGAGTTCCTGAAGTGTGCTGTGGCTTTTGGGCTGTAGCTTGCTCAGTGTGCTGTGTGCCTGGTTGGATTTTTTTCTCTCTCTTGCCTGGTCCTGTGAAGACAGGCCAGCTTCTTCTGCCATTATGGAACTTCCCCTGGATCTGTAAGCTTCAATAAATAATATCCCTTCCTCCATAACTGTGCCTGGTCTGGAAGTTCATCTCAGCGAAACTGAAGCTGTCTGCTACACCAAGAAAGGGGAAAAAATGGGAATTTGTTGTTCACAGTTCTGGAGACCGGGAAGACTAAGATTAGAGAACTGGAAGATATGGGATATGCCTGCTCCATGGGTTTCATAGATGAGGTCTTCTTGATGTGCCCATTGCGAGGAAAGTGCAAACAAAGTTCTTCAGACCTCATTTATAAACGCCCTTATCCCATTCATGAAGGTTCCACACTCGTATGCAATAACTTCCCAAAGGCTTCAACTCTTACTTTATATGTATTCACTGGAGAGAGAGAAAGAGAGACAAGAGTATAATCACAGCTGTACCTCCTGCCTGGGCAGAGAAACTCCAGACTAGCTGAGTCAGTGAGATTTAGTGCCAGTAGGTGCTACCTCGAAAAATAAATTAGAGAGCAATTGTGGAAGACACCCAATGTGAATTTCTGTGAACCCTGGCTCCATGTACACAAATGTGTGTGCACACCCTTAAACATACATGTTCACATATGTAAATATGCATGCATACATGCCTACATGTATACCACACATACATTCACTCACAAAGAACAACACCAGATACATGCTATACATGTATAATAAATATCTTTGAATTAAAGGTCAAAACATTTTTAGTCAAAAATAAAGGTCAGTTTGGTCAAGAGAATCACTGTTTCCCTCTGAATTTGTGTTCATGTTTGGCTCACAAACAAATACTAATCTGAGAGCCCTAAAATTTGAAAGGGTGTTGCCCTTTCTTTTGTTCTTTTTCTCCTTTTCCCTCATCATGGTTTATCTGCCATTGGGGAAAGGATGGAGCAGACAAATATGGGACGAGGAGCTGAAAGCTACCAGTGGGGTTAGCACCATCGCTTCTTTGTGCTGTCATGAGCAACACTTCTCTCACTCCTCCCACATGCCTCATCGAAAAGGTCCTCTCTGACTCCACACTTTCTTCCCACGCTGTGCTAGCTAGTGGCTACCTGTTCTATCAGGTGCTTATGTTATTAATAGCCCTCTGGATTTTCAAGAAGCATGACTCAGCCTTGGCCACTGTGATGCTGTCAATCAGCCAAAAGGTCACTTGTCCTCCACGTGACAAGCATTTTATGAAGCTTTCTCAATGTTATTTTACCCTCCATCTTGCCAATCCAACCTCATTCATTCATCTTTTGCATTTGGAAGAGGACAGAAATGAGGAATACCACCGAGATGCACACTTCCAGGGTGTCAGTGAGATAATGGTGCCCTTTACAAGAGCAGCCCCTTCGTGGGAAGTGACTCCCTTGGTAGCCTAGTTCATTTAGCTTGCCTTCTAAATGATACTCAACTCTGGGCAAGAATATGCGTCTCTGAAGAAGAGCTGTCATTTCCCTTTTCCTCATAGCTCTAAGTGTGGACGGAAGGCATGTTAGCTGATATAAGAGTTCTGACAATTTGCTTAGCATGTTTCCTGCAGATGGCTCAGAAACCTCTTTGAAGGTCCATTAGAGTGGGAGTACACATTCACATGAGAGGTTTTCTCCCCTCAAGTCCATAGAACAGTTCTCCTTGAAATGATATTCAAGAATATAGTTCCCTTATTTAAATAGACTGTGTAAGTCTATTCTTATGAAAATAATTGGATATTTTGATGGGAATATGGTAATATTGACTGTAAGTGAGTACAGAGTTATTTCTACCTGAAATGAGTGTTTACAAGTCTCTTCCTGCTCTACTCATTATAACAAAGTTTCACAAAATGCTGCATGAGATCTAGGGTCTGCCAAACACTAGCTGCATCTAATTTTGCAAACTAAATTGTACTCCAGTGCTCAGTTTCCTGCATTGATATTGATTTTCTGTGTCTCATCGTGCCATGGTGTTGAATGAATCACGGAACGTTAGGAAGGCTTGTTTTCACATCTGCCCTATAAATGTGAATGAGGACCTAGATTATCTATGCAGTCTGAGGGAGGAGTCAATAGTGACTGCATTTTACATGTCAATTACAACCTACTGATCACCCATGAGAAGAACATATTTTTGTATAAGCTTAAAGAATTCATTTCATGCAGTACAAACACTTCCTAAGATTAGTAGTGTATATAAGTATATGAATCCTGTCCTAGCATGTGTGAGGCCCTGTGTACCATAACCCCAGCACCTCTTCAAAAATAATAGAAAAAAATCATTTCTCCTTTTTGCTTCTGTCTGATGCTAGGAATCAGGTGCAGGGCCTCACACAAGCAAGACAAGTATTCTACCTTGGACTTACATCCACAATTCAGCAAATTCCTTCCTCAGTATGCTCGTGCTCAGAATTTGTTTACTTGAGATTTGCACACTATACTTCAGTACATGGAGTCAAATAAAAGTTTAACTTTAGATTAAAATGTGGACAATGTGCTTATGTAAGAAAACTGGGCCCATGGTGAGTTTGCATAAGTTAATAGAACGTGCACATTATAGAAATCATATTATGAGTAGAATGCTTTCTTAATTGCAAAATAGAAGATAAGAATATTCCATTCATTGGCTGTGAAAGGACAATCACTTCTTAATACGTGTGATGTTCATTGTTGTTACATGCCCTTCGTCTGCAATTCCATTTCCCAAAAGACACGTTAAAATGGTAGGCTTTTACTATTCATTTTTGTAAGGGATGTTAAAACCAATATCTTATGTAAAATCACCATGGCATATTACAAAACTAAAATAATTTGAGAAAGCAGAAATATTTCAAGTATTAGGTCATTAAAAAACTATGGAGTTTAAAAAAATGGCCGATTAATTTATCTAATAACCGTTCAAAGTCAATGGGAAAGAATACCTCAGCGTGAGTTACTTTCCTTGTTACTTTGACAAAACATCTGACAAGACCAAACAGAAGGGAAGGAGGGTTTATTTTACCTTACAGACCTACGGGTTATAATTCATCAGGGTGGAGAAGTCAGGACAGTAGGGGCATAAACCAGCTTCACATTTAACCTGCAGCCAAGAAACAGAGAGAAGAACGGTAGCGCTCAGCTTGCCCTCTCCTTTATTCAGTCTGTGGGCCCAGTCCGTGGAATGGTGCCACCCACACAGTCGGAGTGGGTCTTTCCTACTCAATGAATCCAATTTAGAAACTCCTTCTCAGACATTAAGAATTAGTCTCCTAGATGATTCTAGATCCTGTCAAGTGAACAATATTGACCATCAGAGTCTCCAATACTTGTGCCTTGGCTATCACATAATTGAATAACATAACAAGAAAAGAAACAGTGGTATTATTTAAGTTTTCATCCATGTAGAAGAAAAAATAGGATTATGACATTCTTACTTTGATTTAGTGCACAGGTATAGTGGATCTTCTCCATTCTTTCAATATAGAAACCAGTCACTGCCAGATTTTAGCAATGAAACATACAGAAGCTAACCACTGCCAGATTTTTAGTCAATGAAATCTTTCAGCAATATTTCACTAGCCATTATCATCCCTCCTTCAGTTAATCATTTCAGTAAAGCCTGTCTCTTAAGTACATTACAAATTAACAACTCAAACCTAATTGTGGGCAATGAATTATATCTAACTTCATTCTTTTGAATTATTTAGAAAATTGTTGAGAATAATAATTTTTGAGATCCTGAAGCATAATGTCACAGAAATATCAATTGTGTCTCTAAAAATGCACTGTCTGGATATAAACACTATTCCCTAGAGTACAAAATTAGGTACTTAAAAAGCACTTGGAAGTTAAAAGTGCTAAATGTTCCTCAGCTTTTCTACAGCACAATTGAGTTAATTAAGGCCATTTGTTCAGCAGTTTCTTCAGTTTGGAAGTTAGAAGATATGGATTGTGGTATAAGAAAGAAAAGAATTCAATTAAATTTAGATAGACAAGGACTGCCACATTAAGATAAATGATCATCAACATACACTACACACACACACACTATATATATATACATATATACACACATACATACATACACATACACTTTCCATTCCAGGTTATTTCAGAACTGATTGCTAACTAGAAATAATTGGTAGTTTAGCCAAGTCCCACAGGAAATGGAGCTGTAATTTGTACAAGGGATGGAACATTATGCAAATATGGCATTTGTGCCCAGTTTATAATCAATTTCTTCTTCCTGTTCCAATATCCTGACATGCATTTGCAGGCCCATGATGAGCTATCACAAGAACAACACACATTTGCTCTTGGATATTTTGTCTTATTTTTTGCTGCTATGTTGGACAAAACTCTCTTTTTAAAAGTAAAATTATTATAGCTAGTTCTGTGAAGACATAGCGTGACAACAGAATCCATGTGTATTTTCACCATTGATGTAATCAAGTTACAGTTTCTCCTATAACATTTGTTTTCAAAGATAAATATATCACTAGTACAAAGACAATGCGAGTCAGTTCTCTTAAAAAAAAAAAAAAATCTTAATACAGGAGCATAAAAGCAAATGATTCCAGTAGGTGAACTTTGATTTCAGAGGAGATTGAGGGACACTCACAGTATTACCTTCATCTGCATAGAAGTGATAAAGTGAATGGACTGTCATAGGTGTCACCCTACACGGGGGCACTCTTCTTTCCCCTGTGAGCAGTTGTCTGTGAGAACAGGTGAATTGGTGGAACATGTGTGACTGATGTTCAGGACTAGATAATGCCCATTCCAGCACATATGTGCATCACAGTGTCAGATATGTTATCCCTGATGCCAGAGTGACTCCTCACCATCTTTGACTCTGAAATTATACTCAAGATAAACTCCACATCAACTTCTACAGTGAATTACAACGCAAATGACAACTTGGTGGTGATGACAGATTGCAAAGTTATAAGAAGACCAAAACAGATGTTTTTGTTTTTTCTGTGTAAAAAAAAAAAAAGACATTAAAATTCCGATTAAATATGCCCTTTCCCAATCCTCATTATGGGAGCATAGTGTCTGGTATTTTATTTAGGACTGCAGAGGCATCCAGTGGTAAACAAGTCTTTGTCATTTAATTCTGAAAAATATATCATGTCTACAAACATAACATTTTGATACAACTTTGATGACAAAAGTAATAAAGTTAAGTTTGGCTTTCATATATCCAGTGGAGTGTTTGCCTTATAGAGAGTACAGTGCAGATATGTCATGAATATGTACACACACACACACACACACACACACACACACACACACACACAGATAGATAGATATAGATATAGATATAGATATAATTATGTTTCAGATGAAAAAAAATAAAACACTACTTCATTCAGACACCTAAAAAATAATATCTAAGTGGGCTGGAGAGATGACTTAGCAGTTAAGGCGCTTGCCTCCTAAGCCAAGAATGCTGGTTCCAATCCCCAGCGGTTCCAATCTCCAGATCCCACGTTTAGCCAGATGCAGTGATGCAAGGGCACAATGCCACACTTGACCACAAGGGGGCACACGCATCCGGATTTCATTTGCAGAAGCTGAGAGGCTGCTGGCACGCCCATCTCTGTCTTCCTCTCCCTCTCTCTCAGTTTCTCTCTGTCTCTCTCCAAAAAAAAAAAAAAAAAAAAATCATATAATCATATCTAAGTGACTCAAGGATTAAGAGAGTAGTCAATGTTCTTATAGTCAAGAGGCTATAGCCCATGAAACAATCCCATTTCTACCTGAGGTAATGGAACCATTCTTAGAATATCCATCAGTGTGATTACCTTTCTAACTTCATCAAAGTAAATTGAGCCTGTTTAAAGCTTATCAAACCTAGTAAGACATAGTTTCTTTTAAAACCTTAGGTGAACATGAGGGAAAATCATCATCCATGAAAAGTCTAGGAAAACTGTAAAAAGGAGCAGTGATATCCTTGAAACAGTTTTAAACCTATGATGAAGAACTGGCTAAATGTGAATTCTACTCAATTTTCTGTTCTTTCTTGTAATATTATTTTATGCTTATTTTATGGCTAAAACCTTTACCAAAGCAAAACTTTTTAATTATGTGTGCAGAACTAAAGGAATCTTAACAATATCTCCTTTGCTGGTTTCTTAAGGTCACAGATGGTAATTCTTAGACATGAGCAATGTGATTTAAATGACACTCGGATGTGATCAAGCCATGAGGTGTAACTAGACAGTAAAATGTTGGATTCTACAAGGCGTGTCTGAATTTTCCTCTCAGTTTAATTCATGAACAATGAACTACTTTCCAGCTGAATTGTTTTTAATATGCCAATTATACCTACCATGCTCAGTTTTCTAGAAACCCTCAGTCAGTATGTGTTAATCACTAAATGAGGAACTAAATTTCCAGATGCAAATTTGTTGAACTCGTGAGAATATATCTACTGTATATTGTGATAAGCAGTAACAATTTCCAAGTACAAATATTATATTTTGTTTCATCACAATTAAAAGATCCCACATGTTGAAGTATATATTTGTCATTACTAAATAACTCTATTTGGTTTCCTTGATCCCTTCCAGTTAGTTATTTTGACCCATAACATTATATTATAAAATATTATAGGTATTGCTATAATTGTTGAAGACACTGCCTCAGTGTATTAACTTTGATCTTTTGATAACTCCTTTCCGAACTCCCAATTTACTGACTACAAAAGTGTTGTTACTTGATATTTCCTTTGACTTTACTATACTCCTAACTACAGATAATGTATGCTAACATCACGTTCCAGTGAAGATCATGTGTGAGGTGGCCTATAATTTTCTCAGTTGCAAATATCTTTAAAGAGTTTATAATCAATGAAGCAAAAGTGGGCACACCAGCTGGTGAGTCATCTGAGCTCAGCCAGTAGCCAATGGCTGATTTCCTGAGGGGTTTTACTGTTGCTTCAACATAGAGGGCTCTTTGTGTATTCAGATCTCTATGAATGTATACAATTCTCTGAGTGTGGATATGTGTGATGTGCCAAGAAGAAATCTGAATCTTTAGGAAGTTCAGAAGGAATTCTTAGTTTAGCATACTGCCCTGGAATTAGGTATTGTGGACTTGAATTCCAGCTTTTTCATTTAATTATTGAAGTTGCAACAGTTTCTTTACCTGTTCAAACCCTGACTTTCTTCCAAGTAAAGTGGATATGATTCTAATTTCTTACAAATATTCTGAAGATTAGACTGGATTATTCATATGAGGAACAGTGCCTATAAAACAAATGTCAGGGTATCAGAGATGTAAAGAATTTATTACTATCTTACTGATTAAAGATTTTGTTGAAATTCTTACTGCATTTTACAATTAAAGCTCTGATTATCTGCATTTGCAAATATGTTGATGATTGTAGTGTATGAAATTATTACTAAAATTCAATTTATTCATATATATATATATATATATATATATATATATTCCTAAAGTATACTTTTTTTATGTTAGTCTTTAAGTATAGTTTTAGAATGGTATCAAAACTTCTGAACACCTTCCTCTGAAATTCCAATTTTAAATATTCCAAATAGTTGAATTGTTTTAATTCTCTTATGTCTTGTTTAAACAGTGAAAAATAATGTGCACATCATTTATTTGAGTTTTTATCATATATACATATAAGGAAATGCAAATAAACTTTAATTACAGTATTTTTCTTAGGAAAAATGATAAACATGATGTTCTAGTAATTAAGCTTATGATACTTAACTTGAAAGATAGACTTTTTTCTTGTTTGTTTGTGTTTTTTTATGTATAATCTTGCTGTAGCCCATGCTGACCTGGAATTTACTATGTAGTGTCAGGGTGGCCTCGAACACTTAGTTATCCTCCTACCTCTGCCTCCTGAGTGCTGGGATTAAAGGCATCCACTACCTCATCCAGCTAAAATAGATTATTTTTAATGAAGTGATTTGGGGCCCTAGAGCAGTTTTGAAAACAGATCAGACATCATTTCTGACATTTGGTTGCCCCTTTTGGGACATTTCCTGGTATTCTTTCCCAGTCACATACTAATAGGAATTATACCTATGATTGAACAAGGTAAATATATTACTTGTAACGCTGAGAAAGAGGACACATTATGAGAAACACAAAACAATTCAGTGATGATGTACGAAGGTCACTGAGATTTATGCACACAATTAGGGAGTATTGGGAAGGCTTTGTTCTGGATTAATCACTGTTGGGAAGGCCAAGAAATTTTATGGTTGTGTATTTTCCTAACCTCACTAAGAACAGTACTAGCTAGAATGAAAGAGAACTGTGATGTCTTAAAGAAATACAGCTCTTCATATTAAACTTCTTAGAGGGATGTGTGGTTAATGGTTTTACTGGGAAACAGTGCTTTTGTCTATATTGTCAAAGCATTATGGAGTAATTTTGTGTTAACCCATCATTGTCTTGGAGGGACCTTGCCCAATACTGTTGTTCTATGAAGTTATTTATGTTGAGAGGAAAGCACTACAGTCTAGCTTGGAGAGATGGGACACAGTCAGCCATGATGTTCCTTCTCCCCATGTCCATCACAAAGATGCTCTGTGTTCACTGGAAAATAAGCCAGCATTTATTTTATGCCACTTAATTGTCAAAGAGTGTGCTGTATGTTTCCATAGATAAGACCACAAATATGCAGCTCAAGTATTGTTTTGCAAGGAAATATTATCCTCATTTCTAATAGAAAACTGAGATTCAGTTGAAGTGATTTTCCCAAAGATAGGTAAATATAATAGAATGTAGACATTTCTCCTCAAAACTCTGTCTGTCCTGAAAACATGGGTTTCCTTTTAGAGGTATTTTAGCTCTCTTTTAGAATCTACTTATTCTATTTTTGAATCATTCTAATAGACACTACACATAGGTTCAGCACATAAAAACTATGTGTGGAAAGATAAAATGAGTGCTGAGGGATGTGGACATTCTGCACCTTAACCATGCTTCTAAAAACTGGTAGAGATCATGGAACAGAAAAGCCTAGCAAACAGGCACATGAACTCAAAGACTACATCTGTTTGGAACCACTAAAAATAAAGACAGATAGTATAATTAATTGTTAGGGCTATCAATGTATGTAATACATAATAAAATACATATTTCATAGCCATCATGATGAGTCACAATTTTAAAAAATATTTTATTTTTCTTTATTTATTTGAAAGCATGAAAGAAGCAGAGAGAGAGAATGGGTGCACCAGGGCTTCCAGCCACTGCAAACAAACTCCAAATGCATGCACCCCTCATGCATCTGGCTTATGTGGGTCCTGGGGAATTTCCCCAACGTTCTCTGACTTTGCAGGCAAGCACCTCAACCACTAAGACATCTCTCCAACCCATGAGTCACAATTTTTATAGAGCATGAAGTAATATTTATGATTGCATTTATAAAGGCAATATGGTTAATAAAGCATATAAAAAGTAAGAACTAGCACAAGTGGGTTGATTAACAGCTAATCTAACCAAGATAATTGCTCATGATGTCTTCCTTTGTCAGAACACATTGTCATCACAGAGCAATCAAATCGTGTCACCACTTTTCAGTTTGATCACAATCTTCTCTTCTCACAGGTAATTTGCTTAGGTGGCATAAAGGGGAGTTAAATAATAATGATTTGCAATAGAAACTGAAAGGCAAACAATAAAAATAGGGCAAAATAGTCTGGAAGTGGCAATGAAATGCTTTTGAATGAAGATTCTCTTACACAACACATGATATTATCTAATGAAGATGGTGCCAAAACAATCTTAGTCCTGGAAAATTTGTATCAGGAAGCTGAGTTCTGTGAGCTGGGGACTTGTCTGAAGGAAAGGAATGAAACACCAGGTCTCTTCATGCATGCAGGTGTTGGGCACTTTTTGTTTAGTCTGCAGAGTATTGACCATTCATGGACTTAATAAAAAAAAAATGAAGCAGATCTTTAAATAGATAAACAATGAACTGCATGTGGCCATGGACACATCTGTGTGTCCCACATTTCTCTATGACATAAACTGCTGCACAAAGGAGCAGCTGCTGAGTTTTCACACACCTGGCTTGCCTTTCCCCTCTGCTCCAAGCCCTGCAGACCCTTGTATTTATGATCCTGGGCAGAACGTCTGTTTCCTTCTGTTTCAGTGACCCTTTGTTTTCATCAGTATATTTCTCTCGTCCTTGTTGAATTCCACCTCTTTTCTAGTGTGTGTGTGTGTGTGTGTGTGTGTGTGTAAGGGAAGTTTAGTTTGTTTTATCAAATATGTATATTAACCAGGAGGTTTTCAATTTATATTTGGTATGCCAGTGATATCTATTTTTAACAAATATCTGTCAAAGTCTAGGATTGACTTATATTAGTACTGTTATCATAGCATAGATTGGTTTTATTTTTAAGCCCAAAAACTGGAATTGGATTTAAATTATCATAGTTTCACTTCAAAAATGTAGAGACAAAGTTATGCAAACATAGAAGGAATTACGGTTCATCTGCTTTCTTTAGTGTACTTTTTCTGTTTTTATATTTACTCTGCACCAGCAATATGACAGGCCTCCTTGCCTTTGCTAAAGAGGCATCACATTTAATGAAATTTTCTCATAATAGAATTCTTGATATATTTATTAAACACAGAAAGAATTGCACATTATATTAATGACAATAATTCTCCATTCCATATTTTTAGTTGCTACTTTTACAGCTATACATCCTACTTCTTCAGATACAAATCTTGCATTACAGGAATGGACTTTAAAACTAATCAAAAACTACTTTCTGAGATTTAAAAAATCTAAATATTCTATTTAGGAAATAGATTTGAGTTTTATAAGAGCATTCCTGGCTTTTTTTTTTTTTCTTCTTCCAAATTTGGTGATGAGTTCTGTCCTCTGAAAGAAGAGGGGATATGCATTTCCTGTTTCAAAGGGAAAATTTTTACATTGAGAGATGTGTTAGATCGTGGAAATGTATGTAACTTTTTCCCTACATGAACCTAACAGGGTTGCTTCTTTAACTGCCAAATCCACTATGCATTTCTATCAACATGAACCTTGGTTTTGAAAAACCTAACTTAGTCTACATCTTGCTGGGTATGACCTTTAGAGAGTGTTAGTTCACATGCCTTGGGTTCACAGGATGTGATAGTGCTTCTAATGGAAGTCAGACAAAAACTGGCCAATTTTAGCACAGAAAACCTTTACAAATATTAATGAATATCAGATGTCATATCATATAGTATAGAAAAATGAGAATATGTATTAATCACATAATCCAGAAAATTGATATCACACTTATAGTAGTAAAAGTGAATGGATCAATGATATAATATTTCTGCTGCAAAGTGCAGCCTTTAGACTATTCTTAACAGGGGAAAAAGAATAATGCTCAAAAAATCTAAAGGTATTCAGTATCTAAGATCTCAAGAAATATGAAAAACACAAAGCTAAATTGCAGCCTAATATAAATTTTAAATCATCTTTCATTCTAAGTAAATTACTATGAAAATTTATTATTGTAGCCTATTATTCACAAAAGTATAATTTGTGTTCATAGTTAAATTTATCTTAACAGATTATGTTATTTCATTACTAGTTTATAAAATCAAAATTAATGGAACTGTGGTGGAAGGTTTGCATCTGAAGAAGTAGGATATACCCAATTCTGTTATTCCATAAGAATCACATTTTAAACATATAATTTCCAACAGTTATAAATAAAGAAATTTAGTCTGGCATGGTAGCACATGTCTTTAATCCCAATACTCAAGATGTAGAGTTGGGAGGATTCCTGTGAGTTTGAGGCCAGCCTGAGACTACATATTGAATTCCAGGTCGGCCTGGACTAGAGCAAGACTTTACCTCAAAAGCCAAAACATTTGTATGGAATCCACAAAAAGTGGGTCCTTTATGTTTTTACTTAGGGAACTGGAGAGATGGATCATTGGATAAAGCATTTGCCACCCAAGTATGAGAACCAGAATTCAGATCTGGCATCTACATAAATGTAAGGTAGGTGTGGGGGCTTGCCTATAATCTCAGTGCTCAGGAGGCAGAAAGAAGGAATCCTTGGGACAATGGGGCTAGCTAGCCTAGCTGAATGGTAAGTCTTGGGTTTAAATGAAAGACTCTTCAGTAAGTAAGGTAAAGAGCAATGAAGAGGCATCCAAGGTCAATATTTGGTCTTGTTACACACACACACACACACACACACACGCATGCACACACACGTACACACATACACAGAAACACATACACAAATTCTCCTACACATATAGGAACACTATATGTATATTTATATGTATATGTATATATGTATGATATAGATATGAAATTTCTTCTTATAGTATCTAAACCAATTGTTAGTCTAGTGATTAATGTTCACATAATCAAAAGTATTCATTATTTGTCGTGATATCTCAGTGCATACCTTCTCTGATTTCAACACAGCATTTCATAAAATCCTGAGACTATATATTGAATTCTCTCTCTTAGCATATCAACAATTTGTAAAGAAATGACTTGTGCTTGTCCAAGATTTTGCAAACTGAATCTTTTAACTAACATAACCCTACCTACAAAAGTCACTCTAACAACTCACATGTAGTGTAGGCACCTTCAAACAGACAACCTAATTCAGTTCATCCATTTGTAATGTGTGGCACTGTTGTTCATTTCCTTTTCCATGTGCTAAGTAATTATTCAGCATATGCTCTTCATTATAATATTAAGCACTAATATTCTCTCTCTCTCTCTCTCTCTATATATATATATATATATATATATATATATATATATATATATGTATATATATATATATATATATGCATATCTAATGTTTTATTTGCCTTCCCCATTTCTGAGTCAGGTTGGTCTAGAATTTATTATGTAACCCAGATTGTCCTTTAGCACAGGGTACTACTCCTGCCTCAGACTTCCAAGGTGTGGGAAGACAAGTATGAACCACCACACAAATATACTTTTACTTCTATCCTCTTCAGTACTTTTACTTTCTTTTTGATGGTTTATATGTTTTGTGATTTTCTGCATTTCTGTGACTCTTCGTTTGGTGTTCCATCTTATTTTGGCATTCCTTATAGATATGGCTCAAAGCCATATAGCAATTAAATTAAATAGACATAGAGTTTAAGGATTTGTGTTAATTCTGCTAGGTGTTTAGTTGAATGTTCCTTGTAGCTATGAATTTAAATTGACCTATTACTAATTTTTTTTTTCCTCTTGACATTGGGGTCTCAAAAGCTCTGCCCTGCAACACTCAACTATAATCTATTTTCCTGGTGGCATTTTGGTTATGATGGAAGGATTTATGCCTTCCAAAGATTGGATGATTTCAGCTTCAGTAAGCTTGTGCTTCTGGACTTTGACTCCTTCTGTCTTGGTGCTTCAGAAATGTTAGAGATGTCTACTTGGAATTATGACTTTTTTCTAAGTTGACATAAGGTTTGGCTGAAGTTTTTACCTTTACATAGAACAATTTAGTGACAGAGTATACTTTGTGACTGTTTGACAAAGATTGTCCCCCACTTCCATGTACTGTTGCAAAGTAGAGATCTTTCCTGGATCTTAATTGTAAGAAACTGCTAGTGTATATGAAGATTAGAGCCATAGAAATGCGGCTTCTTGTACCAGTTGTGGCCTCCAAGTGTTTCTCTCTGCCATGCTCCTGAGATAAAATTACCCTACAGTGTGTATACCATGTTATCTCTTTCTCATTGTACAAGCAAGACTGACAATATATAAAATCTTTACATATTCTTGCTGAAACAGTAAGTTTTTCCTTCAGCCTTATAAGTGAGACCACACTATATTTCTTTTTTTTAATTATTGTTTTTTATTGACTTTTATACTATTATACAAAAAAAAACCCACCTGATATTTCCCTCCCCTACCCTCCCCCCATTCCACTTTAGAACTTCAGTCTCCATCATATCCCCTCCCTCTCTCCATTAGTCTCTCTTTTAATTTGATGACATCATCTTTTTCTTCTATTTTGAGGGTCTTGCAGAGGTGTTGCTAGGCCCTGCAAGGTCATGGATATCGAGGCCAATTTTTGTCTGGGCAGTTGCATTGTAGGAAGACCACACTATATTTCTAACATTAAAAATATTATTTCACTAAGTTGATGATAAATGTTGAAAGTTATTCTCTTCTCATTTTTGAAGTAATTGTATAAGCCATCTGATAAAAATACAGTATTCCTTACTAGCAGATATAAACATAATTTTGTGATTTTAAATAATTACTATTTCACCTGTTACCTATAGAAAGTAAAGTTGAAGGCAAAGGAGATACAGGAGCTCAGTGTGTGGTGTGTCCTGATGATTCATGTGAGATAATCACCATATTTCAGTTTGTCAAATTCCCTTCATATCCCTGTAAAGTAGCTTGATGACAAAAAATATAAACTGTTACTACCTCAGAACTATTTTATAACCTATTACTTCAGTTGGTTTAAAAAATAAAACCTTGATACAATGACACTGTAATACAAATCCATCTCCTCTGCTTCACCCAAACCTTTTTTTCCTTCAGCTTTGTAATGAAATGTTTCATTTTTCACAACTGTACTTAATACTCTGGTCTCATTTTTCTGGAATTTTTAACTGCCTGCTAAACAATACCATATAAACATATTAAGTGTCCCTTAATAATGCACACATACAAAAATAAAATTACTATCTCATCAAATAAAAATGTTCATCCCTGTCTACTAGTAAGGCTGCCATAGCTGCAGTTCCAGAAACTCAGTATACCTAATATGTAGTTTCCATTTTTACCCTTTTATAAGCCTGTGATACATGATTAATGTTCCCTTACGTGAATTCTGGTTAAACCATGTCACCATGCAGACATATCTCTACAGATTAGATACTTCCACTTCACATACAGTAGGTTCCATAATGTGGTCTCATTTATTTTATTTTGACACAGCTTTATTGATCATAAACTAGATATGCAGATATCTAGTATGCTGTGGGCTGGGCTTATATTGATAAATAAACAGGCTAAATGTAGAACAGTAAGCTAATTGAAATATAAATTCTTATCAACATACTTGCATAGGCTTTGTTAAAAGCCATTGGACAAACATCTGTGTAATGGCCTTTAGCCCCATACAGATCATCTTCTGCTAATTTGTTTATAAAGATCAGATACAAGAGGGACTTTTGATATAATTTTCCCAACCTACATATTCCAGATATTTATTTAAGTTAAATTGCAATTGCTTCTTCTTCTGCTATATTGGTGTTGTTCACATATGCAGAGACAGACAGACATACAAATATAAACATTGCAGCAGAGTCCTAATATTACTTAGCTAGAATGTGTTATCTTCTCAAGTTCAGAGGATCATTAGGCAAAAAGAAAAATATATGTGTATTTCCCAACAGGGTCTTGCAATTCTAAACATAGCCCCTCCACCCCTCATCAAAATCAAGTTGGTGTCTACAGGGACCCAAAATCCATGAGGACCACAATTTGAAAGAAAAGAAAAACTGTCTCTATTGATATGTTCATATTGGTCACATATTAGCCTAAGTATGTTTTCTCTTTCATTATCAACTTTCCATACCATGTGTCTTCTCTTCAATAGAAAACTGAGTTATTTCAAGATAATAATGGAATTTCATGCTTGGTTTCCTAGAGGTATTTAGCAATTCACCCCCTAGTAAGTAGTGGAAAATTATTTGTGGCTGACTGACTGTCAGCATTCATAATTTAGTTTGTGGGGAGCTATTGGAACACTTTAGGGAAAAAAAAAGTCATTCAAATTTGCAGTCATTTCTGGCTTGTGGCTTACAATTTTTCTTCATTAGTTGACTTCTCTGAGTCCATTTTTAAAGAACAGTATGAGTAAATTGATTATGAAATAATCCCAGCATTATCTGTGAGATTCTGATATTTTTTTAAAGCCAGTGTCTCACAATGTTGGCCAGGGTGTTCACAAACTCAAAATTGTCTTTCCTCAGCCTCCTGGTGCTGAGACTGCAAGAGTATACTAAGTCCAAGACTGTGAATTCCAAATGAGATAATCATAAAGCAACATAGAAGTTAATTAATATTATATGTGATATCTAATCTGAAAATCTGACATCTTTCATTTAGACTACTTGTATCAATATCATGTCAAGAAGGGGAACTTTATATGTATATAGGGATTAGAGATATATCTACCAATTCTAAGATAGTAAATCCCAAAATCTATGATAGTTGATTGCATAAATGACTGAACTAAGACATCCTCTGTTAATCTACTTTCTTTTTCAATGTTTACTCTTCTGTTCACGTTTCTTTGCTTCAGAAGTCTCTTACTTTTTCCATATACCCAGATTTTAATGTTCTTATAAAAGTAAATCTAACTGCCACAAGAGTCATAAAAGTCCCCTTTCCCCTTCATGCAATGTTACCTCACTTCCTATATATATATATATATATATATATATATATATATATATATATATATATATAAAATATTTATATACACAATGTTCTGTGATAGTCATTTTGTCTGGCATTATAATCATTTTATTTTCTTCTGATAAGAACTCAGGAATAACTTCATATGTCTAGGTTAATTAGATAATTTTCAACATATAGACTATATCAGATTCAAGTTTTGTCTTTATATTTCCATCTAGTGAATAATTGACATGTACAGTGTTGACTGAACTGTCTTGTAGAATAAACACACAGTTATCATTTTCTTTGATGTGAAACTAAAGAAACTGAATGTTGCTACTTCCTGTTGAAGAAGAATTAGGCATTTATATGTGGTTCCCTTTGATTTTAGCATGGCTGTATAATTGGACTTATTAAGTAGAATAATGAAGTATTTCTCTTCCTAAAATGTAGTTTGCCTTGATAAACCTAAAGAGTGATTTATTCAGTTGACCACTTAAGTATAAACTTGCCAATATTTATTTTCTCCTTCTTATTATAAAATAACAATTTATAGTTAAATGTATTTGTGGGGTGAAACCTGATGTTATACTCAATGACTGTGATGCAGGACATTTAAAACACTCTCAGTACATATCCACAACTATAACTATATGTCATTTTATAATAAGAGTATTAAAATATATTCAGTAATTATAAAATGTATGACATAATACTAATTTAAATGTAGTTCATCACGTTGTGCAATACATCAAACAAAATATCCTCTTACTTTACAGAAATTTTATACATTTTGATCATGATCTGCTCATTCCCCACCATTCTTCTTTCTGCTTCTATAAGTTCCATTGTCATATATCTACGTGTCAGTGAGAACATACAACATTTATCTTGCTGTGTTTATTATTAACTTTGCTTAGCACAATGTTCTCCATTTCCACCCATGCCGGTTCAAATGATAGAATTTCTTTGCTTTTAAAGATGGGATACTGTTCAGTTGTACATTCTTAGTCCATTCCTATACTTATTTATACTTTGGTTGATTCCAATATTTGCTCATTGTTAACAGAATAAAGACAAGAGTAGATAGATATAACTATAGCAAACTATTTTAAAGCATTGCAGTAGAACCCAGAATTTGGTTTGATGGATAAAATGGCAATTCTACTTTATTTGTTTTAGGAATCTGCATATGGTTTTATGCAACTGTTGTACTAATTTTCATTCCCCTCAGTTGTATACATATTTTTCTTTACCAATACCCATGACAAACTTATCTGTCATCCTTTTGATAGCAGTCAGTCTGTGAGGTGTGATGTAATAATATGTCATTGTTATTTGAATGTACAGTTCCCTAATGGTATTTTTTTGAGAAATACATGTTCATATTTTGTTTTCCAAATTTGATTTCTTTTCTTGTTAGTAAATTGAATTCCTTGTATGCTCTGGTTACTAACCCACTTTGGAGATATATGGTTTATTTTCCCTAATCCACTAGTACCCAATCCTGTATAGAATCTTTTTAATTTTGTTTAAATATTTTATTTTTATTTATTTATGTGACTGAGAGAGAAAAGGGGAGAGGGAGAGAAAGAGAGAGAAAGAGAGATAGAGATAAAGAATGGGTGTAACAGGGCCTCCAGCCTCTGAAAATGGAACTCTAGATTTATGTGCCAACTTGTGCATCTGGCTTACATGGGTCCTAGGTAATCAAACCTTGCTCCTTTTGCTATGCAGGTAGGCACCTTAAGCACTAAGCCATCTCTTCATCCCAGAATCTTTTAATTTCATGTGATTCATATTTGTCTAGCTTTCCTTTTATTGACTATTGTTCATGGGTCAAGTATAAAATAATAATTCACAGGATTTTATCATGTAGTTTCCTATTTGTGTTTATTTCTAGTAATTTAAAGGTTTTGCTTTTAATTTTAAGTCTATTTATTCTTGCTTCCCAAATACTATTCATCAAGACTTCTAAAATTATTCCTGGGCTGGAGAGATTGTTCATTGGTTAAGGCACTTTCCTACAGAACCTAAAGGCCTAGTTTTCACTGCTCTTTACCAATGTAAAGCCAGATGTACAAGGTGGCACATGTTTCTGCAGTTTCTTCAGCTGGAAGCTCTGGCATTCCCATTCTCTCCTCTCTCCTCTCTCTTCTCTCTCTCTCTCTTTCTTTCTTTCTCTCTCCTCTCTCTCTTCTCTTCTATTCTCTTTCTGAATGCAAATAAGTACATAAAATTATTTTTAATCATTACTTTGAGGAAGTTTCAGGAAAAATTAATCACTCAGTTTGGTCTTCTCTGCAAAGCTTCAGGCTTTGAAGGAGATACTGGACAACTTCATAACCATATGGATATAAAGATATGAAGATGGCACTGTGGTCTTTCCTGTGAACACATATATTTAGAATGATTAAGGGTTGGGCTGGGAAGATGGTTTAGCCATTAAGGCATTTGCCTGTGAAGGCCAAGGACTCAGATTTGATTCCCCAGGACTCACATAAGCCACATGCACAATGTGGTGCATATGTCTGGAGTTTGTTTATAGCATCCGAAGGTCCTGGCACACCCATATTCTCTCTTTCTCTCTCAAATAAATAAAAAAAAATTTAAAATGATGAAGGGGTCAGGCATGGTGGTATGTGCCTTTAATCCCAGAATTTAGGAGGCAGAGATAGGAGGATCACCATGAGTTCAAGCCACCCTAAGACAGTATAGTGAATTCAAGGTCAGCCTGGGCTAGACAGAGATCCTACCTGGAAAAAAACAAACAAAAAAAAAGTGATGAAGGGTTAAGAAAATGACCGCTATTGTGGTTTGAATATGAAATGCTCCCCATAGGCTCATGTATGCAAACACTTGGTCCCCAGCTTGTGGCACTATTTGGGAAGGTAGGGGGACCTATATGAGAGTGAAACCTTGCTGGAGGAACTGAATCTGTATGGGAGGACCTTGGAAGTTTACATTCCAGCCCCAGTTGTTCACTCTGTCTGCTTCTTGATTTTGAACACAATGTGGCCCATCAACTCCTGCTCCTACTGCAGTTTCTTCAGCACCAACATGGACTGTATTCCTTGGAAATGAATGCCAAACTCACCCCTTCCTTAAGTTGCTTCCCATTGATATTTGGTCTCAGAAATAAGAAGAGTAACAAATATAACCACATACTTAGTAGAAATCAAATACTGGGTGGCTAGGGAGATGGCTTGGTGGTTAAGTGCTTGCCTGTGAAGCCTAAGGACCCTGGTTTGATGCTTGATTCCCCAGGACCCACGTAAGCCAGATGCACAAGGTGGCACATGTATCTGGAGGTCATTTGCAGTGGCTGGAGGCCCTCGTGTGTCTATTCCCTTTCTCTCTCTCTCTCTCTCTCTCAAAAATAAATAAATAAAATAATTTTTAAAAAAAGAAATCAAATACTATATTGTGCTTGTACTTCCTTAGAACAGTTAACTTAACCTTTGGGATATTGTCCTAGAATATCAAAATTAACAATGAATTTCATTTTTGTTGGTGACACTTGGGATTTCAGGGATCCATACATGCCAGGAAAATGTGTTATCACTGAGCTATATTCAAGCCTTAATTATTTTTTATTTATGTATTATTATTATTATTATTATTGAGGGTTTTTTTGAGATTGGGTCTCACTCTGCCCAGGCTGACCTGGAACTCACTATGTATAGTCTCAGGGTGGCCTTGAACTCATGTTGATCCTCCTACTTCTGCCTCCTGAGTGGAGGGATTAAAGTCATGTGCCACAACACCCGGCCAATTGTTTTTAATTTCATAAATTGCATAAGTTTGTATGAATTTGATATAAAATAGTCTGAAGCCACATATTTATTTCACAGAAGTTATTTTGGCATACTTGAAAATTGTGCTTAACTTTTGAAGAGGAAAATTGAAATTCAACAAATTAAGTCTACAAGATAAAATAATACTCTGGTAAGAGTTTTAAATAATACATGTTAAATTTGCAAGCTCTTGGGAATCATTTTATTGTAAAGTTTTTCATGAATTCAAACGAATTGAAAGTTATAGTCACTCTCATAATTAGGACCTGAAATGTCCTCTTTGGCCCATGTATTCAAGACTTAGTTCCCAGCACATGCACTACTGGGAGATAGTGGGACCTCTAAGAGGCGAGGTCCATGTGAAGGAAGTTAAGCCATTGAGAGTTTGGGCAAATAGGTGAAAGTGACACCCTACTCTCCTACCTTTGTCAATTTATACCCACAGCCATTGTGAGGTGTAAGAGACCTCCTATGCCAGGTACCCTACTATGATATTTTGTGCCAAGACAGAACTAAAACAAGAGGGCAAAGTGACCAACGGCTGAAAGAACTGCAACCATGAGCAACGGTAAACCTTTCTTTCTCTTAAGTTCCATTTTGTCACAGACAGAAAGTTAACACCATAACTGTTGTAAATTTTACTGACGAGACCAACATTTTTCCTTTAATTTTCTCACCACAGTTTGAAAAGGGAATCACATACACTTAGAATAAACTACAACATTATGATAAAAGAACACAGTCTTGGCTTCAAAGGATAGTTTATATATCTACAGGGAAATGGAATAAAGTAATATTTTGCTAAATTTCTTATGGCAGCCTATCTATAGTGGTATGACTAAGAGAATAACATAGTTAATCACTCTTGATAAGCCATCAGAAAGTTCTTCGTTGAAGTCAGTGGAAATAGTTGACTCATTTTTCTTAGACTTAGTGAGCAAAACCTTTTAAATACCTAGGACTCTAACCAAGATTTAGTCTAAGTAAGTTTAGATCGTATCATCTTTCATACTCAACATCTCAGGGAGTTAAGGAAAATCAAATTACTAAACATTCTACAACTGTGAAGAAACAGTCATATATAAGCTTAGGTTTTTGGCAAATGTTTATGCATTAGTTACTTTTCATTTTTTGTGACCAAATACTTAACAGGATCAATTTAAGGAAGGAAAGATTTAATCCAGGTTACAGTTTGCATTGGGGAGAGTTCCTCAAGGTGGGAAGGCATGAAGGCAGGAGTGGGAAGCTGTCTCATCACATGGCAGTCAAGACGTAGAGGGCAAAGAAGTGGGGTCAAGCTATAAAACCACAAGGCCCACCCCAAGTGACCCACTCTCCCCAGCAAGAGTCCGTCTCCTAAAGGCTCCACCACCCTCCCAGACAGCAGCACAGTCAGCTAGGGGCCAAGTGTTCAAATGCATGAAACTCAAAAACTTCTATGAGGGAAATTTTACACCCAAACCCCAATCACAAATATGTAAGCATTCTTCTGGGAGCTCAAGCTCTCGGACCTATTTTGGAACCAAACTCTACAGCACAAGCCAGTACTCTTTTTAAAAGATACTGTAATCTTGTTCTTTCTGAAGCATAGAATTAGCTGTGATTTCCAGGAATATTGAAGCATAACATTCTTGTGTGTTTGTTTCTGCATTTTCTGTTAGGTTGTTTGTGTTTTAATGTGTTTGTGTTTGTGTGTGTGTGTGTGTGTGATTATTGAATCAAAGTGGGCTCAAAAGAGCATTTCTTGAAAGTTACTTGGAAGGGCTTAACAAACCTGTGAGAATGTCAGTCAGTTAAAAGCCCCCTTAAGCTAATTATGGTCATTTGGATATTCGGAATGTCTCATTTGTATCATGGACAAATCAGGATAAACAGAAGCTCATCTCATCTCTCTCCCCCGTCCAAATTTAAGCTCAGTTTTTGAGATTTATTAAGGAGGTCCTTGCTAATTTTTCGTCAGAATTTATTCATGCTTGAAGCTTAAATCCCTATGATTACTTGAGGATATTCATTAGTCAAAAAAGTTATTTGTATTAACAAGTCATATTCTCTCCTTTGGCATAATGTTACTGTAGTATATTTTATACATTTTGCCTATAAAATTTCTATGCTTGATAAGGCAATTTACCTAAAGTTTATTGAGTGGCTAAAATGATAATAGTTAAGACAAAGATTTCATAGCTAACAATATACAATTTAAAATATGTAGTTTTCCTAAATATGCATTAAGCTCTAAAGAGTGACTGGAAGTTAAGTCATTATAAGAACATTGTAATATGGTGACCTAATGTTTGTTAATGTGTTTAATGAGTAAATGAATATGATATAAATTTCTGTCAATAATTTTTAAAGGCACATTCTAAATCCTATACATATTTTGAAAACTTTTTCCTTATTCTCTTTTTAAATTAAATTTAATTTTATTTTATTTGCAAGCAGAGGAGAGAGAGATAGAGAGAGGAAACAGACTGGGAGAATAGGTGAGCTAGGTTCTCTAGTCACTGCAAATTAACTCCTGACACATGCGCCCCCTTGTGCATCTGGCTTATGTGGGTACTGGGGAATCGAACATGGGTCCTTTGGCTTTGCAGGCAAGTGCCTTAACTGTAAGCCATCTCTCAGCCCCCTTATCCTTGATTATTGATTATATTGTTAATTATAAACTATTTATAGAAATAATAATTTCTTTCACATAAACAATTAACATATGACCAAATTTATTAAACAAATTCATTTAATTTAAAAATGAAACATTTGGCATAGTTTTGAAAAAAAACAATGCACTTCTCATTTTATTATCATTCATAATATTTTATGATATTTTAATTTAGCTATTATTATGTTATTTGATATTCATATAATCTACAAATTATTTTATACTTAAAATATAAGGGTTTTTGTCCGTGTGTGTATGTGTGTGTGTGTCCATATGCATAGGAAGTCCAGAGGAGAACATCAGCTCTTCTGCTTCTGTTTCCTTGACACACAGTCTGTCTGACTGTAATGCTGTTTTCTAGCCAGACTGGCTTCCCAGAAAGACCCAGTGGTGCTCTGGTCTCTCTGCCTGCACAGGAATGGGGATACATGGATACATGGCCACATCCAGATTTTTAAAAATTTTATTTATTTATTTATTTTTGGATTTTTGAGGTAGGGTCTCACTGTAGCTCCGGCTGACCTGGAATTTACTATGTAGTCTCAAGGTGGCCTTGAATTCATGGCAATCCTCCTACCTGTGCCTCCCGAGTGCTGGGATTAAAGGTGTGCGCTACCACGCCCAGCTCACATCCAGACTTTTATGTGGGTGCTCCAGAATCCAATTCAG
Source organism: Orientallactaga sibirica (assembly GCA_036365145.1). Taxonomy (NCBI): domain Eukaryota; kingdom Metazoa; phylum Chordata; class Mammalia; order Rodentia; family Dipodidae; genus Orientallactaga; species Orientallactaga sibirica. Next base: position 31,140,249 of record JAEOAD010000024.1, read on the forward strand.
GGCAAGTCAGGCACTGAGCCTCACGCTTGAAGGCTAGTGCTCTTACCTCCTAAGCCACCTCACCTTCCCAAGGGGTTGTGATTATATGAAATTATTAAGACATTAAGTGGGAAATACTTTTTAAAACTGCCAGCCTTTTCTTTTTCATCAATCTATTTTACTTATTTTATACATCATGATGGTGTTTTCTGTTATTGCTGCCACGGTGGCATTAAGTAAATCAAGTCTCATTTTTCTACTACGCAGCCACACAATTTGAAGCATAGAATTGCTTTGCACTAGAGGAATATGGGTTATTCACAAGTTCTTGTGAAGAATTAAGTATCTGTAGATAAATCCAATGGAAAATATTAAGACATAAAAAAACTAAGTAACTATTGTTCAATGAGTCTACTTTCATTTATGTAGGAAATTTAAAATTTTAAATATCTGTTATTAAACAGGATACATATGATAAATATTGAAAAGTAAGAGAAGTTTAGGAAAAATCTTGACCTAACTCAATTGGATTAATGGAAGTAACAGAAATGATATGCATTGATCTTTGCCAAAACGTGGATGAAGCACTTGTTTATCAATGATCATTGTGAATACTAACATGATTGCTTATATGCCAGGAAAAGAAATGAATAGCACCTCAGCAAGGTGAAGAATGTTTTTTAATATTTTTGGAAATTTTTATTTTATTTTTTATTTATCATTTGAGAGAGAGAGAAAAGAGGGACAAAGAGATAGTGTGTTGTGTGTGTGTGTGTATGTGTGTGTGTGTGTGTGTAAATGGGTACACCAGAGCCTCCAGGCATGTGAGCAAATGCCAAAGGCATGTATCACCTTGTGCATCTGGCTCATGTGGGTCCTGGGAAATTGAATCTGGGTTCTTTGGCTTTGCAGTCAAGCACCTTAGTCACTAAGCCACCTCTCCAGCTTTTTTTTTCTTTTTATTTATTTCTCTTAACTTATTTAAAAATTACCCAAATGACTTTCAACTGCTCTATGCCTTAGGCATTTTCACAATTTTCATTAGCCATATATAAAATTAAAATAGAAAAACACTCAGTCTTCAGTTCACTTTTGATGTGATATCACAGAAATGCACATTGGTTATATATTTAATAAACATTCACACTGATGAAAAATAATTAATTTAAAACTAGATGAGGATTCTATCCATTACTAAATAATGAAAGAAATTTACTTGTGAAAACTATTGTAGCCTTTCTGGGGTTTGGTTTCCTCGTGGCATTTGGTTTTCCAATTTCATCTATTTTCCTTCAGATTTCATAACTTTTTTTTTTTTTACAGTTGATTAATCCTCCAATGTGTATATGTACCACATTTTCTTTATCCAGTCATTAGCTGATGCACACTGGGGCTGAGTCCATTTCACAGTTATTGTGAAGAGAGCCTCACTGAGTATAGATAAGAAAGTACCTCTACAGTAGGATGTAGAGCCCTTTGGACATATGCCCAGGAATGTTATAACTGGATCATGGGGTGGTTCCAGTTTTGGCTTTTGTAGAAACCTTCATACTGATTTCCATTGTGGTTATACCAGTTTGTACCTCCACCACAGTGAGGAAGGATTCCCCTTACTACAACTTTGCCAGTTTGTTATCATTGGTTTTCTTGATAACCAGTCCTACTGATGGAGGATGAAACGTCAAAGCCATTTTCAGTTGTATCTCCCCAATGGCTAAGGATGTTTATTATCTTTCTTTCTTTCTTTGTCTGCTTTGCTTCTCAAGGTAGGGACTCCCATTAGCCCAGGCTGATGTGGAATTCACTCTGTAGTCCCGGGCTGGCCTTGAGCTCAGTGAGCTCCTACATCTGCCACCCCAGTGCTGTGAATAAATGTGTGAGCCTTCATGCCCAGCTTGTTGAACATCTTTTTTAAAATTTTAAAGTAGCATAATGAAAATCAGTTCTTTGTATACTAGTAATTTTACAAAAACCTATTTGATAGAGATGAGTTTAAAAGGGAAAGAGAAGTTATTTGCAAACAAAATATATTTGAGGAAGTGAAAAATAAGCCCCGATTAACATAATCAATGAACCATGTATAAATTAATTTTTGTGCAATAAAGATCTTGGCAGGACACTTTACAAGATAAAGGAAGGGAAGACCCTTACAAACCAAGGAACCTTAGGGAAAGTCCATCTAATTATAGTTTCTATTCTGTTGCTGCATATTACATGTAGCTCAAACAGAAGAGGCTGAAGAAGACAATGATATGATAGATCGGGATACCTTGTTATATATAGTAAAATATCTGAAAGGCATACAAATACACCAACAAAGTCTACAATCTGTCTGATAGCATTCTTTTAATGGAGAACTTTATTGTAACAACATATATCACAATATATATTCACATTGGGGCCCAGGCTTATGTTCCCTCCCCTCCCTGCTGCATTGCACTGAGACATCCTCTGTGGGGTCATTAGCATTCACTGTGCGTTTATGAATGCACCAGCCAGTCTCTGTGGAGGTGGAGCAATGCCTCGGGATACTCACTCACTTCTTAAATTAAGCAAAAGGCATCAATATAAAAATAGGAGACAGATCTCGTCACGTGGACCGTGAAAAATAAATGAAGGGCTTGAGAGGATTGAAGGAATGACATAGATCTGAGATCTAACACGGCTTTGTGAAATGACATTGAGCACTATATCATGAACTTTACAGTTATCTTGGCAGAAGATGACCTCTAGGCTAGTGTGATTTGTTACTTGTTTCCTCAGGAGCTATGGTGAAATATGACCCATGTGTTCTGAATGCGTACACCTCAGCAGGCGACATTTTGGAAAGTTGCGACACCTTTGGGAGATGTGTCAATAGGGGTGGGCTTTGGGATAATATAGCGAGCTCCAAGCTCAGTACTTTGACTACTTCCTGCTGTGGAGATGTGATGTCATCCTTTTTTTTTTTTTTCTTTCCATGCCATGATGAAACTTTTTATGAAAACTTTTATCTGAAATAAAGTCTTTCTTCCCATAAGCTGCTTCAGTCAAGTGAGAATTTTGGTTTTGTTTGTTTGCTTCCCTGTTTGTGTGTTTTTATTCCAGAAAGGAGATGGAGCTAAGTTCTATGTGATGTATTCTGTGGTCTAGAATGCACTACCACTGTCTCTATCAATCATCGATAACCTCAGTCGTACACACTGTCTCGGCATTGAAGATGCTGTAAGGCAGAATTGTAGTAACTCACGTCTTACATTCCTAACAAATGAATAATATTTATATTGATCAGAAAGGAACTTGATATGGAACAGATTTTTAGAAATACCACAGTAAAATAGACAATCATTGTCAACTGACCTGGAAGGCACAGAATCACAAGCAGTTACTTGCTCAAGCTTGTCAGTTGCCATTGGATAGTCAGATCCATTATAGCATTAAATTAAATAAGGAACTTATTTTGTTCTTATTTCATACTCAACCAATTTTTCTTATTTAATATTGTAATTATAATTATAATGTTTCTTGTTAGCTTATTGCATTGAAACAATACAATATTTAGAAGATACAAGAATTGTCACAAGTATAAAACATATCCAGTTATTCTTAATTGAAAATTAAAACATTAGCTATGTGTATTATATATTTGAGTTGTCTGTGAGTCTCTCTAAGTCCAACCTATACTTATAGATAACAGGATAGCATCACAAATGCAGTGAATAAGAAATTAGCATCTAGTAAGTTGTTTCAGATTTCATAAGTCAGTTTCCTTGCATATTCCTCTGTTAAATATTATTTAATAATCCAAATATTTCAAAATATTATATTTATTTATTTATTTACAAGCAGAAAGACATAAAAGAGACATAGACAGAGAGATCAGTGAGCCAGGGTCTTGAGCCACTGCAAACAAACTACAGATGTTTGTACCACTTTGTGCATCTGGCTTTACTTGTGTATTGTGGAATGCAACTCAGGTTGTTAGGCTTTGCAGGCAAGTACCTTAACCCCTGAGCCCATCTCTTCAGGCCACAAAAATTTTAAAAAAATATTTTTATTATGTATTTATTTTATTTGAGAGAGAAAGAGAGGCAGAAAGAGGCAGTGAGAAAGAGGGAGAGAAAGTGCAAATGGGCACACCAGGGCCTCTAGCCACTGCAAACAAACACCAGACACATGCACCACCTTGTGAATCTTGTTTATGTTGATACTTGGGAATTGAATCTGGGTCCTTAGGTTTCACAGGCAAGTGCCTTAAACACAAAGCAATCTCTTCAGCCCCATAAAAACACTTTTAAGTTATTTATTTCAAAAGGATTACACTGATTATCTCCCCTTCCAACATCTTCCAGAAGTTCACAAATTGTAATCAGGGATGCAATGAAAAAAGAATATACATATATATTCTGTATTAATATTTCTCTCAAGATTATATATATTATATATTATCACATATGTAATATATTATATAATCTCAATAAATAATAGATATATGGTATACATATTATATAACAGCCTCCATCATTAATAGAACTTAAGATAGAATTGATATAAAGTGACTCAGTAAATGATGTTGGCCATGAATACTGCCTATCCATTGTTTAACAAAATAGACACCTTCATTATATCACAAATATCATGAATCTTAGATGAAGTCTACATCTAAAATTAAACAAACAATAAAATTTTAGTGTTAATTAGGTAAAATCACTTAGAAATTTTTGGTAAAGAAGACCAAATAAAAACAAACTCCAGAAGCCATAATACAAATATTGAGATTGACTGAACAAATGCTAAATGTTATTCAATACAAATTATATTCCAGAATACAAATTCTATCTAAAATACACAATATAACACATATAATAGACATAGATTATTCATTTATGTAGCACTGAGAGAAACATAATCCAGTAAATAATAAATAATAAAGTTAATAAATAATATATGAGGATGTAGAAACTTTTAAAAACAGAGACTATATAGGTAAAATATTTTGAAGGAAAACTTAGCTGTATTTTTAGATCTCTGATATGCATGCCCTCTTACCTAAAATTTCCTCTCTAGGAATCTATGCTATAGAAATTATCAAAAGTTACCAAGAAGATGTATGGGCAGAAAAATTCATTACAGCACTGTATATAATACTGCTAAATGGAGAAGAACCTAAATTCCCCTAAGAATATAAATATTTGGTGATAAATGTAAGCCACAGACTACAAACATTTCATAGCACTATAAATACCAGCATGGAACTATTTCCAGATATGAAGTCTAAATGAAAGAAAAAAAGAGTAGAAACCTTCCACATGTATGTTCCTATTCATGTAGAAATAAGGTGTACATGTGATAAGAAACTAACCTCCCAATTATTTACAATGTGAATTTCTGAGATTTGTATATGCATATTTATGTCATTTACATCACCACCTTACTATGTTCATTTCAAGGTTGGATGATGATCTATTATGCTATGTCAGGAAGTACAGCATCCCAGGAAAGAGATGACCATTTCTACTTTCTAATTTTTTTGATTCAAAGTGTAAACTGTGGGCTAATTACTTTCATAACTCACCTTCCACACCAGTGCTGCTTGCTCTGTAAGTCGGCTGTCATTGAGATTTTCTTATCCTCTTTGCTCATTTGATGATGATGCTTGGACTAGAAGGGAACCAGATGTTACATTTCAATGTATTCAAAGCTGTATTCAAACTGGCCTTTTGCCTCAACCCATTAATCTCAATGCCTTTTTCCAGTTCAAAGGAGAAACAAGTGTGTTTTCTCAGCTTTCTAGCTGTGGTAACAGAAACAGAAAAATACAATGAGAATCATTAGGATGCAAAAGTGATGTCAAAACATTAATAAGATTTGGTTTCAAATAACCTAAGAACCATTTTAATTAATTTGAATATGAAAACAGATTAAATTGTTCTCAAGCTTTCAACTATGACAATACTTTTGCAACTTCTAAATAATGATTTTTGCTTATACTATTTAAGTAAACCTCACCAGAGTAACTCCATTGTCTGCTATTCTAAGAGCTACTTTTTTTATTAGTCCTCAGCTTATGAAAGATGTGCCACAACTCTGAGATCTACTTATTGTTATTTCACCTTTGCCTAGAGAAATTACTTGCAGCATAGCATTTTACTAACTTCTCTATAATAATCGTAGATCTACAACATAAAAATGTATATTCCAAAATGATTGCAGATAATAAATAGAAGTTTAGAAGCTAATTGCAAATTTTTAATTTGACATTATTCTAAGAAATTATGAAATGTAAATCTTACTGTGAAAAACATTTTCCTTCTTTTCTCTTCAATTTCCAATGGGAATGATGATTTATGGTAAGTGGTTTGTACATCATCTTTGTTGAGAACAAACATAGATTCAACATGACACTTGACATTGTCCTAAAATAATTATGCTATGTTTTAAAAATAAAGCTAATTAACCTCTGAGATTTTAAGTGTTGGTTTTTTTATGAAGGTGAATATTTCATTTTGTGATTAATTATTGTCATTACCATTTAGCTGCCCTGGTTAAACATCCGTTTTAGTAACAGAGTCAAAGCTTTAGTTCATATGTATGTAACAAACTATATGAATCCACATACAACTTAGCAATAAAAAGCACAGGTCTCAAAATGTCAGCTATATTCTATGGTTACAAAATAATTATAGATTATATATCCCTATATAAATATTAAAACGCCATATAAATATCTTATAAATATATAGATATATGAAGATAAGGCTTCTGCAAATAGCTATACCTCTATTTAATTACATCCTCCCTAATTCCCATGCAAATAAATAGCTCAATCTTTAAAATACAGTTGTGTACTTTCCCTTGGGTTAAAGTATTTCTGACAGTGCACAGGTGAGAGTCCAAAGAAGCAATCCTACCCAAGGAGTTTATTGGGGTTGCTTTCAGAGCATTGGTAATGGGTTACTTACAGAAACATGGATGACTCAAAGGCAGTTCCATCATCGAAAAGCCAACACCAGCATAGGTGATGGCTCATAAAAGTCACCCATGGAGCTCCTTCCTCAACGTTTTAATAATTTATAGAAGAGTCACACCTCCCTGTCAATTGTTACTGTGTATATAAACTTGTGGAAGAGGCTTCTGAATCTTGCAAGTTTCAGGTACTTCTGAAACCTGTAAGTTTATTTCCTTCTGGGTTGCTTTATTTATTTCCTGATTTTTTCTTTTTCTTTTTTCCTTTTTTTTTTTTTTTTTTTTTTTGAGAGAGAGAGAGAGAGAGAGAGAATTGGCATGTTAGGGCCTCAGATACTGCAATTGAACTCCAGACACTTAAGACATCTAGTGAGCATGTGTGTCCTTGCGCTTGCATCACCTTTGTGCATTTGGCTAATGAGGGATCTGGAGAGAGATTGAATATGGGTCCTTAGGCTTCATAGACAAGTAACTTAACTACTAAACCATCTCTCTAGTCCATATTCCTGAATATTAAGAGTCTCGCTATAGGAGGGGATGTGTCAATTTGTAGAAAATAGATACACAATAGTAGTTCTCTTCTTACCATTGCTGAAATTGTCACGTTAATTTGTAGTAAAAAAAAAAAATTTAAATTAAAATCCACATCATGAAATTTTACATCTGTTCTGTCAAAAATGTGCCAGTAAAGTATGAAAAAACATGCTAATAATGTTATAAATTCTGATTACAAAATTTTTGAGTAAAACATTTGATGAATTTATTCTTTTTTGCTTCAATCACTTCACAATATTTCTTGCCTACTTCATCCTGGTCATTGTGAAAGACAATTGAAATATATCACTGAGTAAAACAGAACTCTGTATTTATGAATCTTCATATTATGAAGGATTGAAAATCAATGAAAGAAGTAAGCATGATAAATGACATAGTAGATAAATGATAAAGGGTATGTACTAAGAAACCACCACCATAGGCCAAAACAGACCCTCCACCTGTGTGTGTATGGACCATGTGCTATGAATATTTTCTACCTGCTCATCCTCTTATTTAAAAGCATATAAATAAATAAATAAAGTTAGGCTTCATATATGACAGTAAACACACAATACTTATATTTGTGGGCTTTTGTTACCTCCCTCAGAATTTTTTTTCCAATTCCATCAGTTTTTCTATTAAATTCATAAATTCATTTCTTGTTACAGTTGAGGAAAACTCCATGGTGCATATTTACTAACTTTTCCTTATCTAGTCATCAGATGATAGACATCTGGGTTGATTCAACTTTCTAGATATTGAGAAGAGAGCAGCTTTGAACATAAAGGTGCATGTTATCTCTATGATACAATGGAGTGTCTTTGGATACAGGCCCAGGAGTGGTATAGCTGGATCATGTAGTAGTGATTTTTAGCCTTTGAGGAACCTTCACACTGATTTCAACAAGGAATTCACCAGTTTCTGCTCTCACCAATAGTGAAAAAGAGCTCTCCTTTTTCCACAGCATCACCATCATTTTCATCATTTGTTGTTATTAGTTTTCATGATGGTATCCATTCTGAATAGGATGAGATAAAACATCAAAGTGGCTTTATTTTAACTTCTCTAATGGCTAAGAATGTTGATAATGATGATGATGAACTTTTACAAAGATACCTATTGACCATCTGAATGTCTTCTTTTAAGAAATGTTTGTGTATTTCCTTGTGCTATGTTATATATATATATATATTTGAGAGAGAGACACAGAGAGAGGGAGAGGAAGAGGGAGACAGATAGAGATGGGCACGCCAGCAGCCTCTCAGCTGCTGCAAATGAAATCCAGATGCGTCCGCCCCCTTGTGGTCAAGTGTGGCATTGCACCCCTTTTAAATCTGGCTAAAAGTGGGACCTGGAGATTGGAACTACTGAAGATTGGAACCAACGTTCTTAGGCTTAGGAGGCAGGCACCTTAACTGCTAAGCCATCTCTCCAGCCCTAAAATATATTTTATATAGTTGAACATGTTCACAAGATTTTGTGGCATGTGAAAATTGTGTAAAATTAAAGTTCTTGTGGCCACAAGTAAATCTTTGGGAGTGTAGCCATATTCCTTGGCTTAAATATTTTTTAAAGCTATTTTATGCTAAATTAGAATTGAGTAGCTACAACTAAGAATAAATGCCCCTCAAAGCCTTAAATATGTACTTGCCACTTAGATCTTTATGGAGAGTCTGCTAATTTCTGATTTATTTACATTAGGGATATTTTACCTCTCTACCAAATTCTACAGATATACATTACAGAGAGAGTTTGATGTTTAGACATCAGTTTATTAACACATTATTTCACTAAAAGCTCTTTTCAAGTTAAAAATCCAACACTAGGATGCTTACTGGCATGAGATATAAAAGGTCTGTTTGGGTTCTTAAGTATGTTTATAACAGTTGTTACGTTTGGGCAAATGCAGAATTCAAACTATGATTCAGATTAAACTAACAAGTATAGTGGTTACTGTGTAGCAGATGCTTTACTTGCATTTTCAAATTGAGTTCTCAAACAACACATTATTATTATTCTCATTTCATAGACAAAGACAACTGAAATGCAAGAACTTTGAGTGACTTGACCAAGATCATGTTCAATATCTGTTGTCAGGCTTGACTAAAACCTGGTCCTTTGCCTATAATCTAGTGACCTCCTTCTACCCTAGAGTTAATTCTACTCTTGTATTTTAAGGTGTATTACTTTTATAGCTCCTTAACACTGCTTTGCAAACTTTGAAACTCAAGTGCTGTTGGCAATTTGAGTTGAAACAGTGTATATTACCCTCTAAATCTAGAATAAAGGATTAAATCAAGATTAATTTACTGGCTAGACATTGTATATTAGCATTTTCCTACTTAATGGTTTTTGTTCCTGCTTTTATTATCAGAACAATGTGTGCAGTCTATAAAACTCACAATCAAAATTCTTCTATGTTTATTTACCAATGGATATTAGTTACTTACAGTTAATTTATAGTGGATGAAAGAATGATGAGACAGATAAGAGTCTGTAAGATTTACCAAGAGGACACATGAAAAGTGAAACGAATAGAAATGACTGACTTTATCATGGACTATGACATCTATATGGGGAATCATAGATACGATAAGATGTGTGGTCAGGTGAACAGCAGTGAGATAAACAGGCTTGGTTCAGGTAAAGTGTATGAAATAAACTTCATCTTGCTTTACATATACAAAACTAGAAAGATAAAGGCTAGTAAAATGAGGTTTATTTGGAGGTTTAAACCTCAGAAGGAGGGCTTTCGGATCTTCCATGTTATAAAACATTAAGTGAATTTGTTACTGTGTATATTTTATAAGCAAGGATAAGATCTGACTCCACAATTTTCTTTGTTGTCATTCAAATCCTGTTTATACATGTTTGCTATATTCCTTTACAAATAAGCAAAAACCAATTTTTAAATAATTTTTATTTTTTTATTTATTTTTTTTTTTTTTTTTTGCAAGGTAGGGTTTCACTCTGGTCCAGGCTGACCTGGAATTAACTATGTAGTCTCAGGGTGGCCTCGAACTCTCTGCAATCCTCCTACCTCTGCCTCCCAAGTGCTGGGATTAAAGGTGTGAGCCCCCACGCCCGGCTTTAAAATATTTTTGTATTAATTTGAGAGAGAGACAGATTTATGTATATACAGAGAATGGTGTGCTAGGTGCTAGGGCCTCTAAGCACTGTAAACGAACTCTGGATGCATCCACCACCTTGTGCATCCGACTTTATGTGGGTACTGGGGAACTGAAACTGAGTTCTTTGGCTTTGTAGGCAAGTGCCTTAACTATTAAGCCACATCTCCAGACCCAAATCCAATTTTTAATGAAGAAAGTTAAGGGTGGCTATTTTTTTTTTACAAAAATATTTCTTGAGTGTTTTATTATATGAGGCAGTATGCTGGTCCATGAGAATGCAGTCATATACAACACCATAGTGTCCTTCCTCTTTTAAGTTCACATATTATTTAAGAAATAGAAAACAAGCTCTTCTTTTATAATTTATTTTCTAGAAAAAATACTAAAAATCATTTGAAGAGAATAATATGGTTCTTTGCATTCAAAGGGAATCGACTTAGTCAAAGCTAGATTTTACAGAATAATATTTAGGCTAAGAAATTAAAGATATATTATAAATATCCCAATGAATTTAAATTGTAAAGAAGGTATATGGAAACAAAAGGATTTTTTAAAGAAGAACTAGACATTTTGAGACCATTAACTTGGTCACTTCCCTTATTTATGAAAAAGTATATAGAGCCAGATTTGTAGAGTCTTCATAACTGTGTTTAAAAGTATACTTTGGCTGATGTTATAATGTTACAATGTAGGAAGGAGCAAGTGATTCTTCTTATTCTCAGGCTCTGGTGATTTATTTTGTGCCGAAAACAACGACACTGATTAAATTTTGGCTTTGGATCATTTTTGTTTGTGTTCAGCTCTGTAATATAAGTAGGAAGAAAGGTGGATTTGAAATGGGAAACTGGGGTGTCTTTGAGAGCAATGGAGCTATTCCCAGGTCTTGGATGGCCTTTAACCTGGGAGTTAAGGTGCTGTGCTGGCATGCTCACATAAACTTCCATTGAATCAGTGGCCTCAAGGTTCTTGTCTTCTGAATTCAAAGAATGCAATCCACAAACTACAGAGAGTGAAGTTCAGAAATATTTTATGAGAGATTAAGAGATGGAAAGAAAGGGAAGCTCATATACAGCAGGCGGGCTCCACTTGGTGACTGTGATCTGGGTTTGCTATGAAGGAGAGTTCTTTAGAGAGGAAAAGATCTGGGGAGGGACTCAGGTTAAGGAAATAGAGATCTTGGGAGGGAACGTTTTTAGGGAAATAGAGTTAAGGAAAGCCAGATTTCCCCTTTAGGGGCTCAAAGATATTTCTCATCTTTGGTGATGTTTAATTTACGTTCAGGAGCCCTGTTACTCTTCAACTGCCTCAGATCATCAGAAATATTTACAGAAATAGCTAATAGTTTTATATTGGGAAACACTTGATTCATAGAACTCTTGCCTGGAGAAAGCATAACTATTTTTTTGCTAAGAAAATATTATCCCTCCCTCCCACCACTTCCGCAGAGACTCTCCAGAGCCCTGGAGAGTAAACACTGCTTGCCTGGTGTAAATAGTCAGTAAACAGCTTCTTCTCACGTTGCATGTAAGATGGGCAAAGTAAAGAATAAGAATGTTGTGTGAAGCAAATAAAATGACCTGTCAATTTCACTCAGGGAAGCACTTAAGACTAGTTATGTAGATGAGCTGCAGCAACTCATTTACTCATAAAAATCAATAGGACTGCCACCTGGGCCATCAGCAGAGCCCTCTCCACTGCAGGAAAATGATTCTGAGCTTTCATAAAAATGACACAAAAACCGCATCTTTCATTAAGCATAAGCCAAGACCAAGCTGCAAAGTTTTGCTTTATTTTCAGCAGAGAAACTATTAAGCATTGTTACTGCTTATTCCAGGCATAGTAAAAGGATTTTGCACCTTCCCCAAGCCCCCTCCCCATTCCTTCACCACACATCATTGGAACTTCCTCCTGGAGGACGGGGTCAGTAGAAACAAAGACTCTAATTCAGTCCTGATTTTGTGGCCACATGTTAGATGAAAAGAACCAACATTAAATAAGATCAGTGTCATCTCTGAGCTTCAGTTTCTTAGATGAAGACTGAGAATGTAGCTCAGGCGTGGAGCCCTTGCCAAGCAAGCACATGAGAGGTATTGGATTTGATCCTTGGGACTACTGAAAAATAGGTTTCAAAAAATACCTAAGTGGGGAAATTAACGTACTGTTTATTTAAATAAGACTATAGGATTCCACTAATTTCTCCCTCCCTTTCCCTTTTCATTTTCCATTTTTCTAATATTTGTCTGTTCTAGAAAGGTTTTCTTCATCATGAAGAGCATGGCTTTTTATGAATCTTTCTGGATATAGGAGGAAATTATATATATCTTCTTTTTTGTCTCCTTCCTATTCTGTTTTCACTGAATCCCTTTTTTCCAACAAGTTCCTGTTCTACTGTCTATTTTGATGACATTTTTTACCCTCCTCTACCATCTATGACAACATGTTGGGGGGCCCAGTATGATGGCTGCTGTTAGGTCATGAGTATGAAGGCCACTTTTTGGCCTGAAGACAATGTTCTGAAGCCTTTGTGGGATGGATGAACAAGCACGAAGCAAATGTTTTTTTGTTGTTTCTTCTCCCTCCATCAATTCAGGCACAGATGTGTAAAAGTTGTTTCTTGGCTTTCAAAGCTATGTTTCTTTTGACACACTTCATGCAATCCTGGGAGAGGTGCAAGTGTCAAATTTTGATTTACTGACCTTGTATCTAAAAGTATGACCTAAAATTAATAAAACAAAATGTGTCTTTTTTTCTGGTGAAGACTATGCAATCTCTCTTTTTTTCCATGTAGTATTTCTATTCAAGGTATCCTTGATGAATGCCAAAATTTTGCCCTTACCTTTGGTTTAAAGCTCAATTTCTTCTCATTGGTATTACATACTCCAATGCAGAGAATTCAAAATGGACTATGTACTCTCCTCCAGTCGTGGTACCCACTGCCTGGAATGGAGGAAAGTGCAGCAACTCGGTTACTCTGTTTGGGTCACCAAGCTAGCTGCTAGCTGCTAGCTGCCACTGTGTGGTGGATCAAGCAGGCGAAGAGGGTCACCAAAGCTTTTCCATGTCACACTGAGGTGTGTCACTGCTAAGGTCGCATGGTAGGGCTCTGGATGGTGATGTGAAATCCAGTTAACCTTCATTACAGAAGTTCCCTTCTATCTGCGGCTTCACTTTCTATTACCTGTAGCCAACTACATCCAAAAGTACTACATGGAATATTTCAGAAATAAAACTTCCATAAGCTTTAAATTGGGTTTTGTCCTCCAACAGACTGATGAAATAAATATCTCCTTGTTTCACTCCTTCCTGTCTGGATTGTGAATCTCCACTTAGTCATTTAGGAGCCACGTTCATTTCCAGATGAACTGTCATTTCAGCTATTAACAGTCACAGTGACAGAAAGAGGCTTAAAGAGGGAAAGGGGCATAAAACATGGAAAGGTAGATTAACTCACGTGCCATGTAGAAAGCTGTAAGCACAAAAAGAAAAGGAAAGCAAGGCAGTACAAATGGTGTCAGTTACTTGTTAAGTTTTTAGGCATCCCAACAGTGATTTACACACAGTCCCCAAATAATGGTGACTGCTGGTCAGAATTGCTGAGATCTGCACTGGTTGGTCTAGAATATAGTATAACTCAGCACCTTCTCAGGGTCCAATACCTGAGAAATCACACAATTACTGTCATTCTATTAAACCTCACTTTCTATGAAACTATAAAATTAAGGGGGAAGATTTAATTTATCCTACCAAAGGATATGGAGAGTCTGAGACACAATACAGTTTGCATCTTATAATTTCCCAAAGAACATTACCATCAGATTTCAGGCACTACTCCCAGGCATGCTCCAAAGACTCCTCTCTTCAGAAGTTTCTTGAACTATAAAGAACTATACGTGTGTGTGTGTGTGTGTGTGTGTGTGTGTGTGTGTGTGTGTGTATGAAAATGTCCTTTGGGCTGTAGAGATGGCTTAGCAGTTAAGGTGTTTGCCACAGGACGACTCAGGTTCAATTCCTCAGTACCACACATAAAGCCAGATGCACAAGGTGGCACATGTGTCTGGAGTTCCTTTGCAGGGGCTGGAGGTTCAGGAGCACCCATTCTCTCTATATGTATATCTGTCTCTTTATCTCACTCTCTCAAATAAATAGATAAGTAAATAGAATATTTTTTAAATGTCAGTAAACTTAAAGTATCCCCATAAACATTTGTTGATATACATAAAGTTTCTCCCTCATCCACTTTTAAGGGAAGATAGGGTACAAACAAAGACAACAGATTTGAGACAGATGTTTCCAGAATGTTCTTCCAATATCTAAGTTTGTGATTTCTATGGCTCTTCAGACTTCCAGTCCTTCTCATTGTATTTGTCCTCCACACTTTCTTTCTCCTCTTATGTTTGAGCAGGGTAGACTGCACACAGAGCTGCTTCTCACCAATGGTCACTCAGTGAATCTTTCAGGAAGTGACTGTCATAATGCCATAATGTGAACGTGGGTCAGACTTCTAAGACCAGGGCCTGTCCTCTACCAGCCATTTGAAGACCTTTTCTTTTTGTTTTTGCATAGCAATAATACACAAGACACATTAACAAAACACATTAGCTGGTCGTGATTACTCACTAGTATTTGAGGAGTTTTGTACAGTGTAGAAACACTTACCTTAAAGTGTAATGGAGTATTGTAGAAAAATAAATGAGAAGTGGGCGTGGTGGTGCACGCCTTTAATCCTAGCACTTGGAAGGCAGAGGTAGGAGGATCACCCTGAGTTTGAGGCCACCCTGAGACTCCGTTGTGAATTCTAGGTCAGCCTGGGCTAGACTGAGACCCTACCAAAAAACAAAAAAAAAAAAAAAAAAAAAAAAAAGAAAAGAAAAAAAGAAGAAAAAGAAATGAAATTGAGTGCCTTGTGGACACCTTGACTATGTTTGTCACTCAGTTCTGATGACTGGGAAAACCAAGGTCAAGCATGATTCAAATTCGTTTTCCCATGGGGGTCTTCTTCCTGGTGTGTGGATGACAAGCCTCTTGTTTTACCCTCTCATGGCAGAATTGATGACTTGGTACTCTGGGTTCTTTCTTATGGGTGTACTAGCCAGACTTCAGGTCTCATTCTTCATGCCCTGATCACCTAGCAAATGTTCCACTTCCTAGTGCCATCATATTTGGAGTGAGGTTTCATCATATAAATTTAGGAAACATAAATATCCAATATATTGCAACACAGATTGAAAGATAAGATTCATAATGATGACAAAAAATGGTTTGTGAATTTCTTAAGTATTAGATTCATAATATGGACATGTTTATAATATGTGAGACAGAATTAATGGTGTTATCTTCATTGTATCAATGAATTTTAGTGTTTAGTTTCATTTTCTTAATTTTTGTCTTTTCACTCAGAATCACATTATTTGATTATTTGATTATTTGGCTAATAATGAAATGGAAATAATAACCATTCCACAATAATGTGATGTGTTCATTTGTTAATTTTGTTAAGTATTTGAAGGAATGAAGCACTAACTGTTGTTGTTGCTTAGAAAATGAGGATGGATGGATAAAGCATAGAGAAGCGGCTATGGAATTACAGTAAATTCAACCTCACTTGGCTATTAGTTTAAGTGCCTGAGCTAAATAGTACCAACTGAGATCATTAATTGTGATTCCATAATCATTTTCTTAATGCTTCTTAGCAACTCCACATTGAAAATGCCCATTTCACATTCGTGTAGCCTAAGGACCTCCATTAGTAGTACGATTACAAGTTTCATTGCATAGCCATAGAAGACTTATTGTCATGTCCTGAGGATCTATCACTGGATGCTGCAAGTTTGCTCAGACAACAAGCATTCAATGCATTCCATTCACTCTCACTACTGGATTAACAATAAAAGTGTAAAAATTTAGTTCAGGATATTAAAAAGAGCATCTCCACATGTGACACACTGGAAAATACTAAATGAACATCTATATATTATTATGTAACAAATATAAGTACCAACATGTTTTGTGTATGATGAAGCATATTTAAAACTTGAAAAAATTCAAATATACAAGATGCTTTTATCTCTGGAAAAAATGTGTGGATTTTTCTTAATACAACCCCTGCATGATCATGGCTGTAAGAAATCAAATTCCTCTGATGTTATTATTAGTCCTCTAGGGCATTTCTGTGGAAATTAATTCAATACAACCACAATAGGACTTCAAAAGTAATAAAACAATTATAGTTAAACCAATGATTAATTCTTCTTCCTCGTTTTTCTTTATTCTTTCAATTGTATATTATCAACATAAGCAGTATGTTTTTGGACATTTTGAAGAGATAATTGATTTATTTTTACCTTTGAGCACTCATTTAATTTAATCCAATTAATATATATTGAATGGCTATATTCAAGTAAACACTAAGTGTGGGAGAAAGTATCAATTGATTTTTAAATTATCAAAATATATTAAGTATCTACATCTTTATTATAAAAACATGCCTTGCCAGTTTTGAGACACAGGCATTTTCCATGCCATTGTCTCTTACTTATGGACTATTCATCCATTAAAAAACATGCCCAAAACTTTCAGAATTAAGATAAATTCTTTCTTCTGTATATAAATGCTATTACATCTAATTTTCTAGTCGTACTTTTCTCACTCATCTCCTCTGTGATGGTTTTCCTTTAAATTTACAATCTTCAAGGCTTGCTTCTTCCTTCTTTTGAGACTTTATCACATTTGTATAGTTGGGGCTCAAGAACTTAACCAATTACTCATTCATCCATATACCACATATCTATTCATACAATATATGCTTAGAGCTACTGCGGTAGGAGAAACTTAACAAAGAAACCAGACCATATGATACTCTAAAACAGTTCCTATTGTACAAGCTTTACCAGGAAGACAACATGATCCTGAGTCTCCTTCCTATCTATGCAGCTGCACCCTGCTTTTAGGTTACCAGTTACTGCAACCATAGTCACAAACACCCCTGAACAAACAGCTTTCTGTTCTACATTTGTACTTCTTTATCATTGAATTATTGCTAAGGAATTTTCCGCTTCTGCTTCTAACCCAAAATTGTAACACACCAATAGTATAAAGAATTCAAAGTGATGTCAGACTGCTTGCCTAAATGTTTATAAAAACCCCTGAACTACCAGAGCTCGGTACTCAGGTTTTGAAACTTATTCCCGAGTCCATGTTGACATGAATAAATATTCTGGTCCTCCACTCTATCTCTAGTGCCATCTCTGTGTGACTCAGTTTTTCATAACACTCCTTTACATCATACAAGTGAATGGCAAGCCAATAGTGAAGGCTTCTATTTGGATAGGCTGGCATTGCCTCAAGATGATCAAGTTTAAAATTAAGCCTTTCACTGCCCCAGACTGGATCTGCTCCCAACATTTGATTTCTCCCATATTTATGGTTGCTTAGACTTAACCAACTCAACCTTCCCTTTATGATGCTTACTCAATCGATCTCCATTTGATGCCTTTCTAATTAAAAACTTGATACAAGTGTCATGTATCCCAGGGTATCCTCAAACTCACTATATAGCCAAAGATGGCCTTGAACTCCAGATTTTCCTGCATCTTCCTTCCAATTACTGGTATTACAAGGCCTGGTTTATGATGCTTGGGGTACAATCCAGAGCTTTATGCCTGCACAGCTACATTCCAAGTCCTCTAACCAATTTTCCATTGCTTCATATCAGTACTGATTAGTTTAAAAATCTCAGTTAATACATTTTGAAATATTTATCTCAGTAAATTATGATAGGAGAAACATGGAAATTATTTATATGTGTATATCCATATTCACACACATATTCAGAGTATAGTTCATATATAATTTTATCTATTATACATAATACATAACACTAAAATACATAAATTCTAACTGTAGTTAAAACCTGCTATCTGATATCTGACCTTGTAATATACCCATCCCTCAGAAATATCAATCACTAATAATTCTAATATTTTGATGCTGTTCTGCCTATCATGTAGCATCTGAAAACTTTTTTTAAAAAAAAAAAAATCACAAGAAAAACAGTCCCATTATAGAGATAGAATTACCATCACCCTGTATTGGTTAATATTGATTGCCAATTTGACAGGACCTAGACTCACCTATAAAAGATTATCTAGATTAAATTAGCTTTTGAGCATGCTTGTGATTAAGTTAATTGAGGAGGGAAGACCCACCTTATCTGTGAGTGGGATTCTGCACTATGTAAAAGGAGAGAACTAGCTGAGCAACAACATTCATTACTCTGCTTCTTCACCATGGCATGGATGTGACTCTCTGCCTTAAGCTCCTGCCACCATGCCTTGCCTGCCATGATAGGCTATAACCTGGCACTCTAAACCAAAATAAGCTGTTCCTCCATTAAGCTGATTATTACCAGATATTTTGTCCCAGCAACAAGAAGGTAACTGTTACATGCATACATACTTTTTTTTTTTTTTTTTTTTTTTACCCTTTTAAAGCCCAGGAAAAGATTCACTTCAATTCACACGATATGGAAGTAGAAAACAGTGTCTATCCAAAATTAAATTCAAGTAATAAATCTTCAAAGCCTAAAATTTCACAATTCTTTTAGAGTATTTATAGAAGTTAATTTTGGGGGTGGGGTGGGGGGGAAGGTTCATCCTATAATTATGCTCACACTCCCTAAACATTGTTCCTCCATTTTCAAAAGTCAATGTTAGACAAAACCATTGGCTCCCAAGTAAAGATAACCGATCCTGAAACTGATGTTACTACCTCTCCCTTCAAATGTGTGTGTGTGTGTGTGTGTGTGTGTGTGTGTGTGTGTGTGCGCATGTGCGCGTGTGTGTGTGTATTACATAGATTATTAACTTAATTTTGCATAGTTCTAGTCTCACTAAAATCTACAGTTCTGTTCTGTGGCTGGCCTTTTCATTTTAAAAGGTCTTGCTCATATTATCATGCCTGTGTTTGCTTTGGATTTTGACTTTGATGGCTCTTTAAAAATTCCACATTGCTATGTAGTATGCCTTTGTGCTCTTAATCAGTGACTTGCTGGTTATACAGGTTATAGCAACTTTTCTGCCATAAAAGGGTAACACAAACATGGCCTGTGGGATTTCAGAACATGCAATTGTCTTTTCTTTAAGACCAAGATGGACAATTGAAGCCTTGGTTCTTTCAGAAGTTTGTTCAGTGCACCTCATCCTCTTCCCCTAGTCCCAGGAGTAATGCCTGTCAGTGCTGTGGACGCTGGTGGTGCAGACTACTGAAGGCCTCAGCATCATGGCCTTATGTGGCCTTGATTCTCATGTTGCCTTACAAGTGGACCCCTCCATGCTTGCTCTTTGTAGTTCTTTCAAAAAGGCAAGAACATTTATTATACCAGGTTGGCCTCCTCTGCTATATTGCTTTACTTGTGAGTTTCAATCCACTTCTGAAAATTCTTTTAATTTTACATGTCTCATATTGTCAGAATCTGTATGTGACTTGGTCTCTTTTATAAGTTCCATATACTCTGAGATTGAAAACCAAAACTAGATTTAAAAGATTTTTATAAGATTTTGATGGAATATTTTATTTATTTGAAACCAAATTATATCATCACAGTATTCATAAGAAAGAAAACCTTTTCAGTTTTTTAGTTGATATCGTAAACTCATTTCTGTGTTTAATTGTACTAAATATATTTTACTTCCCTGGTTTTCTACCAAGCTTTGATCACATTTAACATTTTACGTATGTTAAAAAAAGCCGGGCGTGGTGGCGCACGCCTTTAATCCCAGCACTCGGGAGGCAGAGGTAGGAGGATCGCTGTGAGTTCCAGGCCACCCTGAGACTACATAGTGAATTCCAGGTCAGCCTGAGCTAAAGTGAGACCCTACCTCAAAAAAAAAAAAAAAAAAAATAAATAAATAATGAAAGCCGGGCGTGGTGGTGCATGCCTTTAATCCCAGCACTTGGGAGGCAGAGGTAGGAGGATCACTGTGAGTTTGAGGCCACCCTGAGACTACAGAGGGAATTCCAGGTCAGCCTGAGCTAGAGTGAGACCCTACCTCGAAAAACCAAAAATAAAAAAATAAAAATAACTAAATGAAAATTAAAAATGCAGAAACTACAAATGTGACCTATCTTAGAAAGAGTGGAAATTAGAGCCCAAATATATAAACTATATGTTATGAGCAAGTTACAGAGAAACAGGCTTATCTATTCACATAGCTATTGTGGGGGTTGTGAAAGGAAGAGGAAGAGAGTTAAATCATGCAAGAAAATGAGCCACAAATCTCCATAATGAGCTTCTGATGAGAGATAAGGACCTGCAATTCTGACCATTTCCCAGGCTCACTGAATCCTGTCACAAGGAGAACATCTTACTAGACAGTGTGAAATCAGAGTCTGGGAGTATATATAAACAAAGCAATAATGCCTGGTACTCAGCAAGAAATTATTTTAAATATTGGAGAACATGCTCGGTGGATTTATTGGAACATTCTAGGTTAATTCCTAAGGTTGAACAAGGTGCACAAAAGAATTTTGAATGAAAACCAGTCAAGTTACTCCAATATTTCTGAGATTGATTGGAGGGAAATTCTAAAAATAGCAATGAACTTCTTCTATTTTTTTTTTTTTTCAAGGTAGGGTCTCACTCTAGCCCAACCTGACCTGATATTCACTATGTAGTCTCACGGTGGCCTGGCACTCATGGCAATCCTTGTACCTCAACCTCCCTGAGTGCTGGGATTAAAGGCGTGCCCAGCTTGAGCCAAGTGAAGAATCAGGAAGTATGCATTAAGGAAACCACCTCAAGATAGAACGAGAAATATATTTTCTAAGTATTGCAGTGAATCAAGTCATCTTACAAGATACATTTCAAAATCAACCTGTAAGTACAAGTATAGTGCAACTGATTTTAGAAATGTGTATCAGTTAATGGTAGAAATCTACATTTCTTCAGCTTTTTATATGCCTTCAAAATTGACTCATTGCAAATTACAGATTGTAGCAGACAGCTTCGGGTTCGCTGAGATGAATTTCCAAACCAGGCACAGTTATGGAGGAAGGGATATTATTTATTGAAGCTTACAGATCCAGGGGAAGTTCCATAATGGCAGAAGAAGTGGCCTGTCGTCACAGGACCAGGCAAAAAAGCAAAGCCCCCAGCCACACAGCACACAGAGCAAAACTACAGCCCAAAAGCCACAGCACACTTCAGGAACACAACCTTAGGCACACTTTGCATATCTTTACAATGGAATCTCAAACCCACCATCACACCTTAATGCCCAGTGACATTGCCTCTAGCAAGGTGGCTGAGGATGTATAAACCCAGTGGACACCCTTTAATCCCAGCACTCGGGAGGCAGAGGTAGGAGGATCGCCGAGAGTTCGAGGCCACCCTGAGACTACATAGTTAAGTCCAGGTCAGCCTGGACCAGAGTGAGACCCTACCTTGCAAAACCAAAAAAAACAAAGAAAAAAAAAAAAAGTATAAACTAATAAAACAATGAATTTATTGGGGGACATATATTCAAACTACCACACAGATGTACTTGCCCAATGTTTTTTTTGGGGGGGGCGGGGGGGGGGCGGACATACATTTATTGCCTGATAAAATGGAAATCATAAGTCAACTTCTAAGACAGAGTAAGTTAAACTGGTTGGCTGGTTTACAATTTGTCTGAACGTTCATTGTACTGTAGTTTTTAATGTTCTCTAGTTCTTCCATACACTGAGAATTTTCCACACAAAAGACTTTCTTCAAATCAAAGCACCAAAAAGGTTGAAGAGTCCTATTCCTAACAGGAGAGCTGATTGCAAATATCTTCTCCTATGTTCTCTTTCCTGGCCAGGCTGTAACAGTGGCACAGGCTCTCCAGTTGCTCTCATCATTGTGCATATCTCCAGTCCTAGGTGATGCCTCAGCTAATCGGAACCACATCTTCATTTGGCCACCTTGTTTTCCCATGGAAAAAATTAAACCAATTCTGAAAGCATCTTTTGAACAAAGTGATGTACCCTTTGTCATCCATAATTCCTCCTAGACCTCAAAAATCCTGGTCCGTTTGATGGGAGCTGGCCTTGGAGGGTTTCAAGTGGGAAGCAAACCCTATGCAGATTAAATATTGAATTATAAAAGGAAAGACAAAAGATAATTGAAATAGATTATTTTCACTATGAAGGAAAGCACTTCTTGTCTTTCTTATCAATGGGACAAGATTAAAATGAGAAGAGTGACAGAATAGCTCATATACAAAAACCATTCATGAAAAAACTTTCAAAGTTAAAGGAATAACTGTCAAAATAATTTCATGTTCTTACATTCCTCCTAAACAAAAGGTAGATCTGAGATGCTACATTGCACAATTTTAGGAGACAATAGTCACATCATAGAAGATAAAATTATTTTAAATTATCTTCACAAAACAAAATGTTACAGATTTTTCAGGTTTTGGTAAGTATTAACTTTGCAACTTTTTATTTTTTTTATTATATATTGATTTTTTAATTAAAAAGATTATACTCATAGACCACCTCTCCGTGGCCCCAATTCTACTGAGGGTCTTCTTTGGTGGAGTTGTTGTTATTCATTGTGGGTAGCAAGAGTGCTCAGTCAGCCTCTGCAGTGGAGGGAGTACAGTATCCCTGGCCATTCCCGCCTATCCTGAAGCTCTTACAATCTTTCAGCCCCCTCTTCCACATGTTCCTGGATCCTTGGTGGGCAAGATAGAGAATAGATTTAGTGTTTCTTTCTCTGAAGTCTCTGGATCTCTGTTCTTATGAGTTTTGAGTGATCACAGGGTCTGTTGTTTCCCTGGAACTTGTTTTCAGGCTAACCCTGAAAGCAAAATTTATGTTACCACTTCCTTTATAATGACTTCTGAAGTGGGGGGATGGTGACCCATCTCATGGTAGACAGTTAGCTCTCTCTTCTTGATGTGTTCATGTGTCTGTGTTCTTCTCTGTGTTCTCCTCTATCTGTAAAGTACAACAGATTCTCCATCCAAAAGTGAGAACAGTTTGAATAAAAGGGGATAAGCCTGTCTATTAGAGAAATACATTGATGTGTGTATCCACTCTTCTGAATTAGAGTAGTGGAGGCTTTCTCTGGAGACTATTGGTTTCCAGTCCTAGGGAATCTGGCTTTGTGACCAGAGCCAGACATGGGCTCTTCCCCACTGAGCTGGTCTCATGGTCAACCCATGAGCAGGTGGTTACCTACATTGGCTGTGTGTCCCTATTTCACAAATGTATACTTCTTGCTTGGCTGCTTGATTTCATTAGTGGTAGGTTTTATCAAATTAAATACTCACCTTCTACCATGAAGAAATGAAATCTGTAAACTTGTTTCTGGAAGTAAAAATTGAAAACAGCATTTTAACTAACTCTTGCTATTTATTTTATTTCGATTGTTTTTTTAATTTTTACTTTTTTTTTTTTTTGAGATAGGATCTCACTGTAGCCCAGGCTGACCTGGAATTCACTGTGTAGTCTAGTCTCCAGGTGGCCTCAAACTCATGGCCATTTCTTTTATTTATTTGAGAAAGAGGATAAACATGGGGGCACCAGGGCTCCTAACCCTAAGAACAAACTCCAGACACAAGTGTCATTTTGTATGCCTGGCCTTATGTACATACTAAGGAATCGAAACCAGGCCATCAGGCTTTGCAAGTGCCTTAAAATGCTGAACCATCTCTCAGCCCAAGGATTTTTTCTTTAAATAAACTACTATAGGTAGGCACGGTGACTCACCCTTGTCATCCCAGAACATGAGGAGTGGAAGAGCAGGGTGATGAGTTCAAGGTTATTGTTGACTGCACAGTAAGGTTTAGGCCAGCCTTGGTGCCAAATAATATAAAATAAATAATGAAATAAGTAAAATGCAGCAATCATATGAAAATAATTTAAATTTTGGGGATATTTATATACACAGATGTTTATTGTACATCCAAAATGTAGACTCCCAGATAGATAAACAAAATGTAATCACCCAATTCTAGTATTTTGGAACATGCCTCTAAATCCCAGCCCTCAGGAGGCTGAGGTAGGAGACTATGGTCGAAGCCATCTTAGGTGACATAAAAAGAATTTACAAAACATACAAGCAAAATGAAGGAATGAAGGAAGGAATATCATTCTTATTCAAATAAAATATTTGTACCTATTAACAATTATTGTTGACATAACAACAGTTTTTAAAGATGTTGAAGGCTGGAGAGATGGCTTAGCGGTTAAGGTGCTTGCCTAGGAAGTCTAAGGATAGGTTAGATTACCCAGGACCCACATAAGGTGGCACATGTATCTAGCATTCGTTTGCAGTGTCTGGAGGTCTCATTCTCTCTCTCTATCTGCCCATTCTCTCTATCTGACTCTTTCTCTTTTTCCCCTCTCAGAAATATATAAATAAAACTAAAATTAAAAAAATCTTAAAATATTAAACAAAAGTTGATAACTAGACATAAAATTTCAGCTAGCAGGGATAAATTGGGGTGTATTATACACATGACTGCATGCATATGATGTACTTGATGTATTATAGTTTTCAAAACTCCTAAATGAGTTGATTTTAAGTATTCTCAAGATAAAAAATAAGTATGTCAGTAATGCATATATTATTTAGCATGCTTTAACAGTGAGTAATGCATATATTATTTAGCATGCTTTAACCATGTTATAATGTAAATATACTTTATGCCATGTTCAACATAATAAACAGACATGGTTTTTTGACATTTAGGAAAATAAAATTTTAAAAAGAAACATTATTTAGAGAAAAAAATAAAACACCAACTCTATATGACCAGGGGAAATTTCCATTTAGCTTTCATGCATCTCCTCCATAGAAATCTGGCCTACAATATATCTTTAGCAAAATTAAAAATTAAGTGGCTGGGGATAGAGCTCAGTTTGTAAATTACTTGCCTCACAACCCTGAAGACTTGAGTGTGGTCATTGGAATCGACAACAATGTCGGATACAGTTATGCATGCTTCTTTTCCCTGTACTGTGGAGGTGGAGAGTGGAGAATCCCTCAGGCTTGCTACCAGCCAGTTGAGCCTAATTTGTCAGCTGTAGGTGAACAAGAAAGCTTGTCTCAAAAGCAGATGGATGACTTTCCAGAGGGACAACTGAGGTTGTCATCTGGCCTCTATATGTATACACACACATGCTTGGGCCCCTGTGCACACATGTGGACACCCCCAAACATGCACCTACATCTTCACACACATGAACACACACATACACACATATTTTAAAATGTCAAAATTCTGGTATGTGCTTAAGGTAACAGTAGTTAGAAGTTACTACTAATAATAATGGGTTTATAGGTAATATTTGTCACTTATTCAATATCTTTTTTTTCCTGTGTGTGTATGTGATGTATGCACATGAGTGTGCTGCAGCTGTGTGCAGCCCATGTACACATCTGTAGTGGCCAGAGGAGAGTGTCAGGGTCCAATTCTATTACTGCTTAATTTATTTCCTTGAGACAGAGTCTCTCACTGAGGTCAAAGCTCCCTGTTTTGCAGTTAGCCTGGCTGCCCAGGGAGCCCCATCCTCTGCCTCTGCCCTCCTCAGCACAGGTTTTTTTTTTTTTTTAATATCTTTAAATTTTTATTTCTATTTATTTATTTGATACAGCAAGAGACAGAGAGAGTGGGATTGGCATACCAGGGCCTCTAGTCACTGAAAACAAGCTCCAGATTCATGCACCACTTTGTGCATCTGTCAGCACAGGGTTTAATAGATGTGCATAGCCAAGCCAGGATTTTTATATAGATC
Organism: Orientallactaga sibirica; assembly: GCA_036365145.1. NCBI lineage: Eukaryota > Metazoa > Chordata > Mammalia > Rodentia > Dipodidae > Orientallactaga > Orientallactaga sibirica. The sequence continues at coordinate 31,166,612 of JAEOAD010000024.1, forward strand.
AAACAACTCCTCATCAAACCCCACATTTCCTCTGAAAAAGTAAAATGTTTGTTTTCTTTATATTATCATGGATAAAGGAAAATCTTAACATGTTGCTTTTTGTGAAATTGTTGCTTCATAAGTACCTCTAAGAAAAGAATTGCTGCAGAGAGTCCACCCGGATGAAACATGTCACTAATATCATCTTCTGTGTATACTTCAAGAACAAGCTTCTGAGCCAGGCTGGAAGTAGGACATATTCTGCTTTGCATCACATTTTCATGACTCTCCTCTTGACTCATCCAATAAGTCTCTTTAAGTCTAGACAGTCACTGAATTCTGACAATCATCAAATTCAATAAAATCCCCAAAGCAAGAATGATGGCTATTTAGAGAAATGTTTTAAAAGCCTGTGAATTATGTTTGGTAAATTGGTCTAGCAAACATGGTGAGTGTATGGCTATAAGGTGGATAATGGGTTCCTAAGTAATATAAGTAAAGAAACCATCAGTAGTAAGCAGCATTAAGCCTATAAATAAAATCATTTTGAAAAGTGATTTGATTTGAAGCGTTTTCATATATATAATTGCAAAAAATTAGTTCCAACAAAAAATGGTGAGTTTTCCTCTCATGGAAAGTAATGCACAAAATGACTGCATACAATATTCCTAAATTAGTTGTCTTTGGGGCTAATCAGATCCCTACTATGTAATAGGTGCCTAAGGGGTTTGGTCCATACAGAACTTAGGCTTCTTCCAAACCAAATAATGCCATATTATGATATTGTATATGTGTGTGTGTGTGTGTGTGTGTGTGTGTGTGTGTCACAAAATGTTCACTTAGCAAATGTTTATTAGCTCTTTCCTATGTGGAGTCAAAATTCTACATGTGAAATATAAAACAATGAGCAAGAAATCATTTCTCCTTCAAGAAATTTTCTTCACAGTAGCTAAACACAAGTGGTGAACACATTTACATATTTAGGAAAGATAACCTGAGATAATGACTCTGGCAGTCAAGACATGATTAAGTGTGCAGCTTTAAAACATGTAGCTTGCTTGGTTAAGGTAGTGATGGGAGCAATCTCTGGAGAGGTGACACTGAGTTACATAATGGGATTCTCTAGAAAAGGACTAAATACAAATGGAGAGGCTCTAGAACATGAAAGGAGTTGTTAATGTCAAGATTGGGATGCAAGATCAGTGTATAGAAAATAGAGATGATGCACAGTGGATTGTCTAATAAGCATAGGTGATGGAGGCCATGCTAAGAACATTGCTGGGGAAACCACTGGGAGGTTTTCACAGATGCATCATGTGCTTGTATAGGATTTAAAGAGATCACAGTGAACTTTGAATGGGAAATGGATACTAACCCACTAGGTAAAATAAAGAAAGTGGTTTGAACTGCTAGGAGGCAACTGGCAGTGGTGAACAGTGGCATTCCTATGTAGGTGACAGACTGAGTGTAGAACATATCAGAATGTAAGAAATCATGCACACATACAAAATGCCACAGGATAAATTTTGAACCCCAAATGTATATGTTGGGGATCTACTCAATGAGATGGTACCCAGGGAAGGACACTTTGTGTGATGTTGACAATATGCCATGGAATGGGAATGTTGCATGATATATAAAGGGGAATCATACAGGGATGTGGGTCCTCACTCTTTCCCAGGGTCGTTGGCCATTGGTGTCCAGGTGCAGGAGGAGTTGGGGGAAAGAAGCAGGGACCTGGAGCAGGTGAGTGTGATGGGCAATGATCACCCAGGAGACTGTCAGATGGACAGCACTTGCTTATTCAAAAGGGGAGTGGGTTTACAAACACTTGAGAAAGGTTGAGAAGGCACATACAGACTATATGGTGATTAAATACAGTTTATGGGGTGCCGTCTTATTGGTTGAAAGGCAGAAGTGCAAGGGAGATAGTGGCTGGAAAAGCTACGTGACTTCAGCCACATAAGGGTCTCTTGGGCAGCTAGCCACACTACAGTCTTGCCCAAGGGCAGGGAGGGCTAGTCACCTTCACCAGGGTGGGTTCCCAACGATAAGGCCAGCTGCAACCTCCACAACCCAAGGTCCCCAGTCATGTCCAACAGTTCAGGCCAGCTTCCTCACAGTCCCTGTCTGTGTTTAGCAATGCCCAACACAGGGAGGAAGAAGACAATGGGATATTTACAACAGAGAAGTCCTTAAGAATGGGTAGTGCAATCTGGAGCAGAGAGGAAGACAGGTGGCATTGCCTGTCATCACCTCAGAGAAGCACAGAATTTGTCCACAAGCAGACAGAATGATCATGCCATAGACAAAATATGAGAATGTTCTATATAATGTGAGATCGAGAGGGAAGAGATAATGTTATTAAGAGTATGATATGGATGATGTGGTAAATGAACTGTGCCATGATCACATACAAAATATAAGATGGGGTGGAAGGCTATAGAGAAGGCTTAGAGATTAAGGCACTTGTCTGCAAAGCCTAAGGATCCTGGTTCAATTCCCCAGTACCCACATAAGCCAGATGTACAAGTTAGCACATGTGTTTGGAGTTTGTTTGCAGTGGCTCGATGTACCTATTATCCCTATCTACTACTTCCCCTCCCCGCATCAAATAAATAAATAAAACATTTTAAAAAAAAAAAAACTGCAAGACAAGCTGGGTGTGGTGGTGCACGCCTTTCATCCCAGCACTCAGGAGGCAGAGGTAGAAGGATTGCCATGAGTTCGAGGCCACTCTGAGACTACATAGTGAATTCCAGGTCAGCCTGAACTAAAGTGAGACCCTACATTGAAAAACCAAAAAGAAGAAAAAAAAAAAAACCTGCAAACACAGATTTTCTGTATGAGTTCTATGTCTTAATTAATGCAGAATGAATAAACTTTAAGAAGGCAGGGACTGAGTTGCCACAAAAAATGAATCATAAATAAATGGCTATCAGGAGAGAGAGAGAGACGGAGAGAGAAGGCTTAATTCATGAGCTCTTAAAGTAGTAGATTTAAAAGGAAGAGGGCAGGACATGCTTTGGAAGCAGAATAAAGTGACACTTAGCACTAGACCCTGCTGACCTGAGCTGTTTCTCACAAACCATGGTTCAGATATATAAGGTTCTTTAGGATCAGCAAAGAATAGATTTAAGGAGGAAGAAAAAGGCATAAAATATATGATGTAGAAAACTTGACTATGAAGTGGACAGAGTTATATAAGTAAGGACAAACTTGAAAATAGTGACAAAAATAAAAATGTGTGGAGTCATGTAGTTGGACAATTTTCTCTATTGGGATTAAGAACTTAGAGGCCAATACTTAATAATATATTTAAATGCATCAACATTACCTTCCAGTGCCATTATATTACCTAAATATTGTGGTAGTTTGAATGTGAATGTATGTCCCTCTTAGGGTCAGGTATATTTTTTGAATATTTATTTATTTGAGAGAGAAAGAAAGAGAGGAAGAGGCAGATATATAGAGAGAATGGGCACACCAGGGTATCCGGCCACTGCAAACAAACTCCAGACACATGTGCCACCTTGTGCATCTGGCTTATGTGGGTCCTAGGGAATCAAACTTGGGTCCTTAGGCTTTGCAGGCAAACACCTTAAGCACTAAGCCATCTCTCCATCAAAGGCTCAAGTATTTTTTATTAAGATTAAGCTTTCTGTTTAAGTCTCCAGCTGGAGGGTGTGTCACTGGGAGCAGATTATGGGGTCCGGTCCTAAGGTGTGTTTGAGGGCTGTGGTAGTTTGAATGGATGTCCCCAGATAGATTCAGGAGTTTATTAAACCTTGTAATTTAGATTTCAGCCCTGGCTGGAGGAGTTGTCCCTGTGAGTAGATCCCCAGGTCTAGTCCCAAGGTGTGTGGGGGGGTGAATCTGAAATTCCAGCCTAAAGACATACAAAGTGCTTTAGCTCTGCCTGGGGTTTCTGGAGCATGCCTGCTTATGCATGGACCAGTGAAATGGGGTCAGCTTCTTTGGCCATCATGGAATTTGCCTTATATCTGTAATCTTTAATACATCCCATCCTCTTGAAAGCTGTGCCTGGTTTGAAGGTTCATCTCAGCAACACGAAGCTGACTATGTTAGGGGAAGATCTTCATTCCAGCCCAACAGTGTGTGGAGAGCACTTTTAAGCTCTGGTAGTTCATGCTTGTGGTGCTGGCTATTTGGTAGTTTTTCTCTGCTTCTAAATACATTAATGTAACTTCCCCTGGGTCTATAGGCCTGAAATCAACCTGTTCCTCCCATAAACTGTGTCTGGTTGGCCTTCCTCCCAACCACGTGGAGCTGATTACACTGACTAAATAGAGATTACTGTAAGAAGCTAAATGTATTTGAGCATTAATATAATATATGCAAATATGAATGTGTGAATAGAAATTAATAAATAAGGAGGGTAAGTCAGTGGGGTGCTGGCTGGAGACAGCTCCTGTTACCCCCTGTGGCTGCTCAAGGTCTTCTCAGAAGCATCTATTCTGGTAAAGACGGCATTCTTGACTTCACCACAGGGAATAAAAAGCCAAAAAAGTTGGTATAAAACAGAATTGGGGGTTATTAGGAATAAACTTTACATATATTTATGAAAAAGGCAACAGGGAATGAGAGAAGTGCTTAGGATAGGAAACAACTAAGTGTGGTGTGTGCTTCTCAGGAGAGTGTCTTGTTTGAATATCTTAGCAGTAACCATAAACAGTTTGTTGGTAGCTCTGAAGTTATGCCCAAAAGCATTACTGAGAAATTAGTTTTTCCTTTTTTTTGAAAAATGAGATCACTGAGTGGCTCCAGAAGCACTATTGATTGGATTTCAAACTTACAACTACTATTTTTTTGGGGAGGGGTCATATAAAAGTGTAGACTTAAAGAAAAAGAAGGGGCTGGAGAAATGACTTAGCTGTTAAGGCACTTGTTTGCAAAGCCTAAGGGCCAGGTGCGATTTCCCAGGGCCTATGTAAGCCAGGTGCACAAAGTGGCACATGCTTCTGGAGTTCATTTACAGTGGCTAAAGGCCCTGATGTGCCCATATTCTCATTCTGTCTCTCTCTTTCTCTCTCAAATAAATATTTTTTAAAGTTAAAATGGAGAAGGAGAAAAGGCAAATGTATTTATGCCCTAAACATGATTCATTGCCATACACACACACACACACACACACACACACACACACAAACACACAGGCAGTATTTTCTCTGTGTAGGCAATTATCACAGCAAATGTAAATTGTGCTGGAATTCTTGATTCTTAGCTGGCTAGAGACTTCAACCAGACTCAAGTGTCAGGGATTCCTTTCTTTAACTTCCCATGCCCTCTTATTTTTCCCTGTCTTTTTAGCCTGCCTTGGAGTAATACCATGCTATATACTACTAGTATTGTCGTGAGCATTAGATTGACGTTATCACTGCACCATTTTTAGGCCTATAGTCCTTCCTAATAAACCTCCTAGGCAGGATATCTTAGCAAACTGGAAAACTATTTGCTTGAAAAATCCCATTGATATTAAAACTGGGGAAAATAAGATTGCTTATGTGACTTTGCTTGCTGTAGAATAGAAAATTGGTTCACTTGATAAAAACAGTTACTCTTATTTAAACCTGAATAAATATTGTAACCTTTTGGTCTTAAATTGCTACTTAATTTTTTAGACCTTGTTTTCCTATCTGAGAAATTAAGATGCTTGTTCCTGTGGTAGGGCTTAAAACAAATGTATTGGTAGCATCTTATCAAATGCCTACCATGCAGAAAGCCATAAGTAATTAATGGTTTCTGACTTTAATCTCTTGTTTTCTAATATGAACTGAGATTATTTATATTGATTAAAGTGTACAATATTCTTTTCAAAGAATCATGAATTTACAGAATCATTGGACCAACAGACAGATAGAAGAATCACTTGACCCTACAAAAACAAAAGAAATTAGTTCCATTGTGGGCAACAAAAAGAACTTGAAGATTAGACATTGGAAATTAAAAAATTAAGCATATGATTTAAGACCCTAAGCAAAACAGTTGTCCAAGAGTTTTGAGTAAGAGTTGGTATTTGAAATGGATTACAGGTAGACAAAATAAAAACAAGGCGAATCTGAAGGAGTCTGTTCATTAATTACTGATGCAGCCTTAGGCAGATGGTAGGATTAAGTATTCAAAAACAATTCAATTTATGGTTTTCAGTAGGTTGGCTGTTGTGAGGAATAATTCATGATTTATATGAAAGGAATCTTTTAATGAATATATTTTCTTCAGTAAATAGGCAGAAAAACAGTGATGTGGTAAATTCAGCATTATACTCAATGTGCATTTGCACAAGAAATAATGTTGGGTATTTTAATCCTGTGTAATAGAATGACCACAAACACATATCCAATCTGGTGCCCTGAGGGACCAAAATTGGCCAAGCACAGTGTGATCCAGTTATCTATTGCTGTGTGCTGAAAACACTTTCAATGTACCGGCATACCAGGATAATCCTTTTATCATGATCATACTTTCTGTGATACCTGGGGCCTTAGCTGGGAGGATGCACAAGCTAAAGGTAGGTTAATGGAGGGAGAACAAGAACTTCCTGAAAACATATTGAAATATGAAATTCATATGTTTTTGTCAAGTGATAACACCTTCCCCTTCCTGCAATCCTCTTTCATTCACACCATGGTACCAGAAGTCAATACCAGGAAAAAGCTGAGTAACATTTCTCTGATCACCAGTGAGGAAGCAAAACATAGTACTCTGCTGAAGTAGTTTCAGAACAAGTCAAATTCAAGATGGAAGTCCCAGAGCCTGCTCTCTTTGAGAAGAATTGGCATACCATTGTTAGAAGTACAGGTAGTCATTTTTGAAAATATACTGTTAAATATGATGATGGATAATATCATTTTAGTACATGACTGTAGCTGGGTCCTCCATCTCATTCTGTTGATCTATATATTTTCTTTTTGTGCCAGTACCATGCTATTTGTGTCACAGTGGCTCTGTAGTATGAGTTAAAACAGACATTGTTATTTCTGCAGCAATGTTCTTTTTGCTTAGGTTTGCTATTTTAAAATTCCCTAGGCTGGAGAGATGGCTTAGTAGTTAAGACACTTCCCTATGAATCCTAAGAAACCAGGTTCAATTCCCCAGAACCCACATAAGCCAGATGCACAAGGTGGCACATGCATCTGGAATTCATTTGCAGTGGCTAGAGGCCCTTGCATGCCCATTCTCCCTTTCTCTCTCTCTCTCTCTGCCTCTTTTGTTCTCTCTCTCTCTCAAATAAATAAATAAGTAAATAAATAAAATTTAAAAATAAACTTTCCTGGGGCTGGAGAGATTGCTTAGTGGTGAAGGCGTTTGCCTACAAAGCCAAAGGATCCTGGTTCAACTTTCCAGAACCCACCTAAGCTGGATGCAGAAGGGAGTGCATACATCTGGAGTTCGTTTGCAGTGGCTGGAGGCTCTAGCAAACCCATTATCTCTCCCTCCCCCCCCTCTGTCTCTCTCTCTTTTACTTTCTATTTAAATTTACTTCCATTAGAGATGTGACTTCTTTGGTTATAGACAGTTTTTAAAAAAAACTTTTATCTATTTATTTATTTAAGAGAGAAAGACAGAGACAGCGACAGAGAAAATGGGCACACCAGGTCCTCCAGCCACTGCAAATGAACTCCAGATGCTTGTGCCATCTTGTGTATCTGTCTTACGTCTGTCCTGGGGAATTGAACCAAGGTCCTTTGGCTTTGCAGGCAAACACCTTAACTACTAATCCATCTCTCTAGCCCTTATTGTTAAGTTTTTATTTTTATTCTTATTTATATTTTCATAATTTTTTGAACCAAGCCCAATGGACTACCTATTTTTATGCAAGTGTGAGAGATATGAGAAGATAGAGAGAGAGTGAGAGAGAAATGGCAGGCCAGAGCCTCCAGCCACTGCATCAAACTCCAGATATGTGTGCCCCCATGTGCATGTGAAACACTGAGCACTTGCATCCCTGTGCATATGGCTAACATGAGACCTGGAGATTCAAACATGAGTCCTTAGGCTTCACAGGCAAGCACCTTAACTGCTAAGCCATCTCTCCAGTACTTTTTTTTTTTATTTTTGAAAATGGCATTATATATGACATATTTTTTCCTGTTTTCTCCCTTCCTTGAGTGAATATTCAGTGTGGTTACCTATTATGCATGCTTATGTGAGAATACATGTTTGTATACATATGAATGCATGTGTCCGTGAAGGTTCTCATACATGTGTGAGTGGAGGCAAGATGTCAGATGTCAGGTGTCTTCCTCAAATACTGTCTACTTTAGATTCAAGGCAACGTCTCTAAATGAATCCAGAATTCACCAATTTTGCTAGACTAGATAGCCAGTAAGCTCTGAAGATTTCTAGTTTTCAACTCCCCAATATGGGGAATATAGTGCATGACACTACTCAACATTTAGGTAGGGGTGGAGATCTGAATTAAGATTGATACTTCTAGCCTTGGGACATCCCAGGCCGAAAAGATAATAATCACCATGTCATCCACAAGGATTCATGGGAAAATGGCCCAATTTTATTTTTGTGTGTAAGGAATTATTTTTCATTTGCAATAGCAACTTAAATGTTTCTTTCACCTTGTGGCTAAAACTCCTGAGGTTATTTGGAGAAATCTTTCATTGAGTTTACAGAATCCAGGACAGAGTTCATGTTTTATGTGTATAAATGAGCAAATATTTTATTATATTTCTGGGAAAAGAAATTCTCTTGTCACCTAATATCTGACACATCAGCACTCTTCTGTCTTTCAGCTGTATCCATGAAGCTGTAACAAGGTAACAGATTGGTTTACAATGGGAAATGTCTCAAGCTTTGCAGATATCTTGTTCCTACTTTTTCAATTTCACCTCCATTTGCTTCCTGTTTCACATTCTACATGATACATTGCACTACTTACTTTGTATATTTCTTATAATTCTATTCCTTATTTTATAGATGACTCTTCCATTAACCCCCAATTAAGAAAATTCTATCTACATTCTTCTTAATAGTATTATCTGTCAAAATCACTCATTAATGTATAAGTTTATTCCATAAATGATATTCACTTTGGCTGGTTAATTATTATATTCTAAGTGTCCAGGTCTATACCAAGCATATTTAAATTTTCCAATAAAAAATCAAAATCGATAAACACAATGAATATTTTAAAACTTCATCTAAGATGAAATGTGTGTGTGTGAGAGAGAGAGAAAAAAATGAGAGAGAGAAACAGAGAAAGAGAGAGAAAAAAGTGTGCTGGGTATCAAACACATAGCCATTTATATGGTAGGCTAGTACTGTACCACAGAGCTATGCAGTCAGCTTTAGGTTTGATCTATTGTTCTGTTTTGTTCTGTTCTATTCTATTCTTTCTATTCTATTCTATTCTATTCTATTCTATTCTATTCTATTCTATTCTATCCTAACCTAAGTTTACTAAGATAGGGTACCCAGTAACCAGGCTTGCCTCAAACTTCATATGTACCTAACAATGGCCATGATCTTCTGCCTTCCTTGCCTTCCTTCCCTGAACGTTAACTTTGCAAAAGTATACCTAACACTTGATTTATGCAGTGCTAGTCACCAAACCCAGTGATCGGTCTATTCACACACACAAGGCAAGCACTCTACCCAGCGAGCTATATCCCCAGCTTTATCATTTGAATGTATTTTATTTTATTTTATTTTATTTTATTTTATTTTATTTCAATGATTACAAAGATGAATTTTATACACTATAGCATTGTGTACTGGATCATTAAATTATTATATACTGATAAATATAATAGACTTTATGATTATGTACTCAATATCTAGAATCAATGTTTTCTAAGATAATGACAATATTTTTAAATTTTTTTATTAAGCATGGTGAGTTAAGGACATTTTCATTCAAGTATGCAGTATTCATTATGCATATTTACCCATATCTTGCTAAGCCCCCATTTATCTCCCTTTCCTTTTGCATTAGTCTCTTTGTTCCCATAGACTTTTTTATTTTATCTTTTTTCTTTTAGAATTTTCTTTTAAAATATTCTCCACATAACCTGAGCAAGTTCAAAAGATACTATTACCCCAAATAGAGCAGGATTCTATATGTTTCATTAAATTTGTATCATCATAAAAAAATTCCCATTAGACTGAGATTAAAAAAGGAACAGATTCTAACAATCAGGCTATAACCCTGTTGTAGAAGGTGGTATGAATACGTGGTATGAGCAAGTAGATATATTACATCACTCTTACAATGAAGAGTTGCTTTTAGGAAAAATGGTAAGTCATATTAGAAAATACTAAGACAGTTAGGGGGAATGTAAATGAGGGATAAACACTTCCATGGAACCTACCCTTTTCAAGATAATGGCAAGTATTGAATGCCAGAATCCCTCACTGAATCACTAAAATGCTGCTGATAGGGGAGTCTCCGAGAGAGAGCATTGGGATCTTTCTCAGCTCTAGGGTGGGCAATAACTCAGGTACTAGAATGCTGAAGGCTCAGAGTCACACAAAGCTTCCATTGAATTAGTGGCCTTCTGGGTTCTTGTCATATGAATTTTGACATAAAACTGACAGATCAGAGGATAAAGTTTAGAAAACTTTTATTATAGAGGTTTTGGTGATAGAGGTTACAGAGTTTAAGGAAAGGAAAGAAGACAGAGCTTTACATTAGAGGGGTTCTTGGAAATAGGAAAGTTCACCTTGAGACCTCAGGCTTTTAAGAGCTTAGACGGGAATTGGTTAGTTCAGCCCAGATGACATGTTTATAGGAGTTACCAGGTTTTGGGCAAAAGAATGACCATCTCTTAATTTTATCTACCAGGAAAGAAAGGAAGAAAGAAAAAAAAAAGAAAGAAAGAGAGAAAGAAAAAGAGAGAAAGAAAGAAGGAAAGGAAAGAAGGAAGGAAGGAAGGAAGGAAGGAAGGAAGGAAGGAAGGAAGGAAGGAAAGAAGGGAGAAAAAAACAAGTTCCCTTTATGCCTCTGGCTTCTACCAAAGTGGGAACTGCAGTGGGTCCTACACACTCAAGGACGTTTCTCACTTTTACTTTCAGGAACCCTATTACCCCTAAACCAGCTCAGTCTTTCTGTAGTTCCTTGAGAAATGCTTCATATATTCTCTTATAATAGGCTTGTAAATCAGTTTAATATTGAGGAGTACTTGGCCTTGAAATAATACCTAAATTAGTTAAGCAATATTAAAAGAATCAACTTGTAAAAATAATGTAAAATTAAGTGAAAAATACATGTTTTATTCTATAGCATCTAATGCCCTAATCTGTATAAAGAATATAAAGATGTAGAGGCCATTTTTATTTAATTCTTAAAATTGCATTACATTCAGTATTTCTCCATAGTTAATCTCTGCTGGGGTCCCCCTAGAGCCAAACCAGGAGGGACCACAGGGTGTCTGCTGAGTTGGGGGTGAGAGGCGTGGAGTCACAACACAGACTCCAGGAATTGGGTGGAAGCAGGCAGAGGGCGAGCTGCTGCAAACTCATTTATTCAAGGAAGTATAGGGGGTTTTAAGGGGTTTGGCTGGTCAATCACTGTATGGGGTGGTCCCCTTCTTGTGACCAATGACAGCCTGTCTCCGGACGGATCATCTCCTAGCAAGTTTCTCATGAGCACGGAACTGTAGCTGTTGTCACGCCAGGCCTCTCTGCAGGATGTCACGTCCATAGAAGCCACTGCCTGGTTTCTTTAAGCATGCAATATGGCTAGGGCCTGATCTCCAAGTGTTTTAAGACATGAGCAGTATTATTTTTCTGTTGCTTTCATAACAGTTTCTATAAACTTAAATCTAATTCTCTCTCTCTCTCTCTCTCTTTTTTTTTTTTTTTTTGGTTTTTCGAGGTAGGGTCTGACTCTGGCTCAGGCTGACCTGGAATTCACAATATAGTCTCAGGATGGCCTAGAACTCCTGGTGTTCCTCCTACCTCTACCTCCCAAATGCTGGGGTTAAAGGCATGCACCACCACGCCCAGCATTATTCTTTAGTTCAACTGTCCACATAGGTAGGTTTTGAGTCTTCCCATTTCACGACTCTGAAAGTGATGTATCTATCAAGCTAAAGTCAGAACTCTTGGTCATAGGAAAGAATCCATTTCCAAATTCCTTCAGGTTGTTGACAGAACTGTGAGAAATGCTTCTCATTCTTGGAATGTTTATGATGATTTAATCCTCCTCTAAGAGCCAGAGAAATTCTGTACTTGAAGGGCTGATCAGATTGACACGTGCCCGCACGGACAATTGCCTTTTGACTAGTCTGAAAGGCGTTTACTATTAGCTCTTGTTCCATTCATAACTTTTACTGTTGCATTAGTTACTTTTGCATCGATGTGACCAAATATGCAGGAGAAACAACCTAGGGAGTGAAAGGATTGTTTTAGATCATGGTTTGAGGATGAGTCTGTCATAGTGAGGAGGGCATGGCCAAGCAGCTCTTGTGCAGTGGGAATATATGGCAGGGCCACTCACATACTGACTGAACCAGGAGGCAGAAAGTTAGTTGCCAACCATAGCCTAGCCTGTACCCTGCAAAGAGTCACCTTTAGTGGCCTACTTCTGACACCCAGGCCTCAGCTCATAAAAGTGCCATGACCTCTCTGTTAATGTTACTAGTTGGAAAGGAGAAGGGGCTTGTGGAAGAGGGATGGGAGAGAGTGGGATAAGAGAAGGGTAACTATGAAAACTGTAAAAAAAAAAAAAAAAAATGACAAATGGTTTGAAGTGCTCAAAACATGATGTCATGGAGACCCTCCCTCCTCAGACCTCAGCCTCTGATTACTGGGATTAAAAGTGTGCTCCACTAAATAATAAATAGATAAATAAATAAAAAATAAAATAAAAGGGTTAGAGAGGTGGCTTAGCAGTTAAGCACTTGCCTGTGAAGCCTAAGGACCCCAGTACAGGGTTCAATTCCCCAGTACCCAAATAAGCCAGATGCACATGGTGGCACATGCATCTGGAGTTCTTTTGCAAGGGCTAGAGGCCCTGGCATGCCCATTCTTTCTCTCTCTCTCCCTCTCTCTTTCTCTCTCTCCCTTTCTCTAATAAATAAATGAATAAATAAATAAATTAAAAATTAAAACATAAATAAATAATAAACATATGCTCCACCATGCCTGCCAGAGTAATGCTCAGAATAAGTTCTAGTGCTAGCACAAAATTATGTGCAAATTAGCATCACTCCATGGTCTACAAACTAGGAAACAGCCAATGAAATATGACCTGTTCTGGAAACATGTGTACTCATGATTATTTAGATGGAATAGCTGACACTATCTCCAAAGTTAGCTAAGTATCCCTCAAGACCTTCACAAGAAATACAAGAATTCCTTGAGAAATGAAGAGCATTTTAAGTTGACAGACTGGGAATGGTCAAAGCCAAATGAATAATAACACAAAACATTCACTTACAGAAATTCAGCTTGAACGTGGACAACACAGTGTCAGTGGTCAAGAGATAACCAGTACTGGGAGACGGGAGAAAAATGGAAAACACTGAATGGCCTTAATCAAGGGTAGCACTTGTTTAGACATATGTTGTAGAAAGGCTTTCCTGGTTCCCATGTCTAAAATTGCTCTGAGAGACATAGCACCACAAAATCACTGGGCATCATGGGAATGGGTGATAAAGGTGACAGTAGTTAAAGAGATATAGGGGTGAAGGAGGAAAGGAGGTCAAAAGTGATGCCTAGACTTATAATTTGAGCTGCTGTGAAGATGATAAGATGTTTTTGTTTTTGTTTTGAAACAAGGAATTTGGGAGTGAAAGCAAGCCTGGGGGTAAAATTAGGGTCTCATCAGTTCCACAATTTCAAACACAGACCATGAAGTCCCTATAAAATACCCTAGTGTGGATTTATTATAGTCACAATACTGATCTGGAGCTCAGATAAAAAACCAGGGATACAGATAAACAATTGGCAAGCTTTAGTACATAACATCAATTGAAGTCACAGGAGTGAAAGTTATCACCAGACAGAGTGTGGAGCCTGATAAGAGAAGAAGGTCTAAGACATAATTGCTCAGTGTGCGCACAGTTAAGGAATGGTTCCAGGAAGAGAATCCTGTAAGAGATACTGAGAAGAAATACCTCTAGATAAAAAAGAATTAGGATGGGCTAGGGAAATGGTTTACTTGGTAAGGAGATTGGTTTTCAAGTATGAAGACTTGATCCCATATCCCCAGAAATCACATAAAATGCTGGGAGTGGTGGCACATGATTTTGTTCCCAATGCTGAAGAGGCAGAGACAAGGAATTCCTGGTTTCATTGAATAACTAGTACAGTGGGAAACCCCTGTCTCAAAAAATTAGGGGAAGTACACACAAGCATGTGCACCTGGAAACGCACACATGTCCACACATAGGAACACAGACATCATATATACGTGCCAAAAAAAAAAAAAAAAAAAGTCATTGCTGCTAGACATGACAAGCAAATGAGAATTTCAAAACTGACAATATTTTCAAATGTTACAGAGAAGGCACATAAAGAGAATTAATGAGTGGATTGAATTTTGAACACAGAAGTTGCTTTGAGTGGGCTAGTGTGGGTGCAACTCGAACTGAAGTGGATTTGGAATAAATGAAGCCTGACGAGATTCTGCTTCAATTGCATTTCTTTCAAAATCTATATTCTCTGGGAGAACCAATTTCTAGTTGAAGACCAAAAATTGGAAGAATACCCAGAGCAAAGTTTTGAAATAGTGAGGAATTTGTTTGGTTACCCCAGAGTCTAATGAAATGGTCTTGGCTCTGAGAATAAATGGAAATATACTGTGTCCCAGAACTAAGGAAATAAATATAAATCCTTCAATATGAAAAATGAAGCAGAAGACTTGTTCTGACCTGGGATAATCACTAAGGAAGGATGGGAGTGAATGCAATGTTTTGAATTTAATTAGTATCAAAATTTCACCATCAGGAAAAAAAAAAAAAAAAAAAACAATGAATGGTGAGGTCAAATCAAGTGGCCCATTGTGTTTCTTTGTAGAAGAAAGGTGATCAGGTTCTTGAAGATTGCCTGTGGAAGGGAAAGAGTTCATACATCGAGTGGAAGGAGAAACAATTATGTCTAGAAAAGGAGAAAAGCTGGCGTAAGTAAGAAAATGCTACAAAGCCTCCTAATTCCTCAGCGGCCTCTAGGAAATAGCTAAATATGCAGCACACCACAGTAGTGTCGTGTCTACCTATGGGACCAGTGACAAAGAGAAGGGGAATCACTGGGGACAAACTCTAAATCAAGGGGGCTAGAAACAGTGAAGACCACACACTTGGCTATGTGAAATACTTGAAATGAAGATGCATTGTTTAAAGAGAATTAAAAAAAAAAAAAAACTCCTATCGTCTTTTGACTCGCAAAATAAATACAACATTTGGTTGGTAGGAGTGCATAGAGTGATGTGAAATCTACTTAAGACAAATAAAGAAAATTAAAAATACCTGACTGAAATGATTGCTGGAGGCGAGGACAAAATCTAAATGGGCACATTTATGGAGGCTTGTTGCATGCAAATCACTGGCTGTCTGCTAAACAACCAAAGATGAGCCTTCTAGAAGCTGCAAATGGATAAAGTAATCTCCAGCTCATTCCATCAGCTCTTCTCATTTGTCCTGGCTCCTAACATGTTCATATGGACGTGCTGCTGGGGAATGGGATTGGAAACTTCAGTGGATATAACATTATAATATGGACCTAATGCACAGGCACGTTAAGAAAAATCACAATATTTTCCATCAATATTTATTATTTTACCAATTTCATATGTGGTTATCCTGTATTTTGGAAAAATACATACATATATACGTGTGTGTGTGTGGGTGTGTGTGTGTATGTGTGTGTCTGTGTGGGTGTGTGTGTGTATGTGTGTGTGTGTTTCTCTAGACGAACAGACCCAATGGAATAAATATACATTATAAAGGGGATTTATTAGATTATTTACTTATTAGATTAGAATATGTACAGGGAAGTTAAAAAATGTCTGATGGCAGGCTGGGTGTTTCAGAACCCAATAGTTGCTCAGTTTATCAATCTGGATACTTTAGCAGTCCCATTTTGGTGCCACAGCTCTGGAAGATCCCTGGAGAGCCTCTGGTCTTCAATCCAGGTTGTAAGGCTGATAAACTTGGGTTCTAACACTTGTGAAGTATAGCAGCAACAGGGTAGAAATAAACACTGGCAAGTCGCAATCACGTCTTGAAAAAAGGGCCTGTGTTCTCTTGGAGCTTCATAAAAAAATAGTTTATTTAATTATTTTGCAAGCAGAGAGAGAGAGGGGGAGAGAGAGAGAGAAACAATGAGTGCACCAGGGCCTCTAGCCACTGCAAATGAACTCCATATGTATGTGCCACTCTGTACATCTGGCTTTATGTGGGTACTGGGAACCGAACTTGGGTTGTTAAGCTTTGCAAGCAAGCACCTTAATGACTGAGCCATCCCTCCAGCCCTGCAGCTTTTTGGGCATAGTCAAAAGGCTGCCCGATCTGGGAAATTGTCTTCCTCCCTCCATCACAGCTTCCTGACATACTTATTTGATCCCTAAGCTGATCAAGTTAGCAATAAAATTTAACCATCACAATCTATAACCCCCAAACCCCCTCTTTTATCTCCCCACTCCCATGGAATCACTTCTTCCTACTACTTGCAGGTATCTATACAACTAAAGAGGGTGCATTCCTCTGCCCCTTCAATAACCATTACCTTCTGTCAGAACACAGCCTGAAGAACCCTTTCCCAATCCCTGATGAAACATCAGTGGGCCCAATGTTATAAAGACCTTGTAAAGGCAACCACAGCTGAGGTGAATCCAAGAATACCATGGCATGGCATGTCCACCTGACAGAGTTCCACAGCCCACCTCTAGCACTTGAATTATTTATTTATTTTCATTTATTTCAAGGCGAAAGAGTCAGGTAGAGAGAATGGGCACTCTAGGGCATCCAGCCACTGCAAATGAACTCCAGACACATGTGCCCCTCTGTACATCTGTCTTGTGTGGGTACTTGGGAATCAAACCTGGGTCCTTCGAGAGACTAAGCCATCTCTCTAGCCTGCACTTGAATTCTATATGCATCCTGTTCCATGATGATCCCTAGGTCTTGGAGAGACGATGTAGATGTCTCATGTACAGCAAAGCTCTCAATCATTACTTACTCTCATCATTTTGATTAGGTAATATTCTACACATTTACCCCTTATTAATTATTACCTTAGCTACTACTCACTACAAAAAAAAAAAAAGCTTTTTGGACGAGGGCTGAGAGCACCCCTACTCTGTGGGTATAAACATAAATGTTTAAAAGGCAGTTAGACAAGATATCTATTTAGCAGAGCAACAGTGGTAGGATCCCCTTCATGGCCTATGACTTGCCTAGCTACGAGATTTGAACTTGTTTTCAGTACCAGGTGTGAATTTCCTCTTGTGGAGCTGACTTCAATAAGAATGCAGTTACCCGCTCACCTATGAAGCCACTCCTGAGCCAGTGGGCACCTCTTCCTGGTATGTCAGTGTTATAAAACAGAAGGTCCATTGCTAGATGAGATAAAGGCTGTCTTTTCTCTCCCAGAAACTCACACATCACCTTCCACCCATACAAAGCTAACCCACAAGGAGGAGGTTTCCACTTCAGCTTGAGCTTGATTTTTCTCTCTTGCAATCGAAGGATGTGATATCAACTTCAGCTGTAGGGTTTGACCATTCATTTTTTGGGGACAACTAAGAGCAATAGCAATAGCCTCTTTTGCTTCAGGAATTTCTAGGATTCACTAAGCAACATCTCATAGGGAGGTTACCAATACCTAGCACCGCTACTTTTGTCTAATATCTTTTGATTTATAGACACAGTGTTGTCCAGCCATGCAGGAACAGTCTATGGTCAATAAAGATTAAAAATTAGAGCCAGGCATGCATAAAACCCCAAATCTGGGCTAGAGAGATCACCTAGCAGTTAACATGATTATGTTCAAAGCCTAAGGACCCAGGTTCGATTCCCCACTACCCATGTAAGCCAGATGTGCAAGGTGGTAGTGCATGCGTCTGGAATTCATTTGCAGTTGGCTAGAGGCACTGGCACACCCATTCTTTCTCTCTCTCTCTCTCCCCTTTCATCTCTCTTTCCTTCTCTCTCAGATACATAAATAAAAATAAAGTATTAAAAAATGGGGGGAGGGGAGGGAAATATCATATGTTTTTGTATGTAAGTTTAGAAGGTGTCAATAAAAACATAATAATTAAAAATAAAAAAATCTATAATGTGTGGTAGATGATTTGAATGAAAACAAAACTCAAGCCAATTATTTGTAGAACTTGGTTCAATGTGTTTTGGTTTCAAGATGCTTATTATAATCTGTGGAGACTCTTCTAGGCTATTTGAAGAAACTTCAAAAGCCCAACTGCATTGTGGCTATGAGACTGTCAGGTATTCATTATCTCAGACATTTTACTCCTTTTCTAGTGAACAGATAATGTGGCCAAACACACTTCATATTGTCTGGAAGAATATTAATAATTACCCCTCTATCATAGCACTGTAGCTGACCCAGGTTATATATCAATAATAAGCTGCTACAATCAATAGCTAGTTGTGAGAATCTAGGGAAATGGAAAGTTATTTATTCAGTAAATGTTTCTCAGGCAGCCTCAGTATGTTTTGATATTATTCCAGGTGCTAGAGAGATAGAACTGAAAAGTGCTTGATGCTTACTGCCAACATGATCAGTTTACTGGAATGATTGACAGGTTCCACTTTAGTTAATAACATGGATAAAAGGTAGAATTTTTGAAAGGTTTCTCAGAACCTATAATTAGCACTCATGTCTTAAGAAATAGTTTCACCATCAAGAAATGGGGAAAACTCCTCAATAGTTGAAGCTGGATACAATAGTTGACAAATACCCAATGATTTAAATGATTTATAATGTAATTGTCCTACAAAAAGTAAAGTCATATGCTTTTGAAAGTCAAGTAATATATACTTATGACATAGACAAGCAATTCCACAGATTATTGCCTTCACCTTTTAAAGATGACATGAAATGTAAAGATCCTTTTTTTAAATTTAACAAATGACCTATGATTTCCAGGATAAAGGATGACCTTGCAGGGATATGCAGTGAGTCATGTAACTACATGTCCAATAAAAACTAGTGGAATCACATATATAATTAACTATGTTTTATTTAAGATCTTTGCAGTGGGAAATCATCTTTTATCAGTTTGCTTATAGCACTCCTTTATTTCCATCAATTTGCTGATTATAGAAAATTTTGATACATGTGGAGTATTTAAAACTTTTGGTTATGTTTCAACATGCATAAAAGAGTCAATTGTAGAAAATAAAACTTAACTTACCATTTGGCAAAGAAAACATTTGAGAGATTAGGCAAATGATTTCAGATACATTTTGATGGAGTTACAGATGAATGAGAATTTTTTTTAAGATTGCTGAGTGTAATTGTATCATTAAAAAAATTATTTGTATTTAGTTGAGAGCGACAGACAGAGAACGGTGCAGAGAGAAAGGGGGGGGGCAGAAAATGGGTGCACCAGGTCCTCCAGCCACTGCATATAAATTCCAGATGCATGTGCCACCTTGTGCAACTGGCTTAAGTGGGTACTGGGGAATCAAGTGTCGAACTGGCATCCTTAGGCCACAGACATGCGCTTCACCACTAAGCCATCTCTCCAGCCCAATTGTACCATTTTTAGTTGATCTTGGTTTTGTGTATTTTACTACTTAACGTGAAGACAGTATATGAATATATTTTGTTTGAGTTTTTGTCAGAGGATGTGGAGAAGTTTGAACATACCAAACAAATAACCTGTTTTAAGATTATTTGGCCCAATATGGCATATTTCTACCAGATGTCCCATTTGGTTAAAAAATTAGGCAATTATTTTTGGTTATAAACACTGATTAGGTATTAGGTGCATCAAATAAACCTTGGAAACCATGGAGACCTGAAGAAGAGGGCTTCTCAAAGGCACTCACAGTATTCTTCACTATAAACAGACTCTCTGGAAGCAGAAAGTGATGACAGCTCTTCTTTAACTGGGAAGCATGTATGTCTCATATGAAATGAAAATCTGCCTTGCTAACCCTTGCGCTTTTGTGTACAAAGTAAAAAAAAAAAAAAAAAAAAAAAAAAAAACACACAAAACGGAGTAACTCCTTGTGGAAAACCAATAAAACTGAAGAAAGCTGGGTAAGGTAATTGTATTCTTGGGAAGAGAAGTGCAGTTTGTGTCAAAATATGAAACATTTTACAAAAGTGCCTGTTGGGAGTCCTGTAAGGATCATTAGTTGCAAAGTTAAATAGATTGCATGTTGAGTAGCTTACTTCATCCGTGAGCATTCTGCAAAGTCACAGATAGAGAACAGGCTCTCGACTCCCCACAATCATTGTAATAGATGCTCAGTTTTGATTCTGCTAATAAACTCTCCCAAAGTTACCAATCCAAAGATATTCCACAAATGTACTGTTTAAGGATTGTTGAAAATGAAGGAGCTAGGTCTGCATGGATTACTCATACCTGCAACCCTAGCACTTGGGAGGCTGAGACAGTATGACTGAGACAGTATGAGTTTGAAGCCAGCTGAGAGAATAAGACTTTGTCTCAAATAAAAGTGAGCAAAAAAAAAAAAAAAAAAAATCAAGCTATAACAAATAAAAAAAAAAACTTGGTCTCAGAAAAAAGCTTTAGAAAAGAAACACAAACGGTGATACATAAATGATAATGTTGGCTATCGTTAAAATATTACATGCTGTCATAACCACTTAGTGTGCTCCCGCTAGATTGAGAAGAATGGGTTCTTCTTTCTTTGGGCTTGATCACTAGACTTAATTCTGTTTCCACTTTTCAGTTTCAAGATGAAAATATCTTTTTTCATTGAATCATATGGAGTAATCAAATGTGCTTTCAACTCTCAGTGATTCTCACATTCAAATATTAAGTATGGAAACTTCACATTACCTACGGTAGCTATAAATATAAGTATATCATTGTGTACTAAATATAAATACACAGCATCATGCAAAGTGCTTTTATTAAAACAAGCTTGATATCTGTAGTTTTAAGTTTCATTGTTTAGACAGCAGGCATTCTGTCATGCTATGACTAACTCAGCATAAGAAAGTGGCAAAGTGGGAGAAGGATTCAAGCCTTTTAAGAGAACAGCAGAAAGTGGGGAAGTGTCATAAGTTTATAATAATCAAAAATACTGAAATGGTAACAGTGTAAGTGACTGAAATTAGACTTGAGTTTTGCACTTCAGTGACAACTTTCATGCAAGTTCATTGAGTAAAGTAAAAGCACTTGTGTAGCATATATTTTAGTCCATGACAATAATACAAAGTATAGTACAGTGATAACATATAATCTATATAATGCTTTGTATATGTTATTCATAGTCTGATAAATTAAGAGATAAGGCCTCTAAAATGGCTTTCAATTCTCTGACCATGAAAATCTTATGTATATTGTGGCCCATATGCATCAGAATCCCATTAGAACAATATCAACACCAGAAGGGGCTGAAGTAAACCTCTACCATAAGAAAGTATAATTAAACCAAATTTATGAACTGTTCAGAGACTTTCAGAATTAAAACGTTTTCCCCCACTTTACATTTACAATGCTCATTGAAAGACTAGGAACTGTGAATTACCGTCTCCCACCCAGGCCAGTTAAAATATTTCTGATTCCGATGTAATCCAGACACACTTAAAGGAATGAAGCAATTTACCTGGAAGCTGAAGGTGTGTGGTGCTGTAATAGACAAAACAAAACACAGCCATCATGAGTACCAGAGCAAAACCTCTATGACCATACTGTCTACAACACTCCCCAGCCAGTCAGCATCATGAGCTATGTTCAGGACATGGATGCCTGGGATGACATTCCAGAATGTTCTTCACATCCTCAGAACCTATCCACAGCAGTCAGCAGACATCTTCACTATGCTCTCTTCTTTATTGTATGTGTATGGGTGTGTGCATATACATGGTGTGTTCACATGTATGGGTATGTGTGTTACAGATTCGTGTACACATTGTTTCCATGTATATGGAGACCACAGGTTGATGTCTAGTGGTTTCTCACATGAAAACAGAGCTCACTGATTGTGCCAGTCTAGCTAGCCAACTTGTTCCAAGGAACTCTTGTCTCTGCCTATCAAGCACTGGAGTTAGAGGTGGGCTGCCACACATGCTCAGTATTGACACGGGTGCTGGGGATGGGAACACAGGTCCTCAGTGGGTGTGTCAAGCATTTTATCCACTGAACTATCTCCATAGCCCTAATTTCTTTCTCTAAAACTTGATTTTTTTCCCCTTTGCTTTTGCTTGCATCTGTAAAATTAAGTACTGAGTTATCGAGAGAAAATAATAGGAGATAAAGATGCTAGTTTTTACCAGTTCCTGGCACAAAAAAAGTCCTCAGTAAAGATTTATTTTCCTAGAATGAAAAAAGTGACTGTAGGGCATTTATTATTTCTACTTAAGCTTAAAAACAATGGGAAAATTAATGAATTAGTCTCATTTTCATGTGTATGTCCATACTGTGTGTGGTGTGGGGTAGATGTACAAACAAGCTAATAATAGCACCCATGCACTTGCCCGTGGCACAATGTGGGCTCACCTATAGTCAGCGCAGGAGAACACCAGGTACTCCCTCCATTAGTCACTTGTCTGGTTTATTTTCCTTGTGATAAGTATCTCAAACTGCTTCCCAAGCTTGCAGTTCTGGAACCCTAGTAATTCTCCATTATGGTTTATGTGGGATATAAGTCATAAACTAGAAAGGGCAACAAAAAAGAGGAAAAAGAGATCTGAGCAAAGAGGAGTCATGAAGAAGAAGAGAGGCGAATGAAATACATGTGATAGGTAAGCAAATTGTGCTACTGGTGGTGAGGAAGGGGACTGGCAAGGGTAGGTGGGGTGGCAGAGATGGGAGGTGAAGGAACTAGGATAAGTAAGAACAAAGTATTATAAAAATGCAAAAATAAAACCCACTTTTTCATTGTATTTTTGACATATACATGCAATAAAAAGCATTTTGATCCCACTACCCATAATTGCCTTCTCTTCCCCTTCACTCTCACTAAAGCCCATCTTCATCCCTTTAGATTAACATCCTACTTTAATGCACTGTGTTTCCATTGTTGGCTTGTTTTCACCAACAGAGTTAAGTTAGGATCACTTGCATGATTACTGGTGGAAGGTTGTTTATAGGAGACTGGGCAACTGCAGTGGTTACACCCTAAAGGACATGACTCTCCATCTCTCAGCAATTACTAGTGGCCAATCTGTATTCTGAGACATGTGTGGTCTTATGGATCCTTCCCTCACTATGATGAAACCTCCCTCACTATGATGAAATACTGACAGGGTCAGTCTTCTGCAGGAAACCATACTAGCTATCTGAGTTCATGAGTTAGCAAACTTGTAGGATCAAGTAAACATAAAGAATTCATAACCCTGCTTCCTGTCCTCTGGCTCTTACATCTTTTCTCTCCCCCCTCATCCTGAAGTTTATCTGAGTCTTGAAGGGTGTGGTTTAGATATATGTCTAGGTCCTAGTATAAATTAATGGCTTGCTCTTTGTAAATGTGCCATCTATCTATGTCTGTTTTATCCTGTCCTTTGAATAAAGAAACTTGCATATTCTCAGCTGTGAGCAGAGCCAGTCTACCCGAACACATAGATATTTAGAAAACAAGTTGACTGGATGCCTGATTGTCATAACCACAGTATTGAATTCTTCCCTCAAGCCTAAATCCCTAGCTACAGACTTCTGGGTAGATTTACAGCACTAATCATCATTTCCCTCCTGTAGAGTGGGCTTCAAATCCAGTTGGTGAGCATTTGGTTACCCCCGTAACTTTAGTGTCACTGTTGCTGTTATGGATACATTTTTTTTAATTTTAACTTTTATTACACACACACACACACACGTGTGTGTGTGTGTGTGTGTGTGTGTGTGTGTGTATGTATGTAGTGGTAGTTTGAAGAGATGGCCCCCAATAAATTCAGTGTTTTATTAGATTGTAGTTTGCATCTGCAGCCACTTGGCTGGAGGCAGTGTCACTGGGCAGATCTGAAGTTGTGGTGATGGGTTTGAGATTTCAATCTAAAGATATGCAAATTGTGCCTAGCTGGAGATCCTGAGGTGTGCTGTGCTGTGTGGATTTTTGGCTTGTGGCTTTTCTCTCTGTGCTTGGTCCTGTGCAAGCAGGTCAGTTTCTTCTGTCATTATGGAACTTCCCCTGGATCTGAAAGTTTCAATTAATCCCTTCCTCCATAACTGTGCCTTGTCTGGAAGTTCATCTCAATGAACCTGAAGCTGTCACACACACACACACACACACACACACACACACACACACACTTTGTATGTATATGATAGCATTATATGTCATTATCCCCTTGACCAGCAGTAAGGACAATATTCATCATTTCTCCTGTAATTTCCCCGGAGCCCTGGCAGATGACTTAAAGGTAGCACTTCTCATGGTAGCCAATCAGCTATCTTCTTGTCTTATGGTTGGATCTAGGTTTTCCTCCACATTGTCTGCATTCTGTGAAATAAAACAGATTCTTCAATCAAATGTGAGAGCAATTTGAGATAAAGGGGGCATGCGAAGCTGTTTAGGAGATTTCGTTTGTGTGCCAGCCACTCTTTTGGACACAATTTCTCTGGAGCTCAATTGTGAAGTATGAAAGTCCACATGTTCCCTTGCACACATGTCTTTAGTTCATTTACAACAGCAGAAAAGCCCTGCCCCATTCTCTCTCTCTCTCTCTCCTCTCTCTCCCTCTCTTTCTCTCTACCTCTTTCTTTCTCACTGTCTCTCTCTCTCTTTGTGTTTCTCAAAAATAAAATAAAAAATAACAATGGGTGTTTATTTTGGAGGGGTATTTTTTGAGGTAGGGTCTCATTCTGGCCCTGGCTGACCTGGAATTCACTATGTAGTCTCAGGGTAGCCTCAAATTCACAGGAATTCACTATGTAGTCTCAGAGTAGCCTCAAATTCACAGAGATCGTCCTGCCTCCCCAGTGCTGGGATTAAAGGTGTGCGCCCCCATGCCCAGCTCAACAATGGCTAAGTTTAAAAAGTGTTAGTTATCAAAGAATCCTTGATGCAAAAGTCACTTTTTTATTTATATGTTATCTTTATTACTTATGGACATACTTAGTATGTGAACAGTATATGTTGGTACCATCCTATCCCTCATCCCTCATCCCTCATCCAAAGGGACCCTCCTCATTGGGGTGCAGGTCAGCCTCATGGGGACTGTGGGTCATGTATTGTGGGGGGACAGCAGTCAGTTATGGGGAATAGGCAATGTCTCTGTGCATAATGTCCCAACTTGTGGCTTTAACAATCTTTCTGCCCCTCTTAAACAAAATTCCCTGAGCCATATTTGTTTCGTTTTAAGTCTACATCAGTGATGACCTCTTAGGAGCCTCTGGATCTCTGTTTTGGTAGGTGTTGAGTGTTCTCTGTGTCTCTCTCTCTTTCCCCCTTGTGCTGATATCAGGTTCACTGAGAAAGCAGCACTATTGCTCATTACCCCAATTCCCCTATGGTTTCAGCTAGGGTTGGGGTGAAGTTCAAGGGGCCAATTCTTTCCTCATGTCCTGCTTTCTGTCTGAAAGACAGAAGCACATTCTCTGAAAAAGTCACTTTTTAAAGCATGCAACCTGAGTATAACAACAGTACTTAGAAAGAGATGAATAAAATGATTAACATATACATTAAATGACATTAAATATTATATCAATGTACATGGAATAGAATAAAAATGCATTACATATTTAAATGTATTAAACAGAATTGCATTATATTCCATATATTTCACATTTGTAAAATTATTTAACTAACAAAAAGCTATTATTTGAGACCATGTGCCCAGATTTTTTTTTAACTCAAATTTGAATACTAGTCACCCATGAGGAAGGCACAACTATTACTCTCAGTTTCTCCAGAAAACATTTCAGAGAAAACAATAGCTAACCAAAGAAATCACTTGTCAGTGGACACCAAGTCCAAGAGTTGGACTTCAAACCAGGAAAAACTGGTTCCAGAATCTGTGCCCTTCCATAATCCTTGTGCCTCCCTGAGATGCAATATCTTCATTACCCAAGGTGCTGGCTATGATGCCACCATAATCCTCTGATTATATTCTATTGTAAATTCACATCACTATGACCAGTTTTCACCATTTTTCCCCTTGTTTGCCAGAAATGGAAATGGAAATGGAAATCATACCTTCCACAAATGTAAAATGTCTTGCAAATACAACTATTTTTTTCTTTGTAGTTTTAGTTCAAATTGCATTAACAGTCATTCTTATGGGTATATAAATCATACCCTTTTATTTGAAAATTATCTTAATATGTTGCTCCCACTGATGTCATCACTCATCAACATAGTTATAGAATAATTTTTATTCAGTTCTGCATGTAGGCATCTTCTAGGCCACAATGTTGAACGTCAATATGAAATCTAGGTTGAAAAGAAAGAAGAAACTGTTCTGGCATACAGAGTGACAAATGCCCTGCCCTGTCTTTAAGATTTGCAAGTAAATGAGTGAAGAGAACGTGAAATAGAAACTAGTTGAAGTTTTATAATTTCATATGAAAAATTAAAGTTCTTAACTAAAGGCATTACAGTGTTTTTGAAGTTCCTAAAATATTCTAGCAGAAATTATAAAATGCAATGCTAATGAAATCCAACTGGCTTTTTTCACTAATCTGTCTTTAATGTAATGTATGCTTGCCTTTGGGAGAAATGGAAACAGCATCATAAATCTGGTGAGGTGGACTTGCAAAATGCATTTCTTACCTTTTAGACCAGTTTGTTTGCTTTATGTATATTCTTGAAAATGTGACACTACACATCTTTCATATAAAAAAGACTGATTGTGTATTCCAACAAGACAAGGCATAACATACTGCAAAACCTTGTCAAGGACTAAAAGCTCCACTTAAACATGATTTTATTCATCTGGACCAACAGTGCTTATCTGTATCATTTTCAGAGTGAGGGGTGCAAGGGAACCTTCTAACTGCATCTCAGGATACACAGTCTAAACATTTTGCCATGGTTAAACATATCTACCCTTAGTTTAAGTCTTTATCACAAATAAAATAAAGCACACACATACATGCACACATATGCACTAATATATTTCAGTAATCATATCCACATGTCTATAATGTACTCTGTGTACATAAGAGCATTGTTTTCCAAGTATAAATGCCAAACATTCCTTTATAGGTATGACTTTTGTATTACATTATCAGAATTCAGTTTAATTAATTAATTAATTTATTTATGCTTTTGTTTATTTTAATCTGAGTTAGAATCCCTGGCCTGCGTTTGTTTTCCTTTTACTATAGTAGTCTCTGGAAAGCACTGGCATCGAGAATCTCTGTTGTGAATATGTGGATACAGTCTGAAATTTGAGGAATCAATAAACTTCCACATTTTCACAGCAAAGGATCCAAGAAGTTTCCATGATAAGCTCCACATTAATGGATACATGAGAAGTGTTTTGGGAGCATAAATAAAACAAGAATTTGACCTACTGGTAAGAAAATGGGCAAAATAGACCCTCTTTCTCCCCACCAAGACATGTCTATGTGACTGAGATTTATCTTAATTTTGTCTTCACTTGCCCACAGTCAGTGTCTGGCTGTGGAGTCCAGGATAAAACTTTATCATAGCTGGTGGTGAAGATTCAGTATTTCAGAAAACAAACATGCAAACAAATTACCACTAAGGCTTTAAATATTCATCATTTTCCACAAACACTTTATCAATTTTTTAACATTAGTATATTTACATATGAAATGTGAACTATTCCATTCTATATAAAATGACATCAATAAACAATTGAACCACTGAGCTACATTGTGTCCTCCTATAGTAGGAAGAGTGGCCTTCTCACTGATAGCTCCACAGAAATGTTCAACACTAAGATCTCATGCCGAGGAGCAATATGGTTCCTATGCCACCCACTTAATTCAGATATATATAATCTAAATATATGCTGTGAAAGAAGCATAAACTTAGAGGAAGGAAGAGAAGACTAGCAAACTGCCTTTCCCAGCATCAGGCCAGGGCTCTATGTTCAGACATGAGACGTTCCATTGCTGACAGTAGGTACTACAAACAGAATGAACAACAACATCATTGTTTCATTGAAAGTGATCATTATGAGTACCATATGCTTTTGACTACACATAAATAGAATTCTGATAGACATGCTACCTCATTATGTAATCAAAACCAACAAATAAGCAAAAACAAAGACATACCTCAAAATCAAAGGAGGGCTAGGGCGTAGCTCAGTCAGTACAGTGGTTGCTTCCCAAGCATGAGGATCTGATTAGATACTTGGTACTCATGGGAAAATGTTGGGTGTGTTGCCATGGGTTTGTAATCCCGGCATTCTGGAGACAGAGACAGGTGAATCTCTCAGACTCACTGGACAGCCAGTCTAGCCTAACTGGTCTCTGAAGTCACTAAGAGACTTTATCACAAAAGAAAGAAAGAAAGAAGGAAGGAAGGAAGGAAAGAAAGAAAGAAAGAAAGAAAGAAAGAAAGAAAGAAAGAAAAAAAAGAGAGGGAGAGAGAGAAAGAAAGAAAGAGAGAGAGAGAGAAAGAGAGAGAAAAGAAAAGCAACTTTCAAAAACGTGCATTCTCATATGTGTAAATAACTGAATGCATATATATGTACACATAAATACACACACCATAAAAGGAATACTCAAAGTCCAAAATGGTTAATTTTCTTTAATAAAATGTAGTATATATCAAGATTTATTTGAAAATTCATTTATTATGAGCAAAACTGATAAACTTACCATGTGCTAAGTCTGTCATATGTCTAGAAATATGCTTTGCAGCCATCTCTGTGGTAAGAAGTATCAATGGAACACAATGTATTGATTTCACAGGAGCATATTGTAAATGGATTTTGATGTCAAGAGATATGAAAAAGGTAAAATGTCACTAATCCCAGTGATGAAAAGACAATTCAGTGAATTGAGGCTTCAATTTCCCCAGGTTCTGAGACAGAAAATGTTATATTTCAACCTAGAATGATTTTCACTTTTGAATTTGAGTGTGGGTTTTACTAAAGTTATGTTTTAAAGTCCTAAACAGCTGTCAAGATCGAAGCTAGAATTTCAGAATTTGCCATTGCAGTGTCTCAATGTCCACCAGGGCAAACAGGAACATAACCTTTACATTAACCAAGTGTCCCTTCTCTATGTATATCACAGGTTATCATAAAGGTATCACTTTGAGATAGAATATTATTTTTTGCTCAGATCAATTCATTAAAATGCAGGATTTAAAAAGCTTGCAATATTCATTCTAAAACAAATTGTAAACAAAAACACTGTCACACAAATAAAACACTGTTATATTTTGATTTTATTCAAAAATAAACATACCCTATTTCATCTCTTTAAAAAGGATGAAATAATCATTGCACACTTTTCTCTTAATGTATGGCAACTATCTATCATCCATATAAAATGTATTATTATATATCACTGTATATCATTAAAATAGTGGTGTTGGCCAACAATTGATTTTCCTTGTTACTCACTGACCATTTCACTTGTGGTCATTTCTTCTCTCTGTTGAGTAAGTAATTCTTGAAATTACCTGTGCTTTAAGAATGCTGATTTTTACCTGACTGACAAACAGTGGCTCTATGTCAGTATCTACCAGGATGGGCCCTTTATCGTTTTCTGAAAAGTTGAACTACTTCTACAGCAGTAGTGACCGTTCTACCTAGTAATCTGCTGCCACTATTTCAGCTTCTACCTCTTCTTCAGCATCTTCACATCCTCTATTCAACCCCTTCAATGCCTCCAAAAGTCCAACCCCTGTGACTGCCTACATAACTTATAATGGTAGTGCCAAATGAACATGCATTGCTCCCTGTTGAAAATGCTAATTTCTAGACCATGACAAGAAGTACACTATAGTAAGCATGTATCCACCTGCAGCTACCTAGAGTGCATGCCCTGGCAGCAACACCTCATACCACTTCCATCCCCTCTCATTTATTTATGTTCTCTGACACCTCAGGACTATTGCCCTTCACCCTTGACTCTTCACTCTGTGTATTGTCACCCTACCACACAATTTGCCATCTCTATCACTTGGGCATCTGTTTCTGCATGGTTGACATATTGGAGTGGACCTTTCTCTGTTATAAGGACTCTGCTGGACTTTGAAAGTGTTTAGTGGCATTTATGGCCTCTGCTCCTTAGATGTTACTAATACCTTTCCCTGTTTCGTTACTTAAAATCAATAACGTCCACATAAATTTCCATAAAAAACCTGAATTGTCCTCTGTTGAAATCCATTGCTAGACAAAGTCACAATTTCTTTGCAAAATATAGAGATAGTTATCTTTCTTCAATGCTTAAAATCTGAAGAATTCACTGAGACTATAAAATCAAGTATAGCTGGGTTTTTTTATGATCTAATATTGCTTTGTATATCTCTTCAATTCTAACTCAATTTTAGCTTGTTTTCCTCCCTTGTACTCCACGCTCCATCCTCATCAAAAGGCTTAGAGTTTTAGCTTTTCAATATCATTGTAACTGTACTTTAATATAGCTGATTATATTTTTCTTCAACATACTTTCCTATCAACACCAGATTCTGTGTGTATGACCTTTTGGAAGTTAATTTAGCATATCACCTTCTCCTAGGTCTTTATTCTATTACACACACACACACACACACACACACACAAACAAACAAACTGCACAAAGAAATACTGTTCCCTCTCTGCCTTGCATTCTATACTAATGTGCTGTGTCATGTATAATTAATGGAGATTGATGATGTCAGCCTTTGGAGGCATTTCCAAAGACTGAAAGAAGCCCATCTTTAGTGGCATTATATTACAACATAGCCTTCAAGCATATGTTCAAATATGGAAAGATTCAAGTAGTAAAACTGTTATGTCTATCATCTGTCATGGCACTCATAAGTTGTTCTTGTGCTTTATTTTATACAAATACGATTCAGTATTTTGTTCTACATATTATTAAAGGCCAGGAAAGATTCATTGGTTCTATTTATATATGTGACAGTAGCATTCTGCTTAATCCACACTAGGTATTTATTTCTTTGTCAAAAGAAACGAAGGGGGAAAGGATGGAATAAAAGAAAATAAGGGAAAGATAAAGAAGGAAAATAGAAAACAGTTATATACTGAATATGATCTCAGAATCTCTCAATAGGTGGGCTGTAGGTTAATATTTAGGGAATCGGTGCAGCCAAATATCATGTTTGGATACTTATATTTATTATCATTAAGGTCCTTATTAATAAATATAATTGGACTATATACTGATGACCCAGACATGGTAGCACACAGCAGCAGTTCCAGCACTGAAGAAGGTGGGTTGTAAGTTGGAAACTAGTCTGAGCTACATAATGCGACATGATCAGAGAAGGTTTAAGGACTATTCTAGGTTCTCACTAAATATTATCTGCACAATGTTCTCAATGCCTTTGATGAACCAACATATTTCTCAGTGACTACTCTGAGATATTTGAATAATGTTATCTTTATATTTTCTTCATTTACTAATGTCAACTTTCTATTGACAACTGCCATAAATATGAAAAATACAATGTAGTAATAATGCCCTCCCACTCCTTTCTTTTCCTTCTCTTACTGCCCCCCTACCAAACCATTTATGCTTTCCAACTAGTCCCTGTTCTATTCTGATGTCATAATGTTTTTTCCTCTCTTGTTTTACAGGGTTTATGTAGGTAGCATCAGCCACGGCGAGGTTTTTAAGGTCAAGGGTTCTTTGTGCCTGGAAGACAGTATTGCAAAACACCCCTTCCCTTCTTCTGGCTCTTACATTCTTTCTGCCACCTCTTCCACCATTGCCCCTGAGCCTTGGAGGGTATCATAGAGATGTCTCAGTGCTGAACACTCCCCTGTCTCTTCTTCTGAGCACTTTGTTGAGTTTTAAGCCACCACTGTGTTCACCACAGTGTATACTTGAAAAGAATAGCATTTCTAACCAAAGGCAAGAGTAGCATTAACGTATGGACATAAAAATATGCTCTTAGAGGACAGTTTGCTCAGCATTATATATCCATTTCACCAAACCTCCGCGGCCATAGATTTTTGAATAGATTTTCAGTACCAGGAACCAATTGTCTCCTTTACAGTGGGTCTTAAATCCAATTAGAAAGCATTAGGTTACCCCTATAACAGATATGCCTCCATTGCACTAGTTGTCACATTTGGCCTGGCTGGACAGGTGTAAAGTGTGAAGGGTCCCCTGCTGGTTAAGAATATTGATAACTTTTCATCCCTAACAGGCTGGATAGTTTTCTTCTTCCAGCACTATGACAGCTGGTCAACAAGGAGGATGTGTCCAGCTCAGGACCAGCTTGATTACTCAGTGTCCCATAGCCCAAGCAATAGGGTCTTACCATCTAGTTTTGGTGGGCAATCAAACGCCTTGACAATAGTCTACAGTGTTTGGGGGGCCTCTGGTCTCCTTTAACAACAACTCATTGGAAAGTATACCACCCCTGGTATTAAAATTTTCTTATAACAATATATATTTCAGATCTCAGCATGATCCTCTCCCACAGTCTTTTTTGAACACACACACATACACATGCGCACACACACACACACACACACACACACACACACACTAACATATGTAATGAAATAGGCTCCTATATGGCTTATTCATAACATCTTTAATTTTGATTTACTAATTTTTCACTTTTATATATAACATTTTAATCATGTGTACCCTGTATCCCTCTCTGTTATCCCCCTCAATCTCTCTGTACTCCTTTTTCTCATCATTTATTAAGGGCTATTCCACAGAAGAGAATGCCTTCCCCTCCCTCTAGGAAACCTTTAACTGGCATTGGCTTGTTAGTGATGGGAGTGGCTTCCCAAGCCCCTCCCCTATCTATAACAATATCCTGTGCAGTTTACCACAGCTACTAGGAGTTCATGGGTACAATGGCCTTATCATACCAAGGTTCCAGAGTGGCACACTGTTCTTCCCCATCTTTCACTTGTTATATTTTCTTCCATCCCACCTGCATAACATTCTCTGTGACCTGAAGGGAATGACGTCTATGTCATGTATAGGGCTGAGCACTCGTAAGCCAGTTATTTATGGCACCTGACCAGTTATGATTCTCTGAAATTACCACAAACCACTGCTAAATTTAAGAAATAATGACAAAAATGTGCACACTTACATTGTGTGATGTGATATTTCAGGACAGGGATACAGTAGCTAATGCTAATTATATTAATCTTAAGATATTTATTATGGATTTGTGGAGGACACGGTCACAATCCTCTCTTCCAGAATTTTTGAAATGTAAAGTACTTTGTAATTATTGTAGTTCACCCATTTTTTTGTAATAAAACACAAGAATTTATTTCTTCTGACAGAAACTTTGTTAACTTGGCTCCTTTTACTACTCTTTTCCCATTGCACTCTCTCCCAACATGCCCTCTCTAATATAGCCATTAAAGAACCCTCACTCTTGTTTACTAATATATACTATAAATTTTTTCTACCTGAAGTATTGGAATGTATAAAAATGAAAGAACCATTCACCTTTTAAACATTTCTCATATTATTGAAAACATAATTTCTATTTTATTTAGAAAAAAATATTGTAAGTTGAATCACACAGCTGCATAACTTCCAACATAATTTTGCTAGTGTGTAGACATACTTTATATAGTGGTGGACAAGCTATTAGAAAACAAGACAGGATGCTGTGACTCGTGCTGAAGATAGGTCCTTTGTTGATGGGTTGACAGAAAATTTCAAATCACAGTTCCTCGTGAGTACACATTGATTATGAATTTGAATCTCTTGAAGTCCATCTGTTCATCAAAGAGTAATTTACTGTCAAGTCCAATAAGTGACAGGGCACTCCTTTCCTTTACTTCTGACCTTGTTCTTGGCAAAGAGGAAGTTGGTTCAAATATGACAAATTTTCCCCTGACAGCTGGACGATTGTTCACTGTGGCCAAATGAGAAATCTGTTGCAGGGAACAGACAGCCTGGATGCACCAAATATTTTACCATTCTACAATGTCTTCTTGAAGGCATTTATTACTTCTCAAATTTCCTTTGCTGTATTTAATAATTTCCTGCCCTTACGCTCTGTTAGCCTTATTAAATGCACACATCATATCTCTGACTACATTTGATATATATTCCATGTCTTAGGCTTCTTTGATTTTTTTTTAAATGGGAATTCTTTTGTCCTTGTCTCTCCCTCTCTCTCTATTGAGCTAAAACTTTACCTCTTTTAACAAACGAAAGGCATAGATAGCATAGAGGGAGGCAGGAAATTTATGCATTTCACTAGACTGTTATTTCCTGCATGATAAAGGCCATGTCTTAAATTTATCTTTATATTTCTGTCACAGAGGAAAACAACAGATAGAAGTAGAATTTCAACTTAAAAGTCCAGGAGAACTACTGAAAGTAATTTCTGTAAATGCACTATTATGTAATATTTCATTTTGAATAAACTGTTGATTATGCAGCTCCCTCCAATCTGGAGTTTCTTCTTCTGCGGCTCCTATAATTCAAGGACAGCTGGCATAGTGTCAGCCTGGCCCAGCTTCACATGCCATCCGAGGTTAATAGTAGCCTAATACTCACATACATGCCTGGGATAACTTGCAGTAGGCCATCTGATAAACATTACATCATCTCACAGCCTCGGAAGAAGGACTGTTAGTACAGATCGGGATATTGGGAGAGAGTAAGAGAATTGCATTCACACAGTGCTTTATAATATACTGTTAAAACTACTTTATTTTAACATATTTAAAATATTTAACATATTTTATCATTATTGATCTCTTACTGGGCCTAATTTATGAATCTTATCATAAGGATGTATGAGTGAGGATAACAATATATACATATATACTATATATACTATATATACTATATTGTGCATATATTATATATTATATAAATACATTATATTGAACATATAATATCATGTGTAATATATTTTATATAATAGATAATAAATAGTACGTGCATAATATAATGTGTTATTCATGTATCTTTAAACAATATGATATGGGACTATCTGGCTTCAAATTTCAGATACCCACCAGGGGTCATGGTATGTGTCCCCTATGGGTGAGAGGGATCTGTTGCATAAACAACTGATTTAACTTTCTTGTATTATTCATCTGAACACATCATGATAATAACTCATATCTATAATAAAATAGTTACTTTTCAATTACATCTGAACAATTCTTGTTATAGTGCTTTGGACAATTAAAGATCATAACTCGAATCATATTTTACTGCAATGTCCTTGAGACTTAAATGCATTTATTAATTGCATTTTGATAATTAAAAATATTCTGGAATGTAAGCAACAGATATGTATTCCCCAACCAAGAAAAATATTTAGAACTAAAATATGAGTCATTATGAGCTTTTTGATTTTGTTTGTTTGCTTCTTTCTTTATTTTTTCTTTCTTCCTTTTTTTGTTCTCTCTCTTCATTCTCATGGGAAAAATTAAACTTTAATAAATGCTAGTCACTCTGCCATGTGCCAAATGAATAACCAAAAATCAGAGTTTTGCATTATTCCTTATCCTTGAGGATATAGAAGAAGCCTGAGTCTTTGCATCACATTCCAGGAGCTATAAAGTAGTCCCAGAGACCAAATGAATGCTCACTTATGTGATATACTAAAATGATCCTTACCATAATGAAAACAAACTAGGATTTTTTCTCTTTGGAGTATTATGTTGAATGAGGTCTTGAAGGCTGGGCAATGTCAAAGGAAACAGGGAGGGCTGAGGAAGGTTGAAAGTCCTGTTTGAAGTACAAGGAACATAACATAGATACACAGAAGGAGTGTATACAATGTGCTGGAGCTAGAAAAATAAGCTCTAGGAAAGCCAGTTTCTAGACAGAAAGTCCTATAAATGTAATAGGCAACTTTAGAACTCATGATGCTGCAATGAGAGTTGTGTCTGTTCATGAAGAGATAAACAAGAAGACATTAAACTGTAATATACAGCACAGCGTAGATAATGCAAAGAAAAACTTGTCTTTTAAGCCGATGTTTAGATTTCTTAGGACATGTAGCTGTGCAAATTGACATCTTCCTTTACTTCTGGAAAGCAACCAAAACATCAAGGAGATGTGTATTGCAAACTTTATATTTGGTGAAACTAAGTAAAAGGTGCTCTGTAGATTAAACATTGCAAATAAAATGCTAAGGCAAGCATGTAGAATGAAAATAAAATTGGAAAATAATGTGAGGACTTTGGAAGTGAAAGAATGCATTAACTGGTTCAATGTATATTTACTGAACTTCTCCTATTAGGCAGGCCCTGCTTCAGGCATTGGGAATACAAATGTTAATGAAATAGACAATAGTTCCTGTCTTCACAGAACTTATGTGTAGCTAAGAAAGACACTAAACAAAATACCTAGTTTATATGACATGATGAAGGTTGATAAGTTCTATGAAGAAAACTGGAGCAGGAAAAAGGATTAGACGGTGAACATTGAGCAAAATTAAATTTAAATAGACTAGTCAGGGAAGATGTGATCGATTCAGTGCCTGTATGTAACTCCTCTTCAAACTGCATATATTGAAATCCTAATCCAAATGTATTGGTATTTAAAGATGGTGTCTTTGACAGCTTAATCGTGAGCTTTGGTGATAGGATAAGAAAATTCAAACAAGAGATAGAAGAAAGTGAGCCTTTGCACTCTGCTCTCTTTATGGTGATGCAAGATGGCAATGGATCAGGAAAGAAAACTTCACTAGACACTGAATCTGCTGGACTTACATCCTCTTTCTATTCACCATGAGAAACAAATGTTTGGCTGTTGAAGTTGTACAGTCTATAATAATTTGTTAAACCTCTTTGATCTAAAACAGACAGATCTTCTGGGAGTCATTTTGAGGAAAAAAGTCCTAAGAGAAAGGTGAGCCATAAGAGGATTAGAAAATGGAAGTCTAGAGGCATCTGAGAGAGGCAGCTGGGATGCTCATGTGACTGGGTTTAAGAGAATAAGGTGACCACCAGAGAACGTAGTCAAACAGGGAGCAGTGTACGTAGTTACTTATGGCCTTGAGAGTGAGAATGCAAATTGATTATTTAACCAAAATAACATCAAAAGACACTCATGAATATACAGCATAATGAGTATTACCTGGGGCTGAGACTGTGGCTTAGTCCTTAAATTGCTTGCTTCCAAGCATAGGACTTGAGTTCAATCCCTAGTATCCATATACAAAATCCACTTGTAATGTCAATATTGAGGATATAGAGCTGAGGAGGTACTGGACAGTACCTGGGGGAATCATTAGCAAGACTGTGTAGCCTAATTAGGTGAGTTCCAGGCAACTGAGAGGCCATGTCTCAAAATATGGGGATAGCAACTGAAAGAACATCCAAGTTGTTCTCTGACATGCATGTGCATCTCCATGTACAGGTGCACATGTGAGATACACACACACACACAACTGTAACCTAATTTATATTTTACACCATATATTTGTCTGTTGAGTTGGTTGAGAACAGACCATGAGGCTCAGGCTACAGAAGACTCATTAAAGGACCAGATGAGAGATGATGTTGAAGGTGATACCTTACATATGGTGACACATGTCTAGAATCCAGATCCATTTTGATTAGATGTTGGAGAACACTGTCCTCTGGGAGTAATGACCATTACCATCCCCCTCAGAAGCACACAAGGCCCTTAAGATTACACCTATTGAGATTCCCTCAGATGAGATTCCCTGAGATGTTCACTTCTCTTTGTGGGCTCTTATAACTGGCTGTCACCTATGTGTCATTCTGTTCCAGACTGCATATAGCTTTGTGGTTTGGAAGGAGCTAACATACATACTTAGTGGAAGGTAGACTCCCTCCATGTAGCTATGGGAGAACATCAAACATTTTGGGGTCGGTCTTTCTGAGGATGTAGCTGCTTTGCATTCAGTGATGAAATTGTAAGGAAACTCTTGCCGATGCTCTGTAAGTAAGCACATTAAATCCATTTGTTCACCAAGTTCAACTGTGGTATCATCATACTTTTTTTCTGTCAAACAGTGACCTCTATGAAGGGAATAGATATTTGCCTAAATACCCTCAGGATAAGTTTCCTTGTCTGGAGAGGACTAAGTAGTGTGTGACCTGCTATTTGCTAACCAGTAGATTAGTGACAGATGAAATGCAGATACTAAAGAAGCCAAACCTAGGTGACTTCTAGGCCTTGAGAAGCTGGAACGAAGGAGTTTTCAAGCCCTGAAAGTGCAGTGTGTCAGGAAAAAGCAATCGTTTGGCTTTGGAACTGTGAACTTGATTTGTCTATTGGACACTCTTGTAGAGGTACATGTGGGGCAACCATGTCTCTCTGTCTGAAGTTATGAGAGATTTGGGGTCTGCAGAATGAAAATGTAGCATTGTCCCAAGGTAGGTGGTTTTTCAAACTACATGATTTGGTAGATTACTAAAGAAATGCTTCATGCACTTTTTAATGAACAAATGAAAGGCATTTCCAGGAAGCACAATACCTTACAATATATCCCATCTTCTTTGTGATCTAGGAGAGAAAGGTGGTATGGTATACACAACACCCTGAGTTTTTAATGGAAGGAGTTAAACATCTCCATTCTCTGGGAAGTCAGTTTTCTGCAATGAACCTGATGGCAGTCTGCACTTGCCCTGCCAGCAGCTCACACACTGCAGGCAGATGAACTGCCCACAAT
The DNA here is from genome assembly GCA_036365145.1 of Orientallactaga sibirica. Lineage (NCBI taxonomy): Eukaryota > Metazoa > Chordata > Mammalia > Rodentia > Dipodidae > Orientallactaga > Orientallactaga sibirica. The sequence continues at coordinate 31,205,434 of JAEOAD010000024.1, forward strand.
GTTGGCTCCCAGCTCTAGTCCTGGATGAGCCACTTGACCTCTGCATTTGTCGTCCTCCTCATGGTAGAGAGGCAGGTTTGCTAGAGGTTCCGTCAGGTTGCTCCCATCGACTGGTCCATCCATGATCACTCGTCAGCCTCTGTTGTAAAGGATAGTTGAATGGCAATGTTTGGCTTTGGTATACTATTGCTTTGATCTTTATGCTATGCTTGTATTGCATATCTATGTGGGAGAAATTTAACAGAATAAAGTTAACATATAAAATAATAGGTTTCATTATGACATTTTCACACATATGCAATTATGTATTTTGTTCATATTTACCACATATTACCATCCAAGATTTTCTGTCTTCTCTCCTGTTGGCCTGCTTATTCTTTCAAAATAGTTATTAATGTTCATCTATGATAATATGTGTATACATACACACACATGTATGTATGTATATATATATATATATATATATATATATATATATATATATATATATCATATAGATAGCATGTATATATTTTAAGTGTAGATTGTGCACATGACAGAGAGAACATGATATTTATCTTTCTGAGTCTGACTTATTATGATTAACCTGATGATCTCCTTTTCCATCCAATTTCCTACAAGAACTATAGCTGGATAATATGGTAGTTCTAGCTTTAATTTTACAACAAACTACCATCCAGATTTCCATAGTAGCTTCCCTAATTTACATTCCCAAAAAAGCAGTGTTTAAGACCCCACCACCATTCTCCCAAGCATTATTTTGTTGTTTTCTTAATGTCAGCCATTCTGAAGGTGATAAGATGTAATATCAGAGTAGTTTTAATATGCATTTTACTGAAGGAACTAAATTTGATTGCTAACACTGAGCAGTAACAATAATACATTGAACTTTTTTAAAGCTACTTAATTACAAGAACTAAGATTTTTTTTCTTCCTTAAGATGGCCAAATAATATTGGGTATAATCATTTCTTTTTTTAAAATTTTGTACATATTTTATTTTCATTTTTCATTTATTTGAGAGAGAGAAAGACTGGGGGTACCAGGGCTTCTAGCCACTGCAAATGAACTCCAGATACATGTGCTGCCTTGTGCATCTGGCTTTTGTGGGTACTGTGGACTCAAACCTGGGTCTTGCCAGGCAGGGTGGTACAAGCCTTTAATCCCAGCCGTGGAGGCACAGGTAAGAGGATTGCTGTGAGTTTGAGGCCACCCTGAGACTACATACTGAATTCCAGGTCAGCCTGAGCTAGAGTGCGACCCTATCTCAGAAAAAAATAATAATAATAAACAAAAAACAAACCTCAAAAACCTGGGTCTTAGTTTATACTTAATATCTTTCTAGATATGGCACCACAAAAAAACATTTACGAATTAGAAATTAACTTAGGTAAAGAAATAGGTGGGCTTGGAAGGTTCTCAGTTGATACATGCTTGTAATATAAACATAAGGACATGAGTTCAATCGCTAACACCTATGTTAACATGCCAGGCATGGGGATATACACCTACAATCCCAGCACTGGGGAGCCAGAGACAGGAGCATCCCTGGGGTTCAGTGGACAGTCAGGATGGTCTACTTGGTAATGAGAGGCCTTGTGTCAAAGAAAAGTTGCATGGTATCTGACAAATGAAACCCAGCGTTGTCTTTTGGCCTTTATGCACATGGTATATACTCGCATCTGCCCCTGCCCACACATGAACACGCACACACACACACACACACACACACACACACACACACATGCACGCACACAGACACATGTGTGTGCACATACACAGAGAAAGAAAAGTCATATTTTATTCCAAATTTTCACTACTTTGTAAGATTTTTTTTTGCAATTCAATTCATTAGAGCAATTATTTCTTCAGAAAGGAGAGTATGTTCACATACTCAGTTATTGGCATTTTCTCTTCTGTATGGTTTTCACTACTTTTTAATTTCAAAGAGTCATGAGAACGTCTGGATATGTTAAGCAGTAGAGGTGGCAGTGTGAAGGATAGGTTGGTGTTATCCACATTCTAGGAGGAAAATGAGACCCAAGAAGTTTGAACAACTCGATTAAATGTGTTCAAGTCATCATCCAGCTTTGACTCTGAGGACCAGGATGTCCACATTGTCCTTACTTAGTCCACCATGTCTAATTTCAGATTCTGAGGTTTGTTAATAATTTACTATCCATCCACTCTTTTGAACCAATCATATCGAGTCATGTAAATGGAAAAGTTAATTACTAGTCCATCTTTTAGGTTTGTCCAAAAAATCTATAAAAATTTATACCAGAAATTATGGATAGATTGTGTGGAAAGACTTTTATAGAGTCAGGAATAAATTACAGATAAGCACATCATGAAATATATAATTATTTCAGGTATCTATCTTATTTGGTGTTGCTTTATTCTCCACCCAAGAGGCAGGGAAGGATCGATGTACGAAAACACCTCATTTCATATTCCATCAGGTTCTCTTTGACTAGTGTAGTCTAATGATGGGCTTAGAATCAAGAACATTTAAAAATACTACACCTCAATGAGTTTCTTTGGAGAACTATGTTCTTACATATCTATCACAGGAGCATAAATCAACAACATTATTTATGTATAGAGTAACCTGTTCCATTTATTCCGTCTCTGACAGAGGTGGCACCTCTAGAGTCATGTAGCTCTTATTCCTCACAGCCTTATGTCATGACTTCCACGAAATAAAAAAATGATATATTGCATAATATATTGGACATGTTGTCATTAAAATAGAACAAAAAAACTTAAAAAAACATTTTAAAGTATGTGATTATATCATCATTACAAATTATTATTTTATATGACAGTTTTATTTACTTCTTATCTCATACCCAACATGATGTGCTAGTTATGTGGATATGTATATAGACAAAGTAGTTTGCATTTATTTATACTTGACATATTAAATATAATCAATATATTTTAAAATAAGTAGTATGCAAGGAGAAACACATATTCTAATAAGTTATCTAATGCAGTGACTATGACAGATGCCATATCGGTTTCCCAACTACCCATGTAAACGGAAAGGCCAACATTTACAAAATTTATTTTTGTCCAAAAAGTGGAAAAACTATTAGATTTTGAGAGGCAAATGTAATTTGCTATGAGTAATTGAAAAAAAAAAAACATTTGCGTATTCTTTTGAGGCATTAGAACAAGAGATGTAAATGTCGCTGACTGATGGCATTTTTAAAAATAATTTACAAGTACTTTTATACAAATTTTTTTTTTTCTTTTTTTGTTGTTCTTTCTTGAGGTAAGGTATCTAGTGCGGACTCACCTGAAACTCACTCTGTAGCCCCAGGCTGGCCTCAAACTCATGTGGCCTCCCAAATGCAGGTAATAAAGGTATGGTCCACAATGGCCAGCCTTCTACAAATGTTTATTCTAGCATTCAAGCAATTCTGCAGAAATGTTTTTATCTAATGAGGTAGTGTCACATGTGTATGTTAGATGGGCTACTTAGTACTAGAGATGAAAATCATGTCCTTTAAAACATAAGTCAAAATATTTAATTATAAAAATACAGTGTGGGCTGGAGAGATGGATTAGTAATTAAGATGCTTGCCTGTGAATCCTAAGGACTTAGGTTCGATTCCCCAGAACCTATGTAAACCTATGGTAGTGCATGTGTCTGGAGTTTGTTTGCAGGGGCTAGAGGCTCTGGTGCATCCATGTTCTCTCTCTCTCTCTCTCTCTCTCTCTCCTTCTGGTTCTCTCCCTCCCTCTCTTCCTTTAAACTCTCCTCTCCTTTCTCCATCCCTCTATTTCACACACACCCTCTCATAAATAAATAAATGAAAAAATTTAAAAACAGTGTATTCTTTAAAATATTTTGACATGATTTTTGAGTGGTACATCAAATAATTTGAAGATGATTAACTATGAGTGTTATAAGTTTATCAGAGTAAAGAGGACATAGTCTTTATACTTTCCAATATTATAAGTTCATCTTAGAGTCTACACCTTGTTTTGAAATTAGACATCCCACTGTTTATTTTTCTCCCCTGAGGTGGATTGTCAAATTTTTTACACATGGATTGGATCACCCATGTTCTTTCAGGCAAAACTGTGATTTGTATTTTCATCATTCAAAAAGTTATTTTGATTTTATTTCAGTATTTGAACAAGAGCTGAATAAAATCCCACAGTTCCACACCTATAGAAAAGTTTTATTGCAAAACTTTAGCCCAAGAATATTCCAAAACAATGTAACATCCTCTAAATCTAGGGACTATGATAAGTGAAATAAACCAGGCACAGAAACACAAAGACCAAGGGTTCTCAGGCATTTATGGAACCAAAAGTCAAAATCATCAAAGTACAAAGAAGAATGGTAATTACCATAATATGAGGTGAGAGGAAAAATGAAAAAAAAAAAGGGAAAATATTAGTCAAAAGGGACAGTTTGAATCACACAAAATTCTAGGGACCTACCATCCAACATGGTGACTATAGTGATAATAATGAATTGTGCATTTCAAAACTGCTTTTGAAAAGAAGAATTTAAATGCTCTTCCCTCCAAGAAATGACATGTCAGTGAGATGATAGATTTGTTAGTCAGCCTGACTGAATCATATCACTACCTGCACAAGTATCATATCAATCATACCACAATGGATATATGTACCCCAGTATTATACTTACCCCATAAACATATAGAGTTATTCTTTAAATTGTAAATAGTATAGTCTCCCTGTGGGGCAAATAGGATTATGTCAATACTGAGTGGACTGAGAGTATACTTTGTAAGAGTTGTATTATGTTGATAATAAAAATAAGCATAAGACTGATAAGAGAACTATGGTCACTCCTTGTTTGTATATATGAAGTCATATCACCAAGTTCTGGGGTGCTCACTTCAATATTTCCTCTCAGGGAATATTATGTACTAACTTTGCCTCCTCTGAGTCTTTGACTCCTATGGTATAAATCAAAGACAATGGGATTAGATTTGGTTTAGATTTGGATTTTATTTTCTAATATACGATTCATGTAATCCTATTTATTTTAAAAAAGATATTTATTTATTTATTTATTTATTTATTATTTATTTCCAAAAAGAAAGAGAGAGAGAGAGAGAGAAATGAGGGAGATAGAGGGGAGGGGGAATAGGCATACCAGGGCCTCCATCAACTGCAAACAAATTCCAGACACATGATTCACCTTGTGCCTCTGGCTTTTGGGGTCCTGGAGAATCAAACCAGGGCCTTAGATGTCACAGGCAAATGCCTCAACTGCTAAGTCCACGTAATTCTATTTCTTACAGATAATCTACAGTGTATATTTATGTAGACAAAAGTAACCAGGGCTTTGCATCATGTTGAGTTTCTCTTCTAATCAAAGATCAATGATAGAGAAATAAGAAATAACTTATGCTGTTATTGGTCTATCTCTTCATGTAGGTTTAAACTGTGGTCAGTACTATAATAGTGATTCCTGGACATTTTCTGGTTCCTGGTGTAAAGTACTGCAATAATGATCTGAAAATAAAGGTGTCATAAACATTTAACAATCTCATGCTTCTTAGTAGACTAGTACTGCTCCTTCTGAAAATGAGGCAGATCACACTTGGATTTAGCGGTAACTGGGGTGTCAAACTAGATATGAGGTGTTAATTAATAGCTTGGTGCACTTGCACCATGCTGAATTTCAGCTATTCTGGCTGTCCTTTCTACTAAAAGCCATGGGAGAGAGGATTCCATTTCTCAAAGGTAGGATGGTGCTTCTCTTTTCCAGCTGCCAGAAATGCTTTGTGATCTGATATGTGAGCAGCCTTTCTCAAACAGCTTTTGAAGAAAGTCTTAGAAGTTGTTTGAACATCACAAAGCTGCTTAAAGACCTATTAAGGACATTGAACCATTTCACCTTTATCTTCTGAGCTTTGCAGATATGGTTGGTGCCTTTTGAAGACAATTAAAGCGAAGGAGTGACAATGGGCAGAAATTCCTCCCCATTGTAGTAAAACACAAAATTGACAAATTGAAATTCCATGTAAATTGTTATCCATCAATAAAGTGTATGCTTACAGATGAATTTGCTTAAGATTTTCTTTTCATTCCTCTATGATTACCATGAATAGAAAATTATAGAGAAATTTGTGTGATAATTGTTGATATATTAAGCATATTTTAGGCCCCATTCTCTGTTCTCAACACATTTTGTGTATTGCTTTATTTAATTTTTCACATGCATACCTGCAAAATTAACATTTGATATAGGCTCCATTATTGCTATTAGCAATATCTGAACTGAAGAAATTTAATGGTGCAGTGAATTACTCACCATCTACAACTACTATTTTAGAAGGACAACACCATCTACCCCACTGAGTTTCCCACATTGCCAAGTAGACGAGTTGTTGAGAACACCATGGCCAACTTTCCAGTTTAAATCTCTCTTCTCAAAGCAAAGCTATTTCCTAATGGAAAAAATATGTCTATATAATTTGACAATCTAATGAAGCCAAGAATTTCAAATAGCTTTGATGAACCATTGTGAAATGCAAATTACTTGATGTTAGGCCATCAAATGCCCAACACAAAGTTGAATTTAATAAAAAAGAATAAATAAACTTTCAGCCAGAGTTCAGACTTTATTCTTCTGCCTCAGATCAATGTCAAGACTTCCAGTTTAATGTTCCCACTTTTTGTGAATACATTTTGAAGAGAAAGAGTATTTATGATAACAAAAAATCCAAACCTATATCAGCAAAAAATAGTATGTCACCTGGGGGTAGGGTGATATCTAATTAATTCATTGGTTCAATGAGAGATTTAAGGATTTGTCAAAGAAATGTCCAGAGACTACAAGCTCAAGAATTAAAAAAAAAAAACAAAAAAAAAAAAAACAGCTTTCCTTCAAGTATAAGCAGGCACACACACAATGTACCACAGCTTCTCCTGAGAAATAGGAGAAATATTTTAAATCATATAAATAGGAAGTAAAGGAGGAATTTACAAAAGTCTGTTTGGCTCCAAAAGAATATGGATGGCTATTTGGTATGTATTTGTCTGAGAGATGAAGATCCTTGCCATTGTCAATCATTGCTCATCTTACTGACTGAAAAACAAAACAAAACAAATAAACAAACAAACAACAAACAAAAACAAGCCTGATCTGCCACAAAGCAAATGAACAAATAGGCTTGTCCAGGGATCTCTCAACCTCTGACAAGAGGCAGGTATGCAGATAAAGTAGAATTTGTGGTATATAATTATTAGGAAAGTGTGTTTTTATATGCATAATACCCCTATTTTATTTAAAAAGTACTTAGCTACATTTCTTAGATCATGCTTTTGCTTATATAAGATAGATCACAGAGAGAGAGGAGAGAGAGAGAGAAGAAATAGCGAGAAATAATTTGTTATTTGATGGATCTTGGAGAACAAAAGAGAAGTGTTTGGGCACCTTTATCTTTATTTTTATTTTTGTTGTTTGTTTGTTTGTTCATTTATTTTGCCCTTTGCAGTCTGTTGCACTGGCCTTCTCATTGCTGAGACAAACATCAGCAGCAGCTTATGAGAGGAAAGGATTTATTTCAGACTAACAGATTCCTGAGGAAGTTCCATCATGGTTGAAGAAGCTGGCTCACTTCCCCAGAGCCACAGCAGAGGGAAGAAAACCAATACCAGCAAGCACTAACAGCCAGAGCGCAAAACTGCAACCTAAACAAGCCCAGTAGGGCAAGAAGAAGATCTGCACCCCAGGGCCAAGCTCCCTGCACCAGGGATATGCCCACTGGGGACTTTCGTAGGAAGTTTAATCCTAAATCCCAGATGCCTGAGTCCATGGGGCCATGAATTGAAATCACCACACAGGTACAGTCCAGACGTTCAGAACTCAGAATTCCTTGCAAGTCATCACATATCATGTAGTACTGTACTGTGCTGTCTCCACTCAGTATGTGCCTCAGCTATGCCTCTATGCCAGCTCCGGGTGTCACTCCAGAGAACCTCTTTCCCTGAAACCAGTGAGTGATTTTTGGATCTGCTCTTAGAATCGTGTTTCTGTTATACAAATTGATCCCTGCAGATGTGTTCTATTTAATTAATTAGAGACCATTTAATTTTATTTTTAACTTCTATTCTCTGATATGGGTTGGGGTCTGTAAGACGTGGCAACATGTATTTATAGGCAGAATGAACAGCTACTGCTAATTTCACTTCTTGATTTTGTACATTTTCAAAAACATTCATTCAAATGTCTTTCTTATTTTTCATCCATCATTCCATCATAACATTAAGAAAATTTGGACATTGACTTTTTTTTTTTTTTTTTTTTTTTTTTCAAGGTAGGGTCTCACTCTGGCCCAGGCTGACCTGGAATTAACTACGTAGTCTCAGGGTAGCCTCGAACTCACAGCAATCCTCCTATCTTGCCTCCCAAGTGCTAGGATTAAATGCATGTGCCACCATGCCCGGCTCATTGACTAGTTTTAATAATTATGTCACCCATTAAAATAAAAATAAATCTCACTTGGGCTCGAGAGACGGCTTAGAGGTTTAGGTGCCTGCCTGCTAAGCCTAAGAACACCGGTTCCGATCTCCAAGTCCCACGTTTAGCCAGATGCAAAGTTACGCAAGGGTGCAATGCCACACTTGACCACAAGGGGGCGCACATATCTGGAGTTCATTCACAGTGGCTGAGAGGCTGCTGGCTTGCCCTCTTGGATGATTAGCACAGTGAAAGAGACTAGAATTATTGCCTGTTAATTTCTTTTGGAGGAGCCCATCCTACCTCTTACTCATTCTACCACTGCTGACTTAAGCAGATGGAATTTAGGCATTTTAGAGCTTTAAAGAATTTCTGTATGATTGTATTTCATGTGCAGTGCTTAAATAATGGATAATGAGTACATTTATCTATTAAAATGCTCTTTTGTTTTTTGCTCTAAAATGCTCTTAGCTTGTGTGTTGTATGATAATATTTTCCTCCAGTATTTTAGAAGACCTCAATTATGATAGACATTAAGAGGAAGTTCACATAGAGGTTAAGAATGTAGCAGTTAGGATAGTGGTTCCAAAGTCCACATCTTATCATTCTCTTCTTGTAATCATTCACTTAACAAGAGTGAGGTAGACAGTGGACACTTCAACTCACAGCCCAACCTTAAATGTTGAGATTGGTTTTCCTCTATTTTGACAAGGTGTTTGAAAGTTACCTAAAGCTGATAATAGCTATGAAGTCAGAGAAATTGTCCATTGGCTATTTGAGAACCTTCAGGAAATAGTTTAAGAATTTAGTAAAACAAATGCTGACATGGAACTAGAAGAAATTTTAGGTTGATAGTAATTTTATAAAAGAAAATTTTACATGACCTTGAAAGAAATTATTTAACTTATTATTATTTTAGTGAACTATCAAGTATTTTGAAGGATCACACTTATTTGTAAGAAATAGAGATTAAGGTATGTCTATACAAAAATAGGTCTACTACATATCAAGTAAAAGTCAAAATGTATATTTATTTTCCTGTCATGAGAATTCAATTTGTATTTGACAGAAGCTTGTAAGAACTCTAAACCTCTATTTTATAACATATCTTGATATTCACTATATTTTCTATCTATTCCTTTGTTTAATCAGAATATGATTGGATAATGTACAAAATATTTCTGAGAGAGAAAATGGAGGAAAGAACAAAAAATAGGAGAATAACATGAGAAAATTCTAGAAATTCTAGGCTAGTGAAATGTAGTAAAAATTAACACATGTGAGTTACTTCATATGTAATAAATAAAAATTGAGACCCATGTTTCCCATAAAAGGCCTATGAATGTCCTCAGACAGTATTGTGCATAGCAGATCCAAGAGATGCTTCTCATTTGTCCAAATGATACAACTAATTTAGATTTTTGTTTGTTTGTTTGTTTTTCAAGGTAGGGTCTCTCTCTAGCCAAGGCTGACCTTGAATTCACTATGTAATCTCAGGGTGGACCACCACATCTAGACAATTTAGATTTAAATGGCTTATAGTTTAGAAATGTCAAGACATTGCATTAATACTTTTCAACTTACAAGACGGTTAACACAAATTTAATCCCCATCTTCAAATCACTTTACTCCATTGCTGCATGTTTTATGAAAATATAAGGTGACAAAAATGGAATTTATTACTTTATGATGGGTAAGATAACTCTTGCAAATAGAAGCACTTCCGGCATGATCAAGTTGGTATTAATTGTGGCCTGGGTTGCTGGGCTGTGTCTGAGGATTCTCTGATTTTATTAATGGCATTCTTAATTGACAATATAATCATGACTCTGAATGGTGTGAAATTAAATCCTTAAGAAGCATGTAAAATAATAGAGCAATTCTGAAGTTCTTTGTGAACAAACAAAGCCTTATTAATGGCTTTTCAAACCAGTTTTGGTTGGTTTCAAGAAAAAGACTTGATCTAAAACATTAATGGTCATTTACATACTTAAGGAAATGACCAAAAGTAGATGATGGTAAAATTTCTAAATATCTCAAAGTGTAATAGAGTAAAAGCCTGCATGGAGATGCCAAATATATGTGCTCTGAAAAACATACATCTTCTTCCTCTGTGTTAATCTATACTCCATCAAAAAACTCTCATAATAAGCTAGTCATAGTAGCACCTGTCTTTAATCCCAGCACTTGGGAGGCAGAGGTAGGAGGATCACTGTGAGTTCTAGGCCACCCTAAGACTACATAGTGAATTCCAGGTAACCCTGGGCTAGAGTTAGACCCCACCTTGAAAAAGCCAAAAAAAAAAAAAAATCTCACACTATTTTTTAATGTATTATTTATTTGCAAGCAGAGAGGTACAGAATGAGAGAGAGAGAAAGAGTGAGTGTGGGTGTGCCAAGGCCTCTGGCCACTATAAACAAACTCCAGATGCATGTGCCAATTTGTGCATCTGCCTTACATGGGTACTGGGGAATCAAACCCAGATTGTCAGTCTCTGCAGGCAAGCACCTTAACCACTGAACCATTTCACCAGCCCATCTCATATTATTTTTGCAAATTCATATTTTCTTTTTTTTTTTTTTTATTTTTTGAGGTAGGGTCTCATTCTAGCCCAGGCTGACCTGGAATTCACTATGTAAGTCTCAGGGTGGCCTCAAACTCACAGTGATCCTCCTACCTCTGCCTCCCAAGTACTGGGATTAAAGTTGTGCTCCACCATGCCAGGCCAAATTCATATTTTCAGTGATGGTTGTTATAATAACCTGAAAATACAGAGAAGACCCTATGATCAATGATATTTATTTATTTATGCTTTTTCAAGGTAGGGTCTCAGTTTAGCCCAGGATGTCCTGGAATTCACTGTGTAGTCTCAGGCCTGGAACTCATGACAATCCTCCTACCTCTGCCTCCAGAGTGCTGGGATTAAAGGCCTGTGCCACCACACCCAGCAAAGATTTGAATTTTGTTTTAGGATTGAAAGGCTGTCATGTTTCCTTTCTATTCTATCACATGATCTTCCCTAGGTACAATGCAGTCATATAAGTTGTATATGCAGCCTAGGATGAGATGACTAAGTACATATTGCATGAACCATGGAACAGGATAGAATTAAAACTGTGTCTTTTTACTAATGATGTAGTGTGATGGGCAAATGAGCTCCTGAAAACAAGTTATTCTCACCAGTGGTATTTCATTTTTCTCACAACAGATGTTTTTAAGTATGAATTATCTGACATATTTTAAACTGAAAATAATGTTTTGTCATTTTCATTTAAAACATAGTATGAAGTAAAACAAGATAGATATTTAAGATTTGAAAAACAGTTTAAAATAGTCACATAATTGTATGTCGACACTGATGGGTTAGGCATTTGCATCTTGGAATATCTGATTCCATTCTGGGTGTTTTTTTTGTTTTGTTTTGTTTTGTTTTGTTTTTTAGTATCAAAATACAGCAAAATCACTGTTCCACTGAATCTTTTAAAAAAGAAAATCACATACTTATTAGCAAAATGATCAGGAAATATTCCTGTACACAGGAAAATATTAACGAGATATTTTGCCCCAGTCTGTCTATCACTTGAACTTCCTTTGAACTCTGGGTACTTCTTGCTATTTATGACACAGAAAGACATTGCTCAGAAAGTATTGGGTCTGCTTTTGAAGCAGTACCAGGAGACCACTGACAAAAGGCAGAGCAGCGATTAGATGCTGAGCATTATTGTCTTGCTGTAGTCCCAAAGCAATGTGAAATGTCAGCTAATTGAAAATGGTAATTCTCCTACATAACAACATAAACTGCTCCGGTCTAGGATATGTGTTGCTTTTAAATTAATAGCCATTGATCGTTTGGTTTTTCACAATTCTTCTAGATCCTTTTGTCAAATTATCTAGCCATCAGTCCTTGGGACAAAACCTATTTCACCATTTTTATTGACCATGGTTTAATGAGTGAACTGGCCTTCCTGTTTGGAGAGATTGTAATAGGTCTATCCATCTGAGGGTCTGTCAAGTACACTGAGCTGTGTAACCTTTACTGTGTGTTTGGTTTCTAAGTGGAAAGGTTTTAAAATGAAAACTTCAGATAATTGTATCACAGTGGCTATTTGCATTTATTCCAGCTATCAAGAAGGGAGGAGTCCTATTAATCACAGTAATGATAGATCTTTAGATTATGACCTGCTGAGAAAAGCAATCTCCCATGAAATGAATCACATATATTCAAAATGTTTGTGCTGCATGTGCTGGGCAGTACTTCACATCAAATAATTTTGAAAGAAATGTATGTAGTATAATTTTTCAGACAAAGCATTAGAATTCTCTGTTGTGATAGGGAAAGAAATTGTCAAGTAAAATTAACAACACATATTCTCCATACTTATAAAATGAACTACAATTGCACTTTGATGCTGTAAATTGAGTTATTTCATAATAGCCCAATCCTAAGTCAGTGTTTTCCACTGTAATAGGTAGATAACCCAAAGACATTTGGGTCTGATCTGTTTTAGTGAGCTGAAAATGACAGGAAGGGTGTGGGAAAATATTCAAATATATCAGGGATGAAACTGCTGAGGTTAGGAAACAAAGTTTTGGTGGTTATAAAGTTGTATTCTGTCTGTATGTCAAGCCTTACCACAAAATCATGAAAACAACTTTCCCTTTGAGTGTGAGAGAAATGAGGACAATGTCTTTCTATTTGTGCTAGAAATAAGAAGTACTACATCCTCCAACTTTACTTCTGACTACAAAATCATAGCTATAATTTTTGTACACATGGTATGCAGTTTGATTATCCATGGTCTACATATGAGTGATTTGGTGTTGGAAACTGTTGAAGATAATATTAATCTAAAATATTCAATAATGAATAATTTTTTCTGTTCCATAATATTTAGACACAAGTATTGTGAAAATGTTCAACATGGGAGAAGCAATGCCCTAACATCTTAGGAAAAGAAAGTGGAGTTTTAGAAAGGGTTTTGTGGTGAGGATCAACTTAGTCTCCTCTTGTTAAAATAAAAGACCCTTATTCTATTTTAATGCAAGAGTGTTTGTAACCTCACATAGTGCTAAATTCATTATTAAATAACTTCACGTATTTGCCAGAAAAAAAAAAAAATTCATTGCTTTAAAGTCCCAATGTTAATACCAGAGTGAAGTGAAGGAATTTTCTGGAAGACTTGAAGCATATATCTGAGAATTTAACAGGCTTCTTTCCCTCTAAAATTCTCTTTACCCACCATAATCTGCCATTAGCTCCCCAGAGGAGCCCGAGAGCTATGCTTTGTTCTCTCCTCCCTCAGTAAAAGGAATTAACCAATGTTTACTCCTGATTTAGTTATAAATTTATTACTATAAAATTTCCCCTGAAAATCCTGTCCTTTATAATAAAAGTAACACTTATATCCAAAGTAACACTGTCCCATATAAAATATTCATTAGCATACAGTTGCAAAAATCAGGTAACATTTGTTCTGTGAACTAAATGAGGCCCCAGAAACCTGTCCTTCCTCTGCTCTGACACCTCATAATAAAAGCTCTCTAGAAGTTACTGGAATGAAGGAGCATGTAGAGTTACTGTAGCTGTGTGCTATTGTAAGGGAAAATAAACCAGTAGTCATTCACAATATAGCCTAGATCCCTGTAATTGGTGTTCTCAAGTAAACTACCTGGCATGCTCACTGCTCTGTATCCCAAGCACCTGGCATTAGTGGTCACTGCAATAGAAAATTGTTGGCATTTGGTTGAGTTTTCTGAGCCAGACCATTTTGTATTACTCTTAAATATTTTGGCTTTAGAACTTTGTTTTTGATACAGATAATTTCTCTTGTTATTTCCCTGTTTCCCTTATTGCTGCCCCACATTTAACTGCAATTTGCTCTAATTGAGTCATCCCCATGCTGATGGAGAATTTGTTTAGCATCTAAATTTTTTAGCTGTAATCTCATTTTGAATTGTTTATTCTGATGATTAACATGACTGCATGGAGACTCAGTAGAGAAAAATATTATGTTGGAAAAATCATTCTTTAATAGTTAATACAAGCCTTCAAATGTGGAGCATCAATGACTTCAATGTCTTTGTAATCCTTAAAGAACCCGTCAATGATGACAGTTCAACGGGAGAAGCTCCACTTTTAGAGACAAATATTTTGGGAAATTAGCTTTGAGTATTGAGAATTTAAAAATTTGCATAAATGATCTGAATTTCAACAAGCTCTATGTAAACAACAACTATTTGATTGAATAATTTAAATATGGTCTGCCATCAGAGAGACGGTGGATATCTGCAAATGTGACAATTCACAAAGAAACTGTGCCAAACTTTGCCATCACATTATGTCACAGTGGTAATTTTTAATCAATAAACTGGAATGAAATCAGCGTGGGGACTATGTAAAGCTTGGTCCAGTGGAAACTATTGGCAGAGAGAGAAATGATGAAAATGTAAAAATCAGTTTAAATTATGAGGGAAAGCTACGAAGAAATGCAGCTGAGCTTTGTGGCATGAGGCAGCTTGAGCTCTGCTGTCAGCACATGAGCATGCAAGATTCTGTCCAGTGTGTCTGTGACCAGCACTGGACATTACCTCTTGCTTATTAATATTGATGTCTGTAGCTTGTGTTTTTATTTTGAACTTAAGAGTAACTAATAGGGCCCGGAGAGATGACTTGGGCATTAAGGAGCTTGCTTATAAAGCCTAAAGACCCATGTTCAACTCTCCAGGTCCGTCGTAAGCCAGATACACAAATACAATGTCACATATACCACAAGGAGGAACACACATCTAGAGTTAGATTACAGTGGCAGGAGGTCCTGGTACACCAATATTCTCTCTCTCGCTCTCTCTCTCACATAAAAATTTTTAAAAAGTGTCTGATAATGATAGATGAGATGCATCATGTGAATATGGCCATTATTCTACCTCCGGGCACTCTGCATTTAGCAAACAAACCAGACTGAGACCAGCATTTGCCATTCATATATCTAAAATTTGACATTATGTTGAGAAATCAAGTCGGTAGTGGATGACACATGTCATAGTTCCAATGAGGTTCATAATGAATGGTATTGACTTGAACCTTCTCTTCCTATAGATGCTGGTTAAAGCCCAGGGACTAAAGTTTGCAATGAGGCTGTATTTTTTCATAGAAAAGAATAGAGGGCTCAGGCAAGAAGCCTGGGCATGAAAAGATTAGGGGTAAGGAAGGAGCAATTGAGATTGGTGCTAGAGTGTCAAAGGTTTTGAGGGTCAGTAGAACAAGGATGCTTCTAACATCCAGGTCAGTGATGGACAATATTGAGCACATCAATAGCATAGTGGACCAGAGCAGAAGAATTGCCTTTGAATTTTGCTGCACAGAACTTAACAAAAGTTATCTCATGAGACCAATGAAAATGAAAGATCAATTGGTTTGTCTGAGGAACAAATGGAGGTGACAGGGTGAAGAGCTTGATTATAGATAAACCTTGTAGAAGCCTGATTCTTTAGGGAAGCAGAACGCCAAGACTGAGCTGGGGAAATAGTGTGTCATTGTCTTTCTGCTCCTTCTTCATTTCACAAGTAGAATAGATTTGAGCTTATAGGGCATTATCAGGTAAAAAGGAAAGGGAAATAAGACTAATTGTGAAGAAAATGGGAATTATCCAACATAAACAAATTGCTGAGATTCAAAGCAAACCAATGGGTTTCTGGGAATCTGCCAAGAGTACAGGTATTTCTACACAGCAATGATTTCTGAAAGAAAATTGAATGAATGAAATGAAGTGGAGAACTGAAGGAACGACTCCTTTTCTCACTCTTTCTGAGCGTGTGTGTATATGTGTGTGTGTGTGTGTGCATGTGTGTCACTGTGTGTGCAGGTTTTTCTATAGAATGCATATCTCTATCTCATTATAGGTGATGGTCAAAAAATTTAAAAGTAAGGGCAGGAGAGATGGCTTAGCAGTTAAGGAACTTGCCTGCAAAGCCAAAGGTTCAATTCCCCAGGACCCATGTAAGCCAGATGCACAAGTTGGTGCATGCATCTAGAGTTTGTTTGCAGTGGCTAGAGGCACTTAAGGACACATTCTTTCCCAATCCTCTCTCTCTCTCTCTCTCTCTTTCTCTCTGTGCCTTGTTCTCTCTCTGTCTTCAAATAAATAAAATAAAATATTAAAAATGTAAAAGTAAAATATCATGAAGGATGAACAGCTATAGACAGCAAGACGAAGAGCAATCATCCAAAAGTGTGCAGCTCGGCACAGCACAGAGGAGCAGTCACTGACAGGGAGAGGTGGGAATTTCCAGAAGGAGCATATAACAGACATGACCAGATGCTGAGACAGAGTTCAGAGCTAGCAGGTCTCTCTTAACAAGTGTTTGCAATGTGAAAGTTGCTTTGTTTACATCATTCAAATGCAGTGGAGTATGATCTGGAGAAAATAAAACAAGAGCTGAATTTAAATTTTAAAATAACCTTTATTTGTAGGACAGTATTTTTCACAATAAGGGTCCTTTACCTTTGCCATGGTAACACATTTCCATTGATGGCTTGCTTATAAAGGACATATATATATATAACTCAAACATTTGAAAGTGCGACTCTGTCACACCTTACGATCTTGGAGCTACCTGTCTAGTAACACTTTGGTGGCCAGATCAATGTCAGCTCTTGCATTTTGGAACATGTGTCATGTTTCCCCAGATGACAGACTACTCAGGAATTGAAGACATTAGGTTTTAATTCTAAGAGTGATAAATGCTGTGATAGAGAAAGGAATAATATACATGTGTTAACTCTCAGAATCTATTATTTATAGCCAAAATTTCTTTTTCAGATGTGAATTGAATTTATCCCAGATTATCCAGGTTGGACCCACAGATATTAGTTAACCTTGTTGATGATGGGACAATATTCCTCAAAATTCACTTTAAGAGAGAAAGAATTTGTTTTAGTTTAATTTCAAAATACAGTTCACCATGGCAGGAAAGGAACGGGGCAGGAGCTCAAGATAGCTGGTCACGTTCAGTCCACAGTGAGGAAACACAAAGACATGAAGCTGGCACTGAACCACCTCTCTCCTTTGACACAGGAGGACCCCAGCCTTTGAATAGGTGCTGTCCATAGGTAATGAGGTGAATCTTCCCACTTTAGTGAACTCAATGAAGTTAACCCTTCACCGGCATAATCTAATCCAGATAAACTTTCACAAGCATTCCTAGAGGCTCATTTCCTGTCAAAATGAAAATCAGTACAGCCATCACCCCTTGTAATTACAAAAGTCCTTAATTAGCAGAGGAGAAAGTGAGGAGATTCATAGAGGGAAGCTGAGAAGGAGATGCTGAGTGAGAGACACAGCCGGAAGTTGCTAATTTTATCCCTGGGAGGGTCAGAACCAGGAACAGGAATGTGCTAGAGAGATTTGCAGTGTCAAAAGAAACAGTTTTCTCTAGATCCTACAGATGAATTCACTCATGGATTTAAACTCACACTTCTGACCACTGGTCTGTAAAATAATAAATTCTTGCCTTTCATGCCAACAACTTTATGGAAACTTGTCCCAGTACCAGTACGAGACAAAGCCAAACATAAATGGGTAAAAGAATGAAGAAAGATATAGATGTTGAATTTCCATATATCTGAAAACTGCAGTGCCACCAAATCTAGTCAACAAAAAGCCCCACTTTTCTCTTCCACAAATGTTTCTGACATGCCTTACCCTTAAATGTCCATATATACAGCACTTTTTTCAAGCTAAGAACAGGATTAATAGAATAACCAGCTAATTCTCCTCCAAGAGTCAGTTTAATTTATACCATTCCTATTTTTTCACCAATAAGGCAGGATTTTATTATTTATTTATTATATCAGTGCCTTGCTTTCTAAAGTATCTAAAAATTCTCACTAAAGTTAAGATAGGGATTCATTTTTTTGTTGTTGTTTATTTATTGGAGAATGACAGTCAGACAGAGAAAGAAAGAGGCAGATAGAAAGAGAGAGAAAGGGCATGCCAGGGCCTCCAGCCATTGCAAACTCCAGATGCATGTGCCACCTTGTGCATCTGGCTAATGTGGGTCCTGGGGAACTGAGCCTCAAACCGGGTCCTTAGGCTTCACAGGCAAGTGCTTAACCACTAAGCTATCTCTCCAGGCCTGGAATTCGAATTTTTAATTGGATCATTTCTTCGCTAACAGGCCATTGAAGAGGAGGGTTCTTTAACAACTTCCACCTTTCTAGTTTGAACCAGGTTTTTTGTTCATTTTTTAAAGTATTTATTTCCTTCATATAATTTACTTTTATCTGGTAATTATGCATTCATTTATGTTACAATTTGATTAATGCTTCTATCATAAATTCGAAACTCCATCATCATGGGAATTGGCTCTACTTATAGCCACTATTGTATTGCACTTAAATTGTAACTGCTGAGTGGATGAATAATGAATCAACAAAACAAGAAAAATAGCCTTGCTTATCCTCAGGAAGTTTCTAAAGTGGATGAGAATAAATAATGACTATAATAAAAACGATAAAAGCTATTTTCTTCAGAAGAAGGGACACGTGTAGTAGGCCAACATTGTCCAGGTGAACTTTGAATGTGGACCTGAAGGATGAAGCTAAGAAGATGTTGACAGGTAAATCAATCTAGGTTCAGAGAATAGTGTTAATTCCAGGAGGATTCAGAAACGTAAGCCAGATTACAAACTCTGGTTTCACTCTGAGAGAACAAAGTCTACAGATGAATGGAAGAGAAAATGAGTTCTGGACACTTGTGGGAGGTGAGTCTATGAAAAGTTTTAAATACCATAAGTACAATGTCAGAAAATACAGTTTCTACCCAACTTTTGTTGGTTTTGCAATGAGAGGATGTAGTTTTCTCAATATAGAAATGGTAGAATGTTAGTTGTACAAGAAGTTAAGGTATCTGGGCTGGAGAGATGACTTAGCAGTTAAGACACTGGGATGTGAAGCCTAAGAATGCATGTTTGAATCTCCAAGTCCCACATAAACCAGACAAAAGTTTTGCAAGTATGCAATATTGCACATGAGCCACAAGGTGGTGTATGTATGTGGAGTTCATTCACAGCAGCTGAAAGGCCCTGGCATGCCCATTCTCTCTCTGTCTCTCCCTCTCTTTCAAAAATAAAATAATGAAAAAACATAAAGAAGTCAAGATATGAGAAAATCATACCTATTAAATGCTACTCATATGACATCTATTAAACAAATATATTTATGTTACTTGCCAAAGTCTAATAGAAGCACTACCTAAAATAAAGTGAGAGAAAGATAATGTTGTTGGTTTTGCTCTCATAGCAAAGTTTTTGTGTCTATGTTTTAAAGCTTATTTGTTTCCAAGACATCAC
Organism: Orientallactaga sibirica; assembly: GCA_036365145.1. NCBI lineage: Eukaryota > Metazoa > Chordata > Mammalia > Rodentia > Dipodidae > Orientallactaga > Orientallactaga sibirica. The sequence goes on from JAEOAD010000024.1 coordinate 31,225,243, forward strand.
AAGTTCATTGAAAGGTTAAAAAAAATTACCCTTTGGGGAAAAAAGTCATGATACATATAGCAGAATTATGTAAACAGTAATTAAGCAATAATTTCTATGTAGATTTATTAATGGGGTAATCAAAAGCTTGATGGCAAAAACCTGATGGACTGTCTTGATATCATCTTGAATTATTACAGATGAGTAAGGATGAATTTTAAGTGAATAGTCAGGACAAAAAAAATGTGGAATCATTCACCTTGAAAAAATATAGTTGGAACTCCATATTCTGTGTTCAAAAAAGAGGCAATTTCCAAATGCCCCATCACTTTTGAGGTTGTCGCTTTATAGTTCAAATTCCCCAAAGTGAAGAACTGATCATTCTGTTGTGAATATTTGTGCAAGTGACAACCAAATCATTCAAAGGTAATTAGTGGAATAAGAACCTGTGTTTACTGAGGTTGTCACACTTGGAAGGAAATTAGCAAGACTATATACATAATTGTCATGATTCACCAAGGCATCTTTGGATATACTGAAAACTGAACCTAGTGCCTTGCACGTGATAGGCAAGGGCTTTACTATTGACCTATATCCCTACCCCACCACATGTACATTGAGGAAAAAATGGCTTAAGTAGCAGGTAGTGTGATTAACAGACTGGCTGCTTCTCCTAATAATGAACCTCAGCATGTTCAAAGTGGGAATCTTTGAGAGAACAATGATTTCCACTAGTCAACAGTAGAAGGGCTTATTTATAAACCATTGTAAGAGTCATCCAAAGAGTGTCAGACAGCTCATCAACAGCCAAGACTCAAAGTTCAGATTTTACTGCCTAAATAATTAAGTCAATAAAAGAAAAGTTGTATACTGGGGACAATGTGAAAGCATAGTTTTAGCAAAAATAGATTTAGTGGGGTGGTGGGAGGGGATTATAACCAAAGCACATTGTATATGTATGGAGTTAATCAATAACATGTTAAGAAAATAAAATAGGTACAGTAGCAATTTAGCAGGAGAAGAGAGAATAAAGAGGAAATGGACCATGATTATCCTTTATATTTAAAGAATAGTTTTATGTATTTGTAAGCAGAGAAATGTGGAAGAGAGACAGAGATGATGGACATATCATGACCTCTAGCCACTGCAACTGAACTTCAGATGCATGTGCTACTTTTTGCATCTGGCTTTATGAGGGTACTAGGGAACCAAACTTAGGTCATTAGGCTTTGCAGGCAAGTGCCTTTACCACTGAGCAATCTCTCTATCCCTACCTTTAAAGTTTTTATTTTTATTTTCTTTTATTTTTTGGTTTTTCAGGGGAGGGTCTCACTCTAGCCCAGGCTGACCTGGAATTCACTATGGAGTCTCAGGGTAGCCTCAAACGCATGGCGATTCTCCTATCTCTGCCTCTCGAGTGCTGGGATTAAAGATGTGCACCACCACTCATGGCTCTTTCATTGTGTTATTTATTTATTTATTTATTTATTTATTTATTTATTTATTTATTTATGTATTTTATTTATTTTTTGGAGAGACACCCATAGAGAGACAGACAGAGAGGAAGAGGGAGGCAGATAGAGAATGGGCGCACCAGCAGTCTCTCAGCTGCTGTGAACAAACTCCAGATGTGTGCACCCTCTTGTGGGCAAGTGCAGCATTGTGCCCTTTCATCACTTTGCATCTGGCTAAACATGGGACCTGAAGATTGGAACCAGGTTCTTAGGCTTAGCACGCAGGCACCTTAACCACTAAACCATCTCTCCAGCCCCCATTGTGTCATTTTTTTCTTACTGCTGAGTAGAATTCCATTGTGTATATATAATACATCTTGTCTATCCATTCATCCAATGATGGGCACTTGGGTTGATTCCAGTTCTTAGCTATTATGAATGGAGGAGCTATAAACATGAACTGAGATATGGAGCTTTTAGAGTAAATGCCCAGTAAGTGAATAAAATGGTCTGTTGGTAACTCTATATTTGAAATTTTCAGGAGTCTCCATATTGATTTTCATAGTGGTTCTACCAGTTTACATTCCCACCAACAGTGAATGAGGGTTCCTATTTCTCCACATCCTTATCAACATTTGTTTTGATTTGGTTTTTTAATGTTTGCTATCCTTACTGGAGTAAGGTGGATTCTCATAGTTGTTTTAATTTGCATTTCCCTAATGGTTAGGGATGTTGAACATTTTGTTAAGTGTGTTAGCCATTTTGGTTGGCTTGTTTGATTTTTTTTTTATTACTTAGTTTTTTTGAGTTCTATGTAGATTTAAGATATTAGGCTACTGTTGGTGGTATACCTGGTGAAGATTTTCTCCCATTCAGTAGGTAATATGTTGCCTCTGCATATGGTATGTTTGTCTGTTCAAAAGCTTTTTAGCTCAACGAGATCCCATTGTTTGAGTGCTTGTTTAATTTCTTGGGCTACTGTGGGTTGGTTCCGGAAGTCTTTTTCCAGTCCTATATCATGGAGAGTGCCTCCTAGTTTTTCTTCCAGTAGTTGAAGAGTTTCACGTCTGATATTGAAATCTTTAATCCACTTGGACTTGATTTTTACATATGTCAAAATGAGTGGATCTAATTTCATTTCTCTACATATGATCATCCAATTTGTCCAATACCATTTGTCGAAGATGCTGTCTTTCCTCCAGTCTACATTATCGGCACCTTTGTCAAAGATCAAGCAGTTGTAGTAACTTCACCTAATGTCTGGGTCTTCAATTATGTTCCATTGGTCTATGTTTCTATTTTTATTCTAGACTATGCTGTTTTTGGGTTTTTTTTTTTTTCCCCTAAGGATATGTTTAGATATCTGAGGCCTTCTGCCATTCCATATGAATTTTGAGATCATTTTTCAATCTCTGTGAAGAATGATGCTGGTATTTTTATTGTCATTGTGTTAAATCTGTATATTGCTTTTGGCAGAATTGCCATTTTTGCAATATTAATTCTACCTATGCAGGAGCAAGGGAGGTCTTTCCATTTTCTCAAGTCCTCCTAGATTTCTTTCTTGAGTTTTTTTTTTTTTTCTTGTTATATAGGTCCAAGTTATTTCATTTTCTGTTGCTATTGAAAATGGGACAGCCTCACTGATTTCTTTCTCTGTATATTTGTCCTTTGCATATAGAAAAGCTACTTTTTGTGCATTGATTTTGTATCCTGTACTAGCTTGGGCTAGTACTTCTAGTACTATGCTGAGGAGTGAGAGTGGGCACCCCTGTATTATTCCTGATCTCCGTGGGAACTCCTTGAGTTTTTCCCTATTAAGATTATTTGGGCTTTAGTAGCTTTATACATAGCCTTTATTGTGTTGAGATATAAACCCTCCATGCCTAATCTTTCCAGTGTTTTAATCACGAAGGGTTGTCATATGTTGTCAAAGTCTTATCTGCATCAATTGAGATGATCATGTGGTTCTTATGGTTAAGTTTATTTATGTGGTGTATTATGTTGAATGATTTCCATATGTTAAGCCATCCCTGCATCCCTGGGATGAAGCCTACTTTACTAGATCAAGGTGGATAATGCTTTTGATGTGTGGTTGAATTTGGTTTGTAAGGATTTTTTTCCCATAATTTATTTTTATTTATATTATTCTGATTTTACATTCATAGTGTTGGCTCCCTTATCCTCCTCCCTGTCCTCCCTCTTCCTAAGGGACCCTCATCAATGGGGAATGTGGGATATGCCTTGTGGGGGTAGTCAAGAGTTCTTGGGGGAGTAGGCCAAGTCTCTGTGCATAATGCCCCAACTTGTGGCTCTATCATTCTTTCCGCCCCTCTTCCGAGAATTTCCATGAGCCACATTGGGGTCATTTTAGTTCTACTTCATTGATAAGGTTTTGGGAGCCTCTGTGTCTCTGGATATCTGGCTTAGTTGGAGTTGGATGTTCTGTGTGTTTATCTCCTTCAGCCTTTTTCTGGTGCTGTGATTGCCAAGAATTCTGTATTCTTGTCTGTCCCCCGCATTACTCCATGGTTTCATCTGGGGCCCTGGTGAGGTGTGACTGGCAGATCCTCCCTTCAGGTTCATTGTCCATCTGAAAAAGAAGCAAATTCTCCAACGGAGAGAGAAGTTAGTACTAGATAGAAGGGATGGCCATAGATATTTTGGAGGGAATTTTATATGTGTAGGCTCTCTTCTAGTCCATATTTGGTGGTATCTTGATCTTGGAGACTGAGCTCATTTTTTGTACATGGTTTTGACTTATTTCCCAGTTCCAGCAATGAGTTCCATTCCACTGAGTGGATCTATTAGCCAAATCAAGAGCAGTTGGTTACCCGCCATAGCTGTGTGCCACTACTGCACTTGTTTGAGCATTATGTCAGGTTGTTTCCTGGGTATCTTATACTGCAATTTGTTTGTAAGGATTTTATTCAGGATCTTTGCATCTAAGTTTATTAGGGATATAGGCCTATAGTTTTCTTTCCTTGTTGCATATCTGTGTCTGGTTTTGGTATTAGGGTGATGCTAGTATCATCAGGGTGGTTGGTTCCACTACTTCAATGAAGTTTTGATAGAATTCAGCTGAGAAGCCATCCATTACTGGACGTTTCTTTTTGGGGAGGATTTTGATTACTTTTTCAGTGTGCATGGATGTCATAGGTTTGTTTAGGAGATTAATCTGTTCTGAGTATAGTTTTCGGGAGGTTGTATGTATCTCAGAATTCATCCATTTCTTCCAGATTTATACAAATTTGTGGTGTAGAGGTTTTGTAAAGTATGTCCTAATTATTCTTCCAACTTCATTGGTGTCTATTGTGATTTCTCCTTTTAATTTCTGATTTTGTTAATTTGAGACTTCTCTTTTTCTTGCTTGATCAAATTGGCCAGGGATTTATCAATCTTGTTTATTTTTTAAAAGAACCAGATCTTTGTTTCATTGATTTTTTTAAATTTGTTTTCTTCGTTTCCAATTCATTTAATTCCTGCTCTTATATTGATTGTTTCTTACTGTCTGTAGCACTTTGAGTTGCATACTTCTTGTTTATCCAGTAACTTTAGGTGGACAGTCAGGTTATTAATCTGGGTTCTTTCTGACTTTGTAATGACTTTTTAATGTAATATAATGTAACTTTGCTATGAATTTTCCCCTTACGACTACCGTCACTGTGTCCTATGAGTTTTGGTAAGTTGTGTTTTCATTATCATTCAATTCTAGGAATTTTACAATTTTTTTTTTTTTATTTCTTCCATGACCCATTCATTGTTTAAAAGTGTGTTGTTTAGTCCCAGGAGCTGGCGGAGTTCTTGATGTGTCTCTTGTTTTTAATTTCTAGCTTTAAAGCATTGTGATCTGACATGATGCAGGAAGTTACTTCAATGTCTTGACTTCATGTAGTCATGTGTTATGGCCTAATATATGGTCAATTTTGAAGAAGGTTCCATGGGCTGTTGAAAAGAATGAGTATTCTGTAGATTTAGGGTGGAAAGTTCTGTAGATGTCCATTAGGTCTAGTTGATCTATGATGTTGTTGAGCTCTATTATTCCCCATTGATTTTCTGCTTGGATGATATGTATATTGATGATAGTGGAATTTTGAAGTTTCTGACTATAGTGGTGTTGGTTTTTATTTCTGTTTTATTGTCGAGTAGATTTTGTTTTATAAACTGTGGTTAACCTGTGTTTGGTGCATATATATTTATGATTGTGATGTGCTCATGTTGGATCATTCCTTTGATGAGTAAAAAGTGTACTTCTTTGTCCTTTTTGATTACTTTTGGTTAGAAAACTATTTTATCAGATATTAACATAGCAACACCCACTTGTTTTCTATTTCTCTTTGCTCTTTGCTTGGAATATCATTTTCCAATCTTTCACTCTGAGCGAGGTCTATCTTTCATGGTGAGGTGGGTTTCTTGGCACCAGATAGAATGATCCACTTTTTGTCCACCCTGATAACCTGTGTCTTTTGATGGGTGAGTTAAGTCCTTTAATATTTAAGGTTATTACTATAAGTTTTGAATTAATCCCTGCCATGATGAGGTGTTTTATGAGGTTTGGTGCTTTCCTGTGTTTTGTACTATTTTGAGCCTGGTCTATTTTGGTAATTGTAATCTTCTTTTTGGTTCTTGAGATTGGTTGATTGACTCTTCTGTGTGGAAGATTACCTCAAGTATTTTCTGTAGGTTTGGCTTTGTGTTCATATAATCATAGAGGTGACTTTTTTCATGGAAAATTTTTTCCTTTACCATCTATTATAAAAGATGCTTTTTCTGGGTGGAGTAGCTTGGATTGGAAGCCATAGTTTTTCAAACTTTGAAGTGTTTCATTCCTGTTTCAGGATTTCCATTGAGAAATCTGATGGAATTCTGATGAGATATTCTTTGTATGTTGTGCGTTGTTTCTCTCTTGCTGCTTTTAAAACTATCTCTTTGTTTTCATTGTTAAGAGTTTTAATTATGACATGCCTTGGAAAGTTTCTTTTTTGGTCCTGTCTGTTTGGTGTTCTGTAGGCTTCTTGTATCTGGATGGGCCTCTCTTGTGAGATTCAGAAATTTTTCTTCAATAGTTTTGTTAAATATGTTCTCTGTGCCTCTGACCTGGATTTCCTCTCCTTCTGGTATGCCCACTTGTATTCTGTTCACTTGATTTTTTTAACTTAGCAAAGTTTTTGGCCTCCCGATCAATTTCTTCTCTGGACTTCCAGGTCAGAGGTTCTGTCTTCCATGTGAGTAACTCTGTTGGTGAGATGTTCTAGAGAGGTTTTCATAATTTCTATTTGATTTTTATATTCTGTTATGTTATTTTGCATCATGTCCACCTCTTTTTTGAGGTACAATTTCAATTCAAGTTCTGATTTCTTCATGCTTCCTGGAATTCATTCTTGAATTTGATCAAGTCTTCATTAAGTTTAATCAAAAGGTTGCTGAGGTCTTCCATTTCTTGACTCACCTTCAATTTATTCATATCTCTTTGGAGAGTTCTAAAGTTTTCTTCAATCAAGTTAAGCATACTGTCAAAAGCTGAATGCTCTAGGAGATAATTCTGTTCAATTTCATCGATACAATTGTTGGTTCTTTGATGGTTTGCTTCCAGTTCAGTGATTTTTTTAAATCACGGTCTCATTGGTTGTTGTGTTTTCATTTTGGGAATGAATTTCTATTGATTTTTTTACGATTTCATTGGAGGCTTACATTGTAGAACTAGGCATCATTGGTGGAGATCTCTCAGTTTTCTGACTTTCGTTGGCTTTTTTTGTATTGTTGTCTGCCCATTTTAGGGAAACTCTTTATTTTATTGAGGAGAAAGCAAAGTTTTTGTCTTTTGACCCATGCACCCTCTCACTCAGGTAAACAGGAATGTTGGTACCCAGTGGCCAGTCAGGATACCAGAGCAAAAGGCCTGATTTCATAGCTCACACAGGGACTAGACCTCCCCATGCAAGGCACAATGGGACTTACCAGGACCAGGGGACTGGGAGGAACCAGGGAACAGGGGTCTGGCTTTCTCACTCCACAACCCCAGCCCCGCCTACACACTGTCTAGTGTCTGTGCAGGGAGCCCAGCTGAGGCATATAATTTAATGCCCAAACACATTTAAAAAGTTTTTTCCCCAGTATAGTATGATGACATTATTTAAAGAGAGCAAGCTTATTAAAAAGTACAAAAATTTTCAAACTAATTTATATGAAAGCACAGTTTTGTTGAAAGACTTAGATTTATGCATCACTCTTGCATGATGGAATGTTAAGTAGATCCTATCCAATGCTTGCTTCAGAAACACTTCATTTCCAAAATGCCAATGAAGCATAAGTTAATTAAATTACATAAATTCCAGGCAGTGATGGGAAAAGTAATAGTTGATATAAGTGCATATTCCTGCAAAAATCCCTCCATTGCAATGAGTGCTGATACATCAGCTGCTTAACTGCTAGCACTTTTTTATCTGCCCAAAGGGAAGGATCCTTAAGTAGGTTAGTTATCCTTTGACTTGTGAAGTGCTATCATTTTTGTTGCTTGCTATTGGTCCTATAGGGCAGGACTCATTCAAAGCCAGGGAGGAGACAAAAAGACAGATAATCTTGTGTTTACAGTGCAAATGCTAACTCAGGATTCACAGTAACACTGTGTCATAGAGGGTTCACTCCTGCAGGCATTACATTTCACTTGATTCACAACCATGTTTGGAGCTTTGAAATTGAAATCAAGTAAAATTAATTCCACTTGTGATGCTGTCCTGTAGAAAACCGCCATGCCTCTGTGTTATCCAAGCCCTAATACAGCCATAGTATGTAAAGACTTGAAGGAAGTGAAACAACAGAAATCAGATTTTTAAAGTTCATTTTTATTTGTTTATTTTTATTTATTTACATAAGAATGCCAGACAGAGAAAGATGCAGTTGGGGGGGGGAGAATGGGCACACAAGGGCTGCTGCAAACAAACTCCAGATGCATGTACCATCTTGTGCATCTGGCTAACATGGGTACTGGGGAATCAAGACTCTAATCAGGGTCCTTAGGCTTCACAGGCAAGCTCTTAACTTGTTAAGCCATCTCTCCAGCCCAGATTTTTAACAATTAAATTTCAGTAAAGCAGTTTTAAAGTTAGACACAATTATGTGCCACTTCCTAGATATTCATATACATATTAATAATCAGTTGTCTCATTCAATTATGTGTATGTATGAGTGTGTGTGAGTACACTGACAATTTTATTAGGTTTTTCATTCTCATCTACTTGACAATGGATTGAGTCATGGAGTACAGATAGAATAGGAAACAGGCTAGTCAGAATTATAATAAAATGAAAAAAGATACTAATTTAACCACCACATTAGAAAATAGCTTTTGGTGTGGAGAGATTGCTCAGTCAGTGGTTAAAGGCACTTGCTTATAAAACCTGATGGCCTTGGTTTGATTCCCAGTACTCACTTAAAGCCAGATGCATGAAGTGGAAAATGCATCTGGAGTTCCTTTGCAATGTCAGGAGGATCTGGCCTGCCCTTACTCTCTATCTATCATCTATCTATCTATCTATCTATCTATCTATCTATCTATCTATCTATCTATCTATCATCTATCTAATCTATCCATCTATCATCTATCTGTCTGCGTCATTATCTCTCTCTCTCTCTTACACAAAATAAATAAATAAAAGTATTAAAAAGAACAATACCAGACTGTTCATTTTATTTACATTTCAGTTACATTTGCACATCAATTAAACCAATGATTCAAGAATATTTATTAAGAAATAAATTGCCAGGTGAAGGAAAAGAGTCCAGTCTGTAAAGTGCTTGCCTCACAGGCATGGAGACTTGTGCTCAAGTCCATGTAAAATACCAGATGTGATGTAATGTGTCTGTAATTTTGGGGCTGGAAAGTTGAAGACAGGAAGACTCTGATACTTGCTGGCCTAATCAGTGAGCTCCAGACCAAGAAGAGTCCTTGTCCCAAAAATGATAAAAATGAATAAACAAACAAGCCCCCAAATGAATGTTGAATAACATTCCTTAGGAACAACTGAGGTTGTCTTTTTGCCTCCAAATGCATGCATGCATGCATGCGCACAACCAGCACACATATGTGAACACATACACACAAATATGGTATGTATTAGACAATGATCTTGTTTCTAGAAACACATGATTGGGACATTGCAGGAATGATTGCCTTGTAACCAGGATTCCTACTGTACAAGGTAGGGGTACAGAAAACATTTGTACAAGGTTTAGTGTTAGATTTCCTCTGAATCAATATTGATTGCATAATTTTTACCAATTACCTAAACCTCAGTTTTCTGAGCTCCACAATTAAGAAATGAATAATATCTATCCACAGGAGGTGGTTTGGGGACATAGTATTATCTACACAGAAAGTAGCTTTGTAAATTGTTGAGCCATCTAAACCTGCTTATTTCTGGGACTAATTCCATTATTACCTATGTTTAATCACACTAGGAAAATAGAAATTTATTCATACTCTAGCCAAGAAGCCAAGAGTGAGATGAATGCGACAGAGAGAAAAAGGTTCATCAGATGGAGTTCATACCAGTCTAACTAATAACCCAAGAAATGCCATCAAATTTCTGAAATGAAATCTCATTGGAAGATTTCACATATACCCTGGAAGGAAAGATAGACAGGTGTGACTTCTGCTACACCATCCCATAGGGATAGTACAGAATGCAAGACAACAAGGAATGACCTGGGATAAGTAGGAATGACTGAGGTGGATTCCTGGGAACATGGATCTACAGGTAGGCTTCCTGATAAATAAAATTCAGTATTAAATTGATGTTAAGGCATTAGGAGGTGTCTGCCCAACTACTGATTACTTCAGCATGACTCTTGTGCTAATAGTTTACTATCAGATCTGTGATAATTAAAAATGTTAACTTGTAAATGATTAGATGTACTACATAATCATCAAAATATGTGATTGTTTTTCCGTCTTCAAATCCATAAAATAAAGTACAATATATAATGGAAAACTATAATTATTGTATGCACATCAACTGTTGAGCTCATATAAATTTAATTCATTTAAAAAACAAGTGATGGGGCTGGAGAGATGGCTTAGCAGCTAAGGCGCCTGCCTGCTAAGCCTAAGAATGCTGGTTCCAATGTCCAGCGGTTCCAATCTCCAGGTCCCACGTTTAGCCAGATGCAAAGTGATACAAGGGCGCGCACACATCTGGATTTCGTTCACAGCAGCTAAGAGACTGCTGGCGCGCCCATCTCTGTCTCCCTCTCCCTCTCTGTCTATCTCTCTGTCTCTCTCTCCAAAAATAAATAAAAAATAATAAAAAATTAAAAAAAAACAAGTGATGTGCTTCATAGTATATGATGCATACATCCAGATAAAGTACTCATTTATTATTATATAGGCATTTATTGGATTGATGCATTCTTCAATTAAAACAGATTTTCTTCATATAAAAGGAGAGCACGATTTTATAATCATTTGGTCAGATTTCATGAAAAAATAAGATTCTGAGATAGTGCAATAGATATAAGAATCTAAGAATTAGTGCACTTGGCCAATTGTAAAAGTTCTCTAACACAGCTTGCTACCACAAACAATCAAGAACTATACTCTTGGGCTGGAGGGATGGCTTAGCAGTTAAGGTGCTTGCCTGCAAAGTCAAAGGATCCAGGTTTGATTCCCCAGGACCCAAGTGAGCCAGATGCACAAGGGGGCGCACGCGTCTGGAGTTCGTTTGCAGTGGCTGGAGGCCCTAGCATGCTCATTCATTCTGTTTCTCTCCCCCTTTCTCTATCAAAGAACTATGCTCTCCAATTCTCCATTGCTTGTGTGAATATTACGCCCCCCCCCAAAAAAATGAAGCTATTGCATGCCCAAATTCTCCATTTTTCAGACTACTCCAAATTTTAACTAGAATATTCCAACTGGAGAACTAAAACTCATAAAATTGTTATACTATGTCAAGTAATATTTCTTTTTATTTGCTTTCAATTTTCTTCTCCCTTGGTTCAAAGGAAGCTCTTTTTCACCCAGTACAGTTAAACTATTCCTTAGCCATCATAATTGCAAAAGCATAGAAGCATCCTTCTTCAAGTTCACTTTTTTTTTTTTTTTTTTTTAGTTTTAGTTTTTCAGGCTACAGTCGGCCTCATTTAAGTCTGTCCTCAAAAGGCAGACTCCTGTCCCTTTGATGTTTTTTGCATGCTGTGATCTGCACCTAAAAGGCTTTCTTTATCTTTCTTGAGGTGCAATAATACCACATATAAGAAATAGCTATAGATTCAATATTTTATACACAAGATGTACTTTCTATATGCTTTTTAAAAATTAGATATTTTCCCAGTGATATCAATTGTGTTCATACCCATGCTTGTGTGGTTGTTTAATTCTGAATGTAGTAACACATTAATTTCCTTTAGAAAGCAATTCATCAATCCATGAATGTGTTTAGCTAAACATTTCATCAAAGGGATGTTATAAGGCAAGAAAGCAGATAAACAAGCCTAAATAATCAACAAGCCTAAATAATCAAATAAAGACTAGGTTAAAGTACAATTCTTCTTCATTAGGAAACCCATGTGAATAAAAATGAATATTCATGAATTTGCTGAGTCTTGGAATATACTTTTTCATGTCTCAGAAAGAAAGGAAGTTTGCCTCTTTTTAACAATGCTAGTAGCCTCAGCAGTGGTGTCCATCCAGCCTTTCTTTGTATCCACAAGTGACAATCTCAAAGTTCATGCAGATTCTCTATCAGGAGATGATGGATAACATTTCTTCTCTGCTAGTTGCTGAACAAAGCTGCATCCGCCTGAGGCTGTCTTAAGTGTGTCAAACAAATGACTCCTTTCACCAAAGAAAAGGGGGAAAAAAAGACAATAAGCTTGTTGATAGCCTTCAGAATTCACACTGACTGGGACACTTTCCAGGACGCCTCCATGTGCAGCTGTCTTTTTTTTAACACAACTCGACAAGTTTGCGGTGTTCTTTGTGAATAGATTTTTCTCCAAAAGTTATGTTTTTAAATTCTCATCCACTTGAGATATGTTTGAAATTCCTCTATTGAATAGTATATGTTAAAATTAAAACACCTTTACACAGTGAAGGGTGTCAGGCATTAAACTGTGTACTTAAATGGTTATTTGTCAGCAAGGACAGTCCTACTTAGAGAAACTATGTCCATCAGTATCTGTATATATACAAATGATTTTAAGTATAAAGGAAATGATAGAAAGATTAGTGCTTTTCTTGAAATCACTGTGAAGTTGTTAGTAGGACTTAATACCATCCTTCTCATTTGGGTTTTAGCATTGACCAGCTATTTTCACATTTGACTCACTGAGGGAGAGAATACTGGCTCATTGGTGAAGGGCTTTGAATTCAAAAGATCTTGCTCAGAATTCAGTCTGCACCAGTTTTCTAAGTTACTTCTACACAAAATATTGGTATCTATTGTATACAGAGGGAAGAACAATGGAGACAGTTACTTCAAAGACTAAATATTAGGAATGATATGTATCTAGGACATTGTCATTTATATAGTATGAATTCAATACATATTCATGTAAATGGACATTTCTTCTCTTGTATCTTTAGAAGACGTAAAAATATCATGCATATTCAACTCAGACATAAAATATGGAGTATGTTTCTCTGGATTTCAGCTAATTTTTCAACTGATTGATCCTTCCTTGTAGATGATCTGTCCCTTCTCATTATCTAGATGTTGTCTTTGTCTTGAGTTTCTGCAGTGTGACTAATGTGGAATGCACTTGTTGGAGTGAATATTATAGCTTTCCTTTCTAATACAGTTGGTGTCCCTCCTGTTGGACAGCATAAGATCATGAGTTCATGCTTACATGTTTATCAGAACACAATAACTTGAGCAATTTTTATTCTGATTTATAAATTAGATTCTGAATGGCATCAGAAAGTTCCACTAGTCTGCCTTAATTTGATTTTCCAAATGCATAACTCAGACCCAGAGGGAGGGACTAACAGATGACCATTCACTTCCTCACTGAAATGGTAACATTTAAAAGTGTCTGACATACTCTCTCTCTCTCACTCACTCGCTTGTTTTTCAAGATAAAGTCTGCCTCTAGCCCAGGCTGAACAAGAATTTACCATGAAATCTCAGGGTGACCCCCAACTCATGACAATCCCCCCTACCTCTCCCTCCCTAGTGCTAGAATTAAAGGTGTGTGCCATCACACCTGGCTAGTTTCTCATGTCTTATAATGTCTATCACAATTATTCCTGACACCAGCATGACTTTTTAAGTTAAATTAGCTCCCAGCCTACTTCACTGGTTTTTAAGTTTTACTTTAATCTCCATAAATCCTTGATAAACCATGTACATTTCTGTTGAAATTTGCAATGAATTGGTGTACATTGGTTGTTTCTCTGTCATTGGATGGTGTTTCAAATTTCCTAATTCACCACATTACATGGGGAATGCTGCAGGTACTTTTGACATTATGCTACTCCTTTATAATTCAAATGGGATTTCTGAAGCCACCTATACTAATAAGGATCTGGGTGGAACCACAGCACTATAACATGCACCTTTCCTGTGGCTGGTTGTTTAATATGGTATGTACCAACTCAATATTTTCCACCAAGAGCAAAATCCCATCCTAATTCTTAATATGTCCCTGAGATCTTCTGTAAGATAAATTTCTGGCATGACCTTGCATTCTTAAGACTTTGAACTTTAACAGCCAGTCTTCACTTAGATGAGTTATTTTATGATGGTTAAGTTATATAGCTAGAATTTGAAGTGTCACTGGAAAATATTACTTGATATACACACATTTTAAAATCAAACATATAAAGCATGTCAGTTTTCAAGCCTATGACATTTATAGAAAAGCCATTAATAGAAATACATATATTTTGGAATCTGAGAAGAAAAACAAAGGACTTGCAAACACATATTGTGTGTCACTATATAAATTATTTTTTAAATTACAAATTACAGATTTGTAAAATAGGTACCTCAACTTCTTGTTATGCATCCTTTCATGAAAAGTAAACAGATAAATACACAATGAGAAGAAACATCTATGAAAATAAAAAGGTAACTGAGGTAATCTGGTACACTAAGATAACATCTCTGTTTTGCTAGAAGCACTAGACATCAGTTTGGATTGATGAGTAAATTCAACGTATGTCAGGCAAAGCCGAGTTTACTACTTGTTAAGGAAAGGCACAGGTCACACAGACCACCACATTTCCAAATTTGAAGTCTTCCTCTGCATCTATGGCCCCAGTCCCCCGAACTCAGGACAGATATCCAGGACAGAAGGAAGATTAAAATGAGTGTGGACAAACCAAGAATACTTCTCATCGTATCTCTACTCATTCAGTCAGGAAGAACCATTTCCAGTGACATTTCATCTGAGCATGTACTCATTACTCCATCAACAATGTGGACAATGGAATGAGGGAGTTTGGCCTGATAATTATGTCATCCTTAAGGTAAACATTCTCTCCCCACCCTTCTCATCTGGTATAGATAAATTATTAACAATTCCTCAAGTTGATTTTACAAAGGAGGAAAAAAGCAAGTGAAATAATCAGCCTTCTTTGGAGTTAGATGTTAACCATTTCCCTCAATGTATATGTAGCAATAAAAATCTACTCCATAAAAATGGTGAGAGATACTAGGACCTATTCATACTTCACCCTAAACTATACAGCATTATATGCGAGATGAACATTCCAAAATAGAGAGAATTCAGGGATGTCCCTAACATGGAATATTTGGGTATAAGAACAGGACACTTATAGAGATATTACTTTCACAGATGAAGGATAATAATATTGAAAAGTAATGTGAGATACATTCAGGGTTTGAAAAATAACAGAAACAAACTATGTTGGGTAACATAGCAGGAATCTTATGTTATAATAGAACCTCCCCCATACACACACATTCCTAGCAGCAAAACATATTTTGAGAAAACATTTGTATTGATGAATGGTATCAGCAAAAGGGATAAATGAAAATTACTCTGAAAAATGTTATTTTTGTTGAAGTTGTTTAATAAGCAAAAATTTTTCTATGCTTGAAAAAAATAGAATCATATTGCAAGAGAATATTGGAAATACCTTCATAAATGACAGGGACAGTTTTCAGTACTACTAGTTAAGATAACAGAAAGTAAAGAGATTGAGGGACATCAAGAGGTGTGGGTAGTTTTATTAAATCCACCATGTACATGCATTAACTTATTTTGTAGCTATGATAAGTAGGAAGATAATTACTAGCTATAAAAGGTTACAAAATACTGGAACCAATGTTAAAGATAAAAATTTATGACATTTCCATGTCTAATGCTATATGTCTACAGTAATCTTCCAGTTAACTCAGCAAGATCTAGTTTATAAATCAGTGGTTTTGCTATATAATGATGGAGTGCATCATTATGTCATTCATTGGTATTAGGACCCAACTTTCACTCTTCTCTTTAAAAAAAAAAAAAAAACCATGAATCATGGCTGAAGAGATGGCTTAGTGGTTAAGGCGCCTGCCTCCTAAGCCTAAAAACACTGGTTCCAATCTCCAGGTCCCACGTTTAGCCAGATGCAAAGTGATGCAAGGGCGCAATGCCACACTTGACCACAAGGGGGCGCACACGTCTGGATTTTGTTCGCAGCAGCTAAGAGGCTGCTGGTGCGCCCATCTCTATCTGTCTTCCCCCCTCTCTGTCTCTCTCTGTGTCTCTCTCTAAAAAATAAATAAAATAAAATAAATTTTAAAAATTTAAAAAAAAAAACATGAATCAAAAACCATCTATCTAGACTTTTCTAGATTGGGCCAAGATGGAAAAAAGCTAGCATACCTTTAACATCTCTTTAAGATTCAAAGAGGGGCTGGGGAAATGGTTATGTAATTAAAGGTGCTGGCTTTCTAAGCTCTTGATCTGAGTTCAGTTCCACATAAAGAGAGAGATGCACAAAGTGGCACACCTATACAGAGCTGGTTTGTAACTGGAGGAGGCCCTGGCATGCACCATAGTAATTAGTTAATTAATTAACTAATTTAAAAATCTGAAGTTTCAAAAGAGAATATACTGACAGAAACACAGAGAAGAGTGAATTTAAAGAACCAGAAGACTCGTGGGTGCATTTATCTTTCTTTTCCTCCAATGTGGAGTAGAGGCAGCCTGTTAGAAGTGGGCATTAGTGTGTGCAGAGAGAATATCAGTAGGGTACTATATCTCAGGTGCAAAAAGGATGAAAGTGGTTTCTTGGCGGCAGCATCACTGGCAGCAAACAGAGCTTAGAAACATCTACAGCATTGACACGAGGCATTTGCCTTTCAGCTTTCTACACATGTGGCCTCGAGATATTAGCTGAAGTCCCATCGTGTTTATACTCTTGGTTTTTCCAGTACTTACCTTAGACATAGGTTTGACTCTGAAAGAGAGCACTGTACTGAGATGAATTATTTCTCTGCTTTCTGTCCAGTTATCAACAGAGCCCATAGGTGAAGTGTAGCATCTGGGATGTCCAGAGTGTGAGAGGAAGAGCTCAGAAAGGCTGATTCTTTCCCCATATATTCTTGATGTTATTGTAACATGGTTGACATGCAATGCTAGCCTCACTTACCACTTGCAACTCTTTATGGTCCTGAGGAAATTTCAGAGAGTTCAATACAAAATTCTGTCTCGTTGGGCGTGGTGGCGCATGCCTTTAATCATATCACTTGGGAGGCAGAGGTAGGATTGCCATGAGTTCAAGGCCACCCTGAGACTACATAGTGAATTCCAGGTCAGCCTGAGCAGGAGTGAGACCCTACCTCGAAAAACCAAAAAATAAAAATAATAATAATAATAAAAATCCTCTGTCTCTTGTTTGGCCGCCTGTCAAAGATCTTATGAACCAGAAACTCAGGAAGCACTTGTTTTCTGTATCAAGGATTATGAGCAACAGCTCCGAAAGTGTCTTCATTTGGGTCAGAAGTTAGGGTTAAACTTGGTTTATATTTACACTTTCAGGTTCAAGAAAATGTTACTTTGTTTCATTAGTACAGGATTTACTTAAAATTCTTAGGAAACAGATGGGGCTGTAGAGATAGATTAGCAGCTAAGGTGCTTACTTGTGAAGCCTAAGGATCCATGTTCAACTCTCTGGGTCCCACTTAAGCCAGATGCACAAAAGTGAGGCAGGTACAAGGTCACACATGCCCATTAGGTGATGAAAGCATCTGGAGTTTGATTGCAGTGGCTGAGGCCCTGGCGTCCCATTTCTCTCAGTCTCTCCTTTTCTCTGTCTCTAAAATAAATTTTAAAAAATTTTAGAAAACAAAAATGAAAATTTTGTGCAGTGAAAGGAAGTTAATTCTAAAAATTAAGGGAATCTTAACTGAGTTCTAGAGTGATTCAAGTATAGATCACTGCATTGCATATACTGCAAACTTTTCTCTCTTTGCAGTTTGATTTCTCCACTTTTATTTGCCATACCAAATGTAACATCCCATAAATCTACTCTGCATTTCATGACTTATACTTTACACATGATACTTCTGCTGTCCAAAGTCCATGTTTTGTCTATTACGGTGCAAACCAACTGCTCTCTCCTTGGATTTGAGACCTGCTCCTTGAGAAGGAATTCAGGCTTGGTACTGAAAACCTAATCAAAACCTATGGCTAAGGAAGTGTAAGCCTATGATGGGGAAGGGAAAACTGCTACAGCTGTCTGGCAAATGGATATATTATGCCCACCAATCTGCCTTCCAAATAGCTATTTTATGCCCCTATATTAAAACTACTGTCGCTTTTCATTAGAGACTCAAAACTCCTCAAAAAGCTGAGAAGGAGTAATAGTGGACTTTTCAGCACTGAGACATCTCCAGCACACACTCCAAAGCTCATGGCCCATTGGCAAAGAAGTGATGACAAGAATGTAAGAGCCAAAGGAAGAGGAGGTATGCTTTGTAACACCATTTTCCAGTCACAGAGTGGATGTGACATTCATAATCTCACACTAGCTGATGCTACCTTCACAAGACCTGCATAATAGGAGGGGAAAAATATAACATCAAAATAGAAGAGGTACTAGTTGGAAGAAGAAAGGATTCAGTACAGGAAGTTTAGAAGAGGAGAAAGGGAAGGTGGTGGAAGAGTATTATGAACATGGTATATTTTCTATATGTATCATGATTGTCAATGAAACATTTAAAATTTTTAAAATTAAAATAAAATATTCATGCCCAATTTTCCACCCTTATAGGATCTACCCTTGTCGTTAGAAAATATTAGCAATTCATTTCTCTGAAAAGCTGCCCTAATCTTTCTCTCTCCTTACATGCAGGTCTGTCTACAACCTCCCCAACCCCACCTATTATCTGTCTTCACAGTCTGCTCAGCTTCCCTATTCAGTGCACATATAGCATGTTTTAATTTTCTATAGTTATAGCCCCATCAGGAAAATTTCACTTACTATTTCATAGATTTTAAGCCTTTTTCTCTTGTCAGCAGTAGCCATAGAAATTCACCAAATTTTTGGTGGATAAATGTTAAAATTAATGAAAGAATGAACGAAATTAGTATTTTTTTAGCTTCAGTCTTTCCCTCATAAAATATATTTAAAGTATTCTGGGTGAAATATTTTTCCTTCTTATGTGGAGTATTTGAAAATGTGTTATTTACAAAAGCTGGCAGAATAAATGAAATGCCTTCTCACATAAGAGTGTGCAATTGTTTGCTTAACCAGTTTAGACAACAGTGAATAAACTCACACCCACTCTTCCTATAACATCTCTGCTATGATGTTAGCAGAATCCCTAAAAGCAAAGTGAAGTTATTTACAAGTTGTGCCATTGAGAATTGAAAATGTTATAACTGGTGCACTGTTTTCACAGAAAAAAAAATATTGAGGTACCTTTATTTAGAATTAAATGGAAATAGCTTAGCAATTCCATAGAATAAAATACACCATCTACAAGTAAAAATTATTGACAATCAAGATAAAGCTTCACACACTTGATGTCTTAGCTAATTATTTTAAGATTCTATTTGACAAGGTTATATATTTGTAATCTATGAAACCATTTCATATATATTGAATAGACTATTGCTGTAAAGAAAGTTCTGTTTATAAGATTCAGCATGGTGATTAAACAACCATGTGTTGATTATTCAAACATCCACATGCATGTGTGTGTGTGTGTGTGTGTGTGTGTATGTGTGTGTATGTACCTATATGTATGTGAATATTCATAATGTGCAATGAGAAAACAGGGCTGGATAGATGACCTAGAGGTTAAAGTGCTTGCCTGTGAAGCCTAGGACTCAGATTTGACTCCCAGTACACATGTCAGCCATATGCACAAGATGGTACATAATTTCTGGAGATCATTTGCAGTGGCTGGAGACCCTGGTGCATCAATTCTCTCTCTCTCTCTCTCTGTGTTTTCTCTCTCCTTCCTTCCCTCCCTCTTTTTCGCAAATAAATAAATAAGATAAAAAATAAAAGTTTTTTTTATTGTTTCACATAGCTTTCTTTTTTTTTTTGCTTTAATTTTTTTCATTTATATTATTCTGATTTTACATTCATAATATTGGTTCCATTGTCCTCCTCCCTGTCCTCCCTTCTTTCAAAGGGACCCTCATCAATGGGGAATGTGGGTCTTGCATTGTGAGGATAGTCAAGAGTTCTGGGGGGTAGGCCCCAGTCTCTGTGCATAATGCCCCAACTTGTGACTCTAACAATCTTTCCGCCCCCTCTTCCGCAAGTTTCCCTGAGCCACATTGGGGTCATTTTAGTTCTGCTTCAGTGATGAGGTTTAGTTGGAGTTGGATGTTCTCTGTGTTTATCTCCTCCAGCCTGTTTCTGGTGTCCTGATCGCCATGAACGCTGTATTCTTGCCCTTCCCCTGCATTGTTCTATGGTTTCAGCTGGGGCCCTGGTGATGTGTGATTTGCTGATCCTCCCTTCAGGTTTGTTGTCCATCTGAAAAAAGATAAGCAAATTCTCCAATGGAGAGATAAGTTAGTACTAGATAGAAGGGATGACCATATATGTTTTGGAGGGAATTTTATATGCATTAGCTCTCTTCTAGCCCACATTTGGTGGTATCTTGATCTTGGAGACTGAGCTCATTTTTTGTACCTGGTTTTGACTTATTTCCCAGTTCCAGCAATGAGTTGCATTCCACTGAGTGGATCTATAAGCCAAATCAAGAGCAGTTGGTTACCCCACCATGGCTGTTTGCCACTACTGCACTATGAACATTACGTCAAGTTGTTTCCTGCTGGGTATCTTAGTCCAACATTGGTCCAAAAATAAGTTTTAAAAATGAGAAAGCAGATTTTACAGTCTTTATCATTTATATTGTATTATACTTTTCCAATATCTTCACAGATTTTATATAATCAAATATTCACAATAACATGTAAAGAAACATATAAAAAGAGGTGAAATAGCTTACCTAAGGAAACATAGTGAATACAGCAGGTGTTGGCAGCACGAATCAAAACTATAATTTTTTAAAATTTTTCCCCACAATGTTCATGGAACATGGAAGCACTGAGAGGAGACACTGAGAAATGAATGTGTATTTCACCAGAAAATACAATAATGCATAGAGGAAACAGAGCCAGTCGCATTTTGCAGAATGCTATTATAAGTATTAGCTACATATTCTAACTGTGATAAAATCAGTATTCCCGAATGTATGTGATTTTCAAGCATACTATTTTGAATACAAATATTACAAATAAGAATCTTGTCATGAATAATCAAAAAGTTCCTTAAATAGAATTCAAATAATGTTTTTGGTAGCATATATTTTACTCCCTGTGCTTTAGAACTAAAGAACTAAGTTATAGATACATCTGAACTTTTCTTCCCTTCTTTTGTAATTTATTTTTCCGTTTGATGTATTTTTTATAACTCTTATTTTAATAAATCCACATTCATCTGTATGGGTTATGCATGTGCTTAGGGATTACTCAAGTATATATAAGTCTAACTTCATAAACAATTCAAATAAATTCATTTATGGGATGTCAAAATAACCATGACATATATCATATCATATATATATATATATGACATCTGTTAATGTGGTAATAGGTTAAGTGGGGATTTGGGATGTGTTTATTTTTGGTTTTTGAGGTTATCTCATGTCCATTTTCCAGTAACTATAATCACCTTCAATTAAATTGTCATATCAGATTATCTAAGAATTTGTTTTCATTTTTGTTTTGAAACACTGTTTTGCTATGTTCCCCAGGCTGGCCTTGAACTCATACTCCCATGACCTCTGCTTCTTTATTGATTGGATTATACCTGTTTACCACCACATTTGACTCTATCAAAATTTTGAGGGAATAAAATTGCTTCTGAAACTGATAAGCTGGAATGCTGAAAAAATATACACATAATATAAATAATGATTGATAATATAATGGATGGCATACGTGTATATTAGTATTATAAATACAGGCATTTTAGGGGATGAAGAGATGTTTCACCAGGTAACAGTATTTCTTGCACAAACATGAGGATCTGAGAGGACCTTAGGCCACCCGAGTTAAATTTTTCAGCACCAACTTAACAGCTGGTTATGACCTCACATATCTGTAACCACAGACCTGTGGGGAGCAGAGACCAGAGGATCACTAGGATCCATAAGAAAACAAGATCTGGGATCACTGGTAAACGCCCATCTCAAGTCAACATAAAGATAAGCAACAGGGGGAGGCACTCAACATTTTTGTCTGTCCTTCACGCGTTCATACATGAAATTTACATATCTGTGTGTATGCTTGAGTGTACATGTGCACGCACACATGCACATACACACACACATTCCATACACACACCATTCCACACATGCTACATATACATACAGAATATGGACAGGAGTGAATACAAAGTGACATATAAACCAGTAAAATCTGAGCAATACTTTTTACACTCTGCTTAAAATAACATTTGTCTACTGGCACTATTGATTGTTATTCATGCAGCTGATAGAAAGGCTTAAGGATGTTCACTCTTCTATTACTGAACTGATACAGTAGGAGCTCTCAGATGCTGTTTGCAGCAACTAGTGTTGATACATTTGCTTCTGGATGTCTTTAAGTGGAACTGCAAGGCTGTCTTCAAAATTTCAGGAAAATTAGGAGTATATGCCATATTCTACCTAATAGACTAGGAAAATTCATTTATCTTAACTTGGGAACAAGATATAATGAGGAGGGGCACCACTGTATCTATCAGTCCATCACATTTTGGCATTATATCTGAGACATTTATCCTATGCACTTCAATTCTTTCCTCTGTGCAATGGAATGAGGTTGAAATGAGAAGGTCATCTTTTGATTGGTGGACAATTCTGAAAATAAAAATATATTGTTCCCATGTGTCTAATTCAATTTTGTTATTATAAACAACAGATTCTTTAAGTTCTAGATTGATATCTTAAACCAGGGATATCCAATGAAAAGAATATTTTTTTTTAATTTGAGTGGTCAAGTTTTATTTAGGTTTTCAGTGTTTAGTATTTTATAATCCTTAAATAAATAATTCACTGATTTTATAATATAAATTTCTATTTCAGATATTCTTCCTAATTGTTTGGTAAATCATATATATTTAAAATTAATTTCTACTTTTTATCTACTATAGCCATGCACTTTTCAATTTTACTTCCTCTTCATATCTGCTTTCCAGGAAAATGTCACACATTTGTCCTTCACAATAACATGTTTATAGTAACTTTTCTTTCCTACTACTGGAAGAAATAAGTATTTTAATTATACTTTCCTTTTAATTTTTGAAATGTCTTTTTAAATTTGATTTTATTTATTTGACAGAGATAGACAGAAAGAGAGGAACAGAGAGAGAGAGAGAGAGAGAGAGAGAGAGAGAGAGAGGAGAGAGAATGGGTGCTACAGGACCTTGAGCCACTGTAAACTAACTCTAGAAGCATGTGCCACATTGTGCATCTTGTTTACATGGGTTCTGGAAAATTGAACCTGAGTCCTTTGGCTTCACCGACAAGTGCCTTAACCACTAAGCCATCTCTCCAGCCCTCCTTTTAATTTTTAATGTTTCTCCATAAGTATTGCATAACAATGCCAGTTTTGATTACCTTCTGTTGTGAGTTGAATCAGATTCCCCCCATAGATGCAAGTGTTCTGAATGCTTGCTCCTCAGCTGATGACAATTTTGGAGGTGAATTCTTGCCTGAGAGAGATGTGTTGTTGATGTCAGGTTTAGGGCTTTTATAGCCAACTCTATTTGCTAGAATTTGGTTCACTCTCCTGATGCTGTTGTCCTCCTGGTGTTTGAGGGGAAGTGATATCCTGCCTGTGCTCTTCTGACTATTTTTTGTCATAATGAAGCTTTCCCTTGGGACTGTAAGCCAGAATAATAACTTCCCTCCCATCAGCTGATTCTGATCAGTTGTTTGCCCAGCAATGAGAAAGTAGTACAACAGAAAATTGAAACCAATAGAGTGGGTCATTACTGCTAGAAAACTGACTGTATGGCTTTTGGATTCCTGGAAATGATTTATGATGGGGATGTGGAAGGATTTGAAACCTTCAACTGAGAGACATCTTATAGTGCTATAAGTAGAGTTTAATGGATCATTCTGGTCAGAGTTGAAAGACTTAATGCAGTAAAAAAATGTGGGCTATATTGTTTGGCTAATGAAGGAAGAAATAATTTTGTTTATGATGAGATTGATAAAAATTGGGTACTTTTGAATTTGGACTGAGTGCATTGCATTTTACATCAGGGATGGTCATCAGTTTATGGTGGTCAGGGGTGGAATGTGGTGGTTTGAATTAGATGCCCCTGATAAACTCAAGTGTTAAAATGCTTGATCTCCAGCTGATGGCAATGTGGGAGGTGGGTCCTTGCCTGGAGGAGGTGTGTTGCTGGGGATGGGCCCAGGGGTATTTTAGCCAGTTCCCCTTTGTGAGTTCATTATATTTTCCTGCTTTGGTTTTCTCCCTGATGTTGGTAAGGAGGTAATATTGACCTCAATTTCTATTCTTCCATCTTTCTTCTGCTATCATGAAGTGGCCCCTCAAGACTATAAGCCAGAATTATAAAGAAAATAAATAGAAAAGAAAAGAAAAAAAGAAAGAAAAGAAGCATTCATCTTATAGCTGCTTTTGGTCAGGTGTGTGTCCCTGCAACAAGAAGGTAACTGCAGTATGTTCTGTTATTTATCTGCTTGAGGATCTTTGTACTTATTTCAGAGAATTCAGCTGTGGTCAATGGCTTCTCTTTTGCCTATATTATATACTCCAAGTGCATAGCACTCTGTGGATCTTTGTGAAAGTAATTTTCTTCTCCTATGTTCTAGTACATTTTTATACAACCTCAGTGTTCCTTTCTACGCTTACATTTTTAACCTCAAAAACAGAAATTGAGAGTCATTTCTCTGCTGAAATTTAATTTTCTTCTACCTTTGGTGTTTCATTGCTTGAAAATTTTCACCACCCGTATTGCTCCTGGACTCTTCATGACATTATCTTCACCTGAAAACTTACATCTGTTCATTCTACCTTGCCCTGGGTTTGGATTGTTATCTGTTAAAAGCTAGGTGAGGTAGAAGGCTTGCGGGCTGGGTAGCAGACAGTTTCCAAATACAGAATTCCTATGACAATGTTCTGATTATGGTGACTCTCTACTTTTTTACTGCTAGAACTAGTCACTAGCCACAGAATAAAATAGAACTAGACTTTCTTTAGCACCAGAAAATTTGCCCCATATTCAGTGGCAATGATTCTATCAATGAGATATTTAGAATTTTTTTTTTCCACCTAAGCTATTCACTTAAAATTACAACATCAT
The DNA here is from genome assembly GCA_036365145.1 of Orientallactaga sibirica. NCBI lineage: Eukaryota > Metazoa > Chordata > Mammalia > Rodentia > Dipodidae > Orientallactaga > Orientallactaga sibirica. The sequence continues at coordinate 31,250,491 of JAEOAD010000024.1, forward strand.
CTAGATTCTACCCTTGCAATATCTTGATCATTAGTATTTTCTGGTCACATTAAATACTTTAATAGTATTTTTAAAATTAGCAAGAAAATGCTATAGAAGTAACAGTGTTTTTAATTGACAATATTGAAGAAACAAATTAGTGTATTTAGAGCTATCTATCTATTATTTCCAACAGATAAAGTATTGTTTACAATGAAGAAAAATATCCCTCAGATCTAATGTCAACTTAAATACTATATAAAGCTCATAGTCACCACAAGCTTTTTGAGGACATTAACAATCTAAGCATGGCGTGGGTTCTAGTAGTGTTTTGATGTTGATCAATTACCCTTCCACTACCTCTGCATCTTCATTTCTTCTATATCAATATCCAGTTAGCACTTTCTTTATATTTCATAATCATTTAGAGAAGAAGGGGGCTAACATTATTCATGCTTTGAAGCTAAATGATACAGTCAATCATCTCAAATTCACATGGACCATTACTGCATTCACATTAATTTATGCTCAATTAACATGCTCAGAACCAGCTTTCTGTGGAGTTTAGCCAATTGGCTTTATAGCTGCTGGCTCTGTGAGGTTCATTTTGCTCTGAGCACTGGTAATATGATGAGCTCCAGTCTTCATTCCTATCATTAAAGTCTTTAGAGCTTTGGTTTTGTTCATAAATTTAACAGGGCCAGCATGTGGTGGGATGGCAGTGACAACATTCCTGGCTAAGAGCCACCTTGCTACATCCTGGCAACTGTCTTCTGCACAGATGTGTTGCTCAGCCAAACAGTAGGTCACAGGTGTGGCTCTATGCTGCTGTACCAAAAGGTCACCAGGAGGAAGGCCACATTCTACTCAGAGGGATGAGGTGAGATACATCACCTGTGTGCAAATCTACCTGCTGTTCTCTTGCAATAAGTGAGGGAATAAGCACACTAAATCTGCATGAAATTGGCTATTTTCATATTCAAATCTTCTAGAAATGACCTTTTAGGAAACATCTACAATATGTTATTAGATACAGAAAAATATATAATCCTTTCCTGCCCAATTCTCAGTGAAATTTATAAACATAATAATAATAATTAAAATTGAAAGTATTATGGATTTCTTTGTATAGGCTGCTGTTTCATTTTCTGAACCAAGTCAACTTCTATTTTTTGTATATTTCTCAATGCTCTAATTAAAAGTAGATTTTATTAAGTTATCTAGGATAGTCTTTCCTCCTTGACAATTTCATGCTGCTCATTGAACATAGATTAGCTACTGGTAGTAATTTATTTTGATTATTAGTACAATGACAAAGTAAGATTTCAGGTTTTATTAAGTGTCATACTTCTATTTTTTACTATAGGTTGCATTCATAAATCAACTGCTGGCATCTACTCCAGTATAAAACAGACATTTATCTCACATACGGTCCTCACAGATTTATTTTTCATGTTTTCAAGGCAGGAATATAATTCCAAAATTGAGCATCTGACAAGTAGAATGTATACCATGATGTTAAATGTAGAAAAGTTAAGTGGTGGGAGAAAATTACATTCCAGAGGACTGGGTATATTTATGAAGAAGAACTTAAAATATGGGCTTGGGAGGTAGCTCAGTGATTAAAAGTACTGGCAGGTTAAGCATGAGTGTCTTCATGATCCACATAATAATTTATATGTGTTATTGAGTCCATGATATGCAAACCTTATTGGATTGATTTGTCAAATTCATCTTAATGAATTACTAAACTTTTCTGCTTAAGACATTTGTATTAGTATACAAGGGCATTCAAAAGAAAAATGTCTAATGCTTTGAAAAAAGAGACTAGTCAATTACAATGATGTATTTTTTTGGTCCTAGTTACACAAGTAAACATAAATGCTAATTTGTCAACATCTAATATGAAAGAAACTTCATACTGGTCATGCTGGTGTTGACAATGCATGTTTTGTCCTAAACTAAACCTTTGCCACTCTCTAAAGCATACTGCATTCAGGTCTAGAAAACCCTTAATCGCCAAGGTTTCACTACTTCCTTTCTCGGACTCACAAGGATCTTTACTCCTCTTGAAAGTTTCCTACTTACTTCCGCAATTGTATTATGCCACTCATACCCACAAGTGAGACGTTTGCCAAACCCACCTGTTGTCATTCTTTCCCTGTCTTCTCTACATAGTCAACAATTGAAGAGCATACTCACAGCTCTAGCCATTCTTCCTCTCAAAAAATAGCTGACCTATTTCTCTTGGAGGCTACTTAGCACTGTGACTAACACATATTTCTATCAAATGGAGGACCAAGTCCCTGGATGTCACTACATAGTAGTTTGAATATGAAACAATTAGTACTAAAACACTTGGTTGTCAGGTGGTGATTCTATTCAGGAAGGTTGTGGAACATGTAGTAGGTGGAGCCTCACTGGAAGAAGAGGACCACTTAGAAGGAGATAGACACAGAGAACCCTTAACTCCAACCAAACCGAGATCCAGAGACACAGAGGCTCCCAAGAGCTCATCACTGAAGTAGAACTAAACAAACTCAACATGGTTCAGGAAAATTCACTGAAGAGTGTGGGCAGAAAGATTGTTAGAGTCATAGGTTGGGACATTACACATACATAGATAGGTACTAACTCCATGCTAACCACCTCTATGCTTGGAAAGTTCTGTGGTCCTTGCCTGGTATTTAATTGTGCTGGTCACACATGAATTGCTAAAGCTCACTTGCTGGTAACATTCAGTTTATTGAGGTCCAGACTCAATCTACTTTTTCTCCTTTTTTTTTGGTTTTTCGAGGTAGGGTTTCACTCTGGCTAAGGCTGACCTGGAATTCACTATGTAGTCCAGGGTGGCCTCTAACTCACGGTGATCCTCCTACCTCTGCCTCCCGAGTGCTGGGATTAAAGGCATGTGCCACCATGCCTGGCTTACTTTTTCTACTCTTTAAGGAATATCAATTACATTTTTAAAAAAATGTGTCAACATCAGGGAAACATGCTAGAGTTTCTGAAACACAAATGATCCTAAAACCAATAGCCACTTGTTAGTGATTTAGAAATTAATATTTGCAAAATTCCTCACTTATCTTATTTTTTAAATATTTTAAAACTTTGAAGCTTGTTTTTAATGAAATTGAAGAAATTCAAGTTTTCAGGGCCAATGTGGCAATTAAAATTTTACAAGGGTAAAATTTCTTCCTGCTCAATTAAAAAGTGTCAAAAGTAGCAAAGTTAAGTGGTGGTAGAAAATTAAGTTCTAGAAAACCATGAGATGAATCAATCATTTATCAGCAAACATTCTTGGGAGATGAAGAGCTATGTTGCTGAAAACCTGAAGTTTTGTGGCAGTTATTCAGAGTGGTAGGCATGCTATAAGCAGGTAATAGCCGACATGTTTCTTAGACATATCTACCTAAGGTTTCTAACACATTGTATTTTCTTTTTTAAATATTATTTATTTATGATAGAGAGAGGAGAAAGAATGAGATCACCAGGGTCTCCTAACACTGCTCAGAAATTCCAGAAGCTTGCACAATATTGGGTATATGGCTTTATGTGGGTACTGGAGAATGGAAGCAGAGACTCCATGTTTGGTAAGCAGGGCCTTTAACTGCCAAGCTACCACCCCAGCCCAAATATAATTTTTCAGTGTTGAAATTCATTTGTAATTATTCCTTTTGTAAAGTAATGGAAGTGTAACAGAGAAGACATTTCTAAAAGGAAATACATGGATTGGGTAAAAGAAAAATCATAGGAAATAAATGCAAATGTATCACTGATAAATTTAGAGTAACTGTGCAAGAATGAATCTTGATCATCACATCATTCTTTGGCAAGTCATTGACAAGTCACAAGGAGTTTAAATAAATACACAAAAGCTACCAAATATAATTGAGGCACTTAATTTTATTTTAAAAATACCTCATTTGGGCATAATGTTTCATGCCTATATTTTCAGAACTTTGGATGTTGAGGCAGGAGGATTTTTGCAGGTTTAAGCCAGCCATAATGAGCTCCTGGCCAGTCTGAACAACAAAGACTTTGTCTTAAAAGAACCCAAAATCAAAAATGAAAATAGCAAAAAAAACTTCTTAAACATGGACTTGGCGGTGCACCTTGTTAATCCCAGCACTTGGGAGGCAGTCATATATGTAATTCTGGAGTTTTAAGTGAGGCATATATAAACTCAGAATAAATATCTAAACTGATTCTATACAAAGAACATGTAAACAAATAAAATTAAGGAATCCCAAAGCAAATCTCTTGGAACTACCACATTTGTAGGTCCAATACAAGAGAAAAAGCCAGTAAAGTGACAAATAGGAGTGAAGTGGTATCAAAGGAGAGCAGAGGTTAGTGTCATGACGACAAAATGTCAAACACCTTAGAGGACACTGAGTGAGTGGGGACTGAGGAATGGCCATTGAATTTGGAGAAGCAGCAGTCAGAAATGTGCCAGAGAGATGGAAAATCATGGTAGTCCTGGATGGGAGGTCCCAGGTAGTGTGGGCTCGAGAAAATGGGAAAGAGCAAAGAAGTTTACTCACAACTTTCCTTCAAAACTTCCTTGTGGAGGGAAAACAGCTCATTTAAGATCCTTGCTATCTCAGTATCATTCCAGTTAAAAGCTGGAAGGTACTTTCTGTTAAGGTATTTCCAATGACCTTCAAATTTATTACTTCCACAAGGCTAAATTCCAGATTTTTCCCTAAACTTTTTCCTACCTGATCTAGGATAGCTTCCTTAATGTGGAAAGAGTTACTAATTTTAAAGCATAGGTTGCCTCACAAAAAAAAAAAAACTGACCCAATAAACACAATTTCATTATGATTAGTTGTGCTATTAATGATAATGTCCTCTGAATTTAATGGCTACGCTCTTCTGGGCTACTTAAACACTATTATTTCCATGCCCCTTCATCCAATCTTGGGTCAGTTTTGAACATGGAAAATGAATGTTCTTATTCATGTTCACTCAGATTTAAATCTTAGAAAAGGATGGAATGAATCTGAAAGATTAATATACTATGAAAACATTATACACTAGAGAAATGAATTATAAGGCGATATCCAACAAAGAAGGACTCTATGGAAAGAATGCCAATTTTGAGCTTCCGCAGAAATTCTAAAATGTTGTACATTTTAGTATGAGGATGCTGTATTAAATCTGCCACCTGTTCCAGGAATTATTAACATTTGGCCATATTTTTATGAGCTTTGGAAGACAGAATTTTAATTCTGGCCATCCATGGCCTATTGACTATGTCATAGCCAAATTGGAAAGAAGTATTGGCTTAGCCTACAGTGTTCTCTTTTGAAAAGAACCATGTCGAACTCTTTGAAAAGTCACTTTTTATGGCAGTCATGCCAGAATTTCAATAACAGAGTTTTCTGTTATTTAGATGAAATCTTTATTAACTTTTAGTATCTGTATCTCTAAATCATTAGGCAAGTGTTGGGATTAAATATTCATTTTAGAATTCATGAAATGTTTAAGGATTTATGTAAACATATTTCTACATAAAATGATGTAATCTAAGCTTAAATTAACTCATCATCTCCAGTAATTGCTTAATATATATTCTAAGGAAAGAAATATTTTGGACTGTAACATAAATTTTAGTTTCATTTAATAAGGTAAGTGCATGTGGTAAGTGTTCTTTAGCCAGAAGCCATTTAAAAATTGAATACTTTTTCAGCAGTGTTTCAAATATGTCATTGAAATAATCCTTTCTTAATTGGTACCCATATTTTATAAAATAGGAATAGATTAACTATTTCTTTATAGAGGTAGGCACTTATTAGTTATCTTGAAGCTCATAACTCATGCCTTTTGCATGATAGGAACCGTGAAACCCCAGTGAAGTAAATTTTATTTTAAGTGGGATATATTGAATTATTACTTACTGCTGCTAATCCTTTTTACATTGGTAAAGGGATGCAAATTATTCTGAGCCAATTATATTTGCATGTTCTCTTTAAAGTAGGACATTTAAGACAAAATGAATCTTACTTTGTAGAGTACTTAAATAAATGACCTGAGTTCAATATACTATATTATTAATTGAAAAGATATGTGATGTAGAATTGAACATTTTAATAAACAGATGAAATATTACATTTTTCCCAATTGTTTCAAATTCTCAGTGCAAGGGGTCTCAAATCAATCAACTGCAAGTATTTAATGTGGCATTTACAATGAATCATAAAGAAAAAATACCTATGCAGTATTACAGCTCTCTCCTCAAAATGGATTGAAGATTCCAAATTTTTCACAATAAACAAATATTCTTGAACATCAAATTAGGGAGAAGAAAAAAATCATACAGTTGGCTATTATGTGTGTCATTATATATGTAGTTTATAATAAAATGTATTTTAAGCATCAATGTTCCTAATAGCTGAAGAATTAATAATCAAACCAACAAAAGATAACTAAATAAATAAGGAGTAGTTACATCTCAGAGAAGTTAGCATGGTACAGAAATGTAGCTGGTACAACCTGCTAAAATTCAGCTTTGCTGGGCTGGAGAGATGGCTTAGCAGTTAAGGTGTTTGCCTGCAAAGCCAAAGAAAACTGGTTCAATTCTCCAAGACCCAAGTAAGCCAGATGTACAATGGGGCACATGCATCTGGAGTTCGTTTGCGGTGGCCATAGGCCCTGGAGTGACCATTCTCTCCCCTCCCACCCCTGCATCTTTCTCTAACTTAATAAATAAATTATATATTTATATAATGATTTATAATAATTATATAATAATTTTTATAATAAATATATTATATATATAATTAAAAATCTGCTCTGCTCACCTCTCCCTGAAGAATTGCCAATGACAGTTCTCAACTGGATTGACCTAACTTAAATGTCCATTATAAGATAAATATTTATCTTGAATTTTACAAGGATAACAAAAAGAATTAGGACTTTTTATGTAGCTACTTCATAGCACAAGATAAGGACAGACAGTTACATTAAGCATAGAGAACCTACAACAAAACCTATATAAAAGGAAGCATTACTCTAGGTTCTGACAAAATTCTTCATGTGTTAGATGAAGAGGAGAGCTGTGATAAATCACACAATAAAAATATAGGGGGTGGCACACAAGAAATGTTAGTTTTCTTTGTTTTGTTTTATTTTCTTCACATGAGCACAGTGTAGGGCCTATTTGTGGCCAGTGTGGAGAGGAAGGTTCAGTGCTCTGAAATTCATCAGCAGCCCACTGAGGGGCACTTCACTTTTTCCTCTGAGGGCTTGGAGTTCTTCACTCTGTTTTATGTGTATATCCAGAGAGAGCAAAGGGAAAGAGAAACATGAAAAATTTCATGGGAGGTTTTAAGCATTGTTTCTATCTTCATTTTTCTTGGACTGTAAGTGGCATGCATACTTCTGGCCAATATTGAGTAAAACTCACTTGGTGGCCTCAGGCAAGTGCATAAAACCCTGAAAAATGGGGCCTAGTCATGTGCTCAAGAGGAAGATGTTTGATATACTGAAGGCGTAATTTCTTACTCACAACTATAGTCTAAATAAAATATTTGGGACAATATTTTTTTCTCAGCAGACATCATTCTCTCATTCTAAAGTATGAAAAAAAAAAAAACAACTCATCATATTTTATTAAGGACCCACATATCCACATATGTTCGTAACTCTTTTATCACCATTTTATTTCAGGCACTGCCTCCTGTGAAGAATAGTAGCCATCCAAATATTAATAATGCTCCTCTGGATGCCTTCCAGGGACCTCCAAACACATCCCCAAGTGATTTGTTTTTTTTTTTAAAAACACAGGATCCTATACCATCCTGCTTGATTCTTCTATAGTTACTTCTTCCTATAGCAAATGTCCAAATACTTATCAGGGAGAATAATGACTTAAATACATATAAAAATATGACACAAAAACTAAAATGTCTTCTAACAAGGTTTTCCAGTAATATCAGAAAATCATCAACTGTACCATCGCCTAGCTGTTGAAATGTGGCAGGTATTTCTGAAAGGGAAGCTTGTACTCTTTTTGTATTCTAACAAATTTATGTGAATCACTCACAGTCTTCTTTGTCTCCAGAAAAAATATCTATTGGATATAATATTAAATTTATAACAGAATATTTTTGAAAAATATTTTGGCCATGTGATCTTAATAATGGACAGTTAAAAAATTACTCATTAGTTTTAATGCATCCATGTATAGTGATTATAGAAATTTTGAGTTATGAAGTACATATATTGAGAATCAATGTATAAACAGACTGAATTTATACTCTTTATGTACTCATATATGTAGATGTGGGAGGTATATTTGTGTGTGTGCATGACTGTATAAGATTATATTATATATATATATATATATATATATATATATAGAGAGAGAGAGAGAGAGAGAGAGAGAGAGAGCTTATAAATAGAATAGGTTTTTATGATCTCTTTCATTAGATTTGTGCAACAATTAGTGCCCCTTCCCTTACTTGAATTCAAGAGCTATTTCTCAAACTTATTTGTCCCTATCACACATCATGTCAGGACTCATTGCTACTGTCAACAACAAAGGATTCCATTCATGATCACTGATCTCCCCCTCCAGTGAACAAGACAGATGTCATCTCTCCTATTTCATGGGGGTGGGGATAATACACTACTTGTCACATATTATGTTGCCCTGAGCGCAGGCAGTAATATGTTCACCATTCCCTATAGCTCAATTGAGACTAGGTTGACTTTTTTTTTTTTTTTTTTTTTCATTTAAAAGTAATGAAATGTAAGGCACTAGATAGTACAGTGATACTAAATTATGTGTCAACTCCTGTCCCTCCCAGGATTGCCTTGAAGAATTTAATATGACTGCTTCTTCCTCTCACCCTGAGACTATCTCTAATTAAAAGCAGGTGTCTCGTCCTGGAGATCTGTACTCCAGCGTTCAAGTAAAAAAACACCCCTAATGTCCCAAGAGGAGAGGACATTTCTCTTGCCCATTTTCCTAGGCCCCTATTTAATGCTTCAGACCGCCACACTTCCCAAAGTGAGGTTCTAACTGCCTTGTTCCAGGAAACCCTTCATTCACAGGGCTGTGGCTTAGTCCTTTGACCTCAATCAAACAACCACGCACATAGTTCATGCACCCATGCATGCATCCACTCATTCCATATGTGTTGTTCACTAGCAGGACCACACACTGCTATGCCCCTGTTGTCAAAATATTTACAAGGTAATGTAGGTAATATTACAAGTAATAAATAAAAATATTTGAAAACACGTCTCTGAATATGATGATGAAGAATGGAAGAATGATATGAATGGAGTGATCTATAATGATTATACAGTCATAGAATACAATACCCACGTGTATATGAAACAACATAGAATAGTTATAAACTACTACAAAAGTATAAGGTGTATGTAGATGCTAAATCTCAACTATATTGAGCAGATTTTCTTCTTTCTTCTTTGCCTTATATATTTTGCTAATACTAACATAATCATTTCTATTTTATATTGAAAATTGATGACTAATTTCAAAGTAATTATTAGTACTTCTTTAGAAAATGTATTTTTGCTATAAATTCAGTATGAATAATTTCTGCAGACATGGCAGTCTGCTCTATCATTCTAAGTTGGGTCCCCACCTACACTACATCTTTTTAAAAGGTCTTTGGAGAATATCTAAGAATAAAACTGTTTATTTTATCAACAAAACATTCTCACAGAAATTAGATATGCACTTCAAAACTCTAAGTATTGGAGACAGGGACATCACTCATTAGGCAAAATGCTTGCCACACAAATACTCGGACCTGCGTTTAGATCCCCTGCAACCGAACAAAATGCTAGGCAAGGTGAGATGCACATGAAATTCGGAGCACCAAGGAGGCAAAGATAGGGAATCCTTGAGATTTGCTAGCTAGCTTGTCTAGCCAAATTGGTGAGCCATGGGTTCAGTGAAGATCCTTGTTTCAAAAAATAAGGTGGAAAGCAACTGAGGAAGACACCAACATAAACATCTCAGTTATATATGCATCCATGCACACAACACAACCACATGTGCACCCACATAAACATGTGCAAAATCATATAAACACATGCATGCACATCAATATGCACATGTATTTTTTAATCCTAAGTAGCATCATTAATTATCTTTGTGCCAAATCACTTGTCTCCCCTAGCACTATTTGGGCACTAAGACAAAATGACAATATTTGTTTTTTTCTTGAAATATATTTTAGTCCTGTTCAATTTTCTTCCTTTATTAAAGCACATTTATCAAGGAATAATCTACCTATGTACAGATCAGATAATTACAGAAAAATACTTCATATGAAACTATATAGAACTAATTTTTTAAAAATGTACATTCATTATACAAGACAACGCATGAAGAAAACAAGGCAGAAAGTAATCACATGTCAAAATATATAGTCTGAATAATAACTGCTAGAGGAGGGTAGAAAAGGAAACAAACTTCTCCAAGGATGTAAACAAGAAAACAGGTTAGCTGTTAGATTATCCTACCTAGGAGGCCATTTCCTCAATCTTAGATGTCAGGGATGGACTATGGGCTGCAAAGTCAAATGAGAGACCATTAAAGTTGTAGACACAACTTGTGAAATTTCAAAGATATAAATTTAAATGAGAGTTTTAAAGAATTTAAAGAGTTTAAAGAATATGTCTGAAATTCCACACACACATTTGTGCCTGGGTATATAGACAAGAAAACCCTCTAAACCCAGAGGCGCCTCTCCTCGTGTTTCCTTCTGAGACCATATGCTTGCCAGGTCTGAATCATTGTTCTCACACTCACTCAGTCACTCCCAGCCGGCTTAGCCTAACATTATGCTGCACAAAGCTTTGATTGACCAGGATGTGGCAGGAGGACGATATTTTCCACATGCCATCTCCCATGTCTTCACCTTTCCAAGTTTGATTTCTAAGTCTGTGTCTTATCATTTAAGGATGAGTGTTTGAATTTTTATTCATTAGAAAATGGATAGATGTCTGGGTCTGAGTGAAAAGTTTGCTTTTTTTTTTTTTTCCTCACACGGGAGGCAGGATTCTCCCAGGTGTGGGACTGAGAAGAATCTGCAAGGAGGCATGAAGGAAGAGAAAAAGAGAAAGCCTATCAAAATATGAGATCTCTTGGGCTGGAGAGATGGCTTAGCGGTTAAGGTGCTTGCCTGCGAAGCCTAAGGACCCAGGTTCGATTACCCAGGACCCACATAAGCCAGATGCATAAGTGTCACTTGCATCTGGAGTTCATTGGCAGTAGTTGGAGGTCCTGATATGCCCATTCTATCTGCCTCTTTCTCCCTCCCTTCTTCCCTCCATCCCTCCCTCTCTCTCTATCTCTCTCTCCAATAAATAAGTAAATAAATAAAATATTTAACATATGAGATCTCTTTATGTTGCTTATTTCTGTGAGGGAGAAATCTACAGAGATGAAAATAATTTATCAGATAAATAAACACCATGCATTATGTGCTATAGTTGGCAAATTTAGGATGTGTGATCAATTCAGATAGGAGAAAATTTCTGTCAAACCATACATCCTTCTCCCCATGTCTTTGCTTTACCATATCTTGGTTTTACTAAATACACATGTGTCAAATCCCCATCTCCGTCACACATACACCATTGCCCTTTTCTCCCAGAGAACTAGTCTTGAGCAAAGACTGAAGTGAAAATAAATGATAGTGTCTATTGATAAGATAGTTCTTTAAAAAATAGCTTTGCCCTTAGTTAATTTCAAAAAACAAATAGTTTCCCCACGACAAATTTCATATATAATCACTGCATTCTCTTGATCAGGTATGTTAGTCAAAGAAATAGAAAGGACCATCTTGAAGGTGGACATGAATACTGCAAATGTGAGAAGTGTGACCTCACTAAAGCAAGATGAGCACTGAGAATCATGGCAGGTCTAATTCTGAATATATATAGTCTGAGGTAAGGTGGAAATTACTATGTAGTCTCAGGGTTGCCTCAGAATAACAGTGATTATCCTACCTCTACCCCTCATGCCCAGCAGAACTAGTCTTTTTTTTGTAATATTTAAAATTTATTTTAATTTTATATCCATGTTGGTGCCTCCAGCAGCCTCCTCCCTATTCTCCACCCTGCGAAGGGACCCTCCTCATTGGGGAATGTGGGTTGTGCATTATGGGGGTAGCCAACACTTATGGGGCAGAGGCATATTCTCTGTGCATAATGACCCAACTTGTGTCTCTAACACTCTTTCCACCCCCTCTTCCACGAATTTCCCTGAGTCATGTTGGGTTCATTTTAATTCTACTTCAGTGATGAGGTCTTGGGAGTTTCTGTGTCTCTGGATATCTGGCTTAGTAGGAGTTGAATGTTCTCTGTGTTTATCTCCTTCAGCCTTGTTCTGGTGTCAGGTTCACCAAGAAAGCTGAACTCTTGCCCATTTCTCCCCGTTACTCTGTTGTTTCAGCTGGGGCCCTGGTGAAGTGCGATAGGGTGATCTTCTCTTCAGGTTTAAGCAAATTGTCCAACAGAGAGAGAAGTCAGCACAGATAAGATGGGATGGCCATTGTTATTTTAGAGAGAATTTTATATGCATAGGCCCTCTTATAGCCCACAATTGGTGGGAGCTTGATACTGGAGAATGAGCTCAAGTTTTGGATATGGTTTTGACTTATTTCCCAGTTCCAGCTATGAGTTCCAATCCACTGAGTGGATCTGTTAGCCAAAGGTTAATGGTAAGACCCTACTGCCGAAGACACCATTTGCCATTGGGATAGAACATGGAGTGACCTGGTCGGAATCTGGAAGAGGGTCAGTCCCCAGACAGCTTGTCTTGTGCCACAGGGTGCTACATGAGCGACTGGGGGAAAATGACCGACATCTGTCCAAACAACTCACAGTCCAAGTTACTCAGCAGTAAACACTCTGACAGGATGCTTAAGCAAGTGCAATAGTGGCACACAGCCATGATGGGTAACCAACTGCTCTTGATTTAGATATTCTGAATAGTGAAGTCCTTGTGTATGTTTTCATAGACTATTATCTTAACATGGTATCATTAATTATTACATGAATATTAAACTATATGTTTTAGCTCTTTTGGACTAAATAGTGCTCAGGTGTTCATCTCCTCTGAGCCTTATAAATACCAACATACAGATAGTCTTCACAAGCAATGATTAAAATGTAGCCTTTTAAAATAATTTCTCAATAATACCCAACTTTGTATCAGATATATTCTCAGAGATTATATTTAACTAATATCATTGACAAATATTGAGGATGTGTGTAAAAATTTAAAGATATGCATGAAATATATGTGTCAAAAAATAAAATGGAACAATTTAGTAAAATCCCTGTTTCTAATTTTTCACGAATGTGGGTTTCTGATCAAATATGTGTACATTTCCTTCAAAAAGGAAGACTATGCAGTTAAGCTCTCTCGCACCTTTTGGGCTGGAAATAAGTCTGGTAACTCATACTAATGTCCTGAATTACACTCGGATTCCACAATTACACTCCAGGTGTCTGAGCTGAGGGAAGACTAGAGGGGAAGAGAGAGGTTATGTCAAAAGAGCTCTCTGTGTCCATCAGTTTTGCATCTGCTGATTCAACTAACCTCAGATCAAAACCATTAAAAAATTGTATTGAGTATATACTGACTCATTCTTGTCATAATCCCCAAGAATACATTATATAAACTATATACATTATCCACAAACAATATAACCCAACCAGTATTCATATACTTTTTACCCTTTATAGAATACTAAATAATTTTAAGAATGCATGCCATGTTTATTTTATATGCAGATATTATTCATGCACATATTATATAACGATAGATGATAGATTATGAGGATAGAGATAGATAGGTAGATAGATAGATAGATAGATAGATGATAGATAGATAGATAGATAGATAGATAGATAGATAGATAGATAATAGATAGGTAGACATTGAGCATCTGTAAGCTTTGATACCTCCCAGGGTTACTGGAGCCAATCCTCCTTGTATTCTATGAGCTGATTACTATAATTATGAAGACTAATATTTGAAACAAGTGATCTAAGGAAAGGAATGTATTAAATAAACAGTACAATAGCAAAAATAGTATATTGTGTAACCACTAATGTCTTTTTTGTTTTTCCCCCTATGGATTGAATGTAGGGCTTTTCACAGGCTCAAGTGTTCTACCAGGGTTGCATATCTTCCCAGCTCTACTAATATACTTGTTGTTTTGTTTTGTTTTGTTTTGTTTTGTTTAGAACAATGGTTTGGACAAATTTTGAAATTACTGGAGATATGGCTGAGTGTCTACTGTGTTTGCCATGTAAGCACAAGGAAGTGATTTCAGATCTCTAGTACAGGAGTGTGTGCCTATAAGCCCATGTTTGGAAGATGGAAATAGGAGCATCTCTGGGGCTTTCTGGCCAGTTAATCTAGATGGATCAGTGAGTTCCAAGTTCAGTGAGAGACTTATCTGGAAAATAAGGTAGAAGGCAATTGAAGAAGATAACTCACATCAACCTCCACCCTCCATAATGCATACATACATACATACATATATATGTGTGTGTGTGTGTGTGTGTGTGTGTGTGTGTGTGTACATGCATGAACATGCATACGCATATGTACACACTCACCATATATGTACATGCAAAAAAGTTAATTGAAGAAAAACTATAAAATTATACACATATTTCTGTAATTTCATGTTAATTATAGAAACTAGGCTAAATTGTAATATTTTTATTTTAATTATGCAGGCCTATTTGCTCTTATTATTAATTCTTTCTAAATTTTTCTCTTGACATTTCCCAACTCTTCCAGTTTGACCATTTTTATCAGCGCAAGTATGCAATAAGTTATGTTACAGGTGTTCACTGAAAACAATTTGACCATCCTAAACAACGTTTAACTTAAAATTCATGGGTGTTCCGAGAACCAGTGCCACATTTTGAACTTTCATATCCAATCCAGTATGATGAAAAGCTTCCCATTAACATGATGTTTGATCAACTTGTGAGCAATCTTTTAAATGCAAATCACTAAATGCATATTTTAACACTTAAAAATTAAGGCATTTTTTCATGTGCAGAATTTCAGGATTACAGTTTGTCTTAGCACCTGTGAAGGAAAATGTACCATGTCAGAAAATAATTGAAATTGTAGCTGAGAGGAACTTCACCCCAACCTTTTTATCTCTGCCTTAAATAAATACTTCCCAGCTCAAAGGCAGCACTAACTGCATCACATAGCTCAAGAGATCCGTCAAAGAAGACACCTGACTTCTTCAAGGAGTCTTGATCATTACCTGATTGGATCAGCTCACAGGGGGTAAATTTTATTGGCATTCCTAAACATATGCACAAGCTTATCTGAATCCTTGTATTCCAGACATCTGGTAAAATATGTTCATGTCAGGGGCTTCTCTGTAGTAGTGTTTATCATCCCATCCCTGATTGCCTAATATAAGTTTACAACCAGTCTCCTAGGTGTAATAGTACATTACAGCTCTCCCACAGATGCCGTAAACAGCGACATCTTTGGTAATGAATGTCAGAATCATGCCAGCCTCAGAGTCTATTATCTATCTCCATGTCTCATTGTCGACACATAAACGAGGAACTCATGCCGTACTCCTCAAATGGACCTTAAGAGAGGAAGTTTACACTAGGTGCACCAGGAAGGACTTTTGTAAGTCCAATCGATTACAAAGACACTGAAAACGTCTCTTACCTGCACAGCTCCACTGTCTCAGTCGTTTCTTATTTTTCTTGAATTAATTTGTCTCCTGCCATGGAAACAGTGGAAAGGATTGGATCTTAAGTTTGTTAGGGACGTTAAAGATAATAATATAAACATTTACTTTGGAAGTTAATCAACTAAAGATAAGGAGGGCCAAAACAGAGCAGGGGAGATGCTGCAGTGGTTAAAGGGGCTTGCTTCCAAAGCCTGACAGTCTGGATTTGACTCCCCAGCACCTGAGATAAGCCAGATGTACAAAGTAACACATGAGTCTCGAGTTTATTTGCAGTAGAAAAAGGCCCTTATGTGCTCATTCTCATTCTTATTCTCTCCCTCTCTTTCTCTCTCTCATAAATAATTAAATATTAAAAGGAAAGCTAGTTTCTTAATGCACTGGAAGATATTTACATTATTAGAAATATGAATGAATTATTTCAACACCTTATCTTGTTCTAATTCCCTTAAACCATGCTAACTCATCAAATAATTTGAAATTTCACAAATTAGTCTTAAGTGTAACAAGGTTTATTTTTCCTCCCTTCCTTATGTTTCTTTTCCACACTTCTGCACGTTTTTTGCAGTAGACTTCCTTCTTTCTTTCTTCTTTATCACTTCAACTTCCTCCTTCTCATGCATCCTCTGTATCTCCCTTCATCCCTTCCCTCTTTCAGTGCCCTGCCTGTTCCTTTCCTTCCCTCCCTTTCTTCTTCCTTCCTTCCTGGTCCCCTCTCCTTTCCTCCTGTACTTGTGACTCCATCCCTTACTTTCCTCTATTTATATCACTTTTTACCCCAGTGTCTAAACAACATGGTCTTGCCCCTTTCTGTACAGCACATTTTGGAAACGCCGTCTATGTAATTTTCTTCTGCCTCTGGTCCTATGCACATCAGAACTAGTGCGTCTTTCTCATCATCTTACTTTCTCAATTCAGCTACTAAAACACAGTCTTTAGCCAAAAATACAGAAATAACTGAATATTTTTGAACCATGACTAACAGGATTTTTTTGGGGGGGTGGAAAATTGTGTAGATTATTGGAGCAGCAAGTCTTTTTTTTTTTTTTTTTTTTTTTTTTTCTGATTGTGCAATTTTAGAGCTGGAGAGGCAGCACTTGTATAGATTCTAGGTACCTTAGGAGGTAAAAACTTTTAGGACTGTTGTATCATTTTTTTGTAGGTTTATTAACTTAGTTTTCCCAGTAACTACATGAAAGTTGATGAATTTGGGACAACTTACCACAACCTAGATGTTACAGAAGAACATTGTTACATATTAATTTACAATATCTCTCCCGTAACATATACGTTAATCAGTACCAAAAGAGCATCATCATATGACATTTTATTTAATTTTATTTTTAAAATATATTTGTTTTTATTTATTTAAGAGAGAAAGAGAGAGAGGCAGAGAGAGATGGGCGTGCCAGAACCTCCAGCTTTTGTAAACAAACTCCAAACACATGCACCACCCTGTGCATCTGACTTAATGTGGGTCCTGGGGAATTGAACCTAGGTCCTTTGACTTTGCAGGCAAGTGCCACTACTGCTAAACCACCCCTCCAGCCCAATGTGACATTTTATTTGAAAAAAACTATTTAGGCAAAACTGTTAGGTGAGTTTTCTTTTCTTCTCGTCTATATACTTAAAAATACTTGTTAGGTACCACTCCACATTCATGAAACATGTTAGAAGCATAGATAAATATAAAGACAATATATATTTCTCTAAGGAAATATATTCAGTAATTTTGAAGTAAAGAAAAAAGAAAATGAGTTATAATAAAAATGCAAGAAATGGAGATTTGAGTCACTTTGTTGTCACTTATTTGATGATATTTATAATTATGTTTAATAAGGACCTGATATATATATCTCCAAAGTTTTCCCACTTGAAGATGTGCAGGACATTTCTTGTCCTTGAGTTTGAAAGGCTCTTTTAGAAAAATTGGTTATTAGCACATGCTACAGTTCAAAGATTGTACATTTGATTTAGTAAAAAAAAAAAAAAAAAAAAAAAAAGGAAGTTTGAGAGAAAACAACTTTTTATTCAATAAGAAATTTTAAATGATCACTGTGCCTTTTCTTCAACATATGACATTTGACACTTCTGGGACTAGAGAAATGTAGCTTAATAGCAACAAAGATTATGCTGTGTTAAAAGAATATTACATATGCTATGTGATGACCCTCCCAACATATCCAAAGAGGGATTATCTCAGTAAAATAAATCTAAATCCCAGGGAGATAAACATACTTAAGCAATGAATGAGAGACCAATGGATGTGCTATCCTAAATCCTAGCATCTAGTGTTCCTTTCAGAAACCCCACACTGGAAGAAACTGGTTCTAGAAATAGATGGCAGAGATTGCATAAACACTCTTAGAAACCTAGATTCTCCTATTAGAAGTAATCAGTGAATTAATATTCAAGTAATTGATAATATATGAATTTGGTTAATGTGTTACAGTAAAATGACATTTAGGAAGATTGTAGATTATCACCTCAAAATATGAAGTCCATAATATTAAATAAGAAAAAAATATTATAAAATATCTTAGTACATGCAAGCATGTATATTTTTCAAATATTCCTGTTCTTCCTTCAAGGTAGTACATAAAAATGCAGACTAGTGCTTGCTTGTTGCTGTGGTGTTTGTGGAGGAAGCAAGATGGATGGCTTTGTACTTATGTATTCCTTTCCAGGATTTTTTAAATTTTATGTGACAAATATATTATTTTTAGTACAAGGAAATAATATTTTAAATGTGAATTTAGATGGGATGAAAAGAATGATTTGAGGTACAAGATTTTTAATGTGTTACCTGAATATAAAGTGAATATATTGGCAATTTACATGCCCTCTTTTTGGAGGTGTGTTGTGACTGCTAAGTTCTTTTTGTTTCTTTTTCAACTCTATCAGATTTCCTGCACCTTTGGTATTCCGTATGGAAGTTACATTGCTAATATTCCTTCCCCATCTAGAACTCGCCTTTTTGCAATCCTAATGATCATCTTTTTAAATGAACAGAAACATTAACTTTTAATAAAGCTTATTTACCAAACTCTTAAGAACAGTAACTTGGAGAGTGTTCATGACAATCCTAATATCAAGTGACATGGGATCTCTCGGGGGTTCAGGAAATTCCTTGAACCCCAAAACCTTAGTTCATGTCTGCTTTTAACCAAAGAGTTGGATAAAATAAGACTGCAAAGGACAATTATTAAATCATTATATGTGTTAGGGAAGTACAAAATCAAGACAATGAAAGTAGATACAAACATATGGTCTAAGAGCCCAAATACTGGGCCTACTTTCAATTGTAGCAAAGTGGAGACTGCAAGGATAGGCCCAAAGACATTCCTGCTTTTTACTTTCAGGGGCCCAGTACCCCTATACTACCTTACAATACCTTAGAAAGCTACGTCACCCCCTCTTTTTATTAGTTTTTTTTTTTTTTTTTCGAGGTAGGGTCTCACTCTGGCCTAGGCTGACCTGGAATTCACCATGTAGTCTCAGGGTGGCCTTGAACTCACGTCAATCCTCCTACCTCTGCCTCCCAAGTGCTGGGATTAAAAGCATGTGCCACCATGCCCAGCTCTATTATTTTGTTCTTATGCCTACAAATCCATGGGGAATTCGCTTTTGTATCGTGTGCATTAGAAATCAACATTCATAATAAAATCAAATTATTCTAGTAACATTTACCACGTACATTATGTTTGGTCTTGCACTCAGTGGGATGCTTGTCATGGATCAAATGCCTAAATATTTGTGGTTCAGGTGCTGTGATTAACTCTGTTTCATTGATTTTTCTCCCTTCTTCAACTGAAAACAGCCTGCTTTGACAACTAGTATAACAAAAGTGTAAGGCATCTATGATCTTTTTAATTTTATTTTGTTTAAAGACCATCTTTCCAATTCTTAGTCTTTTTTCATGTTATAAAAAATGATATAATTCATTTAGAAATTTTCATAAGAGAAGCATATAAGCAAACACGTGCTCCAGTTTTTGATGTCTTATATTTATTTTTAGATGCCCTACAGAGATTTAGTTATCCTTCATTTGGCATTTTTCACATATAATTTGTTTTTTTTTGTTGTTGTTGTTTTTTGTTTTTATTTTTTATTGAGATTGTGAGGGAAGTGGGGAATTGTGCTCTGATTTTGTCTGAGTTGCAGTTGTCTGTAAACTGAGTTGTCAAGTACTAACTTGGCCTTCTGGATTGTTCTTTGGTAGCTTTCATGAATTTTACTTATGCAAGTTCAAAAACATTTCTATTATGTGTGTGTGTGTGTGTGTGTGTGTGTGTGTGTGTGTTTGGCTTAATTTTTCAAACAGATTTTAATTTGTTCTTTAAGGCATGAAATCCTTCTCATAAATATAGTTAGGTACAAAATTCACCTATTCTTGAAAACATGTCGACACATGTGCTCTTGCTATGTTACTGAGATCTGTTTCTTATCCTTTTTATAAACCTAGAACACCAAACATCAATGTCAATGAAATTTCTCTTTATGCAGCAAATACATATTGAAGAAGTGGAGATATGCAGTTGGTTTTAATGTTAGGGATATTTTTTGGGTTTTTTTTTTAATGTATTCATCACAGTTCTGTGATTTTATTATCATTCTTTGTGGCTTTGAGCAGTGAGCTTCTTCATTTGTGCTACATTCAAACAGTAGCTGAGATACCAGTCAGTTTACCATATTTTTATTACAAGTAGGGACATGGAATGAAACACAGTGTGGAAAGCAAGTCAAGATCGTAACCTTGGATTTCTGGTGGGAAGTCTCATCTACAGAGAAGACTGTGAATAAGGAATAATGGTCCAAAAGAGGGAAGGAGGCTGACAGCAAGCTAAGTTGTGAAGACAAGACACATGAAGCATACTCAGATGTTGAATTTATATATATAAGATAGATAGACGATTGATTTATATACTTTTAACATTAGGTTTTAATTACACATTAATTTTACCAAGTCTGGACTGGGAAAAGAAAGTATCTCATTCCCCTCAGGTACTTCTGACATCATATTCTCTTGCAAGTTTTTTTTTTTGTTGTTGTTGTTTTTCTTTTTTACCCTCAGTTGTCTCTGACATTGCATTCTCTTACTTAGGACTGTATAGCATTTCCTTAAAGGCCCACCATGCTTGTGGCACTAGGAGATAAATAGGTGCTTGAAAGAGCTGAGAAAGCCAGTTACCAACTGTAGCAGACAGCTTCAGGTTCGCTGAGATGAACTTCCAGTCCAGGCACAGTTATGGAGGAAGGGATATTATTTATTGAAGCTTACAGATCCAGGAGAAGTTCCATAATGGCAAGAGAAATGGCTTGCCCTTCACAGGACCAGGCAAGAGAGAGAAAAGCCAACCAGCCACCACAGCACACAGAGCAAAACTACCGCCAAAAGGTCATACAGCACACTTCAGGAACTCCTGCTAGGCACATTTGCATATCTTTACAATGGAATCTCAAACCATCACCACACCTTAAAACCGGCCCCCAGTGACATTGCCTCTAGCAAGGTGATTGCAGATGCAAACTATAAACTAATAAAATACTGAATATATTGGGGGACATATATTCAAACTATCACACCAACTTAACTTCTTTAGTGTCTTCCCAGGACCACAGAGGTTGTAGAAATTGTTGGTATTTTCGGGCCAAAGCTGAGAGCAGCACTAATCTAAGGGAATGCACAGAAATATTTAGAAAGCAGTTTGCTACCTTGTTTTCTTTTAACAGAACAATAGCAATAGCTTTGTGTTCCTATGAACTCCACAACCACTGTCTTGGGACCAGGTAGGCAGTAGTTGCTACAGAGACTCCTAACTGGCCAAAGTAATGAAATTGTTGAATGCTTATCCCTAAATGTGATATCTGTATTGCCCTGTCTACCAGGATCAAGGTGATTCACAGAAGTAGCAGAAGTAATGGAAGGGGCAGCTAGAGGGCAAGTCGAATACTACGAAGTGCTGTCCTCTGGGCATGGCAAGGCCATTGGACGGTTACGTTCAATAGCTGTGATTCGATGTAGAAGACCTTCATAAATTTGGGCTACACAGCCTTCCATTATGGAAAGGGGAGTAGCTCAAAAGATAATTAATGATGGGTATGGGAAAGACACATTTTCTTCAGTGGTGTAGTCAATGATCAGTTTGCCTATACTTCTGTAAAATACCCTTCCACCATGCTCCTGTAAACAACCAGAATCAAACTCATTGGCCTAATAAATAATGCATAAATCCATAAAAACATAAGTAGATGTACAAGAAGAACTAGCTGGGAAAGAAGAAAGTACAGGAGGGACACAAGAATGGGTAATGGATGGGCAAATGTGTTCAAAGTACGTGATATACATGAAAGAAAATGTCATAATGAAATACATTATGTTGCATAATATATAATATATATATATATATATATATATATATATATATATATATATGTATATGTATATGTATATATATATGATAATAAAAATCTTAAACATAAACAGATTGGTATTTAATCAAAGGGTGAACTCTTATCATATTATTTTTCTGAACAAAAATGCCCATTGGAGGACTTTCCTCATAAAACAGTTGACATTTCTGAAAAGAACATTTAAGTTTAAGCTCTTGTCTTACTGTAATTGAATAATGTCTTTTTGAGTGTGTTTCATGATAATTCTGTAAGAGGCAGGGTGAAGATTTTCTTATGACCGGTACGTTTTGTTTTTGTCCTTCTTTTTCTTGTACTTGTACCTGTCACATTTCCATGTGGTTTCCGTAAATGATGTGGTGAAGCATGCATGGGGCATTTGGCCCTTCTTTCTGTCTGATTATACTGGCTCAAGATCAGACCTTTTCTCATTAGTACCGAAGTATGAGACAGAATTCATTATTCCTTTCTTTTACTTTTATTTTCATTGTTGTTGTTATTTTAATTACAATTTGGGTTGAAGGCTAGATATTCTGGTAGTTTGAATGAATAATTCCCCCAGTATTTTCAGTAATTTTTTATTTTTATTTTTATTTTATTTTATTTATTTTATTTTTATTTATTTATTTTATTATTATTATTATTATTTTGTTTTTGTTTTTTCAACGTAGGGTCTCACTCTGGCCCAGGCTGACCTGGAATTAACTATGTAGTCTCAGGGTGGCTTCAAACTCACTGTGATCCCCCTACCTCTGCCTCCCGAGTGCTGGGATTAAAGGCGTGTACCACCACACCTGGCTATTTTTTATTTATTTTTTTTTTAATTTGAGAGAGAGAGAGAGAGAGAGAGAGAGAGAGAGAGATTGAGAATGGCTGTGCCAGTGGCCTCTCAGCCACTGTGAATGAACTCCAGGCATGTGCTCCCCCTTGTGTGCGTGTCCAACATTGCACACTTGTGTCACTTTTTTGTGTCTGGCTAAACGTGGGACCTGGAGAATTGAAAAGTCATTCTTGGGCTTCTCAGGCAGGTGCCTTAACCAGTTAGCCATCTCTCCAGCCTGATTCAGGAGTTTTATTAAATCTTCTTAGATTTCCAGCTGCCTGGCTAGTAAAGATATCACTCTGGGTGGATCCTGTGATCCAGCCAGATATTACTGGGGACAGATCTAAATTCCTGCTTGAGATATACAGAGTGTTTGAGCTCTGCCTAGGGTTCCTGGAGTGTGCTTACTTGTGGTGCTGGCTGTGGTATTTCTCTCTACATGGATCTTTGTAAAGGGAGCCAGCTTCTTCTGCCATTATGGAACTTCCCCTGGATCTGTAAGCTTCAAATATACCCTTCCTCCCATAAATTGTATCAGGTCTTGAAGTTTGTCCCAGCAATGTAGAGCTAACTGCAACACATACATTAAGTTTCTTAATGGAAATACGTAAAATTCCTAGCCTGAAACCAAAAATGTGATTACCTCAGTATTGCGAGAACATATATATTTGTCTTAAAATCATCTTGTCATATGGGTTCCTTGTTTTTAATCTATATAAGTGAAGAAGGAAAAAATAAAAAAAAAATCTCAGTGATAATTGAGAATCTCTCTTCTTTCAAAACACAGTTTTGCATGTTGGTTCTACATGCATTTAGATTTGGGGAAAATAAATAGATGGTGATTTCTGTTTTTCTAGGTAGGGTCTTGTTCTAGCCTAGACTGACCTGGAATTCACTATGTAGTCTCAGGGTAGCCTCAAACCCATGGCGATCTTCCTACCTCTGCTTCCTGAATACTAGGATTAAAGGCGTTTGCCTCCACAACCAGCAAGATGGTGATTTTTAATGACAAAATGAGAAAACATTAGCTTGAATGGGAACTATTAATGTAACTGATAAACAGCTGTGTTTTCTTTTTAAATAAATAGAGGCAACTGCCCTAAAATAATGTCATGCTTTAGATAAACATAGGGATTTAGTTGTTCAAAGTGCAGTAGAAGTAAATTTAACTCAAGGACAGATTTTATATTTGATAGACTTACTCAAAACTTCAGTAATTCATAAATTCCTAGAGTTGACTCTGACACTCAAGGTATTTTATCTGCTTATTTGTAGCTACTGGGAAGGAAATGTTCAATGCCTCACTAATATCACCAGTAATAGAAAAGTGAGAGGTCAGGAATAAAATAGTGACAATTTAGGGAAACTGGTCATATACTTTGTAATAGTGCCAACCTCAGGTGGATAAATTAATTATACTCTGATGAGTGAGTCACAGAGACAACTTTTGAAAATCTACTCTTCTCTGTAAACAATACAGCAGCTTAACATTTAAATCTGCCTCCAGGAGCAAGGACATAGAACTCACTGTGCAAATAAACTTTCTATTCAATGCATATTGTCCTTAATAAAATAAATAAAAAGCTAAATAGTTTATAGCTATTGTGTTTTCCAAACTAGACATAATTAGTCAATCTATGGAAATGTTATATTCAGGCATAGGATATAAAATGGCTATGTTTAAAAGAACAATGGAGGGGCTGGAGGTATGGCTTAGTGGTTAAGGCGCTTGACTGCAAAGCCAAAGGTACAGGTTTGATTCCCCAGGACTCACATAAGCCAGATGCACAAGGGGTCACACACATATGGAGTTCATTTGCAGTGGCTGGAGACCCTTGCATACCCATTCTGTCCCACTCTCTGTGTCTCTGTCTGCCTCTTTCCCTCTCTCACCCTCTCAAATAAATAAATAATAAAATATATTTTGTATGAATTATTATCAGACATTACTATAAAGAAAAGTTGGGCTCTTCATCAAATATAGAAAATACTTCTTCCCAGGAAAGTAAATAAGCTATTCCACATTGCCCACTTAGCAGCAGAGGGGATAAGTCTGTTACCTATGTTAGGCAAAGTTCTCAACAAAGATCATCTAAGTTGTAAAGTACTCTTCTATTGTACAAATTCAAAGAGTTGGACTTTTTTCTTTTTGTGTTTAAATTTAAAATGATTTGAAAGTCTCTCACCTTTGAGGTTTTATATAGCTATTTTTCATTATCACAAACTAGTACTAACTCCACTGATGGTCTAATGAATGATTCCCCATGTTCCTTAATCAAGAAATATCTATTATTCCAAAGAACATTTATTCTTTTAAAATATCTATTTATTTGAGAAAGAGAGAGAGAACCAGATAGAGAGAGAGAAGGGGAACTCCAGGGCTTCTAGCCACTGTAAATGAACTCTAGACACATGTGCCACCTTGTACATTTGGCTTTACCTGGGTTCTGGGAAATTGAACCTGGGTCTTCAGGTTTTTCAGGCAAGCACCTTATCCACTGAGCCATCTCTCAAACTCCCATTAATTTTAAGCTTCTAAAATCTATAGACTTTGTATTTTGTTTTCATCTACAGCTATTTCATTTCACATATTTATGTATTATTTTAATGCAAGTAACCATTTATATATCATCTCATTCTGACATAATTTTATACAAATTATGAGACTATAGTAAGAACATGAATCTATGGGATTGAGTCCTTATGCTCAAAGAATTATATTTTTTTTCAGACTGTCTCTATGTGTTTTATAATAGTCTCATTCTTCAAAAAAAATTAGTAAAATTTGTAATGATTATGGCATATATGAAGTAAAAAGCTATACCTATACCATAGATTAACTTTACAGATTACAGATGAGGTAATTTTAATGTAAAATATCCCCATAGACTCTCTTATTGAATGCTTATTCCCCAATTGATGGTGTGGCTTAGGAATGTTATGGAACTTTTAGAAGGTGGAACCTCACTGGAGGAAGGGTGTTACTGAGAGCAGGCCTTGAATGTTACAACTCAACCTTGATTGTAGCTACTTTCTCCCTGCTGATGTGAAGCTGTGGTCCTGGCTTGCTGCTCCTGGCCATGATGTCCTAGCCCTGACACACATTTCTCCTGAGAAGTGTAAGCTGACATTTACACTTTTCCTTCCATGTTACTTTGGGATGGATATGTTGTCCCAGCAATGAGAAAGTAACTGAGAGAACAGAAACTACCCTTTGTCAGAAGAACCTCTTTTTTTTTATTTTTTATTTTTATTTTTTGGAGAGAGGCAGAGAGAGACAGAGAGGGAGAAGAAGACAGATAAAGATGGGTGCGCCAGCAGTGTCTCAGCTGCTGAGAACGAAATCCAGATACGTGTGCCCCCTTGTGATCAAGTGCGGCATTGCGCCCTTTCATCACTTGGCATCTGGCTAAACGTGGGACCTGGAGATTGGAACCACTGGAGATTGGAACCAGCCTTCTTAGGCTTAGGAGTCAGGTGCCTTAACAACTAAGCCATCTCTCCAGCCCTTATTCTTGTTTTTGATCTGTATCTGTAGGCCAAATGTGTACAAGTACTAGGAATGCAACATATTCCCAGGGCAGATGTTATCTCCACATACCCTGAAGAAAGGACAGTTAACAACTTGGTTGATATTTCTATCTTGATATATATTTAGATTACACAGTATATGTGCTTTTCAAAACTCAGTAAATGTGCACTTAAGATTTATGCATTTCCTTTTATGTAAAAACGATTTGATTTCTAGCACTTGAAAAGAAATATCAGTAGGATGGCTCATTACCAGGCAGCAGCAGCAGCAGCAACATAAACACATAATCATTATCCCCATAACGTTTGAATCAGTGAAGGAAAAAGGAAACATATGCCCATTCTTATTCTTCTCTGTGTATTTTTTTTCTCCTTGCTTTTATATGCAACTAAGTAGAGTCAAGTGATTAATGTCCTTGCAGATGTTAGAGTCAGATTCCTACCATCCCTACTTGTGAGAAGTCAACAAATACAGGCTTAGCCCCAATTTTGAACACATGTGCAGAAGCAATGCTGATATTGCATTTTAAATTTTGTGCCAATTATTAGTATTTATAACAATACATGTTATAGTCTCTGAATTAACTGGTCAATAAAAATATCACTACTCACTGATCCTAGAATTCTTTGCATTCTGAAATGAAACAGATTAAAGAACTGAAATACTTCTGGTGCCTATTGTCTAATGGGTTAAGACATTTGATGTGCTCCCTTATCCAAAGTATAGGGAAAGACATTACTAATCTACATGCAGGGGTTTGACTGTAAATGGCCTGATTGTCTCAGGTATTTGTGATTGAGCTTCCTACTTAGTCTCCAGCAGTCATAGCTCTGCTGGAAGGGGTGTGTCACTGGAGGCTGATCTTGAGTCCAGACCTAGGTGTGTGTTCGGGTAAGTTCTTGCTTGGTAGTGCTAGCTGTTGCCTTTATGCTATGAATGTATGATGGAGCGAGCCAGCTTCTACCATCATGAGGAAGCTTCTCCTAGAATCTTTAAGCCTAAAATAAACCCTTTGTGGTAGTTTGAATATATGGCCCCCAATATATTCAATGTTTTATTAGTTTGTTGTTTGCATCTGCAGCCACCTGGCTGGAGACAATGTCACTGGGTGGATGTTAAGGTGTGGTGGTGGGTTTGAGATTCCATTGTAAAGATATGCAAAGTGTGCCCAGTGGGAGTTCCTGAGGTGTGCTGTGCTGTGTGGCTGGTGGCTTTTCTCTCTCTCTCTGCTTGGATCTGTGAAGGCAGGCCAGCTTTTTCTGCCACTATGGAACTTCCCCTGGATCTGTAAGCTTCAATAAATAAATCCCTTCCTCCATAACTTCCTCTGGAAGTTCATCTCAGCGAACCTGAAGCTGTCTGCTACACCCTTTCATCTCATAAACTGCTTTTTAAAATATATTTTATTTATTTATTTGCAAGTAGAGAGAAACAGAAAGAGAGAAAATAAATGGGTTCACCAAGGCCTCTAGCTACTGTAAACAAACTCCAGATGCATGCACTTCTTTGTTCATCTAACTTTACATGGGCACTAGGGATTAAACCCAAGTCATTAGGCTTTGCAGGCAAGCACCTTAACCACTGAACCCAAGCTACAGTCCGATACACTGCTTTTCTTCAGGTGTGTTTTCCAGCAACAACAAAAAAATCACAGCAACACTACATATAGGCATCCAAAAACAAATAAAAAAAAAAAAAAAAGGAAGAAAGAAAAAAAGTAAAACTCAAGGTTTCAAAAGCTTTCCCCTAATTTCTTATAATTCAAAAATGCTTACATGCAACAAACAAAAACAACAACCAAGACATAATGAATAAGAGCAAAACTTGAGGTTCGTCATAACCAAGAATTTTTTTTTTCAAATTCATCAACTTTGAAAAACAAAATCTGTCATGTTTTCCTTGCACACATGAAAATGACTTCAAATGAAAGAGCCACTGGGACTAAGACAGACCAGCCTAGCGTAAGGACAGGAAGAAAGCAAACCTGCTTGTGTTTTGATCTAGATTCACCATGGCAGACCATGAAAATTGCTTCACTGGAGTGAAGCTTAAGGGATCCTGAGATGTTAAACTCATCTGCTATTGAGAAGCAGTAGGAGGTAGGAGGTGTAAGGAGATATGCTGCTTATGTAAGAATAATGTGAGAAGAAGAAATGAAAAATATGGGAACTACGAAAGCCTCCGTGGAAATACAAAATTAATCAAAATGCAGATCAGTTGGTGAGAGGAAAAAAAAAAGAGTCAAGTATCTCAAGACTTTCTCTGAAGGGTAAACTGCAAATTTTTTAAATGCATAAAAGAATGCATCATTATGTAGGCAATACTATGAGATATTAATATGTGTTCATTTACAATAGGAAATTATTCAGGGATTCTCAGAGATTTGACTATGCATGGGTGTATTAAATATCACTGCAAACCAACAGCACATTTTTTTGCCAAATTTATTTGAGAATCTTTTTTTTTTTAACCTTGAGAAATTGGTGCAACCAATATTTCACAAAAACAACTAGAAAAATTCTAAATAAGTTTGGAGATTGAGGGAAGATAACACCTGCCAAAAACTTTTATAAACTATCAATGAAAAACAGAGCTCTCCCCTCCAAGAAAGCAGGATATGATTTATTCTGAGCCAAATATGAATGGGCATGGCTTAAAAACAATGACATAGGTTCCCAGGAATGACACATTACACTATGAATGTGGTTATGTGAATATTTTATGGTCACAGAGCAAAAGTCATAAATCAAGAAACTTATGAGATATATGTTGAGAAGTTCAGCACAGCAAGAGAATCGCTTCTATAGTTTTCAGACCATCTGGTAAAAGCCTTAGCTTTGGGCTGGTGGAGAAGTCTTAAGAACGACTTCCAAAGCTTTTATCTGATGTTAAAAGTTATTAGTCAAATACAGAGGAGGATAAATAAGAGCAATAATTTTGTCTCTGAATATATAACTTCCCAACTATCCATAATCACAAAGTTGTAAGCAATCAAGCCTTGTCAAATCTTAATATATTTATGTTGATGGACCCCTACCACCAAGAACTTCAGTTTAAAAAAAAAAAACATATTGAAATGGAAACAATTAACATGGTGTTGTGAATATGGAGAGAAATAAAATATGTTGTATGTGGTTCCACAAAAATGTCATAGAATTGACCTGAAAATAAATATACAAGCAAAAGTAAAAAATTCCAGAGACACTATCTGTGAAATTTGCTGGTATTTTACATTTTTTACCTCATAAAAATGATTTGTAGTGGGCTTCCTATTTAAGGAGCAAGAAAAATTTAGATGGAAAATAAAAAAAAAAGTTTCCTTTGTAAGTAAATGGAATTTTTAAAAAATGGATTAACATCTAAAGCAATGTTAAAACAAATTTATCAGGGATATGAAAATGCTATTCATTTCAGGAGAAAATATGAATGAAATTCTTTGGGTACAGGATCAAGGTTTGAGATAATTTCCTGTTAGATGCAGGAACAAGGTTTGGGGTCATTCCCGTTATTTACATGATTCTCATCAATTTGTTAACCTAGAGATCTCTCTGTTCTGGACTCAAACACCCACCAGATTTCTTCTGACATTTCACCATCTGTTCTTAATATCTAAGTTCATGAAAGACACTCTTGGATTTTTAAATAGCTTGACTTGTTTGAAACATTAACCATCATCACTCCCTCAACATTGACAAGTTCTTGGTTTCCAAGACATCTCTTTATTTATTGTACTTTGAAGTGTCAATGCTGCTTCTCGGCCTTCTAGCAGATGCTCAAGGTTCTCAGACAGACTTTCTTCTCACTTAACTTGCTTTGCATGACTGAGTATAACACAGAATCACACCTTCATTTGTCTCAGTTTGGTCAGCCTTTGTGGCCATTTCCAATTCACAGCAATCTCTTCACCTTCAGAACAGTTATATTCATACCGACTAGTCATCACAGCCCATGGCCAACCAAAACTCCAAAACAGCGAAGCTAATGCTACTATTTTATGTCTATGATGTGCTTTTAATTTCATATGTATGTTTAGACCTAGTAAAGCTAATCTTACCATAGTACTTCTACTATTTTCTCTTACTTTCACATGTATGTTTAGAAGAAAGAAAGCCTTTGGGACTATACAGATGGATTAGTGGTTAAGCACTTGCCTACAAAGCATAAAGACCCAGGTTCAATTCCCCAGTACCTACATAAAGCCAGATACATAGTAGTGCATACATCTGGAGTTTGTTTGCACTGGCTGGAATCCCTGGCAAACCCATTCTCGTTTTCTCTCTTCTATCTCTATCTGCTCGCGAAGAAATAAATAAATTTTTAAAAATGTAGGCTTTGAAGAATTGTTTGCTAAGAAATAAGTATGTGCGATATCACAGGCTTGAGTCATGAACCCATCATGTCCAAGACTCTCTCTGGCTCAATGAACTTAACCACAACGTATACCTATTTGATTTAAGTTCACTTCAAAATGAATTCCTCCTCTGGCCCCTGTGCCATGATTTTCAATTCTCCCCTCATTATTTATCACCTCAATGGTTGTATTAACCTACTAAACTTTTAACATTGCCATTTGAAAAGCAGAGCGAATAAAATTACAGGAACATCTCAAAAAAAATTCATTTGAACCTTTCTTAGCTCTTAAATATGCAGCAGTGTGACCACAGAGGACAAATAATCAGGATCCACACTGAAGGACCAGAGAAGGAAGGAACAGGCAGATAAATCACACATTTACACTCTCTAAGAAAAGATGAAGCCAGGCATGATGGCTCAGGCCTTTAATTCCAAAACTTGGGAGGCAGAGGTAGGAGGATCGCCATGAGTTCAAAACCCTACCTAAGAAAAAAAAAAAGAAAGAAAGAAAGAAAGAAAGAAGAAAGAAAGAAAGAAAGAAAGAAAGAAAGAAAAAGGAAAAGAAAGGAAAAGAAAAGAAAGGAAAGAAAGAAAAAGAAAAGGAAAACAAGCTGCTTTTTACTACCTGACAAGTTCCTAAGTTCATAGGACCTTGAATGATGAGCTTTTCAAATTATCTAATTTCTTCAACTTTAGGAGAATCTCTATAGGCCACTGTATAAATTTCTTTACTCTCCAGATTGAAGAGCATTCCTCACTAACTTTCCAACAGTTCTTACTATATCCCACAATCTGCATTCCTCATATAACAATGCCCTATTTTGATAATTACATTGTAAAAATATTTTAATCTGATTTTAAATGATTTATACTTTACACTTATACATATGTCTTCAAGCTCCATAGAAGAAGAGACATAAAAGTCGCTCATGGTATTGTGTCAGTTTGAGGAACAGTGAAAAGGTCATAGTAAAGATTAGGACACATGGTATACGTATTATATAATAACAATATTTTTGAATTTATTACAATTATGAATTATAATCGTGTTACAATGTTCATATATGTCCATAATATATCTTATCATAATCTACTTCCATCATTTTCATTTGTTCCCTTCCCCTAAAACCTCCCCATATCACCCCTTCCTTTCCAAATAGCTCTTGGTCTAATTTGATGTCTTCTTTTAAATATCTTCCTCACTCATCTATGATGACATATGGACAGAAGCAATATTAGGCAGCCTCTTTGAGGACAAAATGCAATGGCTACTTCATGTCCAAAAGATAGCATTCCAAGACACTCCTTCCCATACTCTGGCTTTTATAGTTTTTGCACCACTTCTTTGGTGAGTCTTGATAGGTGTGTTATATGTGTTTGATTTGCTATTGAGTGCTTACCTCTCACTTCTCAGTGCTTTGAATTAAAATATCTTGCTTTGTACTTGTGTGTCAACAAATCTTTGTCTGGCTTCATATGAAAGTAATTATAAAAAAATTTTCACTTTGAATATAACAAACATAGCTGTCAATTCTTTGTAGCAACAAGACAATAAAAAATAGAGTGATAAAAAATAAAATTACCAAAAATCAGCTACATTATATTTTTAATTTTATTTCTGTTATTTTTCTACTACACAGATTTAATCCCATAATCTAGAAGAAAAATGATATGAAATGTAAAAAATGAAATGTAAAAAAAAATAAGAAAATGAGGCTGGAGAGGTTGCTTAGTGGTTAAGCCACTTGCCTACAAAGCCAAATGATCCAGATTCAATTCCCCAGGACCCACATAAGCCAGACGCACAAGGTAGCACATGCATCTAGAGTTCGTTTGCAGCAGCTGGAGGCCCTGGTGCACCCATTCTCTCTTTCAAATAAATAAATAAATATAAAATATTGTTTAAAAATTAAGAAAATGCATAGAAATTTTAGTAAAATAGACACTATCACCAAAGTTTAAATAATGAAGAAATACTTTTGTCAATTATCAATAAGAATATTAGAAAGAAAACTATACATCTAACTACAAAAGGAAAATAAGCATATAAGGTAAAATTTTGTGTAAATTAGTTTTTATATTTGTTACAAAATATTTTATATAATATATATTTTATTATCATTTATGTAGTCAGTTTATGTGGGTATGTGTGATATGAAGTCACTGGTAAAGAGATTTGTGTGAATCAGAACTATTAGATCTATAAGGAATATAGTCATATAGTCTCTGGTTTTGTTACAACTTTATTGAAATATAAGTTATAAATCACAAGTTTGGTGTGTTTAAAATATACAAGTCCAGGATTTTGTCTATTTTCACATTTGTGCAAGCATTACCATACTGTAATTTTAGAAGAGTTTTATAACACATCCTTCCAATGAAAGCTTGTGCCTTCAAACAATAACTGTTCCACAAGTTTGAATTTTTTTAACTTAGGCCAGAACATAATTTTAAAACAGAGACAGAAAGACAGATACACACACACACACACACACACACACACACACACACACACACGGGGAGAAAGAGAGAGAGAATTTCTAGACTACATGAGTGTATGATGCTAGAAAAAGTAATCCACAGGAAATATACATGTACAATGTATGCCTCTAGCTAGCACTCTGTCACTTAGGAATATGTGCTTTCAAAAAAAAAAAAAAAAACACTATTGTTGTGGTTTGATTCAAGTGTCCCCCATAAACTTAGGTGTTCTGAATACTTGGTCCCCAGATGATTCCAATTTGGGAATTAACGCCTCCTAGAGGAAGTGTATTGTTGGCAGCAGGCTTATGTGTATTATAGCCAGATTCCTCTTGCCAGTGTTTGGCACACTCACCTGTTGCTGTTGTCCACCTGATGTTGGCCAGGAGGTGAGGTTCACCCTCTGCTCATGCCATCGTTTACCCCTGCCATCATGGAGCTTCCTCTGGAGTCTGTAAGCCAATATAAACATTTTTTTTTTTTTCCCACAAGCTGCTCTTGGTCAGGTGTTTTCTGCCTGCAATGCAAACCTGACTGCAAATACTATCAAATCAACATGAGATGTTAATTGAAATGGTAAGATATCTTAATGTATTTTAGAAAAAAAATACTGAATTTAGAAATATTAAGCTTACTAAAAATAACAAAAAATAAT
This sequence comes from Orientallactaga sibirica, assembly GCA_036365145.1. Lineage (NCBI taxonomy): Eukaryota > Metazoa > Chordata > Mammalia > Rodentia > Dipodidae > Orientallactaga > Orientallactaga sibirica. Next base: position 31,284,471 of record JAEOAD010000024.1, read on the forward strand.
GGAAAGGTTGTCTGAAAGAATATATAAAAATATGAAAAAGTTAGGTATTTATTGTTTTGTGAAGCATTTTGTTATTGTTTTTTAATTTAACCAGTTTTTAATGAAAATTCTACATAAGATTATTCTTTTTCCTGGGCCCTATCAAATATTTCTTCCTTATGTTAGCCCTTTTTGTGGGATTTGGCTTTCATACCAGGATCATTTTGCATCATGGGCCACCTTCAGCCTGGTCATAATGCTTTGGTTGGATGGACGGACACAAAACAACTGTGGCACTGGCCTATTGCTTCTGTCCCCATCCAAGGTCGCTGTCGTGTTTCTTTCTGTAATCCTAGATTGCTTTGCTAAAAACTGTTGACATCTAGATGATTTTGCAAACCTGAGCTTTACCAACTTTTGGGATAGGCATTGATCAAACATTTGACATTGTCTCAATTCTATGGAAAAAGGCAAAGATATAACCTTCTTCCAAATGTAGCAAGGTGCATTGAAATGTCTTTTATGGTTTTTGCTTTGGTCAGAGGTCACAAATGGATCAACTTCATTTTGACTACTGCCACTCCAGTGTTGGCCATAAGGGTCACTTAGCTATTTTGAGAATAAAGGAAAATAGTCTTATGACTATATGCAATATAAAAGTACCTAATAAGAGATGGGCACATTTCTAATAAAGACAGAAATGAACAAAAGGTTTATTACTATCATTGAACATGGCTTCTGTTTATGTACTAAAATTATATAACATATTATTATAGATATAAAAATTAAAGGCCATATATAATTTACTTTGAATTTTATTTTTCAAGGTATTTATTATTTATTTGCAAGCAGAGAGTTAGAAGAGTTACAGACACAGAGAGAATGGACATGCCAAACACTGTAAATAAACTCCAGATGCATGTGCCTCTTTGTATATATGGATTAACATGGATTCAGGAAAATTGAATCCAAATTTTAGGCTTTATAGGCAAGCGTCTTAACTGCTTAGCCATCTTTCCGGTCCTACTCTGAATTTTAAATTCAATAGTATTGATCTAGTTCCGGTAAAGATGGTGTCAACACTTCATAGGGAAGTAAAGGCAAGACTACCCTCATAATGATTGACCCACATTCACCATTCTTCTTATGGAAGAGGGAGGACAGGGAGGAGGATAATGGAGTCACCATTATGAATATAAAATTAGAATAATATAAATAAAAATGAATTATTAAAAATAGTATTGACTTAAAAATTTATTCTTTGATTCTTAAGGCACATATTGAATAAAACATGTGAATATAATGTATGAATGAATATTCATTTATATAAATGTACACAATATGTGAATATGTAGTTAATCACAGATATATAATACATTTAAAATGTTTCAGGCTGGAGCGATGGCTTAGCAGTTAAGGTACTTGCCTGCAAAGCCAACAGACCCAGGTTTGAATTTCCAGGACCCACATCAGCCAGATGCTTAAGGTAATATATGCATCTGGAGTTAGTTTGCAGTGGCTGGAGGCCCTGGCATGCCTAATTTCTCTTTATATCTGCCTTTCTCTCTCTCTCTTTCTCTCTAATAAATAAAAGTAAATAAAATGAAATGCTTGCACTTCATATATCAACAAAGTATATCTGTGGTGAAAGTCTCATCCTTGAACTCAGTGTCATGTATCAGAATAGTAAATCACAGTGAATCTACCAGTAAGGAAAGTATGGTTGGTGGTCTCATTAAGGAGGGTGTGTATTTTTATGCAAGTGTGTCATAGAGTGCAGAGCAGGAGGAATAATAAAGTAATCTACCTTGGATGTGGTTGGCCTGTTTTTAGTAGTTTTATTTGATTTTTATATGAATAAGTATTTGTATTACTCTTTATTTCCTATAAATTGAGTATTTGGAGCTGGTAGTCTATGGGGCCATAAAGATCATGATTAGAGTTTTCTTTACTTGTTGAAATTATGGTAATATATCTCCTACTTTTACTTTTTGCAAATACTCTAGGAAGACCCTGGTGAATCTACATCCCAACCATGACTTGAACTATAGTGTATGTATTGCCAGATATATTGACAAAATTTGTGTTACCTGTCTTTAAACTTCTTTCTTCTATTCAAACATTGAGAAATAGATTATTAACAATTCAGATGTCCAAAGGGCCTGTATAGGTAGAAACATTTTTCCACCAGAATAAGAGTGTTATATTCATTTGTAAATTAATTTTTATGTTATTTGAAAGTTTCCTCTGTTAACTTGTAATTGTAGAACAAAAGTCATTGAAAATACATACATTAATGTCCACCATGTAGCAAGCAGTAGAGACTTAAGGTACAGAGAAGATCAGTTCATGTAGAATGACAGGTAATAAAGAAATGAGAACATCCAGGGTCACAAATCAATGATAAGTTTCACACAGCAAGCAAACACTGCTAGAAATCAAGGGAAGCATTTAATATAATTTTCTTTCTGTCTTTACAGAATTAAATTCTTTGAAAGACATTGTTCATCTAAAGATCAATTAAATAGACACATATAATACCTTCTGGATCATAATGCAATTTTAAAATTGTGTTCGTGATATTCAGTTATTCTGTACTTTGGCTCTGAATTGTACCTTTATAATGTCTATTCTGGGGCTGGAAATATGGCTTAGTGGTAATGTGAACTTGCTGGGCAAACATGGGGGTCTGAGGAGGGTATTGGTGGGAACTGAAACAGACTTTGTTTGATTTTTGGAACCCATTTAAACAAATGGGCTTGGCCACATGCACCTGTAACCCAGGAAGCACTAGGTTCATGAAAAATAGCAAGTTCCAGAATCAGTAAGAGACTCTGATTCAAATAAAAAAGGAGTGGAAGAGTAATAGAGTGGGACATGTGCTCAGGCCATTTCAGGCTAGGAAAATGCATGTGGCAATGCACGGGTACATACATGTGTATGCCCTGCACGCACAAACACCATTCACACATTACACATATACCACACTCCACACACAAACAGAAGAAAACAATAAACATGGCTGCTCTTTTGAATGTGAGGAGATAGTCTGGTATGTAAGTTTTTTAAAATTTTTTTAAATTTACTTTTATTAGATATGGGCATACTTAGTGTGTAAACAGCACATGTTAGTACCATCCCTTCCCCAGTCCCCACCCCTTTTCTAAGAGTCCCTCCTCATTCGTGTAAGAAGTTTTTAAAATATCTCCATGGGCTGGAGAGATGGCTTAGGGGTTAAGGCACCTGCCTCCTAAGCCTAAGAATCCAGTTCCAATCTCCAGGTCCCACATTTAGCCAGATGCAGAGATGCAAGGGTGCAATGCAGCACTTGACCACAAGGGGGCACACGCTTCTGGAGTTCGTTCACAGCAGCTGAGACACTGCTGGCATGCCCATCTCTGTCTTCCTCTCCCTTTCTCTCTGTCTCTCTCTCTGTCTCTCTCTGTGTGTCTCTCTCCAAAAAAAAAAATAAAAATAAAAATAAAAAAATAATTAAAGTATTTCCATGAGCAGGTGGGAAGACAAAGATTAACAATAATGAGAGAAGAAAAAGAACAGACAGAGGCAGGCTTTCCCTTTGCGAAGACTGTCAGATACAGAGAACCGGGATCCCTGTTCTGGATATCTACTTTTTTCATCTTTACCACCTCCTGTGGGTCTCTGAAGAAGAAAGGATATCACAAGAGAAGAATGTGGTGGAGTAAGTCTGCCCTTTTGACACAGAAATGCTAAGAGAAACATCCATCCCAATCCAGATCCATCTTTCAGAGGGAAGAAATGGCAGAGTCTGAGAAATTACCATTTTACTTTAGCATTCTGCTATTAATACCTCACCTTTAAAAACAGTTATATAGGGCTGGAGAGATGGCTTAGTGGTTAAGGTGCCTGCCTGCTAAGCCTAAGAACCCGGTTCCAATCTCCAGGTCCCATGTTTAGCCAGATGCAAAGTGACACAAGGACACAATGCCACACTTGCCCACAAGGGGGCGCACACATCTGGATTTTGTTCACAGCAGCTGAGAGACTGCTGGTGCGCCCATTCTCTATCTGTCTCCCCCTCTTTCTCTCTCTCTGTGTCTCTCTAAAAAAAAAAAAAGAAAAAGTTATATAAATCCCCAAATAAGAAGTTTGATAAATACCATCATGCCTGTTTGAAGATCAAACTTTACTTATGAAACCCACATCAACATCAGCAGTTAGTGAATCTGATTTTATGTGGGTACTTAGGAATCAAATCCAGACTGGTAGGCATTACAATCCAAGCAAAACTGGTTATTTTAACCACTTGAGCCATACAAACTCCAAACCATAAAAACTGGTTATTCTTAATTCTGATTAGTGGAAAGCAATACAAACAACAAAGTACATAAAATACTGACCAATGCCACATTAACATTGTATAAGCTTATACCACTATTCTCATAATGAAAATAATATTAGGGCTTAATTATTCATGGAAACAACAATGACATTTCCTTAACTAGTATTGCATTTGTTATAAACAAATATTTTAATAAACTCAGCAACTTGAAAACATCCAAAAGTTTATAAAATCAGAATATCAGTGGATAAACAGGGTGTGTGTCTACTTTATTAAACTGCTATATGATTCTGTTTTACATTTCTTTGTAAAATCATAGATCTTAGACTTATAAAACAAAACAAAACAAAAAAACCTCTGTTGTTGATTCAAATCATCGAGTAGGATGACATTATTATTTGGCACATATAGTAATGGAAAAGTGATAAATCAAATACGTGAATAAATATTGATATATTTCTACCACATGTAGGCAGTGTCACACAAACTCCCCACCAAAGTGTCTCCAGGTTCCTTGTGATCATGGCGCTGTGAAGCCTGCACGATGGGGTCCCCATCTGGCACATCTGATTGCTAGAACGTGTTCTCCAGGAACGATCAGCAGGGAACAAGCTTCAAAAGCATGTTTGTAGCAATGGCATTCTGGTCCACTAGACACTATGTTCAAAGACCTATGCACCTTCACTTCCATCTCCTGCTTGGCACCAACAAACCAAGGCCCACACTTGGTTCCTGTCTTATCCCCACTGGCAACCCCATGAGCAGTCACACGGCAATGGATGAGAATAAAAGTGACAACTTCAGCACCATAATTTTAACAAAATTATAAACAACTTATATATATATATATATGCAATGATGTAAAAGTGGGCAAAAATGAACATTTTAGGGAGCTCAGGAGATGTTTCAGTGGTTAATGGTACATGCTTGCAAAGCCTACAGTTCCCAAGTTCAAGTCCACGGTACCCATGTAAAATCAGATGTGCAATGTGGCACAAGCATCTGGAGTTGGCACACCCATAAACTAACACTCTCTCTCTCTCTCTCTCACTCTGAACAAATAAAAAAGGTTTTTAAAAAAATATTTTACTTATTTATTTGAAAGGAGAGAGAGTGAATGGGTGTGCCAGGGCCTCTAGCCACTGTAAATGAACTCCAGATACATGCACCACCTTGTGCATCCACCTCTATGTGGATTCTGGGGAATCAAACTGACATTGCTAGGCACTGCAAACAAACACCTTAACTGCTGAGCCATCTCTGCAGCCCATAAATACTTTTAATGTACATATTAGCATAATCACCTGGAAAGGTAGCTACAATGAGTTCCCGCATACATTCTTCGTGATATGTATTCTTTTAAAACATTTTAATACATGTGTGTGTTTGTGTGTATGTGTGTGTGCGCACATTATGTGTACATTTAAAACAAATATTTCTACCAAGGCAGAGCTACCTTCCATCCTGGGTCTTCGGAATTTTTGAAGATTGCACTGAGTTGAGCTTAGAGAATCCCTTTGTTGTGAAAACTGATCAATCAGAACCGAGCTTCCTCCATTTGCCAGCGGGCACTCCAGTGCCAGCATCATCCCATGACCAGGATCCAGACAACCAGGCTCCAACTTAGAACCTAAAACTTAGAACCCAACAGATTTAGTTTATTTCAACAAGCAAGGTGCTCACCATCCGTGCCTTGCACTGCCTTGGTTTTAATGAAAAGAAGTTCCACAGCGAGTCTTGACTGGGACTCTTCCTAGCTCCCTTCTCTTCTGCTTCCTCCTCCTCCTCCTCCTCCTGTGGCCCCAGTGACACGCAGTGCTGCTTGTTTCTGGCTCCTGAGAGTCTTATAAACTTTGCCTTCTGAGCGGCTGCTGTCTGCGCTCAGGGTCATGCTTAGTGAACATCACATGAAACATACATAACACTTCCTCCTGCCCTCTGAGCAGGTGCCCGGGAGTTCAGTGTCTACCGGCAGTGAAGAGCCAGAGGGGATTTGTTTTTCTACTCTCATTTCTCCTAGTATGTCTGTCACCTTTTAGCAGAGTTGCCTAGCCTTTTATGTTTGCTCCCAGACTAATGACTTCAAAAGCATAAAATAAAGTACTAAGTAAAGCAAGTAAATTAAGTATTATTAGCAAAATATCAATAAAGGATGATGTGGCCTATGTTTGTTTTTATTCTAATATCATTAGTAAGTCTAATAACTTGACTAAATACTGATGTGTGCATATGGCATTTTGAAATCTTTAAACAAGTGTGGTAGGAAACTATTTGATTTCTGCTGGTAACAAGCCGTATCACTGTTAATACAATTGTGGTCTGTGTCTTACAACAAAGATTGAAAGAAATAAAATTAGCAGAAGAGTTAAATAAAAATGTAATTTTCTTCCTTGGAATTTCACAGACATAGCTGAGTTTTATTCACAGGCCCTTTAGAATCATGAAATTCATGTAAAGAATCATTCATTGTCTTTTCTTTTCACTGACACTGACACTCACATTGAAACAGCCTCGCCTCACCTGTATTTCCAGCTCTTGCCGTTTTTAATAAGCAGAGAAAGCAGAAGGCCTAGATTGGGCCACAGTAGAAATGGTTAAGGTTTGAAATTGGTCTCATAATAATGTTGGCAGTGAAAGTCGTGAGAAAGGAAGATGAGTAATGGCACATATCGAGGACACAATTGTCCTCTCTATCACCTGGATCTAAGGAAGCCATCACTCATACAGAGAGGCTGCACACCAGACAGAAGAGGGAAGTGTCCTGGCTGACTTTCCTCAATAAACAGGAATGATATAGGAGTAGAAATCAAGCTATGTACACATCCAACTCTGAGCATCAATAATAAGGGAAAAGGTGGATAAATTTTACAGCACGAAAGTTTAATTCTAGCATCCTAAAATACATTTAGGACTAAAAATTCTACTTTATGTAATCAAATATCTTGCAATTTGGACCACATGGGAAAAAGTGTTTCATTAAAAAAATATGTATCTAAAGGGCTGAGAGATGGCTTACCAGTTAAGGTGCTTACCTACAAAGCCTAGGGACTCAGGTTCAATTCTCCAGTACCCACATAAAGCCAGATACACAAGGTGGTGCATGTGTCTGGAGTTCACTTGCAGTGACTAGGGGCCTAGGTATGCCCATATTCTCTCTCATACGCAAATAAATTAAATAATAAAATATTTAAAACTACATGCATTTATTATGTTAACAGCCAAGATAATGTAACTGTGAGGAACATCTAACAGCACATATAAAATTAAATATTTTGGAATGTATGATGCCTTCCTCTCCCCAATATGCAATGTAGGACTGAGATGATCAGGAACTATTTTTTGGAGTTATTGTAAATATTGTCTGAGTTATACAATACTATCTGGCACATAGTAAGCTCACAAAAATGTCAACTATACATTTCCCTATATGCTCCATGGTCATAAACAAGCTCAGAAATCTTTGGATTACTTTAAAATATGAACTTCTTCTTTGTTACCACTAATCCCTGCCAATCTTTTCATGCTCCACAATTAAGGTGGCAAGTTGCCATAACGTTGGAATTGCTGTCTTGCACCCTTTTACAGTGAAGGCAAGTCTCAAAGGCAAGAGAAGATTGGGACCTTGTGTGGCTTGAGCGTTTCTGCTTTCATACACTTCAGTGGCTTAGCCTCTAGGCTGATTTGAGCTCCAGAGTCCAGCTTGGAGTCAGGAAAATAAACTTGAGACTCGGGATATTGCATTGGGGTCCATCTTTCTCAAACTGTCCGTACAACTGAGAGGACCAACTTCTTGGGCACCTGTCACATCTATCATCATATCCACTACTGATTTGATTGATACATCTCATCGACCCACATGATAGAGTTGCTGATGTGCTACCAATTTTAATAAGGCAAATTAACCCCGTGTTGGAATTCAGAAGTACCTTTACTTTTCTCTAGAGTTTTCAAAGAATATCTAAAATACTATCATAAAATATAACATAGAAATCATTATTATTATCCCCTCTTATCTTCCAGTTTTCCAGCTCTGAGAAAATTCTCAGTCCCAGAAAATTCACTAGTAATTTTTGTGCCCTATTGTCCGCTCCTTGCCTTGCCTTCTTGTGGACTGTTCTGTATGACACTCTTGGGAGGGAAATATCTTCTGCTGTGCTTCATCATGTCCTCCCCACTGCTGAAACTCTCTCTCTCCTATATATATATTCTTTTTCTTGCATGCACACATGCACAGTTCTTGAACAGGCATGTGCAACCTGTGGATTTCAAGTGCTTCACGTGCCAGAGCGATCGTTTGTCCCAGACCTTTGTGTTCATGGGAAGGGATAGACTCTAAATGTCTCTTTCATCTCTGAGTTTCTATATGTTAATAAGCACAGAGGTCTTTGACCTCCTCAAACAGTATTATAGTGACCCTATGTACACTCCTCTTTACTAGTTCCTTCTTATTTCATCAATATACTAAGATAATATTTATTTTGCAACATGTCCAGCAATGATATTATGGTCCAAGGGAATGATATATTTTCAGCGAATGCTCCTCAGCTTTTATAAAAGTGAGTGAAGTTACCAGCAATAGTATCAGGCTTTGTTTGACTTGGGTTTGCATAGGTACTAAGCATATCATGGCATGTAAAAGCCAAGTTTACCCTATGAGATCATGTTAAAACCATATGCTAAGGATTGTTGACCAGTTCATTAACAAAGACTTTGTTTCAGCAGGGAAGAAAGTAAAAAAGTAAATCATCCCTGTTTTTTTAGCGTGTGGTGTGTGTGCACATGCCCACACGTGTGCATATCCTTGGCATGTGTGTGGAGGTCAGAGGATAACAGATGTTGGTCCTTACCTTCCACATTGTTTGAGGTTGAGTCTTTCATTTTTACTCACAGCTGTGTTTGCCAGCTTCTATAAACAACACACATTCTTTCTCTCTGAAGTTATTTTAAAATAGTTTGTAAATCAATATTGTCACAGATTTTACCCTCTTAAGGGTGTGGCTCCAACTTCCAGCTCGTCATAACTTTAGTGACTAATATTTTCTAAACTATTCGATGTACTTTTGTAGTCAAGTTTATTTCTACTCAGCGATTTCAGTAAGTCGATTATGTTATGATATGATGGAATTAAGAACTGCCTGGGAAATAGCAAAAACAATAATGGGAGCAGAAATCTACTTGAGTATAGGCCTGAGTATAGGCTTGAGTATAGGAGGGATTGACTTTACACCAGCAAAGATCCTACTCATTCTTGGCAAACCTAATTTTTTCAAGCCTACTTTAGTTCAATAGGGAGCTGATCCTTTCTGTGAAGTTGATAAGTCTTCATCAGCTTAAAAATGAAGCAGCTATAATCTCATGAATAAAGATAAATATACTTATAGAGGCACATTGAACTTGATTTGAAAATGTTGATTTCAATTTCTGAAATCCTTTTCTTGTTTTCTTTCTTTTATTTAATGTAAAGTAATAACAGGTGCAGCTATGTTAGTTGAATACAAGAATATTGAAGGGAGGCTGATGGAGCCACTTTGTTACATCATGGTACGTGTTTCCTGAAGGACTCAAGAGATTTCAAAGTTGCAAACATAGGTTTGGCCTTGAAGATGATAATGCATTTTAAGCCAATCTGACCATTAACAAAAGCATTTGACCTTCTCCATGTTTTCATGATAATCTGGCTACTATGGTTTCATCTTCTATGTTAATGGAGTAAATATAAATCAATAAAGGTTCCTACATACTCTGTTTTCTAGGCCTGTAAAATCACAATTTATTCTACAGTTGGTTCGATGTGTTTGATTCAACACCCAATCACAAAAGCCAAAATTTTAAAAGCCAAATACAATAATGTTTAAAAATGCAGTTATGTAAGTAATATCTAAGGGATTACTATACTGGTCACATCTATTGTATTTAATTCAGAATTCATTTTGAAAACCCATTTGCCTATTCTGTATAATTGAAATCATCATAGAATGTTCTAGCCAGACCAGAAGATTATCGTATACAACAAATATTGAGGTTCTCCATAAGTAATCTTTCATAGTTAGCATATTGGCAACTCTTTGGGGAGGTTTCTGATGACACCTATAAGGGCAATTGTCATAGAGATGGACAAAACTTTGATACATAGGGCCGGAGTGATTGCTTAGTGGTTAGGGCACTTGCCTGCGAAGCCTAAGGACCTAGGTTTGATTCCCCAGTACCCATGCATCTGGAGTTTAGTTGCAGTGGCTGGTGGTCCTACCTTTCTCTCTCTTTCTCCCTCTCCATCTCTCTCCTTACCTCCCTCCCTATCTCAAGTAAATAAATAAATAAAATTTTTTTTAAAATCTTTGACACATAGCAGTTTCTCCTTCAAAAGGATGGTGACTTTTTCCCTCACATTTGTCATTCACTCACAGTGGTCTCTGTTGTTACTTTGAATACTGGGTTAAAATAAATCCTCTTAGCATTGTTCCCAGCAATACACAGTCACCCAGATGAAAGATTCATCAAGATATGATGATACTCAAAATATTATTTGCATGACCCACTTCAATTTCCAGAATGAAACCCATCATCATGCCGTTGTGGGCTAATACATGTAGGCAAATGGAATATATCATATGAATCATATAGTTGAAATTGTAGTGACCCAGTTCATATCATCATGGTTGTTGGATGTGTTGGATAGAATACTGCTACTCCCCAAAGATATGTATGCCATACTTCTGGAAACTGTGAATGTGGGTACATGACCAGAGAGAATTGATAAGCATTAATCACATGAACTGAATTGTATGTTGCCTTAACATGTACCAAGGTCCTTGAAATAAAAGAGAAGAGTCAGTGGCAAGACAGGGCATGGGGAATATGGGACTATCTGCTGGTAAGGTGCCCATCAGCCAAGACCTGGTGCAGGCCTAAGCATGGGAATAATTTGTCCTCAGAGCTCCCAAAAAGGCACAGCTATGTTGTGGTCTTGAGGGTATTTTTGTTGTTGTTGTTGTTGTTGTTTGTTTGTTTGTTTGTGTTTTGTAGATTTGTGAGGTAGGGTCTCACTCTAGCCCAGGTTGACCGGGAATTCACTATGTAGTCTCAGGGTAGCCTGGTCCTCCTACCTCTGTCTGCTTCCCTAGTGCTGGGATTAAAGGCATGCACCATGCCCAGCATGCAGTCTTGATTTTAAGCAAGTTAGTTCTGTGTTGTTTATATCTACCAAACTATAATGTGTTGGTTATAGTCATTTTAAGTCACTAAATTTGTAGTAATTTCTTGTGACAACATAAAACTAGTACACTGATTTAACACTTCTAAATTCAATTCAACTAATTTAAATATATGATAATAGAGGGGCAAATCCTGACGTTTGAAAAACAAGTAGTCAAGTTATGACTAATATTCATTAACAGTGTAAAGAATGTTCTGTTTATCACTATTGAAGTTGGTAAGAAATGATTGTTGATAGTCATTTTTTTTTGGAGAGAGACAGAGAGAGAAAAAGAGAGACAGAGAGAGAGAGAGAGGGAGGGAGAGGAAGACAGATAGAGATGGGAGCGCCAGCAGCCTCTCAGCTGCTGCGAACAAAATCCAGATGTGTGCGCCCCCTTGTGGTCAAGTGTGGCATTGCACCCTTGCATCACTTTGCATCTGGCTAAAGGTGGGACCTGGAGATTGGAACTGCTGAAGATTGGAACCAGCATTCTTTAGGCTGAGGAGGCAGGTGCCTTAACCATTAAGCCATCTCTCCAGCCCTATAGTCATTTTTAAAAGCTATGAATTTTTTATAAAAATTCCTTTTTCATAGTCCACCCATGGTTCTTAGAATGGAATCTGATTTGCCTCAGATGAAAGCAAACAACTTAAAACTACAAATGAAAAGCCAGTTAGTATTAGCATAGCTCAGTGTGGGAGAATAACTTTTGGCATGAATTTATGAGAAAGATTGCTGTAACTTAATTTGTTTAACATATTTTCATGCTAACAGAAGAGTTTGACATAATATTTTTATTTGGCTTTGTAAATGTCACAGTGTCTTTAGATGTCTATTAATAAAAGCATTCCATTTGTTTTGAATAAATATAATAATGATTATGGCATCCATTGGTGCGCTTATGACTATGCTATTTAATTATCAAATGTTTAATAGCACTAAGAGCTGGCTCTCTGCTGAGTACTTCATAAACATTAAATCATTTAGTTATTATAATAGAACTATGAACATTGTTGTTATTATTATTAATATCATTTGTTAGTTGAGAAAATAAAACCACAGAGGGGTTAAGTACCTTGCTCAAAATTCACCAGTAAGCAAATAGTGAGGCTGGAATCAGGACTGGAAAGGTGTGTTCTGCTCTCTTTCTAGGTCATGCACATCCTCAAGACTTGACATATGTTGGCTAAATACGCTTCATCATGTCTCTGTAGGTTCTTTGAACCATCTTTTTGCAAGGGAGGGAAATAAGAAATTAGAGAGCAAGTGACTTGCTGTAAACACTTTGTTTGTCAATACTTTTTATTTTTCCCAAAAAGCATGCTTGCACCTTTTGGCACCTTATTTTGGTGATACACTGGGATCTCATTTTATTAGTTAAGCAGCTATTACACCATACAACATCAAATATGAACTCAGAAACATCCATACTTTTACTCCTGCTAGGATATTTCATTTGTATTCAAGAAAACTGCCAGGGATGGGGCTGGACAGAGAGTTCGGTTGGTAAAATGTTTGCCTTGTGAGCAAGAGAACCCCGAGTTTGACCTCTAGAATCCATGTATAAGAAGATGGAAGGGGTGGCATGTAACCCCAGCACCTGGAAGGTAGAAACAGGAAGATCTTAGGGCTCACTGGCCAGCCGGTCAGGCCTACTTGGAGATTTCCAGATAAGTAAGAGACCCTGCCTTATAAAAATAAATAAATAGTGCCTTAGGAACAATATCTCAGTTTGTATTTTGGCCTACATACACGCACGCACACATACACACATACATACACCACACACACACACACACACACACACATACACACACACACTCAGGCATACACACACACACACACACACACACAGGTACACACTCCACACATACATATGTGCACATATATACATACACCCAAAACAAAAAAAAAAATGAAATTTTCCAGGCACTAAATATTGAATCTTCAAAACAACACAAGCCCCTGAACACCCGGTTACAGTGGCCATGGAACAAGACAAAGACAACCTTTGTCCCCTACAGTGAAAACCTAAATCCCAGTTTGCAAGTCCAGTTTTCAGGGGTTACACGTGACACTGTTCTGAGTTTCAATACCACCGATATCTGCAAAGAATTACCCTTTTCTTTGAAAATAGTCTAAATGAGTGTTTCAGAAATGGGCTTATGTTGCTTTCTGCGCTTCTGAACTGATAAAATGCATAGCTATCAGAGGTCCCGCTCCTTGTAAACTATAGGCTGATTTTTATCCATGTTCCTCCCTTCCTATCACCTCTTGATGATCAAATGCAGAATATTTCTGTCTGAAATTTCCAATTCTATTCTTGTCCTTGTTTGAGCTGTCAGATTGGTCTCTATCTCAGCAACAGCTGAGCTGACCCTTGAGTTTTTTTGGTCACTAGACACTGTGTATAGCAGTCAGCTCACATGATTTCCATCTCATGTTAAAGAAAGATGATGTTTGATGCATGTTCAAAGTAGGTAATATAGAAAGATGGGCCCAATCACAGTGAGCTACAAAGTTGCAAGTAAATGTTAAAATAATAAAAACACATTTCCAGCCCAAGAGTCAGAACAGTTGTTAGAACATATTACCTGATAATGCCCAAGGATATGGAAGTTCAATTTGAAAATCATTCTCAGACTAAAAAAAAAAAAAAAGCATGTGGTCCAGATGATTATGAAGTATGGATGAGGGTCTTAATAGCTTGATATAGCGGATTCTTTTCTATTATTCATATGTCTCTATGTGATATGTGTGTACGTGTTTTGGGGGCGGGGGGATGAGGCATGTGTATGCACATGTTTATGGCCAGAAGACAGCCTCAGGCATCATCCTAACCAATGCCATCCACCTCCTTTAAGATGGGTTCTCTCACTGGCCTGGAACTCACACTAATTAGGGCATGGTAGCTGCCTACTGAGCTCCAGGGATCTGCCTGTCTCTACTTCTCCAGAGCTGGGATGATAGGTGGATGCAATCACACCTGCAATTTGACAGTTGTGATATGATATGATATGCATTTTTGTTTGTAGTTTACAGATTAGTGGTTAAAAATAATTTATCTGGGCATGCATAATTCTGTTTGCTTCCTCTAAACATTTTACTAACATGTAATAGGACATATTAAACTTACAAGATGTTAGAAAATATTGTTTATTTCCTCCAAATACAAAATTTAAATATTTATTATACATGTTTGGTATTATTAACCTTTCCCTAATTGACACTACTTGAATTATAAGTTGTTTATGCCTGGAAAAACTGAAATTCCATATAAAAACAAACACTGAAGAAGACCACAAGCAACATGACAGGGCACATCAAATATTCCAAAGAGGGTCTAATTTGAAATTTATTAATTATTCTAGTGGTTCCTCATATATGTTTTATTTGAGGGGGGCAGAGAGAGAATGGGCACTCCAGGGCCTCTCAATCTCTGTGAACGAACTCCAGACTCCCCTCTGTGTACCTGTGCAACATTGTGTTCTTGTGTGACTTTCACGTCTGGCTAAAACATGGGACCTGGAGATTTGAAAAAGTATTCTTAGGCTTCATAGGCAGGCGCCTTCACTGCTAAACCATCACTCCAATGTGCCTCCTCATATTTTAAGTCATGTATATTATTGTACATAAAGCACTGTGAGCTATATTATTTGAGTCAATCCTCCAATCAGGTATACAGAGAACCGAGTTAAGACATTATCTCTCTTTCACTAACAGAGTGTCTAAAATTCAGAACACTTAGTAGCAAAAAGCCCCACAACTACTGAGAGAGAGAGAGAGAAGAGAGGGAGAGATCACGCCATGTCTGTCCTCTTATTCCAGGTCTACTGAGAGATGGCTACACATTCCAAGTCTCAGGCTCTTTACATTAAGACATATCCTCATCACAGCGAATCTTTTTCTTTTTTAATATTTATTTACTTATTTGCAAGCAAAGAGATACAAAGGGAGAGAGCATGGGCACACCAGGGCCTCTTGCCACTGCAAACAAACTCCAGATGCTTGTGCCACTTTGTGCACCTGGTTTACATGGGTACTAGGGAATTGAAATTGGTCCTTAGGCTTTCCAGGCACTTTATTTAACCCCTGACCCATCTATCCAGACCCTCATATGATCTTTTGTCACACATAGTTTGGGGGCCATTCACAGCCCTAAATATTCCTTGAGAAAAAGCTGTGATCAATGTTTGTATCTATAATGTGAGTGGGACTGAGTTCAACTGCAGGAGACAAGGGTTCTATGAACAATTAGACTGTAGTTTCATGGTTTCTATTACAGTCCCTCACAATGATCCATGTGTACATGAGTATTCACATTTTTTGATAGTGCTCCTGAGGCTTATGACTTAAGTTTAAGGATTTGGATAGGCTCACGTAACCAGTACGTGACAAGAAAAGGCAGGACACCAACCATTGTTGGCTGTGGTAAAGCATTCTGTTGATACCGGTGTGTTTCATTATCTGTTTAGTGATATCATTTTCTTAACTCACGAGATAAATCCAAATTTAAAACATAAAATATGAAATGTCATTCCAAATCCATATATAGAAAATGAATTTTGGAACACATAAAAGTATCAAGGCATCTTTAGCAGTATTACTTCTAATATGTCTAAAACCATGAGCTATATAAAACCTTCTTGGGATTTAAATTTAAACCTAGCTCCTTTGGCTTTGTAGTCAAGTGCCTTAACCACTGAACCATCTCTCCAGCCTGAAAATACTTTTAAAATATTTATTTATTTGTTTGCATACAGAGAGAGACAGAAGGGAAAAAGAGAAAGAATGTGTATGCCAGGGACTCTAGCCACTTCAAATGAACTTCAGACCCATATGCTGCTTTGAGTGTCTGGCTTTACTTGGGTACTGGGGAATCAAACTTGGGTCATTAGGTTTTGTGAGCAAATGCCTTAACCTCTGAGCCATCTCCCAAGCCCCCAAAAATAAATTGATTTATGTCCAGATTTATTTTCCTGTTTGATAAAATATCTGGTCTAAGTTAAATATCTCATTGTTTTCTTTGCAAAAAAAAAAAAAAAAAATCTATGCTAAAAAATAATTTCCCCAAAGGATTTCCTGTGGCAAGAAGCTGAGTTTTCAAAAGTGCTATCTTTTTATAAATCATCACCTTTGCTTTGTTTTCTGTCTTTTCACCTAAAATAATCCCTGTAACACTTTATTCCTGGCACAAAGATGTATGCTACAATGGGGAACTTAGGCACAGAGGTATCGTGAACACATGATCCATTCCTTGCATTGGGTTCATTAGGAGATCTAGTAATCTTTTATTAAAAACTTCAATGAAAAATTCTTTATTGCATTAAGCCCTTCCTCTCAACATAGTCTTCTTAAATATATAATCTCAGTATATGACCTAAACTCCCACTATGATCCATTTAGTTCCATGACGTTTTATCCTATATTTATCTGAAACCAGGAAACATTTATTATCAAAATAACTTCAATGAGAAAGCAAAAGTGAGATATATATAATTTGCTGTACTTCCAAACAAAGGCAGAACAAAATAAAATAAAGTTTAAACAATCTATTATATTCAGGGACTGACCTCTTTGAAGTGGTGAAATAGGAAATCATTTCTTTAGATGTGTTTTTACTATTTTACGTAAAATAATGTAAATGTAAATCACCAGTTAGCTTTTGGCATAATTCATTTAATTAGCAACCAGTAACTGCTCCCTTCACCAGTGGTTATGTTTGATAATACCATTTCTAATTGCATAGGGGAAGAATTTCCTTGAAATTATTATGCACTTGTACAAGTATAGCACAATCTTTCCCCCAACATGTGTCTGTAAAGACTGTGGCTGTTGGTGTAATACAAATTTATAGTCTATAAAATTCTTCAGTGTGAATACTTAGCTCAAAAGTGTTTTTAATGTTCTGTTTTATTTTTATTTAATCATTTGAGAGAGGGAAAGAGGCAGAGTAGAGAGAGAGAGAGAGAGAATGGGCACACCAGGGCTTCCAGCCTCTGCAAACAAACTCCAGATGCATGCGCCACCTTGTGCATCTGGCTTACATGGGTACTGAGGAATCGAACCAAGGTCCTTTGGCTTTGCAGGCAAGCGCCTTAACCGCTAAGCCATTCTCCAGCCCTACCTAACTCAAAAGTTTATAGTGAACATGTAATGGGCTCTTTCTTCTATCCTATTAAGTCTAGCTTTTCTGAGTATATGCCACTAAATAAATGTTAGTTAACATATCAATTGTCTGCCAGGAAATAATATGTTCTATTTAACAGTTTTATCACTGACTATTACAGAAGGAAAGACATCTGATTTTCAGTTCTAAGATACTTTTAAAATATGATTAATTAGCCTTTCTCACAATTATCATTCTCTTGCCTCTCGACTTCAAGTTCATTCTTCAATATTTGTTTCCCGGCCAATGAATCAGAGTCCTTTAAGCATCACAACAGAAAGCACATTGTTAAAAACTCTCAGTAGAGGGCGCTAGAGTGCCATTAGAGGGGAGAGGCTTCCTGCCTGGTTCCTGCTGGGAGGACTCTGCAGTTAGCTACTGCCATATACCCAGACCAGACCGCGGAAGTCCCTCTGCAGCCTTGTAAACCCAAGGCAAGCCTGCTCACGATCTTCCATAGCTCTCCCAATGTGGGCACCACACTTTGGCCTTGCCATGTCCAATTTGCCACCTGTTTCTGCATAGTTTTCAACAGCTGCTGCAATGCGGCGCTATCCAAAAAGTATGCTTCTTGGTTTGCCTAGCGACTGGATCCCGTGGGTTTGGGCAACTAAGCCATTTATTCATCATCAAACCAACGTCGAACAGCTTTCCAGTGTGAGCCACAGCAACGTTCCTTTCCAGCTCTGGTTTTCCATGGTCACTTTCCTTCAGGAGTAAGAAAACTTTTACCCTCTTTCTGTTTCTCTCTCTCTCTCTCTCTTTCTATTTTCTTCTTAAGGTGTATTGCCACTGCAAAACAACTCCAGTTGCATGTGCCACTTTGTGCAGCTGGCCTTACGTGGATGCTGGGGAATTAAACCAGAGCTGGCCGACTTTGCAAGCAAGCACCTTTAAAAGCGGAGCCATTTCTCCAGCCCTCACCTTCTGCCTGGCCCTCTGTACTTAATTTCCTCTCCTTGTTTAATAATTCTTTATATTACAGTATCCCTTGTTTGAAATATTATCAACGTGTTTTTCTCCTGATTAGACTCAGAGTGATTCAAATAAAATGAGCCTCATTTTCCAAGGAAACAAGTTTTATCTAAATCCTGAGTGCAAGTTGTTCTCATACAATGATGCATCATTTTACCTCAGGGCTCCCATATAATGACCCATCTAATCATTTAATAACCCTATTTCACACATGGGGAAACCGAAGCAATAGATTTTAATGTATTTCTGAAGATAGTAAACTAAGTTTTTAGTCTGTCTTATGTTAGGTTGAATAGTTCCATTACACTAACTATGTATTTATCATGCATTATCACAATTATTATGAATGATTAAGAAACTGGATCAGTCTCTTCTGTAGTATTGGCTGTTCTGCATATGTCTGAGATCAACTGTGCTCTGTTTCCACGTATGGGATGGACCATGTTGATGGCCACACACAGCTTATACAAGACTTCTTTCCCAGGGTTCATCCTGAACAGCAATTTCTCGTGAGGAGCAAGGCTGGCTTCAACCTCTACAGGAAGAAAATCATATCTGCACAACCAGAGGTTAGCAAAAATCAAGGGACTGAGATTTCCCTAAAATGCCAGAATCAGAATAGCTCAAAGACTGGTTTTCCTTCCTTATGTGGTTTCCTGGTTGCAGCTAGCAGGAAAGTCGGGAGTAAAAGTCTCTGATGCCAACATTTAAGTCAGAAAAGGACAAGAAAGGAAGAACGGGGAGAGG
Organism: Orientallactaga sibirica; assembly: GCA_036365145.1. NCBI lineage: Eukaryota > Metazoa > Chordata > Mammalia > Rodentia > Dipodidae > Orientallactaga > Orientallactaga sibirica. The sequence continues at coordinate 31,303,857 of JAEOAD010000024.1, forward strand.
TAGGAGGAGAGAAGCAATAATTCATCCACTGAAATTCAGTTACTTCCTTGGCTTTTGTTTCACTTCCATGTCTGAACATGGTTATTCGCATGAAGCTCGGAAACCCTACAATCTCTTATGAGTAGCCAGCAGCTGCTTTTTATTTTTATTCTTTTAATTTTTTTATTTTTGCTTATTTGTTTGAAGAGAGTGTTTTCTTATACAGCCCAGGCTGGTCTCACATTCTCTATCCTCCTGCCTGCACCTCCATAGTGCTAGCCTAACAGACGTGTGCCACCATACAAAGCACCAGGATGCTTCCCATTTTGTAAGATGTCCACTGGTTGTTCTGTTTGGTTACTGTTATTTTGATATTCTTGATGCCAGACCCCCCCCTCCCCGCCAAGTGCTGTGAATTAAGGCATGTGTTCAGCTTGGTAATGTGTTGAATAGAGGCTTCAAAGAAATATATCGTCAACTCTTAACCCATGGCCACTATGCATGTGACCTCACTAGGAAATAATGTCATTGCAGATGTAGTTGAGTGTGAATGGCACTTTTATACAGGGAAAGAAAGAGCGACTTAAGACACAGACACTCAAGGAATGGATACCATTTACACGTGAGGTTGGAGATAGAATTCAGAGTTATTCAGCCATAAGCCAGTGAATGTCTTCTGCAGCAAGACACTGGAAGAGGCAGGGAAGAATTCTCCCCTAGAGCCTGTGAGGGGAGTGTGGCCCTGCCAACACCTTGAATTTGGACATCTGGCCTCCAGAACTGTGAGAGAATGCATTTCAGTTGTTTTAAGTCAGTGAGTGTGCAGTAATTTGTTATGGCAGCCCTGGGAAACTAATATAAATAGAATCCCATTAACTTCCTGTCTTTCAGAAGTCCTCCACAGCTACTCATATAAACCCTGGCCCCACATGACTTTCAGATCTTCTGTGCATGCCTCTTTTGTTTCTTCTGACTGGGGCAGGTGCTAACTACTCTCAGTCTGCATTGAACATTTTTGAACAGTATTTAATATTTAACTCCACTCTGTCTTCAGTCTTGCCTGGCTATCCAGATTCAGGATGGATTGAAAAGAAAGCATTCAACTATGAGAAAGGAGATTTAATTTTGGTTCTGTGATACGTCAATTTTGCATTCCCTAGATACAGTGGTGGAGGACCAAATTGCATTTAAAATGACAGCCAATCAAGGCTGATGGGTTTGACAGGTTTCTTCATTGCCCTCCCTATCCCAATTCATCCATAATGGTATATATATATATATATATATATATATATATATATATATATATATATCCTAATTTTTCCACTGGTATTGTTTTAGAAAATCCCTCCAGAAATACCCAATATTCATTTTAATTTCAGTCAGAGTTAGTCTAAAAATCAGTTCCCTTTATAACATTAATTTTTAACTTTAAGCCTTCAGAGACAGCAGTGTGCTTTACAAAAGTCTTTTACTATTTCTTTCCTCCAGCAAAAGCCACGCAGAGCTCAGTTCCTGCCAGTGAAGAGTTACATATGTAAATGGGCAGAGGGCATTTGAAGGCACACAGCACCTAGAATAGACAGGGTAGTCACATGGGCTTTTCTTCATTAAGACATTTTAAAGTTTAGTTCTCAGTGAGAAGATAATTTAAATTGAAAGAATTTTTGTACCTTGCTATGGCAATAAGTTCCCCTGTACATGCATAAAGTTTTACAAATGAGAAACTGTGTGTCACTTCTGCAAGAGCAAGGTGCTCATCTCTAAAGCAACTACGCATTCCTTAAAAATCTCCTTTTGATGTCACAGGCAGAAAATTAGGCATTAAAAATGAATAACCCCGCAACTCTAAGAAAAAATTAGAGCAAGTAAAATATAGTTTAATGAATCCCCGAGTGATAGGAAATTATAGTTCAAATCATTTGATATCAGAAAATAACTTATATCCCTTAACCTTTAAAAATGTTCAAGCCAGCTCAAGTCACGTGACTACTGTTCAAACTTTTCACAAACCAAACCCACATTCATCTCTTCCTTCAAAGTCTTTATCAGAATTTTCCCATGTCAATCAAGTAGTAATCACAAACTCTTTCACCTGTGTGTATCTTGTTTTCCTACCAAGACTAAAATTCAATGAGGCAGAGAACCAAACTTTATCTTCTGTTATATCCTTTGTTGCAATAAATACTTTTTTTTTTCTAAACTGAAGTGGGGTAAGCTCCAAATTAAAATGAGCCAGTCAAATACATTAAGATTTTTTATTATAATTTATTTTTTATTTATATTATTCTGATTTTACATTCATAATGTTGGCTCCATCCTCCTCCTCCCTGTCCTCCCTCTTCCAAAGGGACCCTCATCAATGGGAATGTGGGTCATGCATTGTGGGGGTAGTCAAGAGTTCTGGGAGGTTAGGCCCAAGTCTCTGTGCATAATGCCCCAACATGTGGCTCTAACATTCTTTCCGGCCCCTCTTCCGCGAATTTCTCTGAGCCACATTGGGGTCATTTTAGTTCTACTTCAGTGATGAGGTTTTTGGGAGCCTCTGTGTCTCTGGATATCTGGCTTAGTTGGAGTTGGATGTTCTCTATGTTTATCTTCTTCAGCCTTTTTCTGGTGCTGTGATCACCCAGAACACTGTATTCTTGCCTGTCCCCCGCATTACTCTATGGTTTCATCTGGGGCCCTGGTGAGGTGTGATTGACGGATCCTCCCTTCAGGTTTGTTGTCCATCTGAAAAAGATAAGCAAATTCTCCAATGGAGAGAAAGTTAGTCCTAGATAGAAGGGATGGCCATAGGTATTTTGGAGGCAATTTTATATGTGTAGGCTCTCTTCTAGTCCATATTTGGTGGTATCTTGATTTTGGAGACTGAGCTCATTTTTTGTACCTTGTTTTGACTTATTTCCCAGTTCCAGCAATGAGTTCCATTCCACTGTGGATCCATTAGCCAATCAAGAGCAGTTGGTTACCCACCATGGCTGTGTGCCACTACTGCACTTGTTTGAGAATTATGTCAGGTTGTTTCCTGCTGGGTATACTACATGTTGTTTGGACAGATGTCGGCCATTATCCCCCAATTGCTCATGTAGCACCCTCTGGCACTAGACTAGCTAACTGTCTGGGGACTGATCCTCTTCCAGATTCTGTCCAGGTCTCTCCATGTTTGGTCTCACACATGTATGCTGTCTTTGACAGTAGGGTCTTACCATTAACCTTTGGTGGGTCATCAAGAACTCATACATTAAGATTTTTAACTGTGGTATTTTGAATGTAATAGGCTATATCATTCCTCTGGCATAATATCAGTTACTTGAGGCCACCTATGTCTTGGTCATCAGTCCCTGGGAATGTCATGTGGGAGCATTATATTCAAGCCCACGTTCTGTGTCACATTTCCTTTCAAGTTCTCCTGCTGTGAGATTTTGATGTTTTTACTTAGAATAACTTTGAAACGTATGTCTGGAAATAATTGACAAGACCAGTGTTTACTTCCTCCTCACCACTTCACTTATCAATCTTGCCTCAGCTCAGCATTGGCCAGCTATCACTGGCCATCACTTGGAACCACGAAGGATTACTCCAAATGCTATGTAGATGGAGAAATATAGATACAGGTGAATGTGTATTTTTCTGTCAATTCCTGTGAAATTATGGTATTATTAGTCTTATTTTAAAGATACATAAAATAAATTCCTGATATCATAGGATAACCAAACCAATATTCAGGCCCTAAATTTATAATCTGCCTCCAAAACCCATGTGGTTTAATTTAAGTCACCCTTTGTCATTAAAAAAGCTTCATTTTTCAAATGATGTAAAAAGATAAACTAAAACTAAAGCATAATTTATAAAACCTTTGAGGACTGGAGAGATTGCTCAGTGGTTAAGGTGCTTGCTGCAAAGCCTAAGGACTGGATTTGATTCCCCTGTACCCACATAAAGCTAGATCCAAGAGGTGCCACATGTGGCTGGAGTTTGTTTGTAGTGGCTAGAGGCCCTGGCATATCCATTCTTTCCACTCTTTCTCTCTTTGTCGCTCTGCCTCTCTCATAAAAAAAATATGTTTATGATAAATGAATAAATATTAAAAACCCTTTGAAAAAACTAAATATAAAGGTTTTGTTTTTACTAATTTAATTGGTAACCTGTCAATCGTAAATTACAAATGTCATAGCAAGAAGCAATGAGCCAGCCGGGCGTGGTGGCTCATGCCTTTAATCCCAGCACTCAGGAGGCAGAGGTAGGAGGATCACTGAGAATTCGAGGCCACCCTGAGAATACATAGTGAATTATAGGTCATCCTGAGCCAGAGTGAGACCCTACCTCGAAAAAACGAAAAAAAACAACAACAACAAAAAGAAGCAATGAGCCAAAGCTGGTCAGGAACACTTGGAAGCAAGCCGAGAAATGAAAACTTGAATGGTACAAGAGGAAGAGAAAATTTTGAGTAAGAGGTGGACCTAGCTACAAGGAAAGAGAAAACAAAACATAAAAAAAAAAAAAAAAAAAAAAAAAGAAAGAACATGGGCTGGAGAGATGGCTTAGCTGTTAAGGTACTTGCTTGAAAAGCCAAAGGACCCAGGTTCAATTCCCCAGGTCACAAGTAAGCCAGGTGCACAAGGTGGCACATGTGTCTGGAATTCGTTTGCAGTGGCTGGAAGCCATGGCAAACCCATTCTCTCTATCTGCTCTCTGTCTCTCTCTGTCCCCCTCTCTCTCTCAAAAAAAATTAATTAAATAAACATTTAAAAAAGAAGGAACAGAGAAAAACCAAAACATTGGAAATAAAGAAATTTGCTTTGTAAGTCATCTTTCTTTCAGAATGATCATCTTGAGTATTTACTTTTAACTTTTAAAAGGGATTTTGCCAGTGAGTGCACTTGGCAAACCAGTGAGAACAAAGGAAGCAGAGAAGGTCATTGCAAGAATATAGATAGTCACCATACTATAAAATGCAAAACCTTGAATCTGACTGGCCTTTCAATCCCAGGTTTATCCTTGTCCAATTTTTAGTAGAGGTGAGCGAACAGTTTCATTTCATGGTGTGGATGGTATATTGGAGCTTACAGAAAGTACGGAGGTGCTAGCACCAGACAAATGTCATCAACTTTCATGTATCTAATAACCCCTAAAGTATGAGGAGAAGGTGGACCTATTTCCAGCATAGGAGTGTAATGGAGAATGCCTCTTCTTCCTCATGCTCTCATACCATCCAATCCTGTATGTGATTCATGAAATCACTGCTATACTACATAGAAAAAGGCCTCTTCAACCAGTGTGCCTAATTTATTCCTAATATTTAATCTGGAGTGCACTCCTTTTCCACTGAACTACAGCTGGGGTATAAATGAGTTTGAATCCTGGTGCCTGTGCTATGAGCTGGCTATGGGTGTGGTCTCCTTCATGTCATTTTATTAAACACTCAATCATACAAGCACACATCTTAGGTATTGACATTTTACAACCTTGCATCAAGCTTTCTGTTTGCTATACTTTAAAAAGGTACCAAAGGGTCTATGTGGTTTCACCAATAAAGGATATGACAGCAAACCTCTGCTGTTAGAACTATTTGAGCAATATTTTAAAATCTTCACAAATTGGCCACATTTCACATGGATTCTGTTATGAAACCCCAACTTTAGCCTCTTAAGCTCCAAAACTGATTTCCATAGCAGCCAACTTTGAGTACTATTACTTCAATTTAATAGGCTAGGATATTGGATTTTTCACTAAAATAATACCACTGAGACACACATACACATAGATGATAGATAGATACTTAAGCAGCTGGATTAATTATGGGCACTGGCTCACATGATTATGGAGGCCAAAATTTAATTTGAGAATTGCAACTTTGATAATCTCTCTCTCTCTCTATCTCCACATGTCTGTCTGTCCTTGTTTCTTTTTTCTGCATCACACTATTTCCCATTAGTGGGGTATGACTGAATACTTGATGCTTTGTTAAAGCAGTCCAACAAATGGTGCCCAAAAGATTGATACAAACATTACTAGTTATATTTGAGACCATCAGACAAGCACACCTGGCAATAGATAAGCTCTCTAGCTGGTCTACTAAGTGGGTGTGAGTTTAATCTGCATTTCTTTTGCAGAGCATATGCAGAGGTACAATGGAAGTATTGTGTGTGCTACTAATTTAAGGATAATGCAAATATGAAATAAAAAACTCATGACTCAACCCTTCTACCCTGTTTAGAAGAAACTCTCAGATTTGTTCAACCATATGTACTACTTATTCTTTCAATTTTAGTACATTTTAGGTGTTATTATCTCACATTGTCTTGCTAGTTTTTAATTTGAATTTTGCCTCTATGTCCAAGATCCTTGCTTATTCAAACCTGTTCTTAACACATGCTATAGGTTTATCTTTCTCTCTAACAAGCAGCTAGCATTTTCACTTTTTATGTCTAGCATTTGGGGAGGGGGAGGACTTTATCATTCCTGCTTATTTATATTTTATAAAAGTATGGAATATTCTCAAACAATAATGCAAGTACTCACTCCCAATTCCTTCTCCATATTTGAATGAGACAGCTTTAATAAGGAGGTGAAACAGACCTCTGCCACTTTCATTATTCACTTTGGATAGCTTTATAAATTTTAAAGTGAAAATATAACTGCTGTGTACAACCCTTGCTAAGGACTCTCATACAAGGAGGAAATGCTATGGGCAACTCAAGGAAATTCAAATTGAAGAAAGGCAATGAGCTGGGCATTAAAGCATGAAAAATGCATCTCAAGAATGGGCTGACCCATTTGGAACAAAGTTTAAAGTTCAGCAAAAACATAAATCATAGACTTTGCAAACACTGCAGATGTAAATTGAGAATAATTATTCTTTGTAGGAACTGTTGTTCCACGTGTCACAATTCAACCCATTAAGTCACATGTGGCAATAGTATTTGTGTAATCAGAAATAGAAATTTATATTTTCATAAGCATGTATACCATAAATATAAACACAAATATGCTACATATAAAATTGTTTTTTCTATGAACATATGTACATATGGAAATAAGCAACATATTACACTTTTAATTTACAAGTAATTGTAGTTTATTATGTGTAATAAGTCTTTTTCAAGTATTTTAAATTCATACTCTTTCCATAGATTCACTTATATTTTTGTTACATGATCATGTAATTTACCAATTTTCACAAAAAATAATTTGCCTTCTTTTAGCATTTAACATGTTATTCACTTTTAAAATTATTTTTAGTACATATTGTTTTGATATGTATGCACATGATACAATAGTGAAATTAAAGTATTTTACATACACATTACCTTGTACCCTTATATGTGTTGAAAGAACAATTAAATCACTCAATTATTATGATATATATATTCATGGATGTATGTATACATTGTTATACATTCTAGTCACCATGATATACAGTAGACCTCTTGAAGCCATTCCTATTGTCTGTGAAGCCTAAAGACCCATATTCAACTCTCCAGATCCCATGTAAACCAGACACACAAAGGTGAGGCAAGTGCAGGTTGCATATATCCACTAGGTGCTGCACGTGTCTGGAGTTCAATTGCAATTCTGTCTCTCTCTTTCTCTATCTAAAAATTTTAAAAAGGTGGGGCTGGAGAGATGGCTAAGTGGTTAAGGCACATGCCTGCAAAGCCTAAGGACCCCTGTTTGATTCTCCAGTTCCCACGTAAGCCAGATGCACATGGTGGCTCATGTGTCTGTAGTTCATTTGCCATGGCTAGAAGCCCTGGCATGCCCTCTCTCTCTCTCTCTCTCTCTCTCTCTCTCTCTCTCTCTTTCTGTCTCAAATAATAAATAAATAAATTAAATTTAAAAATATTTTAAAAAATAGAGACAGAGAGTCAGGATAATGGGCTTCCTGTTGCTGGAAACAAACTCCAGACACATGTGCCACTTTTGTGCATTTGATTTTATCTGAGTACTGAGAAATTTAACTTGGGCTGTCAGGCTTTGCAAGCAGGCAACTTTAACCACTGAGCCATATCTGAAGTCCTTTCTTTCTTTGTTTAAATGCATGTATCAATATACAGTCCAACAAGAGCATATAAGGATTCCCATTTCATTATTTTCACAGTAAGTATTCTAGTAGATGTTAGGTGATATCTGACTGTGACTTTAGCATGAATTTATCTATCACTAATCTCACATTCTGATCTTTCAGAAAAAAAAAAAAAAAGCTTATTAGAACCCATGACCATATGTTAAACTGGGTTATTTGTTTGCTTATTTTTATTCACAACATCTTTATATATTTGTATTATAAACCCATTGCCTGGGGTTACTTTACATAGGTTCATAATATGTCTTCTAATTCTCTGTCTTGTCTCTAATCGTGTTGCTTGTTTCCTTGGCTATGGAGAAGCTGTTTAGGTTGATGTAATTACATTTGTCTACTTTTGGTTTGCTAGGCTTTTGGGCTTTTTTTTTCCAAACACCAGTGCCCAGATAAATGTCACTGAGCTTTCCCTCATGTTATCTTATGATGGTTTTACAATTTTAGATGTGGTATTTAAATCTCTAATTTACATTGAGTTGATTCTCTAATATAGTGTGAGATAACAGTCTGGTTTTCTGCTCATGCAGGTAGGTGTCCAAATTATCAAATACCAATTACCTAAGAGGCCATGAGATATTGACATCTGCATCAAAACTTAATTGCATATAAATGTGTGAATTTATTTCCAGGCTTTCTGTTCAATTCTATTGACCATTTTATGTTTCTGTGCCAGTACCATGCTGCTTTGATTGCTAGAGATTTAGATAATATTTAGAAATTAAGTAACATGATGCTTCTGGCTTTATTCATTTTGTTCAGAATTACTTTGGCTATTTGCAATCTTTCATCGTTCCATAAAAATTTTAGGATACTTATTTCAATTTTTTGTGAAAAAGTATAATTGGAGTTTTGATAGTGATTGAACTGAGTCTATAGATTAAACACTGAATTTGTAGCAATATTAATTCTTCCAATCCATGAACATGGTATATATTCAAATACATTTATTTGTAATCTCTTTAATCTTAAATAAATGTTTTATAATTTTCAGTGTATAGATATTTTATCCTTTTCATTAAATTTATTTCCAAATATTTTTGTAGATTTTGCAGATGAGAATTTTTTTCTTCATTTATGTTTTGGATAATTGTTGGTGTATAAAAATAGGACTGATTTGGCATGCTGATTTGATGCTGCTACTGTACTGAATTTTTAAAATTACATTTAACAGATTCTACTGAGGGCCTTTGAGTTTTCTTTGTATAAAGTCATGCCATTTGTAAAAGGGTCTTTCTTTCCATTTTTATGCCTTTTTAAAAAAATATTTACCTAATTGCCCTGGCAAAGAATTAGAAAAAGTGGGAAATGTCTTGGTAATGGGATAGTGCAAAGAAAAGGCTTGTCTTGAGAGATTAACACTTCTTGAAAGTTACAGTCGGTCAAGTTCATTAGCCAGGAATTCATTCTAAAAAATGGTGCTAAAATCTTATTTCCTCTCTTCTGAAATCTGCACAAGTTTATGCAGTTTCATGTATATGATGATGCAAATCAAGTACAATCGGTATATACACACTGTAAACCTCATCCTGTGGGCTCTGTTGGAGCAATTGGCCATATCTAGCTTCAATATGAGAGGATACAATTGTGGAAAACTTCTTTTGCATTGCTTGTGCATGCTGTGAACTTAGGGAAGCAAAAGAATTTTCCAGGAGATGTTTGAAGGAATTCTTTCATAACTATCTACTTTTCATAGACAGGCTTAAAGGTATTCCTGTAGAAGGCATACCATTTGTCTATATCCCAGGAAATAAAAATAATAATAAACATGTGTGGGTGGGGGAACAGCCCAGCGATTAAAGGTGATTGCTTGCTGCGGTGGTTTGAATCAGGTGTCCCCCATAAACTTAGGTGTTCTGGATGCTAGGTTCCCCAGCTGATGGCAAATGGAAATTGGCACCTCCTGGAGGCAGCATATTGTTGGGGGTGGGGTTATGTGTATTATAGCCAGTTTCCCCATGCCAGTGTTTGGCACACTCTCCTGTTGCTATTGTCTGCCTTAAGTTGGCCAGGAGGTGATATCCACCCTCTGCTCATGCCATCTTTTCCCCTGCCATCATGGAGCTTCCACCTCGTGGCTGTAAGCCAAAATAAACCTTTTTTTTTTTTTTTTTTTCCCCACAAGCTGCTCTTGATTGGGTGATTTCTGCCAGTAATGCAATGAGTAATGAGTTCAATTCCGTGGCACCCATATGAAGCTTGATGTAAAGGGACAAATGATTCTATGATTCTGACATTGCTATGGCATTCGGAGGTGGAGCCCAGAGAATGTGGAAGCTTGAGTGAGACCAATACACACAAATAGTAAAAATTAAGCAACAAGAGAGACCGTCTCAAGAAAAGTAGAAGCAGAGGATAGACACTATGAGGTTGTTCTCAGACTTCCATGTGTGCCATGGCACACACATGCCCATTCATACAGACACCACCTATACACACACACATAAAAACATACAGCATTCTTGTGACTGTGATTGCAAACGGCTGCCATCAGAGCGGAGTGTAGCATAAACGACAAGAATGTGAGAGGCATGTTCAGAAAAGTCAGTTGTAGATAGTGAAAGATTTAGCAGCCTAGGACACAAGGCTGGGTTTTTAGCCAACAATTGCTGTGATATTTTTCATTCTTAATGGCCACTTTAAGGTCATTGTAGGTAAATGAAATAAATGATCAGAGGAATGAGAGCCAACTAAAATAACTGAGGTAGAAAACCTACAACATTAGCTTTAATCATGTAAGGACTCACACTTAAGGGTGGGCAAATGTACTCTCATGCCAGAGCAGATTCTGAAAGGCCAGCAAGAAGTGTAACATAGACTTGCTCTGTGCATGAAGATTGTCAGGAGGGGAGAAGCAGGTTCTGAATGCCCTGAAACTAGAAAGCTAGAGAAAATAAAAAAGAAAACATATGTAGGGCCATTCCCTCTCAGCAAGCCAGGAATCAACTCTTGCGACTTTGACTTTCAGAATACCCATTGTTCTGTGGTTCTCCATACTGTTTGCTGTCTTTGAAGACATCATGGTATTTTCCCCTCTCTCTCCCTCTTTCTCTCTCTTTCTCTCCCTCTTTCTCTCTCTCACTCTTTCTCTTTATCTCTCTCCCTCTCTTTATATACAAATTATGCACACACAGGAACTCTTGCAATTATTTTTTTCTATGATTTTCTCCCTAAGTCATTAAAAAACTTCCATAACCCTGAATTAGATTAAAATTGGGAAGCACATAACATTTGATAAGATTACTAACTGACTCATAAAATACTCAATCCATATTATGATCTAGAAAATAAAAAATTTGAAAGACTATTTTCTAACCTTTCTATTAATAATCTGAGTTGGCATGTTACATGGAGAATTCATATGATTTCCATTTATATGTCAAAGTAGTGTCTTTACACTTACTGAGTCTGGGAGCCAGATGCACTTGTAGCTCCTAGCTAGCCATAAAGATGCTCTGTTCCTGTGAAGCTGTTGTCAGCCCTCTGTAACACCAGGAAGATTTCTCTTTCCTTAGCACCAAGACTAGGAAGAGGACCAGAGAATATTCCTTTTCTCCTGTGTTTTCCCATGAGGAGATTGAGTTGAAATCTTAAGCGTCATTAAGTAATAAGTGCGGTAAGGAAGCATCGAGCATTCCCACATAGTGCTGCAATCTTCTTCTATTTTTCATCTCTAAGGCCAAAAGTAGTATTCTCTCACTCACAAAGCTCTATTTTACAGCATTATTCCACACAACGAGATCTCATTCTTGCCCTCTTCTAACCTATATAGCTCAGATACATGTGGTTTATTTTATTGTAAAACCATTTTTTCTTCCTTAAATATCATATGGAGTTGTACAGAGCAGAGAAATAAGTTTGAAAGTTGGCTTGTGTCATAACTGTTATTCTCCAGTCCAAATAAACAGTTAATTTTCCAAGAAAAATTCTTGTGAAATCTTGTAACTATTTTCATTCTTACAACAAATAACTATACTACAAGGTGTTTACATCTGAAGTGATGCAATCAAGATACTCCACTTGTATAAAATTAGTTAAACTAGGCAGTAGCCACACATCGTCAGGAGATAGGGTGCTAGGGCAATCGTGAATATACTATTGTTCTGTAGGTGTGAAGAATGATGGTTCTGTTTATTAGATAAATAAAAACTCTGAGTATTGGTTGGCAAATAACCAAATTAACTGTTTCACTGTTCCCTGGGGTGTCCAGATATACAGCTAAGGGGGTGAGATTGGTAAGTTCTACTAGTGTTTTGTTGGAGGTCACAGAGGTCAACTGCCATGCACATTAACTCAGGTAATACAAGGTTTACTCACAAAAAGAGGAGAGGAAACTAAGATCAGCTCTGTGATGGGTCCATCTCCTATGGCTAGTAGGTCTTCTGCATGAGGGGCATTAAAATATAGACATGGTTGGAGGGAGAGCTCAGCTGGTAAGAGTGCTTGCTCCTCAAGCTTTATGTGCAGATCCCTCACGAGGGCCTAATACAATCTGAATTTTATTTCCACCACCAACATAAGCAGCTGGATATATACATACATGCCTCTTACCCCAGCTTTGTGGGGAACAGAAACTAGAGAACTGTGGGGGGTTCACTAGTCAGCTAGTATGCCCAAAATGGCAGCACCACATTCAATGTGAGATGCGATTTCATGGAAATAAACAGATTAGCAATATACAGAGTATATATTTTCATGCACACACGCACATGAATACACCACACACAATCCACATTATCCACGATCACACACACACACACACACACACACACACACACACACAAACAGAAAGGTACACACAGAGAGAGAATACACACACACACACACACACATAATATATATATATGCATGCCATATATATGGCATAGCAAAGAAGTACACATCATCTGAAGCAGGAGTGGATATTTCCACACAAGGTGACAAACCACACATTCTGTGCAAAGTTTCTCTTGGGAAGTGAGTGTGTCAAACCAAGCCCCATTCTGAGCAGCAGTGTAGATGTCAATACACATAGTACAAAGCAGATTGCTTTCCTCAGCAGCCACTTTCCTGAAGAAACCTTCCAGTCGATATGATCACTCCACTCCTTGGCTTTCCCCCTTGAGCAATAAGGCAGAACATTTGACAGCTCAACCCAGCATTCCCCCCAGAATTCACTTCCTCTTCCCTCTCCATTTATAAATGTCTACACCTGAGTGTTCCTCCAGCAATTTAGATCTGAGCCCCACGTTCTTATTGCAGATTCACTTTCAGGTGTCACTTTCCCAAACACACATGTGAGACATCTGCTCTGCATGCGTGCCTTTCTAGTTCCTCACTGAGAGTATTTATTGAGCACTCTGTCAAGACATGCATTAAATGAGTCCTTTCACGTCGCCTTCCCTGTCCAGAGAGCTCAGATCTCAGTGATATTCAATAGGCATCTTTATTTTAGTATGACACTGTGAGTCTTCTTGTAGGCATCTGTCTATAAACTATCCTTTCCAATTGTGTATGCTGAGCTAAAGCATTTGAGGACACACTAAAATGTAAAATTATGTTCCTGGGCCATATTAGCTAACTCACACTAAAATGTGAAAGCATGAATATGAAACATCTCATTAACTCTTCAGGATTATTTCATATTCCCCCTAATTATCAATAAGGAATGACATATGGGAATGTTTAACTCAGCTTAGCTTACTTAGTTCAGTAAAATATGCTGAGCCATTTTACAGAAACATAGCTGTCCATTTTGCAACATCACCTTCTTTTTGAGGGGCTTCCCTCCATCCTTAGTATGATGCATGTGTGTGGTGAGTGAGGAAACACTGTGATGTCAGGATGTTGAACGTGACTTTGGCCTTTCTTTGTCTTCAGTGTGTGTTGTGGTTGTGGTGACCAGCCGATGGCAAAAAAAAAAAATAAATAAAAAGTAAAAATGCCTTTTGTGCCTGTTTTCTCTTACTGGCTGACATTTGTGTTCTCAGCCTAGTGATATGTCAGGGTTTCCTTTGTCTGAAGCACAGGTAAAGAGGGGTACATGTGAACCTCTTCCAAGGGCATTTGTTGTTACAATAATGATTGATGTCCCAGGATTTGAATGCATAAATGTTGTGATTTTACTGAGAAAAAGCAACCCATCAGATACAGAATACTGTACTACATGGGTCCAGGAATTCAAGGAAAGAAAGTAGTCAAAGAAAGAAGAGGTAATTAACTGCATCAAATACCCTGGAAGGGCAAATAAGATGTCACCTTGGCAAAGATTTTTTAGTGTATTTGTGAAGAATCAAGCCTGATTGGAGAGGATTAAAGAGAGTGTGGGGAGAACTTCCACTTAAGTACATTTATCTCCACACCCTCCCCAAACACTACTAAAATGCATGTAATGGAACTTTTTTTAAGGCATAAACTACAAGGAACAAAGAGAGTAGAAAAGGAGACAACAGCAAAAAACCAACGTCAACAAAATGTCATCATCTGGTGATAAGTGGTTTCATAGAAATTGATTTGTTACACCAGAGATGCTGAAATTTAATGCTATATTCAACATTACCAAAAAAGATGATGCTGAGATTTCTTATGAACTCTAAACAACTTCAGAATCAGAGAAACAGTATTTTTCTTAAGCTAGCAAGAAGGTAAAATGGACATAAAAGCAAGAGAGTTGATTGAAAATCTGTGGACTCCCTAGCCAACACAGGCTTTCTTCCTCAGCCAGGTGCAGAAAGACAAGCATCTGCCCAAGCTCACTCCAAGAGTAGGAGGTAGCTCTCTCTGGAAAAGTTTGACAAAGTAGAAGATTCTCAACAAGGGAATGCCAGATACCACTGAGGACACACATAGAGAGAATTATTGATAACAGAGATTTTTAAAGCAAATGCCCTCATGTGGAAGAGAATTCCTAAGGCTTATGGTTGTGTTCCTTCTGCACAACAAAATGGCCCCATTTTTCTATTGACCTTTTCTGTGTAGGCATCATTTCATTACAATTTCAGTATGACCAATTTCTCAGACTGCTGTCCATATCTGGAAATCCCTCCTTCAAATATACCCAGACTCTCTTTACAAATGCATACAGGAGGAATTCAACCACTTGCAATGAAAGTTTCTTATTCATATCTACTTCCAAACTTAGATGGTGTGTTCTATTAAACTCAAGCAGCCATTAACAGGAACTAACTTTTAATTCATTATTGCTGTTATTTAATCTGGTACAACGTTTTATGTTTTTATTTACATTGGTGGAACTATCTGGCCCAGTAGGTCTTTCTGATGTGAAAACATATGGTGCTATATGATTAAAATAAGATCTGACACACCAACAAACACATGCATCTAGGTGTTTAATGATGTTTGATGATATAAATTAAAACAATCTCAGGTTTCCAAATCGTCACTTAAATTCAAGGAGGCAGTATTCCAGCTGTTTTCCAACTTTCCCACACACCATTATCAAATTCACATATTAACAGTTCCTTTTAGACACTTCATCATAGGACACCTTCACCGTCATCTGCATTCAACTTTCTCTCCCAGAGTCTTAAGTGGTCAGCCTGGACTTCAAAAAACCAAAACCAAGCCAGGCATGGTGGTCCACCCCTTTAGTCCCAGCACTTGGGAGGCAGAGGTAGGAGGATTGCTGAGAATTCAAGGCCACCCAGAGAATACAGAGTGAATTCCAAATCAGCCTGAGGTAGAACAAGACCCTACCTTAAAAACCCAAAATAAAAAATAAAAAAATAAAACCAAAACATTATAAAAAATTATTCAGTGAGGCTGGAGAAAATGCTCAGTGTTTAAGTGCACATCCTACTCAATTATGAGAAGCTGAGAGGACCTGCTAGTGCCAGAGGTCAAATCCTCAGATCCCACATAAACAGCTGGATGGGTTTACCTATGTCCATAATCCCAATCCCACAGAGACACCGAAACCTGGGAATTGTCTGAGACCCACAGTCACCAGAATTAATAAAGAGACTCCAGCACAAACAAGACTGCACAGAAAAGCAATGTAGGGGGGTACCAGACCTTGTGCTCAAACCTCCATAGGCAGGTGATCCCTGCTGTAGACGAGTGTATGGGGCACACCACCACACCACCACACCACTACACACACACACACACACACACACACACACATTCTGTCATTGTTATTCAAATCATCCTATCTCTAATGTTTGCATGATTGTTATTATCTTAGAGTTAATGACAGATTGTCTTAGGTTGGCTCTTGTGTAGACATTAAAAGAACATTCACTCAGCTTTGTGGAGTAATCGTTTTCTAGAAATTTTGAGAAAGTCATCTTGCTTTTGAGTCTCATTTGTACATGCTGTAAAATGGAATCCTGCTCCTGGGATCTTTCAAGAAAAAAAAAAAAAACCCATAAAATCAAAGGTGACAATGTCAAAAAAATATTTTTTTATGTTTCTTTTTTTCCAAGACCTAGCTTATTGTTCTGCCACTGATCTTATCTTTTGTTCATATAGGAGGAGTTTCTAATCACTCAAAGAATTCATATTCATTAACTCAAGCAAACAGATTTACTTTTGAGGACCTTAACTCACATAATTTTAGTAGCTCTCAATTTTCACATTATGGAAATGTTCACTCAATAAAGAAAAATGACAAGCCAAGGTCTCTGATATAACTAGTAACTCCTGTCTTCCAGATCAAATACTTCCCAGTTGTGATAGACAGCATGTACTTTGGAAGGGACCGACATGCTATTAAGAGTTAAACATGGGCTGGAAAGATGGCTTAGTGGTTAAGGCACATGCCTGAGAAGCCTAAGGACCCCAGTTCGATTCTCCATGTCCCACATAAAGTTAGATGCACATGCTGGTACATGCCTCTGGAGTTTGTTTGCAATAGCTAGAGGCCCTGACATGCCCATTCTCCCTCTCTCTGTGTTAAATAAATAAATAAATAAATAAATAAATAAATAAATATTTTTAAAAAGAGTTAAACATGAAATAAAATGAGATACAATTATGTTTAGGATGGCACATAATGTGCCCCACTCATTATCAGGATATTATTATCAGGAAATTTAAGGGATTTTTTTCCCCAAATTATTGTTCTACTCAAGGTTTGATAGCCACATTCAAATAATTGTAATAGCATAATACTGATGGATAAAATGCTGAAAAGGAACTTTTTAAAGTTCCTTTGTATGCATGTTTATTGATGGTGTTTATAATTAATAATGTAAATGGTACTCAGAAGATACCGAGGGTAAAGATTTTATTGGTCATAATTTATATAATTCTGCAGTTTTGCAGTCATGAAACCAGAAGACAAGGTTTTCATTTTTGTTTTTAACTTCCCTTCTCTACAGTAATGTGAAATGTTCTGGGAACACAGCTGTGTGTGTGTGTGTGTGTGTGTGTGTGTGTGTGTGTGTGTGTGTGTGTAAAAATTTAATGAATCACAAACATTGTTAGGTTATTGCTTATTATGACTTAACAGTACCTGGTTCTGTTGGTTTTAAAATTTATACCTATTTTTACAAGCAAGTTCCAAAAGCACATCACAACCATCTACATCCTTGTCTCCTGAAGCCCAGTATAGAAAGACAGAAAAAGCAAAACATTCAATGTAGAAAGTTCTTTTTAAAAAAGGAAACACTACTCCTAATGCTCATTTAGAAAAACACATGTTGTAAGCAAACCACTTACTCCCATGTTCCTAAGACATTCAGGAGCCAGACAGATACTCTATCCACACTTGACTAACAGACTATAAAACTGCATTTGAGTCGGATCCTCCTAGCCAAAGTGTCTAGTCTATCAAACAAACACAAAGAAATCAATTACATTTCCACAGGTAACACTGAGTGCTTCTACACGATGAATGGAGGAATGAGGATCCAATGTTTTCCCATCATCAAAGGAAATCTAAGACCATGTCATAGAGAAGCAAAACACTGTTTTTTTGTTTTTTGTTTTTTTTGCCCTGAGATATGCTATGGAAATAAACTAGATGACATTATCATTTCAGACTTCCTTTATTCACTGACATGCTTGCATGTAAGTTTAGATTTGGATGAGAAGAAATGGAAAGAACAATCTCCATGAGAATTGGATGAGTCAATCTATCTTTATATTAGATCTTCTCAAGTCCTGAAATCCTTTGTGGCATCATCTCACTTACTCATTGATTTACTTTTGTTTCATAAAGTCTTGCTTTTTGCAGAATTAGATGAGGGTCTGGCAGTACTGAAGATAGTTCAATGACTGTTTATTTGTAGTTTTCTTTGAATGGACAGTCAGACCTCATGTGAACCATTCAGGGAAATTTTTGGTTTATTCACTCATGATGTGGACTGAAGCTTGGGTGGAGGCGACTGGATTATTGCATCTATATTTAGTTTATGTGAATGCTTTTGAGCCAAAATAGTCAATTCTTCCCAAACCCAACTCTGATAACAAGACCATTAGTGCTAGATGCCTTTTTCCCCCAGGATAATAAAATATTTTTCAAATAGAAGCTCATACTGTGAAATCCTCAGTAGCCTCAAGGAGCCAGGTTTGTAATTGTTTTAATTAAACTTCACAATCCAGCTATGCAACATAAGTTACAGGCAAATTGTTACTAGGAAGGACAGGCCACAGCAGAATGTTTCATTGTTATAATTTTTCATTTCCTCTTGCTAATTTCTCATGTTTGGAATGTCAGATCAAAACAGTTTATGTCACCTAAGAATATGATATCTGAGTTTGCCGCTTTTATTTCCTTTGAAAGCCTTTCCAACATGGTTTTCATGAATATTAGATCTGAATTATGATTATTTTTATAGGTCTAATCCCTGTCTTAACCCTTTCATGTATGTTAGTAATCATAAAATGACAGAAATAAAGTATGTATTT
Source organism: Orientallactaga sibirica (assembly GCA_036365145.1). Taxonomy (NCBI): domain Eukaryota; kingdom Metazoa; phylum Chordata; class Mammalia; order Rodentia; family Dipodidae; genus Orientallactaga; species Orientallactaga sibirica. The sequence goes on from JAEOAD010000024.1 coordinate 31,322,773, forward strand.
AAGATTAAATTTGTTGCATTTTAAAAAACTAGCATCTCGTGTAGATGGGTTTAAAAGACATACTTTAATTAACATTTCAAAGTAAATTAATGCCTAACAAAACTGCCAAGTTAATGGAGAATGGGTGATGAATTGGCAAGTTTCTATTTTTTTATCAATACCAAGAAAGGCACAAAGCCACTTTTTTTACCCCAAATGTAGACTACTTCAAAGTGGGAGGTTTGTCAAGGATTTGACACTAAACATTAGAGTACAGAGAGATAGGTGAACTTGGATTGAGAATGAAAGAGAGGGAAAGAGGGTTCAAGATAGAAAGAAGCACTTGAGGAAAATGCTTGACTTTAGAGACTAAATCATGTGATTAAGAAACTGAACAGTGCAAAACCCTGATGTGGAATAGAAGAGTGACATACACGCAGCAGAGATTGGACAGGCTTGGAAATGAAGAGGTTGATAATGAAGGTATTTTAATGAATTTGAAGTTTACCCTACAGGCATAGTGGAATGATTTTTTTTTTTTTAACCAGAATAAAAGGACTCAAGGATTACTCTTTCTTAAGGATGAATGGATTGAAGGATGGGGACCTAAAAGAGAGGAGGCTCATTAGGGAGTAACTGCAGTTACCTGGGTAAATGGCCTTGACTAATGAATTGTTATAGATTAAAGGAACATGGTAAAATTAACAAATACTTAAGAGACATGTTAGTACTTGGTGACTTAGTGAAAGAGAAATGAATCAAGTTAGGACTTTGTCTTGAAGAACTGGAAAATAGGGTGCCAAACTCACATACAGAAATGATAAAAGTTGACTGTTACTCCATTTAATATTTTAAAAGATACTCTTGAATATTCTATCCTGTCGTTGTCAACATATCAAATGCATACATTTTTCAAATGTCTTTGGAAATTTCTCTGGGATAGATTTACTCTGTTTCCTGCAATACAATTTTAGAGTATCATCCATTCATACTTTGGGGAAGTACTGATATATTTGAACCTACTCCATATTATGATAGTACAAGAGTAATAAAAGTCAGTGGTAAGAAATTGCTATGTTCTTATTATAAATTTCTGAAATTTTGTGATTTTTGATATTGTTGTCCTTTTATTTTTTTTTAGTTGCTTACCAGCCAGTAAGTTATTTAAAACTGGTTTTTGCTTACATTTTATGATTTGTTCATAGTAGCTTTTAAAGAGGTTGTTTGAAATATATTTAGTACCAGTATAAAAAGTGTTCCCATGCTTTTTAAATTTTTAATATTTTTTACGCATTTGCTTTGCCTCTAAAAGCATGTTCACATTTACATAAATGTGAATGTAGCCTTTCCTTGGCCCTGAGCTCTCTACCACCAATTATCTTGTGATTTTTGCCTATTTACCATCTAATTTCTTGAAATATAATTTCTACTATTTTCTTTCTTATGACTCTTATACTACAATCCCTTATAGTGTGGCTTCTTTTCATTTAAATAAAATATCTTTTTCACAACTTAATAATTCAGTTTTAATCCATTAACTCAATAGCATTAAAAAATCTCTTAAGACTATATAATTTGGGGAAAACATATTTTGTCCTTATATTTTAAATTTATTTTTAACTTTATTTTAAACCCTTTTATTTCATTATAAAATGTTGTTACCTGGACCTTCTACAACTACACTTCTGAAGGATATAAAGCAACTATCACTTATTTGTATATTTTCCATAGGCATTGCATAGTTCTTAAAACAAAATTCCAACATAATTAAATACTCATGTTAATGCATAAATATGTTGTGTCCTTGCATTTTTAGATTTCATTAACATAAAGATCAAAAAGGAAGCTATCTCTTTGTGGCTGACTTTGTGAGAATAAATTCTAAACTGCTGTGGATTAGGTTAGAAGAAGTGGACCCAATAAAATTTATTTTGACATTTCCCATAACTTAAATAAGCTTTATTAAAGTATTTTTAGTATTCTGGTCTTTTATTATTCACTCATTACACACAAACCTATATGATAGATCATTTTTGTACATATGTCATTCATGCCACTTCCATTTTACACTGGCAGAAATTTTAATATTTATGTTTATATCCTCTAGTGCCCTGAAAAATAAATGTTGGTTGGTATCTATTGCACTTTTATGTATCATAAATATTTAAATTATTATTTATTTTAAGAGTACATACAACCGCATACATATCATTATAGGTACACTACAGAGAATGATTCTTGAGCCCCAAAGCACTCAAAAAGTGTCATTCATCATCTCTATAGTCAGTAATCTTAATAGAACTGTAAACTGACTTGCATTCTAATTTCTTGGACTAAACTATCTTAGTGTGTGTTGATTGGAATACAGTAGAGTCATAAAACATAAAGCTGCCATTTATATTGTTTCACCACCTAGCTATTCCAATTCCTTATGGTCAGTCAGTAAAGGGCTACAAGGAAGATTTATGTTTGAAAACTGGTCTCATCTTTGCTAATGTAATCTCTTACTTCTGAGAGCGATAAAGCACTAGCTTCTTGCTCGCCCTCTGAGAATAATACAGACCGATAATGAAAGTCACTCTAGACTGAACTATGCTTTTGGACAATGCCTCCTATCAACCAATTCAAAGAGGGAAATTGGATGAGTAAAGTAACCCACTGTGCCAGAGGAAACCGTCTGCAGAATCGCTTTACTGAACCATGCCCACACATGGAAACTACTTGATGAACACACAGTATTCAGAAGTCTCTAGAGTATCAGTTTTGTTTTAATTTTTGTTTTACTTTTCAAGCAGCAAGAGACTGCAAGGCAATGTCAAAAGGGAAAGAGAGTCCCATGAGGTATGGCTTGGTGGCATCAAGAATAAGTTTCCAAGAGTAGTTTTTTTTTTTTTTTTCTAATAAAGGAGTAGAATTATAATATATATGTAATTCCTCCAATAAGTTGTGAGAATATGGACAAACTGTTGTCTCCTAAAGGCATTCACCTAAAAAGAGTCACATCCATGATTAAGTGTAGATGTATGAGGAGGAAAACAGCTATTCACTCTATATTCCACACTTTATGTAAACTATCTAGACAAGCTGGTTGTTAACTCTCAAAGATTCTGTGGTGGGAGCCTTGAAAGGATCATGAACTCATTACCCTAGTTGGTGGATTAATCCATTTAGGAGTTCACAGTTTAATAGAATATTAGTAGGCAGGACCTGGCTGGAGGAAGTAGGTCATTGCAGGCTATGTCTATAAGGGTACTGTAAAAGGTCTGGCTCCATTTTGTCTCTCCACTTCCTAGATACTCAAAAGCTGAGCACCATTCCTAATCCATGTGCCCTCACTTATGATATTCTGCATGACACTGGCTCAAAGTGATGGGGCCAAGCAACCAATGACTGAAAGCTCTGAAATTGTAAATCCAAATTGAATCTTTGCTCCTTTTAAGTTTACGATCTTGTGCATTCTGTAATAGCAACAGAAAGCTGACTAACACATTGGCATAATGGGGAGGAAGTTCACAGCCCCATGGTCAAAGCCCAGCCAAGGGTCAGTCTAACAGGATCTTCTTGGTAATGTATGGAGTTTGAGCAACTCATGGATGCTGAGCTAAGTGTCCAGCACAACTGTTTTTTCTTATTCTAACTTCTGGGATAATGTCTGCTTCCTAGCTGCAATCTGCTCTTCCCAAACGTAGAACATTTACTCTACCATGAACTTTCTAAAATGGCTCTGAGGGTTTGGTTTTATTTGACTTGGTTTTTCTTAGATTTCACTTAAATTTACTAAACCTAGATTATGAAATTTAAAAGTGAAGTATATATATTTAAGATAATTTACATTTTTACTTCAAATATTCTATACACAACATCTGATTATTGTAAGCATTGATTTTAACTTGATGAGCCATCTTCACAGCCCAGCCCAACATTTGAATGATTTTTTTTGAAAAGGCATTTTCTTTTTTTTAATTTTAATTTAATTTTATTTATTTATTTATTTATTTGAGAAAGAGAGAGGCAGATGGAGAGTAGGTACGCCAGGGCTTCCAGCCATTGCAAATGAACTCCGGACACATGCAAAGCACCTTGTGCATCTGGTTTATGTGGGTCCTAGGGAATTCAACCTAGGTCCTTTGGCTTTTCAGGCAAGCACCTTAACCAGTAAGCCAAGCTGAGGTATTGTGATAAAAACAAATACTTCAAGATATTGTTTTAAGGAACACATCACAAGCTATCTAAGAAATCATCAAGGGTCAATGGCTAGATATTCCTCCCTCATAGTTGTAGCTAAAGCTTATTGAACAAGGAGATGTTGCACTAGTAGCTCCTTAAGGAAGGGTGTATAGCCTGAAGTGAGCAGTGGGGGCTATGGGTGATGCTGCTGCCAGAAGATAATAGAGAATGAAATTTCCTTCCACTGTGTTGTGGCATTTGGAGATTAGCATCATCTACCAGTGTTTCCTCAGCATGAGTTCCAGACTGGAAGAAGAATGTGAGTATAAGAGGTGAACAAACTACTGTCTCAAGGACCAGGTCTAGAAGTTATAAACCAGCATTTGCAACCACTTTCCCTGTGGAAAATACAGCAAAATAAACAGAGTCAATTTTAAGTTTGCTGGGATTCATCATTTACCTATATGCTCAACAAAAGGAGGAGAATGGATTTTGACAATCAACCCACTGTTTCACCCTCATATTGTGTATATATTGTTTCTGCCACAAGTCAATAAACTGTGCAATAACTAGAATAACATAAAGAAATGTTAACAAATATGTAAAAGGTAATTCAGTGACCAAATGGAGCCTTTTTAATTAAATGCGTTTTGAGTCCAACTTTAAAAAAAATGTGTCTTTTGGATTAAAAAAAAAAAATGTACTGAATTTCCCTAAAATGTATTTAGGGATTTATGTGAGGGGATTTATATTTATTTCAGAAACAGATGCATACTTAACAATATAAATAACTTAATACACATTTTAAAATATCCCCCATATATAAGGCTACCTAAATGTTTTGAAACAAAACACATAGACAAAAAGCAGTCTTTACGGACTGATCCAGCTATTTGCCTTTTATAATCCTACTGAGTCTTTGCTGAGCATCCAAAACATTCTAAATGCTGTTTTCTTATTCCAAATAACCTTCCTAATATAGGGGAGGAAACCAAGCACATTTAAATTGTATAATTATATAGACTCGATTCATATTTATTTTTTATTCTTGTGCTAATTTTGCCAAGATTAATAAAGCATTATCAGAAAATAACTCATTTTATTTTATTTATTTATTTATTAATTTAGAAAATTAAATTTTAATAAACCATTATAGCATGTCTTAAAAGTCCAGCACTTTTAAGAAATTTTTCTTCAAGGTTTGTTCTGAGATATCTAACAAAGAAGATATCTGTTACTGGTTTCCATTTCATACTTAGTTTTTGACATTTCACGTATAGATTTGTCTAGACAATACAAATGGCTCTCTTTTCTTGTCCACATACAAGAGATTCTTTTATCTGTAAAGTGTAGCAATAAGAGCTTTGTGGAATCTTGCTGACTTTGTGAAGAAGTTTGAGTGCAATTTAGGGACAAGTCATTCTCGTGCCTTAAGTTGTCACCAACTGTCGGCCAGAACTCAGGCTTCCATTACAACTCCCAGACAGATTGCTGAATTATTGAATACATGAAAGCTATGCAGCCTTGATCAGAGAACTGTTAATCAACACATGACGGCATGCAAGTCAAAGACCAATTAAAAATCCATGATTGGAATGTATGATTAAAAGATAATTGAATGCAGTTTTATGGGAAAGAAGGGATGTTAAACAGAATGAATGGTTTACTTTTTAACATATTCTACAAGAAATATTCTTTTTAATAATCAATCTACCAATATTACCAGACTTATAAGTTCAAAAAAAAAAAAACTGTTTGAAAGAAATTGTATCCATCTCTAAGCAAATAACTTACTGGTCCCTATGGTTTATTTAAAATACTAGTGTTCCAGACACATCGTGAATTTTATTGTTTTCTTCTTTGAAAATAAATTATGTATGATCTTTTAGGGAGGCATTGAAGTTCAATCAGTTCTGGCAAAAGAAAAGTACTTTGCAAATAGTTAAATGAGAATTCTTCTTGTAACTCATCCGTTTGAAACACTTCTGTTGCAGACAACTGAAAAAATAAATGAGCATCCATATTAACCAGTTATGCAAACTAGGCTGTTAGGACACCAAAAGAGGAAAAATCATCTGGATTTTTTTTTTAAAAGATAGCAGGAAAAGGCTGAAAGAGAGAAATATAACTTTATATTTTTAATTAGTAATATTAAAGGACTGAGTCATCAAACTAAGGCTATCTGATCATATTTAATGTAAGAACAAATATAAGGTAATGATGGGAGTTAGGCTTTTGATTTTAGGTATGTTAACTTTTGAAAAGGTATTATTTTCTTTCTTTCTTTCTTTCTTTTATTTATTTATTTATTATTTATTTATTTTTTAATTTTTTTTTTTTTGAGGTAGAGTCTTACTCTAGCCCAGGCTGACCTGGATGGAACTCACTATGTAGTGTTGTGCTGGGATTGTAGGCAAATGCTACCATTAGTAAAAACAAAACTTGAACCTTTTATTAAGTTGGTATAGCAGTGGAAGTGGGACAAACACACTCCTCCTTCACATTTGAAGAAACTTGGAAATGGAAGCAGGCACAGCCTCCTGTTGGTGCATATCGCCAAACTATCCACATTATTCAGAGAGCATGACATGTCTGACTAAGGAACAGGTTCTGGAATCCTTCTAGATAATTCAGCACTTTTTAAATTTTTTGGGGGTTATTTGCTTAATTCAAGGGTAACATTACAAGACACATTTCCTATTTTATTTGTTGATTTTATTTTAATTTTGCTCCTTATGAATAGCATCACCATTATCACAATCATGAAGAAATCTTCAATACAATACTCTGACACAATATAAATTTCATTGGCAAAATACCTCACAAGCCATCAGTAAACATGTGTTTTGCTCATCCATTCAAAGATGTTTGGGGAGATGGTTTGTGTGAAATAAGCCTTCTTTAAAAAAATATTCTGGGCTGGAGAGATGGTTTAGCAGTTAAGGTGCCTGCCTGCTAAGCCTAAGAACATCACTTCCAATCTCCAGGTCCCACATTTAGCCAGATGCAAAGTGACACATGGCGCAATACCACAATTGCCCACAAGGGGGCGCATGCATCTATAGTTCATTCACAGTGGCTGAGAGGCTGCTGGCACGCACATTCTCTATCTGTCTTCTCCCTCTCTCTCTGTCTCTCTCCGTCTCTCTCTCTCTCTCTCTCTCTCTCTCTCTCTCTCTTATATATATGTGCCATTTTCACTTTTGGAATTATGGTCATATTTTAAGGAAAAATATTGATGAATATCCTCAATGGTTGACAATTACTTGTATTTTGTAAGCAGATTTGATATTCTCATATTTCAAAAAAAATGTCTTACTTGTCTACATGGAAAGCATGTATGGATAATTATTTAAGTAAAATCATAGATAAAGACTAGTCTTAAAAGTTTTTCACCTTTTAAAATTGCTCAAATATTTAAAAAATGCAAAGAAAATCCCCCACCTGCCATCTTAATTTATTCTTTCAAGACAAATGTGATTTCCTTCAGTGATTGTATCCCTGAGTAGAACTCATATTCAGGTTCACGGTCTACTTTTAGCACCTACAGAAATACCATATTTATTTAGAGAGACAATCTTTGTTGCTTAAATTCTAGTCCCACTAACAGAATGATGACACAAAAGAAAGCAAGAAATATTAGACATGAGAAAGGGAGCAGGTGGTTTCCTCCCTTTTTCTCTAGTAGACAACCTTGATGAAGCAGAAATACCTTTAATTCCAATCCAGGTAGAACCTAACTTTGTCAATATAATTGTGTTCAGTTCTTCAAGGTAGTTCATTTCTTTTAATTGATGACCAAAAATCATATGATCACAATGCACAGTATAGTTGAAATATATCTGCAATGTGGAATGGCTAACTCATTACTTATTCTGCATTACTTCACATCATTATTTGTGTGGTAAAACCTGTAAAATCAACTTTCTTAGCAATTTTCAAGAATATTATTATCAGCTACTTAGTATGCATAATTCTTTTCAGTATTATATCTACACATTTCAAATGGAGTTGAAAATATTTGAGACAAAGTAGTCCACTAATTTTCCCCAGTGGGATCTTATTTTGGACTTTAATCAATGGAAAAATGCATGGAATAATAAATTCATAACAATAATAACCTAGATTTTTAAAAATATTTATTTATTTATTTATTTGAGAGAAAGAGAGAGAGAGAGGATGGGTACACCAGGGCCTCTACAAACAAACTCTAGATGCATGTGCCACCTTGTACATCTGGATTATGTAGATCCTGGGGAACTGAACCTGGGTCCTTTGGCTATGCAGGAAAGTGCTTTACCCACTAAGCCATCTCTTATTAGCCTGTAACTTAGATTTTTAATATGAATTATTCTTTACCTAAAACACTTTTAAATTATAAAATCAACTGGTTAAAACTGTAATGTTTGAAATCAAATAAAATGAAATTCTGAGCCAAATTCCACTTAATATTGGATTATTTACTTTATTTATTGTTCTACTTTCTCCTCAGCCTAGATGAGGAGCTAACCTCCATGAAAACAAGATTTGTGTGTGTGTTGGTGTTGGGGTGGGGGCTGTCCTTCGTATTTCAAATGCCAAGAAATGCTACTAGTGCTCAATAAATATGGGTAAAGAACAGTATAAATTTGCTATCATTACTAAAAGAATACTTGATTTAGATAAAATCCCTGCTGTTTGATGTTGAAATAATGTGATGTCATCTACTTTGCATATTGTATATTGAGAGTATCTTACTAGTTGCCATTATTATTTTCAAGAGAGTACATCACAGTAGGGATGCCTCACTGGGTTTTCAAATGTCGTTGCTCTATGCCCCTAGTGTGGCTTAGGGGAGAGTTCCTGGACAAGGGGCAGCCACAAAGACTTAACCTTGAACACTCGAGGAAGGAGGGAGGAGACGTACTGGTAGGTCTGTTGGATTCTTTTTTCCCTGCTACTTGATGATAGTTATGATTCCATATGCAGCCACAGAACATGGTGGTTTGAAAATGAATAGGCAGATAGTAGTTTGAAAATCAGTAGGTAGCTAGACACTGATAAATGCAACTGCCACAATATGCAGTGGTTGGAAATTATATAACTTGATTAGGCAGCACCATAAGCATGGTCTCCTACTTCTCTGGGGTCTCACACTTGTCTGGGGTGAAAAGATACTGAAATGTTCTACCAGGCATGTCAAACTGCAGGCCACAGCCTTCTAAGGATAGCTATAACTGCATTTGTAGATGACACATTTGTATTGACAACATCATGTTAAAATGTCAAAAGGTCAGACACCCCAGTGAGACGATACTTTTTCCACTGTATTATTTGTAGATGATCATTTCATGGTCATTTCTGAAAGTTTATTTTTAATTAAGGTTTCCAATGTCATACCACATTATGAGAAAATACAGGCTCCAGCACTCTTGCTAAAGTCTAGCTAAAACAGTGAACCAGACAACAGGACCATGCTGTTCATCACATATATCTTTTATAGTCTAATTATATTTTTTATGTATTTTACTGGTTATTAAAATATTTGTAAGTTTCATTTTACTTCTTCATTTTAAAGATTAAAATTGAAAAACGCAAAGATCAGCTTACTTCTTTGTGGGCCAGGAAGATGGTGCAGTGGAAAAAGGTGCTTTCTTATTTCTTTAAAAGCACTTCGCTATGCATTTGCTCAGCTGAGACTGAAGTTTGCTACTTTTCTCTCCACTCATTACTTCTGTTTTGAGATGTCTTCCTTTCCTTCAAAAAGCAATATCTCATAACAGATGTAAATTCTAAGACAGAGTTCTGGTCATCTTAGTGTAAAAATTCTGGCACTTATTTTCTTTAACAAGTTATTACATCCTTTCTTTTAAGTTATTCAAAGAAGAAAATAGTGCCTCTCTAGCAGGTTTGTTCCCATATTCAAAGCAGAGGTGACAGAAAAACTCAATAAACAGCCAGGCCTTTTGCTTCACTAGGTAAAACTTTATCTAACTTCTTTTTATGATTCAACTTCTAATAAAAAAATATAGAGTGCCGTGATGAGGCCAGTTAATGCAATGGACTTGAAGTAGGGCCAGCAATGAGTTTATGCTCCAGCTGTGCTGACTGACTTCCAAGCATGAAAACCTTATGAGGCATAAGCAACTAATCCTAAAATGTGTTTTATGGATGCCTTTAAGTAAGAAAAACATAATATTCACATGAATTAAGATGTATCAAGACCAGAGTGGTATTTAAATTGAAGTTTGATTTTAAAACAGCCTTAACATTTCCTTGGGTTAAATTGAATTTTTGTGTTCAAAAAGAAGGAGGCCAGGGTACTGTGTCTATTAAACTTTGAACTTGACTCAAATCAATATCAGGTAATATAAGCAGTCTGTCTGCATTTCCTCTGGCTGTGTACAGAATCATTTAAAGAAGAACCCTTTTGTAAAAGGGAACACATAGGAACATTTTATTTTACCTACTATAGTGCTATATACTATATACTACTATCGTTACCCTAGAGTTTAGTTACCCTAGAGTTCATTCATTGCTTCTGAACACTCTTGCAAGGTAGTATGCCCAGGACTGTAATCATAAGGTGCTGTAATTATTAAAAAGGCACATGTGTTCAAGCAGTTGTATGCTTTAACAAGTGGTAGAAACAGAGGTAGGGCCTCATGGCATGTCTTTTTGTCATTTTCATTGTTCCCTGGAAGGGGACTAGCACTCCAATCACTTTTTCTTTTTTGGCTTCCAGACATTGGGGTGAGTGGTTTATTTTTTCAACCTTGTCTGGCTATGAGTATGTTGCCTTTCCATAGGCCTAAAGACAATAGTCCAACTGATTACAGACTCAAACCTTGGAAATAGTGAGGGAAAATAAAACTTCTTTCTTTATAAGTTGATTATCTCAGCTATTTGTTATAGTAACAAAAAGCTAATCTAAACGCCTAGGTTATGATCTAATTCAATATTTCTCCATTGAAATTTTCATAATAGTCTATAAATGTTTCCCAATTTCAGTTGGAACGGGCATTAAAAATTCATTCTTGTTACTTTAAAAACCATTGTAATGGGGGCTGGAGAGATGGCTTAGCAGTTAAACACTTGCCTGTGAAACCTAAGGCTCGATTGAGGCTCGATTCCCCAATACCCACGTAAGCCAGATGCACAAGGCGGCACATGTGTCTGGATTTCATTTGCAGTCACTAGAGGCCCTGATGTGTCCATTCTCTCTTTCTCTGTCTTTATCTCTCTCTCTCTCTCTGCCCCTTTCTCTCTGCCACTTTCATATAAATAAAAATAAACAAACATTAAAAAAATTTTAATGACAACTCTCAGGTAGTATATAGAACTGAATTTATTCAACTAAAGAAAACTTCACACTGAAAATGGGTTATCTACATATTTCACTTTTATAAATCTACAAATAACATACAAAACTTATAAAGGCAAAATATAAGATTAATATCAGTAGTTTTGCTTCATCTGGATAGGTTTCTCTGCTATGAGATTGTCTGCAGTGGTCTGTGAAGCATATGACTACAAAAGTTCCAGGTTAGTCCAGATGTCTGAGAAGTATCAGAAAATCTAAAATATTTTTATAGGGTAGGTTAATAGCACATCATGTAACCTCATATAAGCCAGGTATATTAGGAGTGTTTAGAATCAGTGCAGTTGTGGGCTTATCCTGGGCAGGATCTGAAGGAAGAACTTTTTCTTCTTCTGCTACACAGTGGTCGGCTGTGATCCCATGACGAAGTCTCTCACTGAGTTATTTATCTTCTGTATTTGTTCTGCTTCACTCCGTGTAGGTATAACCAGGATCCTTAAAGCTAACTTGTAAATACATGCCAACATCAAGAAAATGATTTCTATTTTAGGCCTAATAATGTAATTCATCTGCATTATTTTCCTTGACAAAACATTAACCTTTACAAATCCATACTTCTTCTCAAGGTAGAATCAGTTCATAATCCTTAACATTCTTATTACCATGTTTATCAGTCTGATCTCCTTTCCTTTTGTAGATGACTTTAAAGCCAAGACTGTGTTCCAACTGTAAGATTTAATCCAACCAATTCTCTCATAAATTTAAAAATGAAAATTCTGATTGTTATACTTCTAAAGACATTTCTAGGTTCTCTTTTAAAAGCACTTATCTTGGGCTGGAGAGATGGCTTAGCAGTTAAGGCACCTGCCTCCTAAGCCTAAGAATGCTGGTTCCAGTCTCCAGCTGTTCCAATCTCCAGGTCCCACATTTAGCCAGGTGCAAAGTGATGCAAGGGCACAATGCTGCACTTGACCTCAAGAGGGCGCACACATCTGGATTTCATTCACAGCAGCTGAGAGGTTTCTGGCACGCCCATCTCTATCCGTCTTCCTCTCCCTCTCTCTCTGTCTCTTTTGGTGTCTCTCTCCAAAAACATAAAAATAAAAATAAATAAATAAAAGCACTTGTCTTCCCACAAAGCAATTAGACTAGACCAGTGTTCCTAAGGGCAGGGGAGTACTGTTATTAGTGAATAATTTAAGACAATATATAAAACAATTAGTTTCTTTTATTTATTACTGCTATATGAACCCAAATACTTAAAAATTAACATGTACAAATCTTTCAGAGAATCAGCCATGGAATGGCATGGGACACTTATTTGCTTGGGGGACCAAGAAGAATAGTTTTATCTCTGACCTATTTTAGACATGATTGGGTAAAAATGAACTCGTTTATTACCCCAAGAGTATGCATACATCTCTGCAATAAATAATGAAAAATAAAAAAGGTATAAAGAATTGTAGCACATGTGGAATTAGGCCTTTTCCCTGAGCTCTTTGAAGACTGGTTAATGTGGTAAGGGGCATCGCTATTCATGACAATTGACTGCTGATAAATAATACATAATGTCAGTGATTATCAGCTCATTTCAATATTTATTGAAAACTGCCATTCCAAAGCCAGCAGAGCACATCAAGAACTATATTATTATCCACATTTGTGCAAATTTTTCATAAATATTGAGTTTCAGTCATTATTATTAGAATAATTTATTATGAACATTTGCAGCCTTGAATACATATGGAAAATAATTCAAATCTTTCACTGTAAGTTTTTCTTAACCTACTGAATTCCTCACAAGCTTGACACAAATAAGAGAATACATTATCCAATGAGATAACTGAACATGTTCACATGATGCATCTGATGTGAAATGTGCATCTGATGCCATCGCATTCTAGTTAGGGTTGTCTCATGGGAATTTTTCCATTTGGGAAAATATACAAACCTCCAATGTACCCTGGTGTTGGTCTCATGTGACTCAGATCATTCTGTAGAGATTGTGGACAAAACAGGACTTGCATTCCTCTAAGAGAATTCACAGGTCCACGCACGTGCTTCATGACCTGAAGATAAATAATTTACTAAGACACAATGTTTCTTACAACCTTTAAAGCATTTCATAGTTTAATGGAATGATGTATATATCATTAATATGTATTATATTAAAATAATGAAAACAAGTTTTGTTAACACTTTATATATATATTAGTCCTTACTGCACTTTTATTTGGAAGGAAGAAGAGATCTAATATTAAGAGGTTTAGATAACAGTTAAGAAAACCTTTATAGGATTATACACATGGTTCAGCAATGAAAAGCACTTGTTTGTAAGCTTTACAACCCAGGTTTGATTCCCCAGTATCCATATAAAGCCAGATACACAAAGTGGTGCATGCATCTGGTATTCATATGTATTGACAAGTCTCTGGAGATACCACTCTTACTCTTACTGTCTCTCTCTCCCCCTCCCTCCATGTCCCTTCCTTTCTCTCTCTCTCTCTCTCTGTCTCTCCCTCCCTTTCTCCATTCCTCCCTCTTGGCAAAAAATATATAAAAAATAAAAATAAGAAAATTTAAAAGGGTTCAAGAGATGGCTTAGCAGTTTAGGTGCTTGCCTGCGAAGCCTAAGGATCCATGTTTGATTCTCCAGATCCCACGTAAGCCAGATGCACAAAGGTGAGGCAAGAGAAAGGTGGTACAAGCATCCAGAATTTGATAGTAATAACTTGGAACCTGGTGTGCCATTTCTCTCTATCTCTCTCTCTCTCTCTCTCTCTCAAATAAAAAAGAAAAAAGGAACATTTTTCAATATATTTATTTATGTATTTATTTGCAAGCAAAGAGACAGGGAGAGGGAGAGGAGAGAGAGAGAGACAGAGAGAGGAAAAATTAATGAGAATGCCAGGGTCTCCAGCTACTGCAATTGAACTCCAGATGCATGCACTACTTTGTGCATCTGGCTTTACCAGGAATTGAACCTGATTCTTTAGGCTTTGCAAAATCAGAAATGTGAGAAGATAACATCACAAGTGGGAGGCACTCAATATGCAGAGGATGTAAGACGGAACTGAACCTGAATGAGACTGAGACCAGAGACTGACAGGTTTCTGAGCAATTCTGGGAGTGCACGGAGGAGTTTAATCTTACCCAGGAATTGTTAGGCGTTTTAGTTAAGGAATAAATCTGAACCCTGCCAGCTTTCACCTAGCCAATGTGATGTATTGCTGCCTCCCATGCCTGCTTTCTTGCTCTTGTTGGCAAACAGGTGTAGAAACAATTTGGTGGAAATGCATAAGCATGGCTTTCCTAATAGATATTTGTGTTCTATTAAGGAATAGTTGGAAAGTAGGGAGTCCAGTTTTCTATATTGGATCCCAGACCACTTAACATAATGTTGAGATGCTTTGAGGCAAATGAGCTATATTCTTGCTCCTGTGAATAAAGGTGGTTGATTACAAGAACCTGTAGTAAAGTGATAAGTTACAGGCCTCTGAACTCACTGTTCTTCTGGGACCTGGTCTGTAAAACCCTTGGTTCAAGTCATTTCACTTCAAGAACAATAATGTGTTAGAGGAGGGACACTCAAATGCAGGTCTACTTCAAACATCCTTCCTTTCATTAATCTTACATTAAAAAGAAGCTCTGACTATAGAGCAAGATTGCATGTGAAACATCTTGCAAAATATATTTAATGCTACAGCAGGGTAAAAGGTTAATCTAACTACCTAACATTTTATAACCATTTTTATAGGTTTATTGGTGGATATTTCCTTAAGTACTGAAAGCAAACTAACCTAATGGGAAAGCTTTTCTCCTTGAATGGATCATATAATTAAATCTATAAAATAGTCTTAGGCATGTGACTTCCTTCATCTCACATATAAAGAAGCTCCCAGGTAATTGATGTGACTTTCCGAGGATCACGTAGCTCACTAGTGCTGAAGATGAAGGTTGTGGATCCCAAGTCCCAGGCTCACTTTAACATGGTTGTTTTGATGGTGACAAAACAACAGTGGTGTGGACAATTTTCTAAAGGGTAGAAATATTCTGAGTTAAATGAAGTTGGAATGATAATAGACATAAAAGCAAATGTATTGCCCCTGGGAGCCCATGAGGACAAATTTGTCTTTCCCACAGTGCTTGAAGTGGGAGGGTGACATGGCAACCTCTCCCTGTCTTCCCACTTCCAGTGGAGCCTGGGCACTGTGAGGAGATGTGTGGCGCTGACCACAGAAGGAACTTGCCCTTAGAATATTCCTATTTATCTCAGATTAGTATGAAGTTTGTTCCGTTATTGGTCTTAATAGTCTATGAACCCTTCCAGGACCTGCTTTTAAAACAAATGTACCTATAACAGCATTATTAAAGTATGAAATCTTGGATGCTGAAAAATATTACTGAGAAAAAAATAGTTTTTGTCAGTTATTGTAAAAGCAATACAAAAAACAGACTTCCTAAAGTGCCAGTAAATGTTCTCTTTAATGTTTGTTCTAAGAAAGAGTACAAAGGCTATGAGGAATGTAACCTTTCCCAAAATTCTTTGACTAATAAAGCTTCCCCTGCAATAACATATCTGCTAAAAAGCACAAAAAATAAGATGGAAAAGAAACTAGATGGATGAGAAAGATCTAAACTCCTAAGGACAAGTATGTTGATACCAACAGGATATTTAAGACAAAAATGATAATAATGCTTGTTATTTCTGTATACCAAACTTTTATTTTGGACAGAAAAAAAAAAACAAATTTCTGATACTTTGGTTACTAGCCAAAGTAGAGCAATTAGAAGAATTGTTTTAAAGTTGAATGTGCTTACTTAATAATGTATAACACATGTTGTGAGCATGTAATGAAGTGTAAAATGCTAGGCAAATGTGTAGAGAGGTTATACAGGGCATAACTAGAAAATGTAAAACTGATTATTTATGAACACTAATGTACTTTTTGTATTCAACACTGAACTATGGTAGCAAAAAAGACATTAGTTACCCTGTTTTATTCTCATATGTTTTAGACAGTGCATTTTAAGCCACCAAAGTCTAGATCCATCAAATTCCTCATGATATTGAAAGCATTTATGTAAAAGATAATATCTTAGTGGTTTATATAATATAATGATTTTATGACTAACAACCAATAAAATGATAATGCCTTACTTTATAATAACCTCTAGAATTCTCCTTTACAAAAGTATTTTATTTATTTTAGAAAAAGAGAGTGTATGTGTGCACCAGAGCCTCTTGCCACTATAAGTTAACTCCAGATGCATGCACCACTTTGTGAATCTGGCTTTATGTGGCTGCTGGGCAATCAAACCCCTTCCATCAGTCTTTTCAAGCAAGTGCTTTTAACTACTGAACCATCTCTCCAGCCATAGAAACACTTCATATAAAAAATACTTAAAAAGGCCTAATGCAATAACTATAGAAACTACACAAAGACAATAGACATAAGGTAATGCTAAGAAACTAATTTTATTCAAGGATATGAAAGATAAAATGGGCAAAATATTAGTAATGATAAGGAAAATATAAATGAAATAATGAATATAATATATCCACCTAAGTGCACAATGTTATATATCAATTATATAAAACCAAAGAGTCTTTTATTTCAAAGGCTATAGAATATTAAAATTAATTGGGTGAAGAATGCCACAATGAAGAAAGTATGCACACCATGCTGTAAAACCACTGGACCATTTAATATAATGGACACTGAGCATATTCCAGTATTGGAACCTATGCAATGTCATTTCTCATGCTTGCTTTTGTCTCCTTCAACGGGATGCTCCCAGTCCCATATTTAACTAAGTAACCTACTCAGGGGCTTCTGCACGTCCCTCTCTTTTTCTACTGTATGAAAATTTCAAAAACCTTCTGCTTGATATATTTCCCTGATGCGTTAGTGATCACTCTTGCACTAATATTAATCACAACACAAAATTTTGTGGTATACATTCTTTAGTGGAACCTTCATAGACAACAATGGTTGTTAGTCGCAATGATTACAATTGATGCCCTTTTCCAAAATTTATAAATTTCATGCTCAAGCTATAGGAATCACGTACATACAAGCATTTAAATTAAAAGGACATCACCCTCATTTTTATGCTATATTTTAAAAGCCAATGGCATTTTAGCCTCTCTGAGGCCATAAAACACTCTCCCCAAAGTGATTGCCTTTTGAAAATTAATGAAAGCTTGATATGCAGGAGATGCATAGTGAGCTGGTATCTCTGCCACTTTCAGAGAGTACTCTCCTGATTCTTAGGAAGTGAGTGGAAAACACAAATGATGGACTGCTTTTATTGACATGCTTCCTTCAAGCTAATGTGTAAATATTTTCCTCCATGTGATTACCATAAATGTCCTGAATGTTGATAATGTACAAATAGATTATTACAAGGAAAAATAGGAAATAATGGAAAATTAAAAAAAAATGAACTCAAGGGCTGGAGAGATGGGTTTAGGCGACTGCCTGCTAAGTGTAAGAACCCGGTTCCAATTTCCAGGTCCCACGTTTAGCCAGATGCAAAGTGAGGCAAGGGCACAATGCCACACTTGACCACAAAGGGGCACATGCATCTGGAGTTCGTTCACAGCAACTGAGAGGCTGCTGGCGGGCCCATTCTCTATCTGTCCCCCTCTCAAAAAAAAAAAAAAAAAAAAAAACCTCAAACCTCAAAATACTTCGGTGAAGTCACATTTTATGACCAGAGAAACTGAAGAGTACGAAGTAAATTGTTGCCCTGCTAATACCAACAATGGGGGACAAGGAGAGTGTCGATTACTACACAGGGCAGTATTGATAAACAGACCGTTGGAATTCTCCTTTCCTTTTATTTTTTTAAAGACTGCTAAAGTGTCCAATGGCTTCAGCATCAGTGTTAATAGAGATGCTGTTGGCCAACAGAATAGCTACAAAGCAAATAGAAAATGTTAAAAATAAAATGTAAACAAAGTACCATACCTACATGAATCTTAACACTCTTGCCTTTAATGGTGATATTGATGACATGCATGACCTGACAAACTATAGGAGATTAAGACAGCATGGAGCAACAGAAAACCATGTAAAACAAAGAGGAACATATAGGCCAGTGGACTTAACACTATAAATATTAACGACTTTAAAAAATGTCCATCACATAATTCATAGCATTTAAAAATGGTATCAAGATATTAAAGCAAAACAGGTTTAGAGTTTATTAAGCTTAACTTTTTATCTAGATTGGTTCACACATTAAGTATCCAAAAATGAATTCAGCCATGTACATACTAGAATCATTTGTTAAATTATAACTGTGACTTATACAAAAGGAATTATAAAAATAATTACCAAATGTTAATTAATTCATATTAAAATTATGCACTTTGTATTTATAAATAAAGGAAATTGTAATTTTCATGCCAACAAGCACATTATCATTTATGCATTTAATTATTGTGCTTAAAAACTATGGGCCAGGGCTGGAGAGATGGCTTAGCGGTTAAGGCACCTGCCTCCTAAGCCTAAAGAATGCTGGTTCCAATCTCCAACGGTTCCAATCTCCAGGTCCCACCTTTAGCCAGATGCAAAGTGATGCAAGGGCGCAATGCCGCACTTGACCACAAGGGGGCGCACACATCTGGGTTTTGTTTGCAGCAGTTGCTGGCGTGCCCAACTCTGTCTGTCTTCCTCTCCCTCTCTCTCTGTGTCTCTCTCCAAAAAATAAAATTAAGAAAAAAACTATGGGCCAAACTGACTTTTAACAAGATAACATCACTGCCAGTATGATCCTTTATTTATTCTTAAAGTGGTATATTTTATTGCCATGTCATTTGAATTTCCTCATAATACTGATAAATATGTTTTATTATGAAACACTTCATTTTTCATGTATTGAAATACATGTATCATTTTAAATAGGATCACACACACACACACACACACACACACACACACACACACACATATGTTTGATAAGTAACTTAGTGAAGTAATTTTAGGTTAACATATTTTTGTCAAGATAGCATCATTTCCTTAGGACACAGTAAGTCAATTCATTCAAATAACATGAATAATTCTAAACACTAAATAGTAAAAACAGATCACTCAAACATTGTCAACCAGAGATTCAAAGATATGAAAAAAAAAAACTGCAAATTAGGGAGAACTATTTTAGTTTTCCTCAGCAATGGAATTTTTTTTTAGTAATACAATTATTTTAAGTAATTTAACACAGGAAAATTTATTGCTAACATTAATGTTTAAGTCTGGTGGAAATGATCGTGGGCTCTAGAAACACCACTTACTGGAAACTTTTCCAAACCTTACTTCTGCCATGAACATTCACACAATTATAATATAACATGTATGTAGACCTGTTCCATGCCCAAAATCTGTTTGTCCTTCCAAGATGATGCAGTCCTTCCACAATAAAAGTAGCCAGAGTTTCTTGTCCAAGTTCCAGTTCGTAGATGTCAGTAGGAAGAGTTTCAGGTGACACATGCTAATGTAACAACACGGTGGAGGGTCCCTGAACTCAAGCTGTCCACACCACATCTTTTATAGCTGGAAGTAAGTTCACCTGTGTTTACTCCCAGGGAGAACTTTTGCTTGTATTGCCTTCAGTATACTAAGAGTATTTGAAGAACTTGATTTTTCATATGCTTCCAACAAAGGTGTACTTACATTTAACATAATTCTGAATTACAATCCTCAGTGTTAAAAACCCTGCATTTGTCTCCAATCTACAGTTTAATTTTTATTTACTATGTCTGGGGATCATTAACTTTCTAGCTCTGAAATATTGTGTCAGTTTGTGATCTCTGAGACTCCAGTTTTGTCTACTGGGAATTGGCATTAGTATAGGTAGATAATCCAGGATATTGTCCTCACTATGGTTTACTAATGCAAGGCATTAAACATGTTCAGAGACAGGAGTTCCCTATATTAATTTTTTTATTTTATTATATTAGATACTATATTTTCATTCCCAGTGAAAAGAATGCATAGTGCTAGGTCTGAAGAGATGGCTTAGCAATTAAGTGCTTGCCTGTGACGCCTAAGGACCCCAGTTTGAGGCTCTATTCCCCAGAACCCACGTAAGCCAGAGGCAAAAGGCAACATACACATTTGAATTTCGTTTGCGTTAGCTAGAGGCCCTGATGTGCCCATTCTCTCTCTCTTTCTCTGCCTCTTTCTCTATCTGTAACCCTCAAATTAATAAATAAAAATAAACAAAAATAAATTTTAAAAGAAGAATGCATAGTGTTAAAAATTTATATCAGTTGGGAGAGGAACCTATTTTTCATCATGTTTAAAAAATAGTTCAAGTAAGCTGGAGAGATGTCTTAAAGGTTAAGGCACTTGACTGTGAAGCCTAAGGACCATGTTTGATCTCTCTCTAGATCCCACATAAGCTAGACACACAAAGGTGAGGCAAGAACAAGGTTGCACATGCCCACTAGGTGGCGGAAACATCTAGAGTTTGATTACAATGCCTGAGGCCCTGATATGCCAATTCATTCTCTCTCTCTTTCTCTCTCTCTCTCTCTCAAAAAAAAAAAAAAAAAAAAAAGAAAGAAAGAAAGTAGTAAAAGTATCACTGAAAATTGTCCTTGCCTAGATAATATCTAAGCTGAAAAGTGATTCATAATGAACTTTTCTTGAAAAATATCAATAACTTTCACTGTATTGGTGACTGTTCTCATTATCATGACCAAATACCTAACAAGAAGCAGAAGTTTAAGGTAGAAAAGGTTATCTCAGTTTATAGTTGAAGGGGATGCACTTCCCTATGGTAGTGTAAGCATGGCAGGAGTCCCAATGCCTCCACAGGCCAGAAGCAGAGAATAATGACTGATGATCCTTAGGTGCCTTTCTCCTTACTTCAGCCTGGGACCACAACCTATGGAGCAGTCTCTCTCACATTTAAGATGAGTCTTCCAACCTCAGTAAACCTAATCACACACTTTAAAAACTCCCTCATGGACAAGCCCAGACACTTGTTTCCTGAGTGATTCCAGATCCTGTCAACCAATATTGGCTATCACGACACCACACAAATTCAATCAAAATAGTAGTTTTAGATTCATATACAATAATATTAGTTATTTTCTATGATTATAATACCCAGATTGGGGATCTCACATTTCAAAGAACTTGTACCCTGATGCCCTTGAATTCAGACAATACCAAGGATATTGTCTAAGCCAAGAGATGGGAGGGAAGGAAGAGACTCCATTA
Organism: Orientallactaga sibirica; assembly: GCA_036365145.1. Taxonomy (NCBI): domain Eukaryota; kingdom Metazoa; phylum Chordata; class Mammalia; order Rodentia; family Dipodidae; genus Orientallactaga; species Orientallactaga sibirica. The sequence goes on from JAEOAD010000024.1 coordinate 31,344,457, forward strand.
ATATGAAGATGAAGAAAAATATGAGCAAAACATATACCCAGTAAAATGGTGAATTAGAAGCTGTGTGTTTGTGTGACCCAGGGGAGTTCCAAGATTCAAGATTAAAAAAGAATATTCCAATATTCCAATATTCCTATGAGAGAAGGAGTGGAAGACAAATGGAATAAGTCAAGATGACATTTACAAAATCATCTATGGAGAAATATCCTAGAACCACTGTCAACTGGCACCTGACCACACCTGCATGGCTTATGCTGGAGTCAGGGCAGTGGTAGCTGGCTGGGATGTACTATTACCTACTGGGCAAGGGTGACAAAAGAATGGTGAGCTGGAAGGACTGGGAATGCAGCTCAGCCTTGATACAGAGGATGAAGCTCGCCATTTGAGCTTCTTCCCCTCAAAAACCAAGCATTCTGGTCCACGTCTGCCATCACTGCCCTCAGGACTACAGGTGGGAAGATGAGAAGTTCCAGGTCATTCTCAGGCTCATGGGCTTCAAGAAAAGCTTGGGTTACTTCAGATCTTGCCTCCTCAGAAAAAAAAAAAAAATTAAAAAGCAAAGGAATAATGATCTGGACAGAGACTGACAAGGTGGCAGAGACACAGCTGGGGCTGGCTATTCCATCGCAGGGTGAGCACAGGGCCACAGCACATGCTGAGACTGCAGGGTATATACAGCAGCATGACAATCTGAAGTTGAGATGTTCCAAGCGCTATAGAGTGAGGAACCTGTGAGGTCACTTGACCCCTTCACCTCCTGGGCAATGAATACTACAGGAAGCCAAGAGTGTGCTGAGCTTGTGCAGTGTCATCACAGCACACCAACTGTGGGACCTCAGTGGAAAAAAAAAAAAAATCTAACAGAATTGGGCCAGGAAGAGAACATTCAGAGTAAAGAATTGCAAAAGTTAGACATGAAAAGAGTAAAAAAACAAGTTCTAGAAGGAAACACAAATGACAACATAGTATTTGAAAACATGTTCACCACCTTTACCCATCAGAGAAGTGTTAAAAGTACTTTGAAATTACATATCATTCAAAAGAATTGTTTTCATCAGAAAAATAAAGGTAATAAATGGTGGTGAGTATGTAAGAAAAGAGGAACATATATTCATTTCTGATGAGAATATAAACTGATATAATCCCCACGGAAATCAGTGTGGAGGTTTCTCAAAAAACTAAAAAGAGCCAGGCATGGAAGTACATGCCTTGAATCTCAACATTTGCGAGGCAGAGGTAGGAGGATCACTGTGAGTTCAAGTCCAGCCTGGGACCAGAGAGTGAGTTCAAGGTCCATGTGGGCTAGAGTGAAAACCTACGTCAAAAATGAAAAAAAAAAAAAAAACTAAATAAAGAACTATCATATGACATAGCAACAAAAGTCGTATACATGCCCAAAGAACTCTAAATCCTAGCACAGAGACACTTGCATGTTTGTTACTGCACCATTCACAAGAGTTAAGAAGTAGAAAACATTCTAGGTGCCCATCATAGATGAATGAATTTTTTTAAATGTGGTACATACATAATGGAATTTTATTCAGCTATAAAAAATCATGATATTTACAGGATGATATATGGAACTGTAAACAATGATGTCAAAGCAAAACAATCCAGCATCAGAAAGAAAAATTCCTTACAATTTCTCTCAAATGTAAAAGCAATATTTTAATTTGTATATGTGTTTCTCTCCCCCCCTTCTCTCTCTGTGTGTGGGGTGGGTGGGTGTGGAATTAAAGTAAAAGGTGACCTTGAGAGCAGAAGAAGAGAGCTTAAGTGATTCCAAGATGCAAAAATAAGTGGGGATAATGGAATATATATGATGTAAAATCAGAACAAGAGCTGTTGGGCTTGGGTGGGATGAAGGAGATCAGGAAAGGGGAAGAAAAGATGAGAGTAGAGTGCAGTATATGAGGGGGGAGAGTAAGCATGGAGTTCGTATGGAAATGCCATAATGAATTTCATGGCTATGCTTGCTAACTTCAAGTCTCATGTGAGAAATGAACATTGTCTTCATAAGGTTGATATTGAGGAAGAAAGATGTCAGAAGAGCACAATGTCCAATGCACTGTGCTATGGACTGCCTCCAGGCAACTTTGTCTAGAGATCTTTAATAAAGTCCTATATTCATTTTCAGAGCCTGATGTGAAAGAATGGTAATTAACCACTGCATGGGAACAGATGTGGCCTTAGACAAGCTATCTACACTTTCATCAATCACATATGGAAAGAAAATAACGAGATTAATTTTATTACAATAGTTGATAATTATACTACTGTATAGAAAACTGATGGGTGGTTGAAATCCCAGGCTTACTAGTAGCTTTGAATACTTTTCCATCAAAGAAATATACATAAATACCAAGTTGGTACAATTTCTATTTTCATTGATTTTTTTCCTCCCAGAATGTCATCAATGTGCCCTCCTGTTGTTGAAAATTGAAAAAATATATTTTTATTAATTAAACAAAGCTTATAATCTCAATCATAATATTAATCAAAAACTAATTTGGTACACATATCTTCTTTGAATATTAATTATGTTTTAATTTTCCTCCTCACTAAATCACAAACAATGCAGATGAAAATGTACAAGATACATGTTTTCATGTTATAGACCCAAGCACACAGCCCTTTTAAGAAGAATTATCTTGTCAAATTATGTCCCTTCTGACAGATGGGTTCCAGAAAGCACATTTCACCTTTAGCAATTTGAGGGGCAACAAATACTTCATTTCCCACTGAAGATAGCCTAGCATTATTTATCACTTCTGCAACAGCATAATTACTCACCCAGTATGGCAGATATAGTTTATAGAACATGCTGCAGCTTCGCTTTGTTTAGTGGTTGTACTTTCCACAGCTTTCCATCACCAGTTCATTCCTTAGCCACTGTGCTCCTGGGGAAATCAGTGCTCAGCCAAATTCCCAAGCATGCATAGAGCTCCTTTCTTATGCTGCATGAGAAGACATCAGCACGGTTGAAATATACACTCACACCTGCTGTTGCAATGCAACAACATATTCACTATGACTTATGGAACAGGGCATTTCTATGTGCACGAGCAACACAACCTCCATGAGACCATGATGCTGCATGTTTATTGGATTTGAGTTATACAAGAAGTCCCCTCCCTGTTTTCAGCCTCAACAAGTTACACTTTAACTCAAGAGCAGTTGTGGGCTGGAGAGATGGCTTAGCAGTTTTAGGCACATGTCTATGAAGCCTAAGGACCCGGATTCAACTCCCCAGTACCCATGTAAGCCAGAGGCACAAGGGGTCGCATGCATCTGGAGTTCGTTTGCAGGGGCTAGAGGCCCTGACACATCCATTTTTTCTCTCTCTCTCTCTCTCTCTTTCTTTCTGTCTGTTGCTAATAAATAAATAAAATAAACAATTTTTGGAAAAAAAGAACAATTGCAAAGTGGCAATCAGGAATGAAGTTGTATAATTTGGTTTTAAAAATAGATTTTAGACTGAAATGAACATAAATATATCTATTGTCTTTTTTTTTAATCTCTACTTCTCTGCCACCATGTAGCTCTCTTCATCACTTTGTCCTTAGTTTCAGACTTCCTGCAACAGGCATCAAAAGAGTTCCATCAATAACACACGTTTTCTTTTTGGACAGCATGTCTCTGTGTTAAGAATGTCTAATATGACGTGGATGTGTCAAACAACACTGGAAGCATGAAATAGCTCCTTGACTTATTTTTTAGTCTTAAATATCATTCTTTTCCCAGCCTGACATCTCTCCCACTGAAAGTAATGGGGAAGTAAATGACATCTAATCATGGAATAGGAGACGGAGAGAGAAAAAGTAAGAGAGAAAGAAAAGGTACAAAGGCTGTTACCAATTTTCCTTCACCAGCTAAAGGAATGAAATGATTTATTTGGTCTTTTAATCACAATGTGGTTTTTTGTGTGTAGTATGTATGGTGTGTGTATATATGTGGAAGCCAGACATAGTGTGATGTCCTCCTATCTGAATTGTAGGGAGATGTAGGAAATTCCAGTCACAGTGTGCCACATTTCCTTCTAGTTTGGGCGTTGTGTGCTATTACTGGGAACTCCCCCTTATTAGATAAGCAGCAGGTTGTCTTTTAATTCATTCTCTCTCTCTCTCTCTCTCTCTCTCTCACACACGCGCGCACGTGCACACACCCACACTTTGGAGAACTTTCTGCTTCTTCATGATCCCTTCACAAGAGGTCTGTACCATCTCTGACAAAATGAGGATGCCACTCCTCATTTCTGCGGGCACCCTAAAATTTTAGAATTCTCTTGAAGCCATTCTCATTTGGTATTAAAACTAATAGCTCATATCTTTCATTGTTTAACCAAAAAGGGATAGTAGAAACTAATACATCATTCCAAATAAGCTAATGGCTTCCTCTTCCTAAGTTTTGGTTGGAGAAGATTCAGACGGATGTTGTAACAACAAGGCAAGTTTGTCTCCCTTAATGAGACATAATTACTTATAATCTCCATTTATGTTTTTGTTAAATTTTTTACTCTTTTTATGGTCCCAAATTTGTATACCCACCATGTATCTGGTACATTATATATACATTGGCAAATGCATAAGCTCAGGAAAGCAAAAAACACTTTCCTAAAATCACAGATTAAAGAATATATAGAAACATTTGAATACAAAATCGGTAGAATCACAAACAAAAGGCAAATTAGTGGTAAGTGGTAAAGTACCCTCAGTGAATAGGCTCACCTCAGGAAGTGCCAGCAGAAGTCCAGTCTTCTTTTTAAACTTCAAATTATCTTTGAGCCTTAGATAAATGCCACCTTTGACAGATGTCTGAGGAAATGTAGAACTAGAAAATACACAAGTCAAGAGCACAACAAAATCAATAGCACTGCATTCTTGACAAATATTGACAATATAATGCAGGGGTTAGTGATTTTCCTGTAATTCAATAGATTCTGATTATCTTCAAGTACTTGAAGAATGATCTTAAAGGAATCCTTGAAGAGTAACGACAATACAAAGGAGCAGTCTGAGCGCTGTTGCCACAACAGTTGTGACTATTCTGGTGGCATTCTTCGGGATGCATTCAATTTTTATTTGGCATTTGAAGAAAGGAGTATCAACAGAGGAGGGATTGAGGTACTTAAGGTAGCAAAGAGAATGTGCATGGCTCTACTAAGTAAGAAAGATTGATTGGAAAACAAAATGTCACATTAATAAATGACAATTAATTATAGCCAATATAGAATTTGTAATCCTGACATTACTATATGAAATGCACAATGTGCATTATGAATATGCAAATTTATTTAACCTGGAAGCACATTGAGATAACAGCCACAGTAATGTTACCAAGGTATAAAATTAAACAGAGATGATAGGAAATAAAATATTTAAAGAACATATAATTGGAAGTACTTTTATTGCCATCCTCAAATGATAATGGATGCCTACACTGGAAAAGCAAAAGGCTTATTCAGTTAGCACCTGTTAGCTTTTTCTGGAATGGATTTTTATAGAAAACCTGCTTGTATTAGCTAAAGTTATTCATACTGTTTGTAAATTAATGAGATGTTTTCCAATTATACTAAATGTAAACAGAAAATATAATAAAATTACTTGTCATCAAAATATACAGCTAGTATAACATCATATAATTGCACATTTATTCATTGCATTTCTATAGTCAAAGTTTATTTTTTTCTCAGCTCAGCTTAAAATTAGATGGAATTTAAAAGGTGACACAATATGATGATAAATACACAATGTATAGCATTACTGTAAAAACTGACCACACGGGCATTTGTTTTGGGAAATGAATCTTGGAAGATTCTTAAGTATTTTAACACCTGGAGCATGTTATAACAAATATAACCCATCCTTCTCTGTTTTTCTATGGTAACATTCAATGTTGTTGGCTGACATGTGTGAAAGTCGAAGGAAGGGGGTGAAAACGTGACTGAGTAGAAATGCAGCTTAAGTTCTTCAGAATTCTTGTACTTACTTAAAAGCAGTGTTCCCTCCAGACAGATTAAGCTTGTGTAACAGAGAGGAAAGGTAATGCCTGTCCTGAGCTTGAGAAAGCAAATGTTTACCACAAAAAATAAGGATAATAGAAGATTATAGAAACATCCTTACTGAATAAGGTAAAACCTTTCCAGCTTTCTGTCTATTTCACTATATTGCCAATTTGTAGTCTGAGTGTAAGGAATTGATGGCTGAATTCTAATTATATATAAAGTCAATAAACCCAGAGAATGAAACAGGTAGATTTTTAGAGGCAGAATCTTATCATATACATTTTTAAAAAAATTTGGTATGTTATTTATTTATTTATTTGAGAGCAACAGACACACACAGAGAGAAAGGAAGATAGATAGAGAGAATGGGCACACCAGGGCCTCCAGCCACTGCAAATGAACTCCAGATACATGTGCCACCTTATGCATCTGGCTTAAGTGGGTCCTGGGGAATTGAGCCTTGAACCTGGGACCTTAGGCTTCACAGACAAGGGCTTAACTGCTAACCATCTCCCCAGGCCCTCATATAACATTTTAATAACAGAGAATCTTTAGAATATTTTTACAATTTATATATTTCCCAGGGTTTAAAGAAATCTTATATATGAACCCACAAAATAAATAACTGGTCATGTTACCTATAATTTTCTATCCATTTTTTTTAAATTATAAATTCCTATAAATATATGTATACTTCTCAATATCTAAATAGATAGATTGCTAGGCTGCTTGACAGATAATATATGCAAATACATATACACTATATATAGTATATCTACTCCAATTCTCTTTTGCTAATAAATGTATTTACTAAAATATTATTTTAGACACAAGGGCTTCAAAAATGGTTGTAATAGTAAATAAAACAGGTAAATAAGATCTATTTATTTTATTTCAGATCTAACATGCCATTACATTTTGACCTCTTATAAGTGCCTAAGAATCAGTTACAAGAGTGAAAACAAAGGACTAGAAAGACGGCTCAGCAGCTAAAGATGTTGACTTCCAAAGATGGCCCAGGTTCAGTTCCATAGTAACCATGTCAAAGCAGATACAAAAATGGTGCATGTGTATACAGGTTGCTGCAGCTGGAGCCCATGGTGTGCCCATCCTCTCTCTCTCTCTCTCTCTCTCTCTCTCTCTCTCTCATTGAATACGTATTTTTAAAAGAGTGCAAACAAAATGAAATATATAAAAAGAAAATTTTAGTCAGAACAAGTACCATATAACATGTAGATTCAAGAAGAATTTAATTTTCACAGAATGTTATTTTTTTCAATACATATGGATTATGCTAGTTTCCTTAATTTGGGTAATGAATGTGGTAAGCATAAATGTTATGTTTTCTAAATGCTTGATTATGTGTATAAGTTTATGTTTACATTTTACAATAATGTTACTTCTAATTTAAGGTAAAATTTTTCATTGTTATAACTGTCAAATGATTTCACAAGTTTCAATTTATTCAATCTAATTTCATCAAATTAAGACTAATTTCACTTCTTCCTTTTCAAACTTTTTACCTATTATGTTTTCTCTTTATTAATCATTAAAAATGTCATTATAAAATGTATCAATGACCATAATAATAAAAACTATGATTGAATTCTTTGCTTCTTGATACAAATGCATCTTTCTCATCAGTATGTGTCATCTTTCCTGACTTTATATAGTCACACATGTTTCTTATGTTTTTTATATGAATTATATATGTACATGCAGCTACCATGTTAAGAAAAACACCATTATTTCCACTTAGTAAATCTGAAATTCAGAAATCATTGGGAATATTTTCAAATATATTTCAGTGCTCAGAATCTCACTTGGTCATGGATTATTGTGTGTAATGTGATGGTAAATATAATTTTCTATAATGTCATTTTCATTTCTAGGCAATTTAATACATATATATATAATGTCTATCATAGTCACCCCTATGACCCTCTTTTCTTCCCTTTCTATTCTTGCTGAATCCGAATTACTTTCCATTTGATCTCTTTGTACTTTTATGTTTTTTTTATATGATACCTATTGAGCTTAATTAGGTTTACTGGCATAAACATGGGCGGGCATTATTTACTGGAGCATGGAAAGCATACCCGTGGATACACCACTAAGAAAATGACCAAACGATCCTCATTCTGACCTACTAACTGCCAAAAGCTCCTCAGGGAGAGATGAGGCCTCATAACCCCATGGCCCACCCACGGTGGAATATTGACAGGCCCAATATTGTGCTTTTTGACATCAAATTTCATTTTTTAAATCCAGTTTTGAAAGCAATGTCATACTGACTTCATAAGCAGAATTCTGAAGTTTTCTTCCTCTGTGTATATAATATGTAACATTTTAATTGTTAAGGAAATTGTCACATTTTTGAAATGTGGATAGACCTAGTTCGTGAGCTTTGATATCTGACATCAGAAGAGATGAAAATGAGATAATGACTATGAAATCTAAACATTATTCTCATTATATATGTCCATCATTTATTGATCCTTTCTGTTATATAGACTATGGAATTCTTCATATTGAGAAAGTTTTCTTTCATTTAGTATTAGATACTTTCCACTGATTTTATTTTTTGAACTACATCCACCTGGGCATTAGAATTTTAAACCTAATTTATCATGTGCACCTGACATTTTTCCCTTTGACCTAACTCACTCTATTTATCTCCCTCTACTTATTTATTAAATTTCACTTTTTCTAGAAACCTTGTATTTTTTTAAATTTTTATTGACAACTTTTATACTTACATACAAAAAAACATGATATTTCCCTCCCCTCCCCCCATTCTCCTTTAGAACTCCATTCTCCATTATATCCCATCCCTCTCTCCATTAGTCTCTCTTTTAATTTGATGTCATCATCTTTTTCTTCTATTATGAGGGTCCTGCGAAGGTATTGCTAGGCACTGCAAGGTCATGGATATCAAGGCCAATTTCTGTCTGGACAGTTGCATTGTAAGGAGTCGTACCCTTCCTTTGGCTCTTACATTCTTTCCGCCCCTCTTCCGCAATGGACCCTGAGCCCTGGAGTGTGTGACAGAGATGTTTCAGTGCTGGACTCTCCTCCATCCCTTCTTCTCAGCACTATGTTGCCTTTTGGGTCATCCCAGTGGTCATTGCCATCTGAAAAGAGAAGCTTCTCTAACCAGAAGTGAGAGTAGCATTAAGATATGAATATGAACATTAAGTGTAGTGCTTTCAGGGCAGCTTGGTGGGAATAATAGATACATTTAGCCAGACAAGAGCAGGCTTTATACCCCTAAGGCTCATTACCTCCCCTGCCACAGACTTTTGCTTAGTTTTTTCAGTATCAGGCTTGTATTCCCTCCCATGGAGAGGGCCTTCAGTCTTATTATGGAGCAGTTGGTTACCCCATGAGCAGACATGCCACTATTGCACCCATTCAGTCATTGGGCCTGTATGGCCAAACTTGAATTTTCCAGTGTCCACTGTTTTCACTACTGATGACTTCTGTCTCCCATGCGGCTGCATGAAGTTCAGCTTTTTCCAGCTTTCAGTTGGCTGATCTACAGGGAGAAAATTTTCTACTCAGCACCAGCTTGCTTTCTAAGTGACCTTGCCTCTCAGGCAAGAGATGTATTCAGCAATAGGGTCTTACCATCAGTTTCTCAAGGGAAACCAAGGGCCTTGGCAATAGCCTTTAATATTTTGGAGGCTAACAGGACCTCCTTGACCAACAACTCACTGGAAGGTATCCCATCCCAGGCATGGAAAATTTTCTAGTAACAGTCTATAGCTTCTAGATGTGCCATTATTCAAAAAAGTAGGTTTACATAAGTCTTATTCAGACTATCTTGAATTTTGATTGACCTCTCCCTGCCCTTCTTTTACGCATTGCACATATATAAGTAGAAGAACAGATTACAGTGAGGGGAATGGCCTAAACAAGGCCATGGGAAGAGAATGCAAAACCTTGTATTTCTTAATATAAAATATAATTTTTCATGTCCCCACTGATATGAACAAATATCTTTTCATGTCAGGTATGACACCAATGTATAGATCAAAGAAATAATTCCACTCAAGTAGAGTTTAGACAACTGTTGAATTTATTAAAGTTATTTACAGGAGATGTGTAGCTTATAAGAGCATTGCTGACTGACAGGCAGCTATATTACTGAAAGGCCTATGCCAGCATGTATGACAACTCACAACATTAGAATTACTGAATATCCTCCCTGCATAACCGTGATGGAATCTGCTATTCCCCATAATTGTGATGGCTTATAAAACCTTGGAGAGGGCTGTGAGAATCGTGTTAATTTCAGGAGTTTTCACTGTAGATGTGTTCAGCAGCTCCACTTCTCGCATGGCTTCCATCATTGCTTTTTTCAATGATTCTTTCGGATTTTAGATTTCCTCTTATTCTCTTAATTCAGTTAAATTTAGGTTTTCCATTAATTACTCTTCAATATCTATTTGCTACATATTTTATATTTTATATCATTTTTTCCACTTGGCATGTGAACAGTATTTTTATCAAGAACATGCATAGCTCACAATTACTTTATCCACAAATAAATATTTTATATGATAATTTTTCACTGTTTTTCTGTTCCTTTGTTAAACATGTTTAAAATCCCCATGCTAAAATTTGCATGTGTATATATTTTTATCTTTCAATAAAGTTGATTCTATATATTCTGTTGAATGTCAAGAACATAGTAGTACATAAAACAGTTCATATAAACTTGTTTTGTCCCTTTGCTGTTCCATCTGATTTTTAGAAGAATGCTTTATAGCTAATGTCTACAGGTTCTTCCACAGGTCTTAATGAGGGAAAGTCAGGCATTGAGAACTGATCCATACCTTTCCCAAGCTGATCTCTGGTTTCCTGCCAACTTTAATTTTTAAAAATAAAACACCCCATCAAGTAATTGCTTTATTGCTTTTTTCCATCTATGTTGTACTTCTTGGAATTCTCGCACCACTATAGATATAGGAAAAAAAATACAGATAAACAAATATTTAAGAATATTAAATGACCATGGCCCCTTTTAAAACCAAGCTTATCCCAACAGTCCTAGCAAATAATAGCTAAGACAAAAAGAGTAGAGTGTATATAGATACAGTGGAATAACTAAAACATCATCTACTATTTTTCAAAAACTTGAACAATTTATTAGGACACTAATAAATATTAGGTGACTTACAGTTTTATTAATTAACCTTCATTTTTTAGTCTTAACACTCAGTAATTTTTAGTATGTGATAATTATACAAATATGTTTACTTTTAAGTACATCTACTTAACATTGGAAAAAACTATCACATCTTCCAAAGCTCAGTGCCAGTTGCGGAAGAGGTGGCAGAAAGAATGCAAGAGCCAAAGGGAGGGTAGGACTGCTTACAGTACAATTGTTCAGACAGAATTTGGCCTCAACATCCATGACCTCACAATGCCTAGCACTCACTACTTTCACAAGACCCTCATAATAGAAAGAAAAGATGATGACATCAGAATAAAAGAGACTAATTTTGAGAGTGAAGGGATGTGATGGAGAGTGGATTTGTGAAGGGGAAACTGGGAGAGGGGAGGAGATTTTCATTGTTTATTGTCTGTATTTACGGAAGTGGTCAATAACAAAAGTTTTAAAAAATATCTGTTAAGGACTGGAGAGATTGCTTAGTGGTTAAGGCATGTGCTCACAAAGCCAAAGGACCCAGGTTCGATTCCCCATGACCCACAAAAGCCAGATGCACATGGTGGTGCATGCATCTGGAGTTTATTTGCAGTGGCTGGAGTCCCTAGCATGCCTGTTCTCTCTCTCTCTCTCTCTCTCTCTCTCTCTCTCTCTCTCTTACCTATCTATCTGCATTTTTCTCTGTCTCAAGTAAGTAAATCAATAAAAATATTTTTAAATCTGTTAAATGTTTATTTTGCATTATAGATATTTTGCATTCTAGATAGGCATAATGAGAATTATTTTGGTTTAATTCTCAAGGATGAGGAGCTATCTCTGCTGGCCATCACCACTGTCTTGGGTTGCAACATAGAAGTCAACACAGAGCTTTAGATATTACTAGGAATTATACTGCTGGTGTTAATGGTTCTTTCTGTATTTTGTTGTCCTGCCCTTATCAAGCTGTCAGAGATCATGTCACACTGTGGAAAATATAACTGCCTTCAGCAGTTCCCTCCCAATTCTCATCTACTTTGAAGCAGAAGCAGAAAATTAGTTTGGCTGAGAATCTGAACGAGCCTGCGTATGATATTAAGTGGCGAGGTCAAAAGTCTCTGAAAATGACTGTGAGGTCTTTTTTTTATGGGAGGAAGCCTGTAAGCCTCTATTATACTGATCTTTTCTTCCTGACTTTTACATTTAGAAACTTGTCCAGACTTTTCAGCTTTAATAGTGAATTAAAATATTCTACAAACCAAATTTATATGTGTACCCTGATTGCAAAATTGGAGAATAAGCATATTCTTCACTATTCTGCTCTGGTCTCAACAAAGAGACCACGTAAAGTAGGGACCTGTTGAATTGAATTAAACCACACAATGGATTATATATTTTACCATAATGACCTTATGTGCATATAAGAGTAACTATGTGAGAAAGTGTATTTACTGTCCTTTTTTTCCTGCCCAATATTGTCTTCTGCCTCTTCTTGTTTCCTACTTTGATAATTAACACAAACCCTCACCAAACCTCCTTGTCCAGGAGCCCAAGAACCAACCTGGATTTGTTTTTACCCCCTCATTACCTATCACTAACTCAAGTTTCATTGTGCTTTCTTCTTCCTAAGTAGCTCTTGAATGCCTAATATCCCTTCCACCCTCACTGCACTGCCAAGCTCAAAGTCCTGCACTTATTCATCTGGAATTTGATATCTACTAATAACCCTCTCCATTTAATTTCCTAGATTCCCACAAAAATGATATGTTTCTTTTTTTTTTCTACAATAGATATCTGGTCATTAAATTTAGCTGGCTTGTTAGATTAAATTTTTCATGACAGATGAAAATTGTAAAGACCAAGTTAAAAAGATTTCACAGGGTATAATAACAAGGAAGAGAAATCTATGTACAAAAGGAGCTCCAGCAATTTCAGAGCATTCTCCTTCAGTGCCTGATTATCACATCTTCAAAAGGCATTAGAAATAGCCATGCCCTAATTTATCATCTACTAAATACAACAATGAACATTACTGATACTACATTCCAATCTTGTTTTCTCTCCTGAGATCATTCTTTAAACAATAGCTGTTCTTATAAACATCTTATGTTCTATTCCATTCTAAGCTGTGCTACACTTATACAAAGTTAAATTTAAAATTAAATGAATGAGGAGCTGGGGAAGTAGTTAATGGGAAAAGCTCTTGCTTCCCAAATGTGAACCCTGAGTTTGGAGCCCCAGAAGGCACATAAGCCCTCTTATGGTAAGATGGGAAATGGAGACAGGAAAATCCCAGCAGCTGACAGGGCAGCTCCTGAGGCATGGAAAACAGTAAACAAAGAAGAGATCCTGTCTCAACCCAAGGTGGAGTACAAACACTAACATCTTGGGTTTTTTTAGTGGCCCTGCAGGCCCTGATAGTACACACCAAGTTGGGATCACCTGAGATCCCAACTTTGTAGGATATCAATGTAATTACTATAAACATAAATAGGCCTTTAAAATAATATTAATATTAATATCTTTTTATTGAGTTTTTTTCCAGTTTGTGAGGTTCTGATAACGCCCCCTATTCCTTCTCTCATAAGTTGTCCCAGCCGCTTTTGATAAGGCTAGCAATAGTTGTTTACTACTTTCCATATGGAAGAATTTGCCACAAATAGTTAAGTAACTTCCTTTATTACTATTCCGCTTTATTTCCTTAAGAACTAAACTTGAAGATACCATTTATGCCAGCCTAGCTAAGCAAAAAGCCCAGTGATTCTCCAAGGACTGGGTTACAGACATGCGCAGTCATGTGCAGCTGTTTATGTAGTTGCTGTGTAATAGGGTGAACCAAGTGCTGTCAGACCATCATGCTTGCAAAGCCAAGAGTCTTTACTCCCTGAGTCATTTTCCCAGTCTGTCCAGTATACATTTTTGCATACATTTTATTAGGTATATTTTTAATACATTTTTGCTTCTGATATATTACAAATACTATGATTTAATTATAATTTTCAGTTACTTTATGCTTACTATGAGCCAAAATATTTATGCTTATAAATATATAATAAATATGTAAATAGTAAAGTATAGAAAGAATACATATGGTCAATACATTGACCTGGAATTCTATGGCATTGTAAAAATTTCACATTTGGGCTGGAGAGATGGCTTAGCGGTTAAGGCGCCTGCCTCCTAAGCCTAAGAACGCTGGTTCCAATCTCCAGCGGTTCCAATCTCCAGGTCCCACGTTTAGCCAGATGCAAAGTGACACAAGGGCGCAATGCCGCACTTGACCACAAGGGGGTGCACACATCTGGATTTCGTTCGCAGCAGCTGAGAGACTGCTGGCGCGACCATCTCTGTCTTCCTTTCCCTCTTTCTCTGTCTCTCTCTCTCAAAAAAAAAAAAAAATCACATTTGAATTACTTTAACTGTTTTGTAGATGTTTGGGAATTTTCTAAGTATGCATATTCATATATGTAAAAAGGACAATTTTCTTTCTCCCAGTCTGAATGCCTTTCTCTATTCCTCTTCCAATAGGGAATCACTACAAAGTGGAAAAGAAGTGATAAGGACAGATATCCTCTCCTTATCTTTTACTTTCATAAATTAGTATGTTTTGTCACCGTAGATTTTGTCAGCTAAAATGGATGAACGTGGTGTTGAACGTGTGATAGTCGTTTCCACAAGTCTTGAGATCCTCTATATACCTGGAGTTGGGTGCTTCCTTTTCACAGAACTAAGCAATGATGGCTCATGTGTATTTGATGCTCAGAAACAGCTGAGTTCTCTGCAAAACCTTAAAGCAAATGCAGTGCCCTCCACTGAGAGGGAGCAGAAAATTCCTCTTCCCCAGCCTGGTGAATAATAAGGAATATTGATTTGTCTCTGGACTCTGGGTACTAAGAAAATTTCATGAGGTAGACAAGCCTCAAGCAGACCTATAGGAACTGAGTACTCTAATTAGAAATACCATTACATTATAGGCTTCCCAAGTTCAAAAGTTTATATAAAAATTGTTTTGAGACCACTATAAAAAAACATGAACATGCTATAGACAATCCCACCAAAAAATTTAGAATAATGAATGCTAACACTTCAAAACTCATTTTCTGCATTGAAATTTAATTAGGATATGTCATGGAACATATTTTCCTACATTTAGCAAATATTTTTTGAATGTGTCTGTAAGAGATCAAGTTTTCTTTCAGGCTGGAATAGCATGGAAAAAACATGTGCCATAATCATGTCTTGTTAAGGGGGAAATTTTTATTTATGCTTTATTTCAACCTAGAAAAAATATAAATCAATCTCACTAGCTTGCATATTGATATAACATAATAAAATATATGAAGTCTAATTGCTGTCCAATAATACTAGGCTTACCATCTAGTTCTATGAAATAGCTTAGTCAAACCTCTCCTGGGGTTGACTTAATAATTTCTTTGCTTATGTATGCATAGGGGATGTGGTGAGTGGGTGTGTGGGGTAAATGCATATGTATGTGCCCATGCAGCACCCCATTGTCTTGCCTATGGTGGTTGGAGCAGAACCTGGGATGTCCCACTTCATCTTTCTTCACTCCTTATTTACTCATGCCTATTTGAACCGCAGTCACCGATTCTGGAGCTTGGTTTTTGCTTTGTTATTGTTTTTGTTTTATCACATTCAATAGCAACTCTTGGTTACAGGTAAATGTGGCCACACCGGCTATTTATGGAGCTCTAACGGGAGTTCTTCTATCAAGCTTCCTGGTCCCTCGTGCTTACACAGGACATGGTCTTAACTGCTGAACCTTCTCTCCAGCCTGTAACCTAAATAATTTGCCAAGTCACTGGTTGCCTCTACCATCACATAAATATTCCATTTCTTAAGTAATTCTAATTATATTTTAATGTGTTGGCCTATTTTAATTTTTCTATGCCTTTAATTCTCATAAAATACATTTTGAGTTAAAACTAAGTTGATTTCTACATATTTTATTGTTGCTTCCATGTTTGCTCCAGATACTAAAGAAGTTATATTCAGTTCCTAGCATACATAAAACATGTTTGTAGTTTTGCTAACTAGTTTATATAGATTAAAATATTAACTCCTGTTCCAATTTTGCTGTCTGTTATTGGATAAAGAGATGATCAAACTGTTTGATACCCCTTTGCATGTACATAGTATATGTGCTTGTATGCATGTTCCCATGAGGATGGAATCAAGCATGTGTGTGAGTATCACATGTGTGCATGTGAGAGATAAGAGGACAGTGTTGGGTGTTTACCTCAGTCATTCTCTGATTTACTCTTTGAGTCAGGTTCTCTAGCTAAATATATAGCTCAACTCTGCTAGACTAGGTAACCAGTGAGGCATAGGGATTCTCCGTCTCCCCAGTGTGGGGATTATAAGCATGCACCACTATAGTAGATACTTGTTTCAGACCTTTTGATAATGCAGTTGACTTGGTGGCCCTCACATGTTAACTTTCTGACCCCCTTAGTGATTTCAGTAGGTCCACTTTGTCATAGATGGCAGTTATTCATCAAGAAAAGTCAAATATGTCTGGTTACTACCTTCCAATTTCAATGTGCAATCAGCTTCCTTCTATTGTACATATCAGAACATCAGGATACTTTGATGAATATTATTGATATATTACAAGAATATCTTAGGACACTCCTGTGGTCCAAAGAGCATTGCATATATTTTTAAATTACAATAAAACAGAGAACCACACCTTTTTTTTCCATAATGCAAGGTTTAGGATAAACGCACACATTTAATCAACATACAACTTAAATTCTTTTATCAGGTTTTCTTTAGCTATTGAGCTTCCTGCGAAATGCAGATATTTATGGACTTCCCCTTTAAGTACTTTCAGCAATTTCATCCTTACCAACAATGAATCTATCCATCATGGTAAATAGCACTTTTATTATTTGAATTTATTTGCACTTATTCAACACTAAGCCCTATTTGTATATCCTTGCTAAAGTCCATGACAATTTCCAATTGTCTATTATGTCATGTCTTAAAATGGCCATTCTTAAAAACCATGCTGAGTGAACTGTTAATAATAATACTCTAATGATTTATTTCAAAGCCATGATCAATTTATTTCTTAAATGGAAAGATTCTGAATAGAATTACAGGGGATTAAACAAATGTCCTTGAAAGAAAATCTTCAATGATAAAAATAAAGTAAGATAAACCTTGATATGAATTAAGAAACTGAGTTTATCCTCCTTACCATGTCACTACTTGACTCTACACTCATAGTATTCACACGGCTTTATTGACATTTCTTTCCTTGTCAGTAAGATATAGTAGTCAATAATTAAATTAATCATTACCCCCAGAAAATAACTGCATTGTTTTTCTTCACACTTCCTGTTTTTATTCATCCACTGTTTGACTTTACTGATTAATGTTTTGAGCCTGTAACAGTATTCTGAACAAATGAAAAAGAATTATAGGTGTGCACCCATTACATTCTTTATGGTTTCTTTAACAAGAGCAGTAAAATATGAGGCGACAGGTTGAATATGGGCATGGACTTTCCTTTGTACATCCTCTTCTTTGAATGTTTTATAATGAACACATATTTGTAGGTATTGTAAGCATTTTGTGATTTAAAATAAAATTCTTATTTAGTTTAACTTCTTTGCCATAAGGCTTCCTTTGATCAATTATTTTATTTCATTCCTGCAGCATCAAGTATTTTCTCCAAAGTTTTTTTCTTGCTAAGCATGTAAACAAAAATGTTTCTCCCAGGTTAAAAAAAGAAAGTAAGAAAATGGAATGAATCAAAATTCTACCTCATGCCTATTATTCTATGTTTGATCTTTTACTGCCAGATTTCTTGAAAGGGATAGCTACCCTCATTATTTCCATTTTTTGTGTCTATTTCTTATTGTTAGTTCATTCTTACTTCTCTATTTGGTCTAAAGTGTGGCAACTTTCTTGACAGAAGTCACAGCATTGCAAAGAAATCCTCATCATTTACCCTGGATTAGTATAGTCATGTCCTATTGAGGTAGAAAAACTGACATTTGCAATGGTCTTCACTGTTTCTGACCTTAAGAACTTCATTTCTCTCCATATATTATCCACAGTGGGTTCATAAAACTCTAAGTTAGCTCATGTCTTCCTATCTTTGAAATTTTGCAGAGACCTATCATTGCACAGATATGGAGTATGTATATGTGTGTATATGTGGGAGTTCATGTGTGTCTACATATTAAGATGATCTTAGGAATCATTAGCATAGGCTTGGGAAAAGAATGGAATCAAAATGTGAGCTTATATAACACATGGTTTTTAGCAGCTTGGCACTGCAGGAAATTAAGGCTCCATTATTGTAGCAAACTCTGAATGTCAGTGTGAATTGTGACTCAAAATAATTCCAACAAAGGTTCCAAGATGCTGAGCATTTGGTCAATACCATCCTGTCAGTCATTGCTTGAAGGCAGCTTTCAAAGGGTTTTAAGGAGTGCACTAATTCCCAGAATGCCTGATCTTGAGCCCAACTGGCTATAGATGCAAAGCGCATTCAAGAATGCTAAGAGCCAAGGAGAGAGATAGGCAGGTTGCTGATAGCAATCTTTTCTGAAAGTCTTCATGTATTTGTGTTTCTTTTCTAATTTCATGCATTATTTAGGGTTCTTTGAGAAATAGATGGCACATTCAAAGCTGAAGAAACTTTAACAAAATAATAACTTATAAATATGTGAGCAAGTTTTAAGAACTTCAGAATAAAAAAAAAAACAAAAAAACTAGATGAACTGAAATGACTGTCAGTGTTTAAAGGAGCAACAGCAACGAGCAGGTATAGAAACCTGTAAGATTCTAGCTCCTCCGGCCTCACTCAGCAGAAACCAGCCTCTGCCAAGCTAAAAATGAAAACACCCTTGAAGAATAATATTCAGATGATTGTTATCATCATCAAACTCTGCTCTGAATTTGCTTTTCAGCAGCCAAATCCACAGAAGTCAGTGGACAGGGAGTGACGTGGCTAGAGCTGAAAGCACAGTGGTAGGAAAGTGGATCAAGATGAAAAATAACGGAGGTGACCAACGCACCCCACGGCATGTGAACTGCATGAGGGCAGGATTTGCTGTTTGGCTATTTTCTGCTGGGTCTCCTGCACACAGAACCCTGCCTTGCTCATAGCAAGCACCAAACAGATGCTAATGCAATGTGACAGCCAGCCCCAACATTTTTATTGTTCATTATGACCACTTCAGGGCTTTTTTCTAAAACAATGCAATTTGGTATCTCAATATTGTAATTCAATATGCTTAAAACTTTTAAATGACTCATAAGAAAGTGCCAGTTTCGGGGCTGGAGAAATGGCTTAGTGGTTGAGGTGCTTGCCTGCAAAGCCAAAGGACTCAGGTTCAGTTCCCCAGGACCCATGTAAGCGAGATATACTAGGTGGCACATGCATCTGGAGTTTATTTGCAATGGCTATAGGCCCTGATGTGCCCAGTCTCTCTGTCTCTCAAATAAATAAATTAAAATATTTTTTTAAAAAAAGAAAGTGCTAGTTTCTACTCACTGTGATTTAAAATTAGTATTTACTTAAAAATCACATCTTATAATTCAATAATTCTATTCCTCTTCTAGATAAAATCTTAAAATGACTTGATTGAGTTATTTGTAAATTATTAGATTCCTATGAACGCAAAATAAGATATTTCAGTTTCATATAGCATATTTTAGTACTATTTACCATTTCTACCAAGAAAAGTCTTGTGTGAAAAGCAAACAGGATGACTATATATCTCTTTCAAGAGAAAAATCTTGACTTATACTTGATCATATCTACATTACTAACTTCAGAAAACATCCCTTCTGCGT
This sequence comes from Orientallactaga sibirica, assembly GCA_036365145.1. NCBI lineage: Eukaryota > Metazoa > Chordata > Mammalia > Rodentia > Dipodidae > Orientallactaga > Orientallactaga sibirica. Next base: position 31,364,451 of record JAEOAD010000024.1, read on the forward strand.
ATTGATCCAGGGCCCTGTACTTAAATAGTTGATAACCATTCACTCTTTGCATTTTGCCCCTTTTATTGAAATGATTCAAGGAAGGATTTTTTTTTTTTTTTTTGGAAACAAAATACTCATTTGATATTTGAAAAAAAAAGTTATGCTTGATTTTTAAATATTCTTTTTTACTTTCTAATCATCAAAAATATGATTTGTCTATAATTTTTAAGTCACACATCATTCTAGAACTGAAGATTAGCCTGACATCATTACAGGTCAGGTTTTGGGGAAGAAGTTGTAGTCAATGATGATTAAAAGGAATGGACAGGAACTCCTGAAAAGCATACTATGTCACAAAACAGGGAAACAGTGAAGGTAAAGAAATATTTCGCCAGGCATGTTGGCACATGCCTCTAATCCCAGCACTTGGAAGGCAGAGGTAGGAGGATCACCATGCGTTCAAGGCCACCCTGAGACTACAGAGTGAATTCCAGATCAGAGGAGTCAGAGTGAGACCCTACCTCAAAAAAGCAAAAAATAAAAAATAAATTAAAATAAATAAAATTCAAAGAGGCCCATCAAGTTTGATCTACAAGTGACATGTTTATGTCATCTTTTTTTTCTAGTTTTTTAAAAATATATTTTTATTAGTTATGTATATAGTATATTTTATAAGAATATAATTCAGGAATGAAATTGTATATATTTAAGATACATGGTTACATATGTATAAACACTATGAAATTAGTGCCATAATCAAGCTAACTAACTCATCTTGCATTGTTACCTTCGTGTGTGTGTGTGTGTGTGTGTGTGTGTGTGTGTGTGTGTGTGTGATGGCACTAAAAGTTGACTATCTTAATAAATTTCTCATATAGAATGCATTTTTATGATCATCATGTTATACACTACATTCCCGGAATGTATTTCTCTTATACCTGAAAGTTTGTCCATTCTGTCCAGTGTGCCCCCATTTCTTCCACTCTGTGGCCCTTCCCGAAACCCACTCTTGCCTCTGGTTCCATGAGTTTGCCTTCCTTAGATCCTACACTTAAATGCAATCAGATATTTATCTCCCTGTGTCTCACTTCACTTACAGTAATGTCCTCCATGTGGAAGTACATAGCAGGATTCTCTCTTTTTGATGGACAGTGTCTCACTGAAGCTTCTTCATCACTTTGTCTGTTGGTGGGTATTTGGGTTATTTCCACATTTTATCCTCACGTATACTGCTAAAATGAACATAAGGGCACCGATGCGTCTTCATCATACAACATGTACCCTAACGTGGGATTTCCAGATCACGTGGTGGTCCTTTACTTAAGTATGATTTCGAAAGAAAGTCCATACTGTTTTTTTTTTTTTTTTCTTGATATCTACAGCAAATGGAATTTTTATACCACCAGCAGTTCACACGTTTTCCCATTTCCCCATATCCTTGCCAATATGTGTATCTGTTTACCTGAGGACATCCATCCTGGCAGGTGTAGGTGATATTTCATTTGCTTTTGATTTTCCATATCCTAGTGATTTGTGATGTTGGGCGCCTCCTCAGACACTCATTGCAGTTTGTATGTCTCTTTTGGGAAATGTTTGATTACATTGACTTGATATTTTTTCTTGTTGCCTCGTTCAAGGCAATTACATCCTCCATCAGCTTTGGTGTCCTTACTTACTCATAGTTCCCAGCTCTCTAGACAGAAAACTTACAGGAAGAGCTCATCCATATTTCCTGAGGCTTGTTAGTCATGTACATCCAGATCTGCTTTAAATTCAACTTGTCTAAGTGTTAACTTATTCACTGACTCAACAAACAGTTACAAGCCACTGTCATAGGCATTGGGGGTTCCATGGTGAATGTCACATCCCTCATGGGAAAACAAAAATTGTTGATGGAATTGCACTGAAAATGAAAACCCAGAAGATACTTTAAAGAAGGAAAGACAAGCCGGGCGTGGTGGCGCACGCCTTTAATCCCAGGAGGGATTAAACTCGGGAGGCAGAGGTAGGAGGATTGCTGTGAGTTCAAGGCCACCCTGAGACTACATAGTAAATTCCAGATCAGCCTGGGTGAGAGTGAGACCCTACCTTGAAAAACCACAAAAAAAAAAAAAAAAAAAAAAGACCACTTTTTGCAGAGGATGGGTAAGAAAGAAATTATTCTGTATTTCTTTGGCAAATGTTCCCCAAAGAGGTAATATGTAAAGCAGGATATGAGAGAGAAGAAGAAACAAAGATTCTTACAATGGGAAGTAATAGGTTCTAAGTCCTTGTGATAAGGCAGAGCAAGAGGCATCAAAGAAATTGTAAGGAAGTCAGTGGGGAAAGCAAGCCTGGGTCAAACTGCTCGAACAATGAATTTGACTATTGCTAAGACTCTAGAAGCCTTCTCTTCCCCTTTCCCAGTCACAGAGCCACTTTTCTTCAATGAAAAATGGTAATCCCCTTCCTCTAAGATATTTGGAACCCTTGCTTGGCTCCTTCCCTCTGTTTCACATAAACAGTCATTAAGAAAATGATGAATCTTTATTTTCAGTATCAAAACACAGCACTTTCACCTTGCCTTCCTAGTGCATCTATGTGGGATAAGCCTCCATCACCATGGCAATCTGCTTTTAAATAGCACTCCTTCTTTTAGATGAGCTTATTTGCATTAAATACTCTGTGTAATACTTCTAATTTAGTTTACCACTTTTATCACTGTCTTCATCAAAAGTTTCAGTTTCTCCCTGTTGTCTTTTGAACAACCCCGGGTTTCATAATTTATCATTTATCCAGCCAGGCATTGAAAATTTATTGAGTGCCTACATGAAATTTTCCTTTGGGGCATTGCTATTAAGCTACTGGTACTACATGGGTCTTACTTCAAACAGCCTGGAAGTGCTAGAGAGTTTACATTTCCCCAAGGTTTCCATGAAACAGTGACTGACAGACAGAGATCTAAGAGATCCATGTTGTTGAATATAAGTGCTTGGAGGTTTCGCTGACACTCAAAGTTTTCCTGTGGAATCAGGCTGATGCCAACACTCTGGGATTTTATACAGGAATATTATTCCCTTGCCTAGCTTCCACCTCTTACTTGTCTTGCTTCACCCATATCCCTATTCATCTATGTGGGCCTTTCCTTAAAATTACCAGTAGAGGGCCTGGAGAGATGGCTTAGCGGTTAAGTGCTTGCCTGTGAAGCTTAAGGACCCCGGTTCGAGGCTTGATTCCCCAGGACTCACTTAAGCCAGATGCAGAAAGTAGCGCATGCATCTGGAGTTCGTTTGCAGTGGCTGGAGGCCCTGGAACACCCATTCTCTCTCTCTCTCTCTACCTATCTATCTTCCTCTTTCTCTCTCTGTCGCTCTCAAATAAATAATAAAAAATAAAAAACAAAAAATTAAAATTTACCAGTAGAGGGCTGGAGAGATGGCTTGGTGGTTAAGGCGCCTGCCTGCCAAGCCTGAGGACTCTGGTTCCAATCTCCAGGTCCCACGTATAGCCAGACGCAAAAAGTGATGCAAGGGCACAATGCTGCACTTGTCCACAAGGGGGCACACACGTCTGGAGTTCATTCATAGCAGCTGAAAGACTGCTGGCATGCCCATTCTCTCTCTCTCTCTCTCTCTCTCTCTCTCTCTTTCTCTCTCTCTCTTTCTCTACCTGTCTCTCTCAAATAAAAAAAAAATACCAGTATATAAGTCCTCCACTTATTATTCTGCTTCTCCAATTTGAAACTAAGATGCATTTACAAAAAGGAAGAAAAGATCAAAATTCACAGTCATTATTGCAAACAGATTTCACACCAAGTACAAAAAGAGGCCAGGCAAACCAGCAGTTTTGATTTTGATATGATAGCTATCATACTAACTCCAGTCATATCTGTTGTGATAAGACAAAGCCAGCTCAGATCAGAAAAATCAACCTACAAGGCATTTGTCCCTAAAGTCAAGTCTGACCTGAAGTTCAAAGAAGGAAGATTTTTTTTTTTTTTTCAGGAAGAAGTCAAAGAAAAACTATAGAGAAAACCATAGAAAAATTCTATGGTATGGAGACCTACAAACAGCTCAAATAATTCATTATTATTAAGGAGAACATTTGATACAGGGGAGAGGCAGAGAGTTGTCTCTCAGCAGGTAAGATGGAAAAAAATCTGAACTTAAAACATTCACTAAGTGTCATAAAAAAAAAAGTTCATCTACGGGCTGGAGAGATAGCTTAGTGGTTAAGCACTTGCCTGTGAAGCCTAAGGACCCTGTCTGAGGCTCGATTCCCCAGGACCCACTTAAGCCAGATGCACAAGGTGGCACGTGCATCTGGAGTTCGTTTGCAGTGGCTGGAGGCCCTGGTGTGTCCATTCTCTCTCTCTCTCTCTCTTTTTCTCTACCTCTTTCTCTGTCTGTCTGTTGCTAATAAATAAATAAAAATGAACAATATTTTTTTTTAAAGTGTTCATCTATTTTTAATGGAGAGATGGCAAATGCTATGGTGAGCCCTATGGGTGAGGCCATGGATTTCAGTGGTGACTGGGGTTGTACAGCTCACTGAGGCCTGGAGGAGAGATGATGTGAAAATTTCCTGTAGAGCTAATTCAGAAAGGTTACTCAGAAATACAATTGAAGTGTTTGTGAAATATATATATATATATATATATATATATATATATATATATATATATATTATATATATATTATATATATATATATATATGAATGAAGTTAATGATATTGAAAGGAAGATTTAACATCATAGCTAAATGCCCCAGGAGCATATATTATATTCTATATTTATATATATATATATATATATATATTATACATATATATTATATATTATATATTATATATATTATATATATATTATATATATTATATATTATATAATATATATTATATATATATATATATATTATATAATATATATATAATATATATATTATATATATATATATATTATATATATTATATATTATATATATTATATATTATATATATATATATATTATTATATATATTTTATATATTATATATATTATATATTATATATATTATATATATTATATATTATACATATATATGAATGAAGTTAATGATATTGAAAGGAAGATTTAACATCATAGCTAAATGCCCCAGGAGCAATAGAAGTTTCACTACATAATGTTATAGTTTCACTATATCATTAATAAAAGAAAAGGGGTTGTAACAAATAATACACAGATAGTGTTTGATTTTACATATGGAGAGAAAGGAAGAAGTGATGAAGACATTTTGCAATTCATTTAAATAATAATAAAAACAAAATCCTCATAGTAACACTTTATGATAGAAAGGTTAATTAATTCAATGAAATACAGGTTCATTAATCATCCCGCAAGTGTCAAAACAAATACAGTCCTCAGCACTCTTCATCTGTGGACCAGTACTCACTCTATGCTCTTAAGCAGTAGAGTGATTAGAAAAGCAAAGTAACTGATATGAAAAGGTGTTCGGGCATTACTCATGCCTTCTGTGATTGCATGGGTCTGACTTCAAGTTTACAAATACATGAGAAATGTGAATGGGGTTTTCGCTGGAAACTTAAGTTTCAAAGTGTAGTGAATGGGGATATTGCAATTTAACACTGCAGCTCTAAAAAGATTCCTTCTGAAGCCATTAGGAAATATGGATTGATCCATGTTCTTACTGAAAGGAAGAGACATTTTGAAATGGAGGAAAATAAGCTTTGCAGTAAACGATTAGTAAGAGAGTATGTACCAAATGTGAGTTTTTGAATATAGTTCACATACAACCAGCACTCAGTGATATTATTCCTCCTAAACACAGGATAAATGAGATAATATGGCATATTATTTTAGGCTTTAAGTTATGGGTTTGTTTCTATAAAATGTGAGTGCCCAATCACATACAATTTCAAATATCAAACTAATAAAAATGAGAAGTCATCACAAGAATGAGAGCAAAAAGATTTGCATGGGTTTTGCTTTGCAGTGTGTCAGAATTTCTTTACATTGATCAAACTAATGGCATGCCTTAATAACAACAACTCCAAAGTTTTAATTACTTCATTCCTTTACTTGTAGGAACTTGTAAAAAAAAAAAAAAAAAAAAAAAAAAAAACGACTTTAATGTCTTTAGGATAATAGAACCGGTCATCATCATTTTGTGAATTTCAAAATATTAATGATATTTTTTTCTAGTTTGCTCAAGATACTTCCTCCAATTCTTCAAATTGTCAGTGCTATTTACTATGATTTGAAATTGAAATGTAGCAACCACATATAAATACCCTGATAAACCTAAGAATAAACTAGAAATTAAAATAGAAGCCAGATATCAGAGAATAGCTGATGATAAAAATCTGAAGATTTATGCCAAATTCTGATGCATTTTGCTTCACACAGTATATAAAATACATTTGCTTCTAATTTGAACAATATTAAACAATGGTAAAGAGTGCTGTTCTATATAATCAGTATTGCACACATATAAATTCTAACACACATGCTAATTCCCATTTATTAAATTGACTTGTAAATATACTTTGTAAGACAGGAGACTTTAGAAAGAAGATTAACTCAAGGTTGCAAGTAGACTAGCGAATTGCCATCTCCATTCCTTATCCTGCAGAGCATTCTTAACGCACAGTGAGGAGTGGATGTCAGTGCTCAGCATTTATAATTCATCATTTGCTGTTTGGACTAAAATCTCAAAGTAGATAGAAGGATTACATGTATTCCCTAAGCTGCCAATACCACACATGCTGCTGCTAATGTAGAATTTTGCAAGATTTATGTAATTCAATAATAACTTACAAAGATGTGACAAAGGAGCTACATCAAGGAAGTTTAGTCTCTTTTCCATGTACCCAGGAAACATTTCATTGTCTGTTCTTAAAATTGCCTTCACTGAACTTTTTGGAAAAAAAAAAAACAAACACTTGATGCCAAAAATACTTAATTACACTAAATTTTCTATGGATGAGGCTATATGGTGACAAAGTAGTTCTATGAGGACTTTTTTTGTCCCCAAAGACTCAAGCTCTTCAAAAGTATATAAACATGTGTGTGTGTGCATATTAGTATAGAAATGTTTATTCATAAAAATGCCAGCATTCATATTTCCAGGTAAGTCATTAGAAAAGAGTCAGTAAACATCACCTAGAGATGGAAAGCACTGAAAATTCAAACAATTCTTTGAAAATGCCATTGTGGAAAGGTACCTACGGTTTGAACCAGACGCACTTAAGGAATGACTAAAGAGAAAGAAAAGAAACCCAAACAGAATGCACAATAGAGGCTCAAGTGAGGAAATAGACCATACCAGCAGCCCCAGAGAGCAAAAGAAGGAATTCGTCCACTTTATCGTCGTGGGTTTGAAGGTTAGGAATGCAAGGATTTCCACATAATTGTGAAACTATGGTCAAAGAGCTGCAGAAAACTTTGAAGATGAGGGATGATGGCTGGACTCAATTGCTAGGGAACATGTCCAGACTCCTGCCTCTCAGAGGCAGATGAGCTAACAGGCCTCTGTTGTAGCATTAGGCATAAATAATTCTTGGTTACCTGTAAAAGAGTGAACATTTCACTGAAGTTTTCCCATTCCATAATATCGGTGTATTGGGTACCAATGACTAATGACTTGGAAAACGAACCTAAATATCAACTGATCCCTAAACTACTCTAAACTTTTTGCTAACCTGGTCATAAATTACCAACAGTTTTCAGATTAACAAAGAATAATAATAATAATTCACTCAAATATAATTCCTGTTTCATCTATGAATCCTGGACACAAGGAAGAAGTAGTTATCATTTCAATAAACACAATACCAATCATCGTTGTTTCTAAACATGTTTAAAATTTATTTTCAAAAAGAGAGAATAGGCAACCAGGACCTCAATCCACTGCAAACAAACTCCAGATGCATGCTCCACAATGTGCATCTGGCTTATCTAGGTACTAGGGAATCAAACCTGGGGCCTTAAGCTTCTCAGGAAAACCCCTGAACTGCAAAGCTATCTCTGCAGCCCTCAGTCATCATTAATTTAATACCCGAAGACATAGTTATGTAAACTTTAGACTGTTGTTCATAAGTACTTGTTCAGCTATACAAATGTGTGAATATATGGTGTTTAATGTTAAAACTGGGAATTTTAAATAAACCTTTGTTAATGATGCATTTCATCATTTAGAAATACAAATTATTTTTTTTTAATTTTTTTTAGAGAGAGACACAGAGAGAGACAGAGAGAGAGAGGGAGAGGAAGACAGATAGAGAATGGGCATGCCAGCAGTCTCTCACGAAATCCAGATGTGTTCGCCCCCTTGTGGGCAAGTGCAGCATTGTGCCCTTGCGTCAATTTGTCAGCGATACCTCCAGCAGAGTCTTCGTTTTCAGTTCTTCCCTGGCTCTAGTTCTGAATGTGTAGTTTGTTACTGATTTTTCTTTCTAAAAAAAAAAAAAAACCTGGCTTTTATATTTATAATTACCACAAAATAACACAAAGGCTAAAAGCCATACTAATAGGAACATTTGCAATAATCTTGCTGAAGGCTTGGCAGTATTTGATATTTAAAATGCTATTCACATAGATATGATCTACTTACTCACAGAGGCTTTATGTCTCTCTGCAGCCCCAACATGTGAACACACTTTTATTTGTTTCATCCCTGAGTCCAGAAGCCATGACATGACTCCTCCGCTCCTTGGTCTGATCTGCATTGTCCAGGAATCTTGCTAGGCATCCTCTGATCCTTCACGTTGACGCTTAGTAAATCTGAGCCAAAGAATACTCGCCCACAAGCACAGCTTTGGGGTGTTCAGAAGTTTGACTTGTGTTTAGAATGTTGTAGAATCCAAGGTGAAAGCAGTGAGGAGGTTGAAAATATTATTATTTATTCATCAGACTTGCCAGAAATCTCAGGCCTTCCACAGTCACCACATTCTGTCCTGTACGTTTAATATAAAACTTTCCATGAAAGGAGAAAGGAGTCTTTGGTGAGCACATTCATAAATAAGTAAGACCAGCTTCTTTTCATTTCCAATATTGCCTAAGACAGTGCATAGTTTAGAGAGAGTGTCTGGAAATGAGATTCAATAAACGAATTATGTTAAATTACATATAATTCAGCAAATGCATACCATTCTCTTTGGAAGCACTTTCAGTTACAATGAGAACACCTGCTGCTCATTTAGCATTTGTAAGATTTATCATTATATGTTTTAAACTTTCATTCTAAATTTGTAATCTCCTTTTATTACCTTTCAGTAATAGTGTTATTCATGGCATTTGTTATTTAAACAGATAATTGGTAACTAGATGACAGAAGGTTCTAGAAGTCATTGAGCAGAAAGAACTATGGTGGTTAATTGGCCTTGATTAGTCCGAATACAGATTCACAGATTTCAGACAATAGATGATGATGATAGATGGAAAATAGATGAGAGTAGATAGATAATAGTGATAATGATGATGATGATGATAGGTAGGTAGGTAGATAGATAGATAGATAGATAGATAGATAGATAGATAGATAGATAGATAGATGATAGATGGAAGATAGAGAGAGAGGTGTTGGAAAGAAACTGGGTGGATAGTTGGTGTGGGAAATATATATCCAATTTTCTTAGAAATTTTTCTTTAAAGGTCTGGGCCTTTATCTTGAAGATAACTGACATGGAATAAATAAATTATATTTAAGAAGAATAAAGAACCTGTTCTGTGGGCAGACCATGTCAGGTATGGAAGATGCTAAGACTGCTAAGTCAGAGAGAAGTTAAAGGAGAATGTTGAAATGATCTTGCAGTATCAAGATGCTAGACTAAGTTAATTATAAAACCATGGCTGTTAAATCCAGAGCACAGCCATTAGCCAACTGACTGTAAGACTGAATGAAGGCCATTCAAAGAGGGGAATGTGAGAACATTTAGTAGAGGAAAGGAAGTCTGTAATGTTCCAAATGAGTTCAGGACTTAATATTTTACTTCTAGAGTTGTTGATTTTGACACTGATTTCCTTGATCTCTGGTAACTTTCTTCTGTTAGTCTCTATGTCTTGACCCACAAAAGGCCAGGCATGCCTAGCTCAGAAACTTCTATATTCAGTTATCTGTATGAGTGTAAAGTTTTTGTAGAGTTTTCAACAGTGTTGTATTTGAAATGTGAAGAGTTGTTTTAACTCAGAGTCATTCATGTTGATTTGCAAGTTGCTTTTTAAATGAGTTACTCTTGGGGCTAGAGGTACGACTTAGAGGTTAAGGCACTTGCCTAAAAAGTTAAAGGACCTTGATTCGATTCCCCAGGACCCATGAAAGCCAGATGTACAAGGTGGCACATGCATCTGGAATTCAATTGCAGTGGTTGGAGGCCTTAGTGTGCCCATTTCTCTCTCTCTCTCTCTCTCTCTCTCTCTCTTTTTCTCTCTCTCTGCCTCTTTGTCTCAAATAAATAAATAAAATAAAATATTTTTAAATGAGTTACTCTTAAATGTGTTCTTTTCCCTTATTTTAGTGCTTTTTCTGAAATTGTATTATGATGAACTGACAGACATGCCTGATGGAATAAAATTATATCTGGCAAATATTATTTTAGTAAAGTGAGTTATGATCCCACAGCAGATAAAATCATATGCTAAAGTGAAAAGAAGATAATCATCTTCTAATGCCAGACTTTAAAGGCTTATTACACACACATTGTTAAGATATATTTTTATTTTTGGCAGTTTGATGCATGTATACAATGTGTTTTGGTCCCACCGCCCCATTTAACATCTCTCTTCTCTTTTTCCCACCCACTAAATCCTGATTCTTTTCCATTAGAACCCTATTGTACTTCCATGCCTTTTTTGACCGAGTAATTTCAATTTAGGATTGCTTACATAACTGTGGATGAGAGGTTGCTTATTGAAGAGAGGGGAAACATCTAGTGATATCTGCGCCTCCTCCCCAAAGAGCATGATTTCTCCTCTCCAAGCCATCATCAGTTTCCAATATTTACTCTAGGAGGGTGGGGTTTCATGGGCACCTCCTGTATCTATAAGGGAATATTGCCAGGCTCTTTAAGCTACAAGAAACCCCACTTGCTGTGAGTCCATGCAAGTGGGGAATCTTTCTTATCGAGAAGCCAGCTCTAGGCATCATGGACACCTTGATTAGATATTTTACAACACAGGTGTCACCTTGAATGGGCATTTGAGTAGCTCTAGGAAGCTGGTAATTTAACACTTTATAGAACAAGGTTGAGTATTAAATGATTAGATGAGGAAAGCATTCAAAAACCTGTTATTATTTTATTAATTTTAGAAAATATTGATATTTAAATAGTATCACAATAATTTAAAGTACTTTATGGCCCCCATCTGGAAGGTGGAGATTACAGACACCAATTATGTGATCAGCCACTGGAGGAAATGACAGATATTTAGACTGGGTTATTAAGTGCCTGTCTTCTACTGGATGGGTAATGTGACTTTTCCATTTGTGGGTAACAGCTTTTCTTCTGGACACAGTAACCCATAGGAAAATGGTCAATATGTAAACCTGAAGATGGTTCTTCTGCCTATCTTGAGTTTCATCCCTGTAACAACAGATAACAGAATTTCATTTTTTTACATGGGATACTAGTAGGAGAGCATGTGCACACATCACATTTTCTTAACCATTCATCAGTTGTGGGGTATGGATTATTTCCATGTCTTGGCTGTTGTGACAGTGCTGCTAGTGGTGTACAGATGCCTTCGACATGCTCATTGCACTTTTTGAATATAAACAATGAGCTTGATGGATCATTTAGTAATTCTATGTTATTTTTTGAGGAATTCTCACACTGTTTTCTACAATGGCTATACTAAGCTACATTCCTTTCCTCTTCATCCTCACCAGTGTTTATATTTGTCTTGTTATTAGAGTCTCTCTTACTGGAAGAAGATGGCATCTGACTGTAGTTTCTACTGATATCACCTTGATAATTAATGTTGAGTAATTTTGAATGTGTCTTTTATCATTGTTTATCCATATTGAGGAAGGCATAAACCAGACTATTGCTTATTTTCAAGATCTGATGATTTGGATTTTATTCTATGGAGTTCCTCCTACAGTTTGGATAGTTTGTTATCTGTTTTCTCTTCTCTGTTTTCTTTCTGGTGCAAAAGTTTTGCTTAGTTTTATGTAATATCACTTACTTATTTTATTTTATTTTTCCTTACTTTGAGGTTACTTTAAAAAAAAAAAGAGCCTTTGCCCATTCAAATGCCAAAAACATTTTCTTTTTCATTTTTTCCCTTACTTTCATACTTTTATGTTTTATATTTAGACCTTTAATCCATTTTGGATTGATTTTCTTGACTGGTAAGAGATAGATATCCATTTTCCTTCTTCACTGAATATCCAATTTCCCCATAAGCATTTATTAAAAAACCTCTTCTTCCAGTTCATGTTCTGACACCTTTGTCAAAATGCAGTAGCCTTTAGATGTGTGAGTTTGTATCAATGCTCTCTGTTATGTTATTGGTATTTGCATCTGTTTGAATGACAATTTTATTCTGTTTTAATTACTATAGCTCTTTAATATATTTTGAAACAAGGATGCATAGTGCTCTCTGCCTTATTATTTTGATCAAACTTTAAAGCAAATGCATCCTCATTTTCAACCCAAAATAAATAGAAATGGCTCCGGGAGTACTGTAACTTTATGAATCTCAGATTTTTCTTAGTACATGATATATGTTAATAAAATTCTCTGTTCAAGAAACTAGAAACTTCTGTTTCATGTAAAACTTGATATTTTGTCAAAAATATAAATTGTATTCATGTAGTGGAGTTTGGCTTTATGCTACAAACAAGCAAGAAGCATTTCTGGAAAAGTTCTATTGATTTCCACATATTATTTATTAGAAATGCCCATTGTCTAGTCTCAAGTGTGAATTTTTACCATATGTTTGGAGTCTAAAGATGATGGTTAGCAGAAGAGCCTACATTTTGCCACCATGATATTTTGTTCACCCTAAATACAAATGATATTATTTTATGCAATTGTTTATATTTTAGGATATAACCAACTACATTTGCATTAGTATTGTACTAGTGTTGCATTGACTAGCAAGCAGTGCAAAATTCTTCTAAAGATATGATATAGTTGTAGTAAAATTATATCAAACTCCAGGAAATCTCATTGGCCAAGACTTTTAAAATGATAATATCATCAGATGATTAGAATCATACAGACATCTGTGGTTGGTCAAGATTGTGAGCAAAGATAAACACAGAGAACATCCAACTCCTACTAAGCCAGATATCTAGATACAGAGGCTCCCAAAACCTCATCACTGAAATAGAACTAAAATGACCCCAATGTGGCTCAGGGATATTCATGGAAGAGGGGGCAGAAAGAATGTTAGAGCCACAAATTGGGTCATTAAGCATAGACTTGGCATACCCTCCATAACTCTTGACTACCCCCACAATGCATGACCCACATTCCCCATTGATGAAGTCCCCTTTGGAGGGGGGAGGACAGGGAGGAGGATAATGGAGTCACCATTATGAATGTAAAATTAGAATAATATAAATAAAAAATAAATTAAAAAAATATTGTGAGCAAGCTTTCTGAGAACTTTTCAGTTTAATTGATTTAACATCACACATAAATTATTTATAAATCTGTAGGCATAATTCATAGAATTTTGTACTCAGAACTTATACTCAATGTTTCCTCAGTGAGGTTTTAGGATATATGCTTACCTTCACAATGAAATGCTATTAATTTACAGTAGATTATTGATTACACATAAAATTCAAATGTAATATTTTCCTTCAAATAAAGAAATGGGAGAAGTTGAGCTACAGTGTTGTGGAGAACGCCAAGGACTATACAATCAGGAACATGCTAGGGTAAGTTGTAGTTCCATCATTCATTTGGACAATTTTTCCAAGGCCATTTTTTTTTCATTTTCCTTATTAATTTTCACAAAAGTATGTAGACCTGCTACATTCCATACACCAGGCAGCTTTCATGTGACCATTTGGTGAGAGGATAAGATGAATTTTGGGGGGTTAAAGAGATGGCTTAGTGGTTAAGTTGCTTGCCTGTGAAGCTTAAGGTCCCAGAATTGATTCCCCAGGTGCACAAGGTGGCACATGTGTCTGAGTTTGTATGCAATGGCTAGAGGTCCTGTATTGCCCATTCTATCTGTCTGTCTGTCTCTCTCTCTCTCAAATAAATAAATAAATATTTTCAAAAAAGATGTATCATAAAGATTCTATCCTAAGGAAGCATACAGTCTTGTACAGTCTTGTTGAGGACACTGAACATGATTAGAAAACAAGAGTAGAAACTTTTCTCAATCTTGTTGAGGACACTGAACATGGTTAGTTAGAAAACAAAAGTATAAAGTTTTCTCAATTGAAATTTAGACCAGTTGTTTGAGGACCAGTCTAAAAAGTTGAATACTCATGTGAAAATCATGTTGGTATAAATTAATTGACCAATATTTGATATAAAGGCAGGAGTCTTTGATGATCACTCAGTTAACTGGAGCTCCTTAAATTGTCATAATGTATCAAAACCTCTCAATTATAGTGTATTAAACTACAACGAAACTTAAAATCAGTTCACAAATGAGAATTTTATTATTGTAATTATCTAATTTCATATTTTCTTCTTTGATTTTTATCATTACTTATATAATTCAAGTTAAGATTTTTACAACATTTTTCAGAGAATGACATATTGTTTTGCAGAAACAATATCTCTCTTTTCAAAGTCATAACACTAATTTTATTTTTGTAACAATGTGTTTCATTAGATACTAGTGAAACAAATTAGTACTCAGATGTGGACAAGAACATCTGAATTTTGGTTAAAATAATAACAATTTAAGCAATAGAATGGCATAGGAATAATAGAAAAACAAGCTCCTTTTACATGGAGGTTGTAAAGGATCAGTTCACCCAGTGGGTTAGTTGAATAGAAGTAGATTAAAACAATGTCTATAAAAATAATATTTCATTTTTCCTCTATGCTCTGATAAGAATTGGGGAAACCTTCATAAATAGGTAAAAGCTGTCTTTACCTTTTAGAAACTAAATTACTCAAAAGAGAAGAGCACACCTGTAGTCCCTGTCTTTGGGAGTCAGAGGCAGAGAGAGCATCATCAATCTAGAGCATTCTCAGCTGCATAGCAGGTTCCAGGCCAACCTGGGCCACATGGGACCTTGTCCCCAAAACAAAATGAAAAGACTATTAAGGCATTTCAGATCGAGAAAGAAACCAGAGCAGGTCCCCTCAGGCAGATATGTGTTCTGGTTCAGGGGAGGAAGTGAACATGTGTTGATGAGTGAAGGATAGAGTTAGCTCATGGCTATAACCTGGCCCAACCCACTTTCGTTACCTACACTACATGCTGAACACTGAACACACCACACTGAGGACAGAGGGCTGAATGTTCTCTTTAATCCTCACCTTGATTGTTCCCAAAGAGATTTCAAACTTAGAAATGACAAAGCAAATTTGGAATCGACTTCTTAGAGCAGGATACTCCTGCCAAGACACCTCTCAATTGAGATAAGAGAAATAAGGTTATTTTCCTAATGTATCATCACCAAAATCAGTTTGTTTACAGAATGAATGATTTCTTCTCAAGTAACTAACCACAATTCTATATTTCATTTGCTTACTCAACAAATTCTTCTATTTCTTTAATAGCAAGAATGCTTCTAGGCAAGGGGAAGCATATGAGCACGTTCAACATAAGAATTACTAAGAACATTTTTTACACATTACTTACGTGATGAAAAGTGCTATGTCTCATTATTTTTTTTTTTCAAGCTGATACAGGGAAGAAGTAAAGATTTTGTAGCACGACTGTGAATATTCCTTGTTGGATGTTACAAAGTCATCAGGGAAGATGAGAACGACTCTTTACCAAGACATAAAGGGTAATAATAAGGAAATCATCACACAGCAATAGGAAAAAACATTGCAAGACATTGGGTCAGCAAATGCAAGGAAACATATAAGGAATGCCTCCTATGTTCAAGGCTACATGGAGTGACAAATGTAGCAAATACTAGAAATTATCAATTTAAAAAAATTATTTTTATTTTATTTATTTGAGAGAGGGGGGAGCAGAGGGGGAGAGACACAGATGAAGAGAAAATGGTCTCACCAGGGCCTCCAGCTGCTGCAAAAGAACTCCAGACACAAGAGCCATCTTGTGCATCTGGGTCCTGGGGAATCCAAACTAGGTCCTTTGGATTTGCAGGCAAGTGCCTTAATGGCTAAGCCATCTCCCCAGGCCTAGAAATGATTATAGTCTTAAGGCAAGAGTAGCTTGATCATAGAGAGTTTAGTTGCAACTGAGGATTAAATGGAAGACACTGAATCATTTTGGAAATTGCATAGTGTGGTTTAAATTTCAAATATCCTTACTATATGGTAGAAGTGGGTACTGAGATAGATTGCAAGCATCCAGGAAAGAACTAAAACCATTTGAACTCACATGGAAAACATAAGAGGTGATCATATGTTAGAAATCCCCGTGAAGTTGTGGATTATGCATTGTGGGAGCAGTAGTCAGTTGTTTTTTGGGGGGTGGAGGGCAGAATGCCATTGGACATGATGTCTCAAGCTGTGGCTCTTACAATCTTCCCATCCGCTCTGCTGCAACATTCCATGATCTGTGAATCTGAAGTTTACTTCAGTGATGAGCTCTTAGGTTCCTCTGATCTCTGCTTTGGTAAGTGTTCACTATACTCAGGGTCTGTCTCCTTCACCCTGGCTTTAATTATCAGTTTCACCACGGAAGCAGCACTCTTGCTCATCTCCCCTATTACCCTGTGGTTTCATCTGTGGCTTGGCTGAAGTGAGAGGGTAGTTTATCTTCTCAGGTCTCACTACCTTCTGAAAAAAAAGAACAGATTCTCCAATAGAGAGTGAAGTCAGCCTAGTTTAAATGGGATAAGCATTATTAATTTAGGGAAAATGTGATGTACACAACCCTTCTTTCAGTGGAAGACTAGTGAGAGCTTGACACTGGACAGCATAATCTTTGTCTCCACAGGATTCTGATCTGGTTCTCAATTCCAGATATGGGTCTCTTTATACTGAGTAGATCTCTTAGCCAATCAAAAGCTATTGGTTACCCACCAAGGCTGTATGCCATTATTGCACTGGTGTATGCATCCAGTCATGGTGTTTGCTTCAAAGTAGCTTAGACCTCTGGTTGCTCAGACCATTGTTGGCCATATTCCCCAGTATCTCATATAGCACTTCCTAGCACTAAATAGGCTGTCTAGGATTGTCTCACTTCTGGAATCGAGCCAGGTTTCTCCATGCTCAGTGTTGGTAGCATGTGGTATCTTCAGCAATATGATCTTATCTTTTGCCTCAAGCAGATAATTAAGTGCTTTGACAGAAACCTGTCTTGTTTTGGGGACCTTGGAGGTCTCTCCAATCAATAGTACTATGTTGAAGAGCGGTGGTGAGAGTGGGCACCCCTGTCTTGTTCCCGGTCTCAACGGTAACTCCTTGAGTCTTTACCCATTAAGTATTATTTGGGCTTTAGGTACTTTCTATATAACTTTATTTGTGTTGAGGTATAAACCCTCCATGCCTGTTCTCTCCAGCATTCTCATCATAAACTGATTGATGTTGTATTTTTTCAATGGACTTCCCTGCATCAATTAAATGATCATGCGGTTCTTGTGATTAAGCTTATTTATGTGGTGTACTATGTTGTCCGATTTCCATATTATGAACCATCCCTACATCACTGTGATTAAGCCTACTTGATCAAGGTGGATAATGTTTTTGATATGTTGTTGAATTCAGTTTGCAAGGATTTTGTTCAGGATCTTTGCATTTAAATTCATTAGGGATATAGGCATATAGTTTTCTTTTTTTGTATCTCTGTCTGGTTTTGGTATTAGCGTGACACTAGCTTCATAAGAGGAGTTGGGAAGGTGTCTCTGATCTCCAGTTATATGAAACAGTTTGAGAAAAAAGGGTTTCAGTTATTCAATGAAGTTTTGACAGAATTTGGTGGAGAAGCCATCTGATCCTGGACTTTTCTTTTGGGGGAGGTTTTTGATCATCTTTTCAATCTCCATCAGTGTTATCAATTTGTTTAGGAGATTAATCTGCTACAAGTTTAGTTTTGGTAGGTAGTATGTGGCAAGAAATTCATCCATTTCTTCCAGATTATCCAATTTTGTGGAGTAGAGGTTTTAGAAGTATGTCCTCATGATCCTTCCAATTTCATTGGTGTCTGTTGTGACCTCTCCTTTTTCATTTCTGACTTTGTTAATTTGAGTCATATTTTTCTCACTTGATCAAATTGGCCAGGGGTTAATCAATCTTGTTTATTTTCTCAAAGAACCACTCTTCATTTCATCAACAATTTTAATTGTTCTCTTAGTTTCCAATTCATTAATTTCTGCTCTGATTTCGATTATTTCTTTCCATCTGGACCTCTTAAGGTTGGTTGGATTCTTTTTTTTTTTTTTTTTCAGATGTCTTTAGGTAGACAGGTTATTAATTTGGGATCTCTCTGAATTTGTTATGAAGGCATTTAGCACTATGATTTTTCCCCCTGGGACTGCCTTCATTTTGTCCCATAAGTTCTAGTTGTGTTTTCATTATCATTCAATTGTAGGAGTTTTACAATTTCTTTTTTGATTTATTTGACAACCCATTCATTGGTCAAAAGTGTGTTGTTCAGTCTCCAGGAGCTGCTGGAGTTCCTGATGTGTCTTTTCTTAATTTCTAACCTTAAAATGTTGTCATGTGATATGATACAGCAAGGTACTCCAATTTTCCTGAATTTATGGAGGCACGCTTTATGGCCTAATATATGGTCAAGTGTTAGAAGGTTCCATAGGATGCTAAGAAGGATGTGTATTCTGTAGAATTGGGGTGGAAAGTTCTGTAGATATCCATTAGATCTAGTTGATCTCGGGTGTTGTTGAGCTATTATTTCCCTGTGGATTTTCTGCCTGGATGTACTGTCTATTAATGATAGCAGAGTATTGAAGTCCCCAACTATGATGGTGTTGGTTTGTTTCTGTTTTGTTGTCAAGTAGATTTTGTTTTATAAATTGTGGCACACCTGTGTTTCATGCATGTAGATTTATGATTGTGATGTCCTCATTTTGGATCATTCCCTTGATGAGTAAGAAGTGGCCTTCTTTGTCCTTTTTGATTACTTTTGGTTTGAAGTGTATTTTATAAGATATTAATATATCAACACCCACTTGTTTCTTATTTCCATTTGCTTCGGATATCTTTTGCCATCCTCTCACCCTGAGGAGGTGTCTGTCTTTAGTGGTTAAGGTGGTTTCTTAAAAGCCACAAATAGAGGGTCCATTTTTCTGATCCACTATGTCAACTTTTGTCTTTTGATGGGTGAGGTAAAACCATTAATGTTTAAGGCTATAACTATAAGGTTTGATTTATCCCTGCCATCACAGGGTGCTTTATGGGGTTTGGACTTTCTTGTACTTTGTACTGTTTTGAGCCCGATCTAGTTTTGGTTATTGTGATCTTATTCTTGTAGGCACTACAGATTGGTTGTTTAACTATCCTTCATTGAGTATTCCTGAAGTATTCTCTGTATGTTTGGCTTTGTGTTCATATAATAATAGACTTGGTTCTTTTCATGGAAAATTTTCCTTTCACCATCTGTTATGAAGGATATTTTTCCTGGGTACAGTAGCTTTGGTTAGAAGCCGTAGATTTTTAGAATTTGAAGTGTTCAATTGCAAGCCCTTCTGACTTTCAGGGTTTCCATTTAGAAGTCTGAGGTAATTTTGATGGGATTGCATTTGTATGTAGTGAGTTGTTTCTCTCTGCTTTTAACACTCTCTATTTTCATATTTAAAAGGTTTAACTAGGATGTGCCTTGAAGAGTTTCTTCTTCTGTTTGGTGTTCTGTGAGCTTCTTGTATCTGGATGAGCCTCTCTTTTGAGAAATTGGGAACATTTTCTTCAATAATTTTGTTGAATATATTCTCTATGCCTCTGGCCTGGATTTCCTCTCCTTCTGGTAAACCTGTGATCTGGATGGTTAGACATTTTAGGGTATCTCACAGTTTTCTTGTGTTTTGTTTACATGGTTTTTTGAACTTGGCTAAGTTTTTGGACTCCTGATCAATTTCTTCTGTCTTTTCTTCCAGCTCAGAGGTTCTATCTTCCCCAAGAGGAAGGGTTCTAGTGTGGTTTTTAAAAGCTCTATATGACATTTGTTTTCTGTTTTGTTATTTTGCATCATGTCCATCTCTGTTTTAGGTATGATTTCAGTTCGAGGTCTGATTTTCTTTATTCTTCCTGGAATTCACTCTTGCATTGATTAAGTCTTCATTAAGCTTAATCAGCTGGTTATTGAGATTTTCCATTTGTTGACTCATCTTCAATTCATTTATATCTCTATTGAGGCTTCTATATATTTTTTTTCTATTAGGTTAAGCCTAGGGACAAAAGCCAAAGGATCTAAGAAATGATTCTGCTCAATTTCATTTATGCAATTGTTGGTTTTTTTGATGGCTTGCTTCCAGTTCAGCAATTCTTTTGATCAAGGTCACATTGATTGCTGTGTTTACATTTTTGGATTTTATTTCTGTTGATTTCTCTATGATTTCATTGGAGGCTTCCATTGTGGGAGTAGGCATCTGGGTGTAGATCTCTCAGTTTTTAGACCCCATTTTTTTGTTTGTTTGTTTGTTTGTTTTGTTTTTGTTTTTCTGCGTTGTGTTCCAACCATCTTGGGAAAATATTTTATTTTATTGGGGGGAAGCAAGGTTTTGTCCTTGTAGGATCTTCAGTGAGTGTTCTGCTTTAAATGTGAACCAGATTGGCATATCATGGGGTTGTAGCTGCAGATGCACAGATTGTGGAGTTTGCAAGTACATCAAAGGTACCTAGGGAACTGGGAGGTGGGAAACTGGGAGCTCTGGCCTACTCATTCTACTTGCATGCACTACTCAGCAAACAGGAAACAGAGGTTGGGAACCAGGATCCAGCAAGCTGGAGAGCCAAGAGCAAGAGGTCAGCTCCTACAGTGGGCCCATGCACACTCTGGCTCAGGGAAATTTGGATTTGGGTACCCAGTGACCAGTCAACCAGAGCAAAAGGCCTGCTTGCAAAGCCCGCATTCAGGGTCCAGGCAGCCCCAAGCCAACAGCAGGGGAACCAGGACCAGGGAACTGGGTGATGGGAAAGGAACCAGAAGCTCTGACCATGTCCTTCCATGTGTGCCTTCTGGACAGGGGATCCAGGTGTTGGGGACCCAGGGGTCATGCAATCAGGAAGGCAAAGTAAGGGCCCTGCTTCTGCAGCAACCTTGCAGGGTCAGGGCAGCCCCAAGCCAGCATCAGGGTAGTGAGATCAGAGAATTGGCACGTGGGAGGTGGAGAACAGGGAGATCTGGCCTACTCACTCTGCAAGCACACCCTCCAGAGCATTGGATCAAGGAGTTGGGGATCCAGGGGCCACTCCAGGATTTGACTTTCATGTTATTCTTAACTGTGTGCCCTCAATAGGATAAATTATCTTATTGTATTTAATTATTTTTTATTATTATTATTATTATTATCATTATCATTATTATTTAGAAACTTTATATGGACATGTCATATGTTAGTACCAACATTTCCCTCCTCCCTGCCCCCACTCCACGGAGGGCCATCCTTAGTGGAATTTCTGGTATTCACCATAGAGTTTTGGGTTATGAGTTGTGAGAGCAGCAGTCTGTCGCTGTGGGATGGCAATGCCTCTGGATATTCCTTCCCCCTTTGTGGCTCTTACATTTTTTCCACCACTTTTCCCACAAACTTCCCTGAGCATTGGTGGATTTGCTTTAATTCTACTTTAGTGTTGATTTCTCAGAAGCTTCTAGGGTTCTGGTTTGGTGTGTTTTGAGGATCCTCTGTGTCTGTGTGCATCATACTGGCCCAACCCTAACCCTATTCTTAATTGAATTCCAATTTTTTAACTATGCTTTATGTTTACTAGTGACATTTCTTTGATATAATACTTATAGACAGATATAACCATATCACTTACTTTCACAGAAATATAATTTCACCACTTATATAACCACTCTGGTAGGCAATAAGTCAGAGCACACATTTTGATAAAAGTTAATTTACATGATTTACCTAAGTTATGAAAATACACACATTCATAGAGGAGACAGATTTTGTTCAAAGGGAATTATGTCAAACAATCATTTAATAATTTTCAAGGGTCCAAGATGAACAAAGCCCATATGTTGCACTGTGTGTGTTTCTGTTCCTTCCAATTTTTTTCACTATGGTTCATGAGCAAGTGTTATGAAGTCTAATTAATTTAATTAATGGATCTCAAGGCCATTAGACCATGCATTAAGTTGATTTACTCTGTGAAGAGCTTCCTCCACTCATCTCTTTTTCAAGTGAAAAAGAATTTAGTGACCTCCAGTCACCAGGCTCAACTAAGCAGCAATGGCTTTCAGAAAGACCAAAATAATGCACCACTAACTGCATGAAAGCTTCAATTACAGAATATAGCATTCTCACTAAAGCTACTATTACTCCTGTTTTGTTGCTAATGAAATGGAATATTATAATCCAGCCCTGAGGAAAGTTGAGATAGTTTCATCTTGTCTTCAATTAAATGAGAAAACAATTATTTAGAGGGAAGAGCCGAGATTTGACCTTATAGAGTCAGGCTGAAGAAAACACAATCTGTCTAACCTGTAGGTCTTCTATGCTTTATCCTGGCAATACTTTTAGGCAGTATGAAAGTTTTTTGTCTATACTTAAATTTTCCTGACATTCCAGTTCAAAACCATACTTGCAAAAGATTTCATCTCTGCCTTTGCAGCTCTCATTGTGCTATGAGATTATAAGCTTTATAGATATATAAATGTGTTTTTTTTTTCTTTAGTCTTTCTTGGGAAAAATAGAAAGAGAGGCAGCTGAGGCAAAATACCATGCAACGCGGTCACAGTGCATGGAAAAATGACTAGCTATAAAGAGCAAATAAAAGTAATTATGCAAGATAGATGCATACTTGTAATCATTTAAAAACTTAGTTCTTTCAATCCAATTGCATAATTTGCTAAATCTACCCAATGGATAGTCAAATACATATTTGCTGAGGATCATATTAATTCATCAATAAAAGAACCCAAGAAAAACTAGGACAACTTTTTATACTTAAGGAAATAACTAATGTATATGTAGCATAAATTCCATTCTTAACAAACAGAGGAAAGTATTTATTGTTCTGATCCAGAAACATAAGAGAAAGAGAGAGAAAGCAGCAGAAATTTCAGTTAACACATATTTAAGCCTTAGTACAAGTATAAAACTATATTATAAGGAAACTTCTGCAAATGAATATATTCAACTGCTTATTCATCCTGGCCACTTGGGTTTCCTCAGGTACCACCATCATTTGCTATCTTTCTCCAAGCTAGTAATTACATCCAAGGCAGAGAGCTGTGAGCTAGTCTAGTCTTTGCCTTCTCCTATGGATCTGATCCAATTAAGGTCATGAAAAGCAGTTGAAAGGACACCAGTTTGGCGTCCAGGAGCATGCAGCTTCAACCTCTTTCTACAGTTTAAACTCTGTTCTTAACTTTTCTGAACATCATTTTATTAGATAATGAAGATCTACAAGAACTGAAGTGAAGATTGAAACATCTTTGGTACATCATGAGTTCTCAAAGACTTTGTTATCATTGTTATTCAAACTAGCACATACTTCTATCACTCCTACCACCTTTTAGATCTGTTATCTCCATATTTTCAGGACTAAATGCCCCCAACACAATCTCTCTTTATCACCTTTTATGAAATAAGCTATCCCCAATCTCTACCACACGTACCCATCTTAACTACACTATTCCCACCAGTGTTCCATCCCTACCCATGGCCCAGCCTCTACAACACCAGCAAGAGTATGGGTCTGAAAATGTCTTAAAATCCATCCTACTCTTTCGTTATTCCTTAACTTAAGGAAGTGTTTCCGCTGTCTGCCTTATCACTCTCCCAATTAGCCTGGAAAATACAATTGCTACCTCTATGTTCAGTCTTTACTTCTCCATGGGTGACTGTCATTGTCATGGCCTCCTCATTGTCATGGCCAAATAATGGACACAAAACACTTTAAAAAAAAAAAAGGTTTATTCAGGTTCTGCTCTGTCATAGTATGGGAGATGTAGTGGTTTGAATGTAAAATGCCCCCATGGAGTCATGTGTTTGAATACTTAACCCCCAGTTGGTGATGCCTTCTGGGAAGTTTGTGAAACCTATAAGAGGTAAAGTCTTGCTGGAGGAAGTGTGTCACTTTGGTCAGGCTTTGAGGTGTTACTTTCTCCCCTGCCATATTCAGGGTCCCCACTGGCTGCTTTCTCCCTGCTGATGTAATAATATGACACCAGCTGCCTGCTCCTGCCCATCTGAACCTACTGTTGGAACTGTACACCAAGATGAACCTTTTCCTTTTTTAAATAGATTCTGGTTGGGTAGTTTGTCACAGATACAGAAATCATGGTGGTAAGAGCTTGATACACCTGGAAACATTCCATCCACAATCAGAAAGTAGAGGAGTGATGAAGGCTTGTGCTCAGCTTTCTTTTTTTCTTCTTTTATTCAGCCCAGAACACCAGACTGTAGAATGATGCCACCCACAGTTTCTAAGATGGATCCTCCCATCCTCATCTAGAAAATCCCTCACGATGTTCCCAGAGATTTCTTTCCATGGAGATTATAAATCTTGTCACATTGAAAGCCAGAGGCTAATCCTCACAGTAATGATTTTAAGGATACATTGGGTGTACTTTTTTGTGGTCTTATAATTCTTTAGACAATTGCCATATATACAGTATAGCAGAGTTTGGTACATATTGTTTCCATGCCTCTTTTTTCCACTGTCTTTGAAAAATGTAATAGCAGTGTTGGAACCTCTTGTATTCCACTGTGTAGCAGAGGAGTCATTCAGGTACAATTTTAATGGATTAATCAAGTAATAAGAGAACAGTTACTAATGTCTTGTTCCACCTGTGATGCTCTGCTATAAACACATAGCATCACTGGATATTTCATACCATGTTATTTCTGTTGCTTTTGATGCTGCATGCATGAATTAAAATCTTCATTCCTTTCCCAAAAATTCCTCCAAGTGACTTATATATTTAATTTTATTTTTTTGTGGTTGCAATATTGTACTCTGTTTCTCTTTCTCCTTCTTAGCTATTGATACTATGGAAAGAGTCTGTACTTATGACTTCTTAGAATATTTTGTGGTAGCACATGTAAGAAGATTCATGCATTTCTTCATAAGTGGTTATGATAAAATATTCATATTTTCTTATGTTTGCAAAGAACTATGCATGGTGGCATGTTTTATCATCTTACTTTAAGAAGAAATATAGATGAAAGGATTTTTAAACTGTTCTTAAGGCAAAGCTTCTAAATTAAATATACAAAACTACTCTTCCAGAAGATAATGCAATCATGAGCAAAACACAGGAAAAGGTTTATAAAGAACAAATTATATCAAAGAATTTTAGTTGAATTTCAAGAGTTATTAAGTTAATGAATGATGAGACAAAAGGTCTGTAATAAGTTTAGATTTCAGTAAACTATTGGATATAGTTTATATAAATTCTACCCATAAAACTACATTAAATGGTTTATATTTCAAGAAATTTTCAATTTTCTCATATTGCACATAAAAGTTAGTTATAAATGAAGTATAATTTCAAGAGAAAACATTGGTATTCCATGGCCTTCTAGGAAGCAATTATTAGTAAAACATGTAACTAAAACACACAACAAAGAAATTTCCCACTTCTCTCATTCCTAGAGTGGGAAAAGAGACAAAGAACCAAGAATGAAGGAAGAAGGATACCAAATACAGTCAAGATGTCAGAATCTTGATGTGTGAGATTAAGTCTGGCTGGGATAATTTTGGCAGATGCTGAAGTTAGGTGCATGGACTAGCACAATTAGAGACAAAGTGGGTAAATTTTAGAACAGAAATTAATTCCAGCATGGCTCTATTCCCAATGTGTTAAATGCAATCTTAAGGCTTAGGACAGAAGTTGGGACAAGAAGCATTGGTCACAAAGGGAAATGTGTTGATAAGAATAAGGTGGGGGGAGTGTAAAGCAGAAAAGAGTCAGCATCACGAAGCTCCAAAATGAGGCACCCAGTCCACTCCTCTGGAAGATACCATGCAGATACCTGGAGACCACCCTGCTTCCAGCCTCTGGATTGCTTATGTCTCTATGACTTAGCATCCAAGTTATGTAGAAAGAGAACATTACATTCTTTTTCTAGAGCTCCTTGTCTATCATAAGAACTTCTATTTTACTTGTGGTCTCATGGAGTAATAGTCATCGACTCTAGGAATACGTGAAGTGGGACTTGCTGGAGGGCTTTTATTATTGTAGGTGTCAGCAGAGGTGAGGAATGAGGTCCGTGTTATTTCAATAGAAAAGCATTATAAATAATCATACCTAACAACATTCATTTATTTGTTTTCTCTTCTAATTTACAGATAAATCCTTTAAGGTAGCATTGCAATATTGTTATTGAGATGGAAGTCCCTCTCAGCTGTTATAGACACAACATATTACTGTGTCTATCTCAGTGACACTAGCTATGCCCCTCTTATCAAACATTTATCTATAAAGGGATGTGGGAGGCTCATAAAATCAAAAGAAAAAGACTATATGTGCCCTTTTCTTGAGGACTTACAAGCAAGAAACCAACACTGTTAGAGGAGCACTCTTCCTGGATGTTGCAGCCTAGAAATTATGGAGACTCCAATGGTAGATGGTTCATGAGTTGTCACACATGCTGGGATGGGCATTTTGGTGAATGCAGCCACCCAAGTCACCCACACTCCGGCTCCTGTATGTAATGCCTCACCTGTGATACTGTAAGTAATTCTAATAAGTAAATTCAGTGTTATCACCAAGCTAGATTTGGGTGGAATTGTTTATCTGATATATGGGATGAGCAGACATTTGTTAAAATCCCCTCTTCCAATCCAATTACCTTTTCTTTATTTCCTTCCTATTCCTCTTCTGCAAAACCACTCCTTCTTCTCAACTAGTTCCTCTTCTACCTTAATGTCTCTTTATTTCTTGCATATGGGGGGCAATCCACCGAAATTAGCTATAGTTGTTTAGTGGATATATAAGAGAATTAATTACCAGGGAAAATGAGTTCTACCAGTGGCTATGCCAGTATAGTAAGTGCTTCACACTCCCCAGCCACCATTAACTGCTGATAGGTCCTCATAGGAGAAGGAGGCTCATACCCTCCTCCATCATCTATGACAGAATGCCATGGGCCCAATATTGTGTGGGTCTTGTGCAGGTAAATGTAATCACTGCAAAGTTGTTACTGTAACAGCCACACCATACCATGCCTGATGACAATGCTGCACAGCGCTCCTTATCCCATCCTCTAACACTTAACATTAATTTCACCCCTTCTTCCACATTGTTCACTGAACCTTGAAGGGAGTGATTTAGATGTCACATTTAGCATAAATCATTCCAGAGTCACTTATTTTCAGCACCTTGATGATTTTTGAGTGTACCAGATAGTCACTGCGACCTGTGAAAGGAAGCTTCTCTAACAAATGTGAGAGCAACACAAGTTTATGGCCATAAATGTCATATTTAAGAGGGGGATATGATGTACATACAACATTTCCATTTAGCTAAACAGCATCTGTAGCCTCCCATTTAGTGCCTATGATTTCCCCAGCCATAGCTGTTTGACTAGGTTTTCAGTGTCAGGCAATCACATAGTAGGCTTCAGTACCCATTAGAGAGCAGTCAGTTACTCAGTAACAATTATGTCGCTATTTCACTAGTAGCCACTTCCTGCCTAGCTGATCAGATGTGTAGCTCACAGAGTCCACTGCTAAGTAAGATTGTTCATGACTCATATCCACCAACAGCCTGCATAGCGTATTTTACATCTATGACTGCTAGTCAATAGGGAGGAAGATTTCAGTTCAGTTCCAGTTTGATTTCTCAGTGTTTGGACAGCTTCAGGGGCCTCCTTAACCAAAAACTCACTGGATGGAAAGAGTTTATTTTTGGCTTTAAAAATCCAGGGGACATTTATTTCATCAATGGCAGAAGACGCTGGTTCACTTCCATAGATCCATAGGAGAGAGAAACCACCAACAGGCACCAAACACAAACAGCCTGAGTTCAAACTGGCTCTTTATACACCTTAGGGCTAGACTAAAAGAGCCTTCTCCAGTGGAACCTCCTTCAGCATACTGATGGAGTCCTGTGGGAAGCTTATTCTTAATCAAAACAGCCAGGCCAAATGAGCCAATGGTGCAATAGTGGCATGTCTGTGATGGGGGAAACCAACTGCTCTCTAATTGGACTGGAGGCCTGCTCCCTGGGAGGGAATACATTCCTGATACTGAAAACCTATGACAGGGGCAGTCATGAGCCCCAAAGGATGTAATGTCTGCTGGTGTCTTGCTAAATGTATATACTATGCTCACCAAACTACCCAGTAAGCACTTCTCTTAATGTCCACACCCATATATTAATGCCACTCTCACTTTTAGTTAGAGAAGCTTCTCTTTTCAGATGGTGGCAAACTTGGGATAACTCAGAAGGCACCATGGTGCTGAGAAGAAGTGACAGAGGAGTATTCAGCACTGAACATCTCTAACACACCTTCCAAGGCTCAGGGTCCATTGTGGAAGAGGGGGCGGAAAGAATGTAAGAGCCAAAGGAACAGTGGGACTTACAACATGCTCCTCCAGACACAAAATGGCCTGGGTATCCATGACCTCACAGCGCCTGACACTACCTGCATAAGACCATCATAATAGGAGGAAAAGATCATCAAATTGAAAGGAGAGACTAATTGAGAGGGGGAGGCGATATAATGGAGAGTGAAGTTTCAAAGGGGACAATGGGGGGAGGGAGGGAAGTACCATGGGATATTGTCTACAATTAAAGCAGTTGTGAAAAACAAAAAAACATCAAAGCAGAAATCCAGAGGCTACAGAGAACTCAACACTAAATCAGACTGCTAACAGGCCTGCCATGGCTCTGGGAACATTGTGGAAGAGAGGATGGAAAGATAAGATCCACAGAGTGGGTAGGAATATTCTGAGGCACAGTCCCGCTGTTATCCCCTAAGGACTGACTAAGGCCTTCATGGCCTACAGTGAATATAATAACCCCACTGAGGAGGGCCCACAGGGAAACAGGAGCAGAGATGAAGGGATAAGAGTATAACCTGTTATAATATGTATAATAAAAATATCAAAAATAAAAATAAATTTAAGAAAACTTAAAAAAAAAATCTCTGAGGCTATGTAGCTATACATTCACATTCAAACCACCACACATATCTAACAACTTGAAGCTAGTATCCACATATGAGATCTCTCTCACTGCAGTGTTTATCTTCCTGAGCCAGGGCTAAATCACTTAGTATAATTATATCCAGTTCCATTTTACCTGGAAATTTCATTTTTTTCTTTACAGCTGAAAAGAAAAAAAAATCTTCCTTTTCATGGCACATTTTCCTTACCCCATCATCAGTTGAAGGACATTTAGACTGACTCCATTGCCTAGCTGTTGTGAACACAGCATCAGAAAACATGGATGAGCAAGGATCTCCTCAGTAAATTCTTAAGTCCTTAGGGTATATGCCTACAAGTGGTATAGCTATGTCATATATGTGATCTATTTGCAGCCTTTTGTGAAACCTCCACACCAATTTCCATAATGGCTGCATGAGTTTGCACTCTCACCTCAAGTGCATGACTCCATCTTTTCCTCACAGTATTTGTCATTCGTTTATTGATGCTTGCCATTTTGGCCAGATTAAGATGCAATTTCAAAGCAGTATTTTTATATTTTATTTTTATAATTTATGTAAGAGAGGGAGAGATACAGAAATAGGAAGGAAGAGAAAAAGAGATAATGGGCATGCCAGGGCCTCCAGCCACTGCAAAGGAGCTCCAGATGTGTGTGCCACTTGTGCATCTGGCATACGTGGGTCCTGGAGAGTCCAACCTGGGTGCTTTGGCTTTGCAGGCAAGCACTTTAACCACTAAACCATCTCTCCAGCCCCAATTTCAAAGCAGTTTTGATTTGCATGTCCATGATAGGTTTTTTTTTTTTTTTTTTTTTTTAGTATTTGTTAACAATTTGTATTTCTTCTTTAGAAAACTCTGTTCAGTTCCATAGGTCACTATTGGATTGGGTTGTTATTTCTTAATGTTTAATTTATTATTACCATATATATATTTGGAGAGGGACAGAGAGAGAGAGAGAGGAAGACAGATAAAGATAGGCAGGCCAGCAGATGCGTGCGCCCCCTTGTGGCCACTTTGAGCCCTTGCGTCACTGCATCTGGCTAAATGTGGGACCTGGCGATTGGAACTGCTGGAGATTGGAACCAGTGTTCTTAGACTTAGGAGGCAGGCGCCTTAACCGCTAAACCATCTCTCCAGCCCTAATTTTTTATGTTTTAATTTTGAGTTCTAGATATTAAGCCTCTGTCAGTTGTGCAGCTGGCAAAGATTTTCTCCTATCTGTAACTTGACAATTGACTTGGTTGATAGTTTCCTTTGATGTACAATAGATTTTAGTTTCAGTGTCAGGCAATCATGTAGTAGGCCTTATTTGTTGATTTTTTTGTTTGATTTCCTGGCCACGCATAGTCGTATTCAGAAGGTTCTTCCCTATGTTTGTATATTTTATTATATTCCCCACTTTCTTTGCCATTTTCTTGCCAGTGAAGCCTACTGTTGATAATGACTATTAAGATTGCATTGGTTATTAACATTTTTCCTCTGCATTCCAGTACTATTTGAATAGAGCAAGTCTCACACACTGCATCTAAATGTTAACCTCATTATTTAGAAAAAATTAATATCTTACATGTATCTCAAAAGGTATCCTTTACAGGTGGTCTCCCATTGAGCCACATCCAGTCCTCTACAGACATTTTAGAATCAAATGCTATAAAAATATGTATTTATTAAAGAAGGAGAAGGAGAGAGAGAATGGGTGCACCAGGGCTTCTTGATGCTGCAAATGAACTCCAGATGTCACTTTGTTCATTTGGTTTTACATAAGTACACATGAATGGACCCAGACTATCAGGCTTTGCAAGAAGTCATCTTTAACCATCTCCATCCCTAAAATCAAATATTGCTTGTGAAAATCAATTACCAGATTGTATTTGTTGAGAGAAATTATATAAATTAATATTAAATAATTGGATCCACTAACATGTTTCTCCATTTATTTGGATGTTCTGGGAGATAAATTTAATTTCTAAACATATCTGTAAAGATGATTTTATTATTCTTCCATAGTTTCACCATAAGATATTCTGCAGGGTCTAGATTTCATTCACAGAGAAATATACCTTCGTTTTTAACTTGGACATAATCATTGCTAGTGGACAGGAATATAGGGGTGTTTTCATCACTTACCAAATTCTGAGGAATTTGTTTATGTTTTCTAAGAGCTTTGTGAGTTAATGGTTGGATTTACTGTGTGTTATTATAGCATTTGAGAACAATGACAACAATGTTTTTCCTCCAAATATTTATAGCTGCAATTTTTTCATGATATTATTAGAATGCTGAACTGAAGTAATACAAATGGTATCATATTTTTTGCCAAAATTTAAGGAAATATATTCCAAATACCTCTATCAGTATGATGTATGCTATAGGATTGTGATATAGAAGGTTTATGAAGTTCAAAAAGTTCCCTTCTACCAGAACTTTAGTAATATTTTTTAAAACTCTATAAACTTTTCCAAATATTTTTCTTCTCTTGCAATGTTTGCTCAGTTTCCCCTATCTAGGACTATGTGGATCTTTTACATCACTGTACTCTTGATCTGCCTGCTAGACTTCCCACCTTAACTAATCCACAGATTTTCTGTGTATTTATCATGCCACATATAACTTACCTGTTCTGATGCATTATCAGAGAAAATAAGGAAAGTGTGAGGCATTGGCCTGTCCTGGTTTATATGTGGAAGGGGAAATGATACATCTAGATAAATTTGGTATCAGTGTAATCATCTGGTGGTTTTGGGCTTCTAGTCCTTTATTTTAAGCCCATAGGTATATTTTCCTAAGTATCAATTCTGTATGATGTGTTAGTTTCTAAATGGGGTAAAGAAATCCATTTGAATAGGTCATAGAACTGATCCTAATTCATTGACATTTTCCCCAAAGATGGTTGAAGACTTTATCATCTTTAGTAATTTGACTTACTTTTCAATAAAACAAGTGTACAAATTGAAACAGGTGATTAACAAACAATGTCGTCTTAGGATCTATGATTCCACCATAAATATTTTAAATAATTTTTATAAAAGCTGTCACAGCCATCAAAGTAAATACATCACATAATGAGATTCTAGAACTCAGAAACTTAATATACTGTAATTTTTCCTTATGAACAATCAAATTTTCTTCCTACTCCAGACTGTCATTGTAAAGATGCCACCTAACCTGATGACACATGATAAAAATTACAATGAACCAGTGAATAACTCAGACATGAAGAATTAAAATGTTGACTATCTGCAGTTCAGTTTTCAGGAATTCTGCATCAATTGGATGATTCTAAATCTTGAAATATCCACAGGAGATATAAATACATAGGGATACAAAAGGCCTGCAAAAGTGGATGGGTCAGTTGAAGGTGGGCGTGGTGACGCACACCTTTAATCCCAGCACTCCAGAGGCAGAGATAGGATTGCCTGGAGTTCAAGGCCACTCTGAGATTACATAGTGAATTCTAGGTCAGCCTGGGCTGGGTCAAGGGGTGTAATGAAGGAGTATGATGGTATAACTAGATGTAAAACCTGACATATTAAATCTTATACCCTTCAATCAGTTAGATGACTTAAAGAAGGAAGGAGAAATTCTTTACTACATATTGGCTCTAGATAGGTCATTGTTTCAGTCTATCCCTGATGCTGTAATAAAACATCTTAGTCTTGGGCTGAAGAGATGGCTTAGCCGGTAAGGTACCTGCCTGCCTAAGAACACCAGTTCCAGTCTCCAGGTCCCACGTACAGCCAGATGCAAAAAGTGATGCAAGGGCACAATGTCACACTTGCCCATAAGGGGCGCACACTTCTGGAATTTGTCCACAGTGGCTGAGAGACTGCTGGTGCTAGCTATCTCTCTCTCTCTCTCTCTCTCTCTCTCTCTCTTGAAAAAAGAAAATTTCTTAGTCTGGATAATTATAAAGAGCATAATCACAGTTCTGGGAGCTGAGAAGTCCAAGATCAAAATGTCTTTGTCTGGTGAAGGCACTTTTTCTCCTTCCAATGTGACAACTTGAACCCTGTTTTCTCTAGAGGCTATGGACACTGTGTCCTCACGTGGTACAGTGATTTGAAATTGAAATGTCTCCAGCTGGTGGACTCTGGGCGGTGGAGTCTTACTGGATGAGGTGTGTTACTGCCGGCAGACTTGGGGTTTATTAGTCCAGCTCACTGGATGTTGACTTAGTTCCCTTTGACTAATTGCTCTTGCTGCACTGGCAAGATGGTAGGTCCCAGCTGTCTGCTCTGCTGTACTTTCCTGCCATGATGAAGCTTCACCTCAAAACTGTTAGCCAACAAAAACCTTTCCTGCTATAAGCCACTTCCCCAGCAAAGAAGAGGCAACTGTTAACAAGTGGTTAGAAAAGAACTGTTTGACAAAAGGGTCAAACAGTTCCCTAGAAGCTACTTTGAAAGATCCTGAATCCTGTTCAAGGAGGTGCTATTCTCAAATGCCATACTTATTTTCTCAAGGTTCCACCTCAATACTATCATGCAGAAAATTATGCTTTGGCATGGGAATTTTTAAAAAATATTTTTTCTATTTATTTACTTGAGAGAGAGAGAGAAAGAGAGAGAGAGAGAGAGAGAGAGAGAGAGAGAGAGAGAGAGAATGGGCACACCAGGACCTCCAGCCACTGCAAACAAATTCCAGATGCATGTGCCCCCTTGTACATCTGGTTTATGTGGGTCCTGGGGAATCGAACTGGGGTCCTTAGGCTTCACAGGCAAATGCCTTAACCACTAAGTCATTTCCCTAACCCCAGCATGGGAATTTTGAGGAATATATAACAAGAAATTTAATTTATAGTTCATTTTGTATACTCTTTATCTCTTTATCTGCATTAGGGTAATCTACTTTAGCAATGCTAGAGAATGGCTGAAAATAATAAATATTTTGACAGAACATAGACTTCTAGAAAAGAAAAAAAAACCTATTTCTCTGGCCTCAAAGATCAGGAAATTAACTCTACAGGTATACTTGAAATTTCAGGGATAAAATAGGATTGACGTTAGTATGTGCTCTGAACCCTTCTACATACAGAGATACAGGCAAAAAAAAAAAAAAAAAAAAAAAGCAGTCTTCTCTACTTTGGCAAGAGACAAAGATAGGTATGTTCTCTAAAAGCAGAAAGGATTCTCCAAGCTTGGAGAATACTAAGCCCTGATCCACCTGCCCCATAGTGGTGTGGTTCAATTTGACCAGTAGCTGAATAAAGAGGTAAATTATTGGCCATGCGTAACTTTATCTGTGTTCCCCGCACAGTTTTTCATGATACTTGGGCTTAGTACTTATATGTTTTGTCCTAGAAATATGCTTTAAAATTCTATCCAAAGTCTCAAGACAATCAAAATTCTTATCCTCTTTATAGACTTCCTCTCAGCTATTCACCTTCAGTGCTTCAAATAAAGTACCAAGTACACTTGGGTGTTTAAAACATATTTTAGGATTGTAATCATTGGCGATAGAAGTGCTTCTCCTTTCTACTGGAGATACAAATGCCATCAATTGGAAAAGACACGCTTCAAATGATAGGTCGCAGTTCTGGCAAGACTCTTCCTGATAGTGTTTGTGAGAAAGACAGCTCTAATTCATCTGTAGTGCTAAATGTGTCATACAGAAGAATCAGAGAGGGAAAGTTTGATAGTCGGATTGGAAGAAAATATTGGGTTGACACCTCTAAGGGGCTGAGAGATGGAATTAGAAAGTTTAGCAAACAAAATCTATCCCTAAAAAAAAAAAAAAAAAATCACAATAAATTGCATTAAAATCACAGAGACCAGTGATATTCACACATTGTTCACACATAGCCATCAGCAGCATCTGGGCTGTTTGTGGTCATCTCTTTTCCAGATAATGGGTTACATCAATGTAGCATTACTATCTAAATATCTATTGTCACTTGACAATAATAATGACATTAAATTTTCATGATTACTACTTACAAATATGTGTATTTTTTACATTGATGTTAAATGTCAAAGGAGAGGAATGAGAAAGTGCCAGTTTGACTCAAATATCTTCTGAAACTTTCATTGGCATTGAGAAAAGATTAAGAGGAGGGAACAAGTGGGAGGGGAGTCATAGGATGTCTGTCCCTTACAACTTCAGCTCAAAATTAGCTTTCTGCCACTTTCCCTTCCATATGCTGACCCTCATCAACAATAAGCCCAGCCTGACCAGAGATAGAGATCTACATTCTCAGAGGTTGAAGTCACATGACAGTGGACCCAGCATATTCTCATCTTCCAGGAAATTATCTGGACTTTGGAATGATAATTCAATCTACAACAGAAAATTCTTCAAATGCAGGAAATAATGAGTTCCAGAGAATTTGCTCCTGACAGCATCCCTTATTGTTTCAATAGATGCTTCACAGGCAAAAAGGTTGTTTATTTGTTTTTGTTTTTCTTTTACCTAAGTATTGGTTCAAAGAGAATTAAATGGATCCTTCTCATCTTTCTGATCACTTAAACTTTAAATTTTTTTCATATTTTATTTTCTTTTTAAAAAATATTTTATTTTTATTTATTTATTTTGAGAGAGAATGGGTGTTCCAGGGCCTCCAGCCACTGCAAATGGACTCCAGATACATGTGCCCCCTTGTGCATCTGGTTAACATGGGTCCTGAAGAACTGAACCTGGGTCCTTTGGCTTTGTAGGTAAATGCCTTAACCGCTAAGCCATCCCTCCAGCATTATTTATTTATTCTCAAGCAGAGATAGAGAGAAAGAGAGAGAGAGTACAGGACCCCTAGCTATTACAAAGGAATTCCAGATGCATGCATCACCCTGTGTATCTACCTTTACACGGATACTGGGGGAATCCAACTCTGGTTCTTAGGCTTTGCAGGAAAGCACTTTAACAGGTAAGTCATCTCTCTAGACTGACTTCAACATTTAACCATTATCAGTGCAATCACTGTGGGGATAAAAAGACACTAGGAGAGAAAAAATTCCATAACCTTCATGTGAACAAACGAAATGTCTCCAAAACTCCAGAGTCCACAACAGTCTAGAGTCACAAATAATATTTTCCTAGATATAAATAGCAGAGCAGCCTTCAATCTTGAATAATTATGCCTATAAATGATTAATACTGCATGTGTCTGAAAGAAAGTGGGAAAAATCAAACAGATTGTTGCTACTAATTCAAAAGAAGATGGAAAATAAATATTGAACTTGCTAATGTATTTAGTGATATCTCCAGATGCTCTACAATCTTGAGGTGACGAAGAAGAATTTAAATGATGGGAAGAGGAGTGAACACACATGAAAGTCACATGGTGTAATCAAAATTGCAAAGGAAGCCTAACAGTTCTGATTTATCTGACAGTATTTAATATATGATACAGAATAGAGCAAGTTATTGATAAAGTTGTGATAGACATCATTCAATATCATTTGTATGTTAAGTGAAAAGCTGAGAATTCTAATATCTAGTCTGCATAAAATGCTCATTATGAAGTACTGCCTAGAATTTTCCTGGAATCTGGCCCTGGGACACAATTTCAGCTAGCTGAATTGGTCATCTAGGCTTTAATAAGCTTTTGAGAGATTCCCATGAAAACCATCAGGGAAGTCAGTTCTAAGAAACAGCAAACTTACAGAAGTAGAAGTTACATCCTCTTAATTTTTTTTAGATAAATACATTATTGTGTCCCAGAAAGAGCTACTTGTCCATGCTAATCCTTTTTTTTTTTTTTTTTTTTTTTTTTGAGAGAGACAGAGAGAGAGGGGGAGAGGAAGACAGAGATGGGCCCACAGCAGTCTCTCAGATGTGTGCGCCGCCTTGTGGTCAAATGCTGCATTGCGCCCTTGCGTCACTTTGCATCTGGCTAAACGTGGGACCTGGAGATTGGAACCGCTGGAGATTGGAACCAGCGTTCTTAGGTTTAGGAGGCAGGCGCCTTAACCGCTAAGCCATCTCTCCAGCCCGCTAATCCATTTTTTAACATAAGGACTGAATAATGACTTTGCATGCATTCATTTTTATTCTGTTGGTTTAAATTTTTAAGTCAATCTGCCTGATGAAGATGACTAATGATTCTTTATTCAAGATTATGTACTGCTAAAAAAATCTTTTGGTTGGGTGAATTTTTCATACAAGATAATCACTTATGATACATTTTACATTTGGATATTAAGTTCATTTGAGTGCATGAGAGAGAGTCAGTAGAAATAACAGAATCTCTATGTCAATAAGACATATGTCCAACCACAAGATGTAATAGTTATTTTTTACATAAGTGCAGTGAAAATGAATAACATCAACAGCTTACAATGAGGAATTATTCAAAAGTTTGCTCCATGCCTGGTTGACTCCATGTTCCACATACATAGTGGTGAAAAGATTGTGGTAGAAAAGATTGCTCGTAATGCATGTAAATAGCAGAATGTGACCAAGGACAACATTCTACTAAGGACCTTCCTCCAGTATCCTACTTCATCCAGCTACTTTTCACCTCATAAATTTTCCAGATACTCACAAATAGCACAACCAACTGGAAACTGAGCCTCCTACATGTGAGCCTTTGGGGAAAAAAAACTTCATAACCCCTAACCATAATAACCAAAAGAAAGATATGATATAAATGAATACAATTAGAAATAAGACGGGATCTAATGATATCTAGAACAATTTGGTAAGTAGGTTTCCTACTTCTTGTATAACTAGTACTGATATGTTTGCCCCTCCGTCTCATCAAAAAATTCCAGAATTTCAATTCTTGCTCTTCAAAATGGCTGATCCTGTTTGAAGGATCCAAGTTTTGCCTTTGAAGGTATTTATTGTTGTTGTTATTTCCACATTGCTCAGTTGTGAACTGAATTTTGTTCTACTGTTTCCCATGCTACATTTTAGCAGTAGGTTGAGGCACCATGCTAGCACTGGATAGGAAGGCTCAGATATTGTGTCCACATATTCTGTAAAGAAAAATAAAATCAGTCATTATTCTCAAAGCAATTGCATAGTGGTATCCCTCACAGGATCCTGAAAAATTAAAAAAAAATGACATCTTTTCCATGAAAGTGTGGCAACCTTTCTTATTCACATGTTGTCCTTGAAGTACTTACTATAGGTTATAAAACTGAAAATCCTTTGCATGTTGAAGAGTTTTTAATAACCAATTCCTCAAGGCTACTTCTGAATCAGAATTGGTTGCTATTTCTCCTTCTCCTGGTTTGAGCTCTAAATTCACGGAACAGTGATCTGGAAGGAGGTGGAGGAAGCAGAATGATTCCAGATGATTAACTATGCAAGATAATTTGATCAGTATGTTTCTGGTCTCCTGATAGCAAATAATACAGAGAATTAACAATTAACAAGGAAATGTGGTGACCTCATTCATTATCAGGGAAAATGCTATCTGAGCAGCATGAGGTCCTTGACTTGGATGTTTATAGTTGCTTTGGAATTTTATCTCTCATAAATTTTCTCAACTCTGGGGAATTTCATTTAACTCCTATTATACTATACTAAGGATTAACCACTGTAAATGTTAGAGATATTGAAATATAGACATTGTGAACCCTAGTTGACCCTAGAATATACATGGCAGAGGAAAAGCATAGAAATAAAAGGCAATTATGGGAAATTTATGCTACAGTGAGAGATGGGGAATCATGCAACAAACACACAGTGTGTGTATATATATATATTCCAGAAGCATATCTAACCTAGTATGCAGGTGTGTGTGTGTGTGTGTGTGTGTGTGTGTGTGTAATATGCTCATAAAACTATGTACTTACTGGAGAATCTGATATAACAGATAATATGCAGAGCACAATGATTTTTACAAGTAGCTTATGATTAAATTCTTTTTATATGTGCATGGTTTGCATGCATGTGGGCAAGCATGCTCACCTGTATGTGTGAGCACATGTGTGTGTGTTTGCAGATGTACATGTACATGTGTATATGCGTGCATGTGGAGGAGGTCAATGGAGGTGTCTTCCTTAATCACCCTCTGCCTTATACGTTGACACAAAGTCAATCTGAAGCCAGACTTCACCAATTCAGCTAGTGCTGGTTTGCTCCAGACCTCCCTTCACCTGTTTCAGCGTGCTGAGCTCTGGGAACACAATTGCACCATGTCATGTCCACATGGTGGGGATCCAAACTCAGGCCCTCACACTTGGGTGGCTAGCTCTTTGCTGAATGAGTCATTGTCCCCGCTTCCTGATTAAAGTTTATGTCTAAAAGGCAGCACACATTTCTGCTTGCTAACCTTCCCTGCTGTTTTCTTATGGTAAATGATGCAGGACGATCAGTGCCATTGGTGGGGACTGACGATCTTGTGTCTCACCACTGAATTTCATGAACATGTCCAGAATCCATCAATCCATCTATCTCTAGATATCTGGGCTTTAGTCTTCAGATAATCTGACACTGGTAATAATCACAGCAATGTCAACCATGAATACATTGCCATGTGTGGAAGAGGTGGGCTTCTGTTACAATGTTTTCTATGATATATTATGTCTTGCCTTGATGGATAGGCCCATAATTTAGAGTTGCCTATATTTCTCTGAACCACTATGCTTTTGAGTGATTCTGCATACATTTGTTCTTCTCTTTTTTCTCTTTGTTGCCTTCCCACCTTCCTTTCATCTTTCAAAATTCACATTGACCACATTTGGAAAACCTTCCTTTAGGGACTTCTAATGCTATGCCTCCTCTGAGCTGTCTTCATTGTAGAATTTAATGTCAATTTCTTCTCTTCCTCTACTGGACTGCAAGCTCTATGAAGTAAGGAATTATTATGGTTAATCTAAGTGCCTAATAGAGTGCCTGGCATGCATACCTGCAAAAGATTTTTGATAAATGAATGTGTGGATAGTACTATCTTTAAGATGTCATTGATCTTTCAAGATTATCTGAAATAGCAGACAGACAGATCACAGATCATAGATCATAGATCAGGCTAATTTGCGTTGAGACCTGAACTTGGAGCCAAGTCTATTCTGACTCCTATCAGTATCTTTTCCTCAGCCAACACAGGAACTGTGGACAGGAATTGAAGTATTGAAGTGATATACCCAATCCTTTGACAATGCCACGGAGGGCAGCAAAGACAGCATCAGCCCTGTCTTCACAGTGGGGGTGCTCTCCAGGGTAAAGTGCCATGTGCCTTGCCCAGAGTGGTCTATACAATACACAGGGGGGTGAGAATCAAGCATCTTTTGGTTCACACCGCCAAAGAACTAGATTATCAGCCTACTCAAACCATTTTCTTTCTAGAATCGCTAAGATGATTTTTTTCCCAAATATTACACTTGTCCTTGTTTCTAGCATAAAAGCTCCATAACTGCCTATTTGTGAAACATCGTGTTGATAGTCAATGGGATAACAATGGCATGTTGCATGCAATTTACCGGACACGGGGCTCCATTGTGTGGGCAAAAGGGGATGTTTGTTATATTAATTTTCAGATATAGCATGGGCCTCAGGGGTATCAAAGACACCTCCATTTCTGGGCACATAACATGAACATATTATTTACTTTAACTTTCTTTGGGTGATACTTTTTGAAAGCCATTTCACACATTAGGTTATATTCAGGTATTTAAAGAAACAATTTTATTCTGAATTTATCAAAAATGTACTCTCAGATCCAGAATTATTCTGGGAATTTTTCACTCTGCAGGGAAGCTGTTGTTACATTTGAATGCTCTATGTGTTCTTCCTTTTATTGTAGCACACAGCAATTGCATGTTTTCTTCAACAACCATCAACTTCATTAAACATAAATTAATCTCACCATTAGAGCAAAGAGTAAATTATTTTGCATTAGAATCCTCAGTGTATTGAAAAGCTAAGAGCAAAACCTTTGGGAAATAATTTGGTATTTGAAATATTCTTTTCCTCTTTTCTCTTCAACTAGTGAGTGCTGGTTACAAGTATCTTGGGGCATCCTTCATTGCTATCTGGCAGTAAATGTGATTTGTTTATCAAAATACTGTTACATCTAAAAGATATAAATGCATTTTAAATTCATAGGTGGCATCTATGGTCCTCCAAATGATGATTTCATATTGTCAGGTGAAGCATATGTTCAACTGATCTCTTTCCTTGATATATTCTCAATATGCCACATTTATCTGTCACAAACATTCCAAAAGATTAAAGGGTATCTTTTGTTCCAATAGGAGAAGAGAAATGTACTATCTCATAAAATTATTGGAAATCACTCATTTTAAGCTGAGTGACTAACGCATATAAAAGCAATATTATTAGTTTCTGTATTTTTGCATTGCGATTCTATAACTTGACATCAAGTCATGGGTGTAATGGCATAATATTCCTTATTATCTGATCATCTTGATACCTATTAACTGCTAATTAAAGGACCTTCATGAATTATTTCACTTCACTCTCCATAACTATCAGAAACATTTAGAACATTTTAGAACACTAAATAGTCCTATTTTCAGTATGATACCAGAAGTTCCAAATTTGTAATGAATCAAATGAATATTACATTATACCCTTAAATTAAATTAAATCACTCATTATTATGATTGGAAATATTGGGATAAGAACCAAAATATTAGTTGCTGCAAACTGATGTCACATTTTGTCAAGTGTCCAGAAGTGAAAAACCCTTCTAGATAAACAGAATCTGTTCAAATGCTTACCTTTCCATACCTGGAACTGCACTTGAACATTAATTTATAAATAAAACTTGAGGTTAATAATCTAATAAGAAACAGAGGGAGACTGAAAATTATTTGTTCCCTTTCCTCTCTCAGTTAGCTGGATATTTTCTTTTCTTCCGCAGACCACATGAAAGCATGGGATTCCTTGTTTTCCATACCAAAAAGGGGCTTGTTATTCTGTTCTTCCAGCTGCCCCAGCAACCAGTGACCTCTTTGAGAACTCATGTTGACAAGCTCCACAGGTGTCCTGGCTTAATGTTGCTCTGGAGTGCTTTTAATAGATAAGCATACTCTATCTG
The DNA here is from genome assembly GCA_036365145.1 of Orientallactaga sibirica. NCBI lineage: Eukaryota > Metazoa > Chordata > Mammalia > Rodentia > Dipodidae > Orientallactaga > Orientallactaga sibirica. The sequence continues at coordinate 31,406,731 of JAEOAD010000024.1, forward strand.
CTCTGGCAAAGAAAAATAGGGCAAGCAATCAGACAACCATCTTTCCTAACCTGAGCTGAATACTTAACATAAGTCAAGGGTAAAGAAAACATTTTTTTTCTAAAGTGCCCTGAAATGCCAGCATAAGGCTTTCTTTTATACATATATACATATATACGTACATATATATGTATATACAGAAGGCTTTCCTTTATACATATTTGCATACATATATATACATGTATGTATGCACATATATATATATATATATATATATATACATATATGCACATATATATATATATATATATATATATACGTATATATATATATGTGCATACATACACAGAAACCAATGAATTCAGCAGAACAGATGAAGAAAATGACTTAAAGTAGCTTTCTAAAGCAGTATAAACAGAAGCATTTAGAAGTGGTATGAGAATGAATTGAATAATAGATTTCACTTTGTATTGAATTTTTATATTTGATTTGTTATTAATCCTTTTTTATTATTTTTGGTTAAAATTTTAATTAATTGAGATATATTCCACTACATAATATAACAAATTTGTGTATATGTGTGTGGCATGTATGTAAGTATGTTGCTTGTATGTGCATGTGCAGCTGTGCATGTATGTTAAGGCCAGAGGTTGATGTCGAGTGTAATTCTCAGTCACTCTCCATCTGCTTTTCTTCTTATTTTCTTTGAGACAGCATCTTTCCCTGGACATGGAGCTCATTCATTTGCCTGGACAAGCTAGCCAGTAAGCTCCAGCCATCTTCCTCTGTCTGCCTCCCTAGTGCTAGCATTGCAGGGCCACACCACAGTGCCTAGCTTTTGAGGGGTGATAAAGGTCCAAACTCAGATCCTCATGCTTGTGTGGCAAGTACTTAGCTAATTGAGCCATCCCTCCAGCCCTGATAAAAATTATATAATTATCAACCTCATGATTTTATGCCTTTACAATTGACATAAAACAGAAACATAGCTAAAGAGACCAAACAGGAAAAGCCTCATTTTATATAATGTAAACAAACGTACACACATTATGAAATTAGATCTACTTTTCATGATGACCTGACAGATGGGTTATGTTTACAAGGAAAGACAGGATATGGGGAAATTTTCTAAATAATGTAATTTGTTCAATCATACCCCTACTTAGAGGACCATAAACTTGTGCAAAGGATGTGGATGCTACTTCAGCAACTTTTTTTTTTTTTTTTTTTTTTCCTGAAAATCATGAGCAGGTTGCCAAGAGGGTAGGGGGAACTCAAACTTGTAAAGGAAACTTGGGCTGGAGAGATGGCTTAGTGGTTAAGGCGCCTGCCTCCTAAGCCTAAGAACGCTGGTTCCAATCTCCAGCGGTTCCAATCTCCAGTTCCCACGTTTAGCCAGATACAAAGTGATGCAAGGGTGCAATGTCACACTTGACCACAAGGGGGCACATGCATCTGAATTTTGTTCGCAGCAGCTGAGAAGCTGCTGGTGCTCCCATCTCTATCTGTCCTCCTATCCCTCTCTCTCTGTGTCTCTCTCAAAAAAAAAAAAAAAAAAAGGGAAACTTGTAGTGTAAAGTTGGGCCTGGGTTTTTATATCTATCCATTAAATAGACTTCAGAGGTTACCGTTTCTGAATATATCAAGTAAACAAAATACATATTATAGCATGCTTTACCTCCAAAGAAGTTTTGAGATGAAGAATTTTTAAATATTTTAATTGTATTTATTTATTTGAGAGAAAGAAAGAGGAAGAGAATACAGAGTGAGAGACTGAGAATGTGCATGCCATGGCCTCCAGCCACTACAAACAAACTCCAGACACATGTACCACCTTGTTCATTTGGCTTACGTGGGTGCTGGGAAATCAAACTGAGGTCCTTTGGCTTTGCAGACAAATGCCTTAACCACTAAGCCATCTCTCCACACCAAGAGATGAAGGATTTTAATAAAGGTGAGGGAAAAGAGCCAGTAGGGTAGGGCGTGAAAAAAAAAAAATCCCACTCATTCTAGAGAGAACTAAATTCATAGGAAACTGAGTATAATGTTCAGAATTCTTCCTGGTTTACAGTGTGTGTTTCTGTAAAATTGTATGCCTAGCAACCATTAAATTCCAAGGCTTCCAGTGCCACCCCATAAACAAAGAACACTTAGGAGCCAAAGCAGAGTATCAGATAATAAGGTAAATATAAGTGCTTTTGTTCCCCCTAAGCTTAAGGAGTATTTCCTAATAGCACTAGTACAGAAAACTCAGATTAAAACAGAAAGAACACTGAATCGATTTCCTAAAGTCTATGTAAAACATGACCTATACTGTAGGAAACCAAAAGAGGAAAATAAATGTTTGCTATTTTCAAAACCCAAAACGTCACGTCCTGGAAACTCACTTGGGATCCACACTTTAAGACCATCTGCCACCATCTACTGACTGCAGCCTGTGATGAAGGGCTCAGAGAAGACCTTTGTACACCAGGTGAGCTGCTGGGCTCAGAGAAAGTTAACTCTTATATCAGTAATAGCCAAAACCTTTGTTATCAGAAGGGTGCATATAAATTGGGATTAGTATTATCTAGGGAAAAAAAATCCAGAATGATGGATTAAGCAAATGTCTTATTCATACAAGCTATTAAGTATTTGCCTTCTGGAAGAAAACAGAATAGTCTTCTGGGGTCACCCTTTCTAGGCTTAATGAAGCAAGGAGAAACCTGTGTGTTTTGTTTAAGGGTCATTTCCAATAAAACATGCCTTAAAAATCCAGTTCAAGGGTAAATTTGGGAAATGGTGTCTTGATAGACACACAAAATTAATCTTTGAGTAGAAATACTTAAGCTTACTATTTTGTTATCTTTCTCTGGACTTTTTTTTTTTTTTTTTTTTTCTCAAGGCAAGTTTTGCCAATATGTCTTCATATCAAATAGGTTTCACCTCACCATTTTTTCGGGTTAAGAATAATGCCACATTGTTCCATAGAATTCTCAAAAGTATTTTTGCCAAGGGTAATGAATAGAATAGGTAGCATATAACATGAAATGAAATAATGGAAGAAGAAGGGAGAAGGGAGGGGGAAAGTGAAGGAGGGAGGGCGGAAACAAAAGGAGCTGTAAAAAGCATGTATTTGGGGAAAAACCAGTTTCCATATTATCTGGTATAACTAAACATTTATACAGGCACTGACAATGCTTTTTAACCCAAGGAAACCTGAAAACAACTGACAGAAAATGTCCTCGATCACTTAATCAGAAATGTGGCATATGTTTCCAGAGGGCCTTTGAAATCCATGGGCTCCAATGAAGGGTTCTCAAGCTCAAAACAAAAACATTTCAACAATATTTTTTTGTGTAAAAGAGAATTTGGGGGAACATATGCAGATAAAACTAGCAATAACATCATGGATTGATGGCATGATCCAATAGTATGATTGAATAATCACATAAAGAAATAGTCATTTTGATAAACAACACCTACACTTAAGAATATCTTCTGTATTTTAAATACAAAACTGGGATTAGCTAATGATTTTTAAGTTGTTCTTCAGCAAAAATTACAAGAATTTTAATCTATAAACACACTATTATTTTATCATATTCCCTGCTTATTACCATCTTTTGTTCCCTTCCCCACCCCTATTTCATTGAGCACTCACCCTTTTGTTCCAAATAATTTTTCCTCTATTTTTATGTCTCATTTTTTTTTTTTTGGCAGATCACTTGTATGCTCCTTGCTTGATGCCATCTTCATGAACCCCCAAGTTTACCACTTTCTGCCAGACTGGCTGAATAGCGAGCCCTAGTGATCCTCCAGTCTCCACCACTCACAACTGTGTTCCAGGTGTGCATGGCCACACCCACCTGTTTACGGGGTTGCTGGGAAATTAAAGTCAGGCCTTCATGCTTGTGTAGCATGCTCTCTTACCTGCTGAGCCATCTCCTCAGCCTCAGAAACAGTTTTCTTAACAAACTTGGGATGAAGATTTGAAATGATCTATGTAGCCTATGGCCATACCACCCTGCATGTGCCTGATCTCGTCTGAAATAATCTATATGTAATCTGGTCCTTCATAATTTTCAGAAGACAATTTTCTTTTTACTTTATTATTATTATTAACCACATATTTTATATGGATACATCACATACTGGTACCCTCTTGGCCCTCATTCCTGCCTCCATTCCGCTGGGGACCCTCCTCAGTGGAGTTTTCAGGTACTCCCTATGAGACATAAGTCAGGAACCATGCATTTCTCATGAAAACAAAGCATGGGCATTACCATATTACATATTACAATGTATTCTTTCAGTATCTCAGGTAACAGGAACAGTATTTTCCATGGTTGATTTTATCAACCCAAATACCCACCAACAGAAAAATGGACAATGAAAATGTGAAACATATTCACACAAAGGAATATTACCAAGCCTTAGGAAAGAAGACAACACCAATTACAACAGCATCAATACACTCATAACATAGTATGTTAAACGAAATAAACCCATCAAGGAAAGACAAAAACTGCATGGCTCCACTAAGGCAAGCCCTTAGTGATCTAAAGACCTCCTATTAGCCTCAACCCCTAGAAGGTTTCTACTGGCAACAGTGCCACCCTGGAGAACAAGCCTTTAACAGATGGTCCCTGGGGATATTTAAAATCCTAACTATAGCAGTACCTCCATGGTATAATCCTACAGCTAACTTTTCCTTACATTGCTGTGATAGACCACAGAGAAAAAAACAGTCCACTTTCTGGCTTATATAGTGCTAACTAAAATTCATGACCTGAAAAAAAAAATTCCTTCTGAGACAAAAGTGACACAAATTTGGCAGGTGAATATCCAGGATCAGTTTATTGGCTCACAGGTAGCTCCATTCTGAAGCTTGAAAAGAATATTATTTATCAAACTATTTTTAGAGATTTCCTCTCATAAGATCTGACGTGTTTTAACATTTTTATACAATTAACAACCCAAAGTGCTGTGTAAGGGTATAAAAATGAAGATAAATCTCACACAGACCTTGTTTAAATTTTCTTGTTAAGTGTTAATGAAAATTGGGCATTGTTTCAAACTAAAAGAAATTAGAAATGATCAAAATAGGATCTTCATCAGAATTATGAAACAGAATTTGATATAAATTTAAATTCTAAATAGAATCAAATTGTTAGTGGCTTTGCTACTGTCTGCTCATCACTGACTCTTAATACAGCCTATAACTTAGAGCACCATATGCAACTTTTTTTGCAAATAGTTATATATTTAATTAGTGGTTCTGGTAAGATTTTCTTTTTGTTACTTGTTCAGTTTTTGTTTCTTTTTGGGTTGGTTTTGGTGTTTTCCTTTGGTTTAGTTTTGTTTTGTAGTCGAGGTTTTGCCACGTAATTAGCAGCCCAGACTGGCCTTGAATTTGTAGCAATCCTCCTGCCTCTGCCACACCACTTCCTGCTATTTTAATGGGTCACATATGGAGGGCATAGACCTTTTCGAGAGTGAGTAGACAGTATCAGGCGTCAGCATCTAGCACCAAGGGGGTTGTCCTGAATGTGGTTCTGGAGCAGGCCTTCCTATCAGGACTGAAAGTCTCATTCCTTGAGGACATAGCCTAAGCTGCTTCTCAGAGGTGCTGAAGACTAGCGAGCCCCAGACTTCTTACGAGGTGAACTGTGAAGCGCCAGAAGGAGGACGCTTTCCTTTCATGCTTCGCTTCTATTTCCAGTTTGATTTGAATGCATGTTACGTGACCTACGTTCACTTCTGATCATGACTTACGGCTAACTCTACAAGACTAGGTCCTATTTCCTATATCTGAGAACAATCTGTGCTCCTTTTTGCAAACGGATGATCTGTGATTAAAAGACATTGTGCGTATTTGTCCTCGTCACCCACTAAGCCCAGTGGTTTCATTTAGAACCACAAATTCTGAACCACTCTTTAGCAAAGACATAAATCTCCCAAGCTTTGTGTGTTTATTCTTCTACTCAAATGTGTTTTCTGTCTTGATATGTGATGACATCCTATGCCCCATCAACAGTTACTTGTCATTCTTTCCTGGTTAAAGTCAGGTGATGCAATGATGAGGGAAGAAGTTCAGATTCCAAAAAGTGATCACCAGGTACATCATATGAATATGCAAAGGCTTTTAAACAATTGCAAATACTTGCAGCTATTTGAATGCTGCTATTGCATGCCAGAAAACTTCATGGAAAGCTCAGTTGAGAAAAAGTTTTTTTTTTTTTTTTTTTTTAGAAATTTAGAAGTTAGCTTTTGCTGGGTTAAAGTATCCCCAATTGTACTAGGTTTGTAAGTTGGCTAATAATTTGTCCCTAAACTAAGAAGTGGGTAAGTATGAGCTCCTGAACTGGTGCCCACTGGCTGCTCCTGAACTGGTTTCCAGTCATGTACTCAGTAATGTGACTTTTTTTTTTTTTTTTTTTTTTTTTTTTTTTTTTTACAAATGAAAGATAATATTGTTATAGGAAATCAAATAAAGATGGTCTTTAAGTGAAAAAGAAAAACAATGTTTCTTTTCTAAAAAAAAATCTTATTAATGGTCTCTGGCATTTCTAGGAGCCTACCAAGATAGCCAAGGAATAGCAGGGCTGCTTTGCTTCTGTTAAGATGTAATATTCTTTCTAAATATGCTAACAAATCAAGGCCTCAGATACATTTGTTTATGGAGAGAAGAGGGATAAAAAATCTGATTGTGAGAGCTGCAATTCTTAGACATAAAGATGCCACCAGAAATGATATTGGGAGTTGGGAAATAAAAATTAGATATATTTTTCTAACTATGTTTTCTGTTAATTTGGGGGTAGAAATGTATTCAGACCTTTTTTTTTTTTTATCACAGCAATAAACAAAGACATGGGATATCTGTGTTTAAACCACCTTAGCTTAACATAATTTGTAATGGCTATCGTTAGGAGTTTATGTGGAGTCCTGTTTTATGTCAGCCACACAAAGATAACTTAGCTTGGGGTGTTCTTTGAAACGTGTGCGTACACAGACACTTTCCCCATGTATCTGTTTTGTCATTTATTCTGCTGTGTAAACACTGTTATGAAATTTAGTCTAATCTTTTCTGGTTAATTCAAACATTTTCACTATGTTCAGATAAATGTAACCAAAGCCAGATGTTGGCCTCTGTGCTAAGAGTGCATATTCGATGTAAACACAATTCTACTTCCTTCACTTCTCTCTTCAGCACAGATAGGCAGTCCTTCACAGTGCTCTGTCTTAGCCTCATCAGAGACCTCCCAGAAATTTCATCTTCTTTCTAACCAATTTCTGCATGAGTGTCTTACCTTTAAGTTCCTATTATGCTTCACAATTTCCATAATAATGTTAAAAGTTGGCCCCATTCAGTCTTGACAGAAATCTGTAGGAATCCATCTCTATTTTCAGCTATCTTCTTTATGGGTTCTTAATTCAGTGGACACTTTTTCAGGCTTCATTTGTTGTTCAGAATCCCGCTTCCCTTCCACTCACATGTGTGCAAAGACATGTGTTCTTTAGTGGATTCGACTGGCTTGCCTTCATCTTCGAGACTTCACTAGAGATGGCTATCTTCATATACCACCTCGTTGGGATGTGCCACTTCCATTTATTATTAACCATTGGCTTATAATACTGGGCTTTCAATTAGCATATCTCCTCCAGTTGAACTGGCTGTAACAGACACGTTCCCATCTCCAACTCATTTTCTCAGCCTATACTCACACCTCACATGAAAAGGTATAAGCATGTGCTACCGTGTCATATGTTTGATGAGTCTTGATTTATCATTAAATCTGTGATTTAATTCCTTGCACAAATGTTTTCCGGGAAAAAGAATTACAATGTTCTTATAAACTAGTATAAAAGGAAAGGATGTTTTGAGAATGTCACCTTTTTATAACTACCTATATCACTTACAGTGATTGTTACACTACAGGCATTGTTAAACTTATTTCTGTATTGCTATAAAGCTAAAGACAATTTCTTTCCTAGGTGATGCTAGGCAAGATTGATGAATCTGCCTTCTCGATGAAATGGGTCAACTCTGGGATGATGTTAATTTTCTTAGCATTTCCTTTGTTGATTCAGCATTCATGCTTCCAATTCCTCAACAAATCCTAAATGTGTAGAGATAAATGAAAATATTGACTGTGAATGTTTACTAATTCTCTATGTGTCATCAATATGCTATTTCTAAATTTACTTAAGCAGAATAGCATTAAATTAAATACACATAGATTTAGTGGACTTAAAATTTCAGCATCCATTCAACATGAAAAACAAAAGAAAATCTGTGATTTCCTGTATTAAAATAGGTTTCACCTCTAGGAAAAGGAGAGGCAGGAAATTAAATGGTGGCATTTATAGAATATCACGTTGATGATTATTTGAAAATGCAATTACTGTCTTAATGTTTCCCCAGAATAGGCTTGAATAAGACTGTTACATAACTGTACTGTTCTGCCTCCTGAATTCCAGCTTTACCATGTCTGTATATATCTGAATCTTGAACTGCTTTAATTCATATACTGCAACAGTTAGCACATTGCATTTTTAATTGCAAAGAAAGTTAGAGATTATCAAGTTTAATTCTTTAATTTTATAATTATAGAATGTTGCAATTGGAAAGAGTACACTTAAGTGATTTAAATTAGGACACATGTTTAGTTAGGATCAGAACTAGGGCAAAGAGTCAACTTATTAAACCCCTCTTCAAAGCTCTTTCTGTAATACTTCAGGATGCAATGTTCATGCTGGTTTTTAGGTTGAGCTGCTTCAGTTCTTTCAAACATTTTCACATAATATAACTACACAATATACCTTGAAAGTTCTATATGAGTAGGTCTGTCTCTTTCCTGCATGTGGACTTACCATTGTCACTTAAACATCCTTACAGGCAGCTCTCCTTTGATTCCTGCCATGTTGCTGCTCAGATGTGATCTTCTAAGCAGAGCAGATTGTCTCTGACTTTCCTAACATAATGTAAGAACATGTTTTGTCATTCTGCGCTCCTAACATGCAAGTTTTCATATTTTGTTTCATACCTATTCTAAGATTAGACTTAGAAATCAATATGGAAGCTATAAGCTATACATTCTTACTAAGAATTTGAAAAGTACTAGTGCCTCCAGTTAGCCTCTACAGGAAGCCGTGGGGAAGATGATGCATGAAGCTATTTAGATAAAACCGAAGCTGCCATGGAGAGAGTAGGATGGCAAGAATCTCAGTGTGCAGCATCCATGGAGGAAAGCTTCAGATAATAAGTGGAGCTAGTCCAAGGGAGAGGCAATGCTCTGAATGTCAGGCATGGTGCTACACAACTTCATGTATGCCCTGCTGGGCTTCCATTTTGCTTTGATTCTATTCTTTCTGTCTATGTCCCCATTCTTCCCTTCCCAGTGGAAAGCCTTTCAAGTGAATTTACTTTTCTGTATGCTTTAACTTGGGATGTATGGGGTCCACATAATTCTTGACATGCCCTATTGTTCTTATACAGTGCACGAGTCTTTATTTCAATTTTACCAGCCTCAGAAACAATTTTTTCTTTAGACCCAAATTTGTATCAACTATTCATAATAAAGACCAATTTTTTTTCAAGCCTTTCTGCTCTTCTTTTTCTTGCCAATTCTTAATGAAAACCTGGCTAAAGTCAGTAGCAATAACCATGCTACTACCATAATTCTGGGATCCCTTAAAATTTCCTCTACTAAATTAATTAAGCTGGCATGTTTAAACTCTCTTAAACTTAAACAAATGCAAACAAGTTAATTGCTGCAATGTAATATGAATATTTGTAGAACAATTCCCAACAGTATCTTCTTTGCTCTCTGAAACTTCTTCAATCAAAAGTAATTAAAATTGATTATTAAAATCATTGGAAAGAAGTAGATCTCCAGTTGTTCTAGCGACATTTATTTAAAAAAAAAAAAAAAAAAAAAACTTCCTTTTCCTCATTGAATTGTTTTGCTCCTTTATCTAATCAAAGACCAGTTGACTGTATATGTATGCATCCATTGCTGGGATCTCTCACTTATCAACCTCACACTACTTTGACAAGTAGAGTTTCATAATAAATTGTGAACTTGAATCTGCTGAATATGGTAACCATCAATATTGTGTTTCTTCTTCTGGGTTATTTGCCTTTCCTTATAAACGTTAGAATAAGTTTGCCCATATCTTAAATATCTAGATAAAGCCTAAGACAAATCAGATGTGGTAAAGTAGTATCTTAGTCAATGCCATCCATAAGAATGGAGTGCTCTGGGATAATTTTATGCACTTATAAGGAAAGGGATGAAAATATGTTTTTCACTGAGAGAACCAAATAAAACCACTGCTGATAAACTCAAAGAAACAGTGTTTGTCCCACCAAAGAAAACCTACATTGAATTTTTACTTTCAAAGTTGTCTAAGGCCCTAAGAAATCATTGAGTTCTCAGAAATTGACCAGGAAGATCTTAGGCTTCCTACGTCAATGCCATTTCCATTGGAAATTTTGTTTTTGGCTTTTATGTATAATAAGGTGTGTTTCTTTTTATATACCTGTCAACCTTCCAATTCTTGAAGCAATGGCTGTCTTTTGACCTTAATTTTCAAATGTATCTAAGAAGCAGTTGATTTTTTTTTAATTTGTTTAGCATGTTTTAAGTGTATACACAGAAGCAAGATCTTTTAAATTCCTTGCATGTTAGACTGGAAACTGGAAGTCTTCACAGAAATTGTTAAGTCATTCAACTCCTACTATGCAACACACTCATATTCAAGAACCAAGGTATAATAAGAATAGTTGATTGACAAATTCAGAGGACATTGACAAAGATGTCATAACACATATCAATGCCACCTATTTAAGGAGCACATTTTTCTGCTTTAGTGGGACCAACAAGCAATAATGTAACTCAAATGTCTCAAATTTTAGTAGATGATTACCTAGGTCATTAAATTGCCGGAATACTCTAGTATGGAATAATCAAACCCAAAGGAAGCAGAATACCTAAAATCTCAAATACCACTGATAGTTGATTACAGTTGATCATTTTCAGTAGTCTATGAAACCAAAAGGACAGCTGAAAGGGACTGAGTATCCATGATGGAATCAAGAGAATAGAATGTCATGCTGAAAGGAGCCCGGACTTCTCAAATGATAATCACTTATCCTATTTCTGATCTTTTCTTCTCAGAGGTAGTCACTAATATACCTCCGAAATGCAAGCATAGCATTTGGTGAAATGTTGACAGAAAAAAAATATTTCTTACACATCTGAGGTTTAAAAGTCTCCAGGTATGGGCTGCAGAGATGGATTAATGATTAAGGCACTTGCCTGCAAAGCCAAAGGACAGAGGTTCAACTTCCCAGGACCTACGTAAGCCAGATGCACAAGGGGGAACACACATCTGGAGTTTGTTTGCAGTGGCTGGAGGCCCTGGCCTGCCCATTTTTCTCTCTCTACTTTCCTATTTCTGTAGCTCTCTCTCTCTCAAATAAAAATAAAAATATTAAAAGTCTCCAGATGTAACATTTGTTCAGGGATGCACTCTTTCCTGGAAAAGGATTCTGAAGATTTTAGGGTTACAAGGACTAGAATAAAGGTTACAAACTTAAAGAATTCGTAAGGTTAAAAGCCTGCAAATGTAAGTGGATTCTCTAAGACCTGAAACTTCAAGCTTGCCTTCTTATGAGCTGGTAAATTCATTAGCAACAATAATAGCCTATCTGAATCTTAGCTGCTGTTGTACATTTTTCCAATTCACTTTATTATGTGGTGACCTCTTCTCTCATTTGCACTTGATAGAGCTGAGAAGAGGGTTCTCCTGTGAGTCCAGGGACGAAATTGAATTGTTCATGTATTACCCAAGTCCACTGAACCTAAGCCCAGTTACCTATTCTCTAGCGTTGTAGAACAAGTCACTCAACCACCTGACTAACATGGAAGTTGATAATAGACCACCACAAGAAGTCAGAGAGAAGAGAAGATGAAAGAGCACTCAGTAGGCTAAGGAAAAGAGATCAAGAAAATCATAATAGCTTAAGCCTATGAGTAGAAATGATGGAGGTATATAACACTAACAAACAAGAAAGAAAGCAATTAAAAAAATAAAAATAAAATTCAACTGAGATTAAAGACCAGGATTTTTAAAGCAAAAATTCAACAAAATTGGAAAATGTAAGTTGTTTTGGCAAAATAAAAAAAAAAATACAGAAGGCAGAATTAAAAATCAAGGAAATAATATAAAAGTTTTACTATTCATATTCATTTAGTTAGTAGGCAGAGTAATAAAAAAGAAAATCACTTTGATAAATAAAAAAGGAAAAAATGCTTTGGAATAATAAATCTTACCAGTTTCTAGATGAGAAAGAAGATTTCTTATAAAGAAAAAAAATTTACTCAGACCCTATCTAAGGAAAAACCCCAAAGGAATATTTTATCCACATGGAATTTAGCAAGTTGTAAAATAATATTATAAAGTAAATTATTTACATAAAAGGATGGTGATAATGAGAATTGGAATCATAATGTCCAATCAAACAATTTTGAATTTATAAAGTGACCCTGCAATGAATAGTAAGAAGAGGAAAGAGAATAGTATGATTTTCTGAGGCTTTTTGATAAAAGCACTATAAATGTAGTCTGTGAAGGAACATGCTTATATTCTTGGAGGGAGGATACACTTTATAAATATAAATATAAATATATATATATATATATATATATATATATATATATATATATATATATATATAGTTGACTCTGACAAATAAAAAAATAGAAGAAAATATCACTAGCCTACATACTTGGGAACAAATACAGGCATTCTTTCTTACTCACTTTAAGAAAAAAAAATCTTGTATTTATTTGATCCCAAATGAAATGGAGTTTGGGGCTGGAGAGATGGCTTAGGGGTTAAGGCGTTTGTCTATAAAACAAAGAGTTTTCAAAAACTAGAATTTTCCAGTGTACATCCATTTACCGTAAACAAATAAAATTTTAAAATATTTTTACTTATTTATTTGAGAGCATGAAGGAAGCAGAGAGAGAGGGAAAGAGAGAGAAAGAATGGGCACGCCAGGGCATCCAGCCACTGTGAACAAACTCCAGATGTATGCATCACCTTGTACATCTGGCTTACGTGGGTCCTGAGCAGTCAAACAGAGGTCCTTTGGCTTTGTAGGCAAGCCCCTTAACCACTAAGCCATCTCTCCAGCGCATAATTTTAAACAAATGTAAAATTCTTCAGACTTTTTAACTTACTATTTTGAGTTTACACATCTTCTTTAAACATCAATATTTTAATATTTTACTTACAATACCTGCATACTATAACAACTCTTGCACTTAGACTTAAGGATATCAACTAAATATTACCAATTTCATTGATTGGTTTGCTTTGTTTTTGCAAGTGTGTGGATGTATGTAAATGTGGGTAGGGGGTGTTCATATGAGTGTAGCCATATATATGTGTGTGCGTGCAGGTGCAATCAGTTCATATGTGTGCACATGCATGTGGAGTACACACGTTAACTTCAGGTACATTCCTCTGTTGCTCTCCACTGTATTCATTGAGGTGGGTCTCTTAGTGAACCTGGAACCCAGCACTGGGCCAGCTTACCTTGGGTCTGCCTTTCTCCATCTACAGAAGTTTGTATTACCAGCCCTGGCCTTAACATAACTGTTGGGGAGCCAAACTCTGGTCCTTACACTTGTGAGGCAAATACTTTACCCAATGATTCACCGCCAGTGCCCTGAAGTTTTTTTTTTTTTGTTGTTGTTGTTGTTGTTGTTGTTGTTGTTGGGGAGAGGGTGGTTAATACTCTATTTGATTTCTTAAATACTTGTATTACTTTCAATGATCTATCCTGTAACATCCATTTATAATGCAAAGGGAACAGATAAAAAAGAAGATAAGACAATTGAGAGATTTGGAAATGTAAAGTAATATCAAATATAGTCAGTTCCAGGAAACTAATTTATACCTTACAGAGTGGAAAGAGTTAATGATCTCACAGCACCTTCTTACAAAACCTATTGTTCAGCACCACTGTGAAGAATAGTTTGATTTCCTGTTTGGACTGACAGCGAAGCCTCTACTATTTTGGTATTTACTCTTCTGACAATTACTCATGTGTCCTCTGAAAGCTGCCTGCCTCAGTTAAAAGCTCTATGATGTGACCATTTGGTTCTTTCTCATCCTCTTCTTACTACAATGTTGCCCCTAACTTCTCTTACCCCTAGATTCTGGCTGCCATCTGATATTCCCTGAAGTTCTCCAACCTAATTTATCCACATTGTTTCCTGAACAATACTGCCTTACCCGTACAATAGAACATCTTTGTCTCAATTTGATACTCTTGGGTCAGTAATTAAGGAGTGCAAGTGTGTCATTGAGAATGATGGGTTTCATAGTGTAATTTGCAGCTTGAAAAAAAGGTAGAAATAGAAAAATGTGATGGAAGGCATTCATAGGATTAAGAATAAACACTCAGAATTTTTCCAGCCAGTTGATATTACAGAAAAGATTTTTAAAAATACACGCATTGAAACACCATATTGTGTTTGTCTTTAGAATTTGATCTGCAAAGCATTTTCTTTTATTATATTCAAATTTGATTTTCTTTCTCTACTTGATTTGAGGGGACTGATTTTTTTTTTTTTTTTTTTTTCTGTGCTGAGGGCATCATCTTTGTTTTCAAGTGTTTTGTCTTTCATGCATTGGCACCAATAGGCAGGAAGTTGAAACAACTATCCTTGCTCAAAATCATTCACCCATGACTTGGAGAAGGTTGTCCTTGTTAAACTGCCTGGGTTAGATATTCTCTGAGCTGTAGCCTTCATCCTGCTCAGTTGAATTGATTAAAACAAGTTGTATGAAAATCAAATGCAAGCACTATTTACATAATGAAAAGAATGTGACAGAAACAGACAACCTTTAGAATTTCAAATGTACGAATTACTTTGCTGTTAACAATCCTAGTTCATGTGTCCCTGGGGATTGAATTCTTTAGCACAATAGCCATCCCCCATATGCTTTCAAAAGACATTGTTTCTTTCTCATTAGTCATTAAAAAGGAAAACATGTGTCCTTACCTTATCTCTTCACACATCATTTTAGATAACATTTGTATTAACAGTAAAATTAATAAAACAGCATAACATTCAGCTAAAATATAATGGGGAGTCAATTCTATTAAAATATGTCTTTATTCATGAGATATGTTTTTATCTGTGCTATGAGAATTTGAGAAATCATTTAAAATTGCTTCATTACACGTTAGCTACTAATATCTGAAAGTGCTAAGTGTCTGAGCTGCTCTATTAGAGTGCTGAAGCAGCAGGGGAAATTTCCTGAAGTAATTGCTTTTCTCTCTTTCAACCTCTAAATTTTGACTTGGATTTTTCTTCATGATGTTGGCTTCTGGTCAGTGTGTACCGTTCCACCATGAACAAATCTTTGTTTAGGCAATTGCTTGTCTTCTGTGATGCTCAGGTTCTGCTGATGGAAAGGGTGGGTCTTGGCAAAATATCTCACTGCTTTATAGCTCTAACCTTCTCAGACCCCGAGACTCACTCACTCACAGCTCATTTCCAGCTTAGCCTCAGCATATCCACTGCTTTAAAATGTACACTTCCTATTCCTATAGCCTTCCTGGGAGCTCTCAGATAATGCAGATGTTATTAATGTCACTCTGGACAAGATCCAGAAAGGATAAGAACATAATCATTGGAAGATATTTGGTGTGATAACATGAGCTTTATAAAGATCATCCACAATATACTCAGTGAAAAGTGTTTTTTTTTTTTTTTCTGAGAGACAATGGTGATTTGTGAAACAAGAATTGTAATGAATTCAAATTTGAGAGAGACAAACTCCCTTGCTTTAGTCATAGGAATGTATTCCACAAACACCTACAACAATCCCAGTTACATATAACGAACTTCCTCTTCTGTACATATACAGTTGCTATAAATATTATTCTGATGTTTAAAAATATGATTTTTCCCTTTTTTATTTATATTATTCTGATTTTACATTCATAGTATTGGTTCCATTGTCCTCCTCCATGTCCTCCCACTTTCAAAGGGACCCTCATCAATGGGGACTGTGGGTCGTGCATTGTGAGGTTAGTCAAGAGTTCTGGGGGGTAGGCCCCAGTCTCTGTGCATAAGGCCCCAACTTGTGACTCTAACAATCTTTCCGCCCCCTCTTCTGCGAGTTTCCCTGATTTTATTTTCAAGTCAGAGGCTAATATGTAGTCAATGTTTTGCCCCTTGTTTCCAATGAAAAACAAGTTGCTTGATCCATGACTTTATTAAGGTGGTTTTCTTCCCAAACTCTTCAACAGGAAAGTATAACACTGAATCATACACAAGTACTTCTGGATGTTCTGTATTCTCCTTGTTACTTTTTCTCTGTGTTAAATAAACACACATATTCATAAAAATCAATGACCAGAGGAGCCTTTTATAACAATAACTATTTTCAATACTACACTCTATTTGAGTACAGAAAGGTCAAGTGTAAATTTCACAGTATTGTATCTATGTTTCTTTGCTCCAGTATGAACAAATCAATTCTGCTATAAATTCTTCTCTATGTATTGTTGGCAAATGCATAGAACAATGTTTGCTTAACAGCAAACAAAACACAGAGAGCATTTTTCATTTGTTGTCCATAACTGCCTCCAACAGATTTTTCTTTTCTAAATAGTACAAATATTTAAAATACACTTCAGTTTCATAAAATTGTTAAGACTATCCTATGGATAATCTCCTTTACTTTCTTCACCACTGTGTCTTCTCCATCTATTTAGATGCAGAATGTCTACATGACCATGTTTCCTGTCTGATAATTTCCAACTACAGTCATTTCTGGGCCAGTATGCCAACCCTTGTTTAGAGCTTAGTTTAGGTATAGACTTAGACAGATTTTGTTTAAATGCTGATTTTTCTCATTGATGGTGTAGCCTTGGCATTAAATATTGTGGTACTCTTGTCTTCTTATGTAAAGTTGAAGATCAGAGCTGTCTTAGCTGTTAAGGTACTTGCCTATGAAGCCTAATGACCCAGGTTTGATTCCCCAGTGCCCACATAAGCCAGATGCACATGGTGGTGAATATATCATTAGTTAGTTTGCAGTGGCTACAGACCCTGGCATGTCCATACTCTCTCTCTCTCTCTCTTTTACTCTCTCTTTCTCTCATTCTCTCTCATAAACAAATAAATAAAAATAAAATATTTAAAAGTGGAGGTCAACTTTAGAGCTGTTAAAAACTACACTGAAGAAAGTATTCTGGAATACTTTTAAAGGACAAAGTTGTATGTAGTCAATTGCTTCCATGAACACATTAAAAGACAAAAGCTACCTACGTAATCTTAACAAGACTAGTCCAATGTCAAAAACTAGTTCCAGGCCTGGGTTAAAATCCAATTCCTGATGAACATTCCTTATTTCAAGAAAAACAAATTATACTTTCTCTCAAAATCAGTGTTCTTATCTCTAAAACAGGAGTTAAATAATGCCTTCATCATGGGCTTATTATAAGAATTAAATGAGAAATTGGATGTTAAATGCCTGGCATTAGAAAGTGACCTTTGACTGTTATCAGCTGTGATGTAAAGAGGGATACTGTTGTAATTATGGGCTCCCCATCCACAGTACACAGAGTGAGATACATTTGATGATAGAACTACACACAAGAAGTCCTTGAGAGGACAAAAGGACTAACTCAGTCTTCCCCATTTCAGGAACTAGCACCAGTGTTTACTCATTGCTCAGACATGCAAAAATCTACATATATTATTTGATTCTTCTCTTTCCTCCTCACCATCCTTTTACTTCCATACACATCTGTCCACATAGTCTTTCTTACCTATCAACAAGCTGTACATTCAGTGCTTCTATTTTTCTTTATTTTCATGCTATTACCTTTAAGGAAGTGCTATCAACTTTTTTCCAGTTTTTTTTTAGTTGTTTCCAAAATGGATTTTCCTCTTTCCTTCTACACATACATGGAATTCACCTCAGACAAATCATCTTTACTTGTGCTGAATACAAATTCAGCAGGCATTCTATATTAGGTATTGTTCTCCCATGAAACAGAATGGATATGTACAATATGAAGGTAGATTGGCTTGTATATAGTAAATTAGATGCCTCAGCAGGCTCCACTCAATGCTGGATATCTTGAAGGTCCTTGGAGCAACCCTGGTACTAGATCTGTACTAAAAGGTCAAAGAGCTGGAATTTAATGTCAGTGGGTATCAGTAGAACTCAACACTCATATTTTATGAAATTTAGAGGTGAGCCACTACTGTCTGCCTGTGGCTTTATTTTTCATATAGCCACTGGCTACTGGAAGGTGTCAAAGACAGTGAGAGTGGATCCCACCCACCTTATTGGCTGTGTCACATGTTAATCCTTCTGAAAATGCCTCACAGAGACATGCAGGTGTGTTTGATCTGTCCTAAGCATTGATTAATCCAGGCACATTGAAGCTAAGACAAGCCATCACACATTGCCCTATCTGTACCATGCTAAAAGAAGGCTCTCTCCTCTTCAGCTCCTGCCTAGACTTCTTAAGGTTGATATGTCTCACCACCTTCCTTCTTCATTAAGACCGTGAGATGAACCATTAAACTTGACAATCTCTCAACCCAGGCCATTTACCCTCTGATCTCACACCATCTCTGTCTCATGAGCTCCTGCTTCACAAACGCCCACACAGGAGTCCCATTCTCAAACATAATTTTAAGCTCTCCAATGAGGATAGCTCCTTGAATGATTCAGAGATATTCTGCCCTCTAGAATTCTACTTCACTCTGCCACTGAATGAATACCAGGCTATAATTACCTTTGGTTTATCTCTAGATATATGTCTTAATTGTTCTTTCCCTATCGCCAAAACAGCCAGATTATTATAATTTATGTGGGCACAGAGTTCTTACACATCTTATTCAGAACTGTACCTGTAGGTTGTAAATAGAAATTCCTAAGGCATAATATGTTCTCATTATATATGTTTAATGATTAATAGACTGAAATTAATGTATTAACTAAGTAATTAAACTTCAAATATGCAAGCTATATTTTTCTGTATAAGCTTTCATTTCTTAACCTACTGGGTTTAAGCTAGCCCAAATATTTTAAGTACCTTATCAAATTGACCTTTGTTAAGTTTTCACTGACTATAGAAAAAAAATCTTTTATTTCTAAGGAAAATGGATGGCATTTCTCGTTTTATGAAACAAGCCACAATTGTGTATTTATGTTGTAGTGTTGTGTCCACCTAACTAGACTCTAAACCATGTATGTATATGCAGTGAATATATGTTTTCTTCTGTTTATCTCTAGTTCTTGGACCTAATACCTGCTCAATAAATTAGACTGGATCAATTTCATGACTAATATGGCACTATAGCCAAAATAGTTTAGAAAGCAATAAGAAGGAAAGTGTAGTCTCTTGGGTAGCTCATACCTCCAGGGTGTCTGCCAACCAGGTCAGCTGCAGGCCCAATGGGAATTACACAGAAATTATGACCAAAAGAAATGCCAGACAGAAAGATACCTGGAAAGTCACTTGGTTACACTTATCAGTTGTGCATTTATAGGATATTGGCTACACCTGAAATAAGAAAAGAGCCACTGTAGAAAAGACAAAAGTTATGTCTTTATTCAGAGGTATGATATTAAATTGCCATAATTTGCAGCTCATTTTGCCTCATCTGTTTTTGAAAGTTCCACTTTGAGTAGTAAAAATGATGTGTTTCTTAATTATATTATTGCATCAAGAATACAGAAAGACTGTAAGAACCACAGGGTTACACATCATGCCCAGAGGCATTCCCTCCCCCCAAAAATAACTGACTGTTGCGCCCATAATGCATAACCCACAATCCCATAGAGAACACCTGCACACCACTGAGGAGGCTTCCTAGCTGAATGGAGGCAGGGACAAGGGAGAAGAGGGTACCAACACATGATACATCTATACAAAATATGTTGTTAATAATACTACTACTAATAACAACAATAATAAATGCAGTATGCAAAGACCTAAAAAAAAGAATATTACTAAAAATCTAGGGGCATAGCTTAAGGATAGCACTTTTGGTTAACACACAGGGCCCTTTGTTCTATATCCAGCACCACACACACACACACACACACACACACACACACACACACACACACACAAATAAATAAATAAATAAACCCATGAAATAAGAGTTGTGGAGATGGCTCAATGGGCAAACTTCTTGCTATGTAAATTTCCAAGCTTGAATGCCCAGAGCCCATGTAAAAATGCCAGGCATGGTGGTGGTGTTCCTATAATCCCAGTGTAGTGAAAGTAGAGACAAGAGGATTCCCTAAGACTAGCAAGCTAGTTTCTCCAGCAAAATTGACAAGCTCTGGGTTCAGCAAGAGAACCTATTTTGAAAAGGAAGGTAGTGGGTTGGAGAGTGCTTAGCAGTTAAGGTGCTTGCTTGTAAAGCCAAGTGACGCAAGGTTTAATTCCCCAGGACCAACGTAAGCCAGATGCACAAGGTGGCACATGTGTCTGGAGTTCGTTTGCAGTGGCTAGAGGGCCTGATGCATCCATCTCTCTCTCTCTCTCTCTCTCTCTCTGTCTCTCTCTCTCTCTGTGTCTCTCTCTCTTTCTATTTCTCTCTCACACACACATACACAAATAAATTAATTCAATAAAATATTAAAAAAGGAAGATGGAGTATGATAGAAGAAAACATTTGGCATCGATCTCTGGTTTCTACACACACATGCACACTTACCCCACATGCATGAATACACATGTGTGTGCACACACACACACACATACAGTGCCAATAAACAATTTAACATGCATTTTCACACACACACAACATACACAATACTCAAGCAAAAAATGGAAAAAAAACAAAAATATTTTAAGAGAATATGAGTAATAGTTATAAATAATACCTTTTGAAGTATATTGTGATTCTAAAAGCACAATAGAACATGATGTATTTTTCCAAATGTAGTCTTCCATTAGTTTGGAATCCTAGGTACATCACTCCTAACACAGAGTAATATGTACCATAACCAAACTGAAGTATGTTTCTACAATGTGTATGGGTGTCAACCATGTGCCTTTTCTTTTTTTTTTTACTTTTTCCAGGAAGATGAAGCTACTAAATGTAAATTATAATTGGAAATTTATTTTTAAAAGCATACTTGTAAACCTACAAAAAAAGTATATGTAGATGCTGGGGAGATGGCTTAGCAATTGAAGGTGATTGCTGAGTTTGATTCTCCAGTGCCCATGTCAAAGTCAGGGGCACAGAGTGGTGGCATCAGCCTGGAGTTTATCTGCAGCAGCAGGAGGCACACCCATACTTACGCTCTGTTTCTTTCTCTCCTCTCTCTGCTTGCCAATAAATAAATAAAAACATTTTTAAATCATATGTAATTACCAAAGACCTTTTTAAATAAAGAATGACAGTTTTGGTCATTTTCCATAGCTAGAATGGAAAATTACCATATGCTTTCTTTATGCATGCACATTGATATTTTTGTTGATTTCAGCAACACTATTTCAAAGATAAAAGATTTGTGTAAAAGCACACACACAGGAATGCCTCAGTTATGCAATGATAATGTTACAGCTAATATTGGAAGCTTTGTTGTTTAAATATGAAGAAATAATTACATCTAATGAAAAGTAAGTTATAAAAAAAACAAAGGTTAAAACTTCTTAAAAGCAACCCCTGTTGTATACATAATGAAAGTATTTTGTTTTTCCTTATGTTATCATGCTTTTTAGATCAAACATCACATTATCCAGCATTTCCAAAATATCCTGCAATTAGTTGTCCTGTAGTGCTTCCCTTAGAAAAAGGGTTACATGGTCCAATAAGTTTGGGAAGCTGTGCATAGCCTATTCCCTACTTGGGAATTTGCATGCACAGAGTAAATTAAAAGGGTCTCAGAAGTCCAGGAGTGAAGTGTTTGCATTAACCTAGAATTTTTGAAGTTATCTGGCCACAATACCCTCTTACTGGTGATGTCTATTAAAAGTCATAGGTACAGATCCTTGTGGTTTTTGCCTGTCAAAATAGCTTATGAAGAGTATATCAATTAAAATTTTATTCACTATAATCAATTTTCAGAGCACTCATTTTTAGTCAGTCCAATAATGATGCTCTAAGAAATGCTAACATGTCAGGCAATTGCATACTTCTAAATGCACATGCAATGCTTTTGTTTATGTGTAAACATGTGTATCGAAGTAGTTTTCAGCTATTTCATGTAAATATTTCAGTTCATATATATACATATTTCAAGTTATTTCAGATTATTTATTCTACATGTGGAAGTTTACAGCAAGATGTGGCAGATTCTTGTACTTGAACAAGGCTAGAAATTTTAAATCAAAAATTAGCAACAAGTTTCATTAGAGCAGAATAAATAATAGCTGCTTTCCATCCTTTAAAAGCATGAAGAAAATTTGAAACTAGAGTTTGCACTGGCAGGTTTGAGTTTGTTTGTATTTAAAGAAAATAATTTTAAGTCTAATTTTGAAATCATTTGACGATGGTGAACAATTGGGTGAAATTACTACAAACTTCCATCATTCCTTCCAATGTTTCCATTTCAGAACACATGATGCTATCAAACTTGTGTTGTAAGTCGCCTTTCCTTCCATCATAAATCATCATTTTGTCATTCCTCTTCTGTGACAGCCTTCTAAGATTTCTATTATATCCACAAATCTCCCTGCAAAGTAGACTGTACTCTTGTCCTTTACTGTTGTTCACATCCACCAAAAGTTCCACCTTCTGAGGGTGTTCATGCAAAGTGTATATTCTGAGCCAACGTCTCTTTCCTTTATGATTCAGAGAGCTCTTTGCCCTTATTGTCATTTGACTCTGGATCTAATGTTGCCTTATTAGTGAGATGTTCCTGAATGCTTACATAAATTAAAGTCATGATGCTAGCACTTCTGTTACTCTGTCATCTGTGTACTCTGATTTACTTTTCTCACCATCACATCAATTCAGTAAACTTTAAATGTTTTGCTGTTTGTTTGCTTTTGTTTATCTCACTTGCTTCACTTAAGTAATGCAAGCTCCACAGGGCAGGTACTGTTCTAATGTATTTTTAGCTATAACCTCACTTATGGAATAGTGCCTGGTATGCAATAGGTACTCGTTGCATAGTTGCTGAGTAAATGAAAGATTGAGTGCTTGGTATGCATAAAACATTAGATTATACATTACAAAGCTAAATTATGAGAAAAATATAGGCTTATTGATCTTGGTAATAGCGTTTCATTTGCTTACAGTACCAGGAAAACTTCATGGATGGTATTAGACCATTTCTGAAAGAATGTTGAGCTACCTGGGAATTTCAAGCACATAAACAAAGGGTCGTGGTAGGAATGAGTTGAGAAATTAATGGCAAGTTGTTATTTTTTTCTAAAACAAGGGATAACGGGTGTGATGATAGAGGTAGAATAAATTGGCAGAAAACCCTAAATATCAAGAGCCTTTCCCTATTTCTCAAATATTTACAGCTCTCTTTCTTTCTTTTTAAATTCAAACAAGCATTGGCTCTCTTCCTTAACTATATCAGCCTCAAAGATCATACTAGTTTCATTATTTTTACTATGCATTCTATTTCTCTCTCTCTCTCTCTCTCTCTCTCTCTATATATATATATATATATATATATATATATATATATATATATATATATATATATATGTCCTGCTCTGTATTAAAGCCCTTATATACATTTTTTTTGTCTATGAACATTCTTTCTACCTGGTAGGAATACAATAAAAGTTTGTTGTATTAATGCAGGTAGTTGTCATTAACTGCAAAAATGCTCAGCTCAGCTATTGACAATGTTCACTGAGGAAATATAATGGAGGTTCTTTAATGTTAGCTGGTGTGATGTTTTTTAGAACTTGAAAAATCACAACCCAACTTGCATTATAGAGAGATTAATCCAGCATCATGGATTTTTATTACAGCGGCGATATTTCAGAACTGAGAAGCAATATGCGAGATAAACCCAGGAGGCATTTCCAACTAGTTAAAAGGTAATGAGTACCTGACGTGGAGTGGAACAAATGAAGATGGGAAATAGATGACTGTGAGAAGCACTTGTCTAGGTCTGGGCTCTAAGACTCAGCAGCTTAACCACTTAGGGAGCATTATACAGTGCTCAAGTCTGAGAGATTTAAGGGATGGTGGAACTGTGACAAGACATAAAGGAAAAAATAATATATGAATAGATCTGTTTAAAAGATGTTAAAAAATGTTTGCATTTAAGGGTTCACGTGTGGTTCATGGTAAAGGTATAAATTTTGGATCTACCTGCAAAGAACTAGTGGTTAAAGCCCTGCTTAGCTATCCAAACATGTCTTTTAGGATAGACCACACTGGGGCATGGAATAAAATTAGAACAATTTTTAAAATATTTTATCTTCATTTATTTATTTGTGAGAGAGAGAAAAAAAAGGCAGGGGGAGAGAGAATGGGTGTGCCAGGGCCTTTAGCTGCCACAAACAAATTCCAGATGCATGTGCCACCTTGTGCATCTGGCTTATGTGGGTACTGGGTAGTTGAACCTGGGTTCTTTGCCTTTGAGCAAATACAGCACAGTGGCTCCAGCACAAGATGGAGTTGAATCACACATCAGAACCCCTATCATGAAAGTCCTATCGTAGAGAAACGTGATCCAACCTGCCGTTTAGAAGACTTTAGCATCAAAACATTGAGGGAAAGGCAGCGGGGAGAGGAAGATCCCATACAAAACCAAAAATCCAGGAAAGAGTTCAGATCGTCAGATAATTGTCAGTGAGCAAAGAAGTAGGCAAATTTCAAAGTTAGTTTGAAGAGAGAATTGGTAACTTTTGTACAGAAAATAGGAAGAAAACATTAATAGGTATGAGAAATCAAATTAGAAAAACCAGCTGGGTAGAAATGTTGTCCCAAGCTATAGAAAGACTGCTCCTCAAGCACCTGAGTGCAGGAGCTGACCAAACTGCTACCAAGGAGCACTGGCATTCAAGAAAGAGAGAGAGGCTGAGGATGTGACATCACTGTGCTATGATTGGTAATGTAAGGCCTAGGAGGAGGAAAGGCATCACCTTAGGAGTATAGAAAAGGAATACAACAAAAGAAGATAAAACTGAAGGATATAATGTGTCAGGCTGGAGAGATGGTTCAGTCCATTCCTGCATAAGGATGAGGGCCTGAGGGGTTCTCAGACACTGCCAGAGTTCAAATCTTCAGATCCCATGTAAACATCTGAGTATGGCCACACACCCTATATCCCCCCCACCCATTCCACAGGGCAGCAGAGACCTGAGAATCCTCAGAGCCCTGCAAGCTCTCTAATCATTAAAGAGACTCTAATACAAGACCCAGCAGAAGAGAGATGAGGCAGGACACCCAACATTCAGCTCCAACTATAACATGCAGTTGTCTCCCTGCCAAGGACAAGCCACACCACCACTGCCACCACTCACACACAAAAGCATCAGCAACAATTAAAACAAAAGATTACAAGCATTGCAAAACCTCAGTGAATTGTCTAAGAACAAGTTGCCAATGATGTGGAATAGCAAAAGACTGGAATTTATGAGGTAATGTTTATAAAATCAGAAACATAAAGGGATTGAAGAAATTCAAATAATGACAAAACACCAGACTTAAATAAGATAACAGGGAAGCTACATCAGTGGTTAATGGTAAAAAAGGATTATTCACAGAAGAGAATAAGCTTAAATGCAACCAAAGAAAACTTCTGATCTATAAAAAATATATTGACATTTTAGATAGAGATAGATTATAGATAGATAGATAGATATTTATATATATATATATATATATATATATATATATATATAGAGAGAGAGAGAGAGAGAGAGAGAGAGAGAGAGATGATAGATGATTGGTGACAGTTAGATAGATGATGGATGATGATTGATAGATAGATGATAGATAGTTAGATTATAGATGATTGATGATAGATAGATGATAGACAGACAGATGATACATAGATGATAGATGATAGATAGATAGATAGATAGATAGATAGATAGATAGATGATAGATAGATAGATAGATAGATAGATAGATAGATAGATAGATAGATAGATGATACATAGATGATTGATAGATAGACAGGTCCCTCCCACAGCATGACTCCAGATAAGTTGGTGATGTGACAACTACATTTATACCTTCTTCATTTCACATTTAGTTTAGATGAGGGTCTTGCCTGCTCTATTCTTTATTACATCTCACAGTGACTAGTGTAATAATTCTTAACTGAAAGTGCTACAAGTATAATTGTATGATAATATATTGAGATGTTCGGAATGCCTTAGGTATGAAAAAAGGGATCCACTATTTAGTTAGTTGATATTGTATTTGTAAAATCCAGTTACTGAATGTCGATGATGATAAGGTTATAAAGGCAAAGGATTTATTGTGGCTTATAGTTTTAGAGGCTTAAGTCCATGACTCGCCCCTCTGCTTTGGGCCTGTAGCAGAGTGGTCATCTAATATCTCCCAGCTCACACTAGCACTCATTCCTCAAACATTCCATTGTGCTATCCTACTCAACAGATCCAAGCAGGGTTACCAAGCCACTAATGCATGGGCCTTTATGGAAAAGTGTCCTCTCTAAGTCTAAGCTATTACAGGATTCATTTTTAATTCTGGCACGTGATATTCATCATCTTCATCTTATATTAGAATGACATCCATTATATTGGGAAAACCATACAAAACAAATCAGAATTCTCTAGTCTAGCATGCACACAATCCTAATTTTTGTTGTTTTTCTTTACACTTTAGAGGTTTTCCAGTGGTGACTCATGCTTGGAGGTACAAGAACCACAGACCCTTCACACTTTACTGCCACTGACATCCCAGCACACAGGTTGCATTGCAACAGCACACCTGGCACTTTTGAAAATGTGAAGTCACATCAGAACTTTTTGTTTTGTTTTTGAATTCTAGTCCACTGGAATCACTGGTGCAGAAGGTCTCTTGGTAAAGCTTAGGTCTGAAATAATTGTGTGTTTCTTTCCTCATAATTTGGACTCATATGGTTTATAGAGATTTGGCAGGGTCTTGAAAACTTCCCGCCAGCCAGCTTGCTACTCCAGATGGCATTGCCTCTCAGAACAAGCTGAAGCCGCTGGTCATGAAGGTACCATAGCATTTATTTATAAGTCTTTGGCTAGTCCTGCTTACCACTGTTCTCACCTCATTGATCACGAGTATGCACTTCTTAACTCTTGATATTCCTGAATAGCCACAGGCATTGTTTTTTTTTTTTTTATTTTAAAAACTTATCATTTCATCAACCAAATACTATCAGCTCAATCTTTCAAAATCATGTCAATTGAATACCTACATGAGTTCCATAAATTTCAAGTTAAATACAAAATTGATGCTTATGTCCTCTGTACGTTAAGTTCCTGACTTAATTTTTTGAAAATAATATTTATTAAAGAAAGAAAGATAAGGACCTCTTGCCACTGCAGGTGAACTCCAGGTACATGTGCTACTTTGTGCATCTGGCTTTTACATGGGTGCTGGTGAATCAAATATGGATGGGCACTGTTTGGAAGTAAGTGGCTTTTACACTTAGCCATCTCCCCAGCTACTCTGGCTGAAGTCTTTGAAAGTATGATTGAATTTTTTTTTTCCTTTCATTGAATGTTTTATCACTTTGAGCTCAGCATTTATACAGGTGGGTTTTAAAGAAGTTACTGATAAGCCTAAGTGTTTAGAAAAACACATCTTACTTACAATCTATGCAGTCCTTTTGTGAATTGTAAGTACTAAACCACTCATTTTTCTCTCTTACTAGACCAACATAAACTGAGACTCACTTTCATCATGTCATGAAAATGCTCCTTTGCAGTGGGAGACTCAGCATTCTACATCTACCTTGTAATGCTGAAAAACTGAACCAAATCAGTACTTAACTTTATCAGAAGGAAGATTTTCAAGTCATAGAAGCAAAAGAAAAGGTTTTTGTAAACTTAGAGAACTAACAGTATTTTCTTTAGAACCACCTACATTTGTTTCATTTTTAGTTGCATTTTATTCTAAGTAGTTCTCACATTGAACGGTCATAAACTTGATTCTGCAGAATTATCTGAAAGCTAGCAGATACACAGAGATTTCTCCATCTGCCTTCTGTATGGAAAAGATACTGTTGACATCTCATTGTCTACCAAAAATTTCAAGTCATAATTTGAGTTTAGTGAGAGTTAAACAGTAAAAAAAGTGTTTGAGGCTATTCTGTGGAAGGGCCTTAGGGAAGAGATGGAGACTATTGGAGCCTTAGAAGCATGACAATCCATCTAGAGATATTTATATCTTAATTTTATTGATATGATATTTCAAAGACACCAGTGAGAGGATTGTGTTCCATGTCATTATCATAGACATGAGCATTTTTCATTGACATATCTGTATTTTGTATTTGTATAAACTGGCCCAGCCATTATTTGAGCTAAGTGTTTCAAAGATAAGTTATATTGTCTCCATTATAGATGAGGAAATAGTGTTAAAGAAACTTAAATGCATTCATTTCTGCCCAGTGGCATAGTCTTGGGTTATTTCTTTGAGCCAGAAAGAGTATAATGATGAACAAAAAAAAAAAAAGAAAAGAAAAGAAAAGAAAGAAATCAAAGGAAAAATGCAAGCTTTAAGACTTTACTTCAGACAATGGAGTAAATTATTTAGATTTTTTTGCAGAATAAAAGCACTCACTGTATTTTTTTAAAGGGAGAATAACTGAGAAGTGTGGAAAACTGTAAGCTAATCACTATTGATATGCACTGACCTCTTCCTTTCTCCTTTTTGTAAATGAGTCTGGACACTGGTTATGGATTGAATTGATCACATATTAAAATGACAAATGGCATTCACGCTAGCTTACACACAAGATTCTTAACAAAATCCGCTGTTACTTGTCAGATGTAACCTAAGAATTTAACTAGACATTGGTGGACAAGACCTTCCACTGACCATTGAAAGCATGTAGATTCTCCCTGATTAAACTGAGGCTACTGACTTTAATGAGCTATTATTGATTGGGCATTTACTGCTACCATATATTTTTTATATTGCTGTACCCAGTACTACAGTCAAGAGATGGTAAGCAGTTCTACTGTAAACCCTTCCTCAAAGCTTGTAGCTCCTCCAAAAAACATGCTTCGATATGACACATAACATCTAGAGACATTTTGACTGTAAATTATTTTCCACAATCTCATAATCAATGATTTTATAGTAACTTAACTTTTCTGTGAATAACCAAAAAAATAATAAAATAGAGTTATGGACTACTGCATAAACCATTTGAACTTATAATAGAGAGCTCTTGTTGAAGAGACTTAGTATGATATGTCTTACCAAACAAACTCATAAGTCCACAAGAACAACACTAAAATGATAAATAAACCTGAAAACACTTTTGCCAGCTTTATTTATGGATAACTCATAGACTCAGTACTTATTATAGAAGGATATATACTATTATTATTAAAATATAATAATATGGGCTGGAGAGATGGCTTAGCAGTTAAGGCACTTGCCTGAGAAGCCTAAGAACACTTGGTTGAATCTCCAGGTCCCCCATATAGCCAAATGCAAAAGTGATGCACGCACACAATGTCGCACATGCACCCAAGGTGGTGCACACATCTGGAGTTTGTTCACAGTGGCTGAAAAGGCCCTGGCACTCCCATTTTCTCTCTGCCTTGTCCTCTCTCTCTCTGTCTCTCTCAAATAAAAGAAAAATTTTTAATGTAATAATATAAGGCAAGGATTATTCTCAAATGAAAAGATAATGAAACACATATTGTCAGATTATCTGAGCAATTTTACTGAACTTTGAGATCATCTTAACATATGTATATTTTTTAATTTATTTAAATCATAAAAGAGCTGAGTTTGGAGCACATTTGACATAAACAGAAATGTTTTAAATTCTTTAATTAAATTTTTAATTTTTGATCATAATATACTCTTTTGGCACCAGTGAATTTCTGAATATGATATATTATTGTTAAACATTGGGTATTTAATTTCTTATTTTTAGCATATTCACTTAGATATTTGTTGTCCTATTTTGTGACCAGATAAAAGAATAAATGAAAGCTGTGAGAATCAATTTCAACTCTTAAGTTCCAATGGCATTATGGGCATTACTTTAATAAAAAGTTTCTGTGGGCTGGAGAGATGACTTAGCAGTTAAGGCACTTTCCTGTGAAGCATAAGGACCCATGTTTGACTCTCCAAATCCCATGCAAGCCAGACACACAAAGGTGAAGCAAGCACAAGGTCACACATTCCCACTAGGTGGTACAAACATCTGGAGTTTGATTACAGTGACTGAGGTCCTGGTGCACCAGTTTTCTCTCTCTCTTTCCCTCTCTCACTCTTTCTCTCAAAAAATAAAATAAAAATAAAGTTTCTAGGCTGGAGAGGTGGCTTGGCAGTTAAGGCACTTAAAGCCCAGTACTCACATAAAGCCAGCTTCACAAAAGTGGCACATCTGGAGTTCATTTGCAGCAGATAGAGGCATACCCTTTCTCTCTCTCTCTCTTTCTCTCTCTCTCTCTCTCTCTCTCTCTCTCTTTCCCTTTCTCTCTCTCTCCTTGCAAATAAATAAGTAAAAGTATTTTAATATTTTATTATTATTAATATACACTGTATGGACATATCAGGAGTTGTTACCATCATTTCCCTTCCCCAGTCTCCATTGCACAGGGACCCTCCTTGGTGGGGTTGCTGATATTACTGTGGGGTTGTGGGTTATGAGTTGTGAGAGCAGCAGTCAGTCATTGGTGAGAGGGGTAATGTCTCTGGATATGCCATCCCACCCTGTGGCTCTAACAATCTTTCCATCCCCGTCTTCTGTCAAATTCCCAAAGAAAATGTTATTGTACATGTTTCATTAAAAAAAATAATATATTGATATAGTCTCGGACTGCTCTTATATTCTCAGAAATTTTAAGGTGCCTGTCATATTTTTAAATATTGGCAGAAAATGAAAGCCAACAATATTGCTGCTTTATACTAAATAGATAAATCTAAACAGAAGGGACTTTATTTATTGCTCTAGAAAGCTTAGTTTAGAAATCATTGTACCTTTAGGTTATTATTTGAACATATCATCTATTATATGCTTTAAGTCAAATATAATATCCTTCATATCTCAAAATTAGCAGTATTACTAATATAGGTAAAAGTTACATAAATTATTACCTATTAACATCTGCATAAAAGGTATTATATATAATATATATTTAGCAGTTGTGTTCTTTGGAATAAAAGAATGCATGCTTATATTTCAAAAAATTTGCAAAAGTAACAAATCATATTATAGAATTTTTCTTAATTTTAGTTTTTTATTGTGTGTGTGTTTTTATATGTGTGCATTGTATGCATGGTTATGTATACAAGACAGTAAGAAGACCATCTCTAAGTGTTGGTCCTCATCTTCCAGCTTACTTAACAGGGTATCTTGTTATGTTTTGCTGCTACACACACCAGGCTACCTGGCTAGGCCCACAGTCTCCAAGAATCTCCTAATTCAGCCGGGCATGGTGGCGCACGCCTTTAATCCCAGCACTCGGGAGGCAGAGGTAGGAGGATCGCTGAGAGTTTGAGGCCACCCTGAGACTACATAGTTAATTCCAGGTCAGCCTGGACCAGAGTGAGACCCTACCTCGAAAAAAAAAAAAAAAAAAAAAAAAAGAATCTCCTAATTCTGCCATATATTACCATAGGGGTGTTTGGATTTCAGAGACTTGCACTATTTGTGCCAGCTTCATGGGGGTGCTGAAGATCTGAACTCCATGTGGCTTTTACAACAAGTCTTCTTAATCACTGAACCATCACC
The DNA here is from genome assembly GCA_036365145.1 of Orientallactaga sibirica. NCBI lineage: Eukaryota > Metazoa > Chordata > Mammalia > Rodentia > Dipodidae > Orientallactaga > Orientallactaga sibirica. Next base: position 31,438,618 of record JAEOAD010000024.1, read on the forward strand.
TCAGCCCTCCTTTGATTTTTAATACAATTAAAGGAAAATGTCATTTGGATATGAATACGAGGCAAAGCACCCCAGGCACAACAGACTTGATTATCCTAGCAAAGCTTTCTGAGAGTTTTAAAGTATTCAAAGACCCATACTACTGTTATATGCTTCTGTGGAGTGATACACATGCTTTTAAATGGCATCCTTCAACTCTACATTTAGTATCATTTTAGCTTAATATGAAAGTTAGGAAATTATGTGGAAGGACAGCTACCATTCATGGAGCACTAGTTGTACAATTCCATAAATAGGGATGAAACATCCAGAAAATCTGACCCATCCTCAAGTTCTGAAATGAATGAAACAGAGAGAGAGAGAGAGACAGAGACAGAGACAGAGACAGAGACAGAGACAGAGAAAGGGAGGAGAGAGGAGTTGGAGGAGAACTTAGAAAAACAGATTCTGTGCACACTAAAATCAATGGGCATTTTATAGTAGTAGTTTCAGAGAATCTCTCTCCATGCCAGAGAGGCTGGTTCACTGAGCTATGCAGTTTTATGAGTGTCAAAAGTAGAAGTTGGACTGAATATTTTTCTAGTTCTACAGAAACAATGGAAGATGAGCCAGAAAAATCTTAGCAAAGCATTTCCATGACAGTCTCCTTAAGAGTGTCTTGAATTTTCAGATAATATCTAGAAATTTTAAAGATTTTTTTTAAAAACACTGTGAGACATAATGAAAAGAAGAAGTATATAAATGCTAATTCCCCATATTTCTTCTTAATCATTTAGCAAGCTATGAGAAAACTGATAAGGTCTCTTGCTTACAATGATACTTTGGAGACAACTGGGTGGTTTGCCTTATCTTTCACAATATTTTATGGAAAGATGATGATATATCAATGAACCATAGCATTCTTATTTTTCTTCCCTGAGCTAAATCTCCTTGAAATACTGTAATTGAAGAGAAAAGGTTATTTCAGAAATGAAAAAGAAAAAAAAAAGTATATGTTTTTAAAAGCAGAGCAAAGATAGCAGAAATTGAAAGGACAATACTCTAAAAAGCAAAACGAGGAAAGAAACCGATGACACAGAGCTGTTGATTTCCAGTGTGCACTGAAGGAGATCATCGTTATGAATCCTCTGCTGTCTGTATTTCCTTAGATCTCTCAGCTACAGAGTGAATATTCCACTACTCATATTTACATGATTTTCTACACTTATGTTAATCACTCAGTTTCAGAACTTGACCCTTCCTCCCAAAGAGTATAATTCTTAAATTCAGTTCATTCTAAATTCAGCAGAAACTTCATGATGCACGGGCTGTATAGGTCGGTATGAAGTGTCACATTATTGTGTCTTCCTCTCGAGAGCTTAGCCATTAACCAGACTGTGATCTCCTTTATTTATAGTCAAGTATAATATGTGTTTCCTGACCTTCACCAGTGCTATGCCCACAATACTCCCACACTAAAAGCATTTCTATAGAAACAGAAAAGAATAAGGAAAATACTTCTCACTCACATTGTCCTAGAGTTTTCATTCTCAACAATTGCTTAAAATAGACATGCTTATAGTAGGAAATAGATCCTGTGTCATAGAATGAGACATAAAGTGTACTCTTCATGAAAAATGTATACACACAAACCCTCTTAATAAACCATAACATAATTCATCCTGTATTCAGGCAACCAAGATATGGGCATTTGCCTCCAACTGTGATATAATGCTTTTCCAAGACTATCCTAGTGAAAGAAGCTGTTTTATGACTGTAGATGTGTGGCAACTCTTGAAAAGGTATCTAAGGAAGAACAGTTTTGCAAAAAATCCTTGCTCATCCTAAACCACTCAAAAAAACAAATACATGAAACAATGGAAAGACAGAACACTATGCTTCAGACTCCTATAATCTTATTTGACGTTTCTCTAGGTACAATACCTAGAATCAAGATGGCATTCATTTAAAGAAAAGAAGCCTGACTGAGTCAGGCTAACATACATCAGGAGAGTCCTCAAACTAAAAACAAGGAGGAGCATGCTCATTGGGAGCAGGTGCACTTTACCTCAAGCAGCAGCTGAGTCTCTAGCCCTTAAAGTCGTATAGAGTCTACAGTAGTAGTTGCAAGCACAACCACAGCCAAGATTCTCAATCTCAATTTGATTGATATTTCAAAACCAATAGTTTTAGTGTATAAGGTTGTTCTCTGCTTTGTAGGAAGTTTAACTATATCCTTGCCTGCTATCAGTTGTCCCTCCCACAATTATGACAAACTGGTCATTTGAAAATGATCCACTTTGCCCCTCCCCCAATAAGAGCTATTGTTTGAAAATAGGATTAAGGCTAACTTCTTTTTTTTTTCCAATTTTTTGTCTTTAAAAAAATACATTTCTTTACACAGAGAGAAAGAAAGATGGAGAGAGAGAGAGAGAGATTGGGCATGCCAAGGCTTTCAGCTGCTAAAAACAAACTCCAGATGCATGTGGCACCTTGTGCATCTGGTTTACGTGGATCCTGGGGAAATGAACCTGGGTTTCTTGACTTTTCAGACAAGTGCCTTAACTGCCATCTCCCCAGTCCCTTTTCCATGTTTTGTAAATGTAATGAAAACAATGATTTCATTTTTACCTGTAAGAATAACCTAGAAACAGCAATAGGAATACGTTCTTTAACTTTACATAGAGAGAGTGCAAGCTTTAGATTCATATAATATAATAGATAAGGTAACTTTATCCATTTATAAGCAAAAGCAATGGGAAATTTGAATTTAACATGCTCAGACTGATGACACAGATTTGTGGAATTTAATCACAAAAATAGATCCATGATCCTTGCAAAATTATCATGTTCTTTACTTAGAATTTTTAGATTTTTTTTTTCAAAATAAGTTGTCTTCAGAGAATTTGTTTACCACATGATACTAAGAATTAAATGATGGACAAGTTGGTGATTTTGTTGACATCATAGCACAACGGCCCAATTAGGTTTATAAGCTGCCACAGAAAACTCTCGGCATAGGTGGTTTCCCCATGGTCTTGTTATTGATGTTGGGCCAGATGAATGTTGCATACAGGCTGATGAATATAAGAACAGATCTAATGGCTGCTTAATGTATCCCTGAAATGAGCTTTCAGAGGTCATTAGGCCTGCAAAATGATAAGCTTTGCACCCTTGAGACATTATCCTACAGACAGACTCAGGTTGAATTCTCTTCCCTCTTTCTTTGCACAGGTTGTATGGAACTCACCAGGCAATGGAAGCTTTGCTCAGGTGAAAAGAACTCTAAGTCTAAAATCCAAAATATATTTGAAGTATAGTGCTGGCTGTTTTCAAATATGACTGCATACGTGACATAGTGTGTAGGACCTCAGTTTCTCCAATACAGGGTTTAACTAATGCAGAGATTCTCAGCCTATATCCTGGTCACCCTCCACCATCAGCTTAGCTTAAGCTCTTGTTAGGAATGCCGATGCTCAGATCCCTTACCAGGCACAGTAACTCTGAAACAAGGGATAAAACAATACTATCATATTCAACAAACCCTTCAAATGGTTTCAAACTATTCCATAATAAAATGTGAATTCTACTAGCTAGGTCATAGGTCAGAAAACTTTTTTCTCTAAAGTACCAGGTGGTAACATTTTAGGCTATATGGACTAAGAAGGAAACCCAAGGATATGATATAGGTGTTTAGATCAGCCTTTCTTGCCCAAAGTTACTCCATGTTATGTAAAATAGTGTTGATGCAGACTGCCTTACCCTAGGAGAGTCCATTTTACAAGAAGCAATAATGAAGCAGGACAACTTGCACCTGGACGGACCTATAAAAACACCATCTGTCTAGCACCACCCAAGAGGCACAGGCTGATTAAATAAAAATCTTCTAAAAGTGGAAATGGCGCTAGTCTATAAATTCATCAAAGTAAATTGGACCATGGGAGTATATAGATATATTAAAATCATAGCAGGAGAACCGGGCCCAAGAACTTGTTGAACTCACTCTACTGAGGAAGGATGCTACACCCTCCTTGACCCCCATACACAGGAGGACCCTAACACTGCAATGGTAATGGCTTCCATTAACCTGTCATCTGACCTGATGGGGCATGTGGCAAGAGACCAGCAGAACATAGAATTCTCAGCTCTCCCAGGGCCTTCAGCTTGCCCCAGTCCCTGCTGTTGTCATTGCCAACTTGAATCCAAATGCCTCTGTATCCATCTGGGCTGGCCATTGATTTATCCACCCATTTGAATATTTGGACATGATCCTGACCTTACCTCTTTGATGCTTGTTGCCTCATATCTCATTTCTGAACCTCAGTTGAACTGTTACCCTGCAACCTGGACTTGCATCTGTGTCTCCAACAGACCTCCAGTGGGGTTAGTTTTCTGACCCCAACTCCCACAATTTCCCTTTGAATTCTTACTAGCTTCCTTGCATATACCTCTCTGGCCCTGTTCAAAGTCCTTGAATTCTGCCACAGCCTCTTTAATCCTTTTTACCCAGTCTGTAACCTACAAAGATAGATGACAGCTGATTAGATAGATTAGATGATAGAAAGACACATGTACACATACATGCATTTAATAAATTCAGGCATTGTGTAAACATACTAATGTGTTGGTCTATGTTTCTGATACAGTGGTTTCACCACACTAGACATTTATATTAAAATAAAAACCAAACTTGATGGAGATAATAATAATAATAAAGCTTTTAGTGCCATACAGGTCTATGAATGAGAACATGGAAACCTTTTGGGGAACATACTACTTTACTGGGTTGGCACTCAGAGTTGGTGTTCTTTTTCAAGAATAATTGCATGAATTGTTGTGTAAAAATCACTCTCAGTGCATGGGCCACATAATTTATTTGACACACAGAATCTGACCTGCAGGAAATGGCTTACCATATCTTATATAGAAGATCTCCCAGGGCCACCTTATTTCTAAACTTTTCTGAGTCTACCAGCCTTAATACTAACGTGGCTTTTTTTAAGGTACCTCTCATTTGTTTTCCTTTTCCTTCTGGTAAAAACTGAATACTGATTGAACAAAATGAAAAGCACAAAAAAATTCTTGTGTACCTGAACTGATTGATTGTAGAATAAAATATAATACTAATAAGTTTTTGTATATTTATTTACTTATTTTAGTACTGAGGTTTGAATCTTACATATGGTAGGCAAGTGCTATGCCCCTGAGATAAATCCCTAGTCTTTTTGTTTTACAAGGTCTCATTAAATTGACCAGAAATATCTTAAACATGCAACCTTTCTGCCTCATTCTCTCCCACAGAATACTACTACCAGACTTGGCTTATGGATAGATATCATGTGTGATGCAGTATGAATCAGCAATATTCTTTGTGAATTCCTTATTGTCTATCAGAGGAAATATTATTAAAGAGCAAATATCTCAGAGATTAGAGTACAACATATAAATATCATGAGTTCTTGTAAAGAAGATATTAGTAGGAACTTGTCCCAAGCAATTAGCTGTTACCACACTCTGAACAAGACATTATTCAGTTTACCTTTTATCCATCCAGGTGGGAATACTAGAAATGGATCTTTTTAAATCAAAGTTTCCATCTTAAGTAAAAATAGAGAAAACAGAAATTAGTTGAATCAATTCATTTGCTTTTGGCCAGAAGCTTGCCTCCTGCAATTAATTCAGTTGACTAGTTTAATTTCTTTTTACATTCATTATAGCATCGATGGGGATATGATTATTCATCTTTTAACATCATTGTGGCTCTCATCTCTTTCACTTGGAGCCACTGCAATGTCTCTGGTTGTAGCAACTCATGCAGTGTGGAAGAGAAGTCCATTGTTCCATCCTTCACTAGCTCCACTCTGGTCTGGAGTGTATCTATTGTGGTACCATGCATTTGTGCATCTATCTGAGTTCTGATCCTAAGCATGTAATTGGCTATGGAGGAGGTAATTTGCTGTGGAGAAGAAGGAAAGTATGGGACACATTGATATTTTATTCCTAGTTTAGCCCCCTCCTCCACACTCACATACTCTTCTTTTTAAAATCAGCTCCTTTCATTTTATTTTGATAATTGCATTTGGACATCATAACAAAATTTCCAGGACTTGATGGTGTCCAGTCACATCTTCATCACTGGTGTTTCTTCTCACAGATGGATGAGCCTCCAAATTTCCAGCAGTCTCTACTGGTGGCACTGACAGACTTATTATTCATATTGTCTTACTTTTTCATTTTCTGATAAAGTAAACAATGCAAAAAAATAGGGTCATAATGTGAACTAATGTGTATATATGTGTGTGTGTGTGTGTGTGTGTGTGTGTGTGTGTGTGTGTGTGTGTATGAGTGTGTGTATGATATCATACACACACTCACACACACACACATACCTGCATGAAAATATCCACCCAGGTCACAAGAATGAACATTTTTCATACTCACCCACTCAATGTCCACCCGAGAGGTCAATGTCACTCTGAATTATTTCCCCAAAGAACACATTGTCCCATTTCAGAATTTTATGGAATTTTATTTTACTTAATCCTTTGTACATCTTTTCTGCTTGAAACTGTGCCTCTAGCTTAAGTTGTTCTTAGGTGATGTGTATGGAAACAGGTACAGGTAGGATCACAGTACAGAAACCTAAGCTGTCTATGACCCTAGCGAGTATGAGAAAACTTCCATCCACGTGAATGAATAGATAATAAAAGTACATAAGTAAACTAAAAACACTGACGTACTATTTGCTTTTTGTTATCTGACATAATTGCAATTTTCTCATATGGGCGTTTGCCAGTACAGGTTCATCTAAAATATAAGTTAATGGGCTGAAGAGATGGCTTAGTGGTTAAGGCATTTGCCTGCAAAGCCAAAGGATCCTGGTTCGGTTCTCCAGGACCCATGTAAGCCAGATGCACAAGGGGGCACATGCATCTGGAGTTCGTTTGCAGTGGCTGGAGGCCCTGGCACGCCCATTCTCTTCCCCTCTCTCTCTCTTAAAGTATAAGTTAAACAGTGATTTATAAGTTTTGCATGTTTGAGTGATTATTGATAGCTAGTAGATTTTCAAAAACTATGTAGGAGTTCACAATGATGAATTGCTTTACTATAAGCAAATTTATAATTTTCATCCACTTTACTCCACACTGTATGAGCCTAATTTTTCAGGGTCCATTAATTCACTTTCCTCTGGTGGCTGTTATATATTGTTTGGATTTCCACTCATGTCGTTTGTGTCCTCGAATCTATCCCATGCTCCTTTTAAAATTCTCAGTTCTTGTTTATCTCGTCTCTTCCATTGTAAACCATTCTCTGTGCACAACATTAACTTCATTTACTGTCCCAGGTTTGAGGGTGCCATTTTATTGTTCCTCTTCCTTGATTTATCTCACTTCAAAGTTCCTTTCCCCCATACTCAGTTCCGCAAGCCTCCTTGTTCCCATCATTTACATTATCACTCTGCCAGCCTCCAAAGACAGCCACTGGAGTCTTTCACGGTCTCTCCAGTGTTCCCACTGACTCTCGTAACTCACAGTCTCATCACCAGAGCCCTGACTGCACTGTTGACCTCTCACACCTGCCTGCCCTACCACCTCCCAGATGCAACTCATCTGCTCCATAATCCCCAAACCTCTGCACCTGGCTACCATCAGCTGAACAACTTAAATCTATTCTGCTCCACAGTCAAAAATGTGTGGGTCCATTTAAAAGGGAAAAATAATCCATAGAAAATTAACATCATGTCCAATTAATTTCACACAATATAATATAAACAAGTATAACACAAACCTATTCATATAATCCATCTTCTTAAGGATTGTTTATAACTATAAAATCAAATTTCACCTAATGAACAAAATTATACAACAGATACCATTCAAATAAATAAAATAAATGAAAATGAATTTCTAACTGTCATATGAATGTACTAAGTAGTAGTGGCTGTATTATTAGCAGCTTAGGTAAGGGGTAGGAGTTTCCCATCCTCCCTTTAGGCACAGTATCATGGCAGAAGTAGAAACAGAGCTGTGTTGGTGCAGAGGTGGAATCTTTCCAAAATGTTTCTTCAAATATTCCAAAACATACATGCCTTTGGTATGTTTCAATGCCACTCTTAAAAATATTTTATTTATTCATTTACAAGCAGAGAGATACAGAGAGAGAGAGAGAGATGTGTGTATGTGTGCATGTTCCAGGGTCTCTACCCAGTGCAAATGAACTCCAAATGCACATGCCACTTTGTGCATCTGGCTTACATGGGTGCTGGGGAATCAAACGAAGTCATTAGGCTTTGAAGGTAAGTGCCTTTACAGGTGAGCTATCTCTCCACCACCACCACCCCCACTTTGTTAGTTTCAACTTTAGGCAATTATTTACCTCTTATGCCAATCTGTTTTGTTTTCATTGTTTGTTTTCTATTTTTCTTCACTGAAATTAGAGTAAGGTTATCCAACACTCTGCAATGAACATTTAACACAATGCAAACAAAAGGCTGATAACCAGACATTCCAAGAACATGTTTGTGTTATCTTGTAGATTATTTAAGTAAAATGTGATATACCTAAAAATATAACAGAGGGCTTCAGTTTAACCAAATTGAGCTGAATGGCACCATGGTGCCTTGCTATTCATGCTCAAAGAATCAACTTTACCTTGTGTCCTTTATATGCATGGGTGAGTGTGTGTCCAGTCTTATTAACAAAATTGTAATTTTATAATGAAAATGCATCACACAAACCCCCTCGTGTTTTTATGCCCTAGCCCAACATCTTGTTCTTATTCATCTCACTAACAGTGACAGGGACTGACTTTTGAGTGAATGAATACCCTTCTTTCTTCCTCCCTTTCTTTCTGCCTTCTCGTGAAGCCACATTGATTCTCTAACGGCTCACTCTTTTCTGTATCCTGAACTCTCAACACCATGCAGGCATGCTTTGTTCATTCATTCTTGTGTTTTGCATGTGTGTAAGTGTATATGTATGTAGTATGTGTGATGTGGTGTGTTTGTGGTATATGCACAGGTGTGTGCAGAGGCACTCTGTGCAAGTGGCAGCAGGAGGAGAATGTCCAATGCCTTGTGTTGCTCTTCCACTTTATTTCCTTGATAGAGAACTCTCACGGAACACAAAGCAGCTATTTTCCAGTAGACTAGTTGATTAGCAAGCCCCAGTGATTCTTCTTCCTCCTTGTATTACAAGACTAGGGTTACAGACATGTGTAGCCATGCTCAGATTTTTTAAAATTTTTTTATTTTATTTATTTTTGAGAGAGAGACAGAGAGAGAGAGAGAGAGAGAGAGAGGAGACAGAAGAGGGAGACAGAGATGGGCGCGCCAGCAGTCTCTCAGCTGCTTTGAATGAAATCCAGATGTGTGCGCCCCCTTGTGGGCAAGTGCGGCATCGCGCCCTTGCGTCAATTTTCATCTGGCTAAAACGTGGGACCTGGAGATTGGAACCAGTGTTCTTAGGCTTAGAAGGCAGGCGCCTTAACCACTAAGCCATCTCTCCAGCCCCATGCTCAGATTTTTACATGCCGGCAGGGATTCAAACTTAGATCCTCCCAGGGTCTCGTGCTTATGTAACAAGAGTTCTTTCCCACTGAGCTCTCTTAGTCCTTTATATTCTTTTCATTTAGAATAATTCTCTTCTGAGTACATTACTATGTTTATATTTCTTCTGTGATACTTCTTTCCATCTTTATTTCTTTGTTGAGTGTTTCTGATGTTTCTTCATTATCCCCATAGATATTTGTAATTTTTTTATTTATTCGAGAGTGACAGATAGAGTAAGAGGTAGAGAGAGAGAGAGAGAGACTCCAGGGCTTCCAGCCACTGCAAATGAACTCCAGATGCATGAGCCACCTTGTGCATCTGGCTTACGTGGGTAATGGGGAATCGAGCCTCAAAACATGGTCCTTAGGCTTCACAGGCAAGTGCTTAACTGCTAAGCCATCTCTCCAGCCCCTATATTTGTAAATTTTATTTCAAGCACCATTTTGAAAAGTGTTCTAAATCCTTTTCCAGATAAGTATAATATCTTCTGGTGTTGGCATTTATCAGTTCTTACTTTATAATTGTCTAGCCTCCCTCTGGTTCTTTGTTTGATGACTGGTTTCAGTTGAAACCTAGACATTTCTGGATGCTCTATGCAGTTGACACTAGATACTATTGCTGTTTTCTGTTTGGGCTAGTTTGCATTGATACCATTCCCACAGCATAAGGAAGAGTACCTTCTTATGACATGTTGATATGACTAAAAGCCCAGGGTTCTCTCAGGAAGGTTACTCATCAGCTCTCATGTGGTGGGAGCTCTATCACTCCAATAGGACTCCAATGACACCAAGGAGATTATAAGTGTCTGCCTTACCCACGGGTGCCAGCTAAATCCCTAGATCTCTACAAGGCTTATGTGGCACCACCATAAAAGACCAGAATGAATGTCTCAATACTGTGGAGTAAAGTAGAAGTCTATCCAGTCTCTGCCTATATTATCCTGAAAGAACTGGACAACCGCAGAAGCCAGCCTCTCTATTTTACCTTGACTGACTCCACTGGTGGGGACTTTTAAAGCTATTTTACACCCTGGAAGGAGTGGAAATCTAGGCTCAGCACTTGATGTGAAATGTCCTCATACCACCAGATTAAGTTTTCGAGATCTAGATTTTTGGTCCATTTTATTTTCCAAAACTTCCTTTTCTATAGAGCTTTTCTAAAACCTAAATTATATATCTAATTCTCAGAAGAGGGCTGTAAATTTCAGGCCTATACCACCTTCCATAATCCTTACAATTGTTGTGGTTGCATCTCTGGTTCCAGTTTTTCTCGTGATGTCCAAACTCACCCAAATAACAATGTCCCTGATTTTTGTATTTTCATATTTAAGAGGCAAGTCCAATCTGATTCCATGCAACATCTATTAATTTGCTACATCTGTTTCTCCCCCAAGTTCCCTAATTCACAAACAACCTAGTTGATCATGTCGATAATAACCTAACCCTATTTCTACTTTTTTAACAGGAAAAACAAACAAAACTTGATTGGCTACATTCTAAGATATATTCATGACTGCCTTTCAGAATCTTTTACCTCTGGTGCCAGAACCTAAATCACCATCATGTATCCATGGCAAACAGCCCCTGGCCCCACATCCTCAAACATGGCTCCCAGGCTCACGCCACTCCCACAGCTCATAGAGTGATTCTTTTTCCTTTTATGGTGGATATCATGATAATTCCCTGCTCAGGAAATTTCATTTATCTCACTCTAAAGTCAATGTAGAGAGCCCTTCCTCAACACCTACCATAGTTAATCCTGCTGACACTGTCCTTCCTCCATCGCTCTGCTTATGGATCTATGACTGAAACAAATGCCACAGGTCCTTTCCCCTTGTTGATTTAGACACTAGCAAAGCTCTTATCCAAATATCCGCTCAATACTTCATTCACATCCCTCCTCAAACTTTACCTGAGTAGAGAGGAAGTTTCTGATCATCTAGCCCCTTTCAGTATCTCTCAAAGTCATTTTCTGTTTTATTTTAAACTTTTTATTGATACTTCCATGAATATATACAATATACCATGATCATAATTCCCTCCCACCACTCCCCAGTTTCCTTCTCACAAATCCCTCTTCCAATGAATACTTCTTTTTCCAAATAGTCTCTCTTCTATTTTGATGTCATCACTCTTCCTCTTATTATACAGGCCTGTAGGTAGAGTCAGCCACTGTGAAGTGATGAGTATCAAGGCAACTTTGTGTCTGGAAGACAAAAATGTAAGCACGATTCCCCATTCTTTTGTTCTTACATGCTTTCTACCACCTCTTCTGCAGTAGTCCCTGAGCCTTGGAGGGTCTGGTAGATAGTCTCAGTGCTGAACACTCCACTTTCACTTCTTCTCATCACTTTGGTGAGTTTTGAGTTACCCCAGTGGACACCACAATCTGAAAAGAGAAGCTTCTCTAACCAAAAATTACAGTAGCATCAATAAATATGCATAAACCTTAAGTATTTAGAGGGCAGATTGGCAGGCATAATATATCTGTTTAACCAGACAACAGTAATAATTTCTCCCCTAGGACTTATGACCTCCCCAATCATAGGCTTTTTATGGGTTTTTCAGTACCAGGCAGAAATTCCCTCCCATGGAGTAGGCCACAAATTCAATTAGAGAGCAATTGGTTTCTCCCTTAACAGACATGCCACCATTGCACCAGTTGGTTCATTTGGCCTGGCTGGCAAGCTGGGAAGTTTGCAGGGTCCACTGCTGGTTAAGACTGTTGATGAGTTTTCTCCACCAACAAGATGCCATAGCTCTTTCCAACATCCTGACCACTATTTCAATGTCATTTTCTATCTTGTCTTCTGTGTGTTTTTTCACTGCCCTTATTACCACCCATCTAATATTTGCCTGTTAACTCACTAATCTTTAATTTCCTCATGAGAAGTATTCCATGAAAATGGAGGCATTATTTTCTCTGTTATATTTATGTTCCATTCAATCAGCTTTGCATTGCAGGAATAAACACCCAAGCAGAGCATCTTATGGAAGGAAAGTGTTTATTTTAGGTTTACAAATTCCAGTGAAACACCACCAGTGGAGGAAGAAGCTGGCTCACTTTCATAGATCCAAGCAGAGAGACACCACCAACAGCCATCACCACAAAATCACCAGCACCAAACATGAACAGCAAGAACTCTACTCTGCATACACCTTAGAGCTGGACTTGAGATCCACTCCCATTAACATCAGTGACACACTCCCTGTAGCAATGATCTTCCTGATAGGGGCTCAAGTCGCAAGCTCAACTTTAACAAATTTTAACATCCAAACTATTACATTCAAACTGCCACAATTTACAATACCTACAATATTTAGTAGCCGGGCTTGAGAGATGGCTTAGCGGTTAAGGCGCCTGTCTCCTAAGCCTAAGAACGCTGGTTCCAATCTCAGCGGTTCAAATCTCCAGGTCCCACATTTAGCCAGATGCAAAGTGACTCAAGGGCGCAGTGCCGCACTTGACCACAAGGGGGCACATGCATCTGGATTTCATTTGCAGCAGCTGAGATGGGAGCACCCATCTCTATCTGTCTTCCTCTCCCTCTCTCTCTCTGTCTCTCTCTCAAAAAAAAAAAAATAGTAGCCCATGTGAGAAGGTCAGTGGTTGTTTTTGAGTATTTTGATTTTTTGAAAAAATGAATTTACCATAGTTAACAATATTTTATTTGGTAAATCTGTATCTTGCCAAGGATAGGACAGGTCAAATGAATGTATTTGCCAAAAATGTTTAGTATTTGTGCATTTTAACCACCCCCACTCCCTACTCTGAATGGTTTGTGTTTAAATTGGTTCCAAAGGAAATATATATTTACATTGGTACAAAATTTGAAAAATAAAATTACTGTTGATATTTCTTATTAAAAGCTGATATATCTAGAACTTGAAATTGCTAAATTTCTTTTCCTAGTCATGGAAATTTCTGTTTTCTTTAAAATATGTTGCTAGAAGCACAGAAATATCTCAGATTAATTTAGAAAAGAAATAGAATAAACACTCTCTTTCCAGATGTAGAATAATATATTTATTTAAAATAAAATATACATTCTCTTTAATGCTTATGATAAGCCTATGCATTTTAACAGAACAGTTTACTTCTTCAAACTGTTAGCATTTTCTCAAGAACTTATAATTTCACAGAGGCAAGAGAAAGCCTTGTTTCATAAGCAGCTGGAATTTGAGAATTATATCTTGCATTTTTCCCAGATTGGGCATTTCTCCTTGCTGAACATGATTGAAGTTTGTTTCTGAAGTTAGGGTTCACCATCTTAATGACCAAGTCCTAAAAGTAATTGGATACCTGAAAGAAAAAAAAAATATTTCATTAAAATTTTCAGATGTAGCCAATGACTACCAGAAGCTTTGATTGGTAGGATAAAATTCACCAAATGACTTACATAAAATTACAAATACTGGTTTTCAGATAAAATGTGTGAAGTACCTTTCCTATTCACAAGTCTTTGAGTGTCTTACTGCACTTTCCAATTGTTTCAGAAGTAGATAACAATCTGCTAACTAGTTTTCTGGAAAACAAACTATGAAATAATACCCCAAGCCATTTTCCACTTTCCTTTATAACAGCACTCCTCTATCTCTTCATATGTTGAAGATAGTCCAGTGGTTTTTAGATGCCAAAAAAAAAAAAAAAAAAAAAAAAAGGAAAAATCTCATAACTTCAACATGCAAACTTCAGCCTTCTACATCTTTATTTGACTCAGTGGATCAGGAGGGTTTTGTCTATAGGAGAAGTGCTGTAAATCTGTAACCCGTGGCACATTGCAAATATCTCACACCTTTACCTGAAGAACTCTTCTTGCTTAACTGGTAATGTGTTGTATATTTTATGAGGCTGATTTAAATATCATTTTTGTTGCAATGAGGAAGCATTTAGGAAAAAAGAACTGATCATGGGTAATTACCTAGATATGAATGGCTGTGGTTGAATAGTACATAGCTCCCACGTTCCTGGAGCTCCCATTCTGAGAAGCTGTCTGCCTGCTGCCCTGTGAACTCCTACATCAAGCACAATTACAGGAAGTTCTCTACCTCTGTGCTAATGAACAGATGATGCTTAAGTGCACCACCAAAATATGCAGTTCTCAGAATTGTACCTGTAATGAATGTGAAACGTGTAATGAATCTATCCTATTTTATCACAGAGAAGATATTTGCAGTTTGTGAATCATAATAATGAAAGCTGAAAGATTCATCATCTGAGTATTTTTCTTTTTCTTGAGTAAAACACTTTTTTATAAATGTTAAGGGCTAGAGGGATGGCTTAGCAGTTAAAGCACTTGCTTGAAAAGCAAAAGGACCCAGGTTTGATTCCCCAGGACCCACATAAGCCAGATGTACAAGGTGTCTGGAGTTTGTTTGCAGGGCTAGAGGCTCTGGTTTACTCTCTTTCTCTCTCTCTCTCTCTCTCTCTCTCTTTCTCTCTCTCTCTATCTGCTTCTCTCCCTCCCTCTCTCTCTCCTCTCTGATAAATAAATAAGATAAAATATTTTTTAAAATGTTAATTTGCATGAAAAAAATTAAGTAGATTTAGAGAATTCCTAAACTTTCAGAAGAATTTTTTATTGATATAGAATTTTTAACAATGTTGTATTTTTTTTTAATGGACCAAAAGGTTTTCAGAAGAAAGTGACCTGTTTTCTAAATTTCACTAAAGGGGAGGAAACTAACTCCTAATTTATATAAAGTTGTGACAGATTGCACTTGGATGAAAGGACACAGGACATGTAATTCTTGTCTCCTCAGTTTGGAAATAAGATAGTAAGATGCTTACCCAGCAGACTTTAGTTAGCAGCAGTGTCTCTGAACTGTCATATCATTCATATGGTGTCCTGCAGCTGTTGTGTTTTGTGTATGACGACGTGCAATAAAGAAAATAGAATTCTGTAATAAGCTTCAGGAGCACATGCAACTGAGCCATTTTAGGAAATAATGGCGTTTCACAAAATAAAATTACACATAAAGTGTAATTTTCCACAAATCACAAGAAGGGAAGCAGGAAAAGAAGCATCAATGTTAATGTAATGACCAATACATCACGAGTTCTGGCATTTTTAAAAAGTCACTGTAGAACAACTCTGAATGGAGGTTTGGCTTCATATAAGGCAATCAGGAGCCAATTACAGCATATTTTTCAACAGGCTTTGTCCTGATATTCCATAAATTATGGTGAAGTAGTAGACCTACTGATAATTTTATGTCTTCTTAAGGAACACATTGGAGGCTAATAAGTAATTTGGGCTAAGATCTTTTGTGCTAAAAATTCCCAATTATCAGCTGATCACTGTCTGTTTTTTCTTCCACTTCTATCTCTCTCCCTCTCACTTTCAAGGAAATACCTTGGTTTCTTGCCTGAGCATTTCCAATCACCTCTTGAATGAGTCCTTCTAAAACCCCAATGTATATCTCACACCTACAAGAACCATAGTTCTAAAGCTCGGATGTGGTAGTTTCAAAGATGTCTCCCAAAGATTCAGGACTTTTATAAAAGATTTTTGGATTTCTAACTACCTGGCTGGAGGTGATGTAGGGGTGGACCAGGAATTCAAACCTAACTTATGCAAAGTGCCTGAGCATTCTGCCTGGGTTCACTGTGGATTGGTTTGGCTGCTGTTTTGGTTTGGTTTTGGCTTTGGCTTTGGTTTTGGTTTTGTTTTGTTTTCCCCTCTTGCTTTTTGGTGGTAGGTTTTCCTTTTTTGCCATCATGGAACTTCACATGGATCTGTAAGGTTCAAATAAATCCTTTTCTTCATAACTGTGCCTGGTTTGGAAGTTCATCGCAGTGACCTGATGCTGTCTGCTACACCAGATTTATTCATAGTATACTATGTTAACATCAGTCTTTCACAAGTTTCCAATCAATCATATAGCGTGCTCTTAATCTATAATTACTGGTGTTTCATGAAATACATAATCATTACAGATGATTTTTGATCCGCTGCTCTTTGTCAAGCTTAAGGGAGCCATCAGGATGTGATGTCCCTGTCCTGGAGAATTGACTTCTATGAGAGGTTCCTATTACTGCTATAATAATTTACTAAAAATCCAAAAGTTTGTAACCACCAAAAAATTGTCATCTTACCACCCTGGAGATCATAGGTCCTAAAATCAACACATTAGTAGGACTTTCTGTAGGATCTAGTGATAATCCATCCCTTGCCTTGTCCAGTTTCTTTGTACCATGGCCATCTCTTGAGCTGCTTCCAAGATCTTTGAAGGCAGTACAATAGCACTGTAAATCTTTCTCTGTTTCTGTCTTTCCCTTTTCTCTTCCCTCCTTCTCCTTTCTTTTCATTTCTTTCTCTTCTTTTACTTGCTCCCTCTCATTCCCTTCCCAACCCCCCTCTCTCTCACACACACACACATTTATAAATACATAAATGCATGCATAAATACACAGAAATCATTGCCTCCATATTTACCTCTGATCCTTCTGGCTAACTGTCATTTCATCAAAACCTTTGTGATCACACTAGATCCATTCACACTGCCCCCAATCATCCCCACGTGTCAAAATAATGACATATTTTCAAAGTCCCCTATGCCTATAAAATAAAACATTATCATACTCTGTGAATTAGAATATAATCATTTTGCTAGTGACATTGTGTAGCAAGCCAGCATTCTGTCTCATACATGTCTAGTAGAATATACAGATAGTTGAGAACATTTTAAAGCTCCCTTTACTATGATGTTTTTCAAACTTCCTCACATTAATGCATAGTTCATTTTTTTAATTATTGGAAGAGATTTCATTTTTACTGATCATCCCATCTTGTCATTGGAAATCCAGGATGCAGCTCTTGATAAGACACTCCCCAGCTAAGCTGACATCCCTCTGGCTAGATGTCTTCACTCACAAAGACATTCTTCAGTCACATACCCTGTACTTGGTAACCCCCATTCTCTGTGTAGAACGCTCTACATCTTGCACAAAACCTGAGAAAACCTTACTTTTCAATTGGTAAATGTCACTCCTCTGCTGACACTTCCCTGGCACCCCAGGGCTTGCTGCCTTCTGCCTCTTCTGTCTGCACAGAGCACTGGATCCCTTTTCCTAGAACTTTGGACTCTTCCTTAGGTTACACATCTGCCTCCAGGACAGAGATGATATCCCTTCATATCCTACAGATTCGTATTGAGTAAGCTGAGCAACGTTTCTTTGGAAATGGTACAGTAAAAAGTATTTCTGTTAATGAGTTCTGGAGGCTCAGGATGTGGCATATTTGTTAGGATGAACCGTGAAAATGTTCAAATTATTTTTATGGAGATCAATCAGTGCTAGAATATCTAACACAGCTCTGAAAGTGCATACTTCACTGTCAGGCTTTAAGATGAATGTGCACACATGCAAAAGTCTTGCAGAATGTTTTGTTCAAATTCAAATAACTGTCTTATTTTGTAATAATGTGACAATTTCACTGACATTTTTATATGATATATTAAATATGTTTTACAGGAAATGCTGCAACTTGCTGCTGGTTTGGGGTACAGTCATAGTGTCATGGATGTCTAAGCAGATTTCGGCCTTGCAAGGGTCATCTGTCTCTAAGGATTATGGCAGATTTGGCCTGATAACAAGTTATCCTCCATGAGCCCCATGCCCCAGATTCAGAAATAGTGCAAAAGTTATTCTAATTTTTGGTGACTGTTAAAAAAAGCTGTGACATGACATTGGTAGGACATATTAATTAGGCACTCAATTAGTATTATTTATTAAACAAATATGTTTTAGTGTTGGCAAAAATAATCCCCAAACAACATTTTATTGATGCTAATTCCAATGCCACATCACTGGTGGAAAGGGAAATGTATGGACCACATCTATTCTAGTCTTATTCATGGTCTCTATGTTTTTGTGTGTTTGTTTGTTGTTTGTTTTGAGGCAAGCCCAACAGAACGACCTTTTTTATTATTTATATTATTCTAGTTTTACATTCATAATGGTGACTCCATCATCCTCCTCCCTGTCCACCCTCTTCCAAAGGGACCCTAATCAATGGGGAATGTGGCTCACGCATTGTGGGGGTAGTCAAGAGTTATGGGGGATAGGCCAAGTCTCTGTGCATAATGCCCTAACTTGTGGCTCTAACATTCTTTCTGCCCCCTCTTCCACAAATTTCCCTGAGCCACATTGGGGTCATTTTAGTTCTACTTCAGTGATGAGGTTTTGGCAGCCTCTGTGTCTCTGGATATCTGGCTTAGTAGGAGTTGGATGTTCTCTGTGTTTATCTCCTTCAGCCTTTTTCTGGTGTTGTGATCCCCAAGAACGCTGAACTCTTGCCCTTCCCCCGCATTACTCTATGGTTTCAACTGGGGCCCTGGTGAGGTGTGATTGGCTGATCCTCCCTTCAGGTTCGTTGTCCATCTGAAAAAGATAAGCAAATTCTCCAATGGAGAGAGAAGTTAGTATGAGGTATATGGGATGACCATATATATCTTGGAGGGAACTTTATATGGGTAAGCCCTCTTGTAGCCCACATTTGGTAGTATCTTGATTGGAGACTGTGCTCATTTTTGGTACATGATTTTGACTTATTTCCCAGTTCCAGCAATGAGTTCCATTCCACTGAGTGGATCTATTAGCCAAATCAAGAGCAGCTGGTTGCCCACCATGGCTGTGTGCCACTACTGCACTTGTTTGAGCATTATGTCAGGTTGTTTCCTGCTAGGTATCTTAGACTGCAAGTTGTTTGGACTGATGCCGGCCATTTTCCCCCAGTTGCTCGTGTGGCACCCTCTCACAGTAGACTAGCTAACTGTCTGGGGACTGACCCTCTTCAAGATTCTGGCCAGGTCTCTCCATGTTTGGTCTCACACATGTATGCTGAGAATGAACTTTTTTATGAAAGAAAGAGAGAGAGAGAGAATTGGCTCACCAGAGCCTACAGCCACTGAAAGCAAACTTCAGACATGTGTGCCACCTTTTGTGCATGTGCAACCTTGCACACTTGTGTTACCTTGTGCGTCTGGCTTACGTCTAATGTGAGAAGAACATGGTTCCTTAGGCTGCACAGGCAAGCACCTTAACCACTGATACATCTCTCCAGTCCTGATTGCTTGTTTTTAACATGGTCTCTACTTTTATTTCACTTTGAGTTTTGCCACTGACCTATCTCTGTGTTCCACACATTTCTATTTAAATAAGGTCAGAGCATTTGTGTTGCACTTTGAATGTAAAATGCGCCCCCCCCCATAAGATCATGTGTTTGAACACTTAGTGTCCAGGGGCTGGTGCTGTTTTGGAAGGTTTGGGAACTTTTATGAGGTAAATCTTTGCTGGAGGAAGTGGGTCAATGAAGTTGGGTTCAAAAACCCCAACATCAATATCAGTATGTGTAAGAGCTTCAAAGTCAGAAGGAATGCTTTCTGACAATATACACATAATCTTCAGTCCAAATTCATAGTCTAGAACCTTGACATGATATTATGCTATGATGCTAGCTTGGTGCTTGGTGTGGTTATGCCTAGTAAGTGAAGAAAACACTTGGTTAGAACATCACTTATGACTGCACTTCATAGCAGCAACAGCAAACCAAGGTATTAGCCAGCAGAAGAATAGATAGATATAGATATGGATATAGATAGATATAGATATAGATGTAATGTGTTTATATTTATACAATGAGAATATAAACATTTATTCAAAGAGCAATGAAATTTTCCTGCTTATAAATTGTTAAAGATACATATGCTTTTTTAAAAACCTCTGTTAATTTTTTTGTATTTTATTATGGATGTACTTACTATAGATACATCATGAGTTGGTACCATCCTGTCCCTCATCCCTGCTGACATTCCACCAAGGGCCCTCCTCAGTGGGGTTGCAGGAATTCCCCATGGGGTTGTGGGTTATGCATTGCGGGAGCAGCAGTCGGTTGTTGGGGGAACGCAATGCCTCTGGGCATGATGTCTCAAACTTTGGCTCATACAATCTTTTTGGCTTCTCTTCTGAAAACTTCCCTGCACCATGGTGGGTGTATTTTGAGTCTATTCAGTGATAAGTTCTTATTATCCCCTGCAACTCTGCTTTCATATGTGTTGAGTATCTGTCTCTTTCACCCTGGTGCTGATTGTCAGGTCACCATGGAAGCAGAATTCTTGCTGGTCTCCCCAGTTCCTCTGTCTGTGGTTTAAGCTGGGGCTTGGCAGAAGTGTGAGAAGTAGTTTATCTTCTTGGGTCTCACTGCCTTCTGAAAAATAAAAACAGATTTTCCAATAGAGAGTGAAGTCAGCACAGGTTAAATAGGATAAGAGGATAAGCTTTATTAATTTAGGGAGAATTTGATAGATATAGCCCCTCTTTTGGCCCAAAACTAGTGGGAGCGTGACATTAGAGAGCATAATGTTTGCCTACATAGAATTGTAGCCTGGTTCCCATATCCAGATATGGTTTCTTTTCCACTGAGCAGACCTGTTAGCCAATCAGAAAGCTGTTGGTCACTCACCAAGGCTGTGTGCCAGTTTTGCACTGGCATGTACATCATGTTTGTTTCTGAGTAGCCTAGACCCCTTCTTGTTCAGAACATTTTTGACCACTTTTCCCAGTACCTCATGTAGTGCTTTCCAGCACTGGATGGACTAACTGTCTGCGTCTGGCTCGCTTCCAGATTCCAGCCAAGTCTCTCCAAGCTCTGTGTCAGCAACATATGGTGTCATCAGCAATAGGGTCTTACCTTTTACCTCAGGTGTGTAATCATGTGCTTTGACAGAAGCCTGTCTTGTATTAGGGACCTCATAGATCTTTCTGATAAGTTATTATAGCTCATTGTAGGTAGCAACCACTTACTGGTAGTGGGTATCACAGGCCAGAACCAAAAAAATTTCTTAAGGTTAGGCATCATCCTTTCTTTTTAGGTGCACCCCCTTTATTACAGTTGAGGGCTCAATGTTTTAGACAATCTTCAAGGGTAAAGGTTTCCATCATACCAATATTTCCTTTCCCTTCCCCACAAACCATTATATCCCTGTTGTCTGGGCCTCAAGTTGCTTATAAGATATGTCAGCAACTCAATCTGATCCAGGTTAGGAACCACAGATGAGTGGTACCACATGGCAATTGTCTTTCTGTGAATGTGTGAGTTCCCTGACTATGATCAGATCCAGGTCTTTTTCTACAAATTTCATTGTATCCTTTTTTTCTTACTGCTGAATAGAATTACATTGTGTAAGTGTACCACAACTTCATTATCCATTCATCCAATGATGGGCATCTGGGTTGATTCCAGTTGTTAACTATCAAAAATTGAGCAGCTATAATCATGGTTGAGCAAATATCTGTAGTGGAGCATGGAGTATGTAGGGTAAATGTCCAGTAAGGGAATAACTGGGTCTGTTGGAAACTCTATATTCATCCTTTTTAGGAATTTCCATATTGATTTCCATAGTGGTTATACAAATTTGCATTCACTCCAACAGTGAATGAGGATTCCTCTTTCTCCACATCCTTACCAACATTGCTGTCATTTGATTTTTTTTTTAAAGCCATGGTTGATGTGTTCTTTTTTTTTTAATTTATTTGAGAGAAAGAGAGAGAGATACATAAATAGACAGAGAGAGAGAGAGAGAGAGAGAGAGAAGAGGCATACCAGGGCCTCCAGCCCCTGCAAATGAATTCCATATGTGTGTGCCCCCTTGTGCATCTGGCTTACGTGGGTCCTGGAGAATCAAGCCTTGAACCAAGGTCCTTAGGCTTCACAGGCAAGTGTTTAACTGCTAAGCCATCTCTCCAGCCCTGATTTTTTTTTTTTTTTAATGAATGCCATTCTTACTGGAATAAGGTGGAATCTCATAGTTGTTTTAATTTGCATTTCCCAAATGGATATGGATGTTGCAAAGTTTCCTAAGTGTGTGTTAGCCATTTATATTTTCTTCTTTGAGAACTCCCTACTCAGTTCTCTGCCCCATTTTTTGAGTGGGTTATTTGATTTTTCATTGATTTTTTTTTTTTTTTGAGTTCTTTTTAGATTCTAGATATTAGGTCAGCAAGATAGCTGACAAAAAGTTTTCCCCATTCTGTGCATAATCTATTGGCACTGATAATGGTGTGTTTGTCTGAACAAAAGCTTTTTAGGTTCATGACATCCCATTGGTTAAGTGATTGTTTAATTTCCTGGGTTACTGGGGTTTTGTTCAGAAAGCACACCACCACTCCTATATCATGGAGAGTTCCTCCTATTTTTTTCTTCTAGTAGGTGAAGAGTTTCAGGTCTTATATTGAGGTCTTTAATCCATTTGGACTTGATTGTTCTGTGTGGTAGCATGAGTCATTCTAGTTTTATTTTTCTACCTATGGTTGCCAATTTGTCCAGCACAATTTGTTGAAGATGCTGTCTTTTCTCCAAAGATCAAGTAGCTGTAGTTACTTGAACTAAAGTCCAAATCTTCAATTCTGTTCCATTGGTCTATATTTCTGTTTATATGCCAGTACCATGTTTTTTTTTGTTTTGTTTTTATTTATTTATTTTTGCTACTATGGTTTTGTAACATAGCTTTAGATCAGCTATGGTGATATGTCCAGAAGTGATTCTTTTGCCGAGGATATGTTTGGATATCAGAGGCTGCTGACATTCCATATAAATTTTGAGATACTTTTTTCATATTTGTCAAGAATTATGTTGGAATTTTTTATTGGTATTGTATAGAGTCGACATATTGCTTCTGGTAGAAATGCCATTTTCACAATATTCATACTACCTATCCAGGAGCATGGGAAGTCTTTCCATCTTCTCAAATTTTCCTCAATTTCTTGTGTTTTTTTTTAATTTCATTTTATAGGTCTTTCACACCCTTACTTACTGTTATCCAAGGTATTTAGTTTTGCTTTGTTTTGATTTTATTTGATTTGATTTTGGTAATATTGAAAATGGAATAACCTTGCCGATTCCTTTCTCTGTATGTATGTCCTTTTCATATAGAAAGGCTACTGATTTTTGTGTGTTGATTTTTACTTTGCAACTTTACTGAAGGAATTTTGAGATGGAAACTTTCAGGTAATCTATGTATAGGATCATATCATTTACAAATAGGGCTAAACTTGACTTCTTCCTTTCCAGTTTGTATCACTTTTATCTCTTTCTCCTATCTTATTGCTTGGTCTAGTATTTCTAGTACTATGTTGAAGAGCAGTAATGAGAGTGGCTACACCTGTGTTGTTCCCAATCTCAATGGGAACTCTTTAAGTCTTTCCCCATTAAGTATTATTTGGGCTTTAGGTGCTTTATATATAGCCTTATTTGTGTTGAGATATAAACCCTCCATGCCTATTCTCTCTGGTGTTTTGATCATGAAGTGGTATTTTATTTTGCAGAAGGCCTTCTCTGCATCAATTAAGATGAACATATGGTTCTTGTAATTAAGTTTATTTATGTGTTGTATCACATTGACTGATTTCTGTGTGGTGAACCATCCTGCATCGCTGAGATGAAGCCTACTTGATCAAGGTGGATAATTCTTTCGATGTGTTGTGGAATTCAGTTTGTGAAGATTTGGTTCAGAATCTTTACATCTAAATTAATCAGGGATACAGGTCTTCAGTTTTCTTGTTGTATCTCTGTTCTGCTTTTGGTATTAGGGTAATTCTAGCTTCATAACAGGAGTTAGGGAGGGTTCTCTGCTCTCTGATTATGTGAAACAGTTTGAGAAAAAAAATGTTTCAATTCTTCAGTGAAGGTTTGCTAGAATTCAGCTGAGAAGCCATCCTGTCCTGAACTTTTGTGGGGTTGGGGGGGTGCTTACCTTTTCAATCTCAATGGATGTGATAGGTTTGTTTAGGAGGTTAACCTACTCTGAGTTTAGTTTTGGTAGGTGGTATGTGTCAGGGAATTCATCCATTTCTTCCACATTATCCAATTTTGTGGAGTAGAGTTTTGGAAGTATGTCTTGATGACTCTTCCAATTTCATTAATGTCTGTTATGACCTCTCCTTTTTCATTTATTACTTTGTTAATTTCATTATGTCCATGAGTTTTGGTCAGTTGTCTTTTCATGATCATCCAATTCTAGGATTTTTAAATTTTCTTTTTTGATTTCTTCCACAACCCAATCATTGCTTGAAATTGTGTTGTCCAGTGTCGAGGAGCTGGTGGAGATCCTGACGAGTCTCTTATTGATAATTTCTAGCTTTAAAGCATTGTGTTCTGATATGATGCGGGAATTTACTTTCATATTCCTGATTTTTGGAGGCATGCTTTATGGCCTAACATATGGTCTATTTTGATTTTCTATCTGGTCTGTGCATTGATGATACTGGAGTATTGAAGTCTCCAACTATGATGGTGTTGGTGTTTATTTCTGTTTTGTTTTCAAGTATATTTTGTTTTATAAACTGTTGTGTGCTTGTGTTTGGTGCATATAGATTTATGATTGTGATATCCTCTTGTTGGATCAGTCCCTTGATTAGTAAGGAGTGGCCTTCTTTGTCCTTTTTCATTACTTTTGGTTTGAAGTCTATTTTATCAGTTATTAATATAGCAACACCTGCTTGGAATATCATTTTCCACCCTTTCATCCTTAGAAGGTGTCTGTCTTTAGTGGTTAGGTAGGTTTCCTGAAGACAACAGATAGAAGTGTCCATTTTTCTGATCCACCCTGTTAACTTGAGTCTTTTGATAGGTGAATTAAGACCATTAGTATTTAAGTTTATAACTATGAGGTTTGATTTAATCCCTGCCATGTTGGATGCTTTATGGGCTATGGTATTTTCTTGGACTTTGTACTTTTTTGAACCTGTTCTAGATTTGGTTATTGTGATCTTCTTGTAGGCTCTTGAGATTGGCTGTTTGATTCTTCTGTGTGGAGAATTCCCTGAAGTATTCTCTGTAGGTTTGGCTTTGTGTTCATATAGTCATGGAGTTGGCTTTTATAATGGAAATTTTTTCATTCACCATCTATTATGAGGGATACTTTCACTTGGTTGAGTAGCTTGGGTTGGAAGCCTTATATTTTAAGCTCCATTCCAGGCTCTTCTGGCTTTTGGGGTTTCCATTAAGATGTCTGAGGAAATTCTCATGGGATTGCCT
Source organism: Orientallactaga sibirica (assembly GCA_036365145.1). Classification (NCBI taxonomy): domain Eukaryota; kingdom Metazoa; phylum Chordata; class Mammalia; order Rodentia; family Dipodidae; genus Orientallactaga; species Orientallactaga sibirica. Next base: position 31,464,183 of record JAEOAD010000024.1, read on the forward strand.
TTGTATGTAGTGAGTTGTTTCTCTCTTTCTGCTATTAGGATTCTTTCTTTGTGTTCATTGCTTAGAATTTTAACAATGATGTGCCTTGGAGAGTTTCTCCTTTGGACCACTCTGTTTGGAGTTCGGTTAGCTTCTTGTATCCTGATGGGACTCTCTTTTGAGTGTGTGGTAAAGTTTTCTTCAATAATTTTGTTGAATAAGTTCTCCCTGTCTTTTGTCTGAATTTTGTCCCCTTCTGGTATACCCATGATCTGAATGTTAGGTCATTTTAGGATATCACACAGTTTCTTCATGTACTGATTGCAAGAATTTTTTAACTTATTGAAGTTATTGGAAACCCAAACTGTTTTGTCTGATTTGTCTTCCAGATCTGAGGTTCTATCTTCCACCCAATTAGCTGTGTTCTTGAGGGTTTCTAGAGAGGTTTTCAGTAATTCAATTTGGTTTGTATTTTCTGTTGCCTTTTAAATATATAGTATCCATCCCTTTGTTGAGTTTCAATTTCAGGTCATCTTTTGATTTTCTTAAGGCTTCTTAGAATTCATTCTCACATTTACTTATGTCTTCATTAGGCTTGATCAGTTGGTTATTGAGATCCTCTATTTTTTGGCTCACCTTCAGTGCACTTAACTCTTTTGTCTATTTGGTCAAGTCTAGTGAAGACAGGTGCATGGATTTCGTTTATGTGATTGTTGTTTTTTTTTGGTGATTTGCTGACAGTTCTTCCATTTGCTTGGTCAGGGTCACATATCTTGTGTCTTCATTTGGGGTTTCTATTCCAATTGTCTTCTTCATATTTTCATTGGAGACATCTACTGTGGGACTAGGCAACCTTATTGGAGCTCCCTCCATTTGATATTTCCTGTTGTTTCTTTTGGGTTGTGGTCTGCCCATCACAGTGTGGGAATCTTATTTTTTTATTATTTTATTTATTTTTGGAGAGAGACACAGAGAGAGACAGACAGAGAGGGAGAGGGAGACAGATAGAGATGGGCATGCCAGCAGTCTCTCAGCTGCTGTGAACAAAATCCAGATGTGTGCGCCCCCTTGTGGGAAAGTTCGGCATTGCGCCCTTGCGTCACTTTTCATCTGGCTAAACGTGAGACCCAGAGATTGGAACCCCTGGAGATTGGAACCAGCGTTCTTAGGCTTAGCAGGCAGGCGCCTTAACCACTAAGCCATCTCTCCAGCCCGGAATCTTATTTAATTAAGGAGGAAGCAAGAGTTTCCCCTTGTAGTGTCTTTAGTGAGTATTATGTGTATGTTTTTATAGAATAGGCTAAGGGTGGCTTTGTATTTTGAGATGTGCAGGTTGTGAAGAGCATAAGTGCACCAGCAGCTCAGGTCTGGCACTTAATACCAAAGGTGGGATTGGATGTCTAGGATCCCTTTGACCTGGTTTCAGCTGTGTTTTGTCTGTGGCTTGGGATCATAGCACTTGTCCTTGCTCTCCTACTGAACCCGGATGGGCAGGTTATGGAAGATCCACTGGTTCCCCCAAGCAGGTGATTGGCTTTCCTCTGTTCCCCTTCTTGGGCTAACGTGGTGCACCAACTAGTCACTGGGAGCAGAATGGAAAATTGGAGAGATGGTGGGGGTTGCTGGGTTCCACTACCATGACCAGATGAGGGAGTTGGCTGGTGTGGATGAGTCATTGGCACTGGCCAAGCGGCACACACAAGGGTGCATGTAGGCAGCACAGGTTGCTGAAGGTCTGCAATTGTGGGAGTGGAGGCAGCCTTCAGGCAAACCCACCAAGGATGCAAGACACGTGAGCATGGCAGGAGCGCAGGTTGGCTGTGAGCTCAGTAGGTGCAGCCTGTGGGAGCCAGGTGTGGGACCTCCGGGAGACTAGGAAAGCACAGATCACTGATTGATGCAGTGTGCGTGGTCACCAACAGACACACTGTGGCTGGGTCTCTGACAGACACAGTGGAGGGGTTGGGGTGAGGGGCTGTAGGAATGAGGGGAGGCGCGGCCACACAGAGACGTGACGTGGCGGACAGAGGGAAGGATGTGGACACACACACACACACACACACACACACACACACACACACAGAAGCAGTGGGCAGAGGGAGGTGCCAAGAGGCGGCAGAGAGAGGGAAGGTGCAAGGACCCAGGCAGATGCAATGGAGGGGGTAGAGAGGGAAAGTGGGCAGACCCGCCTGGGAGGGTGTGAGGGCTGCGGGGAGCACACAGCAGCAAATCTGGTCAGGGCGCTGAAGCTGGGGAGTGGATGGGGGACCACAAGGTCTAGTGGGCTTCCCAAAGGCGTGAGAATAAGCAGCTTCTCAACTCTGCTCCTCCATGCCCACCCTCTAGAGCTCTGCTAAGACCTACTCACACTGGAGCCCCACAGAGCCTGTCTCATATTACCCCAGGAGCTGAAGCGTGGTTATTAGAAGGAAGCCAGCCATCTTGGCCTCTTAGGCCTGTGTTAGCATTTTAGTAATTTGTGTGTGCGTGTGTGTGTGTGTGTGTGTGTGTGTGTGTGTGTGTGTTTTCAATGTGCCACAGCACAGAGGTGAAGATCAGATGATAACTTCAAGGTTTCTCTTCTCTGTCTTCTTTTTTTGTTTGTTTATTTTATTTTTATTTATTTGAGAGTGACAGACAGAGAAAGAGGCAGTGGCAGAGAGAGAAAGAGAGAGATAGGGAGAGAATGGGCACACCAGGGCCTCTAGCCATTGCAAACAAACTCCAGATACATGAGCCATCTTGTGCATCTGGCTTACGTGGGTACTGGGGAATCAAGCCTCGAACCGGGGCCCTTAGGATTCACAGGCAAGTGCTTAACCGCTAAACTATCTCTCCAGCCCCCTTCTCTGTCTTCTTTGAGACAAAGTTCCTTGCCACTAAAAACTGCCAGACTGCAAAAGAAAGAAAGAAGAAAGAGGAAAAGAAAAGAAAAGAAGAAAGGAAAGGAAAGAGAAGAGAAGAGAAGAGAAAAAAAGAAAAGAAAAGAAAAAAAGAGAAAAATGTCAGAGAGCTTGGGACTCCAAGCTGACTCCACTGTTGGATGCTGGTAGGTACATTGGGATCAAAGATGCGTGCACCACTTAGTATCCAGCATTCTTTGGGCATTGGGAATTGAATCATCCAGGCTGTCAAGTTTTGCAAACAAGCAGCTTTAACCACTGAGACATCTCCCCAGTCCCCCAAATCTTTATATTTAACCCTGTATTATTTCTTTCTTGGAGAAAAGTATAAATTAAGGGAATAACAGTTAACATTACAAAATTTATGGTCATTTAAAAGAATGTGTTTATAAGTCTTGCGGGAGAGGCCTGCAATTTCAGGTGCTTGGGACACTGAGGCAGGAGGACTTCAAGTTGGTGACTTGCATTGCTGAAGAATGCTACAGTTGTCTATGATGAACAAAGTTAAGGGTCCTGTTGCAGTTCCCTTCATGTGGCTGGGACAAGCACCTGACCAGAAGCAGCTTAGCGGGGGAAAGGGTTTATTTGAGGCTTATAGCATCCAGGAGAAGTTCCATCTGGGCAGAAGAAGCTAGGTTACCTCCATAGAACCATTGCAGAGAGACATAACCAGTAAGCCAGCAAACACCAACTGCCAGAGCTCAAAAATTGGCTCTTTACACCACACTTAGTAGGGCTGGAATAAAGATACATCACATTTAGTAGGGCTGAAATAAAGATCTACATCCAGGCTGCTGGAGACCTAAGTACAAAGCCTAACTTTAATCAAATATCCCAGAGGCTATGGGTGCAGACACTCATATTCAAACTATCACATGTTCCTTATAGCTCAGTTTTAGAACCATGACAAAACTTTTTTCCACAGACAAAAGGCTTGCGCATTTCAAGTTTTTTTTTTTTTTTGGGGGGCGGTGGTAATTGGAATTCTGAAAAATAATATAGTGAATATGTAAACATATTTTGTATTTAAAATTTTACTTAAAAATGACTATAATACTGGGCTGAAGAGATGGTTTAGCAGTTAAAGGTGCTTACTTGCAAAGGCTGATGGCCCAAGTTTGATTCCCCGTACCCACAGAAAGCCAGGTACACAAAGTGGTGCATGCATCTGGAATGCATTTGCAATGACAGGAGACCTGGGCTCACCCATACTCATTCTTTGTCTACTGCTTTCTCTCTCTCTCTGCCTCAAATAAATAAATAAAAATATTTTTAAAGCAATTACTATAGTAACAAAATGTGCTCTTATTAAAAATGCAAACAGTATGGGGTAGAGAGATGGTGCAGCCCTTAAGGATGTTCCCTGTCTCTGTCTAAGAGGTCCTGAAAGCCTGAAACCACTTAAGTTTGAATCTCCAGATCCCACATACATAGCTGGGTGTGGCCACACAGGCCTCTAACCACATCCTGCAAAGGGGAGCAGAGACAAAGGAATCTCCTGGTTTTGCAAAAACAGCAAGCTCGAGTATCAGTAAAAGACTCCATCTCATAATGAAAATGGGTGAAGAAATATGGAACAGGACACTGGACTTTCTGCTCTGACCATCACGGATGAGTGCCTCAGATGCTGAGGACGACAAAAAGCCCTACAAGGGCACACTGCGTGCTTGCGCACACACACACTAAAATAAAGTAAAAAAGTAAAAATGAATAAAGCACAAAACAGAGTATACCTAGTATCTGTAGGTTATTCATTCTAGTTCAGAAATTCACAGGCGTTTATAGCTGTCTTATTCCTTTTGTTCCATTGAAAATCAAATGGCAAAAATGATAGTGAGTTACATTAGAAAAGTATTCATTTTCTTCGGCTATGGTGGCATGTTTTCTAATCTCCACGGGAGGGCAAGGTGAGGGGATTGCGAGTTCAAAGCCGGCCTGGGCTGCATAGTGAGTACTTGTCTCAAGACAATCATTTTCTGGATATATTTCCTTCCCCTAAATATCTTTAAATTTCTTCCTAAAGACAGTAGGTCTATTTTGTGGCATCAGATTCATCCGGATTCTGAACAGCATGTGCTGAATGACAACATGCTATTTTCATTCAGAGGAGTTGAATTTTTATTGACTTTGTTTTATTAGTTTTTTTTTTCTTTTTTCTTTTTTTTTTTTTTTAACTAGAATGCACAATGGTATGGGGCGGCATTTGCAAATACCTGTCTCTAATATTTACAATTGCATAAGAGAAACCTAGAGGTCTTAACTGTGCCATTCATATCAGACATGGAGAAGTGCACAGGTCTTTCTATTGCAATTTCTGAGTCAATGCATTTACTGTCATTATGAATGCCAATAAGGAAGTGTTAATTAAATACTTTGCATTATTAAAAAAAATTTTACCACATATTGGCATACAAGGTAAACCTTCCCTAAACATTGGAATATATTTGGAAACAGATGATAACTGTGATTGACAGCTAAAGATTCTAGTTCTGCAGCATCTGTAGCTGCCTGGGACCAGCTAGACCACAAGATGTGGCGGCTTGGATGCTACAGACAAGTTACTGGGCAAAATAATCACAAATAATGTGTTCATAGATTAATGTCCACACAATGTTCATGGGCCAATATAATGTATCTAATATGGTGTGAAAGGCATTCTTGTCCCTGGTAGGAAGGGAGGGAGGGAGGGGGAGAGAGGGGGAACATAGTATGAGAATCAAAGCTTTACTCTCATCATTCATCACCTTAAGATTGTTTGAACTATTTTTATTACTCTTCTTTCTTTTTTTCTTATATAGTTGCACAATCTTTATCAAATGGGTTGCTTGTACCCCAGAACACTCTACTGTACAAAGAAGAGTGCCCTATGAGATGCATTTCCAAGATAAGTGTGCACAAAAGCAAAGAAGGTCATCATGGATCATATAAGTTCTAAAAGAAATACAGGGCTGCAAAAACACAGATGAGAAGCTGGGATACTGGCACATACACCCATGCCCACACCCCCCCACACACACACACACTCACACACGTAAAACCTCTGTGAAAAGGTGCGATTTCAACCAAATCAACAATACTAACAAAATAAAATAAAAGGTGGAAGTTAGAAAGAAAGGAGAGAGATAGAAAGGGGGGGGGGAATCATTTCTGACCATAGGAGAGAATACCATGAGCAGAGGAAACATGACCCTGAAATGTTCAAGTATAATTCTTAAACTAAAATACTACATTGACAGCTGATGTTTTTTTCATTCAAGTTTCATGAAATAATCAGAATCACAGGAGCACTGCCATCTGTGATAAGTCTGACTTATTTCTGGCTTCTGACACCCAAAATATGAACTAGCTCTTGGCTTCAGACATTTGCATAACAATAGGACAGTATGGGCTTTATGGTCAACTTGTCATGAATTCTTTCTTCTATGTTTCACTGAATTCTATTTTCACAAAGAAGTCACAGGCCCCACATAGCTATAGTTTCATTGCATTTTCTTATCAAAGAATGAGGAATATAACTTGCCAAAATAATTGAGGGGATGCAGTAGTAATCCAGAATACTAGAAGTCAAACTTTTCTGTAAGTCTCAATATACTTTTAATATCTTAGTAATATATTTCTAGGTGCCTGCTTAAACAAGAGCTACCAAATTTTGTGATGTCTTATTATAATCTGAGAGAGAGCATGCTGCCTTTGATGACCCATATCTTCCTTCTGCCCTGATCGCCTTTTGCCTTTCTTCCGTTCCCAGCTGGTGGTAATTCAACACACCCTTCATGTTCTTACCTGCCCCAGGATCTCGTGCATTAACCCTGCCTGTTTCTTCACCTTTTGCTATGGAGTGACCATCACTGTGCTAAGGGATTTACATTTCTTATGTACTGTGAAAATGGAAGGGCACTTGGATACCTTATATTGGATTGTTAGTGCTCAAGTTAAATTACTATGTAGGAGGTGCCATGCACAAGAGGCTAGAAGGTCTCATGAGTCCTGTCATCACCATAAAAGGACAGATTCCATCATTAATGTTATGCCATGTGGTTTAACAAGGAAACTAGGAGTTTTATGCCCAAAACCATAAAACTTAGTATAGAAAATTCAAACATTGTGTTTCCCTGTTTTGATATTGTGCTGTTTGAAATAATTTTATTGGCTTACTTGAGAGGGGGGAAGGAAATTGAGAGAGGGAAAGAGTGACAGAGTATGAGCATCCTCTCAGGTGCCACCCTGAATCTGCCCTTACATGGGTATTGGGGGATTGAATCTGGGTCCTCCAGCCAGCAGATTTTTGCAAGCAAGCACCTTGAACCATTGAGCCATCTCCCCAACTCGAAACTGTTTTCACTGTTTTCCTATTTCACCTGAATTTGATGTCAGGTGAAAAATTTCATCTGAAAGGAAATGAAGAGTGGGGTGTGGAGGCCTATACCTATAATCCCTTTATTCTGGGAAGCTCTGACAGGAGGATCATGAGTTCAAGACCAGCTGGGGCTACAGCAGTGAGACCCTGTCTCAAAGAGACAGATGACATAAAGAAAGAGACAGATAGAAACATGAAAATTAAAGAAAGTAAAAAACATTGTGGATTCTTTAAACCAGAATTAAATTTGCTTAGAAATAGTTTAGAATGACTATCAAATAGGGAAGTTTTTAATTTTTAGAAAAAAAGTACTTAGAACACATTTCACCTCTGTTTAAATATAGTAACCTGAAATGGACATTCTTTTTAATAGTCAATACAGAATTTTAAATCATGTTCAATATGCTATATCTAATGGTAGATAACTTATCTCTCAATGAACAAAGAACACACACACACACACACACACAAACTGTAATTAAACTCCCCTAAGCTAATAGCAAATGGACAAGAGAACGTTTCATGGGAAACACCAGCTCTTTCTACAATCAGTAATCCATTTATGATTTGGTTTAAGACATTTGCCAAATTCAAATGTTTGAATTTGAAAGTGATGAGTGTCCTTTAGTGAGAGGAAATTTAGTCACCCAAGCATGTGGGTCTGCATTTAGAGACAGCACTAATTTTCAAGAATGTTACTGGATCAATCAGCTCTACAGTAATTATAATTAGCAAGTAAGTACTGCTTCAAGTTTATTAATGAACATTATGTAGTGATTGGACTAAAGTTTGTGTAGGAAGTTTGCCACTGGAATAGCAAACTTAGCTATGCTGAAAATCACCACGGAGAATATGACTAATTATTGAACTCCAATAGATTGGAAAAAGATATACTTGATAAACAGTCTCCGTTTTCAAAATATTAATGTATGGATGGATAGTGCCAGTCTGTCTATAAAGGTCACTTCAGCTGTGGTACTCCATTGGTAGTCTTTCTGTCAATAATAACGACAAGAGTAAATGTCGAATTCTTGTGTGGTCAACTTTGAAAACATCTAGCAAATGCCACGCCATTATACTTTCATTGCTATGCATGTGGGAGAAAGCAGGGGATTGTTTTAATTCTTATCCAGTCAATAATGAATTAGTAGATTTGTATGACTGTCTTAAAAAAAAAACAAGAAAGCCTATGAAGATATATCAGGGAAAATTATATATATATAATTTGCAAGCAACTCCAAAACAATATTGTTTCAATATTAAATATATTACAGATATTGTAATATATTTCATTCAATAACTTAGAAATTTATGCCCAAATCCTCCTCTTATTTCACCTGAAAATATGTGTAATGGACCTTCATAAAATAAAGCCCTTATTGTCATGGACATGGACCTTCACGAGGAAGTGTGAAAGCATGGGAAGCATTAATGTATCTTCTTTAATGTTTATTTTCCCTAATTGTCAAGGAAGATATGGTATAGGAGTCTTTCATTTCCACAGCAGAAAGTAACTAGGTAAACTCATTTTCTAAAGTTGGGCAACCACAAATATTTTTAAAGGAAGAGTTCATTTGACACAATGAAGTTGGAAGCATCACAAAACAGAGCCCTCACAGCAAATCCCCATTGAACACACAATCAATCCCAAAATCCTTCATGCACAGGTTTGGTTTTTGTGTTTAAAGCCACATGAAATTACAGACGACTTCATTTGTTTTATCTATTAAGAGGTAAGATGAGGTCTAGAGAGATGGCTTAATGGTTATGGTGTTTGCCCATGAAGCCTAAGGACACATGTTAAACTTTCTAGGTCCCACATAAGCCAGATGAACACAATAATGTCAGCTCTCAAGGTTGTACATTTGCACAAGGTGGCATATGCTTCTGGAGTTTGACTGCACTGGCTGGAGGCCGTGTCACACTAATTATCTCTATCTCTTTCTTGTGCCCTCTCACTCTCTCTTGCTCTCTCTGCATCATAAAAAAGAGGGAACATGGATTATAGGCAACATATGTATATTAAGAGGAAATGAACATGATGTATAGAGACAAGACCCAAGAGACAGACCGCCTCTCTACCAATCCCAGTCTGTGGTTTATAGGCTAGCATCAGATCTTTCTCTGTTCACTACAGTATTTTCCACCTCATTAAAACGTAATACCTGTAGGTTTCTTTTCAGGTCTATTGTGTGAATTAAATAAGTTTCCACTTATTAAAAGCTTATGCAAATTTTGGTACAGGAGTTCTACATAAATGTGATTTCTTTCTTACTGTTTGTTTTTTGTGATGTACCAAATGATCAAAAATTCAACCCTTCTCAGAATATGGATAAGTAAATATACCCTAATGATGGATTGTGTAATATTAAATTGGGATGTGTATATTGAAAAATTATACTATTCATCCAAAATATCAACTAATTTGCCAGGTGACCTAAGGTAACAGCACAACATGCTTATTCAAGCAATTCATAATTATCAGGAAGTGTATCAGTTGCTTTCTCATTTCTGGAGAAAAAGAAATACCAGAAGCAGCTTAAAGAATGAAAATTTTTTTATTTCAGGTTTTCCATTTCTAGAGGACATCATTACATTGGGGAAAACAGCAGGAGTGAGAAGCTGGAGTCATATTGTCACACCACATCCCCATGGAGGAAGGAGAGAGAAAAAAGCAAGTGGGGCCAGACTATAACACCTCAAGGCCCATCCCCAGAAACACACTTCCTACTCAAGGCTCTACCTTCTAAAGACTCCTCAACTTCCTAAACAATGCCACCAAGTGGGGATTAAGTATTCAAACTCATGAGTTTGGAAGATATTTTATATTAGAACCACCAAAGAAAAGACGTGATAAGTGGATTTTAATAAAATAGGAAATGAAGGAAGAATTAAATGGGCAAAGATGAATTGCGGTTATCATGGGAAGCTGTCATTTAGAAGAGTTCACAATTGGAAGTGTGTATGATTTTAGCAGGTAAACGTGGATGGATAATGTAGTTCTGATGGCAGTAGAAATGACTGGATCGATAAGTAAGGTCTCTGAGACTCTTAGAGTCATTGATCTCACAGAGAAGAATGGAGCATTTTCCGAAAAGGAAGCCAGGATAAGAGTTTCAAAGACACAATTAAAGTCGGGTTTGATTGTGAAAACTAACCCTGGCAGCGGTAGAAAGCATGTCCTGGGGACTTCTGATACATTGCTGCCGTAGGACGGAACTTGGAAGTCATGATGTGAACATCCACATCCACTCCCGATAAACACGACTGATTAAATAAGTAGTCAGTAAATACCAAGATGGCTATCATCTAGGGCAAAGTAATGCTTTCTGGGTCACAAATGAAAAGAAACAGAAAGAGGATGTTGTGGTTGCATTTCACACAGCAGGACAAGTACTGAAAGGTGATGGGGAAAGAACCAGGAGTCAGGTAGGCCCTGAGCTGGACCTGCTCTGGTGACTAAGCAAACAGTGGGTCTCAGGATGCCCTGGCTGAGCCCGGAAACAACTGTGCCACCCACTGGAACTCTGCTGTATGATTCCAAATACATCTGAAGAATTTTGAACCCCTTGGACTGCACTTGGTTCACGTAGACTTGTATCAACTGTATGTGAGGGAAGGCCCCCTTGGTGAAGAAGATGAACACACTGTTTCTGCCTTTGAAACAGGAGCACATTAACCATGAGGCAGCCCATGGGAAACATGCTCCTCCAGCAGCACAAGGAAAACCAAACCTCAGGAAAGCAGGCAACCAGGTCAGATAACAAACTAACTCGTCGCTGAAGTATAATGTAATGCAGCAATTAGAAAATATCTTTTTTTGGAGGGGTGATTTAACTATATTTTCTGTTTAAAATAGATACATAAAAAAGGGGAAGGGATAAGGGGAAAAAAGAAATTATACTGTGCTGACACAAAGACCTGAAATTCTAGTTGGGAGTTAAGACCAGTATTAAAGGGTCAATTGCTGTTTAAAGGCAGTAACTGCAAGCAGTCTGATTGAGGTCTAGAAGAGTTGAGCCTCATTAGCCTCAAAAAATGTATGAGAACAATTTTCAGCAAAACTGACATCCGTAGATGAGTGGGTAAGTCTGGAGAGATGGGTTCTCTCATACGATGGAGAGCAGAGTGCATTGCCGAGCAGCATGTGTAACAAACAGCTGGGAAGCTGGCTTTAACACGAATCGAGTGGAGAAATTAGGAGACACTGGAACAGTCAGAGGTTGATCACTGGACTTCACCTGCACTGCCTGGTATTTGCTATTGGATTTGCCTTATGTACCAGTTCTTTCCGTAGCTTGGCCAGCTCCTCCTTCTCCTGTTCTGCCCGTCTCCTGACTGCCATGAACCTGCCAGAGAAAAAGGTGAACAATGTGACCCAAGCTGAACCTTTCTGCTTGGAGATGGACAGAAGAGGTGCTCAGAAGGCAGAGATATGGAGAGACCAGCTGCAGGAAGAACTAAAGCAGCAGAAAGAAGCAACTTGATTCAAGACTCATCCAAACACCATCAACTTCCAGGAGCCCTTTGTTCCCAAGAAAGAGAAAAGACCAGTTTCTCAGGGCCTTTCTGGCTTTCTAGTTCAGAAAGCTTTTCAGCTTGCCACTGAGAAGACAGCCAAGGAGCGCCAAGAGCTGGAAAGGAGGATGGTTGAAATGGAAGCCTGGAAGATCCAGTATCTAGAAAATATCTTTTAAAAACACTAAACTGTGCTCCACAAAGTATAAATAGCATCTATCATGAAAGTAACAATAAAAATATGAAACAGATGTGAATCAAGAGGAATGGATGATAAAAAGATCTTAGAAAGTTCTAAGAATGTACTCATTACAGGATAAACATGAAATACATGTATTAGAATTAATCATATGATTCAATTTATATCAGTCAGAAGGAAAACAGTAATTTAAGAGATAATAAGTGTATAATCTAAATAGGAAACAAGATAAAATGGAGTATTTTTAATAAAATAAAAAAATTTAAACATATTAAAATTAGAATCCTTCCACCCCAACCCTGGTATGCTTAACAGAAATTCCAGAGAAAGAGAATTAAAAGGCTAATAAAAACATATTTTTTCAGCAATAGGGTCTCACCATCTATTCCTGGTGGGAAACCAAGGGCTTCGGCAATGGCCTATAATGTTTTGGGAGTATCCGTGACCTCGCTGGCCAACAACTCACTGAAGGTATCCCATTCCTGGCAATGAAAAGTTTCTAGTAACAATCCACTGCTTCTGAGTGTTCCATTGTCCAGAAAAGTAGGGGTTCCATATAACTTATTTATATCCTCTTAGATATTGATTATCCCTCCTTCCATGGTGCTGAGAAGAAGGAACAGAGGAGTGCTCAGCACTGAAACATCTCTAACACACCTTCTAAGGCTCAGGGTCCATTGCAGGAGAGGTGGTGGAAAGACTGTAAGAGCCAAAGGAAGGGTAGGACTCCTTACAACGTGCTCCTCCAGACACAAAATGGCCTGGGTATCCATGACCTGCCTGAAACTTTCTACATAAGACCATCATAATTAAAGGAGAGACTGACTGAGAGGGGGAGGGGGTATGATGGAGAATGGAGTTTCAAAGGTGAAAGTACGGGGAGGGAGGGAAGTACCATGGGATCTTGTCTACAATTAAGAAAGTTCACAATAAACACACCATACACACACACACACACACACACACACATAATATTTTTTAAAGTAAGGATGGATATATATTCTTCAGTTATTTAAAGCATAGTTTTCGATCACAAGTTCCTAAATAATGCTGGACATTGTAAAAAATAAATTAATAGCTTCCCGTTACATTCAATATAAAATGTGAGAAAAGGGCTGAAGAGATGGCTTAGCAGTTAACGCGTATGCCTGCAAAGCCTAAGGACCCTGGTTCAATTCTCCAGGACCCACATAAGCCAGATGCACGTGGTCGCACATGCATCTGGAATTTGTTTGCAGTGGCTAGAGGCCCTGGCATGCCCATTCTCACTCTATCTCTCCCCCTCTCTCTGTTTCAAATAAATAAATAAATAAATAAATAAATAAATAAAGTCTTTAAAAATATATTTAAAAATTATAAAAAGCCAAAAAACACTGCTGAGAGTGGTGGTTCATGCCTTTAATCCCAGCATTCAGGAGGCAGATGTAGGAGGATCACCATGAGTTCAAGGCCACCCTGAGAATAGAGACTGAATTCCAGGTCAGCCTGGGCTAGAATGAGACCCTACCTCAAAAAACAAAACAAAACAAAAATAAGTATTTTTTTAAATGTGAGAAAAAAGAGGGACCATTATATAAATGGACAAAAACAACATCACTGAAAAGTTACAACTATATATGAAAATATATGAAGATACATTTTGAACTACATGATAAATCTAGATGAGGAATTAAAGGAGAAATAGGAACATATCCATCTATCACTCATATGATGATAAATTATCCGAATAATGATATCATGGACTTAATTTGAACTTAAAAACAACAAATGATCAAACACCCATAAGTAAACTTGAACTCTACAAATATAGAATGCACATTTTTAAAGCATGTTTTAGATAAAGCATGTATTAGATCTTAACAAATTTGGCCACTTTGTAGATCAATAGAAATACCAATACAAGGAAAATGTCTTTGAGCTGGGCCATTCCTTCCTGAGCCAGGACTTCTCTGGTGAACACATTTTCTCATGAACCCCAGTGAACAAGAAATTATATCCCCAAACCATAGCTTTTTTATTAAACTCAAAATAATTCTCAACATAAGTAAAACAAAAAAAAAATGTTAGGTAGAAATTGTATGTTTGAAAATCATGTCAGTGCTAGAGAGATGGCTTAGCAGTTTAGATGCTTGCCTGCAAAGCCAAAGGACCCAGGTTTCATTCTCCAGGACCCATTAAGACAGATGCACAGGTGGTGCATGTGTCCTGGAGTTTGTTTGTAGCATCTTAGAGGCCCTGGGGGCACCCATTATTTCCCTCTTTCTCTCTCTATCCCCCTCAAATAAAGAAATACAAATTAAAAATTTAAATTATGTCAGCAAATGAAACTCATAAAACAGTATTAAGAAATATTATGGGAAAATCCATATTAGATATACTTTCATAGTCTATGTATTAATTTTGTACTTTCAAAAATAATTTTTAAAAAACAAACATTTAGTACATTAATGCTGGTTCAGGAAGGAAAACCCTGCTCCTTTAACCTTTCCTTAAAGTTTACTCAAGGTCCTTGAGCATCCCGAGAATGGCATGACATCAGAAGACCTGAAGCTGTAACAGTCTGCCAACTGCCAAAATTTCATGACCTTCTCATCACGGTGAAGTTTAGAATGGCATGCTTTCCTATACACATTTGTTTCCACTGACTCACATCACAGGTTGTGAAGAAGGAACCAATTACAAATATTTATTTGTTTATTTTTATTATTATTGAGTAGAAAGTTTGTACGTAGACACATCATATGTTGGTGGCATCATTTCCCTCCTCCCTGGCCCCACTCCACTGAGGGCCCTCCTTAGAGGGATTGCTGGTATTCACCATGGAGTTGTGGGTTGTGAGTTGTGACAGCAGCAGTCTCTGATTTGGGGATGGCTATGTCTCTGAATATTCCCTCCCACCTGGTAGCTCTTACATTCCTTCCATCCCCCTCTTCCACAAACTTCCCTTTAGTTTTAAATAAATAGACTGGGCATGAAAAGTAGAGAGGACACATAGAACCACATAAATAAAGAAAAGTGTTGGTCAAATATTGCTATTTGACGAGCTTACTTAGGAGAGAAGTACAAATTAAAATATGGCAAAAATAGTTTATTTCACGTAACAAATAAATGACACCTGTTATATGTCAAACTAAATATTGTCATACATATTTACAAATACAAATTCATTTTATTCTGCTTCTCCACTTACAATGGTAAAATCATGCCACTTTATGAACCCAGCATGCCTTGATTGAAGGGGAGGCCAGGACCCCTCTTACAATTTTAAAATATTTTAATATTAATCTTTCTCCTGTCCTTTCCCAAGGAATTGGTGGCCTTTTACTAGGGTAGCTGTACACTTGAGACAAAGAAATAACCAAACCTTTTGGGTCCTATTAGATAATGGCTCAAAGTTGAAATTGATCCCCCAAGACCCCAAACAGCATTGTAGCCCTTATTGTGGGTTTTTAGGGGGGTTAGGTGTTTTATGAAATTTTAACCATAGTCCAATTTACCAATGGGTTCAGTGGTTCGCTGAACCCATCCTGTTATTCCCTGAATATATAGTTGGCGTAGATACATGTAGAAGTTGTCATGATCCCCATTCTGTTCTCTGACCTGTGGAGGGAGGGCTATAGCTAAATGGAAGCCATTGAACCTGCCTCTGCCAGGGAAAGTAGTGAACACAAAACAATATCACATTCCTGGAGGAATTTCAGAGATTAATGCTACCATAAAGGACTTGAAAAAGGCAGGAGTGATGGGTCCCACCACATCACCCTTTAACTTTCCTATTTGGCCTGCTCAGAAGACAGATGGATAGTGGAGAATGATAGTTGATTATGGGAAATTATTCAAGTAGTGAGTTCAATTGCAGCTGCTGTACCAGATGTGGCTTCTTTACTGGAGCAGATTAACATACCTCCTGGTACTTGGTATGCAGCTATTGATCTTTCAAATGCTTTCTGCTCCATACCTGTCCATAAGGACCAACAGAAGTAATTTGTTTCCAGCTCATAACGCCAGAATACACCATTACTGTTTTGCCTCAGTGTTATGTTAATTCTCCAGCCTTGTATCATAATTTAGTTCTTAGGAATCATGACAGTTTGTCCCTTCCACTAGAATCACGTAGACACATGATATTGACAATATTACACTTATTAGATCAAGTAAGCAGGAAGTAGCAACCACTCTGGCAGATGTTGGAACAGCAGAAACATATCAGAGAATTGAAAATAAAACCATCAAAGCTCAAGGACCTTCTACCTCAGTGAAATTTCTAGTTCAGTGGTGTGGGGCATGCAGAGATATTCCTTGTAAGATAAAAGGTAACTTATTGGGCAGGCATGGTGGCACACGCCTTTAATCCCAGAGCTCAGGGGCAGAAGTAGGAGGATTGCCCTGAATTTGAAGCCATCCTGAGACTACATAGTGAACTCCAGGTCAGCCTGAGCTAGAGTTAGACGGTCCCACCCCACCCCACCCCCCCCCAAAAAAAAACAAAAATAAAGAAAGAAAGCTAACTTTATTGCAACTGGCTGCTCCCATCTCTAAGAAAGACGCACAATGCCTAGAGGATGTATTTGGATTTGAAGGCAGCATGTCTCTCATAATTTGTGTAAGAATATTTTTTCATATGAACAAGCTAGAAAAGACAGACTGGGTAACTTGCTTATGATCACAAACAGTATCAGAAATAACAAAATCTCATAAAATCTCTATGTTTAAATGTTAAAAGAACCAAGGAAAGTCAGATGATACAATCAAGGGATAATTTCAAAAGATGAGGACAGAATGCAGAGTTACAAGGTGCTAGGAGTGGAGACAAGAGTGAAAAGTCAATGAGAGGGAAGAGAGGAGCATGGGATTGGGTTAGTAAGGATTTTGAGTGTCTTTGAAGGCTTCTAAAGCTCAGCATGGAGATACATGACTGTAGTCCCTGCATGAGGTAGGAGGTGGCAGGAGGCAGAAGTTCCAGGTCTGCCTGGGCCATAGAGAGAAGCCCTGTTGAAAGAAGAAAGAAAAAGAGAAAGAAAGTAAAAGAAAGAAGAAAGAAAGAAGAAAAGAGACAGGAGGGAGGGAAGAAAGGAATATGGAAGGAAGGAAGGAAGGAAGGAAGGAAGGAAGGAAGGAAGGAAGGAAAGGGAGGGGAGGGGATGGATGGGAGGGGAGAGAAGGAAGGAGGGAGGGAAGAGGGGAGAAGGAGGAAAAAGAGAAAAACAAAAAATAGAAGTAAGAAAGGAAAATAAAAATTAAAAGGTTAGTGATGGAATAAGATATTGAAAGGGAAGTCAGAAAAGGTGGTTGTTTTTAGCAAAAGAGAACTAATTTAGTGTTCAGGAAGAATCTGGAGCATTAAAGAGGAGAGCATGCAGGCTGGGGAGATGTCTCAGTGCTTCCCTTGGAACACAAGGACCTCCTTTGGATCCCAGATTGCTGGGTGTGGTGGTATGTGCCTGGAATCCCAGTGCTGGGAAAGCAGAGACCGAAGGATGACCGGGCCTCACTGCCCAACCAGTCTAGCCTAGTTGGTGAGCCCTAAACCAAGAGAGACTCTGTGGACAGCATTCCTAATGGTGACTCTCAATGTTGTCCCCTGTGTACATATATGTCCTTCCATACACACATATGGACACACACATATGTGTGTGTGCATGTATGTATTTGTGCCTATACCCACTGATGTCACATCAGAAACCTAAAATTAGTCATTAGGTATATTTATACCGCCTATATCATACCAGCAGGTACAGTAAACCAGGAGACCTTCCACCCCACCACAGATAACCACGCGTCAAATGTTTACTCACAATGTTGCCGAGTAAGGAGAAAGATGAAGCACATTTTAAAAGATATTTTATTTATCTATCAGAGAGGGAGAAAGAGAGAAAGGGTATGCCAGGGCCTCTAGCTGCTGCAAATGAAGTCCAGATACATGCACCAACTTGTGCAGCTGGCTCTATATAGGAAATAGAGCCAGGATCCTTAGACTCTGCAGGCAGCTGCCTTAACCATTGAGCCATCTCTCCAGCCCTCAGGCACACTTTTAATCCAAAATGCATAGAGGCTAACACTGGGTAACTCCTTGGTAGATAAGAAAAAGGCTGAAACCCCTTAGCATCTTTAAATGAGGAATTCCAGAAATATAAAAAACATTACATATGTGTGTGTGAGTGTGTGTGTGTATGTGTGTGTGTGTGTATGCCAAGATTCTCCAGTGCTAGAGCAAATGACCACCTATCTATTAATTTTGATTACAACCACTCTAACAAAACCTTATTCAAAGCAAGGAAAACAACAGTATGTGTTCTTTGTATAACTTTCTTATAATAACTGTTGGATATAACACTAATTTGTTATATTGTTATCATTATAAATATGTTGAGTTTTCTTCAGTATTTTTTTACATTGAATAACAACTCAACTCTAACTTCCAGTGGAAATTAAATTGCATTTGTTTTTTTTTAAAGTACATCTGTATTTAATCTGCCAATTTTACATATTTTGTTTTACTTATCAATTCATTAAATTACTAGAGTAGCATAAGAGCCCTAAAAACATAGCAAATGTATGGATTCTGACATCAGTATTATCAATAAATGCTTGGTAAAAATCACAACTAGATGTAGCCCTTGAAACTTTATGAGGTAAAAAGAGCTCCTTTTGTTATATTTTAAAATGAAAAATTACTGCAAGGAACTTTCATACAGCTTTTCTTTATTAGCTTCTGATTAGATTATAAAAATGCTAAAGCTAATAAGAGCAATGAATATTAATTTACTCATTAACTGTGAAACCTGTTTTCAAATAAATAATCACATGACTCAAAAATGAAGTACTACCTTGCATATAATGAAGGAACACAAAACACGATTCTGTTACTACATTTTTAAGCATTTGACAGTTTCCTTGCATGAACATAATATAATTTGATCATAATCTCCTACCACTACCTTCTTTTCCCTCCTCTCTTGCCACTGTCAACTGAACCATTTCTTCTTTTCAACAAACCATTCTAGGTTGATGTCTTTTTTTTTTCTATTTTCCATTATTCATGTTAAAATATTGCTGGCTACGTATTGTGCAAGTCCTGTGAGACTGGCAGCTGCTGAGGTCATAATACAATGACAGTGTCCCAAAACAATCCTCCCCGTCCTGTGATTCTTACATTCTTTCAACTCCCTCTTCAAAAATGTTCCTGGATGCTTGGAGGGTGTTATGGAGATGTCACATTTTGCACTGAGCATTGATTCTGTGCCCTTTGATGAGTTTGAGTCTCCCCAGGATCCACCATCATCTGCACAAAGCAGCAGCTTTACTCTATGGGCATAAGAATAGGATAAATATTTAGAGGGCAATTTCATGGAAAAACATATTCATTTAGTAAAACAACAATAGTAGCTTCCCCATAGGCCCAATGACCTTTTCTGCCATAGACTTTTGACTAGGTCTTCAGTACCAAGAATGAATTCCCTCCTTCATAGCAAATCTTACATCAAATCAATAGAAAATGGTGCATGCCTTTAATCCCAGTACTTGAGAAGCAGAGGTAGGGGGATCACTGTGAATTTGAAGCTGGCCTGAGACTACATAGTGAATTCCAGATCAGCCTGGACTAAAGCAAAACCTTACTTTGAAAAAAAAAAAAAAAAAGCAGTTGCTTACCCTCATAACAGTTGTGCCACTGTTACACCAGCAGGTGCATCTTGCATGGCTGCTCACTTGTGTAGCATTCAGAGGAAATCACCACTGGGTAAAACTGTTGAAGACGTCTCCTTCTGGCATCCTGCATAGCACTTTTCTGCACTGTAATAGTAGCCAGCAGAGAGGAGGCTTCCAACTCAGAACCAGCTTGATTTCTCAGTGTTCTATCACTGACACATGTGGTGTCATCTTTGATACACTCTTGCCATCTAGTTCTTCTGGGCAACCAAAGCCTTGTTTTGGGTACTTCCTCACTAGAAGGTATCCATCCCATCCTGGCCCCAGTGTTTTCCTGTAACCTGTGGCTTTACAGAGTATTACCCATCCCCATAGGGAGTTTTTGTCCAAACTTACTCTTTTGCCCAAATCTCCATTAATCTTTTCATAACTCATTTCAAAATATATGGATTCAATATCCAGGTACTTAGGGGCACTTTCAGCTCAATAATTCTATAATAATGTTTTTTAAACTGTGTTTTATATGCATTATTTCTAAAAATAATTTGCCTCCCTTAGTATAAAATGTAGATAGGTTTGGAGATCAGACAAATTTCACCTGACATTATGTTTTGCCATACGCTAAGTATTTTCATGTGTACTCTTTTAACTTTCTGCCCTCAGCAATTCTATTTCTGAAGAGAAAATGAAAACAAACCTTTTATTGCATAAAAATACTTTCAATCCTATCCTCTATTTCACACTCAGAATGTATCTACCAAATGCTGGTCATTAAATATTGGCCTGGGGAGATGGCTAAGAAGTCAAGACCCTTGTCACACAAGCATGAGAGCATGACATAGCCTGAGTTCTGTCCCAGCCACCTACATAAAAATCTGAGCATGTTTATAACTCAAACCTAGTGAGACGGTGATAGGAGAATTCCTGGCTTTTCCAGGTCAACCATTCTGACTAGTCAAAAACAAAGTTCAGAGACTTTGGCTCAAGGAAACAATATGGAAAAGCAACAGGGGAGGATGCCCCACTCTGGCATCTGTACTCATGCCCACAGGACATGTAAAACTACGCAAATAAAACAAACATCAGTTACACACACCACACAGACCACATCACACATGCTACATATACACACATGTCCCCAAAATTAATTAATATGATGATGGATGACAGGCAGATGACAGAACACAGCAGACTATCAAACACAATGCATTATTATGCAAATTGCTTCCCTCTGTGCCTTTTTAAAAATTAATTTTATTAGATATAGGCATATTTAGTTTGTAAACAACACATGTGGGTACCATCCTTTCCCTCCCCCATACCCCTTTTCTGAAGAGGCCTTCCTCGGGGATTCAAGTCAACCCCATGGTCACGCATTATGGGGGTAGCAATCAGTTTTGGGGGAGAAGGAATGCCTCTGTGCAAAATGTCCCAACTTGTGGCTCTACAATCTTTCCTCCCCCTCTTCCACAAATTTCCCTGTGCTATGATGGGTGCATTTTACGTCTACTGCAGTGATGGGAACTTAGGAGCCTCTGGATCTCTGCTTTAGTAAGTGTTGAGTGCCCTCAGTGTCTATCTCCTTCACCTTTGTGCTGATATCAGATTCACTAAGAAAGCAGCCCTTTTGCCCATTGCTTTAATTCCTCTGTGATTTCAGCTGGGACCAGGGTAGAGTGCACTGGGTCATTTATCTCCTCAGGTCCAGCTCCCATCTGAAAAAGAGAAGCAGATACTCCAATGGAGAGTGAAGTCAGCACCAGTTAAATGGGATAGCCATTATTACGTTAGAGAGAACTTAAAGAGTGTAGATCCTCTTATAGTCTAAGGTTAGTGGGATCTTGACAATGAAAAGCAGAATTGTTATCTGGATATGATTCTGACTTGTTTCCCAGTTCCAGATATGGTTTCCTTTCCACTGAGCAGATACATTGGCCAATCCAAGAGCAGTTGGTTACCCACCATGGCTGTGTGCCACTATTGCACTTTTGTGAGCTGTCACTTCAGGTTGTTTACTTCTGAGTCACTTAGACTTTGAGTTGCTCAGACAGATGTTGGCCACTTTCCCCTGGTAGCTCATATAGCACCTTCCAGGACTAGATAGGCTAATTGTCTGAGGACTGGCTCTCTTCCAGATTCCAACCAGGTCTCTCCATGGTCTGTGTTGATAGGATGTGGTGTCTTCAGCAGTAGGGTCTTACCATTAACCTCTGGTGGGTAATCAAGTGCTCTGGCAGAAGTCTGTCTTGTTTGTTTTGGGAGATCTAGTAGGTCTCTCTGATCAACAGCTCACTGTGGATGTAAACCACATTCTGGTACAGGGAGTTACAGACCAGTGCCAAGGGAAAAGAAAAAATAAAAAGACAGAGATGAAAGAGAAACAGGAGAAATTCAAGGTTAGGCTTCATTTCACCCTCTCTAGAGCCCTTTGATTCAGGTGCTCCCCCTAAGGTCTTCTTGAGGACAGAGGATTCTATGGTAGCAGTTCAATTTGGATTCAGTTTTGTGTTGCCCCCCCAACACCATTTCCCTTGCCCCAAGCCCTACTTTCCCTATTGCCCACGCCTCGAGATGTTATTCAGGTATGTCAGCAACTTGGGCTGATCCAGGTTAGGAACTGCATATGAGTGAGACAACGCAACAATTGTCTTTCTGTGATTGTGTGAGTTCACTTAGAATGAACTGTCCCAAGTTCGACCATTTTTCAACAAATTTAATTTTGTCATTTTTTCTTACTGTTGAGTAGAATTCCTTCCTTAGATGTACCACATCTTGGTTATGCATTCATCCAATGATGGGTGCCTGGGTTGATTCCAGTTTTTAGCTATTATGAATCAAGCAGCTATAAACATAATTGAACAAATGAGATTTGGAAATTTTAGGGTAAATGTCCAGTAAGAGAATAACTGGGTCTATTGGGTAACTCAATATTCATTCTTGTCAGTAGTCTCCCTATTGATTTCCATAGTGGTTGTACCAGCTTACATTCCCACCAACAGTGAATGAGTATTCCTATTTCTTCATAACCTTTCCAGCATTTGTTTTCATTTGATTTTTTAATGCTTGCTCTCCTTACTGGGGTATGGTGGAATCCCATAGTTGTTTCCAGTTGCATTTCTCTAATCATTAGGGATGCTGATTTTCTTAAGTATGTCTTAGCTAATTGTAATTCTTCCTCTAAGAACTCCCTATTCAGTTCCCTGCCCCACTTTTGGAGTGGGTTGTTTGAATTTCTATTGTACAGTTTTTTGAGTTCCTTGTAGATTCTAGATATTAGGCTTCTGTCAATGGTATAGCTGGGAAATATTTTCTCTCATTCACTGGGTAATCTATTGGTTCTGCTTATGGTGTGTTTGTCTGTGCAAAAGCTTTTTTGCTATATGAGATCCCATTGGTTGAGTGCTTCTTTAATTTCCTGGGCTATTGGGCTTTTGTTCAGGGAGTTTTTTCCCAGTCCTATTTTTCCTTCCAACTGAAGAAGAGTTTTAGGTCTTATATTGACGTTTTTAATACATTTGGACTTGACTTTTGTGTATGGCAAAATGAATGGGTCTAATTTCATTTTTCTGCATAGGGTCATCCAATTTGTCCAACACCATTTGTTGAAGATGCTGTCTTTTCTCCAGTCTACATCATTGGCACCTTTGTCAAAGTTCAAGCAACTGTAGTTACTTAACTTAAGGTCTGGCTTTTTAATTCTGTTCCATTGGTCTATGTTTCTGTTTCTATAACAGTAGCATGCTGTTTTGTGTTGTAATATAGGAAATCAGGTATGGTAATACCTCCAGAGGTGTTTTTATTTGTTTTGTTTTGCTGAGGATTTGTTTGGATATCCAAGGTCTTCTGCCATTCCATTTTTTTTTTATCTCTGTGAAGAATGGTGCTGGCATTTTTTAAAAACCTATGTTATTGCCATTTATTAGCTTTACAAAATAATGGCCTATGTTTTGACATTTTCATATGTATACTTAATATTCTTTGTTCATATTCATAACCCATTAACCTTCTTTATGCCTCCATCTTCCTTTAGTAAGCTTCTTCTACCCAAAACATCTTCCCTTCTACTTTTATATCCTTTTAAAATTATTTTTATTAGACATGGACATGTTTTGTATGTAAACAACATATGTTGGCACCATCCTTTCCCTCCTCCCTGCCCCTTTTCTGAAGATGGCTTCCTCAATGGGGTGCAGCTCAACCCAATGGGGATTGTGGGTCACTGATACTGGCATTTTTATTGTTATTGCATTAAATCTGTATATTTTTTGATAGAATTTCCATTTTCACAATTTTCACAATATTTCACAATATTAATTCCAGGAGCATGGGAGGACATTACATCTTCTCAAGCCTTCTTCAATTTTTTTCTTGAGTTTTTTTTTTTTTAATGTTTTCATTATATAGGTCTTTCCCATCCTGGGTTAGTGTTATTCCAAGGTATTTATTTATTTTTAGTTGCTATTTAAAATGGGACAGCCCTAGTGATTTCTTTTTCTATATATTAGTCCTTTGTATATAGAAAAGCTACTGATTTTTGTGCAATGATTTTGTATCCTGTCACTTTGCTGAAGGAATTTATCACCTTTAAAAGTTTTGAGATGGAGACTTTTGGGTCACTTATATATAGGATCATGTCATCTGCAAATAGGGCTAACTTGACATTTTCCTGTCCAATTAGAATCTCTTTTATTACTTTCTCCTGTATTATTGCTTGGGCTAATACTTCTAGTACTATGCTGAAGAGCAGTGGTGAGAGTGAGCATCCCCGTCTTTTTCCCAATCTCAGTGGGAACTCCTTGAGTTTTTCCCCATTAACTATTATTTGGGCTTTAGGATATTTATATATAGCTTTTATTGTGTTGAGCTATAAACCCTCCATGCCTATACTTTCCAGTGTTTTAATCATGAAGTGGTGTTGTATTTTCTCTACATCAATTGAGGTGATCATGTGGTTCTTATGGTTAAGTTTTTTATGTGGTGCACTACATTGTCCAATTTCCATATGTTAAACCATCCTTGCATATCTGGGATGAAGCCTACTTATCAAGGTGGATAATGCTTTCGATGTGTTGTTGAATTCTGTTTGCAAGGATTTTGTTCAGAATCTTTGCATCTAAGTTCATTAGGGATATAGGCCTATAGTTTTCTTTTCTTGTTGCATCTCTTTCTGGTTTTGGTATTATGGTGATGCTAGCTTCATAAAAGGAGTTGGGGAGGATTCTTTGGTCTCAGATTAAGTGAAACATTTTGAGAAAAAATGGTTTCAGTTCTTCAATAAAGGTTTGATAGAATTCAGCTGAGAAGCCACATGGTCCAGGACTTTTCTTTCTGGGGAGGTTTTTGATTACCTTTACAATCTCCATGGATGTAGTTTTTTTTTTTTTTTTTTTTTTTTTTTTTTTGTAGATTAATCTGCTCTGAGTTTAGTTTTGGTAGGTTGTATGTGTCTAGGAATTCATACATTTCTTCCATATTATTCAATCTTTGTGGAGTAGATGTTTTGGAAGTATGTCCTCATGACTCTTCCATTTGCATTGATATCTGTTGTGATCTCTCCTTTTTCATTTCTGATTTGGTTAACTTGAGATTCCTCTCTCTCTCTCTCTCTCTCTTTCTCTCTCTCCTTTTTTTTTTTTTTTTTTTTGCTTCATCCAATTGGCCCAGAGTTTTTCAATCTTGTTTATTTTTTTCAGAGAACAAGATCTTTGTTTCAATTTTTTAATTGTTTTCTTAGTTTCCAATTCATTAACTTCTGATCTATTATTGATTATTTCTGTCTGGAGCTCTTTAGGTTGGATTCTTGTTTTTCCAGTGCCTTCAAGTGGACAGTCAGGTTATTGATTTGGGATCTCTCTGTTTTTGTAATGAAGGCATTTAGGGCTAAAAAATTTTCCACTTAATCCTGCCTTCCTTGTCTCATAAGTTTTGGTAGGTTGTGTTTTCATTATCGTTCAATTCTAAGAATTTTAAAATTTGTTTTTTTGATTTCTTCCATGACTTATTCATTGTTTAAATGTGTATTGTTTAGTCTCCATGAGCTGGTGGAGTTCTTGATGTTTCTCTTGTTGTTAATTTCTACCTTTAAAGCTCTATTATTTCCCTGTTGCTTCTCTGCTTGGATGATCTGTCTATTGATGATAGTGGAGGGTTGAAGTCTCTGACTGTGATGGTGTTGGTGTTTATTTCTGTTTTATTTTTTAGTAGATTTTGTTTTATATATTGTGGTGCACTTGTGTTCGGCACATATATATTTATAATTGTGATGTGCTCATATTGGGTCATTCTCTTGATGAGTAAGAAGTGGCCTTCTTTGTCCTTTTTCATTACTTTTGGTTTGAAAACTATTTTATCACATATTAATATAGCAACACCCACTTGTTTTTTATTTCCATTTGCTTAGAATAACATTTTCCCACCTTTCAGCCTGAGGAGGTGTCTATGTTTAGTGGTGAGGTGGGTTTCCTGAAGGCAGCAGATAGAAAGGTCCAGTATTTTAATCCCCCCCTGATCACCTATATCTTTTGATGGGTGAGTTAAGACCATTAATATTTAAGGTTATTAATTGTGAGGTTTGAGTTACTCCCTTCCAAGATGAGTTGTTTTATGGGGTTTGGTGCTTTCTTGTGTTTTGTACTGTTTTGAGCCTTGTTTATTTTGATGATTGTGATCTTCTTGTTGTTGGCTCTTCAGACTGTTTGTTTAACTGTTCTGTGTGCAGTATTCCCTCAACTATTCTCTGTAGGATTGGGTTTGTGTTCAAATAATCATAGAGTTTACTTTTTTTTTTTTTCATATATTATGAGGGATATTTTGCTGGGTAGAAGTGTTCCATTCTAGGCTTTTCTGGCTTTTAGGGTTTCCACTGAGAAATCTGATATAATTCTTATGGCATTGCCTTTGTATGTTTTGAATTGCTTCTCTATTGCTGCTTTTAAAACTCTTTGTTTTCATTGTTAAGAGTTTTAACTATAATGTGTCTGGGAGAGTTTCTTCTTTTGGTGTTGTCTGTTTGGTGTTCTATGGGCTCATTGTATCTGCATGGGCCCCTCTTTTGAGAGATTTGGAAATTTTTCTTCAATAATTTTGTTGAATATGTTTTCCATGTCTTTGGCCTGGACTTCCTTTCCTTCTGGTATACCCATGATCCAGATGTTTGTTCATTTCTCTTTCTATCTGTCTCTCTCCCTCTCATTCTCAAATAAAAAATAAACTCCAGCCTGTTGGGCTTGCCTGAAAAAAAAAAAAAAAAAGATTCCAGCAGGTAAAAGCAAAGGAGCAGGAAGCAGGAGGATGGGAAGTTCAAGGACATCTTCTCATACAGGGCACATGTAATGCCAGCCTGAAATCATGTCTCTAAAAAAGAAAATTAAAAAAAGGTCATGTTAATTTAATTGTGGACATACAATTCTACAATAAATCCCTAAAACTGAATATATGATTGTAACTATTACTCTATAAGCATTTCTCCCCTTATTTTGCTTTGTTTCCAAAAACAGTTTGCATGAAAATCACTGGAAATTAAAATTTTTTTTTCAAAGATGGTTACTGCTTTCTTTATCTTTAATAATCTATTTGAGTACTTAGAAAAATGTTATAATCAAAACTTATTTTGGTCAGTGAATTAAAGATCACTCTTGTAACTTTTCCCCCTTCTCTCTGCTAAATGAGAATAATATTATAGGAGTGTATGGTACAATTCTAAAATCCAGCTACTCTGAAAACTTACCATTTAAAACATCTCATAATAAACAAACATGTCCAAAAAACACAGGTTTATATATATGTTTTAAAGTGAGCAAGCACATCTAAAAATTTGCATTATAACTTAAGATGGGAACCCCAAATTCCTCAAAGATGAAGTTAAAATGTTAAAATCACGGGCATTGAAATCCTATAAAAACCCTCATGAGAAACAATGCAGATAGCTTCTTTGGTAAGACATTTGACAGAAATTCTTTCAGTGGGCAGCATTGTTGAGATTATGTTTTCCATCTTATCGCTGAGTACTTTCCAAATGTCTGGGTTTGGCTGTTTGTGTTACTACTTCCTTATAGTCTTTCCAGTTTTAAAAAAAACCTCACCCCACCCTCCAAACACTGCTTTTGGAATATGTATTGATAGTTTCTTTTCTCTACATTTTCTTTGTCATTTCACATGAGTTAATTTTGTACCCCAATCATTTATGCTGTTATGGTGGAAAAGAGAAAATGAAAACAAATTCAGGTGTTATATGGTGCAAGTTTCTTTTATTCAGCACATAATATTTCTGGAATATAAGAGTTCTGTGATGACCTGGTGTGGTAGATCACATCTGCACTCACAACACTTGGGGTTGGGACAGGGCTGAGGTAGGAGGATCACTGAATTAGAGAGAAGCTTGAGCTATAGAGTGAGTTCAAGGTCTGTCTGGTCTAGAGTGAGACCCTTCCTCAAAAAATAAATAAATAAAGGAATTTTCCTGTGATAATATGATAATTCTAACCTACCCCTTCCCTGAACATCATTTAAAGTTCCAGAGACACAATCATAGTCCTGGATTTTAAAACCTTGACCTCTTCAATATACTAACCACACATTTGTTTTCCTTCTGAGTAAGGTAAAAATCTCAATGCCAATAACCTTAATACAAGTATTTTTGTAAAATGGTCAAAGCTCTTGCATTTCTGGAAAAAGTAGCCTCCCCACAAAAGCAATTGCTCAGTAGAATGACTGGTATTTCAATCATCAGTAGTAACTGAAGAAGTTATATAAACATTTTTTTCTGAGAAACAACAAACAAAAAAAGAAAGAAAAGAAGAGAAGAGAAGAGAAGAAAGGAAAGGAAAGGAAAGAAAGGAGAAGAGAAGAGAAGAGAAGAGAAGAGAAGAGAAAAGAAAAGAAAAGAAAAGAAAAGAAAAGAAAAGAAAAGAAAAGAAAAACCAGAGTACCATTATTTCCCTGATGGATATTTGATTGGTCTGTCTTTCTTCCTGGGATATGAAGGCTGTCACACAAACAAGAACCAAACCTGGACCCCTCCTTCAGTCACGTCTTAATCCAGAACCTGTCATTAAACAGAATTTAAAGAAAAAAAATCACAGCAATTCACAAATCATGAGCTATGCCCTCTTGCTTAATATTAATGGCAAGTCAAAGAAATTTTCATATCATCCTGAACTTTACATTTCAGTAATTATCAATCCTGTGAAACTGGAAGAGCTATAATTCTAAAGAGATTCCTCTCACTTTATGGATACAGACATACAGTGGCTCATTAAAGAGATGGATATAGCATAAGAATAATGTGGGGCTATGTTGAACAGGACCCCGTGAATATCTAAAAATGTCTGTTTCATTGAGTTTACAGAGAAAGTCATGAGCAATTGACTGAGCTTTTCAAGGATGCAGCAGTCAAAGAGAGAGTAAGGTCTAACAGTATCTTCCTTCTGTCCTAACAGCTATCCCCCGAGAGGTTTGACTTGTGTTCTTTTAAAAGGGGATCAAGTCACCAAAAGAATAATATTAGTACTCTTTTTAACTATTTATAATTGCTCTTATGCCATGACTTTCCAACCTTGATGTTGTTTAAATGTCAAAATTAATGAGTATGACTATAAGCCCGTCTAAAAAATTTAAAATACCCCCTAATTATCTTTGGCTTCTAGATCTGGCAAAATGAACATAAAACAAAACTGCAAAACTGCATTTTTAAGTAACAAATTGCATGCATACTGACTGTTTATGTGTGTGTGTGTGTGGTCACTTAACATGAGGGCTTTCAATACATTTGTGTTCTTTAAATATTACAAATGACCACTGTAAAGTATGTGAAATTTGATTATATAAATCAGTTTAAAATACTCACAGTTTAAAATATTCACATGACACATGAAATTGGGATATTTGAAACCTGGGGCTTATGATTAACATCGCTAAAGAATTTCCTGGACTAAGGGCTTGAGTAGTTTAAATTTTGAACATATTTCCTTAAATTCTAAGTACCTTTGGAAAATAGAAATAGAAGTTCTGTCATTCATTGGCTTCACTCCACTGGAACATTTTTTTTTAAAGAAAAACACTTTCCTCAGTAGATTAATATCTGTAAAGCAAATTAAAATGTATACTTTAGAGTTACAACAAAAGTCATACTTAGGAAAGCACCTCAAAATGCAATCATTTGAAGTGTTTAATCAACACAATGCTAAGTAGAAAAACAAATCAATAAAGAACCACCACAGTGCCCTTTCCATAACTACGCATAACCGGATCTCAATGTCGCCAGCCTTCCCTGACAGCAGCCAGGTTCCTGCCTCAAGAACCAAACCACACAGATGGTTTGTAACATGCTGTTTAGGTTTTTTTGTGTGTCTTTTTTTTTTTTTCTTCAATTTCAGACTCTATGAAGATGATGTAAGTGTCAGGTTAGGCTCCTTCTAAAGACCTTTGTATATCAAATCTCCTTCTTTTATCTTTGTGTGAAACAATAGTATTATTATTATATATGATCATTACATATGATCACTTGACCTCAGTGTTCATGTTTCTAAGTCTGCTCATTATAATGGAGGCATTAAGCATATCTTAATGCATAGAAACTGTATATGACAGGATAACCTTTTTTAAGTTAAATATTAGCTCAAGGTGTATAGATAGCTCAGTGGAACAACACTGGTCCCCAAACACAAAGTTCAATCTCTAGTACTGCCAAACACACACACACACACACACATGCATATAAAACAAAATAATGTAAATTTATTTATTTATTTATTTATTTATTTATTTATTTATTTATTTATTTTCAACCAGTACTATTCTGAGTGTCCTACTTACTATTTCTATGATCTGATAAACTCTAACCACTTCACAAACATTAACTCCATATTTGAGTTAATGTTCCAATGAAAAAACACTACATCTTTTAAATCTCCATGTTGGAAATCCCATAAAGTCCCTTCAGAGGGTAATCCCTCTTACAGTTCAGAGGTTCTTCTTTTCTGTATTAGATCCTGCTCTTTTGGGGGTATTAGTGTGTAAGTTTTTTTTTTTTTTTTTTTCTTAGTCTCCTTGAAGTAATGATCTGTCAGCTAAGGTCTTGCAATCACAGCTTTCTCTTCTCTAATTTTACATATCCCTCTACTTTCACCTTCCTCTCACAGGCTTTATTTTCCATGCTTTTGATCATGCTCACTTCCTTTCATCTGAAGAAAGTGGAGATTCTCTAATTTTGTATTTTAAAAGGCTAAAATGCATACATGCCTCACACTTGCAAGTGGAGGATGGGAGTTATATGGCACAAACTAAAACATTAGCTTTGCTTTACCTGAGATATCACTTACCATCCCTCTAATGCCCAAGGAATGATTCACTTTGCCCTGTATAATGAAATCCAAATATGTCCAGGACAGCTTGATGTCTTTTCTGAAGGAGAATACCAACAACGAATTTTATACATGAAATAAACTTGTAGGGTGAATGATGGAGTATACCAGGTAAGCCTAAATAGAAAATCAATGAGGGTTGGGCCCATTCATTTTCTTTAATCCCACTGGGAACCTTTGCAACCATGTGCTGATATTTGTAGAAAATAAAATGTATATTTCTCATAGGAAGCAACCAATAGGATTTTTAAGGTTAAAAATATTGTTTTCACCTAATATTTAGTGGTGAAAGCTCTTTTAGTGATTTGGTGTTTTTAAAAATGTCTTTTTAATCTCATAGGAGACAGAAGAGCAAAATGGGAAAGACAGCCTTTAGAATAACACATATCTGGGTTTGAATCACAATCATTATGCGGAATGAAGCAATATAAATTTTAGCCCCAGTCTCCTTACCTGTTTAGTAGAAATAAATAATAACTGTAGAGATTGTGAAAAGTAAAAATAAAAAATATACAAAAAGTGCTGAGTATCATATCAAAATTTAGCATGGAGCCAAAAAGATTTCACAATTATATCTTATGTCACTAACTAAAACCATAACTACTTAACTTTGTAGTCACTTCTTCAAGCTTGTTCACTTAACAACTGAACACCACAGGCATTACATGCATAAAGAAAAAACAAGAAGAAATAATTGCCTTAAAAGCAATAGTATATGTTGTGGTTGGTAGCCATACATGTAACTTGCACGTGATATTAGTTTATGGGAAAGAATGAATATTTTTCAGTTATGCTTTGAAACCTGAGGTAGGTTATCAAAGTCAAGATTCGAATCAGCTTCCAAGTCGCCACTGCTTGACTGTGTCCTCTCGGTGTGAAGCAAGATTCCTTGCGTTATTCTTCTGGTATTTGTTGGCTTTGCATCATTTTGCCTCCTTGTCAAAATTCAGTGTTGGCTGCATGAAAGCAGCTGCATTTGTTTCTTCTGGCAAGGAGACACGGCAGGAGAGTGACTGGAAGCATTGTTTGTGGAGAATCTGTCATTAGTGAACGGTTTTGATTTCCAGGCTTTCATCCCAGTGAAAACCATGAGGAAAATTGCAAACAGTGAAAGTGATTTTCCTTATGGTAAAATTGCAATAATTACTTTTGTCCAAGTTAAAGATGGTATAACAGGTACATATGAAAGAACTTAGATAAGTAATGCTGGACAATTGGTTTAGCTGTTTTTATTTTCTTGAATGAACATGCCATGGATTAGATTTAAGTACTTTTTTATTAACAGATAATCTATTTAAGTGTAAAAGTAGTTATGCACATAAATATACTC
Source organism: Orientallactaga sibirica (assembly GCA_036365145.1). Lineage (NCBI taxonomy): Eukaryota > Metazoa > Chordata > Mammalia > Rodentia > Dipodidae > Orientallactaga > Orientallactaga sibirica. The sequence goes on from JAEOAD010000024.1 coordinate 31,496,476, forward strand.
CATATGAAAAGCATTGAAAGTATTGATCTTTTACGTTTTTACTTAGGAGTGGCAGGCATGGCATGTTTATTTGAATAAGGGCTCACCTATCAGCCGGCAACCAACTCAGTGTTTAGAAAGATGTCAAATACTGCATACACTATTCCAGCAAAACACATGAAGACATAAAAATTTTAAAAAATGAATAAAACATGACTAGAACCTTGCTACACAAGTTATTGTTCTCACCTGCTTGAAAGGGAAGAGTTTTCTTGAGGTCGCTCTAGTCAGGCTGACCTGGAATTCACTATGTAGTCTCAGGGTGGCCTCAAACTCAAGGTGATCCTCCTACCTCTGCCTCCTGAGTGCTGGGATTAAAGGCGTGCGCCACCAAGCTGGAGAGATGGCTTAGTGGTTAAAGTGTTTGCCTGCAAAGCCAAAGGATCCCAGTTCAACTCTCCACGACCCACGTAAGCCAGATACCCAAGGGGGAGCATGCATCTGGAGTTCATTTGCAGTGGCTAGAGGCCCTGGCATGCCCATTCTCTCTCTCCCTCCCCCTCCCCTTACTTGCTCTCAAATAAATAAATAAAATATATTTAAAAAAAAAAAAAGAAATGCACCACCATGCCTGGATCACCTTTTTTTAAAATTTTAGATCTGAGGTGACTTGCTCTATATTGCTTGTGTGTATGTGCATGTGTGGATAGCATGTGTATTACATGTAGTGGCGAATATGTGTGGTTTATGCACATGTATGAGCAGATATGTATGGCCTGTGCATGGGAATGCAGAAGCCAGAGAAGATGTCAGGTATCTTCCTTTGTTGCTCATCTGCATATTTTCTTTGAGATGGAAACATCCCTTCGGTGGTTCTCCAGTCTCCTCTTCCCCAAAGGACTGGGGTTACAAACATGAATATCCACACCCAGCAGTTTAGGGGGTATCAGAGAATCAAGTTCAATCTGTCATGCCTGCACAGAAAGCATCTTACAGGCTGAGCCACCCCATAGCCCCCATAAATTATTTTAATACATTTTACTGCACTGCTTTAAGATTTATTAGTTTATTTAAATCTATAGATTCTTTAAAGATTTGAAAAACTATTGTGGGACTGGAGAGATGGCTCAGTGGCTAAAATCACTTTCTTGCGAAGCCTGCAGGCCTGGATTAGATGTACCAGTACCCACGTAAAGCCAGATACACAAAGAGTGGAGCATTGCCTGGAATTTGTTTATAATGGCAAGAGGTCCTGATGAACTAATTCTTTCTCTCTCTCTCTGTTTCTCTCTCTATCATAAATATATATGTATATATATATATATATATGTATGTATATATATATATATATATATATATATATGATAATTCCAGCACAATTAATAAAATTTGCTATAAGAAAATATTTCTTTTAAAAAAGACATTTGCTTTTCTCTTTAGAAAAAGTGAACACACACACACACTAAACAGCACAATGACTTCTTAGAGCTTGATATATTTAGTTTATTTCGAACTAGACATAGTACCTAAGTTGGAGAAAAGAACTGAGTGCTTAGGCAAATGTCAAACATATTTTATATTTTGATTTTTTTCATTGCTAGATATAAGATGATGATGATGATGGAAAATCTCCCCAGGGAGTTATTTTCCACCTCAAGTCCAAGCACATGAAGGGCTCAATGTACAGGTTCTAAAATTGTTGTTTAGTATGTGTAGAACAAACGGCTGTCATTTTATAAAATAAACATGCCCAAATTTGTGTGTCAGTTAACTATAGTTTAGTATTAATCAAATAGATTAACTTGCTCTAAATATTATGTTCAAGTAGAGAAATATCTTCCATAACACTTGTATAATGAAGAAATTTTTCTCTTAATATGAAAGTGATCCCATTTATACTTGAACCACATTGCAAGTATCCCTTTTCTAACATACAAATAAATCCCTCAGATAAACTCCCATACGCATTAATTAAAAACCTTTATACATTTAGAACTAATGTAATTCAACTACATAATCATGAGGTAGTGCTTTTATTAATTATTCCTATTAAGAATCTGATACTACCCTTGAAGATCATCTTTATGTAATAAGTTATTCAAAGACAATTAGTCTCATGTATTTGTACTTTAAACAAAGTACATCTTTTACCAAAGATGATCTATATAAATAAATTAGTTTAGTGTTAAAAGTATCTCCCAAAGTAAACTTTAATTCTGACTAGTTTATGTTTATCAAAGAGCTACTAGGGAATAGATTTTTCATTGTGCTAAAATGTATATTGCATAAAATGGTCACCATTTGAGTTCAGTGGTTAAAAGTGCTTGCTTAAAAGCCTGATGGCCTGGGTTCAATTCCTCACAACCCATGTAAAGCCAGATAAACAAAGTGGTGCATGCACCTGTAGTTTATTTGCAATGGCAGGAGGTCCCGGTGTGCCCATACTCATACTCACTCTGTCTTTTTCTCCTCCCCCCCTCAAATAAATAATAAAAATAAAAATAATTTGTTAATATTTTAAGTGTGACTCAGGGCAACAGTGCTTGTCTGGCATGTGTGAAGCCCTGAGTGTGATCCCCTAGCACTGGAAAAAGAAAATTAGATGCTAGATGTAAGATATTTTCCTCCATTGCATGTATTGTCATCTCACCTTCATTGTGAGGTTCTTTGACACACAAAGCTTTTTAATTTTAACCTTTTTTAATTTTTATTTGAGAGAGATAGAGAGAGAGAGAGATGGAGAGATAGAGGAAGAGGCAGAGACAGAATGGGTGTGCCAGGGCCTTCTCAGCTGCTGTGAATGAACTCCAGACGTGTTTGCCCCCTTGTGAGCATGTGTGACATTGCGTGCTTACATCACTTTTGTGTCTGGCTAAACGTGGGACCTGGAGATTTGAGCAAGCATTCTTGGGCTTTGCAGGCAGGCACCTTAACCACTAAGCCATCTCTCCAGCCCCCAAAGCTTTATAATTTTAATGCACTCCAAATGATTTCCTGTTCACCATTTGTGCCTATAGTGCTGTGGCTCTTAGTTCATTGCTAGTTCAAGGTCATGAAGGTTGGTCTTTAGATTTGTTTCAAAGTATTTTGTAGTGTAAATGCTTATGTTCTTATGTTTAAGGAATTGATTATTTTGAGGTAATTGTTTGTTATATGATTTACCTATCCAGCACCATTCTTTATTTTATCATATATATATATGTATATATTAGAGAGAGAGAGAAAGGCATATAGAGAAAATGGGCATGCTAAGGCCTCTAGCCACTGCAATCAAGCTCCTAACAAATGCACCACCTGGTGCATCTGGCTTACATGGGTACTGAGAAATCAAACCTGGGTCCTTAGGCTTCACAAGCAAAAGCCTTAATCATTAAGTCATCTCCCTTCCAGCACCATTCTTTTGAAATGAAAATCCACGTTTTTTCCCCCATTACCACTTGTTGAAGAGGTTTCTGTTCACACTGAATTAACTTAACATCCTTAGCAAAAAATAAATCTCACTCACACACACACACACACACACACACACACACACACAGAGAGAGAGAGAGAGAGAGAAAGAGAGAGAGAGAGAGAGGTTTAGAACTGTGCTCTGAGTATTTCTGTGTTGAACTCTGTGTCAAATTTCTTATATGCATATGCCACTAGGTCAGATATTTGTAACTTTATAGTATATTTTGAATCTTACAATTTGCTCATGTCAATTTTTAAAAGATGAAGTCTATCTTTTCTATTTCTGATGAAGAGAAGCAGTCCTAATTTTGATAGGTCAATTCCTACCAATCCCCTGTAGGTGCCTCACGAAGTATTAGCATCTGAATAGGATTCTCTCCAACTATGCACACTATATGCATGCCTATTTACATATATCTTCTTTCGTTCTTTCAGCAATATTTTATAGTTTTAAATTTACCAATATTCCATTTTCTTCAACGAATTTGTCTTATAGATTTTACTTTTTATATAATTTTAAGTTGAGGGTTGGAGAGATGGCTTAGCAGTTAAGATTCTTGCCTGCAAGACCAAAGAATCTAGGTTTAATTCCCCAGGATGCATGTAAAGCCAGAAGCATAAAGTGCCCATTTTCCCTCCCTCCCTCTCCCTCTCTCTCTCTCTTTCTCTCTCTCTCTCTCTCTCTCTCACACACACACACACACACACACACACAAATAAATAATTAAGTAATTAAATAAATAAATAAATATAATAAAATAATTTTAAGTGGAAATTTTTCTTAATTTTCTCTAAATTTTAGAATTCATGTCAAGAGCAACATGTTTATATGCCTAATCAATGAAAAAACAAATCCATACTTTTGATGCTTTAGCAATATATAACATGAAATTAAATTCAGTATTTGTAATTTCACACAACACTTACTTCATAAAGTCAGATTTTTTAGTAATTCCAAATTTTGTCAAGATTCATCATCTTACAGTTCCTCTAAAGATAATTCATTTTTGATTCTCTTTGTAAGTGTTAAAAAATCTTGTGATAGTTAATCAAATAACTATTGGAAAAAAGTTTTCTATCATGTGGGAAAAATGATATCAAATTAAAAGCCATCTATTTAAAGCCATGGCCTATCAAAGCTTCTATGATAGGCTAGAATAGGGATCTTTCCATGGCTCTTACCATGCAGGCATGGTTGTTGCTCTGACTGTGTGTCTGACTGGATGTTCAGAACTCAAATTCATCTGAACAGTGTCAAAAATAAACTCTTAAAAATAGCTTCATGGGGCTGGGGAGAAGGTTTAGTAGTTAAGGAGTTTGCCTGCAAAGCCAAAGGATCCCAGTTTGACTCTGTAGTACCCACGTAAGCCAGATGCACGAAGGGGTGCATGCATCTGGAGTTCGTTTGCAGTGGCTGGAGGCGTTGGCCTGCCCATTATCGCTCTTTCTTTCTCTCTCTCAAATAAACAAATAAATTTAAAAAAATAGTTCATTTCCTTTTGTTGAAATAAACATTGAATATGAAATCCACTAAAAAAAATGGATGAATACTTTTGTAAAGCCATGGAAGAGGGATCAAAAACATTTTACTTTTTAATATTTATTTATTATATTTATTTATTTATTTGCAAGCAGAGAGTGATAGAGAAGAGACAGACAAACAGAATAGACATGCCATGGCCTCCAGCCACTGCAAATGAATTCTAGATGCATGAGCTACTTTGTGTATCTGACTTTACATGGGTACTGGGGAATTGAACACTGGTCATTAGGCTTCACAGGCAAGCACCTTAATTGCTGAGCAATCTCTCAAGCCCTCAAAAAACATTTTTAATCTTCCCCTTGGTTCTGGATATAATTATACATAACCCAAAATAAGTAACTTATTTTGAGTAAGTGCATTATTCTTACATGAAATCTTAATATTTTTACATTCCAGCATTCATAGAACTTCTCTAAGTCATCATTGTTTCCCTAGCATTCCCACTGCTCCTGCTGCCTGCCTGCCCAAATTCCCATCTTCCCAAACAACTTTCATGTAAGCACTGGGGTTAGGTTTGTTTATAGGAATGTTTCAACATGAAAGCATCAAGTGAATCCAGTTACCAGAGTGGCAGGTGTGCATCTGGGGACATGAACAATTCAAAGCTGGCAGGATATTTTTACTGAAAACTTTTTTCAGTGTAATATAAACAATTGCTTCCTTTGTCAAAATATTAAAACTGTCAGAAATGTGAAAGTCTTGTACACTGTGCACTGCAAAGCTTCCAGAGAGGAAAATAGGGAAGACCTAAACAAATAACGAAAACTAACATGCTCATGTTGTGGAACATTCAATATTGTTAGAAAGTCAGGTCAAGTCTATAGATCAAATTACCATGATCATGTCTAGTCATCATTTTAATTTTATGGCTATAGTGTCATAAGAGAATGAAACATTTTATATAACAGACGCATTAAGAAAAGAAGCACTCATTCTTTCTTATTCTTGGGAATGGGGTGCAAGATGTCACAGTGTGTAATAGAATCTGTAGATGCTCAACTCCATATATAAATACCATGTATTATTTGATTGTAACCTATATACGCCCTCCAATGTACTTGAAACCATCTCTACAAAACTTGTAATACTCTGTCAGCCAGGTTTTCATGGCCATGACAAGATACCTGAGATAAAATTTGAACAGGAGGAAAGATGTGTTTGGCTTATGATTTCAGAGGTTTTCGGCAGACTTAGCTGGCTCCATTGCTTCTAAGCTGGTGGTTAGTACACTGTGCAGAAAAGTTAGTAACATTCTTGTGGCTAGTAAAGAGAAAGAGAGAGATAAAGTAGCGAGAGAGAGAGAGAGAGAGTGAAAATACAGAGACAGAAGACTGGTCACTAACACACTTAAAGGAATATCCCTTCTCAATCAGCAGCCAAGTTCTTCCACCAAGGTATCCTAAAGATTTTATACCTAAATTACTTGAGTTTCTGTGTTGAAAATTTTCCAAAAACATAAAGCTCAATTCACACTGACCATACGATCACTTATATTAAAAACAATAAGCAATTTTACATCTTAAAAAACCCTAGGCAAAGTCAACATACATTTAACAACCTGGATATGTCAGGTGTGATTGTAATCCTGGAGATGCTTCAATGAGTAAAATGAATATTGCTTCTCTGCTCTGGAGCTGCGTTCTGTTAGGGAATATTGGTGATAAAAAGTATATATAATATATTATAATATATAATATATATTGTCTAAGTCACATACCAGTAAGTATTTTTGAAAGAAATAAAGCAGTGCAAAGAGATCAATATGAAGAAAATGGGACTACTATATTTTGGAAAGCATGATTAAGGGCAGACCTCATGGATTAAGGGCAGACTTCATGGAGAAGAGACCTTTGAGCAGAAATCACACAAAGGTTGCCTTCCGAACAGAGACATTCCCAACCACAAAAGCCTGAGGCAAAAAAAAAAAATGTCTTTGAGGGAAAATATGGGATTAATGTGGATAAAGGAAGTCATGAAGGGAAAAAATTTTATGGAGAAAATCAGGACAAAAGTGTATCCAGAATCTTGCTTATGTAAGCTCACAACTTTGGGGTACATATTTGGGGGTGTAGGTTTGTTCTATCTGTTTCCTGAAATAGGAATATTATAATGAGGAAGGTTGCATGAACCATCTTCATGTGTTTAGAAAATTATTCAGCCAGTGTTGGTACCTATACTCCAATGTAGTCATACAGTGTGGAAAAAGTGGTCAGATGCTGGACATGTTTTGAAAGCAGAGCCCGCATGCTGTGCTGGCTGGCAGATTGACCATGGACTGAGAATAAGGTCATGGATAATCACACAGCTTTGAGACCGAGTTACTGGTGGTTGGACGTGCCATTTTCTGAAATGGGAATAACATTTTGGGGATGGAAAGCAAGACTTTGGCTTTCTACTTGTCAGTGTTGAGGTAATTATTAAGCATCCAGGTGAGAAAGTGGACAATTGGATGGAAATGAAACTAGAACCTAGAGAGAACAGAGCTGGAAATGTAACAGGGAGTTATGAGCATATGGTAGATAATTAAAGTCACAGGACTAGAGGAGTTCAAAGCTGAACATCAGATCTTGAAATAGATCCATAGTGCATAGAGTCAGCCCCTCATACCTAACATGGTTCATATCCATGTGCTCAACCAAGTGGGAAGAGATAAAATTTATTTTAAAAACTCTATCTGCACAGAACACATAGACTTATCCTGTCATTATTCCCCAAACAATACAGCATAGTGGCTACCCACAACACCTCTGATGTATTAGGTATTTGTTACGGTTTTGATCTTAAATGTCCCCCAAAGTCGAGTGTTGAAGGCCTGTTCTGCAATGAGTAGAATTCAGAGTGAAGTTTATGGAATGTGACGGCACCATAAGAGCTCAGACTTCATGGATGGATTAAGACCCATGGATACAGACTTAATGGTGTACTGGGGAAGAGGAAAAACTTCAGGATACCTGGGTGGAAGCAGTTGGTTACTGATTGGGAAGGAGTATGACTTTGAAGTTGTTTACTGACCCTGTTCTCAGTCTCTCTCTCTCTCTCTCTCTCTCTCTCTCTCTCTCTCTCTCTCTCTCTAGTAGTCACAATGAGGTTAGCAACTTCACTCCACAGTATACTCCCTGCCATGCTGTTTTGACAAACCACAAGCTTAGAAACAATGGAGCCAGCTAACCCGACCCCAAACCTCTGAAATCATAGTCAAAACACATCTTTCCTCCTTTTCCATTGTGTTTTAAATCTCCAGTATCCTGGCAAAGCCATGAAAAATCGGGCTAGCAAAGTATTACAAGTTTTGAAGAGATGGTGTAAAGTACATGGGAGGACATGTATAGGTTGTCATCAAATAATCCATGGTATTTATGTATAGAATTAAGCATCTATGGATTTTCCTTCTCACTGGGAGATCTTATACCCCTGTCCCAAGTATAAGAAGGAATGACTGGTTCCTTTCTTAATGTGTCTGTTATTCAAAATGTTTCATTCTTTTATGATACTGTAGTCATAAAAACAACTAGATAGTTCATGGAATAGAGCATCTTGCCTGGATCTGCTGGTAACTTGATCTGTGGACTTGAACTGCACAATTTCTCTGCTTGGACTTCAGTGCCATCACCTGTGCATTAAAACAATGTCACATTTTAGTCACACTGGGCATATGAAGGAAGGAAAATATAAGATTCACACTGAAGTTCTGAGGTGTGTTGGTTTCCTGGCCGAAAAGCTACTAAGTGAGATTTAGCAACTTTGCGCATGACCTGTGTCCTCTGGACATAATGGGAAACCTCTTGCAGCTGTTATGATAAAGCCCCAGCTTATTTTCCACTGTCCTTGTCACTAAAATTTATTACTTTATAATTTTGTCCCAGATAGTCTTTCTTCAAGACTAGAATTTCTGAAACTATCCAGAGCAGAGCAGAGATGGATGGAAACTCCTGATATTTTGCAGAATTCTGTGCAGAAGGTGCTTCCATGTCTCCTATAAAAGGAAGGGGAATGAGGCAATGCAATGTTATTAATTTCTACTCTGTTTTTCTCTTCTCTAGTTACACATAGTCTGTCCTGGCTTAGCCAACAAGGTGTCCTGAGTCACAGAAGCATGTAAATTCCAAATCCAGTTTCTACAAATAACTGACCCAATCCTTGTATCTCCAAATTTTACAACCCCAAGTGTGAGAACATCAGCCACTGTTCAGCCTCTATAGCAAGTTATTTCAACCACCCATCCATGCCATGAGTTTCTTTAGTTGAGCTAAAGGAATTCTAAACTTAAATTTGGGAACTTTTGGTATTAACTCATAAAATAAATTTAAATGGGTCTACATAAAAGAAATACATATACAGGGATCAGACAGTAAAAGTAAATCTAAAGCCAGGCGTGGTGGTGCACGCCTTTAAGCCCAGCACTCGGGAGGCAGAGGTAGGAGGATCGCCATGAGACCAAGGCCACCCTGAGACTACATAGTGAATTCCAGGTCAGCCTGGACTAGAGTGAAACCCTACCTCGAAAAACCAAAAAAAAAAAAAAAAAAAAAGTAAAAAGTAAATTTAAAAAGCCTTTCTGAATTATATTTATTTCAAATCATTCTACTGTAGCCTCTTCTTCCTCTTCCTGAAACATACATACCAAAGTACTGTTACTGTGCTATAGGAAATATATTAACAATATAACATAAATTAGCCTTAAATATTTTAGTTTGATTACATAATTTTAAATCTTTTATTAATAGCACATGTTACATAAAGTAAAACCACTAAGGACATATTTTAAGAATGCCTGGAAACTTACATTTAAAAAAAAAAAAAAACTCCATTTAAATATTCTACTCATTCCTAGAATTCTAACAACCACTATTCATTTATTCATCCCTTAATAAAGAGTAAGTTAGCATTCATTATTTGTAAGGTACAATCCCAAATGCTCTGAATATTTGAAAACAAATGAGTTACTGTCTTATATTCTAGAACCTAACAACTAATATAAAATAAGAGCTTTACAAGCTAAGTTTACCAGAACAGAAACAGTTAATAAGCTATAATGGAGTGTAGATAAAGGTTATATGGGATATCAGAAGGTGAGATATTTTCCAAAATTGTGCTATCTTAACAAAATGGAAAGTCTTTATTCATTCATTCTTCAAGAGAAAGACAGGGAGACAGACAGCAGACACATGTACCACTTCATATGTCTGCTTCACATGAGTACTAGAGAATCAAACAGGCCTTCAGACTACAAATAAGTACACTCAACCACTGAGCCACCTCTCTAGCCCAAATGGGAAGTCTTTTTGTCAATCCTCCAGTCATCACTAGTTGATACTCTATGCAAAACCCTTTCAAACTATTTCTAAACTTTAAGTAATTTTTAGATTAGCTGGCAATTATTAGTATTAAATAAGTGTCAGGCAGTGTTCTAACTTTATATATACCTGCAAATATATATATATATATATATGAGCTTAATTTTTCCAAAGATTTTTTTTTACCATGTATATAGTAAATTTTGCACAAAATAAGCTTGAGTAAACAAGGCTGTACTCAGTACTCTATAGACCAGGAGTGGCAGGCCCTGGATTGTGTACTTGGGGTTCTGACATCAAAGCCAGCGTCTTCAGCATTACACAATACTATTTACAGTACTAAAATGCATCTACACCAACTGTGTTCCTGTGAGTAACCTGGTTTCAGAGATTCCCATAAAAATTGAAATCACCTTAAACTAGCTCTGAACTTTCCACCTCTACATTTGTCTGTATGAATACCTGACCTCTTTCTCACGGCACATGTTCTTATGTTCAGCCTTGTTCACTTTTCCTTTGGCCTTTTCACTCAAGTGCCACCCCTCCCCCACAATATATCATCCTGACTTCCAAAGGTGTCAATCATCCTTTCTTTTGAATGTGCCTACTATTTTTGTCTCATATTATTTACTGTTCTTCTGATAATGTTGCCCTGTTGTTTTATGTATTCTTTGAGAAAATAAATTGTTGGCATATTGTCTTATAGCACAGTACAAGAAAAATATTTATGGATGGATTAATTATTTAACATATCCAAGATTTTAATTATCATTAATATAATATAATGTGAGAAAATAAAAGGTTAAGTTTGAGAAATTATACAGTGCCTGTTTTCATATAGAATCCTTTTAAAAAATCTCACATTTAACCCTTTGTTTTGTTTGTTTGTTTGTTTGTTTGTTTGTTTGTTTTTAGGTAGGGTCTCACTCTAGCCCAGACTGACCTGGAATTTGCTATATAGTCTCAGGCTGGCCTTGAATTCACAGTGATCCTCCCTCCTTGCTGTCCAGAGTGCTGGGATTAAAGGCTAAAGTTTGTATGCCACCACACCCCCAGCTAACTCTTCTTTTGTAAGAAGAATCTTTTTTTATTTTTTTGGAGAGAGACACATAGAGAGACAGAGAGAGATGGGCACTACAGCAGCCTCTCAGCTGCTGTGAACGAAATCCAGATGCATGCGCCCCCTTGTAGTCAAGTGTGGCATTGTGCCCTTGAGTCACTGCATCTGGCTAAACGTGGGACCTGGAGATTGGATCCAGAGTGCTTAGGCTTAGGAGGCAAGCGCCTTATCTGCTAAGCCATCTCTCCAGCCCTTGTAAGAAGAATCTTTGTCATCTTTCCTAAGTAAAACATATTGACTAAATAATAAAGACTCCACAAAAAGCAGCTTTTTGTTTGAATACTTTTCAAGTTTGAAGGCAGCATCTACAAAATATCTACAAAATTACTTTGAATATAAATATCAGATAAGTTATTCAAAATTGTTCAGCTTATTTCTTGAATACAAGATATTTGGCATCTTTTTTTGAATGTACTGAATACTTGAAAATTTACTCGGAATTGTCATAGCAGTTATTACAGAACTCTTCTGTTCTTTGTTAATATTTCTTTGTGAATTTTATTTTCCAAGCCAACATATTTATTTCTTCCTGAGACTGTTTTGAAGCTAGGCAAATACACCATTTTACTAAAGGTTTGAGAAACAGGGCTAAAATTTACCAAAGGAAAAATAAAGCAAACATTTTCTTCTGACTTGAGTCTTCCAAACTCTGTCAGTTAATCTTAAGAGATTCAGAACCAACTTTTAATGCAAAACAATATTTGTGGTGTTTTATGGTCTCTTCCATAAATATGCTGAAAGAAAAACAAAATCTTGCATGGCTAAACATTTAGTTGGAAGGTAACATTGGTATAAAATGTTCCATCCTCCAATAATGGACATTGTCCCTAAGCTGCTTTTATTTCCTCTTCCTTTTCATATTTTGAGATTTATATGAAACTCATAGGTACTTTCTTCATATGCCTTATAAACAAATTTTTAGCTAACCATTTAAACTGACTTAATCCTGCTCCCCCGAAAAAAAAAAAAAGAAAGAAAGAAAGAAAAGAAAGGAAACAGTGTCCTGATGGACACATGTTTCTTCTCCAGGGAAAGAGATCTTCCTTGTTAGTGAGAAAAACTGAAAAAATGAAGAGGAATGATGGGAGGTTGGAAGTAGGGTTTAATAGCTGCTACAAGGTAAACACACGACAGTATGAAACAGCGCAGCTCTCCAGCACATTTCCTTTCTTGCAAAACGTCTGGATCCTGTGTTCTTTATTCAGATGGGTTCATACCTGGAAGAAAAGTTTTCTGGCTGTATTTTTGTGGAATATCAGTAGGAAATGAGTTGAGAAGCTTGACAGGAACAGCTTGAGGTATTTGATGAATAATAGAGAACTTCTCCCATTCAAGTGTCTGACTAGAAGAGAATGAGAAGTATTAGGAACTTGGAAAAAAGGAAAGATTGATTCAAAAATAATACGCCACTCTAACCCACTGGCAAACACAGTTCCTTCTAAAGCACTCCAGACAGATCACATAAGGAAAGAGCTGAAATTAGGTTTCCTTGGGCTTATTTGGACTGCCTTCCCTGTGGTTTGTTACTTGCTGCTGGCTTCATTTCAACAAATAATATAGGAATGCGAACTAAAACCTTGTATAGAAAGTGCCACTGTTTTAAGGACGTATTTCCCATGTTTCCTTATATATAAGAGGTGCATTTCTAATCCTCACTCACATAGACAGTTATTTAGTTAACTCTTTGAGTATTCATAATTCCATTTCAGATTGAGCAGAAAATTCATAAAAAGACTTAGTAGATTTTATTATTATTATTTATTTTATTTATATTTAAAACATATATGATAGTTTCTTTTTGCTTATGTACAAAAAAATCTACCTCATTCTTAGAATGGCTTGACTTAAGTTACTTTTAAAAAATATTTTTATTATTTTTATTTATTCAAGGGAGAGACAGAGAGAGCTAGAGAGAGAGAGAGAGAGACAATAGGTGTGCTAGGGCTTCCCACCCTGCAAAGAAACTCCAGATGCATGTGCCACCTTGTGCATCTGGTTTATGTGGGTCCTGGGGAATGGAACCGAGGTCCTTTGGCTTTTCAGGCAAGCAACTTAACCGCTAACCCATCTCTCCAGCCCTTTAACTTACTTTTATACAATGATCTATAAGTGGGCTTCACAAATACTTCAAGGATTTTAAAAAATATATTTTTTAGTTGAAAGAGAGAGAAAAAAATATGCAGGACCTCCAGCCACTGCAAACAAACTCCAGATGCATGTGCCTCTTTGTGCATATGGCTTATGTGGGTACTGGGGAATCAAATCTGGGACCTTGGGCTTCACAGGCAAGCACCTTAACTGATAAGCCATCCTTCCAGCACCACACTTCAAGTATTTTTAAATCCAATATCTATTCAAAAGAAATGAGAAAGTTGATCCCAATGGGGAAAAAAAAACAACAAGGATTGGGGTAAATCAGTATGGGATGACTGTAGAAAATGAGGTCGTTAGACTAGGTGGACTGTACACTGTTTTTCAGCTCCAACAGTCTGTCTATATAAATTACTCTCTATGAATAAAGTTTTATTTTAATCATCAATTTATTTTTTTTTCTTTCCACTCATATGTTTTTCTAGTTTTCTGTAGGAGTCAGGGAGTGTGGATTATCATTCCAAAGTCATCCCCCTGGGGTAGGGATGCATTGGCAAAGAAAACAGATTTAATAAAATTCAGAACACAAGGTACAGTATTATTTACTATTTTATTTGTTGTGGGCAGGGGAGGGATCTTTTAGCTTAAGATTTTCAGAACATTTGTGGTTAAATTCAGGGCACACTTTTCAGTTTTAATTTAACTTCAAGTAAGTGCAGCTTTCAACATGGCTCCCTAGTCCCTTCTTTAAAACAAAAGAGCTACACAAAGCTCTTTTCTTCTCCCACTGTCCTGTTGGCTTATTCTCTCTCTCTACTTTTCCGGCTAATCTCCATTACATTCTTATTTTCCATCCCTTGGTGCTGTACCCTAAATCCTCTTCTCTTGTTTCCTCTCCCACTTCACTTCTCTGTTTCCCCTCCTTTGTCATGCCATCCATCTTGTTATTGACCCTCATCGCTATCCCCAGCACAATTGCTCTTTTGACAAACTGCACATCCTTTTCAATTCTCCCAGAGCCATAAAGAATGGCATGTTTAACATCAAAGTCAGATCCCTGGCACCCACCATGCAACACACTCCTCTAACATCTCTTGATTGATGTGCTCCACCATCAGCCAACCCGTCTCCAAGTCAAACCTCAAAGCCATTGGCTTCTTCACACAAAGCACACACAATTTACCCTTAGAGACATGGCTCAAAGACTTTAGGATTTTTTCCTCCTTCTACACTGTCACTCTTAGACAACCATCATCTTTCATCTGAGTGATGAATAGAAAACTATTATTGTTCTATGTCACATTTCGTGAAGAAGATTCTTGAGACTTGAGAAGATCTGTGAGACTTTAGACAAAACTATCTGAATTTCCAGTACTTCGTCTTTCAAATGTATCTTATGACCAGTCTTTTCTCTTTGAAACCCAGTATATATGAGACTCTCTGTTCTCCATGCACAGACTGATATCATTGATGTCACTATTCTCACTTACATAGTGGCCTCCCACTAACATTAGAATGAGTCCAAACTTGTTAACAAAGCTCAAAAAAGCCCTGCATAACTTGACATTCACCAGTTCCCTGACCTCCATCTCTCTCCTCTTCCCACTCAAAGTTAGTTTTGCTACCACACCATTTTTCTTTCAATTTCTCAAACATGTGACTCCCTGTAATGCTCTTGAATTGTTCCTGTAGATTCTCTCTTTTGCCTATACAACATACTTTCTACCTTGTCAATTCTCATCTGGCTAATAAAATAAATATCCAAACATTGTGTAGTTTCCATATATATATATATATATATATATATATATATATATATATAGTCTTTTCTATATCCTTTATCATTTTAACGTTCAATATTCTCATAATTACCTACCTTATTTGTTATTCTAATATTATGAGTATTATGCTACTGCCTTTTTTAAAAGAACTTCCTAAGATAAGAAAGAGGGTAAAAGTCAAGCCCATATCTATGTACTGCAATGTCAATTATCTAAAGAGTATGTTGAAAAGTCATTTTCTCCATTGTTATTTTAAGCTTCTTGGCCCTACTATGCTTAACCCAAACTAGGTTAGGTTCTACAGACACACACCTAAATAGCATTTGGTCCCACAACCAAAGCACTTATTGTAGTCACAGTTTTTTATTAATCTTTTTGACAAAACCAAATAAATCTCACAGATAGCTGTTGCACTTACAAAAGCAATGAGATGAGTGAACAGTGGAGGGGTGAGTGATGAATAGAAACTATAACTGTTCTATGTCACATTTGGTGAAGAAGGTTCTTGAGACTTGAGAAGATCTGTGAGACTTTAGACAAAACCTTTATCTAAAATTCCAGTACCTCATTTTTAAAGTTTTTGGCATTAGAATTATATAAGCATTTCCCCTTAGGAACAGCCACTTCATAATCATTTGTGAGCTGCACACGTGAACACATTCTCTGCAGGTCTCCTACTGTTACTTCTGGCTGTGTCCACAGCACTGGGCAAAGTCTACCGCACGCATACACTTCTTGCAACAGTAGCTGCTGCAGCTCAATTTGGAAGCTTCTTTTTGTTGTTGTTTGTTTTGTTTAATTTTCCTGTGCTCCCTGTAGTTTTCCCACCATTTGCCACAGAATGCATTCTCTTATAAACAAATATTTCAAAATCATGTTTGTATTCCTGAGCCAGCTCACAATGCATATTTAATTTATTAGCATACAAAGATAGTTCAAGTGAAATAGTCAGATGCTATTTCTTTAAATGAAGAGTATCTATTCATTGGTTGGCTTCTGTGTTTGGGAAACTTAATGCCCATTTTAAATAATATTTTGTTGTGCCAAAATTAATTCCATGGTTCCATCAATAGATTTTGAAACGGGCTCACAAAACAATCATATCACCTATCAAATATTTGTCTGTATTGCCCTTGAAAGAAGGCTCATAAGTAAAGACAGGGAAAAAAAGTGAAATAATAAAATGGATCTGTATCAGCCTGGTATGTGTTTATGAAAAATATGTAATACTGGCATAGATTACAAAAGTTGCATAAACTTTGTGACTAGGATAAAATAATACCTGTGTAACTTTTAGACCTGACAATCACTTCTCAATTTTTCCATAATTACCTCACAAACCAGTACAAAGAAGTCTGCACAAATATGGAAAAGATAAATAGCTATTATTTTTTTTAAATATTATGTTTCATGTTATTAAAAATAAACTTAGAAACTAAATACTATGATACATAGATAACACTTTTTTGGACAGAATAAATGACTAACATTGAGCTAAAAGATTTTTTTAATACAGTCATTCAAGTACTCCTCACAGAAGCAAATAAGACAACCCATGGTACAGAGGAAGGATTTGAACTCGAGAGAAGTGGTGATACTCTTGACTAACACTAAAACGTTTGAGTTGAAATTTTCTGCACTCTGTATTCCTGGTGTAAAACTACTTTGCCTTCATCATTGGTCAGTGACAAATATATTGTTATTTTATATGAAGTTCAAAATGAAGGATAAAATACTAAATAGAGGGCTGGAGAGATGGCTTAGCGGTTAAGGCACCTGCCTGCTAAGCCTAAGAACCCGGTTCCAATCACCAGGTCCCACATTTAGCCAGATGCAAAGTGACGCAAGGGCGCAATGCTGTACTTGCCCACAAGGGGGTGCACACATCTGGATTTCGTTCACAGCAGTTGAGAGACTGCTGGCGCGCCCATCTCTATCTGTCTCCCTCTCCCTCTCTGTCTGTCTCTCTCTGTGTCTCTCTCCAAAAAAATAAATAAATAAATAAATAAATAAAATAATAAAAAAAATACTAAATAGAAACTGAAATCAGCACAACCCCAAAATTACTTTAAATGATCCCCCAATATAGAGTCACTACTGGAGAACAAAAGTGAACTGGGGGTTCCATAAGATGTTTCCTGGGGACATAGCATCATCTACCTGTACAAACACCTATACTTTTACCTGCAGAGAAGGAATAAATTAATAATAAAAAACTAACTTGCCCTTGACCCTCCTGAAGAAAAGCAAATGTCTCTTATCGAAGCAAATCTTTCAAACCATCGTAAAACCCAAGGGTCATATTTTGGGTTTTGTCATAGTGGCAACTATTCAGCAGTTGGTCAAAGTAAAGATATTTTTCCTTAAATATTATGACTTAGGGGAAAGATAGTTCTCCATTAGTAAATAAACTGTTCCCAGAAAAAAAAAAAAAGTATGAAAGAAATTCATGAATATTCCACACAAGACCACATCAAATCTCTTGACATTTGTTTTTCTTCTAAAAGGTTAAAGAACTCTCAAATAAATAAATAAAAATAAAAAGATGGGGCTGGAGAGATGGCTTATTACTTAAGGCATTTGCCTGAAAAGCCAAAGGACCCAGGTTCTATTCCCCAGGACCCACATAAGCCAGATGCACAATGGGCACGTGCATCTGGAGTTTGTTTGCAGCAGCAACAGGCCCTGGCATGGCCACTCTCTTTCTCTGTCTATCTCTCTTCTCTCTATCTCTGACTCTCTCAGCTTGCAAATAAATAAACAAATAGATAAAATAAAGTCTTTATAAAAATAAATTAATTAATTAAAAGATGACCAAATTTAGGAAAAGTACAGAAATTACCACTCAGTAGAAGCAATTGTATTTCTCCCAGTTTCAAATTAGTCATTTCTGCTATCCCCTACATTGGAAAATATTAGAATATGACTATAAAAATGGGTGGACTAGGTGCATAGGGAATATAGTTGGCTATAACAAACCTCCCTATCAGAAAGCTGTGCAAATAAAGCATTCTTCCTAAATGTCAATAACTAAATACATTCCTTTGTTCCTTTAGATGACATAATATAGAAGAAATGACATGAAACGATACAAAGGACCATACAAATAGTGTCATGATTTAAATTCATTATGTAATTGCTATAATGTATTTTATTGAAAATTTATAAATATGTTAAATTCACCAGAGAAAGAAATGATTCTATAATTAGTTAATATTCATATATATCCAAGAACAAGGGAGTATGCTGAAAGAAATTCATCTTAAATTGTTCGCCATGCTAATAGAGTTAGTGAATTTGCAAAACTGTTGAAAATATGGCTAATTGCCCATAGCTATTGACAATGCAGTTAAAAGGTTTAGTGAGGTCACATGATAAACTATAGAAAAAAACTCAACTGAGAATTATAATGATAATAAGAGCACAATACACTAAAGACATACACACATAAGAAATTTTTCTGAATATTCTATATCCACATACTATTATGACCTGACCTAAGTATAACCATCTATGTTTACTTCTTTCTCCAAGTTTCTTCATATTTTGGTATCTAACAATGTTGTTTATTTGAATACCAACTCAATATCAACTGCTATTATGTGTATCTTATTTTTTAAATGATTTTCCTTTGCTAAAGATGCTTTATTTGATTTTTTGAGGGGATGGGGGTTTTGAGGTAGAGTTTTCACTCTAGCCCAGGCTGACTTGGAATTCACTCTATAATCTCAGGGTGGCCTCAACCACCTTCCTATACCTCCTCCCACTGAATTTTCACTTCCTTTCCTAAGCATTGGCTGGAGATGAACTCAGTTTCCTCCTTGTGTTACCATTAAAGTTATTCATTTGTTTCCACATAAGCATGTAATTTCCACATTGGTCTTCATGCCCTCAGTCCCCTCTCCCCAGTCTACAAATGCACTAGTTCCACACACCTAGTTAATACTGGTCCTCTTAACTGTGTCCAAAACAACCTCTTCTCTAGGGAAATTCACATTCTGACTGTCCAGCAAACTTGATCACTTATCAGGCCTTTCAGAACTCTGTTAATACTTCTATCAAGGAAGCCCTTGATCACTATTCTAGCCCTGGGTCATCCTCTCCTTCCCTAAGCTTCTTGACAACATCTTTTTCTTATGGAATCCATGGGGTGATTGTCTATATTGTGAGCTTCTTAATATAAGAACCATGACTCATCGTGCTCTGGAAAAAAAAAAAAGATGCTCAAATATTACTACCAAATAGACAGGGGTTATGAGGAAATGATAGGAAATAGATAAAGATAGACACCGCTGTTGTCTGACTCCATGGACTAACTTTATTTTCTAGTATTTTTGTAAATGTACCAACAGAGTGAACACAGTAACTTTGAATTCATGTCTTAAGTCTAAACAGCAAACACCTTGAAACAAACAAAATATCATCAACATATGTACATCAGAAATAGAAGGCTACCTTTTGAGGTAGACAATCTACAATGGCATTCATCTGGAAGAAAAAAAAAAGATCTTTGATTAATATTTCAAAATTCCAATATGTTTTTATGTCATGGTATTAAAAGTATGATGAGTATTTTTCGATGTTTTACTGTTAGGGAACTTGTGATTCAGTTTTTATCCAAGGTGAAGTGGAAATTTTAAAACTTTTCTTTTACAAACCCATTAAGGCAACTCAGAATGTTTGTAAAGATGAGGCCTACACTTCTACTTGGGGAACAACAGACTTTGAGGTTCAGTCCATCTCTATGATCCCTGATAAAATTTGGACAGCCCCTTTGCTGGAAAGACTTTTCTGTGGTCACTGCCTGTGCACCCTTCATTTCTGAGGTGCCTATTGAAGACACAACATTAAAAGTGAACTTAATATATTTCATAAAGTATCATGTACATGTACATTTGTATGTGCTGAATGTTAAGTATCAAGATTAAAATCGATGCAGAGATACTTATACAGCTATTCATTAGCTTACAACAAGGTGATGTCCAGTAAACCTGTAGCATAGTGGTCATATCTTTAGCAGTAAATGCATTGTATATGCTTACCACACCAAAAATCCAGCGAAGCAACTGAGGTACAGAAGGTATCAGATGTTCCCCTAGGGGTCTGGGGAGGTGTAACTTTCTGAGAGCCACCACAGTATATTTTACTACACATCACTTACATGAAAAGGGATCAAAATTCAAAGCATATTTGTATAGGAAAATAGCCTTTACATAATCATAAAGCAAAAATATTCATAGTTGAATCATCATAATTTGGGACCCACTTATGATCCACATGTTGGAAAAATGAAAGGCAGTTGTCATAAAGCAAGTTTAAAAATATAACATCTATTAATTCAATTTATATATGGGCTATATATGACCACTTTTATTACTCTTAGTGCCATTTTCCCAAAGTATTAAAATGTCAAAATAATTCCAAGTTATACTGACTACGTATCACTGTATAAGCTATATAATATGAAATACCCATTGTTAAGAAATTATATTTAAGATTAATATAACATACATTTATTGTATACTGAATAGAATAAAATGCTCTGCCATATATTTTAGGTATGACTGATTTTAATATGTTTGAGTGTGTGTTTGTATGCACACACATGCTGAGAACCAAGTCCAATATTGTGTTACACAAATGGTCTCCCATTGATCTACCCCCATGCCTGACTATATTCTTTTAACTCTATCCTCTCTCACACATTCTTCTCACTATATCCCCTTTTTACACTGTGCTTCTGGGTATACTTTCATTGTTCTTTAGATAGATTTATTAATTGGATATCACTTTAATATCCATGTACTCTTGTTCTACATCAACAGCATTATGCTATGGAATTATTTTTTTTGCCTTTTCTCAGAGTTATGTTTAGCATTCATGATGCTGTGAGTACATGAATTGTATTCATTCTAAAAGCAGCGTGTATTTGTTTGGAATATATTTTTCATTTTTTAATCTCTCCATTTCCCAGTATGGGATTCCAATATGCTCTGAACATCTTTCCACAACAATGATCAAATAAATATTACCATGAAAGAAGAGTATTCTAAATGACCCTCAATGTTTCATGCTTTTATATAATTTCTCTCACCTGAGAATGAGCAAGGCGTATGAACATGATAGGATTCCTCTCCTGGGACTAAATTATATTACCTGGCAAGATGAAGTAATTTTGCACATATGTAATTAAATCCGAAATCAGATAGTTTTGAGTTAATCAAAAGGAAGATTATCTCAGTTGTACCTGTTTCCATTTAGTGGATGCCCTCAAAGTAGGGACCTAGGTACTTTCTCAAGAATAATTCCATTCTAGCCATGACAACCCAAACCACCAGTGAGGAAATGGATTCTACCAAAATCTGTGAAAACTGTCAGTATCAAAATGGAGTCACATATCAAACCCAAACAAGATGGAGCAAACTAGGAGAACAAAAATGGAGGACCCTCATGAGTCATGGTTCTGATAAGATTGATTACAAGGATTCTTTGAAAAAACAAACACTTCAGATGAGCCATTTCTATAAAGATATCTCCCTGAAGTATATAGCATTACAGATGACTAATTACCAAGCCCTACAATGAGCCACTGTAGGAAATGATGTTAATTACAAATAGTTTACATAAGCTCCTCTTTATCTGTTTCTTTAATAAGACATTTCGTTAGCATATATATATGTATGTATGTATTAATATCTTATTTATTTTATTAGAGAGTGAGAGAGAGAAAATGGTTGTGCCAGGGCCTCCAGCCACTGCAAATGAACTCCAGACACATGCTCCACCTTGTGCATCTGGCTTGCATGGTGTGGTGGTTTGATTCAGGTGTCTCCCATAAACTTAAGTGTTCTGAATGCTAGTCTCCCCAGCTGATGGCAATTGGAAATTGAAGCCTCCTGGAGGCAGTGTATTGTTGGGGGCAGGCTTATGGGTATTATAGCCAGTTTCCCCTTGCCAATGTTTTGCACACTCTCCTGTTGCTATGGTCCACCTTATGTTGGCCAGGGGGTGAGGGCCACCCTCTGCTCATGCCATCATTTCCCCTGCCATCATTGAGCTTCCCCCTCGATCCTGTAAGCCAAAATAAACCTCTTTTTTTCCACAAGCTGCTCTTGGTCGGGTGATTTCTACCAGTAGTGCAAACCTGACTACAACACGTGGGTACTGGGGAATTGAACCTGGGTCCTTGGACTTTGCAGGCAAATGCCTTAACCACTAAGCCATCTCCCCAGCCCATTAGCATATATTAATTGTACAAAATAATGGGTTTCATGATGACATTTTCATATAGGCATGTTTTACTTGATTAGATTCATTCCCATTGCATTCTCGCCTCCTTCTTCCTCTCCCACTGTTTCCTTTCTAATCCCAAGTAGTCTTCCTGACACTTCTGTTTTGTTGCTTTTTGTTAGTTTTGATTACACATATGAAAGAAACCATAGGATATTTGTCATTTTGTGTCTGGCCTGTTTCATTGAACATGATGATCTACAGTTCCATCCATTTCCTGCATGTGACATGAATGATTTATTACTTATGGTTATAAAACCCCTGTTGTGTATGCACATATCTCCCGAATGCTGACTTTACTTCCTTTGGATATATACCTCTGAGGGTAGAAAGCTGCATCATGTATTATTTCTATTTGTTGTTTTCTTAAGTAATATCCATGCTTATTTCCAGTGGCTGCACCAATTTTAATTCCCATTGGCAGTGTTATATGAGTCCTTCACCCACACCTCTACATCCTTGCATTTTTTTATAATTTGTTTTTATTTATATTATTCTAATTTTACATTCATAATGGTGACTCCATTATCCTCCTCCCTGTCCTCCCTCTTCCATAGGGACCCTCACCAATGGTGAATGTGGGTCATGCATGTGGGGTAGTCAAGAGTTTATTGATGATAGCCAATCTGATCAGGGTGAGGTGGAATATCAGTATATTTTGATTCTCATGTCTCTGAAAAATTTCCCTTTGTCCCACACTTCCAGAAAGTATCTTATGCTCCACCATAGCATATGTATACTGGATTATAATTCCTTACTATCACTAAAAACGTTCCTTTGGAGTCAGTCACTTTGTTATTTTCTCCTTGCCAGTACAAAATACTTAGCCAAAAGCACCTTAAGAAAGGACAGAGTTCTGGTTGGAGAGATGGCTTAGCAGTTAAGTCGCTTGCCTGCAAAGCCTAAGCACTCTTGTTCAAATCTCCAGGTCCCAGTACACCAGATGCACAGTAACACAAGTGCACAATGTCAGATATGCACACAAGGGGGCACAAGTCTGAAGTTTATTTGTAGTGGCTGAAGGCCCTGGCACACCCATTCTGTCTCTCTCTCTCACTGTCTCTCTCTCTTTCTCCCCCTCCCTCTCTGCCTTTCTCTCTATCTCCCTCTCACTCGCTCACTCAAATAAATAAAAAAAAAAAAAAGGAAGGAAACCGTTGAATTTAGCTTAGAGGTCTGTTGTGAAATCCACTGTGGCAGGGAAGGCCTGGTAGTAGAAGCCAAAGTCTATTGGTCATTCTAAAACCACAACAAGGAAACAAAGAGACTGAATGGTATGTGGGAGCCAGTGATTCACACACTTCATGCAACTTCAACGGATACACATCCTTTCCAGCAAGACTCCACTTCCTAAGGGTTCCATAACCTTCCAGGACCTTTAACTATAGAGGCTGTGGGAATATGTTCTACTACAAAAGAAAATATTACATTTTAGTCATGTTTGAAAATCTTTTTTTGGATATATCCCAGGGGACAGAATCTATATGTTGTTGGGAACATATATACTTAAATTTACTATGAAGAAATGATGTGTCTATGTTCTAATATTCCTGCCAACATTTTAATTTTTACCACAATAACTGATAAAAAATTATCTAATTGACATACCGGTATCTCTTATTTATAGTCAATTTAGGTGACTTCAGTTGCTTTTATTAAATCCTTATTACCTTTAGTTTCTTTTTTTTTATGTACTATTCCTGATCTTTTCCATTTTATCACAATGTTTTCTGACTTTATTGCTGTTTTGTAGGGACACGAGAGTATTCTAATAATTATTAGAATATATTTTCAAATACCTTTTGATCCTCACCTGTTAATACTTTCATGTTAGCTTGTTGGGGTAATTTCTTACTTTTTTTCCAAGTTAGGGTTTCACCCTAGCCCAGGCTGACCTGGAACTCACTCTGTCATCCTAGGCTGACCTTGAACACATGGTAAGTCCTCCTATCTCAACCTTCCAAGTGCTGAGATTAAAGCAGTGTGCCACTATGCCTGGCATAACCCTTACTTTTTTACGTCATTAAATCATCTATTTTTTTTCTTAAAAGTTTCAAAATTATTATGTAGGCACTGACGCCTGCCATTTAAAATGAAGTTTTTTGAGTCTAATAAGTCTGGAGTCTCTTCCTTCAAAAATCATGTAGTAGGAGAATAAAGGGAGCAGGAAACAGACTGGGAAAATACAGGAGTAATGCAAAGAGAAAGGCAGACAGCATTCACCTTCGCTTAAGAGAAGTTTTTCCTCCAGACAGCAGCCTTCAAACCATCACAATTGAAGTTTATGGAAAATACATTCATATATCTAAAATCCAATAGATCAGTGGTGAATCCTGGATGATTCAGACTCAGAAGTCTACCAAGCATAGCAAAAAATGAATTCACACATATATGAATACATGTATGCTGGCACCTTCCTGTAAGAAATGTGAAGCAGAGGATTGGTGTGAGCTATATAGCAAGACCCTGTCTTTAAAAAAAAAAAAAAAAAAAAAAAAAGGGGAGAGGGGAGGGGAAGGGAAGGAAGGGGGAAGGGAAGGAAGAGAATGCATGTATGAGCTCAGCTCATGTATGAGGCTTTTCCCTGGAAGAAATGCTGACAACAGGCTGGAGAGATGGCTTAGCAGTTAAGGCGCTTGCCTATGAAGCCAAAAGACCTAGGTTCAATTCCCCAGTACCCACGTAAGCCAGATGCACAAGGGGACACATGTGTCTGGAGTTCATTTGCAGTGGCTAGAGGCCCTGGTGCACCCATTCTCTCTGTGTCTGTCTCCTCCCTCTCTATCTCTCTCTCTCTGCTTGCAAATAAATAAATAAAAATTTTAAAAATTAAAAAAAAATGAAATGCTGACAACTTTTCAACCTGAATAAATTTGGTAGCTGAGGAGATAGAGGAGTAGTGATATTTTCAAACTTTGAAATTCTAAGTTTCAAGATAGAGAAAATGAAATAAGATCATCATGAGGTGAATGGAGGAGTTTTGCCCACCCCCCTCACATGGAAAATGAGACTCTGAGAGAGTTTGCTTTGTATATTCAACTGGACCAACCTGGGTTCCTTCTAGGACAGCAGTCACCTTGGGTGATTTTTTTTTTTTCCCCTAATGTGCTCTTAGTTCCTTGACAATAGATTTGGGAGCTAAAGTATCTAAGAGCTAGGCTGGGAAAATTGAAGGTGACCCTTACACAACCAAAGACTAGACTTCCATAGTGAAACCTCACAAGAGAACTAAACATGAAGCAAGTTAGGGTAAGCTGAGGGATAACAAGAAATACAAGACAACCTGAAATGAAGGGAGAAAGAAGTGAGAGTCCACTAACCCCTCCAGATGGAGGAGGCCCACGAATCACGGAGGAAGCTGCAAGATACCACACCTGAGGGCTTCAGCCCTTGCCTTGTCTTCCTAGGACCCATACGATGTGCACCTGCAACCATGCATGATTATCCTCATCCAAAATAAAGGGATTGCCATCAAACTATTTAAATTAAAAATGAACTCTCCAGAACTGGAGAGATGGCTTAGTACATAAAGTGCTTGCCTGGGAAGCCTGAGGACCCAGGCCCACTTAAGCCACATGCACTTCTCTCCCTATGTGCCTCTCTCTCAAATAAATAAAATATAGGAGAAAAATTTAAATGAACTCTCTATTCATCTCCCTCTCTTCTCAAACCAGATGCTGGGGTTCAGAAGGAAGACTGGGTCCATTAAAGACAAAATAAGGAAGCTGTTCGTTTTAAACATCCCACACTATGTTGTATACATATGGGCACTCAAAACTTGTGACCACTTAGTGTGAAACACGTCTTTGCTTCCATTTTGTTGTTTTAAATTAGCTGTTCATACCAATGTCTTCTCTTTTCACGATGTCAGTTACAAAAGCCTTGGCAATTCCAGATGTTTTATCCTGAGCTGACATGTTTTCCCAATTGCATGCAAAACATCTGGCTGACTGGCAACATTTTGCACTTTTTCACTGTATGTTTGATGTGCTATAAACTCAGCCAAACACTTAGAAACACCACCTTCAAATCTAGCACAGCTGTGAGTCATTTGAGGCCACTTTCAATTTCCCTGGACTTGCATTTGTCTTCTGTCTACAGTTGGTGGAGCTTGAACATATGACCCTATGCTTAAGGATATAGTGCCATTCTAATATCCTGTAAGAAAGAGTCTAGAGCCCTGGCTGGCACTTTATAAAATAAATACAGCAGTCCCCTCTGCACACAAAGATTTCCATTCGAATTTCACAAGCATGGCAAGAAATTAAATCACTCCCATGAGGGACCTTGGTCATGGCAGTGATAATCTGCAGCATCACTTCCCAATGCAATCAGGGAGCATGAAGTAAGGTACGGATATAGACGCAAGATCCATCTAGAAGGAGCACTTCAGCCTCACGCAGAGAATAAGCGCTCATGTGAACCACTGTAATCTATGTCTAGAAGACAGAATGAGAATCGTTAATTTCCAGGATAATTTTCAAAATATTTGCATTATTTTACTTAGGTGTTTGAAGTGGGTGAAGAAAGTATTTCTAGAGGATAAGTTTCAGCAATGTCATCTTGTTATAAGATGCCACGTCACAAAAATACCTTAGCAGAGTATTTCAAATTATGACATACTTAGCTTTTAAGAAGATGGTAAGACTTGTTGAAAGAATGGTTAAGCATTTTTTTCACTATTTTAAATGTGTTGCATGTGAACATGGAGTAAAACCTCAAGTTAATTATTATACCGTGATTTCCAGAACTCAATTTATACAGAAAAGAATACATGTGATAATGCCATTGGGTCTTATCCTCTGTTAGCCAAAACAGAATATAGTTTTCAGAAGAGAAATTTTAAAACTCATTATATTTTCATACAGTTCTATCTCTACTACTAAACGTCTTTGAAAAATTAATACAAGTATAATATCACTTCAAATACAAAAATTCACATATAAAATGTGATAGTGATTATGTCTTGATGCCTGTTGTAGTTATTCTCATTAGATTCAAATCTCCCATCCAACTATAACCAGGCCAGACCCTGCTTAGCTTCTGAGGTCAGATGACCCTACATCAAAAATAAATAACTAAAAGAAGAATCAAGAATCCATTTTTCTGTCTCTACATGTTCATAAATTTAAAACAAAAAAAATTATGTAAAACTATTTTAAAAAGATTGAAAAATATCAACTGGGTATTATAAAATATTTTTTACCTTGTGAAATGTCCCATTTTGGTATATAAATTCTTCCTAACAAATTAATTTTCAAAAATTTCTAAATTATTTTATGACCTGATTCTAATTTGAATTATTTTTGGCTCATTTCAAAATATAAAGGATAAGAGTAACTCATGCAGTTGGAGGTGTTAGGTTAACATCCAACACAAGCCAAGAAAATTCTTTTCATAACCTCATAACTAACAGAAGTGACTTTTTTTCTAAGTGAATATGCAACTGCCCTCCCTACTTGATTAATGATGTGTTCTCGTGTAAATGTCCTTGGCTATGTCATAATTCCTATTTTGTGTTTTAAATCACATTAACCATTTTCCATGGCCTTGCTTCCCATGTTTCATCTCTGGGCTAGACTGGTCTTCAAGAGCCAAAAATAAATTGAAATAGGATGTGCTGGAAATGTTTGATGCATGTCCTTGGGTCCTATAAATTTTACTTTTGATATTATTTTTCATTTCCAGGTGTTTTTTGTTTTTTTTTTCTTATGGGAAGGTTCAGAGGCTAGGTTCACACAATTAGGCAATCAAGAGCTCACATCTCCATTTACATCCTAAACCACTAAGGTCCAGGAAACAAAGGTGTTTGAGAACACGGTACATTAAAACAGACTCACAAAAAAAGTTATTCATTCCTTTCATATCCAAATTATGAGAATAAACCCACATTCAGAAATGTAAAGTTTATTCTTAAATTTATGTTCATGACCCTGCTTTTTAAAGCTATGTCCTCTTGCATATTATGAGACTTTTGAATGTTTTAAACAACCGCTCCAAAGGACTTTTATATATTGTGGTGGTTTGAATGTAAAATGTCCCTGTAGACTCATGTGTTTCAATTCTTAATTCCCAGTGGATGTCACTGTGTGGGAAGGTGGTGGAACCTTTTAGCAGGTGGGGCCTTGCTGAAAGAAGTGTGTTGCTGTGGTCAGGCCTTGATATGTTACAAACCCATTCGTCTCGTTATCTTGCCTTCTCTAAATCCTCCCAGCTGATGGGATGATGTGACGCCTGTTCCCGGCCCTCGCCGTGCTTTCTCCACCATGATAGTCTCTTCCCCTCAGAACTAAAGCCAAAATAAATCCTCCCATAAGCTTCTTTGAGTATTTTGTCCTAGCAATGTGAAAGTGACAGATATGTATGCATAGATGGATAGGTATAGCAGTCGGCTCCATGCTGCCGCGATGAACATCCAAACCAGACAGAATTTACAGGAGGAAGGGGTTTATTTCTGCTTCTAGATCCAGGAATAAGTTCCATCAGTGGTGGAAGAAAAGCCAACTCCCATTCATAAATCTAAGCAGACATATCACCAAACAGCCTGAACCATAACCAAACACAGCCAGAGCTAAAAAAAAAAAAAAAAAAAAAAAAAAACTCTGTGGAGATGGCTTAGCCATTGTGGTGCTTGCCTGCAAAGCCAAAGGTCCCAGGCTCAATTCCCCAGTACCTATGTAAAGCCAGATACACAAGGTGGCACATGTGTCTGGAATTCATTTGCAGTGGCTGGAAGTGTGCCCATTT